>CM057453.1:760230000-765172500 GCA_016271365.2 Neoceratodus forsteri
GCTTCAGCATAGTTGACAAACAGCTGGCGAACCTCTCCCCGAACTTCAGCCATCCACTCCTTATAATAAGAGAGTGCTCTTCTAGGGTCCAGAGCATGGAGCCTATATTTGGCCTCCAAGGTGAGACTGGGGTAGAACACCAGCAGAGTTAACACCTGGTTAAGGTGAAACTCCGAAACCACTTCGGAAGGAATTTTGGGTGGGGGCGCAGGACAACCTTGTCCCCAAGGAAGACCAGATAAGGAGATTCGATGGAAAGCCCCTGGAGCTCTCCCATCCTTCTGGCTAACGTAACAGCCACCAAGAAGGTGGTCTTCCACGACAGGTGAGAGATGTCACACCTGTGCAACGGTTTGAATGGCTTGCCCATGAGCTTGGCCAATACCAGCAGTATATCCCACGGAGGTGGAGGTTCTTGCACCGGAGGGGATATATGATCAAGGCCTTTGAAATAGCGCCCGACCACCTTCTCCTGCACCAGCGACTACTTGCTGGCCCATGCCCGGTAAGCAGAGATGGCTGCCAGGTGCACCTTAAGGATCGTCAACCAAAGCCCTAGCTGAGAAAGGGAACACAGGTAGTCCAGAATGCTAGCCAATGAACAGGAGGAAGGGTCCAACCCCTTGCCCTGACACCAAATGGAGAATCTCTTCCATTTGAAGGCATAGCATTTTCTGGTCGACTCCTTACGGGATGCCTCAACAACGCTGAGGACCTCATCAGAAAGACCCAAGGCCTGGAACTCTAGCCGCTCAGGAACCAGGCCGTCAAGTGCAGGGATTGAAGGTCCAGATGGAGTATCTTCCCCTTGTTGACTGAGATCAGGTCCGGGTGGGCCGGAAGCCGCCTCAGGAGCCTGGAGCTGAGGTTGAGGAGATCTGGATACCAGGACTGGTGGGGCCAGTCTGGGGCTACCAGAATCACCTGCGCCAGGTCACTCCACCTTGAGAAGCACCTTGTGCATCAAGGGAAATGGAGGGAAGGCACAGAAGAGCCTGGGGTCCATGGCCTCGAGAAGGCATCCCCCTGCAGCGAGCCCTGCTGAAGGGGGCAGGCGTAAAACAGCCTCAGCTTCGCATTCTCCCTGGAGGCAAACAAGTCCGCCTGAGGGGTGCCCCAATGGGAGAACAGATCTTGTACTACCTCTGGCAGGAGACCACTCATAAGAAGCAGCGCCTATCCGGCTGAGGGCATCAGCCAGACTGTTGGAGGCTCCTGCCACATGGATGGCTAGGAAATACGCCTCCAGGCTGATCACGAGAGTCCAAGTGCGGAGAGCCTCCTTGCACAGAGGCAAGGAGTGCATCCTGCCCTGTCGGTTCAGGGAGTACATGACCCCGAACAAACGGAGCGAAGGTGGTGAGGGCTAGTCGGACCGCTCGAAGCTCCGGCAGGTTGATGTGGCATCGAGACTCCTGAAGGAAACAGAGGCCATGGGCTCTGAGGTCCCCCAGATGGGCACCCCAACCCATCAGAGAGGTGTTGGTCGTCAGAGTGACCGTCAGCTCGGGGCAGACAAACGGGATACCCTCCTGCAGATGAGCTGGAACAAGCCACCACTGGAGGCCGTTCCACATCTCCTGGGTCGCTGTCACTGGCTAGTCCAGAGGACGGAGCACTGTGACCATTGGCGGGCCAGCCCCCATTGAAGGGGATGCATATGCCAGTGGGCCCAAAGGACCACGCTGGTGCAGGCTGCCATGAGGCCGAGAAGGAGCAGGAAGTCCCGGGCAGGGCACAACTGCCCAACCAGAAATGACTGGGCAAAGGAGGAAAGGATCTCGGCCCTGTCCGCCGAGAGCCGTGCTCTGGGTCGAAGAGAGTCGGGCTCTGCCCTGATAAACTGAATCACCTGCGATGGCACGAGTTCTGACTTGGCCTCGTTAATGAGGAGGCCAATCTGAGGGCAGACCTGGAGGGCCAGATCCCTGGACCGCTCCACCTCCAACCTGGAAGGGGCTACAATAAGCCAGCCATCTAGGTAAGGGTACACCCAGACCCCTCGGCGCCGCAGAATGCTGTCACCACTGCCATTCATTTGGTAAAGACCCTGGGAGCTGAAGAGAGGCTGAAGGGCACGGCCCGGAACTCGTAAAGGGATCCCTCTACTCTGAAGCGGAGGAATCGCTTGTGAGACGGGACGGATTGGGACATGAAAGAACGCATCCTGAAGGCCCAGAGAACAGAACCACGTGCCTCGTTCCAAGGATGGAATGATCTGAGCCAGAGTGACCATCCTGAAGGTGCGAGACCTTAGGAACTTGTTCAGGTCATGTAGGTTGAGAATGGGGCGCCAGCCCCCATCCGTTTTGGGACCAGGAAGCACCTGGACACAAACCCTGGGTCTGGAGGGGGGTCCACCACCTCCCTGATCACCTCCTTCTGGAGGAGCAAGGCAATGTCGGCTCAACGAGCAAACAGAGAGGCTGCGGAGCCTGAAGCCCCCCCCCCCCCGGCACAGTGATGGCTCGATAGGAGGGGAACTGCTCGAATTTCAGAGGCAGACCCCTGCCTACCACTTCCAACACCCAGCGATCCGTGGTGATAGCGGACCAGGTGGAAAGGAGGCGGCAGAGCCATTCCCCAATGGGGGGAACCCAGGGAGGAGTGACTAGGTTGAGGGCGACACCCCTCAACCCGTCACTGGGCAGGCTTGGAGGAAGGGCCAGCCGAGGAGCCGCCTGGGCCTTTTCCTCCAGGTTTCCTGCTGGAGGAAGCAGCAGACTTGGCTTTAGGGTGCCAAGCACGAGCCTGCTGGCCCTGTTGCTGGGCTGTACGTACCGCAGGGGCTGAAGGACGAAAGGGCTAATGCTGCTGCTGGCGGCCTTTGTCCTTCTGGGCAGACATGACAGAGTCCAAGGTGGTGTTGGACTTCTCGATCCGTTGGAGATGACCCTCCACCCCAGGCCCAAACAAGTCGGTACCCAGGAAGGGGACGTCTGCTAGCTTGTGCTGGGTATCAGCCATAAAGGTGGAGATCCGCAGCCAAGCTCTGCGGCGCATGGCCATTGTGACCGCTACTGACCAGGCACAAGAATCAGCAATGTCCAAAGAAGTTTGGAGCTGCTGTTTAGCTACCGCCCTTCCCTGATCCCGCACCTGCTTGACCGTCATCTGAAGGTCAGCCGGGAGATGAGGAATCACCTCATCCAGGGAGCCCAAAAGGGCGTGTGAAAAGTGTGCCATCAGAACAGCCGAGCTAGCCTGACGAAGGCCTAGGGAGGAAGCGGCGTATACCTTCTGCCCTGAGTAGTCCAATTTCTTGGACTCCTTATAGGTTGATTCCCGGAACGCCGGAAAACGCTATCGGTCACTAACCCCTCCGCAGAGGGGTGCTCAGAGAAACCGGAGAGTGAACCTGTAGGGACCGCATACTTTCGAGCCATCCTGGCCAAACGTGCAGGACAAGATGCTGGCCGCTGCCACAGCTCCAGGGCCGAACCAACAATGGCTTCAACCACTGGAAAGACCTCCGTAGGGGAATCCCCTCAGTCCAGTATCTCCGTGAGGGGATACTTGGCCCATTTTGAAACGGGTTCGAGCTTCATCCCAGTGGACTCTGAGAGGAGTCTAAGCATTCCTAAAAACGAGGATGGGCTCTTGTCCACCGACTGACCCCCTGCAGATTCCAGGTCAAGTGGCCTGGAGAACAAGGAGTCATCGTCAGACTCCGAGGAGTCTGCAAACAGCTGCTGAGTGCCTGAGCCACCCTCCATGTGCCGAGATCGATCAGGAGTGAGGATGACAGACAACCTATGGGGCAAGCCCTGACCTGACCGAGAATCCTTGGTCGTGGCCCCATTCTTCGGTTGTGGAGGCTGAGGTTCCACCACAATGGGTGAAGCAGCCAGTTTTGGACGAACAACTGGTGCCGGTTTCGGCTCCTTGACTACGAGGGGTTGTTTCAGCCGCTCAGGTGACAGCCACTTAATGGCCGGAGAAGGCAACAGAGTCGGCTTATTCCCAGACAATAAGAGCTGCTGCCACATTAAATCCTCATAGTGCCGACGCAACTTGCACCAGAGCCTATCCTCCGAAGAGGACGACAAGGATGAGTGGCGCCGCCGATTTCCATGGTGCCGAGACCGCCAACGTCGGCAGGACCGGCTGGACCTGGAAGAGGTCCAAGACTGGAGACCTCCGGGAATTCCGAGGGTGGGTCAGAGAGGGGACGGGGGAAACCCGCTCCTCCCTCGGTTCAGGGACCTTAACCGGGGACTCTGGCACAGGAGGCACAGGCAAGTCCTCGGTTTCCACCGGAGGAACCGGTGAAGTAGAGTTGTCGGCATCACCAGTCGACAAACCGTCCAACGGGTCAAGAAAAATCTTGACTGCGTCGACAGGTGTTTCGGCCGGCTGAACTGACAGGGACACCGTGAAGCCAGCGGCCTTAGCCGCAATCTCGACCAAAGTCGAAAGTCGACATTCCGATGAAGGGGATCTCTCCCGCTCCCACGAACGTCGACGGTGGGACTTACATTTTGAGTCCTTCTTCTTGGACCGACTGGAATGTCTCGATGGTCCTTCTCCCTTGGTGGAGAGGGACTGGCAAAGCTCCTTAAAAGAAGCTGTATATGAAGAGCCCCAGGAGAGCAGGATAAATGCCGCGACCGAGGAGGAAGAAGACACGGCCTGGGCAGCCACCTCCTCGAAGGCGATCATCTGCTCCAACTGTTCTGCGGAGCCCGCCGCCGGACACCGCCCAACAGGCCTCCTTCGACTTGACAGGCGGATACCGTTTTTCAGGGCGCCCCAAAAGAAGTCGAGCAGCGTGGTCCTCCAAGACCAAAGCCAAAAAGGATTTGCACAAATTACAAGCCTGCGAATCGTGGCCGAGCCCTAGGCAGTAAACGCACGTGGAGTGCAGGTTAGTCCAGGACATCTTCTGCCCACAGGGGCACTGATGAAATCTGGGAGTCAATCTGTCCAGCGCAGCCGCGAGGGGAAAAGACCGAAGTCTTGTAAATTTGAGAATTAGTTTCGGATTAACCGAAGAATGTGGATCCAGACCTAAAACGCAGAGCGCTAAGGAGGGAACCTGAGCTTCCAAGCAGTAAGGAAGATCCGGCATCATGGGGCGGAGCTGAGAGTTTTACCACCCGGGTGGGTAGGAGGAGCCAGCTTGAAGACCTTCGAGCAAGATTTAAAGCGGCAAGGAACCTGCCAATAAGTGTGGATTGAACAACACATTCACGTCCCTAATAATAAAGTTTGCGGTTGCGATAAAAACGGTCAGAAAAACACTAAAAATACAGCAAAAGCGTAAAAAATACCTGAAAACAGAAGGCAGCACAAAATGAACAATCTGAAAGAAAAATATTATTTCTTCAAGCACTGAGAAGAGAGAGCTCTCCAGGGCAGTGTTGCTCAGTCAGTGGAGAAATAATTCTGAAACCTTCTATGCTGACTGCAGGCAGCACACCGCTTCTCTCTCTCTTCCGATTGGCCAATGTGCCAACTTCATTTACACTGACTCCACCTCTGGGGCAGTTGAACCCAGCTGGCATACTGCACCTGCCAAGCATACTGAAAAATCCCTGGGGTGAGAAAGAAGGGAATAGTGATTACCGGGGGTGACAGGATAGAGGAGGAGAACAGAGAGAGGACGGGGAGGGTTAGTACCATGGAGGAAAGTAGGTTCCAGGTATTATAGGGAACTTGGGCAAACTGGATAGACCTCCGGTCTTTTTCTGCTGTCACTGTCTATGTTTATATCCAGGCATATGAAATCTGCATCTTCTGAGCAGTTGTCACCATGATTTGATTAGGTATAGCACTACCTATGGCAGCTCTGTAGCACCTAAGAAACCAAGGTTTTTATGCGCGAGACAGAGCATGTCAGCATAGTGGCAGGGAGTGCGAACCTTGCTGAAGCATTGGGAACTGGCCCTGCTAGCTGTACAGTAAGTTGCCACCAGAAGTTAATCTCATGGAGCAGCCACAGTATCAGCTGAAACGGCAAAGGCTACCCCCTCCAGTCTACTCAGAAGAGAAGTGCAGCCATGATAATACCCCCTCCTCAAGAAAAGGGTTGGTGGGGGAACAGGAAGAACATGCAAGAGGAAAACAGGGATGCAACCAAAGCTCAGGGACCTCCAACATCCTGCTGGGAGGCTCCCGGGACTGACTGCAGCCAATGTAGAGGTAGCAAAGTTTCCACGTACTGTACATCAGAAATGAAACTTGGAGCACTGAAGCCTGACAAACACCAAATGGTTGAATCACAGACACCACAAACAATTCAACCCTTCACCCGTAATGGTGAATCCATAGAACTGCAAAATACTTTTATAGAAGCCATACTACCCACTGAGATGGATAATCACACAAGGTGAGGGATAATTAAACGTTACTCTGAAAATGTGCTACAGAACATGGATATCCCAGTTCCCAGTACTGCGTCTCATTAGAAGAGTGTGTCCGTGTTGCAGTGGTTTTAAATGGCCATAAAAATCTGCAGATATTCTTGATCTGACAACACAAATTAATGGATGTGATTGTCTTAAGTACTGGTTTCATGTGTGTCTGAAGAATGTGGATATCCTGATACACTTACGTTTTATGTTGTACCAAACTTTCAAGTGCCAAGAATACCTGGTTAAATTCCATCGTGGTCAACCTCAAATATGCCTCAGGGCTTGCTACTAATAAACTTTAACAATGCCTTTTTGTCTTAAGTACCATTTAGCGCCACATAAAATTAAAGCTGGCTTTAACTTTTTTTTGGGTGGGGGGTCAAGACCAAAGAACTGTGTGGCATGGAAGACATCAGACTACAATTGCTAATGAGGAAATCTACTTAAGGAAGTCTAATTCTTATTTTACAAATCAACTGGACAGGAAGTCAACTGTGTGCAATACTGTGGTGTTTGACTACTTCAGGCGATGTCCTACACCACAGATGTAAACACTGTGTTTTGAGAGCAGGATGGGAAGGGACTGTATCATGAAGCTGGTTCCTCATGAAAATGCTCTTTGCTGCTGAGGTATAAAGTGTTATTTACAACACCAGTACAATTTACTAGCATGTAAAGTTTTTCTGTAGCAGCTTTCTTATATTCATCAAAAAAAAAAACATGATAAAACAGCTTACATTTGGTACAACATATACCTTTTTGTTATATTGTGTTGTACAGTATGCCAGTAAATCTCAAATACAGTCATCTCCGTAACTACAGAACTAACGAATGGGGTTCTGGAAGGCCAGGTTTTTTTTGTTTTTTTTTTATTACAACAGTATTCTTTTTATCCCTCCACCACAACCCACCCTCAAGCTGGACTCTCGTCTAGGTCTCTTCCTAGCCCTGCAACCTCCATATCTCTAGCTTCTGTACCCTACAGCTTGTCCCTCCATGACAAAGCCTTTATGGACATCACCCTCCACCCCCCCCCCAACAGAATCAGATATCCAGTGCAGCTGAAGGTGAGACACAGAGCAAAGGAGTGCTGACGGTCATCATTCTAGCAGCCACTGTTTTTGCTCTCTTTTTCTTTTCCCACCCTCCCTCAGAGACCCCGCCAACTGCAAGGGCACCAAACACACGTACGTAATGGCATATCCATGTGGTGCCAGTCAGTGTCCTGCCCATCTTTCAAGTAGTCGCACGTGCCCTTGGCAAACGGGGGGCAAAAGTAATCTGCCACCATCCCACGGAAGACAAGAACATCCAAGCAGATAGCACCTCAGGCTTTCATTAATACTTTAAAGCTCCTCAGTGTTTTCAGGTAATTGCAATAATTCCCCCATCCAGTTATATACAACAGTCACACCCTTTCAGAACATTAAAATGAGTTGTTAGAGTTTCCTTACCCACATGTCAGCCTTAGTGGTGATTGGTTTCCCTCCATAAAGGTTAATCATTTCTGGAGCTCTGTATGACAGAGTTGTATACCTGGGAAACAAACACAAAATTACAGGACATGAGCTACAGAAACAATCAATGAAGGTTAACTGCACTGACAGCAGACAAGTGCATTATAAAGCCAAGGTCAAGGACTGCTCCCATGGCCAAAAGGTAGCGTGTAGTGCTACCATGCAGGAAGCCAAGGTTTAGCAGAAGCCTCGAAGTCAGCAAGAGAGGGCTGCCAAGTCAAGGAGTGCTATGGACGACAGTGCTTCCCTGAACAGAGACAGCTGGCACTGCATCCAAGTCTGGCACCATGCAGTGCCATGATGAGGAGAGAGAGGGCGGGGGGTAAAAGCCCCTGTAGCTGTGCTAATGACATATGCCCACTCACACTCACTCACTCCCACACAGTTGAGTGGTGTCAATACTCTGAGGTCACATCGGAGTGGAGAGGGACCTGAACACATCTCTAAGCAAAGGCAGGGAAACAGCTTCAAGGAGATGTAAAAAGTGTATTAAACAAAGTAAAGGTCAACTTTAGGACAGCTACATAGTCCCACTTTAATCAATGTTATTTTCCTGCAGGAGATTCACATCTATTCTGCACCAACAGCTAGTGCCAGTACTGGTTTAGACCTCCTGCTACAAACCTGTGCCATGAACCTACAAAAAATTAAAAACAGAAAAGAGAGAACCACTTCTGAGCAACCAGAAACAGATTTCATCCCAAAGAGGCTGCTTTTAGTTGGCTCCAGCACTGTTCCCAATCTGAAGACTGGCTCCAACTTTACAAAGTTGGACTGCAATGTAATCAAAAGCCTTGTTTACACCACCCTATTTGCAGTGCATTAACCCACATGCAGAGGTTAATGCGCTGCAAATGTCACTGTGTGGACACTCACTAGACTGCCTCGTGATGCCTTTGGTCCACGTTTTCGGAGCAATATAGGACAGGGTATCAGTTTCAGATCAAGTGCATCACCTGCAAATGTAAACATGACTGTGCACTCAATCTGCTACGCAGTCCCTTTTCCTGTTCTGCATGTTCATTCCCAGAATCATGGCATAGTAGCCGTGCAGCGCGACTTGCGGCAGAGCAAGGGGGGCTGTGTAAACATGAACTGCTCTGTAGACAAAGTACAGTAGACGTGGAGCAGCAGGGATTTTACATCACAGTTGCAACATAAACAGGACTTAAGACTTGCTCCAATGGCACAAGATGGTGTTTCCTTTGTTGGTACTGGGACTGTGACAGCTTCAAGAATTAGCAGCAAAGCATATCCATGACAAGTTTCATCACAAATGGGTATGTCTCTGGATCTACAGCTCATAACCAGTACTGGAAATAGGGGAAAAAAAAAAAAAAAAACACACGAGGAAACCACCACCTTTGCTGTAGGATCGAACATACCCGACAGGGGTCTGGGGATACGGTTCCCCATTATATGCTGCATCTGTTCTGGGACTAGATTGTCCACAGTGAATGGTACATGTCATGTACCTGTGATATACTAATGTAAATCGTTTCTTAGCTTTAGTATCTACTCACTTGTACATTTTATGTATATGTACTGTCAAATACCAAATTTTAATGCAACATGCAATTATGTAATGATGCACGACCAGCTTAAAAATAGGGCTTATAGCCCTAAATGTGCAATTCCTGTTGAAAAATAAATAGTATACAATAGCAATAAAAATCCCTGGGGCTCCAACTGGTCAGTTTAGGGCTAGATTCATGATGGTGAGACACAGACACTGTCATCACGGATCTAGTCCAAGCACACACAAGATTAAATAAAAAAAAATAAATACATCACGGGCATGTGTTATATCCAGTTGCCCATGCTTGGCATGGCTGTTCAGCATTTTACCAATACTTTAAATTCCATAAATATGCAAATCCCTCCTACAGCACACAAACCAGCAAAAATACCACAGAAAACCTCTGGCATTCCCCTGAATCACTATCACTTTTATTTGTGCAATTCAAAAAATAAAAGTGAACACCATCACTGCATTTGGCTTCAAAACATTTCCTGCTCTTCTAGCAGTAACCTGATCACAGTTACAGCAAGCGTGCTTCTGAAAGTTGTCACATCAGCTTTACAGAACTCCCTCCCACTCTCCTGCCACTACCTGTAACTTTACAGAAACAAACTGCAACTGTATCTGGCTTCATACTGTTAAAAACTTTGTAATTTAAAAACGAGTCCTGACATTGTGTGCCTGTCAGCTTGACTTATCAGCCGCTGATGCCAAGATGCATCTAACGGGAGTGAGCAAGTAGCATGAGAGTAGAGACCAAGCCTGAACCGAGAGTACAGGGTACAGAAAAAGTTATTGCATTATTTTTTCATTTATTTGTTTATGGCATTTTGGTAACTGGGTAAGCCTACTGAGACCAAAGGCCTCTTTTTCAGAGGTGACCTGGAATTAGCTACACATGGTAATTTCTGGCACATACAGTCAGTGAAATACATAACTAGTCACTGGCGATTACACAATTTGCATACAGGTACATAAAAGTATTAGATATAAAAACAGCTTCACCAACAGAACAATATAGATGAATACAGAAGAACATGATCAGTGCTAAATAAGTACCATTGGTTCTCAGACAGTCGAAGATGCATGCACTGATGCCAACAATAAACCATACGTCAAGTCCATGGGTTAAGGGGACACGAAGTATACGGTAGTATTAGTAAAACAAGGAGTAAAACGGCGGTGGCAATGCAGCTGCTAGCGAAAGAGAGCAAGAAGCTTGTGAATGAGGGAGGGGAGGGCTAAAACAAACAAGCATATTTCAATAACATATTAACACACAGTGCCACCTGCAGTCCACATGGGAAACAAGGACTTTTTTTCTTTACATATACCTACACAGCAAAAAAGTGAGTAAAAAAATTGTGCTGAGATATCGTCACTTCTCGGGTGTTGGACACACTCAGCCTGCACCCAAACACCTGAGGCGTGACGTTATCCCAGCACAACAAACACCCTGTCATGCATTATTCCTTAATTTTACTACTACTACGTTTAGTCAGTCTAATGCCTGTGTTGTGTGTGTGTGTGTGTGTGTGTGTGGAGAAACATTTTATCCAGTACCAGTCTTTCCTATTTTGCTCCTAGAATTAAGTCAGGGTTTTAATTTCAACTACCAGAATCGAGTTCCCCGGGCCCCCATCCCTGTTTCTACCACTGCTCATAACAGAGTTGAAACAATTAACATATGTGCTAGCATACTGAAGAATTAATAGCAAGCACCATGCACATGAAATTTGATTACAAACTGATAAGTTGGGGACCAACCTGTTGGCAAAGCAGTAAGGCTAGTGCTTGCAACGCTGGCAAACCTAGGCTGTCCAGAGGGAGAAGGGTCAATTCCTTCTCCAGAGAGGGAGGGTTGCAGGATCCTCCGCGATACTGCCAGCTGAGTAACCACAGGTGGCAGTGCCGGTATGCCAAACAGGAGCGGAGGATGCTGGCTGCAGAGTGTAGGACACTAAGTGTGCATGCTCCTGGATGCCTCCCACGCTTGTGTCCTCTAGAGAGTAAAACAAGGTTGAAATCTCCAGAGCGTGTAGTACGACACTGGCAGCCCTCAGGCCCTTCCAACAAGACAGGCCTCAGTTTCCCACATACTAGATGGGCGTGATGGTGAGAAAGGGTTGCTGCCTGCTCCAGAAAGAACCCACCACAGATGCAGGTGCCGCGCTGTATTTCTCCTGGAGTGATGAGTAAGTGCTGGAGAAGGGAAAGATGGGGTTAGAGGGCAGCAAGGCAGGGGGCGGGGGTGCACGCCCAAGAAAAGGGGGATAAACACTGTATATAAAAAGTAATAATCTGGTAAATTGATTTTTCGATATGGTTCAAAATGGAGCTTGCAAGTTAACACAATCATAAACCAGTAAACACATGGAAATCTTTTCATATTAGGACAGCACTGTAAATGAATGCTAAGCTCAATGGTTTAAGTCAACTTTCTGCTTTTAATACATTTCTTTTTTCCACCCATCTTACTTTTTATCTCCAGACTGTCTGCCTGTTCTCCTCCCTGCTTCACAGCAGTGACCTCCTGGGCCTCACCGGTCACTCCACTCTGCCAACAAAGCAGAAGGAATCTACAGAGCGGGAATCCAAGAGTGCAGGCACCGTCATTCTGATGGCACCAAAGTACGTTTTTTTGTGTTTTTTTATTCCTATGGTTGCAAAATCCTCTAACCTCCCACTTCAAGAGTGGCACCAAGCTGGGCCTGTGATGGCCTGGTGCATGCACAGTGAACCAGTACGGAGGAGCAAGCTGCACCCGCCCACTTCAGGTCACTGTGGTGGTGCAGGTTTGGTGTCAGCCCTCCCAAGGCTGTGAGGTGCTGCCATCAGCAGCACAGCCGCCAGCCTTGGACACTGAACACTGGCTCCAGGTCAGCTCCTGAACCAGGGTTGCCAGTACAGCAGCACTGGTCCATTGGGCAGCCCCGTAAACTGTTTTTCACTGGCAGGAGCCAGTGCTGTCTGGTGTTTAGAGCACTGGCTTGGGAACTAGATCGTAGGTTCAAACTGCGCAAGAGCCAAATACTCTCCATTAGACCTTGGCAAGTCACTTCTCCCAATGTTCCAGTCCACCCAGCTGTAGAAGTAGGCAGAAGCAGGGCCCCACTGGAAACAAGATGTTGCATATCAGCTGGGCTATCTTTGGTATAAATATATTGTAAAATAAAAAAAAACATTCTGATCAAATTATGGCAAAAATGCTGTTAGAATCAAGAAGCCATACTAAGGAATTTGTATAAAAAGTTTGATCATAATAGTATAAGCACTTTTAAATAAACTGCCGCATTGTATCTTCGATCAATCAAGTAAAGGTCAGTACTTGTGCATAACTAACTCATCAAAGCTGAGGTTCTAAAGGCAATCATGAAGCAGAATTACCAACAAGCTGTACTTAAGCAACAAGAAATAGCAGGGTTAAACAATAGCACACTCCAGGGCACGGGTTTCTAATGAATTAATGCACCCCCTGAGGGGAAACAGAAGACTTCCTTTCAATGCACACAGGAAGTGCATCAACTCTCAAAAAACCCACGCCCTGGGATATTGCTCTTCTAAAATATGAACATACAAATCTGCCAGCAGAAACAGGCCTCATGGTCTATCAAGTCTGCTCGAGTGCGCGGCTAGCACCCCTAAATGTTTCATTTTCCTGCAGTTAGGCTGTTGCTAGGTAGAATATGTGACTTTGGTAATAAAGTTCGAATGCCTTTAAATGATTCCGGGAAGTGTATCTATTTTAAACAAACCTCCAGACCTAGCATGAGCAGCCATGATGACCAAAAAAAGACAGTTTCTGGCCGGTTAGCACAATAAGGCTTAGCAGATGGTGCAAGATACTGCTCGTCAGTTTTTCTACAGACTACAGGTAGGGGAGTTTGGTCTGTACCATGCAGCCAAAGTAGCATCCTCGAATGCAGGATATATAGGTAGAAAAATAAAGGAGGTGGAAACAGCGCACCTCAAACATTTCATGAGATTCCTTTTACTGTACTGTAATCTTCCTCGTCCACCTCAAAGACCATGGCAGCCTGCATCTGCTGCATCCTAGCTTCAAAAGATGGGTCCTCAGAAGGAAATCTCGGGTCACAGACCACTGAATCCTCACTATAAGATGAAAGCATAGAGCAAGAGCGAGGGAGACCCTCCTGAAATTATTCATCCTCATATTCCTCCTCTAAATACTCCACTAAGTGCATGAGGTTGGTATTATATTCCAATTTGTTGTTGTCAGCAAGAATGATGATGGGAGCCATAGAACAGATCAGAGACACCAGCGGCTGAGAGACAGGAATCTGCGACATTCTACTGCACCCATCGACAGGTGCTGAATCAGCATAATAACTGCATGCACTGGCAATCCAGGCAGAATGAGACGAATCATTTCAGAAAATGATGCTAGCATAGCTTGGGAGTTGATGGCACCCTGCAAATTGGCCATGCACGCCTACGCAGATGGGTCTCGGCCTGATGACAATGATGTCCTGCCATCCACAGTAGATACGGCAGCCTCTAAGCCAAGCCCTGACCTTGGTGTCTCAGTGACAGTCGGGGGGCTATAGTCAACGATGAGGGAGCGGGTGATGATGAAGGTGTACCCTGCCTCAATGGTGACCAGGATCTCTCTGGCAAAGCAGACTTTTTCTCTGTGTTTGTGCTTATGGCCAGATTACGAAGAGGGCTGCAGTAACAACCATTTCTTGTCCCGTTCCTTAGACTTCAACAATTGCCTTTTGGCCAACAGTGAGGGAGAAACAGATTTTGAGCCTTTTTCCTTCTCCATGGCTTTTTAATGTTTTCAACAGGAGGACATTTTCTAGAGCCTTCTTATGGCGTCGTTTCATACGAACATACGAAAATGCCAGCAGATACAGGCCCTTTGGTCTATAGAGTGTGCAGCTATCTGAGTTTACTCCACAGCTGTCCCCCCTCCCACTTTCCTTCCCCTGATCCTGTCCCACCCCTTCTTAAAGCTGTTCACCATTTTCAGACACCACCTCTTCGGGAAGTGCATTCCACCCTACCACCTGTGAAGTAGTGTCTTCTCAACTCTCTCTTGAACTTGCCCCCCTTCCAGTCTCAGACTATGCCCCCTAGTGTCCCTCCCTTTAATCTAAACCTCTCCTCTGTGCTGACCCTGTTTATGCCCTTCATACAACTGGAGGTCTTAGGCATATCCCCTCTATCTCTCCTCTCCTCTCCTCCCAGGAGTACATATTGAGCTCTCTCAGTCTTTCTTCATAAGGTTTCCCCTCCATACCTGTTAACATCCTGGTTGCTCTGCTTTGGACTCCCTCCAGCAGCCTAACATCCTTCTTTAGGAAGGGACACCAGAACTGCATGTAGTACTCCAGGTTCGGCCTGACCAGTGATCTGTACAGTGGCAGGATAACCTCTCTTCTCGTTGAGCTGCTTCCCCTAGCAATGCACCCCAGCATCTTGTTAGCTTTAGCTGCTGCCTTCCTGCACTGTGCTGAATGATTTGCCCTGTTTTGAGTACCGCAAAATCCTCCTCCTCCTCCTCTGTAGTGCCCAACTGTATCCCCCCCCATTCTATAGCTAAACTTACAGTTCCTTACCCCCAAGTGCATTATCTTGCACTTTTTTGCATTGAAACCCAGCTGCCACGTGTCCGACCGTTGTACGAGTCTATCCAGGTCTTCCTGCAGTTCTAGCCAGCACTCTTTGTTGTACACTACTGCACCTGTCTTTGTGTAGTCTGCAAACAGGTTGATCTTATTGTTGACACCATCTGATATATCAGCAATGAATATGCCAAACACCATGGTCCTGCCCGGCACTGAGCCCAGCAGAACACCGCTCATCACAGCCCTTGGTGATGAGAGCTCCCCCCTTACGACAACTCTCTGCTGCCTATCAGCCAGCCAGTTTTTGACCCACTCCACTATCCTCTTCCCTACCCCCAGGTTCCCCAACTTGCCCATCAACCTCCCATGTGGCACTGAATCAAAGGCCTTGCTGAAATCCAAGTACAGAACATCCACTGCTTGACCCTTGCCTAGTGCTCTAGTTACCCAGTCATAGAAGTGCACCCTGTTTGTCTGACATGATCTTCCAGAGACAAATCCATGCTGTCTGTTGTCCTGAAGACCATTCTCCTCCAGGAATGCTACAATCCTCTCCTTGATGATGGACTCCATGAGCTTCCCCACGATGGAGATTAGGCTGACTGGTCTGTAGTTCCCTGGCTCATCCTTGGGCCCGCTTTTGTGGATGGGCACCACATGTGCGATCCTCCAGTCCTGGGGTACACATCCCTTCTCCAGGGAGGTGCTGAATAGGTCTGCCAGGACCTCTTCCATCTTCTTCAGCACTCTGGGGTGTATGCCGTCTGGATCCGGTGCCCTGTTCTCCCTCAGGGCTCTCAGACCTTCCAGCACCCTACTCTATTGGATTACCCCCTCCATGTTCTCTGCCCCTCATATACCCTCTCCTACTCTCCCCTGAGGGACTGGTCTCATTTGTTCTCTGGTGAACCCAGAATACAAGTACTCACTGAATGCTTATTCTGCCTGCCTCCCCCCTCCCTTCAGCCCATCCTCCCTCAACTTTGATTCTGACAATCTGATCCTTGCATTTCATGCTTTCCCTCATGTAATGGAAGAAATCCTTTTCCCCCTTCTGCTATCCCCTGCACCAGCCTAAGTTCCTTTGCTGCCTTGGCTGTCCTGACTAACCTGCTTACCTCCCTCGATTTCTTAATGTATTCCTCCCTATCCTCCCTCCGTTTGGTACCCATTTCTTTCTTTCTTGAAGATGGCTCTTTTTTTCTTGATCTTCCCAAGCACCTTCCTGGTTAACCAG
This sequence comes from Neoceratodus forsteri, assembly GCA_016271365.2. Classification (NCBI taxonomy): domain Eukaryota; kingdom Metazoa; phylum Chordata; order Ceratodontiformes; family Ceratodontidae; genus Neoceratodus; species Neoceratodus forsteri. The sequence goes on from CM057453.1 coordinate 760,246,227, forward strand.
CTTGGTCTCCTGAACCTGGACTTTTTCCCCTTGGAGCTTTGAACAGGAGTATGTGGCTTCAGTTAGGCCAACCTTGATCATCTCCCACTTCTGGTTGGCATCCATATGTTGTTGGATTTTGGCGACGTGCTCTCCCAATATGACCCTCATTCTCCCGAAGTCAATCACCCTCGTCCTTGTACTGACCTTCTCCCTACTCATACTAAGGGAGAACCACACTGTGTGGTGGTCGCTCCCTGCCAGGGGGTCCTCCATCCTTACCTCCTTTGCTGTTTAAAAGCACCAAGTCTATTATATTTCCCCCTCTGGTAGGCTCCCCCACCAACTGTGCTAAGAAGTTATCCTCATAGCCTGGTTGAAGCTCTGGCTAGTCTCAAGTCCTCATGTTGTGAGACAGGCCCAAACAGCACACACAAACTGTGTGTCCACTTTCTAAATTTTTATCTCTACACTTACAATATCAAAATAAAGGCTCTTTCAACTTCAGAGGCATATAGCGACGGCAAAGTAAAACAACAACTGGCAAGGGCTGCGTTGACTGCTTTTCCTTTGGCAGGTCTGACAAGGATGATAGACTGGAGGAAAAGAACTGCGGAGTAATGGGGCCATTTACGTTTATATACAAATAGATGACATGCGTCATTGTGGGTGGCCCCGGACACCAAAAGTTTCCATATGGTCCTAGTGCTGATGGCTTATAGTTCCAAAGGTGTGGCCTAGGAGATATTCTCCAAGAAGATCTGTATTTACTTTTAAAAGTTTTTAATAACAGTTCCTTTAAAGCAGGAATCGTGCCAAGAACAGCATTCTCTGGTTCATGGGAACTAGAGAAAAACAGAAACTTACACGATTAAATACAAAGAGCACCCTAACACAAAGTATTGAAAACTCAACTAGAAAATACTTAAACACTACAAATGGAAGTGAAATTGTCAGCAGATAAGGCCCGCCAGGTCCATCTAGTCTGCTCGTAAGCCCTTCACTTGTTTACGCCCTCTGACACTATGTGGTCAATGACTTATCACCACTCCTTCCCACCGCTAAGGTTCCCTTATGCCTGCCCCAGGCATGTTTAAATCCCTCCACTGTGCTCACTTCCACCACCTCCTGTGGCACACTATTCTATGCGTCCACCACCCTCTCCATGAATAAAAACTTCCTCACATTTCCCTTTAACCTGCCACCCTCCAATTTCATGTCATGTTCCCTCATTCTTGAACTTCTCCTATATTGGAAGATGTCTCTCCCTGCACCTTGTTTATGCACTTAAGGTACTTAAATGTTTCTATCATGTTCCCCAACTCCCTCCTTTCCTCCAGCGAGTACATACTGAGATCCTATAATCTCTCCTCATATGTTTTCTGGTGCAAGCCCTGCACCATCTTAGTTGCCCTTCTCTGGCCTCCACACTGTCAATGTCCTTGTGAAGGCGCAACCTCCAGAATCACATGCAGTACCCTAGGTGAGGTCTCACTAGTGTTTTATACAATGGCATTACCACCTCCCACCTTCAACTAGTGATAACCTCTGCCTGTGCACCCCAGCATGCCACTGTCCCTCCCTGCAGTCTTTGTACCCTGCTTGGACACCTTTAGGTTGTCTGAAATTAATCTCCAGGTCCCTTTCCTCCCTGGTAATAGTCAGCAAACCCCCAAATCCTGTAGCTCTCCCCAGGGTTTCCTCATCCCAGGTGCATTATTTTGCACTTCTTTGAACTGAACCTATGTTGCCACAGCTCGGACCATTTTTCAAGCTTCCCCAGGTCCCTCCTCATTTTCTCCATCCCGTCCGGAATGTCCACCCTGTTGGTGTAATCTGCAAACAGGCAGACCATACCTTCCAGCCCTTCCACAATGTCACTTATGAACGCATTAAACAGGACTAGTCCAAGGACTGATCCCTAAGGTACCCCGCTGGTCACACCCCTCTCCCTGGATTGGATCCCATTTAGCACCACACCCTGCCTCCAGTCAGTTAGCCAATTCCTAACCCAATTTACCACCTTGCGCCCCATGCCTAGGCTACCCATCTTGTTAACCAGCCTTTCATGTGGGACAGTGCCAAAGGCCTTACGAGGTAGGAGACGCCCACTCCCCCCATTTCATTCCTTTCTTACCCAGTCAAAAAATCTATCGGATCTGTCTGACACGACCTTCATGCTGTGAATCCATGTTGCCTTGGATCCTGGGCACTGTTGGATTCCAAGTGTGCCTCTATCCTTTCTTATAATTCTTTGTTATAAAATAATATACCGCAAACCAGCCAGAAGTGTAGAGAAGACTTTGGGGCAACTTTTCGCTTCAGGTGGAGAAATAAATCTGATGGAGAGTGAAGGTGTGAGCTTGACCACACAGAGCAGAGAGTGAATTTAGTCCCAAATTCCATAATTTACATAAATTGTAAAGTGCTCATTAAAGGGGAATGACTGCAGCTGTTAAACTTCTGCGAGAGATTCCTGGAGTTTGAACCGTAGTTCTTTCAGTGGTATACAGTCCACAGTCACACTCTGGCAGTCCTGCTGGATGCAGTAGAGTCACCAGACATCTTCGAGCAAAGATCCTCCCAACGCCCAGGTGGAATATCTTTCAGGTCCACCCTGTGACATCAGCTTATTGCTGGTTGTAAGCAGGGATCCAGGTGCCACTTCCAAGGGGAGGTCAAGGGGGTTGTGTGGATGTGAACTATATACCATTGTTAGAACTACGGTAACAGGTGAGTAATCTAGATTTCTAAAACCGCGTGATACAGTTCACTATTCACACTCTGGTAGATTGTTACTAGCCCTCCGAGAGAAGGCGGCAAGGCGTGCACCCCTTTTTGGCAAACAAGGACTGAAGGATTGAGGCCCCAAAAGAGCCATCGCAACCACTGAGTACATCAATGCTGTAGTGTAAGATATTATTAACTGTGTATACTGCCCTCTCAAGATATATGACTGTACCTACCTTGTACTCTCCCAGGTCGTGCCTGAAAATAGGCATTTTTTATGTCTAGTCCACCTACCCAGTAATCAAAAACAAATAAATAAGGTATGTGCTTTGGCCCAGGCTGAAGCCCTACATATCTTCTCAGCGAGGATGTGCCTGGAATCAATCACCGAAACAGTGGCAAGTCTGGTGGAATGAGCCCTGAGCCCACTGGGCAGTTCCTTACCAGTCAACCTATAGCAGAAATTGATGCAGGGCATGATCCACCTGGCAATCATCCACTTAGCTGCCGGTCTGCCAGGTGCAGCTTCAGCGCAGGTGACAAACAGCTAGTGAGCCTCACCTTGAATTCCTGTGGTATGCTCCTTATGAAAGGACAGCATCCCCTGCAGGTCCAGTGTATGAAGCCTACGATCAGTGTTCAAAATCGGACTGGTGAAGTGCACTGGGAAATTAATCACCTGGTTAAGGTGTAACCCTCACGTCCTTCAGGAGGAATTTCATGATGAGGTGAAGGATGACCCTTGTCCTTATGGAAGACCAAGTAGGGAGGCTCCACCGAGAGCACCTGGAGCTCTCACCCTTCTGGCTGACATTATGGCCACCAAGAAGGGCAAGACAAGTGTGAAATCTCACACACTTGTGCATAGGCTCAAATAGCTTGCCCATAAGTACAGCCAGCACCACCATGTAGGTCCCTCAGAGGCGGTGGTTCATGGACCAGAGGAAGCAAGTGATTCAGACTCTGGAAAAGCATCAGACCACCTTCTCCTGCACCACCACCATCAGCATACCAGCCTATGCCTGGTATGCAGAGATGGCTGCCAGGTGTACCTTTGGGGTTGTGGCTCTCAATCACAACTGAGACAGGGACTAAAGGTAGGCGAGAATTGTAGCTACTGGACAGGCAAGGGGATCAAGCTCCCTCCCTAGACACCAGAGCGAGAATCTCTTCTACTTGAGTGTGTACGTTCTGTAAGTCAGCTCCTTTCAGGACACCTCAACCACTTTAAGGATATCCCCTGAGATGCCAAAGGCCTGGAACTCAGGTACCAGACCATGATGTGCTGGAACCAAAGGTCCAGGTCTAGGACCGTCTACTAACATCTCATCAGCAGGCTGGGACAGAAAGGCAACCGCCAATGTGGCCTGCTGTTGAGGCTTAGAAGATCCGGATACCAGAACTGTATGATCAGTCAGGAGTTATCAGGATCATCTGCATCTTGTCCTTCAGAGACTTGATCACCATTTCGTGAATAAAGAGCAAAGAAGGGAGGGAGGGAGGAGCGGCATACAGAAGGCCAAGGGTCCAGGACCGACAAAAGGCATCCTCCTGCAATGTCTCAGACTAAGGGGAGTAGGCACGGAACAGCCACAGTTTTCTATTCTCTCACAAGGTAAACAGATCCACCAGAGGGGTGCCTCTCTGGCATCCTGAACTCACGAGGGGCTTGGGGTCAGTACAACAGACAGTCTCCAAGTCCAAGGGCAACCCCTTGCTCACCATTTCTAGTAGCCACTGGTCAGAAATAATAAAAGACCACTATAACAGAAGACCACTGCAGAAAGAAATGGTGCAACCCACCCCCAACCAGGAGCTGGGGCAGGGAGTAGAAGGGAGGGGGAACGGCACCCCACAACCCATCACTCTGCAGCCTTAGAGGGGGCTCTGGCAGGCTAGGCACCAGAGGCACACCTGCCCCCTCCCACCTTTCTGGCCCTGCCCTGCGGCACACATCAGCCCCCCTCTCCACCCTTTGTGGCCCCGGCCTCCGAACTTGGGTTCCAGGCACCAGCACTAAAATGCCCCTGCTGGGGCTGCTGCTGAGGGTGCTGTGGCTGAAAGCCCTGAAACCAAAATGCCTTCTTCTCAGGGAGCTTTGGGTCTTTCTAGAACAAAGCCACTTAGTCAAGGATGGCCTTAGACTTTTTTTTTTTGCATTATCTTTTTACCTCCTCCTCCAGCGGGCATCCTCTCCTTCGGGCAGCCAGTCTCCTTACCCACTGCCCCAATCTTCCATTCCTGCCATCCACTGCCCCCTCATCATGCTGCTCCGGTTGTCCTGCCATATCCTTTCGACGGGGGGCCCCCCACCCATGGAGCTAGCTGGGAGGGAAAACTTTAGCACCCGGAAGCACCTTTTACCAACTCAGCTGGAGCAGTGAGGGGTGCAGCATTGGGGGCTATCCCGGCTACCACAGCATTGTGAGTATAGGGGCCACCATCATCCAGCGACGACGCGACCATTTTCCCTGTTTTCTGACCTCCCCTTTTACTAGGCACGTGCCACGGCATCCTAGTTGTCTGTGCATGCACCACGTGGTCACACACGACACACTACGCAGTGCTGAAATCAGCCACCAGGAGCCACCCGAGCACAGTGCATCCCTATCCCTCCCACCCGGGAGGAGAGCATTCAAAGGATGCTCTGAGCCCTCCCTGCCAGCTTCCACTCCTGACGCCCTGGGCTCGGGACACGAGCCTGGGTTGCCCACATGCCTGGTGAACCCCTATCGCCTGGTGCCATGGAGCCAGCCGCCTTGGACTTTTCAATGCATGTGAGATGCCCTTCCACCCCAAGACCGAAGAGACTTGTGCTCAAGAATAGGACATCAGCCTACTTTTGCTGGATGTCCATCATGGAGAGCCTCACCCAGGCCCCAAGGCACATGGAGACAGCTGCAGCCACTGATCAGTCACAGGAATCACCCATGTCCAATGCCGTCTGGAGCCGATGCTCAGCCAGCACACAGCCCTGGTCCCTGATTCCTGGACCACCTGCTGCTTATCATCATTAGGAAGCAGTGGGAGAAGGAGTTCGACCAACCCAAAGAGGTAGTGGATAAAGTCAGCCATCATTATGGAATAACTGGCCTGTTAGTCACTAGGAGAGTAGGGCACGTAGACCGTCTTGGTGGCCTAATCCAATTTCTTATCAGGCAGCTTATCCACATTATTCCCCTTAAAAAGTACCAGGTATGGTACAAAATATGTCAGGGATTTCCTTTTAGAAGCTGTGATGACTTGCAGCTTATAGCTCTGCACTTTTGGATGTCAGTAAATATAATACACAACACAACACACAACAATAACACAACATCTTTTATCTGAAATTTGTTCTTGAAGGGTAATAGTGGGTGCGAGGTCTCTCAGTTTTCCAGCTTATCCACATCCCCTTGGCCCTTCAACTTGCAAAAGGCAGAGTCGGAGACCAGGCCCTCTACAGAGGGGTGGTCCAAGAAAAAAGACAGGGTGTCCGTGGGAACCACATACTTGCTGACAATCCTGCTGGGGGGCACTGGACAAGAAGTTGGGTGCTGCCAAAGCTCCAGAGCCAGTCCCAAGATGGGACTACCACAGTGTCAGAGGACACAACCTGAGAGATTTAGGGTATTGGAGCAGCAGCAGTGGGAGTAGCTGTTGCCGGCAATCTTGCACATTGCACAGACATTACCTGTTGCTAACAGCGTCTTTATTTTACTGATTCAAGGAGACTAGCACAAGAGGGGGAGGAGCCCACACAACACCACGGAGGACACAGACATTCTTTTTCTTTAAGTTTATTACACAGGAGACAAGTGAGGGGGGAGCCAAGAAGCGCAACACAGAGGACATGGGTTTTTCTTTGGTTTTTGAAAGCAAGAAGCAAGCAAGAGAGAGAGGAGCCAAAACACACTAAGACAGGGCACGGCTATTGTTTTGGCCCTCCCTCCCTCCCTCTCATCCCCACTCACCCAATAAGCTATAAAGGTCACAAATCCTGACATCACAGGGCGGGCAGAAAGTAGCTCAAAGGGTGTGTGTAAACAGCACACTGGGGAGCTGTTAGCCAGGGGTCTGGGAGATTTAAAGCAGTAAACCGGGGGTCTGAAAACTGAGTTAGTGCAGGGATAGAAAGTTTACAAGTGAGAGAAAAAAAGGAGAGGGTAAAAAAAACAAACAAAATAAAAGCAAGCTCTTAAGGGGGTGTGGGCAAATAGTGCTTCTGGAAGTTGTTAGCCTGTAGGAAGGGGCTAAATTATTGTAATGTGGGAAGTTGCAGGGGGTAGCAGGTAAGGTCAAAAAACAGCAGCTAGGATGGGAGTGGTGCAATGCAGTGGACATGAAGCGGCAGTCTTCAGGGGGACTTTCTGGAGGCTGTGGTGCTGCCCCATCTGAAGGCACCTCTCTGAGCTGAGAGAGGAGGCTGCTGTACTCAAGGCCAAGATGGCCTGGGTTAGGTGGACCTACTCAGGGACCACCAAAGTCCACCTCCACTACCTCAAGGAGTGCCGGGAAAGAAAAGTGGCTAGAAAATGGTGTGCTCAGGGAGGGTTAGGGTGGTGGAGCGTAGGCACATCCCAAATCCCATACCACTACAGAACTCCTATGACGCACTGGCAGGGCAGAACGGTCCCACAGAGGCACCTGAAGTAGTGGATGATGAGTCCAACAAATGTTTAGACGGACACCTACTGGACAAGCAAGACTGGGACCGCAAGTGATACCTCGACTTAAGTTATCAACCCAAAGATCAATGCCAGCACAAGACCACTGTAGACCATGAGTAGATCACATGCTTCAGCAGACACAGATCACTAGGGGCCTTGGTTTGCCTGGAAGTACGATCACCAGGCAAGATACTTCATGATGTGGCTCGGTTGGGGTCACAGACAGAGTAGAGAAAGTTCAGAGGAGGGCAGCAAAGATGGTACAGGGACTGCATCACAAGTCCTATGAGGACAGGCTGAAGGACTTGAATATGTACTCCACAGAGGAGAGGAGGGGAGAGAGGGGATATGATAGAGCATTAAAAGTACCTTACAGGGGGAAACAGGGTGCAGGAATACACTATTTTCCAGCAAAAAAGATGTTCCAGGACTAGAGGGCATGGGATGAAGTTGGAGGGAGGGTGATTCAGAGGAAACATGAGGAAGAATTTCTTCACAGAAAGGGCAGTGGACAAGTGGAACACCCTGCCAGAGGAAGTGGTGGGAGCCGAAACTAACCACGGGATTTAAGAATGCATGGGATAGACATAAGGGAATTCTAGAGGTCAGGGATAAGGGGCAACAGACTTCTAGAAAAACGTAAAGGGAACTCAGAAGCTCAAATGGGCAGACTGGGTGGGACATAGGCCCTTATCTGCCAACAGTGTCTATGTATTTATGTATGTATCCTGTGCGAGGACCAGGCGAACCAGAGTCAGAGATCGACAACTATGTGTTGACTTTTTCCAACAGCTGGTTGATCGGCTCCAGAAAAAATCCTGACCAGTTGATCGACCAGGGTCGAGGTAGAGTGATCCAGTGGGGTTACCTCAGGAACCTTGACTGGCCCCAACCAAAGGGAGCGTCACAGGGTGCTGCAAGACCATTTGTATTTCTGGAACCTTCTTCCCTTTCTCCTACTTCAAGTCTGCTGCAGGAGCACCTTCTGCATCTATCCTGTCTCTATTGACTTTGCTTCATTCCCCCTTTCCCAGACAGGCCACCTGGGAAAGCTCTTTGTACTATCCCTGTGATTCTTTATGGTTTCAGGAAGAAAACGTCTTCAAGCCCCCCGAATACCCATAATAATGAACTGACTAAGTCAGTTCTTGCTGCAGAATGTATTATAAGAGAATGCAGCTGGCAACAGCTATGTAAATGCTGTCCTTTCCTTAATCATTAAAGTAATGGTCTGAGTTCTGAGGGAGTAATGTAAGTGAAGAATATTCATGCCGAATGGGAAACATGACACTGAGGTACATTTTTAGGTTCTGAATGTCTTTTTCTACAGTGTAACCTTTAACAACTCAGTGCAGACATAGCATAGAGAAGTGTTGGAATACATGGAGCCCTTCTTATATACATGCCAGTGCACACTAAAAGAGAAGGTAGAACAGGAGGTTTGTTTTTCTTAGTTACAGCTATCTTGTAACTCCCTGAACAAAAAAAGAATACTTATTTGTGGTTTTATGTCTTTGGGTGCTGTGCAGATACACCAGGCATGTTTAAGGTAAAACAGCAAAAACCCTGTCTATATTTATGTTGCTTTATGTCTCTTTTTGCATATGTATAAATAATACAAGTCTGGTGCATCACTCTGTTGCTTTTTACTGAACTGAATAAACTGAATAAAGTGCTGTAACAAAAGCATATTGACCAGAAAGACAATACCTAACCTGGCTGCAGAACTTCCTCCTTGGCCTCTCCATTGTTTCTAGGAGCTGGCCAGCCTTGTTTCTCAGTCCTATATTTATTTATTTATTGAAATTTGTTGACCGGGTAAGCCCACTGAGACAACGAAGTCCCTTTTTCAGGGGCGACCCAGAATTAATTACAGATAAGAGACACAAAAGCATACAACAGACAAAAATAGTACAGCTACATTGCTTAGGAACATACATAGGTAGTAATATAGTACAACACAGAGAATAGGTAGCATTAGAAACAGGACAAAAACTGGTCAAGACTAAGTAGAGTAAAGGGCACCAGCAATTCAAGTGCAACTGCACTGATTAACAACCATTAAGTGAGATTTCAGGGCCGTTTTAAATGTATACAGAGTAGAGCAGTTAGCCACAGCTGCAGGTAAATTGTTCCAGAGTGACGGGGCAGAAATGGCAAAGGACCTGTCACCAGCTCTGGGTCGTGTCCTGGGGACTTCCAGGACAGGATGGGCAGAAGACCTCAGGTCACGTTTAGCCGATTTGTATAGGAGAAGTCCATTTAGGCTCGGGGGAGCTGTGAGCTTGGCTGTTTTGAAGGTCAGGCAGAGTGTAGGGAATGCAAGCCTGGCCTCAAGTGAAGGCCAGTTCAAAGAGATGAGGACATTGCACTGCTGATCATGAGGGTGGGCAGAGGCTGTAAAGCGGGCGATTTTATGATAGAGGACTCTGAGCTTGTTGAGATCCGGGCCACGAAGAGGTTGAAGTACGGGAGCACCATAGAAAAGTACAGGGAGAATGGTACCAGTGGTGATAGCCGTACGGGCTTCCCTGGAGAGGAATCCTCCAAGTCTATATAAGAGGCCAATTCTTTGATGAAGTATTTTGGTGGTAGCCTCAACATGCGGGTTCAGGGTTAGCTCTTGATCCAGTTGCATTCAGAGATATTTTGTTGATGCGCAAACCTCAAGTAGAGTCCCGTTGGCAGAGGAGATCTGTAGGAGGTTAGATCTATTAGCTCCTAACCGCTTGGAACCGAAAAGCATGGCCTTAGATATCTTGAGGTTAAGGACTAGTTTCATGTCCACTAGCCACTTTTCCACCTCTCTGAAGTCCTTATTGAGGTTCTGGCCTAGTTGACATAAGTCCTTCGAACTCCTATAGATAATGGCATCGTCTGCATGCAGTTGAATGTTGGCCCCGCCACAATGCTTTGGCATGCTGTTGATAAAAACAGTAAACAGCAGGGGTCCAAGGATGGAACCTTGGGGGACTCCTTGGCGCACTGGCTTAATTGAAGAAGGTGTGCCCTTCCATTTTACCAGCTGCTGCCTTCCACAGAGGTAATGATGAAACCAGGAGGAGGCAAGTGGATCAAGTCCGAGGTGCTGAAGACAGGAAACAAGGAGATCGTGGTTCACCAAATCGAAAGCCTTCGTTAGATCCAGGAATAGGGCACCAGTGGCTAGCCCCTGATCCATAGCCCCGAGTACATCTGAGGTAAACGTGACTAGGGCAGTGTCAGTGCTGTGGTTTTTCCTGAAACCATGTTGCACCTCTGCGAGCAGATTATGAGTTTCAAGGTAATCGAGAATCTGTCTGTGCACCAGTTTTTCCAGTGTTTTTGCAAGCCCACTGAGGATTGATATGGGACGGTAGTTTTCCATTTGGCCTTTTTCTCCACCTTTGGGGATGAATGGGGATAACGGTGGCCATTTTCCATTTGGTGAGGAATTGCCCAAGAAGAAGGGATTTGTTAAACAGGTCCCTTAGTGGAGCCGCAATAATCGGGGCCACTATTTTCAGAAATTTAGGCTCCAGATTATGGAACCCAGGAGAGGCATCCAGTTTGATAGTGTTTAGTGGGGAGAGGACGTCCTTCCACATAACCAGGCGGAAGTGAAAGTTGGGGACAGTGTGGGTGGGGAAAGTGAGAGAAGTTGGAGTTGCTAGGTGTGGGATAAGTATATCTATCAAGGTCTGTGAATAAATTATTAAAAGCATTGGCTAATTCCACCGGGTCAGACATTAGGTTGCCATTAACTGCGATACTCTGGGGGGCTACAGCTGAGCACCCCTTCAGGAGGCAATTTATTTGAGACCAGAACTTTTTGGGGTTTGCCAGGTTAGATGTTTGGAGTCGTCTAATATAAGCACTTTTAGCATGTTTGAGCTCTTTCTTACAGTTGTTTCGCAGAGTTCTGTATAACTGCCAATCAGCGTGAATTCCTGAGCATTTGTAGTTGTCCCATGCCTTATCTCTGAGTTTCATTTGTTTTCTCCTATCTTGATCCAACCAGTAAGCACATTTGCCACCGACTCTCCTTCGTTTAGATGGGGCATGCTTATTAAGTACACTTAGGAAATTGTGGGCAAAGTAATCGAGAGCAACATCAATGTTATCAAGCTTATTAAGGTTCACCCAGTGTATCTCTCTCAGATCCTGAAGAAAGTCATTGGGAACGAACCTTGACAGGTCCCGGGCTAGCACGATCCTCGGGGGAGCATTTGGCAAGTTGTTCCTCCAGATGCAAAAGACGGGAGCATGGTCACTGAGAGAGTCTGGCATCAGGCCAGCTGCTCTGCATCTGTCTGGATGGTTAACCAGTATCCAGTCTAGAAGGGTGTGGTTGCCAGTCTTGGTGTTGGGCCTCGTAGGTTCACTAATAACCTGCGTAAGGGACGCATCAGATAGCGAGGATTTGATAAATGCATTGCTTAGCCAGTTTAAGTTGAAGTCACCCATAAGAATAAGTTCCCCCACAGGGTTGAAGGCTAGTTGCCTAGTGAGGAACTCCAATTCACATTTAGCCACCTTGGGTGGGTTGTAGGTACACCCAATGGTTATGGATTTGGTTCCACCCAGGGTGAGCTTAATTAGGAGACACTCCGAATCCCTACTATCCAGCCAAGTTGGACTGATATTAAGGGCATTGAGGGAGTTCCGTACATAAATAACCACTTCTCCTCCTCCTTTTCTGTCTATTCTGTCTTTCCGGAAAACAGTGTATCCAGCGATATCTATCTCATGAGTGAGTATGTAGGGTTTGAGCCATGTTTCTGTGACTCCAATGACATCAGGGGAGTAGAGATCAACCCAGGCCTCAAGCTCATGCAATTTGGGTCTTAAGACTGCAGATGTTCATTTGAACTATCTTCAACCCTTTGGTCAGGTTCCACGTTGGGTCCAAGGGGGAGGAGATTCTGCAATTGAGAGGCCCAGGATTCATTTCAATATCTCCTGCCAGGTGGAGGACAAGCTTACATAGGTACCAGGGCAGGTAGGTGAAGGCCATTTGGGCCATCCCGGTGCATCCATGAGGTAAAAACCGAGCTTGTAGCAGTTCCCCATAGCCCTAAGCCCTAGTAGCGTAAGCAACCAGGGAGGATAGGTGTCAGCCGAGCAGAAGGAGACTGATAGAGGCCTGCACTCATTTAGTTTACTATAGTCAGGAGCAGGGCAGAGGGAGAGGCTCCAGTCCAGAGTGACAAGGGAGAGGAGGAGGCAGGCAGGGGCCAGCAGGCCATACGAAGGCATGATTAGAAATGCTGAATCAAGTACTGCTCAGTTCAAGGGGAGGAGATTGCTACCAGGAACAGCATTACAATAGAAACACAGAATCTGACGGCAGATAAGGACCGCTTGGCCCACCCAGTCTGCCATTTCCCTACCTAATGGATAAGCTGCAGATCCTAGTTAACCAGCAGCCTACTTCTTCCTACCACCACCCCCTAGAATTGCCTTATGACTGTCCCATGCATGCTTGAATTCCACCACTGTTTTTGACTCCACAACCTCCTCCGGAAAGCCGTTCCATGCATCCACAACCCTCTCTGTGAAAAAATACTTCCTTAAATTACCTCTGAGCCCCTGCCCATCTTCAAATTGTGCCCCCTTGTTCTTGCACATCTCTTTTTTTGAAAGATGTTACCCTCTTGGACTTTGTTGATTCCCATGAGGTACTTGAAAGTTTCTATCATGTCCCCCCTCTCCCTCCTTTCCTCAAGGCTATACATATTAAGCTCCTTAAGTCTCTCTTCATGTGTCTTCCGTGCAGACCCTGCACCATTTTAGTTGCCCTCCTCTGGACAGCTTCCATCCTGTCTATGTCTTTGCGGAGATTGGGTCTCCAGAACTGCACGATACTCAGATGGGGTCTCACCAGCTGTCTGTACAGAGGATAATAACTTTCTGTTTTCTACGGTGATGCCTCTCCCTATCCATCCCAGTATCCCCCAGCCCTCCTTGCTGCCCTCTCACATTCTTCGCCCACCTTTAGGTCATCTGATATGACTACCCCCAGGTCCCTTTCCATTTTTGTTGTTATTAGTATTTCACCCCCCATTGTGTACTCTACCCTTGGGTTTTTGTTTCCCAGGTGCATCACCTTGCACTTCTTAGCACTGATTCTAAGCTGCCATACATCTGACCATTCCTCTAACATTGCCAAGTCCCTTCTCATCATTTCCACCCCACCTTGTGCATCAACTCTGTTGCAGATCTTTGTGTCATCTGCAAAGAGACATACTTTTCCTTCCAGTCCCTCTGCATGTCGCTTATAAAGACATTGAAGAGGACCGGTCCTAATACTGAACCCTGTGGTACCCCACTAGTAACCCCCCTTTCTTCAGAGTGGACTCCATTTACTATTACTCTCTGTGTCCTATTCTCCAGCCAATTCTTTACCCAGGCTATCATCTTGGGACCCACTCCCAGGCTGGATAACTTGTATAGTAATCTTTTGTGTGGGACTGTGTCAAATGCCTTGCTAAAGTCTAGCTAGGCCATGTCCACAGCCCCTCTCTGATCTACTACTTTGGTCACCCGGTCAAAGAAATCTATCAGATTCGTCTGGCATGACCTTCCTGCTGTGAATCCATGCTGCCTTGGGTCCTGTGCCCCTCTGGTCTCTACATACTTGACAATTCTTTCCTTCAGAAGTGATTCCATCAATAAAAGAAACAAAGCATATTTATTGATATTAAAAGCTATACTACATGGTCATATGCTGGATTAAAGCTGTCCTGTGTTTAATATGTGAAAATAATGGTTAGTTTTTAAATTAAGAATTTTGGAAGCAAGTGGGCGGAGCTTCAGGTTAATCACCTGACCCCCACTGACATAAAAGGAGCAGCTTTTAGGCATCTCCTCAGGTAGATAGTGAGTGGAGAGGTTGGTAGTATACTGACCTGCTGTTGTGCTCTAGCCATTTCTAGAGAAGTGTATATTGATATACGTTTCTTTTGTTTCTGTTTATTTTTGTCGTATTCAGTTCACCTTTTTCTTTGCTTTGCTCATCATGCAGGCTTAAAATAAATTTGCCTAAGAACTGCTTGGTCCAACCTGATACCTTTCAACTCTGCGTCCATCCTTGACCACTTCCCTCCAACACTGGTGTCAAGGGATTGGCTTGGAGTTTGCCGGAGTAGGGTAGTGCTTTCTGCCCTGGTGGGCGCTGAAGGTGGCAGCCAGCAGCTGCGGAGCAGTTTGAGCAGCCCGGAGGTGTTCTCACCCGTACCATGGCAGAGAAACTGGGAGAACTGCTCCTGACCGGCCTACCAGATGTGCGGAAAATACAGGTTACTCACCTTTAACAGGAGTTCTAGGAATGGTATATGTTGTTCATCCACACTTATTGGCAGGTTCCTTGCCGCATTAAATCTTGCCGGAAGGTCTTCAAGCTGGCTCCTCCACCCACCCGGTGGTAAAACTCTCGGCTCTGCCCCATGGCGCCAAATCTAGCCTGCTGGAAGTGGGTTAGCGCGTGAGCCGGGAGGTCGGAGGGTCGTGGATGAACATATACCATTCCTAGAACTCCTGTTACAGGTGAGTAACCTGTATTTCTAGGGACATGGATATGTTGTTCAATCCACACTTATTAGCGGACTCCTAGCAGTTCTCCGGGAGGAGGGAGGCAAGGCGCACACCCCTGATACTTACTTGGGGAAAAAGAGACTGGAGAACCGAGGCCCCAGAACCAGCATCCCGGCGTGACTCAAGGTCGATGTGGTAGTGGGTAATAAAGGTATGTCCCGACTTTCAGGTAGCAGCCTTGCAGATATCCTGGATAGGGACATCCCTGGAAGCAGCTACCGATGCAGCAGTATGGCGGGTAGAATGAGCTCTTATCCCTCTGGGAGGCTCCATGCCCACCAACCTATAGCAGAGCTCTATGCAGGAGGTGACCCACCTGCCTATCGTCCGCTTGGCTGCAGGTCTGCCATGTGCGGCTTCAGCGTAGGTGACAAACAGCTGGCGAACCTCTCCCCGAACTTCAGCCGTCCGCTCCTTATAATAAGCGAGCGCTAGTCTAGGGTCCAAAGTATGGAGCCTATATTCGGCCTCCAAGGTGAGATTAGGGTAGAACACTGGCAGAGTCAACACCTGGTTAAGGTGAAACTCCGACACCACCTTCGGAAGGAATTTCAGGTGGGGGCGCAGTACAACCTTGTCCCTGTGGAAGACCAGATAAGGAGACTCGATGGAAAGCGCCTGGAGCTCTCCCATCCTTCTGGCTGACGTGATAGCCACCAAGAAGGTGGTCTTCCACGACAGGTGTGAAATATCACACCTGTGCATCGGTTCGAATGGCTTGCCCATGAGCTTGGCCAATACCAGCAGTAGATCCCACGGAGGTGGAGGTGCTCGCACCTGAGGAGAAATGTGGTCAAGGCCTTTGAAAAAGCACCCGACCGCCTTCTCCTGCACCACCAACTGCTTCCCGGCCCGCGTCCGGTAAGCAGAGATGGCTGCCAGGTGCACCTTAAAGTCGTCAACCGAAGCCCTTGCTGAGAAAGGGACCACAGGTAGTCCAGAATGCTTGCTAAGGAACAGGCGGAAGGGTCCAAGCCCTTCCCCTGACACCAAATGGAGAATCTCTTCCATTTGAAGGCGTAGCATTTCCTGGTCGACTCCTTACGGGACGCCTCAACGACGTTGAGGACCTTGTCGGAAAGACCCAAGGCCTGGAACTCTAGCCGCTCAGGAACCAGGCCGTCAGGTGCAGGGACGGAAGGTCCGGATGGAATACCTTCCCCTGGTTGACTGAGATCAGGTCCGGGTGGGCTGGAAGCCGCCTCGGAAGGCTGGAGCTGAGGCATAGGAGATCTGGATACCAGAACTGGCGGGGCCAGTCTGGGGCTACCAGAATCACCTGCGCCTTCTCCCTCCTCGCCTTGAGAAGCACCTTGTGGATCAAGGGAAATGGAGGAAAGGAGTAGAAGAGGCCCGGGATCCACGGCCTCGAGAAGGCATACCCCTGCAGCGAGCCCTGCTGAGGGGGGCGCGCATGGAACAGACTCAGCTTTGCATTCTCCCTGGAGGCAAACCGGTCCACCTGAGGCGTGCCCCAGTGGGAGAACTGGTCTTGTACTACCTCCGGCAGGAGAGACCACTCGTGAGACGCAGCCCCTATCCGGCTTAGGGCATCGGCCAGGGTGTTGAAGGCTTCTGCCACGTGAATGGCTCGGAGATCCGCCTCCAGGCTGCGCACGAGGGACCATATGCGGAGAGCTTCCTTGCATAATAGCATGGAGCGCGTCCTGCCCTGGCGGTTCAGATGGTACATGGTCGTGGTATTGTCCGTCTGGACCTGAACCACTTGACCCCGTAGAAACGGAGCGAAGGCGGTGAGAGCTAGACGGACCACTCAGAGCTCCAGCAGGTTGATATGGCATCGGGACTCCCGAGGGGACCAGAGGCCGTGCGCTCGGTGTTCCCCCAGAAGGGCACCCCATCCCATCAGAGATGCATCGGTCGATAGAGAGACCGCCGCTCGGGGCGGATGAATGGGATGCCCTCCTGCAGATGTGCTGGAACGATCCACCACTGGAGAGCGTTCCACATCTCCCGGGTCACTGTCATGGGCTGGTCCAATGGATCGCAGCATTGTGACCACTGGCTGGCCAGTCCCCACTGAAGGGGACGCATGTACCAACGGGCCCAACGGACCACGCTGGTGCAGGCTGCCATGAGGCCCAGGAGGCGCAGGAAGTCCCGGGCAGGGCGCAATTGCCCAACCAGAAATGACTGGGCAAAGGAGGAAAGAACCTTGACCCTGTCCGCTGGGAGCCGTGCTCTGGCTCGTAGAGAGTCGAGCTCTGCCCCGATGAATAGTATCACCTGCTTTGGCACGAGTTCCGACTTGGCCTCGTTGATAAGGAGGCCAACCTGAGAGCAAACCTGGAGGGCCAGATCTCTGGACCGCACCGCCTCCGCTCTGGAGGGGGCTGCAATCAGCCAGTCATCCAGGTAGGGGTACACCCGGACCCTTCGGTGCCACAGGAACGCTGTCACCACTGCCATGCATTTGGTGAAGACCCTGGGAGCTAGGGAGAGGCTGAAGGGCATGGCCCAGAACTCATAAAGGGATCCCTCCACTCTGAAGCGGAGGAATCTCTGATGGGATGGACGGATTGGGTCGTGAAAGAACGCATCCTGGAGGTCCAGGGAACAGAACCACATGCCTCGTTCCAAGGATGGGATTATCTGAGCCAGAGTGATCATCCTGAAGGTCCGAGACCTTAGGAACTTGTTCAGGTCGTGCAGGTCGAGAATGGGGAGCCAGCCTCCCGTCCATTTTGGGACCAGGAAGTACCTGGACACAAACCCCAGGTCTGGAGGAGGATCCGCCACCTTCCTGATCACCTCTTTTTCGAGGAGCAGGGCAATATCGGCTCGGCGGGCCAACAGCGAGGCTGCAGACCCTGTGGCCCCCCGAGGGGCGATGGCTCGAAAGGGTGGAGCCTGCTCGAACTCCAGAGGCAGGCCTTTTCCTACCACCTCCAACACCCAGCGGCCCATGGTGACAGCGGACCAGGCAGAAAGGAAGTGGCGGAGCCGTCCCCCCACAGGGGGAACCCAGGGGGGGAGTGTCGAGGCTGGGGGCGGCACCCCTCAACCCGTCACTGGGCAGGCTTGGAGGAAGAACCGGCCGAGGGACCCTCTGGGCCTTTACTTCCTTGCTTCCTGTTGGAGGAAGCCGCCAGCTTGGGTTTGGGACGCCAAGCGCGAGTCTGCTGGCCCTGTTGCTAGTGCTGCTGGGCCAGTCGAGATGCAGGGGCCGAAGGACGAAAGGACTTCTGCTGCTGACGGCGGCCTTTGTCCCTCTGGGTGGAGGTCACCCGAGTCCAGGGTGGCATTGGACTTCTCGATCCGCTGGAGGTGTCCCTCCACTCCAGGGCCGAAGAGGTCAGTCCCCAAAAAGGGGACATCCTCCTACTTCTGCTGGGTATGCGCCGTGAAGGTGGATATCCTCAGCCACGCCCTGCGGCGCATGGCTACCACGGCCGCTACTGACCTGGCACAGGAATCACCTATGTCCAGAGCAGTCTGAAGCTGCTGCTTCGCCACCGCCCTACCCTGGTCCCGCACCTGGCAGACCGTGGTCTGCAGGTCGGTCGGGAGATGAGGAACAACCTCATCCAGGGAGCCCAAGAGGGCGTGGGAGAAGTGTGCCATCAGCACGGCCGAGCTGGCCTGCTGGAGGCAGAGGGAGGACGCAGCGTACACCTTGCGCCCGGCAAAGTCCAGCTTTTTGGACTCTGTCAGGGGGCTTATCCACATCCCGAGCGTTACCAGAACGCCAGAAAACGATGTCGGTGACTAACCCCTCGGCAGAGGGGTGCTCCGAGAAACCGGGCAAAGAGCCGGTAGGGACCGCATACTTCCTGCCCATCCTGGCCGAGGGCGCAGGACAGGAAGCAGGCCGCTGCCAAAGCTCCAAGGCTGGGCCGACAATGGCCTCAGCCACTGGAAAGGCCTCCGTGGGGAATCCCTCGGTCCAGTATCTCCATCAGGGATACTGGCCGCTTTGGACACGGGCTCGAGCTGCATCCCAGTGGACTCGAGATGAGTCAAGCAGACCCAAGAAGGACGATGGGCTATCGTCCAATGACTGGCCCTCGAGGACTCCAGGTCGACCTGCCTGGAGAACAGGAGGAGTCGCCATCGGATTCCAAGAGTCTGCGTAAGAGCTGCCTCGCCCTGAGCCACCCTCCACCTGCCGAGGACAGTCGGGAGAGGGTGACCGACAACCTGTGGGGCAGGCCGTGACCCAACCGGAATCCTTGGTCGGTGCCCCGACTTCCGGTTGTGGAGGCAGAGGTCCCACCACAATCAGTGGAGCAGCTGGTTTTGGCCGAGCAACCGGCCCTGGAGTGGGCAACTCGACTGGGCCGAGTGGTTGCTTCGGTCGTTCAGACGACAACCACTTGATGGCCGGGGGCTGGACCAGGGTCGGCTTAGGCCCGGACAACAGCAACTGCTGCCACATAAGCTCCTCATAGTGCCGGCGTAATTTACGCCGAAGCCTCCCCTTATCCGAGGAAGAGGATGAGGAGGAACGGTGTCGCCGCATACCTCGGTATCGAGACCGAGACCACCGATGTCGGCAGAAATGGCTAGACCGAGAAGAGGTCCGAGACCGAGACCCTTGGGGGGACCGAGGGTGGGTATGGGAAGGGCCGGGGGACACCGGCTCTTCCCTCGGCTCGGGCACTTTAACCGGGGACTGCGGCCCAGAAGGCACAGGCAGATCCTCGGTATCCAACGGGGGGGACCAGTGAAGAAGGGTTGTCGGCTTCTCTAATCGACAGCCTGTCTAACGGATCGAGAAAAATCTCGACTTCGTCGAAGGGAGTCTTGGCAGGCTGGCCTGACGGGGGCACCGTGAAGCCAGTGGCCACAGCCGCAACCTCGACCGAAGTCAACAGTTGGCTGCCCGGGGAAGGGGACCTCTCCCACTCCCACGAATGCCGATGGTGGGACTTACCTTTCGACTCCTTCTTCTAGGGCCGAGAAGAATGTCCCAATGGCCCCTCTCCCTTCGTGGAAAGGGACTGACAAAGCTCCTTGAACAAAGCCGTATACGAGGAACTCAGAGCGGGATAAATGCCGCGGCCGAGGAGGAGGAAGATGCGGCCTGGGTCGCCTCCTCCTCGAGGGCGATCATCTGCTCGAGCTGCTCAGCCGAGTCAGCCGCCGCGGACACCGCCCAACGAGCCTCTTTTGATTTTACTGGCGGGAAACATTTCTCGGGGCGCCCAAGCTTCAATCAGGCAGCACGATCGTCCAGGACGCTGCCGAAAGAGCGGCACAACTCGCGAGAGGCTCATGGGTCGTGGATCTAGGCCTAGTAGACTCAATGGAGTGCGGATCCGTCCTGGACATTTTCTGCCTGCAAGGGCACCTCCGAAGCCGGAATAGATTTGTCCATTGCAGCCACGAGGGAAGACGTAGACCAAGTTTAGAAAACTTCAAAACCAATTTCGGACGAACCGTTAGGATCCAGTCTAAAACGCGAGCGCTAAGGAGGGAACCTGAGCTTCCAAGCGGTAAGGAAGATCTGGCATCATGGGGCGGAGCCGAGAGTTTTACCACTCAGGTGGGTGGGAGGAGCCAGCTTGAAGACCTTCCGGCAAGATTTAAAGTGGCAAGGAACCTGCCAATAAGTGTGGATTGAACAACATATCCATGTCCCTAGAAAAAACTTTTACGGCAAAGACAGAAGCTAAGGAAGAAGGGGCAACTGGAGGGCCTCCTGAAGATGTGACTCCGGTAGAGGAACCCCCTGAAGACATTCCACCTGATGACATTGGAGAATTGTTGCAGTGGCTCTGCATCAAACAGGTGGAAATGGATAAGAAACATGAATTAACCTTGAGAGCAATTCAGGCCATGGGATCATGACCTCCTATGTCATCTGACCTCCGTAAAGACAGCAAGCTGACGAAGTTGGGTGAGTCAGATGATACTGAATCTTATCTAATGACGTTCGAAAGGGTGGCACAAGCATGTGGGTGGCCGAGACAGCAGTGGGTCATTCGCCTTGCACCCTATCTGACTGGTAAAGCAGAGCTCGCTTACAGTCACATGGACAGTCTACAGGCAAACAACTACGATGCAGTACAACAGGAGATACTTCTGGTATGAAATAAGTTCGGAGACCTACAGGCAAAGGTTCTGAACCTTCAAATACCATACATCAGTCAACCCAAGGGAAGCATATGTAAGACTGAAGGCCCTAAAGAAAGACAAATCTCCTGGGCCGGATGGCATTCATCCGAGAGTACTATGGGAATTGGCGGACATACTGGCTGCACCCCTGGCGGAGCTCTTCAACAGGTCACTTGAGACAGGGAGGGTACCTAGGGATTGGCGAGAGGCACATGTGGTGCCAATCCATAAAGGGAGGTCGAGGGAAGTACCAGGTAACTATAGACCCATCAGTTTGACCTCGGTGGTGGGAAAATTAATGGAGAGTACACTAAAGGAACGATTGGGGGTGTACTTGGAGGAGGTGGGAGGTCTGGATAGTCGGCAACATGGGTTTGTGCCAGGTAGATCATGTCAAACCAATCTTGTGGAGTTCTACGAATGGGTAACATCAGAACTGGACAGGGGAAAGCCTGTGGATGCATTATTCTTGGACTTCAGCAAGGCGTTTGACTCTGTCCCCCACAATGATCTGGTGGAGAAACTGATGGGGTTAGGAGCAGGCCCTTTGATGGTCAGATGGATTGAAAACTGGCTAGCTGGACGCACCCAGAGAGTAGTGGTCTGTGGGGAGCTCTCGAACCCTAGAGAGGTTGGTAGTGGGGTACCGCAGGGCTCGGTCCCGGGTCCGATCCTGTTTAATGCATACATATCGGACATCAGGGAGGGTATAGGGTGTGAAATGAGTCTCTTCGTGGATGACTCCAAGATGGGAGCAGTAGTTGAGGGAGAAGAGGGGAGGTTGGCCCTGCAAGGGGACCTGGACACCCTGGAAAGCTGGGCTCACACATGGAAATTAAATTTCAATATCACCAAGTGCAAGGTGTTGCATCTTGGTCGGGGAAACCCTAAACACAGGTACACCCTGGGAGGGGAGGCGCTGGAGGCCTCAATAGGGGAAAAAGACCTACGGGTCATGGTGGATGCATGTATGAATAACTCTGAGCAGTGCAGGAGAGCGGCTAGCAAGGCAAACAGGATGTTGGGATGCATCGTAAGGGGGGGAATCACCTCTAGGAGCAAGGAAGTGATTCTGCCGCTGTACAATGGACTGGTTAGACCACACCTTGAGTACTGTGTACAGCACTGGAGATCACACTTGAAGAGGGACATACAGCTCCTGGAGAGGGTACAGAGGAGGGCAACTAAGATGATAAGAGGGCTAGGGGATTTGACGTATGAGGACAGACTTGAGGAGTTCTGCCTGTTTTCATTGGAGGAGAGGAGAGACAGGGGGGACATGATTGAGGTCTTCAAGTACCTCAAGGGAATAAATAAGGTAAACATGGAGGGATCTTTAGACTAAAGCAGGAGGTATCACCAGAGGGCATGGTTTGAAGTTGGAAGGTGGAAGGGTGAGGGGAAAAGAGGAGGAGGTTTTCACTGAAAGGGTGGTGGACCCTTGGAATGCACTGCCTGGCGAGCTGGTTCAGAGATCCACAGTGCAGGGCTTCAAGAGAGGGTGGGACAGACATAGAAAGTGGATGTATCAGATGATGGCCTGTCCCAGGGGGGTGGGGATGGATGATAGGGGTTTCTGGAGCACAAAGGATGGGAGGGCCTCGGCACCCAACTAAGGATCTAAGGTTCGAGCAGACTCGATAGACCGTAAGGCCTAATCTGCTGGCAAATAGTATGTTAGTATGTTAACTGTGTCATAAATGGTTACAGCCTGGACTGAAGAGACCTGACTAGATAATTGAGATGATTATTTTAGAACAGTTCATAAAGGTGTTGCCTGGGGATGTGCAAACCTGGGTAAGAGAACACTGACCGGAGATATCAGAAAAAGCCATCTCCCTTGCTGAAGACTACATTGCAGCCCGGCCAAATCGACAACGGGGATTTGTTGGCGCAGGTACTGGGACCACCAGCACGGTAAGATACAATACAAACTCTTCTACTGCTTCTAGAACTGTATCAGGGAGTAATCAGACCAATACACCAAGAAAGCCATACAATCCTGATATAATTTGTAGAGAATGTCAGAATGACGCATTGCACGTTTCTGCCCTAAAAAGAGATCTGGACCCACATAATTTTCATTAGCTAACTAGGGGCAGTTTCTTCTCCCAGTAACTATTTGTCAGGAAGTAGTGGATGGCCTAATTGACTCTGGAAGAAAACAGACCTTGGTTAGAACTGATGTGCTGGGCAAAGTAACCACCAATGGGTCCAAAGCTGGTGTAACGTGTGCATGGGGACATTCATTATTACCCCCCCATCTAATGTCAAAATGACTATCAAGGGGATTGAGCGACAGAAGAATGTAGGTGTGGTCCCATGTCTTCCCATGCCTGTAGTGATTGGTCACGATCATCCAGACTTTAAGACATTTGTTACACATTTGTATGGATTTCAGTGCCATAACCACCAGAGCGCAAAGCAAGCAAGAACAACAATGGTCACAACTGTTCCCCTTTGACTCAGAACTCTATGGGTTACCAGGAAAAGATCGGAAGTCACAGAGAAGATTAGAAAAAAACTCAGTGGACTTTTGGGTCAAAACGACTTGCATAAGGACTTGTGCAGGGATTTCAGCTTTGTTCAGGCAATGTCCCCGTTCCCACCTCCGCAACTATTTCATCACTATCCTCTTCCCATCCCCAGAGCTTAATCCTCTGCTACATCAATCCCAGCCCCTCTTGAAGCTTCCCACTGTCTTCACTGACATCACCTCTTCTGGCAGTGCATTCCACTTAGTCAACACACTTTCTGTGAAGTGTCTCCTAACGTCCCTCCTAAACACCCTCCCCCACAGCTTAAGGCTATGCCCCTTCGTTGTTTTGATGTAGCCTTCCTGAAATAGACCTTTCTTGTTTACCTTATTGAATCCTTTCCTGTATCTGAAGGTCTTTATCCTGTCTCTCTCTCTCTCTCTCTTCTGTTCTCCAGGGAGTACATGTTAAGGGACCCCAGTCTCTCTTCACACAATCTACCTTGCTGCCTCACAGACATCTTTATAGCCCTCCTCTGGGCCATCTCCACTAAGTTGATATCTTTTTTAAGGTGAGGGCTCCAAAACTGCAACTCAGATTCCAGATGCGGCCTCATCAGTAATGTGTACAAGGGCAGGACCACCTCTTGCTGCCTACTACTAATCCCCCTGGCTATACAGCCCAACATCCTATTCGCTCGTGCCAATGCCATCCTGCACTGCGCAGAGTGCTTCAAGTCACTAGATATCATCACTCCCAGATCTTTCTCTTCCACTGTGGGAATTACCCGGCCCTCCCAGGTAGTACTTTTTTTTTTTTTTTTTTTTTTTTTTAACTCCCACATGCATGACCTTGCACTCTTTGCACTGAAGCCCAGTTGCCAGATCCCTGACCACCTTGTTTCTTAAGTCCTTCTTAAGGTCGTGTAACCCCTCTGCTGAGTCCATCCTCCCACACAGCTTGGGGTAATCTGTGAACAGACTCATCTTGCCACTGATGCTGTCACCAACATCATTAATTAAAATGCTGAACAGCTCTGGCCCTAACACCAAGCCCCGTGGGATGCCAGTTGTGACCTACCTGGTACGAGACAGCTCTCCTCCAAAGATCACCTTTTGGGACCTGTTCCCTAGCCAACTTTCCACCCATTTAACCAACCTCTCTCCTTCTCCAAGGTCCGCCAACTTCCTGATCAGCCTCATGTGTGGTAGAGTCAAAGACCTTGCTGAAATCCAGGTATAGGATGTCCACTGCTTGGCCTCTGTCCACTGTTTTTGTTAAAGTCGCCGATCAGGTTTGTTTGACAAGATCTCCCTCCCATAAAACCATGCTGCCTTGCATCCTGGAGGCCATATTCCTCTAGATGCTCCATCAATCTTTCTTTCGGAATGGCTTCCAGAAGCTTTTCGTACTATCGAAGTGAGACTGTAGTTCCTCAGATCGTCCGCATCTATTAATTGCCAGTATTCATTTCCCCTCATTCTTTGTTACTGTGTGAACACTTGCATGAAAACAGGATCTTTGTGTCTCAGACTATCTCATCCTCCTATCTTTCTTCTTGCTGAAGTCATGGTCCTCTTTTTTGTGCGATCATAGCCATTTCCACAGTAGCAGACGCATCATAGTATTGTGACCACAAACGGAACTTTGGGGTCATCTTCTTGACCCCCCGCCACAAGGTTGAGAGTACATTACACCAATTTGAATACGGTTACATACAAGCTCATTAGCCAGAATGGTACTCTAATAATGCAGCGTAACACACTGTGCCATTCTCTCCCAGGAATCTGTCTAGTCCTTCTCTGAAAGCCTGACCAGCAACTGGGTACGATATGCCACATGTTAATCACCCCTCAGTGTGAAGTAATGCTTTCTAATAGTTTTAGGGCACACTTGTAGTTCTGCTTGCCTGCAAAAGCTCAAACATCTATGAACGCACCACTCTGTCTGTACCCCTATCCCCATTAGTATATGGAAAAAACAGTGATCATGGCCCCTCTCAGCCTCCACTTCACTAGGCTACATCATTTGAGAATATCCAATCTCTCCTTGTAGCTCCTGCCTCCTAAACCACTAGTCAGCTGGTTGCCCTGTGCTGAACACTCTCGATCCCTTCTATGTCCTTTCTCCACTGCAATGACCAGGACTGGATGCAATACTCCAGGAGTGATTAAACCAAGGCCTTGTACAGGGGAGCATCACCTTGGGTAACCTGCTCCTTAGCCCCCCCCTCTTTTGCACCTAGCACTATATTTTCTTTCTTGCTTTCTTGCCTGCAGCAGCACACTACCTGTCTGACTTCAGCTTACAGTCTACAATTCCCACCAGATGCTTTTCTGCGTTTGTGCCGTCTACCGTTGCACCAAACCACCATTAAGTATAGCACCATGTACTGTAGCACATTAAATCTAAGCCCCTATTTTCTCAGCTAATGCCACTAGTGTATGCAGACCCCTTGTAGGGCATTCCCTTCTCTCCTTTGCTGTGGTCACTCTGCTTGCCAATCTGGCGTCATCGGAAGACTTTAGCAGCCCGCTGTTTACCCCATTCTCCAGGTCATGAATAAATATGTTAAAGAGTAATGGACACAGCACTGGGGTACTCCACTCAGCACATCCCTCCATTCGCAATGGTGACCATCCACCACCACCACTCTTTGGTGTGATGTTACAAACAGAATTATGACTTCAGTGGAGATAATAGCAGGAGAATGAGATTAAGTCTGCAACACAAACACTGACACAGTAATAAAGATAGAGGACAGAGAAACACAAAACATTAATAAAACACATGCAGAATCAATCCTGACTACTACATGTTAAAAATGTTCATAGATACTGGAAAGTCTCTTTAAACAAATGGCTACAACGGTTGCTCATTTTATTGAGTGCTGCAGCTACCTGGTAAGCAGTGGGAGAACATAATGGACCCCACATAGTTCTTTTTCCATCTACTATTTCCCATCTTCCTAACCATTCAGCAAAAAGACACATCTGAAGACATATTTTCGCAACCAAAATAAATTTAAAAAGCTAGACGCTTTCATCATATATGTTTAGTATAAAAGGGGCTATGGGAGGCGGCGCTAATGAGCAGCTAAGAAGCAGGACGTGATCTCCTCGAGCTCCACAACCCAGAGACCAAAATAAGCTATTTTTTCAATATAAAGAACCAGAACACCAGGTATAACAACATAAGATAGAGCTGCATAGTGATGGACGAATACTTAACTCATGCACCTGGAAAGCCCACGAGAAATGCTGGAAAAAACCCGAAGAAGCAACCGACCGGGCCTTCGTCCGAAACAACAGGCCCTATATCATTCTCGGCGGCAGAGTTGGCGGTACTGGGGCGCGAGGTGACTACACAGGTCCTTGCTGCCTTGAATCCACGCTTATAGAAGATAGAGAACAAAACTGAGGCTAAGTTGCAGGAAACTGCGGAACAAAGAGCAGCACATGGGGAAAGGCAGGCAGAGATGGAGGAGCGCACGTCCAGAGTGGAGGATATGGTGCAGCAGTTGCCCGATAAAGTTACCGCGCTTGAGTGGGAGTTGGAGGACCTCAGGGAGGCCCTCGATTATCAAGAAAATTATCATCGGCGCACAAACCTGCGCCTGCGAGGGCTCCCTGAAGGTCAAGAAGGCACAGATATACTACAATTTTGTGCGGAACAGCTTCCAAAAGTCCTGAATCTACAGCCAAAAGGAGGAAAGCACAAAATCGAAAGAGCGTACCGAGCTATGATGCCAAAACCAGGGCCGGGCCAACCTCCCCGAAGTATTGTGATACGATACCACAATTTCCAGGATCAAGAAGTAGTGATCAGAGCCTTCAGGCTCAACCAGCCAGTCGAAATAAATGGTGCACGAGTCCATGTAACACAAGACTACTCGGCCAGGCTGCTTAAGAGGCGACGAGCGTTTAGTGCTGTGATGACCCAATTAAGAGAAATGCGTGTGGAACACTTCATGATTTATCCAGCCACCCTAAAAATAAAACACAAGGGAGCTGTATTCTTTTTCTGGGAGGTGGAGAAGGCAACCGTCTTCATAACTAAGCTTAAGAAGAAAATAGGCTGAAATCATAGGCGGAATCAACTGGCAGTGTTAATGGGACTAGAGACTTTTATAGTTTGCTGGTTAGGGGTAATATCCCTTGTTTATGATATCCTAGGATATAAAATTATGACCACCCTGGGAAAGCTGCTGATGTGTCCACCTAAGTCTACGATCGAGTGATGGTTGAAAATGGCCTCGCCTGTATTAAGGGGAGTGCTGAGAAGCAGCAGCGACTAAGCGTGAAGAAGCATCCGAGAAGCGCTTCCTGCAAGGTAGGCCGGGAGGGGTGTTTGGCTGCTAGAGCCTAGCGTGTGTATTTTTTTCCTTCGCTCGGCCTGCTCTGCTGACCTCCGACTAGGCCAGTTACAGAACGGAGTACAGTTAGATAACCAAACCAAGAGGATTGCTTAGAAGCATAACGGGGCATATGTTAACCGCAGTTGAAGATGTTGAGGAGTCAGCCGTTCTGCTGAGCTCCTAAATAATATAGTTCTATGTGAAGGATCTGCTTTTTGGATTCCTCTTTAAATGTTAGTAAACGTTACATTATCAATTTGGGCTTGGGTCTGGTAATACAGAATGGTCTCGGTGGGGAGGGGGTGAGGGGAGGTAGCTGCTCAAACAGCAGATGGTGGGTCATGTAGGCATGACAGAAGATGGCGAACAAGACAAAAAAGGGCTTGGGGGGAGGTGGGGGTTCAACTGGAGTAGGGTGATGAGAAAAGGAACTAGGGGTGGGATTGCTGTTGGAAGGGCAGGGGGTAGACTCAAGGGTATCATGGATTCACAAAAGGGAGTAAAATGTATGGTGTCTTATTTTAAGTTAAATGTTCTCAGTGTGGGTTTTTTTGTTGTGATTGATGCTTTTGATACAAGGTTCACGTCAAAAAATGAGCTGCTACTACTGTTAGGGAATAACTTGATGGTGTTAGGGAAAATAAAGAAGGAACAAATGCAGAGAAAAGACGACATGTAACGAGCTAGTTATACGATCCTGGAAATGTGTGGGGTTTCTCCTCCCCAATTAAGAGGAATGCTATCCTGACAGCCCTACGTAGGGCACATGTGCATGTAACCCTATTGCAGGAAATGCACTTGACATCAGTGGAGCATGGGAAACTACGGAGAGGCTGGGTAGGAGCCTGTTACTCCTCTTCCTTTAATTCTCGTAAACAGGGGGTGGCGATCTTGATACATAAAAACTTGCCTCTACAAGTTAAGAAAGTAGTCATGGACCCAAAAGATGGCAGGTATGTCTTTGTGTCTGGGAACCTTCAAGGTGTACAGGTCACATTTAGAAGTATTTATGCACCAACAAATTTGGATCTGGAATTTTTTCACAGAATCCTAGATATATCAGTAAAAGAACAGTTTGAAAACTTAATTATGGGAGGGGATTTTAACTATATGCCAGACGCAGTCCTGGACCACTCAGAGGGGAGAGGACGTAGGGACCCATGCATCAGGAAATGGAGGGAGGGAGTTGCAGAGCTGAATATGGTGGATGTTTGGAGAACTACATACCCACAACGAAGAGAGTTTACTTTTTACTCCAATCCACACAAAACATGGTAGAGGATAGATCATATATATATTGCATTGAGCTGGTATGAAAAGTTGAGGAAGGTGGAACATGGGCCTATACAAATTTCAGATCATGCAGGTGTAATAGCCTCTTTTCGATTACCAAATGGAGAGGGGGAGGTACATACATGGAGATTTCCCACATACATGCTAGGGTCACAGGAGTTCCAGGATTACTTGAAGGAACGATTTAAGTTTTTTCTAGATACCAACACACAGACTGCTCCCTCCAAACAAGTGTTGTGGGATGCTAGCAAAGCTTATATGACAGGGGCAATCATAGGCTTTATGGCTAAGTATAAAAAGGGTAAATTGGAAAAGCAAAAAGACCTCCAACAGAAGGTGAGGGTATTAGAAGGACAGGTGGCAAGAGGAGAGGGGGGGTGAGGAAAGGCGACAGGCGTTGGTGACAGCTAGGCAAGCATTAAACCCCCTACTGCTAGATGACGCCCGAACGAGGTTGTATTACCTGAAACACAAGATATACGAATGGGGTAACAAACCAGGCCCCCTGTTGGTTAACCTGATGAAAGGAAGAAAAGGCCCAACACATATTATGAGTATTAAAAATGGGAGGGGACAAGTTGTCACTAAATATAAGGAGATAAGAGGGATATTTAAAGAATATTATGAGTCCCTATACCAGGCAGATGAAGGAAGAAAGGAGGACTGTATGCAGAAATTTCTTAGAAGGCACCAGTTGCCCCAAGTAACAAAATACCAACAAAAAATGTTGGGTAAGGAGATTGCCAAGGAGGAAATTATACTAGCCATTATTGCTTTGAAGTCCGGGAAAGCCTGTGGTCCTGATGGGCTGCCAGCAGAATATTATAAGATACTAAAAGACGGCATAAAGGAGATTATGTGGGAACTGTTTAAAGAGGGGAGGGAGAGAGGGGAGTTACCTAAAATGTGTGGTGATGCTATGGTGTGTGTGATCCCCAAACCAAATAAGGACATAATGGAGTGTGCATCGTACAGACCCATATCCCTTCTAAATTGTGATGCCAAAATATATGCTAAAATCCTAGCCACGAGACTGGAGGGCATACTTCCTGAATTGATTCATCAGGATCAAACTGGTTTCATAAAAGGAATGCATTCATATCATAATATCAGAAAAGTCCTTAATGTTTTAGTGCAATCCAATCAACCTTGGGGGGAGGGGTGGCTGTCTTGTCTATGGACGCCGAAAAGGCGTTCGACAGGATTGAATGGCCATACTTATTTGAAATTCTGAAACGGTTCAGTCTGGGAGAGGACTATATAAAAATGGTTGGAGCACTGTATCGAATGCCCAAAGCTGCAGTGTTGGTGAATGGAACCATGTCAGAGCAATTCACACTATATAGAGGAACAAGGCAAGGGTGCCCTTTATCTCCCCTACTCTTTGCAATGGCAGTGGAACCATTAGCCATAGCTCTTAGAGGAGATCCAAGAATACATGGGGTGGAAGGGAAAAGTGGAATGCAGCATAAGATTACACTGTATGCTGATGATATGATACTATACATTATGAGACTCTCTCAGTCCATGCCAGTTTTACTGGAGGTTGTCTCACAATTTGCCACATTCTCCAGATATAAATTAAACCAGGAAAAATCCAAGATTATGTTTGTGGGAAAGGAGGTGGAAGGTGGAGACAATACGTGGGGCCTGCGCAGAGTAAGATTGTGTTTCACCTATCTGGGGGTAAAAATAGCAAGAGACCTGTGATCATTATATAAATTAAATTACAGCCCACTATTGAGATCAGTGATGAATGAGTTGGGTAGATGGAGGGTCCTACCTATTTCATGGCTGGGACGTATTAATTTAATTAAGATGACCGTGTTGCCTAAAGTGTTATATCCACTACAAATGTGGCCTATAGGGTTAACAGGAAAAGACATTAAGGAACTTGAGAAAGCATGCTCTAAATTTATATGCCAAGGGAAGAGGCCAAGGGCTAGCCTAAGCAAACTGAAAGTAGATCAAGACAGGGGAGGGTTAAATTATCCGGACATGAAGTTTTATTTTTGGGCAGCGCAAATCAGGATTATCAAGGATTGAGTATATCGGCCTAGGGCGGCTAGTTGGTTAGCTCTAGAAGAGAAGGGACAGGGTGTTCGGCTGTCCTCTTACCTGGCTTAAGGGGGAAGAAAAGCCTTCCGGGAGAAAAAAAGACTACAATACTATAGTGAATAGTGTCAGACAGCTGGGAGCAAATTAAAAAGCTGATTGGACATCAGAAGGGGGAGGCGTTCATACTACCACTGGTAGGTAACCCTTTTTGTATACCGGGCCAGGGAGATCCCTCATTTTGGATTTGGGAGGAGAGAGGAATCCTTTGTCTCAATGATTTAAGAAAGAAAGAAGGGGTCTACTTGTTTAATGAACTCAGAGAAGGATTGGGTTTGCCGACCAACAATTTGTTCAGGTATTTTCAAGCCAGGAAATATATTCAGGATATAGAGAGGCAGAGGGAACCAAATTCTCAAATGCAGGCCCTTGAAGGTTTGCTGCATCAGGCTAAACAAGAGCCTAAAGGTGTCATACGAAAAGCTACACGCCTTTTACGTGCTCAATTACCAGACATGACAGGCAGAACTAAGTATCTTTGGGAGAGGGATTTAGGAATGACTTTAACAGAGGAGCAATGGACCTTGATGAAAGATGTACACCGAGGGCTCTTGCTGTGTAATAAATAGAAGGCAGCAGCATATAAATTTGTACATAGGCTTTATAACCCACCAGTGGCAGATAATAGGTATTATACAGCGGTTTCGGCTACCTGCCAAAGATGTGGCAATGCATTGAGTACATATATTCACTCATTCTGGTAGTGCCAGACACTCCAGTCTTTTTGGGAGGATGTGGTGAAAGAGCTGTCGACTATGAAGGGGTGCTGCATAAAAGTGGGACCGCTTTTAATGTTGTTCGGCCTGGATGACACAAACCAAGAGGATTGGACGTCTGTGGAAAGATGGCTGAGAATTCTTCTTGTGCTAGCAAGACAGTGTATCTTAAATACATGGGTATCGGGGGACAGACCCACCCTTAGGCAATGGAGGAACCTAGCGTGGGAAGCTCTGAAGCTTGAAAACATAACTTATAAAGCTAGGGGCGCGAAGAACTGTTCATGAATATGTGGGCACCATTCTGGCGCACTATGAGCACTATAGAAAGGGACGGGTTAAGTTGAATACAAGGATCAGAGGGATGAAGAGGAAGGGATTATAATCACCGGCTGCTATAAGACAGTAAGGGTAGTCCTAAACTACTGAGCATTCCTTATTTTCCAGGACTAGTTGAAATACAGGTGTAATACAGGATTAGGCGGTAAGGAGGGGTACAGTATACACTAAAGAAGCAACTCTTAATATATGCATTAGATAAACTGAACCTTTGATTAAAATAGGGGTGGGGAGGGGGATGTTTGTTTTTTTTTTGTTTTCTGTATTTTGTGTTTGTGTGCATATATATGGTTGTTTTTAAGCAGAAATACCTGAAATGAATGGAGAAGTATAATGAGTGTAACCGGGAAAGAATTGTAAGATTTGAAAAAGAAAACTTATGTATGTAATGGAATGGTAAATGTTGTTCATGTTATTGTGCTACCAAGATAAACTAATAAAAAGTTTATCCAAAAAAAAAAAGGGGGGCTATAGAATACAACCTCCTGATTGCTTTTACACATTTCAAGAACCTTAATCATTTTTTACTATACCTGCACAGCCTTATGACACAAAACATCAAACAGCTCCCTGAATTCTAAGGTAAATCACTTGGCTACTCAATCCAATTTTCTTAACAGCAATGAGGCATGACCAGGGATTACATTAACAGTTAGGCGTGCCCTAGGAGCACATGACACATTGTGCCCCTAGAGGGTGATTAACAGACTATTACTATAACCCCCTTCATGTCTTATTGCTTAAAATTTCTCGAGACTGCTGAAACAGATTAATATTATAGAGGGAATGTCTTCAAAGCTTTACATTTGCTACAGATTTCTTAGAAGGGCTTCATCATTTTGTTTGCTAAATGGTAGGATGATATGTGGGGGTATATGGCACTGAATAAAAACTGGTTGAGAAATTAAACCTGCAAAAGGGAATATAAATGCACCCAATTAACTCTCACGCCTGTAAAGCATGACAAACGAAAAGAAAGGCAGTACAGAGAAACATCAAAAGGCGCTAAAAGGTAACTTACTTCTTAATTTCATCCTCAACAGCAGTAACTCCATCTTTCTGAGGATTGAGAATTTTGTTGGTAGCACTACCAAAGTCACAAAGCACATAGTTTCCTTTGTCATTTAGCAAAATATTCTCGACCTGCAACACAGAAGTTTGATTAGTGCAGTAAACTCTGCTATATACAAGGCTGCTACTTTATTTTTATTTTTGCAGTGTCCCTTCCCCTCCCCCTTTGTCGAGCCCCCTCGACAGGCACCTCATTTCAGGCCCTACCAGAAATTTTCAAGCCACACTGGTCCCCTTAACTTGCTTCAGTGTCCCCATGTCTTGTATCCCATGGTAAGACCATAGAGGACTTGCCCCCAAACAAAGCACAATATGGTGAGGAACAGGCAGTGGGTACTGGGTCAAAGGGTGCCGTTCTGACATCCACCACTTTCTCACTTGTCTTTCAATCCTGCTGTCATCCCTCCCTCCACCTGCCAGTGTCACACAGAGACCTCTAGAGGCACTGAGCAAACACAGCAGGACCCCTATGGAGGAACAAGCTCTCCAGCCCACAACTCCCACCGCCCCCACCCCCCCGAGGGGGACTGGTACTCCTTCAAAACCCTGGCCGGCTGAATGCTAGTGACCTGCACTCACTCCCAAACCTAGGTTGCTTGCTTGGCTACAGCACAACAACCTAAATGAAGCCCAAGAGTAGGACTTTTTAGTGCTCTTAGATGTTGCCTGTTGACAGCACTGAAGACAGAGGACCTCTGGTTATCCACACAATAGGTACCGCATAGGCTGCCTGCATGGCTACAGCAGAACAAGCTACTGAAGCCCAAGAGTAGGACTTTTTAATGCTCTTAGGTGTTGCCTGTTTGATGGCACCAAAGACCGAGGACCTCCGTTTATCCACATGATAGGTACAGCACAGTCAACTATAGTCCGAACTTTCCTACTCTGCCCTATCAGAGTGACTCAACCCCTGTAACTGACAGACAACTCTACTGCTGAATACCAGTTCAACCCTCAGCCTTTTACAAGAGACTGTCAAAAAGCACAACAACTAATGCCAATGGTGTTGGGTAATGTGGTGCAGTATTAGTCACTGCTTTGCACACAAAATCAAAGAAATAATGTGACCTAACTAGGAATGGAACTCAGGTTACCATCCCAGTCCTCTACAAGCTGCACTATTAATTCTTTCCTTCTTGACTGTTCCCAACAGAAGGATTTGCAGTTTGGAAAAGAAAGTGACTTTGGAAAGGGTTTTATGTGCTAACAGCAAGTCTTTGACTGTGCCAGTCACATACAGCAAGGAAACAAATGCCCCACGTCAAAAGGGCAAACCACATAATAGCGACGGTCACTTATGACAACAAACATAGCAAACAAACCAAACTTTATAGAGCAAGCCCCGCACTCCCCAAATTTATAATTACTAACTCAGGGATGGACATAGAAAAAAATAAACCCCCATGAAGAAAATAATTCTCTCCTGCACCAAGACCCGAACCCGGCACCACAGGCTTTAGGTGCGGTAGCTTACACCACTACACCAAACGGCCAGCTCGGCAGGGCTTGGCCAAACTACTCCCAATATACGCTTTGTATAGTGACTGTTGCTCAGTGCTACACTCGCTATAACTACTCCTCTGTCTTTTTTCACAGTCACGCTAATTATGAGCAGTATTACTTAGGTCGCTTATATTGAGCCGCTCAATAATACTCGCTCATATCACTGTACACCTTGGGAAGCTCAAGTTAGCTAACCAGTTGGCCGGACAGCTCAGGTGATAAAACATTATGACAGCATTAACTTTCAATTTTTTTCAAGTTTATTGCAGGAAAGACTCCGTTGAGCAAGCTCATTCACAAGGAGGTCCTGAGGCACATACACATACAGTTCGCAATTACATAGACAGGAGATATAAAATGTAGAACAACAAAGAAAAAAAAAACATATAATACAAGAGGTATACACAATAGAAGTCCTTATGCTATATATGCAGTACATTCCAGCTTTAACCTTGCCCTAAATTATGCAACACACTTCAGCTTAATAAGTAGAGGGCCAGTTGGTACCTAGGAAGTTGACTTGGCGTTGGGGGCCTAGTAGCACCACATATGCCTTTTAATTTAGAAATAGCTAGTGTTTTGTACGAGTTAATTGATACAATGCTGGTTAGCTTCAGCATGGCTTGTAGTTGGTTCCAAATGTCTGGGAGGGCGTATGAGACAGCTCTTTGGCCAGCTGTGGTACGTGTCCTGGGAACATCTAACAGGATAAGGTCGGTTTTCCTTAGGGAGTAGGCGCTATGCAAGATGTGTATGAGAGACATTAAATAGACAGGCAGTTTGTGGAGTAGTAATTTGATGGTCTAAATGCCAGCATGCAGGAGGAGTCTGGTGGCAAGAGAGGTCCACCCAACTGCTGCATAAAGATCACAGTGGTGAGTCCTGTATGCAGAGTTAGTAATGAAGTGAAGAGAATGGTGATAGAGTATGTCCAGTTTAGACAGGTTCGAGGTTGGGGAGGAGATAAAGATAATGTTTCCGTAGTCAAGCAAGGGAAGGAATGTTGCTTGGACAAGTCTTTTGCGGGTCGCGAGAGAAAAGAGGGTCCTATTTCTAAAGAAGAAACCCAAGCGTGCTTTAAGCCTCTTCAATAGATCCTCGATGTGGTCGTTGAAAGAAAGCTTGTTGTCTATCCACATACCTAGATATTTAAATTTAGGTACGACTTCCAAGGGTTCACCTAGGGAGGTAACTATGAAGTTTTTAGGTGGGGTAGGTAGAGCACCAGACAAGGCAAGTCTCGAGAAAATCATTGTCTTGGTTTGTTTGGCATTTAAGAGAAGCTTGGCATTGATAAGTTGCTTTCTAACTGGATAAAGTCAGCTTGGAGTGCTTCCCTGATTTCAGTTAAGGATTTGAGCTTGATGCGACAAAACTGTGACGTCTGCAAAGAAAAGTATGCTAGAGTTCTTATGTGGGATTCAAGGTTGTTGATGTACAGGGAAAAAGGATTGGTCCTAGGATGGAGCCTTGAGGGACTCCTCTGGCAACTGGAAGGGGGGCAGATAGTAGGCCATCAGCTTTGACTTTTTGTATCCTTCCTGTGAGATAACAAACCACTGTAAGGTAAGTGGAGCGGCACCTATGTAGGCAAGACAGGTGATTAGGAGGTGATGGTCTACAGTGTCGAAGGCCTTACTGAGATCTAGAAAGACTGCACCAGTAACCTTCTTGGTGTCCATAGCATGGATCCAGTCATTAGAGACTTTAGACAAGGCTGAGATGGTACTGTGCTTCGACCTGAAGCCAGATTGAGCCGGGTTTAGGAGCGAGTGCGCTTCGAGGTGATTTTTTAGTTGGCTGTATACAAGTTTTTCCAGCACTTTGGAGAGAACGGGCAAGATAGAGATAGGACGGTAGTTGTTTAAGTCACAAGGATCTCCTGATTTGAAGAGAGGAAGAATATGGGCAGATTTCCAGCAGGATGGAACAGTGGCTGTGGTAATAGAGAGGCTGAAGATGTGAAGGATGGGGGCTGTGAGCTGGGCATAGTCTAACCACAAGAAAAATGATTCAAGGCCATCGTCCCCTGTACTTTTCTTTGTGTCAAGGCTAAGAATTAAGTCTTCGACTTCTTTGTAGCTAAACAGGCATAACTGGAAGGGATGAGGTGGAGTAGCATGTGTAGTATCTGGGCTAGTGTTGCTATTCACTCGGCTAGCATATGGGGAGGAGTCGAATGCCAACCCGGCAGTGGCAAAGTGAAGGTTAAGTTCTTTGAGGATTCCCAGTTTATTTTCAACCATCCTGTCCTTGGCCAGAATCTTGGTGGGAAGGGAGGAAGCAGCAGGATGGCCTTCAATGGATCTCAGTGTCTTCCAGATTTTTTGGGAGTTCCCTTTGGCCTGCTCCAGAGTGGAGATGTAGGAGTTTGCTTTAGTAGCATGTACACTTTTAACACAGGCATTTCTGGCAGTTCTAAACGTCTGCCAGTCTGCCGGGTCCTTTGTGTGCCTGGCCCTAGCCCACAGCTTGTCTCTACTGGTAAGTGCAAATTTGAGCTCTTGGGTGAACCACGGATGCGAGATTTTCCGCACCCTCATTTTAATAAGAGGAGCATGCTTCTTAATTAGGGTGGTGAGGTTGTCATTTAGAATAGAGACGGCGGCATCAGCAGATTTGGCAAGATATAGGTTTTGCCACCTGATCCTAGCTAGATCAGTTAGGAAGTTTACTGAGTTGAATTTACAGTACGAGCATTTGATTCAGAATTCAGGGTGCTGCTGGGTTTTAGATTGGAATCTTGTACATACAATGATACTGTGGTTGCTCATGTCGTTATGGAAAACTGCAGAATGTGAGATTTTATGGGGATGCGAAGTTAAGATGGCATCTAAGAGTGAGCTGTTGGCAGAGTTACAAGCATTGATTCTTGTGGGTTCAGTTACTATCTGTGTAAGACCCAGCTCATCACAGATGGCTTTTAGGGAGTGGGATTTAGCAGTGAGCCAATCCATACTGAAGTCCCCTAAGATTACTGTTTCCGTGTTAGCAGCCAAAGTTACAGATTTCAACACATTAAGAATTTCTGTGCCTCCTGACGGGGGTCTACAGCCACTAATGATTGTGATGCACTCTGAAGATGGAAGGTGAAGTTTAAGCGAGACAATCTCGTATTCCTTGGGCTTAGTTTTACAGGAAATGCTGCCAATATCAAATTTTGATTTGGCGTATACAACCACTGCCTACCCCGAATCCCTATCAGCCATAAAGAGCTTGAAGCCCGGTATAGTAATTTGCGGATCAGTGTTGGTCTTTTTTAGCCATGACTGGGTAATTATAATCAGATCTGGGTCAGTGTGGGCTGCCCAAACTTAAAGATGATCAAGTTTTTTGAGCAGGCTTAGAATATTGACCATCATCAGTTTCATCCCAGGAGCAGCTGCAAACTCTGACGGAGAAGTGATTTGAGTTGGGGAACCTGGCTTTAGTTCGACATTGCCTGAACAGAAAAGGAGAATTAGAAACATTTTCTTGAGGGCATTTATCAGGTAGAAGTGGGCTCTTTTCGTATGAGTTCTTGTGTGGTGTTCAGTCATTGAGGTACGTCAAGCCAGGGCATAGGAGATGCTGACATGGCCGTTCAAGGCTAGCAGGGGAAGTGCACGGAAAGACATTGGCAAAGGGAGGAAGGCCAGAGGAGAGGGATGAGAATTAAAATGAAAACGCGACAGATTAAGAGTAGGGAAGCAATATGAAGATGCAGCAGGAACTATACGATTGTGGGTTCCCAGGCTGGGATGACTTCTGACTTGGCATGGATCAGTGCTTTATAAGTCATACTTTTTGCCAGGACTAGAAGTAGAATGATAATGCAGGCCATACTGCCCACGATTGAGTACAGTGATTTGTGTAGAAAGACCAAGAATCCCTCTAGTGGCATGTCTGTATAACCTGCTAATGGAAAACTAACCGCTTAAAAATTTAATTTACAGTTAGTTTAGTGGCCAATACTGCACCTTCAATTCTTTCCATCAATATCAATACACAGAAATATTAATCAGCATTATCTGCTATATACACTGATGCACAAAATATGTACTTTAACATAAATTTCTAATATGTTCACTCAAATAATATGCATGACAACAAATACTTTCAATATGTGTATACAGATACAAAATATATTATATTGGCACGGTAGTTCCAGTATAGTTAGGGTTGAGCGACAGGGTCTATGTTAAACTCCTAACATTGCACCTTAATAGCTTTGGCATTGTTCATCACAATTGCCTGAAATTTGGCAAGCACTGTCTAGGAGGCAAGGTCTAGACATGTGGAAAGTTTTGTGATGGCAGCTTGGGCAGTTTCTCAGATCCGCATGTGTCATTTTCTTGTATATGTCTAATTTTGTTCCTATACTTAACATGGGTTTTTGGTTTTGCTCCCATGTACAGCCTACACGGAATGTATTTTTGTTTCCAAAATTCTCAGAGCAGAAGCATCTAGTACACCTTTGGAAGGGTTTGTGAAAAAATATGAAACAGTTCCAGTTCCAGAGTCATAAGGATTTATAGTTTTTTTTTCTGTTCTAAGCATGCTCAGTAAGGTTTTTTGATAACATTCTGATAGGACACAAAAAATTACATGTCTGAGACTCTGTTTTCTCACCACTTGTTTCTCTCTCACAGCACAAAATAAATTTTTCATGATGAGATGGCCGTCATCTTGTCCCCCTAACCCCATGCAGTAAAAAACATTAAACAAATATAACAAGCATTTGTCAATGCCGAATGTTTGCTTACTGGCATTGGCAGTGGTAGTGTAGAAGTTACAGAGCTGCGTAATAGGAATGGCAGTGAAGTATTGAACTAAAGCCAACCCCACCACCACCCTGCAGAGAGTGACAGGCATTGGGGTGTGCATTTGGGTCGTCAGGCATAACTGCCATGCCATTTCACCACACCCCACTCTGCAGAGACTGACAAGTGTCACGTGTTCCTTGGGGTCTTTGGCCCTTATGCGCACCCCATTTCATTAGGAAATGCGGTGAGATGGGTGCGATATAGGAGAATGGGGTGAAGTTTGGGGCCGAAGAGTCCAAGGCATACCTCGATGCCTCTCAGTGACTGCAGGGTGTGGAATGGTATGAGCATCACAGGCAAGAATCCCAAGTCACACCCCTGATTCCTGTCATTCTCTATAGGGTTGGGCGATTTAGTTGAAAAGCCTAATACCTCAGGCATTCGTTGGTATTTTAACGCCAAATTTTCAACATGTTTGTTTTGTGACCCCACCTCATGAACAGGGGGAATATCAGTTTGGTAGCTGAAAGCTGCTTATGCACAGTGACTACGGGATGTAGCACCACAGGTGCAAAAATATTCTGAACAGGATGTAAAAAATGACAGCTGTACTCTTTCATGGGGAGGTGTAAAAATGGCTATGCTGCAAATGTGTAGTAAAAATATTAAAAAAAATGGTGAAGTCACGAGCGCATAGAAACTGTGCAACGATACCGTTATATAAGTAGGTTGGGGATATTTTATAGCAGATTGTCAACTCAGGCATTTTGTGCCTCCGATCATGAACAGTGTCACTGTGATTTTCTTTATCTGTGCCGAACAATGATGTCCCACAGCGACACCATCTCTGCACTGAAAGTGCGAAACACACTCGCCATGTTGTGAAAAATGGCAGCTGTACTGTTCATAAGGAAGTGTTGAAAATGCCACTAGTG
Organism: Neoceratodus forsteri; assembly: GCA_016271365.2. Taxonomy (NCBI): domain Eukaryota; kingdom Metazoa; phylum Chordata; order Ceratodontiformes; family Ceratodontidae; genus Neoceratodus; species Neoceratodus forsteri. The sequence goes on from CM057453.1 coordinate 760,286,792, forward strand.
AAAATCTAGACTGAAAATATTACAAAGTCATGAACTAACGAGGATGCGTGGAAACTGCACAATGCTCACTCGTAACACAGTCATTTTATGGACTTTTGTCACCAAATTTTCAACATAGCCATTTTAAGACCTCTGCTCATGAACAGTGTAACTGTGATTTTCTTAATCTGTCCTAAACATTGCTTTCGACACCAACAGCACCATTGTCGCTACATATCGCGATAACACATATTCGGGTGACATATGAAAATTGCAGCTGTACTGTTCATAAGGAAGTTTAATAAAATGGACATGTTGAAAATCTAGAGTGAAAATATTAAATTTGCAAACTTACGAGCATGCATAGGAACTGTGCAACGACGCCGTGTCATTTTAGGCATTTTTTCACCAAATTTTCAACATAGCCATTTTAAGACCTCTGCTCATAAACAGTGTCACTGTGGTTTTGTTAATGTGTCCCATACATTGAGTTTGCACACCGACTGCGCCATTGTGCGCTACATGGGCGGAAACAAGTTTTGGGCAGGATGTGAAAAATGACAGCTGTACTGCTCATAAGGAGGTGTGGAAAAATGGCAATGTTGGAAATCTGGAGTGGAAATATTGAAAATTCACAAACCTACGAGCGTGCATGGGAACTGTGCAACACACACTCATAAAACAGTCATTTTTAGGAATTTTTTCACCAAATTTTCAACATAGCCATTTTAAGACCTCTGCTCATGAACAGTGTCACTGTGATTTTCTTAATTTGTCCCATACATTGATTTCACATACCGACTGCGCCATTCTGCTACAAGGCGTGAAACACATTTTGGGTGAGATGTGAAAAATGACAGCTGTACTACTCATAAGACGTGTGGTGAAATGGCAATGTTGAAAATCTGGAGTGAAAATATTGAAATTGCGAACTTACGAGCCTCGTGAGGAACTGCGCTTACGCGCCGTTAAACAGTCATTTGGGAATTTTGCACCAAATTTTCAACATGGGGTTTTGGGCCCCTTTTTCATGAATGATGTCACTGTCATGGCGATGTTCGGTCCCGAAGGGTGATTTCGCAGTCACTGCGCAAAATCACCCTTCGAGCCCGAATAACGCCATGACAGTGACATCATTCATGAGAAGGAGTCCCAAAAACCCCATGTTGAAAATTTGCTGCAAAAATTCCCAAAAATGCCTGAGATATGCAATAAAGTTGAACCCTCCATCTAGCCCATTATACAGCTTACCGGCATTTCCTCAGTTCGCGGTCGGCTTTGAAGAGTGCAGACGTGTTCCCGGTCCACCGAAGATCGTTGCGCTGGAGTCCGGAGGTAAGTATGGGGTGAGGGGTGTGGGGAGGCTGGGTGCGCAGTGGGTGAGTGCGGGTTGTGGGAGGGGTTCGGAGGCAGCATGGGACGTTTTGTTTTACAGGATAAAAAAAAAAAAGACTTACGTGGGACCGCTTGCCACGCTGGGGTGTCTCCAGCCGCAAGGCACAAGGACTCTTTGGGGGCGTCAGCCGACGGGGATTAGGCACCCCGCCGGCAAATGATTGATTGCCACGCTGGGGGGGCTCCCAGCGTGTCAACTCGCAGGGGCGATGCAGCTCAGCCGATGGGGATTGGGCACCCGTCGGCTATCACGGCGCTGCGTCTTGAGCGCTGCGCCTGCGGCTGGGGGAAGCTGCGTGAGCAGCTTCTTATCGCTGCTCACTCAAGCGTGAGCTGCCCTTTCAACTGTGTGCCACTGCATTTGGGCGTGTCATAGACAGCTCCAAAATGCATTGGCTTACAGGGGCCGCCCCTGCCAGCACAGTGCCTGAATTGGAGGAGGAGGTGACACACCTCCGAAATCTCCGATGATGGCACTATGTTTCTTGCACATGCGTGCAAGCAAACATAAAAATTAAGTAATTTTAAAAAACAGACTACTGAACCTAGTTAAACTGAGCCCATGTAGCTAGATTCTGGTGGGTTTTTTTTTAAATGCCCAGAAATACATTTCTAGGCACCCCAAAATCCAGGGTGCCCAGCTTAGCAAGAGGAGCCATTCTCCTTCATTCTCTGTATGAGAACAGCAGGACTTGTACCACTTCTTTTTCCCCCCTCTCCACTCCAGGTCACACGTGGATCGGGGTACCCACTCTCAGTACCGCATCTCTTGACCCTCTCCCCTCAAGGTCACCCCATTCCACTATCTACAAGGTGGCACTAGAGTGCCCACCCACAGTGCCACCAAACAGTAGCCTGACATTGGGTGCCCATTCCCCAGTGTCGGAATAGGACCTGAAAAAGAAAGCCATCCCTCAATTTTTTTTTAACCCTAAAAAGAAAACAGTCCCTAACTGATCTGCCCCAACAACCCCCGCATCCCCCCAACCCCACTCCAACGGCACTCCTACTATAGTACCGGAAGGCACCCTGGCTTTCCTGCCAGGGTGGGGCCACCGGTTTCGAAACAGGCCAACATATGGTATCGGGGGTGAGGGGTCACTGGTCGTGGTGTGGGGTCAGGGAGGATGTCATCTCATCGACGGAACCCCAAGAGTTTATCAGGGAAAGACCCCTGAGAGGCGGGACATTCAATGACTTCAACGCAGGAGTGTTGACGTCTGGCCCGCCTCCCACAGAATACATGCCAGCAGCTGTACTCAACTCCCGCCCAAGCCTCCGCTAGGAGTAAGTCCTGTGCCGGTCACACACCCTTCCCCCCCCAGAGGAAAACAGCAGTCCATAGGATGCTCAATCCCCCCCCCCCGGTGAATCCAAACTTTCAACATGGCCATTTGTTCACATCACCTCATAAACATGACAGGTGTCGCTTTTTAAATCCTGGACAAGACATGTTTTCACATTTCTGGTGTGAAATGACACTTTGGCCAATACATTATAAATGCCACATGTCATGTTTATAAGGGAAGTCGTAAACAACTAAAAACTGAAAATTTGGGTTCAAAATAAATAAATATATAATCATTAAGAAACTGTGTGTGCACTGCCAGTCTTAACCCCAGTGGTTATGCTTTGGCATCCCATCCTGGTGTCCTGAGTTCAGGGGAGAGCCCAATGACCAAGCCGCATGGGGTGAGGGTGGGATGGTGCTGTTATGCGCCCCCAGCCAGGGAATGAAAGATGCAGGGTTGCCTGCACAGGCCCAGGTACCATATAATGAAGACAACTCTCCTCTTGGCATTGGTCCTTCCATGTCTGCACCTGTGGGTGGCAGAGTACCCTATGCACTGGCTGACAGATGGACTCTTTGCCTTGTGTGTCTGTATCTGGAGCAGATGAAAGTGCAGGAAACAGAGGGCCCTGCACTTCTGCAGCTCACCTGACAGCCCCATGATTTCTTGGCATCCGTTGTTGCACAGAAGTACAGGAGAACCAAGGGCCCTGCACTTCTGTAGGCGGACGGAGCCTCCCTTTTTCCCCCTGGGACCTGCGCATCCATATCTGTTCATGCAGGTGAGGATATGATTCCATTTTCTCAAAAAGAAAAGGAGATTCTTTACAAAAAAAAACCTAAAAACTATGTTAATGCACCAGTAAGGGGTTCGAGTTAATGCATGAGAAGTAGGGAAACGTGGCGTTATGGTTTCCAACCCTAACTACCTCCCCACCCCCCTGCCCCCAAAGCAGCAAAAGAAAAAAAGCATGAGGGTTTTGAGTCTCCATAGTCCTGGGGAATCACTGGTGGGGTCTTCCTTGGGGTTGTCAACCCTAATACTGACCCCATTCCCGAAGCAAATGCCATCAAACATGATTGCCTTTCTTCACGCAGAGCAAACAGATTGTGCTGGCAACATGTGGCAAGACATACTTTTCTACCTCTAAAAACTATATCACAATGAGGCACTGCCTTGGAGCTGCACCCTGTGCTTTGGACATGAGCTATGGACTGTGGGGGGGAGGCATGAGCATTAGGGTTGAGAACTCCAAAGAAGACCCCATCATTGATTCGCCAAGACTCAGGAAACCGAAAACTCTAATGTATTTTCTTTTTTGCTGCTTGGTGAGTGTGGGTGGGGAGTCAGGTTGGAAACCTAACGTCACATTTCCCTACTTTTTTTTTTGTACTTAATTTTGTACACTCCAACTGGCATTAATGCAGTTTTTGCAAAGAAAATGTGTATATAGCGTCAGCCTATATTTCAGTAGATAGCTGCCTCACAGCACATTCAGGTGTCCTCAAAAGGCAACAACATTTTTTTTTTTTGGGGGCTGCAAAGCATGAACCATCCCCCACCCCACGTATTTTATGGCAATCAGCCTTTTACCAGAGCTCCCCCAAATCTCTGGCTCCCTTCATTTTTTTCCTTGTCTTTTCAATCAAACTGGCAAATTCTGCAGCTATAGTGAAGTTCACCCACCCTGACCTGCATATCTGCTGTTCTAGTTTGGGTCCTCCTCTGACCTCCTTCCTCCACTGCACCACTTCCTCCCAAGGACGGCACATGAGCAGCATGCCAAACAGCAAACAGGGCAGGCACTTTCACCAATACCGCAGCGGACATGGCTCCTCCCCTCTCACCGCTCCACCTCCTCTGGCAGCTAGGGGGCTGGGCAGGGACTCCTCTCTTGTTCCTGCACTCCAGTACTCTGGCTAACAGTTGATTTTAACTTAAAACAACTCCCTCATATACATCTGGCTGTGACTCCAAGCAACTGTCTGGGAGGGAGGCGGGGGAGGTCGCCAAGCAAGATCAGACTTAGACTACTCAAGAGGAGGAGGAGGGAACACAAAGGTACACCACCAAAACCAAGGCAAACAATTTTGCTATGGCAGGTCAGCCACTGGCAGACAGCACATCATGAGGGAGGACCTTCACACAGGCTCAGTGCAGGCTGCAGCACATGCTCATGCTGCCTGCCATCACCCATCTCCCACACGTCATACATGGAAGAAGGCAAATCTGGTGCTGTATGTGAACATGTTTATGCGTGCACCTGGCTGCTCAGAGTCAGCAGTCATGTGACTGCAGTAAAGGGAAACCAATCCGAGTAGGGACTGTCAATCCAAATTAAAAATCCCTGCTCCTGGCAGGTAATCTGGTTTGTCGGCCTGACACCTCTAAATGAAAGGACAAATGACAGTTTGGGGAGTGATTGGGAGCTGCTTGTGAAAAGCAGAATTCCAACCCTTGTGTCACAGTTACAGCAGCAGCAGCATATCTGTATGGTGTGTCTGTAGACTGTGCTAAAATCTCATCTGTCTTGTGTGAGAAGCGAGACTGTTGTGGCAGGAGAATTTAATTATTTCTCCTTTCTTTCTTGTTTGCCTCCCATTATAATAAGATCAAGAAAGCTAACTGATAGATTAAAAACTTTTATAAAATGGGTCAATAAGATCCATTAAACTGATTGGCTGAAAGGACCTTTCAGCCGTGTCCTTATCAGCTGGTATTTATGCCAACCGGCACTTTTCTTCCCTGGGTGACCTCACAACAGGGAAATAGCAATAACCTGTGATAGCTTTAAACTGCTTTCACAGGTGAGCAAATACTGTGCTGGGCCTGTACTGGCTTGTCTGCCCCCCCCCCCCAAGTGAAGTGTCAAAGTGAACTCAGTAAAATAAAAAAAAGAGTCTGACCTGTACTCCTCGAACTTTCAAGAAAAAAAAAAAGCACCCCCAACATCACATTGAGCCGCTAAAAAAAAAACAACAAAACTCTCTCAATCCCGATTTGAAAATGAGCTCCGAGATCCACAGAGAAACCTCGCATGCTTTAAAGAAATTGTGTTTAAACTAAAACGGACACTCGTGCCGCCACACCTCTTGTCACCACATGGATCACAGATATTTAAATAACTGCAACACACTTCACACTGCCGTCCCTTTCACAAAACCGACAAGATCGCTCTCTACGGAAGCCGATAAGCGACGTGCCTCGCTCCCGATCCAACTGGGGCAAAGAAAATACAGTCAACACACAAAAAGCAGTGTGCAATTTCACAGCCTATAAAAAACAAAAATGTAAGAGAAAATCTCAGCACACAAAGTACAACTAAATGTCTGTGTGTACCGACACAGCAGAGCAGTAAAATTCAAAATCATATCTGGCACACACCTTCGCCTTTGCGGCCATTCCTCAGCTACTGGCAGTTACCAGACAAAATCAGAACCTGCAAGACAAATAAATAAAAGAAACCTAGAAACAAAATGTAAAAAAAACAAGTGTGGCAGGGGGCAAAAAATGTGTGTCTGTATGTTTGTTTGTGTCTGAAAAGTATTTTACATATGTTTTGAAGTAGAAATGCTAGGACTATTTTTTCTACCTTTGTTAAGTCTGAAAACTGTTAAAAAAAAAAATTGTTTTATTTATTAACTTAATTTCCAGGCTAAAGTTTTTAAGGGGACCCATTTTATAAGCGCAATAATACACTCTCATCGTGTGTTACTGCTTGCAAAAGACATCTGTGGGGGCTAGGATCTGACTGGCTTGGATCAGTGTGGGGGGGGCCTTGGCAACTACCTTCTGCTGGTGTTGGCTCTGTCTGGCTTGCAGGCAGTGTGTGCCACCCTGGGAGCCAGACCCTACCTGAAGACCATTTAAACAAATATATTATACAGGTGTGGTAGTGCCTGTATATTAGGGTTCAACGGTCACTTCTATGTTAACCCCCAAATTTTGAACTTCAATAACTTCGCAACTGACCGATTCGCATGACATTTTACATGCGCTTTTGGGGACCAAAGGTCTCTTGATGTGATTAGTTTCGTTCTGGTCAGATGTGCAGGTGCGAAGATACGTAGTGTCAGAAAATGTGAAAATTATCACTTTATGTCAAATTCTTTGTCATGCCACTGCACAAAAAAACAGCTCGAGTTTTGGTATGAGATTTTCAGGGTATATAATTCTTGGGTCACAGGTGTGCCTTTTGAAGGTTTGGTGATAACTTTTGAACAGATTAATATTTTATCAGATTTCAAAATTTCCCATTACTTCCTATGGGGAAAATTTAGATGCAAGCCGCAAAACAGGACTCTCCGACCGCGAACAGGGCTCCAGATAAGGCGAGTACCGACCTATGTTACTCACCTCATTTTAGGAAAGACTCTTCAGAAAATTTTTTTAATGAGTACAAATACTCACCCAACATTCATAAATGCTCCCTACTCCATAGAATAATGCTTCAGAACATAACTAGTGATTCAAAAGAAGCATTTTTTTCCCCAGATTTACAGCACTCGTATGAATCTCGATTTTGCTTTACTCACTGTATTTTAAAACTGGTGAGTAAATTACTCCTACCTGCCAACATTATCTGGAGCATTGTTGACACCTGATCAACTCATCTACAAAAAAAACTGCATTGTTTTAAAAAAAAAATTTACTTATCACTGCACTCTGTCCAGACATTTGTACGCATCTGAATTTAGTTTTACTCACCTCACTTTCAAAGTGAGGAGTATAGTACTCATCCCAAAAAATCTTATCTGGAGCCCTGATCGCGAAACAGGATTCTTGCGCACAATTTGTGAAAAAATAAATTTTATATAGCTGTTTCTTTTGTCACCTCATAGCAAAGAAACAGTTTGGAATTTTGGACTAAAATTTTCAAGGTACAAAGGGCTTGCTCAACAGATGTGCCTTTTGCGGGTTTGGTGAAAATATATTACTTTGCTCTGCAGCTTTACATTTTTCTTAATTTCCCATAGGATAATATTGTAATGTGAGGTGTGCGCAACAGTTTGTCACTTCATGCACAACAGCACAGGGCCTGGAAGGCCCTGCTTTCCCACACAGAAATACGGATACTATTAAGGAGTAATGCATGGATAGAAGTGCAGGGACCGGAGAGTCCTGTATTCCCAAAAAGAAATACAGATACTACTAGGGACTGATGGATGGATAGTAGTGCAGGACCCAGAGGGTCCTGCACTCCCACACACAAATATGCAGAGCAGTATGGAGTGATGGGAGTGCAGGGCCCTGCACTCCCACAGGGAAATAAGAATACAATTAAAATCTCTTAAAAAAAAAATTATGGAGGGTTAAGGGAAATGTGTACATTCAGGAAAGCTTAGGAGAGGGACCTGCCCCTCGCCACATTCTGCGGCTTGATGCAAAGAGTAACATATATGTTGACAGACACTTAACTCCCTGTAGTGTAGGAATTAGGGTTAGGGCTACTCTTATGGTTAAGGGAAATGTGTACATTCAAGAAAGGGTGGGGGGGGCTTTGACCCCTGCAGTCTATGGGGCTTGCTCCAAAGAGTAACATACATTTAGGTTTACACTTAACTCCCAACTGTTTAGAAACTATGGGTAAAAATCTGGTTTCAGGTTAAGGTACAACCATCAATTTTCAAGGTAGTTGTCTGAAACTTACATACAAACTAACATCAAAAAAGCCCACAGAAGGCCATTTTGTCTAGCAAGTCTGCTCATATTGCAGAGTTCACAGCTTGTGCTAATCTCCCTACCCTCCCTCCTCACTCTGCCCATCCTCCCTACCCATGATCCTTACCCTCCCCATGCCTATCCCAGCCTCTCTTAAAGCAGCCCACTGTCTTCAACAAGATCACCTCTTCCAGCAGCGCATTCCACGTGTCCATCCACCCTCTCTGTGAAGAAGTGCTTCCTGACCTCCCTCCTAAACCTCCCACTTCTCAGCATAAGAATGTGCCCCCTCGTGTTATGGTTGCCACTCAGCTTAAAGAGGCTCTCATTCACATTATTTATCCCTTTCAAGTACTTGAATGTCCCAATTATGTCCTCTCTCTCTCTCTCCCCTGTCTTCCAGGGAGTACATATTCAGTGCCCTCAATCTCTCCTCATATGCCTTACCTTGCTGACCCACTATCATATTTGTAGCCCTCTTCTGGACCTTCTCCAGCAGGTTAATAGAAACATAAAAACATAGACTTTGACGGCAGATAAGGACCGCTTGGTCCACCTAGTCTGCCCATTTCCCTACCTAGAGGATAAGCTGCAGATCCTATTTAACCAACAGCCTATTTCTTCCTACCCCCACAAAAACTGCCTTATGTCTGTCCCATGCATTCTTGAATTCTCCCACAGTTTTAGACCCCACGACCTCCTCACGAAGGCTGTTCCATGCGTCCACCACCCTCTCTGTGAAAAAAATACTTCCTCACATTGCCCCTGAGCCATCCCCCTGTTCTTTTTGAGGTGTGGGCACCAGTACTGAACTCCATACTCTACATGTGGCCTTACCAGTGACCGGTACAAAGGAAGTATAACCTCCTCTCTCCTACTACTGATCCCCTTAGATATGCATCCCAGCATCCTGTAAGTTGTCTTTTTTTTTATTCTCTCTTTTTCTGCTCCCCTCATCCGCCAGCACATCCGCCCGGTCACGGACCCCTGGACCCCCACTTCCATATTGGCTGTGACTCCCTAAACCCCTGGCTTTCCCCCTCAGGGTGGGGTTGCGGCACCTGGACCCAGTGCCGCAATCATGGGACTAGAGTCGGGAGCCAGACTGGAAGCTAATCTGGGCCAGTGGCGGGCATTATTCATGACAGACGAGAGGAAGGATTTTTTTCCTTGGATCCCCAGGGCAGGGACGTGCAGTGACGTCCTGCATCCACCCTGCCCCCGTCTGACACAGGTGCTTTGTATTCCTCCTGGCCTCCGCCAGAAATCCTCGCAGCGGCATTTCCCAACCTCCCCAGGAGAAGGGAGAGCAGCCCAGAGGGCGCTCCATCCTTTCTCCCTGGCAGCCCACCAGCTCCCCAGGTCCATTCCGAACCCGGGTCGCTGGCATCACAAGCAGAACTCCAACTGCTGCGCCAGCGGGCCGGCTATCCTGTTAATCTTTGCTGCTGCTTTCTTGCACTGTGTGGAGTGTTTCAGGTCACTAGTGATCATCACTCCCAGGTCCTTCTCCTCCTCCTCTGATGCAGATACTCAGACTCCAACCAGGTAGTACTCAGTCCTGAGATTCTTAGTTCCAGTATGCAAAACTTTGCATTCCTTGGCATTGAAGCCAAGCTGCCAGATCCTGCACCACCTCCCCAGCTTTTCTAGATCTTCCTGTAGGTCCTGTATTCCTTCAGCTGTGTCCACTCTCCTGCAGAGCATGGTGAGCTTGTAGTCTAAGAGGAGGTACACGTGTGTGAAGTTTGGTGAAGATTTGCCCTGAAGTCTGCATTTGGTGCCATGTTTAATTTTGGTGGAACTATTGGTGTGCTGTGGGTATCCTGTGATGACTATCCTTGGTATGATGTGTTAATGCTACAGGACTCAGTGAAATCTTTCATTTCAGATAAAGTGTTAGTTAACTTCAAATATTGAGCGAGCTATGGCCTGCGAAAGTTCTAATGTTATTCTATAGGAATTTTTGCGTTCATGCGGGTTTGGGTCAGAGTTAGGTTATAATCTGTCAGATATAATGGGGGATATATATCTGTTATTGTTCAGGGTGCCAAGGTACACCTTCTGTTGTGTGTGCCCCCCATTAAATATAACTTGTTCCCGAGTTAGGTTAGGCATAGGATATGTATCTGGCTGGGAGGAGGTGTTTTTGTGCCCCTGGTTTTCACCCGTCCCCTTACTCAGGCATGTGCACGCACGTGTGGAGGCACATGCACGCCAAGACACCCTCCCAACTTGCCACCCCCTCCCACCTGCATGGCCACCGGACCTCCACCCGGTGGCAGAACTACGGGGGGGAGGGGCACGACAACCTCCCGGGAGAGGAGAGCTACCATTTGGCTGCTCAATCCAGCTCCCCCTCCCCGGCACCACGATGACCCGAGGTCGTTCCCAAAGCCAGGTCGCCAGTGTAGCATGGGGTAAGGCACCATACCTCAACCCTCTGTGCCACCGGGCTGGCCAGTATCTGCTGGAGTCAATTGTGGGCACATAAGTGATATTGTTCAGGGTGCCAAGGTACACTTTCTGTCGTGTGTGTCCCCCACTAAATATTATTTGTTCCAGAGCTGCATTATGGTTCAGGTTCGGGTTAGATTATATGTTTGTTGGCGTTAAGGGAGGGCACATATCTGATATTGTTCTGGGTGCAGAGGTACACCTATCATGTGTGCCCCCCATTAAATATTACTTGTTCCAGAGTTTGGTTAGGGTTAGGCCATGTGTTTGCTGAAGTTAATGTGGGTCATATATCTGACATTTTTCAGGGTACTGAGGTATACTTTCTGTCATGTGTGCCCCCACATTAGATATTGTTTGTTCTGGAGTTAGGGTTAGAGATAATTGTTCAGGTTAGTGTTACAAAGACGTCTGTGACTTGGGGTATGAATACTACTAAGGACTGATGCATGGATGGGAGTGCAGGGCCCTCCCATACAAATACGGATACTGTTTAGGAGTAATGCATAGACAGCAGCCCAGGTCCTGGAGGACCTGTGCTCCGAAAGAGAAATACAGATACTACTAGAGACTGATGCATGGCTAGCAGCGCAGGGCCCAGAGGGCCCTGTGCTCCCACATTCAAATATGAAGAGAAGTATGGAGTGATGGGAGAGAAAGTACAGTTACGTAAGAACTTGCCGTAACAGTAGATCTTCGAGAACAGCTCTTGCAGCAGGTTACACCATTAGGACTGAAGCCGGCAGGCACCAGGACCCCACGGAAATTTTCTAGCTAGCAGTATTCAGCGGGGACGGCCCCAGACATCGGTCCTGCCCCCGACGTCAGGCATAGTATATAAGGGGGCGACCCCCAGAATCCCCAGTTCTCCCGCCAGAGACTCCAAGCCACTGGATGACATCAGAAATGGAGACTGAGGATCCACCATCAAATGGCAGTCAGAGAGATGCTGAGAACACCTGCTCCTAGAAGAAGGATGTTGAAACTAGAATCTACCTCCAGCAGGGATGGTGGGAGGGAAAGTACCTGCTGCAAGAGCTGTTCTCGAAGATCTACTGTTACGGTAAGTTCTTACGTAACTGTACTATCTTACTTCGAGAAACAGTTGTTGCAGCAGGTTACACCATTAGGACTGATTCCCAAGCAATAAAGGAAATCCCACACCACTGGGAGGAGGGAAGGTAGAAATCCTTAACGGAACCAAAGCCTAGGACAGAAGTCCTTGAAGGACTGCTAGACCAAAACCTGCTCTTCGCCTCGATGCAATATCCAGGCTATAATGCCTGACGAAAGTGTGCATGGAGCTCCAAGTAGCTGCAGCACAGATGGCAGAGGTGGACACATTCTTTAGGGCCACAAAGGAGGTAGCCACCCCCCCTTGTGGAATGACCCTTGACCGCGCCTGGTAAGGGTTTGTTGCGCTTCTGGTAACAGAACGTGATACACTGAATGAGCCACCTGGACAGCGATTGCTTGGAAACAGGAGCTCCCATCATCCTGTGGGCAAAGGAGACAAATAGCTGGTCCAATTTTCGGTGGTGTTTGGTTCTGGTCAGGTAGTATCGGAGACACCTATGCACATCTAAGGTGTGCAACAGGGCCTCTCCTCGATTAGAATACTTGGGGAAGTACACTGGTAGATCGATGTCCTGATTAAGGGTGAAAACTGAGACCACCTTAGGCAGAAACTTAGGATTAGTCCGTAGAGAAACCCTGTCTTGGTGAAAAACCAAATAAGGCTCTTTGCACATGAGTGCATAAAGTTCAGAAATTCTTCTGGCTGAGATAACAGCAACTAAAAACAACGTCTTCCAAGTAAGAAGACGTAGCTCGCAATCCACAGCTGGTTCAAAGGGTAGCAGCGTAAGCTGCTCAGGACAAAGGGTAGATCCCATGGCGGAATCGGATCCTTAATCAGAGTTCTAAGTTGGAGAATACCTCTCAGGAAGGCTTGTGCCGTGTCCAACTGAGATATGGTGTGTTGGCCTATAGGACAATGATAGGCCGAGATGGCACAGAGGTGTATTTTGATCGAGGAGCAGGCCAAGCCTGTCTGAAAAAGCGACAGGAGGTAGTCCAAGACCGACTTTTCTGGACAATCTAGAGGCGAAAACCCCCGCACTTGAGCCCATAGGCAAAAACGGCTCCATTTCATGGCATAAGTAGCATGAGTGGCTGGTTTTCTCGCGGCCACCAGAACGTCAGCTACCTCTTGTAAGACCCCGTGTCACAAAATGGCTATGTCTCTAGGAGCCAAGTGTGCAGGCTCAGCGAACAAAGGTCCCGATGGACCAAGGAGCCCTCCTCCTGAGACAATAAGTGAGAGCTGATTGGCAGAGGCACCGGAGGTTCCCGGGATAACTGATGTAGTAGAGGGAACCAAATCTGCCTGGGCCAGAACGGCGTGATGAGTATCAGCGTCGCTTGCTCTCTGTGAAGCTTCAGAAGAACCCTCTGGATCAACGGAAAGGGGGGAAAGGCATAGAGGAATCTGCCCGCCCAGGAGAGGGACAATGCGTCACGCCAGAAAACACCAGGCCCTGGATCTAGCGAGCAAAAATTGGGCAGTTTTGCGTTGGATGGGGACGCGAAAAGGTCCAACTCTGGTGTACCTCATCTGTGAAACAGATCCTCTACTACCTCCTGGAGTAGTTCCCACTCGTGGACTCTGGCCTGAGAGCGGCTCAGGCTGTCTGCAATGATGTTGTCCACTCCTGGGACCTGAATAGCAATGAGGTTTGCGCCATGTTGCAAAGCCCAATCCCACACCCTCTCATGGCCTCCCTGCAAAGCAGGTAGGAATGGGTGCCTCCTTGTTTGTTGAGGTAATACATCACCATGGAATTGTCTGTTTGTAGCAGAAGAGTACCTGGTGGAATCTCCGACTGGAAGGCCTGCAGGGCGTAAAGAACTGCTCTCATTTCCAGGATATTTATGTGAAGATGAGTCTCTTGGGCTGTCCACAGGCCCGGAGACCCGACACCGTCGAGGTGTGCTCCCCATCCGAGCCCTGAGGTGTCTGTGGAGAGTGTCACAATCGGAGATGGCACAATGAAGGGGACCCCCTGCCGACAGATTCTGCGGATCTAGCCACCACTGCCAATCCCGCATTACGGTCTTCGTGATCCGGATTGGAAGCTGCAGATGGTCTTGCTTTTGATCCCACTGAACCTGTAACATCCACTGGGTGACCCACATGTGAAGATGAGCAAGCAGGACTGTTGCAATGGCCGCAGCCATGTGTCCGAGCAGGCAAAGGACCAATCTGGCAGGAACGGCCTTCTTCGCCGAAATGTCCCTGATGAGGGATCTGATGTGTTCCGCTCTGTCCTGGGGAAGAAAAGCTTTCCCTTGGATGGTGTTCAGAACTGTGCCTATGAACTGCAGAGTCTGTGACTGAACCAGGCGTGACTTCTCTTGACTGATCATGATGCCCAGCGTCTTGAACAGAGACTGAGTATAATGGATGGCAGACATCAAGGTGTCCCGAGAGGGCGCCATGAGAAGCCAGTTGTCCAGGTAGGGGAACATGTAGTGGCCTTGTCTCCTCAGAGTCGCCGCTACGACCACCATACACTTCGTGAATACCCGAGGTGCCGATGACAGTCCGAAGGGAAGGGCTCGGAACTGATAATGGTGGCCCTGGAACTCGAAATGCAGAAACTTCCTGCGTGCTTGAGCAATGGGAATATGCAGGTAAGCGTCCTGCATGTCCAAGGACGCTAGAAAGGCGCCCTGCTTGAGCATGGGAATCAGACCTGGGAGGGTCACCATGCGGAAGCGTTCGTACAGGACCGGCTAGTTGAGGTCGCTGAGGTCCAGTATTGGATGGAGGTCCCTGTTTTCTTGGGAACCAGAAAGAAGTGAGAATAATACCCTGCACTCTTCTGGTTCCGTCGTACATGCTCGATCGCTTCTTTTCCCAAGAGCGCGAGCACCTCCTGCTGTATGAGCAGGACGTGCTGACCCAAGTAACGGGAAAGCAGGGGAGGTCTTGTTGGTGGGAGGTCTAGAAATTCTAAGAAGCGACCTTTCTTGACCAATTGTAGAACCCACCAGTCGGTGGTAATCGACTGCCACCCTAAAAAGTGGCGAGCGATGCAACCCCCAACCTTTTGTGCCCGTTGATCCAGAGGAGTGGCGGGAGCCGGGAAGGAGTCATGCTGTGGCAGCACTGGTCCCTGCAAGCTGGGCCGGTTTAGTGTAGCGTTGAGCTCTGCCTGGGGACGACTTAGCCTGGGCTTTCCATTGAAAGGTGCCCCTTTGTTGCTGGCTGGAATGTGGTTGCTGCCTTTGTTGCCGGCTGCAAAAACGGCTCTGGTTCCTACGAAAGGAACCAGGCCTGGATCTGTACATGGCCTGTACAGACCTGACTGCCTTTCCAGCGTCCTGGAGTTTGGTGATTACCTTCTCCGAGGGTTCACCAAAGAGTACTTTGCCATTGTAAGGGACGTCAAGAATGTTCTTCTGTACGTCCGTGGTGAAGCTTAGAGACACGGAGTTGCTGTGTCGCCAGAGAGAGACACCTCGAAGCTGCAGCTCACGGACGCAGCTCGCAGAATCGCATGCGTGCTCGTAGTACTTGGGTACCCATATCAGACCCTGTGCGGAGAAGGTTTAGGAGCTCCACCTTCTGATCGCCATCTGGAAGCTTATCGACCAGGTCCTGTCCCTGTTCCCATAGGGCATTCTGAAACTGTACCATGTGGGTTAGGTAGTTCAGGGACCTGATGAAGCATGTAGCAGCCGCATACATGCGTCTCCCCAGGGCATCCAATTGCTTGGATTCCTGGTCCGGTGGCTGTGTGTTCATGTGTTCGGTCTTTGAGACCGGTCATGTGAGGCCGTAATGACCAGGGAGTCTGCCAGAGGTTGTTGAGCCAAGTACTGGTCCTCTCTCGGGGCCTTGTACAGGTGGTCAGCTTTCTTCGGCACTGCAGGAGTGGAGTGTGGACGCTTCCACGCAGCCTTGGTGACGTCCGCAAAGGTGTCCACCAAGGGTGGCACTACCACAGGCTTTGGGTTTTTCTGCTGAAGATAACGGGCGAGGCGCTGTCTTCCGGGGTCGAGGTCTTCAGCGTCCCATCCCATGTTGTCCTGGATGTGCCTCATGATCTCAGAGAAAGAGGGATCATCCGGAGGAGACCTGGAAGACCCTGTCCATTAACTAAGTTAGTTGCAAAGAATTTCCTACTTTTTGAGAAAGTATAATCATAAGGAACCCTAATGGTGCTTTAACAAGGTCTTTGCAGAGATAGTATATATAAATATGCAGTTTACTTTCAGCTGCCTGCTACAGCAGATCATACATTTATTTTTGTCACCAAACACAAGTGTGACTTGTCCTCTCATCGCCCTGCTTTCTGGCTGTTTTGTATTTTTAAAAAAAATGTAACTTATTGTATCGGAACACCCCAGTAACTGCAAATTGAAGCAACGTTAGGGAGGATTTTCATCAGTATGACTGACCTGTCCTCTTTTCTCATCGCCCTGCTTTCTAGCGGTTTTCTTTTGTATTAAAAAAAAAAAGTCCAACTGTTACTATGGGAAGGAACACCCCACTGAATGCAAATCGAAGCAGCATTAGTGGGGAGTATTTTATTGTACGCAGATCACCCTGTAAAGCATAGTCTGGGGACCATTTCTTCAACATTTTTACAAATTAAAGACAGGTTTTATATGCTTTTATTAGGGTGTTACTAATCAGTTTCGATGCCAGGAAATGGCTCAGATTGCACAAGAAATCACCTGAGTATCCTCAGCTTCTGGGGTCTAGACTGCCTCCAGCCCCACCTATTTCCAGGGGCCTAGGCAGCCCACAGACCCCTGCCTATTTTGTTACAGTAGCTGCTGCCCTCTCCCCCGTAAAAACAAAAGTTGGTTCCTATGGGTGTCATATCAGAACAAATGGCCAGTGCCTTGTTTTGTTGCTCATAAATACTACAGAGATGTATGTGTGCACATATTTTCTATGCTTGTCAATACAGAATTAAAAGATTTACTCAGGCAGCATTACTGCCGCTTGCTTAAATCCATAAGGTGTTCAAGGTTTATTTAAATCTAAGACAGCAGAAACAGGCAACAAATCACCAGAGCCGTTTCAAGAAAGTTATTTGTTTGTGGTTCTTTGCCGTGGCATCAGACATTAGCACCAAGATATGAACTGTGGCTTAATGCTGAAGCATCAGACAATCCAATACCATGCAAAACAGAGATTAGGAATCATCATAATTTGTATTTCACCAGTATTAATAATGACACAATGCTCATGGAACTATCATACCCTTTTATAGATCTCTTGTGCAATTTCAGTCAATCGATGGCAAGAACTGCTGGACACCTTACCCTGTATACAATTATCACAAGTAGACATGTAATGATATCAAATTTTGAGTATCATGGCATCTGTGTTAAAATATCATATTATACTGATTATCATAATAATATGTAGCATCTCTAATTTTGGGAAAAATATGAAAAATCTTTTTGGGGAAAGGTGGGGAATCAGGAATGTTGGTTGCACAGGAAGGAGGACAGGCTGCTGGAGCAGCACAGGTAAGAAAGCAAGGTGGCTCATTTATATCGTGCTGCACAATTATCTAGATTTTTTTAATGATACATTATTGTCAGTGTGAATAATCATGATGTAATTACTGGTGGGTGTGTTTCCCCTAAGGAAAACCAGGTTGATATTTGCTGTAATAACCAGCTGGTTATTATGGCAAACATGTGCCAGGTTTCCCACACTCCGCGAATGCGCCAGCTGCTCTCTCTGGACACCTGCCGCAACTGCCACTCGGTGGTAAGTAAAACCAACAATAGTTTTTTTTTTTTTATTTTATATAATAATTGTGTGAAAAAGCGCCCACCAGCAATTATATAAAATGAAAGACAGGGTGGTGTGTAAAACCTGATTTTACACAAACCCTCAGCGTGAGGTGCTTCACATAAACCCCTTGGGCTTCATCCTCAGGGTTTATGTAGCATCCCATGCCCCGGGTGTGTGTAAAATCTCGTAACACACACCACCCCATCCTTTATTCTCTATATATTGTCATGTTGTGTTGTGACATTCCCAGTTTCAGGCAGCAGGGTTAAGTGAAGTGTTCCACTTCAAAGGCACGGGAGGTGTAGCATTACAGCATTTGTTAATAGCTTAGCTTGTAATACGTACGACTTGTATATTAGTTCCGCACCACTCTGCAAGCTTCTCCCCAAATGACACAAGATAGCACTGTTCTACCATGAGACACCTCACAAGCACCTCTAAACTTTATAACAGTCACAAAACAAACAGCACTTTTGTTAGCTATGGTAACTTTGTGATGGCACGAATGAGTAATGACCATTCCTGTAACACAAAAGCTCAACAGCTACAGTTGTTATTAAATGTAAAAATCCACACAGAAATCAAATGTGAAACCTGCCTAGAAAACAGCCTGAAAACGGAATACAATTTCCAAGATTAATCAAAACTTTCAACTCTTTATTCATAAATGAACTGGCTTGGCTGAAATCAGTCAAAACAAGAGTAGTATAAACATTTCGGTGTCCAACATAATTTCAATTGGCAAATATAATATTACTAAATGTAATTTATTATAGGGTATGAAACTTTTGTGACACCCCCACACACCTGCTACGGTTTCCAAGATACAAGCACAGTATCAGAAAAAATTACAATCAGACTGTGACTACGGTCACAAATGCAGTTACTATAATCTGTCACTTTAAAACCCTTTCCCTGTCATTTACCACCAAATTACAATTAGTTCAAAACTCTGTTGCTTAGGAGGTCTGAAAAGTTTTATCAAAGCCTCATTAAAAATGAGTGACTACAGTGTGCAGCTCCCACGCTCCGGAGCAAAAGTACCTATGAGGATGCACCGAAGCAGTGAATGAATTAAATGAAGAGACGTTTTTAAGTTTTATTTAAATTATTCATGATTATTATGTGGTGCCCCTCTGGTTGCAATTTAAGCATCACTAGTATTTTGTTTAGGCTGGGAGTGCAAAGTGCATTTTCAGTTGAGGAGTCCAGTTCTCTTTAACAATTATAAACAGCGCACTTGGCAGTGTTTCTTGTCAAGCAGTTGTGTATCTGGAGCAGTATGTTATAATCCTTACACTGGGGTACATAGGCAATTTGCAGAAATATGAAACATACTGGGGGTTAGGCTGATAACATTTCATTTCAGTTCAATTAGACTTCAGTTATTTGCTGGGGCTCAAGCAGAGCCAAAGCCTAATTTACTGTTGCATCTAGTACAATAAGAGATTTACATTTCTGTGCACATCACTCACCGTGTGAATGCCACGATTCTGAAAGAAAAAACTAAGTACCTTAGTCTTTTCAATATATCAGTGTTGTTTAGGAAAATGCTTCAAAACCAGCCTATCAAGATGCCGGCAGGGCTACTGCTGCTCACGTAATTCTGCTAGTTTCAGTATAAAGCCTTCATTAAGAAATTCGATTACAAACATAAAAAAGCATTTTCTATACACTCTTCAATAGTTAAATACTCTCAAAATGTGTAATTACATAAGAACTCACGGTAACAGTAGACCGAGAGGATCTCTCGCAGCAGGCCACACCTATGGAACCACCGCCGCTAGGCACTAGGACCACCCAGAAACTTTTCTAGCTAGCAGTCTATAAGGTGGCCGCCCACTCCAACATCACCCTCTGACGTCGGCCAACCCTATAAGAATAGGCGGCCCCCACGTCCTCCTCAGTTCTCTTGGCGGAGACCAGAGCAAATTGTCCCCTGTTGGGTAACAGAGGAGGTTCCGAAGGTTCCCGCCAACACATAAGCAAATAGGAGTCCACAGGTTACAGAAAGGTCTACAAGGTCCAGTGGGAAAGGAGGGAGGGACGGCATGGCCTGCTGCAAGAGATCCTCTCAAAGATCTACTGTTTCAGTAAATTCTTGTGTAACTGTACTATCTTGCTTCAAGGGTATCTCTTGCAGCAGGCCTTACCTATGGAACGAGTCCCAAGCAGTTCTGCCATAAAAAGAAAGTAGTCTAGCGGAGGAAGCCTCAAGGCTAAGAAGAGAGACCCTGAAGAACAGCTAGGCCAAAACTGGCCCTGCGCCTAGAGGCAATGTCCAGACTGTAGTGTTTGGAAAAGGTGTGGCTAGAAATCCAAGTAGCTGCTGCACAAATCTCTGCAGCCGAGACATTCCTGACACATGCAGCTGAAGCAGCCATACCCCTAGTGGAATGGTCCTTGACATCTCCAGGAAGTTCCTTGCCATACTTCCTGTAACAGAACATAATACAGTTGGCTAACCATTTGGACAAATACTGTTTAAAACAGGGGAGCCCTCTTTCCCAGGGGCGAAAGAAACACACTTGTTTGCACTTCCTGCAGTCCTTCGTACGGTGTGTATAGTAACGTAAAATTCTATGCACATCTAAAGAGTGGAGCCATCTTTCCCCTGGATTGGCATGATCTGGAAAATAAAAAGGTAGGTAGGTGGATGGCTTGATTCAGGGTAAACTCAGACACCACCTTAGGAAGAAACTTAGGGTTGGTACGCAAAGACACACTGTCATTGTGGAAAACCAAATAAGGTCACTCACACATGAGTACCTGCAGCTTAGAAATCCTCCAAGCAGAAGTAATGGCAACTAAAAATAACACTTTCCATGACAGAAAGCGCAGCTTGGAAATAGTGGCAGGCTCAAAAGAAGCCAAAGTACGTTTTTCAAACCCAAAATTCAAGTCCCATGGAGGGAAGGGGTTACGGACAAGAGGCTTTAAGTGAAGGATGCGCCTCAAAAAAGTACAGGACATTTCCACTTGTGCCACCATACAGCCATCAACGGGCACATGGAAAGCAGAGATGGAAGACATATGCACCTTAAGAGAGGAGTACCCCAGACCGGAGTCCAAGAGACACAACAGGTACTTCAAGATCTGATTCACAGGGCAAGTGAAAGGATCCATCTGGAGTGAAGCAGCCCATAGCACAAAGCACTTCCCCCTTCATAGAATAAGTGGCCCTTGTAAAAGGCTTTCTAGCCACCATCAGGACATCAGCCACTCTGGGTGACACCCCAAACTGGGCAATGGTTATGTCCTCAGAAGCCAAGCGCGAAGGTGCAGGGACTTGCGGTCCAGATGGACCAAGATGCCCCGGTTCTGGGAGAGCAAGCTGGTGCGCAGAGACACTGGAAGTTCCACTGCTAGCTGTTGTTGTAAGGGGAAACAGATCTGATGAGGCCAAAAGAGGGCGATGAGGATCATCATAGCCCCTTCCATCTGGAGCTTGATAAGCACCCTCTGAAGCAGCGTGAAGGTAGGGAAGGCATACAGAAACCTCCCTTTCCAGGAGAGGGACAACGCATCTTGCCAGAAAACGCCAGGTCCTGGATCCAACGAGCAAAAACATGGCAGCTCTGTGTTAAGGGGTGACAGAAAAAGGCCTAACTCTGTATGACCCCATCTGTCGAAGAGGTTTTCAATGATAGAGGTCAGGAGCTCCCACTCGTGCGTCTTTGACCTTGACCGGCTAAGATCGTCCACCAGGATGTTCTGGACGCTTGGAACATGGACTGCTGACAGTTCTAGGACATGGTCCAGATCCAATACCAGACTCTCATCGCTTCCCTGCAGAGGGCATACAAGTGAGTACCCCATACTTGTTGATATAGTGGACAAGACTGATGTTTGTCTGCACTAACAGAAGGCCCGGTGACAGCAGAGTCTGAAAGGCCTGTAGGGCATAAAGCACCACTCTCATCTCCACAACACTGATATGGAGAGAAGACTCCAGTGAAGACCATGTCCCTTGTGTTTGGTGTGGCCCCAGATGAGCTCCCCAAAGCATCTGTGGTAAGAATCTGCTGAGGGGAAGGAATAACAAAAGGACCCCCAAACGAGAAGATTGGTGGGTTCCATCCACCAGAGTACTCTTTTCACTGGGGAAGAGACCAGGACCTCCTGTTCCAGGTTGTCCATACGCTGGTCCCAACAGACTCTCAATGTCCACTGGGGAATCCTCATATGTAATCCGGCCCGAGACACCATGACTATGGCCGCTGCCATCATACCCAAGAGCTGGAAGATGACTCTGGCCGAGACATAGCAACTGTGGAACAGTAGTTTGGCCTGGGCTACGAGACAATCCACCCTCTCCTGTTGGGGGGGGGGGGTCATGCCCTGAGCCGTGTCTAGGACTGCACCAATGTACTGGAGTTGGTGACTGGGCATCAGGATGGACCTGGGCAAGCCGACTGCAATGCCCAGGTCCTGGAACAAGCGGATGATGCGTTCAAGGTTTGGAAGAGACTGTCCCTGGATGAAGCTTTGAGAAGCCAATCATCCAGATAAAAGACAGAATTCCTGTCTCTTCAGGGCAGTCATGCCCACTGCTAGGCATTTGGTAAACGCCCGAGGAGCTGAGGACAAGCCAAAGGGCAAGGCCCAGAATTGGAAATGTCTGCCCTGAAACTGGAATCTGAGATACTGTCTGTGGGCAGCACATACCTTGATGTGAAGATACTGTATAGCAGTTTGAATTTGCGTCCGATTTATTTTGCGGGTGCTCTGTCACTGCACTTATTCGCTCCTGTTTGTATTCCCGTTGCGGTCACCTGCAAATACAGTAAATGGTGCAGTGGTTAGAAGTACTTGAATGGTGCAGGTACTCATGCTCCGGTAATTGTTAATTTCAACATCCTGGGCCACATAAACCACAGAGACAGAAGTACTGTTTACCCACCTCCCCGCACCCCATATGTTACACAGCTTACTTGTTTACAGCGCTGTTGTCAGCATGTTGATCCTTAAATGGATAAAATCCTCGCAGTCTAAGAAAAGAAGGTACCATATCCTGTTGAGGAAAGCACTGTGTGTGGCTATTTCTTTAGTTGGATCTGGCATTTTAAGAAGTTATACGACAGACTACACAGTCAGCATAATTAAGCAATGATCACTTGGTTTCATGGGAGACCTTTTACTTGGAAATTGGTTCCCTGTTAGAACTATATTTAAAACTAAACTGCACATATTAGGAAATGTATGGCAGCAGACACAAAGATTTCCCTTACATGCTGATGTAGATGCAGATCTGCAGTGAAAAAAAATAAAGGAAGGGCAGACTGTGGCAGTGTATCCGTGGCTGCAACCCGGGAGACAGAACACATGTAGCACTGAATACACATGCAGCAATGGTAATGGTTCGCAACAGTTTTTTTTAGCTGCAGAGGTAGCAGCTACTTAACAGGTTATAATTGCGTTCAGAATATTTTCGCTGATAAAGTAAATCAGCAAATACAGCGATAATATTCTGAACGCGAATATAACCTGCTATACAGTATGTGTCCTGCATCTCCAGGGAGTATATCCAGTCCCCTTTGTTCAGGAGGGGCAACAAACCCTGGAGGGTTACCATCCAGAAAGTACAGTTATACAAGAACCTACTGTAACAGTAGATCTTCGAGAGAAGCTCTTGCAGCAGGTAACACCATTAGGACTAAGCCGCCAGGTGCTAGGACCCCACAGAAAAATTCTAGCTAGCAGTCTATAGTGGGGACCGCTCTGATGTTGTCCCCCATCCCCGACGTCAGCCTACAGTATAAAGGGGCGGCCCTCAGCCCCATTCTCCCGCCACAAAAAAGAGAAACTGGAGAACCAAGATGGTTCCTCATATAAGAAGAAAAGTATCCATGATGAAGAAAAACAACTACTGGGGGGAATGTGGAAGGGAAAATAATACCTGCTGCTGCAAGAGCTTCTCTCGAAGAGCTACTGTTATGGTAAGTTCTTACGTTAACTGTACTATCTTACTTCAAGAGGGCTCTTGCAGCAGGTAACAATGTTAGGACAGGGCCCAAGCAGTAAAGGAGTGACCCCAGTCAGCTGGATGGGGGTAACAGAAAGACTCCTTAAGGATCTAAAGAGAGGAGGCCCTGAAGGATTCTCGGTCCGAAGCCTGTGTCCAGACCATGGAATTTTGACAAAGGTGTGGACAGAGTTTCAAGTGGTGGCATCACAAATATTAGCAGCAGAAACATTCCTCGAAAAGGCAAAAAAGAGGCAGCCGTGCCCCTGATAGAGTGGCCTATTACCGATCCCGGTAAAGGCTTGTCATACTTACTGCGACTGAAAACAATGCAATTAACCAACCATTTGGATAAAAAAATTGCCAAGAAAAAATAAGAGCCTCTGTCAACGTAGGGGCAAAAGATCCAAAGAACTGGTCAAACATTCTAATAGTATGGATGCGTTCCACAAGGACTTGAAGCACACCATGAATATCCAGAGTATGAAGTAGTGCCTCCCCTAGGATAGAGTACTCTGGGTAGCAGACAGCAGGGTGAATGAGTCTTCGAGGACACCCTACCCTTGTGGGAAACCAAATAAGGGTCTGTACAGAGCAGAGTCTGAAGCTTGAGCATCTTTCGAGTGAAATAAATGGCACTAAAGAACAATAGACCCCCTTGCAGAACTGGGTCCTTAAAGGGGGGCTTTCAAAGCAAAATGCCCCACAAGAATTTGTGGGGAAGGTCAATCTGGGCAAGAGTGTTGCCCCCTGCTGGTGCACAGAAACTCGGGATAGGGGAACAGATGCTCTTTTAAAGAGGAGTAGCCAGACCTGAAACTGACAGGGAGAGAGGGTACTCCAGAACAGAGTTCACCAGGAAGGTGAAAGGATCGAGATGTGAAGTGGTGGCTCAGACACAGAACCGCTTCCATTACATAACACAAGCGGCTCTGGTGGAAGGTTTCCTAGCGGCCATCAAGATATCCACCACACCGGGTGAAAACCCCGAATTGGGAGACTGCTAGGTCTTCATGAGTCACGCATGGAGAAGCAGAGATAAGAGATCCGGATGGACCAGGGTGCCTTGCTTCTGAGGGAACAAATCTGAACACAGGAGCATGGAAAGCGGAGCTTCCACTGTTGGTTGCTGAGGGAGTGGAAACCGAATCTGGTGGGGCCCTTACGGCACCACTAGAGGTATCTCTTCTCCTTCAATTGTGATGGGGGGAACCCTCTGCAGTCAGAGAAAGAGAGGGGCGTCATACAGTAACCTCCCTGTCTCAGAGAAGAATAGCTTGTGCGTCCGATAGGGAGGCAAATAGATGCCAATCAGGGCATCTCCAGCCGATGAAGAGATCATCGACCACTGTGGGAAGAAGTCCCACTTGTGAGCCCTGGATCGAGACCAACTTAGGGTATCTGTCAGGGTAGCTGGCACGCCCAGAACATTGCATGCTAAGGAACCAAGGTGATGATCCACGGCCCCAGATCATACTCTCATGGTTCCCCTGCAGAGTGGGAAAGAGCCAAGTCTCATTCTGCTGGTGCATGGAGGAGACTGTAAACATGATATACTTCTGGATCGTCAGAGGGCCGGGTACTGGAACCATCCCAAAGGCCTAAAAGGCATATCAAACCACCATCATCACCAGGACAGAGATGTGGAGAATATTTGTTGTTGACACCAGGATCGGGCTCTGACGGTCTCCCAAGAAGACTCCCCCCCCCTAGCCTTGGCCTGATGCGTCCATGGTCAGTATCCAACTGGGAGGCTTCTTCCGAAAGCGAACTTCTTCAGAAGGGATGGTGGAATCCAACAACCATGCTAAGCCCCACCTTACGTGGTTGGTACTAGGACAGGCTGTGCTCGAACATCTGGTGGTTGCTCCCATTGGGTTCTTGGGTCTCACTGGACCATACTCATATAGAATCGAGCCAGAGTGCAGAGGTTGGATTTCTGCTCGCGACGCTGGCGACCCGGGTTCTGGAACGGACCTGGGTCACTGGAGGGCCGGCCGGGGGAGATGTATGGAGCATCCTCTGGACTGCTCTCCTTCTCCGGGGGAGGGGGACGAACATCCGGTGCACTACGGACCCCTGGCAGAGGCCGGGGGCGCCACCGCAGCTGGCGTCTGGACTTCCAGGGAGGTGGGGCAGACGTGGGACGTCACTGCACATCCCCACCCCTGAGGAAAAAAATGTCCTTTCGGGGACAGAAAAAATCCCCAGACAACACCTCCATGATGCCCTCCTCGCTGCCTCTAACATGCTCCCAGGCCAGTTCCCCGACCTAAACTGACATTTGCGATACCGCCAAGTGCCGTGACACCGCCCTGGGGGTTTAGCCAGGGGGGCAGAGGGGGGGCGCGGCTAATGTGGGAGCAGGGGGCCATGACCAGGGCCGAGTAAGGAGGAGAGATGTCAAGCATGCACTAGAAGATGCTCTACCCTGTTCGGAAGGAGGGAGGCTATGTCCTGAACCTTGTCTAGCATTCCCCTTATGTACTGCAGCCTGTGGCTGGGCCAAGGAAAGCAGAGTTTAAGGTGACCCCCAGGTTCTGAAACAGGGGAAGGTGGTCACCAGCCAGTCGCCTAGGGAAGGGAGACATAATGGCCACATGTCCATAAGGCTGCAGCCACTACTACATTTGGTAAAGACCCTGAGAGCTGTGGACAGGCCGAAGGGCAAGGTCTAGAAACTGGTAGTGGTGCCCTTGGAAGCGGAAAACGCAGGCACCTCTTGAAAAGATAACAAAAAAAAAAAAAACAGTATATGGGGTTATGCGCCCAGCAGGTCTGGGGAGCATAACCAATCCTCTTACCAGGCTCAGCAGAGAGGCTGTCCTGAGCAGTTTGTACATTATGGAATTGTTCAGGAGGCTGAGGACAAGGGCAGGTAGGATGCAGGTCCTCGGCTTTCTAGGGTACTAGGAAAAGGTGAACTAAAACCCTTTTGCCTTGCGTTAGGGGAACTGGCTCTATGGCCTGTGCTGATCGGAGTTTATCAGACTCCCATCTTCTGTGTACAATGCGACTCCCCACTGCCTCCCCTAAGGTTTAAGCTGGGGCAGGAGGTTCAGGCCGTGAGACAGGCTGAGGAACCTGGGAGGGGCAGTGAGGCCTGAGAGGTCCTGGGTGCCTGAGGGGCAGAGTCTCCCAAGGCAAGGGTGGAAACTTGCTCGGAGAACCTGCTCTCTGTTGCCAACTTCTAGGCTGCTAACAGGTGTTATGCCAAAAGGACTGCCTGGTGTGTGTTGTCTAGGCTGAGAATTGTACATAATGTGTATGCACCAGATAGCCTTTACCGAATCCCTGTAGGAAGTCTTTTTCCAAAGAGGACAGGACCCCTGAAGGGAGCGTTCAGCAGCTTGGAATGTAGTTTCCAGCACGAAGCTAAACCCCCTGACGGAAGGATACTGGCAGATACAAACCACAGAGGCTGAAGCCCTGCCAAGTCATAGGAGGCTCAGAGGATGCACTTACCGATGTCCGAATCAGTCAGGGCGGTCTTCAGCGTTGTCCCATAGGGCATTCTGATTCTGAACCCTGTGGACAAAGGGAATTTTAAGCCAGAAGGAAAAAGGTGTGTAGCCAGCTGATCAACCTGTCTGGAATGTTTGCCAGGTGGCTGAGTACTCAAGTGCCTGGGGCGCTAAAAGCAAGTCTAGGCAGCTATGAAGACCATGAAATCTGCTTCTGGCTGTTCTTCATAAAAGGGATGATCCCAAGGAGAACAACATAGACAGTCTTCTTAGAGACCTCCTGGTCTTAGAGAAGCCTGGTGCTTCCAGTTTGCCCTGCTGACATCTGCATAGGGGTCGACAAGTAGAGACTCTCCCGGAGGCAGTATCCTTCTGTTAAAGACAGACTGCTGGCTAATATCACATTGGATCCAGCTCCTCCATATCCCAGCAGCTTAACTGCTGGCTATGCCACAAGATGTCCATAAATAAGAGTCATATGTAGGGGTACGATTAATGGCCCTGGGCCTCTCTGGCTCCATGTTGGAGTCCCCCCGGCCTGAGAAGGAGAAATAATGGTCCTCCAAGTCCCCTGAAACTGGGGGAAGGAGAAGGTAAGCAGAGCGCCTGCCTTTGGGCTGGTGGATAGCGGTGCCCTCCGGTGCAGGAGCAGTCCCCCTTGGCAGAGTAGTAGGCCATGACATAGCCATCAGGTTGAGGTAGCCCAGATTCAGGTCGACTTGGTCCAGGGTACCTGGCATCTGCCTATAAGGGACGGATCCATCCGGCATCTGGTCAGTGACAGACATCGGATCCGCGAGTGTCGGCTGAAGTCAGGCATGAAGCCCAGGCAGCGACTTAGGCGAACAGGATGGTGTCGGGCATGTTGTCACCATAACCAATGACTGTACCAGGAAATCAGTCCAGGGAACCCAACATCGGTCGTAAAAGGGCAGAGTCATTCAGCGTCCGATCAGTGACAGGCGTCAGATCCTCGGGCATTACCTGAAAAAGGGCATCAGGCCCAGCTGGCGACTTAGAAGGGGAGGGCAGCGTTGGGCACGCTATCTCCGTGGCTGATGGTGCCAAGGTGATTCTGGAAACTCGACAGTCCAAAATGGACAGAGCCCTCTTGTGTCCCACCAATGACTGGCGCCGGATCCTCGGGCATCAGCTGAAAAAGGTAGTCAGGCCCAGACGGCGACTTAGGAGAATACAGTAGTATCAGGCATGCTCCAAAGCACATCAGAGGCTCAGGCTAAGGTTGGTACTGGACTGGCAGCTCAGCCGGCATCTGTCAAGGACAGAGAGACCTGCTGGGGAGCTGGCTCCCAAGCGAAGCAGAGACGCCACTCTCACGGGGGAGGAGAGCATATACCCAGGGTGTCACCAGGATGAGTCGGCCCCTGATGCTGGGGAGGACTCTGCAGATACCCTGGCCAAAAGGACAACGGGCCAAGGCCTGCTGCCCAAAGATGCACTGGCTGTGCCACCTGGCTTAGGACCCGCAAGGCCAAAGGACCCAAGCTCCAGGGGCATAGAGACGGGGACGGATGAAGTTTCAAACCCCGAAGAACCTCCTCCTGAGATGCCACTGAAGCAGGGAGGAGGATTCAGCCACAGGGGCCCCAGAGGCCGCGGTGTAAGGGGGGGGGGTCGATCTCCAGCGTCAGGAAGGCCCAGAAATGGTCGCCGGGATCACCGGAGACCAAGATGGTGAAGACAACCGGGGCTTCTTCGAAATCCTCTCCTGGTGTTACGATGTCTCTGGTGAAGCTCCTTCTCAGGTAGTTGCTGTTCAGAAGGAGAGGCCTGAGGGTCTTCTAGTGGCAGAGCTGAAGGCACTGGGGAGATGTAGGCGATGCTGGCAGGCCTCTATGAGTCTTGATCTGGGCCTAGGCCGAGCTGGCTAGTCAAAAGTCTGTCCCTCAGCGCAGAATGCTGAAGCCGCCTCACAGGGGATGATGGAGAAGAGAATCCTGTGAAGAAAGAAATTTATTCCATTTTAAAGAACTGAGGATGGGCTGGGGGATCAGGCAGCAATATATATATATATATATTTTTTTTTAATTTATACATTTGGTGACCGGGAGAGGCACACTGAGCCAAGGCTCGTTTCCAGGTGTGACCAGAGGAGGAGGAGTATGGGAACAAAGTATACAATTACAATAGTATATAACAGGCAGCATAATGTACATAATACAACACAGGAAGCAAAGATAATACATTTCAGAATAGCAAATACAGCATACAGGCTAGGCTGTTAGAACGGTATAAGGTAAGGGAGAAACTTTCATAGAACAGGGTAGATACTATATGGTACAAACATTTCAAGTACTATGTGATGTTATGGGAGCAATTAAGGAAGGGCAGGAGGTGCAGCAATGATTTGACAAGAGAAGTGGGAGGGTGAGTTGCATAGGAGGTGAGTCAGAGTGCCACAGAAAGAGGAGATGATAATTTAAGGCAGATTTGTCTCTGTTTGAAGATGGAGTGGGAAGAGAGAAGGAGCAGGAGTCCCTAGAGCGCAGAGAGAATGACGTAGATGGGGTAGGAGAGAGGAGGGAAGAAATGTAAGAGGGGAGCAGGCTGAACCACAATTTGGAGAAAAAGGATATAGTATGGGTGAGGTAACTGAGTGAGCAGAGGGAGGTCCAGGCAGGACAGTAGTGAGTAGTGGTGGGTCCTGGAGGGACAGTGTGAGGCGAAATGACAGAAAGCACAGTACAGGGAGTCAATATGAGAGAGGTAGAGGGTGCAGTGCAGTACACAATGTCAGCATGGTCAAAAACTGGCATAATCATCTTTGTCAGGAGTTCCCGACATAAAGGCAGAGAGTCCCTGTTCCAATAGAGGATACCGAGCTTAGGATGGAGTTTAGCAGCTGTGTAGTCAATATGAGTTGAAAAATGTTATTGCGGGACCAGCCAGACACCTAGGTACTTGTAGGAGAAGAATGCCTTTAACAGGGTGCCATCTAAAGAAGTGATAGGTGGGGCGTTGAGAGCTGTGGCTATTCTTTGCAAGGTTCCAAAAGTCATAGAGACCATTTTAGATGTGTTTAGCTTGAGTGGTTTTGATTGGAACCAAGATTGAATCAAGTGGAAATCTTGTTGCAGAGCAGAATGGATAGAAATTGGTTCAGAGCCGGAGAGGAACAGTATGGTATCATCTGCCTACATATGGATGAGGGAGGAGGAGCAGGCCAAGGGGAGGTTATTTATGAATACTGAAAACAGGATGGGGCTGAGAATAGTACCTTGAGGAATGCCTGCTAGGATAGGGAGTGAGTAGGAGGAAGAGTTGGCGATTTTTATAGACTAATACCTGCCAGTGAGATAAGAACTGAACCACTGTAAGGCTGGAGTGGGGGGGGGGGCGCATCCTGAAGAGTGTTCAGAAAGAGGGTAGACACAGAGTCAAAGGACTTGGCCAGGTCGATGAAGACTGCAGCAGTGAGGTAATCTTTGTTGGCAGCTGACTGAATGTGGCCAGTGACACTGAGCAGGGAAGAAATGGAGTGTTTTTTTTCTGAAACCAGACCGGAAGGGGGATAGGAAGTTGGTGGCAGTGAGGTTCCCAGTCAGTCTTGATTGTACAAGGCGTTCTTGCAGTT
Source organism: Neoceratodus forsteri (assembly GCA_016271365.2). Taxonomy (NCBI): domain Eukaryota; kingdom Metazoa; phylum Chordata; order Ceratodontiformes; family Ceratodontidae; genus Neoceratodus; species Neoceratodus forsteri. The sequence goes on from CM057453.1 coordinate 760,317,429, forward strand.
TTGACAAGGTTGAGAGGAGGGAGATCAGGCGATAGTTCCCAGGTGAGGTGGGATTACCGCCTTTATAGAGGGGGATGATACATGCCTATTTCCAGGCTTTTGGAACTGTGTCTGAGGAGAAGGACACATTTATAATGAAGGTGAGGGGGAGAGCTATGGAGGGTGCTGAAAGGCGTAGAAGACTGGGATGTAAGCCATCTGGGATAGATTTAGATGTGTTGAGGTGTGGAAGCAGGTGCCAGAAGGAATTATTGGCGTGGGCTGTGGCGAGGGTTTAGCAGCAGATGGGGGTCAGGAAAGCACAGGTAGTGAAGAAAGTGTTGAGGATATCTGCAACTTAGATGGGGTCCATTACTCTGATGCCGTTATGTTTAAGGGTAGGGGTGCTGGACTGGTGAGGTGGGTCGACAATTGAATGTACAATGTTCCAGAAGGAGGAGGTGTGCGCTGTGTTGAGCCAGTGTTTAAAGTAGTCAGCCTTACCTCGCCAAATGGCCTTTGTGCAAGCGTTTCTCATGGCGTTGGAATCAAACCATGGAGATTTGACCATCTCCATGGTTTGATCCCACAAGATACCTTGTATTGGATCATGTGGACCATATAATTAATGGTCCTAATGGCCAAGGTGGAGGAGGCGAAAGCCCGCTTTCCAATGTGGTTGGGCCTCCAAAATTCCCTGTTTGCGGGAAGGGAACTCAGGTGTTTTGGCCATTTAGTGCAGTCATGCCCGCGTTGATGACCTCAGAGTCCACCTGCGGCTGTTCCTCAAAGAAGGGCTTACCCATGAGGGCCCTGTGTAATTTATCTGCCTTCCTAAGCATAACTGGTATAAGGTTTGGGCAATGCCAGGTAGCCATTGTGGCATCCTCAAAGGTATCAATCAATGAGGTGACCACCAGAGGGGAAGAGTCCGGCTGACTGAGGTGGGTAGACAGCCAGTGACAGGAAGGGTCCAATTCCTCAGTTTCAAAACCCATGGCCGACTGTATCTGATGTATGACCCTACTGAAAGACAGGTCATCCAGGGAATACCGGGCTATGTATTTGGGGGTCTCTTCCCTGTCTGAAGAAACTGTGGAGGGAAAGGGGGAAGCCCATCATTCCAGTCCTCACCGGACTCCTCAGACTCTTCAGGAGGTGGAGGTCTAGGTGATATTCTCCCTCTTCTCCTGAGTAACTGGGAAGCGTATAAGGTGTCAGCCGAAGTGGGGCACAGTGGGGATCCCTGGGGATGTTGGGCGCCGGGTTGGGATGCAAAGGCCCACGGGGGCTGGGTCCTGTGATGGGAGAAGCCGCACCTGCATTAAATCACATCAACTGGAAGTCTATGGTCACGGACGTTGGGTAGCCTGGTGGCATCGGTTGGTGAGGAACAGGCACCGGTGGTGGAAGAATTGGTGCTGGCATTGAGGGACCAGCGTTGGCACTGGCTAAGGCTAAACAGGCATCGGAGGAGGGCGAGGCCTCACTTGTGCTGGTGCCGGATGAAGAGAGGCTGGCATCATCTGGAGAGAGACGTTGGTGGTAGGCACCTCAGAGCAGGGGAAGGTGACCGAGGGACGGCCAGTGGGGACACAGGAGAAGGAATAGTGTCCATGGCCAAGGAAGAGTTCACCTGCGCAGAAGAGGGCAGTGGATGGGCGGCGACAGAAGACCTGGAGAGGAGCTCAACAAACCCACGCCTAACTTAACAGAACCAGTGAATCCTCCTGACTGTGGCCTTGCCACCAGAAGAGGCCTGAACAGCAAGGGGGCGGGGGAGATCTGGGAAGATACAGCCCCAGAGCCCTCTGCCTGATAAGGAGAAGTTGGCGGGAGGCGCTGCTAAAGGTATCCCTGGGGAAGAGAGGGCGTGTGAGGCAGAAGCCGCCCCGAAGAGGTGGCTGACCCGTTGCAGCCTTGCGTTTATGTGGGGACCATGAACGGGAAGAGGACCGGGGTTTGTCACAGTGCTTGTGCTTGCCACCAGATTCCCCGAGGAGGAGGGTTGCAACCCTGAAGACAGGGCCAGTGAGGATGAGATTCTGGTATGCAGTTCCCGTTCCATGTTGACAACCTTATAATGAAGGAAGAATTTTTCTAGGACCTGCTGGCAATGGCCTTGTGTGGCCTGGTTGAAGTATCTGTAGGTGTTGCAAGCCTGAGTGTTGTGGGTAGGCCCCAGGCAGCAGATGCAGGCAGAGTTGCCATCCTTTTCCGGGAGTTACTTCCCACAAGCACACTTTGATTTGGAGGCCTGGTCGGAAGACAAGGACAGGTCAGACATGCAAAAGGAATCATGGAAACCCCGAAAAACTATGGTGAGAAAATAAAGGAAACAGCAGAAATAAAATGGCGGTTGACTGAAGCTTGTGGCGGTCTCTGGACATCCGACGTGCACTGGTTGATGGCAGGAAAAGAACGGAGAAGGGTGCAGGGGTTGCCCACTCTTATAGGGCTGGCAGACATCAGAGGGTGACGTCGCAGTGGGCGGCCCCACCATGATTAGACTACTAGCTAAAAAAGTTTCTGGGTGGTCCTAGTACCTGGCAGCGGTAGTTCCATAGGCGTGGCTTACTGCAAGGGATTCCCTTGAAGCAAGATCTGATATGAACCACATCACCATAAATATTTTCAAACATTATTACTTCATCAACTGCATGCGGTACAACTGGCTTGGGGCAGTAAGCAGAGGGGTGTGGCTGATGGGTAACATTCTTATTAAAAAGAGGGTACTAAGCAGCAACCATCAGAGATCTGTGCTGAGGCCACTGCCATTTACCATCTGGAAACTGTTGTCTCCAGCAGGCTGTTTAAGTTCGCTGACAATCCCCTAACCAGGGTGACTACATTTCCACCATTTACACAGTCTCCTCTGCATACGCTGGAGCAAGTGGTCATATTTCAGAAAACATTTTCCTTAGGGAAAAACACCCATCAGAATTGTCCCCATCCTTGATTTTATCTGCATTATACACAGAGCCTTTTGTCCAGAGTATTAGATGCAACCCAAGGATAATGGACATTTATCTTGGGAATTGTGAAGGTTAGTGGGTGAGACAGATGCACAAATACAGGTAAAAGGTGAAGAACGCATTTTGCGATATTTATTTTCCAAAATAAAAAAAATAAAAGAAACATTCAGAAAGGAAAAATCGGTGATTAGTCCTTCAGTTCTACAAACACAGTACACAGTTCCCTCAGTGCACAACTTCCAGGCTTCGTTCCAGCCAATAGATTCCTAGCACATGAAAACTGGCATGTACTATGAGATGCTACCTCCACGACAGTCATGTCTCCACTCCACTGACTGACTCATCTGTTTTGCATCTCAGGAGGTTGGCTTTTATCCCTGCCTACTGATGTCAGCACCATGTGAGATGTCTGATTCACAATTCTCTAAGTAAACACAGGCAGGCTGACTCATCTGACATGAGATCATGATATTTCTTTAGAAAATAGGCTATATCATGTTTACACACCTAGATCATTACCGCACAAATTCAGTCAGGGGCTCTGACTCAGTCACAGGGATACAGAACATAAGACAGCCCCATATGTGGACAATGTCTGGCTATATCTGAGAAACTCTGAATCCTCACTGCACACAGTTATGAAGGAAATACTTTCTCCAGGCTAGTAAGATACATCCTCCACTCATCCAAAACTGAGGTATCAAACGTCACCAAATATTAGGTATAGATACCTCATGAAATAGGACCCAGTCAAATTAAAGTACCTCGGAATTGTACTGAGCCTAAACTCAAGGAAATTATTTGAGGACAATACACTCCCTTGGTAAAGGAGATCTCCACAGACTTTAAAAGATGGGCAATTCTTCCCTTCCCCCTTCTATACTAGAGTGCAATCTATTAAAATGAATGCACTGTCCAGGTATCTTTATTTCAATGTGTCCCACATTCCATACCTCTTAAAGTCTTCATGACTTGGCAGAAGAAAATTGAGGGAAGGCGTAGAAGAGGCCTGGGATCTATGGTCTTGAGAAGGCATCCCCCTGCAGCGAGCCCTGCTGAGGGGCACAAGCATGAAACAGCCTCAGCTTCGCATTCTCCTTGGAGGCAGACAGGTCCACCTGAGGGGTGCCCCAGTGGGAGAACAGATCTTGTACTACCACCAGCAGGAGAGACCACTCGTGAGATGCAGCACCTATCCGGCTGAGGGCATCAGTCAGAGTGTTGGAGGCTCCTGCCACATGGATGGCTAGGAGATCCGCCTCCAGGCTGATCACGAGAGACCAAGTGTGGAGAGCCTCCTTGCATAGAGGCAAGGAGTGCGTCCTACCCTGACGGTTTAGGTAGTACATGGTCGTGGTGTTGTCCGTCTGGACCTGGACCACTTGACCCCGTACAAACAGAGCGAAGGTGGTGAGGGCTAGTTGGACTGCTCAAAGCTCCAGCAGACTGATGTGGCATCGAGACTCCTGAGGGGACCAGAGACCGTGAGCTCTGAGCTCCCCCAGATGGGCACCCCAACCCATCAGAGAGGCTGTCATCAGAGTGACCGTCTGCTTGGGGCGGACAAACGGGATACCCTCCTGCAGATGAGCTGGAATGAGCCACCACTGACGGCCGTTCCACATCTCCTGGATCATTGGCTGGTCCAGAGGACCGGAGCGCTGTGACCATTGGTGGGCCCCATTGCAGGGGACGCATATGCCAGCAGGCCCAACAGACCACGCTGGTGCAGGCCGCCATGAGGCCCAGGAGGAGCAGGAAGTCCCGGGCAGGGCACAACTGCCCAACCAGAAATGATTGGGCAAAGGAGGAAAGGACCTCAGCCCTGTCTGCCGGGAGCCATGTTCTGGCTCGAAGAGAGTCGAGCTCTGCCCCGATGAACTGAATCACCTGCGATGGCACAAGTTCCGATTTGGCCTCGTTGATGAGGAGGCCAATCTGAGAGCAGACCTGGAGGGCCAGATCCCTGGACTGCTCCACCTCCAACCTGGAGGGGGCTGCAATCAACCAGTCATTCAGGTAAGGGTACACCCAGACCCTTAGGCGCCACAGGAATGCTGTCACCACTGCCATGCATTTGGTGAAGACCCTGGGAGCTGGAGATAGGCCGAAGGGCATGGCCCAGAACTCATAAAGGGATCCCTCTGCCCTGAAGCGGAGGAATTGCTGGTGAGATGGATGGACTGGGATGTGAAAGAACACGTCCTGAAGGTCCAGAGAACAGAACCACACGCCTCGTTCCAAGGATGGAATGATCTGAGCCAGAGTGACCATCCTGAAGGTGCGGGACGTTAGGAACTTGTTTAGGTCATGTAGTTAGAGAATGGGGCGCCAGCCCCTGTCCGTTTTGGGACCAGGAAGTACCTGGACACAAACCCTGGGTCTGGAGGAGGGTCTGCCACCTCCCTGATCACCTCCTTCTGGAGGAGCAGGGCAATGTCGGCTCGACGAGCAGACACAGAGGCTGCGGAACCCATAGCCCCCCATGGGGCAACGGCTCGATAAGGTGGGGACTGCTCGAATTCCAGAGGCAGTTCCCTGCCTAACACTTCCAACACCCAGTGGTCCGTGGTGATAACGGACCCAGCGGAAAGGAAGTGGCAGAGCCGTCCCCACACGGGGGGGATCCCAGGGAGGAGTGATGAGGTTGTGGGTGACACCCCTCAACCAGTCACTGGGCAGGCTTGGAGGAAGGGCCGGCAGAGAAGCCGCCTAGACCTTTCCCTCCCAGGTTCCTGCTGGAGGAAGCAGCAGGCTTGGCTTTGGGGTGCCAAGTGCGAGTCTGCTGGCCCTGATGCTGGTGTTGCTGGGCCAGACATGCTGCAGGGGCTGAAGGACAAAAGGGCTTACACTGCTGCTGGTGGCCTTTGTCCTTCTGGGCAGATGTGACAGTCCAAGGTGGCGTTGGACTTCTCAGTCTGTTGAAGATGACCCTCCACCCCAGGACCGAACAAGTCAGTACCCAGGAAGGGAACGTCTGCCAGCTTGTGCTGGGTATCCGCCGTAAAGGTGGAGATCCACAGCCAAGCTCTGCAGCGCATGGCTACTGCGGCCGCTACTGACCAGGCACACGAGTCAGCGATGTCTAAGGAAGTCTGGAGCTGCTGTTTGGCCACGGCCCTTCCCTGATCCCGCACCTGCTTGACCATCGTCTGAAGGTCAGCCGGGAGATGAGGAATCACCTCATCCAGGGAGCCCAAAAGGGGATGTGAAAAGTGTGCCATCAGGACGGCTGAGCTGGCCTGACGAAGGCCTAGGGAGGAAGCAGCATAAACTTTCCACCCGGAGTAGTCCAATTTCTTGGACTCCTTATCAGGTGGCTTGTCCACATCACGGGCATTTCTGGAATGCCGGAAAACGCTGTCAGTCACTAATCCCTCCGCAGAGGGGTGCTCCGAGAAACTGGAGAGTGAACCTGTAGGGACCGCATACTTCCGAGCCATCCTGGCAGAAGGTGCTGGACAAGAAGCAGGCCGCAGCCACAGCTCCAGGGCTGGGCCAACAATGGCTTTGGCCACCGGAAAGGCCTTCGTAGGGGAATCCCCTCAGTCCAGTATCTCCTTGAGGGGATACTTGGCCCGTTTTTAAATGGGTTCGAGCTTCATCTCAGTGGACTCTGAGATGAGTGAAGCTTTATTCAAAGAGCAGTATGGGCTCTGCGTCCACCGGCTGACCCCAGTGGACTCCAAGTCAGCGGCCTCGAGAACAAAGTGCGTCGTCGTCAGGCTCCGAGGAGTCTGCGAACAGCTGCCGAGCGCCTGAGCCACCCTCCACCTGCCGAGGTCGATCAGGAGCGAGGGTGACCGACAACCTATGGGGCAAACCCTGACCTGACCAAGAATCCATGGTCGGGGCCCCAGTCTTCGGCTGTGGAGGCAGAGGTTCCACCACAATGGGTGGCGCAGCCGGGTTCGGCCGAACAACCGGTGCCGGGTTCGGCTACTACGAGGGGTTGTTTTGGCCGCTCCAGTGACAGCCACTTAATGGCTGGGGAAGGCGATGGAGTCAGCTTATTCCCGGACAATAGGAGCTGCTGCCACATTAAATCCTCGCAGTGTCGACAACTTGTGCCAGAGCCTATCCTCCGAAGAGGACGACAAGGATGAGTGGCGCCACCGCTTTCCATAGTACCCGGGACCGCCAACGTCGGCAGGACTGGCTGGACCTGGAAGAGGTCCAAGACTGAGACCTTCGGGAATTCCGAGGGTGGGTCAGAGAGGGGACGGGGAAAACCCACTCCTCCCTCAGTTCAGGGACCTTAACCGGGGACTCTGGCACAGGAGGCACAGGCAAGTCCTCGGTTTCCACCAGGGGAACCGGTGAAGAAGGGTTGTCGGCTTCTCCAGTCAACAAACCATCCAACGGGTCAAGAAAAAACTCGACTGCATTGACGGTTGTCTCGGACGGCTGACCTAACGGGGATGTCATGAAGCCAGCGGCCTTAGCCACAACCTCGACCGAAGTCGAGTGTCGACTATCCGGGGAAGGGGACCTCTCCCGCTCCCAGGAATGTCAACGGTGGGACTTACCTTTGGAATCTTTTTTTGGACCGAGAGGAATGTCCAGATGGCCCTTCTCCCTTGCTGGAGAGGGACTGGCAAAGCTCCTTAAAAGAAGCTGTATAGTAAGAGCCCAAGGAGACCGGGATAAATGCCGTGACCAAGGAGGATGATGATGATGCGGCCTGGGCCACCTCCTCTTCGAGGACGATCATCTGCTCTAGCTGTTCTGCCGAGCCTGCCGCCGCAGACACCGCCCAACGGGCCTCATTCGACTTGATCAGAGAATAACATTTTTCAGGTCGCCCCAAGAGCAATCGGGCAGTGCAGTCCTCCAAGACCGAGGCCGAAAAGGATTTGCATAACTCACAAGCCTGTGAGTTATGGCAGAGTCCAAGGCAATAAACACACGTGGAGTGCGGATTGGTCCAGGACATCTTCTGCCCACAGGGGCACCGACGAAATCCGGGAGTCTATTTGTCCATTGCAGCCGCGAGGGAAAAGGAAGACCGAAGTCTTTTAAACTTTAGAATGAGTTTCGGTTTAACCGAAGAGTGTGGATCCAGGCCTAAAACGTAGAGCGCTGAGGAGGGAACCTGAGCTTCCAAGCGGTAAGGAAGATCTGGTGTCATGGGGCGGGGCAGACAGTTTTACCACCCGGGTGGGTGGGAGGAGCCAGCTTGAAGACCTTCCGGCAAGATTTAAAGCGGCAAGGAACCTGCCAGTAAGTGTGGCTTGAACAACATATCCACGTCCCTAGAAAATAAGTGTTCTTTCTGATGCTCTAGCGCACATTTTTCACAATTCATGAACAAAACGAAGACTCGAGACTGTTCATTATTGCGGCATAATAAAAAGTTTAATGTTACTACAGTTTCAGTTCCACAGTTTACATGTGTGGAAACTTCCTGAAAGTACAGATGTAATCTATAACAGGTTTTATACTTGATATTTGACATGTAAACAACACTGTTCTAAATGTTGATTGTCATACTTGGAAATTATGCATGAAGAAGTCTTAAAGTTTGCCAGGGTGGTGGACTCACTTAAGGATGGAGGAAAACGGAAAAATCCAGCAAACTGGTCAGACACCTGGGACCAGATATCGAAAAAGGCGCAAAAAGTAACATGCAAAGGTTCATGCTGCGCTTGCACATGCGCCTGAGCCAGGGGTTGCTATATTCAGACAGCGCAACGGCACCATCAGACTGAAAAGCAGCCGACATGGACCTGGGTTATATCCAGCCCACAAGGAACTACGCCACTAGGCCAGATAGCACTGGGAGTCTGTGGCGCGATATTCAGCCTTAACATACAAATGAGCCCATTGGGCATGCAAGGCGCTAAGCGGTCATATGAATGCCCATGATGGGCTCATTTCCATAGAAAGCGGTGGCAGATTTACACCTATCCCATAGTCTGCTGCCACGTCAGTAATGGTGGTGACCACCCCTCCAACACCCCAAATGCCCATCCCCTCAATGCAAATATACTCCCTGGTGTCTATACGCCTACCCCTAACTTTCTTCTCAATCCTCCCTATGAGCCAGTCCTCCCTCCTTGCAAGTGTATACCTGGCATGCCTATATATATTTATTTTTGCCCATGTATTGTTGTTCACTGTATTATACTACCAAATGTACTTTGTACCTTGAAATCTATTCTACTTCAATTATGTACCTTGTATGTATACTTACCGAAATGTAAATATGTTCTACTGTGTCCAACCCTGATTGTTTCCATGCTTTGCTACTCCAACTACTGTAAATCCCATTAACCTCTCCCCTGGGTCACACCTGGAAACGAGCCTCGGCTCAGTGTGCCCTTTCTGGTTACCAAATTTTAAATGAATAGTGGCACTCCCCCTGCCCTCCAATCACCTGCCCCAGTATAGAGCAAGGTCTCCCTGGTGTCTAGAGGTATCCCTGCCCTCCGATCCCTGTTTTGTTCATGTTCTCCCTGGTGTCTAGTGGCACTCCCACCCTCCAATCACCAGTCCCTGTATAGCTCAGGTTCTACCTGGTGTCTAGTGGCACCCCCCCTTCTGATCCCTGTCCCACACAGTGTCACAGTGCCCTGGTGTCTAGGGCCCCCCACCCTCTGATCCCCTGGCTTGAAATGCATAGGTAGTCCCAGGCGTCTAGTGGCAACCTCCCCCAGCCACCTCTGGATCCTGGTAGCTATCCCCCGTGCAAGCATACCACCCAGTCAACTCCCCATGAAGATGGTGCCATACGGACAGCCTGATAAGACAACTGGGCACAGCCCTGCTCTCATCATCCTGGCCATCTGCCACATGAGATGACATGGAATGCACATACAGTATACGCGCGCTCCCAGTCATCCCATACTGTGGCCGGCTGAGGAGGTGAGAAGAAGGCTGGGCCAATCATTGTATCGGGCTCTCCGTAAAACACTGCCTTAATAGATACTGGGTGGGGGGTTGGCCAACTGGTGTGCTCAGTGCAGGTGGTGGAGGGGCTAACCACCGGGAACTCAGAGGTAGCACCAGCACAAGTGCTCTGCGGCAGGGGGGTACCACTAGACACCAGAGATTGTCTATGCATCTCAGGCAGAGGGATCAGAGGATGGAGGGGGCCCTAGACACAAGGGCACCATGACACTGGCTGGGACGGGGAATCAGAAGGCAGGGGGTGAAGTTACACACCAGGGAGAACACAAGCTATCTGAAGATGGGTGATGGGAAGGCAGGGGATGTCACAAGACACCAGTGAGAACACAAAAGGGACAGGTGATCGAAGGGCAGTGAGTGCCACTAGACACCAGGGAGAGCACAGGCAATACAGGGATGAGTGACTGGAGGGTGGGCGGTGCCACTAGACACCAGGGCATCTACTATTTCACTGGGATGAGGTTGGGTGGGGAAGGCAACTGCAGTACAGCACCCCGCCACCAGAGCCTTGTGCCCCATTAAGATTAGACTCACAAAGAGGGTAGGTAGCGCCCATCTGAAAGGCATTTACCGCTAGAGTAAACACTGAATATGCCGCTGCACCCATATGCGGGGGGGGGTGCTTCTTTTGCAAAGGCACAGCAGTATGTTAGTGCTCAGGTGCTAATGGATTTTGCTCGTGCTCTGTGGGTCTTTGACTACAGACCCCACCCACGAATTTGGGCACAAAACCCAGTTAGCGCAGGAAAACACCCCTTAGCACCCAAGCTAACTTCTGAATATCTGGCCCCTGGTGTCTTGGATTCAATAAAGTTAAATGTAAGGTACTACTCTGGGCTTAAAATTCAGGGGGCAATCATGCACTGTGCACTATTGTTATGATCCCTAGGTGGGACAGCCCTGAGCAAAGCACTGTAATGCATCTATGTTCTTTTTTGCACTGGATGCAAACAAATACATATAAGGTAATGGAGTGCTAGACTGAAAGCATCCCCATGTCTGCCGGTTTGTGTTTTCTTTGAAGATGTCTTTTACAGTGGTCTGGGATAGGCACAAGAATCAAGCCGACATGGTAGGCATAAATCTGCTCGTTGCTTGCTTGTTGCCTTTCCTAGTCAGGGGTTAATTCAGTGCCATGGGCCGGCAGCTTCTGCATTGAGGAAGAGATAGAGCAGAGCAATGAAATAGGCAGTGCAGTGAATAGCAGCATCCATATCATCAAGTTCACACCAACCCTGGCACAGTCACAGAAAGAGCAGAGGAAGGAGACAAACTATGCAAGCTTGGACAACTATGAGGTATCTAACAAGACAGTATGTGCAGGGGGGACTAACAACAGAAGAGGGCAGTCGCACACATCTGCAAGTGAGTCAATGAAGGTTACTGTGGCCGCATAAGCTTTTGTGGTAGCTGGACTGGATCAGAGCCAATAAAGAGATGGGGTCAAGTGAAGAAGAAGAAGAGCTCTTTCACGAGAGCCAGAGATATGAGAGCCCAAGTCTTCTTGAGAGCTGGTCCAGCCCAGTGGCACTAAGGGTTGAGGTGCTGGACGTCACACCTCGCACCAACGCCAGCTACCCTGGTTCAAGAATGACTTCAGGCCGCCGGGGGTTGGCAGGGGCAGGAGAGGATTGAGAGTCCGTAGGACTGCTCTCCTCTACTGGGAGGGGTGGAGGTACCATCTTCTGCAGCACGAGCGACCTCTGGCGGTGGTCGGGGATCACGAGCTGTGGAGACGAGTATGGGGTATGGAAACCTTGGCAGACGTCCTGTGGGTGGGTGCGGTAGCGCACCTGTCACGCGCTGGACGTCACTGCGCATCCAAGCTCCTGGGGAAACCAAGAAAAGTGTAAAACACCTGCCACCTGGGTACCGAAGGCCTGCTCACCATACCCATCCACACTCACTGTCGGGCACGCCCCATTTGTCTCCGGTTCCTTCATCCCCCTGGTGGCAACTTTGACCCTTACGATAGAGCACCTGAAGGAATTGGCGGCCCTTGTATTGGGGGGGGGGGCCCTCAGAGCCGGGAAGTCAGCCGCCAGGTAGGACTGGGAGAATGTGCCTGCCAGAGATAGGACGATGGGGAGTCTCAGACAGAGCAGGACAATGGGTAAGAGGTGAGCAGTGCTGGAGAGAGACCTAAGAACCAGCGAAGGGGAATAAAGAAACTATACCCCCCCCCAAAAAAAAAAGTCTTCTTGAGAGGGGTAGGATTAAAACATGGATTAGGGCGACTAGGGGGAAACCAGTAAAGAAGACTCCAGGAAACAATAGCAAGCCAAAATAATTTGTTAAATTGCTTAAATGCATAAAAATGGTATTGATAGGGCGTCTTTAATCCCAAGAACCTTGTTACCCCCCCCCCCAAGAAAAAAAAAAACTCAAATTCTCCATAATTCCTAGACACAATGTAGACTAGGGGCAGAAGCACGACAAGCAGAGCTTGGCCACTGTCAAGAGGGCCAACAACATGCTACAGTGTATTAAAAGGGGTGACCCGCAGGACATGGTAAGTAATCCTGTCATTTTATAAGGCCCTAGGTCAGACCCCTCCTGGAGTACTGTGGGTAGTTTGAGGCACTTCACTGTTGCAGCCTGGCTACAATGTCATGTGTGTGTGTGTGTGTGGGGGGGGGTGGATTCTGGGATGTTGCCAGAGCGACTTCTACTATGAAATGCCCGAACAATAGGATGCCAGGATCAACAAGATAGATCTATATTAAATACCTAATTAGTGAGTGCAAATGGATTTTTGTTACCACAAAGTGCAAATCGGGGCCTGCCCCACACATACAGTAGGTGGCGAAGTTCTTCATAATGATGTTCCCCTGTAAGTGATAACGCCCTTATGGATAAGCATCCGCATTCCACATATCTCACTGCCCATTCTGATCCACGGTTGGCCATTTTATTGTGGACTGCCATTTAGAATAACGAGTTGCCAATACAAATTGCTGCTTTAATCCTCTCAAGTGGTCATTTTCCAGCCTCAGTACACTAGAGCACAAAGGCATTTCAGAAGGTAACCTACAACTGTTGTCAAACAATAAATCACTTTATGCAGTGCTACTAAACCACCCCTCCTTCATGGAATACCAGCCAAAATAGTAAACTGTGTAGTTTCAGCCCCAACCACATCTCTTTCAATGGGTGGGATAAAAGTACTTCCCACTAATAAATCCCTTAGCTTTTTCCTTTCTGAATGCCAAAACGAGGTGGAGTAGCAGCTGCCTGTTTCATCACTGGATTACTTTGAAGTACTCTTCAATGGTGCACAACGATTTGACATGATGGGATAAGGCAGTGCAAGAGGAGACAAACGTGACTTGGATAGTCACTAAAATTACCTTCTCTTCTCAATGCAGTACACATTGCCCTCTAGAGTATAAAACCTCACTTCAGAGCTAATTAAATAACTGACTCACTGTAAAGTCTCCAAAATTGTTATTGCCTGCCTTTTCACTTCTACTGTGGTATCACAACTGCTTCTAACTCTAAGAAAGCTGTGACTGACCCACAGGTGTACTGCCGACTGGCAGAAATGGATGACGACTACTGTACGTGTTCTCAAAACATTTGTTTCCTTAACACAACTCACAAAAAAAAATGGTTATATGAATTGTCTCCTTCTAAACCCTTTAAATCTTCATGTCCAAAACATCTGATTATCTCCTCGTAACTATCTAGGAGGTGAAATGTCAAGTAATATTATTAATACATAGACGAAACTATCTTAGTTCCTCCTCTGTAGCAGTTTACACTACTAGAATATTGTGATTTTGACACATCTTTCTGCAGGGATTCCAGGGGTATTTGAATTAAGAAGATGGAACCCTTGTCAAGCCTTGCTTAGGAAGGATTCAGTTAACATTTATTTTGTTCATTCATTCATTTATAAAAACACACAAGAGTGTCAGAGTGCTGTGACAAAGGAGAATTGTATTTCTTACCTGGAATTCCAATTGTGTATAGGCTCTATCCATAGGCAGTCAGCTAGTATGGGCTTACCCCCCACCTCACTAGATGGGACAGGATGAAACAGTCAGAGAAGTCTTAGGACACGCCCTTTCCCAGACTCCTGGGTCTAACCTTCTGTCCAACTCTCTAGTAAAGAAACAATGAGAAATTGAAAAACTACAATAAAAATTTAATGTAAATCCCACAATAAAATGGGAACCATATGTAATATAGGACAGAAGATGCCATAAGTAAAAATACAGTACTGAACTGGAGGGACCAACTGCCAATGGAGGAAGCCTACATATAACAGGAATTACCCATATGGAAATAGTTATTTCCCTTCGTGTGCTGGCTCCTATAAGCAGTCAGCTGGTTTGGTCCCTAATAAGCAGTCCCTAAAGTGTGAGGGTCAGTGTCGTACAACCCAAATCGGCACAAGCCTGCTGGACAAAACATCCATTGAGCTAAGTACATCAAGGCGGTAAGATCTGGAATATGTGTGAATGGAGACCCATGTAGGGGCCATACAGAAGTCCTCCAGAAACACTGAAGCGGGCTCATTACAGGAAACTGCCACAGCTCTCACAGAATGAGCTCTGATTCCAGAAGAAGCAGAGACCCTGGAAGAAAACTAGTCTGATAGCAGCACACAGTCATGTGAAGTATGGCTGACTTGTGGAGACCTGTTTTTCCCCAGCTTGAGGAAAAAAAAGAACAAGAGAGTCTGTCTGGCGTACGGAACCTGAGGCAAACTCTTAAGTGCCTGCTGCCTGATATACTAGATTGCTCAAACCTAGCAGAAATAAATTAAAAGTTTTATTGCAGTCCACTTGAGGCCAGGTAATATTCATGATATGGTTTGGGGAGGGGGGGGTTGTAATGCGAGAACCTGCTCTTTTAAAACCCCAGCTCCTACCTGCTCTTCTGGGGGAAGTGAAGAAGTTGGACCCGTGTGGACTGTGGCAGCCCTACAAGGCACTGCTGCGTGTAGATGGAATTCGAGAACAGCAGCAGAACTCTCACAGTACAAAGACATTCAAGAAAAAAATCACTTGCTGCGAAGAAAAGTTGTCTACAGCTAGGACAGGATGAAAGACAGAGAGTCGATATTAAGGGATATATTTTAAAACTTCTCTCAGACTGTTTCATCCTGTCCCAGCTAGCAGGGGAGGACAGCCCACAACAACTGACTACAGAAGCAGACACAATAAACATTTACACAAAAATAGCACTAATAAGAACATTAGCAGAAACATAGAAACAAAGAATCTACCCCCCCCAAAGTCCTGCTTTCTTACCAAGATTCCCTTGTGCCTATCCCATGCATGCTAGAAGCCCACCACAGTTTTCACCCCCACTACCTCTGCTGGAAGACTGTTCTAGGCATCCACCACTCTTTCAGTGGAGAAGTATTTCTTCACGTCTCTCTGAATTCCCCTGTGCCAGCTTCATTGCATACCCCCTTGTTCTCATGTAACTTCTCCTCTGCAACATACTCTCTTCCTGTAACTTATTCACCCCCAACAAATATTTATTGGTCTTTATCATGTCCCCCTCTCCCTCTTGTCTTTACAGGTGTACATACGGAAATCCCTCAGTCTTTCCTCATAAGGCATCTCATGCAGCCCCTGCACCATTTTAGCTGCCCTCCTCTGGACAGCCTCTACCCTGTCTCCGGGTCCTTTCTGAGATGTAGTCTCGAGAACTGGACAGACTATTCCAGGTGGAGTATCACTAACAGTCTATACAGTGGTAAGACCACCTCCCTCTCTATGCTAGTGATATCCCTCCCTATGCACCCCAACAACCTGCTGGCCCCATCTACTGCCTTGTCGCACTGTATTGTCGCCTTTAGGACAGATATGATTACACCAAGATCCCTTTGCCGTTTTGTGATCATCAATACCTCTTCCCCCATTTTATACTCCGCCTCTGTGTTTCTGTGTCCTAGGTGAATGATTTTACACTTTTTCACACTGAAACCCAACTGCCATACCCTTGACCACTCCTCAAGTTTTCTCTGGTCTCTACACATTCTCACCACCCCCTTTGGAGAGTCTACCCTATTGCAGATATTGGTGTCATATGCAAATATGCAAAGAGGCATACCTTCCCTTCAAGTTCTTCTACAATGTCGCTTAAAGATATAAAACAGGATTGGTCCCAGTATTGAGCCCTGAGGTACCCCACCGGTCACTCTCTCCCACTGAAGAGTGAGTACTGTTTACCACCACCCTCTATCACCTGTCCACAATTTCACACCCTGTTTACCACCTCAGGATGCACCCCCAAACTGCCAGCTTCCTTATGAGCCTTCCAAGTGGTACAGTGTCTAAGGCCTTACTGAAGTCTAAGAAGGCCATGTCCAATCTTTTTCCCTAGTCATCCAACCAAAGAAATCAATCAGGTTTGTCTGACATGACCTCCACCATGAAGCCATGTTACCTCGGGTCCTGTAACCTGCTGGATTCGACATACCCTCAAGCCTTTCCATCAAGAACTTCTCCATTAATTTCCCCACCACTGATGACCCCCTCAACCCATCACTGTGCAGCTTTTACGGGTGGAATTGGCCGCTGCAGCTGAAGGGGCACCACCACCCCTGCTCCATCTCACTTGGAACCCTGGCCACTGAACTAGAGTTTCAGGCACCAGGCCTGATACTGCCGGATGGGCGGCTGCTGCTGAGGAGACCATGGCTGAAAGGGCCAGTACTGAAAAGCCTTCTTTTTTGACTTCTGTTTCTGGTTCTTCTGGGACCAAGCCACAGAGTCAAGGGTGACACTGGGCTTCTCTATGCGCATGAAATGCCCACCTTCCAACCCCGAGGCCAAGGAGGTCAGTACCCAAGAAAGCGACATTGGCCAGCTTCTGCAGGGTATCTGCCGTAAAGGTGGACAGGCGCAGGACAGGCCCTGCGACTTATGGAGATGGTTGCTGCCATGGCACAGGAACAGAAATCACTCATGTCCAAGGCTGTCTGGAGCTGGTGTTTAGCCAGTGACGGTCCTTGGTCTCGGACCAACTTCACTGGCAACTTCTGGTAAGCAGGGAGGTGAAGGAGGATCTCAAGGACCCCCAACAAGGAGTGTCTGAAGTTGGCCATCATGATGGAGTAACTCACCTGATGGAAACCCAAGGATATCACAGCATACACCTTTTTGGTGGCATGGTCATTCTTCTTGGACTCCTTGTCCAGAAGCATGTCCACATCCCCTTGGTCCCCAGATTTGTGAAAAGCCTAGTCAGAGACCAGACCACTGGCTGAAGGGTGGTCAAAGAAACTCGAAAGGGACCACATTCTCGCAGTCCATACAAGTGGAGGATGCTAGGCAGGATACCGGATGATGCCAAGGCTCCAGGGCCGGTCCCAAGGTGGCCTCAGTCATAGGAAACGCAACCCCTGGAGATTCGTCCCTGTCTAGGATGTCTGTGATGAGTACTTCATCCTTTTTAGGGCACACTCCAGAGGAACATTCATGGAGTCTGATATGAGTAAGATAAGTGCCCTGAATGACTTCATCCCATGGTCTGTAGTCAACTACTTGACCAAACCCCGGCAGAGGATACAAGTCCCCAAGGAGGCCGTGGACAACCGATTTTGAGTCATCTGAGGATTCCTCATAAACGGCCCTTGACCATTTCTCACCGTGGACCACCTGATAATCCTTGGAATGGGTGATCTCTACTGACAACCAGCCTGGAGAGCCGGTGGCCGACCAGGCCTTCTTGGTCAGAGCACTCACCTTCAGTTGCTGTGGTGGCAACACCACCCTCATGAGTGGAGAGACAGCTGCAGGGAGCAAATACATTGAATGGACTGGCAAAGGCATCACTGGCAGCTGCCAGGTGACGGAAGGTCCCAGGGAGTAGAGCCCTAACCCAATCTGGAATAGCCCACTGTTGCCAGCAGTTCCTCATAGCACCAGTGCTCCTTTCGTTGGAGCCTCTTCTCATCTGAAGAGCAGGAGGCTGAGGAACGTCTATGGCAATGCCTCCCAGTCACGGAGGATTGAAAACAAGCCCCCCTCGATTACCGCCAGTAGAGACTGCTGCCAAAGTGATCGGATCGGGGGATACTGACTGGACCATATTCTCTTGAGTGAGGACCAGGAAAACTGGGTTCTGCTAGACTGAGCCCTCAATCTTGTCTGATAGCCAGTTGACAAGCTCAAGGAAATCTCCATGGCCTGCTCGAACGGAGCCATGGTCGACAAGCTGAATGGGTTACTGAGGAACTCTCAACCTTCACCTCAACTAAAGGAATATCGACCACAGTCGAGCCGTAGTGGGAGTCGAGGGATCAGGAATATCTCAATCTCTCCCGGTCCCACAACCTGTGGCAGCAGCACTTGCGTTTCTCGTCACGGTGCGTAGGCTCTCCCCAATGTCTGGAGATCCATGCATATCTCATGGAGTCCTTGACCCAAATGGGAGAAGAGCAGAGACAGAGGAAGTACCCACCGCAGCAGCTGCTGACTCCTCAAATGCCGCTAGCTGTGATCCGGTCTAGCAGCCGCCAAGGCCTGCTTACAGCCCTTAGACCAAGTCTTCGGATCCCATCCTAAAGGCCCACCGAGAGTAAGCTGGTGCCTCCTATCTTCCAGGGATTCTGCAAGCATAGAGAGGCAAAGACCACATCTGGCCATGTCCTTCTGCCCACCAAGGCAGCATAGGCATGTGTCATGCAGATTAATGACCAACATCTTCTGACAGCATCAAATGCAAAATTTAAATCCAGACTTCCTTGGCTCCATGACTGCTACATGAGGAAAGTCAAAAACCAAAGAGGGAGATGAAGAAATCTGACAAAACTTCTAAAGTAGCCAAATGCTGATTGCGCAATTACCCAAGCAGGACCTGCCCCAGGGGGGCAACTATTCTTCCAGTGAAAAGAAAGCTCTGACATCACTGGGTGGAGTCGGGGGATATACCCACCAGGTGGTGGGAGAAGCTTGGCTTAAAGACATTCAACTGAAAGCCTGTTCCAGTGGAACTGTTAGAGTGTGGATACTGAACTGTATCCATGCCCCTAGAACTGCTACAAGCTCAGTATGCCTTTCCTGGTAAAACTTTATAAATAAATACATGAACAAATATAAAACAAAGAGGATCTAATATGGATTCAAGGGATAACACAAAACAAATCATGAGAGGGTGATACCATAGCGGCAAAATACACCTGGTATGAACTATCTATCTGAAAGATAACATTTATTTATCTGTTTGATAACAGGGTAGGTACACTGGTCCCAGTGACTGTTTTCAGGCATGACTCGAGCCATCAGAATGGCACATATTAACACGCAATACATAGAAACATAGACTGATGGCAGATAAGGACCTTTTGGCTCACCTAGTCTTCCCATTTCCCTACCTACTGGATAAGCTGCATGTTCTAGTTAACCAACAGCCTACTTCCTTCTACCCCTCACTATAATTGCCTTATGTCTGTCCCATGAATTTTTTTAATTCCCCCACTGTTTTTGACCCCACGACCTCTTCAGGAAGGTGGTTCCATGTGTCCACCACCCTCTCCGTGAAAAAATACTTCCTCACATTGCCCCTGCACATCTCTTTTTCTGAAAGATGCTCGCGTCTTGGACTTTGTTGATTCTTTTGAGGTACTTGAAAGTTTATATCATGTTCTCTCCCCCCACCCCTTTTCCTCAAGGGTATACATATTAAGCACTTTTAGTCTCTCTTCGTATGGCTTCTGTTGCAGACCCTGCACCATTTTAGTTGCCCTCCTCTGGACTGCCTCCATCCTTTCTATGTCCCTGCAGAAATGGGGTCTCCAGAACTGCACGCAGTACTCCAGATGTGGTCTCACCAACTGTCTGTACAGAGGGATGACAACTTCCTGTTTTCTACTGGTGATGCCTCTCCCTATACATCCTAGTATCCCCCCAGTCCTCCTTACTGCCTTCTCACATTGCTTACCTACCTTAAGGCCATCTGATACGACTACCCCAGGTCCCCAAATTGTGTACTCTTCCCCTAGGTTTTTGTTTCCCAGGTGCATTACTTTGCACTTTTTTTGCACTAAATCTAAGCTGCCATATTTTTGACCATTCCTCCAGCCTTGCAAAGTCCCTTCTCATCCTTTCCACTCCTCCTTGTGTATCAACCCTGTTGCAGATCTTTATGTCGACTGCAAAGAGGTATACTTCTCCTTCCAGCCCCTCTGCAACGTCTCCTATAAAGACATTAAAGAGGACCGGTCCTAGTACTGAACCCTGTGGTACCCCACTAGTAACCCCCCTTTCTTCAGAGTGTACTCCGCTTACTATTACCCTCTATGTCCTGTTGTCCAGCCAGTTTGTTACCCAGGCTACCACCCTGGGACCCACTCCCAGGCTGGCTAACTTGTTTATTAATCTTTTGTGTGGGACTGTGTCAAATGCCTTGCTAAAGTCTAGGTAGGCCATATCCACAGCCCCTCCCTGGTCTACTACATTGGTCACCCAGTCAAAGAAATCTATTAGATTCATCTGACATGATCTTCACACTGTGAATCCATGCTGCCTTGGGTCCTGTGTCCCACTGGCCTATAGATATTCAACAATTCTTTCTTTCAGAAGTGATGCCATCATTTTACCTAACACTGAGGTCAAACGGACAGGTCTGTAGTTTCCTGCCTCTGCCTTGCTCCCACTTTTTCGAAGAGGAATCACATCTGCCCTCCTCCAGTCCTCAGGTACCACACCATCGTCCCATGATTTATTAAAATGGGTAGTCGGAGGGGGCAGAGCCTGGCAGCCAACATGGTGGCACGCTAATTCTTGCTGGAGTTACCCTGTGAACCCCTAGCAGCCCATCCGTGACATCCAGTCGGGAGATCAGCGCTTCCAAGAGCAAGCTAGCATTGTCAGATCACCAGATCTTTCAATTAAGATGTTTCTTGTTGGAATCAGAAGCAGACTCCCATTTCTAAGCTGCGATTAACAACCTGGGCCTGGCTGTGTCTAACGTACTATATAGGCCAAGATTCAAGCGCCATCTGAGTTTTGGAGCTCCCAGTCCGACGCACAGTGAACAGGCAACAACCCTGAGTCTGCAGGGTGAGAAATGGCCTCCTCCACCACTTCTGAAAGCTTGGCCAAGGACACTGCAAATATGACGGTGATGTTAAGCAAAGTTTTACAAGATACTATGGAGCTAAAATAAGCATCTACACAAATAAATGAGGAGCTGCGAGTGTTAGGTCTTGGGGTGGAGTTCTCCGAAAAAGTTATAAAGCAGCAATCTGAACAAATTTTACAACACGACGGACACCTGAGGGAACATCATGGCCAGATTCAGTACTTACTCTCCAAAGTGGATGACTTGGAAAATAGAGCTCGGAGACGGAACATTAGAATAGTGGGAATTCCTGAAGAAATGGAGGACAGGGACATATCATCCTTTTTGGAGGATGCGTTGCCAGCGATTCGAGGGCTGGAGCTCGAGGCCCCACCAGAGACTGGGCGAGCTCACCGCACTCTTGCTCCCAAACCCAAACCTGGGGCGCGCCTTCGTCCAATAGTGCACAAATTTCTACGGTACCCGGTGAAGGACAGATATCTCCGCCTAGCAAGAGAACTAAAGTCCTTAACGTTGCACCATCCAGCTTTACCAAGATTTTTCCCAGGAACTCGCAAGGCGGAGAAGAGCATACGCAGAGGTGAAACAGCAACTTTACAAGATGGGTATTCCCACCTCGCTCAGATATCCAGCGCAGCAAAGAATCCAATACAACGGGGCCTTTCAAACGTTTAGCAACCCTGGAGATGTGGAACACTTTTTTGCAAACTACAAGTACCAAGCAGGGGCATGACCAAATCCCTGCAACCCTCCGAGGCAACACAAGCAGACCGCACATGGAAAACTCCCCAAATCCCATGGAGATAGCAACCAGTTCCGAGCCGAAGGATACTGAGCCGGGGGGGCCTGGCAGAGAGACCAACGGGGTTGCTCAAGGAAGCCGGGGAGGGATACACCGAGTAAAATGTCATCGGCCAGGAAGAAAAGATCTAGGAGCCGACAGAGATTGCAAATCCTCTCAGATGACAGCACGATATCCCCGCTACTACACCTATTAAGCTGTCCAACAGACATGAACCTCTGGGGGATCTTGTGCTGCACGCCCTGGACTTAAAGAATTCGGACTGTCCATCCCCAGAAGATCTCACGGACCAGAGACTGCTTAAGGACTGGGCCCCACATTGCTCTGATTGGGCCGAATGCAAGGGGGAACTGCTGACCGAGCAACAGCCACCAAGATGACTGAGGGGTTCCAACCTTATTTTCCCTGCCCAGCTCGCTGGGCTCTGAAGGGCTATGGAGGGGTTGAGTTATTCTCCCCCACCCTTCCCTCTCGCCAGCTAACATATACGGGATGGGTCCCCACGTCTGGCTGGCACCTGAGTAGGTTTTTTTTCTGTTTGGCCAGTTTTGGCACGGAGGCAGTATTTGGGGCTCGCCCTGCTTCCTATGCCGGATGGCCTAAGACCTAATATGGGTCATGATGATTTGGTGAACCAAGTTAGGTGTTTTCTAATTGCAGGAGAGAGTTAGTGCAAAGCTTTTTATTATTTCTTTTGTTTTGCACGACGCATACTGGGTTCACGCAATTAGGGAGAGTGCTTCCCCTCTCTAGTGGTTATAAGGGGGAACTGATCTGGATTTTATTGTTTGTTCAAGCATGGTATAAGCGTGTCAATATTATGTTCCATGGTTTACAGCTTTATATCCTGGCACTCCCTGTGCGGTGAGTTTAGAGGGGGTTCTCAGGGCACTATTTGAGGTCAAGTAGCAGAGGTGGTCACACTACAGGATGATTGCAAAATTAGCGGTTCCTGGTAAATTACCAGGCCCCGCACTCAGGAGGGGTTCTCTGGATCATGGACCATATCCACACGCTATGGTCAGATCTTACAAGGAGAGCCTTTTAGGCAAAGGTTCGGTACAGAGAGAGTGGTATGGAAAGGTAAAAACAAAAGCTGTTATAGGGGCTAATAGGGTATTAAGCGAATTAATTCACAGTGTATGTGGGGAGTGCAGAAATACAGAGGGCAGACCTGGGAAGGGATCAGGGGTTGATTCGAAGGACAAGCTTCCTACATACAGACTTCTTGGTTTCCAGGTAATTAGGTGGGTCCTCAGGCTTTTCTGACTGTTATAACTCATGGCAGGTAAAGATATGGTAACGGCTACCTCATGGAATGTGAGGGGGGCCTGAACTCATCCATTAAACGTGAGAAAGTACTTGCCAGACTTAAATCCCTGAGTACTAAGATAGCCTTCTTACAGGAAACTAAGCTAAATCATATGAAAGTGCAAAAACTAAGGCGGGAATGGGAGGTTCATAGTGTGGCTAACAAAACTAAAGGGGGGTAGCCATACTGGGTCATAAAAACTTAAAATGGTCTATGCAAGAACAAAGGGCTGACAAAGGAGGGAGATGGGTATTAGCCAAAGTTGGCACCCCCACAGGGAATATAGTTTTAGCTAACATTTATGCCCCTAATGAGGACACCCCCGATTTCTTTCATAAACTTTCACAAGATCTACTGGAGTTGTCGGCAGGGGAGGATGACATTCTTCTAGGGGGGGATTTTAATTTAACTATGGATTCCCTCCTGGATAGATCCAACTCCAAGCCAGACGCACACCCCTGATCTATTAGGGCTTTAAAGGATTTGATATCCCTACACAAGCTGCAAGACATATGGAGAGTAGCCCACCCGGTCGAGAGGGACTATACCTATTTCTCTGAGACTAAACAATTTGCTAGTAGATTAGACTATTGGTTTATCTCTCCGAACATTATAAATAAGGTACTTGATGTTACAATTGCCACTCTATACATTTCAGACCATGCCTCTTTAAGATTAGCCTTGGGTCCTTTTGCTCCTTTTACTAGGTCAGTCAGCTGGAGGTTAGACCCTTTATTGTTGCAGGAGGCAGACTTCAAAGAGTGGCTTAAAGGGGGAGGTTAAAACCTTCTTTTCTGGCAATCCGCATGGGTCTGCAACTGCAGCAGCCATCTAGGAGGCTTTTAAAGCCACGATTAGAAGTCACATTGTCAGCTATTCTGCCTACCATAGGAAGCAGAGAGAAAATGAGGCTAGGGAACTAGAGAGGGTATTGGGAGAGAAAGAAGGCCTGTACAAGAAGGACCCTACTAAACTACAGAACCCTGATCTGTTGTATGACCTCCTGGCCCTATGAATGAAATTGAATATGCTTGCGTCTAGAAAAGCGGAATTATAAATTCTAAGATTAAAACACAAATACTGGGCAGGGGGAGAAAAAGCTGGGAAGCTCCTAGCCTTCCGGCTAAAAAAACAACAAGCTGAGAGGCACATAGCCCAACTTAGGAACAATAAGGGGGGTAAAGCATAGTAAACCAGAGGTCATTAACCAAATCATGCTATCTTTCTACAAAACCTTGTACAGCTCCCATACTACCTGGAATGAGTCCAAATTTGAGGAGTTCATGGCAGGTACACAACTTCCTAGACTCACAGACACCCAGAGAGACCATCTAGAGAGGCCCATGGAGATACAAGAAATAAAGGGAGGCAATTAATAAGATGGCCCCAAAAAAAGCTCCTGGGGGAGATGGGTTCTGTATTGATTTTTATAAAGTAATACCAGAGATAGTATCTCATCCCGAGGGATATGTTACAAGAAGCTTGGGCTCAGGAGATTCTTCCCGCCACCCTCAGGGAGGTGATTATCACGGTCCTTCCTAAAGAAGGTAAAGACCACACCCTACCTACAAGCTATAGGCCCATTTTGTTGATTAACGCAGACACCAAAATTCTAGCTAAGGTACTAGCAGCTAGAGTGGAGAAAATCCTTCCCTGTTTGATTCACACTTCCCTAGTAGGCTTTGTGAAGGGCCACGCCAGTTCAGATCACATTAGATCCTTAATCTCCCTTGTACAGGAGGCAGGGATAAAGCCCACTCCATCAGCCGTTATTTCAGTAGATTTTGAGAAGGCCTTCGATTCAGTAGAGTGGGATTTTCTCCACAGGATGCTGCAGCACTACAACTTTGAGGATATGTTTAGGGGCTGGGTCAAAACACTGTATACGTCACCTATGGCTAGACTGCTAACTAGCAACACACTCTCCGATCCATTCGAATTACATAGGAGCACCAGGCAGGGATGTCCCCTCTCCCCGATATTGTTTGTGCTGGTCATATAAGCCCTGGCTAGTGCTCTGAGGGAACATCCAAATATTAAAGGTATACGGGTAAGCTCTGAGTCGTATCAGGCGCTGTTATATGCTGCTGATTGTCTCATTCTAACTGACTATTTTCATTTCAGTGCCGAACATATTGTGAAGCTACTGCAATCCTTTGCTAGCATCTCAGGCCTTAGGATTAATCAGGGTAAAACAGAAGTCCTCCCCCTGAATAAGCAGCTTTCATCTGAAGATATCTCAGTGGTGGGGTTGGTTAGGGCCATGGCGGGTATTAAGTATCTCGGTATTAGGGTAAATGCCAATGTATCGTCCCTTCCGGAGACTAACCTCTCTCCACTAATTGATAGCCTCAAGGCAGAAACTCAGAGGTGGAAACAGTTAAATCTCTCACTCCCCAGGAAAGTGTCAGTGGCTCAGTAGGTAGCACACTCGCCTCTGAGGCCGGGAGATCAGAGGGGCTGTGGGTTCAATTCCCACATCTGGCACTTGGGTTAATATCCCAGTACTGACACTGTAGTGCAGCATGAGAGGGGTGCTGCACTTCTGAGGTGCCATCTTTCGGATGAGACGTTAAACAGAGGTCCCATCTGCCTGGATTGGTGGTAGTTCAGGTGGATGTTAAAGATCCCATGGCACTTATCGAAAAGAGTAGGGGAATTTCCGTGTCCTGGCCAAATTTCCCTCATTCACTAAAAATACCACCAACAGCTTAATCTGGTTCAAGGTCAGTTGGCATTTATCTGTATCCCTTCCCAGTCGTGCCTGAAAATAGGCAGGATTTGTCTAGTGCACTTACCCGGTCAACAAATACTAAATAAATAAAAAGTGGCGGCAATTAAAATGATGATTGCACCGAGGGTGTTTTACATACTATCCCACCTTCCAATTGAGATCCCCAAGAAATGGTTTCAATTACTGGATAGTATAATATGGGCTTTCATGTGGGAAAACAAAACCCCGTGGTATAGAAGAGCCAAACTCTGCTCCATGGAGCAAGGGTGGGTGGTGCCTCCCACACTTTCAACACTATGCATATGCATTTTCAGCCGCAGCCACATGCAGACTGCTTTGGAGAAATAACTCTGACTTACCAGCATGGGAAGCAATAGAGAGGATGGCCATGCAAGGGACCCATCTGGTTGGATATTTGGGTAAGCCCCTCCCCTCTAATTTTCATTTTGGGCTCACAATAAAAGCAGCTCACAAGGCTTGGTATCAAGTTGGGGTCATAAGTAAATCCTGTTTGAATCTGGGGAAACACTTCCCCTGTGGAACAACCCGGGTTGGACCATTGATCATAAACCCCTTTACTGGGAGTGCTGGAAGGGGAAGCAGATCAACGCTCTACAAGATATACTAATGGAGGATGGCCATACCATAGATAGTTTTACGTGTCTGAAAGAGAAGTTTAATTTGGGTACTAGTGATTTTTGGAGATATCTTCAAATGAGACATGTTTATTTAACCTGGTTGAAAAGAGAGTGCACGTGCAAGATGTGCCAAGGCAATGGCAAAGCCAAACAAAACAAACTGCCTTTAGACAGTTGGCTAAAATCGCAGAAAGGCCTGGCAGGCCATATTTATATGTATATGATGGGTGCCTTAACAGACCCATCCCTACCTGCCAAAACTAGGTGGCAGTATATGTTAAACCTTCCCTTCAGTGAAGATGCCTGGCAAAGGGGCTGGTTAATAGCAAAAAAGCAGCTTGTGGGGACCCCAGAAGCTTCTTTATCCAAAATAAGAAGACACCTCTGGTACCGTACTCCAGTAGTACTAAAGAAAATGAATTTACTTACGAACGATAGGTGCTGGAGATGTAATGCGACTGGAGCACACTTACTCCTTATATTGTGGAAATGTGACCCCATCCGTCCTTTCTGGTCGGAAATACTTACATGTTGTTCCAATGTATTGGGACATAAGGTTCCAACCTCCCCTAGTTTTTGGATCTTGGGGCTCCCGCCCAATGAATTCAGATCATCTAGCCCCCACTTGACATGGCTTATACAAGCCTCAGTGGAAGCTAAACGGTTGCTCCTTTGTAGATAGAGGACTAGTGATGTACCCTCTCTCACGGCTTGGTTAGTAGCCATGGCTAATCTAGCCAGTTTCTCCAGGCTGACCCACTTGGCTACAGCAACCCTGCATGCCTTCTTGGATAAATCGGACCCATTTATGCAGTACCTTCAGAATGTACCCCCACATCTCGTAAACCCCTTGGGCAAAGATATGTTAAAGCCACCTTGAGTGATCCCAGTCTTACTTCTTCCCGCCCTTCCGGTGATAACTGGTGTGGTGAATGAGCCCCCCTCCCCCCCAGTACCCCACCTTGTAAGTAACAACCCAGTCCCAGGTCAGGACCGTGATTTAGTCCACTCCCTTCTAATGTATTGTAAATGCACTGTGAATACTTTACTATGATACAGTATGTACATAGATACATAGATACATAGACAGTGTCGGCAGATAAGGGCCTATGGCCCACCCAGTCTGCCCATTTAAGTTTGTAAGTTCAGTTTATGTTTTCCAGGAAGTCTGTTGCCCCTTACCCCTGACCTCCAGAATTCCTTTATGTCTATCCCATGCATTCTTAAATCCCGTGATTGTTTCAGCCCCCCCACTTCCTCTGGCAGGGTGTTCCACTTGTCCACCACCCGTTCTGTGAAGAAATTCTTCCTCACGTTTCCTCTGAATCGTCCTCCCTCCAACTTCATCCCATGCCCTCTAGTCCTGGAACATCTTTTTCGCTTAAAAATAGTGCATTCCTGCACCCTGTTCCTCCCTGTAAGATAATTGTATGTCTCTATCATATCCCCTCTCTCCCTCCTCTCCTCCAGGGAGTACATGTTCAGTGCCTTCAACCTGTCCTCATAGGACTTGTGATGCAATCCATGCACCATCTTTGTTGCCCTCCTCTGAACCTTCTCTACCCTGTCTATGTCCTTACGTAGGTAAAGTCTCCAGAACCTTAATGTAAAATCTGTAAATATGTAATATGTAAAATCTGACTGAAGTGTAACGCTTATATATGCGCTGTGATACACGCCCCGTCTCTATAACAAAATAAAAAATCTAACTGCAAAAAAAAAAAAAAAGGTAGTCAGTGGTGTCACATGTTCAAAGGGCTAAGCAGAAAATTAAACATAAAACAAGGCAAGTAACTACAGACCTAGGCAATACAGCATGGGACAATGCAGGTTAGTCCACATTAAAACTATCACAGAGACCAAACTTTAGTCTTTCATGACTCAAGGTAACAGAGGGGGAAGTGAAATTAAAAAGCATCAGAACAGTATTTCAACCCTTGCCTTTCAGAGTAAGAAGGCTATCCTGCACCTTCAAAAGGGCCATCACAGTACAGTGAAATTGTTTAAAACCAGACTGAATGGGTTACAAAAACAAGGTAGCAGAGATAAGTAAACAACTGAGCAGCTACAACGCTCTCTAAAAATTGGGGAGAATTTTATTTATTTGTTTCAAGATTCGGACATTTCCTTTGAGCAAAAGTTCTTTTACAAAGGTTCCACATGAGGTACAACAAAGTGTGAAAAATTGAGAACAAGAAAACAAAGGAGGGTGGAGCCCCAGTGTAAGCAAATTACAAGGGTGAAACATTATTGACATAAGCTGTCTGGTAAGTGCAAAGAAACAGACAAGGCCAAACACTGACAGGGACACAGGTATAATTTATAACAGCCAATGGCTAGGCACAAAGGTATAATATTCAGTAGCCAGGGAGCGAGATCCATCTACGTAGTAGAACTGAGATAAAGAGTTGAAGGTAGGGGATCCGGGATGTGGGCAGTGGCCCTGTGGGGGCTTTGTTAAAAAGGGTGTGAGGTGTGACTTAATCCATGTCAGTTAGCCAGACGATTGTGTCTTAAGACTTGCAGGGCTGGGAATGTAATTACTGCCTACAGCAACAGGCCAAGCTTCCAGAGAGGTACTGTTTAAGCTCGGCCTTAAAGGCAGGTAGGCTCGACTTTGTCAGTAGGTAAGCCAGGATCTCGTTAAGCCACAGGGGAGTACAGTACGCAAACGACCACTGTCCCAGTGTTGTTTTTCTAAAGGGGATCACTAGGGAGCCATGGGAGTGGCCTCTGGTCTGGTACCCAGATCTACAAGCAAGCAGCAAGCCACTGAGGAATGGAGCCGCTTTGCCTAGTAGTAATTTCTTGTTCAACAGGAAGGTTTGGTGTTTTATTCTGTTGAGCAGGTTAAGCCAGTTGGTCTGCTCAAAGAGGGAGCATGTGTGCCTACGGTTGTCTGCCCCAAGTGTTAGCCTACATGCCTTGTTAAGGGCCGTTGCAATGTGTGCAACTGCAGTATTGAAGGCAGTCCCATACACCACAAGTCCGTAGTCGATGACTGACAGAACTGAGAAGGAGACTGAGAGAAGAAGGGCTAATGATGTGAGGTTTTGCCTGTGCCTATAGAGCACACCGAGCTTTGCACTGACTGCTTTTACCACATAGTCAATGTGCTACACAAAGGAGAGGGTGTTGTCGATAACCTCTAGGTACCTAAAACAGTGTACCTGCTCCAGTGGGGTAGCCTTGCTATCGGTGACAGTAAGGGTAGGGAGGGTTTTCTTGTGCTGGGGACTAGAGATGATCATCGTATTTGTCTTTTTGTGATTGAGGAGCACTTTTTTTTTTTTTTTTTAAAAACAGAACCAAACTTCTAGCCCATTGAATGAGCTCTGAAACTCTGCCTGCAGGGTCATATGCTGCTTGCTGCTGCACAGAAAGACGGTGCCATCCACATACAGGATGATCTTGCTCTCGCAAGCTTCAGGGAGTCTATTTATAAACAGACTAAATAGGAGTGGCCCCAATATTGACCCTTGGGGGACCCCTAGTGTAATTTCCCTTGAGGGAGATATGGCTGTCCCGATTTTGACACTTTGTTTTCTGTGGGATAAGTAGTCTTGGAACCAGTGGACCACTTCAGGTGAGAGCCACAGCTTTAGTAGGTCAGCAAGAAGGATGCGGTGACTGACAGTGTCAAATACTTTAGTGAGATCTATGAAAATAGATCCCACCAAATGCCCTCGTCCATGGCTTTGTGCACGTAGCCTGAGAACTCCACCAGGGCAGTAGCCATGCTGTGGTTCCTGCAGAATCCATGCTGTTGCGGGCATTGAAGGCCATACTTACGGAGTTACTCGGTAACCTGGTCTGCCACAATCCTCTCAAGGGCTTTAGAAAGAGGAGAGAGGATGGAGATCGGCCTATAGTTGGCAGCGTTGGATCGCTTCACGCTTTTTAAAACTGGGGTGACCAGACCTAACTTCCAGGTCGAAGGGAACTTCACATGAGCAAGGGCTTTATTAAAGAGCCTGGCAATTGGTCTCAGTAGCTTTTCAAGTGCTACCACCACAAGCTTCATGTCTAAACCATCGCTACCTAGCCTTGTTTCCCCGAGCACCTTACATACGTAGGTTCTGACTTCACTAATCGTGACCTGTTTAAAATAGAATTTTGGATGTGAGGGTTTATGTTGGTCTCGTGGGGGGGGAGGTTCTGGGCTGTTTAAATAGTCTGGTGGCAGGACAGCACTAAGATCAGAGAATGACAGGTTAAATGATTCGGCTGTTATGTGCAAGTCAGTGGTAGGAGTCCCATTAATGGTGAGCATTGTGGGGTGTCTCTTGTCTTGCTTTCCAAGCATGTCTTTGATGTTGTCCCAGAAGCACCTACCATCCCCTCAACTGCTGTTTAGCTTCTCTTTGTAATGTGCTGCCTTGACTTGCCGAATGAGCAGGATGCACTTGTTTCTTGCTGCCCAGTAATTTTGCCAGTCAGTGGGGGTGCCAGAATTTCTAGCCAGACACCAGAGGTTATCCCACTCCCTCATACAGTTGGGTAGGTCACAGGTGACCCAGCCATTGGAGGCTGCCCTTATCCTTCTCTTTCTCTGTGGTGCAAAGGTATCGCAAACACCATTGAAGGTGTCTGCAAAGAACTGCAGGGCCTAGTTCATGTCATCAGTGGCGTCAACTGGAGACCAGTCGGTTTTGGCAAGGGCAACTTTAAAGGCACGGGTTGCCCCGCCCTTGAGAACCCTGTTATGTACAGTGATGGGAGGTTCTAGCTTTTCTTTTGTCACCCTGGTGCAAACCACAGGTGAATGATCACTGAGGCAGTCCAGGAGAACCATGACATCTTTCATCTTATTAGGACTGCTGAAAGGAATCCAATCTAGGAGGGTTCCCTTACCCATGTTAGCCTGGTGTGCTCAGACATCATCTGGGTGAGATAATAGCTAGCGAACTGATCTTTAAGATGGTCAGTGTCTTTGCTGATCCATTTTAGATTAAAATCCCCAGTAATGACAACCTCAGTGTTGTCCTTCAGCTTGGAGATGGTTTCTAGGGCAGGGCTGAGCCCCGATTTGGCTTTTTCCGGCAGCAGGTATACAGAGAACACAGTGAGAGCCTTACTCTGTCTGCCCAGGAGAAGCTTAACAGCTAGCATTTCGTAATCACTGGCACAGTCAGGAACAGGCGGCCTACTCCCTTTTAGCTCACCCTTTACATAGATGAGACAGCCTCCGCCTTTTTTACCCAGCCTGTTGAGCCTAAACATTACAAAGCCTGTTAAGGAAACGGATTTATCCTGAATCTTGGGTCTGAGCCAGGTTTCCGTCAGGCAGATGACATCTGGGTTGTGCAGTTGAGTCCATGTCTGCAGCTGAGCCATCTTAGGAAGCAAACTACAGATATTCATAGCCACGATTTTCAACCCATTGTTTCTCCCTGGACTGGTTGTCACCAACTGACCCCAGGTTAGGATGGACGTCCCCTGCCAAGAGCAAGAGCACGAGGTTGGCTAAACGTGTCAGGGAGTGTACTATCATTTTTAATTTGCACCTTTTGTTATTCAAGTAGGCCCTTCTGTAGGATGGATTAGCCCTTGTAGGATGGCATGATAGTTGAGCCAGAATTAGGGTACCACTACACAGAAACATAGAACTTGATGGCAGATAAGGACCGTTTGGCCCACCTAGTCTGCCCATTTCCCTACATAACTGATAAGCTGCAGATCCTAGTTAACCAACAGCCTACTTCCTCCTTCCCATGTGGCAGAGCTGCCCCTCCCCTTAAACATGAAGCTTATGCCAGGACTATTCCTCTTATCTAAATTCCTTCTTTAAGTCTATTGCAGTAGCTCCTCTTACTTTTCTTTGGGTCTCTCTTGCCGTTTTTCATCTTTTACCATTACGATAGGGTGGCCTCCCAGCATAATCCCTTATATCTATTCTTTCCTCGCTATCTTTTACACTGTCCTTGGCAATGTGTTTTTGTAACTGGTGCATTAAAAGCTCCATTGTGGAACTTAGATTCCATCTTTGTAAAATGCCCTAAACACCTCTGTGTAGAGGTAGTGAGGATATAAAAGATCCTGGTGTACAGGGATGCATGTATAGATAGGGCTGCCTTAAAATAAAAATGCCTGTTGTATTTTAAGGAGCAGGAAGGTTCAGCTTCCAAGAGAAGTGAGACATGGGGTAAAGCAAATCCTAGGTCAAGAGCCCCTTATTCTTGTATGCATCTCGCGGCTGTTGGTTTGTATGTAAGCCAGCGAGTGTGCAGGATTTAATGTAGAAGCTGCACAGGCAGCATTTGTGTTTTAAAAGAGGGCTGAATATGTTAGAAAATGTCCAGATAATAAAAGGTAAATAAAGAAGCGCTCGCTCCTTCATGCTCTGCACAGCTGTTCACTTTGCAAGTCCCTGCAAGTGTGCGAGCAGAAGCGAGCTGAGAAATGGTAAAAGCGCTAATGTCCCTGTTTAAAACCGCTCGCTATGCCTTGCAGCTGTTGTCTTTCATACCAGCAAGTGTGGAGATAGCAGAGCGAATGCTGTATCAGGGGCTAAAAGGAATTTAAAATGAAAGGATTCCAGGACTGGTTCCAGAGTGAAAGGTAGGCTGTGCACTTCCTACTGCACCTCGCGGCTGTCCAAATGGGCAGTACAGCCAGCGAGTGTGCGTATGTGAAGTCAGCGTTGCAAGCAAGCGCTTGCTGCCTATTTGCACAGAGCGTTGACAAAGCTCTCATGGGGGAACAAGGACTTAGGCTCCACAAAAATAGCTCTTAAAATGAGCTCCTAAGGCATACATAGCATGGCTGAATTTGGGGGAAATATATGAGTATGTTCTGGTCAGGCCCAAATGAAATAAACTTACCGTTAGCAAGTACGTTTATACAAGGTCCTCTCACACTGTGTCCCCAAGAGAGAAAAACGTTTACAAGCATGAAAAGAAGTGCAGGTTTTCTTAAGACAGTGTCCTTTGAATTAAAACCAACTAAAAGCATTCTTGTACTGTTTGTTGCTGCTTACCCTGCAGATGATTTGAAATGGGACTGCACCTTAGGGGAAATAGATGGAGGCTAATTTCAATACCGGGATGAGGTCATGGACAGACCATAATACTGTCCAGGGGACACAGATATGGTTCCCAGAGACCTGATTAAGAATATCTGGGCTATAAATCCCAATCGATAGCACTGTGGGGAATACAAAAGAATGGATGTTCATATAATGTTTTTGTATGCTTTAGTCTGTCTGATCCCCAACTTAATGTATTAGAAAGGAGATTTTGATGTTATTAGCATAGGGGGCAGATCAGCTGACTGTGTGACATCACAAATAACCTGTATATAATCCCTCTGAATGTTTTGTTAAACAGATAAGTCTTGTATAGCAGCAGGGAAAGTACTGCATACCTGTAGCACAGAAGATAGTGGAGACACTGATGTCTGGAAAGTGTTATCTTCCACTCTGTGGCAACACAACCAAGGTTGAGGGTTGTGTTGAAGCTGAATAGCTTTCTTTGAATTTATTTTGAGTGCATTATTTTGTTATTTTCTTATTTTGCTGAAAGATTGCTATATGTAAAGCTTTAGAGAACATATTTTTGAAAATAAAATTCACACAACCCTGCTAGTGTGTTCTAAAGCTGAAACTCTCTGTGTCTGTGTTGCCTCACACAAAACTTCCACATTTGGTGTCAGCAATGGGATTGGCCAGTTGTCCATGTTAGCAAGGGGAGACCAGTCTGGGTATCTGACCAGATATCCTTGCAACAACTAAAGCAGAGATGGCAAAAGGAGGACCAGAGATACGGCAAGGAGCAGTCACCCGCACCAGATCGGCCAAGACAGGTGAACCACTATATGCTGGCTTGCCAATGGAAACCCGGAGAAGAACCAAGGATGAGAGTTTTGAGGAGGATGAGGAACCAGAAAAGAAGAAGAGATCTTATATGCACCACGAGAGGATACACCAGAGAGTATGGCGGATCTACTATGCTGGCTGACAATGAATCAGATGGAGTGACAGAGGGATCTAGACCCGCAGGAATGAGAAAGGGAATAGAGTAGACAAGACCGCAGGTGGACTGATACCATTGAAATGTTTAAACAAGTGGGGGTAGATCAGAGACATAGTACCCCGAAAGACATTAAAATCAGTAAACTGACTGGGTCAGATGACATCAAGGCCTATTTGACCACATCTGAAAGAGTGGCAAAAGCAAGTGGGTGGCCACCTAGGTCAGTGGATGGTTCGCCTGGCACCATATTTATCTGGAAAGGCACAACTAGCATATGGAAATATGGACTCACGTTTATGCGATGATTATGAACTGGTTAAACAAGAAATAATTTTTTCCAATTGTTTAACCAGGTGAGACACACTAAGCTGAGAGCTTGTTTACAGGTGCAACCTGGGAGCACAGGGAAGTTAAGTGACTTGCTCAAGGTCACACAGTATGCATGTGGGGGCTGTGGGATTCAAACTCAGGTCTCCAGATTTGCAGCTCAGAGCCTTAAACCACTGCGCTATACTGTTTCCCTACTTAAACGATACAATATCACAACAGAGACATATAGACAGAGATTTCGTGTCTTTAAATATAATACTGCAGACCCCCCCTCCAAGAGAGATTTACACCAGATTAAAGGAACTCTGTAATAAATGGGTACAACCTGAAGGGAAGTCTCAAGCTGATATCATGGAGACATTTATCATACAACAATTTATACATATTCTGCCTCTGGAGGTGCAGCTCTAGATCAAAGAGCACAACCCAGAATTAACAGAGGTGGCAATCACGTTAGCAGAAGACTACCTGACAGCACATCAGTCAGTTAACAAGAGAGGACAGCGAGCACCTGAACCATCTGCCAACAAGAATTCATCCCCACTGGTAAGACCTACTTATGATATTCCTAATAAACTGTATGTGAAGAGAACTGGCCCCAGTGGTAGAAACTTTCCTCCTAATATGATATGTCGAAACTGTCAAGGTCTGGGGCATATAGCCAGATTCTGCCTTCCGAAGAAATCTGAGATGACACAGCTGGCATTGGTTAATGATGGGTACTTCATTACCAAAGCGACTATTGCAAATAAAACTTTAATGGGATTGATTGACTCGGGGAGTAAAAAAAACCCTAATAAGACAGGACATGGTGAAACCCTTAAAGAAAGGAACTCGGATACAGGTAGTGTGTGTGAATGGGGACAGACATCAGTACCCACCACTAATGTAGACATTACCATGGAAGGAAAGACAACACAGGTTCTGGTTGGGGTTGTTCCACGTTTCCCCGTGCCCATTGTCCTGGGGCATGACTTCCCTGACTTTTCAACATTACTTATGGACAAAAGTATGTTGACAGCTGTAACCACCCGTGCCCAGAAGAGCAAAGAACTTTTATTGGGTAAATGGTTTCCATTTGCAAGGGATGTGATAGATGCCCCTGGTAAAACCAGACAGACATTAAATGCTAAAAAAAAATCAGCAAGAACAATGGCGGAAGAAACAACATGGTATACCAGAGGACATTAAAACTGTGTTTGTTAATGAGAATACAGGTAAAAACCAAAAACAGGATGAAACCTTAACCCCTCTTTTTCAACAGGTGGGACAAAAATGAGTGTCTGGATCTCTAGAAATAAAACTGAAATATGATGTTTTATATAGAGTTTGTAAGAAACCTGGAACAGATGAGACGACTGAACAATTGTTGGTTCCCAAATGTTTTAGAAAAGACATCATGGTTTTGGGGCATGATTTACCTTGGGCAGGACATGCAGGGAGAGACAAAACCCTAAGCAGAATTGTGCAAAGATTTTATTGGCCAGGCATCCATGAAGATATTAGCCAGTACTGTCAGGAATGCCAGGAGTGCCAACTCACTGCCCAGGTAGGGAAAAAAGTAGTACCCCTGATGCTCATTCCTTTAGTCACAACACCTTTCGGGAGCATAGGCATGGACATTGTGGGGCCCCTGAACAAGAGAAGCAAAGGCAACCGCTTTCTCTTAGTGGTGTGTGACTACGCCACTAAGTATCCTGAAGCCATCCCGATGCGCACTGTCACCACCCCGAAGATTGCATAGGAGTTGGTAAAGTTATTTAGTCAGGTTGGCATCCCAAAAGAGATGCTCACGGATAGAGGGAGCAATTTCAACGCAGCACTACTAAAAGAACTATATCATCTTTTAGGGATATTGGCTGTGCGCACCTCTTGATACAATCCTTAAACAGACGGACTTGTAGAGCGATTCAATCAAACGCTCAAGAGGATACTAAAGAAGTTTATTAATGATAAAGGGAAAGATTGGGACAAATATCTACCTTTTCTGTTTGCGTATCGTGAGGTTCCCCAGGCTTCAACAGGTTACTCCCCTTTCACCTTACTCTACGGTAGGAACCCTCGGGATCCACTAGATGTAGTAAGAGAGTGTTGGGAAGAAGGGAAGGACATGAAACATCCAGATCCAGCTTCCTACATGAAGAAACTTAGGAAACGCCTCATGATATATACACAAAGAGCCTATGAAGCAGGTGTACAGGCTCAAAAAACACAGAAAAAAGGGTATGACCAGGTAATCTCCAAAATCAAAAGATTTGTGGAAGGTGATCAGGTTTTGTTATTGTTGCCTACGTCTATGAACAAATTACTAATTAAGTGGCAAGGACCCTATAAAGTGATACAACAGTCAGGTCCTGTGGCATACCTGTTTGAAACACCAGGTAAGAGAAACTAAAAATATTTATCATGCAAATCTTTTAAAAAGATGGCAAGCTAAACCTGAGCCAACTACGAGTTTGTTAGTCATTCCAGAGGGAAAAGAAACTGAATTAGACCTGGCCTATGATAGGTTATAGAAAGAACAAGGGTTTCAGGAGATCAGTGTGAGCCCAGAACTAACACCAGAGCAAAAACAAGAACTGGCATTTACTGGAAGAGTTTCAGACCACATTTACAAGTGTGCCTGGACATGCTATGGGGTGGAAGAACAGGTCACTCACCTGTATCAGTAGTTCTAGGAGTGGTATATGTTGTTCATCCACACTTCTTGGCATGTCCCTTTCCCCTTTAAATCTTGCCAGAAGTCTTCAAGCTGGCTTCTCCCACCCACCCATGTAGTATATACCTTGGCTAAGCCCCATGACGCCAGATCTTAGCCCGCTGGAAGCAAGGTTGTGCGTCTGAAGCCACGGAGGTCGGGTGGGTGCGTGTGGATAAAAAAACATATACCACTCTTAAAACTACTGTTACAGGTGAGTAACCTGTTCTTCTAGGAACGTGGATACGTTGTTCATCCACACTTCTTGGCAGACTCCAAGTAGTTCTCCAGGAGGAGGGAGGCAAGGCACACACACCCTAATTAGGAAATAAAGATTGGAGAACCGCAGCCCCAAAACCAGCATCCCGGAGTGACTCCAGGTCGATGTGGTAGTTATTTATTTAAGAGTTTTACCAGGAAGGCATACTGAGCAGGGTACCACTCGATTCCAGATGCGTCCTGGGGGAAGGGGGAGAGGGAGAATACAGAGGAAATACAAATTTCTATACAGTCATAACACAAATTTGACAACAGCAATATATACATACAGTCGTCACAGCAGAAGTAAGAAGAAATACAGGCGGAAGCCAGCAGTACACGCATATTTACAGAGCAAAACAGCAGCATCCACATAATGGATTAGACAAGGTATATATACAGCAGACGTATGATTGTTAACCGTGCAGCTTGCATGAACAAGTAGTGGCGAAGTGTGTCTTAAGAAGTGCATTTAGGTGAGTAGTGCAAGTGAAGTGTCTAGTATCAGCTGGCAAGGAATTCCATAACTTTGGCATCCGGTAGCTGAAAGCAGCCTGGCCAAACCCTGTGGACATGTGGGGATGTGAAGTAGCCGGGAACCAATGTTCCTGAGTGAGTAAGCCGGCGGGGATATAACAGCTAGGGCGGCCGCAAGGTAGGAGGGGAGGGATTGCGACCAGAATTTCACAATGATTCTAGCACAGTATCAATCTCCGATTGTGGAGAGATGGGCGGTCTAATGAACGGTAGAGGTTGCAATGATGGGTAATGGGAGGGCAGTCCAGGGAGAAATGGTAGAACGAGTGGTAGAGAGGATCTAGCCTGGACAAGGAGGACTTAGGGGCTACACTGTAGACAACATCTCCGTAGTCTATTATTGGGAGGACCATCTTTTACACGATTGCCTGGCGTGTAGGCAAGGGGATGCAACTTTTATTCCGGTACAACGCACCCAACATGGGGTGTAGCTTCTTATGTATAGCGTCAATATGTGCAGTGAAGTCCAGATGCTGGTCTAACCAGACCCCAAAGTATCTGAAGGAAGTACAAACCAACAGGGGGAGCCATCTAGTGTGTAGAAAATGGGGGTGGCGGGGATACGGGAAAGTTTTGCCCTAGTGCTGAATGTTAGGAAAACAGTTTTTTTAGGGTTTAGAAATAGCTGATGAGAACGGAGCTAGCGTTGGACAGTGTCGAAATCCTGCTGTAGACAGGCAGCTACTGTGGAGGGGTCTGAGCCAGAGGCATACAGAACCGTGTCGTCTGCATACACGTGAATGGATGTATGGGGGCAGGCCACAAGCAGATCATTGAGGAAAATGGAAAACAACAAAGGGCCTAGGACCGAGCCTTGGGGGACCCCGGTGGTAACAGGGAGTGCGGTGGAAACATCCGAGCCAATACAGACTGACTAGGACCTGCCCCCCCAAGTAAGACTGGAACCAGCTGGTAGCTGGCTCAGTTAGTCCAGCTAGGGTGAGCTTGGACAGTAACAGGGTGTGAGAAACCATGTCGAAAGCCTTGGCCAGGTAGACGAAGATAGCCACTATTATTTCCCCTTTATCCATCCCCATGAGGATGGTGTCGGTGAGTCGGAGGAGAGAGGTGATGGTGGAGTGATTTTTCCTAAAACCCGCCTGGTATGGAGTGAAGAAGGAGGTGGAGTCTAGGAAATGGGAGAGCTGGGCTAATACAAGGTGCTCCTGGATTTTGGCTAGGATGGGGAGCAGAGAAATAGGTCAGTAGTTACCCGGAGAGGACAGGTCACCGCCTTTGGGGAGGGGGATGACTGTGGCATGTTTCCATTTAGATGGGATAGAGCCAAGGCTGAATGACAGGTTAAAAAGCGTGGTCAGTGGATTGGCTATGGCTGGGGCAGACAGATGGAGCATTTCGGAGTCAAGTCCCGAGGGGCATTTGCCTTTGGAGGGACTGAGTGACCAAAGTATTTTTAATACCTCTGTGGGTGCAACAAGGCGAAAGGTGAAGTTGACGGGTGAGGAAAAAACTGGGGGATCTTGGGGAGGGAGCCTGGGGTGAGACAAGATGAGAGAGGACGTACAGCTTGTAAAACAGGAGTTAAGCTCTGTGGCTATGGTGCTTGGTGCGGTGAGAGAGATACCAGCTATATTGAGGGTTGGTGTAGGAGGTTGGGCCGGTGGGGAGATGAGTGATTTAATGGACTTCCAGAATTGGGCTGGATGTGTGAAGTTTTTGTGGAGGGCAGACTTAAAATAATTAGATTTGGCCTGTCTGACAAGTCTCGTGCAGGCATTCTGTAGTGTGCGGAAGTGTTGCAGAGCCAATTGAGCACCTGTTACCTTATATGCTTTCCAGGCTTGGTCCCTGACTATAAGATGCTGTAAGAGATTGGCGTTAACCCAGGGTAGGTGGGCTCCTCTTACTCTGGATCTTCTGAGTGGCACATGGGAGTCCCAGATAGACAGGAATCTGGACGTTAAGACATCTGGGGCCACATCCATGGAGGCCCCGAGGGATGTAGGACCAATTGATGTTAGTTAGGTCGTCAGGAGCATGGTCAGGTTCAGGGATTTGTAGGATCTAGTATTGAAGGTGTTTGCGGACTTTCAGGTAGCAGCCCGACAGATTTCCTGGATAGGGATGTCCCTGGAAGCAGCCACCGATGCAGCAGTATGGCGGGTAGAATGAGCTCTTATCCCTCTGGGAGGCTCCTTGCCCGCCAACTCATAGCACAGACCTATGTATGATGTAATCCATCTTTCTATGGTCCGTTTGGCTGCAGGTCTGCCAGAAGCAGCTTCAGCGTAGGTGACAAACAGCTGGCGAACCTCTCCACGAATTTCCGCCGTCCTCTCCTTGTAGTAGGAGAGATAATGTCTCAGGTCCAAGGTATGGAGCTTGTACACGGCGTCCGAGGTGTAATTCGGGTAGTAAACTGGCAGAGTCAATACCTGGTTAAGGTGAAACTCTGACACCACCTTCAGAAGGAATTTCGGTTGGGGGCGCAGGACAACTTTGTCCCTGTGAAAGACCAGATAAAGGAAGTCCACTGAAAGCGCCTGGAGCTCCCCTGTCCTTCTGGCAGACATGATAGCGGCCAGGAATGCCATCTTCCATGACAAGTGTGAGAGCTCGCACTTGTGCATAGGTTCAAATGGCTTGCCCATGAGTTTTGTCAAAACCAGCAATAGATTCCACGGAGGTGGAGGTTCATGCACTGGAGGGGATATGTGATCCAAGCCTTTGAAAAAGCACCTGACCACTGTCTCCTGCGTCAATGTTGGCTGACCAGCCCGCGCCCGGTAAGCAGAAATAGTTGCCAGGTGTACTCTAAGGGTCGAAGACCGTAGACCCCTTTTGGAGAGAGACCACAGGTAACCAAGAATGTTAGCCACAGAACAGGATAAGGGGTCCAGACCCTTACCCTGACACCAAATGGAAAATCTTTACCGTTTGAAGGCATAATATTTCCTGATTGATTCCTGTCTGGATGCCTCCACCATGGTGTAGACATCTTCGGAAAGACCCAAAGCCTGGAACTCTAGCTGCTCAGGTACCAGGCTGTGAGGTGCAGGGATTGAAGGTCCGGATGGAATACCTTCACCTGGTTCAAAGATATTAGGTCCTGGCATGTGCAAAGCCACTCTGGGGGCCTGCAGCTGAGGACCTCTGGATACCAGAACTGTCGCGGCCAATCTGGGGCCACCAGGATCACCTTCGCCTTGTCCCTCCTCACCTTGAGTAACACCTTGTGGATCAAGGGAAATGGAGGGAAGGCGTAGAGGACGTCTGGGGTCCACGGCCTCGAGAAGACATCCCCCAGCAGCGAGCCCTGCTGAGGGGAGCGGGCATGGTACAGCCTCAGCTTGGTGTTTTCCCTGGAAGCAAACAGGTCCACCAACAGTTTGCCCAAACAGGAGAACAGACTGTAAGCTACCTCTGGATGGAGAGACCACTCGTGGGATGTCTGGCCTATGTGGCTGAGAGCATCCACCAGCTGGTTCGAGGCTCCTTCCATATGGATGGCTAGGAGATCCGCCTCCAACCGGCTTACGAGGGTCCAGATGCGGAGCGCCTCCTTGCAAAGCAGACAGGAGTGCATGCTGCCCTGTTTGTTGAGGTAGTACATGGTTGTGGTATCGTCAGTCTGGACTTGAACCACTTGACCCCAGAGCTGAGGAGGGAAAGCTGACAGTGCCAGTCTGACTGCTCTGAGCTCCAACAGGTTGATGTGGCACTGGGACTCCTCGGGGGTCCAGAACCCATGGGCCCTGTTGTCCTCATGTGGGCTCCCCAGCCCATGAGAGAGGCATCGGTCGTGAGGACAACCGTCAGCTCGGGCGGACAAACGGGATCCCTTCCCGCAACCAGTCTGGGGCGGTCCACCATTGGAGAGCATCCCACATCTTCTGGGTTACAGTGATCAACTGGTCGAAATGACCATGGCGCTGAGTCCACTGGGCAGCCAGCTCACACTGGGGGGGGGCGCATGTGCCGCCTGGCCCAACGAACCACCGAGGTGCATGCCGCAATGTAACCCAGAAGGTGCAGAAAGTCCTGGGCAGGGCACAAGTGCCCATCCAGAACTGATCGTGCAAAGAGGAGAGAACCTCCGCCCCATCCACCGGGAGCCGAGCTCTGACTTGACAAGAGTCGAGCTCTGCCCCAATGACGCCCATCACCTGAGAGGGCACGAGTTCCGACTTGGCCTTGTTGATCAAGAGGCAGAGTTGGGAGCAGGTTCGGAGGCCCAGATCCCTGGACCTCTCCACCTCCTGAAGGGAGGAAGCTGCCAAGAGCCAGTCGTCGAGATAAGGGTAGATTCTGACTCCTCGACGCCAAAGATGGGCCACCACCACTGCAATGCATTTAGTGAAGACCCGAGGGGCCGATGACAGGCCGAAAGGCATGGCTTGGAACTCGTACAGTGTCCCCTCAACCCTGAAGGGGAGAAACCGCTGATGGGACGGACAGATAGGGATGTGAAAGAACGCGTCCTGTAGATCCAGTGAACAGAACCACATGTTGCACTCCAGGGATGGTATGATCTGGTTCAGAGTTACCATCCGGAAGGTGTGGGACCAGAGATATTGATTCAGGTCATGTAGATCTAAGATGGGTCACCAACGCCCCGGGCACCAGGAAGTAACTGAAAAATAAGCCTGGGTCTGCTGGAGGATCCGGCACTGGAGCTACTGCCTTCTTGTGGAGGAGCTGAGCTACATCGTCTCAAAGAGCTGACTGGGTACAAGCTGAGATCCTTTCCTCCCGAGGGGCATGGGTTCAGCTGGGAGGGTACTGCTCGAACTCAAGAGGCAGTCCCTGACTGACCACATCAAGAACCCACCTGTCCAAAGTGATATCGGACCAGGCGGAAAGGAAGTGGCAGCCGGCGCCCCATGGGGGAACCCAGAGCTGGCGTGACGGTATGGGGGACGCAACCCCCAACCCGTCACTAAGCATGCTTGGAGGAAGAGGAAACTCAAGGACCTGCACCTCGATCTCCCTTACGGGGCTGCTGAGGACCCTGCTTGGGCCGTGGGCACCAAGCTTGAGCCTGCTGCTGTTGCTGCTGACCTCCTTGATAGGAGGGCTGCCTGACCGCAGGGGAAGAATGCCAAAATGGCTTCTTCTCTCTCTTCTGTTGGTTCTTGCCCGAAGAACCCTTAGCAGAAGTAGCATCCAAGGTGGCACTGGAATGCTCTATATGCTGAAGGTGACCGGCCACTCCTGAACCGAACAAGTCGGTGTCTAGGAAGGGCACATCAGCAAGCTTATGCTGAGTATCCATCGGGAAGGAGGAAAGCCAAAGCCAAGCCCTGCAGCGAGTGGCCACTGCGGCTGCTAATGAGTGGGCACAAGAATCTCCTATGTCCAAGGCCGTCTGGAGCTGCTGTTTTGCGACAGCACGGCCTTGCTCGTGGACATGCTTGACCGCAGTTTGCATGTCTGCTGGGAGATGAGGGAGGACCTCATCTAATGACCCGAGAAGGGCATGAGAGAAGTGCGCCATAATAACCGCCGAGCTGGCCTGACAAAGGCCCAGAGAAGAGGCCGCACAGACCTTACAGGCAGAATGGTCCATATACTTGGACTCCTTGTCCAGGGGTCGGTCAGTGTCGGCTGAACTCCCAGTAAACTTGAACACAGAGGCGGTCACCAGGCTCTCAGCTGAAGGGTGCTCTGTGAACTTCGCAAGGGACCCCACGGGCACCGCGTACTTGCAGGCCAAACGGACAGATGGTGCTGAGCAGAAGCAGGACGCTGCCAAAGTTCAAGGGCCAGGCCCACAATAGCGTCGGCCACTGCAAAGACCTCCATCGGTGTATCCCCTCTCTTGAGGATATCAGTAAGAGGGTACTCTGCTCTTTTCTGGATGAACTCCATGGGCATTCCAG
Source organism: Neoceratodus forsteri (assembly GCA_016271365.2). NCBI lineage: Eukaryota > Metazoa > Chordata > Ceratodontiformes > Ceratodontidae > Neoceratodus > Neoceratodus forsteri. The sequence continues at coordinate 760,361,469 of CM057453.1, forward strand.
TAGAGTTGGAGATGAGGCGGAGGATGCCCTGGAGGGAGGGAGGAAGGGCCTTCCTCCAACCCTGCTGTGGACGACTCGTCATCCCCAGGATGAGAGTGTAGTCCAGTGACATCTGAGTCTGAAAAGTCGTGATCTAGCAGTCTGCCACCTAAGTCACCTTCGATATACCGAGGGTGATCCGGGATGACCGTAATCGACAGACGCCGGGGAAGCCCGGTGTCCTGTCAGTCCTCTTTCAAGGGTGCCCCTCCCTCAGGCTGCTTAGGTGGTGGTTCCACCCTAATCGGTGGAGAGACCGGTTTTGGCCAAACTGGAACATGGGCCGGCCCCGCAGACGGAGGAACCGGTGGTATTGGTTCCTAAGGGGTCGGCCTCGGCCTGGGAGGTGAAAGCCAAGTGAAGGCTGGGGAACGCGGCAGAGCTGGCTTGTACCCAGACAAAATCAGCTGTTGCCACATGAGGTCTTCATAGCATCGACAGAGTTCCCGCCAAAGCCTCTCCTCGTCCGAGGAGGATGAGGACATGTGGAGTCGCCTCTTTTTCGAGCGCTTATGGCTCTTCCTCGGTCATTCAGCCAAGGGGGTTCTAGACCTCAACCGAGATCGGGGAGGCTGACTTGGTCGATCGGGGACACCGCAATCAGTGAGACCAGAGGGTCCAGACCCGGGCCCTCAATGGGGACACCAGCAGGCCGGAGTCCTTTCCAAGAAGTCGTCGGGCTGAGCCGGTGACAAAGGGTTGACTGGATCGAGAACTATCTCGACGTCGACCACTTCCTCGGTCCCCTGGCCAGACGGAAGGTCCATGAAGCCGGCAGCTGAGGATGCAATCTCGACCGAAGTCAAGACCGCATGTTTCTGGGACATGGACCTTTCTCGGTCCCAGGAGCGTCTTCATCTGGATGAAGATGATGGGTCCTTATCCCTCTTCTGACGGCGGGAGGAGTGCGAGCCACAGGGCGTCTCACCCCTGGTGGGGAGAGACTGGCACAACTCCTTGAAGGAGCCCATAAAGGTGGAGCCAAGTTTCAGTGGAACGAAGAAGCTTTGATTGGCCAAAGCTCGAGCTGCTTCCTCCTCAAAGGCTGTCATCTGTTCCAGCTGCTCGGCGGATCCCACGGCCGTGAAAACGGCCCCCCTTGCCTCCTTCGATTTCACCAGCAGGTTCCTTTTCTCCGGTCTCCCCAGCTTCAAATGCACCTTGCGGTCATCCAGGACGCTGGGATGGAAGGCCAGGCAAAAACCACACAACGAGGTGTCATGTCCGACACATAGGCAGTAAACACACGTTAGGTGGGGATCGATGCACGACATCTTCTGGCCGCAGGGGCACCGGCAAAACCCAGGGGAAGATTTTTCCTCCATGGCAGATGCAGTAAAACCACAATCGTGAACTCGAACGAGTTTTAAAACAATTGTCAGAAGACAATGACGTTTTGAATCCAGGTCCTACGAATTGCTTTAACAGCATGAAGGAACCTGTATCTTCCAGCAGAAAGGAAGATCTGGCGTCATGAGGCGCAGCCGACATATATACCACCTGAGTGGGTGGGAGGAGCCAGCTTGAAGACTTCCGGCAAGATTTAAAGGGGAAAGGGACAAGCCAAGAAGTGTGGATGAACAAAATATCCACGCACCTAGAACATCAGATACACACAGATGCCCCTCCTATTAGAAAGAAACCCTATAGATTACCAGAACGGGTTAGAGAAAAGGTTCAAGAAGAGATCAAGAAGTTGCAAATGCTAGGCATCACTGAGCCGTTAAAAAGTGCCTGGGGGTCACCTATTGTAGTGGAGCCCAAGAAAGAGGGAAAAATTAGGTTATGCCTGGACTTCAGGGGGTTGAACCAGGTATCCAAGTTTGATACGTACCCTATGCCCCAAGTGGATGATAATAGATAAAATTGGAAATGCCAAATATATCTCCACTCTGGACTTGACCAAAGGTTACTGGCAGATTCTGTTAGAAGCTACTGCCGAAGAGAAGACAGCATTTGCTACCCCTATGGGTTTGTTTCAGTTCCGAACTATGCCATTTGGACTTCATGGTGCACCGGCAACATTTCAGGGATTCATGGATAGGTTACTGGCACCCCACCATAATTTTTGTGCGGCATACCTTAATGACGTTGTCGTGTTTAGTGCATCATGGCAGCCCCATCTGGCTCATTTAAGAGAGGTTTTAACATCTGTGAGACAGGCAGGTTTGACAATAAACCCCTCAAAATGTGCTTTGGCCCAGAAAGAAACCAGATACTTAGGATTTTTACTGGGAAACTGACTTATTAAGCCTGAAATCAGTAAAGTAGAAGCAGTGGCTAATTGGCCAGTACCAGTTACCAAGAAACATGCCCGTTCATTTTTGGGATTAGCGGGATATTATCAGATTTATCCCTAACTTTGCCACCATTGCTACCCCTTTAACCGATTAAACTAAAAAGAAATCTGGGAAACAAGACGATCTGGGCTCCAGCATGTGAGCAGCCTTTCCAACAGATCAAAGCTGCTCTGTGTTCTTCCCCAGTGTTGAAAAGTCCAAACTTTGAGTAACCTGAGGTTTATACTGATGCCTCCAGAACAGGGATTGGCGCAGTCTTGAGTTAGACCATTGAAGGAGAAGAGCACCCCGTAGTGTACGTATCACGAAACTTGCATGATCGTGAACAAAAGTACTGTGCGGTGGAGCAGGAATGTTTAGCGGTCAAATGGGAGAAAGAAGCCTTATGGTTCTATCTATGGGGAGCCCCCTTCACATTAGTCACCGATCATAATCCCTTATGTTTTATATCACAAATGAAGGATAAAAACAATCTCATAATTCGATGGTATCTGGCCCTACAGCCATACCAGTTCACAGTGAAAGACAGGGCAGGTACAGCCCATGTAAATGTAGACTTTTTGTCCAGACATGGTGCCCCATAGAATAATATACGATTGTATAGTTTTGAATGTACAGTATAGTCTAAAAATAGACTGTTGATAGACACTCCAGGGAAAAAACGTTGAGTAGGAGAACAAGTGTACATATGTAATGATGTTTATTGTATGCTGTTCTTGTGACAGTATTAGGGACCCTGGGGTGGAGCTTCCAAGCGTGGGTAGATGGAACCTCCATCCTACCCAACCAAATTCTGGGTAGGTTGTCTTGAAAATCAGTTCCAACTGGTTTTCACTTATCCATCGGGGTATGTGGCAGAGCTGCCCCTCCTTTTAAATATGAAGTTTATGCCAGGACTACCTCTTACTTTTCTTTGGATCTCTCTTGCTCTTTTTCATCTTTTACCATCACGAGGGGGTGGCCTCCCAGCGTAATTCCTTATATCTATTCTTTCCTCGCTATCTTTTCCACTGTCCTTGGCAATGTGTTTTTGTAACTGGTGCATTAAAAGCTTCATTGTGGAACTTAGATTCCATCTTTGTAAAATGCCCTAAACACCTCTGCTTAGAGGTAGTGAGAATATAAAAAATCCTGGTGTACAGGGATGCCTGTATAGATAGGGCTGCTTTAAAATAAAAATGCCTGTTGTACTTTAAGGAGCAGGAAGGTTCAGCTCCCAAGAGAAGTGAGACATGGGGTAAAGCAAATCCTAGGTCAAGAGCCCCTTATTCTTGTATGCATCTAGCGGCTGTTGGTTTGTATGCATGCCAGCGAGTGTGCAGGATTTAATGTAGAAGCTGTACAAACAGCATTTGTGTTTTAAAAGAGAGCTGAATACGTTAGAATATGTCCAAATAATAAAAGGTAAATAAAGAAGCGCTCGCTCCTTCATGCTCTACACAGCTGTTCACTTTGCAAGTCCCTGCAAGTGTGCGAGCAGAAGCGAGCCGTGACACGGTAAAAGCGCTAATGTCCCTGTTTAAAACCGCTCGCTATGCCTTGCAGCTGTTGTCTTTCATACCAGCAAGTGTGGAGATAGCAGAGCGAATGCTGCATCAGGGGCTAAAAGGAATTTAAAATGAAAGGATTCCAGGTCTGGTTCCAGAGTGAAAGGTAGGCTGTGCACTTCCTACTGCACCTCGTGGCTGTCCGAATGGGCAGTACAGCCAGCGAGTGTGCGTATGTGAAGTCGGTTATTGCAAGCAAGGGCTTGCTGCCTATTTGCACAGAGCGTTGACAAAGCTCTCATGGGGGAACAAGGAGTTAGGCTCCACAAAAATAGCTCTTAAAATGAGCTCCTAAGGCGTACATAGCATGGCTGAATTTGGGGGAAACAAATGAGTGTGTTCTGGTTAGGCCCAAATAAAATAACTTGCCATTAGCAAGTACGTTTATACAAGGTCCTCTCACACTGTGTCCCCAAGAGAGAAAAACGTTTACAAGCATGAAAAGAACTGCAGGTTTTCTTAAGACAGCATCCTTTGAATTAAAACCAACTAAAAGCATTCTTGTACTGTTTGTTGCTGCTTACCTGCAGATGATTTGAAATGGGACTGCACCTTAGGGGAAATCAGGGCCAGATGGAAACTAATTTCAATACTGGGATGAGGTCATGGACAGACCATAATACTGTTCAGGGGACGTAGTCATGGTTCCCAGAGACCCGATTAAGGATATTTTAGCTATAAATCCCAATCTATAGCACTGTGGGGAATACAAAAGAATGGATGATATTCATTTAATGTTTTGGTCTGTTTGATCCCCTACTTAATGCATTAGAAAGGAGATTTTGATGTTATTAGAATAGGGGGCGGATCAGCTGACTGTGTGACATCACAAGTAACCTGTATATAATCCCTCTGAATGTTTTGTTAAACAGATGAGTCTTAGGTAGCAGCAGGGAAAGTACTGCATACCTGTAGCACAGAAGACAGTGGAGACACTGATGTTTAGAAAGCGTCATCTTCCACTCTGTGGCAACACAACCAAGGTTGGGGGTTGTGTTGAAGCTGAATAGCTTTCTTTGAATTTATTCTGAGTGCGTTATTTTGCTGGAAAATTGCTATATGCAAAGCTTTACAAAACATATTTTTGAAAATAAAATTCACACTACCCTGCTAGTGTGTTCTAAAGCTGAAACGGTGTGTCTGTGTTGTTGCCTCCCACACCCCACTAGAATTGTCTTCTGTCTGTCCCATGCATTCTTGAATTCCCCCACTGTTTTTGACTCTACGACCTCCTCAGGAAGGCCGTTCCATACATCTACAACCCTCTCTGTGAAGAAATACTTCCTCACATTACCTCTGAGCCATCCCCCTCTATCTTTAAATTGTGCCCCCTTGTTCTTGCACATCTCTTTCTGAAAGATGCTACCCTCTGGGACTTTGTTGATTCCCCTGAGGTATTTGAAAGTTTCTATCATGTCCCCCCTCTCCTTCCTTTCCTCAAGGCTATACATCTTAAGTTTCTTTAGTCTTTCTTCATATGTTTTCAGGTGCAGACCCTGCACCATTTTGGTTGCCCTCCTCTGGAAAGCCTCCACCCTGTCTATGTCTTTGTGGAGATGGGGTCTCCAGAACTGTACACAGTACTCCAGATGTGGTCTTACCAGCTGTCTGTACAGAGGGCCAACAACTTCCTGTTTTCTACTGGTGATGCCTCTCCCCATGCATCCCAGTATTCCCCCAGCTCTCCTTACTGCCTCCTCACATTGCTGGACCACCTTTAGGTCGTCTGATATGACTACCCCAGGTCCCTTTCCATTTCTGTTGTCAGTATCTCATCCCCCAAATTGTGTACTCTTCCCTGGGTTTTGTTTCCACTACTGAGATGAAAGAGTGGCACATGGGGGTGAAGGTGTGTCAGGTGGAGTTTAAAATGGGCAGCTGTGGAGGTGCCATGATTTAACCCTAATGTGCTGGGGGCAGTGGCCCCGTGTCCTGCTTCCACCGTGGAAACTTGGTGTAGAAAAAAAACAATCTGAGGGAGTATCGCTAACAGAAGGAGACCAGTGCACTGTGGTGCCAGAGTCCACATTTCGGCATTCTGTACATGGAGGTCACTTGTCAAATAGCAGGTGGCACACAGGTGCGGCAGAGCAATGTGCCAAGCTACCCAAGGTCAGTTCTAATAAGGACAAGTGCCTCTGAGCTTTAGTTGTAATTTCCTGGGTGAAGGTGTGTTGTCACTATCTATCTGCGGGGAGATGTAAGGTAGGGTCCCTCTAGTGGTAGAAGTATATAATAATCTGCTAATGGAGAAATGGACAGAAGGCCAGGAATGAAATTAATTTGCAGCTGAAAAGGTGGGCTTGTCACCACTGAGTCTGGGTGAGGGCTGCAAGACTATACAGAATTTGGTGCTAAATCTACTTTACAGCTCTAAGACTATACTGAATGTAATGTTAAATATTCTTAAAAGCTCCAAGAAAACAAATAACATGTCAGCAACTTAACAGCATTAGCTTAAACATAGTAACACCTCTAAGATCAGGTAACTTAACAACACTGTTAGAATTTAGCAGAACACAGTAATTTTAAGTATAAAAAGTAATTGCGGCATCAGGAAAAATTAGCCAGGGGACTAGCCACTCGAGATGCAGCAACAAAGGGCAGTGTCCAATCAGGATTTGGCTGTGGAAAGTGCCAAAAATGGAACCTGTTGGCAGAGTCGTGTCGCACCTTTGCAGGGTAGAGGAGCTTTCCTTCTGGGTAGACCAGCTGAGCAGCACAGGTGGAGGCTTAGTTAAAGCCGACTACACCGGGCAAGGCTTTGGGAGGCAGCAGAGATAGCTGCATTGGAGAGAGTGCCCGGGCTTGGTCTCCACTTTGCAGGGTAGAGCAGCTTTCCTTCCGGGCAGACCAGCTGAGCGGCACAGGAGTAAATGGCAACGAGGAAACAGGGTGGTAATTACAGTAAAGCAAGTTGTCAAGATAACATTTTTTAACCAGAGGAGAAACTAGGGCATTTAAAAAGGTATCTCGATACACCCCATGTGCTAAACATAACTTTGGTGATAATGGAAATAACAGCTGGCAACATGGCTATAGCTTAGCTGCTATAGAAGCAAGGAAACAAGACGTGGTATTCACTGACAGCATATTCGTTTGGTTCATCATTTACTGGGAAAAAGGTTAGTAGGACAGTAACTGCAAGGCAGAATGAGAAACGGACTTACAAGTGGGGCTCGAAAGCCCAATAATAGTTAGAATTTTCACTATTTTACCATCCAAAAATTCAGCAAACTCCTCCACGAATAATGGTAAATCAGTGGAAGAATCTGAAAAAGCTTTCTTGTGAAAGAGGCAGTCAAAAATGTCATCATTTCTGGGGTCATGGGTAACAGTAGATAACAGGGTAGAGTGACATGTAACCGTGGTTTCCAGTCTTAAGTTATAATAAGCTTTCAATTTCTCAGAGTAAATCTCATGAGTGAAAGCTGTCTTGTTAGGGGGCCACCTACTCTTAGCTTTTCTGCACTCACATTTTAAAGCATGGAGGTCACAGTAATACATAGAAACATAGAAACATAGAAGTTGACGGCAGATAAGGACCTCAAGGCCCATCCAGTCTGCCCATTTCTTTTTCTACCTTATAAATGTGCCATCGGCCTTTGCTCTGTCAGTGACCTATCTATTCATAGTCATTTGTATTGCTCCCTTATGCCTATCCCATGCCTGTTTGAAGCCCTGCACTGTATTCATAGCCACCACTTCTTGTGGTAAGCCATTCCATGCATCTACCACCCTTTCTGTGAAAATAATTTCCTCACATTCCCCTTAATTGGCCTCCCTCTAATCTCATGCTGTGTCCTCTTGTCCTGCTATTTTTCTTATATTTAAACATGTTAGACTCTTTCACCTTGTTTATGCCCTTAAGGTGTTTAAATGTCTCGATCATATCACCTCTCTCCTCCTTTGCTCAAGGGTATACATATTGAGCTCCGTTAATCTGTCCTCATATGTCTTCTGATGCAGTCCCTGCACCATTTTGGTTGCCCTTCTCTGGACTGCCTCAATTTAGTTAATGTCCTTGTGAAGGTGTGGCCTCCAATACTGCACGCAGTACTCCAGATGGGGCCTAACCAATGTCTTGTACAGAGGATTATTACCTCCCTCTTACGACTTATGATACCCCTACTAATACACTAACACCCCCTAGCCTTACCTACTGCTTTAGAGGTCTGCTTGGATGATTTTAGGTCATCAGTGATGATGATGCCCAAGTCTCTTTCTTCCTTTGTGACTGCTAGCAACTCCCTCCCAGCCTATAAGTGGCTTCAGGTTTCTCTTCCCTATGTGCATGATTTTGCACTTCTTTGCATTAAATCCCAGTTGCCACTCTTCTGACCATTCTGCTAGTTTATCCAGATCTCTTCTCATTCTGCCCACCCCATCTGGATCATCTACTCTGTTGCAGATCTTGGTGTCATCTGCAAACAGACAAGCCTTACCCTCTAGTCCATCTGCGAGGTCACTAATGAAGATGTTGAATAGGACTGGCCCCAGGACTGATCCCTGAGGTACCACTTGTGACTTGCATCTCTTCTGACTGTATACCATTTACCACCACTCTCTGTTTTCTGCCAGTCAACCAGTTTGCCACCCAGTTGACCAACTTCTGACCCACCGAGCCTACCTAGCTTATTTATCAATCTTCTATGTGGAACAGTGTCAAAAGCTTTGCTGAAGTCAAGGTAGGCGACATCAACTGCTCCCCTTGGTCCACCACTCTGGTTACCCAGTCAAAGAAATCTATGAGATTAGTTTGACAGGACCTTCCTTTGTAAACCCATGCTGTCTTGGATCCTGTGCCCCTATGGATTCTAGGTGTTGCACTATCCTTTCCTTAAGGAGTGCCTCCATAATCTTGCCACTACTGAGGTAAGACTGACGGTCTGTAGTTCCCGCCTCCTCCCTGCTACCACTCTTGTGGAGTGGGATCACATAAACCCTTCTCCAGTCTTCTGGGACCTCTCCTGTGCTCAGAGACTCACTAAACAATTCTGCTAATGGCTCTGCTAGTTCCTCCTTTAGCTCCTTAAGTACCCTGGGATGTATGCCATCAGGTCCCATTGCCTTATCCACCCTGAGCTTATAGCTCTTGTAGGACCCTTTCTTTTGTGAAGGGAGTAGTGCTCACCTCCCTCCCCCCTGTGTCCATGATGCTGAGCTGTGGGCCCTGCCCTACCTTCTCTTCAGTAAATACTGAGCAAAAGTATCTATTTAGGATAGATGCCTTTACAGGGTCCTCCTCCTCACATGCTCCCTTTTCTCCATTAAGCTTAGCAATACCCCCTCTGGACTTTCTCCTTTCACTAATGTATCTATAGAAAGTCTTGTCACCTTCTTTTACTGTTTGTGCTAGTGTTTCCTCAGTTTGGGACTTTGCCTGCCTTACTGCCTTACCTGCTTCCCTTAGGGCAGTTTGGTATGCCTCCTATCTTCATCCGCTGTGTTCCCTTATATTTTCTGAAGGCCAGCCTTTTGGCTCTGACCTTTTCTGCTACTGTATTTGAGAACCAAGTGGTTTCTTCTTCTTTGCACTTCCTTTTCTGTCTAACACAATGGGATGTTGCTTCAAGTATTGTATCCTTAATGCTTGCCCACTTTGCCTGTACCTCCTCACCTGTGTTTCTTTTGCCAGGGCTAGCTTAACTCTGTTGGCCATCTTATCAAAGTCAGCTCCTCTGAAGTCCCATATTTTGCCTTGGAATGGGATGATTTAGATGTAGTAGCCAAATTGAACCATACCATGTGATGGTCACTGGCCCCAGGTGACCTTCTACCTGGAGATCTGTGATCCCTTCTTTGTTAGTCAGTACTAGATCTAGGATAGCCCTGTCTCTTGTGGGTTGCTGTACCAGTTGTTTGAGGCCCTCCCCTGCAGAATCCACTATGAGTCTAGTTCTGGCAGATGTTCCTGCTGGTATTGACCAATCTGTATCTGGCATGTTGAAGTCTCCCATTATCAGAACCTCCCCTTTAGCTGTCATGTTTTGTATATCTTCTAACAGTAATGTGTCTATGTCCTCCCTCTGGTCTGGGGGCCTGTAGACAACCCCAGTTCTTATGGCTGTCCCATTTCCTGTTTCCAGGGTGACCCACAGTTCTTCTGGCTCCTTATGTGTATTCTGAATTTCTGTAGCTTTGATATTTTCATTAACATACAGGGCCACTCCTCCCCCCCTTTTTGCACCTCGGTCTCTTCTGAACAATACATAGCCAGGTACTGAAGTCTCCCAAGTGTGGTTACTGGTAAACCACGTCTCACTAATTGCTACTATGTCCAGTTTAGCCTCTGACATTATTGCCTGCAGGTCTGGGATCTTATTTCCCAGGCTGTGAGCATTTGTGTACATGATTTTCCATTGGCCAGATTTTGGTGTGTTAGTTGTTGGGTGAAGTTTGGCATTACCCCTGTGCATCGTATGGGGAGACAAACCTTTTTTATTACCTAGTGATGCAAATGAACGGTAAACATGCTGAATTCCTGTTTGACCACTAGCTGAGGGGAGGGTGTTCTTCCCATTCGGCGTATGGGGTGCTGCACCCTCTCCCCATTGCTAGTTTAAATATTCTGCAAAGGCGTCAAACTTCTGCCCCAATGCACTGACTCCCTCTTTAGTCAGATGCAGTCCATCAAATTTAAAGAACTTTCGCTCCCAGAACTGTTGCCAGTTCCTACAAATCTGTGTCCTTTTCCTGGCACCAGTCCTTGAGCCACGTGTTTAGCTCCCCTATCTCCCTTCTCTGACCTTCCGTCCATCTGCTCCTTCTCCCAGACTGGCAGGATCTCAGAGAAGGAGATGCAGACGAAATAGATGATAGTTTGTCACCCAGCCTAGTCAGGTGTTCCTTGGTCTCCACAACTGACCGGCTGGCGAGATCGATAGTCCCTATGTGTACTAGGACATCAATGTTTTCTCCTGCTTTGTGAACAATTTTGTAATGGGTCAGTGTCTCTCCATGCTGATGTACCTGGGAGACATCTGACCATCACCCCTGGCTGGAGATGGGTATCAACTCCCGAATCATGGAGTCTCCTATGATCAGAGTTTTTGGATTTCCTTTGTGCTTGTTTAGTTTTGGTTCCTGATTTGGGTGAGTATTGTTGTGCTAGCTCCTGTGCCATGAGTGTCCTGCTCTGCAGTGTCTTCTGCCTCTTTATTTGATTTCAGAGATAGAGGCAGATACCTGTTTGTAGTGTTTATATGGTTTTGGAGGTAATGTGTTGGAGAGCAGAGAGTGATGGGGCACCTGATTTCTCCTCCTAACCACCTGCCAACCTCTGGACCAACTACCCTCTCGGTCGAGGTTTTTCTGTTGGATGCTGGGGAAATGGCGGGTGGTTCTTATAATGTATTTCCTCTTCAATATGAAATTGGCGTGCAATCTCTGCCCATGCTGCCCGGAGCTGAGACCTAAGATCTCCAAAGGCCCAGCATGTAGGACAGTGTCCTAAATCCTGTAAGACTGTCCTTCTGAAAATTGTTCCACAGTACCTGCAGTTAATGAAATCCATTCCAAATAAGTTGCTGGGTTTGTAACCTAGTCAGAGTAATTAGAAGGGAAAAAAATGCAAGTAATGGTTTAATTGTGCTTTGTTTAACTTGTTATAACAAGTTATAACAAGTTCCCCTGCCTAAAAAGAAGAACCACGGACGAAAGAACAAGGAGGTAAGAGCAGAAACAATCAGTCAACAACAAATGCAGTAACCCTGAAAGCTTATCCTAATGTTAGATAAAACTGTAAAACCTGTAACGCACCACCTGTAATAATTTCAGAGAAGATATACCCTGTAAGAAACACTTTGCTCCAGAGAAAAATAAAGCAGTAACAGAAGATATACCTTGCAAAAGACAATTTGAATCAGAAGATTACAGCAGTAATCTGTTAGCACACACCTGTAGGCACACCTTGTAATAATGCAGAAGAAGGTATACCAGCAACAACAATTTGAATCAGAGAAAAATAAAGCAATGAAATGTTAGCAACAAACAGTAGCAATCCTGTGAGTAAAAATAAAACACCACCACACAGTAAATCTGCTTAGCCAAACTAAGTCTTAATCCTTCTCCTTGCTCTGGTAAGTTTCTCTACTCTGCCTTTCAAGCAGTCTTAGAAGGAAAGAGCTCAGGTGAAGCTAGGTGCCTTGGCCAGCAAACCAAGTCTTCTACCTCCAAGATATCAACTAACCTGACTTTTAACCTTCTTTCTGTTGGAAATTACTGACAGTTTGCCAGCTCCACCCCCCACACACCTAATCCTTTGGAAGAGCTGTGGGAGGAAAAGCAATTAGCTCCTTCATTGTGAGAAGGAGACTGAAACACCTCTGAGACAACAAACCTTTTCAACAAACAAGAATAAAATAAAACACAGTGTCAAACAATAATTTTGCTTAGCCCAATGATAAAAAAGTCACAAAAATGTAAGCTCCACCTGTAATACAGTAATTTCAGAGAAGATATACCTGTAAGAAACACTTTGCTTCAGAGAAAATAAAGCAGTAACAGAAGATATACCTTGCAAAAGACAATTTGAATCAGAAGATTACAGCAGTAATCTAGCACACACCTGTAGGCACACCTTGTAATAATGCAGAAGAAGGTATACCAGCAACAACAATTTGAATCAGAGAAAAATAAAGCAATGAAATGTTAGCAACAAACAGTAGCAATCCTGTGAGTAAAAAATAAAAACACCACCACGCAGTAAATCTGCTTAGCCAAACTAAGTCTTAATCCTTCTCCCTTGCTCTGGTAAGTTTCTCTACTCTGCCTTTCAAGCAGTCTTAGAAGGAAAGAGCTCAGGTGAAGCTAGGTGCCTTGGCCAGCAAACCAAGTCTTCTACCTACCAAGAATGAGATGGAGCCCTCGTGGCAGAAAGTTCTGCTGCAGTCATGCAAAGTGGCTAAATTTAAATGATAATCTCTTGGCAAGCCTGGCATCAAATCATTTAGCAGAAGGTACTGTGAATGAATCTTTAGTTAGCCAAGAGTACAAAGCATGCTGTGATGCTTTCCAGTGCAATATGGTCCTGTTCATCCCAGGAGGAGCTGTAATCAATTTGCGCCGCACGCCAGCAGCAGAAGAGGGGCAGATGAGGTCCATATTGCTGCATTGGCGGCGGGAAAGGACCAGTTGCAGGCCAGACAGACAGCCAGGGGGCGTCATAAGGGCATCAGCAGCCTGTGTCAACGGGCGCTTCTGGCTCAGCCAAAGAGGGGTCTGAGCCAATCGGGAGGCTCCAGGCGAGTAGCCAATAGGAGCAACAGGGTGGGATTTTTGAAACAGCAGCCGGGCTATAAAGAGAAGCCCAGCTGCAATGCCAGAAGTCCAGGAGGAGCTGTAATCACCTATATTCTCTCCAGCCCACTCACCCGCCCCACACCACCTCCTTACTAAATGGCCTTATTGGGCTCCTCCTGGTAGGTCTGACCAACAGGGAGGGGTTTGGAGGGGAAGAAGTCAGCAGGAGAAAGTGCAGCCTCATGAGCTGAAATGGGCATACAACTGAGGCTGGAACTATAGCTGGGGACATACAGCTACAACTGGAACCACAACATTTAAAGATACTGTATTGGCTTGTACACTGAATGATTGGTATAGTCACATTAGGTGTAACTGTAGCATTTGCAGGAGTTGCATATGGGGGGTAGGATTAAGCAACTGCAGTGATTTGTACTTTCTGCTGGCTAACTTGTGGAACCTGTGGGGAGGGTTGGAGAGTGGCACAGGGCAATTAGGGAGTGGGGGGGGGTTCTTAGGATTGCATCACTATAGTAAGGAAATTATAAAACAGAAGGGGGACCCACTGAAGAGGTGGAAGCAGTACATTTGAAGCCTATGGAAAAAGAGGAAGGCAAGGGGTAGCGAGTAGAGCCTACCATTGGGGGTATGAGGTGAAAGGGGTACACTTGAAGCCTAAGCAACAGAGGAAGGCAAGGCATAGCAGGTAGCGTCCATCACTGGGGATATAACATGGGTTAGTAGGTAGCGTCTATCATTGGGGGTATAATGTGGGTTAGTGAGACAGTGGAGGAGGCAAATGGAGAGTGCTAGGGAAGGACACAATAGGGGGTGAAGGGGCACTAATGGGGGATGGAAGGGTACCACACAGCAGTGGGTGGCCCAGGGAGCAACAGAATGATAGGAGGGCCAACATGGGTATAATAGTGGGCTGCAATGGATGTGGGGCAGCGGTCTGGATGAACATACTGTGGAAGCTGGGGGGTTGTCCAATCTGTCACAGGTTAAGGAGTCTGGAGGAAGAAGTGCTGAGGCTTGGAAGAGTGTTGGAGTGGATGGGAAACCTGGTGCAGGAGGGCCCATTCAAGGAGCAACATGAAGACGCAGCATGGGGGCAGTGGTTCAGGAAAGGATGGGGAGGGGATGGGAGCAAAGTGAAGAAGAGGCCTAGCATAGGAAGGAAGGAAGCAACGCACAGCAAGGCAAAAGGGGCAAGTAATAGATTTGAGTGTCTGGCAACACTGGGGGGAGGGTATCAGAGGGGCAGGAGGGCAGGGAGGGAATGCACAAGAGACAGCAGTCCATCAGAGGTGTGTGGCAGAGAAAAGGGAAGGGGTACAGCTGGAAAGGAAGACGAGGGCAGGGGTATAGGGAGAGGAGCAGTGCTGGTAGGGAGCACAAGAGGGATGTAACGGGGGCAAGGGTGGATGATGGTAGGAGAGCAGCAAGGGAGGAGGGAGCAGGACAGGGTGGAGGGGCCGCAGCAGAAGGGTAGAGTTATGAAGGTGGAGAAATCATAAAAAAAAAAAAAAAAAAGTACATAGGTAAGGGGATGAGGACTGAGGAGGGGGGTGTGCTAGGACTGGGGGATTCCATACTAAAAGGGATCAAGTGGGGCAGTAAAGGGGAAAGAGTCACATATGGGTGGAGTCCATACCGGGGTTAACAGCAGGCAGGGCGGGGCATTCAATTCTCATGTGCGCAAGGAGGGGTAGGAAGAAACCACACCTCGTGGTGCACATGGATACAAACTACCTGATGGGGGAGATGATGGAGGTAGTGAGGGAAAGGTCTCAGCAACTGGGGAGGCTGTGCGGGGAAATGGAGTCGGTGGCCTTCTCAGAGAAGCTCCAAGTACCCTGTGCGAGCATGGTGAGGAAAGGTAGAATTGGGAAGTTCAACACTTGGCTGGGGGAATGGTGCTGAGCCAAGGGCACGGGTGAGTGGGGGCTGGGGCAGAACTGGACAATAATGATCTCTATGCAGAGGACAGGCTACACCTGGAGCGGGGTGGGGAAGGGGGTATTAAAGCAGGGGATAGACAGATACATAGCAACAGAAGTGGATTTAAACTAGATGGGGGAGTGGCAAGTGGACAGCCAGTAGGCAGGGATCCCAAAGAGAGGAGCCAAACAAGCTCACCCCCTAGTTAGCGGGGAGGGAATCAGGGATTGGCACAAGGGGGGAAATCAGGGAGAGAAACAGGATGGAGGGTGGTCTCACTGAATGTGAGAAGCCCAGGCAAGAAATCAGTTGAGTTACAGGCGCTCTTGTCAGTAGGGAGGGTGGACATTGTGGCCATCATGGAAACGTGGCCCTCCCAGTACCAGGATTGGGATATGATGATCCCAGGGTATAGAATATTCAGGAAGGATGAGGCCAAGGGGAAAGCGGGAGGGATAGCAATTTATCTACAGGAGGGATAAGGTGTACAAGGGAGGAGGGGAAAAGTGGAGGACAGAGGCCCTATGGATGCTGTTTCAGGACTCAAAAAATAAGATACTGACAATGGGGGTGGTTGGACAGGCCACCAGCTCAAGTGGATGACCTGGACAGGGAGTTAGCTGAGCAAATTAGAAGGGTTTGTAGCAACTTTCAACTTTATTGGATAACAAACTGAGATAAAATAATCTCTTCTTTAGTTGTATCCAACAATTAACATGACATCAATAATAAATACAATACAATACAGACGTACAAATACAAACATATGTAATAAAAATACAAACATATGTAATAAAGGAGAGCGTAGGAAGGGGAACACACTGATGCTGGGGGACTTCAAACTAGCTGGGGTGGATTGGAGCACCCCAGCCACCATGAGTGCAAATGAGCAGGTCATATTACAGGTATTTCAGGACAGCTTCCTGGTGCAGTTGGTCCGTGAGCCAACTGGGTTGGAAAAGACTCTCGACCTGGTACTATGAAATGGGGAGGCTATAAGGGATCTGGGGGTGGAGGACCCTCTGCCAGGGAGCAACCACCGTTCTGTGTGGTTCACGCTCAATATGGGGAGGGAAACAGGTGGTACGGGCACCAAGGTGATTGAATTTAAGGGGGCGGACTTTAAAAGGATGGAGGAATTTATGAGAAGGCATTTGGCAGGAATCCAACCACACATGGATGAGTCTCAAAATTGGGACATCATTAAGCAGAGGCTGGCGGAGGCCACCGAGCCATGTACTAGGACACAAAGTAAGAAGGGACGGGCAAAGAAGCCCAGCTGGCTGACTTGGGAAGTCATGGAAGGGTTGGGGGCCAAGAGAAAAGCATTCAAGAGACTCAAGAAATCAGGAGGGGGAAATGACAAGGATGAGTAGACAAACGAGTATACAAAGAAGTGCAAGGAGTTGACCAGGCTAGTTAGAGTGGCCAAGGCTTCCAGCGAGCTGAGACTGGCACAGGGTATTAAGGATGGAGAAAAGGACTTCTTCAGATACATCAGTGAGAGAAGGAAAAGCAAGGGCCAGATTGTGAGAATCAAGAAGGATTTGGGGGAGGGGCCTTGGAGAAGGGGGAGGATCAGGCAGAGGCACTGAATAAATACTTCTACTCTGTGTTCACAAAGGAGAAAGGGGGCAGATACTTCAGAGGAGAGGAGGGCGGGGGAGGAGTGACTGACATAGGGATTACAGAGGACAGGGTTCTGGAGGGACGAACGGCACCAAGAGTGGACAGGCACCGGGACCAGATGGCATTCACCTTAGGGTACTTAAGTAGCTAGCGGAAATCCTGGCAGGACCACTGGCTGACCTGTTCAATACCTCCCTGGACACAGGGTGTGTACTACAAGACTGGAGGATGGCCCATGTGGTGCCCATTCACAAAAGTGTCCCAAAGGATGACCAGGCAACTACAGGCCAGTGATCCTCACATCAATTGTGGGGAAGCTCATGGAGACCATCCTAAAAGAGAGGCTGGTGACCTTTCTGGAGGGCAGTGGACTCCAGGATGGTCAACAGCACAGGTTTGTCTCGGGTAGATCCTGCCAGACAAACCTAATGAAGTACTATGACTGGGTGACCAGGGACATGGACAAGGACTTTTGGATATTTGGATATCTTTTGGGTATTTGGATTTCAGCAAGGTCTTTGATTCCATGCCACATGGGAGGCTGGGGGAGCGGGGGAGCTGGAATATATAGGGGTGGGAAACAAAGATGGTCAGCTGGATAACCAACTGGCTGAAGGGAAGGCAGCAAAGGGTGGTAGTGGGGGGGACTCATCACCAAGGCAGGTGACGAGCGGGATTACCACAGGGATCGGTACTGGGACCATTGCTGTTTGGGATATTCATAGCTGATATCTCACACAGGATCCAGAGCAAGATTAGTCTGTTCGCAGAGAATACAAAGATAGGAGCTGTGGTACCCTACATCAAAGGGTGGAGGGAGCTGCAGGATGACCTGACCAAACTACAGGAGTGGTTAGAAACATGGCGATTGAGGTTCAGCGCCAAGAAGTGCAAGGTACTGCACTTCAGAGCCAAGAACCAGGGGAGGAGCTATCAGCTGGGAGGAGTACAGTTGGGAAGCACAGAGAAGGAAAAAGATCTAGGGGTTCTTGTAAGTTAGTTAGTACTTTATTACTTAATATTGCAACCAGGCACAAAAGTACAGGCTGAAATTCTATACAGCATAAAAAAGATAAACATTTACATATAGCAGATCCAAAACATAAAATTACACAGTTTTAAAACAAGAATAAAAAAATAAAGAACCTCAGTGTGCAAGCACTGAAGCAATGGTTACCCCAAAGGGCACTGGCTGGGAAGCCAAGTTTCAAAGAAATACAAAATCACACATGCCCCATAATGCAAAGCATCATGGGCTGCATATGCAAATCACCACAGAAAATAACATTCATTTAACCACATTCAAATATTGCACAAAGTTTTACTGTAAGTTTGAGTTCTTACCACAGGTTTTTTCCCACATCGCCTTACTTCACAAATTATACCCAGACATATTTCTCGATGCAAGTAAACAATACAATTTATGGCCAGATTAAAATTTTTTTTTAAAACTTCTTTAGTTAATTTTTCTGTGCTAGTATCTAACCTATCAAGCCCACATTTAATCAAGGCTTCCCTATAACTCACATCCCAAACAATTACTCTTAGTGCCCTTTTTTGTACTCTTGCCAAATCTTCAGATTCACTTTTGGTGAGGCCACTATGCCACACAGCAGCTCCATACTCAACCACCAGTCTGACCACTGTAGTAAAATAAACCAAATCTGATTCATTCAAACCTGCACGTCTCATAATAGTTAAAAAGTATAACCTACTATTTGCTTTCTTTACCATATTTAAAAATCTGTTCAGCCCAAGAAAAATCATTCTGAAAAATAAATCCCAAATATTTCACTTTTCTTACCTCCTCACCCCCGAAAGACAATCCTTTTATTTCAGTCCATTTATTCTGCTTACCAAAACATCTCTCTTTTGGGGAGTATGAACAACTCAGCTCAGTGTAGGAAGGCGGCAGCTAAAGCCAACAAGATGTTGGGATGTAGAGCAAAGGGAATCTCCACCAGAAACATGGAGGTGATCCTTCCCTTGTACAGGTCATTGGTCAGGCTTCACCTAGAGTACTGTGTGCAGTACTCACACCCTTTTCTAAAGAAGGACATCAGATTGCTGGAGGGGTACAGCATAGGGCAACTAAGATGATCCAGGGATTGGAGGGAAGGTCCTATGACGATAGGCTGAGCGAGCTGAACATGTATACCCTGGACAGTTCTTGTGGGGGGTAAGAAGAAATAGGCTGTTGGTTAACTAGGATCTGCGGCCTATCCTGTACGTAGGGAAATAGGCAGACTAGGTGGGCCAAGCGGTCCTTATCTGCCATCAAAGTCTATGTTTCTAGAGGAGAGAAGGGATGGGGGTATATGATTGAAACCTTTAAATACTTGAAGGCGATGAACAAGACCAATATTAAAGGCATTTTCCAAATCAGAAGAGTGAGGGACACGAGAGGGCATCAGTTGAGACTGAAGGGGAGAAGATTCAGGAGGAAAATCAGGAGGCATTTTTTCACAGAGTGGGTGGTGGACAAGTGGAATACACTGCCGGAGAAGGTGGTATCCAGTAAGACAGTGGGAGGTTTTAAAAGGGGCTGGGACACAGTGAGGGGGGCTGTAATTATGAAGTGGGGAGGGAGGGTGGGGCAGCTGCCAGTTGAAGGGCTAGCTGCACAATCGAGCAACTAGATAGACCGTGAGGCCTGTTTCTGCTGTTGTTTCATATGTTCGTATTCCCCACACGCAATGGAAGGGTCAGTGAGACAATTAGCAATACAGAGAACTTTAGGCAACTTAACCTTCATGTGTACTGCATGTTCACTGATCTAAAGAGAAGGTTAATAAATGTTTTTCATTCACTGCAAGTATTTTTTCTTTTTTTATAAATAACTTCATAACAGTTGCTGGTTGAGCATGGTTTGAGCCCCCATACCTTGAGATCCCGATGAATGATTGGCGTTTTGCACTGATGCAGCCTGGCAACAGCCTCACAGGCGTCACAAAATATTTGCAGGACTTCAACCTCACTAAAACCAGTCTGTAGCCTCTGATTCATTTGGTTTACCACCTGCCCAGCTGCAAAAAAAAAAAAACACAATTTTTATGGGTTAGTGCTTCAATTCACATTTTATTGCCTTTGAAAAATATATTCCCCTTGCTTGGGTTACAGTAACATGAAATGGTTAATTGTTTATACTGCTGGAAGATGCCAAGTTTCAGGAAGTCACTGTCTCGTAGACGGGCACAAGATGAAAGTACTTTATCGTCAGTAAATGGAATGTGAGGGTGCTTTTTGCTATGCTGAAGGTGGTGAATCGGTGGGTTACAGTTGCTTTATGCATCTGTAGTACCTATATGTAAGAGGTGCATACTCATCCGGATCACAAACGAAGGACAGCCTTCTTATGGTCTCTGCTTGTTTACCTGGTTAAATATGAATCAAATAACTAACTCAACGTTGATGAGGCAGAACTGATTACCCTGTTACAGTACTTCTGCTACTAGTATCCTGCTGACATCCACACTTTGGCAATCTTCCCCAGAGTATGATCGGTTCTACTAAATAGTGCTCAGCCTCGACTCACCTATCCCCCAATCATATGTTCCTGCAGCTCCACCCCCACTGCCCTCAGACATGCAAGCTAAAAAAAAGGTTTTGAAAGCAAGCCTCATCGTGTAGGCTGGCTGGGCCATGAGGATATGGAGAAAATACTAGTATTAAAACTATAGTTACAGTTAAGTAACTCATTATTCCACCTACCTAGATTCAGTTCACTATCCAAACCTAGGCAGATGCCTAGCAGTCCTCAGGAAGAGAAGGCAAAGCACACATCCTAAATTATTTAGGTGAACAGAGGCTGGAGGAATGAGAACCAAACAGCACCATCCCCAGCACTGAGCACACTGATGCTGTAAACAGGATATGAATGTGTGCACATTACACCAGGTAGCAGGCTCTACAAATGTCTGCAATCAGGATGTACCTAGCAGCAGTAAAACTAGCAGCAGCATGTCTGGAGTGAGCCCTTGGCCCATCAGGTGGCTCAATCCCAGCCAACTGGTTAGTACTGCAAGATGTGATCCACCCGCAAATGGTTTATTTGGCTGCCAGTCTTCCTACAGTGGCTTCAGCACAGGTAAACAGCTGTCAAGCCTCACCAGAAAATTTCACTGAAGACCCTTGGTAACAGAACAGGGCACTGCAGACATCAAGTGTGCGGATCATTTGCTCAGCGTCTTAAGTATGAGACTTTGGGAAGAACGCAGGCAGCACCAAGGCCTAGTTCACATGGAATTCAGAAACCACCCTGGACAGGAATTCTGCATGGAGGCATATGACACCGTGTCCTTGAGAGAAAACACAGAAAGCACCTGAAGTTTAAGCACCCATCAGACCAAGGTGATGGCGAACAAAAACGCAGTCTTTATCAACAAATGCAACAGATGACACCTGACCATAGGCTCAAATGGCCTGCCCACCTCAAGTCCCATGGCAGAGGTAGTTCAGGCACTGAGGGGGGAACATACTATTCAGCCCTTAGGAAAAACTGACAACCACGTTCTCCTGGCCACTGTTAAATCACTCGGTCTTCGCCCAGTATGCAGAAATGGCAGCTGTGATAGCCATGCACACTCTATAAAGTAAACTATGTTGTCTGAAGTGGAGAGCAGCATTTCTGGTGATTACTATCCATTCCAGAATATTTTCCACTGTACGCCAAATAATGTCCAGTCCATATCTGCTTTATGAAACCTTTGGGTCTTACCTACCTTTCCATCCTAATCCTGTCCTTTCGGGGATGTTTAAGTCAATCTGTTATCCATCCATCTATCCATGTATATATCCAGTAATCATTCTAATTAACTAAAAACATTCGGCATCTGAATATCTAAGAAAGCCTAGACTGAACTTGCAAGTGTCTAAAACTGCCCTGCGCAGATGAACACATCTGTTGCGGTCATACATTTTGGCATATACCTACTCATTCATTCATCCATTGTACCTCTGCCTTTGCATGCTGACTGTGGAGGCCTTCTAGCCCTGCTTATAGCTTAAGTCCCAGAGAATTTGGACTCTCAACAAAAACGACCCCCTGACAAAGGCTAACCGCCAAAGTGCTGGGGTAGCGGCACCTGCATTGTAGAAAGAACTGGTAACAAATAAATAAGTGTTAACTTTATTACTTGATATCTGCCTTCGTTCGTTTTTGGTGAGAGTGCAAGTTCTCTGGGACTTTGTCGATTTCAGAGCTGGCAGCCTTTACTTGCACCACTTCCTCTGGCTGTTCGTGGCATTACCTTTGGAGCTACTGAATTTTCTGCTCATAGCTTAGCCAGCTAAAGATACATCATTGTAATCTGAACAGGTTACCCACAATTCTTTGTACTAGACTGATTTTTATTTTTGAAACTAATTTCAACTAGATTGCAACCCCTAACATTTTCTTCTAAAACTTGAGAGATGCAGTGAAACCAGGTAGAGCTGCTTTGTCCAGATGAATTTTTTTTTTTTTTTTTGCGCATGCAACAGCTGGCTACCGTTGGAGAAGGTAACCTTGCAGTAAGTACACCAGTTGGGTCTATGGAATGTTTGTTGGGCATCTGATTTTCTTTAAGACACCAGCCCTGCTGACTTGTGGCTGAAGAGCTAATTCTAACAGGCCCCCTCCTACTTCCGAGGAAGCTACATCCCTTAAAGCAAAAACTGTGTGAAAGGTACTCAGATGTATGTGATGGGGTTACCCAGGAAGCAATATAAACACATGAGGATAAATCCATAAAACACTGGCCATATTTTATTATGATATATTTTTATTTGATTAATTGTTGACACTATTTGGCCAGGTTAGGCATGATGAATTCTCTGTCTAGTGTTTTTACACAGTCAACAAAAACTAAACGGAGGATAATGGATGGGCAACAGTGAACCCTGTTTACTTCGAGAGGTTGTCATGACAACCATGTAAACAGAGCGAAACTAGAGAGGTTTACGGTTGTCATACAACCTCGAAAAGTGGTCAACAGTGTTGTTTACTGTTGCCCATTCACTGTCTTGTACAGTGTATGGGCAACAGTAAATAAACAGCTTGTCACTGTTGCTAGCCTTGCTTGTAGAGCAGAAAGCAGCTAACCAAAAGAAGCTATATTTTCTTATTAATTTAGCACATATCTCAGCAGGAGTCAGTGTCTGTTGAGATTAAGTAGACAGATACTTTATTAGAAGTAGAAGGGGTCTTATTTAGGGTTAAAAAAAGCAGGTGACTCAAATTACAACTTCCTGTTGCTAGCCTTGCTTGTAGAGCAGAAAGCAGCTAACCAAAAAAAGCTACATTTTCTTATTAATTTAGCACATATCTCAGCAGGAGTCAGTGTCTGTTGAGATTAAGTAGACAGATACTTTATTAGAAGTAGAAGGGGTCTTATTTAGGGTTAAAAAAAAAAAGAAAGAAAGTCAGTGTGTGTTCTGTGCTGTGAATGGTACTGTATCAGCTGACTTTGCTAAACCAGTAGGAGGAGAGAGAGAGCTTAATTGGGGGTGTGACTGAGACACTATAAAAGCAGGTGACTCAAATTACAACTTCCTGTTGCTAGCCTTTTTTCTTACTAATTGCCCTCCATCCCACTCCTCCACCCACCCACCTAAGCCAGTTCTACTTTTATAGCCACTGGATTTGACTGTCAATAGAACTTGTGTATGGCAGTAGGAAGGAAGGATCATAGAGAAACATTGGTTTTGTCAACCTCTAAAGGGAAAAAAGTAGCTCCCCCAGCTGCTGGTGGTCTGACATTGAGCAAGAAGGAAGGAGGCAAATGAAGAAGATAGGAAGTTGCTGTCCCAGAACAGGAAGGGTGAGAGTTGTAAGGAGAGGAGAGAGTAAGCATACGGAGAAACAGGAGAGGGGACACAAAATAAGACATGATAGGAATGGTGCAGTGCAATGGCTGTGGGGCGGCAGTGTTCCGGAAGACATTCTGGAGGCTGCGATGCTGCCCTATTTGCAGGCACCTCTCTGGTCTGAGAGAGGAGGTTGCCCGTCTCCAGGCTGACCTGGCTAGGATTCATGAAACCTCCTCCCCCAGCCAGGGACCACCAGGGCCAATGCCACTACCTCAGAGGTTGCCAAGAAAGAGGAGAGGCTGGACCAGAGTGGGCTCAGGGAGGGAGAGGGTGGTGGAACAGAGTTGCATCCCTCCAGCTGTACCTCTCCACAATTTATTCACTCTTCTGGTGGACAGTGGTTCCTCTATGGAGGAAACTGCAATGGAGACCAAGGAGGATGCTGGGAACCTTCACAAAGGAGACCCACAGGAGGGTGGCATGGGACCCCACAGGGGAAGAAAACAAGTCCTGGTGGGGGACTCAGTCATTAGGGGGGTAGAAATGGGGGAGGAACGGGAGAGGGAGGTAAGGTGCCTTCCTGGCGCCACAGCTTGTAGGGACAGGAAACGAATCCTCAGGATCGTGGGAGGAGCTGCACGAGGGTGGGAGCTAGATGTCACTGTCCACCTAGGGACAAATGACCTGGCTAGGAATGGGATCAGAGCAGTGCAAGAGGAGTTTGTAGAGTTGGGGAGGGGCCTTAGACAAGTAGCGCATACGGTAACCTTCTCAGAGGTGCTGCCTGTCTATGGCAAGGGTGATGCTAGGGCACTCCTCACCAGGGAATTCAATGAGTGGTTGAAAAACTGGTGTGGAGCTCAGAGTTTGGCTTCATAGGGGACTGGGGAGCCACCTGGAGGGATGCAGACCTATACTGGTGCGATGGTCTGCATCTGTCCGAGGGACCAGGATCCTAGGCGAGAGGTTTAAATGCTTCATTGGCAAGCATTTAAACTAGCCAAGGGGGGAGGCACTGAAAAGAAGCAGGGAAATCCAAGCCTCCCCCCACAAAACATGGTAATTAGTGAGGTAAACACCAAGGTAGAGAAGTTATTAGGGAGCAGGACAGAGGTCAATGTAAAAAAAGGCAAAGGCAGTAAGGACAGGAATGTGGCTAAAAGGGATAAGGCTATCAAAAAGTGGAGGGTGATGAGAACCAACGCCCGTAGTCTGTGTAACAAGCTCCCTGAACTAGTGGCCTTGATGGAAGAGGGTTGCCTAGATATTGTGGCAATCACAGAAACATGGTACACGGAGAACCATGACTGAGATGTCAACATACCAGGATACACAATCTACAGGAGGGACAGGGAGGGTAAAAGAGGAGGAGGAGGAGGAGCTCTCTACGTAAAGGAAGAGATCAAAGCAACAGAACTAGAGAGTAAACAGGAAGCAGATGAGGCACTCTGGGTCACCCTGGAGACAAGAAATGGCACCACAATCCACATGGGGGTTGTATACAGACCCCCATCTCAGGGGGAGGGAATGGACAAGGAAATGATAGAAGGCTTCCTTAGAATGGCAGAAAAAGGGGAGATATTGTTGATGGGGGACCTGAATATGCCAGATGCTAACTGGAGCACCTTTGCTGCAGGCACATCCAAGAGCAGAGTCATTCTTGATGCCATACAGGGGGCATGCCTCAGACAGCTAGTATTGGAACCCACTCGGGAGGGAGCAATCTTAGACCTGGTACTTTCAAATGGGGAGGGAGAAAGAATCTCAGATTTAGAAGTGGGTAGCCATCTGGGAACAAGCGACCACCAAACAGTGTGGTTCACGATAAACACAGCCATACAATCAAGCCATACAAAAGCAAGAGTATTAGACTTTTGGAGGGCTGACTTTGGGAAAATGAGAGAGTGCCTCAGAAACGCACTAGCAAACAGGCAAGAAGGAGGGGTGGACGAACAATGGGGAGTAATCAAAACAGCCATCACAGAGGCAACAAGCCTTTGTGTAAAGCAAATCAACAAAACACAATGAAAGAAAAAACTGCTATGGTTCTCAAAAGAGGTGGCAGGGAAGGTTAAGGAGAAAAGGATAGCATTCAGTAAATATAAGGAAACACAGAAGGAGCAGGACAGAGAACTTTATCAGTTAAAGCAGAAAGAGGCTGGGAAGGCAGTCAGAATAGCAAAGGCCCAAACCGAGGAAAGGATAGCCAATTCTGTTAAGAAAGGGGATAAGACCTTTTATAGGTACATTAGGGAGCGAAGAAAGACCAAAGGAGGGATACTGAGGTTTAATAAAGGGGAGGGAATGTGGGTAGAGACAGTGAAAAAGCAGGGATACTGAACGAATATTTCTGCTCAGTATTCACAAAGGAAGAGGAGGGGGAGGTACCTAAACCAAACAAGAGAAACACTCTGAAGATGGGGGTTGATACCAATCCATTTACAGAAGAAAGGGTTCTGAAAGAACTAATAAAATTGAAGGTGGACAATGCAATGGGGCCTGATGGGATTCACCCAAGAATTCTAAAAGAACTAAGGGTAGAACTAGTGACACCGCTGACTACTCTCTCTAACAAATCATGGGAGGATGGGGTGGTACCTGAGGACTGGAGGAGGGTAGATGTGATTCCTCTTCACAAAAGTGGGAGCAGGACAGAGGCAGGAAACTACAGACCAGTTAGTTTGACCTCAGTGGTAGGGAAAATGATGGAATCACTTCTGAAGGAAAGAATTGTTGAGTACCTAGAGGCCAGTGGTGCACAGGACCCAAGGCAGCATGGATTTGACTGGGTGACCAAAGTAGTAGACCAGGGAGGGGCTGTGGACATGGCCTACCTAGATTTTAGCAAGGCATTTGATACAGTCCCACACAAAAAATTAATACATAAGTTAGCCAGCCTTGGAGTGGCTCCCAAGGTGGTAGCCTGGATAAAAAATTGGCTAAACAACAGGACGCAAAGGGTAGTAGTAAATGGAGTACACAGTGAAGAAAGGAGGGTTATTAGTGGGGTACCGCAGGGTTCAGTACTGGGACCGGTCCTTTTTAATGTCTTTATAAGTGACATTGCAGATGAACTGGAAGGAAAAGTATGTCTGCAGACGACACAAAGATCTGCAACAGGGTTGATACACAAGATGGAATGGAAAGGATGAGAAGGGACTTGGCATGGTTGGAGGAATGGTCATATGTATGGCAGCTCAGATTCAATGCTAAGAAGTGCAAGGTAACGCACCTGGGAAACAAAAACCCAGGGGAAGAGTACACAATGGGGGGGTGAGATACTGACAACAGTAAAAATGGAAAGAGACCTGGGGGTAATTATATCAGATGACCTAAAGGTGGGCAAGCAATGTGAGAAGGCAGTAAGGAAGGCTGGGGGGATACTGGGATGCATAGGAAGAGGCATCAATAGTAGAAAACAGGAAGTTGTTATCCCTCTGTACAGACCAGTTGGTGAGACCTCATCTGGAGTACTGTGTGCAGTTCTGGAGACCCCATCTCCGCAAAGACATAGAGAGAGTGGAGGCTGTCCGGAGGAGGGCAACCAAAATGGTGCAGGGTCTGCACCAGAAGACATACGACGAAAGACTAAAGGAGCTTAATATGTATACCCTTGAGGAAAGAAGGGAGAGGGACATGATAGAAACTTTCAAGTACCTCAAGGAATCAACAAAGTCCAAGAGGGTAGCATCTTTCAGAAAAGAGATGTGCAAGAACAAGGGGAACAATTTTAGATAGAGGGGCGGCTCAGAGGTAATGTGAGAGTATTTTTCACAGAGAGGGTTGTGGATGCATGGAACAGCCTCCTGAGGAGGTCGTGGAGTCAAGAACAGTGGTTGAATTCAAGAATGCATGGGACATAAGGCAGTCCTAGTGGGGGGTAGGAGGAAGTAAGCTGTTGGTTAACTAGGATCTGCAGCTTATCTATTAGGTAGGAAAATGGGCAGACTAGGTGGGCCAAGCGGTCCTTATCTGCCGTCAAATTCTATGTCACTTCTTCCGTGGTCTCCCCAGATGTCAGGGATCTCCACCCCACCCCCAAGTCAGAAAATACTTCACTCCTTCCCACTCCACACAGACTTTTATTTTTTTTTTACATTCAAAAAAGAAATACTGGTGTGCTGCTGTGTACCAGGTAATATTAAAAAAATGCAATTGCCACTTACTGATTAATTTAAACTTCTTGTGCCATCACTGAACTGCCATGGCCGTTTTCTAAAATCCTAAGTACCGCCACTTGCGCATGCAAAGAGACAATCAATGCTGTTGTACCATCATTGTGATGTACTAACGATAGCACAACAGCAGACTGACATCACAATGATGGTACAACAGGATTGTATTTCTGCCAATTTCTATGCACAATAACCCTCTCCCATACACTATAAATAAATAAGAACCAGTCGAAAAGTGAAACGTACATGTCCCTATGTCCCACACCTCCGTGCAGGACACCCCCTGTTTAGCAGTTTCACACAGTGTTTCGAATTTTCACTTACTTTGCTGCTTTTATATTTATATTTTATCTGGCTTATCCTGCTATCCCTCCTGCCAGCATTTTGACTAAAGTGCCTCTAGCAGCACGTTCCACAACCCACTACAGCTGACATCACAGTCAGAGAGCATCAACGGAAGCATCTATAGTGTTGCCCTATGGACGGAGCTATTAACAGCTCCAGTTTGTGAGTAAAAGTCTCTGTGTATACCGAGACCAAGTACAGGCTGGCAATGACTGTCCAGCCTGTACTTGAGGTCTCTCTGGCTAGAGACCTCCAACTCCTGAAGCTAGAGTTGTAACAGCTCAGGTCACAGGCAACACTATACCTCTTTCCTGCTGCTGCTCCCGGCTGTGACGCCAACTGCAGGAGGTAGTGGGATGTGCTGATAGAGGCGCTTAGTCAAATGCCGCAGGAGGAATGGCAGGATCAACCAGATAAAATATAAATATAAAAGCAGCAAAGTGAGTGAAAATTAAAAACACTGTGTGAAACTGCTAAATAGGGAGTGTCCCACACGGCGGTGTGGGACATGAACATTTCCCTTTAAACAAAATCAGACTTCACAAGAAATAAAAATTAAAAAAAAACATTTCTCTGTCTAGTGTGATTACATGGTCAACAAAAGCTAAATAAATAAATAAAATAAGAAACTACTCGTTTACAGCTGTTTCCTTAGAGGAAGATGGTGGGGGGAAATTATTATAACAGAAATATTAAGAGATAACATATTATGAGTGTATACAATATTAAAAATACCTGTTAAATGTGATGTATGAAATCTGTACCAATGTGTCTTGTACCCAAGTTGTTCAACAAACTTAAAAACAAAAAAATCATACCATAAAAGACCATAACTACTGTTATATAAAAACATGCAGTACATGCATGCCTTTGTCCTTTAGAGCACTGTTCTTTTAGGATACTTTCTTACCTCGACAAAATTCCATTAAGATAAGCACTTCCCAGACATTGTCACTAAAAGAATTAATGGCACAATCCAAATAAGCCACGATATTCTTCTGGCCCGACAGCTCTTTCTGTAAAAAGACACAAGAAACAAAACCAAGGCAAACAGTTGTAAGTCATTCAGTTATAGATACACAACAATCTTCAATTATACCCTACACATCTTTCATAATGTATTCTTTATACACAAACAAAATGCAATGTTCCCATTTCACAGTGTGAATTTTGTTCCTGGAGCCTTAGGGATAAAAAAGGGACTACGGTATCTTTGAACCAGCTCTCTAAATAGATGGACTGAATGGCTCGAACTGTAAGTGGCTTGGGGCATCTTCTACCTCTGCATCACTGGTCAAAAGCCATTATCACCTGCCGACCCGGTAACACTGAGGGTTGAGGCAATGGACACCACACCTCGCGCTACGCTTGACCAGGGTTTGGCAACAACCATCCGTCATTAGGGGTCGGCCGGGGAGGGACAGGATCGAGCGTCTGCTAACTGCTCTCCTCTCCCTGGGGATGGTTCGGGGCTCGCACCGTGTTGCAGCGGCCCCCAATGGTAATTGGGAGCTCTACAGTTGCAGAGTATAAAGAGGGAGGAGAATAGCGGACATCGGCACACTGTGCCTTGATGTTATTGCACATCCGTACTCCTAGGGTAGAAAATACAGCGGAAAATGTCGGTCAGTCGTGGCGGCTTGATGGCCATTCCTCCACACACCCCGCGGACCCGAAGGAATTGCACCCAGGTATTAGATCCAGGCCCGGCAGCCAGGGGTTAGGGGGTCCCCCGCCGAGGGAACTGTGTGTGCCATCTCGGGTGAGTGAGCCGACGGGGGTCGCTGAGGTGCAGAGGTCTGCGGCCGGACAATGGCAGACCAAGCCGCAGGGAGAGAAATAATGGCTAAAAAAAAAAAAAACCCATCATCACCTGAACAGCTCTTTGTCAACCCATGTAAAATAAGTAGAAGTGGTTGGAGTCCTGTCCTGTTGGATAGTTGTCTTCATCACAAAAAACACCATCACAAGTGGCACTCTTGTTGGCAGTGTCACATGAGAGGCTAAGGACCAAATGGGAATGGAGTCTGGATTACCTCTCACCTATGTGGTGGTCCCTCTAAGGCGATGTCAGGTATTAGACTTTTTTACTAAACATATAACTTAGACTGTCAATATACGTTTTTTAGACCAGGGTATAGTACATCTCTTGCATCTGCAAAATATACAAACATATCTGCCATTAATTTAAAAAACAAAACAAAAAAAAAACTACTACTGAAACCCTGTTCCTTGACTTAACCAAGGCCTTTGACCTTGGTGAAGCTAATGTGCAGTGGTTTCAAATTTCTCTGTCCGTCTGTCTGTGTCTCCTAGAAATAGCTTTAATCCCGAGAACGATATTATTTATTTATCAACACCTTACCACAAGCTAGACCTGCTATAAAAATACAAATGCATGCTGATGATGCAGCAGCTGATGGTGAAGACTAATCTACTGCTCAGATACAGGATAAACTTCAACAGGGCTTTACTGACCTTCAAAACTAGAGAAATAAAAATGACCCATTAAATAAAGGGAATGTTGGTCACCAAGCCTCCAATTAGAACATTTAGTGCTTAAAACTTTTTTTTGCTCGCTTTTTAAAATAATTTGATTGATCCTGCCATTCCCCAATCCCTAATGTAAATAAAAGCCACAAGGCCACATCCCACTGTCCATTATGGATATCATGACTGGATAGCATTAGGCAGGGAAGACGGGGCAGACTATATGAGCCTACCTGTCCTTTTCTGCCAACACACTCTACATGTATGTTTCTATGACTGGGTATCAGCTGCAGGGGATTCAAAAGTCTTGAAATAGATTTTTAGCTTTTAAAAGCTATAGACTGCCTGGTCTACTGGTGTGGTGGGATGAGGCAATGGATGCCAGGCCACCAACCTACGCAGGCGACCCAGGTACAGGAAAAGACCAGGGTTGCTCGGGGGCGGGCCAGGTAAGAGAGGATTGAGCATTTGACAGCAGCCATCCTCCCTTGCGTGGGGGGTTCCTATGTCCTGTCACAGCTGCATTCTGAAAGAGGCTGGATGGCAGCGACAGCCGGGCCAGTGCATGGGGAAGGCATCAGAAGACGTAGCACACAGAGCTATACTCACTGCATGCAAGACACCCTAGGGGGCCACAAAGAGGAAAACCCTCAGCTCACTCTGCATTTCCTGCAAGCCCTGCATGACCCTAGGGACAGGTTACCTACGGGTGGTTAACCTGGAAGTCCTCAAGATGGGTCGGTGGCAGGGCCATGTAGTCTGAGACAGAAAAACTGGTGGCCAAAATGTATACTGAAGGGGGGGGTGGGGAGAGAACAGGACACTTTGGTTTGGAGATCCCTGGTTCGGCTCCTCTCCCACAGTGAAGTATAGGTAGAGGTGGGCAAACCAAGGCAGGCGGGAGTATAGTGCCTGGCTCTGGCATGGCCTCTATGAGCAATTGAGAGCAAAAGTTAAGCCAAGCCAGTTAAATGAAAGCAGTATTTTTGTCACCAGTGAAGTGGAAACAGTGGCAGGAACCTTCATGGGCTGTCGTGCAACTCATGAGGTACACTATCCCTGGCTTGACTCTTGGCGAACCATTCCTGGCTTGCCCACCCCTAACTACAGGTTACACGATCTAGACCATAACAACATCTTATGGATACACTAGGTATCGATTTGCATGCCAGTGTCCACAGACTGGTAAAATATATTCTAAAACAAAACAAGTTTATATCATCATAGTGATCGATACACACAGGACTCACTTCGCTGATGTCATTGTGTATGCCATTTGCTTGGGTTTTTGAATACTGAACCAGTTCATAAGTTCTGAACACAATGAAATGATATTAAAAGGCAGCATGGAAACCACACCACTGTCAACCTTTAAAGTATTTTTAACGTTTTCAGCTTTTAAATGTTTTGCTTGTGTCCAATTTAACTCGGGGAAGGGGGGAATGGAGCTGTGTTTGTTCAGCAATTTTTTCAACTGGTCTGCACATATGCAATAGTGTTCATTTCAGAGAGGGGGACTGAGACAATTTCCATGCAGTTTTTAATTTTGACCCACCTTTTCTTCTCCCTTGGAGACAACCTGCTCACCGCTATAATGGTTTTAAACTGCTGTTTTACAAATCTTGACACAACTCAACAATATGACCCATTATGTTTTTCATTTGACCCTTCAATTTTAATAGCCAGTGCATCAGCGTCCCATATAGATAAATACCTGAAATTAACCCTGATGCAATATTGCAAAACTTTAAAATCTATTCAATCAAAAACTAAAAAATCATGTTGTTCTCAAACCATGAAAAGGCACTATTCCACAACGAGCTCTAACAAACCTGTAAGTTTCATAATTTAACATTTTGCATTTTTTCCTATTCATTGGTTAAAAAAAATCAATTTTATTTTATTTTTTTTTTTTTAAGTAATTTCACAAATTAAGACTCTCTGAACAGCAGAACCGATTTTTCCCAGACTTGCCAAAATATCTGTCCCTAGGACTGAGGTTGCACACCAAATTTCACAGTCCTAGGGGCTAAGACCACCGAAATATAAGCTGTTGGGTTAACCCCCAAAATACATTTTGTGTTGGATTTACAAGGTCCTACTTATGTGGTGGCCAAGATGCAAGTAAAATGTAAAAAAAAAAAAAAAATGCAAAAATAATTTCTAAACCCAGGCACATGTGTAGTACACACATTTCAGGACCGGGGGACCAAAACATCACAAGAAAGTTTGGCAGCTCACAACTCACCAATAAATAAATACAGTCCAACATGACCACGCTACATAGGGAAAAAAAAAAAAAAAAAAGACAGGAAAAGCATAAAATATTTTCTTAGTTCAACAGGAACAAAAAAATAACTGCAACAAGTTTTAAATACCAACACAAATAAAAAAAAAAAATCACAAACATGGTCACAAAACTTTTTCTACGTCCAACATGAACATAATGTTTAAAGCACTAAACGGTCAAAAAAAAAGTACCAAATCCTAACAGACGTTAGGACTCGTGCATAGTTTGTGCAAACCAAGTTAGGAATCATGTTTCGTGCAAGGCCAGAAGGGACCTGCGTGTCCTACTTGGGAAGTAGGTTAGGACTTGGCTCCTGGTTCATGCAGAGCCTGAAGGGCCCTGCATGTCATTGTTTGTGAAAACAAGTTCTGACTCCCCTTTATCTCTTGCATGTCAGAGCTGAGTTAGTGTGTGCGTGCGTGTCAGAAATGGGGGTTTTAACAGCTTTTATCTCGGCCCCTGGGGCTGTGATATGTGGTGTACACCATGCCGCCGTCTCAGTACTAAGGGCTAATTTTTTGGGTAAGTTAGGCAAAGTTGATTTGGCAGTTTAAAAGTTATTAATTAGTGATACTATGAAACTACATTCCTCCAAGCCTAATTACGTACTCATGGGTATACCACTCATCAGTAAAGAGGATTGACTGGAGGTACTCAGGCAAATAAATCTGATTTTACAATCTGGACAACTGTAATAATCCAGATAGATACACAGATATATACGAGAGAGAGAGAGAGAATGATTATGAGTATCTGATGGCAAAGTGCTGTATACAAGAAAATATCCCTACTGAGGGGCCACTTAGCTCAAACTTGACTAGCCAGAAGGTAGAGGATTATGAGGTAATTGTCCCATCAAGATGGGGATATTTCATGAATGTACAGGACTTTAACAGACATTTTATATATTACCTGTGGTTGGTCTTTTTATGTTTCAGACCATTTCAGTTTTTTTTTGGTTTTTTTAATTATTATTATTGTTATAGTGTTTTTGCATAGTCTAGTGTATTTCTGTAGTGTAGGGGTTATGTGCATGGGATCCATTTTGTAGTATAGTATATTCTTCCATAGTGTAGCAGAAAAGCGTGTTTGTTTTTGCGTTAGCGCATGCACTTTTCTAGTGTTCATATAAAATGGGGCTTAGTTAGGAAGGGTGGTACTTCCTTTAGAAGTTGGAGTGTGTGTACAGTCGTTTTCCACACTCTAGAGGGCGTATGTATTTGGTCCAGTGCAGCGTTCCTCAGCAGCATGCATTTTACAGTGGGGAGTGGCAAGCAACAGAGCCCTGGTGTTTGCAGTCAGTAGCATCATGGGAGTCAGCAACAACATGGAGGTACCAATAGCAGCATGGAGGGTTTGGCTGTGTGTGTGTTGGGGGGACTGCAGGGTCAAGAGACATGGCTGATACATAAGTGGGGGTGGCGGGTTACCACTCGTGTGGGCAGTTTTTGTAGGTATATTTTTTCTAGTCTGTGGAGTTCAGTTCTAATTGAGAGAGACTAAAGTTTTTAAGATTTTCACGTGTTACTAAAATGGTTGTTACATGTGTTAACAAGGTGGCAGTTACATGTGTTATTATGGTTGTTTCAGTTGTAATAAGGTGGTTCGCAGTGTGCTCATTAGGAATGGATGCGTTATTAAGATATTAACATATTAATACAGTTATAGTGCATCTGCTAACTGAGTACCATCAGAGTGGCACAAGCGAGTTATGACCTGTTTTGCCCCCTCATAAGTGATGATAAAGTCATATTCTGAATGAGGCCATTGTGTGTCCAATTTATACAGTGTTTTTTAATTTTTTTATTAAATAGCTTTCACATTAGTTCTTTCAATGAAGATGTAACTTGTTTCTTTTCGATTTAACTGATCCTTTTCTAATGTGACAGATGCCACTGATGTCATTACGCACTGTGCAATACAGTAAGCCCACTTAATCAGGACATGGTTAAGCAGGGTGTCCCATCAAAAACATTTTTTTTTGCCATACAATACAACGTTAATTGCATCTGATAAACAGGACTACAGCACCTGGTTAATTGGGACGGTTGCGCTAACAAGCTTACAAGCTGACCTTTAAAAGGCTGCTTCTGAGGCTGCAATCAGAGCTACTAGAATTGTGCGTTAGTGAGAACGGCTGCCAGAAGAAACAAAATCAGCCTTACTGATAAGGTGAAGGTCCTTGAGGCCCTTGATGTTCCTGGTTCTTCCCTGGCAAAACCTTTGGCATTTCTAAATCTCAGGCTGGAAGGATCAGCCAAAATTGTGAAAAGATCAGAACTAGCAGATAAACAGCAACCTAGATCAAAAACGCAAACACGAAGGAAAGAACACGGATGTAAATGGGTGCTGTCTGTCAAGAGAGATGCTTAAGAGCAAGGCTCATGACTTTGCAGCTCAACTCTGCCACGAAGATTGTGAGGCAACGGAGGGGTGGCTGTTCCGCTGGAAATCATGCTACAACACTGTCTTTAAGCATGAACTCAGCAAGAAATCAGATGCCAACAAAGTGACAGCTCGATCCTGGATTTCAGATATCTTACCTGCTCTCCTTACCAATTACAGTCCTGATGACATGTTCAACGCCAACGAGACCAGATTCTTCTACCGCGGGTATCCGGACAGTCCAGATCTCGCTGGTGCAAAGAATCGTGTGTCAGTACTGGTCTGTGCCAATCTTACATGCACAGAAAAGGAAAAAAACTCTTGGTGACTGGCAAGAGTAAACGCTTTTGTTGCCTCACTGAAGATCTGAATACTCTGCCTATGATCTATACAAACTCGCCAAATTCCTGGATGACGAGCACAATCCTCCAGACATGGCTTCTGCAGTGGGTTCAACAGTTGTGCAAATCATGTCACCAGCTGCTGCTCTTGGAAGACAATTGCAGCGCTCACCCCCAAGAGCTAGCCAGCCAAGGCAGGAAATGAAAATTACGTACCTACCGTAATTCTTGATCTTTCTGTGTATCACCATTCATCACATTTGGGTGTGTGGCTGGAGGTCACGACCCCGTGGGGGCTCTTTTTTTTTTGGATGGGCGGAGTCAACGCACTGATGGCGCTGCCCTCGAGGTCGACGTACTGTGTGGCGCTCGCTGGTTAGCCATTAGGTGTCATCGACCCCACCCTCCCGCCAGTTCTGAGTCG
Organism: Neoceratodus forsteri; assembly: GCA_016271365.2. NCBI lineage: Eukaryota > Metazoa > Chordata > Ceratodontiformes > Ceratodontidae > Neoceratodus > Neoceratodus forsteri. Next base: position 760,397,410 of record CM057453.1, read on the forward strand.
CCGTAGAGTAAAAAAGGGTTTTGTGGGGGAACAAGGAAGTCCAAGGAACAGCCAAAGGAAAAGATATATGAACTAAAAAGAGAAATAAACGACAGAGGACAGACTGAAGATGGAAAAAAAACTAAGGGGACTGGGAAGGGGCCTCAATCTCTGGAATCAGAAAGGAAAGGAAGGAGGGAGGATACAAGAAGTGGGAGGGGAGAGGACATACCCTGGACTCACTAACTGTTCTGAAACTGAGCTTAGGAACTGCAAGGGAGTAGCCAGAAGGCTATCTTGCCAGAATTCAAGCCACAGAATTACTGGCAACTAACTCCAGCAGAAGCAGTAGAGGAATCATGAGAAAGAAGGAGACAGGAATCAAGGGTTGTCCTCCCCCGAAACCAAATAATTGGAATAGGGGAGAAAAACTAGTCTCCTTAATTAAAAACTGAGGGATGAGTCCCTAAGGACAAGGATGGAGGAAGATAAGGGTGAGGAGAGGGAGAAAAAGAGAGAGAGAGAGAGAGCAGCCACCATATCCCACTCCAAAGGGGTGGATCCAAGGCATTGAGGAGGGAGCCCCCCCCCCCAAATACCTCTCCTTCCCACCAGAAGGTGAAGGAAAAATCCCAGTGTGTGCCCAAGGTCACCCCGCTCCTGACCAGTAGGAAGGAAGGGAGGGAGGAAAAGGGGGGGCACACAGAGGGAGGAGGAACCAGAGGCTGAGGCCCCAGGAGGGACAGAGGGTGGGATTTGTGATGAATGGTGAAGATACACAGAAAGATCAAGAATTACGGTAGGTACGTAATTTTCATATCTTATCTCTGTCAATCTTCACCATTCATCACATTTGGGTGAATACCGAGCCACCCCGAAGGGAGCCCTAGGCCCTAAAGGATTAAGTCCCTTAGCCCTCAGTGAGGGAAAAACACAAAGGGAGAATCTTTACAGGCCTGGTGAGGCCCAAGTCTAGGGAGAATGAGGTGGGGACCCCCCCTGGAGGGGGCAGGAGGTTGCCCCGAAAGACGCCGCCTCACTCTACGGGAGAGAAGGTGGGTTCTCCGGTAAGCAGAGGAAATCACCGTACGCTGGGCCAAGGGTGACAACCGGGAAAAATGTAGCCATGCTGTCCGCCTAGTGCAGATCGCTGTCCCTATGATCCTGGAAGCTATCTCGTTGGCATCGTAAGATGCCCTCGCTAGGTGCCTTGCTAGCTCCAGCCCACGTGCAGAGAGTGCAATGGCTTGTCTGGTTACCTCCAAATCGGGCTAGGAGTTGACCTAGCCTGGACCACAAGAAGCTATCATAGGAAGCATAGTGGGCCTGATGAGCAGAAATCTAAAAGTAGCAACCGTGCCGAGTAGAAGATCCTCCTCTCCCAGGAGTCAAAATCCACGGAATCTTGATGTGGGGGCCAGTCACGGTGGAGGGCGTGAAGTCAACGGGAGTGTCCAGCTGTGTCAGTCCTGACAGAGGATGAGGCAAACAACCTGGAGACTCCAGGGGGGCACAATACCTCTGGCTCAGATCCCTAGGGGCTGGGACTCCGGAAAAGGGTCTTTGCCAGAACCACAATGACGCCTCCTGAAAAGGAGCAGGGCAGGCAGGCACCACATGGGTGGCCGCACTGAAATCGCCTAAAAAGGCACGCGTCTGCGTCAAATGATCCGGATTGTGCCAAGTGGGAGGGGTGACACGCAGGTCTTCCATTATCCTCATGAGGAAACGCTGATATTCAGCGAGATCAGCAGCTGGGGAGATGTGGACAGAGGGCTCCTCTACCCCAGAAGAGAAGGAGGATGAGGAAGCGGAAGACCTCGGAGATTCAGAGGTTGGCTGCTCAGGGGAAGGTGGAACACCCGCTCGTCCATGGCCCTGACATAAGTAGGGAAGTGAACAGCCGCACCCCTGAATTGCTCCGAGGAGAGAGGTCCCATAGCACCACTAATGCCTGGGAGAGCAGGAGATGGCGACAGAGGAATGGGGGCTAAGTCCACAACAGAAGGGGATCATCCTCTGTCCGGGCAAGAGAGCAAAACAGAAGCCTCAAGGGAAGGAGGAGCTCTGGAAAGTCCAACAGCCGATCAACCACGCTGGAAATGCCTAGGCCGTGCCCTGAAGAAACCCCCCTGTGAGGTGACCGGGACCGTGAAAATCCAAAAGGATGGTCCCTTCCCTCCAAAGACCAGGGCCCTCTCGAGGAGACTGAGAAGGAAGGGTGGGGGTCCGCGCTGCGACTCCTCCCCGAACCCATGTGGGTCCCAGAAAAGGGTCGCCTCATTGAACCCTGACCCCTCAGAGTCCGAAAGAGCCCTCCGCCTCGCAAACACCAGCCTGGGCAGCTGACATCCCTGGTCAGTCCCAGAGGAGACCACCCAGGGAGTAGCACCTTCCCCTCCACTCCCGAGGACGCTCCAGTCGGCCCTAAAGCTGGGTGATCCAGGCACACAGCGTGAGGTGGCAATCCAACTGAGGGAGCAGAAAATCCTCCAAGACTAGGCTGCAAGGCAATAGTGGCCTAGACCATCGCCTGCTGGTCAGTACCCAGACTCGGGGAGGGGACTACCGCCCGCTCCTCAGAGGGAGGCTGGCTCTGGTCAGCCAAAGTAACCACCAAGGTGTCCACACAGGCTGCCAATTCCAAAAAGTCGGACAGCTGGTCCGAACCAGATTCTGAGTCCACCTCAGAAGAGGTAGCGACTTAAGTCCGGTGCCAGACCGTACACAGATGCCCGCTCCTGTCTAGAATGACAGAAGTGCCAGTCCAGGAGTCTGCACCACAGCCGGCACCAAACTCCCCCACGGCACTGCGAATGGTGCCCCAGGAGGAGATGGCACCGGGAGTGGCAGCAGAACCGGAGTCGATGTCCGCCACGGCGCCGTCCCCCCCCCACGGCGCCACGAACAGCACCGCAGTCAGGGACGGTGCCGACAGAGACATCGACAGTTCCCTCTGTGCCAAGAGCAACACCTCCCTTGGCGCTGTGTCTTCGCTCAGCACCACAGGCAGCGCCGGAGCTAAACATGGCACTGTCCCCAGCCTCGGTGCCATGAACGGTGCCAAGACAAGAGACAGTCAAAGACGGCGCCACTGAACTTCCACCAGTTGCTGCCAGCTCTGCAGAGGCAGCGCAGTGGTGGACCCGGCTGTCAACAGCACCACCATCAGGGCCCACAGCACCGCAAATGGCCGTATAGAACCAGGAGGAGACCCGGAGGAAAGGCTGAGACCCCGCAGCTTGGCCCGACAAGTGTGCACCAGTTTCCCGAAAGTCAGCGGAGCTCGTCCAACTTTCCACACGCGCGCTATTCCAGGACATGTTGATCGATAGAGAAACAGGCATCACACAAATCCACATCGTGAAGCGGGCCAAGGCACATAAGGCAACGATCATGTTGGTCGGTAACTGAGTACTTGCGGCCGCATGGGCACCAACGCATAGAAGGCTGCCCCGCCTTTAATGACTTTTTGCCCTCCGACTTAGACATGATCAATGGAAAACAAATGCAAAAACCAGACTATGTCGTTGAAAATAATAAAGGAACAGTCTTACCAAACAACGGCATCGAGTAGGGCAAAACGGAACCGGCAGGTAGAACTCTGCGACAAAGAACACTAAGACTAGGCCCGACATAGTTGCTTGGAGCTCCTCACGAGGTGAGACCTCTCGGTGGAGCGAAGAACTGGCGAGGGGGGCAGAGTCGACAGAGCACCTAATAGCCCAACCCGTGGCGCCACGCGGTGCACAGCCTCGAGGGCAGCGCGTCGGTCGCGTCAACTGCGCCCATTCAAAAAAAGCGCTCCCGCAGGGTCGTGACTCCGGCCACACGCCCAAATGTGATGAATGATGAAGACTGGAACAGATAAAATCATCAAGTTAGCTTACTTCTCCCCAAACACGACTAGCACAATGTGGCCCATGGATATGGGCATTACCCAAAATCTGAAAGGCCACTACCACTCACTTGTGCTAAGATAATCGTCACAATCGACCAGGGTGACACTCATGTGGCTGAAATCGCCAAAAAGGTCATGCTGAGCAACAGAATCTACATGCCCTGGCAGTGTCAGTGGCTCAGTAGGTAGCACACTTGCTTCTGAGGCCAGGAGATCAGAGGGCTGTGGGTTCAATTCCCACATCTGGCACTTGGGTTAATATCCCAGTACTGACACTGTAGTGCAGCATGAGAGGGGTGCTGCACTTCTGAGGTGCTGTCTTTCGGATGAGACGTTAAACCGAGGTCCCATCTGCCTGGATTGGTGGTAGTTCAGGTGGATGTTAAAGATCCCATAGCACTTATCAAAAAGAGCAGGGGAATTTCCCCCGGTGTCCTGGCCAAATTTCCCTCATTCACTAAAAATACCACCAACAGTTTCATCTGGTTCAAGGTCAGTTGGCATTCATCTGCATCCCCCTCCCCCGGGTCGTGCCTGAAAATAGGCAGGAATTGTCTAGTGCACTTACCCGGTCAACAAAAACTAAATAAAATAAAATGCTGCACTGTGCTTGGAGCCTGGTAAAACCAACTGCAACCTGCTTTAGAAAAGCAGGTTTTTGCAGCACTGACCCTGACGAGATCACACTCCAAACAGAGAATGCTGCCCTGGTCAACATACCCCATCCAGAGTTTATGTCTGTGAAGGAATTCTCAGAGTTCGTCGAAATGGATGCCAAGGAGAACTCACCACAGCGATGTGGTCGCTGCTGTAAAGAGGTTGAAGATCAGCGAAGCTGAAGACAATGAGACAGACGAAATGCCAGCCACCCCTAAAAACAAAGTCTCAGTAACAGCTATGGAGGTACTCCCAGGGCTGTTGCTGGCAATGAAGTGGTGCCAACAGTGTGGTCTCGTCTCTGTATGGGACAGTCTGTCAGAAGCAGAGTCATCAATTCATCGTTCTCTGTTGAATGAATCACAGCAGAGCAAAGTGACTAACTTCTTTAAGTAAAACAACGTAAAAAGCACAGCATATAGTATGCACCTAGCACACCCCTGACCACACTTAAAGTTACAGCACTATATATAGCACAGTACCCTCTCGTACAAACTGCACAAAAGTCACAAAGCATAAAAAATACTACTACTACTAAAAACAGGAAAAAAAACTGGCACATACAATCGCTACTGTATATGCATCTCACTGACAGCAATCTGCAGTGGGTGAGCATCACACCACACTGCACAGTGACATCTAGCTAATTGGGATATGAAATCCACAATGCCATCCACTGTACTGCTCTCACAAGGGTTAAGCAACTCTTTGTGACTAACCTAAAGTGGAAACAAATACAGCACTGTAATAAACAATTTAGTTTCATTAAAAAAAAAACTTCAGCAGCTAAAATAATGTAAGAAAGAAAGAAAGAAAGAAAAGCAATAACCCACAACACGGCATGTGTTTCTAGAGAATTAATGCACACACTGGGTGAACTGGGAGGAGGAGGCCAACGGCTAAGTGACTTTCAATGCACCTGGGAAATGCATTATTTCAAGAAACCCATATCCTGAAGTCAGTTATTGTGCCAATAAAATGGGATTTTATTTTTTAATGAAAAAAGATTTTATATTCCTTTAGTAAGGTTGTTGCTAGGTAGAATAAGTGAGTTTGGTAACAAAGGCCATGTGCCTTTGAATGAACCGGGAAACTACATTTATTTTGAAGAAACCTATGCCCTGTTGTGGATTCTTGTGTTTAAAAAGTAGGAAAAAAACTTTATTTTAATGGAGAAAAGGTTTTATTTTCGTTACTCAAGTTGTTGCTAGGTAGAACAATGCAGTTTCTTGGTAAATAATCAATGGTCAGGTGCTATGTTCTAAGTAATGAAGTTTGATCTGGTCAGTTTTTTTATACCCCATAATATAAACATAGCTAGACAGGTGGATACTTATGGCACCACTCTACTGTTTATCAGTCTTCACTGCCCTTCAAACCTGATCACTGCAGTCTCCACCTCTGCCCTCTTTCAGAAGTTCAACGGAAAGAGTGCAGAGGTGAAGACTGCCATCAGAAAGGTTGAAGGCTGGGCAATGGAAACAGAGGCTTCACAACAAAGGTTGTTCACACATTCTTTATGGTTCAAAAAACACTACTTGAGAACACTACTAAATTCAGTCCAAGGTTCAGAATACTAGAGCTCTTCCTCTCAAACAGATTTAAAAATAAAGGTAAGGGCAGATTTCTAGACATAAACCTGCATTTCAGCTTTGAAGCAGCTGTACTAGTTAAAGCAAAATATCGAAATAAAGTAGTGCTGAGCTGAGCATGAGCAGACTAACAGCAGAGGAACTAGGAAAATGAAATAGCCACAGATTTCTATTTCAGAGGCTCTATATAAAGTTATTTTTCCTGTGCCAGTAGGTGCGTGTGTGTTTTTTGGGGCGGGGGGGAATCCAGTAATGAAATAATATTTAATTTGTGTATGTATGTATGTAATATGAGGTAGGTACACTGGTCCCAGAGACCGTTTTCAGGTACTACCCGGGCCATGTAGCTAGCTCATACAGTACAAGGAAAGAGGGAAAAAAAAAACACGAGTAAATACAGCATGCAGTGCATGAGAGTATAATACATGACGTTCAACAGTACAATACACAGGTAAAATACAGTTCAAAGTTGGGGACAGTGCTCATATACCAGGTAGTAACAATATACAAGTTAGTGCAAAAAGAAGAAAAGTAAAAAGCTCCATATAAACAGAAGCAGGGAGATACAATCAAACCAAACAGATGAGGATTAAAGTTTGCAAGTGGCAAAGAGGAGTGGGACCAGTCAGGCTCTAGGGACGAGGGGCCGACAAAAGAAATCCTTCAGAAGGATTATGCACTCCAAAATACAAAAGTACAAATCCAGTAAAGCTGTGTAGCAAACGCAAAAGTAGAGCGTTTGTTTTGGGCAATCCTGCCACAATAAATTTGCTACACATCTTTACTGGATTTTGTTTTTTTGGAGAGCAGAAACCTTCTGAATATTTGTATTCCTGGCTGGCAGCATTTTCTGCACTGACAAACTGCCTTCTGAGCGCACCATTTCTCTACCTTGTGACAAAAGAAATCCCCCTGGCCAAGATCAGGAATTGCACTTGCAGGCAGGAAGGTGATGTTTACAGGTTGGAACATGTGGAGAGCTTCTGTGAGATTTTGGTGGTGTCTATGCATTTCGCATCGGTGGGGCTTCTTCCTGGCACCTTCGTGTTTGCTGTGTAGAACTGGACTGAAGGGTTGACAGTGTGCCCCTTTAAATATTAAAATGGAGTCTGCCCTCCGTTATTTTCACTAGAGATGTTATGAAGGTGGCCCTAAAGCCACCAAACTGCTAACCTTCCATCTTCGCCGTCAGATGGCTACTACGGCAGTCACCAGAATCCAAGATGCTAAATCACAGATACTGCATGTAGCACAAGAACATGTACTGAAAACTTTTAGACTCTACTATGAACACTTATACACACCTGAACAGCCCTCTGACCCTCTTAAGATTGATAATTTCCTCTCTTCCTTGAAACTCCCTATTATACAACAAGACCAGACTGGAGTTACTAAATGCCTCATTTCCTCATCAGAGTTGGGTACCATTATCAAAAATCTTCATAATTCTAAATGCCCAGGCCTTGATGGTTGTACCCCAGAGTTTTGTAAACAATTTCAGGAGCAACTACTTCTACACCTAACTGATGTTATGTTCACATGCAGCTAAAGGAAATCCCCCACCCACCCACACTCAACCCCACCGGAATCTAATGTAGCTACCATCTCAACAGTTTTAAAGCCAGATAAGAATGAGACTCTGTGCTCTTCTTACACCACATTTCAGTCTTTAATATTAATTAGAAAATCTTTTCTTCTATACTAGCTACCAGACTAGATATTATTTTACCCACTATAATACAACCAGACTAAATGGCGCTGCTACCTACCGGCAGCCAAGGAAAGCAGGTACGATTGGTCAGCTCCTAGCTCGGAGCTGTCAGGCTTCAATTGGACTGGCTCCTGGAGACTGTAGACGCTTCCCGATTGGACGCTGCAGAGCCCCATTGAGAAAGCAAGCAGCCAAGGCACCTTTTTCAAATCACAGCTCGGCCACTGCCTTGCTGTACTGCTCTCTGGACAGTTTTTTGGGGGGCAACCCCCCTTTTTTTTTTTTATTAAATACACTTCCCCAGTGATCCTGCCCCCTGAGGCCTCACACTAATCAATTACAGCAGTTCCTTAAAGGGGTGATCCTCTCTCGTGCTCAAATTTTACTGCAAAAATGCTGCTTCATCCATTCAGCATAGGATTTCTACTTAGTGTAACTGTCACATACCGTGGTTCTCTAAACCTACAAAATTTTCAACACCCAGGCATATTCAGAGGCTACCTAAATCTTACACACATTTCTAAATGTTTCCCTCCAACTGCCACTTACCCGACCTGGCCTCCATACTACCATACACTGCTGTACTCATGCCTGGTACCAACTGCCTCTCTCATGGGTTTGCCCTTTCAATTCAAGCTATTCTGTATGCTTACTATCGCCCCTCACCTCGTTGTTTAGCCTTGGAGAAGAGTTTGAGAAACTGCCCACGCCTCAGGGGCAGAATTTGGCCATTTCAGCTACTACTTAATGCTATAAAAAAGATGCTCCTACTGCTACTCATCTGTGCTGGTAATGTTGAATTAAACCCCAGGCCCCCCCTCTCCATTCCTGCCCCAGCTGACCTACCTTTACTAAAAGGGTTATCATTTTTGTATTTAAATGCCTGCAGCCTTCTGAAAAAGCTTGATACTATCAAAATGTGGATCCTCCACTGCTCTCCTGATGGTCTTGTAATCTCAGGAAACTTGGCTAAGACCAACCACCCTGGACTATGAGGTCAACATTCCTTCGTACAACTTGTTTCGTACTGATAGGAAATCCCAGGGAGGGGGAGTAGCCATCTATGTTCGGGACAACATTAACCCAACTATGGTGGACACGACTACAGTCCCTAAGGAGTTTGAGTGCCTCACGCTAAGAATTCAACCAGCCAAGTCAACATCTATTTGCATTAGTGAGTGCTATAGGCCCCCCTCAGCTAGCCTTTCTTTGCTCAAACACTTAAGTGACATACTAGCTACCACCTCATCAGAAGTATCCATAATTGGTGACCTCAACCTTGACTGGCTCTCTCTCCAGTCTCCTTACCACTGAAAGAATTCTGTGATGCCTATGGACTTACCCAGATCATTAATGAAGCTACCCGCCAAAATACCAAAAACCCGGAGCGTAGCTCCCTTCTTGACCTAATCCTTGTAAGCAAGCCTCACCTCTTCTTCCATTCAGGTGTACTCTAACGACATCAGCAACCACTGTGCCACTGCATGCGTAAGGTCAACGCAACTCCAAACCTCCTCTTCCTCTAAATACATCCATAAGAGATGTAAACTGAACTTCTGCCCAGATGCTTTTCTCTATGACCTCCAGTATGCTAACTGGCAGAAATTTTACCTTGCATCTTCTGTGGAAGAGGCACACGAGGTACTTCATGAAATAGTCACCGAAACCCTAGACCTCAATGCCCCAGTTACCAAAAGCAGAACAAAAAGAAAATCCTGTCCCTGGTTCACGGATAACCTAAAGACTGCCTTATGGCATAGGAATGCTCTTTGGAAAAGAGCCAGAAAGTCTAAACTGGCCACAGACTGGTCTGCTTTCCGAATCGCAAGGAATTTCTGCTCAAAAACTATCAGAGCTGTCAAGTCTAGTTATTTCCGCTCTGAACTTAACGCATCCACTAACTCTGCTACTAAGTTTTGGAAAACTTTAAGGGAGGTAGAAGGCCATAACAACGCTGGCACACTTCCCCACAAAATTTCAACTGGTGGTACCCACACTACAGATAAAAATGAGATCCTTGACCTCCTTAATGATCACTTTGCCACAGCAGGGATGGCTTTTGATACCTCCCCAGCAAATGCTATCAGGGCAAAGTTCCTTAGTCAGTCATCTGATTGCCACAATCCAAAATCTATTGACCCTTACCACTCTTTCTCCTTCTGTCCAGTCACCATCAAACAGGTTGAGGATCACCTTCCTCAACTTGATACTAAGAAAAGTGCGGGTGCGGATATTATTGAGCCTTTCTTCCTAAAGTTGGCCTACTATATTTTGGCTCCCCCTATTACCCACCTTTTTCAATTTGTCTCAATCAGGACTCCCTCCCCAATGTCTGAAAGACGGTCCATGTCATCCCTCTATTCAAATCAGGGGACCCTTGCGACCTAAATAATTACCGCCCAATCTCCTTGCTCCCGGCCTTGCCAAAACTACTGGAGAAGGTAGTAAATGAACAGCTCAGATCTAATCTGAAAAGTTTTAATCTACGAAACCCAATTCAATCCAGTTTCAATCCCATGCATAGTACCTCCACTGCCCTTGCTAAGGTTATAAATGACTGGCAGTCCACACTTGATAAACAATACATATGTGCCTTGTTTCTGGACCTTAGCAAGGCTTTCGACACAGTGGACCACGATTTGTTCCTGGTGACCCTGAAGAAAGTTGGGGTGGACAACTTGGCCCTAAGTTGGTTCGCAAACTATCTTGTGGAGAGAGAGCAGCAGGTCAAGGCTGAAGACCTATCACCAAAAATAAATACTCCTTAGAGGTGTCCCCCAAGGATCCATACTTGGTCCACTTCTCTTTGCCATTTATATTAATCAAATTGACACTGGCCTAAAGTCATTTTAGTATCCATCTCTTCCCTGATGATACAGTGCTATACATTAACAGATCCAACTCCGGATCAAGCCATTTTGGACCTCCAGAATGATTTTGACATCCTCCAAAAAAATCTACTCAACTTGAAACTCCTGCTCAATGCCAAAAAAACTAAGGCTATGATTTTCTCTCCACTGGCCCCTCATCTAAAACAAAACAAAAACAAAAAAAAACCCAGATAAGGTTCCTCACATAAGCACCCTTTTGGGAGAAGCCCTGGAGTTCAATTCAAATACCTGGGGATCTGGATTGACTAAAAATTGTCCTTCATTGATCACATTGAAGAACTCACTAAGAAACTGCGTCAAAGGTTCGGGATTTTCTTCAGGATCAAGCACTCACTAACCTAGGAGGCTAGAAAACTCCTAGTCCAAACTACCTTCTTGCCTCTCCTAGACTATGTGGACATCCTATATGGCCATAGTACTAGCACAGTTCTCTCCAAGCTTGATGCCCTATATCACAGAGCCCTTAGGTTCATTTTGGATGCCCCTTATGACACACACCACTGCATCTTCTATTCTTCCTTAGGCTTGAGCTCCCTTAGCTTCAGGAGGCAAAAAAATGCTATTCTATGGACATATAAGGCAATCACTCAAATTACCTCAGTACCTCACAAGCTGCCTAACTCCCTGCATCCCTAGTGCCTATTCTCTCAGAAGTCTTACCATCTTATCTCTGGCTATCCCTAAAGTTAAAATGCGCTTTGGTAGAGCTTCAATAAGCTTCACTCTTCCTATGCTCTGGAATAAGATCCCGAAAACCTTAAGGCTCGCTTCCCCTGTCACATTCTCCCTCTTCAAATCCTTGTTCCTGAGGACCTTCTCCGAGGTCTGTCATTGCTTCAAGTCAAGGTCTCAACATCACAATTTGTTACTGCTTTAAATTCCGGACTTAAACCTCAACCATTGCCTGAGACGTCACTTGAGTCCTCACTTTTGTCACTGTCCAAATCAAGGTCCCAACATCATGATCTATCTTTGCTTCAAATATTGGACTTCAACCCCAATGATTGCCTGTGGCATCTGTCGTGTTTCTCCCTTAGAACAGTCCTTCCTCCCTAGGCCATCATGTCCAACCCTCTATCTCATCTGACCTTCTCTCCCACCTCCCTAAACCCCTTCCCCTTCCCACCCCACTTGCCAGGCCATGCCTACAGTACTTATCAAAGGACTCTTACATCTCAATCTTTTTCGCACTTTAATGCTAGAGGAACTGCCACTCCTACTTACTATGACTCCTCCAATGATGTTTACTGTATAAACTTTAGCTCATTACCTTACATCCATATATCTGTATCTATGCAATTGTATTTAAAATGGCACTACCTCTTGTTGAACCTATTGCTATGTTCTGGTGGAAGTATCTTGTTACATGTGATGGTTATATGGTACTCGTGTACCTATATGATGACTACTGTGATCTACCATTACCAAGCTTGCACCACCAGTGAATTCCTGTAACACTGGTTCCTTTTTTTAATATAAGCGTTATGTACTGTACTGTTTTGTTTGCCATGATGTTATTGCTCTCTTGACAAGGTGCCTTTGTAAATGAGTCTTGGACTCAAAGGTCTGTAAACCGATCTAATAAATAAAATAAATTATGTTATTATTACTACTATGTAATTGTTATGTACGTTCACTCAACCTGTTATGTCTTAACCCTGTTGGCGATTGTTTTGCCCCAGGTCCATCTTGTAAATGAGCTTGCCTCAATTATGTTCCAACTGACAAAAATAAAGATTTTGATTGACTGATTGATTGACTGAATTTGTTAGAGCTCGGCAAACACAGGATGCTGTCAATGTACCCTACATGTGCTTTACCATGCCACCCAGAACAGGATCCACTTTCTATTACTCAGCCTTGATGCAGAGAAGGATTTTAACTGGGTGGAATGGCCTTTTTCATTTCAGGTCCTGCAATTAATGAAGTTCCCTTCCACATTTATCACAATTCTACGGATGTTATATAAGCCATACATGAAGATTAATGGCCAAACTTCCTTCCCTTTCCCTCTCCACAGAGGCACCAGGCAAGGATGCCCCTTGTCCCCACTCCTCACTGCTATTTATCTAGAACCTCTGGCACAAACCTTGAGACAATCCCTTGAAATATAGATCTAGGAGGTCAGCAGCAGAAATTTGCGTTATACGCAGATGATCAACTGATCTATCTTACACAACCAGATCAATCTCTACCCCTCCCCCCTTCTTCAGGTCTCTAGAGACTGTGAAGGATATAAAATTAACACAACAAAGATGGAGGTACTTCAATTTACCTACCAGCCCAGCACTCCTATCGGAGATGCATTTCCCCTCTAAGTGGAATATGCGATCCTTTAAATATCTAGAAATACAACTTACAAATGATCTTGCAAGCAATAATACCTGACAGGGTAGGCAGTACTGGGCAATACCGGACTGCCCACTGGCATAATGAGGCCTGACACTACAGACGGAGGGCCTCATAGCCCCTGGAAGGTCCAATACTGCCTAATACTACCCACCCTGGAGGGTATTACTGTGCTCATTATTTTTTTTTTTTTTTTTTTTTTAAGTAATTTCACACAAAAAGTGTGTAAAATATTACTACAAACTAACAGAAATGTCAGGTTCTGTAAAATAGCCCCTTTACTGGTTTAGAGCCACTAGACGGTGCTGCAGTTTGTGAAATCCCTTTTGGTACTAGGTTGGAGTGTCACTTTTCAAAGTGGTACAGAAATTATTAGTTTAACGCCCCGAGTCTTCTCTTTGGTTGTAGAGATAAAAATTTGTTTTGCTTGATAGATTGTGAGCAGGGAGCGAGCAGCTGAGCTGTGAAGTGGGAATGGGGGCAGTGTCCTCTCGTCTTGCTTGATCAGGGGACCACAGTAGGAGTGACAAACTTGTGCAGAAAAAAAGGAGGTACTCTGCATTTTTTAAATGGGTAAGGTTCTGTTGTGGGGTGATTTATTGCAGTCCGGTGCAGCAGAAAGGCATCAGGGACAGTGTAAGGCAGGCAGTGGTCGCTAAGTGAGTTTTACTGCTAAACATGAAGCACCAGCTGCCATTTTGGCTGGCGCTGCTTACTGCGGGGACGTGAAGCCAGTCAGGCTGTCAGCTTCCTTTTTGTGGTTTTAAATTTATTTTATTTTTATTTATTTATTTTAAAAAAACACATGTGGCTAATCTTTCAATAGTTTAAACATAAATTAAAACAGACTTGGGGGAGTGCCCAGAAACTAACTCACCCACTCCCCAACTCAGAGGCAAGAAATGGCGTCTGCTGACGCTGAAAATTCGAGGTGCCCAAGGATACCCTCAGTAATGCTGCACCCTGAATTGCCACTTATTTTCAAGCGAGCGTCTTTCGAAAGTTGATGTACCCCCCTCCAGTAGTGCCCATCAGCCAATCGGAGAGCTCCAAGAATCTTGCCCATTTTCTAAACACAATTACACAATTCTATATGGAAATTCTACACCTCTTACCCAAATGTTTCACATGGACTTTACCAGGTGGAATACTATAAACCTTACCTTAATCCACCGCATTGCATGTGTTCGTATGAATATTCTTCCACGGGTACTATATTTCGCCCAAACCTTACCCCTCCCATTACAGGCCTCACAAGCTCGGACATGGAACAAAATGATTTCTCACTTCATTTGAGTGGGTTCGTGCCCCAGAATAAAACTTACTACCTTCCAACTTCCAAAATCTAAGGGAGGCTTAACCCTTCCCCACCTGTCCCACTACCATACTCTGCTGCTCAACTCCGTAAAGCCTTCTACTGGCTCTCTCCAAGCTATCATGCTGTCTGAAGAGATTTAGAGATGCCTGAAGAAGAGCTATACCCAATAACAGGAGGGGTGTTGCAACCCTGAGCCTCTACTCAAATTTCTTCTGTAGAAAATTCCTTACCAGCCACTTCTCTTGCAGCTTGGACTACTGTGATGGCACACTCCACTCTCTTGGCCTTCCGATATTTTGCAACGCCACTGGCCCGGAATGCTTCATTTACCCCAGCCAAGACAGATGCTTTTTTCCTTTGCATAGAACGACAGTTTTTTTTCCTCCCTGCCCATGCCTTGCAAGGCTCAGAAATTTTGAATTTCCCAACTCTTCTTACCAATTACAACTGGAGATCTACAGATTATATCTGTTACATACAGGTCCTCAGCTTCCTTCTGAAACAACGAGCTGCGCATCCTTATAATACACTTATGCCTCTGATTACACCACTGGTACTTAATACCACTGCAGGAGCTTCTTTAAATTCACTGATATCGCATCTATAGAGCTCTGATGGAGCTTACAGGTTATTCAGTTGAATACCTTCATATTAGATGGTAAACAGACCTTGGTTATGAATTAAGACAGCAGTACCTGGGACAAATCTCTTTTGTACATTCATAGACCTACTTATATTTGGAAGGAGTATTCATGAAAACGTATAACTAGAGTCTTCTATACTCTGGTATAGCAGGTAAAATGTAATGCTTCTATAACTCTTACTTGTTGGAGAAAATGTGGTGCATCTAGAACATCACACGCACATATATTTTGGCTCTGCCCAAAAGTCCTGATATTCTGAGACGCTTTACAAACAAACTGCAGGACATATTTAGTCCTACCCTTCATATAACCCCATCCCTAGTCCTTTTCTTAGACATGCCAGATGGGTATCGCCAATCACAGACCAGAAGACTGCTGTCTATTGGTATCTTGTTTGGCAAAAAAGTTATTACCAAAAAGTGGTTGAAGGAAGATCCCCCTTCAGTACAACTTTGGCATCAATTAATGACTGAAATGTATACAATGGAAAAACTTATGGCAGGAATCAAACAGAAAAATCTGAATTACTGTGGCGCCACTGGGTGATGTACAAGTCAGTCATTAAGGCTGACTTTGTCCCGTCATTTGCTCATGTGCTTATAAATTATAATTCTAGCTCTATTCTTATCTATGTACGCAACCAGAATTGTATTCTGTTCTGTATTTAACACATCTGCAGCTTTTTGTTGTATATTTACATTTTATGTTTACTAAAAAACAATAAATCTATATTATCAAAGGAACTGCACTAGCAGGCCATGGCTGATTAAAGTGTACTTTGAATAGCTGAAGGGTGCCTAATGAGTGACGCGTCGCTGGTAGGCCAATCCAGAGCTTGGGGACAGTGACCGAGAAGGCCCTCTGCCCCATATCAGTGATGGTCCAGGGTAGTCAAGGAGGAATTGGGAGGAGGATCTCAGTTCCCGTGTGTCATGTTTGATGCTGAGAAGAATGGTTAAAGGGGAACAAACACCATCATGGAGGGGTTTGTAGATAAGGGAGCCCACAAGGAAGTCCCGACGGGCCTGGGGGACAGTCACCAAAGCACTGAGTAAAGAAAGCAGTGGTGGGCGTTATACAGAGCTAGTGTAACAAATCTGCAAATGCTGGTAAAGGCAGTATTGAGATGTGAGAGGTGGCGGGACACGGTTTGACAGATGATGGGGGGAGCAGTAATCACGGAGGGGTAGGACCTGAGCTCCTGACCAGGTGCACTCCCACTGTGGCATGGCACTCACCTCCGACGACGCACGCATCGCCCTCGGCTGCCACAGTGTACTTGAAAGACCCGAGATCCCCGACCAGGTGCGTGCCCCCTGTGGTGCGACTCTCACCTCTGACAATGCTCGCACTCGGCTGCCAAAGGATACTTGAAAGACCTAAGCCCCCCAATTGAGTGCGCTCCCCTGTAGCGCAGCTCTCACCTTCTACAACAAAGACCTGAGCCCCACGACCAGGTACACTCCCCCTGCGGCACGGCTCTCACCTCCGACGACACCCGCATCACCCTCGGCTGCTGCAGGATACCTGAAAGGTATGGTCCCTGCCAAGAAGCTAGTGAATTTTTAAATTCTGGCGCCCACTAACCTCCGGTCGGTGTCTGGCCACTTTGCACTGAATTCCACATCTGACTGGCCCCGCAACAAGCCCAAAGACTGTAGCTTGCTCGAATATTTTTCTGGGAAGCTTTTCAGCAGCCTCTGCATTTTGCCAATTTTTCAGGCCCTCCACCCGCCCCCTCGTCGCTCCTTAATTAAATACTAGCTGCAGGGAACTAGCCACTCCTCCTCCCTAGGTTACTGGCCTGCGCCAGGCTACCTTATCCACTTAAAGGGATATTGCCTAACACAGAGTGCCTATATAGACAGTCCCTTCCTCCTCTGTACACAGTCCACAGATGGCTCCCTTAGCCCCCCTTCTCACCTATGTCTGCTTCCTTCTCCTCCTCAGACTAAAGCCAGATACAGTAAAGCTGAATGATTCTTCAGACCGGAACTCTCCTAAGCCCCATGCACTAAGCCTACCAGTGTCTGCATTGCCGTTAAACCCCACTAGAGGCACTGACCCTCACTCATTCGTGAGGCATCATCTCTTACACTGGCCCCTAGCCCTCATCCGGTCACCCCTCATCTATGCAGCTAAGGTAGCTATATTTGCATTGATCCTTTCTCAGGGCCCCGCTGCCCCTTATCATGCAGCCCAAGGTGGTGCTCGTTCTAAGCGTCCTACCAAATCCTTCCTGAGAATTCTGGTAAAATGCCTCAGGAAATTATTAATCCTGCCTTTGCTCTGCTCTGGGAGTGTGGAATTAAACCTTGGTCCCCCTCGTACTCTAGCTGCCCCTGCGGATCTCCCGCAGTTAGAGGGCCTGAGCCTTCTGCATATGAATGTGTGTAGCTTAGCTAACAAATTTGACTTGGTACAAGCCTGGGTGCTTCATGCGACTCCAGACATAGCAATGTTCTCGGAAACCTGGCTCACGAACCACATACCTGATAAAATGATTAACATCCTTGGCTACAACCTGTTCAGGTGTGACAGGTCTACCAGAGGCGGAGGTGTTGCCATCTATATCAAAGACAAATTCCTTACCGCCGATACTGTTTCTACATTTGTGCTCAAGGAATTCAACTGCCTTGCACTAAAGCTAACCTTAGCACCAGGAGTAGCCCTTCTAGTAGTTGCGTTACGGGTCACCTTCTGCTGGCCTTGGCTTATTACCACATCTCCACTCCCTCTTGGAGAAAGTGAATCTTGAATGTGTAATTATGGGGGATTTTAACCTTAACTGGAATGATGCCTGCGCCAACAAGCTGAAGGACTTCTGTGATGAGCATGAGCTAACCCAGATCACCCGCGAGAACACCCGACCCAATAAAAAATACCCTGATCGAAGTATCTTACGGGATCTTGTCAATAAGCCGCACAATATCTCCCATGCTGGGGTCTTCCATAATGATTTGAGTGACCACTGCGCCATTGCCTGCGTCGGGTCCTCCTCCAACCAATTGTCTACCTCCACCTTTAAGCTAAAACGTAGCCTAAGACACTTCTGCCTCTCTGTCTTCCTGGCAGACCTTGGTAGTATTAAGTAGCAGAACTTCAATCTCGCACCCTCAGTATCTGAAGCCTACAGCATTTTCCAAAATCTGTTACTGAGGGTAACCAATAAACATGCACCCTTAAGAAAAGTGAAATCAAGAAAACGGGCACCCGATTGGTTTACCTTGACGGTAAAGAAGGCTCTCCGGGTCAGGGACGTATTGTGGAAAAGGGCAAGGAAGATGCAGGCGTTCCCAAACTGGCTCTCCTTCCGGGTAGCCAGGAACGCCTGCACCAAACTCATCAGGGCTGAGAAATCACAGTTCTTTAAGTCTGCCCTCGAGAATAATAAAAACTGCTCGGCCAAATTTTGGCAAATTCTGACAGAGGTCGAAGGCCATGCTCAAGCCTCCCCACTGCCTGCCCAAATTGTGGTGGGCAACACCTCCTACACTGATAGATCGTATGTGCTTGACCAGCTTAATAATCACTTTGCCACAGCAGGCCTCGCGTTTGATGCCTCGCCGGTTAGCAAGTTGAGTTCCCATGGTGCTGCCGGTGTAGGTATTAGCCACGGTACTGTCCTCAGTGCGTACCACCCTTCCTTTAGCTTTCAGCCAGTAATCTTCAAACAGGTGGAGGATCATCTTCTTTCGCCAGACATTAAAAAGAGTGCAGATGCCAACTCACTGGAACCGTTCTTTCTAAAAGCAGGCTGCTATTTTTTGACAGCTCCTATTGTCCATCTATTTAACAGCTATTTAACAGGAATTACCACCGATCTGGAAAACTGCGCGTCATCCCTCTTTTCAAGTCTAGGGACCCCACCAACTTGAACAACTACCGACCAATCTCTCTTCTTCCAGTACTATGTAAGCTACTGGAAACAATCATCAATTCACAATTGAGAGAGTACCTGGACTATAAAAACATTTAAATCCAGCCCAATCCTGGTTTAGACCCAAGCATAGCACGTGTCGGTGTGATGGACAGCCAGTTCTGAGTGCTGTGTCATTTATTTTTAAATATAAAATGTATTACTGGTTGTCTCTGCTGAAAAATCTGGTGCTCTTAGAATGACCTCACTCATCCCCAGGTTTCAGCTGAAAGACGAAAGCCATAAGAAAATGCTGAAACAGCATGCGAGATCACACACACTCGGTTTTTAGATACCAGGTGTTACGTGGAAGGCCTGAACCTAATTACAGGGTGGAAGAAGCTTGAGTTCAGCATATCCATTTTATGACGTTCCAAAGGAAGAAAAGTAGGTTGTGATGTATTAGTGCAAAATCATAAAGATGCTTTCATGTCCTGGAAGGGAGAAGCTTATCATGAGATCAAAGAGATGTCATTTGAAGAACATATGAGTCATGCTGAGGATTGCAAAATTAATACTTTGAAAAGACATCCTGTTTTTTTTTTTGTTTTTTTTATTAGATATACTGTATTTTTATACATAATCTGACAGAGGAGGAGCTAAATGACCTCACATAAAAGGGGTTGGCAAATACAGTTTACTTTAAGGAATAATTCTATTTTACTTACACACTTTTACCTAGACTCTGACACGAAACATCTGTGAGCACTTTTAAGCAGGTATTTAGAGGTAGAGACAAATCTAAGTACTGTAAGAAGGAACTGAACTGTTTAAACCTTGTTCTTTTAAAAGATTTGTATGTCTTATGATATAAGAGTTCTGTATTTTGGTGTTTTACATATTTTTATCTATTTTTAGTAAAACTTTTTAGAATATATTTGGCCCGTTTTTGATTTCTTTTCATTTGTAAGAAATGTATATATGGTATAGCAGACACTAGTGCATAAGCTTGAATGGTGGTACCAAACTGGAAAGTAAGATTAATCTGAAGTCTAAGTTTTTAAGGGCTCATCTCTGTATACCTAGTTAGGTGCCCGTAGGCAAAGATGTCTGGTCCCCCGAAGACAGAAATATCTGAGCCTGTGCATTGGGTATGCTAGCAAGAGGTTCACAGTTTGAATCCCGTCAAGACTTGAGACCAAAGGTTGATCCGAACTCACAAAACAGACAAGAGGGTTACCTTATTCTGTTAAACTGTTTACAAGACTGTGCTCGGAGGTTTTCACTTTGGGAGTAGAGGGCCTGACCTGTTGAGTGGGTTTGCGACAGCTGGCCCTCACCAAAGTGACTAACGACTGGCAAAACGCCTTGGATAGTAAACAGCACATCTACACCCTCTTCCTTGACCTTAACAAGGCCTTTGATACGGTTGATCATTCCATTCTGCTCGACACTCTGAATAGCATTGGCTTAACCGCTGCTGCCTTAAAACGGTTCCACTGCTATCTCACAAACTGCTGGCAGCAAGTCAAATCACAGGGGGAGTTGTCCCCACTCAAGTCCCTGCCCTGAGGTGTCCCGTAAGGCTCAATCTTGGGCCCAATCCTCTTCGTACTCTACATAAATTGCACAGACTCTTGTATACTCCTGGGAAACATTCACCTTTCTGCGGATGCCAGTCCTCTACACAACCAACCCCTCCCTTGAGCATGCCTACAAGGAGCTTCAGCACGATTTTGTCACCTTCCAACATAACTTGCTGAACCTCAAGCTTTTGCTCAATGCAAAGAAGACAAAAGCCATGATCATTTCCCCACACACCTCCCATACCCTAGGGATCACAGCAAACTTCCAGATTACCACCCTTCTTGGGGAACCTCTGGAAATAATGGACAAGTTTAAGTACTTGGGTGTCTGGTTGGATAATAAACTTAGTTTCATGGTCTATCTGAGGGAGCTTACTCACTGTTGAGATCAGGAAGCAGCTAGTCCAAACAACCGTTCTGCTGCTGCTTGATTACGCCGACTTTCTTTACAGTCACTGTCCCCAACAAGTGTTAAATAAGCTCGATACCCTCCATCACTGGCTGTCCCTTACTGCGAGGAGGCAAATCAATGCCCACTTGTGGCTCCTCCAGGCTCTCTCCAACAAGTTCCCACCCTATATCAGTAACCTATTCAAGCGGACCAAGGGTGTGTATGACCTACGGAACTCATCCTTCGTCTACCTCAAGGTACCTCGAACACGGATGCGACACAGCACGGCTGCTATTAGCTCTTCTCTACCTTCTCTCTGGAACAATATGCAAAAGGCCCTTAAGCTTCCCTCTCTACCAGGGCCTTATTCTTTTAGGCATCTGCTTTATCCATGGCTCAAGTCTGCATGCGACTGCTATTGATGATCCCTCCTGTTTTTCGGCCTGCATAGCTCCCCAAATCTTCAGCATTTACCCCTACTCCCCTTACTCCTCCCTTGTCTGTCTGTACCTTTGCTGTGTTTACTGTACTTTCCTACCCCTGTCCTCTTCCTATGCTGTTTTTCTATTACTGTTGCTCCTCCTCCCCCTGGGTCCCCTGTTAGTCAGCCCTGCCACTCTAATCTCCTTACAGGTCCACCCCCCTTCTTTTCTAACCAGACCCCCACTCCCTTCGTGGCAAACCCCTCGCATCTATACCGTCTCCCTTTCTGGGAATTATTTTTACATTACCTCTCTACATTTCCACACCATAATTTCCTCCTGCCTTACATATGTTTTTGTACATTGCCTTCTTGCTTAGTTAGACCCTACTTTGGGAGCCTATTGTGTACTTTGTTTGCTGTTTTACCACAGATTCTTTTTTTCTAAAGTCCCGAGATGCTCAGCCACCAAGCCCCGGGAGTCACTTTAGAGAGCTGTGCCCCTGCACCAGCACTGCTTGTACTGTAATATTCTGTAAAGTGCGGGAGGGCAAGTTCCATTAATTTCTACCGGGGCATTTTAAACTACATTTTTTTATGTTTCAGAGGGTGACTGCAAACAAATTACAGCCACTGCTCAACTAACAAAGCCCGTGTTAGTTAAGCAGTGGCCATAATTTGTTTGAATTCACCCTCTGAAACAAACAAACAAAAAATAAAAGTAGTTTAAAATGCCCCAACAGAAACTAATGGAGCACCCCAAGCTCTATAGAATATCACAGTACAAGCAGTGCTGGTAGCCCAGCGACTCATGTATTTGAATGGGGACCCCTGGAAATTTTCCAGACCCCACCTTGGGGCTGTGGCGCCCCCTTTTTTTTTTTTTTTTTTTTTTTTTTTGAAGAGCCAGTCCCAGACCCCAAACAAAAATCCTACCGAAGCCCAGCTGCTGGTTAAAATGTTTCACAGCTACTCCAATATGATCTCTGAAGGTTAGGGAGGAGTCAAGGGTGACCCTCAGGTATCTGAACGTGGGGACATGTTCAAGGGAGGGATCTTTCCTGGGCCAGCATACAGAGGGAGTTAGTTTGCCCAGCAGAGTATTTAGTAAGCCTAGGCTTGGATCCGAATAGCTTGTTTTTTTTAAGAAACATAGAAGTTGACGGCAGATAAGGACCGCACGGCCCATTTCTTTTTCTACCTTATAAATGTACCAGCCTTTGCTCTGTCAGTGGCCCATCTATTCATACTCATCTGTATTGCTCCCTTATGCCTATCCCATGCCTGTTTGAAGCCCTGCACTGTATTCATAGCCACCACTTCCTGAGGTAGGCCGTTCCATGCATCCACCACCCTTTCTGTGAAAAAGAATTTCCTGACATTCCCCTTAATCGGCCTCCCTCTAATCTCATGCCATGTCCTCTTGTCCTATTTTTCTAATATTTAAACATGTTAGACACTTTCACCTTGTTAATGCCCTTAAGGTGTTTGAATGTCTCGATCATATCACCTCTCTCCCTCCTTTGCTCAAGGGTATACATATTGAGCTCCATTAATCTGTCCTCATATGTCTTCGGATGCAGTCCCTGCACCATTTTGGCTGACCTTCTCTGGACTGCCTCAATTTGAGTTAATGTCCTTGCAGTGTGGCCTCAGTACTGCACGCAGTACTCCAGATGGGGCCTAACCAGTGTCTTGTAAAGAGGGATTATTACCTCCCTCTTACGACTTGTGATACCCCTACTAATACACCCTAACATCCCCCTAGCCTTACCTACTGCTTTAGAGGTCTGCTTGGATGATTTCAGGTCATCAGTGATGATGATGCCCAAGTCTCTTTCTTCCTTTGTGACTGCCAGCTACTCCCTTCCCAGCCTATAGGTGGCTTCAGGATTTCTCTTCCCTATGTGCATGATCTTGCACTTCTCTGCATTAAATCCCAGTTGCCACTCTTCTGACCATTTTGCTAGTTTATCCAGATCTCTTCTCATTCTGACCACCCCATCTGGATCATCTACTCTGTTGCAGATCTTGGTGTCATCTGCAAACCAACAAAACATACCCTCTAGTCCATCTGCAAGGTCACTAATGAAGATATTGAAGGGACTGGCCCCCAGGACTGATCTCCAGGTACCCCACTTGTGACTTGCATCTCTTCTGACTGTATACCATTTACCACCACTCTGTTTTCTGCCTGTCAACCAGTTTGCCACCCAGTTGACCAACTTCTGACCCACCCGAGCCTACCCAGCTTATTTATCAATCTTCTATGTGGAACAGTGTCAAAAGCTTTGCTGAAGTCAAGGTAGGCAACATCAACTGCTCCCCTTGGTCCCCACTCTGGGCACCAGTCAAGAAATCTATGAGATTAGTTTGACAGGACCTTCCTTTGTAAACCCATGTGTCTTGGATCCTGTGCCCCTATGGATTCCAGGTGTTGCACTATCCTTTCCTTAAGGAGTGCCTCCATAATCTTGCCCACTACTGAGGTAAGACTGACTGATCTGTAGTTCCCTGCCACCATTCTTGTGGAGCGGGATCACATGAGCCCTTCTCCAGTCTTCTGGGATCTCTCCTGTGCTCAGAGACTCACTAAACAGTTCGGCTAATGGCTCTGCTAGTTCCACCCTTAGCTCCTTAAGTACCCTGGGATGTACAGTATGCCATCAGGTCCCATTGCCTTATCCACCCTGAGCTTAGCGAGCTCTTGTAGGACCCTTTCTTTTGTGAAGGGAGTAGTGCTCACCTCCCTCCCCCCTGTGTCCATGGTGCTGAGCTGTGGGCCCTGCCCTACCTTCTCTTCAGTAAATACTGAGCAAAAGTATCTATTTAGGATAGATGCGTTTACAGTGTCCTCCTCCTCACATGCCCCCTTTTCTCCATTGAGCTTAGCAATACCCCCTCTGGACTTTCGCCTTTCACTAATGTATCTACAGAAAGTCTTGTCACCTTCTTTTACCGTTCGTGCTAGTGTTTCCTCATTTTGGGACTTTGCCTGCCTTACTGTCTTCCCTGCTTCCCTTAAGGCAGTTTGGTATGCCTCCCTATCTTCATCCCGCTGTGTTCCCTTATACTTCCTGAAGGCCAGCCTTTTGGCTCTGACCTTTTCTGCTACTGTATTTGACAAGTAGTCTGTTTGATGTGAACCAGTCATGAATGGAATCAAAATTCTTGGAGAGGGATACATTCTGTGGACTTTTGTCACTCCTAAACATAATAAGGTTGTCCGTGTAATTCCTAAACTAATCTGTGATAACCAGTGAGAAGACACAAGAACTGAGTTTGCAAAGAAGATTGTCATAATCTACAAGGTCGAAAGCCTCAGATCAACAAAGATTGCCTCAGTGAGTTTACAGTTACCTTCATCCACTTTTCTAAGGATGCAGTCCATGAGGCAAGCTAGCACAGTGATAGTGCTGAAGCCCTTACGAAAATCATGCTGGTCAGGAGAGACTGCATTTTGAGATGTGGGCAGAAATTTGCAAAAAGACATCCCCCCCCCCACCAAAGGATCTTGCTCAGATGAAATAGAATGGATACTGATCAGTAATTATCCATGAGTTTGGATCACCTGACTTAAATAGTGGAATGACTCTGGCCCATTTCCAGAGTAGGGGGATGGATGACCTAGACAGGGACAGGTTAAATAAGACAGCAAGGGGTTTAGCAATAAGGTCAGCGGACCATTTTAGGAACTGAGGGCAGAGACCATTTACCAGTGATTTATATAGAATAGCCCAGCTGAGATGCAACATCTCGTTTCCCATGGGGTCATGCTTTTACCCATACCACAGCCGGGTGGACTGAAGGGTCAAGTGACTTGCCCAAGGTCACAGTGAGCATCTAGCTCTAGTGGGGTTTGAACCAGCTCTCTCCCAGTTCCCAAGCCAGTGCTCTAACCACTACTAGACCACACTGTCTCCAAAACAGTAATGGCAGCCAGGAGGGATGGAACGGAGATGATTTACTGACCTGGGTTATCTGTAAAAGGAACAGAAGTTCTGCTACGCTGGAGGGTCATGACCACACACTTTTCATGCTGACAATCCCCCCAAACCCCCACCCCCGAAAACAAAACTTTCAGGAAGGATGCATCAAATTCCTTAAGCTGATGGTATTGATGATGAATCGGTCGATGGGAACGCTGTACTGGAACACTTCTGCACCTCAGCAGCTAAGGCTAGGGCTGGAACTGTGCTTTTGATCATGTGCCAACACCACCCTAACAAATCCATATTTGACTATATTGTGCATAGATGGAGAGTGACCTCAGGAAGGATAAAGGTGTGTGTTTTCTTTCTTAAATTCTCTACCATTTCCCATGTATCCCCAGTTCACCCCAACCCCTGTAGCTCCTCTAAGCTGTTCTCTGCAAATCTGCCTCCTTCTGCCTGTCAGCCCACAGGCTATCCTACTGTACCACTCACTAGTCGCACTGTCGTTTACCTCCACCACAGCAGACTCTTTCAGTAGCAGCTGTACTGGAAGAAGGGCATCCTAATGCTGAGCGGGGGGCCTTTACAAAGGGTTAGATCCACAGCGGACAGGTAGCAATGGCAGCAGCTGTAGTGGCTTCAACTTGCATGTCCCCTTCCCTGGGTTACCAGGGAACAAGCATAAGGCAACAGATGCCAAAGACCCTGCCTAAAAGCCTCACACAATTAGTCAGATCAAGCTCAGCCTCCTGCTGGTTTGACTAGTGATCTGGAGACTGGACTGTAACCCCAGATTCCTTCCTATGTAAGGCAAACTTGCCATCAACTAGGCTGTTGTGCCAACCTATTACAGATAAACAGATACATAGATACTGTTGGCAGATAAGGGCCTATGGCCCACCCAGTCTACCCATTTGAGCTTGTAAGTTGCCTTTACGTTTTTCTAGAATTCTGTTTCCCCTTATCCCTGACCTCCAGGATTCCCTTATGTCTATCCCATGCATTAAATCCCACAATTGTTTCGGCCACCACCACTTCCTCTAGCAGGGTGTTCCACTTGTCCACCATCCTTTCTGTGAAGAAATTCTTCCTCACGTTTCCTCAGAATCGCCCTCCCTCCAACTTCATCCCGTGCCCGCTAGTTCTGGAACATCTTTTTTGCTGGAAAATAGTGTATTCCTGCACCCTGTTCCTCCCTGTAAGATACCTGTATGTATCTATTATACCCACTCTTTCCTCCTCTCCTCCAGGGAGTACATATTCAAGTCCTTCAGCCTGTCCTCATAGGACTTGTGATACAATCCCAATACCATCGTTGTTGCCCTCCTCTGAAACTTCTTCACCCTGTCTATGTCCTTACGTACGTAAGGTCTCCAGAATCGTACACCGTACTCCAGGTGGGGCCTCACTAGTGTCTTGTACTGTATAGTGGAATTATGGCCTCCCTTTTCCTGCTGGTGATGCCCCTGCCTATGCATCCCAGCATCCTATTTACTGTACCTGCTGTCTTGTCGCACTGTTTCCCTACCTTGAGGTCATCAGAGATGATAACTCCAAGGTCCCTTTCCTGCTTGGTACATACTATATCCTCATCCCCCAACTGATATGTTGTTCCAGGGTTTTTGTGCCCCATATGCATTATTTTGCACTTCTTTGCATTGAATTACAACTGCCAAACCCTCGACCATTCTTCAAGCTTCTGCAGGTCCCTTCTCATTCTGTCCACACCCTCTGGCGTGTCCACTCTGTTACAGAGCTTCGTGTCATCAGCAAACAGGGAAATTCTGCCTTCTAGGTCCTGCACAATGTCACTGATGAAGACATTGAATAGGACCAGTCCCAGCACTGATCCCTGCGGTACCCCACTGGTCACACTTCTCTCTGTGAAGTGACAGCCATTTACCACCACCCTGTGTCCTGCCACCCAGCCAATTACCCACCCATCGCACTACTGTCCTGCCCACTCCCACACTCCCTAGTTTGTTTAATAGCCTTTTATGTGGCACAGTGTCAAAGGCCTTGCTGAAGTCCAGATAGGCCACATCCACTGCCCTTCCCAGATCCACCTTCCTGATCAACCAGCTGTCTGGTATGACCTCCCTGGTGAAACCATGCTGCCTTGAGTCCTGTAGTCCATTGGCAACCAGATGTTCCACCAATCTCTCCTTCAGTAGTGCTTCCATGATCTTCCCCACTACCGAGGTCAGGCTGACTGGTCTGTAGTTCCCCACTTTCTCTTTGTTCCTGCTTCTGTATAAGGGGACTACATTTGCTGTCCTCCATTCCTTGGGTACCTCCCCTGTTTCCAGTGACTGGCTAAACAGGACTGCCAGAGGTTCAGCCACCACCTCTCAGTTCTTTTAGGACCCTGGGGTGCACCACATCTGGCCCCATTGCTTTATCGACTTATTCTTTCCAGTTCCTTTAGGACCCTTTCCCATGCAAAAGGACTTGTGTCCATTTCTGTGCCCTTTCCAACCCTTGTACTCTCTTCAAGCCCATTACCCTCTCCTTCCTTAGTAAAGACTGAGCAGAAATATCTGTTCAGTATGTCAGCTTTACTGTTGTCATCCTCAACGCTGCCCCGTTCTCCCCCTTCAGTCTCACTATCCCTCCCCCTTTGCCTTTCTTTTTTCACTTATGTACCTGTAAAAGGTTTTGTCCCCTCTACCCACTGATTTTGAGATGCGCTCTTCTGTCTGAGCTTTGGCTTCCTTTACTGACCTCCCTGCCTCCCTCTGCTTCTCCTGGTACTTCTTCCTATCTCCTTCTGCCTGTGTATTTTTGTATTACCTGAATGCGATCTATTTGGCTTTCACTTTCTCCGCTACCTCCTTGGAAAACCATAATGGCCTCTTTCTTTTCCCCTTGCTAACCTGCTTAATGCACAATTCTGTTGCTCTTGTAATCCTTGTTTTAAATATTGCCCACTGTTCCTCCCCCCGATTCCCATTAGTGCCTCTTTCAAGCATGTCTCCATTTTCACAAAGTCCGCCCTCCTAAAATCCAGAGTATGTGTTTTTGTGCAGTTTGGTTCTGCTCCTTCTGTTATTTTAAACCACAGTGACCGGTGGTCACTGTTCCCCAAGTGCTCCCCTACCACACCATCCCAGTTTGTGAGCATGAGGTCCAGTATTGCCTTCTGCCAAGTTGGGTCCATGACCAGTTGCTGAAGGAAGGCACCTTGAAGGGAGTCCACGATAAATCTGCTCCTGGTTGATGCTGCTGCTGGAAGGCTCCAGTCCATGTCAGGAATACTGAAGTTACCAACCAGCACCACCTCCCCCCTTGTCTGCCATTCGTTGGATGGCTAGCATTAAGTCCATAACTGTCTCTTCCTCCTGGACTGGTGGTCTGTAGACCACCCCTGTGTGGATGGCTGGCCCAGTTTTCTTTTCCAGCTTAACCCACAGTATCTCCCCGTTTTGTTACTCCTGGATCTCTGTGGCCTTTATACCATCCTTCATATAAAGTGCCACTCCCCCCTTCCTGCCTGCCTGTCTCTTCTGAATATGTTGTAGCCAGGTATGGGCATCTCCCAGTAGTGGTTATCATTACACCAGGTCTTTGTGATGGCCACAATGTCCAGATCCGACTGCACCATGGCAGCCTCCAGATCCTCCATCTTGTTGCTAAGGCTCCCGGCATTGGCACACAAGGCTTTCCATGATGTGAACTCCCTGGACTGTTTAGCTGCTCTACTCCAGCCCCTCCCTGGTTGTCCTTTATCCCTGGTTCTCCCTGCTGTCTGCCCTTCTGTTGTGTTTTGGCCCCCTTTCTGCCTATCAACCACTTGGGTGCCTATCTCCATGTTTTACACACTGCTTTGTAGAGATATCTCCTCCTCCTGTTCACTGGTTCCACTGCTAAATATGGGAGGTGGGCAATTAGGTACCCTCCTTGCTGGGCTGCCCCCCCCCCCCCGGCTAGTTTAAATGCTTGTCCACATAGCATTTAAACTTATCACTGAGTGCTTGGGTTCCCCTCCAGGACGGATGCAGGCCATCAGGCTTGAACAAGCCCCCATCCCTCCAGGTAGGTCCCCAGTCACCAATGAATCCAATCCCTTCCTCACAGCACCAGTTCTTCAACCATGTGTTAAAGTTCCTGGTGCATCGCCCCTACACTCTCCCATACCTCTCACAGGCAGTACTTCTGAGAAGGTAACGGATGCTGCTACTTGCTCGAGACCCCACCCCAATTTTCTAAATTCTTCCTTAGGCTCCCCATTTGCCAGGTCATTAGTACCTAGGTGGATTATAACATCCAGGTCACCCTCCTATCTTGCCTTCTCGGCAATCCCCAGGATATTCCTCTCATTACACCACGCAGTGGCACCTGGTAGGCACCTCACCTCACCTCCCTGTGCTCCCCCTCATGTGTTCCTAGCTGGCTCCCTCTTACGGCAGAGTCCCCCACCAGGATCTGCTTCCTCCTCCTTCTCCTCTGGGATCCACTGCTCTCCCCACTGCGGTCACCTCCTCGGTTGACCTCCACATCCTCCCCTTCCACTTCTCCGGGTGCCTCTGTTTGGTTGTCCCCATTTGCCAGTGCGGCATACCAGTTCTGGAGTGAAATAGGATTTGGGATGTTCCTCTGCCTGGTCATCCTAGCCTTCCCCGAGCCAGTCATTCAAGTGATCCTCGTTCTTGGCATCCTTTGAGGCAGTGGTGTTGGACTGGGTGGTCTCTGGATAGGGGTGAAGGTACTCCTGGCCCAGTTTACATCTGCTTTGAGTCTGGCTACCTCATCCAGCAGTCCACAGAGATGCCTGCAGATACGGCAGCACCTCAGCGTCCAGAAGGTCTGCCTGAATATGGCTGCCCACATCCACTGCACTACACCACTCCCCACATTATACTGCACTTATACTGCTATTCCAGTAGTTGTGTGTTACTGAAGCTCTCCTTCTAGGTCCCTCTGTTAATTTACTGTCCTGAAAATCCTGCCACCGACCCTCAGATACCTTTTTTTTAAAGAAGGAAAACAACAAAAAAATCAGTCAAAACACTTGTGCTGAGGGTAGGCTTCTTCCCCCTTATGCGCCTCCAACTCCACAACCCCGGCTATTCCCCATGCTTGGCTCCAGTCAATCAGATTTAACCGGGCATTTAAGTAAGACTGGGGGCAGGGGTGGGAGGTGGGACAAAAATTTGAAGCAAGTAAAGATAGCAAAGAAATAACAGCACACCAAACTAGGTTTCAAATTTTCAACAGCCCCAAGACAATTCCAAGTAAAGACAGCAAAGAAATAACAGCACCAATAAAAGCACACCAAACTAAGTTTACAACAAAAACAGCATCGATTTAAAAAAAATATTATGATAAACATACTGGCCAATTACCATATATACTGTACTTGTGTATAAGTCGAGTTTTCAGTGCCAAAAATAGGCACTGAAGAAAGAGAACTCAACTTATACATGAGGTCAACTTATCTGTGAAGCTTCTGCTACTGTTTGACAGCCCATTACTATTACAGTACATCTACCAGAAGCTGCAACAGATTTCATTCTTGATGTCCTGGCACTTAACTCACTGCTGTTTGACAGCCCTTTGTTATACTATAAAAACTCAATTTTGTGCACCTTTAATTTCTTGCAATGAACACTGCTGTCTCATTTGCACAAATTTATGTCTGCGCTCATTAGAGTGCTAAAGAGTGAAGGCAATGGTGGGAATGTTCGTTCAACATTCAGCAAGCAGGAATGCAGCAACACTTGTCAAAGGTAAAGCAGTATAGTTTTTTGCAGCAGAATTTCGCACATACGGCAGTTTATCCTGGAGGTACATGACAATCTGTTCAAGACTTGTGTCGGTAAGGTTGGGTTAGGGACGCTGATCGGGGAGGCTGATCAGTGTATCAGCACCATGTGTTTTCAGCATTTGTGGATTGGTGTCTTGAGGCCCTCAAGCAAACAGTACTGTAAATAAAAAGTGACAAAAATAAATATGAAATATGGACACAGAACTTTAGTCACTGTGCTGGTGAGGGTGGGTCAAGGAAAGTGGTATCTTTAGCACTAGTGTTTTGTGCTGGCGAGAGTGGGTTCGGGAAAGTGGTATCATTTAGCACTAGTGTGTTGTGCTGGTGAGGGTGGGTTAGGGAAAGTGGTACCATTAGCACTTGTGTGTTGTGCTGGTGAGGGTGGGTTAGGGACAGTGGTACCGTTAGCACTTGTGTGTTGTGCTGGTGAGGGTGGGTTAGGGAGGGTGTGCTGCAATGTTTTACAGTATTACTGTCTTTTTCAGAGAGAGTAAGTATGTTAACAAAGAAGGAAGAGTTTGTTAAAAAGTAGACTCCTGGTGGTGCTGAGGTGTACCTGTAGCTATATATTAAGTAAAGGGGGGGGTCAACCTATATGTGAGACATATCTAAAAATCTACTAAAATCCACAGAAAAAGGCAGGGGCAACTTATACGCAAGGTCGACTTACACCCGAACATATATGGGTAAATAGTACTACTGTTTATCGTAGGAGCTAGGGTATAATACATAGTCCTGTAGTGCCATTTACAGTGCATACAGCCAAGATCCTGAAAACTATTTGTAATTACACAGGATTTCCCCAGCCTCACTGCTTAAAATTTGTGGACGTTTATTCTTTCAAGCATGACCATGAGGGATTTCCAACAATTTCAAAACAAATTTTCCAGATACACTGGGATTTTTTGTTTTCTTCAGTTTGTTCCGTTTTTACTTTTCAACACTAACCTCAAGAAGGGAAGTACTATACATTTTAGTAACTCCACAGCCTTATATACTTTCTCTTCTGCATTACTGCACAACTGCAGTAAAAACTTGACCTGTTTTTGGAATTTAACATAGTGAAATAATCAGGTGCAGTTGGCCATATTAATAAGTTGATCATTTGCTGCAAAACATAACCTGCACATCCGTATGTAAAAATTTAGATATTTAGAGGCTTAAGTATTCAGAATAACTGTAACCTCTCATGTTATGAAGTGTTGATATTGTTTGTAACTCTCCCAGGTCATCCCTGAAAATGGATGATGTTTGTCTAGTACACTTACCCGGTTAAAAAAAACTAAACAAAAACTTGCCAGAGGTATTAGCCTATGGAATAGATCCCCTCCAGCTCTGAGAAGCAATAAAACCAAGCATAACACAAATGAACTAAGGAAATGGTATATGTTTGCACTAAATAAGAGTACATTATGCAATAACTGTTAACACTTTAAAGTCTGATTGTTATGTGTTTTTGGAATTGTTTTTTCTTTTTATCTTAATCTTATTTATTTATTGTTGGTTAGTTCTCTTACTTGTTGTCTTGTATTAATTCTGTGGTACTGTCAACTTATGTGGAATCTCTTAATCAAACTTGGAACTTCATTGAAAATGAGCTACGCTCAAGTGAATGTATCCAATTATTCGTATTTGAATAAAAAATGATTTACTACTACTACTAAATAAATGAACTGTATTCTAAATAAATATACAGACTGCTGTGTTTACATGAAGTGAACAGGGAATATGTTACCTGGTATCCAGTAGCAAAAAAAAAAAAAAATACATAATGTTCATCAACTGCTGCACAATACTGTTTGTGTATAGATGTCTTTTACTACACATATGCCTTCACCTGAAAGTGGTTGTACAACTCAATTACACAGGGTTACCTGCAAACCGCTACACACATTTTTCCTGCTGCTACTCAAATTCATTAACACTACAATTGTTATACAAACATATTTTTTTAAATGTTTCCCGTAAATGGAATATACAGGTTACTCACCTGTAACAGGAGTTCTAGGAGTGATATATGTTGTTCATCCACACTTTGTGGCAGGTTTCTTGCCGCTTTAAATCTTGCCGGAAGGTCTTCAAGCTGGCTCCTCCCACCCACCCGGGTGGTAAAACCCTCGGCTCTGCCCCATGACGTCAGATCTAGCTCGCTGGAAGCCAGGTTGTGCGTCAAAGCCGGGAAGGTCGGGTGGGTCGTGTGGATGAACAACATATACCACTCCTAGAACTCCTGTTACAGGTGAGTAACCTGTATTTCTAGGGATGTGGATATGTTGTTCAATCCCCACTTTGTAGCAGACTCCTAGCAGTTCTCCGGTAGGAGGGAGGCAAGGCGCGCACCCCCTACTTAGGGAATAAGGACTGGAGAACCGAGGTCCCAAAACTAGCATCCCGGCATGACTCTAGGTCAATGTGGTAATGGAAAATGAAGGTGTGTGCTGACTTCCAGGTAGCAGCCCTGCAGATTTCCTGGATAGGGGCGTCCTAGAAGCAGCCACCGAAGCAGCGGTATGGCGGGTAGAATGAGCTCTTATCCCTTTGGGAGGCTCCATGCCCGCCAACCTATAGCAGAGATCTATACAGGAGGTGACCCACCTGCCTATCGTCCGCTTGGCTGCAGGTCTGCCAAGTGCGGTTTCAGCGTAGGTGACAAACACCTGGCGAACCTCTCCCCGAACTTTAGCCGTTCGCTCCTTATAATAAGAGAGCGCTCTTCTAGGGTCCAAAGTATGGAGCCTATGCTCTGCCTCTGAGGTGTGACTGGGGTAGAACATCAGCAGAGTCAACACCTGGTTAAGGTGAATCTCCGACACCAACTTCGGAAGGAATTTTGGGTGGGGGCCAAGGACAACCTTGTCCCTGTGGAAGACCAGATAAGGAGACTCAATGGAAAGCGCCTGGAACACTCCCATCCTTCTGGCTGACGTGATAGCCACCAAGAAGGCAGTCTTCCACGACAGGTGAGAGATGTCACACCTGTGCATCGATTCAAATGGCTTGCCCATGAGCTTAGCCAATACCAGCAGTAGATCCCATGGAGGTGGAGGTTCTCGCACCACAGGGGCTATGTGATCAAGGCCTTTGAAAAAGCACCCAACCACCTTCTCCTGCACCACCGACTGCTTACCGGCCTGCACCCAGTAAGCAGAAATGGCTGCCAGGTACACCTTAAGGGTCGTTGACCGAAGCCCTAACTGAGAAAGGGAACACAGGTAGTCCAGAATGCTAGCCAAGGAACAGGAAGAAGGGTCCAACCCCTTGTTCTGACACCAAATGGAGAATCTCTTCCATTTGAAGGCATAGCATTTTCTGGTCGACTCCTTACGGGCCGCCTCAACAATGTTGAGGACCTCGTCGGAAAGACCCAAGGCCTGGAACTCTAGCTGCTCAGGAACCAGGCCGTCAGGTGCAGGGATTGAAGGTCCGGGTGGAGAACCTTCCCCTTGTCGACTGAGAGCAGGTCTGGGTGGGCTGGAAGCTGCCTCGGGAGCCTGGAGCTGAGGCTGAGGAGATCTGGGTACCAGAACTGGCGGGGCCAGTCTGGGGCTACCAGAATCACCTGCGCCTTGTCCCTCTTCGCCTTGAGAAGCACCTTGTGGATCAAGGGAAATGGAGGGAAGGCGTAGAAGAGTCCCAGGGTCTATGGCCTCGAGAAGGCATCCCCCTGCAGCGAGCCCTGCTGAGGGGGGTGGGCGTGAAACAGCCTCAGCTGCGCAATCTCCCTGGAGGCGAACAGGTCCACCTGAGAGTAGCCCCAATGGGAGAACAGATCTTGTACTACCTCCGGCAGGAGAGACCACTCGCGAGATGCAGCGCCTATCCAGCTGAGGGCATCGGCCAGACTGTTGGAGGTTCCTGCCACATGGATGACTAGGCGATCCACCTCCAGGCTGATCATAAGAGACCAGATACGGAGAGCCTCCTTGCACAGAGGCAAGGAGTGCGTCCTGCCCTGATGGTTGAGGTAGTACATGGTCGTGGTGTTGTCAGTCTGGACCTGAACCACCTGACCCCGTACAAATGGAGCGAAGGCGGTGAGGGCTAGTCGAACCGCTCAAAGCTCCAGTAGGTTGATGTGGCATCAACACTCCTGAGGGGACCAGGGGCTCTGAGCTCCCCCAGATGGGCACCCCAACCCATCAGAGAGGCATCGGTCATTAGTGTGACTGTCTGCTCTGGGAGGACGAACGGGATACCCTCCTGCAGATGAGCTGGGACGAGCCACCACTGGAGGCCATCCCACATCTCCCGGGTCACTGTCACTAGCTGGTCCAGAGGACTGGAGTGCTGTAACCACTGGCTGGCCAGCCCCCACTGCAGGGGACAAATATGCCAGCGGGCCCAATGGACCATGCTGGTGCAGGCTGCCATGAGGCCCAGGAAGTCCCAGGCATGGCGCAATTGCTCTACCAGAAATAACTGGGCAAAGGAAGAAAGGACCTCGGCCCTGTCCACCGGAAGCCAGGCTCTGGCTCGAAGAGAGTCGAGCTCTGTCCCGATGAACTGAATCACCTGCGATGGCACGAGTTCCGATTTGGCCTCGTTGATGAGGAGGCCAATCTGAGAGCAGACCTGGAGGGCCAGATCACTGGACCGCTCCACCTCCAACCTGGAGGGGGCTGCAATCAGCCAGTCGTCCAGGAAAGGGTACACCCGGACCCCTCGGCGCCACAGGAATGCTGTCACCACTGCCATGCATTTGGTGAAGGCCCTAGGGAGCTGGAGAGAGGCCGAAGGGCATGGCCCAGAACTCATAAAGAGATCCTTCTGCTTTGAAGCAGAGGAATTGCTGATGAGACAGATGGATTGGGACATGAAATAACGCGTCCTGAAGGTCCAGAGAACAGAACCACACGCCTGGTTCCAAGGATGGAATGATCTGAGCCAGAGTGACCATCCTGAAGGTGCGAGGCCTTAGGAACATGTTCAGGTCATGAAGATTGAGAATGGGGCGCCAGCCCCCCATCCATTTTGGGACCAGGAAGTACCTGGACACAAACCCTGGGTCTGGAGGGGGGTCCGCCACCTCCCTGATCACCTCCTTCTGGAGGAGCAAGGTAATGTCGGCTCGACGAGCCGACAGAGAGGCTGTGGAACCCGTAGTCCCCCTGTGGGGTGACAGCTCGATACAGAGGGAACTGCTCAAATTCCAGAGGCAGATCCCTGTCGACCACTTCTAGCACCCAGCAGTCCGTGGTGATAGCAGACCAAGCAGAAAAGAAGTGGCGGAGCCGTCCCCCCACGGGGGGAACTCAGGGAATAGTGACGAGGCTGGGGGTGACACCTCTCAACCCGTCACTGGGCAGACATGGAGGAAGGGCCCGCTGAAGGACCTCCTGGACCCTTGCCTCCAGGCTTCCTACTAGAGGAAGCGGCAGACTTGGCCTTAGGGCGCCAAGTGTCAGCCTACTGGCCCTGATGCTGGTGTTGCTGGGCCGGACGTGCTGCAGGAGCAGAAGGGCGAAAGGGCTTACGCTGCTGCAGGTGGCTTTTGTCCTTCTCGGCAGACGTGACCGAGTCCAAGGTGGCATTGGACTTCTCGATCCTCTGTAGATGGCCTTCCACTCTGGGCCCGAACAAGTCGGTGCCCAGGAAGGGAACATCTGCCAGCTTGTGCTGGGTGTCCGCCGTGAAGGTGGAGATCCACAGCCAAGCTCTGCGGCGCATGACCACTGCAGCTGCTACTGACCGGGCACAAGAGTCACCAATGTCCAATGAAGTTTAGAGCTGTTCAGCCACCGTCCTTCCCTGATCCCGCACCTGCTTGACCGTCTGAAGGTCAGCCAGGAGAGGAAGAATCACCTCATCCAGGAAGCCCATAAGGGCGTGTGAGAAATGTGCCATCAGAACGGCCGAGCTAGCCTGACGAAGGCCTAGGGAGGAAGCAGCGTAAACCTTCCGCCCGAGTAATCCAAAGGTTTTGGGAGTTAGGAACTGACTGGTTGATGTTCAGCATGAGAAGGTTCCTTGTCCATCAGAAAATATATGAAACGGAAATGGATAAATGAAATGTATGAAATGATTATAAGAAATGTATAACGTAAAAGAAATGTCTATACTGTATGATATAAAATGAGGAACCTAGGGTCATGGAGGATCTAGGTATGGGGTGGAACCTATGAACGGGCCCCCTGAGTGGAAACAATGTGTTAGAATGTGGTTAGAGCTGGGTACAACTCGCCCCGGAGAAAGCTGTGGTATAGGCCTGTACGGCTACCCTGATAGGTATGGAGGAAGCTAGAAATCGGCATAAAACTGCTGTGTATTACTTCCTCTTTTTTAACGTAATGATGAAGGTACGATAGTGGGTGCACAGGGCTGAAACTATGCAAAGTGATGGGTATGGAGGAAGCTGGAAGTCAGCATAGAACTGCTGCGTACTGCTTCCTTTTTTTTTTTTTAATGTACTGATGAAGGTACGATAGTTGGTGCACAGGGTTTGAAACGATGCCAAATGATGGGTTCTGAGAAGATGCCAAGTGATGGATTCTGAAACGATGTTAAGTGATGGGTGCTGAAAGGATGCCTACTGATGGGTGCCTGATATTACATACGAAATGTCTGAGTTGTAGTAACCAGAGTGAAATAGGGGATAGAAAGCCACTATAGATTGAAGTCCTCCGAGAGCATAGATGGGTACCGTGCTGAACTGTATGACAGTCCCACGGTAATGTTGTGAAAGTATTGCCATATTGCAATAACTTGGTATGGAGGACAATACTAAAAATAGCTGAATTAAGGGACCCTGGGGTGAAGCCTTCATAGTGGGTGAGAAAGTTTCAACCAACCTCCATTCTACTGTTTTGGTAAAATATTTATGACTGAGAAGGGGTTCTTGAAAAAAACAGTACCGTTTTGAGAACTGTTTTTTTCTTAAGGAGGGAGGGAGGTGTGCGGCAGAGTTAGGCTACACCTTCGGCTGTGACCGACGGACCACTTTTCTATCTCCTTATTTCCTCTTAACAGCCAACAGTTTTCTCTTTGCTTTTCTTCCCCCCCACCCTAGGTTGGCCACCTAGCGTAGCTCTTTACAGTCCCTACTAAACTTCCTACTAGTTCTCTCCTTTCATTCTTTTTCTTTTTCCATCCATCCAGTCCCTGGAATGGTGCCAAACACCCGGAGAGGTATTGTGTAAAGTGCAGAAGTGCATTTTGAGTACAAGAAAGCATGAAGGCTATTTGAGATAGCAGGAATGAATACAATTAATAAAACCTTTTTAAAGAAAAAAAGGACTCAGAAGCCATATAAAACAATAATAATTTCATGATTAATACAGTTATAAGAAATCCTTAAGGTATTTTCACACATTCACACTATAAACCTGTTACTGTATAAGGTTCTATGTATAAAAGAGCTTAGTCACCGTGGATGAGAGAGATAGAAAGTCAGAATCTGTGGATATATACACTGTACCTTTAACTGAACCAGGAAATCCCAACACAATCTCCTCCCCCCTCCCGCCCTTGGTTTGAAACATGTCCAGACATGTAAGGGCTCAGTCAGGTGACCCTACCAAAAAGATACAAAAACCTTTGCACAGAGTTTACCTGAGTTCAGTCTTGAGAGTGAAGGAGAGAGGTGCTATTGCAGACAAGCTGTTGAATGCAGATGAGAAGGATCTTAGGAGCTCTAGAATCCAGGACTGTATTGTGTGAGAAACTACTGATGTTAAGTACTGATTTTCTTTGCAATTTTTTTTTCGTTTTCATATACTGTTTTTCAAACGTTTGAAAAATAAATATCACAAGATGCATTTTAAACCTGTAAATTTGCCTCGTCTGAAGTTTATTCCCTCATTCTGTGACACTCGCCTCGGGTCCAAGGAGTTGAGCCTGCACTCTGCCTCTGAAGTTGGATTAGTGAAGTACATCGGGAGGTTAATCACCGAATTAAGGTGAAAACTCCCACACATCCCATAAACGGAACTTCAGGTGGGGGTGGAGGACTACCTTGTCCTTGTGGAAGACCACGTAGGGAGATTCCACTGAGAGCACCTGAAGTTCGCTGATCCTTCTGGTGGAGATAATAGCCACCAAGAAAGCGGTCTTCCATGGCAGATGTGACATTTCACACCTGTATATCAGCTCAAAAGGCTTGTCCATGAGTACTGCAAACACCAGCAACAAGTCACAAGGTGGTGGAGAAGTGTCCAACCGCCTTCTCCTGCGTCACCACTGGCATACCAGTCTGCACCCGGTATGTAAAGATGGCTAACAGAGGCATCCTGAAGGTCAGCTTCAGTTCCAACTGAGGAAGGAACCACAGGTACTCTAAAATGCTAACCAAAGAGCAGGCCAGGGGGTCAAGCTCCCTGCCCTGGCACCAAATGGTAAACCTTTTCCATCTGAAGGAATAGAACTGATGGGTCAGTTCTTTCTGGGAAGCCTCCGCAACATGGAGCACATTTTCCAAAAGACCCAAAGCATGGAACTCTAGCCACTCAGGAACCAGGCTGTCAAGTGCAGGGACTAATGATCCAGGTGCAGCATCTTCCCCTTGAGACAAGAAAGCAGATCCAGGCACAGAGGTAACTGCCATG
Source organism: Neoceratodus forsteri (assembly GCA_016271365.2). Classification (NCBI taxonomy): domain Eukaryota; kingdom Metazoa; phylum Chordata; order Ceratodontiformes; family Ceratodontidae; genus Neoceratodus; species Neoceratodus forsteri. The sequence continues at coordinate 760,436,951 of CM057453.1, forward strand.
GAGGCTTGCTGCTGAGGCTGAGAAGATCCAGGTACCAGTACTGGCACAGCCAGTCCAGGGCTATCAGGATCACCTGCGCCTTGTCTCTCCGCACCTTGACCAACACCTTGTGGAACAGGGCAAAGGAAGGGAAAGACTAAAGAAGGCCCAAGGTCCAGGGCCTTGCGAAGGCATTCCCCATCAGTGTCCCGCATTATGGAGGGCAGGCACAGAACAGACTTAGCTTTGCATTTTCCCTGGAGGCAAAGAGGTCCACCAAAGGAGTGCCCCACAGGAAGAACAGGTGGTTCACCATCTCCTAATGTAGAGGCCACTTGTGTGACATCTCACCCACCCCGCTGAGTGTCCACGAGCTTGTTGGAGGCTCCTCCTACATGGATGGCAAGGAGATCTGCATCCAAGCAGTGAATGAGGATCCAGGTGTGGAGAGCATGCCACCCTGCTCATTCAGGTAATACATGGTTGTGGTATTGTCCATATGGACCTGCACAACTTGACCCCAGACAAAAGGAACAAATTCCATCAGAGATAGATGCACCATACAAAACGCCAGCAGGCGGATGTGGTGACGGGATTCCATAGGGGTTTAGAAACCGTGCGTCCTGTGGTTCCCCAGGTGCACTCCCCATCACAACAGAGATGCACTGACCTTCAGGGTGACTGTTGGCTCTGGGTGCACAAACGAGACACCTTCCTCCAGATGTTCTGGGATAAAGTCACCACTGGATGGCATCCCACATTGTCTGGGACACAGTTACCAGTAGGTCCAAAGGTGACCTAGGCGCTAAGACTACTGGCGACTGGGCTCCCAATGCAGGTGGTGCATCCACCAGCAGGCCCATCTGACCAATGTAGATGCAGGATGCAATGTACCCCAGCAGCTGCAGATGTCCCAGGCAGGGCGAGAGATCCCAACCTGAAATAATCAGGCAACTGCCCAATGCACTTACCCGGTTACCAAAAGCTAATAAACAGATAAATAAGGAGGTAAGATCCAATGTGCTGTCCACAGACAGCTGGGGCTTTGCCCGCACTGAGTCTAGCTCTGCCCAGATTAAGTGAATCACGTTAACCTCTATGCTCCTCTCACCTGCATTTCGTACCTCTCCAATCTTCCACCTATCCCCTCTCCTTATTTCTAGTGCTCCCTCTACCTATATCACAACCCTCTCTGGCTTTCCTATTCTTCTACTAAAACCCCTTCCCCCTTCTCCCACCTCTACCCTCTCTTAGATTTTGTACGTATTTTGTAAATATGTACACTTTTAGTGCTCTCTCTCACATTTTGTAAATTTCTGGTACTAGCACTGGTTATATGATGTTATGTCTACTCTGCAAAATACCCTGCCTGAATTCACTGGTCTCAAGTCTCCATCACAGTGGTCCCAAGCCCTATCAAAATCTTATCAACATTGGACCCTTCAGGATCACCATGGAATCATCGGCCTGACGTTGAGGAAACTGACTGTATGTTCAAGAACACACCTGTAGCTCTATATACTCATATTCATACGTGTATTGTTCTCCTGCCACTGACTGTACTCATTCTATTTATTGTATTACCTCTTGCACTCAATCGTATATTTTATCTACTCATGGAACTGCCTTTATTCCCCAGGTCGCCCCTGAAAAAGGGACATGACTGTCTCAGTGGGCTCACCCAGTTATCAAAATTCAAATAAATCAATAAAGAAGGGCTGGGTTGACCAGAAGGCCCAAGTCCCTGCAGGTCTGGAGGGCCAGGTCCTTGGATCGTTCCACAGCCACCTTGGATGACCCGACTATCAACCAGTCAACCAGGTACGGGTAGACTCTGACCTCTCCACATCTCAGGAATGCAGTCACCACTGCAGTGCACTTCACAAAGATCCTGGACGCTGAAGAGAGGCAGAAAGACATGACCTGAACTCGTAAAGAACCCCTTCTGCAGAGAACTGGAGGTACTGCCAGTGGGACGGATGGACTGAAATGTGGAAGGTGTGCTGGAGGTCTAGGGAGCAGAACCACATGTCCTGCTGCAAAGATGGTATTACCTGGTTCAGAGTGACCATCCTGAACTTGCGCTTCCTCAGGAACTGGTTCAGATCATGAAGATCCAGTATGGGGTGCTATCCCCCTGTCCATTTCAAAACCAAAAAGTGCCTGGACATGAAATCCTGACCTGCCAAGATGTCTGGATCACAGGCTATGGCTCCTTTCTTGAGGAACTGAGCAACGTCCTCAGAGGGTGGACAGCGTGTCCTACAACACCACAGGCTCCCTTTGAGCATGGGATCAGTGCAATGGGAGAGCCACAAAGTCAAGCGGCAAACCTCTGCCCGCCACATCCAGCAACCGTCAGTGAAAGGTAATGACAGACCACGTGTGCCAGAAATGAAGAAGCCAAGGCCCCCCCCCCAATGGGGAGCTGAGGCAGTGAGGTGTCAGGCAGGAGGCAGGCACCCCCCCCCGGACCCGTCACTGGGTACTTTCATGGGGGCACCGGCACCTGCTGCCAGAGGGGTACCACCACCCATACCCCACTCTTCTTGGGGCGCTGACAGTAAACTTGGGTTTGGGGAGCCCAGTCTGAGAGTGCCCTTGTTGGGGCTGTTGCAGCTGCCTGGGCTGCTGTGACTTAAAGGGTTGAAACTGAAAGGGTTTCTTTTTCGGCTTCTGGTTCGTCTGCAAGATGCCCCTCCACCCCCAGGCCGAAGAGGTCGGTGCCCAAGAACAGACATCGGCCAATTTGTGTTGGGTGTCCGCCGTGAAGGTGGAAATCCGCAGCCAGGCCCTGCGACATATCATGATGGCTACTGCCATGGAACAGGCAAAAGAGTCGCTGATGTCCAAGGCTGTCTGGAGCTGGTGCTTAGCCAGCATCTGACCCCCTGGTCTTTGACCATCTTAACCGTCGTCTGCAGGTCAGCAGACAGGCGAAGAAAGACATGGTCTAGAACTCCCACCAGGGAGTGACGGAAGTTGGCCATCATCAGGGTGTAGCTCGCCTGGTGGAGACCCAGGGAGGATGCACCATATATCTTCTTCACTGTGTGGTCAAGCTTTTTGGACTCCTTGTCCTGGGGCTTGTCCATGTCCCCAACATTGCCAGTTTTGCAGAAAACAGAGTTGGCCACCAAACCTTCAGCCAGGGGGTGGTCTGAAAAACCAGACAGGTACCAGTAGGGAATGCATACTTGTGGACCATACAGGTGGAGGGTGCCGTGCTGGAGAATGGATGCTGCCATAGCTTCGCAACCAGTCACAGGATGGCCTCAGCCATTGGGAAGGTGACCCCTGAGGATTCATCCCTGTCCAAAATTTCAGTGAGAAGTTATTTAGCCCTCTTCTGAACTGGTTCCAAAAGGCTCTCCATGGACTCAGAGATCAGTCTGAGCATAGCCCCAAAAGACATCAGCCCGTGGTAGGTGGTCAGCTCTTCAGCCAATTCATGGTCAAACCTATGAGTCCTTCAGGACTGCATGGAGGATCCACTGGAATCACAAGAGGACTCTTCAAACACGACCTTTGGCCGTTTCTCGCTGTGCATCACTCACGTTTCATTCGAGGGGGTAATCTCCACAGACATCTGGCCTGGCAAGCCAGTAGCTAGACATGAGTCTTTCGTGGAGGCTCCCTGCAATGGCTGATATGATGGCGGTTTAATCTCGGCAGGACCAGAATGGGCTGGACTGGAGCAACCAAAGAATAGCTGGGTCAGGGCAGGGCCTTATCCTGTAGTCGCCACTGCTGCATAGTATATCCTCATACTACCATTGCAGCCTGCAGCAGTCTCATTTTGTCAGTCGAGGAAGAGGAACGCCTGCAGTGGAGCCTCCAAAATGACAGCGATCAGGAGTACAAGGAATTCCTTAATCCCTTATCTTTAATTTCCACCCATACCCTCCTTTTCCATTCTGCATCCTTCCCCGTGCTGTAATCCCACTTTCCTTTACCTATCTTTAGGATTTCAACCTTTTTTCTTCTACTTGACCTCCCTCTTCAATCTCCACTTTATGATATTCATGTTGTCCCCAACTAAATAATGTTGTGTGGAAAGATCAAGTCAAGGTTTTGATGAACTGAAATGTCATTTACAAATTTTTTTTTTTAATTGATGAAAAGTTATACTTTATAAGTAACTGCTGTGTGTATTGCTTTAACAACTGTCTTATAAAGGTGTGTCCCTGATTCAGCTAGGACATATCCCCTGATGAAGGCCCTAGCGCTGGGTTGAAGCGCTGGGAGAGGACATCTGCTGTTTACTTTGAATAAAATTAATGTTAGCACTAAGCCTGGCTTTCAGTACGTTTCTGAATTTGTAGTGCTACAACCTTGCTTTCACTACCCCTTGAGTGGTACAGGAGACAACTGTGGAGGGGGTCAGGACAGTCTCCCTGGCTTTGCACCTGCCCTGAGCCTTTCGAGGGGACAGGTCTGTCTGCAGGAAGAGCGACAAAAGGGATCCCTCTGTCACGACTTAGTCCGAGTATGATACATAGAGTAGATGGACTTGAGGGATTGTCACAAGTTTTGCAGTCGGGAAATGAGGTCCTGAACACCACCAAAAAGTTTGAGACCCCCTGAAAGGGTCGTCCATTATGCTGGACTGGACATCCAGGGTGAAGTCAGAGACCCGTAGCCAGGAGTGATGCCAGAAAGAGACGCCCGTGGCTGCTGCCAGGTCCGAGGCGTCAACCACATCACAGGTAGCCCTCAGAATGTGGGTACCAATGTCACAGCTTATTTTGAGGAGCTGGAAGGTCTGCTGCTTGGAAGGGTCATCCGGCATGGCTTGGATAGCCTCCCTAGTCTGGTCCCATACGAGGTGCTGAAACTGCACCATATGGACCAAATAACTGATGGCCTGAATTGCCAGAGTGGCAGGGACGAAGATGTGCTTACCCATTTGGTCCAGTTGCCGAAACTCCCTGTCCAGGGGGAGGGAGCTTAAATGTTTGGGCCGATTGGTATGGTCGTGCACTGCACTGATGATGACCGAATCAGCCTTCCGGACATATGAAAATGCCAGCAGATACAGGCCATTTCGGTCTTTCTAGTCTCCTCAAGTGTGCAGCACTTCAGCCATTTAGACAGCGGCTGCCGCCCCCCCCCCCCCATATTACCTCCTGCATTCTCCACACACAGCCTCCCAGCCACCCTCAGTTTGGACCCTCCCTTTGATCCTGTCCCACCCCCTCTTGAAGCTGCTCACTGTCCTCAATACCACCACCTCCTTCAGCATGCATTCCATCCTGTAACCACCCTTTCCATAAAACAGTGCCTCATTTCCCTCCTGAATCTCCCTCCTTCCAGTTTCAGACTGTGTCCCCTGGTTTCCCTCCCATCTTTTAACTTGAACATATTCTCGGTGCTTACTTTATTTATGCCCTTTAGGTACCTGAAGGTCTCAATCATATCCCCTCTCTCCCTTCTATCCTCCAGGGAATACATATTGAGCTCTCTCAGTCTCTCCTCATATGGTTCATCTCCCAATCCCAAGATCATTTTTGTTGTCCTACGCTGCATCCCCTCTATTAGCTTGATGTCCTTTTTCAAGAAGGGGCACCAGTACTGCACGCAGTACTCCCAAGTGTGGCCTCAGCAGGGACCTGTAAAGGGGCAGGACTTCCTCCTCTCTCCTAGAGGTGATCCCCTTGTGATGCACCCCAGCATTATATTGTGCTTTGCCGCTGCCTTCCTGCAATTGGCCGAACGATTCATTTCTCCTGTCACTAGTACTCCCAGATCATTCTCCTCTATTTATGTGGATAACTGCACTTCACCCAGTCAGTACCTATTCTGGAGATTTTTGGCCCCCAAGTGCTTGGATCTACACTTCTTGGTGTTGAACCTTAGTTGCCATGTGTTTGACTAGTGCTCCAGTCTTGTTAAATCCTTTTGGAGTACTCTACCACCTTCCCCCCACAATCCACTTTCGCACAGATCATAGTGTCATCTGCGAAGAAGTTAAATACAGGTTACTCACCTGTAACAGGAGTTCTAGGAGTGGTATATGCTGTTCATCCACACTTTGTGGCAGGTTCCTTGCCGCTTTAAATCTTGCCGGAAGGTCTTCAAGCTGGCTCCTCCCACCCACCCAGGTGGTAAAACCCTCGGCTCCGCCCCATGACACCAGATCTAGCTCGCTGGAAGCCAGGTTGCTAACGAAGCTAGGGAGGTCAGGTGGATGAAAACATATACTCTCCTAGAACTCCTGTTACAGGTGAGTAACCTGTATTTCTAGGGACGTGGATATGTTGTTCAATCCACACTTGTGGCAGACTCCTAGCAGTTCTCCGGGAGGAGAGAGGCAAGCGCGCACCTACTTAGGGAATAAGGACTGAGAACCAAGGTCCCAAAACCAGCATCCCGGCGTGACTCTAGGTCAATGTGGTAATGGGAAATGAAGGTGTGTATGACTTCCAGGTACCAGCCCTGCAGATTTCCTGGATAGGGATGTCCCTAGAAGCAGCCACCGAAGCAGCAGTATGGCAGGTAGAATGAGCTCTTATCCCTCTGGGAGGCTCCATGCCTGCCAACCTATAGCAGAGATCTATGCAGGAGGTGACCCACCTGCCTATCGTCCGCTTGGCTGCAGGTCTGCCAGGAGCGGCTTCAGCATAGGTGACAAACAGCTGGCGAACCTCTCCCCGAACTTTAGCCGTTCACTCCTTATAATACGAGAGCGCTCTTCTAGGGTCCAAAGTATGGAGCCTATATTCTGCCTCCAAAGTGTCATTGGGGTAGAACACCGCCAGAGTCAACACCTGGTTAAGGTGAAACTCCGACACCACCTTCGGAAGGAATTTCGAGTGGGGGCAAATGATAGCCTTGTCCCTGTGGAAGACCAGATAAGGAGACTCAATGGAAAGCGCCTGGAGCTCTTCCATCTTTCTGGCTGACGTGATAGCCAACAAGAAGGCGGTCTTCCACAACAGCTGAGAGAGATGTCACACCTGTGCATCGGTTCGAATGGCTTGCCCATGAGCTTAGCCAATACCGGCAGTAGATCCCACGGAGGTGGAGGTTCTCGCACCGGAGGGGATATGTGATCAAGGCCTTTGAAAAAGTGCCCGACCACCTTCTCCTGTGCCACCAACTGCTTGCCAGCCCGCATCCGGTAAGCAGAGATGGCTACCAGGTGCACCTTAAGGGTCGTAGAACGAAGCCCTAGCTGAGAAAGGGATCACAGGTAGTCCAGAATGCTAGCCATTGAACAGGAAGAAGGGTCCAACCCCTTGTCCTGACACCAAATAGAGAATCTCTTCCATTTGAAGGCATAGCATTTCCTGGTCGACTCCTTACGGGATGCCTCAATGACGTTGAGGACCTCGTCGAAAAGACCCAAGGCCTGGAACTCTAGCCGCTCAGGAACCAGGCCGTCAGGTGCAGGGACTGAAGGTCCGGATGAAGAACCTTCCCCTTGTCAACTGAGAGCAGGTCCGGGTGGGCTGGAAGCCGCCTCGGGAGCCTGGAGCTGAGGCTGAGGAGATCTGGGTACCAGAACTGGCGGGGCCAATCTGGGGCTACCAGAATCACCTGCACCTTGTCCCTCTTCGCCTTGAGAAGCACCTCGTGGATCAAGGGAAATGGAGGAAAGGCGTAGAAGAGGCCCAGGGTCCACAGCCTCTAGAAGGCATCCCCCTACAGCGAGCCCTGCTGAGGGGGGCGGGCATGTAACAGCCTCAGCTTCGCATTCTCCCTAGAGGTGAACAGGTCCACCTGAGGGTAGCCCCAATGGGAGAACAGATCTTGTACTACCTCTGGCAGGAGAGACCACTCGTGAGATGCAGCGCCGATCCAGCTGAGGGCATCGGCCAGAGCGTTGGAGGCTCCTGCCACATGGAGGCCATAGGAACTTGTTCAGGTCATGCAGGTCGAGAATGGGGCGCCAGCCCCCCATCCGTTTTGGGACCAGGAAGTACCTGGACACAAACCCTGGGTATGGAGGAGGGTCCACCACCTCGCTGATCACCTCCTTCTGGAGGAGCAAGGCAATGTCGGCACGAAGAGCCGACAGAGAGGCTGTGGAATCCGTAGCTCCCCCCGTGGGGCGACTGCTCAATAGGGAGGGAACTGCTTGAATTCCAGAGGCAGACCCCTGCTGACCACTTCTAACACCCAGCGGTCCGTGGTGATAGTGGATCAGGCGGAAAAGAAGTGGCGGAGCCATCCCCCTATGGGGGGAACCCAGGGAGGACTGACGAGGTTGGGGGCGACACCCCTCAACCCGTCACTGGGCAGGCTTGGAGGAAGGGCCCGCTGAGGGACCTCCTGGACCCTTGCCTCCAGACTTCCTACTAGAGGAAGCGGCAGACTTGGCCTTAGGGCGCCAAGTATCAGCCTGCTGGCCCTGATGCTGGTGTTACTGGGCCGGATGTGCCACAGGGTTTACACTGTTGCAGGCGGCCTTTGTCCTTCTGGGCAGACGTGACAGAGTTCAAGGTGGCGTTGGACTTCTCGATCCTCTGGAGATGGCCTTCCACTCCAAGCCCGAAGAAGTCGCTGCCCAGGAAGGGAACATCTGCCAGCTTGTGCTGGGTGTCCGCCGTAATGGTGGCGATCCGTACCCAAGCTCTGCGGTGCAAAGCTACTGCGGCCGCTATTGAACGGGCACAACAGTCACCAATGTCCAAAGAAGTTTGGAGCTGTTATTTAGACACCGCCCTTCCCTGATCCCACACCTGCTTGACCGTCGCCTGAAGGTCAGCCGGGAGATGCGGAATCACCTCATCCAGGGAGCCCATAAGGGCGTGTGAGAAATGTGCCATCAGAACGACCAAGCTAGCCTGACGAAGGCCTAGGGAGAAAGCAGCGTAAACCTTCCGCCCCGAGTAATCCAACTTTTTGGATTCCTTATCAGGCGGTTTGTCCATGTCCTGAGCGTTTCCGGAACGCCAGAAAATGCTATCAGTCACCAACCCTTCCGCAGAGGGGTGCTCCCAGAAACTGGAGAATGAACCGGTGGGGACCGCGTACTTTCGAGTCATGCTGGCCGAGCGCTGGACAAGATGCTGGCCCTGCCACAACTCCAGGGCCGGGCCAACAATGGCTTCGCCACGGAAAGACTCATGAGGAGAATCCTCGGTCCAATATCTCCGCAGGATACTTGGCCTGTTTTGAACCAGTTCGACCTGCATTCCAGTAGACTCAGAGATGGGTCGAAGCATACCCAAAAACGAGGATGGGCTCTCGTCCACCGACTGGCCCCCTGCAGACTCCAGGTCAATCGGCCTGGAGAACAGGAAAGAGTCGTCATCAGACTCCGAGGAGTCTGCGAACAGCTGCCAAGTGCCTGAGCCACCCTCCACCTGCCGAGGTCAATTGGGAGTAAGGGTGACCAACAACCTATGGGGCAAGCCCTGACCCGACCGAGAATCACTGGTCGGGGCCCCAGTCTTCGGTTGTGGAGGCAGAGATTCCACCACAATGGGTTAGAGCAGCTGGTTTCGGCCGAATAACCGGTGCCGGGGGAGGCTCAACTACCACGAGGGGTTGTTTCGGCCGCTCCGGTGACAGCCACTTAATGGCCGGAGAAGGCGACTGAGTCGGCTTGTTACCAGTCAGTAAAAGTTGCTGCCACATCAAGTCATCGTAGTGCTGACGCAGCTTGCGCCGGAGCCTATCGGACGAAGAGGACAAGCGGCGATGCTGCTTTCCATGGTGCCGAGACAGAGACCGCCGACGTCGGCGGGACCAGCTGGACCTGGAAGAGGACCGAGACAGAAACCTCCGGGGATTCCGAGGGTGGGTCAGAGAGGGAATAATGGAAACCCGCACCTCCTTCGGTGCAGCGACCTTAACCGGGGACTTCGGCACAGGAGGCACAGGCAAGTCCTCTGTAACCACCGGGGGAACCGGTGAAGAAGTGTTGTCGGCTTCTCCAGTCGACAAACCATCCAATGGGTCGAGAAAAATCTTGACCGCGTCGACGGATGTCTCGGCAGGCTGACCTGACGGGGACACCATGAAGCCAGCGGCCGCAGCCTCGACCAAAGTCGAGAGTCAACTGTCCGGTGAAGGGAATCTCTCCCACTCCCACGAACATTGACAGTAGGACTTACCTTTAGAGTCCTTCTTTCTGGACCAATTGGAATGCCCCGATGGCCCTTCTCCCTTAGTGGAGAGGGATTGACAAAGCTCCTTAAAAGAAGCAGTGTAGGAGGAGCCCAAGGAAAGCGGGATAAATGCCGTGGCTGAGGAGTAAGAAGCAGCATCCTGGGCCGCCTCCTCCTCGAGGGCGATCATCTGCTCCAACTGCTCCACGGAGCCCGCCACCACGGACACCGCCCAACGGGCCTCCTTAGACTTGACCGGAGGGTACCGTTTTACGGGGCGCCCAAGAAGTAGTCGGGCAGCGCGATCCTCAAGACCGAAGCCGAGAAAGACCTGCACAATTCGCAGGCCTGCAAATCGTGGCCAAGCCCCAGGCAGTAGACGCACATGGAGTGTAGATCGGTCCGGAACGACATCTGCCCACAAGGGAACCGACGGAAGCCAGGAGTCGATTTGTCCATCGCAGCCACGAGGGAAGACGAAGACCTTAGTCTTGTAAATTTTAAAATTAGTTTCGGGAAATCCGAAGAGTGTTGATCTAGGCCTAAAACGCAGAGCGCAAAGGAGGAAACCTGAGCTTTCAAGCAGTAAGGAAGATCTGTCGTCATGGGGTGGAGCCGAGGGTTTTACCACCTGGGTAGGTGGGAAGAGCCAGCTTGAAAACCTTCCAGCAAGATTTAAAGTGGCAAGGAACCTGCCACAAAGTGTGGATTGAACAACATATCCACGTCCCTAAAATCTTACTTTTTATCCCGTCCGATATGTTGGCAATGAAAATGTTAAACAACACTGGTCCCAGCATCGAGCCCTGCGAGACCCCAGTTGTCACGGCTCTTGGCTCAGATAGTTCACCTCCCATGACTACCTTCTGCTGCCTATCCTGTAGTCAGCTCTTGCTCCATCTAACCAGTTTTCTTCACTCCCAGGTTACCCAACTTGCTGGTCAGCCTTCCACGAGGCACAGAGTCAGAGTCCTTGCTGAAGCCCAGGTAAAGGACATCCACTGCACGGCCCTTGTCCAGTGTCCGCATCACTCAATCTGAAAGTCAACCAGATTTGTCTGGCAGGATCTGCCCGAGACAAACCCATGTTGCCTGCCGTCCTGGAGACCATTATCCTCCAGAAACTTCACCAGCCTTTCTTTGAGGATAGTCTCCATTAGCTTTCCTACAATGGCAGTAAAGGCTCACTGGTCTGTAGTTCCCTGGTTTGTCCCTGGGCCCACTCTTATAGAGTGGTACCACATATGCTATCCTCCAGTCCCTGGGTACGCACCCAGTATCTAGAGAAGTGTTGAATAAGTCCACCAGTGGCCCCGCCAGGACTTCTGCCATCTCTCTCAGGACTCTAGGGTGAACTCCGTTCAGCCCAGATGCCTTATCCACCCTCAGGGATTTAAGTCCCTCCAACACCCTACCCACTGGGATCGCCCCATCCGTACTCTCCTCCCCCCTACTCACCCCCCACCCTTCCCCCTTAGGCATGGGTCTCTCTCTCTCTCTCCCTCTCCCTCTGGTAAATACTGAACAGAAGTGCCTGGTCTACCCCCTTTTCCACCCAACCATCGCCCTTCTTTATTTTAACAGTCTGATCCTTACTCTTTCTCTTCTCCCGTATATACCTGAAGAAATTCTTTTCCCCCTCTCATCCCCTGTGCTAGCCTCAGCTCTCGACGCTTAGGCAGCCCTTACTATTTTACTCACCCACCTGGATTTCCTCACATATTCCTCCCTATCCTCCGCTCGGTTGGATCTTTTATACCTCCTAAAGGCAGCCCTCTTTTCAGTCACCTTCTCCACAACCTTCCTATTCATCCAGCTTGGCTTCTTGATCCTGTTTTTCTTGCTGTGGCTCTTTACACATGCGCTAGTGGCCCCAGCCAGACCCATCTTGATGATCACACATTTTTGCTCAGCGTCCATGTGTGGGCAGATGTTAGCTATGTGCCCCTCCAGTATGCCTCCCATCCTACCAAAGTATGCCCTTTTGAAGTCCAGGAACTGAGTCTTGGTTGTGGCTACCTCCTTATCTAGACTGAGGGAGAACCACACTGTGCGTGATCACTTCCTGCCAGCGGGTCTTCAACCCCAACGTCCTGGACTTGTTCACCATCCTTCAGCACCAGGTCCTGAATCTTCCCCTCCCTAGTTGGCTCTGCTACCGTCTGCATCAGGAAGCTGTTCTGAAAGGCAACCAGGAGGATCTGCCGAGACGTTCCAATCAACCCCTAGCATGTTATCAAGTCCCCAACCACCACAGTGTTACCTTTGCTACTAAGCCTCCTTTAACTGTGCTCCCAGTTCCCCAACAGTCTCCTCCTTTTGAATCAGTGGTCTATATACAACCCCCAATCTAACCTTTTTTCTACCCTTTGAGCAGTGGAGCTGCACCCATAAGGCCTCCATCCTGCCATCCTCCTCCTCCTCTTCCTCCTCCTCCATCATGTTACACATTATCCCTTCCCTAACATAGGTGGACCACCTCCCTTTCCCTTTTTCTTTGTCCCTGCAGTATAGTTTGAATCCTTGGATAGCTAGGTCCCAGTCATGGTACTGGGTTGCCCATGTCTCAGTGATGGCAGCTACGTCCACCTCCCCTTCCACCATCATTGCCTGCAATTATGCTATCTTGCTACCCAGGCTCCTAGCATTCAATTATATTACCCTCCAGTGTGATACTATCCGCTCGGCAACATGCCCCTCCCCACTCCTATTCGACTTCTGATCCTGTCTTGCTATGGGGGGAGGTCCAAATGACCCCCTCTTCTGGTGACTGCCCACCCCTTGCCCCCCCTCCTAGTTTAAACTGTAGTTAACTTGAATGAACTCCCCCAAATTCTGCTTTAGGACCTGCAAGCCTTCCTTGCTAAGGTGCAACCTATCCCACGCATACAGGTCCTTAGTCTCCCACTTTGTGCCCCACTCCTCCACCAATCCATACCCCCATGGACTTGCAATACTCTCCAGCCATTTGCTAAACTCCATGATCCTCCGATTCCTGGCTGTACTAGCTCTTGGTACTGGGAGAATTTCAGAGAACACTACTGACCTTCCCTCTTTACTGCATAGTCCTCCCACTTACCTGAAACTTTTCTACAACTCTTCTACCCTTCTCCCCTCCAGGTCATTCGTGCCAAGGTGCACTACAATGTGTGGTGTCTCCCCAACCCCTTCCACACACCTGTTTATATACTGACCCATTGCCTGCCATCATGCCCGGCATGCACTCCACCCAAATGCTGCTTTTCCTGGCACCCCTGCCCACTAATCTTACTCTCAGTATGGAGTCCCCCAGAATGATGACCCTACTTCCCTTATCCTTTTCATCCTGTTGCATGATATTCCTCTCCCCCGACTCACTCTCCTTCCACTACTTCTCTTCCTATGGACCATTGTGCCTCTCTTGAACCTTGCTTATTCCATATTCTTCACCCCCTCCTCTGCTCTCTCATCCCCCTGCATTGTCTGTCTGAGTCCTCCCTCTTACCATTCCCCATGTGCTCCCCCCCCCCTTCCTGTGTCTGCTACCCCTTTCTGAACCTTAACACTCCTTTGCATTGGCTCCCGTGACTCCTCTGACCCACGCTCTTCCTTCCTTGCACCCCCTGCACCTTCCTTGCCTGGTTCATCTGCTGTGCCCCCACGCCCATTCTCAACCTGTCCCACCTCGCCTCCATTAACAGCTACTCCACCTTCTACCTTCACTCCCCTCCTGCCTCTGCTGCCATCTGAACTACTGATCTTGCCTTCCGCCTCTCTGCAGTCTTCCCTGCCCTTCCTACTACCCACCCCCCCTTCCCTGTGAATTCTGTCCCCTCCAGGCTAGTCAACACTGAGAACCTGTTACTGTACTCATTTCCTATTTGCCGAGCCACCCCCGTCGCCCCTCTCTGTGACTTGCATCCCTGCTCTGCCCCATGCCTGTCCTCCCCCAATGACTGGAGGGTAGTCAAATATATGAACATACGAACAGCAGAAGAAGGCCATTTGGTCTATCAAGTCTGCACTACGAGCAGACTTGACAGACCAAACGGCCTTCTTCTGCTGGCTTGTTCATATGATACTTGACTACCCTCCAGTCATCAACCCTGTTCTCAGCTGCTCCAGTTGTCCTCTCTCCCCATTTACCCCTTTATTCGCCTGCTGCGACATCTGGGTAAGCCCTCCTCAGGTCCCCTGGCACTTTGTGTCACCCCCAACCCCTCCTACTCAGCTCCCTTCTCAGCCATCCAAGCTCCTCTCTAAGTTGCCCCATCTGCCTACACACCATACACCCCGTCCTCCATGCAACCTCCAAGAAGATGACTGCCCCATAACCATTACAACTTACCCTCCTCCTTCCTCCCCAATCCTTTGGCTGTTCCCCAAAATAAGGTTTACCAGACGGGCACAGTAGAGCCTGTCTGCCTTCTTGGAGATCACCGGGACTATGTGGGGGTGATTCCAGGCAGCCTGGGCGACATCCTCATAGGAGTCATTAATAGGAGGGACTACAAAGAGAGGAGTGTTGGGCTGACGCAGGCAGATGGCTGACCGGTGCCTCTCAGGATCCTTGCTCCTCAGTCTCCGATCACATAGTGGCCTGAATGTGGTGCATGATGGCTGTATAGGCAGGGTCACCAGGAGGGGACTTGGAAACATTAACTGGGACCTCCTTCCTTTCCGAGGAGTCGGGGGTGGAGGACTCACTACTGAATCTCCTCACCATTGTCTCCATCGTCACTGTCCTCATGCCAGCGTCCATCTGAGTGACCAGAGGACCCGGCATCAGGCCTCCCTTTGGGAGTGTGAGGAACACTGGGGCCCGGGTGAACAGGGGCTGGGAGGGTCTGGAGGAGACCTGGGGGGCAGTGTCCCCGGGGCAGGAGCTTGAGCTTGAGTCTGCATGAAAGACCATAAAGCAGAGATCAAGACACGGTAATCAACAGGGGCAGGCACCAGTCCCCCAGGCATCGGGTAGGGGTAGACCGGAACAGGTCCCATAGGTGTCTGGTATGGGTAACCCGGTGCAAGATAGGGGTAGGCCAGCGCCGGACCAACAAGCACTGGCGTAGAGTACCCAGGATGTGGCTCGACAGGCGACTGTTGTGGTAGGTCGAGTGCCGGTCCAGTAGGAGCAAGGAGCAGCCACATGGGTGCAAGCCTGACTGACGTCGGCTGTGGGGCTAGCGCAGGCTCTACTGGCACTGGCATGGGGCCCATGGGATGTGGCGTGGGAAGGACAGGTGCAGGCTCCGTGGGCATCAGCTGGGAGGGTGCTGGGGGGGGTCCACAGGCACTGGCCATGGGGAGGCAGGCACGTGGGTGGAGCGAGACCCCCCCGGGGCGCAGGCTGAATGGAGACCTGGCTTTGAGAGATGCTGATGCCCTACAACGTCTGCCCCAGAAAAAGAGGAGCAAAGCCAGTGGCAGTCCCAGAAGTAAAGACTGTTGGAGGGGAGATCGCTGGGAGACTGGAGACCATCACACCCACGCCTGCTAGAGAGACTCTGGCTGAGCTGCGTGACAGTGCACGTGGAGGAAAGGAGCTGAAACAGCAGGGACTGTGGGGCAGGATATGGAGTACCCTGACCAAAGGAGCCGGCATCCGCGAGAAAGACCCAGGCAGGCGGGGCCACCGGTAGCCCTGTGCAGCCAAGGAGGTCAACCCCCGAGGGAGGCGGACCGGGGTCAGTCCTGGTCCTTGTGTTTCTCAGAGGTTTTATCCTGGGACTTTGACAAGGGAGATCCCGAAGACAAGGCCAGGGAAGCGGAGATGCTCCTGGCCTGCAGCTCCTGTTAAATCGAAGCGACCATCTGCTTAAGAAGATAATTCTCTGGGATCCGCTGGCAAAGTCTGGGGGTGGCCAGGCTGAAATTCTGGCAGGCCTCGCAGGCTTGGACATCGTGGTCTGGGCCTAGGCACAAGACACAGACAGAATGGCCATCCTTGTCTGGGACCTGCTTGCCATAGGCACACTTCGTGGAGCGGTCAGACAATGAAGAAGGCTGAGAAGATAAACCATCCAGTGAGAACACCAAATAGTCAATGTTTTACCTAAAAGAAAAGGCATAATAATAAAGTACAGTAAATGCAGGAAAATGGCAGTTAACTGCAGCTGTGGCAGTTCCAGCGGTCCGACGTGCGTTGGTCGACGGCGGGAAATAACTGAGGAGGGTATGGGGCTCCCGCCTTTTATAAGCTCATCAGACGTCAGTGGCTGATGTCACAGGTAGGCGGCTCCCTATAGTAGAGTGCTAGTTAGAAAGTTTCCCTATGGTCCTAGTGTTTGGCAGCTACAGTCCTACTGGTGATGGCCTGCTGCAAGAGATACCTTGAAGTAATATCTAGGTGCACTCCCCAACCCAGACCTGAAGCATCCGCGGTGAGGATTTGGTGAGGAGTGAGGATAAGAAAGGGGACCCCTTTTAAAAGATTGTCTGGGTCCATCCACCACTGAAACACCTTGCGTACGTGGGATGAGACAAGGACCAGCTTATCCAGATCATCGGAACGTTTATCCCACCAGACCCTGAGGCTCCATTAGGGGATCCTCATGTGCAACTTGGCACCCTCAAGAACTCCCTTGCTGGGACATGCCAGCACTGAGCCACAGCCTGGGCTATGAGGCAGTCCACCCTGTCATGTAGCAGGAAAGCCTTGCCCCGAGAAGAGTCCAGACTCACCCCTATGTACTGCAACCACTGGGATGGGGTCGCACAGACTTGGGCAGATTGACAGTGATGCCCAAAGATTGAAACAACTGCAGGGTGCGTTCTAGAGTCAGCAACAGTAGTTCCCTGGACTGGGCTTTTATTAGCCACTCGTCCAAGTATGGGAACACAAAGGTCTTTGCCTCAGAGGGCTGCTGTTACAGCTGCTAAGCACTTGGCAAATACCTGTGGCGCAGAGGATAAGCCAAAGGGCAACACACCCTGAACTGATAATGCTCCCCCTGGAAAAGGAACCATAGGTACAGCCTGTGGGGCCGGGGGGGGGATCATGTTATGCAGATAGGCATCCTGCATGTCCAGAGAGCATAACCAGTCGCCCTGCTTGAGCAGAGGAAGAAGGCCGTGTAGGTTTACCATCCGGAACTTTCTGTACTGGATGTAAAGACTGAGCTCCTCGAGGTCTAGAATGGGCCTCAAGACCCCAGTTCTTTTGGGACCCAGGGAGAACTGGGAATAGAACCCTTTTTTCCTTTGCCACCTGGGCACTGGCTCTATGGCCCTTTTGCGCAGCAAGGCGGACACTTCATCCCAGATCACCACTGCATGATCCAGAGGATAAGAGGTGGGAACCGGTGGAACATCTGGAGGCTGTTCTAGAAGTTCTAGAGCATGGCCCCATTTAATTATTGCGGAATCCAAGCATCTGTAGTAATGGTTCTCCACTGGGATGGATGGAGGGAGAACCGACCTCCAGCCATCACCTCCTGGCCTGGAACAAGAGGAAGGGGGTTTGACAAGGAGTCAGGCTGAGCTGGAACCAGCAGCTGGGGGAGTGCTTAGCAGAGGGACCAGTGGTGGAGAAGGGGGCAGGCAAGGCAGAGCTGGCCCCACGCTTGCCCTGGAGCTTGGTTCCAGAGCCAGACTTGTGAGAGACTTTACGAAAGGAGGGCCTCAGTTTGCTCCTAGGCTGGATATGATTAAAGGGAGTGGACAGACATAACAACCTGGCCAGAGGCCTGCAGGTCCTTAATGATATCCTGCACATCAAGGCCAAAATATTTGTGCACCACAAAAGGGCCATTTAGCACCTTTTGCTGGACACCAGCAGCGCCTTTTACTGGACATCAGCAGCGAAGCCAGAGACTCTAAGCCAGGAGTGCTTTCTAAGGCAAATGCCAGTGACAGCTGCCCTTGCTGTAGTATCGGCTATATCACAGGTGGCTCTGAGGAGATGCTTACTAACATCTTCCAAGGCCTGGAGAAATTTAAGAAGCTCTTGTCTCTGGGAATCCTCACGAAGGGCCTGAGCAGCAGCCTTGCCCTTCTTCCAGAGGATATTCTGATACTTGATCATATGAGCCAGGTAGCTGGCAATTCAAAGGCACAAAGTGGCTGAGGCAAAAGTCCTCCTGCCCCAGAGGTCAATCCTCTAAGATTCCCAGTCCGGAGGGGGCTTAGGTACTTGGGCGCCTTAGACCTGTCATGAGCAGCCTTGATTACCACTGAGTCAGTTTCCAGTTGGGCTGCTTAAAAAGGTAGCCCCAAGGTCACCTGGTAAAGCTTATCAGCCTTTCTAGGCATGGAAGGTACCAGGTTGGGCCTATGCCAGGCAGCATTATGCAGTGCTGCAAGCAGAGGAGGGATAACTTTAGGTGGAGATTCTGGGATCTCCAAGAAATCTACCAGATTCCTCCTTGTGATGTCGTCCTCCACAGTCTGGAGTCCCATAATGGAGAAGAGCTGTTTCATAATATTAAAGAAGGAGTGGGTTCTTGGGGGGTGGGAAGACCTTGGGGTGTGTTTGACCAAGTCCTCTGTCCCAGAGACAGCAGACCTGTCACAGGAGACAACCTCAACTTCTTTCTCTTCATCCTCTTCCAACAGGGAGGACGAGATCAGGGTGGTATTCCTCCTCTATGTCGGCCTGTTCTGCAACAGGGACTAATGGCCGGAATACTGACGGCTCTCCAGAGGGCACAAGGTGGACAGGTCGAACTGGCATAGACACCAAAGTAGTGCCAGACAGTAAGGGCAACAAACGCCCAGGATGTGGAACAAACTGCTGTATGAGAGCCAAGGTTACAAAGGTAAGAACCACACTGAGGTTGACGTCAGGGTAAGGAAGCACTGTCTACACAGGTATCGATGGAGATGGTGAAAGGCCCAGCTCCAGGAAACCACCACTAGCAATAGTAGAGGTGGTGGGGCCCAGCACCTACGAACCTAGCAGTTCAAGAGGTCTCAACGCCGGGGCATGGACAGACAACCTAGATGCCGATGGCCCCTCCACGGGCCTAGGAAGGTTGGAAGAACTCTCCACCATGGGGGGCCTGATAGGAGCACAGGCTTGTATGGAGAGAGGCGTTGAAGCTGAAGCTTTCAAAGATGTAATCCCAGGAGAAGAGGAAGAATCCCAGCGGATCGGGATCACTGCGACCAGGAGAGAGACTGTCCTTCAGGCGGCACTTATCCTGCGAGCGTTTCTAAAGAATGTGTCCTGGACCTTGGCGGTCTGAGAGCCCAAAGAAGACACCGCAACTGGGAGGGGGGGGGGGGCCCCCAGAAGACCCTTGCTCTCTGTTGGCTGCCTGTTGCTCCATGAGTAACTTCTGCAGGGCTTTCCTGTGTCATCACCAAGTGGTGAGGTTGAACTTCAGGCAAAGCATGCAGGCAAGAGCATTATGACCAGTCCTGAGACAGCACACAAAGTTTATGGCCGCCTGTTGAAGAAATCTTATTTCTGCAGCTGTAGCGATGCAAAAGAGCCGGCAAAGAAGTAGTTATCAACATATAATAATAAAAGGCATAACTATAAAATAAAGAGATTCAAAGACTGAAACAAAAGAAAAGGTAAGTAGAATTTTGGCAGTCAACTGCCGGCACAGAGGCAAGGTGTCCGTCTGCGGTGCCTTCATCCCGGGTTCGGGAACGAACTCTGGAGTCAGAGTGCCGATCGGGGGGAGAAGGACGGAGCGTCCAGAGGACTGCTCTCCTTCTCTGGGGGAGGAAAGACTGAGTGTCTGGTGCACTATGGACCCTGGCGTAGGCGCAGGGTTCCACAACGTGCACTTGTCACATATGGGCGAGGACAGATACTGGACGTATTGTATGTCCTCGCCTGTGGGGCTTTAGCATTAGAAAAGCTGGCCCTGTGTAGGACGCCATCCCGCTGCCCACCAGTGTCTGCGGGAGGATCCCACTCCCGTCGTCGATCCAGGGGTAAGCCTGGTCTCGCCACCCCGGTGTCCGTCGGGAGGGGGTGCCCGCCCGGAAGCCCTGCTCGGGGGGGGGGGCAAGCCTGAGCATATTGGGGGGTCACAGTCGGCAGGTCAGGGCTCAGCTCCAATCAGGGGTTCGAGAGCAAAAAGGAATTTTGGCAGTCGACTGAGCAATGAAGCTTCCAAGGAGTCCGTGTGCGAATGATCAATGGCGGGAAAAGAACTGAGGAGGGAGCAGGGCTGTCCATGCTTATATAGGGCTGTGACATCAGAGCTTGACGTCAGCATGGGTGACCCCTACTAGACTGCTGCAGAAAAGCTTCCATGTAACCCTAGCGACTGACAGCTAAGTTCCACAGATGTGACTGAATGACAGACATATCATACTATTTGCCAGCAGATTAGGCCTTTCGGTCTATTGAGTCTGCTCGAACCTAGATCCTTAGTTGGGTGCCGAGACCTTCCCATCCCTTGTGCTCCAGAAACTCCTATCATCCATCCCCACCCCCCCAGGACAGGCCATCATCTGACACATCCACTTTCTGTGTCTGTCCCACCCCTCTCTTGAAGCCCTCCACTGTGGATCTCTGAACCAGCTCCCCAGGCAGTGCATTCCAAGGGTCCACCACCCTCTCAGTTAAAACCCTCCTCTTTTCCCCCTCACCCTTCCACCTTCCAACTTCAACTTCAAACCATGCCTCTGGTGATACCTCCTGCTTTAGTCTAAAGATCCTCCATGTTTACCCTATTTATTCCCTTGAGGTACTTGAAGACCCTCAATCATGTCCCCTGTCTCTCCTCTCCTCCAATGAAAACAGGCAGAGCTCCTCAAGTCTGTCCTCATAAGTCAAATCCTAGCCCTCGTATCATCTTTGTTGCCCTCCTCTGCCCTCTCCAGGAGCTGTATGTCCCTCTTCAAGTGTGGTCTCCAGTACTGTACACAGTACTCAAGGTATGGTCTAACCAGTCCATTGTACAGCAGCAGAATCACTTCCTTGCTCCTAGAGGTGATCCCTCTTACGATGCATCCCAACATCCTGTTTGCCTTGCTAGCTGCTCTCCTGCACTGCTCAGAGTTATTCATACATGTATCCACCATGACCCCTAGGTCTTTTTCCCCTATTGAGGCCTCCAGCGCCTCCCCAGGGTGCCTGTGTTTAGGGTTTCCCGACCAAGATGCAACACCTTGCACTGGGTGATATTGAAATTTAATTTCCATGTGTAAGCCCAGCTTTCCAGGGTGTCCAGGTCCTTGCAGGGCCAACCTCCCTCTTCTCCCTCAACTACTGCTCCCATCTTGGAGTCATCCTGCAATAGACTCATTTCACACCCTATACCCTCCCTGATGTCCGATATGTATGCATTAAACAGGATCGGACCCAGGACCAAAACCCTGTGGTACCCCCTACCTACCTCTCTGGGGTTCGAGAGCTCCCCACAGACCACTACTCTCTGAGTGCGTCCAGCTAGCCAGTTTTCAATCCATCTGACCATCAAAGGGCCTACTCCTAACCCCATCAGTTCTCCACCAGACCATTGTGGGGACAGAGTCAAACGCCTTGCTGAAGTCCAAGAATAATACATCCACAGGCTTACCCCTGTCCAGTTCTGATGTTACCCATTCATAGAACTCCCACAAGGTTGGTTTGACATGATCTACCTGACACAAACCCATGTTGCCGACTATCCAGACCTCCTACCTCCTCCAAGTACACCCCCAATCGTTCCTTTAGTATACTCTCCATTAATTTTCCCACCACCGAGGGTCAAACTGATGGGTCTATAGTTCCCTGGTACTTCCTAGACTTTATGGATTGGTACCACATGTGCCTCTCGCCAATCCCTAGGTACCCTCCCTGTCTCAAGTGACCTGCTGAAAAGCTCCGCCAGGGGTGCAGCCAGTATGTCCGCCAATTCCCATAGCACTCTCGGATGAATGCCATCCGGCCCAGGAGATTTGTCTTTCTTTAGGGCCTTGAGGGCTAACCACACCCTTTTGGCGGAGATAGCATCATCCGTCCCCTCCACCTCACTGGTCTTTTTATCCTTATCCAGATGTGACACCCCTGGGGTACCTTTCCCTCCCTCTTGCTCCATTTCTGTTGCTCCCCTGATCCCACTCCCTGCCACTTCTATCCCCTTCGTGCCTTGCTTTGTAGATATCCCATCCCTAGTGAACACAGAGGCAAAGTACTCGTTAAATACCTCTGCCTGGTCCCTCGCCTCTTCCAGCCACCCTCCTTCTGATCTCAATCTGCTGAGATGGCCCTTAGTTTTTCTCCGCTCCCCAATGTACCGGAAGAACCCCTTTTCCCCTCCATGTATCCCCTGTGCCAGCCGCTGCTCTTTACTGGACTTTGCTCCCCTCACCATACGGGTGACTTTTCTAGATGCAAGCTGGTACATTTCCTTATCCCTATCCCCTCTTGTTGTTTTATATTTTTTGTAGGCCGCCTTCTTTTCTCTGACTGCTACCTGTACCTCACTGGACCACCAGCATGGTTTATGTGACCTTGCTCTCCTTACGCTTCAACTTAGCGCAGATCCTGACTGCCTCATGAAGTCCCCGCTTTATGACCTCCATCTCCTTTCCACATTTGTCATTGAGGTAATCCCTTCAAGTGATCCTTGAGAATATTTCCATGCCCATAAAGTCTGCCCCCTGAAGTCCACTGCCGTGTCCTAGATCTCACCCCACTCCCCATGCTTATTTGAAACCAGACAGTATTGTGGTCACTCCCAGTCAGGGGTCCTGTACAACCATGTCCCTTACCAGATCCCCATCTGCCAGAACCACATCCAGGACATGCCCCTCCCTTGTGGGCTCCATCACATGCTGTGTTAAGAACACATCCTGGAAGCCATCCAGCAGCCTCTGCTTCTTGGCCACCTTAGAGGACATGGTTCCCTAGTTTGTACCTGGCATATTAAGGTCCCCCATCAACCTCGGAGATGATAATTTTAAATTTACTGTAATAGTAAATGCATGCTGAAAACAGAGTAAGAATCGATGTTTAGACCATAAGTCTTCTTCAGGAATTAGCTAAAAGAGAAAAAAAGCAAACTTTGCCATTTTCTCTTTTAGATAATTCCTGAAGACCTATGGTCAAAACACTGATCCTTTATCTTCATTGTAACAGTGCCCCTGCCAAAAATAAGACCTGTTTGTTGTTTCTTGAGAATTCTGACATCAGTGTTAATTTCACAGACACCATACTTGCCATCAAAGATGGAATCTTGCAGACAGAACAATTACGAACTTACCGCAACAGATCTTCGAGAGAGGTTGCTGCAGTAAGTCATCACATATAGCACTGAGCCTCTAACGTCAGGACCGCATGCCAAACTTTTCCAGCAGTGTCTGGCGGGGGACCACCCACCAGATGTCATGTGACAGACGTCGGCGTGACCCTATACAGTGGGTAGTCCCCATGCCCGCCTTTCAGTTCTCCCACCAGAGATCCAAGTAGGATGAGACAGGAGAAAGGATGAAATCCTGGAGGCCAGTTCAGAATTGCTGAAAGAAATGCAGAAATTGGGGTGAGGGGGGAGGGAAAAGGTGACCTACTGCAGGAACCTCTCTCGAAGATCTACTATTATGGTAAGTTCTTACATAACTGTACTATCTTACTTCGAGAGGGTTCCTGCAGTAGGTCATTAAATGTATAACTGAATCCCAAGCACTCACTCAGAGAGACTGAGAGTCGCGGGAGAAGGAGCAACTGAAAGACAGCACAGGACCAGCCTAAGACAGAAGGCCCTGCAAGACGGCAAGGCTAAACCCGGCCCTATGCCTAGAGACAATGTCCAGACTGTAATGTTTCGTGACGATATGGACGGAACTCCAGGTTGCTGCTGCACAGATCTCTGCTGCAGAAACATTTCACAGGAACGCCACTGAGGCAGCCATGTTTCTAGTAGAGTGACCTCTGACCTCCCCTGGAAGAGGTTTGTTGTACTTCTGATAACAGAAATGAATGCAGTTACCGAGCCACTTGGAAAGGCACTGTTTACAAACTGCCAACTCCAAGGATTTGGGGGCAAAGGAGACAAAAAGCTGATCAGATTTCCTGGACTCCTTAGTTCTGTGAACATAGCACCAGAGGATGCTACGAACATCCAAGGTGTGAAAGAGATCCTACCCCCTACTCGAATGAACAGTATAATAAACCAGGAGTTTAACTGTCTGGTTTAAGGTGAATTCAGAAACCACCTTGGGAATAAACTTAGGATCAGTACGCAGGACTGCCTGGTCCTTGTGAAAAATCAAATAAGGCTCCTTATGCATCACGGCCTGAAGCTCAGAAATCCTACAAGCAGAAGTAATGTCAACCAAAAATAGCGCCTTCCAGGAAAGGTGGCGCAGGTCACAGCTCGTCGCTGGTTCAAAGGGAGGAAGTGTAAGCTTCTCCACTACAAAATTCAAATCCCAAGGTGGGGTGGGGTTACAGATGGGGGTTTGAGGTGGAGGATCCCTTTCAAAAAGGTCTCAGAGACCTCCAACTGAGCCACAGGTTTTCCTTCCAACACCACATGGTATGCAGAGATGGCCGACAGGTGGAGCTTAAGGGACGAATACGACAGACCCGAATCAGACAGGTGTAGAAGGTACTCCATAACCTGGGAAGCAGAGCAGGTAAAGGGGTCCCAGCCTTTAGAAGCTGCCCAAATGGAAAAACGCTTCCATTTCATGGCATAGGTGGATCTGGTGGAGGGTTTCCTCGCCTCTACCAGAACCTAAGTGACCTTTAGGGAGACCCCAAAATGAGCCCTGATTATGTCTGAAGGAGCCACGCATGAAGATGCAGGGTCCTGAGCCCCGGATGCACCAACCTGCCTTGATCCTGAGTCAATAGATCGTGCCTGAGAGGTAAAGGAACTGGTGGTTCCACTGAAAGCTACTGCATTAGTGGAAACCAGATTTGCCTCGGCCAGAGCAGAGCTACCAGGATCCTCTGAGCTCCCTCTGCCTGGAGTTTGAAAAGTACCATCTGTAGAATGGGAAAGGGAGGGAAAGCATACAATAACTTCCCTGACGAACATAGCAACAACGCGTCGTACCACAAAGCTCCAGGCTCTGGAGCGAGCGAGCAGAAGTTGAGAAGCTTTGTGTTGGATGGGGAGGTGAACAGATAGATGTCTCGGCAACACCACCTCTGAAAGAGTGTCTGCTTCCTCCTGACTTAATTCCCATTTGTGCGCGAGGGACGACATCAGACTGAGGCTGTCTGCCAGGACGTTGTGAATGTCCAGAACATGCACGGCTCTGAGAAACAGGACGTGCTAAACTGCCCAATTCCACAGCCACATCACCTCCCTGCATAGGGGGTACGACCGGGTGCCTCCCTGTTTGCTGATGTACCAGACTACCGACATGTCTGTCTGGATCAGCAGTGTTCCTCTCAATAGGACGGTCTGAAAAGTCTAAAGGGCATAAAGAACTGACCTCCTCTCCAGAATATTGATGTGCAAGAACATCTCCAGCTGGGACCATAAACTCTGGGTTTAATGGTCCCCCAGGTGTGCCTGCCAACTCAGGAAGGAAGAGTCTGTGGTGAGGGTCCAAAGAGGAGGGGAACTGTGAAAGGGAAGTCCGTTGGACAGATTCAGAGGGTCTAGCCACCATAGGAGATCCCTCGACTGCGTTGGGAGACCATAACAGGATGGTCCAGGTAGTCCAAGCGCTGGTCCCACTGGGCGCGTAATGTCCACTGGGAGAGCCACATATGCAACCTGGCTAAAGGAACTGTGGCGACAGAGGCTGCCATCAGGCCTAGCAAGCGTAGCAATGCTCTGGCTGGAAGAAATCTGGACAAGATCACTAGGGTGACCTGCTCTCCAAGAGTCTCCGCCCTGTCCGAGGGTAGAAAGGCTCTGCACTGGACCATATCCAAAACCACCCCAATGAACTGAAGGTTCTAAGAGGGGGTTAAAGATGACCTGGGGAGACTGACTGTGATCCCCAGTCGGGAAAAAAGGTCCAAAGTGACAGAGGAGAAGTCCAGAAGACTGTCCCTGGATGGCGCTGTCAAAAGCCAATCGTCCAGGTAGGGGAACATCGCTATACCCCAACGGCTTAAGGCCGCTGCCACCACCATCAGGCATTTGGTAAAGACCCTGGGTGCCAAGGAAAGGCCAAAGGGGAGAGCTGTGAACTGGACGTGCTCCCCCTGGAAACAAAACTGCAGGAAACAGTGGTGACCCGGAAAAATAGGGATATGCAGTTAGGCATCCTGCATGTCCAGGGCACACAGCCAGTGGTCCTGCTGCAGAAGGGAAGGAGGCTCTGAACAGTCAGCATGCAGAACCTCTTGTACTCGACAAAGTTTCAGACTGCTGAGGTCCAGGATTGGTCTGAGGTCACCGGTTTCTTTTGGGACCAGGAAGAAGTGGGAGTTAAAAACCCTTCCTCTTTGGCAGGCAGTCACGGGTTCTATCGCTGCCTTCAGTTCCAGAGTCCTGATCTCTTCCTCACCAATGGAGCTTGGTGTGGGGAGTAGTGCGAGCAACCAGGAGGAGAGTCTGGAGGAAACTCCAGAAACTCTAGCGTGTGCCCTCGAGAGATGAGCTGCAGGATCCATATATGTCTGAGGTGATGCCCTCCCACTCCTGGACATGAAGGACAAATCCCCCCCCCACTGGCTCCACGTTTTGAAGTGGAGGGAAGGGAAGACTGGGCAAGTCAGGAGGCAGAGAGGCGAGGGCGCAAGGGCCTTCCCGCCAATCTCTAGGATTTGGCCGCCGGTGAAGAGGAGAAAGAGGAGCCCATGGATCGTCTTTTGGACTGTTTCTTTGGGGCCGACTGCTTCCCTTGATGCTTAAACAAGCACCAAAAGGGCTGCTTCATCCAAGTGCCTGCACTGTACATAAATCGGACCGATCTGAGGCCCTAACCACTATCTTGGAGGACCGTAATTAAATCTTTAGTGTCCCCTCCAAGGAGGGCCAATCCCCAAAAGGAAGCATCCTGAATGGCTGCCTGTACATACAACAGTCCAGAAATGCAAAGCCAAGCGTGCCTCCCGAGGTTGACCACAGTGGCAGAGGAGCGGGCCACTGCGTCCACCGAATATGTGGCCCGAAAAGCATGTCTGCAGGAAATTTTGGGCAGATGAAGCTCTTTAGCAATCTCCTCCTCGAAATCCAAATCCTCCATGGATAAGATCTTGGCCTCAAGCTTAGCCATGATGGCCTTTTGAAAGGACACCATATGCGCCTCATAATTCAGGGAGTACAGGGCACACGTGGCTGAAGAATAAACTTTCTTCCCGAATTGGTCCAACTGCCTGGACTCCTTGTCCAGGGAGGACGTGTTCATGTGCTTGGGGTTAGCCGAGCAGTCATAAGCGGCAGTAATTACAACAGAGTCTGCTTTCTTAGGAACAGCAGGAACTGAATGTGACAACTGCCAAATAGTGGTAGTAAGGTCCTCGTGTGGAGCTGTCCAAGGAGGAACTGGTATGGGGGAGGCAGCTTCTAGATCCAGGTGCTCAGCTAGACACTTCCTCTTGAGGTCCAGATCCTCAGTATTCCAACCATTTGCGTGTTGGATTATGCAGAGGAGCTCGGTGAAGGAGGGGTCCCCCAGAGGAGACTTGGATGACTCTTTTTCCTTTGGGGGAGAGGAAAGCTCATCAGAGGAAGACTCTGACGTGTCATGATCAGAGTCAGGGGTCTCTTCCCCTTCAGGACATTCAAAGTCCAGAAGGGGATCTCCTGTGGAGTGGTGCCTGAGACATGCACTGTGGAATGCAGTGAACTGGCAGGCGACGAAGGGGGGGAGAGGCACTGCCACCAGGCTAGGAAGCCTACGTTCCAGGTCCGAGACCAGCTGGGACCTAGCGTCCTTCCACCAAGACTGGATAAAAGATTGAAAGTCTGGTTGCGGAGGAGGGTGGACTGGGGGTGTATAATAGTGTGCCCCCAAACCCAGATATTGAGGAGGGGTGTACCCTTGATTATATGGGTATCCCTGCTGATACTCCGGGAAGTAGCCCTGGGAATAATGATGCATTGTCAAGCCTAGTGGTGAAAAAGGAGGTGCCCGATGCCTGGTGAAAAGAGGGGGACTGGACGTCAGGTCTCGACCTAGTGGTCTGGAAGGATCAAAAAAAACTACCCATCACAACAGTCAACATCGGAACAGCGGTCGGCAGGGTAACCGACAAAAGAGGAGTGAACGTCGGGACATCTGGCATAGGATGAGCCGACGTCAAAACCATGGATGTCAGACCCTGTGTGAGGTGCCGAGTGGAGGGCCTGATGGAGGAAGCTGACATGAGGGATCAGACGGTACTCCTGACATCAAAGGAGGAGCAGCAGGTGGCAGGTGACCAGACACCAGGGTGACAGTAGCGCCTGGCGAAGGAACAGTATCCCACAGGGGGATTTAAGGAACCACCTAAGGAGTGGGTGAAGAAAGAACCACTACTAGGCGCCCCTCTTCCTCCTCTGTCCTGAGCATAGGCTGCGGGGCAGGAGAAATCACCGGGGGAGGTGAAGTGGAAGTCTCCCGGCTGGGCAATGCCCAGGGGGATGGCTGACTCGAAGCCAGTGTGCTCTTCCGGACATCAGGTGAGATGACGTTAGCCCCTGATGAGCGAGCAACACCTGAGCGGTCATCTGAAGGCTGGGCAACCGACTGACTGGGCGATACCGAGACTGGGCAGTGGAGGGAAGGGCCGTCAACCAGCTTATCGGTCAGAGTAGAGTAGACTACGGGCTGCTTCTGGATGGAGTCCAACTTATTGACTGCCAAGTGGGACCCAGAGGAGCTGGAGGCAATTACAGTTGGGGGTTGCAGGAAGTAGGCTGTTGGTTAACTAGAATCTGCAGCTTATCCAGTAGGTAGGGAAATGGGCAGACTGGGTGGGCCAAGTGGTCCTTATCTGCTGTCAAAGTCTATGTTTCTAGGAGTCCGACTTACTGGCAAGGACTGGGCATTCGCCGGAGGAGCCAGCGGATGACTTACCGGTCGAAACAGGCTGAAAGATGGTGGAAGCACTGGAGATCATCCTCAAAGCTGCCTGGGTCACCGCAAGGGTGGGCAGCGGGGAAAGGGCCTTGCTGGTCGAAGGCTTGCTAGCAGAGGATCGGTCCTGGTCCTCTGGAAGCTCCTTTTCTCCATGCCGCTCCTTGTCCTTTTTCTTCTTCTGCTTGGATTCTGATGAAGGGGAAGAAGCTGTGTCCCGAAGTTTCTGCATCTCCTTTTAGAGGGAAACAATCCTGGTCTTAAGGAGATGGGCCTCTAGAGCCTGCTGTCATCGTTTCTGAGTGGCCTGGTTAAAGGGTTGGCAGTCGGGACAGGCCGTGGTGTCGTGGTCCAAGCCTAGGCAGAAGAGGCAGAGACGATGGCAGTCTTTGTGGGGAATTTGCACCCCACACATGTTGCACTTTGCCTTTGGAGGCAGAGATGGAGAAGACAAAGTGCGAAAAACGGACTAGATATCGAGGAACAAAATAAGAAAATAGCGATCGACAAAGCTGCAGATTATTGCAAGGTACTAGCGCACGTCAATGGTGGGAAAGAACTGGAAGGCGGGCGTGGGGACCGCTCACAATACAGGGTCATGCTGACGTCCATCACGTGATATCTGGTGGGCGGTCCCCCACCAGACACTGCTGGAAAAGTTTGCTGTGCGGTCTGACGCCAGAGGGCGCAGTCCTACATGTGATGACCTACTGTAGGAACCCTCTCGAATTAAGATCAGTAGATCTTAGAAGGTATCTCAGTCATCAGGTAACACTGTAGAACGTCACCATCGGTGAAGGGGAATCCACACAGAAGATTCTCAGCAGTACAACAAGGGCCGCCCATGCCGTCATCATCCCTATAAAAGTGTGAGTGGTCCTCCTCCTCAGTCCCCCCCATCACCCCCGGAGACTAAGGGAGTCAGGCTCGTGCCATGGTGGAACGAGGAGAGAGAGCGGTTCCCAGGCCTATATGCAGGGGTGTGCAAATTGCATTGCCTGACGTCTAAGGCTGACCTAAAATCCCTGTCGGGCTGATCCTTTGATCTGCGGATATCAGCCCGAGGACAAGTGATTTTTTGGGTGGTTTTCTTCCCCTGCCTCAATGTCTTTTCCCCTACGCTGCAAGGACAATTTTTTTGTTTTTTGTATTCTTGCCATTCGCCAGTCCCACTTCCCCAACCCCCGCCATCTATGAACTGTAGATCGCTGTATCTCTGATTCATCTCTTCAGTGATCTGTAGCATAGCAACATTGGCCATGTGTTTTCACTGGCCACAATCGGCTCAGAGAAGGAGGATCTCATTGTGATGGCGGGAAGAACCAATGGTGCGCACCATCAATGCAGAATCAGAGGAGTTATTACTTGGTTAAGATGCCATCGACTCGAGGGTGATCCGATTGAGGAACTCTAAATCAAATTTAAACAGGTGGGTAGAGAAATATTGGGGGCACTGCTTAGGTGAGAAGTCTGTCAAGTGTGTGGGTATTTGTTTCCATGCCCCCCTCCACCCGCATCACTAAGTATAGTATGTGTCCACACCAATGACACGGGAGTTGCGGTAGTGTGGGCACGGATACGGAGTTGTTAGGTTGAGTCAGCAGTCGAGGAGGGAGTCAGTTTAATTACGTTCAGTTCTGTGGCAGCACTGGCAGGGTGCAGATTGTGGGCCATGTGGTGGAAGAATGCACCTTCGGGACTTGGTCCTCTTGCAAGTCGGCAGTGTTTTAAATTTGGGGCGGTAGTCAGAGCCAAAGCAAGCGTGGCATTGTGTTGGTTACTTTTTGATGCTTGCTTGGCTTTTTGGGCTGTTCACAGTTTGCGTGCCATCAGACCATCACGTTGTGGTCATGGGCTGCTTGGTTCATTCACCCTTCTGCTCTCAGGATCACTCTGATTGCGCTGCACTGCCCCACCACCACACAACTTGCTAAATGGTAAGCTTAGCTAGTTATTATGGCTTGCTGAACTCCGCCCAAAAAAACCTGCTCAGTTGGGAGCGGTTTGGGAGTCAGGGCATAATGCTGCTGGGTTGCCCACTCAAACATGCATTCCAGACAGGTGGGCCGGTAGTGGTGGTAGTGTTGTGTACTGTGCCTCGATGGGTTCGTCGTGAATTGTTTGGTCCAGAGTCCCTCCCACCCTGCCTCTTTTAAGAGGGTTTGTTCTGTTCTTCCTCCTGTGGGATGTTAGCTGCTGGATGCCGTGCCCAGAGAAAAACGTATGCTGGTTAGGGTCTTTTGGGGGTCGTGGGTGCTTGTATGTACAGTCATTTTGAAATCCATATGGATATTGGTCATTGCAGTGAGGGACAGGACAGAGCATACAAGTAGTTTGGGCCTGCCCTCCCTGACTCCATCACCTCTGTCATACGTGATGTGTCCCTATACTACACCCTTATAGCATCTATGGGCCCCACCACAGCATCTTTTGATTTTGCTGTCGAGTCTTTACACACACTATTTCCTGAACCCAACCAAGCAGCCCTGCATTTTTTAATTTTTTTTTTTCTATCTGCATATTAAGTTTCTTTGCCCCTTGGCCCTCTGCTCTGTGGCATGCCAGTGCAGTGAGGAGACCCTGGTGTTGGTGTTGTGCTGGTGTGAAATAAACAACTGAAAAATAAACCTGCTGTTGTACCCTAGCCTAGTGGCCTGCTGGCTGCTTCTGAATCTTGGCCTGTCTGTTCAGATTTCTTTGTCAGATGTATTTTGTTGTAGTGAATGGGATGGAGGAGTGAAATTAAAAAAAGTGAATGATGGTAGTATAATCCTATAATCCGCTGCTACACATGTCAAATCTGGCAAGGTCAAGGGCTGATTACTGGTGCTGACAGCCAATCCCGTTCAAATGTAACCACAGTACAACAATTCAATGGGGATTGCTAATGCTTTGTGTGGGCAGCACTCTATTAGAGGTTTAAAAAAAAGTTATCTGTTACTTCTCAGGCTTTAACACATCAGGAAAGTAACAAACACACTGAGGCACCACAAAGAACCCTTGCAGGCTGGCTAAACTCTGAATTTCACCAGTTAGTTAACCAAGGAGATGCATTTTATTTCTCACTGCCAGAATTCTGTTTCACATGAAGAAGCAGGGATCCGCTCATCTTGGTGTTACTACTGCAAAATTTCCTGTATTTTTTTTATTGGTAACTAATTTAACAAGGTAAGTAAGTAAACAAAGTGTGTAGTAGTAACACCAAGAAGAGCCAATCCCTGCTTCTTCATGTGAAACAGAATACTGGCAGTAAGAAATGCATCTCCTTGGTTACTGGTCTGGTGATAAGTCAGTCGGAGTTGGTGCCCTGCCTCTCACTGTGTTGAGGATGTAGTGGAAGGAAGAGAAAGAACTGATCCCCCCCCCCTTTTTTTTTTATTTCCTGTCTTTTGCACTTAAGATACATCACACAAGGTAAGAACAATGATCTTACAGAGTAATTTCGGTTGTTTAAAATGTCATTTTTAAATCAGTCTAAGACTAGGGTTGCCACCTTTGGATGAGGCAAAAACCGGATCCTAAGCTCCGCCCCTAACCCCACCCCTTTTCATGACTCATCATGCATTGCTCCTCTTAGAAAGCCATTTGTTATATCAACAAAAAACACTCAAAGCAGTAGTTCAACAAAAATGTTAAGATACTGTACCTGTTAAAATTACTTTCCCAGGTTGTTCTTAGTTAATTTACTTATGTATGTATTTATTTATTGATATTGGTTTACCAGATAAACATACAGAGATAAAAAATTCTCATTTGCAGATATAATCTGGGGGAGACAAGGGAAAAACTGTAAACAGCATACAACAGTACACATGGTTTATAATAACACATAATAAAAAAATTGTTTCTTATAATGTGTGTACTTTATATAGTTTTCTGTCTCCATTTCCTTTTCATGTTCACAGTACTATTTCAAAGTTAAAGTGGTGACCATACTTTTTTCTTGAGGAAAAAAATAATTTAAAACATTTAAAATGCCTAAATTCTGTTAGAGATGAAAATGTATGAAAGTAGAAGACAACTGGCTGTGTTGTTACAAAAGGTGGGGGCAGCTTTGCTGCTATGTCACATTAAGATGCAGTGGAAAAAAGTAGGTTAAGTAAGTGCTAATTGTGTTAATGGCCATATTTTATACCTCCCAGGATAACAACTTTCACAAACAAAAGGCTATATTGACAACAGAACTTGTTTGTAAGCTGGATATGTAGCTGAAACAATGAATAAGATGACGATCTGTTTCAAAAGTATGTGAGCACTCAAAATGGTCCAAAAACCTGACCACCACAGAGCAAAACCGGATTACCTGATAGGGTCCCTGAAAACCTGATCACCAGGTAAAAAAAACCTGACAGGTGGCAACCCTGATCTTTAGTGGTAGGACAAGTACAACATTTCGTAGGCAAGTAATTTTTAGACCACCACTTGCCCTGGGGCAAGTATTAAAAAAAAAAAAAACTGATTTGCACACCCCTGCTATACGAAAGGCAAGATACACCAGACAGCCAGTTCCTAGACAGGAATCCCAAGAAGGGGGATAGTGGGAGGGAAAGCATACCTGATGACTGAGATCCCCCCAAAAATCTACTGTTATGGATAAGTTCTTAGGTAACTGTCCTACCGCCTTTGGGAGCATCTTAGTCATCAGGTCACACCATAGGAACGAGTCCCAAGCAGTTACAGGTGCAGACAGTCTGGGAGAAGGTTCTCCCTAAACTTAACACAGGAGGCCCAGTAGCACGACCCTGCCAAAACCTGCATGGGCTCCTGAGGCAATGTCCAGACTGTAGTGCTTGGTGAAAGTATGGACAGTACTCCAGGTGGCAGCCGCACAGATGTCAATGGCTGAGACCCCTCGGAAACGAGCCACAGAAGTAGCCATGCCCTTTGTGGAATAAGCGTTGACAGCACCAGACAATTCTTTGCCATATTTATCGAAGCAGAACACAATGCAATTTGCCAAACATCTGGATAAACATTGCGCAGAAACTGAAACGCCCTCTCTGCCTGGGGTGAAGGAAACAAACTGCTTCGACTTTATTTATTTATTTATTTATTTTTGGGTTACCCGGGCAAGCGCACTAGCCATAAAATTACTATTTTCAGGCACGACCCGGGAGAGTACAGACATGCAGAAACTTAACAGGATAACAATTTATAAGTGCTTTACATACAATGAGTTAAAGAGGATACAATATATCGGAACATACAAAAGCACTTTACATGCAATGAGTTAAAGTGGATACAATACATTCTTTGGTCAGAAGCAGATAGTACTTCAAAATTCTGCACACATCTAACATATGGAACAGTGCTTCCCCTGGATTGGCACACTCGGGGAAAATAAACAGGAAGGTGGACAGACTGGTTGAGTGTAAACTCTGAGATCACCTTAGGGAGAAACTTAGGGTTTGTGCTCAAAGACACCCTGTCTTAGTGAAAAATCAAATAAGGCTCCTCACACCAGAGGGACTGAAGCTCTGAAATTCCTCAAGCAGAAGTAATGGCAACTAAAAATAATGCTTTCCAAGAGGGAAAAACAGCTCGCAAGTTACGACTGGCTCAAAGGGAGACGGCGTCAACTTTTCCGAACCAAAATTTAAATCCCAACCCAGGACAGGGGAATGGATTGGGGGTTTCAGATGCAGGATGCCCCAGAGAAAGGTACGGGAGACATCCAGCTGAGCAATCATGCAGCCACCCACGGGCTCATGAAATGCAGAAATAGCCGAAAGGTACACCTTGAGGGAGGAGTACTAGAGACCTGAGTCGGGGGGAGGGAGAGAGAGAGAGATCAGATGGTCTAGGATATGGTTCACCGGGCAGGTGAAAGGGTCTAGACTATGTTTAGCAGAAAAACACAAAAAACTGCAATGCACCACAGAGACCATATAATTTAAGATTTATTGTGAGGTGCCATAAAACATTCCCTGGCACTTTGAAGGAAAAATTCCCTCTTCATTGGAATGGGGTGGGGTGGTTCTAAACTATGTTTGGCAGCCCAGATGGCAAACTGTTTCCAATTCATGGCACATGTGGCTTTAGTGGAAGGCTTCTGGGTGGCCACTAGGACGCTTGTCACTCTGTTAGAGACACCTAACCTGGTGATGGCTATGTCCTCAGGAGCCAGGTATGCAGATGGAGGGATCTGAAGTTGGGATGGACCAGGGTCCTCTGAGCCTGGGTCAGCAGATTTATGCAAAAAGAGAGAAGGGCCGGAGGTTCCTACACCATCTTCTGGAGAAGAGGGAACCATATCTGCCGGGGCCAGAATGGAGCTACCAGGATCATGCTGGCCCCCTCCATCTGCAACTTGATTAGCACCATCTTAGAGGAAACAGAGGTAAGGCATAAAGAAACCTCCCGCTCCAGGAGAGGGACAGTGCATCTCACCCAAAATCTCCAGGCCCTGGGTCAAGCCAGCAGAAACTGGGCAGTTTTGCATTGAGTGGGAATGCAAAAAGGCCAAACTCTGGATGATCCCATCTGTCGAACAAGTCTTCTGTGACAGATGGGAGAAGCTGCCATTCGTGCATGCTGGACTAAGTCTTGTTGAGACTGTCCTCCAGAGTGTTTAACACGCCTGGTAAGTGGACTGCAGAGAGTGTCAGACTGTGATCCAGTGCCCAGTACCACACTCTCATGGCCTCCTTGCAAAGGGGGTATGGATGAGTCCCCCCCCCACTTGTTGATGTAATATACTACGTTTAGATTGTCCGACTGCACCAGCAGCTGACCCAAAGCGAGGTGTTCCCAAAAAGCCTGCATAGCGCAGAGCACCGCCTTCATCTCCAGGACACGAATATGCAGGGAGGTTTCCCACCGAGACCAAAACCCTGCGTCTGGAAGGGACCCAGGTGCGGTCCCCAGCCCAGACTTGAGGCATCCGTGGTTAGGATCTGATGCGGAGGGAGGAGATCTGGAATGGGACACCTTGAAGGAGATTCGAGGGGTCCATCCACCACTGCAGCACCTTGCATACTGGGGAGGAGACCAGGACTGGTTGATCCAACTCATCCATGCGCTGGTCCCACTGCACCCGGACGGTCCTTTGAAGGATGCGCATGTGAAGTCTGGCCAGCAAGCAGAAATGTAGCGACTCTGTGCGACTTCCTGAGCTTGGGCTATAAGGCACTTTGTCCTGTTTTGGGGCCGGAAGGCCTTCCCCTCTGCTGAGTTCAGAACTGCCCCTATATACTGTAGCCTTTGGGACAATACCAGAACAGACTTGGGCAAACTGACAGTGATGCCCAGGGAGTGGAAGAGCTGGAGAGTTCACTCCAGAGTGAGCAAAAGCCGATCCCTGGATGGAGCCTTTAGGAGCCAGTCATCAAGATAAGGGAAAACATACAGTCCCTCCCTTCTCAAAGCAGCTGCAACCACTGCTAAGCACTTGGTAAAGACTCACGACACAGAGGGCAATCCAAAGGGCAGCACCTTGAACTGATAATGCTCGCCCTGAAAGGTAAAAGGGAGAAACTTCCTGTGAGGAGGAAAGACCGAGATGTGCAGGTAGGCATCCTGCATATCCAGTGAGCAGAGCCAGTTCACTGTTTTGACAAGGGGCATCAGGTCTGGCAAAGTTACCATCTGGAACTTTTTGTACTGGACAAACAGATTGAGGTCCTTTAGATCTAGGATAGGCCTCAGGTCCCCCGTCTTTTTGGGGACCAGGAAAAACCTGGAGTAAAACCCCTCATTTCTCTGGTGCCTGTGCACTGGCTCAGTGGCCTGCTTGCACAGAAGGGACTGTACTTCCTCCCAGAGAACAGACAGGTGAGCCGGGATAACAGGAGGGTGGAGGTGGGGTTTCTGGAGGCTGCTCGATGAGCTCCAAGGTGTGCCCCCTTTTTATGATCTACAGAATCCATGCATCCGGAGTTATGGTTCTCCACTGATTCAGATGGAGAGAGAACCGACCACCGCCTCCTGGTCCAGGACCAGAAAAGGGGCGAGGGGGATCTGGCAAGGAGTCACTCAGAGGTGGAGCCAGCCGCAGAGGCTGGTCCCTCACTTCTGGGGCACTTGGCCGCTGCCCTGGCACTGGAGGGGGCGTGCAAGGCAGCCTGGGCTCTGCGTTTCCCTTGGGGCCAGGAAGCTGTCCCAGGTTTACTGTTTGTTTTGCGAAAAGGAGGGTACCCTCTACCCCGTGGTAGAGGGAGTAGACAGACTTGGAGGCCCTGCTCGAGGCTTGCAGACCACTAATGTCCTGGACATCAGGGCCAAACAGCTTGGTGCCACTAAAAGGGGCACTGAGCACTTTTTGCTGCACATCGGCCGCAAAACTGGATACTCAGCCAGGAGTGCCTACATAGGCTAATGCCCATGACCACTGCCCTGGCAACGGTGTCAGCCATATCATACAGGGCTCTGAGGAGATGCTTGCTAACATCCTCAGCAGCCTGAAGGCACTGAAGTAGTTCCAGCTTTTGAGTGCCATCTGGAAGGGCCTGGGTGGCAGTCTTGCCCTTCTTCCAATTGGCATTCTGGTACTTTACCATGTGTGATGGATAGCTGGCAATCCTTAAACCTAGAGTAGAAGAGGCATATACCCTTTTACCCCAGAGGCTGATTCTGCAAGACTTTGTCTGGGGGAAGGGAACTGAGGTGCTTAGGCACCTTAGACCTGTCATGGGCTGCCTTAATGACCACTGAGTCAGTCTCAGGCTGGGCAGCATAGCAGGGAAATCCCTGAGGGGCATGATAAAGTTTGTCTGCCCTGCAAGGCATGGCTGGCACAATGTCTGGTCTGTGCCAAGCCACCGTGGCCGCATTCCTTAAGGCTGGCAAGATTGGAGGAATGATTTTTGGTGGATGTTCAGGGCTCTCCAGGACGTCCACCAACTCTTTCCTGGTGGCATCCTCTTCCTCAGTGTGGAAGCACATGGCTGAGGACAGCTGCTTCATCACACTGAAAAATGTGGGCTCCTCAGGAGGATATCTAGGCGTGTGCGTCACCAAATCTTTGCTCACAGAAGAAGCAGTCAACCTGTCAGAGACAAGGATTTCTTCCTCATCCTCAGGAAGATTGACGTCTGGATGGTATTCCTCCTCAATGTCAACCTCTTCAAGATCTGAGTCTGGCGTCGGTTGTGCAGACGGCCTACGGGCCAGCAGGCAACAGAGCCTGGGACCCCGGAGGATCCCTGTCCAGAACTAGCTACCTGTTGATCCATCAGGAAATTTTTGAGAGCCTTTCTGCAGCTCCTGAAGGTTGTTTGGTTAAACTTCTGGCAGAGTTCGCAGTCAGAAACTTCGTGGTCAGGCCCAAGACAGCAGACAAAGAGCGTGTGCATCTGTGGAGGCACTCTTCTTTCTGCAGCGACGGAAGAGAGAAGTTCAAGGATTAACTCGTGACATAAACAAGTCACAGGAATCTCTTTAGAAAGAGAGATTCTGAAAGATAATGTCAGAAAAGACGCAGTCAAAAAAAAAAAAGGCGTGAATACTGTGATGGAGCTTCTGTGGAGACCCATGTGAGCGAGGCGACTTCGGGAAAGAACTGAGGAGGGAGCGGGGCCGCGCACGCCTTCATAGGATTGATTACGTCGACGGCATGGGCGGCCCCAGTTGTACTGCTGAAAATCTTCCGTGTGGATTCCCCTTTACCTATGGTGAAGTTCCTATGGTGTTACCTGATGACTGAGATACCCCCAAAGAAGACCTGTATTTACAGGAAACAGAAAGAAACTGAAAGATAAACAGAGATAAGTAACACAAAAACAGCAATCACCCTAGGCACACTAAAAAAATCTGTAACGTGCAGTCATGTGCTTCGATGCCACTGAATCTGTTCATGTGAGGAGGACAGAGATAAACACCTGGCCACACTGAAAAAGCATTTATTAGGCAGGGATAGGGAAACACTTCTAAAGAAACTGACAGAGCTGTGGAACATGCTACACTTTGGCCAAGAGAACAACTACTACAAAATAAAGAAAAGACCACCACTAACCGGATACCCTTGGTTGTTACATATAACCGCGTTCTGGAGCCCCTACATAAAATTATTAAGGACCACCAACCAATATTGAGTGAGGAGGGCACCCTGAAATGCATCTTCTACAAACTACCGTTACTGTTTCTCAAACAGCCACCTCATTTATCCAACCTGATTGTCAAGAGTAAAATTATACCTGACCAAACAACAGAACACAAGGTGGCACAAACCCTGCAACAGTCCTAAATGTAACACATGTGAGCGCATTTCCACTTCAGATTTTATCAACATCCACCCAAATAATGCAAGATACAGGGAAATTACACATGTGCATCTCAGAATGTTGTTTACTACATCCAATGCAAGAAATGTCCACATACAGGCCATGAGGGGGAAATGGAGAACCCCTCTGAACCCTAATGAACTCACACAAGCACAACACTAAAATAAAAAATACTGTAAAATCAGTGGGACAACATTTCTCTCAATCTTCTCCTTCCATCTCTGACCTCTCTGTCCTGGTTCTCAAAGGACACCAGAAATACACACAAAAGGCGAGCATATGAGGTAAAATTTATTTTTCTTCTGAATACCTGTAATGATGGAATCAATGTGGACCTAAGTTTCGTGAGCCATTACACAATTCAAAAACTGTCTCAGGTACAGCACATGGACATGTCTTATTTATTTTTAATGTGCCTTTATATATTAGCATGGTTCTATTTAATACATATTTATATATTTGACTATAATTGATGGTTGCTGGTTTCATAATTTTTGGATTCATACACACAGAAGTACAACTGCGAGCACACACGCACGCACACACACACTGTCTCTCTCTCTGCTGTCTACTTTCAGGAAGGCAATTAGCAACTGACAATTTATAGGCCTTCTGCTGCCACATCACATTCCATCCTGGAAGGAACTGATTTACACCCAATTAGGTTTTCTTATCTCTGTTTTATACCCAATTACTCTCCTTGCATATCAACAAAACTGCCACATCCGTGTGTAAAGGGTTTTTTCTTTACCAATTCTGCTCTATGTAAAGTGATGTCTTTTTATATCTGCCATCTTTCTGATGAAGAACTCTGTGTAGTCTGAAAGCTTAAACATTCTATGAATCTCTTGTTGGTCCAATAAAAGGTATCAAATCACCCATTTTGTTCCTGCTGAAGAGAGAGATCAGCTTTCCTCAGATGGTGTGTGGGGTGTGGTGACCTGCGACTCATCAGGATTAGTTTTTGCCTTTTATGGATGGAGTTACTGTTTGCCTCCTGACTCTTCCACCTCTACCTTTATTTCAATCTCTGGGGTGCACTATATGGCTGACAATAGGACCTCCCTCCTATGCCTCCTCCACCATGGAATCTGTAGTACCTTCTGGATTTCTTTTTCTTCTAAATTTTTTAAACCAGTTTTATTTTTAATCAACTGTGTTCATATAGCTCTCTGTCTGATCTCCAGAGAGATATATTCTCAAAGGGGAAATCTGCAGCCTTCCTCTGTAGTGGAAACGAAAGATCCACCACTGCAATGCTGGGAGGCTTGAGACCAGCATAGTAGGAGGGCACCTTTGAATAAATATTCTAAGTTCCAAGGCAGACACTGAACAAACAATGTCTATTCTGCGCTCCTGTTTCAGGCGGGAGCAAACACAGCAGCCATCCTAAACAACAAACCCTGAGCAGAAAAACGTGTCACTCACCTCGGATGAGCCACACCGATCCCCAAACCGCTGCAAGGTAAAAGCAAGTTGTGAGGTAATCCAGCCCATAAAGTGAATCTTACACTCTCAAAAAAAATGCAGTTTCAATTGCTTCAGTGCAATTTATTGAAAAGTGTCTCCACTCAACACCGCCAAATGCAGGCTTGTACTTTTGCAGAAATAAAAGTGCTGACAGCATGAACTCATAGCTACACTTGGCTGTTATACCTCGGATGTGTGTGGTCTAACAGCCAACTGTACTACGACTTCATGCTGTCAGCATTTTAAGTAATTACTCTTCATTTCTGCAAATGTACAAGTCTGCTTTTGGTGGCGGTGTGTGAAGACGCTTCTCAATAAACTGAACTGGAGCACTTGAAACAGCATTCCTATGAGAGAGTGTGATTCACTTTATGGACTGGATTACTCCACAACTTGCTTTACCTTGCAGCAGCGTGGGGATGGCCTGGCTCCTCTGAGATGTGTGTGTGTATATTTTTAAATTCCAGCGCACCATGCAAGTTGCGAAGATCATGCACAAGTCTGACTGGGCTGTTCCAATTTATGTAGTTAGAATGGGCCATTCTCATTCATACAGAATACTTTTAACAAGAGGTACATCCTACCAAACCAACCTAACTGCCCTTCTTCGAGGCAGTAACTACAAAGCTGGTGGGGAGAAGGGTAGTAGATGTAGTCTAGCTTGACTTCAGGGGAAAACTCATGAAGCCAGCAGAACAATACAGAATCAAAATTGTACAGGAGGTGGATAGCAAATTGTCTGGCAGGTAGGAAGCAAAGAGTGGTGAAGGATGGTCACTATTCAGTGTGGAGGCATGTGCCAAGTTTAGTATCCCAGGGGTCAGTACTGGGTCCACAGAGAGTAGGTCTCCAGAAAGTAACAGAGGGGGAAAGGACTTATTGCATTTCTGCAGCAAAGGTTCCAGACAGCAATGCTGGAGGTCATAAAGTCTGAGCCTGAAGTGGGCTTACAGTGTAAATTTTCGGAGGGCACGGGGTAGTCAAGAGGCAAGTCACACTATACTCCTGCTAACGGCAAGGCCAGACATTGAAGACTATTCTCAAATGGGCACAAGCCCATTATCCGCTGTTACTGAAAGGCCAGGAAATTAAAATAATTCCCCGACTGGGTCTTTCGCCACCCAGCACTGTCACAAACTGTTTGATCCCCTGGTGCATCAGCTCTGTGGACTCAGCGTGGCTCGCTCGCTCACTCACTACTGGCACACACTCGACTCCAGATACCTACAGAGGAAACACTTTCCAATTCAGTGATCCTGGGGAAGCTAAGACAAGGGCAGAGAAAGTTGTGGCCAAATTCTGAAGTGGACCCTCCAAGAACCAATGGCAAAATGACAACTTAGAAGGTGGAAACTGAATCTAGGACTGTCTGGTTGGCTGAAGGTTGGTAACAGTTTCAACTGTTTAATTGTTGGACTGCACTAGGAATATTTTATACTGATCATTTTGCCCTGTATGCTTTACCTTTTCATATCTCAAAGGGAACCCTAACTCAGTCAATGTTAACGTTCCAAGCTGTTTTAAGCTTTTTGTGAGCAATGCTTCTTCAGTTTAAGATGGCATCGACGATGAGCCATCTGTGTAATGTGGTGTGCTAAGTTTGAATCAAAACATATGTGATATGAGAGGAGCTTACTCAGAGACTTTATAACTGTATAATTTAAGACTCACCATTACCCTTCGTTTTAAAAGCTGCACCAACCTGTAACTATTAAAATCTATTCAGGCTGAGAGGGTTCATTTAACAGTTCTATTACACCAGCTGTAATTGCTACAAAGGATGTGTTAATGTTATAATACTGAGGCAGAGTTCCCCATTCATTATTTTAGCACGGTAGGCCACCGCCCTATATATCTTTTTACCACTGCCCTATATTTTTTACCATCACCCTTACATTTGCAGCCATTAGCCTAATTTGTTTTTATAAAATCCTT
This sequence comes from Neoceratodus forsteri, assembly GCA_016271365.2. NCBI lineage: Eukaryota > Metazoa > Chordata > Ceratodontiformes > Ceratodontidae > Neoceratodus > Neoceratodus forsteri. Next base: position 760,479,456 of record CM057453.1, read on the forward strand.
CACAATTGCCTTTTACCACCATCCTCTACTGCACCACTACCCTTGTTTTGACACCAGTACTCTAAACCTTACTTAAAACTACATGTACAATGTATACAGGAGGCCCAAGAGAGAATACACCTTCGGCCCCAATCACCACAACCACAGCCCTATATCTGCAGGCTATGGGGAACCCTTCTGGGAAATGGATGCACTGGCTGAGAACATATCAGCATCTTTATTAATGTTTACCAATGGCCTGCTTCTTGACAAGCTAAACTCGTTCTGAGACTCGTATCTTAATTCTCCACAACTGCACAGGTTTGAACAAGTTCAGGCAGTGGGATTTGAAATTTGGGCAACTCACTCACAGAATTCATGAACCACTTCACTCATTCCTCATTTCCATCACAAACGTAGTTGCCTCCTTTACTCATATATTAAAGGGGCACTGTCAACCTGTTTTGCATCATATTATTTCTAGTTAAAAACCTACATTTTATGATTGCTTACCTTCTCTAAAATTCATTAATGTTGCTGTTTGTTTTGTCTGTCTCCTTGTTTAGTAAAACTGAAATGCATGGTAATGGATATTTATAAACAACTTTGTTTTGTTTTAAATCCTGTAACTATTCTTACTGAAGACTTCACGAACATTAGAAACACCTCTAAACAGTGCAGTAGATCATGGTGCAATAGCCTCCTAAACTCCTGCTGCATCATGAGTGGCTAGACTGTGTTGGGGGATGTTCCCAAGTCCAGGAAATATACAGTGGGAGCGGATCAAGAAATGTAAACAAGCCTGTTTTTGTGTGGTAACACCAGGATGTTAAGCAGTCTGTTTTTCATTTTTTTTTTTTTGTTTTGTAACTCAATTTTATTCAAGATTTAAAATATGACGTAGCAGAATCTTACACATCCATTGTCATAAAGGAAGATATGCACATTATTCCAAGTTCAACCATGACCATCTACAATCATAAAGTAAGGAACACAAAGAAGCAATAAGCTACATACATCTGCTCAACTTTTTTGTGTTCGTGTTTACAAGTTAATAAGTGAGAAAAAATAAAGAGAAACAACTTTTAAAACTATTGCCTGGGGTGTCAATTTCATTATCAATAGCTGAAAAGTAAAGAGTTTATTCATATATTTTTCTTTTAGGTTTTATAAATCCTGTTAGTGATCATATCCTTTTCTCTCAAGGGGGTGGGGGGGTCTGAAGCCCATCTGAATCTAAGGCCATATTAGAATATGCACCCAAACTACATTCCCTCCAAAAGGAGGGACACATGTTGGTAAGTTGTGGGGTTGCGAGGCTCCTGTCTGACCATTCTTAGCTTTGAGGTCTGCTCTTGAGGCTTCTAGCTCCAGAGATATCTTTATATAACCTTTCAACCTGGGAGATACATTGTGGACCACTTCAACCAGGGATCCCAAACTTCCAAGGTGTTTTTCTTCTCCGAGGCGTATTCTGGCAGTTAGCCTCTCCATTTCCTGTATTTGTTTAATTCTCTTGTACCATTCTTCTATGGTTGGGGGACACTGCTGCAACAGATGCGAGGTGAACCATTTCAGTGCTGCTACTATGAAAATCAGGCCAAGTTTCCTTCGACAGGGGGGGAAGGTCCAGCACCACTGGGAGTCCCAGTATCCAATTCAAGAAGTCTGTGAGGATGTCCACTGACAGTATCTGAAATACTTTTTCCTTGACCTTACCCAAAAAACTCTAATAACTGGGCATTCCCAGAAGATATGGGAATGTGCCTCTTTGCTGCCACACTCGCTAGCATCTATCTGAAAAAGTTGTTTGAAAGTGTTTGGTGACCGTGGGAGTACGGAAGAATCGTGTTATGATTTTCCAAAAGTATTCCCTCCAGTCTGGAGAGGAGGTTACCCTCCACCCTATCCTGAATTGCTTATCCCATGAGTCCTCTGGGATAGGGATGGATAGTTCTCTTTCCCAGGCTTCTCTAACCGAGTTCAATGGCTCTAGACTTGAACCCCCCAGCATCCCACGTAGTGCAGAAGAAAAAATTACACACCTTAGTTCACTTGGGAGCTTAAGCAACAGGTTGGTAGAAAAGAGGTCAGGAGCTATATTTTGTTTTAACTGAAATATTTGAATAGTTTGTAAGTGAAATTAGTTCTATGTGTTAAAAATTATTACCTTGAATTTGAACTGTTACTTGGGCTGTGTTATTGTAGGTTTGAGGATAGTTGTTTGGCAGGGAAAATTAGAAGGACATTTAAATGTGTTGTGTGCTTTCTTAAATACTGAAAAGCCACTGGGGGTTGGGATTGAAGGGCTGAGTATTTCTGTTTGGGACTGAAATTTGAAGCAACAGGAGCTGGTGGGCCTGTGACATCATACGGTACCTGGTGTCTGCTTACACACACTGTTAGTGGGATCGAACACATACTGGACTGTATGTGTTTGTGAGACTTGGGAACTTTGTTGGTGGGGTTGAAATTGGTTGTATAATAACTACAGTCAGTATAGAGAGAAACTGTACTCCAGGGACAGGGACTGAGAAAAGGAGTGTGCTATTATAAACAGATGGGGATAATCAGGGTGGCTAATTCCACCATGGCAGGCATCTTCGGAAGGGTTGTAGGCTGCACAGGCTGTGGGATGGCACACCTAAATTGGGCCTGGAGAGGAGGCTGCCCACTCTGTAGACAGCTATCTTGTATCAGGAGTGAGGTATATTGGTTAAGGAGTAAGCTGGGGGAGCTGGGGGGGTCTCCAAGGATAAGGGGTGTGGATATGGGCAGCAGAAGGGTGGGGCTGAGAGGAGGCTGGGGCAACGCTCTGAAATTACAGGACATTATGTTGCAGCAAGCAGAAGGGGGGATATTAGGGACAGAGGACCCTTAGATAGGGAAGTTGATGCTAAGGGGAAAGCATACAGGGTGAACATTCTGAATTCAAAGAGACTGGAGGGGGAAGAGTCAGGAGGGGCTGTTGTGCGCAAGCCTAAAACAGCAGACTGTGGGAAGGGAGCTCCTAAGGTGAACAGTGCAAGAGAGGAAGAAGAGGGTCAGTTTAGAGATGCAGTCAGGGGAAACTCTGGTTACTTGATGGAGGCTGACAGAGTGTCACAATAAATTTGAGATACTAAGCATCCTAGAGGGGGAGGAAGGGGTTGGTGGAAATGAGGAAATTCATACAGAGGCCGGGGGGAGGGAGTCAGATACCCATAGGGCATCACAGACCAGCTATGGAAAGGATAGACATAGTCCCAGAGGGAGAAGGGGAAACATATGTTAAGCAAATGGGGGAGATGCAACATATTCCAGACATGAGGGAGGAAAGCATGACTGGAGAGAAACTGGGAGACAAGGAGGTGGGAGAGGAGCCCCCCTTCAGCAGGGAGGTCAGTACCAAGGATGGGGCCCTAGCTAAAGGGGACCCACAGAGCCTCTGGAGACAGGGGTACTAGTACCAAGGGGGGATGGTGATGGGGAAGGGAAACCACAGACCAGGATAAATGGTTCAGATAAGAGAGGGTTAAAGGGGACACCTATTCAGAGGGGGTTTGAGTTAAGTGGGCAAAATAGCAAGGGAGGCAGAAAGGGGAGGGTGACAAGGGGGTCTCTAATAAGGCAGGAAGACTCCCATGAAATTGCGATCATGGATAAGGGGAGGGGGCTGAGAGGGCATAGTGGAGGTAACCATAAGGATGATGGCGGTGTTAAGGTTCTGTTACTGGGAGACTCGATGATTAGGGGTATCCATTGGGAGGGACAGGGGGGTGGATGCCATAGCCAGGTGAAGGTAGTGAGTATCTCTGGGCTGACAGTGCACAGAGCAAAGTTCATGGTGTATGAAATGGTTAGGATTGTGAGGAAACCGGATTTCCTGGGCATTTGGGAACTAATGATCTAGAGGAAATAGCATTTTGAAATCCAAGCAAGGTTCCAAGAACTTGCCAGAGTCTGTCGGGATAATGGATGCAACATTTCTTTCGGAGATATTGCCAGTACCAAAGGCCTCAGTGGAGAAAAAAATGAAGCTCAAAGAGGTTAATGACTGGCTCAGGAAGGGGGTGAAGAGAATGGGTTAGTGTTAGGGGAACTGGAATGGAGTTTGGGAGGATAAGGACTATATGCCAAGGACAGGTTTCATCTTGCCCCATTAGGGAAGAAAGTCCTAAACAGGGGATGGCTGACTCACACAAGAAAGGTGGGGTTTAAACTTGAAGGGGGAAGGGATAAGGGAGGGGCTGACTAAGCCTCCCTCCAGATGAGGGGAGTAGCCTCTGCTCAAGGGGGGGAGGGGAAACAGACTGGAGGTGGAGGTTTCAGGAGGAGCAGGGAAGGATGGAAGTATAGGGAATCTGGGTGGGTTCGACAAAGAGGATCAGGGATAAGGGGTGGGGGTTAGTGTTAGTAAATGCCAGGAGCTTGGGAAACAAGTTGCCAGAGTTCCAGGCCATGCTGTTCGGGGGGGGGGGTGGATGTGGCGGCAGTCACGGAAACATGGGCCAACAAAAACCATGACTGGGACCTAAATGTACGGGGGTACACTATGCTTAGGAAGGATAGAAAGGAGGGCAGAGGGGGTGGAGTGGCTATGTTCATTAGAGATGACATAGAAATTGCTATGGTAGAAGAGGAAGAGGGAAACGTGGAGGCCTTACGATCCCCAGCAGGAGATAAGGTCAAGCTGGGAGTAGCATATAGGCCCCCCGGGATGAGTGATGTTCTAGAGGATGGTTTGCTGGACAACATCATTGCCCAGTGTGGTCCAAAAAGGGAAGGAGTAGTGTTGATGGGGGACCTTAATATGTCAGGTACAAACTGGGGAACCATGTCCTCTAAGGTGGCCAAGGAGCAGAGGCTGCTGGATGGCTTCCAGGATGTGTTCTTAACACAGCATGTGATGGAGCCCATAAGGAGGGGCATGTCCTGGATGTGGTTCTGGCAGATGGGGATCTGGTAAGGGACATGGTTGTACAGGACCCCTGACTGGGAGTGACCAAATACTGTCTGGTTTCAAATAAGCATTGGGGAGGTGGGGGTGAGATCTAGGACACTGGCAGTGGACTTCAGGGGGGCAGACTTATGGGCATGGGAAATATTCTCAAGGATCACTTGAGGGATTACCTCAACGACAAGTGTGGGAAAGGAGATGGGAGGTCATAAAATGGGGACTTCATGAGGCAGTCAGATCTGCGCTAAGTTGAAGCGTAAGGGAGCAAGATCACATAAACCATGCTGGTGGTCCAGTGAGGTACAGGTAGCAGTCAGAGAAAAGAAGGCGGCTTACAAAAATAAAACAACAAGAGGGATAGGGATAAGGAAATGTACCAGCTTGCATCTAGAAAAGTCACCCGTATGGTGAGGGAGCAAAGTCCAGTGAAAGAGCAGCGGCTGGCACAGGGGATGGAGGGAAAAGGGGTTCTTCCGGTACATTGGGAGCTGGAGAAAAACTAAAGGCCATCTCAGCAGATTGAGATCAGAAGGAGGGTGGGTGGAAGAGGAGGGACCAGGCAGAGGTATTTAACGAGTACTTTGCCTCTGTGTTCACTAGGAGGAGATGGGATATCTACAAAGCAAGGCACAAAGGATAGAAGGCAGGGAGGGATCAGGGAGCAACAGAAATGGAGTAAAAGGGAGGGAAAGGTACCTCAGGGTGTCACATCTGTATAAGGACAAAAGATCAGTAAGGTGGAGGGACGGATGTTGCCATCCCCGTCAAAGGGTGTGGTTAGCCCTCAAGGCCCTAAAGAAAGACAAATCTCCTGGGCTGGATGGCATTCATCCGAGGTACTATGGGAATTGAGACATACTGGCTGTACCCTTGGCGGATTTCTTCACAGGTCACTGAGACAGGGAGGGTACCTAGGGATTACGAGAGGCACATGTGGTACCAATCCATAAAGGGGGTCAAAGGAAGTACCAGGTAACTATAGACCCATCAGTTTGACCTCAGTGGTGGGAAAATTAATGGAGAGTATACTAAAGGAACGATTGGGGGTTTACTTGGAGGAGGTGGGAGGTCTGGATAGTCGGCAACATGGGTTTGTGCCAGGTAGATCATGTCAAACCAACCTTGTGGAGTTCTATGAATGGGTAACATCAGAACTGGACAGGGTAAGCCTGTGGATGTATTATTCTTGGACTTCAGCAAGCGTTTGACTCTGTCCCCCACAATGGTCTGGTGGAGAAACTGATGGGGTTAGAGTAGGCCTTTGATGGTCAGATGGATTGAAAACTGGATAGCTGGACGCACTCAGAGAGTAGTGGTCTGTGGGGAGCTCTCGAACCCCTAGAGAGGTTGGTAATGGGGTACCAGGGCTCTGGTCCTGGGTCCAATCCTGTTTAATGCATACATATCGGACATCAGGGATGGTATAGGTGTGAAATGAGTCTCTTCGCAGATGACCCAAGATGGGAGCAGTAGTTGAGGAGAAGAGGGAGGCTGGCCCTGCAAGGGACCTGGACACCCTGGAAAGCTGGGCTCACATGGAAATTAAATTTAATATCACCAAGTGCAAGGTGTTGCATCTTGGTCGGGGAAACCCAAACACAGGTACACCCTGGGAGGAGGCGCTGGAAGCCTAATAGGGGAAAAAGACCTAGGGGTCTGGTGGATACATGTATGAATAACTCTGAGCAGTGCAGGAGAGCAGCTAGCAAGGCAAACAGGATGTTGGGATGCATCGTAAGGGGATACCTCTAGGAGCAAGGAAGTGATTCTGCCGCTGTACAATGGACTGGTTAGACCACACCTGAGTACTGTGTACAGTACTGAGACACACTCTGAAGAGGGACACAGCTCCTGGAGAGGGCAGAGGAGGGCAACAAAGATGATAACGAGGCTAGGATTTGACTTATGAGGACAGACTTGAGGAGCTCTGCCTGTTTTCATTGGAGGAGAGGAGAGAGGGGACATGATTGAGGTCTTCAAGTACCTCAAGGAATAAATAGGGTAAACATGGAGGGATCTTTAGACTAAAGCAGGAAGGCATCACCAGAGGCATGGTTTGAAGTTGAAGGGTGAGGGGGAAGAGGAGGAGGTTTTCACTGAGAGGGTGGTGGACCCTTGAATGCACTGTCTGGTGAGCTGGTTCAGAGATCCACAGTGGAGGGTTTTAAGAGAGGGGGACAGACAGAAAGGGATGTATCAGATGATGGCCTGTCCCCGGGAGATGGATGATAGGGTTTCTGGAGCACAAGGGATGGGAGGGTCTCGGCACCCAACTAAGGATCTAGGTTCGAGCAGACTCAATAGACCATAAGGCCTAATCTGCTGGCAAATAGTATGTTAGTAATTATATTTCTTCTAATGGAGTCTTGCTGTATTCTGACAATTGCAGTGATTCCCAACCTTTGAACTGCCCTGGGGAACAAAGAGTTAACTTTCTATGCAGGGCATAGAATGCTGAGCTCGATCTCGTCTGAAGTCTCTGTCTGGAGTGTTTTGAACTTAAACCATCAGATTCTTACGAGCCCAACTAAACTAAAAATTCCATGTGGAAATTGTGAAAACTCTTACTAGCCAACTGGCTGAAAAAAGTTTTGGATTCCCAAGGAAGACTCAAGTCAGGAATCCCCCCCCCCCAAAAAAAAACCAAAGTACTAAAAATAATAATAAATAACCACCCAAACAAAAAGGAAGATGGTGCAAGCGAAAAACACCCCTTGGGGTGCAACACTGCACCTGCCCATCCACTTCCCAAAAAACAGGCTCTGAGAGGGGAGGAAGGGAGGGAGGTCAGTATACCGCAAGACTCCATTAAAGAAATATAATTACTAAGGTGAGTAATTTTTTCTTCAAACAACATGAAGTCTTGTTGTATTCTGACAACTGCAGACTACCAAGCAGTACCTCTAAGGAGGAGGGACAGAACCTACTTTGGGAATAGGCTCTGAAGTACTGCTGTGTCAAATCGAGCATCACTCCTAGCCTGGATATCCAGAGAGTAATGCTTGGTAAAGGTATGGACTGTTTTCCAGGTGGCTGCTTGACAAATTTCTAAGAGAGGGATATCCCTGGACGCAGCCAGGGAAGCAGCTGTACCTCTTGTGGAATGAGCCCTCAGGCCTGAGGGTGGAGTTTTTCCCAGTTTTTCATAGCAGAATTGTATACAAGATGCAATCCACCTGGCAATAGATCTTTCGGTGGCAGGTTTGCCCTTTCCCACTCTCCATAAGTGAGGAACAACTGGAGGGAGTCAAACCTGTGACCCTTGGTATACTCTATGTAGTAACTAAGGGCTCTTTTGACATCTAAACTATGTAGCCTCCTCTCTCCTGAGGAAGAATGATCAGTGAAGAAAACAGGAAGAGACAGACTGCTTTAAATGGAAGTCTGAAACCACTTTGGGCGAGAACCTTCTATTGGTTCTAAGGACCACTTTATCCCTGTGAAATGAGATAAAAATCAGGTTCCACTGACAGGGCTTGCAATTCACTAATACGCCTGGCAGAGGTAATGGCTACCTGGAACACAGTTTTCCAAGTCAAGTACTTAAGCTCTGCTGAAGTCATAGGCTCAAAGGGGGGTTGCATAAGTTGAGCAATGCAAACATTCAAATCCCATGCAGGGGCAGGGTCTCTAAAAGGAGGATTGGTGTGAAGCAATCCTTTAAAAAATTTACAGAACACAGGATGGGAAAATAGTGAGGAAGGCTTCCCCACAGACAAAAACACAGAAACAGCTGACAAGTGTACCTTGAGAGTAGCTGGTCTGAGGCCTAGGCCATTAAGATGGACCATATAATCCAGAACCGTAGGCAATTCAGCAGTGTCTGGAGAAATATGCTTCTTAGAACACCAAATGCTGAATCTTTTCCATTTGGAGTTGTAAGTCTTTCTGGTGGAGGGCTTCCAAGAAGCCTTGAGATATCCAGAACCCCTTGGAAAAGATGCAGATCTGCAAACTCTAACTCTTCAAGAGCCATGCTTTGAGATTGAGAGACTAAAGACTGCGGTACCAAATCCTTCCCTGAGAGGAAGTTAACAGGTTGTAAATCCTGGGAAGAGACAGGGAAAGATGGACTGCTAAGGACAGCAACAGGGGGTACCAGGGCTATCTGGCCCAATCTGGAGCAATCAGAATCACCTTGCATGGTTGAGACCTTACTTTTACCAAAACTTTGAACAGAAGTGGGAAGGGGGGGAAGGCATACAGAAACTTCCCCTCCCAATTCAGGATCAGGGCGTCCAGAGGGGCTGAGCCCAGCACTGGAGGTCTGCAACAAAAGAGAGGGAGGTGGTGATTGTCTGGGGCTGCAAAGAGGTCTATCTCTGGAGTGCCCCACTTTGAAAAAATCACTTTCAACACCTGAGGGTCCAGGGACCATTCGTGATGGCCCTGAGAAATCCTGCTCAGTGCATCTGCTAGCACATTGTCCTTGCCTGGAAGGTGAACTGCTACAAGAGAGGTTTGCAGGGAATAAACCAGGGACCACAACTTCATGGCTTCCGTGAACAAGGCCGTGGACCGAGTGCCTCTCTGCTTGTTGATGTAACACATGGTGGTGGTGGTGTCTGTTCTGACTTGAACCACCTTGTTCTGTACTGACTGTGAGAACCCTTTGCGAGCCAGAAAAACTGCCCTGAGCTCAAGAAGATTGATCAGAAGGGATTCTTGGGGGGACCACAGCCCCTGGGCAGTAAGGGACCCCAGGTGGGCTTCCCAGCCCAGGAGAGAAGCATCCGTGGTAAGGACCACTGAACAAGGCTGAGCAACAAAAGGAACACCTTGTCTTAAATTGTCCTGATCCTACCACCACTGGAGGGCTTGGATCAAGGTCAGAGTCACTGGGATCAGTTTGGTAACGGAATCCTTCTTCTGAGACCAGAAAGCTCTCAGGTGGAACTGAATATCCCTCATCTAGAATCTTGCCCCTTGGACCACTGTTGTTGAAGCTGCCATGTGGCCCAAGAGCTGGAGGAAATGCCTTGCTGGTCGAGATACCTAAAGGCTGAAGGAAGAAGCTAGTTCCGTAAGAACCCTTGCCCTTTCTGGAGGAAGAAAGGCTTTGCTCCGAGTGTGTCCAGTTCTGCCCCATAAAGGTAAGAAGCTGGACTGGTTCGAGAACTGACTTGGGAAGGTTGAGAAGAAATCCCCGAGAAGTGAGCACTTGCTGGGTCACTTGTAGGTGAGACTTGACTTGGTCTGGAGACTGACCCACTATTAGCCAATCATCCAGATAAGGAAAAATGGAAATAGTTTGCCTTCTTAGAAAGGCAACTACTACTGCCAGGCACTCTGTGAAAACCCTTGGGGCTGAGGTTAGGCCAAAGGGCATTGCTCTGAACTGATAGTGGCCTGAGGGCAACTCGAACCTGAAGTACTTTCTGTGGGAGCACCTGATAGGAATGTGAAAGTAGGCATCTTTGAGGTCCAATGAGGCTAGCCAGTCCCCTGGCCTTAGAGAGGGAAGGATTATTCCCAGAGTTATCATCTTGAACTTTGGTTTTAAAAGATGTCTGTTTAGATATCTTAGGTCTGGGATGGGTCGCCACTCCCCTGTCTGTTTTGGGGGTCAGAAAGTACCTGGAGTACAGTCCTTTGACTCAGTGTAGGGTAGGTACTCTCTCTATAGCATTTTTTTTTTGCTCCTCTGCTCCATTTGGTGAGCACCTCCTTCGGGCCCTCAATGTCCTGTCCCGGTCTGTCCGCCATCCCCACGACCTGCCTCAACCTCAGATTGCAGCCCCTTGGAGGTAGCCCGGCGTATCCCTTCGCCAGGTGGGTCCCCCTCCTCCGAAAGGGAAGGCACCGGTGGGGGTCGTCCAGCGCACTGCGGCATCAGCTCCAGGTGCTGCTGGGGTGGGAGGTCGCGGGGCCGTGACGGCAGCGAGGGGACTGGAATGCCGTCATCTGGCTCGCCAGAGAGCCATTTTCCAGTTTTCTCCCCTCAGAGTGTGACATACCTGACGTCAAGGTGAACGCCGATATTCGTCACTCCCCCCAGAAATTTGAGCCCCTAACACTCTGCCATGCTCCCGGCCTCCGCCAGGGTCCAGCAGGTGCCCGGCTCACATCCCCACCCTCCGCCCTGGAGAAGGTGAGCCGTCTACGGACGCTCCAACCTTTTACCCCGGCTGGCTCTCAGGCGACCGGTCATTTCGAACCCGGCTCGACAGCGAAATCCAGCCGCTGTGCCGCGAGCCGCCTCTATAGCTTTTAAAGCTAGGAGAGAAGAAACCTCTGCCTCTAGGGCAAGGGTTTCGAGATTTGCAGGTGGAAAAGATCTGGCTCTCATCTTTGGAAATTTTTTGAAGCTGAGAACCAGTCCCTGGCTTACTACTTCCAGGACCCACTTGTCTGATGTAATAGACATCCAGTCCTGGATAAAGTAAGCCAGCCTGCCCCCTACTGGAATAGGAGAGTCGACCCGGGCAGGCACATCAGGGTGTCTGCTTGGCAGGGGTTTTAGGTTGAGGAGTGGATGCAGCCCTGCTCATCCCCCTTCTGCCTCTCCCTCTGAAGAACCCCCCCTGCAAAAAGGAAGAAGAGGCCTGTGCTTGGTAAAAAGGCCTTTGACAAGGCCTGCCCCTGCCCCTAGACTGCTGCCTTTGAGGAGTTACCTGCCTTTCCTTGGCCTGAGCACTCCTGTAAGTGGTCCTGTACTCATCCATTTTCTTCATGTAATTCTCTGTCTGCTCCCCAAACAGAGAATTACCCACCACAGGAAAATCCATGGCCTTAGCCAGGGTGTCCTGCGAAAGCAGCATGAAACTGAACTTTAAATGCCTCAATCCCATCCGTAGCCACCGCCTCCAGCTCCTTGGCTAGCTGGGGGGAGGCCTGTTTAGCCAGTGCCAGTGCAGTGTCCCACCTGGACTTCTGGTACCTGGCTGTATAGGCCATGTAATTCGCCTGCCTGAGTCCCAAAGAAGATGCCATGTACTGCTTCTTTGCCAAGGCATCAATCTTCCTGGAGTCCTTGTCAGGGGGGGTGTGAAGCCAAGGGAATATTTGCCTGGTCACAGGCAGCAGCCTGCACTAGCCCAACATGGCTGCATTGCTGATATAAGAACTCCATATCTGAGCCTGAAAGTGTATACCTCTTGTCCATTCTTCTATCCACAGGAGGTATAGTGTTAGGAGACTAAGATTTTTTGCGTCCGTTTCCCAAAAGATTTATGGAGGGGAATAGACAGTCTCCTGGACTCTGGGATGTCCATCATCTCTACATAATCAGGCTCCTCTTGATCTTCCACTGCCTCTTCCACAGGAAGCTGGAGTGTTTTAGCCACCTTTCTGTAAAACAAAGTGAGAAGGGGACTCAGAAAGCCTAGGAGGGGAAACACCTGAAGGTCTGTCTGGGGAGATGTCCCGTTTCACAGGCACATCCAGACCCTCACTTACATCATCATCCTCAAATTCCCCTTCCTCTTCAAATTCCGGTTCATAAAAATCTTCAAGGGCATAATCTTGAACTGGGGGAACCAACTGAACCGAACCTGTGCTCGAAGGAGCTGGATCGTTCGGAACCGGACAGAGCGATTCCACAATCTGAATCTTTCTGGCCATCTCTTCGGCGGTCGGAACATGAACCTCTGGATCCGAACCGGTCGATTTATCTTTGCGTTTTCTTTTTGTCGGAACCGATCCCTCAGAATCGGCTCTCCTTTTGCCCGAAGTAGTATCGCCCTGGTCAGAGGGCACTCCTTCTGGTTCGGTCGAAACTGAACCGGGCTGGCCATCCGGTCAACGGACTTTCGGCCTCCTTTTCCTCAGTCTACCTAATCTCTTCTCAAGGGTAGATTTGGGAAAGTTTTACATATTTGGCAGTCTGAATCGAGGTGGTCAAACCCCAGACAATAAACACAGGTGGTGTGGGGATCGGCCTTAGCAAAGACCTCCCCACACTCACTGCAGTGTTGAAACCCAATGGGCCCGGTTTTGTTCTTGGGTTTCTCAGACATGGCCAACCTAACCAAGCTTACCCTTTTTTCGGCAACCGCCAGGCAAGACTTCCTTAACGGTTCCTAACAGTGTCACAGGTCTTGGAAAAAAACGGTTCAAAACACGTTTTTTTAAGAACCAATAATAACCGGTAATCACACACTAAATAAACACATAAATTTCACTAACAAATGGCCAGTTCAGCCGAACCGAGCTGCACTTTTACAAGTTCCACACAGAAAAACAGAACAATTCCTATCTAGTACTCACAGCACCACAGACAGAGACTGAACCGACTATGCGGTTACTTTTTTCAGTTTAAAACCAACGAAAGCTGAAAACTTTAACCGACTTCCGAACCGAGCTAAAGGAGAAATCTCCGGAGCGACCGTTCAGTGAGGCGGAGTAAAGAATCTGACGGTATAAGTTCAAAACACTCCTGACAGAGACTTTAACCGAGCTCGAGCTCAGCATTCTATGCTCTGCATAGAAACTTAACTCTTTGTTCTCCGGGGCAGTTCAAAGGTTGGGAATCACTGCAATTGTCAGAATACAGCAATACTTCATGTTGTTTGAAATGTACCTTATCTTAAGCTTCAGTGTGACAGCCCCATAGACAAAATCTTCCCATGAGGTCTTTTGTCTCTGCAAGAGCGCCACCCTACCCTCACTCATAACAAACTGCCTGACTTGGAGATGACGGAAAAATTCAGTGTTATTCAACTGGAATCTTTCTTGCACCCTGTCGAAAGACACACACCTGCCACTCTCAATGAGCTGAGAGAATCTGGTGAGGCCTCTAGCCTCCCGTTTTCCATATCAGGGATCTAGTCTTGGGGGGATAAAGTCAGCATGGTATCTAATTAATGACAAGGGACCAAGAGGTGGTAGTGAAGCTATCCTCTGTTTGACCTTGTGTAGCATCTGCAAGGAATGTCTGGTCCATAGGTTGGGGGTCAGGTCTTGGGGGTGGGTTTGTTTATCTAGGCACGCCAAAGTAAACAATGGCTGTGGAAGTCCCTCACCTTCCTCAGTTTCATACCATCCCGAGTCGCTACGTTGCTTTGCCCATGTGCACACAGGGACATCTGGCTTGCTAAATAATATTTGTACAAGTCAGGCAACCCTAGCCCCCCCCCCCAATCCTTAGGCTGGTGCAAGATTTTCTGGGCTACTCTTGGTCTGTGTCCCTTCCAAATAAAATCGGGTTATTCCCTTTTGAAATTTTACCCACAACTGAGTGGGTATAGATATAGGCAACGGACAGAAAATAAATAAAAATCTCAGGAGAAGGTTCATTTTGATGGCTTCTACCCGACCAGCCATGGTGAGTGGCAAGAGCATCAATCTAGCCATGTCTTTTTGCATGTTGTTACAGAGTTTGTTGAAATTAATATCAAATAAATTACTGTCTACTGTGGTAATTTGGATTCCTAAATATCAAATTTGGTTGTTTTTTTACCCACGCAAATGAGAAGGCATTTTGAAAGTCTAAAGGGCAAAGGCCACCTAATATCAGGGCTTCAGACTTGAAGTTAATTTTGTAGCCTGATATGCTGCCAAACGCTCAAGGATTGTTAATCTGGGCAAAGATGTTTCTGGTTGCCAAATAAAAAATACTGAGTCGTCGGCATACAAGGCCACCTTGTGCTCCAACTCCCCTGACATAAGCCCCTCTATCTGTAGGTCCTCGCGGACCACCACTGCCAGAGGCTCCAAGAACAATGCGAACAACAGAGGGGACAAGGGGCAACCCTGTCTGGTTCCTCTGCAAACTAGGAAGTGACCTGAATTAATACCATTGACTCTGACCTGGGCTTGTGGGGAGGAGTACAAATTGGTTATTATTACAAGGAATTTAGAGCCAAATTGCATCTTCTCCATGTTTTTTTTTCCTTCTAAAAATTCCAATTCATCCGATCAAACACCTTCATGGAGATAGCCAACTGAAAGGCCCCTTGTCCCCACTATGCGGAACTAATGTTAAGTAAGCGCCTAATATTGTCTTGTATGAATCTTCCTACTATAAATCCCGTTTAGTTTTGATCTACAAGTCTCGGAGCCACCTTTTGCAGACGGTCCGCTAGTATCCCCGTGAATATTTTTAAATCAACATTAAGGAGTGAGATGGGGCGGTAAGAACTGCATTCCTGGGGGTCCTTTCCCTTTTTAGGTATGACTGAAATCAATGTGGAACGCCAAGATTCTGGCACCTCTCCTCCACCCTGTAGGCGATAAGCCAGTAGGGGCTGCATCAGGGTCTCCTGTAGCATTTTGTAAAATTCCGATGGTAAGCCATCTAGGCCTGGGGTTTTACCCGATTTTAGATCCTTAATTTTATTCACAACCTCCTGTGTGGTGATCGGGCTGTCCAAGAAGTCCCGGTCCTCCTGAGTAAGGGGCTGGAGATTCAAGGAGCCCAGAAAACCATCTGTTAGCTCCGCTTCACCATGGATACAGTCCTGACTGTCTAACATAGATACAGACAGTGTCGGCAGATAAGGGCCTACGGCCCACCCAGTCTGCCCATTTAAGCTTGTAAGTTCACTTTATATTTTCCTAGAAGTCTGTTGCCCCTGAACACTGACCTCCAGAATTCCTTTATGTCTCTCCCATGCATTCTTAAATCCCGTGATTGTTTCAGCCCCCACCACTTCCTCTGGCAGGGTGTTTCACTTGTCCACCACCAGTTCTGTGAAGAAATTCATAAGTCTCTGTAGTAGCTGTCAAATGCCCCTGCTATCAGTGGGGTCTCTCACTAGCTCCCCAATCTGTCCGAGTCCCTTATGCCCAGTACAGCTCTGCTAGTGAGTTGTTTTCTCAAAGCGTAGGCTAAGAGTTTACCCACCCTGTTTCCTTCAGCATAAAGCAGGCATTGAGATCTCCTTATTGCCCCCTCTACCTGATTCGCCAGCCGCTTCTCCACTTCGGATGTCTTTCTTTGCCAGGTTTTCTAGTCTCCAGGGTGCAGGATTAGCTTATGTCTAAATTCAGCCTCTATGACCTCTTCTTCCAACTTTCTAAGCACTGCCTGATGTTGTCTCTCAACCCTCGAGCTATATGAAATGATGTGCCCTCAGACATACGCCTTTAAGGCATCCCACTGCAGTGATGGGGAGGTTGAGCTGGGATCACTAGATTCCAAATAGGAAATCAGAAGTTGGCCCGGTGGTGCAGAGTGCTGAAGCGCTGGACGCCACACCTCGCGTCACACTGGCGACCCGGGTTCAGGAACGGACCCGGGCAGCTGGGAGTCGAGGGGGACTGGCGTCAGAGGACTGCTCTCTCTTCCTGGGATGGGTTAGGGAATCGATCGCTCAACGAAGCGCTTTCTGGGCGGAGAGGCTGGGGGTAGTTGAACATAGCATTGTGATGAAGCCAGGGGTGGAGCCACGGCACGCACTGCCTTAGTAGCCGGGCTCCACAAGGGACGTAGCACACAAAACAAAACCCCTCTCACCACTGATAAGCGATGGCGCCTCCCTCCACAGATCATACTCCCAGATACAGGTTTGGCTCTCAGGCAAACCCCCTTCTCTCCAGTCTGGTGTCTCAATACTTGGAGAAAGAGCGCCTCCCCGGAGGGTAGACCCGGGGGATGCCTGGTGCCGGAGAGGAGCCTGTGACCCCCAAGCCATGCTGGGAGGTAAAGACTGTGGAACAAGGAGGTCGCCGGAGAGAGTTCAGTGGTGAGTGGTGCCAAAAATAGAGTTTGAAAAAAGAAAAAAAGAAAATCAGATACTCTGAGATGTTGGATTTAAAATCCGCTGAATTCAGCAGTCCCACATTCAGTCTCCAATTGGCGTTTTGAACTGTAGGGAGGAGATGTAGTCTGAGGAGGTGGGGGTGGTGGTACCCCCACGACTTCGGTAGGATTTCACACATCTTAACCATATGCAATTTTTCCCTGAGCAGGAAGAACATATCTAAACAAGAATAGGTCCCATGTCGGTGGGAGAAAAAGGTATAATCTCTGCGTGTGGGATGAGACCCCCAACATGCATCCACCAGTCCCACTTCCCCCATCAATCTCTTTAAAAAAACTATTATCTTGTTTAATGCTGGGTTGTTTCCGTGGATGTGCCCTATCCCAGTAGACAGACCACTATTAAAATCTCCCCTGGTGATATATAAAGCATCCGGGTCTTGAATGGCATCTAATATCACTTTTCTTAAAAAAAAAAAAAAAGCCCAGTTGTCCGCTGTCTCATTAGGGGCATACAAATTTAATTTATGAAATGGCTGGTAACAAGCAAGCATTCTGATTGGCTAGTAAGAATGTGTTAATATATCTAACGCCACAGAAAAAATACCAGGCTGTGCTATGCCAGGTGGGCACTGATCTTCCCATTCTGCAGTGTTCCAAATTAGAAAGTTAAAAAAACAAAAGCTGCCATCTTCTTTTCACTCTCGAACCCACCCGATCACTGTAGTGCTGCCAGACCACAATTACTGCCACAATCTCTTCCCCTTGTGCTCAACAGTCTCCTTGCTCGCTCCCACCCGTCGACATCTCTCCCCAGTTACTGGCAATGGCGGCAAGCAGCTAGACTATTAAAAAAAAAAATCAATCACTGCCACGATCTCTTCCCGTTGCACCCAACTGTCTGCTTGCTCGCTCCCACGCGCCGAGAGCTCTTCCCTTTCTTGCCACCCATCTGCTCTGTCGATCACAGTCCTCCTCAAGCATAGCTGCCACCTGCTTGGTACCTCCTTATTGTATCAGTTACTGTTTTTATGGGGGGGGCGGAACTGAAGCAGGAGGGGGGGTAATGCCATGACAACTCAAAAAATACAGGTTACTCACCTGAGAACAGGAGTTCTAGGAATGGTATATGTTGTTCATCCACACTCACTGGCAGGTTCCTTGCCGCTTTAAATCTTGCCGGAAGGTCTTCAACCTAGCTCCTCCCACCCACCTGGGTGGTAAAACTCTCGGCTCCGCCCCATGACGCCAGATCTTCCTTACCACTTGGAAGCTCAGGTTCCCTCCTTTGCGCTCTACATTTTAGGCCTGGATCCAAACTCTTCGGTTAACCCAAAACTAATTTTAAAATGTACAAGACTTCAGTCTTTATCTTCCCCTCGCAGCTGCGATGGACAAATAGACTCACAGATTTCGTCGGTGCCCCTGTGGGCAGAAGATGTCCTGGATCGATCCGCACTCCACGTGCGTCTACTGCCTGGGGCTTGAACACAATTCTCAGGCCTGCGACTTGTGCAAGTCCTTTTCGGCCACGGTCTTAGAGGATCGCGCTGCCAGACTGCAACTTGGGTGCCCCGAGAAACGTTATCCTCTAGTCAAGTCAAAGGAAGCCTGTTGGGCGGTGTCTGCGGCTGTGGGTTCGGCTGAACAGCTCGAGCAGATGATCGCTCTTGAAGAGGAAACGGCCCAGGCCGCAGCATCATCTTCATCGGTTGCGGCATTTATCCCACTCTCCTTGGGCTCCTCCTACACGGCTTCATTCAAGGAGCTTTGTCAATCCCTCTCCACCAAGGGAGAGGGGGCCTTTGGGACATTCCTCTTGGTCCAATAAGAAGGTCTCTAAGGGTAAGTACCACTGTCAACGTTTGTGGGAGCAGGAGAGGTCTCCTTCCCCGGACAGTCGACACTTTTTTGGTTGAGGTTGCGGCCAAGGCCACTGGCTTCCGTGTCCCAGTCAGGTCAGCCGGCCAAGACTCCTGTCAACGCAGTCGAGATTTTTCTCGACCCGTCAGACGAGCTGTCAACTGGAGAAGCCGACAACCCTTCTTCACCGGTTCCCCCGGTGGAAACCGAGGACTTGCCTGTGCCTCCTGTGCCAGAGTCCCCGGTTAAGGTCCCTGAACCAAGGGAGGAGCAGGTTTCACCCACACCCTCCAACCCACCCTCAGAAACACCAAAGGTCTCGGTCTTGGACCTCTTCTAGGTCCAGCCGATCCCTCCCACATCAGCGGTCTCGGCACCGTGGAAAGCGGCGGCACCGCTCATCCTCGTCCTCTTCGGATAGGATCCGGCGCAAATTGCGTCGGCGCTATGAGGATCTAATGTGGCAGCAGCTTTTGTCCGGGAATAAGCAGACTCTGTCGCCATCCCCGGCCATTAAGTGGCTGTCACCAGAGCGGCCAAAACAACCCCTTGTTGTAGTCCAGGAGCCAAAGCCAGCACCAGTTGTTCGGCCGAAACCGGCTGTGCCACCCATTGTGGTGGAACCCCCGCCTCCACAACCTAAAACTAGGGCCCCAACCAAGGATTCTCGGTCGGGTCAGGGCTTGCCCCATCGGTTATCGGTCACCCTCACTCCTGATCAACCTCAGCAGGTGGAGGGTGGCTCAGGCCCTCGGCAGCTGTACGCAGACTCCTCGGAGTCTGACGACTCCTTGTTCTCCAGGCCGCTTGACCTGGAGTCCACCGCAGAGCTTGGCTGCGGATCTCTACCTTTACAGTAGATACCCAGCACAAGCTGGCAGACGTTCCCTTCTTGGGTACCGACTTGTTCGGTCCCGGGTGGAGGATCATCTGCAAAGGATCGAGAAGTCCAACGCCACCTTGACTCGCACGTCTGCCCAGAAGGACAAAGGCCGCCAGCAGCAGCGTAAGCCCTTCCGGCCCTCAGTCCCTGCGGCACTTCCGGCCCAGCAACACCAGCATCAGGGCCACCAGGCTCGCAGTTGGCACCCCAAAGCCAAGCCTGCTGCTTCCTCCAACAGGAAACCGGAAGGGAAAGGTCCAGGAAGCTCCTCGGCCGGTCCTTCCTCCAAGCCTGCCCAGTGACGGGTTGAGGGTGTCACCCCAACCTTGTCCTCCTCCTAGGTTCCCCCTAACAGAGGGCAGCTCCGCCACTTCCTTTCCGCCTAGTCCGGATATCACCACGGACCACTGGGTGCTGGAAGTGCTACGAAAGGGTCTGCCTCTGGAATTCGAGCAGTCCCCAACCTTATCAAACAGTCGTCCCACAGGGGGCTATGGGGTCCGCAGCCTCTTTGTTGGCTCATCGAGCTGACACGGCCCTGCTTCTCCAGAAGGAGGTGATCAGGGAGGTGGCAGATCCTCCATCAGACCCATGGTTTGTGTCCAGGTACTTCCTGGTCCCAAAACGGACGGGGGGCTGGCGCCCCCTACACGACCTGAACAAGTTCCTAAGGTCTCGAACCTTCAGGATGGTCACTGGCTCAGATCATCCCATCCTTGAAATGATCCGTCCATCCCACCAGCAATTCCTCCACTTCAGAGCGGAGGGATCCCTTTACGAGTTCCGGGCCATGCCCTTCGGCCTCTCTCCAGCTCCCAGGGTCTTCACCAAATGCATGGCAGTGGTGACAGCATTCCTGCAGCACTGAAGGGTCTGGGTGTATTCTTACCTGGACGACTGGCTGATTGCAGCCTCATCCAAGCCAGAGATGGAGCTGTCCAGGGATCTGGCCCTCCAGGTCTGCTCTCAGATTGGCCTCATCAACGAGGCCAAATTGGAACTCGTGCCAATGCAGGTGATTCAGTTAACTGGAGCACAGCTTGACTCCCTTCGAGACAGAGCATGGCTCCTGGCAGACAGGGCCGAGGTTCTTTCCTCCTTTGCCCAATCATTTTTGGTTGGGCAGTTGCACCATGCCCAGGACTTCCTGTGCCTCATGGCGGCCTGCACCAGCATGGTCTGTTGGGCCTGCTGGCACATGCATCCCCTTCAGTGGGGGCTGGCCCGCCAATGGTCACAGTGCTCAGGTCCTCTGGACCAGCCAGTGATAGTGACCCAGGAGATGTGGAACGCTCTCCAGTGGTGGGCTCATTCCAACTCATATGCAGGAGGGTCTCCCATTCATCCGCCCAGAGCCGACGGTCACTGTAACGACAGACGCCTCTCTGATGGGTTGGGGTGCCCATCTGGGGGAGCTCAGAGTGCACGGCCTCTGGTCCCCTCAGGAGTCTCGATGTCACATCAACCTGCTGGAGCTTCGAGCAGTCCGACTAGCCCTCACCGCCTTCACTCCGTTTGTACGGGGTCAAGTGGTCCAGGTCCAGATGGACAACACTACGACCATGTACTATCTAAACCGCCAGGGCGGGATGCGCTCCTTGCCTCTGTGCAAGGAAGCTGTCCGCACTTGGTCTCTCGTGATCAGCCTGGAGGCGGATCTCCTAGCCATCCATGTGGCAGGAGCCTCCAACACTCTGGCCGATGCCCTAAGCCGGACAGATGCTGCATCTCACGAGTGGTCTCTCCTGCTGCAGGTAGTACAAGATCTATTCTCCCACTAGGGCACTCCTCAAGTGGACCTGTTTGCCTCCAGGGAGAATGCGAAGCTGAAGCTGTTTCATACGCGCCCCCCTCAGCAGTGCTCGCTGCAGGGGGATGCCTTCTCAAGGCCATGGACCCCGGGCCTCTTCTACGCCTTTCCCCCATTTCCCTTGATCCACAAAGTGCTTCTCAAGGTGAGGAGGGACAAGGCGCAGGCGATTTAGGTAGCCCCAGACTGGCCCCGCCAGTTCTGGTATCCAGATCTCCTCAGCCTCAGCTCCAGGCTCCCGAGGCGGCTTCCAGTCCGCCCGGACCTGATCTCAGTCAACAGGGGAAGGAACACCACCCGGACCTTCAATCCCTGCACCTGACGGCCTGGTTCCTGAGCAGCTAGAGTTCCAGGCCTTGGGTCTTTCCGACGAGGTCCTCAACGTTGTTGAAGCATCCTGTAAGGAGTCGACCAGAAAATGCTATGCCTTCAAATGGAAGAGATTCTCCATTTGGTGTCAGGATAAGGGATTGGACCCTTCCTCCTGTTCCTTGGCCAGCATTCTGGACTACCTATGGTCCCTTTCTCAGCCAGGGCTTCAGTTGTCGACCCTTAAGGTGCACCTGGCAGCCATCTCTGCTTACCGGGCGTGGGCCAGAAAGCAGTCGGTGGCTCAGGAGAAGGAGGCACCGACGAAATCTGAGAGTCTATTTGTCCATCGCAGCCACGAGGGAAGATAAAAACTGAAGTCTTGTACATTTTAAAATTAGTTTCGGGTTAACCACAGTTTGGATCCAGGCCTAAAACGCAGAGCGCAAAGGAGGGAACCTGAGCTTCCAAGCGGTAAGGAAGACCTGGCGTCACGGGGCGGAGCCGAGAGTTTTACCACCCAGGTGGGTGGGAGGAGCCAGCTTGAAGACCTTCCGGCAAGATTTAAAGCAGCAAGGAAACTGCCGGTAAGTGTGGATTGAACAACATATCCATGTCCCTAGAAATAAGTACGGCAGCCTGCCTAGGTAAAAAATCCTCAACCCAAAAAATAAAGCACACAGTAAACTGGCGGAGGAACTATTTTATATTAAAGAAAAATGTTTCAATTTTTTATTACTTTTTAAAGTAATTTACTTTCACATACATCTATAATTTAGATGTCCATTTCATAAGTGCGATAAGCCACTTAGGTTCGTGTAGTTAGACCATCACACGGGTTAGGGAGGCTGGATGCACTCGCCGGTGGTCTTGTGCCTCACTACGCCTCCTAGTCGTGTGTTAAAGTGTCTAACACACACCCTGTGATGTCTTATTGCTTATATAACAAACTTAATATGGAAAGCAGCAGGTGAAGCTCTGTATAACGACCTTGTGGGTCCGTAGTTTGGGACACAACTTGGAGTGGTAAATTTTGTCTAATAAGGGTAGCCACCACTCTGCGATGAGGGTGAGAGGGCCAGCTGGCAGCATAGACCTCCCCTATCCAGGAGCGTTTCAATTTTGAGTGTTCCAAATCGTTAAGATGGGTCTCCTACCATAAGGCAAAGTCCACTTTATATCTTTTCAGTTCTTGCAGGATTCATGCACGTTTGATAGGTCCATTCATGTCTTTCACACTGTATGACAGTACATTTAACTCCATAAAGAATTGTTAAAGAAAAAAGGTTCTTTTAGCAGTCTCCCTTCTTTCTACCCCACCTTTTCTCAAACCCCTTTACAGGCAGATCCCCCTTAAGCTGAGCACCTCCAGGCCAAAGAACTATGTAACCAAATATATGAAAAACTATTAACCCTTCTATAAGGGGCTGAAACCATTGCCCCATAAAACTTAACCCTTTATGAAATCTTCCAACACTGCCACCATATCCCCCCGTTCTCTTACCTCGATTAAGGGAGGGTGGTACAACTGTCAAAGGTTGTACCCAGTTGGAGATCATTTGAGCCACAGTATTAGGTGGTGTGCCCACCAAACAATGCCAGATTGTCACAGATCAACCACAATTCCTTCCCGTACCCCCGAATCACCCAACCCCACTCCATCCAGGATATAAAAGTAAGTAAAAACTTTATAGGTAGCTGGCATCATTTAAGCCGGAAGACACTACGGGCCCAGACCCCAAGGCAAAATGCCCAGGGCCTCTCCCCAGAACCCGCACTCCCCCGCCCAGCCTTAGGGGAGGAAGGGGGGGAAAGGAACCCTTATGTAATTTTATTTTCATTTTCTGTTTGCCCCCTCTTCCTTCTCATCCCGTTTATTTAGAGCCCCAGATTAAGTCCCCTCCCCTCCATAAGATACACAGCAGAGTATTTCAACAAAAGCCTTTGTGTGGAGGATTGTAACGTTTCATTCCAAGACATTATTCGTATGATCATTCTGGGGTCCAAAAGGCTGTCTTGCTAAATCAGTTTACAAGTTGTAAATCCGGCTGTTTGAGTTTAACAAACAAAGAAAACGTCACATCTGCAAAAGTTTTGCTCAGTACATAGCCGAGCCCCACTCCCAGGGACAGAAACAATCAGCCGCCTGTTCAGCAGTGTCAAAGGAATTCAGACTACCGAGCTCCATTTCTCCTCAAGCATCCGCCTGCTCCCGTACTGCTGCCTGTTGAGCCAGTTTGGCTGGGCGACTCTTCCCCTTTCCTCTGTTGCTGCGGGCCTTTTGGTGGAGGTGAGGTTCTTGATTCTGCAGCTAGTTTCTCTAAGGGAATATTCTCTCCTGCTTTACCCCTCCCATAGCTTGCCTTGGAGTGAGGGCCCTGGACTACATACCATCGGCAGTACTCCAATTCTTGTATCTGTGTCCACATCCAGAATATCTGATAATGTAACGTCCCATTGTTGGAGAAATTTTGTTGCCTCTGAAATAACTGGGAAAGCGTGCACTCCAGAGTCTGTTGTGATTTTGAGGGCAGCAGGGTAATCAAGATGGGCCTTTATTTCCTTCGCCCATAGTTTTAGTATCAGGAACACTTTGCTCCTTCGGTCCATCGTTATAGGCACGTAGTCATGCCTGAACAACAATCTTGTATCTCTGAAAATTATTTCTTTCTTTGCCCACGCTTTGCTCAATATTTCAGCCTTAACTCTGTAGTCCAGGAAGGCGATAATGATGGATCTGGGGCTGGCCTTGGGATCCGTTGGCCTGGGTCCAAGAGAATGGTGCGCATAGCTCAAATTCAGTGTGCAGTTGGGGAGTAAGTTTAGAAGTTCCCTGATCAAACTCTCCATAAATGCTATCATGTCTCCCGATTCTGTCTGCTCAGGGAGACCATAGATCCTGATGTTCACTCTCCTTGAGCGGTTCTCCAAGTCCTCAAGCTTCTGCTGGATCCAGACATCTCTGTCATGCGCTGAAGGATCATGCCATTATGTAGCTCTATGGTGTTGGAGGCCGCCGTAGCCTGCTGCTCCAAGTCCACAATCTTCTGATTTTGTTTTTGTTCAGAGCGGACCTCAGTAATTTCAGTTTGGATCCTTTCCATGGTGTCCCCTGGGCACCTCAGCTCTTTGAAGAGCCTTTTCGAAGGGACAGTGAAGGCCAGTTCTTTATCAGAACTACTGTCTGCTGCAGATCCAGAGCTGGGAGACACTGCATGCCCGAGGTGAGTTGTGACTTGCATTCTGCGATTGGGTCGGTTTCATTTCATCATCATTTTTAGCCGAACCCACCGCAAATTCTTTCAGTTTCTGGCGAGTTAGAGACATTATTAAGTCAAGACACCTTTGTTCTTCCTCTGGTAGCCAGAGTTATTGTAGGATGGAGAAGGATTTAGAAGGCGATCCGGAGAAGCTGTCTGTGAACTAGTCTGCCATGCACACCAGTGTCATTGGAAGTCTGGTTTTCACTTTTAAAAGGAAAAAAACAATCTGAGTCAAACTACTAGCTGCATCAGCAATCTTTACAGAATGTCAGCAATCACAAAATGTGCTTTTAAACAAGGGACATTTTGAGGCCTAAGGGGGTTGACAATGTCCCTTTAAACCCTTCAACCAGGCAATAAAAAATTAAATTAAACAAAATAAGTAAATAGCTGAATTTTCTTTACACTCATGAGGCCCTCCTTACACACATATACAAATTTAAATCAAGTACTGCTCAGGAGTTTCCATTGCTGGTGTTTCTCTATAGACCATGAAAAATCCCTCTCCTATCCTTGCCAGTTTGCCAGGTAACTCCCTACTCCTTACCCTGAAACAGATGAAACAGAGGTTCTGGTTCCACTTGAGGTGTGTGTGTGTGTGTGTGCGTGATGGCAGTGGAATTCTGCAGAATTCTGAATTTATGTAGTGTGTGCGTGGTGGGGGGAGGAGGGAGTATTCTACTACTGGAATACTGCACAGTTCTTAATTCTTGTATTCCATGGTAAACAATCACAATGTAATAAATGTGTAGAAAGACAGATGACTGACAGGTGAAAAGAAGCTGTGGAGACCATTTATATTTTTTGTGGCTTTTAAAACTTTTAGAGTGCTTATTTTTTTAAAAGTTGCCTATGGACCCATTTTATAAGCATAATGAGACACCTTCGGGGTGTCGGTTGTGCCAGTTTTACCACACTTCAAGGGGCGGTAGTCACTCGTCCTAAGTCCTTGTGTCTTAGAACCCCCACCCCCGGCACATGGTAAAACCAGCACTACTAATTCCACGTCATACCTTATTGCTTATACAGGGCCATGTCTAAATTCTGTACTGCTCTACCTTTTATAATATTTCTTCCACTTGTCTTAGTGCGGCTGGCTTTTCCTGGACAATACACATGAGCGTGTCATTTAAGGGGTTTCTTGGACCACCTCAAGTACCCCCACATGTGGTACCACAACTTAATAAACATGAATAATCCTGATGTTAGCATACGTAATACTTTCACTATGGTTAGAATTGTACAATCACCTGTTGCCATTAATCGTACTATGTTCTTGTTCATGTTAGAAAATGAATACACAAATTAAAAAAAAAAAAAAAACAGCTGTTTAGAACATGCAAAACAAGAGGTCACAAAAGGTCACTGAAAGGTGGAAAACTCAAGGGAAATATCAAGAAATTTACATCGCAGAACGAGTGGTAAATGTGGAACAGACTTCCAGAGCAGGTGGCAGTAGCCAACACTGTATCTAGTTCTGAACTCTGGACTTGCTAGGTACTTTGAAGCTAACTGGGGGACTGGGTATTCCCACTGAGATTTGAGGAAAATAACTTGATGGTCTTCATCGTTTCCTAAAACTGTATGCTTGTATAATGGCTAGGATTAAAGAGTGACGGCCCGATCCAGAAAAATAGCTATGGAGCTCTGCACTTATGGCTGCCAGGGTATTTGCCAGCATCTGTGATCCTCTGCCTCTCCAATCCACGAGGTGGTGCCTTTGACATGTTGGGTCACAGGACACAAAGTGGATCCCCTGCTCTATGTGGAGTAGGTGTTTGTAGGATGTGGCAGTCCTCCAAATACTGCAATATCCCCAAAGAAGGATCAACTGTTTTATTAACAACAAAAAAATACTAGAGTTATGGCACCTAGCCTTCCATGTCTGTTTGGAACGCCTGTAGCAACCAGTTGTGGGGTAAGACAGGAACCAGTGTTCCCATTCACATACAGATGTACGTGAATCACGTAAAGAAATCAAAATTCACGTACATCTGTGTGAGCAGGCGATGCACCTGCACGTAAAGAAGCCTGCCTGAGTTTTGTGAATGCAGACATGTGCGTATCTCTACGAGCAGACACTACAGACTGTGCCGGTAGAAAGATCCCTTCCCCCCCCAAAGCAGCCAGCGGCCGATTGGTCCAGTGCCCCGTCATTTTTTTTTTTTTTTTTCATATCCATTGCGATTGGTGCACTCTGCATTTGTATGAAAATCTACCCTATCCCCATTCACCAGGTGTAAGGTGGGCGTGCATCTATAGAGGAGGGACTGGGAACTGTACCGCGGCTTCACATGTGATGAGAGAGATTGGGAGAGAGGAGAAGTGTGTACTGGAGGAGACCACGCATCCCACAACCTACAAGCCTGGCCTGCCCACACGATCGACGCTCCACTCGAATCCGGAGAAACACGACAGACTGACCCGGGCTGGAGTGCAGATTCCTGAAGAGGAACCATCCCATGCATGCCTGTATTAGGTTAGTAGTAGTATTAGTTGTGGATTTCTTTTTTTAGAATTTGAAGTGGTTGTCTTCCGTGCTACGGTTTCCACCAAATAAACTGACTCTGTCCAAGCGGGCGGGTGGGGTGGGTGATGTATGTTGCAGTCTGCAGGAGTTGTCATGGCAGGGGTTGGTTCGGTGGTTTCGGTAGTTTTCCGCTTTCCGCCCTCCCATTTTTGGAGACTCCGACTGAGTCTGCCCAGTGCCCAGCAAGTCCTTTCCTTCACACTGGCATCCTCCCACCCTGTTACTGAGAGTGATCCCCTCCCCACCCTGCACATGTTGTAACTTGTTCCTTCTCTGGGCCTCGATCGCTCCTGTTTCCAGACTCGTCTCCCATGTGTCACCGACCCCATCCTGGACCTGAAGTGGTCCGTTCTCCTCCTGTCAGTTGTCTGCCAGAGTGAGAGTGCTGGTGGCCTGCTCCAGTGCCTGGCCTGCTGAGTCCCAATGAGTGAGTGTCTCTCTCTCTCTCTAGTTACTTCCCTCCCAGTCCCTGGCCTCTCCTCTCCCCACCCCATCCCCAGGCTAGGACGGGACCATCTCGGAGTCCTTATTCAGGAATTTCAGAGGAACAGCAGCACCCACCCACCGCTGTCACCCATGTGCTGTAGCCTCCTCAGTTGGATGACAGGACACGTCTTGCATCTTGCTGAGTGACCGATCACCAAGCCAAGGCCTCTCCAGTCTCCTCCCGTCCCAAGTGATTCCTAGTGCGATTCAACTCTCATGTCGGGTCCTCCTGCCACCCAGGCCATCCCATCATGAGTGGACTCAAGCACATGCAAGTAAGTTACTTCACATTTGCAGGGCGGGAGTTGGTTGTCAGTTGGTGACTGCTACTGCTTAAATGATGATGATGTGCAGGACAGTCTGTGACAATGGAGACTTGGACTAGAGTCTTGACTCCCACTGTCTGTCCCTCCACTTCAAATGCCCGTTGGGGTCTCGGGGAGTGTGAGAGGGACAGGGGGCTCTCTCTCTGTCGGGGGTAAGAGGAGTGAAAAAAAAAAGAAAAAGAAAAAACAGCCTTGCAGTTGTAATGTGTTTTCTCCAACTTAAGTCATTCCCCCAAGTCAAGACTAGTATTAAAAAATAAACGTGGCTGTGTGTGTTAAACTGTGTGTGTGTGACTGTGACACTCACTGACTGCTTTGCTGGTGTGTCTGGCTGTGGTCTACTCTGGACTTGTCATAATTCTGCTGCAGCCTGCCAAACTATGTACATACACAGTACAGTAAAAGTAAATTTTGTTGCTGCCTGCCTTGAATCAGATTTGATTCAGTGTGTGTGAGTAACAGAGACTGCAATGCATGCTTCATTCATCTGATCCTTCCCCATCATGTAACTCATTCACTATGTGTCAGGTGTGTGCACTCTGCTCTTAGCTCTCTGTTTATTTGCAATATTGTGTACTGTTGTGCATAATGAGATTACATAATTATTTATGTGGTACTACTACTGTAACTGTTACTGTAGTATTAGTTGATTAGCTCTGCCTCAGTATATAAGCTATTAATTATATAAAATATTACTCATACTACTACAGTTAAATACTCAGTTATTCGTATCCACTATTGTTATACTCAATACTGCATCTGTGTGCGTAACCTGGTCGGTTTGATTAGAGCTTTCTGCAGCTGGCAGCTGCTGTGCTGTAAGAAATTAATTCATATTTTGTTTTTTGTTGTGATTTGATTGAATTAAATTAATAAACAGTGTGACTGTGTGTGTTGCTCTGTCAGTCAGTGTGCCAGTCTGATTATTAGATGTGGACTGGAAATAATGGATTTGGAATCGGTTACAAAATGTACAGTTCGTGTATGTATTTGTATATCCCGCCTATTCCTATCTTATCTGTAAAGAGAACAAATCATTAAACAGCTCTGCAGATAGCAATTACATATCATTTTATATCTTTTTTAAATGACAACAAATACAGTAAAGTATATATGACATGGTGTATGGTGTTCTGCTTATGTTAAGTCACTGTTTGCGGCTGTGTGGTGGTATCTCCCTTTAAAACAATGCGTACCTCCAGGATTTTCTGCAAGGGGTGTGGCGTACCCTCAAAATACGATTTGTACCCCTGAAACATTTGGAGGAGGGTACGCTGCACCCCCTGTTACATGCCTCCAGTGGGAACACTGACAGGAACACAAGCATTATTGCTGCCCCCCCCCCCCAGCATAATGCTGCCGCCCTCTGCACCCCATCAGTGGCATGTAACTAATTTTAAAGAAGCAGAATGGGATCAGGAGCAGTGGGAGCATACATCCGTGGATTCCACAATCTCCTGCATGTGTGGAGGGGGCACGCATGGCCCTCAGCATCTGCAGCGTGCAAAAGTATTTTTTGTGGCTCAGGTCCAGAGTATTAATCAATAATTTACCTCCCGGGGTTGAAGTTGCACCTACAAAACCTGACCTTGATACAACAAATAGTGTAATAGATAAGAGTAGTCATAGGCGACCTACTAAAAGCGCCCTAGTACCAGTGACGGTTAAAATAATTCAACAAATTAACTCCCTTTTTAGTTCATTCTGCAAACACTGCCAATGACATAATTCATCATGAAGAGGTCCTAAGATATTAAAAAAAAAAAACCTCTGTATTTTCTTTCTTTGAAAATATAACATATGGGGCACTAAAGAGCCACGCTCATGACTGGACTTAATTTCAATCAGTTCCACATCAAGCTTGAATAAAATTATTAATTAAGACAGTAAAAAGTAATCTAAATAGTTTATTTTTTGTGAGCATTTTACGGCTCACCCTACTATGAGTCAGTAGATACCAAAATCGCCTATGGGGTGTCCAAACAAATCAAGCTGGAGGACAGGGACAGAAATCCTCCCAACAGCCATCCCAGCAGGGACCTGGAGACCCGACCAGCACAGCAGGGACTTGGAGACCCGACCAGCACAGCAGGGACTTGGAGACCCGACCAGCACAGCAGGCCCGAGTGGAGAAGGAGATCCCCCACCACAGATATGGTCCTTAAAGCTGTGAGAGATATGGACTGTAAGGTTTAGAAAATACTGTATAGACTCAATGCCCAAGATGTCAAAATTGATGGAGCAGTGAGGACGACTAACAGTGCAGATGAGCGGTCAAAAAGGACACAGGCTGCCTTTGCTAAAATGACCTCCAAAGTAACTCACCTCAGAGTACATACTGAAACCTTGCAAAATGCCAATAGGGCCATGAATCTTCAGTTGGGGTTGCAGAGGGCACAGAGGAATAAAACCTGCTGGCATTCCCGAGGAACTGGCTACAAACGGTAGTGCCAGAAGACTTATGTCCAGACCCATAGACCCTGAGGAGAGCTTACAGAATCAATTTTCCAAGGGCTTGGTCACAGAGGGACACAAGCAGGACAATTTTGCTGGTTCCAGCTGGACCAAAGATAAGGGACGCTCTCCTGAGTTAAGAGAGAGCTCACTATTCTCTTTCACTGGACAAGCAGGACATCAAAATCTTTCCGGACTGGTCTTTTGTGTCTCAGGAGCCGCCACAAGTTGTTTGACCCAATGCAGCAACAGCTCTGAGGACCTGGTATGCCACACTTGCTCTTGGCTCCCGCAAGGCTCCATATCACTCATGGCAGCAGAACATTTCAATTCAATGATCTGGAGGAAGCAAAGAAGAAAATGTATAAAACTGTGGCAGAATTTCAGAGTGAGACTCCTCGGGAGCAGCAATATGAAGAAGACTCTGAGTAAGGACAGTGATAATGGCCTGAAAGGACTTATAAAGGGTTAACCGACTGCCTCACTATTGTTGTTTATTTGGGTTACTAAATATACATCAACATCAGTTACTCTTACTGTTTTGGGGGGTTGCTGTTTCTATGCCTATGTTGCTGATTATTATATTAACATGCTAAAAGCCAGCAGAATAGGCCCAATTGTCTGTCATGTCTGCTCGCAGCCAGCCACTTAATGGGTACTCCTCGCCTCCCCTCAAGCCCCTGAGAGGGTCATCTTTGACTTTAGTTTCCCTCTGTACCCGTCCCACCCCTTCTTGAAGCCCTCCACTGTGCCCTCCTCCACCAGCCACCCAAGCAGCGCATTCCACGTCTCCACCACCCTCTCAGTGAAATAATGCTTCCTACGCTCCCCCTGTAATCCTGTAATTTCCCCCCTCCAGCTTCCATTCATGCACCCTAGTTGTCCCCCTTAGCCTAAACAGCTCCTTGGTTCCATGCTCAGTTATTTCTTTTCCATACTTGAAGACCCCTATCATATCTCCCCTGTCCCTCCTCTCCTCCAATGTGTACAGCCCAAGCTCTTCTAGTCTCTCCTCATAGGACCTCCCCTCCATGCCCTGAATCATCCTGGTCGCTCTCCTCTGGACTCTCTCCAGCAGCGCTATATCCTTCTTCAGATGAGGTTTCCAGAACTGTACACAGTACTCGAGTTGCGGCCTCACCAAGGCATTATATAGAGGGAGGATCATCTACCTCCTCCTGGACTAATTCCTACGGCTATGCAGCCCAGTATCCTGTTTGCTTTGGCTGCGGTTCTTCTACAATTTTCAGAATTATTCATTTTGATGTCTACCACTCCGATCCCTCTAACCAAATGTGGCTTGCAGTGCGACCCCCAGGTATAAACATGGCCGGTTTTTGACCCCCAAATGAAGTATCTTACATTTCCGGCATTACATTTCAATCCCCACCTCCTTGACCACCCCTCCGGGGTATCCAGATCCCCATGGACTGTCACTCTCACTTCTTCCCAGTTTGGAATCGTCTGCAAAAGAAACTCAGCCCACTCCTAACCCCCCTCCCTATATCTGAGACATAGGCATTGAACAGGAGTGGCCCCAATACTGAACCTTGGGGGACCCCACTGATTACCTTCCTAGGGGAGGAGACAATCCCACCAATCATTACCCTCTGTATTCGGCCCGCAAGCCAATTTTCAACCCACTTGAGCTCCTGTCCTCCCACCCCCCTCTCCCCCAGCTTTTTTATCAGCCCATTATGGGATACTGAATCAAACGCCTTGCTAAAATCCAGGTATAGGACATCCACCGGCCTATGTCTGTCCAAGGCCCCCGTCACCCAGTCATAAAACTCTACTAGGTTGGACTGACAATCTCCCCGGAATGAAGCCATAATGTTTATCATCCTGGTGCCCTAACCATTCCAGCTGCCTCCCAATTCCCTCCTTGATAAAGCCCTCCATTACTTTGCCTACGGCTGGTGAAGGCCCCCACCCCCATAAAATGGTGCCAACCATGAGGCCTTCAGAAGCTGTAATGGAGAGATGCCATGCCATTTCTGGCAGCGCTAAAGGGAGTCCGTTTTCTCTGGGGAACTTTGGCACCTCATCCTTTCATGGATTTCAGGATAAAATCGTCTTAATATCCTTTGTTAACCTAATGCAGCCAAGTTAAGCCTGTAAATAGTGTATTAAGTGACTACCATACAGTCTGTAGTGCTGCTGTTTTCCAAGTACAACATACACTGTAATTCTAGTTAATAGCTCAATGTGCTGATCGAACCTCTATTCTGCCTAGAGTGTAATAATTTGCATGGGTTGTGGGAACAATGGCTATATAGCCAAGTTGAAGGATTTTTCTTCCCCCTGTATTTGTTGTGTTTTCCCCACAGGGCTTAATGTGGCTGGCCTTCCGAAATATTTGAATAAGCTCACCTCACTGGTTGGTGGGCTCTTGGACTTTCAGGCATGTACCCCGTTCAAGGTATCACAACTGAATGGACTGCACCCTTACTGATGCTAATACATGTCTTATTATCCCTGGTGTTCGTGATCTCCTGTTCTTGTTTCCATTAATTGTACTGTTTAAGGCTTGTTTATGATATAATGAATAAACACAAAGTATTAAAAATATAAACATATGAAAAATAATTGTTGGATGAGCAAGGTATAGAACCCCCACCACCACCACAGAACATATAGGATAGTGCATGGAATGCTGACTATTTTTCACGAGTTGGCACTATGACGACGGATTACCCCGAGACGCAGCTCGAGATGTAATCCGCTGTCATAGTGCCAACGAGGTGAAAGATGCCCTGTTGTCAACTGTTCCCATGCACTTTTCTTTATAGTGTATGGTGGAACGTCGTTTTGGGGGGGGGGGGGGACAGTTACTAGAAGGAAAAAAGAATTTACATTGTGAATGTTTTCACGCTAACCATTAGTACTGCCCCCGATATTGCTGCTTTTGCCGTGTGTCCTGTCTATGGAGTGAGCCCTAACTGTCAAATGCAGCTCGAGGACACAGTGTGACGTTCGCAGTACAGTAGAAAACATCATTCTGTTGTACTGCGAACGTCACTAGTGTGTGACTACAAGGTTTCGAAAACTATCGATTTCGGTGGAGAATGATGTTCCACCATACACTATAATCTGTGGATGAGCAGGGTACACCCACCACCACCACCACCACCACCATCATCATTATTATCATCATCATCATGAAACGCGGCCTGAGAGTGGAGAGGCAGGAAGAAACAGAGGAGAACAAGCTAGGGATCAAAATCCTAACCAGTACAGCACTGATTCTCCTGCATTAATCTGCGAGACAGGAGACAAACTGGAGCTACCCCCCTCGCTAGGAGTGATGCACCCTCTGAACTGGAGAAATCAGCTTTCCTGTTGTCTCGGCGTTTACTTAGAGCAGGAGACATTAACTGGCTCCTTTAGCCAGCCAGCCCTAGATTATCACATGGTTATCCCAGAATCTGATTTCTGCAGATCTTCTCAACGCTTTGAGCATGCTCCACACGAGCCACAAAAGGGGTCAGTCAGTGCGCTGTCCTTGCAATCAGAATCCAGTCCCTGATGAGAGCCTTAATAATGCCACCATAACTAAATCTGAAAATCACTCTGAGTCTTTGGTCCCATGGTTTCAAACTAAATCAACTGGTTAAGCTCAGTGCCACATCAAGGCAACTCCAAGAGTTGAAGAGTTGGAACCCACAGGACCATACTACTGAAGTAACAATGGGATTATCTTTTTTGAGCCAGTGTGATGCATTTTTTTTGTTTTTGTGTGATACTACCACCAAAATGACTCTCAGAGCTGGTGATGCTCTGTTAAGAGCAAATTTAAATAATCACTTCCAGCTCACAATGCTTATCTATCAGTGTCTGGACTTACCATAATTGTTATTTCCCTTTTGCAGATGTTAAGGTCGGTCACATTGTTAACGTACATTCGCTTGAGTGCACAACGCACTCCACTGTGAGTACGAGCCACGAACACAATGGAGAAGCCACCTAAAACAGAGAATAAGAAATCAAAACATGAACCCCTTAACTCTAATTACGCATCTTAGAAATCAGAATATAAAATCTGCCTTGATTATAGCTTTCCCCTCATACCACAGTATAGCATGTATATCCTCATCTATTCCCCCACCCTTCATAAAGCTTGTTGTCTTGTTCTGGTTGAAACATGCAGGCTCTCAGCCCTGTCCCTGCCTCCTACCTCTCTGACACCAAACCCAGAGCCCCCAGGGACCGCCCCCCCCCCCCGTGGTGGGGCTGGAAAGGGGAGGGCCAGCTGGAGACACATATCCAGAAAGGGCCGATGATCAGAGTGATGCTGCAGGACAGAGGCGGTCGAGCAGGGCTTCACGAAGCTTTCTGTGACCAGTTTTTCTATTTTCTGCCAGAGTTCCCTGCTGTGGTGACATGTAAGCATGTATTCAAGGAAGGGCACATATGCTGCGAGAAGTGACTACCCCTCCCTTCTATGTCACTCAAACTGCTGGTGCCACCTCCAGGCTTCCACCCAGGGTGCAGTCAAGGGCAGAGTCAGCATGCCCCCCACTTGGGAGAGGAGAGCTGTCCACCAGACACTCAATTCTCTCCCCCTCGGCTTACCCCCAGTGACCAGAGCTCGTTTCTGGACTCAGGTCGCCTGCATGGTGAGAGGTAAGGTGTACAGCACCTCAGCCCTCTGTGCCACTGAGCCATCGTGTTCATCTTTCTTAAAGGGTACTTATTTGGAAAAAGAGATTAAAAGGTACACCTATATAGGGGATAAGAAAAAAATTACTCACCGTAGTAATCTTCTTTCTTCCAAGGGGTCCCTTTAGCATCAGTAACATTTTTGCACTTAGCTGGCTAGGTACAACTGCTCTGGAGGTGTGCCTTTAAGAGATATTTGAATGAACATAGGGCCAAGTCAATAAAAAGACAGAAGGGGGTGTGAGCTGAGTAAGAGCTGTTGAAGGCTTCAGAATTTTTTCGAGGAAAAACTAGGGCAAATGCCCCGAAAAAGAATCAACAGGATTCAAAAATCATGCAAATGTTCACAAAAGTGGAAACAGAAACAACAGCAGCAAAACAAGCTAAAAACCATCAATAAGAAACTCCAAATTTGGTAAAAGGTGACATAAAGAGCCCTTCTCCAACAGGTGAACTGGGGAGGAAGGGTGGGAGCTTACTGATGCTAAAGGACCCCTTGGAAGAAAGAAGATTACTGCGGTGAGCAATTTTTTGTTCTTACCCCAGGTGTCCCTTAGCATCAGTAACTTTTCTGTAGTACCACGTGGGAGGTGGGCAGAGAACCTACTTAGGAAAGAAGCTCTGCAGAACCACCCTGCCACATTTGGCAACAGATCTGGTCTGCACATCCAAACTGTAGTGCTTCACAAAGGTGTGCACAGATTTCCAGGTATCTGCTTTGCAGACATCTAGTAGGGGAATGCCCCTTACTGCTGCAAGCGAGGCAGCAGTGCCCCTGGTGGAGTGAGCCCTGAGCCCCACTGGAGGTTGTTGACCAGCTTTCTCATAGCAGAATCTAATACAAGAGACCAACCAACGAGAAATAGTTCTCTTAGTAGCTGGTCTTCCTCTGCCTACTTCCCCGTAGGTGAGGAATAACTGAGTGGAAGAGCCTCTGAACTGTCTAGTATGCTCTAGGTAGTGAAAGATAGCTCTTTTGACAGCCAAGCTATGGAGCATTTGCTCACCAGGGTGGATGGCTCAGTAAAGAAGACAGGTAGAGTAATGGACTGGTTCAAAGTGAAACTCTGAAACCACATTTGACAGAAATTTCCTATTTGTCCTGAGCTCAACTTTATTGTTGTGAGGGATGATGTAATTCGGCTCAGTGCACAGGGCCTATAGCTCTGAAATCCTCCTGGCAGATGTGATGGCTACCAGGAAGACGGTCTTCCAAGTTACAAACTTGATGTGGCCCATGGACACAGGCTCGATGGGTGGATTCATAAGCCCATCTATGCAAAGGTTCAGACTCCAAGGAGGAACAGGCTCACTGGCTGGAGGCTGGGGGCACAAGAGGCCTCTGAAAAACTGTTTAAAAATGTTGTGGGAAATAAATGATTTCTTCTTTCCCACCGAAAGGTAGACTGCAATTGCCACCAGGTGTAGCTCGAATGAAGACTATTTCAAGTCTGACGCCTGTAGGTGTACCAGGAAGTCTAGCAGCTGAGGGTCTGAAGCTGACAGGGGTTTGACCTTTTCGCTCTTGCACCAGAGGGAAAACCTTTTCCATTTGGCTGCATAAGTCTTAGTGCTCATTTTGTTTTAGCCATCCTCAGTATCTTAAGGACCTGTTCAGAGTACAGTGAGGACAGAAACTCTAACTCCTCAAGAACCAGGCCTTGAGGTGAAGAGAGTGTATATGTTTGGGTACTGCACTCCCGTCTGAGGAAGGGTCAGCAGGGAGTGAGTTGGAGGCAGGCGAATGGGCCTGCTGCAGGACACAGAGGAGGAGAGGGTACCAGGCTTGCCTGGGCCAGTCCGGAGTCACTAGGATCATCGATGCAGGCTGCTGTATGAGTTTCGGCAAAACCCTGAATATCTGGGGAAAGGGAGGAAATACGTACGGGAACCTCCCTGACCAGTCCAGGATCAGAGCATCCAGAGAAAGGGTTTCCAGAACTGGGGAAGCTGAACATTGAGAGGAGAGGAAAACAGATCCACGTCTGGTGTGCCCCACCGCCTGAACAGTGTGGCTAGTACTTGCTTGTTCAGTGTCCATTCGCTCTGGCCTTGACTGACGCGGCTTAGAGCATCTGCCAGAGTACTGAGTTTGCCTGGGAGATGAACAGCCGAGAGGCTGACACCCGGGAAGAATGCTAGAAACCAGAACTTCCAAACAGAGTATTCCTGACCTGGTACCACCCTGCTTGTTTATGTAGAACACTGCAGTGGTGTTGTCCATTCGAATTTGAACCGCCTGTCCTATGCTGGGAGTGAAAAGTTTTGAGAGCTAGTAAGATTGCCCTGAGTTCCAAAAGATTTATGTGCAACTGTGACTCTTTGGGAGTCCAGTTTTGCTGCTTACTGAGGTACTGTCCAAATGAGCTCCCCAGCCCAAAAGGGAGGCATCTGTGGTGATCACCTTTGTGGGAAGAGGAGCTTGGAAGGGAACCCCTGCCTGCAAATTTGCAGGGTTCTTCCACCACAGCAAGTTTTGGACGAACTGCTCAGACACAGGTATCAACTTTGAAAATGTGTTGCTTCTCTGAGACCAGCGAGCTCTGAGGTAGGCTTGCAGGAGTCTCATCCTGTACCTGACCCCTGGGACTACTGCAGTCATAGAGGCCATATGTCCCAGAAGTTTGAGGAAATGTCTGGCTGGTCTTGGCTGTCCCCGGGAGAAAGAATCTGCCACTGAAAGGAAACTCCAAATTCTTTCCTGTGGGATTAAGCATATCCCTTCTGAGTGTCCAGCTGGGCCCCTATGAAGGTGAGCAGCTGGATGAGTTCCGGGTGAGATTTCTTTAGATTTGCCAGGAAACTCAGAGACTCCAGAGTGCGTACTGTGAGGGAGAGAGATTCCTTGACCTGGCAAGGAGACTCCACTACTATGAGTCAGTCATCCAGATAGGGGTAGAGAGCGACAACCAGTCTCCTGAGATGTACGGCCACCACAGCGAGACACTTGGTAAAGGACTCCTGGGTCAGAGGACAGACCGAAGGGCATTGCGGTGAACTGAGTGACCCGAAGGAAGTGTGAACCTGAGAAACTTCCAGTGAGATCTCCTTATGGGTATGTGGAAGTAGGCGTCCTTTAAGTCTAGGGAGGTTAGCCAGTCTCCCTGCTGTAAGGACTGTATGACCAGTGACAGAATGACCATTCTGAATTTGGGTTTTTTCAGATGTTTGTTTGAATATCTGAGATCTAAGATAGGTCGCCATTCCCCAGTTTTCTTTTGTGTCAGCAAACATCTGGAGTAGAGGCCCTTGCCCTTCTTGTGGGCGGGAACCCTCTCCACTGCTCTTAAAGCCAGAAGGTTCTGTACCTCCATTTCCAACAGCAGCACCTGTGTTGGGGACAGAGGTCTTGACACCAGAGTATGCTTGAGGTCTGGCAGCTGCTTAAACTGTAACGACAGACACTTCTCCACTATCTCCAGCACCCACATGTCTGACATGATGAGGGACCAGTACTGAAGACAGTGGGAGTGTCTGCCTCCAACCGGAAGTGGGGAGGCGACCTGGACACTCACATCAGGACTTAAGACCGAGAGGCAGATGGCTGGGTAGAGGTGGCTCTTCTGTGGCCCCTTGTGCCCCTGCCTCTGAAAGACCCCCTGTACTGGCCCAAGTCAGATTTGGGATAGGGACTGTAAGGCCTGGGAAAAAATCTTATGCCCCTACCGCCCCTGGGATGGGATCTCTGAGGGGTGGCGGGCTTAGGCTTGGATGAGTGGCTCTGACAGGAAGCCTTGTACTCATCAACTTTTTCATGAAGTCCGTGGTTCTGTAATCAAACAACATATTTTGATCACAGGGAAAATCCATGGCCATGTTCTGAGTGTCTGAGGTCAGAGTGGTTGTTCTAAGCCAGGTGAAGCAACTCCGAGAGATGGCATGGGCTATCGCCCTAGAGGCTGCATCACTGTTGTCGTCTGCCATGTGGAATTAATACATGGTAGCTTCCAGGGCAGTTTTTGACATATCCACCAGTTCCTGCACCACAAAATCTGATCCGCTGTGGGAGATAGCCTGGACAGATTTCCAAAGGGCTTTCTGATATTTGGCTATGAATGCCATGTTAGAAGAAAGCCTAAGAAGCAGGGAAGCTGTGGCATACATTTTCTTTCCTATAAAGTCAATTTTCTTGGAATCTTTGTCAGGGGGAGAGGAGGACAAGGAGACTTCCAGCTTTCTCACAAGCTGCCTGCTGCACTATACTCTCGTGGCTAGGGTGTGCAGACAGGAACTCGGTACCATTTTTAGACAATTTTTAATTTCTCTCAAGCCACTTAATCCCTGATACTGAAGTGGGGTGTTGAAGCAACTTCATGGTATTTTTTCTAAATGCATTATAGATAGGGATGACCAGGGTCTTTGAGGATGAAAGACCCTTCATCTCCCCATAATCTTCGTCTTCATCGGCATCCTGGTTGGGCTCCTGCATAGGAAGGTCCGGGGTGTCCAGCATATTTTGTATAAATGTAAACATAGAGGAAGGATCCTCGTGGTCACCTGGGGGATCCCCAAGATGAGGGTCCGGGGACTCCTGATGCTCAAGGCCCTCAAAATCCTTGTCAGGGGCATCATAAAACTGATCATCATCTGCATCACCCTCACAGTGTACAGAAGAGAGAACTGTGGAAGAGTGCTTGCCAGCCCCAGTTAATAGAGGACCCATCTTTTGAAGGGTCTGAAACAGTTGCCAAGCTTTTTCCATATCTTGCACTGATGGAAGAACCTGCGCAGTTTATACGTGTTTTGTTTTTTCTGTATGCTTTAAGCTGCCCGTTGTCTCACTATTGGCTTTCCCAGGAGCAATGGGAGCATATTTGTCTTGACACAGTTTCTTTTTAGCCACTTCATCAGAGGCTTAATCAAGCTTCTTTTTTTCATCACTCTTATTTTTCAATTTGTGAGGAACTTCATCTTTGGAAGCTTTATTTTTTGGCTGGGATCTAGAGGGTTCCTCAGCACCTCTGCTTTTGGTATTGGTCCTTTTGAATGACCCCTCATCGGAAGCCTTCGATTTATCCTCAGCCGTAATCAAAGGTTTGTCTGCTATGTTTGCCAATTAAAGCAAAGCAAACCAGTCCTGGACCTACGAACTGAGTGCAGGTTTCTGTGAAAATGTCACCGGCCAGTCTTGTTCTAGTTAATAAACTCTGTCTATTACTAGTGCCTTTTTTTTTTTTTTGGTTGTAGAACTGGGATCTCTACCAGTGCCAATCTTAATAAACCAGTAATACTCAACTGTGCACAGGTGGCTACTGGACCCTTACGGACAGTCCTGACACAGATGATACCAAAATACTAGTAACTGAGGTGGTTACTAGTAATACAGTCAAACTCTTCAAACTAAGATTAGATACTTATATTTTGAACAAATATAAAATGATGTAAATAGTATACTGGCAAGCACATTAAGGACGAAAGTCTAACTTAAGCTTGTGCAATCTATGAAAGGTCCAGTAATATAACAAAAAAGGTTTCCTTGTAATTGCCAATCTAGAGCGAAACCCCCCAGGCACTGTTTAAATTTGAAGTGCCTCGCAGTAGCCCTCCCTGAAGGACTACATGGGTCGCGACGGCTGTAACTCAGCCTGCCCTCCCCAAACAATCGATCCGGAGACCCCCCCCGAACTGAAGCAAGGTACGGGACCATGCTCACAAGAACAGCGCCTGCTTTTTTCAAATAGTGTGTGTTGTGCTGCTCTTGGTGCCAAAATTGTAACGAACTCTACATTACTTTAAGACAGAATCCACTGCCTTTAAAGTCGGCCTAGGAGTACAGAGTTTTTTTGTTCAAATTTATCATCGAACAGACTGATTTTTACATTTATCCTGAATTGCCTTAATGAAGTTAATCCTGCGCAGACTCTCCTGCTTGCAAGCCAATAGATAATTAATTGTAAACTATTGCCACAGGAATTTCTCCAAGTACAGCTTCTTCTGCTAAGTAGACTATTTGAATAATTTTAAAGCTGTCTGAATAATTTTAAAGTTGTGCCCTAAGGATTTGCAATCAAGCAAACAGTCCTTTTCTGTAAATTTCAGCCATACCTGTACCTAGCCAGTTGGCCATGCCTCCCCAGCAGACAAATCTCTCCACTCTCTCAGCTGCTGTTGGTCATGAGGGCCTGGAGACGCCAGCCCTCCCTGAAGGACTACGTGGGTTGCGAGGGCTGTAACTCAGCCTGCCCTCCCCAGACAATCGATCCAGGAGACCCCCCCCGCCCCGCGCTGAAGCAAGGTACGGGACAACGCCCACAAGAACAGTGCCTGTTTTTCAAATGGCGGTGTTTACCTCACGCGCCATGCGTTAGCCCCCCATCGCCTCTTTGGTCAGCTTCTTGACTTTATACGTGGAAGCATGTGACCGTGAAGTTATGGAACCAATCAGTCCACTCTTCCATTAGCAGCTTATCTGCTTCCACCACTAGAGGCCGCTACACCCAGCCCTGCTGGCTGCAACTAATAAGGCAAAATGATTCTGCTTGTCCTCCCACCAATTTTCCTGTCTTTTCCCATAGCCTCCTTCCCCCCCAGCATCTCGCCCACTACGGCACCCATTTCACCCTCTCCACTACACCATCATGACTCCCACGCTCTTCCTCTCAACCACTCTCCCACAATAACTTCCTCAAGGACCCTGTCATAATTGGGAACTTGGAGCATCCCTTCTTCCTCCCTCCTTTGTCCCTGGACTATCTGTCCTGAGAAACCTTACAGCTGATGTCAATGCGCTTACACCTCGAGCACTCGCCTCCTATCACAAGACTAGACCTGCCTGGAACAAAACCATATGCCTTATAACTTTGCTTCTTAAACTGGCAGGGGATATTGAAGCTAACCCTGGCCCTACCCTCCCAATCTCCCCACCCCCTGGTTCTCCCTAAGGGCCTCAGAATTCTGCACCTCAACATATACAGTATCCTGAATAAAGTACCAGAACTACAACTCACTGCCTATCACTTCGTTCAGACATCCTTACACTATCTGAGACTTGGCTAAAACCACACCATACAGACTCTGCCGTAGCCATGCCCGGCTACTCGTTAATCAGGCAAGACCGTGAAGGTAAGAAAAGGGGGGGGTGGCATCGCCGTGTTTGTCGCCGCCAAGCTTCAGTTCGCCCAGATCCACATCCCTGCACCCTCACCACTAATCAAGTCCTTAACTATCAAACTTGCACTCCCCTACTCCACCCCTGTGTTTGTTGCAGGATCCTACTGCGCCCCTAGCACCCCCATGCTCAGTGTCCTAGACCATCTGGCCAAACTAAAGTCTACTGCCGCAGCAGGTGAGCTCTATGTCCTTAGGGATTTCAATTTCAACTGGCTAGCCAAAGACTGCGCCAAACTACGTAGTAAAAGTAAACGCCCTGAACCTCTCCCAACAAATCTCCCAACCTACCAGGATAAACCCCAAAACACTTAACCACTCCCTCTTGGATTGGGCACTCACTTCCCACCCACACAGGACTACTGGTGCAGGCCTGCTTCCCGACTTCCTAAGCGATCACCACATGATATATATGGTCAGGAAGGTGCATAAACCCTGCAAACCCCCCCCCCCCCAGGACACTTCTAGCTAGATCCTACAAATCCCTATCTCTACCATCTCTCCTGTATGACCTGGCTCAGGTCGACTGGTCCTTCATACCAAAGGCTCCATCCACTGACTTCGCACTCAATAATTTTAAAACATGCTTCCTAGAGGTTTGGGACTACCTTGCCCAGTTAAGAAGCACGAGAGTAAGGGGCTCCCACCTTCCTTGAGTCTCCGTCGATATCATTAGCCGATGCCGCACCAGGGATCTGGCATGGAAAACACAAATTAACTCCCAAGAATCCCTACAAAACTATCATTCCCTCCGCAACTCCTGCAATAAATCGATACGTCCCCATATTCCAACATCTGGTGGTCAACACTCAAAGGTTGATGGCAGATCAAGGAGGATCAAGACTAACTTTTCCCTGCTCACTGGCCAAGAGATCATTGCAGACTGGAAAACCCTCAACCTTCGCAGTTTATACGAACATACGAAGAAGCCAGAAGAAGAATGCCATTTGGTCTATCTAGTCTGCTCGTATTGCAGGGTCCACAGCTTGAGCTACTGTCCCTGCCCCCCCCCCAACTCCTTCCATCCGCCCTGCCCGTGACTCTTATATTCCTCTTATGCCTATCCTAGCCTCTCAAAGCTGCCCACCGTCTTCAACAAGATCACCTCTCCTGGCAGCGCATTCCAAGTGTCCACCACCCTCTCTGTGAAGAAGTGCTTCCTGACCTCCCTCCTAAATCTCCCACCCTCCAGCCAAAGACTATGCCTCCTCATGTTATGATTGCCACTCAGCCTAAAGAGACTCTCCATATCCACATTATTTATCCCTTTCAAGTACCTGAAAGTTCCATTCGTATCCCCTCTCTCTCTCTCTCTCCTGTCTTCCAGCAAGTACATGTTCAGTGCCCTCAAACTCTTCTCATATGCCTTACTCTACCGACCCGCTGTCATCTTTGTAGCTCTCCTCTGTAGCAGGTTAATGTCCTTTTTGAGGTGTGGGCACCAGTACTGAACTCCATACTCTAGATGGTGCTGCTGAGAGAAAAGCTGTAAAAGCTGTAGCTCTTCCAGGACGACCGTGCCCGCCTGGGCTTCAGACATCACCCAGCAAGGAGCAGAAACCAGGCCCAAGGAACCAGCCCATAGTCCGGTTACCTGCCACCGGCAGACCGCACGGCACTCCCCGCAGAAAAGCACCACTCGGACCCTCCAAACCTCGGTTCATGGCAGAGTCAGGAA
The DNA here is from genome assembly GCA_016271365.2 of Neoceratodus forsteri. Lineage (NCBI taxonomy): Eukaryota > Metazoa > Chordata > Ceratodontiformes > Ceratodontidae > Neoceratodus > Neoceratodus forsteri. The sequence continues at coordinate 760,523,389 of CM057453.1, forward strand.
CTAAACACAAGCCACTGCTTGTGAGACCTCTCAACCCAGCCAGACGAAAACTACGCTCCGGTGACTTGCCTGGAGCTGCTGGGAGAAAAGCCATAAAAGCTGTAGCCCTTCCTATTCCTGCAGGCGCTTCACACCAGCACCCCTCCCTCCTCCCAATTCACTTACCCTGGGTGGACCTCCTCCTTTATAGTACTCTGTTAGTCATATTACTAAGTGTCCAAATTTCCATTTGCTCGATATACAGTTTAGCCACTTGGTGTCATTTCTCTTGACAGTGCAATCCCATCATTAGCAGCTGTACTCACCAAACTGATGACGCTGCACTTTCAGTCTTCTTCACACCAATTAAGTTATAGCTGCAATGAGTGCTCCTAGCTGTCCTTTAGCCACTGTGCTCCGCTGTCTCAATCAAAGCACCACAAACCCGCCTCAGCCACGTATTAGCATGGCCCCACACAACCTGGCAGGATGCATCTTGGCACTCCTATTCTACTGTGCTTAAATGGGATCTCTCTAACTATTCCATTTAACACTAACCATAGAGGCTATTCCTCTCCACCTACCGACTTTGATTACTCCAACTAAACTGTGGAATCTCAATCTGTGCCTGCTTACAAGAACCTCATTGTCCTGAAGGGATGCACCCATAATGCATTTTACATGCTCAGAAAACGCACACTGAGGTGAGCAATTCCCTTTCCCTTCTACATGGTCAAACTGTGGTTTCTCCTCTTCCTCGCCATCCTATTGTCAGGGGATGTAGAAATGAACCAGAGCCCCTCTGCCCACTTCTCCCCTGCTGATATATCTGCAATCTCAGGCAAAGGGCTCTTTACTGCCCACATGAATGTCAGGAGCATCACCAGGAACTTTGCTGAAGATCTCGAGACGTGGATAAAGGTATACAATCCAGACTTATTATGCCTATCCGAAACATGGCTTAAGCCCAACATCCCGGACTCTATATGCTCCCTTGCCAACTACTCCATGATCCGGAGAGACAGGCCCTCCTCTAAACGTGGAGGAGGGGTTGCTCTTTCCTACAAAGCTCACCTAAATGTTATGGTTGTCCCAGCCTCCATCTGTTCCTCAGTCTGAGTCTCTACATACAACTACCGCTCTTGGTGCCAAAACACTCCATATAATCTGCGCCTACAACCCCCCCACTGGGGGTACACGGACTCCAGGACTTACTCAACCTAACCTCCATGAACACCTAGCACAACGAGGTCATACTATTACGTGATTTAAACCTAAACTGGTTGGTAACAGCTCACAGCAGGCTAATGTCACTTACACAAAGCCATAACCTGCACCAGATCCTAACTGAACCCACAAGAACTACCCGAACCCTTGCCCTTGGCTCCCTGGCAGATAATATCATTAGAACAGGCTCCCCAATCTCAATGGCATCCCTACTCACTCCACTAACCTCCTCCCATGGCCTACGATCAGCTGATAAGTCTCTGCTGCAAATACCCAAATGTAAATCAACCAAAGGAACTCTTGCTTTCTCTCACTAGGCACCCAAACTCGAACTCCCTGCCTCTTGAGGTCCACTTAGCCCCCAGTCATGCCCAGTTCAAACGCAGGTATCGCTCCTTCCTCTTCAGTCAGACGTCCTGTTCTTGCTTCAAGCCACCCTGAATTTCTGCCCACTTTCACCCATATCCCAAGCCACCTAAACCGATCGCCAACTATCCTGACCCTCTAGTCATCTGACTACCCTGGGCACTTATCTATCTCAGCCTGTCTGTACAGCAGCTACCCTTAACCAATAAACTGTCAGCAGAATGTTACTTTTCTCACCGCCTCTCCTATTGTATTGTAAACCACCAAACCTTTATTTTCCCCAATTAAAGTGACTGTAAACCTTGAGTTAGCTTATTTCTTACCTATCATGTATCTGTAAAACCTTGATTCAGCCTGTTTGCACTACGTCTCTACCCCAAATCAATTGTACTCTATTGTTTCACCCTTACTAATTAACTGATTGTAAAACCTTGCTTCAACATTGATTTTTACCTATCATGTATTTGCATAACCTCGTTTTGCTCTGTCTGTATTACGTTTCTACCCCTAATCAATTGTATTCCATTGTTCACCTCTGCTTATTGTAACTCTCCCAGGTTGCGCCTGAAAATAGTCATGCCTTGGCTAATGGCACTTACCCGGTAAACAAAAACTAAATAAATAAATCTCAAACATCATCCATCCTCATAGACTGGGTTCTGGTAAACCGCCTCAATAATGTACAAACAGCAGGTACCTTGTCAGATACTATAACAGATCATTCCCCAACCTTCGGCATTTGGAGCCCAGAGACTGTCCCCCCCCCGCTACATCACCATACCCAACTTTGCAAACCTGACTGTTGAAGCATTTCTCCAAGATGCATCCTGCTTAAACTGGTCAGGCATCTATCACTCAAGTGATGTTGGAGAAGCCCTAGATATTTTCCTTGATGAATTCCTGGCCATCCAGAATAAACATGCCCCAAAAGTTACCCAGAGGGTTAGGGGCAAGCAAACTAGATGGCTCCACAAGGACCTGCTGACTAACCTGCGCACACGGGACAAATACTGGAAAAAGTACAAACTATCAGGGCTATCAGAGGACTACAATATCTACAGGGCCCTTCGGAACTCCTGCAAAAAAAAAAAAAAAAAGTTAGAATGGCAAAGAGTATCTACTGCAGGGAACTGCTCACAAGCTCCGCTAGCGACCCTAGAAAATTTTGGACCCACATCAAGACTTTTCTTGGTGCTGCTCAGTCATCTACCCCAGGGGACATGATCCTAAATGGTGTGCACTGCAACGACTCAAATACTATAGCCAACGATTTCAACTGTATGTTCTCAGATCTGTCCCAATACACCTCATCCTTCAATTCACCTCTTTCAGCCTCTCAGACTTCCTGCACACCCCAGTCAGCTACATCCTGCTCGGCCTACTGCAAACAAACTACCACCCCAATTTTTTTTTTAAGGCAATCTCAAAGTCTGAAATCCTGAGACTATTGCAAACCATATCTGACAACACCAGCCCTGGCTTTGATTCCCTAGAACCATGCCTGCTGAAACTAACAGCACCTTTGATTGCCTCGCCACTGGCTAAAATTTTCACACTGACCGTCTCTCTCAGCGCTGTCCCAGACCTCTGGAAAGTTGCTTGAGTTACACCTGTCTTTAAAAAGGGAGACCTGAAGGAAGTCAACTACAGGCCCATAGCCATCCTCTCTGTGTTAAACAAAATACTGGAGATGTTTGTTGCAAACCAAACCATAGACTATCTCACAAAGAACAACCTTCTCTCTGACACTCAGCATGGCTTCAGAAAAGGTCACAGTACCTCAACTGCTCTTCTCAAACTCACCACCGATACGCTTTCCAATATGGATACAGATATGCTCACAGAAGCAGTATTCATAGACCATACCAAGGCCTTTGATCTTGTTAATCATCCCCTGCTTCACACCACTCTTCATAGTCTTAATTTCTCACCCACAGTGATTGACTGGTTCAATAGCTATCTGTCAAACAGAACTCAGGTTGTTAAATTCAACTCCCCCCTCTCTCTCTCTCTCGGAAGAGACTAATATTAACATTGGTGTACCCCAGGGCTGTATCCTAGGATCCCTTCTTTTTTGACTTTACATAAATAATATAGATGCCCTTCTCTCTCTTGCTCAGCCACTCTTTACGCTGATGATCTCGTCCTCTACTCAAGCGCAGACAATATCAGCATCATAAACACATCACTCTCTTTGGATTTCAAGTGCAAATATGGCCGAATAAAAATAAGCTCATACTCAATAAAAAGAAAACCCAAGCCATCCTATTTGATACTGCCCCCAAACTCAGGGCTTGCAAGCAGACCCTTATGGTGCATGACTCGGGCAGGTCTCACATTGAGTGTGTCACTTCATTTAAATACCTGAGAGTACTCCTTGATCAGTCCCCTTGATTTCAACTGGCACATTCAGTCCACCTGCAAAGCTGTAAATGCCAAATTAGGAGCTGCCTACAAGACAAGTCATATGTTAACACCATCTGCCAAGTTGGCCATTGCCAGAGGTATCCTTCTCCCTGCTCAGACATATGGTGTTTCCACCTTTGCTAATGCCCATAAATCTGCTCTTCATAAATGGGATGTTACATACAATAATATATGTCGGTATGCCTCCTCTTCCCATCACCTCAAGCACCACTGCCACCTGTACAGTGACCTAGGCTGGCTCTCCCAATCTGCTTGCCGACAATACTCCTTAGGCTCCCTTATAGATTTGATAATTGGAAGTCAAACTCCCTCCTCCCTCGTGGCAATACTTGTACCCCCGACACCTACCTACGGACTACGCTCTGTAAACAAGTCTCTACTTAACATACCTAGGTGTCTCACAGTAAAAGGCTCTGGAGCCTTTCATCACACTGCCCCTACCTTCTGGAACTCCCTCCCTTTAGCTCTTCGGCAGGCCAGCTCCCATCCAATCTTTAAAAAGGAGCTACGTCGCCATTCATCCCTGGACCCCTGCACTTGCTTTGACCCCACTTAACCTTACTTTCTGCCTCCATGTCCTCATATCACAGTCCACCACCTTACTCCTCTTTTTCTCCCACTTTGTTTCCTTCCCCATCCCTGCTAGCAAACTCTTGCCTCCCATACTATACATCTTAGCTAATGTAGCTGCTGCTTAAATCTCACCTTGCCCACCTCTGTTACCCCTGTTTCCCTCCTAACTCATTCTCTCTGCTCACCACACTATAGGACTTTCGCTAAGCTATGTATCTCGGACTAATGTATCTTTTGACTGCCAGTTCTGCACTTTATGCTATTTCAATGTAATTTAGTCTTACCTTATGTTACGTTGTTTGGTTGTATGTATTAACTCTAGGACTGTCTGATCTGACCCATATGTAATTTACCTATAGCAAAGCAATGTATATGTCTCTCAATATGTACTCTCCTGGGTCATGCATGAAAATACAGGTTACTCACCTGTAACAGGAGTTCTAGGAATGGTATATGTTGTTCATCCACACTTACTGGCAGGTTCCTTGCCGCTTTAAATCTTGCCATAAGGTCTTCAAGCTGCCTCCTCCCACCCACCCGGTGGTAAAACTCCCGGCTCCGCCCATGATGCCAGATCTAGCCCGCGAGCCAGGCTGCGACAAAGCCGGGGAGGTCGGGTGGGCTGTGTGGATGAACAACATATACCATTCCTAGAACTCCTGTTACAGGTGAGTAACTTGTATTTCTAGGGACATGGATATGTTGTTCAATCCACACTTACTGGCAGACTCCTAGCAGTTCTCCAGAAGCAGGGAGGCAAGGCGCACACCCCCTACTTGGGAAATAAGGACTGGAGAACAGAGGTCCCAAAACCAGCATCCTGGTGTGACTCAAGGTTGATGTGGCAGTGGGTAATGAAGGTGTGTGCTGACTTCCAGGTAGCAGCCCTGCACATTTCCTGGATAGGGACGTCCCTGGAAGTAGCCACCAAAGCAGCGGTATGGCGGGTAGAATGAGCTCTTATCCCTCTGGGAGGCTCCATGCCCGCCAACCTACAGCAGAGATCTATGCAGGAGGTGACCCACCTGCCTATCGTCCGCTTGGCTGCAGGTCTGCCATGTGCGGCTTCAGCGTAGGTGACAAACAGCTGCCGAACCTCTCCCCGAACTTCAGCTGTCCGCTCCTTATAATAAGAGAGCCCTCTTCTAGGGTCCAAAGTATGGAGCCTATATTCGGCCTCCGAGGAGTGATTAGGGTAGAACACCGGCAGAGTCATCACCTGGTTAAGGTGAAACTCCGACACCACCTTCGGAAGGAATTTCGGTTGGGGGCGCAGGACAACCTTGTCCCTGTGGAAGACCAGATAAGGAGACTCGATGGAAAGCGCCTGGAGCTCTCCCATCCTTCTGGCTGTCGTAATAGCCAACAAGAAGGTGGTCTTCCATGACAGGTGGGAGATATCGCACCTGTGCATCGGTTTGAATGGCTTGCCCATGAGCTTAGACAATACCAGCAGTAGATCCCACGGAGGTGGAGGTTCTCGCGCTGGAGGGGATATGTGATCAAGGCCTTTGAAAAAGCACCCAACCACCTTTTCCTGCGCCACCGACTTCTTTCCGGCCCACATCCGCTACGCAGAGATGGCTGCCAGGTGCACCTTAAGGGTCGTCGATCGAAGCCCTAGCTGAGAAAGGGACCATAGGTAGTCCAGAATGCTGGCCAAGGAAAAGGAGGAAGGGTCCAACCTCTTATCCTGACACCAAATGGAGAATCTCTTCCATTTGAAGGCATAGCATTTTCTGGTCGACTCCTTACGGGATGACTCAACAACATTGAGGACCTCGCCAAAAAGACCCAAGGCCTGGAACTCTAGCCACTCAGGAACCAGGCTGTCAGGTGCAGGGATTGAAAGTCCAGGTGGAGTACCTTCCACTGGTTGACTGAGATCAGGTCCGGGTGGGCTGGAAGCCGCCTCGGGAGCCTGGAGCCGAGGCTGAGGAGATCTGGATACCAGAACTGGCGGGGCCAGTCTGGGGCTACCAGAATCACCTGCGCCTTGTCCCTCCTCGCCTTGAGAAGCACCTTGTGGATCAAGGGAAATGGGGAAAGCCGTTGAAGAGGCCCGGGGTCCACGGCCTCGAGAAGGCATCCCCCTGCAGCGAGCCCTGCTGAGGGGGGGCGGGCATGAAACAGCCTCAGCTTTGCATTCTCCCTGGAGGCAAACAGGTCCACTTGAGGTGTGCCCCAGTGGGAGAACAGATCATGTACTACCTCCAGCAGGAGAGACCACTCGTGAGATGCAGCACCTATCAGGTTTAGGGCATCGGCCAGAGTGTTGGAGGCTCCTGCCACATGGATGGCTAGGAGATCCGCCTCCAGGCTGTTCACGAGAGACCAAGTGCGGAGAGCCTTCTTGCACAGAGGCAAGGAGTGCGTCCCGCCCTGGCGGTTTAGGCAGTACATGGTCGTGGTGTTGTCCATCTGGACCTGGACCACTTGACCCCATACAAACAGAGAGAAGGCGGTGAGGGCTAATCGGACCGCTCAAAGCTCCAGCAGGTTGATGTGGCATCAAGACTCCTGAGGGGACCAGAGGCCGTGCACTCTGAGCTCCCCCAGATGGGCACCCCAACCCATCAGAGAGGCGTCGGTCGTTAGAGTGACCGTCGGCTCTGGGCGGACAAACAGGATACCCTCCTGCAGATGAGCCAGAACAATCCACCACTGGAGAGCGTTCCACATCTCCTGGGTCACTATCACTGGCTGGTCCAGAGGACTGGAGCGCTGTGACCAATGGCAGGCCAGCCCCCATTGCAGGGGATGCATATGCCAGCGGGTCCAAATTACCACGCTGGTGCAGGCCGCCATGAGGCCCAGGAGGCACAGGAAGTCCTGGGCAGGGCGCAATTGCCCAACCAGAAATGATTGGGCAAAGGAGGAAGAACCTCGGCCCTGTCCACCGGGAGTCGTGCTCTGGCTCGAAGAGAGTCGAGCTCTGCCCCGATGAACTGAATCACCTGTGTTGGCACGAGTTCCAATTTGGCCTCGTTGATGAGGAGGCCAATCAGAGCAGACCTGGAGGGCCAGATCCCAGGACCGCTCCGCCTCCAGCCTGGAGGGGGCTGCAATCAGCCAGTTGTCCAGGTAAGGGTACACCCAGACCCTTCGGCGCCGCAGGAATGCTGTTACCACTGCCATGCATTTGGTCATGACCCTGGGAGCTGGAGAGAGGTCGAAGGGCATGGCCCAGAACTCGTAAAGGGATCCCTCTGCCCTGAAGCGGAGGAATCACTGGTGAGACGGACGGATTGGGACATGAAAGAACGCATCCTGGAGGTCCAGAGAGCAGAACCACATGCCTCGTTCCAAGGATGGAATGATCTGAGCCAGAGTGACCATCCTGAAGGTATGAGACCTTAGGAACTTGTTCAGGTTGTGTAGGTCTAGAATGGGGCGCCAGCTCCCCTTCCGTTTTAGGACCAGGAAGTACCTGGACACAAACCCTGGGTCTGGTGGAGGATCCGCCACCTCCCTGATCACCTTCTTTTGGAAGAGCAGGGCAATGTCGGCTCGATGAGCCGACAGAGAGACTGCGGACCCTGTAGCCCCCCATGGGGCAACGACTCAATAGGGTGGGGACTGCTCGAATTCCAGAGGCAGACCCTTTCCTACCACTTCCAGCACCCAGCGGTCCATGGTGATATCGGACCAGGCGGAAAGGAAGTGGCGGAGCCGTCCCCCCACAGGAGGAACCCGGGGAGGAGTGACGAGGTTGGGGGCGACACCCCTCAACCCGTCACTGGGCAGGCTTGGAGGAAGGGCCGGCCGAGGGGCCTCCTGGACCTGCTGGAGGAAGCAGCAGGTTTGGCTTTGGGATGTCAAGTGCGAGCCTGCTGGCCCTGATGCTGGTGTTGCTGGGCCGGACATGCCGCAGGGGCTGAAGGCTGAAAGGGCTTACGCTGCTGCTGGAGGCCTTTGTCCTTCTGGGCAGACGTGACAGAGTCCAAGGTGGCACTGGACTTCTCGATCCTTTGCAGATGACCCTCCACCCCGGGGCCGAACAAGTCGGTACCCAAGGAAACGTCTGCCAGTTTGTGCTGGTTATCAGTTGTAAAAGTGGAGATCCGCAGCCAAGCTCTGCGGCGCATGGCCCCTGCGGCCGCTACTGACCAGGCACACGAGTCAGCTATGTCCAAGGAAATTTGGAGTTGCTGTTTGGCCACCACCCTTCCCTGATCCCACACCTGCTTGACCGTTGTCTGGAGGTCAGCCAGGAGATGAGGAATCACCTCATCCAGGGAGCCCAAAAAGGGCGTGCAAAAAGTGTGCCATCAGAACGGCCGAGCTGGCCTGACGAAGGCCTAGGAAGGAAGCAGCATAGACTTTCCGCCCGAGTAGTCCAGTTTCTTGGACTCTTTATCAGTGGCTTGTCCACATCTCGAGCATTTCCAGAGTGCCGGAAAACGCCATCTGTCACCAGCCCCTCTGCGGAGGGGTGCTCTGAGAAACCGGAGAGTGAACCAATGGGAACGGCATACTTTAGAGCCATCCTGGCCGAAAGTGCTGGACAAGAAGCTGGCAGCTGCCATAGCTCCAGGGTCGGGCCAACAATGGCTTCAGCCACCAGGAAGGCCTCTGTGGGGGAATCCCCTCGGTCCAGTATCTCCGTGAGGGGATACTTGGCCCGCTGTGAAACGGGTTCGAGCTTCATCCCAGTGGACTCTGAGATGAGCCGAAGCATTCCGAGGAACGAGGATGAGCTCTCATCCTCCGACTGACCCCCAGTGGACTCCAGGTCGAAGGGCCTGGAGAACAGGGAAGAGTCATCGTCAGACTCCGAGTAGTCTGCAAACAGCTGCCAAGGGCCTGAGCCACCCTCCACCTGCCGAGGCCCATCGGGAGTGAGGGTGACCAACAACTGATGGGGCAAGCCCTGACAGAGAATCCTTGGTCGGGGCCACAAATTTAGGTTGTGGAGGCGGGGGTTCCACCACAATGGGTGGTGCAGCCAGTTTCGGCTGAACTGGTGCCGGCTTCAGCTCCTCGATTACAACAAGGGGTTGTTTCGGCCGCTCTGGAGACAGCCACTTAATGGCCGGGAAAGGCGACTGAGTCGGCTTATTCCTGGTCAAAAGGAGCTGCTGCCACATCAGATCCTCGCAGTGCTGACGCAATTTGCGCCAGAGCCTATCCTCTGAAGAGGACGAAGACGAGGATGAGCGGCACCGCCACTTTCCACGGTGCCGAGACCACCGATGTCGGCAGGATCAACTGGACCGGGAAGAAGTGCGAGAACGAGACCTTCTGTGTTTCTCTGAGGGTGGGTCTGAGAGGGGTTGGGGGAAACCCGCTCCTCCCTCGGTTCAGGGATCTTAACCGGGGACTCCGGCACAGGAGGCATAGGCAAGTCCTCTGTTTCCACCGGGGGAACCGGTGAAGGGCTGTCGGCTTCTCCACTTGACAGCCCGTCCGACAGGTCGAGAAAAATCTTGACTTCATCAACAGGTGTCTCGGCTGGCTGACCTGACAGGACACCATGAAGCCAGCGGCCTTAGCTGCAACCTTGACCGAAGTAGAGTGTCTACTATCCAGGGAAGGGGACCTCTCCCGCTCCCACGAACATCGACGGTGGGACTTACCCTTACAGTCCTTCTTTTTGGACCGAGAGGAATGTGCCGAAGGCCCCTCTCCCTTGGTGAAGAGGGATTGACAAAGCTCCTTGAACTAAGCCTTGTAGGAAGAGCCCAAAGAGAGCGGGATAAATGCCATGACCGAAGATGATGATGCGGCCTGGGCCGCTTCCTCCTCGAGGGCGATCAGCTGTTCGAGCTGGTCAGCCAAGCCTGCCGCCGCAGACACCGCACAACGGGCCTCCTTCGACTTGACCAGAGGATAACGTTTCTCGGGGTGCCCAAGTTGCAATCTGGCAAGCTCGATCCTTTAAGACCGTGGCCGAAGAGGACTTGCACAAGTCTCAGGCCTGCAATTCGTGCTCAAGCCCAAGGCAGTACACGCACGTGGAGTGCGGATCAGTCCAGGACATCTTCTGCCCACAGGGGCTCTGGGGCACTGACGAAATCTGGGAGTCGATTTGTCCATCGCAGTCGCGAGGGAAGAGAAAGACCGAAGTCTTGTAAATTTTAGAATTAGTTTCGGGTAAACTGAAGATTTTGGATCCAGGCTTAAAACGCAGTGCGCAAAGGAGGGAACCTGAGCTTCCAAGTGGTAAGGAAGATCTGGCGCCATGGGGCGGATGGGTGGCAGGAGCCAGCTTGAAGACCTTCCGGCAAGATTTAAAACAGCAAGGAACCTGCCAGTAAGTGTGGATTGAACAACATATCCATGTCCCTAGAAACAGTCATTTCTTGGCTAGTGCACCTACCCAGTTAACAAAAACTAAATAAATAAAATAAATGTGGCCTAATCCGGAGACCTGTACCAGGGCAGTATAAACCTTCTCTCTCCTACTACTGACTCCCCCACCCCCACCCCAAGCTATGCATCCCAGCATCTTGTTTGCCTTTGCTGCTGCTTTCTTGCACTGCGTGGAGTGCATCGAGTCACTAGTGATCATCACTGCCACTTTATCATGCAATTATTTTGTGTTTTTAAAATTATGAGTATATGTGACCAAATTAAATGCATCTGACATTGCCTAGCTTAGACAGTTTAACCCAACAATGCTCCCTTAAGGACTGCAGAATTCAAGCATCTTGTGAACTCAGGCCAAATCTCAGAAGAAGGAGCTGACTTCAGCAGATCAAACTGCTGTTTAAAGGCCACTATGGGGGATTTAACAAAATGATCCACTAAATTAAGCAATTCTTATTAATTAGAGTCCAAGGCATCATTCACTTAAGTTTTTGATTAACAGCAACAGCCAGTTAGGTTTGAGTGCGGCACAGGTAGAAAATTGAGCAGACACAATGGACTAAGTCTTTTGCTGCAGACACCTTTCTATGTCATGTTTCTTCCGTTTTTTTTTTGTTTTTTTTTTACACAATTGCAGAACCGTTTTCCTCAGTAAGAGGGGGAAAGGTGCAAATTGTAGAATTTCTTTTCCAGCAATGAGGCAAATGACAAATCCATTGATTAGCAACTGCTGGTAATCAATGCTGCATTTAAGTCCTGTCATTTTATGTCTTGGCTTATGTACAGTTTTTCCCCATTAAACAGCCCAGGGATGCGCAGACAATGGAAGCTGCTTGGAAGAGCTCTTGGCTAGATCTCTGTCCTTTAAAGTCAATATCAGAAGCAGGTTTTCTCTCAGTAAATGGGTCAAGTGCTGTCTGTGCTCAAGGGGTTATCAGTTTGTCACTTTCTGGAATGAACGGTATGAGCAACAGCAACCATAAAATACTGTACCTTGTTTTTGTTTTGTTAATCCCAGTAGTGATAAAACCATGTTAATACTGTTTCACCACTTACAGGGAAGTACATTCATTTTTATAGCCACTTACCAACAGGGCTAGCGGCTTAGGAACGTCAACTGGCTCCAAAGACCTAATGAGTTTACTTATTGAAATGTTACTCCTCCTAAAATACAAGTCAAAAGGGCTAGTTACTGGAAAACTTTCCTGGCCTGATACAAACTAACTAGCATTTGCTCGGCGCCAGTTTCAAACCCTGATTTTATTTTTTAATTTTTTTGGCTCTTCCTCACGCCCCCGATCAGTCAAGCATACATGAGGACAAACCATCTCAGATTATTGCAGTACAGTGTATGACAAAGCAGCGGCCTCAGTAGGTTACACAATTAGGCCCTTTGAAGGTTTCCTTAGAGAACGCATACAAAATGGAAACCCACTGAGCATGCATGTTATGGTAGTAACACATCAGACATTTTCACAGGGTGAAGTAACAGTATCAGTGGTATACTGTCAATTTACAGTTATGAAGCTACTTGTAAATTATCGTTCAATTTACAGCTAGCTTTACAGCTCTAACCTGGAGCAACAGGAAACTTCAGCAGGTGTGAAACTTTTTTTTTGGTTAAATAAAGCCAGTTGCCAGCCTATCAAATGTGCTTAACTGTTTCCTATGCCGAGCACTATATTGGTTATTTATATTCATACTCTTGCTCACTTGTTAGGCCCAGTATAGTATTTCTGAGCTGGCTGGGGCAGTGAGTTATACAGGTAGACTGTGCCCATAACTGAGCCAGGATCAGTTTGTAGCAGAGACGCATCATCTAACCACAAGCTTGCAAAACAGCAGCCATGCTAACCTAGCAGTTAGGGCACAGAACTGCAAACCCAGATTTCTGTGACTGAATCCTGACCGTTAACCACAAATTTCACTAGAGTGGTGATCTATGGCAGTGTGGCATTAGAACAGTACATCTGGGCCGGCTCTGTGGTGCCTGGCGAAAGGGGTTTGCTTGGCACGCTGGTGACCCAGGTTCGCACCCAAGTCCACAATAACAGGAGTGGGAGACCGTCAGGGAGGATTAAACCAGGGATGTTCTCTCCTCGGGGGATGCCAGTATTGCTCTTTGAGTGGTTTTTAGGGGCCATACGACTCACCTTTGCAGCGTGGGTGAGGAACACGCAGCAGGTGCGGCCAGGCCAGGACACCCCGCAGCATGCAGCACCAATGGGGTGGATGAAGAGAAACAGTGGGGGAAAATGGCTGCCTGGGCATCATAATGACAGCACCCCCTCCCCCCCAAATAAAGTCAGAGGTGTCCATGCTGTACCCTTGTCAGATCCCTTGGTGAAGATAAAAGAAGTGCCCGTGGACACGGAAAGTCTCTCCTCCCCAGTCGTGACCGGGGGGAGGGGGCCTCAGCTAAGGGATACGCCAGGACAACCGGGGGTCTCTGACAGGATGAGGGGCAGTGGACGGGGAATTGGTGGCAAGGGTGGGCATAGGTTGCCCGAAGGAGTGGATGACCGGGTCTACCTGGGGAAAAATGAATAAAAAATGTATAGTATATCTACAGTAGCGCTACTGCTCGTGACATTCGCAGCCCGCATTCAGGAACAAGCTCGTGTTGTCGGAAGGCCAGCTGGGGAGAGGAAGGTAAAGCGTTCCACTGGACACTTTACTTTCCTACAGGGACAGTGAGTAGTACCACTGCCATACCTCTCCCTGGGTGACCACAGGGGTAAGGTGTAACCAGGACCTCCAGTTGTGAGGGATGTACACTACCGATGTCAAAATAACTGCACTCTGTGCACACTCGCACCCTGACTTCTTCAAGCTGTGGTATCCTCAGGGGATGGCAAACTGAAAAATGAAATCCCCTGTCCAAAGTAAAATGACAGCCCTCAGCCCCACCCATAGATTCCACACCCACTGACTCAGGCAACCCTCCAATCGACAAGTGGAGTGCAAACTTGCCTTAAGGGACTTGGGTCACTATGAGGGACCCACCGGGGTAAACCAAGGAAGACTGAGGTATGCCCTGGGAGAAGGTGGGTGATGGAGCTGGGGTGGGGCAAGGACCAGAACGGTCTCGGGAGGCCACACAGGACTAGGAGTAAAAATAGATTAAAAAAAAAAAAAAAAAAGTAGAGCTACACTAAAGGGAGGTAAGTGCCAGGAAGAACAGCTCTTGAAGTAAAGTGGTGTCACAATAAATGGATTCCAGATCAGTGTTGCTGGTAAACTGATCCTCAGTGGCCCCCTTCACACAGACATGGTCATAAATTACACAAGGAAGTTGCTATTCAGGTACATTACTATGGTGTGAGGGGTGCATTGAACACACTGTTTGTGTTCCACCTTGAACACAATACATGTAGAAGGCTGGTGACTCAGACCTTGTGTGCATGAGCGAATGCCCGACTAAGCAGCCACGAAAAGGCAGTGTGCATGGACAGCCTGTTAGTGTGAAGAGGGAGAGATTTAGGTGGGTCATGCATCCCAGCACTTCATCGTGGGTTGGCTTGTAGTTATCAGTAAGCAATAAGAGCTCTTTATAAAAAATTATATATATGTGATAGCCGGTGGCACGGCGGCAGAGTTACCACCAGCAATACCGGCAACCCAAGTTCAGGAGCAAGGTCAGGTCACCATGGGTCGCCAAGAGGAAGTGGATCGAGTGTTCAGAGTGCTCTCCTATCCCAAGGAGGGTGGGTTGCGTCTCACAGTGTGCCTGACACCCAGCAGAGACTGGGTTCAGGACAGCTAGAATGCCCAGAAAGGGTGTGGGGTGGGGGGACTGGCAAGACACACTGCATCATGGCACGCCGACATCCGACAGGAATAAAATAAATAAATAAATAAATAAAAAAAGCTCCTGGCCACAGGATGAAGGTGTCCTCAGCAAACCTGGCACCACTGACTGGGCACCCACACCAAATCCTGCCTTGGGTGGCAAGTAGGGGGAATCCCCCTATTATCCCATTCCAAGAGGCAAGTCATCAGAGGAACATGGGGTAAGCTCAAGAGATGTGAGTGGTGGGGCTTGGGAGGGTCACAAAGAAGGGGGCTGACCAGAAAAGGGAAGAAACACATAATGGAAAAAAGATAAAAATACTGACCTGACACCTCTGCCCCTTTGGGGATGTAAGCCTTGGAGGGTTATTGACCCACAATAGAGGTATAGAAAAGCTGAGCTGCACTGTGTTATAAACGGTGTTACTTATTATCAACATCAGTGGTACGTTTCTGAGGATTGGCTCACACACCACACTTTACTGGTACATATTTTTTGTGTGTTTATTCATTTTTTTTTTTTTTATTGCAGTGCCAGTAGTATCACCTTAAAAATGTAACATTTTTCTTCTATAGAATCTATGCATTGTTCAGATTTTCAAATTACTGATTTAACTTTTTTTCCCATAGCTATTTATTAAAGAGCAACTATCGTGCTCTTTCCCAGTACATCCCCCCAGAAGTATAAAAATACTTTACAGGCTCAGAGTCCGCTGGTGCCAAAATATTACATTTTCTGTGCCCCCATTTAGGATGGGAATGGATCGTAATTTGGCTCCATGGAGCTGAGCCGCGCTGATCCCTTCCACTGCCGTGCATCACTTCAGACTGCGGCCCACCCCCAATTCGTCCCCACGCTACTTCATTTTCCGACATTATTTGTAGAGTGCGGGGGCACGCTCCATATACTGCAATGGGGCCTTTTTTTTTTTTTTAAATGTAATGCTCTTTGCCACCTGCTGCGGCACACTACCGGATCGGGGCATCCAGCCGCCGTCTCTACCCACCCGGAGAACTGGGTAGCTCAGACTGCACCCAGGAGGATCCGGGATGGCAGTCTTGCCATCCCACTGAAGGGCTCCCCCTCTGCCTCACCCAGCCAGGACAGCCCTGGACCCTCCCCGACAGGACTCCACCAGAGTCCTCCAGGCAGCTTGGAGCACGGTCATCAAGCTGCACAGTCGCGCCCAGCCATTTTCCTCAGATTGGTCCCTTGGAACGCAGACATGCAATGACGTCCGGGCACAGCGTCCCGACGTCCGCCACGTTCCCCCTCCAGATCGCCAGCACTTGTAGTGCCCCCGGGCATCCCCAGGAGCCGCTACAGCGTGGCGAGATTCCCAACCCACCCCACGACTGGGAGAGCAGTCTACGGATGCCCAATCCCAGTCCTCCCCTGCCGACCCCCAACGGCCCGGGCTAGTTCGCGAACCTGGCTCGCTGGCGTGGCGGGAGGTGTGGCGTACAGCACCTCAACCCTCAGCACCACCGGGCCAAATGGGGCCTTTTTTTTTTAAAGTAAGATTTGTGTACTTTACATTGCCAGTAGGAACTAATCATAGCCACCGCTTAACTAACAAGTCCTTGTTAGTTAAGTGAGTGGCCATCATTATGTATATCAAATCTTACTTAAAAACCCCACTGCAGTACATGGGAGGCCCAAGACTCTACAAAAATGATGTCAGAAAACGATATAGTGTTGTCCCGTCCCTGAAGCCCCCCAGACTCCACCTCCCCAACCACACCACCTGGCCGCCCGACCCCCCGGTTCTGAGTTCCCACGGGACAGGGCTGCCTACTTGTCTGGCGCTCTACCTACAACGTAGTGGGGCAACCAGAGAGCGGAGATAGTGCTCCCTGTGGAGCTGGGAGGCCCGGCATTGGACATGGGAACTGCCCACTGGACCAGCCATCGCCTATCAGGCGCGCCAGGGATTCTCACTTGTTCTGTCCCACCCCCTGCAGAGCTTGGTCATGCAATGACGACCAGCGTCCACCAAGCTCTGCCCCCGGTGCCTTATGGCAGCATCGCGTACTTCCTGGCTACCCCCATCCATTGCCAGGGGTCGCTCAGGAGCAACGCTATCCCTACATCCCTCTCCGGGAAGGGAGAGCTGTCACACAGACGCTTCATCCCTACCCACCCCTGCCGACCCCAGACTTCCCGGGCTCATTCCCGAACCCGGATCGTCGGTGAGGTGAGGCATCTAGAGCCTTAACCCTCAGCGCCACTGGGCCGGTGAAAAAGTTACTCTTAAAGTTCACTTTGTTGTGGATCAACTGTACCCTATCGCTGAACAGCAAATTCTTATGGACTGATGGTCAAGGACCCTGGAGTTACTGCAGG
The DNA here is from genome assembly GCA_016271365.2 of Neoceratodus forsteri. Lineage (NCBI taxonomy): Eukaryota > Metazoa > Chordata > Ceratodontiformes > Ceratodontidae > Neoceratodus > Neoceratodus forsteri. The sequence continues at coordinate 760,540,412 of CM057453.1, forward strand.
GATAAAAACAGGGACTTTGGTTTAGATTTTTTTTTTTTTTTTTTACTGTTTTAAGAGAGGGTGCCTGATTGGAAATGTACTATGTTGGATGTATGCTATATTCATCAATAAAAACTAAGTTTAAAAAAAAAAAAAAATACTGACCTGATAAGGCAGCTGGCCAGGCATAATAGCTAGTATGATAAACACTGCAACAATCTGGAAGCTGGAACTGGCAGAGGAGCAGTAACGCCTATGAGATGCAGCGGCACCATACTGTGTAGCCAGTGAACCTATGTCCAGCCCTCCTCGCGGGTCCTAAATTGCAAAGTAAGTGCAGGTTTGTAAAAAACAGTTCTATCGAGGACCCAACAGCTGCAGAGATGGACCAAGTGCTATTTATCAAGCAAAACCCTGAAGCAAGCATTAGACAACTGGGCGAGGACACTACATAAAAGCTAATACCAGCCAACTAAGGTTTTCATTAGAACAAAACATTTCCTGTCCATGATACTCAGTGGTGTTTCCACTGATTTACACATGTTTTTGACATTATTTGACACGCGGATGTCATTTTGGTGGATGTTCATGCGGCTGTTTGGCAAGACTGAGAGCAGGGTTTCTTTAAAACATAGCTTTCTGCATCATGCAGAGCCGCATCAAGAATGGAAGCAGGGTTTCAGTCACACATAGCGGCTTCCCTCATACAGAGTCACATTAAACTGTTTTCGGAGCATAACTGGAAGGGAACACTGTGGCAGCATGGAGTCTGACTGCAAGGGCCAGCTGGTGGGTGTTACTGTACAGCATATACAGCGAAGAGCTTGACTGAGTGGAGTCGGGATGGCTGGCAGGTCAGAGACTGTTACCAGATAGTGTTAACTTTTTTTTTTTTTTTTTTTTTTAATATAAATTCTGTGACAGGATGGTTGAAAACAGAGCTAATTTCTTGATGATGGTGGTGGGGGAGGGGTGTACCTATGATTTTCGACATGGCGTGACTGTGGGGATTGAGAGTGTCAGTTCAGCGAGGTAGAAAAATGGCTGCCACATTGTTTTGAAAAATCCTCTGCTGATTAATCTGTGATAAAGCCAAGTACCAGGATGACTATGCATCTTGCTGTATCAACGCAGTGTCATGATAGCTTTCGATTAAACACTGTTCTGTATTTTACAGACCCATTTTATAAACAGATAAATGGCGATCTAGAGACTACAGCTGAAGGGGGTGAAAGACAGAATCCCACGGGCTGAAGAACACCAGGCAAAGCTGGCAAAACTACCACCAAGCTGCAGCCATGGGCCTCGGGGGGAAATTGTTTGTTGTGATAAAGAAACCAAGGGGGGAATCACCAAGACGGGTGGAGTGGAGGTGGCAGTGGAGCACACAAGTTAAAAATTGCATACAGCCGCCTCCATGGCGCCAGGCGAGAGGGCATCGTCTGGCACACTGTGTTTGTACCCCAAACCCAGGACGTCAAGAGCGGAGGCCAGCAGGGAGGGCTTAGAGAGTCTGATGACACTCTCCTCCCCGGGGGGGGGGTCTGCACCATTCTGGAGCGGCCCCTGGAGGTGACTCGTATAGCAGCATGGGTGACCAGGTGCTGCCTGTGCATCATGCTGGGGACGCTGCATGCAGCTGCTGTGGGCGGAGGGGAGGACAGAGAAAACTGCCCCCCAGCCGACCGGATAACGACCGTGGGTCCCCACCACCACCACGGTAGCCCCAAGTGTCCGGGTTGACCCCACCACAAACGGGATATGCTTACTGTGCCTCTGGGCACTTCTCCCCCGGAGGCCCCCCAATGAAGGGTTACCCGGGCAGCTGCAAAAAGAAAGGGCAGCAGATGGCACCAGGGCATTGTGGCGGTGAGGGGCCTAGGCGGCCTGAAGGACTGGCCGTTCGGGGGGCTAGGGAGGAGCATAACAATAACAAAAAAAACACTGCATAAATGAAAAAAGAAAATAAAGAATATCAATGACTGCGTTTACAAAGCTTCCATTGCTGTGATCCAGGGATCCGACGAGCACGGATCGACGGTGGGAAAAGAACTGAGGAGGGTCGCCCACACTTACATAGGGATGGTGACGAGAAGCACTGCTTGGAAAAGTTTCCGCGTGGTTATTGTTCCAAAGGTGTGGCTCGCTGCAAGAGATACACTCGAAGAAGACTGCTGAAGGGGAAGCATAGAGGGGTGGCTATTTTAGTGCCCCATACTACTCCCTTCCAGAAGACAGCAGTGGTTAAGGACTCAGAAGGCAGGCTGATTTTAGCCAAGGGATGGCTCTGCCAGGTTCGAGTCACACTGGCTAACCCATACATTCCTCTGGAAACCAACACAGCTGGCACTAAGAAATTGTTTGATCTAATACTAGTAAATACTGTGGGGGTACTCCTTTTAGCTTGTGATTTCAACATGTTAAGATCCCCACACCAAGACACCTTCAACCTAACCCCCCAAAAAACAGCCAGTGGCCCTTAAGACTTGTGTAAAGCTATTCCAACAGTATAAATGGATAGATACTTGGTGAGCACTTCACCCAAAACAACAACAGTTCCCTCACTACTCTGCTGTGCATTCTCTGTACACCAAGATTGGTTATACTTATATCTCACAGGAATACTTTTACTTCATCTGAGATAGTCAGATAGGAGATATTTACCTCTTTGACCACAACTCCATTTAAGCACCCGTAAATTGGAAAGAGAAAAGCCTCATACACAATGGCGATCAAATGCCTTCCACCTTCGTTCCAAGGAATTTCAAACTTTCTAGCAAACAAAATTCCAGAAATCTTGACAATCAGGGAAGAGGATACTCTGAAGCTATCCTCTGGACACCCTAAAGTGGAGCTTCATGGCCATACTGTTAGCATGCAGAAGAATTACGTGAGTGACAGCAATGGTTGGATTTGCCCCAGGACACACTACACTTTCTTCAGCAAGCATACAAGCTGGGTGATTACTTAGTAAAACCACAACTAGACAAAACCAGGCGAGAATCAAATGCCCGCTCCTACAAAAAACTGAACTGGTCTAGACGTATTTGTGTCAAATATTATGAAGCAGGCCCAATGGCAGTTAGGCTCCTAGCCCATCAGGTGTGGCAGCAAAGGACTAGAGCCACTGTGGCTAAACTGACACCCACCCACTCGCAGGCTACTCCTCAAGACTTCAGAGACTACAGAGGCCTTCCCTACATACTACACCACTCTATGCTCCCAAAGGACCACCAGCCCACCCACAGATGGAGGATTTCCATATTCCCCTAGCTCTCCCAGGACCAAGCTGAGGGCCTAATGCTGCCTATCTAGGAACAAGAGCTACTATTCGCACTTCAGAAAATGAAAACCCAGAAAGCTCCTGACCGACAGGTGCATAATGGAACTCTATAAGTCACTGTGACACCTCCTCATCCCCCCAGCTAATTGCAGTATGTAATGAAATCCTTACAGGTACGGAGATTCCAAAATCATGGCAATATGCCACCATGTCAGTGATCCAGAAATCTGGCAAGGACCCTCTTGAGTGCCCTGCATATAGGCCAATATCGGTTATAAATACCAATTATAAATTGTTCATAGCAGTGATGGCTAACAGACTGGACACACTGCTGCCTACTCTAATTCACCTTGACCAAACAGGTTGTCCACGCCCAACAAACCAGTGATAACACCCACTGCAGTCTACACGTACTGCATCACCCCCTTCCTCCTTGCCAGCTTGTAGGCCGAGAAGGATTCTGACAGTTTCATGGCCCTGTCTTTTCCAGAACATGCAGACAATGGCCTTCTCAGCAGACTTTATCAACCTCCTCAAGTGCATTTACACCCCCCCCCAACCTTTCCTAAGGTAAACGGCCATGCATCCCAGTCTTTTCTTCTTGGTAGATGCACCCAGCAGGGATGCCTCTTATCCCCCTTCCTATCTGCTCTGTATATAGAGTGCCATCAGCACAGGCAATTAGGGAAAGCCCTGATACACAGGGAGTAGTGCTGGGTGACCAGGAGTACAACATTTTCTGTATGCAGATGATATGCTTTTATATTTAGTTAACCTGGATGCCTCACTGCCAGCGGCCTTTGCGATACTAGACATGTTTGGGGCAGTTCTGGGGCACAAGCTTAATACTCATAATATGGAGATTTTGCCATTGCATTGGCAACCTATCACGGCGGTCTGAGTTTGGTTCCCTTTTCAGTGGACCATGCAGGACATCAAATATCTGGGAGTTAAGTTACCATTATACATGGAAAAACTTTATAAGGCAAATATGGAACCTCTTGCGGCCCAATTTAACGCTTATCTAAAATGTTGGACTCTCCTCCCTTTGAGCCTGATCTGCAGGATTGACACGATCCGCATGGTTACCCTGCCCAGATTCCTTTACGTATTCCAAAATATAACAGCACCAATCTCTGACCAGAAATGGCAGATTACAATTTTCAGATCTGTTTGGAATGCACAAAAAAACTCATATTGGGTAACATACCCTTATGTTCCCTAAAGCCTGAGGAGGCCTGGCACTCCCAGACCTCCATATCTACTATGTGACCAAGCAGCTAAGGGTCATGTTCCAATGGCACATAACTGGTGGTAGCCCATAGTGGCTGCAGCTCAAGCAAACCCTCTGGCCATTTCGGGAAAGGTCCAGACATCTGTTCTGTTTTAATGAGCCACATGACCCTTTGACACAGCAGCCACCAGAAAAGTTGATGGCCCAGACCAGCTGAAGGAAAACGTATGCAACTCCACGTTTAGCCCTTCTACCCAATTTCCTTCCACATGCCTGAACCCTATATTCCACAGGTGGAGACACAGAGGACTTAGCTGGTGCAGTTCTGTGAGGATTCCGAGGTGCTATCCTTTTAGGCATTGCAGATTAAATATGGCCTTGAAGCTTGAGATTTGAAATTCAGGCTGCGGAGAGCAGGACCCATATAGATACCCCAGCCATAATAATAACGTTATTGTTACAAACCCAAACATTGATTCCTACACATATTATCGCCTGCAGCCTGGCAGTATAGCCTAGAGGTTAGAGTAACAAGCTGTGAACGAGCTTGGTATATCCAGCAGACCAGACCTGGGTTTGAGTCTCACAACCTCCACTTGCATACTTGAGATCTTGTGCATACAACAACCCCGTGGTCACTCATGTTGTTGTGGAAAACTGCTGAGTATAAGATTTTATGAGGATGAGTGGTTAATATAACATCTAGAAGAGAGATATTGGCAATATTCAAGGTATTGTTCCTTGTGGGTTCATTAACTGTAAAAGGCCAAGCTCGTCACAGAGAGATTTAAGACAGTGTGATTTTGGGGTAAGCCAATCCATGCTGAAATCCCATAAGATTGTTTCTGTGTTGGCAGCAGTGGTTAGGGATTTCAGTATATTAAGGATATCAGTGACACCAGTCGGAGGCCTATAGCCACCTATAATAATAATGCATTGCATGGAAGGAAGGTGAAGCTTCAGCAAAACAATCTCAAATTCCTTAGGTTTAGACTTACAAGGATATCACTAACTTAATACTTGGTTTTGGAATAGACGACCCTCCTCACCCCTAGATTCCCCATCTGCCTTGGATAGTTTGTAGCCGGAAGGGAAATTTGTTGGTCTATATTAACCTTTTTAAGCCACAACACAGTAATGATAAGATCTGGGTTAGTATGCGCAGCCCATGCTCGTAGTTGGTCACATTTTTTAGCCAGGCTTAGTATATTGACCAACAACATTTTAAGACCAGGGGCAGCTACAAATTCTGATAGAGAGGTAAGTTGTAATGGGGGCCAGGATTTAACCCCACAATGCCTGAGCAGAGAAGGAGCAGTAATAAGGTGAAACAGTAAAGCTTTGAACTCGCAGCCATGTTTGCACTACTGGTGAGCAAAACAAAAAAAAGATATATAATTTCAACCCTCTAAACTGTTAAACTGATTGTTACCGAATTTTCAGGATCCAGAGATCCCAGCACCAACAACATGCATGCCAAATTTCAGGTTATTCCGTCTGGGGACAGACCTTTTAAGGTGCAAAAATCAGAGTTTAATACAGAACAGCATTTGTAAGCCTAATAATGGGGAACTACTATGTCCCTATAGCACACGCGTATACGCACACACACGCATATTGCACAGAAGGAAATGGGTCTGAGCAATGACACAGCTCACTGAGGTTTGCTTCCTGTGATAACTGCATAACATAAGTGTTTAGTTTTATCCTGTGCAGCTGTAGCACTGTGCCGACTTGCAGGCCTTGTCACAGTCTAACAATTGCAGCATGGAGGGAAGGGGAGCAGTACTACAGAGTCCATCCTGCTTGAACTGGGCAAGAGTCACCCTGGGAACGTGTTACAGGCTCTCAATCAGCTCAGCGGAGCATGGTGCCCAGCTGGCTGGGGAAATCATGACAGCAGCCATATCAAATAATGTAGTCATCCTGGGAGCCTTTAGTATCCCAGGCACAGATTAGTATCTTGTGCCAAGCCTGCATTCCTGCCCTCATTCAAAGACTGCTTCCTGGAACTGAACATCCAATGGGGAGCTAGGTTTGAGGCCACCCTTGACCTTGTTCTCAGCAGGATCATATCCCCTGTGAACTTCAAGGAACCAAAGGCAGGCAGTAACCACAACCAAGTAACCTCCTCTCTGGTGACAGGGAGGACTAGCCAGGCCACAACCAAACCTTCAGAAAAGCAGACTTTGCCAAGATTAAGAATCTGATGTCGAAGGTTCTGGAGCAGCTGCGTGAAGCTGGTAATGCAGCACATATGTGGAGTTCCTTAAAGAAGATGCTCGAAGAAGCCAAAGAGATCTGTGATAATAAGGAAAAGTGCCCCCAAACAAGAACCAAAGGCAACTGATCCGAAACAAAAAAAAGGTCTGGCTGCTAGAAAGAGACAGGTAGCCTCCAGGGCAGAGAGGAGTACAGAGCAGCACTGAAGGAACCACAAGATTATTATTAAAAAGCTCAAGGAGGGTCTGGAAGCCAAGATAGAATTAGGAACGGTGAACAACGTCAAAGTGTACTTTCACTGAATAAATGAACAGAGAAAGGTATGGGATGGAATTGGGCTTCCTTACAATGCAGGAACCTGTGAAAGAGCCAGGGGCAATGGCTATGATGCTGAATGAATACTTTGCTTCAGTGTTTACATAAGGACTGGGCAATGGCTGAGATACTGAATGAATACTTTGCTTCAGTGTTCGAGAAAAGCCCCGGCCCCCCACAGAGAAGGGAGGGTGATCACTGGGAGGGCAATGGCTTCAGGAGCTGGGTGGGACAAATATTGTTGCCGGGTCGCCAAACGCGACCTAGCAAATCATGATGGCCACTTCATTTTTTGTCAAACTTGCCATTCTGGTGATTGACATTTGCCAGAGCCACACATGCACTTGAGCTGAATCCAAGCAGGTGTAGTAGTTTGACACGTGTGGGTTTTTTTTTTTTTTATATATATACACAATTTTATGTCTCCCCCTTTTTTTACGCCTGACCCAGGACCTCAGCAGACAAGTGCATGTGTGGAGGTGCATGCCGGTACTGGCTCGGCCCTTCCACCCCACCCGTGGTATTTCCGCCACCCCCTTCTCACCGGACCTCCACCCCAGTGGACTTGACCATGGGGAGCAGACAACCACCTCGGGAGGGGAGCGCTGCATATGGCAGCTCAATGGTGCTCAGACTCTTCCCCCCAGTGCTGGCTCCCCGACGACCCAAGGTCATCCCCAAACCCGGGTCGCTGGCGCAGCACGAGGTAAGGTATCCAGCGCCTCAGCCCTCAGTGCCACTGGGCCGCCCAACTTTTTTTTTTTTTATATATAGAGCATCTGAAGATGCAAGGCAACCACGTGGTTCCAAGACAGCATCAGCACGTCAGTGGCTCAGTGCATATGCACGGCAGGAAGCACCATGAAGAGTAATTTTTTTACAGTTTGGCTCCAGTTCTGCACAGATCTACCAGTCGTGGCTCACAACAAAGAAAAGTGCCTGCCTACCCACATACCGAGAAAGCCTGAAGGTAAGCCCACTAGCCAAGATGGGTCATGCGTCAGGTTAAAAAAAAAAAAAAAGTTAAGTGGGGGCTGCAAAGAATAGTGTATTCAACATGTTGCAGCCTGCCACATTACCAAAGACACAAATAGGGAGAGAGCGCATACTGCACCATGTTGCTTAGGGATTGTCTGCCTTTCCTTTGTGTCGTCTCGCTAAATATCAACAGTCCTTTTAAGGACTTCAAGTCATCATAAAAACAGCTTGTATCCTTTTCAGGACTAGACACCATGTGCTTTAATTCGTGCTGGTGACTTGAAGACTAAGAGTCTGGGCCAGGGGCTCCTGTGTAGAGAACTGCAGCAAATCTGAATCTATCTGGTTCAAATGAGACAGACTTCATCCAAACTCCTCCTACTACATAGTTTGCAAAAATGTAGAATTTAATACTAACAGGAAGGCAGTCAAGTCGGTCTGCGTGAGAGGACAGTGAGGAAGACTGAGGGAGTTGCAGGCTGCCTATTTAAAAAAAAAAAAAAAGTTTAAAACAAAATTGAAAAATTCCATAGGGAGGTTGGGCAGTTGGGTGGGGCTGGATGAGAGGGTACTGGAGCCGCCAACCAGCTGTCAAAAAAGAAAAGAAAAGAAAAAAAAAAACACTTTGGTCACCAGGTTTCTGGACATCAGCAAGGCCTCCGACACTGCTGCAGGCCAAGTTTCTGGGCAAAGTTCACCAGTGGTTATACTTGAAACTTATACGAGGAGGATTGCTAACTGGCTTGTGGACAGGACGCAGAGGGTTGTGGAGACAGAAGCTGAGGGTTGTGGGGACAGGCAGCTGAGGGTTGTGGCGGATGAACACTACTCTTGAGTTGAGAGAAGGACTCAACAGCATTCCCAGGCCCCATGAAAGGAATTCTGGGCCCAGAGAGAAGTTCAGATTCTAGGGCCCCTATGCAGCTGCATACAGTAGCATGCCAGGCAGCCTAGGGCCCTCTTTGGTGCTGGGCCCCAGGAATTATCCCTGGCTCCCCCACCCTCTCAAGGGCCCTGGGCAACCCTCAGAAATCAGCGCTGGGGCCATAGCTGTTCAACGTTTTCATTAACGCTCTGAAAGCTGCCATCTCCAGCAGGCTGCTTAAGTTCACTGATGACTTAAAGGGTATTAAATAGGCTGGAAAAACTGCTTAGCAGTTCTGAACATAAAATTACTTATCAACTGCGAAAATGCACAATACATGGGTCAAACTGATCAGCAACATTAAACAATTCTAAAAATTGCATTTTTTTTTTACTTTTTAACCTAATAAATTAAAATCCACTTTATTTCTGCAATACCTCTTATAATGCCTCCTTTTCATGCACACAATTTTCTTTTTTTTTCCCCTAATTAACCTTTCTCCCCATATCAGTCAAATCATACTCCTGACCCAGTCCTTATCTGGGGAAATACCAAAAGCAACCTGTTAGATGACCCTAATTTTAAGTTTTCCAATAAAAGGAACATTTTATTAAGTAGCTGTAGATATTTTTAACAGCCAATCTGGTTGAAGAATTACTAAAATGGCTAGTGTGTTGGGGTTGGGGGGACCCCTACTCTGGATGATTTGGAAATGTACCAACTTGTCCTGGGGCAGAAGTTCAGCCCCATTTTCTTGATAATAACTTGAGACTTGGCTCTGGCAGATCATTACATACAGCCTGGGATTATGTCGGAGTACTATACTTGGGGAAAAAGAGCTGATTCTCAGAAAAAGCTATGATGTTGCCCAATGACCTACCCTACCCTTATCTGGATTAAATAAATCCACAATAGGGAGCGCAAAAAAGCGAATAGCACCAAATAAATGTAACATTAAGGTGAAGATTATGAAGAGCGTTTATAGTTGAAAAAACACTCGAATTTTATTGCAATAATCATTAGTCTTCACATATAAATAACATCTGGTGCAAAAAACAGAGTGCTGTAACAGACCAATCACCCCAGCGCCTCGACTCCCACGAGTGCACCTTTTCAAACACTGCCTTTCAGTACGAGCGTGAAACCCGGTAGAACCGCGCAGCGTCACTTAATTTAGTTACATTTTTCTGCTCCTGTCAGTTTGTGAAGGAGCCCCAACCCCCCTTTCCTCATGCTCCGAAGCGGTTTGGGTGCTGTGAGCCTTGCACTTCCCGGTGTGTTTGACTCACTATGGTGGCTGGAGTGACGGGGGAGTGCATCTTCTCTGGAATTTTAACGTGGGCAGTGAAGGAGGTCAAAACGGTGGGGAGTGAGTGAACTCTGTGGGCACGGTGGAAGCCGGAAGGTGCGTGGGCAAGAATGCGAGAGTGGAGGGAAGTGGTGAGTGAGCGAACTCTGCCGGTACAGCGGAACTCCAAGGTTTCTCTTCAGAGCTTCAGGTTAGTGGCGCCAGGTAGTGGAACTGCCTCACCCTCTGCTGTCTCAGGTAAAGTCCGTTCATCAGTCGCGGGCAGCTCAGGGTGTGACAGGGACGGAAGCAGCTGGCCTGTGTCCCACATGAGCTGCTGCAGGCACTACTGCTGCGGGTGCTCGCTTTGTCCGGCTGCCGGTGGGGCTTGTTAACTGGTAAGCCCCCGTGACCCGAACGATGCATCCTCACACAAAACAAAATTGAAGTCTACAGTGAATTAAATGGAGTGCCCCCTATTTTTTAATTTCTCTACAAGTTCTCTAACTTTGTCTAGTACAGACATGACATCATAATGACATCATTATGTGGTAGGCGGAAGGACTATTTTATGTTAAATCAGCATAACTAACTGCTGTTTACCACATATAAAAATGATTTAACTGCAAAAAGTTTTTTTAAAAAGGCAGCCCATTTTATAAGTGCAATAAGACACTCCAGGTTCAGGCATGGAATAGATTTTACCGCACGCTAGTATAGCACTGCCAAGGCCTCGTGGCCTTATTACGCCTCTCTAGCGGCGGCGGTAAAATCTGTTCCATGCACACCCTGTCATATCTTATTGCTTACATATAGACACTGCTGGCAGAAAAAGGCTCTTGGCCCATCCTGTCTGCACTCTCAGGTACTGTTGTCTGCTATGTGCTGTCTAAGCTTATACATGAAGGCTGGCAGGGTCATGGCATGGGTTACGGAGGCTGGGAGTTCGTTCATCCAAAGCAGGGCCCTATAAGCAAACGATCTTTGTCCTAACAAAGTTCTCCTGAATGGGACGCAGAAAGAGCCACAGGCGGTGCCTCTGGTAAAGTGTTGAGAATGGAATGGGTTAAAGATATGGAGGATACACTATGGGGAAGAGACTCAAGACAGCTTTTTTACCCAGTAGGCAGTACTGGAATTTGGTGCTTGCAAACAGATTGAGTCACCTGACAAGAGTTTGCAAGTATGCGGGAGCTTGTCTGCCCCTAGGATGATTGGTCTGCAATCCTTACTGAGGGCAGTGGACACTCTTGAGAGCTTCATCAATTTCTGCGCTGTACACCACCAGACCATAATCAATGACTGAAAGTATAGAGCTGGTTACTGAGAGTCGAAGTGCCGCTGGAGTGAGATAATTTCTGTGCCTATTCAGGACCCCTAGCCTAGTGCTGATTGATTTAACCACGTGGTGCATGTATGATAAGAGTATCATCAATTAAAACTCCCAAGTATTTGAACACCTGGACTTCAGGGTGGGACAAATCAGTTTGTGAGCTGGTGGTCAGTTTTGCCACTAGTTTTCAAATCTGGTAGTCATTCATTTTTAAAAGCTCAAAAATACTTCGAAGTCAGGTAGCCAACTGGCCAGTAACTTTTCAAAACCTGGTAGCCAGTCCAATTTTAGCAGCCATTGGCCACCTGGTTACCTAATCTGTCCCACCCTGCTGGACTTGCTCTAGAGGCTCTGCCTTATTGTTTGTGATGGTAAGCTGAAGTTTTTTATTCCTATGTTGGTGGCTGGTGAAGAGCATGGTCTTCATATTTTTTTTTTTTTTTTTTTTTTTTTTTTTATAGTTGAGTAGTAGTTTCTACTCACCGAACCAATCCTCTACCTGGTTGAAGGTCGACTGTAGATCTTTAGTGAGTTGTTCTGGTTGGGAGATGCAGTTCAGGATAACAGCGTTGTCAGCATACAAACTGATCTTACTGGGGCAGGCTAACAGTAGGCCAGTTAGGAAAAGGCTAAACAGTAAGGGTCCCAGAATAGACCCTTGGGGGACTCCCAGCAAAACCTCTCTTGTTGTTGATACTGCCATCCCAATTTTTACAGATTGTGACCTGCATTGGAGGTAGTCCTTAAACCATTCAACTGTGGTTGTGGAGAGGCCTAACTGCACTAACTGCTACAGCAGTAGGTGGTGGCTGACAGTGTCAAAGGCCTTAGTGAGGTCAACAAAAACGGACCCCACGAACCTGCCTGCGTCAAGGCCTGGTGGATGTATTCAGAAAATTCCACTAGGGTGGTTGTGGTGCTATGGATTTTTCAAAAACCATGGTGCTGTGAGCATTGCAAGTTATGCTTCTGGAGGTAGTCTGTGAGCTGGTCCGAGATTATCCTCTCCAAGGCCTTGGAAAGGGGGAAGAAAATGAAGATCAGCCTATAGTTTGCATAACTTGTCCGAGCTCCGCTTTTGTAAACAGGGGTGATAAGTGTCCATAGTTCCATAGTTTGGGGAATTTGGCCAGGGTGAGGGATTTATTAAAAATGTCTGTGATCGGTACCAGTACCTCATCCAGGGTTAGGGTCACCAATTTCATATCTAAATTATCACTTCTTTGCCTGGTTTTGCCAAGTACCTTCTTTATATATTTCTTGGCCTCCTGGACCAAGATACGCTTGAAGTAAAATGGAGGGTAGGTGTTGTCACCAGTGGGAGTATCCAGAGTTTGACTGGGTCCAGAGAGATAGTCAGGTGGGAGGACAGAGCTCAAGTCAGTGAATGTTATGTTGAAGGCGTCAGCAATCAGGAGAGGGTCTTGGGTGACGTGTCCTTTTATGTTGAGCAGAGTGGGCTGTTTCTTATCTTCTTTTCCTAAGAGGTCTTTTATATTCCCCCATAATTTTCTACCGTCTCCCCAGGTTTTCTCTAGTTGTTCACTGTGATAAATAACTTGACCAACCTTATGTCGTAGATACATTTATTTCTTGCAGCCTGGTAAACCTGATGATCCTGGGCAGTGCTGGCGGCTTGTCTGGCTCTGTGCCAAAGGTTGTCTCTTTCCCTCATGTGCTTCGACAAGCCCATTGCGTTTGCCCCAGATTTTCCTTTTGCAAATGGGTGCATATATGTCACAGACATCATTGAATTTCTCAGTGAAGTATTGCAGGGTATGGTCCATATCCTGAAATGATGTCCAGAGGGGACCAGTCTATTAGGGCAAGAGTCGCTTTTAAGGATTTAAGTATGCCCTTTTAAGAACCCTACTTTCAATGACTGTGGGTGCTGCTTTTTCTATCTGATTAGTCCAGCAGCATGTTATTGGTGAGTGGTCACTTAAGGAGTCCGGAAGTACTGAGACTCCTGTTAACTTGGGTGGGCAGCTAGCGAGGATCCAGTCTATGAGGGTGCTGGTCCCGTTTTTATAGTTACAGCGTGAGGGTTCACCAACCATTTGAATGAGGTAGGCTCCTGCAGCTAGATCCTTCTAAGGATTTGAGTCATTGCTGCTCCAGTTTAGGTTGAAATCACCTGTCACAATGAGCTCACTGTTTCTTTTGAGCTGCTTGATGTTTTCCAGAATCTTATCCAGGCACACTTTATTGCTTCCTGGCGGTAGGTAGATGGAGGCAATTATGAGAGGTCTGTTGAGTGCCCCAAGTAGGAGTTACCAGTTATGGGGAGCTCACACCGCCATAAGGAGTCTCCGATGTATACAAGGCACCCTCCTCCTCTTTTTGTTATCCTGTCCAGCTTGAATATAGAGTACCCCGCTAATGTTACAGCATTATTCTTTATTTAATGTGTAAGCCAGGTTTCTGTGAGGCACATGATGTCAGGTCTTTGCTAATGAACCCAGGCTTGGAACTGGGCAGATTTTGGCAGGAGGCTGCCAATGTTTAGGGATGCAATCTTCAGGCATCCATTCTTGTGACAAGACTTAGTGCTGGTGTTAAAGGTACTGGAATTAGGATGAATATTACTGGAAAGCAGCAGTAAAATTAAGGCTACCTTTTTTTTACATTAATGTTAATGTGCCACAAAGTTTTTACCCGCTGGAGGTGGCGTTTAAATGGTTTTACTTTAGGTGGACTAGGTAAAGGAGGCACTGGCGGGCAGGGGCTAAGCTTGGCTTTGGTGGAGTTTACCAGGAACTCCATTTTAACCAGCTGCGACATAGGGGCTCTACTGCACTGCTGACACTTGGCTGTGGCTGGGGGAGTAGGGTACGTATCACTGTGAGTTAATTTAAGACCTGTGTCATCCATGGCTAGGTGAATAAGAAGGGGTAACTGTGGTTTAACCAGCACCAGAAGTGTAAGTATCACTGCCTATATTAGCTTAATAATAGTCACAGGCTGCGATAGGAGACTCCTCCTACCTTATAACGAGGCAGGGGGTAGTAAATTCTGGATGGTCTGTATTTTATTAAACTGTTGGGAGTGTTGCTCGAGTGGCTGTGAGGGTGACAGTGAGGAGCTGCAATAAGCATCAGGTACTTTCAGCTCCGTTCTGAGCACAAGCCCACTGTGCTTTTCCCATGTCAATTTAAGTGCCCTCCAGTGGCATAGTATGTTAACCTGCCAATGGAGATTCGTGGACTTCATCACCTAACTCTGTGCTGGCTATACAAGTCCAGCAGGCTAAGGGTGCAGTGACAGGTGGGGGAGCCACCGCACTAGCGGGTGGCAGGACTTGCCGATTTTACTGGCCAAAATAAGCAGCAGTACAATACCCTGCTACAGCACGATTCAAAAATCGAGATTTTGTTTAAAATACACAGAATAGCGGCATTACTTAAATCCAGCATCTACTTCTACTATTTTACATGAGAAAAAAATACAGTTTCTGCCTTCCAGCACTTAGAAGAGGCACTACTGGCTAATGAGGTACTGATCGAAAAGGGCGACAAGTTAAAAAAAAAAAAAAAAAAAAACACTCATCTCTGCTGCTCTGTGTACCTTTTTGCTAATGGCCGCAACTGCTTGGAGATCCGGCGGTCTGCTCATGGGGAGAGGGATCAGCTGTGGAAATAAGAAGGAACTATACAGCACTGTGTCTGTAACCAAAAAAAAAATCTAAGTTTTAAAACTGATAACATTTTGTCTCGATAGTGCTGTAAACACCAAAAAAGAATACTACACGAAGTTTAGCCAACTGGCATAATCCAAGAATCAGGAGTGTCAGGGCCCAAACATTCAAAATCAATCCATGGTCGAAATTCCAAGATCACATCAGCTCATGGCACTGCAGCCATCACATCACTGCCAGGCAAACAACATGAATCACAGGTCTGCACTTTATACTGTTAAATGGAAAATACAAACGACAGGCAGCTGGCACCACTGAAATCTGCTTTAAGACACCAGGTCTACAGTAAACATATGTATGTGACCGAGCAGCACAATCTGCAGCATAACTTTCTGAAAGCAATTGCTGTGTGTTTTTGTAGTGCACAATAGTGATCGAGTAGATGGGAATGCCACAGCCATAAAAACTATGACATAACAGTGTCGGAAGCAGAACCAAATGGCCACTCGGCACCAAGTAAACTGACAAATTAGTCAACAATTATGTGGCTTATTAAGTACAGCTAAATACAACCAAGTAAACAACCAAAACTGCAAACATTCACAGCAACAAGAAGTCCTAGTCCCTACTAGGTTGTAGCTCTGACTGTGGGTAAAAACTGAACTGAGGTGGTTGTGGCCGATGCTGCTTTATATGCAGATGATGCATGCACTGCGCTGTGTGTCTGTGCCTTGCACTGATGTTGCCTGGCCCCAAAAGTTCTGGATCCTGCTAGGTCCAAGTGCCTCCAAATGTTAAACCAGAGAGTGGTGCTCTATGGCAGAGCTGAACACTAATAGAGGCAGAAGCAGAAATGGCATAAAGTCCATGCCGTTTTCAGTAGAGCACGGAAACCACAAAATCTGCTGGACACCATCACCAATATAATGCAGTACATACCAAAGTAATACAGGGTACAAAACAATCAACACAGGACCTCAGCCACCTCAAAACTGTGAACTGGGAAAAAAAAAAAAGAAAGGAACTTCCTTGCCATGCAGAAAGAACAGGTTACTCATCTGTAACAGTAGTTCTAGAAGTGGTATATGTTGTTCATCTACACTCTTTGGCATAGCCCTTTCCCCTTTAAGAATCGCCGGAAGTCTTCAAGCTGGCTCCTCTCACCCACTCGGGTGGTATATACCTTGGCTCCGCCCCGTGATGCCAGATCTTAGCCCACTGGAAGCCAGGTGTCATGCATCCACAGCCGGGGAGGTCGGGTGGGTCCGTGTGGATGAACAACATTTACTACTCCTATAACTACTGTTACAGGTGAGTAACCTGTTTTTCTAGGATCATGGGATAAGTTGTTCATCCACACTTATTGGCAGACTCCTAGCAGTTCTCCGGGAGAAGGGAGGCAAGGCACACACACCCTACTTAAGGAACAAAGATTGGAGAACTGAGGCTCCAAAACCAGCATCCCAGCGTGACTCAAGGTCAATGTGGTAGTGGGTGATGAAGGTGTTTGCTGACTTCCAGGTAGCAGCCGGGCAGATTTCCTGGATAGGGATGTCCCTGGAAGCAGCCACCGATGCAGCAGTATGGTAGGTAGAATGAGATCTTATCCCTCTGGGAAGCTCCTTGCCCGCCAGCTCATAACACAGACCTATGCATGATGTAATCCTCTTGCAATAGTCCGCTTCACTGCAGGTCTGTCAGAAGCGGCTTCAGCTTAGGTGACAAACACCTAGCAAACCTCTCCCCGAATTTCCACCGTCCTCTCCTTATAATAGGAAAGAGCATGCCTCAGGTCCAAGGTATGGAGCCTGTATTCGGCCTCCGAGGTGTAATTAGGGTAGTATACCGACAGAGTTAACACCTGGTTATGGTGAAACTCTGACACCACCTTCGAAAGGAATTTCGGGTGGAGGCGCAGGACAACCTTGTCCCTGTGGAAGACCAGATAAGGTAAGTCCACTGAAAGTGCCTGGAGCTCCCCTGTCCTTCTGGCACACGTGATAGCCACCAGGAAGACCGTCTTCCACGACAAGTGTGACAAGGCACACTTGTGCATTAGTTCGAATGGCTTGCCCATGAGCTTTGCCAGTCCCAGCAGTAAATCCCACAGAGGTGGAGGTTCACGCACCGGAGGGGATATGTGATCCAGGCCTTTGAAAAAGCGCCTGACCACTGTCTCCTGTGCCACAGTCGACTGACCGGCTCGCGCCCAGTAAGCAGATATGCCTGCCAGGTGCACCCTGAGGGTCAATGACTGTAGACCCCCTTTGGAGAGATACCAAAGGTAGTCGAGAATGTTAGCCACAGGACAGAGGGTCCAGGTCCTTATCCTGACACCAACTTGAAAACCGCTTCCATCTGAAGGCATAACACTTCCTGGTCGATTACTTTCTAGATGCCTCCACCACAGTGTAGACATCTTCGGAAAGACTCAAAGCCTGGAACTCTAGCTGCTCAGGTACCAGGATGTGAAGTGCAGGGATTGAAGGTCCAGATGGTATACCATCCCCTGACTGAGTGATATCAGGTCTGGGTGTGTACAAAGCCACTCTGGGGACCTGCAGCAGAGGCTGAGGAGATCTGGATTCCAGAACTGGCGTGGCCAGTCTGGGGCTACCAGGATCACATTCGCCTTGTCCCTCCTCACCTTGAGAAGCACTTTGTGGATCAAGTGAAATGGAGGGAAGGCACAGAGGAGGTCTGGGGTCCATGGCCTCGAGAAGGCATCTCCCTGCAGCGAACCCTGCTGGAGGGGGGGATGAAACAGCCTCAGCTTGGTGTTTTCCTTGGAGGCAAACAGGTCCACCATCAGTTTGCCCCAATGGAAGAACAGGCTGTAAGCTACCTCTGGATTAAGAGACCACTCGTGGGATGTCTGGCCTAGACTGATGAGAGCATCCACCAGATGGTTCGAGGCTCCTGCCACATGGATGGCTAGGAGATCTGCCTCCAATCGGCCCATGAGAGTCCAGATGCAGAGCGCCTCCTTGCACAGCAGACTGAAGTGCGTGCGGCCCTGTTGGTTGAGGCAGTACATGGTCGTGGTATTGTCCATCTGGATTTGAACCACTTGACCCTGGAGCTGAGGAGCAAAAGCTGACAGTGCCAGTCTGACTGCTCTTAGCTACAACAGGTTGATGTGGCATCTGGACTCCTCAGGGGTCCTTTTGTCCCCCATGTGGGCTCCCCAGCCCATGAGAAAGGCAACTGGTCGTGAGAATGACCGTCGGCTCGGGGTGGACAAATGGTATCCCTTCCTGCAACCGGTCTGGGGCGTCCCACCATTGAAGAGCGTCCCACATCATCTGCGTTACAGTGACCAGCTGGTCGAATTGACCGTAGTGCTGAGTCCACTGGGCGGCCAGCTCCCACTGAAGGGGGCGTATGTGCCACCGGGCCCAATGGACCACTGAGGTGCACGCCACCATGTAAACCAGAAGGCGCAGAAAGTCCTAGGCAGGGCGCAACTGCCCAACCAGAAATGACTGGGCAAAGGAGGAAACAACCTCCACCCTGTCCGCCAGGAGCAGAGCTCTGGCTTGACAAGAGCTGAGCTCTGCCCCGATGAAGCCCATCGCCTGGGAAGGCACAAGTTCAGACTTGGCCTCGTTGATTAGAAGACCAAGTTGGGAGCAGGTCTGGAGGGCCATATCCCTGGATCTCTCCACCTCCTGTAGGGAGTGACCTGCTAGAAGCCAGTCATCGAGGTAGGGGTAAATTCTGACACACACACACACCCCTGAACGCCGTAGATGGGCTGCCACCAGAGCAATGCATTTGGTGAAGACCCATGGGGTTGATGACAGGCTGAACAGCATGGCTCGGAACTCGTACAGGGTCCCCTCGACCCTGAGCAGAGGAACCGCTGATGAGATGGACGGATTGGGATGTGAAAGAAAGTGTCCTGCAGATCCAGTGAACAAAACCACATGTTTCACTCCAAGGATGGAATGATCTGGGACAGAGTGACCATCCAGAAGGTGCAAGACCTGACATATTGATTCAGGTTATGGAAATCTAGAATGGGGCGCCAGTCCCCCATCCACTTGGGCACCAGGAAGTACCCAGAGACAAAGCCTGGGTCTGCTGGAGGATCCACCATGGGAGCTACTGCCTACTTGAGGAGAAGATGAGCAACGTCGTCTCGAAGAGCCAACTGGGTGTGAGCAGATATCCATTCCTCCTGAGGGGCTTGGCTTGGCTGGGAGGGTACTGCTCAAACTCTTGAGGCAGTCCCTGACCAACCACTTCAAGAACCCACCTGTCCGACGTGATGACGCACCAAGTGGAAAGTAAGTGACGGAGCCAGCCCCACACAGGAGGACCCAGAGCTGGCGTGACAGGAGTAGGGGTGGCAGCCCCCACCCCGTCACTGAGTAGGTCTGGGGAAGGAGGAGGCTCCAGGACCTGAGCCTCGGCTTCCTTTATAGCCCTTTCGGGGTCCTGGCTTGGGCCGAGGGCGCCAAGCTTGAGCCTGCTGCAGATGCTGCTGTCCCCCTTGGAAAGAGGACTGCTGGACCGCAGGAAAGAGTGCTGAAAAGGCTTCCTCTTCTGCTGGTTCTTGCCCAAGAACTCTTAGCAGAAGTAGCGTCCAAGGTGGCATTGGACTGCTCTATGCGCTGGAGGTGACCGGCCACTCCCAGGCAGACCAAGTTGGTCCCAAGGAAGGGTACATCAGCTAACTTGTGCTGAGTATCCGTCGGGAAGGAGGAGAGCCTCACCATGCCCTGCGGCGAGAGGCCACTGCAGCAGCCATCGAGCAGGCACAAGAGTCCCCAATGTCCAGGGCAGTCTGGAGCTGCTGTTTGGCAACAGCTCGACCCTGGTCTCAGACCTGCTTGGCCGTGGTCTGCATGTCCGCGGGGAGATGTGGGAGGACTTCATCTAATGACCTGAGAAGGGCATGAGAGAAGCGTGCCATGATGACAGCCGAACTTGCCTGACAAAGGCCCAAGGAGGAAGCTACACAGACCTTCCTCGCCAAATGATCCAAGAGCTTGGACTCTGTCAGGTCGTTCCGTATCAGCAGAACTGCCAGTACGCCTGAACACAGAGGCGATCACCAGGCTCTCAGCCGAAGGGTGCGCTGTGAACCCCGCAAGAGACCCCATGGGAACCGCGTACTTGCGGGCCATGCTGGCACATGGGGCTGGACAAGAGGCAGGACACTGCCAGAGTTCGAGTGCTGGACCAACAATGGCCTTGGCCACAGGAAAGGCCTCTGTCGGGGTATCCCCTCTTAAGGATGTCCGTAACAGGGTACTCTGCCTTTTTCTGGATGGGCTCCAGGGGCATCACTGTGGACTCCGAGATGAGGCGAAGGATCCCTTGGAAGGAGGCAGGACCTTCCTCCATCCCTAGGCCATTGGATGACTCATCATCCCCAAGATGAGAGTGAAGCCCAGTGACGTCCGAATCCGAAGAGTTGGGATACAATGGCCTGCCGCCCAAATCACCCTCAACATGCTTTGGGTGGTCCGGGGTGACCGTGACTGACCAGACACTGGGCTTCCGGCGTTTGTCATTCTTCTTTAGAAGAAGCCCCTGCCACAGGCTGTTTAGGCGGTGGTTCCATCACGATCAGGAGAGAGATCGGCTTAGGCCAAACAGGTAGTCGCACCGGCCCCTTAGGCAAGAGAACCGAATATTTCGGCTCCGAAGGGGTCGGCTTCGGCCTAGGAGGCGAAAGCCAAGTAATGGCCGGGGTAGGAGTCAAAGTCGGCTTGTGCCCGGATAAGATCAGCTGTTGCCACATGAGGTCCTCGTAGTGCCAGAATTTCCGCTGGAGCCTCTCCTCATCCGAGGAGGACGAAGACGTTCGATGGCATCGCCTCTTTTTGGAGCACTTATGGCTCTTTCTTTGCCTTCCAGACGAGGGGGTTCTAGACCTTGCCCGAGATCGGGGGCCGACTCAGTCACTCAGGAGACACCGGCGGGACCAGTGATACCTGGGGGTCTGGAACCAGGTCCTCGATGGGGACACCAGCGGACTGGGTCTCATCGGGGAAGACAAGGACCAGAGTTCTCGCTAAAAAGTCGTCACTGGGGTCGGCGTCTGCAGGTCAATTGGGTCGAGAACAATCTTGACATCATCGGCCACATCCTCGGTCGGCTGCCCAACGGAAGATCCGTGAAGCCGGTGGCCGACGAAGCGATCTCGACCGAGGTCGAGACTGCATGCTCCTGGAACCTCTCTCGGTCCCAAGAGTGCCTTCGCCGAGATGAAGACTTGCTCAGATCCTTCTCCTGCTTATGGGATCAGGAGGAGAGTGAGCCCTTGGGCGCCTCTCCCTGGGTGGGGAGAGAATGGCACAACTCCCCGAAGAAGCCTGAGAAGGTGGAGCCCAGGTTGAGCGGACTGAAGAAGTTTTGAGAATCTACAGCACGAGCGGCTTCTTCCTCGAATGCCTGCATGCATTCCAACTGCTCGGCAGAACCCACAGCCACGGAAACCACCCACCTAGACTCCTTGGACTTCACCGGAGGGTTCCTCTTCTCCGGTCTCCCCAGTTTCAAATGTGCAAGACGGTCGTCCAGGACGTTGGGATGGAAGGCCAAGCAGAAGCTGCAGGACGAGGTGTCATGGCCGACATCAAGGCAGTAGATGCACGTGAGGTGGGGATCGGTGCGCAACATTTTTTGGTCACAAGGACACTGGCAAAATCCGGGGGAAGATTTCTCTTCCTAATCTAAGATGCGAATAGGCGATCGCTAACTCGAATGATTTTTAATTTCTGTAAAACCGAAGTTTTGAAAGCCGGGGCCTACGAAATGCGTGAGCACGAGGGAGGCAACCTGAACCTTCCAGAGGAAAGGAAGATCTGGCGCCACGAGGTGGAGCTGAGGTATATACTCCCGGTGGGTGGGGTGGGAGGAGCCAGCTTAAGACTTCTGGCGATTCTTTAACGGGAAAGGGACATGCCGATAAGTGTGGATGAACAACATAGCCACGATCTTAGAAATATTTTTTCACTGGAGACTAAGAATAGGCTATTTATAACCGTACTACAAGTATTAAAGGAACACTGTTTTTTTTTTTGTTTTTTTTTACCATTTCCTAAGTGTCTATTAGTACTTCTCCTGAAGCAAGTGATATGAATAAAAAAATACATCAATGCAAATTGATTTACATGAGACTTATTTAATATTTATATAAAAAAATTATTTCAAGTGATCCAAATTGATTGACCACCATTCAATGCTTCCGCCCAACCCCCAGATAACATAGCAGCAGCCCCGAGTAAACTCGTTCACGAACAAATGTGTCCTACCCATCCCAGACGCATCGGGGTGACAACCTTCCGCATAAATGGATAGAAAAATGGGAGCCCCTGAAGCAGACAGGGTTGTTTTTTCCACCAGCAAAGACCACAAGTGCCCAGGACCAGAATAGGATAACTACCAACTGGGTATGACGCATCCACTGAGGAATCTGCATGTTGACGTGGGGCACAAAAAAGGTGCCAGCAATGTGTTAGAACTGATTTGGGTTCAATATAAGGATACCCAGTTGGTCGAACAAAGTATTGTAAGAACTTACCATAACAGTAGATCTTTGAGAGAAGCACTTACAGCAGACCACACCGGTAAGACTAAGCTGTCAGGCGCCAGGACCACATGGAAAACTTCTAGCTAGCATTCTACCATGGGGGACCACCCACCACCGACACCAGCCACTGACATCAGCCTATACTACAAAGGCAGGCAGTCCCCCACACGTACCTCAGTTCTCCCGCCGGAGACCCCAAACGGGTAGCAAAAGGAGAACCGAGGAGGTTCCCAAAAGCCAAAAGAAAGGCAGAAGCACTGCAAGAGGAACAAAGAGCAGCAGGGGGGGGAGGAGGATGAAGGGAAAGCAGGCCCTGCTGCAAGAGCTTCTCTCTAAGATCTACTGTTGCAGTAAATTCTTACGTAACTGTACCATCTTACTTCGAGGAAGGCTCTTGCAGCAGGCCACACCGGTAGGACTGAATCCCAAGCAGTACCTGGCATCACCAGGAGTACAACACTGGAAGGAGGACAGATCAGCAGCCAAGGGCTCAGGAGAGGAAGGCCCTGAAGCACAGCTAGGTCAAAGTTGCCCCTGCACCTAGAGGCAATGTTCAGACTGTAATGCTGCAGAAAAAGGGGTGCTAGCTGCATATTCGAGCAGACTTGATAGACCTCTAGGCCTTTATCTGCTGGCAAATTTCATATGTTCGTAATGCTTGGTGAAGGTGTGGACAGAACTCCAGGTGGCAGCTGCACAGATGTCTGCAGCAGACACATTTCTGAAAGAAGCCATGGAAGCGGCCATACCCCTGGTGGAATGGCCCTTAACCACTCCTGGAAGGCTCTTGTTGCACTTGCAGTAACAACACAACAATGCAATTTGCTAACCATTTAGACAAACAGTGTTTGGAAACAGGTGTGCCCTCTCTCTTAGGGGTGAATGAAACAAACTGATCCGATTTCTTTACAAGCATTGTGCAGTTCGTATAGTACCACAAAATCCTATGTACTTCCCAAGTATGGAGCAAAGCCTCCCCGACTAGAATACTCAGGAAAATAAACTGGAAGGTGGATAGATTGATTTAAAGTAAACTCGAACACCACCTTGTGTAGAAACTTAGGATCAATACGCAAAGACACCCTATCTTTGTGAAAAACTAAATAAGGCTCCTTGCACATAAGAGCCTGGAGCTCAGAAATCCTTCGAGCAGTTAAAAGCAACCAGAAAGAGTGTTTTCCACAACAGAAAGCGCAGCTCACGACTCACGGCCAGTTCAAAGGGAGGTAAGGTGAGTTTCTCCAACATAAAATTGAGGTCCTATGGAGGGACCGGGTCCCGAATGGGAGGTTTCAGATGCAAGATGCCCCACAGGAAGGTATGGGACACTTCAAGCTGGGTGACAGCTTTGCCCTCGACAGGTGCATGGTACATGGAGCAGACAAATTTGTTGACGAAAACACTATGTTTAACACTAAAAACAAAAAGGAAAATGAAGCGTGACAAGTGCAGGTAATGGTGGTTGACTATAGTTGTGGCATCCGCTAAAGTCAGACGTGCATGGGTTGACAGTGGGAAAAGAACTGAGGTAGGTGTGGGGGACTGCCTGCCTTTGTAGGATAGGCTGATGGTGGTGGGCGGTCCCCCGTAGTAGACTGCTAGCTAGACGCTTTCCAGGTGGTCCTGACAGCTTAGTCCTACCGGTGTGGCCTGCTGTAATAGCCTCCCACGAAGTAAGATCTAGCAAGTCCAGCATTAAGTATGTATTGCCATTTCCCTAGAAGGTACCTTGAGGGACCAGTCAACCAGGTAAGGGAATAAGCGAATACATACAGGGACTCTTGCTGTAAAACTGCTGCCACGAGAGCAAAGCACCAGGTGAAGACCTAAAGTGCTAAAAATAAACCTATGGGCAAGGCCCAAAATTAGTAGTGGTGGCCCTTCAAAAGAAAGCACAGGCATGGTCAAGGACTATGCCAAATCTTGGCATCTACGCAAGTATCCTGCATGTTTGGAGAGAACAGCCAATCAGTCTGTGAGAACAGAGGGACAAGGGACTAAAGAGAGACCATGTTAAACTTTTTTGTAAGATATGCATCTGTTTAGGACTCTGATGTCCAGGACAGGATGCAGGTCACCCAGGTATGTTTTTTTTTCTTTTTTTGGAACTATGAAATATCTTGAATAGAAACCCAGTCCAGTTCAGCCTGACTTGCCCTCATGTCCAAGAAGGTATACATTTCAGGCAGCAGGACTGATTAGTGCTACAGAGAGGAGACAGGATGTACTGTAGGAGGTGCTATTAATTTTAGCACATTCCACCTTCCAAATAATAGAGGACCTTACTATATCATGTGATCTGCCATACTGTCAAACAGGGAGCTCAAAACCCCCTACCTGAACACCCAACAGAGGGGTGAGGGGGACAGAAGGGAGTCAAAAGGTACAGGGGGCACTGCTGGCACCCAACCTTTATGGGTCTTAAAATGGGCACCTGAGAACGGCAACCAGGGGGTGGAGGCCCCAGCAGCACATGGACCAGGACCCACACATGGGAGAAGAGACAGAGAGAGACTCTGAAAAGGATCACCCTCACTGCCATGTCATAGCTGTGGAGGCACAGGACTTCAGAGTCACTTTTGAAGACTGTAGCTCCTTTAAAGTGAGTTCTACATCATGGCCAAATAGTTTCTGGTGACAAAAATGTGACTTAAGGACTAGCAAAACCAGTAACACACAGATATAAATATCGGTGAAGGCAGATTTCAGATGCAGCTGTCACCAACTGAAGCATCAGAGGTGTCCTATGCAGAACACAGCACATGCTCATCTGCTTCCATGCTGTCTGTCACTCATTGCTGGACTTCAGTCTTAGCAGTGCCATCAGTCAATTTATCGATCATAGTAAATAAAGACTCCCACTGCCTATTTTGATATTGGATTGTGTAAGCCTAGTAATTAACAATATGGAAGCCCAGTGAGGCTGAGGTATTAGTCCATATGCCCATAACATTCAGTCTTCTGGATACTTTGTTAGGTGCCAAAGAACTACTACAAGTCAAATCAAGTTTATTGACAGGAAAATAATCCATTGAGCAGGCTCATTTACAAGGAGGTCCTGAACGTACAAGTAGTGCACACAGTAGGAACAAATGATACAAAAAATATTACAATGTTCAGAACAGTAGTTACAATCAATACCCAGTAGGTACTGTAGGTTACAGAAGGTAAATGCATTGTAATACACATGGCGGGTCTGGTAACACAATTTCTATTGCACAAGATTACAACGTGGGGCTGCAATAATGCACGCTTGAACAGAAGGACTAGGCATGTGGCTTGACTACAGTCTGGGGAAGAGAGGCACTGAGGTATGGAAAGATATATATAGGAGGGGAGAGGAAAAGAGAGTGGAGCTGGGTGCGTGTCGGAGAAGAGTACTAGATAGGGAAGGGAAGGTGGGAAGAAGAGGGCTAGATAGATGAGGGTTGTAAGGGATAGGTGAATAGATGTGAAGGTGATGAGTGATCATGAAAGGTGGGGGTAATGGGAGCAAAGTGCTAGGGGGTAGAATGGTGAGTACAGTTGCTTAATCAAGGAATAAGAAGTGGATGATGCTTAGTAGCATATACAGGAACCGTTAAGTTTGCTGATGGATAGTTTCCTGAAGCTACTTATGGGGATTAGGTTTTGTAGTTTGAGACTCGACTGGGCTTTGTTCCAGGCAGCCAGGAGAGCCCAGCTTAGAGCCATCTCGCCAAATCAGGGAGCAGGCGCTTGGTACATCCAACATAATGTAAGAGTGTCTACGTAGGAGGTATGAAAAAATTACTCACCTTAGTAATGTTGTTTCTTCTAATGGAGTCTTGCTGTATTCTGACAATTTGCAGTCAGGTCCAACCTTCGAACTGCCCCGGGAGATGAAAGAGTTAACTTTCCATGCCAGGCATGGAACGCTGAGCTCGAGCTCGGTTGAGACTCTGTCTGTTGCTGTTTGAACTCAAACCGTCAGATCTTTACGAGCTAAACTCACTGAGTGCCCTGTGTGGAAGTTGTAAACCTACACTAGCCAACTGGCTACTAAATATAATAAACAGATTTTTTGGTCCCAAAACAAAGACTTAAGTCAGGAAACCCCAAAAATGAAATAAACACAACACCCACTCACCCAAAGAAAAAGGGGTGATACTAAAAAGGTGGGGCACCTCCTGAGTGCCAACACTGCTACTGCCCACCCACATCCCAAAAACAAAGGTTCTGAGAGGGGAAGGCGGGGGGGAGGTCAGAATACAGCAAGACTCCATTAGAAGAAACAACATTACTAAGGTGAGTAATTTTTTCTTCAAACAACATGAAGTCTTGCAGTATTCTGACAATTTGCAGACTACCAAGCAGTACCTCCATGGATGAGGGACAGAACCTACTTAGGAAATAGGCTCTGAAGCACTGCTGTGCCAAACCGAGCATCACTCCTAGCCTGGATATCCAGAGAGTAATGCTTGGTAAAAGTGTGAACTGTTTTCCAGGTAGCTGCTTGACATATCTCTAAGATAGGAATATCCCTGGCAGCAGCCAGGGAAGCAGCTGTACCTCTGGTAGAGTGAGCTCTCAGGCCTGAGGGTGGAATCTCACCTATTTTTTCATAGCAAAATTGAATGCAAGAGACAATCCACCTGGCAATGGATCTTTTAGTGGCAGGTTTTCCCTTACCAACCTCACCATAAGTGAGGAACAGTTGGAGGGAATCAAACCTGTGACCCTTGGTACGCTCTATGTAGTAGCTAAGGGCTCTTTTCACATCCAAACTGTGCAGCCTCCTCTCACCAGAGGAAGAACAGTCAGTGAAGAACACAGGAAGAGACAGACTGGTTAAGGTGGAAGTCTGAAACCACCTTAGGTAAAAACTTCCTGTTAGTCCTGAGGACCACCTTATCTCTATGGAAAGAGATAAAATCAGGCTCCACTGACAAGGCTTGTAACTCACTTATGCGTCTGGCAGAAGTGATGGCCACCAAGAAAACAGTTTTCCAAGTCAAGTACTTAAGCTCTGCTGAGGACAAGGGCTCAAAAGAGGGTTGCATAAGCTGAGCAATGCAAACATTAAGGTCCCAAGCAGGGGCAGGGGCCCTGAATGGCGGATTGGTATGAAGCAATCCCTTGAAAAACTTGGAGAATACAGGATGAGCTGAAAGGAAAGAAGGCTTACCTGCTGAAAGAAAAGCAGAGACAGCTGCCAGATGCACTCTCAGTGTAGCTGGTCTGAGTCCCAAGCTATTCAGATGAACCATATAGTCAAGGACTGTGGGCAGGCCAGCAGACTCTGGGGAAATATGCTTCCCAGAGCACCATATGGAGAATCTTTTCCATTTGGAATTATAAGTGAGTTCCTGGTGGAAGGCTTCCGAGAAGCCTTTAGGATATCCATAACACCTTGAGAGAGGTGTAAATCAGCAAACTCTAACTCTTCAAGAGCCAGGCCTTGAGATTGAGAGACTTGAGATTCGGGTACCAAACCCTCCCCTGAGCACAGGTAAACAGGTTGTAATTCCTGGGAAGAAACAGGGGAAGGTGGACTGCTAAGGACAACAGAAGAGGGTACCAGGGCTGTCTGGCCCAGTCTGGAGCAATCAGAATCACCTTGCAGGATTGAGACCTGATTTTGACTAACACCTTGAACAGGAGAGGGAAGGGGGGAAAAGCATACAGGAAAGGAAAATTACGTACCTACCGTAATTCTTGATCTTCTTGGACGAGTCTCCACCACTCATTCACACTAGTGGGGATTAGGGCCGGAGGCACTAGGACCCATCGGGAGCAAACTTTTTTGCTGGAGGGTCGGCTCGAGAGATGGCGCCATGAGACACGGCGCCAGAAGCTGCGGCTCGAGCGGTAACCCACCTTCTCGGGTACCGACCCTCCAACCGCCTCAGCACTTTTTTTACCAAGGAGGTGCAGCGCAACTAACGTAAAGAGTATCTGTAATATTAAAACACGGACATAAGATAGTCCGACGACCGTGAAGAAGGGTCAGTGAAGAAGTCCTCACAGCCTAAAGATTTGAGGGAGGAAGACCAACACCGCTGGTGAGCTCGGGATGGAGGGAGGGAGGAGAATGAGGGAGGAGACTGTCCAAGAAGATCAAGAATTACGGTAGGTACGTAACTTTCTATCTTCCTGGACCTAAGTCTCCACCACTCATTCACACTAGTGGAGAGTACTAGCTGATAATCCCCAAAAGGGCGGCAGGAGAGCCAGAGCTCACATGTCTAAGGTAGAAGCCCATTAAGGATGGTTCTGCCGAAGCGGAATGTCGCCTGGCATGAACATCCAGTGCATAGTGCTTAACGAAGGTATGCACTGAGCTCCAGGTGGCGGCGCTGCAGATATCTTGCAATTGGAACATTGCGAATTTCCGCCAGGGATGCCGCGACCGCCCTAGTAGAGTGAGCGTACACTCTACCTTCTAATTTAACCTGAGCCATGGAGTAGCAACGTCGAAGGCATGCTACTAACCATGAGGAGATGCATCTGATAGCGTACAGGTTGACCCAGCCGGGTGTCGCTGAAAGAAACAAAGAGTTGTTGAGTCTTATGACATCCTGGGTTCTGTCCAAATAGAACCGCAAGGCCTCTCTTAACATCCAAGGAATGAAGAGCCTCGTTCCCTTCATTTTGGAAATTAGCAAGTAAGCGGGAAGTACCAGAGGTTGGTTTAGATGGAATTCTGACACAACCTTGGGAAGAAATTTTGGATGAGTACGAGAATCACTTTGTCTTTAGGAAGACAGTATACGGAGGGTCTGTAACCAGGGCATGTATCTCAGAGACTCTGTGGCTGAGGTAATGGCCCCCAGGAAGGCAGTCTTCCAGGTAAGAAATTTTAGCTCACAGGTAGCTAGGGGTTCGAAAGGCTTCCGAGTGAGCATGTCCAGCACCAGGTTAATGTCCCAGGCTGCAACTGGACGCTTAACAGGGGGTCTGGTATGAAGAATCCCCTTAAGAAATCTCTTCACCATAGGTAACTGAGCCAGAGTCAGGGATGAAACCAGCTCATGGAACGCTGAGATGGCCCTAAGGTGAACTTTAACTGTGGAGTACTGAAGACCTGAGTTAGATAGGTCCAAAGATACTCAGAACCTTGTCAGGAGGACAGGAAAAGGGTTCCAAGAGGACTTTGCACACCAGAAAGAAAACGCCCATTTGGATGCGTGATGTTTTCGGTAGGTGGCTGGCCCCGAGCAGCCAGAAGGATGCTCGAGACTCTACGGAGACGTTGAACTGATTCACTTCTATCTCTTCAGGAGCCAAGCATGAAGGTGAAGTGATTTCAGGTTGGGATGGACCAACGAACCCTGGGTCAAGAGATTGACTTGCAAGGAAGTGGACTTGTGCTCAAGCACCACTCCCATACCCTCATTGCTTCCCTGCAAACGGGATAAGAGTGAGCACCGCCTTGCTTGTTGATGTAATACATCACAGCTTTGCTGTCCGCTTGAAGGAGAATGTTCTTGTGACAAAGGACATCCTTCAGAGCTTGGATCGCATAGAGGACCGCCTCACCCCAAGACATTTATGTGGAGATGAGATTCGAACGGAGTCCATACACCTTGAGTGTGGAGGAGAGACAGTGAGCCCCCATCCCATTAGCGCGGTGGTGATGGAGATCTGATGGTCCAGAAGAGCAAAGGGAACCCTTGAGGAGATTGCTTTCTTGAGACCACCAGGTGAGAGACCTTCAAGGGGTGCGCCACCTTGATGGGATAAGACTGGGGTGAGAGGTCGGAGACCACTGAGTGTAGAGCATCCATTGGTGGTTTTCATGTGCAACCGGCCAGGGTACAGTGAACACCGAGGACGCCATGAGACCAACATGCGTGCATCGAGAGAGCTGTAACCGATTGGTTCTCCCGATGTAACGGGCCATCCGAAGGATGTCGAGTCTTCTGTCCTCTGGAAGGAAAGCCTTCATGGAAGAGGTGACTAGAAGCTCCCTAAGAAAAGGAGCCTCTGGGAGGCTGCAGTTAGGATTTTTTCAGATTCAGCAGAGCTCCCATGGACGTGAGAAGACGAGAAGTCGCTTGCACGGCTTCCAAAACCTTTGGCTGGACGGGCTTCTAGAAGCCAACCGTCCAGGTAGGGAAAGACTCGAGTCCGTCCTGAGATGCGCCATGAGAACTGCACAACACTTTGTAAAAACTCACGGGCGCCGAGGATAGCCCAAAAGGCAGGACTCTGAACTGATAATGCTGACCCAAAGCTACAAACCTGAGGAACTTATGTGGGTCGGTGGACGGGATATCCTGGTACGCATCCTGCATATCCAGAGAGGCCAGCCAGTCGTCCTGATGCAGCAAGGGTAACAGGCTACGTAGGGAAATCATTTTGAATTTCTCCCTGGGGAGGAATTTGTTCAGCTTTCTGAGGTCTAGAATGGGGCGCATCCCCCCAGTTTTCTTTGGAACCAGAAAGAAATGGGAGTAGAACTCTGTGTTCCGCAAATGCGGGGGCACCAGTTCTATTGCCCTGTTGTTCAGAAGGCCCTCGATCTCGGCGGTGAGGAGGTCTGACTGAGAAGCCGACAACCTGGGTTGTCGTCTGGGAGGACAATTTGGGGAAATTGAGAGAGTAACCTCGCTAATTATCCGAAGGACCCATTTGTCTGAAGTTATGGACTTCCACTGCTGTAGAAGTACATCAGACCACCTCCCACCGAGGAGAAAGTTCCATCTCGGCAGTGTGGATGGAACTTGGGCCAACAACTCATAGGCGGGCTGGGGCTTTAGGCCCCCGCGCTTGCTGAGTCTTCTTCTGAAGTTGGGCAGGTTGGCTTTTATGGAAGCTTCCCCTGCTTCTGCCTCTGAAGGACTGACGACTAAGAAACTGACGCCTGTTCGCATGCCCGCAAGAGGGGGCAGGCGGAGGTTCTGGCCAATTTAATGGCCGATCTAGTCTTTGGGAGGCTTCTAAGGCTTGCTCCACCTGAGGGTCGAAAAAGATAGGTGCCATCAAAGGCAGCGCCATTACCTGCTGCTGAGCATCCTTCGTGAAGCCCAAGAACGCAGCCAGGAATGGCGCCGAGTACAAACCCTGCAGCAGCTGAACGAGAAGCAGTGTCGAAGCGCCCATGGCGGCTTTGACTTGTAGGTTATTGGATTCAATACCTCTAGTAACGGTCAATAGAAGCTCTGACTTGGAGTCCTAATCTGGAAGAGCTTCAACCATTCTTTTCATAGAGTGCCACAGGATATACTCATACTGAGAAAAATAGCCTGATAACTGGCAACGCGATACTTAGAGTGGAGGCAGCAAAGACTCTCTACCTAATGTATCAATCTTACGAGACTCTTTGTTAATAGGTCGAGCTGAAGTAGTTTGAGGAAGAACGACCTTGTCATTCTCTGCCAGGACTACAATAGGATCCGCAAATGCTTGGGATGCCAAAAATAGGACGATCCTTGGGAGCTGAATACTTTTATCAATGGATTTAGCCACTGAAGGATTAAGAGCAGGATTATTCCATACCATTCGAGACAGCGCCTCAAGGAAGGCTGGATCGGAGGAGTCAAATCCAGGGATCTCCAAGCATGAAGGTACTGGAGTTTAATATCTTCCCAGGATCGATGTCTGTAGTCTGAGAGAAAGAGTGGATCTCAGGTTCTTCAACAGAGACTTAAAGGACAGGTCCTCAACCACAGGCTCTGTAGCAAAGAAAGATCCTGTTTCTCCACTTCATCACCCAACCAAGGTCTGGGTCAGGCTCAACATCATCTCCTGATGGTCCAGAAAGGACTGTTTGGACAGGAAAGGAAATGAAAATTAGAGAGGAGGAAATATCAGAAAACAAGGAGAGTCCCCGAGGACGCCCGGCGCCGAGATGGCAAAGCCGGTCAAGACAGCACCAAGGAGGCACACGGCGCCAAAGAGGCACGCTGGCCCCGCAAGCGGCACCGCAAAACCCCCAGGCGGCACCGCGAACGGCGCCGCCGAAGCCGACGGCGCCAGACACGGCGCGAGCGCCGACGGCGCCAGGCCGACGGCGCCGCCAGCCGATGAGGCCACACACGGTAGCCGCCAGCCGACGGCGCCGCTAGCCGAGGCGCATTACACGGCGCCACTCGACCAAGCGGCGCCGCTGATGGCCCCGCAAGACCCACCGCACCAAAACGGTCCCGACAAGCCAACAGACCCCGCAGAAGGCGCCGGAAAAGCCCCAGGAACCTGGAAAGCAAGAGGAGGAAACAAAACCAGGAGATAAGGGCATCGTGTGGCCCCGCGCCACAGCCATGTGAGGGGGAACACTCTAGCACGGAGTCGCAGGCATCAAGAAGGCGCCGCGCGACCAGGAAGGTCCAACCGCCCTACCTGATCGCCGGAGGGGCCCGAGGCTCGAGGCAACCGAGCCAGGCAGAAGAACCAACCTCCGGAGCCCATCGCCTCCCAAGAGCGCCCACTGATGAAACTGCTCATCTGGAGCCCTACCTATAGGCGGGAGGGCCCGCGTCAAGGACGATGATTACCAGAAGTTGGCGACTCAAGAAGGAGACCGCAATCAGTAATGATAACCCACCGTCTACGCCGCAGACATTACCAGAGGGCGACCGAGATGCCTTCTTTTGACCTGTGGGCCAAGAAGAGCTCGAGGTCGAACGGTGCCGTGAAAGCGACCGCTATTTTATGCCTGACGGGGACCGCCATCCCGGCATCGGACTGACCGCTGTCGGAACCCCGCTGAGTTTCTTGGAGAAGGAGGTTGACCGACCTCAGCCCAGCTGACTGAACAGCTTTACACGAAGTCTCCCTACCGCACCTGACCTGCTCATGGTTGACTCGTCCAGTAGGCCGAGACTTCTTCAAGTAAGTTAAATTTAAGATATTAGAAAATTTTCGAAATAGAATAAAATTAAGCCGATACTACTATCGTGATAATAATGTTAAAACAAACTGAAAACTAAGCGCTTAGTTTGAAGTTTGACTCGACAGACGAGTGACGTCGTATACTGAAGCGCACTCGACGGCGGGAAAAAAGGAACTGAGGCGGTTGGAGGGTCGGCGCCGAGAAGGTCGTTACCGCTCGAGCCGCAGCTCGCGGCGCCGTGTCTCGCGGCGCCATCTCTCACGCCGACCCTCCAGCAAAAAAGTTTGCTCCCGATGGGTCCTAGTGCCTCCGGCCCTAATCCCCACTAGTGTGAATGAGTGGTGGAGACTTAGGTCCAGGAAGATCTTCCCTTCCCAATTGAGAACCAGGGCATCCAGGGGGACTGAGCCCAACACTGGGGGCCTGCAGCAAAAGAGGGGAAGTTGGTGATTGTCTGGGGCTGCAAAAAGATCTATCTGTGGGGTGCCCCATCTGGAGAAGATCACCTTCAAAACCAGGGGATCCAGTGACCATTCGTGATGGCCCTGAGATATCCTGCTGACAGCATCTGCCAGGACATTGTCCTTGCCTGGGAGGTGTACTGCTGTAAGAGAGGTGTTCAGGGAATAGGCCAGAGACCATAACTTCATTGCTTCTGTGCACAAGGCCGTAGACCAAGTGCCCCCTTGCTTGTTGATATACCACATTGTGGTGGTATTGTCTGTCCTGATCTGAATTACTTTGTTCTGAACAGACTTGGAAAAAGCTTGAAGTGCTAGAAACACTGTTCTGAGTTCTAATAGATTGATGTGAAGCAGAGATTCCTGAGGGGACCACAACTCTTGGGTGGTCAGGTCTCCCAAGTGGGCTCCCCAACCCAAGAGGGAGGCATCTGTAGTAAGGATTAGAGAGTGAGACTGAGTGACAAAAGAACTCCTTGTCTTAGATTGTCCTGATCCTGCCACCACTGCAATGCTTGGATCAGGGTTCGAGTCACTGGGATCAGTTTGGTCAGAGGATCCTTTTTCTGAGACCAAAAGGCCCTCAAGTGGAACTGAATGTCCCTCATCTGAAATCTTGCTCCCTGCACCACTGCTGTAGAAGCAGCCATGTGCCCCAGGAGCTGCAGAAAATGCCTTGCTGGTCGAGACACCTGTAGGGTGAATGAAGAGGCCAGTGTAATAAGGGTCCTTGCCCTGTCCAGGGGAAGGAAGGCTCTTGCCTTTATTGTATCTAGCTCTGCTCCTATGAAGGTGAGGAGCTGTACAGGCTCTAGAACTGACTTTGAAAGATTCAGAAGGAAACCTAGAGAAGTGAGCAGCTGCTGAGTTATCTGTAGGTGTAACCTGACTTGGTCTGGGGACTGGCCTACTATGAGCCAGTCATCCAGGTATGGGAAGATGGAAATTCTTTTCCTTCTTAGGAAGGCAACTACTACTGCCAGGCATTTTGTGAACACCCTTGAGCAGAGGTTAGTCAAGGGCATTGTTTGAATTGGTAATGGCCTGAGGGCAGCTCGAACCTGAGATATTTTCGATGGGAGCTTCTGATGAGAATATGGAAATAGGCATCCTTGAGGTCCAGGGAGACTAGCCAGTCCCCTGGCCTTAGAGAGGGTAGAATTATTCCCAGAGTCACCATTTTGAACTTTGGCTTTAAAAGGTGCTTGTTTAAATATCTGAGATCCAGGATGGGCCGCCATTCTCCTGTCTTTTTGGGGGTGAGGAAGTACCTGGAGTACAATCCTTTCCTTTGTGTAGGGGTGAACCCTTCTACAGCTCTGAAAGCCAAGAGGAAGAGACCTCTGCCTCTAGGGCAAGTGCCTCTGAAGGATTTGCAGGGGAAAGGATCTGGTTCTCATCTTTGAAATTTTTTGAAGCTGAGAACCAGTCCCTGGCTTACTACTTCCAGGACCCATTTGTCTGATGTTAAAGACATCCAGTCCTGGACAAAGTAAGCCACCCTGCCCCCTACAGGTGGTGGAGAATCGGCCCTGGCAAACCCATCAGGGTGCCTGTTTGGCAGGGGCTTTAGGCTGAGGGATGGAAGCAGGCCTGCTTGTACCCTGTCTGCCTCTTCCTCTAAAGAACCTCCTCTGAGCATAAGCAGAAGAGGAGGCATGGGCTTGGTAGAAAGGCCTATGAAAAGGCCTGCCCCTGCCCCTGGGATGCTGCCTCTGAGGAGTGGCTTGCCTTTCCTTGGCCTGAGCACTCCTATAGGTGGTCCTGTATTCATCCATTTTCTTCATGTAATTCTCTGTTTGCTCCCCAAATAGAAAATTACCAATGACAGGAAAATCCATGGCCTTAGTCTGGGTATCCTGAGACATGCTAATACATCTGAGCCAAGCCATCCTACGAAGGGCCACAGATGTAGCCATGACTCTAGATGAAACATCATTGGAGTCCACTGCAGCATGGAATTGCACCTTGGATGCCTCAATACCATCTGCAGCTACCTGCTCCAGCTCCTTGGCAAACTGGCCAGGGACCTGTTTCGCTAAAGCCATTACAGTGTACCATCTAGATTTCTAATATCTAGCTGTGTAGGCCATATAATTAGCCTGCCTGAGTCCCAAGGATGCTGCCATGTGCTGTTTCTTTGCCATGGCATCAATCCTCCTAGAGTCCTTATCTGGGGGGTGTGAAGCCAAGGGTATATTTGCCTTATCACAGGCAGCAGGCTGCACTACCCCAACATGGCTGCATTGCTGGGTAAGGAACTCTGTATCCGAACCTGAAAGAGTATACCTCTTGTCCATTCTCTTATCCACAGGAGGTATAGAATTAGGAGTCTTTAAAATTTTCATTGTCTGTTTCCCAAAAGATTTGTGAAGGGGACTAGACAGCCTCCTGGACTTTGGGATATCCATTATTTCAACATAGTCAGGCTCCTCCTGGTCATCCACAGCTTCTTCCATAGGAAGCTGAAGGGTTTCAGCCACTTTCTTGTAAAACATGAAATGGGAGGGGGACTCAGAAAGCCTAGGAGACGACACTCCTGAAGGTCTGTCTGGGGAGATGTCCGGTCAATGGGCACATCCAGACTTTCATAATCATTCTACTTTCCTCATACTCCTTCCTCCTCCTCCGGTTCATAAATTCCTCTAACTCATAGTCCGAACTAGTGGAACCGGCCGAACCGAGCGCTTCCTGATGTGCCGGTTCAGTCGGAACCGGGATAGCGATTGAACAATTTTATCGCTTGGCTGTTTCATCAGCAGTTGGAGAAGAAAGTTTTGGATCCACACCAGCTGATTTTTCCTTCTTGTTCTCTTTAACCAGAACAGACCTCGAACCGTTCTCCTTGCTCAAGAAGTTTCGCCCTGGTCAGAGGGCACTCCTTCTGGTTCGGTTGGAACCGAACCGGGCTGGCCATCCGGGTCAGCGGACTTTTTGGCCTCCCTTTCCCTGAGCCTACCAACTCTTTTTTCTAGGGTAGCTGCAGGAAAATTTTTACAAATCTGGCAGTCTGAATCGAGGTGGTCAAACCCCAGACAATAAACACAGGTGGTGTGGGGGTCAGCCTTAGCAAAGACTTCCTCACACACACTACAGTGTTGAAACCCAGTGGGTCCGGTTTTTCTTTTGGGTTTCTCAGACATGGCCAGTCCTAAACAAAACTTACCCTTTTTATGGCAATCCGCCAGGCAAGACACTTATCTGTTCCTGACCGTGTTACGGGTCGTGGAAAAAAACGTAATAAAATCTTTTTTTTTAGAACCGGTAAGAACCGGTAACCACACTCAAAGTAGAAGTAAAGATTTTTAAACAACCTGATCGGTTCAAACCGAACCGATGACACGTTTACAAGTTCCACACAGAATAGAAAAACAATATAAACCTATCTAGTACTCACGAATACCACAGACAGAGACTGAACCGATAGGTTGCGGTTTAAATTTGGTCGAAAACCGAGAAAAACGGTACTTTAACCGACAAATTGAACAGAGCACAGGAGAAATCTCCGGAGCGACTGTTCAGTGAGGCAAAGTAAAGAATCTGACGGTTTGAGTTCAAACAGCAACAGACAGAGTCTCAACCGAGCTCGATCTCAGCGTTCCATGCCTGGCATGGAAAGTTAACTCTTTCATCTCCGGGGCAGTTCGAAGGTTGGACCTCACTGCAAATTGTCAGAATACAGCAAGACTTCATGTTGTTTGAAAGACAGGTTGTGCGCTGAATGAGACTTGTTATGTATGGGGGGAGTTTTGACAGAAGGGCTTTGTAGAGCCAGGTGAGAGAATGTATGAGACATCTATTAGATGAAGTCCAACCCAAAGAGGCATATAGATCGCAATGGTGTGCGCGACTGGGTGCATTAGAGACTAATCGAATCGCCCTATGCTACAGTGTCTAACTGGTGTAGCAAGGAATCTAAGAAGTGACCATATAGAATATCAGCATAGTCGAGGAGCGGTATGAATGTCATCTGGACTAGTCGTAGCCTAGCGTCAGAGGTGAAAAGTGATTTGTTTCTGTAGAAGAAGCCAATTCTTTGCTGCAGTTTCTTTGCAAGGGAGGCAATATGAGCAGAGAAAGTTAGGTATTGGTCTAACTCACAGCAGATATTTAAATTTATTGACCAACATTCTAAAAGCCAACAGAATAGGCCTAACGTTTTTTCATGTCTGCTCGGTAGCCTGCCCCTATTGGGCGCTAGCTCCTCCATACCCCGGCCCCCAAGAGATTTAACCTTGGCTTCAGTACACCCATGCATTTGTCCCACCCCCTCTTGAAGCCCTCCACAGTGCTTGCTCGACTAGACTCCCAGGCAATGCATTCCATGGCTCCACCACCCTCTCAGTGAAGTAATGCCTTCTACGTTCTCCCCTGTAGGTTCCCCCCTTCAACTTCCATTCATGCCCCCTGGTTGTGCCCCCTTTAGCCTGAACATTTCTTTGGCTCCGCCTGTTAACCTTTCACATATCTGAATACCTCAATCACATCCCCCCTGCCTCTCCTCTCCTCCAGCGAGTACAGCCCAAGGGCTTCCAGCCTTTCCTCATAGGTCCTATCACTCATGCCCCGGATCATCCTGGTTGCCCTCCTCTGGACCCTCTCCAACACTGCTATGTCCTTCCTAAGGTGAGGCCTCCAGAACTGCACACAATATTCAAGATGCGGCCTGACCAAGGCATTATACAGAGGTAGGATCACCTCGCTCCTCTTGGACATTATTCCCTGGGCTATTCCGCCCAGTATCCTGTTTGCCTTTGCCGCCGATCTTCTGCAGTTTTCAGTGTTGTTCATTCTGGTGTCTACCACCACCCCCAGGTCCCTTTCACTCGATGTGCTTGCAGTGAGACACCTCCCAGGGTGTATACATGACCTGGGTTTCTGACTCCCAGATGCAACACCCTACACTTCCTGGGATTAAACCTCAGCCCCCACCTCCTTGACCAACCCTCCAGGATATCCCGATCCCTCTGGACTGCCACCCTCGCTTCCTCCCTGTCAGCCAGTGCTCCCAGTTTTGAGTCATCCGCGAAGAGGCCCATCCTACTCCTAACCCCCGTCCTTATATCAGAGACACAGGCGTTGAACAGGAGTGGTCCCAGTACTGAACCTTGGGGCACCCCACTGAAGACCTTCCCAGGGGAGGAGACTATCCTACCAACCACTGCCCTCTGTGTTCTATCTGTAAGCCAGTTTTCTACCCATCTAAGCAACTCCCACCCCCATCTCCCCCCCCAACTTTGTCAATAATCCGATGTGTGGTACCGAATCAAACGCCTTACTGAAATCTAGATACAACATGTCCATCGGTCTTTGGACTCACCGGACTACCTCGAGGTCATCGTCTAGGAACAACAGAAAGCCCTGGACCTGTCACGAGTAGTTTTGGGATTGGTGGTATAAAAGAACTGGGTCAAGTGGACAGAATACTGTTGATCTACCTTGCAGGGAACAGCCGAGTCTGTGTCAGACAGCAATGGTAGTATTCTCCAAAGCAAGATAAATGGGGACTAATGGGGACCACCAAGAATTCATACAGATTTCTCTTAGTGCAGTCCTCTTCCTCAGAAACAAAAGCCTTGCTTGTCCTGCATACAGTGTGATAAAGCCTAAAATGAGGCATCCTTAGGAGGCCCGAGTATATAGACCACAGTGTCTTCACTACCGGAGGAGACCGTGGCACTAGAGTTAAGTACATAAATGGGCTGCCCTTCCTCTCTATCCCTTTCCTCCACATCCAGGAAGTCAGGAATATATTCACCCCCACCCATCAGGCTGAGGTAGAATAGGAGGAACCAAAGGGACAGCAGTGGCAGTGGCTGGGGTGTTGTGGAGGGGTTGTGGGATAACAGATGGACCAGACACCAAACTTTAGATTCAACTCACAATCTCTGTGTGATGTTTATTCAGAATACAGGGAATAAGCTTCACTAATAGCACATTCCTGCTTCAGTACATCAGATTGCAGCAACAGACTATGAATGTCCTTTCTCTGCACTTAGCCAGCACCTACTGACACTGATCTCTGATCTAACCACTTTTCAGTGAAAACCCTTCATCCCTATGTGGGCCCCGTTTGCTTGAGTAGTGCGGGCTCAAAAAGAAAAAAAAAAAAAAAAAAAAAAAGCTAAAAACAAACAAAGAACCTCCATACAAAAACACTGAAAAAAAGGGTTACCCCAAAGGGCACTGGCAACAAATCAAGTTTCAAAGAAATACAACATCATGCACACTTCCATAATGCAAAGCATCATAGGATATATGCAAATCACCATGACATTTAAGACTTGATCAGTTTACAGCAATTTATATGCATTTTAAATAGCACAACTAACTTAATTTCTATAATAGTCACCTAGTACTTTTTACCATTATCAAAAACACCTAGTGCCATGGTATTTTCAACATTTACAGGTTGCATAAACATAAGGTATATACATCAAGGTATTTTATGACATAATACTATTACATACTAAATCCAACAACGATAAACACGACCGGTTTCACGTACGCTTGGAGGTCACAATAACAACCTCCCTGTATGAGGACCTGAGAGGGAAAATGAAAATTAAAGAGGACACTATAGCATAGTCATGAAAGGGGAGAGGGTGGCCAATCTTATGGACTAGAAATCGTAAAGGACAGAACAGACTAAGAAATAGAAGAACTGTTGCAACAGATTTAAGAAAAGGTCAGTCCTCAAGAGTGGCAGGAGCTCCCTGTCGCATATTCTCACCTTAAGAGGGAAGCAGTTACTGCAGAGTGCTTACCGCCTTCCTGTCCCAGGAAGGGATGGAGCTTCCACCCATCCATCTTCAGAAGCTCTGTCTCAAGGTCCCTATTAACGATAAACATTCTATCATAAACATAGTGGATATCATTTTATTTCCCTGAGGCATTCTCAACAGACTAACACCACCTTCCCATCTCCTTTTAGGGGAAGCCCATCATATTTCTAAACCAAAAATCTGGACGGCTGTACCACAGAACGACTTTCTCTGGGGTGAGTAAATACCTGCTCCAACCCCACCAGACATGTCGGTTTTGAGCAGGGGCCCAGTCCTAGGTTCATCCCCCTCTACATAAACCCACTATGTTTCTTGATTCAGTTCACTTGCTATAGATACAGACACCTGAGGGTAGACACTCTTCTGGTGTTACGCCAACACAGGTTCCAATCCATTTTCCACCCACCTCCTCCTTTGTAGGTTTTTCATAAAAAAACATGCACGTACCACCTTCTTGATCTTACTGTAACATTCTGGCAACATCAGCATCTTTAGCCTGCAGTATACCCCAGTCAACACTGTCAACAGGTTCAGCTGCATCAATACAAGAAAAAGTCCCTTAAGCCTCACAGGCTTCTTCTTGCTTGCTTGGAGTCTTCAACCCCGGCACAATATCACTAGGCACAGTCTTACCTGAGGTCTCACATTCAAGTTCCATACTTGCATCTCAGACTTCCAACAAGTAACATCCTGGGAACACAGGAAACAGAGGAATATCCTGCTCAGTCAGGGGGTCCTCCTCAAACAAGACCACGAAAAATCCTCCTCAGACTCTTTATCCAAACTCTCTGGCAGGAACCTTTTGAGCACCTGGCACCAGTGTTCTGCCTCTCTGCGTAGTCGGGTCTGCCTCCAGCAACTGCCCACTCATCCAGTGGATCATCCTCATCAGGGTCTCCACCTCCAGGGTGTTGTCTCTCGCACCTCCAGTCTGCCTCGACCTGTATCTCTTCATTGTCTTCAGGCTTGGCCTTCCTCCAAGCTCCCAGGTCTAGTCCAGGCAGCAGTTTCTCACCATCTGTCAGCCATGGTTCTAGTCAGAACCCCAATGACTTTTCTCCGGGTTCTCCTCTGGCAACTCCTGTTATATCAGTCTACCTGGGATATCTGGGCAATATCCACCAGAAAACGTCCCCCTTCGGCCAGTCCAGATGCTTCCAGCAAGTTATCCCACTGACACCAAGTCTGTGGAGGGGTTGTGGGATAACAGATGGACCAGACACCAAACTTTAGGTTCAACACACAATCTCTGTGTGATGTTTATTCTGAATACAGGAAATAAACTTCAGCAATAGCATATTCCTTTTTCAGTACATCAGTTTACAGCAACAGACTATGAATGTCCTTTCTCTGCACTTAGCCAGCACCTACTGACACTGATCTCTGATCTAACCACTTTTCAGTGAAAACCCTTCATCCCTATGTGGGCCCCGTTTGCTTGGGTAGTGGGGTCTCAAAAAGAAAAATAAGCTAAAAACAAAGAACCTCACTGCAAACACACTGAAAAAAAAAGTTACCCCAAAGGGCACTGGCAACAAATCAAGTTTCAAAGAAATACAACATCATACATACACACTTCCATAATGCAAAGCATCATGGGATATATGCAAATCACCATGACATTTCAGACTTGCTCAGTTTACAGCAATTTACATGCATTTTAAATAGCACAACTAACTTAATTTCTACAATAGTCACCTTGTACTTTTTACCATTATCAAAAACACCTAGTGCCACGGTATTTTCAGCATTTACAGATTTCATAAACATAAGGTATATACATCAAGGTATTGATATGACAGTGTTATTACATACTAAATCCAACAACGATAAACACAACCTGTTTTACATACGCTTGGAGGTCACAACAATAACCTCCCTGTACAAGAACCTGAGAGGGAAAAGGAAAATTAAAGAGGACACTATAGCATAGTCAAGAAATGGGAGGGAGTTACCCATAGGTGGCCAACCTTATGGACTAGAAATTGTAAAGGATAAAATAGACTAAGAAATAGAAGAACTGTTGCAACAGATTTAAGAAAAAGTCGGTCCTCAAGAGTGGCAGGAGCTCCCTGTCACAGGTGTGCAACAGGGACCACATTTCCAGAAACACTACTAGCCAACATCAACAAGAGTGACAATAACAGCTGTGCCATCGACAGTGTAATCATCTACTA
Source organism: Neoceratodus forsteri (assembly GCA_016271365.2). NCBI lineage: Eukaryota > Metazoa > Chordata > Ceratodontiformes > Ceratodontidae > Neoceratodus > Neoceratodus forsteri. The sequence goes on from CM057453.1 coordinate 760,583,314, forward strand.
CAGGAAAGGCAAAAGTTGCAAAAATAATTAAAAAATACTAGCCAGAACAACAGTGCTAGCGTCAACAGTGCCAGCCAGCGGAGTTAACCAAGAAAGGGACAGTGTGACACTGCCTGATGACACACTCGGGGTGGGCTACACATCACTAGCAGCAGGGATGCCACAGCCTGCACCCAACCTTGGTGCCAGAGTGGGTTTTGAACCGGTGGCAAAGACTGAAGAAGCAGCCTTAGATTTACCCTCAAGGGGATTCAGCAGTGACCTGGACAAGGAGAAAGACTTTAAATGTTTGTGGTAATGTTCCACTGAAGAGGCCTTTTTCAGCTTCTTTTGCAAACTGCATTTTTCCCACGAAGGCAACAGTGTGGCTGCCTGATGAGACACACAGGGTTCCCTAGCAGTAGACCTGGTAGAGTGAGCCGAAGACCCCAGTGCAGATGGCAGTGCTGTCGAGTGTTTTCTATTTTCTGCAGTAAGCTTGCCTTCTGGTGGTGTCTCCTCACGTGCTGGTTGAAGCTTTGACAAATGGTGCAGTTCTTCATGTCATGCAAAAGGTCCAAGAAACAAAAAATGTGTGCATTCTCTTTAAATACTGTCACACCACATTGACTGAAGAGGAAAAGTGGATGCTTCTTTAGTAGCCAGTGAGGGCATGCAATACCCAGAAAAGTAAGTAAAGAAAACTGTAACTTGGATTGACAGAAATTGATGGCTGTGTTTTCAACAATCCAATAAGCAGTTGCTAGCAAGAGGGAAAAAAAAATGAGAGTATGGGACCCCCACATTATATAGGTGGCGCTGACATATCAACAGGGGTGGTAAAAAAAATTCAAAAGTTTCCCAGTGGTCTCGGTGCAAAAGCCTTACAGTTCCATAAGTGTTACTCTATGGAAGCGACATCCTTGAAGAAGCGTTTCTCTAATTTCAGCTGCAGGCTTCAGTGCTGCACTAAAAAAAACTAATGTCATCAGCAGTGTGAAAACTGCTCTCCCTATGCTTCAGTATCCCAATGTGATGAGACTAATCTTCAAGGTATCAATTACGACATTTATAGAATATATTTACGATACCTTGCTGTTAGTGATGTCATCAGCCAAGATATCATTTTTTTGTCATTTTTACCCACACACTTGTGTTTTTTTTTTTAAATAATATTACATATCATCTCCATGTCTGGTGTTTAGTAATCCCCACCCCACTCCTATATTCTCAAGCAGGTCAATATGCACTTCCTGGTGTGCAATGTACCCCCCCCCCAGCACTATCACCTTCTTCCTTCGGTGCCATGGCATTCTCCATCCCCACCAGCCCCAATCAATCAGGGATGACACAGAGTTACCTACTCTTCTTGGTTCCAAGGGCAGAGTCCCAGGGCTACATCACAGTTCATCCGGGTCATTTCACTCTGTGACAACTCGCCCTTGACTGTTAGCTATGGTGTCAGCTGGCTCCCACGTCAGTTCATCCCTGGACAATTTGCTCCCTACGTAAATATCATAAAATAAACCTCCAGGTAGGTGCAATTCACATACCAGGTGAGGCAACATGCTCAAGAGTCGCAGAAGTCGTACTGTAATAATTGTTGGAGTACAGTATAATATGTAGTGGAAACAAACTGTCCAGGAATGAATCTACATGGGAGCCAACTGATGCCGGAGCTAACAATCCAGGGCAAGCTGTCGCACAGCGAAATGACTGGGATGAATTGACGTGTTCCTAAGTGCCAGAGAAAGTCACAAAACTTTGTGGTGTCTTTTGTGAGGGTTGCCATCCTTTGAGTAGGCCCTGAGGACCATTAGCATGTCTAGCCCTTCTAGCATGGTCACAACTGCTGGCAACTGTGCCGTGAAGGTTAGCTACCACCCCAAGCAATGCAGGACAGACCTGTTCGGTTGCCACTGCCTCTACATACAGTCTATCGTGACGGTGAATAGGGCACTAAACTGACTAATCCTCATGCAGCTGTTTCTCAATATGTCTAATTACCGTGTATATTCATGAGCTAAAGTCAATTCCTGACTGGCTAATGTGCCAGTAATTAAGCACTAGACACAGCTGTCAAACAATCATTCCGCACAACAAAAATGTAAAATGTAAGCTGTTCTTGCTCCGGGGGGGGGGGTTGTAGTGTTTATATTGTTATAGTATTGTTAGTGTCTTGTTTGTGTTTTTGTCATTATTTGTATTATTCCTTTATTTTTGGTTTTTCTTCTTTCTGGATTATGAATGATATATAATGCAGAGTTTATGTATGTACTTATGACAAATCTGAATAAGGTATATTCAATTGCAAGATGTCCTTGCTCCACAGCACTTGGTACAAAAACTACAAAGCAAGTACAAAATTCCCTACTAAGGCAATTTTTTTGTTTACTCTAATTAGACTTATAATTGAAATAACATCCTCAAAGGTAGTCATTTCCTGGTATTAACAACTAGTTGGTTAGGAAGACTCAATGGCATCCCCCAAACGTTTATTAATCCCCAAGAAATATCTGGCTTCTCAGTCATTGCTGTTTCATGAATATACATCGTAATAGAACACGGGAGCCAGGACAAGACAGAAGAGAAGACATGAGAGATACAAACACCTGTCTTTCTTAGCATGCATCAGCAACTACAAATTTAACTGAATCTTAAAAACGGCATTCAAAGCTGCGCAAGTACAGAACAGAGGCAAGCAGGTTAGCAGATGATGCAGCAGTACCATCTATCAAGGCAGGATTCTGTCAAACCACTGTAGGAGTCGGAATTACGTTTTTCAGCCACTAGCCAGCAGGGCTAGTGACTGGGAAACTCCATTAGCCCCACAGACTTTTCCACTAGCCCAGCTGAGTTATTGTTACCCGACTAGAGTATTCCTATTTGAAATAGGGAGGTGTACCTGAAGAAATCAAAAGAGGTGACCAGAGCAGTAAGAGCAGCCAAAGCTTCCAGAGAGCTAAGGCTGGCACAGGGCATTAAAGAGGGGGAGAAGGACTTCTTCAGATACATCAGGGAGAAAGGAGTTGTAAAGACCAAATAGTAAGGATTAAGAGGGATGGGGTTGGGTGGAAACAGGGGCAGAACAGGCAAAAGCATTAAACGAGTACTTCTGCTTAGTATTTACTAAAGAGAAAGGGGTAGCTGTACCCAAATCAAATTGGTTTTATTTTTAAAGAGCTTTTCATAACCAAGTGCTGGTTGGTTGGAGGGTAGGGGGTGACAGACAGGGAAATCCCAGTCCATGGGGGTAGTGGAAGGCAAGGAGGGTGGACAAGGTGCCTGGGCCAGGTGGCATACACCCCAGGGTACTAAGGGAGCTGGCAGAACCCTTGGCAGACCTGTTCAATGCCTCCCTGGACTCTGGGAGTGTACCTCAGAACTGGAGGATGGCACACGTGGTACCCCTCCACAAAAAGTGACCCCCAAGGATAAGCCAGGGGACTACAGACCGGTGAGCCTCACATCCATCATGTGAAAGCTGCTGGAGACCATCCTGAAGGAGAGGCTGGTTTCCCTCCTAGAGGCTAATGGGCTGCAGGACAATAAGACAGCATGGGTTTGTCTCAGGTAGATCCTGTCAGACCAACCTGGTGGAATACTACGACTGGGTAATCAGGCAACTGGACAAGGGCCATGCAGTGGATGTCCTGTACCTGGAATTCAGTAAAGCATTCGATTCAGTGCCACATGGGAGGCTAGAAAGTAAGCTGGAAGGCACAGGGGCAGAGCGAAGATGGTGGGATGGGTAGTGAACTGGATGCAAGGGAGACAGCAGATAGTGGTGGTGGGAGGGGAGCTCTCATCACCCAGGGCGGTGACAAGCGGGGTGCCACAGGGCTCTGTACTGGTACCGGTGTTGTTTGGGATCTTCACCACAGACCACTCAATAGGCATCAAGAACAAGATCCGTTTGTTTGCAGATGACACCAAGATGGGCGCAGTAGTGGATGACCTAGGAGGGTGCCAGGGATTACAAGATGATCTGGCAAAATTGGAGGCCTCGTCAGACAAGTGACAGCTGGGGTTCAATGCCAAGAAATGCAAGGTGCTACATTTTGGCTCAAAAACATAAGAAGGAACTATCAGCTAGTCGGGGATTCAACTAGCCAAGACAGAAGAGGAGGAGAAGGATCTGGTGGTGATCGTAACGGGAGGAATGAACAACTCCGCACAGTGTAGAAGGGCAGCTGCAAAGGCCAACAAGATGCAGAGTTGCATTGCCAGAGGCATATCCTCAAGGAGGGGGGAGGTGATACTGCCGTTATACAGGTCACTGGTTAGACCACATCTGGAGTACTGCATGCAGTTCTGGCGGCCGTACCCAAAGGAGGACATTAAGTTACTGGAGGAGGTGCAGCTCAGAGCAACAGAAATGATCCAGGGGCTAGGGGACTTACCCTATGAGAGAAGGCTGAGAGAGTTGAACATGGACTCCCTGGAGGAGAGGAGGGCTAGAGGGGACATGACTGAAACCTTCAAGTTTGTGAAGAAAATGATTAGAATGGGCACAGAGGGACTTTTCCAATTAAGGAGGGGGAGGGACACTCGAGGGCACAATCTGAGATTGGAGTGGGGAAATGAGAAGACACTTTTTTTATGGAGAGGGTGGTGTCTGGGTGGAATTGCCAGAGAAAGTGGTATCCTGTAGTATAGCGGGCTGCTTCAAAAGGGGATGGGACAGGGTAAGGGTCGATGGAGGGGGGGGCGAGAGGCAGCTGCAGTATAAAGGCTACTAGCTGCACAATCGAGCAGACTTGATAGACCATAAGGTCTTTATCTGCTGGCAATTTCGTATGTAAATCTGCTTGTGCAAATGGGTTTTATACCAGGTAGATAAATACCTGGAGTTTGTCCCATGAAACAGTCAGTCTTCCCCTTCCCCACCTTTCCTCTCTTTCTTTTCCTGCCCAAGCAGCTCATCCCTTTACTCTTCTGTAATATCTACCCTTGTAGCCTCAGTCTTTTTAAGCCTTGTATTGTTCACACCAATATTTGTGAAGTATGAGACTGAGGGGTGTGGCCTACCTAGACTTTAGCTCATTGAGTCTGTGTGGCCATTTTGAGTCAGATTCAGCAATGGATGGTTCCCACGCCATATGGCGTCAACTGGACCCAAGGACTTAACAAGGCATTTGACACAGTCTCGCACAAAAGATTAATAAACAAGTTAGCCTGCCTGGGAGTGGGTCCCAGGGTAGTAACCTGGGTAAAAAGTTGGCTGGACAACAGTACGCAGAGGGTAATAGTAAATGGAGTCCACTCCGAAGAAAGGGGGCTTACTAGCGGGGTACTGCAGGGTTCAGTACTCGGACCGGTCTACTTTAATGTCTTTATAGGCGATACTGCAGAGGGACTGGAAGGAAAAGTATGCATCTGTGCAGACAACAAAGATCTGCAACAGGGTTGATACACGGGGGTTAAGAAAGGATGAGAAGGGACGTGGCAAGGTTGGAGGAAGGTGAAAAGTGGCAGCTTAGATTCAATGCAAAGAAGTGCAAAGTAATGCATCTGGGAAACAAAAAACCCAAGAGAAGAGTACACAATTTGGGGGTATAAACAACAACAAAAATGGAAAGGGACCTAGGGGTAGTCATATCAGATGACCTAAAGGTAGGCAAGTAATGTGAGAAGCCAGTAAAGAGGGCTGGGGGGATACTGGGATGCACAGGGAGAGGCATCACCAGCAGAAAACAGGAAGTTGTTGTCCCTCTGTACACACAGTTAGGGAGACCCCATCTGGAGTGCCGTGTACAGTTCTGGAGACCCCATCTCTGCAAGGACATAGACAGGATGGAGGCAGTCCAGAGGAGGGCAACTAAAATGGTGCAGGGTCTGCGAAGAGAGACTAAAAGAGCTTAATATGTATACCCTTGAGGGAAAAAAGGGAGGGGGGGGACATGATAGAAACTTTCAAGTACCTCAAGGGAATCAACAAAGTCCAAGAGGGTAGCATCTTTCGGAAAAAGAGATGTGCAAGCACAAGGGAGCACAATCTGAAGATAGAGGGGGATGACTCAGGGGCAACAAGAGGAAGTATTTTTTCACGGTGAGGGTGGTGGACACATGGAACAGCCTTCCTGAGGAGGCTGTGTGGTCAAAAACAGGGGAATTTAAGAATACATGGGACAGACATAAGGCAATTCTAGTGGGAGGTAGGAGGAAGTAGGCTGTTGGTAAAACTAGGCTCTGCAGCTTATCTGACAGGTAGGGAAATGGGCAGACTGGGTGGGCCAAGTGGTCCTTATCTGCCGTCAGAGTCTATGTTTCTAGACATCAGCCTATGGCCAGGGAGATGTAAACTTGACACAAATCTTGCGCCTCCGGAAATACAAAATAACAGATTTGCTAATCTTTGTGTAAGTTTATTGCAACTATGCACCACGTAGAACATGAAGAAGTATATGATTGTTCTTCATATCTTTTTCCAGTACTTTTACTCGTCTCCTGCATATAGTCTTGAATGAGAAATTTTAAACTGTTACCCTATCCAATACAAGTTTGCAGGGCTCGTTAAAGGAAAATCTTACTAAAAACAGGCTCTGACGGCAGATGACCCACCCAGTCTGCCCCTTTTTCCCCTACCTACATTCTGACCACAGACCCTACTTAATCTACAGCTCATTCTCCCTCCCCTCTCCCTTTCCACCATGATTCCACTGTGCCTATCCCATGCACTCGTGAACCCCATCACTGTTTTCCCCCCACCACCTCCACTGGAAGGCTGTTCCAGGAATCCACTACTTTCTGTGAAGAAGTACTTCCTTACACCTCTCTCGAATCTAGCCTCTTCCAAGTTCATAGCCCTCAAGCACCTTTTTCTGAAAAATACTTCCCTCTTGTACATTATTTCCAGTTACTAGTCGGATTAAAAAAAATCTACTAGCATTTGGCTAGTAGTCCAGTACCAACTTCAATCCATCGCACCGGCAGGGGGCCACTATGACAATAGTCACAGAGAAACTGGCAGTCAACCACAGCCAGTGGGTGTCTCTGTGCCACACTTCATAACAGAGAAAGGGTGAATTTGAAAGGAGAGGAAAAAAAAAAGAGGAAGACTTCTTTGCTTTATAAAACTTGCAAGAATTTCAAAAGTTTGGAGCTCCCTAGCCTGTGCAAGCCATATGTGTAACTTCCCTACTTCAAGCCAGCTTGAGAGCAGCTTTCCTGGAGATTTCATCAGATGAACAGAATTAAAGCTGAATAATTAAATTCAAAAAACCACCAGCAGATTGAACAATATAGTTTACAAACACGCCCTGTGTTTTTTTCTATCACAATACATAGCAAAACCCAGAACACACCAAAAAGCAAAACCCAGAACCTCACACCGAAAAAAAAAAAAAAAAAAAATTACACTTCCATTTTCGAGAATGAAGTTTCTGACACCTGACACACTTTGTCCTACTAGCACAGCTGTGCAATCTTTCCTACAAAAAATAGCAACCTGCAAAGGGTGCTAGAAACACAGCAATCACTAGACTTAATTTCTGCTAGAATTCTGCCATGCTAGCTAAAACTAACACGGTTCTAACATAGAAACATAGAATTTGACGGCAGATAAGGACCACTTGGCCCACCCAGTCTGCTCTAACAATAAAGGTTTTCTGCATAGATAATGCTGATTCACTGCATGTCCCACAGTGTTCAGTAGCCAGGAGGCCACATGACCCAGTAGATGACTTCCCACCCCCGCCCCCTTCCTCTAGGCCTAAAACAAGAATGGATTTCCAGAAATCCAAAATCAACCCAACACATGAAGACAGGAACAGGAGCCAGAAAACAAAGTCGCCCACGTTATTCTGGGGGCTTTCTTGCAGTCAAATCCTTGACAATACCTAGGCTCATCCAGACACAGGCAGTGGTGGCACTAGGCACATGCAACTGCATGGGGCAGCAACGGGGGCCCCTGCCACCAATGTGCCCCGAATTCCTACACAACTGCAGAGGTTAAACTAAAGCAGAACAGTTCAGAATGCCATTCCTCTCTACCTCCTCGCTCAGTCAACCACGTGATCACTGTCACTCATGAACCACTAGTCTCCCAGTCACTCAGACGGCAATACACAAGTTGGCGTCAGTACCTCAGACAGCCAATCTAAGTGCACCATCTTGGGTGGTCTAATCACGGGCAGTTTTACTTTGGTGCCGTGCGGTTACACATCATTTCAGCAGAACTGGCCACTGTGGTGGTGCTGGCGAAGGGAGTATGGATGTTAACAGGACTGCAGCTCATGTCTTGTTGCCACCGGGTATCAAGTCAGTCTCAGTGGAAGAAGTTTCATTCACAGCAGCCGATGGTTTTATCATCCCTATCATTTAATACAGTATCAATTGCTGCAGTGCCACTCCAAGGTGGCTTTACCGCCCACAGGGAGTGGGCTTGTTGCGCTGAGGAGGAATGGCCAGGTAGAAGGCAAGAAGCAGCAGAAGAGGGGGGTGAGTCAAAGAGACTCTTTTGGTGGCTGGGTGTGCGAGGGGTCTCTGCCCATGCTGGATTGGACTGGGTGGCTTTTGGTTCATCGTGCTGGATGTGGGCGAGCGACTACATGGCTGCTGCATGACCGCCGGTCAATGGTTCTGGCTTCCTGGCTGCACGGCATGGCTGTTGCTCAAGTCGGCAGTTCCCGGTGGACTCGCTCTGGATTTAGGGGCTGCCAGTGTCTGCTCGAACAGGAAAGTGAAAACCAGTCCACTGCAATGTTATTTATTTTGCACTGTTGTAGTTACATAGATACATAGACACTGTCAGCAGATAAGGGCCTGCAGCCCACCCAGTCTGCCCATTTGAGCTTGCAAGTTCACTTTATGTTTTCCTAGAAGTCTGTTGCCCCTTACTCCTGACCTCCAAAATTCCTTTATGCCTATCCCATGCATTCTTACTGTAAATCCCGTTGATTGTTTCAGCCCCCACTACTTCCTCTGTCAGGGTGTTCCACTTGTCCACCATCCGTTCTGTGAAGAAATTCTTCCTCACGTTTCCTCTGAATCGCCCTCCCTCCAACTTCATCCCATGCCCTCTAGTCCAGGAACGTCTTTTTCACTGGAAAATAGTGTATTCCTGCACCCTGTTCCTCCCTGTAAGGTACTTGTATGTCCATCATATCCCATCTCTCCCTCTTCTCCAGGGAGTACATATTCAAGTCCTTCAACCTGTCCTCATAGGACTTGTGATGCAATCCATGTACCATAGTTGTTGCCCTCCTCTGAACCTTCTCTATCCTATGTCCTTACATAGATAAGGTCTCCAGAACTGTACACTGTACTCTAGGTGGGGCCTCACTAGTGTCTTGTATAGTGGAATTATGACCTCCCTTTTCCTGCTAGCGATGCCCCTGCCTATACATCCCAGCATCCTATTTGCTTTACCTGCTGTCTTGTTGCACGGTTTCCCTACCTTGAGGTCATCAGAGATAACCCCAAAATCCCTTTCCTGCTTGGTGCATGCTATATCCTCACCCCCCCCCCCAAACTGATATGTTCCAGGGTTTTTGTGCCCCATATCCATTATCTTGCACTTCTTTGCATTGAATTTCAACTGCCAAACTCTTGGCCATTCTTCAACCTTCTGCAGGTCCCTCCTCATTCTGTCTACACCCTCTGGTGTGTCCACTCTGTTACAGAGCTTCATGTCATCAATGAACAGGGAAATTCTGCCTTCTAGGTCCTGCGCAATGTCACTGATGAAGACGCTGAACAGGACCAGTCCCAGCACTGATCCCTGTGGTACCCCACTGGTTGCTCTTCCCTCTGTGGAGTGACAGCCATTTACCACCACCCTGTGTCCTGCTGCCCAGCCAATTACCTACCCACCACACTACTGTCCTGCCCACTCCCATATTCCCTAGTTTGTTTAATAGCCTTCTATGTGGCACAGTGTCAACGGCCTTGCTGAAGTCCAGACAGGCCACGTCCACTGCTTCCCCTGATCCACCTCCCTTGTCACCCAGTCGAAAAATTCAATGAGGTTGGTCTGACATGATCTCCCATGAAACCATGCTGCCTTGGGTCCTGTAATCCATTGGCAACCAGATGTTCCACCAATCTCTCCTTCAATAGTGCTTCCATTATCTTCCCACTACCGAAATCAGGCTGACTGGTCTGTAGTTCCCCACATCCTCTCTGTTCCTGCTTCTGTACAAGGGGACTACATCTGTTGTCCTCCAGTCTTTGGGTACCTCCCCCGTTTCCAGTGATTGGCTAAACAGGATTGCCAGAAGTTCAGCCACCACCTCTCTTAGTTCTTTCAGGACCCTGGGGTGCACCCCCATCTGACCCCAATGCTTTATCAACTCTTATTCCTTCCAGTTCCTTCAGGACCCTTTCCCGTGTAAAGGGACTTGTGTCCATTTCTGCGTCATTCCCAACCCTTGCACTCCCTTCAGGCCCATTACCTTCCTCTTCCTCAGTAAAGACTGAGCAGAAATACCTGTTCAGTATGTAGGCTTTACTGTTGTCATCCTCCACATGGCCCCATCCTCCCCCTTCAGTCTCACTATCTCTTCCTTTGCCTTTCTTTTTTCACTTATGTACCTGTAAAAGGTTTTGTCCCCTCTACCCACTGATTTTGCGATGCGCTCTTCTGTCTGAGCTTTGGCTTCCCTTACTGACCTCCCTGCCTCCCTTTGCTTCTCCTGGTACTTCTCCCTATCCCCTTCTACCTGTGTGTCTTTTGTATTGCCTGAATGCAATCTTTTGACTTTCACTTTCTCCACTACCTCCTTGGAAAACCATAATGGCCTCCTCTTCCTTTTCCCTTTGCTAACCTGCTTAATGCATAATTCTGTTGCTCTTGTAATCCCCGTTTTAAATATTGCCCACTGTTCCTCAACCCCCGATTCCCACCCCATTTCCATTAATGCCTCTTTCAAGCATCTCCCCATTTTCCAAAAGTCTGCCCCCCTAAAATCCAGGATACGTGTTTTTGTGTGGTTTGGTTCTGCTCCTTCTGTGATTTCAAACCACAGTGACTAGTGGTCACTGTTCCCCAGGTGCTCCCCCCCCCCCACTGTTACCCCATCACACTGTCCCAGTTTGTGAGCACAAGGTCCAGTATTGCCTTCTGCCGAGCTGGTTCCATGACCAGTTGCTTGAGGAAGGCACCCTGAAGGAAGTCCAGGATAAATCTGCTCCTGGTTGGTGCTGCTGCTGGGAGGCTCCAGTCTACGTCTGGAATATTGAAGTCTCCAACCAGCACGACCTCACCCTTGTCTGCCATCCATTGGATGGCTAGCATCAGCTCCCTATCTGTTTCTTCCTCCTGGGCTGGTGGTCTGTAGACCACCCCTGTGCAGATGGCTGACCCCATTTTTCTTTCCAGCTTAACCCACAGTCTCTCTCCCCCATTTTATTCCTCCTGAATCTCTGTGGCCTTTATGCCATCTTTCACATAAAGTGCCACTCCTCCGCCCTTCCTGCCCTGTCTCTTCCGAATATGTTGTAGCCAGGTATAGCCATCTCCCAGTCATGGTTATCACTACACCAGTTTTCTGTGACGGCCACAATGTCCAGGTTCAACTGCAGCATGACAGCCTCCAGATCCTCCATCTAGTTGCTAAGGCTCCTGGCATTAGCAGACATTGCTTTCTATGATTTGAACTCCCTAAACTGTTTAGTTCTACTCCAGACCCCTCCCTGGTTGTCCTTTATCCCTGGTTCTCCCTGCTGTCTGCCCTTCTGTTGAATTTTGCCCCCTTTCTGCCTATCCACCTCTTGGGTGCTTATCTTCATCTTTTGCACATTTCTTTGTAGAGGTATCCTCTCCTCCTGTTCACTGGTTCCACTGCTAGCTGTGCGGGGTGGGTAATTAGGTACCCTCCTTGCTGGCCTGCCACCCCCCTTGGCTAGTTTAAATGCTTGTCCGTGTAGCATTTAAACTTATCATTGAGTGCTTGGATTCCCCTCCAGGATGGATGCAGGCCGTCAGGCTTGAACAAGCCCCAATCCCTCCAGGTGGGTTCCCGTTCGCCAAATAATCCAAATCCTTCCTCACAGCACCAGTTCTTCAACCATGAGTTAAAGTTCCTGGTGCATGTGCCCCCAAGCTCTCCCATGCCTCTCACAGGTAGTACCTTCTGAGAAGATGACAGAAGTATCTACTTGCTTGAGACCTCTCCCCAATTTTCTAAACTCTTCCTGAACTTCCTTAGGCTCCTCGTTTGCAAGGTCATTAGTACCTAGGTGGATAATGACATCCACCTCATCCTCCAGCCTTGCTTTCCTGCCGATCCCCAAGATCTTCTTCCCATCCCTCCATGCCATTGCACCTGGTAGGCACCTCATCTCCCTGTCCTCCCCCTCCTGTGTTCCTAGCTGGATCCCTCTTATGACAGAGTCCCCCACCAGGATTCGCTTCTTCCTCCTCCTCCTCCTCCTCCTCCACCTCTGGGGTCCACTGCTCTCCCCACTGAGGTCACCTCCTTGGCTGACCTCCACATCCTTCCCTTCCACTTCTCTGGGTACCTCTGTTTGGTTGTCCCCATTTGCCAGTGCGGCATAGGAGTTCTGGAGTGGAACATGATTTGGGATTTGCCTCTGCCTGTCTGCCCTAACACTCCCCGAGCCCACCATCATCCAAGTGCTCCTCATTCTTGGCATCCTTTGAGGCAGTGGCATTGGACTGGGTGGTCTCTGAATAGGGGCGAAGGTATTCCTGAACCAGTTTACTTCCGCTCTGAATCTGGCTACTTCATCTCACAGTCCAGAGAAATGCCTGCAGATAGGGCAGCACCTCAGCATCCAGAAGGTCTGCCTGAATATGGCTGCCCCGCAGCCACTACATTGCACCACACCCCACATTTTACTGCACTTATACTGCTGTTCCAGTACTTGTCTGTTACTGAAGCTCTCCTAGTTCCCGCTATTAATGTACTGTCCTAAAAATCCTGCCACCGATCCTCAGATACTTTTCTTTAAAGAAAGAACACAAAAAAACAAACCAAATGGGTCAGAACAATTGTTGTACCAAGGTCGGGCTTCCTCCCCCTACTCCACAACCCCTGCTATTCCCTGTGCTTAGCTCCTATCATTCAGATTTAACAGGGTGTATAATTAAGAGTGGGGGCAGGGGAGAGGAGAGGAGGGACGGTGGGTGAAAATTTGCAGCAAGTAAAGACAGCAAAGGAAAACACCACTACTGCAAGCACACCAAATTAGGTTTTACGTTTTCAACAGCCCAAAAACAATCCTAAGTAAAGACAGCAAAGAAATAACAGTGCCACTAAAAGCCCACATATTTAAGTTTAAAACAAAAACAGCAATGAGCAGTTACTGCACTGAAATGAATCTGGATCCTTCCCCTTCTGGCTTCTTCTGAGAAAACAAAAAACTTGCTCAACTAGTTGGTTTGGGGGCCCTCGAGATGATTTTTTTTGTTTGTTTGTTTCCTGGGTGAGGAGGGTTATTACAACTTCAGTTTGGTGAGAAGATGGATGCTGATTATGTCCGAATTAGGGAATCTGCTGTCATATGATGTTTGCCAGTTGAGATGCTGAAGAGGATGGCTGCGCCAGCAGCAGTGGCATGGTCCTGTCTGTGGGAACAGGGTTTGTGGTGGTGGAAGGAGTTATGCATGCATTGCATAAGTATTACTATAGCCGTTGTGTATTCATTGCATTGTTGGGTTTCTCCTTAATCTGAATGTCATTTTTATTGGCTTGGTTTGTGCGTATGACAGGCCACCACTGGTGTCCCCCTCCCCCCACGGCAACAAGCTTTGCATGGGGCCCCCGCTGGGCAAATGCCACCACTGGATAAAGGTCATCAGAGATCCCAGGGAAGCAATCAATATAACTTGACTTATGGCCATGTTTGTGTGTGTGTTTTTAATCAGGAAAGGCCTTCTGAGCCATAATCTCTCATTTGTAGAGATGTCCTGGTTGGAGGGGTGCAAGAGAACAAGAATAGGCATTAAAGCACTGAAGATATATGTAACCAGGTCGCCGTGTAACTTATGGTTACTACCCCTGCCTTGAAGGCTCAACAAGGTTAAAGGGCCTGGGCTCTGTTTCAGATGGAAAAGGGGAAGGGGGTTCTTTCCCAGATATGAAATAAGTAGCGTGGTGTCTCCACCCCGAGTAAATTATTGTGGACTAGTTGTTTGTAGGGTGTAACCCCCTGGGATGCTGTACCTACCCAGCTCCTCTCACTGTCACCCCACACGTGTAATACCATAAACGAATGCAATACTATACTGGGCATGCAAGGAATGACTATCGCCAGTAATATGCTCACAGACAGTACTGAACATTAACAATAAAATATTTATTAACAGGGGAATGGGGATGCAAAGATAAATGGCAGTTTAATTATTTAATGAACTGGTAAAACCATAAACAATAACAGTAACAGTGCCCACCCCCAACAGCAACAACCCCAACATTAAGCCTACCTCCCCACTGGTACCAATGCCCCCTACAGTCAATCTGGGCACCCAAGTAAGGAGAATGTTGCAGGCCTGTACAGTGCAGCTGGTTGGCCCATGCTGGTGCATTTTAAGAAGAACAAGGTTTGGAAAGAACTTTGTACAATCCCCAGCTGCAGGCAGGCCCTGTGTTTACTCATGGTTCTGCAGTCTCACAAGGTCGGGTCAGTCGAGCTGAGGGCCTCAAGCTGTAGAGGCAGGGCAGTAGCTTGCTTGGCTGTGGCCGAATTCTTACAGCTCGTCACCTTCTGAGATGCACAGACTCTGGCAGCTTGTCACCTTCAGGGTCACTCCCTCTCAGATGCTGGAAAAAGGCCAATATTGGGGACCATGACCACACGGCTACCTCACATGTCCAGGTTTCTAACCCACAGGGGAAGACAATGGGTAATGCCTGGCTGTAGCACTACCTAGCTGATTCCCCAGACCATCCTTGGCAGATGGCGATTCCTATTCTGGAACTTTGGAATCGCACAGTCTTTCTCTCTGCAGCTGGCAGACATGCCCGCCCTATTTCTCCCCTCCTCCCTCTCTCTCCCATACCACCCCCTCACCACCACTCTTCTTTCTCTTTTCCCACTAACCCACTCCTAACAAAGCTTCACTGAGCCGCCTATGACTTGTACTGTATAATTAACTCGCAACACAATTCCTTGACAATGCCTTTGGCTGCTATTATTGTAACTTTTTTTTTTTTTGTAAGTTACATTGTAATGGTCATGTTGTGTTTTATACCTTATTGTCCTTATTGCCTTGACATGGAATCTTTGTAAAAGAGCTCTCAGCTCAAAGGTGTCATCCGAAATACAAATAAATAAATAAAATTAGTGCCTCTGACAACAAGTTCAATTCGTCCCCTTAGAGCTAGGGATGGCAAACAGTTTCTCAGGCAATTCTCGAAATGTAGGCTTAACAGCAAACTAGGCTTCTCGTTCTTCAGGCTGGAATTCCCAGGTGAAGGGAATCTTTTAGTTATTTCTGGTTGTCTGCTCAAGCGGCAGTTCATGCAGTTAGCAGGATTCAGTCGCGCCATCCTCACTGGCTGAGAGTTTCTCTCAGAGGGCTTCATGTTTTAGCTACAATCAACTTTTAAAACATTCGCTCTGGCTTTCCAGGTGGTACAAAGCTTCTGATAGATCTCCTGGAATTCAGTTGTAGAAGCCTAGACTGACTTCCAAACTTTTCACAGAAAACGCAGGCTGAGGCCTCCTCACTTGTAGAGAGCTTCAGGCAGACTGCCCGAAGCTGAATCTGTCCCTGGGGTCTGAGGAGAGAATTGCAGCTTCCAACTGGTTGAATACAGCTGTCCATCTACAAAATTAATATGCATTAAGTCCACTCGATGCCTGACTGGTTCACCGTTTAGGTGCCAAGAACACAGTCCTTAACTGCCTCCCAGGAGCCACAGCTACAGTCCTCTGGCTACTGGCTCCATGGTCAGTGGGCTGGTAGCTTGGCCGGCTTCGGTATCTCATCCTACTCGGATGGTGTTATACAATGCCAGGTCCATTAAAAACAACACTGCTATTATTGCTCATCTTTTTGGGTCAGTGGACCTGGCTTGCATCACCGAGACCTGGCTGGATAGGAATTCTGGCCCCATCCTGGATTCAGCTATGATGGACGATTCTTGGTGATACACCACACAAGGTTGGATTACAGGGGCGGGGGAGTAGCAGTCTGTTTTAGAATGGAATTGGGTCTGTAGCTGTGCCAGTTGGGGAGATCAGATCCTTTAAGTATACTGTGGTCGCAGATGTGGGGTGCAGAATTCTTCTCGTCTACCGTCCACCCGGGGGCAAGAAGCAATTTCTGCAGGAAGTCGTGGACTTCGTTGTCGACATGGTATTGGAATCCCCCAGATTGATGGTTCTGGGTGATTTTAATGCCTGGGTCAAAGACGAACTCTCGCAATTTGGTCAGGACTTCCTCAGACTTATGAATTTATTTGGGCCTCACAGAGGTGGTTGCCTCTGCGACACAACTGTGGTCACTCATTGGATCTGGTCTTTCTATTGGGTATGGAGACTTCCGATATGGTGGTGGACCCAGTCGGGTAGTCTGACCACCACTCTATAAGATTCAATTTCCAAGTTCCCCCCCAACAGACCTGCTCCTGTGGAGATGGTCAGGTACTGCCTTTAAGGGGTGTGGCCCCTGATGGTGGTACTGGATCTATCGGGATTACCAAATGCAAGCGTGGGTCCAGACAATCTGTTGCTAGCCTATAACAGGGCTGTGACAGGGGCTCTGGATTCCATCAGAGGCAGTATAGCATAGTGGTTAAGGGCTAGGTCTAGGACTGGCCTCAAGTCTCCAGTCTTTGGAACTAGAAAGAAATGGGAATAGTTACCCGTCCCCCAAAGGTGAGTGGGGACTGGCTCTATTGCCGCCTTCGACAGAAGGGATAGGATTTCTTCTAGAACCAGAGGAAGATGTTGCAGGGAGTAAGACAACTGAGGGGTGGGTTTTCAAGGAGGTTTCTGTATAAACTATCAAGTGTCCGGCAGATATTAGCTGGAGCGCCCAAACGTCCAATGTTATCCTCTCCCAACCCAGCAGATGGGAGGAGAATCTCCCCCCTACCAGTTCCTCTGGAATGGCCAGAGGGAGAGTCAGGGAGTCAGGAGGTGTGGGGCAGCGCAGCAGCAGAGGCTCCCACAGACTTTTTGCCATGGGGAGTCTTGGTTGCTGGAGGGGCCCGTTTGATGGCATGCTTTCCTTGATTGGGCTTTTGTTTTTGTCAGGTTTGATGATGAAAAGGACGTCACTGCCCCCAAAGGGCCTGTACAAAGTCTGGCCCAACTTTAGTACAGTGCCCTTCTCCTGCAGTTCGGTTATGATGTCCTTGACATCACCCCAACAGCACCGAACCCCTGAAGGGAACCTCCTGTATTGTGGACTGTACTTCAGGGACCAATCCTGACACACGGAGCAAGACATGACGTCGTAGTCCTATGGCGAAAGCCGAGCTCCTGCCAGCTCTGTCCACCGTGTCACAGGTGACACGAAGCATGTGCTTATAGGCCAAATGAGCGGAACGGACCAGGTCTCCCAGTTCCTGCTTAGTTTGTGAATCAGGCAGGGAATCCAGCTTGGATTCCACCTGGCTAAGGATGGACTTCTGGAAATCCCCCATGTGGCCGACGTAGTTGAGGGCCCTGATGCCTAGGGTCGAAGAAGAGTAAATCATCTTCCGTACTGATCCAGAAGTCGGATTCCTTGTCAGACAGGGACAAGCTCAATGTTTGGGGTTATGGAGCCACACTGTGGGCTGCACTGATCACAACCAACCGCCTTTGGGGTGAAGACTAAGGAAGTTCTTACCTCCGAGCCTGGTATAGCCTCTCCGTCTTGCTTGGAAGGGGGGCTAGCACGGACGGTTGTTTCCAAATAGTGGAAACAAGATAGTCGTGAGGCTCTATCCAGGGTGGAATCAGTGTGGGAGCAGTCTCGGGCAAATTCAAATAAGCAGTGAGTGTCTTACACTGTGGATCTGGCTCCACCGATTGCCACTGACGTGTCTCCTGGATCTTTCTCAAGAGCTCCAGAAAAGAAGGATCCTCCGGAGGGTACTTCGAAGGGTCCCTCGGCCGTTCTGGAGTATGGGGCTCGTCTCCATGATCAGAGTGGTCAGATTCAGAATCTAAGTCAGATGGCTCTGAGGTAGAAGACTCCTCCGTGGGAGGGGGAGGAACGACCCCTCTGGGGAGCCCCCGGGGGTGCATGTCCTCCCACCCCGGGTGCCAGAAGGTTCTCCTGGTGTCTGGTAAAGGCGAGGGAGCTCCCGCCCTGTGGTTTAGGGGGTCCCGCATAGGGACCGACATCGGAAAACGAGACTCTACTTCGTTGGTGACCTGAGCCCCGGCCTCAGCCCAACAGGAGGCCAAGGTCTCCTTCAGCTCCACCGGTGGCTGCAGAGACGGAGGATGAGGAAGGGGGCTCCGATACAAGTAGTGTTGGTACCCGTAATGAGTATCCATAGCCCGACGGCAGGAAGCCCGGAGTCGGGTACTGAGGAGTCTGGTACTGCGGCGTCGGGTATTGCGATGTTGGGTACCTTGGCTCCAGAGGCTGACGGAGCAGAGGGTCCTGGCAAAGGCCTTGCCTGCAGACCAGACAGAGGAGGAGTCTGTCCCGCGGGCATCAAGCCTGGCGTAGGGCGACAGCCGAACAGGTCTTCCGTCGGGCAAAGGGATGCTGGAGGGCAGCGCTGGGTCAGCTAGCGTCAGGTCAGGCATAGGAGGGGGAACCCCTGACGGCAGCGTCCCAAGGACGTTGGTCTCAACCGGGGAAGGAGGGTTGAAATCCCCAGGTGTGTACCAAGGGGACGCGGGGACCTCAGTAGACAGAGTTATCCGCTGCAGAGAGCCTGGGGCATCAGGTGTGACGATAGGGTCTGACGCAGGCAGGTTAACCGGGGGGTCATCGGAGGAGCCAGCGACCGTCTTGTTAGCAGTGTCTGGGCGGAGGGAGGAGCCAGTGTCCAACTTATCAGACTCCCTGTCTGAGGAAGGCCGTAAAAGAGTGACAGCCTTGTTGGAGGGAGGGAGCTGGGCGATCACCCAAGGAGTTGAGCTACTTAGCAGCCCTGTCCGGGCAGGCATCGTTGGGACAGACATCAGATTTACCGGACCCACTTGGACCGGAAGGCTGTGGTAGAGGAGCGGCCTTGTCAGGAGCGGAGGCCTCCTTAGCCACGGAGACTCCCGAAGGGCCCCGAGTACGAGCCCGACGGGAAGGGAGAAGCCTTCTTAGTAGCCACCAAAAGGGCCGTTGAGGAGCGTTCCCCCGGAGGGGATGATACCTGTAAGGCTGCGACTCCAGCCGAAGTTGCAGCTGCTGTGGAAAACGAATCCCACTCCTGGTGCTTCTTCTCATGCTTCTTTTTGTGGTCTTTGGGGGAGGTTGACACCTGCCAGTTTCTTCAACTGCTTTTCCATTGATGCCATTTTCTTTTTGAGGAGATGGGCTTCCAGGGACGGCTGCCTTCGCTTTCGGGTAGCAGAACTGAATTTCTGGCAGTGCTGACACTTCTCCACGGGATGGTCTGGGCCTAGACAGAAGAGGCAGAAGGAGTGGCCGTCCTTGTGTGGAAGCCGAGAACCATACGAGTCGCACTTGTTTTTATGTGATTCAGAGGGATTCGGAGACTACATACACAACAGATGGTATGAGAAGAAACAAGCTTCAAGAAAAAAGGTTGAAAATGTTGAAAACTTTACAACCAAAGGTACCGACGAGCGCTGTTCTACCTCGAGGAACTTTCACAAGCAGACGGCGGGAAAGAACTGGAAGGTGGGTGTGGGGGACCGCCCCTTTATACCAATGTCATCTGATGCCGGGCACCTGACGTGGGGGCAGTCCCCCACCACAGACCCTAGCTAGAAGTTTTCCATGGGGTCCTGACGCCTGGCAGCTCAGTCCTATCTGTGAATACCTACTGCAAGAATCCTCTCGAAGTAAGATCAGAAGTCATAATCCGCTCCACTTCCAACTTTAAGTCAGCCACAGGTATTTCAGCCGATAATCCTATCAGCCGAAGGTTCTTCATCAGCAAGGTGTTTTCAATTTTTTCGAATTTAGCTATGTTAGACAGCTGTTCATTCTAAGATGCATTCACCACATCTTTCAAGGCAGTTGCTCTCACCGAGAGCGCTTCTATGTTATTCTCTGTTAGTTACTTGGTCTTCACATTTTTAGAGCTTCTCCTCAATCTGGGTACATCTATTCGAAATTTCTGACAAGGTACCATGGATTTTGCTGAAGGATGATCGGGATTTTTCTTGAAATCCCAACAGAAGCGTCTGAATGGACTGAAGTGTTGGTTTAGCAGGTTGTTTTGGCTTAGCACCCGTGTCGGAGAGACACTATTACAAGGGAAGCCATTACCCACTCCAGCACAAGTGAATCAGTGTTCACTCCTAGCGGGGTTGCTTTCCCTATTTTAGGAGAAACATATTTATCAGTGTTGTCTGGATTAGCCTCTGTCAAATCCCTTATTTTGGATCTTAACTGTGCCATAAAATTTCTACCCTTTTTGCAGATTTTAACAGAGTTTAAGAACTGGTTGTAGCAGAGCTCAGAAATCAGTGTCTTGCTTGTCTTGCTTCTACCACCTCTCGAGCGCCCCCCTAAATTTTGGGGGGATACACACATTAAAGGAAAGCTGTTCTTATAATCTCTACTGAGGGTCAAGTGTTCCAGTGACACAGGAACAGGGAGAGTTGTCAAACAGGTTTCAGCACGGTTGAGTGGTTGGAGGGGGTGTATGAATATTTTTATTTCAGATGGCTGGCTTTCTGGCTAGTACTACAATCCCTGTAATTATGGACTAATAATTTCACAGGCTGGATTGCTTCTCAGCTAATCAGATGGTAGGATTTTTCCTTCACATTTTATAAAACAAACACCTGAATAGTGATGCCCCCACCAGATTCCAGCTGGAAAGTATTAAAGTATTTACTTACAGCATACAAATCAAAGTTGATCATCTATGGGAGAATAGAGATAAAACAAAATATGATAAGCAGTTTAATCATATACTGAATATGACCTGGATATTATGTATAAAATTAATATGTTATGAATAAACCACGGTTGGGTGTGTGGCAAATTGTAATAAGTGATTGAGACTTGGATGACTTGTGAGGCCTTGGCTGTAGCCGAGGGCCTTCAACCACCCAAGAAGTGAGGTTACTGTACAGAGAACGAAGTATGGGTCTGGCTGTGTAACGAGAATTTACACACAACCAAGGGGTTTGATGCTACATAAACCCTGAGAGCGAAGCTCAAGGGGTTTATGCGTAGCATCAAACCCCGAGGGTGTGTGTAAAATTTGAGTTTTCACACACCCAGACTCATATTTTATTTTATATAATTGCTGGGTTTGCCTTTTTCGCCTCAGCAATTATATAAAATGAACGCAGGCTGCTGCGCGGCCCGCCCGGTTCGAATTGAGCATCCGGTCTGTGACAGTGACTCACAGTGCTGTTTTCAATTAATTTTACACTTTTTTTTGGAGGGGTGAGCAATAGAAACAGGTTCTCTTTAACGTTGCAGATTCTGTTTAAAAAATAAACTTACCGAATCCAATTCCAAGTGGTGGTTCAGTCTTCTGGGAAAGCGCCAAGCTGCCTGAAGGAAAAGCAGCAGGGGTATGCGAGAGGTGAGGGAAACCGTGTGCATGTTTGCCGTTATAAATGCTCCTTTATAACTGCAAATTACGCCACAGTTTCCTTATGGGAAAAAGGCTAAGCCAGTAATTATAGTACTGATGCACTCACGGAGCAGATTATTGCACTCAAAGTTTGTAAAATGATCAAAAGTGTTATGAAAATAGAATAGATAAGTGTGTATTACAAGGCAGTAATACCATCGAGAGGTTTGGAGGACATGGAATCTCAAGAGCAAAGCTTGAGTGATCCTAAAGTCCCCAAACCTCAAGATGGTATTACTGCCTTGTAAAACACTTATCTTTTATTTTTTGTAATATATGGATCCATTGCTAATACTACAGTTGGATATGACCTCTGAACTTTAGTACTGTCAGCAAAAACGATAGTA
Source organism: Neoceratodus forsteri (assembly GCA_016271365.2). Classification (NCBI taxonomy): domain Eukaryota; kingdom Metazoa; phylum Chordata; order Ceratodontiformes; family Ceratodontidae; genus Neoceratodus; species Neoceratodus forsteri. Next base: position 760,605,284 of record CM057453.1, read on the forward strand.
TCACGTTTCAGGATAGTATTACTGGGAACTTTTTGTATAAATTAGTATGGTATTCTTGAGGCTTATCCACATATTACATCATAATAAGATATGAATCTAAATAATTTTAAAGGAACATTGACCATATTCTCAAATAAACCTAATTACTCTTCCAAACAAGCCTTATTTAGAAACTGATGAGTCCCCTATTTTAAAATAAGCAAGCTAAAAATTACACCAAATCTTATTATTCGTTAAGTAAACAAGGTTACACAGAAGGCTGAACAGACCTTGCCAGCGCTGTGGACTACAGCATCACAGGTAGGCCTGGTACTGGTGTTGGAAACTGTGACAATCGGATAACCGAGCAACAGTGACATTGTCCACATTAATGCAGATGGGTGCAGCTGCGGTGGACATCGGTGTTGGTGTTGCTGGACCAGCATTCATCAACAAGTTCTGTAGCACGACAGAACTCACAGGCTGTTCTGGCACTGTTAATAGTGATGAGCGCCTACCCACCCCAGTATTTGGCCCTTCTGTGTGACTGAACATGAGACAGCGCAGGGTGCCCAGCATCAGTCTAACCTTCCCATTGCAAATGCATGGACCACAAATTAAGGCTTGGCAAATGATGACACCATTCCACTGATGTCAACTGCTGTCAGGAGTCCAATCACGAGGCCACACCACTACCTTTCCTAGATGCACTGTGCTGGACTCTGACAGCAAGGTTTTCAGCATTGATGACTTCTTCAGTGGTGACTTCTTACCTGAAGTCGATGGAGGAGAAGGTGTTTTACCCGCGATGTTGTGGTCCTTGTCTCTGTAGTTTACTGGAGAACTGACTATAGTGACTTCTTCCTGTGTCTGAGTGGTCTGACTGAACATTTGGCAGCTGTGCAATGGTGAACATTATGGCTGGTACTGAGGCAGTTAACACAGTGGTAATGGGCGTTGTTGCAGGAGATTTTATTACCACAACTCTTCAAAAAAAAAAAAGGCAGTCCTTCTTGAGCTCAGAAGCAATGGTTGACAGTGATCCCAATTGACAGTATTACCGCACAGTAGTAGAAAAACGGTCGAGAAAAAAAATCTTGTTGGTGAAGAAGTAATCTCCACTGGTGTGTCATACGTGATCGTGGGTAAGGGAAAAAAAATGCTGAAGTGAATGGGCAGTCCACATTGCATACGAGACACTGAGAAGTCCAGTGTTGTACATGAGGTCATACATTGACATGGGCAGCCTCAGCTCTGGAAAGTCTCCTGCGACTTACAGTTTACAATCCAATTTAACCCCTAAATTATGTCTGCTGCCCCTCCTGCACACACTACAGTATATCTAATACAGATAAAGTACAAAAAAGGAAAAAATAGTAATACAACTGACATCTCCAGGTTCAGATTATCCTGCTTGTGTGACAAACTGCAAACAATTTTGGCTTAATGCCACTCTTAATGAACAAGAAAAAATTTAGTAAATTTGCATTACCAATGCTTTAGTTTGCTAAATAAGATTATACTTCATATCCAAATGTAACTTTTGCATGGAAAATACTCCATGCAACCAACCATATGAAATCTACAGTACTGCTAATGCATCATACCAACCAAATTATACAACAAAATATTTCCAGCACACCCGCCTTTCTCCCATAAAAAAGGATACCATAAATCTTTTATATCTCAACTCGGAGTGAATTATTAATTTCCCCTCTACATACATGCATACAGACACCCTTCAAAAAAAGATCAATAAATATATTTCTTAAAGATTAAATAACAGCATTTATGATATTACTATTTAATAAAATATTTCTAAATTACCGGTTCCTTAATTCAGACTAGATTACTCCAACATTCAGTGCTGGTTCCAGGATAATCACCTGCCTTCAGTGCCCCAAAAATGGTCTCTATTTCCTTTGGCAACAGACACAGTGTTCTCCGTTCATTATTTTAGGGAGGTAGGCCACCATCCTGTATCTTCTTTACCACCGCCCTATAATTTTTACCACCACTCTATATTTGTAGTCATCAGCCTAATTTGTTTTTACAAAATCCTCCAAAATTGCCTTTTACCACCATCCTTTATTGCACTACTACACTTGTTTTGATACCAGTACTCTAACCCTTACTTAAAACCACTCATGTACATGTGCAATGTACATAGGAGGCCCAAGGAATAATACATCTTCGGCCCAGGGCACCATAGCCACCGCCCTATATTTGCAGGCTGTGGGGAACCCTGGACACAGGTTGTCCAGACCATCACACCGCCCCTCTTTCCAAACCCTTGATGGTGGGTTGATTGAGGATGTCTCCAGCTTCAAAACCCTTGATGATGGGTTGATTGAGGATGTCTCCACCTTCGAAACCCTTGATGGGTTGATTGAGGATGTCTCCACCTTCGAATACCTTGGGGTATGGATGGATCATCAACTTTATTTCTCTGTGCATGTGGACATCATCCACCAGAAACTCCACCCAAAATAAGAAAGCTTTCTACTGAGACCGGCCTACCAGTGCAGCAGTAGTGCTACCACTCGCAATGCTTGACCCTCCATTCAGGAGCGGACTGAGGTTGCTAGAGGGCTGTCCAGCGGGGGGTCCCTGTTCTGCCACCAGTGACCCAGTTTGTGCTGGTAACTGGAGGTGTGCAGATGCATGGTGTGTTTACACCACATCACACCTCTCAATTACAGGAAAAAGCTTCACTGGACGAGCTCAATGATGCCCCGAGCATGCCACTGCGTAGCTGACCTGGGGCCTCCTGCCTGGCACCAGACACAGTAGTCTGAAGGGGTAAGAGGGAGCCCCAGCGGCCTCGCCCTGGGGGGGTAAGCCAGAGGGTACACCAAGTAACGTGGCCTCAGTGTCACCATCGTGGACGGTGGACACGTGTGCAACAGGAGGAGCTGAGGGGGAGCCATCCTGGTCGAAAAAAGTGTAGTAAGTAAAAAGAATGCTCTCTATAGGAATGAAATGTATATCCCGCTTCCTGTGTCAAGCCAACAGTTATCATTTTGATAATGATTCTTCCAATTTTCAACTATGGTGACACTGTCTACAGAGCCGCTTCCAAGTCCATTCTGGCCAGACTGGACCCCCTTTTTCACTCTCTCTGCCGCTTTGCTCTGGAATGTCTTCCTCACACTCAGAATAGCTCCCTCTATCTCCCTCCCCTGAAGTCAGGCATTTCTCTTGCAGTTTCTCCTTTGTCTTCAAATTCTGGCTCCCTCCCCCCCACCTTACCTTGCCTCTCTCCTTTCACCCCCCTCTCTGCCCCCTCATACTTCTTCCATAATGATACTATATCCCACACCATCCCTCTCATGAAATCTGCAGGCCAGGCCGATTTCTCCTTCCAGTTCCCTAAACTCTGGTCTTTCCTTCCCCTTGCTATCCCTTCTGTCCCAGTTCTCTTCTCCCTTAAATCCCTCCTGTGTAACTTCTCTACTCACTCCTGTAATCGCCCACAACTACATTATTACCAGACTTCCAGGCCCACCACTCACTCACCCTCCTTAGGCCGTAGCTTAACCACTGTTTTCACACAGTCTAGTTCTCAGTATGTTGTTCAGTGCACATGTCCATTGAACATAGCCACTGTATGTTAATACCATATTTACAGTATGTATGACTTAATTACCTGCAACTATTTATAACAATTTTTTTGTGCCTTACTAAGTTGTTCTGTAGTCCACCTCCCCTTTCCCAGTTATCAGTATCAGCCTAGTATGGCAAGCAAGAATGGAGAGTGAGAGTGAGTGTGTGTAGTGCTGCACACAGTAAGTGTGTGTGTGTAGATACAAGTCCATTTATTATTTCAAAGTGGGAGATAAACTATGTGAAAAATCTTTGTGAAATGTGTGCAATTTTTTGCTAATAACGTTCTCATTTGACAAACCTGGCAATGCGTACAAATTTCACACAGCACTACTCGCCAGACCTCATGCAAATACGTGAATAAAATCACAGTGCGCTGTGAAACCTTTTGAACTGGCTATATCTGGACCAAAGAATTATATTCTGCAGTATTCTTGGAACACTTAATTCATATCAGACACATTTTCTGAATGCTCAAATGGTAGTCTTTGGTCTTGGATCTTAAGACTATACTGCATTTAAAGTTACATACAAACATACAAAGAAGCCAGCAGAAGGCGGCTATTTGGTCTATCAAGTCTGCTTGTATTGCAGGGTTCACAGCTTGAGCTAATGTCACTGCCCTCCCTTCCCACTCCTCCCATCCTCCCTACCCATGATCCTTATCTTCCTCCTATGCCTATCCCGGCCTCTCAAAGCTGCTCACTGTCTTCAATGAGATGACATCTTCCGGCAGCGCATTCCAAGTGACCACCACCCTCTCTGTGAAGTGCTTCCTGACCTCCCTCCTAAACCTCCCACCCTCCAGCTTAAGACAGTGCCCCCTCATGTTATGGTTGCTACTCAGCTTAGAGAGACTCTCCTTATCAACCTTATTTATCCCTTTCAAGTACCTGAGGGTCCCAATCATGTCTCCCCCGTCTTCCAGGGAGTACATGTTCAGTGCCCTCAACCTCTCCTCATATGTCTTACCCTGCTTACCCACTATCATCTTTGTAGCCCTCCTCTGGACCTTCTCCATTAGGTTAATATCCTTCATGAGATGAGGGCACCAGTACTGAACTCCATACTCTAGATGCGGCCTTACAAGTGACCTGTACAAGGGCAGTATAACCTCCTCTCTCCTACCACTGATCCCCCTAGATATGCATCCCAGCATCTTGTTTGCCTTTGCTGCTGCTTTCTTGCACTGCATGGAGTGCTTCGGGTCACTAGTGATCATCTCTCCCAGGTCCTTCTCCTCCTCCTCTGATGCAGATACTTGGACTCTACCCAGGTAGTACTCTGTCCTGGGATTTTTGGCTCCAATATGCATAACTTTGCACTTCTTGGCATTAAAGCCAAGCTGCAAGATCCTAGACCATCTCCCCAGTTTTTCCAGATCATCCTGTAGGTCCTGTATCCCGTCAGCTGTGTTCCAAGAGTTCAAACCAACGGTGGCAATACAGTGTTCTCCTACGTGGCACCCTATACCTGCCATGCTTTCTCAAACTCTGCCAAATGCCTTACACATTATTTTGCCTAGTTCAAACAAATGCATGATTCCGGCAAAGGTGTGTTGTGTACGTAAACTGTTTCCAACTAGTATGACCCTACTTCAGTTTGTCTAACTGTATATGATTGTAGTTGCTGCAATGCTGCAACCCCCCCAAGAACCTTTACATCAATGAACTGTATCCCTGTTAAAAAAAAAAATAAACAGGAAATGATCCGCAGCACTCAATATCTGGATGCATTTTCATTCTTCCACCTATTTAAATATTAGCTGTTAAAATGCGATCTTTTTTTAATTACTTACACTTTATACCCAAATACTATCTCTAGCACCCTTCTCCCTTAGGAGCTCCAAGGGCATACCTGATCCCTTGCACTCCTTACTTGTGAACACCTGATGACGTATTTTTTTTTTTTAAATAAGGTTGGAACAGGCATGAAGATACAAGATGGTTGCACGCTAGATTTTAAGAAGCCAATAAAGATTCTGGATGATCAGAAAGACCTCAGATTGGTCTGGAGTGAGATCATTCAAATGCGAAGGGCATGTTCTTCAGTTGTGCGCAAACTGAACAAGATGAAACTGTTATACCACAAGAGAGGTATTGCTCAGTACCTATACACTTACTAATACTCACAATAAAAGCAATTTTGAAGACCCCCCACCCTCCCCAAAAAAGAACTAAGAGGGTTTAGAACTTACAGCCCTACCTAAGTGAATGGGGATTTCTGCCACCTTTTCCTCTGCACTTTAATTTGGTCCTTCAGGTACACTAGCTGAGTAACAAAGCTGCATAAACTACTAGAAAGCACCGCAAAACCATCAGTGGGCACAGAGCTCCTGTCCCAGCACACAGCAGTGAAAAGGACCACAGCAAAATGCAAACCTATTCAAATTTACTGCTCCACCCCACCACCACCACCACCACCACCACCACCACCTAACTGCTAACAAGAATGGGCTCAGCACCTATAGTGCTCAAGCACACTAGCACTGTCGTTCATGTCGAATAGTTTTACTTCCACAACAAAACAAACACCAAAACCAAATTTTAGTGGCTCATCCAAGGCCTATCCCTGCAACAGCCTAAGGTATAGATAGACCTTGGACAAGCCCCCTACAATAATTAGGTGTCAGTATTTGTTTTGTTATGGAAATAAAAACTGGCTGTACCTAACTGATGGTGTTGATAGGTGCCAGAGTATTGTAGGTGCTGTAATCCCCTGGATAGTGATGGAGTAGTGAGGCTGAACTACTTTGCTCATACCACTCTCAGTATTAAAAAAATAACTAAAAATAAACTGAATCTTGGGCAAATAGATCCATCTTCTGAAAAGTTATACCGCTATAGTAATTTTTAGCTTAATTCTGGAGCTGAGAAAGGTGGAAAACATCTCTGCAGTACACGTTTACTCAAGTAAAAAAAGTGTTTCATGTAGGTACCAGATACCATGGTTGCTGTACAATGGAGCCTTGCTTTGTTCTGAATTTTGGGAATTAGTTTCCAGAAAGGGTGACTCAAAACAGCTGTAGTACATCAGTGCATATGAAGGAAGTGATTTTTAGACTGTAGGCTAGTCAGCCTGATTTCAGTGGTGGGAAGGTTCATGGTGTCACTGCTGAAGGAAAGGACTGTGAAATGTCTTGAACCCAGTGGTTTACAAGACCCGAGGCAGCATGTATTCGGGGGGGGTTTGTCATGTCATACGGATCTAATAGATTTCTTTGACTGCGTGACCAAGGAGTTGGATCAGGGTGGAGCAGTGGATATGGCCTACCTAGATTTCAGTAAGGCTTTCAACAGCGTACACATAGGAGACTAGTAAGCAAGCAGGGTAACTTAGGAGTGGGGCCAAAGGTTGTAAAACTGGGTAAGAAACTGGTTAGGGGAAAGGCAACAGAGGTAGTGGTAAACGGAGTTCACTGAAAGGAAGGGAGGGTGACCAGTTGGGTGTCTCAGGGATCAATGCCTGGATGGGTCCTCTTTAATGTCTTTATAAGTGGTGTTGTAGAGGAGCTGAAAGAAAAAAAATTACTCACCATAGTAATCTCGTTTCTTCAAAGGGATCACTCATGATTAAACTGATGCAGTCAGCCTCCTGTGTTGTACTGCCCGGAGAGATGAATTACATGCAAATGATGGAACTCTCAATTGGCTCATAGCAATTTCAAACTGCTGCACTCTGAGTGCTTCAGATTCTTACATAGCCTAAACTGGGTATAAGACCCACTAGCTAGAATAATATTTCTATGAAATAATTTTTCATCCTCTCAGGTCAAAAAAACATCCCAAGAAGTAAATCTAAAAAACACTTAAGACCACAAGGGAACCAACTGGTTAACAAAAAGTGAGTCTCTAACCTGACCTATATGGAAAAACATCCTAAAACAGGGATGCAGAACAACTTTCATAGGTTTTAGTAGGGGAGGCAGGGTGAGTGCTTTAATTGTAATGAGTGATCCCTTTGAAAAAAACAGATTACTATGGTGAGTAATTTTTTCTTCAAACCCCAGCACTCATTATGATTAAACTGATGCAGACTACCATGCAGTACCTTTGGAGGTTGGGCAGAAAACCTATTTAGGTAACAGGTTCTGCAGCACTGCTGTACCAAAACTGGCATCACTTCTGGATTGCAGATCCAGGCTGTAATGCTTTGTGAAGGTGTACTGTTTTCCACGTAGCTGCTTTGCAGATTTCCAATACTGGAATCTCTCTTGAAGCTGCCACTGAAGCAGCTGTGCCCCTGGTAGAATGTGCTCCCAGGCCCAGGGGAGCCTGTTTACCCACTTTACTATAACAAAACTGTATACATACCACTATCCAGCGAGTAACTGTACGTTTTGTGGCAGGTCTGCCCTTACCTACCTCTCTATAGGTAAGAAAGAGCTGTGTCTGACCTGGTCTGTAAGATTTAGTTCTGTTAATTTAGTGGCTAAGTGCCCTTTTGACAACAAGGGAGTGAAGACTCCTTTCTGAAGAACTGGAGTTCTCTGTAAAAGACACAGGTAAAGTGACAGACTGATTTACATGGAAATCAGACACCAATTTGGGAAGGAATTTTCTATTAGTCCTGAGGACCACGTCATCCCTGTAGAATGAGATGTAGTCTACATCTGTTCACAAGGCCTATAACTCACCGATTCTTCTGGCTGAAGTAATAGCAACCAGAAACCGTTTTCCAAGCAAGTGATGTACTTCCAATCTACTACTGCCATCAGTTCAGATGGGGCATCCATGAGCTTGGCAATGCACATATTCAGATTCCAGGCTGAAACGGGTTCCCTCAAGGGAGGGTACAAGAAGACTGGATGAGAGGCCATGGATCTCTCTTTACCAGCTGACAAATAAGCTGCAACTGAAGCCAAATGGACCTTGAGTGTTAAAGACTTCAGACCTAAAGAATGCAAACGTGTTAGGTAATCCAGGAGAATGGCTAGGTTAGCCCTGGATGGGTCAACATCCTTACCTGTACACCATATGGAAAATCTCCTCCACTTACAGAGTATGTCTTTTTAGCAGCAGGTTTCCTGGAACCTCCAAGTACTGTCAGCACCTGTTCTGACAGTTTAAGATTAGCATACTCCAAGTCCTCAAGAGCCAGGCCTTGAGCCTTAGTGATCTGAAGTTGGGGTACAGTATCCTACCCTGAGAGGATGTCAGCAGGCTGTGCCTCCTGGGAAGATGAACTGGAAGTACTACTGATAGAGTCAACAGAAGGGAATACCAGTGTCGCCTCGCCCAATCTGGTGCCACCAGTATCACTGTTGCTGACTGGCACCTCAATTTCAACAGGGTCCTCAATATCAGTGGAAAAGGAGGGAAGGCATACAGAAACTTCCCCGTCCAATCCAGTGCCAATGCATCCAGGGGTAGTGTGCCCCTGAAAGGAGGCCTGCAACAGTATACTGGTAACTGGTGATTTTTTTTTTTTAATAGAGGTGAAGAGATCCATCTCTGTAGTGCCCCATCGTCTAAAAATTGAACTGTGTATTTGAGGATTCAGGCACCACTCGTGGTGGTCCTGACTCATCCTGCTGAGGGAGTCTGCCAGCACATTGTCCTTTCCTGGAAGATGTATGGCTGATAGGAATACCTTCATGGAGTAAGCCAGGGACCTGTGGCAGAAAAGCTCTGCCTAGACTGGTGTTTAGCTCTGCACCAATGAACTCAAGTACCTGAACTAGTGTTTGCTGAGACTTCTGTTCATTTATAAGGAAACCCAGGGATTCCAGAGTAGACTGTCAGTGCCAAGGCCTGCTCTGCAAGTTACAAAACACCATAGTTTGGGCACTCACCACCACATATTACGCTGAACACCGAAAAAAATGTTTAAAAGGATTTTATTCCATAAATACAATGACTAATGCATTTCTGGTCTGTTACTCGACCCTTTCTCAAAGGCTAGGAAAAGGTCGAGTAACAGACCAGAAACACATGAGGCATAGTATTTATGGAATAAAATCCTTTTAAACTTTTTTTTTGGTGTTCATCGTAATATGTGGTGGTGAGTGCCCAAACTATGAAGTTTTGTATTTAAATTATTTGTTTGAGAGCACCACAGCACCTTGTGCACATCCTCTATGCTTTCAGGTGTACTGCTCTGCAAGTTGTAGAGATGGACCCACTACTAACCAGTCGTCCAGGTAGGAAAAGACAGACACCCCTCGTTTTCTCAGAAATTCCACTACAATGGCCACACACTTTGTGAAGGCCCTTGGGGCAGAAGTCAGACCAAAAGGAAGGCCTGCAAAGTGATAATGGCCTGAGGCCAATCTGAATCTCAGGTACTTCCTGTGAAGGTCTGATGGGGATGTGAAAATAAGCATCTTTTAAATCTAGGGAAGCTAGCCAGTCTCCCTTTTGTAAAGTGGGAATGATTAGTGCAAGAGTGACCATTTTGAATTTTGGTTTCGGAATTTGTCTGTTTAGAAGTCTTAAATCCAAGATTGGTGACCAATCCTCATTTTTCTTTCTTGTAAGGAAGAATCTGGAATAAAAGCCTTTGCCCCATTGGTTTAGGGGCACCGGCTCCACTGTCTTGATTGCTAGCAGATGTTTTACTTTTACTTCTGCTTCTAGTAAAATTACGTCTGCAGATGTAACTAGTGCAAATGTTCTTGCTCTCAGCTTGGGGAGAGATTTGAAGCTGAGTGCCAGACCCTGGCTCACCACCTCCAGGACCCACTTGTCTGTGGTGATGGTATACCAATCCTGGAGGTAATGAGCCAGTCTGCCACCCACTGGTGGATTTATGACAGGGGATGCAACCTGTACTAGCCCGTCAGGGGTTCTGAGTGGGCTGTGCTTGAATCACAGGGGAGGGAGAAGCTCTTCTGCCCCTTTCTCAAAAATATCCTCTAGGCTGTTGCAGCTGAGAGGCCTGAGCTTGGAAAAATGGTCTGGGATAGGATGCCCTACCCTTGCCTCCCCTAGTTTGGGCCCCACAGGATGTGGAAGGCCTTGTATTCTTCTACCTTCTTCATAATGGCTTGTTTTGTCACCAAATAACACATTTTTTCTCAAACGGAAAGTCCATCACCTTGGCCTGGGTGTCCAAGGTCAGGTTTGTGGCCCTGAGCCAGGCAAATTTCCTAAGTGAGACAGATAGTGCCATCAACCTGGCTGCAGAATCGTTCGTGTTCACAGCCATGTGGAACTGGTATTTTGTGGCATCTAAAGCAGCTCTTGCTGTATCCTGTAGGTCCACTGCCACCTCACCTGGCACTCTGTCAGCCAGGGCTAACACTGAATTCCAAAGTGCCTTCTGGTATTGCACTGCATAAGCCATATAATTAGCCTGCAAGTATGAGAGAGGCAGCCATATACCCTTTTTTTCCCCATTGCATCCATCTTCCGAGAATCCTCGTCTGGAGGATGGGTAGCCAAGGGAATTCTGGCTCTGTCGCAGGCAGCAGCCTGCACAACTCCTTCATGGTCAGGGTGGCTAAATAGAAAATCAGCTGTTATCATATCAAGCTGATATTTCTTATCAGCTTTTTTGTCGATTCCTGGAATAGAGTTAGGAGTTTGGAATATTTGCAATGCTGCCCTTTTCAAGGACTTGTGCAAAGGCAGTAGTACTAGTAAACATTTTGTATGGGCTAGCCCAGTCATATCCAAAAATTCTGCTTCCTCCACATCCTCCTCTGTCTCCTGCAGAGGGAGGTTGAGTGTTTCCACCATGCTTTTTATAAAAGAATAATGTGAGGTATAATCCTCGGGACTGGGGGGGGGCCGTACTCCTGTTCTGGAGAAACCTCTGGATCACTCAGTTCCTCCTGAAAATCATCCCCCTCCTCCTCAGGAAAGGAGGCCTGCGGTTCCTGAGAAGGTGGAACCGGCACAGGAACCGGGCCAGTGAGTACTGGAACTGGGACTGCAACTTTCAGTGCTTGCAAGACCTATAAGGCCTTGGCAATGTCCTCAGTCGAGGGCATACCAGTTTTGTCAGCTGGGAGCTCCTTAGCCTTCTCAGCAGGAACAGCAGCGACATGCTTTTCCTTACATTTTTTCTTAAGTGGAACAGTTTCAGTCCCTGAGTCCACTGTCCTTTTTTTCTTACCCTGCTCAACTTTATCTGATCCTTTATCAGGATCCTTAGCTTTACCTCCATCCTTTCTTGTGCCAGAGGTGGAGGAACCACTTTCACCTCACCAGTATTAGTAGAAGCAGAGGCCATTTCTTTCAAAATGTTGGACCTTTTCTTGAGAGTTTTAGGATAAAATGTTTTACAAATATCTCAATTTGCAAAAAATATGGCTAGTCCCCAGACCAAAAAAAACACACAACAAATGTCTGCTTTAGCTATGATCTGACCACAAGACTCACACAATTTGAAACCAGTGGGTCCTGTGCATTTCTTAGGCTTAACAGGAGCCTCCGACATTGAGCAAGAATCGCTAAAGAAAATATATCAAATTATCGGTTCCTTAGAACCGAATATTTCAAATATATATACCTGCTAATGGTTCCGGGAACCGGGCGCTACTCAGTTACTGACAAAAAAAGGGAACAGAGAAACCAACACATTTAAATAAAATGTAAATTATATGCGGTTAAGGAACCAACTGCAAGAACTAAAATATAGCAAAATTGAGGTAAAAAACCTCACTAGAAATAGCGGAACCCTCGGTTCCAAGGAACCGCTAATCACACAAAATATTCACACAAATTACAAAATAAACTAAAACTAAGGCAGCAATCTGAAATATATATAAAAACACTACTCATCGACCAGATAAACGGATTTTGAAGAGGTTGAAGGAGAGTTCTCCAGGATATCTTCACTAGGCAGGCAGAGTAAAGAATCTGAAGCACTCAGAGTGCAGCAGTTGCTAGGGCTGCAGTTTGAAATTGACATGAGCCAATTGAGAGTTCCATCATTAGCATATAATTCCATCTCTCCGGGCAGTCCAACACAGGAGGCTGACTACATCAGTTTAATCATAATGAGTGATTCCTGGGCTTAGAAGGGAGGGTCTACCTCTCTGCGGATTACACCAAAAGCTGCAGTAGGGTTGACAGTCCAAGAGGGTGGAAAGGATAAGCAGAGAATGTAGAACTCTAGGAATGGCCAAGGGTATGGCAGTTGAGTTTCAGCGTGAAAAAGTGCAAAGTAATGCACTTCGGGCACAGAAACCCGGGGCAGAGTACAAAATGGGAGGAGTGGTACTGACAACCACCAAGCAAGAAAGAGAACTGGGGGTGATCATACTGGATGGCATGAAGGTGGCCAGGCAATGTGACAAGGCAGTTGGGAGGGCTAGTAGTAGGATACTGGGGTGCATAGGGAGGGGCATCACCAGCAGAAAAGAGAAAGATAGTATTGCCTCTATATCACTCACTAGTAAGATCCCACCTAGAGTACTGTGTCCAGTTCTGGAGACCACATCTCCGAAAGGACGTAGAGAAGAGGCAGTCCAGAGGAGAAACTAAAATGGTGAAGGGTCTGCATCAGAAGCCCTACAAGGAGAGACTTAACATAGAAACACAGAAGTAGACGGCAGATAAGGACCACAAGGCCCATCCAGTCTTCCCATTTCTTTTTCTACCTTATAAATGTGCCATCGGCCTTTGCTCTGGCAGTGGCCTATCTAGTCATACTCATCTATATTGCTCCCTTATGCCTATCCCAAGCCTATCTGAAGCCCTGCACTGTATTCATAGCCACGACTTCCTGAGGTAGACCGCTCCATGCACCCACCACCCTTTCTGTGAAAAAGAATTTCTTCACATTCCCCCTTAATCAGCCTCCCTCTAATCTCATGCTGTGTCCTCTTGTCCTGCTATTTTTCTTATATTTAAACATGTTAGACTCTTTCACCTTGTTTATGCCCTTAAGGTGTTTGAATGCTTCGATCATATCACCTCTCTCCCTCCTTTGCTCAAGGGTATACACATTGAGCTCCATTAATCTGTCCTCATATGTCTTGGATGCAGTCCCTGCACCATTTTGGTTGCCCTTCTCTGGACTGCCTCAATTTGGTTAATGTCCTTGTGAAGGTGTGGCCTCCAGTACTGCACGCAGTACTCCAGATGGGGCCTATCCAGTGTCTTGTAAAGAGGGATTATTACCTCCCTCTTACGACTTGTGATACCCCTACTAATACACCCTAACATCCCCTAGCTTTACCTACTGCTTTAGAGATCTGCTTGGATGATTTCAGGTCATTGGTGATGATGATGCCCAAGTCTCTTTCTTCCTTTGTGACTGCCAGCAACTCCCATCCCAGCCTATAGGTGGCTTCAGGGTTTCTCTTCCCTATGTGCATGATCTTGCACTTCTTTGCATTAAATCCCAGTTGCCACTCTTCTGACCATTCTGCTAGTTTATCCAAATCTCTTCTCATTCTGCCCACCCCATCTGGATCATCTACTCTGTTGCAGATCTTGATGTCATCTGCAAACAGACAAGCCTTACCCTCTAGTCCATCTGCAATGTCACTAATGAAGATACTGAAGAGGACTGGCCCCAGGACTGATCCCTGAGGTACCCCACTTGTGACCTGCATCTCTTCTGACTGTATACCATTTACCACCACTCTCTTTTCTGTCCATCAACCAGTTTGCCACCCAGTTGACCAACTTCTGACCCACCCCAAGCCTACCCAGCTTATTTATCAATCTTCTATGTGGAACAGTGTCGAAAGCTTTGCTGAAGTCAAGGTAGGCGACATCAACTGCTCCCCCTTGGTCCACCACTCTGGTTACCCAGTCAAAGAAATCTATGAGATCAGTTTGACAGGACCTTCCTTTTGTAAACCCATGCTGTCTTGGATCCTGTGCCCCTGTGGATTCCAGGTGTTGCACTATCCTTTCCTTAAGGAGTGCCTCCATAATCTTGCCCACTACTGAGGTAAGACTGACTGGTCTGTAGTTCCCTGCCTCTTCCCTGCTACCACTCTTGAGGAGCGGGATCACATGAGCCCTTCTCCAGTCTTCTGGGACCTCTCCTGTGCTCAGAGACTCACTAAACAGTTCTGATAATGGCTGTTAGTTCCACCCTTAGCTCCTTAATTACCCTGGGATGCATGCCATCAGGTCCCATTGCCTTGTCCACCCTGAGCTTAGCGAGCTCTTGTAGGACCCTTTCTTTTGTGAAGGGTGTAGTGCTCACCTCCCTCCCCCGCTGTGTCCATGGTGCTGAGCTGAGGGCCCTACCCTACCTTCTCTTTAGTAAATACTGAGCAAAAGTATCGATTTAGGATAGATGCTTTTACAGGTTCCTCCTCCTCACACGCCCCCTTTTCTCCTTTGAGCTTAGCAATACCCCCTCTGGACTTTCTCCTTTCACTAATGTATCTACAGAAAGTCTTGTCACCTTCTTTTACTGTTCGTGCTAGTGTTGCCTCAGTTTGGGACTTTGCCTGCCTTACTGCCTTCCCTGCTTCCCTTAGGGCAGTTTGGTATGCCTCCCTATCTTCATTCCACTGTGTTCCCTTATATTTCCTGAAGGCCAGTCTTTTGGCTCTGACCTTTTCTGCTACTGTATTTGAAAACCAAAGTGGTTTCCTTCTTCTTTTGCATTTCCTTTTCTGTCTAACACAATGGGATGTTGCTTCAAGTATTGCATCTTTAATGCTTGCCCACTTTACCTGTACCCCCTCACCTGTGTTTCTTTTTGCCAGGGCTAGCTTAACTCTGTTGGCCATCTTATCAAAGTCGGCTCCTCTGAAGTCCCATATTTTTGCCTTGGAATGGGGTGATTTAGATTTAGTGGCCAAATTGAACCATACCATGTGATGGTCACTGGCCCCCAGGTGACCTACCTGGAGATGTGTGATCCCTTCCCTGTTAGTCAGTACTAGATCTAGGATAGCCCCGTCTCTTGTAGGTTGTTGTACCAGTTTGAGGCCCTCCCCTTGCAGGGAATCCACCATGTGTCTAGTTCTGGTAGATGCTCCTGTTGGTATTGACCAATCTGTATCCGGCATGTAGAAGTCTCACATTATCAGAACCTCCCCTTTAGCTGTCATGTTTTGTACATCTTCTAACAGTAATGTGTCTATGTCCTCCCCCTGGTCTGGGGGCCGGTAGACAACCCCAGTTCTTATGGCTGTCCCATTTCCTGTTTCCAGGGTGACCCACAGTTCTTCTGACTCCTTATGTGTATTCTGAATTTCTGTAGCTTTGATATTTTCATTGACATACAGGGCCACTCCACCCCCCCTTTTTGCATCTCGGTCTCTTCTGAACAGTACATAGCCAGGTACTGAAGTCTCCCAAGTGTGGTTACTGGTAAACCACGTCTCACTAATTGCTACTATGTCCAGTTTAGCCTCTGACATTATTGCCTGCAGGTCTGGAATCTTATTTTCCAGGCTGTGAGAATGTGTGTACATGATTTTCCATTGGCCAGATTTCGGCGTGTTAGTTGTTGGGTGAGGTTTGGTATTTCCCCTGTGTGTCGTATGGGGAGAAGGACCTTTTTTTCTGACCTGGTGATGCAAATGAACTGCAAACATGCTGAATCCCTGTTTGACCACTAGCTGAGGGGGGAGGGGTGTTCTTCCCATTCGACGTATGGGGTGCTGCACCCCTCTCCCTATTTGCTAGTTTAAATATTCTGCAAAGACGTCAAACTTCTGCCCCAAGGACCTATATATGTGCACCCTGGAAGGGGTGGTATGATAGAGGCCTTTAAATACCTAATAGGGGTAAAGAAGGTACAGGAGTGAAGTATGTTTCAGAAAAAAAAGTGCTCAAGGACAAGAGGGTGCACTAAGAAGCTGGAGGCAGGGGTAGATCAGGAGAGATGTGAGGAAGTACTTCTTCACAGAAAGAGTGGTGTATTCCTGAAATAGCCTTCCAGCAGAAACAGTGGCGAGGTTTAAGAATGCATGGGATAGGCATAAGGGAATCTTAGGGAAGGGGGTGGGTGAGTGGACCAGAGGTCAAGTAGAATCTGCGCTAATACTACAGGCAGAGAAAAATGGGCAGACGGGGGGGGGCAAAACGGTCCTATCTACCTGCAAATTCTATGTTTCTATAATTACTGCTTAGCAGTCATACCTCACTTGCAGCTATAGCTTGTTCTGGAGCTCAAGTCTTATTCATCTGCTTGTGACTTGACATTACAGACTTATCAATGTGGAAATGACTGTTGCCACAAGCTTGACATTATTACCTCTGCTCCTGAATAAAACCTTTGCTGTAGATAAACTGTAAGAGACTACACCCCTGCAGTTATGTGAATACCCTAAATAATAAAGGACGGACTTACTTAAAATTCAAGTTTTTTGGGGGAGGGGATGTAGTACAGTTAGGTGTTGCTCATTCTGATTTGGAAAACAAAGTGCTAGTAGCCAGACTTGCTTCTGGACGTGTATCCCAAACATTACTGCTGTTTTTCAAGGGTGGATATATATATAGTACCTGTGAACAGATGATACATACAGCGTTTAGGTTAGTACAACAAATACCTAAGCCAGAATTTGATATTGTTTGCTTGCTGGTTCAGTTAAAAAATGTTTTGCTTTATGGATCCTGTTAGAAGTACTTAAATTGTTCAAAGCTCAGATACAGTGGATATAGCTGCTCTGATTGGCTAGTCCGGGGGAGGGGGGGTTACTTGTGGGACAAACTTGGCTGACCCAGCTGCAGCTGTATACGGTGTTCTAGTTTTAATTGGCTATCAGACTGTCCTCAAATCTCACAGCATAACTACTTTGTATGTAATGTTGTAAATGTCCATGCAATATATACTGCTATAATTTTACTTTGTAAATTTTGTTCTGTAGTGCTCTGTTTGAATTTTCACTGTGAAACACTTAGATTAATTCAAATGACAAAGAAAAAACAAATTGTAATGCTTCTGGATGACTGAGATTTATCTCTCAGTTTGGAGCCCCAATATTTAAAATGTGGGATACTGGTGCAGAATTCTAATATGATAACCTTCCCAATGGCTTGTGCCAATTATTTAGTCACTTAGATATGAAATGTCCACTGAGGAGTGTGGCGTATTGTACAGATTTTTTAAGTTTTAATTTATGCCCATATGATGCTAAAGGGAATCACATGAAGGGGTGGAATTTGCAAAATCAAACCAACATTTGCAGGCAAGCGGAACATACATTCTCTATGTGTGGTATTGGGGCTCTCTGTGACATGGGTCCATCAGTGTAGAGGTCCCTTGGATGCAGTGTTTTCTTCTCAGGACGCTAAAACAGTTGCCCGGTGTCCATTCACCCTGTAGCAGGATGCACTTAAGTGACTTCAGAGGAAGACTGCGGAACCTGTAGACTTTGGTCCAGGACCCCCCAATATTTTATCTTTAGAATCCCCCAAAAGGCAGATGCTGCCATGAGCCCTTGGTATATGAACGATTTTGGCAGAGTCTTGATTTGGCTGTACGCTAGAGAATTGCCAGCCTCTTCCCTGCTACCATTTTTGTGAAGTGTGGCTACATATGCCCTCCTCCAGAACCACTCCCGTTTCCAATGAGCTGTTAAACAGAACTGTCAGAAGTGCAGCCAATACTTCCCAGACTTTCTCAGTACCCTTGGATGCACCTCATCTGGCCCCATTGTTTTGTCCACTTCAGATTAGTGAGTCCCTTCAGGACACTTTCCTTTGAAAACAAACTAATACACTGAAATCCGTTGCTCACTTTCTTCATTAAAACACTCTAAGTTATAACAGCCAAGGTGTGTATAACGAAGAGTGCATGCTTAACAGCGGTCAGTCACTGCCACCTGTAGCATTCATTCAACCAGTCTTGCGCTGTATGCAAACTGCTACCTGAGTAAATCTGCATTTTTTTTTTTTTTTTTTATAAATGCTCCTCCCTCCATGCCCTGACTGGCCACTCCCTCGGAACACCAGCACCTACCCTGCCACCCTCCAACCCCTGCCACCTTTTACCATACCCCAATCGCAGCCTTACCCGCATACCCCAGCATATCCCTCTACCAGGAGGGTCCCTCTCTTCCGATGGGGAAGGGCCTGGTGGCCAGCGGCATGTACTCCAGGAGCTGCGGGGCTGGTTTCAGGTGGTAGGAGCCGGGCACTCGTCATCACGTTGGTCTCGGCGTACTTTTCCGTTTTCAGTGCCCCACCCACACAGTTCTCAGCCTTGCGAGAGCACAGGGCGGCCTGGGGTGGGGGAAGGGGTGTCGAAGCATCACTTCCCCCAAATAGGACGCCAATCTGCCCACAGGGCCCCAGGCAAAACCCACCTCCCTCTGGAGGGAAGCGTCCAATGGATGCTTATGATACCCCTCCCTGCCAGTCTCCACTCCTGGTACCCGAGCTCGGGGCGCAAACCCAGGTCGTCAATGTGCCGAGCGAACCCCTTCGCTCGGTGCCGCGGTGGCATTGTCTGTCTTTAACTGAGGTCACCGTTTAGCTGCCAGGCCTCATCTAGGTAAATCCATTGTCTGCCATTTATATTTAAGAAACACACAATACTGGTTTCTGCTTGGAAAAAAGTGGGGAAAAAAGACCCTTACTCACTTCACAGCTCATGACCGTTACATCACACAGCATGATACCAGTTATCATAAAAAAAGTGGAGATGTGTTAATTCGTACATTCACTGGCATAGGATACCTACATAAACTACTCTGAGCTTTGCTTTCGTGGTTTATTTGGTATCCTAGACCATGGATGTGTGCAAAAACATATTACCCACACCTTCCCATGCATTATTCTACATGTAAAAGGACAAAGATCCACTTTTTATGTAGATGTCCTCGGTACTAATTAACAGAATGAGATGAAATTCAAATAGTTTAGGAATGTTGTGTAACCCCCATACAAATGGGGGTTCCCGAAAAGTCTTCCTAGAGTTTGCATAAATGCTCACTGCCAGGCTGGGGTCCTGCGGTTTAGCCGTTAAATGTTATTGCCAAAGAGTGCCTGTGTAGCCTCTATGTACTGTCGCTTTAAGAGCTGCTTAGTTACAATAATTAATCTGGAAGGGGGCTGAGTGTTGTCATGCTCGAGTCCCAGCCGAGCTGCCAGATAATCGCTCTGTTTCTGCTATTGCTAATTGCGCAGAGGGAGCCCTGTTAAAAGATGTAACTGCTTGCTGACCATTTGTCAGGGAAGAGAATATATTGCAGTTTGTTTTAACCTGCTTTCTTTGCAGCGAGGACTGTCTTAATTATCTCCACCATCTTGGCCTGAACTGCTGAACTGGGCCAATCAGTACACTGGGGCTCTAAAATGGAGCCTGCTTGAAGGGGCTGTGTGGAGGACAAGCTTGAGAATTGTAGTTTTGGACTGTTGGTGCCTTTTTGCAACTGAAGGAGGAGCTCTTGCTTTGACTGACAACCGAATCTGCCAACTGAACCTTTAGATCTGAAAGAAATCCCTGAGCTGCCTGCCATTTAAGGCAGATCCAAGTTGAAAGCGGAGAGAGCAAAAGCTCGACATAATTCAAGCAGGCATCTGCGTGGTAGTTTGCGCGGGAGAACTGTGGATAGGCCTGATTTCTGGCCTGCATGTCTGTCTTCTGCTCTGAAGAGGGAGAAGAGAATTGTATTCAGACTGAATCAGATTTGCGCAATTAAAGTAAGCTACTTAAGCGGGACCAGGCTCAACCTGAAGAAGACCGAAGAGTTTGCTGAATGCGATCGGCCAGTCAGGAGTTCCAGCGACCCCCAAGCTCCCAGTGTGTGCAGAGACTTTGCAATTGTTACTGGTGAGTGCTTTGCCTGGTACAGTAGAATTTCCTTACATGTAAATGTGCTGTGAGCTGCAAGTGGGACGTGATTTCGTCCCCCACTGTGTGAACTGTGTTCTGCTCGCTGGAAGCTATATCCAGCCCAAAAGGACGGAATCCGCAGTTATCTCCATGCGGCTGGGCCTTGCCATGAGGGCCCTGCCAGACTACCCTACAGCACAGAGAAAAGCCATTGATGAAAGACCTGCCTGGGGATCAGCCCCCTGCTCCACGCTTGAACAGGAATGATGCCTCAGTGAAATCGGGTGGGCCCTGCTTCTCCTGGCACTCCAGAGGAGCCAACTGCTGTCTCGATTTTCGCCCTCCTGTGTCCAATTTTGGGTATCGTGAGTAACCATCAGGGTAGCTCCCTGCAACTACAGTTTAACCCAAGTATGTCATCTGATTTCTTTGTTATTTCCCTTTCTTCACGAACTGAGCCATCTGGCTCCGGATTACAAATAGTGTGTATTGTCCAAGTTGTTCTTTCCATAACAGGGCTCCAACCAGCTGCAACACCGGCCTACCCCGGGTAACAGTCCTGGCTAGCCCACCCTTCCTCCACCTGTGTACCCAGAGAGTGTGACTTTGTTAGGGACTCTTGACTACATACTCAGCTGTGTGATTGGTACAGCATTTAAGCTAATTAACCCGATTACGCCCCTCCCTTGTTCAAATCCCCTGAATAAATCAGATCTACTTTTTTTTTCTGCATTTCACCTGACTGTGGTTCCTGTTTGTGCTCGAAGTACTGTACTGTTTCTATTTGCTCTGCCTAACCTTGTTTTACAGGGGGTTCCCAGAGTCGAACCGGAGAAACCAGCCCTGGTGGTAAGTGCAAACAGTGTGGGTACTTGTATATCAGGGGTATTGTGAAAATAATTATTGTTTATTGCTGCGGCCACGACCAGGGAAAGAGGGGGGTTACAGTGTCCCGGAAGGCTGTACCCAGGCTAGTTTGACCACTACCAATCCTGACTTCTGGGTGGAGATACCCGTTTCAGAACTCAGGCCCCTTAACCTGCTACTAGCCAAGCAGGCAGGGGTAGTAGCCCTTGGGATAGTGCCACCTAGGGGTTACAGTTGTGTAACCGAGTTCTGCATGTGCAGAGATTTTTAAATGTACTATTGACTGGAGTCCCTCTTTGAAAAATGTCAAGGGTTAATTGGGTTCCCAGACATGGTTTGCCAATTAGAAGTCTCTGTTATTGAACTAGCCCACTGATTTTATATGAGAAAAGTGGAGACAAAATGTTCCCTCTTAAAGAATATGTGGTGAATTTTGTTTCCCCCCAAAAGTGTGTGTGTGTTGGGGGGGGGGTCACTTACTGAAACCTAATATCCTATGATCACCCCCCTGGAAGCCAGGAAAGAGAAAGAATGTGTTAACAAGTCTGCTCCAACTGGAGGAACTTCTCAGCTCCCTGTCAAGCACAGGAAGAACAGAAGAAAAGCCAGTTGGAAAGCACCAGATTTCTTTCTGCTGGTGACACTGAAAACCCCCTCGGTCTGAGCTGTGCCTCAGTGTCACACAGCACATGACAATGCACAGATTCAGGGTTGGTTTTTTTGTGTGTGTGTTTTATTTTATTTTTTTTTTTTTTGAAGCACCCCCAATGTATTCTCAGTCAGTGGGTTAATGATGGGGAGTGCAGAAAACAGTGCAAATGTATCAACTTGTCCTCTAGCTTCAAACTGCTCCGAACCAGTGTCTTCACCCCAAAATGAACTTACTTTAACCCATCCTTCTCCAGGGTAGCCTTGAATTCTCACAGGAAAGAAAATGAACTATACATTACTTTGGGGAAACAAAATTAGAGATGTCAGAGTGCAGAAAGCGGACATTTTTTCCCAAAAATGTGGAACGCTGTAATTTGCATAACCTTTCAGCCAACACACTATAGTAAAGCAGCAGTATGAAACAGCATTTAAAGAAAAGTAGGATGCAAGCTAAAATTGTTTTAACAAAAGTAGGATGCAAGCCGGAATTGCATTAATACAGTTTTAGCTTGCATCTACTTTTGTTAATACAGTCTTAGCTCGCATCCTACTTTTATTAATAAAAGTAGGATGCAAGCTAAAACTATATTAACAAAACTAAGATGCAAGCTAAAACTGTATTAGCAAAAGTAAGATGCAAGCTAAAACGGTATTAGCAAAAGTAGGATGCAAGCCAGAATTGTATTAATAAAAGTAGGATGCAAGCCGGAATTGTATTAATAAAAGTAGGATGCAAGCTATAACTATATTAGCAAAAGTAGGATGCAAGCTAAAACGGTATTAGCAAAAGTCGGCTGCAGGACAGAATTGTATTAATAAAAGTAGGATGCAAGCTAAAATTATATTAGCAAAAGTAAGATGCAAGCCAGAATTGTATTAATAAAAGTAGGATGCAAGCTAAAACTGTATTAACAAAAACAGGATGCAAGCCAGAATTGCATTAATAAAAGTAAGATGCAAGCCAGAATTGTATTAATAAAAGTAGCATGCAAGCTAAAACTGTATGTAACCCCCCCAACAAATGGGGGTTCCTAAAAACCTTCCTTGGGTGTACCTAAATGCACTCTGCCAGACAGGTGTCCTGTGTTTTAACTGTTTAAAAAGAAAGTGCATGAGAGTGCCTAATCGCCTCTGCGCCCGACTCTTTAAGAACTGCCTATTTTGCAGTGTATGCTTATTCTTGGTAGCAGCCGAGTGTGTCTAGGCTTGAGTCCCGCCCGGGCTTCAGTGCTACCGCTCTGGTCTGCCATCGCTAATAGCGCAGAGGGAGCTTTATTGGAATCTAACTGTTTACTGTTTATCTGCTTTAATGGCAATAGTATTGTAGTTTGTTTAACATGCTTTCTTTGCAGCATGGACTTTATGTATTGTACCACCGTTTTGCTTTTGGACTGCCAGTCAGCACCAATCAGTACCTTTGGGGACTCTAAAATGGAGCCTGTTCCCAGGTGTCTTGTGGGAGCAAATTTCTGTAGGAATTGTAGTTTTTACATTTTGGCGCCAAAACAGACCTGGAGAGGGAACCCTTGCTTTGACAAACAGATGCGTCAACCAGTTGAACCTTGTGGATCGAAGGGAAATCCCCAAGCTGCCTGCAGCAGTAAGGCAGAAGTGAGTTAGAGCTGGAGGAGTGAGCAGCTCATGCTGCTTGACATGCTGCCCCACGGGGTAGCGTGGGGACTTGGTGGGAAGGCCGAGTCTTGCCTGCCTGCCTTCAGCTCTCCGGCATGGAGAGATTAGAGAAGCTTTATTTCAGACCAAGTCTCCGAGCCATTTCGTTGAGCCCCGATTAATGGGCATTGCGAGCAGAAAAGTCAGTCTGGAGTCAGAGTCTGAAGAGTAAACAGCTTGAGTGATTCAAGCAGCCACTTTTTGGCCTGTCTGCAGTCCCTCGAGAGGGAATCCTTTGAAAGGCTTAGCAATCGGACTATATCCGAATTGGAGTGTGACAAAGCCACTGAAGAGTGACCAGATTTGAACCTGAAGACGACCGAAAATTTGCTGTACGCGATCAGCCTGTCAGGACATCCATTTACCATAGAATTCCCGGTTTTAGCTCAGAGACACTGATACTGCGGCCGGACTGCCTTCTGCATTGTGGTATGGTGATTGCTTTACTATAAATGTGCTGTGTGCTGTTAGTGGGTCGTGATTTGGTCCCCCACTGTGTAAATGTGCCATGCTTGCTGGAAGCTGCATCCAGCACTACCGGACTCAAAATCCGAATTTTTCCACCCAGCCCTGGGCCTTGCCACCTGGCCCAGCCAGCTACTTCAGGCACAGAAACTATCATCAATGAGACTCGCCTCGGGATCAGCCCCCTGCTCAACCATCTCGAACAGGAACACCACCTCCACAATTCATGTGGGCCCTGATTCTCCTGTCAAACCAGTCATCAACCTGCAGTCTCCATTTCGTCTAGCCTGTGTCTCGTATTGAGTAGCGTGAGTAACAATCAGGGTAGCTCCCTGCAACAACAGCTAAATCTCAAGTGTTGTCATCTGACTGCATTGTTATTTTTCTTTTCACGAACTGAGCCTTCAGGCTCTGGATTACAAATTGTGTGTGGTTGTGCATGCCTTTTCTTTTCATCACAGGGCCCCAACCAGCTGCAACGACGGCCTACCCTGGGCAACATTCCAAGCTAGCCCACCCTACTTCCAACTGGGTACCCAGAGCGTGTGACTGTATAGGGACTAAAAGTGCATGCATAATTGCCAGACTAGATCAGTTTTCGAATCAATCAACCTAATTACGCCCCTCCCTTGTTCAATTCTCCTGAATAAATCAGACCTTTTTTTGCATTTAATCTGACTGTGGTCCCAGTTTGTACCAAAAGCACTGTACTGTTATTTGCTGTGCCTAACCTTGTTTTACAGGGGGTCTCCAGGGTCGAACTGGTGGAACCAGCCCTGGTAGTCGGTGCAAACAGTGTGGGGAATTGTATGCTGAAAAGGGGCTACTGTGAAAGTGTTTGTTGCATAGTGTCTAGGCCACTAGAGGGGGGAAGGGTGTGGTGGTTACAGTGTCCCAGAGGGCTGTATCCAGGTTAGCCTAGTTACTAACAACCCTACCCTCCGGGTGGAGGCACCCATTTCAGTACCCATGCCCCTTAACCTGCAACTAGCAACGCAGGCAGGGGTAGTAGCCCTTGGGATAGTGCAACCTAGGGGTTACATGTATTAGCAAAAGTAGGATGCAAGCTAAAATTGTATTAAATGTAGGATGCAAGCTAAAACTGTATTAGCAGAAGTAGGGTGCAAGCTAAAATTGTATTAAGAAAAGTAGGATGCAAGAGCCAGAATTGTATTAAAAAATAGTACGTTGCAAGCTAAAACTGTATTAGCAAAAGTAAGATGCATGCTAAAACTGTATTAACAAAAGTAGGATGCAAGCCAGAATTGTATTAAAAGGAAAGCTGTCCTGACTGTGCCCTCCTGCCCCAGCCAAGCTTACCATCCGGTTATGCTTTTAATGTAAGCTTGGGGGTCATCGGGAAGGGAGAGGACTGTGCATCCAGAGGACAGCTCTCCTCTCCTCTCTTGGGGGAGGGGGGGTCATGCTCAACACTTTACTGCTCTGGCGGAGAGTCAGAGGCATGGTGGTGCAGAGCACACAACAGAGACTAGGAGTGGTGGCGTCTAGCGGTGATGCTATGACGCCAGGGTGTGCCACTGCCCCAGAACAAGGGAAAATACTCTCCAGGCTCTGAGAAGACGGAGCACCGGAGCAGACCCCTCATAGACCTGCCTGGCTTTCCAGTTCCTGAGGAGATCTGAATTGTTCAGGATGTAGCAGACCCACCTCGTCCCTACCTGGGGGCAGAACGGAATGTCCAGGTAATGTGGTAGAAGCAGGGCAGACTCCACTGGTGGTGCTTGGAGAGGTGGGGGTGGATAAAGTACGATTTACAAAAAAAAAAAAAGGATGCAAGCTAGCTAAAACTGTATTAGCAAAAGTGGGATGCAAGCCAGAATTGTATTAACAAAAGTAGGATGCAAGCTAAAACTGTATTAGCAAAAGTAGGATTCAAGCCAAAATTGCATTAACAAAAGTAAATTTGCTCTTGAAAGTGTTTCCTAGCCTGTGCACTATATCCTTTCTAAATATTTTTTCAGTCCTGCTCCCTTGCTAGACCTACCAGGGCATTTCTATACTTCTCAGGGTGGTGCACAGTTGGCCGAGCACCTGAACAGCACTGTCTGAGCATTAACATTGCACTAGACACCTGAAGAGCCTCCCTTTCCAGCTGAGGAATACATTTCGCTTGTTAGTGTTTAAGTCCAGTCTTTCCTGCCACCTCAGAACCCCCTTTATTTGTTTTGGTCAAGAAACCCCCCTCTCCACAACCATAATCTTGCATACCAATTTTTTTTTTTTTTGGGGGAGCTTGCTTTGATTACTGTTTGGATGTAATCACCTTTACAGGTATTTTTTTTGCCTGTGTATATTTTAGCCTGTATGTAACTATTCCTGCTGAACCAAGTTAAAATCTTGACTGCTGCTGTCCTCCCAATGACCCCCATGAAAACAAGATGCGGAGAGCCCGGGTTGCTGGTTAGTGCCCTGGACACAGGACTTTCATGCTAAGCCTGCAGTAAAGGAAACAGCATCTAAAGCTGACACGGTGTTCCTCCAGGGTGAGTGGATGGCTTGTTTTGAAGCTTAACTACTTCCAAATTGCCCAGCAAAGCAGTGCGGCTGCTGATCAGTTGTATTCGTGTAGTTGCGGTCGGTAGGATGCTCCACCTTACTCCTGAATGCTGACATCATGGGAAGGGGAATTTGTGCAAGGAGGCTAGGATCTGTCCCCGCCCTCCATATCCCACACTTAATTCCATTGTTGCTTTCACTTTTGTATGCATTTAATTGCCAATGTAATAATGTTTTCTGTTGTTGTTTTGCTCATGACCGCTATTGTACCTCTACCAGGTTGTGCCTGAAAATTGGTGTATTAACACTTGGTGTATCTTACCTGGTATTAAAAAAAAATATATAGCCCGCCCAGTGGCGTGGAGCAGTGAGGTGTTGTAAAGCGCCTGCCTCCTGCCATGCCGGCGACCCAGGTTCGCGAACGAATTCATATGGTTGGAGATCGGCCAGGGAGGGAGAGGACCGAGCATCCGAGGGACTCTCTCCTCTCCCGTGGGAGGGGTGGCTTGTCGTCCCGGCCTGGGGGTAGAGTGGGTCAGGGAGGCAAAATATGGGAGGGACCCTTAGGGATACATAGGATGTGCACACCTCCACATGCAAGTCCTACACTCCGCAGGAGGGATGGGAGGAAAACTAGGAAGAAAATGGACATTGGGGGGCTTCAGTAAGCCTAGCTCTCTCTATGCCCACGCCACCACCGGTAAGCGACCTGGTCCACTTCAGCTCTGCTGTACTGGGGGACAACCCTCTCCCTCAGCCCTGCCATGAGAGAGGAACTCACAGAGAGAGACAAGACCAGGCCGCACACTGGGGAGGTAGGGAGCTGGCCTGAATGGGCTGAGGTAGGCACCCCCAGACGAAGGATGAGAAACACTTCTATAAAATATATGTATTTATATTTAACCAACTAGTACAGAGAATTTTATTCCATTAATAATGTAATTCATCTTTTTATGTTTCATGAGATAATATACACACCCCCCCACAAGAATAAAAAGACAGACTCAAGCATGCCATTTCTCATGCAGGCTGCAACCTGTGCAAGCTCATAGTGCCAACGCTCAACACAATTTTATGCTGCCGACACTTGCTGTGATGCGATCTGGAAACGTTTAGTGTAACCAGGGCATGAAATTCGTAAAAAAAACTACATGCCTACTGGGGCATGTAAGCAGCACAAGTACATGCCCAGGAAACTTTTTACATGCCACCCATTTTGCCACCTAAGTTTTATATTCACTGCTTTGTACTTCAAATAACTACCTGACTGTATTAATAAAGTAACACTCGCTGCTTAATAACAGGCAGGCAGGCAGGCTAGTAAAAAATTGAATGGTTTTTCAGCTTGTAAATAATAAACTGAATATATAAAGAAATTAAACTGTCTGTGATTTATTTCAGTGCCACCACCCGTGCATGATACACTATACAACAAGCACTGATTGTAACTTTGACAACTAGTTTGTTTTTTTTAAGACGACAAATCGGTATGCAGTATAGTGTAGACTAGTAAGTACAGCAGTCCCAAAGAAAGGGCTTTTATTTTTCCCTTCTATCTAGCCCCACTCCCTGGCTAGTGCCCTCAGATGGACCTTAATAGGCCTTAAGAAGAGAGGACAGATACCATCCACTTGTCCACAACACACAAAGACATAAGACAAAGTACAATTTATTTTTAAGAGGAGATGATCCCTTAGTCCAGTTGCCCCACAAATTCAACATATGAAGTCGCAGGATGCAGGGCTTTTTTTTTAATTTTTTTTTTTTTTTATTTCCTCCTGTCTTGCCTAGCCACTACCCTGTGTGGTGCCCTCCTTCAGTCCTCAAGAGGACAAATCAGTAGGCCCCTCTCACTAGTCCTTAAGAAGGCAGGAGGACAATCACACCCACAAGTTCCACAACACATAAAGGTGACAAATCATTTTTTATTTATATTTTAGGTAGTCCAAATTCAAAACTAAATATCTTGACTCTGAGAGTTTAGTTAGACAGGATTTAAGGTAGTACTGAAAAACACAGGCACAGACAGTGCCTCTTTATGGCTTCAAGGAACCTTTTAATATTTCTAGTTTAGGTAGTGCAAAAGTTCCAAAACAGAGTTGCTTTTTCAAAGGCAATAGGGTCACACACCGACAGGATCAGATTTTAGGTAGGCTAGGCTATACCAATTTGCTTTTACATAAAGCTTCTTAATGAGTTTTTTTAGGTATCTAAACCCCCTCCCCTATTCTTAATGACAATACCGCAGTCAAGCTAACTCCCTCAGTGACTGAGGCAGGGCTTAGTTCAGTTACTTACAGTAGTAAAACAGCTTTTTTTATTATTGCGCACACACTGAATGTAAGGATTGGATGAAGGATTTATGTTTTTACTTTTGGTTTTCTGTATCCTCTGCAACTGTAATTAGACAGTAGGTACTACGGAAAAAGACTGTTGCAGCACACACACACACAACCTATAGCCGAGGCTTGGACTATGTCCCCCTTGCAGTCTGCTGTTCTACTTCAGTTGAAGGTTTTTTAAAAATATTTTTTATATACACAAGCAGCTGCAGGAGCAGTTTCTGTCACAGGCTGCTAATTTGCTCACTTGATGATCCTCTCTTCCATCCTGGTCTTACTCTCCCTTCCCCCCTATCACTAGCAGCAGGGCAGGCACTTGTTTAATTTGAGCCCTGTTTGGCTACTTCAATTTAATAACAGACTTAGCTCAGCTCAGTAGCTGCTCTTACTTACAGCTCTTAAGAGAGCTTTTATTTATTTGTTATTTCCTCCTGCTCCTGACAGAGTCTGCTCCTTCGTATTCCCCTCGACCCCCACCAAACTCGGTCTCTTTCAGTCTGATTAAGTTTGATTTATCGCTTGACTGAGTAGACCGACTTTAGAATAGCTCTTAAAAGAGCTTTTTTCTGAATAGTAGCAGTAGGGGGTTGATCGCAGAAACGCGATCACAAACAAAGCGCGCCACTCATGACTTTTTTCTCCAGACAATGCTAGAGTGGCGTGTTTTACAGGATCCCATGAGAGACACTGTGTGAGGGAGGAGGGCGAACTGTGCAAAGACTGTCCCCGATTGGTGTGTCAGTCTCCTGCAGCTCACCTCTGCCAACAATCGTCCTGAGAAGCTGGCTGTGTACCACTCAAGGACAGGAGGACCATCAGCCCGTTCTTCCGCTCGAGTCAGCTGGTCTGTGGAAGGGTTTAACTCGTGACCAGCTGGCTCAACACTCCTCCACCCGCCCAAGGAAAAAAAATTACACTTCTGCGTTGCGCTCCTCTCCTCCACCTCCAGTAGTCCCCTCAATTACGCGTGCTGACTGCTGGTGAGTGTGTGTGGGGGGGTCCGCACACTGCCAAAACTGCTGTGCCCCCCCGCATCCTCAGGAAAACTAAGGGACTTGTCCAATGCCTTAGGTGCTCTGGCAGGCAGGAAGTGAACCCAGTAGGTGACGTGTGGCAAAAGTACCCTGAGTGCAACCAATGAAAAACAACACTGCTGGGTATATCTGAATCACAGCAGCCATAAAAATGAAGCTGGGGCTGGCATTAAAGCAGCCTAGGCCACCAGCAACCTCGTACAATGCGGATATCTAACAAGGCAGGGCCATGGCAGCAACAACAGAGGTAACAGTGAAGTCAGCACTTAGATTTACTTCTGAAAGTCTCGGAGTTCCAGCATGAGCACATGGGTACCCAGTAAGGAATCCCATGAAGTTAGTCCACGTTTACATAGCATACCTACATATACTTGCTTATGAGGAGGGGGAGCTGACATGATGGACCAAGTGGACCTTCTGACCTTAAAGCAGCTGTGTCTCTTAATGGCAAACAATTCATGACATCTTTTTTTTTTTTTTTTTTATTAATATTAGTAATGTTTTTCTGGCAAGATCAATAAATACAGGTTACTCACCTGTAACAGGAGTTCTAGGAATGGTATATGTTGTTCATCCACACTGTCTGGCAGGTATCCTTGCCGCTTTAAATCTTGCCGGAAGGTCTTCAAGCTGGCTCCTCCCACCCACCCGGGTGGTAAAACTCTCGGCTCCGCCCCATGCGCCAGATCTGGCCCGCTGGAAGCTCAGGTTGTGCGTCGAAGCCGGGGAGGTCGGGTGGGTCATGTGGATGAACAACATATACCATTCCTAGAACTCCTGTTACAGGTGAGTAACCTGTATTTCTAGGGACATGGATATGTTGTTCATCCACACTGTCTGGCAGACTCCTAGCAGTTCTCCGGGAGGAGGAAGGCAAGGTGCACACCCCCGATACTTACTTGGGAAAGAGACTGGAGAACCGAGGCCCCAAAACCAGCATCCCGGCGTGACTCAAGGTCGATGTGGTAATGGGTGATAAAGGTGTGAGCTGACTTCCAGGTAGCAGCCCTGCAGATTTCCTGGATAGGGCGTCCCTGAAGCAGCCACCGATGCAGCTGTATGGCAGGTAGATGAGCTCTTATCCCTCTGGGAGGCTCCATGCCCTAACTTATAGCAGAGATCTATGCAGGAGGTGACCCACCTGCCTATCGTCTTGCAGCTGCAGGTCTGCCAGATGCGGCTTCAGCGTGGGTGACAAACAGCTGGCGAACCTCTCCCAATTTCAGCCCGTGCACTCCTTATAGTAGCGGCGCCCTTCAGGGTCCAAAGTATGGAGCCTATATTCGGCCTCCGAGGTATGACTGGGGTAGAACACCGGCAGAGTCAACACCTGGTTAAGGTGAAACTGCACAACCCCTTCGGAAGGAATTTCGGTGGGGGCACAGGACAACCTTGTCCCTGTGGAAGACCAGGTAAGGAGACTCGCGCAAGCGCCTGGAGCTCTCCCATCCTTCTGGCTGGCGATATAGCCACCAAGAAGGCGGTCTTCTACGACAGGTGAGTGTTCACACCTGTGCATTGGTTCGAATAGCTTGCCCATGAGCTATGCCAATACCAGCAGTAGATCCGGAGGTGGAGGTTCCTACGCACGGAAGGGAAATGTGATCAAGGCCTTTGAAAAGCACCAGACCACCCTCTCCTGCATCGACTGCTTCCCGGCCCGCGCCTGCAAGCAGAGATGGCTGCCAGGTGCACCTTAAGGGTCGCCTGACCTAAGCCCTTGCTGAGAAAGGGACCACAGGTAGTCCAATATGCTCGCCAAGGAACAGGAGGAAGGGTCCAGGCCCTTGCCCTGACACCAAATGGAAAATCTTTTCCATTTGAAGGCGTAGCATTTTCTGGTCGATTCCTTACGGGACGCCTCAACTACGTTGAGGACCTCGTCGGAAAGACCCAGGGCCTGGAACTCTAGCCGCTCAGGAACCAGGCCGTCAGGTGCAGGGATTGAAGGTCCGGATGGAATACCTTCCCCTGATTGACAGAGCAGGTCCAGGCGAGCTGGAAGCTGCCGCGGAAGCCTGGAGCTGAGGCTGAGGAGA
Organism: Neoceratodus forsteri; assembly: GCA_016271365.2. Lineage (NCBI taxonomy): Eukaryota > Metazoa > Chordata > Ceratodontiformes > Ceratodontidae > Neoceratodus > Neoceratodus forsteri. The sequence goes on from CM057453.1 coordinate 760,637,105, forward strand.
TCTGGGTACCAGTACTGGCGGGGCCAGTCTGGGGCTATCAGAATCACCTGCGCCTTGTCCCTCCTTGCTTTGTGCAGCACCTTGTGCATCACGGGGAAAAAGGCGTAGAAGAGGCCCGGGGTCCACGGCCTCGAGAAGGCATCCCCCTGCAGAGAGCCCTGCTGAGGGGGGCGGGCATGGAACAGCCTCAACTTCGCATTCTCCTGGAGGCAAACAGGTCCACCTGAGGTGTGCCCCAATGGGAGAATAGATCTTGTACTACCTCCGGCAGGAGAGACCACTCGTGGGACGCAGCCCCTATCCGGCTCAGGGCATTGGCCAGGGTGTTGGAGGCTCCTGCCACATGAATGGCTAGGAGATCCGCCTCCAGGCTGCACACGAGTGACCAGATGCGGAGAGCTTCCTTGCATAGGAGCATGGAGCGCGTCCCGCCCTGGTGGTCTAGATAGTAGATGGTCGTGGTATTGTCCGTCTGGACCCGGACCACTTGACCCCGAAGAAACGGAGCAAAGGCGGTGAGAGCTAGACGGACCGCTCGTAGCTCCAGCAGGTTGATGTGGCATCGGGACTCCCGTGGGGACCAGAGGCCGTGCGCTCGGTGTTCCCCCAGATGGGCACCCCAACCCATCAGAGAGGCATCGGTCGATAGAGAGACCATCGGCTCTAGGCGGACAAACGGGATGCCCTCCTGCAGATGAACTGGAACGGTCCACCAATGTAGAGCGTTCCACATCCCCTGGGTCACCCTCACTAGCTGGTCCAATGGATCGCAGCGTTGGGACCACTGGCTGGCCAGCCCCCACTGAAGAGGGCGCATGTTCCAGCGGCCCAACGGACCACGCTGGTACAGGCTGCCATGAGACCCAGGAGGCGCAGGAAGTCCCGGCCAGGGTGCAATTGCCCAACCAGAAATGATTGGGCAAAGGAGGAAAGAACCTCGGCCCTGTCCGCCGGGAGCCGTGCTCCAGCTCGAAGAGAGTCGAGCTCTGCCCCGATGAAAGAATCACCTGCTTGACTCGAGGTTCCGACTTGGCCTCGTTGATGAGGAGGCCGACCTGAGACAAACCTGGAGGCCAGATCTCTGGACCGCTCCACCTCCTGTCTGGAGGGGCTGCTATCAGCCAATCGTCCAGTGAGGGTAAACCGGACCCCTCGGCACACCAGAGAATGCTGTCACCACTGCCATGCATTTGGTGAAGACCCTGGGAGCTGGAGATAAGCCGAATGGCATGGCTTGAACTCGAAGGGAACCCTCCACCGAAAGCCAAGGAACCTTTGATGGGACAGATGGGGACGTGAAAGAAGGCGTCCTGTAGGTCAGAGAGCAGAACCACACGCCGTGTTCCAAGGATGGGATTATCTGAGCCAGAGTGACCATCCTGAAGGTTCGAGACCTTAGGAACTTGTTCAGGTCGTGTAGGTCGAGAATGGGGCGCCAGCCCCGTCCGTTTCGGAACCAGGAAGTACCTGGACACGAACCCCAGGTTTGAAGGAGGGTCCATCACCTCTCTTATCACCTCCTTCTCGAGGAGGAGAGCGATGTCGGCTCGGCGAGCTGACAGCGAGGCTTCGGACCCCGAGGCCCCCCGAGGTGCGACGGCTCTGAAGGGTGGGGCCTGCTCGAACTCCAGAGGCAGGCCCTTTCCTACCACCTCCAACACCCACCTGTCTGTGGTAATAGCAGACCAGGCGGAAAGGAAGTACCGGAGCCGTCCCCCAAGGGGGAACCTGGGGTGAAGTGACGAGGTTGGGGGCGACACCCCTCAACCCATCACTGTGCAGGCTTGGAGAAGGGACCGGCCGAGGGACCACCTGGGCCTTTACCTCCCTGCTTCCTGGAGGAGGAAGCCGCAGGCTTGGGTTTGGGATGCCAAGCGCGAGCCTGCTGGCCCTGGTGTTGCTGGGCCGGGCGTGCCGGGTGCAGACGGACGAAAGGCTTGGGTTGAGGTCTGGCCCTTGTCCCTCTGAGCGGAAGAGACCGAGTCCAAGGTGGCATTGGACTTTCGATCCTCTGGAGGTGGCCTTCCACTCCAGGGCCGAAGAGGTCGGTCCCCAGGAAGGGGACATCCGCCAATTTGTGCTGGGTATCCGCTGTGAAGGTAGATATCCTAGGCCATGCCCGACGGTGCATAGCCACTGCAGCCGCCACTGACCTGGCGCATGAATCACAGATGTCCAAAGCAGTCTGAAGCTGCTGCTTGGCCACTGCCCTGCCCTGATCCTGCACCTGCTTAACTGTGGTCTGCAGGTCGGCTGGAAGATGAGGGACCACCTCGTCCAGGGAGCCCAACAGGGCATGAGAAAAATGTGCCATCAGTACGGCCGAGCTGGCCTGACGAAGGCCAAGGGAGGACTCAGCGTAGACTTTCCGCCCAGCATAGTCCAATTTCTTGGACTCCTTGTCGGGAGGTTTGTCCACGTCCCTAGCGTTTCCGGCACGCCGGAAAACGCTGTCGGTAACTAACCCCTCGGCCGAGGGATGTTCTGAGAAACAGGACAGGGAACCGGTAGGGACCGCATACTTCCTGGCCATCCTGGCCAAAGGCGCAGGGCAGGAAGCAGGGCGCTGCCAGAGCTCCAAGGCCGGGCCCACAATGGCCTCAGCCACAGGGAAGGCCTCCGTAGGGGAATCCCCTCGGTCCAATATCTCCGTGAGGGGATACTTGGCCTGCTTGGATACGGGCTCGAGCTGCATCTCAGTGGATTCCGAGATGAGTCTGAGCAACCCCAGGAAGGACGAAGGGCTGTCGTCCAGCGACTGACCTCCAGAGGACTCCAAGTCCACTCGCTTGGAGAAAAAAGAGGAATCGTCGGACTCAGAAGAGTCCGCAAAGAGCTGCCTCGGGCCTGAGCCACCCTCCACCTGCCGAGGTCGACCGGGAGTGAGGGTGACAGACAGCCTATGGGCAGACCCTGAGCCGACCGAGAATTCTTGGTCGGGAGCCCCAAACCGTGGCTGTGGAGGCGGAGGTTCCACCGAATCGGTGGGCAGCAGGTTTTGGTCGAACAACCGCCTGATAACAGGCTCCTTGGGTAAAACAGGGGTTGTTTGGCCACTCGCTGACAACCACTTAATGGCAGGAAGAGGCAGGCGTCTGCTTGTTCCTGGTCAGAAGGCTGTTGCCATGAGGTCCTCGTGATCATCAGCGCAACTTACGTGAAGCCTCCTCATCCGAGGAGGAGGAAGAGGACGAAAGCGGCACCGCTTACCGTGGTGCCGAGACCGAGACTGCTATGATGGCGGGATCGGCTGGACCGGAAGAAGTCCGAGACCGATAACCCTCGCTTTTCCGAGGACAGTGCGGGAGGGACGGGGAACCAGCTCCTCCCTCGGCTCGGAGGGAACACCCAAGGGCTCCGGAACCGGAGGCACTGGCAAGCCCACGGGATCCTCAACTCCCACCGGGGGAACCGGGGAGAGGGGATTTCCGGCTTCTCCGGTCGACAACCCGTCCAACGGGTCGAGAAAGATCTCGACTGTGTCGACGGGAGTCTCGGTCAACTGACCTGACGGGGACACCGCGAGACCAGTGGCCGAAGCCGAACGATGGACCGAAGTCGATGGCCGACAACTCGGGGAGAGGGACCTTTCCCGCTCCCAAGAGCGTCGACGAAGAGACTTACCCTTGTCTTTCTTCTTGGACCGAGAAGAAGGTCCAGCAGACGTTGGTCCCTCTCCCCTAGTGGAGAGGGACAGACAAAGCTCCTTAAAGGAAGCTGTGTAAGAGGAGCCCAGGGAGAGCGGAATAAATGCCTCGGTCGAGGAAGATCGCCAGCGCCGCCTCCTCTTGAGGCGATCATCTGCTCTAGCTGATCTGCCGAGCCCGCCGCCGCGGAAACCGCCGACCGGGCCTCTTGACTTCACCAGAGGAAAACGTTTCTCGGGGCGCCCTAGTTGTAAACGGGCAGCACGGTCTTAGAGGACGTAGGCTGAGAAGGAAGAGCACAGGTCACAAGCCTGCGGGTCGTGCTCAAGGCCTAAACAGTACACACACGTGGAGTGCGGATCCGTCCGAGACATCTTCTGCCCACAAGGGCACCGCCGAAAACCGGGAGTCGATGTGTCCATCGCAGCCGCGAGGGATAGAAGACCGAAGTCTTTTAAGCAACCAACTTTTAAATTCGGAAAACCGAAGAATTAGGAACCAGTCTTATACGCAGAGCGTTAAGGAAGGAACCTGAGCTTCCAAGCGGTAAGGAAGATCTGGCGTTATGGGGCGGAGCCAATAGTTTTACCACCCGGGTGGGTGGGAGGAGCCAGCTTGAAGACCTTCCGGCAAGATTTAAAGCGGCAAGGATACCTGCCAGACAGTGTGGATGAACAACATATCCATGTCCCTAGAAATGCATTTTCTTTTTTTATTCAGGCTCATTTCTGCACTGAGATGTGGTTTTGAAGTTTTTAAAAGTTCATACTCCCTTGCCACACCTACTGTGAATACCTTATAACCTCCTGGTGCGACGTGCAGTTTCTCATCAGAAATGTGTACTAGTTCCAACTATACATAGTAAGTAGGTAAAATGTATTTGATTAGGCGCCCAAACCCTGGGGCTCCTGGCACCATACATAGGAAAACAAACAATCAACAGGGTCGCAATAAAAATTCAGCAGAAGAACTATAAAAACATTAAAAACATCAGCTATAATTAAAATACGTCTGCAGGATACGCTAGTGTAAAAAGGTGAGTTTTTAGGCCCCTACTGAATGCCACCACTATAGGGGCCTCCCTCAGGGATCTCGGGAGTGAGTTCCGGAGGACCAGGCGAGCCACCCCAAATCAGCAATCACCCAAGGTTTTCTGCCCGGTCCTCGGAACCACCAGGAGGCCCTGGGTGGAGGAACAGAGGGAGCGAGCCGGAATGGCAGGAGTGAGGAGATACGACAGGTAGCCAGGGCTCGGTCCATATAGGGCCTTATAGGTGAGCAAGCCCACCTTGAAGAGAACCCACCACCTGAGTGGCAGTTCGTGCAGACCCCACAGGATCACAGTCACATGACAGGATCTCGGTAATCCCATCAGTAGCCTGGCCACTGTGTTCTGCACCAGCTGCAGCCGACACAGGTTCCCTCCACTGACCCAGAGGTACAGAGCATTGCAACAGTAGAGTCTTGATGTCACAAAGGCATGTTCCAGTAATGGCAGATCCTCAGGTCGAATTAGGGGTTTAAACCGGGCAATGTTCCTCAGATGGTAGAAGCTGCTTTTGACGACAGCTGACACCTGAGCCTCCAATGTCATCTTGTCGTCGAGGATCACACCCAGATTTCTCACCCTAGAGGACGCCTTCAACGGTATCGACCCCGGAACCGTGCCTGTTGTCCCAGAGGCATCCCCATCATACTCACGGCCAGGCTCAATCACTAGAACCTCTGTCTTGTCAGGGTTAAGTCTCAACCAGTTAGAGTTCATCCAGTCTTGGATCTCAGCAAGGCATTTATTTAGCACTTCGACAGCTCCACTTGTCGCTGGTACGAAAGACATGTACAGCTGAGCATCGTCTGCATAGCAGTGAAAACTCAAGCTGTACTGTCTAATGATTCTCCCCCAAAGGCAGCATGTATACCGAAAACGGCATAGGTGACAGGGTCGAACCCTGAGGGGCTGCACAGGTTAGAGGCAGGAGGAACAGGAGAAATTCCTCATCACCACCCTCTGCCTCCTGCTTGAGAGAAAGGACTTAAACATAGAAACATAGACTTTGACGGCAGATAAGGACCACTTGGTCCATCTAGTCTGCCCATTTTCCTACCTACAGGATAGGCCGCAGATCCTAGTTAAACCAGTTGATGACAACACCGGTGAACCCACACCACTCTCTAAGGTGATCCAGCAACATGATGGGGTCCACGGTATCAAATGCTGATGAAAGAATGAGAATTGACCGTTCTACTTTGTCTCTTGCCATGAGGAGGTCATTATGGACCCAAACTAGCGCCATCTCTGTGCTATGCCTCACCCTAAACCCAGACTGGAATGGCTCGTAGAGGTCACATGTCTCCAGTGTTCCTTGAGCTGCAGAACCACCATCTTCTCAACAACCTTCCCTAAAAATGGGAGGCTGAAGATTGGTCTATAATTTGCTAGAACGTCGGGGTTGAGAGAGGTTTTTTCAGAAGGGGCTTCACCAGGGCTCCCTTCAAAGCATTGGAGAAGATCCCCTCCGAAAGCGAATACCAGACTATGCCAGCGAACATTGGACCAACGACCTCAACGCATCCTATTAGGAGACACGTCGGGCCAGGGTCCAGTTCACAAAAAGTAGGCCGCAGCTTCGAAATTACCTTGGAGATTTCAGCCACCCTCACTGGTCAAAACTCTGCCCAGGCAGTAGGAGTGCCTCTGCTCCATCTGGACCCCACCCTGCAGGCCTGATCCAAATCCACTGGAGAGATCCCAGCCTGAATGGATGATACCCTGTCAGAGAAGAATAGAGCAAACTCTTCGCATAATGCTGTTGAAAAAGCTTTTTTCGGCTGTAGACAGGATGGAGAAGCCTGTCCACAGTCCGAAAGAGCTGAGCTGGTCTATTCCTCCTTGTCGCAATCTCCCTGGACAGGAACTCTGCCTTCTTACGGTCGACTGCCCTTTGACGGTCACCATAGTGATTTCTCAAAGCCAGTCTATCTTCCTCTAGCCGGGTCCTACACCAGCAACGCTCCAATCTCCGACCCATGGTCTTCATCGCCCTGAGGGTCCAGTCAAACCACGGGGGGTCTTGGGCAAGAAGACCCAGGTCATATATAGACTGGTGCAATGGCACCGAGCGCCTCAGAGACAGCCCTATTATAAACTGCAACAGACTGACTCAAGCCAACCGCACTAACAGCGCTAACACCGGGCAAATCAACCACCACCATCAATCCCTCTGGGGACAATCCCCTTAAAAGCGATAGCTGATCATCTCAACATGGGGAGGGATCACCGGGGAAGCCCCGAAAGAGAACTTCACTGTGCAGTGATCGGACCAAACAACCCAATCAATCTCGAGATCGGTGACCTCGAGACCCAGTGAGAATACCAGGTCCAAGGTGTGACCGTCATGACAGATACAACGCTTAATTCTTGCAGTGAAAAAAATAACTCAATGGAAGCAGTTTTAAAAAAGTGACTGTGCGGCCATCTTCACTGATTGGTCATTATTACAAAAAAATAATAAAGGCTGCTTTAAAAACATCTGAGGAAGGAAGATACCAAAGTCTTACCACATCACAGATTTTTAATTAACATGTTCAAACCCCAGGAATCACTCACTTTAACAGCAGCAATCATTCTCCTGGAATAAGCAGCCCCGAAGCTTTAGAATTTATGCAAATTATGGAATTTGGAACTAAATTTAAACTCAGCTCTGTGTGGTACCGCTCACCCCTGCAATCTAGCATCAGATTTATTTCTGTGCCTGAAGAAAGCAGTCACCCGAAGTCTTCTCTACTCTTCTGGCCAGTTTATTGCTTTACTGTTTTTAGCATGAAAGTGTTGTCATTCAATTTTCTTTAATTAGGCTGTTATTTGTATTTTCTTGTGTAAATTTTATCTTTTCTCGGTTCTTTATCAGTTCCCAGGAATGGCCATTCTTGGCGCGGTTCCAACTTTTAGGCAACTGATACTTTTTACATTTAAATCTGAATAAAATTTGACTTTTCTTAAACGATTTGTGGTTTTACTTTAGATTTGCTATTTCTGCTTAAGAAACCTATTTTGCAATATTCTTTATCTCGCTTTTTTATTTATTCATTTTTAAGGAATCTAACCTCATTTCCTTAAAGCCCTTTTTAACATTTCCTGGGCTTTTTAAAATGGTGGCTTTTTCTACTGGGAACCGGAAACATCTTCTTAGGGTCACAGTGTCTGGCATGACTGACTGACCCAAAAAGAGGACGGGATCTACAGCCTTTAAAAACTGTATTGTTTGTTTTCAGCTCCTGGCAAAGGCAGACTGCCATGAGCTGTGTTTAAAGTGCCTGGGTCCAGACCACGATTGTGGCAGTTGTGATCCCTGTATAAAGTTTTGCCCTGAAACACAAAAGGGCTAAAAAATAAAAATCAGAAAATTGTTATGTCATCTCAGTCTGCCTCCACATCACCAAAAGGTCCTCAGGAGGATCCAGCCTAAGCAGCAGTCTCTGTTGAAGAGGACAGAAAAGAGAGATTAAGCTGCTGAAAGTGATTCAGAACACAAGGTGGCTAAAAGGGGGATGCTTAATCCAGTAAAAATAGGATAGCCTCTGAGTAGACAGCACAACCAGTGACTGCCAACAAAAAGAAAAACAGGTTGCTGTCTCTCCCCCGAAGAAGGAAAGGTGCTGCCAACTGGACAAAAAAATCAAATGCCCTCAGCAGAGGACATGACAAAGGTATGGCAATTCCTCCAGGCATTCCAGGCGACAGGGATTTCATGACTATGCCCCCCCCCTCCTGTGGAGAACGAGGCTGATATTCACTATGAAGTTGAGGAGAAGGGAGAACCCATTGAACTGGATGATTCTCCTGACCAAAAATGTGGCTCTCCTAGGTCTCCAGAGGTCTATACCTCACATTATACATTTGTAAGGCATATGGCGAATACCGCAACATCTCCTACCATGAGACTGAGGAGGATGAAGAGGAGGTAGATTTTATGGATATGAAGGGCTTAGCACCCACAAGGAGATTAATGTGGCCCATTTACAATATCCCTCGCGAAAGCAGCCTTCAACGTCATGTCAGCACTTACCTCAGCTGCTGGCATAGACAAGAAAATTAAGAAAAAATATACAAAATAAAATAAGGAAGACAAACAATGCTGAGTACCTTTATCGCCATCCTGGTCATGAGGAAGTGGACCAGACTGTTGCCTATGATAAGTCAAAGTGCCTCTTTCATTCCAGCCTCCCGGGAAAGATTCCAGGAAACTGTACAGTATGGGCAACAAGGCTTATACGTCAGCTTCTCTGCTTCTTAAGGAGGCAGCTTATTTATCCTCTACAGTCCAGTACCAGAAGACCTTACGGAATTCCATACTGGCACCAAGTGATACAGCTAATGGACACTTGGCTCAGGAAATAGTGGACACAGCAATATCAGCCACAGATGCCAGAAAATACCAGTTCCAGATGGCAGTGGACACAAATGATACTGCATCTAGGGTCATGGCCCATGAAATGTCTTTTAAGAAGGTTTGCTTAGCTTAGCTTAGAACTACAACACTATCCCAGGACATGCACAAAAAAAACCCGCAAAAAAACAATGGATTTTCCCTGTGAGGGAAAGTCATTGTTTGGTGACAAAACAGAGACTTGCGTGAAAAAGGTAACTGAGCACAAAACCACCTACAAGAGCAATACTGAGAAAGTAAAGGCCTCCACTTCCTACAGGCCTTATGGAAGGGGAGGGTAGGGGATACTACCCTCGCGTTCATGTTCCTTATGAGTACTCTCCACAAGGGGGCTACTATAGGGGCAGGGGTAAAAGTAGCACTAGGCATGCAGCTGTAACACCAGCTCCTCAACCAAAACCCCTGGCAAGTCTGCCCAGGTCGCCCATCCATTACCAGTGGGGGAAGACCGGCTAGCTACTTTCAGGAATGGACAAAAATCATTCACAGACAAGTGGGTTCTGGAGATAGTAAGTCAAGGGCTGTCCATGCAGTTCAAAAAATGCCCCAAACTGCAGAACCCAAAGGTTTTTCCACCTCACACCACAACAGAAAAACAAAATTAAGGAAAAAGCTTATTCCCAAACTACCAGAAGTAAACACTGAGGTTAACTATAATAATTATAAATATGAACAAAAGTATCTCAAAAAACTCATTAAATCTGAAAAATATAAAACAAAATTTCAGACTGTCCACACAAAGGAGAACGACAGGCATAGAAAGCTTTATGTTCATTACAAAAAAATATTTTGCAGGAAATCGGCCAAACCAACATCAATAATAAGTTAAACAATGATCAAGAAAAACCTTCGGCGTTTAATTAATATTTTTGCTTTGTTTATAACCTCAAACCGAAACAAGCATGAGCCCCTGGCCCAGCATCATATACTTCCCTCTTTACTGTAGAGGAAACAAAAATAGCCTTAAAAAAACTAAAGGTTAATTCTTCACCAGGCCCTGATAGAATTCACCCAAAAATGTTAGTGGAAGCAGCAACAACTTTAGCGGACTCAATTACCACAATATTTAATAAATCCATCGCTCTGGGCCATGTCCCTAAGGACTGGAAAAAAATCTACAGTTGTGCCTATTTTCAAAAAAGGTGAAAGAGATAAGTTAAAAAACTACAGGCCCATAAGCTTAACATCAATCCAGTGTTCCACACTGTGTGAAAATAGAGCGGTGGTAATGCGGAGGAGCCGCAGGGGGCGGGGTCACCGGGGCAGAGCTACTGGTGGGCGGAGTCAGTAGGGATGCAATAAATGCATAAGAAACAAGAAATAAGCATAACATGACGATCTGGAGGCCTCCGTAGTGTGCAGTAGCAAAAGAAAAGTGTGGTAAAACATATTGGAGAACCTCTGCTTTCAATCTGCAGGCCAGGCAACAGTTTGTGAGAGTCTTGACTTTTTGGTGTAGCCATACTACATCTCTTTACTAGTGCCTGCAAGGCCAAGATCTAATCTTCGGTTTCGCAGTCCTGCCCAATGAGCTGCAGCTTCCAAATAAGGGAAACTGTCAACATCAGGGCCCTCAATTGAGCTAAGCATAAGTGCATTTAGCACACTGGCACCTAATCTATTTAGTTCTGCAGTTTTATTCGATTCAGTGCAGAAATCCCCCACAATCTGCAGTTGACACTGGTATTATCATTGCCAGTTCTGCCAAAGTAGATATGTTTGGATACAGGTCTACATACTTAGTAGTTAGGCGTGCAGCACATCAGAAATAGTCTTAAAGGCCATCTTTTCCGTGAACATGAGGCTCATGAGAGCCCATTCCAGTGCAGAAGCATCTACATCCACAACAGTAGCATACTGACCAAGAATAATCTCAAGGCTAGCACTACCATACCCTTCCAACTCTTCAATATCACCTTCCGGTATCTTGCTGGGGTCAAAGATACTGAACGCATCCAAAAGTTCTGTGCTTGGAAACCTTTGCTCAATTCGCGCAATTAGGGCCCTAATAAAGTTGTCATGCACAGAGGTTCTGAAATGATTTAACTGTGGTTCGCTAAATGGCAAGTTCAGGTCATTATCATTCAGGAGTACTAGTTCAGGCAAAATAGAGGAGAAGTACTGACCAGGTACCAGTAGGCGTGCCCCAAGAATCTCTAAATTGGAATGTAAATGTCTCTCTATATCAGTAAAATTCAGAGCTGATGTTTGAAAGCATTTAGATAAGATGCTAAGGTGTGGAAGTATGTCACATCATGCATAAAATAGAGAAAAACTCCCAGTTTTCCACCATCTTTACTAGGCCCACAGCTTGGGGATCATGCCTTTCAGAGGCCTCTCTCTGCAAGGACGTAACAACGGATAGGAAAATCTTCCTTAGTGTGTCACATGCTGCATCATGGGACAACCACCTAACTGCTTTTGCCTGTTTAGGCTTTAAAACAGGGTTCTCCATTGCCTGCTGAATTTATTTCAGGGCAGCCATGTGAACAGCAGAATTTTCATAATATCTGTATAAGTGATCTAGTGTTTGATTAAACTTTTTAATGGCGTTCACTTCATTTGCTGCTGCCTTTACAGCCAAGGCCTCCCGATGAGCCATACAGTGATTTTCAACAAGAATTGGGCTGACTTCTTTCAACTTTTTAGCCACCCCGTTTTGCCTGCCCAGCATAACAGCTGCTCCATCACTGCCTAACCCTGCAAAGTGATCAGCCGAGATTTGATTATCAGAGAACTCCAGCATTTTTTAACAATTGTGTCTGCCTTTCCATCAATTAGTTCCTCAACTCCCAGGAAAGAAACTCTGGGTTTCCCTTCTTTGCAGTACATACCATACAAAATGAGCTGCTTCATAACAGCAATATCAGTTGTTTCGTCCACCAAATACGAACAAAAATTGGCAGCCTTCAAATCTGTAAGAACTGATCTCCTGACCACCTCACCCAGAGAGAGAACCATTTCTCTGACAGTTCGATCGGAACAATATTTAACGGCATCAGCAATATGTATATTGTCTAGGTATTTGCATCCCAATGATTTGGCGAGATCCAGCAGTGAGCCATATTTCGTTGTGTAAGGCAGCTCATTTTCTTATTAGCCAGTACATGCAACAAAGGGATGCCACAAAAGCTTCTTGTTCCAGGGTCAGGGCCTGCTGCATTGCCTGCTCTATTCCACCTTTCGAAGCTGAAATTCTGCAGTTAGCTTCTAGTTCAGAAGCAACAACATGAACTGAACTGTTCTGATGCCTTTTTATAGCATCTTCTCTGAATGTCTTGCACCCACTGAGTACCCAAAACTGTTCCCGATTTGGGCATCTATTTATGTTTTATGCAAAATGCACAAAACATGCCACCATTTTCTTTGTACTGTAACCAACAGTATTTGTTAAGCCAGCCAGTATAAAAGCCTGTTGCTCTATGCTTAAGAGGTGTTTTTTTCTGTATTACAGGAGGAAGTGCAGGGAGTCTTTTGGAAATCGACAGCGATATCAACTAGACCAACTGGCATTATCCCAATCATCGACTCACGATTGTCACCTTGATCAGGATGTTTACGTTCTTGAGTTAATTTGAAACCAAAGTTAGTTAGTTTCTGCATTGTGTAAAATAAAGCTCCCCAAAGTGTTGTCGTGTGTTTGTCAATACAGAACGAAAGTTTGGTAATGCTGGTCTAGCCCCAAATATTTTTTCGCTCCCTGAATCAGGGTTCAGAACAAGTGACCACTGACGAAGCAAGACTGCACAACCTGACTGGTGGGACAGAGACTGTAGACCCCCTGGTGGCACCAAACCTCTCAACTGTCCCTGATTTCACCTAAAAATTCTCCTCTGTCCCTTGTAAAATTTGAGTTTTTGTGACAGAACAGTGGGGATTAAAAGCACAAAATAACATCAAACATTAAAGTAACAGACTTGTTCTTCTTCAGAAAATGCATCTTAAGACAAATCCCTTTATGCTATCAGCTTTCTGAGAGACTAGCACCAGTTTTTAAGATGTGTCCCTGATTTGGGGTCTTTGTCCCTAATTTTTTTAAGCATTGTCCCCAATTCATGAGGCAAGATGTTGAGAGGTATGGGTGGCACAGTTAAGGAGCCCAACATTTTTTTTTTCCAACAAAAATATTTTTTTGGTCCCTGAATCAGGGTTCGGAACAAGTGACCACTGACTAAGCAAGACTGCACAACCTGACTGGTGATGCAGACCCCCTGGTGGCACAGTTAAGCAGCCCTCAACGTTTTTTTTTTTTTTTTTTTTTTCTTCACACAAATATTTTTGTATTCTCTGAATCAGGGTTTAGAAACAAGTGACCACTGACAAAGCAAGGCTGCTCAACTTAACTGGTGGGACAGAGACTGTAGACCCCCTGGGGGCACAGTTACGGAGCCCCAATTTTTTTTTTCTCACACAAATTTTTTTATTCCCTGAATCAGGGTTTAGAAAGTGACCACTGATGAAGCAAGGCTGCACAACCTGACTGGTGGGACAGTTAAGGTGGGACCTAACTGCTGACTCTGATGTGCACTTCAGATATCTGTGGCACAGTGCAGTCTGCCTTTTTTCTTTCTGCAGTAATTTAATTTCTTTTTAAGCAGTACTTTAAATAATACAGAGCTTGAAGAGCAGCCTGCCACTTCTCCTTTCACTAACAATTATTCTACACTAATAGATGAAAATATCAGGCTCAAAATATTCCAATATTTAAACGAAAATTAAGTCTGATTTTCAGAGTCCAGAAAGGTGCAGGTGATTTTTGGAGAAGGTGCTCAAGTTTAAAGAATGAGGGATATGTCAGATTACTTTACACACACACACACACACACACACACACACACACACACACACACACACACACAGAAAATCACTGGGCAAATATGGGTTCGACTAGAAATCTGTTGGTGCAGTGGCTACATATAAAATCCCTGTTAATCTTTTTTTTTGGGGGGGGGGGTGCAACCACAGGCTAAAGTCCAGGACAACAGTGTCTCCTCACCACCACAATATGTGGGCTTTCTGCTAGCTTTATTTTCTTTTTACTTTTTGCAGCTAGTAATTCTCTCCTTTTTTCATAAAGCACCACTCAGAAGAGAAAATGCTACAAGAGCCTGGATGGTCCTCCACATCATGCAAATCTCTCCCACCTCCCTCCCCTCACTCACAACCCCACTCGACAGTAATGCAGAAATATAGTACATCAGGCTCAAAAGAATAATATGGGCAATTACAATTTAGGTCTGTGAACAGTCAAGTTTATACACTACTGGCTCTGCTGTGCACTTAAGATATCTGTGGCACAGTGCAGTCTGCTTTTTTCTTTTTGCAGTAATTTTCTTTTTAAGCAGCATTTAAATGATACAAGGCTTGAAGAGCTGCCCACCACTCCTCCCTTCACTCACAACCCCACACCACACCAATAGATGTGAAAATATCAGGCTCAAAATATTCAAATATGTAATAACATCTGAAGTCCACTACTGGCTCTGCAGTACTACACTTGACTAGTGTAATCTTCCTTTTTTTCCTTTTTACAAAATGTATTTTTTTAAAAGCAGCAAGAAAACCAAGCTGAGAAATGAGCTGCCTAGATCAGGTAGTCTCTGTGAGACGACGCGCTCTCTCCCTCCCCATTCCCCTCACTCATGACCCCACTCCACTAATGCTGCTGCTGTACAGAAATGTAATTTAATTATCAGGCTCAAAAATTTGCTCAAATAATTTCTCTGACTGAAAACAAACTGCTCAGTGTATAAACGCAACTGATGCTGACTCTGAACACAAAGTGAGAGATCCACTCTCGATGCAAGACACAAGCAGGATGTCAAAAGCCCCAAAGTGGTAGCAGACAGTACCTAACTGGGACTTACCCAAAGTGTAAACTGCTCAACTGATGGGGCAAGTCAGCTGTCACTCCCTGCATCCTCTGGCGATTGGAGCACAGATTTGGCACCTTTCTTCCCGACTGTCTGATGACTAAGAGTCAGTCCCATGATCCTGGACCGCCAGCACCTGAACTACGGTTGTGCAACCTCCATCAGACAGCGCGCTGTCTTTCTCACGCACGACAAAGAGCGCAAATGGGTTCTTGTGATCGCGCATGCTCCTAGCACAAGTACGAGGATTTAAAGTGAGAGGCGGCAGATTTAAAGTAACAGGCGACTTTTACCTGCACAGAAAGAGTGACGGGACTTTAAAATGAGAGGCAGTCATTTAAGATAACGCGGCGGCCCACCGCTCAGTTGTAATGAATGGGGAACACTACAGTCTTATGTAAAACTCTTGAACAATTAATAAAAAACAAAACTGAACATTAATTAGCCTCCATTCAGTATACTGACAACAAACAGCATGGTTTTATTCCAGGACGGTCATGTACCATTAACTTAATTACCTTTTACAATCATAAGCAAAAGCCTTGACAACAGGACCCCAGTGGACGTTATACTACTAGACTCTGGCAAAGCTTTTGCCCAAGTCCCCCACCAAGAACTATTAGACAAATTAGTAAACATTGGGTTAAGTTACCAACTCGTAAACTAGGTTAGTGACTGGTTACTCAGAAGAACTCGGCAAGTAAGGATCAATGGTAACCACTCACCTGTAGGGGAGGTGAGCAGTGGTGTGCCGCAGGGCTTAGTCCTGGGACCCACCCCGTTTTTTTTTTTTTTACTTTTTCTCTTTATCTCTCCTGTCTGCTCTCGGAGCCCACTCTTTCCGTCCACTCATTTTTCCCCCATTCCACCTCCGTGGGATCTGCCCCTAGAGTGCCTCCTCTCTCCTCCTGCACAGTGGGGTCTGTCCCTTCTTGGTCGTCTGGATGGAACGGGCGGCTTTCATCCAGGGCTGCAGAGAGGTGTTTTCCGTTTCCCCTTGGTCCCCTACCCTCAGAGGCGTCGGGCGCTAGGGGCCATTACATCCAGTGGTGGCGTGCTGGCGCGCCCGAGCTCTCATGCGCCGTCGGCGTCCCCTCCCGGCTCCGGCAAGCGGGCCGCCTCCCATCCTTCCTGATGTCGATGCTTCCACGGCTATGGAAGGGATGCAGAATGCATGTGCGTTCTTGGTCTCCCACCCCTGAGGGAGGAGAACATCCGTTGGGACGCTCGATCCTCCCTCTTCCCTGCCGACCCTCAGCCACCCGAGTCTGTTCCCAAACCCGGGTCGCCGGCGTAGCGCGAGGTGTGGTGTCCAGCGCCTCAACCCTCAGCGCCACCAGGCCGGCCGGACCCACCCTGTTTAACATCCTCATTAGTGATGTCAACTCAAACATCAAGAACCATCTTGCAAAATTTGCTGATACTAATATAGGAGCAATGGTAAACACACTAATCAAACATACATCACTAGTTAATGATCTTAACAATATCATACAATGGACAAAAAACAACAAAATGTCATTAAACCCAGATATAACGTGTGGCTCTCCACCTTGGACATAACGACACCATTATAAATATAAAATAATAATCCACTCTGAACAGTTACTAAGGAGTGCGATCTAGGGGTCATCATAAAGAACTCGCTTTCTGTAGCAGGTCATTATAAAAAAGTATCTCAAACAGCAAATATGATACTAAATTGTATCAAACGCTCTTTTACTTACATAAGACCACATCTAGATTTTTGTTCCTCTTTTTGGAACCCCCATCTAAAGCATGACATCCTCCTAACAGAACAGGTACAGCACAGGGCCACTAAATTGATACCCAAACTAAAAAATAATATGCATGAGGAACGATTGCGTACAACAGATTTAGTAACTCTAGAAGAAAGGAGACAAAGGGGAGATCTTTTGCAGCTATACAAAATCCTCCAGGATCCTGCCCTTGCACACCAGTGCAGTCTACACTTCTCACACTGTCCCATTACCCTCAGAAGTCACAACAAACAACTAGTGATTCCCTAAGCCAACACAAACAAGAGAGAACTTCTTTTCTATCAGAGCAGCTAAAGCTTGGAACCTGCTCCCACAATATATTGTCGATTCCCAAGGCTCTGAAGTCTTCAAAAATAGACTGGATAAGTACCTGAAATGGGACATAAGCAATGATTAATTTGCCCACACTGTTGTGGGAGACATTCTAGATGGGCCTCTGCCTCCTTAAGTCTAAATAACTTAGTAACCTAGAAAAACTCCAGCTGGAAACTGAGGTGAAAAATCTGTTGCAAGGAAATGCAATGGAAAAACACCGGCCATGCAATGGCATACCTCTCAAGTGTCCCCGATTTTCAGGGACGTCCCTCATTTTGCCCCAGAATTTTACTCTGTCCCCCCTAAAATTTGTGTTTTTGTGGCTAAACAGTGGGGACATTAAGCACAAAACAATGTCAAGCATTAAAGTTACAGACTTGTTCTTCTTTAGAATATGCATTTTGCACTAAGCCCCATATTCTACCAGCTTTCTGGGTGGATATCTCTAATTTTGAAGAAGTGTCCCTGATTTTGGTCCTTTGTCCCTGATTTTTTTTAAGCCTTGTCCCTGATTTATGAGGCAGGAGGTTGAGAGGTATGCGCAATGGGGCAAGGAGATTTATTCCAGAAACAGTCAAAGCCGCTTAATCAGGATACCTCGGTGGATGCCTTTTTGTCCCAATTGAGAGGCTGTCCTGATAGAGAAGCCATTGTTTTCAATGGTTTGCCCAAGTCCAATCCCACTCCACTATACTACCTCCACATGATAGCCAAGGGCAGTACTGCCTACGATTTGGGGAAGCAGAAGGAGCTTAACAGTTAAAAGTCTAAAGTTCAAAAGTACTGTAGCATTGAACGTGATGTGCTCACATCACAGACTCTGGCACGCACAGCTTTTCACCTCCGCCAGCAGACTACAGGAGACAGGGTTGCTGCAGCACAAACAGTGTTACATCCCTGCTCTCCACCTCTCACATGTACAACACACACAGTAAGGAATTTAGTGATTGCACTGAAAAGAAAACTTACAGAGCTCCAGTGTGATGATGATTTGGAAGCTGTCAGAAGCCTGTCAGGCACAGTGACCGAGCATCCCGAACAGAACAGCTAGCCTCTCAGCAGAAATCAGTCAGGCACAGTGATCAAGTATGCTAAGTGAAAAGGACAGCCTGTCAGCAAGGGAGGAAAAGGGTGACTCACACAGTCCCTGTGGGTTTCAGGTACTGTGGCTCGGGGAGGGTACTGAAAGGTCTAGGAGGAGCCTCTGCTGGCAGGGCAGCTGTTTTGGGGCCAGGTCCAGGAAGTCACAATTCACACTTACTTAAAAGGTGTGAGAAAGGGGCGCTGTGGAGCATCCAAGTGGGCGAACACCTTTCTCATGGCTCCGTGGTGTGCTTGTTTAATTCTAATTAAAAAACAACTTTCATTGCTGTTCAGACTTTCCTTAACACACCATCAGAGAGAGGAATAATCCGTGATCATAATGGTCCCAAAAAGACATCTCCAATCTTCTGCTTCAGGGTTTGAATCATATTTTAATCCTCCCGGAACCAGCGCGCTTCACTGAAACCTGGAGGTCTGCTCTCATATGCTAATCCAGACTTTGCACAGATCTTATCTCTCCTCACTAAACAACAAGCAACAGGAGACGAAACCAATAAAAGGCCTGGGACTATGGGCCAGAAGCTTACCGACCTAGACGGCAAGATATCGGCTAATAAAACCACTACTGCTGACCTTACCAGCTCTTCAGAACGCCAACAGGTGGTCAGTGCTGGCCTGATCCGTGATGTGGGTTTCCTCCATGCCAAGGTGGAGATGATGGAGAATGGTCTGCATCAACGGAATGTATGGATTCTTGGATTTCCCCCTCGGTTTGCTGGACGCATGGAACTAGTGTCTTCAGTGGATAGAATTACATTTGATGACTTGGGACTACTGACGAGGGTCATGGGGGTCCACATAGCTCAAGCATTTGTGATTCCTCTACACCCCAGGCCTTGAGGAGGAACTGTACAGCGGCCTTTAACTGCCATCATGATGCTCTCCACACCAGAAGTCAGGATCCCTCTGTTACAGGCTGCATGCAGTAAAGGGGACACTGTCTGGGAAGGCAGCAGGTTAGGATTCTTTCTGGACTTGGCCTCTCAAATGCAGGATCGCAAAAAGACTACAAGTAGTTAAAAAGCCCCTGCTTGCCAAAGGGGTGAGTGCGCAGCTGCCTTTCCCGGCACGTCTGCAAGTCGCTCATAAACAGAGGTCACACATCTTTACCGACCCTAATGCGGCTCTAGACTTTTCGGAAAAACTGATTTCCCAGATGGATTCTGAGGCTCATGAGAAGGAACCAGAAGGGGACTGGATTTATAGTAACTGAACTATGGCTGTTTACGTAATCTTCCGGGGGATACGCTAGGCTCCATGAATACAAGCACAGTTTGTATCCAGGGATGCTCTATGTTCAAAATGTGCACCGCTCAGTTTGTGAACTGTTGCACCTCCTAAATCTTATTCGTACCCCTGCATGGTCCCCTTAGTGGATACCTGTATGTGCAGGGTCATGGCTTAACTTAACCAAGTTCAGACATTTTCTTTTGGTATATGGAGTCCCTCTTGCATATGCCCACCCTCCAATATATTGTTCAGCCCTGCAAGTGGGAGAGAAACTCGGCACAGAGACCTTTGGTATTGAATCCTGTGGTAAGAGTGTGAAGCCCTACGTGTTCACTCTTTTGGGTATTAACTCCTAAAACATATTTGGGGGTGGGGTGCCTTTGTCTGAAAGATACCTGTAACTTGTGCTTTGGTATTGTCTTTTCTGATCAGACAATGTATTGCCTTCTGCCTACTATTTGCATTATGTACAGTCTAATGTAGGTACATGTTGCCACTTTATATTTTAATAATCCATATATCAAAAAAAAAAAAAGGTGTGAGAAAAGGCTTAGTGTGTGTTTAGAGAGACAAGTTTGGACAAGCTCAGATCCAGATATCCTGTTTAGGTGGCAAAGACGTCCAGGACTTCCTGCTAAGACAGTTTTAGGTCCCAGCGGGTAATACAGCCACTTAATCCACTCCTGGCAGGACATTCCAATTAACCACATCCTGAATAAGTAGCTCGTACTGTACTTCCTGACCCACAAGAAAAATGGGGATTGGCAACCCATTTTAGACCAGAGATATCTGAACAAACATTTAAAGAAAGAGAAATTCTAAATAGCAACACTGGGTTCAGTGATTCCATCTCTGCAACAGCAGACTAGTTAGGGTCGCTGGATCTGAAAGATGCCTACTTTCACAGACCAGTCAGACCAAGACACAGAAAATACATCACATTCAGGCTAGGAACCTGCAAGTACCAGTTCACAGTCCTTTGCTTCAGCCTCATCTCTGCTCCAAAAGTTTTCACAAAGTGCTGTGGTGGCAGCACATCTGAGAAGGAAAGGGGTGAAGGTTTTTCCCTACCTGGACTGGGTAATCTCAAGAAAAACACAGCAGGAAGCAAAGTCCTCTATACAGTACTGCTAACACAAAGCACTTTGGAGGACCTGGGCTTCCTAATAAACTTTCAAAAGTCCTAAATAGAACCATTTCAAATCCTGGACTTTACTGGTGAAGCGTCAGATGCCCTGCAAGGGAAGGCATCTCTTTCTCAACCAAGGGTAGCAAATCTGATTTCAACTGCAGACTCCTTCAAGACAGGTCAGCCAAGGCCTTCAAGGGATTTTCTGAGGTTAGTGGGGGCACGGGCCCTTGTTCACTGCAGTGTGGTACCAGGGGCCAGGTTCCAAATGGCAGACATCCAGTATTAACTAGGGGACCACTGGTCTCAAAGGTGGGATCCTTTGTCCAAATTGATGACTGCCACAAAAACCTTTCTAAAGGCACTTTAGTGGTGAAAGAACACAACCTCATAGAGGGAATTTCCTTCATTCAGCAATCCCCTACACCATATTAACAACAGATGCCTCCCCTCCTAGGTTGAGGCATCCTGCTGGAGGACTTCACTGTGCGTGGCACCTGGAGCATACAGGAGACTCACGAGCACATAAATCTCCAGGAACTGGGGCAGTGTACCTGGCAATGCAAGAATTTTTCTCCCAGATCAGTGGTCAGTCTGTCCAGATCAGAACAGACGACACCACAACAATGTATTACATAAACAAGTGGTGAGGAACAAGATCTTCAAACTTGTGCACAGAAACCATGAATATCTGGAACCTAGCCTACTCCCTAGAAGTTCGGCTATCCGCAGTACACCTGACAGAGAAAGGCAATGTAGTGCCAGACCCTCTGAGCAACTATCAGCCAGGGAAATCACGAATGAACCATGAACCAGCTGGTGTTGGCATCAGTATTCACAAGGTGGGGTACACAAATAGATCTGTTAGCTTCCTGGTAAAAACAAACAACCCCATTTTTTTTTGCAGATCTCCAGTAGTGGGTTCAGTCCAGAGGATAACCTTGTCTTCAGCTGATCAAGGAAATTTCTATATGCCTTCCTCCAATTCCCACTTCTACAAAGAGTACTAATAATACTGAGGAGGGACTCTGCAACAATAGGTTAATTCACATGGCCAATTCTGCGGTGTTATTATTCCAGGAACTGGAAGAAGGGAGTTGGAATACTTGGATGTTGAACAAATCTGGGAAAAATTATGTCATAAGTTAGATATATGCATAGATTCTTGGGTACCGGAAAGAAATAAATATTTTAATAAACAAAGAATCCCTGTATGGTGGAACAGAAAAATCCAGAAAGCCATTAGAAAGAAAAAGAAATTATACAGTAAAGCCAAAACTCACCCCACCAGCACTAATAAGGCAGCCTTTACAAAAGCTGTAAAGGATGTAAAGAATTCAATCAAAAAAGCTAAGAAAGAAATGGAACTTAAACTAGCTACTACTATAATAGACAAAAAAAGCTTTTATAATTATATAGGGTCATTAAAAACCAAAAAAGGTAATTCTATAGGTCCCTTAACATCTGCCTTAGGAACCATAAGCTCAGAAAGTGATATGGCATCTGCTTTTAATAGTTACTTTCTTAGTGTCCATAAAGAAAGATATTATTTCTGTAGATCTTCCACCTATACAAATGGATTGCCCAATTATTTGGCCAGAGGAAATTATTCAAACTATTACAGCACTAAAGAATAACAGTTCTGCAGGCCCAGATGGACTAACGTCAACATTTCTAAAAGAAACAATTTACGAGCCAGTAGGTCCCATTTCTGTCTTATTTAATGCATCACTAAAACAAGGGAAATCTCTAACCATATGGAACAAAGCTATTGTGTCCCCTATTTATAAGGGGGGATAAAAGCAAGATATTAAAAATTATAAGCCTATTAGTCTCACATCAGTATTAGGCAAAACATTTGAAAGAACATTACAGAAACACATTACACAACATCTGATTAATATAGGGTACTGTGATATAACTCAACATGGCTTTGTTTCTGGCAGATCCTGTTTGTACCTTGCACTGCTGAAGCTGGCTGGGGATTGTGTGTTTTTTTTGTTTTTTTTTTTAAGTAATTTACCTAAAAAGAGCTGTTTTACTTTTTCTGCTAAAATTTTAAGATTTCTGCTGTATTTTTACAATGCCTATGTGATTACAGTCTTTTGGTGGGACTTCTAGTGGGCCAGACGCTAAGGCACCGAACCCCCAAGTCTTTTGTTGTGCAAAATAACTTCACACTATTTGCAGAATCACTTGATTGCTGCAATTTTATTGTTGACTGTGCTTTCCTCTGTCTCCCTCCTCTAGCCGCCCTTGCCCTCAAGCACCCAGTAGGCCGAGGGCTACGGCTCACTCAGCGGGCGGTCAGCAACATAAAGCCATGGGGACCAGGGCCGGGAGAGACAGCCAGGAAGGTAATGGAAAGCCACAAATTTTTGCCCCCCTTGGGTGTTTCTTTACGCATCTGCGTCACTAAATTTTTTATCTCCTCACCACAGGAAAAATCTATCCAATAATCCATCAGCAGCTCTGTGGTGTCACCTGCTCAGCAGCCCTCCCCTTGTCCTTATTGTTGTTAACCCCTAGTTACCGCATCATAATGGGGCTGGGGAAGCTCCTCTTACTGTTTCTCTCTCTCTCTCTCTCTCTCTCATCTATTGTATTCTCTGAGGATGATGCCATACCGATCCATGCCTTATTGTATAATGCGACTTGTCAGCCTAGCTTCCCTGTGATGCCTCCAGTGGATGCCGATCGGTCCTCACATATACCCTACCGCTGCTTCACCACAATCAGTGGGGTAACCCCCAAAAAGGGACACAACCTGTCATGTACTTTTCACGCTCCACGCTCCACTACTGGATCTACAGTGCCCCCTTATACCTGTCCACCAAACTAGCACTCTGTGACAGGTTACTAAGCCGCAATCCAGAGTGGTTCATCTCTAGGCACTGGCCACCAAGCAAGAAGAGAAGGCCCATTGACAGGCCCATTGACTATCCCTTCCTCCTGTCCTTCGAAGCCCTCACAAAACTCTCATTCTTTCTGCTGATCTGCATTGGTAATGTTGAAATCAATCCAGGACCTCCAGAAGGTATCACCTCCCCAGCAGATCTAGCCTCCATTAAAGGACTAAGCTTCCTTCACATCAATGCATGCAGCCTCCTGAAAAAGCTTTCTTTAATACAAGCCTGGGTTGCCCACACCATGCCAGATTTTCTGGTAATATCCGAGACATGGCTCAAACTTGCAACAATGGATAGGGAGGTAAATCTACCCAACTACCAAATATTCAGATCAGATCGCCTGTCAAGGGGCGGTGGAGTAGCTATTTATGTAAAATCGAATATATCTGCATCTTGCCTTAGTGCAACATCATTGCCCAAAGAATTTGAATGTTTATCCCTTAAAATAGCTCTCCCCAACATGGCAGCTTTTCAACTAGTTGGATGCTATAGGCCCCCTCTGCCAGATCATGCGCTCCTAACCCACAGGGGAATATAATCAAACTGGGCCCTGAAGATACCATTATCTTAGGTGATCTGAATTTAAACTGGCTCTCCAAGACAGCTGCACCCCTAGTATCTTTTTGTGACACATTTGGGTTTTCTCAACTAATAAATGAATCGACAAGAATCAATTTAAAGAACAGAAGTAGCAGCACCCTACTTGACATCATGCTGGTAAACAAACCCCACCTGTTCTCACACGCTGGAGTATTATTCAGTGACATAAGTGATCACTGTCTTATAGCAGGAATAAGATCATCAGACAAACCCGCTAATCCAGCAAAATTTCTCCCGAGAAGATCTAAAAAATCTTAATATCGGGGATATCTCCACGATCTATGCCACTCTGCCGCTGGCAAGAGTTCTACCTTACATACTCTGTGGAAATAGCACTTCAGGTGTTAAACAGCATAATCATAGGTGCCCTCAATACTCATGCACCAATCACTAGTGTTGGAGTGAAAAGCAAATCTTGCGCTGGTTCTCCAGCCGACCTTAAATCTGCACTGCTTGAGAGAGATAAGCTATGGAAAATGGCAAGAAAGACTAAGGAACCAAATGACTGGTTGCTGTTCAGAAAAGCCGAAATATCTGCACCAAAAGTAAGGGATGCTAAGGCTGCTTTCTATCACGGCTGAACTGATGCCTCTTACCTCAACCCTGCTAGATTCTGGGGGCACCATCAAGGGATCTTAGGGCAGGACTCTAGCACTTCTCTGCCATCTCAAGTGCACCTTAATAAGGTTGCTATCTCCAACAAGCAGGGACGTACTAGATGCATTCAACAATCATTTCACAACGGCTGGCCTTGCTTTTGATTCCTCTCCAGCTAATCTATATCGCGGCACAACTCAAATCCCAGTCTACTGAGGCTCAGAGGGCTAATTCTTCATTCTCATTCAAACCAATTCTACTGAAGCAAGTAGAGGACCTATTGTTGCATTTGGACATTAAAAAGTGCAGGTGCAGACTCTCTTGACCCCTTTTTCTAAAATTGCAATACATGTGCTTGCAGTTCCCTTAACACATCTTTTAATCTATCTTTAGCCTCTGGTTCTATTCCTTCGCTGTGGAAGTCAGCACAAGTGTTTCCCTCCTAAAATCAGGGAACCCCATGGACCTCAACAATTATAGACCCATATCCATCCTGCCAGTGCTTTCCAAAATGCTAGAAAAACTAGTGAGCATCCAATTAAGAGACTACCTTGATGTTAATAATCTCCTAAACCCTGCTCAATCTGGGTTTAGGAACAGGCATAACACCACTTCTGCATTAGCAAAGTCACTAATGACTGGCAAACTGAGCTAGACAAAAGAACAGCGTCTGTGCTGTATTTCTTGATCTAAGCAAAGCCTTGACACAGTGGATCATGAGCTGCTACTCTCTTCACTGCACTCCATAGGCCTAGATCCATCCTCTCTTAAATGGTTCAGATGTTACCTCACTGATAGAATGCAGCAGGTAAAAATGAAGGCGACCTATCCTCATCAAACCACTCTAAAGAGGTACCTCAGGATCTATCCTGGGCCCTATCCTTTTGCCATTTTACATTAACAACATTGACTCTAATCTCACCAAAGCCAATGTTCACCTCTTTGCAGATGACACTGTCTTATATGTCAGTAACCCATCACCTATAAAGGCATGAAATACTACAATCAGAGTTCTCCTTTTGCAATACCAACTACTTGAAAAAACTCCTCCTAAATGCAAAGAAGACAAAGCTATTTTCTTTTCCACCAATTACTATACTAACGCCTTCTCATCAAGCATTCTTCCCAACTATCCACCATCCTTGGTGAAAGCCTTGACTATGTTTACAAATTCAAATATTTAGGGTATGGATTGACAACAGCTTGATTATACTCAGCATATTGAAGAACTTCTGAAAAAACTTTGCCAGAGGCTCAGCCTTTTCTTCAGAATCAAGCATTATTTAACCAGAGATTCGAAGAAGACTAATCCAGGCCTCATTTCTATCACTTATCGACTATGCAGATTTCCTCTATGGCCACTGTACTATTTCCTACTTAAGTAAATTGGATACCTTGTACCATAGAGCTCCAAGGTTCATCACAGATCTACCATTCAACACTCATCATTGCTCTCTCATGCTGCAGTTGGTTGGACATCCTACACCTCAGAAGGAACAAAATGCTGCATTATGGATTTACAAAGCTCTGTCTAACAAACTTCCATCCTATATTTTAGATTGCTTACACTGGCCACAGCTAGATCATATGCCCTAAGAAGCAATAACTTCATCACCTTGAAGCTACCCATAGCCTGCACCCGGCATGGGAGATCTGCAATCAGTTACTCTCTTGCAATGGCTTGGAATTCACTGCAGAAGACCCTAAGTTGACCACCTTTATACCCCTAACATCCTTTAAAAGCTCTACACAAGCCTCTTCCCAGAGAAATGCAATTGCTTTCATAAGGCCTAGTCCAATCACATTCTTTATCCACCCCTCTTTCTATGCAGCTTGCTACCCCTTACCAAGACCTCCTCTGCTACCCTGGCACTTACTTCTGCCCCATTCACTCACTACTAGTTGATTTTAGTCCTATCCAAAACTCCCACCAGCCCCTGTGTCATTTTCAGAGGCTACTATCAACACTTTATTAATCATCAATCATATCTGTTTGGTTTAGCTTGCCCTGGAGCCTGTATTCTCCAGCTGTACTGCTTGTATATATGTTTATATTATTGTAACCTGTTTACTTAGGAGTGTTTTGTATATGTCTGTTCTTTGTACCTTCATGTTATTCCTCGACCTATCAGGTCCATCTTGTAAATGAGCTTTGCTCAATGATGTCCGCCTGAATAAATAAAGATTTTGATTGATTGACTAATCTGTTATCCTTTTTTGAACTGGTTAGTGCTGCCTTGGATAAAGGCATGTCAGTGGATGTGGTCTTCTTGGATTTTTCAAAGGCCTTTGATTCAGCCTCTATTAAAATCTTAGTCCAGGAATTAATAAAGCTTAATATCCATCCTAATATTATAAGCTGGATTGACTCATGGCTAAGCAAGAGATCTCAATGTGTGTCAATAAGCGGCTTTAGGTCAGCTTGGAGAGATGTGCCCAGCGGAGTTCCACAAGGCTCAGTTTTGGGACCCACCTTGTTTAATATACTATTGTCATCCATGCAAGTGCCAATGGGAACTTGGTGCTGCAAATATTTAGATGACTGCAAGGTGAGGGGGCATTGTCTAAAATGATGAAACTGCAAAAATCTTTCAGGATAGCTTGCACCACTTGACTAGTTGGGCAAATGAGCATAAATTAGTTTTTAACATACAAAAGTGTAAAGTCATGCACCTCGGAATACAGAATTTAAAATATAAATACAATATTACAACACTGATCTGGAAGTATGTACGGATGAAAAAGACTTGGGTATCTGAACTTGAAATTTGATTTTCACACTGACAAAATTGTCAGGAGATGCAATCAAATTATACATTGTATCTTTAGATCTATAAATAGTACTGATTCTTCAGTTATTCTTCCCCTGTATACAGCTCTGGTACGCCCCATACTGAATACCATTTTCCCTTTAGTGCTCCATATTTCATGAAAGGAAGAGACAGAATTGAAAGAGTCCAAAGGAAAATAACGAAACAAATAAGGGAGGTAAAATGATTACAATATCAAGATAGACTTCAGTCACTAAAACTGCATTCTATGGATTATAGACGTCTAAGACGAGAGCTATGCTTGATCTTTAGGGCATTTACATATCCAGAATTATTTGAGTATATTGGCTTAAATAAAAATATATGTCATCATAAGAATATAAGGTCACATAATTTTAGGCTCATAGGAGAAATAAATACAGTAAAAAAGGAGTCAGTGGTTTTCTCACAGAGTGGTAAACGGTTGGAATGTACTGCCAAGATCAGTGGTTGAAAGTGGAAGTATGTCGGCTTTTAAAAAAATGTAGACATCGTTATGGGTGATAAAAAATTTCTAAGATCCACTGCGGTAAGGTGGCAAGTTCATTTATGGACCTCCGTCTTCTGAACTTGATACCAAACCTATGAACCTATGTACAGCAGCAAGAGCATTGCCGCTGTGCTCGTCTGAACGCTGCAGTTTGACCATTTTGGGTTTCGTTTCATTGTGGCCGCGATCCCTCTTTTCCTGGGATCGCGTAGTGATGAGAGGTTTTGTGGCATTTTACTTTGCCGTCTGAACCACCCGCAATCACGTGACAGGCTTTTCCCAGCTTGCACTCCAGGTTATCATGGCAGCACTGATGTGTATTTTTCCGACCCGAGTTCAGTAAAACTTCTGTACTGGCTCTGTGAATAAAGCTGAACTCGGGAAAGAGTTTTCATTGTAAGGTGAGGGCTAAAGGAGTGAAGGCGACTCGAGGTGGGGCAGACACTGGGCATGCCCAGTGTCACGACTCAACTCTGAGTCCATGGGTTGTTTTCTTTTCGCTTTTTATCCCTCGGTTTACAATTAAAAACTCTTCCCAGAGTTCAGCTTTATTCACAGACCCAGAAAAGGTTTTGCTGAACTCGGGTTGGAAGACTATCCCCGATCTTTAGCCGCTGTCCTGGGGAGCCTGACCCACACCCACACCCCTCCCTGCTGGAACTCTCAAATTGCCAGAACATCAATAGGGGTCTGTGGCCATGCCATCTGAACGCTGATCCACAGCGTTTCAGCAAGCATGGCCACAGTCCATCACAGGGCACCAAAATAAAAGTCGACCATGTGAACAAGCCTAATGACTCTCACAGTTCCAGAATGGGCCAGGGAGATCTGGTACTCCATGCTCCTGTCCCTCTCTAACAAGCCTCCTATCAACCTGCCCCAAAAGTACAATCTGCTGACAGTGTCCCACGGCACGATAACACTCCCAGATCTGAGAACTCTGATCAGAGCAGGTTTCTTGAACAGCTACAGTTCTATGGGCTAAATCTTTCTGAAAATTAATGGAGGTCCTGAAAGCCCCACAAAACCAGCAACAAGGAAAACGTGTCCTTCGAAATGAAAGAGCTTTTCCTTATGGTGTTCTCCTAGACAGATTAACCTAATCCAGGCAGGTCTGTTTACAATCCTGGACTACCTAGTCCACCTCCAGCTTCTGGGTCTAAGACCTTCAACACTGAAGGCATGCTTGGCAGCAGTGTCAGCTTACACACTGGCTAGTAAAGACAGGTCAGTGGCTTCACAACCCATTTCTGAAAAGGCCTGATTCACCTTTTCCTTCCAGTGAGGGTGCCTATCCCTTTGGACTTAAACGTGTGCAGTGACAAGCTGATGGAGGATTTCTTTGAGCCCACGCCAACTGCTGCACTGAAGCACATCACCTATAAAGCAGTTTTCCTGCTGGCAATAACATTTGCCAGAGGGGAAAACAAGCTACAAGCTTTCCACACAGATCCAAGCTACATAATCTTCCACAGGGATAACAAGGTAGTCCCAAGAACAAACAAGAAATTCCTCCCCAAAGTGGTGTCTGAATTGCATCTGAATCAGTCAATTGCCCTGTCAGTCTTCTTCATGGGAAAATGCAGTTCAGGAGAGCAAAAGCTCCACAGTCTGGATGTGAAAAGGGCACTCAGTTACTATCTGGGCCACACAAAAAATGTCAGGTCCACTGGCACTCAGCTGTTTGTCGCCTAGGCTGAAGCGGGGAAAGATAGGCCAGCATTCAGTAGAACCAACTTTTGCTGGATAGTCTCCTGTATTCAGCTCTGTGAATCCATCACAAGGTAGTCCATCATTGCTGCTGGCATTGAAGGTGGACAAATCACCAGGCCTAGATGGAGTACATCCAAGGGTACTAAAGGAACCTGCTGAGGAGCAGGCAGGGCCACTGGCAAACCTATTTAATAGTTCACTAGAGACAGACATAGTACCGCAGGACTGGAGAACAGCACATGTAGTGTCGCTCCACAAAAATGGTCCCAAGAATAACCCAGGGAATTACAGACCAGTCAGTCTGACATTCATTGTGGGCAAGCTCATGGAGACCATACTAAAGGAAAGGTTGGTGAAATATCTGGAGGAACATGGTCTCCAGGATGTGAGGCAGCAAGGGTTCATGGGGGAAGGGGAGAGATGGTGTCAAACAAATCTGACTGAGTCACTAAGACAGTAGACAGGGGCCAAGCGGTAGACATCCTCTATCTTGATTTCGGCAAGGTCTTTGACTCTGTACCCCACAAAAGGTTGATCAGGAAGTTGGTGGATCTCAGGGTTGGGGAAAAGATTGCCAGATAGGTGGATAACTGGCTGAAGGTCAGAACCCAGAGGGTGGGGGGAGGGGTTATCTGGCACAAGACAGGTAACTAATGGGGTCCCACAAGGCTCGGTGCTGGGGCCAGTGTTGTTCAATGTCTTCAATGACATTGGAGATCGCATTAAGGGCAAAATGTGCCTATTCATGGATGACACCAAGCTCTGTGGGAGAGTGGACACAGCTGAAGGAATACAGGATCTACAGGAAGATCTAGCAAAGCTAGAGAGGTGGTCCAGTATCTGGCAGTTTGGCTTCAATGCCAAGAAATGCAAAGTTATGCATATTGGAGCCAAAAATCCCAGGACAGAGTACTACCTGGGTGGAGTCCGAATATCTACATCAGAGGAGGAGAAGGACCTGGGAGTGATGATCACTAGTGACCTGAAGCAGTGCAAGAAAGCAGCAGCAAAGGCAAACAAGATGCTGGGATACATATCTAGGGGTATCAGTAGTAGGAGAGAGGAGGTTATATTACCCTTGTACAGATCACTGGTAAGGCCGCATCTAGAGTATGGAGTTCAGTACTGGTGCCCACACCTCAAAAAGGACATTAACCTACTGGAGAAGGTCCAGAGGAGGGCTACAAAGATGATAGCGGGTCAGCAGGGTATGGCATTCGAGGAGAAGTTGAGGGCATTGAATATGTACTCCCTGTAAGACAGAAGAGAAAGAGGGGGGACATGATTGGGACCTTCAAGTACTTGAAAGGGATAAATAAGGTTGGATGGAAGGAGTGTCTCTTTAAGCCAAGTGGCAACCATAACACGAGGAGGCACAGTCTTAAGCTGGAGGGTGGGAGGTTTAGTAGGGAGGTCAGGAAGCACTTCTTCACAGAGAGGGTGGTGGGCACTTGGAATGCGCTGCCAGAAGAGGTAATCTCGTTGAAGACAGTGGGCAGCTTTGAGAGAGGTTGGGACAGGTATAGGGGGAGGGTAAGGGTCATGGGTAGGGAGGATGGAAGGAGTGGGGAGAGGAGGCAGGGACAGTAGCTCAAGCTGTGGACCCTGCAACACAAGCAGACTTGATAGACCAAATAGCCTTCTTCTGCTGGCTTCTCTATATGTTCATATGACAAAGCTGGTGAACTGCCACATAGATGCCTCAGGGCACACTCTACAAGAGGTACTTCTGCCTCTGTGTGAGCATCGAGGGGTATTCCCCTGCAGAAACTCTGTAAAGCAGCAACCTGGAAAACAGTAAGCACTTTTAAAGCACTACTGTCTGGACATACAGTCCAGAAGGGATGCCGCTTTTGGCACTGCTGCCTTGCAGAACCTTTCTCCTAAATACGTTCTGTAGCCAGCCTCCCAAGATACTGTTATGGAGACTACTGTTGAACTTAAGTGAGGGATTTCTGGGGTTTGAAGAAAAAAGTACTCACCATAGTAGTGCTGTTTCTTCTCAAGGGATCCCTCATTAAGTTTAACAATCCCTAATCCCTACTCAGTCAGTTAGAATAGGTAACGCCCCACCTCCTCCTCTCTCCATATGCACCTACGTCCCTCAAGGTTCAATTCCTGGACCATTACTTTTTTCGGCCTTCTTGAATGACCTCCCTGCTGCTGGTTCCTCTGCAGCTATACATATGTATACAGATGACACGGTTCTCTTTGCCTCTGGCTCTTCCCCCATTGATGTGACAAACAGACTCCAGCTGGACTTCGACAAAGTCACTCAACACTAAGATGGTCTCCATGACCTTTGGCACCAGGCAAGACCCTTCAGGCTTACTGCCTCTCCATTCTTCCACACTCTTGATGTTTCCACAAATCGAGGATATTGATTCCTTCAAGTACCTTGAGGTCTGGCTTCACTGGCATCTCGACTGTTCTGGACATGTGGATGCCATCCACAAAAAACTTTACCCCAAGTTAGGGGTGTTGTACAGAAACTGTGGCCAAATCCCCTTGCCGGCCCATCATGAAACAGTCCAGAAAATGATTCTGCCAATTTTCAACTATGGCAACATAGTCTACATTGCAACCCCCCAGTCCACCCTAGCCAGGCTGGATACCCTCTACCACGCCTCCTATCGTTTTGCTAGACTGTCCACTCTGCACCCATCACTGTGACATTTATACCTCCCTCTCCTTCCCCTCCCTTGAAGCCAGATGCCTCACCCGTTGCTTCTCCTTAATCAGGAAATGCTTGCTGGGCTCACTCTCCTACTACCACACCTCTATTCTCTCTACACCACCCACTCCCCCATACACCCTCCACAACTCTGGTTTCCATTCCCTTGTTCTCCCTTCCAGGTCAACTACTGCTGGCCAGGCTGCTTTCTCCTATTGTTTCCTTAAACTCAAACTCCCTTCCCTTACCCATCCGCTCTGCTCCCTCCCTTCAATCTCTATCCTCTCTTCTTCTCGACTTCATCTCCCCATCCTGTAAATGCACCTGACCCACCTCTGAACCCCCCTGCTTACCTACTCAACGTACGCTTTCCTCTTCTCCTTCCTCCACTCGTTTCCACACCACGGCCCTTCAGCTTTCCCCTTTCCTCTCCTCTCCTATAACAGTGCACTCCCCTTATTTCCCCTTCCCTCTCTCCCTCCCATCTAGCTCCCCTCGCAACCATAGTGCCCTCCCCCTTCCTTTTACACTCCTTTACTTCACATTCTCGCACCTCAGTTTTCACTGTTCCTCTCCTATAACAACGCACCCCCTCTTATTCCCACTGCCCTCCCTTCCATCCAGCACCACTCACAACCTCATAGTGCCCTCCTCTGCTTTCATTTTCACTCGCTGCAATGTCTTCAGTTAATCACCCTCTGCTATACTCCCTACTACCCCTCCTTCATCTCAGTTCCCTTCTCTCAGCCCAGCAAACCTCTGCTAAATTACCACTCCCCTCCCACTTCAACTGTAATCCATGATATACTTCACCTCATGATACCCTAAAATACAAGCAGGCACGAAATAGATGTACCTCACAAATTAGGCAAATGAAGAGCGCCTATTTCAAAAATGCCCTTGAATCCACCTGGGGTGATAGAAGAGCTTTTTGGGACAACATCCGAAACATAATGGGTAAACAATCAAAATTGTCACCTACCACTATGAAAGTTGATGGATCCACCACTCTTGACCCAAAGTCTATTGCAGATGCGTTAATAAGACATTCACAGACCTTAGTGGGGTCCTCCCCAGATTTCTTCTCGGACTTACCTGTGCCTAGCCTAGTATCACAAAACACCCTCGTGACAAACCACAATTTTACTTCAAGAAAATCAAAGTGCACAGCACACAAGTACATAAGAAAGGCCTGCTCCAAATCCAGAACAAGTAGTGACCGCTAGATCTAAAATCCTGTTTCTCACCCTGGATGAAGTAATTCACCCCTTGCAAAAATTCTTAATCTGTCACTTTGCCAAAGTCAATTTCCCAACAAATGAAATCTGCCATAATTGCACAGTGCACAAAGGGGGGACAAAACCTCAACAGGAAACTATCGACCAATATCAATACTCCCTCCCTCTCCAAAGCACTTGAGCGAATAGTGGCAGACCAACTCTCTGATTACCTGGACAAATACAATCTACTCTGTAATCAACGCACGCTTTAGGAAAGGACATAGTACAACAGCAGCCTTACTTGATTTCTCTGGAGAGTCCACTCAGCCCTGGACAAAGGGTGCCAAACAGGTGCAGTCTTTATTGATCTTACAAAAGCTTTCGACACAGTCCATCATGGCCTACTTACCTCCCTACTTTCTAGCCTAGGCCTGGCCGAAGGTCCTTGTGCTTGGGTAAAAAGTTACCTGTCCAATCGGTCACAGGCTGTAAAAATCTCTAATGAACTCTCCGACTTCAAACCAGTTCTCTCGGGTGTACCACAGGGTTCAATTCTTGGACCGCTCCTCTTTAGCCTGTTCCTTAACTCCCTCCCAGATATCTGCCAGGAGAAAATAATCTTATCGCTGATGATGCTGTAATTCTCTCTTCCCACAAGGATCCAAACTCCCTCTGAAAAAGCCTGCAACTTGCTTTCTCTAAGTGTTGAAAGGTGGTTCCTGGATAGTAAACTTGTGCTAAACCACAATAAAACAAAAGCCATGCTCTTCTCCAATCACCAAAACAAAAATAGGCATACTCCACTCACCATACAAACCTCTGGGGAATTACACTGGACCAAGTAAATACTTTCAAATACCTTAGCATCACTTTTGACCAAGGGCTCACCTTTGCAACCCACATTGACACTATGAAAACAGTGAACCAACGCCTTGGAATAGTATTCCGTAACTCAATTTCTAAATCAAGCGGCATTGAGAATAGCTATACAGAGTTCCATAATCTCAATCATTGACTATGGCCTTATTATTTATGGCTCAGCTACCTCCACTGCTCTAGGCGTATCTCAATCACTCTAAATAAGGCCTGCCGGCTCCTCACGGGGCTCAAAGACTGACTCACACGTGTGATCTGTACTATGAATCAGGCTGGTTGAACCTATCAAATCATCTTATTTATCTCACCTGCACAATGGCAAAAAATCTATCTTGGGACTGACTCCATTATGTATTCAAAACCTACTCCGACTGAATCCTAGCTCACGACCCTCCACCAGATCTGAGCATAGCCTTTCCTGGTTCCGAGATGCGGACTGCACAGGGACAAAGATCTTTCGCATACAGGGCCCCGACATGGTTCAATGCGCTTAGTCCACCTACTCTATCCTCATCCTTGCAAGCTTTCAAATCCATGCTCTATGCCCACCTCACCACCACTAGCAACTGTGATTGCGCTAGATAAAGACTACTACTCCTCATGTCCATCCTCACATCTGAGGCCTCTTCCTCCCTGACTAATGAACCCTCTGGTACCTTTACTACTTCCTGTCTCCCACCCAAACTCACTCCCCCCCTTTTTTCCTGTCCCCTCTCACTTACTCTCCCGCTCACCACCTTTCCCTCCTCTCTAGCCTCCTTCTGGCGCCTAATGATCACCCTCTCCCTGGAAGTTTCCTTAACCTCGAAATTGTCTACTCGCTTGAACCTGTTATAGCTTGTTTTTCTATGAAACTTAAAAACGTTACTGCCTTAAACTGTTAATAGCAAATTTATGATGTAACTTTCCTGTCTGGTTTTACCTGTAATGTGTATCGTGCTTTGTTAAATGTTCTTTGTGACGTGGAACCTTTGTAAAAGAGCCCTGGCTCAAAGGTATTAATTCCTAGACTAATAAACTAAACTTTATCTGATACCATTTTCTTTATTGTATCGTACTGTTATTGCATGAAGTAACTGAGAACATATTGTATTTACATTTGACTGTAAAAATTTGTATCAATAACTGTATTCTGATCGTACTTTGCTGTATTGTACTTTCCCTTGTCCTTCCATTCCCCCTCCCCCCAGGACGCATCTGAAAACAAGCTGCTACCCAGCTCAGTATGCTCTTCATATCTGGTGAAACTTTTTTTAAATATCTTTTCTCCCATGTACTAGCTGGCTCGCTCTTTCTACTGTCCCCCAGCACCGTCATCCGAGCATCAGACCATACCTCACGACTTACCCTTCATGGCAGGGTGGTGGGGAGCAACTCAACTCACCTGAACAGATCCAGCTCTGGGGAGGTGCCATCTCGGGGCGGCGCCTGCAGGGGACAGTTTTATGACACTCGGCCGGGATCCATTTTTCCACTTTTCTTGCGGAGAGGAGCGTGCAATGCTGACAATGGCATGCAGCAAGTGAATCCGAACACTGCACGCCAGTCGGCAGCTCCTCCTCTGCGTCCCAACGTGCGGGACTCGGCATGCCAACACCCAGCCTACGCTAGGTGTCAGGCAAGTGCCGGTCCATGGTGTCCACCTTCCCGGGGAGAAAAGAGCTGTCCCCTGGACACTTGATCCTCTCCCTCCCCGGCCAACCCCCAACAACCCACTCGCACCGCAAACAGGTCGTTAGCGTGGCAGGAGGTAAGGCATGATGCTTCAGCCCTCCACGCCACTGGGCTGGCTCTGGTGAAACTTTTGAAATAAATACATTAATTAATCTACCAGAGTTTAGTTATTCAAATTCGATGTGTTTGTTATACACTTAACATTTTTTCATCTTTTATTTGCACTCCAGTTCCTCCCCAGTGGCCCCTCTTCTGATGGCAATCCTCAGCTCCATCACCATGAGTGAGTGGTGCCTTGCTAGGTGGTGCAGAGCCTGTGGGGTTGCCACTGTCATCCTGCCACTGGAGGTGCAGTTCTCCCCTGTTTCCTCCCCTCCCAGCAAGCGTGCCATGGTGCACACGTACTCCTCGAAGATGCTGTACACCTCAACACCTGGACCCAGATAACCAGGAGGGCAACTGCTACTGAGTTACCTAGCCTCCACTAGGTGGCAGCCAACCAGCAAGATGCGCTGCCCCCCCACCCCAGAAACCAGAAGTCAAGAGACACTGCTAGAATCCTGAGAACGTTCAAACGCCTGACACTCTAGCCATTCAAGAACCAGGCTGTCAAGTACAGGGACTTCAGGTCCAAATGCCAAACAATCCCCTTGGAGCTCATAAGTAGGTCCATACACAACAGTAGTAGTAGCTGCGGTGGCTTGCAACTGAAGAGATCTTGGTAAGTACCTAAACTAGCGAGGCCTGTCATAAGCTATTAGGATCAGGGATTCACAGTCCCTCCAAGCCTTCAGGACTGCTTTGTGGATCACAGAAACAGAGGGAAGGCATACAGGAGACCTTCTATGGAGGACTGACCAAACGTGTCACCTGGCAGAGTACCCAGCTGAGGAAAAACAGAAGCAACACAACCTCAGCTTCCTGCTTTCTCAGGATGCAAACCAATCCATGGATGCTGTTCCGCAAACACAACCACCACTCATGGGACACCTCCCCCATATGACTGAGGTTTCCGCAACTGGTCATTTGCTTCCACTACAAGGACCACAATGAGATCCATTTGCAGTAAATGAGCCTCAAGTTTGCCTCATCCTCCGACACAGCTGAAAGGAATGCAAGCTACCCCGTTTGTTCAGGTAATTCATGGGGTCATGTTGCCTGTGTTGACGTGGACAACCTGGCCCTTGACCAGTGGAGCAAACGCAGACAGTATTATTACATCTTTTCTTCACTTTCCTTTCTTTCAAATATTGCTGTAAACCAGATACAATACTCTGAGCCACTGGCAAATGGAAAGGGAAATAATTTCTGAGCAGGCTGCAACTTTTGCCCTCTTAGGGCAGGTTAACACTAACCTTGGGAATGCGCTCACTCAGTGGGGGATACGTAACCAACTGCAGCAGGAAAAAGTACAGTTATGTAAGAACTTACCGTAACAGTAGATCTTCGACAGAGGCTCTTGTAATAGGTAATAACTTGCAGAACTGTGCCCCCTGGCATCAGGACCACACAGAAACATTAGCGAGCAGTGTCTGACAGGGGACCGCCCACCCGACATTACGTGACGGATGTCAGTGTGACACTATATAGTGGGCAGTCCCCACATCCGCCCTCCAGTTCTCCCGCCAGAGACCTCCAAGAGGCACGACAGGAGAATGGTAGAGAGGATCCTGGAGCCAAGAAAGGCTCAAGGAAAAGGAGCCATCGACTAAAGGGGGAAGGAGAAGGGAAAAAGGTTACCTACTGCAAGAACCACTCTCGAAGATCTACTCTTATGGTATGTTCTTACATAACTATACTATCTTACTTCGAGAGGGCTCCTGCAGTAGGTATTAACTGTAGGGCCGAGTCTCAAGCAGTTAGAGTCCGAGGGACAGGAAGAAACACAGGAGGCTAGAAGAAAACTGCCGAATAGCAAGTAAGAACTTCAGGACAGGAGTCCCTGGAGGACAGCCAGTCCGACACCAGCCCTGCACCTAGAGGCGATGTCCAAACTGTAGTGTTTAGTGAAAGTGTGGACAGAACTCCAAGTGGCGGCCGCACAACTTTCAGCAGCTGACATTTCTGAAACAGGCTGTAGTGGCAGTCATACCCCTGGTAGAATGTCCTTTAACTTGTCCTGGAAAGATTTTACCATACTTCTGGTAACAAAAACCGATGTAGTTAGCCAATAACTTTGAGAAGCATTGCTTAAAAACTGCCGCACCTTCTCGCTTGGGTGCAAAAGAAACAAAAAGCTGGTACATTTTTTTTGAATATCTTTTGTCCTGTTAGTGTATGTAAAATTATGTGAGCTTCTAATGTAGGCAAAATTGCCTCCCCCCCGATTTGTATGCTCAGGGTAATATACCAGCAGTTGAAGAAACTGATCTGATTCAAGGTAGTCTCAGACAACTTTTGGAAGAAACTTAGGGTTAGTGTGCAGAGCCACCTGGTCTCTGTGAAAAATCAAATAAGACTCCTTACACATCAGGGCCTGAAGCTCTGAAATCCTTCGAGCAGAAGTAACAGCAACTAAAAGAGCACTTTCCAGGACAAAAAGTGGATGTCACATGTACTTGCCGGTTCAAAAGGAGGCAAGGTCAGTTTCTCCAAAATAAAGTTAATGTCCCACTGTGGAGCGGAGTTACTCACTGGGGGTTTCAAATGCAGAATTCCTTTTAAGAAGGTTTTAGAAACCTCCAATTGAGCCAGAGTTTTACCCTCCAATAAAACATGGTAGGCAGAAATGGCTGCCAGATGCACTATCAGTGATGAACAGCTCAAGCTCAGGTCAGAAAGGTGAAGTAGATACTCTAGGACCTGAGGAACGGGACAAGAAAAAGGCTCCAACCCTTCGAGGTGGCCCAGATGGAGAATCACTCATTTCATGGCATATGTAGTTCTGGTAGAAGGCTTTCTGGCCTCTACCAAAATCTGAGATACCCTAGGGTAAACTCCAAATCTGGAAGCAACTATGTCTTGAGGAGCTACGCATGAAGATGAAAGGACTTCGGACCTGGATGGACTAGCGTGGCCCCTTCCTGGGTCAGGAGATCGTGCCAAAGTGGTAGAGGACTTGGATGCTCCACTACCAGCTGCTGAAGCAGCGGAAACCATGTTTGTCGAGACCAAAAGGGAGCGATCAGGATTATTTGAGGTCCTTCTGTTTGAAGCTTGATAAGCACTCTGTAAAACTGGAAAGGAAGGGAAGGTGTACAGAAACCTCCCTGTCAAACAAAGCGGCAGCGCGTCTTGCCAAAAAGCACCATGCATGGGATCAAGCGAGTAGAACTTGGGAAGTTTTGCATTTGATGGGGCTGCAAACAGATCCTCATCTGGACGACCCCACTCGTGCGCTCTTACCCTGGTGCAGCTGAGACTGTCAGCAAGAACATTCTGCACACCTGGAATGTGAACTGCCAGGAGGTGAACCTTGTGCAAGACAGACCAATTCCAGACCCGCATCACTTCCCTGTAATAGAGGATACGAGCGGGTGCCCCACGTTTGTTGATGTGCCACACTATACACATGTCCGACTGGACCAACAGTGTATCCTGTTGAAGCATGTGCTGAAAAGTCTGACGTGCATTCAGAACTGCTCTCATTTCGAGCACAATTATGTGCAAGTGTAGTTCTGCAGGTGACCACAGGCCCTGGGTCTTATGATTCCGAGGTGGGTACCCCATCCTGTCCCCAACGCATCTGTGGTCAGGATTTGGGAGTAAGGAGGGGCCTGGAAAGGAACTCCTCGGGTAAGATTGTCAGAGTTCTGCTATCACTGCAGATCTTTCTGCATCGGGCCGGAAACTAGGACACAGCAGTCCAGGTCGTCCACCCTCTGATCCCACTGAGACCTGAGAGTCCACTGCGAGATACACATGTGGAGTCTGGCTAAGGGATCTGTGTGGATGGCCACTGCCATGAGGCCAAGAAGGTGGAGGACCACCCTGGCCAAAGTCTGTGTTGGAGGCTACCAGCTGGGCCTGCCTCTGCAGAGTTTCTGCTCTGTCCACAGGGAGGAAGGCCATACCCTGGAAGGCCATACCCTGGACCATGACCAGAACCGCCCCAATAAACTGCAGGTGCTGGGAAGGGGCGAGTTGTGATTTGGGTAACTGACAGTAATACCCAGTCACTCAGAAAAGGTGCAGGGTTGCTGACAGAGATGCCTCCAACCCCTCCCACGACAGGGCTGCAAAGAAGCCAATCGTCGAGGTAGGGGAAGACTTACTGCCCCTGTCTCCTCAAGTCCCCCTGCCACAACCATTAGACACCTGGTAAAAAGGCTGTGTAAATTGGTAATGATGGGCTCAGATGGCAGCGCAACAGAAGGAGGTGATCAAAAATCAGGAGCGATGCAGTAATGTATGTAATGGGGAAGGACGTAGCCTCAACGGTGGCGAAGAGTCCTTGCTGAGAACCCAATAGGAAAAGAGGGTGCCATTTTTGAACTCTCAGCTGGGCCTTTTAAGGAACGCGCCCAGCCACTTGGAACACACAAACAGCTGTTCCTGGAGAGCAGGGGGACTGTGCAGACTGCATCAGTGGGCTGCTTTTGCATCGGCGGGAGGTCCGGAGACTGAAACAGCCACATCGGTGGCAGGAGCAGCTGCTGTATTTGCAGGCAGACTGGGGAAGGAGGCGGCCGCAATGGTGGCGAGGAGTCCTTGCTGAGTGCCCAGTAGGAAGAGAGGGCACCATTTCTGAACTCGCAATTGGGCCTTTTAAGGGACGCACCTAGCTGCTTGAGACACACCAACAGCTGTTCCTGGACAGCAGGGGGACTGTGCAGACCATATATTGGGGGCTATTATTTGTCCCACATGCCCACCCCGGCCCCGATCTATTAAATACTCAGAGGAGGAGGGGCCAGGTTGTGGTAGGGCACTGATTGGCTGGGTGTCTATACTGGTGTTGGGGGATCTGGGAGAGTGAGGAACTTGGTGGTGCCCTCCCTCCAGCCGGGACTTGGACTATTTCTTGAACTATTAGGCGTGGAACTCTGTTCATCCTCTTGGAATTTGTTTGGGGCTGTAATTCTGTTCTGATGCTCTTTTATTCTGACTTGTAGATTGGTCCAAGGGCTGTGTTATTTTTAAATTTCATTGGAACTCAGTACTGCATTCTGTTTTATTCTGCCTTGTAGACTGGCCTAAAAGCTGTACTTTCATTGGCTACATCTCCCCGTATGGCTGCCTCTAGAGGGTTGCGGGTAGGTCTATCTGGGGGTGGGGGCCTGGTCAAGGGGGCATGTCCAAGAATGTTTGGTGAAGGTCTCCAATTGCCAGGGCAGGCATCTTTGGAAGGGTTGTTGGGTGCACTGACTGTGGGGCAGCCATGGTTCTAAACTGGGCCGGGAGGGGGGTTGCCCAGTCTGTAGGCAGCTTTTACAGATCAGAGAGGAGATTGACTGGGTGCAGAGGAAACTGGAGATGTTGGGGGGTGAGGAGGAATGGGTCTGGGGGAGCCTGTGGGGGACAGGAGGGCAGCGATAGAGTGAGACATGAACCTGTTTCTCCAGGCAGGAGGGAAGAACTTAAGGAGCAGGAACTGGTACAAAAGGGAGTATCTTCCTGGGAGGAAGCCGGTAGAGGAAACGGTCTAAATCATGGGAAGCTGGGTGGATACAGGAGGGTTGGGAGCGACAGGGGGTCTACTAGAGGGGAGGAAAGTGGAAAACCTGGTCTAAGGAGGGAGGCTGAAACTGAGTGCTATAATAAATTTGAGTCATTGAGCAAGTTTGGGGGAGAAGACGTAGAGAGTGGTGAGTGGTGCTGAGGAGGGGAGAAAGAGGATGGGAGTGGTAGGGATGCAGGAACTCAGGTGAGGCTGGGCTTCGGTAACTCAAATAAGTGTGCTAGCAGGGGGAAGGGATCCGGTAACTCAAATAAGTGCGTTAGCGGGGGGTTTCAACCCAAATGTCACAAAGGCGGAAGACGAGCAGAGGAAAGGTGTGGGAGTTGAGAGCTCACTCAACGAAAAAGGAGGTGGCATGGAGTCAAGGAACAGGTATCCTTCAAGGGGCAAGGATCATACCAGAGAAAGGCCCTGGAGGTGGGCATGGTGGGGGAGAGGATGGGGGACGGGTAGGTGATGGTGATGGGGGTGCAGTGATTGGGAGAGGGGACGGTGAGGTAGGGGCTGGAAGGGGGCGGTGGTCGTAGAAGAAGGCCTGACTGGGGTAGGGAGTGGGGTGGAGGCTAAGCTGAGGGGAGCCGTGGAACTCTGTTATAAAAGCTGCAGTACGAGGGGTAGGGCAGCAAAGATTTCTATAACAGGGGATCTGGCGGGAATGCAGGGGAAAGTGGTCTCGGGAAGGGGGGAGGTGGCAGTGGCTGGAGGAAGAGTCCAAAAAGGCGGTGATACCAACACCAAGGTACTCCTGCTGGGTGACTCCATGATCAGGGGTATTCACTGGTAGGGGCCAAGAGAGGGGAAGCCTAGTCAAGTTAAGGTAGTGGGTATTTATGGCCTGACTGTGCATAGGGCAAAGTTCATGGTGTATGAGCTGGCGAGGGACTGTTGGGGGGGAATCACTAGACTTCCTGATGCATCTGTGGACGAATAATATTAAGGGGACTAGCGTACTGGAAATTCAGGCAAGGTTCCGAGAACTAGCCAAGGTCTGTCACGATAATGGGTGCACAGTCTCCTTCTCAGAAATTCTGCCAGTGCCAAGGGCCACGGTGGAGAACAAATGGAAGATCAGGGAGATAAATGACTGGCTCCAGCACTGGGGTGAAAAGAGTGGAATTCGGGTGTTGGGAGACTGGGAAGGGGGGGGGGCTTGGGATGACAAGCGACTGTATGCCCAGGACAGGCTTCACCTAAATCCAGTGGGGGAAGGAAGTTCTCAAGCGGGGGATGGCAAAATTCATTCAGGCTAGACGGGGTTTAAACTTGTGAAAGGGGGAGGGTTGAAATGCAGGGCAGATCCAGCCATCTATACTGCAGGTAGGACTGGCCCTCAACCCCAAAAAGTGGTGGAGGATGGTACCCTAGAAGAGGTGGGGTGGATGGACGTATGACAGATCAAGGGAAGATATGGTCAAGGGGGGTGGAGACAAGGGTTGGAGGGTGGTTTTAATAAATGCCAGGAACCTGGGGAATAAGATGCCTGAGTTCCAGGCCACGCTGGTGGAGGGTGGGGTGGATGCAGCAGCGGTCACTGAAACTTGGGCCACCCCGGTTATGACTGGGATCTTAATCTAAGTGGGTACCTTGTGCTTAGGAAGGATAGAAAGGAGGGCAGAGGAGGAGGAGTTGCACTGTTTATTAGGGATAACTCGAGGTTATTAGAGTGGAGGAAGCAAAGGGCAGCGTGGAGGCCTTGTGTATCACTTTGAGAACCTCTGCGGGAGGGAGGATTAAGTTGAGGGTGGTGTACAGGCCCCCAGGGCTGGTGGAGGACCAAGAGGAGTGCCTGCTGGCTAACATTAGGGGTCAGTGTGGACTGGAGGGGGAAGGAGTGGTGTTGATGGGGGACCTTAATATGCCGGCTATTATCTGGGGAACTATGACGTCCACTGTAACCAGGAAACAGGAGCTGCTGGATGGCTTTCTGGAAGTGTTCCTCAATCAGCAGGTGATGGATCCAATGAGGGAGGGTCATATCCTGGATGTGGTTTTAGCGGATCGGGATCTGGCTGTGGAAGACCCC
Organism: Neoceratodus forsteri; assembly: GCA_016271365.2. NCBI lineage: Eukaryota > Metazoa > Chordata > Ceratodontiformes > Ceratodontidae > Neoceratodus > Neoceratodus forsteri. The sequence continues at coordinate 760,680,837 of CM057453.1, forward strand.
TGGCTTGGAGCGACAAAGATACAGTCTGGTTTCGGCTTAATGTGGAAGGGAGGGGATCGTTCAAGGACGATGACAGTAGATTTTGGCGGGGGCTCATTTTAGGAGCATGGGGGAAATTATCAAGGGGCATTTGAGGGAGCTTAACCCAGCTCTTGACGTAGAAGGCAGGTGGAAGATCATTAAGCAGGGGATATAGGAGGCCACCAGGACCTGTGCTAGGTTGAGAAGCAAGGGAGGTAGGTCTCACAAGCCATGATGGTGGAATAAGGAGGTCCAGGAGGCAGTAAGGGAGAAGAAGACTGCCTACAGTAGGTACAAAAAAAAACAAAAAACGAGAGGGACAGGGAAAACTGTTGCCTTGCAGCCAGGCAGGACACCAAAATGGTGAGGGGGCAAAGGCCTGGAAGGAGCAGAGGCTGGCGCAGGGGATATGGGGCGAGGAAAAGGGATTCTTTAGGTATACTGGGGAAAGGAGGAAGGTCAAGGACCAGCTCAGTAGATTGAGGTCAACGGGGAGGGGGGGGGCGGAAGAGACTGGAAAGCAGGCGGAGATACTAAATGAGTATTTAGCCTCGGTGTTCACTAGGGAGCAGGCTGGGAATTTCCAGAAAAGTGGGTATAAGACACAAAAGGAGCAGCAGACCTGCTTTTGGGGCACATACTGAAGAGCACGCTGCTGTGGGTGGTAGTCAAGGGGCGGGACGTCACGCTGGTTTGGCTGTTGGGGGGAAGGGGGGAAGAGACAGATGCTAATATCTCTATCGGTTGGGTGTGGGAAGCCCTCAAGTCCCTAAAAAAGGACAAATCTCCGGGGCCTGACACTATTCATCCCAGGGTGCTGTGGGAGTTGGCGGATATTTTGGCTGCGCCACTGGCGGATCTCTAACATGTCGCTGCAGATGGGGAAGATGCCAAGAGACTGGAGGCGGCCGCATGTTGTGCCCATTCATACAAGGGGATCGAGAGAAGAGCCAGGAAACTACAGGCCTGTCAGTTTGACGTTGGTGGTGGGGAAGATAATGGAGAGCATACTTAAGGAAAGGATGGAGGGTTTCTTGGAGGACATGGGGTACCTGGATAACCGGCAGCATGGGTTTGTGCCAGGTAGATCGTGTCAAACCAACCTTGTAGAATTCTATGAGTGGGTGACGTCAGCACTCAACAGGGGGAAACCCGTGGACGTCCTGTTCCTGGACTTCAGCAAGGCATTTGATTCAGTCCCTCACAATGGCTTGCTGGGGAGGATGGGGGTAGGCCCACTGACAGTTAGGTGGATTGGAAATTGGCTTTCTGGGTGCACTCAGAGAGTGGCAGTCGAGGGGGAGGTCTCAGCGGGGTCCCACAGGGATCAGTTCTGGGCCTACATCTACGATATCAGAGAAGCTATTGGGTGCGAAATGAGTCTTTTTGTGGATGACTAAGCTGGGGGCAGTGGTGGAAGGGGTTGAGGGAAGACTGGCCCTGCAACGGGACCTGGATACTCTGGACAGGTGGTCCTGCATCTGGAAATTGAAATTCAACTCCTCCAAGTGCAAGGTGCTACATCTAGGGCATGGAAACCCCAACTATATGTATACTCTTGGGGGGGGTGGGGGGAGTTGCAGGCCATAACAGGTGAAGAGACCTGGGAGTCCTGGTGGATGTTAAGATGAATAATTCAGAGCAGAGCAGGGGGCTGCAGTAAAGGCAAATAAGATGCTCGGCTGCATCACTAGGGGGATTATCTCTAGGAACAGGGAGGTGATTTTGCCACTGTACAACAGCCTGGTTAGACCACACCTGGAGTACTGTGTTCAGTTCTGGAGGCCATAGCTAAAGAGGGAAATCCAATTCCTGGAGAATGTCCAGAGGAGAGCAACCAAAATTATCCAGGGCCTGGGGGATGACATGAGAAGCGAGTAGGGGAGCTCAACCTTTTCTTGCTGGAGGAGAGGAAGGACCAGAGAGACATGATTGAGGTATACAAGTACCTCAAGGGAGTAAATAAGGTAAGCTGAGATGGGATCTTTCAGTGGAAGGAGGGTGGAATCACCAGACGACATAGTTGGAAGATTGAGGGTAGGAGGATTAAGGAAGAAAGGAGGAGGTACTTCACAGGGACAGTGGTGGATCCATGAAATGCGCTGCCTGGGGGAGCTGGTACAGGCAGCTACGGTGGAAGGGTTCAAGAGAGGGTGGGATAGGTATAGACAAAGAGGTGAAGAAGAGGATGGCTACCGGGGGGTGGACGGTGGACTTGGGGATTGAGTAACAGTGGAAGGAGCCAGGTAGACAGCTACGGTACCCAATCAGGGTGCTGAAGCACGAGCAGACTTGATAGGCCAAGAGGCCTACTCTGCTGGCGTCTAGTATGTTAGTGTTGAAGACAGAGCAAAGGGGAGGGCTTTGAACTGGTAATGCTCCCCTTGGAAACAGAACCCGAGTAATCTGCAATGAGGTCGAAACACTGGGATGTGCAGGTACACATCCTGCATGTCCAGGGCACAAAGCCACTCTCCCTTGGACAGGACAGGCAGCAGGCTTTGGAGCGTCAGCATCCAAAACCGCTTGTGTTCAATGAATAGGTTTAGGGTGCTGAGGTTTAGTACTGGGTGCAGATCCCCCGTCTTGTTTGGAATCAGAAAGAAGTGGGAGTAGAATCCCTTCCTGATCTGGTCTGCAGGCACTGGCTCTATTGCTTCTTTTCAAAGAAGAGCCATGATTTCTTCCCTTAACTGGAAAATGTGCACCCTTGGATAGTGGGAAAACCCCGGAGGTCTGCTTGGGGGAGTTTTCACGAAACTCAGGTGTGTGACCAAGCTCGATTAGCTGAATGACCCAGGCATCTGTTGTGATGGATTCCCAGTCTCCCAGGTGCCTTGCGAACCTTCCAACTACCTGTTCCTCCAACAGATGAGGAGGAGGGAGGGTGGGCAGTGAGTCAGGAGTGGGAGAGGGGGTTAGGGAGGGCTGCCCCTGTAGCTCTCTGGGTTTTGGCTGGAAGGGTGGCTGCAGTGTTAGGAGCCCTGCGTTTGCATTGGCACTTAGATGCCTGCTGTGGTTTCGCCTGGCATCTGTTTTGCCAACAAAAAGGATGTTTAGGCTGAGGTTTCGGGTGATACATCGTATGCACCAACCTAAGGGCAGTACCTTTATCTTGAAGGCTCGTGAAAATGTCCTGGGCATCTCGGCCGAACAAGACAGAGCCTCTGATGGGGGCATCCTGAATGGCAGTCTGGACATCAGCAGCCAGACCCGACACCCGTAACCAAGAGAACCTGCAAAGGCTCACTGCTGTTGCCATTCCTCTAGCGGAGGAGTCCACCGCATCGTAGATGGCCCTAAGGGAGTGATGACCCACCACCATAGCAGATCGGAGAGTATCCAACAAGGCAGATTCAGACTCCGAGTTCGTGAGGGCCTCGACTATGGGCTTGAGCTGGCAGAGCAGAGATTTTTGACACACTAGCATGTGTGCCACATAATTAAAGGCACGAATGGTTAGTGATCAAGAGGAGTAGAACTTTCTTCAGAACTGGTCCAATTGTCTGGACTCCTTGTAGGGAGGAAAGTACTAAGGTGCTTAGGCTTGACGGACCTATTTTGGGCTGCAGTGATGACCACAGAGTCAGCCTTTGGATGTACGCTGAAGTGGTCTTTGCCCTCTGGCATCTTATAAACCCAGTCAGCCTTTTTGGACATAGCTGGGGAAGCGGAGGGCATCTGCCAGATGGTAAAGGACAGGTCCTCAAGAGGTTCCAGCCAAGGAGGGGTGAGAACCGGACTAGTTTCAGGGAAACCTAGGTGCTCGGCTAACCTCTGACGTTTTGGGTCTTGAGCATCAGACTTCCAGCCTTGTGCCTCCGCCATTTATCTCAGGAGGTCCAACAAAGGAGGGATCCTCAGGGGTGACTTGGGGGATTTTCTAGGGATCAGTTCCTCTGGAGGAGGGGTCTCGAATCCTGAACCCTCTGAGGACGACTCAGAATCCAAATCTGTATCAGAGTCCTCAGGTTCCCTGTTTGGAGGAGCAGGCTCTTTTTCTAATGGGGCCACATCCGACGGGGCCTGCGCACAGCCTTTTGTCAGGCCTGACGTAGAGGCTCAGGTGTGACTGGTGAAGCTGCCCTAGGGGTCTGGTCTGGACGTCCTACCATCAAAGGACGCGGTTGTCTGTTGTCCAATTCAGAAGTCCACCTGTGGTTGAGAAGGAAGTGCAGTGGGAGGTGGTGGAGGGTGAAGAGCCCGACACCCTGCATGGTAGCCTGATCCCATGGCATGGGTTCCGTGCATCATGAAGCCCAGTGCAGAATAATGATGGGCATAGCCCGATGGCTGGAAATGAGGCGTTTGAAACCCCAGATGATATCCAGGGTAGTAAGAATAACCCACCAAAAAAAGGTCCGGCATCAGGCTTGATGGCGGAAAATCTGACGTGGGCCCTGACGGAGGGTAGCCTGAAGGCACCAAGCCAGATGATGGCCCTAATGGTGGAAAGCCTGACTGGGGGTACCCTGGTGAAGGGCCCAAAAGTGGAGGTCCTGTCAGAGGCCCTGATGGTGGTAAACCTGATGGAAGCACTGGAGGATGGCCCAATGGAGGCCCCGGAGGAACTAAAGGGGTCAACAGGCATGGAGGGAGAGCAGGGTCTGGCACCTGTCGGGGGTGGCGGAACTACTGTTAAGCCTGTGGAAGCTCCATCGTCAGGAATTCCTGATGGAAAGTCTCCATTCGCCGGGTCCTGTGGTTCTGGGGACAATGGTGGAGGCTCTGACGGAAAAGGAGATGGGGCTCACCATGGAGGGAGCCCTGGCACGACTACTGCCCTCCAGCTGGAACGGATGTCCAGCTGTGCGTCCTCAGGACCACCGGAAGGTCAGACGCAGTGTCCTTATTCGTCGGAGGTCCAACAACTGACTTAGCGACCAGGGTCCGCAGAGGTGGAGGAAACTGACTCGACTGTCAACCCGGCCAGGCTTTTCATGAGGAGTCAGGCAGGGTGCCTTATCGGCCTTGCCTGCCAAGCATAGAACCCGTGGTTGTGATGGGCCTATAGCGGCGGAGGCCTCAGATATATCCGAGGCACCTGCGGTCACAGTTACCAGTGGTGGCGGGTGAGCGAAGCCTGCTCTTTGGGAGGGAGCGCAGGCTTGGCCGCGGCACTCTTCTTCCTGGAGGAAGAGGGCCGCTGCTCACCCGAAGTGCCTGAGGGTGGCTTCAGATGAGAGGGGGACTGTTCCAGGTCCCAGCATTTTTCTTTGTCCCTCTTCTTCTTGTGGGAGTTGGTCGGAGAGGAGGAAGCGCTTTTTAATTTCCTGAATTCTTTTCCTTCAATGCCATTTTTAGCTTGAGAAGATGGGCTTCGGGGGACTGCTGGTGCCTTTTCCGTGTGGCCTGGTTGAACTGGGAGCAGGCCTCACACTCCTCGACATTATGGTCCTATGGTCCAGGCCCAAGCAGAAAAGGCAGAGGGTATGTTGATCCTTATGCGGTAACTGGACGCCGCTAGAATAGCACTTGTTTTTATGCGATTGTCGATGAGGTGGAAGACATGCCCAAAGATATGTTAATTAAATGATAAAGAGAAAAAACAGATACTCATCCAAAAATAAGGTGATCGAACTGCTGCGACGAGCTTTAGAAGGTCCAATGTGCACAGGTCGACGGCAGGAAAGAACTGGAGGGCGGTCATGGGGACTGCCCACTATATAATGTCATGCTGACATCCGTTGGGTGGGCGGTCCCCTATCAGACACTGCTAAAGTTTCCGTGTGGTCCTGATGCCAGGGGGCGTAGTCCTACAAGCTATTACTTACTGCAAGTGCCCTCTAGTAGTAAGATCCAGATTTGCTCCCACATTTGGGGCATAGATGCAAGTGAGAATTTTCAAGGTAATTTCTCCAGAAAACTAAATTTCTATAGAAACTAAGTACATTTTTTTTGTTTTGTTACTGCATGCTCACAGAAGATACATGACCAGATTGAGAAACAGCAGCCATCGCCATTAGTAAAACTGGGTGATATTAATTAGCACACACTTCCAACACTAGAAAACCGTCATGCGCATGAAGCTGCTGGTTTTCATTCCTTTTGTTTCTTAACTCGCTATTAATTCTCCGTGATCTGTATTCTCATCTGCATCACTCCTCCCCCAGCCCTACTACTAATGAGGAATGGCACGTAGCTAAAGGCGAAGCAGCAATCACTGTCGATTCAAGCACTCACCTCAGAACTCCTGCAAATCTCTCATTCCCAGATCCCACCCAGCCCTAGTTACATTTCAATGGGCTGCAAGACAGTACTGTACATGGCAAGTAATACTCAGCGAGGATTCCCAAACTTCTTACTCTCACACATCAAAATTTCAAAGGGAAAAACCTGATGGAACTACAGCTACTTTACACCACAACCACAGGAAAGCGTGCGACGGAATGCTTGGTACAACTTTACAGTGCTAAGCACTCAAGGTGCAGCTGTGAACACGTCATGAAGGCTCATGGAACAACTAGCTAGCGAAAACGGCCCGCTGGATGAACCACCTGGCCTTTTTCTGCTGACAACAGTTTATATTCTACGTAAATTGTGTGTGACCTGAAATAGTTTATCTAGTCAGAAAAGATACATTTTATGTTCGGTAACTGCATGAGCTACTGAAGTGTAAACATTAAAAACTGAACAAATATAAACGAAAACAATTAACTACCTAGTCTGATTTTTATTACATGCAGTAGACCACTGAAAGGATTGCAAAACAGAAAAGCCACTGGGAAGATTTAAAAAGCACACTATTTTCATTTTTTTTTTTTTTTTATTTTAAATCAAAATAGTCAAGCAATACTAGAAACAAAGATGCTTTTTCTTTCTGCTCCTTTAAAGCAGTTGACAACAATCTAGAGGCACATTTAAAAGCTCCTTGTCCCAGGCTGTGCAACAGAGGCGGATCATATCTGAAACTCAGCCATTTGTGAAGCATCCTACTTTGTCAGTGAGATGGGAAAAATCCACTGTCTCAGGCTGCCAGCACCACTCCATGTAGATGAAGCGCTGGAACAGTCTTTTCATTATATCATTTGCCGAATGCCTGGCAGACAGTTCCCCACTGATATCAACTGAGTGTCTGGAGTGGTCGTTACCATAATTTAGTCCCGTTTCTTGCAGGACCAAGTGGGTCCAATTTCAAATTTCAGAAGTTATCTCTGTTGAAATATGAAATTATGACTGGTCTGTCCCCCTCCTGCCCCCCAAAAAAAATCATTTAGAAAGATGCAATGCCCAGTTGCTCTGTTCTCAATAGGCTACTTTGTCTGTTGCACTGCTATGTTTGCTCATTGAGTAAAACGACTTTTAAGCACTGAATTGGAGTACCTGTTGTTCTTTGCAAGTTTGCTGCTGTAGGGGTGAGTGCTCTCCTCAAATTATGTTGATTACAAATTTTGGAAGTTAAGCACCACCAGCCCTGTGAATCTCTGCTACACATGAAAAGTTTAATCCTTCATACAGGCTTCTGTTAAAAGTTGCCAGTGCGACAACCAACAGAGCACACAGCAGGGACACAGCTCTTCTGTGGTATCAGTCCTTTCAGGGAGACGCATGCAGACAGTGTAACAAAGCCTAGCAAGCATCACACAGGCAAGCCAGGTAAACAGAAACAGCCCTTTTCATCTTCCCAAGCCATGGGGATGAGAATTTAGGGTTGATTATGAGGGGCTGTCGCTCAACAGGTCAGGAGCAGCCAGCCAACTAACTACAATAAGAGTCAGTGATGTCACCTGGAGGTTTTTACTATGGACTATGGCCACAACTAGATCTTGTGACCCTTCTAGACCCCCTTCCCCTATTTTACTTACTGGTAGTACCTTCAGATGAGACCTCCACTGATTAATCTATGCCTGTTCTAAAAAGAAATCAGTACATAGTTTTTGAGTAACGCATTGTATCGGACAAGCCAAACATAATATTTATAACGTTTGAATTTCAGAAGAAAAGGTGTTTCATGTGCTCATAAAATACAGAATAATGTATGGGGTGTAGCACATTGTGATTTTTTTTCTTAATATACACACACACCCCTAAAGTGTGTGCTACCACATAAACCAGGAGTGCTAAACCTCAGGGGTTTTGAAGTTACTGTATCACACACCAAGGGTGTGTGTGTAATGAAAAAACAACAAATAAAAACAAAAAAAATACTACAACACCCATAGTTTTTTTTTTCTTGCTGGTTCAAGTCCCTGGTAGTTAGATACAGCAGCAAAAGCTGCTCTCAATCAGTGGCTCCTGCCACTCCCTTCCCATCTCTCCCTCCCTCCCTACCCGAGTGTCTTCTAGACCACTGCTTTAGAGTTTAAGGATGCACTGAGCACTTTCAGATGCTGGTGTGTGTGTGTGTGTGTGTGTGTGTGTGTGTGTGTGTGTGTGTGAATGAAACTCGTAGTTTGGTATTTTGTTTAGTTATCGCATGAGAAATGTAGTGCTTGACAGCAGTTCCATAATACACGGCAGTGAATTATGGGGGAAAAACATGTATTACACTGATTGAAAGTAGTGGTAGCCAGGTTAATTAACTGGCTCACCAGTAACTACAGAATTTTAATTACTGGCCATCATTTTTTATACATGGATAACCATAGTTTTATTCTATGCTACAACCAACTGGTTAATATTTTGCATTATAACTAGGCGGTTGTGATCACTCGCTGTCAGTCTACCTCACACTACACTACTGGCTACACTCAGCGCAATGCCGCCACTTCAATCAATCACTTTATTTAACTAGGCGAAAACACCATTGAGCAAGCTCATTTTCAAAGTGGTCCTGGACACATACAATCAATAAGAATACAATACAGTACAGTACATATTCACAGATAAGGTATACTCGACAATAATGGAGACTTTTTACAAATAGGATCATAAGGCTCCCAACACTGGCCTGTCAAGGTATGGCTATGTGCGATACCAATTGTTTTACAGAAAAAAAAGAGAGAAACCAGTCATTCTGAACCACCTGATTCCTCACACAGAAATCAGTTAAGGATATAAATGCTTCAGCACAGAAATTAAAAAAAAAAAAATCACAAAGTGGCATCCTGACCAAAAAAAACACACATGGAAACGTGCTTCGACCTGACAGATGTAGGAAACCGAGAACACTTTCTGACTCAACAAGAGGACAGAAACACAATTGTAAAACGGCAAGTGACATAAGGCTTTGTTAAGACACATTTAAAATGGATGACCAGTAACAAAATAAAACATGGGTTGGTGTGTGTAACCAGAATTTTACACATATCCTCAGTGTGGAATGCTTTTATAAACCCCTCGAGCTTCGCTCTTAGGGTTTATATAGCATCCCACACCGCGGGGAGGGTGTTAAATTCTGATTACACACACCACCCATGTATTATTCTATATACAATTACTGACTTGCCTTGATTACACCTGGATAACCGTGGTGTAATTAGCCATTACAACTGTCCAGTTATAACTGAGAGCGTGAGACAGCTGAGAATTGTTAACCAAGTTTCAGAAGCATGAGGGTGCTCTGAAAACTGTTGACCACCGAAACCAAAAGCACAGGCACAGCGAAAATGGATCTTGGACTCTCTATAGAGAGGACTGCGGAGCTTGGAACGAACTTTAAAAACCTTGAGACAAAAAAAAAAAAAAAGTATTTTCCAACCCCATCATAGGCAGCGGGGTGGATAAACAGGAAGTACTTAGTACTCAGTGCTAGGCCAGTGCAGAAAAAAAACAAAACAGAACAGGAGCTGAGGTTAATAAAGTTAACAATCATAAAAAATAAAGTATGTGTTAGTAATTTTTTGTTCTTTATACAATCCCATGTGTAATGCTTTAATAAACACCTCGAGCTTTGCTCTAGAGGTTTATGAGGCATTACATACCTTGGGGTGGGTGGGTGCGTCAACAACCATTACACACCCCATATTACAGCGTAAACAAACCTATTCTCATTTTCACATGCATAATGTCACCTCTGATTAGGGTGGGCATTGGTATACATTATGGACAAACTACATACATCCACCCATACATACATACTGTATTATATATATATATATATATATATATATATATATATACACATACACACACACACACACACATACACACACACATATACACACACACATATACATACATACATACACACACACGCACTTGCAGAGCAAGCTACAGGACTAGATGGGTAACACTGAATTGCCCTTTTTGATTGGCCAAGAAGGTGTAGAATGCCAGGTATCTGCACAAACCATTCGGTAACCTTTATATATTATCATAATTCCTGACTGATATATAAAACACTCCAAAGCATGTGTTAAAAATTGTAAAAATAAAATTAGCACTTTTAGCCAGTGGAAATTTTTAAATTTTTTTACAGTACCTGTATCGTTTTCTTTACCCTCAAAACAATGGCTGAAGATCGGCAGGGCATATCAGCATAAGACAAGTGAGGGAAGCATGCAACTGCTCATGAGATGGTGCTTGCCAGCAATGGAAAACAGAAGTTGTGGTGTGTTTCGAGGAGTAAAAAAAAAAAAAAAATCCCCTACTGGCTAAACGTGCTAATCGGTAGTTTTGGCACCAGCTGGTGGAAGCTAGTAGTTCCCTGAAGTGGTGCTATACGGTTTACCATCAGAAACATGAAGCAGCACCCTACTAATACATCTATAATATGACTAGTATGTACATTTAAAAAGGTAACCTCAACAGAAGAGAGATCGTAAAATTGCGAGTGGTGCCCATCTGTAATGAACCAAGTCATAAATTATAAAATTTGCTATAAAAGCTATTTTAAAAATACCTCTGAAAAAACCCACACACAATGAATCAAGGATATCAAATTTTTGCTTAACAAAAATATATGATGACATGTTTTGCCAACTAAGAAATACTGCTGCTTTAAACATAAATTCAAAGCCTTGATATGAAATACAGATGCTTTACAGGGGAGCTCCTGGTGAACTTGATGGCATGACATCCCCACAGCTGATGTGGGTGATGCACAGCAGGTAGAAGAGTCCAATTTAAAATGTTAAAAAAAAAAAAACAGTAAAGTAAGTTGGATGGAAGAAGAGGACACTCCTTCCCTGACCATTTTCGATGTGCTGGTCACAAGGAGAAGAGGCATCCTTCTGAGGTAAAACGTTTGCTTCTGAGTAACAAGTTTGTTTTTTTTCCCCTTTAATTTTTGTGGGTTATACAAATGGACCAAGTTAGGTTTTCAGAGCTACTAGGCTATTCTGGTACACTGTGAATAGTTAAAATATTCTAAGTTTTGAAAAATGTGCAGTAAATTGCAATTTGATATCTCCTCAAATGGTTCCTTCTAGCAAGGCTAAAGCCACTCTTCCACTGTACATTTTTGCCAAAGCTTTAAGTTAGTCTGTTTATTTACTGATCTGACCCTGATATTTTCACCTTGCTCCCTTCACAAGCATCCCAGATAGTTAAGCCAGTGTCCCATCACGCCCCAACAGACTGCAAGAATAAGAATTCTATACAAATCACATCACAGAATCAGTTTACAGTTCCTAGAGTCTAAAACTGGCCCAAACCAGTTTTCTTCTCCCTTTTCAGTCCTGCACTTTCTTGAAACAACAAAACCTCAAAAGCTCAGGAACAAATCCACGTGGCTTCTGCTGCCTAGAGCAGACTCACAAGACTCGCAGCTCTGCGCCAAAGCACAACAAAATAGGGACCAATCATTGTTTTTGTTTTAACAGACTTTTATACTGTACTATATAAACCAGGCCCTTCTGGCAAACACTTTCAAAAACAAAGTTATCAATTATCTGGAGACTTTCTGCCATTTCCAGGTTTGCAGCAGAATGACAGTGGGATCACTCATATTGCTGCGCATGTGTGCTACAGACTCCGGTCCATTCACCCATGCATAAGCAAGTGTACACTGCTGACTGAGGTGAAGTCACCAGCTGACTGCAGGGGACATTAGTGCAAAATCGGTGCACCTTATAATTGGGAGAACACCACTTCACCAGCCACAAGCTAGTCAACATTAAATCTGTTTTCTCCCTTTAACTCAACAGCAAATATTAATGTAGGGGCTACTGGGTGACAGTGAAACATTGGTGCAGCAGCCCACCACACTGTCATAAGAACATATGAATGTGCCAGCAGAAACAGACCACCTGATCTATCCAAGTCTGCTCGAGTGTGCAGTTAACACCCCTAGTTTTGCAGCTGACCCACCCCCCCCTTTGTCATCCCACTGCCACCCCCTACCTCTCCCACCTTCACTCTCCCCCGTTCCCTGTCCCATGCCCTTCTGAAGCTGTTTACAGATTTACATGACACCACCCATTCTGGTAGAGTGTTCCATTTTGCTACTACCCTCTCTGTGAAGTAGTGTCCTCATTTCCTTCTTAAATCTTCCCCTCTCTATTCTTAGCCCGTGCCCCCTGGTGACCCTCCCCCTACTTAACTTACAGACCCCATCTGCCCCATCCTTACTGATTCCCCTCAGATACCCAAATGTCTCTATCATGTCCCCCGCGTCCCTTCTAGCCTCCATGGTGTACATATTCAGGTCCCAGCCTGCTGTCAAAGTCTCTCCCCTCCATTCCACATATCATCTTTGTTGCCCTCCTCTGCACCCCTTCCAGTAGCCAGATATCACGCTTTAGGTATGGCCTCCAAAACTGCACACAATACTCTTAAGTGTGACCTTACGAGCGTCCTGTACAGGGGCAAGATCACCTCTCTTCGCCTGCATGAAAACCCCCTCGCTGTGCACCACAGCATTTTGTTCACTTTTGCAGCCGCTCTCCTGCACTGGGCAGTGTTGTTCATGGTCCGTTATTACCCCTAGGTCCTTCTCCTCCTCAGTGATACCCAGCCCCCCAGTATTCTGTCCTTGGGTTCTTTTTATTAAATGGATGTGATCACTGGTCAGTTATAGTCAGGTACAGAAATATTCAAGAAAAGCAAAAGTTCAGTTGATACAAAACAATCAGTTTCTCATTTGGCAAAATCAATGGCGTTACAAGTTGTTGAAACATCATTTTTCTATCTGACTGTATCCTGATGTTTGATCTCTTTAAATCTTTTCACCCTCTACTTTACAGTGGTCGATATGGTTTTTCATTCCCACTGTTATTAGATTCTTTTGTTTTGTTTTTGGTTGCCCCCTATATTTTTTTTTTCCCCCAGAGTTGCTTCCCTTCTTTCTCCATCTATATGTCCCTCAATCCCCATCTCATGGTATAAATTCAGGATCGTGCCCCGAAAATACAGGTTACTCACCTGTAACAGGAGTTCTAGGAATGGTATATGTTGTTCATCCACACTCATTGGCAGGTATCCTTGCCGCTTTAAATCTTGCCGGAAGGTCTTCAAGCTTGCTCCTCCCACCCACCCGGGTGGTACAACTCTCGGCTCCGCCCCATGACGCCAGATCTGGCCGCTGGAAGCTCAGGTTGTGCGTCGGCTGAAGGAGGTCGGGTGGAGAAGGAATACAGTCTTAGAACTCCTGTTACAGGTGAGTAACCTGTATTTCTAGGGACATGGATATGTTGTTCATCCACACTCATTGGCAGACTCCTAGCAGTTCTCCGGGAGGAGGGAGGCAAGACGCACACCCCAATACTTACTTGGGAAAGAGAGACTGGAGAACCGAGGCCCCAAAACCAGCATCCCGGCGTGACTCAAGGTCGATGTGGTAATGGGTAATAAAGGTGTTTGCTGACTTCCAGGTCGCAGCCCTGCAGATTTCCTGGATAAGGACGTCCTGGAAGCAGCCACCGTTGCAGTATAGGCGGGTAGAATGAGCTCTTATCCCTCTGGGAGGCTCCATGCCCGCCAACTTATAGCAGAGATCTATGCAGGAGGTTACCCACCTGCTTATCGTCCGCTTGGCTGCAGGTCTGCCAGATCTGCGGCTTCAGCGTGGGTGACAAACAGCTAGCGAACCTCTCCCAATTTCAACCGTCTTGCTCCTTATAAGCAGCGCCTTCTAGGGTCCAGAGTATGGAGCCTATATCCGGCCTCGAGGTGTGATTGGGGTAGAACACCGGCAGAGTCAACACCTGGTTAAGGTGAAACTCCGACACCACCTTGGAAGGAATTTCGGGTGGGGCGCAGGACAACCTTGTCCCTGTGGAGAGACCAGGTAAGGAGACTCGATGGAAGCGCCTGGAGCTCTCCCATCCTTCTGGCTGACGGATAGCCACCAAGAAGGCGGTCTTCCACGACAGGTGAGAGAGAGCACACCTGTGCATAGGTTCGAATGGCTTGCCCATGAGCTTTGCCAGTACCAGCAGTAGATCCCACGGAGGTGGGGTTCCCGCACTGGAGGAAATGTGATCAAGGCCTTTGAGCAGCCCAGACCACCTTCTCCTGCGCCACGACTGCTCCGGCCCGCGCCCGTAAGCAGAGATGGCTGCCAGGTGCACCTTAGGGTCGTCGACCTAAGCCCTTGACTAGAAAGGGACCATAAATAGTCCAAGATGCTTGCCAAGGAACAGGAGGAAGGGTCCAAGCCCTTGCTCCTGACACCAAATGGAAACCTTTTCCATTTGAAGGCATAGCATTTTCTGGTCGACTTACGGGACGCCTCAACTACATTGAGGACCTCGTCGGAAAGACCCAAGGCCTGGAACTCTAGCCGCTCAGGAACCAGGCCGTCAGGTGCAGGATTGAAGGTCCGGATGGAACACCTTCCCTGATTGACTGAGAGCAGGTCCGGGCGAGCTGGAAGCTGCCGCGAGTCCTGGAGCTGAGACTGAGGAGATCTGGGTACCAGAACTGGCGAGGCCAGTCTGGGGCTATCAGAATCACCTGCCTTGTCCTCCTCGCCTTGAAGCACCTTGTGGATCAAGGGAAATGGGGAAAGGCGTAAAGAGGCCGGGGTCCACTGCCTCGAAGGCATCCCCTGCAGCGAGCCCTGCTGAGGCGGGCATGGAACAGACTCAGCCTGGCGTTCTCCTGGAGGCAAACAGGTCCACCTGAGGTGTGCCCCAATGGGAGAACAGATGCTGTACTACCTCCGGCAGGAGAGACCACTCGTGGGATGCAGCCCCTATCCGGCTCAGGGCATCGGCCAGGGTGTTGGAGGCTCCTGCCACGTGAATGGCTAGGAGATCCGCCTCCAGGCTGCGCATTGAGTGACCAAATGCGGAGAGCTTCTTGCATAGAAGCATGAGCGCGTCCCGCCTGGCGGTTTAGATAGTACATGGTCGTGGTATTGTCCGTCTGGACTCGGACCACTTGACCCCGGAGGAACGGAGCAAAGGCGGTGAGAGCTAGCGGGACGCCGGAGCTCCAGCAGGTTGATGTGGCATCGACTCCCGCGGGACCAGAGGCCATGAGCCCGGTGTTCCCCAGATGGGCACCCCAACCCATCAGAGAGGCATCGGTCGATAGAGAGACGCCGGCTCGGGCGGACGAGCGGGATGCCCTCCTGCAAATGATCTGGAGCGGTCCACCACTGGAGGCGTTCCACATCCCCTGTGTCACCGACCTAAGCTGGTCCAAAGGATCGCAGCGTTGTGACCACTGGCTGGCCAGTCCCCACTGAAGGGGACGCATGTTCCAGCGGCCCAACGGACCACGCTGGTGCAGGCCGCCATGAGACCCAGGAGGCGCAGGAAGTCCCGGGCAGGGCGCAATTGCCCAACCAGAAATGATCGGGCAAAGGAGGAAAGAACTCGGCCCTGTCCGGCTGAGCCGCGCCGTCTCGAAGAGAGTCGAGCTGCGCTCGATGAATAGAATCACCTGCTTCCCGGAGTTCGACTTGGCCTCGCTTGATAAGGAGGCCCAGTTGAGAGCAGACCTGGAGGACCAGATTTCTGGACCACTCTGCCTCCTTCCTGGAGGGAGCTGCTATCAGCCAGTCGTCCAGGTAAGGGTACACCCGGACCCCTCGGCGCCGCAGGAATGCTGTCACCACTGCCATGCATTTGGTGAAGACCCTGGGAGCTGGAGACAAGCCGAAGGGCATGGCTTGGAACTCGAAGAGGGATCCTTCCGCTCGGAAGCGAAGGAATCTCTGGTGAGACGGACGGATAGGGACGTGAAAAGCGTCCTGCAAGTCCAGAGAGCAGAACCACCGCCTGCTTCAAGGATGGTATTATCTGAGCCAGAGTGACCATCCTGAAGGTTCGAGACCTTAGGAACTTGTTTAGGTCGTGTGGGTGAGAATAGGCGCCAGCCCCGTCCGCTCGGAACCAGGAAGTACCTGGACACAAACCCTGGGTCTGAAGGAGGGTCCACCACCTCTCTTATCACCTCCTTCTGGAGGAGGAGGCGATGTCGGCTCGACGAGCCAGTGAGGCTGGGGATCCCGAAGCCCCGAGGGGCGACGGCCTGAAGGGTGGTGCCTGCTCGAATCCAGAGGCAGGCCTCTTCCCACCACCTCCAAGACCCACCTGTCCGTGGAAACAGCGGACCAGGCGGAACGGAAGTGCCGGAGCCGTCCCCCCACGGGGGGACCCAGGGATAAGGTGACGGGAATGGGGGCGACACCCCTCAGCCCGTCACTGGGCAGGCTTGGAGGAGGGACCGGCCGAGGGACCTCCTGGGCCTTTTCCTCCCTGCCTCCTGTTAGAGGAAGCGCGGCTTGGGTTTGGGATGCCAGGCCGAGCCTGCTGGCCCTGGCGTTGCTGGGCGGGCGCCGAGGCACAGAAGGACGAAAGGGCTTAGGCTGTGGTTTGCGGCCTTTGTCCTTCTGGCGGAAGAGACCGAGTCAAGGTAGCATTGGACTTCTCGATCCTCTGCAGGTGACCTTCCACCCCAGGGCGAAGGTCAGTCCCAAAAAGGGAACATCCGCCAACTTGTGCTGGGTATCCGAAGTAAAGGTGGATATCCTCAGCCAAGCCCGCCGACGCATAGCCACTGCGGCCGCCACCGATCTGGCACATGAGTCCCCTATATCCAAAGCAGTCTGGAGCTGCTGTTTGGCCACTGCCCTGCCCTGGTCCCGCACCTGCTTAACCGTAGTCTGCAGATCGGCGGAAAGATGAGGGATGACCTCATCCAGGGAGCCCAACAGGGCATGAGAAAAATGTGCCATGAGGACGGCCGAACTGGCCTGACGAAGGCCGAGAGAGGCATGGCGTGACTTTTCGCTTGACATAGTCCAATTTCTTGGACTCCTTGTCAGGAGGTTTGTCCACATCCCTGGCGTTGCCGGGCGCCTGAAAACGCTGTCGGTAACCAACCCTCAGCAGAGGGTGTTCCAAAAACCGCACAAGGAACCAGTAGGGACGTGATACTTCCTGGCCATCCTGGCCGGCGCAGGGCAGGAAGCAGAGGCGCTGCCAAAGCTCAGTGCCGGACCCACTATGGCCTCGGCCACGGAAGGCCTCCGTCGGAGAATCCCCTCGGTCCAGAATCTCCGTGAGGGGATACCTGGCCCGTTTGGAAACGGGTTCGAGCTCCATCCCGGTGGACTCCGAGATGAGCAGAAGCAGTCCTAGGAAGGACGACGGGCTATCATCCATTGACTGACCTCCTGAAGACTCCAAGTCCAGTCGCTTGGAGAAAAAGGAGGAATCATCTTCGGACTCGGAAGAGTCCTCGAAGAGCTGCCTCTTGCCTGAGCCACCCTTCACCTGCCGAGGTCGATCGGGAGTGAGGGTAACTGACAGCCGATGGGGTAGACCCTTAGCCGACCGAGAATCCTTGGTCGGAGCCCCAATTGGTGGCTGTGGAGGCGGAGGTTCCACCGGAATCGGTGGAGCAGCTGGTTTTGGCCGAACAACCAGCCTGGGTATAGGCTCCTCGGATAAGTCGAGGGGTTGTGTCGGCCGTTCCGGTGACAGCCACTTAATGGCGGGAGCGGCGGGGTCGGCTTATTCAGCCAGGAGGAGCTGTTGCAACATAAGGTCCTCGCACGTTGATGTAATTCGCCAAAGCCTCCCCTCATCGAGGAGGAGGACGAGACGGCGGCGCGCTTACCATGATGCGGACCGAGACCGCCTATGACGGTGGGATCGGCTGGACCGCAAGAGGTCCAAGACCGAGACCGAGAGTCCCGGAATTCCGAGGTCGGTGCGGGGAGGTGTCGGCGGAACCGCACTCCCTCGGCTCGGATGGTGCATCCGAGGGCTCCGGAACGGAGGCACAGGCGAGCCACGGGATCCTCAACTCTCCTCCCGGGGAACGGGGAAGAGGTATCTCGGCTGCTAAAGGCGACAGCCCGTCCAATGGGTCGAGAAAATCTCGACTTCGCCATCGAGAGTCTGTCAACTGACCTGGCGGTACCGTGAGGCCAGTGGCGAAGCGACGTCGACGAAGCCGACGGTCCGGGAGAGGGACCTTTCCGCCTCCAAGAGCGCCGACGGAGGGACTTACCTTGTCCTCTTTGGACCGAGAATAAGGTCCCGCCAACGAGGCCCTTCTCCTTTAGTGGAGGGACAGACAAAGCTCATAAAAGAAGCCGTGTAAGAAGAGCCCAGAGAGAGCGGGATAAATGCTGCGGCCGAGGAAGATACGGCCCGCGCCGCCTCCTCTTCGAGGGCGACCATCCGCTCGAGCTGATCCGCCGAGCCCGCCGCCACGGACACCGCCAACCTGGCCTCCCTTGGACTTCACCGGAGGAAACGCTTCGGACGGCCCAGTTGCACTCGGGCAGCACGGTCTCGAGGACGTAGGCCGAGAAAGATGAGCACAGGTCGCAAGCCTGCGGGTCGTGCTCAAGGCCTAAGCAGTAGACACACGTGGAGTGTGGATCCGTCCGAGACATCTTCTGCCCGCATGGGCATCTCCGAAATCCGGGAGTTGATTTGTCCATCGCAGCCGCGAGGGATAGAAGACTGAAGTCTTTTTCGCAAAATTTATTTTTAAATCCGCAAACGGAGAAATAGGAACCACTCTCAAACGCAGAGCGTTAAGGAGGGAACCTGAGCTTCCAAGCGGTAAGGAAGATCTGGCGTCATGGGGCGGAGCCGAGAGTTAAACCACCCGGGTGGGTGGGAGGAGCAAGCTTGAAGACCTTCCGGCAAGATTTAAAGCGGCAAGGATACCTGCCAATGAGTGTGGATGAACAACATATCCATGTCCCTAGAATATACATTACCCATGGCCTCCAGTATATTTTGTGTCTAGGCTTTTGGTTATGTAGGGAGGCTGTAAGGGAGTCCAACTGATATATACTGGATACCACCCCTCTCCAGACCCACATGGTAGGGATAGTTGTTGACATCCAACGTTCTGTTATGGCCTTTTTGGCCGCCAAAATGTAAACCGGTAACAACGTTCGGTACCAGGATGGCGGGAATCGTTAAGACCATCTCTGCAGTTAACTCAATTTGTTCCCCTAAACACTCGAACTCTTGTATGGTACACCAAAATGGGGTCAACAGGGGGCACATCCAAAAAATATGACCAAGATCAGCACTCTCCTTGGGTTCTTCACCCCAAAGTGCATAACCTTACACTTCTTTGCATTGAACCCCAGCTGCCACCTCTCTGACCACTCCTCTAGCTTACGCAGGTCCTCCTGCAGCTGCTTCCATCCCTCCTCTCCATCCACCACTGCTCCAATTTTGGTGTCGTCGGCAAACCAAGAGCCTAAACAATACTGGCTCCAACACAGCCCTGTAACACCCCACTCGTCACCGGCCTTGGAGTTGAGAGCTCCCCTCTCACCACTACCCGCTGCAGCCTGCCACTCAGCCAGCTTGTAATCCAGTTTATCATTTTTGCCCCTACCCCTACACCAGTTAGCTTCCCCCCCCAAACCACCCATGAGGCACCGAATCAAAGGCTTTGCTGAAGTCCAAGTAAAGAACATCCACCACATGTCCCTTATCCAGCTCACCTGTCACCCAGTCATAATATTGTACGAGGTTAGTTTGACAAGACTTCCCCGAAACGAACCCATCCTGGAGGCCGTTTTGCTGCAGGTACGACACCAGTCTTTCCTTTAGTATCGTTTCCATGAGTTTGCACACTATGGAGGTGAGACCTACCGGATGATAACTACCTGGTTCATCCCTTGGCCCGCTCTTGTGTAATGGTACTACATGTGCCATCCTCCAGTCCAGTGGCACACATCCCGACTCCAGTGAGGTGCTGTACAGATCTGCCATCTCCCTCAGCACCCTGGGGTGGATACCATCCAGCCTTGGTGCCTTGTCTACCTTCAGTGCCCTCAGTCCCTCTAGGACTGCATTTGCCTCAATTCTTCCATCTGTCACCTCCTCTCCCCAGCCCATGCTGGTAGCGGTCCCCCTTTTTCTTCCATGAACACTGAGCAAAGGTATTCATTCAGTGCTTCTGCCTACTCCTCCCTCGTTTCCATCCTTACTATTGTCTCTTTGCACTTCCTTTTCTCCCTGATGTATCTGAAAAAAAGTCCCCCCATTAATTCCCTGTGCTAATCTTAGCTCCCTCTGGGTCTTGGCTTCTCTCACTTTCCTGGTCACCTCCCTGGACCATCTTGCACATTCCTCCCTGTCCACTTCCTTCCTCATCCTCCTAAACCTCTGGTGCGCCACTTGTTTTGCCCTCACCACCTCCACAACCTTGCTGTTCAACCAGCATGGTGTTCATGCTCTGCTCCTCTTACTGTGCCTTGGTGCAGGCTTATGATGCCTCTGTAACCCCCCCATTTAATAATATCCCATTTCTGCTCCACGTTCGTCTCCTGCCTTATGCCCCCTAGATTCCCTTTCAGTACTTCCTGCATCCTCCCAAAGTCCGCCCCCCTGAAGTTTACCACCCGAGTAAATGATTTCTCTGGCTCCCCGCACATTGTGATATTAAACCACACTGTTTGGTGATCACTGTCGGCTAGTGGGTCTTCTACATTTATTTCCCTCACTGCCTCCCCATTCGACAATACCAGATCTAAAGTGTTCTTTAGCCTAGTAGGTACAGTAACCAACTGTATCAGGAGACCCTCCTGGATCACATCCAGGAGAACTTGCTCTCTAGCACTGGAGGTGACCGGAATGCTCCAGTCAATCAATCCCGGCAAGTTGAAATCCCCCATGATGACCACCTTCCCTTTTCTAAATACCTTTTTGATTTGTCCCGCTAACTCACTGTCAAGCTCCTCAGACTGGGATGGTGGCCTGTATACCACCCCAAACCTCAATTTCCTACCCCTTGAGTCTAGGAGCTGCAGCCAGATTGCCTCTGTTCTCCTTTCTGCTACCTCTTCCCTTGTGCATTTGATCCTGTCCCTCACATAGACTGCCATCCCACCCCTCCCTCCCCTCCTTATGGTCCTTCCTGTATAATGTGTATCCCAGGACTGCCAGATCCCAGTCCTGGTGCTCAGTTGCCCACGTTTCTGTGACAGCTACAATATCCACCCTCCACACTGCTAAGAATGCCTGCCTGTAGCTCAGTGGATTTGTTTCCTAGGCTTCTTGCATTCAATGAGACCACCCTTCATAATGCCCCCTTCCCTTCACTAGCCTTCATCTCCTCCCTTCTACTCCCTCCTTTTCTGGCCACCCCGAGTCCTTCCCTGCTAGCCTGGGGGGTAGGCTGTAACTCCATTCTATCGGATCCCTGCCTACCTGCTGTCCACTTGCCACCCCCCCCATCTAGCTTAAATCCACCCTTGTTGCAATATACCTCCCCAGTCTTTCCTTTAATACTTCCTTCCCCTGCCCACTCAGGCGCAGCCTATCCCTTGCAAACAGATTATCATCCCAGGTACTGCCCCAGCTGCCCACAGCCCCATACTCCTTAGTTCGACACCATTCTACCAACCATGTATTCAACTCTCTAATCCTCTCCTTTCTCACTGTGCTCTGTCCTCTGAGTGGAGTCTTGTAAAAAGTTGCAATAATGAGGAATAATGTAATTTATGAGGAATTATGTGCATTTTAAATTTTATATTGATATTTATGCTAAATGTGGTTTTCGTAATGACTATAAGTCGATCAATAAACCTACCTAGTGAGAAGAGCACACAATACAGAGCTCTTACGTTTCTGGGAGTCGGACAGCAGCTAAAAAACGTTTTTAAGGCGCATTTAAAAATGAACTTGGTTACCAGATTTTAAAAACGTGTTGGCTACAAAAAACAGAGACAAAAAAAGTTTGGCTACCATATTTTGAAAGCTATTGGCCACTCTGGCCACTATCCCAGAAATGGATTTGTCCAACTCTGCTCATCTGACTGCTCCTGCTGCTCAAATACAATGAAGCTGAGCGAGTCTTTCGTGAACCTCCCTGTTCTACCTCCCAATGTGTGTATATATGTTTGGAGTGACAGCAGTCTGACAGAAACAGATGCCACCAAACAAAAATGGTATTGGCTGTGGAAAATTATTTCCACAATGCAAACCCAATAGAGCACATGATCACGATGCTTGGTCCATTTAGAACACTCTGAATGAGCACGCCACAGAGGCAGAAATATCCAAATTGGCTTTTGTGCATCTCTACTAACCATACACATACTGTCAACTCACATTCCCGGAGCAAGGCATCATGAGTATGCCAATCCTTGAGCACGTCAGGCTAACAAAGACCGCCAGTACAGGCATCATCTTTTGTACCTCTCCGATATACTTATTCAGAGAGTTCTAAATGGGCCTTGCAACAAGGTTCAGACATTGTGTGTGGTTGACATTACGACTACAGTACATGAAATAGTCCTAAACAGGCTAAAACTCATGTCTGTACTTATTCTCAGACTATACTGGATCAGATGTACACATCTGTTTAAAAACTGATGTCTGATCTGGCATAAGCTTGTCAGCTTGACTTGCACAAGCTTGATTCATACCCATGATGCCTTACTCTGCGAATGAGGCTTGAGAGTATGTATACGGTTTGGAGAGAGCAGAGGCACAAAAATGGGACATTTGATCACGCGTTGCACAATTCGATTGGTTCCTCAAGTGGCCATTAAACTGCCAGGATAGAATAGCTACGGTAAACAAAATCTTGCAGGCAGACAGACCAAGCACAAAGAAGTATGGATCCAAAAAGCACAAACAATGCTTCCTAAAACCTTTTTTTATATGGTTTAAAATAACAATAGTGACCCCTGGCTGCAGGTATTTCCTGGAAGATAAAACTGAAACATGGCAAAAGAGAGGCGCTATTGCATATTTAGGGAATAGTTGCCACTCAACTGTTATGCCCTAATGCCTAAGACTACATACCTCCCATCTTGCTCACATCCCACTGTTGTCACATTGGCAAGATAACTTTTTTTCGTAAATGCTGTGAAAGTTTAAGAAGTAATTACGCAGCTCTCTAAGTAATGTATACCCATCTTATCAATGGAACTCTAGCTACTCTAACTGTGCAGGGAATTAAATAGCTGTAATAGCAAATAAAAATGCTACACAAAACAGGGGTAATGCCAACCATTTCCAGAAATGCGTAGCAGCACACTGCTAATCTTTTTTCAGCGAGTCCATGGCACAGTAGACCACATAAAAAAAAAATACTTTTTAAAATTTGCTAATCATTCTGCGCCAAGTGCTTTGCACTTTTACAGTTAAGTAGCACTTCCATGCATAAAACTGCTCATCACTTCTTTGGCTTATTTAATACCCTGAAGTGTAAACAACTGTACACGGGCAATCTACGAAAAATGCCGACTTGTCTCCAGCAATCCGATCTTCGGCTTGCTCTAGTGTAAAAATGAAGCCTTGCTCGATCGTCGGGGCTGACGCTTGGGAAAACAGCTGAGAGGGGCAGTTACGAGGCGAGACCAGCCTGTGTAGCTTGCAGGGCTAATGCTGGATCTCACCGAGGCTACCTCGTCATCAGGAAAAGATGAGGTAACTTACAGTTCTTCAGAAACTCTCTTTCTTCCGATCCCCCAAAAAAAGATTTTCACTCACACATTCTTCAGCCCTGCCACGTATGACAGTGCTTTGCTGCAGAGTACCTGCTGCACCAAAGGCAGGAAGTAGACTGGAAAACTCCGGATGTGGAGGGCATGTTATCCGCCCCTGCTGCACAGCGTTGGACCTGCCTAACAATTACATCAGAGGAAGAGCCCAGGAGTAATGAAGCCCGGAGACCAGCCCAGGAGAGAGAACTAGGTAATTTATATAAAATCTTCAGCTGCTACTGTCATTTTAAACGCCACCCTAGGACCCTCTTGAAAACTAGCTGATGCACCTAAATGACACCACCATGGTGCTGATCATTTCAAATAAAAATTAATAAGATAAGCACATCTTCTTGACCTAGAAAGACACTACTTCTTTATTCAGCTGTGAGCTGTGTGGGAAATTCTATATTGCGCTTGATATCTGCAACAACGTGCACTTTGCTCAATTCTGTGGGAGGTGAAACTACCTACCCTTGGTAACTGCTTTTTATTTACATGTTTACTTAGTGTTTAACCAAGAAGGGGCTTGCAAACTCTGTTTATCTTGTGAGTAACTTCAGAAGGCTTTAAATACTGCATTTGGGTCGACCCTCGGAGGTAGCTAGATTGTTTACTAGGATTTTCTGACAGTTAAACTATTTTTAAATAAATTACAGGTGGCTGAGGAGTGAGTAAGGAGCTTGCAAACTCTGCATATCTTGGAAGTAACTTCACAAGGGTTTGAATACTGCATTTTGGTTGTCCCTTGGGGGTAGCTGGATTGACTACTAGGATTTTGGGACAGAAACTATTTTTAAATAATTTACTGGTGCGTAGGATTTTGAGATAGTTAAACTATTTTTAAATAAGTTACTGGAGGTTAGTTGAATTACTATAAAGGGCAGTACTCCACCAGGGTGGTAGAGCAGTGGTGTATTTGATTGTTTCTAACAGTCTCCTGTGGTTGTGGACTACCCACCCCCTGCACCCCCAGACGTGGCATTTCCTTTATAGCCAAAGTTCTGACATCACTTCCTCAACAGGTCTTGGGGCAGAAAGAAAAAATTACTCACCTTAGTAATTGCTTTTCTTCTCATGGAGTCTTGCTATATTATAACAATAGCAGTCAGCCACTGCAGCTGAACTGCCCCGGAGAGGAAGGCGTTAACTCCAGAAGATCTGGAGTTCTACAGCGCAAGGGCGCTGTGCCCAAAGCTCTATCTGGCAGTTTCAAATGAAACTGTCAGATCTTTACGAAGCTAACATCAAAGGACGGAAAGTCTGTGTGGAAAAAACTACACTAGCCCATGGCTACCTACTAGTAGTAACAACAATATAAAGAACAAAGAAACACTCAGAGCCATAATAACAAAAATTGATGGTATTATGGTTCGTTTTACCACCCTTGACAAGCACATATGAACCCCCCTTCCCCAAAGACTCAAGTCCAGGAAGGGGGCAATATAAATAACCTAAATGAAACAATCTAGATCCCTAACCCAAGGAAAAGAGGGTAAGGGAAAAACTACAATGGCATGACACAGTGCTTGCACCAATTCGCCACCCCTACCCAAGTAGAAGTTCTGAGAGGGGTAGGAGGGAGGGTGGTTATAATATAGCAAGACTCCATGAGAAGAAAAGCAATTACTAAGGTGAGTAATTTTTTCTTCAAACACCATGAAGTCTTGCTATATTATAACAATAGCAGATTACACAGCAGTACCTCCATGGAGGAGGGTCAGAACCTACTTAGGAAATAGGCTCTGAAGCACAGCTGTGCCAAACCGAGCATCTCTCCTGGACTGGACATCCAGGGAATAATGCTTGGTAAAGGTGTGAACTGTCTTCCAGGTAGCAGCTTGACAAATCTCAGAATGGGGATGTCTCTAGCAACCCGCTAGAAGCCTGCTAACTACCCCCGGTGGAGTAGGGCCATCAATCCTGAGGGGGTACTCTACCCAGTTTCTGATAACAGAATTGGATACAAGAAACAATCCACCTTGCAATTGTTCTCTTAGTGGCAGGTTTCCTTTGCCAACCTCGCCATAGGTAAGAAAGAGTTGGAGGATTCGAACCTATGACCTCTGGTGCTTCTAAATAGTAGCTTAAGGCTCTTTGACATCCAAGCTGTGCAGTCTCCTCTCACCTGAGGAAGAATGCTCAGTGAAAATACTGGGAGAGATAGATTGATTCAGGTGGAAATCAGAAACCACCTTAGGCAAAACTTTCTATTAGTCCTAAGGACTACCTTATCTCTGTGGAAAGAGATAAAATCTTCTTCCACTGACAGGGCCTGTAGCTCACTTATGCGTCTGGCAGAGGTGATAGCTACTAGGAAAGCAGTTTTCAAGTTAAATACTTGAGCTCTGCAGAAGACAGAGGCTCAAAGGGGTTGCATTAACTGAGCAATGCAAATATTCAGGTCCCAGGCGGAGCTGGTTCCAAAAGGAGGTTAGTATGAAGTAACCCTTTAAAAACTTGGAGAACACCGGGTGAGAAGAAAGGGAGGCAGGCTTCCTGCTGACACAAAAGCAGAGACAGCTGCCAGATGAACCTTCAGGGTAGCTGGTCTAAGGCCTAGGGAATTCAGATGGACCAAATAGTCCAGTAGAATGGGAAGATCAGCAGATTCTGGGACAATCTGCCTCTCAGAGCACCAGATGGAAAACCTCTTCCACTTAGAATTATAAGTGGCCCTAGTGGAAGGCTTCCTTGAAGCCTTTAAAATATCCATGACACCTTGAGAAAGGTGTAAGTCAGCAAATTCTAGCTCCTCAAGAGCCAAGCCTTGAGGTGGAGGGATCCGAGGTCCGGATACCACACTCTCCCCTGTGCACAGGCCAGTAAGTCGTGGACTCTGGGCAGGCTCAGGGCAGGGTGGACTGCCAAGGACAGGAGCAGAGGGTACCAGGGCTGTCTGGCCCAATCTGGGGCAATCAGAATCACTCTGCAAGGTTGAGATCTGACTTTTACTAGTACCCTGAAAAGGAGAGGAAAGGGGGGAAAGGCATACAGGAACTTCCCTTTCCAGTCCAACAGAAAGGCGTCCAGAGGGACTGAGCCCAGAACTGGAGGCCTGCAACAGAAAAAGGAAGTTGGTGGTTGTCTGGGGCTCACGAAAAGATCTATCTGAGGATGCCCCATCTGGCAAAGACAGACCCCAGCACTTGTGGATTCAGAGCCCATTCGTGATGGCCCTGAGAAATTCTGCTGAGGGCGTCCACCAGACATTGTCCTTCCCTGGGAGATGAACCGCTATCAGGGAGGTGTTCAGGGAGTAAGCCAGAGACCACAACTTCATTGCTTCGGTGCACAAGGCTGAAGACCGAGTGCCCCCTTGCTTGTTGATGTACCACATTGTGGTGGTATTGTCGGTCCTGACTTGAACCACTTTGCTCTGGACAGAATCTGAAAACACCCGAAGAGCTAAAAAGACAGCTCTGAGTTCCAAAAGATTGATGTGGAGCAGAGACTCCTAAGGAGACCATACCCCCTGAGTGGCAAGGTCGCCCAGGTGAGCCCCCCACCCTAACAGGGAGGCATCCGTGGTGAGGGTGAGGGAGTGAGAAATGGGAATGAAGGGAACCCCCTGTCTTAAATTGCTCTGGACCTGCCACCAGTGGAGGGCTAGGATCAGAGTTTGAGTAACTGGGACCAACTTGGTAAGGGGGTCCTTCCTTTGAGACCAATAGGCCCTCAAATGGAACTGAATGTCCCTCATCTGGAATCTTGCTCCCTGCACGACAGCTGTGGAAGCAGCCATGTGCCCGAGGAGTTGCAGAAAATGCCCGCTGGTCGAGAGACCCGCAGGGTAAAGGAGGATGCCAGGGCGATGAGTCTGTCCACCCTTTCCGAGGGAAGAAAAGCCCTGGCTAACCTTGTGTTCAATTCTGCGCCTATAAAAGTTAGGACCTGAACTGGTTCCAGAACTGACTTTGGTAAGTTTAGCAGGAATCCCAGGGAAGTGAGAAGCTGCTGGGTGACTTGCAAGTGGGATTTCACCTGACCTGGAGACTGACCCACAATGAGCCAGTCGTCCAGGTAGGAAACACAGCAACCCTTGCCTTCTTAAGTGAGCCCACTACTACAGCGACATTTTGTGAATAACTTTACGCAGAGGTAAGGTCAAGGGCATTGCCCTGAACTGGTAGTGGCCTGAGGGCAGTTCGAACCTGAGGTACGCTCGTGAGAAGGCCTGATCAGAACATGAAAATAGGCATCCTGAGGTCCAGGGAAGCTAGCCAGTCCCCTGGCCTTAGGAAGGCAATATCATTGCCAGAGTCAACATTTTGAACTTTGGTTTCAACAGATGCTTGTTCAAGTATCTTAAATCTAGAATGGGCCGCCATTCTCCTGTCTTTTTTGGGGTAAAAGTATCTTGAATAAAGCCCCTTGCTCTGATGGCAAGGAGGAACCCTTTCCACTGCTTTGCAGTCCAGCAGAGCAGAAACCTCTGCTTCCAAAGCAAGGGCTTCTGAAGGATTTGCAGGTGGAAAATGCCTGGCTCTCATCTTTGGAAAGTGTTTGAAGCTGAGAACCAGACCCTGGCCTATTACCTCCAGAACCCATCTGTCCGTAGTTAGGGACAGCCAGTTCCGGCTGAAATAGGCCAACCTGCCCCCCACTGGTACAGGAGAATCGGCCCTGGACACCCCATCAGGGTGCCTGCTTAGCAGCAGCCTTAGGCTGAGGGGAGGGACGGTCTACTTGTGCCACGCCTACCCCTGCTCTGAAGAAACCCCTATGTGAGACAGCAGAGGAGGCTTGAAATTGGTAAAAGGCCTGAAAGGGCCTGCCTCCTTCCTCTGGAGCATGCCTTTGTGGCATGGCATGCTTCTCCTTAGCCTGGGCACTTTTGTAGGTAGTTCTGTATTCATCCATCTTTTTCATATAGTTTTCTGTTTGCTCCCAAAAGAGAATTTCCCACAGGGAAAATCCATAGCCTTTGACTGGGTATCTTGGGACAGATTAGTGCATCTGAGCCATGCCAACCTACGGAAGCTACAGAAGTGGCCATGACCCTAGAAGAAACATCATTAACATCAACAGCAGTATGAAATTGAACTTTAGAGGCTTCAATGCCATCAGCAGCCACCTGTTCCAACTCACTAGCCAGCTGGCCATGGGCTTGCTTTAACTGCAATACTGTGTCCCACCTAGATTTCTGATATCTAGCTACATAAGCCATATAATTTGCCTGCCTGAGTCCCAAAGAAGCTGCCATATACTGTTTCTTAGCCATGGCATCAATCTTCCTGGAATCCTTATCAGGAGGATGTGAGGCCAGAGGAATATTAGCCTTGTCACAGGCTGCAGCTTGTACCACACCTACATGACTACACTGCTCAGAAAGGAAGTCTGTATCCGAGCCAGACAAAGTATACCTTCTGTCCATTTTTATCTACAGGAGGGACAGAATGAGGATTTTTAAAATCTTTGTTGTTTGCTTCCTAAATGACTTATGCAAAGGAATAGACAACCTCCTAGACTCTGGAATATCCATCATTTCCATAATCAGGCTCCTCTTGCTCATCCACAGCCTCCTCTAAAGGAAGCTGGAGGTTTCTGCAACCTTTTGTAAAAATAAAGAAAGAAGGGGACTCAGACAGAATAGGAGGAGATTCTAAAGGTCTGTCTGGAGAAATGTCTGGTTCAATGGGCACGTCCAGACCCCCCCAGCCACACATATATTGATCAAATTCCTCCTCCCCCTCCTGTGGTTCATAAAAATCCTCAACTTCAAAATCCTGAACCACTGGGACAGAACGAACCAACCTTTTACCAGCTGTTGGTGGTTCTACAGATCCCTGAGACAGTGACTGGACAATCTGAATGGCTTTAGCTATCTCTGCAGCAGTTGGAGACACAATTTTGGACTCCAGACCTACTGATTTCCTTGTCTTTTTACTTGGGACTGGTTCCTCTGAACCAGCCTTCCTTTTGCTCGAGGAAGTCTCGCCCTGGTCAGAGGGCACTCCCTCTGGTCCAGTGGGTACTGGACCGGGCTGGCCATCCGGGTCAGCGGACTTTTTGGCTTCGCCCTGAGCCGGCCCAATCTCTTCTCCAGGGTGGCTGCAGGAAATTTTACACACTGGCAGTCTGACAGGAGGTGGTCAGCCCCCAGACAATAAACACAAGTGGTGTGTGGGTCAGCCTTGGCAAAGGCGTCCCCACAGACATCACAGTGTTGAAACCCAGTGGGCCGTTTTTCTTTTGGGTTTCTCAGACATAATGCCAGCCTAACCAAAACTTGCCCTTTTGATGGCAGTGCCAGGCAAGACACCCTTATCGGTTCCTAACCGTGTCACGGGTATTTGAAAAAACCGTTATAATTCCGTTTTTTTTAGAACCGATAAGAACCGGGAACTGCGCTCTAAAACCCACTGTACACTTCTAAAATGCAGAAAAATCAACCGATCGGTTCAAAACCGAACCGATAATTAATTTTCCACACAGACTTAAATTTTAGTACTTACGGTTACCAGATAGAGCTTTAAAACGAAATGCGGTAAAATAATAACTTTGCGGTTCAAATG
Organism: Neoceratodus forsteri; assembly: GCA_016271365.2. Classification (NCBI taxonomy): domain Eukaryota; kingdom Metazoa; phylum Chordata; order Ceratodontiformes; family Ceratodontidae; genus Neoceratodus; species Neoceratodus forsteri. The sequence continues at coordinate 760,711,134 of CM057453.1, forward strand.
AACGAAAAATACTCGCGTGAACCGAGAATGAACCGAGCTGAAGGAGCTGATCTCCGGAGCGACTGTTCAGTGAAGCGGAGTAAAGAATCTGACAGTTTCATTTGAAACTGCCAGATAGAGCTTTGGGCACAGCGCCCTCGCGCTGTAGAACTCCAGATCTTCTGGAGTTAACTCCTTCCTCTCCGGGGCAGTTCAGCTGCAGTGGCTGACTGCTATTGTTATAATATAGCAAGACTTCATGGTGTTTGAATGTCATATTCTTAATAACCCATCACAGTGCATAAAGGATAAGTACACACCACCAAAAAAAATATATATATATATATATATATGTATATTATAAGGGAGAGGGACATGTGGGGAGTGGTGTAAAGCACTGGCTGTGGGGCAGCAGTTTTCCGGGAGACATTCTGGAAACTGCATTGCTGTCCTATTTGCAGGCAACTGTCAGCTCTGAGGGAGGAGAATGCCCACCTCCAGGCTGAACTGGCAAGGACTAAAGAGGCTTTCCCCACCCAAAGAGCACCACTGCCATAACCACTGCCTCAGATTGCCAAGTATGAAGAGCAGTTGGACCACAGTGGGTTCTGGGAGGGTGCAGGTGATGGAACAGAGGCGAAGACCCCTAGTTGTACCTCTACACAAATCATACGCCAGTCTGGCAGAGCAAGGTTCCTCTATGATGGCACCCTCAATGGAGACCAAGAAGAATGCTGAGGACATCCACAAGGGAGACCCACAACAGGGTGGCAAGGGACACCACAGGGGAAGGAAACAGCTTCTGATAGGAGACTCAATTGTTAGGGGGGTAGAACTGGGTAAGGGAGAGGAGAGGGAAGTAAGGTGCTTGCCTGGTGCCATGGCTTGGAGGGACAAGAAGCGAATCCTCACGATTGCAGAAGCAGCATCACAGGAGAGGGAACTAAATATCATTGTCCACCTTGGGACAAATGACCTAGCTAGGTATGGAAGTCAGGATGAATGCAGTGCAGGATGAATCTGTGGAGTTGGGGTGGGGCCTCAGACAGGTAGCAAGCATGGTTACCTTCTCAGAGGTGCTGCCAGTCCATGGCAGGGGTGAGGCTTTGGTACTGCACACCATGCAGTTTAACGAATGGTTGCAAAACTGGTGCAGAGCACAGGGCTTTGGCTTCATTGGGGACTGGGGATACACCAGGAGAGATGAAGGTCTGTACTGGCACGATGGTCTGCATCTGTCCACGAAGGGAACCAAGCTCCTAAGTGACAGGTTTAAATGCTTCCTTGGCAAGCTTTTAAACTAGCCAAGGGGGGGAGGTGCTGATAGGAGGCAGGAAATTTCAAGCCTCCCCCACAAAACACGGCAGGTAGTAAGGTAAACACTGAGGTACAGAGCTCAACAGAGGGCAGGACAGGGGTAAATGGAAAAATAGACAAGGGCAATAAGAGCAGGGATTGGGGGATAAAGCCAACATTAAATGGAGGGCAATGAGTACCAATGCCCGTAGTCTGGGAAACAAGCTTCCTGAGCTAGTAGCCCTGATGGAAGATGAAAAATTGTATATTGTGGCAGTCACGGAAACATGGTACACAGAGAACCATGACTGGGATGTCAACATACGGGGTACACAGTCTACAGAAGGGACAGGGAGGGTAAAAGAGGAGGTGGCGTAGCTCTATACATAAGGGAAGAGATCAAAGCTACAGAACTAAAAAGTAAAGGGGGAGGACAAGAGGCACTCTGGGTCACCTTGGAGACAGGGAATGGCATCACAATCCGTACAGGGGTTGTATACAGACCCCCGTCTCAAGGGGAGGAAACGGACAAGAAAATGATAGAGGACATTCTCAAAATGGCTGAAAAAGGGGAGATACTGTTGATGGGGGACCTGAATATGCCAGATGTTAATTGGATGACATGTACTGCAGCCACATCCAAGAGCATTGTCATTCTCGATGCCCTGCAGGGGGCAGGCCTTAGACAGCTAGTGTTGGAACCCACTCAGGAGGGAGCAATACTAGACCTGGTACTCTCAAATGGAGAGAGGATCACAAATTTAGAAGTCAGTAGATATCTGGGAATAAGTGACCACTGCACAGTGTGCTTCACAATAAGCACAATCATGGAGACAAGCCATACAAAAACAAGGATACGGGACTTTAGAAGGGCCGACTTTGGCAAAATAGGTGAATACCTGAGGAATGCACTAGCAAATGGCCAAAAAGGAGGCTGGAATAAAGGAAACAAAGCAGAGTAAAAAACTACTATGGTTCTCAAAAGAGGTGGCAGGGAAGGTTAAGGAGAAAAAGGCTGCATTCAGAAAGTATAAGGAATCACAGAAGGAGCACGACAGGGAACTGTATCAATAAAAGCAGAAAGAAGTGGGGAAGGCAGTCAGAATAGCAAAGGCCCAAACCAAGAAGAAAATAGCCAACTCAAGAAGGGGGATAAAACCTTTTATAGGTACATTAGGGAGCATAGAAAGGTTAAGGGAAGAATAGTGAAGATTAATAAAGGAGAAGGGAGGTGGGCAGAGGGAGACCGTGAAAAGGCAGAGATACTGAATGAATATTTTTGCTCAGTATTCACAAAAGAAGATGAGGAGGAGTTACCTAAACCAGACAATAGAAGCACTCTGGGTAGGGGGGTTGACACCAGTCCATTTACAGAAGAAAGAGACCTGAAAGAACTCCTAAAACTCAAGGTGGACAAAGCAGTGGGGCCTGATGGGATTCACCCCAGAATCCTAAAAGAACTAAGGGAGGACCTAGTGACATCACTGACCACACTTAACAAATCATGGGAGGATTGGGGGGGGTACCCGAGGACTGGAGGAGGGCAGATGTGATCCCTCTTCACAAAAGTGGAAGCAAGGCAGAAGCAGGAAACTACAGACCTTTAAGTTTGACCTCAGTGGTAGGGAAAATAATGGAATCACTTCTGAAAGAAAGAATTGTTGAGTACCTAAAGGCAAGCGGGGCACAGGACCCAAAGCAGCATGGATTTACAGCAGGAAGGTCATGTCATACGAATCTAATTGATTTCTTTGACTGGGTGACCTAAGTAATAGACCAGGAAGGGGCTGTGGACATTTAATAATGATATCTGGGAAATGAAAAAATCTTCCAAATACTGTTTCCGACTCCAACAGGTGTGTAGCAATGTTTTCAATAAAGAAAAATGGAGTCACCACCAATCCATTCATTAAACTTGTGCTTTTATTTGCAGTATGGGCCCCTACGTTTCGCTGCACCCAGCTTGATCACGGGGCTTCTATAAATACAAAATTATATTTAATTAACTAATTACATGAGAACAAAATTCCTTAAATTTCTCTTTTAAACATAAATAAAATGCTACTGCCTTAATAACTTATATTAATTACCTGCAAAAAGAAGTCCTCTCACTTTCAAAAATCTTATATGTTAAAATTAAGTGCTCTTCACCCTAATTCAAATAAACAAAATGGCTATATTTAGGAATTATTCCAACTTAGTTTAATTTCATTTCATACCTTCATTTACAAATTCAAAATTAATAATCCACATACCTATGTGTTGAATTAACCCTCTCTCTTCTATGCTGCTATTTAGTCCTCTGAGATCTACATTCCAAAGATATAATTTATATATTAAATTGTGTTTTGCACAGTTCTCTATCTGGACATTGCCTACCTAGACTTTAGCAAGGCCTTTGACACAGACCCGCACAAAAGACTAATAATCAAGTTAGCCAGCCTGGGAGTGGGTTCCAGGGTGGTAGCCTGGGTAGCAAACTGGCTGCACAACAGGACACAGAAGGTAACAGTGAATGGAACACATTCCGAAGAAGTGGGGGGTGACTATTGGGTACCTAAGGGCTCAGTACTGGGTCCAGTCCTCTAACATCTTTATAAGTGACATTGCAGAGGGTCTGGAGGGAAAGGTATGCCTCTTTGCAGATGATACAAAGATCTGTAACAGAGTTGATACACAAGGGGGGGTTAGAAAGGATGAGAAGGCACTTGGCAATGTTGGAGGAATGGTCAGACATATGGCAACTTAGATTCAATGCAAAGAAGTGCAAGTAATGCACCTGGGAAACAAAAACCCAGGAGAAGAGTACACAATAGCAGGGGAGGTACTAACAACAACAAAAATTTATTTATTTTATTTTTATTTTATTTAAACAGCAGTTTGGAAAACCTTTGAGCCATAGGCTCATTTACAAAGGTACCTTGTCACAGTAAGACAAACCAAAATACACAGTATAGCAGTACAACACATAGGTATAACGTAGAATTAAGACATAGATACAAACAAGCTGGTACAGGTAGGATGGATGCAAACAATACCAGAGTTATGTTGTCCTTAGCAGCTTAGTAATAAGCTTTGTCATAAGTATTGAGTACGGCTTTGACTAGCGGCAGTTACAGCATCGGGTGTTAATAAGGTGGTTACGTAAGGAAGTTTTGAAGCACGATATAGTTGGAGCTTCGGAGATGGAGGGGGGCAGTGTGTTGAACCAGGAGGGGGCCCTAAATGGAAAGGGACTTGGGGGTAGTCATATCAAATGACTTAAAGGTGGGTAAGCAATGTGAGAAATCAGTAAGGAGAGCCAGAGGGATACTGGGATGCATAGGAAGGGGCATCACAAGTAGAAAAAGGGAAGTGGTTATCCCTCTGTACAGACAGTTGATGAGACCCCATCTGGAATACTGTGTGCAGTTTTGGAGAACCCATCTACGCAAAGGCAGACAGGATGGAAGCAGTCCAGAGGAGGGCAACTAAAATGGTGCAGGGTCTGCATCAGAAACCAGATGAAGAGAGACTGAGAGAGCTTAATATATATACCCTTGATGAAAGGAGGGACTGGGGGACATGATAGAAACTTTCAAGTACCTCAAGGGAATCAACAAAGTCCAGGAGGGTAGCATCTTTCAGAAAAAGATGTGTAAGAACAAGGGGGCACAATTTAAAGATAGAGGGGGGACGGCTCAGGGGTAATGTGAGGAAATGTTTTTTCACGGAGAGAGTGGTGGATGCATGGAACCACCTTCCTGGGGAGGTTGTTGGATCTAAAACAGTGGGGGAATTTAAACATGCATGGGACAGACATAAGGCAATTGTAGGGGGGGTTGCAGGAAGTAGGCTGTTGGTTAACTAGACTCTGCAGCTTATTCAATAGGAAGGAAAATGGGCAGACTGGGTGGGCCAAGTGGTCCTTATCTGCCGTCAAAGTCTATGTTTCTGTTGTGTAATAAGTAAGAGCACAGACTTAAACAACATGAGTTCTGGGTTTGAATCCTGTTTCTATCTCAATGGGTTAATAACTTCAGATATCTTTGCTTTAGGTCCAGTCCGGCCCGCCAGCACAGCTGCAGCGCTACCACCTGCAGCACCGACGACTACGGTTCGGGGGTGGACCTTGGGTGTCAAGAGGGTAGGTGGGGGGAGAGGATGGCGCATCCTGGGGACTGCTCGACTTCTCTGGGAGGGGGGGACTTGGTGCCCGTTGCAACAGCTGACTGGGGCATGGCAGTTCAGGACCACACTGCTTGACCCAGTCAGACGGAGCTTGTGGACTCCTGTACATCAGGAGTGAGAATGCACAGAGTCATGCACCAAGCTCATTGCATGGCTGCCTCCATTCCAGCGGGTCACCAGAGAGATGCATAATTGAAAAACCCTCAGCGTAAGCCCTATGACACTGAATCCCGGCTCGGCACCTAGACCAAGCCAATTCGGGGAGTCATCGACTGAGGACAAAAAAACATGCATTACCAAAAAACTTTCATAAGACACCATTTGGGACAGCCGGTCCAAGGCAAACTCAATCAGAATCTATCGACTGTGCAAGCTGTAACACATGATTCGTGTTTAGTATGCAAGTTCACTGCTCACCCCAGGTGCATTATGAGGCACAAGGCCATAGTGTGGCAATCTAGCATAATGCAAACCCTGGAATGTGTTACTGCACTGAGAATTGATTTATTTTAAACAATCTTTAAAGAGTAAAATAACCCTTTTAAATATGTAAACATTGAAACATTTTAATGTATTTTTGGTCAGGTAGTCTATCCACCTGCTGGGACCTGATGGCATTTCTGTCTGATGTTGGACATTTGTCCAAAAGAGACTGCATACTTGTAGTTTTCTAAGATTTGTTTTCTATTATCTATTTATTCTCCTGACTCTGGCAGGTGGCTCAGGTCCCTCCCTATGTAAGATTTGTTTTAGTAGTAATTCTCCCATACATACTGTGATAATGCAGGCTGTGAGTATATTACAAGAGAGAGAGAGAGAGACCGAAAGCAGACCTGCACCAAGAAGCAGCCTTGGGATTTGGTGTGGCATTGCTTTATTTTAAAATTGCAATGCATTTTCATCAACTGACTGGAGTTGAAAGACTTTGGAGGGAGAAGCGGGAGCACGAGCTTCAAACTGTGTAGATGGGAGAAAGAAACTGATAGTTATTAAGAATAAAACATTTTTTTAACAATTGAGAAAGTCCTTTAGTGAAGTACTACCATGCAAGTATACAGCTTTTTGTTGTAATCTGGGGAAGGAGAGTGAGAACAAGTACAAGCAGGATCACCGTGCCTTGTATTGTGTTAAGGAAGAAAATGGTTGCCATCATTTTTTTCCTTAAAATTATATAGTAGCATATGGATTTGTCATCAGGCCAAATACCAAGATGACCATGTGGCAAGCTCAATCACTGCATGGTCATGCAAAGAGATTACAGCAATCACTGTGCTGGATTTCTCAGTACATTTTATAATACTAACATACTAAAATGCCAGCAGAGGAGGCCTAATGGTCTTTCGTGTCTGCTCGATGGTCAGCCCTTGCCTGCGACCTCACCCAGGTCGCTGACTTCCCGACCAGACTGGACACTAGAATGAGGACCTCAACCCTCATAGACCTCATCTTCACCAACAGGCCCAAGAACATCTCCCAAGTCACTGTGCTCCCTGACTCGATTAGTGACCATTCCCCTGTGATGTGCAGGTTGTCCGCTAGAATCCACGCCGCCCCCCCTACTGTCACTGAACGTAGACTACTTAAAAAAAAAGGAGCACTTGCACATCTCAAATCTCACCTAGTCACTTGCAACTGGTCCCCTATTCACACTGCTCAGTCCGTAGACACTGCACTATCCTACTTTACTGCCATCTTCAAGGCGGCCTGCGACACATTTGTGCCTTTCTACAAACAGGTAGTTAAAAAAAAGAAACACCCCTTGGATCTCCCAATCGCTACTCGACCAAATGCATCAGTGGGATAACCTATGGCATAAGGCCCTAGATTCACAGCTACCAAGGGATACGCAACTTTACAGAGAGGCACGAAACAAATGCACTTGGGCCACTCGGCTTGCCAAAGCTGCATACTATAAACAAACCCTCACCTCCTTCTGGGGCTCTGGGAAAAAATTCTGGAGCAATATAAAGGAACTCTGCGGGAAATCTGTTTCCCCAATTCCAGCCCTGATTACAAATGGGGTTACTACCCAGGACCCTACTGCTATCTCCGATGCCCTTAACGCCTCCTTTTCTGACCTCTCTCACCTTCTCTCACCAAACTTCTTTGAACCCACCACCATCCCCCTCCGTCCCCCCTGACTCCAACTTCTCCGCACCCTTTAGGCTAAAAGTGATCTCCTGTAATGAGGCAAAGCACTACCTCACCAAAGCCCTGGCAAACTCTCACTATAGCAGTGACTCTCTGGACCTCAAGCTCATTCAACTGTCCCTGGATGTGACACTACCTCATCTCACCAAAATCCTCAACCTGTCCCTATGCCTCAGCCAATTCCCCATGGCCTGGAAGAGGGCAACAATAACCCCTATACTAAAGAATGGTGACCCCACCAAAGCAAGCAATTATAGATCAGTTTCTATCCTGCCACCCCCTCTCAAGCCCTTGAAAGAATAGTGTTAGATCAACTTACTACCTATCCAAACACGACCTGTTCTGCCACGAACAGCACGGTTTCCGGAAGGGCCACAGCACCTCCACCGCCCTCACTGAACTCACCTCTTTTATTCATGAGGCCCTTGAACAAGGGATCAGTGGCGGGGGCCATTTACGTTGACCTGACCAAGGCATCTGATAGTCAGTCACGAACTATTACTCCTTACCCTTCCATCCCTTAACCTTGCCCCAGAGGTTACCACCTGGTTCAAAGATTACCTCTCAGGTCGGACTCAACAAGTCAAAATTAATACAACTATCTCCACATGCATGCCAGTTCGCTCAGGGGTCAATACTTGGCCCCTTACTTTTCACCCTCTTCCTAAACTCCCTCCCTACATCCTGCAGTAGACGCATGCTGCTTTATGCTGATGATGCGGTTGTATTCTGGAAACACCCTCACCTAAATTCTCTTCAGCTAGCCCTGCAGAGCTACTTTAGGGAGCTAGGAACCTGGTTCGCTGACCACCGGCTTATTATTAACTACAAGAAAACAATGTCCATGATCTTTGCTCACCGCCAACGTCCCCAACATCATGCACCCCAGTTGTCAAAAACACTCATGGCAAAGCGCTGCAGCAGGTCCTATGTTTTAAATACCTCAGCGTCACCTTAGACACCTCCCTCACCTACATTCAATAGGTCTCCTCCTCCATTAACGCTAGACTAGGGATACTCTACAGGCACAAGCACTGTCTGCCTCCCCAGGCCATGCACCTCGCTGTATCCTCATCTATCCTATCCTTGGTAGACTACGGTATAGTTGTACACGGGTCAGCCAATCAAACTGCCCTCCACAGAATCAACCTTCCCCTTAAAGCCTGCCGTCTGGTCTCAGGATGTGACAAATGAACTCACATATGCGAGCTCTATAAGCATACTGGCTGGCTAAACTTCCAAGGTAGGCTTAAGTACTTTACCCGCCTCCTTGCCAAGAAGATACACCTTAAGCAAGCCCCAATATGACTCCACCCCCTTATCTGCACAGCACCCCATAGGCGGACCCAAAGGCACGCAACTAACCATACCCTCCTCATCCCCCACTGTAGGACATCTCTTGGACAAAGATCCTTCTGCTATCGGGCCCCCCTATGGCTAAACAGCTTACCATCCACCATCTCCTTGACCAATAGCCTCAACCTATTTAAGTCAGGTCTCAAAACCCTACTACTTGACGCCACCACCTGTGACTGTTACTAACCCACCTTCCTTTTTTTGCCCACCCCCTGCCTAGGACAATGTTTTCATGAACCTAATTTGTTTCAGTAAATTCCTTTCCTGTAGCCCTTGGTTAGAGTGTTGCTAGCCTCCCACCCCCTCGCTTTCCAACATCCCCCTTCCCTGGTATTATGACTCTGGGTCCCTCAAGACCCCATGAAATTGTTTTCTATCTCTGCACTGACCCGTGACCTCCCGTAGGTTCCCAGTTAAGGCAACCAACAACATAAACTTAAGCCAAGAATGTCTAACCCTGTATCTTACACTGTTACTTTATGTACATTTTTTTCTGCTGTATGTATATTTTTTCTCTACTCCGACTTTATTTGTACCTTTACTTTATCTGACATGGAGCCTCTGCAAAACAGTCTATGCCTCAAAGGATTGTAATTCTGATTCTACTCAAATAAATAAATAAATAAATACATACATAAATAAAAGCCTGTCCCAGACCCTCTTGAACCCCTCTACAGTCTCTGCCTCCACCAGTCCCTTGGGCAGCGCATTCCATGATTCCACCACCCTCTCAGTAAAGTAACACATCCTCCTCTACCCTTGAGTCTCTCCCCTCTAGCTTCCACCCGTGTCCTCTAGCTGCCCCCCTTCTTTCCTTTGGAACACCCCGACTGAGCCTCCCTTATCCCCTTTATGTACTTGAAGACCTCTATCATGTCACCCCTGTCCCTCCTCTCCTCCAGGGTGTACATGTTGAGCTCCTCAAGCCTCTCCCCCAAGCCCCAGATCATTCTGGTTGCCTCCTCTGGACCCTCTCCAGGAGTGCAATGTCCCTTTTTAAGTGCAGTCTCCAGAACTGCACACAGTACTCTAGGTGCGGCCTAACCAAGTAGTTATACAGAGAGAGGATCATGTCCCTCCTTCTGGAGATGATCCCCCTAGCGATGCATGCCAGCATCCTATTGGCTTTGGCCACTGCCCTCCTACAAATCTCAGAGTTGTTCACTTTGACATCCACCACCACCCACAGGTCCCTCTCGCCCTTTGAGACTTGTAGTGCGTCTCCCCCCAGGGTATACATGTGGCCTAGGTTTCTAGCCCCCAGGTGCAGAACCCTGCATTGATCTTCAATTTCCACTTCCTTGACCACCTCTCCAGAGCCTCCAGGTCCTCCTGCAGGGCCACTCTCCCCTCTTCCCCATCCACCACCACTCCCAGCTTCAAATCATCCACAAAGAGACTCGTTTCACTCCTGATACCCATCCTTATGTCAGAGACATAGGCATTAAACAGGAGGGGCCCTAGGACCGATCCCTGGGGTACCCTACTATAATACTGTCTAAACATATGACTTTTTACAGATGACGAAACTGTGACAATGCTTGATAATGTAAAAAACGAAAGTGTGTGCCACTTGGAAGACCAGATTTCACATATAAGCCTACCTTACGGCTGCTGGGCCAGTCAGAGGTGGGCTATTCATTCTTCTTGCAATTTATACACCATCATGTTGTTCAAACAATGAGCAGTGCTGGCACCGTCTGTGAAGGCAACTACTAGCCTGCTCTCCCCCAGATGAAGGAAAATAGCAGCTGTAGCGACCCTGACTACCAGGTACCCCGTTGCCGGACTACTCAGGGTCAGCGATCATTTGCTTACCATGCACCTAGCTGGCTAAATGTCAAAAACCCTCATCTCACCCTCTACATCCCTGGGAGTTTTCAAAACACAGCTCCACTCACACCTCGCAGCCTCCAGCTCCTGTGACTGCCTTGATTAAATAACTTAATTAAATTACTCCCTTCTCTTATTTTTCTCTCCTCCTCTTTCCTCACCACATTACTCTTGACAAAGGCATATGTGAGGCTCTCTCTCACTATTGACTGCTCTCCTTCTCTCCCCATACTCTCTCAATTAGTATATTCTCTTTTGAGACTTTTTTCCCCATTATCTATTGTTGTTTTGTTTAAGAAAAATATATATATATTTTTTCCCCTGTTCTGTACTTGTTTTTTTATATTTTAAGGTAATGTGTTATTTCTCCTTGCCTGTGACAATATCCAACTGATTTGCCATGCTTTGTAACTATACTTGTATTGTACTCAATTGACGTGGAACCTTTGTAAAAGAGCCTTTGGCTCAAAGGTATTAATTCCTAGAACAAACAAACAAATAAATAAATAAATGACTGTTCAAGCAGGGAACTGGGGGACATGTGGGGTTGGGGTAAAAAACTGTGCTGCACGAGACTGTGCAGCTGAACTCAAACAAAGTTAAAATGTTTGTATGAAAAGCTAAATTAAAAGTTATACCTTTTAAAATATTGCATAGGTACACAGACAGTCGCAGAGAGAGAAGAATTTGACAAGCTCTCATGACTGAATTTCACCACAATGGGGATGGCCTTTGTTCCTGCTGACCCCTCTTGTGCATGTCCCATTGGTTCTTGAAACTTCATATGAAGTTCATATTCCATTATGCCCACCACCCTCTCAGTAAAGAACATTGTCGCATTCTTTCTGACACCCATCTTAAGTTGTGATGCTCAGTGTTTGCCGGACGTCACAATTTGAATAACAGAAGGAACTGGAAGGGGACAGGATCAGTTGTGTTCCAGGACAGTAGCTGCTTCTTGTTGTTTTCACAGGGTTTCTTGTGGATTTTACTTGGTAGAAGGTGATTTCTTTCCTTTCTTACTTCTAAGGGGCTAGCAGGGTATTGTTTTGGGGGCTGTTGGCAGTTTGAAAACTGGTTTGGTGGCTGTAAGTGGGCTCATTTGTTGGATGTTTCACTGTGTAACAGGCTGCGCTGGTGGAGGCCTATTTCTTCTGATTTAAAACCTATTTGGTGGGATTTGCTTGGGGCTGGTTCTTTGGCTGCAGGGCTTGGAGGGGCAGACACAGGGCTGATACACTCTCTCGAGAGTCAGGCCCAAATCCCACCCTAGAGCTCTGCTAATTTATAAGGGAACACCTGCCCTGCAATTGGAGGGAAAGGCTGCAGCTGCAGCTCATGTAGTTCTAGCCACTGGGGGTTGGATTTAAAGACTGGGAGAGAGAAGCTTAGGGAGTTGTTCATTTCCCTTATAAGTTTACTGTGTTGTACTGCACCTAGTAACAGGGTTACCAGTTTACTGTGGGACTGTATCTAGGATTAGTGGGTGACCCGATTAGGTAGTAGGGGTGTATCTTGGGCTAGTGGGAAACCTGGTGGCTCACCCAAGGAAACCTACTAGGAGGGGGATGGGACCACATGTCATTAGGGCCAACATCTTTGGGAGGGTGGTGGGGTGCACAGGGTGTGGAGCAGCCATGATACTGGACTGGGCTTGGAAGTTCGGTGGTTGCCCAGTGTGCCACCAGCTGGCACAGCTTAGGGAGGAGGTTGCGGGGATTAGGAGACAGCTGGGGGAAGGGGGAGGTATGGTTGGGGAAGGGGGCAGGGGATCTTCCACGGGGTTGCACCAAGCACTGGGGGTGGGGGCATAGGGAAAGGAGTGCAGGAGAATACTCGGGGGTCACATAGGGACCTTGGCAGAGGGGGACCAAAAGGATGACACTACCAAGGAAGCAGCCAGGTAACTGGGGACCCTCACAAAGGGGGGCCAGAGGAACAACATTCTCAGGGAAGTAGGCAGATAGCCGGGGCTGGACAGAAGGAAGCAAGGCGGGGAGGTGGATCGGACCTTACGCTCAGTAACAGCTTCAGTCCTCTTCTGCTTGAGGATGAGGGGGGTGATGTAGCCGCGACAGGGGTGGTTAGAGATGGAAAGGGTGGGGCAGGAGGCGGGGCTGGATAGCAGGAGGAACAGAAACCTGGAATGCGAGGAAAATGGGGAGCAGTGAAGCAGAGCAGGAGGGCAGGAGGAAGACGGAGGAAAGCACTAGGAGAGGACCAGTTGGGAGGAAAGGGCAAGGAGAAGGACCAGAAGTACAAGGAGGATACAGTAAAGGGAGCTGAGGGTTTAGGCCAGGGGAGCATGACAAGCAAGGAGGGACTAAACGGAGACCGGAAGAAAGGGAGGACGAGCCAGGCTAGTTTAACGGATGGGGGAGAAGGACCAGTCGCGAGCAGTGAGAGGGGAATTAGCGAGGTACAGATGGATACTCGGGAGGAGGAGAGGCATAGGATCGGAGGGGAGGGGGTGGCCAGGGTAAATAAGGAGGGGGTGGCACGTGGCACCCAGATAGGGGGAGGAACAAGGAGCCGACTAGGTGGAGGGGCCGGTAGAAAGGATGAGGGACATGGAAGGGGGAGAAATGGAGGAAAATGAGTGGTCAGAGTGCTCCTGTTGGGGGATTCTATGATCAGGGGTATCAAATGGGATAGGGAGGGAGAAGCGTGGACAGTTAAAACAAAATGCTTCCCTGGACTAGCGGTGCACAGGGCCAAGCACGAGGTATATCAGCTGGCAAAGGATTATGGGGGTTCCCCGGACATACTGGTCCACCTGGGTACAAATGACATTGAGGGAAATAGCAAGCTAGAGATACAGGCAAGATTCAGGGAGCTTGCCAGGGTCTGTCATGACACAGGATGCACGGTTTCCTTCTCGGAAATCCTGCCGGTGACAAGGGCTAGTGGGGAACACAAAAGGAAGATTAGGGAGATAAACCAGTGGCTCAGGGAGTGGTGTGAGGCCAGAGGGTATGGGTTGATGGGGGATTGGGGGGAGACCTGGGAGGATAAGGAGCTGTATGTTAGAGATAGGCTCCATCTCAATTTACAGGGGAATCCTTAAGTTGAAAATAGAGGGGTTCATTGGTGAAAAGTGGGGTTTAAACTTAAGAAGTGGGGAGGGATGGGAGAAAAGGCTGTCGAGGGGGTGCCAATAAAGAAGGGACTCTGTCTCTACCCCCCTGGGGAGCTGGAGGATTGCAGGAAAAGGCCAACTGGTAAAGTGCAGACCAGGGGAAAACAGAATCCCCATGGGAACACGAGCAGGGGAAATGGAAGTATAGGGAAAGGATGGAAGGTAGTCCTGCTAAATGCCAGGAGCTTGGGCAATAAAATGCCTGAGCTCCAGGTGATGCTAACTGAGGGAGGCGGTGGATGTGGCAGCGTCACTGAGACCTGGGCCACCGCAGGAACCGACTGGGACCTGAACCTGGAGGGTTACACTACGTTCAGGAAGGACAGGGAGGAAGGGAGGAGGTGGCAATGATAGTCAAAACTGCATTGGCATAGGGGAGTAGAGGAGGTGGAGGGAACCGTGGAGGCAATTGGATCACCTTGATAACAAGGGGCAAGAGAATAAAAATAGGAGTGGTATAGACCCCTGCACTGGCGGAGGAGCGGAGGACAGTCTGGTGGCAGATGCTGGGGAGACTGCAGACTGGGCAGGGGAAGGGTGGTGGTGTTGGGGGACTTAAACATGCCAGGAACAGACTGGGAGACTATGACATCCTCAGTGACCAGGGAACAGAGGTTGTTGGATGTCTTTCAAGACGCGTTCCTAACTTAGCAGGTGGGGGAACCGACCAGGGAGGCGCGGGTACTGGATGTGGTCCTGGCAGACAGTGACCAGATTGGGGGCCTGGAGGTAAGGGACCCGTTGGCGGGGAGTGACCATGCCACGGTCTGGTTCTGCCTGGATCTAGGAGGGGTAGAAGGCTGCACAAAGACAGAGGTAACTGACTTCAGGGGGGCGGATTTTAAGGAAATGGGAAGGATCCTTTAGGAGCATTTGGATGGGATTGGGTCAGACACGGACGCTGATAGTAGGTGGGAAATCATAAGAAGAGGGGTGCAGGATGCTACCAGCACCTGTGCAAGAATAAGACGAAAATGCGGTAGGGCCGGAAAACCCTGCTGGTGGACCAGGGAGGTCCAGGAGGTGGTGTGGGGAGGGAAGGCAGCCTATAGGCAATTCAAGTGCTCAAGGAGTGAAAGGGATCAAGGGGAGTACGAGCTGATGGCAAGAAGGGACACTAGGGTGGTGAGGGCAGCTAAGGCAAGGAAGGAGCAGAACCTGGCCAGGGAAATTAAGAGAGGGAACAAGGGGTTCTTTAGGTACATTGGGGAAAAACGAAGGGTGAAGGGGCAGATTAGCAGGATTAAAACAGGGGAGAGATGGGCACAAGACCCGGGGGAGCAGGCTGAGGTACTAAATGAGTACTTCACCTCAGTTTTCACCAAGAAAAATGGGGGTGCTGCATCATACATGGGCGGAGACAGTGATACTGAGGAGGAGGGGGACCCTTACCGATCGGCGGGTCTGGGGAGAGGGGGAGGCATCACTGGCAGGACGGGGGAAGGCTAAGCAGGGAGAAGAGGTAGCGAAGTGGAAATCACAGCAGAGAGAGTGAGGGAAGCCCTCAGGTCCCTTAAGATGGAGAAAGCACCGGGGCCGGATAAATTACATCCCAGAGTGCTGAAGGAACTGCGGATGTCCTGGCTGAAACCCTGGGAGCTTTTCACCATCCTCTGAGGACAGGGTGGGTGCTCAGGACTGGAAGGTGGCGATATAGTGCCTACCACAAGGGGGATCAAGGAGGCGGCAGGGGAACTACAGGCCTGTCAGCCTGACATCAGTGGTGGGCAAGGTGATGGAGGTCATTGTCAAGGAGAGGCTGGGGGGGACCTGGAAAAGTCAGGGAGCCTGGACGATAGACAGCATGTATTCACCCCGGGGAAATCATGTCAGACAAACCTTGTGGAGTTCTATGACTGGGTGACGAGTGCCTTGGACCTGGATAGACCAGTGGACGTCCTCTTTCTAGAATTCAGCAAAGCATTTGACTCTGTTCCTCACGTGGGCCTGTTGGATAAGCTGGGAGAAATGGGGTTGGGGAACCAGATGATCAGATGGATAGGCAATTGGCTCCAGGACCGGATGGCAGGATAGTCTCATCCCCAAGGAAGGTCATTAGTGGGGTCCCACAGGGATCAGTCCTTGGGCCCCTCAACGCCTACGTCTCTGACATAAGGACAGGTATCAGGAGTGAGATGAGTCTCTTTGCCGATGACTCAAAACTGGGGGCGGTGGTGGATGGGGAGGAGGGGAGGGTGGCTCTACAGGGGGACCTGAAGGCTCTGGAAAGATGGTCTAGAAAGTGGAAGCTAAGGCTCAATGCAGGGAAATGCAAGGTAAGGTACTGCACCTGGGGGCCAGAAACCCGGACCAAGTGTACACCCTGGGGGTGGGGGGAAATGCTACCGTCTCGATGGCTGGGAGGGACGGGGGTGGTGGTGGATGTCAAGATGAACAACTTGGAGACTTGTAGGAGGGTAGCAGCCAAGGCCAACAGGATGCTGGGATGCATCGCTAGGGGGATCACCTCCAGAAGGAGGGAGATGATACTTCCTCTGTATAACTGCTTGGTGAGGCCGCACCTCGAGTACTGCGTGCAGTTTTGGAGGCCACACTTAAAGAGGGACCATTAAGCTCCTGGAGAGGTCCAGAGGAGGGCAACCAAAACAATTTGGGGCTTGGGGGACAGGACCTATGAGAAGAGGCTCGAAGAGCTAAGTATGTGCACATTGGAAGAGAGAAGGGATCGGTGGGGACATGATAGAGGTCTTCAGGTACATGAAGAGGGTAAATAGGGGAGGAACAGTCAGAGTGCTTCGAAGGAAGGAGGGGGACCCACTAGAGGGCATGGGTGGAAGCTGGAGGGGGGAAGATTCAGGGGAGAAAGGAGGAGGTGCTACTTCACTGAGAGGTGGTGGAGCCATGGAATGCGCTGCCTAGGGGCTGGTGGAGGGTTCAGAGGGGTGGAACAGGTACAGGGAAGGGTTCTGGAAGCAAAACCAATGCGCAGAATATCCGAACTGGGAAGGAGAAGCCAGAGAAGGCGAGGGGGGCAGCAAGGTCAGCTTCCAGGTTGGGGGCTGACCAAACGAGCAGGCACGAAAGACCGTTAGGCCTATTCTGCTGGCATGTTAGTATTCATATCCGCCTGTTGAATCCTCGTATTGATCTACCCCCCACCCCGTCCTCCAGTGAGTACATGAGGACATTCTGTATTCTTTCCTGGTAGCTACTTCCATGCTGCCCCTGTATTTCCTTTGTCATACTACACTGTGTGTGTGTGTGTGTGTGTGTGTGTGTGTGTGTGTGTGTTTTCGCATGCACGCGTTGGTAGTTATACTTCTTAAGCTCTCTATCCCCAGTCCTGACGGCATCCATCAGGCCCATCACTGACCAGTCTCATGGACTTGCGTGTTAACCACCACTTATACTGTCGTCAATTGTCAAAATCTCTTTTTACCATATGAGGAATATCGTCCATGTGAAACATCTGGTTCCTCCTGATGATCTTGCAACATAGAAACAGACTTTGACGGCAGATAAGGACCACTTGACCCACCTAGTCTGCCTATTTCCCTACCTACAGGATAAGCTGCAGATATTAGTTAACCAACAGCCTATTTCTTCCTACCCCACACAAGAATTGCCTTATGTCTGTCCGATGCATCCTTGAATTCTCCCGTAGTTTTGGACCCCACAACCTCCTCAGGAAGGCTGTTCCACGCGTCCACCACCCTCTCTGTGAAAAAATACTTCCTCACATTGCCCCTGAGATGTCCCCCATCCATCTTCAAATTGTGTCCCCTTGTTCTTGCACATCTCTTTCTGAAAGATGCTACCCTCTTGGACTTTGCTGATTCCACTGAGGTACTTTAAAGTTTCTATCATGTCCCCCTCTCCCTCCTTTCCTAAAAGTGTATACATATTAAGCTCCTTTAGTCTCTCCTCGTATGGCTTCTCTTGCAGACCCCTGCACCATTTTAGTTGCCCTCTTCTGGACTGCCTCCATCCTGTCTATGTCCTTGCAGAGATGGGGTCTCCTGAACTGGACGCAGTACTCCAGATGGGGTCTCACCAACTGTCTGTACAGAGAGATGACAACTTCCTGTTTTCTGCTGGTGATGCCTCTCCCTATACATCCCAGTATCCCCCCAGCCCTCCCTACTGCCTTCTCACACTGCTTGCCAACCTTAAGGTCATCTGATATGATTACCACCAGGTACCTTTCCATTGTTGTTGTTGTTACTACTACCCCCCAACTGTGTAATGCTCACATGGGTTTTTTGTCTCCCAGGTGCATTATTTTGCACTTTGTATTGAATCCAAGCTGCCATACTTCTGACCATTCCTCCAACCTTGCCAAGATCCTCCTCATCCTTTCCACGCCTCCTTGTGCATCAACCCTGTTGCAGATCTGTGTCATCTGCAAAAAGGCATACTTTTCCTTCCAGTCCTTCTGCAATGTCACTTACAAAGACATTAAAAAGGACTGGGCCCAGTACTGAACCCTGCAGTACCCCCACTAGTAACCCCTCTTTCTTCAGAGTGGACTCAGTTTACAATTACCTTCCGTGTCCTGTTGTCCAGCCAATGTTTTACCCAGGCCACCACCCTGGACCCACTCCCAGGCTGGTTAATTTGTTTATTAATCTTTGTGTGGGACTGTGTCAAATTCCTTGCTAAAGTCTAGGTAGGCCATGTCCACAGCCCCTCCCTGGTCTATTACCTGGTCACCCAGTCAAAGAAATCAATCAGATTCATCTGACATGACCTTCCGCTGTGAACCCATGCTGCCTTGTGTCCTGTGCCCCACTGGCCTCTAGGTACTCAATAATTCTTTCCTTCGGAAGTGATTCCATCACTTTCCCTACCACAGAGGTCAAATTAACAGGTCTGTAGTTTCCTGCCTCTGTCTTGCTCCCACTTTTGTGAAGAGGAATCACATCCACCTTCCTCCAGGTACCACACTATTCTCCCATGATTTGTTAAGGGCAGTCAGTGGTGTCACTAGTTCTCCCCTTAATTCTTTTAGAATTCTGGGGTGAATCCAGTCAGGCCCCATTGCTTGGTCCACCTTCAGTTTTAGGAGTTCTTTCAGAACCCTTTCTTCTGTGAAAGGACTGGGATCGACCCCCCTATCCAGAGTGCGTCTGTTAATTGGATTAGGTACCTCCCCCTCCTCCTCTTCTGTGAATACCGAGCCGAAGTATTTGTTCAGTATCCCTGCTTTTTCACTGTCCCTCTCTGCCCACCCACCGTCCATTCTATTCAGTCTCACTATCCCTCCCTTTGTCTTTCTACGCTCCCTGATGTACCTATAAATGGTTTTATCCCCCTGCTTAACCGAGTTGACCATATTTTCCTCAGTTTGGGCCTTTGCTATTCTTACTTCCCTCCCCGTTTCCTTCTGCCTTATCTGGTACAGTTCTCTGTCTTGCTCCTTCTGTGTTTCCTTATACTTCCTAAATGCTATCTTTTTCTCCCTATCCTACCCCACCACCTCTTGAGAACCATAGTGGCTTTTTCTTTCGTTTTGATTGTTTATTTGCTTCACACAATGGCTTGTTGCCTCTGTGATGGCAGTTTTGATGTTTCCCCATTGTTGCTCCACCCCTCCTTCTAGCCTGCTTGCTAGTGCTTTTCCAAGGCACTCTCCCATCTTGCCAAAGTCAGCCCTCCTGAAGTCCAGTACCCTCACTTTTGTATGGCTTGACTCTGTAGCCGAGTTTATCATGAATCACACTGTTTGGTGGTCACTTGTTCCCAAATGGCTAACCACTTCTACATCTGAGATCTTCTCACTGTCCCCATTTGAGAGTACGAGGTCTAAGACTGCTCCCTCACGAGCATGTTCCAAAACTAGCTGTCTGAGGCATGCCCCCTGTAGGGCATTGAGAATAGCCCTGCTCTTAGATGCATCTGCAGCAAAGGTGCTCCAGTTAACATCTGGCATATTCAGGTCCCCCATCAACAGTATCTCCCCTTTCTCTGCCATCCTAAGGATGTCTAACATATCCTTGTCCATTCCCTCCCCCTGAGATGGGGGTCTATCTACAACCCTTGAGTGGAGTGTGGTGCCACTTCCAGTCTCTAAGGTGACCCAGAGTGCCTCCTCTCCTCCCCATTTACTCTTTTGTTCTGTTGCTTTTATCCCTTCCCTTACATAGAGAGCTACTACTCCCCCTCTTCTCCCCTCCCTGTCTCTACTGTAGGTTGTGTACCCTGGTATGTTAACATCCCAGTCATGGTTCTCTGTGTACCACGTTTGTGACTGCTAGGATATCCAGGCATCCCTCTTCCATCAAGGCCACCACTTCAGGGAGCTTGTTGCCCAGACTACGCGCATTGGTATTCATTACCTTCCATTTCTTGATGGCCTTACCCCTTTTTGCCCCATCCCTGTCCTCATTGCCTTTGTCATTTTCTCCTTTTACCCTGCCCTCCTCCCTACTGACGTCTCTATCTTGGGGTTTACCTCACTTATTACTCTGATCTTTGGTGGGGCTAGGATTTCCCTGCTCCTTTCCAGTGCCCCCACCTTAGCTAGTTTAAATGCTTGCCAATGAAGCATTTAAACCTATCACCTAGGATCCTAGTTCCCCTCCTGGACAGATGCACACCATCATGCCAGTATAGGCCTGCATCACTCTAGGTGGACCCCCAGTCCCCAGTGAAGCCAAACCCCTGAGCTCTGCACCATTTTTTAAACCACTGATTGAATCCCATGGTGTGCAGCACCCTAGCCTCACCCATGCCACAGACAGGCAGCACCTCCGAGAAGGTTACCATGCGTGCTACTTGTCTAGGGCCCTTCCCCAACTCCACAAACTCTTCCTGCACTGCTCCGATCCCTTTCTCAGACAGGTCACTTGTCCCTAGATGGACAATGACATCCAGTTCCCTCCCCAGTGCAGCTGCTCCAGCGATCCTGAGGATTCGCTCCCTGTCCCTCCAAGCCATGGCACCAGGCAGGCACCTTACCTCCCTCTCCCCTTCCTCCCCCAGTTCTACCCTCCTAACAATGGAGTCCCCCACCAGGAGTTGTTTCCTTCCCCTGTGGGGTCCCATGCCACCCTCCTGTGGGTCTCCTTTGTGGAGGTTCCCAGAATCCTCCTTGGTCTCCACTACGGGTGCCTCCATAGAGGAACCACACTTTGCCAGAACGGCATATGAATTGTGGAGAAGTACAACTGGAGGGATGCGCCTCTGTTCCCCCACCCTCACCCTCCCTAAGCCCACTGTGGTCCAACCACTCCTCATTCTTGGCAACCTCTGAGGCAAAGGCAGTGGTACTGGTGGTCCCTGGGTGGGAGAGGTGGTCCCCCAAATCCTGGATAACTCAGCCTGGAGATGAGCAACCTCCTCCTTCAGCCAGAGAGGTGCGCTGATGGGACAACTCCGCATCCTCCAGAACGTTTCCCGGAAGACTGCTGCTCCACAGCCACAGCACTGCACCATGCCTTTGTTACCTCCCACCTTGACTACTGCAACACCCTTTACCTAGGGCTAACAGGGGTTGATATCCGCCACTTGCAGCTAGTGCAGAATGCGGCAGCCAGGCTACTGACTGGTACTTCTAGGACCAGTCATACAACCACCTGCGCTCCATGGACTGCACTGGCTGCCAGTACAGTGGTGGATCACCTTCAGGATCGGGTTGCTGAGCTATAAAGCCCTACACAATCAGGGACCCAATTACTTGCAAGATCTCCTTCGCTCTTACTCTCCCCTCCGCCCTCTCCAATCCACCAACGAATGATTGATAGAGATTCCCAGGATCCGTTTAAAGACATCTGGGGCCCGGTCTTTCAGTTTTGCCCCCCCGACCCTGTGGAATTCTCTACCCCATCGGGTGAGAGATTGCCTGACCATCCAGAGTTTTCAAACTGCACTTAAAACTTATTTATTTAGCTTGGCATACCCAGATTTTTAGGCTGCCATTGTACTATTTAGAGAGTTTTAAATTGTTGGATTTTATTTAATTGATCTGTTATGAGTATTTATTATGTTTGTTTTATATATGTGCAAACGCCTTGGTTTTGAGAAAGGTGGTTTTTACAAATAAAGATTGATTGATTGATACACAAAGTCATACTGGTGGGTGGCCTGCCAAATAGGGTCATACAGTGCACGAAGGGGATGCTGAGTGAACTGGAGCCATTTCCTCCATTCCCCGCCCCCCCAGGCATCTGTGTTGTACATGCATTCATGCACATGTGTGCTAACACACATGCGTGCTGCATCAGCGCACGACCACAGACACGCCTGCTGGCCCCACGGGTTCTGCCATGTGGCAGCACTCAGAATCCCATCTAAGGATGTTCATTCCTCCCACAACCACCCGGCCCACTAAGCAACCCTGGGCCATCCCCGAAGCCGGGCTGTCAGTGTGGCAGGAGGTAAGGCGTCCAGTGCCTCAGCCCTCCAAGCCACTGGGCCGGCCTGCTGTATCCTCTTTTTAACAAAAAATATCCCAGTCTTCTCAGAGCTTCAAAAGTGCAGACAGTACTCTAGGTGTGACCAGTGACTGGTACTGAAGCAAGATAACGGTCTCACTATGACTCATGAACCCCTGCCTAATACAACCATGTATCCTAGCTGCCATCCTGCAAGCTTTTTCACACTGGCTAGGTGGCTTTAGGGTGCTGTGTATTACGACTCCTAAGTGTCTTTCCTCTTCACTGACTTCTACTTTTACCCCATCAATGGTGTACTCCAGCAAGAGGCTAAACGTGCCATTAAGGGCTTTTCCTATATCACTAATAAACATCTTAAACTAAAAACTTAGGCCCTGTAGGTTTACCACTAAAACATTTATTATACATAATATGCTGTACTAGGATAACCGTATTTACTCCACTGCAGCCATTACACATGACAGATACAGAGTGACGAGACAGACTAGCAGCCAGCACAAGTCTGAAGTAGCGAGACCACAGAGAGAAACGGAGCTGCAGTAGTAGTAGTAGCACTAGTTGTTAAAGCTCTATTTTCACAGGTTTTGACTGTTAGGGACAAGCCCTTTTGTCAAAGTGGTCTGGCCTCAGTAGTACAAATATGCTGCCAAAGTGCAACTACACAAACCAGAACATGCAACAAATAAACACGATTTAGTTATAATGTGCAAACATAAATTTGTAATTCATACAATACATAAACAGTCTCTCAGTCTTATTTCAGAGCTGTAGAAAATGATCTAACAGTTTGTGATACGTGTGTGAATGTGGACAATGAATTCCAAGATTAGAATACGCTGTATGAAACAGTTACATTTTCCATATCTCATCTTGATTTGGGGTATCAATTTGTAACAGGTCTTAGACTATATTTATGACTGGGCTGAGAAAGTTTATTTATAATACAAAGTAGTTTTCTTGTTGATTATAGAAAAACATCCATTGTTGTGATTTTCTTGTAATTTCCAAGCTATGCCAATTTTGCTCACCTTATATAAACATGAACACCACTGCCTTGTGTAACAGTACAAAATGTGCAAATTTATTATATTTAATTCATTTACATTATTCTGTGTCGCATGTCGATAAATCAGGCTACTATAGTCCAGAACACACAAGATCAACTGATTTACAATGGTCAATCTTATCTGCTCTGGCAAAACAAAGGCCGTCTGTCTCAACGTTCTGATAAAGGCATTAACTTTTTGGGTCCAACTGTTTCTGAGTTTTGCAAAATTTAGTTTATTATCAATAACACGAAGATATTTTTATACTTTGTGTTTGTAATAAAGTTTCCAGTTTTGACTTTTATTTCAAAGTATAAATTAAATTTATATGCACAGAGAGGGAGAGGCAGAAAGCCACTTCCTGTGGCTTTTTTCAATTATTACAAGTTTCAAACCAATTTGGCATATTCAAAAAAATCATCCTGAAGTTTGTCTTTTACTTTTTTCACTGAATTTGCAGAGGCTTTAAAGAGCACCTGACATCTTCAGGAGAACTTTAACAAAACGTAATATTTAGACACAGTTCAGTTTGTTTTTCGCATTAGTGCTGTACTTCTCCCAGTTATTTATTACTGAGGAAATCTGCATGAAAACAGGATCTTTGCTCCCAAAGAGTTTATCTGTTCCTGCTGCTTTATCCCCGACCCGAGGTTATAATGCACTGCTTGTGACATCAGTTACTCCCATGGCAACAGATCGTGATGTCACAACAAAGGGTTTGGCAGTACAGCATAGATGTTAGAGTAATGAGCTTGGTACATCCAGCAGACAGACCTAGGTTTGATTCCCACAACCTCCACTTGCATACTGTGCGACTCTGAGCAAGTCACTTAATCTTCCCAGTGCTCCCAGGTTGCCCCTGAAAACAGGCACCTGTGACTAGTGGGTCTTACTTGGTCACCAAACAATAAATAAAAAAAAGGACTATGACTTGAAGTAGGGAATAAGTTACAGAAGCAGATGAACTCTAAGGGATAATGTATTTGTGCAAATTTCCTCTGTAATAATTAATGGGGAGGAGAAATCTATAGACTATGTATGGAATGCAGTCTGAACTGTAATTATGTTTTTTAAAGTTTTCTTTGAGGCGTCAGCAGCTCTTTAAGCACTACAGGGTTTTAAATAATTGATTAGCAGTTTTTTCCTTGGGACAATACTAACTGTTCAGAAAGTATTTATATATGTTTCCTAGAAGTGTTATGTTTGTTAAACACAGTGAGGCAGGTGCTATGCATTTTCACAATGTTTTAGTACTTTTATAAGCAAAACACTTATCAATTTTTAGAGTTAAATAAAACCCTGCACTATACTGCCAACATAAATTTCTAACACCAGATATAGATCTATATATACGTACATATACACACACACACACACACACACACACACAGGCGCGCGCTAATTATTTACATATATTAAAACTGGGGTGGAGCTGGCCTGATGACTCAGCAGACGCACTTCCCAATTCCATGCTGGCAACCCAGGTTCAAAAGCAAGCCCAGAGAGCCAGGATCAATGCACTGGGGAGTAATCCTTAGGGAAGCACGAGCCAGTATGAAGAGGAAAGCTTGTGGGTTCCTGCGCAGCCATGGCGAGCAAGAGAGCGTGTTCCCTCATAGGGTGTGCATCAGTCCAACTTGCGCTGCTGCGGCCAGGGCAGCCAGAGGCATCACCCAATGTCAGGAAGAAGAGGGAGCTCAGGGGATGGGACAAAAACAAGAAGAAAGCACCTCAAGTCACCCCAATGATGTCCGTCAGTTCCCTACGCTCAGCACCGTGCAATTCTCCCTCAGCTCAACAGTTGGGGGGGCAGAAAGAGGAGGACCAGCAGGGCCTGACAGAGAAACAGGGGACAGTTGAAGGGCCAAACAGCTTGAATGAAAAGGAAAAAAAAAGGGAAAAGACCCAATATGGAACGTTGTGGAACCCCTCATTAATAAACATGACCCAGACAATATGCATTCCCCCACCCCCACCCCACCAATTCCACTTTCCGGACAGGATTTAAATAGTTTCTCAAAGCAAGTGAGAGATCTTTGCAAACAAGCCCGGTTAACCTGATCCTCACATTTGTTTACTTTTTGCTTGTTTGTTATGTATATGGTTACTATGGACACGGAAGTGCTTTCGGACAGTGATGGAGAGAAAACTGGAACTTCTACTCTGCTCCTACCTCTAAGCACCAAAATGCTGATTGCAGTTGGGAGAGGGGGATGGGGATACAACAGAGCAGAGAGAAAAAAGTACAGAACTCTGCTGACACATTTAGACGGTGGTTCTGTCAGAAGAATGCTGATGCAGGTAGGGTTCCATGGTGATGTCACAGTTTTGTGAGTATGTCAGCTTCCCTGGTTCGATGACTTAACTACCCGGCAGTTATGACTAAATCAACAACATAAAAACTGTCAGCAGATAAGGGCCGCTAGGCCCATCCAGTCTGCCCGTAAGCCCTACACTAGTTTGTGACCTGTGACCCTACCTGGCCAATGGCTTTTCACCCCTCTCACCCACCTCTAAGGTTCCCTTATGTCTGTCCCAGACATGTTTAAAGGAGAAGTGCACTGAATCTATAAGTCGCTTTTCCCAGTAGAAGCTGTGTTTTTTGTTTTTTTAAGTACTGGTTCAAATTCTGTTATTGCTCTACTGCTACAGCCTTTTTAGTTACCCTAGTACATGTTTCGGATTTACATGCTGCTAGTAAGAACCATTTCGAAACTGTATGATGTAGTTTATGTCTCTGTTCTTTTCTTCTATTGTTGGCACAATGCATCTATGTTTTTTTATAGAACTCTGTGTTTGAGTGGGACATAAGTGCCATTTTAGAACCGTATCATGTAGTTTAACACCAGTGTAAATCAGGAACACCCACTGAGGTTACTAGTATGGCCATATACATGGAACAATAAAACAATCTGACCCAGTACTTAAAAACAGCTTCTACTGGGAATAATGACTTACAGCTTCAGCACAGTTCTCCTTTAAATCACTCCGCTGTGCTTACGCCCACCATCTCCTGAGGCAAGACTGTTCATATGTCCACCACCCTCTCCATGAAGAAAAACGTCCCCACATTTCCTCTTAGTCTGCCCTCTTCCAATTTCATATCATGCCCCCTTGTTCTTGTACCTCTCCTATATTGGAAGAGGGTTCCCCCTTGTACCTTGTCTATGCCCTTAAGGTACTTGAATGTTTCTATCATGTCCCCCTGATCCCTCCTCTCCTCCAGCGAGTCCATACTAAGGTCCTTTAATCTCTCCTCATAGGATTTCAGGTGCAATACCTGTATCATCCTAGTCATAGTCGCCCTTCTCTGACAGGATGGAGGCAGTGCAATGTCCTTACGAAGGTGCGTCCTCCAGAATTGCACACAGTATTCTAGGTGAGGCCTCACCAGTATTTTGTACAATGGCATCATTACCTCCCACCTTCTGCTAGTGATACCTCTGCCTATGCACCCAGCATGCCACTGGCCCTCCCTGCAGCCTTAGTACTCTAGTTTGACACCTTTAAGTCACATGAAATGATAACCCCCAGGTCCTTTTCTTCCTTGGTGATAGCCAGCACCCCCCCCCCCCAATCTTGTAGCTCTCCCCAGGGTTCCCTCGTCCTAGATGCATTATTTTGCACTTTTCTGAACTGAATCTCAGCTGCCACACTTTAGACCATTTTTCAAGCTTCCCCAGGTCCCTCTTCATTCTCTCCACACCGTCAGATGTATCCACCCTGTTGCACATCTTTGTGTCATCTGCAAACAGGCAGACCGTGCCCTCCAGCCCTATTGCAGTGTCACTGATGAAGACATTAAACGGGACTGGCCCAAGGACTGATCCCTGAGATACCTCACTAGTCACCCCCTTTCCCCACCACCCTCTGCTGTCTGTTAGCCAGTTCCTAACCCAGTTTACCACCTTGTGCCCCATGCCCAGACTACCCATCTTTTTAACCAGCCTTCAATACAGGATGGTGTTGAAAGTCTTGCTGAAATCAAGGCAGGCGATGAGAGGGAAGGATTTTGTACAAACAAATGCGCTCAAGGGCAAGGAGACAAGGTAAGAGACTGGAGTGGGTAAATTCAAGCGAGATGTGAGGAAGTACTTCACAGAAAGAGTGGTGGGTTCCTAGAACAGTCTTTCAGCGGAACTGGTGGGGGCGATAAAAGCAGTGGGGGTTTAAGAATGCATGGGGCAGGCATAAGGGAATCTTAGGGAAAGGGAAGGACTGGAGATCAAGTGGGATCTGCGATGATACTACAGGCAGGGAAAAGTGAGCCAACTAGGTGGGCCAAACAGTCCTCATCTGCAGGCAAATTCTACGTTTCTGTGCTTCTACAGGAACTCTACTGCACTGCCATTTGTCAGTAGAGCAGCAAGGTCTGGAACCCCCACCCCACCCCACCCCACCCCTTTAGGAGACTGTCCTCTTGGATGCACAATCTTCCTCATGGCGGCTCTCCAACAGCCTAGGTTGAGAACACAAACCCAGGTCGTCGGCACTGGGAGCAGCAAACCTGTTCTACTTTCCAACTAGCCACTAAACATTTTTTATGGGAAATCGTACAGCCAGTAAATTGCCAGTCCATACAGTCTTGGTATAGCACTGGAACTGGTAAATAGCAAACCGGAGCTATTAACAGCTGCTTCCATAAAACACACACTCCCACAGCTGCTCCCCGTTCTACGACATCACCGTGGGGAGCTTCAGGACTGCGCCACTAGAGGTGCTTGGCACAAAATGGCAAGCAGGAGGGATGGCAGGATCAAACAGATAAAAGGTAAATACCACAACACTTGTAACAAAAAAAAAAAAAAAAAATTTACTTTCTGTGCAAGAACATTAATTGGGGGTGCCCTACTCTGAGGTGCGTGGAGCACACAGACTTTTACCTTTAATTATCCACACAGACTATGTGTTCCATGGTTGCTATGTGTGCCACCCGATGATGTGAAGAGCATATAATAAAATAACTACAGCAGGCCCGCTGGCGCAGCAGTTGGATTTTCGCTTGCGACACCGGCGTCCCAGGTTCAGCAGCGGACTCGGGTCGCTGGGAGGGCTGTCCAGGGAAGATAGGCTTGAGCGTCCCACTACAGCTCGGCTTCTCCGGGGGGAGGGAAGGGGCCATTGCCCGCCACTCGCCTGACCCTGAGCAGAGGCTAGAGGTACAGCAAGCCCTGCTTGCAGGGGAGGGCCGGCCACTGACATGCAGTGGATGTCGGCGCGTTGCGCCTGATGTCAGGGCACACATAAGTGTGTGGGGAAGAAAAACCGGGAGGAAAATGCCTGCCGGCCCAGAGGAGACAGAGTTCCAGGAGCTAGCCCTCGTCTCCACCCAGGGGCAAACCGTGGCTCCATGGGGTACCAGCGACGGACCCAGGTAAAGTGGCTTGCAGGAGAAGACTCCGAGGATCTCCTGAGGATGCAGGAGGGGGATAAACAGAAATATAAAAAACAAAAACAAAAAAAAAAGACAACTACATATACCATACACAGCTGCCCTGGCTGAAGCATCACAGACAGAACAGAGCAAGTGCTTGCCTGCTTCCAAACCTTGGACTATGCTGTACATTTCTAATCCTCAGGGTTGGTAGTGCCCTCAAGAAAGGCGTCCATGGTGCTCACACAGATTTACACAGGGAGTTCTTTCTTAACCAGATCATAATTATAATTGCAATCCAAAGGCCCAGCGAGGCCAAGGCAAAAGACCATTTCCCCCATAATGTCCAAATTCTTGGATTCCTAATCAGAAGCTCTGGAACTCTGTATGCTGACTTTCAGACACGCAAGATAGTAGTTGTGGATGGAAGTGCAGTTGATCCTGTTGCCACTAGGGATGTCACGATGTCAAATTAGGAGTACGAGAGAACTGTGTAAACAATATCATGATATACTGTAGTTTTTTATTTTATGAAAAATAACAGAAATCTGATTCAGGGAAGGCAAGGAATCAGGAATTCTGGTTGCTATTGGAAAAGAGAAATTCAAGACAGTTTATCATGGTATATCGTGCTGCCCAAGTATCGTTATATTGTTTTGTTTTTTGTTACAATGGATAAATTATCAGTGAAAATTTACAGGATACATCTTCAATATCAAATTACTATAAAAATGAGGCACTTGGTCACCAGTGACTCAGACAGCGTGAACCACCAGAAGCATAAGGCAGTCGGCGGGGACTACCCCAGAAGAACAATGTCATGCAACCAGGAGAAAAAGGTGCAAAACAATCTGGAAAGGAACAGCACAACCACCTCAACCAGAAGGGCACTGAAGATGTATCTGACATTTTTTTGACGGCGGAGTTGTTTGGTTTTGTTAGATGTGGTTACTTTTTAAAAAATTCAATAAAGTATGCTTTAAAAAAGGAAGAGAGAACACAAATGGAGGAGTCCCGACCACGTCATTTAGGCAGCGTCAGCATACATGAGCCGCATGGTGACATGGGTGCCCCAGCAGTTGCATTCTCCTATGAGATCTTGAAGTCTGGTGGCTTACAGTCAAATGAGAGTGGTTCTATAGAGGAGACATCCTTGAACAAGACAAAAAGATTAGTCTGACTACTACTTGTGACACGGTACTACCAAAGGAAAAAAAAAAATCATAAAGAAATGCATCATGCAGCTGTCAGCAAAAGCAAGCTGGAAGGGGTTCGACTTGCAAGGTTGCAAAACATTAAATTATGAAGAGAGTGAAAAGCCTTTCATTAGGTAGCAATGCAGGTGCGCACACACACACACACACACACACACTTACACTTCCTGACCCAAAAAGCTAAAAACAGTTTGCTCCATGCCCTCCCCAAGCTCCCTCCATTACAAAAAGATTCAGAAGTTACACTGTAACGAAACCCATCATATCTGTGGTACATCGACATGCTAAATATAGACATAGAATATGTGCTGATGGTCACACGAGAGATTCTGCACCTTATCCAACATTGTAACACGGCATTATGGAGAGCCGTGCCAGGGTGCCACGCAATAGGCGGGAGGGCGTCACGTGGTGCAGGAGCAACACGGCATTGTGAGACGATAATGCCGTGTTGCTGTTGTGGGAAGCGCGTTCACGAGCCCAACACGGCATTATCGTCTCATAATGCCGTGTTGCTCCTGTAGTGGGCACGACAGCCACTGGGGCGCAAGTAGCGCTGTGGGCTGCCGAGTAACAAAGTTAACAGAAATTTCCTTAGTCTCCGGTGCCTTTCTTGCCATTCACTGTCCACAGTACTTGCCCTGCTAAACATCGACCTTCTCCGTGTCACAAGTGCATTAATCATCTCCAGCATCGGGCTATACCAGTGATTAATGCCCGCTGGGGTTGAAACTCGGGCTCACGGCAACAACGCCCCAGCGGGCATTAATCCACCGTAGAGCCCTCCTCTGTCGGTGATTAATGCTTACATGACTTCTTTAACAAGTCAGATTTACCCATCCGGTTTTCAAAGGTCTGATTTAACGGTCCAGTTTACACAGCTTGCTGTGCCAGCTACCCACTTTGCTAACACAGGGCATTACACTAGCAGTGCTCCAGATAACCTTGCCATTCAAGAGTAATGTACTCAACATTTTTTACACCAGGTGAGTAAAACACAATTCTGATGAGTAAAAGTGCTTTAAACTTGGGGAAACGGATCCTGTTGAATTATCTATGGAACATTTCCAAGGGCTGAGATTAGTATCTGTACTCATCAAAAACATGCTTTAAAGAGTATTTCTTAAAATATGTTGAGTAAAATAGTCCAGTACTCATCTTGTCTGGAGCACTGATCACATACTTGTTTTGTCATTTTGTGTTACTAGATCTTAAAGTGTTCCAGCTTGCAAGGGGATAGCCAACCTGGTGCTGGTGACAGGGCTGACAACACAATGATCCTCAAACAGAGACTGGTGTTTCTGAGTGGTGTCTGAACATGGTGCCTGCCTTTCAGGCCCTAAGTCAGTGAAGGACCAGTGCAAGCAGACACACCACACTCTGTGGGTAGAGGGCACCTGCTATATTGGCAAACCCAGAAACTGGCACTTGCTGCAAAGGCAGTCCCTCTCCCATCCTGTCAAATGGATATACAGGCCAGTGGTAAAAAAACAGATCTGCTGTATATCTTTGCTAGATTATCATTCTGATGGGAATACAGGCCGATCTTAAAAGAACCAGCAGTATAAAGATCTTCAGGTTTGGTGGCGTGAGACCAAGGCTGAAACTGTTCATGCTCTAAGGTAATGGTGGCCACTGCATGCAATTGTACAGGGCAGGTGCTCAAAACCTAGTACCATAAAGTCATTTAAGCTGTGTGTGTGTGTGTGTGTGTATAACCACTTATGATTTTTCAATGGCCTCCAGACAGGATGTGAAATTCCTATACATTTGTCAAAGGACACCTACAGCTCCATACTGCCAGCCCACCGGGGCACCTAAGGCACTTCTGCTGGATGATGCTTCTTCCCTGCTTGTCTGTGCCTTTGAATTTTTTTTCTTTCTTTCCCCCACCCCCTCCCAGAGTCCCACGGCCTTGTGTGACTGCAGGCCTTCTGCACAGTGAGACGCAAGTCCATGAGCACTTGCTTTCATTTTCCAGCAAGGGACGGAGCATTAAAGAGCCCCTGACACCGTTATAAAAACTTAGAAAAAAATGTGAGAGACAGTTCAGTTAGTATTTCATGTATTTTCTATAATTATTTACTTTTTTCTTTATTACCAAGGACAGCTGTACGAAAGAGGCTTACTGTTCCATAGACTTTATCTGCTCTTTCCACTATCCTACATATGACATCATAATCCAGGTTGCACCTGGAAACAAACTTCTGGTCATGGTGCTTTTCCCGGTTACCAACTTTTAAATAAAGAAATAAAATAAAGAATCCCCTGTTTATGGCATCATAATTATCCCCACAACAACAGACTGTAATGTCATAAACAGAACTGTGATGTCATATGTAGGCAAACAGCCAGAACAGATAGAGTAGTGATCCTGTTTACATGCAGATGTCCTTAGTGATAAAAAAGAATGAGAAATACAGAAATAATAAAATATAAACTCACTTGTGCTAAACATTACATTTTCGCAAAGTTGTCACAATGGTGTCAGGGGCTCTTTAAGATGACAGAGGAGCATGGTGGAGAGCTTATGTGATCGCAAAGTTACTCAGTCACAGGGCTGCAGTCATATGATGGGACTCTCAGGAATTGCACTGGAGTCACTGATCAGCTGCTGACTATGTTTCTGCCATTTGAAGTGCCCTCACTGTCTGAACAGGTACCAGAGAAGTATGCTGGCATAAGCAGATGGAGTTCGTTGTTTCTCAATACAGGGAGGCTGCTTGTAAAGAAATATCTATAACACAAAACAAGACATTCTAATCCTTAACAAAATGCATCATTTCAATAGTCAACTAGCTACTGCCATTGATTCAAGAAACATAGAAAGATAGACTTTGACGGGCAGATAAGGACCGCTTGGCCCACCCAGTCTGCCCATTTCCCTACCTAGAGGATAAGCTGCAGATCCTATTTAACCAACAGCCTATTTCTTCCTACCCCCCCCCCACAAAAACTGCCTTATGTCTGTCCCATGCATTCATGAATTCTCCCACAGTTTTAGACCCCACAACCTCCCCAGGAAGGCTGTTCCATGCATCCACCACCCTCTCTGTGAAAAAATACTTTCTCACATTGCCCCTGAGCCGTCCCCCCCAGCTTCAAATTGTGTTCCCTTGTTCTTGCACATCTGTTTTTCTGAAAGATGCTACCCTCTTGGACTTTGTTGATTCCACTGAGGTACTTAAACGTTTCTATCATGTCCCCCCCCTCTCCCTCCTTTCCTCAAGGGTATACATATTAAGCTCCTTTAGTCTCTCCTCGTATAGCTTCTCTTGCAGACCCTGCACCATTTTAGTTGCCTTCCTCTGAACTGCCTCCATTCTGTCTATGTCCTTGCAGATGGGGTCTCCAGAACTGGACGCAGTACTCCAGATGGGGTCTCACCAACTGTCTGTACAGGGGGATAACAACTTCCTGTTTTCTGCTGGTAATGCCTCTCCCTATACATCCCAGTATCCCCCCAGCCCTACCTACCGCCTTCTCACATTGCTTGCCAACCTTAAGGTCATCTGATATGATTACTCCCAGGTCCCTTTCCATTTTTTTGTTGTTACTATCTCCCCCGCCATTGTGTAACCTTTCCCTGGGTTTTTGTTTCCCAGGTGCATTATTTTGCACTTCTTTGCATTGAATACAAGCTGCCATACTTCTGACCATTCCTCCAACCTTGCCAAGTCCCTTCTCATCCTTTCCACGCCTCCTTGTGTATCAACCCTGCTGCAGATCTTTGTGTCATCTGCAAAGAGGCATACTTTTCCTTCCAGTCCCTCTGCAATGTCACTTATAAAGACATTGAAAAGGACTGGACATCTGAACCTACGGTGCCCACTAGTAACCCCTCTTTCTTCAGAGTGGACTCCATTTACAATTACTTTCTGTGTCCTGTTGTCTAGCCAATGTTTACTTAGGCTACCATCCTGGGACCCACTCCCAGGCTGGTTAATTTGACTATTAATATTTTGTGTGGGATTGTGTCAAATGCCTTGCTAAAGTATAGGTAGGCCATGTCAACAGCCCCTCCCTGGTCTACTACTTTGGTCACCCAGTCAAAGAACTCAATAAGATTAGTCTAACATGACCTTCCCGCTGTGAACCCATGCAGCCTTGGGTCCTGTGCCCCACTGGCCTCCAGGTACTCAACAATTCTTTCCTTCAGAAGTGATTCCATCACTTTTCCTATCACAGAGGTTAAACTGACAGGTCTGTAGTTTCCTGCCTCTGTCTTGGTCCCACTTTTGTGAAGGGGAATCACATCTGCCTTCCTCCAGTCCTCAGGTACTACACCATCCTCCCATGATTTGTTAAAAAGGGTAGTCAGTGGTGTCACTAGTTCTCTGCTTAATTCTTTTAGAATTCTGGGGTGAATTCCATTTGGTCCCATTGCTTTGTCCACCTTCAGTTTCAGGAGTTCTTGCAGAACCCTTTCTTCTGTGAAAGGACTGGGATCGGCCCCCCCTATCTAGACTGCTTCTGTTAATTGGATTAGGCACATCCCCCACCTCCTCTCTTGTGAATACTGAACAAAAGTTTTTTTTTTTTTTTAAGTGGCTAGTTTTCCATTAGCAGGTTATACAGACCTGCCACTAGAGGGGTTCTTGGTCTTTCTACACAAATCACTGTACTCAATCGTGGGCAATATGGCCTGCATTATCATTCTACTTCTAATACTGGCAAAAAGTATGCCTCATAAAGCACTGATCCATGCTAAGTCAGAAGTCATCCCAGCCTGGGAACCCACAATCATAGTTCCTGCTGCATCTTCATATTGCTTCCCTACTCTTAATCTGTCGGGCTTTCATTTTAATTCTCATCCCTCTCCTCTGGCCCTCCTCCCTTCGCCAATGTCTTTCTGTGCACTTCCCCTGTTAGCCTTGAACGGCCATGTCAGCATCTCCTATGCCCTGGCTAGACGTACCTCAATGACTGAACACCACACAAGAACCCATACGAAAAGAGCCCACTTCTACCTGATAAATGCCTTCAAGAAAATGTTTCTAATTCTCCTTTTCTGTTCAGGCAATGTCAAACTAAATCCAGGTCCCCCAACTCAAATCACTTCTCCGTCGGAGTTTGCAGCTGCTCCTGGGTTGAAACTGATGATGGTCAATATTCTAAGCCTGCTCAAAAAACTTGATCATCTTCAAGTTTGGGCAGCCCACACTGACCCAGATCTGATTATAACTACTGAGTCATGGCTAAAAACGACCAACACTGATCCACAAATTACTATACCGGGCTTTAAGCTCTTTAGGGCTGATAGGGATCTGGGAGGGTTGTATACGCCAAATCAAAATTTGATGTTAGCGGCATTTCCTGTAAAACTAAGCCCAAGAAATACGAACGAAATTGTCTCGCTTAAACTTCACCTTCCATCCTCAGAGTGCATCACAATCATTGGTGGCTACAGACCCCCATCAGGAGGCACAGAAATTCTTAACGTGCTGAAATCCATAACTTTGGCTGCTAACACGGAAACAATCTTAAGGGACTTCAATATGGATTGGCTCACTGCTAAATCATACTCCCTAAAAGCCATCTGTGATGAGCTGGGTCTTACACAGATAGTAACTGAACCCACAAGAATCAATGCTTCTAACTCTGCCAACAGCTCACTCTTAGATGTCATCTTAACTCGCATCCCCATAAAATCTCACATTCTGCAGTTTTCCATAATGACATGAAGCGACCCCAGTATCGTTGTATGTACAGATTCCAATCTAAAACCAACAGCACCCTAAATTCAGAATCAAATGCTCGTTCCGTAAATTCAACTCGTAAACTTCCTAACCGATCTAGTATTTATCAGGTGGCAAGACCTGTATCTTGCCAAATCTGCTGATGCTCACTGCCTCTGTCCTAAATGACAACCTCACCACCCTAATTAACAAGCATGCTCCTCTTATTAAAATGAGGGTGCAGAAAATCTTGCATCCATGGTTCGCCCAACAGCTCAAATCTGCACTCACCAATAGAGACAAGCTATGGGCTAGGGCCAGGCACACAAAGGACCCGGCAGACTGGCAGGCGTTTAGAACTGCCAGAAATGCCTGTGTTAAAAGTGTACATGCTACTAAAGCAAACTTCTACATCTCCACTCTGGAGCAGGCCAAAGGGAACTCCCCAAAAATCTGGAAGACACTGAGATCCATTGAAGGCCATCCTGCTGCTTCCTCCCTTCCTACCAAGATTCTGGCCAAGGACGGGATGGTTGAAAATAAACTGGGAATCCTCGAAGAACTTAACCTTCATTTTGCCACTGCCGGATTGGCATTCGACTCCTCCCCATATGCTAGCCGAGTGAATAGCAACACTAGCCCCGATACTACACATGCTACTCCACCTCATCCCTTCCAGTTGTGCCTGTTTAGCTACAAAGAAGTCGAAGACATAATTCTTAGCCTCGACACCAAGAAAAGTGCAGGGAACGATGGCCTTGAATCATTTTTTTCTTATGTTGCTATGCCCAGCTCACAGCCCCTATCCTTCACACCTTCAACCTCTCTATTACCACAGCCACTGTTCCATCCTGCTGGAAATCTGCCCATATTCTTCCTCTCTTCAAATCAGGAGATCCTTGTGACTTAAACAACTACCGTCCTATCTCTATCTTGCCCGTTCTCTCCAAAGTGCTGGAAAAACATATACAACCAACTAAAAAAATCACCTCGAAGCGCACTCACTCCTAAACCCGGCCCAATCTGGCTTCAGGTCGAAGCACAGTACCATCTCAGCCTTGGCTAAAGTCTCTAATGACTGGATCCATGCTATGGACACCAAGAAAGTTACTGGTGCAGTCTTTCTAGACCTCAGTAAGGCCTTCGACACTGTAGACCATCACCTCCTAATCACCTGTCTTGCCTACAAAGGTACCACTCCACTTACCTTACAGTGGTTTAACAGTTATCTCACAGGAAGGATACAAAAAGTCAAAGCTGATGGCCTACTATCTGCCCCCCTTCCAACTGCCAGAGGAGTCCCTCAAGGCTCCATCCTAGGACCCATCCTTTTTCCTGTACATCAACAACCTTGACTCTACATAAAGAACTCTAGCATACATTTCTTTAGGACAATATGGTTTTGTACGCATCAGGCTCGTCCTTAACTGAAGTCAGGGAAGCACTCCAAGCTGATTTTATCCAGTTAGAAAGCAACCTTATCAATGCCAAGCTTCTCTTAAATGCCAAAAAAACCAAGACGATGATTTTCTCAAGACTTGCCTTGCCTGGTGCCCTACCTACCCCACCTAGAAACTTCATAGTTGCCTCCCTAGGTGAACCCTTGGAAGTCGTACCTAAATTTAAATATCTAGGTATGTGGATAGACAACAAGCTTTCCTTCAACGACCACATCAAGGATCTATCAAGGAGGCTTAAAGTGCTTGGGTTTCTTCTTTAGAAATAGGACCTCTTTCTCTCGCTGACCTGCAAAAGACTTGTCCAAGCAACATTCCTTCCTTGCTTGACTACGGAGACATTATCTTTATCTCCTCCCCAACCTTGAGCCTATCTAAACTGGACATACTCTATCACCGTGCTCTTCACTTCATGACTAACTCTGCGTACAGGACCCACCACAGTGATCTTTATATGCAGCAGTTGGGTGGACCTCTCTTGCCACCAGACGCCTCCTGCATGCTGGCATCTGGACCCTCAAATTACTACTCCACAAACTGCCTGTCTATTTAACGTCTCTCATACACATCTCGCATAGCACCTACTCCCTAAGGAAATCCGACCTTATTCTACTAGATGTTCCCAGGACACGTACCACAACTAGCCAAAGAGCTGTCTCATACGCCCTCCCAAACATTTGGAACCAACTACAAGCCATGCTGAGGCTAACCAGCATTGTATCAATTAACTCCTACAAAACACTAGCTATCTTTAAATTAAAAGACATATGTAGGTGCTACTAGGCCCACACCACCAAGTCAACTTCCTAGGTTACCAACTGGCCCTCTACTTATTATGCTGAAATGTGTTGCATAATTTAGAGCAAGGTTAAAGCTGGAATGTACTGCATATATAGCATAAGGACTTGTACTGTGTATACCTCTTGTATTATATATTTTTTTTCTTTGTTGTTCTACATTTTATATCTCCTGTCTATGTAATTGCGAACTGTATGTGTATGTGCCTCAGGACCTCCTTGTGAATGAGCTTGCTCAACGGAGTCTTTCCTGCAATAAACTTGAACTTGAAGTATTCATTCAGCATCCCTGCATTTTCATGGTCTCCCTCTGCCCACGCACCATCCATTCTATTCAGCCTCACTATCCCTCCCTTTGTCTTTCTACGCTCCCTGATATACCTATAAAAGGTTTTATTCCCCTTCTTAACTGAGTTAGCTATCTTTTCCTCAGTTTGGGCCTTTGCTATTCTGACTACCCTCCCTGCTTCCTTCTGCCTTAACTGGTACAGTTCTGTCCTGCTCCTTCTGTGTTTCCTTATACTTCCTAAATGCTAGCTTTTTCTCCCTAACCTTCACCGCCACCTCTTTTGAGAACCATAGTGGCTTTCTCTTGTTTTGATTTATTTGCTTTACACAAAGGCTTGTTGCCTCTGTGATGGCAGTTTTGACATTTCCACATTGTTGCTCCACCCCTCCTTCTAGCCTGTTTGCTAGTGCTTTTCTAAGCACTCTCCCATCTTGCCAAAGTCAGCCCTCCTGAAGTCCAGAACCCTCATTTTGTATGGCTTGACTCTGTAGCCAAGTTTATCGTGAAGCACACTATTTGGTGGTCACTTGTTCCCAAATAGCTACCCACTTCTACATCTGAAATCCTCTCACTGTCCCCATTTGAGAGTATGAGGTCTAAGATTGCTCCCTCACGAGTAGGTTCCAAAACTAGCTGTCTGAGGCATGCCACCTGAAGGGCATTGAGAATGGCCCTGCTTTTGTATGTGGCTGCAGCAAAGGTGCTCCAGTTGACATCCGGCATATTAAGGTCCCCCATCAACAGGAGCTCCCCTTTCTCTGCCATCCTAAGTATGCCTTCTATCCTATCCTTGTCCATTCCCTCCCCCTGACATGGGGGTCTGTATACAACCTTTGTGCGGATTGTGGTACCATTTCCAGTCTCTAAGGTGACCCACAGTGCCTCCTCTCCTCCCTGTTTACTCTTTTGTTCAGTTACTTTTATCCCTTCCTTTACATAGAGAGCTACTCCTCTCTTCTCCCCTCCCTATCTCTCCTGTAGGTTATGTACCCTGGTATGTTAACATCCCAGTCATGGTTCTCTGTGTGCCTTGTTTCTGTGACTGCTATGATATCCAGGCATCCCTCTTACATCAAGGCCACCAGTTCAGGGAGCTTGTTGCCCAGACTACGGGCGTTGGTACTCATTACCCTCCATTTCTTGATGGCCTTACCCCTTTTTGCCCCATCCCTGTCCTTACTGCATTTGTCACTTTCTCCATTTACCCCTGTGCTTCTCCCTATCGACATCTCTATGTTGGTGTCTACCTCACTTAGTACTCCTGATTTTTTTGGGGGTGCTAGGATTTCCTGCACCTCCTAGTGCTCTCCCTTATTAGTTTAAATGCTTGCCAAGGAAGCATTTAAACTCTATCGCCTAGGATCCTGGTTCCCCTCCTGGACAGATGCAGACCATCATGCCAGTATAGGCCTGCATCCCTCCAGGTGGACCCCCAGTCCCCAGTGAAGCCAAATCCCTGAGCTCTGCACCAGTTTTTCAACCACTGATTGAATCCCATGGTGTGGAGCACCCTAGCCTCACCCATGCCATAGACAGGCAGCACCTCTGAGGTTACCATGCGTGCTATTTGTCTAAGGCCCCTCCCCATCTCCACAAACGCTTCTTGCACTGCTCCAATCCCTTTCTTAGCCAGGTCATTTGTCCCTAGGTGGACAATGACATTCAGCTCCCTCCCCTGTGCAGCTGCTCCTGCGATCCTGAGGATTTGCTCCCTGTCCCTCCAAGCCATGGCGCCAGGCAGGCACCTTACCTCCCTCTCCCCTTCCTTCCCCAGTTCTACCCTCCTAACAATAGAGTCCCCCACCAGGAGTTGTTTTCTTCCCCTATGGGTTCCCATGCCACCCTCCTGTGGGTCTCCTTTGTGGAGGTTCCCAGCATCCTCCTTGGTCTCCACTGTAGGTGCCTCCATAGAGGAACCACACTTTTCCAGAACGGCATAGAAACTGTGGAGAGGGACAACTGGAGGGATGCACCTCTGTACCACCACCCTCACCCTCCCTGAGCCCACTGTGGTCCAACCGCTCCTCTTTCTTGGCAACCTCTGAGGCAACGGCAGTGACCCTGGTGGTCCCTGGGTGGGAGAGGAGGTCCCACAAATCCTGGCCAACTCAGCTTGGAGATGAGCAACCTCTTCCCTCAACCCAGAGAGGTGCCTGCAGATGGGACAACACCGCATCCTCCAGAATGTCTCCCGGAAGATTGCTGCACCACAGGCACTGCACTGCACCACTCCCATCATGTCTTATTTCTGGCCCCCAATTGTTGTTTGGAATACTTATTCTTTCCTCTGTTTGTTTATTTTTTTTTTTTTGTCCCTACTTACGTA
This sequence comes from Neoceratodus forsteri, assembly GCA_016271365.2. Taxonomy (NCBI): domain Eukaryota; kingdom Metazoa; phylum Chordata; order Ceratodontiformes; family Ceratodontidae; genus Neoceratodus; species Neoceratodus forsteri. The sequence continues at coordinate 760,751,596 of CM057453.1, forward strand.
CTGCCTCTGTGCCCTTTTAGCTCCTGATCTTCATGCTCTTCTGTCATCTTAAGTGCACAACAAATGCTGTTTAAGCTTTGAACTTGTTTGTTTGATTCCTCAGCACGAGTTGAGAGCTATATAAATTACCAGCACAACTGGTTATGTTGCCTTTTGCACACAGGGAGGTCTTTTTAAACCTGAATATCATCCAACTGCCAATATTATTTTTAATCAGCAACTTAGCTGTGGTAATATCAAAGTGTGTACTTCACAAAGAAATTCTGTGCTATTGAAAATTACTTCCAAGTGACATTTTATACGTCCCTTGCTGTCTGCACACAGGAAAGTTTGGTGAGACTATGAGCTAACCGTAACTGTGTATGTGCAAGGAATCTTTGCACCTGACAAGTCTGAATGGACTAGGTCCATGAATTAATTACTGCAGAGAGATGTTGGACAATGACAAAGGTTTATTGTCGGTGCATGCTGACCTGCTGCTGTGGAACTTGAACATGCTGCTATATTTAGGGCATACACCGGCAGACAAGGAAATAAATCAGTAAAAACAAAGCCTTTTTAAGGGCTCGAGGCTATAAGACCTTGTTGAAGCATGCAGACGGGAATTAAAATCATTTAAAGGGGGAACTGTCAGCATTCCCCAGGCAAAAACATGGCACCTATAGGCTCCAATTAAGTAAAGTGCACTAGTTGTAATGTTTTTAAATAACTTGCAGAGCTGCTATTTGTAGTTTATTTGGTTGATCCTGTGACCCTTAGCATGCCATTATTATTCCAGAGTCCCCCACAGCAAGCCCTCTGATGACGCGACTGATTGGCTAAGCCTCGGGGGACTCCTATGTACCAGTGCAGTTGTCAAAAAATATTGAAAGATACACAGCGCATGTTTGCACTTCTAACTCCAGTACTAATGGACCAAGGAAAGCGCTTTCCTTGGTTGATCGCTACCAGAGTTAGAAACGCAAACATGCACTGTACATATTTTAACATTTTTTGACAAATGTACTGATACACAAGACTCCCTGGTGGCTTGACCCATCAGTTGCGTCAAAGTGCTTGCCGTGGGGGACTCGAATAATGACAGGAGAAGGGTCGCAGGATCAACCAGATAAACTACAAACAGCAGCTCTGCAAATTATTTAAAAACATTGCAACTAGTGCATTTGACCTAATCTGGACCTATAGGACACACATTTTTGCCCACGGAATGCTATCAGTTCCCCTTTAAAAAGCCCTTTTCAGGGCTAGGGGCTAGTGAGTATCCAGCAGGTCACAGAAAAAAAGTTAAATAAATAAATAAACGCATAAATAAGCACTTTCTTAGAACACGCAAATGGGCTTGAAAACTCTTTTCAGGGCCTGTGGGCTAGCAAGTGCTTTTAAGTACTGAGGGAATTGTAATGCTTGTTCCTGTGATGACATTTAAATTATGGAAAAAAAAACAAAAAAAAAAAACCACACTGTGTGGCAAGTAAAGAAGTTGTTGGGCATATATTTTTACTGCTTACATGCCCAAATGGGGCAGGTACTTTTTCACAAATTTTTGATCCCTGCCTCTGGGCTCCCCCCCCAAGCCTAAAAGTTCTCCATGACAAAGGAATCTGCATGGATTAGTGCACAGGGTTTGCTTATTTGAAAGCAGAAAACTGATCATGAGATTCAACTGTCAGCCCCTCCCTCCTTTAGAGACCACTGGGATTAGGGTCAACTGTGGACACTGCATCACAGCTCGCTTTACCAAGAATACTAGAGAGAAAAAACTTGAACCTGACTTTATCCCCAAATTTATTTATATGCATTTTATATATATATATATATATATATATATATATATATATATATATATATTTTTTTTTTAAACACCTCACATGATTCATCAGAACCCGAATGTTTTCATTCACAAATTTTGTGCAGATGCCCTTTTATTTGCTAAATGTGAGGTACTTGTTCATTTTGAGCATGCCCATAGTACCGGTTTCACAAAAACAATCAAGCTACAGCTGTTCAACCTCCTCCTCTTACTCTTTCACTAATGAGACACACAGCTTGCATCTCAAGGGGTAATCATGTTGGCTCACCACCCAACTGCTGCTGTGGCTACTGATGCAGTCTCATCCTTTACATACAACATGTCAGCTGATGGAGCATACACAGCCCGATTTCTCCCCTTTCCACATTGCTTTTGTCAACCGTGTAACCTCTTGTTGATGCAGTTATCGGGTGCTACTTAATTGCCAACCATGATCGAAATGTCACGGTCATACTTGCTAACTGCTAGCAGAACCCTGAACCCCTACCGCCACTCCACTCTGAAAGAACAATCAGCATGGCTGGGCAACTCTACAGAAGCAACCAACACCAAAATGATTAACTTTGTAACATGGCATAAATTAAGAGACTGAAATTTGCAGTATCTATTGGGCTAAATGTAACATGCGGTACATGAGCAACCATGGTCTAATACCAGAGTAGACCATGCTTGCGATTGGGAGCACGCCAAGAAAACAATTAGACCACGGTTTCTGTGGTGGTCACACTAGAGAAGTTTGGAAACGAGAGTGATCAACCAACCCTGTACATAGTGTAGCATGGCAAGCGTTTTGTTGCCTTGCCTCCTAGTCGCAAACGTGCAACCGACGTCACGCACCTTGCAGACTCGTACAGTTAGCTTACCAAAGAGCAAGCTCAAAACAAAGCTTTCAATAGTAACAGAGGAGCGTGGCTGCAAAAAAAAAAAAAATTCTCACCACAGGCGACCGGAAACAGAGGAATCGTTGTCAGTAGAACAGGCGTCGGAACATAACAGAACCAATGAAAAGAATCAATGTAAAGACCCGTACTGTCAGGTGCTTGTAATCGAAAAACAGTGTGAGGTGCACAAAAAGTGTCCTTTACCCATAGCTGTTTCGCGGTTTGTATGGCAGCACGCAAATGTGCAGAAATACCCAGAGTGCTACAGCAAACAACCGCAGATATACTGGAGAACGGACCTGAAACGGAGAAAAAACAGACAAAGAAAGAAAATCGCGTACAGTCAGCAGTGTGCATGTGCCTGCTGCATATTTTAGCCACTTCCTCTATATGTAGAAAAAAAAAACAAACATCAGTATGTTAACAGATCTGAAATGTTAAATGTGCATGCGCACATTTTGAAGTCTATACACGCCTATAGAGTAGTGAGACAGAAAATTAATCTTTTCACTGCACTTTGTTATTCATAATATTGTTCCGTTATAAGAATAATAAATACTACCCTCCGGAATCGCTTGCCATGTTACAAGCGGTTGGAGGCACTCTGCCTTTGGCCTTGTGCCCCAACCCCCAAACCATGGATTAATTCCACAGTAGACCCATCCTTTTGAGTGGTTTAATTCTTACTGAAGAGCTGTAGCCCACAGTAACACTTCACTGCAAAGAATTCCTTAAAAATTAAAAACTGAAATACCTCTGGTGCACATAAGCATTTCAGATATTAAGAGAACAACCAAATTCCAGAACATAAAATGAGAAAAAAGAAAAGCATTAACTAGAATGGTCTCGTTTTCGACTATGCGGATATCGTCTATGCCTCTGCTACTGCAACCTCACTAGGTAGGCTTGACATCCTACTTAACTCATTCTGCCGTTCTGCCACCTCATTCCGCCCCCCCCCCCTCGCACCACTGCACCCTCTACTCCTCTCTCTCTCTCTCTCTCTCTCCCCCTCACTCCTCTAAAGACCAGGTGTCAGATACACTGCCTCACTTTCACTGGCAAATTCTGGTTCGGGTCTCTCCCCTCCTACCTCATCTTGTGTCTCTCTCCGGTTAGCTCCTCCTTGTATTCCCTTCACTCTAGGGATACCCAAATATTCTCCCTACAACACCCTCGCTCTTGCTCAGGTTAGGCGGCTTTCTCTTACCGGCTCCCTCTCCTCTGGAACCAACTCCCTTGGGACATCCAGCACACCGCTATCCTCTCAGTCCTTTCCTTAAATCCCTTCTCCATTCCCTTTCTGGTGACCCTTGTACTTGTGCTCCCCTTCCCCCACTCCCTTCCCCAGCCACATACACCCAGCCTCCTAGTCTGCTAAGTGTCGCCCCATCCCCCTGTCCTGTTTTCTTCCTCCTGTCCTTCGACTACTCATTTCCATCTCTATATTTAGAGACCTGTGTTCTTCTTAAATAAGAAATTCAAGGTGTAAAAAGAAATAAATTCAACAAATAAAAAGAATAAAAAGGAAAAACACATAAATAAAGTGGAAATATTGCTTTGGGGGGGAATGAAATAAATGCTTGCAGTAGTTGTTTAGGCTCTGTTATCACAGAGATGGTCCGCAAGGAAACTACAGCGGAACTGTTTAATTCACAAAACCTTTCAAGACCATAGCATAATCCTGTGTAATACAATGTAGTATCCTAGGAGGGGGATTTCTAGGGTATAAGGTAATTTTGAGGTAGTTTATGAATGTAAATGTGATAACGAGAATTAAAACATTTTCAATGAATAAAAAGAAACAAAAAATTCCAGAAAAATAAAAATTCTAAAAAATAAAAAGAATTTCACGGGTATCTACTATATTGCCTCCCTTCTTTTATCCTCCTTACCCACTCTGCTCCATACATAGTTCTGTACAGTCATGTATACCTTGAAATATAGCTCTAATTAATATTTTGTTGTAGAGTTTTGTCAGAGCTTAATGTAACTCTGACTAAAGAACTTTAAGCAGTTCAAACTTGGCTTATAAATAACAAATTAGTATTAAACAAGCAAAAAAACAAAAACCATGGTATTTGGTACCCCTGTTAGGTTGAACGTCATTGGCTCTAGTTTACAAGTTGAGTCGTTAAATAGGGCTTCGTATGAAAATGTAGATAGTTTCAAGTATTTGGGGGTAGTTTTAAATCCGACTGACATATGAGTCACATATGCATGCTGTTACATCTAAAATGCATTCTAAAATAGCACTATACAGGTTGCGCAGTTTTTTGACTGATGAGGCACACTTGGCCATTGCTAACCAGTGTTTGCTGCCCATTTTGAACTATGCATCTATAGTAGTAGATAACACTCCTTATAAAATAGTAACGCAGAAATCGATATTGTTGCATAAAATCGGAAGATTTGCTTTATTAGCATCCAAAACAGTTCATCATTGCACTTTATTGGAGAATCTAGGATGGCTACCTGTGGAGTAGTACCACAAGTATGTAATGTCTAAATGTGTTTACAAAATTCAACAAACAGTGGTACCCTCAATTTAAAAAAAAATCTACTCAATACTCCAATTTCTAAATTGTGCACTGGAACATCAGTGAATCCTACTATGTTAAAAATTCCTTTTTTGCACACCACAAGAGAACAACATTCTTTTGCATATTACTCACCTACAACTTGGAATAATATTCCAGCACACAAGAGGTATGGGTAGCTATGGGTCTTTTACAGTAGCTTTGAAAAACTATTTTATGAACTTGTCCAAGTATAATTGTTTTTCAGACTGATATTTAATGAAGATCTGTTGATAATGAAATCTATGACTTTTGTAATATTTTTCTTAATGGCCTAAATTGTATTAGAGTTTTGTAATATATGGATAAGCCTCAATAATACTATACTAAGTTATACAAAAATTTCCCAGTAATACAGCACTACTCTCAATAATACTATCATGAAAAGTGATAACGCTATCGTTTTTGCTGATAATACTACAGTTCAAAGGTCATCTCCAACAGTAGTATTATCAATGGATCCATATATTACAAAGAATAACAGAAAGAGAAGTGTTTTATAAGGCAGTGATACCATCTCGAGGTTTTGGGAACTTTAGGACCTCTTGCGCTTCACTCTCGAGGTTCCATGTCCCCAAAACCTCTCAATGGTATTACTGCCTTGTAATACAAATAGAATAATAGATAAGTGTGTATCTACATTTCTTTTTTTTTTGAAATTTCTGTTTATTCCTCCTCCCTAGCCTGCCACCTCTGACCCTTCAGGGGGGACAACTGGACATCCCACTGCCCGGAACCCTACCCAAGCAGACCCCTGGCCCCATGGAGCCGCGGATTACCCCACGGGCGGGGACGAGGCAGGGGGCTCAAACCCCGTTCCTTACGTTTCGTCGGTCTGAGGTCTGCTGGGTGGGCACAGTCAAATCGTGGGCACGGCCATGGTCCTCCCATCTTCCCGGCTGAGGCAGGCTTGTTTCGGCGTTTTTCTCCTTCCCTGAACAGCAGGTAACCACCCCGGCGTCATGGCTCGCAGCGCCGGCGTCCATGCTGCTCAATGGCCGCCCATCCCCAAGTGGAGCTTGCGGTTCCTCGAGCCTCCACTCGGGGTCATGCTGAAGTGTCGACATCGGCGAATCCCTCCCGGAAGGCGAGCTGTGGTTGGATGCTCAAGCCTATCTCCCCCCGGCCGACCCACCGACGACCCGAGTCCGCTCCCGAACCCGGGTCGCCGGCGTGGTGCGAGGTGTGGTGTCCAGCGCCTCAACCCTCAGCGCCACCGGGCCGGCTCCGTATCTACATTTCTTACCAGATTATACGACGTGGAATTTGTATTTCTCTTTACTCATGTTCTGTATCAATGTACAATTTATTTGATGTTTGTTTTGTTCATGTATTTTGACTGACCACGGGTCGTACCTGTAAAAGGGATTGTATCCCAGTGTGCTTACCCTTATACAAATAAAAATCAAATCAAAAATGTAAATCTTGATGTCATGTATGTATTTGTATTTATTCTGCCATCTGTATTTATGTAGTCCTAGTCTGTAATTGTTCCTTTTGTGGTTTCTCACCTCCTTTACTTGTCTCCCGACATACACACACACACACACACACACACACACACACACACACACACACACCCCAGTCGCATTGGAAACGAGTCTCAGCTCAGTGTGCCTTTCCCAGTTATCAACTTTTAAATAAATAAATAAAATGCATCTGACACATCCACTGACTTCCATGTGACTATTTCACAACTGAAATATCAGGATGGAAATGTTGAGTCTTTGTGATGTCGTAAAGGAAACGACAAATGTCACAAAACAATACACATGGACTACTTAAGTCATGGAGGTTTAAAGCAGCAGAGGAAAAACACATTTACCAGTTTGCAGTTCTTCACTCTACCAGAAACCCTAGTAGACATTTCATACCCTACAGGCAGTCATTAAGTATGGGTGGAAACTGGCACCAGACCACTAGCCAAATGCTGGTAGATTTTTGTACTGGGCTAGTAAAATATATTTAAGTAGCCTTGTGGGCTTGTGCTGAAGAAGGTAATATTTCAATATGTATACACCAGCTGGACCATAAGTAAAGCTGTGGGGCTAGTGGATTTTCCCAGTCACTGGCCCTGCTGGCTAGTGGCTGCAAAACTTAATGTCAACCCCTGCAGTTTCTAAAATTCCTACAACCAGCCCTTATGCCACACAAATACAAACCACACTATTTACTCTTAAATATACATTATTTACAGTAAAAATTTTAAAAAAACTGAATAGTAGAAAAAAGTGCAGTGCCAGAAATAACCTTCGGGAAGAGTTTGCTTGCAACAAACAGTTCCACTGAGAAATGCAGAATGCTACCTACTTCATCCTTCCAGGCAGGTTCTGCACAACAACCCCTCAGCAGCATACAAAACAAATGGGCAGCACACACAAAGGACTGCCGCCCAGATTAACGACACACTTCCTTACATAGATACTCATTAGGGGGACGAAGTGTGGCCTGTGGTTGTAAGCACAAATCTGCCCAACAGAAAGATTACAGACTTCAATCCAACCACTACTGCAGTCTCACTTTGTAACCCCAGGGCAAGTCACCTGAACACCCTCTGCTTAGCCCTCCGCTCCCAGCTGTAAACCTTGGTAGAAGCTGGACCCCACTAAAATTGGGAAGCTGCATTTCACCTGGGTTATCTCGGGTAAATAAACTGTAGAACAAAATCTGTTCTGCGGTTATTTCACAAAAGACCTTCTGTAATGACCGTTTCACAAAAGTTATAAAAAATGTAATGGCTAAAATCAACTGGATCTATGAAAACAGACAGTTCCTTTAATTTTAGCCAAGTCTCTGTACTTAGCTACACCACACGACATTGGAATCCTTAACATCAGTGCCTTCTGGCAAAAAAAGAAACTGAAAAAACAGTCAAGGCCTGGCTTCGTGCCCAAAGGCAAACAAGTCTAAAGAGAGCAAACAAAGTTCTTCATCTGTTGCTTAACAGGCTGTCCTTTGAAGACTGGTTACAAGTACTCAGCATATGGGGCCATGCTGGTCACTTCCTGTACCGTGAAGCACTATCCATGCTAACAAGGTCCTCAGTCTTCCTTTACTCCCAGTTAACCAGCTGGCCTGGCAGCTTAGCTGCAATGTACCTGGACAGAATTCAGGGTGCCTTAGTTCAATTCTCAATTCAGCCACATTCTGGCTTCTGCCCTGCCACTCATTTATATTCTTGGATGTATCCAACCCCCTGCAGTACAGCTAACCAAAATTTATACCCAGCCACACCCCACCACCCATCATATCAGTCAAATCTTCCTGCTGTGGCACCTTCCTATACCACAGCTCATCAGTACAGTGGAACCCCGACTTGTGGGACCTCTACCCAAAAGAGACAGGCAGCACAATTCAACTGAGAAGCCAAGCATACAACCTGAAAGTGTCTATGTTTGGAAGGGACACTAGGTGCAAATGTTTTATCCTGTGGGCAAGCTAAACGGAATCCATACAGCCATGTGTGACAATTTTCAGCAATTGCCAGCAACATCTTGTGGTAGTACTATTTTCAGAGGTGTATCAGTGTTGTGGCCAGTGCAGGGGACGCTTTAGTGGGTGTGTTCCTCAGCCGCCAATCGGTGTGCATGCTGGCAATGACAGTAGTTTCAAAGAGAGCCACGGAGTTTAAAGAAATCTGCTGCTCCAATGAGGTACAGTTTCCTCATTGCAGAGGCAGATGACAAGACTCCAGCCATGTACATTGCAGTGCACAGTAATGAGAATGGTCTGTTACCAGTGGAGTTTTAGTGTGCCTTTCCTGGTGAAACATTTCAATAAGTGAAATAGCCACGGTGTGGCTTTCCACAATGACAACTCCTGCCACCTAACACACACTCCCCGGAAAGCCGACATCAGGGTGCTCAATCCCGTGTCGGCATGTCCCCCAATATGTGGCACACTGGGAGCCCACCTCAGTGTGCCAAACATGGTGGTTCCTCTGCCACCACACAGTCCCATGCCAACATCCCGTGTTGCATGTATACCCCTAATAATGTGGGCCAAATAATTGTTTTGACACCAGGATGCCCACTCCGCGCCAGATGCGCCTCATAACCTGTCTATGTTCTTTGCCAATAACAGGGTACCCAATCCCTGTCGGCAATGGCATGCCTCACCAAATGTGGCACTATGGGAGCCCACCCCAGTGTACCTAAATGTTGTATTTTTTTGCTGTACCTTTTTCTTTGCCGGCTATCCTCTAGAGGGAGCCCCCGGCCCCATCCCCAGGCATCCACCATCCGGCGCTGGCCCGAACTCCCAGGGCTTGCCCCCAAGCAGGGCCAGCGGAGTCCCTCAAACCCCACTGGAGACCAGATTCAGCAAGGCCAGCACCGTAGCTGGCCGAGAGCGGGGCTTGCGAGGTGCCCTCCACCATTCTGAAGTGGCATCCTGTTTCCTAGTTTTCTCTTCCCAGGAGTCAAGGCGTGCAATGACGTCTGTGGAAAGGAGCGCGCACATGTTTGCACGTGCTCCCTCAAAGCGTCTGCTCCAATACCTCCTCCTTCTGCAGCACAGTGCCCTGTCCCACAGCCTCTGCTGGGGAGCAGGCAGGTGCTGACCACTGAGTACCCCCTCCTTCCCCTGAGAAGGAGTACAGTCCATCGGACACTCAATCCTTCTCCACCCCTGCCAACCCCCGGCGGCCCGTGCTCGTTCCCGAGCAAAGGTCAACAGTGCAGCGCGAGGTAAAGCATCCAGAGCCTCAGCCCTCAGAGCCACTGGGCCAGCTATAAATTTTTTTAAATTGTTTCTCCCTGTAACATAGAAAAACAGTCCCCCAGTGTCTTTTTTTTGTTTAACCTGTAAAACAGAAAACGGCCCCTTGTGGTCTCCGTACCCCTCCCCCAAGCGGCACCCTCCCTCTACGCACCCACCTCCCTGCACCCCTCCCATCACCCCATACTTACCTCCAGAGGTCAGGGGTAGTGATCTTCTGCAGCACAGGACACGTCTGCACTCTTCAAAGGCCAACCGCAAACTGAAGAAATGACAGTAAGCTTTCTAATGGGGGGGGGGGGGTTTCAACTTACATTGATAGCCATTTTTTTGAATTCTGACCCGAAATTTTCAGCATGGGGTTCTTGGGGCCCCACGTCGTGAACATGTCACTGTCATTTCATTACTCTATCCGGAAAGGTGATTTTGCGGTAACTGCACGGAATCACCTTTCGGGACCGATTAACGAAACAAGAGTGCTACTGTTCATGAGGGGAGGTCCCAGAATGCCCATGTTGCAAATCTGGTGAAAAAATTCCAAACAATAACTGCGTTACGAGCATGCATTGCGCAGCTTCTACGCATGCTTGTAACTTTGCCGATTTTTTATATTTTCACTCCACGTTTTCAACATTGCCATTTTTCACACCTCCTTATGAACAGTACAGCTGTCATTTTTCACATCCTGCCAGAAATGCGTTTTTACACCTGTGGCACAGAATAGCACGGCCTGTAGGAAATCAACTTTGGGACAGATTAACAAAATCACAGTGCCACTGTTCAGAAGGAGAGGTCCAAAATGCCCATGTTGAAAATCTGGTGAAGAAAAAAAATGACTGCATTACAGGCGTATGCAGCAAGAAGTTTATACTCTATCATTCTGTAACAGCCAATTTTTCATATTTTCACTCCAGATTTTCAACACTGCCATATTTCTTTGACTGGCTAACCAAAGTAGTAGACCAGGGAGGAGCTGTGGACATGGCCTACCTAGACTTTAGCAAGGCATTTGACACAGTCACGCACAAAAGATTAATAAACAAATTAGCCAGCCTGGGAGTGGGTCCCAGGGTGGTAGCCTAGATAAAACACTGGCTGGACAACAGGACACAACGGGTAATAGTAAATGGAGTCCACAGTGAAAAAAGGGGGGTTACTAGTGGGGTACCGCAGGGTTCAGTACTGGTGCCGGTCCTTTTTAATGTCTTTATAAGTGACATTGCAGAGGGCCTGGAAGGGAAAGTATGTTTCTTTGCAGATGACACAAAGATCTGCAGCAGGGTTGATATGCAAGGTGGGGTGGAAAGGATGAAAAGGGACTTGGCAAGGTTGGAGAAATGGTCATATGCATGGCAGCTTAGAGTCAACGCAAAGAAGTGCAAAGTAATGCACCTGGGAAACAAAAACCCAGGGGAAGAGTACACAATGGGGGGTGAGATACTGACAACAACAATAGAAAGGGACCTGGGGGTAGTCATATCAGACGACCTAAAGGTGGGCCAGCAATGTGAGAAGGCAGTAAGGAGGGCTGGGGGATACTGGGATGTATAGCGAGAGGCATCACCAGTAGAAAACAGGAAGTTGTTGGCCCTCTGTACAGACAGTTGGTAAGACCACATCTGGAGTACTGTGTACAGTTCTGTCTCCGCAAAGACAGACAGGGCAGAGGCTGTCCAGAGGAGGGCAACCAAAATGGTGCAGGGTCTGCACCAGAAGACACATGCAGAAAGACTAAAGGAGCTTAAGATGTATAGCCTCGAGGAAAGGAGGGAGAGGGTAGGACATGATAGAAACTTTCAAATACCTTGTTAAAGAACAAGGGGGCACAATTTGAAGATAGAGGGGTGATGGCTCAGAGGTAATGTGAGTAAGTATTTCTTCACAGAGAGGGTTGTAGATGCACAGAACGGCCTTCCTGAGGAGGTCGTAGAGTCAAAAGCAGTGGGGGAATTCAAGAATGTATGGGACCGACATAAGGCAATTCTAGTGTGGAGTAGTAGGCTGTTGGTTAACTAGGATCTGCAGCTTATCCATTAGGTAGGGAAATAGGCAGCCTAGGTGGGCCAAGCGATCCTTATCCGCCATCAAATTCTATGTTTCTATGGGTAAGTGGTGCGGTCCATTACCCTATCTCCTCCCCTATTCCAGCGGAGCACAACAAGTACACAATCATGTTAGGGAGGAGAGGGTAGTGGTGGCCAGATGTGTCTATTATTTTATTACACTGTACATTTATGTCCTGCATGCCACTGACAAATGTTTGCAGGTGTTAAGTGTTGTCTTTCGGCCCAGATTAATTGCAGTGGGACAGGTACAGAGAACTGGTGCATGTGACGCTTGGCCAGCTGGTTATGACTGTTGTATGATATTTGTAATATAAAAATATAGTAGGTGATTGTCTCACATAAAACAGCCTGTGCTCATGGGCGACCCCCCCACCCCCCAGGTTTCAGTGAAGCAGGAACCATTTAATTAACAGACTTACTTCAGAATGGCATTGTATTACCTTTTTATGACATGCCTAGGTTCTGAAGTGGAAACGAAATGCGACTTTATAAGTCTGCCAGGGGATGTCTAATAAACTTTTATGACGTCTTAAAAGGAAGAACATTTTATACCAACCCAGTGTTAAAAAGTTGTACAACCCTTTGAATCTGCCTTGGGAACAGGAAACCACACAAGATCAAAGAGAAAATGTTTAAGGAGTCATATTTAGGAAGTGGAGCTTTTGCTGATGTCACATTATTTAATATATCTCCTGACAGGAGATTATTGTCTGTCTTTTCTTTTTTTAAATTCTAAAAAGGAGGAGCTAGATGACTCACCAAGAGATGGAGCTGAAATGTATCCTTGTAACTGGGGTATACGACATATCTTTTTGGGCTCTTAAGAAACAGTTCTCTAACTTTCAAGGCACTTATAGAGATAATACATTAGACAGAACAAGTCTAAATGTATTGTGGTAGGAGTTTTTGTTTGGTACTTTGCCCTTGTTCTTTTAAGTGATTGTATGCTCCTTGATATACTGTTCTATGTTTACATTTTTCATGTTTTTATCATCTTGTAGTAAAGTTATCTTTTTTTTTTCCCCCAAAAAGACAGCCTGGGGTGGAGTTCTTTTTGCATGTGACATATAGAGGGTTAAAACTGATAAAAACTGTTCAAATGCTGGATGGTGTTACTTAACTGGGAAAATTACATTGACTGTGTTTATTGTTGTAACCCGAGATATCTTACTATGTATGTTATGCTTCTCCTGACGTCAGTGTATCTGCCCTACTTGCTTCAATTTGTACTCTGTATGTTCTTTGATTTCCTGTACTCTCCCGGGTCGTACCTGAAAATAGGCATGTGCTTGTCTAGTGTACTTACTGGTTAACAAAAGCTAAATAAATAAATAAGTAAAAGGTAAGAATATACCTAAAGTCTTTTATAGAGTTGTATGGGTTCATTTTGGAAGCCTGGCTTGGTACCCCTGGTGAAAGATTGTACCGCAATCCCCGAAGAGGGTACATATCACAGCCTGTACATTGGGTACGCTAGCAAAAGGTTGACAGTTTGAATCCCACCAGAACTTGAAACTAAAGGTGATTCGGACCCTGAGCAGACAGGAGGATTACCCTGTCTGTTACCTGTTCACAATACTGCGCTCGGAGGTTGGCACTGTGGAAGCAGAGGGCCCGACCTGCTGAGTGTGTCTGTGACAGTGCAAAGTAAGGGCAATGGGGCAGCACAATAAGATTCTACAATCTGAAATTGGCACAAACATAAAAAGGCAATGTTCCAAAACCATGGCAAAGTGCATATACCAAAAAGAAACCAACAAACCATAACCAAATGAACAAAGGTTTCTAAATCGCCATGTTCTGTGTGACAGCAATAAAGCCCTGTGATACCTGTAGCCTTCTCATCAAATGACCATCTCAGCACGTTGCACAGCTGTCATAATTTCAGAGGCATTTAGTGCAGTCACACAGAACATCATGTTTTATGAACTTGTGTGTGCCTCTCTCTTTATTCCCATGCACTGACTGCCGTTATTTTGTGCATGCTTGCTGCCCCCAGTCCACGGGGAAGACGGTCAGACAGACAAGTAGTAACACCAGCAAAAAGGTATCAGTGGTATTTTTCAATAAAATACATAGTGCAATTACTTGATCAGCACTGCCCTTTCCCCTGTAACATACTCATGTGCTCCTAATCTGTACTGGTTGCCCCAGATAAGTGCATTAGGCTCAGGGGGAAGAACACAAGGGCCAAAGCACCCAGCTGGTTCAGTTCTGGGGTTGCCCAGGCAGTAAGGGAAAAGAGGTTGGCCTATAGAAAATTCAGGAAGACCAAGAGATAGGTGGGTAGGGAAAATTACCTAAGGTTGGCTAGTAAGGCAAGTAAGGAAGTCCAGTGAGCAAGGGCACAGGAGCTGCAGATAGCTGAAGGAATTAAGAAGGGGAAGAAGGCTTTCTTTCGCTATATAAGTGAGAAAAGGGACAAGGAAGGAAGGGATTGTTAGGCTTAGGAAAGGGGTGAAGGATAATGGAGGTGATCCTCCCTTTGTATAATGCCTTGGTCAGGCCACACCTCGAGTACTGCGTGCAGTTCTAGAGACTTCACCTCAAGAAAGACGTATCACTGCTGAAGAGAGTCCAGAGGAGCGCAACCAGAATGATCCATGGCATGGGTGAAAGGCCCTATGAGGAAAGGCTGGAAGAGCTGGGACTGTACTCGCTGGAGGAGAGGAGAGACAGGGGGGCATGATAGGGTTCTTCAAATATGTAAAAGGAATACACAGGGGTGCAGCCAAAGAGATGTTCAGACTAAAGAAGGGGAGGCAACCAGAGGGCATCAGTGGAAGCTAGAGAGGGGAAAATACAGTGGGGAGCGAAGGAGACATTACTTCACTGAGAGGGTGGTGGAGCCGTGGAATGTACTGCCCGGGAGTCTGGGGGAGGGCTTCAAGAAGGGGTGGGATAGGTACAAGGGAAAACTGAAGCTGAAGATGACCCTCTCTGGGGCGGGGGAAGAAAGCGAGCACCCATTAGGAGGCTGGCTACCGAGCAGACTTGACAGACCATCAGGCCTATTCTGCTGGCATTTAGTATGTTAATACATTAAATGTACAGCATAAATCCCCCTCTTAACTGCCTATAATGCATAGAATATAGTCCAAGTTGATCTAACCTATTCCCATATGGAAGGGTATGCACAGACCTTATGTTTCTAGTAATCCTTCTCTGTACACCTTCTACTAGCTTTTTACAGCCGATGGTCGTGGGAGCACAGAATGGTGAACAGTAGTCAAGATGCGGTCGTACAAGTGTTGTATACAGGGGTAAAAGAACGTCAGCTTCTCTGCTTTTAATATTTTTAAGAATGGTGGTGGTAAAAACAGAGTTTATTCCAAGGAAGCAAGGTGACCAGTGGGGTGCCTCAGGGATCAGTGCTAGGACCGGTCCTCTTTAATGTCTTTATAAGCGACTTTGCAGTGCAGCTGGAAAGGAAGGTCTACCTCTTTGCAGAGGACACCAAAATCTGCAATAGGTTGGACACTCCGAGAGGTGGAAAAAACTAGAGGAGTGGTCAAGGGTATGGGAGCTGGGTTTCAATGTGAAAAAGTGCAAAATAATGCACTTAGGGCACAGAAACCAAGAGGCAGAGTACAAAATGGGTGGCATGGTACCGATGACTGTCAAGCAGAAAAGCGACCTGGAGTAATCATATCAGATGACCTAAAAGTGGCCAGGCAGTGCAACAAGACAGTCGAGAGGACTAGTGGGATGCTGGGGTGCACAGGGAGGGGTATCACCAGCAGAAAGAGGGAGGTGGTGTTGCTCCTGTATAGACTGCTGTTAAGACCCCACCTAGAGTACTGTGTCCAGTTCCAGAGATCACATCTCCGGAAGGACACAGACAGAGTGGAGGCAGTTCAGAGGAGGAAAACTACAATGGTGCAGGGTCTGTATCAAAAGCCCTACGAGGAGAGACTAATGGACCTCAATATGTACACCCTGGAACAAAAGAGGAAAGGGGAGATATAATAGAGACCTTTAAATACCTCACGGGGGTAAATAAGGTAGGGAAGGGGAGTATTTTTTCAAAAGAAAAGGTGTTCAGAACAAGGAGATATGCTATGAAGCGTGGGGGAGGGTTAGATTCAGCAGAGATGTGAAAAGTACTTCTTAAACAAGGGAGTCATAATGGAAAGAAAGGGAAGGGGACAGAATGAGCTGTAGACTGGGTATGGTCTGTGCTAATAGTGTAGGTAGGGAGGAAGGGCAGACTAGATTGGCAAAGCAGTCCTTATCTGTCAAATCCTGTTTCTATGTTTGAGAACTAGGAATCTAAAGTGGTGGCACTCAAAGAATGTGAGGGCACTCTAGCGCACCTAAGAGTGCCACAAGGGAAGTATAAATATATTATAGATCGTGGCTGATCAGTAATATTTAGAATGCTGTAAAAGCCTTTCCCAAAGTGTGCCCATTTCAAGGGCCCCTGTGTGCAAGACACTATCTGCAGAATAAGCTTTTCATGTGCAGGGGAAGGGGCACTGAATGATTAAGAGTGCTGCAAGATCCAGAACTGTGCTCGGTTCTTGCTACAGTTGACTTATTACAACTGCAAACCCCAAAAAAAAAGCCGTTTCTTACCTGGCTAGATTCCTCCACCCCAAAAAAAAAAAAAGTATTCAAATGTTTTTGTATCAAGATAGAGAATACTGGATGGGCAACTATGCACAACCAGTGCGTTCCGCACAGAAGGGTTCTGATTGTCGCTGACCATGAGAGCGAAGCTCAAGAGGTTCATGGGAATCCAAACCCCACTTACTGAGGAACCACGCTGGATTCTGTGAATAATCTGAAATATCTAGATGCTCCTGCATCTAGAGGGATTTATACTACGTGTCCTTGCAATGCAGCATTTTATCTGGCTGACCCTCCATTTGGCAATTTGCATTTTCTCAGCTGCTTTTAAAACTGTGTGGCTCATACACTTTCCAAATAAACTGGAGTGCTACTGTACCACAGAAGGGTACAATCGCATTCTATGACCTTTGCAATGTGATACAACAGCACTGCAGCTGAGATGGAAACATACAGACAAGAAACAGACTTGTGGCTGGAAACATCTACTGACCAAGCAGTAATCCCACTGGTCTAGCTCATGTACTTTATTAATTTCCTTGCCCAGTACAAGCCAGTAGTGCTTTTTTCAGTGTGGTGTCATTCCTCAAAGCCTTCTTCAAAGGCCCACCTTCAAGCACACTCTTCCTAGCTACAGAGACCCACCCCCTGGACTGGCTTTTCTTTCCCCATAAATCTAGTAGCTTTTAAAATTATCCCTGCAGACAGGGTCCCACCAGATTAGCTCCACGGCAGCAGTTCCCCAGTCTGTAGTAGGGATGTCATGATCACTTTTTTAGTATTACGATATTTGTTTAAAAAGTATCACAATATACTATCCCAATATCTGCAGTATTTCTAATTTCAGGGAAAATGGCAAGAATCTAATTGGAGGAAGGTGGGGAAATCGAGAGTCATGGATGCACCCGAAAGGGACATGTAGCCAGAGTAGCAAGTCAAGATGTTTCATTATGGTATATTGTGCTTCATGATAATCACGATTTTTTTTGGATAAATTACTGTCAGTGGTAATTATTGTGATATATCGTCATATCGTGTTACTTCGACACCCTATTCTGTTTCTGGTCAGCATCTGCTGGGCAGAGGAATCTTAGGTACTCAGAGATGGTCAAAGAGCTAGGGCCAGCAATGGCCATCCAAAGCATCATCTGCCCAGTGACCTTGCCAACTGAGTTTGCCTTTTTCTTCCCAGGAAGCACCCATCAGAGTACGTGCTCAGACAATCGCAGTGCCAGCACACCTGATGCACCAGCATCAGTGGGCTTTCCTCTCTCCAGTGCGTGCACAATTTTCTCAGCTTCCCCATTTCCTGCAATCACTTAGGTGGAGGTAATACAGTGAAAGGCACTACCCTCCTCCCTCCCTGGAGGAGGCCATCCTGTAGGAAGCTCAAACCTTCCCCTGCCAGCCAGTCCTCCAATGAACCAAGCTCAGGACGTGAACTTCAGTCGCTAGTGCACCATCAGCACACTACCTCTGTGCCGTCTGGACAGCTTTCAGCAGCGCTTGTTGAAGGACATATCTGTCTGGCCTACAACCAAACCTACCAGAAATCAGTGGCTCTGTGCCCGTTTTGAACCATTAACAGAGAGACTTGCCCTATTTGGGAGGCCCTCCCTCACACTGCTTGCAGAAGAAGTGGAACATTCCACTGAAAAACTAAGGGAAGGAGAATCCTAGCAATTTCAGAGAATCACCATGACTGTCTTGCAGTGCCAAAACCACTTACAACCTTTTTCATGTTCTCATCTTCAGAATTCACAAGATAAATGTCATGCAGTGCTAAAAGATACCCTCCGGCAGCCATAAACTTCCCAGAAATAGCCCTCTTCTTCGAGATTTTGTCCCGGTCTTTTACCATCATATTTCAAGAATATACATTGCACATGAATGTGAAGGGGAACTAGTCAGAGTGTTGCTTTTCCCCTCTGAAGATCATGGGGGGAAATGTTCAAAGTAAGCTGAATAAAGGCCAGCTAACAAAAAAAAAAAAAGGCAGCAGAAATAATCCTGATACAATCTGCCCTCAACTCCGTCCCCAACTCCAAACCCCAGTTAATCCAGAACACCTTGCAAATGTTTTTGCTTTAAACTACTGCGCTTGCTTTCCTTTGAACAAAAGTATTCTAAGCAACGGTTTGGATACCTAAAAGAAAAACAGAGTTATCAGATTACAGTGTTTGCCGCCTGACGCTTGCTGGCCCTTTCTTCTAATGTACTTCATGTACCACAGATCACTACCACCATAAATTGCTCCTCCCCTTCCCCCACCGAAGCTTACCCAAACATGTATTCTAATTTATTGATAGAATGCTGGTTAAAATAATGCTGTAGTTCTCCAAAAAATGGTCCAATTTTTATTTCCGACTTGACCCTGGAGTACAAAATGATTTGCACAACATGATGTTTCCATGTCTCAGAATACATTTTTCCAGTAATCTTGGCATACAGTGCCTATTTTGTAAAGCTTAAAAGGGCAATACCATCACTCCTAAACTAATGGCGTGGAATCAGAGGGGCCCAACACAAGTTATTTTTTTCCTCACTTTTGTAATATGCAGTTAAGGAAAATGACCAGGGCTCCAATTAAGAATCTTTTGGGACAAGTACGTTACTCCTCATTATAAAAGTAAGGTGAGTAAAATCAAACGCAGATGAGTACAAATGTTCATAGGTTCATAGGATTTGTACAAGTTCAGTAGGTATTTCTACCTTTTATTAACTCGCCACCAAATCAAGGGTGAAATCTAAATTTAGAATCGCCCATATAAGAATCTAAGTAAAATTTGAAGATGTCAAAGTAGTACTAAATACCACATTTTCAGTGTTATTTTGAGTACCTTTCAGTTTTAGTGAATGGGATCTAGTATTGACAGCTGACAAATTTGTTGTAGTCCTATTGTTTCTAGTATTGCATCACTGTATAGCTTTATATGTCAAGCACAGATCTCCACAAAGTCTTCAATAGTCCACAGAATATAGACCAACTTTTTTTTAATCTACTTTCATAGTCAAGTTCTTTAAATGTTAATATTTTTTTTTGTAGTTCTACGTTGAATGTTTTCTATTAGTTTCTTGTTTTTAATTAGATAAGGAGCAGTTACTGAAGAGCACTATTCCAAATGAGGTCTAACAAGACCAGTATACAAGGGTATCAGGACTTTAGTGTCTCTACTTTTGATATTCCTTAATATGCAATTTAAAATTATATTCCCTTTTTTAACAGCATTAATTGTATGCATATTAAATGTAAAATCTTTGGAAAGTGTTACCCCTAAATCCTTTTCATGTTCTGTAGTTTCCAAACCTATGTTATTCATAGTATATGTAAAGCAAGGATTATTTTTGCCCAAATGCATGACCTTACATTTTGATTAAACAAAAGTCCTTTTCTTTTAGACCAATCGAAAAGGTGTGATAGATTATTCTGCAACTCCAAAGCAGAATTTGCATTATTGATAATGTTTCCTAGTTTACAATCATCAGCAAATTTAACAAGCCAACAAGAGTTAGTTAAAGGACTCACAGATGAAATCAAAATATTAAAAAAGAGTTGGACCCAGCACATAGCCTTGAGGCACACCGCTAGTTACTGGACCCCATGCTGACCGATGACCTTTTACAGAAACCTGTTGTGTCCGATTAGATAGCCATGCACGTATCCAGTTGATAACAACTCTGTGAATATTTAACTTCTCGAGTTCAGAAATAAGTATTTGATGAGATACAGAATCAAATGTTTTAGAGAAGTCTAGAAAAATTATATCCACCGATAAGTCACCATCCAGGGCTTCACTAACTGGCTCAAGGAAATGTAAAAGATTTGTTTGACATGACCTATTCTTCACAAAACCATGTTGGTAAGTGTCAACAAAATGTATGTCGTCCAAATATTTAGTTATTCTATTTTTTTTTTTTTTTTTAATATCCTTTCAAGCAGCTTGCAGATTACATCAGTTAAACTTGTAGGCCTATAATTTTGCTGAAGGAATTTACTACCACCTTTATGTAGTGGAATAATCGTGGCTTTGTTCCATGATGGGACAGTATTACCTGTTTTCATTGATAAATTAAATAATAATGTTAAAGGACCCACCAAAAATTCCTTTAGATTTATTAAAAATACAAGAGGAATACCATCAGGGCCCGGAGACCCACTATTCTTTAACTCTTTTATCACATCTAATACTTCATGTTCAGATATAGGAATGAAAGAAGTTTCCACCATTTTATTAGGTACATAAGCTAAGCTTTTAGGTTTGAAAACATTTATAAAATAATTATTCAAATTATTTGCAATTTCTGTTTCATCTGTTAGAATACCATCTGAAGATTGTATGGGTCCTACAGAGGGGCTATTTTGTTTTAATGAACCAATATAATTAAAAAAAAGATTTTTTATTGTCTTTTACAGTATTAGCCAGTTTCTTCAAGACTCCTTTTTTGCTTGATTATCAAATTCTTGCATTTATTTGCAATCTTTTTGTAATGATTCCAATTTAGAGGAGTTTTATTGTTTCTAAATTTCTTATCTAACTTTTGTTTCTTAGCCAAAATTGTCTTAATGTTGTTATTCCACCATAAGGGAGATCTTCGTTTCTTATTATATTTCTTCCTAACAGGAACCTATGAATTAATACTAGCTTGTAATTTAAACTCAATTTTGTTCCATACTGTAATTAAGTCATTTACTATAAGATCACAAATCCAATTCCAGTTCTAGATATTCTTTTATTTTTGGATATTTGGTATTTTTGAAGTTTCTTATTACAGTACAGCCAGTAGTTTCAGAGAAATATGAAAGGTTAATTGTTATAAGGATCATATTATGATCACTGTTTGCTAATGGATGTTTAATAGTAACCTTTGAATTTGTGTTTTCAATATTAGAAAAGACTAAATCAAGTATATTTTTCACTCTAGTAGGGGATTTGACTACTTGTTCCATGTTATATATGGACATGAGATCTAAAAAAAGCAGTGTCGAATGATGAGCTGCCTTTACAATTACTCCAGTTAATATTAGGGAGATTAAAATCACCCATAAATATACAATCTTTATCAAAAAAGGTTATCTTAAATATTAGTCATAAATAAATCATTTTCTTCCTTGTTTAAATTTGGAGCTCTATATCCTAATCCAACTGTGATGGTATGTTCTAAGGTAAGCTTAATTTTAATCCAAATTAGTTCGCTTGTATAATCGTTTTGAGAATTGTTTTTTACTAAAAAACTTTTCAGCTTATTATTTATATATAGTACAATTCCTCCTCCTCCTCCTCTACAGTTCAAACATTTTTTTTCAAATTTGGTATAGCCTAATGTTTCAGTTGCCCAATCTTCATTCTTGAACCAGGATTCGGTCACGCCACATATATCAATCTTATTAATTTGCAGAAAATGTGATAATTCGTCTATTTTATTCAAGAGACTTCTTGCATTTAGAAGTAAGATATTTAATTTATTTTCTACGCGAGTTTTAACATTTAGGAAATTAGAATTGTTAACTGACACAGGGCTGTTATTTAAAGTAGATACAGTGCCCGATATTGTTTTACTAGAATCATGTCTGTCCTTAAGAGAATCCACAAAAGAGGAAATCTCCCCCTATAATTTAGTTTAAAGAATCTTGAATGTGTGGTAATATAGGTTTCCCCAGCAAAGCATTGCCCCTCCTACTTAAGTGGAGCCCATCCCTTGAAAAAAAGTTCTTTTAAAAAGAAGTCCTTCCAGTGAGTTATACATCCTATTTGTTGTTTTACACACCATCTTCTCAACCAGTTGTTTAATGCTTTGATTTTGTTTAAATTAAACTCAGAAGCTTTAGGTATAGGTAATACTTCAGAAAAGGTGATTTCACAATTTAATTCAATTAATTTATTAGTCATTGCAACAATGTCCTGTTTAATTTTGATTAAAGGTTCTCTTAAGACATTATTGGCCCCAGCGTGTATAATGACCAAAGGATTTTCAGAATTTGTTAGTATATTATCCAGCATTAATGTAATACCACCTATTTTAGCTCCTCTGAAGGAGGATAATAATATAGATTCTCTATCGGGATTACATATTAACCTATCCAGGTTCTTTACTATAGAATCACCTAGAACAAACACTGGTTTGCATTCAACTCATGATTAGAATCCATCAAAGTAGGTTCACATGGTAAATGAGATGAGAAGATATTAATAGGAGAGATTGGTAAATCAGTAGAGCTTTGTAAATCTGGAGTTGCACAGGAGATGTTTTCAACTCTAAATAGGTTCATGTTAACCGCACTTTCGTCAGTTGTACCTAATAAAGTGCATTGGTTTGACAGGGGCAAGACAAAGGCTTTAGCTCTTCATCCTTTTTTTGCTGCCCTACAACCTTTAACAGACATCCAAGCGCCCTCTTTATTATCAGAATCATTTTCCCTTGGTCTTTTTTGTTATTATGTAGGGTCTCTGTCTGTAAATTTTGTCTAAAATAGGTACTGGGGCAGTTTCAGGTTCTAGTATGGAATCGCCAACTTGAAAACTTATTAAATCAGGATTTGCTGCGCTTTACATATCACAAAGGAGATCAGTTAAAGATTGCCCTTTTGCATGAAAATTTGTTTGAAATCTAGCAGCCATATTTTTCTGGCTAGCTTCTAGGGTCTGCAATCTCTCCCCGAATGTACTAATTTAAAGTTGCAATTCTTCGTTTATTATATATTTGATGCATTTATAACTTGATTGGTTAATATATCTACAGAAAGGGAATACATATTACAAATAGGGCATTTAATGCCTACTTCACCATTTGTGGTTGTAATAAATTCAGCCATATTAAGAAGGATGAATCCAAATATTGCAAACACTGAACTTAGTCACTGCAAGCTTTATTTACTGAATAGGGGTAGTTAAACGCTTAAAGCTTGCTTTACCTTAAAGGTATAATCCACTTTGAATGTTTTGTACCTAAATATCACTTCTTCCTACATATATCAACTGCACTCCTCGCATCCATGTCAAACATGCCTAACATATGCTAGTGGCGTGTCTGTCTTGTGGCGTACAGAAGCACTCTGCCTTTAACGGGCTTGTTTAAATCTCTCAGATGACCCGGAAGAGCAAAAAGGGGTCAATGAGTGCCTTCACTCTAGCGAACTATAAAAATCAATAAAACAGCCCCAAATAATAAATTACTACTAAAGTAGCTTACAAGACACAGACACAGGTTAGTAAATGTGTCTGAAACTCAAATATTCGAATCCCTGCTTGAGTTGTAGTCCCACACAGAGCGTATAGAACTACAGACCCTCTCTTCCTGCTTCCAGAAGCAGGGCTCCAAGCACTTTAAAAAATTTGTCAGTTCAGTTAAATTAAGGACAATACTATCAAGTGTACATCAATGTTGCACATAGTGAAAAATAAAAAGACAGCAAGACGCTCAGCATTTAAGGATTTTCAATGTCTTGACAGAGTGGAGTGAGGAGTACTTTTTTTTTATTTACAAAACAATGTAGTTTTTTTTTTTCTAGATAAGAACTGATCAGGTGCTAACAATGCTTCAGATAATGTTGGCAAGTAGGAGTAATTTACTCACCAGTTTTAAAATACAGAAACAAAGTAGAGATGCCAATGAGTGCTGTAAATCAGGAAAAAAAACTGCTCTTTTTAAATCAATTATATTATGAAGCACTATTCTTTGGAGTGTGGAGTATTTACAAATGTTGTCCGTGAGTATTAGTACTCAAAAAAATTCTGAAGAGCATTTCCTAAAATGAGGTGAGTAAAATAGGTCGGTTACTCCCCTTATCCGGAGCCCTTTTAAATGACTGTGCGACTCAAGTACAGTACTTTGCAGGCTTATTAACGTTTAATGCAAACATCAACACTGAACGATAAAAAGCTATGATGTAAGCACTGAAAATTAATAAAATCTATAACTGTTAAGTTTCAAGCATGTGTTAAAAGATGTCATTTTCACACATCAGTAAGAGTAAATATTCAGATTCCTCTTTTTTTAATACCATCTAACAAAACCTGGTCTTCATTAAAAAAATATGAATGCTTCAATTGTTTTTTTTCCTTTACGTTTTACTTCTGTAACTCATACCATCCTTTGCACCACAACAATTCACAATGCGAATAGTCCCAATATTCTTTATCATGACACTTACAACAGTAACTGAACTAAAAAACACTAACATTTCCCTTCCTCACATCTTACAAACATTCTATAAACATCTAGTTTCCTCTCCACTGCTCGTTCTTTCTTCTACAGTACTTAATCCATGTGCCTTTATAAAACAGATAAAATATGCCCAACTGTACTTAAGGATACCTAAACACAGTTATTACTGCATGAAGTGTTCACAAAACCCTCCTATGCATCTGTACGCAAAATGGGGTACTTTTGAATCCTGTACTCGTTTACCTTGAAATATGGCATTTTATTTGTTTTTGGCAACTTTTTTTTCATTTCAGCTGCAATAACCAGGTGTTCTGCCTCATAGAAACATAGACTTTGACGGCAGATAAGGACCGCTAGGCCCATCTAGTCTGCCCATTTCCCTACCTACAGGATAGGCCGCAGATCCTAGTTAACCAACAGCCTATTTCTTCCTATCCCCCACAAGAATTGCCTTATGTCTGTCCCATGCATTCTTGAAATCTCCCACAGTTTTAGACCCCACAACCTCCTCAGGAAGGCTGTACCATGCATCCACTACCCTCTCTGTGAAATAATACTTCCTCACATTGCCCCTGAACCGCCCTATCTTTAAATTGTGTCCCCTTGTTCTTGTAAGTCTCTTTTTCTGAAAGATGCTACCCTCTTGGACTTTGTTGATTCCAGTGAGGTACTTAAAAGTTTCTATCATGTCCCCTCTCCTTCTTTCCTCAAGGGTATACATATTAAGCTCCTTTAGTCTCTCCTCATACGCTTCTCTTGCAGACCCTGCACCATTTTAGTTGCCCTCCTCTGACTACCTCTATCCTGTCTATGTCCTTGCGGAGATGAGGTCTCCAGAACTGGACACAGTACTCCAGATGGGGTCTCACCAACTGTCTGTACAGAGGGATAACAACTTCCTGTTTTCTGCTGCTGATGCCTCTCCCTATACATCCCAGTATACCCCCAGCCCTCCCTACTGCCTTCTCACATTGATTGCTAACCTTAAGGTCATCTGATATGATTACCCCCCAGGTCCCTTTCCTTTTTTGTTGTTGTTACTACCTCCCCACCCATTGTGTATTCTTCCCCTGGGTTCTTATTTCCCAGGTGCATTATTTTGCACTTCTTTGCATTGAATCCTAGCTGCCATACTTCTGACCATTCCTCCAACCTTGCCAAGTCCCTTTTCATCCTTTCCACGCCTCCTTGTGTATCAACCCTGTTGCAGATTTGTGTCATCTGCAAAAAGGCATACTTTTCCTTCCAGTCCCTCTGCAATGTCACTGATGAAGACATTAAAAAGGACTGGACCCAATACTGAACCCTGCGGTACCCCACTAGTAACCCCTCTTTCTTCAGAGTGGACTCCATTTACAATTACTTTCTGTGTCCTGTTGTGCAGCCAATGTTTTACCCAGGCTACCACCCTGGGACCCACTCCCAGGCTGGTTAATTTGACTATTAATCTTTGTGTGGACTGTGTCAAATGCCTTGCTAAAGTCTAGGTAGGCCATGTCCACAGCCCTCCCTGGTCTACTACTTTGGTCACCCAGTCAAAGAAATCTATTAGATCTGTCTGACATGACCTTCCTGCTGTGAACCCATGCTGCCTTGGGTCCTGTGCTCCACTGGCCTCTAGGTACTTAACTATTCTCTCCTTCAAGTGACTCCATCACTTTCCCTACCACAGAGGTCAGACTGACAGGTCTGTAGTTTCCTGCCTCTGTCTTGGTCCCACTTTGTGAAGGGAATCACATCCGCCTTCCTCCAGTCCTCGGGTACCACACCATCCTCCCATGATTTATTAAAAAGAGTAGCCAGTGGTTTCACTAGTTCCTCCTTAATTCTTTTAGAATTCTGGGTGAATTCCATCAGGACCCATTGCTTTGTCCACCTTCAGTTTTAGGAGTTCTTGCAGAACCCTTTCTTCTGTGAAAGGACTGGGATCGACCCCCTATCAAGAGTGCTTCTGTTAATTGGATTAGGCACTTCCTCCCCTCTTTGTGAATACTGAGCAGAAATATTCGCTCAGTATCCCTGCTTTTTCACTGTCCCTCTGCCCACCCAAATCGCTCATTCTATTCAGCCTCACTATCCTTCCTTTGTCTTTCTACGTCGTGATGTACCTATAAAAGGTTTTATCCCCTTCTTAACTGAGTTGACAATCTTTCCTCAGTTTGGGCCTTTGCTATTCTGACTTCCCTCCCTGCTTCCTTCTGCCTTAACTGGTACAGCTCTCTGTCCTGCTCCTTCTGTGTTTCCTTATACTTCCGGAATGCTATCTTTTTCTTCCCGACTTTCACAGCCACCTCTTTTGAGAACCATAGTGGCTTTTTCTTTCATTTTGATTTGTTTATTTGCTTCACACAAAGGCTTGTTGCCTCTGTGATGGCAGTTTTGATGATTCCCCATTGTTGCTCCACACCTCCTTCTAACCTGTTTGCTAGTGCTTTTCTGAGGCACCTCTCCCATCTTGCCAAAGTCAGCCCTCCTAAAGTCCAGCACCCTCACTTTTGTATGGCTTGACTCTGTAGCTGAGTTTAATGTGAACCACACTGTTCGATGGTCACTTGTCCCCAGATGGCAACCCACTTCTAGATCTGAGATCCTCTCACTGCCACCGTTTTGAGAGTACGAGGTCTAAGATTGCTCCCTCACGAGTGGGTTCTGAAACTAGCTGTCTAATGCCTGCCACCTGTAGGGCATCAAGAATGGCCCTGCTCTTGGATGTGACTGCAGCAAATGTGGTCCAGTTAACATCTGGCATATTCAGGTCTCCCATCAACAGTATCTCCCCTTTCTCTGCCATTCTAAGAATGCTTTCTATCATATCCTTGTCCATTCCCTCCCCCTGACATGGGGGTCTGTAAACAACCCCTGTGCGGATTGTGGTGCCCTTTCCAGTCTCCAAGGTGACCCACAGTGCCTCCTCTCCTCCCTGTTTACTCTTTT
This sequence comes from Neoceratodus forsteri, assembly GCA_016271365.2. Taxonomy (NCBI): domain Eukaryota; kingdom Metazoa; phylum Chordata; order Ceratodontiformes; family Ceratodontidae; genus Neoceratodus; species Neoceratodus forsteri. The sequence continues at coordinate 760,779,320 of CM057453.1, forward strand.
GTTCAGTTGCTTTTATCCCTTCCTTTACATAGAGAGCTACTCCTCCCCCTCTTCTCCCCTGTCTGTCTCTCCTGTAGGTTATGTACCCTGGTATGTTAACATCCCAGTCATGGTTCTCTGTGTACCATGTTTCTGTGACTGCTACAATATCCAGGCATCCCTCTTCCATCAAGGCCACCAGCTCAGGGAGCTTGTTGCCCAGACTACGGGCATTGGTACTCATTACCCTCCATTTCCTGATGGCCTTACTCCTTTTTGCCCCATCCCTGTCCTTCTTGCCTTTGTCACTTTCTCCATTTACCCCTGCCCTTCTCCCTATCGACACCTCTATGTTGGTGTTTGCCGCACTTACTACAGTGATTATTTGGGGGCGCTAGGATTTCCCTGCTCATTTCCAGTGCCTCCCCCCTTGGCTAGTTTAAAAGCTTGCCAATGAAGCATTTAAACCTATCACCTAGGATCCTGGCTCCCCTCCCGGACAGATGCAGCCCATCATGACAATATAGGCTTGCATCACTCCAGGTGGACCCCCAGTCCCCAATGAAGCCAAATCCCTGAGCTCCACACCAGTTTTTCAACCACTGATTGTATCCCATGGTGCGGAACACCCTAGCCTCTCTATGCCATAGATGGGCAGCACCTCTGAGAAGGTTACCGTGTGTGCTACTTGACTAAGGCCCCTCCCCAATTCCATAAACTCTTCCCTGCACTTCTCCAATCCCTCTTTAGCCAGGTCATTTGTCCCTAGGTGGACAATGACATCCAGCTCCCTCCCAGTGCAGCTGCTCGCAATCCTGAGGATTCGCTCCCTGTCCCTCCAAGCCATGGCGCCAGGCAGGCACCTCACCTCCCTCTCCTTCCTCCCCCAGTTCTACCTTCCTAACAATGGAGTCCCCCACCAGGAGTTGTTTCCTTCCCTGCAGGGTCCCTGCCACCCTCCTGTGGGTCTCCTTTGTGGAGGTTCCCAGCATCCTCCTTGGTCTCCAATGTAGGTGCCTCCATAGAGGAACCACACTTTGCCAGAATGGCATAGGAATTGTGGAGAGGTACAACTGGAGGGATGCACCTCTGTTCCACCACCCTCACCCTCCCTGAGCCCACTGTGGTCCAACCGCTCCTCTTTCTTGGCAACCTCTGAGGCAACGGCAGAGGCACTGGTGGTCCCTGGATGGAAGAGGTCGTCCCACAAATCCTGGCCAACTCAGCCTGTAGATGAGCAACCTCCTCTCTCAGCCCAGAGAGGTGCCTGCAGATGGGACAAAACCGCATCCTCCAGAACGTCTCCCGGAAGACTGCTGCTCCACAGCCACTGCACTGCACCACTCCAATCATGTCTTATTTCTGGCCCCTTAACTGTTTGCAATCCTTACTCTTTCCTCTGTTTTTTTTCTCTCTTTCCTTACTTTCTGCCTGTGTGTCCTTTAAGCTCCTGATTGTCCTGTTCTGAGACAAGAATATCCTATATTTCTCAGTAGACCAGTTACTTGCTCAGAGGCAGACCTCCAGCAGCTAGAGGGGGCCGAGAGCTACTCTTGCCCTTCTAGGATGGTGGGTCTTGGTGGTTCTGTGATCACTCATTTCTGCCCCTAACAGGAAGTTCCTGTTGTCAATCAAACTCTGTGCCTATAAAAATAGAACTAGCTTTGGGTGGGTGGGAGGGAAGGAGGGCAATATAGTCCCAGCAGAGAAGTTCAGTCACACAGCAGTCCTTTCTCCTGGTGTCTTCTGCCAAGCTCATAGTTTATAAATGGTCATCAGAACCCCTCAATAGTTTCACACCCTAATGAGTATTGTTTTAAACAAAGACAGAGAAGCTGGTCATTTCCGAAGGATTAACAACCAGTTTGGGGGGGATGGGTGGCTTGAAGTGCAGCCAAGAGCCACCTCCTTAAAAAAGTATAATCGCACTAACAATTTTCTTTTTTCCCCCCATTTATTCTTAAATAACATTTTAAGCAGAGTGGCGCGAGCAGTGTGTGCCACACAGCGTCAACTGGATTGGTAATTTCTAAAACTTGAATTACCAAATCAGGAGCCTTGCTAGGCTCATGATCATGAATAATGAATTAGACTTATAATATCCCTTACATTATCAGTGTCTTTATCTGGCTGATCATACAACTCTCCTCCCTTAAACAGATAAGGAAGGAGGCTGGTAACAGCACGGTCAGTGCACTGGGATACTATTATTATATTACTAAATATTAGCCTTAAGGTAGATCCTGCACCTAGGTGATCCTCTGGCAGAGTCTCTTGACAATGTCAGAGGCTCAGCCAGGGGGAGCAGTGGCACACAATTACAATATGTATTGTGGGCAGGGAGTCGTATGATCAGTCAGATAACGACAACGACTTTAAGAAAAAGTAAGTAAATAGTGTAAACACTTTCATTCATTTCAGATTTCTTAACTGGGCTCCTCAGGGCCCAGCCCATTAGTGTTTTTTTCTTTTTTTGAGGGGGGATGATAATTTTATTTATTGAATTTTGTTAACCGGCTAGGCCCACTGGAACCCAAAGTTCCTTTTTCAGGGGCGACCTGGAGTTAGTTACACAGAATGCCAAACAATACAGATTTTACAAAGTCAGACATTGCATGGGGTAATCAACTAGTTGTGCTAATATAAAACGCATACCATAACAAGAAACAGTATTCACAAGGGTACAGGAGATTAGTTCACAGGCAGAACATATTTCTCTCTCCTAAGCTATTCTCCGGGCTCATAACTAGTGGGAGGTCCTTCCTGGAACCACGTGACAGGCAGGAAACAAATCTCTGCAGGGGGATCAGATCCTCCCCTCTGCATCCTGTAGCTCCCAGTTTACTTCCTGCCTGCCATGAGGCAGGTTCTCTGCAGGGGCTGTGCCATTATTATGGCAGAGCTGAAGACACCAAACTGTAAGTGCAGTTTATTTTCGATTAAGAGGAGGATTTGCAAGGGGGGAACTTAAACTGCATTGCCTCACAGATTCGGGAGGGTTCCCAGTCTCAGCCATGCATGCTGAATAGACTGGACCCCTTCTCTCCTACTTCTTCCCGCGCTTTGAGGCACCCCCAACGGTCATTACTTGGAGGGAGAAACAGGATTCACTCATCAGAATTCCTGCTTTTTCTTTCTCAAAGGATCCCAGCCTCAGCCCTGCACGCTGGACAATCTGGCTCCTTATTTCTGCTCCAGATTTCCCACCACCAGCACCAGAGTCTGGCAGGTCGCAGGCATCAGGGCCACTCATGCTGCACATTCATTTTCAGGTCCAGAGAGCCGTGCTCTATTTTCCTCATCGGCGGCCCGAGTGCCGCGCATTATTTTTCTCACCGATGGCCCTGCTGCTCAGGCCATCGACGCAGCGCTCCTCGCAGGCTCGTCGAGGAGCAGAAGGAAAGCCACTAGGAGTGATCCCATCCCGCGGCAGGAGGAGCTCAATTTCGGCTCGGGATAAACCACGCTTCAGCCCCTCAGCAATGACCAGGAGCTTCAATTCGGCTCAGGCGGAGCCACTCTTAGCCTCGGAGAACTGCAGGTAGAAGCGGTTTTCTGGCTCGCCGACAATCGGCGTAGGAATTGTTTTAAAGCGGTCTCACTTTACAGCAGCAGCAGCGGCTTCATTTTGGCTCGGGGAGAGTCGCACTATATACAGCTCCTCTTCGGCACTCCTGGAGTGGGAGTGCTCCACAATAGCAGGTACTTCATCACAGAAGCGCTCCTCCATAGCAGGGGCTTCATTAGCGGGAACACTCCACAGTGCCTGGGGTTTCATTTCAGCTCAGGAAGAACCACGCTACAGCCCCTCATCACGAGCACTCTTGGAGCGGTCGTGCTCCACAGTAGCAGGGGCTTCATTTTGGCACAAAGCGGTAGTGCTCCACAGCAGCAGTTTCGGCATTTCGGCTCAGGAAGAGCCGCACTACAGCCCCTCATCGATGGTCAGGAGGGCTCAGGCATTCGACTCTATGGCTCATTACTGAGTCTTCTACCCATCAAGCCCCTGGATGCACGACGGGGGAAACCGGTCAGAGCAATAGCGCTTCCTTTACAATCCAGCTTGTTGTTATACTCAAAATAGGAACTCATGCCACCCTCCAGTACAAAAGGTCTGCAAGGGCTGTCGGGAGCAAAGCACATATTCTTGCGGGGCGGGAAGTGCCACAGACTTACATTCCCCCTGGTCACCTTTATTACAGGGACCAAACCCGGGCAGCGCAGACCCATCAGCCCTTCTCCTCCTCCTCCAAGGGGCAGCATTGGTTACCATCAGGCTTAGCCCATGACGTAACAGGCAAGCCTAACAGGGCCTTCAACCTCAACCCATCATGCTCTGGCCATCAGCCCCTAATTTCCTTCATAGATCGTAGGGTCCACGGGAAGCCACCCCAATGTCTACTCCCATTCTTTGGACCAGAGGGACATCTCTCCTCTCGGCACCACAGGAGAGGAAGAGGTCACACCAGTAGCAGATCTGAGGATGTCCACAGTGGAAAACTTCCAACAGGACAGCCCCCCAAGTCCGCCTGTGGTCAGGCCCCCCAGAGAAAGGGGCTGCTGAGTGGCGTTCTTGTCCTGAATGACTCTTCATCCAGAAACTTAGTACTGGATGACCTAGATTACTTCATCAGGCGGGTGAGTGAGGAGTATCACTGGAGGTCTCTCTTGTCAACTCCTAAACCTCCAACCAGCGCTCAGACTGGCATCGGCTGCCAAAAAAGAGAGAAAATAAATATATCTATATTACCCCTGGGGTGGAGCTTCTCGACGGGACCCAGGGGATACGAAGGTGGATGCATCCCTCGAAAATCGAAATTTAAATACCTGTAAATTTTCCTTCTCCGATGGCTGGTCTCCAGGCTTCCTTACTCCTGGGCTGTACCTCCTGATGCTGACTGACAGGCAGGAATCAGACCTCTGCAGCAGGGGACATCCAGCCCTCCACTTCCTGTCTCCCTCAGTTCTTCCTAAAGCAGTCCAATGTGGTAATACTACTAGAACTTGGAGTCAGGAAACAGGAATACGAATTTTAAGGCATATATGGCCGTGAGGCCAGCCAACTATATACATTCTGGGGGGAAATGCGAAGCCCGGAGACCAGCCGGAGAAAGAAAATTTACAGGTATTTAAATTTCGATTTCTCTCTCCTAAGCTGGTCTCCGGGCTTTCTTACTCCTAGGATATACAAAAGCAGTATGTCCCCAGATGTCCCAGGTGGGAAGAATGTCAAGAGTCCTTAAGGGTTCACCACCGCTTGAAACACTCTACGGTCAAAGGATGCCTCTGCCGAGGACATAATTTCCAGTGAGAATTTTTTTTTTTTTTTTTAAAGAGTGTGTGTGAATGGATGATCAAAAGGCCACTCACTCAGTTGAGTGTGCTGTCGATGCTTCTCTGAATTACGCCCACAAAGGGGGCCATGGACTCTCACTGGGCCAGGAAAGTTACTCTGGCCTGATCATATGCCGTAGAGGTGACTGATAGAATCCGTTTGGCTATAGAGCCTAGTGAATCCTTGCTGCCCCAAATTTTTTCCCTTTAGCTGGTATGAACACAGATGAAGTTTTGCGAATAGCTTCCTCTCTCGTAATGTCCATTTTTCTCCCTTTCCCAGGTCTAGTGTATGACATTTTCCATCCTTGTTGCTTTTAGAGAGTGGGCAGAAGGAAGGAATAATGAACCCTTGACTTTAATAGAAGGGAGACATAACTTTGGCAAACAAAAATTGGAACTGTTCTAGCCTCATGAATGAGTGTACAGCTCTTGGGCCAGCAATGCTTTTAGTTTGCTGAAACTCCCAGCGGGAATAACAGCTTTGAGAAAAAAGGAAGACCTTTATTTTGAGATGCATGATGGATGGCTTGAGAGGCTCTAAAGGGGGCCTTGGTCACGGCCCTGAGAACCCTATTAAGACTCCAAGGTGACAGCTTTGGTTGACTGAATATTTTTTAATGCTGCTGCCTGAAAAAGTACCAGACATGGGGATACGAGCCCAACAATTCCCCAGGTCCGTCAAGAGTGCCCCCCAGTGCAGAAACTCTAATTTGTAAGGTGGCTGGTTGCAGTCCTTTGTCCATCAGTCTTAAAGGAACTGCAGTAGTACAGGCGATTATATTGTGTCACTCTGTATCCGTCTGGAATGAAGCCAGAACCAAAATTTCCTCTGGATTCTATAATGGTTTGGAGGAAGAAGAGACACAAGTTCCTCATCATGTCAATAACAGGAGCTGTACCGCGCAGCTCCTTAAAGTTTTTCCACTCACTTTCCCAGACTAGAGAGAGACCAGTTGTTAAAATGGGGTGCAAAACTTGACCTTGATGGAGAATTCCAATGGCTGAACCTGAATGCTCGAGGTGGTTGCCCTGACTAATGAATGAGAAACAACTAAGTGCGGAAAAACCATAAGGGGCAGACTAGAATCATGACTGACCTGTCCAATGCCACTTTGTGGAGGACTCTTGATAGAGGCGGTATTGGAGGAAGGCATACAGGAGACCGAACAGATCCCAGTTTATGGGGAAAAAGGTGTCCTGAGCCCCCGCTGGTTCGTCCTTGGCCAGGGAACAGAACTGCTTTACCTTGGAGTTTTGCATGCAGGCGAAAAGATCTGTTTGAGTATTGCCCCACTATTCTGTCTGAATGTGGGAGGCACTGTCCTTCAGCTGATATCCCTTGGTCGACCCACTTTGCGACCGAGTCGTTCTGCTATGACATTTTCCTGTCCTGATACAAACATCGCTCAGTGGTGTTCAACCCACTGAAAAAGAAGGGATTCTTTTAGCATCTTTTAGCTTCTCGTTTTGCCCTGATGGTCAGTGTTTGTCAGCGTTGCCAGATTATCAGTTGGAAACAGGCTAGCCAGATTGAGGAATTGCTGTTCAGCGTGTCTCTGGGCATGGCCCATGTTCCCCCCTCAGAAACACTTATACTGTACCTTGTGTCCAACAGCGATCCCCTGCCCGGTGCCAACAGCTGATGCAGGTGAGTCCTTCCCAGCTCCTGAGACTTGCATTAGTCTCGATTCCGACTTAGTGCGGATAGCCTAACTTGTGACCCTTCATGACCTCCGACCTCTGGGACTGTACCTGGAGGAAGGGCTTAATTAGTCTTATTGAGCCGTGTGAAAAAATAAGCAGGTAGCTGAGGAGCTTGCAAAACTCCTTGATGAGCCATTACAGATCCCAAAATCTAGGTTTCGGGGGGAGAAACCTTGTGTCATGATGTGAGTCCCCCAGGAGAATCAAGGTCTGGTTTGGAATTAGGGAGCTCTTTCTTCAGCTGATGGGAAAACCATGAGCCATAGGGGACCTGACTACCTCTGCCACTGCCACTGCCTGTAATGCCTGGTTGAGCTGTGAGAAGACTGCAATGGTAGAGTTTGAACTGGAAGTACTGCTCTCCCACTTTGAATCTGGGATAGTGCGTGCACCATAACTGCATGAGAATATGCAAATAGGCATCTTGCAGATTTATGGGTGCCGGAAAATCCCCTTTTTGCGACTCCCTGATTACACGTGACAAAGTTTCCACCTTGAAGGGTCTGCTGCGAACAAAACTGTTAAGGCAGATTTAGTTTGTCCTCCGAGTATGCACGGGCTTGAATACTCTGACTGGATCCCTACGTCCAGGGTCTGTACATGCTCCTGAATTACGGTAGTTACGTTTTCGGCTCTTCTCTGGAATCTTTTATCACCTCCTTTAAAGACTATCCATACGGGAGCTCTCCCTTGTCGGGGGCATTCGCCAAGTGAGCTTTGGCAACCTGTCCGCCTGCCATGCCTGCAGCCTTAAGTATGTCGAGGCGGGATAAGTTAAAGCATGGCCCTTGCTGCGCAACTGGCAGCCTCCTTAGAGATATCTGCTGAAAATGCCAAGAATAGTCCCGTTCTGAGGCTGTTGCAGGGCGGGCTTATCTACATCTGGCTCGTCAGCACGCTGGAATGCCAGGATAGTGGCCCAAGGCATTGCGGCTCCTGCAGAAAAACAGGTTGGCTGGGCTTGCTTATATGTGGCTCATCAGCACGCTGGAACACGTCAGTGGTGTTGAGAACAGGTTGTTCGCAGCTGCTTTAAGGGAGGAGTGGAGGACTAAAAGCGTCTGTTTGAGCGAGGGCCTCTCCGTTCCCATCCAATGACCATCTCAGAGGGTAGCCTTTATGGTAGTAAGTAGCTGCCAGGCCATAATTTATTTTTTTTTTTTTTTTTTTTTTTATTAGAACTTGAAGGGATTTGCCATAGGGCTAAATTTTTTTTGATTTTTTAAATTTTTAGTTGTTTAACCAGGAGTAGCACACTAAGCTGAAAGCTTTTTTACAGGAGTGACCTGGGAGCACAGGGAAGTTAAGTGACTTGCTCAGGGTCACACAGTATGCAAGTGGAAGCTGTGGGATTCAAACCCAGGTCTGGTCTGCTGGATGTCACCAGATTTGCAGCTCAGAGCCTTAAACCACTGCACTGTACTGCCTCCCATGCGAAAAGATTGTCCGTCACAGCCATGAGTGATGTTGCGGACGCCAGAACAGTCTGCATTAGAGATACCCCCACTTGCCTGACTGAGGGGTTCTGGGTTCAAAACCAGAGAGCCCCTTCTGTGGTGGCCTGGCCCAGTTTCTGAATGTTTTTGTTGAACTGGTGAACCTGGAGGTTGATGTCTTCTAGATTTAGGTTGATGCCTTCTGGATTATAAACAGAGTAGCACAGGATGCAACTGTGGTGGGTCTAGGTAGGATGCTGTCAGGCTTATCCTAGGATACACTCGGGGGTTATGTCGTCCCTTGTTGCTGGCAGGCACCCCATGCCAGTCCCATAATCCATGAGATCTGGTAGTCCAAGTGCTAGGGGATAGGACCTGCATCTAGATAAACTGGGGTCCTATGAGTGCCAGAAATTCCCCCTGCAATGCTTTAGGTTACCCTCTATACCTCACCTTTCTCCTATGAGGTGGAATGTTGATCCTCCCAGGTGAACTGCCTCTCAGGGTGAGAATATGGATGGTCCATTTTCTTGTATCCTCTAGAGAGGTCTCATACCTGGTCTTATTTAACTGTTGTATTTAACTGTTTTTATGAGGTGTGGTGTCAGAGGGGGCTGCAGATTTCTGAGTCCCTCTGCAAGCTGTCTGTTAATATGACCCATGGGCTATGTTACAGAGTCGAGGAGGATCTTCCTCCGTGACGTCTTCCCCATTCACAGACGTTGCCCTCTGGACATTATAGGAGAAGCTACCCAGCCAAGGTCATTAGCAGCGGGCGACTAGCAGCGCTGACCTTTTCTGCCCCGGGAAGGCGTGTTTGAGGCCACAATAGCACAAGAGGCCCTACTTCCTTTAATTCAGCTTACTCCCCCCTTCCTGATGTCATGCTGCTGAAGCGGGTAGAAAGTATGCTGGTTCTTTAAAAATAGTGCCAGTCCTGAACAGGCCATCAGAGCTGCCCTTGTGCTGTAGTCTTTTTCTAAGGTTTTTTATTTTACTCCCCCTAGAATATGCAGGGATCTGAAAAAAACCTAGGCAGCTGGCTCACTTCTTGACAGTTTGGGGGGGTGCAGCACGGTGGACAAAGGCTCCATAATAGTGCTCCTCCCACACTGTAGTGTTCATCAATGGAGTCGCTAAGCTGTGCTGCAGGTCCACCGTCAACGAGCGGCTGAGGTAATCTGATTGCCAGCCGTCGACTGTTGCCTCACATATGATAGTTTAAGCCCCTTTTCGCTCGGAGTTCCTTATCCCTGCAGCGCTTTGTCGAGCGGTGATTTGTCAACAAGAGCCACTGACAAGCTGCCAGCCCACCATCGACGAGTGGGTCAATTACAATGCAGTCGATGGGATAAAAAAAAAAAATATGTGGAAAAGATACGGGGCTGCCAGTTGAGGGGAGATGCAGTCTCCCTAAGTGCCGTTTATTCCCTTGCATGATCCTTCACCGGTAGTAAGCGCAGGAAAACAAACACACACACAGTTTCTGCCCGAAAGCTGAGGGGAGATGTATTCTCCCTAACTCCTCGTAGAAAGCATGGGAAAACAGCCTCACGAAGAGATGGGGCCCATCCTCCTTAAATTCAGAAGCACTCCATTGCTGTTCTGACCCCCTAAAAATATATGTTGCAGGTTACTGAGCACTCCGGGCCCGTTCTGATTCCCTGAAACATACTTTCCACTGCACTAAGTAGCATTTCAGGCTTAGTGCAGGATGTGCAGGGAGCAAACATCCCAGTGAAAATGGGGCCAGACTGTGCAGCTTGCAAGGCTCAGACTGGCACCCACCCTGGGATTCTAAAATACAGCGATTTCTGATCCTCATTGAAACAAAATTTCTTAACTTACAGTCTGCTGTCTTCAGCTCTGCCACATGGCAGAGCTCTGCTTGCAGAGTACCTGCCAGACTGAAGGCAGAAAGTAAACTGAGGGAGACAGGAAGTGGAGGGCTGGATGTCCCCTGCTGCAGAGGTCTGATTCCTGCCTGTCAATCAGCATCAGGAGGTACAGCCCAGGAGTAAGGAAGCCCGGAGACCAGCTTAGGAGACAGAAAGACGCTTTTGGTCCTCTGCAACCTCCCTTAAAGCAGCCGACAACCTGTTCTCAACATGAGCCACACTGCTATGGGCCACTAACCTGGCATTCCAGCGTGCTGACGAGCCAGATATAAGCAAGCCCAGCCAACCTGTTGTTTTCAGCATGAGACACACTACCATGGGCCACTGACCTGGCATTCCAGCGTGCTGACAAGCCAGATGCAAACAAGCCCACCCCGCAGCAATGACAGCTCGGGTCTATTCTATGCATTTTCAGCTGATGTCTCTTAGGAGGCTGCCAGATGCGCAGCAAGGGCCATGCTTTAACTCACTCGACATACCTAAGGCTGCAGGCAGGCAGGCGGACAGGTAGCCAAGACACACTTGGTGAAGGCCCCCTACAAGGGAGATGATCTGTTCGGATTGTCTCTAAAGGGGGAGGTAAAAGAATCCAGGGAAACTATGAAAACCTAATTACCATAATCAAGGAGCAGTTACAGACCCTGGTCGTAGGGATCCAGTCAGAGTATTCAAGCCCATACATACTCGGAGGACAAATTAAATCTGCCTTGGCAGACGATACTGGGTCATCTCTCGCACCCAGCAGTGGAAGAAGCATCAGTGAGGCCAGAAAGGTCACAGTAAAGGCCCTGGACCCATCCTCAAGTAGGGGGCAAGCTTCCAGTTTTCTCAAGGAAAGGGTTTGCACCTCCGCGATCAAAGGGGTGCCAGACAGTTTTAAGCAGGGTCCTCCCACTTAATGTGGTACCCTTACCCTTATCTACACAGAATATGTCTGCTTTCCAAACACTCTCAGACCACTTACAGGCTGGAGCAAGCAGTGAGTGCCCAGCGCAAAATAGGTACTTGGATATTTATGGTCTATTCATCAGAGCCCCAAATTGTTTGGGAGTGTTTTCTAAGCTGTATGGGTCCTCAAATATCTGAGCGAATTCGTTCACCACAGGACATTCTATAGGAGTACCCTTGCATCCATCTTCAGAGGTATCCCACCGGGGAGATCAGCTGGTCTCAGCAGATTTGGAGGCACATTTTCACATATTCTGTCTGGGTGGTACCCTGGTCAATGACCCTCAGGACGAGCAAACAACTCTGGCAGTGACTGAGGTCACCCACTGCCTCTCAACCATAGGATTCCTGATAACCAAAGAGCTCTCTTCCACCATCAAAGCATCTGAATCATTGAGGAGTAATCTTCTGAACATCTCAAACTAAAGTCTTTCCCTACAGATGTGCAGGCACATCAGGGTTCTCTTTAGCTTTGTGCAAGTACCTCGGGGTTCTCTTCTGCAAAGATCAAGTGGCCTAATGCCTTTTAGACACACCTTCGCCCAGCTTACGGGGACCAAGGGCTCCTGGGCAGCCTCCGTTCCATGGGCTCTGGTTATCAGTCGAACAGACTATATCAAGGGTTCCAGTCAAAGGTCAGTCCGGGCCAGCAGATTCAAACACTGGGCCAGTCAAACCTGCTCCATCAAGGGCCCGGCTGGGCCCTTGGATCCAAGGCTATTGCCAGGAGGAAGCATCCCTACATTGGGGGTCCCGTTGCTCAAACTTCATGAAAGATATCAAGTAGGGGCACCCTCACCAGGGGAGAATTACTGCTGATGCCAGCCGTGGTGCTGGCAAGTAGTCGAGGGTTGAGACCCACTATAACATCAACATACTGAAGTTACCGTCCGACATTTCAAAGATCCGAAGCACAGAGCTCCAGTCAGAATGCTCTCATCCTCAGTCAACTGAACCACAATGGCCTGCACATGTCACCATGTAGGGACATGAGCTCTTGGATAGTACGGAAAAAAAAAAAAATACTGCTCTTCCACTGGGCAGGGCATCACAGAATGAGCTTAGTGGCCGTATAAATACCAGGTCAGATGAACTTCATGGAGGATTGGGTTATCCCAGGAGGATGGGACCTAAAGGTCAACCCCTTCCTCGTCCTGGCGGCAGGGGGGAAGCCTCCTACTGGTAGTTCTCCACTGGCTAGTGAAGACTCAAAGTTCCCCAGTCCTGCTCTCTAATTAGGGTCGAGCTGACCATAGCATAGGATGACTTCTCCCTAGACTGGGGACCCTGCAATTTCATGTACGACTTTCCTCCAATTCAGCTAATCTTAAGAATCCATTTCTACTAATCCCAAGGCTCCTGCACAAGATCACCCTGGATTGAGTGGAGCCATCTTCTGACATTGGAAAATCAACCGGGTCCTCAGAACCCTCACCAAGACCACATTGGAACTCATTAAGGAAACGCCCGTCATCCTCCTCACAATGAAGGTAGTCTTCATACAGCACCCGCTTCAGCCCACTCACTGCAACCTGAGGTATAGCAGATAGGAGCTCTGTTTTTCTTGGGGAACCTTCACGGTGTTTCCCCAGAACTCCGGGATTCTCCGAACATCTCCATTTTTTCTACTGAAGGTGTTATCTCCCTTCCTCAGCTACCAGGAACTGAATATCCCTGTCCTATGTCCTAGTCCTAAGAGTGAGAAGGAAAGGGAAATTCTCCTTCTGGGCTAGAGTAGAGCATTCAAGCTTTACATCAGGAGAGCAGAAGCCCTTATATGACTCTTAGTTTATTCACCCTCACTTTAAGGGCCGAAGTTGGGCAAAAAAGCCTTAAAAGCCTCTTGGAACAAATTAATTTCTTCTCTTCTCTTCTCTATCACCTTCCAAAAGATTGGGGCTTTCTACGCTGGAACCATGGACGGCACCTTCAGCTCAAGCAGTAGCTACCTCCCGGTGGGAATTCAGAGAAGCCTTCCCGCAGTCTTTCTCAGAGTGGCCACTTGGTCATGAGAAGACTTCAAGCAGTCTTTTTACAGAGCGGCCGCCTGGACATCCATCCATTCCTGGACAAAGTTCCACAGATTGGATGGGTCTGCCTCTGCTTATTATTTGGTCCCTTCATAGGCGGGGGGCCCATAAGGGTCTGCTCACATTCTTCCCACCCAGGAAGCAAAGGGATGTACTGCTTTAGTATATCCCACTAGTTATGAGCCCAGAGACCAGCTTAGGAGAGAGAAATTGAAATTTAAATACCTGTAAATTTTCTTTCTCCGACTGCTGGTCTCCGGCCTCCTCCCCTCCCAGAATGCTGGATGTTGGCCATCTGGCCTGAGGGTTTGCAGTCGGCTCTTCCAGGCCATAAGTGCATATTAACATTTCGTATTGTTGTTTCTCAGTGATGTTTTACTTCAGGGGACATGCTTTGGAATGAACTGAGAGCTACAGGATGCAGAGGGAAGGATCTGGTCCCCCTGCAGAGATTTTTTTCCTGTCTGTCATGTGGGTCCAGGAAGGACCTCCCATTAGTTATGAGCCCGGAGACCAGCAGTCGGAGAAGAAAAAATTACTCACCTTAGTAATGTTGTTTCTTCTAATGGAGTCTTGCTATATTATAGACATTAGCAATTTGATCCAGCTCTAGAACTGCCCCGGAGTGAAATGGTTAAAACCATTCCAAAATAGAATTTTGGCACGAGAGCAGCTCTATCTGTGTCATTTCAAACTTGAACTGTCAGATCTTTACAAGCCAAACTCACTAAGGTCTGTGTGGAAGCTGTAACCTACACTAGCCAAATGGTTACCTAAATAATAACAACCATTGATGGTCCCAACACCCAAGACTCAAGTCAGGGGACCAGAAATACTAACACCATTCTAATAATATGAAAGCGAAACATAAGTATAATAAAACACACACACGCGCATACACACACACTCCAAAGTCCCAAAGGGACAAAATGCTAACAGGACATAAGTAATTGCACACACTAGTTGCCCGCATCCCCACCAAGTAGAGGTTCTGAGAGGGGCAGGTTGGGGAGGTCTATAATATAGCAAGACTCCATTAGAAGAAACAACATTAGTAAGGTGAGTAATTTTTCTTCAAACAACATGAAGTCTTGCTATATTATAGACATTAGCAGAATACACAGCAGTACCTCCATGGAGGAGGGCAGAACCTACTTAGGAATAGGTTTGAAGAACAGCTGTGCCAAACCCACTATCTCTCCTGGCCTGGACATCCAGGAGTAATGCTTGCAAAGTGTGTACTGCTTTCAAGTAGCAGCCTGGCAAATCTCTAATAAAGGGATATTTCTGGCAGCAGCTAGAGACGAGCTGTACCTGGTAGAATGACCCTCAAACCGGGGCTCTGCCCACTTTCTGATAACAAAATTGGATACAAGAGACAATCCACCTGGCTATTGATCTCTTAGTGGCAGGTTTGCCTTTCCCAACCTCACCATAGGTAAGGAAAAGTTGGAGGGATTCGAACCTGTGACCTTTGGTACGCTCTATATAATAACTAAGAGCTCTCTTAACATCCAGGCTGTGCAATCTCCTCTCACCTGAAGAGCAGTGATCAGTGAAAAATACTGGAAGGGAGATAGATTGATTAAGATGGAAATCTGAAACCACCTTAGGCAAAAACTTCCTATTAGTCCTAAGGACTACCTTATCCCTGTGGAAGAAATAAAGTCAGTCTCCACTGACAAGGCTTGCAATTCACTTATGCGTCTGGCAGAAGTGATAGCCACTAGAAAAAGAGTTTTCCAAGTTAGGTACTTAAGCTCTGCAGAAGACAGAGGTTCAAAAGGGTTGCATTAACTGGGCAATGCAAACATTAAGGTCCCAAGCAGGGCGGTTCCGAAAAGGAGGATTAGTATGGAGTAATCCTTAAAAACTTGAAAACACAGGATGAGAGGAAAGAGGGATGACTTTCCTGCTGACACAAAAGCAGACACAGCTGCCAAATGAACTCTCAGGGTAGCTGGTCTGAGACCAAGGAATTAAGATGTACCATGTAATCTAACAAAATGGGCAATTCAGCAGATTCTGGGAAATATTTTTCCCAGCACACCAAATGGAAAACCTTTTCCATTTAGAACTATAAGTAGCCCTAGTGGAAGGCTTTCTGGAAGCCTTTAGGATCTCAAGAACACCCTGAGAGAGGGTGTAAATCAGCAAACTCTAACTCCTCAAGAGCCAGGCCTTGAGGCTGGGGATTTGAGGTCCGATACCAAACCCTTCCCTGGGCACAAGTCAACAGATTGTGATTCCTGGGGAGGCTGGGGAAGATGGACTGTCAGAGACAGAAGGAGTGGGTACCAGGGCTGCCTGGCCCAATCCGGGCAATCAAAATCACCCTGCAAGGCTGAGATCTGATTTTGACTAGTACTTTGAATAGGAGAGGAAAGGGGAAGCAGAGGAACTTCCCTCCCAATCCAGAAGAAGGGCATCCAGTGGAACTGAGCCCAGCACTGGAGGCCTGCAACAGAACAGAGGAAGTTTGTGATTGTCTGGGGCTGCAAAAGATCTATCTGAGGGATGCCCCACCTGGCAAAACTATCCCCAGCACTTGAGGATCCAGGCACCATTACGTGATGGCCCTGGGAAATCCTGCTGAGGGCATCCGCTAGGACATTGTCCTTCCCTGCAAGATGAACTGCTATGAGGGAAGTGTTCAGGAATGAGCCAGAGACCACAACTTCATTGCCTCGGTGCACAGGCCAAGACCAAGTGCCCCCTGTTTGTTGATGTACCACATTGTTGTGGTGTTGTCTGTTCTGACTTGTATCACCTTGTCGTGGACAGATGCAGAAAAAGCTGAAGAGCTAAAAGACAGCTCTGAGTTCCAGCAAATTGATGTGGAGCAGAGATTCCTGGGGACCAAACTCCCTGAGTGGAAAGGTCGCCCACTGGGCTCCCCAACCCAGAAGGAAGCATCTGTGCGCGAGTCAAGTCGTGAGAAGGGAAATGAAGGGACCCCGCTCTTAATTGCTCTGATCCTGCCACCACTGGAGAGCTAGGATCAAGGTTCGAGTCACTGGGACCAACTTGGAAAGGGGTCTCTTCTCTGAGACCAAAAGGTTCTCAAGTGAAACTCAATGTCCCTCATCTGAAATCTGGCTCCCTGCACAACAGCTGTGGATGCAGCCATGTGCCCCAGGAGCTGCAGAAAGTGTCTTGCTGGTCGAGAGACCTGCAGAGTGAAGGAAGAGGCCAGAGCCACTAAATTCCTTACCCTTTCTGGGGGAAGAAAGGCCCTGGCTAGCTTTGTGTCCAATTCTGCCCTATAAAGGTGAGTACCTGGACTGGTTCCAGAACCGACTTTGGTAGGTTTAGCAGAAAACCCAGGAGGTGAGAGAGCTGGGTAACCTGCAGGTGAGATTTTACCTGTTCTGGGGACTGGCCTACAATGAGCCAGTCGTCTAGATAGGGAAAAACAGCAATCCTCTGCCTCCTTAAGTGGGCCACTGCTAGACACTTTGTGAATACCCTTGGAGCAGAGGTAAGGCCGAAGGGCATTGCTCTGAACTGGTAATGACCTGAGGGCAGTTCGAATCTGAGGTATTTTCGATGGGATCTTCAGATTAGGACATGGAAATAGGCATCCTTGAGGTCCAGGGAGGCTAGCCAGTCCCCTGGCCTTAGGGAAGGTAAAATCATTGCCAGAGTTACCATTTTGAACTTTGGTTTCAAAAGATGCTTGTTCAGATATCTGAGATCTAAAATGGGCCGCCATTCTCCTGTCTTTTGGGGTAAGGAAGTATCTGAATACAGACCCTGCCCTGATGCAGGGAGGAACCCTTTCTACTGCTCTGAGAGCTAACAGGGATGAGACCTCTGTTTCCAGAGCGAGGTCTCTGAAGCACTTGCAGGTAGAAAAAGTCTGCTTCTCAACTTGGGAAACTTTTGAAGCTGAGAACCAGACCCTGGCTTACTACTTCAGAACCCACTTGTCTGAGGTCAAAGAGCCCAATTCTGACTGAAGTAAGCCAGCCTGCCCCCACTGGTACAGGAGAATGGCCCTGGGCACCCCATCAGGATGCCTGTTTCGCAGGAGCTTTAGGCTGGGGGTGGGAGCAGGTCTGCCCACCCCTGCCTGCCTGCTCTCTGAAGAAGCCCCTCTGAGCATAGGCAGAGGAGGCCTGAGTCTGGTAGAAAGGCCTGTGAAAAGGCCCTACCCCTACCCCTGGGGCGTGCCTTTGAGGAGTGGCCTGCTCCTTAGCCTGGGCACTCTTGTAAGTAGTCCTATATTCATCCATCTTCTTCATGTAATTCTCTGTCTGCTCTCCAAACAGAGAATTTCCCACCAGGAAAATTCATAGCCTTAGTCTGGGTATCCTGTGACAAACTAGTACACCTGAGCTAGGCCAACCTACAAAGCTACAGATATGGCCATGACCCTAGAGAACATCATTAACATCCACAGCAGCATGAAACTGAACCTTAGAGGCTTCAATGCCATCAGCAGCCACCTGTTCTAGTTCACTAGCCAGCTGGCCATGGGCCTGCTTGGCCAATTGCATAACAGTATCCCATCTAGATTTCTGATACCTAGCTACATAAGCCATATAATTTGCTTGCCTGAGTCCCAGAGAGGCTGCCATATACTGTTTTTTGCCATGGCATCAATCTTCCTGGAATCCTTGTCAGAGGATGTGAAGCCAAGGAATATTAGCTTTATCACAGGCAGCAGCCTGAACTACCCAACATGACTGCATTGCTGAGAAGGAATTCTGTATCAGGGCCTGACAATGTATACCTTCTGTCCATCTTTTTATCTACAGGAGGCACAGAATTAGGAGCTTTTAAAATTTTAATTGTTTGTTTCTAAAAGACTTATGTAAAGGAATAGACAATCTCTAGACTCTGGAATATCCATCATTTCTACAAAATCAGGCTCCTCTTGCTCATCCACAGCCTCTTCTAAAGGAAGCTGGAGGGTTTCAGCAACTTTTATAAAACACAAAATGAGATGGGTACTCAGACAGCATACGGGAGATTCTAAAGGTCTGTCTGGGGAGATGTCCGGTTCAATGGGCACCCAGACCTTCCAAGCCACATTCATACTGTTCATAATCCTCCTCCCCTCCTCTGGTTCATAAAATTCCTCAATATCATAATCCTGAACCACTGGGACCGGACGAACCGACCTTTTACCAGATAAGCGGTGGTTGGACGGACCCTGAGACAATGACTGGACAATTTGTATGGCTTTTGCTATCTCTGCAGCAGTTGGAGAAGGAATTTTGGACTCCAGACCTGCTGATTTTCTTGTTTTCTTTACTGAATTGGTTCCTCAGAACCAGCTTTTCTTTGCCGAGGAAGTCTGGCCCTGGTCAGAGGGCACTCCCTCTGGTTCGGTTGGCACCGAACGGGCTGGCCATCGGGTCAGCGGACTTTTTGGCCTCTCGTTCCCTGAGCCTGCCCAATCTTTTTCCAGGGTGGCTGCAGGAAATTCTTACATATCTGGCAGTCTGACTGGAGGTGGTCAAACCCAGACAATAAACACATGTGGTGTGTGGGTCAGCCTTGGCAAAGACTTCCCCACAAACATCACAGTGTTGAAACCAATGGGACGGTTTTCTTTTGGGTTTCTCAGACATAATGCCAGCCTAACAAAAACTTGCCCTTTTAACGGCAGTGCCAGGCAGATACCCTTATGCGGTTCTAACGTGTCTTGAATATGAAAAAAACGCTTAAGTAATAAATCGTTTTTAGAACCGATAAGAACCGGGAACCACACTCTAAAATAGTAACGTTTAGTTTTAAATGAGTTTTAAACCCACTGATCGGTTCAAAACCGAACCGATAACCACAAGTTCCACACAGACAAAACCTTCATTTACTTACGTTACCACAGATAGAGCTTGAACTGAACGGTTTTTATGTTAAAATAAAACTATTCTCAGTTAAATCCAACCAGAAAACATTTTTAAACCGAGAAATGAACCGAGCAGAAGGAGAAATCTCTGGAGCGACTGTTCACCGAGGCGGAGTAAAGAATCTGACAGTTCAAGTTTGAAATGACACAGATAGAGCTGCTCTTGTGACAAAATTCTATTTTGGAATGGTTTTAACCATTTCACTCCGGGGCAGTTCTAGAGCTGGATCAAACTGCTAATGTCTATAATATAGCAAGACTTCATGTTGTTTGAAAGAAAATTTACAGGTATTTCAATTTCAATTTCACAGCAAGGCAGTAACACAGTATTAAACAAACAGATCAGATACCCATTCCATAAGAGTACAATGGAAAGGCCAAGTGCCACTACACTCCCCTTTAAGTGTATAACACAACCTAAAAATGTCATATTCTAAGTCAGACAGCTGTGTATTTGTCATACATATATATATATATATATATATATATATATATATACATACACACACACACACACACACACACATATATAGATATACACATACATATACACACACACACACACTTTTTTTTTTATAATACCTGGCCTAAAAGGTCAAGACATTTATTATGCTTACATGTTAGTGAACCCAGACCACAGACTGTTACCATGATGATGTGGTGCAAAACATCCAGGCAACCTGCAAACTGCCTAACAGTTTCCTGAAGTTTGAAGTCCCACCCCATCCCACAAAGTGAAATCCAGACATACTATCAAACAATACTGGTTTGTGATGCAGCTCCAGAACTCCACAATTAGATTTATTTGCTCATGTTTGGTGTTGCAGAGATCTGCTCTCCTGTCATGAATAATGTGGAAGTGTCAAATAACCTGCAAATTAAATGCCTCTGGCACTCTTCCATTAGAGGCAGGAGGGAACTTACTGTTCTCTGCTCCAGGTGGTCATGGCGCCGGGGGACAAAGCATAATGATGCAAAGAGCAGTTTCTAACAATTTAAGTATTCTAAATACACTGGGCAAGGTAGATCAAAGGGTGAGACAGGCTCTTGGGTGTTGTCAGGCTTTTTCGGGTGTCCAAAATACACAGCATACTCAATGTAGTCCTTCCCTTTCAGTACACAAACCCAACCACACAACTAGTGACTTGACTAAAACCTACTGTAAAAAATCAAGTCCAACAACTGTGAAGAACCTTTAACAGTGTGCTCCTACCATTAAAGGGATACTACTCCTTCCCCCAACAAAGGTGTGTGTGTAGATAAATATATAGCCAACTAGCCAGACGCATAACTAGCTAGAAAGAGAGAGAGAGAGATAGACAGATGCAATAGGTGGACTCAAATGACTGGTGATAAACACGTTTATCAGACCAACTGTATGAACAAATCGGAGACTACAAATTTATTAGTACTTTCATCATCCACCCCGGGACCTGCCCGCCTGGCAGCACTTCTTCCTGCAGTTTATTTTCACTTGGTAGCTACTACAGTCCATTTCTCCCAACATCTACATCTTCTACAATACTCCATCCTGCCAGTGTAGCACCCTCAGACATTCCCAATCCTATTGTTCTCTACAGCTCTGCTCCCCACCTTCCTTTTAGCAGCTTCCATTCGCTTCATTTCTGCAGTTTACAGAACCTCAGTGTCTCCCAGCAACTGCCTGTCCTGGCCCCAAACCATTATAGAAAAAAAGAGATACCATATAGTTAAAATACAAACTTTCTTTTTTATTAAATTAAATCCTGAAACTGCTAAACGCTCCCCATCTGTCTTTCTTTCAGCTGCAGCTACTCAATCTCAGGTCACCCAGCTGCACTTCCCTCCCTCTCTAAATCAGCAGAAAGTTGAAGTACATTCAATTTATTACATCATTAAACAAACAAAAAGAAATTCTCTAATGCCAACACCTATTAGAATGAGCCGACAGTGGGACTCCGATGCCACAAAAGTGTTCACTAACAGTGTCCACCATCTTGCCCTAATATTTTTCTAATCCAGACAACTACAACCAATATGACTGCATATCACGGCGTCATAACCTCACAGCACCCTTGGATACACATAGCAACAGACACACTAGACGCAACAATATAAACGCACATCACAAAACAGTCAGGTACAGTTTTTTTTTTTTTAAATAATAAAACAACAGTCAAAACTTTTTCAACTAAATAGCTCATTCCTACTGCATGCATAAATGGAATATCCACAAAGCAAAAACAGGATGTTGCACGGGGACAGGGTGCTGTAGATAAATAAAATATGACAACATTGCAAGCAAATCTGGCATTCACCACTACCCAATAATAAAAAATGCTGCTCTCAGAATATTAATATTAAAGTGCCATAAACCTCATTGCAAGTGACTATTGCAGGTGGCAGTACAAGTCTGTACTGCCACATGCAATAAAGTTTTTGGCACTTTAATATTAATATTCTGAGAGCAGCATTTTTTATTACTGGATAGTGGTGAGTGCCGGATTTTTTACAATCTCATCATAAATGGAATATGCATTGGGGACCGCTGTGTGATAAGGTATTTAGGTGGATGGGGTGGGGCAGTGGACGTGGCCCATCTGGACTTCAGTAAGGCTTTTAACACTATGCCCCATAGGAGGCTGTTAAGCAAGCTGGGCAATATGGGTGTGGGTAGAACAGTAGTGCAGTGGGTGGGTAATTCAGATAAGAGATGCCATATCGTTTTTAAATGCAGAGATAATCTCTGGCACATTGCTGTAGAATCTGGAAAGGCGTCTGACAGACCTACAACGCAGAACGCAGTAAGTGCACTTGGGCCATTAGGCGGGCCAAGGCAGAGCACTACCATACCACCTTCACTTCCACTTGGGGTTCAGCCCGGACCTTCTGGGATAATATGAAAGAGCTAAATGGGAAGTCCCGCTCCCCCATCTCAGCTCTGAATCAATGGCACCCCTACCACAGATCCACTCCTCATAGCCGATTGCCTTAACACTGCCTTCTCTAACCTAAGCTCGGTCCTCCCCAGCAGCTTCTTTGACCCAATCCCCATCTCTCTCTCCCTCCGGTTCTGCATCGCCCACCATTCTACCTGTGCACCCTATCCCCCCAAGAAGCCAGACCGCACCTGCTAAAAGCCTTAGGCAGCAATAACCCCAGCAGTGACCCCCTCGACTCCAGGATCCTCCGTATGGTCTTGGACCAAGTCCTAGTCCCCCTGACTGACCTTCTAAACCAGTCTCTATGCCTGGGTCAGTTCCCAAGTGCTTGGAAAACTGCTGAAATCACACCCATACATAAGAGTGGGGACCGATCCCCCCCCAACAATTACCGGCCCATCTCCACCCCCCCCACTCTCTAAAGCCCTTGAAAAAGTGGTGTTGATCCAGCTCCCTGAATACCTAACCAAGCATGACATTATGTGCCCAGAGCAGCATGGTTTCTGCCCAGGACACAGTACAACCACGGCTCTCCTGGAATTCTGCCAACACCTGCATGCTGCTCTCGACTCTGGCAGCCTTGCAGGAGCAGTGTTCATTGACCTCTCCAAGGCCTTTGACACTGTCTGTCATCCCCTTCTACTCGACTCTCTCCACCAACTTGGCTTCTCTGGGGGTCCCATTTCCTGGTTCTCTAGCTACTTCTCTGCTAGGTCCCAGCGTGTTAAGATCAGCGGCTCCCTCTCCAGCACTCTTCCCATTCGCTCCGGGGTCCCTCAGAGCTCCATCCTGGGTCCAATACTTTTTAGTCTCTACCTCACCTTCCCCAGCTCATGTACTGGTAAAATGCTCCTCTACGCCGACGATGCAGTCTTGGGTGCCTCACATCCCAATCCCACCTCCCTCCAATTATCCCTCCAGCAAGCTTACAACCAAGCCGAAAGGTGGTTCAGAGACCGCAGACTGGTCATTAACCTAAAGAAAACCAAATCAATGCTCTTCTCCCACCACCAAAATAAAGCTAAAAATAACTCCCTCTTGATTATCCCCAGCACTCTGCACCCACTAGAACAAGTGACCGCATACAAGTACCTAGGCATCACATTCAATACTGCCCTCTCCTTCCACACCCACATTAATGCCCTGTCAGCCACCATTAACTCTCGGATTGGCCTGCTATACCGGCTCACGGACTGCATGCCTCAGGTTGCCTTCAGGCTGGCCATCACCTCCCCAGTCTTGTCCCTCGTGGACTATGGCATGCCCAACTACGCTGCAGCTGACAACACTGCCCTCTCCAAAATCCAACTCTCCATCAATAAGACCTGTAGGCTCCTGACCGGTGACCCCAGCCATACTCACACCTGCCTTCTATACTACCACCAATCTTCTCAACTTTGAGGAGTGACTGCTCTACAGACCTGCCTTCTCAGTAAGAAATCTCTGCTAGGACTCCCCCGGTCTCCACTTCCCTACAGCAGCCATCTTCGTCCGTCACCACCCTTAGCTCTGTTAAGGCCACTTTCAAGGTGTCCAGAACCAAGACCTCTCTTGCCCAGAGATCCTTGTTCTACAGAGCCCCACCTGGTTCAACTCCTCTCCTAGCTGCACCTCCAACTTGCCAAAGGTGGCTCCTTCAAAACAGCCCTTGAACCATATCTTTAATACCCACTGTTGTAGGGTGCAACTAACTCTTTGTAACCTGTGGTTCCCACCCACCTTGCCCCCTGGCTCAACAATGTCCACTGGACAGCCTCTCCCTCCCCCAGACCTACCCCTTCCCTACTAGGTCCAAACAGGGATGTAACCCACTGTCTTCTCTGAGGACCTACTATATTCATGAGTATAACTTACAATTTTGTAACATTATGTAATCTAAATAACATACAAACTACTACATTATGTAACCTATGTGTATCTATGTTAAATGTTCCTTTTACGGCACTTGTAATGTTATCCTCTGTTTTAATCTGCACTGTAATAACTGTCTTGATGTCTGCACCCCCACGCGACGAGGTGCCTTTGTAAAGGAGTCTGACTCAAAGGTTGTAAACCCGATTTGTAATGAATAAATTGGCTGGATGGCAGGACTCAGAGGGTGGTGGTAAATGGCCATCACTCCGCAAAGGGAATGGTGACCAGTGGAGTGCCACAGGGATCAGTGCTGGGTCCGGTCCGCTTCAACATCTTTATTAGTGATGTTATGGAGAACATGGAAGGGAGAATTTCCCCGTTTGCTGATGACACAAAACTCTGTAATAGAGTGGACACACCAGAGGGAGTGGATAGAATGAGGAGAGACATGCAGAAGCTTGAGGAACGGTCAAGGGTGTGGCAGTTAAGATTTAATGCAAAAAAAGTGCAGAATAATGCACATGGGGCACAAAAACCCTGGAACAACTTATTAGCTGGTGGGGGGGGGTTGGATATAGCAATGCTCCAAACAGGAAAGGGACCTAGAAGTTGTCATCTCTGATGACCTAAAGGTTGAGAGTCAGTGCAACAAGGCGGTGGGTAAAGCAAATAGGATGCTGGGATGCATAGGCAAAGGCATCACCAGCAGGAAAAGTGAGATCACAATTTTACTACACATTCCAGATATGTGACTGGATACATTCACATATCTGGAATGTGTAGTACGGAGCTGCACGCCCATTGGCTCACGCTGTGGATCAATGGCGTACAGCCCTACCGGCGGTGGCTGCCCATGGGGCGGCAGGCAGGTGGGATGCTGCCGCCACCGCTGACCGAGGCGCTAGGTATCAGTGAGCGGGTGGGAGGGGTCTGCTGGACCACCAGGATATTGATTCTATTATTTCATACCAATGCTCGATTGGGCATTGGGAAGTGCCACCGCGGAAGTGCTGCCAGAGCTCGGGTGGCCACCCACAGGTGGCAGTGCCGTGTTGCGCCCTGCAATATGGCAGGTCACCTGTGGGTGGCAGCCATCGCTCCTTTTTTGGACCAACTTTGTGCGGGCGCAGAAGTAGAGGTGCTTGTGCATGGCTCAGCACATCCCGGGGCTGAATATCGGGATGTGCAGTGTAAGCATGGCTTCCCGCCCTCGCGCCTGCACGCCACATTACTGATGCACTCTCCGGCGCATCAGGGGTTATGCCGAGTGCAATTCCCATTTGAATGCCGCGGGCGCATCAGTGGGTTGCGCATGGTGCAACACTGTTGCGCCATGCGCAACCCTTTTGAATATCTGGGCCATAGTATGCAAGTGCAGGTTGTGGGAATCGAAACCAGGTCTGTTGGATGCACAGAGCTTATTCACAGCTCCCAGTTTTGTGCTTTGCCCGCTTTAGATCAGCAGGGGTTGAGAGCTACTACACAACTCCCATTATTAACCCACTACCAGTCCCCAAACATAACTGCAGAAGCACATACGTAAAAGCGAAAATTCAGAATGCACCTCGAAAGGTTTCCTCCTGTGTCTTGAACAAAAAAATGAAAAATGCCAGACAGTGGGCTGGCCTAGTAGTATACCGGCTGTGCATTACTGCACTACTGACTGGGAGAGTAAGGGTACCATGCAACCTTAGGAATCCCAGACTGAGACCAGCTCCTGAGAAAGGAGGGATACTCACCATTCATGCACCCACCCAAGAAGATGCACTGGTATTGCCCATGAAGGATGCAGCTCCCCACCTTCACAGTCAGAGAAAGGCTGCAGCCATGGTCATCTCAAGCATCACGAGGGACTGGGACAAGGGAGACCCGGAGAAAACATGGGGACTTCAAAAAACAAACAAAAAAGGAAGAAAATAATCCAATAACGTGGTAGTGTGTCCAGATTTCTGACCACATTTTATGGACTTAAAGTTCCACTCACACTCCCCTCCCCCAGTTGCAGGAGAGTTAACATGACACCCAATCCTCGGCCCGACTTTGCCAGTGCAGTGATAAAGCTGCAGGTGGCCAAATAGCATTTTGCTAAACATTTCTGTATTTTGCTACAAATAACATCGTTATGATAGTGAGATTTCTACAGCAGCTCTACATAATGCAGATCATAATTCAAGGATTATTTTTTAAAGTTTGGTAAAGAGTTTTGTCTTCTGGCTAAAAGGGTCTGTTAATTAAATATGTGATGCTGTTTTACACTTTCAGCATAAACACTGCCAGTGCTAATGTAAACTCTGCACTGCAAAAATTAATTAAAAAAACAAACATTTTAAAAGGTTTGCTGGTTGAATGCTGACAGTGTTTGTTTCTACTTCTCCATATTTCTCTGGGGGAAAAAAAAAATCAAAAGATTTTGTCAGCCTCTCCAGGGGGCAGGTCAGTTCTACAGCTTGGTTTGTTGAGGTTATAAACAGGGAACATTTTATTTAAAAATGTTTGCATAGCAAATGTAGCATAACAAAACTTACTAAGGTTCATACTAAGGTTAGAAGAAGGAGCTAGTAGGCCAAAGCCCATAATGCTCCTATACTAGGCCATAGAGTGGGATGATAAGTCGTACCCGGACATAATTAGTGTCGAGACGATATTTAAAAATCTCTTTAGTATTACTTGTTACTACATCAGATGGAAGTCTATTCCAAGGCCCAATAATTCTTACAGTGAAGAAATACTTACAATTGTTATGTTTAAAGGATTTACCAGTTAACTGGAGAATATGACCTCTAATATTGTGTGTTGATTGTTTAAAAGGAAAACCTAACTCAGACATGATATATGGGTCATGGATAATGTCATATAGGAGGAGAAGGTCACCTCGAATACGTCTAATAGTAAGAGGCATTAGTTTCAATGTATCCAACCTAGACTCATAAGATGAGGATTCAAGACCAGATATTTTTTTTAGTATATTTTCGCTGAACCCTTTCAAGAGAGTAATTACCTGATTTTTTAAAAGGACACCACAATTGTGAAGCATATTCAAGATGGGGACGAACATAGGACCTGAATAGAGGTAACACCACCTCCTGATCTCAAGATCTAATATTGTGCAAAATAGACCACACAATTTTATTAGATGTATTAATAACCAAATGCATGTGCTTGGAATATGTTAAATCATCTGAAATAGTTATACCCAAATCCTTCTCATCAATAGTGGCACATAATGGTAACTCGTCCAGAATATACTGGAAGTTTAAATTATTAGAACCCAAATGCATTACTTTGCATTTAGTAGAGTTTAACTTCATACCCCATTTATTAACCCAGGTACTAATAATGTCAAAATCATGCTGAATACAAGATATTTGGTCTAAATTAGAACATGGTCCTCCGATCTTCACATCATCTGCATATTTAATTGTATAGGCAAGGCAAGAATTGGTTAAATCAGATATAAAAGCCTGAAAAAGACAGGGGCCAAGAACCGAGCCCTGTGGAACGCCACTTAACACTTTACCAGAGTTAGAAAATGCCCCATTAATCATCACTTTTTGAGTCCTATTTGAAAGCCAATTATGAATCCATGTAATTGTATGACTATTAATACCAAGACTTGAGAGTTTTTGAGTTAGAGCCCAGTGTGGCATGGTATCAAAAGCTTTACTGAAATCAAGAAAGAGTGTTGCAGGCTAACCGGTTATCCAAAAAAGAACTAAAATGTTCATAAAAGCAGAGCAAAACTTAGTAAGAAATGTATGTGTAGCTCTTGCAGATAGCCTTGTATAAATCAACAGCAGAACCCCTTTTAAGTGGTGTAGTAAGAACCTTCTATACATAAACAACTTTGTGTAGCAGTTAATGAAAATTGTCTCGCTGCTACACTAAACCAGGTAAAATATTCCCTGGTTCAAAATATAAACAATGTAATGTAAAATGACAGCAGTGGAACTATTCATGCAGATCTAATGTTTCAAAGTTGCATAGATGCTTACAACACATCTCTTCCTAGATGGACTGCAGTAGCAAACAACCAATTATGAGAATAAAAATTACAGTCTTTAAATTTTTCATAAAGAAACCTATCTTTCTGGTACGCCGCTCTGCACTAGACTGAGGCAGATTAAAGTTATGTTGACTTGTGTGGCAGGGCTTATGAAAGGAGGTTTCTGCTGGATGAAGTTTTCCATTGATAAAATTTGATTTGGGGCAGAAGGGGAGAGAGAGAGATGGAATCCATGATACTTTTTCCGTTAAAACAGCACATAAAACAGCCTGTGGCCTCGTGCATACAACACACACAAAGGCATGTGTATATCAGAGCGTGACCGCACACCTAAGAGTGGGTTATCTATTACATCACTCACACACACTCACACACACTCACACACACTCACACACACACACACTCACACACACACTCACACACACTCACACACTCACACACACTTTTTATCATTTTCTCAGTTTCCTCCCTGCCCCCCCACTCCCAAGGCCACTGGCGTACACATGTGCTCACGTGGGCGCATGCACCTGAGATCGGTGGCCTTCTGCCTCCCTGACTTGCGTCACCGCCTGAGTACCACCTACTGCGCCCACCGACCTCCACCCAGTGAGAATGGGACTACGGGCAGGTGTCCACCCCTTGAGGGGAGAGCCGTGGCTCAATCCCACTCCAACCCAACCCACCTGGGCTGGCACCCCTGGCAATCTAAGGTCGTTCCTGAACCCGGATCACCGACATAGCGCGAGGTAAGGCACTAGCGCCTCAGCCCTCTGAGCCACCAGGCCGGCAAACAGCACATTTTATGGGGAAGAGTGATATGGTCTGAAAAACTGCATAATTGGATTCTTATATGCGTGTATATTTATACAGTGAGTGAGAATACAAAATGTACAATAAATGCATTTTTATGATATACAGAGCTGGAGTGGAGATGGATCATTTCTTCTCACTTCAGCTAACAAGAAAAAATTACTTACCATAGTAATATTTTTCCTTCCAGGGGATCCTTCATTATGCTTAATAAATGCATTCAGTCAGCCAGGTTAAAGTGCCCCAGAGCGCAAGGATGGAATTTAAATTAAATTCAAATCACTGCCCTCTAGGTGTCACTGCGTTCTGCAGCATACCATCAGATCTACTTTGTGGCGTAACAAAAGGAGCCCACCCATCCCTTCTACTAAACTATCTAAAGCTAACCCAAAACAAAAACCCAAAGGGCATACAATTATGGCCCAGAGTCAAGTATGGCAAACAGTCATCAGAAAATGATTTTTTTAATGTGTGAATGAGCAACAAGTAATGTTTAATTAAGCAACTAAAAGAATACCATCCGATTATTGTGGAATCTTTTCCTGGTTCTGGATAGGGTGGAAGATTTAAACATAATGAGATCCCCAGGAAGAAACAATATTACTATGGTAAGGAATTTTTTTCTTTAAGCCCCAGGAATCCTTCATTATGCTTAACAAATGCAGACTACAAAGCAGTACCTTGGAAGGCTGGCTACAGAACCTATTTGGGGAAACGGTTCTGCAGAACAGACCAACCTGTTCCGTAGAGCAGCCAAACCCAGCATCCCTTCTGGATTGTACATCCAGACTATAGTGTTTTGTAAAAGTGTGGACTGTTTTCCATGTAGCTACTTTACAGATTTCCAGTAAGGGAACATCCCTAAGTGCTGCCACTGAGGCAGGAGTACCATGAGTGGAGTGCACCCTGAGACACTAAGATGACTGCTTGCCAACTTTAGGTTAACAGAATAGGATGCATGCAACCATCAAGTGGCAACAGTCATCTCTGAAGATGGACTGCCCCTTCTCACTTCACCATATGTGAGGAACAACTGGGTATGGAAAGACCTATGATCTTTAGTACGTTTCAGGTAGTATCCCAAGACCTACTGATATCCAGGCTGTGTAGCCTCTGCTCCCCAGTAGTGGACTTCTCTGCTAGAAACACTT
The DNA here is from genome assembly GCA_016271365.2 of Neoceratodus forsteri. Lineage (NCBI taxonomy): Eukaryota > Metazoa > Chordata > Ceratodontiformes > Ceratodontidae > Neoceratodus > Neoceratodus forsteri. The sequence continues at coordinate 760,809,251 of CM057453.1, forward strand.
GGACACCACTTCAGAAAGTAACTTTCTGTTAGGCCTAAGGATTATCTTACCTCCGTGGAAAATGCTGTAATTAAGGTAGTGCAGACGGCTTCTGTAGGGCCCGCCCTTCTGGGCGAAGTCATGGTTATTAGGAAAAACGTCTTCCAAGTTTCATATGACAAATTTGCAGTGGCCATTGGCACAAAAGGAGATTCCATGAGCTTGGTTATACCCATATTCAGGTCCCAGTGAGGGGCATGCTCCCTTAGCAGGGGATTCAGGTGTAGAAAGCCCTTGAACCATTGAAAATGTGATGAGAGGCCACTGTTCTCTGCTTATCCGCTGATGTACAAGCGGAAAACCTGCCAAGTAAGCCCCAAAGTAGCAGACATAATGGCTTGCAAGTGCAGAATGTAGTTTAAAAATGCAGGCAAGTCAGCCTGAAGGAGACTGAGCGGTTTAGAAGCACACCATAGGGAGAATCTTTACCATTAGGAATGCATACGTTTTCCTAATAGCAGGTTTTCTGGACGATTTAAGGACCTTGTGAATTTGGTCCGAGAAATGGAAACTAGAATAGTCCAGCTCCTCAAAAGTCAGGCTTTGAGGTGCAGAGATCTGAGGTTTGGAAAGATTATTCTGCCCTGGGACAATGTCAGTAGGTTTCATCTCAGGGAAAGACGGATGGGTTGCCTGACTGACGGGGCCAGGAGACGGCAGTACCATGGCTGCCTGGCCCAGTCCGGAGATATCCTGTTCATGGTTGCAAGTTGATCCCTCAATTTCAGAAGAACTCGAAACAGAGAGGAAAGGAGGAAAGGCATACAGAAACTTACCTGTCCCATTTAGGAACAGAACCCCTATGGGGACTGTACTCACTGCCAGAGGCCTGCAACAGTAGATAGGAAGCTGAAAACTGCCTTAGAATGCGAACACATCTATCTGTGGTGTGCCTCATCTCCTGATGACTGTTGATTATGGACAGCACCTGTTTGCTTACAGACCATTTGTGATGGCCTGGCTGATCCTGCTGAATGAGTCTGCCAGGACACTGTCCTTTCCTGGGAGGTGGATTGCTGACAGCTGCACAGCCAATAAGTAGACCAGACACCAGAGTTTCATAGCTTCTACATACAGCTTTGTGGATCTTGGGTCTCCCTGTTTTTTGATGTAATACATGGTGGTGGTGGTGTCTGTTCTGACTCAGACAGACTGAACCGTGAACTGTGGTGCAAATGACTGAAGAGCCAGAAAACACCACTATTAGCTCCAGCAGGTTTATATGCTCCCTGGACTCCCACAGAGACCAAAACCCATTTACTGCTAGGTCTCCCAAGTTAAGTGTCCAGCCCAACATGGAAGCATCTGTTAGGGCAAATATTGGAGCCTGTGCCTGAAAAGTTACCTCCACTCTGAGGTTGTCCTCGTCTTTCCATCATTTCAAGGCCTGTAATAGGGGTTTTGTGACTGGCACCTGCTTGGAGAGGGGCTGAGGCATGGAACCAATGGGGCTGCAAGTGGTACTGAACGTCCCTTACCTGCAATCTTGCACCAGGAACAACAGCTGTGGCAAAGGCCATATTCCCTAAAAACTGAAGGGAATGCCTTGCTGGCCTGGACGGACCCTTTCCACAAGGTTTCCTACCATTCTGCCTGCTGTGGAGAGAGGTAGGAGGGTGAGTTTTGCTGTTGATTTGGGATTAACTTAAATCTTTATTTAACTCTAACTGATTTTTTGTGTTGAGTTTGCTGTTGGTTTGGGAGTAGGTTAAAGCTTTAACTCTGATTTTCAGGAGGCTTGTTGCTGGCTGGAGTAAAGCCCTCCACCAGCCTTTCTTAAATACTGGAAAGCCACTGGGGGTTGGGCTTGAAGGCTGTGAGGGAGGAGCTTGGGAAGCTGCAACCGCCCATATGAACTAACTCTTAAAGCTAATAGGTAGTGAAAAGTTGAGACACTCAAGTTTTTACTAGTTGGATTTCAGGTTTAAATGTTTTAAAGTTGCAACTCTGAAAGTCAAACTGACAAGCTTGGGTTAAGGAAGGCTAACCGCATACTTTAAAGTTGAAAGTCTAAAGTTCAAACTAACAAGGTCACATATAAATGTGTTAAGAGTTACTGAGCTAGCAAGCCAGGGACATTGGGGTAAACAAGGACTCTGAAGCAAGCTAGTAGGGTCACATATGGGATCCAGCTATTGCTGTACAGACTGTATGATAGGGAACTGAGGTTGCGTTTAAGTTAAATGTGAATTATGGAGGGGAGGAAAATGGGGCATTATGGGAATCGCACTGAGTGGTGGAGGGGCATGATTAAGGGTGGCAGGAGACATCAGAATAGTGGATGGGATGGGGGGCACCATGGAGTGAGGGTGGCAGGCACAGGTAGGATAGTGGTGTGCAATGATTGTGGGGCAGCTGTTTGGATAAATATACTATGGAAACTGGGAGGCTGTCCAATTTGTTACAGGCTGAGGAGACTGGAAGAGGAGGCACGGAGGCACAGGGGCTCTGGAGGGAGCTGGAGAGGGTTGGGGGACTGGGGCAGGAGGGACGAAGAAGCAGAACAACAACAACACTAAATCCCATGAGGATGTAGGGAGGGGGTGGGGGTGAGGAGAACAAAGGGGCAGCAAGTGAGTGGAGGGAAGGCTCAGGGCAGGGGGAAGGAGAAGATCGGCACCACTGTTGGGGTAGCAAGTAATAGGTTTGCAGTGTTGGCATCGGTGGTGGTAAAGGTGGTGTCTGAGATCGTGGGGAAGGGGAGGAGAAGGGTAGTGAAGGCCCAGGAGTCAAACTGGGAAAGGAAGAAGGGGGAGGGGAAGAGCAAGGTAGAAGCAGAGGAGAGGCAGGAATGGGGGGAATGTAGGAGTTGCAAATGGTGCAGACAGAGGTAATAAGGAGCAGGACAGTGTGGACTCTGGAAAGGTGGACAGCGAAAACAAGAGGAGGGGGTTGCAGGACAAGAAGATGGGGGTACTAGTGCTGGGGGATTCTATAGTGAAAGGGGTCAGATGGGGCAGAAGGGGAGAAAGGCACAGTCGCATATTGATCAAGGCTATTCCAGGGCCGACTGTGGGCAGGGCGGCGCAGGCACTTCTCAAGTGCACATGGAAGGGGAGGAGGGAGAAACCTTACATAGTGATGCACGTGGGTACAAATGACTTGGCAGGAAAGACGGTATAGGTGGTAAAGGGAGGTTCGAGGAGTTGGGTAGGCAGTGTGAGGAGGTTGGGGGGGGGGGGGCGATGGTGTACTCCCGGTACCATGTGACAGCACAGTAAGGAAAAAAAGGATAGAGGAGTTCAATGAGTGGCTGAGAGATTGGTGCAGTACCAGGGAGTACGGATTAGTGTCTGACTGGGGCAGGACCTGGGGCAATAGTGACCTATACACAGGGGACAGGTTACATTTGAGCAGGGAGGGACGGGAGTACTAAAAAACGGGGAATAGAGGAGTATACATCAACAAAGGTGGATTTAAAACTAGAAGGGGGTGTGGCAAGGGGACTGCTGATAGGAAAGGGGTCCAGAAAGGGGAGCCTAGTGAGCTCAACCCCCCCCCCCAAAGTTATGGGTAAAGGCAGTGGGGAAGTGGCACAGGGAGGGATGGGGGGGAGATAGGGGTAGGGAAGAGAAGGAGACAGGCTGGAGGGTGGTCTCATTGAATGCAAGAAGCCAAAAGGAATAGAACAGCAAAGTTACAGGCTCTCTCTTGGTGGTTAAGGGGGTGGACATTGCAGTCATCATGGAAATGTGAGCCACCCAGTACCAGGACTGGGATATGATGATCCCGGGTTTTTTTTTTTTTAAAAGAATATGGCTAAGGGGAATTGGGGGGTGGGGGTGGTGATCTATGGAAGGGAAAGGATAAAGTGCGTAAGGGAGGATGGGGAGGACAGAAGCACTATGGATGCAGTTCCAAGATGCAAAGAACAGAACAGGACACTGAGAATGGGGGTGGTGTACACGCCACCGGCTCAGGGGATTGAGCTGGATAGGGAATTAGCTGAACAAATTAGAAGGGTCTGCAGGAAGTGGAGCGCAGTGGTGGTGGGGAACTTCACCCTACTTGGGGTGGAGTGGGGCACCCCATCCACCATGAGTGCAAGGGAGTGGGTCCTGCTAAAAACATTTCAAGACAGCTTTCTGACTCAGCTGGTCCAAGGGCCGACTCGGTTAGAAAGGACTCTGGACCTTGTACTGGATAACGGGGAAGCTGTAAGGAATCTGGAAGTGGAGGAACCACTGACTGGGAGTGACCACTATTCGGTGTGGTTCATGCTCTACATGGGGAGGGAAACAGGGGGCACGGGTACAAGAGTGATTGAGTTTAGGGGCGGACTTTAAGAAGATGGGGGAAATTTTGGGCAGGCACCTGGCAGGAATGCAACCACACCTGGATGCAGACCAGAAATGGGACATCATAAAGGAAGGGCTGGTGGAGGCAACAGAGTCTTGCACTAGGAAGAAAGGCAAGAAGGGAAGGGCAAAGAAACCCAGTTAGCTGATACAGGAGGTTATGGCAGGGGTGAAGGCCAAGAGGGCAGCGTTTCGAAAGTACAGGAAATTGGGGAGGGGTGAAGATGAGGATATGTACATGGAGATGTCCAGGGAGGTTACCAGACTGGTTAGGGCAGCCAAGGCATCCAGAGAGCTGAGACTGGTGCAGGGAATTAAAAGTGGAGAAAAAGATTTCTTCTGCTACATCAGAGACAGAAGAAAGAGCAAGGATCAGCTGGTGAGGATTAAGGAGGACAGAGGGTGGGTGGAGAAAGGGGTGAAGCGGCAGAGGCACTAAACGAATACTTCTGCTCTGTATACACACAAGAGAAGGGGGGGGGCAGATACCCCAGGCATGGGAAGGAAAGGGTGGGAAGGGGGAGAGACAACAGATGTAGGTATTACAGAAGACAGGGTACTAGATGGGTTGAGAGCATAAGAGTGGACAAAGCACCTGGAACTTATGGCATTCGCCATAGGGTATTAAGGGAGTTGGCAGAGGTCCTGGCGGGGGCCACTGGCCGACCTGTTCAATACCTCCCTGGACACGAGATGTGTACCACAGGACTGGAGAATGGCCCATGTGGTGCCCATCCACAAAAGTGGCCCGAAGGATGAACAAGGAAACTATAGGCCAGTGAGCCTCACATCGATCATGGGAAAGCTCATGGAGACCATACTAAAAGAGAGGCTAGTGAGCTTCTTAGAGGAAAACAGTCTCCAGGATGGTCAACAGCACAGGTTTATAGCGGGCAGATCCTGCCAGACAAACCTTGTAGAGTACTACAACTGGGTAACGCGAGACCTGGACAAGGGCCATGCAGTGGATGTCCTGTATTTGGACTTCATCAAGGCCTTTAATTCAGTGCCGCACGGGAGGTCTGGGGGGGGACCAAACATGGTTAAATGGATCACAAACTGGCTAAAGGGAAGGCAGCAAAGGGTGGTGATGGGGAGACCTCTCGTCACCAAGAGCGGTGACGAGCGGGCTACCACAGGGATCAGTACTGGGACTGGTGCTGTTTGGGATTTTTATTGCAGATCTCTCACACGGGATCTGAAGCAGCATCAGCTATTCAGACGACACCAAGATGGGAGCTGTGGTTGATGACGCAGAGGGGTGGAAAGGGCTGCAGAAGGACATGACTAAGCTGCAGGAGTGGGCGGAAACATAACAGTTGGGGTTCAATGCCAAGAAGTGCAAGGTTATGCACTTCGGAGCCAGGAACCAAAGGAGGGATTATCACTTGAATGGGGTACAGTTGGGGAGCTCCACAGAGGAAGACATAGGAGTGAACGTTACGGGGAACATGAACAACTCTGCTCAGTGCAGGAAGGCAGCAGCAAAAGCCAACAAAATGCTTGGGTGTACTGCAAGAGGGATCTCCTCCAGAAGGAGGGAGGTTATCCTGCCCCGTATAGGTCACTGATCAGGCCCCACCTAGAGTACTGCATGCAGCACTGGCGCCCATTCCTGAAGAAGGATATATTGTTGGAGGGGGTGCAAGCCAAGAGCCACAAAGATGATCCATGGATTGGAGAGCAAACCCTACGAGGACAGGCTGGGACAGCTGAATATATATTAACTGAAGGAGGGATGGGGGGATATAATCGAGACATAACAGTCACGTAAGAACCAGTGTTCCCATTTACCCCCATCTGTACTTGATTCAAGTACAAATTAAAATTCAAGTACATTTTTGTGTGAAGGAGGTATACTGTACCCCCATAATTCTGTCTGAAGTATATGTACCACACAAAAATGTTGTGCAAATGGTAGAATGAACTCTTGTAATTTATTTTGTTCCCCAGAAAATTTCTGGAGAGAGTGCAGTGCACCCCCAGATCTGCAGCCTTAATGGGAACACTGGTAAGAACCTACCATAAAAGCAGATCTTCAAGAGAGGTTCCTGCAGCAGATCTTCACAAACAGGACTGTGCCACCTGGAGTCAGGACCGCATAGCAAACTTCTAGCTAGCATTCTTCAGCGGGGGGACCACACCCAGCGTCACATGATATGACATCGTGTGACCATATACAGGGAGCGGTCCCCACGCCCACCCTCCAGTTCTCCCGCCAGAAGACCTCGGAAGGAGGAAAACAGAGGAAAGGAGCAACTCCTGGAGCTACTGAAAAAACAAAGCCCTGGGAAAGGAAAGGAGGAGCTGGGAGAAGGTAGGTGGGTGGGAAAATGAGACCTACTGCAGGCACCTCTCTCAAAGATCTACTGTTACGGTAAGTTCTTGCGTAACTGCTATATCTTACTTCGAGAGGGTGGGGGCCCTCAGGCTTCAGAGAATAACCTCTGGAAGCGGAACCCGAGTAGTGAGGGCTGCTTCTAAAAGAAATCGGAAGATGCTGACCAGTGAGCGCTTATGCCCACGTCTGCTTCTGTCTTCTGAGGAAGATCTGGAAGAGGAAGAGGAGGAGGAGGAGCGGTGACGTCTGCCCCTATGCCTGGTATGTTCAGAGTATGACCGTTTCAGAGTCAGGCTCCTGAGCATGTGTGGCGACTGTGGCCAGGAGTCCAGAATTGGTACTTTATCCAGAACTGATGTAGGGGGTTGTAGAGATGGTGGAAGAGGAGGAGGGTCATCCCTCTTTAATGGATCTCCTTTTGCCATGTTCCATCATGAGGTAAAGAGTTGTCCCACACCTGCCAGAGGAACCACTGGCACCTGGGGCGTGTCAACGGGTTCCGTGGGAGTGATGATAGGGTCGCTCTGTCTGAGTCTCTTCTTGGGGTATATGAGGGCTCGGTGGAGTAGCACGGTCTGTCGTCTGAGCCTCTGGTCAGATCATCGGGTGCCGGGGGGGGGGGATTTTCTGGCAACTTATCAACAGGTGACCTGTCGTCAGGCTGTGGTATGGTCTCAGCTGACGTTGGCTTCTGAGGTGGCTGCTCAAGGGGAGTCCGACTCTTAGTGGTCGCAGCGAACGTCTGGGTGCCTGACATCTTTTTTTGAGACATCTGCCTTTGGCCCTTTCGTTTGTCAGAGAGGCGGTTCGTCTGGGACCACAGTCAGGTCTGTCCTTAGTTGCTGATGACTTGTCCCCGGTGGACCGTTCCTTAGAGCGGGAATGTTCCCGGCGTCCATGTCTGTCGTCCAATGCAGACGACAAGCTAGAGGACGACGACACCGCAACCTTGTTGGCTGCAGTCCCCTGCTTAGGCACCAAGGGCTGGTGGAAAGGCCTAAGGCTAAGGAATGGACCCAGGATCCATGCCCCGAAGAGCTACCACCCGTTGAAATTGCAAGGGTGGGAGCCTTCATTAATGGCAGGCCTGACGGAGGGGCAGAGTCCGCTCTCTCACCAGAGCGCGAACTGGAAGGCTTCTCCTTACGAAGAGATTTAGATCTTGACTGACCTACTGTGCTCCTTGTCCTGCTGATAGTGCTTCCCTCTTGAGTGTTTCTCCTTTTGGGAAGTCGGCGATCAAGAGGCTGAGGAGCTGGCCTTCAATGGGAATTGAAGAGCAGCAAGCTGTTATTCCATAATGTAGGCCTGGAGAGAGTCTTGTGGTGGCGGGTCCAGGTCCGTTGGTTGAACCTGCCGCAGTCCGGGTAGGCTTTGATGTCATGGGTAAGCCCAAGACAGAAGAAGCACTGCAAATGGCAGTCTTTGGCAGGAATCTGCCACCCGCACAGACACTTAGATGACACAAACGAACGTTCAATACTAAAAATAAAAATAAAAGGGGAAAACACAAAACAAAAAAAAAACAAAAAAAAAAAAACAGGTACTTCTGACTGAAGTAAAATGGCGGTCGACAGATGCAATGAGGCATCCGATGGAGCCGAAGCGCATGGGTCGACGGTGGTAAAAGAACTCATGTGGGGCTGGGGACCACCCCCTTTATACAGCTGGTGACGTCAGTGGGCGGACAGATGTAAGGGGCAGGGCTCAGCTAGGTACTGCTGGCTAGAAGTTTTCATGGAGTCCTAGTGCCTGGCGGCATGGTCCTTATGGTGTAGCCTGCTGCAGGAGCTTTTACTCGAAGTCAGAGCCATAACTGGCATCTTTGTTCCCAGAAATGGAACAGAGATGCCATTGCCCAAAGTAACAAAGCAGAGAAAAATAAATAACTAGCAAGAAAAGCTCCCCAAAAAAAAAAAAAAACACACAGGATGTTGCTAAGAAGCCTTAAGTTCTCCAATACTGAAGTTGCTGCGGAGAATTCATGCTGGAAAGTAGCACCAAACAAAACAACCCTTTATAAAAATATGAAACCTAACTATGAAAGCAGATTTACAGTAAAAGAAAACAGTGATATTTGGCTCGGGATTGCAGACTTTTTAGCGCGAGTTGCTGGAGAGCTCTTCAGAGTGACATACTTGAACCAGCGAAGACGACGATCTGAAGTTATGCTGCAGAACACAGTGACGCCTAGATGCCAGTGGTTTGAATTTAGTTCTAAATTCCATCCTTGCGCTCTGGGACACTTCAATCTGGCTGGCTGAATGCATTTGTTCAGCATAATGAGGGATTCCTGGGGCTTGAATGGGTATTTTTACGCAAGCTGCATCAGTTCTTTCTAGAACTACGCAGTTTGTTTCAACATTCCATAACACTTTACCATCCTAGCCAGGGGATATCATTGCATAGACAACATAACATATCATGCACTGCCTCAAAATAATGATTTTTAGTTTTAAGGCTGGACCTCTTTGGAGAGCCACCAATGAGCCCTTGCGGACAAAACCTGAAAGTAACAAAAGAAAACAGAAAATCATTTATTTTCAGGCATCCCATAGCATAGCCTATAAAGAATAAATGATGGGCAAGTGTGCTGTATGGAACATACCCATCAACATGGCTAACAAGATCATAAAGGCCACAAGCCTGAAGGGCTAGTAGCTTTGAGATTATTAGCCCCCCAAGATGAGCATATTATTTTACACACTGGGGACTTGCGCATCATTTGTTATGTATTACATGTGTTTCGACAGTTTTAAACAGTTGCGAATGTTTCCACGCTTTGCAGTTTGAGTAGGTAGTTGCGTTTTCCTGTAGCGTAAGGTTCTTCCCATAGTGTAGTTATACGTACTGTACAGGTACATTCTTTAGTGTTTTTATCTAACTGTAGTTGAGTGCACGCCCACACTGCAGGTCTGCATATAAGACAGGTGTGGTACTGGCGGCACTTCCTTTACAATTTCAAAATGGTACTGGGGAGTTTCAAGGTGTGTGCCATTTGTTTTTGCGGTGTGGACTGGTGTGCATGTCATGTGTGCAGTCAGGTGCGGCATGCAGTCAGGAAAGACTATCCAAAGCAGCACTAAAAAGTGCCATAATGTTTGCAATTGAAAGAATCGTGGGAGTCCATGGCCTTGACGTGCACTTGGCAGCAGCATGGAGGGAACAGAATCAACATGGAAGGCCTGTTAAAGGCGGAAGTGCCTGAGCATCAAGGGACAAAGCGGTTTGGTGAGTGAGGCTGGAGATGTTGTTGGGAGAGTGAAACCTAGATTATGTCAGCAGAAAAGAACCAGTTTACCCACCCAGTCTGCCCAAGTGTTCCCTGCCTAGTCTACATCTGCAGACCCTATCTTGTCTCCGGTGACCCTCCTCCTTGCCAGGGTTGGACAAACTGGATAGCCAGGTCGTTATTGGCCATAAAAAAAAAAAAAATTGGTTTAAGTACCAAATCTTGAAAGTTACCAGCCAACTGGCTACCTGTGCACAAAGTGATTTTTGAGTTCTAAAAATAGGGTACGGCCACTAAAAATATTTGGCTATCAAATTTTGAAAACTAGTACACAAACTGATTTGACCCACCCTGCTCCTCGTCTCTATTCTAATATTCCCCTATGTTTATCCCATGCACGCTTGAAGCCCCTCACCATTCCAGCCTCCACCACTTCGGCTGGCAGTCTGTCACAGGCATCTACCATTCTCAATGAAGAAACATTTCCTTGCATCTCTCCTGATCTTCTCCCTCCAGCTTCAACACATGCCCCCTGCCCCGGTGCTCTACCTCATTTGGAAGAGGCTCATCTCCTGCACCCTGTTCACCCCTGTAAGGCACTTGCAGGTCTCAAACATGTCACCTCTCATGCTCTCCTGTGTTCCAAGGTATACATGTTGAGATCCTTTGAGCACTTCAAGTTTCCCTAGATCCTTATGAATTTTCTCCACCCCTGGGTGAGTGACTGAATTTGAGGTTACAGCAGGTTTTGAAGGTAGTTTGTTGAAGTGCTTTTCAGAGGCTGTAGTAAGCAGTTTGGAGGTTTTTAGGGAGGCTGTTACAAGAGTTAATAAGGTGGCTGCTACATAGCCATGCAAAGGAGGACCAAGAAGATGATCCAGGGCAGCAGGGAAGGTTGTAAGAAGAAAAGTTAACAGACCTTAACATGCATACACTGAAGGCAGGGGGGTGGGGGCGTGGAGAAAACAGGATTGAGACATACAACTTTACAACTTGCCAGGAATCAAACAGGCTTCAAGAGGAACAAGGCACAATGACTAGAGGATAAGGAGACTTGGGGAGAGAGATACTCAAGGGGCCTTTAAAGTTCTTCACTGAGCAGATAGTGGATGAACAGAAGACTGCCGGGAGTTGTGGTCAAAACCAAGACCACTGCTGGCCCAACAGCAAAGCAAGCTAAGGGCACTGGCTGACTCACCAACAACCTGGGCTCGGAAACAGACCAGGGTCGCTCAGGGGCCAGCAGGAGGATCAAGTGTCCATAAACTGCTCTCCTTTTGGGGCAGGAGGGTGGGGTATACACCGCTACTACGGACACCTAGTGGGCTGGAGTGTCAGCAGTAGCGGCTGCCTCTCGGAGGGCTGGGCACAGATGCTGAGTGCATGCAACATGCTCATGTCGCACATCCACGTCAGTGCATGTGCCAAAATGTGGGAACCAGCAATGCCACAGGCTTCGTACTGCCACCCATTGCACCCACCAAGATGGTGGATGACAGGGCTGGCGGCTGTCATCAGACGGGGGCCAGTTGAGAAGATAAGCCAGCTAAACTACTTGTTTTTAATGATCCCTTACCCCAGGACGCATCTGGAAACTAGCTTCGCAGCTCAGTATGTCTTTCCTGGGAAATCTCATATATATATATATATATATATATATATATATATATATATATATATATATATATATATATATATATATATATATATATATATATATATATATATATATATATATATATATATATATATATATATATATATATATATATATATATATATATATACATACATACATACATACATACATATATATATATATATATATATATATATATATATATATACACACACACACACACACACACACACACACACACATACATACATACACATATACACATATATACACACACACACATATATATAACACACACACATACACACACATACACACACACATACACACACACACACACACACACGTATAAACATATGTAAATATATCACAAGATGAGGCCAAGATTGTGATGGGGTTTGAACTTGGGTGGGACAGATATAGAAGAGAACTGTGGGACCCACAAACAGAAGAGGGGAAGGCATACCTGGGTTACGGGTGATGATCAAGCCAGTAGGGCTATTGGATTTGGCAAGGAATGGAGGCAGGCAGAGAAATGAACAGACTCCGCACCCCCCCCCCCAGGTAAGGCCCACTAAGTACAGTGCTTATTTTCAGGGGCAACCTGGGACCAAAAGGGAGGTTAAATGACTCTCTCAGAGTCACACAGTATGCAAGTGGAGGTTGTGGGAATCAAACCTAGGTCTGCTGGATGTATCAAGCTCATTCACTGCTTGTTACTCTACCCTCTAGGCTATACTGTCAGACCCATGGATGGACTTCTGGGTCTTTTTCTGCCAACACAAAATTATTTTTCTACGTTTCTTTTTATTTTATCACACAAAAATAACTGCTCAACAAGGGCAAATGGACTACCCATAACAGACAGAAATAAACTTTGCAAAACTGTGTCAACTGTCCACATCAGCACACTCACAGTGAAGAACGTTCATCAAAGTTAGGCTGCCATCAGTAAGTGTCTCAGTATCAGATTATAAGACCCACTTCTCACTTTCATGTGCTGTTAGCTACTGTGCTACAATCCTCAAACAATGCTCATCTCCAGCCCCGAGGCAGTGCACTTTATGGCAACATCAGAGCACAAAGTCTGAACATCTGGTCTCATTTTCGAAAACTGAAGTAAAAGCAGACACTATATGAAGGCAACTCCCTTTCTCTTGGGAGAACGTTGTGCTTCATACATGTTGCTACGCAGTGTGCCACAACAGTTGTCTAACAAGTAGGATTTGAGAATTAGGCTCTGAGGAAGAGAAGGCTCGCCCACACCTCTCATACCACAAGTGCCATGAATGAATGTGCAGCTAAACGTTACTTTATTTTATTAAGAAGTGTTTCTAACCGAGACAAGCCCTATGAAATTTAACATCTTGTTTACAAGGAGGGGACCCAGAAGACAGCAGCAGAGTAGCTGTAGGCAGGGTGCAAAATTCCTATACCTTAGGTGCCCCAGGGCAGGCACTTTTGCATCAGGACACCTACTGATCTTCAGTGCCTGCCCTGCGGGGCACCCAAGGTATTTCTGCTTTCTCCTTCTTTTTTTTTTTTTTTTTTTTTTTTTTTTGTTGTTTTAGCCTGTGGCTTTAGGGTACTGCCCCCAGAGTGGAGACTCAGCGAGTGCAGCGGAGAGCTGACACTGGGACACAATCACGAAGCTACACCAACTGCTCGCCCCAGTGTCAGCTGACATGTTAAGATGCTGGCTAAGGAGAGGAGGGCATTATTTGTCCTACAGCCAACCGCGATGTAGCAGGGGTCTTTCTGTCACTCCTGGAGGCTGGTTTCACCATCAGATGCCAATCGCGGACTGCAGTTTGCATGGCGTGCCCGCCCCTTCTTCAGTGCGATGCCAGGACCCTGCTGCAAAGCACGGCAGTCTGCGTTACAGTGCTGAGCTGTTAGGTCGTTCCTGTGCGTGTGAGCGAGAATGAACCTCAGAGAAGTGCCCACACAGCAACTGTGATCGCAGATTGCGATCAGACTGATAGGTTAGTGACCGACTGTTCTGTGTGTGAGGAAAAAAAAAAAATTTGAAAGCTCTTTTAAGAGCTACACACTGCCCATATACCATTTAATTGCTGTACTTTGAATTGGGAGGACTTAGATTTAGGTGGGAGAGGTGAATGAGACCATGAGGTTCTGTGGTAGCACTGAGAGCAAAATCGAGATTCAAAGGCCTTCATCAGGTGAAGAAAATATCAAACAATATAGACAAAACAGTTACTTTACTAAGATCAAGACAGTGCTACTGTATATTATACTAGTACGAGGGAACAACTCTGGAGTGCAGTCATTGAAAGGGATAGTCAACTTAGCACATTATTACAACAACTTAAGAGCTGAAGTTAATTAGCTGGTCTAAAGCAAGCAGTTTATGGTCTGTATTTTCTCTGTCAAATTGTCGTGTAGGGTATCTTGCTGACAGGAAGGCACTCATCGCAGCGGTAAGTCAGAGCTTTTAGCCGATTGTTTCGTGAGGGCACAGTTTAGGCCCAAACCCTTCCCACCCCTCACCCCACCCACCCATGGAAATAGTTCCTTTATACCTGGGGTTCTGACATAATTTCCTCAAGAGGGCAAGGTGCATATCACCGTCATATCCTCTCTAGCAGACTGCACTGATAATATAAGCATACAGGTTGTATTATATACATATATAGAGAGATATATATTTATTTCTATGTAACAAACCAATCACACACACACACACACACACCCCACCCACCCCAAAACAAACAAAAACAAACAAAAATAAAAAAATAAAACAAGAAGGTAGACAGACATGTGGGGAGTAGTGCAATGTAATGGCTGTGGGGCAGCAGTCTTCCGGGAGTCTTTCTGGAGGCTGAGATGCTGCCCTGTTTGCAGAAAACTCTCTGCCCTGAGGGAGGAAGTTGCACATCTTCAGGCCACACTGGACAGTAGTAAGGGAACCTTCCCCCAGGCCGCACTGGACAGTAGTAAGGGAACCTCCCCAACCAGGGAGCATCAGAGCCACCACCACTACCTCAGAGGTTGCGAAGAAAGCACAGCAGTTGGACCACAGTGGGCTCAGGGAGGGTAAGGGTGGTGGAACAGAGGCACACCCAGTCAGTTGTTCCACTCCACAATCCGTGCACCATTCTGGGGGGAGCACAGTTCTCCTATGGATGCACCCGCAGAGGAGACTAAGGAGGTTGCAGACAACTGTCACAAGGGAGGCCCTCAGGAAGGAGGCAGAGGACACCACAGGGAAAGGAAGCAGCTCCTGGTGGGGTACTCAATTATTAGGGGGACAGAACTGGGGGGAGCAGGGAAAACTGAATTAAGGTGCCTGCCTGGTGCCATGGCTTGGAGGGACAGGAAGCGCATCCTTAGGATCACGAGAACAGTTGCACGGGAGTCTGAGCTGGACGTCATTGTCCATCTAAGGACAAAATGACTTGGCTCATCATGAGATTAGAGCAGTGCAGAAGGACTTTGTAGAGTTGGGGAGGGGCCTAAGACAAGCAGCACACACAGTATCCTTCTCAGAGGTGCTGCCCGTCAGTGGCATGGGTGAGGCGAGGGTACTTTGCACCATGCAGTTTAACGAATGGTTGAAAAAAATGGTGTGGAGCACAGGGGTTTGGCTTCACTGGGGACTGGGGTTCAACCTGGAGGGACACCAGCCTATACTGGCACGATGGTCTGCATCTGTCCAGGAAGGGAACAAGTCTTTTGGGCAATCGGCTGAAATGCTTTATTGGCAAGCTTTTAAACTAAACTAGTCAAGGGGGGAGGCACTGATAAGCAGCAGGAAAATCCCAGCCTCCCCCTACAAAACAGGGTACTAAATGAGAAAAAGACCACCAAGGTAGAAAGGTCAGTGGGGGATGCTGCTACAGAAGGTAAAGCCATAAAAAAAATGGAGAGCAATGAGTACCAATGCCCATTGTCTGGGTAACAAGCTTCCTGAATTAGTGACCTTGATGGAGGAGGAACATCTGGATATCGTGGCAGTCACAGAAACATGGTACACACAGAACCATGACTGGGACGTAAACATACCAGGATACACTCATGGGTAGCATTAAGGGTGTGCTCCATGCTCTGAGCACAGACTGTGACCATAGGAGCACATTTTTTCATGGAAAATATTCAGTTATCTGTGCTCCTCTTGCTCTTCTGGAGCACAGTTAGGGGCAGGGGTTTCTGGCAGTGGGACAGTGGTGGGGGAGTCCAGAAGCAGCACTGGGATACAAATCAGGATTTTTTTTAAATTAACTGGGTGCAGTTCAAAAGTAGATCAGCAAATCACTGGGCGAGTGAAGCAGCTGCTACATTAATAGGTGGGTTGACCAGTGATCAAGTGTGTGGATAGCCAGCAAGTTAGTCTGAACTTTGACATGCTGGAAAGAAGCAAATTTATTGGGAGTCAGCACAGGTTAGTGGGTGAGCTGGTAGGCAGGCAGGGAAACCATATGAGAGCAACTGGCAGACTAATGTGCATATGGGCAGGCAGTGAAGGGCTAAGCATATGTGGCTTTGTTTCTGGGCGGCTGGAAAACAAAAGTGGGGGAAAATGACAGGGAGGGGGACTGAGTGTATTGACCATAGGTGAATTAAAAGTAGGTGAACGAGCAAAGAAGGAAAAATAATACATTTTAAAGTCCTTAGAGAAAAGAAAAAACAAACATTTGAAACGGACAGAGGGAACTGTGGCCAGATGAAAGAATGAGTGCAAAGATGAGGGAAAAAGACCAGGGTAAGAAGGAAAACACGAAGGAAAGATCACAGAGGGGTAAAAATGAAAATTATAAATGAATCATAAGGACAGGTAAGCAAGAAGTAGTAGTAAGACCAAGCCACTGTTGTCCCGCATGTATCGAGGGAAGCCTGGTGGATAAAAACATTTATTTTTTTGTTAAAGAAAGTTGCCTGTTTTTAACAGGTTTTCTTTGGAATATAAACAGATAAAACTACTGTATTTTGTTTTATACTTTGAACTGTAGGACATCGAAAGTCTGAATGATTTGTACTCGATGCTGTAAGCTGTTGTCTGGTGAAACTGAAAGAGCAGTCTGGGATACAGAAGCTAAATTGCTCTGTTTACCTATGTGTACACAACACAAGTCTACGGACACAATTTTCCTGTAAACTACTTCTTAATTTACCTTAAAAATACAAGAATACTTGTGAACCTGGGAGCCTTGCTGGACTTACTACTAAATGCAGTTGGTCAGCACATGGGATGAAGTGGTGCAGGGCTCCAAGATCTAAATGGATCCCTATATTTTACAGGCATATGTACAGTGGCAGTCTACAGAAAACGATTCTAGATGGAGACTTGTATTTGTTACATGGGAAAGCAAAGCAATTCAGGAAAAATCATTCCATTGTTATAGGTAGGGAAATGTTGAACTGAAATGGGAGCCCAGGTGGCTATAGATTATTAGCCAGAGGTGGGTGAAGAAATCAGTGCAACAGTGTGTGTGTGTCCATCTCTCTGCAGGTGGCCAACATGCTTGGGGATTTGATGCGTAGTAGTGATTTGGAGAATGCATTTTCAACAATTGATGACATCAGTAAAAAAACTTTCATGTGCTCACATCTCAACAATATCTAGGAAACAGGTAACACAATTAATACACATAAATTACTCACAACTTGTATTACAAGCAAGGAATTGTTAAACTTGTAAATGAAAAAGGTAGATAGGAGCACAGCCAAGGTCTAAAGGAGCACATATTTTAGGGTATTGGAGTTTCTGTGCTCCTCTAAGCTGCAGTAGCACACAGTGCTAAATCCTTAACATGGACCATCCCTGGATACACTATCTACAGGAGGGACAGGGAAGGTAAAAGAGGAGGAGGAGTAGCTCTCTACATAAGGGAAGGAATCAAAGCAACACAACAAAAGGGTAAACAGGGAGGAGAAGAAGCACTGTGGGTCAATTTGGAGACAGGCCATGACACCACAATCCGCTCAGGGGTTGTATACAGACCCCCCCTCTCAGGGGGAGGAAATGGACAAGGAAATGGTAGAAAGTATACTTAGAATGGCAGAAAAAGGGGAGATATTGCTGATGGGTGATTTGAATATGCCAGATGTTAACTGAAGTGCAGTTGCAGCAACAGGGCTAGAAATGTTTTTTTTTTTGTTTTTTTTTTTTTTTTTTTTGAGATGCCTGTCCATGGGACAGGTGGGATGCAAATTTTGCCTGTCCCACAATACTTATACCTGTCTATGCCATTTTAACATGAATTATGAAGTAACTTACAGACGGTATCTTGGAGACAAGTAAGTGTACAATAAGGTGGTGGGCCAGATTATAGTTCTTTCTTAGCCCCTCCACAAGTCAGGAATATTTCTAGATTCCCCCTTTTATTTCACTAAAAATACCACCAACAGCTTAATCTGGTTCAATGTCAGTTGGCATCCATCTGTAACGAGGCTGAAAATAAACAGAATTGTGTAGTCCTCCTTTCCCGGTCAACAAAAACTAAATGAACATTTTTCCAAAGAAGCCTTGCCTTTGCTGCAGTTGTCTTTTCCTATTCTTTTTTTGAACCCCCCAGGGTCCTGAAAAAGGCTGTTTTAGCAGCACTCTGGCTGAAGTCTCTCCAGACCCCTCTCTTGCTGGGACTTTGCAGCCCTGCCTGCCTTTGTCTTCCTTTTCTTAATTTATTGTTTTCTTTTAATCCACTAACAGCCATGAAAAGGGCAGTTTTCAGCAGCAATCATCAAATAAATCGGTTCCTGCATCTCCTTGTATTGCCTAGCACAGGCTGCCTCTCACTCTCTTTCCAGATCTCCCCCCCCCTTTTGTTGGATCACTGCAGCCCTGCCTGTGTTTTGTTTTTGTTTTATTTTCTTTTTAGCTTGCCTCCCCCCCAGCCTTGAAAAGGGCTTTTTTATACTCAATGCCTTGCCCTTAAACTGATGCTCACTTTACAAAGTAAGCCATCACTGAAAAATGCTTTTTTCATTCTGCCCGACTGCTCTTGTTACAAGTCTCATTGTACCACACAGATTTCCAGCTATTCAAACAAGGGCTCGGCAAAAGGTATGGTGCAAAACCTGAGAATTTCGACTGAATATTAAGTGAGTGACAGTGATACTTGTTTTAGATGGAAACTGGCACACCAGAGCCCTGAAAAGGGCTGTTGAATAAGTTTCTGTTTAACTTTTACACAGACAGCTTAGTAACAAATCGAAGAACTGCTGCCAATGCTCGCTACATGCTGCAGCTCCTCGGACTGCTCAAGACACAAGGAATGCGGCAGCTCGGGTGAGCAATACCCATCCACTGCACATGCAGCAATCCCTTAAGCATCCGCAGTTATTACTGCCAGCCCTCTCTGTTTGAATTTTACCTACCTTGGCAGCAGAGAAGACTGCTTAGCTAACCAACCAGCACACCATGGGATCGGGCAAGAGACAGACTTCACCGACCACGTAAAGTTATGATGCGCATGACGTCCGCTTCTACCTAACCTGACTGCCTCCTGGGTCCAAGTGCCCAACAAAGTTTGCATGCTGGCTCACAATATCTGCCTGTCCCATGGACAGGTAGAAAAACAGAAATGGTTGTCCCCTTTAAAAACCGGCTGTCCAAGACGGGTGGACAGCCGGTTATTTAGAGCCCTGTGCAGCAGCCACTTCTAAGAGGGGAGGTTATTCTAGATGCCCTACAGGTGGCATGCCTTTGACAACTAGTATTGGAACCCACTCGAGAGGAAGCAATCTTAGACCTGGTTCTCTCAAATGAAGATGGAGAGAGAATCACAGATGTAGAAGTGGGTAGTCATCTGGGAACTAGCGACCATCGAACAGTATGGTTCACAATAAACACAGCAATAGAGTCAAGCCATACAAAGGCAAAAGTACTGGACTTCAGGAGGGCTCCGTTGCCAAAATGGGTGAGTGCCTAAGGAATGCACTAGCAAATGGGCAGGAAGGAGGGGTGGAAGAACAATGGGGAATAATAAAAACTGCCATCACAGAGGTAACAAGCCTTTGTGTGAAGCAAATAAAACAAAACGATGTAAGAAACAACTATGGTTCTCAAAGGAGGTGGCAGTGAAGGTTCAAGAGAAAAAGAAAGCATTCAGGAAGTACAAGGAATCACAGAAGGAGAAGGACAGAGAATTGT
Organism: Neoceratodus forsteri; assembly: GCA_016271365.2. Classification (NCBI taxonomy): domain Eukaryota; kingdom Metazoa; phylum Chordata; order Ceratodontiformes; family Ceratodontidae; genus Neoceratodus; species Neoceratodus forsteri. The sequence goes on from CM057453.1 coordinate 760,828,913, forward strand.
ATCAGTTAAAGCAAAAGGAAGCTGGGAAGGCAGTCAGAACAGCAAAGGCCCGAACCGAGGAAAAAGCCAACTCAGTTAAGAAGGGGGATAAAACCTTTTTTAGGTACATCAGGGAGCGAAGGAAGACCAAGGGAGGGATAGTGAGGCTTAATAAAGGGGAGGGGGGCAGAGGGTGACTATGAAAAGGCAGAGATACTAAACAAATATTTTTGCTCAGTATTTACAAATGAAGAGGGGGAAGTACCTAAAACAAACAATAGAAACACTCTGGATACAGAAGTTGATACCAGCCCATTTACAGAAGAAAGGGTTCTGAAAGAACTCTTAAAACTGAAGGTGGACAAAGCAATGGGACCTGATGGGATTCATCCCAGAATTCTAAAAGAACTAAGGGTAGAACTAGTGACACCACTGACTACCCTCTTTAACAAATCATGGGAGGATGGGTGGTACCTGAGGACTAGAGGAGGGCAGATGTGATTCCCCTTCACAAAAGTGGGAGCAGAGCAGAAGCAGGAAACTACAGACCTGTTAGTTTAACCTCAGTGATAGGGAAAATGATGGAATCACTTCTGAAGGAAAGAACTGTCGAGTACCTAGAGACCTGAGGGGCACAGGACCCATGGCAGCATGGATTCTCAACGGGAAGGTCATGCCAGATGAATCTAATAGATTTCTTTGACTGGGTGACCAAAGTAGTAGATCAGGGAAGGGCTGTGGACATGGCCTACCTAGACTTTAGCAAGGCATTTGACACAGTCCCACACAAAAGATTAATATACAAGTTAGCAAGCCTGGGAGTGGGTCCCAAGATGATAGCCTGAGTAAAGAATCGGCTGGAGAATAGGACACAGAGGGTAATAGTAAATGGAGTCCACTGAAGAAAGGGGGGTTACTAGTGGGGTACCGCAGGGTTCAGTATTAGGACCGATCTTCTTCAATGTCTTTATAAAGCGACATTGCAGAGGGACTGGAAGGAAAAGTATGTCTCTTTGCAGATGACACAAAGATCTTCAGAGTTGATGCACAAGGTGGGGTGGAAAGGATGAGAAGGGACTTGGCAAGGTAGGAGGAATGGTCAAATGTATGGCAGCTTAGATTCAACGCTAAGAAGTGCAAGGTAATGCACCTGGGAAACAAAAACCTAGGGGAAGAGTCCACAATGGGGGGTGAGATACTAACAGCAACACAAATGGAAAGGGACCTGGGAGTAGTCATATCAGATGACTTAAAGGTGGGCAAGCAAAGTGAGACGGCAGTAAGGAGGGCTGGGGGGATACTGGGATGCATAGGGAGAGGCATCACCAGTAGAAAACAGGAAGTTGTTATCCCTCTGTACAGACAGCTGGTGAGATCCCATCTGGAGTACTGAGTGCAGTTCTGGAGACCCAATCTCCGCAAGGACATAGACAGGATGGAAGCTGTCCAGAGGAGGGCAACTAAAATGGTGCAGGGTCTGCACCGGAAGACATACGAAGGAAGACTAAAGGAGCTTAATATGTATAGCCTCAAGGAAGGGGAGACATGATAGAAACTTTCAGGTGCCTCAAGGGAATCAACAAAGTCCAAGAGGGTAGCATCTTTCAGAAAAGAGGTGTGCAAGAACAAGGGGCACAATTTGAAGATGGGGGAGCTCAGAGGTAATGTAAGGAAGTATTTTTTCACAGAGAGGTTGTGGATGCATGGAACAGCCTTCCGGAGAGGTTGTGCAGTCAAAACAGTGGTTGAATTCAAGCATGCATGGGACAGTCATAAGGTGATTCTAGGGGGTGGGAGTAGAAAGAAGTAGGCTGCTGGTTAACTAGGATCTGCAGCTTATCCATTAGGTAGGGAAACAGGCAGACTGGGTGGGCCAAGCGGTCCTTATTTGGCGTCAAATTCTATGTTTCTATGTCTGGATCCGATTGTACTGCAACAGGCATACAACCGCTGAGAAAAAAAAAAAAAATCAGCTGAACAGACTACTACTGGTCTGACTAGACCTCAGTAGATGTGTCTTGGCGTATTAGCGGCCATTCATATACGTTTTTCAGGCTGCAGCAAGTTGGCAACAGAGTGTTTTTTTTCCCCCCTCAGTTGCTTGCTTACAGCTTCTTGGGGGAACTTTGCTGTGTATAATTCTCAGCATAGCTCTCAACTGTCCCTGATCTTCAGGGACGTCCCTGATTTTACCTCAAAATTTTACTCTGTCCCTCCTAAAAATTGTGTTTCCATGACCAAACAGTAGGGTTTGTAAGCACAAAATAATGTCAAACATTAAAGTTACAGATGTGTTCTTCCTTAGAAAATGTGTTTTACACTAAGCCCCTTATTCTACCAGGTTCCTAAGTAGATATCACCAATTTTGGTCCTTTGTCCCTGATCTTTTAAGCCTCGTCCCAGATTTATGGGGCAGGAGGTTGAGAGGTATGAGTCACATCCAGTAAAATCTGTCTGTCAATAAAATCTGAGCCTGTGTGTTAGTAACTGCCGGGTACTGAGGCATAACATAAAATTAAAAAAGCTTCTTGTAGCAGAGGCCTGGTAAGGAGCTTGGCTAATAGAGCTATTGCCTTGGACGTAGTTGTACAATAAAGTACCACCTAGCTAAGCTAACCTAAGAACAGGTTACTCACCTGTAACAGTAGTTCTAGGAGTGGTATATGTTGTTCATCCACACTGTCTGGCATTGTCCCTTTCCCCTTTAAATCTTGATGGAAGTCTTCAAGCTGGCTCCTCCCACCCACCCGGGTGGTAAATACCTCGGCTCCATCCCATGATGCCAGATCTAGCCCGCTGGAAGCCAGGTTGTGCGCCTTAAGCCGGGGAGGTCGGGTGGGTGCGTGTGGATGAACATACCACTCCTAGAACTACTGTTACAGGTGAGTAACCTGTTCTTCTAGGAGCGTGGATATGTTGTTCATCCACACTGTCTGGCACACTCCTAGCAGTTCTCCGGGAGGAGGGAGGCAAGGCGCACACCCCCTACTTAGGAAACAGAGATTGGAGAACCGAGGCCCCAAAACCAGCATCACGTCGTGACCCTAGGTCGATGTGGTAATGGGTAATAAAGGTGTTTGCTGACTTCCAGGTAGCAGCCCGACAGATTTCCTGGATAGGGATGTCCCTGGAAGCAGCCACCGAAGCAGCAGTATGGCGGGTAGAATGAGCCCTTATCCCTTTGGGAGGCTCCTTGCCCGCCAATTCATAACACAGACTTATGCATGATGTAATCCATCTTGCAATAGTCCGTTTAGCTGCAGGTCTGCGAGAAGCGGCTTCAGCGTAGGTGACAAACAGCTGGCGAACCTCTCCCCAAATTTCCGCCATCCTCTCCTTATAGCAGGAGAGCGCACACCTGAGGTCCAGAGTATGCAGCCTGTACTCGGCATCCGAGGTGTAGTTAGGGTAGTATACCGGCAGAGTCAACACCTGGTTGAGGTGAAACTCTGACACCACCTTCGGAAGGAATTTCGGGTGGGGGCGCAGGACAACTTTGTCCCTGTGAAAGACCAGATAAGGGGAGTCCACGGAAAGTGCCTGGAGCTCCCCAGTCCTTCTGGCTGACGTGATAGCCACCAGGAAGGCAGTCTTCCACGACAAGTGCGAGAGTTCACACTTGTACATGGGTTCGAATGGCTTGCCCATGAGCTTTGCCAAAACCAGCAAAAGATCCCACGGAGGTGGAGGTTCACGCACCGGAGGGGATATGTGATCCAGGCCTTTGAAAAAGCACCCGATCACCGTCTCCTGAGCCAACGTCGGCTGACCGGCCAGCGCCTGGTAAGCAGAGATGGCTGCTAGGTGCACCCTAAGGGTCGATGACCGAAGACCCCCTTTGGAGAGGGACCAAAGGTAGTCTAGAATGTTAGCCACAGAGCAGGATAAGGGGTCCAGGCTTTTACCCTGACACCAAATGGAAAATCTTTTCCATTTGAAGGCATAACATTTCCTGGTCGATTCTTTTCGAGATGCTTCCACCATGGTGTAGACATCCTCAGAAAGACCCAAAGCCTGGAACTCTAGCCGCTCAGGAACCAGGCTGTGAGGTGCAGGGATTGAAGGTTCGAGTGGAAGACCTTCCCCTGGTTCAGTGATATCAGGTCCGGGCGTGTACACAGCCGCTCCGGGGCCCTGCAGCTGAGGCTGAGGAGATCTGGATACCAGAACTGGCGTGGCCAATCTGGGGCTACCAGAATCACCTTCGCCTTGTCCCTCCTCACCTTGAGTAACACCTTGTGACTCAAGAGAAATGGAGGGAAGGCATAAAAGAGGCCTGGGGTCCACGACCTCGAGAAGGCATCCCCCTGAAGCGAACCCCGCTGAGGGGAGCGGGCATGGTACAGCCTCAGCTTGGTGTTCTCCCTGGAGGCAAACAGGTCCACCAACGGTTTGCCCCAATGGGAGAACAGGTCGTAAGCTACCTCTGGATGGAGAGACCACTCGTGGGATGTCTGGCCTATGCGGCTGAGAGCATCCGCCAGTTGGTTCGCGACTCCTGCCACATGGATGGCTAGGAGATCCGCCTCCAGCCGGCTGATGAAGGTCCAGATCCGGAGCGCCTCCTTGCACAGCAGATGGGAGTGCGTGCCGCCCTGTTTGTTGAGGTAGTACATGGTCATGGTATTGTCCGTCTGGACTTGAACCACTTGACCCCGGAGCTGAGGAGCGAAAGCTGACAGTGCCAGTCTGACTGCTTTGAGCTCCAGCAGGTTGATGTGGCATCGGGACTCCTCGGGGATCCAGAACCCGTGGGCTCTGTTGTCTCCCATGTGGGCTCCCCAGCCCATGAGAGGCGCGTCGGTAGTAAGGACGACCGTCGGCTCGGGGCGGACAAACGGGACTCCTTCCTGCAAATGACTCGGGACGGTCCACCGTTGGAGAGCGTCCCACATCCTCTGGGTGACCGATCAGCTGGTCGAAGAGACCCTGACGCTGAGACCACTGGGCAGCCAGCTCCCATTAAAGGGGGCGCATGTGCAGTCTGGCCCAGCGGACCACTGAGGTGCACGCCGCCATGTAACCCAGGAGGCGCAGGAAGTCCCGGGCAGGGCGCAAGTGCCCAACTAGAAATGATTGGGCAAAGGAGGAGAGAACCTCCACCCTGTCCGCCGGGAGCCGAGCTCTGGCTTGACAAGAGTCGAGCTCTGCCCCGATGAAGCCCATCACCTGAGAAGGTACGAGTTCTGATTTGGCCTCGTTGATCAGAAGGCCCAAGTGAGAGCAGGTTCGGAGGGTCAGGTCCCTGGACCTCTCCACCTCCTGAAGGGAGGAACCCGCTAGGAGTCAGTCATCTAGATAGGGGTAAATACGAACCCCTTGACGCCGTAGATGGGCTGCCACCACTGCGAAGCATTTGGTGAAGACCCTTGGGGCCGATGACAGGCCAAACGGCATGGCTCTGAACTCGTACAGGGTCCCTTCGACCCTGAAGCGGAGGAACCGCTGATGTGATGGACGGATTGGGACGTGGTGAAAAGTGTCCTGAAGATCCAGTGTACAGAACCACGTTTCGCTCCAGGGATGGTATGATCTGGTTCAGAGTTACCATCCAGAAGGTGCGAGACCTGAGATACCGATTCAGGTCGTGGAGATCTAGAATGGGGCGCCAACCCCGTCCGCTTGGGCACCAGGAAATACCTGGAGACGAAGCCTGGGTCTGAAGGAGGATCCGGCACCGGGCCACCGCCTCTTTGAGGAGGAGTTGCACAATGTCGTCCCGAAGGGCAGACTGGGTGCCAACTGAGATCCTTTCCTCCCGTGGGGCACGGGCCCGGCTGGGAGGGTACTCCTTGAACTCTAGGGGCAGACCCTGCCCGACCACTTCCAGAACCCACCTGTCCGAAGTGATACCGGACCAGGCGGAAAGGAAGTGGCGGAGCCGGCCCCCCATGGGAGGACCCAGAGCTGGCGTGACGGGTGAGGGGGAGGCCACCCCCGACCCGTCACTGTGCAGGCTTAGAGGAGGAGAAGACACCTGGACCAGCACCTCGGCCTCCTTTGCAGGGCTGCTGGGGACCTTGCTTGGGCCTAGGGCACCAAGCTTGAGCCTGCTGCTGTTGTTGACCTCCCTGGAAGGAGGGCTGTCTGACCGCAGGGGAAGAATGCCGAAAAGGCTTCTTCTTGCGCTTCTGCTGGTTCTTGCCTGAAGAACCCTTAGCAGAGGTGGCATCTAAGGTGGCATTAGACTGCTCAATGCGCTGAAGATGACCTGCCACTCCCGGACTGAAGAGGTCGGTGCCAAGGAAGAGCACGTCAGCTAGCTTGTGTTGAGTATCCACGGGAAAGGAGGATAACCTCAGCCAAGCCCTGCGGCGAGAGGCTAACGCTGCCGCTAGTGAACAGGCACAGGAATCATCAATGTCCAGAGCTGTCTGGAGCTGTTGTTTGGCAACAGCCTGGCCCTGGTCCCGGACCTGCTTGACCGTGGTCTACATATCTGCTGGGAGGTGATGAAGAACTTCATCCAGCGACCCCAAAAGGGCATGAGAGAAGTGTGCCATGATCACTGCTGAGCTTGCCTGACGAAGGCCCAAGGATGATGCCACGTAGACCTTCCGGGCCGAGTGGTCCATAAGTTTGGACTCCTTGTCCGGAGGGCGGTCAGTATCCGCAGAGCTGCCCGTTCGCCTGAATACTGAGGCAGTCACAAGACTTTCCGTCGAGGGGTGCTCTGTAAACCCCACCAAGGACCCTGTGGGCACCGCGTACTTGCGGGCCATGCGGGCAGATGGAGCCGGGCAGGAGGCTGGACACTGCCAGAGTTCCAGAGCCGGGCCAACTATGGCTTCGGCCACTGGAAAGGCCTCCTTCGGGGTATCCCCCCTCTTAAGAATATCTGTGAGGGGATATTCTGCCTTCTTCTGAATAGGCTGCAGAGGCATTCCTGTGGACTCTGAAATGAGTCGAAGGATGCCCTGGAAGGAAGAAGGCCCTTCTTCCAAGCCTGACACAGACAGCTCATCTTGAGAATGAAGGCCGGTATTATCCGAATCAGAGGAGTCCAGATACAAAGGCTTCCCACCTAAATCTCCCTCGATACGCCTAGGGCGATCAGGGGTGACCGTGTCGACAGTCTGTGAGGAAGACCGAAGACTGTCGGTCCTCCCTGAGGAAACCCCTCCCAGGGGCTGTTTGGTGGAGGTTCCACCAAAATTGGTGGGAGCCTGTAGGCAGACAGGCCGGAAGGCGCGCGGGGGCCACCGAAGGAACCGGAGCCCTAGAAGCCGAAGAAGTCGGTGTCGGCCGAAGAGGCTGAGGCCAAGTGATCGCCGGAACCACCGGGGTAGCCGGCTTCTGGCCTGTTAGCAGAAGTTGCTGCCACATAAGATCCTCATAGCGTTGACAGAGTTTCCGTCGAAGCCTCTCCTCATCAGAGGAGGATGAGGAATGGTGGCGGCACCTCTTCCGGGAGTGTTTGTGTCTCTTCTTGGGTCTACCGACTGAAGAGGACTTACTCCTCGATCGAGACCGACGGCGTCGGCTCTGTCGGTCAGAGGAAGCCGGACTCTGTGAAAACCGAGGTTCCGGCTCCTGGCCCTCGATCGGAATACCCGCGGGACGGGTTTCCTCGTCGGGGAAAGAGAGAATAGGCATTCTCTCCAGAGAGTCGTCGACAGGCGTCGGCAACAACGGCTCGATCGGGTCGAGAGAATTCTCGGCCGGTTCAGCCGTGTCCTCTACTTCAGTGCCTTGTCCAGACGGAAGGTCTGAAAACCCGGCAGCCGAGGAGGCGATCTCGACCGTAGTCAAGACCCCTTGCTCCTGGAAGTCGGACCGCTCTCGGTCCCAGGAGCATCTTCTTCGGCTAGAAGACGACGTTTTTGGATCCTTCTTTCTGGATCGGGAGGAGTGCGAGCCTGAGGGCGCCTCACCCTTAGTAGGGAGAGACTGGCACAAATCCCGAAAGGATCCTGTGAAGGTGGAGCCCAAGTTGAGCGGCACGAAGAAGCTTCGGTTGGCCGAAGCATGGGCAGCTTCTTCCTCGAAGGCCGCCATCTGCTCGAGCTGCTCGGCGGATCCGCAGCAGCGACACCGCCCACCTAGCCTCGCCGATTTCACGGTGGATTAGCTCCGGTCTCCCCAGCTTCAGGCGCCGCTGATGGTCCTCAGAATGGTGGGATGGAAGGCAGAGCAAATAGTGCATTACGAGGTATCATGCAGTACCGAGGCAATAAGCGCCACGAGAGGTGGGGGGTGGGGTGTGCGACATTTTTGTCCACAAGGACACCGGCAAAAGAAACCGGGGGCGACTTGTCATCCATGTCGAAAAGTTCGGATCTGAGTCGTATACTCTTCCACAGTTTCAAAGCGAGAAGAATCACGGTGGCAACCATCGATTAGACTCTAGGGCCTCAATCGCTGCAAAAAGCATGGGGAACCTGTATCTTCCAGCGGAAAGGAAGATCTGGCGTCATGGGGCGGAGCCGAGGTATTTACCACCCGGGTGGGTGGGAGGAGCCAGCTTGAAGACTTCCGGCAAGATTTAAAGGGGAAAGGGACAATGCCAGACAGTGTGGATGAACAACATATCCACGCTCCTAGAAATAAAGGTTGAGGTTAAAACTTCAGACTGAGAGGGGGTGCTGCTGCCAACCTCTAAAGCTAAAAAGCTTTTTACAACCTCCTCTAACCTCTGTCTATAAATACAGGGCGGGGTCTAAAATAAAGCATCTTAAAGAAAGTTTGAACAAGCTTTTTCTACAACTTAAGCTACTGTTGAATTTTATTACCTAAAATCTGAATACCGTTTAAAAAAAAAACAAAAAAAAAACACATCTGTTTAAAACAAACTTTATCTAACCTAAAATCTGAATACTGATATAAAACCTTTTTTTTTTTTTTTTTTACACAAAACTACTCTGTGGACTATCTCAAATCTGAATACTGAGTGATATAAAAAATCTCTTAAGCTTCTTTTATAAGCTAGTCTCTACTTGTCTGTGGCAGACTACCTTCTAAATAAAAAAGTACAACTGTGAGCAAAAAAATAAAAAAACTTCATAATCAGACACACACACAGTCAGTTTTAAGTTGCCACATTTAGTATATTGACAAAGACACCACACAATTTTTTCTTGTTGCGTTTAATGACAATTACAAGACAGACAAATTAAAGTTCATTTCAACAGATTAAACATTTTCTGAGTGCGTACAGCATTAGCTTAGTCAGATACCATGAGTCTTTTTATATTTGGATTTAAGAGAAAGCGTATTGAGTCTGTGGGATGATGGTGGTGATGAGAACGAAAATGCTTGGTCTAGTGAAGATGACTTTTTAAAATTATGTAAACTAATGGGCGGCATGTAAATATTTTTTTTTTGGCATGTACTTTTGCTGACTACATGCTACTTTTTTTTCATGAATTTCATACCCTGGTTGTAGATAACAAAAGAAAGAAAGGAAAAAAAAAAAAAAACTACACCCATTGTACCGCAGTAGCAATGTCAGAGGAAGCATGCACGGTACAGTCAAAAACCTGTAGGAAACCATAACATCAGGGACAGCATCAGTTTGCGCAGCATGTTTTGTTGTCAGGCAGCAGGGTGAGTAACTAAGAACAGTGTATGAGGACCATCTGCTTTATAAAATACATGGTCAATCATACCAACTCAGTCATGCTTCAATCTTGAAGACAGTGATGACATCAAGGACCTCTCGAACTTCACTCTCGAGGTCCTTATGTCGTCATCACAACCCCTCGATGGAAACACAGCCCTGCAGTGCATCATTGCGGATACGTTCTTCTTCCCTCCTCACCCGGCACCACTTCAGACTAAGACCCCCATCAGCTACCTTCGGCTCTTACTCCACCACGTGCGCAGAACCCGTGTGGTGGGTGGGTGCCTCAGTCAGTAGTGCAGGACCTGAGAAGTCTGGCAGTCAACTTGCAGTTAGGGGGTTCTCCACCCCCGATGGTCTTTTCTCCCCCCCCATTCCTCCACGTGCAGAGTCACACAAAATGTCACCTGTTAAAGACATGTATGTGCTCTTCTGTGTGTGGTGCTCGCTGCGGTACCGCCTAACCTCCATTAGGCAGAAGTGATACACCAAAACGTGCTGTCCCCCCATCCCTGACAGAGGAGAGCAATCCATAAGATGCTCAATCCTCCTCCTCCTCCTCTCAGCCAGCCCCCAAACGACCCAAGTTGGAGAAACAAACAAGTAAAATATACAGGCTACAGTGTTCAAGGCAGTGAGTAACAGTACTGTACATCAGGAACAGGATCAGAGCACCGTACCAGCAAACGTAACTGTAGACTGAGCAGCCGAAAACACAGGGCACACACTAGTATGGGAAGGAGTACAGTACAAATACAGAACAAAGCTGTGCCTTCTGACCCGATTCAGACAAAGACTGCAGGAAAGCTTGTTCCAAACATTGGGATTCTACAGTGACATAGAACATACCAAGTATAGAAGCTAGTAGCAGGCATGGGCAAACAAAAAAAAAAAAAAAAAAAAAAGGAAAGCCAAGACGTAGCAAGTAGCAACTACAGAGGAGAAGAAATTAAAGACAGTATGCACAATTACCTGGGCTTGCAGCACACAGTTTGTGAAAGTAGTTTTTGTGGTCTAAAGCTAGGGGCCATCCCACCTGAGAAGCAGTCCTGAAAAGATTCTTGAAACACAACAGGGTTTTTAGAATGGCTCTACACTACACCCCGTTTAAAAGATTTTGGTGACCCTGAGCAGAATCTGAAGACACATTTCATATTTTAGGTCTGCCTTGCAGAATGATAGGAATTTGGTGCCTGTTCATCTGTTGTTCCGAACAATAACCAAAGAAGAAGACTGCAACCTTGTTATAGCATCCTGAACAGCAGTGAGTCACTTAATACAGATCAAAGATCATGGAACAGACTACAAAACTCATCATTTAACAATTATATCTGCCATCCGTAGATGGGGAAGGTTGGCAATGTAGACTGTTTGCAAAACATCAGCAACTGATGGGGTAGGAAAATGAAGTTCTCTAGTCATCCATGAAATCGGCAACAGGCAAGAGCAAAGCCAACATGCACCAAGACCCCTCTTCCCTTTGCTAGTGGATAATTGTTGTGCCCACTCTATAACAATATCTGAAGGACTGGAACGTGACCTGTTCTATATCTGCCACCGATTAAATTTTGACCCAGTAGTTCCTCTTTATAGCCAAATTTTTAATGTCAGTGGACACAATTTAACCCATGTTTTAACCCCCACCCCTATGGCATCACAGGCAACAAGGAAGGCAAGACATACTGCTGTTACTGTTCAGCCGACATTCACCGTTACTAAATACATCAATATGTACTGCTTCAAACGGACACCTTTTTTTCTAAATCCCTATCCAAGTATTGCTTTTTAATGGAGAAAGAGCTGCAAAAGTACAAAAAAGCACCCTCTCTGCATTAAATTTTATCTGTGTTGTCCCCCCCCCCAAAAAAAAGGTTTTTTGGCACGACGTCCCTGTAACTATGCCAAGAATTGCCATCCACAAACATGCGCAGAGTTCTCCAAACACAGTACAAACAAGCCTCACCCACCAGGACTGCAGCCCAGAACTCCAGGGGAGGAAAGGAGCAGTATTTGTTAGTCATCACGTCGTTTTTTTCAGTGATGTTGTTTTTCTGACATCAATATATCCACATTTGTTTTCCCTTTCTTTCATTCCTGAACTCTGCTTCAGAATTTTGAAGGTCTTAAACTCCTGCTCCCATGCTGTACCCACCATGAAAAAACATCCTGGAACAGCACTGTGCTGTTACTGTCAGAAACATGCGGTAGCACCATCCCAACACATCCACAGTACGAATCTAGTATGCACATTCAACAGGCTAACTATGGGAGGGATTTCAGAAATTGAGAGCGATGGCCATTTTTTGTGGCACCAGTCATTAATTACAAAATTAGCTACAACTAATTAAAATAGTAGTTTTTAATCATATGGCAAATTTAAAAATACACTGAAATAAACTTAAGGATATCAGAAATACATTTTTGCTACAAAAATACACGCTGACATTTTTTGCCAACAGATACTGCTGCTCTAAACTTTTAACCTGTTCTTCAGCCACTCCAAATTGCTGCCAACCCATTTTTGCCATGACTGATTCAGCAGTTCCCATTCTTCTCTTCCTCTCTGCAATGAAACCAAAGAGCTTATCACCAGCCTTCCAAGCTATATAACACAAGACGATAATGCATGGACTGTCATCAGTAACAAACATGTGTAGCCATCTAGAGGTTACCAAGATAACCGTTTAACGTTTCAGTTGTCATGGCAGCCTCAAGATGGCAAGACGTTTCGTTGCTGAAAACGAACCAGACATATTTTACAGTGTATGGTCCCAGTTAAAAAAAAAAAAACACCACGAAGCTGGATCCCTACTTTATGTCCCCCCCAGTCATCTCTGCGCTGGGTCAAGCTCTCACGCCGCATCCAGTTCAGGAAGGTCAGCAGTTCTGGTAACACGTATGCGCAGAGCAAACACTGTTATACCATCGATGTGACATACCATAGATGGGTTAACAACATCATGATGTCACATCAATGGTACAATAATACTGTAAAACGTTAGATTTATGGTAGTAACAACGTTCTACCATATATTATAAAGTCCTATAAAATGTGGTGATGGAATAATGCCCATTTTTATGTTTGCTTGCACGCATGTGCAAGAAACATAGTGCCATCATCGGAGTTTTCGGAGGTGTGTCAGCCCTCTTCCAATTCAGTCAGTGTGTTTGCAGGTGCGGCCACAGTTCTCCAATGCCTGCTGGAGCTATGACAGCTCCAAAATGCAGTGGCATACAGTTGAAAGGGGGAGCTACGCTTCAGTGAGCAGCGACCAGATATCGCCTGCTCATGCGTGCTCCCCTACACACACACACACACACACACACACACACACACACACCACACCTCCCCCCAAGCGCACACACTGTATAGCCCGGCGGGGCGTGCCCCCCAAAAACACAGTTTCATATGCCGCTGGGTGCCCACCCAGCGTGGCTTGTGTTACAGCCGACGGTCCACTGTGCCTCCAAGAACAGGGTGCACGCTGGGAGCCCACCCCAGTGTGGCAACAGATCCATGGCCGAAGGGGTGCCCAATCCCCTCGGCTCACGCCCCAAGCCCTCCTTCTGCCACGCTGGGAGCCCACCCCAGCGTGGCAAACGTCAACGTCGTCTTTTAAGACAAAAAACCCTGCAAATAAAACGGTCCCTCGCAGTCACCTACCCACCGCGCACTCCTGCTTCCCACACTCCCCTCACCCCATACTTACTCTCCGAGTCCGCCGATGATGTTCGTGGACCAGGAACACGCCTGCAATTTTCAAAGCCGACCGCGAACTGAGGAAATGCCGGTAAGCTGTATAATGGGATAGATAAGGTTTTTCAACTTTGTTGCATATCTCAGGCATTTTTTGAATTTTACCAAATTTTCAACATGGGGTTTTGGGACCCCTCCTCATGAATTCTTGCACTGTCATGGCGTTACTCGGGCCGGTGCATTTCCCAGCCACTGCATGAAATCACCTTTCAGAATGATTAACAAACGACACTGCCAATGTTCATAAGGTGGGCTCTCAAAAGCCTATTTTGAAAATTTGTGAAAATTCTGAAAATGACTGTTTTACGAGCGGCGTTGCAGAGTTCCTATGCACGCCGTAAGTTCGTAAATTTTACCCAGATTTTCAACATTGCCATTTTACCACACCTCCTTATGAGCAGTACAGTTGTAATTTTTCCATCTCGCCTACAATGTGTTTCTGCCCATGTAGCACACAATGGCCAGTCGGTGTGCAAATCAATGTATGGACACATTAAGAAAATCACAGTGACACTGGTCGCATGAGCAGAGGTGTTAAAATGGCTATGTTGAAAATTTGGTGAATAAATTCCCAAAATGACTATTTTAGGAGGCGCACATTGCGCGCAGTTCCTATGTACGCTACTGGCAAGTTTGCGAATTTGTAATATTTGCACACCAGATTTTCAACAGTGCCATTTTAACGCTCTTCCTTATGAGCAGTGCAGCTACCATTTTCACATCTCCCCAAAATGTGGCTATGTTGAAAATTTGGTGACAAAACTCCATAAAATGACTGTGTACGGTGAGCATTGACAGTTTCCACGCACCTCGTAAGTTCATAGAATTTGTAATATTTTCAGTCCAGATTTTCACCAGTGGCATTTTCCACACTCCTTATGAACAGTACAGCTGTCATTTTCCACAACATGGCGAAATGTGTTTTACACTTTCAGGCAGAAATGCGTGGTCGCTGTGGGAAATCATTGTTCGGACAGATAAAGAAAATCACACTGACACTGTTCATGATCGGAGGTCCCAAAATGCCTGTGTTAACAATCTACTGTAAAAATCCCCAAACTAGTTACATTACGGATGTCATTGCACAGTTTCTACACTGCGCTTCGTGACTTCACCAGTTTTTTTAAGATTTTCACAGCAGATTTTCAACATTGCCATTTTTTACACCTCCCCATGAACAGTACCGCTGTCATTTTTCACATCCTGTTCGGAATGTGTTTTTGCACCTGTGGTGCCAAATGCCATAGTTGCTGTACAAAAGCAGTTTTCGGCTAACAAACTGATATTGCCACTGTTCATGAGGTGGGGGTCACAAAAAACATGTTGAAAATTTGGAGTGAAAATACCAACGAATGCCTGAGGCGTTAGGGTTTCCAACCATAACGCCCCACCCTGTAGAGAATGACAGGCATCAGGGGTGTGACTTGGGATTCTTGCCTGTAATGCTCATACCATTCCACCCCCACCCACACCCTGCAGCCAGTGAGAGGCATCAAGGTGTGCCTTGGACTCTTCGGGCCCAAACTTCACCCCATTCTCTTATACCGCACCCATCTCACCGTATTTCCTGATGGAATGGGGTGCGCATAAGGGCCAAAGACCCCAAGGCACACCGTGACACTTGTCAGTGTCTGCAGGGTAGGGTGTGGTGAAATGGCGTGGCCGTTATGCCTGACGACCCAAAGGCACACCCCAATGCCTGTCACTCTCTGCAGGGTGGTGGTGGGGTTGGCTTCAGTTCAATACTTCGCTGCCATTCCTATTATGCAGCTCTGTAACTCCTACACTACCAATGCCAATGCCAGCAAGCAAACATTCGGCATTGACAAATGCCTGTTTTTTTTTTTAGAAGAGTAGAATGAATACATTGTACGCCCTTCTGGATGGGGCCCTTACTCATCAAATTAGGACTGCTATCTATTCCACATGTTAAGTGACAGTATCTTACTTCACCATTTGCCCATCTCTTATCAGTCATGTCTCATTTGCCACACACCCTTCTGTTTATTCTTTTGGTCTACGACTGTACAGCAAGAAAGATCAGGAGTCAAATGCAGAGGAGACGGCCATGATGAAAACAGATGCATAAAATAAACAAAAGATCAGAAGTCACTGATAACCACTGGACTGGTCTGCACTGTGTTTGGTGGTGGGGGAAGGGGGAAGAGTGTTGAAGAATATGGTCAGCATGTGTTCGGGGTATCACAATTCCCTACCTCAAATACATAGTTAGAAAGCTTCTGTTTAATACCAGAAGAACATTTAACATTTTGAATGAAATGTTTTCTACAGGCCACGTGCAGCTAAGTTGCAAACATATGGTACAAGATCCTGGAAGGTCACATTTTAAACAGCTTATTTCATTCTTCTTGGTGGCTCTGTCTTGGAGACAAACATTTATTTGAGAGTGACTCAGTATGCAAACTACAGTGTAGCAACAAAGGGGCCCTGCTACTTCACCAAAGGCACCAAAAGTTACCCCACTTTGTCACTTCCTGAAGGCCTGCTGCATCCAGCAAGTCCAAGCAATGTACTCTCACAGTGAGTGTCAAGAGTACCGGGGGTGGGGGCTAGAAACAGCAGTGTAGATTTCCTCCGGAAATACGAGCCCGGCAGTTTATAGTTCCTGGGCACTTTGACATTCCCACGCTGGGAAGTACTAAAAAGTTCTGCCACCTCACCAAACCCACAACACAATGTACCACAGTGTACTAGCACCCAACAGTTACATGCCTTGTAAATAAAACAAGGTTTAACACTGCATGTGTATTTTTTTTTTTTTTTTTACTATTTTATTACTGTTTATTCCTCCTGTTCATTTTTCTCTCGTCTTGCTATGTAACTCATCCCTAATCATATTAGGACTTCTATTCATTTGTCTCTCTCAACTCCTCGACAGAGTTTTCTTTCATTTTACCTACTCGTTTCAGTTTTCAGCTCTGCTTTTCATTTTCCTTTGCTTATTTTGGTCCTAGAGCCTTTTGCCCAAGCTCCTATGTTCTTCCCTTGCCTCTCCTCTTAACAGTTTACTACACTTCTTGTTTTGCTGCCTACAAGCTTTTGCTTTTTTTTTTTTTTTTCCTTCCTCTCTCTCTCTGCTTTTCTCAAGAAGTTCTCCCAGTGAAACAAAGTTGGAGATCTGGCTTCCAGTCTCCCAGCAAACCCTACCTTCTGATACCCTCATTCATCATGGCAACAGTGACCTATATGCCAGTGCTCTCCCCAGTCAGCCTGCCACCTTCTTTAAACCCTGTATGCTGCAGACTTCCCACATGGCGCCACCATGAGAATGTGCTTTGTCTGGCTATGGAGACTGCAATAAATACTACGACCTCCACTGCTGGGCAAAGTACCCTCTGGTTAGTAACCACACTCAAGAGGTCGTAGCCCACTCTGGATGGATCGAACCCTGCACACCGCCACAGCCTCTCATTCACTAAGCGCCCACCTTCAGTGTCATTCAGAGTCCTCCTCTTGCCACAGGCTGCCCCACTTCTGTTGGGTTTACAAAAACCAGAAAAACATTCCCAGACAGAAATGCAATGCAACACGACGCACTTCCTTCTGAAATACTACTTTTGCACGAGCATACAAAAACGCTACATTTTGAGCCCTGTGACAAGTTTTTTGGGGAAGGGAAATGTATACGCTGAAAGCAGGACAGCTATGTAGAGGAGCAACAATCAACAGCGAACTAATGACAGCCAAGAGGACTTCCAAGTCACCTGCGTGCTGGGCAGGTGTAAATCTCCAGAGGGGGGTGGAGAAGCAGAAGGAGATGCACAAATGTTCAGTTAGAAGATCTGCTGCAGCATAACAACAATAAGCCATGCCAAAGTAGGCAAAGTAAGGGATAAATGCACACATTGTGTATGTTGTGAGGCACAAAGCACTGCAAAGTGCCTTCAACCATCCAGAAAAGAACTGACTGCCCACAATGTCCCCTGAAGGGACTTTTTGCAATTATAAAATGTTTTTTCATCCTGAAATTCAGAGAAAAAAAAAAAAGCAGAACAGTTTTTAAAATTAATGTTACAATTGAATGGGAAATTAATTCACACTGATAGGATACAGTTGTTTAGTTGTCCAGTTCTTTTTAGAATGAAAACGCATTGTTACCATAGTCTATAAAACTGAAGTTATTACTGCCAACATTGCCAAGATACAGAAGTTTGTTTACACAGCTGGTAGCATGCAGGAGAGCGATGCAGAGTCATATGACATCGGTTAGTAAATTACAGACCATAAGCTTTTTTAAAAATGGAACGGTTTGCTAGGCGCAAACAGTTTGCGCCTCTCAAACTGGGTTTCAGAGTGCACACTCAGCAGTTTAGGAAGTAAAAGGTTACAATGGGAAGCCTGCCGTTTGCAAGTAAAATCCTGTTTGCACCCACTCGCAAAGTTAGGGTCAGAAAGATACAAATTAGAGACCGAGTCATACATGGAAGCAACTGTATATGTACTGCATGTATACACCACTGCTTACTATCTCCAGAGGTGGCATGGGCTAGTGGAAACTGAGGGGTATATATATCTACATAAATATCCAGCTAGAGCAAGGCCTGCCCTTCTGGGCCAGAAGTCTGTGTGTACAGTATGTCTTACACCTGTGAACAAAGAGGTGCAGGCCCCTCACAGACACAAACACTGCCACACATTTCCCCAACATACCAGCATACCTGCCATTTCATATCCCTGTACTGTTACATCGTACAGCCTTATTTCACTGTGGAGTGGTTGGTGCCCCCTTAAGCAGTTATTAAATGCATGTAAACTGAAGTCCCTGAATGCAACTTTCATGATGAACAGTCATTTTCATTTCATGTTGTAATATGGGGAATTTCTGCTGAGGCACAAACCGCGAAGATCTGTGCTGCAAGTGGGTGCTACTTTATCAAGTAATTGTGGTAAACTCATTCTCGTATCATTTCAATTATATTTGTTAGCAGGGGAATTTTCTTTTGCAGGCATACTTGCAATTTGTGGGAGGAGCACATTCTGGGGTGTTAAGAGAAAGTGTTTATGTCCTCTTGTTGCTAACAATACAGGGCTACTGTCAGGTGATGTGTGTTTATTTTAATTTATTTGGAATCTGGTGACCGGGAAAGACGCACTGAGCAGAGGCTCATTTTCCAGGTGAGACCCTGGGAAGGGGATAATGTAATAAGCACTGCAGTACAGTCACAGTTTGCAGCTACAATAAAGTGCACTCAGAAACAGGGTTAATAACAGGAGTAAGTGCAAAATAAGCAACCGAGGTATGAGCAACAACTTGGGCATTTCATCAACACTTGCACCAAGGTACGAGGCAGCTGCAAAGGGAACAGTCAGGGAGAGGGAAAAACAGAAGCAGGGGGTGAAGGGAAGGAGTTTCAGCTGGTGCTTGAGGGAGTTAGGGGAGGCAGTGAAGTGGAGAGAAGAGAGGAGTTGGTTCCAAAGTGATGGCAGAGGCCAAGAAAAGGCGGACTGCCCCACAGAGAAACGGGGATGAAGAAGGATGAAAGTGCGAGTATCCGTGTGCGGGCGGATGTGTATCATTTCAATCAGATTTGTTAGCAGGGGAATTCTGCTTTACAGGTATGCTCACAATTTTTTTTTTTTGGGGGGGGCACTGCTTTGGGGAGTTAAGAGTTTGTGTCTTCCAGTTGATAATATGTGGCTACTATCGGGGGGGGGTGGGTGTGTGTGGTCATGGTTGCTTTGTGAGTAAACCTGTTTGCGCTGTGCTTTCAACTCTACTAACGGTGGGGTATATTCAAAATACTGCTTCCCTTGCATAGTACGCATCAGTGCAGATCAGCCAGTGCCACTTAAAAGCTACCAAAAATGAAATTCTACTCAGCACTCCCACAATGAAATCAAGATGCATCAGAGGGGAAAATAATTGATTTGCCCTCGACCTAAATACAAAGTGCAATGAAAAATAGAGAAAGATGCACTTATGCATTCCTTTTGTTTGGGTGGGGGTTGGGGTGGAATATGAACAGTAGGCTGACATGTGCCAATTATCTGGATGAAGAACCAAACTGTCCCAGACTAAAAGGCAATTCAATTTGGCCCCCAGTGTAGACAATAATGATAATCCTTTGCTGCGGACTAAAAGCCTTGCAAGTTTTCTTCTGCCTTGTTGCACAGAAAAGAAACCTACGTCAGTTTTAATATAGGAACTGGATGCACTGCGGAGTCCCTCACATGCACGTTAAAAACTGCAGTCAGGGAAAAGTGTTAACACATGTCCTTTCTAGTCCAGTATGACATCAAACACAAAGGTCTCGATTACTCCGCTATACAAAACAACATATATGTGAATACTTGGCCAAACTCAGCTTGGGACTGCCTTAAAGGGGAACATTCATGAACAGTACTCCTTACAGTTTTAAAAGTTCAGGAACAACTCTTTCCTGTGGATGGCAGCAGTCTAAAGATATCCACGACTATGTCTGCTCTGTGTCAGGAATAAGAGAGCAGATGACTTATAGTCTGGACTGGTAACATCCCAAGTGGTGGGTTTAAACTCTCAAGACTGAAGACAGAGGGAGTTCTCATGAGGAGGAATGCTGACTGGGTATAACCAATCCTCTCAAGGGTTTTATTCCAGTTACAGAATTCCTTTTCGTGATTTTTACATTTTATTTTATGTCAGGTACATATGATGCAAATAGAAGCGCTACTGCTTCTTTAAGAAGAGATTTGCATATGGTAGTGAGGTTGAGCTAGTAAGGCAGTTGTATGTGCAACATCACAGTCTGCATTTCAAAAAGGAATGCTCAGAACAGCAGCTCAAGTCTGCAAAAACAGCAGCAGGACAACAGACAGCACACAGAGGATTGTGTATAATCACTCATACACAACAAGGGTATTTTTCACTGCGCTCGAGGTCTAGTTACCATGGAAACCTCAAGAGCTGAAAAATACCCTTGTTGTGTATGAGCGATCATACACAGTCTTTTACAGTGTATGGTCAGTCATACAAAGACTGCACTTACTTTTCTCCACATTTGTGTGCAGTTTTCGCTTCTTCTGGCCTGTTTCACCGACGCGGCCATTCTTGGCGCATCGCCAGTTGCCCGATCGCGCATTCTTACCCACCTTCTAGGTGTTATGCTGCGCTAGCTCTGGTAGCTAGTGCAACTGCTTAACTATGATGGCGTGATAGTGCAGTATAACAACGCTGTTGGGAGCACGGTTCCATGCTCAACAGCGTTCTACCACACTACTACAACACACGGTGAGATTAACCTTACGACAGGCATGGGTCTACTTGGGAATTGATTCACAGCTTGGGGGGTTGGACCGAGGCATAGCTGAGTGGTTCGAACCACCCAGATGTGGATCAATTCCCAGCAGACCCACGCTCTGGAGTGGGTTAATTCACTTGTAACATGGAGAAGAGAAAGGGTTCAGCTCCCTTTTTGTTTGGTTTGTCGCTTCCCCATGTTTGGAAATTAAACTGTGCGGGGCGCACATTTCAGTTGTATGATTGGTACGGTTGGACACCATTTTCCATGTCTGGTCCGAAGAGTAGGACAAGCAGTCGCTCCCCAACGAGGATATAAATTACCTAGCAAAGAAAACAAAGTATGGCATTGTAAAATTTCTTTTTTTACTTCATTACTCACTTCTGTTGATGAACTCCTGCAGGTTTCGCTTCTGACCAATGGTGCAGTTCCAGGCGCAGGGACAGGCATGAATGCCACAGAAACGCCACTCATCTGCATGGAGGAAGCCACTTTTGCATTACAGACTTCAACCTTAAGGAGAACATAGTAACATTTTGCTCTGAGGCTGCACAGTGCTACTGATGGCAATAGAAAGACAGTTGGGGGCGAGCTGCCATTTCATGGACATTTTTCCCTAGTGTGTCTATTTCTGTTTTAAAGTGAGACACGCTAGGTTGTGAGCGTTGTACCGGGTGAGTGTGTGGCAAGTCAATGCATTTAGCAGTGCTCCTGGAAATAAATGTACTCCGACCGTGGGTGCTTAGCATACGGCAGGCTACACAGTATAGACCTGACAGGCATCAGGTTCAGAAACACAGAAATTAGGGGACCATAATGTGGGAAATACAGTTGCAGTGGCGACTCAGAGAACAACAGATTCACTCAGCATGGACAGAAACAGTAACATGGGGAAGGCATTTTGTGGGTCTATGTGATAACGGTGAACGCCTAAAGGCGATCACAGTTATCACTCAGTCAGAGTGCCGAAACAAATTTTTGGCACTCCGACCAACCCTCATATCAGGACAATGGCGCCAGGACAGTTTTTTCTGCTTTCTGTAGGGGTGGCTCGCCCCCACTCTCCCCTCATGGGATTCTCAGCTTTCAGGGAGGTGGGGGGTGCAAAGTCGAGGGGTTAAAACAGTAAATAAATAAATAAAGGTTCAGGCCAGGCGTAATAAATTGCACCAGCACCTGGACCGAACCCAGTACCTCACCCACCCCAACCACTAACAACCCCGGCGCCCACGATGCAGCTCGGCCAGCTACTACAGTGCCACCCCTACAGCCTCTCCGACCCCTCCCAGCCCACGCTCGCTGTGCTCGCTCCCGCCAACCCCCCCCACATAGCGACAGCCTGTCACCCAGTTCGCCCACAGTCTCTTCCGGTCACCCTACCCTACCATTGCCTTGAGGGATTGCGCCGGGAAGGAGTAGCCGTTATGGACAGTGCCCTTCATGTGCCCACCTCATGGGTTACCCGTTACAAGTATTATTGGAACCACTGTTACTGCAGTTCTGTGTTGCCAGCAGGTTTGTGATGTGTGTGCTGTATGTTGCATCATTTTTACAAACAAGGCAGGCGGGGGGGGTCATGAAGTTCTGTATGTCTTACATAACCTTTCGGGGGTGGGGGATGCTATCTGCATAGTGACTTGTGGGTTCTTGCAGGTCAACAACAGATCCGAGAACCATAAGTCATAACCAGTTAACCCACTCCCATGGGACTAGGTTTTGACCAATCTGGAAACAACCGCATTCCATTCTATGAATTGAGAGGAGGCTTCCACGACTGTGCAGAAAGAATATTGTGATATCTAAGCATGGAGTAGCTGCGCCTAAGTACAAATTGAGGGTGGGCAGAGCTTGCCGCTACATGACATCAGGAAGTTTCATAAAATGGTGGCAGCAAAGTTTCAAACTAGGGCAGTCATATTCATGGATATCTTTGGACTGCTACCAGCTACAGGCAAGCCGACTCTCTTCATGGTCTCGGTATAGTACCGGGACCGGTAGATTGTAAATCAGAGCTATTAATAGCTCCATCTATAAAGACATACCATACATGCTCCCCAGCTCTGACATCAGCTGCAGAAGCTTATGGGATGCTCTACTAGAGGCTCTTGACTCAAACATGTCAGTGGGAGGGACGGCAGGATCCAGCGGATAAAATATAAAAAACAAACAAAAAACAAAACCAAAAAAAACAAAAAAAAACACAAAAGCCAATAAGTAGAAAAATGCAATGTTGTTTCAAAACTGCTAATCGGGTTGGGGGGGGAGGTGCACCACACAGAGGTGTGGGGCATTTAGACAAGGACAGTTCCCTTTATAGAGCATTTCATGGGCTTTCAAACTATGATGGGCATGGGTCATAAATGTTGCCCCTTACACGTTTTAGAGATGAAACTACGATCTTTAGATTTCTCATTTTATTTCTTTATTTTACTTACTGTATTTTATGGCCAGGACAGCCCCCCCATATCAGCCCTACCATCGCACGTGAGCCCACCATCTGCAGTGACACTGATGATACCCAACCTGGTCTTCCTCTCTGGCTTACTCCCAGGGCGTGGCCTCCAGGGCTCCCCCATACCTCTTCAAAGCCATATATATGGTGTCCGGGTAGGCAGCAATGGGCCAGCTACACGGTGTAGGTGGCACGAGGTAGGTGGCATCAAGTTTGCCCAGTGGGGTTGTTTTTCCCAGAACTGCGGGACACATGGCATGCAACTGCACTGCGGCAAGAACATACCTGGCATGCCTCCCAACTGAAAGCTCTAGCTGGTCGCCAGTGGCAGGACATCCTGTGGTCATCCAGGGGCCCTGTGCAAGGGACACAACCCCCCCCAAAGGTGCAGAACATGCAAAGGCCGCTCAACACACACACACACACACACACACACACACACACACACACACACACACACACACACACACACACACACACACACTACAGGGGTTGAAATTAGCGTCGGCCTGCTAACCAAATGTTGGTAGATGTATCAGGCTAGTAAGATTTTCATTTAACTAGCCTTGCAGGCTTGTACTGGCGAAGGTAACACTTCAATGTGTACACCATCTGGGCCAGTGGAAGTGTCTGTGGGGCCGTTGGATTTTCGCACTCACTGGCCCTGCTGGCTAGTGGCTGCAAAAGTTAATTTCGACCCCTGCACACCCACACCCCCGGCTGGCCCTCTGGCAAACCCAGTCCATTCCTGAACCCAGGTCGCCAGTGTCACAAATGGTAGCACTACCACTGCACCAGCAGGCCGGCCTAATTTCTCATTTTACAATTCAATTTAGACTGCAATTCTTCCCAGTGGCAAAACAGGATTCAAAATACCAGTTCATAGTTTTCTGTCAATCCAGCATCCAGAGTTGTTTTTTATGTTGGTACTCGAGATTCCTGACAAATAAACAGGAATACAGTATTGTTTCATAGCAAACAATTAATCTGCTAATTGATCGTATCTTCACACCATGAAAAACAATCCAATACAAACTCTCCATGAAGAATGGAAGGGAACCCACAGTTTCAAGATATAATTTAAAGCAGCAGTGCAACAAAATTGGGCAAAAAAAATGTGACCCTACCTTTTTTCACTATAAAAGATTCCAGGCATCTTCCACTTTCATTTGGTACTGCACTTTTCTAATTCCACCAAAATTTGAGTATTTTTATAAAGGTTTTAATTTAGTCCCCCCAACCCAAAGAAAAAGATGGCCCCACATTTTGCCTAGAAATAGCACTGTAGACTAGCAAGGGCCAGGATTGAGGAAAAAAATAAGACTCCTGGTGCACAGAATAGGATGTACCTAGACAAGTATATTTGACAGGTGTGCTAATATTTTTCTTAATCGTAGCTTAAGCTAGCTTTTTTGGAAACACATTTTCCATTGCACTGCTACTTTAAGGAAGGAAAAAAAAAACATTTAGTTTGATAACCCTCTCAAGGCTCTAAGAACGCAGGGCCCTGCATTCCTGATAACTCTGGCAGCCCAAAAGTACATTCATCCATTGGTGTGGTGGGTCCCCGGGATGCACTGCCGTGTTTTCAAGATGCACAATCTGCTGCCTCCTGCCCACCTACACAGTAGTGGGATGCACCACAGTGGCTCCAAATAAAACACTGATGGACTACCCAGTTTAATCTAGAAAACAAACAAGAGTGGCCAACAATTCACTAGGCAATTTTCCTGCTTCCTTCCAGTAGATCCACTCTCGAACACCTGCAAGAAGACCGATGACTGACACTAAGCAGCCTTAAAAAAAATGGGAGAAAGGACGCCACAAAAAATATGCTGCATCTCACCTTGGCTATCCTGAGTAAACATGCTGTAAAAATTGGTAAAACCTGCACCCCACTGAAAACAATATATACTGCAGCTC
Organism: Neoceratodus forsteri; assembly: GCA_016271365.2. Lineage (NCBI taxonomy): Eukaryota > Metazoa > Chordata > Ceratodontiformes > Ceratodontidae > Neoceratodus > Neoceratodus forsteri. The sequence goes on from CM057453.1 coordinate 760,853,824, forward strand.
AGTGAAGATAACCTGGATAAACACTATGTAAAAATGGGAGAGCTATTGCATCTCACCTGGGCAGGGCACCTTTGGGTAAATACAAAGTTAAAATGGATTTAAGCTGGCTAGCTGGTGCAGCGGTGGCAGTACTGCTTGCCATTAGAGAACAACCCAACTTCATGCCACAAGCCTAGAATGTCTGGTGCAGACCGGCAAGGGAGGGTTCTGGCATTAGTCTTGGCATCTCCAACCTAAAGTAGGAAGGAAGGACACCTGCTGCACGACTGCACCCTTCCCGTGGACCAGGAGGAAAGAGTCATCCGGAAGGAATATGTGGTGCCCAGAGTGGCATGTTCACCCGGCAAATGACAAGGAGCTGTCACAAGCCCACAGTGTGTCCAGCAGGGGAATGCCAAAGGTACAGTGAGCTCACTCACCCTTTTGATTGCCCTGGTAAGCACTTACTGGGTCGCTACTCAGGATCATACTCTGGGAAGGGTTACAGGGAGACTCAAGTGGCATAAAATGCCCCAGACGAATGAAGCTGCTCCCACCCTCCCCCATACACCCACACCACAACAGGGCCCTGCTGACTCCTCCCATGCCTTGCTGTCTCCTCCTCCTCCTCCCTGACCTCAGCCAGCAATTGTGGATTCTATTTCAGGCTTGGGGGACAACGGGGTCTCATCCACAGGGAACAAACTGTGGGTTACGGTTGGGGCCCACAGAGGCTGGACTCTTGAAGGAAATAGCCGATGCCCTCAACACCAGCTTCACTGACCACAACGCGGTCCTCCCCCAAAATTTCTTCAGCCCCATCCCCACCTCAGACCCCCCCTCCAGATCTCATGCCCACCTTTCTACCCAAGGGCAATCACCCCTCGGGAAGCAGAGCCATGCCTAGCCAAGGCCCTGAAAGGCTCCAGCCCCCCGAATGACCCACTTGACACTAAACTACACTGCCTGGCACTGGACGTACTGCTCCTCCCCCTTACTGGCCTCTTGAATCACTCCCTCTGCCTTGGTCAGTTTCCCAAACAGTGGAAAAATGCAGTAGTGACACCCATCCACAAAAGTAGGGACCACCTATCCATGGGTAACTACCACCCAATTTAATTCCCCCCTCCTCCCTCTCCAAAGCCCTAGAAAAGGTGGTGGCTGATCAACTAACAACCTACCTAGACACTCATAACCTGCTCTGCAGTCAACAGCATGGTTTCCGCTCTGGGCACAGCACCGCCACGGCCCTCCTGGAATTTTCAACCTATATCCATGTCGCACTTGATAAGGGACAACTAGCAGGAGTCGTGTTTATAGACCTATCCAAGGCCTTTGACGTGGTCAACCACCCCTTCCTGCTGGACACACTCAAAAATGGGTTTCTCACAAGGGCCCCTCAACTGGCTCTCCAGATACCCGACATCACAGTTGCAGTGTGTTAGGATCAATACCACACTATCCCTCTCCCACCCAATATGCTCAGGAGTGCCCCAGGGCTCCATCCTGGGGCCGTTACTCTTTAGTCTCTTTCTCAACGACCTCCCCTCCCTCTGCCCTGGAAAAATCTTTACTTCATGCCAACGTCCTCTGTGCCTCCCACTCAAATCCGAGCAGCCTGCAGGCCTCGCTCCAGCACTCCTTTAGCCTGGCCAAACATTGGTTCAATAAGAATAGGCTGGTCATGAACCTGAAAAAAAAAAAGACCCTATTCGCTCACCATCAGAGTATACTAAAGAATTCCCCCCTCCAAGTCGTCTCTGGTTCGTTCCACCCCCTGGAACAGGTCTACTCCTACAAATACCTAGGGATTACCTTTGACCCTGCCCTCACCTTCCATGCCATCTCCGCACTCACACCTGCAGCCAACACCCACATCGGCCTCCTCTGTCGTCACAAGGACTACCTACCCCCTGAAGCATTGAGGCTAGCCATTACCTCATCTGTCATGTCCTTGATCGACTATGGTCTACTAATCTATTAAAGCCTGCAGGCTCCTGTCCATTGCAGGATGGACAACGCACACTTGCACCCTCTACTCCCTTACACAGATCCTCAACTTTGAAGAGAGGCTTCAGTATCAGGCCTGTCTCATGGTCAAAAAATCTCTCCTAGATCTAACACCTCCTGGACTATCAGCGTCCCTAAATACCAAAGAGCACACAGTAAACTCCCGCAGCACTAACACTGCCTCCATGTTAGTCCCTAGGGTCAGGATGACCCTAGCACAGAGATCTTTCATGGTCAGGGCCCCCACCTTCTACAATGCCCTCCCTCCGTCACCAGCCTCACCAAGCTGGGTTCCTTCAAAGCGGCCCTCAGGAGCCACCTCCTTGCTTCCCGCTCCTGCATCTGCTCATAACTATACTATCTGCTGCCTACCAGCATGTGCCCAATCCACAGCACGCTATCAGTTTGAACTGCTTTGACAAAGTCTAATTTTTCCAGACTGCATTGTTACCTCTGACAACAACCAAGTCTCTATGTTACAGGAACCTGATTAGCTAACAATATGTATAGGCCACATCATTCTAAGTCTCCACTGTGTTTTATCTATGTAACCCTCTGTACTCTGCATCAATGTTATACCTAGTGTTTCTGTATCTTGACGTGGAGCCTTTGGAAATGAGTCTATGACTCAAAGGTTTGTAATTTCGATATCCTCAATTAATAAATAAATAGAGTACCCCTATGGTACGCAGAAGGACTTGAGCAGGCAGAAGAAGGACCTGGATGCTGGTGAGGAGAAATGGTGGTCTAAACAAAGTATTAAAAAAAATTTGTGAACACAGGATTTCAATGAAAATGAGATATTGCAACCCAGCTGGGCTTTCCTGGGTGAATGCACTGTAAACGATGGTAAAATCTAGACCCCACTAAAAAAAAAAAAAAACAATAACCAAGATATGCGACACTGCATCACAGCCGAACTATCCTGGGAAAAAACACATTATAATTACAATTAAATACCAAGATAACAAGTCCTTAAAGGGAAACTCCAATATGCAGAGAAAGTGCAGCAGCTGCTGCAGAAATGCCAGATTAGGGCTTTTAGTATTAAACATTTGTTTTTATTTTTTCGTGTTTTTTTTTTTTTACATTCTGCATCTAAGCGTTTTTGTTTTGTAAAGGCCACTTTGGAAGTCCACAATGTTGGAGAGTGCCCATGGACAACTCGCGCACTAGGGTAGCTTCCGCCATGCGGATTATGCTAATAAGGGCCATCACCTCTCTGCCATTAGCTGGGAGCCCTCATTAGCATAACCCCAACCACAGAAGCTGCCCCTGTGCGAGAGATGGCAGCGGGTGGCTCTCCCAACGTTACGGACAACGTGAGTCTTTAAAACTAAATGCAGCAGGTAAAATAAATAAATAAATAATTTGGGGGGGTAGTAAAAACCCTACTCAGGCATTTCTACAGCAGCTGCTGCACTTTCTCTGCAGATCAGTTTCCCTTTCTGCCCAAAAGCTGAGGGGAGATGTATTTTCCCTAACTCCTCATACCGTTTACACCCTAGAAAGCGCGGGGAAAACAGCCTCATGAAGAGATGGAACCCATCCTGTTCTGACCCCCTAAAAATAGATGTTGCGGGTTACTGAGCACTCCGGGCCCGTTCTGATTCCCTGAAAATCAAATCACTCTGGTGCCCATTTTGTTTCCCTAAGAAACACTTTCCACTGCACTAAGCAGCATTTCAGGCCTTGTGCAGGGAAAAAACAACCCAGTGAAAATGGGGCCAGACTATGCAGCTTGCAAGGCTGAGACTGGCACCCACCCTGGGATTCCAACATACAGCAGTGATTTCTGATCCTCATTGAAACAAAACTGCTTAACTCTGTACCTGTCAGACTGAAGGCAGGAAGTAAACTGAGGAGAACAGGAAGTGGAGGGCTGGAAATCTCCTGCTGCAGAGGTCCGTTTCCTGCCTGTGGATCAGCACCAGGAGGTACAGCCCATGAGTAAGGAAGCCCGGAGACCAGCTTAGGAGAGAAAATTAGAAATGCTCCACTAATAATTATAAACAACAAAACAAACAAGGGTGGGTGTGTAACTCAATTTTACACACACCCTTGGTATGGAATGGTTTTATAAACCCTTTGAACTTCACTATCAGGTTTTATGTAGCATCCCACACTGTGTGTGTGTATATATATATATATATATATATATATATATATATAAAATGCTGGCCACAGATACACATATATTATTATCTATGTAAAAATAGGTAACAGCAGGACCCTACTGAAAGTGAGTTGCTGTACTGCATCTCAATTGGGCTGTTTTTGGTAAACACAGTGTAAAAGAGGGTGGGACCCCACTGAAGAGGAGATATTCCAAGCTCAGCTGAATTATTCTCTGTAGTTACAGCATAAAAATGGGTACAGGCAGGACTCCACTGAAAATGACACAGGACATCTCAGATAAGCTACTCTTAGAAAACACCACACAAAATAGGTGAAAGCAGGACCCGCTAAAAACTCAGTTTTGCATCTCTGCTGGTCTCCCAAAAGTAACTACGGTCTGTAAATGGGTGACAGCAGGACCATACTGAAGATGAAATCTTGGCTAAAATATTCAGAGAAAATACAGCTTAACAATCAGTAAAAGTAAGGCCCCACTGAAAATTATATTTCAGAAACACCCATTATATGTCCCCTATATATTTATCTTCATGAGTGGTCAGTGATGTCTTGACCTTCACGGGTAGCGAAGCCACTAGGGAAGTCAGAAGAGGTCACTGACCACGAGTGACGATAAATGTCATATCTCATAAGCACTCATCACATGTCCAGTTTATGCATTATATGGTTCATTTATGCTATACATTAGCATCTCTAAGTTACTTATTTAAAAGTGAAAACAATTCCTGTAGCTTAAGAGATTTGAAGCATTGGCAGCTGCCATGTGCTGTTCTTTACCAGTATTTCGTGCTGGTTGTACTGTGCAGAACTATCGATGGCTAGGCACAGGTAGCAGAAAAAGGTTCTTTGTGATGTATACAACTAGCTAGATAAATTTTAGGATGTACCCTGCTGTGACAATAAAAGATATTATCTAGGTAATTGGTGTTTTCTGCTACAGATAGAGTTTCTATTTAGCCAAAAAAATGCTACCGTGTATTGTATAAATATTACACATCAGTCGAACCCTGTGTAAACACACTGTAAAAATGAGTTAAACCGGCACCCCACCAAAAATGCGATATTGCATCCGAGCTTGGGCTTCATACATGACTGCATTTTTTTTTTTTTAAGCTTGGAGTACTTGACACTGGTCACCCCGGTGGCCCGGCCAAGCTGTCATTAATGATGGCACCTGTACCTTCCCCTGTGGATTCCCAGAGCATAATGCCGGGGGACGACTTGGTTGGGGAACTGAGCCTGAAGCAGGCACCTAGACAGTGGCCTGGGATACCAAAAAGCTAGATATAAAAAAAAAAAAAAAACACACACAAAAAAACTACACACCACACCGGACCTCACTGAGCACAAGACAATTCAAAAGTAGTTGTTGCTGCTGGCCTGCGGGCGCAGCTGTAGTGCTACCGCTCGCAATGTGAAAGACCCAGGCTCAGGAACAGACTCAGGAGTCAGAGGGCCAGCTGGGCGGGAGGGGGACTGAGCGATCTAGGGACTGCTTTCCTCTTCCAGCAAAGAGGGAGGGTTAGCTGCCGGAGCTTGCTGAACCCCTAACAGAGGACAGGGAATGGACCATCACAGCTTGCTGAGGGGGGAGGCAGAAGCCGGCACGTTGGCCATGGACATCATTGCATACCATGCTGCCCAGCCGGAAAATGGGCCATGCGGTATGCCGCTCGCATCGTCCCGCAGGTCTGAGGCTGTTACCCTGTGGCACTCCCTGACCACAGAGACTCAGGTTCCAACGGGGGAAATGTGAGGCCCCCTGGGGAATAAGCTGGGAAGGAACACTGGGAAAGGCAAGTCCTGGGGGTGGAGGATGGGCCAATGTAGGCCAGTTGGGGAGAATAAAGCATAGTAAAAAAAAAATAATAAAATTTGCTGTTGCTGGCTGTTTATTATTTGGGGAGTTGCTGCCCCCCCCCCAGACAAAAACCTACGAAGAGTTCTGAAACTACATTCCTTTTCACTCCAACAGCCTGCACCACCACCACCACCATCTGTACAGGGAAGGACACGCAAGTTATGATATAATTTACAGCTGCATTCTAAAACTAGAAGTCTTCCTTCCATCACAAGACTGATGGTTCTTTGATCAGATTGCTTCAAAATCTAAAATGGCATCAAAGATATTATACTCCCCCCCCAACTCTCTTTCATGTCCTCTCAGCGCTGGCTTACCTGAACTCTCTATGGCAGGGACACTCGGTTCGGCCTCTTCCCACCCGCCTGAAGCCCTCAGACTCCGCTCAGGCATGGGCCCATCTTCCCACACCACCTAGCCACCCAACTCCTCCCCCCCAGATCCGAGCCCCCCTCCGGGGTGAGACCACAGACTCCTCCTGGCGTTATATCTACAATCTAATTGAACAACCAGGGGGACGGAGGAAGTGCCTGAGATGAAGCTGGGAGGCCAGACACTGGGCATGGGGGTTGACCACTGGTCCCTGCCATCGCCTGTCAGGTGCCGGGGTTTTTCCTTTTTTCTGTCCCCCCCCATTGGCCTGGCTGTGCAATGCACTCCAGCACAGCACATGCACGCTCCCGCACACGCCCACAGGAGCATCGCCATGGCCAATCCCCTTGCCTGGATCCAGACTGCTGCCGAACCCCAAGTCTCCACTGGGAGTCGCCAGACAGCAAGATCAACGCCCCCCTCCCTCCAAGGAAAGGAAAGCAGTCCTCCGGACCCTCAGTCCTTTCCTCCCCTGTCAACCCATGACGATTCAGGTCTGCTCCCAAACCCAGGTCACCAGCGTGATGCGAGGTGTGGCATCAAACATCTCAATGCCACCAGACCAGCTAAATGTATTATATTATACTTTTTTAGTGAGACTTTTAAAGATCTGTAAGAATATCCCAGCAACCCCACCCCCCCATAAATACAGTCCAGCAGAAACTCTTGTCACTTCAGTGTGCAAGATGAATCTGCTGTAAATTGCAGCTGCAGAGCTAGCAGTTAGTGAACAGCAAGCAGAATGTAGAAAAATCTTCTAGCCCACAACCCATGCACAACTACTAAACCAAGAGGGAGAAGCCGGAGGACTTGTTGAGAAAGAAAATTGCAAACCAGTGTGAAGTTGTTCAGTTCCAATATAAACTGTAATGATCCGATTATTCTGCATGGAAACAGAAGGCCTTAAAACTTTTTTAAACTTCATGCACAGACTAAAAGATCTTTGAGTTTGCAACACAAAATATTTAAATAATTTCAAGTAAAAGTTCGCCATTCTCCATATGCAGGAACACGGTCTTGTTGTACCAGAATCTCGTCCCCTATTTCCAACACAGAGAGAGCTCCTTGCATCAATCCTAGTAGGCTGCCACTCCTGTTTAAACGTTGCTATTCAGTCTTCCAGCTGGTAGTGGAGAGCTGTTGGTCCCTGGAGAACGACAGCCGCTGGATGGATGTGATACTTTTTATTGGATCAACATATGTTTTGTACAATAGTGGTATATTACACTGGAAAAGATCCCTCGCAACCAATCAGAACACAGAGCTAACGTCCTAATATTCTGCAACAACCAGACAGCAGACTCAGTAACAGGACTATATATGCTACTAATACCAGTGTTCTGACAGGCAAAGGGTAATGCTACAGTGCATTTGTGAGAAACTGGATTGTATCCGAGCTACGGAAGTCTATCCACCCTCCTGTACATTGCTATTGCCACTCTTAACCCACGAGCCAGCACGTGTCTGTTCCCCAAAGCCATGCTCCTAAAGACCATCTCCCCTCTTGTATGCTGCCACAGCCCCTCTTAGCCTAGCAGGTGCTAGAACCCTAGGCTTGCCAAGGTTCTTCTTTCATTCTACAATTTGACGCAAAACTCCCTGCTCACCACCTGCCCATGTCTGCCCACCTACCAGCTCACCTTTCTCCTCTAACACTCTCCCTGACAAACCTTCACCCATTGACCTCCTTGCACCACCCACCTCTGAGCCTACCATCATCCCCCTCCTCGGATTTCTCTTCTCCTACCTAATCCTGATTGGTTCCCTCTACCCTTTCTGACTACTATGCCTAGGCTGACCTCCCTGGCTATAGCCTAGTAACCTTTGGGTATCAGTTCTGATGAACAGCTCCATCTCCCGTTTCCTCCCAATACAAGATCCTGCCTAGCTTCCACCTCTGATTTGTTCTCAAACTAGCACCCAACTCTGACTTAAGCACTTAATTGTATGACATGACATGACATGACATGACATGTGAACTCAACCCCATTGACTATGTACCCTTGTTTTGGTTACGTGTTGTTATTTGCCTATGTTATCCTACATTGTTATGCTATTGCCAATGTTTACCGATTTCTCCTGTTCACATTTTTCTTACTATTAGATGTCCTTGACAATGCCTATTAAGCTGCTACTGACTCCAAACTTGTGTACCCTCCCCTACCCTTGTGACGATGATCCTTTGTAAATGAGCTTTTAGCTCAAAGGTTGTAATTCTGATTACTAAATACTTTGTTTAAAAAAAAAAAAAAAAAAAAAAAAAAGGCGCTGTAGGGCTACAGAGAGATCAATTTTAGCACTTTTTCAAAACCAGGTTTCTCCTCCCTCCAGTGTACAAGGTGATAACAGATAAAGCGATTGGGGGCTTTACTCGATAATAACTGGACCACTGGATTTATTATTACCTGGTAAACCCCAACCACTATTCTATAAATCGCTTAAGTACACAAGCTTCTGGGGCCATCATCTGGTACAGTCTTGTGCCCGTGTCCTATACCATCTTTTTTACAAGACATGTGTTAAGTCTAACAAAAAAAAAAAGGTATTAAACTATCCATCTACACTATACTGCTTGTGGGACGGTGCACCCGAGGGGGCCAATAATAGTTTCTTCAATGGACCCCAGAACAAATCCAGCTTTGTGGAACACACACAGTACTGTCTGACATACAATGGGTTTTCTTATCGCACACTGTTTCGAGTACCATTTATCAGATGAGCACTTCGACCTGATGGACCAGTAGATTCAGCAGACTTTCCCAACAACCTGACCCACAGGAAAGCAGACAATGAAGCTGTTATCACTGTGACATTTCAATACACCTTATCCATGTATTGCTTTGTAGTCAAGAGTATGGGGAAAAAAAAATGAGGATAACTTTTGCAACAGATGAAGGAAAAATTACCACTGTAATGCATACCAGTAACCCAACATTCCCTGCCTCATCTCTGTACGCAGATAGAATATCTTGAACACTTTGAAAACCTGACTCTTAACAGATGCTACCCCTCACAAACGTGATGAGCAAAAGGAGAGCGATGGTGTAGGACTGTTTATATATCGACCAGGAGGAGACAACAAAACTGATTGTAGACATTTATGTCACACAGTTCATGTACAACAGAGAAACATTCCACAGAAGAGCAGTTTACACCTTCAATGTGGCCTCTTACAAATAAAGAGAGAAATGTGAAAAAAAAAAAATTTGTTCTGTCCCCGTTCCCACTACCACCACCACCATTCAGCCAGCCAGGAGACAGGACAAGCAGTTGCTTTTCCAACCAGTGCCAAAGCCACTTGCTGGTCAGCCAGCTGGGTATGCGCCAGTACCCTGTGGGCACACCCTCCATCCTTGGGAGTCTAGAGCCTTGCCTACCCAACACGCCTGACCAACAGTGTGCTCCAGCACGGGATTCTGGGACTCGCACACAAATCCACACTTCCAGATAGCAATGCACTGCCACTGCACCAACGTACACTTTCTGTGCTCAAAATGAAACATTTACTCGGAATGATGTTAAAACCAACTATAACAGAATTTGGTTTTATACACAATGATGCCCATCAAACCCAAGGCATCCGGGAGTTACATTCTGGCAGAGTGGGAGCTTTCAGCTCCAGAACTAAAGGCCTCAGTTTGTGCCATGCAAAGTCCCTATGATTAGCACAAATTAGTGAACTGCCCTGAAGTTGCTATACTCAAACAAGTTTGAAACTCAGTGCAAGTGCCCTGACTTGTCAGAATATGATCTCTTAAAACAAAGGCACTAAAAGGTGCATTTGGCACTAAGCATATCCCCCTGCTGACCCACACAAAGGTGTAAGACTATACTTACCATAGGCAGGCAGGGAAGGATCAAAAGCAGTCAGGGCACCCCAAACTTATTAGTGCAGTTGCACTAATTTGTTATACTCAGAGATCCCCATGCAAATTAACTCTTAGCTGTTACAAGGCATTAAGAGGTTATTTGCATCCTATTATGGTCTCATTAACTTGTAAAGCGCTAACCTGTGCTCCAAGGATCGCACGGACTGCCCCCCAACAGCACCGGGCATCTGTGTTGCCCTACTTTTAACACACATACACACATACACACACACACACAGTAGTCTAGTGCAGCATTTCTTAACTAAGACCACTGTGGCCAGATATGGCCACCAGCACAATTTTTGTACACGGTCACAGCTTTTAAAGCTCCATCTACGATGGTAATGGAATGGGCAATTTCTGACCTTTCAAATAAACATAGAAGATGCATTCCCAGAGAAAATACATCGGTGACTTGATTTATTGTGTATTGTATGAAAATAAATGTGTTACTGCTTGGGGGGGTTGAGCTTTAATGGGGGGTTTTGGTAACAAAATAAGGAGTGATGCCACCAGGAGCTTCTGCTGGACACACTTTGAGATCACCAGGATTTGGGGCTTGAGAATCACTAAAGGGCCCCTTCCCTCAACCAATCCACATCGCAATCCCCCCATCCCAGTCCTTGTATGCAATGCCCACCTCCCTTTGACGCCCCAAGCCCAGCAATGGTAAGTGGCACAGACCCACCTCTCACCTCAGCAGCTGTCTGCTGCATGCAAGTATTGTACTGTTAAAGCCCTCTGTAGATCCAGCACTTGCAGTACATCTAAAAGATGCAAAACAAAATAACTGACAAAAAGTGAACTGAGCACGCGCACAAAGTTGTCTTCCCCCCCACTAAACTCTGGTGATGACCTAGTTACCCCTCCATGAAAACATGCAAATCCCACATAGAAATGGCAGAATTCCACTTCCGCTTGAAAATCCATTAAATTTTGTGTCACAGTTAATGCACAGATGTACCATTTGTCAGGTTGAGACATACTGTAAATATTGTTTTTATTATAAAAAAAATACATAAACTTTGATTTAAAAAAAAAAAAAATGGCTGGCCCGGTGGCACTGAGGGCTGAGGCAATCGACGCCTTACCTCGTGCTACGTCAGCGACCCATGTTTAGGAATGAGCACGGGCCGCTGGGGGTCGGCAGGGGAGAAGGACTGAGCATCCAACAGGCTGCTCTCCTTCTCTGGGAGGGTCCCTCCGTGGTGACTCACCTGCCCCTCGGCGGAAATGCAGGGGACAGGACACCGCGCTACAGTACAGGGAGGAGTTGGGGCAGACTCTTGGAGGGAACGCATTCGGATGCGTGTGCACTCCTCTCCGCAAGCATCATTGCACGCCTCTGCTCCTGGAACACCACCAGGAAAAAGTGAAGCCATGACACAATGGTGGAGGGTGCCTCGCAGGCTCTGCTCTGGGCCAGCCACAGCACTGGCCCACTGAATCCAGACTCCAGTGGGGGTTGTAGAACCCCACCGGGGGGGGGCAAGCCCTGGGAGTTCGGGTCAACGCCGGATAGTGGACGCCAGGGGTGCCATCCGGAGGACAGCCGACTCAAGGAGGAAGAAGTAATCAAAAGGAAAAACACACATTTCGGGGGACTTTACAAGTAACCACTTATACTGCTGTAAGTATGACACCTCGTTTAGCTATTCTACAAGCATTGCATTGCTGTACAGAGTGCTATATTGCTGTGCAGAGTGCTACACTGATACAATCCTTGTTTATGGCAGACGGCCACAGAGGTAAGAGGTGGGTGTATGCCGGTTGCCTTCGCTGAGGGTGGCAGGCATCATATACCAGGGATCAGGAGGAGGAGGAGTCCAACAGGCTACCAGGGAGGTTAAAATTACATACAACTGAGGAAGCGGAGTCAACAACCTAGCAGAGCAGACGCTCTCAGACTAACTCCACATCTGGCGTGCTTACCTGAATATTTCTTTCTGAAATCAAATGGGCAACTTCTAAATATTACTATTTAAACAGATCTTTGTTAGAGCTCCATGTAGATGTGTTTAACAAAACAAAAAAAGCAATAGGACAACCAAGAGATCAACCACTGAACAAGACCAGCAAGGGGTTAACAGCCTGCCTTTGCTGGTATGTCATCGGGGAGCGGGCAGTGACTCAAGAGTTACTCCGAGGCCAAACCAATCCTGAAGGCCATGAAACAGTACTATGGGTGGTCAAACAATTACTAACATACTAAAATGCCAGCAGAATAGGCCCAACGGTCTTTCGTGTCTGCTCGTTTGGTCAACCCCCACCCTGGGAGCTGACCTTGCTGCCCCCCTCGTCCTCTCTGGCTTCTCCCTTCCCAGTCCCGGATATTCCACTGCACAGGACTTTGCGTCCAGAACCCTTCCCCTGTACCTGTTCCACCCCCTCTTGAACTTCTCCACCATCTCTGTCTCCACCAGCCCTCGGGGCAGCACGTTCCATGGCTCCACCACCCTCTCAGTGAAGTAGCACCTCCTCCTTTCTCTCCTGAATCCCCACCCCAGCTTCCACCCATGTCCTCTAGTTGCCCCCCCCCCTTCCTTCGGAGCACCTTGACTGCTTCTCCCCTATTTAACCTCTTCATGTACTTGAAGACCTCTATCATGTCCCCCCGGTCCCTTCTCTCTTCCCATGTGTACATATTTAGCTCTTGAGCCTCTCCCCATAGGTCCTGTCCCCCAACAAAAGTAGATGCCTTCAACTTGACAATTACCATTTAGAAACAGAAATGGAAGAGATTGGCAGAAACCAGGATAGCTTCCGACTCCCCAAACAAAACACTAACTCACAGTTAGATGCTTGGTCCAATAAAATAAGAATCACCAGCACCGCCTGGAAAACCTCGAGAACTCTGATATGTCGGCAAACATCAGCCTTTTTTGGCATAACAAGAGTCTTGAGGGACAGACTCTCAATACATGCAGCACCTATTTTCAGAAAGGCTTGGAGACTTACAGGGAATCTCTGTGTGCCAGGCTTATTGGATCACTCCAAGGAAAAAGCCAGCGAACACAGACATGCCTCACACCATGCTAGTGGCCACAAGGGGAAATCACATCAACTAGACGAACATCTATCACCGTCTTCCAAAACTGTGGAATGCTCTCCCCCCGCAAATCCGCCACTCCTCATTGTTGTTCTCCCTTAATTCAGCTCTACTCAACTCTGATCCCTAACTGCTCCTGCCCAACCCCCTTCTGTATTTTTACTCTCCCTTCCCACCCCCTCCCCACCTAATCTCACTCTAAACCACCCAGCACTTACTACTGTGTCTTGTACTCATGCTTCCCTCCCCTGTTGAACTGTATCATTTATCAACTGCACGACTGCACTGTTTTCCTGTATGTGCTGACTGACAGATATTATATGATCCTGTCCCTGTACTGTACTATGCTTTGATTTTTTTGTATCATTTAAACATGCTGTAATTTCCCACTCCCCTCTTCCCCCAGGACGTACCGTGAGACGAGCATTAAGTTGCTCAGTGTACCCTTCCTGGTTAACCATTTCAATAAATAAAACCTATAGACAGTCTGCAGTCCACTTCTCATTGCTGAAATTGGGGTAGAGCACAGCTTCCCTGACTTAAGCTTTACTAAGAAAGTAGAAGAGCATTTGATGGAGTGCAAGCAGGACTTGAACCGGAAATCACGCACTCGCTTCATTGTAGAATACTTTTATACTTGGTAAGAAGTGCCACTGCGTGCTAGCAAAGGACTGCCTAAACTATGGCAGTCATTACTACTACATTTTTACCCCCTGGGCTTACCAGCTCGAGGACTGAAGAGCTGAAAAGATAGGTACCTTCTGTTGAACTGCATTTTCCTTTTATCAGGCCTAGTGTCCTGTTGCAATGCCTCATATTTGGACATCTATCAGTATTTGCTGCAAGAGACACTGCACTTAAAGAACACCCTCACCACACTGCAGCACACGACTGACTGTCCCATCTCCCATCATAATTCTGATGTATGATGTAATTTCTGTGTTTTAGTGATAAGTACTTGTTTTTATTCGTAACTGCGTTTTTGCAAAATGAATAAAATAAAGTTTTAAAAAAAATACACGCAACTGTTACAATGGGGATCTGGTGAGAAGGGCACACTAAACTACCAGGAAGGTTAAAACTTCACATAAGTATTATGACGGAGACTTTATTTTTTTTTTTATCCCTTACATGGAACCACAGATGCTGGAAAGAATATCGATTGTGCATGTTTGTAAGTTAGGGTTCAAGGATTCCAAAACAGTACAGCACAATCAGCCTTTTAGCACTTCCAAAACCACTTTCTATACCACTGTGCACAATGTATTCATGTGCATAGTTGCAATGCATATGTTAGCATGGTGCCGTGCTAACAGATTAGCGCCTACACTTAGTACAGCGACACTCCTGTTAGCAAAGCACTGTTTGAATAGCTCAGCCTATATGTGGTATAAATGCAGTAGTTTAGTGTGCTAATACCACACGACACACACACACACACACACACACACACACACACAGTATCAGAACCTCCACTACTAACAAATGGAATATTGGCCAAGACACTAGAGATAACTCCACCACCCTACTCTTTTGGAAAGTCCCCCCCATGAGATTTTTTTATTTTATTGGTTTATCTCCCTCCCCATAGTCATTACCTCCTGTTTTTCTCCTGCTTCTCAGTCTTGCATCAACCTCTGCCCATCAGCACTTTCTGCAATCCCCAAACTCACCTTCAGATCCACCTCCATGCCAGCCACTCCACGTAAAGACCACTCACTTGACAAGGCCCTGACAAACCAGGACCATGTCTGGCTGGAAATTGGGGGGGGGGGTGTCGGTAACGGAGATAAAGGCACAGTGTTGTGGAGGCCTAGTGCAATGTCATGTGCATGGCACTGGCATGTCACCCCATAAGCCCACATACCTCCCCTGCTGGACCCACCCATGCAGCATCTGGCTTCTGAGGGAATGGTCAGCATCGCACAGCCATGCACGACAACAAATCCCTCCATCACACCCACCAGAGGAGACACTCAGGCAGCGAGGCAGGTGCCCCCCCCCCCCAGTCCAGATGTACTCCCTCCATAGCACCACCAAGACTCCACTGGCCCAGTAGAGGGAGTCTAGCTGGGGACATGAACCATGGTCTCCCACATGGCTTTGCAGCCAGGCTCATGGAATATTTAAAATATTCATCTGAAAAGCAACCAGAGATGCACAGAAAAGATGGTGGTTACATGTTTCATCCAAAGGATGCCACCTCCAACCGCCAAGCAACCCTTAGGGCAGTACTGTGGTGCCAGTGTTCATTACTGGCCCATTTGCCTTCTGTGCAGGACATATAAGCAATAAGACATGCCAGGGTGTTGGCAGCACTATAACAAATGCACACCCAGGGATGCAGTAAGGCATGTGGCCACAGGCCAAGTGTCTTCAGTCACTGAAAGTGCAGTTGTCATAGTACTAACACCCTGGAAGTCTTATTAGGACTTGGTAGGTCTTGATAGGACCTATGAGGAAAGGCTGGAAGTCCCTGGGCTGTACTCACTGGAGGAAAGGAGAGACGGGGGGGGGGGGGGAGAGACATGATTGAGGTATTCAAATGTGAAAGGGATTAACAGGGGCAGAGCCAAATAAATGTTCAGGCTAAAGAAAGGGGCACAACCAGGGGGCATAAATGGAAGTTGGAGGGGGGAACCTACAGGGGAGAACGTAGAAGGCATTACTTCACTGAGAGGGTGGTGGAGCCATGGAATGCATTGCCCGGGAGTCTAGTAGAGCAGGGCACTGTGGAGGTCTTCAAGAGGGGATGGGACCGATGCATGGGTGTACTGAAGCCAAAGTTGACCCTCTCTGGGGTCGGGGGGGGAGGAGGAGCTAGTGCCCAATAGGGGCTGGCTACCTAGCAGACACGAAAGACCATTAGGCCTATTCTACTGGCTTTTAGTATATTAGTATGTATGTAGATTATTGTGCTTATAAAATGGGTTGGTGAGGAACATTTTAAAAAAGAAAAAGAAAAAATTTAAACCATTGGTAGTACTGTTACCCTGCATGGGTCCTGGCCTGCCAGAATGCAAAGATTCCCCACACCATTTTGTAAGAACTGGCAACCATCTGATCTTCTAGGTATAGGTACTTGGGAGTGGGGGGGTCTGGAAGCTGGACACTTATGACTATAATTTCAACTTTAAAGTGTATTTCAGAAAAAAAACAGAGATGTGGAGGAGGACAACACAAGTGGTGTTAGTCACTACAACTTATCTCACCGCCTGTCATGCTTTACTGAAATACTTTTAACTGTTCTGCAAGGTATTAAATAACCTGAAAAAACTGATTAGCACTTTCACCTGTAAAACTGCTAATCAGCTGTAAAAAAATGCATATCATGTGACACAGAATGGTTAGCATAGTTTAAAAGTATAATTTTTTAATTTTGTCTGCTGTGCCACAGACTCAAGTGAAGGGGGAAAAAAAAAAAAAAGTGGTTAGCAGTCCACTGCTATGCATTTTTGGAAATGGTTAGCAACCTCTCCTGACCATTTACTTGAGATGGGATGGTGTCCGCTGTGCTGTCCCCTCACATGTGAGGCAGAGTGAGCCAACAAAGGTAATCAAGAGAGGGGACTTGCAGCGCAGGCATTTTTTCCCTTGGCGTGATTTTTCTGAGGTTATCTTCTGTAGTTCCCCCTTGTTGTGGGGTCAGAGCGAAAGGATGAAAAAAACAGTCTTTGGGCACTGACTGAATAAAATAGACCTATAAGCCCTTTTAAAGTACTGCTGCGGCTGAAGGATATGATGGCCCCTTTAAGTACTGCCGTGAATGCCCCTTAGCGATGGCCCCTTAAACCTCTAGGCACTGTATGCCTTCTGCGATGGCCCTTTTAAGTCTTGAGGCACTGTATGCCTTCTGTTGCTGGCTTTCAGTACTGGTGTGAAGAATACGATGGCCCCTTTTGTTGCTGGCTTTCAGTACTGCTGTGAAGAGTATGATGGCCCCTTTAAGTACTACCGTGAAGGCCCCTTAGCGATGGCCTCTTTAACTGTATGCCTTCTGCTTCAGTTGCTTGATTGGCTGGGGTGCAATGTCTAAAGTACAGTCTGCCCCCTATTGAAGCCCCTCTACTTAGAAGCAGCCTAGCACCTGGGAGCTATCCCTCTGGCGTTTGGCGCGAAACAACCAGTAGCGGTGGCAGGCGGTCTTCCAGCTCACTGATCGCTCAAAGCGGCGGGGGAATCGCACTGCGGTGCGAAAAAATGCCTCCTTAGCGATGGATCCTGGAGCCGAAAAGCACCCTGACTCGCTAGGGTCTGGTGATGCCTGTGTCTGTCGGGGCTAAGCGTGAGAAAATCGGAGGCCGTTGTGAGATAAGACCAGCCTGTATAGCATGCAAGGCTAAGGCTGGATCTCACTGAGGCTACCTGCACGTTTTAATAAGGAGGGAGCACTTACAGTGTCGTCGATCCCCCAAAAGAATCCCAGTCTTTGCCGATTTCTTAGAAATCTTCAGCCCTGTCACGTGTGACAGGGTTCTGCTGCAGAGTACCTGCTGCATCAAAGGCAGGAAGTAGACTGACGATCTCTGGATGTGGAGGGCTTGTTATACTCCCCTGCTGCAGTTCTGGACCTGCCTATAACTGACATCAGGAAGAACAGCCCAGGAGTAAGGAAGCCCGGAGACAAGCCCAGGAGAGAAAACCACTGTTTTGCGTAGCGTTTTGCTATGCTATACCAGCTATTTAAAACCTTGGTTCTTGTTAATGTTTACTGCATTAGTATGTGCCATTTCCACTAAGGTCCAAAGTTATTCCAAATCAGGGCTGTTGTATTAGCCGCTTACATGTAGATGGTCCCTCAGTTTGCCTCACCATTTTGGATCACAGATGGTTACAGCCGCGTGGTCAATGCAGTGCTTTTGGGGTTCTATCCCCCAGAGGGTGAATCATCACTTTTCGTGCAGTGTCAGAGGCAACAGGTACATAACATTTATTAGGGTAACATCCCCCTGAGGAAGACTCGAGTATAGAGTCGAAGCACCGGGGTTCTCCGTTGTCTGTCCGCACATTTGATGTACTTGGAGTAGGAGTTGCGAAAACTTGGCATGTATGCTTAAATAAACTGAATTTTTTTACTTGCACTCTGCTCCTATGTGCCGTATTCTCTTTGGGATTTAACATTACATGTTGGGTCTGGCTGGCCCTTTGTACAAGCACTGGTCTCCTGCTATCCAGTTCGCACACTGAACCTGGGGACGTAGCCTAATAATCTACAACTTGTGGTCCTTTGTATCGCAGTGAAAGTAAACATTTGAATACTGGTATTTTAGCTGGACCAGTTACAATTCAGAGTGGTTACAAGGGTTTGGACACCAGTGTTACAATGATCTGCTGTTCAGGTACATTAAACACCAACAGGTTTAAGCAGTTCATATACAGCGGCTGATTTTTTTTTTTTGTTGCTACATTAATCTAGAGAGTATATAGGTTATATATGTAAAAGATATCACAGTTCTAGTGATTACGTTTTTGAAAAGTTTCTTGAAGTATAATGGAAACACAGGGGTGGACACGCTATAACCCGTCCATTTCCCAGTGCATAGAAGTATTTCTAACTTGCTTATTTTTTCAGGTTCCTGAACTCTGGGCCAATTTTTGGCCTTTTATCAGAGGGTTTAGCCTCTGTACACTGTATTAATTCACTGCATTCGATTGTCCATGTTGCTGCACAAAGCCTATTTAGCTGTACATTTACAAGGGACTGTCCTTTTTACGGACCCCCCTCTCCAATGTGACATAACAATGGATGTAGAGATATGCATTACCTATTGTAATATTGCTCTTGCAACTGCTTTGGACACTCTAAACCAAGGTTATTAATTTTGTTGTTCACTGACAAAATGAACAAAGGTTAAAGAGAAAAGAAAAAAAGATTTGCTGTACTTCCCTTGCACAGTAAACAGTTTTGTTTTCTATTAACAGAACAAAAAAGTTTCACGAAAAGAAAGAAAAAAAAAAAGGCAGAGCATTCCATAATATACCTACAGCCAACATGGAAAGCACAGGAAGAAAAGACATCCAGGTCAATCCCTTATTTCCACCTTATTCCAAACTAGGCCTCTATATCCACATAGAATAAAACTTGCTAAATTCTAGCAAAACAGTTAAACATGGTTTAGATCACAGCCCACACCAGTGTCATCCTATTTAAAGCTTCATTGTTTACGGTGTGTCGGTCGGAGGTCCTGCACCCCCACCTCCCCACCCATGCCTTTGTACATAACCAGAAGTTACTGTTACTTTAACACCAAATCCTATTCAGTCTACAGAAGTGCCCACACTTGCACATAGCACCGACCTGTGCTGATACAACAGCCTGGGATTTCCCTCCAGCTTAGCTCCTTCTGGAAGGGATCCATTATGTCACCCTCCCTCTCCGAATGTTCAATCTGTAACTAAGCACACGAAGGCCCAAGCAGCAATGCAGCTCCTTCAACAAGCCATTCTACTTTCATTAAGAGCACACTGTCTTGTGATTAAATATTTGTTTAAAAACTCAAAAGTAATGGCAGTATACAGACAAAAAACATCACTGCACCTCTTCTTTATGGGTTTTTGTTCTTTGGTTTTTTTGCAGCTAGTACTTTCCAGAGGAGCAGAATAGGTTGCAAGCTGAGGCATGCAGTGGCAGTACGTTTGGATAAAACAAGGAATAAAGGCTGGCTGATCTAAATGTTGCAGTCTATGTTGGGAGAAGGCTTCACCCCAAACCAACAGCAACAACTGCCCCAAAAGAATACCATAAAAGTATGTTTTGAGGCAGTTCCTCCGATTGTGTGCCAACTTCTTTAAATGGTCCCCAATCAGTGGAGTCACACCCATCATGCATTTCTTTAATGCTCAGTTTACAGATCTACATGGCTAGATTTCACTTTAGGATTCTGAAACCTTGGAAGCCATCTAAGAGAGGTTAAGGTAGTAGCCTCCCGACAAGCCTTCCCCGCCATAGCAACCCCAAAGGATTACTGGTTTAGTGCCTCGACACCTGTTTATCAGGTACACAAAAACAGAGAGCATCTTCCAAATATAATTTCTATTTTCTGTAGAATTTATATAGGTATAAGGCACAGAACAGGTAAAACTTTATTTATTTTTTTTTTTTAAGTGGCCTGGTGAAGCCACGAGTGATGTCACATGGATCAGAGATCACAAGTAAAACATTAGGCATATATTAATGTACTGGGCTCATTGCCACATTTAATTCATGCAACAAGGGTTTGTGGGGTGAATGCTGTATGATCTGCTCTCTCAAAGAATTTAAAGTTCTTCAAGTAAAACATTTCCAGCCCCGAAATGAAATTATATCAATGTTCTATTTTGAAGAACCTACTGCAAGAGCACTTTCTTTTCTCATCCACCAAGAGCGAGAATATTCTGATATTCTCACTGTAGGTCCACGACATATCAGGGGTTTTTGTAAAGTTTATTTGTACAGGTGTGTGTGTGTATATTTCTCAAGAAATGTTAGTTTAATCTCAGAATGCACTGTAAACATACTGTACCTTCTGCAAGGAGTTCTTCAACCGTGACCTGGTACCGTCCAACGCTGAACACTCTGCCAACGTAGTTGCTGCCTCCGCCACCACCGCCGGAACCGGCCACTGAACCTCCTAGTCCACCACTTTCAGATCTGGGCATTCGAGAAAACTTTTTCATCTTTGAACCGGTCACTTAATCCCCTCAAGTCCAGTCTATTTTTTCAAAAGTGCAAGCTTTCCTTTCAAAACTTTCATGCACCCGGCTATGTTTGTCCACAGGTCCCAAGCTCCGAAATAACCCCAACGCAGGGTAACAACTCCGGACAGAACAAATTCCAAAGAACTGGTCCCGGTTTGTATGGCGCTATTTTATTTGTCCCTCTTTAAACAGCCTGTTCGAAAGTGCTAACACACGAACTTTCCCTTGCACTTAATCTGCACGGCCCCAGCGAAGTCAATCCCAAACTACAAGGAGGTCCTCCTTCAAGTGACTCCTCTCCGCAACGGTCACTCGGTCTCAGCTCGCCAATGCCCCGTGGAGTATAGGTGTACTCAGTCCGGAGGATTAGGAAACACACTACTGGAAGTCAGAAAAAAACCCACAACAGCCCCCCGGAGCCGCAGGCAGGGCACACCTCCTCCTCCTCCGCTCCGTCCGCAGCGCTGCACTTCCCCACTTCCTTTGCACGGCGCATCACAAGCCCTGCTGCCGCAGCTCAGGCCTCTCACTCTCGCTCACAACAGCCCTGCGAGCGTGCACCCCTAGCATTAAAACTCTCCCAGATTCGGACCAAGCGCCTCTTCCTATCCCACGAAACTTCCAACTCCATACATTCGACCACCCCTGAAATAAAGAGCGGGGGCGGTTTGTTGTGTTACCCAACGGGGTGCTACAGCTTAAACCCGCCCTTCCATCCTGGTCCTCCCTCATACTGTGCGCGCTGATTGGCGAGGCGCGTCCCAGAGGCGGAAATGATGCGAGAGCGGATTGAAAGACAGGGCTGTCTATCAGCACTTTGTGCTGTCAGGGAGGGGTTTCCGCTGCTAAGCTCGGTTGAGGCAACAGTGCGGTGACAGCTAAAGGGTGAGAGCACGGGGAGTTATAACGTAATTATTGGCATCCTTCCCCAGTCTTCGTTAGCTGTGTTTAACAAATGCATTGCATGTGGAACTGCTAACCCTTACTTATTCCCCTGTTTTGGAAATGCAGATTGGAGAAGTGGCACAGCTGACCTGAACTGAAGTTGACACAGAAGTTGTGTTTTCATCACATTGCTCAGAGTGAACACAGTGGGCCAGATATTCGGAGTGCGCCAGGCAGTGGCGCAAGCCTGGGCGCAGCGCTACTGTGATGCGCTGGGTCCGGGTGATATTAAATGGGGATGTGCCATGGCGCAGCACTGTTGAATATGGCAGGGCCAGTGCACATACTGTGCTTGGCACAGTGGCACTGCGCCAGCACAAGACACAGGGAGAATGGGAATGCGTCAGCGCAAGTGTAGTTGCACTAGGCGCATCACCTGCGATGTTCAGCAGGGGGCATGCAAATGAGGCCATAATATATGCAAGGCACAGATGGGGCCATTTGCATGCCTTGCGCAAGACAACCTGGTGATTTGCGCCTGGCACCCTTCACAACATGATGTGTGCTGTGGGGATCCCGGGGCATCCCCTGCCCTGTAGCCACAATCGCGCGGTATATGTTTGAAAGGAATCCCTGGTAGTCTAGTGGCTCCCCCAGTTCCTCATATATATTATACATGACCATCCCTGGTGGTCTAGTGGAACTGCCCGTTGCCGCGATCGCGGAAAATGTAAATTACAACATTCCCTGGTAGTCTAGTGGTCCCCCTTCCCGCCTGAGTCACCAATTGCAGTAAATAGCCCACGTTGCTTCCCTGGTGACCCGGTGGCACTCCCCTACCCCTCCCACCCACACAGGACCCCTTGCCTACCCGCTACCCCGTCATCGGCGAGCAGTTGCATACAGCCCGCTGCCGCTGAATGATGATATGGGCTTACAGAGATAATAGCTAGGGACAGTCCCAAATATGTGAATGAATCATTTACATATTTGGACTGTCTAGTACAGTGTGCCCTGTAAGCCCATTGGTCCAATATTAGGGGATTCAATGGGCTTACAGCCCATACTGTACCTGTCATTCAGCGGGCAGCCAGATGCTATGTAGGTGATGCAGCCGCCTGCCAAATGATGGGGGTAGTGGGGTGCAAGGGTCCTGTGTGGGTGGGAGGGGTGGGGTGCCACTGGATCACCAGGGAGTATTTGTGGGTTATTTACTGTGATCAGGGACTCGGGCGGAGGGGGGGTCCACTAATTACCAGGGAATGTTGTAATTTACATTTACCATGATCACGGCAACAGGCAGGGGGGTTCCACTAGACCAAAAGGGATGGTCATAGTAACATGTATCGCGTGGGAGGGGGGAACCACCAGGGGTGGACATGAATACTATATCTCGGGGACTGGGGGGGCCACTAAACTGCCAGGGATTTAGTTTTATACATATACCATGTGATCGTGGCTACGGGCAGGGAGGGTCAGGGTTTAGTGTGTGATTGTGGGCAGTGTTCTGGGTGGTGGTGGCCACCCAGGCTGGACTGCTGTGTTATGCCCTGCAGTACTGCAGCCCGCCCATTGGGTGGCGGGGTTGCTCCTACTTGCAAGGGCTCAACTTGAGCCCCCATGCGGCGCAAATGCGGTTGCACCAGCATATGTGCCACACATCCAGGCTGGATATCGGATGTGTCGCATATGCATGGGCACGCCCCCTGCATCTGCGCTGCATACCATTACATTGCACCTCGGCACATCGGGAGTTGTGCTGCACTGGGCAGCCTTTTCAATATCCCACCAGGGCGCAATTCAGAGTTGCACCAGGCACAACCCCTTTGAATATCTGGGCCATTAAGATTGGCTTTACTTCCAGCCAGTGACTTTAATCCCTAACATTTGACCTAATGCATTTTTGCACTCAATTTATTAGGTCTCTGTGGGGTTTTAAGTATCAGGATGGAGTATGGTTATGCAAAAATAAATACTATTGGTGGCTAATGCACACAATACTGCACTTTTTTACAAATATCACCTTAAATATTTGCATTTGCGTTAGACCGTATAAAGCAGTATAAGACCATGGTTTAGGCTGATGTGAAACACCATGACTACTACTGGGAATTACAGAAATGCATATTTTCTTGATAAGGAGAAGGCCTTAATTGTTTTTGGCACCCCAGAGCACCTGATGGAGATGAGGCAGGAGTGCCACTGGAAAGATCATCGCCCCAGCCCCATCAGATACCAAAGGGGGCTGGGGGAACTGTATAAATAAAAATAAATGAATTTAAAAGTCTCCCTGACCCGATCCAAGCCTCCAGTGGGTCGGGGAGTGAAGGGGGATAAGATGGCTTAAGGGACTACAAATCCCATGATGCTGTGGTGTGCCAAAACCATTTTGAGACCTTTCCTCCAAACGGAGCTTCTGACAGAGCACTTGACCCCCCAAAGTGCCCCCTGACCCTAGCAACCACCAGATGGGACCAGGAGGGTCCTAACCCTGCAGCCAGATGCTGCCAACACATTTTACTTTTTATAATATTTATTCGAATTGTACAAGACTGTATGGGGCGGCCATGTTGGAGGTGTTTTGCCTGAAGACAGCAAGAGACCCAACTGGTAGCACAGTAGTCCAATCAGGGTGGAGCTCAAGACTCCTTTCAGCCAGTGAGACATCTAGAATTCAAAATCAACATTCTAGGGTTGACAGTTTAACCCTGAGTGAGACTTTGTAGTGCTTCTGAAGAGAAAGCAACTGATTTTGACAGTTCCTTGTTCTATCACATCTTGAAACTTGGAAGTTTGTAGCTAAATAAACTCGAACTTTGGAATTTGTTGCTAACTGCCTGGTAAATCCCAGAAACAAGGGGATTTACCTCAGCCTGAGTGAATTTCCTAGAAATTTAGCAACAAAGAGCAGACTGCTGTGAGAAACTGTTTATTGTTCTGTGAGGTGAAAGATCCACTGCCTCATCGGTCTGGTGGCGCTGGGGGTTGAGGCGCTGGATGCTACACCTCACGCCACGCCAGCGACCTGGGTTCAGGAGTGGACCCAGGCCGTCGGGGAGAGGGAGGATTGAGCATCTCACGACTGCTCTCCTTCCTCTGGGTTGGGCGGGGGAGTGCATCGCTCTGCAGCGGCAACTGGCGAAGGCCTGGGGCACTGCGGATAGCATGCAAAGTTGAGGGATGGAGCACGTCTTACATCTGCACATAAGTGCACTTACGGCATTGCACGACTGGCTCCGATGGAGAAAAAATGGCGGAAAATTGCGGGGTGAACGTGGCGGTTGATGGCTGTGCCCTTCACCCCCCGACACGAGAGGTGTGCCCCCAAGGTATCAAGTTCCAGGTCCTGGGGGACTGTGCACCAGCCGGTGTAGAGGAGAGCATGTTGCTGGCCAGACCAGGTCCGGGGGTGTGGGTGCCGGCGGCTGGACGACTTGCCACCTGCTCCGCAGCAGGGGAGTAAAGAAAGTTGTGATAAAAAAAAAAAAAAGATCCACTGCCTCTCAGATCCTGACACAAAAGACTGTGAGTTTTGACAAGGGACCAGTGCTCTGAGGTCCTGCCTATCTGCTTGCCTAATTGCTGGCCTACCTTCTGAGGTGGGTGAAGGCAAGTCCCTCTGTGGGGTGAAGATTGACTGCCTAACTGCTGGCCTACCTTTTGAGGAGGGTGAAGACAAGACCCTCTGTGGGGTGAAGACAACTGCTGGCCTACCTTTTGAGGTGGGTGAAGATAAGTCCCTCTGTGGGGTGAAGAGGATCACTGTCATCATCCACACCAGCCTCACTGTTCTATCCAACTGCCAGACAGGGGAGATGCCCCCAACGCCTGTACCGCCGGGTCATCTAAAGGTTGTGAGTACTGGGTTTACCCAAACAATTGCTTTTCTAACTGTCCAGCTAGCTAACTAATTAGTTTACCACCTGGGCTTCCTGCTCTACCTTAAGCTGAGCCCACAGCAACAGTTACAACCGGGATCATTTATGTGTTTACATCCACTGCTGTAATTAGTATTTTGCAACTGCAGCAGCCACCCACTGCAATGGTGCTGTACCCAATGTCTACTTATCACAGGCCTGCAACTTCTCATTGTGTGCACACTAAGGTATATGAGAGCTCCCACAGGGATTGTGGGGTTAAGTGGTGCACCAGTGGGGGAGAGTGACTGGGACAGAGGGAATACTGCATTGTGATTTGTTACTGTGTTGTTTTCTGTCTGATTGGTTACTGTGTTTATTCATATCTGATTGGTGAATGTTTTACTCCCTTTATTTCCCTTATCCCCTACCTTATTTTCCAGACCCCAAAATAAACCCCTTTGGTTATTTACCTGCAACTGCTGAAGTATTTGCCGTTACTGTATAGTGTAATATTTGCATGTTTAGAGTGATAAATGGGGATGGATTGTGTTACTAATCTACCTGTCACTGAGGGAGGGGGATGTATTCATTTCCTGTGGGGAAGTACCCTGGCAATTTGCTGCTGTAAGGATCCCCATAGGTGGAGGCACCGTGCCATTTACAAATCTAGTTGTAACCATGAACCCAGGCTCCAACCTAGATCCCTTAGGCAGCACCACTTGTGAGTGGTAGTGCAGATAGAAGGGTGGTGTGGTTACAACAGCAATAAGAATTAAAAACTAATTTTAGGACTTCTGGTTCCGCCATGGCCCACCAGATAGCCTAAATACAGAGCTCCCAATTCATGGGATATAAAAAACTCTTTTCTGGTGGTTAACTAATAGCAAATTTCAAAAAATACCTCCGAAAGGGAAAGGAGAAACTAAACCCTACAAGAACCAGAGAGGTAGGGGCCTAATGATGATCGATGGCTCCAGATATAGACTATTACCAGAAGAGCGAAGCCCTAGCCCCTCGCCGACATGCCAACCAGTACAGGTCCCAGTACAGACAGGCAAAAATACTCAGCAGACTAGAACACAGCTAGACACAATACTGCAAGAAATACAAGAAATGCAGAAAAAATAAAATAAAACGGAGTTCCAAAAACTACATGCCAAACTGGCAGATGTTGATACTGCCTTGAAAGAGGTAGATTCTCATGTCTCAAAACTGGAAACAGAGAACACCCTTCATACTGAGGCCTTAAATGTCATCTTAGAGTATGCAGATGCTTTGCAGGC
The DNA here is from genome assembly GCA_016271365.2 of Neoceratodus forsteri. NCBI lineage: Eukaryota > Metazoa > Chordata > Ceratodontiformes > Ceratodontidae > Neoceratodus > Neoceratodus forsteri. The sequence continues at coordinate 760,880,805 of CM057453.1, forward strand.
AAGATGTATTGACCTAGAGGCAAGATCTAGAAGAGACAATTTAAGATTATCGGGACTGCCGCAGGGTACCGAGGTGGGCAATATGGCTCACTTTATGCAAGACTTATTGCAAGATGTACTTACCCTACCATCTACTTTAAATATCCGAATCAAGCGAGCCCACAGGACCCTCGGACCGAAGCCCAACGATCCATCAGCCAGACCCAGACAAATGCTAATGAAATTTGTCAGTTATGCTATGAATGAAGAAGTCCTGTGATTAGCTTGGCAAATGGCAGAAACAAAATATAATGGCACTTGACTCTATTTCGATCAGGATAACCCACCAGAGATCCAGAAATTGAGACTGCAATACTGACCTGCAATGAAAGCTTTGAGATCCAAGAAGATCCAATTTCAAACCACTTATCCTGCGAAGATGAGGATTTTTTGGAGGATGGAGTATGGCTGTATACAACTCAGGAAGGTGTGGAAGAGGCGCCCAAAAAAAGGGAAATCGCCTTAGAGAAGTACCCAATGTTAGCAACAATGACAGAGGAGGGGAACCTTAGAAGGGTAGGAGGCCAGTTGCGGGGGGAACTTGATAGATTGCCGGACATGATCTCCTCACAAAGATCCCTGGAGAATATTCGAAAGAAGCTCCAGAAGGCGAGAACAAACCAGCTACAGTGTGAGCAACAAATTTCCGATACCTGAAGAATAGGGATTTTTCACCTACAGATCAAGTCTAATTCAGCAAGGCTTCTCTACAGTGGCAATATTGTGGACAGACGGTAAGCCATGCAATGGGAACTAAACCGAATTGTTTCCAGACCTCCAGATATTCTCTTGTGTAGAGGATGAGAACATAGGAGGGTAGTACTTTTACAAGCTTTACCATACAAAATGGAAAGCAATCCCTGAAAATCCTTTTCTTTTCTCTTATTTAGCCATGGAGAACAATGTTTTGTTTTCATATACTTTTAAATGAGTTGCTCCAACTAGCTCAAGATTTATGTGGTAACATTCCTAAAGGGGGAGCCACATAGGGGTGCAGATCAGGAGCCAGCTATATGTAGAACAAGGAGAATATTATTCCTCCTCACATGGTTCAATAGCTGTACGAATGCATCCCGTGGTGGGGAGAGAGGAGCTTATAAAAATCCTTTTGTGATCTGGAGGATACGGGAGTGGCAATTCATTTTCTGTTTGGGACAGATAGCGGGGTAAGGATTCCCAGCCCAAAACTGTCCATGTAGTGATCCTCTTCGGAGAGGATGCGAAACACAATACAACTCTGCAGGGATATTTACACTTTGCAGAGATAGGGAACATACTATATTGTTCCCCCATCTTGGAAGCACCACAAAATGTTTTTTACAGTTGTTGTTACATATTAAGGCCGCATTCTTGGTTATGATGGTAGCCCAAGTTAATAGTTGTAAGTTGATCTTTGAAGGAGCGGTATTATTCAAAATGACTATGATGGTGTGCTGGGAGGAGGGAGAGAGAAGGGGCACATTCTCTAACCACTGTATGTTGGATAACTATATTCTCATATATGGAGTGTAAGGTATTATCATTTAATGTAAATGGTTTAACAAGTCCAATAAAAAGGGAAAAAAGGTTAGAAGTTATGTCAAACAATCTAAAGCAGATTTTCTCCTATTACAAAAGACACATTTGGCAGAGGAAGAGCACCAAAACTTGAAAAATGTTGGTTTTGCAAAAGTGTGCTCCTCCTCTTACAAAGGACATAGACAGAGAGGGGTTGCACTTTTAATCCCAAATAGGACCCATTTTGAGGTGACGGAAAGAATAAGTGATAAAGAGGGTAGGTATGCCTTGATAAAAGGCAGCCTCAATGTCTGCTTACTTACAGTGGTATTGATATATGTGCCCTCGAACTCCCCATATGAGACCTATAGAAAACTACTAGTATTAATCTTTGAGAAAGCAGAAGGGACACTAATTATGGGAGGAGACTGGAATGTGATTCTAGACCAAAATAGGAACACTACCTCTAAAATCCGCAAGAAGACATATTAACCCCAGAAACAAATTAAGGCCATTCTGCAGAAAATAGGTCTCCAAGATGTCTGGACCTTTCTAGAAGGACCGGTTAGAGAATATACACATTATTCAGCTTCATACCACCTATATTCTAGATTAGATTACTTTTTTTCTTAATCAAGACTCACTGGCTATGATGCAGAGATGTGAGATTGGACCTATTGCCCTTTCAGATCATGCCCCTTTACTATTAACAATAGATCTCTCACTTCCCACTCATAGTACCTTCTGGAGACTGAACTTTTCCCTACTCCGGGATACAGAGGTAGTAGAACAGGTTCCCCAATTTATAACACAAACATTGCAGAACAACATAAATAGTGGGGTTAGTAGGGGTATACTTTGGGATACTATAAAAGCTGTGGTTTGTGGGAAATTGGTTGCCATAACCACAGCACAAAAGAAACAAAGATTTGAAAAACAAAAAGCACTAGAACAGGGGTTCTCAAATGGGGAGGCCCCAACCTGTTCCAGGGGAGGCTCAAGCAAGTCTGAAACAATAATGTTTTTTAATTTTGAGTTTTATATATATTTTGTTTGAAAGGATGAAGCAAACTGAAAAAGGATAACAGTAGGTGAAATTTATGTATTTATTTACAAATCAGTAACAAGGGAAGGTGAATGAGTCGAGGCTCATTTCAGGTGTATCCTGAGAAGGGTAGGGAACGAATACAATTCAAAAGGTAAGTGCAGAGCAGTCAAGCAATACAAAATGAATAATAGTGCAAACAAATATGAAGAATAAACTAATAATGAGTGGTGGTAATTGTTCAATTTGTAGACTGGTGGTAGAACAGTCCAAATACAAGGGCTGAGCATAGAAGTTCTGAGAGCAATAGTAGGAAAGAGCAAAGTAATCCCTGAGAAGTTGCTTAAGAGCAGGAAAAGAGGGGGAGAGGCGAGGTATATAGGAAGGTTATTCCAGATAGAGAGGAAACCGAGAAAGTAGTCTGACCCCATGAAAGTACTGCAACAAGGGGTAACAATGGTTCAAGAATCAAAATAGTGGAGCAAGTAGGCTGGCCTGTGGGGGGGGGGCGGGGTTACAGTAAGCTGAATAACATTTATTTTTATTTTATTTATTTGTTATTCAGATAACACCTTTGAGCACATGTGCTCTTTTTCAAAGGTTTCAGGTCAGTAAAAGACAAAGAACTGAATGTGAGCCAAGTACTCAAAGGGGGTTCAATTTATTCATGGTGTACTGTGCAAAGTACAGTATGTTAATTTTCTTTGGGGAGGCCCAAGATTATTTCAGTTTTTGGGGAGGCTCAGAATCTTTTCCATGGATTTGGAGAGGCTCACTGTGACAAAGTCTGAGAACTGTTGCACTAGAACAACAAATACAGTCATTAGAGAGACAACAACAGGAGAAATATCAGAGACAGAGAGAGAAAGAGTTAACAAACCTTAGAAAGGAGTTAAACAAAATTATGGATGTAAAAGTGACGCGTAGTCTTCAAGTTTTGATGAAGGTGGCCCAAAAGCCCTGAGACGGCTTGCAATCTGGCTGAGGGCTAGAAAGACCAGGGCCCATATAACCAGAATAGTTCACCCTCAAACCAAAATTAGGGTCTCCACCATGGAACATATTTCTGAAGCCTTCACTATGTACTATAAAAATTTATATTCACAAAAAGAACAACCATCTCAGAGAGAGATTCAGGCTTTTTTGCAAGAGTTACAACTTCTTTAAGTTACAGAAGATTTTAAAGCCCAACTGACAGTCCCTATCTCTGAGTTAGAAATTAGTGCTGTGTTAAGGGATTGGAAAACTGGAAAATCCCCAGGTAATGACGGATTTCCAGTAGAATTTTAAAAGAAATTTTGGGACCCAATAATCCCTATCTTGAAACCTGCGTTCCAAGAGTCATTGGAGGACGGATCTATGCTCCCCCCATCCTGGCGACAGGCGGTCATTTCGGTGATCCCTAAACCTGGCAAGGACCCCACATTGTGTTCATTTTACAGACCTATCTCAATCTTAAATGTAGACTACAAATTGTTGACATCAATAATAGCCAAAAGACTACAACAACTAGTTCCTGTTCTAGTGCATAAAGATCAAACGGGTTTTATAGCAGCCAGACAAGCAGCAGATAGTATCTGCCGGACTATACATGTCATAGACCACTTAAATAAATATGCTACCCCCACCATAATCATAGGTATCATAGGTATGTTCAAGCCAGAAGATAGAATCCTACCCTATAAGGCTTGCCTATCCATAATTTAAAATATATATTTATTATTTCCAAAGTGATGATCCAAACCGCTCTTAAACTCATTCATGGTAGTACTGTCCACAATATTTGTTGGAAGATTATTCCAAACTCCAACTACTCTACAACTGTACCAGTGTTTATGAAAATTATGATTCCAGGTTTGCTGATATAGTTGTTTTTTATGCTTTCTAGTACTAGTTCAACCTAAATTATGTCTAAGACCCAATTCTTCCAGGAGGACTTCATCCTTCATGATTTTGTAAAGCAAACAAAGATCTCTCCCTAATCTACGGTAATATAAGGAAAATAGATTTAGGCTGACCAGTCTAGCATAACAGCTTTTATTCTTTAATCCTTTTATTTGTTTTGTTAATTTTCTGTGCACCCCCTCTCAGGATATAATATCTTCCCTATTTTGTGGTGACCAAATCTGAACACAATACTCTAAGTGTGGTCTAACCAGTGCACTATAGAGTGGAATTAATACCTTCCCACCTGTGCTAGCTATATGTTTAAATATACAATTTAAGTTTTGGGTTGCTTTCCTAATGATGAGTTTGGATGCAGAAAAAGCTTTTGATCAAGTAAATTGGGAATTTTTATATGGGGTTCTTGCCAGGTTTGATTTCCCAGTTAGATTTATAGATATGGTAAGGCATCTGTACACAGAACCACAGGCGTATATACGTACAAATGGAACCATCTCCCAAAGAATTACCCTGCAGAGAGGCACCCAACAGGGATGCCCCCATCCCCTCTTTTGTTCACTCTTTATATCAAACCCCTGGCCCAATGGATCAGAAGGGATCCCACAGTGAAAGGAGTGACGTTGGGAACGGGGACCCATAAAGTAGCATTATACGCCGACGACGTATTATTGTATCTAACCTCACCTGAAATTTCGCTGCAGAGAGTCATGATTAAAACATTTACTACCCTTCGGGCTACTCCCTCAACACCACAAAAATGGAGATATTGACATTTAACTATACTCCTTCACCCTTGCTAAGAACAAAATACAAGATGAAATGGGTTATGTCTACATTAAAGTATTTGGGGGTCACGTTGAGAGCAGGTAACTCACTCTTATTTTTAGATAATTATAAACCATTAGAGCATCAGATACAGGCAGATATGAAGAGATGGTCTTTGCTTATATTACCTATGTATGCAAGAATGCAGACAATTAAAATGAATCTCCTCCCCATAATTTTATATGTATTCCAATGTGTCCCTATACAATTATCACAAAAATGTTTTCTGGAAATCCAAACTCAGATATTTCAGTTCCTATGGTCCAAACAAAAAACATGAATTCGCAGACCTCTCCTTATGGCGAGTAAGAGAGTGGGGTGCCAGGCAGTCCGAGACCTTAAAGAATACTGGATTGCAGCCCAAATCAAATGGGCACTTTTTGGGGCACATAATCCAACATGGGTGCACTGGCAGGACATGGAACATGCTCTTTGTCCAAACTCCCACATCCTCTCATGCCTATTTGCTCCAACCAGACCATCAGAGATGATGAACTGTTGAGCTATTCAGGAGGCTCTTAAAGCATGGGATATTTTTCAAACATACAGTAAGACTAAGAGGGAGATCTGGAGAGTGTGCTGGTTTACCACAGCCACAGACTTTGCTCCAGGTCGGATAGACCCTTGTTATGAGAGGCAAGCTGCTCAGGGTTTCCACAGCCCATCACAGATGATGAGTGGGAGACCTTGCCCTCATATTCCAAGACTGTCCTGGGAAATGGGGATGGACTCACTGGGACAAAATACACTATCTACAAATGTATACATACAAACAACAGAAGCTGTGCAGGACCCCTGGTACCCTGATTGCATCAGACCTAAGCCCAACTTTATTGGAACTCTTTTCTTTTACAAAACCAAAACAAACCATATCTAAAATATATAGATTTTTAAATTTCCATAAGGGAGATATGGCTAAACCTATTATGGCAAAATGGGAAAGGAAAGCTAACATCCACCTTTCTCTGACGGAATGGGACAGGATATGGAGGACCACATCTAAAGCCACTGCCTCCCTGTTATGGCAGGAATACTTCTGGAAAATCAAAGTTAAGTTTTTTTATTTACCCCAGATAAGGTAGCCAAGTGGAATACCAACACATCCTCATGTTGCTGGCGACAATGTGGTGAGCAGAAAGCAACCCCTACACACACCTTTTATACCTGCCCTAACCTAGAAGCATTTAGAACAGTGGTAGAAGATAAAATAGCAGCCTTGTTCCAACTAACACTACCATTGACTCCCAAAATCTAATCTTGGGACTTGCTCCAAATGAGATGAGAGGAGGGGATGCATACTACATGTGGTATATATGTGTAACAGCATTTAGCAAAGCCATAACCAGACAAAGGCTGCAGCTAATGCCACCCAAGGTTGCAGATTAGGTGCAGATTATTTCAGATATCCAGCATATGGAAGAACTGACCTACCAAATCAGAGACAACTAAGAGAAATGTTTGAGGAGATGGACCAGATGGACCTTGGCTTTGGACTTTATACCTTAATAAAGAAGTAGACTTATTAGAGAAATCTGTATGGTTAGACTGTATCGTAAAAGACACTGACAGTTAAAGTGATTAGTACCTTGCCTTTTAAAATATATTCTAAGGAGAATGTAGCCTCCCAGAATCGCACCATCAGATACTGACTGATTTGTTCAATTATAGTAATTTAACTGTTACTGGTGTGAGCCCCTGGGTTTCCATGTCCAGGTTCACACCCCTGCCTGGTGACTGTACAGGGCCCACCTGGTTGGGGGGGTTAGGTTCGCTTTTCTCCTGTGGTGGGGTGGGGGATTGTCCCAGAACAAAAAAGAAATAGTTCAATACCTCCAATCAGACAGAATAAGTGAGTCAGATGTGTACAGTACCACCCTCAGGATGCAGTACCTACCCACATCCCTGCTCTGGACTGGATCACCCCCTGGGGACCAATAAGACAGTTGTTACCTTCACCAGTAACACTTCAGTCAGGTTACACAAAGTGGGCACACACACAGAAGTGTAATTCAAAAAATTAACAGTGCTTTTATTTAGGAACCCAGACCTGGAAGCTGGAGGAAAAGAACATGTTAGCTAGTTGCAAGTCACCTTGAGCACTCCCACCCTGTGGCAGTGCCCACTGGGAGTTACTGTACTGTGGGTCACTACCACCCTTTCAGATCCCACAGGGTCTATGAGGCACCCATCCAATCAAGGGGCACAAAAGGATGAATTACACTACACAGAGTGTGGTAAACTCTTCTGTTGGTACCAGTATAAAAACTATAATTTCAAGTATAACACAAGATCAGTGACTCTGGGTACCCAGGAATTACACTAAAGTCCTGGTGCAGCCCTAGTAGCTATGTTGTCTGTGTTTTTTGAGTAGTACACTTGATGAAATTTAGCAGTTTAACCCCCTCCCCAAACAGGCATAGTGTGCTAGCCCAGTTTATAGCACTTGAAATTCCAAATGTTCAGAAAACCCAACTTTGTAATCCAAAAGGAAAGTTACTGTAATCCAAAGAAACACAAAGGCCAAGCCAGCAACTCCAGTACTGACATGATCCACAGATGCAGAAGATCAGTCAAGGCAGGAACCGACCCACTGCAGCAGGTCAGCAGCAATCAGGATAAGGCTTCAGAGGCCTCGAGATGAAGATACTTTGCACTTGTTCTAGGCAACTCACAGTAGCTTAGCCCTTCTGGCTCATACCTCTCGGGACACAGCCCTTCTGGTTCAGTTCTCAGTCACAGGAGCACTACATGGTGGCTTCCCTGTTCCCAGGAAGCTCAGACCCCAGGAGCGACCCCCATAGTCCAGTACCACATCAGATCAAGAGTAACCACGTACTCTTGGCACATACCCCATGGCTCCCTGTTCCCTGATCTGCCCAACAGGCAAGGGCTAGCAGACCCCTTAACTGGCTCTGAAACAACCATATGATGCAGGTGTCTGTCACGGATTCCTTAGCTCCACAGCATTCTCAGAATTTTGACCTCTGAGATTATCTCACAGCAGTTTTGTTCTGCAGGTGCCCTCTTGCTCAGTCACATAGATAAAAAAAAAGCCCAGGATAAGGCTCACAGTAGTTGGAAAGAGGAGCCCAGGATAGTACTCACAAGGTCTGGACCTGGCTAGGCCTCCAGCTCTCACAAACAGCATCAAGTCTGCTTGCCTCTGAGTCTCTCTCCAACTTCCACCAGGTCTTCGAGTGCCCAGAAACATCTCCCCTTCAACTCAGTGTCTTGTTGATCAGGCAGGGTTGTCCATCCATCCTTCTGCCCTGTTCTGCACTTTAATTGTCTCTTTAAGCCTGTCAGTACAACTGAGGAGATACTGACTGCAAAATTCCAGCACAATGCTTTGCTTCTGTTGCTAGGGCTTTCTATCCCTTGGTTGGTTGGCAGGGTCAGAGGGCAGCAAGATGGTCACACCCATGTCTTTGTAGGAACATTTTGCTCCAAAGTCTTTATTTTACTATTTACAGTTTTTCCCCAGAAGTTCTGGTCCCCAAGTTTTGTTGCAGTCCTCCTGGGCTTCCGTCTGGTAAATTTGGTGCAGCTAATGGTGTGGTGGGATCAGAACTGGGTGGCTGACTGGGTCTGTGAGCAGGGAGCACACGGGAGGAGCCCCTTCCTGCCACATGCTCCTGCTCTCGTGCTGTCAGTGGCAGTTCATGGATGGCGCATGAGGCACCAGAAAGAGGAGGCATCCTTGTGCTGGCTCCCAGTCTCCTCTATCAAGATCGGGGGACTGTGTCAGAAGAATGTGGCTGCCGGAAAAAAGCACAGGAGGTGCCAAAATTGTCAGCACTGCTGCACTCTCTCCCCTGCTGCCATACATGCAGTCAAGTGGGAGGGAGCTGGCAGAAACAGCAGCAGCAGTCCGGGGCCTTGGGATTGTGGCAAGCAGGCAATCAGGTAAGCCCCAACCCAAGGAGAGGTTACATTCTCCCCTGGGTCGTGAACTCTTGTCGCAGCAGTTCCACAAGTTCCATCCAGTGCGTATCTGAAAGACACAAAACAGGCAACAACAACAATAACAGTTCTAATTAGACAAATGCTTCCTAACTAGGCTATTCACGGGGTCCATAGATACATGATAATATCAACAAATTTCAGACTGTACAACATTTTCACCAATATTTATATATAGACAATTGGTTCTTCTCTGACCAACATATCCAGAGCTCTGCAACCCAACATTATAACCTAGGGCTAATGTACACAATACGGGGTATGGAACAGAGTGTGATACAGATTCCACGATGCACTACATGCAGGGGCAGGTCAGCGGAGGTACCAGAAGTGCCATAACTGAACTTCAAAATGGGTCTGACAAGCCTTTCTGAATGTTGCAATGGGACTTCTTTCAGTTCGTGGGCAACTAAAAGGTGCACTTTCCTGCTCTCTGGCCAGTGATTAAGGTTCCTCAGAATAGACTATTTCCATTTTTACAATATCTGGTTCTTTGTGGGGCTCTGCGTGATCTTCCACATGCACTAGTTCAGGAGCCATTAGCATGACTGGAGGTTCAAAAGGTTCTGTATCTGGATTTCATTGTGTGGGTGAAGTAGTTGGTGTCCAGCAATCATCAGAAACATTTAAAGAGATTCACCAAGTTCATGGCATCTGTGTTTGCACCGGAGATATCGGTGCCTTACCTCCTAGGATGTAAGTTGATGAGAAGCTGTCCAACAATAGTGCCACGGTTTTACTGTAAAAACGCTTGTAATTTAACTTTCAGCAGGACCTGAGGATTTCCCGGCGTTAAGAGCCACCCACACTCTGCCCCCGCACTCAGCAAAGTTGTGACATGATGCTAGGGAGAGTGTGGGGGCGTGCTCCATTATAGTCTATGGGGGCATCTTTTGGATCATTTTTTTATATTGTAATGGTCAGTTTGTGGTGAAACGTGGGCACTGGTTGACTAACAAGGCCCTTGTTAGTCAACCAGTGCCCATGTTTCACCACAAACTGACCATTACAATATAAAAAAATGATCTGAAAGATGCCCCCTATAGACTATTATGGAGCGCACCCCTGCGCTCTCCCTAGCATCATGTCACAACTTTGCTGAGTGCAGGGGCAGAGCATTGGTGGCTCTTAACACCGGGAAGTCCTCAGGAACCAGTGAAAGTTAAATTACGAGTGTTTTTATTGCAAAACTGTGGCACTATTATGGAACATCTTCTTATCAGCTTACATCCTGGGAGGTAAGGCACCGATATCTCCGGTGCACATGCTGAGGCTGGCATATCTGTTTAACAGATGGGGAATGTCCACAGCAGAATGGCAATGAACAAGGTCATCCTCTTCATCAGACAAATCTTCTGCATTTTGTATTAGTTCAGGTACAGGCCTCTATGGAAGCCTGAGTGGACTAGTACCCAGGTTGGTTGCAGCCTAAGTTTGCTTCTGTGTTTATGAGAACCTCTGGTTTCCATTCTCTGGGAGATTACTGGGACATTGTCCACATTTGGCATGTCCAGGTGTCCAATGGGGAGCAAAGAGGTACAGTGCAAAGTTTTACTTTTACTGGGATCCCCTATGGGTCAAACTCTGTGCACTGGTAAGTCCACACATTTTTCTATGACCACACAGGGGATGTTGCCCCACCGATCTGCAATTTTATGTTTTTCTGGTAACCCCAAGTTCCAGACCCAAGACTCTGTCTCCCGGAAGTAACTCTTGAGTGCTCTGACACATTTGTCATATCTTGCTTTGTTTGCCAAGTTCTCCTTGTAGCCGATTCTGCAGGCAGCCTGTAGGCATCGTCCAATTGTTGTTTTAGTCTTTGAACATATTTACTGTAAGTCTAGATTGTTTCCGTCTGAGCACACTCCAAAAGCAAGCTCCACTGGGGGCCTGGCCTCCCTTACAGACATGAACAGATGTGGGGATTGCCCCATGGCATCGCTGCTAATACAATTGTATGCATGGATGAACATGCTCACTTGATGACTCCAGTTGGATTTTTTTCGAGGGTCCAATGTGCCCAAACACATTCAACAAGATTCTGTTAAATCTTACTGGTTGTGGATCACCTTAAGGGTGGTAGGGAGTTGTCCATGACTTCCTAGTTCCCCAGAGAGACAACAATTCCTTGATCAGTTGACTTTGAAAGTCCTGACTCTAGCTAGAATGAATTCTGTTTGGCAGTCTATAATGAACTTTGATAAGATGGCCAACAGAGTTAAGCTAGCCCTGGCAAAAAGAAACACAGGTGAGGAGGTACAGGCAAAGTGGGCAAGCATTAAGGATACAATACTTGAAGCAACATCCCATTGTGTTAGACAGAAAAGGAAGTGCAAAAGAAGAAGGAAACCACTTTGGTTCTCAAATACAGTAGCAGAAAAGGTCAGAGCCAAAAGGCTGGCCTTCAGGAAATATAAGAGAACACAGCGGATGAAGATAAGGAGGCATACCAAACTGCCCTAAGGGAAGCAGGTAAGCAGTAAGGCAGGCAAAGTCCCAAACTGAGGAAACACTAGCACGAACAGTAAAGAAGGTGACAAGACTTTCTATAGATACATTAGTGAAAGGAGAAAGTCCAGAGGGGTATGCTAAGCTTAATGGAGAAAAGGGAGCATGTGAGGAGGAGGAGGACCCTGTAAAGGCATCTATCCTAAATAGATACTTTTGCTCAGTATTTAAGAGAAGGTAGGGCAGGGCCCAAGCTCAGCGTCATGGACACGGGGAGGGAGGTGAGCACTACCCTTCACAAAAGAAAGGGTCCTACAAGAGTTTGCTAAGCTCAGGGTGGATAAGGCAATGGGACCTGATGGCATACATCCCAGGGTACTTAGGAGCTAAAGGAGGAACTAGCAGAGCCATTAGCAGAATTGTTTAGTGAGTCTCTGAGCACAGGAGAGGTCCCAGAAGACTGGAGAAGGGTTTATGTGATCCCGCTCCACAAGAGTGGTAGCAGGAGGAAGCGGGAACTACAGACCAGTCAGTCTTACCTCAGTAGTGGGCAAGATTATGGAGGCACCCTTAAGGAAAGGATAGTGCAACACCTAGAATCCATAGGGGCACAGGATCCAAGACAGCATGGGTTTACAAAGGAAGGTCCTGTCAAACTAATCTCATAGATTTCTTTGACTGGGTAACCAGAGTGGTGGACCAAGGGGGAGCAGTTGATGTCACCTACCTTGACTTCAGCAAAGCTTTTGACACTGTTCCACATAGAAGATTGATAAATAAGCTAGGTAGGCTCAGGGTGGGTCAGAAGTTGGTCAACTGGGTGGCAAACTGGTTGACTGGCAGAAAACAGAGAGTGGTGGTAAATGGTATACAGTCAGAAGAGATGCAAGTCACAAGTGGGGTACCTCAGGGATCAGTCCTGGGGCCAGTCCTATTCAACATCTTCATTAGTGACCTCGCAGATGGACTAGAGGGTAAGGCTTGTCTGTTTGCAGATGACACCAAGATCTGCAACAGAGTAGATGATCCAGATGGGGTGGGCAGAATGAGAAGAGATCTGGATAAACTAGCAAAATGGTCAGAAGAGTGGCAACTGGATTTAATGCAAAGAAGTGCAAAATCTTGCACATAGGGAAGAGAAACCCTGAAGCCACTTATAGGCTGGGAGGGAGTTGCTAGCAGTCACAAAGGAAGAAAGAGACTTGGGCATCATCATCACTGATGACCTAAAATCATCCAAGCAGACCTCTAAAGCAGTAGGGTAAGGCTAGGGGTGTTAAGGGTGTATAGTAGGGTATCACAAGTTGTAGAGGAGGTAATAATCCCTCTGTACAAGACATTGGTTAGGCCCCATCTGGAGTACTCGTGCAGTATCGGAGGCCACACCTTCACAAGGACATTAATCCAAATTGAGGCAGTCCAGAGAAGGGCAACCAAATGGTGCAGGGACTGCATCAGAAGACATATGAGGACAGATTAACGGAGCTCAATATGTATACCCTTGAGCAAAGGAGGGAGAGAGGATATGATCGAGACATTTAAACACCTTAAGGGCATAAACAAGGTGAAAGAGTCTAACATGTTTAAATATAAGAAAATAGCAGGACAAGAGGACACAGCATGAGATTAGAGGGAGGCCGATTAAGGGGAATGTGGAAATTATTTTCACAGAAAGGGTGGTAGATGCATGGAATAGCTTACCACAAGAAGTGGTGGCTATGAATACAGTGCAGGGCTTCAAACAGGCGTGGGCTAGGCATAAGGGAGCAATACAAATGACTATGAATAGATAGGTCACTGACAGAGCAAAGGCCGATGGCACATTTATAAGGTAGAAAAAGAAATGGGCAGACTGGATGGGCCTTGCGGTCCTTATCTGCCGTCAACTTCTATGTTTCGATGAAGAAGTGCTTTTCAACCAGAATCTTGGCTATGGTTGTGACCTTTTGGTCTTTTATGGGAAATGCGTGGGCATACTTGGAATAGTGGTCTGTCACCAACAATATGTTGACAATGCTCTTTTTGTCTGCCTCTAAGTTAAAAAAAGTCAATGCAACTCAAGTCCATGGGGACACTTGTAGTAATGTACATCAAGGGGGCTGCTCGGGTGGGCAGTGTTTTCTGCTGGTTGCATCTCATACACTGTTTACAGTAGTTCTCAACTTCTGTGTTCATCTGAGGCCAACAGAATCTTTTTGTAACTTGGTCCGGTGTTCTGCCAATGCTGAAGTGTCCCAACTCATTATGCAGGACTTTGAGGGCCAGTTTCGGAACTTGACTGGCAGTAACAACTGTTTTAGGCTTGGCCATTCATTGCTCTATGGCTCCTTGTAAATCACGCCATCATGCACTTTCAGTTTGCTTCACTCTCTCAGTAAGAGGGAGGTGTTGGGATGATTCACTTTTACAAATCTAAGGCTTCCCCCTTGTTGGAGGTTTTAATAGTGCCTCTGATTGCAGGATCTTCCACTTGTTCTTTTCTCCAATCTTGAGGACTCATTTGTGGCAAAGTGGGTTTACTGAGTTATACAACATTGCAGTAGGCCACAGGTGTGCAGCCTGACAAGGTGCCCAAACTATCCACCAGGCAAGATGGTTAACTGGAGTTTGTCAGTTCTTAGGGTCATATCTTTTGCATCAAGCTTGAGCAGCAGTCTTTGGAATTTGGATCCAGTTCGGGCCTGGCGCCCCTGGGTGGGGTCTTCTGGACAGCACGTCAGCATCAGTGTTGCTTTTTCTAGGGGGACACTCCATGTAGTAATCATATGTGGAGAGGGCTGCCAACAATCTATGGCCTTCAGCGTCCAACTTTGCTGTTGTCTGCACAGAGGTGAGGGGGTTATTATGGTGTGGACTGTAGTGTGGGCTTCATACAGATACTCGTTGAATTGATTGACAGTTTGCCCACTTGAGTGCTAAAAACGCCATCCTGTGGACAGGATCATTTCTTCCTGATGGAGTCAAACTGTGACTGGCATGAGCTACTGGCCGAAGTCCTTGTGGGTGTTCTTGATATAGCACTGCTCCCAAACCACTAGATCTGGCATGTGTGTGCAACACATGTGACTTTCTGGGGTCTGTATAGGCTAACATTGGGGTGTTGCTCAACTTTATGGTTATCTCTTTAAATGCTTCATTACAAGCTGGGGTCCATTTGTGGCCAAATGACTCATGCAATCTGTAGTAAACTTTCTCAGGAGTAGAATGTGGCACCCCCTTGTATTTCTGGTTGGCAGAAGGATAACCTCGGGTCAAGTCCTGCAGAAGCTTGATGCTCTTGGTGTAGTCTTTAATGAACCTGGGTAATAGCCAAAGAATCCCAAGGAATTCTGCTGTTCTCTCAGCTGGGTGGGTTTTTGCATGGTGGTGATGGTCTGGACGTAGTCGGGATTGGTACAGATGTCATCTTAGGACATGATGTGACCCACATACTTGAGCGAGGTCCTTAAGAAATGTCATTTATTGACAGGCAGTTTGAAGCCTTACTCTTCCAGTCTGTTGAGTACCTTGAACAGCTGGGCTTCATGTTCTTCCAGAGTTTTCCCAAATATGATAATGTTGTCCAAGTACACAAGGCACTCCAACACGTCCATGTAGCCCACTGCTTTCTCCCTGAGCTGTTGAAATGTGACTGGCACCCCTGAGAACCACTGTGGTGTATGGAGGAACTCGTAGAATCCCAGGGCAGATGAATACTGTCTTCTCTAGATCTTGCTCGGTCATGGAGATTTAACAACAGCCAGATCTCAGATCCATTCCACCCCTACATTGACTTCCATTCAGGCAATCTAGGGCATCTTGGACTCTGGGCATAGTGTATTGGTCAGGTACAGTTCTCTTGTTTAGAGTTTAGTAGTCCACAAACATTCTGACAGCCCCACTCTTCTTCTTGACAACTATATTGGTTCTAATGTGGATTTTAACTGATTTTAATTATTAATTTATTAGGGATGTTGAATTTCATTTTTATATCTTTGTTGGATGGTGTAGTATGTGTTTGTGTTGATATGTTACTTTGTAATGGCACCCTGGGCCTCTGGGGAAGGGTGGCAGTGCCAGAAAGAAATACAACTATTACTACTACTAGTACTACTACTATAATTAGTGATGCATAGGGGCTCCAAGATTCCTGAATGATGCCTTCGGCCAGTATCTCCTGCATGTGCTTTTGGATATCATCTGTGTCAATGGGTCCAACTGTCTCAACCTCTCCCAAAAAGACCTCTAGTAAGTGACCCTGATGTGGTGCAGTATGCACTTGGTGCACCGAACATCCCATTCCTTTAGGGAGAAAATGTCTTCTACTGTGCCAACTTCTTTCAAATTCTGTTCCATCACTCTGTGGGCAAGGAGGGGTCAGCAAACGTGAATAATGAGGGTTCCAATTGTCCTGGAGCTGGGTTATCTCTTATTTGTGACGTCACTGTCAGATCAGCACAGTAGACCCTGTCAAGGGTTCGTCCTCTTTGGATAGTCACTGGTCTGTCTGTTACATTCGTCACATAAACTGTTACTCATCAGACATACTGTATGCATGAGCTTTAGCTAGCAGTAGGCTAGGTTTGGCTACGAGCCCCTCTGACAAATTGGCTTTTTCTGCGTCATCCAACATCAGCAGCTGATTGTGGCAGGATCCCTTGAAGTGCACTTTTCTCTTGGCAGCACACTCTGATTTGGTGGGTGACACCACTTCAGATCAGTCCTGGCACCAAACAGTTCCCATAGATTCATTCTTGGGTAGGACAGGGGCTTTGCTAGTGTTAGCTTGTCTGACAAGTCCATGGAGGCGCACTGGTACTTTTCCTTGTCAGGCTTCAAACTCTTTACACAGCTGATCCAGGCAATGGAACATATGGGAATTTGCTCCTACAATGATTGGAATCTCTTACTACATACTTGTTTGTGGGCACACCAGGACACATGTCTGATGAAGGTCCTTTGACTGAAGCACTGGGGAGTCTCCACTGTGTGTCCCAGCAATAAATTAAGTTGAATTGTTAAATTTCTGTATTTGACTGGAGTTTTCTTCATTTCTTGTGAGTGCACCGTAATTTGTTGTGTTTTGCACGTCTTCATAGAAGTGGGAGATCAAGCAGTGTTCACCAGGAAGGACATCCAGATACGAATCAAGCCCAGATGGGCGTATGAAGCTTCACCTGAGACTCCACACATCTAAGCCTTCCAGGGGCTCCAACTTTTTGTGTAATAGCTACTTATTGTAATAGTCTTTGAACGCTCTATTGACTTAGAAGCCACTATCCATGAGTAATTAGGTGAGCCATCCACCCACCCACTCAAGCTTCTACATCTGCAGTAGGACCCACAGTCTCATCCCAGTTCCTTGACACTTTTTCTTTGGTATCTGAAACATTGGTTTAGACCATTGCTTTAGCAATGGTTACATATGAGTGACTTGCTCCCAGGGCACCAGAGTGCTCCACTACTGGGGGTCTGCTGAAGTTTAAAGACCTGACGAGGTTCTTGGCTAATTTCTAACTCATTGAGTAGCCAGCTGACATCCCTCTGAAAGTTGATTTCATATTGACATTGACGTTTGATATATCCATCCCTGCTGCAGTGGTAGCAACAAACACTGTCTCTACACATTTGCTGTTGAAGGGTTCCAGACGGAGAGGTCCATGGATGCCCTCCCTCTCAAGCAGGGGTCCTAGGTGATTGCAGCACTTGGTGGTTCATTGAGTGTCCCAGTCTTTTTCTTTAGCTCGGTCAGTTAAGCATGGACTTCCTCGTTTGATGCTTTCACTCCACTGCTTGAGGCAGCTGACACAATATTACTTGAAGCAGGCATGCTGGAGACGTAGGATTCAGGTTCCTTGGGGGTGGGTTTATAGAAACATAGATGTTAACAGCAGATAAGGACTGCAAGGCCCATCCAGTCTGTCCATTTCTTTTTCTACCTTATGAATGTGCCATAGGCCTTTGCTCTGTCAATGGCCTATCTATTCATACTCATCTGTATTGCTCCCTTATGCCTATCCCATGCCTGTTTGAAGCCCTGCACTTTATTCATATCCACCACTTCCTGAGGTAGGCTATTCCATGCTTCCACCACCTTTTCTGTGAAAAAGAACTTCCTCACCTTACCCCTTAATCAGCCTCCTCTAATTTCATGCTGTGTCCTCTTGTCCTGCTATTTTTCTCATATTGAAACATGTTAGACTCTTTCACCTTGTTAATGCCCTTAAGGTGTTTGAATGTTTCAATCATATCACCTCTCTCCCTCCTTTGCTGTAGGATATACATATTGAGTTCAGTTAATCTGTCCTCATATGTTTTCTTTTTTTTTTTATAGCCCCTCTCCTCTGCCATGGTGGAACTTCTTCGGGGAATCCCTAGACTGTGCTCCCCTAATCCCTCCCTGGGTACCTACCGTGGTGTCGCTCGGATCTACCTCAATGCTGCCTCGGTCTACCCCCCCCGGGCGGGGAGGAGGGGGGAGACCCATTACCCCCTCCAGTCCATCAGTGTGCATCAGGAGGTCCCTCTGCGGCATCCAGCGGTAGCCTGGTTATGGGTTATCTGGGGCAGTCGGGTCCTGTCTCCGTCCTCCACGACAGGTTCCTTTTTCCATTTTTCTGTCCCCTCCCACAGGACGTGAGCATGCTAGGGAAACCTAGGGGCTGCGTACGTCAAGACGCATGAATGCTTCAGTCTCCGGCCCACGTCCTCCCTCCCTTCTGTATGCAGTCCAGCTGCACCTCCACCTGTGGTCACCCAGGTGGCGGTAGAGCTGCGGGACATGCATCCCCTCCCCCCCAGAGGAGGAGGAGAGGGGCCGCTGGGCGCTCTATCCTCCTCCCCGGCCAACCCTCCAGCCGCCCAAGTCCGTTCCTAACCTGGGTTGCTGGCCAGGAGCGGGTAACTCCTACTAAGCTATCAAGGGCCGGCCCTCATATGTTTCCTGATGCAGTCCCTGCACCATTTTGGTTGGCCATCTCTGGACTGCCTCAATTTGGTTAATGTCCTTGTGAAGATGTAGCCTCCAGTACTGCATGCAGTACTCCAGATGGGGCCTAACCAGTGTCTTGTAAAGAGGGATTATTACCTCCCTCTTCCGACTTGTGATACCCCTACTAATACACCCCAACATCCCTCTAGCCTTACCTACTGCTTTAGAGGGCTGCTTGGATGATTTTAGGTCATTGGCGATGATGATGCCCAAGTCTCTTTCTTCCCCTTGTGACTGCCAGCAACTCCCCTCCCAGCCTATAGGTGGCTTCAGGGTTTCTCTTCCCCTATGTGCATGATCTTGCACTTTGTTGCATTAAACCCCAGTTGCCACTCTTCTGACCATTTTGCTAGTTTATCCAGATCTCTTCTCATTCTGCCCACCCCATTTGGATCATCTACTCTGTTGCAGATCTTGGTGTCATCTGCAAATAGACAAACCTTACCCTCCAGTCCATCTGCAATGTCACTGATGAAGATATTGAAGAGGACTGGCCCCAGGACTGATCCCTGAGGTACCCCACTTGTGACTTGCATCTCTTCTGACTGTATACCGTTTACCACCACTCTCTGTTTTCTGCCCGTCAACCAGTTTGCCACCCAGTTGACCAATGTCTGACCCACCCCGAGCCTACCCAGCTTATTAATCAATTTTCTATGTGGAACAGTATTGAAAGCTTTGCTGAAGTCAAGGTAGGCAACATCAACTGCTCCCCCTTGGTTCACCACTCTGGTTACCCAGTCAAAGAAATCTATGAGATTAGTTTGACAGGACCTTCCTTTTGTAAATGCATGCTGCCTTGGATCCTGTGCTCTTATGGATTCCAGGTGTTGCACTATCCTTTCCTTAAGGAGTGTCTCCATAATCTTGCCCACTACTGAGATAAGACTGACTGGTCTGTAGTTCTCTGCCTCCTCCCTGCAACCACTCTTGTGGAGCGGGATCACATGAGCCCTTCTCCAGTCTTGTGGGACCTCTCCTGTGCTCAGAGACTCACTAAACAGTTCTTTTTTTTTTTAACCCTGTATTTATGCTTCTCCTGCCTTCTTCTCTCCACTCTCTCAGACTACCTCGACCTGTGTTACCTCCCTCTTGTGGGTCTGCTCCTAGAGTACACGGTCCACTAACCTAGGTGCCCGGATAACCCCCCGGTAGGGTGAGGAGGTACTCCCCACTTACCTCCTCTGAACCATGCTTGCTGCGATGTGGACCAGTACAGTGGAGTCTGCCCAACGAACCTGAGGACACAGCTAGGAGTCCTCGCCTAGGAGAGAGACGAGGGTGATTTTCCCCTGTTCGTTCCCTGATGCCGGCGTGCAATGAGGGTAATGAGCACAGAGGCACGCTGAAACGTGCCTTCTGCTCTGCCCCTCTACTGACATCTGCCCTATCCCTGTGCTGCTACTCCCTCCTACTGCACCTTCCACCCAGGCTCCCCTAGGTGGTGGTATTGCAGCGGGAGCATGCAGGTAACCCCCCCCCCCGGAGAAAGAGAGCAGCTGCTGGGCACTCAATCCTTCTCCTCCCTGGCTGACCCCCAGCGGCCCGTGCTCATTCCCGAACCCGGTTCGCCGGCGTGGTACGAGGTAAGGCACACAGCGCCTCAGCCCTCAGCGCCACCGGGCCGGCTCACTAAACAGTTCTGGTAATGGCTCTGCTAGTTCCACCCTTAGCTCCTTTAGTACCCTGGGATGTATGCCATCAGGTCTCATTGTGTTGTCCACCCTGAGCTTATCGAGCTCTTGTAGGACCCTTTCTTTGGTGAAGGGACTAGTGCACACCTCCTTCCCCCTGTGTCCATGGTGCACAGCTGTGGGCCCTGCCCTATCTTCTCTTCAGTAAATACTGAGCGGAAGTATCTATTTAGGATAGATGCTTTTATATGGTCCCCTTATCCCCTTTGATCTTAGCAATACCCCCCTCTGGACTTTCTCCTTTCACTAATGTATCTATAGAAAGTCTTGTCACCTTCTTTTACTGTTTGTGCTAGTGTTTCCTCAGTTTGGGCCTTTGTCTGCCTTGCTGCCTTCCCTATTTCCCTTAGGGAAGTTTGGTATGCCTCCCCATCTTCATCCTGCTGCGTTTCCTTATATTTCCTGAAGGCCAGCCTTTTGGGTCTGAATTTTTCTGCTACTGTGTTTGAGAACCAAAGTGGTTTCCTTCTTCTTTTGCACTTCCTTTTCTCACTAACACAATGGGATGTTGCTTCAAGTATTGCATCTTTAATGCTTGCCCACTTTACCTGTACCCCTCACCTGTATTTCTTTTTGCCAGGGCTAGCTTTAACTCTGTTGGCCATCTTATCAATGTCAGCTTCTCTGAAGTCCTATATGTTTGCCTTGGAATGGGATGATTTTGTTCTAGTGGCCAAATTGAACCATACCGTGTGATGGTCACTGGCCCCCAGGTGACCTTCTACCTGGAGATCTGTGATCCTTTCCCTGTTAGTCAGTACTAGATCTAGGATCGCCCTGTCTCTTATGGGTTGTTGTACCAGTTGTTTGAGGCATTCCCCTGCAGGGAATTCACCATGTGTGTAGTTCTGGCAGATGTCCTTGCTGGTATTGACCAATCTGTATCTGGCATGTTGAAGTCTCCCATTATCAGAACCTCCCCTTTAGCTGTCATGTTTTGTATAGCTTCTAACAGTAACATGTCTATGTCCTCCCCCTGGTCTGGAGGCCTGTACACAACTCCAGTTCGTATGGCTGTCCCATTTCCTGTTTTCAGGGTGACCCACAGTTCTTCTGACTCCTTATGTGTACTCTGAATTTCTATAGCTTTGATATTTTCATTGCCATAAAGGGCCACTCCACCCCACCATTTTGCACTTTGGTCTCTTCTGAACCGTACACAGCCAGGTACTGAAGTCTCCCAAGTGTGGTTACTGGTAAACCATGTCTCACTAATGGCTACTATGTCCAATTTAGCCTCTGTCATTATTGCCTGCAGGTCTGGGATCTTGTTTCCCAGACTGCGAGCATTTGTTTACATGATTTTCCATTGGTCATATTTCGGTGTGTTAGTTGTTGGGCGAGGTCCGATGTTTCCCCTATGCATCGTATGGGGAGCCAGACCTTTTTCTTTACCTGGTGATGCAAATGAACTACAAACATGCTGAACTCCTGTTTGACCACTAGCTGAGGAGGAAGGGGTGTTCTTCCCATTCAACGTTTCGGGTGCTGCACCCTCTCCCTATTTGCTAGTTTAAATATTCTGCAAAGACTTCAAACTTCTGCCCCAATGCACTGACTCCCTCTTTAGTCAGATGCAGTCCATCAAATTTAAAGAACTTTCGCTCCCAAAACTGTTGCCAGTTCCCTACAAATTTGTGTCCTTTTTCCTGGCACCAGCCCTTGAGCCACATGTTTAGCTCCCCTATCTCCCCTTCTCTGACCTTCTGTCCATCTGTCCCCCTCTCCCAGACTGGCTAGATCTCAGAGAAGGAGATGCCGGACGAAATGGATGATAGTTTGTCACCCAGCCTGGTTAGGTGTTCCTTGGTCTCCACAACTGACCAGCTGGCAAGATCGTTAGTCCCTATGCAGGGTTTTAAATAATTGATTAGCAGTTTTTTTCTTGGGACTATACTAACTGTACAGAAAGTATTTATATAGATTTTCTAGAAGTGTTTTGTTTGTTAAACACAGTGAGGCAAGAGCTATGCATTTTCACAAAGATTTAGCACTTTTATAAGCAAAACGCTAATCAATTTTTAGAGTTAAATAAATCCCTGCTATGTGTACCAGGACATCAATGTTTTCTCCTGCTTCCTGAACAGTTGTAGCAATGCGGTCAGTGTCTCTCCACACTGATGTTCCTGGGAGACATCTGACCATTACCCCTGGCTAGAGATACGTATCAACTCCCCGAATCATGGAGTCTCCTATGATCAGAAGTTTTTTGGATTTCCTTTTTGTTTTTTTTTTGTTTTGGTTCCTGTTTTGGGTGAGTTTTGTTGTGCTAGCTCCTGTGCTGCAGTGTCCTGCTGTGCAATGTCCTCTGCCCCTTTGTTTGGTTTTGGAGATAGAGGCAGATACCTGTTTGTAGTTATTATATGGTTTGTGGAGGTGATATGTTGGAGAGCACCGAATCATGGGGCACCCGATTTGTCCCTCCTAACCACCTGCCAACCTCCCAGACCAACTACCCTCCGCAGTCGAGGTGCTTCTGTTGGATGTTGGGGAAATGGCAGGCAGTTCTTATAATATATTTCCTCTAGAATATCATACCAAGATGGACTATCACACTAATCATTTTGTGAATCAGTCTCTGTAGTTCTGTGACATCAAGCAAGCCCCCATTGTCCAACACTTGTGCACTGTCGATGGAAGCTGACAGGTGTCCCCACTCTTCTTGATCTCAGCCTCTCTAACTTCCCGCAGCAGGACTCTGTGGGAGGGTGGATCACCCAGCCTCTTTTTCAAGTGCAGCATTAACAGCAGTATCTCTTAAAATTATGTGGCCTTCAGCACTTGTTCTACTTGTACCTTGTTGTCCTTGGCCACAATTCCACATCTGTGATACACTTTTAGTAAGATCCTCTCGAGCCGGTGTACATAGGCCGAGAGACTCTCCTCAGCATTGTTAAATGCATTGTGCAAAATATGTTGGGATGCTATAATTGTTTGTTTTTGGTTTTTTATTAAATGTACTTTATTTGATTTTTAACATCAAACATCCACAACACAGTACATACAAACTACATAGACACTACGAGAACCCATAGTCAGAGCTATTGCATACAATGTTCATTTTGCCATACAGTTCATCACAAAATTAGATAACAATTTCAATACAGTCTTCAGTACGTTGTATCACCTCTCCTATGTCATTATATCAACCTTTACAAAAAAATTAATTTACTCTGTATCTCCCCATTTGGGGGACGGTTGCATGTTGCTGGTTGGCTTCTGGGGGGAGACTAGCTCCATAAGCACCTGAAGTTTTCCCTGTGTTCTCTGATGCCCTTTCAACTGGTTGTTGAGAATGGCAATAGATTTTTCAGCCTTCAAGGCAAACATACGTTCTGTGTGCCATTCTGGGAAGCTTGGTGTTTCCTGATCCAGCCAGTGACACAAAAGTACCTTTTTTAGCACAGCCTGCAATTAGTGTGATGTGGTACTTCTTGGCTCCCAGCAGTTTGTATTGGCAGTCTCCCACTATACAAAGTTCAGGGGTGAAGGCCTCCTCTAGGCCCAAGAGAGGATCTATTTTTTTTTTCTTCTATATAGCTTTTTACCTTTGGGGCTCCGGGGCAGGCAAGCTGCGATCCCCCCTTGGAGGATTTCAATCTGCCCTGTTCTCAGGGCTTCATTGAGCCTGCTGTGGTACCCCATTTTCTGTTTTCTCCTCCGTTATTCCAGGACCCAAACACGGTCCTGCAAGTACATGGAGGCACGCATGCGCTTCATGACTCCGGTGACAGCCCCCCCCCCCCACTTGGTCTAATGCCTGGCTCCCCGTATCAGCTTGGTACTGCCAGCTAACCTCCACCTGGTGGCAGCCAAGAGGCAGGGAAGTCCACATCCCTCCTGGGGAGAGGAGAGCTGCCTTGCAGTCACTCAGTCCAGCTCCTCACTCCCCCCTCCAGCTGACCCCCTGCGACTCAGACTCATTCCCAAATCTGGGTCACCGGCGTGAGAGGAGGTAAGGCATCCAGCATCTCTGCCCTCCATGCCACTGGCTGGCTCTGGATCTAGTTTTTCTTTAATGAATTGCCAAAAGGGTTGTGCTCTTAGGCATTGCCATAGTATGTGCAAGAGAGAGCCTTGCATTCCCCACACCTCGAACAATTATCAAGCGGAAGTTTTAGCATTTTGTGTAACTTCACTGGTGTGAAGTACATGTTGTCCCAATATTTTAAATTGCATCAATCTATAAGTGTTGACTTTCACATGCTAATATAAGTTAGCCCAAATATTCTCCCAATTATGTTCCTGCTGCTCTTTAACATAGAAACATAGATTTTGACGGCAGATAAGGACCGCTTGGCCCACCCAGTCTGCCCATTTCCCTACCTAATGGATAAGCTGCAGATCCTAGTTAACCAGCAGCCTACTTCTTGCTACCCCACCCCTAGAATTGCCTTTATGACTGTCCCATGCATACTTGAATTCCACCACTGTTTTTGACTCCACAACCTCCTCCGGAAGGCTGTTCCATGCATCCACAACCCTCTCTGTGAAAAATACTTCCCTTCAAAGTGCCTGTGTTCTTGCACACCTCTTTTTTTTGAAATGCTACCTATTGGACTTTGTTGATTCCTTGAGGTACTTGAAAGTTTCTATCATGTCCCCCTCTCCCTCCTTCTCTCGAGGCTATACATATTCAGCTCCTTAAGTCTCTCTTCATGTCTTCCGGTACAGACCCTGCACCATTTTAGTTGCCCTCCCTGGACAGCCTCCATCCTGTCTATGTCTTGGCGGAGATTGGGTCTCCAGAACTGTAATGCAGTATCCAGATGGGGTCTCACCAACTGTCTATACAGAGGATAATAACTTCCTGTTTTCTACTGGTGATGCCTCTCCCTATGCATCCCAGTGTCCCCCAGCCCTCCTTGCTGCCCTCTCACATTGCTTGTCCACCTTTAGGTCATCTGATATGACTACCCCAGGTCCCTTTCCATTTTGTTGCTGTTAGTATCTCACCCCATTGTGTACTCTTCCCTGGGTTTTGTTTCCCAGGTGCATTACCTGCACTCTTAGCATTGAATCTAAGCTGCCATACATTTGACCATTCCTCTAACCTTGCCAAGTCCCTTCTCATCCTTTCCACCCCACCTGCTGTATCAACTCTGTTGCAGATCTTGTGTCATCTGCAAAGAGACATACTTTTCTTCCGGTCCCTCTGCAATGTCGCTTATAAAGACATTGAAGAGGACCCGTCCTAATACTGAACCCTGCGGTACCCCACTAGTAACCCCCTTTCTTCAGAGTGGACTCCATTTACTATTACTCTCTGTGTCCTATTCTCCAGCCAATTCTTTACCCAGGCTGTCATCTTGGGACCCACTCCCAGGCTGGCTAACTTGTATATTAATCTTTTGTGTGGGACTGTGTCAAATGCCTTGCTAAAGTCTAGGTAGGCCATGTCCACAGCCCCTCCCTGATCTACTACTTTGGTCACCCAGTAAAAGAAATCTATCAGATTTGTCTGGCATGACCTTCCCGCTGTGAATCCACACTGCCTTGGGTCTTGAGCCCCTCTGGCCTCTAGATACTCAACAATTCTTTCCTTCAGAAGTGATTCCATCATTTTCCCTACCACTGAGGTTAAACTAACAGGTCTGTAGTTTTCTGCTTCTGCCTTGCTCCCACTTTTGTGAAGGGGAATCACATCTGCCCTTCTCCAGTCCTCGGGTACCACCCCATCCTCCTATGATTTGTTAAAGAGGGTAGTCAGTGGTGTCCCTAGTTCTACCCTTTGTTCTTTTAGAATTCTGGGATGAATCCTCATCGGGCCCCATTGCTTTGTCCACCTTCAGTTTTAAGAGTTCTTTCAGAACCCTTTCTTCTGTAAATGGCTGGTATCAACTTCTGTATCCAGAGTGTTTTACTGTTTGTTTTAGGTACCTCCCACTTCCTTTGTAAATACTGTTTAGTATCTCTGCCTTTTCACAGTCACCTCTGCCCACCCTCCTCCTCTTTATTAAGCCTCACTACCCTCCCTTGGTCTTCCTTCGCTCCCTGATGTACCTATAAAAGGTTTTATCCCTTCTTAACTGAGTTGGCTATCTTTTCCTCGGTTTGGGCCTTTGCTGTTCTGACTGCCTTCCCAGCTTCCTTTTGCTTTAACTGATACAGTTCTCTGTCCTGCTCCTTCTGTGATTCCTTGTACTTCCTGAATGCTTTCTTTTCTCTGAACCTTCACTGCCACTTCCTTTGAGAACCATAGTGGTTTCTTACATTGTTTCATTTGTTTATTTGCTTCACACAAAGGCTTGTTACCTCTGTGATGGCAGTTTTATTTTTCCCATTGTTCTTCCACCCTCCTTCCTGCCCATTTGCTAGTGCATTCCTTAGGCACTCACCTATTTTGGCAAAGTCAGCCTCCTAAAGTCCAGTACTTTTGCCTTTGTATGGTTTGACTCTATTGCTGTGTTTATTGAACCATACTGTTCGATGGTCGCTAGTTCCCAGATGGCTACCCACTTCTACATCTGTGATCCTCTTCATCTCCATTTGAGAGAACCAGGTCTAAGATTGCTCCCTCTCGAGTGGGCTCCAATACTAGTTGTTCAAGGCCTGCCCCTGTAGGGCATCTAGAATAACCCCACTTTGAAGTGGCTGCTGCAACTGCACTCCAGTTAACATCTTGCATATTCAGATCACCCATCAGCAATATCTCCCTTTTTCTGCCATTCTAAGTATTCTTTCTATCATTTCCTTGTCCATTTCTTCCCCCTGAGAAGGGGTCTGTATACAACCCTGTGCGGATTGTGGTGCCATTGCCGGTCTCCAAATTTACCCACAGTGCTTCTTCTCCTCCCTGTTTTCCCTTTTGTTCTGTTGCTTTGATTCCTTCCCTTATGTAAAGAGCTACTCCTCCTCCTCTTTTACCCTCCCTGTCCCTCCTGTAGATAGTGTATCCTAGTATGTTTATGTCCCAGTCATGGTTTTGTGTGTACCATGTTTCTGTGACTGCCACGATATCCAGATGTTCCTCCTCCATCAAGGCCACTAATTCAGGAAGCTTGTTACTCAGACTATGGGCATTGGTACTCATTGCTCTCCATTTTTTGATGGCTTTACCTTATTTTGCAGCATCCCCCACTGACCTGTCTACCTTGGTCTTTTTCTCATTTAGTACCCTGTTTTGTAGGGAGAGGCTGGGATTTTCCTGCTGCTTATCAGTGCCTCCCCCCTTGACTAGTTTAAAAGCTTGCCAATGAAGCATTTAAACCGATTGCTCAAAAGACTTGTTCCCTTCCTGGACAGATGCAGACCATCCTGCCAGTATAGGCTGGTGTCCCTCCAGGTGGAACCCCAGTCCCCAGTGAAGCCAAACCCCTTTGCTCCACACCATTTTTTCAACCATTCATTAAACTGCATGGTGTAAAGTACCCTCGCCTCACTCATGCCATTGACAGGCAGCACCTCAGAGAAGGATATTGTGTGTGCTACTTGTCTTAGGCCCCTCCCCAATTCTACAAAGTCCATCTGCACTGCTCTAATCTCATGATTAGCCAAGTCATTTGTCCCTAGGTGGACAATGACATCCAGCTCAGACTCCTGTGCAGCTGTTCTCATGATCCTGAGGATGCGCTTCCTGTCTCTCCAAGCCATGGCACCAGGCAGGCACCTTACTTCAGTTTTCCCTGCTCCCCCAGTTCTATCCTCTAATAATTGAGTCCCCCTCCAGGAGCTGCTTCCTTTCCTTGTGGTGTCCTCTGCCTCCTTCCTGTGGGCCTCCCTTGTGACAGTTGTCCTCAGCCTCCTTAGTCTCCTTTGTGGGTGCATCCATAGGGAGCTCTGCTCCCCCAGAATGGTGTATGGATTGTGGTGTGGAACAACTGACTGGATGTGCCTCTGTTCCACCATCCTCACCCTCCCTGAGCCCACTGTGGTCCAACTGCTGTGCTTTCTTCGTGACTTCTGAGGTAGTGGTGGTGGCTCTGGTGCTCCCTGGATGGGGGAGGTTCCCTTCCTACCATCCAGTGTGGCCTGGGGAAGGTCCCCTTACTACTGTCCAGTGTGGCCTGAAGACGGGCAACTTCCTCCCTCAGGGCAGAGAGTTGTCTGCAAATAGGGCAGCATCTCAGCCTCCAGAAAGACTCCTGGAAGACTGCTGCCCCACAGCCATTACATTGCACTACTTCCACATTTTTTTTGTGTGTGTGTGTGTGATTGGTTTGTAATATATATATATATATATATATATATATATATATATAATACAATGTGTATGCTTATATTGTCATTGCAGTGTGCGTGAGAGGATATGACAGTGATATGCACCTTGCACTCTTCAGGAAATGATGTCAGAACCCCAGGTATAAAGGAACTATTTCAGGGTGGGTGGGGTGAGGGGTGGAAGGGTTTGGCCTGAACTGTGCCCTCACAAACAATCAGCTAAAAGCTCTGACCCACCACTCATGTGAGTGCCTTTCTGTCAGCAAGATGCCCTACACAACAATTTGACAGAGAAAATACCCTGCTAATCAAACAGAGAAAAATCCACACATCCAAGTCAGACACAGGTAAACCTCCCCAGCCCCAAAACAGGCCTGGTGGTTTGTGCTCTGAAGCTGTCAGCCCCAAAATAAGTCAGCTGTGCTTTAAACTCTTCCTGCACTGAAAATGTTAATAATTGTAACAAACAAACATAAACCTAGATCCACCTCCCTCTGTTGCTTGAAAGACTGTCTTTTCCTGTTTCACACTGCAGGTTTTTCTATGACAACTCCTTAACCACAGTAACTTATATAAAAATAGTTTAACTATCACAAACTCCTACGCACCAGTAAATTATTTAAGAATAGTTTCTGTCCCAAAATCCTAGTAGTCAATCCAGCTACCCCCAAGGGACAACCAAAATGCAGTATTCAAACACTTGTGAAATTACTTCCAAGATAAGCAGAGTTTGCAAGCTCCTTTTTCAACTCCTCAGCCACCTGTAATTTATTTAAAATAGTTTAACTGTCAGAAAACTAGTAGACAATCTAGCCACCTCCAAGGATCTACCCAAATGCAGTATTTAAATCCTTCTGAAGTTACTAACAAGATAAACAGAGTTTGCAAGCCCCTTCTTGGTTAAACACTAAATAAATATGTGAATAAAAAGCAATTACCACGGGTAGTTAGTTTCAGCTCCCACAGAATTAAGCAAAAGTGCACGTTTTTTGCAGATATCAACAGTGATATTTAGGTGGGTATTTTGCCAATATCTCACCATACCATCCAGTTTGTCTGTAGTTAGGTAGTAGATACATAGGTATATGTGGGAGATTGGATGCAATAGTGTTGCCCATTGTACCAGTGGGACAATTAGCTTCCCATGGTTAGATGTCCATGGGTGACATCTGAAGTGCCTAGCCAGGATGTGTGTTACTTGGAGAAAAGAAAATACCATATGACTTTGGGCACAGTAGTTTTGTTGAAAAGTAGCATAGTTAATGATTTTATTATCAAAACTTAGTTGTTCTACCCTGTGAATACCCATCTCTGTGGGGGGGGGAGTGATAGGTTTGCCTCCAGTCAAGACATTGGGGTTACCTAATAAATGGTGTATTATGTCCACTGTGCGAGATAGCTATAATAGTCTATGCAACTGGTTATGGACCTGCACTAACGAGGATATTGGGGTACCTCTGAGGGCCTCAGGCAGGGATTGGGCGTATGTATAGATCAGAGCCTGGGGGTTGACAAAGACTTTGTGACATAAATCCATCTCTATTTGAAGCCCTAATGGGGTGTCTCCTCATTCTCGATGGTCCGTTGGCTCTCCTAACCATTGTAAACACTTACTAACATGAATTGCTAGATAGTATATGTAGAGGTTAGGAAGTCTTAAACCACCTAATAACTTGGGAGCTACCAGTTTTTGATATACTCTGGAGACAGCTTTGCCAGATCATATGAATTTGGACATAAAGCTATGCAGAGTGTCAGACCATCAAGGGATCGAGCACTCAGGGAGTAGATTCATTTTAATCAGGTTAATTTTACCCCACAAAGTGAATGGCAGATGTGCCCTTCTAGTCATCTCTTATTTCAGTTGAGGAAGTAGTGGATCCAGGTTGTACAAGATCATATGCTGAGGCCGTTTTTTTTTTAAACTTTCTTTATTTTCAAGTTTTTCATATTTCCGTACATATACACAACCTATATACAAGCATAGGAGTTGATTCTTGTCATTAAAAACTTGTTACATCTGTAGATAGAGAATAACAAGATAAGTTGTATCCCTTTTTTCCAATCTTTAATTAAGGTTACTTATATAGTCAAAGCTTGTATCTGAGGTCAGACTGCAAAATTCATTCTTTCAGCTCATTAAGGTACAAAATCTTTTCTCAACGGAGTAATATACAGTATCCATCTCCTCCATATAATCTCAAATTGAGCATATCTTTTATTGTTAATGCTGTCAGCCTTTCCGTTTGATATATGTCTATCACAATATTCTGCCACTGGGTTATCTGGGGTGAGCTTGAGATCATCCAGTTTTTAGTTATGTTTTTTTTAATTGCTAGAATTAGTATAAGTAGGAGTTTCTTTGTTCTAATATCTCTGTTCCCCTCGGGAAATCTAACAGAAAGTACAGAGACAGGTACAATTTTACAGATGGTGATATTATGCTTTTGATAGCATCCTGCACCTCCACCAAGAAAGGTTGTATTGTTGGGCATTCCCAAAATATATGCCCGTGAGTGGCCTGGCTCTCACCACACTTCCTCCAACAGGTTGCTTCCCTTTCCCCATTGAAATGTGCCGGGATTGCTGGTGTTCTGAAAAACCTGACAGCATGCTTCCATGCGAATTCTCTCCAGCATGGTGAGGATGTGCTTTTATGTATATATAATAAACAATTCCTCTATTTTTCTTCTGTAATTATAGTATTCAAGTCCTTTTCCCAAGCTCTTTCAATGGAATCAACTGTATTCCCTTCAATTTCTCGTATTGCTACATATAAATAGGATATTATGTGAGTTAAATTAGCTCTGCCCTCTAAGCTTTTCTGTAAAACATCTATAATCTTGGGCATAGGGTATAGAGCCCAGCACTCTTTTTTTATTCTCTTAATGTAATCCCTTACCTGGAAAAAGCGGAATCTATCTCTATGTGTTATTTCGTATTTATCCTCCAGATCCGAAAAGTTTGTAATGGTTCCCTCTTTCAGAAATTGATATACTGCAGTATGTGTAGTTCTTTTCTCTCCCATCCCTTGTACCCCAGATCCATTTTAGCTGGTAAAAAATTCTGTGTGTGGTAAGGAGTAGAATATAGGCCTCCAGTCAGTCATTCTCTTAGTATTCAACATCTGTCTCCAGATTTGTAAGGTGGATGGTGTATATGGGTTGCCAATATCCCCCTTTTCCTTATCCTTATCCCCCTTGTCTGAGAGAAGGATCACCTGTGGCTTTCTAAAGTCTTCCTCTGCTAATTCTATTTCCTTCCATTTTACTTTGTAAGTAGGGTGCAACCAGTATATTACTGTACGAATCTGGGCAGCCATGTGGTAATATCTGAAATTTGGTAGAGAGAGTCCCCCTTCTTCTTTTGAAAGTTGTAATATGGGTTGTCTTATTCTTGGTCTTTGCTTCCCCCATATATATTGTATTATTTTCCTGTTTAGTTCTTTAGAAAATGTCTCTGGTATTGTAATGGGAATGGTTTGTGCCAGATATAAAAAGCGTGGTAATATCACCATTCTGATTGCCTCTATTTTCTGTAGGAACGGAATAGGAATCAGTTTCCATTTCTCTATGTCCTTCTGTATTTGTACTAGAAGAGTTTTATAGTTAAGTTCATATAATTTCGTATGTTCAGAACTCAGCCAAACTCCTAGGTATTTAAGTGTAGGAATAGTCCACTTAAACTTAAAGTGGTACTCCACCTGGGATGATGGATTATAATGTACCTACCCCCAGAACCTCCGTCTTAGAAATATTGATCTTATAGCCCGCTATTTCTCCGAATTCTGTTAGAGTTCCCCATCATGGCCTCAATGAATTCTCCGAATCCGTGAGATATACCAGTAGATCATCTGCATAGAGAGCTAGTTTATGATGCCCTTCTCCCAATTGCATCCCCGATATCCGTCCATGTTGCCTTATGGCCTGCACCAGAGGTTTGAAATATATTGCGAATAAAAGGGGTGCTAGTGGGCACCCCTGTCTGGTTCCTCTTTTAAGATTTATTGGTAATGAAATTGAACCGTTCACTTTAATATAAGCCTTAGGGCTATGATACAAGGAATCTATTATCCCTCTAAACTCTGCCGGGAATCCCATCTTCTCTAAAGTAGACCTCAGAAAGGGCCATGCCACCCTGTCAAAGGCCTTCTCCGCGTCATGCTGAGGCCGTTTAGTGACTAATATCCCCAAGTACTTCATTTTATCTAGCTTCCAGATAAGACCCATAGCTGTAATCTCTTGTTTAGTCACCGTATAGTTTAGTGGCATGACCTCCATTTTGTCCACATTCAATTTGTAATTAGATAACGCACCAAAACCTGCAATTTCCTGAAGAGTATCTTTTTTTTTTTTTTTAGTTGTTTAACCAGGACTAGCACACTAAGCTGAAAGCTTTTTTACAGGAGCAACCTGGGAGCACAGGGAAGTTAAGTGACTTGCTCAGGGTCACACAGTATGCAAGTGGAAGCTGTGGGATTCAAACCCAGGTCTGGTCTGCTGGATATCACCAGATTTGCAGCTCAGAGCCTTAAACCACTGCGCTATACTGCCTCAAGAGTATAAGGCAGAAATCTACTGGGGTGTGTAATGTGTAATAAAATGTCATCTGTGTAAACCAATAGTGTGTATTGCATGCCTTTAATTTCTATGCCTGTAATGTCAGGGTTATTTTTAAGTACCAATGGTTCCAGAAATAAGTTAAACAATAGGGGGATATGGGACATTCCTCCTTTACACCCTTGTACAGTCTGAATAATTCGGCGTATATTCTGTCATAGAATATTTGAGCAGTGGGGCATGTGTATAAGAACTTCACAAATTCCTCCTGGTTGACTGTAAACATGTAGAAGAAGAATCAGCATTTATATAGCGCTTTTCATACACAGTATCCCAAAGTGCTTTACAAGCAATGCTAGACTGGTAGTGAAGTGACTGAATGTGTGATGGCGGCCATATTGCACATCATCACCCACACACAGCCTGGATAATTGAATGAACCAGTGTATGGGAAGGGGAATGTTGGCCAGGACACCAGGAATGTTCCCTGCTCTTATCGAAGAGTACCCTGGGCTCTTTTACTTCCACCTGGACAACACCAGGATGGGCAGAAGGGACCTTGGTTTAACGTCTCATTTGAAGGATGGTACACCCCAGCAGTACAGCACCCCCCAATACTGCACTTGGCTGCCAGCGATTTTTAGGTGCAGGTCCATCCTGGTGTGGGACAAGAACCCACAACCTTCTGGTCCAGAGGCGGATGTGCTACCAACTGAGCCACGCTGTCACAGGACACTCGGTCAAATGCTTTCTCTGCATCCAGGGATACGGAACTGCCGGGGTGTCTGGCTCCCTGGACACAAAGACAAGATGAGTGATTTTACAGAGGTGGTCAGAGAAGACTGTGCCAGACATGAATCCTAACTGCTCGTGAGCGATCAGTGTCTGCCATACCCTGTTTAATCGTGAGGCCAGCATCTTAGCCAGGATCTTAATATCCAAATCCAGCAAGTAAATTGGTCTATAAATCCCTAGTATGATGTGATCTCTGTGGTATCATTGTGAATAATGCCCCCATGAAATCTTTTTCTGTAATGCCTTTCTTATAAATATGCTAGAGAGTTCAAGGAGAATTGGGCTGAGTTTCTCCTTGAAGCTTTTATAAAAATTAGGAGAGAGCCCATTTGGTCTCTAGGGGTCTTATCTGGGGCAGATCTTTAATTGCTTGATGAAGTTCATCCAGGGTGATTTGGCCACTAGTATATTTTGTTGGTGCTTGGTTAGTTTAGGTAGGGGTGTATCTCTGAGGTAGTCTCCTGTTTCTGTGTTTCTATGGGGCACTCTCCTCCTTGCTATGTAGTTGTAGAGGTAGAAGACTTGGTTTGCTGGCCAAGGCACCTAGCTTCACCTGAGCTCTTTCCTTCTAAGACTGCTTGAAAGACAGAGTAGAGAAATTTACCAGAGCAAGGGAAAAGGATTAAGACTTATTTTGGCTAAGCAGATTTACTGTGTGGTGTTGTTTTTATTTTTTACTCACAGGGATTGCTACTGTTTGTTGCTAACATTTCATTGTTTTATTTTTCTCTGTAGCAAAGTGTTTCTTACAGCGATATCTTCTGAAATTATTACAGGTGGTGCTTTACAGGTTTTACAGTTTTATCTAACATTAGGATAAGCTTTCAGGGTTACTGCATTTGTTGTTGACTGATTGTTTCTGCTCTACCTCCTTTTTCTTTTCGTCCGTGGTTTTTCATTTCGCAGGGAAGGGCCCAGCCACCCACCCCCTATCCTCAACCACCCCACACTACACCCTTTATAGGTACCACAGTTGTGACATTTCCTGTGGCAGAGCAGGAAGGGGTGGATCAGTGGGGCCTCCACAAGGTGAGCTCATTTACAGGGGCACTAGTAATTTAACTTGTTGTTATAACAAGTTAAACAAAACACAATCAAACCATTACTTGCATTTTTTTTTCCTTTTTTTTCCTTCTAATTACTCTGACTAGGATATAAACCCAGCAACTTATCTGGAATGGATATCATTAACTGCAGGTACTGTGGAACAATTTTCAGAAGGACATTCTTGCAGGATTTAGGACACTGTCCTACATGCTGGGCCTTTGGAGAGCTTAGGGCTCAGCTCCGGGCAGCATGGGCAGAGATTGCACGCCTCAAATTTCATATTCAAGAGGAAATACATTATAAGAACCACCCGCCATTTCCCCAGCATCCAACAGAAAAACCTCGACCGCAGAGGGTAGTTGGTCCTGAGGTTGGCAGGTTAGGAGGGGCAAATCGGTGCCCCATCACCTCTGCTCTCCAACATATTACCTCCAAAACCATGTAAACACTTCAAACAGGTATCTGCCTCTATCTCTGAAATCAAACAAAGAGGCAGAAGACACTGCAGAGCAGGACACTGCAACACAGGAGCTAGCACAACAAAACTCCCCAAATCAGGAACCAAAACAAAAAAAGCAAAAAGGAAATCCAAACAACTTCTGATCATAGGAGACTCCATGATTCGGGGAGTTGATACCCATCTCCAGCCAGGGGTAATGGTCAGATGTCTCCCAGGTAAATCAGCATGGAGAGACACTGACCGCATTGCTAAAATTGTTCACAAAGCAGGAGAAAACATTGATGTCCTAGTACACATAGGGACTAATGATCTCGCCAGCCGGTCAGTTGTGGAGACCAAGGAACACCTGACCAGGCTGGGTGACAAACTATCATCTATTTCGTCCGGCATCTCCTTCTCTGAGATCCTGCCAGTCTGGGAGAGGGGAGCAGATGGACGGAAGGTCAGAGAAGGGGAGATAGGGGAGTTAAACACGTGGCTCAAGGGCTGGTGCCAGGAAAAAGGACACAGATTTGTAGGAACTGGCAACAGTTCTGGGAGCTAAAGTTCTTTAAATTTGATGGACTGCATCTGACTAAGGAGGGAGTCAGTGCATTGGGGCAGAAGTTTGACGCCTTTGCAGAATATTTAAACTAGCAAATGGGGAGAGGGTGCAGCACCAAACGTCGAATGGGAAGAACACCTCCCCTCAGCTAGTAGTCAAACAGGGATTCAGCATGTTTGCAGTTCATTTGCATCACCAGGTAAGAAAAAGGTTTGTCTCCCATACGACGCACAGGGTAATGCCAAACCTCACCCAACAACTAACACACCAAAATCTGGCCAATGGAAAATCATGTACACAATGCTCACAGCCTGGGAAATAAGATCCCAGACCTGCAGGCAATAATGTCAGAGGCTAAACTGGACATAGTAGCAATTAGTGAGACGTGGTTTACCAGTAACCACACTTGGGAGACTTCAGTACCTGGCTATGTATTGTTCAGAAGAGACCGAGGTGCAAAAAGGAGGGAGGAGGGCTCTGTATGTCAATGAAAATATCAAAGCTACAGAAATTCAGAATACACATAAGGAGCCAGAAGAACTGTGGGTCACCCTGAAACAGGAAATGGGACAGCTATAAGAACTGGGGTTGTCTACAGGCCCCAGACCAGGGGAGGACATAGACACATTACTGTTAGAAGATATACAAAACATGACAGCTAAAGGGAGGTTCTGATAATGGGAGACTTCAACATGCCGGATACAGATTGGTCAATACCAGCAGGAACATCTGCCAGAACTAGACACATAGTGGATTCCCGGAGGGCCTCAAACAACTGGTACAGCAACCCACAAGAGACAGGGCTATCCTAGATCTAGTACTGACTAACAAGGAAGGGATCACAGATTCCAGGTAGAAGGTCACCTGGGGCCAGTGACCATCACATGGTATGGTTCAATTTGGCTACTACATCTAAATCATCCCATTCCAAGGCAAAAATATGGGACTTCAGAGGAGCTGACTTTGATAAGATGGCCAACAGAGTTAAGCTAGCCCTGGCAAAAAGAAACACAGGTGGGGGTACAGGCAAAGTGGGCAAGCATTAAGGATGCAATACTTGAAGCAACATCCCATTGTGTTAGACAGAAAAGAAAGTGCAAAAGAAGAAGGAAACCACTTTGGTTCTCAAATACAGTAGCAGAAAAGGTCAGAGCCAAAAGGCTGGCCTTCAGGAAATATAAGGGAACACAGCGGATGAAGATAGGGAGGCATACCAAACTGCCCTAAGGGAAGCAGGGAAGGCAGTAAGGCAGGCAAAGTCCCAAACTGAGGAAAAACTAGCACGAACAGTAAATGAAGGTGACAAGACTTTCTATAGATACATTAGTGAAAGGAGAAAGTCCAGAGGGGGTATTGCTAAGCTTAATGGAGAAAAGGGAGCATGTGAGGAGGAGGACCCTGTAAAGGCATCTATCCTAAATAGATACTTTTGCTCAGTATTTACAGAAGAGAAGGTAGGGCAGGGCCCACAGCTCAGCATCATGGACACAGGGGGAGGGAGGTGAGCACTACTCCCTTCACAAAAGAAAGGGTCCTACAAGAGCTTGCTAAGATCAGGGTGGATAAGGCAATGGGACCTGATGGCATACATCCCAGGGTACTTAAGGAGCTAAAGGTGGAACTAGCAGAGCCATTAGCAGAACTGTTTAGTGAGTCTCTGAGCACAGGAGAGGTCCCAGAAGACTGGAGAAGGGTTTATGTGATCCTGCTTCACAAGAGTGGTAGCAGGAGGAGGCGGGAACTACAGACCAGTCAGTCTTACCTCAGTAGTGGGCAAGATTATGGAGGCACTCCTTAAGGAAAGGATATGCAACACCTGGAATCCATAGGGGGCACAGGATCCAAGACAGCATGGGTTTACAAAGGAAGGTCCTGTCAAACTAATCTCATAGATTTCTTTGACTGGGTAACCAGAGTGGTGAGACCAAGGGGAGCAGTTGATATCGCCTACCTTGACTTCAGCAAAGCTTTGACACTGTTCCACATAGAAGATTGATAAATAAGCTGGGTAGGCTCAGGGTGGGCTGGAAGTTGGTCAACTGGGTGGCAAACTGGTTGACGGGCAGAAACAGAGAGTGGTGGTAAATGGTATACAGTCAGAAGAGATGCAAGTCACAAGTGGGGTACCTCAGGGATCAGTCCTGGGGCCAGTCCTCTTCAACATATTCATTAGTGACCTTGCAGATGGACCAGAGGGTAAGGCTTGTCTGTTTGCAGATGACACCAAGATCTGCAACAGAGTAGATGATCCAGATATGGTGGGCAGAATGAGAAGAGATCTGGATAAACTAGCAAAATGGTCAGAAGAGTGGCAACTGGGATTTAATGTAAAGAAGTGCAAGATCATGCACATAGGGAAGAGAAACCCTGAAGCCACCTATAGGCTGGAGAGGAGTTGCTAGCAGTCACAAAGGAAGAAAGAGACTGGGCATCATCATCACTGATGACCTGAAATCATCCAAGCAGACCTCAAGCAGGTAAGGCTAGGGGGTGTTAGGGTGTATTAGTAGGGGTATCACAAGTCGTAAGAGGGAGGTAATAATCCTCTTTACAAGACACTGGTTAGGCCCCATCTGAGTACTGTGTGCAGTATTGGAGGCCACACCTTCACAAGGACATTAACAAATTGAGGCAGTCCAGAGAAGGGCAACCAAAATGGTGCAGGGACTGCATAGAAGACATATATGAGGACAGATTAACAGAGCTCAATATGTATACCCTTGAGCAAAGGAGGAGAGAGGTGATATGATCGAGGCATTCAAACACCTTAAGGGCATTAACAAGGTGAAAGAGTCTAACATGTTTAAATATAAGAAAATAGCAGGACAAGAGGACACAGCATGAGATTAGAGGGGGCCATTAAGGGGAATGTGAGGAAATCTGTTTTCACAGAAAGGGTGGTGGATGCATGGAATGGCTTACCACAAGAAGTGGTGGCTATGAATACAGTGCAGGGCTTCAAACAGGCATGGGATAGGCATACAGGAGCAATACAGATGAGTATGAATAGATAGACCATTGACAGAGCAAAGGCCGATGGCACATTTATAAGGTAGAAAAAAGTAATGGGCAGACTGGATGGGCCTTGCGGTCCTTATCTGCCGTCAACTTCTATGTTTCTATGTTGTTGGTAAAATGCCTGGAAAGCCTTTATAACTCCTTTAAGGGCAGTGACTAGGTCAGGCTTCCCAGGAATCTACAGACCTGGACCATATGGAAGGCCTCTTGTTGTTTAATTCAAAGAGCCATTCATTTGCAGCTTTCTCTCCCTGGTCAAAGTACTTTACCTTGGTTCTACAAATAGCTAGCTCTACCACCTCTTTGTTAAGCTCCGCATAATCTGCTCTGAGGGAATTTAGCTCGACCCAAGTATCATCTGGCATAGAACACCCCAGTAATTTGCCCCAGTATCCCCTTCAAGAATATGTACCTTCTTTGTAGGTCTATTATTTCATCCAGCTGCTGAAATTGCACCAACCTTGCGATTAATATGGCTACCCCCTTTTTCCTGGTGTCATCCCCTGCCCCAAATACTTGCCCTGCACAGTGTCATCACAGGAGGTGGATTTGCTCATTTTTTTTAATAGAGCTTTATGCCCATCCACCGCCACCTACTTCTACCATTGTGCCCCATCAGGACTCTCCTGAGGGGCCGTCACATATGGCAGCGGGGGACATGGGCTTTTTCCCGATTTTCTCCCCATTCCCCATGCTGGGGCATGCACATGGAGGCACGTGCACACACCCCAGAGTCCTGCAACCCTCCCTTTGACTGCCCTCCTAGACCTGCACTACCACCTAGCCTCCACCATGTGGCAGTCGTTTGGCAGAGCGAGCAGGCTCCTTCTCTTGGGAAAAGAGAGGAGCCATCAGGTGGTCAATCCTTTCCCTCCCCAGCCAACCCCCAGCAACCCATGCTCATCACCGAACATAGGTCGCCGGTGTGACAGGAGGTAGGGCTCCAGCACCTCAGCCCTCCATGCTGCTTGGCCAGTCAGAGTTGCTTGGTTTTAATGCATCTCCTGTAGGAAATAAATCTGGGCTTGCAGTTTACGAAGGTGCAGCAGTATTTTGTATCTTTTTCACTCTGGTTTGCACCCCCTTTATGTTCCAAGTGATGTAGGTAATTGGACTACTCATATGGTACATAATGTATATATTCAATTAGGTGGACAGCTGTATGTGGCTGCATATCACCTAGTGACTGTTCTGACTATAAGCTGCACTCTGCTTTGCTCCCACCCCACGCTAACAACAAGTGTCCTCCCCATATGCATTGGACTGTTTTTTAGAATCAGCCAATTTCTCACCAGAGATGCCAAGAAACAACTGGTCCAATCCATTTTCCTATCATTGGTTGATTACGCTGACTTCCTCTACAGCCAATGCCCCAACTCTTACATGGCTAAACTGGACACACTCTACCATCGAGCACTGAGGTTTATAGCGGAGTCCCCTTTGACACACATCACTGCACCCTATATGCGCAGTGGGATGGACATCACTAAAGTTCGGTGCCACAGAACGCCGCTTCTGGACC
Source organism: Neoceratodus forsteri (assembly GCA_016271365.2). NCBI lineage: Eukaryota > Metazoa > Chordata > Ceratodontiformes > Ceratodontidae > Neoceratodus > Neoceratodus forsteri. The sequence continues at coordinate 760,921,296 of CM057453.1, forward strand.
TATAGAGCCATCTCTAATAAGCTGCCTTACTATATCTCCTGCTGTCTTCCCCTGAGTATAATTGGGAAATATGCGTTAAGAAGTTACTCAGCTATTACACTTAAAGTACCCAAAGCAAAATCCCGCTTCGGCAGGGCAGCCATAAGCTTCGTGCTACCTACCTTATGGAACGATCTACAAAAAACCCTCAAATTAAGCACTCTAATCAGTATAAATGCTTTCAAGATGCTTTATTTCCGATACAATCAGAGAAGTATGTAACTGCTTCACCCACTCAGACCCAGTACTGGTATATAGCCACGCCTAGACCCAGTTTTAAGTACTGACCCCCCAGCTTGCTCCTCACCAGCCTAATTGTTCTCTCTTATCCCCTGTCTTATCAACACTAGGCCCATCCATCCCTTATTCTTCCTTTTCCAACCTCGGATAGGAGCTCACTACCCTGGGTTGTGACATCCTACCATGCCCCGTACTTATAGCATTTCAATCCGGGGCTCACACATACTCCCTTTTCTCCATCCACCTTCTCTACATCCAGCTTTACCAACTCCTTTCTGTGCACCGTGCCTCCTAGCCTTTCTCCCCTACTTCCTCCCTCTCTTCCCCTCACCTTCACCTCTACCTGGTGTATATTTTATTTTATTTTTTCTTCCTCATACTTCCTCCTGCAACCTTAGATAACCTGCTTTATCTTCCTATAGACACTTCTATGTCTGTAAATACCGTGTAATCTGTATAATATCTGTATAATTCTATGTACATATGATCTTCTTTTTCTTCCTCTCTGTAAAGAGTATTATCTGTATTGCCTTGTAAATACCTGTGTTGACCTGTATATACAATTGTTCATGCTCCACCCAGGTCCATCTTGCAAATGAGCTTCTGCTCAACGATGAACGCCTGGTTAAATAAAGACTTGATTGACTTGATTGATTGATTAATTTGCCCCCAACACCACAATAAACACTTAACATTGACCAAAAAGTTGAAGTTTACACCTCCTGTTCTCTTACCTCCCCAGAAAATGACAAGGGATTCTAGGGTAACCTCTCCTACTCCTTTTAGTCCACTTTGCTAAAACATCGGACAGAGAGGAGGAAGTCCACTCAGAGATATATAATTTTTTTGCATATAGTGTTATTAAATACTCATTGTGAAATAACATTTGGAACTCAAAATATATAGTATGATACTTTAACTGAGTCCATTTCTACTTGTAGAAAACAGTAACCAGTGTTATAATTGAAGCAACCTTTCACCTGAGTTTGATTTGGCTTAAGGTGAGCCTGATAATATGAAGCAGCAGTACCTAGTAGCCACCACACAACCCCTCTGTGCCTAGAAAATGCGAGTGGTGGCCCTCAACACAGAGTCTGCAGCATTGCTCATACCGCTATCCCTAGGATTTGTGCTCATCCCTATAACCAACCAACAGCCCCTGCTGCTTCAGGTGTTTGCTCTAACTCCAGGGATGATGTTACCGCCCCTCCATTTCCCGTAAGACGATATAGCTGCATATACCTCCTAGCATGCTACACATTGCACAAAATGTAATAGGCATATTCGACCCTGTGCTTATCTTGCTCGATATTTGGTCTTGTTGTGCAAAGTCCTGGTGTTATAGGACTGTATAAGATGGACACATAAGGTTGTTTGCTTGCATGAGTTAATGGTGTTCTTTACTGTGGGGGGAAGTTTGATATGTCCAGGCCTGTGTCAGTCCATAGCTTCACACTGCCTGTGACAGTGAGTCTTAAAGAGCTAGTGTTTAATCCCTTCCCAAGCCCATGCTGAGGCTGTGGTAAGCATTTAAGAAAAGTCTGCCATGCTGTTAGGTAAAGAGCAGGGCTACCACTGCATACCCTGTAAGGAGTCCGTCTTGTTTGATCTTACCGAGTTGTAAAGTGAATTCATTGTATATTTTATTTTTATTTATTTAGCTGTTGTTTACCGAGTGTGGTACACTAGGCAGACCAGTTGCCTATTTTCAGGTACGACTCAGGAGAAGTATAATACATTACAAGGGATACAGCATGCAAGGAAAATAACATTGGAATTATGTAAAAACAACAGTACAGTTTAACAAACATGTCAATAGGAGACCAGCATAAATAGGAGAACAGCTTAATCTGGTTCAAAGTCAGTTGGCATTCATCTGTTTCCCCCTTCCCCGGGTCGTGCCTGAAAATAGGCAGGATTTGTCTAGTTCACTTACCTGGTCAACAGAAACTAAATAAATAAATAAAATAGAGACAAAGATTCTAATAAATAATACATAGAGAATGGCAATATTGTGATGTGCCCCCTACCTCCCATGGTGATCACCATGTGAGGGCTCTGCTGGTTTCCTCTTGGAGGCATTTGCTGGATAGATAGTTAGTTATAAGGTCTACCTGAGCCTTAAGACTCACTTCCATGTCCAGCAGTGCCTCCGAATTTCTTCATCAGTGGTTTGATGCACCATGTTCCACAGGAGTACATTGTGCACCATCATTTCAGGAGTAAGGGGATGATGCTGGAGTGGGATGATGTTTGAATCGGCCTATGCCTTTTCTTCAAAGCTTAAATGTGACACTGGCAGCATTGCGTGGGCCATATAATATCCCCTTTCTGCCCAAGATTTAGTAAAGGTTATTATTATAAGGGTCTCAGTAATGCTGAAATCTGATCGTCTGTCAGCATTCTGAGAGCCTTATGTTAATCTCCTTATTAATGTACTTCTATAGCCTGATCACCTGAGCATTGAATTAATAAAGCAAGGTACTAATTACTCTTATCAGCATTCTATAAATAGAACTCACGTCCGCTATTATAGCAATGCTGATAGAGCTCATCTTATGAATCGTGCTACCGCAACTCCTCCTGGCCGCTTCCCCACCTATTTTTTAGCATTGAAAGAAAGTACCCGATGGAAAAGAAACACAACAAAGGTACAGAACTGTACCTCTATCACACATCACCCCCTCTGCCTCCAGAAAGCCACAACAGTACTAGCTTACTCACTTTCTCTGTGTCTACAACTCCTCCTGGCTGCTTCCCCACTCACTTTAAAACAGTAAAACAGTAGTATTGTAACTGTCACTGGTGTTGCTGCCTGCCACATTGACTGTTTAAAGTTCAGCAGCTTCAACTCTCCAATAATTAATTGTGAGGGCACTTCAGTATGAGAGCAGTAGAGGGGGCGAGCAGATGGCAAAGGCTTAAAGGGACTCTGTCAACCTAATATTGAGATAAACTGTATTGTCACAATGTGATTTTTTTTTAAAGTAATGAATCTGTAATTGGCGGTAGGTGTTTCAGAGCTATCTGGCACACTAAATCCCTTTTAAAAAGTCAGTTCTCTGCCTGTTTTTTTTTTAATTTATTTACTTACTCGCTTCTCTGGTCAGCTTTTTAAAAATAAGCTGCAGTCAGTGTCAGCATAATTGCATTTTTCTCAGGCTGGTGAGCTTGTGTACATGGCTGACTCTGAGCTCATGCATGTGCGTATCTTGTCATGCACACGTGCTGTCAGTTTGCCACATATTCTGTATGTCTCCCGTAGATATTGATGGTCTCGACCACGGCTCTCAGATGTTATTTGGCTCTCAGTTACATTACTGACACACACATACATACCTGCTCCCAAGAGTGTCACTCATTGGTGGCAAGTAGCAAAGTAAAAAAAGTCACAGTTAAATTTTGAAAGAATCCAGCACCAGGATACAGTACTAAAGAATGCAGATATTTATTCAAAAGTGCAAAATTACAAGGCAGTACCTGGCATTGCAGATAAACCCCCTGTAGCAGTACTCCCACGAAAAAGCATTAACAGGCTAAACCAGGTCAGGGATCCTGCTACAGGGGTTTTATCTGCAATGCAGATACCGCTTTGTAATTTTGCACTTTTGAATAAATATCTGCATTTATTAGTTCTGGTGCTGGATTCGTTTGCTTTTTGTGAATTTGGACTGTCCGGGCACAGGAGCTGTAGTGGAGTGGCTATTTTGTTTTCTACAGTTAAATTTTGACATGCTCAGTAACACACATTCAAACCAGGAAAGATGTGCATCATTGTGAAACCTGAACGTCCCAACTTACTGGCATGAGGAGACAGGCAGCCTGATCGTGAATATAAACAACACAACACTGCTCCAGTTAGTGTGATATGCATAATGTTGTGCCACATAACAGCTTCAAGTTCTGTCACTGTCAAGGAGGGCACTGTTTGGAATTTCTCTCGCTTTAGCCAGATGCTTTATTATTTGTAGTGCAAAATATTAATGCATACATTCACAATTACACATGCCTTCTGATCGACCACAATGCATGTAACCAATGAGAGATAATACAGTAACCTGCATGATCTTAGATGCACTAATCTGTCTGCACTAAATGTAAAAAAGAAATGTCCGTTGCCCTATTGGTCCCTGTACAATAAGATGTACAAAATAGATGATTTAATACTTTTGTTGGACCGACAGAATTTTACAGAAAAAGACTTTAAGCTTTGGAACTACTCATAGTCTTTCCTCAGAAATTGTCAGTATTCTGGGGAAAGACTATGTGTAGTTTGAAAGCTTAAAGTGTTTTCTGTAAAATTCTGTTGGTCCAATAAAAGGTATTAAATCACCTATTTTGTGCATCTTATTGCACTAAATGTGTCATTATTATTTTAATGTTACAATTTTTTTTAACTTTTTGTTTATTGTTTTGATAGTAAAACAATACATCAAGTATACTCATGTAGGACAGTTCAGATATCTTCTGACAGCATTATTAAACTCAGAAATATACATGTCTACATTCTGGTACAAAAGGAGTGAGGGGAAAAACATATAGTTAGGCCGTCATAGCCTAAAGTTCCAAGAAAAAGTCCAGTATATGCCAGCTGCTTCAGTGGCTTAGGTTATTAATCTAAGGCATAAATCGAAGAGATGGTTCTGCACTAGCCCGTAGTGCTATTAACCTATATAATATAAGTTGAAAAAACAGTAAAATTAATCCCCCTTATCTCCCATCCGTGCTTCCCACATCCGAATATAGAAACATGAACAGGCAAAAGGCACTCCAACAGAGAGGGCCTGATAAACTAATAATACTCCTGAGGACAATATTTAAACCAACTAATGGGTTATAAATCGAAACAGGGTACTGTCAACTACTAATATTCTTTCCCATAACATTAAAATACACGACTCGTCCCCCTTATCCCGCACATAACCCTTCAGTCCATAGGGTATAACAATAATACTTATCAAGTTCTCAAAAATGGAGTATTATAAAGAAAAGGAAAACACTTGTAAGTCCCAAGGCACCATACTCAGCCGTCATCAGAATCCGAAGCTTCATCTTGGTTCCCTCGTGGTTGCTGCGACTTGAATTCCAATTCAGTTTGTTCAATCCAGTGGCCAGCATCTTTTGGATCCATAAATTGCCAGCTCTTGCCTCCGTATGTGATACAGAGCTGTGCGGGGAGCAAAAATGAATGAACAGTTCCCAGGGTGCGGAGTTTTTGCCGGATGATGTCGAATTGTTTGCAGTGGGCTCTGGTCTGAAAGGACAAATCTGGGAAAAATTTAATGTCCCTCCTTTGAATAGTCAGGGGATAAGCCGCTCTAGTTACTGTTATTAGAACATCCCATACCTCCGGGCCAGCTGTTTTCATCAAAATCATCTGAGGTTGATTGGTGTCCTGTGGTCTGATTTGTGGGTTAATCCTATATGCATGGCGCAGCTTTTTCCACTCAAAATCTTCCGGTAGTGAGAGGCTCTCAGCCATCCATTGCCTCAGAAAACTGAGGGAATGTATACCTTCTGCCCCTTCAGGTAAGTCCACTATACGGACATTCCCCACCCGCACACTATTTTTTACCGCTTCCAGATGACCCCTCAAGTGCTGATTTTCTTTCGTTAACAGAGTCAGTCCTGCTTGAGTAGTGTAAGATCTCTTTTCTATGTCAGCCACAGAGCTAGTTAAAGTGATCAAAGCAGCATCATGCGTCTCTAGCTTAGTAAGGAACTTCTCCAGTTTAGCATCCATAGCCCTTACAGATTCCAGAATAGCCTGCCATGTTGGTTCCTTAGCTGATGCTTTTGAAGAGGTTTCAGGAAACTCTGGGTCCATGCCTGCTGGAAGTTGTGACGCATTAGGCCACACAGGTCCTGATGCTTTTTGATGAGTGTTTTTAGTATGCCCCATATTCAATTTTGATATCGTTTTAAAGCCCACGGTATTAGGAGTCTGATTATCTAGTTTAATTTATATCATCTCAGGTTTTGATACATTAATATTGAGATAAAAGGGAGCTCTAGATGCAGAGACAGGGAGAAAACGTCCTGCCTGGAAGCTAGCTCTCTGGCGCCTCCTTAATGTTACAATTTTAATGTTAACCTTTGGCGGAGGGACTATTTTATGTCAATAATTAATAATATTTGAAGTAAATAAAGTATAACATTGGAAAACTGCAATAAAATTTAACCCAGTTGTAATAATAGCAATAAGGTACTCCCAGGGATAATAATAACAATAAGGTACTCCCAGAGGTTATGTTAATGTTCAAGTTAATCACCCGCTGGGGGTAATATGGCACTCGGCTCTGCCTCATGCCACATTATACCCCCAGGGGGTGATTAACTAGAACATTAACATAACTCCTGGTCATATCTTATTGCTTAAATTATGAAAGCAATTTCAATGCTACGTTCAAATAATTAAAAGACTACATGTGCCCCCTTTGTTTCCTATGTGCAAGCTATGCCCACGGGTATTCCAGCATTGTAGTCTACCAGCGCAATTCAGATCTGTGTGTGTGTGGAGGGGTGGGGCAAGTCCGCCCCTGCCAAGTCTCTTATTAAGGTTCCCAATATTGTGCAGAATCAAAACTTATTGCTTAGTGCCTTCTTGGCTGCCTATGTAAGATTGGGTCCTGCCTTTCCCTCATGTTCTTGCTTGCTCATTGGCGTGGTTTGTCCATGGCTTAGCCACAGGAAATAGACTGGGGAGGATGGCTGGCAATTCTTGTGCTGTTTGCTCTGTCGATTGAAATTGGTATGAAGTATCATTGATGGTTGACACCATTCTCTCGGAGTACAGAATGTGAAATTGAATATCTGCTGCATGCAGTTTGCTTTTAATATCTTTATATGCAGCCTGCTTCTGGCACGTTAAGGGGTTCAAATCATTAAACAGAAATAGGTGCCTACCTTCTCATTCAATTATTTGGAGGTCTCTTGCTTTTGTCTGCAGGTGTACCTTCTCTAGAAAATTAAATAACTTGAAAATGAGGACTTGGGTCCTCTCTCCTTCGTTTGGGGTGTGGACGGAGCATCCTGTGTGCTCCTTGAATTATGTAAGTCAGCTCATGGGAGAGGGGCCCCCAATTTTTTTCACAGTTTCTGCACACATTTTAATGGGTTGAGACCTTTGTCTCTCTCAGCCAGCCCCACAATAATCAATATATTTCTCCTGTGGTGTCCTTCTTGATCATCAAGCTTCTCTTCTAATTTGGCTTCCTTATGTCTCAGCCCAATTAGTTCAGCACTATTCCTTTTGGCTCTGTCTTCTAAGGAGCTAATGCTGCATTCAGCACCTCCCCCAACACGCTCTGTGATGGCATCCAGAGTAGGCTTTATATTTTTGTATTCTCTGGCCAGTTCAAGCATGACAGCCTTAATGACTTGCAAGTCTTCCATGAATCGATCAATTTTAGCCTCCATGGTGGGATGGCTCGGGGAAGCATCAGGGGATTCTGAAGGCTTCCCACGTTTACAGGCAGGCAGTGTTCCATCAGGCACTGCGTTGAGGTTCTTGGCGATTTTTTCTCTTCTCTTTCTTTTAGTTAATGGAGTCAGCTGAGGTTACTATAGTATCGATATTACTGAGTTCTCACGTTTATAGTATGTATAAAGCTTATCTCTGAGAAGAGCTCTCCTTGTGCACTGCTACCCACTCTGAAGCATCATGTGACCTTGGAATGTTATAATTGAAAATTTCAATGCAAAATATATCAAAAAAATACATTTCTTTGTATTTTTTTTTGGGGGGGGGGCTTGCATTTTTTTGTGCAATCCCTGTGATGGCCTGTGTAAGATCTCCTTCAGCTTCACTAGCCCCTGTAACCACTGCTTGACAAATGCTTTCCACCCCAAGCGTGACATGAGCCCCTCTGGAGCTTTGCAGCTTATAGCCAGCAGCTGGGCTAGACCAGCAGCTTTCATGAACTGGCTAGCAATCTGAATCGTGCAGGGAGGGACAATGTCAGCGAGGGAGAGAAGCTGGTGGACAGGTCCCTTGAGAGTGGTCTTCACCTGCCTTCCTAGAGTCCCATCCTTTTTCTTCTGTTTTCCACCTATCACTGAATTGCTGGATGGACACGCCACCATGTCAGTACTGTTGTGCAGATGACTTGGCAACAATTTTCTTCCATGTGTCACACCCCTTGCCCTGGTGACCCCCAACCCCCTGGTTTACCAGAGGGCAGTCTGGTGGTGGATCCAACATTCCTCCCAGCTGGAGGTGAGCATCAGTGTGGCTGCTTGTCTCTCTTTTGCAGGCACAGTCATAATGTTCCATGCTGTGAGCATGAATGCCAGTCACCAGTGTGGCAGGTGGCTGAATGCTGCATGCAGCCTGGTGCCTTAGAGCCCTCTTGGTATCTAATTTCTGCTGAAATATAGAAAGAATTGAATAAATTGCATTTGTGAGAACAGACCATGGCTCAGCAGTATTAAATACAGTAACTGATGTAATCTGGATGGCAGCCTAACAAAGCCTCAGCTGTAAGAGGGCCCTAACAAAGATCGTACAGCAGCACAGCAACAGAAGTGCCAGAGCATAAATTTGTATCTGTTACAAACATAGTGAGGCTGCAGGAAACAAGATGTTTAGTTTACTGGTCATTGACATTTCGTAACTCAGGCAATGGCTTCAGCACATCTTTTTTGAGGAAATGAGTGAACTGGAAATTCTGAACATCATTTGTGAACAGGAAATTCTTTGACAACTGTTTTACGAGTCACCGGGTTTCAGAAAGTAGATTTATTAGATTCACGCCCATCGTAAGCATGAAAGAAATTCAAGATTGGCTCCATTGTCCCTAGCCACACTAAGGGTACTGACAGAAGAGGCGATTAGTCTGTATTAAGATGCTCAAACTGCTATAATTCCACTTAAGAGGTTTTAAGGATTGCTTACCAAGCAATTGACACTTTCAAGGGATTAGTCCAGAGGTAATTGTCACTGCTGGATTCGTAAGGGGTTTTGTAGGATGGCAACCGGCAGGACTTCATTATCAGGCGTCATGCATTGTTGCCCAGCCTGCTGGACCAAAGCACTACATACTGCCTCTATTGTCTGGTTCTGGCTGTAGCTGTGTTTATTGTTCAGGCAGGGAAATGTTTGCAGCTGGATTGGTCCTTGTACAAACAGATAAAAAAGTTGGTGATCTGATACTTTTTAGTGGACCTACAATCAGGGCTTCAGATAATTTTTCTTTAGGGTGGAAGTCAATCACTTCCATGGGTTGAAATTTGGAAGTCATTTCAGTTTTACTGGAGTCAAAATACTTCCAGCTGTCAATTTTTGGAAGTCAAAATAATTCCAGTCCACAAATTTTGGAAGTCAAAATACTCCAAGTCCTATAGTTTTTGAAGTCATAGGCCTTCTGAATAACTCACTATAACTCCATCCACAGCACATCCACAGAAACACATTTCTGAATGAGTATAGGAAAAGAAACTGTGCACAGTAAATCACTTACTTACAGTATGTGTTTATTTCATGAAAAGGGGAGTCTCTTAATTTTCATGTCAGCACTCAGATAAATATAATTTATCTCTGCAAGTCCACCCACCCAAGCAAACAAACCTCCTTTACCACTGACCCAAACACACAGGCCCTGTGGAAATACTACATTCCCACCATCCCACCAGCATACAGTACATGACTACCCACACCCAAAAAGACAGCCAGCTCCCCCTACACTCCAACACAGCTATTCAACCCACCAAACACAAGCACACATAGCTAGCTCCTCCACCCCTTGTACCAACACAGCCCGCCCCTTCACCAACACAGACAGTCCCCCCACTATACCCAAGGGAACACAGATGGCTCTCCAGCCACTGCAGCAACATAGCTGCTCCACTGCCAGTCCCCCAAATGCAAAAAAATGGACAGCCCCACCTACCATGACCCCAAATAACCAGTCAGCTCTACCACCTCGCCAACATGCCCAGCACCACACTAGTGTGGCCCCCAATAAACACAGTCTGCTCCCTCGTTCCCTCATAATGAACTCTCCTAAACAATCAGAACAATCAAGTCCCGTGCACTGTATATACACAGACACACACACACACACACACACACACACACATACCACACACGCAACACACACACACACATATCTGCCCCATACCCTGTGTAATACAGCAGTATGTGGAGCCACCTAAGATCACAAGGGCCCTGCTGGACACCCCAGCCATCTTGTAGCCTTTCAACCTGTTGCTCACACACACACACACACACACACACACACACACACACACACACACACACACACACACACACACACACACACAGAATATATATATATATATTTTCCAAAGTGCAGCCAAGTATGGCATGCTTTGGTAACATTTTGTAAGCCAAAAATAACCTTTCACCACCAGTATAAGGCAACAACATGGTCAGGTCCCCATGTCTGGCACCCTAGCCCTGCAATGCCATGGCCAGCTCCTGCGACTTGCCTGCACCCACCAACATGGTCAGCTCCCCACCCATATGCCTGGTCCCTTCCACTGCCAACATGGCCAGTTCCCCACACATACACCTGGCTTCTCCTACAATAGACCCTACCCCCCAACAAGACACACACAGCCTGCTCCCCAAACCCACACACAGACCACTCCACCCTCCACGCATAAATACACCCTCTCTCTCTTTTGCTTTCTCTCTCTCTCTCTGAAAGAATATAGGTAATGATTCCCCATTCCCCAGTGAGTCCCCCTCATCCAGGCATCCCGCTCCCTTGAAATGACCACAGCCAGTCCCACAGCCACTGCAGCAACATTATCAACCCCTGAACCACAACATGGTCAGTATCCACCCCCTCCGGCCACCCCACATTCAAGTGAACACAGCCCTGACACCAACACTGTCAACTATACCCCACACAAGTAAACACAGCCAACCCTGGAACCAACACTACCAGCACTTCCACCAAATCCAAGCAAACACTGATGGATCCAACACCTACATGGTCAGTCACCCCACCCCACTCAAGCAAATAGCCCATCTCATAACAACACTGCCAGCCCCCTTGCACTACCCAAGTGAACCTTGATGCCTTTGGTGCCAGCACAACCAGTCCCCCCCCCACCCAAGTGAACACAGCCAGCCTCAGCACCAACGCTGTGAGCCCCTACTTCACCCAACCAATTCTGGCCAGCTCCCATACTCACAGCCACAACACAGGCTGCCCCAGACTGGAAGGGAGCAAGTAAGTTTTTTTGTTCTTTGGTAACCAGGTAAGGCCTGCTAGCACAAGTGCCTGTTTTCAGGGGTGAGCTGGGAGCACCGGGGAGAGTAAGTGACTTGCTCAGAGTCACACAGTATGTAAGTGGAGGTTGTGGGAATCAAATTCAGGTCTGCTGGATGTACTAAGTTCATTCACAGCCTGTTACTCTAACTTCTAGCTGTACAGTGCAAGCCCAACTATACAAGTTCTCCTTTCCTCTCTTATCCATACCACATATAGGCAGCTCTTGTCTTTCCTGGCTCGCTAATAATTACACACAAAAAAACCAACAAAAAACTTACTTTTGTTCTCTCCAGACAGTGATGCGTTTAAGTTTAATAATGGAGACCAGGCAGGTGCAGCCTGAGTACTAGTAGGGAAACTCGATGGTGCTGAACTTGTCAGTAGTAGAACAAAAGACATACTCAAACAACAGGCTTCTTGTTTCTCTTCTTTGTAGGAATAAACTGACACACACATACTGACCAGCACAAGAGCCATTTTAAGGTTGACTGTAAATCCTTCAGCTGTTTGAGTCAGAGACTGTGAGAGAACATAGCTAGAACATTTATTTATTTATTTAAGTCTTTGATTACTGGGTAAGCACACTGATCCGATGGACTGTTTTCAGGCATGACCCAGGCCACAAATATGGCACTACTGAGTTACACACAGATCATCAGAAATACAGCAACACAATAAATACAGTACAATTTACAATATGTTGAAGGAAATCAAAAAGAAAAAAGCACACTACAGTATACAATTTAGTTCACAGCTAAACGAGGCAAAACAAGTCATGTTAGCAGTTAAGATGGGCAGGAAAGGTACCATGTTGTTGAAGATTACCCTGGAGAGCACAGGCATTTTGCCTTATTCAGAAACCAAGCTTTGAGTCAGTATTTGAAAGCGCTGTGGGTATCAGAAGACTGGAGTGAAGCAGGGAGCCTGTTCCAGAGAGACGGAGCAGCCACAGACAGTGCTTTGCCACTCATTCCAGTGGAAATATTAGAGATTTCCATAGGGGGCGACCAAGGATACTCGTAAGCATCTAGGAGGAGCTCTGACCTTCAGAAAGGCAGCGTAAAGTGATGCAGTGCCGTTTCTAAGGGTGTTGTCAAGGATACAACCTAGTGCATAGTCATAATGACTGGAGTGTGAGAGCCACCCTACCGCTTGATAGAGGTCACAGTGGTGAGTGGAGTAGGGTGCCAGGAGTGTGAAATGACATACGTTATTGTATATTGAGTTTAGACGTGAGCGTAGGGCAGAAGACACATGGGAATATATGGGGGAGCAGTAATCAATGATAGGGAGCAGGTTGTCTTGAGCTATAGCTAAGTGGGCCTCACTGGTCAGGAATTGTTTTAACCTATATGCAACCTCAAGCTTTTGGTTAACCTGATGAACAATGGAGTTGATGTGATCCATAAAGGAGAGGGAGGGGTCAAGAGTTATGCCCAAGTATTTAAAATTGGGAACATTCTGCAGTGCGGGGTCATCAGGTGAAAGTACCACACTCCCTCTTGCTGAAGCTAATTAGCAGGGTTGCAAATAATGTTAGTTCAATTTAACCCCTTCACAACACACCTGACTTATGTAGAAGTCACTGCAAAGTTAACTTCAAAAATGTCTCTTTGTTAGGAGTGAGGGGTTATTTTTTTTTTTTACTTTCTCTTTATACTCCCCCCCCAGGCCTGCGGCACTCCACTCTTCGGGAGTCATCATCTGCCTTCAGTCCCCACTCTCCTACCTGTTCCTGGAGCGGTCCATCCCCCATGGAGCCTTGGTTCTACCCCCCCCCAGGGTGGGGTCGAGGTGGGAGCCCGTACACCCCGTATTCCTAGTTTTGTCGGGATGCCAGTTCCAAGGCAGGCAGGAGGCATTGGGGATCGGGGCTTGTGCTTCGTCTACCGGAGGTGCCGCCGTCCATTTTTGTCATTTTCTCCCCATGTGGTGTGCGCCCTAATGTCAAGGTGCTGAGCACCGACATCTACCACTGGGCTGCTTTACTACTGGCTGGGCTTGCCGTACCTTGGGTCTCCACCTGGGGTCAGCCAAGCACCGAGCCTTGGTCCCCCCTCCCCCCCGGAGAGGCAAACTGTCCCTGGGATGCTCAAGCCTTCTCCCCCGGCCGTCTATCCAGCTTCCCAGGCTTGTTCCTGAACCCAGGTCACTGGCATCATGAGCGGTAGTGTTACCACTGTGCTGGCAGGCTGACAGGTGTGAGGGGTTAAAAAAAAAAGACATCCATAACAGAAAAAACAGATGTCAGCCCTTAACATGGTTCTTAAATGAGGATGAAATTACTCCAGGTGGTCTATTTTTGGACATTTTGTACACATTTCTGGATATAAAATATGTCCAAAATACCCTTATCTGAAGCTCTGCCAACAATACATTTTCAGTAGACAAGCTTCCAGACCTACACAGAGCCCTTCTTCAGTTAATGGCAGGTTATACAAAAAGTATTACTTAAGGGGTGGAGCCTGCAGCCACTAGAGATTGACGTGTTTCTCGCAGCTCCCATGGCCTGCTCACCTAATTCGGGGAAAAAACTTTTTTTATGTAAAATGTGGCATTTGGTGTTTGCTTGGACTCTTTGTAAGAACAGTGGTTACCTGCTCTAGTGGTGAAGAAAATCTCAAACTTTTGATAATGGGGAATCTGAAGAAACAACAGGAAGTGGGAAGCAGGCTGCAGCAGGTATTCTGAAGCCAGGAACCTTGAGTGATTTTAGAGTAGCGGAGACCACACTGGATGGTGTTTTACAGGCTATCAAGGTGTTAGACCTCAATGTGGAACTGTTGGATAGAAAGGTCTGAGACTTTCAAACTCATTTTGGTACTTGTGAGACACAGGTATCGACCACTTACACGGAGGCAAAAAATGCAAGTGGAGCAGCTGAGAGGATGATGACCATGACTGCTGGGTTAGTTAAAGAAAACCTGCTGCTTCATTACAGACTGGAACATGGAAATCAGGTGAGGAAAAAAGTACTGGTTATACTAACATTACATGGCTGTAGTTTGTTTGCACAATGGGGGTCGTAGCCCTTCCCTGTGTGGTCGCCAAACACATTGCAATGGTGAAGGGGGCAGAGGTTGCCATATACTATAACTGGTCTGCAGGCCATGCACTAGGCATGGGGATTTTTGCTAGGCTAGTTGCAGACTTGTGCGACACCCCCTGCCTGTAAAACTGTTACCGACAGGTGTTGGTAATGGTATGTGTGTTGATGGGTGGGTGTGTGTGCAAAGGTTTCAACTGGGACAGTAGGGCCAGCTGGGGGAAGTGAGGATGCACCAGACTGGTGGTCTGCATTTAGCACTATACAGGACAAAGGAGGTAGTGCCCACAAGACGCCAGGTGTGTGGCTGGGAGTGATGGAGGGAGGGGGAGGCCCTGGACTACCAGGGAGGTGGATATATTAACTATCAACTGGGCCAGGAGGGCCTTAAGTTGAAGTGGGGGTGGCTACTGAATGGCGCAGACTTGCAGCATGACATAGCACCATGGGATTGGCACTATATCATGCTGCAATTTTTGCACAGTGTATGGTGCAGTGTTATTTTGTATGGAAATCCATACACTGATAGCTGCTATTGTACCACAGTAGCAGGGTTTTAAAAAATTGATTAGCAGTTTTTTCTTGGAACAATACTAACTGTACAGAAAGCATTTATATAGGTTTTCTAGAAGTGTTATGTTTGTTAAACACAGTGAGGCAAGTGCTATGCATTTTCACAATGTTTTAGTACTTTTATGAGCAAAATGCTAATCAATTTTTAGAGTTAAATAAAACCCTGCAGTAGTGATGTCGGAATGCTGTTGTACCACAGCAGTGATGTCACTGCTGTGGTACAACAGCATAGAACCATTCCTCATGCTAACCTATACTGCAGATTCCTCATCAGGAAGATATCAGCAATGCTGAAAATACC
This sequence comes from Neoceratodus forsteri, assembly GCA_016271365.2. Lineage (NCBI taxonomy): Eukaryota > Metazoa > Chordata > Ceratodontiformes > Ceratodontidae > Neoceratodus > Neoceratodus forsteri. Next base: position 760,936,741 of record CM057453.1, read on the forward strand.
CCAGGTGAACAGTTTTCTTAAAAGCTGAACTTCTAGAAATGTTGCCAGCTCATGTAACTATTACTTAAATGGCATTAAGTGCTTTTAATCTTTTCTTGTTTGCTGTTGTTTGTTTATTTGAGTACTGATCAAGACACAGTCAGAAGGAGGGTAAATTTATTAAAATTAACATAGAGGCCCAGATATTCAAAAGAGTTGCACCAGCGCAAGTCCGAAAAGCGCCATTCTATGATATTCAGCGGGAGGCAGTTGTGCCCCCCAAATCACGCTGCGCAACAGCACAATGATAATGAATGTATGCGCAACTGAAGGGGGAAGAACCATGCATAAATGGCGCAGTGCGATATTCAACAACATGCGCCATGTGCAATAGGGGAGCCAGCGGAAGTTGCGCCATAGTGGAAATGAGCCAAAATAAAAAGAAACAAGGGAGAGGCGCAAGAACGCTACAGGGAAGGCACATGAGGCTGAACTCTGGCAAGAGAAACTGGGCAGCAGGGACACACAGGGCAGGCCAGGGAAAGGGCACCTGGAACCCACAGGCTCTGGGGAAGGTGTGGGGAGCCACAGAGCAGAAGGGAGAAGTACTTGCCACACAGCAGTGAGGCCAGCACAGTCAGGTGTTCCCGGTGCAGGGGAAGTAGCAGCCAGGACAGCGGGGGGAATACAGAAACAGCTGCCAGAGGGGGTGAACACAAGCCAGGGACATGGCCAGTGCCACCATCCAGATGGAGGCAGTAATGAGAAGGGTGAGAAGGCGGGCAGCAGGAGGGTGTGGGCATGGAAAGTATGCCCCCAACAGGCAGTACCGAGCCCGCACCAGCTTCGAGCTGTATAGTGATACGGAGATCGTGGGCCGGTACCGCCTGAATTGGGCAATTCTGAGGTGGCTCTGTGAGCTGTGCAGTGATGTGATGCAGGCACCCACATGACAGAGCCATGCTCTGTCAGTGGAGATGAAAGTGACAGCTTGCATGTGCTTGCTCGCCATGGGTACCTTCCAGAGACCAACTGGGGACACCACAGGCATAACCCAGTCGGCCACGTCACGCCACCTCACCCAATAACTCAGCGCACTGCTGCCACATACTGCGGAGTACATCCATTTCCCCAGCACACCGGCGGAGCGCACAGCAAACATACAGGAGTTCCACAGGGTAGCACGTATGCCTGGTGTGCTAGGGGCAATAGACTGCACCCATGTGGCCATCCGCACACCACCTGGCCCTGAGGAGGCCGCATATATAAATCGCAAGGGCTATGCCAGCATCAACTGCCAGGTGGTGTGTGATGCCAGGGGGCGCATAATCAATGTCTGTGCCACGCACCTTGGGGGAGCACATGATGCCTTCATCTGGCACCAGTCGGCACTGTGCTACAGATTTGAGAGTGGGGATATCCCTACTGGCCACCTAGTGGGTGAGAATGCAAACCACACAGACAATCATAGGGCCTGGGGGGGGGGGCATGGTCGGAGATGACATGGGTAGTGGCCTACATGGCCTGGGGCAGGGCGATGCTGATCACCAAACTAACCTCCACCCTCTACACACAGGTGACAGTGGATACCCACTCTGTCCCTGGCTGCTCACACCCTACCGGTGGCCCGCAACCCCATCGCAGCAATGCTACAATGAGGCACACACCACCACACGTAATGTCATCGAGTGGGTGTTCGGGATGCTGAAGGCATGTTTCCGTTGCCTGGACACCTCCAGCGGTGCCCTACAGTATAGCCCCTCAAAGGCCTGCTGGCTGTTCCTGGCCTGTTGCATCCTGCACAACATGGCCAACGAATGTGGGATAGCCATACAGGTCGAAGAGGGGGACAGCGATGGGGACGATGAGGACGCCGGTGACAATGGTGATGGGCAGCCCCCCCTTGGGCGACGGGACCCCTGACTGCTCCGGCTGGCACAGCTGCACCGGGACACCATCATGGAGGAGCACTTCAGCCAACCCAGGTAAGTCATGGGCCATGTGCAACCACCAGTGGCTAAGGCACAACCCACAAACACTCATGGACACACACCAGGGGTGCATGCCATCAAGGGAACTGGCTGGGCATGGAACCACACACACCACCAGGGATGGGTGAGGTCTAACATGCCACGCGGACACACACACACACACACAAACACACACAATGCACCAGACAAGCACAAAGGGTAGGAGGCACACTGACCCAGAACACCACCCCCTAGCCACACACATGTCCACAGACCACCACGCCCACTGCCTGTCATTGTGCATGTGTCAGATGCTTAGCACAATTGCACATTGGTGTACAGCACAATGCAGGCATCATCATGCACACGCAACTGCGGACAGCTGCCGGAGGGTGTGCAGATGGACTGTGTGTCCACGTGCAGGGCTGGGTACCCACCCGTGCATTGCCCACTGAATGACACAATGCACATAGGGCAGCACCAGACAGTAGCCACATTGGGAGACAGGTCAGTCACGCGCCACAGTGCCCCGGCCAACACAGATGCGTGGGCGGCCCCGCCGAGACCAGCCAGCACTGACAGGCTGACCACTGGCCTCATGGGGTGGCACCGATGGTCCCCCAGGGGTTCCACTGCGTGAACAGCGACCATGCTTGTGCAGGGGTCTGCAGCACACCAAACATGCCTGCGCCAGGCGTGCTCGGGATGCCCACAGCTGAACCCGTGTCGCATGGGTGATGATAGCGTAATACGCTGGGAACGGGGTGGACAGTGCACTGCATGGTGTCTGCGACGCATGGGAAAATAACTGTGTGCCCATTGTGGCCATGACAGCAGTGAATGCCTGTGTCTGCCTGTCAATGGCAGCGGTCACATCCTCCCGCAACTGGTGAATCCCTGCCAGGATCAAAGCAGTGTCTCTGCTGCGACGCTCCTCTGCCTGCTCCAGAGCCGTACGCAGTGCATCCACCGACGTCGCAAGCCGCATCTGCTGGTTGACTAATGCTTGCAGTATGCGGGTGTGGTCATCCAAGAGGTCATCTGCCTCCGCGGCATCCTGTCCCTCAGGGTGTGTGCAGCCCTGATGCTCAGCACCCCTTGAGGGTGGGCGCTGCACACCAGGACCAGGTCTGGGCATGTCCACAGGCGGTGCACTGACGCCGCCCCCTGACACTGTACCCCCAAGCCCATTGGCCGACTGCTGATGCTGCCCCTCCGGCTGCCACTCCCCAGGACTCACTGATGCTGCCGCAGTGGCCACAACAGTCCCACTGTCCTGTACACACACCAGTGCTGCCCCACTGGTGCTGACAGGCACAGGCTGGGATTGTGATGACACGCAGGCCTCCACGGCGACACCATTCACAGCCATGGCTGCGATGTTACCTGCTGTGTGGCCATCCTGTGGCACACACATGTCACTGCCCATGGTGTTAGCGACATCATCATCGGTGACGGACCCGGCACCAGCCCGAGTCACAGCATGCTGGCATCCGTGGACGCTGGCACGCTGGGACACGGGCAGGGCCTCCTCCACACCTGTTCCAACAACATCAGTCTAGACAGCCAGGCTGGTCCACTGTTGCACTGAGCCGCGTATACCTGTGGAGGTGGATGGGCCCTCCTCCATCTCCATCTGACCGCCTCAGTGGACAGGCCCACCACCGCTGACCCATGCAGACGCTCAGGATCCGTAAGGGAAAACAAAGTTGCATTACTGCATGTGACTTACCCTGCCCCCCCAGTAGACAGACCATGACCTACCATGCAATGACGGGCTACCACCCATCTGGAAGCCACCACCCGGAACACCCTCAATGGCACAACACTGCATGCTGCCAGCAACCCTCTCCTCCTGTCGGGTCAGGCGTAGCACCTCCAGCTGTCCCCCACCTGTCGCAGCTCGTGCTGCCCTGATGGCAGCCACCTTCTCCTTTATCCTCCTCCTATCTGTGCCCATCTTCTTCTTGCACTGCTGCACAGAGCGCTGATGGCTACCATGCAGGTTCACTGCATGCGCCACTTCCTCCCATGCAGCAGCACGGGCCTGTGGTGTTCCCTGCTGTCCGCTGAGAAGCGGCTCCTGGTCCAGGTAGGCCTCAAACAGGGCATCCGTCTCGGCCTTGGTGAAATTAGGCCTCCTCCTCCTCCCACCACTCTGTTTCTCCTCTCCCACAACTCGCTCGGTCATGATTTAGCCTGTGAGAATGAAAGTTGTTACCTGTGACTGTGCAGTCCCATGCATGTCCCAAAATCCACAGTCCACACTCCCAAACAGCATGCAACTCACCAATAGACTGCAGTAACTGACTATGGCCAGTGCAGCCCAATGTCGCACTTTTATAGCGCAACCCATGCAAATGAGGCGAGGCGCAACTTTAAGTGGATGCAAATTGCAGTGCTGCGCCATTGAATGGCTGATTAGCTGATTTGCATATGATGGCTGAATATTGCGCTGTTGCGCTTTGTGCAATTGTGTTGAACGTGCTGAGCCAAGGGCGCAGTTCTGTGACATGCGCAGTACACACCTAACTGCGCATGCCCGGGTTGCTGATGCAGGTGCCTGCCGTGCTGCTGACGTGCTGTGCATGGGAGGCAATGCAGGGCACGGCCACCATTGTGCCAGTGGTGCTACAGTGATGTTCACCTATATGGTGCTGTGGCACTGGGGCATCATAGGCGCACTGGGGCAACAGCGCGGTAGGCCACTACTGGAGGTAGCACACAGGCACCCAATCACGCTACACACATTGGGTTCCAATCACGCGGTGCCTGTCCATGCGCCAGAGACCCTTGACCCTGTGCCCGACCTTTGCCCCCTAGGCGCCATGCGTCAGGCATGGGTGCACCACTATTGCGCTGTTTGGTGACAGCGCGATAGGGAATGGCAGCGCTGTACTGCGCAGCATCTGCACATGGTGGAACCGCGCTGCAGAGCGCCATTTTGAACCTACTGAGAAAGAGAGATGGCGTGGAGGAGAGCTGCCCAGTGCAGCCAGATTGAAATGGCAAACCTGGTTGCCATTGTTGAGCTACTTTTTGGGCCACTGTTTGGGGAGGCACCCCTGGACAGGTCTAGGAGCCAGGTGTGGCAGGAGGTGGCCGATGCCCTGGAGGAGGCCACAGGAATGGGGCGGACGGTGGAGCAGTGCCGTCACAGGTATGGGGACCTGAGGTGGAGGGATCCAGACCTGCTTGCCCACCTGCAGGCACATGCCAGGAGGGGCACGGTGCCACGGCCAGGTAGGTGTAACGTCCATACACTTTTATTTTCCGTATGGGTATCATGGTTGCATGTGTCCGGAACATGGGGGCCATCCGTGTTGACTGTGGTGGTGTTATCAGGGTGTGGGGTGGGTGGGTCTGGCTGAGTGGGATTGCACACACATGGGGGCATGGGGACTTTGCTACAGGATTGTACTGATGTTCCTCTCTCCATGTTTGCACCTTAGGGCCAGAAGAGAGACAGCTGGCGAGGGAGCAGAGGTGCCAGCTGGAGGACCGGACCAATAGGAGGGGCGAAGGTCCACAGCGCCAGAGGGACCGGCCTGATGCTGGTGAGTGCCTTACCTCCATGATTACTATTGCATGCTGTGTAACAGGGTGGGCAGCGGGGCATGGCCACCATCCATTGACACCACTGCCATGCACGCGACTTGTTACAGTCAGCACTGTCCAGTGGCACTGCATGTCTGGGAGTGCCTCAATGGTGGTCCATACGTGCACCGGGTACATGGCTGTGCCACTGCCTTCGCACCACATAGCCATGTCACTAAACAGCCGCGGTGGTGCTGTGCAGGACTTGGCGGTCCGCATGGCTGTATGGACCTGGGTGGGCAGCTCTTGTGGACGTGATCACTGTGGGTGGTCACACACCATCACAGAGGCATGTCCCACGGCCGTATGCCATGCACAGTGGGTGGGCTGTATGGGGCTGTGCATTCACACCTATTGACTGTGCTTCTTTGTTCTAGGTGTCCACCAGCTGCAGGCAATCAGGGAGGCGCTGCAGGAAATACTCACCGTGACCAGGGCATCGCTGGACATCCTGCGGAGGATTGAGCGGCTGGGGGTCAGGCGGAGGCATGGAAGGCGGAGCAGCCGGAGCGGGGAGCGGGGCTCCCACTGACCATATATATGCTCCTGATTTCCCCTACCCCCGTGGACCCACCCTCACACCCCTCCTTTCCTGTACCATTTGTTCACCCCTGCCCCTTATCCACCCCCACCTTGTTTGTGGCCCTCTCCCCACACATTTGTACATAATTGTAAATACTTTTGTTGGATGCTTTTGATTACAATTCTTTTGATATGAATACTGTAGTGGTCTCTGATTTGCAGTGGGCTATAGGTGCTCAGCTGCAGTGGTGTGCATGGCGTCAGTGGTGGTGCAGTCATGTACGTGTGTGTGTCCGTGGGGTAGTGTCTATGGTGTGGGAGTAGCTATCAGTCAGTGTCTGTGGTGTGTGTGTTGTTCCCTGTGCACTGGATGACTATGTGCAGTGGTCCATGGTGCATGCTCTGTGTCCGTGGCGCACCTGTCAGCCCGTCCATGGCCTGTGCAGCTGACACCCTTGCATGTCTGTGACCTGCACAGTCTGCTGGCATGTCAGTGGTGGCTGTCCATGCAGGGCAGCCACTGTACCCGTCACAATGCTGGGTTGCCTCCTGTCACTGGTGTGGTGCATGTCTGCCTCGGGTGACTCTGTAGCCTCCGCTGTTGTTGTCCCACCTCCATGCTGTGGCTTGTGTGTGTTGCAGGGGATGTGCACCACTGTCTGTGACTTGTGCTCCGGGCAAATGATGGTGGCGTACAGGTCCACAGTGCCTGCGCAGGGTGGCTGGCACTCCTGTGCCATGGAGGACTGCTGGCCGTGTGTACACGGTTTCCATGGGCCCACATTGGGGGCTTGGTGGCCCCGCTACTGCGTCTCTGTGTTGGTGTGCCCTTGGGTATGGGTGGGTGTTTGTCCATGCACTGTGTTGCATCCGGTGTGGTGCATGCTTCCATGCACCACTGTGGATGTCTGCGCTGGCTGTTGTGGCCAGTGCTGGGTCGGGGTGTGTCCTTGGGAGGGTGTGCAAGGTGCTGTACCACTGGTTGTGGGTCCATGGCATGCCCTGTCACGTGTAGGGTACCTCGTGTGCCGATGCATGGTCGGTCTCTCAGCTGTACCTCGGGGGGTGCTGTGCGTGGTGGCACTGTGTATGCCGTCGTTGCATTGCTGTGTGCTGCCACCCGCTGATGGGTGTTCATGGTGGGGCTGCCTTGCATGGTTCTGTGGTGCACAGGGTTGCATTGTCACAGTGGGGGTGGTGGCATGCATGGGGTATCCTGCACTGGTGGACGCTGCACTTGGGCAGGGTGTCTGGGGGTCATGGTGCAGGGTGTGCTCTGCATTGGGGGGATGGTGTGGCATGGGGTGGTAGGCCCTCCTTGTGTGCTGGTAACAGCTTGCCAGGGGGTGTGATGGGGCACCACGGCCCAGCTGTGGGTTGGTCACTTGTCTCCATGGGCCAGTGGTTATTCTAGCACTCCCCCAGTTGTGCAGTGCATGGGGTGTGGGGGGACGATGTCTGTTCTGCTGTGTGTTCCTCTGCCCATCTGTGGCATGGGTGGTGGGCCCCTGCATCCCTGGTTGTGCTGTTGCATTCCTGCCCTGCTGCTGGGGGGCATCCCTGGTTGCTCTATGGCGCCTCTGGACTGCTCAGCTAAACATCCCTTGTTGCGCTATGGTGCATCAGATATGCTCAGGTTCCCCTCCCTAGTTGCACTATGACACAGGTGGTGCGATATTCAGTCGTTTGCTGTAGGCGCATCTTGGCCGGCTCAGTTTTTGAATATCGCACCTCTTGCGCATGGGCGCAATGGACTTGCGCTTGTTCCTGCTGTTGCGCACTTTTTGGGCGCAGTTTGAATATCTGGGCCATACTGTACAATATTTGGGCAGCCACACACAACAAGGCTGATGTTTCCATCTCTGGGTGAGATTAAATCATAGAAACCTGTCGAGCTTCACTCTCAAGGTCTAGGATGCCATCTCACTCCTCAATGGACACACAGCCTTGTTGGGTGTGGTTGCTCATACATTATCCTCAATGTGTCACTAAGCAGCATGCTTGCAGGTATAAACTCTGTTTGATCCCATGAACAGTTGGCAACCACATGTGTGATGCCACTTAGTTGCAGGAGGAACTCTGCGCCCAGGGGCTAAGAGTTCCTTTTGTGAGGGGTAGCTGTTTGTACCTCATTGTGTCTCCATGCAATATTTCCTGCTCACATTAACTAATGGTAGTGCTCATGTTTTTTTTGTTTTTTTTTATACTTAGATTTTATTCGATATTCTTGCTTATACATTCAAGACAACATTATTGTCAACCCGAGCAACAGTTTACAGGTGAAGCTCCTAACACAGTAGTTAACCATTTATACTTGTCAGTTATACTGTTATTTACTCCAATTAAAAAAAATAAGAAAAAAAAACTTAAAGAGAAGATAAAATTATTAAATTATTAAGAACCAGGGAGACAAGTTCATAAACAAAAAGAAACAAGTGTTGTCAATTGAATTAATTCTTGCTGCAGCCATCCGAATCAAGTCATCCGGGGGGGGTACAACATTATTCAGGGGCGGGCATACATTCCTCTCATTCATTCCTAGATAAAACCAGGAATATTTTGGGAAAGGCACAGAAGTTAAGGGACAGGGAGTACCGATGGGGGGAGGGGGAAAGGAAAGGGGAAGGGAAGGTATTGCTCATGTTATTGGCCTGAGCTTTCATACTGCTTCAAGAAGAAAGATGGCTTACAACAAAGTAAATGTTTGTCACTTATCAGTGTAACCCTTCCCCTTGGGAGAGGATTTATTTACCAGAGTACCTCCCCCACACCTTGAGAGTAAGCTTACCTGACTACCTGCTGCCCTTCTGAGGACCTGGACTGCTGCTGCTGACTCCCTCCCACTCAACCACAGAGGGGACTGGGAGCCAACACAAGGATGCCTCCTCTTTCTGGTGCCTCGTGCACCATCGTCGCACTACTACCAGTGGCACAAGAGCAGAAACATATGGCAGCAAAGGGTTCCTCCATAGCGCTCCCTGCTCACAGACTCCAGACCAACAGTAAAAGGGATGACTGTGACCCAGATTTGTTGTAGGGTTGGACATAATTGGGGGGGGCACAGTTCAGATGGAAGAGGGTAGCTGCAGCATTGCCAGGAAACAAGAGGTGAGAGAGCATGTGGGTAGATGCCAGCATAATGCAAACAGTGGATGACAGGGGTTGACCACAGCAATCACAAACTGCGAGTAATTCTGATTTAAAAAAAAAATGTAATTTCACATGAAGACATGGAAAAATGTTAGTGGGTGTCAATTAACGTGAGACAGATGCTGTTATGAAGTGAAAGCTGAATTTTGGGTTCTTTAACATGACACTCTTTCTCTGTCCTTCTGCAGAGTGGGCAGCAAGTTGTCTGGCCGCCAGCACCCACACCCCCGGACCTGGTCCAGCCAGTGACATGCTCTCCTCCACACAGGCCAGCATGCAGAGTTCCTTCCCCTTGGGGGACCTGAATCCCGATACCTGGAGGGCGCACCTCTCATGTCTGGGGGCACAGTGTACGGCCATCAGCCACCATGACAGCCCCACAATTTTTCTGCCATTTTTCCTTCCTCAGAGCTGGTCTTGCAATGGTGTCTGTGCACTTACATGCTGCCATCCGCTGCTCTCCAGCCCTCAACTGTGCACACTACCGGTAGTGCCCCTGGCCTCCGCCAGTTGCTGTTGCAGAGCGACAGGATCCCCCTGCCCACCCCAGAGGAAGGAGAGTAGTCATGGGATGCTCAGTCCTCCCTCTCCCCTGCAAACCCCTGATGGCCTGGGTCCACTCCTGAATCCAGGTTTCCAGTGTGATGTGAGGTGTGGCATCCAACGTCTCAATCCTCAGTGCCACTGGGCTGGTACAGAATTTCAGGTTCTTGTTGAAGTTAATGCTGCTTCCATATTTATGCAGTTAAGCCACGTTTGCTCTAGTAAACTTTTAATAAAAAAAGGACTTATAGCATATTTTTTTTACCACACACTATATAAAATAGTGTACGGGAGCCCTATTACTATGACAACAGATGGTGCTCTCCAGCTTCGCTTTCCAGGTCCTTGTTGTCATGGTAATCACTCAGGGAAAGAATAGACTTTTTTCGTACAGGCTGCTATATGCAATTCTATATATTCTAGTTTGATATATGCGTATGGAAACAGTGAGCCATTTAGTAAGTGGTGATTCACTGACAGGATAAGCTGCTCTGACCGAATGTTTTCCACAATAGGTTGTCCACCAATTTTAAAGTTTGGAGTATGAAAAACAGGTATTTATTTATTTAGTTTTTGTTAACCGGGTAGGTACGCTAGACAGCATAGCTGCCTACAGTATTTTCAGGTACGACCCGGGAGATTACAACAAAGGGTATGTAGACAATAGTAAATACAAGAAACATCATGGGAAGAAGTAGAGGTCAGACATAGTTCACTTATACAAAATTTTCAGCAATGACAGTACATTTGCAGGAATCTACTGTATATGTAGTAACAAAACAGGAATATAAGTGCAAATAACTAACAGTCATAAGTCATACAACTAGTGAGTAAGTGCTGGAAGAGAGGAAATAGCAAGATTTCCAGGCAGGTTTGAGAGTGGTAGAGGTTGGAGCCGGTAGGCAACTAGGAGGAACCAGTACAGGAGTGGGTGGATAGAGAACAGGAGTAGGGTTCAGAGCTTAAAAGAGCTACACGAAGCTCCTGTTTGAAGCTGTGTGAAGAAGGGGAGATTCTTAGATTCAGTGGAAGGGAGTTCCACAGTTTAGGGGGGCAGATAGAGGAAGCATTCTCCCCAATTTGGGTTTTACATCTCGGTTGGACAAGAAGGGATTTGTCAGCTGATCTCAGTGGGTAGGCAGGGGTTGCAGGTTTGAGCAGTAAAGCCAATTTGTCAGGTGTTTGGGAGGAGATTATATTCTTTATAAAACAGTAGGAGGTAAACTGATGGAAGGCTGAAGGGTAGACCATCCCAAGCTGGAGTATAGTGTGCATCGGTGAGTAAGTCTGGGTAAAATAGGTTGGGATCTTTTAAAGGAAATATATTTAGAAATGTACACACTGAATTGTGCATCTTAATTTAAGATGTTATTAATGGGTTTCTAAAAGATTTGGGTAGTTTATTGATAGTGGTCTACATTAGAGGGCTATGCCATGCTATGTGCACCATTCCTCTTCTGTGGTGAATCATAGAGGGATGTATCCTTGGGCTTCCTCCTGTCCTTCTAGCCCAAACCATCTGAGATGTTGCTAGCCTGAGCCACCAGATAATAGATTTTAAAGTGTGACAGCCAAAGTCCACCCAGAGGCTTCTGTCTTGCCAGTTTATGGTAGGCTCTTCTGCAGCCTTTGTTAGCCCATATAAATTTAGCAATAATAGCATGTACTTTGGTGAACAAATTTAGGGGAACGTGGGCTGCTAACATGTTCAAAGGGCATAACAACTGTGGTAGTATATTCTTTTTTATGTTTGCTTGCACATGCGCAAGAAACATTCTGTTACACTTAACGGCATTTCAGAGGTGTATCACTGCTGAGCCCATTGCCACTCAAACTGGAAGGGACTTAGCAGTCCAGACCAATGACCACGTACTGTGGTCGTGACGCCACTTGTTGCTTGCTGGGCAGAAACTTCGTGTAGTTGAAAAGGATCAGAGCCACTCCTATCAGAGGGGGCTTTGGTCCTTTCATTTGCATGAAGCCGGTCAGCAAGCAGCTGGTTGGTTTTCAGCATCAGGGAGCCTGAGTTATTGCATAATATATTCCTTCCTTCCTTCCTTTCTTTCTTTCTTTCTTTCTTTCTCTCTCTCTCTCTCTCTCTCTCTCTCTCTCTCTCTCGCTGGGTCCCTGTTTATCTATTAAGTGAGCCAGGGTACCCACCCTGGTACCATTTCTTTCTCCCATTCACTCCAGGTCGCTTGCCCGCCCTTCCTAATATTTATAAATATTTTTAAACTATAAGTGGACCAGGGTGCCCATCCCCTGTACCGCTTCTTTTGACCTCCTGTCCCTTCCAGGTTGCCCATCCCCATTCCTCAATGAGCCCAGCACTGGAGTGCCCAATCCCAGTGTCAGAATATGCTTGAAATAAAGAAAAAGTCCCTCAATGTTTTTTTTTATCTGTAAAACAGAAAACTGTCCCTCGCTGATCTGCCTCCCAATGCCCCCACCCACCCCACCTGACCTCCTACCCAGCAGTCACCACACACTCCACACACCCTCACTCACCCAAACATGTCCTATGATGATGAGCCACTCTCTGATCGAAGACACGTCTTGCTGCTGGATCCGCCGAGCATTTCAATGTATTTCAACATGATTTTGAACTTTGATACATAACTTTGTCATTTTTGCATATTTTGGCCCCAGGTTTTCAACATGGCATTTTTGGGACCCCCACCTCATGGTCAGTGATGGTGGAATTATACAAATCAGGCCCAAAAGGTGATTTTTGTGGTCACATTGAAAAATCACCTTTCAGGTGGGATTTGAACATTTTCATTGCCCTTGTTCATGTGGTGGAGTCATAAGAAGGGTATGTTGAAAATCTGGGGTCAAACTATGTGTGTAACCCCCCCGCAAATGGGGGTTCCCAAAAGTCTTCCAGGAGCTTGCCTGAATGCTCCAAGCCTGGGTGGTGTTCGGCGTCTGAGCTGCTTAACCGTGGTTGCAAGTGAGTGCTATCTGAGCCTCCATGTACTGTCTCTTTAAGAGCTGTCTGCTTGCAGACTTAATTAGTTTGTATGGGGGGACTGTGTATTTAATGCTCGAATCCCGCCCGAGCTCTGGAGTAATCGCTCCATTTTGTGGTCGCTGAAGGTGCAAAGGGAGTCCATCTGAAAGCTGTAAATTTTTGCCTGTAATCATTTAAAGCATTAGCAAAATTGTAGTTTGTCTAACCTGCCTTTATTGCAGCTGGGACTCTGTATGTGTTACCTCTCCATTTTGGACCTAAACTGCTGTGCTGGACCAATTGGGTTAAGGGAGCCCTAAAATGGAGCCTGTGGACGAATCAGAACTTGGACTCTTAATTTGAGCCAGCCACAAGGGGATTGTATGGGCAGTGACTCTGAGAAATGTAGTTTTGACCTTGGTGCCTTTTTCTACCAACAGAGGGAGTCTTACTGTGAGTGACAGCTGAATCAGCCAACAGAATAGTGTGGAGCTAAAGGAAATGCCCTGCTCTGTGACTGGAAAGATCAGATCAGTTGTAGCAGTGAAGAGAGAAGGAGCTGTGTGCTTCTGCGGTGTATAGTTTCGCACGGGAAGCACGAGTGAGGCCTTGAGTTTCGGTCTGCAGCCTTTGTGAGTGCCAGTTTGGACTGAATCCGAGTTGTGAGGAGAAAGAAGCACTAGAAGTGTGGAAACCAGGCTCACCCTGTCGAAGACTGGAGAAATTGCTGAATCGGCGCTTGGTCTGTCAGGAACTGAAGCTGCTGTGTGTGCTCCCGGGTGTTTTGCAGTAACTGCGATCGGGATCAAGGAGCAGCCTGCCTGGTATAATACTTTCCTTTTACATATAAATGTGCGCTGTGCTTGTGGGGAATCACTATTTCAAATCCCCTGTACAGTGAATTGTGTGCTGAAGCTGGAAGTAAACCCCAGCTTAGTTCGGACTACACCCATTTGCTATCAACTGCAGTGGGGTCCAGTCACAAGGACCTTGTCCTCACGCCCTGCTCTTCTGGCAATCCAGTGGGACATTCTCCATCTGATCCTCAGCTTGGGTGTTGGGAGTACAAATCAGGGTATTCCCATGCAGTTTGTTTTTCAATCACAAGTGTGTCATCTAATTCTTGTTGTTTCACTGTTTCATGGACTGAGCCCTCTGGCTCTGGATTACAATTGGGTGTTGTGCATGTATTTTCTTCTACAGAACCCTATCCATCTGCACCTGCCAGCCAACCCCGGTCAACGGACCTGGGTACCGATAGTGTGACTTTTAAGACCCTGTATGTGTGCACAGTACTGTGATTTAATGCCACTAATTAACATGATTTCCCCCTCCTGTGTTACTGTCCCCTAAATAAATCAGATTTATTGTTGTTATACTGTATACTGTCTGTGGTGGTGGTACTCATGGAAACAGTATTGTGTTTTGCTGTGTATGTTGATTAACCTTAATTTACAGGGGGTCCTCAGAGACGTGCTGCTGAATCAGTCTCGAGGGTAAGTGGTATCTATACGAGTGAACAGTGTGTAAATGTGGGGTATTGGGGTTGTAACTCCGGTGTACAGTGTGAGCCACTAGAGGGATAAAAGGGTGTCTCACTGTTCCACAGGGCTGTGACCAAGTTAGTCTAACCACTACAAACTCTGACCTCTGGGTGGAGGCACCCGCCATAGGACCTAGGCCCCTCAACCTGTCCCTAGTCAAACAGGCAGGGGTAGTAGCCCTTGGGATAGCGCCACCTAGGGGTTACATGTGAAAATGGAAAAGTTATGCGCGTATGTTGAACATATTCTATGCTTGCTTGTAACCTGGGTAATTTTAAATATTTTGACCACAAAAATTTTCAGCATAGCCATTTTTTCACACCACCATGCAAAGGTGACAGCATTCATTTTTCAAATCCTGGTCAAAATGTGCTTTCGTACCTGTGGCACGGAATGACGTTTCAGTGGCGCAGAATAATGTTTTGGCGGGGATTTGAAAATGTTCCTCTAGTGGGTTCATGAGGTTGGGTAATAAGAAGGCTATGCTGAAAATTTGGTTTACAAATATGTTAAAATGCCCAGGTTACGACTGAACATTACACTATTTCAATGTTCACTCATTTTATTTTTTATTTTATTTGTTTTACTAAGAAAAGCTCCACTGAGCAAAAGCTCATTTGCAAGGAGGTCCTGGGTAGGACAGCAAAGGCAATACATTTATTTATTTATTTAAATTTTGGTAACCGGGAAAGGCCCACTGAACCAGGGCTTGTTACCAGGTGCGACCCCTGGGAAGGGGAGAAGGAGGATGTTTACAGTTGTGAATACACATGGTAGACAATATTATTACACAAAATGAACAAAGATAATGCAGTGTACATTGTAACCAAACATAATAAATAAGGAAACAGACATAGTAGGGTGTAGTGCTTCAGAACAAAGTATTACTTAACAGGAACAGATAGCTAAGCTATATCAGCAGATAGCCCGGAGAGCAGGAGTGTTTCTTACTAGTGTAGTAGACACAGTAGATTGGAACTAACCGGACACAGGATAGGGCTGATCAGTGGGTACTGCTATTGGGTGAGGAGATTGGGCATGAGCATGTGCTAGGGTCTAACATTTGGAGCTGTTGTTTGAGAGTTTTAAGGGAAAGAGAGTTGCATAGGGAAGCAGATTGCAGGTTCCATAGGTTAGGGAGGCAGTAGGAGAATGTCTGAGAGCCCACGGTTGAGCAGGGACAGGGCAGTTTGTAGGTATGCAGGTCCCTGGACCTTAAGCTATTCGGGGAGGGAGCAGCAGGGGAGAGGAGGTCAGTGATGTACGTTGGAAGGTTTCCTATCCAGAATTTGGCAGCAGGGCAGCACTGAAAACAATGTCAGCATATTCAAAGAGGGGCAGGATGAGTTTGATTAGCTTGCGCACAGGGAGGGAGAGGGAGTCCTTATGCCTGTATAGGAAGTCTAATTTGGGGTGCAGTTTAGCACATCCATCTTTCGGATGAGACGTTAAACCGAGGTCCCATCTGCGTGTTCTGGTGGTAGTTCAGGTGGATGTTAAAGATCCCATGACACTTCTCGTAAAGAGTAGGGGATTTTTCCTGGTGCCCTGGCCAAATTTCCCCTCATTCACTAAAAATACCACCAACAGCTTAATCTAGTTCAAGGTCAGTTGGCATTCATCTGTATCCCTCTCCCTTGGGTCGTGCCTGAAAATAGGCAGGATTTGTCTAGTGCACTTACCCGGTCAACAAAAACTAAATAAAAACATAGGGAGTCAGTGTGAGAGAAAAAGGATAGAATCTGGTGTAGTCAAACCCCCAAGTATTTAAACGTAGTTACTAACTCTGGGGGGGGGGGCATCAAGTGTATGAAAGAGGAGAGGGGTGTGGATGGAGGATAATTTTGGGGGGGTCCTGAATGTCATTGTGACTACCTTTTTAACATTTACCCTGAGGAGGTTTTCACAAAAGCACGGCATTCAAATCTGACTGTAGAGGGGCTTGGACAGCAGTGGGAGAGGGGCCAGACGCAAACAGAATAGCATCATCAACATAGAGATGAATGTTAGAAGAAATGCAGACTGACAGGAGTTTGTTAATAAAGATGTAGAAAAGTAGGGGGCCCAAACTGAACCCTGAGGTACCCCAGACAAGATGGGGTGGATAGAAATACAATGATCATTAGTGCAAAATACATGCAACATAAGGAGAACTGAATACAAAAGCAGGAAATAACAGTTGATTATTGGGAGGGGAATAACAGGTTTTAGTCTTAGCGTCATCTGTTTGTTGCAAGGTAGTCCAACAATGGAAGGAGTGTAGCCTGTACCAAAACTTTCTTATCATCTCGGTTTAGGCAGGATTTGTTACGAAATAAAAACCCAGTTTATGCTGTAACTTCTTGCAGAGGGCATCTGTGTGAGCGTTAAAGGGCACCTTTCCCAGTCCTTTTGACTTTCATGCATAAATTATCCCTTCCTGCATTGATTCTGGAATTGTATTTCATTACTGTCCTCAGCAGTTTTTGCATTCTGAGCTGCTAAAAACTGCAGGGTGTACCAGAACTTCTATAGCAAGCTTGGTATTGCTGTGGACCCAGGGTTGTACTGCTGACATCATTACAGTATATGGCAGAGAGGTGACTCACATTGCAGTACCGTGAAATTGCAGCAGTTTTGCAAGGGAAAACTACATTATTAGATGTACATACTGTGGTCCCTCTTCACCAAGACACCCTGTTAGTAATGCATTATGCCAAAATCCAAATGCATTGTCAGTATGTTTTTTGTAAAACTGACTGACTTTTGCCTCTGTAACAAAGCATGGGGATTGAGAGAAGACAGAGTTGCTGTCAGCACCTTTCCCAGTACTTTTGACTTTCATGCATAAACTAACCCTTCTTGTATTGATTCTGGAATTGTATTTCATTACTTTCCTGTGCAGTTAGTTTTTGCATTCTGAGCTGCTAAAAACTGCAGGGTGTATCAGAGCTCCTATAGCAAGCCCAGTGCTGCTGTGTACCCAGGGCTGTACTGCTGACATCACTGTATGGCAGAGGACTGATTCACACTACAGTACAGTGAAGGTGCAGCAGTACTACAATGCTAGGTGTACATACTGTGGTCCTACAATGCATTATGCCAAAATCCAAATGCCTTGTCAGTATGTTTTTTTGTAAAACTGACATACTTCTGCCTCTGTAACAAAGCATGGGGAGTGAGAGAAGATCAAGTTGCTGTTAGCCGAGACAGTTAACTGTCAATTTATGCATCAGTGTGATTAGTGTCTACACCTTGATCATTTGAAAGCAATAATGCCTCTTTACCCATGCCATATTGGTGCCTTCCATGTCTTTCTGTAGTAAAGCACCTGGCAGTCACCCCAATTGAAAATCCCTTACTGCTCCTCCATCCTACGCCTCCTCAACATTAGCATGGCACTGTGGAATGCTGAAGACTAACTTTGGTACTATATAATACAAACAATGTGTTTAGATGTGCTATATGTTCTACATGTGTAACCCTGGTGCCATTATACCGAGGGCTACTACCCCTGCCTGCTTCCCTAACAACAGGTTTAGGGGTCTGGGTTCAGAATTAACTGCTACTGGGGCCTCCTTTCCCTCAGTGTACAAACAATTATGGTGCCTCCACCCAGAGTAGTGCTTAAGTGGGTTCCTGACAGAACTGGTACAGCCCTCTGGGAAGATATAACCACCCACAATCCAGCCTAGTGACCTTTTACACATAGTTTTATAACTGCAACCCTTGACACTTAAAATATAGGTTAATACATGCATTAATAATATGCTCATGTACGCTCCACTTACCAGCAGGGTTTGGTCTCTTGGCATTCACCCTGCAACCCCCTGTAAGAAACAGTTTCAATAGCACAACATGCACTTTCAGAATGCTTTGCTAATGTTTCAGTAACAGTAGATCAGGTAATGATATGCTCACAAGCCAGGTTAAAGAGCAGCTTCCTACTAGTGGGACAGAGGCTACCCCCCCCAATGTCAGTTATAACTAACCTGACCAGGAGTGTGCAGTCAAAATCCTGCATCTTAATTCTTCTTTCAAAAATTACAGCCCTCGTAATTTCGTTTTTCACCATAGCCGAAAAAAACAAGCCGGCTTCCTGATTCCCAAACCCGCCCCGCTGGCCCACGCGGCCCTGTTTTGGCGTCACAAAGCGAAGGCTGCGTGAGCATGCCCCATTCACTTCTATGGGGGCAATATTCTCATACATTTATAGATCACTTGTAGTTGCAATTTTTATAAATCAAAGTGATCGATTAATAGGGTCTGTATTAGTCGGTCGATCGCTTTGATGTATGAAAATCACATTAATGATTAAGATGCAGGATTTTGTGTGCATACTTCTGGCCAGGTTAGTTATCACTGACGTTGGAGGGACCAGCTACTAGGGAGCTGCTCTTTAACAGTAAAACAGTAAATCAGATTTACTGAGGGAGCGTAAACAAGGAAGGGGCCAAGAATCTAGGCAAATGATTACTTTACTACTCTAAGACAGGCTTATTTGCTCTTCAATTACTTTATTTCCTGACTTATCAATCTTTGCAATTACTGGGTACCCATAGTGGAAAACAGGCATGCCTTAGGTGGTGCCGTGGGTTGCCCTGGGTTGCAGCTGTTGTTGGGGCCCTTGATGGAAAGAAATAGTGATTAAATATGAACAAACACACTTGTAACACCACAAAGCAATTGTAATCCTGGCTGGATGGCCCAGTCATATTAAAACACATTAACTGGCAAATTGAATCAGATGGCACCCTTAAATAGTTGAGGCTTCATTGCAGGGAGCTACCCTGGTTTGCTCACTGTACCCAGATGAATGGAAGAAGGTGCTGGCGGCATCAAGACCTGTTGCTTGCTTGAGCTGGTAGTAGGGATTGGGGCCGACATGACTCACCTTCACTTCTCAGTCTTTCTCTGTAGGTGGCCACAACCTGTGATGGATTGCTGCGCAGGGGCTGATTCCCCAATGCTGGTCTCTCGCCAGGATACTGGTGATGGCACAGGAACAGTCTGGCTGGGCTGTTGCTGGCATAGGCCCTGCAGAAGAAAATATCTTTTAAGTTTAGGCTGCGTGCTGGTGAACCCTCCAGCTGGGTTTCGGCAAAAGTCTCTCCTGCACTGGAGTGGCTTCTGTTTTGGCCCAAGAGTCCCAGGATCAATGTCTCCACACATGTGGTAGGCCACAGTCTCAGTGGCTGAAGAAATAGCAAACTTTCTCCTTCTTGGTGAACAGCCGATTTTCTTTCAGTCTTCTGAAGAAACCTTTCAAGCTGCCTAGTTGCAGTCCTGGATTGAATCGATCTGCTTTTGGGATTGAGCTGGGTCCACAGGAGTCAGAACAGGCCTCCTTTCCTGCAGTTCCTCTCAACCCTACTACAAGCTGTTACCTTCTCGGTAGCTCGAGCTTAACGGAACTCTACAAGGCTCCCTCTCTCTCAAGAGAGCCCTGACTGAACTGAACTTTCTGTTTTAACAGTTCCATACTTAGTCTGGGATTCCTGGATTCTGGTTGGCTAATCTGGCTGTCAATCACAGTCTGAGGACCCTCATTGGTTAGTTTAGGTGCCAACCTGAAAATTCACAGCTTCTCCCACAAGTCACTGTAATAAGGACCCCTTGAGGACCCCTTGGTTCCGACCGGTCCAGAGCGGGAGTCCAGGACCAAAGATGGATGCTCCCATTGGGAAGTTCACTACTGGCAATACTGGCAGTGCAAACACCTCATTTTATTTACAGAACAGTATGGATTTGGAAATAAATATTTACAGTACTAGATCAAGCTCCCTCTGCTCTGTAATCAACGGCAGAATGGAGTGGATTAGAGTGATGCCTGGCCAGTCACAAGCTCCAAAGCACTTGGACCCAGCCCAGGCTATTTACACTGCACACTTGGGCTGGAGCTCTTAAAGGGATAGCTCGGAGGCATGGCATTGCACACACACACGCAGAGTCACAGCAGAACATCAACAACCATGGATTTATTTTTCTTTACTTCAATGCTTGGATCGATGACGAACTCTCACAATTTGGACAGCACTTCCTCCAATTGATGAACTCATTGGGCCTCTCACAGGTGGTTGCCACTGCCACTCATAAATATGGCCATTCCCTTGACCTGGTCTTCCTCCTGGGAATGGAGGCCTCCGGCGTGGGGGTGGAACCCATCGGATGGTCGGACCATTACACTGTGCAATTCAATTTTTGCACCCCTCCTCGTAGGCCAGCCCCTGTGGAGATGGTCAAGTACTGCCGTTTGTGGGATGTGACTCCCGATGGTCTAACTGCGGTGCTTGATCTATCAGAATTTCCAGTGGTGAGCTTGGATCCGGAGGTTTTGGTTCTGGCATATAATAATGCCATTACCTCTGCACTGGATTCCATTGCTCCAGTCCGTGTGTGTCCTGTCTCCCTTCGCCCCCGGTCCCTGTGGTTTGACGGGGACTTGAGGGAGATGCGCCGATTAGGATGCAGGTTAGAGCGGTGCTGGCGGAAATCCGGCTTAGACGCCGACCATCTTAAACTGCTAGAGCATTATCAACTCTATCAGTTAGCAATTTCCCATAAGAAAGCAGTATTCCTGTCCGGGGAAATTGCTGCCACCCAGAACCGACCAGCTCAGCTCTTTCAAACCGTGGACAGGCTGTGTAACCCAGCTTGTCTACAGGTTCGTAGAATCTTTTCACAATTGCAGTGTAATGAGCTTGCTCGGTTCTTCGCGGATAAGGTGGCCGACATCAGGGCGGAGACCTGTGCAGTGCTCTCTATGGGAGTTGCTGTGGATCAGCACTTGGTCACTATCCCTCTTTTTTCCTGGAGTTCCTTCAAATGGCCAGAAATCGTGGTTGTTATGAGGATTGTCCAGGGTATGCATACTACATGCTGTAGTTTAGATCCGGGACCCACAGCCCTAATAATGGGCTGTGGGGATGTCATCGTTCCGGTTCTAGCGCAGATAGTCTGGTGCTCCCTTGACTCTGGTGAGTACCCTTGCTCCCTGAACGAGGCAGTGGTGACACCATTGTTGAAGAAGGCTTCTTTGGACCCAGACTCTCTCGCCAACTACAGGCCAATCTCTAACTTTCCCTTTTTGGGGAAGGTGATTGAGAAAGTAGTTGCTGCTCAGTTGGACAACCATTTGTCCATCCATTGCATCTGCGAACCTCTCCAATCTGATTTTTGAAAGAGGCACAGTACCGAGACTGCGCTGGTTCGGGTGATCAATGATCTCCTGATGGCGAGAGACCAGAAAAAATGGTCCATTTTCGTTCTGCTTGATCTGTCATCAGCATTTGACACCATTGACCATGGGGTTCTGCTTGAGTGCCTGAGATGCATCTGTGGGCTTTCTGGTTTGATCCACAGATGGTTTACTTCCTTCCTCACTGGTAGAACTCAGAGGGTGGTGTCGGGGGTCTTTTCCTCTGACCCCATCTCTCTGTCTTGTGGAGTGCCTCAGGGCTCAGTGCTGTCTCCCATTTTGTTTGCGGTGTATATGCTTCCCCTCGGAGACATTGTAAGATGGTATGGGCTGAAGTTTCATTGTTATGCCAATGATACCCAGCTCTACTTGTCTTTTGCACCTGACCAGGATGGAGCACTCTCGGGGTTTAATAACTGCCTTAGCGAGATCCAAGGTTGGATGAGGTTCAGCTGGCTGAAGTTGAATCCTGGGAAGACGGAGGTGATGGTTGTGGATCCCTGTCGCTGGATGGGGGGTGGGGAGCAAATCAGTCTTTGGGTTTATTCCTTGGGGATGTTGAGCTCCCTATCTCTGAACAGGTGCATGACCTGATGGTGATTCTTGACGATAGACTGAAATTATGTGCACAGGTGTCAGTTGTCATTAAGTTATCCTTTTATCATCTGAGGAACATCGCTAGGATCAGGCGCCTTGTTCCGTCCTGGGACCTACCAACATTGATTCATGCTTTTGTGACCTCACGTTTAGATTACTGCAACTCCCTATACTTTGGGCTTCCAGGGGTTGATATCCGCTGCCTGCAGCTGGTGCAGAATTCCACAGCCAGGTTGTTGATGGGGACTCCTCGATCTTCCCACATTACCCCTGTGCTGCGGGAGCTGCACTGGCTGCCTGTTCAGTGGCGGATCACCTTTAAAGTCGGTTTACTGACTTATAAAGCCCTACACGGACTGGGCCCTGACTACCTGAAAGAGCTCCTGGTTCCTTACCTCCCTGGGTGACCGCTCCACTCGGCCAATGAGGGGTTGCTGGAGATTCTGAGGGTGCTTTTAAAATCTTCTGGGGCCCAAGCTTTAATGCTTGAGGCACTGACCCTCTGGAATTCTCTACCCCATTGGATTAGGGAGTGCATGACTGTGGGGGGCTTTAAACAAGCACTGAAAATGTACCTATGGAATAGGGCATATGGGGACGGTGTTGATATGGATTGACTGTAATAGTTTGGTTGTTTTAATGTTGTACTGTGAACTTGTTTTAATTATGTACTGTGCCTTGATTTGGAAAGGTGCATTATAAATAACGTTTATTATTATTATTTACTGGCCGTCTGCCAGGCAGTGGGCATCAGAGGAGCCCTGGGAGATACTTAAGGTAAGCCCCCCAAAATTGATGGGGGAGGCTACATATGCATGTAGAGGTGGTTTAAAAAATTGAGGGCTATTTCCAGAGAAATTCTTGTTTGAAAAGTGAAACCGGGATTCCACACGTGTGTGGACCGGCGGCATTATATGGTACCCAAATTAGTCTTCGCATCCTGTGGTGCCATGCTGATGTCGAGGAGGTGTGGGACAGAGGAGCTGTAAAGGATTTCCAATCAGAGTGACTGCCAGGCGCTTTACTACAGAAAGACATGGAAGGCACCTGTATGGCATAGGTAAGGAGGTATTACTGCTTTCAAATGATCAAGGTATAGACACTAATCACACCAATGTATAAACTGATAATTAGCTTTCTCAGCTGACAGCAACTTGATCTTCTCTTATTCCCCATGCTTTGTTACAGAGGCAGACGTAAATCAGTTTTACGAAAAAAGAACCTACTGACAAGGCATTTGGATTTTGGCATAATGCATTGCTAACAGAGTGTCTTGGTGAAGAGGGACCACAGTATGTACACCTAGTACTATAGTTTTCCCTTGCACAACTGCTGCAACTTCACTGTACTGCAGTATGAGTCACTCCTCTGCCATATACTGATGTCAGGAGTACAGCCCTGGGTCCACAGCAACACTAGGCTTGCTACCAAAGCTCTGGTACACCCTGCAGTTTTTAGCAGCTCAGAATGCAAAAACTAACTGCAGAGGACATTAATGGCATACAATTCCAGAATTAATGCAAGAAGGGATCATTTATGCATGAAAGTCAAAAGGACTGGGAAAGGTGCTGACAACAACTCTATCTTCTCTCATTCCCGATGCTTTGTTACAGAGGCAAAAGTAAGTCAGTTTTACAGAAAAACATACTGACAAGGCATTTGGATTTTGGCATAATGCATTGCTAACAGGGTGCCTTGGGGAAGGGGGGGGCATAGTATGTACACCTAGAACTGGTAGTTTCCCTTGCACAACTGCTGCAACTGCACTGTACTGCACAGTGTGAGTCACTGCCCTGCCATAGAGTGATGTCAGTGGGAGCCAGCAGCCCAGCAGCTGAACAGCAAAGGCAAGTGCAGCAGGGCTAAAGTAGGGCTCAAAAACAAATGCAAATTATGGAAGGCAGAGTAAACCTTGGCCAAAAATAACAAATGCACACACCCTTTCAGGTCTAGTACTGCATATAATGACTACAAGCTGTAACTTTTTGGACCATCATGAAAGGTACTCTTTAAATGTGAGTTTATTGTCCAACCACATGCCCAGGTATTTAAAAGTGCATACAGGTTCAGTTATTTTATTGATGAGTGTGTTGATGCCAGATACTGGGGAGGTGGGGCTTTGTTTCTGTGAGAACACCAAATATTTAGTTTTGGCTGCATACAGAATTAAATTGGATACATGGAGGTTGATTTGTAATAGATTAAACTCATCTTATAGGGATTGTATGGCTGTATCTGCATCTGGGTTTGTGTTATAGAGTAACGTGTCATCCGCATAGAAATGGAAGTTGGCATTGGTAATGTTTTGGCCTAGGTCATTGATATGTATATTGTAAACAGTAATGGGCCCAATATGGAGCCTTGTGGCACACCTTTGCTAATTCGTACACAAGTGGAGGTAAGGCCTTCTACCTTCAATGGCTGATGCCTATCCATGAGGTAGCATCTAAACCATTTTACTACATTTGGACCAGGTCCAATGCTAGCAGGCTTACCCAGTAGAATATTATGGTCATCAATTTTAAATACCTTTCTTATATCCAAAAAGAGTGCAACAGTGGTGTGTTTACAGTCTAAGGCTGAATACCAGTCATTAGTAACTTTGACCAAGGCAGAGGTAGTGCTATGCTTAGAGCGGAAACCTGACTGCATGGAGCTGATGAGGGAGTGCATTTTAAGGTAGTGTTTTATTTGGTCATGGATCAACTTCTCAAACAATTTGGCTAGCACAGGTAAGATAGACATAGGTTGATAGTTATGTGGTGAGGTTGTATCCCCTGACTTGAAGAATGGAATAATATGTGCTATCTTCTATAGGGAGGGGACCTTGCAGTTTAATAGTGAGAGGTTGAAGAGATGCATAATGGGCGCAGTAAGGATTGGGCATCCTATTTTTTTTAACTTTATTTTTATTAGTTATAAAACTGAACCAGCCAGTAAGCATTACAATTAATGACATTCATAGTACTGTATACACACCTAGTATAAACAAGGGTGTCACACATATGTTAGCTTCAGGGTAAAGAAAAGTCATTAATTGGTGGTACATTATGTGGGGTTAAGTTCCTGCTGAAACTGTCCAAATGATTATAAAAGCCTGGCCAAGTCATGACTGTGAGCTACTTAGGAAAGAAAGTGCATTAAAAATAACATGCAAAAACATGACTTACAACAGTCTTTATGCTCACAATACCATAACATTTTTTAAACACCCAGAACCTCCTCATTACAACAACTCGAGCTATACAGATTCGAAATACCTGTTTAAACATTAACAGTTAGTTCCCTATACAAAAGGCCCAAAACGAGGACAATTCTGAGTTCACATATTTTATTGGTCTCCCACTGACAGTCTCCAGTAATATATAAATGTGACCCAACACAAACAGAGCAGTATTTATAAGTTTGTCTCTCCACTAAAGAAGGCTGCAGGCTTAGTCTGCATCGTTGTTCTCCTTGCCATGTGGTCGGCACCATGTTAGGGGCTAATTAAGCCAAAATGTCTACCTAAAGGAGCATCATAGTGGGAAAACAACTAAAAAATCTGAATTCAGTACCTTCATTTAGGTTTATTCAACCCTCTTCTTTGTCAGAGCCCATGGTTCTTCCTTCCCCAGTCACTTCATCCCTTTGGAACTCTTGAATGATCCTGTCCTCCCTTTTCTTAGCCTCCATTGGATCATTAAACTGATATGTTTTATTACCATATGTGAGTCTGAGTTGTGCTGTAGCTAAGAGGGTATGGAGTATTCTATTTTTTAAGAAGAGTGGTTCAATGATATCTGCTCCTGCACTTTTTTTAGGGTCTAAGGTGAGAAATAGATGTTCCACCTCCTTATGTGTGACCTGCTGAAAGTAGAAAATATGTGGGACATTTGTGAGGGAGTCTGGCAGGCTAGGAGTCGGGAGAGGTAAATTGACAGAGGTGTCAAAGGCATTCCCTGCTGAGACAAAGTGTAGGTTCATTTCTTCTAGCATCAACTGCTTGTCTGAGATCAGCTGGGTACCATTTTGGAGCTGTTTGGTAGGGATGGCAGGGCTGATGCCCCTTCAAGGTTTTTGAAGGCTTGCCAGAAACCGGAGGAGTTGTGTCTGTTGTTATTCAGAAGGGTCTCGTAGTAGGTGAATTTGGTTATTTGAATTAATTTAGCACACTGGTTCCTTTTTTGCCTAAAGTTTAGCTAGCCTCGTTCTGATTTGGCGAATTGTGCCCTGGCCCAGAGCTGGTCTCTGTTCCTGAGTTCTGCTTTTAATTCCTTGGAAAACCATGGGGGTAGTTTTTTCCTGGATCTTCATTTAATATAGGGAGCTAGTTGATTAATAACCCTGTTAACTTGCTGAATATAGAGAATAATGAATACCTAACTATTGGTAACAAGCTGGTTAGTTCATCGAGAGGTTGTCATGGTGACCGTTTGAACCTTGAGAGCGTAGCTCGAGAGGTTTGGTTGCCATGGGCAACCTCGAGATCAGCTAACCCAGCTTGTTACTAGTCTTCGGTATTTATTGTTTTTTATAGTGTAGAATGCCAACTGCTACTGAAATGAATACTTTACGTGACTATTTGGGAGACCTACTTTGTTTTTTCATCCACTGTGCTGCTCTCCTTTGCTCTTGTTTTCACCACCACAGCCGCTTCCAGGTCATATAATGTGCATGCGCTAGCACGTTCGATGTTGTTATGCTGTAGTAGCTATGTAGCTAGTGCAGCATAACAGCTATGATGACGTAGCTACTACAGCATAACAACATTTTGAAAGTGATGGATTTCTGTCACTAACAACGTTCCATCATACACCATAAAAATAATTATAGGCTACCTGAATTGTAGCTAAGTAGAAATCCTGCCAATTGATAGTGGCTAGTTTTTGAAAATACTTGTGTGTGGTGAAATGAGAGAAAGAAGGTTTTTGGGTAAAGGATAGTTTACCATCAGATTAAGGGACATTTCTAGAGCAGGCAGCTGCATTATGATCACTAAAGACATTGTCAAAAATAGCGGTAAAGGAGATTTTCTGTGGTCTGCCAGTGAGGATGAGATCCAGGCTAGATGAATTCAGAGGGTTGTGCGTATTGGGCTGAGTAGGTTCAGAGATGATTTGCTGGAAACCCAGGTCATCACAGAATTGTTTTTTGTCATCTGATTTTGGGTACTGCCTATCGTAATTAAGGTCTCCCATAATTATTATTTCATTGTTATATGCCATGGCTAATTTTTACAAGAACTGAATTAGCTCCAAGCCACCTGCAGGGGCCTATAGCAGCCAATAATGGTAACTAATTTGCCCTTGGAGAGGGATAAGGGGATTGCTATACATTCAAACTCTGACTGCTCGGTCTGGGAGGTGATTAATGAGGATGTGAATTTGCTTTTGACACAGAGGGCAACCCCACCACCACCACCATGAGTTTGCCGGTCAACCCTAAATACATCACAGTCTGGCAGGGAAATTGCTTTGGTAGGGGTGGATAGACTGAGCCATGTTTCGACTAGCAGTAGTACTTCTGGACTGGCTGCTTTAAGTAGATCCATTTTATCCAGCATACTACGAATGTTGATGGGCATGAATTTTAAACCATTTGAGTTAGCAAAGTCAGATGGTGTAGACACCGCGGGGAATGGTCTAGGGTTCAGTTTGATGTTTCCTGAACAAATAAGAACATTAATATCAAGTGTCTAAATAGAATTGTGACATTTTGGAATTTATACTTACTATATCTGGAAAGGGTAAAGTTTTGGGTGTTTGTAATATATATGGTAATACCATGGCATACGATGCATTCGGCAGTGGCTAATATGAGGGGGCTATATCCTAGGGAGCCGTGGGTAGTCATATATCTGGCCTGGGTAATAATAGCCAATGTCGACATATAATGTCCACATAACTTCGCTAATTTTCAATATTTTGACTCCAAACTCTCAATGTAGCCATTTTTCCATACCACCTCATAAATGTGATGTGTCATTTTTTGAATCTTGGACGACATGTGTTTTTGCACCTCTGGTGCGAAATGACATTTCGGCCAGTATACTATAAATAGTGCATGTCATGTTTATGAAGTGAATTATAAAACAAGTATCTTGAAAAGTTGGGGTCAAAGTAAAAAAAAAAAATATAATTGTTTAACAACCTTTATGTGTAGTGCCAGTCTTCACTCTAGCAGCCATGCTTTATGATCCTGTCTCTGTGAGCTGAGTTCGGGGGTGAGCTCAGTGACCCAGTTGGATGGGGCGAGGGTGGGGGAATGGCACTGTTATGCGACACCCCCCCAGCCAGGGAATGAAAGGTGCAGGGTTGTCCACATAGGCCCAGGTACCATATAGTGAAAACAACTGTCCTCTTGGCATAGGGCCCTGCACCTCTCCACCTGTGGGTGGCAGAGTGCCTCGTGAATTGTCTGATAGATGCACTCTTTGCCCTGTGCATCTGTATCTGCAGCCACATGGAAGTGCAGGGTCCACAGAGCCCTGTGCTTCCATAGCCCACTAGACAGTCCCATGAATTCTTCACATCCGTTGCTGCACTGAAGTGCAGGGCCCTGAACAGAGTCTTCCCTTGGGGCAGGGCATCTGCATCCATGCACTGTCTGTACCGAACACCTGCACAGCACATACATGCAAGCATTTGGCATTGACAAATGCTTGTTATGATATTTATTCTACCCCACAGGGTAAGAGGGAGGGCACTCCACCTAGTTAGCTCTTGCTGCATATGTGTTACCAAGTTGTCAAGGTTATTCTTTTTCATATCTATTTGGTTTGTAATCATTTCGATCCCAAGATATTTCAGCTGTTTTCAGGCCCAAGTGAGTCCCATTTGGCATATTTCCCTTTTATTTACTGCAGAGCAATGGGGGAGCAACTGTGTTTTTCCTGTGTTCAGTTTGTAGTTTGTATGCTCTCAAACTTTCAAAATCACATCTTGGGCAGCAGGCAGGGAAGTTTTGGGACTGGCTATATGCAGAGGAATGTAATCTACTAATACAGATAATATGTACTCTTTTACAGCCAATGAAATTCTCTTTAGGGTTTGATTAAGTTTAAGCTGCAAGATTAGGGGCTCCGATATAAACAGTAGGGAAGAAAGGGGGCCATTTCGTGTAGTGAGACAGCTGCACTTAAGTGAGGTCACAGGAGGCTGCTGCTGAAAGGGTTGGCTACCCTGAATACAGGACTGCGGCTGCTGTAATCAGCTGCACTCTAGTGGAGAGACCATAGTTAACAAACAGGCAGCACACTTGCTGCTTGCTGCCAAATGGGAATTTATTGCACTAAATAAAAAAAAGTGAAATTTTAGCAGTGGAGCATATAATTACTGTAGTGCTGAATGTGCCACTTTCATCAAGGAGTCAAAACTCCAGCACTTCACTAATACAGGCTTCCTCATGGAGTAGAGGCTTAGCAGATGGACAGTTCTTAAGTAGTCCTTGCCTCATGACATTATCAAACAGAGTACGCTACATGATATATATTTTTTAAACTCTTTGTCCCTCTGGTCACCAGCCCCTGCGATCTCCCTTGGGGGTCAACACGTTCCACCCTGCCTGAAATCCCCCCCAACTCAGATCTCCCTCCGGAGCTCCTCTCCCACTCCCAGATCTGGCATCAACCCCCCCTCCACCGACTTGTACCCACCGGAGGTGGGGCCACCACCTGCCACCACTTATAGTCACTCGTCCAAATCCAGCTGCCAGGCTGAGAGGAGGAATAAGGATGTTATGATGGGCTGTGTATGGTGCTGAGTGTGAGATCGTCTTGAGGCCCACCATCATTCTCGCAGTTGCCCGGGCTTTTCCTTGTTCTGGCTGCCTCCACTGTGAAGCGGATGTGCAATGTTGTCCAGCGTGCGATGGACACGCTCCTGCACCCACCTGCAGGACGTCCACTGACGTCTTCCCATCTTGCTTTCTCAACTGCAGTGCACCCAGTCTCCATTGGGAGCCACTAGTGCCATGGAACCAGGTCCCCCTCCATCCCAGGAAAGGAGAACAGTCCATCGGATGCTCAATCCTCTCCTCCCCGAGCTCGCTCCTGAACCCAGATCACCAGCGTGGCATGAGGTAAGGCAGATGCCTCAGTGCCACCAGGCCAGCCCCCACTACATGATATTAAATGTAATGAATTACTTATATGGAAGTTAAAAAGTCATCCTCAGAATTACAATACTGAACTATTGGAAAATACAAAGTTACCTTTGTCAAATTTCATGAAACAAAGATGCCTGAAAGCACTTGTTATATACATCAGTTTTTGACTACATTCTAAGCAGGGCATACAGAATACCAAAAGATTTTGTCTCTAACCTTTCCCCTGAGCGTACTATGAGAATTTTGTTTCTAGTACATTACTGGGCATGCACAGGAGGGGCTTAGTATAGCAAAAGGCGATATTAATTTTCAAAAGTCATTCTAACCATCCATATTTTGAAACAAGAGAAAGAAATATCTTTAAATATTTATAAAGCATAAGAAATAAATACACATTCACCTAAACCCTAGGCTACAGAGAATCAGCTGTGAAGAGAAATTGAAGATGGTCCTGAAGGATGTGTGTGTGTGTTTTGGGGGGGCATGTACAGCATAAACACAAAACTGAATGAATTCTTACTCAAAGACAAGTATCTATCCAATCATCATATAACATTATGTTTAATGCACAGATCAAAGTAACATTATATCCCCTTCTGTACTTAAGAAATTACTTTAGATCCCAAAATTCATTTAGGCCTTTAAGATTCACAGTCTGGAGTCAAAACGTCCAAAACTCTCCCTTCTCAGCAATAAAGTCAATCTGTTACCTCCCCGCTTTGGCGGTTTTACCATGTCTAGGCCCATAAATCTCAAATGTTTAAGATCACCATTGTGGATTTCACTGAAATGCCTGCCATCCAGTGTGTCTAGGCTCCTGTTTCTAATTAGACTGTATGTGCTCTTGGATACAGTCTTTTAACGTTCTGATGATTCTCCCTATGTATCAGAGGTTGCATGTGCACCAGATGACATATACAACATTTGTTGTACATGTGATGAAATATTTGATCTCAATATTTTTGTTTGTTTTGGGCACTCAAAACCTTTTGCTTAACAGGAGTTCTGGAGAATTTGCCATTTTGAGACATACAAGTGCCCCTTTGGTTTTTGTGGTAACCAGCTCATCTGACTCCTGCCAGCTTTAGATAATTTGCTATGAACCAATTTATCCCTAAGGCTCTGACTTTTTCCTGAAGATAACCTTAGGGCTCCTGCCCACCACTTCTCTGACAGTATCATTGCTTTGCAACATAGGCCTATTCCTCCATACAGTATTGCCTATCTGGCCAGCAATGTTGTTGTTGTCAGTCAAGAATGTTATAGAGACCCATTCCAAACTTTCTCAGAAACAAAGAAACATAGAAATTATCAGAAGATCAGGGCCTTCGGACCACCTAGTCTGCCCTATTACCACTAACAATTACGCTCTATCATGCACTGCTGGCATTAGATTGTACCTCCCCTCAACTATCAGCAGTCCTCTATGCCTATCCCAAGCATGTTTAAAACCTGTAATTGTTTCTGCCCCCACCACCTCCACTGGCCAGCTGCTCCACTTGTCCACCACCCTCTCTGTGAAGAAGTACTTCCTCATGTTCTCCCTGAACCGCCCTCCCTCCAGTTTGATCTTGTGTGCCCTCATCCTTGAGCATCTTTTTCTTTGGAATATAGTAGTCTCCTGTACTTTATTCTTCCCTGTGAGGTACCTAAATGTCTCAATCATATCCCCCTCTCTCTCCCCTCTCCTCCAGGGAGTACATATTTAATTCACTGAGCCTATCCTCGTAGGGTTTGTGATGTAGTCCCTGCACCATTTTGGTTGCCTTCCTCTGAACCACCTCCACCCTATGTCCTTACATAGATGAGGCCTCCAGAACTGGACACAGTATTTGAGGTACGGCTTCACTAATGTCCTGTATAGTGGAATTATTGCCTCCCTTTTTCTGCTGGTTATTCCCCTGCCTATGCATCCCAGCATCCTGTTTGTCTTTCTTGTTACCTTGTCACACTGCCTACCTACCTTGAGGTCATCGAATATGATGACCCCCAGGTCTCTTTCTTGCTTGAAGCATGATATTTCTCCCCCCCCAGCTGATATGTAGCTCCTGGGTTTTTGTGCCCTATGTTCATTATCTTGCACTTTTTTATATAGAAACCTAGGTGCCAATCCCTTGACCAATCCTCCAGCTTCCTTAGATCTCCCCTCATTCTATCCACTATCCCTGGTGTGTCCACCCTGCTGCAGAGCTTAGTGTTGTCGGTGAACAGGCAAAATTTCCCTTCCAGACCCTCTGCAATATCAGTGATAAAGCCATTGAAGAGGACTGGACCCAGCACTGATCCCTGTGGTATTCCACTGGTCACTTTACCCTCTGCAGAGTGAATGCCATTTACCAACACCCTCTGGTTCCTATTATTCAGCCAATTCTCCACTCACTTCACTACCTTCTTTCCCACCTGCATGCTCCCAAGCTTGTTTAACAGCCTTCTATGCGGCACAGTGTCAAAGGCCTTACTGAAATCGAGGTAGGCGTACATCATATCCACTGCCCCTCACTGATCCACCTTCTTGGTTACCCAGTCAAAGAACTCAATGAGGTTAGTCTGGTACGGCCTCCCTCCCATAAAGCCATTCTGCCTTGGGTCTTGTAGAACCCTTAACAACCAGTTGTTCCACTATTCTTTCCTTTAGTAGTGTTTCCATGACCTTTCCCACTACTGAGGCTAGGCTGACCATTCTGTAACATAGAAACATAAAAGTTAACGGCAGATAAGGACCGCAGGGCCCATATTTCTCCCTTATGCCTATCCCATGCCTGTTTGAAGCCCTGCACTGTCTTCATATCCACCACTTCCTGAGGTAGGCCATTCCATGCATCCACCACCCTTTCTGTCAAAAAGAACTTCCTTACAGTACTCCTTAATCGGCCTCCCTCTAATCTCATGCTGTGTCCTCTTGTCCTGCTATTTTTCATATATTGAAACATGTTAGACTATTTCACCTTGATAATGCCCTTAAAATGTTTGTAGTTCCCTGCTTCCTCCCTGTTTCCACTTTTGTATACGTCTGCTTTCTTCTTCTTTGGTTTTAAAAGGGTCGCCCTGTCTTTAGCTCTAACCTCCCTATATGCATTCTCTAGTAGTTCCCCATCATATTCCCTTTCTGGAAACCTCTGTTTAAGTTCTGCTGCCTGTGTATCAAAATCTTTCAAATCTGAACAGTTTTTCCTGAATGCGAAGAAACTGGCTGTAGGGGATGGAATTGCATAGGGGGTTCTGGATGTGAGCTGTCAGATCTAAACAGGGCATTAGTAGAGGTCTGTTTCCTGTAAGCCTTGGTAACTATCCTGTTAGACTCAGCATCACCCATTAATGTCAAATCAAGTAAGTTTACAGATTTTTTTATCAACAATGGCAGTAAACCCAAGGTTCAATGTATTTTCATTAAGCCACTTAAATTACTGTGCTTGCTCCTTTGTGTCATCTCAAATGCAGGTAAACTCATTAATGTATTGGTACCAGCATATCAGATTACTATTGTAATGGTTGACCATCGGGTTCCAGATTACCTCCTCCTCCCATAGTACCAGAAAGAGGTTGGCATATGTGGGGGCCATGGACGCTCCATAGCCGTACTGTATACTTAGACGTAGTAACCCTGCTCAGAACTTGAAGACATTATGGTTTAGTACAAAGTCAAGAGCATCCAAGATAAACTCCACTGGTGTAATCTCTTGCATGGGGCTTTTTGCCAGAAAGTGTGAGCAAGTCTTAATTCCATCATTTATTTTTTTATTATCTAGCAAAGCACCTGTGAGCCAAAGGCTCTTACAGAGGTTCCACGTCATAGTAATACATGAGAACGACTTCACAATAGGGGGAGGCACTGACAAGCAGCAGGAAAATCCCAGCCTCTCCCTACAAAACAGGGTACTAAATGAGAAAAAGACAGAGGTAGAACGGTCAGTGGGGAATGCTGCAACAGAAGGTAAAGCCATCAAAAAATGGAGAGCAATGAATACCAATGCCTGTAGTCTGGGTAACAAACTTCCTGAATTAGTGGCCTTGGTGGAGGAGGAACATCTGGATATCGTGGCAGTCACAGAAACATGGTACACACAAAACCATGACTGGGATGTAAACATACCAGGATACACTATCTACAGGAGGGACAGGGAGGGTAAAAGAGGAGGAGGAGTAGCTCTTTACATAAGGGAAGGAATAAAAGCAACAGAACAAAAGGGTAAACAGGAGGAGAAGAAGCACTGTGGGTAAATTTGGAGGCAGGCAATGGCACCACAATCCGACAGGGTTGTTAGACAGACTCTTCTCAGGGGAGGAAATGGACAAGGAAATGATAGAAAGTATACTTAGAATGGCAGAAAAAGGGGAGATATTGCTGATGGGTGATCTGAATATGCCAGATGTTAACTGGAGTGCAGTTGCAGCTGCCACTTTGAAGAGTGGAGTTATTCTAGATGCCCTACAGGGGGCATGCCTTAGACAACTAGTATTGGAGCCCACTTGAGAGGGAGCAATATTAGACTTGCTTCTCTCAAATGGAGGTGGAGAGAGGATCACAGATGTAGAAGTGGGTAGCCAACTGGGAACTAGCGACCATCGAACAGTATGGTTCACAATAAACACAGCAATAGAGTCAAGCCATACAAAGACAGAAGTACTGGACTTTAGGAGGGCTGACTTTGCCAAAATGGGTGAGTGCCTAAGGAATGCACTAGCAAATGGGCAGGAAGGAGGGGTGGAAGAACAATATGGAATAATAAAAACTGCCATCACAGAGGTAACGAGCCTTTGTGTGAAGCAAATAAACAAAACAAATGATGTAAGAAACCACTATGGTTCTCAGAGGAAGTGGCAGTGAAGGTTCAAGAGAAAAAGAAAGCATTCAGGAAGTACAAGGAATCGCAGAAGGAGCAGGACAGAGAACTGTATCAGTTAAAGCAAAAGGAGGCTGGGAAGGCAGTCAGAACAGCAAAGGCCCAAACTGAGGAAAAGATAGCCAACTCAGTTAAGAAGGGGATAAACCTTTATAGGTACATCAGGAGCAAAGGAAGACCAAGGGAGGGATAGTGAGGCTTAATAAAGGGAGGAGGGTGGGCAGAGGGAGACTGTGAAAAGGCAGAGATACTAAACAAATATTTTGCTCAGTATTTACAAATGAAGAGGGGGAGGTGCATAAAACAAACAGTAGAAACACTCTGGATACAGAAGTTGATACCAGCCCATTTACAGAAGAAAGGGTTCTGAAAGAACTCTTAAAACTGAAGGTGGACAAAGCAATGGGGCCTGATGGGATTCATCCCAGAATTCTAAAAGAACTAAGGGTAGAACTAGGGATGCCACTGACTACCCTTTTTAACAAATCGTGGGAGAATGGGGCGGTACCCGAGGACTAGAGGAGGGCAGATGTGATTCCCCTTCACAAAAGTGGGAACAAGGCAGAAGCAGGAAACTACAGACCTGTTAGTTTAACCTCAGTGATAGGGAAATGATGGAATCACTTCTGAAGGAAAGAATTGTTGAGTATCTAGAGGCCAGAGGGCACAGGACCCTAGGCAGCATGGATTCACAGTGGAAGGTCATGCCAGATGAATCTGATAGATTTCTTTGACTGGGTGACCAAAGTAGTAGATCAGGGAGGGCTGTGGACATGGCCTACCTAGACTTTAGCAAGGCATTTGACACAGTCCCACACAAAGATTAATATACAAGTTAGCCAGCCTGGGAGTGGGTCCCAAGATGACAGCCTGGGTAAAGAATTGGCTGGAGAATAGGACACAGAGAGTAATAGTAAATGGAGTCCACTCAGAAGAATGGAAGGTTACTAGTGGGTACCGTAGGGTTCAGTATTAGGACTGGTCCTCTTAATGTCTTTATAGCGACATTGCAGAAGGACTGGAAGGAAAAGTATGTCTCTTTGCAGATGACACAAAGATCTGCAACAGAGTTGATGCACAGAGGTGGGGTGGAAAGGATGAGAAGGGACTTGGCAAGGTTAGAGGAATGGTCAAATGTATGGCAGCTTAGATTCAATGCTAAGAAGTGCAGGTGATGCACCTGGGAAACAAAACCCAGGGAAGAGTACACAATGTGGGGTGAGATACTGACAACAACAAAATGGAAAGGGACCTGGGGTAGTCATATCAGATGACCTAAAGGTGGACAAGCAATGTGAGAGGGCAGCAAGGAGGGCTGGGGGACACTGGGATGCATAGGGAGAGGCATCACCAGTAGAAAACAGGAAGTTATTATCCTCTGTACAGACAGCTGGTGAGACCCCATCTGAGTACTGGTGCAGTTCTGGAGACCCAATCTCCAAAGACATAGACAGGATGGAAGCTGTCCAGAGGAGGGCAATCTAAAATGGTGCAGGGTCTGCACCGGAAGACACATGAAGAGAGACTAAGGGAGCTTAATATGTATAGCCTCGAGGAAGGGGGACATGATAGAAACGCCAGGACCTCAAGGAATCAACAAAGTCCAAGAGGGTAGCATCTTTCAAAAAGAGTGTGCAAGAACAAGAGGCACAATTTGAAGATAGAGGGGGACGGCCCAGAGGTAATTTAAGGAAGTATTTTTTCACAGAGAGGGTTGTGGATGCATGGAACGGCCTTCCGGAGGAGGTTGTGGAGTCAAAATCAGTGGTGGAATTCAAGCATGCATGGGACAGTCATAAGGCAATTCTAGGGGGTAGGGGTAGGAAGAAGTAGGCTGCTGGTTAACTAGGATCTGCAGCTTATCCAGTAGGTAGGGAAATGGGCAGACTGGGTGGGCCAAGCGGTCCTTATCTGCCATCAAATTCTATGTTTCTATGTTTTCTATGTTATACAGAGGTTACATAAATACAATCATCAAATGTTCAGTTTACAGTATGGGCTAAGTTACTAGATAGTATGAGTTACAAACTAGGAGTACAAATACAGAGCAAAAAAACATGAGAACAGGTTCAACTGGTACAGTTAGGCAATTTATGTTGATATAGACAGTTTCATTAGTAAGAGGGTATCACAACAGTAGTGTGACCACGGCAGGATCACCAGTTATGACAGAGAGGCAGTTATCAACATAGGATGTGTCGGGAGATGTGATGCGCGTCAGAGCTAAAGATGAGATTGGCTGTGTAGACACTTAGCTAAACACTTATCTAGGAACCCAGAACATGTTGGGTAACAGTTCTATTGTCTGAAGTGCAAGGCAGAGACCCTGGAGCCAATGGGGGGTTAGTGATTTAGCATGATGTGAGGGGAAGGTGAACAAAAGAAAAATGAGGGGGAGTCAAAACAGGGTAAGGTACAAGGGAGGTGGGGGGCAGGGGGAAGGCCTATGGGCAGAGAGAGGGTGGGGTGAGGGAAGGAAGAGCAAAGGAAGGGCCAGGGCAGAGAGTGGTGGAGGTGGAGGGAGACAAGGAAGGCAACAAGGAGGAAGTAAATGGGGAAGGAGAGAAGAGGGAAATGGGAAAAGTAGTGTAACTGGGAATCAGGGCAGGGGAGGGGAGAAGGGGGAAAGGGGAAGCCAGGGTGGGAACTCAGAGAGTAGGGAGGGGAGAGGAGCAAGACCAGAGGGCAAGTTGAAAGGTGGGTGGCTGAAAAGAGAAGGGTAGATGAGAGGGGATCAGGTCCCACAATCACAGTTACTGTTTGTAGCAGGGGCCGCGCAGAGTTTAGATTTAAAAGGTCCTTGTTTTTCCTCTTTTGTGATGTCTATGTCAAGCGCATTGAGCCATAATGGCACCTGGTATTCATAGGACCGTTGAGCTTGTGTGGTTCTATGGAAGGGGAAGCTTAGGGTTGAGTTGTTTTTACTCCTGGTGCATCTGGTGGTGTTTGGCTGGCTAAGGAGGCTTTACAAACCTGGAGTGATGAGTCCAAGAGTAGATTTCTTGGTGAGCAGGCATACTTGATACAGAATGTGATAGTCAAGGTTGAGCCATCTTACCTGAGAGTATACCTCACAGGTGTGAGTAAGGCGGGGTACACCTAGGACTAGTTGGCATACTTTGTTAAGCGTTGTTCTAATACATTTTAGAGAGAATTGGGAGGCAGCCCCATAGACTGCTAGCCCATAGTCTATCACTGAGAGGACTGAGCTGTTTATAACAGTTTTTAGTGCTTCAGCAGTCAGACATTGACAATATCTGTACAGTAGTCCCAGTTTTGCATAGATGACTTTGTGACTATGTCTGTATGTTGGTTGAAAGGTAGGGTGTGGTCTAGTGTCACTCGCAGGTATTTAAAGGTTTGAACCATTTCAAGGGGAGAGTTCTGATTGTTAAGAATATGAAGTTGGTGAGTACGGTGTTTGTTATGTGATGATGCGAATAACATTGTCTTGTTTTTTTTATAATTAAGGAGTAATTTAGATTGAAGGAACAAATGTTCAACCGAGGAGAAATTAGCCTGCATTTGCTTTCCAAGCACAGTGGGGTCGACATTGCAAGAATATAGGACTGCATCATCTGCGTAAAGCAGAACCTGGCTATTTACTGATTGTGGGAGGTTGTTTAGAAACAGACTGAACAGTAGGGGGCCAAGGATAGAGCCTTGGGGAACCCCTGTGCTAACACTGCGGTTATTGGAGAAGGTGTTTAGTATTTTCACTTTTTGGACCCTCCTGGTGAGGTAGTTCTTGCATCATGCTACCGATCACGAGGAGAGGTTGGTATGGGAAAGTTGATCCAGGAGCAGATTATGATCAACGGTGTCGAAGGCCTTGGTGAGGTCAAAGTTACGTTGCCCCCACTAAGAGCCCTCTGTCCAGGGTGTTGTGAATAAAGCTGGTATACTCTACTAGAGCAGTTGTGATGATGCCTAACTGAAGTGATGTGTAGAGTGACTCTTCATCAACGCATATCCAATTGTAAGTTTCTTTCCATGCAAAAATGTTGGCATTTTCATAAGGTACATAGATACATAGAAGCTGATGGCAGATAAGGATCTCTTGGCCCATCCAGTCTTCCCTATTTATCCCTACCTAGTATAAGGCCTGATGCCCAAACCGAACTCCAGAGCACACACCCCCTCTTTACCTCCAGGATACCCCTTGTGTGTCCCACTCCTTCTTGAATCCTGTGACCATTTTAACTCCTACTGCCACCTCTGGGAGGCCATTCCAAGTATCTACCACCCTCTCCATGAAAAAATATTTTCTCATGTTACCCCGAGTCGTCCCCCCCTCCAACTTCATACTGTGCCTCCTTGTCTTGGAGCATCTCTTACTTTGGAAGATACTCCCTTTCCATACTCTGTTTATATCAGTGAGGTGTCACTCCTATCTTACAAAAAACAGATGGGATGGTGTAGATACTTTGTTGCAAAAAATAATCAATGAAGATGCACAGATTACTGATCAACGAGCCCACCCCAGATACTATAGGCCATCCCGGGGTGGGGGGTGTCATTGATATTCTTGTGGATTTTTGGTAGTGTATAATAAGTTGGTACCACTGAATATTCGTACCATAAAAACATTAACTCACATTCAGTAATAGTACCATTAGTAACACCTCCTTATAAAATTGCCCATAATTCTTGCTTATATGGTGGTAGTGGATTTGCTTTGAGCTCACTGTAGTTGTTAACATTATTCAGCAATTTCATGACTATGTTTTAGTAGTGCTCTTTATTCAGAGTCACAGTATTGCCCCCCCGCCATCAGTTTTGTACAGCCATTTTGTAGTCTAATAGGTCCATTAAGGCATCCAAGTTATGTCTGTCCAAACTATTTTCCAGAGTAGCTGTGGGGTTCACATCTAGGTGGAGCTATTCTCTCTCTACAATATCATGCCAAGCTAGTTCTTCCTGAGCATTGATTAACAAGTTCAGGTCTTTGTTTTCAAGGTGTGCTTCAAAAATATCAAATCCCTTGGTTAATTCCTGTCTTGCTTCCTGTCTGTTTCTTCCAAAGTAATGTCTTAGTTTAATTTTCCCAAAAAGTTTGAAGAGGTCTAAGTTTATTTTGAAGATGTCTGGGGTAGGTGTTTGCATGAAACTAAAACACTCTCTGTAGTAGTGATTCTTCTTGTTTTGTGTGCTCTCTGATAAATTTACTATTTGTATTTATGAGGTGGTTTGGATCTTAGTACTCTCCTGTTGCTTCTGGTGTTTTCCTCCTCCCCCTCTTCTTCCTCGTCTTGTCCTATATTGTTTTGGCACTTGGCTCCGTTTTTCTTTCTGACTCCTTCTAAATAATCCCTCTGGTTTGGGTTATTAGAGTTAACCAGTTCTAAACTTCGATCACTCTCTGATTCTATTAATACCACTTCTTTTTCAGTTTTACTCCGTCCACGATTTTTAGAGCTACTATGCACTCTGTGCTTAGATTCAAAGCTTGTTCTGGTTCGAGAGTGTCCCCTGCTTTTTGAACGTAATTTTTTTCTCTGAGCTCCAGGAAAAAATCTGTATTTTTTAATCATAAAATCTTCCTGATCTAATTATCACCTAGATTATTTGCATGCCACCAGTTACTTCTTGTGTTTCATAATCTTTAATTGCACATTTTTGTCAAATGTTATATTATTTCTTCCTTAGCCATCTTGATTTCTTCACTTAGGGGTTCACATTTTTGATTATCTTCTTTAATACTTAGTCTACTGAAGTCCAGTGAGCATTCTTCAGCTAGTGTCTCCCGTGCTGATCTATTTTTAAAGTTTGCAATACCACATGAGGGGGCCTTTATAACACGGAGCCCATGGGGTACATGGCCTTTTCCAATGTAGGTTTAAAGTGTTATAATGTCATACGTTATATTTAAATCCTGAATCAATAGTTTCTGTAGTCTTAAAAATGCAGATTTAACGTCACCTACGTGTTCAAAAGCAGATAATGAAGCCTCTTCTCCCACTGTTAAACCATTCAGTTTTTCTCTGGCTTGCAGGCATCTAGCTTCTAGAGTCTGTTGCATCTCCAGGCTGAAACTACATCTGTTTCTACTCATGCATGGTTCTGTGGGATCTAGACTCATAGTGGGCTTAGTTCCAGACACTGTCTTGAATCCCTAGTTGTAAAGAATCCATGGCTATTATTTCCAGACCTAGCTGGTGCACAGAGTTCTGCAAACACTGTTCCAGCCCTGATACTCTTCCTTGTGGTACATATGTGGAGTCCCTCTCATCTCCCTAGGAACCAGTATGGCTGTACTCATCACAGCCACAGGCTGTCAGCTTCCTGAGTCCATTGCATGTAGTGAGACAACTGTGCTCAAGTGAAGTCCTGGGGGCTGCTGCTGAAAGGGTTGGCTACCCTGAATACATGACCATGGCTACTGTAATCAGCTGCACTCCAGTGGAGAGACCATAGTTAACAGACCGCACACTTGCCACTCACTGCCAAATGGTAATTTGTTGCACTAAATCAAAAATAACAAAGTGTGAAATTTGAGCAATGGTAGCATGTAATTAATGCAGTACTGAATGTGCCACTTTTACCAAGGAGTCAGACTCCCAGCGCTTCACCAGTATAGGTTTTATCAGGTGATGGAGATATAGCAGATTGACGGTTCTTAAGCAGTCCCTGCCTCATGATGTCATCAAACAGAGTACACCATGTGATATTAAATGTGGTGACTTACTTAGACAAAACTTAAAAAGACATCATCAGAATTGCAGTACTGAACTGTAGCAAAACACAAAGTTACATTTGTCAAATTTCATGAAACAAAGGTGCCTGAAAGCACTTATCATATACGTCAGTTTCTGACTACATTCTAAACTGGGCATGCAGCATACCACCAGATTTTGCCTCTAACCTTTCCCCTGATCATACTATGAGAATTTTGAGATGCGCAGGAGGGGCTTAGTACAGTAAAAGGTGGAATTCATTTTCAAAATTCATTCTAACCATCCATATTTTGATAAAAAGGGAAAGAAAAATGTTTAAATATTTATACTGTATAAAACATACATATTCGCCTAAACCCTAGGCTACAGAGCATCAATTGTGAAGTTCAGCACCGCATTAATTATATCCTGCCATTGCTAAAATTTTGCAATTTCTTATTTTTGATTTATTGCAATAAAATACCGTTTGGCAGTGAGCTACAAGTGTGTTGTCTGTTTGTTAACTTTGGTCTCTCTACTGGACTGCAACTGATTACAATAGAGAAAGGGAGCAGCTCTGCCTGGTACACCTGTGAAGCTTTATCCTGTGTGAAAGAACCCTGTTATAGTGTACAGAGGAAGCTTGTTCTGCATAGATTTTCATTCTAAGCAGAACGCTGTTGTACCACAGTGCAAAGATAGTGGAACTAATTGTACCTGTTTGTGGTACAACAGCATTCTACACAGGGGAAAACAATGTCCAAATGACCATCTCTAATGAAAGAAGTGCT
The DNA here is from genome assembly GCA_016271365.2 of Neoceratodus forsteri. NCBI lineage: Eukaryota > Metazoa > Chordata > Ceratodontiformes > Ceratodontidae > Neoceratodus > Neoceratodus forsteri. Next base: position 760,979,149 of record CM057453.1, read on the forward strand.
GAAAAAAACACTGTGCTCCCAACAGATACTAGAAAGCAGACACGAGAATGTGGACTTTTCCTAGTTTGCTCGTTTTTTTCTTCACAATTTTGAGAAATTGAACTTTTCTATGGACATTAATTTCATTAAAAAAATAGAAAAAAGTAGCTGTTTCTGCGTATTAGCTGTCACTTCTAATTCACAATGGGAGAACAGCTGAAAATGGGACATAACTGTGACAGAATGGACATGAATGGGACCCAATAGTTTAAGTAATTAAAAAAAATGTTTTTATCACTATACACTATAAAAAATACTTGTTGGGCATAACCATGCCCAACCAGCCTGTACTGCCACCTTGAGGTTAAGATTGTAACATACCGCTTGAGCTTCTCTCTCGAGGTCTACCGTAATCTGAACCTCTCGGTGACAGCACAGACTAGTTGCACATGGTTGCCCAACCAGTATTCTCTATGTAATGCACTTTTGCTTGTGGGTTTGAATATAGGACCCTGATCCATCTGATAAATTCCTTTGGGAACCCCAACTTGTATAGCACTTCGAACAATGTTTGCAGGGTATCCTATCAAGGGCTTTCTCTGCATCCAGGAAGATGAAAACCACTGGGGTATTGGACTTTCCAGGCACAGAGAAAATGTGGGCAATTTTTCTTAACTGGTTCAAGGAGATTCTGTGAGGCATAAAGCCCACCTGTTCTGGCCCAATTAGATGTCCCTCTACTCTGTTGGCTAGGATCTTAGCCAATATCTTAATGTCCTGATTGATGAGAGAAATGGGATGATGGCCAGCTGTGTTTTCTGGGTATTTCCCAGGTCTGTGTAAGAGGATGATTAAGGCTTTCATGATGGTCTTGTCTTTTATGCTGTGTTCACAGATGTGCGTGAACAGGTGTGACAAGACTGGTGCTAATTCTATAATGAAACACTTACAAAAGTATGGAGAGAATTTGGTGTTATTGCTGCTTCCACTAGGAGAACCACTGAGGCATTGGAGTTTTTTAATAATAACATCCTGTCTTCTGTTGACACCTTAGTGCCAGTCCATTGTCACCCTTCACTTAGGAAGAGAAGTGCACCTTGGTTTGATGTTGCACTCTGTTCTCTTAGAGCAAAGGGTCAGAGGTTGGAGTGCAAGTGGAGAAAGTCTGACCTGGAGTCTGATAGTCTTGTCCTGGTGGCTCATTACCGAGACTACCAGGAGACGATGACTGCTGCTAGATCTTTCTTCTTGGGCATCATTGCTGTTGAGAGAAATAGACCTGCCACCCTGTTTAGAGTGGCAGATGGGATTCTCTACCCTGAGTCCCAAGATTCGGGAGACATTTCTGAAGAGAGGTGAGACAGGTTTGCAATTTTCTTCTTAGCCAAGGTTGTGGATATCCAGGCTGATGTTTCCTCCATGGTGAGTTTTCACACTTGTAGTGGCTGAGAGTGGGAGACGGTGGAAACTTGGATTGCTTGGGATGAGTTTCACCTAACTGAACTGATGGAGGTTCACTAAGTGCTCTCAGATCTGCATCCTAGTCACTGTTTGTTGGATCCTGTTCCTGCATCTCAAATCAAGACTGGGGAGGTGGTGATCAGTCTGGCACTTGTTGAAATTGTCAGTGCGTCTGTGAGGAAGGGTGTGTTTCCTACTGTCTTGAAAGAGGTGGTGGTAAAACCACTCTGAAGTATGCTACTTTAAATCCTATCTTGCAAGTTTTAGACCTATCTCTAACTTGCCCTTTTTGGGTAAAGTTATTGAGAAAGTGGTGGCAGTCAGATAAGAGAGCATCTGGAGGAATTTTCCTTCTATGAGCCATTCCAATTTGGTTCCATTCTCAGCATAGCACTGAGACAGCCCTGGTAAGGGTTTTAAATTATCTGCTTCTTGCAAAGGATCATGGAGAGGTTTATTTCCTTTTCCTTTTGGATTTGTCTTAAGCATTTGACAGTGTTGAACATGAGGAGTTGGTGGAACATTTGAGGAGGATCACTGGGGCAAAACAACTGTGTTGAATTGGTTCTGATCTTTTCTTAGCGATCACCATCAGTCAGTCATTTTAGGGAAATTTAGATCTTCTCCCTCTGTTATTGACTGTGATGTACCTCAGGGTTCAATTCCATCTTCTCTTTTGTTCACAGTGTTTATGATTCCACTTGGAGAGATCATCTGAAAGCATATTTTGGGGTTTCGTTGTTATGCAGATGATACCCAGCTATATCTTTCATTTAAACCTGGACAGGACTCCTTGATGTCCATTCTTGAGAGCGCTGTATCAGAGATCATTGAGTGGATGGCTCACAGTGGGCTGAAGCTTAGTCCTGGTGAAACCGAGTTGCTACTGTTGGGATCAGATTGTCTTAGGTCATCCACTTTGGAGAGACTGGAGCTCTCCATTTTTGAGGGTGATAAACTACAAGCTAGTCAGGTGGTATGCAAGCCGGGGGTCACTCTTGACCAAGAGCTGAGACTTGTGCCACCAGTGTAGGCTGTGGTCAGGAGTGACTTCTATCATTTTCTTTGTCTCTTGCCTCGACTACTGCAATGCGCTCTACCAGGGCTTTCCCGCTGGTCAGATCCACTGTCTCCAGTTGGTACAGAACCCAGCAGCCAGACTTGTCTCAATAAAAAGGAGTGAACCACAGCACCACACTCTCTGCACTGGTTCCTTGTGAGATGGTGGCTTGACTTCCTTTACCTACTTTTCAGGTGTCCCAGAATGTGGGAGTAACAGACAGACACTGATTCAGTTTGTATAAGGCACAACATGCTTGCTGCATGATTTTATTTCAACAAGGTTCCAAAAACAAACAAAAAAACTCACAAGGAAATAAAAATAAATAAAAGAAAATAAATCATTACAAAGCATTTGTCAGGATGCAACAGTAAGGATCAAATAACATCGCTGGGATCCTTTTCTCATTTGTGCTTCAGATTGCTTTGAGGATATGAAGACTGCATTTCCTTCCCTCTCCTAGGGCCATGGCAGACTCAAAAACCAAGGCTGTTTATGTCGGATACCATTATGAATTTAAAATAAAACAAATACATTCTCCATAAAAGGAGAAGGAAAAACATCCATTTTCTTATTCAGCAGCCTGAAAATACAGCTTTTTATATCATCCTCCGGCCTTTTCCCTATCGAGGGAAACTTTTTATTTATACTAAATCTGGCCTTCTTAGACACCAAACCACTACATGGTATATACCATTTTCAATGTGCTTTAAGCATGCAAACATATTTATACTATATGTGCTGCATAACAACAGTGCAGCAAAAAATGGCACATATTTTAAATGTGCAAATATTTAACAACGGGTATCTGTTTTTATATTGGCAAATGAAACTGTACTAGCCAGCCATTACATTATTTGGTCACCCTGAGCCATGCAGTCTGCAGTTTAGAGGGACTTGAAAAGGAAACAGTGTAAAGAAGAAAAAAAAGGGGGGTCTGTAGATGGACATCCTGACAGAACAGAAAGAGGACAGTACGTATAGAATAGTTAAAATGCTGTTGCATCAGGCTTTAGAAAAATAAATTAGAATAGAGTGCCTCTAATTCCAAGGTAGTATGACCAGCCCTAGGCTACCACATACGGCCCTGAATGGACTGAGAAGTTAGGGACAGGTTCCTGAAAAGGGACTACATCCCAGCATAGTTAAAGGATGTTCTTGTTAAAGCCCAAGCAGTGAACAGAGGAACCCTACTTAAACATAAGTCCCAAAATACCCTGTATAGGGAACTAGTTTGTTTCATAACAGAATTCAATAACACAGCGAGGAAAAGTGGGGGAACTGATAAAACAATATTGGACCATTCTCCTTAGTGACCACAATTTGGCTGAATGCATTGGTAGTATGCCAATAATTTCTTTCAGAAGAGCCACCAATCTTAGTGATCAACTGGTCCACAGCCAGAGTAAAGAAACTAAAGTGAAAACTAACTCTCTCAACTGGCTACCAAATAAACCAAATGGCATGTTCAGGTGTGTTATTGTAACATCTGTAAGTTTTCCATCAAAACAACAAGCTTCAAATTGTGGGCTATATAACAGAACAACTGATGTCCTTGAATTCATCACAGGCAATACCAGTTTTGTGATATATGCACTATGGTGCACATGCTCTAAACAGTACTTAGGGAGAACCATCAGACCCCTGAAATCTAGAATCCAAGAGCATGCAAGGGCAATCAGGGATATTATTGACACTACACCAGTGGGCATCCACTTTACTGAGTTTCACAGCCATGACCTACTGCACTGAGATTCACGGGTGCTGAGTGGGTTAAACCTCATAAAAAAGTTGGTGACAGACTGTACAGACTCCTGCAATGGGAGAGGTTTTTGGATTTTTGCAGTGAACTCCTTGAAACCTTATGGTCTGAATATAGACTGGGACCTTAAACACTGTCTATAGGTAGAAATGTTTTATATCTGAATCTTAAATGCCATGCAGAGTGAATCTGATATTTTGCAATGTATAAAATGGGCTATCTTCTTCTTTTGCTTTCTCCTTTCTTTCTCCTCTACCCACTGTCCCATATTCCTACCTTTAAATCCAAACCCCCAATTATTTTCTTGTTGCACATTTTCATTCTATTTTTTTCTCATTTATTGCAGGAAGATGGAATGGTATGCAAGCAGATCCCCACAGTACCCCAGTTTGAAATACAAATATGATGCAGGGAGATTGCAGTTTGCTCTTGTCTTTCTTCTATTTCTGGTTTCCATTTATGTTATTTCCTCCAGCTTTGGATTCTATGCTGAGCCTGGTCATGTACCTTCTCTGTCCCTATATTACATTACTGAGCTCTCTGGTTCAGCATTGCCATTGTGTGTTTCCTTTTTGCAGGCCTTTCTACCTGAAGTGTTTATACTTAATGAGAAACTTTTTTTTTATTCTAAATGTATTACATGTTAACGTTGTGTCTAAAACTTTGTAAAAAAGTTTCTTTTTATATATTTGTTTCACTATTTTGCACCAATCACTTTGTTTGCTAGGTAACCACCACCCTTTAACTATAGTTCCTTGGACTGCACCTTGAATTCTTTTGTTGTCTGTCAAATGGACTAGCACAAGCTGATTGGTTATTTTTTGGTAAGTGTCCAATACTTAAGGGGAATGATTTGTCCAGTGGTCTGTCCCTTGAAGAAGTTCAATCTGAACAAAGCACAGAGACATCTGGACAGTGGTCTGCTACCTTTGTACTAATATCAACCACTTGGTGTTAACTGAAAAATTCTACTGCAATAAATTTCACTGCAAAGTGTATCCACAGACTATTTGAAGTTCTTTTGGTTGGTTTGAGTCCTGTTATCCTGTTTGGTGAGCAGCTACACTTCTGCTCTGGGATCCATTTTTGGAGAGCCTGGATCTCCATATTTTGAGGGGTGATAAACTCAAGGCTAAACAGGTGGTACGCAGTCCAGGGGTCACTCTTGACCAAGATCTGTTGCTTGCACCACAGGTGTTTGCTGTGGTCAGGAGTGGCTTCTATCATTTTAAGAACATAGTGGGATTGTGCCCCTACGTTGGCTGGAACAATCTTTAAACACTATTGCATGCATTCACCGTTTCCCTTCAACTACTGCAATGCACTCTACCAGAGCCTTTCCAGCTGGTCAGATTTGCTGTCTCCAGCTAGTGCAACATCTGGCAACCAGGCTTGTCACATCGGTAAGGAAGAGTGATCATATCACTCCAGTGCTATGCTCTCTTCGCTGGTTCCCTGTGAGATGGTGACTTGACTTTTGGATTCTTTTACTTACTTTTAAGGCCCTCAATGGACTGGGACCCCATTCCCTTGGTGACCTTCTAGTAACCTGTCCTGAAATCCGAGAGTTACTTTCCATGGGTATTGGTCAGTTGGTCATCCCAAAATTGAACTTAAGATTGGATGGGGCTGGAGTGTTTTCTGTAGCTGCCCCTTTAGTTTGGAGCGGTCTACCCACAGATATTTGTTTTTCCCCATCTGTCACTGTTTTTAAAAGTAGACTCAAGACATGGCAGGTTGTTTAGTTAGGCACTTGTAGGAAATGTAAACAGCCATGGGTATCTGCACTATTTATGAATTGTAATGTTGAGGCATTATTGTCTGTTTTTTACTATTTATGTCTTTGATCTAATTAATGTCATGATTACGTGAAACACCTTGGTGTTCAGAACACCATTTTAAAATAAATTCATTCTATCTATCTATCTATCTATCTATCTATCTATCTATCTATCTATCTATCCATCCATCTATCTCACTTTGATAGGCTTTGTGAGGTTCACCTTTTAGGTCCATCAGGATCTTGATGCTGGCCAAACTGTGGTGGTTGTGTTCATGGACCTCATCAAGGTACTGTATTAGAGCTGGTCAGTCATGGGCAACTCCTGGTAACATTTCCATCTGTCTCAAGATGTTTCACAACTCCTGGCAACATTTCCATCTGTCTCAAGATGCGTTGCAACTCCTGGCAACATTTTCATCTGTCTCAAGATGTTTTGTTGTGGCAATTATCTCTCTGGCAGAATGCAATGGACTAAAATTTGTAATGTCTTTTCTTCATATGTTCCTAATGGAATAGATGTTCCTCAAAGATCAATCCTGGCTCCCCTATCATTTAGTTTATGTGTCAGTTTTCTTCCATTTGCTTGTCCTGCCATGGAGATGTTACTTTATGGTGATGATGCTGTAATCTATACAAGGGGAAGATCTTAAAGAATTTAACCATCTTGTACAAAGGGATTTTCATAATACACCAGCTGGTTCATACAACAAAAGCTTGTGTTCAACATCACTAAAACAAAGGCAATCTTATTTGCAAAAATGAAAGCCTCATAGCACACGAGTTGGTAAAGCGTGGCTCCTACTACGTGGTGATCCATGATGCATGCAGAAGGCTCCACAGCTTCACGAAACCTTCAATTAGGCAAGTGTTAGCTTGATTACTTGCTCTTCTTCTGCTCCATGGAGGAGACGTTCAGCCTAACCCAGGGCCCCCTCTAGACAATTTCCTTGTATCCACCCCCCAGGATCCTCATTGGGCATCATCGAAAGGCTTAAGGATAGTGCACATGAATGTATGCAGCCTTAGACCTAAAATCCATGAGGTCCAAGCCTGGCTTAACCTCTAAAAGCCAGACATCCTTGCAGTCTCAGAGACCTGGCTCGGCCCATATTCATGACCATGAGATTATGATCCTTGGGTACAATACCTTCAGACAGGACAAGGCAGGAAAGAGAGGGGAAGGGGTCCTAATCTATATGAAAGACACTCTAAATGTGAGTCTACTGAAGCCCAAATTTGGAATCTGCCAGGACGGGGAGTCTATCTTCATCCGTCTAACCCTTGGTAAAGCTAAGCATCTCACCATCGACTGTGTCTATAACCCTACCCTAAGAATGCCCAACTTGCTCTTGAGGGCATCACCAAATTGGTTGGCAGCGAATTAACCAATGAACTCCTAATAATGGGAGATTTCAACCTAAACTGGGCCACTGGCCCCAACAAGGTCCTCAAGGGTGGGATCCAAGACACAAACCTGGAACAGGTCATCTCTCTACCTACCAGGTTTAATTATAAAATGGGGAACCCTACTACTCTTGACTGGGCTCTGGTATCTAACTCCCTCAACATACAGAAAGCAGGTATATTGGCTGACACCATTAGTGATCACTCCCCAATATTCTGTATTTGGAAGAACAGAGCACCAAAGATTCCCCCCAGGATACTCACAGTACATGACTTCTCCAATTTCATGCCAGCAAACTTTAATGACTACCTAAGTAGCTGGACTGGAGCCCGATTAGGCTCCTCTGGACATTGGACAAGGCCCTTGCCTACTTCCAAAACTCACTCCTCAATGCAGCATTTCTCTTTTCCCCCTTCAAAAAACTTTGTACAAAAGGAGGCTACCATAAATGGATCTCCCACTCTGTGAAATCTCGATGAAAAGAAGGGGCAAGGCTTGGAAGAAATTCTGGCACTCCCACCTTTCTGCAGACCTGGTTACTTACAAAACCCTAAGAAATAAATGTAAGCTAGACATCAAACTTGCCAAAAAGGAGTATGTAACCCACCTCCAGTGGTCCACACTGGGGAACCCTAAGCTTTTCTGGGCACAAATCAACGAACTGCTTAAGGCCAACTCCAAGGAGGCACAAGGTCAAATTGAGGTACAAAGACAGTGTATCAGTGATTGCCAGCTTATAGCCACAGCAATCAACCACCACTTCACCAACCTTGATGCATACAAGGTAGGGCTACCAACACCCATGCCTGTACAGACCTTTGATGAATCCCCCTGTCTGAACAGACCCCAATTTCACCTGAGAATGGTCAAGGTGAATGAGGTCCATAAACTTCTGAGAGCCCTCAAACACAAAGGCTCTGGTGGCCCAGATGGAATCAGCCCATGGCTGCTCCAGGAAGGTGCACTATCCCTGGCCAAACCTCTGACCTGGATCATCAACAGGTCTTTACAGGGTATGTTCCATACCAGTGGAAGGCTGCCAACATGGTCCCCATTTACAAGGGTGGCTCACGTGAACAAAGTGGCAATTACAGGCCCATCTCCGTGCTGTGTACCCTGGCCAAATTGCAAGAAAGGCTAGTTTATGGGCAACTGAGAGACTACCTGGAGCTCCACCAAATCCTAGCCCCTTCACGGCATGGCTTTCGGGCAAACCATGGAACAGACATGGTACTCATCAAACTCACAGTGGACCTATTCAGGGCAATGGATGTGGGCATGTCGACGGGTGCTATCTTCATAGACCTGTCCAAGGCATTTGACCTTGTGGACCACAACCTTCTTCTTACTATGCTTCAAGGCATTGGGCTTGATGCCCAGGCCCTAAACTGGTTCAAGAGTTACCTCTCAGGCCGCTCTCAGAGGGTCATTTGGAAGGGAGAGCTTTCCGCCCCTTTATCCATCAAGGAGGATGTGCCTCAGGGCTCAATTCTTGGCCCCCTCCTGTTCTCTCTCTTCACAAATGACCTAAACCAGTACTATGAGGATAGTTCAGTAGTTCAATATGCGGACGATACTGTCATCTTCCAAGCCAGGTCCACACCACATGATCTTGGCCCTCTCCTACAAGGGGACCTAAATGCACTCGAGGCCTGGCTCACATCAAACAGAATGATCCTCAACACAGCAAAAATGAAAGCCATGCTGTTTGGTCCTAGATCCCTTGGTCAGGATTGGACCAATTCCCTAAAACTTACTACCCTTGGGGATAAACGAATAGACATAGTTGACAACATAAAATACCTAGGGCTAACTATTGACCAGGGTCTCACCTTTAAGCCCCATGTTGACAAGGTAACAAGGTCTAGCCACGTCAAACTTAGCACCATGTACAGGCTAAAAAAACAACTTAACCCAGAGACTAGACGAGCAATCGCCTCCAGTGTCCTCCTACCCACATTAACCTATGCTGCCCTGATAATCCAGGGCATGGCAAAGGGCAAGGTTAGCAGGCTTCAGGTCCTGTACAACAAGGTCACAAGGTTTGCAACAATGTGTCAACCAAGAAGCCACCCCTGCATCTCACTAGCCCAGCTGCGATGGCCTTCTTTCGAGGTCGTCTACAGTATCCCCTGCTCTGCCATGCATACAGATTGCAGTGCCCGATGGCCCCACCAAGCCTAACAGGAATAATCAAGGCTAAGCCTAACCCTTGAATGCTCAGGACCTCGGGTCGGTCCCTACTGGCAATCCCCAGAATCAAGACTCACAAGGGAGGCAATTCCTTCACTCTCACAGCCCCATAACTGTGGAACACTCTCCCACCTCTAGTAGAGGAAGCCCCCTCGCTACCAATCTTTAACACTAGGCTTAAGTCCCATTTTCTCAGGACAAGCTCATGCCACTGTGGGGGTATAGGATAATCACCCCCAATCCTAATCACAACACCCATCCCCCTCTCTTCTCACCTTAACTTACATTAAATCATGCCTTAAATCCTTAAATCTTTCAAGTGTTGCACTTATGGTCTACGATTTGAATAATTGCCTGTACTGTTATCCTCATTATCTTGTCTACTTCTCGTAACCCTGTATCACCTGACTGTATGTATTGTATTGCTTCTGGATCACCTGATTGTATGTATTGTATTGCTTCTGTTCCCCGGGTCGCCACTGAAAAAGGGACCATCATGGGCCCAGTGGGCCAACCTGGTCATCAAAATTTAATAAATAAATAAATAAACTCCAGAAATCAATTTACTGAAGAATTCTATTTCAGTAAGAGAACATCTAATAATCCTCCAATTGAGTTGATTTCAAAATGTAAGTACTATATTTGGGCCTCACTCTGGGTAGCATATTTATATTTAGCTCCCTCTCATGTTGAGATATTATAAAAACTTTACATCAAAGACTGTGTCCATTATATAGGGTTTGTAATCATTTTTTACCTAAAACCAATATTTTGTAAGCACAGAATTAATTACTTTTGCCCACTGACTATGGTTTTCTTATCTAATTCAGTGCTTTACACAGTTGTGCCCTATACGGAGTGAGGACCCTTTATAACAGTATTTCTCACATTGTGTTACACACACCTTACTACACGCATCATGCTTTTTTTGTTTACTTTATGTTTTTTTCTCCCTTTTTTCTCTAGTGCCCCATTTCCCTCAGGAGCTCTAAAGGTGCACCCGACCTCCTGCCTTGCCCAGACGAGGTCACCTACCTCCATGTAACCTTGGTTGCTCCCCCTATGGTGGGGATGGGTTGGGTTGACTGACCCCCCAAACATCTTGTTTCGTCAGGTAGTACTGCAATGATGAACTGGGGTCCGGAGGTACTGGGGTCCATTGCTGGGGCCATTTTCCTCCCTCCTACATATGAAGATTATAAAATGAAGGAATACTGTATATATATATATATATATATATATATATATATATATTTTAAACACATAGAGTAAAAAATTAAGATGGATTTGATTTTTAATTTTTATTTTTATTTCAAGATACAGTTATAGCACAATAACAGCACTGATGAAGGATAGGTTCTGAAATGTTCACTTTATACTGTACATTTACTGTATCAATTGAACATAAGTAAAGATTTGAACCTTGACATACTAGTTTGGGTGAGTGGGTCTTATTGTAACCAATTTGCAGCATTCTATAGTATCGTACTCAATTGGTTCAGGCCCCTCCCCACTTATAGACATTTCTTTTGTACCGAGGTTGGCTGGGCTGGATCTTCTCCTCTTTGAAGTTTTGAGTGCATTGATGGATGCATGTTCCAGAGGGCCAACAATAGGAAAGTTACCTTTCTGATTGGAGGAAGAAGAAAACTGAACCCTCACACAGTATTTATGGATACTCAATATTAACAATTGGAACTGTGGACTTTCTTTTTGGGACTGCTATCTTACATATTACACTATCTGGACTATTTACTTTATATATTTGGAGAACAGAGAGGCTCACTATGCTTAATTTTGATGAATTAGACAAAGTGATGGACAAAAGATAAGTCCCTTTGTCTGTATCAGAAATAGATGAACAAAGGATCCTTAATAATTTCAGGACTAACAGGGAATTTGGTGGCACCACCCCCACACACTCAGTAATGAATCAGTTTGAACACCTCAAACAGAAACAGATTAAACATGAATGCCATGCATCAACATTATTCATTTATTCATTACAAATCAGGTTTACAACCTTTGAGTCAGAGACTCATTTTCAAAGGCACCTCGTCGCGGGGGGGGCAGACATCAAGACAGTTATTACAGTGCAGATTAAAACAGAGGATAACATTACAAGTGCAGTAAAAAGAACTTTTAACATAGATACACTTAGGTTACATAATGTAGTAGTTTGTATGTTACTTAGGTTACATAATGTTACAGAATTGTGAGTTACACTCATGGATATAGTAGGTCCTCAAAGAAGACAGTGGGTTACATCCCTGTTTGGACCTAGTAGGGAAGAGGTATGTCTGGGGAAGGGAGAGGCTGTCCAGTGGATGTTGTCAAGCCAGAGGGCAAGGTGGGCGGGAACCACAGTTTACAAAAGGGGGTTAGTTGCACCTGCAACAGCGGGTATTAAAGATATGGTTCCGAAGGGCTGTTTTGAAGGAGCCAATTTTTGGCAAGTTGGAGATGCAATTAGGGAGGGAGTTGAACCAGGTGGGGGCTCGGTAGAGGAAGGATCTCTGGGCAAGAGAGGTCTTGGTTCTGGGCACCTTGAAAGTGGCCTTAACAGAGCTATGGGTGGTGACGGATGAAGATGGCTGCTGTAGGGAGGTGGAGACCCCCAGAGGGGAGAGTCCTAGCAGAAATTTCTTAGCAAGAAGGCAGGTCTGATAGAGTAGTTGCTCCTCAAAGTTGAGAAGATTGGTGGTAGTATAGAGAAGGCAAGTGTAAGTTTGGCTGGGGGCACCAGTCAGGAGCCTACAGGCCTTATTGATGGAGAGTTGGATTTTCAAGAGGGCAGTGTTGTCAGCTGCAGCGTAGATGGGCAAGCCATAGTCCACGAGGGATAAGATGGAGGAGGTGATGGCCAGCCTGAGAGCAACCTGAGGCAGGCAGTCCCTGTGCCGGTATAGCAGGCTAATCTGAGAGTTAATGGCGACTGAGAGGGCATTAATGTGGGTGTGGAAGGAGAGGGCAGTATTGAACGTGATGCTTAGGTACTTGTATGTGGTCACTTGTTCTAGAGGGTGCAGAGTGCTGGGGATAATCAAGAGGGGGTATTTTTAGCTTTATTTTGGTGGTGGGAGAAGAGCATTGATTTGGTTTTCTTTAGGTTAATGACCAGTCTACGGTCTCTGAACCACCTTTCGGCTTGGTTGTAAGCTTGCTGGAGGGATAATTGTCATTTGTCAGTGTCAGTGGCTCAGTAAGTAGCACACTCACCTCTGAGGCCGGGAGATCAGAGGGCCATGGGTTCAGTTCCCACACCTGGCACTTGGGTTAATATCCTAGTACTGGCACTGTAGTGCAGCATGAGAGGGGTGCTGCCCTTCTGAGGTGCCATCTTTCGGATGAGATGTTAAACCGAGGTCCCATCTTCCTGGATTGGTGGTAGTTCAGGTGGATGTTAAAGATCACATGGCACTTATCGAAAAGAGTAGGGGAATTTTTATTAAAGTTGGAAAGGAACATACAATCAAAAAATGTATAAAACCTAAAGCAATTTATACAAATCAATATATAGATACCAAATGTCAAAATAAAACCAAACAGTGTTAAGTCACACAATAATTTTAACTAAAGCATATGTTTAAACACAGTCACATAATTTATAGGTATATTCATATAACACAAATCCTAAATTATTTATTCTATATCATGCTTAAATATAATAGGCATATATACTTACTATACATACTCATTTTACTTATATCTATTATAACCAATCAATAGAGGCCCATCTTCCTTGAAAGGTTGTTGACTGGATTGAATTATAATCTTGCAACCTGATGTCTTTAATTGCTGTTTCTACCATAAAAAACAACTTGTCAGAAGTAAAATGTAGTTGTTGAATAGTCAATCTGCACCAGACAAACCATATGTAAAATTTAAAGCAAACAAGAAATAACCATAGTGTTACTCTATCATGATTCGTCCACAGAAAAGGCAAAATACCAGGGCATAATATTTCTAAAATCATAAAACCAAACAGAGATGTAGGCCAGTGACTTTGAATTGATTGCCAAAATCCTTGAATAAAAGGGCACTCTAGGAATAAATGCTGCATTGTCTCAGTTACATCTGTACATGTTCCTCTAGGACAATATCTCTCTGACACCTGTCTATGCTTTAGATTTCCTCTTACATTTAGGTGACCATGCAAGGCCAGCCAAGTTACATCCCACATAAAAGTAGGAATACGAGGGGAAATCAGCATTTCACCTATCAATAATCTATCTGGCAAAGAACAAGAATCAAATCCTGCTGTCTTCTGAAAATATTTTAAAATCAAAGATTCATACAAGTTTTTCCGAGTATAAGAAAGGAGAAGCTCTTTGGAAATACCCCATAGCTTTATTTAAGCAAAGCAAGTTCTCATTGAATCAGGTAAATAACAAATCAAAATTTGTTGAGGAAGGTTATCATACATGGGCCAAATACAGAAAATAGGTCCCAAGGAATCTAAGACCCAAGGGGACCATCTATTAATTTTTTGAGCTACTAAGCGGAATAAATTAGCACATAAATATATGGTGAAAAAAAATACCACAGGTTGTATCATCTTCAACCCTCCATTTCTTTTTTTCTCTCAATAGTAAGCCTCTTTTAATTGGATTTAAACAGTTTCCCCAGATACATGAAAAAAAAAACAACAATATATTCTGGTTTCTAAAGTTGACGGTAAGCTATATACTGTACTTAAATATAAAAATATGGGTAACAAAAAGGTTTTTATCATGTAGATTCACTTTAATTTAGCTAAATGCCAAGTATTCCAAAGATTAACCTTATTTTTTGCTTCATTCAATTTAAGTATCCAATTCTGATAAGCCAAATCTCCAGAACCAAATAAGATCCCTAAAATAGGGACTGTCCCTTTTAATACTGGTACCCCCGATTATTATATCATCTGTGACATCTTCAGCATTAAGAGGAAGGCAACAAGATTTCTGGTAATTTATTTGAGCTCCAGTATGAGTCGTAAAATTAGTTAAAATTATTCTCAGATTATGTGCTGATGGGATATTTCCTATTATAAAACAAATGTCATCTGCATATGCAATGCTCTTAATTTCAGGGTCTTCACAGGACAAGGATACACCCTGTATACCTCTAGTTTTATCCACCATTCTAAGTAGCGGATCAATGGTAAATAAATATAGTAAAGCACTCAGTGGGCAACCTTGCCGTACTCCTTTAAAACAGTACACCTACGACCTATCCAACCATTACAAAAGGCTTTAGCAGAAGCAGACTTATAACATATTTTAATCCAATTAATAAATGTTTCAGGAATGCCATATGTTGCCAAGCAACTTCATAAATACTCATGGTTAACATTATCGAAAGCCTTAGCTTGATCCAGACTAAAAATAAGACCTGTAAGCTCACCAGTATTACCTCTATGAAATATTTCTCTAAGTAATATTAAACCATCAGAAATCTTTCTTCCTGGTATTGAACATGCCTAAGAACTGTGTAATAGAAAATCAGCCATTGGTATAAGTCTATTATGTAACAGTTTTGTAAATATTTTAAAATCTGTATTAAGCAGGGTAATTGGCCTCCAATTTGATAACTTAGTTCTATTTCCTTTTTTATACATAAATACCACTAAACCATCCGACATACTATTTGGTAATAATCCTGTAATCAGAATTTCCCTTAAGACCTCTACAAATTCTTGTAATAATATTGTAAAATTATTTTATATATCTCATATGGCAAACCATCACTCCTGGGGCAGTACCTGCCTTTGTTAATGAAAAACTAGCCGATACTTCTAAAGATGTTATATCAACAACAACATGTCTCTGCTATGTTTATCAAGCATAGGTGGAATCACTTGAGCTAACCATAAGGAATGTGGGGAACCAGAAACAGTAACATATCAAATAATTGCTGTATATGATTATCTAAAGCATTCATAATATCTTTCCTGGTCGTACATTTTTACCTGTAGAGTCACAAACCTCTGCCATATATTTTGATGTCTTTGTTCAGCACAAAACTGATAGGGGTCCATAAAGGCTTTACCTCCTTGGGAACCAAATCTTCTTTCTACATCTAAGGATTTATATCTACTATATTGTGTTGAATTTAATAATTTTCGAATTCTATCTAATTCAGATAAGGCTGTATAATCCCCTTGTGCAACTATAAAATGTAAGTCTAAAAACTGTTGTCGAGTCTTTAGATATGTATCTTTATTAAATTTCCCATTAATCTTGCCAATTATTTGGGAAATACTGTCTTATATCTATTTTTGTATCTTCCCACCAATCTCTATACAAATCATAGAGGCTAACCACTGATTTCCTTGCCTGTAGTACTGCCAAAATTCCTTCTTCAACAGTTGGTAATTTAAGTAATTCCAGGTTAAGACGCCAATATCCTGGTCCTCTATGCATTATTTCATATACCTATCGTAATATCAAGTATCACATGATCAGAAGGTGCAACTGGTATAGTTTGAGCTTTTTGTATTGTTAAAGTATCTGAAATAAACCAGAATTCTATCCTTGTTGCTTTAGTACCTTGAAAAATTTTTTTTTGTGGTTTACCTAATAAATCAAAAACATCAACCAATCCTGACTGTGTCAATAAATCATTAAGACACTTAGTATCACAAAATAACTTTGTGGATCGTATACCTCTATCCGTATGATAATGGCTACAATTAAAATCTCCACCTAAAAGCACAAATCTAGAAGTGAACAAAAATAGGGCAATAAAGTCTTAAATAATGCTATTCTTACAGATTTAGCTTGCGGAGCATAAACATTAATAAATCTACAGTGTAAATCGTTAAGTATCATATCTAACAATAATATGGGACCCGGCAAAACATCTATAAGTTGAACTAGGCGTGCTGTAGGATTATTAACTGCTATACCTACCCCTGTGCATAGCTCTTCACCAACAGACCAATAAACAGTACCCCATTTCCACCTTTCAGTGGCCTGTTCTACCTCAAACCTGGTATGTAACCGAGTATTTTGAAAATAAACTACATCATCCTTGCCTCCATCAAATAGTGAATATATCAACATTTGCTTCCTATTTGACTGAATACTGTTAGCATTTAAGGATGCCAAATTTATATTCAAAAACATTGACAAAAGAGGAAGGGGAAAGAAGGGGGTTGTCATAATTCATATCAATGTTCCCTTTTATTTTTATTATTTCTGTTTTGTAGATTTTCTCATCCCAGGTTGACCCTTTTTTTAATTTTTCACTGTATCCATAACATCAGCAGATGGTTCTGGATCAGAAGATCCTTCAGGTTGTGAAGAATGGACCGAGGTAGAATCTGACTCAGTACCTATGTCTTCCTGTAATACCGAAAATGCATTCTGGAGGGGTATCAAACGTTGTTCAGATATTGGTATTTTAGAGGTCCTGGATCTTAAACTGCAACATCTAGCAGTAATGAGGTTAAAAGATTCTTCAGGTGGAAGGTGGGGAGGCATAGTATTAGGAATAACCTGGCCCACAACAGAATCTGTAAGAATCACCATTTTAGTAGATATTAAGTTCTCCTCTTCCTGGGAGGGGGTAGTTGATACAATTTCCAAAATGTCCACCCATTCCATACTAGGTATGGTTTCAGGCCTACTTGGGGGGGCGGAGGTACAGGTTTTTGCCTCTGGACCGCATGTACTGCTGTATTTAAGTAAAAATCCTGTACGCAAAAATCTCCATTTGTTTTATTTTGGGCAGCCCAAGGACAGTCAGTAAATACATGGAGTTCTTCACAAAGTGAGCATTTAGCTGGATGATGACAATCTGACATTGTATGCCCCAATTCTCCACACTGGACACATTTGATGACTTCACAGTTCCTGCTTAGGTGTCTACCAGAACCACATTTATAACAGTGATGGGGCTGTCCTGGATAAAAGATAAATCCTTTATCCCTTCCCAAATAAAAGCAACTGGGAAGATGTTGTAAACCTTCTTCGGTCTGGTTTAAATTAACTTTAAATCTCCAACCAGCATTCCAAAATCCTTCTGTATCAAGAATGGGCTCTGGGTTTCCTTTCAGGGTTCACTTTTTCTCCAACCAATAGGAGATATCCTCCACATTAACCCCTTCATTACATAACAATACGGTAATAACCTTGAATGTCTGTTTGGTTAATGGTATGGCCTGAAAATCGACCCAACAGGATTAGTCTTTAATAATGCGTATTTCATCCAAAATCTTTTTAACATATCTGGTGTACGAAAACTAATGTCATACGTATTGTCCCCTGGTGTATGAATCAAGGCATACACCTCACTGGGCGTAAAACCCAGCATTTGTTTAAGTAAGACTTTCCTCACATAGAATCTATCAGGCATGATATCAGTGGGTCCCAAAAACCTCAGCCTTACAGCATTTCATCTTTTAGCCAAGGAAACAGGTTTATGAAAAAGGCTAGCATAGGAGGTGGTTGGGGTTGTAAGACGTAGTAGGGTATTTTGATCAACATCAGGCCCTGTATCATTAGTAGCTTTATTTTGGTTGGCATTCCCCTCCAAATCCCCACTTTGGCATCGTTGAGGTGATTTTGATCCTAGTTTAGGACTAACTGGCTGGTTGTGGTTAACCACAGCACCTGGATCCATTAAAGGCCTGTTTATGTTGGATAATTCTACATTCTGTATTATAGAACCGGGGTCTAAACTACCATCAGACCTAGCTGCAGGAACACTAGTCTCAGAATTGGGCCCCTCTAAAACTGCAAGAGGGTATAATCCATACCTGGAATTGGTATAATGGGAGGCTTCAACATGCCGGATACAGATTGGTCAATACCAGCAGGAACATCTGCCAGAACTAGACACATAGTGGATTCCCTGCAGGGGGAGGGCCTCAAACAACTGGTACAGCAACCCACAAGAGACAGGGCTATCCTAGGTCTAGTACTGACTAACAGGGAAGGGATCACAGATCTCCAGGTAGAAGGTCACCTGGGGGCCAGTGACCATCACATGGTATGGTTCAATTTGGCTACTACATCTAAATCATCCCATTCCAAGGCAAAAATATGGGACTTCAGAGGAGCTGACTTTGATAAGATGGCCAACAGAGTTAAGCTAGCCCTGGCAAAAGAAACACAGGTGAGGGGTACAGGCAAAGTGGACAAGCATTAAGGATGCAATACTTGAAGCAACATCCCATTGTGTTAGACAGAAAAGGAAGTGCAAAGAAGAGGAAACGTTTGGTTCTCAAATACAGTGGCAGAAAGGTCAGAGCCAAAAGACTGGCCTTCAGGAAATATAAGGAACACAGCGGATGAAGATAGGAGGCATACCAAACTGCCCTAAGGAAGCAGGGAAGGCAGTAGGCAGGCAAAGTCCCAAACTGAGGAAACACTAACACGAACAGTAAAGAAGGTGACAAGACTTTCTATAGATACATTAGTGACAGGAGAAAGTCCAGAGAGTATTACTAAGCTTAATGGAGAAAGGGAGCATGTGAGGAGGAGGAGGACCCTGTAAAGGCATTTATCCTAAATAGATACTTTGCTCAGTATTTACTGAAGAGAAGGTAGGCAGGGCCCAGCTCAACATCATGGACATGGGGGGAGGTGAACTACTCCCTTCACAAAAGAAAGGGTCCTACAAGAGCTTGCTAAGCTCAGGGTGGATAAGGCAATGGGACCTGATGGCATGCATCCCAGGGTACTTAAGGAGCTAAAGGTGGAACTAGCAGAGCCATTAGCAGAACTGTTTGGTGAGTCTCTGAGCACAGGAGAGGTCCCAGAAGACTGGAGAAGGGCTCATGTGATCTCACTCCACAGGAGTGGTAGCAGGGAGGAGGCAGGGAACTACAGACCAGTCAGTCTTACCTCAGTAGTGGGCAAGATTATGGAGGCACTCCTTAAGGAAAGGATAGTGCAACACCTGGAATCCATAGGGGCACAGGATCCAAGACAGCATGGGTTTGTAAAAGGAAGGTCCTGTCAAACTAATCTCATAGATTTCTTTGACTGGGTAACCAGAGTGGTGGACCAAGGGGGAGCAGTTGATGTCACCTACCTTGACTTCAGCAAAGCTTTCGACACTGTTCCACATAGAAGATTGATAAATAAGCTGGGTAGGCTCAGGGTGGGTCAGAAGTTGGTCAACTGGGTGGCAAACTGGTTGACGGGCAGAAAACAGAGAGTGGTGGTAAATGGTATACAGTTAGAAGAGATGCAAGTCACAAGTGGGGTACCTCAGGGATCAGTCCTGGGGCCAGTCCTCTTCAACATCTTCATTAGTGACCTTGCAGATGGACTAGAGGGTAAGGCTTGTCTGTTTGCAGATGACACCACAATCTGCAACAAGTAGATGATCCAGATGGGTGGGCAGAATGAGAAGAGATTTGGATAAACTAGCAAAATGGTCAGAAGAGTGGCAACTGGGTTTAATGCAAAGAAGTGCAAAATCATGCACATAGGGAGAGAAAACCCTGAAGCCACCTATAGGCTGGGAGGAGTTGCTAACAGTCACAAAGGAAGAAAGAGACTTGGGCATCATCATCACTGATGACCTGAAATCATCCAAGCAGACCTCTAAAGCAGTAGGTAAGGCTAGGGGAGTGTTAGGGTGTATTAGTAGGGGTATCACAAGTCATAAGAGGGAGGTAATAATCCCTCTTTACAAGACACTGGTTAGGCCCCATCTGGAGTACTGCGTGCAGTATTGGAGGCCACACCTTCACAAGGACATTAACCAAATTGAGGCAGTCCAGAAGAGGCAACCAAAATGGTGCAGGGACTGCATCAGAAGGCATATGAGGACAGATTAACAGAGCTCAATATGTATACCCTTGAGCAAAGGAGGAGAGAGGTGATATGATCAGAAGCATTCAAACACCTTAAGGGCATTAACAAGGTGAAAGAGTCTAACATGTTTAAATATAAGAAAAATAGCAGGACAAGAGGCACAGCATGAGATTAGAGGGGCCGATTAAGGGGAATGTGAGGAAATTCTTTTCCACAGAAAGGGTGGTGGATGCATGGAATGGCTTACCACAAGAAGTGGTGGCTATGAATACAGTGCAGGGCTTCAAACAGGCATGGGATAGGCATAAGGGAGCAATACAAATGACTGTGAATAGATAGGCCACTGACAGAGCAAAGGCCGATGGCACATCTATAAGGTAGAAAAAGAAATGGGCAGACTGGATGGGCCTTGCAGTCCTTATCTGCCGTCAACTTCTATGTTTCTATGTTCTATGGTATGGCAGGGTCCGTGATCCACTGACCCGAATCTAACAGCAACCACCCCGCCCTTTTCAGGGCGATATCTGGGGACCAAGCGGGGGAAGGTTCTACTTCTATATCCCCTGAAATCTTCAGTGAACAAGCTTGTTTCCCCTCAGGGCTGTTTACACCTTTATGTACTTTCAAGTCAGTACCTGTATGACCCGAGGGTGAATCTACCTCGGGTCTCTTCCGTTTCTGAATCTCTTCTTCAGCAGCAAGCTGAGCAATTTGATAATCCATAGCAGCCTTCTCTCAAAGGCGTGGTTTCTCTTGTAATATAGTGAGAGCTTGTTGATCTTCTGAAGCATCAACGGCTGTTTCAGCATTTAGAAGTCGCACTTCCGGGTTTGGATTTAAAGCCGACGTGCTCTTGCAATTATAACTAGACATACTCCTCATATGTGCTGGACTTGTGGTGCATTTTCCACCTTCCAGCTGAAAACTGTGTTTTGAGGGGTTAGATACGTTTTGCTGCCCACCACTCAGGTGCATTCCAGCCGTATCATTCCCCTCTGCTCTGGGTAAAGCCTGTATCTCCTGCATCTGAGCTCCTCCACTGTCGTCGGCCATCCTGAGACTGTTCCTCTCTCCCAACAGTCTCACAGAGCCACCACTGTCCACAAGAGATATTGGAACAGAAAGGGATTCCTTGTCTTCTGTCTCTCCTGTATGCAGTCCTCCTCCACCAGGATCCATAGGAGCAGCCATCTTGGTCCCACAGGAAAATGGGTCCCCCCTTCTCACAGAAAGCAAGAGTAGGGGAATTTCCCCGGTGTCCTGGCCAAACTTCCCTCATTCACTAAAAATACCACCAACAGCTTAATCTGGTTCAAGGTCAGTTGGCATTCATCTGTATCCCCTTCCCCTGGGTTGTGCCTGAAAATAGGCAGGATTTGTCTAGTGCACTTACCCAAGTCAACAGAAAAACTAAACTAAATAATTGGAGGGAGGTGGGATTGGGATGTGAAGCAACGAGGACTGCATCATCGGTGTAGAGGAGCATTTTACTGGTACATGAGCTGGGGAGGGTGTTGAGGTAGAGACTAAAAAGTATTGGACCCAGGATGGAGCCCTGAGGGACCCTGGAGTGAATGGGAAGAGTGCTGGAGAGGGAGCCACTGATCTTGACACACTGGGATCTGGCAAAGAGGTAGGTAGCTAGAGAACCAGGAAATGAGACTACCAGAGAAGCCAAGTTGGTGGAGAGAGTCAAGTAGAAGGGGATGACAGACAGTGTCAAAGGCCTTGGAGAGGTCAATGAACACTGCTCCTGCAAGGCTGCCAGAGTCGAGAGCAGCATGCAGGTGTTGGGAAAATTCCAGGAGAGCCTTGGTTGTACTGTGTCCTGGGCGGAAACCGTGCTGCTCTGGGCACACACAATGTCATGCTGTTAGGTATTCAGAGAGCTGGATCAACACCACTTTTTCAAGGGCTTTAGAGAGTGGGGGTGGGAGATGGGCAGTAATTGTTGGGAAGTTGGTCCCCACTCTTATGTATGGTGTGATTTCAGCAGTTTCCAAGCATGGGAACTGACCCAGCCATAGAGCCGGTTTGAAAGGTCAGTCAGGGGGACTAGGACTTCATCCAAGACCATACAGAGGATCCTGGAGTCGAGGGGGTCACTGCTGGGATTATTGCTGCCTAAGACTTTTAGCAGGTGCGGCCTGGCTTCTTGGGGGGATAGGGTGTGCAGGTAGAATGGTGGGTGATGCAGGACCAGAAGGAGAGAGGTGGGGATTGGGTCAAAGAAGTTGCTGGGGAGGACCGAGCTTAGGTCAGAGAAGGCAGTGTTATGGCAATCGGCTATGAGGAGTGGCTCTGTGGTGGGGGTGCCATTGATGAAGAGCTGAGATGGTGGGGGGGAGGAGCGGAACTTCCCATTTAGCTCTTTCATATTATCCCAGAAGGTCCGGGCTGAACCCCAAGTGGAAGTGAGGGTGGTCTGGTAGTGTCTGCCTTGGCCCACCTAATGGCCCAAGTGCACTTATTGCATTCTGCATTGTAGGCCTGTCTGTCAGATGCCTTTCCAGATTCTACAGCAATGTGCCAGAGATTATCTCCGTTTTTGAGTCTCTGGAGGAGGGGTGGGGTGATCCATGTGCATTGCATTTTTTGGAGCAGATCCTGGTGAAGGGGGCGAAAAGGTCACAAGCCTTACAGAAGGCATTTGTGAAGTGGTCAAGAGCTGAGTCAATGTCAGGGGCGCACTGGATAGGGGACCAGTCTAGCTGGGCTAGGTATTGTTTTAATTTTCTGAGGCTGCCGGGGCATAGACGGTGGCATAGAGTGGCCTGGGATACTGGCTTCAGAGTGGAGGATGACCAGAGATAGAGGACTGGGGAGTGATCACTAAGAGAGTTGGGGAGGACAGTGACATCCCGGATTTTGTAGGGGCGGTTACATATAACAACATCTAGGAGAGTGCTGGTGCCAGTAGAGTGGTTGAATCTGGTGGGCTGGGTGACTAACTGGGACATATCCAGGACAGCAAAGGAGTCCCTTACATGGGAGGCAGTGGAGGCAAGCCAGTTAACACTGAGATCACCTAGGATGACTTGCTCCACTTTGTGAGGAGAGATCTGAGATAGTCAATGAGGACTGGATCGCTTGGTTTTTGATTCCTCGGGAGTGCAGTAGGAGACTGTGAGGAAGAGAGGAGACCTCTGGGTGGGGTCAGGTGTGATTTTTAAGGTGAGGGCTTGGGCTCCATAGTCAAATTTAGGAGCTGGGAGTGCCTGATGACCTATAAGGAGTCCTCATGAGTGATGTAAACCACCACTGGTTTGCCTACTCAGTCTTCACTGTAGATGGTATATCCAGGGAGAGTGATGCGGAGTCAGGGGTGGATTTGGAGAGCCAAGTCTCTACCAGTGCAATTATGTCAGGTTGATGTTGAACGACCCAGCACTGGAGGGCAGCAGATTTCTTTAGGAGAGTGCAAATGTTTAAGGATGCAAAGCAGAGGCCAGTTTCAGTACAGGGTTTAGAAGGGCTGGCAGCAATAGTTCCTGGGTTTGGGTGTACATTACCAGATAATAATAATAGCAGTGTAATTATTCTGGTTAGTGGCCGGTGGCGATGGAGACCCTTGGGTCGACACCCAGCTGAGGACTTTAGAATCAGGGTGCATGGGATAGATAAAGTGTGAAGGGTGGGAATGGCAGGGGAGAGCTGGGCCCAGGTCAGGCCTTGGAGGGTGGAGGGAGTGGGGGTGTTGGCAGGGTGGGGGTGTTGGGGGGTCACGGGTGTGTCAAGGGTGGGGTAGTCTGGGGATGAGGTGCCTAGTGTGGAGGAAAGGTGCGCCAGTCTGTGTGAGGTCTGTACCAAGAGGGTGAAGGAGAGCAGACTTAGTAATGGAGTGTAGGTACCCATAGCAGCTGAGCAATAAAGGAAGAGTGCCAGGAGTAGTATAGAGTACCGAGATGTAGAGCAGCTTTGGAATGGTTGGGGGAAAACCCCTTTAGTGGGCAAAAAGACTATAAGCTGCAAATGGGAAAAATCAGTATCAATCAGTAGATGAGGGAGGAGCAAAGGCAGATGAATAGTGATTGACCACACAATAAGTGAAATGAGACAGGAACTATATTGTGTTGGCTTGGGTAAGTGTACTTATAACTGGGCCCTCTAGTGGCTAAAGGATATAATCTGCTAATGGAAAAAAAAATCTCTACATCAGACTAAACATAACTTAAAAAAAAGAACAGGCAGGGAGGTTACTTGGTATTACTTGGTATGAAAGAACAGAAGAAGGCCAGAGCCCATCGAGACTATTCCCCTCACTATGTGGGACATTATTTATCTATTATCCCTCAACCAAACATCTGATTTGTTTTTAAAGACAGTGGCACTAGTTGCCTCTACCAATTCTTGTGGCAAGGTGTTCCATACAATATATGCTCTTATTGGAAAAAAGTTTCCGCTTTTGCTGGTTTTATACGTTTTTACTTCAAGCTGTTTATTATGCAGTCTCGGAACATGTCTCCTTTTGGAGAGTGTTAGACCTCATTTTTCCATTAGATCTGGTGAATTTATTAAATTAAAAACCATAAGCATATCACCTCTTAATCTTCTAGTTTGAAGAGAAAAGAGACCAGTTGCTTTTAATCTGTTCTGATAATCCAAGTTTGTTAATCTTGGAATCATTCTAGTTACTCTCCTTTGAACCTGTTCAAGAACTGCTATGTCTTTTTTTTTGGTTTGGATTCCAGAAAGGGGAGCCATAGTCTAGATACGGTCTAATGTATGCCCTATACAATGGAATAAGGCATTGTTCAGTGTGATTAACAAAAGTGCGTTTCATTTGCCTCAAAAGTCTGTTGGTCATGCAAGCAGTTCTAACACAATGATCATTTGATGTAAGTTTATTATTAACATATATCCCTAAACCTTTTTCACAATTTGGTGAGTGAAGTGGTAGTCCGTTTATATAATATATCATTTTTGGGTTAAATGCACTACTAAACATTTGTCTTGATTAAACTGCGTATGATTTTCATTTGCCCAAAGTGTTAATTTTTCCAAATCCTTCTTTAATGCAGCAATATTTTCTTGATTATTAACCTTCCCCCCAATTTAGTATCATCTGCAAATTTAACCATGAAGTTATTTGGCCCTGTTTGTAAATCACTGATAAAGAGATTAAACAGTGTTGGTCCCAAGACCGACCCCTGTGGTACACCACTTGTCACACTACCCGAATCAGAAAAGATATCATTAATTCTGACTCTCTGAGAATGATTTGTCAACCAGTTTAAAGTCCAGTTGACAATATCAGGTGACAAACCTAGATTGTGCATTTTAGTAATGAGTTTTCATGTGAGACTTTATCGAAAGCTCTACTAAAGTCCAAAAGAATTACATCAGTAGGGATACCCACATCTAATAGAGTACTTATATTATTGTAAAAAGATATCATATTGGTGGTGCAGGAATACTTGGGAGTAAACCCATGCTGATTTGAATCATAAATTACTAATTTTTTTACAATCTTAATCTATTAGAGACTTCATTTCTCGTTCCATTAATTTACCAGTCACTGAGGTCAGGCTAATTGGATGAGAATTTTGAACAGAACCTCTATTGCCTTTTTTAAATATGGGAGCAACTATTGCTGAATGCCAGTCATTTGGTACAATGCTTTCTTGTAAGGATTTGTTGAAGATAATTGACAAAGGTATAGAAATATTTATAGTGGTTTCGATCAGAAACCATGGATAAATACTGTCTGGGCCTGGACTAGTATTTTTTTTTTAGTTTTTTGATAGCCTGTATAATGTCAGTTGGATAGAACCTATGATAATCTATGTGGTGAACTTTAAATGTACTAATAGGTGATTTTTGAGAGAAGACGGAACAAAAGTACTTATTAAAGAGATTTGAGGTTTCTATATCAGATAGAGAAGAGCCATTGGTTATAATGGGACCAATGGTCCTGGATACACCTTTTTTACTGTTTATATAGGAGAAAAGAGATTTGTGAGTCTTTTGTGTGAGCTAGTTTAAATTCTAACTTATTTTTTGCCACTTTAATAGAATTTTTTTAAGTTTTTCACAGATAGTCTGTATTTATGTAATAGAGTAGTTTTAAATGGAAGAGAACTATTCTTAGGTTTCCTAAAAAGTAAAATTTTTGTTTTAATCTGATTTTAATTGTCTTGTTGAACCAAGGGAGGATTTTTCCTTTATTATTAAATTTCCTCTTAGATGGAATAAAGGTATTTTCCAAATAATGTACAATGTTTTTAAAAAAGTCCCAATCTTGTTGTGTTGTACAATTAAGAAGATTAGATTCCCAGTTTATGTTTTGTAAGTATTCATTGATTTTAGAAAAATTTGCTTTATTATAATTTTTTGTACAGTATAACTTCCTTTGTGTAGTTTTAAACTGTTGAATTTCAAAAAGAATAGACAAATGATCACTGGTCCCAAGTGGATCCCAAATTTGTAAATTGCTAATTTGTTGCTCTATGTTAGTAAATAATAGATCCAAATATTAGGACCTCGAGTGGGTTCAGTAACAAGTTTTTGTAATCCAGTACTAACTACCACATCTATTAGTCCTTTCTCAGCATAGAACTGTCCTGAGAATGAGTCTCAGTTAATACGAGGGAGGTTAAAGTCACCAAATATTACAGTATCTTGAGATTCTGAAAAATGTGTAATTTCTTTAAACATATCAGTTGTGTAATCTGAATTTGCAGATGGAGGTTGATAGATGTTACCAATAGTTATATAGGACTGCTTCTTCAATAAGATTTTAACCCATATACTTTCCAAAGGAAAGGGAGAACACACTTCAAAAGAAGGAATATCACTTAGTATGTACATACAAACTCCACATGCCTTACCTAATCTGTTTTATGATATAACTATAACCTGGAATTCCTCTGGACCAAATTGAGGATCGTCCACCAAGTTTCAGTTACTCCACCACACTTATATTTAAAGTTTTACATTTGGCTTCAAGTTCTGCTAATTTAGTTGGTTTAAAGATCTTGCATTCAAAGCTAGAATTTACATTTAGTTGTAATAATATTTTGATAAGTATTCAGAGACTTGGGAATAGACCCATTTTCACCCATTGTTTTTAGTTTAAACAATGATTTATGATTTTAGTGATACTTTTTCCCATAAGTGTACTACCCCTACGACTGAGATGTAAACTGTCCCAGCAAAACATGGAAGAACAATCTGAAAATGATTCCCAGTGGGTGATACAGGGTATATCTTGCTTAAAACACCACTTTCTCAGCCATTCATTTAGGGCTTTGATTTTCTGTGTCATGGTAGATGTTGCTCTCGGGACAGGTAGAATTTCATATATACATACACAGCATTCCCTGCCAAGTAACAGGTTACATAATGCCACATAGTCCCATTGAAACTGATTAAATGGGGTGTTGTTTATATCATTAACACTGGCATGTATGATAACCAGTGGATTTTCCCCAGCATTTTGTAAAATTTTAGGCATCATGGAGGTAATGTCAGATACCCTGGCCCCACGGAAGCTAGAACAAGTGCGGTTGCTCTTGTCACTATTGCATACTGCCCTGTCAATGTGCCTAATGATTGAATCTCCCAGGACTAACACTTGTTTTGAGACAGTAGGGGTACAAGAATCAGAAACAGGTGACTGTTTAACACACTCTGGAGTGATTAACTTCATAGGTATTGATTTGGTAGCTTGAGACTTACTAGGACAAATATTCATGGGCATTAACTCCTGATTGAAAAGTGTTTTTAAACCATTATTATCAAAAGAGGATGATGCACAGGATAAATCATATAGCACTTCATTATTTGATACAGTCAATTGCTCAGACCTGTTACGAGTTTCAATAGGGACACTACTGTGTATTTGACTGCCCCTCCTTTTTCTAAGAGGCTTTGTGACAATGGTCCAGTCATCATTATCATGAGAAGAGGGCAGATAATCATCCACCTTATAAGAGGGAGCAGAGGCAACAGGTATACTAGTACTAGTCGTTACAATTGTCTCCTCATCAGGAGGCATAGAAATGCTACCTAAATGTGAAGGAAACTATTCATTAGAATGAAGTTGTTCATCCATAAGATCAGTGTAACTTTCTAATTCCCTAATATCAGTAGAAACTGGTTTAATATTAAAACGCTATCTCTGCTTCAAGAGTAGTAATCAGATGGCACTTAGCACATACATACTCGCTCCCATACTTTCCCTCACTATACATCAAACATTGCATACATTTACTAAGTTCTTTTTCCATTATTAAAGGCGTATATTTACTAAGCAGAGGATATGCTAAAATTATCTTATCCAAGTTTGTCTAATGCCAGCAGTTTCAGCGTGCCCAGCGGACACAGCAGATACATGCAAATGCGCATGTCTCTGCGTGCGTCTCCACACGCGGCCCCACACACGCTCGCCCTGCTCGCTAGAGGGGCAGGTTTTAAGCCGAAAAACCAGAAGTAAGTGTCCATTCACTTCCAGTTTCGGCGTGAAGTAAAAATAACAATATTTGCTTAAATTCAGCAAGGTTCTGAAGCAAGTTTTATTTGGGGGGCACAGCAGCAGCCTCAATGGGACACTGAGGTCAAGGGTGCAGCCCACAGACTTACAGCTCTAAGAGAAGGGGTACAATGTTCAGGGCAGATAGCAAAATCACAGTACCTTAAGACCTCTCTCAAAACTTAAATCAACTCCTAAGAAATCTCTACATCAGACTAAACATTACTTAAAGTGAGAAATCAAGAACATGTCAAGCAGAGGTCAGGCCTAACATTAATTTCTTGGCAGCAGTTCCTAGAAGACTTCTGGATTGCTGCACAAAGTGTGAGAAACAGTGGCAAACAGGGGCAAGTGATATTCCTCCAGGGGTAGATGCCAAAATTCAGGGTTCCAACCCGTACCTTGTTTGGAGGGTGAGCGTCGGGCAGCTTCTCTTTGTACTGCTTACCAAACTGCAGAATGCAGTTTGTTTGAGAGGAGAGAGCCCGAAAGGGCAGAGTTGTCCCCTGGTGAGATAAGGTGAGAGGACGAAATTAAATAGCGGGCTTGGAGGGAAGGGCAGTCAGAAAACAAAAGAGAAATTAACGGTTTGGGAGGGGCTGAGAATTAAACAGAAATAGTTTAAGCAGGGAAGTCCTGAAGCAAGTTGGGGGTTGGGGAGGACACTGCAGTATGCTCAACAGGAGAGAGCAGTAGCTTCAATACAGTTGTGGAAGGGGCTCTGATTAACACTGGGGCACAGAGCTGAAAAAAAATAAAAGAACAGGCAGGGAGGTTCTGAAGCAAGTTTTTTTTTGGGGGGGCACTGCAGCAGCCTCAATGGGACACCAAGGTCAAGGGTGCAGCCCACAGACTTACAGCTCTAAGAGAAGGGGCGCAGTTCTCAGGGCAGATAGCAAAATCAGAGTACCTTAAGACCTCTCTCAAAACTTAAAGCAACTCTTAAGAAATCTGTACATCAGACTAAACATTACTTAAAGTGAGAAATCAAGAACATGTCAAGCAGATATCAGTCCTAGCATTAATTTCTTGGCAGCAGTTCCTAGAAGACTTCTGGATTGCTGCACATAGTGTGAGAAACACTGGCAAACAGGGGCAAGTGATATTCCTCCAGTGGTAGATGCCAGAATTCAGGGTTCCAACCCGTACCTTGCTTGGAGGGTGAGCGTTGGGCAGCTTCTTTTTGTTCTGCTTACCAAACTGCAGAATGCAGTTTGTTTGAGAGGAGAGAGCCGGAAAGGGTAGAGTTGCCCCTTAACTCAGTATTTGCAACAGAAGTGTATCCCTAGAGGCCTGTGCATTTTTGTGGAGGCAAATCTTGGATATGTGGATGTTGATTTAGACATTAAGTGGAATGGAGTATGTAATCGGTGTTCAAAGGATTTTCTGTTGTTAATTATAGAATCCATTACCAAGGAGTTACAAAGAGTGGAAGGAGAAATAATGATGAATGATAGAGAAGTTAAGAATAACTATACCATGGAAGAACTGAAGGAATATCTTGAAAAAGTAAATAGTCATTTGACTAAGTTTGAGATGGAGTTGAGGGACACCAAGTTACAGAAGTTCAAGAGAGACCTTAATGACTACAAAAACAACCAGGTTTATACATATACAAATAAAAAGTGGGATATAGCAAAACATATCAATATAATTTGGACTCTGAGTCTTCAGTGATTAGCTCAGGTAGTGACACTGAAACAGGAAAACAAACACTTAGAGGTAGGGGGGCAGATTTTTCTGGGAGAGGGGGGTTTCGGGGAAGGAGACCATACTGTCAATGAGGCAAGAGGGAATACCAGTACACCAGAGAGGGACAAATAGTAGAGACAGCAGTAGAGGAACAAGAGCCTGGCCCCTCAAACATTGCAGGAATAGGAAGAGATATAGGCACAATAGAAAAGAAAAAAGAACCCAGAAGCACCCTGCCGAGGCACGAGCCACGAGGTCGACAGTACCGAAAATACATTAGTGCATAACATCTCACAAAGGGAATTAACACAGGATGAGATACGTATACTTAGTAAGGGACTGACCTTTTGCCCCATGACAGGGTAAATGAATTTGAAATAAAACTGGACCTGAACCGCTTTTTTAGGAAATTAAAGTTAAGGTATTTTTTTGATTCACAGCAAGATAAGGAGGTAGACATTATGGAACAGGAGAAAAGATTAAGCTGAGTAAGAAACTTAATTTGAAATCTAATTTCATCCTGCCTGTTGTACCACATACAATAGAGACATATATAACATTGGTAAATAGAGATATGGAAGTGATTTAAAAAAAAAGAGAGGAACATAGATAGGAGATCTAAGTTTAACCTTTCAGCTAAAGAGTACGGGTCTTTGAGAAACCTTGAAAATGACAGGAACATTATTATTATTAAGAGTGCCGACAAAGGGGGCACTATTGTGGTATTGGATTACACACACTATAGACAGATTTGCTTGGATCTGCTGCAGATTCAGGATAATTATCTGAAACTGGATACTGACCCAACAAATATTATTAATGACTTAGTGAAGGCTGGCCCGGTGGTGCTGAGGGCTAAGGCACTGAACGCCTTACCTTGTGGCACGCCGGTGACCCAGGTTTGGGAATGAGCCCGGGCTGTCAGAGGTCAGCAACAGGGGGGGCAGAGCTGGATGGGCTGCCAACAGGCAAGCTCTCCTCTCTGGGGAGGTGTACGGGCTGCCTCTGGCTAATGGCTGCCACCTGGTGGAGGCTGGGGACAGCACAGGCCAAGGAGGAGCCAGGCGCTAGGCCAACGGGATGGTAGGAAAGGGCTGTTACCAGGGCCATGGGACTAATGCCTGCCTCCACATGCATGCGTACCCACTCCTGGGGTCCCCGGGAGTAAAATGGAGGAGAAAAGCTTTACTGGTGGCAGGATGGCAACCGACTCCCTGCAGGCACCACTCCCAGGCTGGGCGTAAGGTAAGCCCCGATAATTCCGGATGATGGGACTGGGGGGTTGGTCACATGGGGGCTGTCCAGGGAAAAGGCGCAGAAAATATGATATGATAAAAAAAGGACTTAGTGAAGACTTTACTAATAGTTGCCTTTGATAACAGGGAGATCACAGAATGGAAGAAAAAGGCCCTGCTCAGGAATACACCCTCCATATGTTTGTTCTACACATTACCTAAGATTCATAAGAATTTAAGAACACCACCAGGTAGACCCATTGTATCTGGGATAAATTCTGTCTTGGAACCCTTGTCTATTTTTATTGATTACCATATAAGAAACATAGTTGAACAAGCCAAATCTTACATCAGAAACTCCTCAGATATAATCAGAATTATAGAGGAACAAAATGATTCAGATTTAGAAATAGAAAGCTGTATCTTGGTAATCTCGGACTTGAAGGACCTATACACTTCCATCCCCCATAGGGAGGGATGTGATGTATTTAAAAAAACTTTGGACACTTTACGCACAGATGAAAAACCATCTAATGAGATAGTATGTTGACTGTTGATGTGAATCATGAACTGGTTGACTTCCAGATTGGACTGGGACTGACTCAGTTAATTTTGGAACCAATCAGAATTAATCATAAAGACCCTAAGAGATCTACAATACTGGATATGATGTTTACAAATTCTCCTCAGTTTTATTTTCAGGCAGGGTTTCTCCCAGAATCCTTTTCAGATCATCAGGTTATTTTCTTGGTTAGAAATAATATAGTAAACTCTGCCACTGAATCAAAAATTTATTGGAGATGCTTTAAACAATTTGATTATATTAAATGTATGACTGATGCTGAAAATATTAATTGGAATAGACTGGAATTGATTCCTACATCATCAGCTGCCTGGGAATTTTTTTCTGAGTGAGTTTATGCAAATTTGCAACAAACGTGTTCCCTTGAAATCAAGAATGTCAAAAAATAAAGGTAATGTTTGGTTTTCTCCAGAATTATATAAAATTAGGAAAGACAGAAACAAAAAATGGAAGAAAGCAAAAAAAGCTATGTTAAACCAGGATTGGGTCTCTTATAGGCAGGCTCGAAATTTATATACTATTAAAGTTAGGGCTGCTAAAAAACAGTTTGTTCATTCTAAACTGGAAGTTAACCATAAAAGGAATCCAAGGAGGTTTTGGGGAATTATTTTGGATTTAATGGGAAAAAATAAACAGATTTACGTAAATATAATAGAGGTGGATGGCATTGTGATGCCTTTGGGGAAAGGAATGGTTGATGCTTTTAATGACTATTTTTCTAAGGTGGGTTTAGTAGGCTCCTGAGATAAGGTCTATTTAGATCATGACACGGCCTTGGAGCCTAACTTTATGGAAACTAGTACAGATGTTAGAGAAACATGGGGATTTGATTTTGTTTATATCACTCCGGAGGAGGTATGTACTGAACTCCTGAAGTTAAATATCTTCAAAGTGAAAGGAACTGATGAGATTCCACCTAGATTGCTGAACTTTGCAGCACCTTGTGTAGCATATCCTCTGGCTTATATTTTTAATTTGTCAATAGAAAGTGGGGAATGTCCAGATGGATGGAAGATAGCTAAAGTGAGACCTATATTTAAGTCTGGTAATAAGAGCGAGCCGAGCAATTATCAGCCCATCTCGCTCTTGTCTCAGATTTCTAAAGTATTGTATCTTGTCAATTGAAAGGATTTCTCGAAGATTATAAATTATCACCCATTCAATCAGGTTTTAGGGCGCTTCACAGCCTTGACAAGGGTTGTAAGTGATCTTCAGCTGAGTCTGGACAGGAGGTTGATGGTAGGAGCCTTGTTTATCAACCTTTCAAAGGCATTTGACACCCTAAACCATCGACTGCTCCTGTCCAGACTCAGCGAGATCAGCTTGTCCCCTCGATCGGTTAAATGGTTTTCTTCTTATTTGATAGGCAGTAGTCAATTTGTGGAAGTGGGTTCCTATAAGTCTGGTGTACTGGAAATGAAAAATTGTGTATTGCAATGATCAATTTTAGGGCCTTTGTTATTTAATATCTATATAAATGAACTTAAAATTGTATCAATGGTTGCCGTTGTCATATGTATGCAGATGACAGCATATTGTATGTAAAGGGAGACACTCTAGTCTTAATTAATACGAGGCTGCAACTGGCCTTTGATGAACTGCAGGATTTTTTTAAGATGCATCATCTTACTTTAAATGCTAATAAAAAACAGTCACTTTTGTTTAAAAATTAAAACAATAAAAAAATAGAATCTTTGCTTGGAAATTAACACCATGGATGGTATTGCCATCAAGCAGGTTGACTCGTATAAGTACCTTGGTGTTTGGTTAGATTCATGTTTGGGTTGGGATTCTCATGTAGATTCTCTTATAAAAAACACAAATAGGAAGTTAGGTGTTTTATATAGATATAAAAGATTTATGACTAGAGAGATTCGAATGAGTGTGGTTAACTCTCATTTATTTCCAGTAATCGACTATGGTGATTTGCTTTATGGAGGGGCCATTGAAAGGCATACAAGTAGAGTGGATTTGGTGTTCTGCAGATTGGCCTGTTTTGTATTGGATACTCCGTATAAAACCCATAGGTGTATACTATTCAGAGAATTAAATTGGCTCAAACCCCCAGTAAGATGAAATCTACATCTGTTACAGTTTATGATTAAAGTCTGGTACAGAGATGTCCTTAATTATATTATTGACCTTTTTGAAGTTAGAAAAGTAAAGGAAAGCTTGAAGGCCTCTGTTGGAACCCAATTTGCTCTAATTAGATGTAACTTGAATATAGGAAGATCATCAGTCCCTGGTAGAGGAATACATTTGTGGAATAAATCTCCTCCAGATTTGAGAAGCAACAGATCTAGACATAATGAAGCAGAATTAATAAAATGGTGTACATCTGGTTTAAACAATATTGCAGTTTGTAACAACTGTTAGTACTTTAAGAGTTTGTACTGTTTGTGAATGATTGTTTTACTTTATTACTTATTTGTATTATTATGTTTTTTTTCTGTACGTGTCTTTAATGGTGTATAATATGTGTCTGGTGTATTGTTGTATAATGTGGAACTTTTTATTCTGATGCAATATGGAACTTCATTGAAAATGAGCTTTACTCAATTGAATGTATCCTTTTTTCTTGAATGAATAAAACATTATTTACTACTACTACTTACATTGATGCAAAATTATTTTAAATTTGAAAAACAATTTTATTTACAGGTGAAAAGTACGTCGATGGGGTCCAGTATGGCCCCCTCTTATACATATATATATATATATATATATATATACACACACAATTTTGAGACTGAGTACATTTTTAGTATAAGAAACAGATTTATCAATAGGTTGAGGGTTTGGAGAAGATTTATTAAGAATATTATAGTCATATAGACAGGTTCTGAAGAAGAACTAGTGATTTTTGACAGGTATTTAAATGATTGTATGGATCATCTCATTTTTACAGTGGCATACAGTAGAATGGAAATACCACATTTAGATTTAATGATCTATTAAGATAAAAACAATTTAGCATTTAAATGTTTTTGAAAACCAAGAGACAAAAATGCAATATTACATTTTAAAAGTTTCCACCCAAAGAAACTCACTGATTCAATACCTTACGGCCAAATGATAAGGGCAAAGAGAAATTGAATGGATCCTTTAGAATTTACAAGGATACAAACAGATATGGTGAACAGATTTCAACAAAGGAGATACCAAAAGACTACACTGCAGAAGGCAGTGGAGAAAATTGAAATAAAGGACAGAAAAAGCCTATTGGAGACTACTCAGAGGGTACAGAATCCAACTGGAGACAGAATAATATTAGCAACAGCATACAATTATATATTTCCTTTGATTAGGAATACGCTCAGTAAACACTGGGAAGTGTTAAGAGCGACCCCTCTGGGGATGAACGTTTTTCAAGAATTACCCATAGTGGTAGCAAAAAGGAATAAACCACTGGGTAACAGATTGGTTAAAACAGAACATAAAATACCAGAGACACAGCCACTTCACTTTGTAAATACAATGGACCTCAGGGGAAGTTTCCCATGTGGACATTGTACACACTGTCATAACACTTACAAAATTAAAAAGATTAGAAATACAGCACGGGATAAGGATGTCCAGATTAATCAGTTTATTAACTGTTCCTCCACTGGAGTTATATACCTTCTGAAATGTCCCTGTGACAAAATTTATGTGGGCAAATCAGAAAGAATGCTTAAGAATAGAATAACAGAGCACAAAAGTGATATCCGTAGGTTCGACATGACATCTCCAGTGGCAAGGCATTTTATAGAACAGGGGAACCAACTCCCTCATCTGAGATTTTTTGGGTTAGAGAAGGTTGAACCGGAACCCGGGGGGGAGGTGTGATTTCAGGACCAAAATACTTACCAGGGAAGCACAGACAAATTTGAGGCTATAAACTCACAGTTTGGGATAAATGATTCAATAGACTGGCAGCCAATTCTTTAAGGATCACAATAAAAGATGTAAAACATAAAGGAAGTGTAATTGCTATTAGTAATTGGATGAAACGGGAGAAAAGGAACAAAAAGAGATGAAATGTAATTAGAAAAAATATAATATGGGGCTTGCTAGCACAAATTACAGATGTTGACCTTTGCAAGATATACCAGCAAGAAGGGCTATGAAACGGCCCTAGAATGGAGTGACATAAATCAATTGTTTATTGCAACCAGTAATCGGAACAAGGGGATTACTAGAGGCAGTAAAGAAAAAAATGAAAAAAAAAAGGTTTTTTTGATGACCTTTTGCCCTCCCATAACAATATAATACAAATTGTGATTTTATTTATATTGATTGAAAATAAGGTATATACAGACATGGTGCATGCACTTCAACAGAGACAGAGCGAGGTTCCTTTTGGAATTCTATTTTTTGTCAATAATAGAGGAAATACCATAGAATAGGTTATGTTTGAAAGTAAGGACCCCCCAAAACCACGAACATAATCTTTGAGAATATGGTCAGAGAGACATTACGAAAGAAAGCACAGTATATAAACTGGAGAAAACTATGGTTGTGAAAAGAACAGATATAAAGTACCAAAATATAATGTATGAAAACTTTCTGGCTGGACACCAAAATACATTGGTGCTGCAACTTTAAGCAGATTGGGCACACTGAGCATGTGCGAACATTGTGAGCATCACCTGATGTTCAATGATGATGCGTAATGCTGTGAGTCCAATTTCAGCCAGAGTATAGAAGGACCAGTGTGGGGCGGGTGTGCTACCTCCATTTGAAGAGAATTCAGGAAGTCACGCCATGCTCTGCACAGCATTAAAGTAAGTGAATACTTTTATAAAGGATACAATGTGACAGAATATAAATGAGCAGATGAATAGCATAGCACCGAGACCAATAGGTCTAAATGAGTACTTTTATAATCTTTTCAGACGCTTTACAAAACAGAAAAGTGCAACAGCAAAGGAAATGAGGTAAAAAATAATTGTTCTTACGAACTAACAAAGACTATTATAGTAATTTAGCAAAGAAATAGCAAGAAAATGAATAGCAAGGAAACTTGAAAGCTTTTAAAGGGAAAGTTTATAACGAGTTATAAGAAAAACTAGCAAGAAGTAAGAAAAATGTTTTACATATCTTACAGAAAGATAACATGGTGACACAATCACTATTTCAGACAGAATAAGTCTTCAGTGGAAATGAGATACTGAAGGCAAGTGCAATTATAATGAAGTTTAAGAAATATCATTTTTTTCTAAGAAATCTACCTCTGTGGTGCTATTATGTATTTTGAAGCTTACTGTTTACCTTTTAAACACAGATAAAATATTTATTAACCAGACCTAAGAAGATTAAGTGGTGGCATAAGCAAAGAAAGGAAATAAAGGGCAAGCATGGACAGTTTTTTGGTCTACCTACAAATGAAGATTATAAAATGAAGGAATATATATATATATATATATATATATAAACACATACAGTAAAAAACTAAGATGGATTTTGTTTTTGATTTTTATTTCAAGATACAGTTACAGTACAATAACAACACTGATGAAGGACAGGGTCTGAAATGTTCACTTTATACTGAACATTTACTGTATCAATTGAACATAAGTAAAGATTTGAACCTTGATATATACTAGTTTGGGTGAGTGGGTCTTATTGTAACCAATTTGTAGTATTCTGTAGTATCACACTCAATTGGTTCAGGCTCCTCCCCACTTATAGAATTTTCTTTTGTACCGAGGTTGGCTGGGCTGGACCTTCTCCTTTTTGAATGTTTGTTTAGTCAGGAGACTGAAACAGCCATGGGTAACTGCACTGTTTATGAATTGTAATGTTGTGGCATTATTGTCTGGTTTTTACTATTTATGTTTTCAATCTAATTAAGGTCGTGATTATGTGAAACACCTTGGTGTTCAGAAAGCCATTTTAAAATAAATTCATTCATTCATTCTATCTATCTATCTATCTATCTATCTATCTATCTATCTCACTTTGATAGGCTTTGTAAGGTTCACCTCTTAGGTCCATTAGGATCTTGATGCTGGCCAAACTGTGGTGGTTGTGTTCGTGGACTTCATCAAGCTACTGTATTAGAGCTAGTCTGTCATGGGCAACTCCTAGCAACATTTCCATCTGTCTCAAGATGTTTTGCAACTCCTGGCAACATTTTCATCTATCTCAAGATGTTTCACAACTCCTGGCAACATTTCCATCTGTCTCAAGATGTTTCGCAACTCCTGGCAACATTCTCATCTGTCTCAAGATGTTGTCTTGTGGCAACTATCTCTCTGGCAGGATGCAACGGACTAAAATTTGTAATGTCTTTTCTTCACATGTTTCTAATGGAATAGGTGTTCCTCAAAGATCAATCCTGGCTCCCCTATTATTTAGTTTATATGTCAGTGTCCTTCCATTTGCTTGTCCTGCCATGGAGATGTTACTTTATGGTGATGATGCTGTAATCTATACAAGGGAAATATCTTAGAGAACTTAACCATCTTGTACAAAGGGATTTTCATAATACACCAAATGGTTCATACAACAAAAGCTTGTCTTCAACATCAATAAAACAAAGGCAATGTTATTTGCAAACTCCAGAAATCAATGTACTGAAGAATTCTATTTCAGTAAGAGAACATCTAATAATCCTCCAATTGAGTTGGTTTCAAAATGTAAGTACTGTATTTGGGCCTCACTCTGGGTAACATATTTATATTTAGTTTCCTCTCGTATTGATATATTATAAAAACTTTACATCAAAGACTGCGTCTATTATATAGGGTTTGTAATCATCTTTTACCTAAAACCAATATTTTGTAAGCACAGAATTAATTACTTTTGCCCACTGACTATGGTTTTCTTATCTAATTCAGTGCTTTACACAGTTGTGCCCTATATGGAGTAAGGACCCTTTATAGCAGTATTTCTCACATTGTGTTACACACACCTTACTACACGCATCATGCTTTTTTTGTTTACTTTATGTTTTTTCTCCCTTTTTTCTCCAGTGCCCCATATCCCTCAGGAGCTCCAAAGGTGCACTCGACCTCCTGCTTTACCAGACAAGGTCACCTACCTCCAAGTAGCCTTGGTTGCTCCCCCTCTGGTGGGGATGGGTTGGGTTGATTAATCCCCAAACATCTTGTTTCATCAGGTGGTGCTATAATGATGAAGTGGGATCCGGAGCTACCGGGGTCCATTGTGGTAGGATGCTGAAATCATTTTCCTCCCATCACTAAGGGACATCCCACATGAGAACATCATGACACATCATGACACATGCATGCCATACATGTCAGTGCACCAATGTCAGTGATGTCCCGACCCTCCTGTTGACCCTCCAGCCACACTACCACCTGTGGTCACCCAGGCTGACAGTATTGTGGTGGAAGATAACACCCTCCCTCCCTCCCTGGAGGAGAAGAGCATCCCCTTGGCACTCAAGTCTCCCCCCCATGGCTGGCCAACAACCAGGGATCACTTCCGAACCCCAGTTGTCAGCATTGCGAGCTGTAGTCCTACTGCTGTGCCAACAGGCCAGTGTCATTGATTGTGTTTTATAGGATTCCTTAAATTGTTGCTCCTTGAGGGGAGACTTTTACTGTCAGCTGTTACTTTCTCATGGAGGCAGTATAGCGCAGTGGTTTAAGGCTCTGAGCTGCAAACCTGGAGACCTGGGTTTGAATCCCACAGCCCCCACTTGCATACTGTTTAACCCTGAGCAAGTATGTTAGCTTCCTTGTGCTCCCAGGTCGCACCTAGAAACAAGCTTCAGCTTAGTGTGCCTCTCCTGGTTAAACAATTTCCCCTTTCCCCTTTCCCTTTCTATGGAAAGTGAATAGTGGTATGGCTCCTAATAGTATCTGAAAGCTATTTCCATCTGTTAAAAATGATGTTTCAACTAGGCATTTCAATCCAGCTGGTTTTCTTTTGGTTTTTTGTAAATTACATTTTATTTATTTCATGCATCACAACACCATACAACACATAAAGTACTATATATATATATATATATATATATATGTAATAGATAACCCATTCTTAGGTGTGCAGTCACGCTCTGATATACGCACGCCTTGGTGTGCATTGTACACACGAGGCTGCAGACTGAGTGTGTCAACCGCTCAAGGCATGTGTATATCAGAGCGTGACTGCACACCATAGAGTGGGTTATCTATCTTATAAAATGGCAAAATTGTTTTTTAGGGGAGTAAAAGTGCAGGTGTGTGGTCACGCTCTGCTATACACATGGCCATTTGATGGGATCCAACAAATCAGCAGACATACTTTTTCCTACCCATTTTATAAATAAATGTATATATATATTTTTTTAGTATTCTTTCTCCCCCGTGGACAGGGCCGTCTCTCTCTCTTCCTCCTGTTCTACCATCCCCCTAGCGCCATCACCCAAGCATCAGACCCCTTCCCCTCATGTGCCCATGACTTACCCTTCATGGCAGGGTGGTGAGGAGAGACTCAACCCACCTGAATGGATCCAGCTCCAGGGAGATGCCATCTCAGGGCAGCGCCTGTGGGGGATGGTTTCATGCTGCTTGGCTGGGACCTATTTTATGCTTTTCTTGTGGAGGGGGAGCATGCAATGCAGACAATGGCACGCAGCGCTCATGTCCGCATGATGCACGCCAGTTGGCTACTCCTCCTCCGCGCCTCAACGTCGGGACTCAGTATGCCAACAAGAGATCTGCCCCCTGAATGATCGATCTTCTCCCTCCCCAGCCGACCCCCGTCTTAACAAAGAGTTCAAATGGTTTTGGGTTTTAGCCAAATACCTTAAAAACATATAGATCAAATAACTAACAAGCAACATGAATGATTAGTTTACCCTTAAAGGTCTCATTGTGAACGAATACAACTTCTGATGTGATTGCCATGCTGACTAATAATGTTTTGACTTTCTGCAGCACTTTAGCCAATAGTCAGCATATTCCCCCTGGTATTGGTCTATTTCCTGATGATTACCCCATTGATAATGATTCTGGGTCAAGGATAATATTGATCTCTAGGGATATATGAAAGATCTACAGTAAGCTTATTGTTAGAGTGATACTGTGTTTAGTGCTTTTCTTATTTCAGTGTTACAAACTTCTGAAACATGTAGAACTGTCTTGTTTTGTGGTCAAAAAATGTTTAATGTGCTACCATCTTCAGTGTTAAACTGTATTACTATTCAGTCTTTTAAAACACAGTTAAAATGTTTGTTATAGTCCTACTTCGTTTGTATATGCTTTACATGGATGTTATTCTGTAGCTGTCATTGTATCTTTCCTGGTTGCCTGAGAAAATGGGTAGCTGTCTGCTTATTGGATCAGTCAGATTAACAAATAAATAAATCACAATGTCATCAAATGTCTTATTCCTTATCAGATTTAGTACACACAAACATAAACACTCAGGCCCAGATATTCAGAGCAATTGCGCATGGCACAACTGAGTTGCGCTGGTGCAAGTGCGGTATTGTGCCAAGGAGTCATATTCAGCGGGAGCAAGTGCGCAGTGCAAAATCCATTGCGCCAATGCACAACGATAATGCATGCAGGCACAAGAGCAGGGGGCTGTCCTATGAATATCCAGCGCAGTGGCATATTCAACCATGAAGCCATGGCGCAAGTGTGGAGCAAATCGAAGTTGCTCCGAGCAGACTTGTTCCTATAAATACAGGGCACAAACACACAGACAGCACTTGCACCAGGGGTGAGAGTGAGAGGGAGAGACAGAGAGAGACAGACAGAGGCACAGACAGACAAACAAAGGCCACACACAGGAGGACAGGGACAGAGAGGTGGCCTGGGAGAGGGAGAGAGGGGCAGACAGAGAGAGAGAGAGAGAGAGTGAGAGAGACACACACACATACTATGTGCCAGGGTGCCACACAGCCAGCAGCAAACCACCCAGGGGAACAGAGGACAGCAAGGGCCATGGACATTGTGCACTTCATGATGGAGGCCATAATGAGGGGTGTGAGGGGGCAGAAGGAACAGCGATGTGGCCGAGGAAGAGCCCGTCGGTGGTATGCCTGAAACAGGTGGTACCGTGCCCACATCACCTTTGAGAATTACAGCGACACAGAGATTGTAACCTGCCGCAACCTATCGGAGTGCAAGCGCCTTTGCAGGCGGCGTCTGTATTGTTCCCTGGAAAAGCAGTTTTTAACACTGAAAACTGCCTCAAAATTAGAACTGTAATTGCTTAGGATTTTACTGTTTAGACTGTCTACTGCATATTCTGCCTCGTTTTTAAAGTCAAGGCTTCAGGATTAAGTGTTTGCAGCTTTTTTGTTGACCCCTTGTACTGGCTTCAGACTTTGGGCGCCAAAAGAATACACATTTCTTTGTGTAGCCTAATCGA
This sequence comes from Neoceratodus forsteri, assembly GCA_016271365.2. Taxonomy (NCBI): domain Eukaryota; kingdom Metazoa; phylum Chordata; order Ceratodontiformes; family Ceratodontidae; genus Neoceratodus; species Neoceratodus forsteri. The sequence goes on from CM057453.1 coordinate 761,021,849, forward strand.
TCCCTCTGCTGCCTGTCTGTCCCTTTGTCCACAGCCCTACTTAATTCTGCTCTCCTCTCTCCTTCCAGCTGTGGAACGCCCTCCCAGGCTCCCTCCAGCGTAGCCGCGGGTACTCACGGCCAGCGGGTGGCCGGCGCCACCTCAGCCACCGCTCAGATCTACAGCCCCGGACTCCTCGGCCAGAAAAGGTACAGCAACTGCTGCAACTTTTATTCCCACCCCCCACCCTACCACTTATTAAATACGCCGCTTCCGCCCCATTTTTCTAGAACGCCTCCCATCTGCGCCCGCCAATCACACCACTCTGTGCCCAGTCTCGGCATATCACATCATAGTTTCAATACCACCAGGGTACTATGTCTATAGCCAAGAAAAATCTCCACCAGGCTCACCGCCCGTCCCCTTAGCCCTGCCTTTCTGACACTTCCTTCGCATTAACAGCCCATCTCAGTGCACTCTTAAGCAGCCAGAGCATAATACACTACTTCTGAGCCCCAAAATGTGGGGTCTCCTATGGCTTTGTATATGGTCTCTCCTACTAGGAATTCCGACCGGTATCTATATGCCCAATGGCCCGGCACCTTGCTTGGGTTATACTCCTACTCTGTGCCTTATGGCTAACGGCTCCTTCTCGCCCCTTTTGCCCCTGTGAGCCCCAAAGATACTAGCCTGCACCACTACAATTGGGTATCTAGCCCAAGTGGCACATACTCGATACTACATTCACAGAGTACGATCCCTATCTCACAGTATACCTGTACTCCCAGGTATCACTCACTCTGAGTTCTGCTAGCTGCATCTGTAGGAAGTGCTTTTCTCAATGGGAACATCGTATTGCACAACATCAATAAGCATGAACCAAGGGTCAAGACCTGGTCTCCCAAAATGTCCTCTGCTGCACTCAGACAAATCCTTTTTCTCCTCCTTCTATGCTCAGGTAATGTAGAGCTAAATCCTGACCCCCCAGCACCAATCTCCTTGCCCTCAGACCTGCCCTTGTTAAAAGGCCTAAGCTTTGTGCATATTAATGCATGTAGCCTACTAAAAAAATTCACCCTCATCCAAGCTTGGGTATCTCACATTTCTCCTGATATATTAGTGATCTCTGAAACTTGGCTCAAACTGTCAACTACTGATGCAGAAGTAAACATCCCCAGCTACGCCTTATTCAGGGCAGATAGGCACACCAGGGGAGGTGGTGTGGCCATATATATGAAAGATAAACTCTCAGCCTATTGCACTAGTGCATCTTCTGTTGCTAATGAATATGAACGTCTTATCCTCAAAGTGGAAATTAACCAGACATGTGTCGTCCAGCTAATAGGATGCTATAGGCCCCCTCTGCCAGCCTAAAACTTCTATCTCATCTTAGCAATACTTTGGAACAAGGATCATTCGAAACCATCATCCTTGGTGACATTAACCTTGACTGGCTATCCAAAGCAGCTGCTCCACTCGTCGCCTTTTGTGATGCCCATGGCTTGACCCAGCTTATCAACGAGCCAACCTGCCTCAACAATAAAAACCCAGAAAAAAGCACCATTCTGGATGTACTACTAGTAAACAAACTGCACCTTATCTCTTACGCTGGTACCTTCTTTTCTGACATCAGCGACCACTGTTTTATCGGAGGAATAAGGTCGTCCAACAAACCTCATGCTGCATCTAAATTTACTCTGAAGAGATCAAGGCGTAACTTCAACATAGCTACCTATATTACTGACCTAAAATTCTCCCTGCACTGACAGGAATTTTATTTAGCTAAATCAATCACTGCCGCCTATGACATCTTTCATGACATTCTATCAGGGGCCTTAAACAAATATGCCCCCCTGACCAAAGTCCACACAAAAAACAAAAACAACAAATGGCTCTCCCCCGAGGTCAGATCTCTGCTTTTCGAGAGAGATAAGCTTTGGAAAAAGGCCCGTAAACTAAACACACCTAACGATTGGAACCTTTTCAGAAAGGCACGCAACCAATGCACTAAAGCGATCAAAGAAGCAAAGGCATCCTTCTACCATTCAGAACTCAACAATCCCTATAAATTCTGGAGCACTATAAAGGACCTGATGGGACACTCTACAGGCAATTCCCTCCTGAACAAGATAACCCATGACAATACCACGCTTAACGAAAGGAGTGAGATCCTAGATTCCTTCAACAACCATTTTGCCACTACAGGCCTAGCATTCGATAACTCCCCAGCCTGCAAGATACACTCCACGTCAGATTACCCACCCCAATTACCCGCTGCTACATCTGCCCTATTTAAGCTCCAACCCACCTTGCTAAAAGAAGTTGAAGACCTCCTATTACATTTGGATACCAGAAAAAGTGCAGGCGCAGACCTACTGGACCTCTACTTCCTCAAAATCGCCTACCACATCCTTGCCATCCTCATCACCCACCTTTTCAATTTATCCCTCTCACAGGGCATCCTGCTGCCCATCTGGAAAACCGCTCATGTCATCCCGCTCCTCAAATCAGGCGATCCAAGCGATCTCAACAATTACAGGCCCATATCTCTCCTACCTGTGCTCTCCAAACTGTTGGAGAAAATTGTGGCTAGACATCTAAGGTCCTTCCTTGAGTCAACAAATTTACTGAACCCTATGCAATCTGGATTCAGAGCGCAACACAGCACTACATCAGCTCTGGCTAAAGTCACGGACGACTGGCTGAGAGCCCTCGATGCAAAGAACTTCACCTGTACGGTCTTCTTAGACCTAAGCAAAGCCTTTGACACCGTCGACCATACCCTACTTCTCTCATCGCTGCACACCATTGGAGTGGATTCCGCCTCCCTGCCATGGTTCTCTGACTACCTGACAGGACGATTCCAACAAGTCAAAGCTGAAGGCGAGCTGTCCCCTCTCAAACCTCTCTTATGTGGAGTACCCCAGGGATCTATCCTTGGCCCGCTTCTATTTGCAATCTACATAAGTAATATCGACCACAATATAAATAACGCCAATATCCACCTATTCACAGATGACACGGTCCTTTACATCAGTCGGCCCACGCCAGAGGCAGCCTGCAAAGACCTACAAACTGAATTCGACCTCCTGCAGAGCCAGCTTATCCACAAAAATTACTTCTGAATGCCAAAAAAACAAAAGCTATGCTTTTCTCTCCGCTTGTCCATGCACCCAATCCAATAGCCTGTGCGTCTTGCCCTAAAATTAATACATTATTGGGAGAAGAGCTGGAATTGGTTGCCAAATTTAAATGCCTGGGAGTATGGATTGATAACAAACTTGCCTTCTCTGAACACATCGAAGACTTACTGAAAAAATTACGGCAAAGGTTTGGCCTTTTCTATAGGCTAAAACAATTCCTGACTACAGATGCCAAAGAAAGACTGGTCCAAACCACCTTCCTATCCCTGGTAGATTATGCAGATTTTTTGTATAGCCATGGTCCCACCTCCCAACTGGCCAAACTGGATATGCTGTACCACCGTGCAATTAGGTTTATTATGGATCTCCCTAATTCTACCCACCATTGTGCCCTGTACGCGGCTGTGGGGTGGTCATCCCTTACTCTTAGACACCACAAAAATGCTGCTTTCTGGACCTACCGTCCCCTTTTAAGCAAACTACCCCCATATATCACTGGTTGCCTACCTCTTAGCACTACAGGAAAGTATGCGCTTTGAAGCTACTCCTATATCTCCCTCATAATACCCAGAATTAATTCCCGATTTGGTACAGCGGCAATTAGCTTCACGATGCCCACCCTGTGGAACAATCTGCAAAGGACACTAAAACTGACCGTCCTTACCTCTTTTCCTAAATTTAAGGCACTATACGCGCGAGCAGTGACTGAAATATGCAATTGCTTCATCCGTCCACTTCCAGCCCCGAACTCGTTCCCAGCCCGCCCCCAAGCCTGAATTCTGCTCACGGCCTCCTCCAAGACACGAGTGCTATTTCACCTAATAACTAGTGTGAAGCAGATTGACCATCTGATGCATTAGCGTTGCACTTTTTACTCCATACCACTCCTACCGCTCCTTCTTCTATACGCTTCCGCATCACTTGCCTATTATACAGTTATGACCCACTTTCCTTTGGGGTTTGTACACCATATTTTTTATGTCAACCCTTGTCTGGGGTCAACTGTGCTTGTTATTTGTTTTACTGTCCCTGTATAATCCTCTATGTGGGCAGCGCCCAATCTGTACAATGTATTATCCTTATTTGCGCATGGAATCTTTGTATGTATGTACTTGAAAAACAACAGGTCCTCCTTGTAAATGAGTTTTGCTCAACGGTGACCGCCTGTATAAATAAAGACTTTGATTGATTGATTGATTGTGGGCTGGTACCACATGAACAGGGCCATTCTGAGGCAGCTCTGCGAGCTGTGCAGTGAGGCGATGCAGGCACCCTCCAGACGAAGCCACGCCATGTCTGTGGAGACGAAGGTGACCGGCATCATATGCTTGCTCACTATGGGCACCTTCCAAGGACCAACAGGGGACATCACAGACATAACCTAGTTGGCCATGTCCTGCCTCCTCACACAGTTCCTCAATGCACTGCTGCCATGTGCTTTGGAATATATCCATTTCCCCAGCACACAGCAACCATGCAGGACTTTCACAGGGTGGCACGCATGCCTGGCATGATTGGGGCCATTGACTGCACCCACATGGGCATCCGCATGCCACCTGGCCCTGAGGGTGTGGCATACATCAACAGGAAAGGGAGCCTGAGTGTCAACTGCCAGGTGGTGTGCAATGCCATGAGGCGCATCATTAATGTCTGTGCCACACACCCTGGGAGTGCACATCATGCGTTCATCTGGCACAGCTCTGTGCTGTGCCACAGGTTTGAACGTGGGGACATCCCCACGGGCCACCTAGTTGATGAGTATGGCATGGGCAAGGGGCGATGGGCAGAGCAGACCTGGAGACAGGGGTGGGCAGGGAGTACATGGTGGCCTGGGCACCAGGGACAGGCAAGGGGTGCAGCACAGAATAGCAAAGGGCTAACCATGTCACTCTTCACACAGGTGACAGCGCATACCCACTGAGGCCCTGGCTGCTCACTCCCTACCGGCGCTCCCTCATCCCCAGCAGAGGACCGGTACAACGAGGCACACGCCAGCACATGCAGCATCATTGAGTGGGTCTTTGGCATGCTGAAGGCATGGTTCCATTGCCTAGACAGGTCAGGTGGTGCCCTACAGTACAGCCCCTCAAAAGCCTGTGGCCTATTCCTGGTCTGCTGCATACTGCAAAACATGGCCATTGACCATGGGTAGCTGTCAAGCCTGATGAGAGCAACAGTAGTAGGGATGACGGAGGCAATGGGCTGGAGGGTGGTGGACAGCCACTCCCTGGGTGGAGGGACCCCCAGCTGCTCTAGCAGGCGTGATGCCACTGGGATACCATTGCACAGGAGCACTATGGTGCACACAGGTAGGTGGTGCGGTACACAGGCATGGGCCACACACCCAGGTACAGCACACATGCAGGGGCGTGCATGGCACCGGGCATGCACACACAGAGGCATGCTGCACAGGTAGGGGAGTCAGTGGCATACGACCACACACAGCAGCACATACACACACCCCCCCAGGTGTTGTTATGTGGCATGGATCGGATGCATTGCACCGGTGCACAGGCGCAACCGGTGCTAGTCTGCCGTCATCATGTCCATGCCACATGGCTAGTGGCTGGGCAAACACACACATAGGCAGCATGTGGCATGACACACAGGCGCGACACCAGTGGTGGGCACACACACACACACCGCCCATGTGTGCACAGGGCAGCAGCAGCAGACTGCGGTCAGGGCAGTCCATGGATCAGGGCTGCTGCATGGTACCATGGCCACCATGGCCATGGGGGAGGCTGCACCAGGGCTGATCGGCAGCCACAGGCTGCGCATCAGCCAGGGGGGTGTCCAAAAGCCCCCCGGGGTGGAACCGTAGGACCACGACTACATCCTCACAGGAGTGTGCAGGCACCCAAACAGGCCAGCCCCAGCATGCCTGGGATGACTACATCAGAGCCCAGCATCGACTGTGTTGGGGTTGCCCGACGCCGGGTCCGTTGTGTGGACAGTGCACTGCGGGAGGGGCACCTATGCACTGCCATGCCCTGTGGCAGCCAGCAATGCAAAGCCATCCGTGATCGCACAGGCAATGCGATACAAGTATGCAGTCGTGGCCTCCTGCATGCATTGCATCCCCTCCAGGATCTGTACAGTGCCCCTTTCCTGCTGCTCAGCCAACTGGTGCACCTCTGCACGCAGTGCATGCACTCCAGCAGCAAGCAGCATCTGTTGCTGCATGGATGCCCACAGCAGCCGGGTGTGCTCAGCCAGACAGTTGGCATCCTGGGGCTCTCGGGTGGGATGCTGATCCTCTTGTGGTGACCGGCTATGCTGCAGAGCCCCCCTCTCCAGTGGATGCTGCACAGTGGGGTCTGCAGGGGGAATGAGCACAGCAGGCGCATCAATGGTGGACCTCATATCCGGCTGCCCGGTGGCACACGCAGCCTGCTACCATCACCCATCTGGCCGCTGTACGCTGCCCTGCACCTGTGTGGCCACACCACCACCACCACAGCTGGGCGCAGCCATGGCAGCACACACCGCTGCACCCACAGTAGTGGCAGGCAGCTGTTCTGCTACTGGCAGTGCACTGGGTGTGGTGTCTGTGTCAGCTGCCAGCAGGGGTGACACACCCACAATGTCACCCATGCTGTCCAGAAGCTGAGAGTAGTCCTCATTGGAGTTGGACCCCACCCCGATTTGTGTCTCCACACACAGGACCCCAAGGCTGGCATCCTGCAGGATCACATCCAGGGCCTCATCCTTCCCCAGGTCCAGGACATCCACCTGCACCATGGTGTTGAGCTGCAGCCTGTCGGGCCCCCAGATGCCGGTGGATGTGGATGGCTGGTCCTCCGGGGCCGTACCAGAGTCCACTGTTGCTGCCGCTGCCAGCACCCCATCTTTTGCATGGAGCCGTGTTGGTACTGCAAGAAACAAATGGCGTGTCAGTGATACAATGCCCACATGTGCCCCCCCCGTAAACTGCCATTGCATGTGTCCTGCAGCATGGCATGTGTGTGGGTGCACACACACGCACATGACATGCATGCTGGCCACATGCTCGCCAACATGCCCATATACACACCCTCTGTGCCACCAGCAGTGTGTGTCTGACATACATGTTATGCAGTGATGGTCTGCGACCCATCTGGAATCCTCCTCCAGGCACACCCGCCACTGTGGTGTGGTGCATGGTGGCTGCCACCAACTCTTCCTGCGGCGTTAGTGTGGGTGCATCTGCAGGCCCTCCTCTGGTGGCGCTACAGGACACCCGGATGGCTGCCACCTTCTCCTTGATCCACTGCTTGTCCATTCCCACCTTCTTTTGGCACTCCTGAGCTGACCGCTGGGGGCTGCCATGCTGGTTCACGTAGGCTGCCACCTCCTCCCATGCACCAGCCCTGACCTGTGGTGTTCCTGTAGCACCACTCAACAGGGGCTCCCTGAACAGGTAGGCCTCAAACAGGGCATCAGTGTCGGCCTTTGTGAAGTTGGGCCTGTGCTTCTGTGCAGGGTCCTGCTCCTCGCCCTCCTCATGTGCCGACATGTTGCTGCCTGTGGGCTTGGACAGCACAGTGTGACAGTGGCAGCATCCCCCTGGTCTGTCCCACCGTACAGTGCTGTCGGCTCCCAGTGAGCTACAGCGGCATGCACAACTTACTTATCAAGGTTGCAATACTGGTCCATGGCCTGTGCTGTTCGTGGTGCTTATAAGGTGCAACGCATACAAATGAGGTTGGGCGCAACAGTAATGACATGCTAATGCACCCACTGTGCACGCATTGGCTGATGAACTTATTTGCATGTTGTGTCTGAATATCACGATATTGCACTGTGCGTGACGGGATTGCGCTGGAGCAAGTCATGGTGGCGCAATGCGCAGGCCTGCAGTGCGCATGCACTTCATGGCATCATGGTGACAATCATGCAACATGCATGGACAGTGCGATGCAGTGGCATTGCACATGTTGTGCATGGCCAGCTATGCACATGGCAATGCATGGGATGCCGTGCCCTATCGCACACATGCGCAATGTCGGGTGACCCTGACCCCTGGGTCAGACCTCTGACTCTGTGACCCCGCGTAGCCACAGCCATTATGTGTATCTCCGGCATTGCGTGATGGGTGGGCAGGCACTGTGCATGCTCCCACGCATTGCGTGGCAGGTGCATGGTGTGGACATGTGCGCCTCCACCCACTGTTTTCTCTGCCGATCTGGCTATTGCGAACATGGCACAGGGAAGGACCAGACATGCTCTCAACTGGACACAGGTCAAGCTGGCCAAACTTGTGGCTGTGTACAGCCACACCCCCAACTCTTTGGGCAGGTGCCCCTGCAGCGGGCCAGGGGCACTGTGTGGCAGGAGATAGCTGCCAGCCTGGCACACAGGACAGGGGTGCCCCGGACAGGCTAGCAATGCCACCAATGATATGGGGACCTCATGCTCCGGGACCCGGAGCACCTGAGGAGGCTACAGACACGTGCCAGGTGTGGGACTGTGCCACAGCCAGGTAAGTCATCCCATGTTGCATGTCTGCTCTGGTGCTGTACTGTGGTGTTGGTTTGGCTGCCTGGCATGCCCTGCAGAGGGGTGCACTGTCATCATGTGCATCGTGGGGTGGCATTGCCAGATTCTGCTTGCATTGTGATGCAGCCATGCAGGATGTGTTGGGCAGGGGCACACCCTGTGCACAGGGATGGGTGGGGGGCAGCTGCTGTGGTCGGTTCCTGATGTGCACCTTTCATCTTTCCATTCCCAGGACCGGAAGACTGGAGGAGGGCCCAGGCTGCAGCAGCACAGCGGGCCACAGCGGGCCATGGCAGAGCAGGACCAGCACCAGCAGGGCCGCAGAGGGCAGGTAGGCACTGTCATGGTCCATCGCACTGTACTTGGGGGGTGGCGAGGGGAGTGGGTACGGGCATGGCCGCCTGTGCCATGTGCCATGACAGCTATGAGTGTCGCACTGTGCATGGTGCATGCCACTGTGGCATGTCTGTTGGACACGTGTGACAGCTGTTGGTGGGGTGGGCATGCGCCCGGCTGCCACTGTTGTTGCTGTGGTGCTGCCAGTGCACTGTGCCATGTGACTGTCACTGCGCAGTCGGGTGGCCATTTTGCAGCAGGGACCACCTCTGTGCAATGTCGTGGTGTGCCAAGTTGCTGGCTGGTGTCGGTCCACCCCCCTGCTGGTGGCCATTACAGGCCCTCCAGGGGTGTGTGTTCCCACTGCCCATTGCGCACTGTGGGTGGCTATGGTTCCTTAGGACATTGCATTGATCATCTGTCCTGTTCCTTGTTCTGGGTGTCCAGTGGCGAAGACCGCCGAGGTCGATGATCTCCAGATTGGTGTGCCAGACACTCCTTGTGGCCTCAACAAAGCTGGAGGTGGTGATCCAGATCCGCAGGATGCTGGTGGCTGAACGGTTGCAGCGTCTGAATGCCAGGGCAGCCAGACGGGGCCGCCATTAGTTTGGTACCTGTTTTCCATTTCCCCTGCTGTACCTCCCCCTACAGTCTCCCCTCCCACCGTACAGTCTCTGTTCCCTGTCCCCTTCCCTCACTATACCTTCCCTTTCTCAGCCCCTGGTTATTGTAAATAATTTGTTGTAATATATATTTTTCTGACTTACCTACCTTTGTCTGTGTCTGCTTTGCAGGTGGTGTGAGGAGCCATGCTGCAGTGGCCCAGTGTCTGTCCGTGTGGTGTGCATGTGAAGGGGCACGTGTTGTGCTTCCATGGTTCACTGCTGTGTGCTGTGGCATGTCCCACTGTTGTGGCGTCCATCCCCTGGGTCGGTGGCTGTGCCTTGGGGTGCCCATGGGCCAGCTGTCAGTGCTGTGTGGTGGGTGTGTGTGTGTGGTGGTGGTGGCACACAGCCATGGTCATTGGTCAGGTACTGTCTGCATGCTGTGTTGGGACCTCTGCTTGGCACTGTGCGGCCTGTCCCATGTGGTCTGCCATGCTACCTGCCACCTGGCATATTCAGTGCCTACTGTGTAGGCTTCCTGTGTGCCTGTGTGGCATGTGTGTGCTTGGCTGCATGGTCTTGGGTGTGGCCTGCTATGGTCTGGGAAGGGGGGCATGGCCAGTGGCCTGCAGGGGGGCTCCCTTTGTGGCCCTTCATTGGCCCCTCCTGTTGCCTGCTGTCTGTGCCACTGTTGTGTTCTGGGGTCAGGTGTCTGGGTGCCTGTGTGCGCCCTGCTGGTGGAGGCCTCCTGTGGCCTGTCACTGTGCTTCCATGGCTCTGTTCCTGGATCTGTTCTCTGTGCTGTGCCCCCCCATTGCTCTGCTGCTCTTCTCCCACAGTTGCGCTGGAGCATCTCTTTTTGCACCATGGCGCAACTCGGGTTGCGCTGGCACAGTTCGGCCTGTGCAACCTCTGAATATGGTTCCTGTTGCATCATGGCACATTGGTTTTGGGCTGTGCTGGACTTGCGCCGGGTTTTGGTGCATTTCTGAATATCTGGGCCTAAATACATAATAACTAAACAGCATCAGTGACCAATACCAGTTCATAACATTGATTATAAACAGGGTGCAAATCATACAAGGCAGTAGAACTATCTTTACATTTATGGATAACACTGGATTAGTTGGCTTTAGTTGCTGTTCTCAGGGGAGGTGGAACAAACAAATGAAATAAGGGAACCGGACATGGGATGGCATTAGTAAGGGCTCCCATATCAGGTAAAAGAAGTCTAGTCACTTAGCTGCATAAGAAATCCACCCTTTCATTAGCCTCTACCCTGGCAGTTTTTGTTAGCCTGTCCTCTAGCTTAGGTGCCTGAGGTTCTCTCCAGCTGGCCAGTATTAATCTTTGTGCTGTAACTATTATGCTATGCACCAATTTTTTGAAGTTCATATCTTGCAATAGACTTACATCACCCAAAATGCACATGGGAGGGCATTTGAATGCTCATACTTTCCGCTATCACTGCATTAAATCTCTTCCCAGAATGATTAAGTCCTATAACAGGGCCAACACACATGTATGAGATGGGTACCAGGTTGTTCCCATCTTTAACATCTATCATGGCACAGTAGAGATCTTTCCTTGAGCAATACTGCTGTACCGTACCACCTGAAATTAATTTGAAATTGAATAAAGTTGGTATGTTGTGGCCCAGCAACCCTCCCACTGCTCACCCACGATGGGCATTCCAAGTTCTTATTTGCACTTGGCTTTGGTACCCAGTGTGGTAGCCTTCTACTTCCAAAGCACAACGTTATAGGCATTCACTGCTCTTGCTCTAGGGATTCCTGTGAAATTTAGTGCTTTGTCCAAGTCTGATGAGGATGGTAGAACATAGCCACTCTCCAGCATTCTGCTCTGGCCACAACAGATCAGCAAATATCTCCAGAAGCTATGGACTTTAAAATGCAGTGCTACACAGCACCTCCAGCAATGACCCTTGGAGGTGCTGAGTAGCGCTGCTGTCCTTTTTTGATATCCTGATACTTGGAGTAGCTAACTTTGCTTGTGGAATAAATATTCTTATTTGCATCCAGCAGCATGTGCCGTTTTAATCTGAGTATGCCACTTTACCTGTCTGTTGTGCTGTATGCAGGGCTGGCCACCCGTTTACAAAGTGAGCACCAGGCCTATCTGGCTGCATTGTGGTTTCAAAAGTGTGTGGATTTTACAGTTTCATTTAAGGCAGTCCAAAACCCCAATTACCCCACTTCATTCACAACTTGGTGAGTCCAATTTGAGAAGGCTTCCCTTCTTAAAAAAGTTTTTATTAATGTTGTGTATTTTAAGAAAATAGTATTTTAAAATGAAAAGGGGTAGTTTGATGAAGACGTAGAAGAGCCTAGACGTTGCCACCATCTTGGAGTTCATCTCCCCCATAAGGATAGGATCAGCTTCTTCCATTGAGTAGCTTTGATGATAAGTATTTCTATTTGCAGGTCTCAGATCTGGTGTAATTTTCATGCCTAAGTATGGAAGACCTTTATCGGCCCAGGGAGGACCCCTTTATTGAACTTGCACCTTTTATTGATGCCTCTAAGGTTTGGTGTGTGGTTCTCCGACCCAGTGTGGGACTATATGACTTTTTATATTTTGCACCAATAAAAGGATTTTTGAAGCAAAAGAAATCCTAAGTCTTGGACTAGTTCTTCAATTGTGTACCCTGGGTAAGTGCCATGACTTTCTGAAAACAATTGTAATCAACCTGTCTAGGTCCTGTGATTAAATTCCAGCATTTTAGGAAAAAACTAGGAAACATTAGTCTTGAACCCCTATTGAGCCTCTGACACAACCGTTGGGTTGGAGGGGATAATGGAGCAACTGTGGCCACCAGAGATGGGCTCCTAGTGGCTTCTTTGTGTACTGAAATTGGGGACGTGAGTTGTGGCCACCAGGTATGGACTACTTGCGGTCAAATCCTTTTTTTGTAAATTTTGTACAATACTGTATATCTCACACAGGTATTGGGCTCCTGGTGTCAAAATCCAGATGTGTTTGTGTGTGTAGGTGTTTGGGGTAGAAACAAGAGCGGCCACTGGAGACAAGCTCCTGGTGGTCATATGTCCTATTTAAAAGGGGAAGAGAGGCATGACACAACAGTGGCTACTGACGCTGGACTCCAGGTGGCCAAATCTTTTTTTTTTTTTTTAGTTGTATATCCAACACATGGATGGGCAGCTGATGTTAGAGTCCAGGTAGGTAAATAAGCAGACACTGTAGATGGACTGCCGGTGGCCACAGTTTGTATTGAAATGGGAGGGGTTGTTGTGAACTAGCAGTGGTCACTGGGGTTGGACTCCTGATGAAGAAGAAGAATCAGCATTTATATAGCGCCTTTCATACAACATGTATCCGAAAGTGCTTTATAAGCAATGCCAGACTGGTAGTGAAGTAAGTGAATGTGTAGTGGCAGCCATATCCCACATCAACACCCACACACAGCCTGGACAATTGCATGAACCAATTTATGGGAAGGGCAGTGTTGGCAAGGATACCGGGAATGTTGCCTACTCTTTGTGAAGAGTGCCCTGGGTTCTTTTACTTCTACCTGGACAGTACCAAAATGGGTAGAAGGGACCTCGGTTTAACGTCTCATCCGAAGGATGGCACACCCCAGTGGTACAGTATCCCCCTAATGCTGCACTTGGATGCCAGCATTTTAGGTGCAAGTCCAATCCCGGTGTGGGACGAGAACCCATGACCTTCTGGTCCAGAGGCAGATGTGCTACCAACTAAGCCACACTGACACCTGATGACCACATCTTAAATCTTTTTCCTTTTTTGATTTAATATGCTTTTTTCCCCCTGCCGCCAGCCACCTGGAACCTCAGCCCAGTCACGGAACTCGGGTTTGTGCCTCCAAATCGGCCGTGACCCTCCGATACCCCCTGGCTTACCCCCAGAGTGGGGTTGTGGCACAAGCCCCCTAACAGTGCTGCAAGCGACGGGATAGGTCAGAGGGCCAGCCTAGAGGCTAATTGAAGCTGAGGCAGGTTTCATCTAGGGTGGCTGGCAGCTGAAGATTTTTCTTGTTTTTTCTTGGGGCTGGGGACGTGCAATGATGTCCAGCATCTGCCCCACCCCCTGAACGTTCTGGTGTCGGTCGCTACGGTACCCCCCCACCTCTGCCAGGGGTCCATCAAGCACTGGTCGCACTCCCTTCCCCTCCCTCCCCCAGAGGAGGAGAGCAGTCCTCGGGACACTCCATCCTACTTCTCCCGGCCAGTGCTGCGACATCCCGGTCTGCTCCCGAACCTGGGTTACAGGCATCACAAGTGGAAATCCAAGCACTGCGCCGATGATCTGGCTAATTTTTTTTTCTTTTAAAATAAAAGTATTGACCGGCATTGTCAGTTCCGGGACTATTTGCCTTAACAGTTTGACTGGCATTGTCAAGATCAAATTGTGTGCATGTGTTGTTTTATATGTTTTTTAAGAAAGAAAGGAAATTAATTCAAGAAACACTTGGTCAATGCATCAGTTAGGGTTTAAACACAAAGCATCAAAAGTAGAGGAATGCAGTGCTAGGGTGAAAAGTCCCCCTGAGCCTTGGACATTCTGTGGCGTGGTGTTCCTGGGGGTGTAAATCATGTGGCACAGCGTTTGAATTGCTTTAACTTTGGCACCTTGTCTTCAAGCTGTCATGTGTGAATTTTTCTCTCGGCTTGAACAGAATGTGCCAAAGTTAGGGAAATGCCAGTACTGCGTCCCTCAATCATTCAACTCCAGAGGAACACCACACCACAGATTCCCTAAGGCTCAGGAAAGTTTTAAACTCTAACATCACATCTTTTTATTTTTGATGCATTGTGTTTAAACCTGAGTTTATGCATTAACTCTTTGAGTCTGAATGTGGATAGACTATGGACAAATGATACATAAACAGTACTCCTGTAGCACTGTCCAAGTGTAGTCTTTTATTGCAAAAATTAATTAAAAAATTATCCTTCTTAGGTAGCTACTGTCAAAACCTTCTCCCTCATCAGTGTCTTGTTCAAGGGATAGATTTCTGATCCATGCAGTGCAACCACTATCATCACAGAAGTAATCCTACATTTTATAATGATATTAATATCCTTTGGTTGCCACAAAACTTTGCCAAGGTTGAGAAAAAGCAAAGCACCTGCCAATGTTATCCCACATCATGCATCCTGGTGGCTGCCTCCCTCTCTTCTGTCATTTCACTGCCAAGGCATACAGAACATTTGACTTCTCCATTTGTTTCACCACTGAGCTCTAGCGTTTCCTGTGCTTCATCTCTGACCTGTACAGTCTTCGTCTCCTTTGGCATGCTGATTTGCCGTTTGAACTTGTTAGCTTCCTTCCCATATTGTTGCAAAGAAAACCTGGAAGAAAATCACAGGACAGGAATTCATAGAGAAAGGTGATTAGAGGGAGACAGTGTTGAACCTGCAGTTGCAGCTGGCATGACTTGATCTGTTCAGTGGTGAATATTTAATGCTCTTTTCAAATATGCAATCTATGCCCCTTTACAAAATTTATGTTTCCATCACAGGACAATAAACAGCAACTGGCTATTGTCTACTAAGGCTGACTTAAAGGAACTGGGTTGCTATGGGGGGTTGGGGGTACAGGTGGGATTTCTTGGGCCGATGAAAGGGGAAATGCTTTTTTATTTGGGGTGGGATCACTTAGATGGGTGGAGTTACAGTTATTTCTTGGGGTTAGTATGAGATTTGTCATCTGGGAAGGGCATCAGGAGTTTTACTTGAGGTTGGGGTGTGTGCAGATATCTTGGATACAGATTGGAGTTGTTTCTAGGAGGTTGGGGAGGGATTAGACAGCGGAGAAGGGGATTAGGTGTATTATGTAGGCATTGGGTAGTAGCAAGTGGCTTGATGAAAATCAAGATTTTTTCTCTGAGGTCAGATGACCATGAGATCAAACAGCTGAGACAGAGACAATGATTGGAGTGGTGTGTGAGATTCATGGTGGGATCCCACACCTGAGCAATGATTAGGGATGTTTCTTTGGGGACTTGTGTAGAAGTGTACAGCTGGGAGAAAACTACAGTTTTTTTCAGATTGGGGGTAAAGCAGACTGCTAAGAGGGGGATTGGAGTTATATGTTTCAGAGTTCAGTGGGCATTGACAGCATTATCTTTGATACACCATGTAAGTGTCCTCCCAATCCATGTACATTCCCCAGCAGCACTACCGCATTTTGAGCTGCTCCAGTCACACTGAAGTACTCTAAAGTAAGTCCAATACCCTTCCATCTATGGATCCATACCTCTCAACCTCTCGGCATCCATGTGGAGGACACAGTTCCAAAAAGAGTAAATGTAATGACCCCCCACCCTGAGGAGTGCTTTTCAAGCCTGGAGATGGTAATGGGCAAAGTTTGTTATGCCTTCGGGTGAATAGCACCTAGCTTCACTGTTAGAAATGGGCTTGGAAAGTGGCATGGTGCCTCCACCTATGGTGATCCTTATGACAGAGTGCTGCCAGGGTGTTTCCCCACAGGAAAAAAATACAGCCCCCACCCTCTGTGACAGGGAACAGAATAACACAGTCCCCTCCCTACTTATCACGCTTAGCATGCAAATAAACAGCAAGGCAATAATGGTAAAATACGTCAGCAGTTGCAAATAAATAACCAATGAGTTTATTGTGAACTTTGAGAATAAGGTAGTGGACAAGGGAAACAGATAAAAAGAAACAAAGAAGCAGTTAGAATTCACCCCCACCAGAAGGTATGTCTCAGCAGCTCTCCCTCCACTGGTGTACCAGTTATTCTCACAGTCCCTCTAGAATTCCCAATTACAGTTTAAGTGTGCACACAGATGCAGAGTTGCAGGCCTGTGATGCTTGGACCTTGGTGCAGTGCCGTATAAAGTAGGTTGTTGGCTGTAACTGCTGACTGGCAAATTACACAACTGGATGGACAGTAAAACAGTTGCTCCTCGCTGTAAGCTGTAGATGTGGACTTGCTTCTAAGGTTGCATAGGAATGCCCAGAAAGATTCTAGCTAGCTAGCTAAACACATAGGAATGATGAGCTCTGTGGGTAAAACCCAGTACTCACGACCTTTAGATGACAGGCTGGTGCTGTTTCCATGGAGAAGTCCCCCTTGCTTACACAGATGATGGCTGGATGGTCTGTTCTGTGGGCTGGATACAGGTGCGGCGGACCCAACATGCTTGGAATGGTGAAGGGTGTGGACCATGATGACTTTGGATGATGGAAGCTCTGTTCTGTAAGCTGGTTACAGGTGTAGCAGACCCAACGTGCTTCCAGTGGTGAGGAGTGTGGGCTGTGATGCTCCAGATGACAGTGATCCTTTTCGTTCACCCCACAAAGGGACTTGCTTTCACCCAACATGACAGATAGGCAGTCACTTGGGACCTCAGCTGGTTCGATCCCCTGTCAGGATAGAATCCGAACAGCAGCAGAAGGCAGTGTCTCACCACCTTCCCAGATGTAGAGCAGATTTCAAAGCAACCCCTGCACTAATTCAGTGCTATAGCCCAGACTTGGTACTCTAGCTGCATCAGTCCCCCTATTCCAGAGGTCTCAGGTCTGTTTTGGACACAATTTTTAGTCAGACAGGAATTGCAAGTGAGAGCTATTCACAAAGGCTCTCCTCTCCTCTCCTCTCCTCTCCTTAGAGGTTTTGTTTCAGACAAATCTGCTCTGTTTGCACATGTCTGTCCCTTGTGCAGAAATCCAGGGATTAAATATCAGTGGCAAGTGTCTCATGCATTATTCACTATGCTAAAGCCCTGGCTCTCAGTGGCTTTCAGTTACAGGGGAAAAGCATGAATATAAGTCCTTAGCCAGTTTGTAATTCTGAGCTGTTTTGCAGAGTTGAGCTCCAAATTGATCCCAGTTTCACAGGGACAGGATGTATTAATTCAGTTGCTTTGCACTTTCTCTAGTTTTGAGAACTGCTTGCAACTGAGCAAACTCCTTGCTGTGGGCTCCATAACCCTTAAAGGATGCCTAAATAGGTTAATTTTTAAATGTCTCAGTTTTTTAGTTTCACGCATATTTTGTTGCTGCCTGGTGTTTTCTTTTGGTCTCCCTACCTTTATATTTTTGATTGCAGGAATCGGGTTGTCATGGGAAGTGTTTTAAAATCCATTGGTCCTTACAGAATTCTCCGCATTTCCTCTCGGCAGTTCATGCTGTGTCATGAGCATGCGGATGCATGCACCGATGAGCATTACGTAATCTGAGCCATAGTTATGCAGCGGGAACTGTGGTAGTATTGAAGAAAAAGAAAGTTTTAAAAAGCCTGGCCGCTGTTTTTTTTTCAGTGCTCAATTAAAAATCATGCCATGTGTGATCATTATTTTTGGGACTATTAGCCCTTGTTTTCAACACTGGATACTCTATATAGCCCCGGATCCCTCTAGCTAGGCAGGTGCGCAAAGCCGCAATTTTTCGCCCACCCGCCCATCCACCTTCTGCAATGTTGTTTCATAGCCCAATTGCTCCGCCCACAGTTATTCCCTCTCTCTCATTGGCCGGCTCATTAAAAAAAAAAAAATACTTCTCCTGCTTACTAGAGGTGCTCCCTTTGTTCGCATTACTTATTGACTTTCAGTTAGTTCCAATTTTAACCAATTGAGGCCATGAGATCATGAGATGTGCCTACACCAAAACTACAAACTATTATCTATGCTGAGTAACGTCCAATAAGACCCTGCTGCTGAGGTAATTTCTATATATATATTTAACAACTGCCCCTGTGTAAATTAAACATGGGAGGCCTCAAGTGGCTTTGCCTAATAGCCATTATCCTTCTGCTATGTAGTATGGCTGGCCCCCACGACAGCTATGATGTTCCTATAGAGACATGTCCCAAGCTAACAGTATACCCATATATTAATAATAGTTATTTATTATACTGCCCTTGTCTGCCCCTAATTCATCCGAAGCTTATTGAAACCTCAGATAGTGGCACAGTAACCAGCTCTTCTAAGTACGTCCTCAAACCCCAGGCTATCAAACTCTGCTCAGGCCGCTACTACCCTACCTGGTTCTTAAGCTATATATCTACAGGGCAAAACAAGAAGATGACCGATCTATGGACCCATGCGCCCTAAACTGTAACAAATACAGAAAGCCTCATGCTTTTAAAAACTTCTTCCACAACCTGAGAAGTATTCTCCTCCTCCTGCTACTGTGTTCAGGAGACATTGAACTTAACCCTGGTCCCCCAAGGATGCTCTCATCGCCATCTGAAATTAATCATCTGAAAGGTTTCAGTTTCCTACATGCCAATGTCTGCAGCCTGTTAAAAAAGCTGGAGTCTGTCCAGGCCTGGATTATCCACACTGCACCAGACATTTTGGTGATATCGGAATCTTGGCTCCGAGCATCCACACCGGACGGTGAGGTCAATATCCCCAATTACCTTCTTTTCAGAGCAGATAGAAGGACTGGGGGGGAATAGCCATTTATGTTAAAGACGTATTCACAGTATCTGTATTAGATGCCACCTCCATTGCGGGAGGTTTCGAATGCTTCTCTCTTAAAGTCGAGCCACCTCACTCTGGGGCCTTTCGTGTGATAGGCTGCTATAGACCACCTGCAGCAGGACCTCAACTCCTAACTCACCTGTCTGGACAAATGGATGCTTCCTCCATAGAGACAATTATACTAGGTGATCTAAACTATGACTGGTTAACCAGCGGGTCATCACCCCTGAAACATTTCTGTGATTCACATGGATTCACTCAACTAATTTCTGAACCTACTCGCATCAACAACAAGAATCCAACGAGAAGCAGCCTTCTGGATGTGCTACTTGTCAATGAACCTCATCATTTCTCACATGCCCGGTATCCTTCCAGCTGATATTAGTGACTACTGCCTCATAGCTGGCATTAGAACTATCCCAAAT
Source organism: Neoceratodus forsteri (assembly GCA_016271365.2). NCBI lineage: Eukaryota > Metazoa > Chordata > Ceratodontiformes > Ceratodontidae > Neoceratodus > Neoceratodus forsteri. The sequence continues at coordinate 761,041,272 of CM057453.1, forward strand.
CCACTATCTACATCAAAGTTCTCCACCAAATGATCAAGACGTAACTTTGACCCTCTGGCCTATTTCAACTACCTAAAAGACTCTATGAAATGGCAGAGTTTTTACCTAGCTAAATCAGTAAGTGATGCCTATGATATCCTGCATGAAATCATAACTGGTGCCCTAGATGTCCATGCCCCTATAATCAAAGCTAGAATAAAAACCAGGACCTGCCGCTGGTTTTCACCAGACTTGAAGAAAGCCCTACTGAAAAGAGATCTACTGTGGAAAAAGGCCAGGAAGTCACATACAGAATCGGACTGGTGTCTTTTCAGAGCAGCCAGAAATGCCTGCACAAAAATGATCAGGGAGGCAAAGGCTACTTTTTATCAATCAGAATTGCTCTCTGCATCTAATAATCCTACCAAGTTCTGGTCCACTATTAAGGAAGTCTCAGGCCACTCACCAAGTAGTGTGCTCCCATCCAAAATTACCATTGACAATGTCTCTGTCACTGATAAATCTGAGATTCTTCAAGCCTTCAATAATCACTTTGCTACCGCTGGCCTGGCTTTCGATAAAGCACCAGTAAGCAGTCTTCGACCACAGATCAAAGCACAGTCCCTAGAAATAAACAACAATGGCAGGACATTCGCCTTTTCATTAATCACCTTGAAAGAAATTGAAGACCTTCTGCTACAGTTAGACATTAGAAAGAGCGCAGGAGCTGACTCGCTTGACCCATACTTTCTGAAAATAGCTTATCACATACTAGCAGCACCAATAATGCATTTATTTAACCTGTCTCTAATCCAAGGCTCTCTTCCTGCAGAATGGAAAACTGCCCATGTTATTCTGCTATACAAAGCAGGGGACCCAAGTGATTTGAACAACTATAGGCCAATCTCCCTACTGCCTATACTTTCGAAAATGTTGGAAAAAATCGTGGATACACAGTTGAGATCCTTCCTGGACAACTCAGAATTTCTTAACCCCATGCAGTCTGGATTTAGAACCAAACACAGCACTATTACTGCACTGGCCAAAGTTACTGATGACTGGCAACGGGACCTGGACAAGAAAAAATTTGTTTGTGCGGTGTTTTTAGATCTTAGCAAGGCCTTTGATACCGTCGACCATTGTCTACTTCTTTCCGCGCTAAACAATTTAGGCATAGACTCAATCACAAGGGACTGGTTCCAGAACTACCTCACAGACAGACAGCAACAAATAAAGGCCGAAGGAGAGCTTTCACCACTTAAATCAATAAAGAGAGGAGTCCCACAGGGTTCCATATTGGGTCCACTACTGTTCAACATCTATATTAACAATCTGAACTTAGGAATCAAAGAAGCCAGAAGCCATTTATTCGCCGATGATACAGTGCTCTACCTAAGTCGAGACTCCCCTGGAGCTGCATGCGCTGCATTACAAGATGAATTCAATAAACTGCAAAACCAGCTCATCGACAAAAAGCTTTTGCTAAACGCAAAAAAAAACAAGGCAATGCTGTTTGCTCCATCTAGCACCGGGGCCAACTCTGCAGTCTATGACACTGTTCCTCCTATAACCACCCTACTTGGTGAAAATCTTGAGTTTGTGCTGAAATTCAAATACCTGGGTATATGGCTGGATAACAAACTCTCTTTTAAAGAACATATTGAAGAATTACTGAAAAAGCTTAGGCAAAGGCTTGGCCTCTTCTACAGAATTAAACATCTCCTTACTGAGACTGCAAAAAGACAGCTTGTTCATTCTACATTCCTATCATTAATTGATTATGCTGACATTATATATGGCCAGTGTCCTGTCATAACTTGCTAAATTGGACGTATTGTACCACAGAGCCCTAAAATTTATAACTGGCCTTCCATCCTCCACCCACCTACGCTATATACTGCAGTAGGGTGGCCTCTCGCTTCAATTCAGAAGGCATAGAATGCAGCCATTTGGACACTGAGCTCTCTCCAACAAACTCCCGGACTACATTGCTGCCTGCCTTCCTCCAAGTCCACCTAGTAGCTACGGCATAAGAAGTCACTCACTAATTTCCCTAAAAATTCCCAGGATTACCAACCACTTTGGTAGGGCAGCCATAAGCCATGCTTTGCCCTCATTATGGAGAAGGATCCAAAGCTCATTGAAACTCAGCACTCCTGTCAGTATTGCTATGTTCAGGCATCTTTACGACAAAACATTTACTGAAATTTGTAAATGTTACCATAGCTTCTAGTGGTTCTATTAGTGGCCTCATCTCTAAATCTACCTCTCACAGTCTTGAATCCTACCCTGTTAATCCCTCCATAACATGTTAAGTAGCCAGCTGCCTTGTTTGGCCCTCGGAGCCTTTGGCACCTTCCCTTACCTAATCCTACATGCCACTTTAATAGTTGTTCTGTTGGAATTTTGGAATTTTTAGGCCCTCTCTAAGCCATGGCCAATTTCCAAGCCAGTGACCACCGCCTAAGCTAGATTTAGTTACTGAGGGATGAAATGGTTATGATCTGCATTCCTTCAGCTGAGTCCAGTATAAATTAACACCTTCATACATGTATAAGAAAGAATGTACATTCCACAATTAATGTCATGTGTTGTTGTTTACCTGTTCCCCACAAGTGCAATGGATTGTTTATACTGTACCGTTCAAATGTAAATCTGTATTCCTACTACTACATTTTGTATGTATTCTATGTATGTATATCCATCCTTGACAAACTGCAGGTCCACCTTGTAAATGAGCTTGCTCAACGGTGATCGCCTGGATAAATAAAGATTTGATTGATTGATTGATTGATATAGCACCTTCTTTCAGCATAATGTGATGTAGTCACTCATAGCCTATATAAAAGTATTTTTCTGCAGACTGCTTGTGTAACTGAGTAAAGACATACTTTATTAATTCATTGTATTTGTGCTGCGCTGAACCTAATTTTCCTTGATATTGGTTGTCGCCCTCCCCCCCCGACACACGCACACAAAAGCACCACAGTCCCAAGCAGTGACAGAATAAAGTGACTGTGTAAGTGCCCTGAGTAATCTTTATTTTTAGAGATACTTCCATGTTATTGCAATATATTATTTTGCTGTCACAAACTATTTATGAGGTGTCAAAAATGTAAAACTGGTGTCTACATCTTATGATGTTATAATGATGGGAACAGTGCTCTGACAGATGTTAGTGGGTGGAGTCATGCTGCCACTCCTTTCTATAAACGTCCTGATATGTGTGTTTTATTAATCTTTTTTGATGATTTTAATGAATAAAATTATATATGGCTACCTTTGTTCATTTGTGTATGAGTTTTTTTTTATATTGTCTGTCTTCATAATGATGACTGTATGACTTTTGGAGGGAAAATGTGCAGTGTGGCAGTGGTTATTGACAACTGCAGTTGGGAAGAGTGTATGTCTCACCATTTGAAGATTTGAACTAAGAATCGAGTGACCAAATAACAGCTATTGAAAGCTAATTGTTTGAACATATTTAATACATTCTACTGTTATTTTATTTTGAACAAGTTAATTTTAAAATGCCTTACTGTGTGGTATATGGATGCACCAATAAGAGCAGCAAAGGCTGTGGACTTCAGTTGTTCTTATTTCCAAAGGACAAGAAGGCTCATCGGTCGTGGGTTCACTTCTGTCATCGTAAAAACTTCAAGCTGTCAATTTATAACTGAATTTGTTGAGCGCATTTCAAACTTTCTACATATGAGCGTGATCCTGAGAAATTTGCTGCTCTCGGGTAGCTGAATGCAAAACCAAAGCTGAAGTTTGATGCTGTTCATTCCTTGTTCCATCCCACCCAAGGATAGGGTACCAGCACTCCTGTTTTGTAGTGTTCAGCATTTGTAAAGCGAGGGTGGATACAGGTACGATCATGTCATAGTTTTATAATGTGCATATTACTTGTATGTGTTGGTGTGCTGCAGTGTAATGGAAAAAAATGCTGTGGCTAGCTAACTGTGAATGTCATTCTGTAATGTTCACAACACAAGGGTACAAATATTTGAAAGTCATTTCAATGAGTGTGTGTCATACATGTGTGTGACAGGTATGTGCATATGTTATGCTGGACTGAACTATGAAAATAGTGTATCGTGCACTGTTCTGTATACAGTTTCATCCCTTTCAAATATGCTGTTGTTCCAGTGTCATGGAATGTGATTGTACCCCACTGTGGTACAGCAGCATTCTATAACCTATAGAGAATGCATGACTCACTTTAATTTTTAAATCAAAATTAGTCCAAAAACATATCTTTCTCAAAGTACTATACACTATAAAAAATACTGTGTCAGCAACTTTGTGCACAACCACTGTGTTTTACCACTTTGTGGTTCTGATTCCCATGGACCTTTCGAACTTCACTCTCGATGACTGCGGGAATCAGAACTCCTCTGTTGCAGAACATGGTGGTTGTGCATAGTTGACCATACAGTATTGTCTATATCAGTTTCGTCACAGTAAAGCACAGCATATGAATAATAAGACATGATGTGCTTTGTGTTACAAGTAAGATATAACCCACGAACCACTGTGTGTAAACCAGGCAGTAATGCACCTCGCAGTTGCTTTGTGATCCATAATGGTGCAGCCTGAGTGAACTGCAATGTACTGTGAAGTGCATTAATGCCTTGTTTACACACGGCGTTTCATGGTTTATTGAACTTATAAATCGACACATTTTTTTCCATTGCACAATTTAATTTATTAAACTAACATAGTAACATACTACAAAGCCAGCAGAGTAGGTCAAAAGGTGTATAGAATCTGCTTGTAAATCAGCAGCCGTGAAGGACACCGCTGCTGCCCCCCCCACAGCCTACCCCCCAATTCCCAGCTCCTGATCAAACATTTTTGATATTTACCCTCCCCTCATATCTGTACAAACCACTCAACAATCCCCAAAGTGTGTCCACATGCACCAACTCCGTGGTCAGAGCATTCCATGTTTCCGTGGCCAACTTGGTAATAGTAGTGTCTCCTATGGTACACCCTAAGCCTCTTGCCAACCACTGTCATGGAATGGCCCATGGTGGCACTGTTTTCCCTCAGCTGGAAGATCCTTGCTGTGTTGAAACTGTTCAACTCTTTCCGATACTGAAAGACCTCAATCATGTCCCCTCTATCCCTCCTCTGCTCCAAGGTGTACATGTTTAATTGGACAAGTCTCTCCTCATAGGTTCTGTCCCCCAGGCCCTGTATCATCATGGTCAGTGTCCTGTGGACCCTCTTCAGTAGTGAAATGTCCTTTTTCAAGTGTAGTTACTAGAACTGCATACAATACTCTAGGTGCACTGTCACCAGTCAGATGTAGAGAGTAGTAAGCACCTCCCTTTTCTGCAAGGATATCCACCGGGATATGTACACTAGCATCTTGTTTGCTTTGGTTGTTGCCATCTTGCAGTTCTACAGGTTCTTCAGGTTGGCATCCACAATCACTCCCATATTTTGTTCCTCCCCTGAAACCTGTAGTTTCCCTCATTCAAGAAGTACTTATGTTTTTGTTTCCTGAGGCCCAAGTGGATGACTATGTATTTATTGTCATTGAACACCAACCTCCAAGTGCATGACCATCTCTCTGTAGTTTCCACGTCCATATGAAGGTCTCTTCCCCCCAGGCCCTTCTACCACATGCCCCAACTTTGAATCATCAGAAAAGAGGATCATCACACTCTTGATACTAACCCTGATGTCTGATATATAAACATTAAAAAGGTGTGGGCCGATCACGGACACTTGGTGCATCCTGCTAATGATCCTGCTAGGTGATGCCCCCCGACTACTATCCCTGGAGCCTCCTAGATACCCACTTTTCTATCCACCTGATTATCATTTCCACCCACCCACCCATCCCTAGTTTTCCAGGAACCCATGGTGTGACAGTGACTCACATGCCTTGATGATGGTTAAAATAGAGAACATTGACTGGCTTACACTGGTGCAGCATCCTTGTCACCCAAGCATATAACTCCACAATATTTGTCTGACATGATGTGCCCAGAACAAAACCATGCTTGAGATCAGCCAGAAGTCCCCATGACTCCAGGAGTGCCTTCAATTTGTCCCCTAGGATGGTCTCCATCATATTGTCCTCTACAGATGTCAGCCTAACATGCCTGTACTTACCCGGTCCCTCCCATGACCAGCTTTTGTATAATGGTACTACATGAGTCATACTGCAATGTTGAGTGACCCAACATGTCCCTACCACATGATGCCCCCCCTTCATCTGTAGTGAATACAGAGGCAAATTATTCATTTAGCACCTCAGCCTGCTCCGTGTCCTATTTGGCACCAGCCATTCCCTGACCTCAAGTCTGCTAAATTACCACATTGCTGTTCTCAAAGAACACTTTTTCCCCCTTTTCAATCTGCTGTACCATGCTGTCTTCCATCCTCGCCTCGGCCATCCTAACCACCCTGGTGGTGTTACCCATCTCCCCCCTCTTCCTGTCTTATCCTGTTCCCTCTAGTGACACCCCTCCTAAGCATGATGGCCCAAATAGCATTGTGTGTGTGATTTCTTGTTTCTAGCCCCCCAACATCCTTATTACAGCTGACTTCTAGATCTTCCCCTGCTGATCCCTTTCCTCCTGTGATCCACGCGCACTCCTTACTGTCCCTCCATTCTCTCTCCTCATGCATTACAGTCTTTTTTTGGGCATCTTTATTTGTTCACCTGCTGACCCAGGAACTCTCTCAAGCAGCACCTACTCACCGAACACTTCTACTGCTCACCTGGTTCCTTGTCTCCTCATAGGGTAGCTACCTTCCACCAACGTGCGACTGGGAGACCACTGTGCTCTGAGCCCCCCTGATGCTGGGCTGCCACCACTCCTTAGTGCTCTGTCTATGATACAGTGCCTACCATGGTGATGTAAGGGCATGAGGTGCGGATTCAAGATCCAGTATTGCTGTGTGGCAGTTCGGCATTGAGGGGAGCCATTGGCTATCCGGGCGCAGGTGATTTTTGCTGTTCGTTTTCCCTAGGAGTGCAAGCGTGCAATGAAGTATGCTCCACTGGTCCATACATACGTCTACTACTCTCCTCCTCTTTTTGTTGCTCCATGCTAGCTGTTTCCTTGATCATAACCGGTGGTCTCAACTGTGGCAGAGAAGCACAGGCTCAATCCTCTCCTCCCTCCCTCCTCCCTTGTCCACCCTAGTGCTCGTTCACAAACCCGTGTCACAAGTGTGGTGCATGGTGTGGCATCCAGCGCCTCAGTGCCACAGTTCTGGCCAGTGCATTCCCATCTTATACCCTCCATTGTCACGCTGTCCCTAGCTCCACCGTCAGTGCGAGAGCTCCTGCTCGTAGCTGTTGCCTCACTTTATGTCTCTTCCACATTCCTTAACTTGTCATTTGCACCATCCTCCTCCTCAGATGCTACTCATACCATTGTGTCCTGCAGTGGCAAGTGTGACGTAGACAGCCAGTTCTGAGTGCTGTAATATATTTTTTTAATGTAAAATGTATTAATGTCTCTGCTGAAAATTCAAATGCTCTAGGAATGACCTCACTCATTCCCCCCAGATTCCAGCTGACAGATGCAGGCCAAGAGAACTGCTGACAGTACGTATCACGCACTCAGTTTTTTAGAGACAATGTGTTACTGGAAGACTTTTATTAAGGATCCTGTTTCTCTGAGCTAATTACAGAGTTGTTAAGTTAATTTTGTTAAGAGAGAAATCATAAGCTAGGTTTATGACGTTAAAATAAGGGAAGCTGGGACATTACATAGAGATGTAAGGTTGTAAATGACCCCATGAAGCCTGTGTGAAGAGGGTACAGCATGAGATCAAAAGAGGTGTCATAGAAACTTGAGTTATGCTAAGGTTGCTGAATTAATACATCCTGTATAGATGTATAGTATAGATTAATAAAATTACATCCTGTGGTTGTATAAAAATATATTTTTGTTAGATATTTGACCAGAGGAGGGTCTTGATGACTTCATCAAAAAAGGGCTGGCCAATACTGCTTGAAAAGATTATTCTCTTTCACTATAGAGTTGCATTTGTATCTGACACTGACTAAGGAAATATCTGAGCACTGAAAACAGGTATTTAGAAAGCTAGACAAAATCTAAATATAGTTGTAGGAATTGCACTGTTTTAAACCTTGTTTTGTTTAAGATATGTATGTCTTGGGTTATAAGATTTCTGCATTGTATGTTTGACAAATTATTATATATTTCATTAAAAACTCTAATTTTAGAGCAAACCTGGTCTGTCTTTGAATTGCTTTCTTTTGCTAAGAAATATTTATGGTTCAGCAGACATATAGCTTACGAACATAGGAACATACAAAATTTGCCAGCAGATAAAGGCCTAGAGGTCTATCAAGTCTGCTCGAATGTGCAGCTAGCACCCCTTTTTCTGTAGCTGCCCCTCCCTTCCACCCTTCCCCTTCATTGTCCCTCCCCCTTGTCTTGTCCAATCCCCTTTTGAAGCAGTCCACTGTTCTACTGGATACCACTTCTGCAGGTAACGCATTCCACCCAGCCACCACCCTCTCTGTAAAAAAATGTCTCCTCATCTCCCTCCTGAACCTTCCTCCCTCCAGTCTCATATTATGGCCCCTGGTGTCCCTCCCCTCCCTTACTTTGAACAGCCCCTCTGTACCTGTCTTGCTTATTCCTTTCATGTACTTAAAGGTTTCAATCATGTCCCCCTGTCCCTCCTCTCCTCCAGTGAGTACAGGTTCAACTCCCTCAGCCTTCTCTCTTATGATAAGTCCCCCAGCCCCTTGATCATCTTTGTCACCCTGCGCTGCACACCCTCCAGTAACCTAATGTCCCTCTTCAGATACGGGTGCCAGTACTGCACGCAGTACTCCAGGTGTGGTCTAACTAATGACCTATACAGTGGCAGAATCACCTCCTCCCTCCTCGAGGATATACCCCTTGCAATACAACCCAGCATTTTGTTGGTCTTTGCAGCTGCCTTCCTACATTGTGCTGAGTTGTTCATTGACCCTGTAATGAGCACACCCAGATCCTTCTCCTCCTCTGTCTGGGCTAGCTGCACTCCCCCATCTGGTAACTCCTCCTTGGGTTCTTCATCCCAAAATGCAGCGCCTTGCACGTTTTGGCATTAAACTCCAGTTGCCAGGTGTCTGACTAGGTTTCAAGCTTTCCCAGATCATCCTGCAACCCCTGCCATCCCCCTAGGTCATCCACCACCGCTGCTACCTTGGTATCATCAGCAAACAGACTGATCTTGCTCTTGATGTCCAATGATATGTCTGCAATGAATATCCCAAACAACACTGGTCCCAACGCCGAGCCCTGTGGAACACCGCTTGTCACTACCCTTGGGTGTGAGAGTTTCCCACCCACCACCACCCTCTGTTGCCTTCCCTGAAGCCAGTTCCCTACCCATCTCACCAGTTTTGCACCTGCCCCTGTGCCTACTAACTTACTTCCCAGCCTTCCATGTGGCACAGAGTCAAATGCTTTACTGAAGTCCAGATACAAGACATCCACTGCATGGCACCGTCCAGTTGCCTAGTTACCCAGTCATAGAACTCCACCAGGTTGGTTTGGCAGGATCTGCCCCATATGAAGCCATGCTGTCTGCTGTCCTGTAGTCCTTTGGCCTCTAGGAAGGCCACCAGCCTCTCCTTCAGGATTGTCTCCATTAGCTTACCCACGATGGATGTGAGGCTCACTGGTCTATAGTTTCCCGGTTCATCCTCGGGGCTACTCTTGTGGAGGGGCACCACATGAGCCATCCTCCAGTCCTGAGGTACACACCCCGAATGTAGTGAGGCATTAAATAGGTCTGCCAAAGGTCCTGCAAGGACCTCTGCCAGCTCCTTCAGTACCCTGGGGTGGATGCCATCTGGGCCTCGTGCCTTATCCACCCTCAGTGCCTTCAAACCCTCCCGAACTCTGTGCTCCATGATTTCATCATCTATCACCCCTCCCCCCAGTTTCTGCCATTTCTCCCCCCTTAGGTGTCACCCCCTCTTCTCTTTAGTAAATACTGAGCAGAAGTACTCATCTAGTGCTTCTGCCTTATCGCACCCTGCTTCCACCCAACCCCCCTCCTTCCTAATCCTTACTATGTGGTCCTTACAGCTCCTTTTCTCCCTGATGTACCTAAAGAAGTCCTTCTCCCCCTTCTTAATGCCTTGTGCAAGCCTGAGTTCCGTAGATACCTTGGCTTCCCTTACTGCCCTTGTCACCTCCTTCGATTCCATCAAGTACTCCTCCCTGTCCTCCCCTCTGCCTGTTTTCTTGTACTTCCTAAAGGCAGCTCTTTTCCTCCTTACCTTTTCCATGACCTCCTTGCTCAACCAGCTTGGTTTCTTAGCCCTAGCCTTCTTGCTCTGGGCCTTGCAGCAGGTTTTGGTTGCCTCCACTATCCCTAGCTTTATGAGCTCCCACCTCTGGTAAGTGTCCATACTAGATTGAATTCTGGCCAGGTACCCTTTTACCACTTCCCCCATCCTCCCAAAGTCAGCCCTCCTGAAGTCCAGCACTCTTGTGCCAGATTCCACTCCTTCCTTGCCCATATCCAATGTGAGCCATAATGAGTGGCGGTCACTCCCTGACAGTGGTTCCTCCACTGTAAGTTCTCTCACAAAGTCCTCATTTGCCAGCACAAGGTCAAGGGTATTCCCTAACCTGGTTGGTTCACTGACCATTTGCAGCAGGAAGCTGTCCTGGAAGGCATCCAGCAGTACCTGCTCCCTTCTGTTCCTAGTTGTTGGGGTACTCCAGTCCACTCCTGCCATGTTGAAGTCCCCCACAATCACCACACTACCCTTCTCGCAGGTCCTCCTGACCTGTCCTGCTAGTTCCCTGTCTAACTCCTCCATCTGAGATGGCAGCCTGTACACCACCCCCATTCTAAGAATCCTATTCTTGGAATCCTGGATTTGCATCCAAAGTGACTCCGTACTATCCTCCTTCCCTTCCTCCACTTACACTTCAGTTCCTTCACATATAGTGCTCACCCCTCCTTTCCCAATCACCCTGTCCCTCGAAAATAACCTGTACCCTGGTACAGACAGGTCCCAATCATTGTATTGGGTGGCCCATGTTTTGGTGATTGCTGCAATGTCCACCTCTCCCTCTGCCATGAGCACCTGTAACTCTGCAGTTTTCCTCCCAAGGCTCCTAGCATTAAGGGTAACCACCTTCCACCCTTCCCCCCTCCCATCCTGCCCTCCTTTACTAGCATCATCAATAGTACTTGCCATTTGTCCTTTGTCAATGTTATGGGGGGTAAGCTCATATGGTTTCCCAACCTGTGGTCTCTGCATGTCTCTTGCCCAATTGCCACCCCCCGCTCCTAGTTTAAATTCCCTACTTCCTCTATGTACTCCTCCATCCTCTGTTTCAACACTTTCTTTCCCTCCTCACTCAAGTGTAGTCTGTCCTTGGCATAAAGACTACTGTCCTCCCAGGTCCCTCCCCACCACTCCAACATCCCATACCCTTTAGCACAACACCAGGTTCTTAGCCATCTGTTAAATTCCTCTATTCTTAGCTTTCTTGTTGTGCTTGCCTTGGGCACTGGAAGTATCTCCGAAAAGTTACTGATCTTCCTGCCCCTCACATAATGTCCTAGTTCCTCAAACCTCCTCTGAATATATCTACTGTCTTGTCAGCCAGGTCGTTCATCCCAAGATGTATAATTAAATGAGGCTTGTCCCTACCCCTTCTAACATATTTCAGAACAGATTGTCCCACCCTTTCCGCTGTCATTCCTGGCATGGCCTCCACCCAAATGCGACTATGCCTCTCCCCCTTGCTACCCCACCTGACTCCTCTTAGTATTGAGTCCCCCAGCACTAAGATTCCACCACTCTTACTCCCTGCTTGCTTCCATTCATCTTCCTCTCTCATTTCTGGCTCCTCTTCTTCCTCCTGCACATTATTTCACCCTTTTGCCCCTGTTGCAATTCTTGAGCAGAACTTCCCCCCGCTCTGGTTTGGTCCAGGCATTTATCAATTACTCCTCTAATTTCATCATTTCCCTCCTCCACCTTCTTCCTCTCTAGCAGTGCAAAACTATTTTCTGAAGACCCTTCACAAATGCCCGCTCCCTCTCTCGTCATAGTAACCTGTTCTCTCCTTTCCACTCCATGACTTTTGCCACTTCTTCGCCTCCCCTCACAAGCCCCTATCTCCTCCTTCCATTTGTCTTTTGTCTCCTGACCTGGTTTCCCCGGCAATTGTTCTTCCTGGCCTGGGCCCCCTTGTCCCTGCTTCCCTTCTTCTGACCCTCTCTTAACTACTGTTGGCTTAAATCGCCCTCCCTCATCTACCATTCTTCCTCCCTCCAGTATTGGGCTAAACCCACCCCCAGTCTGCCTTGCCTGTCTTAGTTCCTCCTGCAGACCCTCAATCTCCTTTCTAAGTTTCTCTATGTGGTTGCACACTAAACATCCTCCCACACTCCAGGCAATTTTTAGAAAGATTGGTGCACCACAATGTTTGCGGCCTACCACCCTACCCATTGCTGTCGTTGCCCACCAGTGACCCCCCACCCTTCCAGATGCAGGATACCAAACACTCGCCCAAGTCTCCCCTCTCCCCCTGTATCAGTGCAAAACATTATTTTCTTAATTTCCCTTACCTCCTTTGTTGTACACGTTTAGATAGATTGAGGAACTGCTTTTTATATTCCTAACCTTCCTATCCACACTCAGAAACAGACTTTAAGTAGCTATTGCACAACCTTCTTCAAACTCCTACTCCTCCTTTCCACAATGCAATAGCAATGCAAAGAAGTAACAATGAAAGCTCCTAGATTTGCAGTTACTTCCCTTCCACTGAGATAGCAGTCACCTCTTCACTCGCTGCTGTTCCTTTCCTGGATGTCTGCTTCTGCTATGACAGGTGCATATCCTTTGTCCATTTGAGGAAGTAATGTCAGAACCCCTGGTATAAAGGAAATCATGGACCAGGGTGGGTGGGACCAACCCAGGTCTTCCAGAAACAATCAGGTAGCTGAGGCCCCTGGTCAGACCATTAGCACCCTTCCCCCACTATGCACTAACCTGTGCAGCTAGTGAAGCCAGCAAAAATTAATCACAATTCTACTCAAAGCCCCCAAAATAGGTTTGCTACCAAAAGAAACAGGTCTCCAATTCAAACAGCTTCACCAGCAACGCATCAAAATAGGCTTGAAATTAGAAGATATAGGTCTCTGATTCAAAGAAACAGCCCCAGTTAAATCACACCAAATAGGTTTTAAATCAGAAGAAATAGGCCTCTATAAATGCAGCCTGCTACACAGTGAAACATCAAACAAATGAGCTCACTTATAGCCACCAAAACAGTTTTCAAAATTCCAACAGCCCCAAAACAATACCCTGCTTGCCCCTTAGAAGTAGTAAGAAAGAAAAGAAATGACCTTCTACCAAGTAAAATCCACAAGAAACAATGTAAAAACAACAAGAAGCTACTGTACTGTAACCAATCTGATCCTTTCCCTTCTAGTTCCTTCTGAGAAGCTTGTATGGTGGTACCAAACTGGAAACAGAAGCATTTTAAATCTGAGGTCTTTATTAAGTTTTAAGGGTTCATCTCTGAATGCCTGCTTAGGTGCCTGTAGGAAAAGATATCTGGCCCCCCGAAGACAGATATATCTGAGCCTGTGCTGGGTATGCTAGCAAGAGGTTACAGTTTGAATCCCTCCAGAACTGAGACCAAAGGTTGATCCGAACTCACAAAAACAGACAAGAGGGTTACCTTGTCTGTTACACTGTTCACAAGACTGCGCTCAGAGGTTGGCACTTTGGGAGTAGAGGGCCTGACCTGCTGAGTGGGTTTGTGACAGCAAGTACCTATTTTACACCGCTATCCCCCTGCAGTGTTTGTCACCAGTGCTCTCCTTCAGTGAGCTTTGTTCCCCTGTCGTCCTTTCAGAATGTGGTTGCACCCTGGTGTTCCCCTGTTGTGAGGTGAGATCCCCTGTCATGTGGCTTGGATACACTGTTACCCATCAATCCCTATTCCACACTGTCCGCCATCTATTGTCTTCTCTCCTTAACCCATGCCCCACCTCCATGGTCACATTGTTGGCCAAACCTACAGTGATTAATGTTGGCCCCCATTGTCATTCACCCAGAAATTCAGTTTCCCTCTACCTCAAAATAACTCTGAGTACCTGGCTCTCATCACCTGCACTCTCGGCCTTAACCCGGTTGTCCTGGTAATATCTTATGCTGCGTAACTCAGCCTCCAGACCCCTAATACTTGCAGTTATAGGGCAGTGCCGTATCATCCACAGTGTATTCATAGGCATTGCAGGCCCACAACCACTGCATCCCAGTACTGTTCCCTCTACCTTCCATTGTATATACATTTTCCCATCCCCTTCCTGATATGACCCCGCACAGGTCATCTGTCACACCCTGATGCAACACACTCACAACATACTAACATACTAAAATGCCAGCAGAATAGGCTTAATATGAACCTACGAACATATGAAATTGCCAGCAGATACAGGCCATATGGTCTATCTAGTCTGCTCGAGTATGCAGCATTTCAGCCCACTAGACTGCAGCTGCCCCCCATGAACTCTTCCCTGCCCCAACTGCCCTCCCTGTATGTACTTTCCTCTTGAATTTGTCCCACCCTCTCTTGAAGCACCCCACCGTCTGCACTGATATGAGTTGCTCAGGCACTGCATTCCACCCTGTTACCACTCTTTCAGTGAAGTAGTGTCTCCTCCTTTCCCTCCTGAATCTGCCCCCCTTTAACTTCATGGAGTGCCTGTAGTATTTTTTCCATTCTGGACAGTGAACTCACCCTGGAAGCCTGCTCTGTTCATCCTCTTCAGGTACTTGAAGGTCTTAATCACGTCCCCTCTCTCTCTCTTCTATCCTCCAAGGTATACATGTTGAGCTCTTTTAGTCTTTTCTCGTAAGTTCTATCTCCCAACCCAAGGATCATCTTTGTTGCTCTTCACTGCACTACCTCCAGTAGTTTGATATCCCTTTTCAAATATGGGCAAAAGAACTGCACACAGTACTCCAAGTGCGGACTCACCAGGGACCTGTACAGAGGCAATATGACTTCTCTACATCTGGATGTAATCCCCCTTGCTATGCACCCTAGCATCCTGTTAGCCTTACCAGCTGCCTTCCTACACTGGGCCGAGTGGTTTAATTCCCCGGTCACCAGCACTCCCAGATCCTTCTCCCCGTTGGATGTGGAAAGTTTGACACCATCCATCCAGTAGCTGTATCCTGAGTTTTTGGCTCTGAAATGCATCATTTTGCACTTCTTGGTGTTGAACACAAGCTGCCAGGTGTGCAACCACTCCTCGAGTCTTGCCAAGTCCTCCTGCAGTAATTTGCCACCCTCCTCCTCATCCACCTCAGCACAGATCTTGGTGTCATCGGTGAAGAGGATGATCTTATTCTTGATCACAACTGTTATATCTGCGATGAAAATGTTAAACAAGACTGGTCCCAGTACTGATGCTTATGGGACACCACTTGTCACTGCCCTGTGCTCTGATGCTTCTGTCCCCCTAACTACCCTCTGATGCCTGTCCCTCAGCCAGTTTTCTATCCATCGGGCTAGCTTCCACACTATACCAAGACTCCTCAACTTGCAGGTCAACCTTCCGTGTGGCAGTGAATTGAAGGCCTTGCTGAAATCCAGGTAGACTACATCTACTGCATAGCCCTCGTCCAGTGCCCTCATGACCCAATCAAAAAAATCAACCAAGTTTGTCTAACAGAATCTGCCAGCAGTGAGCCAGTGCTGTCTGTCATCTTGCAGATCATTATCCACAAGAAACTGCACCAGCCTTTCTTTGAGGATAGATTCCATCAGTTTCCCCACAATTGTGGTGAGGCTCACTGATCTGTACTTCCCTGGTTCATCCTTGGGCCTACTTTTGTGGAGAGGTACCACATGTGCCTCCCTCCAATCTCTGGGCACACATCCTGCATTTAGTGAGGTGTTGAACAGATCCACCAGTGGCTCTTCCAGGACCTCTACCAGCTCCCTCAGCACCCTGGGATGTTTCCTGTCTGGCCCAGGTGCCTTGTCTACCCTCAGGGACCTAAGGCTCTCCAGCACCCTTTCCACCATGATGACCCCATCTGTGGTTGTCTCACCCCCCATTTATGGTCCCTGGTTTTGATTCCTTACCACCTTTCTACTGCCTCTTGTCTCTAGGGCTATAGGTAACACTTGCCACTTCTGTGATGCTTCCTTTCTCCCTGGTAGCAACCCCCCCTTTAACCTTGTCAGTGATTACACTATCTTCCCCCTTCTGCTTCTCCCAGTTGCCATACAATTGACCTGATTTGCTCTGGCAATCCCCTTTACCTGTTTTTTCCCGGCCCCCCTTTCCTGAGGCTTATGACCTTGTGCTGGCCCTGCTGTAGTCTTGTCTCCTCGACTGCTCCAACCCCTGTCTCCATGTCTTGCATGTGACTGCACTGGATTTTGCAGTTCACATTCTGATTCCTCTGGAATTTCCTTGTGCTGGCCCTGCTGTAGTCTTGTCTCCTCGACTACTCCAACCCCTGTCTCCATGTCTTGCATGTGACTGCACTGGATTTTACAGTCCACATTCTGATTCCTCTGGAATTTCCTTGTACTCGGATGCTGGTGGCTGTATTGTGTGTCCCAACAGGTTCCCCTTACTACCCCAATCTTCCCTACCTTGGCCTCTTCATGCCTGCAGCTCCCTCCTCTGCCACCCAATTTCTTCCCTTATTTACCCCATCTGCCAGCACACCGAGCATCCCCCAGCCCTCCATGCCACTGCCAGGAACATGGCTGCTCTGCGTCCTTTTTTTTTTTGTACTTTTTTTTACAGCATTTTATGAATTACAGCAAATACTATATTCATACAACACCAGCAAAAGGTGACCTTATATAGAGCAGAGGAAAAAATAAGGTACAGAGTCAGACCTGTGTCGCTTATAAGTCAGTATGAATCCCTTAATTCAACCTGCTCTGTCATATATGACCAAGGCTTTAAAGTCCAGCAAGATAATTACGTAGAATAGTCCACTCTCACCTTCTCAATAACTAGAAAGGCACCCTTCAAAATTTCCTGCCCCTCACAGGATAGAAACCAGCATTTGTCAAGGCCGAATGTTGTCTCGCTGGCATTGGTATTGGTAGTGCAGCAGTTTGAGATGCATAATATGAATGGCAGTGAAGTATGGAACTGATGTCAACCCTGCCCCCACCCTGCAGAGACTGACAGGCACCGGGGTGTGCCTTTGGGGCGTCAGCTATAACACTCGTGCCATTTTACCTCACCTACCCTGTAGACACTGACAAGTGTTGTGGTGTGCTTTGGGGTCTTTGGGCCTTATACTTACCCCATTCCATAAGGACATATACTGAGATGGGTGCAGTATAGGAGAATGGGCCTTGTCCTACACTGTAGACACTGACAAGTGTCATGTTGTGCTTTGGGGTCTTTGGGCCTTATACTTACCCCATTCCATAAGGAAATATGCTGAGATGGGTTCAGTATAGGAGAATGGGGTGAACATTAGGGCCGAACACTCCAAGGCACACCTTGATGCCTGTCACTGGCTGAAGGGTGGGGGTGGAATGGCGTGAGCATTACAGTCAATGATCCCAAGTCACATCCCTGACACCTGGCAGTCTCTACAGGGTGGGGTGTTACAGTTGGAAACCCTAACATTGTAGGCGTTTGTTGATATTTTCACTCCAAATTTTCAACATAGGCTTTTTGTGATCCCACCTCATGAAGTGCGGCACAATCAGTTTGTTAGCTGAAAGGTGGTTTTGCACAGCGGCTATGCCATTTGGTGACACAGGGACGAAAACACATTTTGGGCAGGATGTGGAAAATGGCAACTGTATTGTTCATGAGGAGGCTTAAAGAAATGGCAATGTTGAAAATCTGGAGTGAAAATTCGAAAAATTGGTGAAGTCATGAGCATGCATAGAAACTGCGCAACACATGTCCGTAACCCAATTATTTTTGGGAGTTTTTTAGCCACATTTTCAACATAGTCACTTTGGGACCTTCCCTCATGAACAGTGGTGCTGTGATTTTGTTAATCTGTCCCAAAAGTTGATTTCCCACAGCGACCATGCCATTGTGCGCCACAGGTGCAGAAACACATTTTGGGCAGGCTGTGAAATATGACAGCTGTACTGTTGATAAGGAGGTGTGAAAAAATGTCAGTGTTGAAAATCTGGCATGAAAATATTGCAAATTTGCGAAGTTACAAGGGTGCGTGGAAACTGTGCAATGCACGCTTGTAACACAGTCATTTTATGGACTTTCCGCACCAAATTTTTAACATAGGCATTTTAGGACCTCTGCTCATGAACAGTGTCACCGTCCTTTTCTCAAACTGTCCCAAAAACTGATTTCGCACAGCGACTGTGCTATTCTGTGCCGGACATGCGAAAACACATTTCAGCCAGGATATGTAAAATGACAGCTGTACTGTTCATAAGAAGGTGTGGAAAAATGCCAATTTTGAAAAATCTGGAGTGAAAATATTACAAATTCACGGAGATTCTGATGCGTGGAAACAGTGCAATGCATGCTTGTAAAGCAGCCATTTTTAAATTTTCACCAAATTTGCAACATAGACTTTTGAGGCCCCCTCATGAACAGTGGCACTGTTGTTTCGTTACTCAGTCCCAAAAGGTGATTCTGCGCAGTGACCACGAAATCACCTTTTGGGACTGAATCAACACATGACAGTGACTTGAATTCATGAGGAGGGCACCAATAACCCCATGTTGAAAATCTGGTGCAAAATTCCCAAAAATACCAAGATATGTACCAAAGTTGAAAAACCCTATTTATGCCATTATACAACTTACGGCATTTCCTCAGTTTGCAGGTCATCTTTGAAGAGTGCAGGCGTGTTCCAGTCCACGAAGATCATCGTGCCAGACTCTGGAGCTAAGCATGGGGTGAGGGGTTTGGGGAAATGAAGTGCGCGCAGAGGGTGAAGCGCGGGTTGGAGGATGGAGCTGGACAGACTGCAAGGGACCGTTTCTTCTTTTGCAGGTTAAAAAACATCACAGGACTTTTTTTTTACGGGGCATTTAACACACTGGGGTGGGCTCCCAGTGTGCCACCCTGACTGTTTGGGGCTAGCCGACGGAAGTTGGGCACCCCATCAGCACATACCAAAGTGGGGGGAAGTGCTGAGGATTGGGCACCCCCCCTTGGCACATAACAAATGGGGGGGTGCATCATGCCGATGGGGAGTGGGCTCCCCCATCAGTACATATATTGGGTCAGGGCATGCCGACAGGGGGATTGGGCACCCCCGAAGTCAACATTGTGGCAGGCAGTGTGCCGCCATGTTTAGTGTAATTTTTCACCAGGGAAAGCACGTGGGGAGGTGCCGCTGCATATGTGAGCTTTGCTTGCATTGCAGTGGACCGTTCATTAGATGTGCTCACCACATTATGTATTCCTGGTGTGGCACCAGCATGCAGGCTTATTGGGGAATGAGGGACACACCTACTGATGCGTGCCCTGCATTCACCCAACAGTGACTGCGCCTCCAAATCTGCTTCTAATGCAATATGTTGGCTGGTGTGCAAGTGTGAGCCAACATAAAAATGGTGAGCGAGACTGAAGTTCACATAGTGGAGCCCTCAAGGAAAGCAAACAGAAGTTCTGGGCTCAATTAAGTTAAATCACACCCCTGCTCTTATACACATACCAGATGGCTAGCAGGGAAACAGTTATTCTAAGGACCTTTAAACATAGTTCACAAATTGAGTGGAGCTAATTAAACTCCAACAATATTAAGGACTCCAGTATGCCAGTTATCCTAATAATGCAAATACTGCATGCAAGATATTATTAGAGCTATAACATTATGAAACAAAGCAGAAGAACAATAATTGAAATATTACAAAGCAGCATGAGGCATTTAGTCCAAAATGTTACTCCTCAAAAATGTATGCAGGTAAAATAACTGATGAGTTAAAAACATTAACCCCAAGAGTTACTTGTCAGTCATTAGGGTCTACATCAGAGTCCTCATCAGTCCCTTTCTCTTTACTGGGATCCTGATCTTCTAAAATTCTTGAGGCAATTGCGGCTGCCGCTTTAGGATCTGTGAAAATATGAGATTTATTCTCATACCTGACATGAAGCTGAGCTGGGAATTGAAGTTGGGCAGAAAATCCATTGGCTAGTAAAAGTTTCTTGGTACCTTGCAGGGATTTTTTCATTTGTTGTGTTTGAGAGGAGATGTCCAGAAACAATGCGATTTTGCTGGATTCCTAAATAAGATCCCCCTTCTGTCTGGCAGCCTGGAGCAAAGGAATGCGAGCCTCTGGACTTGACAGCGTCACTATGGCAGTGAGCGGACGTTCTCTTGCGGTGGTTCTAGGCCGAGGTTTGATAGGGATGGCAAAGGCCTTAAGTATATTGACAGCAGAGCTGGGAGACAAAGTTCCAGATCCTGAAAGATCAAGCGTTGTACCGCCACCAGTAGTTCTGCTTTACCTGCCAACTTTGGAGGGAATCCGACTATACGGACATTTGCCTGTCTCTGGGCGTTCTCCAATGACTCCACCTTGGAGTGAAGAATGGAAGTCCTGGACAATAACTGCATCTCTCTCTCTCTTTTGCTGGTGTTTGTACTCCAAATGAATCTCTGAGAGCTGCGCAGTATTTGTCTGCACCTTACTCTCCAGGTCAGTAAACCGAGCTTCCATAGCCACCAGCCTCCAGTTAGTGTCCTCCCCGTATTCTGTATTTTTTCCAGCATGGCCATGATCTGTGGATTTGGGGTATCTGCAGGCCTCATGTCAGTTAGTGTAGATGGCCCAGTCACTGAAGTTTTTGAGCCAGCCGCAGAGGAGATGTAGGCATCGAGGTTATGCGCTGCATGCCTGTCCTTTTATGGTCCCATAATGACAGTGCAGAGACATTCAGGAAACAGATGCTGCAGGGTTTAGTACCTTTTAAGGGGAAAAATATTCTATTTAGTAGTCAGCTCAATCTGCTGCTGTAGAAAAAGCATCCACCATGTTAAGCGCTCCACAGTGCCCCACTGCTCCGCATCCTTGGCAACAAACTACCCTCCATAGCCCTTGCTGGCTGCCAATCCCCTTCCTCCCTTCCCATTGATTGGACCTTCTGCTGTCCCAACCCTACCCCCATGTTTGCCTCCTCTCATCTATGTCTTGGACTTTTGAGTCCACTCGATTTTCAGCACCAGCACTGAGGGATGATTTTGGTGTCCTTCCATCCCCCTTGGGTTATACTGTTCCCAGTCCCACATGTGCCACCTGCATTGGACCTGCTTAGATTTACCCTCCCCTGTAGCTGTCCCATCCCCTCTTAAACCCATCCACAGTGTCCATCTCTACCAGCTACCAGGGCAGAGCATTACATTGCTCCACCACCCTTTCAGTGAAACAACACCTCCTCTTTTCCCCTCTGAGCCTGTCCCCTTGCAGCTTACACCCGTTCCCTCTTGTTGCACCTTCCTCCTTCCCTTGGAGCACTGTGTGGGCCACCTTTTTGATCCCTTTTATGTATTTAAAGACCTCTATCATGTCCCCCCATCCCTCCTCTCCTCCAGGGTGTACATGTCAAGCTCCCTGTGCCTCTCCTCATAGATCCTCTCCACCAGGCCCCAGATCATTTTGGTTGCCCTCCTTTGGTCCCTCCTTAGGAGAGCAGCATCCCTGTTTAAATGTGGTCTCCTAAACTGCACACAATACTCAAGATGTGGCCCAGCCAAGAAGATGTACAGGGGTAGGATCACTTCCGCCCTTCTGGAGGTAATCCTAATGGCGATGCCTCATAGCTTCCTAGTTTCCCTTGATACTGCCCTCCTATAGGTCTCTGAGTTGTTCATTTTGACATCGACCACAAACCCCGATTCCATCTCACCTTCCATGTGGTCTTGTGCCTAACTACTCCTCTTGGTGTGCAGCTATCTCAGTACTACCAACACACAGCAATGTCTTATTGCTCACAGCATGTCTCCTATGATGTACGCTGATGATATGACAGCTGGAGTACTTGTTTTGTGTGGTTGAGGTTCAAAGTATGCTTTCATTACTGCATTCAAGGACTGATTTTTCAAAGGCTATTGTTATTTTCTTTGTAGGCAAGAAATTACGTTCTGGAAAAAATTCAGTACTTACCCAGTGAAAGCAGTGCAGAAAGGAATGTGAGCTGCAGCACAACTTCCCAGGACATTCCACCTAACGCCATTAGTGTAACATCACAAGAAGCTGAACCTTCATCCTGTACTGCAACATCTGCAGATATTCTGCATTATAACAGTTCTCTTTCATTGTCCATTGTTAATCCTTCAGTTTGTACAGAAACATCAGGTGATTTTACACCATCCACCTACCCTGAAACATCGTTAAGTATGGAACTGTATGCGCCATATCTGACAGGGGATCAATGTGATTACACACTAAACTGTGATGATGTTAATGAAGAATTGTACATGTTTGAACATTTCGAGGAATTACAAGATGACATCAGTGATGCAGCATTTACTTCAGAATTACAGGAACAGGAAATGCCTCTAGACCTGTCACTAAATGGCAATCCCTATTTGCTGCAGGAATCTTTTTCAGATGTCACTTGCATGACTGAATATGCCATAGTGGAACATGGAGATGTCAGTTTCACCGACCTTGCAAATGATTCATTAAATGTCAGTGACGTACAATTGCAATTACTGTCAGCATCTGACAATAGAAAATATAAAGAAACATGCAGCATCAAAAGCCAGGCTAATTTAAAACCAAAGTCAAGGTCAGAAGGGAACCAAACAATCAAGTTGAAGACAAATTGCCGATGTTCATTATCACCAGCAACAATGTGTGACGTGTCAATTCAGTGCAATCTTGAATTAGAGTTTACGAGTAATTTCATTGATGTCAGCACTGATTTTGATATGCCTGCTTGCAGTTCTGATGATAACTTGTCTGACATAACCACTGAAGAGTCTAATGATGATTTGGAATATTTACCAGGAAATGGTGCCATGGAGAACACAAGAGACCATCCACACCTGAACTTGATTTCCAGTGTCCCCTGCAGATCAGTGGTATTTTATGGTGTCTGAGCACCCTTTGACATCTCTATTTAAACACTGCAGAAAGTGTTTCAGTAAGGCTACACCAACAATAAGTAAAATCATTGGGACAATGGTTGTCATCACCTGCGAGTGCTTAAAGGGTCATTAGTGGGAGTGGTAATGCCAGGAAACCAGTGGTACAATGCCATGGGGAAATCTTATACCTTGCTCCACTGTATTTTTAAGTGGCATAATTCCATTGAAGGCCCTGCAACTACTAAAATTTATAAACATGCAGGAATTGTCACTTGTGACATACCATAAAATACAGCGTTCATATATCATACCAGCTGTCACGAATGTATGGAGGCAAAAGCAAGATGACCCGCTGAAAGACCTGCAAGGCAAACCAGGGGTGTAGCCAGGAATTTCAGATGTGTACACCAATTTGGCACACTGCAGTGCTACCTCCCCTTTTCTGTCCCCAGCTACCCCCCATCCCTGTGGTGGTGCCCAGTCCTTCTGTGACATTCAACCCGAGCATCCTAGTGTTACTCTGCAGTGTATGCTATAAATGAAGGTGTGACCCAGAAATGAACTGTAAAGTAACACACATGCTCCCATTCCTACAGTATACAGTAATATAAGGCCTGTCAACCATCTGTGTCAGACTAATACACCGCCTTGTAGTTACAATCTTGCATTGTAGCCTCTAGTCTATCACCAGACTGCCTTTACTTTGTTTCATTGTGAAAAGCCACTATCACATCAGGTAGCCAGCCCCACAGAGGTCCATTCACTCAGACTGACTTTTAGTTACAATGTTACATGGTAACAAGCCTAGTCCTATCACCAGACTAGCTTTGTTACAATACTGCATTGTGACAAGCCTCAGTACCACATCAAGGTAGCCCATGCCAGAGGTCCAGTCACACTAGTACCTGTATGCATACACAGGGTGCCAGATAAGTACTGTACTACTCATTTTGAAAGGGAGGCAAGTAAAACCATATTCAGATGTGTATAGCGGAGTGATACAACTACATTTTCTTAACAATGTACTAAAGTGCCTGCCAAAAATATCTACAGTTGAGTGATTTAGTCAGTTTTAAAATAGTGAATAACACAAGTAATGCTCCTTTTTGCATCACTGGTTATGTTATGGTGCACTATGTTTGGTGTTTAGTTAAATTCTGGGAGAGTACTGGTACTCATGAAAATGAATTACTTGACTAGAACAGGTCAGCAGATCCCTTATCTGAGCACTGGCATACAGTACCTGTACTGTTATCCACTCATGCAGCATCCACACCAGCTTACAATCACTTCTGCACTCACACATCCACAGTAATCTTGCCCAAACATGCCCACATAGTGTACCATTACTGGCCAATTTACTGTACATGAAGGCTGGGGTAAGCTAAATGGTGCTCTGGTTTTGGCTCAGGTTCCTTAAGCATCATCACCTAAACCATTCGCACCAAACAAAAACATGCCTTCCATTTTAGTTCTGGCCCACCCAAACCACTCTGCACAGAAGCGCCCCAGTTGTCAATTGGAACATTGAGCGCGCACACACACACACACACACACACACACAAAGATTAGGCACAAAGACACAGCTAAGCTCCCACACCAACCAAAAACTAAGCACACATCAATACTGCAGCCCACAAGTCACCAACCCACAGCAATTCCCAAGTACAGGCAGAGCACATTCAAAAAATGTTCAGTGTAAGCAGGCTGGGGTAAGCTAAATGGTGCTCTGGTTTTGGCTCAGGTTCCTTAACCACTGTCACCTGAACCGTTCGCACCAAAAAGCCCCATGCCTTCCATTTTAGTTCTGACCCACCCAAAGCACTCTGCACAGAAGAGCCCCACTTGTCAATTGGAACATTGAGCAGACACACACACACACACACACACACACACACACACACACACACGCACGCACACACACAATTAGGCACAAGGACACAGCTAAGCTCCCACACCAACCAAAAACAAAGCACACATCAGTACTGCAGCCCATAAGTCACCAACCCACCCACAGCAATTCACAAGTACAGGCAGAGCACGTTCAAAAAATGTTTTATTTCTGGCCCACCCAAACCAGTAATAGGTAATCATGATGCCTAGCACAGGATAACCAGGACTGGCAAAACACCATCCCTCTGGGGTGCAAACCCCCCACAAGGGACAGGCACACCCTATGTATGGTTTCCTGGTCTGCAAATGAGGAGTGTAGGAGTAGGGAAGGGCAACATGGCTGGGGCAAGCTACATGGTGCACTGATTTAGGCTGTTGCCTGAATCAGAACCAACTAAACCTTTGGAATGAAAAAGCCAGCTCCATAGTACTGCTAGATGTCACCTTGGCATAACTCAAGTCAATGTGTTCCACTATGTGTTTGAAAACTCCTGGTCTTGGCATGGATCAAAGTCTTTAAGCACCTGGTCGATGTCAAGTTCAACATCATTGTGTATATGCAGGAGAGCAAGCCCTGTTAGGTGTTCTTCACCCATGCTGCTTCTAAGCCAGGTCTTTATCCTCCTCAGTGCACTGAATGATCTTTCTGCAGTTGCCACACTGACTGGCATGGTTGCCAAGACAAATAAGGCTGCATTTATGTTGGGGCACAGATCAGGATGCAGATTTTCTAACATTGTCAGAACTGATTTTGGTCAATCAGCCAGTGCAACACTGAGCCATTTGGCAGTCCATCTCAGCAACTCCAATTTTAATTCCTTTAAGCTGCTCAAGTCAGTCTTGTAGGCATCAAACAAGTCTGCTACCCGTTCCTCCTGCAGAAGCTCAAGTTTGTTTGGGATGAGATACTGGGCCAGGAACAGAGGGCAGCACTCTATTAGTTGCTCCTGCAGTTCAGAAATTATATGGTCCAAAAAAGGAATGAATATGTTCTGCCTGAAGTATTCTTATGGGTTGGCAACACTGATATTATTCCATTACGTTTGCCTTCCACACACTCTGGGCACGGTCTCTGTAGTAAATGCTGTCTCTGCCAAAGCCACAGTTTCCCAATAAAGCTCTCCAAATGTCTTCTCTGGATTCTACCTTATACCCTTCAGTGTTTCTGTAAGGGTGGCTGCCTCTTCAGAAGCCTGAATCAGGTCAATATTGACACGTTGCAGGTAGAGATGGAGCGGTTTTGTTAGACCCAGCTACATGGTGCACTGATTTAGGCAGTTGCCTGAATCAGAACCTCTTGGAGGTAGAAGACTTAGTTTGCTGGCCAAGGCACCTAGCTTCACCTGAGCTCTTTCCTTCTAAGACTGCTTGAAAGGCAGAGTAGAGAAACTTACCAGAGCAAAGGAAAAGGATTAAGACTTATTTTGGCTAAGCAGATTTACTGTGTGGCGTTGTTTTAATTTTTTACTCACAGGGATTGCTACTGTTTGTTGCTAACATTTCATTGCTTTATTTTTCTCTGATTCAAATTGTTGTTGCTGGTATACCTTCTTCTGCATTATTACAAGGTGTGCCTACAGGTGTGTGCTAACAGATTACTGCTATAATCTTCTGATTCAAATTGTCTTTTGCAAGGTATGTCTTCTGTTACTGCTTTATTTTTCTCTGTGGCAAAGTGTTTCTTACAGGGTATATCTTCTCTGAAATTATTACAGGTGGAGCTTACATTTTTGTGACTTTTTTATCATTGGGCTAAGCAAAATAACTGTTTGACACTGTGTTTTATTTTATTCTTGTTTTTTTTTGTTTGTTTTGTTTGTTGAAAAGGTTTGTTGTCTCAGAGGTGTTTCAGTCTCCTTCTCACATTGAAGGAGCTAATTGCTTTCCTCCCACAGCTCTTCCAAAGGATTAGGTGTGTATGTGGGAGTGGAGCTGGCAAACTGTCAGTAATTTCCAACAGAAAGAAGGATTAAAAAGTCAGGTTAGTTGATATCTTGAGGTAGAAGACTTGGTTTGCTGGCCAAGGCACCTAGCTTCACCTGAGCTCTTTCCTTCTAAGACTGCTGAAAGGCAGAGTAGAAACTTACCAGAGCAAGGAAAAGGATTAAGACTTATTTTGGCTAAGCAGATTTACTGTGTGGTGTTGTTTTTATTTTTTACTCACAGGGATTGCTACTGTTTGTTGCTAACATTTCATTGCTTTATTTTTCTCTGATTCAAATTGTTGTTGCTGGTATACCTTCTTCTGCATTATTACTAGGTGTGCCTACAGGTGTGTGCTAACAGATTACTGCTATAATCTTCTGATTCAAATTGTCTTTTGCAAGGTATATCTTCTGTTACTGCTTTACTTTTCTCTGTAGCAAAGTGTTTCTTACAGGGTATAGGATAAGCTTTCAGGGTTACTGCATTTGTTGTTGACTGATTGTTTCTGCTTTTACCTCCTTGTTCTTTTGTCCGTGGTTGTTCTTTTTTTTGGCAGGGGAAGGGCCCAGCCACCCACCCCATCCCCAACCACCCCACACTACACTCCTTTTATAGGGTACCACAGTTGTGACTTTTCCTGTGGCAGAGCAGGAAGGGGTGGATCAGTGGGGTCTCCACAAGGTGAGCTCATCTACAGGGGCACTAGCAATTTAACTTGTTATAACAAGTTAAACAAAACACAATCAAACCATTGCTTGCATTTTTTTTTCTTTTCTTTTTTTTCTTCTAATTACTCTGACTAGGTTATAAACCCAGCAACTTATCTGGAATGGATATCATTAACTGCAGGTACTGTGGAACAATTTTCAGAAGGACAGTCTTACAGGATTTAGGACACTGTCCTACATGCTGGGCCTTTGGAGGTCTTAGGGCTCAGCTCCGGGCAGCATGGGCAGAGATTGCACGCCTCAGATTTCATATTCAAGAGGAAATGCATTATAAGAACCACCCGCCATTTCCCCAGCATCCAACAGAAAAACCTCGACCGCAGAGGGTAGTTGGTCCAGGAGGTTGGCAGGTGGTTAGGAGGGGAAAATCGGGTGCCCCATCACTCTCTGCTCTCCAACATATTACCTCCAAAAACCATATAAACACTACAAACAGGTATCTGCCTCTATCTCTGAAATCAAAGAGGCGAAGACACTGCAGAGCAGGACACTACAGCACAGGAGCTAGCACAACAAAACTCACCCAAATCAGGAACCAAAGCAAAAAAAGCAAAAGGAAAAAACTTCTGATCATAGGAGACTCCATGATTCAGGGAGTTGATACCCATCTCCAACCAGGGTACTGGTCAGATGTCTCCCAGGTACATCAGCATGGAGAGACACTGACTGCATTGCTAAAATTGTTCACAAAGCAGGAGAAAACATTGATGTCCTAGTACACAGGGACTAATGATCTCGCCAGCTGGTCAGTTGTGGAGACCAAGGAACACCTGGCCAGGCTGGGTGACAAACTATCATCGTTTCATCGGCATCTCCTTCTCTGAGATCCTGCCAGTCTGGGAGAGGGGAGCAGATGGATGGAAGGTCAGAGAAGGGGAGATAGGGGGAGCTAAACCACGTGGCTCAAAGGCTGGTGCCAGGAAAAGGACACAGATTTGTAGGGAACTGGCAACAGTTCTGGGAGCGAAAGTTCTTTAAATTTGATGGACTGCATCTGACTAAGGAGGAGTCAGTGCATTGGGGCAGGGACAGCTAAAGGGAGGTTCTGATAATGGGAGACTTCAACATGCTGGATACAGATTGGTCAACACCAGCAGGAACATCTGCCAGAACTAGACACATAGTGGATTCCCTGCAGGGAGGGCCTCAAACAACTGGTACAGCAACCCACAAGAGACAGGGCTATCCTAGATCTAGTACTGACTAACGGGAAGGGATCACAGATCTCAGGTAGAAGGTCACCTGGGGCCAGTGACCATCACATGGTATGGTTCAATTTGGCTACTACATCTAAATCATCCCATTCCAAGGCAAAAATATGGGACTTCAGAGGAGCTGACTTTGATAAGATGTCCAACAGAGTTAAGCTAGCCCTGGCAAAAAAAAACACAGGTGAGGAGGTACAGGCAAGGTGGGCAAGCATTAAGGATGCAATACTTGAAGCAACATCCCATTGTGTTAGACAGAAAACAAAGTGCAAAAGAAGAAGGAAACCACTTTGGTTCTCAAATACAGTAGCAGAAAAGGTCAGAGCCAAAAGGCTGGCCTTCAGGAAATATAAGGGAACAAGCGGGATGAAGATAGGGAGGCATACCAAACTGCCCTAAGGGAAGCAGGGAAGGCAGTATGGCAGGCAAAGTCCCAAACTGAGGAAACACTAGCACGAACAGTAAAGAAGGTGACAAGACTTCTATAGATACATTAGTGAAAGAGACAGTCCAGAGGGGTATATGCTTAATGGAGAAAAGGGAGCATGTGAGGAGGAGGACCCTGTAAAGGCATATATCCTAAATAGATACTTTTGCTCAGTATTTACTGAAGAGAAGGTAGGGCAGGGCCCACAGCTCAGCATAATGGACACAAGGGGGAGGGAGGTGAGCACTACTCCCTTCACAAAAGAAAGGGTCCTACAACAGCTTACTAAGCTCAGGGTGGATAAGGCAATGGAACCTGATGGCATACATCCCAGGGTACTTAAGGAGCTAAAGGTGGAACTAGCAGAGCCATTAGCAGAACTGTTTAGTGAGTCTCTGAGCACAGGAGAGGTCCCAGAAGACTGGTGAAGGGCTCATGTCATCCTGCTCCACAAGAGTGGTAGCAGAGGGGATGGGAACTACAGACCAGTCAGTCTTACTTCAGTAGTGGGCAAGATTATGGAGCAGTCCTAAGGAAAGGATAGTGCAACACCTGGAATCCATAGGGCACAGGATCCAAGACAGCATGGGTTTACAAAGGAAGGTCCTGTCAAACTAATCTCACAGATTTCTTTGACTGGTAACCAGAGTGGTGGACCAAGGGAGCAGTTGATGTCGCCTACCTTGACTTCAGCAAAGCTTTGACACTGTTCCACATAGCAGATTGATAAATAAGCTGGGTAGGCTCGGGTGGGTCAGTTGGTCAACTGGGTGGCAAACTGGTTGACGGCAGAAAACAGAGAGTGGTGGTAAATGGTATACAGTCAGAAGAGATGCAAGTCACAAGTGGGTACCTCAGGGATCATCCTGGGGCCAGTCCTCTTCAACATCTTCATTAGTGACCTTGCAGATTGGACTAGAGGGTGAAGCTTGTCTGTTTGCAGATGACACCAAGATCTGCAACACAGTAGATGATCCAGATGGGGTGGGCAGAATGAGAAGAGATCTGGATAAACTAGCAAAATGGTCGAAGAGTGGCAACTAGGATTTAATGCAAAGAAGTGCAAAATCATGCACATAGGGAAGAGAAACCCTGAAGCCACCTATAGGCTGGGAGGGGTTGCTAAGAGTCAAAGGAAGAAAGAGACTTGGGCATCATCATCACTGATGACCTGAAATCATCCAAGCAGACCTCTAAAGCAGTAGGTGAGGCTAGGGGGTGTTAGGGTGTATTAGTAGGGTATCACAAGTCATAAGAGGGGTAATAATCCTCTTTACAAGACACTAGTTAGCCCCATCTGGAGTACTGCGTGCAGTATTGGAGGCCACACCTTCACAAGGACATTAACCAAATTGAGGCAGTCCAGAGAAGGGCAACCAAAATGGTGCAGGAACTGCATCAGAAGACATATTAGGACAGATTAACAGAGCTCAATATGTATACCCTTGAGCAAAGGAGGGAGAGAGGTGATATGATTGAGGCATTCAAACACCTTAAGGGCATTAACAAGGTGAAAGAGTCTAACATGTTTAAATATAAGAAAATAGCAGGACAAGAGGACACAGCATGAGATTAGAGGGGCCGATTAAGGGGAATGTGAGAAATTCTTTTCACAGAAAGTGTGGTGGATGCATGGAATGGCTTACCATAAGAAGTGGTGGCTATGAATACAGTGCAGGGCTTCAAACAGGCATGGGATAGGCATAAGGGAGCAATACAAATGACTGTGAATAGATAGGCCACTGACAGAGCAAAGGCCGATGGCACATTTATAAGGTAGAAAAAGAAATGGGCAGACTGGATGGGCCTTGCGGTCCTTATCTGTCGTCAACTTCTATGTTTCTATGTTTCTATAAGTTCCACACTACAAAGGGTAACAATGAAGTCAAATTTCGTGATTGCGGTCAGCAGTCTGTGAGCTTCAGCATCAAACTCTGCTATCTTTTCCAGTGTGCTTATGACGACCATAAATTTTGCTTTCAGCCTTGAAAGGGAATCAGTTTGGCTCATCCACCTGGCGTTTCCAGCTGCAGGAATAGAAGTTGTATGGTCTGCTGGCTCATCATCATAATCAGAAGGCAGGTTACTGAATTCTCTGAGCTCGGATAGAAAGACGTTGTGGTGCTTGAAAGAAGATTTCAGGGTTGAAATTATTTTTTTTGTTGTATCAAACATGTTTGCTACTAGTCTCATGGCACATGAATTGACACTTGCTGTGTTCAGACTGTGGGCCTTACAAAGAGTGTACACAGCTTCAGGGGCCACAGCCTTGATGTTTGCTTGAACACTGTTGAATCTTTCACTCATGTTGCTGCCTTTGTCGCAGCCTTGTCCTCTCATCATGTTTATGTCAATGCCTCACGCAGTCAAACGCCGCAGAAAGAGTTCAGCTAGGCCATGACCGGTGGTATCAAAACCCTCAGTGAATTCAACAAAGTCTTCACAGATTTTAATTTTATCGGAAAGGTCTCTATGTACATAGCACACGGATAAAGAGATCTGTTCCTTGGTGGCCATATCAGTTGTCCCATCTGCTATGAAGCTGTACCACTTTGCTTCCCTTACATTACTCAAGACTTTTCTCTGGATCTGTTGTCCCATTACTTTTATCAACTCATTTTGAATTTGTGGTGATTTGTAAATTGCATTCCTGGGAGCCGCTTGAAGGTGTTCTTGCAGAGTGGCATCCAGTGCTGCAGTGTATTGCAGCACGGCATGGAAATTGCCGCTGTCACCAACTTTGCCATGGAGCACTAAGTTTCGCCTTCCACACAAGAGAATGATATTAATGATCCGATGTAGCACATGCAAGGTCCTCTCCGTCACCTTGCTGGTGCGCCCACCAAAGACTGGCTCACAGTTTTTAGCTTCCCTGCACAAACTGAAAGGAATGCATCTGCTCTAGCAACAGCATTTCTATGGTCCTTCGATTTGCTGTGCCTCTCCAGAATCTTCTTCCCATTTGACCAATCACTCATTGGTGCGGATACCAAGATAAGGCCATCTGAAGTGTTGAATATGAAGCAAGCAGCACAGAAAACTCCATCCAACAGCTGTGAATATCTAGCAAATCTGTAGTCATGCAACAGCTGCCCATTAAAATACCTGAAACACTGGCTGGGACCTTCTGAGCCCATCAGACGACCAGGAAACTGAAACCCTGGTGGTGGTTGCCACTGGGTTTCAAGAATGTGCTTCCTCTGAGCATCTGTGAGATGTGCCCGATTAAAACAGCCAATGTCTTCTGTGCTACAAGGATGGTCTGGTTTGTGGGTGATGTTCAGATCAACAGTAGGTTCTTCCAAGGAACAGCTCAGAGTCTCAATGGTGTCAAGTGGATATTCTTCCAGGGAACCACTTGCATTCTTGATGCAGTCTAGTGACTATTCTTCCATGGAACTGCTTGTTTTCTCCATGGCATCAAGGGTATGTTCTTCCAGTGAACCACTCATAGCCTCGACTGCATCAAAGGTACATTCTTCTGTGCTGTCCACTAACCAACAAGTGACATTGGCTAACTCAATAACAGCCTGCAAGGTTGAGTCTTCAACAACTTCTTCACTACCAACATTTTCATCCCCCGCAGAGGTGCACAGTTATCTGAAGCATTCTCAATGGCACTTCGATGTTGTACCTCTGTGTTGCCAGCCCTGCAACACAAATGTTTTGCCACATGTGATGTGCAACACAAATCATGAAAACCAAAGCATACAACAAAACCTCCAACCAGGAAGGTGAGCTATAGCAGTTCCTTCCCTGAAATTGCATCTCTTACCTAGAAGAGGAGGAAACTCTTGTGAGGAATGACTGCATCATCCTAGACATTTTGGCAGTCTGCTCCAGTCTAGACTGTTTTGCCTTTCGGACTTGCGCTCCAGAGGGCTATTTTCTTTTTTCTGCCTCCATTTTGAAAACGTCGGATTAGACACTGAAATGCAAAGAAAAAAAAAAAGAGTTACATACATAACAAAATACAGCAGAGAATGCGCGAAAGGAGTGACTGAATGATGTGCCTTAATGCGTGTGTATCAAAATGTGATAAACACGAAGACGTTTGTGTCTGCAATACCATTGCAAGGAATATGACACTGAAAATATGTAGACTGAAATATTTGAGAATGATGAGTGAAGGAATATGTAGTACCTTAATGCAGCAGTTGGTACAATCGTCTGTGCAGTAATGGCTTCTCAGAATTACTATGCGCAGTAGCTTGTGAGCGATAATCACTGTAGCTTCTGCCATCTGACACGTATGCCCAATGTTGCAGGCTCTGTGAAGAATAGCGCCACTATTAAATTGCGGATTGCTTTGGGATAGCCCATACAAGAGCACCCCAATCAGGACAGTGACCCAGAGGAAATGGGATTGCTTATCTGCAACAGCTGCAGGTTACCCTGAACTTTAACTATTCCTCTAAACAATAATTTAAGACTGCAGCCAATGGGGTCCCACACTCGAGGTACGAGTAAGTTCTGTAGGTCCCCACCATGAAGAACATGTTTTGGGTTCCTGGATTTGAATTGCAGGTGAAACATGAAAACAAGGGTGAGGTTGCTACGAAAATATCCACATGGCACTTATCGAAAAGAGTAGAGGAATTTCCCTGGTGTCCTGGCCAAATTTCCCTCATTCACTAAAAATACCACCAACAGCTTAATCTGGTTCAATTTCAGTTGCTTACCATCCATACCCCCCCCCCCTCGGTCGCCCCTGAAAAAGGGACTTCTTGGCCCAGTGGGCTTACCGGGTCAACAAAATTAAACAAACATGACATACCAGAAGGCAACTATTTAGCAGTATATGCAGCACAGTGAAACCCATAATAATGTAACTGCCTCTGAACTGTGTTTGGGACCCCGAATAGCAGTGGTGTCCTGTATGCTGGAGTTGGGATATTGTTTTGTTTTGTAATATTTTATGATATTATTCTTTTGTGTGAGCACGCTGCCCCCCACATCCCCCCGGGTAAAAAAAAAATGCAGCTTCCTTGATCTTGATGCTCCCGGGGGTGTGTGTGTGGGGGCAGAGCACCCAGGTGTCCCCACAGAAAGAATAGTATTATGGAAATATTACAAACACCAGAATCAATACCTAGCAAAGGATTCCTGTAAATGTACTCTAGTCTGTGTGCTTAGCTTTCAATTTGCTCTACAGTTCCCTCATTAAGGTACACACACACACACTTGCAACCTTAGCCTTGCCAAGAGCGGCATCTTGCAACCAGGCCCCCTCATTTGGGCCTACAGCGGCATCTTGCAATCAGCCCCATGTTCCACATAAACATAAGACTACAATATGTAACACAATTCGGGTTACACTGCAAGATTCAAATCATATAGAGACACACACACACACACACACACACTCGCAACCTTAGCCTGGCCAAGAGCGGCATCTTGCAACCACCCTTCCCCCAAAGACTGGCATGTAGCCAGTCCCTCTCACCCTGGCCAAGAGCAGCATCTTGCAACCAGCCCCACATAAACATAAGACTAGAAGAGTATGCAACACATTTTAGGTTACACTGCAAGCTTCAAATCATATAGGCACACACACACTCCCACGCTGCAGCCTTAGCCTGGTCAAGAGCGTCATCTTGCAACCATCCTCCCCCGGTCAAGACTGGCATACAACCAGGCCCCCTCACCGGGGCCTAGAGCGGCATCTTGCAACCAACCCCACATTCCACATAAACATAAGACCACAATATGCAACACAATTTGGGTTCCACTGCAGGATTCAAATCATATAGACACACACACACACACACACACACCGCAACCATAGCCAGGCCAAGAGTGGCATCTTGCAACCAGCCCCCCCCCCCCCGGTCAAGACTCACATACAACCAGGCCCTCACCCTGGCCAAGAGCAGCATCTTGCAACCAGCACCCTTCCCGGTCAAGACTCACATACAACCAGGCCCCCTCACCCTGGCCAAGAGCAGCATCTTGCAACCAGCCCCACATAAACATAAGACTAGAAGAGTATGCAACACATTTTAGGTTACACTGCAAGCTTCAAATCATATAGGGACACACACACACTCCCATGCTGCAACCTTAGCCTGGCCAAGAGCGGCATCTTGCAACCAGCCCCCCACCCCCGGTCAAGACTGGCGTACAACCAGGCCCCCTCACCCAGGCCTAGAGCGGCATCTTGCAACCAGCCCCATGTTCCACATAAACATAAGACTACAATATGCAACACAATTCAGGTTCCACTGCAGGATTCAAATCATATAGAGACACACACACACACACTCCCACGCCACAACCTTAGCCTGGCCAAGAGCGGCATCTTGCAACCAGCACCCCCCCGGTCAAGACTGGCATACAACTAGGCCCCCTCACCCGGGCCTAGAGTGGCATCTTGCAACCAGACCCATGTTCCATATAAACATAATACCGCAATATGCAACACAATTCGGGTTACACTGCAGGCTTCAAATCATATATATAGAGAGAGAGAGACACACACACACACACACACACACACACACACACACACACACACACACACACAGCACAACCATATCCAGGCCAACAGCGGCATCTTGCAGCCAGCCCTACATTCCACATAAACATGAGACTACACACACACACACACACACACGCAAAATGCAACCATATCTAGGCCAAGAGTGGCATCTTGCAACCAGCCCCCGGTCAAGACTCACATACCACCAGGCCCTCACCCTGGCCAAGAGCAGCAACTTGCAGCCAGCCCCACCCCTGACATAAAAATAAGACAAGATAATGCAACACAGGTTATACTGCAGACTTTGAATCATATTTTAAGGCACAGACACACACTTATTCGTTCAAGACAAGTTAAGAATTCTATGCTTGCTTTTCTCATCTCACTCTCAGTCACACTCACACTGTTACTAATACTTGCAGCTGCAGCAGCAGACCCACCAATTGGCATTGTGCACAGTTAAAAAGAAAACCATAGTACATACCTGGTTCAATCTCAATTTCTAGGCCCTTTACTCTTGTACCTGGATGTCAAGTGATTGACCGTCTGCGACTCCCCACTCCTGGGACACTCCTAACTCTGGCGTGGTGATGAATACTCTCTAGGACTGGGAAGGCTCCCCGATTATAAACTTCAGCAAGCCAGAGACATGAAACAGCCATTAGTATATATATCATCTTAGATGGTCAGGCTAGGACCCACCCCATGTCGGGGGGGGGTCCTAGCCTGACCACCCAAGATTATATTACTATGCTGACACCACCTCACAAGTTGCACACTGTGCAGCAGCAGCTGCCAACAAGTCACATTACCAGATGTGCAGGGTAAGGTCCAGGAAAGGGCTTGTCTTCACACACACACTATTAGCTTAGCCTCGGTCATGATGAGCAGTCAGCAGCAAGC
The DNA here is from genome assembly GCA_016271365.2 of Neoceratodus forsteri. Classification (NCBI taxonomy): domain Eukaryota; kingdom Metazoa; phylum Chordata; order Ceratodontiformes; family Ceratodontidae; genus Neoceratodus; species Neoceratodus forsteri. The sequence continues at coordinate 761,077,876 of CM057453.1, forward strand.
AGCAAGCAGCAAAACAAACAGCCCACCTCAAGGCTCCGAGGAGACAGTCACTGGAAGATTTGTGGAAGGCTGGCAGGCAGATCTGGGAATTTAATACCTACCCAATGCAGAGTAGACTCACTCGAGGGAAACTCCGTTTCAACAGGCATGTGGCATTGGCAGAATGGCATGGCAGTTGACAAACTTCGCTGGCAGCAGGCACAGGAAAAAAAGAAAAATATGTACTAGTAGTGACACTACTAGTGACCGTGATATACAGCTCTTTTGTGAGAAAATTCTTATGCCTGTCTGCCGTGCTAGCCACCACCAACCAACACCACCAGTACTTGCTGGCTGCATGATTCAACCGCCAATCTGCCAATGTTTTAAAATGAATCTCTCCATTCCATTGCCATTCCAGCTCGAGCCTCACCTCAGTGTAAGACAATTTCTTTCCCACTGCTCCTTTCCAAGAGTTCCACACTTCCAATCCCTGGCTGACCCTGCCTGCTGTGACGACTCAGCCTGTCATCTGGTCTGTTGTTGGCTGCTGTTGCCCTGACCAGAGTGACTGCCCTCCTCCAGCTCAGAGCCTCCGAAGAGTCCGAAACTATCGGCGGCCACATAGCTCGGAGTCTGCTTAGAGCCTCAGCCTGGCCAAAATCAGCTTAGCTAGTGTGTGTGTGCTGCCTGGCCTGATTCCCCACTTCCTTCCTATACTTTCTTTATTATGGTAGGCCCGAAAGGGCTTGAGAAATCATGTCCATACAGATAGATCATACATCTATTATATAGGTACATAAAACATATCTTGATGACATCACAGTGCGTACCTACACATTAGTGTTTTACTGAATAAAAGCATTTGATGATCTAGTTAAAGTAAACTACATGTTCTCAAAGATCTATCAAATAATACTGCAGATGTTCTTATCTATTACTACTCGGAGATATTAACAAACTGAACAATGCACTGCATAAAATAATAAAAAAATATATTTCCTTTCTTATTTTTATAAATTCTTAATGAGAGAGAAGGGAGTGGGGTTCCAGCTATGCCTAATTAGGCATCTAAATGTAAATGAGGCTCATACAAGAACCATCTAGTCCACCTGTTTTGGTATGAGTGGGTTTGTTGGCGAAGGCTGAATGTAATCCTCTCCATTAAGTGAATAATATTTTCACTATGTCTGTCCAATCTGCTACCGGGGGGGAGCTCTCTGTGCCCATTTCTTAGTAATGGCCTTCAAAGCAGCTATCGTAAAAGAACTGACCATAAATATATTGCCTCTCTTCCCCGTATCTCCTTTGGTCTAAGACCTAACACCAAATGTTCAGGGCCCAGGGGGAACTGAAATTGGAAAACTTCCTGCAGATGGTGTTCTACATTGGACCAATACTCCTAAAGTATCTGACATGTCCAGAAAATGTGGGCCTGTGAAGCTGGGGAGATCCCACATCCCCTCCAGCAGTTCAAACCAACTGTTGGTGCATAGTGCACCGCCTGTGCAGGACTTCGGAAGTACCTAGCTCTCAGCTTCCATCCATATTCCCTCCAAAGGGGGGGCCCCTGTTGTCCGCCATGTAGCTTGCCACACAGCAGTCCACTGTTTCTCTGAAAGAGTGATCCCCAGGTCCATTTCCCACTTAAGTTTAAGTTTTTCAGTAGGAAGGGTCTGATCTGTTAGATACCTTTGATACAACAGGGATATGGCTCCTTTCCCACCCCCTGAAAACCAAATACCCTGGAAAGGAGGGTCCTCCTCCTTCCTGTGTCCTTGGACCTTGGGGATGGAGTTGGCACTTGGTGTCTAGGGCAGCAGCTGCGGCTAGGCTTCACTAGTCTGTGTCCTCTCAAGTTCAAGATCTGATGATCATCCAGGTCTGTCTCCACACAGTCAGAGGGCCCATCCTGTTCAAATCATGGTGCGTGGGGCTGCAGCAGCGACTGTACTTCAGCACAGCCCGAGCCTAGTAACACCACGTGCTGCTCCCTCCCCTTACAGCGGCTTACAGCTCAGCACCAGCTCAGTCCTCAGTCAGCCAGACCATCCCGGCCACCAAGCCAGTGCCATGGAGCCTCGGCCCTCTCCTGTTTGAACCCGTCTGGCTGCTGCTGCTGCACTGCCCCCCGACTGACCTGGTCACCCGCCTCCAACCCCAACCTCACCTTGTCCACTCCGGCTCCACTTATTGACCTCTCATGGCTCTTAGTAGTGGTGGTGCTAGTCTTCTCCGAACCTCTTTCTCTCTCTCTCCGACTGCAAAAACTAAGTGACACAGCAGAACCCCAACCAACGAACTGGAACAAGAAGAGATTACACCAACGTACAGTGCGGGGCTTTAAACAACTCGCCGGCACCAGCAGCGCCCCCAAAGCTGACATTGGCAGGCTTGGCAGCCAATCAGGTCCTTCAGTGCCTGCCACGGACCTGGTTGAAAACTATGCAGCGGCTTGTAGCCCGTCCCCCACACCTCTCACCACATGTCAGATGCACTCACTCAGCGGCGGTGCTCCCCCCCCTGCTAAACAAAGGCAGCGGCGCCGGCAGCTTGGGCTTTTCAAAAGCCCACGAAAAAGTATATTATTATGTACGCACGCAGGGCTCAGGAAACAGAGCTGCTTGCTACCACCCGCATTTTGGAGCATACGCCTTGACTTACATGGCGTATCGGTAGCTACACCCTTGAGGCAAACCCCTAATTCTGGATGGTGATGGACAGTGTGACTCACCTGAACATTCCACAAAGTATAGGTTGTACACACCGATGAATCTGGAAACAACAAAGGTTGTTTCCATTGATCTAATGCAGTTAAGTGTTACTTGATTTGATTTAACCTTAATTGTGTGTTTTATCCACATTACTTATTACTTGTTTATTTATCTTAACAGAGTTCCCAAGTCAAGAATTCAATGGCTATGGAGCTGGACGGTTTGAAAAGAGGTGTTCAGTTCTTACAGGACCATGGATGTTCCATTTCAATGCATGTTACACACCGTCATGTTCAAGTGAAAAATCTTTTATGAAAAAAAAATCACCCGAACATCAGCCATTACTTCGATATATGGCACATGGCAAAGGGTAAGTTCATTTCACTCACTTTTTGACAGTTTAAACATGTTAAAATGTTGCTGTAGCAACTTGTGACATTGATTGTACATTTACAGTGCATTTCAGCAGTAAACCATTACAGGGTTTGGTTATGCCTGGATTTATTAACTCCTGGCGTTGATTTCAACACTTGGTATGTGGCCTTGTCACCAAATCGCATAATGAATTGTTAAATAACAGCATAACACACACACTGTACTGCTTCCTTGCTTAAGTAACATACCCCATAGCATGGTTTATTTACTGGATGTGATTTGGCTGCTACATTGGAAGCATATTTTGTTTCCCTTTAGTTTCCTGTTGGGAGGAATGTTTCCAGGAGACCGAGAAACACACACACACACACACACACATACACGGGTCTGCATGACATGGGTGATGGGCCCTTGCGCACCCCCCCAAAATGTTTTTCTCTCTGTGTTGGTCTGTCTGTCTATATATATATATATATATATATATATATATATATATACAGAGAAACACCCACCCACACACTAACTCATCTGGCAGAACTTGTTCTTACACTCAATGCTCTTTCTTTTAATAACAGTTTTTTTCAGCAGGTCAGTGGCGTTGCCATGGGTACCATGATGGGTCCCAGCTTTGCTAATCTGTTTGTGAGTTGGGTGGAGGAACATTTTTTCTCTCATTCACAGGGAATGTGCCTGAACTCTACAAACGCTACATAGATGACTGTGTGGGGGCCACCTCCTGCACTAGGGAGACCCTCAAAGTCTTTCTTGACAAGTTTACCATCGCCCATCCTTCCCTTCAATACACTGTTGAAGTATCCTCCTCTACGCTGTCTTTTCTGGATATCCAACTGTCAGTACAGAACACTGGTCTGAAGACATCAGTATATTACAAACCCACTGACTCTCACAGTTTCCTCCTCCACAGCTCCTTCCATCCTAAACATGTCAAGAATGGCCTGCCTTATTCACAGTTTCTTAGACTTCGCAGGTTATGCAGTGAAGAGGATGATTTTGCTGAGTAGACTCAAATAATGCACAGTTTTTTTATCAACTGGGGATACCCTAAAAGCACAGTGTACAGAGCACTCTCCTGGGTCAGTAACATGCCCCATAACCTTGAGCCCCACAGGAAGGATACTGTCACATAAGAACAACAGTGAATTCCACTAATGCTTCCTTTCCATCAGAGCACACCACCTCTTCACAGGATCATCTCCAGTAACTTTCCCATTTTGCAAACTGACCCCAACATTGGTGCTTCCTTTACAGAATCACCTATTGCCTCCTATCGCTGGCCACCTAACCTACAGACTCTCCTGGTTAAAAGCAGCCTACCTACTTCTAACAGTTCCTCCCTACCAGATACCAAACCTTGCAACATACCTTGCTGCTACACCTGCAAATTTATTTGCGGTGTGACTAAAATTCGGGGGCCTACAGGTGTTTTTCACATCACCAAGGGGTTCTCATGCACCTCCACTAATGTGGTATATTGTATTCTTTGCAGGACGTGTACAGCTATTTACATCGGAGAGACTGGTAGGCACCTTGCTGACCGTTTCAAGGAACATTACAGAGCAGTCAGGAATGGTGACACTGCTAAACCCATTGTATCCCACTTTATCTCCAGGGACCACAGTGTCAATGACCTTTCTGTTTGTGTCCTTCAGCAGGGCTTCTGGGATTCTGACCGTAGAAAAAACATGGAAGCCAAGCTGATCATCTGCCTTGGCTCACAGCAGCCCTCTGGTTTAAATGATAGACTTATTTTCCACTAACATCTGGGCTGGCAGTATAGCCTAGAGGTTAGAGGAACGAGGTGTGAACGAGCTTGATACAACCAGCAGACCAGACCTGAGTATGATTCTCACAACCTCCACTTGCATACTATGTGACTCTGAGCAAGTTACTTAACCACCCAGTGTTCCCAGGTCACCCCTGAAAACAGGCATTTGTGCCTAGTGGGCCTTACCCGGTTACCAAAGACTGAAATAAAAAATTAAAATCTTTCAGCCACCCCTTATTTTCCCTAAAGTCTGTTTGTATCTGTACACATTTAATTTCTTTTTCATTTTCACCACAAGTCTCCATCTCTGTCTCCTTCCCCCACATTTGTCACCTTTCAGCCTTCTTACTAGGCCCTGTTAATTAGTCCCCACCTGGGGACTTCTCTAGCTCTTTCACTCCTATTATGTTTTATCTTTCTCATCATCACCTTTTTGTTTCACAGATTCTCTCTTAATCTTGCCTTTTATCACTTCTTCTCCCTGAGCCTCTCCTTTTTTCTTTCCCCACATATATATATATCCCTCATTTTACCTCCCTCTACACTAACTTTGTTTTTTATTTTTTAGATATTTCCTGAAAGAAGACCTAAGGTCAAAACATAGATTTGTAACTCTATTTTCTATTTTCAGTTTATTTAATATAAACGCTTTGTTTTGATAGTGTGTGTGTGTGTATATATATATAGATATAGATATATATGTATATAGATATACATATATATCTATATCTATATATATATATATATATATATATATATATATATATATATATATATATATATATATATATATATACACACACACACACACATACACATTTCTCTCACTCAAGGAACAAAAGACAATCCACAGCTCCCTGAATGGCCATCATCACTTAATTCCTTATTAAGACTGTAGTTGTGGAGAAAACTGATAGGTTGCATACAACAACTGTATGTAGTTACAAACAGACATAGAACAGAAACTTGAGCTGTGTTCTCACGAGTCTGAGAGGTGTGATCAGAGTAGCTGAACAAGTAGTTGAACAATGTGGTTCCTGGAGCAGACTACATTTTCAGATGTGCAGAGCGCAAACCAAGCAGTTCTCAAAACATTTCATTATCAGCATTCCAACGACTAAATATGTTTCAGCAGATGCGTCTATTGATATATAATATGAGAAGTAAGAGAACACAACAATGTCTGTTCACAGGTGTTGGTAAGAAGCTGGAGAACCATATGAAGAAGAAACACTGTGGCGATATTTGGTTATGGATTAAATCAGTGACAAACCACATGTTCTGGTCAGCAACAACAAGTGGAAATGACTCTCAGTTAGTGGTAGAGAAATGGCAGAGTGTCCTGAATCACATCAGTGATGTTCACAGCGGACATGGAACTTTATTTCCTGAGTGTTTGCATGGTCCTCTAGAGGAGGACAAGTAATAGATCAGAAAAGGCACAGCTGAAGCGTTTCCTGTGTACACAGTAACTCATGATTTGCTTTTACCAAAGTAGCCCCATGTAGTGATAGCAACAGGTAATGTTACTCAAATTGTGACTTGTAACCTGATTGAAAACATATACTATTACGTACATCTTTTGTGGCAGCCATCAATTTATACAGTTATCAGCCCACAACTGTACATATAGAAATATTTTTTTCAATCAAAGTTAAGTGTTCATTACTGTTTATAGGTACCAGGCTACACAAGCTTGTAGCCAGTGTTGTCTCAAGCTCATACCTCATTCGGGACCTACGGCAGGTGTCTCCAGTTCACCAAACATACGCATTAGAGGTATTCCACAGCGTGGTGTGCCACTTTGCTCCAAAGTTCTTTCATTTTTTTTTCACAGCCATGAACGCACGGTGAGATCATTATTATAAAACTTCAGTAGTAAGTTATGTGTTATTGTAATATGGCTATAAAAAATACCGTACTCTGATTGGCTGAGGAGCTCGGAACCCAATGCTGATATCCCATGACGCAGCACTGGAAAAAGGTCCAGCAGCCCCTGCACAATACAATCAATAATACTATCCATTCCTCACTGCCATCACAGATGTGGCTCTCACCTTTACTCAGTAAAAACCTTCAACTAGGCCCTAAAAATAACAGAGCCATTGTATAATAGCAATAATGCACTGCAAGGTGGTAGAATTGAAGGCACTTGTCGATGCCTCATGACACACAGGAAGTGTGCCACTATTCAACCACAGTACATACCCAATCATGTCTAGTTGCTTACTTGTTTTTTCTGTTTGTTAGGACAGTCTTCACTAATGAAAAAAAAAAGGGAAACACAAACAATAACCATATGGATGCCTCTGCCGCAGCATGACTGATCTCTTTAGGGACACTAAATGAGGCTGTTAATATTAATGTGTTCAATTATGCAAAGTGAAAAATAAGATAAAAGCAGGACTATAAAAAATGTCATTAAACTCAAAGTAATAAAGTTGGATATAACCAAGTCAGTGCAAGCAATATGGAGGGATGCAGTAAAGCTGTTTACAGTAATATTTTACTTAGCTTTTATGTCTAAATGATTTATAATAAAGTTATAACTTATGATTTGTTTCTTATGTTCATCGCTAAATCATTAAAGTCTTGTCAGAATTTTTATAGCCATATTGTAATCATAATAAGGCTGTCCAGGGTGTACGCTGTCACTGCATAACGTTACATCTAGGGTTGCTGAAGCACTCTGCCTGTGGCCTCATGCTTTGACCCACTGTAGGTGTGACGTTATTCAACAATGACGCACACCCTGTCATGCCTTATTGCTTAAATCACTTCCTCACCGTGTAATGTGTCATGCTCCATAGATGATTCCAGCAATAATGCATGACACGGTGTGCATTGTTGCTGAATTAAGGCATCTGTTCAGTTTTGCTGTTAGAATGTTTACTCCCAGTAGCACATAACTGAAGGCCTCACATGGAACCAGGGCTTTTGTTTTATCTGTAAGAGGTTGAACAACACTGCTTACCCTACTAAACCAGTGAGGATAGGAGTTTGATTTTGCATGGTCAGCAAAGAAAGACAAAAAAACTGCAGTTAGAAGTACTGCAGTACTTCATTATTTAAGTTATGTATGTGTGTGTTGCAAGACTATTATGAGGGCAAATCACATGTAATTGTTAAGGTTATAAATTTAACCCATTTAACTTTTCGGGCCTACTTTAACTTTTTCAGTGAGTAAAGGTGACAGCCAGATTTATGATTATAGTCACAAATGGCTAGTGCTATTGATTTTACTGCAATGATGCTACTGGACCTTCTTCCAGTGCTGCATCATGGGATATCAGCAGTGTGTTACAAGCTCCACAGCCAGTTACTGTACTGCATATTTTATTACCATATTATGGCTATAATTATACACACACACACACACACACACACACACACACACTTGTGTATTGAAACTTATGAATGCTGTAGTTAGAGGACATGTTTTATATACAAAGTAGCAATCATACTACTAAACCAATTGCCAAGGTAATACACTTCTTTGTATATGGTATGAGCATGCAACAAATACTTACAATAAAGTCATGTCAGCATGTTTTGCACAATACTCCTATTTCCTCTGTGTGACAGACACATGACACTGGCATTACACTTCAATGAGAATGTTACTCATTGCCAAGCTTTGACTTCGGATATTGTTCAGTGGTATAAAATTGTTTTCCCAAAGGCAAAGAAAGGAGAAGAGGCAGTAGTGAAACCTGTCAAGACTGCTATCACCTATCGTGAGTATCTTTAAAATATGTATTTTATTTGCTTTTTAAGTAAGGAACATGCTGGCATGAGGGCTTATATCCTGGTCCCAACCCTGAAGTCAATTTGACGGCCATGGACACAGGACCTGCCTGACATGGGGCTCCTGCTGTAACCACAAAGGAGCTGGACCTGACCCCTGCTCAGGCTCCTTGAAGGAGATGCTGCTTTGCCCTGCCAGTCTCTGTCACCCACAGCAATCCAAGACGTTGGGGGGGGGGAGGCAGAGGGTGATAATCAGCAGACCTAGTTGGTTGGGTGAAAAGAGAGGGACTACACTGGGACCAGTGAGCCCATAAAGGTAAGCCCCATTTTGGGGTGGGGGGCTTAAATGTCTATTCGATATCTCATTGCAGTCTGGAGTGGTGCCAGCAGATTGGAGATTCACCAACATAGTACTACTTCACAAAGGGGGAATCAGATAGGAACCAGGCAATTACAGGCCAGTCAGCATTACATCTATCGTATGTAAGCTAATGGAGACCATAGTGAAAGAGTGCGTGTTGGCCTATCTGAAGGAATCCAGACTCCTGGATGAAATTCAATATGGCTTTGTGTCAGACCAACCTGATAATGTTTTTCAGTTGGATCTCCAGGGCAATGGACAATGGGCAGGCAGTAAATATGTTTTACTTTAACTTAGAAAGCCTTTGACTCAGTACCCCATACAAGTCTACTGAGGAAAATGGAGGGCTTGGGGTGGATCAGGCTTTAGTTAAGTGGGATGGTAATTGGTTAAGGGTGAGGCAACAGAGAGTGATGGTAAATGGGGCTACATCAGGGGACAGAGGGGTCATGAGCAGTGTACTACAGGGATCAGTCCTGGGACCTGTCCTGTTTACTATGTACATAACATACTGGAGTGGGTATACAAGGACAATTGTGTCTATTCATAGACAATATGAAGTTATGTGGGTGGGTAGATCATCAGGAGGGGATTCAGAAACTCCAAAAATATCTAAAATTTAGAGTATCAGAACAAGATCTGGCATTTGAGGTTCAACACCAAAAAGTGCAAAGTGATATGCTTAGGCAGACATAATCCTTGCACTAAATACTAGATAGGAGAAGTTAAATTGGTAAATACACTGGAAGAGAGAGCGATAAGAAAAAATTACTCACCTTAGTAATTATGTTTCTTCTAGTGGAGTCGTGCTGTATTCTGACAATTGCAGTTAGCCCCAACCTTTAAACTGCCCCAGAGAACAAAGGGTTAACTTTTCTATGCATGGCATAGAATGTTCATCTCGAGCTCGGTTGAAGCCTCTGCCTGTTGTTATGTGAACTGCAACTGTCAGATCTACGAGCAAAACTCACTAGGTGTTCTGTGTGGAAACTGTAAAATTTTTAACTAGCCAACTGGCAGAAAAATAATATTTTGGGTCCTCAAGGAAGACTCAAGTCAGGAAACCCAAAACCAAAAACCAATCAAATGAAATAACATTTCACCCAAAGAGAACAGAGGGTGTAAAAGGGGGCACCTCTAGGGTGCCAACACTGTGCCTGCCCACCCACATCCCAAAAATCTAGGTTCTGAGAGGGGAGGCGGAGGGGGGGAGGTCGCAATACAGCAAGACTCCACTAGAAGAAACATAATTACTAAGGTGAGTAATTTTTTCTTCAAACAACATGAAGTCTTGCTGTATTCTGACAATTGCAGACTACCAAGCAGTACCTCCATGGAGGAGGGACAGAACCTACTTTGGGAATAGGCTCTGAAGTACGGCTGTGCAAACTGAGCATCACTCCTAGCCTGGATATCCAGAGAGTAATGCTTGGTAAAAGTATGGACTGTTTTCCAGGTGGCTGCTTGACAAATTTCTAAAAGAGGGATATCCCTGGCAGCAGCCAGGGAAGCAGCTGTATCTTTTGTGGAATGAGCTCTCAGGCCTGAGGGTGGAGTTTTACCCAGTTTTTCATAGCAGAATTGTATACAAGAAATAATCCACCTGGCAATAGATCTCTTGGTGGCAGGTTTGCCCTTCCCAACTTCTCCATAAGTGAGGAACAACTGAAGGGAGTCAAACCTGTGACCCTTGGTACGCTCTATGTACTAGCTAAGGGCTCTTTTAACATCCAAACTGTGTAGCCTCCTCTCTCCCGAGGAAGAATGATCAATGAAGAAAACAGGGAGAGCTATAGACTGATTCAGGTGGAAATCTGAAATCACTTTAGGCAAGAACTTTCTGTTAGTTCTAAGGACCACTTTATCTCTGTGAAAAGAGATGAAATCAGGTTCCACTGACAGGGCTTGCAATTCACTGATATGTCTAGCAGAAGTGATGGCTACCAAAAACACAGTTTTACAAGTCAAGTACTTAAGCTCTGCTGAGGACAAAGGTTCAAAAGGGAGTTGCATAAGCTGAGCAATGCAAACATTAAGATCCCAAGCAGGAGCAGGATCCCTAAAGGGGGGATTGGTGTGAAGCAATCCCTTGAAAAACTTACAGAATACAGGATGGGATGACAGTGAAGAAGACTTGCCTACTGACAGGAAAGCAGAAGCGGCTGCCAAGTGTACCTTGAGAGTAGCTGGTCTGAGACCTAGGCCATTGAGATGGACCATATAATCCAGAACTGTAGGCAATTCAGCAGTGTCTGGAGAAATATTCTTCTTAGAACACCAAATGCTGAATCTTTTCCATTTGGAGTTGTAAGTCTTTCTGGTGGAGGGCTTTCGAGAAGCCTTGAGGATATCCAGAACCCCTTGGGAAAGATGCAGGTCTGCAAACTCTAACTCTTTAAGAGCCATGCCTTGAGATTGAGAGACTGAAGATTGGGGTACAAAATCCTCCCCTGAGAGGATGTTAGGTTGTAATTCCTGGGAAAAGACAGGGGAAGATGGACTGCTAGGGACAGCAACAAGGGATACCATGGCTTCCTGGCCCAGTCTGGAGCAATCAGAATCACTTTGCAAGGTTGTGACCTTATCTTGACTAACACTTTGAACAGGAGAGGGAAGGGGGGAGCATACAGAAATTTCCCTTCCCAGTTCAGAATCAGAGCATCCAGGTGGCCTGAGCCCAAGACTGTGGGTCTGCAACAAAAAAGAGGAAGTTGGTGATTGTCTGGGGCTGCAAAAAGATCTATCTCTGGAGTGCCCCACCTTGAGAAAATCACCTTCAACACCAGATGATCTAGGGCCCATTCGTGATGGCCCTAAGATATTCTGCTCAGTGCATCTGCTAGAACACTGTCCTTCCCCCGAAGGTGAACTGCTATCAGAGAGGTTTGCAGGGAATAAGCCAGGGACCACAACTTCATTGCTTCTGTGCACAAGGCCATAGACCGAGTGTCTCCTTGCTTGTTGATGTACCACATGGTGGTGGTGTTGTCTGTTCTGACCTGAACCACCTTGTTCTGTACTGCTTGGGAAAAAGCTTGCAGTGCCAGAAACACTGCCCTGAGATCCAAGAGATTGATGTGTAGAAGAGATTCCTGAGGCGACCACAGTCCCTGGGTGGTGAGTTCCCCCAAATGGGCTCCCCAGCCCAGCAGGGAAGCATCTGTGGTAAGGACCACTGAATGAGACTGAGTGGCAATGGAACTCCTTGCCTCAAATTGTCCTGATCCTGCCACCATTGCAAGGCTTGGATCAGAGTTCAGTCTAGGATTAGTTTGGTAAGGGATCCTTTCTTTGGGACCAAAAAGCTCTTAAGTGGAACTGAATGTCCCTCATTTGGAATCTTGCGCCTTGGACCACTGCTGTAGAAGCTGCCATGTGGCCCAATAGCTGAAGGAAATGTCTTGCTGGTCGAGACACCTGAAGGCTGAATGAAGAGGCATGGTCCATGAGATCCCTTGCCCTTTCCAGGGGAAGGAAGGCTCTTGCTTTTATCATATCCAGCTCTGCCCCATGAAGGTGAGGAGCTGCACTGGTTCAAAAACTGACTTTGGTAGGTTGAGAAGAAATCCTAAAGAAGTGAGCACTTGCTGGGTCACTTGCAGGTGTGACTTGACTTGGTCTGGGGACTGGTCCACTATGAGCCAGTTGTCCAAATATGGAAAAATGGAAATCTTTTGTCTTGTTAGGAAGGCAACAACTACTGCCAGGCACTTTGTGAAGACCCTTGGGGCTAAGGTTAGGCCAAAGGGCATTGCTCTGAACTGATAGTGGCATGAGGGCAACTTGAACCTGAGGTACTTTCTGTGGGAGCACCTGATGGGAATGTGAAAGTAGGCATCTTTGAGGTCCAGGGAGGCTAGGCAGTCCCCTGGCCTTAGAAAGGGAAGGATAATTCCCAGAGTTATCATCTTGAACTTTGGCTTTAAAAGATGTTTGTTCAGGTATCTTAGGTCCAGGATGGGTCGCCACTCTCCTGTCTTTTTGGGGGTTAGGAAGTACCTGGAGTACTGTCCTTTGCCCCAGTGTAGGGTAGGTACTCTCTCTATAGCTCTTAGAGCTAGGAGAGAAGAAACCTCTGCCTCTAGGGCAAGGGTTTCTGGGAGATTTGCAAGTGGAAAAGATCTGGCTCTCATCTTGGGAAATTTTTTGAGGCTGAGAACCAGTCCCTGGCCTACTGCTTCCAAGACCCACTTGTCTGATGTAACAGACATCCAGTCCTGGACAAAGTAAGCCAGCCTGCCCCCTACTGGGATAGGAGAATTGACCTGGGCAGACCCATCAGGGTGTCTGCTTGGCAGGGGCTTTAGGCTGAGGGATGGATGCAGGCCTGCTCATCCCCCTTCTACCTCTCCCTCTGAAGAACCCCCCCTTTGTGAAAAGGAAGAAGAGGCCTGTGCTTGGTAAAAAGGCCTTTGGAAAGGCCTGCCCCCGCCTCTGGAATGCTACCTTTGAGGAGTTGCCTGCCTTTCCTTGGCCTGAGCACTCCTGTAAGTGGTCCTGTTTCATCCATTTTCTTTATGTAATTCTCTGTCTGCTCCCCAAATAGAGAATTACCCACTACAGGAAAATCCATGGCCTTAGGCTGGGTATCCTGTGAGAGGCTAGTACATCTGAGCCAAGCCATTCTCCGAAGAGCCACAGTTGTAGCCATGACTCTTGATGATACATCATTGGAGTCTACAACAGCATGAAACTGAACTTTTGATGCCTCAATCCTATCTGCAGCCACCTCCTCCAGCTCCTTGGCAAGCTGGGGAGAAGCCTGTTTAGCCAGTGCCAGTACAGTGTCCCACCTGGTCTTCTGGTACCTGGCTGCATAGGCCATATAATTAGCCTGCCTGAGTCCCAAGGATGATGCCATGTACTGCTTCTTTGCCATGGCATCAATCTTCCTGGAGTCCTTGTCTGGGGGGTGTGATGCCAAGGGAATGCTTGCCTTATCACAGGCAGCAGCCTGTACAACCCCAACATGGCTGCATTGCTGATAAAGGAACTCCGTATCTGAGCCTGAAAGAGTATACCTCTTGTCCATTCTTCTATACACAGGAGGTATGGAATTGGGAGACTTAAGAATTTTTTGTGTCTGTTTCCCAAAAGATTTGTGGAGGGGAATAGACAGTCTCCTGGACTCTGGGATGTTCATCATCTCTACATAGTCAGGCTCCTTCTGATCCTCCACTGCCTCCTCCACAGGGAGTTGGAGGGTATCAGCCACCTTTCTGTAAAACATGAAGTGTGAAGGGGACTCAGAAAGCCTAGGAGGAGAAACACCTGAAGGTCTGTCTGGGGAGATGTCCGGGTCAATAGGCACATCCAGACTTTCACCATCACCATAATCATCTTCCAACTCTCCTTCCTCCTCAAACTCTGGTTCATAAAATTCTTCCAGGGTATAATCCTGAACCGGGGGAACTGACCGAACCGAGCCCCCTGCCAAAGGTGCTGGATCAGTCGGAATCCAGCGGCTGATTCCACAATACGTAATCACTTTGCTATTTCATCAAGGGTCGAGTATGAGATTCTGGATCCGAACCGGTCGACTTGTCTTTGCATTTTCTTTTTGTCAGAACTGATTCCTCGGAATTGGCTCCCCTTTTGCCTGAAGAAGTATCGCCCTGGTCAAAGGGCACTCCTTCTGGTTCGGTCGGAACCGAACTGGGCTGGCCATCCGGGTCAGTGGACTTCTCAGCCTCCCTTTCCCTCAGTCTACCTAATCTCTTTTCCAGGGTAGATTTGGGAAAATGTTTACAAATTTGGCAGTCTGAATCGAGGTGGTCAAACCCCAGACAATAAACACAGGTGGTGTGGGGATCAGCCTTAGCGAAGACCTCCCCACACACACTGCAGTGTTGATACCCAGTGGGCCCGGTTTTTTTCTTGGGTTTCTCAGACATGGCCAACCTAACCGAACGTACCCTTTTTTCGGCAACCACCAGGCAAGACTCCCCTATTGGTTCTTGACCGTGTCACGGGTCTTGGAAAAAACCATACTAAAACCCATTTTTTTTAGAACCGATATGGACCGGTAACACACACTAAAGTAAAGCACAAATTTTACCTGAATGATCGGTTCAGCTGAACCAATCCACACTTTTTACAAGTTCCACACAGAAAACAGAACAAAACCTATCTAGTACTCACGGTACCACAGACAGAGACTTGAACCGACTATGCGGAAACAACAATTTCGGTAGAAAAACCAACCAAAAAACTGACACTTCAACCGACTTTGAACCAAGCAGCAGGAGAAATCTCTGGAGTGACTGTTCAGTGAGGCGGAGTAAAGAATCTGATGGTTGCAGTTTGAATAACAATAGGCAGAGGCTTCAACCGAGGTCGAGATGAACATTCTATGCCATGCATAGAAAAGTTAACCCTTTGTTCTCCGGGACAGTTTAAAGGCTGGGGCTAACTGCAATTGTCAGAATACAGCAAGACTTCATGTTGTTTGAATAATAAGTAGTTCCCACCTTCAATAGCTCTGTATGAAGTTCATACCATCCATTGCTTAACCTGACATAAAATGGCCGACCAGGTGGAAATTAGTTAAATAAACAAGTCAATGTAACAAAGTATATGGTGAAGGATTCAAGGATGCTGGGTTGCATAAGGAGGAGTTTTGATAGCAGGAGAAGTGAGGTGATTCTGCCACCATACAGATCCCTGGTGAGGCTGCATCTGGAGAACTGTGCCCAGTTCTGGAACCTTCATCTGAGGAAAAACATTGAGAGACTTGAATCTGTTCAGCGTGAGGTCACCGTAATGATCCAATGGGCAACAGGACAAATCCTATGAAGAAAGGTTGGAGGACCTAAATATGTATTCACCAGAGACCAGACAGGAGAGGGAGACATGATTGAAGCACACAAGTTTCTTATGGGTATAAATAAGGTAAACAGTGTGAAAAATAAGGGTGCAGTCACTAAGGGTTACGGATGGAGGTTGATGGGGTTAAAGTAAAGACAAATTTGAGACTGTTCTACTTTATTGAGAGAGTTGAGGATCCTTGGAACAGATTACTTTCTGAAGTAATGGGGCCAGAAACCCTTAACAGGTTAAACATGGTTGGGACAGGGCAAAACGACACGTAGTGTATGTCTAAAGAGTTTCAGTATGGGTGATAGGATACTGGGGGGAGGGGAGGGAATCTGCACACTAGGAGAGTAAGTCGGTGGAGTGAGGTAATTATAGTAAAGGGCAGACGAGATGGATCTTTGGTCTCCTTCTGCTGTCTGATTATATGTATCTATATGAGCTCCTAGCCCTTTGGCTGTAAGTACTTTCTCACTTTTACATTTTACTATTCATTGGTCATTAAAGATACTGTAGCTATGAATTTCTGCTGTTGAGTTTCAGTGTGTAGAGTGGGGCAGCCCCTTTTTCTATGTTGAGCAGAGGGCTTCTGACTTCTAAAATATGCATTATCCCCTGGGTCTTAAGAATAAAGAGACCAGGCTGTTTGGCTGTAAACATTCTTTACCAGAGGTGTTACCACACCATAATACTTTGGTAAGAATTAATCCATCCAGCCAGAACCTGTTTACAACAATTGACAGACTGGAAATCATTACACACATTTTCTAACCTGCCACAGACAGTCCTCACAACAAAGCAGCATGCTGACTCTCTCTCTCCTCACCCAGCTGCCACAGCACGCTATTCAAACAGCATACCCAATGCTCATTCACACCCCACCCTTCCCACACAGCTTAAATGAAAGCCACCATGCGACTAATATCTGGAACCTGCTTGATGGAAAAAAATAAAACTTTCCTCCCATCCCCCAGGCTGCCACACATGCTAAATTAACACTGCCATGTGTTGAAAATGAAGAATCAATTTGACCACGTGTTATTGCCCTGCATGAAGCAGAAGTTTGAACTGATGCAGTGGGAATGGAACAGGGCAGAACTGGCAATATTTAACATTTCTCTGCCTTTCAACAATACTTGGCACCTTCACTTCCTTTAAACTAATCTCCTCATCACTTGCAGGAGGTGGTGTGGTGGAAAAGGCTCATCAGTTAGTCTACAGTAAAAACCCTCACCACTGCACCAGCTACTGGCCAATATAAGAGCTGCAGCACATTTTTTTTTAACGTGAGCCTACTCATACTAAAAGCATTAAAACCCTTTTTTTTCTAATTAATTGACAACGCAGCACATAATAGAAATAATACACTCCAGGTTGTGTGATATGGGGGAATATCACCATTTCCTGGGTGTGCAAGGCACTCTGCCTGCAGCCTCATTCCTTATTACGCATCTGAAGCATGGTAGTATCCCACCATATCCCACACCCTGGAGTGTATTATTTCTTAATTGTACACAACTCATTTGCATGCTGCAGTTGGATTGGTCGGTTAGGACTAGAACTTGTGCTGATATCTGAGCACGATGCCATGGCTTGGAACCTTAAACTGTTGTGGCATTCTGTTCGGTTGTTGCTTTTTAAAGAAATGGATATTTACACCTGTTCTAATATTTTCTTTATTTGTATTTATTTACTCATGCCCCATTCCTGCTCCTCTAGAGTCTCTTTCTATCAGGCCTCACAGAGTCTCCTGATTCCCACACAATTCATTTCCCACTACTGGACTATGCCTCCTGCCTCCCGATGACATCTGTTGTCCACTTTTTCAGCTTAGCTTTGCTGCTAGCCCCCTACTGCTGCCTGGAAGGTGCTGGCCAGATTTGGCTGCCCTACAAAATTCATCAAGGTCCTGAGGCTTCTGCATGACCAGATGACTGCCAATGTTCTCCATAATGGTTCAAAGACAGACCCATTCATCATCCAAACTGGGGTCAAGCAAGGATGTGTCATCGCTCCAACTTTGTTCTCTATCTTCCTAGCAGTCATCCTAGTCCTCACCAAAGGCTGTCTTCCCACTGGCATTGACATTGAATACAGAATGGATGGAGGGCTCTTTAATCTTGGACGTCTCCATTCAAAGACCAAAGTTTGCAAGGCATCCGTCATTGACCTCCAGCACGCTGGATGATCAGCATCCTTGCACACACCAGAGCAACCTCCCAGTCTGTGCTAGATCTCTTTATAAAGCCATCAAGTCTGGGACTCTCACTTAATATCAAGAAGACCAAGGTGCTCTATCAGCCTGTTCAAGGCCTTGTAAATGACCCTCCACAATTCACCATCGAGGGACAGACCCTGGAGACAGTCGAGCACTTCCCTTACCTCAGTAGCCACCTCTCCTTAATGGTGAACATCGACAATGAGATTCAGCACAGGATCCATTGCGCTAGTACCTAATTTGGGAAACTGCTTCGGCGCGTCTTCACTGACCGTGACATACGAAATGACACTAAGATCCAGGTATACAGTTTGGTTATCATCCCTACCCTTCTTCAAGGATGTGAAACTTGGGTGACTTACTGACATCATCTAAAGAGCCTGGAGAGGTACCACCAACGATGTCGCCGGAAAATCCTCCGCATCAAGTGGGAAGACCACCGCACTAACGTCAGTGTTCTCGCTGAGGCCAATGTCACCAGCATTGAGGCAATGATCCTCAGACATCAATTCTGCTGGGCTGGACACTGTGTATGGATGCCTGGCTCTCGACTCCCCAAACAAATGTTATACTACCAGCTCAGTCATGGCCAGAGATTCCGTGGCGGTCAAAGGAAACACTACAAAGACACACTGAAGGCATATCTCAAGAAAACATATATGAACATCACGAGCTGGGAGGAGCTGGCCACCAACCAATCTCAGTGGCGCCAGAACCTCCATCAAGTGGGGGCCTGCTTTGAAGACAAACGCCTTGCCCTCGAAGCCAAAAAGAGAGAGTGTAGGAAGGAAAGGGAAAGAAACCCCAGCCAGTGGGCAGCTCTCCCACATGGAAACATCTGCAATTTCTGCGGACAAATCTGTGGCTCTAGGATTGGATTATTGAGCCATCTCAGGACCCATCAGTGAACCATGGTAGAGATCATCCTCGAATTGAGGGATCGCCGCCAATGACTGCTGCCACCAAGAGAGGAAGCTGCTTCCCACATTGGAGCAATGACAGGGGGTTAAGTCAGCGTACTGAGGAATTTGGTGGTATGGGACAAGCTTAAGGGCCATCATCTGGCACCCTCAGAGAAGGCTTTTTTCTGACTGCTCTACAACCATACCCCCATCCATCCAACCTTGGGAACACACACACTGTGGTGTTCTTTGGGAGTTGTGGTAACATGTGATCATGCATGCCCCATGTTGAAGCCTTGTTTGTTGGGGAAATGTTGGGGTGGATGGTCCATCCGTCTAATCTCTCCTGTTTTTTTGCATACTGTGTTGAAGTTACTGTGTTTTACTCCAGTGTTGGTAGCAGTTTTTTTTTGGCATCTAAATAAATAATACAGCATACAGTTTCTTTTGTTGGTCCACTTGCTTGGCGGTGCCACTTTGTTACTAAAAACTGGTTTCCTAGAGCTTGTTTCTATTTAAAGTGGGCATCTTAAACCTTGGAGTTTACAGACTATTTTTTGCATTGCATTTTTGGCCATGAATGCCACAATGCATGCTCTTGAAGTCACTGTTAGGAGTCGCTTGAGGAGCAATGCACTACTCAACCTCCCTTGTGAGGACAGCATCCAAATGGATATGCCATCACCCTCTCTGCTGGCCTATTTTCCTACCATCCTGGTTTGGTATGCTAATTTAGGTCACTGGAGTGCCAAACAGATATCCCTCCAATTTGCCCCATGCAGCTGTGATGCTCTGCCTATCTACTTGTCATTATATTGTATCATATTTGTGAAATAAATATGTTTATTTGAATGTCTGCTTGGAAAAATATGGCTGACAGCAGAACAGCAATCTGGGAGATGGAATTTCAAAAGTGGGGTCAGGGGAAATTACACTGTCCATGACCTGGTGGAAACTTTAATTAAGAACTTCCTTCAAAGGCGAGGTCATCACACATTGTAAACCAATTCATTTACATTGAAATCCAGGGACAAAGTATGCATTCTACAACCTCTGAGGAAGAGGCAGTTTTTTATCTGATTCCTGTTAGATTTCACAAATAGATGAACACAGTTCCTCAGGAAGTTTCTGAAGACATCAAAGTGGTACGTCTGTCAGTCATAAGGCCTCACTATTTAAGAAGATTTTTTTTTTAATTGGAATGTTTGAGCAGTGGGCTGAGACATGTGACTGATAAATTAATTTAAGTACTCAGGTTTGAGTGACCTCACAGCCAGCATCTGTGAGCTCTGTCATCAGGGAGGAGGAGTTTGTAACAAACATATTACCAGCAGCTGGGAGAAAAACTTGGCATTTTGCCTTTGGTTTTGAAGTGGGACTCCTGACAAACTCTCACAGCACTTTAGGTAAATTCAACCACCTATTTATTGCTTGAAACTTAGGGTAGTCAGATAATTCAGTTACCAAAGCATTTGTTTTGTAATTTGCAATTTCTTTTGACTGTAAGTATTAATGTATATAGGTTTGGTGTTTTGTATGTATTTACTATTTTTAATTTCAGTAAACGTTTTGGTTTCCTTAATCCTGATTAAGTCTTTTCTCATTTTTTTACATGTGAATGCTGGGCCAGTATTTGATAATTCTGACAAAACTGTTAATGACTTAAGTCTGTTACTACTAAGTTAAGAACATACCTAGTTCTCAAATTGAGTCAACAGGGTAGAATTGTGAACCAGGCTGGGTGCCCACTAGGTTAAGTATTGCACTGCATTTCCCTGAAGACAGTGTGATATTTAATCCTGTTAACTGGATGTGCTAGTGAAAAAGGGTTCATATTTGACCTCAGGACTCAAGTCTAGTAGGTGTTTTTGGACTCAAAACAGACAGGAGGGTTACCCTGTTTGTCTCCTGCTCACATATTGCACTTCGAGGTTTGGCACTGTGGGAGCAGAGGGCCTGACCTGCGGAGTGTATTTGTGACAGAGCTATCTATCTGTCTGTCTGTCTGCCAGTCTGTCTATCATCTGTCTGTCTGTCTGTCTATCTATCTATCTAGCAAGCTACTCCTTGACTTGAACATGGCAAATTGGTCACTGGTCTGCTCCACTCCCTGTGTAGACAGTGCCCTCACCCACTTCACATCTATTTTCTTAAAAGTCTGGGACTCTCATGCCCCACTGAAAACAGTTAAGATTAATCACCACCACCACCACCCTTGGATCTCTCCTGATATCCTGTACATGTGCAAAACCTGTGACCTCACTTGGTACCATTTCAAAACCTCCAGTGACCTGGTGGACCTGCAGAACTACAGTACCCTCCGTAATGGCTGCAAAAGACAATTCACTGTGCAAAATCTGACTACTTCAAAGCCTGACTGCACCCCTCTAACAATTCTTGTCATCCTACACCATGGACTTCTCATAATCTCTGCTTCTTCTATTCTTACCCCTCTTACCTCCTCAGTCTATCTTTCTCCTCCTCAACCATCCTGTTAGCCTGGACATCGGCTATGGTCCTCCCCCTTCACAAAGGTGGTGACCCAAGTACCCTGGGAAACTACTGCCCCATATCACTTCTCCCCCCACTCACCAAACTCCAAGAATCCCTTGTTCTTTTAAAAAAAAAAAATTTATTGGTCAAAAATTAGATCATACAAGGTACATCAATGTATATGTTTTCCATGATTTTCACATTAATCAATAATACATATCTTTTATAGCAGGTTCATAGATATATAGTTACATATTAAAAAGAAGTGTATTATTTGTTCCTTATACAGACTTTGTAGATAAAACTAGGTAAGATACTGGTAGTATATACAGCTTTGCTTTAGGTTGATGTTCTTACTTGGCTAAATGACTTCCTGTCTGCCTCTAACACACTCTCCCTGTCCAACCAGGATTTAGGAAATTACATTCCACCACCTCCTCCCTTCTTCATTTTACAGATGCCATCTACTCCACGATGGATCAAGGGCAGATCACCTCAGCCATATTTACTGACTTGAAAATGCTTTTGATTCCATTTCCCACCCTCTCCTTCTAAACAAGCTAAGTGTCATTGGTCTTTCCCCTGCTCTTATCTAACAGGTCAGCCCCAGTCAGTTAAGGTAAACAACATCCTAGCTCCCTCTCTCCCCATTCTTGCTGGTGTCCCACAAGGATTGATCCTTCGACCAGTTCTTTTCTCTCTGTTTATAAATGATTTATCCTCTCAGTGTACCAATGCCCACATCCACTTGTATGCAGATGACACTGTTCTGTTCCTATCTGGTCCCTCTGCACCTAACGTCTAAACTCCCCTTCAACATGATTTCACTGCAGTAATAAACTGGTTTGAAGCTAACAGTCTAAAAATTAACACCAAAAAAGGCTGTTGCCATGACTGTTGGCTCAAAACAGAAACTTGCCAGAATCCCCTCCTTCTCTGCCTTCTCTATCCACACTGGCACACCTCTCGAAGAAGTTCTAACCTTTAAATACCTTGGAGAGTGGCTTGACCCTTTGCTGGACTTCTCCTCTCATTTTAAGGCCCTTCACTCTAAGCTGCACCCCAAATTGGGGCTTCTTTATCATCACAAGGATAGTCTCTCCCTTCCAGTTTGATGGGATCTCCTTGTCAAATAGATCCTCCCAGCCTTCGACTTTGCTGATATCATCAATGGCTCAGCCCAGTCACCTCCCTTGCAAAACTTGACATCCTCTTCAATGCTTTTTGTTGTTTAACCTCAAATTCACCCTCTCTGACTCACCACTGTGACCTCTACTCCTCCCTATCTCTTCCATCCCTCTCACAAAGACGCCTATCTCACTGTCCTGCTCTCATCTCTAAATACTGGTTTGGCATGCTTCCTTCCTACCTCTCTTCCCTTATAGCTCTAGCCACCACCCCACCACCCCTCATATACAAATTACCTTCATTCTTTAACCTTCCCATGTGCCAGGACCTCCATGGGTAAACTTGCTTTCTCCTTCAGACTCCCTTCCCTCTGGAATAACCCCCCCCCACAAACCCACCTCACTCCCTCCTTTCCGACACTTAAGCACCTACGCAGATCATCCCCAGTTACAGCCTGCTGCTGTACACAGACCTGAGCCATGACCAAAACCTCTGTCCTCCCCTTTGTCTCCCATCATAAATTAAAAAAATGTCACCTCATTTTATGCTCTGTCAAAGTGATATTGCTCTCTTTTTTATTTGCAAAAATGACCTTGTAACTAAACTTTAAAAAGTGTAATCTTTTATATGTCCTTTAATACTGTAGTTTGAATCTTTGTAACCCTTTGTTATGTTTTTTTTTTTATCTGTACCACCTGTCCCCGGGTCACACCTGGAAATGAACTTCGGCTCAGTGTACCTTTCCTGGTTATCAAATTTTAAATAAATAAATAAATGTATATCTCTATATTTAAATAAATGTAACCCTTAGGTGGTGCTATACTATGGGCTAAAACCCCTGCCTGTGTGACTAAGCACAGGTTGAGGGGCCTGAGTTCGGTGAACAGCTGCCTCCACTCGGAGAAATGGTATTGGGGTAGCGTAGCTGCTTTGGGCCCTATGGGATGCTATAACCCTCCACCAACCCTTCTAGAGGCCTAACCAGTTTAGCAACAGAACATTCACATTTACCATATGACAGTAATGATATGCTCACCCTCCTTACACTTACCACCAAGGCTGGATCTTCTGCAACTGCCCTGGAGACCCTCTGGAAAATAAAACCAGTGATACAACAACACAATATCACTACTGTATCCCCACCAAGAAGGTACACACTAGCCAGGTTAAATGTAAAAACTCAACAATCTGATTTATTCAGGGGGATGTGAACAAGGGTGGGGTATAAATTTAGCAGGTGAGTTGCAGTTCTGATTAAATTCAGGTTGATCAAGCATGCACTGTAAGTCCCTTTGACACAGTCCCACAACCCTGGGTACCCAGTATATTAAACAGGTTAGCCTGAAACTTTGCCCGGGGTAGGCTGGCGTTGCAGCTGATCATTGGAGCCCTTAGTAAGGAAAAAAATTAACATGCACACAACCAAAATATTTGTAATCTGGAGCTGGATGACTCAGTCCATTGCAATAAACCCAAAACAAGTAAATTAGATGACACACACAAATGATTGCAGCTTTGTTGCAGGGAGCTACCCTGAAATTACTCATGCTACCCAAACCAGAAGGATGATCCAATGACATAAGACCTGTGCAGAGATTTCGTGAAGCATGGGGAAGAGTTCCCTCATGCTCCTCATCAAAATGCTGGTCTTCAGGATGCAGGAGCAAACAGCTGATGCTTAACTGGTTCAAACACTGGCCAAAACATGCACACCGGATGTCTCAAACTGGCCGGCCCACGCAGACACTTCGGCAAACTATGAACATTTCTATGTAAGGCTTGTCCTTTTCTGGTCCTTGCAGGCCAATCCTCACTTTTCAACTTGATTGCTGCACGAATCCCCTGCTGCTGTGACCCCAAAATGGGTTGACTGGACACTTGGCCTGCGGACTAACGGCTGAAAAAAGTCTAGGCCTGGCAGGCCTAATCTCTGAGAGCTGGCAGGTTCCCCAGAGGCACACACACTGAACTCCTGGGCAAATCTCTCTAATCTGAGCAGTTACCCCCTTTTATATGGGGCTTAGGACCAGAGATCCTATTGGCTGCCAAAACTGTCCTGAACAGTTCCCATTTGATAATTGGCTTGCTTTGTGACACCTATATTTTATCCCAGATTATCCCTCATAAGTCTCTGGCAGTTCCCCCGAAGTCCCTTTGTTAAATCCTGCCCGCTGGTTGGTTGAAAGGCACAAAGATGGTGGCTGCAATTCAGTTTTAGGCAGTCTTATTCAGTGTCCCCATAGATTAAAGTTCTGATGCAGCCAGATATAACACTTTAATTAAACAATGTCCCCACTATCTTGTAGCCCCAGCAGTTCTCTATTAAATATGTCCACTTTTAAGTTAATATCATGTACTCTCTGGGAGACAGATCCCGTAACACACTACCCCTAGAATCACTACTAGAGCTCATGAATATTCATAAGGGCTTCACTGCCCTGACTTATGTCCCTTTACCCAGGTGCTGCAAAGGCAGCGCTTACAGCATCTGCCAGTTTATTTATTAAAAAATATATGTTTTCTTTTGCTTTGTTGTGTTCAAACTTAACCTGGCACCAGGAACCACAGAGACACCTCCTGATTGTTGACCGCAATGATGATCGGGGATGACAATGCGTCCTCCTTGATGGTGTGAGTGGCAGCCTAAAGCAAACAAGCCAACCACTCGCAATTAGACTGCAAACTCCATAGGGCTCAACACCACAGGGGGAACACTTGGGGACATGGGGAAAACAGAAAATACCGTGGAAGTAGCAAGGATGCTGGCAGCAGTGGGAGAACACCCGGAGGCTGCAAGGTAAGCTACCAAATGGGGGGGTGTTACACTCTCCCCTGCCTAGGAAAGCCTGGCGTCTGCGCCAAGTCTATAATAGACTGATAGCTATCAAACACGTTAACAGGTATACTCTTATTAATACTCTATTACAAACAGATATATCTGAACAACAATTTTTTTTATAACAACCTAACTAGGCATATGGTAACTATGCACAGGTAGCATGGTATTAATTTAGTCTTACTTAGCTTTTGGATATCCTATACTCAAAGCATTGTCACGACATTTTAAATCCACTTGGTATACCTCAGCAGTTTAGAATTCAATTTTTCACATCAGACAGTATCACACATTCAGTACAGTCATGTTTACCACATTTTATCATAGCATTTCACCTTATTCCCATCTTCTTAACTTTATACCCCTTTTTACACTGAACGGGCACCTTAGCTTGGGTGGAGGCTTCGATTTTGGGGGAGGCAGTGAACACAATTTTTGGTAAGGAATTGGGCATGACATAGACTCCTCTGCACCACATTCATGTGCAAGTTAACAGGATGTCTTGGGGTGTCATACGTGGCCTTTAATATTGGCTTCACAGATCTTTCTGAGTGACAGGGCAAAGTTGGCACTGGTACTTGCATTTCTTCAGCATTCAAGGTGATCAATCCCAGTTCACTGTCCGCCAATGAAACAGCTTCAGAAGAAACGGGTTCCACTGTTCTTTCTTGTTGTTCAGTACTAGTTTTAGGCTCTTTGGCTTGAGCACCACTATCACTCCTAGGCACTTTAGATTCACTTTCATTTGTCAAAGGTATTTCTTCAAATTTAGAGTCATCCTGGACACATCTCTTTGGTTCTTGAACAACATTACTTTCATTAGCATGAAACAGTTCACTTAGCCCACTTAATTCAGCAATACTTGCATGGTCACTTGTTGGTTCACTACTGATTTCATTGTGTTCAGGTTCACTGATTGCTGTTAATTTCACCATACAAAGAGATTCAGCCTCTTCAAGATCCACACTGTGAGCATCACTTTCTGGAGGTTTGGGCACAACTGGTGAATTGGGATATGTTAAAACAGCTGGAAATTCAGACTCATCATCGTAATTAATGGAAGGAATTCCTTGGAACACTCTCTCAAGTTCAAAAGATGGGTAGAAGGCAGTACAGAATTCACTTTTGTCATCACTTTCAGACTCAGCACTTTCAGTATCTGCAATGTTTGCAGGATTGGAGACATTATTAGGAGCAACAGGCTGGTAAACAGGAGTTTGCTGATCTTGTTGCTTAGCCTTAGTAGCAGATCTAGTTACAAGGTGCCGAGGAGCTTCAGTCTCTTGAACGTTATTGACTACTATTTGGCTGACAGGTAACAGGTGATTCCTGTGAATGGTTTTAACAGCATGAGGGTCCCCTTCTGGATGCACTTTATGCCCAGGCAGCTCATTTAGCTGACTGACTACTATATATGGAATGTGGCTCCAGAGGTTGGCTATTTTATGTTTACTTGGAAGTCCAAAATTTCTCATCAATACTCTGTCACCTGGTTGGAGCTCCTGGGCTTTAACACGTTTGTCATGATGAGCTTCATTGGCCAGGCTCTTCTTTATTGCCATGGTATTTGCAAGTTGATAGGCATGATCTAGTTGAGCTTTTAAATTTTTAACATACTGCAGGTAGTTTTCTGACTGAACACCATCAGGAGACACTCCAAAGCACACATCCACTGGGAGATGAGCTTCTCTGCCAAACATAAGGTGGTACGGTGAAAAAACAGTAGCATTGTTCTTTGTGCAATTATAAGCATGGAAAAGTGTGCTTATTTGTTGGCTCCACTTTGGCTTATCTTTAGGTTGCAGGGTGGCCAGCATATTGAGCAAGGTTCGATTAAATCTTTCTGGTTGTGGATCTCTTTGTTGATGATAAGGGGTTGTTCTGAATTTCCATACACTCCATAGGGACAACAGTTCTTTGATTAGTCTGCTTTTGAAATCCTGGCCTTGATCCGAGTGGATACGCTGGGGGACACCGTAATGTATGAAAAACTTTTCAACGAGAACTTTGGCTACAGTTGAGGCCTTTTGGTCTTTGGTCAGATAGGCCTGCATATACCTTGTGAAGTGATCCGTGACTACCAGTACATTAGCAATGCCTTTTGAATCTGGCTCTAAACTAAGAAAATTGATAAAAAAAATTAGTTCCATTGGTGCACTTGTGATAATATTGACCAGAGGTACTACTCTCTGTGGTGGAGTCTTGCACTGAAGACACCTACCACAGATTTTAACATGTTGCTTGATATCTAGGCCAATTTTAGGCCAGTAGAAGTGCGAATGCACCAGATTAAGGGTTTTTTTCACTACCCTGATGTCCCATTTGGTCATGCAAGGCTTTTTTTTTATCACCATGTATTCTTCCACCTGCTGTGGCATACACTGGCTTGGGGCATCCAGCCACCAGCCCAGCCAACCCAGAGAGCTGAGTGGCTTGAACCGCACCTAGGAGGATCTGGGATGACCATCTTGCCATCCTGCTGGAAGGCCCCCTATGCCTCTCCTAGCCAGGACAGCCCCGAACCCTCTCCGATGGGACTCCTTGCCAGTCCTCTGGGCAATGCAGGGCACAGCCATCAAGCTGCATGGTTGCACCCAGACTGTTTTTTCTCCATAGCTCCCACTGGAGTGCAGACATGCAATGACATCCAGACACAGCATGCCAACATCCGTCGCTCTCCCCCTGAATGTGCACCAATGCTAGGAGTATCCCCGGGCATACCCAGAGGTCACTACAGCACAGTGGATGTTCCCCAACCCACCCCAGGACTAGGAGAGTGGTTTACAGATGCTCAATCCTAGTCCTCCCCTGCCAACCCCCGATTACCCGGGTTCATTCCTGAACCCGGGTCGCCAGTGCGGTGTGAGGTGTGGCATACAGTGCCTCAACCTTCAGCACCACCGGGGTGGCTATCATGCAAGCCTTTTAAGACAATATTCTTGAACTTAGATGGCAGTACTAGCTGTTTCCTTACAATTTTATTTATTTATTTATTTGCTTTTGATCACCGGGTAAGTACACTAGGCAATATCCCTGCCCATTTTCAGGCATGACCCGGGAGAGTACATAATGTAATACAATCATACAAAGAGACATAGGTAGCATACAATCAGTACAAGACAGTGCTAAAACAAGTTTCCATACAGGGATAAGATTAGGCTATACATAGAAATGCCATACAATGATCTTGAATAAGCACACAAAGCCATCCATTCAGGGATGGGCAGACAAGTATGGGCAAGCACTATGATGACATGTAGTATAATCAAAAGCAATAGTCAAAGAAGGAAGAGAAGGAGCAGAAGATAGAGCAAGGTTAGGTGCAGTCACAAGTATCAAGTGCATAGAGGTGAGAGAAAAGTGCAGTTTTGAAGGAGGAGTGAGATAAGGAGCCCTTTAGGTGGGGAGGCAATGAGTTCCAGAATTTTGGAGCAGAATGAGAAAAGGCTTGTTCTCCCATTTTAGTAGAGCAATACGGGATGGATAGAAGCTGGGCGTCAGCGGATCTCAGAGTGTGGGACTGAAGCAAGGGGGAGAGCACTGAATCTAGAGAGTCAGGATGAGGATATCTGGTTAAGGAGTCAATGAAACATCCCAGTAAGTAGGAACATCGGGAATTAGGTGACAACCAATGCAAGGCAGAGTAGAGCAAGCTGTGGTGCATTAGGTGAGGTGCTGAAAGGGCAAATCTGCAAATGTTGTTATAAGCAATGTCCCATTTGCAAAGACCACTGGTGTTAGCATAGGAAAGGAGAGGAAGAGCATATAGTAGGCTGGGAAGCAGGATCCCTTGAGCTACGGAGATCCTGGCAGCCAGAGTTAATGAGTGATGCACACAATATGATGCTCTGATCTTGATGCTGGCTGATTTACAAACATCATTTATATGAGGGGAGAAGTTGAGTACGGGATCGAGCTTCACCCCCAAATATTTAAAGGAGTCAGTGGAGGAGACTGTTGACCCATCAAGGCAAAGCACACAAAACTTAGGAGATGCAGCAGGGAGTTTCTTAGAAGACCCAAAGAGCATGGCCTGGGTCTTAGGTAAATTAAGTATGAGGGGGTTGGAGGAGAACCAGGATTGGAGTTATAGGAACGCAGATGATAGGCAATCATTGATATCATTGATTGAGCTCGGGGCAGTGTAGTGGACCAAGTCATCAGCATACATAATAGAGTGGCAGTGAGGAATAGAGGTGGGAATATCATTGACAAATATGCAGAAGAGCAAAGGATCTAGGATGGAGCCCTGAGAGACTTCACAGGAGATACGGGAAGGAGATGACAGAACCTTGCCAAAGAGGACTGACTGTGACCTATGGTTGAGGTAGCTGCAGATCCAGGACACTGTGGATACAGAGGCACCAAAGGCATTTAATTTATTCAGAAGCAGAGGGTGATTTACTAGATCGAAGGCCTTGGTGAGGTCAATGAACACAGCACCAGTAAGGAGACCTTTGTCCACATTGGATTTTACCTCACTGGTAAAAAGAGTGAGAACAGCGGTGGTACTGTGACTTGCCCTGAAACCATGCTGGACAGGGGACTGGAGGTTGAATTGGAGTAAGTAAGTAAGATGATATCTGGCGGTAGATTAATTTCTTGAGAATCTTGCTAAGTATAGGCAAAAGTGCAATGGGACAATAATTAGTCAGTATTTTAGGGTCTCCTTTATTGAAAACCAGAATTGTTTTAGCAGATTTCCATGCTGAAGGCACCGTGGAGAAGCAAATGGATAGGTTGAAAAGATGAGTTACCAGAGTGGCCAGAAGAGGGGCAGCTAGTCTAAGGATCCTGGGTTCGAGCCCATCCAGTCCAGTACTGCCATGCATGGGAATGGTGTTCAGCAGCTTTAGGACCTCATCACGTTTGACAGGGGAAAGCATCAAGGTAGGAGTTGCATCATGCGGAGCCTGAGGAGATGGAGGAGACTGTGACACATGGGATGTAGGAGGAGAGATTTTGGGAACATTATTAAAAATCTAATTGAAGGCATCGGCAACAGTGTTGGGGTTGTTACAAAGCGAGTCATTAATTATTAAGTCATTGGGAGTCTGCGACTTAGTATTACTCATTATCTCTTTAATTTGGTTCCAGTAACTTTTGGGGTTGGAGGCGGAGGATTTGAGAAGTTCGCAGTAGTAGTTGCTCTTGGCAATGCATATCTCCTTCTTACAGGTGTTGCACAAGGAGCGGTACACATCTAGGTCAGCTTGACAAGAGAAGGTTTTCCATTTTGACCAAAGTTTGTCATAGCACTTGAACAGTTTCAGGACGGACTGCTTCAGCCACTTAGTCACTTTCCCTCTGACTCTTCGCATCGAGATTGGGATGTGCTTGCTTTGCAAGGCTAGAAGGGTCGAATTGAAATAGTCAGTGGTGAGATTGATGTCGGAGGTCGTAAAAATGGGAGACCAGTCAACATGGTGAAGATCATGCAGGAACATAGCCTGGTCAAACTTCGAGAAGTCAGAAAAGGATAGGACTCTGGGGGGATATGAAGGAGTAGGGGATCCTCTAATGCAGAAGACTGGGCAGTGATCACTGAGATTCTGGAAGAACACCAGCAGAGGAGTAGAGGTCTTTCTGATTTGTGAGGATCCAGTCTATTAGAGTATGACTGGAGCCATTGTGAGAGATCCTAGTTGGGGACTCAATTAGTTGGAGAAAGTTGGCCTTGCTGATAATAATAATAATAATTTTATTTTTAGGGCACCTTTCAAAA
This sequence comes from Neoceratodus forsteri, assembly GCA_016271365.2. NCBI lineage: Eukaryota > Metazoa > Chordata > Ceratodontiformes > Ceratodontidae > Neoceratodus > Neoceratodus forsteri. The sequence continues at coordinate 761,108,956 of CM057453.1, forward strand.
ATATCAAGGTACCTAACACATTTTAAAACACATCAGTTATCAGATCATAAAATACTAAAATAAATAAAAGAGAGCAAGCCTTTATAAGTTTAACCTTCACCAAAGGCTTGAGCCCATAGATATGTTTTTAAAGATTGTTTGAATCCCTCCACGGTTGTGCACTCCTGTAACCGGCTGGGTAGAGAATTCCAGAAGGGTTGGCGCTGCGTGCATAAATGCACGGGCCCCAGAAGATTTCAAACAAACCCTCAGGCTCTCTAGAAACCCCTCATTGGCTGAGTAAAGCAATCATCTAGGGCAGTGGGGAACCAGAAGTTCTTTAAGTAATCTGGGCCAAGTCTGTGAAAGGCTTTAAAAGTCCAAAGACTGACTTTAATGGTGATCCGCCACTGTATTGCCAGCCAGTGCAGTCCACACAGCACCGGTGTAATATGACAGGATCTAGAAGTTCCCATCAAAAGCCAGGCCCCAGTGTTCTGCACTAGCTGCAAGTGGCAGATTTCTACCCCAGGTAGCCCTAGGTAAAGGGAGTTGCAGTAATCCAGGCGCGAGAACACAAAGGCATGAACCAGCATAGGAAGCTCATTGGATGGAACAAGGTATTTAACCCTGGAGATGTTCCTCAGATGGTAAAAAAAGAGGATTTGACAGTGGCTGACACCTGTGAATGCAAAGTCAGACCCTTGTCAAAAACTACCCCCAGGTTTCGCACCTGTTCAGAGGACGGGAGAGAGATGTCCCCAAGAAAAAGCCCAGAGGGCAAACCCACCCCAACCCCCCTATCTGGCAAGCCGGATCCACAACCAACACCTCAGTCTTATCCGAGTTCAACTTTAGCCAGCTGGAATCCATCCATTCCTGGATTTCTGTGAGACAGCTGTTAAACACTGAGAGAGCTCTATCTTGGTCAGATGCAAAAAGATAGATAGAGCTGGGTATCATCGGCATAGCAATGAAACCTCAGCCTGTACCTTCTTACAATGTCTCCAAGGGGCAACATGTACACTGCAAACAACATGGGGGACAACACTGAACCCTGAGGAACCCCACAAGACAGAGAAACTGGGTCAGAGAAATAAACCCCAGACACCACTCTTTGAGTTCTTCCAGTGAGGAAAGATGAAAACCACCTGAGGACTGTCCCCAACAGTCCTCAGATGAACCTCAGTCAATCAAGTAGCACCCCATGGTCTACAGTGTCAAATGCTGATGAGAGATCCAGAAGAACCAAGATGGAACATTTTTTCCAGTCTCTAGCCATCAGGAGATCATTGAGCACCCGAACCAATGCTGTCTCAGTACTATGTCTCCTATGAAATCTGGACTGGAGGGGTTCATAGACGTCATGGATGGTTAAATGGTTCTCCAGCTGCACAGCTGCTACTTTCTCAATCACCTTCCCTGAAAAGGGAAGGTTAGAGATTGGTCTGTAGTTTGCACGGCAGTCTGGGTCCAAAGAAGCTTTCTTTAAGAGTGGTGTTACCACTGCCTCCTTCAGGGAGCCAGGAAACTCACCTGTTTCCAAGGAGCACCAGACTATTCATGCTAGGACCGGACTGATAGAATCAAGACAACCCATAATCAAGGAAGTTGATCCAGGATCCAAACTGCAGCATTTCGGGTGAGCACCTTGGACAATCCGCATGACATCCATGAACTCCGGTCGGTCAAAGATACTCCAGGAAAGCCGAGAGGTAGTGGCCTCCGCCCGATCCACAGCACCACCCATAGAGTGTGCCGGCTGGAGTACCGCCCTAATGTCGGCCACCTTAGACGCAAAGAATCAAGCAAGATCATCATACTTTATTTGCGAAAAAGCTTTCCAAACTTGTAGACAAGCTGGGTTACACAATCTGCCTACCATTTGAAAAAGCTGAGCTGGTCGATTCTGAGCAGTCACAATCTCCCCGGACAGGAACTCTACCTTCTTACGGGTGATTGCGGATTGATAGACTTGATAATGATGCATCAATCTAAGGTGGTTGGCATCAAGGGCTAATTTCCGCCAGCAACACTCTAACCTTCATCCCAGTCACTGCATCTCCCTCAAAGTTGGGCTGGCAGTATAGCCTAGAGGTTAGAGGAACGAGGTGTGAACAAGCTTGATACAACCAGCAGACCAGACCTGAGTTTGATTCTCACAACCTCCACTTGCATACTGTGTGACTCTGAGCAAGTCACTTAACCGCCCAGTGCTTCCATGTCACCCCTGAAAACATGCACTTGTGCCTAGTGGGCCTTACCCAGTTACCAAAGACTAAAATAAAAAAATAAATAAAGTCTTCTCAAACCATGGAGACTGAGGGCGAAGGGAGAGAGGGTGAACTCGGACTGGAGCAATGACATCCAGAGCCAGCAAGATGGCTGAGTTATAGGCCACCATGAGAATCTCTGGGTCACTGCTTGCCACTGGGAGGGCCGATGCGTCAAGTACCACCGCCAGGCCTTCAGAGCTTACATCTCATAAAGGGCGATACCTGACCATCTCCACAGGGGTAGGCCTACGGAGGGGGGTGCAAAAACTAAACCCCATGGTGCAATGATCAGACCATCTGACTGGTTCCACCCCCAAATCAGAGGCCTCGATCCCCAGGAGGAAGACTAAGTCTAGAGAGTGACCTTGTTTGTGGGTAGCAGTGGAAACTATTTGTGTGAGGCCCAGAGATGTCATCAGCTGGAGGAAGTGTTGTCCAAACTGCGAGAGTTCATCATCGACCCAGACATTGAAGTCATCCAGGACCATCAGCCTGGGCAACTCAAATGCCATGTTGATGACGAAGTTCACAACTTCCTGAAGGAACCGCTTCTCATCGCCAGGTGGATGGTACATGAGGGCAATCCTACAGCTGACACCAGCTACCATGGTACACTCAAATGACTCAGCCTCCTCAACTGGTACATTCGTGAGGTTAAGTTCGGTCTTGAAACAGACTGCAACCCCCCCATGATCCAATCTTGGGCGGTGAATCACTGAGTATACAGCTGGAGTTAAGGCCTCCAAGATGGGGCCAGAGTTCTCATCCAGCCAGGTCTCAATGATGCAAGCCAGATCCACTGTTCTAACAAGATCTGCAATAATTGCAGTCTTGTTTTTAGTGGATATGGCATTGCATAACACCGCCTGAGTTGAATGAACCTCCCGGGCTGCCCAAACCGCCTGCCCACCAAAATTGGTGGTGTACTTGGGTATGGGAACCAGACATGGGGGACCATGATCTTGGTTCCATTTTGCTGCAGGGCATCTTCTGGATCCCACAACCCTGATATGATGGCTCCCCTCATTCACCCTGCACTGTTCGCAACCTCCCACCCTCCTCTTTCTCCTGCTAGCAATACCCAATGCCCTACAGCACTGGTAAGTTATAAACTGCAAAGGAGGGGAGGAAAATGGATGGAGGGCACAGAGAGCAGAGGCTGAATAGTGCACAACCATGGAGGCAGGTCTCCAACACATTCTGGTGGCTAAAATGTCAACCAACACTCCCTCAACAAGTCTACTATCAGCCTTAGACAGCACACACGATAGAATAAAATTACACAAATCGCTTACTAAAAGAAACATCCCTCAAAAATCCAAACCCCATAAAAATAAAATTAACCATTCATCAAACAAATAAAATAAAACAAACTACAAAATAAATGAACTAAATCCTCACCTCCCACAGCCCTCCCACAGCCCCAGGAGATAAACAACAATATTAAACTTTAAATCATGAAATCCAAAATAACACTTAAAAACAATATCAATCAAAATCAACAGATAAATATCACTGTAACAGAAAAATCTGAGAATTTGGGGAAACAATCAGTTGTCCAGGCCCCACTGAGTCTCTTACCACCAGTGGAGACTGAGAAAGCCTTCAGGAGCTCCCACCTCCTGAACAGACAGATGAAAATATCTTGAAGATTTCACCCACAGATGAAAGAATAAACTCCAAACTTCAAGTGCTCTCACCAACTGTGATTTGGAAAGGAACATATGGCACTCTCACTGTCAATTGAGTAGGTAGAGTAGACAAACAAACCATAATCCAAAAAGTCAGGGAAGGAAATCTAGCAAAGGCCTCTTCTAAAAGTAGATCGCTCTGGGCTGGAAATAAACCCAAAAAATCTGTGGGCGGCTGGTGCTAATCCACAGCAGCTAACACGGGTCCCCAAACAAACCCACCAACAAGTAGATCCCCTGGGGATCCCTAGAGATCGACAACCCCAACCACCAGCTTCCTAAAAGATAGGGTGCAGACCCCAGCACTGCTGTAAACCCACACGCAGACCACCCAACAGATTGGGCTTACAACACCCAGCACCAAATCAAGCCAGTCATTTACCGTCACTCAATCAATTTGAATTTAACAGTCAGCTTCTTCTTTAGCAGAAAACCAAAAGTTATACTTCCCAGTCTTCTCCTGATGTATTGGCCAACCTCGAACACTCCTCAGTCTCCCAGTAGGGTATTCCCTTTCCAGTTCACCTTCAGCTCACTTGAGGCATCCACTGATATAACCAGCCAGTCCCAGTAGAAGGTGAGATAGCAAGACCAACCGCCAAAGATGTAAACAATAGCAGGGTGCGATTAAAGCAGCTCCAATGCACTGCAAGCATGCTCAACTAATTTCCCCACAAGCAATACTGGAATAGTAAACAAGACCGGCAGCAAACGAGGTCTCAGGGAGTAGTTCAGGAATCCAACACACAGAGCACAGAACTACCAGCGTACTCAACTAATTTCCTCAAGTGAATTACCACCACAGAAGAAAAATACAGGGTAAGAAGCAAGGCGCCAGCAGCAGGCTCAATCCCAGGAAGTAATCCAGGAATCCCATGCAGAAGTCCCATGCATGGAGCAACAAAAACAGAAATAAAACAAAATAAACCCACTAGCAAACGTGCGTAAAACTTAAAAACTAATAAAAAGCCTATTACAGAGCAACTAGCAGCTAGCGATTAATGTGGAGCAACTAACGGCAACTAACGGCACACCCAGCCCGGCGGCCATCTTTCTCATGATCATGATCTTGTGTTTGTACATTTATAGATGTGATAGAGGAAGTAAGGGCAGAGGAGTCAGGACCCTACCAGTCAAGGTTAAAATCACCCAAGCAGATTACCTCATTTTTCTTTGAAATTATTGGAATCAGCTCTGTAATCTCCTTCAAACCAAGCTTGCTGTTCCTGGGCAGAATATATACACAGAAAATGTGCAACTTCTTAGCACCACCAAGCAGTAGGAGTGAGTGAAGAACCTTGCAGTTGTTTAGAGGGTGGGTGGTACCAGAGAGACATTAAGATGGGATTTATAGTATAATGCCAGCCCTCCCCCCCTTGGAAGAGGGTTGGTCAGCATGGAGCAGGTTATACCCAGGAAGGGAGCACCTTGAATCAGTGACAGAGGGTTTAAACCAAGTTTTGGATAAGTCTAGGATGTTGGGGTTATTGGCATGCACCCAGGCCTCTAGCTCAGGGAGATAGTGAATGAGGCTACATATATTAAGGTGGGCCAGAGTCAGGCCCTGAGCCTGAGGCAGGAGATGGGCAGAGCAGGAATAAGATATAGTTGGATTGGAGCTAGGGCCAGGGTTAGGTTCAATGTCACCAGCAAGGGAGAGGGATAATATTGTGACCCACATCATGGCAAGTATGATGGCTTGAGAGGCAGTCCCAGGTGTAGTAATTCTCTTACGTAACATGTGCCTCAGTAGTAGGCCAGTATATTTGTAGCTAAGGGGGACAGAGGGCATTAGCATTGAATAATCCACAGCCAACATATTAGAGTAGGTAAAGTTCCCCAGGAGAGCCTCAGAGTGGAGTGAAGAGGTCCCAGCATGAAGTGCCAGTGTGTCCATGCCAAGTAGGGCCAATAGTAGACAAGGGAGAAAGCTGATAGCCAGCCTGGACACCATGGTGTAGGATGGACAAGAACAATAGTGGAAAAAAAGAGAAGAGAGTTCCAGGAAAATAATCAGATATTCAGAGAATGGACTTAGTGGGGGGATAATTGATTAGCTGAGGAAGATAGTAACACAGGAATGCTAACAAGAATGGTAACCAGAGAGTGTTGAGGCCAGGGGACAGACAGAAAGAAGAGGAAGAAAAAAAAAGAAAAAGCAGAAACCACCACTATTAGAGCTGGTAACTAGCAATAGGAGTGTTAAGCAGAGTAATGGAACAGTGACATCTAGTGGAGGAGTAGCATAACCTGCAAATGGGAAACCTTGTAGATAGTAAAAAACAAAAACAAAAACTGTGAAAGCACCACCTACAACACATGATAGTCCTCAGCTATATAGTTAATGCCAGCTAAGGGTGGGAGGGTATTGGGGTGGGTGGGAGCAGATGGAGGGCTACAGGAAAAGTCAAAGAAAGTTAGTGATTAACTTGGAGCCATGGCAGGCACAGTCCTAGGGACACAGACCAATTGTTTTAGGGGGGGAAAAGACAAAAATAAACTCAGCCCCTGAGGATCCTGATGGCAGAGAATTAAAATGTCCCCAAGGGGTTCAGGAAAATGCTGCCTGTCAGTGCACAGTTCCCGCAGCTGTCCTATACTAAATTAAGCTCCCGTGGCTCTGCTGTATTATAAATTAAATATGCCTCTGGCAAAGAGAACAAATAAAAAACATAAAGTTCAGTGCCCTGAAACAGTAGGTCAAGCAGACACAATGATCCTGTGCTACAGGGTGAGGCAGTAGACAGCTAACATAGAGCACAAGCACAGGATCATTTCAAAATGGCCAGAAGCCAAAAATAAAAAAGGCACCAAGTTTGAAAATGACTTGATGTAAGCCGTTGCATCCTTTGTTCTGTACCTTGTGTTTTTGGTGGGCGGTCACTGAGCAGCTCCTGGGCAGAATGCCATGGGTTATACACAGATTGTGGAGAGATAAATAGGTAGGTGAGACAGTGGAACAAAAGAAGTGGGATGTACTGGGGCGGGGAGAAATTTCAGGGAAATACAGAACTACAGTAGCAGAAGAGCAAGGAGAAACAAGTTAGGGGGACAGCAAGATATGTTGGATTAAAAATTGGCAGGGTTTGAATTGTGAGCCAAGTACAACACCTGAAGGAGTTATCATGGGCATAGAGACCCCACAGGGCAGGAAAGAAAGAGCAAAAAGCTAGAAAAGTGGTGACATATTCAGCTGCAGCTGTAATAACTGCCTACAATGCACAGGTATATTACTACGGTGCACCCCTTTTCCTTGGCACTAGCGGCAAAACAGGAAAAAGACCATTACGTGACATTGGCGGTAATGGTCGCTTTCGATAATTTACCTTCCCCAGCCCCCTCCCGGACTAACTCTGACCTGGAGTTGGAATCCTAAATTCGAAGGGTGAGGGGGGCACAGCCCCCCACAGAAAACTCTTTGAGAACAGAAGGCACAATACCTGCATCTGCATTGTGCCGTCGCAGTGGGGGAGATCGGCATTGTCGCTGTCGACCAAACTTGGTGCTTCTTATTACTAACAAATTCTTCACAAAGGTGGCTAGTACAAAGAGGTTAGAGCCTATGCTGCACTGTAATCAGTAGAAAAGTAACAACATAACACTACAAAATGAGAACAGTAAAACACATATAAAAGAAAAAATAACAGTATCAAATCCCACATGTATGTACAAGTACAGCAGGCCTTACGGGACCAAAACGCAGTTGTGCCACTTAACCAGATTGCAGGGTATTGTTAAATCTTTTCCAGTTCTTATTTTTATTTTTTCCCCCTTTTCTTTTCTTTTGGGGGAGGAAGGGGGGTTTACTGCAATGCAGAAGTCAAAGAAAGTTATCGATTAACTTGGAGCCGTGGCAGGCACAGTAATAAGGACACAGACCAATTGTTTTAGGGGGGTCAAAAATGACAAAAATAAACTCAGCCTCTGAGGATCTTGATGGCAGAGAATTAAAATGTCCCCAAAGGGTTCAGGAAAATGCTGCCTGTCCAGTGCACAGCTCCCGCGGCTGTGCTATTCTAAATTAAGCTCCTGTGGCTCTGCTGTATTACAAATTAAATAGGCCTGTGGCAAAGAGAACAAATAAAAAACATTAAGTTCAGTGCCCTGAAACAGTAGGTCAAGCAGGCACAACGATCCTGTGCTACAGGGCTAGGCAGTAGAGAGCTAAGCACAAGGTAATTTCAAAACGGCCAGAAGCCAAAAATAAAAAAGGCGCCAAGTTTGAAAATGACTGGATGTAAGCCGTTGCATCCTTTGTTCCATACCTTGTGTTTTTGCTGGCTGCACCCGAGAAAGCAGCTCCTGGGCAGAATGCTCTGGGTTACAAACAGGCTTGTGTTTTCAGCGGGCGGTACCCGAGCAGTTCCTGGGCAGAATGCCCTGGGTTACAAACAGGCTTGTGTTTTCGGCGGGCGGTCCCCGAGCAGCTCCTGGGCAGAATGCCCTGGGTTACAAACAGGCTTGTGTTTTTGGTGGGCAGTCCCTGAGCAGCTCCTGGGCAGAATGCCCTGGGTTACAAACAGGCTTGTGTTTTCGGCGGGTGGTCCCCAAGCAGTTCCTGGGCAGAATGTCCTGGGTTACAAACAGGTTTGTGTTTTTGTCGGGCTGTCCCCGAGCAGCTCCTGGGCAGAATGCCTTGGCTGTCAGTAAGCTCTCTGTACAATAGCTGTTCTTGAAGCTTGAGTTTGGGCCCCTCCCAAAGAAGTAAAGCAGTTTTGGGATCGTGAGCCTGCATCTTATAGACATCTTCCCCCTTTCCTTAAGGTATCAACTACTGGTCTGATCATTGAATCATAGTACTGTTCTTTGCAGATGTCAGCCTGAGTTAGCTGTGATAACGAACTTAAGTCTAAAGTTGCAAAATTACAGTAGACAACTGGTATACAAGTCTCTGGAGATCCCAAGCAATCTGCCAGGCAGTTTACAGCTTTGGAGGACATGGTTTCTTCCCGGTTGAACTTGTGGCACAGGGCTTTTGCAGATTGTTCAGCAATATGAACCCACTGTTGGGTCAGAAGCAGGTCTTCATGAAAGAGCATCGGCATCTATGTGATTTAGGCCTGGTTGGTACTCCACCGCATAATCATATATTGCTAGAGTGGAAAGCCATCTGTTTCTAATAGTATCTAGTTTGGCAGTTGTTTGGACATACATTAATGGATTGTTATCAGTTTTTTTTTCCAACTCTATTTATTCTCCTTGTGACCTGGAACTCTCTCGAGCTACCTCTGCTTGCCGGCCGCTCTACCGCCGACCTGATCCCCTGCCTCCTCAGAGGGTATGCTACCCCTCCTCCAACCTCTGACCAGGAGCCCCCCAGCTACGAGCCCCCTGGGGCAGGGCCACCACTCCATCTACAATCCAGTGCCGGCTGGGGAGGAGGAAAGGAGAGTGGCGGAGGCAAGGTCCGGTGTTTCGTGTGGAGGTGGCCTGGAGAGGATCCATTGCCTATCCAGGCACAAGGGTTTTTTCTCTCTTTTTTGTGTATGTGCCCCCCGAGCGCAGCCATGGAATGGCATCAGCATGCAGTTGCCCCGTAGACACCCGCCACGCTTGTCCCCAATTCTTGTTCCCGCACTAGTAGTACCCCCGGTCTTCACCGGGGGTCTCTACTGCACCGGGAAGACCCTGGATCCCTCCCCAGGGAGAGGAGAGCTGTCCTAGAGATGCTCAATCCATCTCCTTCCCCTGCCAACCCCCAGCACCTGGGCTCGCTCCCAAACCCAGGTCGCTGGCATGGCGCGAGGTGTGGCGTCCAGCGCCTCAACCCTCAGCGCCACTGGGCTTGCATTGTTATCAGTTTTTACCAAGATTTTAGCACCATATAAGTATTTGTGAAATTGATCAACTGGCCCACTTGAGAGTGAGAAATTCCAGTTTATGCACTGGATAGTTTTTCTCTGAGGAGGTTAGACTTCTGCTAGCAAAAGCTATGACATGCAATCCTTCCAGGTATTCTTGATAGAGTACTGCTTCAAGACCACTCAAGCTGGCATCTGTATGTAATAAATAGGGCTTTGATGGATCAGCATAAGCAAGTATAGGAGTGTGAGTTAATCAGTATATTATTTCTTCCGAAGGCAGCATCACAATCGAGAGTCCATCTCTGTCCAAATGGCTCATTGGGTCTGAAATAGGTTTTTACAGTGTCTCGGTCAGAACCTTTCTTAAACATTTGTGAGTGGGTGGATACCCTTGAGTTAAGTTTAGTAGGGGCGGATCACCTTGGTATAGTTCTTGATAAATCGGCAGTAATAGCCGCAGAATCCTGGTAACCCTTGAAATTCTTTCAAGTTGTTGGGCTTTGGCCAGCTGGTTAATGCTTCCACCTTACTGGAATTTGTTTGTATGCCTTCTGATGACACAATGTGGCCCATGTATTTGACAGAGCTCTGGAAAAACTGGCATTTGTCAATGGATAACTTAAGACCAAACTCCTCCAGTGTGTCCAGCACGTTGAATAAATGAGCCTCATGCTCCTCGAGAGTTTTGCCAAAGACTATGACATCATCAGGGTAGACAAGACATTCCAAAATATTAATATCTCCCACAGCATGCTCCATTAATCATTGACAAGTTGCTGGTGCACTTGATATGCCTTGGGGCATGCAAAGGAACTCATAGAAGCCCAAGGGACAAGTGAATGCAATGTTTTCCCTGTCCTCAGGAACCATTGGGATTTGATAGTATCCGCTTCAGAGGTCGAGGACGGAAAATCATTTACTCCTATTTAGACAGCCCAGGGCATCCTGTAGGCATGGCATTGTATACTGATCAGGCACAGTTCTTTTGTTAAGGGCCCTGTAATCATCACACTTACGGACAGAGCCGTTCTTTTTCTGCACCACAACAATTGGGGAGGCATATGGGCTACGCGATTCTTATATGATGCCAGCTGCTAACATCTCTTGTAGGTGATGTCTGACATCATTGATGTCAGCAGGAGCTAGACGTCTAGACCTCTCCCTGAAGGGTCTCTCATCATGCAGGCTAATGTTGTGTTCAGCACCCAAGACACACCCAACATTCCATTCCTTAAGGGGAGAATACCTTGGTTTTCTGAGCCAGCCTTTCACTGATCCTGGTTCTCCAGCTGTTTGGAATAGGTGAAACTCCAAAATCAAACATGTCAGGCGATACCTCACATCCTTCTTCAGTTTTGTGCTTGGATGGGAGCACAGCAGTGTTGGCACAATAGACTATAGCCAGGGTGCATCCTCTGTGCACCGTGATGTCTCAGTCCGTAACATTTTGTATTCGTACCACCACTCAATCAATCAATCAAATGAGGGGGTGTGCCAGCAGCCGAGCTAGAAACAGCTCTTTACATGGGCTCTGAGAAAGAAATGTTTTAAAAGAATTAGAAAAGCAAAACTTCATTAAGAAAAGAAATATTAATATATCTCGAGAGAGCGCACAGTCCTGAACATATTGCTACCATTTTCCACAGAATAGCGCTTAAAATTCTCGATGTTATGGGCAGGACAAACAAAGCAGTGCCAGGTGGAGATGGGGGCCAAGCAAAGGAATCTAAACCCGGGCCAAGCAGGGAATTGAACGTGGGGGCGGCTGAAGAGATCATTCAGCCTTCTAATGCCACACTCCTTAAAGCCATACAAAAGCTCAATGGAAAAATGGAAGAGCTTACCCTTCAATTCAAGACTATGAATCTCAAAATTAATAAAGTAGAAGACACCAGAGCAGCAGTTAAATCTGCTAACATGGCAATGACAACTACCTCTGGACTGGTGAAAGAGAATGGGGTACTGCGATGGCGGTTAGAAAATCTAGAAAACTTGTCCAGAGCAGCCAATATATGGATTCTGGGGCTTCCAGAAAGAGATGCAGCTGATAATTTGTCAGGATTCAAAAGTTCTGTGCTTAGGACATTTTCTGATTGCAGAGTAGTTCACAGTGTCTAAGGGCTACTGAATTACTCCTCGTTGGTCAGGGAAGCGCATGGCCACGGGCCAGTTTCCTCCTCGCACCATCCTCGTAGTACTTGGGTCTGTGGTCAAACGGGACTTAATAATAGCACAAACAAAGAGATGTGGTACGATGGAATGGGAAGGCAGTAAAATTCATGTGTTTCCAGATTTGAGTTATGCGACGAAGCAGAGGAGGCGAGGTTTTGATGCTGTACGAGCTCGTCTACGACAACTGGGGATTCAGCATGTTTTGGTGATGCCAGCCAGCTTGCGGATTTTCTACGGGGAAAAACTTTTCAATTTGCAGATCCTGTGGAAGTGGGTAAATTCACTGATCATGCGGAGAAAGAATTCAAAGCAAAGGATGCTGAATTTAGCAGTGAGGAGGAGGATGGGGACAGATTGAGAGACCGGTAAAAGGGTCTAACAGGACTCATTATTTCTTTCTTTTAGGGATGTGATGGGTCTTAAGAGATAAAAGCACTAATTGCCACTTTTCTGACAGATAAAGATGTTGGTAAATTAATGGGAAGATTACAGGTTGAATGTAATGAGAAACTATGTATACTTAATAATACCGAATCTTAATTTCAAAATGAAACTGAAATGTAACTTTCTTGAACAAGAATAAGCCTGAGTGTATAAGTGAACTGGCAGAGAGCTGACTTAATGTTGTTGTATTATCTATGTAGGGGGGATATTACTATCTAACATGACATGGAAATGATGTTTAGTTGCTTAAAAAGATGTTGATTAATCCCTGCTCATGGCAGCGTTAAGCCAATCTTTAGAACTGAGTTTATAAATAGAATTTAGCTAACCCCCTAGTGCTGTACCATGTTTAAGGGCCCTTTAAATTGAGTTACTGTAAAACTGCTGTGTCACATTATTGTAATGAGATGAAAACCATATGTATGCCTACCAATAGGGATGCTAAGTTGCATGTTTAATGCAGTAAAATAAACATAAATTTCAAAAAAAAAAAAAATCAATCAAACTTTTTTTAACCAGGCAAGTTTACATCATTGAGCAAGCTCATTTTCAAGATAGTCCTGGACACATAGAACAAATGAGGTTATATTACACAACAGTTCGTAACACAGAGTGCAGAATGACCGAGTGATGCAGGATACACCAACAATAAAAGCTGTAAAGGTAGGGCGTAAGCATGGGCCCGGGCCAGAAGTACACTGGGCTTAATCAGCAGTCCTTCAGGTAATTTTCTCGTGTCTGGGGCATCCAGCACCAAAATTTTGTTGGTCACATCTCTTCACAGCCGCACTTCACCACTGGTATTGCATTCTGCATTTGGAGGTAATGTGCTAGTAGCAGATCCTTTTTCCAAACCATCCCCACAGGCTCATCTTTGTCACTCTCCACTGGGTGCATTTGTTTCTCATAGGCCTTTTGGATCAGGGCATGAACATGCAGGGCTCTTCTTGTCTTTTTCTTCTGCCTTTCTTCATGTAACTGGGCCAGGAGCACAAACATGTGTGCGTTGGTGCCAATCAGTGCAGCGATACCATCATAAAGGAAGGGCAGACCAGGGCTAGCGTCTTCACAGAATCTCCCACGCCAGCCACAGAGGATGAAAAAGAAAGCCATATCTTTAAGTAGCCAAGATATGGATACGTTTCACTTAACCTCCACACATGCAGTCCATCGAGAGGTTGGAGTGGGTGGTCAGATGAATGCTGCTCATACCAGTCTTGGAAGATTATTGTGACTTGAGACCTGCTGTCTAAAACTGCTCGAGCCAGAATCCCATCTATGTATAGATTAGTGTCCATGGAAGGGACCACCAATTTGGTCCAGTCTGGAGGGACATTAGTAGGAACTTGAACGGATGATTTAGCCACAAAGAAATTGGAGTTGGGATTGCCTGAACCTCCACTACCATCATTTCCTGCACCCCTCTGCAATTGTTTTCTTTTTGGAACTCCCCTTGGAGTTTGTTTACCACCATTCTAGGTCTTTTTGAGACCGGCATTTTTTCTTCATATGCCCATCCTTTCCACAATTATGACAAATTATATTTTCTTGGGTCCATCTTGGCTGAAACACTGCATTAGGAGCTGGTCTCCATTCACAACTAGGGGGTTGGGAGGGGTACACATTTGGTGCTGGAGCACTGACAATGGAAAATCGTGCTTATCCCTCCATTGCAATACGTTTCAGTAGTTCTTCTATTGTAGCAGTCAATTCACTTATTTCAGTTTGCGAACTGCCATTGGCAGGAGGAGTCTGAGCCCCCATAGCAGACATGCTCTGAGAGGGACCTGGGTCTGTATCTGTGGAAGGGGCCTTGGGAGAGATGGTAGCTTTTATCAGGTCGCAATAATCAGGGAGATTATCCCTCCTATCCTGGAGCTTTAGCTGGATAATTTGCAATTTATAGAATTTGGCACATTGTAGTATATAATATAATCACACATGATCCAAATCGCTGGCCAATACCTCACCTTTATGGTAAGCTCTCTGTAAGACCCTCTCCAAATGATTAACATACACGGACAGACTTTCCCGTTTCCACTGTTTGGTGCCTTTGAATTTCCACATTAAAGTTTCTCCAGATTCAGTGCTACCAAACACACCTTCTAGTGCAGACAGGTACTTCTTCTGAGCTGAAGCATCAGGATTTGTGGACCTCAAAAACCTAATTGCTTCCAAGGCAGGACCCCTTAAACTTTCCATGATCCTTTTTCATTTTTCTGCTTCCGCACACTGCCACTCTTGAACCAGGAGGGCTGCATAGTCCATCTAAGTCTCTAGATCATCCTTCCCTTGGGGGGTGGGAAGAGTGCCTGAAAACATCCTGAGCCTGTGGTAAGAGTCATGACTAGCTGCAGGCTCAGGTGCTGGTGCAGGAGCTGGTGAAGGGGCAGGCACTGGAGCTGGTGTGGGTGTCAGGGAAGGAACGCCCCCAGGTGGCATGAATAACTTTTTGAAGTTCTCAATTGTTTTACCCTCCTCCAGTAACAATTTGGCAAGCTTTTCCTCGAAATTTTTGGTTAAGGGTGAGAGCTCATTTTCTGAGGGGTCCTCACTATCTTTAGTCACCACCCTCCAAATGGCAGGGGACCCATCAAAAGTAATAGTTTTGGGCATTGAGTGCTGTCTACTGGGTTACCACACTCCACTAAAGCCATTAAAACTTGAGCAGTCAAATTAGCTTGTCGGCTTGACACTATAGTTTTTCCCAAACACTCTGTTTTTTAAAGTGCCCCCTCTATAATGTCTTTACTAGTGCCCAGGGGTATATTAAGTATAAGCAAGTCATTCTGGGGGTCAATTTCATGCTCATACACCAACTGACCTACTGGTGTACAGCCATTTTTTCATCAGTACCCATCAAAATTCTATATGCACTTTTTGGTTTGGGGCACTGGGGGTGCTAATCCCAGCAGTGCCTCCAAAGATGTAACCCCTAGGTGGCACTATCGTATGTGCTACTACTACCCCTGCCTGCATGACTAAGCACAGCTTGAGCGGCCTGAGTTCAGTGAATGGGTGCCTCCACCTGGAGGAATGGTATTGGGGTAGCTAGTTGGTTTGGTATAGCCCTCCGGGATGCTATAATCCCCTACCAAGCCTTCTAGTGGCCTAACTAGTTTAGCAACAGAACATTCACATTTACTATATGATATGCTCACACTCCTTACACTTACCACCAGGGCTGGATCTTCTGCAACTGCCCTGGAGACCCCCTGGAAAATAAGACCAGTGATAAAACAACACAATAGCAGTACTGTATCCCATCCAAGAAGGTACACACTAGCCAGGTTAAACATAAAAAACAACAATCTGATTTATTCAGGAGGATGTGAATAAAGGTGGGGTGTAAATCTAGCAAGTGTTTTGCAGTTCTGATTAAATTCAGGTTGATCAGGCATGCACTGTAAGTCCCATTGACACAGTCCCACAACCCTGGGTACCCAGTATATTAAACAGGCTAGCCTAAAACGTTGCCTGGGCAGGGGCGTCATTTCAGCAAAATCATAGGGGTAGGGTGGGGGGGCACAATGCGGGCGGGGCCACGGTGTGTCGGGGCCGAAGGGTGGCATTTGTCAATGGGCAGCTCATGTCTACCTTCGTGATAACTTCCAAGCGCATGCCCTCCCCAACTTGCCAATGGTGCCCAAGCCCTTGCCCTCAATATCTCCCTTGGCCCCTCGAAGGCCCCACTTATTCTCACAGCAGCCTACATTCCCCCACAGGACCAGAAATCCACCTTCCAATCTCACTGAATATCTCTCTCAGTTTCCCCCAAAGCTGAGCTTATCGTGCTGGGTGACCTCAATATAAATTGACTCTCCCCCTCAGCCTCTCACTACCGTGATGCCCTGGCAGCCCAGGATTTAACCCAACTGGTTACTTGCCCCACTCGCCTCAACCATAAAACTGGCACTGCCAGCCTCTTAGACCTAGTCTTGACCAACTGCCCCCACAAATTCATGGATATCACTGTCCTCTCCAATAAGCTTAGCAACCACTCCCCTATTCTCTTCACCTGGTCCTGTCCTGTCTTGTAAAGAAGCAACCTCCCAAATCCATCCTTACTAGACAGCTCCAGCCTGGTATGCTCAGCCACCTGAAATCCTCTCTCTTCTGTTGGAACTGGTCTCCCCCTCCTTTGCTCCCTGGACCCTGATGCAGCCCTTGACTACTTCATTTGCAACTTTAATGAAGCCTGTAACAAATTCGCCCCCCTCACCAGGAAGATGGTCAAAGGGTTAGATACCCCTTGGATCTTCTCGTCCCTCTTGGACCTTATGCAGTGGCAGGACCGTGGATGACCTATGGAAAAAAGCTCTCGATTCTGGTAATCCAGCGGACTGTCAAGCGTACCAGGTGAACTTTTGGGCTACTTTGGATCACTTCAGCCTTTGGCAAAATTAAAAAAAAAAATGTCTAGCCCTTCATAAGTGGCCAAGGCTAGTCCTATAGCCACTTCTTCTTTACCACCCAATCACTCTCCACCCTCCCCCAGACTTGTTTTTGTTACAAAAATGACTGGATGAAGAGAGAGAGTGGATGAGGCTGGAACTGACTGGAGTGACCCCAGTATCACTTGATCCTCCTGCATCCCCTCAGCTGCTACTGACCACCCCAGTCTTGACCCCAAAATCAGGTCATCAACCAATGTCTTCATGTCTTGCCAACTGTTATACATTTGGTGCTTTTAAAAGTAAGGATACTGATTACTGGAAAGTGTTTCCTTTTAAAAAATAATTCATGAAAACTTGCAGTTAGTTCACATTTTGGAAAGACTGGAAGGCTGAATTAATCTTGGTGGGTTTGAATCTGATTCAAATGACTAAACTGACACATCCTTCACTTTTCATTTAAACCACCATTAGAAGGAAAGGAGAATATAATTTAAACAATAAACATTATAGGCCACTTGAGGAGAGCAAGTGCTACAGTTAGATTTATTGCTTTCAAACCTGGCAAGCTATCTATGGTTTGCCCATGGTCCTTCAGCACACTTTATATTTACTGACAATATATCTTTAGTGTTTTTAGTATACCTGTAGTGCGGGGGATTTGGATTGCATCCTTACTTTATGGCCTGTTTTACTCTGCCCTTCTCTGACATAAACAATGCTCCTTCTTTCCTCACTCCTTTCGCTCGCTTGCCTTGCCTGCAGTTTAAGTAACTACGGCTGTATTTCAAAAATCACTAGAGTCTGACTGTCTCGCGCCTAGCCTCTGCCTCTTGCTCCATTGCATTTGGTCACACACTTTCAACTTGGAAGTTGTTTCGTGGTGGTTGGGTAGGTTAGGCTGCTGCTCTCGGCCAATCCTCCAATTTGTCAGGTGACCTCTCTCAATGATGGCGGCAACAGGATGGATGTCAGGGTGCGTAGTGGGGGATGGGGGCTGACAGAATCACGCATGGCCAGCATGAAACCACCACACCAGACAGACAGACTCCTTGCTGAAACCCTCCTCCACACAGCAGCACAAAAACTTGCACAAGCTACAGGCGCACGGGCAGGCACGTAATGCCGGGGAGGCAAAAAAATATGTTTTAATATTTTTTAAGCATCCATTAAGCCATGGCAAGGGCAGGGATTGCAAGCCCTGTCATAGGGGTTGCAGAATTTTCATAGGGGTCGCGAATGCGACCCCTGGCGACCCCTAAATGACGCCCCTGTGCCTGGGGTAGGCTGGCATTGCAGCTGATCATTGGAGCCCTTAGGAAGGAAAACAGTTAACATGCACAAAACCCAAATATTTGTAATCCGGAGCCGGATGGCTCAGTCTGTTGCAGTAAACCCAAAACAAGTAAATTAGATGACACACACAAATGATTGCAGCTTTGTTGCAGGGAGCTACCCTGAAATTTCTCATGCTACCCAAACCAGAAGGATGATCCAATGACATGAGACTTGTGCAGAGATTTCGTGAAGCATGGGGAAGAGTTCCCTCGAGGTCCTCGTCAAAATGCTGGTCTTCGGGATGCAGAAGCAAACAGCTGATGCTTAACTGGTTCAAACACTGGCCAAAACATGCACACTGGATGTCTCGAACTGGCCGGCCATGCAGACACTCCAGCAAACTATGAACATTTCTATGTAAGGCTTGTCCTTTTCTGGTCCTTCCAGCCAGCCTGCAGGCTGATCCTCTCTTTTCAGCTTGATTGCTGCATGAATCCCCAGCTGCTGTGACTCCAACGTGGGCTGACTGGACACTTGGCCTGCGGAATAATGGCCGAAAAAAGTCTAGGCCTGGCAGGCCTAACTTCTGAGAGCTGGCAGGCTCCCCAGAGGCACACACACTGAGCTCCTGGGCAAATCTCTCTGATCTGAGCAGTTATCCCCTTTTATATGGGGCTTAGGACCAGAGATCCTATTGGCTGCCAAAACTGTTCTGAACAGTTCCCATTTGATAATTGGCTTGCTTTGCGGCACCTATATTTTGTCCCAGATTATCCTCATTAAGTCTCTGGCAGTTCCCCAGAAGTCTCTTTGTTAAATCCTGGCTACTGGTTGGTTGAAAGGCACAAAGATGGTGGCTGCAATTCAATTTTAGGCAGTCTTATTCAGTGACCCCATATATTAAAGTCCTGGTGCAGCCAGTTATAACACTTTAATTAAATAATGTTCCCACTGTTTTGTAGCCTCAGCAGTTCTCTCTTAAATATGTCCACTTTTCAGTTAATATCATGTACCTTCATGGAGTTCCAGCTCCTGTAACACACTGCCCCTAGAAACACTACCAGGGCTCATGAATATTCATAAGGGCTTCACTGCCCTGACCTTTGCCCCTCTACACTGGTGCCCCAGAGGCAGTGCTTATGGCATCTGCCGGTTTATTTATTTAAAAAAAATATATTTTCTTTTGCTTTGTTGTGCTCCCGATGCCTTTTTCAAAATTAACCCAGCACTGGGAACCATGGAGACACCTCCCGATTGTTGACCGCAGTGGTGGTCGAGGACGACAATGCATCCTCCTCGATGATGTGAGCGGCGGCCTAAAGCAAACATGCTGACCGCTTGCAATTAGACTGTGAGCCCTGCAGGGCTCAACAACACCGGGGGAACACTTGGGGACATGGGGAAAATGGCAAAGTGCCATGGAGGTAGCAAGGATGCTGGCAGCAGTGGTAGAACACCTGGAGGCTGCAAGGTAAGCCCCCAAATGGGGGGACATTATATTAATATAGATTTGTATGCCCTGGTCAGCCCCATGTGGACCCTCCTTGGGGACTGGACACCACCCAGCTCCATCCTCCACTAACCTGCTCACTTTTTCTACTGCTTGGCACTCCAGCGAGAGGCCATCAGATCTGTTGGAAGACTGGCAGCATGCTTCTTGGCATCATTCTGACAGTGGCTGGTGTTTTACAACATTTTTCCATTCTTCTCTCCACACACTAGATGGCACCACAGAATCTAACTGAAACCTCCATTGCCACAGTGATATCCCTGGGGGTGTGTGCAAGCTCCCTGGTTACTGCAGTGCCAGATGTGGTGCTGTATTCTCCATGGACTGGGTAGTGCTACCAGCAACAGCCGTATCTCCCAGGGGGTGTGTGTTGTTTGGGATATCAGTTTTGCCTGGTACCACACTACCCAAGGGATGCCAATATCCCACAGTGGCACACACTCTGACATGCCTTATAGCTTAGACAGTTTAGAGGTATGTGTGACGTTGCATAATAAATGCAATTACAAATTACTATAGAGATGATTGATGCAAAGTGACTCCTTGCTGTTTCAATAAACTCAATTTATATTGCAAAACCACTGTGTTCTCTCTCTCTCTCTCTCTCTCTCTCTCTCTCTCTTGATATATATATGCCTGCTTATCACCTGGCATCAACAGGCAACTGGAAGTACTCAAGGAAACCAGGCTATTCAAAATGGCTTAAGAAAGTATTTTATTATATAATGGGTAAAGACAGTAAACCATTCTGATTGGCTCAGACCCCTTGGCAACTACTGTATGTCATTTTTTTTTTTACTTTATAGCACACTAAAAGAACAAGTGTCCAAAAATGGCAACTGGCTTGCTGACAGTATCCTTGTGCCACCCTGGCTTCACATCTCTGAAACCGCCATTTTGATTTCACATTACTGTAAAATTTAAAATTGGCAGAAAAAAATGTTTGCGTACTTCTCAGTTAAATTCAACACAGCTGCTCTGTTTTTGTCTCTACCTCCCTCCCTCCCAGTACACACAACAGTCACCTAAATTTAGAAAGTCTTTTTTTCAAATCCCCATTGTTGTCCCTCCTGAGCTGTTTATTCTCTGTCCTTCTAGGGCAGTTGGGCATTTGGCCTGCGGCCTAATGCCTCACTATGCCTCTAGGTTTGTGTTTGTCAGAGCATAACCCACACCCTGTTGTGTGTTATTGCTTACTTAAATAATGTGAGCAACTTAAAAAATTCAATTCAATTCAATTCACTTTATTTACCAGGTAAGACAACTGGGCCAAGGCTCTTTTTCAGTATCTTCCTGGTGCTTCAAATAAAGAAGCAAATATATAATAATACAGACATGCAATACAATACAAAAAATACTTGGACAGTAAACACAATACTAAATACATTTACATACAGCAAGTGATTGTAGGTAGCGATACAACTTTTTTTAAAACTTTTCTGCTTAACAACAGTAACACAATTATCCGTAAGTGTATTCCATGGAGTTGAACATTGAAATGATAAAGCTCTCTCACCCATACAGGTGTCTATACTAGGAATCCGTAAACACAACACATTAGTAGAACGTAAAGATCTAACAACTTCCTTTAAATTAATCAAGCTGTAAAAAGGTGATTTACAACCATGTACAAAAGTAACATTAGTCAGGCAGCCAAGCTTATAACAATAAGCCAATTTGGGAGGAAGTCAATTAAGTTCATTATATAAATCACAATGATGTGTATTATAAGGTTTAGCCAGAACAAATCTACAAATGGAATTAAAAGACTTATTTACCAAATCCAAATCTTTAAAGGCTAATTTAGCAAACAAAAAAGAATTGTAGTGCACGGCTGTAAGTAATACACTTTTCAACATCATTTCTCTTGCTTCTCTAGTTAAACAATCCTTAATTCAATATAAGGCACCTATTTTTTGATTTACAGACTTCATTATGTATCTAATATGTAAAGAATAGGTTAAACTAGCATCAAGTATTATTCCTAGATACTTTGTTTCAGTTACTTGTCTAATCATGTTACCTGCCAGTTCATGAATAACCAAAGGTTCAGCATTATGAACCTTTGGTACAGATCCAAATAAAACACATTCAGTCTTTTTGGAATTCAACACTAAACAATGATCCTGCAACCATTTATTCAGTGCTAAAAAATCCTGCTATAGAGAAATATTAATCTCACAGATTTTTAAAGAGCTGGTAAACAATATTATGTCATCAGCATACAACAACAAATTGGAAAAGTGTGGAACCCTAACAATAGGATCAATGAAAACAGAGAACAGCAGGGGCCCCAAAATGGACCCCTGTGGTACCCCATGCCATAGCTCACCTTGAGCCGACTGCACACCACCAATTTTCAAACCTTACTGGATGTGCCTTAAAATAACTAAGGAACCAATCGCAAGATATCTCAGCGAGCCCACGGTTCCCCAGTCTCCGGAGCAGCATGGAATGACTGACTAAATCGAAGGCTTTTGATAAGTCGATAAACAGACCACCAGTCAACTGACCGGCATCCAAAAATCTTAAAGTATGGTTAGTAAAACAAGCCAGTGCAGAGCCAGTGCTATAATGCCTCTGAAAACCATGCTGCTCCAGAGAAACAAGTTCCCTGGCTTCCAAGTAAACCTCCAGTTGACAGTTTAGCAATTTTTCAAAGATCTTACTTAATGGAGAAAGAATAGATATAAGCCAGTAATTATCAATTTCATGATGTTGACCCGATTTAAATATGGGTATAAAATAACAAACATAGCGAAAGGAGGACACCACAAACAGCATCCCCGGTGCTTCAGCCTTTTGGTTTTCATTAGGGGCATGACCACATGCAAAATTCCATCACCACTATATAGTAGGTGCAGTTAAGCAATTAATACACAACAGTGCGAGACTGATTACAGGTACACCTGATAAACATCATAACAAAGATTTTATACTATCCCCTATTATTTCAATTTCGTGCTCATAGTGTGCCAGTGAGTTAAAAACATGATACAAATGTAAAATGCTTAAGGAGACAGCACAGGGTAAAATGCCTTTTAATTAACTTTCTGGCTTGCTTCAACGGAATCTGACACTTACCTAAAGATTCCATGGTAAAACAGTTACCTGAATATTATGATTATGTAACATTGTGTGTTATTTTGGTGAAGCAGTCAGAAACACACAAGAATACAAGTAATCGTATGTCATGCAAATAAATAACTGCACTGCTAGGAGTATATTTAATTTTTTTTAAGTAATCTGTTTCAGTTTATAACTTATTATAGTGTGCCACTATATTTAGGGTTGAGTAGGGTGTTTAATGTTAAACCCCGATTTTTGCACTTTAATAACTTTACAATTGTTCAATGGATTTGTATGAAATTTTGCACACACTATTTTGTGGGGTTGGTCACTTGACATGCTAAGTTTCATTCTGGTCAGATGTACAGATTCTGAGATCAGGATAGCAAAAAAGTAATGTTTTTTGTGTTTTTTTCCCTGTTTTTTTTCAGCCCCTAGCACCTAAATGGTTTGGAATTTTGGCCTGAAATTTTCAGGATAGTGTCTGGCCCACAGTAGTGCCTTTTGCTGGTTTGGAGAAAAAATATTAATCCATTCCAGAGTTATTCATTTTTAAAGAGCACCTTTCCAGGTGGTTTGTATAAAAACTGCAAAGGAGCCTTACCTGATCTGAAGTCCCTAAGATCCAAAAGTTCAACTTAAAAGTTGTTAGATTTTACGATGGAAGGGATCGTAATTTGGCTCCATGAAGCCGACAGCAGCAGATCCCTTCTGTGGTGATTTGGCCACTGCTGGGTAATACTGCAGATTTTTTTTGTATATTTTTTCTGTGATTTTGTTCATGCTTTAAAAGGGTTACATGCAGAGGAACGTGGTTATGTTAAATTCCTAACCAGGATAGAAAGACGCCCATGTGACTTTTTAAAAGGGGTACATAGTTTCACTGAAAGGTCACAGGAAAG
Source organism: Neoceratodus forsteri (assembly GCA_016271365.2). Taxonomy (NCBI): domain Eukaryota; kingdom Metazoa; phylum Chordata; order Ceratodontiformes; family Ceratodontidae; genus Neoceratodus; species Neoceratodus forsteri. Next base: position 761,132,475 of record CM057453.1, read on the forward strand.
AAGAAATGTCTTGCAAAATATTTGACATTCCTCTGTGATCTGAGAACAGGCTGATTAGCCAGGAAACCTAAGAGTCCATTTTCAAAGGGGATTTCCCTGGTTAGCTTATTAAAGAGAAACAGAGTAAAATTTTACTGTGTGCTTTTGCATGTCTATTTCCAACCTTAATTTGTGTTATTCTGTAATCACATTTCTAAGTCTTTTGTTTGTAACGTTTGTGTGATAATTATTTAAGTAATTTAGTAAAAGCACTTTGCTTTTAAAACTGCCTGTGAATGATTTGTGTGTGTGTAACAAAGTGGAAGGTTTATTCAAATCTGAGATCAACCTGGTGAATGCAAGGTGTCACCATCACTACCAAAGATAGGATCCTGAAAAGGGAATCTAGGGCCCAAGTAGGGGAGATACGTAGGTCTTGGGAGGGTCTGTAAGGGGGAACTAGGTCTCTGCACCACCCGTGGGAGAAGACACAATCAGGGTTATGAGAGTCAGCCCCAGAGGGCTCATAATGCCTTGGGTCTTCCCCCACAGTACAGCAACCAAGGAAGGTTTGCCCCTGGCTACAGACTTGAGACTGTATTTTACCCTTACCAGATTTGAGATGAAGCTCTGGGACCTCGTGGTGAGTATTCAATTGTGAATGCAGTGAGCACTATAGGAGGACACGAAGAGGGTATTCCTGTCCCCTCCATCGTGGATTGCACTTGGGGTGGGCACTGTGAGCTCAGTGGACCCAGCCCCAGCAGTAGGTTCATGACACCTTCCGCTTCCTAGTCTTCAGTACTGCCCCCACCCTAGCATCTACTATGACGTTTTATGTGGAGAGCGTGGGGATGCGCTCCATAGATTACTATCAGGACTGATTTTTATGTGTTTTATTTAATAGATCAGGGTTCCGATTCAGATAAAACAAGGTAAATGTTCAACTAATGAGACTTTGGAAGAGGTGAGGCACCTAAAATGTTTCTGGGAGAATATTATACAAAACACAGTAAAGGTGCTCTTTAAAATTTCAGTTGCTGAGCATGCTCAGTAAGCACTTCAGGATAGCTGTATGAAATGAAATGAAAAAAGAATCCTTTTTCATATGGGGCCAATCATTTTTCATTTGCCGCCATCTTGTTTCAGTTTTTTCCAAAAAAACATTTTTCAAAACTCCCAAAAGTGACATCTTGTACAGAGAACAAGACATTTATCTTGCTCATTGGGACCTGTTAGGTGGATTTTGCACTTGACTGGTGCACAAATTACCCCCAAATACATTTTATTTTTAAATTTATGCAGCCTTCTTCGTGACTCACTTCCATTTTTTCCGTATGGCCTTTTTCATTCATATAGAAAAACATCCCTTCAAACAGCAAAAGGATTTTGGACTTTTTTTTCTGATCCTTTTTTCGTTTGAAAGGATCCTTCTGCATATGAACGAAAAAGGCCTTATGGAAAAAGTGAAAAAAAAAACTAAGTCCAAAATATTTTTCTGTATGAAGAGATCCTTTTTCATTTGATATGGAAAAGGATTCCTGCACACAGAAAAGGATTTTGCACATATTTTTTTCCCTGGTTTCATTGACTAGTATTGTATGTAGGCCCCCCTTCCTCGTCTAGGGGTATCTGGATGATAAATTGGTGGGGAACTGTACAACCCAAGAAACTCAGTCCAGATATAAAACAGGAAAACAGTACCTGAGACCCATGGGTGGTGCTAGTGATGGATGAACTCCATTGGGGGGTTGCTCCCTGGCTGCCAGATGATGAAGGGATGGTGCACTTGGATGACACAAATCTTCACCTGCAAGGCCAGACAGGTGATGCAGATCTTCACCAGCCTGGCCTTGAACACTTCACCGGATGGCCTTTGTAGACAGTTTTCACCAGGCAGGCTTCTTGACGACTTCCTCCTCGATGGAGCGCAGGTTCTTTGGGATCAACCCTGGAACACACTGAAACAGGCTGTGGAGGCAAACTTCTTTTAGCTGCAAAACAGGTCCTCCAATAAATGAGGCAAACACCAAACTGCAGAAAACCGAGGATCCCATTTAACCAACAGTTAATAACCAACAGTTAATAAACAGGAACAATTACTCCATGGAGCAATAAGACAGTTCAATTGCTTTAGACTGGGACAGGTCACATCATAACTAGTGGTGCTGTGCACTGCAGAGGTTGCACCATAAGCAAGTTAGTTCGAGTGGCTACCTATAGCCTAGGTAGCTACAGTCCAAATGCAGGCAGCAAAACCACTTGTGGCCAAATCAAGCCCTTGAACACAGCAGCAAGACCTTCCTTTCCTCTCCATTCTAGCCTAGTTCCCAAGCTCTGCCTTCAGAGGGACAACTGCCTAGTCGTCACAGCCACCCTCTAAATGCAGGCGCTTTCAGGGCAGGCAGCCCCGAGACAGAAAGTCCCAGAACAAGGGGATGACTATGACCGGGGGGGCTTGCAGAACCCCTGGCCCCTTACAGTACCCCTCCTCATGGCTCAATTCCTTCCTCTGTGCTCCCTTGCAGGCAGCAAATCTTCTTCCTGTCCCCTTTTTAGGAACCAAATGCAACAGCTAGCCAAATGTGCTCCCTTTCTGGCAGCCCATACTAGCTCCCTTGCTGGCAGCCCAACTGTCCTTCTGTCCCTTCTTAGGACCAGCACTGCAGGCTAGCCCTGACAGGGCTCCCAACAAATGGCCACCGCCATGTTCTACGCCCAAACTTACTTATCAGTCCAAAACAAATAGATGACTGCATTGCTGAGTAGGCAGATGCCCCACTCCAACTTCCTCTCGTCTCTTTCTACCTGGGGGGAATCTCTCTAGCATGCCAAAACAGCCCCTTTCATCTGTTTCCCCCAAAAGGCACCAAAAATCCACAGGCCCGATCAGGGACCCGACTCCCAGGTGCCAAAGTTATGGTGCTCCCCCTTAGACTTCCGGAACCCATAGTCCCAATCAAACTATTTACATGGCCCCAGACACAGTGCCAGCCAGCACCAAAAACTACTCACCCCCAAAGGGAGCTACTGTTCCTTTAATGTTTTGAGACTCGCTAGTCACGCATGCCCAATAGCGTGGACCGGCAAAACTATTCACAATTTTTTTATTTTAATTTGTCTTCCTGTGGCTCTGAGTTCAGCCTTCCCCAGAACTGGACCCAGGACCCATGGAGCAGCTGCTCCATCAAATCTTTTTTCCCTTTCTTGTCTGCATGGTGGCCATGCATGCCCAGTAAAGACACGACCATCATTACTATTTACACACTGTGGTCCCATTGCTATGGCAACCCTCTGGGACTAAACACTGTCCCAAATGCACCTGGAGGTGTGGAGACAATCATGTGGCACCTGACCCCCCCGTCCCAAAAGGCCAGGTACCACAATGAGGTGGCTGGAGCCACTAGGATCTTCCATGGACTGCACAGGTCCAAATCCCACTAGGAGCCACTGTAGAACTCCAAAATGGAGGGAAGCTATGGAGCTCCTTTCAGGTAAGCCCATTTTGGGGGGTTTATACTCTCCCCTCACTTAAATGTGCGCCACCCTCGGCAAGCCAAGACTCACTCTACACTATTTAGACTATAATTATGCTATGCCTAAACTATTACTACCTGTTCAAACACTGACCCGGCTCACTAAACCACCTAAACATCAACATAAAAATAAATTAAAGGATTGATGTACAGGAGTTAAGCACATACTGTGCTTATACTACCAGCCTTTTTTTTACATTCTATTTATGTTCCTCCTTGCTCCCAAGTGCTACATCTTCATGAGTTGCCAGGGCATCTGCCTCCTTCCTTGCTGCCTGGAGTCCTCAGTGAAACCTCCATGTAGCCTTGGCTATTCCTCCCAAGCAGGGACTAGGTGGGGCCCATACACCCTGAGCTTTAATGTTTTGTTGGGGGCCACCGGACAGGACAGGCAGGGGAATGTTGAAGGTCTGTGCTGGGCGCTACAACTATCTGGCACTCAAAGAGCTGCTTTTCCCTGTTCCTCCTGGGGTGATGTGTGCCCTGACGTCTAGACATGAGTACCGATGTCCATCACACCTCTCCCCCATGAAAGTAGCTTGGTGTCTGCTGCATCTCTGGCCTCTGCCAGAGATCAGTCAGGCACTGAGCCTCTTCCCCCCTCCCTCCCTGCCTGGAGAGGATGAGCAGTCTTCTGATGCTCAAACCTTCTCCCCCAGCTAGCCCTCTGTTTCCCTGGGCACCTTTCCGAACCCAGGTCGACATCGTCATGAGCGGTAGCACTACTGCTGCACTGGTGGGCCGGCCCCATGAGTGTCAGATTTTGAACTTCCATAACTAGTTAAATTAAATGAGAATGCAGGATAGTGTGCAGTACTAGTGTCTAACTCTTTAGATTTTTAAAGGCTAAATGAACTCACAATTATTGTTCAGATTTTTGAGATGTATTCAGGTTGACAAAACAGTAGCTCATCTGGATTTAATCTGCATTATGATATAATCATGATTTAAAGTCTGTATATTTCTATTAGGTTTACATATTAAGCTGCGAAACTTGGCAAATGAAATTTTAATGCAGGACACTGTAGGCATGTGCAGTACTAGTAGCAGTGTCTTTAGCACTCTACACTGCTGAAATTTGTGAAATGCAGTTAGCATGGAATGCAGTTATGGAATGTAGAAGCAAGTTAGCAAAGAAAAAGCTTATCAGGCAGATGGTGCAGGGCTGTGCTGCACAGGGTCCGAAGGTGGTCTACCACAGAGCTGGCCAATCTGATTGACCAGGTGGTGGCCAGGGAGGATCAGCTACTGGGCAAGGGAGTGGGGTCTGACAGGCCATGGAGAGAGGTGTAACGATGCACAGGGGTCACATGCACCAGTGACCAATGTTGGGAACCAATACAATGACCTGCAGAGGAGGTGGGCATGCCACTTGCAACAACTGTGGGAGATGGTAGACAGTGGCATCGTGCCAAGGCCAGGTGAGTACAGATGGCTTTATTTTTTTGTCACATCTCTATTTCCTCTTCTTTCATGGAGCATATCCCTGTGATCCCCTGGCCACTGACACCTGCACCCCCTGGGCCCATTCTGGCAGCCCCTCAGAGCAGGCCATTAATTGATCATGTCGCTCTGAATGTAGGATCCTGTTGGGTACCGGGGGCACCGGTGCGGCGATCAACCACAGAGATCATGCCTCACCATTTTCTGCCTGTTTTTTCTTTGCCCCAGAGAGCTGGATGTGCAATGGCATGCAAGCACATACATGCTGATGCCAGCTGCGCTCTCCCCCCACTCTGCTGCTCACTGCTTGTAGTGCTACTGGCTTCCACCAGTAGCAGCTACAGTGCTCTGCAGTGCCCCAACCCTCCCCAGAGGAAGGAGAGCAGTTGTGGGATGCTCAATCCTTCCTCTCTCCTGCCCAACTCCGGCGGCCGAGTCCATTCCTGAACCCAGGTCACCCGGTGTGGTGCGGGGTGTGGCATCCAGCACCTCAACCCTCAGTGCCACTGGGCTGGCACTACAGATGGCTTTATATATGGTTTGGGTTGTGTCCTGTGGGCTGTCCTGTTTCACAATAATATACCTCAGGAGTACTGTCCCTGAAGGACTGCACTGTACCTATGTGTCTTTGTTGTGCCCCCTTTGTCTTATGGGATCTGCCCCATTGTATGGCCTTATTGTGTGTGTGCAGGTGTATGCGCCCACTGTCCCAGTTGATGTCCCTTGCTGTGTACATGACAAGACTCACTGTGTTTCTCTGAGGCATGCACCTGTCATGTGAACACAGCTGTGTGCTACCACAGTGGCATGGCTACAGCGTGAGGGTGGCTGACAGGGAATGTATAGTTTCTTTAAATGCTATTTAGAGTTTGGTTCTTGGTAGCTGTGCTGGTAGGTGTACCTAACAGCACGTGGGTGTGACCACCATCTGTGCCATGTACATTTTCTGTGTTATACTGCATGGGACTTTCTTTTTTTTTTTTTTATTTATTTCAATCTAGGATTACAATACCTTTGAGCTGAGGCTCTTTTACAAAGGTTCCACGTCAGCGTGTGCAACAGTCATCATTTTTAGTTACAAACATAACGTCACTGACTTACAGACATGTAACCAGTACAAAGACTTGAGCTATGAGCAAAACAAGGGAGGGGGTCGATGGGGAGAAGTGAGGGTAGGAGATCGAGGTGCGGGTAGGAGGTGCAGGGGTAAGGGGAGTACGGGAGGTGGGTGGGGGCAGGGGCAGGAGTGGAGATACAGGGGGGAGGTGGGCGAGGGTCAGAGACAGTGCACCCAGGGGGCCTTGTCAAGGGAATATGCCAGGTAAGGTGTTAGGGGTGCAAAGACTGATTGTAAGTGCTGGGTGCTGGGGCATGTGCAGCTAGAATGGTGGAAATGTTAAGATGGGCAATCGCAGGATACAAGCAGTGAGAGGCGCAGCTTGGACTTGAAAAGACCGAGTGTTGGAGCGGTCACTATGGCGCTGCCAAGAGAGTTGAGCCAGTTTAATGCCCGATAGGCAAATGATCTTTGTCCTTGGGTCATGCGACATCGTGGGCTATGTAGTAGATGGGAATTGGATCTCCTTGTAGTGACATTCCTATGTCTAGGCTTAAGGAGGACACAGACACCAGGTGGGCCAAGTCTCATTATGATTTTCTTGGCCATGATGCAGGTTTGGTATTTTATGCGTTTGTCCAGTTGAAGCCATCCAGATTGGGAATAAAGGTCACATGTGTGGATATGGCGATGTGAGCCAGTGATGAGATGACAGGCCTTATTCAGGGAGGTCACGATACGTTTGAGAGCAGTGGTAGATGCAGACCCATATATGATAAGACCATAGTCTATGATGCTGACAACGAAGCTTTGGACGGCCACTGACAGTGCTTCTGGGGTTAGGCGTTTCCTGTGCCGGAATAATATGCCTAACCTCGCATTGACAGACTTTGCCACATTGCTAATATGGACAGCGTATGAGAGGTGGGGATCAAGGGTGATGCCAAGGTACTTGAATGATTGTGTTTGCTCTAGGATGGCTCCTTGTTCAGTTGCAATGGAGAGGTGGAGTTGTTTGTTTTGTTGTGGGGGCTGCAAAAGACCATAGACTTGTTTTTTTTCTGATTGAGAAGCAGTTTATGATTTAGGAACCAGGATTCAATGGAGGAGAAGGCCCGCTGAAGTTTATTTTGTAATTGGTTTGGATCGGGGTCTGAAGTGAGGATCACAGCATTGTCGTCGTAGAGAATTATTTGTTTTGGGCAGCTGTCCGGTAGTGAGTTTAAGAATAGGCTGAAGAGGAGAGGTCCCAGAATGGAGCCCTGGAGGACTCCTGAGTGGACCAGTCTAGGGTCCGAGAGTGTATCAGCGATTCTTACTGTAACCCCCCTGCAAATGGGGGTTCCCAAAAGACTTCCAGGAGCTTGCTTGAATGCTCCAAGCCTGAATGGTGTTTGGCGTTTAAGCCATTTATCAGTGAGTGTTTTTAGAACCTCTGGTACTGTCTCTTTAAGAGCTGTCTGCTTGCAGACATAATTAGTTTGTATGGGGGACTGTGTGTTTCTTTGATTGAGTACCACTCAAGCTGCTGCCAATTCACCCCATTTTGCAGTCACTAGAGTGCAAAGGAACCTGTCTGAAAGATGTAACTGATTGCCAGAAATCATTTACAGTAATAATAAAATTACAGTTTGTCTAACCTGCTTTCTTTGCAGTCAGAACTGTCTGCCTAGTTCCCCATTCTGGTTTGAACTGCTGAACTGGACCAATCAGTGTGGGTAAACTAGCTCTAAAATGATGCCTTGGACGAATCAGAACTTGGGACTCATAATCTGAGCCAGCCACAAGAGGATTGTATGGGCAGTGACTCTGGGAGATGTAGTTTAGACTTCGGTGCCTTTTGGACCAACAGCAGCAGTCTATTGTGAGTGACAGCCAATCCAGTCAAGAACTGGGAGGAACTCAAAGGAAGTGCCCGGTTTTGTCGGTTGGAGTTCAGTTGAGCTTTGGCAGTGAAGAAGGAAGGAGCCCTGTACTTTTCAGTGTGCAGTTTTAGTCAAAAACGTGTAAGGCCCAGAGTTCCGGTCTGCAGCTTGTTAGGACTGAATCCATCCTGTGAAAAGAATCAAAGGATCTCTGAAGAGTAGAAACCAGGCTCACCCTGTAGAAGACTGGAGGAATTGCTGAAAATTACACTCGGTCTGTCAGGAACTGAATCTGCTGTGTGTTCTCCTGGGTATTGTGCAGCAATTATGATCAGGATACAGATGCAGCCTGCCGGTATAGTGCTTTCTTTTATATGGATGTGTGAAGAGGTTTGTGTACCTCAAGTGAGCCCTGCTGACATTGAAGGACCCTATCTTATTTGGAGGTCGTGAGTACTAATTCAGGGTCGCTCCTGTTGAATTGCCACATTAAATCCAAATGGAATTACTGTACTGCTGACTGTTTAATTCTCCTTTTCTCTGTGTGAAAAGGGCCCCTACCAGCTGCCACGGTTTGGACTAGCCACTAGGGCTTGGGTACCAGGGACAGTAACTGATAGGGATAGGCCTGTGCACAGAGCCATAGGTAGATTATTAGAGTGATAAGCTAATTAACCTGATTTCCCCTGTCCTTGTTATATCCCCTAAATAAATCAGAGCTGCTTGTTTCAGCAAAGTTATACTGCCTGAGGTATTTGTCTATGTTAAAGTACTGTACTGTGATTGTTGCACTGTATCTCATTTCACAGGAGGTCCCAGTGTCGAACCAGACCTGGGGGTAAGTGTATACTGTGAAGGTAATTCTGATATATTGTGTGGGCACTAGTGGGAAGAAAGGGGTTGCAGTGTCCCAGAGGGCTGTGACCAAGTTAGTTTAACTATTGCAAACCCTGACCTCTGGGTGGAGGCACCCGCCATTGGATCCAGGCCCCTCAACCTGTTAGTGGCAAATCAGGCAGGGGTAGTAGCCCTGGGATAGCGCCATCTAGGGGTTACATCTTGGAGGCTCACCGCTGGGATTGTGTGTCCTCTAGTGGCCATATTTGAACCACTGTTAAGAAAAAATGGGTACCCGACAGAAGTGGCTGTGCACCGCTGGTGGAGTGGTGTACTGGGAGGAGATCGACCCCAAAATGCTATGCTTATCCTGGACATCCCCTGGGTATCAATACGACACTGTGCAGGGAGTACTTTCCAAGGTGGAAGGTTTACAAAACCCTGTGGTGGTGGGTCGGCATGCTAATCTGCTCACCCACACTTTCCTGGCCCTAGTAGAGTTTAAGGATCCCATAGATAGCTCCAAAGTGCCACAGACCATTACCCCAGAGGGAGCCCTCACTGCTTGGAGAGTGATAACTAAGGACAGTAAAGACCGGGGAATCAGCCCCCACACTATCTGAAACTTTGAGGAGAAATTTGCTGAATGGTTGCTGGGAGAGGAAAACTGTGGAGGACTTGAAGAAACTATTCTTGCCACCTGGGGGTGTTCCTCCCCAACACCTCTCCTGCTCCAGTGCCCGTAATGGTGGCCTGAACCAATGCAGACTCCTATTTCTGCACCTGCCATTAGTCACGACTCTTACCAAGGTTGAGGATCTTCTCTGGCACCCTCCCACCCCCAAGGGGAGGATGACTGGGAGACCTGGATGAACTATGTTGCCCCCAAGTGCTAGAATGGCAATGCTCGGAAGGCGAAAAGCTAAAGAGGGTTAGTGAGAGCCTCCGAGGTCCTGCCCTGGCTACCATCCGTAAGCAACGGGCCAGTAACCCTGAAGCGACTGCACAGGCCTATCTTGAGGCCTTGGAGAATGTGTATGGAGCCCAGATTCTGATGAGGACCTATGGTGGAGAGTAAGAAATGCACAACAGTACCAAGGGAGTTGTTGTCTGTGTATGTATCTCGGCTGGAAAATTGTTGCAAGAATGCCTCAGAAAGGGTAGTTTGCCAGCGATTGAACTAGACCGAACCAGACTGGAAAGAATCCTTAAGTCTGCCCCCTTCTCAGAACTGCTGTTGCTTCAAGTTACGCCTGGCAAATCGACTGGAATCCCCACCCTCCTATGATGAGTTAATGAGAGAAATTCGAGGAGTTGAGAAAGGCGACTCGGAGGTACCTGCACCAACAGCTGTGGCTACGACCGAGTGACTGAGGGTGACCCATCAAGTGAAGTTCAGGGCAGAGGTTGACAGTCAATGAGTGCTCTGACAAGGAAAAGATATGCCACAATGGGGTGAACTGTTGAGGAGATCCGAATTCAAAAACAGTCCCTTTATGAAGGCCACACTGCAAGCACGGGCCCTGACCTATATCCGACTGCATCTGCTATGGGGTGGGGTACCCACCATGTATCTCCTGCTGATAACAGCTCGAACTCGATTCCTTGACCATGGAAGTGGAGAAACTGACGAGATGTCTCCAAATGCTTATCACGCGCAGACAGAGATGGCACCAAGGTTTCAAGTTAGAATACCCCGCCCTGGCTCCCCAGTGTGCGCCTCGGCCAGCTCAAACTCCAGAAAGTATGTTTTGCTATAATTGTGGAAGATGGGCACATGAAAAGGGAATGCCAGTCCCCAAAAGACACTGACAAAGTTGCATATAGGCTACAAGGAGAGCTGGAGAAGAAATCAGTGGTTAAGAGGTGCACGACATGATCCCAGTGAGGGCACCAAAATGCTAATTCACGCCTTTTGTGGCAAGGTCAGTTGCCCAGGCCCCCACTACCGCCTCTCAGACTGGTCCAGAATAGTGGGTCCTCCATGGAGACCACTGTAAAGGTGAGAGGAGTGTCTACAAGAGCTATATTAGACAGTGGCTCCCAAGTGACAATTATGTTCCAAGATTGGTATCAGAAGCATTTGTCAGACTACCCTTACAACCATTAGAAGGACTGCATGTATGGGGGTTAAGGAGAAGGCTCACCCTATTCCGGTATATCCGAATTTGGCTGTCTTTCCCCACCTCCGTGGCTGGAGTGGCCGAACAAGTAGAGACCCTAGCCTTAGTGTGTCCCCCACTGGACTGTATGATGGTGTCCCTTTGTTGATTGGAACAAATGCTCATATGTTCGGAAGGCTGGCACAGTTGTGTTATGAAAAACAGGGGTCAAAGACTAGTAGAGCTTTAAGAGTTCCGCTTTAATTAAGAAGGCCTATGAGGCACAGAGAGATGCTGAAAAACAGAACCAGAGGAACCGGTCGAATTGTATGGAAGAAGGATCCTGAGTCTCTGATCCTGGCGCCAAATGCCCAGTGTACCTACAGGGAGAGGTCCGTATCAGAAAGGATGTTAAGAATAAAATATTAATGTTGGATGCACCAGGCGATGGAAAATTGCCAGAGGGACTGCTGGTCAAGCCTAGTATTTTGCCCGCTAGAGCCCATGCTTATGCCAGAAGGGTAATGGTCCAAGTTCATAATGTGTCTGAAAGAGACATTCGAGTAAACAGAGGTTGCATCCTGGCTAATGTGCATTGTGCAGACACTGCAGTGCTACCCAGCAGCAAGAGTTCAAGGAAGAATGACAGAGTAACGCCTGACTTGTTTGATTTCGCGACTCCGCTGCCAGCTGAATGGAAAGTGAGGATCAGTGAGAAGCTTGCCCAGAGAGACCAGGTGTTTTCTTTAAAGGAATGGGATGTAGGATGCGTGCAAGGAGCTGAGACAATATCCGCTGCATGACGAAAGACCATTTCGGGTGAGAGGTCTCACGCCTGGCACCTGCTGACATAGATGATGTGAGACGGCATCTGCAAGAGATGTTAGCTGCTGGTGTAATACAAGAATCCAGAAGCCCTTATGCTTCCCCATTGTGGTAGTGAGGAAAAAGAATGGAACAGTAAGGATGTGTGTGATTATCGCACTTAAACCGGGCGGACTATCCCTGATCAGTACACAATGCCCCGCATTCAGGATGCTTTGACTGCCCAACGGGAGCAAGTGGTTCTCTGTTGGATCTCCGCAGTGGGTACTACCAGATCCCGATGGCCCCAGAGGACCGTGAGAAGACGCCTTTATCTGTCCGCTGGCTTCTATGAATTCATGAGGATGCCTCAAGGGATTTCAGGTGCCCCAGCCACTTTTCAACGATTGATGGAGCGTGCAGTGGGGACATGAACTTACTAGAGTGCCTGGTATACCTAGATGATGTTATTGTGTTTGGCAGCTCACTGGAGGAACATGAGAGCAGATTATTTAAGGTATTGGACCGACTGGAGGACTTTGGCCTTAAACTGTCCATTGATAAGTGTCAATTCTTTCAAACATCAGTAAAGTATGTGGGACACATAGTATCCACCGAGGAATAGAGACCGACCAGTAAAGTTGAGGCCTTGACCACCCCAACACAGCCCAAAAATCTAAAAGAACTGCAAAGATTCCTGGGATTCTGTGGTTATTATCGGCGCCATCAAGGACTATTCAAGAGTGATCCGCCCCTTTACTAACCTTTACTCAAGGGTATCCCCAACCCACAAAAATACCAAAAGTCAGCAGCCCTCAAGACTGAAAGAGTGTATTTTCATCCGAGTGAAGTATTTGGGGCCCGCTGGACTCCTGATTGTGAGACTGCTTTCATGAGATCATATATCAACTTACCCATGCTCCAGTGCTGGCCTATGCCGATCCAAGAAAACCTTACGTCCTGCACACTGATGCTAGCTTGCAAGGGTTGGGGCTGTGTTGTACCAAGAGCACGAGAATGGCCTGAGACCAGTGGCCTTTGCCAGTAGAAGCCTGACCCCATCCGAAAAGAACTATCCTGTACATAAGTTAGAGTTCCTAGCTTTGAAGTGGGCTATTGTTGACCAATTCCATGAGTACTTGTATGGGGCTAAATACTAGTAAAACTGACAATAATCCTTTGACCTATGTGCAGACCTCAGCTAAGTTGGATGCCACTGGCCATAGGTGGCTTTCTGCATTATCTACATATGACTATGCTCTCGAATACCGAGCAGGTCTGAACCACATAGATGCTGATGCTCTCTCCGGAGGCCTGTTCCCCAGAATGATTGGGTCCGATTGCAGAACCTGACATTCGGGCACTCTGCCGAAGTTTGACAGGGAGGAACAAATGTCCACGGACGCAGTGGACTGCATGGTGGATTGCTTGGGAGCCTCTGAGAATTGCATACCTGCTGCTTATTGCCACTTTTCTGCAATAGACATTGTGCACTGCCTCAGCTGGACAATGACAGTATTCGCGGGCTCAATCCCGCGATCCCATGATCAAAGCAGCTTTAGAAGCCTCTATGCAGGAAAAGATGTGCCAAATTACGCCCACTGATTTGAGAACTGCACTGTTATACAAAGAAGGTCCTAAGTTGAAACTGATCAATAAACTGTTATACAGAGAAACAGTAGACAGAGGGGACAAGTAGACAAACAACAACTAGTGCTGCCCACTGCCTTCGAGACTCAGTACTGAGGTCCTTGCACAACCACATGGGGCACCTTGGTATAGACAGAACACTTGACTTGGTGAGATCCAGATTCTATTGGCCTAAGATGGGGCTGATGTGGAGCAACACATTCAACTTGTAGTCGCTGCTTACAGAGGAAAGCTTTGCCCCAGAGGGCTGCCCCCTAGTTAACATCACCACCAGTGCACCCATGGAGCTGGTCTGTATTGATTTTCTGAGTTTGGAGTCAGATCAAAGAAATATCAGTAATGTGCTGGTGGTCACTGACCATTTCACGAGATATGCCCAAGCTTTCCCACGAAAGACCAGAAAGCATCCACTGTGGCCAAAGTACTTGTAGAAAACTTTTTGTTCACTATGGGGCTCCACAAAGAATCCATTCTGATCAAGGAGAGACTTTGAGAGTCGCCTGATCAAAGAGATGCTTTCTCTGTGGGGAGTGCAGAAGTCCAGAACCACCTTACCACCCCAGGGGACCCACAGCCTGAACGCTTCAACCGCACTTTGCTAGATATGCTAGGCACCCTGCACCCAAAGGACAAGCCTAGATGGAGCCAACAAATTAGCACCCTGGTACATGCTTATAACTGCACCAAAGTGATGCCACTGGATTCTCCCCTACCGCCTGATGTTTGGAAGAGAAGCTCGACTACCAGTAGATGTGTGTTTTGGGGTCTCTCCTGATGGGTTCAAGCTGACAACTATTTACAGTATGTGCAAAAGTTAAAGGCCCAGCTAACTCATGCGTACCAACTGGCTCAAACCATGGCTGCCAAAAGAAATCTGGCCAACAAAGAAAGGCATGATAAAAGGTGAAAGCACAGGAACTCCAGGAGGGAGATCGGTTGCTAAGAAATCTGGGACTGCATGGCAAGCACAAGATTGCTGACCGATGGCACCATCTCCCTCACATTGTAGTGGGCAAACTAGATGATCTGCCAGTGTACAAAGTAAGGCCTGAGAATAATTCAAAGATGTAAAAACAATGCATAGAAATCATTTACTGCCCATTGGACAAATCTTAATTGAGTCTGAGCCCCTAGAAGATGCCCCTCTGGACCAGTGACTAGAGCTGCTGCTAAGAAAAGATCAAGAAAGTCTGCACCTACAGAAGCAAAGTTAAAGTGTTCCCTCCACAAGTCCCAGTTGAGCATGACTGTCAGTCCATATCGGAAGAAAGTGAGAGGACTTTGAATACTATCCTTCTACGAACTGAGTCAATTGTTTCGGGCAATCCCTAGTCAATACTGAGACAAAGCTGGGCTTCTGACTGTCTAAGCCCCCAGCTTCATCCCTGAGCCAATGCTCCCAGAAAGTGAAGTGCAAAGCATCAGATCAGACGAAATGGAATCATTGTGCATGGTTGAACTGTTTGAGCTTTCAGGGAGGAAATGATAGATTGGGGCAGACTGGTGATACACCCAACAAGAAGAGTATTTTGAGTGCCCTGACAGTCCACTGCCAGTGTCCGAAAGCTCTCCATGCAGCCAAATGTTGTGGACTCAGAAACTGTAACTCCTGGAGCTGAAAGTGCCCCAGGTTCAGCCTCTCTACCCCCATGGAGACTCCTGACAAGTGAGGACAATGCTGAAATGAGGCTCAGAGTGCAGAGACTATAACAGTTCCCCTAGAAAGACTGGTCGAGCTGTAAAGCCTGTGGTGCACCTCAGTTATGATTCACTTGGGAGGCCTGTGGACTTGCCTCTCAATGTTGTCCATAAAGGAGTGTATGTGTCCCCGAGCTCATTGCCCAAACTGAGCATCAGTGCTAACCCAAGTTACTTGTGTTCTCTAAGTATGGTGCCCTTGCCCCATCCAGCCCCAAGGTAACTGATAGGGAAGGGTCCCTCTTCAGGTTTCTATGTACAAGAGGTAATAACTTGAGTTATGGTACAATGTGTGTGTTATACTGTGTAAAGAGGACGATTGCAATGTTTCAGAAATGGTTCTTGGTAAAATGATGTATTGACTGATGATTACATGTGAGCCTAATGCAAATGTATATGGTTGCAGTTGAAACTTATAGGTACTTTGCTTGACGCGGACGCCAAGCTTTTCCCAGGCTAGGAAGGTGTAACCCCCTGCAAATGGGGGTTCCCAAAAGACTTCCAGGAGCTTGCTTGAATGCTCCAAGCCTGAATGGTGTTTGCATTTAAGCCATTTATCAGTGAGTGTTTTAGAACCTCTGGTACTGTCTCTTTAAGAGCTGTCTGCTTGCAGACATAATTAGTTTGTATGGGGACTGTATGTTTCTTTGATTGAGTACCACTCAAGCTGCTGCCAATTCACTTCATTTTTGCAGTCACTAGGAGTGCAAAGGGAACCTGATCTGAAAGATGTAACTGATTGCCAGAAATCATTTACAGTAATAATAAAATTACAGTTTGTCTAACCTGCTTTCTTTCAGTCAGAACAGTGTCTGCCTAGTTCCCCATTCTGGTTTTGAACTGCTGAACTGGACCAATCAGTGTGGGGTAAACTAGCTCTAAAATGATGCCTTGGACGAATCAGAACTTGGGACTCATAATCTGAGCCAGCCACAAGAGGATTGTATGGGCAGTGACTCTGGGAGATGTAGTTTAGACTTCGCGCCTTTTTGGACCAACAGCAGCAGTCTATTGTGAGTGACAGCCAATCCAGTCAAGAACTGGGAGGAACTCAAAGGAAGTGCCCGGTTTTGTCGGTTGGAGTTTCAGTTGAGCTTTGGCGTGAAGAAGGAAGGAGCCCTGTGTTTTCAGTGTGCAGTTTTAGTCAAAAACGTGTAAGGCCCAGAGTTCCGGTCTGCAGCTTGTGTAACAGCTGAATCCATCCTGTGAAAAGAATCAAAGGATCTCTGAAGAGTAGAAACCAGGCTCACCCTGTAGAAGACTGGAGGAATTGCTGAAAATTGCACTCGGTCTGTCAGGAACTGAATCTGCTGTGTGTTCTCCTGGGTATTGTGCAGCAATTGCGATCAGGATACAGATGCAGCCTGCCTGGTATAATGCTTTCTTTTATATAGATGTGTGAAGAGGTTTGTGTACCTCAAGTGAGCCCTGCTGACATTGAAGGACCCTATCTTATTTGGAGGTCGTGAGTACTAATTCAGGTCGCTCCCTGTTGAATTGCCACATTAAATCCAAATGGAATTACTGTACTGCTGACTGTTTAATTTTCCTTTCTCTGTGTGAAAGGGCCCCTACCAGCTGCCACGGTTTGGACTAGCCACTAGGGCTTGGGTACCCAGGGACAGTAACTGATAGGGATAGGCCTGTGCACAGAGCCATAGGTAGATTATTAGAGTGATAAGCTAATTAACCTGATTTCCCTGTCCTTGTTATATCCCCTAAATAAATCAGAGCTGCTTGTTTCAGCAAAGTTATACTGCCTGAAGTATTTGTCTATGTTAAAGTACTGTACTGTGATTGTTGCACTGTATCTCATTTCACAGGAGAGTCCCAGTGTCGGAACCAGACCTGGGGGTAAGTGTATACTGTGAAGGTAATTCTGATATATTGTGTGGGCCACTAGTGGGAAGAAAGGGGTTACAGTGTCCCAGAGGGCTGTGACCAAGTTAGTTTAACTATTGCAAACCCTGACCTCTGGGTGGAGGCACCGCCATTGGATCCAGGCCCCTCAACCTGTTAGTGGCAAATCAGGCAGGGGTAGTAGCCCTGGAGGCCATAGGGCCATTCTAGGGAGTTCTACAAGGTAACTCTTAAACCAGCCAATGGTGTGGGTTGACAGCCCAGTGTTCTGAAGCTGGACAAGTAGGAGGCGGTGATTGACGGTGTTGAAGGCTTTAGTTAAGTCAATGTAGATTGAGCCTAGTAGTTCACCGGAATCAAGTGTATTGTGGATTGCGCCGGTGAATTCAAGTAGGGCTGTGGAGGTGCTGTGACCTTTGCGGAACCCATGTTGTTGCTTGTACAGGATGTTGTACGTATCCAGGTATTCTGTTAGCTGGTCTGAGACGATGCGTTCTAGTGCCTTGGAGAGTGGGGGTAGTAGGGAGATAGGTCTGTAGTTATCGTGGGCAGTTTTGTCACCACTTTTATGGACTGGGGTGACAGTGGCAGATTTCCATCTGTCCGGGGAACTGGCTAAGGCTGAGGGAGAGGTTGAAAATTCTGGTCAGAGGACTAAGCACTTCATCAAGTGTGAGAGACAGGATTTTGAGATCGAGGGAGTCATTACTGAATCTTGATTTACCAAGGGCTATGGTAATGTATTTGCGTACTTGGTGAGCCTTGACTGCTTTGAAGTAGAAGTAGGGGGAGCTGGTGGGAGTAGTGTTCATTCCAGACAGGGGGGCTACACCATCTTTGAAGTAGTCCTGAGGTAGGACAGTGCTGAGGTTGGTAAAGGCTTTGTTAAAGGTATCCACAATGGTTTTTGGGTTGAGGGTTGTAGTTCCGTTGATGTTGAGTATTGATGGGGAGGGGATTTGGGTGGATTCCCAGTGAGTTCCTTTATGTTCTTCCAGAATTCCCGACCATTGCCCCAGGAGTTTGTGAGGGCATGCTTATAGTAGGCGGACTTCATTTGCCGGATGGTTTTGGTGCAGTCATTGTGGGCACATTTGTAGCTTTGGATGTCATTTTGCTTTCCAGAGTTTCTGGCCAGCTCCCCATAGGTGGTCTCTTGTTTTTAGCATCCTGAGGAGGTCACCTGTGAGCCAAGGGTTACTCAGTGATTTGACTTTGCATTTCTTAATAGGAGCATACGTGTCACAGGCCACAGTGAAGATGTTTATGAAGTAGTCAAGGGCAGTGTTTACGTTGGTTTACTGGTATGCATATGCCAGGTAATATATTAGGTACTCTTCTATTGCAGCAGGTGTGCAAGGCATGTACCAGCAACTGTGGAGGTCTACACCTATAGTATGCTGTCCTCTCCTACCATTGCACAGGAATGCCTCATCTGTCCTGTTGCATGTGACCTGGTGCTCCACGAATACTATAAGGAGTACAGGGGTTGTAGCTGACAATTATGGGTATGTTGTACAGGGGCTGGGGGCATGGTGGGATATGTTCACTACACAGGCCAGTGTACATTGTGCCAGGTCATACCTACTGCTGTGGGCTGTATCATAACTGCTGCACCTGGGCCATGGCATGCCTGTGTGTGGTGCCATCACAATAGTATGATGCAGTCCTGCCTGGATCTGTCTGTCCGCATCATGTACATGTGGCAGCCGGTGCACAGTATTGGTACATAGTCATGTATACTGTGTAGGGTGTATGGTACAGTGCAGTGTGTTCCATTGCATGATATTGATCACATCTCCCTTTTCCTCCTCTACAGACCTCAGTGGACAGCAGGGCCAGGCCAGGACCCAGGAACATCAGGGATACAGGGAGGTCTGGCATGAGGATTTGTCAGGCAGTGCTTGGGCCCAGTGGAGCTGTTCAACTATGAGGCATCTACATAAGTACCCTGCATTGTATGTGTACTCAGGATTGCATGTATACACTATGCTGCATGCTTCTGGGGTTAGAGATGGATGTCCATGTGTGACTCACTATGCTGTATGCATGCATGCCTGAGGGTGGAGCTTCACCTATGCAGCTACAGTAGGGCACACTCACCCTGAATTTGGGGCATTGTTCCACCCGTGACACTGTGATGTGTCATGGTCTGTACAGACTACTGTTGTGCACCTACAGGTAGCGGGCATGGTGCCCTGTCTCCATCTACTGTGCCATGGAATACCTTACTCTGAGCAGTGGTGTGTCACCTGCATTGCTGACCTGGTGTACTTGGGTGTTGGTGGTAATGTTCATAACCCTGGTTGTTAAACTTGTTAGTATCAGTCGGGTCTGTTGTGCCACGTGCTTAGGACTATGTATGCATATCTTTCTTTCAGAGATAGGCATGGGCCAATGTAGTACCAGTACACCATTGTGTCATGCCTTGTGCATCATACAGCAATCATGGTAGTTCATCTGTAGCAGTTCCAACTCCAGTGTCATATGCACTGTGTATCACACCATTGTATCTCAAAAGGGCTGGGCTTATGTGGTATGAGGTCAGTAGAAGGGAGGCATTGGTAGGCATTGCATGTAATTTATTAAATGTGATTGACATTGTGATGCATAGTCAGTTGTGTCTAACCAACACAATAATGATGAGGGTATGAGTATTCTACTGTACACAGGCAGGGCCATGCATACATTCAGACACAATTGGGTCTTTGCAGGACCAGTGTTCCACACTGGCTCTGTTTGAGTGGTGATCCTGTACCTAGGGTGGCGACATCTTCTGGGTGGGGAAGGTGCCTCCAGGCAGGTCTACATCAAACACCAGTGTTGCGCAGACAAGGTTGAGTTCTTATGCCCCCCCACACAACACCGATGCAGTCGTGTGTTACACTGGCTGTTGCACACAGTGCTGCATAATGGTGCCATCCATATACAGCTGTACTGCGTGTAACAAATGCATGCTTGGCCATGACCCTGCAGCCAACAGAAATGGCTCATGGGTGTCTGTTGTCCTGCACGCCTGTGTTGGCCTGTGTGCTGCATAGCTGGCGTACAGGGCACAGGGTGTTTGTGTGGCTCCAAACACCTCAGTCTGTTCCACAGCCTATTGCATCTTGGCTTTGTGCTGCTGTTGCTTGTGCTGCAGTTCTGCATCTGGCATGCCTGCCTGTGTTATTTGTCCCTTGCATGGCTCTGTCCTGCTGTACTGTAGCATGTCACACTCATTGTGTGTACAGTCCTCTACTACTGTTAGGGCCCACAGTACTGTCTCTGGTATGCCACATACTTTCCATTGCAGTTGATTGCCTCCCTTCACATATATGTGATATGGAGGCCCATGTTTTGGCCGGTTGAACTTCTGTTATGGAAGTTATACCACTCCTGTGTCCCCCATCCTCTGTGCCCAGCTGGATGAGTTCAGTCTATTTATTTTCAGATGTGCCCAGTGAGCTGCAGGTCATTGGCTGGACATTGTCACTCATGTGGGCAGGGATGAGCTGCTCAGATGCCAAGTTATATTCTCCAGCAGCTGGTAAGGAGGGTGGAGGAGAATATGGCAGCAATCAGAGACCTCCTGGCTGCACTAGAGTGCCAGCAGCAGCAGCAATCACCAACTCTGAACCGATAATTACGGATGTTAATGCTGCTGATGGGTAAGTGCCCTTTTCTGCCTGTTTTGGTTAATGGGCTGGTGCCCTTTTTGTTTTTGTTGACCCCCTCTTTTCTGGGCTGTTGCCCTTTTGGTTTTTGTTGACCCCCTCTTTTCTGGGCTGTTGCCCTTTTTGTTTTGTTGCCCCTCTTTTCTGGGCTGTTGCCTTTTTGTTTTGTTGACCCCTTCTGGGCTGTTGCCCTTTTGTTTTGTTGACCCCTCTTTTCTGGGCTGGTGCCCTTTTGGTTTTTGTTGACCCCCTCTTTTCTGGGCTGTTGCCCTTTTTGTTTTTGTTGACCCCCTCTTTTCTGGGCAGTTGCCCTTTTTGTTTTTGTTGACCCCTCTTTTCTGGGCTGGTGCCCTTTTTGTTTTTGTTGACCCCCTCTTTTCTGGGCTGTTGCCCTTTTGGTTTTTGTTGACCCCCTCTTTTCTGGGCAGTTGCCCTTTTGTTTTGTTGACCCCTCTTTTCTGGGCTGGTGCCCTTTTGTTTTTGTTGACCCCCTCTTTTCTGGGCTGGTGCCCTTTTTGTTTTTGTTGACCCCCTCTTTTCTGGGCTGTTGCCCTTTTTGTTTTTGTTGACCCCCTCTTTTCTGGGCAGTTGCCCTTTTTGTTTTTGTTGACCCCCTCTTTTCTGGGCTGGTGCCCTTTTGGTTTTTGTTGACCCCCTCTTTTCTGGGCTGGTGCCCTTTTTGTTTTAGTTGACCCCCTCTTTTCTGGGCTGTTGCCCTTTTTGTTTTTGTTGACCCCCTCTTTTCTGGGCTGGTGCCCTTTTTGTTTTTGTTGACCCCCTCTTTTCTGGGCTGGTGCCCTTTTTGTTTTTGTTGACCCCCTCTTTTCTGGGCTGGTGCCCTTTTTGTTTTTGTTGACCCCCTCTTTTCTGGGCTGGTGCCCTTTTGGTTTTTGTTGTCTTGCTCAATTTTATGGGTGGTTTGTTGTTTTACTTTCATTGTCCCTCTCTCCATTTTTATGGGTGGTTGCCCTTTCTATTTTTGATGTCTCCCCCATTTGTACAGGCAACTGCCATTTTTGTTTTTGTTTTTGTTGTCCCCCATGTCTACATGTGGTTGCCCTTATTGAGTTTGTTGCCCCCCCCCCACTTGTATGGGCAGTTGTTCTTTCTGTTCTTTTGGCCCCCCCCACTTTCATGGGTAGTTGCCCATTTTGGTTGTGTTGTCCCCCTTTCCAGGTGGTTGCCCCTTTTCCTTTGTTTCTTCTCCCCCTTCCCCCCTTGTTGGTGTTCTAGCTCATCTCTCTGCTGTTGCTGTTGTTGTTGATTCAGTTTTGTTTTTGTATGGCCTGTTGCCATATTTGCATAGTAAAGTTTATTTTTTTAACCTATGCTACTGGGTTGTGTGTCTTTCATGGGTGTGCTGCTCATGCCCACAGACACACCCTGGGTTCAACACCATACTCAGTGTGATATTCAGGGTTGTGCAACTGCATTACCCTCTGTGTACAGTGCTGTCCTCAGCACTATTATCAGAGCTGCCCAGCTGCATTGTGCTGAGCCAGTGCATGTCATTTGGGTGGCATATAATGCACCCTATATTCATAGGATATAGCACCGACAAAGTGCCTTTGAATATATTACAGTAGGGGACTGTCTCAAGCGGTAGCACAGACACAGTGCAATCACAGCGCTAGAGCACTTCTCTGAATATTAGGACCACGATGTCTATTGTATTGCAGTGCACAGTATGATGCAGTAATAAAAGGTTTTGTTTAAGTTACCAGTTGTGGCGTGTTATTTAAGAGCCCACAAATAAAAGAAGATGACATAGCATCAGAATGGGCCTCTGGTAACAACAGGTGAAAACAGTAATTTTAGAAATACCTGGATGGAAAACTGAGTTGCAGACTGAAGAGAAAAAAAACAGCATGTGGAGACTGTTCAAACTGAAACTGAAGACAAAAAGGAGCTGACAACTGCATGAGGGACAGAATTTACAACACAGATAAACTTCTACCACTACCCAGCTTAGAAATGGCTTGTAATTTGGCAGAAAATGGGAAGACATTTCATCAAAGATTCTAGGTATATTTAACTGCAATTTGGCAGATGAAAAAACAAACAAGGTAAAAGCTTTTATTTTCTTACATGTAGTGGAAGAAGAAGCATTAGATATCTACAATAATTTTCAGTTTGAGGCAGATCAATATTTAGACCTCAGTGCAGTACTGAAATCTGAAGCATATCGTATCCCAAAGCAAAATGTGACCCATGAATGACATATGTTTTTCCCATGTACACCGAGGCCTGGAGAGTCCATATACCAATATGTATCAGAACTTAGAACACACACAGTAAGACATGTGAATTTGGAGATCTTGCTAAATCAATTATAAAAGACAGAATAATGTGTGGGATCTCTGACAAAGTGGTCAAAGACAGACTGTTAGAGAGCAGAATCTGGTACTAGATAAAGCAATGCAGATTTACAGGGCTGTACAAACTACTAGAGCACAAGTGAAGAAGTTAGGCGCGGAAGAAAATGGATTGGTCCATGTGGTATCAAAGAAAGAATAAGCTGCCTATCAAAAAGTAACAGCACCTGACTAGGTCAACATACACACCCAGTCGTACAAGGATGTCTAACCCAAGGTACATGGAAGATTTGAGGCCTTGCACTACCTGCACAGGGTGTTGTATTTTATTTTGCCCTATTTAGAGGCTCAAGGCACAAATCCCTATAGTTTTCAAGCTCCCTTTTTTGGTTTGGAACATTTTGTAACCACTCTTTTTAACAATCTGTGAAACTGTGCACCTGATTGGACAATGCATAGCCTAGGCACAACACAGAACTAATTATTTTCAAGTTAAATGTCTGGCTCGGCACCTTAAATTTAGCTTTTGTTTTATCTAGTCGCGTCTTCTTTTCACAGTCCTTAGTGGGCCATGTACTTAGAGTATAATGTCTTTGTGTCAGAAACAAGATGGCACTGAGGAAAACAGGATTTACTTTCTTTTGTGAAGAAAGTTATGTTATTAATCTCAGATTTACCACATCGTGGTTGACAAACAAACCGCATAAGCTTTATTTCTCCATTTAGCCAAATTTTCAGAATTACCAAAACTAGATACATCAAGTACATTAGAACATATGAAATTGAGTTTAATCATTACATCATCTTTTTTCTGAAAATATCACGATTCTGATTGTTTGAAACATTATGACTCTTTCTAAATGGAATAGGCCTCTTTATCTGTGACCACTGAACTTTGTGAAAGTAGTCAACAATAGGTCTAAATCTTTTCAGAAGGTCATTTCCAATCAAGAAATCATTACTTGCTTTGTTTGTAACATACACTGGATATTTAATTACCATTTTACCAAATCTCAATTTCAACCAAACTTTACCTAAGGTCTTTTGAGCTTCCTCTCCATAACCTACAATTTGTAAGCTGTCAGAAAGGAATTTTAGCTTCTTTGAGTTACCTAAGGCATTAGTCAGCTTATTAAAGAGAAACTTAGACATCTGGGGTATTTTGACCCCTGAGTCAAGCAAGGCCTCATGATTCAATGATTATCTCAAAGTAAAATCTTTCTGCTTTTCCTTTGGGAATTAAGTTGCCCAAGTAGAATTTTTTCCCCCATCCTGGCAACATTGCAATTCCACTATGACATATCACACTGTTTTTTCACTAACTCCGAACACCTTTTGAGAAAGGCTTGACATAGATATAGCATTTTCATTTTCACTTGGCATTTCATCTTTAAATCTCATTCCAATCTCATTATTAAAATTAGAGGTCATGGCCTCAAACACCTTTACCTGAGGTACAGAGGACCCCCCTTTTGTTGAATTTTATGCTTTTTCTTATATTTCCCAAGTATTTCCCTTTCCGAATCAGAATTAGAATCACTGTTTTGCTAGGGTTATTTTCTTTTTTGCTCTTGTGTGATTTTTTCCCCGAATCAGATGATTCTTTGTTAGAAGAGGAAATATCAGAATCAGCGTTACAGTCTAACTTTTTAAATGCTTTCAGTTTTCTTCTACCTTTACTTTTATTAGGTGAATGCCAAACTTCACCCAACAACTAACACACCAAAATCTGGCCAATGGAAAATCATGTACACAAATGCTCACAGCCTGGGAAATAAGATCCAGACCTGCAGGCAATAATGTCAGAGGCTAAACTGGACATAGTAGCAATTAGTGAGACGTGGTTTACCAGTAACCACACTTGGGAGACTTCAGTACCTGGCTATGTATTGTTCAGAAGAGACTGAGGTGCAAATAGGGGGGGAGGAGGGCCCTGTATGTTAATGAAAATATTAAAGCTACAGAAATTCAGAATACACATAAGGAGCCAGAAGAACTGTGGGTCACCTGGAAACAGGAAATGGGACAGCCATAAGAACTGGGGTTGTCTACAGGCCCCAGACCAGAGGGAGGACATAGACACATTACTGTTAGAAGATATACAAAACATGACAGCTAAAGGGAGGTTCTGATAATGGGAGACTTCAACATGCCAGATACAGATTGGTCAATACCAGCAGGAACATCTGCCAGAACTAGACTCATAGTGGATTCCTGCAGGGGAGGGCCTCAAACAACTGGTACAGCAACCCACAAGAGACAGGGCTATCCTAGATCTAGTACTGACTAACAAAGAAGGGATCACAGATCTCCAGGTAGAAGGTCACCTGGGGTCCAGTGACCATCACATGGTATGGTTCAATTTGGCTACTACATCTAAATCATCCCATTCCAAGGCAAAAATATGGGACTTCAGAGGAGCTGACTTTGATAAGATGGCCAATAGAGTTAAGCCTAGCCCTGGCAAAAAGAAACACAGGTGAGGGGTACAGGCAAAGTGGGCAAGCATTAAGGATGCAATACTTGAAGCAACATCCCATTGTGTTAGACAGAAAAGGAAGTGCAAAGAAGAAGGAAACCACTTTGGTTCTCAAATACAGTAGCAGAAAAGGTCAGAGCCAAAGGCTGGCCTTCAGGAAATATAAGGAACACAGCGGGATGAAGATAGGAGGCATACCAAACTGCCCTAAGGGAAGCAGGTAAGGCAGTAGGCAGGCAAAGTCCCAAACTGAGAAAACACTATACGAACAGTAAAAGAAGGTGACAAGACTTTCTATAGATACATTAGTGAAAGGAGAAAGTCCAGAGGGGTATTGCTAAGCTTAATGGAGAAAAGGGAGCATGTGAGGAGGAGGACCCTGTAAGGCATCTATCCTAAATAGATATTTTGCTCAGTATTTACTGAAGAGAAGGTAGGCAGGGCCCACAGCTCAGCATCATGGACACAGGGGGGAGGGAGGTGAGCACTACTCCCTTCACAAAAGAAAGGGTCCTACAAGAGCTTGCTAAGCTCAGAGTGGATAAGGCAATGGGACCTGATGGCATACATCCCAGGGTATTTAAGGAGCTAAAGGAGGAACTAGCAGAGTCATTAGCAGAATTGTTTAGTGAGTCTCTGAGCACAGGAGAGGTCCCAGAAGACTGGAGAAGGGCTCATGTGATCCCGCTCCACAAAAGTGGTAGCAGGGAGGAGGCGGAGAACTACAGACTGGTCAGTCTTACCTCAGTAGTGGGCAAGATTATGGAGGCTCCTTAAGGAAAGGATAGTGCAACACCTGGAATCCATAGGGCACAGGATCCAAGACAGCATGGGTTTACAAAGGAAGGTCCTGTCAAACTAATCTCATAGATTTCTTTGACTGGGTAACCAGAGTGGTGGACCAAAGGGGAGCAGTTGATGTCGCCTACCTTGACTTCAGCAAAACTTTTGACACTGTTCCATAGAAGATTGATAAATAAGCTGGGTAGGCTGGGTGGGTCAGAAGTTGGTCAACTGGGTGGCAAACTGGTTGGCAGAAAACAGAGAGTGGTGGTAAATGGTATACAGTCAGAAGAGATGCAAGTCACAAGTGGGTACCTCAGGGATCAGTCCTGGGGCCAGTCCTATTCAACATCTTCATTAGTGACCTTGCAGATGGACTAGAGGGTAAGGCTTGTCTGTTTGCAGATGACACCAAGATCTGCAACAGAGTAGATGAGCCAGATGGGTGGGCAGAATGAGAAGAGATCTGGATAAACTAGCAGAATGGTCAGAAGAGTGGCAACTGGGATTTAATGCAAAGAAGTGCAAAATCATGCACATGGGAAGAGAAACCCTGAAGCCACTTATAGGCTGGGAGGAGTTGCTAGCAGTCACAAAGGAAGAAAGAGACTTGGGCATCATCATCACTGATGACCTAAAATCATCAAACAGACCTCTAAAGCAGTAGGTAAGGCTAGGGGTGTTAGGGTGTATTAGTAGAGTATCTAGAGTTGTAAGAGGAGAGTAATAATCCTCTGTACAAGACATTGGTTAGGCTCCATCTGGAGTACTGCGTGCAGTATTGGAGGCCACACCTTCACAAGGACATTAACCAAATTGAGGCAGTCCAGAGAAGGGCAACCAAAATGGTGCAGGGACTGCATCAGAAGACATATGAGGACAGATTAACAGAGCTCAATATGTATACCCTTGAGCAAAGGAGGAGAGAGGTGATATGATCGGAGGCATTCAAACACCTTAAGGGCATAAACAAGGTGAAAGAGTCTAATATGTTTAAATATAAGAAAAATAGCAGGACAAGAGGACACAGCATGAGATTAGAGGGAGGCCGATTAAGGGGGAATGTGAGGAAATTCTTTTTCACAGAAAGGGTGGTGGATGCATGGAATGGCTTACCACAAGAAGTGGTGGCTATAAATACAGTGCAGGGCTTCAAACAGGCATGGGATAGGCATAAGGGAGCAATACAAATGACTATGAATAGATAGGTCACTGACAGAGCAAAGGCCGATGGCACATTTATAAGGTAGAAAAAGAAATGGGCAGACTGGATGGGCCTTGCGGTCCTTATCTGCCGTCAACGTCTATGTTTCTATGTTTCTATGAACTTTCATATATTTTTCTTAATTCAGCCAAATCTTTGTTAATCTGTTCATATGCATTTGCTAATTCAACTTTTTGTTTTCAAATTCAAACACTGTCTTTGCAAGACAACATTTTCAGTTGTTAACTTAACTAAAGCACAGTAGTTATCAGAAAAGTCATTTTTACTTTTTTGTAACAGCTTTTTTAATATTTCAACCTTACCTATAAGTTTACCACATTCAAAAGGTTTATCCTCCAGCAGTTTTTCCAGCTGTCTTTTACTGTCAAGCAGCAATGAGTATTTTTGATTAGCTTTAACCAATTCCCCCATGTGCTCCTCTTGAATTTTAGAAGTCATATAGGCTGTTGAAAGATATATCACTGTGGAAGATAGATGGATAGCCTTTATTGATGTTTCTATGTAAGTGCTGTAAGGCACTCTTGAGGTAAGACACTGTTTCTTTAAGAAGACCTTTTAAGAGAAAAAAAAATAACAAGAATTTCTATTAAAGCCAGCTTAGGCCTGGCACTTATCTAGATAAGGAACAGACAGGTTTATGACCATAAAAGTTGTAACTCTTAGATAAAACTGGGCATTTAGTTTCCAATAACAAGAAGAGGTCAGGAGGATGGCCTAGGGTCAGGGGCTCAAACCAAATGCATAGACCAGATGCTACAGGGGTCTCACATGGAACCACAGTGACATCTGCAGGATAAGGGTAAACTGTTGTACCCCAGCCTCTGTATAACTAGAGTATGCATCCCATCACAAAAGTGACGGGTGGGGCTTGGAAATGACCAGACTTTATCTAATAGATCCATCTTGAAATCAGGGCATTCTCCTGAAGGTTTTCAGAGGAGAAGGTATATTAGCTTAAGTTAAAACCCTGAGAAGAACTTTTTCCTTAGACATCTCAGAGCTGAGATAACATAAGCTGTTTATGTACTTGAGTTGAAGTATATGATAGGTCTTGGACATACTTTTAGAACAAGACCGGTGTTTTTGTGGAAAACTGATTTTTCACATGCTAAACAGAAATTCAGATTTTAAGTCAAAATGGAGCAAAAGTAAATCAACAAATTCTTTCAAACTTAAACTAGACACTCATTTTCAGGGAATCTGATATACATCTAACTGGCGAGCAATAAGGACGAAAGTCTGTTTAGCGCTGTAACAATTTTATGAAGTCAGAATTTTGGAACAAGGACCTAACTCTTCAAGATAAACCCTGCGTTTTGAAAAACTACACTCAGAGACTGATTTTTAATTCCAACAAATCTTGTGTTTTCCAAATAACTTTTCTTCACATACAAAGAGAGAAGGTTATTCTCAAAAAGGACAATTTTCTGGACTTTAAAACCTCAGAATAAGATATAGTTTAGAACAACAGTATATAATGTTTTCTGTCAACCATCCAGTGTTATTTTTGGTATTGTCTGCAGTTCAAAGATCTTCCAAATTGTAGAATTGATGGTGTTGTTTTTATTTAAGTAAACTTTTATGATTTTCTTATCAACCCTGCCTGGGATCTGACTGTGTGATCTAACATTTTAACAGAAGGGTTTTGCAAAGACTGTATGCCTTGTTAACAAAGATAGTTAAGATAGTTTTAAATATAGAAAGATCCCCCTATTTACTTCCAATGTACTTTTACATTCCTGAATGCCATTATGACTGTATTATGCTTGTATTACCTGTAATTGTGCTGATTGTGTCACATTGTTTATTCACTAATGCTATGTAATCCGGGGTCACCCCTGAAAAAGGGACCTCCAGGGCTCAGTGGGCTTACCCGGTCACCAAAATTTAATAAATAAATAGTGACCGCTTGACTACCCTACAAGACTACTTAGGCAAGAGATTGCCAGTGGCAGTGGTGGGATTCAAACCTGAACATAGTACTGAGTCAAGTGGACTCAAAACTACAGTTTCCACCCTCCCACTTGGAAAAAGGAAGGTTGCTAATGCTTCCTGAACCCTACAACTGCTCACGAGTTCCGTAAAAATGGGGTTCATCCCTGCAAACAGGAGGTCCTTCTGTGCCCCTGAGGTTTTGCTTGTGACAATCACTACCTCAGCATTGAGAACATTTGCACTTACAGTTAAGGCTGTTGTGGGTTACAACAATGACAACAACAATAATTATTTAAATAAACTTTAAACAACAATAATAATAAGAATTTTTTAATGATGCTTCGAAGATCTTTTTCTTGAAACTTTGCACTTCTTACATTGTTAGTCAGGGAGTCTATCTTGCTTAGATTCAGAACTTCAGTTCCTTACTTTTACTTAAGGTAACTTCAGACTCAGAGGAAAGCAAAACAGAAAAATATTACTTATGCAGTTCAGTAGCTTTGCAAATAATAACCATAATAACATCTATTTTTATATACATTAAGGTGTTGACTGTTATTTACTAAATAATTATCCCAGATGAGCCCCCAAAATGTCAGAACAATAGGCTGGAATACCAAATTTCTTATTATGTACACTTAGCTAAGCCTTTAGTCCCATGTCATAAAATATAAATAAAACCATATACTGGTAAACACTGTAAGACTGGCTCAAACTTTATTTTACAACCTACTGTATACAGTTCTTGATAAATGCAAATAACTTTTCTGCCACACCCTCACGTAGTACATAAAAAAACAGATTTTATTTTTCCCTGTACAACATAACTAATTGCTAATAATTTTTGCATCTATAATAAAACATTGTAAACATTTATTTATTTAGTTTTTGTTGACCAGAAAGGAGGACAAGACAGTTTTTTGCCTATTTTCAGCCTCATCCCAAGGGAAGGGGGATACAGATGGATGCCAACTGAAATTAAACCAGATTTTAAGCTGTTGGTAGTATTTTTAGTGAATGGGGAAAATTTGGCCAGGACACTGGGGAAATTACCCTACTGTTTTCAAGAAGTGCAACGGGATCATTAATATTCAACTGAACTACCACCAGAACAGGTAGATGGGACCTCGGTTTAACATCTCATCTGAAAGACAGTGCCTCAGGAGTGCATCACCCCCTCATGCTGTTCTACAGTGTCAGTAGTATTAGGATTTAACCCAAGTGCCTGGAGTGGGGCTAGAACCCACAGCCTTCTGATCTTCCAGTCTCAGAGGCGAGTGTGCAACCTGCTGAGCCAGTGACACTGCTTCACATAGAGAAAGTAGCATAAATACAAAATAACAAATGTCTCAGAAATCAAACAAAACAAAAGCATACAGCTTGCAGTTTTGACAACTTTTGCAAACAGTAAAATTGTTCCTGTATAAATAATTCAAATAGCTTTGTCTTAGTATTTCAGAACTTCTCTTTGTAACTTATTCAAATACCTTTTCTCATGCAAATTTTTTTATATATCGTTACTTAAATTCAAGCTTTCCTACATACCCAGCATCAGTATTCAAGAAATTATTTTACTTATGCAACCTCCCAGCTAAGCTCAATTAGAATACTATAAAAAATAATTAAAATAATACTCAGCCAATTGGTTAGCTGTAGAGTCTGGATTGTCTTCCTTAATTTCAGGATGTCAATGAGAATCCTTTTCTCTGGATGGCAAAATTCCTTGTTAGTGGTGGGATCTAGTTGTTTATGTTTTTGCTCTTGTCTCCACTTGAACCCTAGATTTTGGACTCATCTGTTGTCAACACAGAAATGCAAACTTAGTTCCTTGCTTATGGACATCGATAGGCAGTCTCTGTGCTTTTGTTCTTGTTTTGGAGGGAATTTCAAAACATTATTTAATAGCCAAAATATCCATTCCATGAACAGAGGTCTTTACTGCAGAAGGATTTGGAAGTTTCTGAGCCGTTTCCTCAGGAACTCAGTTTTAAGTTTACCTCATTAAGATGCATTTATGCAAGATTCACCAATTCTGCTTGGATCATGCAAATGATGAAAGGGGTGGTTCTTCACTCTCTCTTAGGACTACCCATCTGGTACATTGTTCCACTTTAGGTCCAAAATTAATTTTCCTTATAACCTTTGAATGCAATAAGACACAGCCTTCATACAAACATTTTTGGATTCAGCTCATTAAAAAAGTCTTTTAAGTGCCCCCATCTGTGAGACAAATATTTCCTGTGATACGTTAATAATGATTATAACTTTAATTCTCAGCAAAGTCTTTTGAAAAGAAAGCAATACTTCTGTTCTCCATGTCTCCAGCTTTAGAATAACGTAGGTTTATTCAAGAAAACTTTTTAGGAAGTCCTTAACAGCATGGAATTCCATTGTAGACAAATGGGTCTTTGTTCTTCCAAGGAAACACATTCGTCAACCTGTCGAGTTTGTTTACCACAAACTCTTTAAGATGGTTTATTTCTGTTCAGCACGAAGTTGCACACACAATAGAAACATAGAAAAATAGACTTTGATGACAGATAAGGACCGTTTGGCCCACCTAGTCTGCCCATTTCCCTACCTATTGGATAAGCTGTAGATCCTAGTTAACCAACAGCCTACTTCTTCTTCCAACCCTCCACCAGAATTGCCTTATGTCTGTCCCATGCATTCTTGAATTCGCCCACTGTTTTTGACCACATGACCTCCTCAGAAAGGCCATTTCATGCATTCACTACCCTCTCTGTGAAAAAATACTTCCTCACATTGCCCCTGAGCCATTCCCCCTCTATCTGCAAATTATGTCCCCTTGTTCTTGCACATCTCTTTTTCTGAAAGATGATATCCTCTTGGACTTTGTTGATTCCTTTGCAGTACTTGAAAGTTTCTATCATGTCCCCCCCTTTCCTCAAGGGTATACATATTAAGCTCCTTTAGTCTCTTTTCATATGACTTCTGTTGCAGACCCTGCACCATTTTAGTCACCATCCTCTGGACTGCCTCCATCCTGTCTATGTCCTTGCAGAGATTGGGTCTCCAGAACTGCATGCAGTACTCAAGATGGGGTGTCACCAACTGGCTATACAGAGGGATAACAACTTCCTGTTTTCTACTGATGATGCCACTCCCTATACATCCCAGTATCCCCCCAGCCCTCCTTAGTGCCTTCTCACATTGCTTGCTTATCTTTTGGTCATCTGATATGACTATCCTCAGGTCCCTTTCCATGTTTGTTGTTGTTAATACCCCCCCAACTGTATACTCTTCTCTTGAGTTTTTGTTTCCCAGGTGCATTGCTTTGCAGTTCTTTGCATTGAATCTAAGCTGCCATACTTTTGGCCATTCCTCCAACCTTGCCGAGTCCCTTCTCATCCTTTCCACACCCCCTTGTGTATCAACCCTGTTGTAGCTCTTTGTGTTGTCTGCAAAGAGGCATATTTTCCCTTCCAGTCCCTCTGCAATGTCACTTATAAAGACATTAAAAAGGACCAGACCCAGTACTGAACCCTGTGGTACCCCACTAGTAATCTCCCTTTCTTCAGAGTGGACTCTGTTTACTATTACCCTCTGTGTCCTGTTGTCCCAGCCAATTTTTTACCCAGGCTACCACGCTGGGACCCACTCCCAGGCTGGCTAATTTGTTTATTAATCTTTTGCATGGGACTGTGTCAAATTCCTTGCTAAAGTCTAGGTAGGCCACATCCACAGCCCCTCCCTGGTCTACTACTTTGGTCACCCAGTCAAAGAAATCTATTAGATTCATCTGACATGACCTTCCCACTGTGAATCCATGCTGCCTTGGGTCCTGTGCCCTGCTGGCCTCTAGCTACTCAACAATTCTTTCTTTCAGAAGTGATGCCACCATTTTCCCTACCACTGAGGTTAAGCTCTCAGGTCTGTAATCTTCTGCCTCTGCTTTGCTCCCACTTTTGTGAAGGGGAATCACATCCACCCTCTTCCAGTCCTTAGGTACCACATCATTCTCCCACAATTTGTTAAAAAGGGTAGTCAGTGGTGTCACTAGTTCTCCTCTTAGTTATTTTTGAATTCTGGGGTGAATACCATCAGGCCCCATTGCTTTGTCCACCTTCAGATTTAGGTGTTCTTTCAAAACCCTATCTTCTGTGAAAGGACTATTATTGACCCCCACTATCCAAATGCTTCTATTGATTGGATTAGGAATCTTAGAATGGGAGTAGTGTACAGGCCACCATCTCAGACGGAGGAGTTAGACAGGGAACTAGTGGGACAGATCAGGAGGACCTGCGAGAAGGGTAGTGTGGTGAATGTGGGGGACTTCAACATGCCAGGAGTGGACTGGAGCACCCCAACAACTAGGAACAGAAGGGAGCAGGTACTACTGGATGCCTTCCAGGATGGCTTCCTGCTGCAAATGGTCAGTGAACCAACCAGGTTAGGAAATACCCTTGACCTTGTGCTGGCAAATGGGGACTTTGTGAGAGAACTTACAGCAGAGGAACCGCTGTCAGGGAGTGACCACCACTCAGTATGGCTCACATTGGATATGGGCAAGGAAGGAGTGGAATTTGGCACAATAGTGCTGGGCTTCAGGAGGGCTGATTTTGGGAGGATGGGGGAAGTGGTAAAAGGGTACCTGGCCAGAATTCAATCTATTATGGACACTAACTAGAGGTGGGAGCTCATAAAGCTGGGGATACTGGAGGCAACCAAAACTTGCTGCAAAGCCCGGAGCAAGAAGGCTAGGGCTAAGAAACCGATCTGGTTGAGCAAGGAGATCATGGAAAAGGTAAGGAGGAAAAGAACTGCCTTTAGGAAGTACAAGAAAACAGGGAGGGGAGGACAGGGAGGAGTACTTGACAGAATCAAAGGAGGTGACAAGGGCAGTAAGGGGAGCCAAAGCATCTACAGAACTCAGGCTGGCACAAGGCATTAAGAAGGGGGAGAAGGACTTCTTTAAGTACATCAGGGAGAAAAGGAGCTGTAAGGACCACATAGTAAGGATTAGGAAGGAGGGGTTGGGTGGAAGCAGGGTGCGATAAAGCGGAAGCACTAAATGAGTACTTCTGCTCAGTATTTACTAAAGAGAAGAGGGGGGTGACACCCAAGGTGGGAGAAATGGCAGAAGCAGGGGAAGTGGTGACAGATGGGGAAATCATGGACAGCAGAGTTCGAGAGGGTTTGAAGACACTGAGGGTGGACAAGGCGCCAGGCCCAGATGGCATCCACCCAGGGTACTGAAGGAGCTGGCAGAGGTCCTTGCAGGACTTTTGGCAGACCTATTTAATGCCTCACTACATTCGGGTGTGTACCTCAGGACTGGAGGATGGCTCATGTGGTGCCCCTCCACAAGAGTGGCCCCAAGGATGAACAGGGAAACTACAGACCAGTGAGCCTCACATCCATCATGGGTAAGCTAATGGAGACTATCCTGAAGGAGAGGCTGGTGGCCCTCCTAGAGGCCAAAGGACTACAGGACAGCAGACAGCATGGCTTCATACGTGGCAGATCATGCCAAACCAACCTGGTCGAGTTCTATGACTGGGTAACTAGGCAACTGGACAGGGGCCATGCAGTGGATGTCCTGTATCTGGACTTCAGTAAGGCATTCAACTCAGTGCCACATGGAAGGCTGGGAAGGAAGTTAGTAGGCACAGGGGCAGGTGCAAAGCTGGTGAGATGGGTAGGAAACTGGCTGCAGGGAAGGCAACAGATGGTGGTGGTGGGTGGGGAGGTCTCACACCCAAGGGCAGTGATGAGCGGTGTTCCATAGGGCTCAGTGTTGGGACCAGTGTTGTTTGGGATATTCATTGCAGACATATCATGGGACATCAAGAGCAAGATCAGTCTGTTTGCTGATGATACCAAGGTAGGCGCGGTGGTGGATGACCTAGGGGGATGGCAGGGGTTGTAGGATGATCTGGCAAAGCTTGAATCCTGGTCAGACACCTGGCAACTGGGCTTTAATGCCAAAAAGTGCAAGGTGCTGCATTTTGGGATGAAGAACCCAAGGAGGAGTTACCAGCTAGGGGGAGTACAGCTAGCCCAGACAGAGGAGGAGAAGGATCTGGGTGTGCTCATTACAGGGTCAATGAACAACTCAGCACAATGTAGGAAGGCAGCTGCAAGGCCAACAAAATGCTGGGTTGTATTGCAAGAGGTATATCCTCGAGGAGGAGGAGGTGATTCTGCCACTGTATGGGTCATTGGTTAGACCACACCTGGAGTACTGTGTGCAGCACTGGCGTCCATATCTGAAGAGGGACATTAAGTTACTGGAGGGGGTGCAGTGCAGAGTGACAAAGATGATCAAGGGTCTGGGGGACTTATCATACGAGAGGAGGTTGAAGGAGTTGAACATGTACTCACTGGAGGAGATGAGAGACAGGGGTGACACGACTGAAACCTTTAAATACATGAAAGGAATAAACAAGATGGGTACAGAGGGGCTGTTCAAAGTAAGGGAGGGGAGGGCCACCAGGGGCCATGATATGAGACTGGAGCGAGGAAGGTTCAGGAGGGAGATGAGGAGACACATTTTTACAGAGAGGGTGGTGGCTGGGTGGAATGTGTTACCTGCTGAAGTGGTATGCAGTAGAACAGTAGACTGCTTCAAATGAGGATGGGACAAGACAAGGGGGAGGGTTAATGAAGGGGAAGGGTGGAAGGAAGGGGCAGCTGCAGAATAAGGGGTGCTAGCTGCACATTCGAGCAGACTTGATAGACCTCTAGACCTTTATCTGCTGGCAAATTTCGTATGTTCATATGTTCGTAGGTACCTCTCCCTCCTCTTCTTTTGTGAATACTGAGCAGAAGAATTCATTCAGTATCCCTGCTTTTTCACTGTCCCTCTGTGCCACCCACCCTCCCCTTTATTAAGACTCACTATCCCTCCCTTGGTCTTTCTTCACTCCCTAACGTACCTATAACAGGTTTTGTCCCCTTTCTTAACGGAGTTGGCTATCTTTTCCTTGGTTTGGGCCTTTGCTATTCTGACTGCCTTCCCCATTTCCTTCTGCTTTAACTGGTAAGTTCTCTGTCCTGCTCATTCTGTGTTTCCTTATACTTCCTGAATGCTAGCTTTTTCTCCCTAACCTTCCCCACCACCTCTTTTGAGAACCATAGTGTTTTTTCTTTCATTTTGATTTGTTTATTTGCTTCACACAAAGGCTTGTTGCTTCTGTGATGGCTGTTTTGATGTTTCCACATTGTTCCTTCACCCCTCCTTCTTGCCTGTTTGCTAGTGCTTTTCTGAGGCACTCTCCCATTTTGATAAAGTCAGCCCTACTAAAGTCTAGTACCCTCACTTTTGTATGGCTTGACTCTGCATCTGTGTTTATCATGAACCACACTGTTTGGTGGTCACTTGTTCCCAGATAGCTACCCACTTCTAGATCTAAGATCCTCTCTCCATCCCCATTTGAGAGTACCACAAAAATTATATCTGTGGATATGTCATGATATTCATCTTTCATTTAAGACCAAACTCAAGTATTTTAGCTTTCAGGGTTTTGACACAAAATAGATAATCAAACAACTCACATTCTCCATCAGTTATATGTTTTAAACTTGGCCAGTCAATAGGTCAAGATGTTCTTTATCCACTGTGTAAGTTTCTTGCTGGCAACATGTTGCATTCTTCAGTAACTACCAAAAGTATTTTCCCATAGTAAAAACTCATTGGTTTTAAATCGCTGTCAACCCTAAGGGATGCCTCTCACTTTCAGATCCTGAAGTGTATGGTATGTGGTTGCTATGGCTACTATCAGGTACCAAGCAATGTTAGCTCCTCTTCTTAGTTTTAAACAGGCACATCTCCTCACTGGGTCAAATGTGAGATTTCAAACTGCAAACTAGATGATTTTTTTTTCAAAGTCTCATCTAGGCATTTTGTGAATTTGAAAGAAGTTTTTTTTCCTTTTTGCAGACAATTTTCCTTCTTGCTTAGAGAGCTTAGGTCTAGACATGCATTTAAACCAGTTGTCTCTGTATTATACCCCAATTACCTTAATTAATAATTAAGCATTTATAAAGAATATAAAATAGAAATGATCAAATAATGCAAAACGATAATATTATAAAAAAAATATTTTTGTAACTAAGTTTTGTTCCCACACACCACTGCAGATAGGAAAAGCAAAAATGCAGTTTAATAGTGTGGAACATTGCGGCAGATTTGGAATGCAGTATAGCCCAAAGAAATGTCCAGCTTACAGAAAGGATTGTAAAAAATGTGGAAAAATAAATAATTTTGCAAGGTTCTGCCAGTCACCTGCAAGCCTGAGCAGAGTGCATGCATCAGAAGAGAACTTCCAAAGTGAGTTTTATGTAGATGTGGTGACTGCAAAAGAAACAGACTCTGGTCAGAGCTGACATTGCTGCTGCTGTGCTTTAAGAGTGCTTACTGAGCTCATGGTGCAACAGTCCACGGTGCCCAAGATGGCCACTGGTGCATAGTGCACATGGCTTGCATGCGTGTTGAGCTCCAGTGACCATCTTGGGCACAGCTGGCTTTAGTAGATGAGATGGAAATAAAAAATAATAATAATAATAACCTTATTTATAAAGCACCTTTTCAAACCAAGGTGCTGTACATAAATAGTCTCAAATAAAACAACAGTCTTAATAGAATAAATTAACAACAATGTATGCAATCCAAGCAACAAAGGCTGCTAATAAATTAATTTTCAGGGAATGCTTGTAAGAATAAATAGGTTTTAAGAGCTAACTTAAAATGTTCGATGGTGTAGCACTCTCAACTGACAAGGTAGAGAATTCCACAGGGTAGGATCTGCATAAGCAAAATACTTAATACCAGATGTCTTTAAGCACACCCTCGGAATCTCTAGCAATCCCTTGGTGGGTGGGAGGGGCAATAGGGATGAAGGAGATCTTTCAGGTAGTGGGATCCCTGGTCATGTATGGCTTTATAGGTCAGCAAGCTGACCTTAAAGGTGATCTGCCACTGTACAGGCAGAGGGTGGGGCAGTGGAGCTGATGGGGGATTGGGCACCCCCATCAGCCATAGGACCTGTTGCCATGCTGGGGTGGGCTCCCAGCATGGCACCCGATAGTCTGGGGGGAACAGTAGAGCTGACAGGGGATTGGGCACCCCCATTGGCCATACAGACTGCTGCGACACTGGGGTGGGCTCCCAGCGTGGCACCTGGAACTCTGTTGGGAGACAGCACAGCACAGCCGATGGGGCACCTCCATCAGCTATACAGTGTGTGCTTGGGGGGAAGCATGAGCACGCAGCATGCATGTGCGTGTGTGTGTATGTGGGGGGAGCGTGCATGAGCACATGATCTTATCACTGCTTACTGAAGCGTAGCTCTCCCTTTCAACTGTATGACCATTGCATTTTCAACTGCTGTCATAGACAGCTGCAGCATTGATTGGAGAGCTGCGGCCGCACCAGTAAACACACTGACTGAATTGGAAGAGGGCTGCCACACCTGCGAAAACTCAGATGATGGCACTATGTTTCTTGCACATGCGTCCAAGCAACATAAAAAACAGTATTCAACAGGTATGCAAGCATGACAGCTCATTAACAGTAAACACCCAAAAAGAAAACAAGAAAAGAAAAAAGAAACATTGGCTCAAGAAGAAAAAAGAAAGGGCCCAGTTTTTGGCTGTGTGACTATCCACCCCCGATGTGCACCTTATTCATTTTACTATCTATGCTTTGTAGCAAGCTGTTGCCACTATCTGTGACATACCATCTTCCCTCTGTAGAGTATTGATCAAGGAGAAGATTGAGGAATAAATGACTTCCTCCTTCAGCTAGCTTCTCAAAACAGTGTAGGAGTTCCCCTGACGAACCACCATGCTACCAGATGCCTGCCAGAATAGGAGCAGGATAACCACCTTCATCTTTCTAACAACCATGCCTCCCAGCCTCTCCATCTGTCCACATGTTTTTCATACTGGAGACTGAGTCAAGCAGTCATGGCTTCCATTAATAAAATTTCCTTGACTCTCCCTACCCACTCCCCCAGCGTGGGTGGCTTTCATTGGAGGCAGTATAGCGCAGTGGTTTAAGGATCTGAGCTGCAAATCTGGAGACCTGGGTTTGAATCCCAGAGCCCCCCACTTGCATATTGTGTGACCCTGAGCAGGTCACTTAACTTCCCTGTACTCCCAGGTTGCACCTGTAAACAAGCTTTCAGCTTAGTGTGTCTCACCTGATTAAGCAATTGGAAAAAAAATAATGTATTTTAAAGCTACTACAGATAAAATCAACAGCACTTTACATGTGTGACCTTTCTGGTGTGTGACTGTAGGGGTCCCCAGATCCCAGTCTTCAAAGTCAGCAGGGCATTTATCCCTGTGATGGCTAGTACGGCCATCTACAAACTGCTCCAGGAATCCAGTAGTAAGGGACAATCCCTAAAACAATGTGCCAGTGGTTACCTATGTGGTCACATCCTCTCCAGCAGGCATCCAACCCAGTAGAACTATAATACTTTGATGCCCAAATTTATTGATTATTGTTTACAACCAATAGTTTAAACTCAAGATCATATACTCGAGACACTATGGACCATCCATTTAAATTTCACAGTGTTAACTGGAGTGATGATTTCTTGTGGCTCAGCATTGATATTTCTTCCCTTTGTACATGCGTAACAAGAAACCTGACGCATTATCTATTATTTCATCAGTATGCCTGTACCAGTGCACAGCCACCTGACTTTATCGTACATTCAGTTGAATATATATTTGTATACAATGTTATCACTTTTAATGACACATTTTATCTAAAACAAGTTTATAATGATGAAGGCAACCCTGTCCCCATCCTATGCAAATTTAGTATCTTGGGTTGTGGGAGCATCATTATATTTTCAACAAACCAGAAGACCACATTTTAGACAACACAATGTACTGGTATAGAAATCTTGACAGTATACTTATTATTCAGAAAGGGTCTTTGGAGACAGCTATGGATTTTTTGTTCTGGATCAACTCTAACTTTATAGTCTTAATTTGAGATTTACTTCTCAAATGAATACACGTTCAACTGAATTTTTTTAAATCTGCATCTGTCTGCTTCATACACCTAATTGTCATGATCTTGTGATATGACAGATAAATCTGCTGAACATTCTCTTTTTGTCTGTATCAGTTATTCAATTATTCTTGACTGTTCTGGTATGCCCCCACTAAGAGCCACTTTTAATGTACTCTAATGAACATTTTATTTAATTAAGATGATTTCATTATCTCAAAAAAAGATGCACTAGTTCCTCTATGATTATGTCTCTGATAAGCAAAACTTTAATTAATGATAATAAAGACATAATCACAAACTGTATTGACAAATGCATACTAAAATAAGCTAAAGGTGAAATATCAATTAATTAAGCTACATTATTCTTGAACTAATTTGTGATAAATACTACAAACTCACATGAATGTTGAAGGCAGTATGTTTTAAGTCAAATAATAGACCACATAAAGAAATCTGCTCTTCAGCTGTCTCTCTTTCTTTCTGAAGAACTGCAAAATGTCTGAGTTATAACCTTTGCACCTGAGTGTTATGATGCATTATGTAAGTGTTTTTGTTATACATTGTAATAGCCAACATGGCTGGACAACAAAAGATACAGTGGTACTGCTACTACTGAATGATTCAAATGGTAAAATTAAGAGTAGGGTGTTTGAAGCCCACTGTTGGAAACTCAGTGCTGCAGTATACTAAGAGTGTCTATCCATGTACACTATTGTATAGCATCCTGTTTGGGCAGTTCTTCTATCTCAGGAGTCACTGGTTCACAGTACATGAATATGCTACAGTGACAAACTTTACAATCTTTTAGCCTTCCCTGGATATAGTAAATCC
Source organism: Neoceratodus forsteri (assembly GCA_016271365.2). Taxonomy (NCBI): domain Eukaryota; kingdom Metazoa; phylum Chordata; order Ceratodontiformes; family Ceratodontidae; genus Neoceratodus; species Neoceratodus forsteri. The sequence goes on from CM057453.1 coordinate 761,173,529, forward strand.
ACATAGGATGGCACACTCTGTATTGCAACAGCTCAAATGAAGGGCTCATTGCGAGTGTCAAAAATGAAAAACCAGGAAAACAAACTGGCAACTCTGGTAGAATAGTACAATGGCTTAGCGTCCAAGATTAAAACAATAATTTTCCACCTAGGGACTAATAATCTGGCTAGATATGGGGCTGTGATAGTTCAGGGGGAGTTTAGGGAGCTTGGGTGTGGTCTTGGATAGAGAGTGCCCGCAATGCCTTTTACTGAGGTGCTGCCTGTCTATGACAGTGGAGAGGAGTGGGTTCTCTGCACCAGGAGCTTCACGTCATGGTTAAAGGAATGGTACAGAGAGGAGGGGTTTGGCTACCTTTGGACTGGTGTCCCACATGGGGAGATGAGGGACGATACAGAGGTGATGGCCTGCATCTATCCAGCGGGGGACCACAGTCATCAGTGAATGGTTTATATGTTACTTTTATGAACATTTAGACTAGCCAAAGGAGGTGGCAGAAGCACCCAGGGAGGCATAAACTGCCCCCCCCACAGACTGAAGTAGAGAGTAGGGAGGATCTGAGAGGAGATGAATCCCTCATGGTTCAACTTAATAAAAGAAGCAGGGTGGTAGGAATAAATGGAGACAGGGGCAAGAACATTAAAAGAAAGGAGGGAATGAGAGAGGGCAAAAAGGAAAAAGGGGATTAGCAAACAGAGTAGCAACACAATCTGGAAGACCATGTGTCCGAATGCTATAAGTCTAAAAAATAAAATTCCAGACCTAGAGGCCATCGTGGCAGATGCTGACCTGGATGTTGTGGCTGTTACTGAGTCATGGTGTACTGAAACTATGTCTAGGACATGGCCATACAAGATTATACTCTTTTGAGGAAGGGCAGAGTGGGAAGAAAATTAGGGTGTGTGATGCTTCATATAAGGGAAAACATAAAGAGCGACAGAGATACAGGGAATACGGGGGGGGTACTGTGAGTCACCCTGGAGACAGGGAATGGAGCCATTATTCACACTGGTGTAATCTACAGACCTCCATCACAGGGGGAGGATTTAGACTGTATACTGGTGGAAGCCATTGGCAAGATGGCAGATAAGGCAGAGGTGCTCCTGGTGGGGGACTTCAGGCTGTCAGATGTAGCTTGAAGCCTCACATCTGCAGCTTTAGTTAGAAGCAGAGACATCCTGGACTCACTGCAGGGGGCATTCCTCATGCAAAAAATCAGGGAGCCCACCTGTGATAGGGCAGTACTGGACCTGATACTCATTAAAAGGGACAGTGTTATAGACACCAATGTGGGAGGCCACTTGGGGACCAGTGTGATTCAACATAAGAACAGCTGCAGAATCAGTCCACACAAGCGCAAGGGCCCTGAACTTCAGGAAGGCAGATTAAAAGATGGATGTATGCCTAAGGGATAATCTTGCAAGGGGTGATGACCTGGGTGGTGTGGAGGAATTCTGGGTGAAGTTAAAAGAGAGCATAGTGAAGGCAACAAACCTCGGCTTCAAACAAGTGAACAAAATCCAGATGAAAATGAGACCACTATGGTTCTTGAAAGAAGTGGCTGGAAAGGTAAAGGCCAAAAGGGTAGCATTCAGAAGATGTAGGGAGATGCAGAGGGAAGAGGATAGGGAGGTGTATCAGGGGAAACAGAAGGAAGCAGGGAAAGCAGTAAGGAGTGCAAAGGCACAAACTAAGGAGTGGATAGCCTAGGTGGTAAAGAAAGGGGACAAGACATTTTATAGGTCTGTAAGTGAAAAGAGGAAGTCTAGGGGAGAGATTGAAAGGTTAAAAAGGGAAGTGGAGGTTGTGCAGAGAGGGACCAGAAAAAGGCAGGCATACTGAACAAATACTTTTGTTAAGTGTTCACAGAGGAAGGAGAAGGGGACTAGCCACCAAAAAGCAGCAGGAGCTGTGGAAGGAATGAGGTGGACACTAGTCCATTATCAGGCAAGCAAAATGATCCAGGGCATGGGGGACAACCCATATGAGGAGAGGTTGAGGGAGCTCAATATGTACTCCCTGGTGGACAGAAGGGGGGGGATATGATAGTAACCTTCAAGTACCTTAAAGGTATAAACAAGGTTGGAGCAGAAGGCATTTTCAATTTAAAAAGGGAGGGAAACACAAGGGGCCACAGTCTGAAACTTGTTGGGGTAGATTTAAAAGTGAAATGAGGAAGCACTTTTTCACAGAGAGGGTGGTGTCAAAATGGAATGAGCTACCAGAGAAGGTGATATCTGTGACAGAAATGGGAAGGAAGGAAGGAAGGAAGGAGTTAAATGTTTTAGATTCTCCTTAGACACTTTTTAGCAGTCTGAAAAAAAAAAAACACACACAGGCTGGAATTCCACTGTCCACTAGCATCTGGCTAGGTAAGCCATAAATCTCAGACACACAGACTCACAGTTTAAAGGGATTGGTTCACTCAAATATAAACTTAAGGCTAAAAGGGAATATAATTGGTCATTGATAGGTGTTCAGTCTGATTGGGACAATTAAATACATACATGGTAGATGGTTGGTGCATTCAAAGGGGAAATAGGAATTACCTAATCTCAAGAGAGAATATAAGATGCTGAAAGACAGTGAGTGGGGAGTTACTCTTGGAGTTGAAGGAAGAAACTGTCCAAGACATTAAGCTTGGGCCTACCCTTCTAGCTATGTCCATGCAAGCTGGTAGATAGCATAGGGTCCAGTGTCTTCTGAAGAATATGGAAGGGTAAGATTGATACTAGCATATTTCAGTAATAGCCTTCTTCTGTTTTGCCATCTGTTATTTAAAAACATGTGTTTACTTTTCCAGTACCAGTGTTATTCTCTTGTGTTGAATATGGATATCCTGTAATGCTTCTTTTCACTTTCTGTTAAGTAAAAAAACTATTTATTTACTCAGCAGTTGTGACTGTGATGTCATTTTTCTAAGGTAATACATGGTTTCCACTGGCTGAGGTAAACTCTGTTTAGCATCCGCCATCCGAGAGAGACACACTACCAGACTTTGATCTGTGCAACTGCACATTTGACTACCCAGTTTTGTAAACTTGGGAGGTTGGTGCTGGGTGAACCCAGCTGATGGCAGCGAATACCCAAGGACAGACACCTCTCTAAAAACTGTTCCAGCCCAGAGACAGAGAGAGAGAGAGAGAGAGAGAGAGGGGATTGTCACAATTGGTTGGCAGTGGTGGGGTTATGATAGCGGACTGTTTAGCACACTGAGATATAGAGTTTGCCAGTGAAACATTTACTTTAGCAGTTGCAAAACAGGATATATAAGAGAATACACATGTACAACTGTTTTTTTGTTTCCAGTTAGCACAGTGTAGTGTAGAGTCCGAGAATGAGCTCTGCGGAGTATGACTCACTTACTGTGCAACAGCTTTGTAAAAAGTGCCAGGAAAAGGGGGTTCAGCTTGAAGGTCTAAAACACAAGAAAAAGGCAGACCTCATAGCCGCGATCTTGGCACATGACCAGAAGCAGACAGTCCCTGGGGGTAAGTGGGGAACTGATGTAGCAGACTCCCCAAACCAGCTTGATGCACTGCGACTGCAGCTGTTGCTGTAAGACAAGGCGCTGGAGGCAAAAAGACCAGATGCTGAAGCAGAAACAAGAAGGTAGGAAGCAGAAACGAGAAAGTTGGAAGCAGAAACAAGAAGGTGGTAAGCAGAGAAAGAAATGGAAGAAAAGAAACTGGCAGAAAGAGAGAAGGAATGACAGCATGAACTCCAGAGACAACAGCATGAGAAGGAGATAATAATCCTTCGCAGCCAGCAAACCGCGAGTAATGGTGGAGTGAATTCTCCTCATGAAGCCAAAATTAATTCAAAATTGTTCGCTCAGTTTAAAGAGGGAGATGATCTTGATCTATTTTTAAGGTCATTTGAGAGAGTATGTGAGCAATTCCTATTGACTAAGGCTTCATGGTCAACTTTTCTCACACCCTTACTAACGGGGAGGGCTTTGCATGCATTTTCTAAAATGAGTGATGAAGACTATGCTGATTATGGTAAGTGTAAAACAGTGTTGCTGAAACATTTTGAATTAACTCCTGAGGCTTACAGAAGGAAATTTAGGGAGTTAAAGAAAAGCCCAGAAGACAGTTATGTGGTATTGCAGGTTCAACTGTGAACTTACCTTGATAGGTGGGTGGAGGGGGCTAAAGCAGACACTGTGGAACTAATCAAAGATTTGTTTGTGAGGGAACAATTTCTTAAAATTGTACCCGAGGATATGTGTGTATGGCTCCTAGACAGGGCATGCACCTCCTCAAAGAAGGTGTCAGTAAGCGCTGACATGTACATGTCTAGCAGGCCATATTCACAGTGTAAGTCTCATGGTGGGGGGGGCAGCATATGGTTATAAGGGGTCCCATAGGGGGTAGCCCAAAGGAAACCAGCCTGCTCCTGAGCCCAAAGCAGAACTCTCTGGTTCTAAAGGGACCCAAGAGACAGGCCCCAAGAAATGTCATGTTTGCAATCAAGTGGGGCACTTGGGATATAACTGCCCTCAGAAATTGGTTAAGGGGCAAATGCATGGGGGAGGGAGTGATCAAAATAGCACTGGTGTATTTGAGGGGTGAGTACAGCCCAAAGAACCACTCTACTCCAATGTGAATATGCATCCTATTGTAGTTAATGGAACAGTAACACAGGAACTGAGGCACACAGGCGCTTACATCTCCCTGGTGAGGCAGGATCTCATCCAGGATGAGCAGATGTTGCCTGGGAAATACTCTAGGATCCAGAGAGTCATAGGGTCAGCAGTCCAAATACCAATGGCTCAAGTCTTCCTGAGCTGATGCCGGCCCGGTGGCACTGAGGGTTGAGGCGCTGGACACCACACCTCACGCCACGCCGGTGACACGGGTTAGGGAACGAGCCAGGGCTGCCTGGGGGGGTCAGCGGGGGGGAGAGATTGAGCGTACACTGACTGCTCTCTCTTCCCGGGGGTGGGTATGGGGTAGCGTTCGCTCTTGGAGAGACCTCTGGCATTGGCTGGAGGATCGCCAGTGTAGTGATGTGGAGCAATGCCTGGGGGCTGAGCCATGGCATTACGTAGCCTTGCTGGCCGGGCTCCACGGGGGGGGGACAGGAAAAAAGCAAGAAAAGCCTTCTATACTAGCTAGGAGATGACAGTGGCCCTGGTGGACTCTCCCACATCCCAAATACCAGCCCAGACGTGTCCAGGATCTCTCTCTCAGGGCCAACCCGATGACTTGCAGGTAGGCTCCTCACACCTAGGAAGTAGCCACTAAGGGTAGGCAGAATCAGCCCTGGAGATGGTACCGGGGGTCGAGTCTGCCTGTGGCTGTACGGGGAGAAGGGATCGGGGGAGATGCAGGGGTTCAGGTTGGGAGTAGGGTAGAGCTCCTAGTGGGTGCTCCTGAAGGATGCCTGGGGGGGTGTTGGAGAATAAAGACAATTAAAAAAAAAAGTCTTCCTGAGCTGGAAGGGGGGCCATGGAGAAAAGGAGGTGGAGGTCTTAGAGGACCTCCCTGTAAATGTGATCATGGGGAATGATTCTGACCACACTGGTGTATGTTGCAGCTCATAGTCAGGCAAAAGGGCAAGCTTCTGAGGATAAAGAGGGGGTGACTCAATGTGGTCCAGCCCCTCCCATAGCAGCTGAGGAAGTGGCTAGCACAGGGGAGGGACTATCTAGAATCAGCAGCAGTGCTGAACCCCAGTCACAAATAGAGGAGCCCATAGGACTTCCTTTTGAAGGGGCGCTGAGAAGGGTCAGACGAGGGCAGCTGCGTGCTGCACAGCAAACTGACCCTACCTTGCAAAAACTGAGGAAAATAGCTAATAGGGCTGAGGGTCCTCAGGGGGGTTAAGAGTCCATTTACTGGGACAATGGGCTGCTGTACAGAGAATGTACAACAGAGGGAGGGCTAGATGGTGAGGTGCTCCAGCAGCTGGTAGTCCCTAAGGTTCACCATCAGCAGCTTTTGGCCCTTGCCCATGATATCCCCTTTTTCAGGCCACTTGGGGGTGAGGCACATGAAAAAGCATCTAACCAACAATTTCTTCTGGCCTGGTATTGGCAAGGATGTGGCAAATTATTGCAGGACTTGTCCACAGTGCCAGTGGGTGGGGAAAATGGGGGACAAGGCTAAGGCAGCTTTGGTGCCTCTGCCCATTATTGATGAACCCTTCAAGAGGGTAGCTGTGGACATAGTGGGACCACTGAGCACCCCAAGTTGCACTGGCAAGTGGTATATCCTGGTGATAGTTGACTATACCACAAGATACCCAGAGGCAGTGGTCCTATCATCCTCTGAGGCAGAACCGGTGGCAGACACACTGTTGGGAATATTTAGCCGGGTGGGCTTTCCCCAGGAGACACTGACAGATCAGGGTGCCAGTGTCATGTCAGGGTTAATAAGTAGTTTGTGGGAGAAGTGTGGGGTAAACCAGCTCGGAACCTCCCCATACCATCCCCAAGCTAATGGTCTGGTGGAGTTATTTAATTCAACCCTTATGACCATGCTAAGGACTTTTGCAGACCAGCATAAGAGGGATTGGGACAAATATTTGCTTCATCTCCTATTTGCATACAGAGAAGCCCCACAGGAGTCCACAGGGTTCTCACCTTTCGAGCTCCTGTTTGGTCATAGGGTGCGGGGGCCCCTAGATTTGATTTGGGATGAATGGGAGGGTGACTGTGCCTCCCAAGGGGAGTCTGTTGTGGAGTATGTCCTGAACTTCAGGACCCACTTTAAGGAGCTAATGGCGCTTGCTCAGGAGCACTTGGCCACTATGCAATAGTGACAAAAAGTCTGGTACAACCGTGGGGCCCGAGCCAGAGAATATGAGGTGGGACATTGAGTGATGGCACTCATCTCTGTTCGATAGAATAAACCACAGGCAGCATGGGAGGGGCCATTCTCCATTGTCCAAAAGGTTAGTGATGTCAATTACATGATAGAGCTACCGGACAGGAGATGCAGGCGAAAGGTGTGTCATGTTATCATGCTGAAGCCCTACCATGACAGGGGGGAACTGGTTCTTGCTGTATGCAGTGCCCCAGAGGAGGAAACTGAGATGGATCCACTAGTGGACCTGCTCAGGGAGGCCCGTGTTGCATCCTCCATGGATAACCTTATGCTTTCTGAACAGCTGACACCAGCCCAGGTGCAAGAAATTCGGGTTGTGCTGAGAGAATTTAAGGACATGTTCACAGGGGAAACTGGGTTACACCATGATGACAGAGTACCATGCCGATACAGGGACCCGGGTTCCCCTGAAACAGTCTCCCTACAGGTACCTGAGCATGTTAAGCAGACCATGAAAGAAGAGCTTAAGGAGATGCTGGAACTTGGAGTAATCCAGGAATCTAGTAGCTCTTGGGCATCACCCGTGTTATTGATCCCCAAAAAGGATGGCACCACACGATTCTTCATTGACTACCAGAGGCTTATCAAAGGCAAGGCAACATTTATTTAAAAGACGCCCAATCCCAGAGACTGTGGGTGCCGCACAAACAAATAACCACATATTCAAAAATAAATCACCAAAAACATATAAATAATAACACTATGTTTTATATATATATATTATATATACTATGTTACCCATAGACAGTCAACTGAAACACTACATTTTCAACAGTTATAATCAGATCAAATCTATAAGTTACTAACTTAATCATCCAAAGTAGGGGCCACCCTTAAACCCAGAGGGGGGCGAATTCCACAGGATGGGGGTGGCAACACTATAGGCCCTGTCACCAGCCGATTTCAACCTCATCCTGGGAATCGCTTGGGGGCCTCTACAGGAGGAACGGAGGGGGTGAACCGAGTGAGCAGGTATAAGAAGGTCTCACAGATAACCATTGTTCTGATCATGTAGGGCCTTATAGGTGAGAAGACCCACCTTAAAGAGGATCCTCCACCTGACTGGCAGCCAATGCAGCTCACACAACACCGGTGTAATGTTGCAAAATTTCAACTGCCCAGTAAGTAACCGGGCAGCTGCGTTCTGCACTAGCTGCAGTCTGCGGAGGAATCCTCCCATGACCCCGAGGTAGAGCGGATTACAATAGTCAAGTCTTGATGTAACTAAGGCATGCATCAAAGTGGGGAGGTCTTAATAGCTGCACGGAGTCTGATGCCTATCCCATGCCCAGAATAGATGAGATCCTGAAGCGAGCAGGGGGAGCCAAGTATCTGACCACAAGAGACCTAACAAAGGGCTACTGGTAGGTACCTCTGACCCCTGCAGCCAGGGAGAGATCAACTTTTGTCATTCCATTTGGCTTATATGAATTCAAGATAATGCCATTTGGAATGAAGAATGCACCTGCAACCTTTCAACGGCTTGTGGATCGCATTCTGTCTGGGGCAGGTGAGTTTGCATTGGCGTATATGGATGATATAGCCATATACAGCCAGACCTGGGATGAGCACATCAAGAATGTATGGGATGTGTTCCACAGGCTGAAGAATGCAGGTCTGACAGTCAAGGCGGAAAAGTTCTAGACAGGTACGGCAGAAGTGTCCTACCTTGGGTACCGGGTGGTAGAGGACACATCTGCCTGGAGGGGCCAGCATATCCAGCTCTACAGACACGAGGGTGCGATTCATAAAATACTATCCAAATGGCAAAGAACCACACAACCTCAGTCCTGGAGTACAAAATACAATTTATTTAACAATTAATAAGGACGCCAGCATGACAAAGAAGCTCTACTTCCCAGCTCTACATCTCGACCAGTTTCATACTAGTGGTGCGTCAGCAGGAGGGTGTGTTTCTAAAGTCATTCTATGTCTTAAATACTAGTTCTCTTAAAGGTGCAGTATGCAATTTAAACTATATACTTTAAAGTGACACTACTAAAGTTCAGCTAAATATGTGCAACTTACTCACAATCATGTGCTTATGAAAGACTAAACATACACAGACATTTAGAACCTATACATAGAAAACACAAAAACACAGTGGCCCGGATTCAAAGGGGTTGTGCATGGTGCAACAGAGTTAGCGGCTAATCCGCATTGTGCGCCAGTGGGATATTGAAAGAGCTGCCCGGCATAGCACAAATCTCGATGTGCCGGGAACAATGTAAACGTATGTGGCGCAGATGCAGGGGGTGTGCCCATGCATATGCGGCACATCCTGATATTCAGCCCAGGATGTGCAGTGCATATGCGCTGCATGGGGAGCTCAAAGTTGAGCCTGTGCAGAGTCGGAACAACTCCCAGCCACCCAGAGGTGGGCTGCCATATTGCTGTGCGGAACACAGCAGCCCAGCCGTGGGTGGCCACCCGCCCACCCAGAACACCATCCACAAGCACACACATAACCCTGGAAGTCAAGTGGATCCTCCCATTGCTGCGATCACTGTGAAACACTGTACAAATAATACCTGGTGGTCTAGTGGTACCCCTTCGCCCATTTCTGCGATTGCGGTATACGTATAACAGAAAATCCCTGGTAGTGTAGTGGACCACCCCAGTCCCCGATTCCCTGATAACTGGAAGAAAAGACCTTCCCTGGTAGTCTAGTGGTACCCCCTCCCACCTGATTCCCTGAGAAATGTAATAGAAGATCATCTCTGGTGGTCTAGTGGAACCCCTGCCCATTTCTGTGATCGTGGTACAGCCCCATTAAATAAATCCCTGGTGATCCAGTGGTATGCCCCCACCCATCCCACCCACACTTAACCCCTTGCCCACTCCGCCCCCCATCATCGGTGGGTGGCTGCAACCCGCCTGCCTACCTTCTGGCCGCCCGCTGAATGACAGGTACAGTATGGGCTGTAAGCTCATTGGTCCCCAATGTGGACCAATGGGCTTGCAGGGCATACTGTACTAAACAGTACCAAAGAGGTGAATGAAGTCATTATACATTTATGCGATCATGGCTACGGGCAGGGGATGCCCCGGGATCCCCATTGCACACGTCATGCTGTGCAGGCCACCAGGTGCAAGTTACATAGATACATACATACATAGACAGTGTCGGCAGATAAGGGCCTATGGCCCACTCAGTCTGCCCATTTGAGCTCGTAAGTTCAGTTTATGTTTTCCTAGAAGTCTATTGCCCCTTACCCCTGACCTCCAGAATTCCTTTATGTCTATCCCATGCATTCTTAAATCCCATGATTGTTTCAGCCCCCACCACTTCCTCTGGCAGGGTGTTCCACTTGTCCACCACCCGTTCTGTGAAGAAATTCTTCCTCATGTTTCCTCTGAATCGTCCTCCCTCCAACTTCATCCCATGCCCTCTAGTCCTGGAACATCTTTTTAGCTTTAAAATGGTGTATTCCTACACTCTGTTCCTCCCTGTAAGATACTTATACGTCTCTATCATATCCCCTCTCTCCCTCCTCTCCTCCAGGGAGTACATGTTCAGTTCCTTCAACCTGTCTTCATAGGACTTGTGATGCAATCCATGCACCATCTTTGTTGCCCTCCTCTGAACCTTCTCTACCCTGTCTATGTCCTTACATAGGTATGGTCTCCAGAACTGTACACTGTACTCAGTTGGGGCCTCACTAGTGTCTTGTATGGTGGAATTATGACCTCCTATTCCTGCTGGTGATGCCCTGCCTATACATCCCAGCATCCTATTTGCTTTACCTGCTGCCTTGTCACACTGTTTCTACCTTGAGGTCATCAGAGATGATAACCCAAGATCCCTTTCCTGCTTGGTGCATGCTATATCCTCACCCCCAACTGATATATTGTGCCAGGGTTTTTGTGCCCCATATGCATTATCTTGCACTTCCTTGCATTGAATTTCAACTGCCAAACCCTGACCATTCTTCAAGTTTCTGCAGGTCCCTTCTCATTCTGTCTACACCCTCTGGTGTGTCTACTCTGTTACAGAGCTTTGTGTCATCAGCGAACAGTGAAATTCTGCCTTCTAGGTCCCGCAATGTCACTGATGAAGATGTTGAATAGGACCAGTCCCAGCACTGATCCCTGTGGTACCCACTGGTCACTCTTCCCTCTGTGGGTGACAGCCATTTACCACCACCCTCTGTGTCCTGCCACCCAGCCAGTTACCTACCCACCACTACTGTCCTGCCCACACCCATATTCCCCAGTTTGTGTAATAGTCTTCTATGTGGCACAGTGTCAAAGGCCTTGCTGAAGTCCAGATAGGCCATGTCCACTGCCCTCTCCTGATCCACCTCCCTAGTCACCCAGTCAAACAATTCAATGAGGTTGGTCTGACATGACCTCCCCCTGGTGAAACCATGCTGCCTTGAGTCCTGTAGCCCATTGACAACCAGATGTTCCACCAATCTTTCCTTCAGTAGTGCTTCCATGATCTTCCCCACTACCGAGGTGAGGCTAACTGGTCTGTAGTTCCCTGCTTCCTCTTTGCTCCCACTTTTGTATAAGGGGACTACATCTGCTGTCCTCCAGTCTTTGGGTACCTCCCCTGTTTCCAGTGATCGGCTAAACAGGATAGCCAGAGGTTCAGCCACCACCTCTCTTAGTTCTTTAAGGACCCTGGGTGCACCCCATCTGGCCCCATTGCTTTATCAACTCTTATTACTTCCAGTTCCTTCAGGACCCTTTTCGTAAAAGGGACTTGTGTCCATTTCTGCACCATTCTCACCCCTTGTACTCCTTCAGACCCATTACCCTCCTCTTCCTCAGTAAAGACTGAGCAGAAATACCTGTTCAATATGTCAGCTTTACTGTTGTCATCCTCCTGCCCCCATCCTCCCCTTCAGTCTCACTATCCCTCCTTTATCTTTCTTTTTCACTTATGTACCTGTAAAGGTTTTGTCCCTCTACCCACTGATTTTGCAATGTGTTCTTCTGTCTGAGCTTTGGCTTCCCTTACTGACCTCTGCCTCCTTTGCTTCTCTTGGTACTTCTCCTATCCCTTCTGCCTGTGTCTTTTTGTATTGCCTGAATGCAATCTTTTTGACTTTCACTTTCTTTGCTACCTCTTTGGAAAACCATAATGGTCTCCTCTTCCTTTTCCTCTTGCTAACCTGCTTAATGCATAATTCTGTTGTTCTTGTAATCCCCATTTTAAATACTGCCCACTGTTCCTCAACCCCTGATTCCTGTCCCATTCCCCTTAATGTCTCTTTCAAGTATCTCCCCATTTTCCCAAAGTCTGCCCCCCTAAAATCCAGGATACGTGTTTTTGTGTGGTTTGGTTCTGCTCTTTCTGTGATTTCAAACCACAATGACTGGTGGTCACTGTTCCCCAGGTGCTCCCCACTGTTACCCCATCACACTGTCCCTGTTTGTGAGCCAAGGTCCAGTATTGTCTTCTGCCGAGTTGGTTCCATGACCAGTTGCTTGAGGAAGGCACCCTGAAGGATTCCAGGATAAATCTGCTCCTAGTTGATGCTGCTGCTGGGATGCTCCAGTCCACGTCCTGGAATATTGAAGTCTCCAACCAGTACTACCTCACCCTTGTCTGCCATCCTTTGGATGGCTAGCATCAACTCCCTATCTGTTTCTTCCTCCTGGGCTGGTGGTCTATGAGACCACACCTGTGCAGATGGCTGTCCCCATTTTCCTTTCCAGCTTAACCCACAGTATCTCTCCCCATTTTGTTCCTCCTGGATCTCTGTGGCCCTTATGTCATTTTTCATACAGTGCCACTCCTCCTCCCTCCTGCCTGCTCTGTCTCTTCTGAATATCTTGTAGCCAGGTATGGCCATCTCCCAGTCGTGGTTATCATTACACCAGGTTTCAGTGATGGCCACAATGTCCAGGTCTGACTGCACCATGACAGCCTCCAGATCTTCCATCGTGTCGCTAAGGCTCCTGGCATTTGCACACATCGCTTTCCATGATTTGACCTCCCTAGACTGTTTCGCTGTTCTACTCCAGCCCCTTCCTTGGTTGTCCTTTATCCCTGGTTCTCCTTGCTGTCTGCCCTTCTGCTGAATTTTGCCTCTTTCTGCCTATCCACCTCTTGGGCACTAATCTCCATCTTTTGCACACTGCTTTGCAGAGATAGCCACCCTCTGGTTCACTGGTTCCACTGCTAGCTGTGGGGGTGAGCAAGTAGGTACCCTCCTTGCTGGCCTGCCACCCCCTTTTGCTAGTTTAAATGCTTGTCAATGTAGCATTTAAACTTATCATTGAGTGCTTGGATTCCCCTCCAGGATGGATGCAGGCCGTCAGGCTCCATCCCTCCAGGTGGATCCCCAGTCACCAATGAATAACCCTTCCTCACAGCACCAGTTCTTCAACCATGAGTTAAAGTTCCTGGTGCATGCACTCCTATGCTCTCCCTTGCCTCTCGCAGGAAGTACTTCTGAGAAAGTGACAGAAGTAGCTACTTGCTTGAGACCCTTCCCCAATTTCCTAAACTCTTCCTGAACTTCCTTTGGCTCCCCATTTGCCAGGTCATTAGTACCTAGGTGGATAATGACATCCAGCTCACCTCCATCTTGCCTTCCCAGTAATCCCCAGGATCTTCCTTCCATCCCTCCATGCCGTGGCACCTGGTAGGCACCTCACCTCCCTGTCCTCCCCCTCCTGTGTTCCTAGCTGAATCCCTCTTATGATGGAGTCCCCCACCAGGATTCACTTCCTCCTCCTCCTCTGGGGTCCACTGTTTTCCCCGCTGAGGTCACCTCCTTGGCTAACCTCCACATCCTTTCCTTCCACTTCTCTGGGTACCTCTATTTGGTTGTCCTCATTTGCCAGTGTGGCATATGAGTTTTTGAGTGGAATAGGATCTGGGATGTGCCTCTGCCTGACCGATCTAACCCTCCTTGAGCCCACTGTCATCCAAGTGCTCCTTGTTCTCGGCATCCTTTGAAGCAGTTGCATTGGACTGGGTGGTCTCTGGATAGGGGTGATGGTACTCCTGACCCAGTTTACTTCTGCTCTGAGTCTGGCTACCTCATCCCACAGTCCAGAGAGATACACGCAGATAGGGCAGCACCTCAGTGTCCAGAAGGTCTGCCTGAATATGGCTGCCCTACAGCCACTGCATTGCACCACTTCCCACATTATACTGCAATTATACTGCTATTCCACTACTTGTCTGCTACTGAAGCTCTCCTAGTTCCCTTTTTATTAATTTACTGTCCTAAAAATCCTGCCACTGATCCTCAGATAATTTTCTTTAAAAAAAAAAAAAAGAAACCAATAAATAAATAAATGAGTCAAAACACTTGTCGTGCTGAGGGTGGGCTTCTTCCCCCCTTATGCCCCTCCTACTTCACACCCCTTACTGTACCCTGTGTTTAGCTCCTGTCAATCAGATTTAACAGGGCATATAATTAAGAGTTGGGGGAAGGGGAGGGAGCCAAGTTAAAATTTGCAGCAATTAAAGACAGGTTGCTGGGCTGCCCTGCGCAAGGCATGCAAATGGGGCCATAATGACATGCAAATTGCCCAATTTGTGCCTTGCATATTTTATGGCCTCATTTGCATGCCCCTTGCTGAATATTGCAGGTGATGTGCCTAGCACAACTGGACTTGCGGTGGCGCATCCCTGTGCTCTATCTGTGGCTTGTGCCAGTGCAGTGCCACACAACTGCGCCATGCGCAGTATGTGTGCTGACCTTGCCATATTTAATGGTGCTGTACCATGGTTCATCACCGTTGAATATCACCTGGCCCTGGCACTGGCACATCTCAGTTATGCTGCTCCCAGGCTTGTGCCACTGCCTGGCTCAGTCTGAATATCCGGCCAATATGTACAACCACAGTATCTAATATTTAAAACATTCCTTGAAATAACCATATTCATTCATTTCACATAAATACCAGCTCCAAATGGCCTCTTTCAATGGGTTGCCTTAATTGGAGGAGGCTATCGGTACAAAATAGGTTGCACTTATTGAATGTTGTTTCTGTAAAAAAAGACATATATATCAGTCAGTATAAACTTCCTATTAAGAGAATAATAGAAACAAGGAATAAAGAGCAACAAACCTTCAGGGTATAATACATTGATGAATGCAGCACCATATATCTCTCTCTTTCACTCTAAGCATATTATTTACTTCTTTTTCTTTTTATCCTGAATGCAAGGTTAGAGGTAATGTGAGGAAGTATTTTTTCACAGAGAGGGTTGTGGATGCATGGAACAGCCTCCCTGAGGAGGTCGTGGAGTCAAGAACAGTGGGGGAATTCAAGAATGCATGGGACAGACATAAGGCAGTCCTAGTGGGGGGTAGGAGGAAGTAAGCTGTTGGTTAACTAGGATCTGCAGCTTATCTGTTAGGTAGGAAAATGGGCAGACTAGGTGGGCCAAGCGGTCCTTATCTGCCGTCAAATTCTATGATTCTATGAAATATCGTCATTAAGCCCCTGAGAATGTAAGGCCCCCAAAGTATGAATCCAATAGGTTTCCCTAATACGTAACCTGTTATCTACATTTCCCCCTCTTGGCCCCAATTTTATCTCTTCCAATCCGCAGAACTTGAATCTATGATTTACATCTGTATTTTTTGGGGTTCTGCAATGAATTGCAAGGGCACTTCTTACATCATTGTTGTTTATTGACCACAAATGCTCCCCCATCCTTAACTTCAATGATTTTTTATTTATTTATTGAAATGTTTCACCAGGAGGGCACACTGAACAACAAGTTGCTTGTCTCACGGTGCGACCTGGGGGGAGGGGTTACATAGAGTTGTGAAGGATGATCAGTTACAATAGTATGTGGGTAGTACAAACAATACAACATTGTAAGATTGTGCAACAGTTGGAACACAAGGTATTGTACAATAAACAGTAGTGGAACATTGGGTAAAGTACAATACATGTCCAAAATCATTCAAAAGAACATATGAACATACAAAACAGTAATAATGCTATAGAACCATTTATAGTGCATGAGTGTACCAGGAGTAGGCTTGAGGTAGTACGCAAGTGCTGTTGGAGTAAAAATGATGGGGTTAGGTTGTGCACACTGGTGACCCAGAAGGGCAGGTGGAGAAGAGAAGAGGGAGAGTAAAAAACTGAATATGAGGAGAAGGGGTAGCCATTTCCGGATTTCTCCCTCCAGGATGTTGAGAACTCTGCCGGGGGGGGGGGTCATGGTAGGAAGGCAGAAACTGGAGATAGGTATTAAGGTGGGTTAAAGCAGGAACAGCTGAGGGAAAGGTAATTGTGTAGGGCAGAAGTAAGGGAGTAGTTGGAGAAGAAGTGTCGTATTTCAGGGGGAGGGAATTCCAGATTTTAGGGAAATGAAGGGCGAAACCAGTCTGACAGATGAGTGTGGAGTGGCGAGGGACCGTCAAGGTGCAGGCGTCATTTGATCTGAGAGAGTGGGTGGGGGGAGATGGAGTGGAGAGAGATGATGAGAGATAGGAGGGGAGCCCCCCAAATCAGAATTTGGAGGTTAGTTTGGCACAGTGAGAGATACATCTGTGGGATAGTGGAAGGAAGGTTAGAGAGCGATAGAGTTCACAGTGGTGGGAGCGGGAAGGGGAGTCGATAGCAAAGTGGCAGAAGGAGTTAAAGAGAGTGTTCCAACTTGGTCAGGGAAGATGTGGGAGCAGCACCAGACTACGTCGCAGTAGTCAAAGATGGGGAGTATCATCTTCTGGAAAATTTCACGCCTTGCAGTCAGCGGGATGCAACTACAATTCCTGTACAGAGCACCAAGCTTAGGGTGCAGTTTCTTCAGGATAGCATCGATATGCACAGAGAAGTTGAGGTGCTGGTCCAGCCAAACTGCCAGATATCGAAATGAGGAGTTGTCCTCCAAGATGGTCCCATCAAGAGCATGGAAGGTGGGTAGGGCCAGGATCCTAGAGAGTCTCTGCATGGTGCCAAATGTCATTGAGACTGTCTTCTTGGCATTTAGAAAAAGCTGGTGAGAAGTAAACCAGAGCTGAACTTGGTTGAAGTCATGCTGTAAGCTGGTTTGCACAGCAACAGTTTTTGCCGGAACTGTACAAAACAGTATAGTCAGCATACATGTGGATAGACGAGGATGAGCAGGTTGTGGGAAGATCATTAAGGAAAATGGAGAAGAGTGGGGGACCAAGCACTGAGCCCTGAGGGACACCAGTGTTGATGGGGAGTGGAGGGGAGATGGAATCAAGGATTCTCACCGACTGAGTCCTGCCAATGAGGTAGGATTTAAACCAGTCGGTGGCTGACGGAGCAAGGCCAGCTGAAGAGAGTAAATCAAGAAGCAGGGGATAGGAAACAGTGTTGAAAGCTTTGGCTAGGTTGACAAAGATGGCCAAGGTGATCAGGCCATCGTCCATCCCCGAAAGGATGGAGTCAGTAAGCCTGAGGAGGGAGGTGGTTGTTGAGTGGTTCTTCCAAAAACCAGATTGGAAGGGGGTGAAGAAGGAGGAAGGAGGAATCAGAGAGAAAGGGAGATAATTGAGAGAGAACTAAATGTTCTTGAAGTTTGGCAAGGGTAGGAAGGAGGAAAATGGGGCGCTAGTTGCCAGGAGTGGAAGTGTCACCACCCTTGGAGAGAGGAAGGACTACAGTGTGTTTCCAGGATGAGGGTACTTGGGCAGAAATAAAGGACAGGTTAAGGATTAAGGAGATAGGATAAGCAACTGGAGGAGCAGAAAAGTAGAGAAGATTAGGATCAAGCTCATCTGGTGAGGAGCCTTTAGAGGGGTTGAGGGACAGGAGGGGTGGAGAGCATTAAGAGCTTTGTCAAGGGAGATAGATAATAATCTTGTGGTCTTGCCCACATAGAAGTTCCCACACTGGCATGTGGCCAAATAAATAACATTTTCAGAGATACAATTAATGAAATCCTTAATGGGAAAACTTTGTTCACAATTACAACTTGTGAATGTCTTGCATTCCAGAACAGACACACAAAATTTACACACCCCACATTTATACATGCCATCAGGTAATGGCCTTCTCTGTGTATCACAAGTTGTACCTTTCTGATAACTGTGGACCAAACGATCCCTAATGTTAGGTCCCCTCCTGTATACCATCCTAGGCTTTTGTCATGTCACCCCCTCAAGGACTGGCTCACCCTCCGTTTGGTCCACAGTTATCATTGTATTTTCATATCAGAGGAGAGAACCTTGAAGGGACTCACAAATCTGAAAGTGAGCAAAGCAATAGGACCAGATGGGGTGCATCCAAGGGTAATGAAGGAGCTCAAGGAGGCACTGTCTGCACTTCTGACAGTCCTGTTTAACAACTCAGTGGAAACAGGAGCGACTACGGAGGACTGGAGGAGGGCAAATGTAGTCCAGCTTCACAACAGCGGTAGTAGGGAGGAGGCTGGCAACTCTAGGCCAATCAACCTTACATCAGTGATGGGAAAGTTAATGGAGTAAAGGATTGTGAAATATCTTGAATCCAGTGGGTTACAAGACCCAAGGCAGCATGGATTTATGGGGGTAGGTCATGTAAAACTAGTTTAATAGATTTCTTTGATTGGGTGACAAGTGAATTAGATCAGAGCAGAGCAATGGACTTGGCCTACCTAGAATTCAGTAAGGCTTTCAACACTGTTCCACATAGGAGACTCATAAGGAAGCTGGGTAGCTTAGGAGTGGTTCCAAAGGTTGTAAACTGGGAAATAATTGCTATGGGGATAGGCAAAAGAGTGTGGTAGTAAATAGTGCGCATTCTGGAGAAGGGAGGGTGACCATTAGGGTGCCTCATGGATCAGTACTGGGTATGGTCCTCTTTATTATCTTTATAAGTGATGCTGCAGAGGAGCTGGAAGGTAAGGTCTACCTCTTTACACATGAAGCCAAAATCTGCAATAGGGTGGGCACTGGGGGCATGGAAAAATTATCATAGACCTGAGAAAACTTGAGGAGTGGTTAAGGGGATGGCAACTGGGTTTCAGTTAGGGATGGGCTGGTTGGCTGTGACCTAGTTCTGATTCCGACTCTGATATCTTTCCAAAAGGTTCTGATTTACTCTGATTTAATTTGAGTTACTCTGATGAATTGTAAAGCTATTTGAGTATGATAAATGCATCAGTATTATTCTTTAAGATTCCCCTGTTAAAAAAAAAATAAATTTGTGTCTGTATTTTCATGTCATTTTTCAAGGTCAGCAAGCAGCCAACAGCAATACAATAAATTGACTGTTGTTCTTACCAGTCCTGTATGTCAACCACCACATGACATTTGTAATAAACAATGGGCTGGATTCACAAAACTCTTGATGATCCCTCAGCTGTGGGAAAAACTTGGTGCAAGTGGGTTCCACTTGAAGAACTGCAATTTCTCCTGCAGCTGCAGTATTCTCAAAAGTGGAGCCAGTTTATGACCAGCTCCACGATTAGTGGCAGCTTGCAGGTGGTATTACTATGGAAATCCCTGCAACTGTGCAAAAATGTTATGGCCTGTGGGACCAGCTGTAACATTTTCAACAGCTACTGTGGATGTGAATAGCAATCTCCGCAGTTGTGGAGATTTCGGTCTGCAACAGGAGTTGCCATGTGGGACTCAGTCCCCAAAACATTTATGGATCCAGCCCAGTTTATGCAGGTCATTTGGGGCTTTGCAGTGAAAGAAGGCAACGTGTCAAACATTAGTCAGAAAGAGAGACAGAGACCAATGAATTCAATAACAGAAAGACAACAGCAGAGTACAGACAGACCTTCAATGAGTCTGGCATGCTTTTTGGTGGTAGACAGACAGCACTAGCAGGATATGGGACTGAGCCCCAGCCATACCTCCCATGGCCCGCCCTTTTGACTTGAGTTGTTATTTTTTTATTTGTAATTATTTTGCTTGCCTACTTGGTGTTATAAGGTAAGGCAAGGTAATCTTTATTTATATGGTGCCCAATCCCAGGGGCTCTGGGCGCCTTACAGAAGTCAAAACAGGCAGGGTTACAACAACAGGTAAATCAAAACCGTTAGGGTTAGGGTTATACAATTAAAATTATACAATTAGAAGTTAAAATTCAAGCATAAGTAAACATTAATATATAATAATTAATATTTAAAAACAGCTGCAATTAATCAGGGAATGCCTGTTTGATAAGATATGTTTTCAGAGCCCTCTTGAATGCCTCCACCGATGGGGCCTCCCTTACAGAGCTTGGAAGCGAGTTCCAGAGGGCCGGGCTGGCCATCTCGAATGCTTGGTCACTGAATGTTTTCAGCCTGGCCTTTGGAACAGCAAGGAGACCCCAGGTGGAGGGACTGGACTGGAATGACAGCTGTAAGGAGATCTATAGCAAGCATCATGAACCCCAACCATCCCACACATTCTTGCCCAATTGGTCAGTTATTTTTTATCACTTGTGTTTTCCAACTTACTTTTTTTTTAATCTGGTTGACCTTGCCCCCCCAGCATTGTAGTTTGTTTTATAGAGTTGTTTGTCCCTAACCGCCACCTACTCCTGTCATGAAACCCACATGTGAGTCCCCAGCCCTGTCACCAACCCCCTGACATCAAGCCAGTGGGGACCCACATGGTAAACTTCACCTGGGTTCCCAAATTAAAAAAAAAAACATACAGCAATACATTTGATGTAATATACACTGTGACTGCACAAGAATGACTTTTTTACTTGATCTTTCTGTTATGGTCACTGACCTTTGTCCTCTGAATTCAAAGAAATAAATAATTCAATTAAATAATATCATCACCATCATCTTCAAACACCACCAAGGAAGCACTCTTATTAGGAGACACCTGTTGCAGCTGTTTGTCATCATTGCTTTTATGTTCCTGCCACTCACCGCTGAACTGGTAAGAGAATTTGTTGAGGCTGATGTTTAGGAAGGCAAGGCACTGTACATTTTCAGGAATATGCATTGTGCGGCCATCAGAAACAACATTTCCAACTGTGCTAAATACTGTATATTCTCAAAGTAAACACTAGTGGGAGGGCAACTAAGAAGCTTAATAGCAAAGACAGGTAGTGCAGGCCAGATGTTTCTCTTTTCTAGTCAGTACTCAAAAGGGGCATCAGTAATATTAATGAGTGGTTCTCCTAAATAGGCATCCACAGTATCAGACAAAGACAAAGAAGGTGGCTCCACAACAGACAGATCTGAATTATCAGTTTCCATGAGTTTTGACCAAAAAGTGTGGGAGTCATCTATGTGCTTTTCAGAATGACATGCCTTTTTCAAGGGCTGTGAAAGAGGACTTTGTGAAGGACTACCCAATGTTGATGAAGGAGTACACGGTAGCACTAAGTGGAAATTATTGCTGTCACCACCAATAGATGTTGCATCATCAGATGCAACATTCACATCATGTCGTTAACTTGTATTGTCGAACACAGTCCCTGCCTTTTCCTATGCAATTGCTGAAATCAGTATGTGTTTATATTTGAGATAAGAGTCACCAAGATCTAAAGAAGGTAGCTGTTGCAACTTAAACCGAGGGTCAAGAAAAATGAAAAGAAGAAAATTTTTGTCTGTCAAGATATTGTGAAGTTTGGAATTGCTGTATCAGTTGGTCCATGAGGGATACGCCAGACTTGTCTCCTTTTTTTTATCATGTCAGACTTTTTTCACCCCTGGACGGCCCCGCCATTCAACTGCCTCTCCCAGCCCCATCACCCGGAATTACTGGGGCTTATATTTTGCCCAGCCCAGGTGCGGTGCCTGTGGGGAGTCAGTTCTCATCCTGCCAACATCATTTTCGGCCTCTGTTTTCTCCCGAGGGCCCCGGGAGAATGGCGCATGCACGTGGAGGCGTGCATGTGCATTCGGCCCCGGTAATGACCCCCTTCCACCCACCCCATTGGCCTAATGCCAGGCACCCTGTGGCCTGCAATGTCTCCTGGTCTCCACCAGGGGGCAGACATTGTCAAGGGATTCCGCATCCCCCAACCCCGGAAAGGAGAGCTGCCTGCTGGCAGCTCCATCCAGCTCAGTCCTCCCCCCCCCCGTGCCAACCTCCTGTGACCTGGGCTTCTTCCTGAACCCGGGTTGCCGGTATAGGTCAAGGTAAGGCACCAGCACCTCAGCCCTCTATGCCATCGGGCAGGCTAGATTTGTCTCCTTTTTGGTCAAAATTTCTACACAGCCTCCTGAGTTCCTTGTTTAATAAATTTATGATGGAAATTACCTGGCTTAGAGTAGTATTCTCTTTGCTAATCTGTTGAGTTGCTTCCATTACAGTTAATGTCAGAGGTATCTGGATTAGCTACATTTGGTGTTAGTTGGTGTCAGAAGCCACACCACAACCAGAAACTTCTCCACATTTGGTGTCAGAAGAACAAGTGGATTTACACCGAGCATACTCTAAGGCCAAGAGCTTGTTTGTGGATCCCAGACCTGGTACCAGGGAATCATAGCAGAAAGGTATGGATCCGGTAAAAGAAATACCAGGAGTGACCACCAGAAGTATGGCAGCCAAGCCACCAGAGATGGGAGGAGAACAGGCAGCAGCAGGACCACAAAGTCTTTGAGTTTTTCAAATGGTGGACGATACAACAAATAGAGACCAAGAAGCGGAGAGAAAAAGAGCTCCAACATTTAGAGGTACAGAAAAAAGAGGACATGTAACTATGGCTGTCTGCCTTGCAGGCTATTAAAGGTGGAGCAACTGGTAGAGGTTCAACAGATCAGCAAAACATAAGTAACTTGAAAGACATTAAACCTACAAAGCTGTGCCCCTCGGATGATATTGAGGCATACCTGACTACGTTCGAAAGGGTCGTCAGTGCATGCCAATGGCCAAAGCAGCAATGGGCAAACAGACTGGTACCTTACCTCTCAGGTAAAGCCCAACTTGCCTACAGTAATGTGGACACTGCTCAGTCAGCAGACTATGACCTGGTGAAAAGAGAACTATTGAAAAGATATGACATCTCAGGAGAGACCTACAGGCAGAACATTCAGTCCCTGAAGTACTAGTCATTCGACAACTCCTGGGAAGCTTACACCTGATTCAAAGAACTGCCCATTAAATGGCTACAACCAGAGGGCAAATCAGTTCCTCAGCTCATCGACATATTTACAATGGAACAGTTCATCAATATCCTGCTTACAGATGTGCAATTTTGGGTTAAAGAACACTGACCAGAAAGTGGGGAAAAGGCTGTTTCTTTGGCTGAAGACTATCAGATGGCCAGGCAGATGCCACACCAGGGCAGTAATAGATCAGGATTGGTAGGACTCTCAACTTCAGTCCCTTGGTCTGTCCCCACCTGTCCTAAGATGGTTCACTAATTACTTCCAGGGCAGACAGCAACTTACTAAATTCAGTAAGGTCCTCTCAGACACCACTCCTGTGACCTCTGGTGTCCCCCAGGGTTCAGTCCTAGGGCCTCTTCTCTTCTCTTCTCTTCTCTTCTCTTCTCTATCTTTGTCAATAATCTGCCCTCTGTGACATGTGGATAGCCAGTTCTGAGTACACTATGATTTTTTTGTAATATAAAAATGTGTTATGGACTGTCTCTCATGAGAGATGCTGAGACAGCATGTGAGATCACACACACACACACACACACACACACACACACACACACACACACACACACAGGTTTTAGATACAAGGTGTTACCGGAAAGGCCAGAAGCTAATTACAGACTAGAACAGGCCTTGATCAAGAACCTCCTGTTTATCTAAGTTAAATATAGTTTTAACTGCTAAGAGGGAAATCAGTATCCATTTTATGATGTTTTGAGGAGAAAACCAGGAAATTGGTGCAAAGTCATAAATGCTTTGATATCTGTGTGAGAGGGTATACTGCTCATAGATGACAGGAAATTTACAGACTTGATTGGGGAAGTCACATGGGGAAAGGAGCTTCTGCTGATGTAACTTTAATTAACTTTCCTTCTAAAAATGCTAAAACTTCCTGGGTGTATGATTTTTAATAAACAGAGGAGGAACTAGGTGACCTCACACAAAGGTGTTGGCAAAGATAGTTCTTTAAACAGTATTTTGTTTTTCTTCAGAGACACTTTTATCTACGCTCTGACAAAGAAACATCTTTGAGCACTTTAAGCAAGTATACAGGTATAGAGAGACACAATCTAAGTACTGTAGTAAGAATTGCACTGTTAAAACCTTGTTCTTTTAAAAGATTGTATGGTTCTTGTGATATATGGTTCTGTATTTTATGTTTTACATACTTTTATCTATTTTAGTAAAACTCTGTTTTTAGTGCCTACTTGGTCTGTCTTTGAATTTATTTTCTTTAACACGTGAAGTATATATATGGTTAAAGCAGACACTGTGCATAAGCTTGAATGGTGATACCAAACTGGAAAAAGGTAAGAGTAATCTGAGGTCTTTATTAGAGTTTTTAAGGGTTCATTTTGTGCACCTGGTTAGGTGCCCATAGGCAAAGATATCTGGCCCCCTGAAGACAGAATTATCTGAGCCCGTGCATTGGGTACACTAGCAAGAGGTTCACAGTTTGAATCCCTCCAGAACTGAGACCAAAGGTTGATTCAAACCCACAAAACTGACAGGAGGGTTACCCTGTTTCTGTTAACTGTTCACAAGACTGCACTCGGAGGTTGGCACTTTGGGAGCAGAGAGCTGACCTGCTGAGTGGGTTTGTGACAGATTGATTGGCAGTGGTGCGAGAAATTTTGGTATTACAAGCTTTTATTGTTCAGTGTGTCAGCTTGAGACCATCAGCTTACTTGCAAAGAAAGAAAAAGGCAGTGATTTATTTTTTTTAAAAAAGGAGACAGAACTATATCACTTGGCGTACAGTCAAGCTCCTACCCGTTTTATTTTTTTTTCCTAAAGTGCAAGTCAGAGTAGCAGTAGTTAGGAAAGATGGCTTCCAACTACAGCAGGCACACTGTAGACTACTTAAAGTAGTTGTGCGGGGACAGAGGAGTCCCATTCGAGGTGAAAGCCAGCAAAGAGAACCTAGTGGATGCCCTGATGGTAGCAGATACCCAGAGCACCGAGTCACAGACCATGACTGAAAAGGACCAAACCTCAAGTGTGGCAGGGCTAATGGCCAGTGCAGTGTCCAGCTCTGATGAGGAGGGCAACAGAGCCACTGTCAGTGAAGGGCCACAGCAGCAGGGGAAGGTCACCAGTATCCTGGATCCAGAAGTACTCAGGCTGCAAATTGAGTTGCGCAGGATGGAGCTGGAGTTCCAGAAGGAGAGGGAGAGGGAGAGGGAGAGGGAGAGGAGAGGAGAGTAGGAGAGATGCGAGAGGTGAACCGTGAACAATGAGAGGCAGACTGTGAGAAGCATGAGTGCCAGCAAGCTGCAGAGGAGAAGAGAGAGCAAGAATGCTGAGATGCAGACCATGAGGAGTAGGAGCGCCAGAGGCAACATGAACTGGAGAAGCTATGACTCCAACCAGTAGCACCAGAGCATGTAAGTGGCTTGGGTTTAATTGGGACTGCAGGACTGGGTTACAAATTGAACTCCAAATTGATAGCCAAATTTAAAGAGTGGGAGGATATGGATGCCTTTTTAAATCCTTTTGAAAAAGTTTGTATTCAGGCTAAAATTTCTAGAGAGTCCTGAAGCTTCCAGCTATCCTTGCTACTTACTCGGGATGCATTGGGTCAACTGGACCATGAGGACTGTGATGATTACAGCAAACTTAAAGCTGCACTGTTAAAAAAATTTTAATTAACTGCTGAATCTTACAGAGCTAAATTCCGTAACCTCAGGAGAAGTCCTGACATGAGCTACAAGGAGATAGCCATGAAACAACGTCAGTTTTTAAAATGTTGGTGGGAAGGAATTGAGGCAAACTCTGTTGATAAAACTGAAAATGTGATTTTGTTAGAACAGTTTTATTGGGCATGCCCAGCAGAGCTAAAAACCTGGCTGAAGGACCGAGATCCCAAAACAGTGCAAGAGGCTGCTGAACTCTCGGATTGCTATGCCAAGAGCAGACCTGCTCTGAGAGTGAATGGGGTGGGCATGGCAGAGCAGAAAGGGAAAAGCGTGCCTTCAGGGCAGCTAAAACCCTCATTGCCTCCTCCAAAACCAGTTAGCCCCAGTTTTCAGAGAAAAGATTTTTCTGAAAAGAGAAGTGAATGTTGGTTATGTAAAGAAACTGGACATATTGCCAGACAATGTCCCACAAGACTGAGCAATAATATGCAGAATGGTACTGGAAAAGAAGTGGGTTGTTTGTGTGTCCCTGGAAAGATGCCTGTGAACATGAGGGAACACATGCACCCAGTCATGGTGAATGTTGTACAGATGCAAGGGTTAAGGGACAAAGGGGCATCCTTGCCCTTGGTAAAGGGGGATCTGGTAGAGCCTGGTCAGCTTATACCCAATAAATACGTCACTGTACAGGACTTTACTGGTGAGGCGAAAACATTACCCCTCGCTAGTGTTCTCCTAGACTGGGGTGAAACGGGGGAACTTTGCAAAAGGTGGCTGTACCCCAAACCTTAGCAGTAGATGTGATCCTGGGCAACAATCTCAAACAGGGGATGGTATTTGCAGTTACTCATAGCCAAGCGGCAAGGGAAAATTGTAGTTCCCTGAACCCCACAGAAACCATTGTGGAAACCACTGAGAGGCTTTTTCGGCAGCCTGCATCTCCAGATGGGAAGACTAATGAAAAAGGGATAGACATTTCCCCAGTAGCAAGTAACCACACAGGTACAGAGGGTTACTCCAAAGAGGGAGGGGTGACTCATTGTCAGAAGGTTGGGATTGACAGTGATCCTGAGTGCCTGACGCTAGTGCTAGAGAACCTAGTTTAGCGACTGAAAGGGACCTGTCCCAGGCCTTGGGAATGTGAGGGGTTTGCAGCTGTTCAGAGAAGTGACCCTAGTTTAGAGAAGCTGAGGGCTTAGGCAGACTTGGACGGTGCACAGGGAGGTGATGGCAGACATAAGGTTTATTGGGAAAATGGCCTTATGTATACTCAGGCAGTACAGACAGAGGGAGGGGTGCTAGGCAGGCAGCTTGTCGTTCCCCAGGGGTATCGTGAGCTGTTGCTCAAAATTGCACATGATATTCCCTTGTCTGGTCATCTGGGAATCGCGCACACGATGCAGCGGTTGGCCCAGAATACCTACTGGCCTAACTTCACCCAGCAAGTGAAGGCGTACTGCAGGTCTTGTCACCGGTGCCAAGAAATAGGGAAGGTGGGCAAGAAAACCCAAGCTTCCCTGATTCCCTTGCCCATAGTGGAGAAGCCATTCCACAGGGTGGGAATAGATATTGTGGGGCCTTTAAATACCCCCAGCTCCTCAGGGAAGAGATTCATCCTGACTGTGGTGGATTATGCCACCCGGTACCCAGAGGCAGTCGCCCTATCCTCACTGAGGACAAACAAAGTGGCAGATGCCTTACTTGGGATTTTCTCCCATGCTGAGTTTCTGCAGGAGGTTATCACCAATCGAGGGGGTTCCTTCATGTCGAACCTGATGAAATGTTTATGGGAGAAGTGTGGGGTGGTGCAGAGATGCACAACACCTTATCACCCACAAACCAATGGGCTTGTGGAAAGATTCAATGGTACCCTAAAGTCAATGCTCCAGGCATTTGCTGAACAGCATGGCAGGGACTGGGAGAAACACCTTCCCCACCTGTTGTTTGCATACAGGGAGGTGCCCCAAGAGTTGACAGGATTTTCCCCTTCAAACTCTTATATGGACGCTGGGTACATGGGCCCCTAGACTTGATCCAGGAGGACTGGGAAGGCAAGCACACCTCCCAGGGAACCCCCATTGTGGATTATGTCCTTAGGTTTAGGGAAAGGCTAAAGGAGCTTATGGGGACAGCCCAATAGCAACCTGACAGTTGCCCAACAGAAACAAAAAGTGTGGTATGACCACAGAGCCAGAGCTCAATCATACATGGTGGGTCAGGAAGTCATGGACCTTATTCTGGTCTGGAAAGATAAGCTGCAGGCTGAGTGGGCAGGACCGTACAAAGTGGTTAGGAAGGTAAGTGACGTGAACTATATTATGGAGTTACCTGACCAAAGACAGACAGAAAGGATGTACCATGTCAACATGATGAAGCCATATGCAAATAGGGCTGACATGATGTTTGCAGTCTGTAGTCCTGGGGAGGGGACGGGCAAAGGAGACCCCCTTCTGGACTTGCTGGAAGAAAGTAAGCAGGAGTCTTCTGTGGAGGCAGTAAAATTGTCTCTCCAGCTGGCCCTGGACCAGATCCAGAAAGTAAGGGAGGTTTTAGCAGACTTTTCCCCATTGTTTAGCACCAACCCTGGACTAACCCCCTTAGCAACTCACGATGTGGAGACAGTGACACAGACATCCATACGGCAAACAGCATATCGGGTGTCAGAGGCTGTCCAAAAGGACATTAGGAGGGAAGTGGAGGAGATGCTGGATTTAGGGGTGATCCAGAGATCCCACAGCCCCTGGGCCTCACTCACAGTCCTTGTGCCTAAGCCAGTTGGCTCTACTCATTTCTGTGTGGACTATTGTGGGCTGAATGCAGTCATGAAGTCTGACGCCCACCTGATGCCCTGGACGGATGAACTACTGGACAAGTTGGGAGAGGTGATCTACCTTACAACAATTGACCTGACCAAGGGGTATTGGCAGGTAGAGTTGATGGACAGAGCTAGGGAGAGGTTGTCCTTCATCACTCCGATAGACTTATTTGAATTTAAAGTAATTCCTTTCAGAATGAAGAACGCCCCGGACACTTTTCAAAGGTTGGTGAACCAGGTGTTAAATGGTGCTGAGGAGTATGCCGTGGTGTACCTGGATGACATTGCCATCTTTAGTGCCAGCTGGGAGGAACACCTATCCCACCTTAGGGACGTGCTGGGCAGGATACAGAGGGCTGGGCTCACTGTCAAAGCCAAGAAGTGCCAGGTGGCCATGGGAGAAGTGGTATACCTCAGGCATGTGGTAGGCCAAGGACAGCTCCATCCTAACCAAGTAAAGATAGAGGTAATCCAGGCATGGCCCAGACCAGAAACACAGAAGCAGGTCAGGAGTTTTCTAGGGACAGCAGGGTACCACAGGAAATTTGTACCCAATTACAGTGCCCTGGCTGCTCCCTTGTCTGACCTGACAAAGAAAAAGATGCCAAAGAAAATTACCTGGGGCCCAGCCTGTGAGGAAGCCTTTTCCAAACTAAAGGAGTCACTGTGCAGTGTTCCTGTTTTGACAAGTTCTGACTATAGCAAACCCTTTATAGTTCAGACTGACGCCTCAGACATGGGTATTGGGGCAGTACTGAGTCAGACATCAAGCCAAGGGACAGATCACCCAGTAGTGTACCTGACTAGGAAGTTACTTCCCAGGGAGCAGGCATACTCCACTGTGGAAAAAGAGTGTCTTGCCATAGTGTGGGTCCTAAAGAAATTAGAGCCATATTTATATGGGCAGCATTTGTGGTGCAGACCGACCACAACCCCCTGGTTTGGCTGACGCAGATGGGAAAGAAAAATGGTGGATTGCTAAGATGGAGTCTTGCTTTGCAAGGGTATGATATGACAATCGTACATGGAGCTGGAGCCAGGAACCAGAACTTAGATGGTCTGTCTCACATGTATGAGGAGTGAACTGATTTGGGATGCTCATCCTATGCCGGGGATAGAGCCCCCAAATTCAGTCTAGGTGGGGAGAATTGTGACACGGGGACAATCAGTTCTGAGCACACTATAATTTTTTGTAATATAAAAATATGTTATGGACTGTCTCTCATGAGAGATGCTGAGACAGCATGTGAGATGACACACACACACACACACACACACACACACAGGTTTTAGATACAAAGTGTTACCTGGAAGGCCAGCAGCTAACTACAGACTAGAACAGGCCTTAATGAAGAATCTCTGGTTTATCTAAGTTAAATATAGCTTTAACTGCTAAGAGGGAAATCAGTATCAATTTTATGACGTTTTGAGGAGGAAACCAGATTTGGCACACTGGTGTAAAATCATAAATGCTTTGATGTCTGTGTAAGAGGGTATATTGCTCATAGATGAAAGGAAATTTACAGACTTGATTGGGGAAGTCACATGGGGAAAGGAGTTTCTGCTGATGTAACCTTAATTAACTTTCTTTCTAAAAATGATACAAGTTCCTGGGTGTAGCCAGGTAAGATGGCTGTGTGGCAGGGCTGCTGACTCTGGCTGCCAGGGTGCAGGGTTTGAAGCTTGCAGTAGCAACAAGAATATTATTTGGGAGGTCAAATCATGGAAAGCCATGTGTGCAAATGCCAGGAGCCTTAGAAACAAGATGGAAGATCTGGAGGCTGTCATGGTGCAGTCAGACCTGGACATTGTGGCCATCACTGAAACCTGGTGTAATGATAACCACGACTGGGAGATGGCCATACCTGGCTACAAGATATTCAGAAGAAACAGAGCAGGCAGGAAGGGAGGAGGAGTGGCACTGCATGGAAAAATGACATAAGGGCCACAGAGATCCAGGAGGAACAAAATAGGAGAGATACTGTGGGTTAAGCTGGAAAGGAAAATGGGGACAGCCATCTGCACAGGTGTGGTCTATAGACCACCAGCCCAGGAGGAAGAAACAGATAGAGTTGATGCTAGCCATCCAAAGGATGGCAGACAAGGGTGAGGTAGTACTGGTTGAGACTTCAATATTCCAGATGTGGACTGGAGCATCCCAGCAGCAGCATCAACTAGAGCAGATTTATCCTGGACTCCTTCAGGATGCCTTCCTCAAGCAACTGGTCATGGAACCAACTCGGCAGAAGGCAATACTGGACCTTGTGCTCACAAACAGGGACAGTGTGATGGGGTAACAGTGGGGAGCACCTGGGAACAGTGACCACCAGTCATTGTGGTTTGAAATCACAGAAAGAGCAGAACCGAACCACACAAAACACGTATCCTGGATTTTAGGGGGCAGACTTTGGGAAAATGGGAGATACTTGAAAGAGGCATTAAGGAATGGGACAGGAATCAGGGGTTGAGGAACAGTGGGCAGTATTTAAATGGGGATTACAAGAACAACAGAATTATGCATTAAGCAGGTTAGCAAGAGGAAAAGGAAGAGGAGACCATTATGGTTTTCCAAAGAGGTAGCAAGAAAATGAAAGCCAAAAGATTGCATTCAGGCAATACAAAAAGACACAGGCAGAAGGGATAGGTAAAAGTACCAGGAGAAGCAAAGGGAGGCAGGGAGGTCAGTAAGGGAAGCCAAAGCTCAGACAGAAGAACACATTGCAAAATCAGTGGGTAGAGGGGACAAAACCTTCTACAGGTACATAAGTGAAAAAAGAAAGACAAAGGGAGGGATAGTGAGACTGAAGGGGGAGGCTGGCGGCCGCGTGGAGGATGACAACAGTAAAGCTGACATATTGAACAGGTATTTCTGCTCAGTCTTTACTGAGGAAGAGGAGGGTAATGGGTCTGAAGGAAGTACAAGGGTGAGAATGGTGCAGAAATGGACACAAGTCCCTTTACATGAGAAAGGGTCCTGAAGGAACTGGAAGCAATAAGAGTTGATAAAGCAATGGGGCCAGATGGGTGCACCCAGGGTCCTTAAGAACTAAGAGAGGTGGTGGCTGAACCTCTGGCTATCCTGTTTACCTGATCACTGGAAACAGGGAGGTACCCAAAGACTGAGGACAGCAGATGTAGTCCCCTTATACAAAAGTGGGAACAAAGAGGAAGCAGGGAACTACAGACAGTCAGCCTCACCTCGGTAGTGGGAAGATCATGGAAGCACTACTGAAGGAGAGATTGGTGAAACATCTGGTTGTCAATGGACCACAGGACCCAAGGCAGCATGGTTTCACCAAGGGAGGTCATGTCAGACCAACCTCATTGAATTTTTGACTGGGTGACTAGGGAGGTGGATCAGGGAGGGCAGTGGACATGGCCTATCCAGACTTCAGCAAGGCCTTTGACACTGTGCCACATAGAAGACTATTACACAAACTGGGAATATGGGTGGGCAGGACAGTAGTGTGGTGGGTAGGTAACTGGCTGGGTGGCAGGACACAGAGGGTGGTGGTAAATGTCACTCCACAGAGGGAAGGTGACCAGTGGGGTACCTCAGGGATCAGTGCTGGGACCGGTCCTATTCAACATCTTCATCAGTGACATTGCGAGGACCTAGAAGGCAGAATTTCACTGTTTGCTGATGACAAAGCTCTGTAACAGAGAAGACACACCAGAGGGTTTAGACAGAATGGGAAGGGACCTGCAGAAACTTGAAGAATGGTCAGGGGTTTGGCAGTTGAAATTCAATGCAAGGAAGTGCAAGATAATGTATATAGGGTACAAAACCCTGGCACAATATATCAGTTGGGGTGAGGATATAGCATGCACCAAGCAGGAAAGGGATCTTGGGTTATCATCTCTGATGACCTCAAGGTAGGGAAACAGTGTGACAAGGCAGCAGGTAAAGCAAATAGGATGCTGGGATGTATAGGCAGGGGCATCACCAGCAGGAATAGGGAGGTCATAATTCCGCTTATACAAAACACTAGTGAGGCCCCACCTGGAGTATCAGTGTACAGTTCTGAGACCATACCCACGTAAGGACATAGACAGGGTAGAGAAGGTTCAGAGGAGGGCAACAAAGATGGTGCATGGATTGCATCACAAGTCCTATGAAGACAGGTTGAAGGAACTGAACATGTACTCCTGGAGGAGAGGAGGGAGAGAGGATATGATAGAGACATACAAGTATCTTCTAGGGAGGAACAGGGTGCAGGAATACACTATTTTTTAAGTGAAAAGATGTTCCAGGACTAGAAGGCATGGGATGAAGTTGCAGGAGGACTGATTCAGAGGAAACATGAGGAAGAATTTCTTCACAGAACGGGTGGTAGACAAGTGGAACACCCTGCCAGAGGAAGTGGTGGGGGCTGAAACAATCACAGGATTTAAGAATGCATGGGATAGACATAAAGGAATTCTGGAGGTCAGGGGTAAGGGGCAACAGACTTCTAGGAAAACATAAACTGAACTTACAAGCTCAAATGGGCAGACTGGGTGGGCCATAGGCCCTTATCTGCCTACACTGTTTATGTATCTATGTATGATTTTTAATAAACAGAGAAGGAGCTAGGTGACCTCACACAAAGGGGTTGGGAAAGATATTTTTTTAAACAGTATTCTGTTTTTTCTTCAGAGACACTTTTATCTACACTCTGACAAAGTAACATCTTTGAGCACTTTAATCAAGTATACAGGTAGAGAGAGACAAAATCTAAGTACTGTAGTAGGAATTGCACTGTTAAAACCTTGTTATTTTAAAAGAGTGTATGGTTCTTGTGATTTATGGTTCTGCATTTTATGTTTTACATACTTTCATCTATTTTAGTAAAACTCTATTTTTAGTGCCTACTTGGTCTGTCTTTGAATTGATTTTCTTTAACAAGTGAAGTATATATGGTTAAAGCAGACACTGTGCATGAGCTTGAATGGTGATACCAAACTGGAAAAAGGTAAGAGTAATCTGAGGTCTTTATTAGAGTTTTTAAGGGTTCATTTTGTACACCTGGTTAGATGCCCATAGGCAAAGATATCTGGCCCCCTGAAGACAGAATTATCTGAGCCTGTGCCTTGGGTACACTAGCAAGAGGGTCACAGTTTGAATCCCTCCAGAGCTGAGACTAAAGGTTGATTTGAACCCACAAAAGAGACAGGAGGGTTACCCTGTTTCTGTTAACTGTTCACAAGACTGCGCTCAGAGGTTGGCACTTTGGGAACAGAGGGCTGACCTGCTGAGTGGATTTGTGACACCCTCTACTTCTTCCAACTGTACAATAGCTCTATCCTATATGCGGATGACCTGGTTATCCTCACCCATTCCTGTGTCATTGGGGTCATCAACCACCAACTGAGTGAGGATTTCAGGAATATCCAGTCCTGGATAATGACCCACAAGTTGGTCCTCAACCTTAAAAAAAACTCAGGCCATGCTTTTTGGGTCCCTGGCCAAGATAAAGGCCTCTGCTGCCCCACTGAATATTACTGGTATTGATGGTACTCCTGTCCTAATCACTGACTCCATCGAATACCTTGGGGTGACACTTGACCCCCAGCTTGACCTTGGGCATCATATCGAAAATGTATGCAGAGCTGTCAACTGCAAACTGGGTCTGGCCGACAGAGCGAATAGCAATCTTACTTCTGCTGCTTGCCTTGCACTGGCCAGAGGTGTGTTTCTCCCTTCTGTCTGCTATGGACTCATCCTGTTTGCACGCACCTCCAAAGTTCACCTCTCTAGGTGGAACATAGCCTATAATAACATTTGCCGCTTTGCACTTGCTGCCCCTCACCTCACCCACCACTGTGACCTGTATAACAAACTTGACTAGCTCTCCCCACCCAACCACATGAATTTTGTTTTGGGCAGCTTCATGAGCAAGGTTCTCAGAACTGGCACCTCAGGCCTGACTGAACTCCTCAGACAAGCTGCCTCTTCTTCTTACTCCCTTAGGTCATTGGGCCCTGATGTTCTCAATGTTCTTGCCACTTGAACATAAATGGGGGACAGGGATTTTGCTTCATATGTCCGCAGAGTATGGAACTCCTTTTCCGCTCAGGTCCACTCCTCCCCCTCCCACTCATGCCTTCGGAGCTCCCTGTGGAATTACTTGAAGCTCTCCTCTGCATGTGGTTGTCCTAAACCACCAAACCTAACCTTGGTCCCCTGTACTGGACTTACATGTCCTTCTTTTAGTACCCTTGCGCAGGTCCTGCAGATGCATCCTGCCTGCTTGGGTTCTGCTCTGTATATAATGTATTTACTCTCTGTTTCAGGTGAGGTTTTGACTGCGGCTCTGCTTTTGGAGCTCTGAGCTGTGTAGAATTGTATAATGCACTGTTCATAGCCTTGGTGACTCTATGTATATATTTTGTTCCTATTCTAACTGTGTTTACTGACTGCTTATGTTATGTTCATCTGGTTCTACTTGATTCTGTGTAATTCTGAACTTGTATTTCATTGTACTCTCCCGGGTCATACCTGAAAATAGGCAAATGTCTTGTCTAGTGTACTTACCTGGTCAACAAAAGCTAAATAAATATATAAATAACTCCCCCAGTCTAACTCCAGGTCAGACAAGAACTTTGGTTGGGGTGACAAAATCTGCACCAAAGACTTTATTTACTATAACTGCAATAAGCCAGGCCATATTGCAAAAAACTGCCGTAGAAATAAGAAGGGTAATATTAACACAGATTTGACCTTAACAAATTGGGGCAACTATTTAACAGATGTCAAGGGGGGAGATAAGGCTGTGAAAGGACTGATAGTTTCGGGAAACAGACAGACTCTTGTGCATGCTGGAGGTTTGGGAAATAATTATATAAGAGGATCACGTACTGGAGTCATCTGCATTCATGAGGACACTCGATACTAAACCACCACTCAGCTGACTCTCAGCATTAATGGTGTATCGCACCAAAGAAAATAGTAGTGGTACCGGAGTTATCTGTACCTGTGATAATTGGAAATGACTTTCTAGGCTTTGCTAAGTTGATCACAGAGGGAGACTCACCTGCAATTTCAGCATCTCTGATGACAAGAGCACAGGAAGAGAAAAAACTTGGATGGTGATGGCAGTTTTCCCTTTAGTAGCTTTGATCAAGACTTGCTTCAGACCAGCTCCAAGATCTGGAAATCCCGGCAAGAAAGAAGACGCCTGAAAAAGCAGTGGTAACAGAAGACTAATGGACATAAGGGGTTAAATTATGAAAATGCTGAAACCAGTCTGATAACTAGTTGTCATTTTTCTTCTGAATAAACTAATGATGTTTCTCTCCAAGGTTACTTTAGGTAGGTGGGGGTGAAATACAAAAAGGGGAACCTGTTTTTAGAAAGTGTAATAGACTAGTGTACCAAGTTTGTATGAATTCTCAGACACAGGAACAGGTAGAACAGTTGGTCATCCCAAAGAAGTACAGTACAGAAATGAGTTGTTACAGATAGCACATGATAGTCCTATGGCTGATCACTTGGGGAGGGATTGCACCCTTGCCAGGATGCTGTACAGGTTTTACTGGCCTGGAATCCATGATGATGTAACTGCTTATTGCAGATCTTGTCCTGAATGTCCGAATGTAGCCCCAGTGTCTAAGAGAGACAAGGTGCTCCTGCAGCCCCTACCTTTGATAGATCTATCATTTGAGAGGATTGCAGTGGATGTGGTTGACCCTTTAGATAGAAGTAAACAGGGTAACCATTTCATTTTGGTAGTATGTGATTATGCTACTACATATCCAGAGGCAGTGTCTATGCACAGTGTAACAGCCCCGAAAGTGGCTGCAGAGCTTGCAAAAATTTTCAGCAGGGTGGGCATACATAAAGAAATTATTATTGACCAAGGTAGTAATTTTGGTGCTGCCTTGCTGAACGAGCTGTATCGATTACTCAGTGTTTCCGCCATAAGAACCTCCCCTTACCATCCTCAAACAGATGATCTTGCTGAGCATTTTCATCAGATCCTAAAACACATGCTATAAAAGTTTATGAAAGGTGAAGGAAGAGATTGGGACCAGTATCTACCATACTTGCTTTTTGGTTACCAAGAAGTGTTACAGGCAGCAACATGTTTTTCACCATTTGAAATGCTGTATGGTAGACAACCTAGGGGCCCCCTACATGTTATAAAAGAAACATGGGGAGATAAACCCTCTAAAAAATATATATTACAGCATATATGTGTGTGCTGAGAAAGAAGTTAGCAAAGTATGTTGAAACTGCACATAGTAATCAGGAAGAGGCCCAAAACCAACAGAAGGTGTATTATGATCATGGGGTAGAAGAAAATGTTTTTGAGCCAGGTGAAAATGTATTGTTATTATTACCTTCTTCAGAAAACAAACAGTTAATGAAGTGACTAGGAGTGTATAAAGTGCTTAGATGTACTGGCACAGTTAATTATGAGGTTGAGACCCCTGACCGAAAAAATCCTACTAAGATATACCATGCTAATCTCCTAAAAAAATGAGTTGAAAAAACACCATGGGCTGCTTTGTTAGTATTGCCAGAAACTGAAATGGGAGATATAGACATAGCTTATGGGAGGCTGGAACAAACTGTAACATCTGATGCAGTGAAAATATATGTTTCCTTAATCCCAGAGCAAACTGCAGAAATGCGTAACTTGGTAAGAGTACCTTTACTATGGTACCTGGCTGTGTAATAGGGATCATGCATGTAATAAGGACAGGTTGTGCTCACCCTATTAGGCAAAAGGCATATAGGATACTAGATAGGTTAAGAGCAGGTGTAGTTAAGAAATAGAAAAAATATCAGAAAAGTCAAGAAGTACTTGGGCATCACTAATAGTGCTTGTAAATAAGAAGTGGGGGTAAGAATCTGCCATGATTTTACAAAACGTTCTATGCCTAGGATAGATGACTTGGTGGACAGATTGGGAAGTGTCAGGTACATCAATACGCTTGATCTTACCAAGGGTTACTAGCAGATTCCCCTAGCAAAAGAATCCAGGGACAAAACTGCATTTCCAGTGCCTACTGGATTCTATCAGTTCGCCACCATGCCATTTGGGTTACATGGTGAACCCACCCCTTTTCAGCAGTACATGGATGTAGTCCTACCCCACACTTGGTTTATCGTGCGGCTTACCTGGATGATGTCGTAGTGTACAGTCCAGACTGGAAAAGCCATATGGATTACATATGAACAGTTATCCAAGCCATTAAAATTGCAGGTCTGACCATTAATCCTACCAAATGTGTATTGGGTATGCAGGAAACCAGATAGTTGGGGCATATTTGGGAAATGGAGAGATAAAACTAGAAATTTATAAAACAGAAGGTGTAGCTAATAGCCCTGTCCTTAAAACGAAGAAACATGTCAGGTAATTTTTTAGGGCTGGCTGAGTACTACCAGAGATTTGTCTCCAACTTTGCCCAAATAGCTGCCCCCCTCACTGAACCTACAAAGAAAAGATATCTGAATAATGTAAAATGAACCCTAGAGAGTGAAGAAGCTTTTAGGGCCATCAAGGCTGCATTATGTTCAGCCCCTGTTTTAAAAAGCCCAGATTTTGAAGAGCAATTTCTATTACAAACAGATATCTCGGAAGCAGGCCTAGGTGCAGTCCTTAGCCAGAATATAGATGGAAAGGAGCATCCCATTCCATATGTCAGCAGGGAGTTGCTTGGCAGGGAGAAAAGGTGCTCCACCATTGAAAAAGAAGCACTAGTGGCCAAATGAGCAATGGAGTCCCTTAAATTTTATTTGCTGGGAGCTGACTTTGTACTTATTACTGATAATAATCCTCTCTGTTGAATCAAATGAAGGATAAAAATCCCAGGATCATGAGGTGGTACCTGGCATTACAGCCATTTAAATTCAAAATGTTGCATAGACCTGGGAAAGAGAATGTCACTGAAGATTTTTTTGTCACGGTATGGTTCAGTAATTGAGAAATTAGAAAAGTTAGAGGAGACAGAAAATAATGAAATATAGGATATGTATGTGATGAGAATGGGGGAAAGTTTTGGAAACCTGTTTTAAAGAGAAAAAAAACAGGTTCCCTCTTGGGGGTATACATGACAGGGTTGGTTAGGTCCTAGCCCATTTGTGTTGTGTAGGAGGAAGTCTGATGCAAGGATTCTGAATATTATCTCTGTCTTTTCTGACTTTCTGTTGGACTGCGCAATCAAATAGTTAGAAAAGACAGAGATAGTATTCAGAATCCTTGCTTCAGACTCCCTCCTACACAACACAAATGGGATAGGGCCCAACCAAACCTGTCACAGTTCTCTTTGCTAATCTGTCGAGTTGCTTCCTCAAAGGGAGACAATATCAGTGTAAGGTTCTCCAAGAGGCCCCTCTGGAATGAATTCAGCACAACACCATCTGCTGCGTTGTGCTCCATGGTATCTTCATGGACTGTCTCCTTTTGTGAGAAATGTCTCATACATTCAAAACGTTGAGTTCCATCTTATCAGAACGTCTTGTTTTAGTTGTTGTATTGTTAAGCCATTTTTTTTTTCTGGAAATCACCAATATACCATGTGATTTTACAGAGTGACTAAAATGGCCACAGATTTTTTTTTGCAGCTCCTTCTAGTGTTAGGGTACTGTTGTCACTGGAAAGGAAAGCTTGTACTAACAGACTTATTGAGTGCAAAGCATGTAATGTGAGTAAAACCACCACATTTTAATGCACTAACAATACTAGTGCCATTGTCTGAAACCACAAATTCAGTAGTGAGTCCCAGGGACTAACCACTCAGAAATGTTGTCATACAACTCTTCCAGAATATTGTCAGTAGTTTGATGCTTACCAAACATGCTAATGTAAAGAGCTGCCATTCTTTGTCTACCTTCCTGTACACTACTGCTTGTGGTGGTGTTTAAAGATGCTCGTGACACCTAATGTGCTGTGATGCACATATAATCAGTGGTTTGAGAACTCATCCACGTCTGTGGTCAGGTGCACAGAACCACATTCACTGTCTTGAACAATCAATTTTATTTTACTTTGCATATATTCGTACATTATAGGAACAGACACAGTCACAAAGTATTTATGGCTTGGTATGTTGTAACATGGAGCAAAATATTTTAAGAGGACTCTAGAACCATCATTCTGCATCACAGAAAATGGTTGCAGGTCCTTGGCAATAAATTCAGCTATTAACTGAATACTATTAACCTGACTTGATGTGAACTACTCTAGGCAGTTTTTTTGTTCAAGCAATGCAGTAATAATTTACTATTTAGTTTGTGCAGGGGGGCAAAAGGTATGGGATTGCAGTGGTGAAGCTGTAGTTTGTTTAAATACTTTTGTCAGTGAAGATGAAAAATTTTTTTTTTTGTCCTGTATCTCAGTCTCTTCAC
The DNA here is from genome assembly GCA_016271365.2 of Neoceratodus forsteri. Taxonomy (NCBI): domain Eukaryota; kingdom Metazoa; phylum Chordata; order Ceratodontiformes; family Ceratodontidae; genus Neoceratodus; species Neoceratodus forsteri. The sequence continues at coordinate 761,213,109 of CM057453.1, forward strand.
CATCACTATTGTCTCTAGGATTACTTTCATCACAGATACTTGCACATTGCTCAGGACTGCTACCCAGCTGAATGGTTGGATGAGCTCTTTGCAAATGCCTTTTTAGTGATGTTGTCCCAAACTGGCCCCTCACTTTCCCCCTGCTAACTTCCCCATGACAAAATGTGCAGACAGCAACACATTCATTTTTGGGACTTATGTGAAAATAGCTCCACACAACTGAGGTAGAACGTTTTGTCGTCATGCCAGGAACTGCAGCAATTTTGGTGGCAGTTGTTTCTGACCCTGATTCATGTACACTGTGGCTGTCCCCAAACGAGCTATAGTGCTCCCTCGATATAATGAACGAGTTGGGTGCCCTAACGTCTGTTTGTTTTAATGGAATGTTTGTTATAAGGAGGGAACACAGAATGAGTCAATTATGTACATGTGTGTTACTGACCAACAGAGATATCGACAAAAACTATATAATGCAATAGGTTTACTTCACTTTATTGATTTTTTTTCACTTTTAGTGTGTTTATTGGGTTCATGAATTCACTAAAAAGATTCTGTTCATGTGAGCTTGACTTTTCTGCTGTAGCACTATAACACTTGATATCATCCACAATGCATGGGAAGTGTTTTGTTTTTGTTCCTCGACATAAAGACAGCCCAACATCAGATGAGAGTCCAGATATTGTGTAAATTGCATGACCCCTGATGTAGTGAAGTCCGTGAGTGAAGCTGAAGTCAGTTGATTCCCTGGGAAAAGGAGTCACTCACCTGCCAACAATCAGGAATTGGCTAGTAAATTAGCAGAAACAGCGGGAGAAAGCTGTAATCATCAGCAGTTGAAGTATCGAGCACAGTACTAGGAAAAAGAGCAAGCTGCCATCAGCGGCATTATTTATAGTACCATTCTGATTCATCACATTTGGAAGAGTGTAACTGATACATCGGGATCAGAATCTTGTTCTTGTACATTTACAACCTCTTCTTCATCGGAGGCACTTCTTTCTGATGAAGGAGCCAGGTATCCATGAGTGGCATATCATGGAGTGCCACTTCTAGTGGTACTAAATAGAGCCATATCCTTAATCATTGACTTTCTAGGTCTAACAGTTTTGGCTACCTGTTTTTGTGTTTTACTTTTATCTGATTTTTCCGGCAATGCTGACAGTGCTGCACAACTTTGATCAAGGGATTCGCCAACATTCTTTTCTTTTTCTGGTTGTGTTGCTTTATTTTCATCAGTTGTTTTAATGATATCCTCAGCAGTGAAGTTCCCTTTTTTTTCTGCATTTGGTTTTGGGAAATATTTGTAATGTTACGTGTATCAATTTCAGCCATACTGCTGGTGCTTGACCACATGTTCCATTTCGATAACAGACTCTGATTCTGAATCCATTTTTTGGGTCCAACTTAATTGCTTACTTGGCAGTATTAGTTTGGATGCAGAGATGGGCAACACAGAGTCTGAGACATGACACCCCCTCTCAAAATACATGAGGCACTATATGACCTAGTAGTAGTTCAGGCATAGAGATGAGCAACACAGAGTCTGAGACATGACACCCCCTCTCAAAATACATGAGGCACTATATGACCTAGTAGTAGTTCAGACATAGAGATGGGCAACACAGAGTCTGAGATGTGATGCTCCTCCCCTTCAGAAACTGTATGGCACTATGACCTAGTAGTAGTTCAGTCACAGAGATGGGTAACAGAGAGTCTGAGATGTGACACCCCCTTCTCAAAATATGTGAGGCACTATATGACCTAGTAGTAGTTCAGGCACAGAGATGGGCAAGACAGAGTCTGAGATGTGACACCCTCCTCTCAAAATATATGAGGCACTATATGACCTAGTAGTAGTTCAGGCACAGAGATGGATAACACAGAGTCTGAGAAGTGATGCCCCCTCTCTCAAAATAAGTGAGCACTATAAGACCTAGTAGTTCAGGCACAGAGATTGGCAACATAGAGTCTAGGCTACAGCACTATGATCTAGCAGTAGGTCAGGCACAGCAATGGGCAACACAGAGTCTGAGATGTGACCCACCTCCTTCACAATCTGAATGGCACGATGACCTAGTTGTAATTCAGGTACAGAGATGGGCAACACAGAGTCTGAGATGTGACACCCCCCCTCTCAAAATAAGTGAGACACTATATGTCCTAGTAGTAGTTGTTTAGGAACAGAGATGGGCATCACAGAGTCTACACTATGGTACTATGTCCTAGCAGTAGTTCAGGCACATAGATGGGCAACACAAAGTCTATGCTATGGCAATATGACCTAGTAGTGGTGAGATGGGCATCACAGAGTCTACACTATGGCAGTATGACCTAGTGCAGGGGTGTCCAACCTTTTTGGGATCGTGAGTCACATTTAAATTTCTGAATAAGATGTAAGCCATAACAATGTGCAGCTTGTACCAAACCCAATGTGCGGCCCTTACCATATTCATATTTAGCCATACTTATGAGTTAAAACAATAACATATTCACAGTCAATAGTCAATAATTGTATTTTATTAAGTTTCATTAAGTTACAATATTTTTTATAAAAAGAATTGTCATTTTAAAATAATTATTCATAACAGCTCTGGAGCTTTAGATTTGTTTGCAGGCTTAGTAAAAGTAGCTTGTTGAGCACTCAGGGCACTTTTCAGCTCCTGTACTTTGACTTTTCACAAATGCAAAAAAGACTGTGACATGTACTTGACATGTAATTGACAAATCCCTCAAGAGACACATCAAACTGCTTCGAGGGCAACATGTGGCTCATGAGCTACAGGTTGGCCATCCTTGACCTAAGTAGTAGTTCAGGCACAGAGATGGGCAACACAGAGTCTGAGACATGACCCCGCTTCACAATCTGTGTGGCACTATGACCTAGTGGTAGTTCAGGTATATAGATGGGCAGCACTGAGTCTATGGTAGTATGACCTTTCAGGGCAGCACAGAGATGAGCAACATAGAGTCTGAGATGTGGGTGACACCTGTGGCAGGGATCATGTCATGCCCCATTGCTGTGTTCTCATGTTATGCTAGTTTGTTTATGTAATTCACCAAAAGGTCAAATTGTATAAGCCTGATTACAAGGTAGTCTGGGTAAAGATACAATAGGGCGTCTTGGAATGGTACAATTCCCTGTGTTTTTGGGTAGGCAATTCTGTAGCTTTCTAGGTGATCTGTTTTTTTTCTATTCTAACAATACTGCATTGCTTAAATTGAGAAAGGGATTTGGGCTTCCAGAATATTGTGTTAAATGGGAGTGTCATTAAAGGTTAATGGCAGGCCCATTAAATCATGCCTGGGTTATTGAAAAATATTGCCTTTCAAAAGGCCCTGGGCCCAGAAACAGCATGAAGGTGCCATGGAATCTGGAGTTCCGTTGTCTTCAGACGTCTGCACCTGGACTGGAGCAACTACAACTTAATGGCAGTCACTTAAGGTCTAAATGGTTTACTGGGGGACAGAGGGCGAACAAAGGACCTTGGACTAGCAAAATCTGCAGGTGGTGAGACCTGCTGACTCCAGTCACAGGCCTGGGTGGGCACCTGTCTTTTCCAACCCTCCCCCCAGCTAAGAAACTGTACAGTTAAACTTTTTAATTTAAACATGGAGAGCTGCTTGATCTTTGAGCCTATCACATCAAGGAACACCGGAGGCAGAACTTTTGCATTTTCTTAAAAAAAGCCTGCACAGCTTTGTTAAGGCATTACTCTCTTAGAAACTCTCCTGGCAGCATCAAGGACTAAGGCTTGGACCCCATCTGAATTCCAACCAAACAGATGGGAGACTCAGCTACCTTCTAAGAACACTTTTCATTCCAGCCACTAAGGACTTTTCACGGTAGAACTATATCACTAGTTTTAACAGTATATCTTTTTTTTGGATAATCTCCAACTTTCTTTTCATATCCTGTAACCAAAATCTAAAATATTTTCTCTTATGTTATGTACAGTACTTAGTGACTAATAAGTAAAGCATTTGGCTTAATTTAAAATAACTCTGCCAACATCTGTTGTGTGTGTGTGTGTTGGTGGGGAAAACTTGTTCAAACAATACTACACCTGTCTAACACTTAAGGGCCAGGCACTACCAAGATAGAATCCAAGAAGGGACTTTGTGAATGAAAGGAGGGGGAATACAAAACGTCTCTCAAAGAGGTCTGTGGGGTTTGAACTGGTTTCTGCATTTTTCTGGAAAAAGACACACATAGGGTGTAAAAGGCATCCCAAAAGGCCTATACATACCTGTGGCTTTTCTGGTTCTTTGCGCAGTGGCCAAGAGGGTTCACTCTCAGGAACACAGACTCAAGACTGTATTTTCACCCCTCACACAGATACAGGAGCCCCGGGATCCTCTGGTGGATGTTCAGTTATAAATCCAGCAAGCACCCTAGAAGGACAGCGGAGGGGTTTTCTGACCCAGTCGCAGCAGGATTCGCTGTAGCCTAGGGAATCCTGCCCCACCAGAGTGGGTCTGTGACAACACCCCCCTTCAAAATCCGTATGACAATATAAGGTCCCCCAAAATTATTGAGGCACTATGACCTTCAGACAGAGTCCTCCTATCCTGTCTCACTCTGCTCCCCTTAATACGTATATTTTTTAAATTTGTTTTCTGCACTCTGCTGTTGTCTGCTGTTGAACTTGTTGGACTCTCTCTCTACTCTCTCTCTCTCTCTCTCTCTGACTAACAGAAACTATGTTTTTTATTTTGTGTTTTTACTGTGGAGACTACAACGTCTGCACTCTGCTGCTGTCTACTCTGCACTCTGCTTTTGAATTAATTGGTCTCTCTCTTTTTTTTTACAGAGTACTCTAAAGTCTGCTGCAGCCTCTGCACTTTGCTGTTTGTTGTCTGCTGTTGAACGTGTTGGTCTCTCAGTCTCTACTCTCCCTCTGTCCTTCTCCCTCTCTAACAAAATTGAAATGTTTTTGCCAGATTTTTTTGAGAAATCTCCAGATCTTGGAATTCACTCCCAGGTTATCTAGTGCATGTATCTACATTTGATTCCTTTAAAAAACAACTAGATAAGTATTTACTACAGACTTATGTCAAACAATAACCCCACTATGAGTGGGAGACAATTTAATTGGCATTTTGCCTACTTTGTCTATTCAGACCAAGTAATACCAAGCAATACATGCATGCACACACACGCGCACATGCACGCACACACACACACACACACTTGCACACATATGACTGTCTCTGCTGAATGCAAAGCCCCAAATGTGCTCAATTTTCAGTTTCCTAGGGAAGTCCCATGGTGGCTGACACAGAGGATTGGGTAGAACATGAGTCACTCACAGAACAGAGACCCTTGTTGGTTGTCTCCCTTCAGTGCCCCAGGATAACGAGTGTTTGCTTTTGTTGATCATGTGACGGTCCAGGGACTTGGGAGTCTTCATAAGAGATCAGGGAAAAAACGCTTTTTTTCTGCACCTTTCAGCACCCTGCCCGCCCTTTCCATGCATTACTGGTGGTGAGAGTGTGATTCTGGACCTGACACACTTCCAAACTGGGTTAACTTGGCATTTTGGGCCAAGCCACAAAACGCTCAGTTTTCCTGATCAAAGCTGAGTCAACCCAGTCTGAGGGTTCAGAACTGTGCCAGAGCCAGTTTGCCAATCCCTAGTTTCAATACAAAAAACTGCAAAATCATGCCCTTAGGGCATAGAAACCCAGAGGTGGAGTACAAAATGGGTGGTGAGGTAGTGATGACCACCAAAAAGGAACGAGACCTAGGAATAATCATATCCATTGATCTAAAAGTGGCCAGACAGTGTGACAAGGCAGTTGGGAGGACTAGTGGGAGTCTGGAGAGCATATGAAGGGTTATCACCTGCAGCAAGCTTTGTATAGATTACCGGTAAGACCCCACCTAGAGTACTATCTCCAGTTCTAAAAGACCATATAACCAGAAGGACATATATGAAGGGGAGACTGTCCAGAGGAGGGCAACTAAAATGGTACAGCGTCTGCATCAAAAACCCTATGAGGAGAGACTAAATGAACTTAGTATGTACACCCTGGATGGAAGGAAGTGGAGATATGACAGAGACTTTTAAATACTTTGCAGGAGTAAATGAGATATAGGAGGGAAGCATTTTTCAGGAACAAATGATTCTCAAGAACAAGGGGGGCATGCAATGAAACTGGAGAGGCATAGATTCAGGAGAGATGTGAGGACATACTTCTTTATAGAAAGAGTGACGGATGCCTGTAACAGGCAACCAGCAGTGGTGGTGGGGGCTAAAGCAGTAGTGGAATTCAAGAATGCCTGGGATAGACGTAAGGCAATCTTAGTGGGGGGGGTAGCCAGAGATCATGCTGGGTCTGCGGTGACACTGTAGGCAGTAAAAATAGGCAGACTAGGTTGGTCAAGCTGTCCTTACCTGCCATTAAACTCTATGTTTCTTTGTTTCCTCAAGACTAATTGGAATCCTTTAGAACACTGTGATGTTCCACACCTTTTTCAGGATCCTCCACACATTTCATTCAGTTGGGAAAGAAACATCAAACAGGCATTGGTCCACAGTCACTTTCAAAACCAAAAAACAAGCTCCTCACTTGGCTACCACTAAAACTACTTGGTTTCTTGACATTTGGACATTGTTCCATATGTAAATTTGTTAAAGCCAATAACAGTTTGCAACTCTTTCATTACAAATGGAGATCAAACAGTTATTTTTATGTTCCATTGATCTTGATGCATATGCCATAGATTGCTTCTGTACAAAGATCTATGTGGGGGGTATGGTTAGGCCACTCAATATTAAATCTATAAGCATTTATATGATATCAGAAATGCTCAGTGATTCAAATGAGAAGAGATGAAGAGACTCAGTTCCAGGAGGAAAATTGAAAGTCTGACTCAGTTCCAGGAGCAAAATGGGAAAGAACTGCCCCTGTGTGACATGTACCTCCAAAAGGCATAAAACAAAGAAAAGTGTACAAATGCAGCATATTATAATTAAAAACAAACAAAAAACAAAACAAACAAACAAAAAAAACCAGGTCCCCATACTCCTGTCATCTGTGTTCAACCCTACATCAGTGGTGGTTGGTTCCCCAGTGAATTATTTTCTATTTCCAATACTGGAAATGCTAAATTTAATTCTACCATGGGTGTGCGCTGTGATGCCTTAAAAAGTAGAAACCTGTCTAGTCTTTGCTTATATGGGCTTAACATGTTAGTGCATGTCAAAGTGGAACTGATCGAGTCAGATGCCTGTTACAGAGGAGTTAGGGTGGATTTTTACCTTATCATTATTTCCAATAAGTTTTGTATGAATTCTGAAACATCCATTGCTTGCCTGAGACAAAATGGCCACTCAGGACATAATGAAAGCACTTAAAAATTGATTTTTCCATCTTTTTGTTACAAAAGTCCCCATTTAGAGTTTCACTAGAGTCTACTTCATTGGTGTAATGATTGTCTCATAACAACTAAATAAAGAATTTACTGTTGCTTAACATTTTAACTTTTTACTTTAGACCTCCATGTCCTCCTTTTGCTTGGAATTTTATTTATTTATTGGATTTTGGTAAGCGGGTAAGCTTGCTGAGCTTAAAAGTCCATTTTCCAGGAGTGGCCCAGAATTAATTACATACAGTGGACTAGAACAGAGGACATATGAACAAAACACATAAGAGTACAATTCTTGGCATTACTTACACGTTGGGCAAGCTATACAGAAGTAATAAAGTACAGAATGGGTCTCAGGTGATCGATAGTAGGTACACTGTACATTACAAGTCTCAGATCATCTATAGCTGGTACACTGATTACACGCAAATGGATACCCCAAGAGAATTTTTGAAATACATTAAGGTAGTACAATCTTGTATATTAACAAGAAGATCACTCCATGAGCATGGGGCAGTGAATGCAAAGGAGCTTCGAATATACACATATAAGCAACTTGCTGTGCAGCTGATTCTCATTCATTTGTCTTTATATCTGTAACCCCTTTTTACACCTTTCAACATCTGACAATAATTCTGTAGTCTTTATTGAGTGAACCTGTACTATCCGCAATAGGCCTGTCTTGCTTCTAGTCATTTTGCAAAGTGTTTCTTTGTCATTATTGTACATTTACAACCCCTGGATCAGATGCTGAAAGGTCCTGTAACCCACTCAGCTGCTGCTGTACCTTCTCTCAGCTGAGGCTGACATGATATAACAACCCTCTCTTGGTTCCAGTGGGGTTAGGCATAGCTCATAGATAATCTCCATGTCTAGGAGTATGGTAACATGCTCACCAGAGAGTTCCTCACAATAACAGAAACACACTCTTCACTTTTACTCTCCACTGTATAATTAGCATTACCCCTTCTCTCAGAGTAGAAATGATTACACTACAGAATGCTTAAGCAGTTTTCACTCTTTACTGGACAGTCACTGTTTTGCAGTTAAGTACTCATGGAACCAGTCAGTAAATGCTCTTCTGATTGGCTCTATACAGACAAGTTAATCCTGACTGTGGACTTGAGTCAAAATCTATAGGGTCCCCTAGTATAGGCTGTACCCCTTCCCATCACATACTTGGCCACAGAGCTCCTCTTATTCCAAGCCAGCACTGGTGGGTGAGTATATACTTTGGAACAGAGCTTTTCCTACTAAGCACTGAATTTATCAGAACTCCCACTTTACTATTATGCTGTTTCACACAACATGCGCAGACACTGTAGCGTCTGATCAGCTGGTGTGCTGAAGGTAGCACTGCTGTAGAGACTTTCTCTCAAGCAATTCTGTTTGAATGCCACCCCTTCTCTGGGCCCCTCATATCAGCCTGTTTCAGCTGACAGGATGGTGCACTAAAGTAGGCACAGCACGGCAGTACTTACTTCAGCCTGACTCCCGACAGTGGTTTACAAATGCCCCAACCCCTATGCCAGAGTCAATGTCTCCAAAGTCCATCCCAACATGGGATTCCCCTGGTTCCATGTCATATTAGCGATTGCAAAACAGCAATCTCTATTGTGGTGAGTGTATATTGCCAAAAAGCAAATTGGTGCCATACACATGCTGGTGAACAGACATCTGGCAAGGAAGCCAAGTGTTAATGCAGGGGGCTGCACCCCCTGCACCCCCCTGCTAAAGGATTATCAACTCCTGGGGGTGCATGTTGGGAAGGGGGCGACACTCTCTATTCCTACAAAAAAAAAAATGCAGTGGTGGCCAGTGGCAAAATGTTTTCCCGGACCCAGCCCCGCACCCAGTACCTGCTGTGTCACAGCTAGCCACCCTCACCACCACACCACATGGCTAGCTCAGCTGCAGCAGGCACACTACCCCCTAGCAAACCCTCTTCCTTATCCCTTCCCTTCCCCTTGCTATATTCCCCTTCCGGTTGCCTTCCCCTACAATCACCTTCACATAGGGTTGCTACCCTTGCAGGATAGCCCATGAGGATAGTGCTAATTATGAGTCACCATTTTGATGGTTGCTCATATTCAGTCACTATCCTCACTGGATGCCGAGTCCCCTTTTCAAACAGTAGGCACATCTCATACCTTGATCCCTTGATTATCAGTTCAGTCTCTTTCATCAGGTTTCTCATCATCTTCAGTGTGACTTGGGAACACCCATCTTTGGAAGGACCCTCTGTGTTCTGTAAGGTTGCCAAGAACTTTGCTTAGAGGGCAGCCCCTTAGGGTACCAACATCCTCCTAGTATCTCAGTTAAACTCACCCTAGAATTATCGGTGATGTACACTTAAATGCCTCCAGACTTTGAAACCCCTGGAGTCACCAAGACTGTTTTGGTGCTCATTCTTTGCAACTACCAGGTGACTGGACAATGAGTACTGTTGTTCTCTTATCACTGTATGCATAGACAGCTGCTGCTGTGAGGGGTCCTTACCTTCTCAGGCAGACTGGCAAGCAACCTGAGGCAAGGGTGCCCTGAACACACACCTGTACCCTCCTATAATTCTGCCATCTTAACACCAACTCTGCAAACACACATCTGGTATTCTAAGCTCCGCCCACTAGCTGTCAGAGGCTCTGCCAATCAGTAGGCTCTGTGTTCTAGTATTTTGGTAATTAACTCCATTCTTCCTGCTGGCAGGAAGCAGTTGCTACATCTTTATTATAATGGTCCCAGTGTCAGGTTCACAAATGTCACGATATCTTAGAACACAATGCCACGATATCGTCATTGAGGGCTACTAATAATGTTTAGAAAGACTAGAGAATTCTAGGCAATTAAGCAATTAGCAAGTGACTGTCTATTCTTACAAGTGCTTCACTGAAGATCCTGACTGACATGACTAGACAAGAAGGAACCTGACACTTAGGTTGGGAGTGAAGCGACACAACAGTTCCTGCAGTAATTAAGCAAAATGCTGTGAACTCACACATTCATTTCCAGTGTCATGGTTCTTTGTAGGTGACCTCCAACCAGCCTATTAGGAAAAGGAAATCTCGATACTTGGGTGACTGGAAGATGAGCAACCACGTGATCAGTCATAAAATAGGAGCAGACCAAGCACTGGTCAGAGTAAATAAATTCAGCCTCACCAAAGTGTCCCATCATGCTTGTGTCCCTGCATATGAGTGATACAGTGCAGAAGCAGAGAGAAATCTTTGCAATCTGGGCGCTTTTATGTCAGGAGTGAAGCGCAACAACGGTTTCTGGAGTAATTAAGAAAAATGCTGTAAACTCCCAAATGTTTTCCTAGTTTCAGGGTTTTTCTACAGGTGACCTTCAGCTAGTCAAGCAGAAACAGGAGAACTTGCCATCTCAGGTGACTGGAGGGTGAGCAACCATGTGATCCATGGCACACAATAGGAGCAAACCAGTAATTGCTCAGGGTAAATTAATATAGCTGCACCAATGTGTCCCATCACACTCGTGTCCCATTGCATGAGTGGGACAGTGCAGAAGTTCAGCATCTGCCTTGGAGTGTCTGCAGAGCTCCACAGATGGTGCACAGTCCACAGGAGACTCTGGAGGAGGAACAACAGGTTAAGGTAGGAGATAACACAGTACTGTGTTCTGTGTACTGAAACAGTCAGCAACAGGTAGTGGGCTAACAGCAATTAGTTAAGGAGTAGTAAGAACCAGGATAAAGAAGGTACAGGTAGGAGGGTTGAAAAGGGAAAGTAGGAGACAACCTATCTAAGGAATGGTAACAAATAATGTTCAGGCAAGTGGACAAGTAGTAGACACCCAGAGCAAATTAGGTAAAGGTAGGTGGTTAAAAAAGAGAAAACAAGAGACACCCTATCTCAGGAAGGGTAACAAATAAGTTTCAGACACTCAAAGGGAGAGGTGGGAATATAACAAGCATAGAAAGGATGCAGTAAAGTACAGAGAAGTTTCAACAGGTACTGAGCTAAAGAAAGGACAGAGCATGGGAGTAGAGAGTGCAACGGATGTGGAGCTGCAATCTTTCAGGATACCTTCTGGAGACTGAGATGCTGCCCCATTTGTACTCACCTCTATGGGTTGACAGCAGAGGTTTCTGGACTCCAGGCCAAACTGGCAAGGGTGCAGAGGACCTTCATCCCCATTGAGGGGCCACCACATCTGCACCACTGCCATATTTGTACTCCTCTTTATGAGTTGAGGGCAGAGGTTTCTGGACTCCAGTTCAAACTTACAAGGGTGCAGAGGCCCTTCTTCCCCACCAAGGGGCCACAATGTCTGCCACCACTCCCAAGAGGATGCCTAAGCAGAGGCAAAGTGGATGGACATTGGTGGGCTCTGGGAGAGTGAGGGTGGATAGAAGGGTACACATTCCTCAGCCTGGACCATTGCTAAATTCCTTTGCCATACTGGCAGGGTAGGGCAACCAGGAGGAGGCACCTGTACTAGATGGAATGAAGAAAGTTGTGAGTCCAAGGAGGGAGTAAGAGGGCCCCCAGCCAAGGAGGAAGCAGCTGTTGGTAGAGTACTCTTCTGTGAGGGAGATAGACTTGGGAGAGGGTGATGAAGAGCTTGAGAGGTGCTTCAGCTTGGAGGGATGCAGAGCAAATCAAGAGGATCACCAGGGCAGCAGGAGATAGGAGGGAGCTAGATGTCATCATCCACTTGGGACAAATGACCTGGCAAGGGATAGGGTTAGAGCAGTGCAGCAAAATTTCAGGGAGCAGTGGAGGGGACTAAAGCAGGTAGCATGCATGGTTGCTTTTGCAGAGGTGCTGCCTATGGATGGCCTGGGAGAGAAAATGGCACTCTGTACCAGGGCTTTAAACAATTGGTTAAAAGCATGGTGTATGGAGGAGGGGTTTGGCTACTTGGAGACTGGGGGCCAACCTGGAAGGATATGGGCCTATAGGCAAGATGGCCCGCATCTATCCAGGAAGAGGACCACCATCCTTGATGGGAGGTTTAAATGCTACTTGGATGAGCATTTAAACTAGTTGGGAGGCAGTAAAACCAAGGAAGGCAACAATTCCCCCCAGATGATGAATCAGCAGGGAGAGAGGGAGGGCCAGTGGGAAGTAAACTACCCTAGATCAGGAGTGCAGGAAGATGGGGTAGGGGACAAGGCAGAGGACACTGGTGGTATATATTAGGAAATCAAGAAGAAAGGTGTAAAGGAGAAAGGTAATAGAGAAGGTAAAAAAGGAAGTGGTGGGTCAGGAGCATCTTCAGGGAACAGCACAGGCTAGAGGAGAAGCAGAGAAGCAGGTAGGCAGGGAGTAAGATACAGAGTGCAATGTGTGTGTCAGTGCAAGGAGCCTGGGAAGTAAAATTCTGAGCATGGAGGTCATCATGGCAGAAGGCTAACCTGGAACTGGTGTCCATAACTGAGTCATGGTGCACTGACAGCCATGACTAGGACATGGCCATACCAGTATACTTTCTGTCCAGGGAAGACATGGAAGTGGGGAAGGGGATGTACTATGTGTGAGGGAGGGAATGAAGGCCATGGAAGTACAGGGGAAACCAGAAGAAAAGGAAGGGATGGAAGTGATGTGAATCATCCTGGAGACAGATGCTGGGGCAATCAATTCAGAGGTGGTTTACTGACTTCCAGCACAGGGAGATGACTTGGATAAGATACTTGTGGAAAACATCATCAAGATAGTAGGTAAAGAGCAGGTGCTTCTAGTTGGTGACTTCTATCTGCCAGATGTGAACTGGAGCTTTCCAAGTGCAGCTTCCAAAAAGAGCAGGGCTATCCTTGATTCCTTACAGGGGGCCTTTTTTCAGGCAGCTAGTCAAAGAACCCATGAGGATAGGGCAGTGCTGGCCCTAGTGCTTACAAACAGAGACAGCATTGTGGATATCACAGTGGGCATTCTCTTAGATATCAGTGATCACTGTAGAGTGTGGTTTAACATTAAGATGGGAACAGAGGCCAACAACACAAGAACAAGGGCACTGAACTTAAGGAGGGTGGATTTTATAGAAATAGGATACTGCATCACAAACTGCCTTATAAGAGGGGAATACCTGGAAGGGGTAGAGGCACAGTGGGGAAAATAAGAGGCCATAATTATGGTAAACCAGTCTCTGTGTGCATGAAGTGAGTAAAAGCAGAAGGAAAAATAGACCTTTATGGTCCTGTATAGAAGTTGCCAAGGTGGTAAAGGAAAAAAGGATGACATTCGGGAGGTGTAAGGAAACACAGAGGGAGGAAAACAAGGAAGTGTACCAATCAAAACAGAGGAAAGCAGGAAAGGTGGGGGGGGGCAAAGGCATAGACAAACATAAGGACAGCCAAAGGGGTAGCTAAAGGGGATAAGACTTTCTTCAGATACTGTATGTAGGTAAGAAGAGGAAAGCAAGGTGGAGATAATAAGGATAAGGAGGGTGGCAGGGGGAGGCTGCACAGAAGAGGAACAGAAAAAAAGCAGACATCCTGAACATGTACTTCTGCTCAGTCTTTAAAGTGGAGGGAGGTCCAGCAGGGAGCAGGGGGTGGACACAAGTCCATTTTCAGAGGAAAGAGTCCTTAAGGGACTTGCAGCTCCGAAGGTGGATGTGGCTATGGCACTGAACGGGATGCAGCCAAGAGCAGGACTGCAGCTATGAATTTTGGGGCCCCGGACTGGTCACTTGAAATGGGCCGCTGTTTCACAAACCAGCTAATGCCAGGGGTAAAGCCAGCTCCTCAGGTGGGCCCCTTCTGAGCTCGGGGCCCCGGACAACTTCCCTACTTCCCCCCCATTACTGCGGCCCTGGCCAAGAGTATCAGAGGAGCTCAGGGAGGTTCTAGCTGACCCATTGACTACTTTATTCAACAGCTCACTGGAAACAATCATGGTTCTGGAGGATTGGAAGAGACCAGACGTTCTCCGTCTACATAAGTACGGCAGCAGGGAGGATGCTATCAAATATAGGCCACTCAGATGGAAGTTTAAACAGATTGAAACAGGAAATTGTAAGTGGGGTAAATGAGACCTGTGTAGATGAAGATAATGATGTGGAGGGAATTAGTAAGTTTTATGATAACGTAATTGGAAAAACTGTTGAAAATTTAGACCCTAATAAAATAAGGAAAGGCAAGGTGCAGATACTGTAGAAATGAAAGGAACATGGTTTGATGCAGAATGTAAGAATACAGGACAGGAATTATGGAAGGTTTGGAAACAAATCTTAGGGAATTGTGATGTTCAATCTATGAAAGTGCACATAAACTTAAAAAGAGAATACAGAAACCTATTGAAAAATAAGAAAAAAAGAATGTAGAGCAAGCCTATGGGACACATTGAAAGATGCAGTACATGAGAAGGACAGCAAACAATTCTGGGCCTTGGTAGCATATGGTTTTAGTGAAGATAACAGAACACACAATATTGAGGCTATGATTAACCCAGATATTCATAGGTTTCATAGGTGATTACTGAGTAAAGTAGACAATAGTCAATATAGCTCGCTTTCTGGTTGTGAATAACCCCTAATGTTTTTGTTTTACAGTAATCATCAAGCCTGTGCTTGAACTCCTCAATATTTCCACATCCTACCACCTCTATTGGGAGTGAGTTCCACACTGCCACCACTCTTTGATTATATCAGTTAATAATAAAAATAATAATAATAAAACTTTATTTTTAAGGCGCCTTTCAAAACCAAGGTGCCTAACAATATAAAATCACATCATTAAAACTCCATAACAATATATTCAATAACATATCCTAAAACCAACAATATAATCATAAAATCATGAACTCAGTCCATCTGTTAAATGCTATAGACTTGATTCCACAACCAGGTTTTCAGTGCTTGTTTAAAACCCTCCATGGTCATGTGCTCATGTAACTAACGGGGTAGAGAATTCCAGAGGGTAGGGGCTGCATACATAAATGTTCTAGCCCCGGAAGATTTCAAGCATGACCTCGGAATCTCTAGCAACCCCTCGTTGGCTGAGTGAAGCGATCGCTTGGGGCAGTGAGGAACCAGGAGCTCTTTCAGGTAGTCCGGGCCAAGTCTGTGTAGGGCTTTGAAAGTCAGCAAGCCAACTTTAAAGGTGATCCACCACTGAACTGGCAGCCAGTGCAGTCCGCACAGCACTGGCGAAATATGGCAGGACCACGAGGATCCTGTCAACAGCTGCACAGCCGCATTCTGCACTAGCTGCCAGTGGTGGATTTCCACCCCAGGTAGCCCTAGGTAAAGGGAGTTGCAGTAGTTCAGACGCGAGGTCACAAAGGCATGAATCAGAGTGGGAAGGTCGTCAGACAGAACGAGATGCCTGAACCTGGTGATATTCCTCAGATGGTAAAATGAGGAAATAATGACAGCAGGCACCTGTAAATGCAGGGTAAGCCCATCGTCAAAAATTATCCCCAGGTTCCGCACCCATTCAGAGGTCAGGAGTGGCACACTCCCAAGAAATAAACCAGAGGGTGATCCCCCCCCCAACCTCTCTATCCGCCGACCAGGATCCACTACCAATACCTCAGTCTTATTAAAGTTCAACTTTAGCCAGCTGGCATCCATCCACTCCTGGATTTTGGCAAGACAGTTATTAAAGACCGAGAGAGCTCCATCCTAATCAGGGGCAAAAGAGAGGTAGAGGTGAGTATCATCAGCATAGTAGTGAAACCTCAGCTCATACGTTCTTACAATGTCTCCAAGGGGCAGCATATATACTGCGAACAACATGGGGGAATAACACTGATCCCTGAGGAACTCCACACGTTAATGAGACCGGGACCGAGGAAAAAACCCTGACACCACCCTCTGAGATCTTCCCGTGAGGAATGATGTAAACCACTTGAGAACTGTACCTGACAGTCCACAAATGAACCTCAGGAGATCAAGTAACACCCCATGGTTAACAGTATGAAATGCTGATGAGAGATCTAGGAGGACCAAGATAGAGCGGCACCTCCCATCTCTAGCCATCAGGAGATCATTGAGCACCCAAATCAGCGCTGTCTCAGTACTATGCTTTTTTCGAAATCCGGACTGGAGGGGTTCATAGATGGCATGGATGGTCAAATGGTCCTCCAGCTGTGTGGCCACTACTTTGTCAATCACCTTCCCCACAAAGGGAAGGTTAGAGATTGGTCTGTAGTTAACAAGGCAGTCTGGGTCCAAAGAAGCTTTCTTCAAGAGCGGTGTTACCACCGCCTCTTTTAGGAAGCTTGGAAACTCACCCGTCTCCAAGGAGCACCAGACTATCTGAGCTAGGGCCAGGCCAATGACATCATTACAACCCAAAATTAGGGAAGTAGGTCCTGGATCCAAACTACAGCATGTAGAGTGCACACTCTGGACAATCTGCATGATATCCATGAAAGCCGGCCGACCAAAGGTACTCCAAGAAAGACCAAGGTATGTGAACCCGCACTGGTTCACCACAGCACCCATGGAGTGTGCCAGACAGAAAGCTGATCTGATGTCGGCAACTTTATTTGCAAAAAATCGAGCAAGTTCATCGCACTCTTCTTGCGAAAATGCTTTCTGAACTTGTAGACAGGCTGGGTTGCACAGTCTGTCCACAGTTCGGAAGAGCTGAGCTGGTCGATTTTGAGCAGCTGCAATCTCTCCAGACAGGAACTCTGCCTTCTTATGGGAGATTTTGGATTGATAGACTTGATAATGGTCCATCAATCTAAGGCGGTCGGCATCAAGAGCAGACTTCCACCAGCAATGCTCCAACCTTCGTCCAAGTCACCGCATCTCCCTCAGAGTCCCATCAAACCATGGGGATCGAGGGCAAAGAGAGAGTGGATGAACACTGACAGGAGGAATGATATCCAGAGCCCCCATAATGGCTGAATTATAAGCCACCACGAGGGCATCTGGGTCATTGTTTGCCACTGGGAAGGACGAGAGATCCAGGACCGCCATTAGGCCTTGAGATTTTATATCTCGTAAAGGGCGATACCGAATCATCTCTACAGGGGTTTGCCTACAAAGGGGGTGCTAAAACTAAACCCCACAGTGTAATGATCAGACCATCCAACTGGTTCCACCTCCAAGTTGGAGGCCTCAATCCCTAGGAGGAAGACTAAGTCCAGAGAGTGACCTTGATTATGAGTAGCGGTGGAAACAACCTGTGTAAGGCCCAGAGATGTCATCAACTGGAGGAAGTGCTGACCAAAATGTGAGAGCTCATCGTCGACCCAGGTGTTAAAGTCACCCAGGACCATCAGCCTGGGCAACTTAAACATCATGTCGATGATGAAGTCTGCCACTTCCTGGAGGAATCGTTTCTCATCATGTGGTGGACGGTAGATTAGAACGATCCTACAGCCCACACCCGCCACTACAGTACACTCAAATGACTCCGTCTCCCCCAATGGTACATTTGTGAGGTTTAGTTTAGCCCTGAAACAGACCACTACCACCCCCCCCATGATCCAGTCTTGGGCGGTGTATCACTGAGTACCCAGCAGGAACTGCAGCCTCCAAAACGGGGCCAGAAATTTCATCCAGCCAGGTCTCGGTGATACAAGCCAGGTCCACCGATTTATCAAGATCTGCAATAATTGCAGTCTTATTTTTAATGGACCTGGCATTGCATAACACTGCTTGAGCTGGGTGAACTTCCTGGGCTGCCTGGGCCACCTGCCTACCATTATTTGTAGTGCCCTTTGGTATGAAAACCAGGCATGGCAAACCATGCTCCTGGATCCATTTCACCCCAGGGTGTCTCCTGGATCTCACTACCCCAATGTGGTGGCCCCCTCATTCATCCCCCACTGTTCACAGCCCCCACCCTCTCCTTGATTCTTACGCACAATACCCAATGCCCTACAGTGCAGGTAAGATGAAAACTGAAGAGGAGGAGGAGAAAAGGGGTGGAGGGCACGAAGCGTGGAGGATGAATAGCACAACGCCATGGAGGTAGAAACCCAACACATTCTGAGATAAAAAAACCTTCCTTGAATTACCCAGCTTATTCAAACAAAACCCAAACAAACCAAACCAAAAGAAAAAATAAACCAATACACAATCCTATCAAATCCCACTGATATAATAGTTATTTCTTTATAACCCTCCCCCAATAAATACTTTACATAAATAAACATAAAAAAAAAAATAAAAAAACATTTCAGGGCTAATTTCAAGTCCAAGGGTCCTCTCACCACCAATCAGAAAAGGACAGTCTTCTTGGGAGCTCTCATCTCCCTAGATAGATGTGACCAAATTAGAAATCTTCCCCAAAATAAAATAAACAAAATAACAATAAGATAAACCCCCAAATTCAACTCTTATGTACTCTCACTACTAGAGTCTGGGGAAGCATTGTTAAACGACACTCTCACTGTCAGTAAACAAATAAAATAATACAAATAACGAAAATATAACAATTAAACAATACAAAAAAACAGGAGTCCAGAAATCCAAGTAAACTTCCACTTGAGAGTTTCTTCTAGATCAAACACTAGTTTTTAACACTCTGTCAATAGTCAGGCAAAAAAAACGACATTCTGACCGTAATTCCAAATCATGAACAGGAGGAAGAAATCCAAAAGTAGCAGGATACACTTTCTTTTAAAAGGCCTCTTCAGGGTCAGGATCAGTCACCAGTCTAGGACCAGGGCAGCCCGACCACCACAGAGATCCCTGGTAGCGCCCACCATATGATAGGCCCCCCAGAGAAACCTAGGGCCCAGCCCTTGACATTGACTCCCCGGTGAATGAGAGCAAGAACCCTGTGCCACTACTAACCAGCACACCAACCGCCAGACCAATCGGGACTGCTCCAATAGGTCCCAGATCAAGCCCCACAATCAGCTTGCAAAATCCTTTATCCTCTCCAGCTGATGAAATAACAAGGAACAAAAATAGTTCCTTCTTCCAGCAGTGTCCTGATGCACATGACTGGACCAACGAAATTAGAAATCGGTCCAGAACACAGCATGGGAAATCGAACAAAGTCCTCCAATGTAGAAAATTAATGAACAGGGTCCTCCTGCACCGGAAAAAGAGCAGGGTCCTCCAACACAGGAAAACAAGATCCACGAGCAAACAGGATCTTCCAACAGAGTGGGAACGAGCAAAGTCCTCCAACAATTTCCAGAGCCTGAATCTCCAAACTCAGCATAGCTATAGCGAATCAACGCACTCAAGCCACACACACAGGAAAATCCAAGAAAACTGTTTAAAATGTCACTCGAAATGGGTATTAATCCAGTTCAAAAACACTCGAAAATGCCCAAAACACCCAGAAACCATGGAGTAACTCACAGAGTGAGTTCACAGCATAAGTCCAGCCTGGTGGCCATGTTGCACACAGAGCTCACATAGTTATATCTTCTGTTTGTGTGACATGTTTCCCCTTTTATCTGAAATGGTGTGATCTTGTGCTGTACTGCTGGTGATATATCTCCAGACCTAAATTTTCCCATAAGTCGCTATTTGTCAATGCTTGGTATAGGAGACACCCGTCCCCCCTAAATCTTCAATATTCCAGAGTGAATAGGCCAAGACTGTCCAGCCGATCCTGATAGTTCATACCCTAAAACCCTTGATCATCCTTGTGGCTCTCCTTTGTACCCTCTCCAGGTTTTTGATCTCTGTTCTAGTGGCAGGGGCTCAGAACTGGGCACAGTATTCCATATGAGGTCTTACCAATGCGGTGTACAATGGCACAATTACCCCCTTAGCTCTGCTTTTTATGTGCTTCGAAATACTGTTTAACACCCTATTGGCCTTTTGCTACAACTGAATACAGTGACCCTTAAAGTTTAAATGATTTGAGACCATAATGCCCAGGTCTCTTCCTTCTTTAACCTCCATCATTATATAACCTTTTTTTAAACTCTCTTTATACTCGTCTCTCTAGTTCTTGGACTTTCTCCAGTGGGTTGCTTGGCACGGCCATCTCCCACCTACCTGAAGTTCTTCAGACCTACCTCCGGCTGCACCCATTCCACCGCAACCTGACCGCTTGATCCCCCCGCTCTGAATCCCCTGAGGTGAGACCACCAACTCCTTCTGGTGCTCTATCTAGAATCTGATAGAGCAACCAGGCATGGAGGAACATATGAGCATACAAAAATGCCAGCAGAAACAGGCCTTACGGTCTATCGAGTCTGCTCAATTGTGCAGCTAGCCCCACAACTTGCAGCTGCCCTACCCTCCCAACCCCTCTTCATCACAACCCCCACCTCACCCTGTCCCAACCCCTCTTAAAGCTACCCACCGTTCTACATGATACCACCTCTTCGTGCAGAGCATTCCACCTGTCCACCACTTGTTCAGTGAAAAAATGTCTCCTGGTTTCCCTCTTGAATCTTCCCCCCTCCAATCTCAGCTGAGGCCCTCTCATATCCCTCCCTCTTCTAAGCTGGAAAACCCCTTCTGTATTAGCCTTATTTAGCCCCTTAAGGTATTTGAAGGTTTCAATCATATCCCCCCATCCCTCCTCTCCTACAGAGGGTACATATTCAGCTCACCCAATCTTTCATTTTTCATTTCATTTTAACATTTATTCAAAATTGAATCAGATAGCTCAAACTGAGACAAGCTCATTTCCAGTGAGGTTCATTGTGCAAAACTGACAGTAAGTTACAAAATAGATCCCCATAGGACTTTCCCTCCAATCCCTGGATCATCTTGGTTGCCCAACATTGCTCCCCCTCCAACAATTTGATGTCCTTCTTCAGGAAGGGGCGCCAGCACTACACTTAATACTCTAGGTGCTGCCTGACCAGAGATCTGTACAAGGGAAGGATCACCTCCCTATTTATGGAGGAGATTCCCCTCACTATGCACGCCAGCATCCTGTTGGCTTTTGCTGCTGCCTTCCTGCACTGAGCTGAGTTATTCATGCTGCCCGTTATAAGCACCCCCAGATCCTTTTCCTCCATGGTGCTTTCCTGCTGCACCCCTCCCAGCTGATAGCTCCTTCCCTGGTTTCTAGCTCCAAAATGCAGTACCTTGCACTTCTTGGCATTGAACCCCAGCTGCCATGTTTCTGACCACTCCTATAGTTTGGTCAGGTCCTCCTGCAGCTCCTTCCACCCTTCAGTGTCATCTACCATAGCTCCCATCTTCATATCTTCAGTGAACAGACTGATCGTACTCCGGATCCCGTGTGAGATATCAGCTATGTATATCCCAAACAGCACTGATCCCAGTACTGATCCCTGTGGCACCCTGCTTGTCACTTCCCTCGGTGATAAGAGTCTCCCCTACGACCCCCTGCTGCCTTCCATTCATCCAGTTGATGATCCATCTGACCATCTTTGTTCCCACCCCTATGTATTCCAGTTTCCCCCTCAGCCTCCCATGCAGCCCAGAATCAAAAGCCTTTCTGAAGTCCTAATACAGGACATCCACGGCATGGCCCCTGTCTAGCTCCCTGGTCACCCAGTTGTAATACTTAATTACATTTGTCTGGCAGGATCTGCTTGAGACAAACCTGTGTTGTTGGCCATCCTGGAGACCATTGTCCTCCAAAAAAGGTCACTAGACTCTCTTTTAGGATTGTCTCCATGAGCTTCCCCACAATTGACAAGAGGCTCACTGGTCTGTAGTTGCCTGGTTCATCCCTAGGGCTACTTTTGTGAATGGGCACCACATGGACGATCCTCCAGTCTTGTGGTATGCATCCTGTGTCCAGGGAGGTATTGAACAGGTCAACTAGTGATCCTGCCAGGATCTCTGCCAGCTCCCTGAGTACCCTAGGGTGAATGCCATCTGGTCCAAGTGCCTTGTCCACCCTCAGTGCCTTTAATCCTTCCAGAACCCTGTCCTCTGTAATCCCTAGGCAATCACCCCCTCCCCCTCCACACACTACCCACTCCACCCCTCCCTTGGGGTATCTGCCGCCCTTTTTCCTTCATGAACACAGAGCAAAAGCATTCATTTAATGCCTCTGCCTGATACACCCCCTTTTCCACCCACCCTCCATCCTTCCTAATCCTCACAATCTGGTCCTTGTTCTTCCTTCTTTCTCTAATGTATCTGAAGAAGTCCTTCTCTCCTTCCTTAATACCCTGTGCCAGTCTCAGCTCTCTTGAAGCCTTGGTTGCTCTGGCTAGCCTGGTAACCTCACTGGACTTCTTCATATACTCATCTTTGTCAACCTCTCTTCCCGATGTCTTGAGTATCCAAAATGCCTTCCTCTTGGCTCTCACCCCCTCCATAACCTCTTGAGTCAACCAAATGGGCTTCTTTGCCCTTCCCTTCTTACTCCTTTTCTTTGGAGAACTGGAGGCAGACTGGAGGGACCCAGCATTGGGCATGGGGGCCGCCCACTGAACTCACCTTCGCCTACCAGGAGCTAGGGACAGTTTCCTTGTTCTGGCCCTGGCGTGGACATGCAATGGTGCCAGCATGTGGAGGGAGCTCACCTGCCCCCTCCACAGATGCCCGCTGACAGCAGTCCCCATTGGCTGTCCCCACCTAAGGTGTGCCTCCCAGCCTCTTCCAGGAGCTGCTACTATGCGGAGAATCCTCCGGAACCCACCCCAGAAGAGGAGAGCAGTCCTCTGGATATTCGATCCACTCCTTCCCCTGCCGACCCCTAGTGACCTGAGTCTGCTTCTGAACCCGGGTCACCAGCATGGTGCAAGGTGTGGTGTCCAGTGCCTCAATCCTCAGTGCCACCGGGCTGGCATCATCAGTATATAATTTCTTTGCATGTTTTTCTTTTCCAAGTGCTTTACAGTACACTTATTGAAATTAAATTCGAGCCTATGTTCCTCTGTCCATTCATCCAAGCTATTTAGGGCAATCTGCAGATTTTGTTTTGCCTCAAGACTATCGACATTAGTACCAGTGTATGTGTCATTTGCAAATTTAGACACCCAGATCCTTTCTTGGCCCTTCATTGAGGAAATGTAAAGATTAAAAAGGGAAGGGCCAACACTGACCCCTGGGGCATGCCACATCACTTCAGCCCATCCTGAGGCAATTCCCCTAAGCATCACCTTCTGTTTCCTATCAGCCAGCCATGAAGAGATCCATTTAGTTATTTTTCCTGGTATATGCATATCTATTAGAACATCAATTAACTTTCCATGTGGTACTTTGTCAAAAGCTTTGGTAAAATCTAGATATACCACATCTACAGATTCCCCTCCTTTCAAAGCTTTACTGACCTTCCCATAAATCTCCAATAGATTTGTTTGGCAGGAGTGCCCCTTTGTAATCCATGCTGAGTCATGTCCCTAATGCCCTAATGTTCGATATACTTTTCTAGGTATTCCTTTATTATCCATTCCAGTACCTTACCCACCACAGAGGTAAGGCTCACAGGTCTATCATTTCTGGCCTCTCTACTACTACCTTTTTTTATATATAGGCATTACATTGGCTGTCTTCCAGGAGTCTACCACTTCCCCACCCTCTAAGGATTTCTTGAATATTATTGTAAGAGGCCCAGCTAGTTCCCTGGCCAATTCCTTAAGCAGCTTAGGATATAAACCATTCTGTCCTTGGACCTTATTAGCATTCAGTTTGCTAAGTCTGCTAAAGATATGTTCTACTCCTATGTGTACTTGAATAATAGGAGTACTCTGCCAGTGTGTCCCAACATGGTGTGTTTTTTTGTTGTATATGGAAACAAAATAATGATTCTGCAAATCTACTATTGCCTCCATATCTGTCATCAGATCCCCATTTTGGTTCAGTATAGGACTGGCCTTACTTTCACTTCCTTTCTTATTTTTATTTTAGTCTTTTGGTAACCGGGTAAGGTCCACTAGGCACAAGTGTCTGTTTTCAGGGGTGACCTGGGAGCACTGGGTAGTTAAGTGACTTGCTCAGAGTCACACAGTATGCAAGTGGAGGTTGTGAGAATCAAACTCAGGTCTGGTCTGCTGGATGTATCAAGCTTGTTCATACCTCATTCCTCTAACCTCTAGGCTATAGTGCCAGCCCAATTATTGTTTTCATAGTTAAAAAAAGTCTTATGATTGTCCCTCACCCTCAGTGCTAGGCCTTTCTCATGGTTCCTTTTTGCTTGTGAGATAGCCCTTTTTTGCTTCCTTCAATGTGGGTATCTCATTTCAGAAAGATCTATCATGTTAATGAAACTGATATTGGAAATGAAGAAGGTGAAGTGTTACATATAAGCCATGGTTCACAGGGGCCACCAGTTAATAAAAGGGAGGTAAACAATGCAATGTTGATGCAAAAGAAAAATAAGGCACCAGGGGTAGATGCTGCAGAGTTTCTATCACCATTTTTCACACTGATAAATAAGTATAAAAAAATCCCTAACAACTGGAAAATGGGAATTATTGTTACGCTATTTAAAAAGGGTGCAAAAGAAGACCCATCCTCCTATAGACCAATAACCTTATTACCAGTCATTATGAAGTTATACTCGAGGATTATTTTAGACAGGTTAGATTTGTGGGTGGAAGCAAAATAACTAATATCTCTTTCAAAATGGATTTCAAAAAGATTTTAGTACTTTAGATTTAATATTTACATAGAATTTTATCCTGGAAAAATATGTAGATAGAAAAAGGTGTATATCTATGCAGCATTTATCAATATAATGGCTGCATATGATTCCGTCAACAGACTCATATTGTAGGATATATTGAAAGGGCTTGAAATAAATAACAAGCTGTTAGCTATTATAAAACTACTGCATACAGATACCACATCCAGAATCAGATATGATGGAACAGGAAAATTAACAGAGGACATAAAAATGGAAACTGGAGTAGAGCAAGGATCCTCCTAGAACCAATATTATTCAGTAGTTACATAGAAACGTCAGTAAATGCCTTAAGTGCAGTGGATACCTGTGCCCCAAATATTAATGGAAAGTATGTTAAGATAATGCTTTATGCAGAAGGTGCAATTCTGTTGTCCCATACTCCACTGGGTCTTCATAGGGGGATGACCACTGGAATAGAACATCTTAATAAAATTAAATATAAATACAACAAAAAACAAAATTGTAACATTTGGCAAGAGAAAATATCATGCAAAGACCTGCATAATTGAAGGAAGGAGATTTGAGGAAAGTGGAAGAATATTGTTACCTCAGAGTGATGTTTGACAGAAAACTGAGTTGGTCAGTACAAATAAAATATGTTAAATAAAATGCCAATGAAGTCATGCTAGGCATTAATAGGTTTGCACAGCTTTATACTGGAAATTCATTCCATGCCCTTTAAGAAATGTTTAATGCCAAAGTTAAGAATCAAATAATGCATGGGAATGAAATATGGGGAATGGCTGTAAAGGGTCATAAACATTTTAACAAAATTGAATCAGTTCAAAACTTCTTCCTTAAAGTGATCTTAAATCTGCCACAAGATACACCATCGGCCCTCATAAGAGCAGAAAGTGGTATGTTGCCCTTGAGGCATCAATGGAAATAGGGGCCATAACATTTCTAGGGAAAATCATGGCTACGAATGACAATGGATTACCAACACAATGTCTAGAAGAATACTTAACTCAAAATAATAGAAATAATTGGTTTTCAAAAGTTAATGCTACCCTGGTAAACAAACTCTAGCAAGAATCAATACAACTGCAAAATAATGGTATTATGGGCAGTGAGAAATATGTAACCTAGCAATTTTTGCACTAACCACTGAGCCACCTAACTGCACTTTGTAATTGTTGTGATACACACACACATACACACACTCTTATATATATATATATATATATATACACACACACACATATCTATGTGTATATATATATATATATATATATATATATATATATATATATATATATATATAATAGATAGGATACAGTGAATTACAAGGCTGTAATTCCATCGAGAGATTCTGGGGACATAGATAACTCTGGAGAGGTCTCTATGCCTGAGAACCTTCGGATAAATTTCAGCATAATTCACTGTAACCTATTTTTTATTTTTTGTAGTATATGGATCCGATTCAGAAAATGTGCTGCTTTTTTTACATTTTGTGAAATGGGCTGGCCGCCTGTTGCATTGAAGATGCGCTCGCTGTCGGCCGCCCACCTGCAGTATTGAAGTACTGCCCGACCCAGGTATCTGTTGATAGTTATTATTTTAATTTGGAAGTCCTACCTTTTACATTTGTTCTTCATTTGCCAGGCAATCCACTGTATGTTTTATGAAGAAATAAAACCAACAAAATGAACTGCCCACAACCGGCATTCCTCTCACTAAGCGAGAGTAAACGTCCGCCATGTTTTTGAAGTTGGTTTGCCTGCCTATAGAGAAACTGCTCCAATGGGCGAACAGGATGAAATGTGGCACCATGGCAACAGTGTTTGTATTGCAACCAGGCTGGCGCATGTGTGGTGAAGAAAGTGGCTCGTGGTGGGCGTGAGGTTGAAGGGTGCGCTTGCACTGTAGCACTGCAGTGATAATACTATCGTTCGTTGGAATGATAGTATTATTGGCAGTGAAGTGTAATATTATTGGGAGTGCTGTGTTCTGTGCTATGTATTACAATGATTTTTTTATATCGTTTTCAGTATTATTATTTTCAAGATCCATATATTACATATATATTCCAGTATAACATAGCAGTGCACTGTCTACACACATTATACAGATAAAATAGACATTGAGGGACTGTTTTCATCTTTTCAGGCTCCAAGGGACACAGGAGGGTGGGGGGTTGCCACTAGATACCCGGTTTAAATCAGCAATGACATGCATAAGGCCGAAACTGATCTAGATAGCAGGGGAATGTAGACTAGAAATTTATGTACTAACCACTGAGCCACCTAACTGCACTTTCTAATTGTTGTGACACACACATGCACACACACACACACACACACACACATATTCACACACACTGACTAATACATATACATATATATTCCAGTGTAACATAGCAGTGCACTGTCTACACAGATTTTTACAGATAAAATTTTTTGTGATACACGCACACTAATACACATACACATATATGCAAATATATCCCAGTATAACATAGCAGAGCACTGTCTACACACACAGAGCATTGCCACACACTCAAACACATACACATTGTCTTAAATGGCATTTATTTACTTATACATCTAACACTAAATTTTACTGTATTTAGGATAAGCACTGTGTTTTGCACTAACTCATTGTACTAATCTATGGCATGGCTGGGTGACTAAGGTGGTGGACCAGGGAGGTGCAGTGGATGTGGCATTTCTGGACTTCAGAAAGGCCTTCAACACCTTCCCCCATAGAAGGCTGATTAACAAACTGCGCAGCCTAGGGGTGGGTCCTAAAATAGTTCTGTGGTTGGAGAACTGGCTGAATGGCAGGAGTCAGAGGGTTGTGGTAAACAGGGAGTACTCTGGTGAGGGTGAGGTGACAAGCAGGGTGCCACAGGGGTTGGTGTTGGGGCCGGTCCTTGTCAATGTCTTTATTGGGGATGTTGCAGAGAGAATGGAGGGGAAGGTATGTCTCTTCACAGATTATACAAAGGTATGCAATAGGGTGGACACTGTAGGTGGTGTTGAAAGAATGTGGGAAGACCTTTAAAAACTGAAGAAATGGTCTGAAGAATGGTAGCTGGGATTCAATGCAAAGAAGTGCATGATCATACACATAGGCCACAAGAACCCAGGGGCAAAGTATGAACTAGGTGGGGAGGTACTGGCAGTCCTGAAGCAGAAAAGTGACCTGGGAGTTACCATTTCAGAGGACCTAAGAGAAACTAGACAGTGTGATAAGGTTGCTGAAAAGGCTAGCCAGATGCTTGGATGCATAGGGATCACGAGTAGAAAGAGGGAGGTCATCTTGCCCCTGTATAAGACATTTGTGAGACCACAACTGGAATACTGTATCCAGTTCTGGAGGCTCCATCTGAGAAAGAACATAGACAGGGTGGAGATGGTGCAGTGGAGAGCAACTAAAATGGTGCAGGGGCTGTGGGTTAAGACCTATGAGGAAAGACTAAAGGAGTTAAATATGTATTGCCTGGACGAAAGGGGGGGACATGACTGAGACATACAAATACATCACCAGTGTAAACAGAGTACAGGAAGGAAGCATCTTCCAACGTAAGAGATGCTCTAAGTCAAGGGGGCACAAAATGAAGTTGAGGGAAGGCTCAGGGGACAGATGAGAAAATATTTTTCATTGAGAGGGTGGTGGATGCCTGGAATAGCCTACCAGAAGGGGTGGTTGGGGCTAAAACAGTCACAGAATTTAAGAAGGCATGGGATAGACACAAGGGTATCCTGGAGGCAACTAGAACAAAGTGCCATATACACACACACACACTAACACCCATGCATTACTTTATGTTCAGAACTGTGCACTGCTAACATATAGCATTACAGCCATTTGCAAGCTGACTAGGAAAAGGTTAATGTACCAGAAAAGGGTTAACAGAGTAGCACATGCATGTGCGTGCGCACATACACACAAACTCTTGAAGATCTCCTTCCTGAACTGAAAACAAAACACAGTTGTTAATACACTGAGTGCATCCACTGACTGTAATTTGAGCTGGCATGAATATGCTCCATGTAGAAGAGATCTATGAATGAATCAAACAGTTTCAGCCAAAACAGTGTGCAGCAGGGAGACACCAAAGTCAAGCTGCTCTAGCGGAGTAATTCAAAGAAAACTCCAATTTTTTACAGTCCATTAGGAATCTCGAGAGCTCCATTTCTCTAGTATGATAGCAACACATCTGCAGAGCTCTGCCTACTGCAGCTGTAACAAATGAAAATGAATGGGCGGTACCCTTAGTAGTTAATGATGGTATCATACCATTTAAATTGGACAGTGGGGCCCAAATGACTCTTATGTATGAGATAAACTACATGGATTTAGATTGCAAACCTTGTATGTA
Organism: Neoceratodus forsteri; assembly: GCA_016271365.2. Classification (NCBI taxonomy): domain Eukaryota; kingdom Metazoa; phylum Chordata; order Ceratodontiformes; family Ceratodontidae; genus Neoceratodus; species Neoceratodus forsteri. The sequence goes on from CM057453.1 coordinate 761,242,266, forward strand.
TGGTCCTAGGATTAAAAGGTAGCCTGACCGGGCCCCCTCCCACACTAAGTGCTGTGCTGTCGGGACTCGCAGCCGAAGCCAACCAGCCCTCTGAGAAAGGTACCTACCCACCTTGTGCAGCCTGTCTGCCAGCCTGCTTCTCTTTGTGACTTGGTGTCACTTTTGAACTGAATTGGTCATTTCTATGCTCTGGGAACAAGACTTGAAACTTAACTTCCTAGCTCTTGTTTACTGCTTGTGGTTCCCTCGATGAAATTTTCGAATACACTGCTAATTTTAGAGCTAATCTGCTTCATTGAAAGCTAATCGGCTATTTTATTTTAAGCTATTTTGCTGATTAAGCCTTATGCTACTGTAGAGCTACTCTGGAGTTAATTTCAGCTATTTTTAGAGCTTGTTGCTAATTTTAACCAATGCAATAGTTTTGAGCCAAATGCTATTTTGGATCCCCTTTGCCTGAGTTGAATTTTTCATCTGACTTTAGGTTGCTTTTAATGTGCTTACTTGTCTACTGGTGCCCACTTCACTCTACCTTGTTTCACCTTTCTAACACTGTTTCTTTCCTGTGGACCCTTCTGCCATCCTTTTACTGCATTGCCTTTTCTTTGCACCTTAGTCCACTCTGACCTGTTTCTCTTTCTCCTTGCCTACAGCACTCTTGCCGACCTCCTGCTGCCTGATCCCCCCCCCCATCTAGGTCCTTTCACTGAACACCATTCCTGTATTTCTCCTCACCCCCTCCTGCCACTGTTCTTTTTTGTTTTTCTTTTCTCTGTAGTTTTCTTCCCCTGCAGCCCTCCTGCTTTGCCTCCACACCCACACCCATGCCACCCCCTCCTCTGTTACGTGTTACTTAATCTCTGCTCACTCCTTTGTTTTACTGATTTATTTAAACTTTTCCCTTCTTCCTTCCTTCTTTCCCATCTCAGGTAGCCCCTGACTAGGCCTCCTCCCACACTGAGTGCTGCGTCATCCGGACACACAGCCAAAGCCAACCAGCCCTCTGAGAAAGGTATGGACCCATCTTGTACAGCCAGTCTGCCAGCCTGCTTCTCCTTTGTGACTTGACACCACTTTTGAACTGAATTGGCCATTTCTATGCTCCGGAAACAAAACTAGTGCAGCTTGGAACTTAACTTCCAGATCTTCTTTACTGCAGCTGGTTCCCTAAATTAAATTTTTGGCCCCACCACCCTCCCCCACCCCTTCACTCTTTAAATGCCCTACCTACAGTAGGGACTACCATGTGAGCACCTAACCAATCAGCGATCTTGTTGATTTTTCTGACTTAGCAATTACAGCTATTTTGATACTAGTGCAACTCCCTCGAAATCTAACTAGGCACAACTCCTTTTCTTTTATATTTGCTCCTTGCTGCTCCCTTGCTGCCTGCTGTAGCCTCTCTTTCTGAGTACTCCTGAATCCACCCACTAGCTCAGCTAATTCAACATATTTCTGGTAATGTCTGGGTCCTCTCTTCGGCTACTGACATCCTTGTTTACTGCTCTCTGGCTGTCTCCCTCTTCCTATCCTCTGTCCACTGCCTCCCTCCTGCCCCTTTCCCAGCATTGCTGAGTTACCCCCATCTGCTGGGGTCCTCCTCCTGATTTCCACTTCCTGACTCTTAAAGGCCACCCTGATCCTCAACTCAGGTAGAAGCCTCTGTGCACCTTACCTACCATCTCCTCGTGTGCAAGTTAGGTCAAGCTACCCACCTTGGTGGGGCTCTAACTCTCCTCCTTTCTGTTAACTTCTGCTACTGGCCTTTATCTCAGGGACTTTGTGCTATCTCAGTCACAGGCAGGTCCCTTCTCTCTGCCCCTCTACTACCTCCCTGCCACAATGAAGCATTTATTTCTGTCCCTTGTGGTTGCCTGTCTGACAGGTAGATAGCTGTCCTCTCTGCCTTTGTACTATCCCTCGACCTGGCGGACCTCCTGTACTTTTCCAATGGCAGCCACCCTCCCAGGCCCCCCCCTTTCTTGCATGGTGGGAGTTAACCTCCCTCAGCTCTCTCTCTCTCAGTTTCCTAACTGACCTCAAGCGATGTCTAATTGGTTCCTTACTATCTAACCCCTCATTTTCTCCCACTCTCCCCTGCTTACTATGCCCTATCACCTTCTACTCTCCCTGCTCTTACTGGCAGGGGACATTGAGACCAACTCTGGCCCTATACTATCCGCTCTCACATCCACAGATGCCCCTTGGGTAAATCCCCTTTGTTAAAAATTGCCCATATGAATGCCTGCAGCCTTCCTGCAAAATACCCTGATATAGAGGTCTGAGTCTTCTTATACAAACCCCACATCCTCTGCCTCACGGAGACCTGGCTGAAGCTGCAGCTCCATGATGCCATGTTCCAATTGACTGGTTACTTCCTCCTGCACAAGGATCATTCAGGCAGAAAAAAAGGACGTGGTGCTCTCGTCTTTGTCAGAGAACTCCTCTCGGCCTCCTTTATCCTATGCTTGGACAATGCCTCCCCTGGTGACTGACTCATCATTGAAATTACCCTGGGCTCCACAAAAAAAAACTTTTCCTAGGTTGCTGCTACAACCCTCCTGATGGGGGCATAGATGGCCTCCGCAGCCTCCTAACTGGGTTTGGATCACTCTCCCCAGTCAGAGATACTGTCCTTCTTGGGGATTACAATCTCAACTGGCTCGGCGCTCATGGACCAGATTATGCCAACCTTCTAAATCAATACAACCTGTGGCAAATCATCAATCTCCCTACATGTCTCAACACCCGTACCTCAAACCACTCACTTCTCAACTGGGTGATCAGCAACAATAGAGATAGTGTCACCCATACTGGCACCCTGTCTGACTCTAAAAGTGATTACTCCCCTACTTACATCATCTGGTCCTCTAAGGCCTCCTGACATCCCCTCAAGTACCTCTCCTTCCATAACTTCAATTGCCCAGACACCTCCTATCTCTTCGAGGACATCAGGGCTATCAACTGGCAGGACCTCTATACTTGCACTGACGTCTCTCTGACCATAACCCACTTCACCAATGTCCTCCTGGCCATCCAGGACTGCCACTTCCCCACCACTACTCAACATGTCAGAGGCAGGTGCACATGCTGGTTAACAAAAGACCTACTGTTCCTCAAGAAGTCAAGGGACAGAAAATGGGTTGCCTACAAGTGAGCACCCACCCCTACCCTGTGGAATGAGTACAGACACCTGTGAAATAGATGTAAGCAGATGGCCAGATCCTTAAAGGGGGATTACTACCACCATCTCCAGAGAGAGAGAACCTGGTCAATCCTAAAAAATGGGACTCTATCAACTCCCTATTGAATCCATGCACACACAGCCCTTCCATACATCTGAGTACCCCTACTGGCCCTCTGACAAACCTCTCAGAGGTCGCCGAAACACTTAACACTAAGTTCTCTGACCTGTCAGCCCTCTTCCACAATCTTCCATCCCTGGGACACTGCACTTCCTCCCTGCCTTCAAATATCCTCCTTACCAACACCCCCCCTCACCCACCTTTCTATTTTTTGTCCATCTCCACTAAGGGTACATACAATCTGCTAAAGAGGTTACCCAACAGGAGTAGCCCTGGTGCCGATTGTCTCTCCCCTGTCTTTCTGAAGCGTGACTCCTCTTTTATTTGCAAACCTCTTACCTTTATCCTTAATCTTGCACCTACCTATCTACCTCCACCATCCCAGACTCTTGGAAATCTGCTAGAGTAGTTCCCATCTTTAAATCTGGTGACCCCCACTCTTCTGATAACTACAGGCCTATATCCATCCTCCATCACCTAAGCAAGCTCCTTGAGAGGATTGTCCACCAACAACTATCTGAGTACATAGCCAAATATAACCTCCTATGTAGCCAACAGCATGGCTTCCAAAGGAATCACAGTACTGTGACTGCTCTGGCTCTTTTTACTGATAACATCCTCTCCAGCATGGACTGTGGACATGCCACAGGTGCCGTCTTTGTTGACCTATCAAAAGCTTTTGATATGGTCAACTACTCCCTTCTCCTATCCAAATTATCTGTGCCAGGTTACTCTGCTGAAGTTGCCAGCTGGTTCCAGAGCTACCTCTCTGGATGTTCCCAATGTGTTTGCACTGGTTCTTCCACTTCTCCTCACTTGCCAGTTACCATAGGTGTCCCCCATGGTTCCATCTTGGGCCTCCTGCTCTTCTCTCTTTTCATAAACTACCTCCCTGTTGACAGCTTTACTTGCAACTTCCTCCTCCATGTGGATGACCTTGTTATCTACCATAGTGACAAATCTCTCTCATGTATTTCCTCAGTCCTTGCCCTGAACTACTGTGCTGCTTATAATTGGTTCTCTACCAATCTATTCTTGGTCAACTCTAAGAAATCCAAGGCTATGTTGTTTGGGTCGAAACTGTTCCTTACTAAAACCCTCAACTCCAACTCTTCTCTACTCATATACCCCCCGATGGCCCTGCCCTTGATAACATCATCCCCTTTAAATACCTAGGGGTACCACTTGACCCTTCTCTCTCTTTCAATAACCACATTAACCACTTAGTCTGCAGAGTTAACATGAAGCTGGTTGTGGCATATCGTTTAAAGCCCTATCTTACTAAGGAGGCATGTTTGGCTGTCATCACTGGTAATCTCCTCCCTACCTTTGATTATTGCTCCCCTATCTACTCTTGAGTCTCAGCCACCCTCCTGCCTAGGCTATTAGTTGCTTACAACAGTGCTTGTCACTTTGTCCTATCGGCTCCTTACTCAACACACCACTGCAACCTTTACAGCTCACTTGGTTGGCTCTATTTACAAGGTTGCTTCGACTACTCACGTGTCTGTTTCCTGGATGCCACTCATAGTTGCAGTGACACCTCTCCCCTCACTACCCTCTTCAACACCAGAACCCCGACTAGGCACCTCCACTCCTCCACTACCCCCTCCCTTGAGGTACCTAGAACCTTTACCAATATGGGTGGGAAAGCCCTCCCTGTGGCCACCCTCTCTGTGGAACAGGTTACCTGCATCCCTGTGGCCTTCCAACACCCGCCAAACTTTCAAACTAAATCTCAAGTTCTGGCTTCTGGACATACAGTGGTGTCCCACAGGATGAGATGCAATTCTGCAGCATTTTGCAGCACTCTGCAGAATGCTGCAGAAGACCTACTGAATAAAGCAATGTAATTTCAGTGGTGATTAGTCCCTTTTGTCATTCAGGAAAATATGACACTGCCAGGATGAAGTGAATGCCACAGTTTCCTGCATGAGAAAGGGGACTAATTGCCATTGAAATTACTTTGCTTTATTCAGTAGGTCTGCTGCAGCATACTGCAGAGTGTGATAAAAGTGTGTTTCAACCTGGGGGATGCCACTGTAGGTCGATGCAACTGTACTGCTCACTAACACTCCTCCCATTTTCCTGGCACTTTTCCATCTCCTTCCTTTCCTACATCTCCACTGTCCTGCTGTTCACTGGGTATGTTGGGCTACTGAGTGCCTTTAATGCAGGGGTGGCTTTCCAAATCTGGCCTACCTGCGGCATGGCTCCCCTATACCACCACCTACCTGCTATGCTTGTATTGTACATACTCTCTATTTTTTTTTTACATTTGTGCCCAACAATGTAAATCTGATATGTGTTACTGTATATTGAATGTAACCTTTGTAGTTTGTACTATAGCTCTCTCTTGTGCCTTGTTGCCTGGGTCGTGCCTGGGTCGTGCCTGTAAATGGTCCACTGGACCAGTGTACCTACCAGGTTATCAAATTCATAAATAAATAAATAAGTGACAGTATACTCGGGGATTAACATGGCAGTGAAAGGAAAGTGTATTGTGACAGTGAAGCATAAAAATGCATCACACAAGCTCACATTTTTAGCAGTACCGAAAGCAGTGCAACAATTTTAGGACTGGGAGCATGTGAAAAGCTGAATCGGATGAAGAGAGTGCTTGCAGTGCAGATGCAGGGTACTAAAGAGTACGATTCACTGGAAGTTGAGTATCAAGGCTTTTTGCGGGTTTGGGATGCCTGCCAGGAGAGCATGTAATCAGAGTAGATAAGAAAGTACAGCCTGTAATTCATCCATGTAGAAAGGTGCCATCTGCACTGAGTGATATGTTGAAAGCAGAGTTAAACTGGAGGGAAGCACAGGATGTTATAAAAAGAAGAGATGAACCAATTGAATGGGTCAGTTCATTGGTGACTGTAAACAAAAAGAGTGGTAACTATGTATTTTTTTTAGATCCCAGGGACCTTAATTGAGCTGTAAAAATGGAGCATTTTAAGCTACCCATAAGGGAAGAAATAATGGCTTAATTTAACAGTGTGAAAATATTTCAGCAAATTGGATGCATCAGCAAGATTTTGGCAACCGAAATTAGATGACACGAGTTCAAAGTTGTGCATATTTAACTCTCCTTTTTGAAGATAAAAGTTTTTAAGATTTTTGTTTGGACTAGCCTCAGCTCTAGAGGTGTACCACAAAACCTATTCATACCTTGAAGACATGGACACTTCCATGGATGATATTATTACCTGGGGCGTAGCCAAGGAAGAATATGACTTTTAGCTGAGAAAAATACTTGAGGTTACCAGAAAATTTATTTTGTAACTAAACAGAGAGAAATGTCTTTTGGGAGTTCAGGAACTGACTTATATTGGTGATGTAATAACCAGTGAAGGAATCAGACCTGATGCAAAAAAAACTGAGGTGGTACTAAATATACCACATCCCCAGTCACAAAAAGATGTGCAGGTGTAAACCCCCTGCAAATGGGGGTTCCCAAAAGTCTTTCAGGAGCTTGCTTGAATGCTCCAAGCCTGAATGATGTTCAGTGTCTAAGCCGGTTATCTGTGAGTGCTTTTAGAGCCTCTGGTACTGTCTCTTTAAGAGCTGTCTGCCTGCAGACATAATTAATTTGGATGGGGGTCTGTGTGTTTCCCTGCTTGAGTCCTGCTCGAGCTACTGCCAAATCATTCCATTTCTGCCGTTGCTGAGTGGGGAGAATGAGCACTTTTCAAAGATGTAATTGTTTGCTTGTAACCTGTCAGAGTAATAATGAAAATGCAGTTGGTTTTAACCTGCTTTCTTGTAGCAAGGACTGTGCAGAGTAACTCCCTCATGCTGGTTCTGAACTGCTGAATTGGACTAATCCTTGTGGAGATCCTTTAAAACTGAGCCTGCTCTGGGCAAATCAGAACTTGGACTCTCCTCTGGAGCCTGTTGTAAGGGGATTGTATGGGCAGTGACTCTGGGAAATGTAGTTTTGACCTTGGTGCCTTTTTCCACCAACAGGGGGGAGTTTATTGTGAGAGACAGCCAGACCAGCCAACAGAATAGTGTGGAACTAAAGGAAATGTACTGCTCTGGGACTGGAGAGATGAGATCAGTTATGACAGTGAAGAGACAAGGAGCTCTGTGCTTCTGCAGTGTGTAGTTTCACGCGGGGAGCGCGTGTGAGGCCCTGAGGTTCGGCCTACAGCTTTGCAAGCACCAAATCGGACTGACTCCGACTTGTGAGGAGAAGGAAGGAGATCTGAAGAGTAGAAACCAGATGGCAGGGTAGCTCCCTGCCATCTGTTTATCAAATTGCAAGTGTGTCATCTAACTGTTGTCAGCAAATACAACATAAATCAGTGGGTTACAGGATTATCACAAAGCATACAATGGGTAGAACTGAGGACAAACATTACACAGAGTACAGGATGTGAGACAAGCATTCATTACAGAAGAGAGAACCTACTCCATGTAAGTACTGAGGGCATACTATGGGCAAAAAGAGGGGAGAAACATACCCCAGAGGACTAATGTGGGGAAGGAGGCAACATCTCAGCATTTAGGATCTTAGCGCAGTGAGCTGGGGCAGGGGAGCCCTGTAGAAGACTGGAGAAATTGCTGAGTCATGCTCGGTCTGTCAGGAACTGAAGCTGCTCTGTGTTCTCCCAGGTATTTTGCAGTAATTGCGGTCGGGATTGAGGAGCAGCCTGCCTGGTATAGTACTTTTCTTTTCATATATAAATGTGTGTAGTGCTTGTGGGGAATTGCTATTTCAAATCCCCTGTACAGTGAATTAAGTGCATGTAGCTGGAAGTAAACCCCAGCTTAATCTGGACTACATCCATTTGCTATAAACTGCAGTGGGGTCCTTGTGACTGGACCCCACTGCAGTTTATAGCAAATGGCAATCCAGGACAATCTGCCTTCCATCCAGTTCCCAGCACTGAGTTGTGAGTACAAGCAGGGTAGCTCCCTGCCATCTGTTTATCAAATTGCAAGTGTGTCATCTAACTGTTGTCAGCAAATACAACATAAAACAGTGGGTTACAGGATTATCACAAAGCATACAATGGGTAGACCTGAGGACAAGCATTACACAGAGTACAGGATGTGAGACAGGCATTCACTACAGAAGAGAGAACCTACCCCATGTAAGTACAGAGGGCATAAAATGGGCAAAAAGAGGGGAGAAACATCCCCCAGAGGACTAATGTGGGGAAGGAGGCAACACCTCAGCATTTAGGATCTTAGGGCAGTGAGCTGGGGCAGGGGAGCCCTACAGCCCTATGGTGCAAACCCAGTAAAAGGTCCTTGAAGTTAGACTAGCAAAAGCTGGTCTAAGTCATACCCTGTGGCGCATGGAATCAAGAATCCCGATTGCCGGCTAGGGAATTCTGCAAGCCCCATGCGCCGTGTTTTCAGTACACCCAGGGCCTGCAGCATTCAGTCTCATTTGAGAATCAAGCCCAAGATGTCTGCTGTATAGCAGTGCACAGTATGATGCAGTAATAAAGGTTTTTGCTAAAGTCACCAATTGTAGCTTATTTGTGGTCCAACAAATAAAAGAACATAACACCGCCTACCCTCGGCTGTCCAACAGCACTGTCACGTGGGGTCACCCAGATAGCAGCACTGCCTCGGAGGATGGAACCCACTCCCTCCCAGAGAAGCATCCTGTGGGACCCTGGCCAGCCCTCGATGACCCTGGCTCTCTCCCAAACTCAGCTCGCCAGTGTCACAAGTGATAGCGTCTACCTGCTGTGCCAACTGGCTGGCTTCACTCATGAGGGTTTTGATGGCAAGTTTTCCCTTCCCCTCAAAAAGTAGAAAGTCTTTTTGTATAGGGACTTAAAAAAAGTTGTTGACAAGGAAAGGGGTACAGTACCCAGAACGTAGTGCACTTTTGGGATACTTATCATCCATCATACTGAGTGCCTTCACCCTTTCTGATGTGGAGAGCATCAACTTGCTCCAGCATTTGGTGTCTGTCTTAACTCTATCCATGGGGAAGTTTAAGTTAACTTGGATAGTGGCTGATCTTTGTACCTTAATGGTTCTATGTCATAACAGCAATTGCCAAAGGGCGATCACCGTTTAGATGAGTGTACATGGATAAAAATAAATAACGGTGATGTACACTTGCAGTGACTACAAATCCAGCGATGGTTTTCTAGGTTATGCGGGGGGCTTGCACCCCGCACCTCCTTACTTAAATATTCTCAATTCCAGGGGGGTACATGTCATGTGTGTGTGTGTGTGTGTGTGTGTGTGTGTAAAACTTAAAATAAAAAAATGGCCCCGACGCAAAAAAAGTGATCGTGCCCCAGAACCGAACCCAGCACCCTCCTAACCCCAGCCTGCCATCCTACCCATCACACCACATGGCCAGCTCAGCAGCCAACTGCCACATTACATCCCACATACCCTCCCTCCCTTTCCACCTGTCGTGTGGTGTGGTCCTTCTCCCCCCCCGGTGTGTGTATATATATATATATATATATATATATACACACACACAAGCATCCTGTCACTTAGTCACCAATCCCAGTATCCTGTTGCTACCCTGTCAGGTAGCATAGAACACAGGTACCATGATTGGGTCACCCTTTTTGCAGTCGCTCAATCACAGTCGTAGCATTCACTAGATACTTGCCCTAATGTGAATCTACACGCACTTGACCCCCCCCCCAGCACCACTGGTAAGGGGAGGATGAAAATATGCCCCTAGTGCAGCCAGATGAAAGTGGGAGAATTGTGACTTGTGCTTGTTAAGTTTCTATCCAGAGATAGCCCTATGATCACCAATCATCAGTGTAGCTAGCAGGGCAACATATTTTGTAGGCCAGTGATAAACAGGGTACTATAATTGGCAAGGAGCATAGGCTTATGGTGTGTATCTCCTATACACACTCCATGAAAGTTAGGGGCCGCTCAGATTTGGAAGGCCAGCAGTTCAGTGGTCAGCAGAAAAGGTGCTGGTAATAGAGGGAAACCCTGACAGGTGCCACTGCCAAGGGGGAACTGTTGGATAGGGCAGCATTTAACATACTAACATACTAAATTTCCAGCAGATTAGGTCCAGTGGTCTATCGAGTCTGGTCAAGTAACAGCGTAAAGTTCACAAGACTACTGCAGATGGGGAAGAGTAAAGGAGTTTTACCCAAGAAATAAACTCTGTTTGTATACCAAACAGGTGTGATGTGTCCACTAGAATGGGCCATTCCACACTGTTAAAGGCTTTTTCAGCATCTAGCAACAGGGTGGACATATGGACTCTAGTTTTTCTGACTTCCTAAATCACATCTAATCACCGGGCTTCTCTGAGACTTACATTCCTGCCACAGTCCTCTGCCATGGGACTGTAGGGGGTGTCTGGTCACCAGTGCAGGGCCTGTGAGGGGGTCAGCCTTTATCCTGCAGCCAGTGGTGTTTTCCTTTGATTTTTCTCCCTCGGCTCACAGGACATGCAGTGAGTGCAATGTGCGAGCTCTGCCTCCATGGAGACACCTCAGTGCTATGAACATGGGGATCCCTTCCCTGTGTGTGACTCACTTGTGCTGCCACCCAGATACCCGTAGGTGGCAGTCAGACAGAAAGCCGTGGCAACCCTCCCTCCCCCCCCCGAGGAGGTGAGCAGTCCTATGGACACTCAATCATCCCTCACCTGGCCAGCTTAAGAGCAACCCATGTCTGTTTCCAAATCCGGGTCGCCAGCATGGCAGGAGGTGAGCCACCCAGAGCTTCAGTCCTCCATGCTACTGGGCTGGCTCTATCATGATCATTTTTATACAACTATTGTGAAAAAAAAAATTTGATATTGTGACATCTCTAACCCAAATATGCAGAAGACCTCTGTAGGATGCTCCGAACCTAATCCTTTTTCTGTGAAGATAACTCACTATAATACCCATACAGGGAAAAATCAAACAGAGACAAGAAACTCAGATGAGAGTATAAAGATACAGACACAAAGTTATGTGTTATTTATTCTGTTCTTAAACGGCTTCAGTTTCTTAACATCAGATTACTGGTTAACATCTGGTGTGGAGGACATTATCTACAGTAGCACTGCAATAAACATTATGGACTTGCAGTTCAATGAAATCATAGAGAAACTCAAGATATGACTCAATAACTGTAACCTGTTTGTAGGGAATATAGTTGGGCTTTATGGTGCTTTGAAATTGAAAATTGTCTTGCTTACCTGCTTGCTTAAAACTGAGATTTTGTTGCTTGCTACTTCCTTCTTATTCCCTACCCTCTCCTGGTAAATACCAAAGGGGAGCACATAATAAGGTCCTTCTATCCTACCTACACCCTGGGCCCATTCCTCTCCTGGACTGCTTTCCTCTGTTTATCCTGTGCTATATCATTCTCCCTCTTTCCTCAAATTTCTTGACTGCTGTGAGGACTCCCTATATAGGGTCCCCCTACTTTTCACTCACGGGACTGTTCCCATTGCTCCCCAACTTCCAGACATTACCTTCCTGTTGCCTGTTTATCTCTTTATGTTCCCGACCCCCCATGCTCCCCCCCCCAACTACTCCTCTCTCTGTCTCCCTGGTGCCCTCAACTGCTCATACTCCTTGCCTAATTCTCTCTCCCCTCTTGTCTATCCATTCTTCTTTTTTTTGTAAACATAGTTTATTGAGATATTACACAGAAAAATCCATACATAAAATATAAACACATCATTATTACAAAGTCTGCCCTCTCCACCCTCGCCCCCAATGCTATCACTTTCCTATTCTCACTCGCCACCTCCCAGCTGCTGTGGATCATGGCCTGTAAAGGTGTGGCTCTGGCCGCAATATGTGTGATCATCTTTGTCTGCCTAGACATCATCATTAGTGGTATACAAATCCCACATCTAAATCCCTTAAAGGAGCAATCCCAGCCACTGATAGAATTTGTGAACAATATAAAGGGCAATGTTCTGTATATATTAGCTTTATACTGCCTACGCCGAAACAGCAACTGCTACAGACTTTTCTGGGGCTTACATCAGCTCAACCAGCTAAAATGGCCTGCCCCCCAACCCTAATTCCCTGGTGGTAGCTTATAACCATCTTGCTACTTGTGGGAAATGTGGAAACTAACCTATGCCTCTCTCTTACCAATATCTGAGTGTCCTCGCCTAGTGACCCACACTGGTCTAACACTAAGGGCCTCAAAACAGTGCATCTAAATGCATATAGTCTACATCCCAAATACATGAGTTGGAGGCCTGGTCCAACCTCTGTAGCCCTGACATACTAGGTATCATGGAAACCTGGCTAAAATCTACCATTATTAATCATAAAATTGCCCTCCCCAGTTACACAGCTTTCAGGAAGGACAGGCAAGGAAGCAAGGGAGGTGGGGTACTTCTTTATATCAAGGCATCCCTTGTTGCCCATGAAATTGTCACACCTGCCCTTGATTAATCCCTATGTGAATCCATTTATGTGTCCATACTAATGGGGAAGGGGCACAAAAACACTGCACATAGGTTGCATATACAATTCACCAAATGCAGCCCAAATTGTCTTATCTTCCCTGACCAGCTACCTAGCTCACCTGTCATGGGGGGAAGTAATACTGCTTGTGGACTTCAATATTAATTGGCTGCATAAAACATCCTCTGGTAATTAGTCCGCCCTGTCTGACCTACAACTTACTCAGCTTTTTGAAGAGCCTGCTAGGCTGAGCAATAGAACAGGCCATCGCTCGCTCCTTGATTGGATTCTGGCAAACAGACCAGAAAGTATCAGAGCAGCAGGAATCTACCCCAGCTCAATTAGTGACCACTATCTGGTATTCTGTATTTGAAAAATAATGTCCCCAGCCCCCCCAAAAAAATTATTCAGGCCAGAGGCCTCTCAACTTTCAACTTGGCCTCCTTCCTGAGTAGTCTTAACGAAGCCAATTGGGAGGCTATAACTGACCTCCTGGATGTAGATAGTGCCCTAAACTTCTTTATTCACAACTTCACCAGCATTGTCAATCAGCATTCTCCTATTAGACAAAGTAGAGTAAAAGGTCTCTGTTCAAAATGGATAAATTGTGATCTCCGTGCTGCCATGAGGCAGAGGGACAAAGCTTGGAGAAATGTCAAGAATTCTGGATTGACAACTGGTTGGCAGTACTACCGGAGGCTGCAAAATACCTGTAAGGCCAATCTTAAACAAGCTAAAAAGAATACTTACAAAATCTTCAGACCAAAAACCTATCTGACCCTAAAAGCTTTTGGACCCAGATAAACTTCCTTTTAAAAGGACGGCCCACGTCCCCCCTCACACGATATTAAACTTGACAACCAACACTATCTGAGCCTCTCACAGTGGCCATCTCATTCAACAAATTATTCACAGACCTTGATAGATTTAAAACTTCCTCAAGCTCCAACCCCCAGAGCCCCACTACTGCCCCCTCATCTATGCCACAACACTCCTTCCACCCAGAATTACATTTCAGAGTTGTCACTAGGAAAGAAGTCTGCATACAACTATGCTGAACTAAATCTGAGGGCTCCCCAGGATATGACACAATTGAACCACATTTTCTAAGACTAGCTACCCCTGCCATTGCCTATCCCCTCACCCTCCTTACAAATAAATCTCTACTCCAGGGAGTCATCCCAGATAAATAGAAAACAGCTATGGTGGTTCCCATGCACAATGGTGGCCCAAGAGATCCTGTTGAGAACTACAGACCCATACCCTCTTGAGTGCCTTGGCAAAGATACAAGAGAGACTTGTGTATAATCAATTAATAGAATACCTAGAGTCTCGCGATATCCTAGCATGCTGTCAGCAAGGATTCAGAAAATATCATAGCACTAACACAGCACCGGTCAAGCTAAAAACTAACATTCTGGAAGCTTCTGAGACTGGCAGGATCACTGGTGCAATCTTTATAGACATCACCAAGACCTTAGACCTTGTAAACCATGCCCTACTACTGGAAAAACTTAGAACAATTGCTCTAGATGATTTGTCCCACCGCTGATTCAGACATTAGCTGACCAAGAACAAGCAAATGGTCAGGTGGCAGGGATGTCACTCAGAACGTAGAGGCATATCTGATGGTGTGCCCCAAAGCTCAATTCTGGATCCCCTATTGTTTTCCCTATTTGTAAAAGAGATGCCTGACTACTGCGGGGGTGCCTCTGCCCAAATTTATGCAGACAATACTGTAATATACAGATCCTCTACTGACATGAAGAAGACTAATTCAGAACTAGGAAAACATTTCAAGCAGTGTGAGGCCTGAATTAAGCAAAACAAACTGGCTTTAAATACTAAAAAACAAAAGCTATACTATGTGGCCCCAAAAGGATGGGCGCAGAGAGAAAAATGTACTCATGTCAACAACACTGTGGGGTACTCAGCTGGAGGTAGGGAGCTCCCTGAAGTACCTGGGGGTAACATTAGACCAAGACCTGTGCTTTAATGGCCACGTGGAGGTGATGCCTAAAACAATGCACCCGAAGCCTGATCTTCTGTATAGACTCTTCCCCTATCTCACCAAGACCTACAGGCCTTGCTATAGTCAAATAGCACTCTGCTGCCTATCCTGCAGTATGGTGCTCCTATCCTGCAGTCATTGTGGGTTGTAGATTATAACAAGCTAAACGGCCTTTATAGCAGGACTCACTGCTGGCACCCCTTCCCCCCCCGATGCATTACTGCAATGTCCTCACTTCCCTGGGATGGCCTCCTTTTGTGGCACACACGGAGATTCCCTTACTATGCCTAGCTTTCAGGCTGATAAAAGACTACACCCCCCTTGCCTTGAAGGTGTTCTCAATCTCAAGAGGCAGCCCAGACACCTCAGTTCTTCCTCTAAGCTCCTACTTGAGATTCCAGAATTTACATCTGCCTCTGGCATGCAAGCATTCTCTTTCACTGCCCACTCACTATGGAATTGTGTCCCAAAAGACACCCAACTCTTGAACACACTGGCAACATTCAGAAACAAGATCAAAGCCAATGCATTAGGGACAACACACTGCTGTTGTAACCAAGAAGTAATGTAACAGCCTGCCCTTGGGCACTACTAGCAGTACATTACCATAACTCAGTCCAGCCTAACTACCTAATCGTCCCTTTAGCTTTTATAGCAGCCTGCATCAGACGTGCCAGCTTCTCACATAACCTTGTGCTTCTCTCACTGATTTCATGTGCAATACTTGTATTTGTTAATGATGATGCTGTTATTCTTATGCAACACCTTGATTTGTACCTATTGTAAAGTTCTTTCATGTAACTAATATGACCTGCACCCTTGAATTTGTTATTGCTGTCCGAATGGATCCTATTTGATGCTTGTGATAGGGTAGAACCCTATATAATTGGAAAGACTCTTTTTCTATTTTCTTATTGCTAACAAGACTGTTGCAACAGCATTATACCTTTATCTGAAAAACTATCCAGCCTTTTCTTCTTGCCCCATCAGGTTGCCTACTTGTGGAGTCCCCTTCCCCATCTCTATCTTTCTAAACTCACAGTATTTTCTTTTTCCATTTTCTCAGGTCCTTCCCAGAGAATTCTGATGAAAATATATGAAATGTGCCAGAGTGGGCTACATTATGTTATAAAGTGCCATGTGCAGAAAAATGCAGACATAAAAAGGTAAAACCCATAGTAAAAGTTAAAAACACTTAGTTCATGTTGTATTATGTTAAAAGGATACTGCAGCCTTGCAGGAAAAGTGCCGGAGCTGACCTCCTTGACCCTTTTTTCCTGAAAATTGGTTATTAGGACCTGACTATGCCACTTACACGTCTTTTTAATCTGTCTCTTTTGCAGGGCGACCTCCCTCCCTTATGGAAAACTGCCCATGTGATTCCCCTTTCCAAATCCAGAGACCCCACTGACCTTGCTGGTGAAAATTGTGAGTAATCAGCTCAGAAACTACTTAGAGTCTGCAAATCTTTTTAACCCACTACTATCAGGTTTTAGATCACGACATACAGTAGTACCATCTCAGCACTTGCTAAACTGACCAATGACTGGCAGTGCAAATTGGATACCAAGAATTTTGTTTGTGCAGTATTTTTAGACCTGAGCAAGACCTTTGATACTGTTGACCGTGAACTGCTCCTTACATCTCTCCGGAACATTGGCCTGGACCAACTATCACTGAGATAGTTCTCTAATTATCTTGCAGGTCAGTTTCAGCAGGTAAAAGCAGAAGGGGAATGCTCACCTTTAAAACCCTTATTGAGAGGTGTACCGCAGGGCTCTATATTGGGTCCATTGTTTTTCACAATTTACATTAACAGACTCAATGCCAGTATTAAAGCTGCTAACATACACCTCTTTGCAGACAACACGGTGCTTTATTTCAGCAGACCCACTCCCGGAGCAGCATGTAGTGATCTATAACATGACTTCAACCAGCAACAGCTACAGCTTTTAAACCGGAAACTACTCCTAAATGCCAAAAAAGCTAAGGTGATATTCTTTTCACCCCTTAATCATGCAGTCACCTCTGTAATGACACTCCAGATCATTACACTCCTAGGCAAACCACTGGAATATGTAACAAAGTTCAAATACCTGGGGGTTTGGATTGACCACAGACTTTCCTTCATTGACCACATAGAAGAACTGATAAAAAAGCTCAGACGAAGACTTGGTCTCTTTTATAGGATTAACCATCTCCTTTCGAGGGATACCAAGATGAGACTGGTCCAAACCACCTTCCTTTCCCTTCTAGACTATGTGGCCTTCCTCTACAGTCAGGGCCCTGCCACTGCACTTGTGAAGCTGGACACGCTCTACCATAGAGCTTTAAGGTTTATCACTGGTCTTCTATACTCGATGCATCACTGTTCCTTATACTCGGCTGTGGGATGGTCATCTCTTATTAACAAGCAACAGAGTAACACCGCCCTCTGGACCTTCAGAGCTATTACCAAGAAGCTGACCCAATATATTTCAAATTGTCTACCACTAAGTATGATAGGAAAGTACGTGTTGAGAAGTGCCTCTTATATTTCTCTGACTGTGCCCAAGGTCAAATTGCGATTTGGTAGAGCTTCCATAAGTTACATGTTACCACTATTATGGAATAAGGTGCAAAAAACATTAAAATTGGTCCACCCCACTACTTTAGCAGCTTTCAAAACACTTTATGCTCGTTCTTTTAAAGAATCCTGCAATTGCTTCCCTTGATCCTTGCCTTATCCATAGATGTGGAATTAGAGCCTGCCACCTGCTGCCCCATTAACATCCTCTCCCCCCTCCCTTCTCTAACCACATTTCACTATCCCTTTTATTCCTTCCATTCAATTGCCACTGTTATAGGTCACTGTGTCCGTATCCTATGGTTGTACCCTTCAGCTGTGAATAACCTCCTCTACTACCCCAGCTTGGAGCCTGTACTTAATCCACTTGGCTACACCATCAGTCCCCAGTATTCTTTGGCTTACCTATGGGCTCCCCTCTTTCCTCTCCTCTCCTTCCTTCCCTCTGCTATCACCCCCCTCCTCCTCCCTCCGCCCCTATCAATATTATCTTTATACCCTGTTACTTTATCCATGATCTCTTCTTCCTTCCTCTGATATCCTCCAGGCTATTGTGTACATATTACATTAATCACTGAAACTCCTTATATATTCTGTAAACATTATTGTCTATGCCTTGCTACTGTTATCACCTTGTTCATCGTAACTGCTTCTGGCTCAATTTTTTATATGGTTGGCTGCTGTAAACATTGTGTTATATTATGACTATGTATTCTGTCCAGGTCCATCTTGCAAATGAGCATTGCTCAATGATGTTCACCTGGTTAAATAAAGATTTTGATTGACTGATCGATGTAGGTTAAGAATAGAATAATGCCAGAGTTATTATGTTATTTATTCTCTACTAGAGGTTGTATTGGGGCCTAGTATGCAAAAATGGGGCTTTGCTGTTTGCTAAAATGTTATTCTTCTTTTGGTATATTGTTAAAAAGCCCTATATAAACAGAAAGGGTCTCATTGCAAGATATGCGTAATTCATTAGCCCTATTCCTGTGCTCTGTAATTATTGCAGTTCTTGTATGAAAATAAAACAGCAGGAACCTTTTTTTCTTACCTGTTCCCTCTGAGGTTTCTTAGGGGACTGCCTGCCCCAATGACAATGTCTTTATACTAAAAGAGAGTAGTGCCCTCACAAAAAAGGGAGGAGCCAGTCTGTTTTGCAAAGTCATGTATCAACTTTTTACAGAGGAGCTAACTTACTGTTGTTTAACATTAGAACAAGTGCTGTATCCTGTTTAAATGATTATCAGCATTGCAAAAGTGAAATGTCTGTAGAAATAAAGATGTTTGATTCTGGAAACTGGGGTAGATCACATGATACGCTGGGAGGGTATAACAGACTAGGCTTCCTGAGGTAATGTAGCTCGATGGTCAGAGGGCACTGGCCTATAAGGGAGAGAGTGAGAGAGAGAGAGAGAGAGAGAGAGAGAGGAGGAGAGGACATGTGAGTTTTCATGCCTTGGATGAAGTGATTAAATTAAGGAAAATCTGAAGAAAGATTGTTTCTGGAAGTACTGCTGTGTTTCAGCATTTATATTTGATTTATTTTCTTGAAAGAAAGTTTTTTTTTTTTTGTTTTGGGATTTCTGATAAATAAATATCACGCTCTGCGTGCAAAACTACTTTCCTGACTATTTGTCCATCTGTCATCCCACACCTTCACAATGCTTTGATTTGTTTCTGTTTGCAATATGATACATTAGCATTGTACAATTTGTCTACTAAATGATTAACTCCGGGTTGTCCCTGAAAAATGGACATTTTGTCTCCGTGGGTTTTAACCGGTTACCAAAATTCAATAAATAAATAATATATGGGAACACCAAGATACATGAGTGTCTCACCGCTGAGTGAGACAGTGAACCTATGTGGAAATAACTTTGAGCCAGTGGCTCATTTACAGAGGTTCCATGTTAAATGAGGTTACAAAGATTACACAGAGGAGGATTCATAATACATTTCAATTGAACAATAGGTGCGGCACAACCGAGATAGTTGACAGTATGGGAATCTGTTAAAACAACCAATAAAAGATAAAAAGAAGAATGATTAGCAGCCAGACTTGATTCCAAAAGAACAGTACTTTTGTCAGAAAATGTAATGGAATGAAACAAAGCAGTTGTATTGAGAAGCAGTATGTAACAACCTTAAATGCATAAAAGATATGTAATGATGTATTTGCACATAAACCCCGAAGTTACAAAAAAAGTTGTCAAATTTTGACCAAGTGGCTTTGCAGCACCCAAAGTGCTGTTTTACAGAGAATATCAGCATTTCCATATTGGCAGGCCTTGAGAGTCTAGAAAATCACTAATTATAACCAGCAGGGGTCAGAGACATCCAGTGCTGTGGGGTTACTTGCCTAGCCATTACTATGTACATTTCTAGTCTTTAGCAGGAAGATCCTCAAGTTGGGAAGAGATTGCAGAGTAGGGCCATTGCCCTGTGAGGTTACTTGCCATCAGGAAAGTCAGATTGATGGCGCACAATGGCATGAACTAGTATTTCAACAGTGCCGGGCAAGCCCAGAGCCCTGGCACCTATGTTAATGATCATTCACCCCATTCTGGAACTTTGCCAAGTTTTTTGGGGGTCACACTTGCTGCAAATATAGAGATTGAGTTCTTTCAAAAGTACTACTCAGAAGGAGGTGAAAGGCCTCTTCCAAGACAGGGCACAATCCTCCTCCTCCAAAGCTATACCTTGTAGAAAGACTACTTATGTATCATGGGCTCATTAGAGATTTTGGCATAACGTAGTATGAGGCATATAACAGGTAGATAATACCCTTCTCATTGCTCATACAATTGAGAGAGAGAGGAAGCTATTGGGGAGGACTTGTCTGGGGTAATGTTTCCCCAATGTGGAGAGGAAATAGTGGTGAATTTGCCAATGTCTAAAAACATGGGAAGATGGGACACCAGATTTTGTTTGCAACTGAGCAAGTGTTAATAATTTGTTGTGTTCAAAGAGGTGGCCAACCAAAATAAATACTCTGATGAATCCACTCTTTAAAGCCACCATCCTTGAGAGCACGGGGAGAGAACATGTGGTCCCAATTTACTACGTCCAGTGATAACAAAGTACTTTGTCCCAGATTTTGTTCATATTCTGAAGGACTTAACAATGAGATGCTAACAGAGCTTTCTAAGTCTTTGGTATGTTTATCTGTAAGTTACAGGTGTATGGGGCTAAGTGGGTGAGCACCTTTTTGACAACATGTCTTTTAGTTCTGAGAGTTTTTAGTACTAGGGGATCATGACCCTGATCCTCATGAGGAGTTCTGGTGAATTAGTAGCTCAGCTACATATTGTGGGGGGCTTGCCTTGTACCCCATGGTACATTAAGTTGTCGAGGAGTAACTGGCAACCTGGGTCAGGTTAAACCAGCTGAATAAGATAAATAGATCACAGTCATGGATTCTTGTGAAACTGACCCCTGGATGCCAAGAACTATGGGTCTTCGGCAGGGGAGGGAACCCGCCAAGACTGTGGAATATGTCCGGGCACTTGGGTGAAGGTTACTAAGGTTACTAAGGTAGACAGGAATAAGAATAAACCAGAGGTCCTTCTCACCTATTTCACCACTGCTCAGAGGACTATTATGGCTCCATCAACATAGAGAAACATAGACTTTGATGGCAGATAAAGACCGCTTGGCCCACCTAGTCTGCCCATATCCCTACCTACTGGATAAGCTGCAGATCCTAGTTAACCAACAACCTATTTCTTCCTACCCCCCCTCACAAAAATTGCCTTATGTCTGTCCCATGCATTCTTGAATTTCCCCACTGTTTTTGACCCCATGACCTCCTCAGGAAGGCCATTCCATGCGTCCACCACCCTCTCTGTGAAACAATACTTCCTCACATTGCCTCTGAACTGTCCCCCTCTATCTTCAAATTGTGTCCCTTGTTCTTGCACATCTCTTTTTCTGAAAGATGCTACCCTCTTGGACTTTGTTGGTTCTCTTGAGGAACTTAAAAGTTTCTATCATGTCCCCCCCTCTCCCTCCTTTCCTCAAGGGTATACATATTAAGCTCCTTTAGTCTCTCCTCATATGTTTATCTAATAACCTTTTAAAGGCAGTAATACTTGTAGGCTGAACAACTACATCAGGTAATGCATTCCAATGTCTCAGCACTCTTTGTGTGAAGTATGACCCTATGTGGTTTTTTGGTTTGTCCTGAACCTTCTCCCATTTAGTCTCATGCCATATTATGCACATTTGCCTTGTATTCCAAACACCATTTGCATACATACATTTAATTCACCCAGGTCCATAAGCATCAGCTCAGAACCGGGGCAAAGTCTTTGTGTGCCCTAAATAAAAAATAAATGTGGGGAACTGACTTTCCTAAATCAGCTCAATAAAGCCTGGAATCATATTGATCTGGACGGGAAAGACATCAAAAGTTTTTATGCAGCAAATGAATAAAAAACAATGGGATGGCTGTAAATGTCTATTTAAGATTGGGGAGGGGTAAATGTTCAATGTGGGGTTTGGATGATAATTTATAGTATAGTCATTTGTAAATGGCATGTTCTTAGACTGTGTCTGTGTTTTGTTTATACATACTGTTTTTATATTGAGATGTACTTAACTGTTTGTATTATAGTATAATCAATTTGTGATGTACTTTAAGAATTGTACACAGGATGATCTTGAGAACAGGTTATTTGAACCTCATGATGTTGTAAGCTAACTTCCTGTATAAAAATAAACCTTTTACTACTACTACTACTACTACTGCTAAAACTACTACTACTACTGCTACTACTGCTGCTACTACTACTACTACTACTGCTACTGCTAATACTACTACTACTGCTACTACTGCTACTACTACTACTACTACTACTACTACTGCTACTGCTAATACTACTACTACTGCTACTACTGCTACTACTACTAGGATATTATAAAGCAATAGTAGGTCTCCCCACTTCCTCGTTTGTTCAAGATTATACAGGCCCAGAGATGTTAATCTACCTTTATAATCCTATCCCTCTAATCCGTGGATACATTTGGTAAATTTTTGTTGCACCTTCTCCAGTGTTACAATCTGCCCTTTGCATGCTGGTGACCCAAACTGTGAGCAGTAGTCCAGATGTGGCCATACCAATGTCCGATACAGTGGCACCATAACATCCCTAGTTCTACTACTGATGTTTCTTTTTATATTTCCTACTATTCTGTGAACTTTATTGCGGATTAACTTCATATGTGATTGGAAGGACAAGTCAGGCTCCATAATCACCCCAAAGTCCCCTTCCTGTTCTAAACTAGATATGAGAGTGTTACCTAAATAATACTGTTTCCTTGGGTTTAGCTTGCCAAAGTGCATAACACAGCATTTGTCTGTATTAAATGTCATACCCCAAATTTTAGACCAGGAAGATTTCCTCTGGCACTGCAGATGCACTTAATGTTTCTCTTAACCTTTACAAATTCATTGTGCACACCAATATTTAGACACAAGTAGTGGAGTCGGTGGTGGTGCCAAGGGTTGAAACAGTGCCATACCTCTTCCCACACTGGTGACACATGTTTGGATGTGGACTCCGGTCACTGTGGTCAGTCAGGGAGTGAGAGGACTGAGCATCCAGAGGACTGTTCTCACACAGGGAGGGAGGGTTTCAGTTCCCAACACTTGCCTGACCCCTAGCATCGGCTGAGGATGAGGCAGGCTGGGACTGCATGTATTGGGGGAAGGGGAGGGTTTCAGTTCCAAACACTTGCCTGACCCCTAGCATCAGCTGAGGGTGAGGCAGGCTGGGACTGCAGCATTGGGGGGAGGGGAGGGTTTCAGTTCCAAACTCTCACCTGACCCCTAGCATCAGCTGAGGGTAAGGCAGGCTGGGACTGCATGCATTGGGGGGAGGGTTTCAGTTCCCAACACTTGCCTGACCCCTAGCATCAGCTGAGGATGAGGCAGGCTGGGACTGCACGCATTGGGGGAAGGGGAGGGTTTCAGTTCCAAACACTTGCCTGACCCCTAGCATCAGCTAAGGGTGAGGCAGCCTGGGACTGCATGCA
This sequence comes from Neoceratodus forsteri, assembly GCA_016271365.2. Taxonomy (NCBI): domain Eukaryota; kingdom Metazoa; phylum Chordata; order Ceratodontiformes; family Ceratodontidae; genus Neoceratodus; species Neoceratodus forsteri. The sequence goes on from CM057453.1 coordinate 761,265,573, forward strand.
TTAGGGGGGAGGGTTTCAGTTCCCAACACTTGCCTGACCCCTAGCATCAGCTGAGGGTGAGGCAGGCTGGGACTGCATTCATTGGGGGAGGGGAGGGTTTCAGTTCCAAACACTCACCTGACCCTAGCATCAACTGAGGATGAGGCAGGCTGGGACTGCACGCATGGGGGAGGGAGGTTTCAGTTCCAAACACTTGCCTGACCCCTAGCATCAGCTGAGGGTGAGGCAGGCTGGGACTGCAGCATTAGGGGAGGTTTCAGTTCCCAACGCACTGACCCTAGCATCAGCTGAGGGTGAGGCAGGCTGGGACTGCATGCATTGGGGGGGGAGGGTTTCAGTTCCAAACACTCACCTGACCCCTAGCATCAGCTGAGGGTAAGGCAGGCTGGGACTGCATGCATTGGGGGGAGGGTTTCAGTTCCCAACACTTGCCTGACCCCTAGCATCAGCTGAGGATGAGGCAGGCTGGGACTGCACGCATTGGGGGGGGGAGGGTTTCAGTTCCAAACACTTGCCTGACCCCTAGCATCAGCTGAGGTTGAGGCAGGCTGGGACTGCATGCATTAGGGGGGAGGGTTTCAGTTCCCAAAACTTGCCTGACCCCTAGCATCAGCTGAGGGTGAGGCAGGCTGGGACTGCACGCATTGGGGGGAGGGGAGGGTTTCAGTTCCAAACACTCACCTGACCCCTAGCATCAGCTGAGGGTAAGGCAGGCTGGGACTGCATGCATTGGGGGGAGGGTTTCAGTTCCCAATACTTGTGTGACCAATAGCATCAGCTGAGGGTGGGGCAGGCTGGGACTGCACACATTGAGGGGGAGGGTTTCAGTTCCCAACACTCGCCTGGTCCTTAGCATCAGCGGAGGGTAAGGTAGGCTGGGACTGCTCATTTAAGAAAGCATGATTACGTGCGAAACATGTCAGCCGTTTAGCTCACCTGGATTGTGGTTGGAAGCGTTTTGAGCATTTTGCCCTGTTCTGATTTTTACCCTATTTTGTACAAATGTGGATTGATAAAGAGGCTTTTTTGCACTATAAAGACATCGGCCATCTCAGATTCTTTCTGTGGAATAAAGAAGTAAAGGAACAAGGGATTCAGTGTAATTATCATTTAACATTTTACTCCTTCATTGCGGAGTGGGTCCCAATGACCACCGGCACCCGAGCCCCCAGACCAGGTCTGGCGTATGCTGCAGGCACCTGACTTACACAGGCCCCGATGAAATTAACAGGACATCCCTCCCCGGGGGCCTATGACCAGGAACCAGGTGGCCACACCTCTCATGTCCGGGGGTTCGTGGCTCAGCCATGAGCCACCGCGGTTGCCCCACAATTTTCTGCCGTTACTTGCCCTAGGGACCCAGATGTGCAATGACGTCTGCTGCACCTACATGCAGATGTCTGTGGTGCTCCCTCCCCTCAGAATGCACACCACTGCCAGTGCACCTAGCCTCTGCTAGGCACCACTGCAGCACGCCACATGCTCCGTACCCACCCCAGAGGAAGGAGAGCGGTCATGGGATGCTCAATCCTTCCTCTCCCCTGCCAGCCCCCGGTGCCCCGAGTCCATTCCCGAACCCGGCTCGCTGGCGTGGCACTAGGTGTGTCATCCAGCACCTCAACCCTCAGTGCCACCGGACTGCGTGTGTAATAAGGAACTTAAACTGGAAGTTCAAGACTCCAGGCCTATGGTGGGTGCCGGTGTTCAGGTACTGTGTTTTGCTCCATCCAGACACCAAGGTATTGATACTGGTCAGTGACTCAGTACAGATGCATACAGTGCCATCAGAGGTGTGCTGAGTTAGGGTTTCTTTTGGATTTGCTAGTTGTTTAGAGTCAATCAGCATAGCTTGTTTTTTGGCCTTTAGGAGTGACTTGTGTTTTGTTATGCAAGAACATGAGTATAAATGCAAGAAGTTTAAAGAGGAACTCGCTACTAAAAGCTTCAAAACCACTAGATTTTTACCAGTTACAGTATGTTTTAACTTTATGTTTTTTAGCTTCTTATTTTTTTTAACTTTTCCCTCCTGCTTGCATACTAAATATTGCAGATAATACAATACTTTTTTTCTCTGTGTCTTTCAAAGTGTATCTGACTCTCCCCTGCTTACCTCACAACTGCTGTTTATGATACCACAGTCTGTTGTTATGGTGAGCACCATGATGTAATAAACAAAAGTATGGTGAGTTAACTGGGGAGAGACAATTATATATTTTTTTTATATAGCTGTTTGCTCCTCCTCGTGGCCACCTACACCTGCCATCGGGCCCACTACCATCCCCAACCCTGTTTACCTCTCCCCCCACCATCTTGCAGGTGGGGATCCACAAGGAGCAGGGCCCAAGAACAAGGGGAGTCATCACAGATGGCTATGGGGAGACATGGTCTTTCTGGCTTTCTCCCCGCCACCCAGAACAACGGTGAAACACAGTGAGTATGAGCACGTGAAGGTGTGTGCATGCTCCTGGAAACTGAGTGCTCTTTCCACCCTTCCCTACATTATGTCAGTCCTTGACTCTCCTCTGACACACGGCCTCCACCGGGTGCCAGCCAAGAGCAAGAAACTGTACCTCCCCAATCCGGGAGATGAGAGCAACCCAGCAACCACTACAATCATCTCACAGCCTTCCCCTCAGCCAACCCCCGCTGACCTGAGCTTGCTCCCAAACTCGGGCCATCAACGTGGCATGAGGTGTGGCATCCGGTGCCACAACCCTCAGAGCCAATGGGTTGGCCTGAGACAATGTTTTTTATACAGACTTTTTGGACAGATAAACAATATGTGCTGTTGACCTTGTGAAGGTACCTTGAAAATGACAACAAGTATTGTCTAGTAAATTGTTAAAACATCATATTTTTGAAAGTACATGCTGAAGTGCAGAGTTGCTCTTGAAACAACAAGATCAGTGAACTGCAGGCATTGGTGGCAGAGGCTAAGTTAGATTTAGTAGCAGTCATGTAGACTTGGGCCAGTGGCAACAACGAATGGGATCTATCAGTCATCATGGGATATACCTTACATAGGAAAGACATGGGCAAGGCTAAGGGAGAGGGAAGTACTAGGGAAGGCACTGAAACAACAAGGGATGGGACTATAAAAAGGAGGGGGGGAGTGGAATCAGTCTTAGTGTAGCTGACAACAGCTGTAGGTAAGAGGGTTAGATTAGGGGTGGTCCACAGACACTGGAGCAGCAAGAGGGTGGTGAGTTGGAGAAAAATCAGAAGGGAGTCGTAAAAGCAGATCTGGTGTTAGTAGGGGATCTGAACCTGCTGGATCTAGACTAGGATATCTTGGCAGCAAAGAGCACCAGGAGTCAGCCACTGCTTGATATGCTTCAGGACTGTTCACCAGTGCAGCTGGTCAAGGATTCCACATGGCAAGGCATCATACTCTACTTGGTACTCACCAATTTGGGGATGTCACTGTCAGGGAACCATTGGGGTTCAATAAGCCCAGGGCCCCTGGTGTTCTGCGGCAGAATTTTCTGATTTCTGCGGCAGGGATCCTTGACTTCTGCAGCAGCATTTTCTAATTTCTGCAGCATGATTTATTCATTTCTCTGGCAGAATGCAGTCCTGTCATTGGCTAAATATGATGTGATGTCATCGATGACATCATGTGCTGAGCATAGAGGAGGGGCTTCAGGATAAACGAGGTGGGAAAGAAAGCCTGACACTATGGAAAAACAGTATATTTATATGAAAATTCACCAAAAACAATGAATTCTGCGGCACTATATATATTCTGTGGCATGAAGCAAATTCTGCGGCAAATTCCGCAACTGCAGAACCGCAGAATTCCAGGGGCCTTGAATAAGCCATAACACTGTGGTTCAAACTGGCAGAGAGGGAACAATAGTCCTCCCCCTTGAAGATAGTGGTTCTGGATCTCAAACTTGTGGAGTTTGTGAAGATATAGGGTCTAGTTATGGAAAGGTTGGCAGGTGTAGACCAGATCAAGGAGGGGGGAAAAACAGTGGAGTAGGATTTAGGGAACACTCCTGAAGGAGAACAAATATTGTGCAAAGAAGGTCATCAAAAGAAACAAGAACAAAAGTCCGATTAAGTTCTTGAAGGGGGTGAGGGAGGCTGTAAGGGCAAAAAACAGGGCATTCGCTGAGTACAAGAGGATCAAGTGTGAGTGAGTCTGGCAGGTTTATCATGTTAAACTCAAAGGGGCAAGGATGGAGGTCAGGAAGGCAAAGGCAGAAATGGAGCTGTGGATTGCTGAGGGAGTAAAAGGAGGGGAAACACAATTTGTATCGGTGCATAAGGGAAAAAAGAAAAACAAGGGGGGTATAATTAGGCCAGCTGTGGTGGGAGGGTAGTGGAAGATGGTGAGCAGAAGGCAAATGTACTAAACAATTACTTACGCTTGGTATTCCCGGTAGAGGACAATGGTCCCTTGCTGGAGAGTGGTATCAAAGCCACCACATGGGGAGTTCAGAAAACAGGAGGAGTACAGATCTTAGTTATTTTTTCAATTATATTTCATTGCATTATGTGTAAAAAAAATACATAAAATTCACTTGCAGGCAAGCATACAAAAATGTAGGCGGAGGCACTCCTATCACGTTGGGTGAATTTTGGCTGGTGGGGGTGGCTGAGATCATTGAGGTAATCTCAAAGCTGTGGCCCACTTTTTGTGAACCTGACCCAGGTCCTACTCATCTCCTAGTGGAATGTGTTGAGTCCTTTGGTCTAGTGTTCGCTGAGATTGTCTAGTGTTTGCTCTTGGTGGGGGTCTTCCACAGCACCTTGAAAGAGGCACTGGTGAAGCTCCTTCTGAAGAAACCATTACTCGACCCTGACATCTTGACCAATTATCAGCCTATCTGCAACCTCACATTTCTGAGGAAGGTTGTTGAGAAAGTGGTGGCCTTGCAGCTCAAAGCACACTTCATAGCCTCTGACATCTACGAGCCATTCCAGTCTGGGTTTAGGGTGAGGCATGGCACTGAAACGACACTGATCAGGGTGCAAAATGACCTTCTCAGGGCGAGAGATGGAGGATATCAGTCAGTTCTCATTCTCCTTGATCTCTCCTCAACATTCGACACTGTGGACCACATTGTGCTTCTTGATCACCTTAGAGAGTATTGTGGACTCATTGGTATTGTTATCAACTGGTTTGAGTCCTTTCTCTCAGGCAGGATTCAATGGATAATGATGGGAACTTTCTCCTCTTGTCTGAAGCTGCTGCCCTGTGGAGTTTCTCAAGGTTCAATCTTGTTGCCAGTGCTGTTTGCAGTGAACATGCTAACCCTGGGTGAGATCATTAGGTGTTACAGTCTGGGTTTTCACTGTTATGCAGATGGTACCCAGCTGTATATGTCTTTTGCTCCCAGGACAAGTAACACTATGGAAGTGCTAAAAAATGGCTAGCTGAAATTCAGGGCTGGGTGTCCTCTGACTGGCTGAGACTGTACCCTGACAAGAAAAAGGTACTTGTGATCGAGACTGGTTGCCGGCGTGATGTGGTTGCTACTGGATTGGGAACAGGATTATTCCTAAACCCTACCCCGCTGTTGGCATCCACTAAGGTGAGAAATCTGGGCATTGTCCTCGATGATGGTTTGACGCTTGAAGCTCAGGTGTCTTCTGTTGTCCAGCGTGGTTTTTACCACTTAAGGAATGTCACCCAGATTAAATCCCTAATTCCACCTGGTGACCTGCCTGTGCTGGTACAGGCCTTTGTCACATCAAGGCTAGACTACTGTAATCCTCTTTACTCCGGGGTCAGTGGAAGGAACCTCTATGAACTGCAGCTGGTGCAGAAAGCAGTAGCCAGGTTGCTGACGGTCCTGCCATGTGACCCCAGTCCTGCATGATCTCGCTGGCTGACTGTCAGATGGAGGATCATCTTCAAGGTGGGTTTGCTCACCTATAAGGCCCTATATGGCTCAGACCCTGGCTACCAGAGTGACCTCCTGATTCCTGTCCTCCCAGTGTGCCCACTCCACTCCTCCACCAGGGGTCTCCTAATGGTTCTGAGGGCTAGATTGCAAACCTCGGAAGACCATGCATTTGAGGAGGTTGGCCTGGCCCTCTGGAGCTTGCTCCCCAGATCTCTGAGGGAGGCTCCATTGGTGGAGGCTTTCAAGTGGGGTCTGAAGGCTCACCTTTTTAAAAAAGCCTTCTCTTAGTTAGCTACAGTCAGATTTTATTATTACTTATTATTATTATGATTATTTACTGTTTTTATTTATTTGCATCAACCCTTATGTAATTTTATTATATGTTTCTTACACTTCTTTGTAAAGTGCCAAGATCCTCTGAGATTGGGTGCTTAAAAAATTAAAATTGACTTACTTCCTTACTTACTATCCAATAGAAAGTACAAAAGGAAGCTCAGCACTCAGGTTGGTTTCAGTGATGCACAAGTGCAGGTTTATTCTGGCAAGAAGCCTGGAACAAAATCAGCCCCTGCAATTCAACCCAACAGTGGGTCTTCATCAGGGGTGTATCTGAGATACATGATCTGATTTAGAAGTTTTATTTTGTTTTCTGGCTATAAAATGCCTTTGTTTTATTGAATATCTGTTGCAATCTGAGGAGCTGTGCCAAAAGCCTGTTAGCAGCTCAGCTTCTGGCCATACCCTTGTTGTACAGATCTTAGCTGACAGGGTAAAAAAGGACTCATAAGCTCTCAGGGTAGGGAACTGGCTGCAGATTTGGCAGTACCCTTAACCCATCTATTTAATGACTCACTGAAGTTCAGAGTGGTGACAGCAGATTGGACATCTACTGACATAGTACCACTCCATAAGGAGGAACAGGGAGGAGCTAGGCAACTACAAGCTTGTCAGCCTTACCTAACTGTAGGAAAGCTGATGGAGACCATAGTCAAGGAAAGCTTGGTGGCCTACTTAGAGGACAACAGACTACAGGACAACAAGCAGCATGGGTTTGTGTCAATGAGGTCATGCCAGACCAACCTGATCCTATTTTTCGATTGGGTCACCAAGGTGACCGACAGAGGGACAGGTGATAGATTTGCTCGACTTCGGCTTCAGCAAAGCCTTTGATTCAGTACTCCACAAGAGACTGCTGAAGAAGTTGGAGGACTTGGGAGTAGATCTCGGTTCAGTTAGGGGGTAGAAAATTGGTTTGGGGGAGGCAACAGAGGGCTGTGGTAAATAGGACTAAACCGTGTTACAGGGAGGTCACTAGTGGAGTGCCGAAGGGATCTGCCCTGGGACCTGTCCTATTAAATATGTTTATAATGGACATTGGGGGAGGTAGCCAGGAAAAGTTATATCTCTTTGCTGATGAAACATAGAGGATAATATATGGTTCACTATCCACAACAAGTGTGTGTAACCATCGAAAGGTTGCCATGGCAACTGTTTAAAACTTGAGAGTGAAGCTTGAGAGGTTTTGGTCACCATGGCAACCTCAAGATGGCTACTCACACTTGTTGTGTGTAGTGGATCATAAACTGTCTTTTATAGTGTATGGTCCACTATACACAAACTAGAAACTGCATTTGCTCCGAAAAATGAGTCTGTGTGTTTTAAAAATCATCTCACTATTTTTTCAGTACCGTTCTTGTCTGGAGTCAGCTCTCATACCTCTCAACCTTCTGCCTCATAAATCAGGGACAAGGCTTAAAAAAATCAGGGACAAAGGACCAAAATCAGGGACACTTCTTCAAAACTGGAGATATCCACTCAGGAAGCTGGTAGAACAATGGGCTTAGTGTAAAATGCATTTTCTAAAGAAGAACAAGTCTATAACTTTAATGTTTGACATTAGTTTGTGCTTATAACCCCAGCTGTTTGGTCATGGAAACACAATTTTTAGGAGGGACAGAGTAAACTTTTGAGGCAAAATCAAGGACGTCCCTGAAAATCAGGGATAGTTGAGAGGTATGGCTCTCACTGCTGCAGCCATTTCAGGAAGAGCTGAGGTTAGCGGAATGTGCATGTGTGAACATGTTCCATGTTGTTATGCTGCAGTAGCTATGTATCTAGTGCAGCACAACAACAAAAATGATGTAGCTACTGCAGCACAACAACGTTGTTCTAGGTATGGATTTCTACCTAGAACAATGTTCTACCATACACTATAAAGCAATGCAGCAGGGTAGATCATGAGGAAGGGGTGCGGGAGTTCCAGAAGGAGCTCGAGAAACTATAGAGATGGCCTAAGGTTTGGCAGTTGAGATGAAATGCCAGGAAGTGCAAGGCAATGCACTTAAGGAGATGGAATCCATGCAAATACTGGATAGAATGGGTTAGACTGACCACTTCAACAGAGGAAAGGAATCTGGGGGTCACAGTCAGTGACTCCTTCAAGAAAATGAATGAATGCAACAAAGCATACAGCAAGGCATTGAGGACGCTGGGGTTTGTAGGGAGGGGTTTTGACAGTAGAAGTGTGGTGATTCTGCTACTGTATAGTCCTCCGATGAAGCCTCACCTAAAGTTTCAATGAGCTGGAACAGGCTCCTCCTGCTCCTTAGGGACCCAAATCTGTCTTTTTTAGAATATAAGACTGCAGTAAAACATGAACTGTGTTTTAGATGTTTATGTAATAGGTAATGCTTAAATGACATTGTATAAGATGTTTGTGCCTATGCTAATGTTTTGATTTTAAAACTGTATGAATGGTATTTGTATTTGAATGATATGTACTTGTATTTGTATGTTGTAACAACTTAACATTTGTACTACACAGATATGCCTTGTAAATAGGGATTCTTTGAACCCTAATGGCATAAATGTTCTGTATAAATAAATTTTACTTACTTACTTACTCACCTGGAGTACTGTGCCCAGTTCTGGAGTTCTCACCTGAGAAAATACACTGACAGACTAGAGTCGGTACAGTGAAGGGTCACTAAGGTGATCCAGGGCCAGCAGGTCAGATCCTATGCGGATCGACTGGAGGCCCTAAATATGCACTCACTGGAAGGCAGGCGAGACCAGGGGGGACGTAGTCACCAGGGTTATAAACAAGGTGAATAGCGATGACCTATTTATAAGAAATAGGGATGCAGTAACTAGAGGGTTTGACAGTTACTAGAGGGTATGATGAGGGATGATTGGATGTTAGTGTGGGGGGGGGGAGTTCAAAAGAAACATGAGTAAGTTCTCCTTCACTGAGAGGGTGATGGAACCATGGAATGGACTGCTAGCAGAAGTGGTGAAGGCAGCTGCTCTTAATGGATCTAAACATGGTTGGGACAGACCAAGGGGGCTCATTGTCCTCAACGGAAGCAACACAGGTTTGAGAGGTGGAGGCATGGGGGAAGAGAGTAACAGTCCACCAGTACAGTAGGTTGATGGGATGAGTTACTATAGTAAGGACAGACCTGATTGACCTTCGGTTTTCTTCTGTCATCAAATTCTATGTTTCTTGTAGGTTAGTTTATTATCAACAACAGACTTGTGCATTTTGTCCTTTTCCTGTATAGCTGTGGTGTGGTGCCACTGCAAACAGACAGTACTGTGTCATCTACACAGAGGGTGCCATTTGGAGGCATACGTCATGAATATATAGACTGAATAATATAGGGTCCAGTACTGGGCTCTGTGGAACACCCTTGTAAAGTGTTAGGGTGTTTAATTCAACCTCAGGTAATTCTACCATCTGATGCCTGTTGCAGTTGCATGATTGAAGCCATTTAAGAGGTGTTTCCCTGAAGCCAAGGTATTGCAGCTTAGTTAACAAAACAATCAAAACCTACCATGTTGGTTGGTGCAGTGGTCCAGAGGGTTAAGGTGCTGGATGCCAGACCTTTGCCTACACCTGCGACCCGATCAGGAGCAAACTCAGGTCTTGGGAGTATGCCAGGGAGGGAGAGGATTGAGTGTCCAGAGAACCACTTTCCTCTCCTGGGGAGGGAGGGTTCTTGCTGCACCACTTGTAGACTGCCACCATGTGGAGGTGTGGGGTCAAGGCAGTGTGTGTGACATGTTCAGGACGGCTGGCACCAGAGTATGCAGTGCTTGCATGCCTCCACATGTACATGCACTGGTGCTACTTCCAAGTTGCCAGATAGTGAGAGAAAATGGAAAAACAACCAGCAAATGACGTTGGGTTTGTCCTCTGGCCTGTACCATCACCCTGGGCTCCTTGCAGGATTTGTATGTGTGCTCTTGGGGGGGGCAGACCTTCACCTCTTGGTCCCCCATGGGGGCAATCTGTGGGGCATTCAAGTGGCAGGTGAGTCCTGAGGGAAGGTGGTAGTCAGCTGTGGTTGGGCTAGGGCAGAGCGAGGCTGGCTGGCTCGAGGGAGAGAAACAACTTTGTGGGAAAAAAACCCAGCCTACCATGTCAAATGTCTAGGAGTTACAATTGCATTACAACCTGTTTATAGATGGGGGAAATTAGTCAGAACATAGGGTGGGGAGGGGGATCAGGAGTGAGGGTGAATCCCTTATTCTGGCAAAAACCATCATTGAGACAACCATTGAAAATATGCAGAAGGGTCCTTAGCTGAAGGTCACATCCCAAGGACAGAAATGTAATAAGTATACTGCAACCGACAACATAATGACTATCAAAATATGCCCTTTGTGGGTCCTCTCTGGATATAATGTTGCGCCAACTCCAGTGAGTTTCAGTTGGGAATTCTGTTGTGTGCATCTGCATTTTCCTCCTTTCAAAGACTTTATTACGCACCAGATGGAAGCAAATTGAAAAAGAGACAAATTTTAAAATGTTTTTAAGGCTAAATCACGAATACTACAATATACTGTACATTTAAAAAGACCTTGCAAAATAAATACAAGTTTGCATACAACTGCTGTTAAAAACTAAGTCTAGTGAAAGAACAAAACACTGGTAAAGCTACAAAACAAAACAATTATCTTCAATGACATATAATTAAAAAAATACCCTCCACTGAAGGCATTAATGGGATTATGGACCGTATTGGCATAATAGGCCCTTAGTGTTTACTTGCCCCAATGATCTGTAATCATTGGAAAGGCCTCCCTGAAGGGGAGTATTAGTATGGATTACATATATTCAAGGGAGTTTTGCTTATACAATCAACTTGCTTTTCAGGAGAGACGTCAGGTACAGTACATTCACAAGGGAGTCACAGGCTTGTCTGAAATAATCTTCCAAGTCAACCACTCCTAACTGTAGCACCTCCTTGCAACCTTGACTAATACCATTCTCACAGTTCTCTGTGGTAATTGGGTGTGAGTTAATAGTTGGGCAGCTCTCCATCTCTCAACATCACCCAGCCTCTCTGCAGCATCAAGCCACAAAAGGAATTCAGTAATTTTCTGTTGCAGATGAGAGAGAGAGAAAGAGAGAGACTCTGCTGAACTCAGACTTGGGCAATGATCCTTACCCATTTCATTTGTAAGTGTCTGTTGTGCTTGACTTGCAGCAGATTCTTTCTGAGAACAACCACCAGTTCAGTAAGTGCACACAGTGAAACTTTGGTGGATCAGGAACTTGGCACCCAAGGGGCCTCCGGCTTGCATTATGTGTCAGCAGCTGTGCAGGAAAGCGCTGTCAGTTGAACAGCTTTTCTGTCACTGCATATGGTAATCTGCTATCCTTCCTGCTTGCCTGCTTCCTGTAGTTACTCTTGTCAGGCTTCCTATCTCAAGTTTCGCTGTGTAGTGCCTAAAAACAATGCTATTCCATTTTCCTATGTTGTTTGATAGAAGCTTGCTGTAGCATACACTTCTGTGAAAGATGCCATGCAAAACAAGAGGTGCTACAAGCTACACTTGTTGGCACTTGATAAAGTCGGACCAAATCCTGTCATGTATCATGTTCTTATGAAGTGTGTGGGGGGGGGAGCACTTGATGGACATACAGTCCCCTCCAACCTTAAATATTAGTGTTACTATGCATCATACCATTAGCAATTAAATATGGGGTTAAAAAGTTGCAAAGGTTTTGGCATCTGTTCCTGATCATCCTGCCTGTTGCAATCCTGTTGCCCCAAAACAAGGATAAATTACACCTCTATACATCTATTTACCAAAATGTGGAAAACAAAGTGGGGAAAAAAGAAGGAATATGACAACAGGGTGTTGGTTGTGGGATAAACGTACACCCAGGGACATAGTAAGGTGTGAGGCTACAAGCCAAGTGTTTTCTGCCCCTGATAGTGGGGTTGTCACAGCACAGCCACACCTTGAAGTGTCCTATTGACCTTATAAAATGGACTGCTTGGGAAATTTGTAAAAAATAAAATGTTAAAAAAAAGAAATATAAAGTAATAAGTCCTTTTAAAAATAATGTGAAATAGTCCCTCCACAGATAGACACCACAAGGGGTTGATAAGATAATTGAAGTTGTTTTTTAAGCCACAGCTGGCAAAGACTTCTGAGGTACAGTCATTTTTCTCAGGTTTGCTCTCCCCAGTTGTCCCCATCGCGTTAGTTTTATGTATTTCCTTGCTAATTTTGCTACGGTTGTTTTGCTTATTTTTGACTGCGTTGCACTTCCCACTGAGGTACCTGGTAGAGTGGAGTTGGATTTATTTACAAAAAAGGTGTAACTTTATTGTCCATCACATTCTGGTTCTTGCTAGATTACCAGTACTAATATGAAACAAGAAACAGAGCCCATGATCGTTACAATTATAAAAAAAAACTGGATTTTGAAGTGTGGCTTTGCACTTTGTGTTGAGAAACATAGAGGATAATGTATGGGCAGCCGTACTCAACAAGCCTATGTCTGCATCAAAAGGTTTCTATGGCAAGCAGGTTCCTCGAGAGCGAAGGGCAAGAGGTTCATTGGTTGCCATAGAAAACTTGAGATGAAAACACAGGCTTACCTGTGTATGGATACCCATACATTATCCTTTATCATGAATGGGCATACATAGTCTGCAAGTCCCTGATCCCAGTTTATATCCAATAGGCATTTGTGTATAAGCCCAAAATTAGCTTTGTTGTAATCCCTTATTTTGGTATTGCTAATAAGTGTTTGTCTACGTATGGTTAAACTACAGGTTACCATGATATGGTAGCTATTTCCTAATGGGCAAATTGAGTGAACGTCAGTGATGTCATTGTCCATATTGGTCAGTTTAAGGTCCAATATATTACATCCTCTTGTTGGTTCATAAACAAGTTGTTCCAGACTGTAATTTATTAATGTGTCCACAAAGAGATGCTCACGATTATTTTTGCCTGTCATCAGCTACCAATCAATGCCTGGGAGGTTGAAATCTCCCATTATAATTGTATCACCTAAATTGGATGCTTGGAGGATTTCCTTAATCAATGCATTATTGTACTCGTTACTTGATGCAGGGGTTCTGTAGCAGCATCCTACAATAACAGAGTGTCTACTTGGGAACTCTTGCTGATCCACAAAGTTTCTATATTTGGTTCTGATTCATCAGGCAGTTGGGGGTGGCAGGTGGGCAGGAGGCATGCGGAGACCACAGGATGGGAAGTTGAACGAGCTTACCCCCATACCAGAAGCAAAGGACTAAGGGAGAGTACTAGAGGGGATGATAGAAAGGGAGAGCAGGAGGGGAGGGGGAAGGGAAAGAGGTGGTAGGTGGTCACCCTGAATGCTAGGAGCCTGGGGAACAAAATTGCAGAGTTATAAACTCTCATGGTGGAGGGGGAGGTGGACATGGTGGCAATTATCGAAACATGGGTCACCCATTACCAGGACTGGGACCTGGTGATATCAGGGTACAGGATATTTCTCAAGGATAGAGTAAATGGGAAAAGGGGGGTGGCGCTATATGTGAGAGCGGGACTGAAGTGTGTTCAGGAGGAGGAGGGAGAGGAGGGCAATACAGTCATTATGGATGCAAATTCAAGATTCCAAGAATAGGACTCTCAGGATGGGAGTGGTGTACAGGTCACCCTTTCAGGTAGAACAGCTGGACAGGGAACTAACAGATCAGAAGGACCTGCAGGAAGGGTAATGTGGTGATTCTGGGGGACTTCAACCTTCCGGGAGTGGATTGGAGTGCCCCAGCCACCATGAATAGAAGGGAGCAGGTACTGCTGGATGCCTTCCATGACAGCTTCCTGCTACAAATGGTCAGCGAGCCAACCAGGTTAGGAAACACCCTAGACCTTGTGCTGGTGAATGGGGAGTTTGTGAGAGACCTGGGGGTGGAAGAACCGCTTGCAGGGAGTGACCATCACTCAGTATGGTTCACACTGAATATGGGAAAAGAGGAAGCAGAATCAGGTACGAGGGTGTTAGACTTTAGGAGGGCCAACTTCGGGAGGGTGAGGGAAATAGTACAAGGGTACCTGACCAAAATTCAGCCTAATATGGACACTAAACAGAGGTGGGAGATCATAAAGCTGGGGATTGTGGAGGCAACTAAAACCTGCCGCACTGTCCAGAGTAAGAAGACTAGGGCCAAGAAACCTAGCTGGGTGAGCAAGGGTGTCTTGGAAATAGTAAGGAGGAAAAGAGCCACATTTAGAAGGTACAAAAACACTGGGCAAGGGGAGAACAGGGAGAATTATCTGAGGGACTCAAAGGAGGTGACAAAGGCAGTAAGGGAAGCCAAGGTGGCTAAGGAGTTCAGGCTGGCAAAGGGCATTAAGGAGGGGGAGAAGGAATTCTTCAGGTACATCTGGGACAAAAGGAGTTGTAAGGACAATATAGTAAGGATTAGGGTGGGTGAGTGGTAACAGGGCGAGAGCAGGCAGAAGCGCTTAATGACTACTTCTGCTCAGTATTTACTAAGGAGAAATATGGGGCATTTCATGGGGGGGCAGGAATGGAGGGAAAGGAGGTGACAGATGGGGTAATCACAGAGGGCAAGGTGCTGGATGGCTTGAGAACACTGAGGGTGGACAAGGTGCCAAGGCCAGATGGCATTCACCTCAGGATACTGAAGGAGCTGGCAGAAGTCCTGGTAAGGCCATTAGCAGACCTGTTCAATGTCTCTCTGGACTCAGGGAGTGTACCGCAGGACTGGAGAATGGCTCACGGGATACCCCTCCATAAGAGTGGCCCCAAGGATGTACCGGGGAACTACAGACCAGTGAGCCTCACATCCATCATGGGAAAGCTGATGGAGACAGTCCTGAAGGAGGGCTGGGGTCCCTTCTGGAGGCCAATGGGCTGCAGGACAGTAGGCAGCATAGGTTTGTCACTGGCAGATCCTGTCAGACCAACCTGGTGGAGTACTATGACTGGGTAACTAGGCAATTGGACAGGGGCCATGCAGTGAACGTCCTGTACCTGGACTTCAGTAAGGCATTCGACTTGGTGCCACATGAGAGGCTAGGTAGTAAGCTAGAAGGCATATGGGCGGGAGCGAAGATGGTGGGGTGGGTAGTAAACTGGCTATAGGGAAGGCTGCAGAGGGTGGTGGTGGTGGAAGGGGAGCTCTCATCCCCAAGAGCGGTGATGAGTGGGATTCTGCAGGGTTCGGTGCTGGGACTGGTGTTGTTTGGGATATTCATTGCAGACAACTCATTCGGCATCAAGAGCAAGATCAGTCTGTCTGCAGATGACACCAAGATGGGGGCAGTAGTGGATGACATAGGGAGATGGCAGGGGTTGCAGGATGATCTGTCAAAGTTGGAGACCTGGTTGGAAACCTGGCAGCTGGGGTTCAACGCCAAAAAGTGCAGGGTGCTACATTTTAGTACGAAAAACCTAAGGAGGAACTATGAGCTGGGGGGGGGTGCAGTTAGCCGGGACAGATCTGGGGGTGCTCATTATGGGATCAGTGAACAACTCAGCACAATGTAGGAAGGCAGCTGCAAAGGCCAACAAAATGCTGGGTTGTATTTCCAGGGGTGTATTCTCAAGGAGTGGGGAAGTGACTCTGCCGTCGTATAGATCGCTGGTTAGGCCACACCTGGAGTACTGTATGCAGTACTAGCACTTGTACCTGAAGAGGGACATTATGTTACTGGAGGGGGTGCAGTGCAGGGCAACAAAGATGATCCATGGGCTGGGGGACTTACCCTATGAGAGCAGGTGAGGGAACTGAACATGTACACACTAGAAGAGGAAGGGACAGGGGAGATATGATTGAAACCTTCAAGTACATGAAAGGTATAGACAAGACAGGCACAGATGGGCTTTTCAAATTGAGGAAGGGGAGGGACACTCAAGGCCATGCTCTGAGATTGGAGGGGAGAAGGTTCAGGAGGGAGATGAGAAGACACTTTTTTACGGAGAGGGTGGTGGCTGCATGGAACGCATTGCCTACGGAAGTAGTACCCTGTAGAACTGTGGGCTGCTTCAAAAGGGGCTGGGACAGGGCAAGAGGGAGGGTCACAGAAGAGGGGTAGGGGAAGCTGCAGAATAAGGGCTGCTAGCTGCACAATTGAGCAGACTCGATAGACCATGAGGCCTTTATCTGCTGGCAATTTTGAATGCTCGTATGTTCATATGATATATATATATATATATATATATATATATATATATATATAGGATATTATTTTGTTGTTTACATAAACACAAACTCCCCTTCCTATCCTATGCTCTCTATTTCTAAAGTATAATTTGTACCCAGGGATGTCGCTTAACCATTTTGAAGAATCATCCCACCATGTTTCATTGATTGCTACAATGTCAATTTTGTTTTGTAGCATAGTTGCTTCTAATTCCACCCTTTTTATACTGTTTAGGCTCCTGGCATTAGCCATAAGAATATTACATTCATGGACTTGCTTTGTGTTATTTGTTGGTTTAATAATAGGATGCCCCATTCCAGGAAAGGGATGCTTCCGAGCCTCCCTCCCTCACCAGTGGTTAGTTTAAACGGTGTGAAATGAAAGCTTCAATTCTTTTACTAAGAAGATTACTCCCCTGTCTACTGAGATGCAATCTGTCCCAGCAGTACAAATTTGGTCTGTCACTGAAGCTTTCCCAATGAGTCAAACATGTAAATCAATTGGCAAGCACCACCTCCTCAGCCAATTATTGACATCTTTAATTTTTTCTGTTATAGCAGCTGTTGCCCTGGGAGCCGGGAGGATTTCTGAGAAACATACTGTACCTCACATCATTTAGCAATTAGGAGTTCACTGAGTATTATAAACTTTTTTTTAATGTCCTCAAGCCTTGTGGTATTATTATTTGTGCCAGCGTGGATAATAATTAATGGCTTATATCCTGCTTTACTTAATATGGTATTCATCATAGTTGTCAGGTCAGATGTTTTAGCACCCCCTGTAACTGCAACATGTTCTATTGGCCTTGTCAGGGTTGCATACTAAATGGTCAATATATGTTACTGAGTCCCCAAGACAAATACCTGATGATTACTGATTACTTCATGCCTCTCCCTTTTATTAATACCTACTTCTTCCACTATAGGTGCTTGTTGAGCGTTTATTTCATCTGGATGGCTCTGTTGAACTTCACAGTTATTTGATTCTGAGTTGGCTGGGGCTGGTTCATTAGTCACCGCCTCTTGAGTATTAACTGGGTCTAATGTTTCGATTTCCATATCTGTAACTATGGTAATTGTATTTATTTTATCATTATTCTGAGTTAATTCATTAGGGGTTTGAACTATATTTACAACTGTTGTACCAAGTTTGGCCTTATTAGTCAAAATATTACCATCATGAGTATTGTCTTGTACCGTGTTAAAAGCAGAGAAATGGTTACGAAGGGGGAAGTTCAAAATCCATGGTTCTGTGACCCTTTTTTGATTTAAGTCCAGAATTAACTACCATCCAGTCCTCATGGTCTGGTGAGTTTTCATTTATTTCACACTCCCTTTCCCCTTTTTTAGGTACCCATTGGCCGACAGTGGAATGTAAGATACTTGTTTTGATACTGGATCCAGACCCAAAGGAATTGCAAGCAACACTAGTGGGTGTTATGTTAATTACTGTGATACCACGTCCCTGATCAAAAGTCAGCATTCTTTGCTGGATTTCATTCTGGTTGTTAATTACAGAGTTTAATTTCACTCTGAACATACAGTACTGATTTCATTTTCTAATGCTTTTATATATTGACATTTGTTGCAGCTAAAGTTATTATTAACCTCATCGTTCTCCGAAAGTAAATACATCGAACAAGAGGCGCATTTATATCCCCAGTCCCCATCCAAAGTTTTTATTCAATCAGCCATATTGATTTCAACTTCACACACTCCTGCACACTGACACAACTGTATACACTCCTCACACACTAGCAGGTTGCCCTTTTATGGAAAGAAATCTTAAACTTAAGATGCTTTAACCCGCAGACTGTTAGTGGTTTTATATAACACCAGGTGCAGGTATAATAATCAGTCTACTTGGAGACTATAAATGTTGTATATGGCTGTAGAGCAGTAGAGTCCTCCATGTTGTATACCAGCTATATAGTGTTACCTGATATGCCTATCTCTTGTTTTAGGTTACATATGTTCCCCAAATGGGAAGTTCAATTTTACTACTAACCTTGCAGGATTTGTTGGCCTGTTTCCCTGCAGTCCCTGCAGACACCACAGATGTGCACACGTGCCATGCATGGTGAATGCATGCTCGCCCTGCTCATTCTTGCCCCACTCTCACAGGGCCCGCGTTATAAGCCCTGTAACTTAGAAGTGCATTCTGGGTCATGTGTCCCTTCCCTTGGTCACAAACTTGCTGATTAAAAAGATTGAAAATAAAATTAAACAAAGATAAGGCCCTCAGAAGAGCCTCTCAATGCCCAGAAACACCACAAATGCTAACTAAAGTGCAAAAAGGTGCAAGTTAAGCAGAGCTGTAGTCCTGCATAATGGCCATAGGACTACAAGCCCCACCAAATTTCCTGTCTCCTAGCACTCATTGCTATGAGACCTCCACGTATACTTCTAGTATTAGCCCAAGAAAAATAGATTTGTGCAAGTGGGTAGCCCTTCTGGCCATACTGTCTCACCAGTGAAGGTCACACAGCATAGGCGCAAAAGCAAGTGCAGCCCTCAGGATAGTGTCCCTTTCTATAGAAGAAATGGTTGTGAAAAGTAAGGTGCATGGGCCTTCATGAGAGTCTCTTGCATGCAGTGGGTGTTTCTGTAGGCTTTGAGGGTTGTAAAGTTGCCGTATCTAGTGTGCTCCACTATCCAATGCTGAAGAAAGTTCCCTGAGTCAGGGCTTCAACTTTCTCTGGGAGGCCCACGATATAGATGTTGGAAGATCAGATCATATTCTCCATTTGTTTGAGTCTGGTCTTTATTGTATGGGCTAAGGGAAATGCATAGGGGGATACCACGTTTCAGAACCCAGTTTGAACCAATCCTTCAGGATCCTCAGCTTGACTGGACCAACAACCACAGCTAGAGATTCCAACTTCAACAGCACCAGACGACCCTTCACTATTGCCTCCTACTGAAAAAGGCAGGACCTGAAAACCATGGCAAACACCTCTTGCACCATAGAATCCTCAACCAGGTGGGCTGGATTTGGAAAATATGATTGATGAAGAAATGATGCAGCTGTTGAGGTGGGCATTTTATGTTCCCTTCCCAGGGGAGGAGACAGTTCCCAAACACTCATGGAGGCCCCATGGAGGGGCTGTGGTCCTAGTAGGTCCAGGGGGAAACCTGCCCACTTTGCCAGTGGGACCTCCACTCCTGAATCCGACCCCACCGGTTACACTGGTTCTTGTACTTCCATCCTGACCCCCTATACCCCAGACCCTGGTCCAACCTATTATACCAGGTCTGGTGTTCCCACCTCCAGTTCCTGTGCTTCTGCACCCCCTCACACCAGACCCAGTCTCATCTATCATGCCAACTCCATTTTTTCCACTGCTGGCTGAGCGTTCACAACTGGGTGAGCAGGCACCAGAGAGCTCCTGGCCCTTCCCCAGGTTGGAGGTCCTCCAGCAGGTTCATCTATGCTTGAGCAGAAATTTGACAAGGTCTTAGCCTTTATAGCAGCCCAAGAGCATAAACAGGCAGACCCCCAAAAAACTGAAACTGTGCCAGGGTGAGTCAGTCTGTAAGGATCACACCCATAATTCTGGCCTCCCAGTAGGGAGTGGCATTCCCAGCATATGTTGGGTATGAAAGCCTGGGGAAGACAGTGAGGTCGTACCTCGCGGAGAAGGTGCACCAGCAGATAGCAAATAGAAAGCAAGTGGATATGTTCACATTACTCAGCAGACTCAAGGAGCCTGTGGAGAAAAAGGAAAAGAAAGATAAGGATGAGGGGTGGTGAAAAAAATGCAAGGTTATGATTTGGCGCACTTGGGAGAATTGGTCAGCCGGCTTTGCAGGGTTATTGGTGCAGGTGAATCTGGCGAAGGCATCTGGCCAGTGGACATATTACAGGTGGGTTATAGCTATGCATATTAGTAAGCCTGTCTGGGGATGGGTAGAATACAATGAGGCATTCCATAGCAGAATACAGAATGATCCAGGTAGGACATGCTGGTCCTCCCATTATTGGGGGTTATTGACCTTGGTGGGGGAGTTCAGCATTCCAATAATGGATTCCCTGTCAGATGACCAAAATCACTGAAGAAAGAGGGGGCGCGAAGTGGTGGGAGGGGCGCAGAGGGCATTACTACAACTATTGTACATATGTTCTTGAATAATGTACACAAATTACTGCAACTTAACACACATTCTGTGAATCATTGCACATATTACAGTAATTCCATATGAAAGCTTTAATGTACCTGACAAAGCCTCTGGCTGCTTGAAATTACTGTTCTTGTTATTGTCCTCACTATGTTCTGTATTGTTTCTCCAACGTGGAACCTTTGTAAAAGAGCCTTGGCTCAAAGGTGTCTTCCGAAACAATAATAAACTAAACATAAACTAATAATCAGGGGACGTATAAGTCAGACCTTTGTGAATACAAGCACAAGTGCTTGGTGTGTGGCCATCTGCACCCCTTCAGTCAGTGCAAAGGGAGTACCACCCCCTCTCGCCTCTTTAGAAAATGGCAAAACAAGCCCCCAATGCCAATAATGGTGGATCATGTTGAGGGATGGCTGGCCAATTATCTGGAGAGGGAAGCTGCTCATGCCCCAGCAGAAGGCTTCAGGGAAGGTTTTAGGATTCCATATAATGGCCCTCACCAATCCTATGAGGTGGAGAACCTGAAGATTGCCAGGAATTGACTGCATGTCATTCAGACCAGGCTGGATAAAGAGACTGTTGCAAGTAGGGTTAGTGGGCCCTTTGTGAAGCCTCCCAACCTCATGTCAGAGTGTCCCAAGGGCCAAAGAGAATTCCAGATGATAAATCATTTGTCATACCGGGAGGGGGACTCGGTCAATCATCATGTTGATCCGGCTTACAAGGCAGTATCTTATGCACTGTTCGACACAGTGATCAAGGTGGTCCAAGGGGTGAGGCGTGGGCTCTCTTAGGTAAGACAGACATAGAATCCACTTTTTGACTTTTGCTGGATGACCATGATTTACTGGGCATGAAATATGAGGGTCAATATTGCATAGACAGTTGCATCTTGATGGGGTGTGCAGTGGTGTGCGCTGTCTTTGAAGAGTTCAGCACTTTCCTTCACTGGGCCACCATGTGTAGGGCAGGACATTATGAGGTAGTGCACCACCTGGACAACTGGGCAGCAGGATCCGAGACAGCATGGTTTCATGGCAGGCAGGTCTTGCTAGACAAATCTAATAGAGTTCTTCGACTAGGTGATGGGGGAGATGGATCAGGGAGGGGCAGTGGAAGTGACTCATCTAGATTTTAGTAAAGCCTTTGATACCGTCCTGCATAAAAGACTAATAAACAAATTGAACAGCCTGGGAGTTGGGTCAGGAGTGGAAAACTGGGTTAGAAATTGGTTGAGCAGTGCCAGCCCACTGGCACTGACGGTTGAGGCGCTGGATGCTACACCTCGCGCCTCGCCGGCAACCAAGGGTTAGGACCAACCTCAGGTTGCTGGGGGTCAGCAGGGGACGGAGAGGATTGAGCAACTGATGGACTGCTCTCTTTTCTCAGTGAGGGGAGGGTTGTTGTCCTGCTCCTTGGCTGCCCTAGTGTAGGCTGGAGGGAAGCGCTGGAGGCTGGGAGACACATGAGTGCGGAAATGTGGCATGCACATGCCTTCACATGCACACATTCATGCCATGAAGTAGGGGGGGTGTAAGGGAAAAATACGAGCAAAGGGTCTGGCAGGTCCCATGCCTGTGCCCGCACCCAACTTCAGTGATCCCGGATCTGGATTGTGCTTCAGTGGGGGGAGGATGGCCCCTCCTCTCCTGCCCTGCCACATGGGAAAATCCATGGGGGAATACCAGAGGAGCCTGGGGTCGGGAAGTGGAGCCACTGAAGGAGAACCAAGCCCTCTACTGGGGGCTGTAGCTGACTGCCAGACCAGGAAAACGGCAGTATGGGGAAAAAAAAAGAAATTGGTCAAGCGGTAGGACACAAAGGGTGGTAGTGAGCGGAGTTCAGTCTACAGATAGGGAGGTGACCAGCACCCTGCCTCAGGAGTTGGTGCTAGGCCCAGTCCTCTTTAATGTCTTCATAAGCGAGATTGCAGAGGGGCTGGAGGGGAAAGTGTGCCTCTTTGCAGACAACACAAAGATCTGCAAAAGGGTCGGCATGCTGGAGGGGGTGGATAAAATGAAAAGGGACCTGGGCAAGCTGGAAAAATGGTCAAACACATGGCAGCTGAGATTCAACGCAAAAAAGTGCAAAATTATGAACTTGGGGAACAGAAACCCAAGGGAGGAGTACTCAATGTGCTGTTGGCCACCAAATGGTAGAGGGATCTAGGAGTGATTGTATTTGAGGAACTAAAGGTGGCTGGACAGTGTGAAAAGGTGGTAAGAAGGGCAGCTTGATACTGGGATGCATTGGGAGAGGCATCACCAGCAAAAAAAGAGAAGTGGTGATGCCATTGTACAGATCATTGGTGAGACCTCATCTGGAATACAGTGTCCAGTTTTGGAGGCCTCATCTCAGGAAAGACATAGACAGGGTGGAGGCAGTACAGAGAAGGGCTACAAAAATAAATACCAGGCTTAATTATAAAATGGGGAACCATACTACTCTTGACTGGGCTCTGGTATCTAACTCCCTAAACATACAGAAAGCAGGTATATTGGCTGACACCATTAGTGATCACTCCCCAATATTCTGTATTTGGAAGAACAGAGCACCAAAGATTCCCCCCAGGATAATCACGGTACGTGACTTCTCCAATTTCATGCCTGCAAAATTTAATGACTACCTAAATAGCCTGGATTGGATCCCGATTAGGCACCTCCCAACATTGGACGAGGCCCTTGCCTACTTCCAAAACTCACTCCTCAATGCGGCATCTCTCTTTGCCCCATTCAAAAAACTTCGTACAAAAGGAGGTTGCCATAAATGGATCTCATACTCTGTGAAATCTCTGAAAAAAAAAAGGGACAAGGCTTGGAAGAAATTCAGGCTCTCACATCTTCCCGCAGACCTGGTTACTTACAAAACCCTAAGGAAATAAATGTAAGCAAGACATTAAACTTGCCAAAAAGGAGTATGTAACCCATCTCCAATGGTCCAAATTGGGGAACGCGAAGCTTTTCTGGGCACAAATCAATGAACTGCTTAAGGGCAAATCCAAGGAGGCACAAGGTCAAATTGAGGTACAAGGACAGTGTATCAGTGAGTGCCAGCTTATAGCCTCAGCAATCAACCAACACTTTACCAACCTTGATGCATATAAGGTAGGGCTACCAAAACCCAAGCTTGTGCAGACCTTTGTGGAGCCTCCCTGTCTGAACAGACCTCAATTTCACCTGAGAATGGTCAAGGTGAGTTTGGTCCAGAAACTTCTGAGAGCCCTCAAACATAAAGGCTCTGGTGGCCCGGATGGAATCAGCCCTAGGCTACTTCAGGAAGGTGCACTGTCTCTGGCCAAACCTCTGACCTGACTCATCAACAGGTCTTTACTTGAAGGGTATGTTCCATATCAGTGGAAGGCTGCCAACGTGGTCCCAATTCACAAGGGTGGATCTCGGGAACATATTGGCAATTACAGGCCCATCTCCTTGCTGTGTACCCTGGCCAAACTACAGGAAAGACTAGTTTATGAGCAACTGAGAGACTATCTGGAGTTCCACCAAATCCTAGCTCCTTCACAGCATGGCTTTGGGGCAAACCATGGAACAGACACAGTGCTCACCAAACTCACAGTTGACCTATTCAGGGCAATGGACGAGGGCATGTCGATGGGTGCTATCTTCATAGACTTATCAATGGCATTTGACCTTGTGGACCACAACCTTCTTCTTACTACAAGGCATTGGGCTTGATGCCCAGGCCCTAAAATGGTTCAAGAGCTACCTCTCAGGCCGCTCCCAGAGCGTCATTTGGAAGGGAGAGCTATCTGCCCTCCTACCCATCAAGAAGGGCGTGCCTCAGGGCTCAATTATTGGCCTCCTTCTGTTCTCTCTCTTCACCAATGACCTAAGCCGGCACTGTGGGGATAGCTCAGTAGTTTAATATGCTGATGATACTGTCATCTACCGAGCCAGGTCCACACCACATGATCTGGGCCCTCTCCTACAAGGGGACCTAAACACACTCAAGGCCTGGCTCTCATCAAACAGAATGGTCCTCAACACAGCAAAAACTAAAGCCTTGCTGTTTGGTCCTAGATCCCTGGGCCAGGATCGGACCAATTCCCTAAAACTGTCTACCCTTGGTGACAAACGAATAGACGTAGTTGACAACATAAAATATCCAGGGCTAACTATTGACCAGGGTCTCACCTTTAAGCCCCACATTGACCAGGTTACAAGGTCAATTCCCATCAAGCTCAGGATCATGTACAGGCTAAAAAAACAACTAATCCCAGAGGCTAGATGAGAAATCGCCACCAGTGTCCTCCTACTCACATTAACCTATGGGGCCCCGGTAATCCGGGAAATGGCAAAAGGGGAGTTTAGCAGGCTCCAAGTCCTGTACAACAAGGTGGCAAGGTTTGCGACAATGTGTCAACCAAGAAGCCACCCCTATATCTCACTAGCCCAGCTGTACTGGCCCTCTTTCGAGGTGCATCAACGGTATCCCGTGCTCTGCCTTGCATACAAATTGCAGAGCCCGGTGGCCCCACCAAGCCTAACAGGAATAATCATGGCTAAGCCTAACCCTCGAATGCTCAGGAACTTGGGTTGGTCCCTACTGGCAATCCCCAGAATCAAGACTCAGAAGGGAGGAAATTCCTTCACTCTCACAGCCCGTAAACTGTGGAATACTATCCCACCTCTAGTACAGGAAACCCCCTCGCTACCAATCTTTTGCATTAGGCTCAAGTCCCATTTGCTCGGGACAAGCTCATGCCATTGCGAAGGTATAGGGTAATCATCCCCAAGCCTAATCATAGCTCCCATTCCCCCCTTTTTCTCACCAAAACTGACTTTAAATCATGATTTAAATCTCCCAAGTGTTGCACTTATGATCTAAACACACAATAATAACCTGCCTATAACTGTAATGTTCATAATTATTCTCAACCTCTTGTACCCCTGTGTTTTCCTGACTGTATGTTTTTGAATTGCTTCTGTATCACCTGATTGTATGTCTTGTATTGCTTCTGTTCCCCGAGTCACCCCTGAAAATGGGAACTTCAGGGCCCAGTGGGCCAACCCAGTCATCAAAATTCAATAAATAAATAAATAAAAAATGATACAGGGGTTGCACCAGATGTCATATGAAGAGAGGATGAAAAACCTTAATATGTATTCTCTGGAAATGAGGAGACAGAGGGGGGACATGATAGAGACATTCAAGTACCTTAAAGGGATAAATAAGGTATGGGGGGTAGCATCTTTCAGAAAAAAGGATGCACTAGAACTAGAGGACATGACTTGAAGATAGAGGGAGGTAGAGTCAGGGCAAGATGAGGAAGTACTTCTTTATAGAGAGGGTGGTGGGTGTATGGAATAGCCGCCCCCTTAGGGATGGTGGGGATGAAAACAGTGGAGGAATTTAAAAATGCGTGAGACAGACACTTGGGAATATTAGAAACAGGGAAGGGTGGGAAAGCCGCAGATCAGCTAGTCTACAGCGTAAGTGGAAGTAGGAAAAATGGGCAGACTAGATGGGCCAGGCGATCCTTATCTGCTGGCAAATTCTATGTATCTATATGTCTACTACTGGACTTCAGGAGGGCGGACTTTGCCAAAATGGGTGAGTGCCAAAGGAATGCACTAGCAAATGGGTAGGAAGGAGGGGTGGAAGAACAATGGGGAATAATCAAAACTGCCATCACAGAGGCAACAAGCCTTTGTGTGAAGCAAATAAACAAAGCAAAACGATGTAAGAAACCACTATGGTTCTCAAAAGAGGTGGCAGGGAAGGTTAGGGAGAAAAAGAGAGCATTCAGGAAGTACAAGGAATCACAGAAGGAGCAGGACAGAGAATTGTATCAGTTAAAGCAAAAGGAAGCAGGAAAGGCAGTCAGAACAGCAAATGCCCAAACTGAGGAGAAGATTGCCAACTCAGTTAAGAAGGGGGATAAAACCTTTTATAGGTACATCAGGGAGCGAAGGAAGACCAAGGGAGGGATAGTGAGGCTTAATAAAGGGGAGGGGGGTGGGCAGAGGGTGACTGTGGAAAGGCAGATATACTAAACAAATACTTTTGCTCAGTATTCACAAATGAAGAGGGGGAGGTACCTAAACCAAACAATAGAAACACGCTGGATATGGGGGTTGATACTAGCCCTTTCACAGAAGAAAGGGTTCTGAAAGAACTCTTAAAACTGAAGGTGGACAAAGCAATGGGGCTTGATGGGATTCATCCCAGAATTCTAAAAGAACTAAGGGTAGAACTAGTGACACCACTGACTACCCTCTTTAATAAATCATGGGAGGATGGGGTGGTACCTGAAGACTGGAGGAGGGCAGATGTGATTCCCCTTCACAAAAGTGGGAGCAGGGCAGAAGCAGGAAACTGCAGACCTGTTAGCTTAACCTCAGTGACTGGGAAAATGATGGAATCACTTCTGAAGGAAAGAATTGTTGAATACCTAGAGGCCAGAGGAGCACAGGACCCAAGGCAGCATGAATTCACAGCGGGAAGGTCATGTCAGACGAATCTAATAGATTTCTTTGACTGGGTGGCCAAAGTAGTAGATCAGGGTGGGGCTGTAGACATGGCCTACCTAGACTTTATCAAGGCATTTGACACAGTCCCACACAAAAGATTAATATACAAGTTGGCCAGCCTGGGAGTGGGTCCCAAGATGGTAGCCTGGGTAAAAAATTGGCTGGAGAACAGGACACAGAGGGTAATAGTAAATGGAGTCCCCTCTGAAGAACGGGGGGTTACTAGTGGGGTACTGCAGTGTTCAGTACTAGGACCGGTCCTCTTTAATGTCTTTATAAGCGACATTGCAGAGGGACTGGAAGGAAAAGTATGTCTCTTTGCAGACGACACAAAGATCGGCCACAGAGTTGATACACAAGGTGGGGTGGAAAGGATGAGAAGGGACTTGGCAAGGTTGGAGGAATGGTCAAATGTATGGCAGCTTAGATTCAATGCTAAGAAGTGCAAAGTATTGCACTTGGGAAACAGAAACCCATGGGAAGAGTACACATTGGGGGGTGAGATACTAACAACAACAAAAATGGAAAGGGACCTGGGGGTAGTCATATTAGATGACCTAAAGGTGAGCAAGCAATGTGAGAGGGCAGTAAGTAGGGCTGGTGGGATACTGGGATGCATAGAGAGAGAGAGGCATCACCAGTAGAAAACAGGAAGTTGTTAGCCCTCTGTACATACAGCTGGTGAGTCCCCATCTGGAGTACTGTGTGCAGTTCTGGAGACCCAGTATCCGCAAAGATATAGACAGGATGGAGGCAGTCCAGAGGAGGGCAACTAAAATGGTGCAGGGTCTGCACCAGAAGACGTATCAAGAGAGACTTAAGGATCTTAATATGTATAGCCTCAAGGAGAGGAGGGAGAGGGGGGACATGATAGAAACTTTCAAGTACCTCAAGGGAATCAACAAAGTCTAAGAGGGTAGCATCTTTCAGAAAAAGAGGAGTGCAAGAACAAGGGGGCACAATTTGAAGCTAGAGGGAAGACGGCTCAGAGGTAATGTGAGGAAGTATTTTTTTCACGGAGGGGGTTGTGGATGCATGGAACAGCCTTCCTGAGGAGGTTGTGGAATCAAAAGCAGTGGTGGAATTCAAGAATGCATGGGACAGACATAAGGCAATTCTAGGGGGTGGAGGTTGGAAGAAGCAGGCTGTTGGTTAGCTAGGATCTTCAGCTTATCCATTAGGTAAGGAAATGGGCAGACTGGGTGGGCCAAACGGTCCTTATCTGCTGTCAAATTCTATGTTTCTATGTCTATGTAACTCTCTGTTCATAGGGCAGTCAGGCACTGACTTTTGTGGTCAGTTAATGGATGCCTTCCAGGCATTATGTGTCAACTTGGGGGTCCCCTTGGCCCAGGAAAGGACAGAAGGCACGTGTACCAGGCTATCTTTCCTAGACATAGAGATTGACATGGTGGTGATTGAATTCCTGTTGCCCCAGGAGAAGCTGGTAGCACTTTGGGACCACCTCTCTATGGTGACCAAGGTGTGCTAGATCCCCTTGTGTGAGTTGCAGCAAGTGCTCGGCCTCCTCAGCCTTGCTTGCAAAGTCATACCAATGGGCAGGACATTTGGTGAAATTTGGCAGCAACTGCAGTAAGCCCCAGCACAGGATACAGGTATCAGAATCAATGAGGGGGCAATTTCAGGGTATGGCTGGTTTTCCTAAATTGTTTCAATGGGGTGTCCATCTGGTCAGAGCTGACCACCAGCCAGGAACTTCAGCTCTTCATGGATGCTACTGGGGACTTTGGCCTTGGGGCATATTTTCAGGGCAAGTGGTGTATGGGGCAGTGGCCACAGGCCTGAGAAGCAGAGGGCTTACCCAAGCAGATCACTCTCCTAGAGTTTTTCCATCGTGGTGGCCCTGGTCATGTTGTGCAGAGCAGTTTAGGAACAAGAAAGTGGCATTCAGGGCAGACAACACCAGGATAGTTTACACCATAAATGGCCAGCTGGGAACAAGGGCCCCCTGGGCAACCTTGTGAGGGTCTTTTTGCTAAAATGTTCAGTGCTTAACATACAGTTCAGAGCTGGGCATGTGCCACGTGTGGATAACACTATGGCTGATGTTCTTTCTGGTTTGTGTTGGCAGAGATTCCAGGAGCTGGCTCCAGAACAGGAGATGTACCCAGGGGAATCTCAACCTACCTCTGAGAATTGGTGATCCAGAATCCTGGGTGCCAGACTGTATAGACTCAGGTGTTCTTTAGTGCCTGGCATGCGAGTGGCATACCAAATTGGGGTGGAGAAATTTCTGATCGTGCATCAGGCCCAAGGGTGGGAGAAAGTGTTGCTCATCCCAGGAGACCAGCTATGCTCATCTGTCTTCTACATGAAATGAGAAGGGTCTATTCCAGGTGCAGTAGGGCATCACCTAGTGGGCATTTCATGTTTTCCAAGGTCACAGGCCATGAGGATACGATGTGGGCATTTCACCTTTCCAAAATATTGGAGGAATGGGCCCATGGAGTCCCTAAGTGGCTGGGTAGTTGACAATCAATTAGCCCAGCCTTGCTGGCATGAGTTTGGATGAGCTGCTGTGGGACATCGTCACCATCAGAAGCACGTTTGTGTTGAATGGCATTCCTGGTGGCATTCTGTGGGTCCTTTAGGGTATATAAATTGGTATAGCAAAGCAAAGCTCCTGGTTTGCCAGTGGCCTTGGGGGATGATGACGTGGCAGAGACCCTAGAGGGGGTGTTCATCTGCTTGCAGAAAAGCAAGATGGACATATTGGCTCGGAGGTGTTGCTGCAGTCTGAGATCACCCTCTGGGGTGCAGTGGGATATCCAGGCATGGGTGCAAGACTATGTATTCTGCCAGATGGCCAGGGGGGGGTCTCATTTTTTTTGCATGAAGATGGGTCCCACCTGACAGCGTTCCAATTTCATCATGTTTTGGAGAAGGCCATGAAGTGGGTGGGGGTAGACTCGAAGGAGTTCAATACTGATTCCTTCTGCATTTAGGCTGCTTCATACGCTAGGGTAGAAGGACTTAAGGATGACCAGATTCAGACCCTCGGCCATTGGAGGTCACAGGCTTTTGAAAGATATGTGCAACCTCATTTGCTTTAACCATGGGTTTTATTTTTTGCAGGTGGGGATTCTCAAGGCAATCGTGTGGATATGTGGGCACACCTTTATTCATTTGACAGCCACCAGATTGAGGCATTTCAAAGGGGGTGAGAACCTTTTTGTGGACCCCCAACAGGCATGGATTTACTGGATTGGACAGTGTAGCATGAGATGGGATGATCTGGTTCTGTGTATCACGGCTGAAGCTCGGCAGCGGGGTCGATCCAGTGTCCTGTTGGTGCACTTAAGAGGCATTGATTTGGGGGCTGTGAAGTCACTTGAACTGTTATGCCAAGTGAAGGGTGACTTGGCTTTGTTTCAGGACCTGGCCTGAGGTGTGCATTATCTGGTCACATATCATCCACAGGAGAAACTGGCAGCATGGCTGGGACCCCAGAGCAATTGAGCACCCACTGATTGACCAACATTGCTGTGCGATCATTTATGGACTCTACAGGGGGACTGTCCCAAGTTATGTTGAAATTGTTATAAAAGTAATCCACTTTCATGCCCCGGATGGTGTGCATATGTCCCACTCAGTGTATGATACATTTTTAGCTGTCATACAAGGTGCTCTGGAGAACACAGTGTGATGTGTTTGGTGGAGGAATGAGTATCAGGAGCTATGCTCATCCTGTGGTGACATGGTAGCCTTGCAAAGCCTGTACAGAGGGGGTAGCACAAAATCACGCATCTTTGCAGGCAGATCACACTGATGCTGGCAAGAGGTGAGGGCCCAGATGGCTGGAGTGCCCTCTTCGGAGGGCAGTTGCAGGCATAACCTCTTTGGGCATTGCACACAGTTTTGCAGTGCCCTCTGACAGAGGAGGGCATGTCAACACTCAGTCCAAAGGCATCCCTAATGCCCCAGAGGCTGGAGTACCTTGTGAGGTTTGTAGCTATTCTGTCGGCTCCTGTGGAGGAATAAGGGGATGGGTGTTACTATGTTGATTTGATCTGAAGAATGACTTGCCATAACTACAGTACCTTCCTGCACGTCATGCTGATTTGACTCTGACTGGTGTTCCAATTGTTTAATAAACACATGGCTGTGGCCATTTTCCCCAAAGCTCATTGTTTGTCTTTTCAGGTGTGGGGAAGGGTAATGTAGCCTATAAGACAAAGCTGAGTTGAAAGAAAATAGCATTGTAGGCCTGGCAAGGGTTAGGATTGAGAAAAAAAATCATGGTGCACGGCATATGAGGTACCTAGAAAAGTAGATTGGACAGGTATGCTAGTATTTTTAGTAACTGTAGCTGAAACTAGCTTTTCAGAAAAACATTTTTCATTGCTCTGCTGCTTTAAAGGGACACTGTCTGCTTTAGCCATCGTTCGCTTATGATAGTTCAACAGTGTGCCTGTGTGCACATATCTGTTCAATAGGTTCTCTGTAATGTCCCTGTATATGCCAAAAAGTAATCTTTCTTACCAAGTTCTCTGATTTTTGCAGTGTTTTCTTCTGATGCAGTCCAAGCATAATCCATCTGCCCACCAGATGGCATATCCAGGCTGAGAATGAGAGTGTGAAACGCAGCGCTGGCATGAAATGCAACTTTTTACATGCTCGTTGTAAATAGCTGCTTATACTGTGCATTTTCTTATATCTAGAATTGTTTTTGTCATCTTGGAAACAAAACCAAGCACTGTTGGTGATACTAAATACATTTTGAAACCGGAGTCAAAAGACTGCACATGCGCAGCAGCCAGATGCTCCAGCGCATGCATATGATCTTGGGTTAGGCCTCGGTTGCGCATGCCCAGGAGTGCAACTTCATTGTTAAAGTGTATTTAGTGACAGTATCAGTGCTCAGTTTTGGTTCCAAGATGGCCAACAGAATTCTAGGTACGAAATTGCACAGCATAAGCAGTTTCTACAATGGGCATGTAAAAAAGTTGAACTTCATGCCAGCGCTCCGTTTTGGACATGTGTTCATGTCAGGGATATAAACTTCCGATGGGCAGTTGATTTAACCTTGGACCGCACCAGAAGAAAATAGTGCAAAAATCAGAAAAATAGGTAACAAAGATTAATTTTGGCATAAACAGGGACATTATAGAGAACCTGTTTGCCGAACATGTGCATAGAGGCACACTGCAGAGATCTGGTCACAAAACGAGGGACAAAGTTGAGAATGTCCCTTTAACTCCTCAGGGGCCAGATAGTCAGAAGTGTGCACAAGCAAAATGTTTGCACTGTGCCTGCTTTGGTCCCTTAGCCTGCCATATTCAGGGGCTCTGTACTGGTGCTAAACCCTCAAATAAAGGAATAATGCACGACAGGGTGTGTGTCGTGCTGGGTAATGCCACACCTTTGGGTGGTTGGGCATGAGACCGCAGGCCGAGTGCATCCAACATGCAAGGCGTGGTGTTATCCCAGCACGACACACACCCTGGAATGCATTATTCCTATTATACAATGGCTCTCCTGTAATAAAATACAAAGAAAAAAGATGGAAATATGTTTAAAAGTATTTTTATATCTTTTTTTACTGAGTAGGAACACATAGAGGAAAAATAGTCCTTCGAGTTGCTTGTATGACTACCCTTCCCACACACACACACACAGGTCACATTTTGAGTTGCTTGTATGAGTACCCCTCACACACACACACACACACCTCACATTTTTAACCAGTCCTGCTGCTTGCTCTGCTACAGGGAGAAAGATGTTTGATTTTTCATTTTATAGAACAGTCCTGTATGCTGATGAGTGAGCAACACAGTGAAAGTAAAGCTGTTACGCTGCCTGCATCCCCCAAGCACAAAAGAATACAAAATGTGGAACGAAACGGCACACAAGAAAACGTGGTGTTGTGAGTTACTGGTCTGTTGTAATTTTTTAAAATAAAGAAAAACGTTACCACGAAGCCATGCACGTGATCTGTTTCAGCGCTTCCTGCTCGCCGCGAACATAGACAGTGCATGTCCTTATAAAAAAATAACAGACTAGTAAACGTGTGGTTCTCCCAGTACAGTTTACTTCTCTTTGTACTGGGAGAAGAATACAAAATGTGGAACGAAACGGCACACAAGAAAACGTGGTGTTGGGAGTTACTGGTCTGTTTTTTTTTAAGGACATGAACTGTCTATGTTGGCGGCGAGCGGAGAGCGCTGAAACAGATCACGTGCATGGCTTCGTGGTAACATTTTTCTTTATTTTAAAAAATTACAACTTTGGCGATTTGGAAGCATCTGACAGGGTTGTGGGTTTAATTACAGTTGTTGCTGTTGTATGGGAAGGAGTTCTTTTAGGGTAATGTGCTCAGTGTTTTGGGGGCGGGTTCAGATTTTCCAGGAGAGCAGCAAACCGGGATGGGTAAAGCTGCTTGTAGGCAGCGGAGAGATGCCGGGTTCTTTTTTACATGCGGTCACTTGTGTAATGGGACTAGATCCATGGTGTTATGCCAGGATAACACCACGGGTCCAGTGCCATACTGACCAATCAGATCCCTACATTCTTTCTTGCCATTGTATAATATAGGGCACACCACACAAATGACAAGTGATTGCACACTGCACAAATGACAAGTGATTGCACACCACACAAATGACAAGAGATTGCACACTGCACAAATGACAAGTGATTGCACGCTGCACAAATGACAAGTGATTGCACACTGCACAAATGGCAAGTGATTGCACACCACACAAATGACAAATGATTGCACACTGCACAAATGACAAGTGATTGCACACCACACAAATGACAAGAGATTGCACACTGCACAAATGACAAGTGATTGCACACCACACAAATGACAAGTGATAGCACACTGCACAAATGACAAGTGATTGCACACCACACAAATGACAAGTGATTGCACACTGCACTAATGACAAGTGATTGCATGCTGCACAAATGATAAGTGATTGAATCCAGTGCAAATTACAAGTGATTGAAAGCTGTGCAAATGACAAGTGATTGCACACAGCACAAATGACAAGTGATTGAACGCTGCACAAATGACAAGTGATTGAATGCTGTGCAAATGACAAGTGATTGCACACAGCACAAATGACAAGTGATTGCACACTGCACAAATGACAAGTGATTGAATGCTGCATAAATGACAAGTGATTGCACACAGCACAAATGACAAGTGATTGAATGCTGTGCAAATGACAAGTGATTGAATGCTGTGCAAATGGCAGGTGAGTGTGCAGTGCACTGCAGCAGCTCAGCTCTGAATATAGCAGTAAGGATAGCACAGACAACAAAGGGGCAAGCAGTGGCACAGCTCTGACCAGAGCATTGGGCACAGGGCTGCACACTGTGGTGGCTTTTGGTGGGTGAGGAGGGCACCAGTGACAGATGCACAACACGGCTTCTGCAGTATCAGAAATAAACTAATACAAAAAATGGCAACAGGCCATACAAACAGAACAAAAAAAAGAACAATAAATAGATCAGGGGGTGGGTAAAAACAATGGGGCAACTGTCTAGAAATGGAGGGGGGGGGATGAAAATCTGTGGTGACAACAGGGTCTTCTCTGATGCAACCACATTTATGGGACCACTACTGCTGTCAGTGGTGGTGGTTGTTGCTGCCAGTGGGCTGCTGCCAGCTTCTGCATGGCTTCTGAGATGTCAGCCATCTTGTGAAGACTTCATTGCTGGTGGATTAGTCTGTGCAATAGGTTGACCCTCATTCCCGGTCCTCAGGATTATGACCACTGCTGGGACTCTTTCAGGCACCTATGGACACAATGAACTCAGACAGCTGTGCACCGGGATGGGAAATTCAGGTGTTTCCTACCATATGCAGCCAAGATGTAATCAGCCGACACATGTGCTACCATGCCACACATG
This sequence comes from Neoceratodus forsteri, assembly GCA_016271365.2. NCBI lineage: Eukaryota > Metazoa > Chordata > Ceratodontiformes > Ceratodontidae > Neoceratodus > Neoceratodus forsteri. The sequence goes on from CM057453.1 coordinate 761,300,397, forward strand.
GATAACAGGTGTCTGATATCCACCATGGTCCGGATGTGACATACCAGTGACAGCACTGTGGACCTGTACAGTGGAGAATTGCACATGCAATGGCTGTGCCATGCTGCATCACAGCAGGCCCAGCTGTGGAATGGACACACGCTATCCATGGGCATGCCAGAGGTATGAATGCAGCACATGCAACAGCAGCACCAAGCCATAGTCTGATAAGCAGTGTCATGTCCTGAGCGGCAAGGAGGTGAACCCACACACCCCATGGCCACTGACCAGGCATCCAGCACATAGGCCAACCCTGGCATGCAGGGCACAGACATTCAGGTACCTCCTTGGGTCACAGGTACACATGTGGTGCACACAGTATAGCTGTACATGGTTGAGACTGTCAGGCGGCACTGTGTGCAGCAAGCATGGTAACACATGACTGCAGCAGTGGTGTATGTGGGAGGGCACATGACACACTGTGCCCCAGTCAGTACAACACCGGTGTATGATACAGTGTGGCCTGAAGGCAGCCACTGTTCCAGTGGTTGCAGGTGTAACCCTACATAGAGTGTGGCCAGAGTTGGACTGGCACACCAGGATATCTGGAAATGTCCAGGTGGGCCTCCCTTGTTTTGGGTACCTGGCCACCTTTTAAATCCTGATGCTCTCTGTATGTATCATCTACCTTCAGCTTGAATGGGGTTTATGGGCTACTGTAGGTCTATGTAAGATCTAAACACAGAGTTACAGTATTGCATTATTGTGGAATACTGATATTAGTGTGTCACCCTGGGCCCTCCGCTGTTGATTGCCCAAGTGGGCCCCTGTAGCTACTGTTCAGGTGGGCCCCCTGTACCCAGTCTGACCCTAAGTATATCCCCCAGTACTGGACTTGCACAGGTCATTGGCCCTGCCCAGCTCCTTCATGTCCAACTGTGTGGCTGGCCCCACTCGTGTACAGTGGAGTTATCATATCCTAATCATCCCTGTGCTGGTTAGTCACCGCCGCAGGTGCAAAACAATGTCAGTCACATATGGCACCCTACATGCCCCCCCACCAATGGTCCCTCAGTCTGTGGGTCAATATTGAGCCACTGAGGCATGCCACACAATGAATGTGGCACAGGATATGGCACCAGTGCAGGTGGACTGCTTGGTGGCTGTCTGATGCACACAGCTGGACAAAGTGGTGTACTGCAACTACAGTGGCCAAAGCCAACCACCTGTTGACAGCCAGGCACACACACACAGTCCCAAGCACACTGTAGTACATGCCTGACCAACTGTGATGGGGCACACTCAGACTGTGTGCAAAACCTCCCCCATGGCATCTGTCCGGTGCAACAGGGTGCTTGTGACCACATGATGGAGGCCACAGCATGGTAGACTGACACAGAGCCACTTGTCAGAAGCATGTAAATGCACTGTGGTAGACTGCAAAGACCATGACAAACCGCAGTGGCACTGGTGGGCCAATGCCTCATGTGGGTAACACGTGAGGTGGGCGCCGAATTAAGGCACCGGGCCCAAACTGACACGATGTGGGCGAAAGCCCGAATGGCGATGGGGGGGTAAGGCAACCGGATGTGGTGGGGTGGGCAACTGCAGCGACAGGATGTTGCTGTATGTACATGCACACGGGGGGGGGGTGAGCACAGTGAGCGTGGGCTGGGAGAGGGCGTAGGGGATGTAGGGGGTGGCGCTGCAGTTGGCTGTCGAGCTGTGCCATGGCATCGGGGGTTGGCCTCTGCTTGCTGTGCGTGGGGTACTGGGTTCGGGTCTGGTGCTACTTCATTTTGTTGTGCCCGGTCCATAACTTGTTTTTTTTTTGCTTTTGCACCCCCCCAAACATGCACCCTGGAGTTGAGAATCTTTTAGTAGAGGGGTGCGGGGGAAGCAAAGATCTAAGTCCCCAGCGCCGTTCTTCTGTGCGCCGAGGATGTCAGGGTGTCGAAATTGTTTTCGCCACCCTGATGTCACGATAATGCGGGTTGCCATTTGGCACTTGCTGTTATCACATAGAACCCCTCATGTGCAGGGTGAGTGTCCCCCATCACTACCTCTGAGGTGATGCCCTCACAGACACGCGTCTTGCATGGTGGTCCACACAGAGACATCTATCTCCTGCCACAGAGACATGCAGCATAGTGTATATGAGTGGCGGATGAGTCTGCACAGTGGAGGGCAAGGAATGTAAGGGCTGAACCCACCCCCCCGGCTTAGGGTCACCAGCACTCATAGTGCCGCCTTGAACAGTTGTCCAGTCCTGGTATATCTCCCCAAACCACTGACAGTGTCACCCTGTGCCTTGTACACACTAAAGGCCGGGCATGTCATTTACACTGGTAATGCCTACCCACTGTGCCATGACCCAGCAGGACAGATCCCCTGCTCACCCCCTGATGCAAAACCAGGGGCATCACTGTCCCCAGTGCTGATGACACCCATCATGCCACACAGACAGTGCTGTGTAAATAACCCTCTGGACAGCATGCACAGTGGTGTTGAGGCACACTCCATGGCCACAGCAGCGCCAACTGTACCAGCACCTATATATGTACAAATGTAACACCTGGTGTGACACACAATGCAGGGTACTTACCTGGATGCCCCTCCTGTGCAGCACTGCCATGGGCCCCATCCCAGCCTGGTGACCCTGCATGTGCTGCACTCTGGTCTGACCACTCCCATTGGTGTTGGCCCCTGTCCAGGGTATGTTAGTCACTGAGATCTGTAGAGGAAGAAAACGGAGGTGTGATCAGTATCCTGCAGTGGTACACAGTGCACCATTCATTGCACACTACTCAGTATACATGCCATACACCTACACCGTGCACCAACTGCCAGATACATATGATGTGGATGGATAGGCCAAGCAAGGCTGCAAGCTACTAGTAACACCACCTATGGCACCACACACATGCATGCCCTGGCATGCACAAAGAACGTATGGTACCTCCCCCATGTTAGATAGTGCCTACCACAGTGTACGCTGGCCTGTGTAGTGCCCACATCCTGCCAGCCCCCTGGTTCCTGTACCACAGACCATACATGTCAGCCCCAGACCCTGTTCAGGTATAATATGCATGGGTATGCATGGTGCACTAAGTAACACATGACAAGGGCTGGCAAGGCATACTGGTGCAATGACTGGGGGGGCCTGAATATAGTGAGTGTGGGCCGCTAGAGTGGTCAGTACATATCCAGACCCCAGTGCCCATTCACCTCCACAGGTGTCCGAGGGTCAGGACAACAGTGTACCCGCCTGTCTGTCCGGACTGAAGTTGGTGGTGCTGGTGTGGAGGAGGTCCTGCCCATGTCCCAGCATGACAGTGTCCATGGATGCCAGCATGCTGAGACTCGGACTGGTGCTGGATCCGTCACTGATGATGATGGAGCTAACTTCATGGACAGTGATACGTGTGGGCCGCAGGATGGCCCCACAGCAGGTAACAGCACAGGCACAGCTGTGAGTGGTGTCGCCGTTGAGGCCTTTGTGACATCACAGTCCCAGCCTATGCCTGTCTGCACCAGTGGGGCAGCACTGGTGTGCGTCCAGGCCGGTGGGGCTATTGCAGCCACTGCGGCGGCACCATTGAGCCCTGTTGAGCGGCAGCTGGAGGGGCAGTGTTAGCGGTCAGCCAATGGCGACGAGGGGACAGTATTGGGGGCGGCATCAGTACATCACGTGCGGCCATTCCCCGGCATGGCTCTGGTGTGCAGTGCCCATCATCAAGGGGTGATGCCCAGCAGGGCCAGGAACACCATGAGGGAAGTCATGCCGATCTGGCGGATTATCTCTTTGATGAGCACAACTGACTGCTCCAGGCTTCCGTGGATCAGCAGTTGCAGCTTGTCAGGGTGGTGGACACACTCAGTGCGGTTCTGCACCAGGCAGAGGAGCGGCGCAGCAGAGACCACACTTTGCTCCTGGAAGAAATGGCCCGTCAGTGGGAGGATGTGACCGCTGCCATTGACAGGCACACACGTGCATTCACAGCTGTCATGGCCACATTGGGAACACAGTTTGTTGCCCATGTGCCGCAGACACTGTGCAGTGTCATGTCCACCCCCCATTCCTGGTGTCATGTGACACCATCCATGTCGACACCAGGTTCAGCTGTGGGCATCCCGAGCATGCCTGGCGCAGGCATGTTCGGTGAGCTGCAGACCCCTGCTCGAACACAGTTGTGTTCCCACAGCATCACCCTTGGGGGACTGTCTGTGCCACCCCATGAGGCCAATGGTCAGCCTGTCATGGCTGGCAGGTCTCGGCGGGTCCATGGCGGCCGTGGCACTGTGCCACTTGACTGAACTGTCTCCCACCATGGCTACTGTCTGACGCTGCCCTGTGTGCAGTGTGTTGTTCAATGTGCAATGCACAGGTGGGGTATCTGGCCCTGCACACACACATGGTCCATGTGCACACCCTCCTGGCTGCTGACCACTGTGGCGTGTGCATGATGATACCTGTGTTGCGCTGTCCGCCACTGTGCAATGGTGCCCAGCATCTGAGACACGCACAATGGCGGGCACTGGGCGTGGTTGTCTGCGGATCTGTCTGTGGCTAGAGATAGCGGTTGGGGTCGGTGTGCCTCCTACCCCTTGTGCATGTCTTGTGGGGTGTGTGTGTGTGTGTGTGTGTGTGTGCGCGACCATGTGCCATGTTAGGCCTTGCCCATCCCTGACGGCATGTGCGGTTCCACGCTCAGCCTATTCCCTTGCCACCATGCGCCCCGGGGATTCGTCCATGCGAGTTTGTGTGTTGTGCCCTTTCCATTGGTGGTTGCACATGGCCCCATGACTTACCTAGGTTGGTTGAAGTGCTCCTCTGTAATGGTGTTCCGGTGCAGCTGCGACATCCGGATCAGGCGGGAGTCACTTCGCCCAAGGGGGGCTGCCCATCACCGTCTGCACCGGCGTCCTCATCATCCCCATCGCTGTCCCCCTCTTCGACCTCTACAGCTATCCCACAGTCATTGGCCATGTTGTGCAGGATGCAACAGGCCAGGAATAGCCTGTAGGCCTTCGAGGGGCTGTACTGTAGGGCACCACCAGATATGTCCAGGCAACGGAAATGTGCCTTAAGCATCCCGAACACCCACTCTATGACATTGCATGTGGTGGCATGTGCCTCATTGTACCTTTGCTGCAATGGGGTCGTGGGCCACCGGTATGGTGTGAGCAGCCAGGGGTGGAGTGAGTAGCCACTGTCACCTGTGTGTAGAGGGTGGACGTTAGTTTGGTGATCAGCGTTGCTCTGCCATGGGCTGTCAAGGCCAGTACCCATGGCACCTCTGACTATGCCCCCCCCCGGAATCCATGTCATCCTGCGTGTTTGCATACTCACCCACTAGGTGGCCAGTAGGGATGTCCCTACTCTCGAACCTGTGGCACAGTGCAGACTGGTGCCAGATGAAGGCATCATGTGCTCCCCCAGGGTGCATGGCACAAACATTGGTTATGCACCCCCTAGCATCGCACACCACCTGGCAGTTGATGCTGGCATAGCCCTTTTGGTTGATGTAAGCGGCACCTTCCAGGCCAGGTGGCATGTGGATGGCCACATGGGTGCAGTCAATGGCCCCGAGCATGCCAGACATTCGTACTACCCTGTGGAACTCTTGTATGTGTGCTGTGCGCTCTGCCGGTGTGCTGGGGAAATAGATGTATTCCACAGCATGTGGCAGCAGTGCGCTGAGGAATTGTGTGAGTAGGCGTGACGTGGCCGACTGGGTTATGCCTGTCATGTCCCCTGTTGGTCTCTGGAAGGTGCCCGTGGTGAGCAGGCACATGACAGCTGTCACCTTTGTCTCCACTGACAGAGCATGGCTCCGTTGTGTGGGTGCCTGCATCTCATCACTGCACAGCTCACAGAGCTGCCTCAGGATCACCTGATTCAGGCGGCACCGACCCACAATCTCTGTGTCACTGTAGTGCTCAAAGCTGGTGCGGGATCGGTACAGCCTGTTGGGGGCATACCACCGATGGGGCCTTCCACGGCCGCGCCCCCCTGCTGCCTGCCTTCTCACACCCCTCATTACCGCCTCCATCTGGAAGATGGCACTTGCCATGTCCCTGGCTGGTGTCCCCCCCCCCAGCAGCTGTTATCCTGTTCCCCCACTGTCCTTTTTGATGCTCCCCCTGCAACGGGTACACCTCCAACCTTTGGCTGTCCTGCCCACTGCCATTGCCCTCAGTCCACTGTGGCACTTCCCCTGTCTCTCCTGCTCAGTGGCACAGGCTTCCCACTCATGTCCTGTTGCTGGTTGTTCCCAGGTGTGCCCTGTCCTGCTCCTTTCCAGTCCCACTCACTGCTACCCTCTTTTCTGTTGCTGTCACCTTGCTCCCACCTCTGGCTTCCCTATAGCGTTCTTGCGCCTCTCTCTTGTTCCTTTTTATTTTGGATCATTTACGCTATCACGCAACTTCCGCTTGCTCCCCTATTGCGCATAGGCGCATGCTATTGAATATCGGCAGCTGTGCCATTTATTCAGGTTCCTACTCCTGCAGTTTGCACATGCATTCATTACCATTGCTCTCTTTGCGCATTGCAATTTGCACGTAGCTGCCTTCCGCTGAATATCGCAGAATGGCGATTTTGGACTTGGCGTAGGCGCAACTCTGCCAGTGCATGGCGCAACCCTTTTGAATATCTGGGCCTCAGTGTTTAAAAGATATCTAAATAGGAGTTTATGGTCATCTACTGTATGTAATTGTATGATAATTGTTTAAACTGTGTGCCATATAGTTGATTCATATAACTCTCTATTTTATATATTTTTATTTTATTTATTGTGTTTTATGTAATGTTTATAATTCCTATTACAGTGTATGGGAGAGGGCTGTTATGTGTTAAATTCGATGGAAACACAATGCTGTTGTACCATCGATGTGACGTCAACATGTTGTTGTACCATCCTGAGTATGTCACATCGATGGTACAACAGCATTGATCATCATTGTGCATGTGCAGAGCTCAATGCGTTGGACTCCGGGAAACAGCCATCGCTGTGAGTGCTGACATTAAATCAGAACCGCGTGGAGCAAATCCCTCGAAGTAAGGACATCAGCCACATTTTATTTTTTTGTTAAATGTTTATGTTAGAGTGAGGGGCCATGTTTTATTTGAAAAAAAAAATATTTATGTGAGGGGGAGATCGGGACAGAGTGGAACTTGTTCTTGGGTTGGGAGTTGTGGGTGACAAAGTCAGAAAAAAGCGGCGCAACATTGATTTTACTGTGTAAAAGTTGCTGTTGCTTTTACTGTTGCCACATACAATATATTGGATGGGCAACAGTAAACAACAAAATGTTGTTCACTTCTTGAGGTTGTATGACAACCAAAAACCTCTTGAGCTTCGTCTCGAGGTTTACACGATTGTCATAACAACCCCTCGAAGTGAAAAACATTGTTGTTGTTCACTGTTGCCCATCCATTGTCCTCTGTGTTGTGTCTGTCCCCCAGGTGTGGCTGAAAATGAATCTTTTTGATCCAGCCCAACTTCCTGGTTAAACAAAAATAAATTGTGCACTGGACAGAAATGCCGTATTCAGACAGGGTATGAAAATGAGGTAATTTTGCTGTCAGTGGGCAAACAACCACATTTGAATGTCACTACCAGCAGGGTTGCACACATTAGCATGCCTGATTGCACCTGTAGTATATAAAGGAGCACAGTGCTCCACCTTGATACCACAGGTAAACTGCAGGTGAACAGAGATAAGTATCCTATGAAATGGCCTAGAAAGGGATGGGTGTGCAGTATACTGTGTGTATGCGTTGGCTTCAACATGGCTCCTAGATTCATGTGGTATGTTCAAGGCAGGGCTCCCAGATCTACAGGGATTCATGTACTTTACAGGGAAATGACATCATTTACAGGACCGTGTCCCCATAGCCATGCAGTAATTATATGGGAAAACAGAACCATTTTGCTTACATAGGCCATAAAGTACACTACAGGAAAACATGGGAAACGTGCCATGGAGCCACACAGAACATACCACAGCAATCCAGGAGCACTGTCACTGTATCACCAGGGCATGTTCCACAGTGTTCCATAACTTCCATTACGTAACACGGAGGACAGTGTAATCAGTTGTCCTGTGTACCCAACGTAACACCATGGACAATTTGTTCATGTACATGTCCCCTTTGCCCTATTCTATACAGGATGCCCTGTACTGCTGAGTGCCCTCCTAAATAAGTAATACTTAGGTGGGGAACCCATCACATCCTGATTTCTAGGTGGCTGACGAACTCCGTAGGTGGTGGTAGTCACCAGTAGTTCTCAGTGGGGCAGGATGATAGTGGTGCCAGAGATGTGCTTGGACATTGGTCCTGTGACTTTTGCACAGTTTAACCGTTGTGTGTATGCTGTGTTCAGCGGTACCCTAGATGCATAGCAGTCATGGCTGATGGCATCCACATGTAGTAGTGGAGGTGCTGCCATGTTTGGGAGGAGGGACCACCCCATGGTCTATGGTGCATACTGTCGGCAGAGACACCGCTTCACAGACATGCATACATGGTGGCAGCACTGGGGCCTGTGGGTCCCTGCCCTTGTCCATCCATGCCTCTTTGTGACCATCACAATGGTTGGGGGTGCATGGGTAGACTGGCGTCTGGCAGTCTAGAGCTATGGGAGGACAGGCATTTCTAGGACACGTACATGGTCAGGGGTGGCGGGGGTTACATTACTGTCCCATTCAGCTGTGTGCCACTGTGTGCTCTCCCCAGTCACCTGTATTGCACTCCCCTGTGCAGTAGGTATCATGGAGCACACCAACCAAATTTGGGTCCACGGCTTCACCGCAGAGGAGTTACAGGTGCTGGCCCAGGCCTACAAGGCCAGGGAGTAGTTCCTGTCCCAGAACAAGTGCACGAATGCGCAAGTATGGCAGACCTGGGATAAGATAAAAGAGGAGGTTAATGTCATCTATGGCTAAAACAGGCCCATGGAAGCAGTGAGGAAGTATTTCAGGGACATGCGGAGGCGCATGAAGGAGGTCATGGCGATGGAGTGCAGGGAGCTGCATGTCACAGAGTGGGGCCCATGAGCACCGGTGACTGCACATACTGGATCATGTCAATAGCAAAGAGGTTCTGGCACACGCAGACTTATGAGAGGGGCGCACACAATTTCAGATATTCACTTTTATTATACCATTATGCCATAAAAGACATGGCCTGACATGTTTCGGACTTGCTACAGTCCTTTCTCAAAGGCTAAAAATCCAAAGTAACACTCCTCTTAAATACATAAATACAAAGGTGATCCACATCTTGTATCTAAATACACATTACTCATTAGCACAACATTCAATAAAAATAAACTACATTCATTAATTATTCAATTACACCTTCACTATTCCTATTAGAAAAAACAGAGACATCATATTTAAATTCAAATTCAATTAGTAATTAAAAAATAGAAATATTTTTCTCTTTAATATTTCAATTTAATATGGGGGGGGGGAATTCAGTGTCTAGCATATCATTAAATTAATTCAACGTTTCTTAAGATATGGATAGAGTTCCAGTGGCCCATTCAGTCCTGGGCTATTATTAGCCCTCAAAGTTAAAATCCAAAAGTTCTCTCTCCGTAAAACTAAATTATCATAATCTCCCCCTCTAGGATTCCGGCATATTTTATTAATCACCATAAATTTAAAAACATGCGAAGAGGGGTCATTAATTTGAATAATGTGGGCCGCTGCAGCATAGGAAAGATCTTTCCTCTGAATGGCCCTAATATGTTCCCCCACTCTTATTTTAAAACTCCTAATTGTCTTGCCTATGTAAAAGGCTCTGCAAGTACATGTTGCCAGGTAAATTACTCCCTCAGTGTTATATGTAATGCACTGTCTCACTTCGAAATTTCTTTCATTATTAGCACTTGAAAAATATTTATCCTGGACAATATAATCACAATAAACACATTTTTTACATCAATCTGAAACCCACGAGGCAGACTTTAAATAAAATCACAATCTCTGCTAACGCACTGTCGCAGCAGTCGAGAGTTGCAAGTACTTTAAACAGTTCAGCAAGTACTTTAAACGCAACAAGAAACCCATGAGGCAGACTTTAAATAAAATAAATATCTCTGCGAACGCACTACCTGCCTGAAACCCCACCCCCAAAATGTTATTTGTTTTTCTCTCTATAAATACCTGTGTTTCTGTTCTTGTCTGCAGCCCCCACGGAGATAGCGATGCTGGTGGAAGCGAGGGCCCACCGGAAAACAAGCATAGGTACGACAATTACTTCCAAGTGAGCATGCTACTCTGTCGCAGCAGTAGAGTGTTGCTTCCCCGCTGACGCTTCGCGTCAGCTGCCCCTCCGCCCCCACCACCACCCTTGGTGAGCACTCCACTATATAGAGAGCATCAGGTGACAAATTTTACCAATCAGCCTACTTTGTCATTTGCAGATTATCAGCGCTCACCACTAGTGGCCGCTACAGCAATTTCCATTGTTCTTGTTGCATCAAATTCACCTCCTGAAACACCATGCTACACATAGCCTTTAAATCAATGCTAGGGATTGCACTCCTAGCAACACTAGCATCCCTCCCACCCACGCTCCACCCTAAACCATAGCCTGGCCCCCCAAAACTTACTGCACTAAACTGCCACCCTAGTCACAGCTCCACCACCATAAATGGCCAATACCACCTAGGGCCACACTGCTCCTGGATTCCTGGCCCATCCATCATCCCCCCATCCTTCCATACTGGGCTGGCAATATTGAAACTCCACATGTCAGGCTATTTCACACAGCACTCCCAGACTCCCTCGCCATACCGCAAGCCTACAAAAATTCTGCCAAACCTAAAACTGGCACTAACCTTAATACTCCTACTTGCAGGGGACATTGAGCTAAATCCTGGACCTGCCTCCAGCACTAGTCAACCCCCCCACTAGCCAACTACCCAGAGGCCTAAAAATAGCCCACCTAAACCTTCACAACCTCCTACAAAAAATGCCCCCCTACAAACACTAGCATTAACACTATGTCCTGACATCCTAATTATCACCGAGACCTGGCTGAAACCACATAACCTGGATGCTGAAGTAGCTCTTCCTGGTTACTCCATCACCCGTCAGGACTGCCCGGGCACAAGAAGAGGCGGTGGTACAGCCATTTACGTATCTTCCCTGGTACACTTCTCACCGGTCTCGTTACCTGCCTTCCGGGAAAACATCGACACCTCTCTAATAAAAATCTCCTTACCCCACTCCATCCCCATCTTTATAGCAGGCTCCTATTGTTTCCCTGACTCCCAATTAAACTTTGTAGCAACACACCTGGACAACCTAAAAACCATTACCTCGGTTGGGGAGCTCCACATCCTAGGTGACTTCAACTTAAACTGGCTCACTAGTGCAAGCACCAAGCTCCAAAACCATGTAGCTAGCTTAAATCTGACACAACTCATCACTGAGCCCACACGGCCAAACCACAAGACTCAAAACCACTCCCTGCTCTACTGGGCCCTCACTTCTCACCCGCACAGGATTATAGCCTCAGGCCTCCTTCTGGACTCACTGAGCGATCACCATAAGATGTATGTAATACGTACAATTTTCAAAGCTAAGTCACCCCCTCCGAAAACTCTCCTTATCAGGTCATATAAATCCCTTAACCTTGATGGTCTCCTAAAAGACTTAGCAAACTTGGATTGGTCCTACATCCCTAGGACCTCTTCAATGGATCATGCCCTAGACTTATTTAAGTCAAAATTTCTTGCTGTCTGGGACTACTATGCCCCACCCAAAAAGGCTCGAGTAAGGGGAGCTCATCTGCCATGGATCACTGCTGACCTTATGGAGCATCTCCATGCCAGAGATCAGGCGTGGAAAGCCTATAAGGCATCGGGGATACATGCTGATCACCTATGCTATCGAACGCTTAGAAATGCCTGCACCAGGCTTATCCATCAGGCAAAAGCTCACTACTTCACATCATCCCTCCAAAAAATTCTAAACCATCCAGCCAAGTTCTGGTGGTCTATAAAATCACTTTTCTCCCCTCCCGCTCAGCCACCCACTCCAGCCCTAGATGTGGGCGGCTGTATCATAACAGAACCACTAGCAGTTGCCACGGCTTTCAACTCAGTGTTCACTGGCAGTGGGTCCCCCCACTTCTCAAACCCCCCACCTACTACACACAACCTGACATCCACATCCTCACACATGCCAACCCCTTGCCTGGCTTTCTCCTTCTCTCTGATTACCCCACCAGAAGTACTCAAAGCCCTGCTTGCCCTAAATCCCTCCAAGGGTAGATGCCCCACAGGCATGGACGCCAAAATGCTCTACCTTTCTGCCCCTGCTATAGCCATGCCTCTAGCATCTCTCTTCAACCTCTCTTTCACCTCTGCCTCTATACCTTCAAAATGGAAGCATGCCACAGTTATCCCCTCCCGAAAGATGGCGACCCATCCTTCCCCAGCAACTACCGCCCAATCTCCCTCCTATCCACTCTAGCCAAAATCCAGGAACATCTCATCCTCTCGCAACTCACCACCTTCCTTGACTCCTCCTCCTTCTTCACCCCTTACCAGTCTGGCTTTAGAAAATCCCACTCCACTGTCACGTCCCTCCTTAGACTCACAGATTCTATCCTCACAGGCATGGACAAAAGCCATATCACATCTGCCATTTTTATCGACCTAGCCAAGGCTTTCAACACAGTCTCACATACCCTTCTACTGTCGAAACTCTCTAAGGCAGGCCTATCCAGTGCGGCCACAAACTGGTTCAACTCATACCTGGCTGGCAGGTCCCAATTGGTAAAAATTGGTGCCTCCACCTCAAACCCCCTGCCTGTCTCCATTGGTGTCCCCCAAGGCTCTGTCCTTGGCCCCATTTTATTCTCAATTTTTCTGAATGACCTGCCATCGACCTGCCTACATGCTGCCATTCACATGTACGCAGACGATACAGTCCTGTACGCCTCAGGACACTCCCCGCTGGATGTTGCAGACAAGATCCAGCAAGACTTCACCAAAGTCCAGCACTGGTTTCACAGAAATCAACTTATTCTAAATGCCAAAAAAAGATCTCCGTGACCTTTGGCACGAGACAAAGACTCTCCCGCCTCCCCGCTTTCCCCATTCTCAAAACACTAGATGGGACCCCACTAGAAGTCTGCACCTCTTTCAGATACTTAGGGGTCTAGCTGGACCAACACCTAGACTTTTCTACGCACATTGAAGCAGCCCACAAAAAACTACTCCCTAGGCTGGGGGCACTATACCGGAACCGCAGTTGCATCCCTCTGCCAGCCCACAAAGAGATACTGCAGAAAATGATCCTCCCTATTTTCGACTACGGGGACATAGTCTACAGTTCTGCCCCTAAATCCACCCTGGCTAGACTGGACTCTCTTTTTAACTCTTTCTGTCGCTTTGCACTGGACTGTCCTCCCTCCACTCACCACTGTGACCTCTACAGATACCTTAACCTACCCTCCCTCATCAATAGGTGCCAGTACCACTGCAACAGACTCACAGCCAAATTCTGGACCCAGTTACTGCCCTCCTACCTAGCCTCTACCCTAACAGCTCAAACACCAGCACCATATTCACTCAGAAATTTCAACTGCGGTCTACTACAAATCCCGCACATGACTACCTCTGCTGGACAGTCGGCTTTTAGAGTCCGTCTACCTAAACTATGGAACTCTCTGCCGGAAGACATCCTGCTCTCCCCCTCTCCTCAGCAACAAATATCCCTTCTAAAAGGGCAAGTCCCTACAAGCTGCTCATGTCAACTTGATGTGCACTAAGTATGGGCCAACTCCCCAGTGCAAAACTATGCTGTCCTCTCAAATGCTTAACTATCAAAGTTAGTTTGTCAACTACAAATTGCTGTGTACTCTGTTTCTATCTTCCTGTATACACTACTTCTAGTTTATTATCATTGTAACTGTAGAACCTATGTACCTGTTTGTATCAAACCTATGTAAAATTTGGTGTTCTGCAACTCTGTATTTTTTTACTTGTATGTACTTATCCCGTTCCCTTCTACCCCCAGGACGCATCTAGAATCGAGCGGTAGTCTGCTCAGTATGCCTTTCCTAGTAAAACTTTTAAATAAATAAATAAAATAACGGCTTTGTGTCAATGAAACTTCCAATGTAGGTACTTTTTTTATAGCACATTCTTACTGGTTCCTTTGCAACATCTCTTAGCCCTGGTTCTGTTCCTAATACATGCCAATGTTTTCTAATTATGCTCTCAATTTCCCTGGCTTGTGCTGAATACTGAGTGACAAAATTAAAACTAATGTCTGTTTCTATTTTCTCTTCAGTTCGAGACTGAAGGAGTACAGTTCTTTCTGTATTTTTAGCTCTAAAATGGGCCTGATAAATATTGTCTTTATTATAACCCCTTTGTATTAATCTTTCCGATAACATTTCTGCTTCCTTGTCAAAATCTTCTAATTCTGTACAGTTTCGTTTGGTCCTAAGAAATTGCCCAATTGGTATGTTATTTTTCACATGTGATGGATGGCAGCTGTTTGCAAGCAAGATGGTGTTACCATCTATTTCTTTACAGTATAAATGAGCTTTTAAGCTGCCACATTCCTTAATTTTAATTTCCAAATCTAGGAATGTAATTGATTCGCTAGAACTCGCAGCTGTGAATCTAAGGTGAGGATTAGTACTATGCAAATAATTTATAAAAGCAGTAAGATCATTTTCATTTCCCTGCCATAGAATTATAACATCATCAATAAAATGTTTCCATGTTGTTAAATTCTTATTGAACATGTTAAATCCGAGCGGATAGATTTATTAAAGTTAATTAAGCCTTTTTTATTTACCAGTAAAAATGTTGTGTTTGGTGGAGATTTTAATATTAGTCAATTTCTCTCTGATAAAACTGGGCAGACATAGAAAACCTTTTGTGACACAGGATTCCTGAATGATTTAGTATATCAAACAGGGCTCCGAGATGTTTTTAGTAGGGAACAGAAGGATAAATCAAAAACTTTTTTAAGGCAAAAAGGCTACCAGAATAGAATTATTTTTTTATTACCCCAACTTTAAAATATCACCATCAAAAGGTACATATTGTGGCCACTTCTGATCATGGATTACTGACAATGCATATTTCTAGTTTTCAAAATACTACTAAAGGCCCAGGTTACTGGAGAATGAATCTTTCATTGCTTGATGATCCAGAGATTATGGAAGGTTTTATTTCTTTATTAAAAGCAAGACAATCGGTTTTCTTTTTATATGATTCTCCCGTTTCTTGGTGGGCAGATAGTAAACAATATGTAAGGGAGTTTTTTAAAAAAATAGGGAAATTAATGGGGACACATCGGAATGATAGGTGTCTGAGGTTACGGAACCATCTCAGCCAGCTTCAGGTTTTACAATTTCAAGGGGAAAAATGTTATTTACAAGAAATAGTAGTAGTCAAGACTGAATTAATACAGTTACAATATGATAGACTGAAATCTTTAGAGAGGGAGCAATGGTTTGGAACACAAGGGAAACAGGCTTTTACAAATCCTTTTGATAGTTGTAGAAATCAGAGACGTCAAAAAGAAATTACATGTATCAAAACACAAGAAGGCAGTATGTTACATACAAATAGAGAAATTTTGCAAGAGATAGAACATTTTATTTCTAAAATGTTCCAGGAAGATACTGCAATAGGTGAGAGTGGTTTAGATGACTGGTTGTTAGATTTACATCTTCCACAAGTTCCTGATAGCTTTTTTCTTTCTTTATTGGCTCCTATTACGAGTGTGGAACTTACAAATATAATTACTTCTCTCCTATTAGGGAAGGCACCAGGTAGCGATGGTTTACCCAGTGAAGTATATGCTCATATAAATCGATGTTTAGGGAAGGAATTAGTATCCATATATAATACTTGCCTTTTCAATAACCACATTCCGGATAACATGAATATTAGTTCATTGATATTGTTGTTTAAAAGTGGGGAAAAGGAGTGTTTGAGGAATTGGAGGCCTGTTTCTCTTTTGAATTCTGATTTAAAAATTCTCACCAAAATACTTAGTGGTAAACTCAGATTAGTTTGACAAGACATAATTTTACCAACGCAATTTTGTTTGGTACCAGGGAGACGGATTACAGATGGTCTTATTTTGTTGAGAGAAATAATGGAAAAAGGAAGGTTACAAGAAATTATGGGTTTTTTGGTCAGTTTGGATCAAGCAAAAGCTTTTGATAGAGTGGCACGCAGGTATATATGGAAATGCCTTTTGAAATGTAATTTTCCGGATGCCTTTTATAAATTGGATCCGTATGTGTTATGCAAATGCCTCCACCATATCATATGTGAATGAGTGGTTGGCTTCTAGTTGTGCAGTAAAGAGAGGAGTCAGACAAGACTGTCCTTTAAGCCCTATGTTATATATTTTGACTTTAGAGCCTTTATTGCATAAGGTGATGTTGGATTCAGCAATTCAAGGGGTAACAATTTTGAGTATTGATAATGAGATCAAATACATTGCATATGCCGATGATTTATGTTTTACCTTGGCAGATTTTCCCTCTAGTGAAGTATTGGGAGCTTTGTTAAACAACTTCACCAGGGGAACAGGTTCCAGGATAAATATCACTAAAAGTAAGTGTATTCCAATTGGGTCGGTTTCTACACAGCATCGGGACATACTTGGTATAACCATTACTTATGCCCACTGTAAGATTTATGGGGTATTTTTTGGGCAAGATGATATGGGTTTTCTGAATTGGGATATTTTATTAACAGATGCTCAGAAGAAAGTAGTATGTTGGAACAGATGGTTTCTTTCAAAACAAAAGAGGGCGTATATGGTAAAAACATTTTTGTTGAGTATGTTTTTACATCTTAGTACAGTGTATATGCTACCTATACAGTTGGAAACAAGGGTATATAGTGTTTCTTTTCCAGGGTATCTGGGGCAGCCGCCTTAACCCTATAAAGAGAGGAGTATTGTATTTACCTATTGAGAAGGGCAGTTTGGGGCTGATTAATCCGGTTTTGTTTTTCTTTAGTATATTTTTTCAAGCAAATATCTTACCCCTTTTACAAAGGCAAGAAAAATGTTGGTGCCCTTGGGTTTTGGATACTATAGCACCTTGGTTAGTATCTTGGGAAACCCATAAGCGTATTGCTAGACAGAAATCCATTTTTGGATTGTCAGTATATTTTCAACAATGTTTTAGTAAAATTAAATTATGGGGCATAACAAAGTTTGAAGGGTATACCTTCTCAAGGAAAGAGTTATATAATTATTTAGTACAGAAATTCTTTTGGGAACGTACTCATTTTGGGACTCGATCTGATGGGGAATTTAAACAAATTATATAAATGTTGGGAAATAATCGAATACCTGCATATATGTGGGATGTTTTGTGGCTTTGCGTTCATGGAAAGCTGAATGTAAAAAATAATTTGAAACATAAAGGATGTATGGAGAGATATTGTCCAAGGCAGGATTGGTGTGGTCAAGATTTGGAAACAATGAACCATTTGTTTTTTGAATGTGCTTATATAACTCAGTTTTGGAAAGTAGCTACAAACCATTGGATGGGCTTCGAACTTACAGCTATGAATTCAGAGATTTTATTTTTAGGACTTATGCCTCGAAACTGGAAGATATATGATACCGGGACATTACATTTAATATTCACATTTATAAAATATCATATCTGGCAGATACGGTGCCAGTGGTCTTTTAGACAACAATATGTGACCCCAGAACAATTATTTTGGATAATCCATAAGAGTTTGAAAAGTTATAAATTGCAAGAATCATTTATAGTCCCGTTTCACACATACAAATTATGGTGGACTAATATTGCTTGGTTAGACACTGGTTACAAGTTTATATTTCTGCTGCTTTGATATTGTATGTTCAAAATACTTATTTGTGTTTGTCTTTTTATTGGAATAATTGTTATTATTTTGTGTAATTTAACATGGTTTATTTTGGAATTTTGTTATGAAACTTAAAAATACCCCTTATTTTTTAGTGGGGGTCGGAGGGGGTTTTCTCTTTAGTATCAAAGATGTCTTTGAGTTTATAGGTTTTATGAGAGTGTTTAACTATTTGTCTGTTTGAAATACTTATTTTTTTTTTAATGATTTGTAGATTTATGTGTGTGAAGTGACATTTTGTACACTATTTTTGGATTTGTGAAGTTTCTAATAAAAAATTCCCCTACTCTTTTCGATAAGTGCCATGGGATCTTTAACATCCACCTGAACTACCACCAATCCAGGTAGATGGGACCTCTGTTTAACATCTCATCTGAGAGACGGTACCTCAGAAGTGCAGCACCCCCTCTCATGCTGCACTACAGTGTCAGTACTGGGATATTAACCCAAGTGCCAGATGAGGGAACTGAACCCACAGCCCTCTGATCTCCTGGCCTCAGAGGGAAGTGTGCTACCTACTGAGCCACTGACACTGACAAACATATTAGGGCCATTCTGAGGAAAGATCTTTCCTATGCTACAGCAGCTCACATTATTCAAACTAATGACCCCTCTTCGCATGTTTTTAAATTTATGGTGATTGATAAAATATGCCGGAATCCTAGAGGGTGAGATTATGATAATTTAGTTTTACGGAGAGAGAACTTTTGGGATTTTAACTTTGAGGGCTAATATCCCAGGACTGAATGGGCCACTGGAAATCTATCCATATCTTAAGAAACATTGAATTACTTTTATGATATGCTAGCCACTGAATTTCCTCCCCTTATATTAAATTGGAAATATTAAAGAGAAACAATATTTCTATTTTTTAATGAATAATTGAATTTGCATTTAAATATGATGTCTCTGTTTTTTCTAATAGGAATATTGAAGGTGTAATTGAATAATTAATGAATGTAGTTTATTTTTATTGAATGTTGTGCTAATGAGTAATGTGTATTTAGATACAAGATGTGGATCACCTGTGTATTTATGTATTTAAGAGGAGTGTTACTTTGGATTTTTAGCCTTTGAGAAAGGACTGTAGCAAGTCCGAAACATGTCAGGCCATGTCTTTTGTGGCATAATGGTATAATAAAAGTGAATATTTGAAATTGTATGCATCCCTCTCAGAAGTCTGCGTGTGCCAGAACCTTTTTGCTGTTTACTGGATCTAGTTGGTTCTTTGAGCACCGCGTCCCAGTGCGCACTCATTTGGGAGAAACATACTCGATCATGTAGAGGAGGCCATGGCATCTACCCTATGGCCTGTGGAGGTGATGGGAGTGCTGGGTGGTGGCTATGAAAGCCAAGTGAGACCTGCCCAGCCATGTAAGTAGCTGCTAGTGCAGTGTCCTGTAAGCAGTCTATGTATGTTTCATAGTTTCATAGTCTTATACAGGTTCATAAGGCCGAGGGTCCATAACGAACCCACCACCACCACTAACTTCAGTGGTGGAAGCTATATTTTTTGTTATCCATATAATGATCCAAATTTAATTTAAACTGTTCAACTGATTTACTCATAACAATACTACTAGGTAATGTGCTCCATAAAGCTGGAGCTCTTTGCGTGAAGAAATTTTTCCACCTTGTTGTCTTACTTACAGTAGTTTTCAATTGCAGTTTATGAGACCTGGTATTATTTTGTATTGTTTGTTTCTCTAAACAAATAGTAACAAACAGGGATTCATATTGAAATGCTTTAAAGGGATAGATCATGTCACCTCTTAGGGATCTATATTCCATTGAGTACAGGTTTAAAACTCTTAACCTATCACTGTAATCTTTGTTTTTAACACTATTAATATATTTGTAACCCTACGTTGCACTCTCTCTACCATATTTTTACAATCTATAGTGGTAGGGGAACAAAAAGGAGCACAGTACTCCAAGTGTGGTCGAATAAAGCTAGTATATAGGGGAAGTATTACTTCTGGGTTTCTGCATTTTATATGCCTCTGAATGCATCACAAGATGCCATAGCATTTCTTAATTGTTTTATTTATATGAGTGTCAAATTTAAGATTATCTTTTATTATGACACACAGATTTTTTTCTTCCATAGTTGTTATAAGTTGGACATTGTTGATTACATATTATGCCATAGCATTATTTTTGCCCATGTGCATCACCTTGCATTTTTGTTCATTAAAATTCATTTTATTAAGTTGTGCTCAGTCACACAATTACATAGATACATAGACAGTGTCAGCAGATAAGGGCCTGTGGCTCACCCAGTCTGCCCATTTGAGCTTGTAAGTTCAGTTTATGTTTTCCTAGAAGTCCATTGCCCCTTACCCCTGACCTCCAGAATTCCTTTATGTCTATTCCATGCATTCTTAAATCCCGTGATTGTTTCAGCCCCCACCACTTCCTCTGGCTGGGTGTTCCACTTGTCCACCACCTGTTCTGTGAAGAAATTCTTCCTCATGTTTCCTCTGAATCGTCCTCCCTCCAACTTCATCCCATGCCCTCTAGTCCGGGAACATCTTTTTTGCTTAAAAATAGTGTAATCCTGCACCCTGTTCCTCCCTGTAAGATACTTGTATGTCTCTATCATATCCCCTCTCTCCCTCCTCTCCTCCAGGGAGTACATATTCAGCTCCTTCAACCTGTCCTCATAGCACTTGTGATGCAATCCATGTACCATCTTTGTTGCCCTCCTCTGAACCTTCTCTACCCTGTCTATGTCCTTACGTAGGTAAGGTCTCCAGAACTGTACATTGTACTCCAGGTGGGGCCTCACTAGTGTCTTGTATAGTGGAATTACGACCTCCCTTTTCCTGCTGGTGATGCCCCTGCCTATGCATCCCAGCATCCTATTTGCTTTACCTGCTGCCTTGTCACACTGTTTCCCTACCTTGAGGTCATCAGAGATGATAACCCCAAGATCCCTTTCCTGCTTGGTGCATGCAATTTGTTTAAATTATCCTGTAAATTATTGATTGATTCAGCATTGTTCACAATACATCCAATTTTGCAGTCATCTGCATATTTAGTAATCCAGACACCACTGCTCATCTGCATATTTAGTAATCCAAACACCACTGCTCATCTGCATATTTAGCAATCCAGACACCACTGCTCATCTGCATATTTAGCAATCCAGACACCACTGCTCATCTGCATATTTAGTAATCCAGACACCACTGCTCATCTGCATGCTTGAAACAAATATATTAAATAATAATGGGCCCAACACAGAGCCCTGAGGAACCCCACTTGTGACATATGTCCAGTTGGATTCATGTCCTCTGATAACTACTTTCTGTTGTCTGTTTGTTAACCATGAGTCTATCCATTTTATGATTTTTGTATCTAGATTTATTTTAACTAATTGTTCTGTTAGGATTCTATGTGACACTGTATTGAATGCCTCGGCATAGTCCAAAAAAATTATGTCAACAGGCATTCCATGTTCCAATGCCTCACTGACTGGATCAAAAAAATTTATAAGGTAAGTTAAACATGACCGACCTGATGTAAATCCATGTTGAGAGATATCAGTACAGCCACTTATTTTTATATGATCGAGTATTTTATTCTGTATTAGTTGCTCCATCAATTTGCTGATGATTGATGTAAGACTGATAGGTCTGTAATTACATACATTTTGTTTATCACCTCCTTTGAATATTGATGTAATATTAGCTCTACCCCATGATTCAAGGGTTTTCCCTTCCTTAATAGATGTGTTAAAAAAAATAGTTAGTGGCCCCACTAGCTCTTTACTTAATGTTTTTATGAAAAGAGGACTTTTACCGTCAGGTCCTGGGGATGATCCTGTTTTTAACAGTCCAATGACATTTAATACATTTTGTTCAGAAAACAAGATTGTAGAGTCTCACGTGTTTAATGTATGTAAGTCAAAACTATTATCCTCTTTAAATCACTTCCAAAATAGGAGTTAAGTTCTTTTGCTATATCGGTCTCATCATTCAGTAGTTTGTTATTAGATACTAGAGGACCAATTTCTTTTTGATTTCCTGTTAGTGTCCCAACATAATTATAAAACTGCTTTCTGTTGTCTCGTTATTTTTGACTAAATTTTGTTCTAGTTTTTGCTTTGCCAATCAAATTTGTTTTTTTGCTTTCTTTGCTAACATTCTAAATGTATCCAGGTCATCATTCTTGTTTGATTTTTTATATTTACAGTATGCTCTTTTTTTTATTTATTAGATTCCTTATTTTCCTATTCCACCATGGTGGAATTCTTTGTTTCTTGTTGTTATATTTAGTTCTTAAAGGTACCCATTCATTAATACAGTAATTAATCTATTTTTCAATGCACTCCCAAGTTTGTTCTAGGTTGAGATTATTTAGAGTCTCCTTCCAATTCCACTTGTGAAGGTGGGTTTTGATGTTTCTGAACATCGTTATTCCATTAATTTCTTTAGTATGTTTTATTAGATTAATCTGAACCATATTATGGTCACTGTCACTAAGGGGGGACAAGATTAGTGGGGTTGTAGAGATTCTTAATATTAGTCAATATTAAATCGAGAATATTGTTATTCCTAGTTGGAAGTTTGACTAATTGTTCTAAATCATGAAGAGAACTAATTTCCATGAATCTTTTTTCAAGCTGTCCCTTGGTATCATAATGTATCCAGTTTATATTTGGAAGATTAAAATCTCCCATCAAGATAAAATAACTTTTTTATTTCCATGTTCTCAATTTCATCAAGGAAAAGTTGATTTTCAGCTGGTCCAAGGTTGGGGGAGCGGTAGGCTAGACCGATTGTCATAATGTTATTATCTAGTGGTAGTTTGACCCATATTATTTCTGTGTTGGACTCATGAGGAAATATCTGATATCCCTTAAGGTGTTCAGCAACATACAAAGCCACCCTGTCCCCCTTTTTTATCTGACCTATTTTTTAGAAAGCTAGTATAGCCTGGTATGTAAGTATTCCATTCAGTGTCTGAGAACCAAGTCTCTGTGACTCTGCAGATGTCAATTTTCATGGTGGTAAGGGTATGTTTTAATTCGTCCATTTTGTTGGACAGGCTACTAACATTTAATAGTAGGATCTTTATTTCTTTATTGTATTGTGTTTTGTTCATAATTACTTTACCAATTTTGTTTATTTCCCTATCTTTATTTATAGATGCATTATTATTGTTATTAGTTATTGAGAAAACCTTGGATACTGGGTTAGGTTGATTCTGATGATCGAAATTAAAGTGTTATGTATACTGATTTTAGACTCCACCCCCTCGCTTCTAGTTTAAATAATTAGTAATACAGTTTCCCAGTCTTTCTCCCAAAAGCTGACTTCCCTGTTTACTCAGGTGTAACCCATCTCTACTATAGAGATTATCTCTGTGTGAAAATTCTTCCCAATGCGTTATACATCCAATAGCTTGTTTTTTACACCATTGCCTAAGCCAGTTATTTATGTGTTTTATTTTGCACATCTGCTGATAAGATGCCCTGGGAATGGGAAGAATTTCTGAAAATATAAGTTTGCACTCTAGGTCCATCATTCTGTTAGTCAGATTGACAAATTCTTGCTTGACCTGTTACCTATTTTGTTGTAAAACATTGTTGGCACCAGCATGAATAATTATAAGCTTTTTTTAATTCCTGCTGTTCAGTATATCTTTGGTCATTTTTGTAATGTGTGAGAGTTTAGCTCCTTTGAACCATGACATGGTTCTGTTATATTTGTCCGGGTCACAAATAGCCATATCCAATCCCTTCACAATAGAATCTCCTAGTACATAAATCTGCTTTGCATTACTGTTTGTATTGTCTGTTTCCATGTTTTCTTCTGTGTGCTGTTGGTCTACTATTACATCTTGATTTGCTTCATTAGTTGGTATTATGACTGGTTCAAATGTAATTAAATGCCCATTTGATGTACTTAATGGTATACTGTCTGATTCAATATTTAGTAAGTTAGATTCAGCTATTTCCACTGTTCCTACATAGTCATTTTGTGTTTCCTCATTTATAAGTGGGTCAAATCTATTCTGTACTGCAAGAGTGAACTGGTCTGCTTTTCTACCTTTTCTAACTTTCTTTTTGAGTGAGTATATATAAGTATGGATGCATGTATATGCCAGTGCTGGGTAATATATTGGTTGTAGGCCATGCTACTGTTACCCTGTCACCCAGTATATAGCCATCTGTGTGCAGGTCCGTGACCATGCCTCATGTGGTGTTGCCCGTGTGCTCTCTGGTTCTGGGATGTGTGCTCCCTGAGGAGGGGGGTCTGTGCTTGCTGCTGCTGGGATGTGTGTCCACTGGTGCTGAGTGTGTGTTCCCTGGTGTCAGGGTGTGTGTCCACTGGTGCTGGGTGAGTGTTCACTGTTGGTGGGGTGTGTACTTGCTGGTGCTGGGTGTAGTTACACAGGTGTGGAGGTGTGAGCATACTTGTGCTGGACCATGTGCACACTGGTGCTGGGTTGTGTGCCCCACGGTAATGATGTGTGTGTGCACACCAGTGTAGTGGTGTGCTGGTCCTTAGGGATATTGGCAGTGCACTGCACACACAACCTGGGCAATGTGGCACCATATGCTGGGCATGCATGCTGCCTCAGCGTGTACACTGCTCTGTCCGGTACAGTACTATATATCTACCATCTCCTCTACCAACAGTGCAGCATGTCAGATAGGACACAGAGGAGGACAACCAAGGGCCATCTTGGAGTTTGCAGCCCCTGCTGTCTGCCTGTCTGTGCTAGTCAGCAGACAGCAGTGAAAACAATGTGGAAGAGGACAACAACACCTACATTGACAGCATGGACCTGGTGGGGCATGCTTCAGACCCAAAGAGGTTTCCCTCCTGCAAGCCCCATACCAATAGAGCCCAGCTGCTGTCCACATGTTACCCAGTGGTCACAAGGGTGCAGTCCATCACAATCCCTGGCACAGCCCCTGCTGTGCCACCCCAGAACCTCACCCATGGCATAGCTGATGGCCCACCACCCCTGGCCGATATGGCAAGGCCAGCCACCACTTTGCCTCCCCATAATGCATCCTCTGGCATGACCACAGCCCTGCCACCCCACACCAATTGCACCTGGCCAGCCACAGCCAGCCTGCAGCACCCACCATGGACCACCGCACCTACCACAATGCAATAAAAGCCCATACACTAGCCACAGGTGCAGCCAGACCCTGTCTCAGTAGACAGTCCCTGGCAACAGTGGGATAGCAGCAGCTGCTGCTATCCACTGTGGAGGCACAGAGTGTTGTGCAGCAGGCACTGACATGCCTTCAGAACATGCTACACAAGGACCTGCAGCGTGCTGAGCAGTGGGTGAAGGCACACCGTGTTGAGCACATGGTGGCCCTACGTGACCTGAGCTAGGCTGTGGATGCTATCATGACCACCCTTTGTGGTAGCCTGTGTGCCACTGTGCTTGAGGCTGCAGCCATGGTGGCAGGCACTGTGAGGGCTGGACATAGCCCTGGCCTGTCCAGTGGGAGTAGTGCCACCCCAAAATGGACACAATGGCATATGCCCACACCATACAGTTAGGATGAGAACGCCCAGTACACCCAGGACTTCCAGGCCAATGAGGACACCACACACACCAGGTCACAACCTGCCCCTTTCCACAGGCAGTACCCCACAGGGCCATGGCTGGTGGTGGGTAACACCATCCCCATGCTCAACCCCATACAGTGGATGAGGTCCCCTCCAACCATACCAGGAACAGCGCAGCCATATCATCCATACCTGGGGTAGTGGTAGGGGACACACATAGGCTGTGTATGGCTACCACTTGCCAACAAGTTTGCCTTTTCTCTCCCGCAGTGCCCTTGTGACATCCCCATCTGCCCCATGACCTAGCTCAAGCAGTTCTACCACCAGCATGGATGGCCTATACTACAGCTCCCACCCTAGCAGGCTGACAGGTATCTCTATTTACAACCCTGTTCCCCCCTCATAATCTGAGGTTGTGTGTACTCCATGTGCTACCCGCATGCATGGGAGGCCTGTTATGCCATGCATTCCCATCCCCACCTGGATGGCATGCATCACTGTTGACACCCATTTAGGACCACCTTCTAACATGGAGTTCTGTTTGTGTGTGCCCTATTTGCCAGCCCCACCTGTTAGCAGTGCATTTCTGTATCACCCATTTTGTTACCCCCCTGCCTAGCATGATGCACAGTATGCACTGCTGTTGTTTGACAATACATTGCTTAACCATATTACCATCTCCTGTGTGGTCTGTACTCACCCGCAGTGTCCAAAGATGTCTCTTATGATTCAGGCTCTGTACTCCTGGGCCCATCTGGCCATTCTGGGATCATGCCTTTCAAGTTGTTCTGGTATCCCCTGGTCCTCTGGCTCCAAATCTGATGCAAGGTGTTCCTTTGTGGTTGTTATGCATATCCCATGGTTGAGTGGCATGTTGTGTAGTATACAACAGGCAAGGAATATGGCACAGGCCTTCTGAGGGGGTGTACTGTAGGGCACCACTGGAATGGTCAAGGCAGCAGAATCACATCTTGAGCATTCCAAACACATGCTTGATGATGTTGTGTGTGGTGATGTGTGCCGCATCGTACCTGTCCTCTGAAACAGATGCAAAATGAAGGATGGGTGTGAGGAGCCAGTGATGCAGTAGATAGGCACTGTCCCCTATGTAGGTAAAGGGCATAGGTTAGTGTCACATAGAAACATAAACAATGACAGTAGAAGATCACAAGTTCATTCAGTCTGCTCATAAACCCTAAATAACCCTGGACCTGTTGTCCATACAGGGTTCTAACCTATCATGTACCATATGGTGCAGCGGAAGTGGGCCTGCAGGTTATATTCACTTATGAGGTGGCCACTAGCGATGTCCCATATTCAAAATACTGGCGCAGAATGGACTTGTGCTATATTGAGGTGTCATGGGCGCTGTTGGGTTACTGTGCCAGGACTCTGATGATGCACCCTGTTGCATCACATACCATCTGGCAGTTTATAGATTGATACCCGTTCCTATTGAGATAGGCCTCCACTCCATCATTGGCGGGTGCCTGTATAGTAACATGGGTGCAGTTAATGGCACCAAGTTCAGATGGTGCGTGTGCAACATGATGGAACTGCTGCATGGTTGCTGTTCACTCTTCTGGTGTGCTGGGGAATATGATGAACTTCCCAGCATGGTCCGGGCAGCGTGTCTAGGAACTGGCCCAACAGATGTGAGGTGGCCGACTGCAAGATACCAGTGGTGTCCCCCACCAGTGTCTGAAATGTACTGGTGGCCAGGAAACACACTATAGCCATCACCTTCTGCTCTACAGACAATGTATGGCTGTGCTGTTTTTTTTCCAGGAGTTGGTCATGCAATAGTTCACACAGCTGCCTAATCAATCAATCAATCAATCAAAATCTTTATTTATTCAGGCGAACATCATTGAGCAAAGCTCATTTACAAGATGGACCTGAGTGGTCATACAAATGAGGATACAAGTATTATTACATAGACAAGAATAGAATAAATAGCAATACAATGGCATGAAATGATTATATACAACAATTTACATATATACAAGTAACAATAGAACCATTTAGCCTGTAGGAAAAAAAGAGGACAAAGGGTATAGCAGTCCTAAAATATAAGTTATATGGTCTAAACTAGTTTTTAAGTGAATATAATAGGTGATTCGAAGAAAGAAATTGAGTTAATATAATGGATAGAAAAGGAGGTTTAGTTGGGTCAGATTGGTGGGGATTATGCTTTATAAAAGCAATTGCAGAGCTCTGGAAAAGAGGCGGAGAACAATCTTTTGAAGGATGCCAGAGGTAGTAGGCTATCTAGCTTCATGGATTTTTGGAGAGAGTTCCATGCAGCTGCTAAGGAATAGCTGAAAGCAGCCCTCCCATACGGTGCAGGCATTGGGGACCTTTAATGTGATGAGTTTACTGATCCTTAAGGTGTATGGCCTGGTTGTAATTTGGGTAAAGCAATCAGTGATATAGGTCGGTAGTTTGCCTGTTAACGCTTTGAGTATCCAGATAACAGCATTCCTATTTCTTCTGTGTTGCAATGATGTCCAGTTGACTGCCATATAAAGGAGCAATGATGGGTGTTGGAGGAAGGTCAGTAATAAATCTTATGGACCTGTGATACAGGGTGTCCAGCTTATGTAAGAGATGACTTGAACAATGGCAGTAGAGAAAATCAGCATAATCAATGAGGGATAGGAATGAGGCCTGAATTAACCTTTTTGGAATCACTGTTTAGGTAATGTTTTATTCTAAAAATAGTCCGAGCCTCTGTCTTAGCTTTTAAGTAACTCTTCAATATGGACAGAATAGTCAAGCCTGTTATCTATCCAGACTCCAAGGTATTTGAAGTTATCAACAAATTCAAGTTTCTCCAAGTAAGGTGGATATATGTAGGGTGTTGGATGCTGGGGTAGTGGTAGTACAGCTCTTTGTGTAAAGAACATAGCTTTTGTTTTTGCATTTAGAAGTAGTTTTTGTCAAGTAGATTGTGCTGCAGAATGGAGAATTCGGATTGTAGAAGTTCACAGGCTTTGAAAGGTGAGGGATTGCTGACATAAATACAGTATCATCAGCAAACAGATGAATGTTAGATTGAGTGAGGTTGGCATCAATATTGTTTATATAAATAGCAAAGAGGATAGGGCCAAGAATAGAGCCTTGTGGTACACCCCTTAGCAGAGGTTTTGAGGTGGATAGGTAATTTCCATTTCTAACCAGTTGCACTATCTGAAAGGTAATCCTTAAACCAGTTGAGTGATAGGGAATCCAGGCCAATGAGTTAAGGAGGTGAGTAATAAGTCATGATCCACTGTGTCAAAGGCTTTACTCAAATCCAGAAACACAGCACAGGTAAAATTTTTTGTCCAAATTAGTCTGCCAATCGTTGGTTACCTTGGCTAAGGCAGTAATGGTGCTATGCTTTGATCTAAATCCAGATTGTGCAGAATTTAGAAGGTTATTGTTATCCAGATAGTCCCTTAACTGAGAGTTTACTAGTTTTTCGAGCATCTTAGATAGTACTGGTAGGATGGAGATAGGTCTGTAATTGTTGAGATCCCTAGTATCACCAGATTTGAGTAATGGAACTACTTGAGCTGTTTTCCAAGTAGATGGAATGGATCCAGTAGTTAGGGAAAGATTGAAGAGATGAGTAAGGGGGGCAGATAAGACATGTGAAGCAATTTTCAGGAAATAGGGATCAGGGAGTCTGCACCTGCACTTTTAGTTGTGTCTAAATTAGAGGAGATCTTCCACTTCTTTCACGGATATTGGGATGAAGGAAAAGTTGAAGTGGCCATTTGTCCCAAGTAGTTTGCAGGTTCAAGGAAGATCTCAGGATATTTGCAGGTGATGAGTCAAATGCTAGGCCAGCAGTGGTGAAGTGAACATTGAAGGTATTTAAGATTTCTTGTTTACCTGTAATTTCTGTGTCATTTAGTAGCAATTTGGTGGTTAAGGCAGGAGTAGAATTCTGGCCCAGAAGTCCTTTTATTGTACCCCAGAGTCTGGATGGGTTATTGTAGGAGGCATCCAATTCAGCTGTATAGTAGGCATTTTGGCAGTTCTTATTTTTTGTACATGAATTCCTTGCTTTTCTGAAATTTAGCCAATCACTGGTGTCCTTTGTTTTTCTTGCCTTTTCCACAGCTTGTCTCTGGTTCTCAAGGCTGCTTTAAGCTCAGAGGTGAACCAAGGCAGGATTTTACCTTAGTTCTGATACTGGTGATAGGTGCATGAATATTGAGAACATTGGTGATAATATCCTTTAAAGTCTGGAGTGCTGTTTCAACAGAGGTTGTAAGATAGAAATCTTGCCAATATATTGTAGTACTCAGGTCATGGAGGTAACCTGAGATATTGAAATTCTTTTTTGACCTTTTGAGGATAAATTCTGCAGGATTTGGTGGTTTGAGTGTGGATCTTATGCCAGCTATAGGGTAATGGTCACTCACATCACTTGGCAGTACTCCTGCATGTGAGTATAAGTGAGGCTTGTTTACCAACATAATATCCAGGAGTGAGCTGTTGCTGGAATTTCTTCGGTTAATCCTAGTTGGGTCTTTAATCAGCTGTGTGAATCCATAGGTGTCACAAAAGGTTATCAAAGGTGCAGATACATTAGACAACCAGTTTAAATTCAAATCACCAAGGATGACGGTATCTTCAGGGCCTTGGTTGAGAATTGACCCTAGGTGAGAAAGCAGTTTAAGGCCTGCAGAGGGGCCTATAGCATCCAATCAGTTTAAATGGAGACAATTAGGAAGGCAAATTTTGATTGATAAACATTCAAATTCATTTGGCTCAGATGTGTTGATGAGGCAGGTTGCAGAGATGGTGTCCTTAATGTATATGGCACCCACCACCCTGGAAGGGCGATCTGCTCTGAAGAGCTGGTAATTGGGAAATGTTTACAACACTGTCTTTTGTTGTAGGCCTGAGCCAAGATTCAGAGATGACCAGGAAGTCTGGAAGAGTATGTGCCACCAAGCCTGTATTAAGATGAACTTTTAGGAGGCTGCAAGCATTGAAGTGTATGAAGCTTAGTCCTTTTATGGTAGTCAGCTCAGAAGGGAAGATAAATTGACAATGGGGCCAGGATTAATCTCAATGGTGCCAATGCATAAAAGGAGGTAGAAGATTAATTTGACTAGGGCCCAAGGGATAGGGATAGAGAGTGATCAGAGCATTTCCTCTTAATCCTAGATGCACACTGTGTAGTGGGAGATGGTGCTGTTATATAGGTGTGTCTTTTATCATAACAATAGGAGTCTGATGGACAGGCATAGAGGGTTTTATAGATCCAGGATACATGTAAAGGGCTAGGGGAGAGCTGGATTGTTAGAGAGGCTTTATGTGGGATACCCCAGGGTTGCAGTGTAATAGTGGTTCAAAGTGAATAAAGAATAGATGGTTGTACATTGTGGATGGCAGTGGAGAGCAGAACATATTCATTAACTTATTCAGTCATGACAGGGGTATAATATGATTATCATAATGGAATGGGGAGATGAGAGGTTAAGGAGCAAAAGGAAACAAGTTAGCATTATGCGGGGTAGGTATGGGTTAACAGAAGGGAATTAGATGTGGCGTGGATGAGAGAAATGGCGGGAAAGAGTGTATAAATACAATTAACCAAGAGGGGGGGCGGGCAAAAATTTTGCGGCTTTGCCCGTACCTTTCACACTGCTTCTCCCGGCCTCCTGGAACTCTTGGTCGGCTGGAGGTCACCGCCGGCCCGCTGGCGGCTCGGAGCCCCTTCTGCGGCTGGAGCTGGAGGGCAATGCCGGCTGCAAGTCAGGGGACAGAGGAGAAGGCAGTGAGAAGGCAATTTTATTGCAGGCAATCTGCAATTAGGTGCAAGAAACAAGAATCTGCACAACAAAAGACTGGGAGGGTTTGGGGGTTAGGCGCCTAAGCGTCTAGCCCACACAGATCCCCAGAAAAGGCTGAATCACTAGCAAACATCACATCAAAACATGTTTAAATTACCCACAATTTTAAGTAAAAACAGCTCTTTTAAGGAAATTAACACAAGTTACAGCTAATCAGAAAATCCCATCCAGAGAAAAGTGTTGCAGAGTCCAGCTAAAGTCAATGGGAAAAGGCCACCAATCGGAAGCAAGGCAGAGACAGCGGTCGCTTCGATTGGTTGCGGCTTTGCCCGTATCTTCACACTGCTTCTCCCGGCCTCCTGGAACTCTTGGTCGGCTGGAGGTCACCGCCGGCCCGCTGGCGGCTCGGAGCCCCTTCTGCGGCTGGAGCTGGAGGGCAATGCCGGCTGCAAGTCAGGGGACAGAGGAGAAGGCAGTGAGAAGGCAATTTTCTGCCAAACCTGTACTGACCCACAGTCTGGTTGTCACTGAGGACTTCATATGTGACTTGTGGACAGTACTGTCCATGTGTATCATAGGGCCTCCATGGCCTATGTATGAGCCCAGGGTGGGCATTGGTCCTCTCCTCATCCTGTAAAACCTGCTGCAGCAGGTACACTATATGTGCTTCCGTGAGCACCATCTTGAACTGTGGCCTGTAGTGTCTCCACCTGCCTTTGGGGTTTGCCCAGTTTAAGATGGCCTTTTTATAGGCGGTAATTGCACAGCACTAATTGACCTGCACAAACCCCTTTGCTCAGTGCTAACATTCAGAATATTGCATTGCACTGATATACATATTCCGGCCCCTGCCTTTGCATTCTGCATTCATTATTTCTGCACAAGGGCACAAATGGGTTTAGCATACACAGTGATCCCCTTAGAATATGGGAGTTCAGCACAAACCACATGCAATGCGGGCACAAGCACTTTGCACCTGGTGCAAAGCTTTGACTATCTGGGCCCAGACATCTTACCCGTTATCTATGGGACTCTTTCTGCTATCACAAGCCTCTGCCTATTGATTATTAAAAAGGGGAGGTCAGTGTTGTTAGTCCCTCAGTAATATTTGAGAAGTCTAATATAAGTGAAGGAAATGGGTGTTTGGGGTTACAGGCAATTGTAAGACTTAGAAGTGCGGTAATCCTATTGTTTCAGACTGTATCAAATAGAATTGAATGTGAGCTCACTATAGACAATTGGCCATCTGGGTCAAATACCTCAGGGGGATTAGTACCCCAAGTCAATGTAAATTATGAACTGATGATCGTAAATAGAGGAATCTGATTGACCCAGAGCTCTTTAAAGCCGTGATGATATCGGGCAACATCATCATGGTTTCAAAAAAGTTCCAGCACCACCAACCTCCTTGCTCTCTACTGTCTGAGAACTATATTTTTTCAAAATGTACTCCTACACCACCCAAAAACTCATTCATAAAACATTTTAAAACCTGTTTCTTTTATTTTTTTATTTATAAAACTTGAAACTCAATTCATAATAGCAATAAGTCTCTCCAGGGTGTGGTATATCATGGGATATCGTCACTTCTCGGGTGGTTGGATGCACTCGGCCTGCGGCCTCATGCCCAACCACCTGAGGCAAGACGATATCCCATGACTTACCACACCCTGTCATGCCTTGTTGCTTAATTATACAATGGCAAGAAAGTTTCCTGTCCTCTGATTGGTTACTGGGTACCTTCAACAGTGATGTTATTTCACAATAACATCACTATATAAAGTGCAGGCACACAGCTAACCGCAGAACAGTAAAAGAAATCCCTCTCCACGCAAGCCATTGTGAAGCCAACACTGTCCTGCCCACACTGAACCACATTACGGGACACTGAAGCCATCACTGCGTCCCCCCCAACAGTAATTTTCTCCCTCACTCCACCACTGTGCAGTGATACAAATTTTCACTCTCCATCCCCTAGGAAAAAATGTGGCAACATTTCTTCTTTAATTTGAAACAAAATGTGGCAAGCTGGCATTACTCACTGGCGTGACAGTTAGCTCTGTGTTTCACTTTCAGTTCCAATGGTTTCCCCATTAGATTTCTGCCTGCCATTCAGTGTCCCCAGTTGATTTATTGCAATTTATTTACTATTTCTTGTCCTAAAGTGAAGCTGGCATGCTGATTGGTTTCTCGGTTCACAGTCAGTACCGTGATCATTGCTAGTGCATGCCCAGTTGTTAAACAGCATTTGCTCAAGTAAGCAGAAATCGACAGGCTCTTCAGGTTTAAAAAGTGGCCATGGCACACCATTAAAATTGGCAGAACCGGCTCAATAAACTGCGTTGCCACAAACAATCATGTATGTCTGTGTGAGTCTCGGATGGGGGGAGGGGGAGAGATGCACACAAACTGAAAGACACACAGAATCACATAAACATTGGGGTGGGGAGCATGAAGCACCAGCACCACCTACTGGACTATGTTTTTTCACATTTCCAATTCATGCCTCCCACTCTAAAAAAAAATAAACATGTCATAAAAAAACTATTTTTATGCCGGCCTGCTGGGGCAGCGGTAGTGCTACTGATTGCAACGTCCACAATCTGAGTTCAGGAATGGGCTTGGGTTGCTGGAGGGCCAGCTGAGATAGGAGGCTAGAGCATCCAGGGACTACTCATCTCCTCTGGGGGGAGGGAGGAATCTTGGCTTCTTGCATGACCGGCCTCTGGCAGTGACTGGAGGATCAGCAAGCCCTTGCCGTGCATAGGGGAGGAGCATGACAGACACTGGCTTCTGCCTTGGTGTCAGTGCATGTCGTGTCTCCAGGGGGATGTACACAGAAAAATACCTTGGCCCAGTGCGACACCGACATGAGGGTCAGAGATAGGCCCTCGCCACTGATGCTGCTACTTGAGATGGACCCTGATGAGGACAAGAGGTACTGGAACCAGGAGGGGGTTGAAGTCATGGCCCCCCTGCTCTCACTCTGTCCCCACCTGGGGATAAGCCACAGCTCCGCGTGTGGTTCATCCAGGCTGGCAGGGGTTGGGGGCCAAATCGGGTGACAGTGCCTGGGCTAAAGTGGAAAAAAAATGTTTTAAAAACTTTTCATTATTATTTTAAAATGAGCCATTATATAATAGCAGTAAGGCATGCCAGGGTGTGTATTATTGTGTAATAACATCACTCCTTGGGTGGAGTATATTCATATATATACCCACCCAACCCTACCACTCCACCACCACCACCAGCCTCTACCAACCAACAGGTGTTGGGGTGTGCCTTAGAGTCATCAGCCCTAACTCTCACCCCATTCCATGTGTAAGGAAGCTGAAATGGCACAGTATAGTAGAATGGGGTGAGAGTTAGGCCCGATGACTCCAAGGCACACCCCGATGCCTGTTGGTCTGTGGAGGGTGGTGGTAGGGTTGGGTGGGGGGAGGTATTAGGGACTCAACCCTAACACCTCATTTTCCCTACTTTTGTTGCTTCACCCATAACTGATGCACTAATAAAGTTTTTTGCAATGAATTTCCTTACTTTTTATGTAATTCTGTGTATATGTACACGCATAAGAAATGCCAGTCTTAATTCAAGGGAACATAGAGAAAGACTGGATTAAAAAAGAAGTTTTTGACCTTCCTTTGACCTGGAAGGCCAACTTGCTTGCCAGGAATCTGACAAGTTATTGTCAAAGACTTTGGGGATAACTGACCAAAGGGGTATTTCCAATAATTCACTGAGCAAGGGAAACAGAGGTGACTAAAGTGTTCAGGAGATAGCCCTTTTTAACTTCAAAAAGCAGGATCCTGCAGGGGAAATCAAAAAGGACCAATAAGAAGTAAAGGTGGGGGGGGAAGAGATGCTTCTAGGTGAGACCGGGTGCAGTGTTATTTCCTTGAAAGGGATTTTTGCACCTTGACACCCGGGACATGCAGCTACGGTGCTTTAGATCTGCCCTGCTGGGGATAAGGCTGAAACTGGCCTAAAACCAGATGGAAGGCCCACAGTGCGGGGGTCATCCAGTCACGCCTCTAGCAACAGGGGGTTTGCGGAGGATGGTAAGAGGAGCAATTTCATCTTGAAGTCAGAAAAGTTGAATAAGGTTATAGTGGTTATTAGTTAAGTTAAATAAATAATATTATGTGTTTAGTAGAACAAAAATGTGTGTTAGTAACAATGCACAGAATATATCTTAGGTGTGTTATAAATGTGTGTCCCCATCCCTGGAAGACCATCAAGAAGATAAAGTTAACTCAAAAGATTGAGAATGGATGATCTAAAGATTGTTTCCCTGAATGTGAGGGGTATTAACAACCCGGTGAAAAGAGCTAAAATATTACAGGACTTAAGGAGACGAGGAGCCACGGTGGCCTTCCTCCAGGAAACACATTTGACAGCTCAGGAGCACCTGAAATTAAAAAGAGCCTGGGTAGGAAGTGTATATGCCTCACATTACACGGAAAACCCTCATCGTAGAGGGGTTGCAATCCTGATAAGGAAAGATGTCCCCCTAACAATTTTGCAAGTTAAAACAGATCCACAGGTAGATTTGTACAAATTTAGGGGAGATATAGGGACCAGGATTGCACCCTAGTCAACATTTATGCACCAAATGAAGAAGCTCCCAGGCTGGCATTTCTAGAGACAATAATAAAAGAAGCATTTTCAGATACACAAAGTATGGTGGTTATAGGGGGAGACTTCAACGAAGCCATAAACCCAGGAGTGGACAGATCTGGGAAAACTCCAGGGGGTAACATGAACGGGGAAACTTGTCCTTAGATTGGGTCAGGAACTGGGGCTAACTGAATGCTGGAGGTTCATGCACCCTAGAGGGTGAGATTATTCATACTACTCCCCGCGACATGGAGTCTACTCCAGGATAGATTATTTTCTGATTTCCACTAACTGGGTACAAAGAGTAGAACAATGTTGTATAGGCCCCATAGTTATTTCGGACCACGCGCCAATTCTCCTTAGTGTCTCTAAGGCCCAGTTGATAAGGCAGTCTTGCTGGAGACTCAATGTGAGCCTCCTGAATAGGGAAGACTTTAAAGAACTAATTGAGAATAAAATTCAACAATTTGAACTTGAAAACCCAAAGGGAGAAATGAGAGAGGGAATAAGATGGGACACCCTCAAATGTAGTCTAAGGGGGAAATTATAAAGTACTCCACCAAAATCAAAAGAGAGAGAATTCAACGCAGGGTGCAACTCGAACAAAAGATTCTGCAGTTAGAATCCAACCATCAAGTAAGCCAGGACCCCAAAGTAAAACATGAGCTGGATAAGGTTAGACATGAGCGTAACCAGATTTTAGACATTCAAATCGAAGGGAAACTGCGGTACTCCAGACAAAAGTATTATGAACAGGGTAACAGGGCAGGGAAACTTTTAACATGGCAGCTCAGACAGGAAAGGGCAAGTAGGACTGTGATGCGCCTGCAGGGAGATGACACAGAACGGGCAACCACCTCTCCGGCAGAAATAGCTCAGAGATTTGAAAAATACTACACAGAATTATATAGAGCTGACACTTTGCCAGGGCATAAAGAAGAGGTGAAAACTTTTTTAGAGGGTCTTAAGTTACCCTCACTACCAGAGCAGATGAAGAAGGAGTTGAATACTCCTATTGCAGTTCAAGAAATTATGGGCAAAATTAAAAAACTAAAAAATGGTAAGGCACCGGGGTTAGACGGGTTTGGAGCCGAATTCTATAAAGGATTTGGTCCACAAGTAGTGGGTATGCTACGAGACACCTGCAATGAGATATTGGTGGGGGGGAGAACCGGTCCCACCATCTTGGAACTTGGCCCAGATATCAGTGATTCCAAAACAGGGTAAGAACCCAGAACTGTGTAGTTCATACCGTCCGATATCCTTGCTGCTGGTGGACCTAAACATTTTTACAGGTGTACTGGCGGATAGGTTACAGGGCTGCATCTCAACTCTGGTCCATCCTGATCAGATGGGATTTATCTCAGGAAGATACCTGCAAGATAACATAAGGTGTCTCCTGAATTAACAGCTCAGAGAGGCTCAGTGGCACTGCAGGTAGCAATTAGCATGGACGCTGAGAAGGTCTTTGACAGAGTGGACTGGCAATTTATGTCGTCCACCCTGTCAAAGTTTGGGCTTGGGGAGAATTTTATCTCGGCAGTTGCAGTGCTATATCACAGACCTGAAGCAAGAGTTAAGGTGAACGGCATGCTTTCAAACCATCTGCCTCTCATGAGAGGCACTAGGCAAGGATGCCCTTTGTTCCCACTGATATTTCCCTCTCTCTGGAGCCACTGGCGGTCTGGATATGGGGCAACCCACACATCAAAGGTATTTGGGCAGGGGGAGTGGAACACAAAACAGCGCTTTATGTGGACGACTCCCTTTTTTTCTTGCGGGGCCCTCAGAGCTCCCTCCAGCACCTTCTAGAAACTTTAGATAAATCCGGGGCTTTAGCAGGATATAAGATAAATCTATCTAAATCAGAGGGGGTGGTGCTGAGTGGCACCCTTAACAGACAGCTAAAGGAAGCTTTCCCATTTACATGGGCTAAGAGAAACACGTTTAAGTACTTGGGAATACAAGTTTCGGTGGATACATCCAAGCTATACCATAACAACCTGCTTAAATTATTATTGGATTTAAGATAAGATTTTGCCAGATGGAAACTTCTACCACACTCTCTTTATGGCAAGATCCAAATTATAAAAATGAATGTCTTACCCAGATTATTGTTCTCATTTCAGAGACTTCCTATTCCTATACCACCTCAATTCTGGAACCAACTTGCGAAAGAAATTTCTAATTTCATCTGGGGAGGGGCACGTCCATGGATAGCTTTAGGCACCCTGAGGAAGTCTAGGGAGATGGGAGGTTTGGGTCTACCACATGTATATCATTACTACTTAGCCATACAGGGAGCACAAATAGTCACGTGGGCCAAACAACGTATTGAGTCTGGGTGGTATCTCATTGAAAATGAATCAGCCCCCAACGGTAAAATATGGACATATCCAACATGTCATATTGACCCACATAACTGGTGGTTAATCACTAATCCTTGGGTAAAACAATCCTTGAAGATCATTCTCAGACTTAGGGAAAAAACAAATACCCCCAACACCTTGGGCCCCCTATCGTTAGTCAGACACACAACAAATTTTGTTCCCCCAAGGTGGGATCAAGGATATGCATTCTGGGAACAAAAGGGTCTAACAACCTTTAAACAAATGATAGACAGAGGGTCCTGCCTTGCGTATGCCACTCTTCGAGAGCAGTTCACATTACGTAGAGAAGATTTTTATAGGTACCTTCAAACTAGGCACTTTATTAACACAGGGGAAAATCTCCAAAGAATCAATAGGGCCTTATCACCCCTGGAAGAACTCTGGTGGGACTCTAGGAGAATTAAAGATAAACTCCCATACCTTTCAATTTTGTACAAAATACTTATAGAGGAGAAGGGCAACCTGGTGTTAGAAGAAATCAGAAAAAGGTGGGAGATAGAATCTGGGGAGAGAATCCATAAGGGAGATTGGGAACGTCGTATGCAGAGGGGATGGCAGGTAACCTCAGCAGTGACATGGCGTGAATTTAACTGGAAAATACTGACACGTTACTTTCGCTCCCCTATGATTGCCAAACACTTTAATCCCCAGGTGTCATCGGCCTGCTGGCGTAAATGTGGGGAACCATGAAGCACACATTATCATGTATTCTGGGGGTGTGTAAAGCTGCAAGGATTTTGGACTCAAATCCAAGAAGCTATGACCCGAATGGGGGGCTGATTTCAGGATCTTGTCCTAGGAATGCCAACCCTATCCTCTCAAAAGAGGAAAACCGTGGAGCTATATCAGATACTGAGGATTGCAGCCTTAAAATGTATTACCATCAACTGGTTAAAACAAGATCCACCAACCTTTCGACAATGGACCTCCAAAGTGGAGGAAATCGAGAGATTAGAAAACATAACACACTCGATTCAGCTAAGAAAGGATAGATTTCTAGAAATTTGGGGACCCTGGTACCACTGGAAAGAGGGGCGGGATGGAAGTCCGGAGGTAATGGATGCAGATATTAGAGGGGAAGAGGAGGAAGGATAAAATGGCTTACAAGAAGGGATCAAGTTGGGGTAAAAGGCAAAAAGGAGGAATCGATAATGGAAGGGCGAAGAGTGCCTAAGAAAAGATGGTCTTCCTTTTAAGTAATAGGGATGGGGACACACATAGACATGCAGACACACATAAGTACACACTTGAATATAAATAGAACCTGATGATAGAATGGATATATAAGTTAAAGTGCATGGACTTAGATAAATATGAGTTGTTATAGTTATAAAAGGTTTGGTTAAAAGGAAAGATAAAAAGTAGAGAGTAAAAGATGAGATATGTAATAAAAAGGTGGAAGTGGAACTCTTAGAAAAGAAAAGGAAATGTCAAGATAGAAGAAATGAAGAAGATGGATAATCAGATCTGGGACAGTACAATGGGCCACATTATAACAAACTGGACATACCAACTAATGGGCCTAAGGCCTGATAATGTGGGCCCACAATTCCACTCTATAGACTGATGAGATAAGAGACTGAGAATGGTTAAATATTAGAATGTTTGAATAAGCAGTAGAGTAAGATATAGGAAAGAATGAACAAGAATAGAAGGTATGAATACAATGTAAGTATTGTATTGACAAGCTTATCAAGATGTGATGTGAAACTGGATGTAATATTAATATGGATTACAATAAATTGGATAAAGTTAAAAAAAAAAACAGGATCCTGTGATCCAAGGTATTGGCTTGGATGAGATGAAAGGAAAAAACATGACACTTCCTTCTAACAAACCTGTGTGAGATTGCAATGTTAGGTGTCATAAATGTAGGCTGGGTGACTTCATCAGGTGGCAGAACATTGTGTTGGGGAAGCACAAGAGTGACACCCGGTGGCCTAAAATGGAAAGGCCAACCTCTAACCATAGACTGGTACAGCCATCCCTATAAATAGCCCTAGATCAGGGCATTTGGACACACTTTTCATTTGGACTCCACCTGACACACAAGAAACCAAACTGCTGAGATTCAGTGGCTGCACACACTTTTCATCTAGACACTCTGCTTGACACGCACACACCAGAAGCCAAACTGCTGAGACCTAGTGTGGCTGCCAAGGACTAAAGGAAACTGAAAACCTTCATCCACTATTTCTGGACTTCAATTCACTGCAATTTTAAGGTAGATACTTTAGCTAACAGTCTTGGTGTGTTTACATATATAAATTTTTCCATTTTTTTCCTGTATACTGTAACCCAAATTAGAATATTCTCTTTTTATTTGTAACTGTATTTATTTAAGTATTTTAGTAAAAACATTTGTTTTCCTAAAGACATCTGCCTGTGTGAGATTTATATATATATATATATATATATTGGTGTGTGAACTGGAATCAGTACTGATAATCTGTGACAACTGTTAATTGCTTAGAGGGGTCACCAATAGCAACCAAATTGAAAAAGGGTCTGTAAGAGATCTGGAAGGATAGGTAGAATACCAGGGTCTGCAAGGATTTTGAGCCAGGCTGTTGCATGTCCTGTAGGGAGAAGGCCAGATCAGGTGTTACGCTGATACCCACAAAGAGAGTGTGATGCCTGGGGTCTTCCTCCTTTGTGTAATAGCCAAGAAAGGGTTCATATTTGGCTACAAGACTCGAGAATGGTATTGTGCCCTTATTCAGAGTTAGAGGGACACCCTAGGTCCTCGTGGCAGAGGTGCAGTCATGACCTTGGCAAGCTCTCCAAAAGTAAGAGGAAGGTATACCTGTCCCCTCCATCATGGATTGCACTTAAGGGTGGGCACTGTGAGCTCAGTGGGCCTGACTCCCCAGGAGTGGGTTCATGACAGATCTGGTGTGCAGCATTGGGATCGGAGAGATTTGGTTGCATACTGTTGCAATTCGAGAGATATTGGTGGCACAGGCATAACAGTTGGATTCAGGCCCAGTGTATCAGAGTGATAAACTGTAAACACTCCACACACAATCAAGGCAGAGATTTTAAAAAAATATATATAATTTGGTTACAGTATAAACATCCCTACCTGTTTTGGTTTTTTTCTCAGGTGTAAAGTTAGTGTAGCAGTACTTAGTGAAGAAGATGGCTTCCATCTACAGCAAATACACTGCAGACTACCTAAAGTAGCTGTATCAGGAAAGAGGGGTCCAGTGCAAGGGGCGAACCAAAAAGCACCTCGTGGAGGGTCTTGTGGCAGCCGATGAGCAAGTGACTACCCAGGATCTCGGCGTCACTGCCAGTGACCGAGAGGGACCAGATCTTGGGCGTGGAGGTGCCATGGGACATCATGGCATCCTGTCCTAGGGAGGAGGACAGCAAGATCAGAAGGAACCCAGAGCCACGGCGCCAGGGGAAGGTCACCACAGAGCTGGAGCTAGAAGGGATCTGGCTACAGTTTGAGCTGAAGAAACTGGAGTTCAAGCAGAGAAAGTTTGAAGCCCAGCAGCAAAGGGAATTTGAATAGAGGAAGTTCAAGATGGAGTTGCAGGAAAAGCAGCAGCAACAAGAGGCCAAGGAAAGAGAAATACAGCTTCAGAGAGAGAGAGGCCGAGAAAAGAGAAAAACAGTGGCAGAGAGAGAGAGAGAGAGAGAGAGAGAGAGCTTGAATTGGAAAAGCTACAACTCCAACGACCAACGCCAGAGGAGGTAAATGGCAGGGGTGAACCTGAATCTCCAGGGCTGGGGTATAAATTAAATTCAAAATTAATAGCTGAATTTAAAGAGGGAGAGGATAAGGATGCATTTTTGAATTTGTTTGAAAAGGTCTGTATCCAGGCTAAAATACCCAGGGAGTCCTGGAGCTTGCAGTAATCCCCGTTGCTTACTGGTTACTTACTAGCATGAAGCAGTAGGCCAAATGGACAATCAGGACAGTAGTAATTATGAGAAACTTAAAGCTGCATTGCTTAAAAAGTGTGAATTAATGCCTGAAACATACAGGGTTAAGTTCTGTAAGCTCTGGAAAAGCCCTGACATGAGCTATAAGGAACTCGCCACAAAGCAACGTCAGTTTTTAAAACGTTGGTGGGAGGGAGTGGAAACAAACTCTGTAGAGAAAATTGAGGAGGTTGTGCTTCTGGAGCAATTCTTTTGGGCTTGCCCAGCAGAGCTAAAATCCTGGTTAGAGGACCAAGACCCCAAAACAGTACAGCAGGCTGCAGAACTCTCGGTCACTATATCAGGAGCAGGCCTGCTCTGAAAGGGAGTGGGGTGGGTGTGGCAGACCAGAAGGGGAAAAAGCACACCTTCAGGGCAGCTAAAACCCTCACTGCATCCACAGAAAGGGGGAAGCCCCAGGTTACAAAAAAAGGATTTATTGGATAAAAGAAATGATGATTGTTGGTTTTGCAAACAGCCAGGGCATCTTGCTAGACAGTGTCCTAAAAAGGGACAGAGTGAACAAAGTGGTGCTTGAACTGAGTTGGGTACCCTGTGTATCCCTGAAAGCATGCCAATAAACATGAGGGAGCACATACACCAGTTACTGTAAATGTGGTGCAGACCCATGGGTTAAGGGACACGGGGGCATCTCTTACCTTAGTAAAAGGGGATTTGGTTGAGCCTGAACAGCTTATACCTAATCAGTTTGTAACAGTAGGGAGGTTCACTGAGGAGGAAAAAACTCTGCCACTAGCTAGTGTTCTCCTGGGCTGCGGTGAGACAGGAGAGAGGGTGCAAAAAGTGGCAGTGGCAGACAACCTCGCCTTGGATGTGATTCTAGGGAACAATCTCCAGAATGTGGTGGTCTGTGCAGTTACCCGCAGTCAGACGGCAAAGGCCGATTGTAGTTCCCTGGACCCCATAGAGGCCCCTGTGGAAAACAATGGGAGGCTGGTTCCCCAGCCTGCGTCTCCTGGAATGGAGAGTAGTAAAAGGGAGGAAGGACTTCCCCCAGTAGCAGTTCACAAAACAGCTACAAAAGGTTACTCTGAGGAGGGAGGGGTAACCAATGGTCAGAAGGTTAGGGATGGTAGTGACCCTGAATGCCCTGATGCTAGAGCTATGGACCCCAGTTTAGAAACTGAAGGGGACATGTCCTACGCCTTGGGAAAATTTGAAGAATTTGCAGCTGCTCAGAGTACTGATCCTAGTTTGGAGAGTCTGAGGGCTAGTGCAGAATCTGATGGGCCACAGGGAGGTGACATGAGACATAGAGTATTTTGGGACAATGGACTGTTGGATATGCAGGACATAAGGACAGAGGGAGAGGTGATCGGCAGGTAGCTTGTCATTCCCAAGGGGTACCAGGAGCGGTTGCTCAAGATCGCTCATGATATCCCCATGTCCAGATATCTGGGAACTGCACACACCACACAGTAATTGGTCTAGAATTTCTACTGGTCCAACTTCACCCAGTAGGTGAAGGAATATTGCAGGTCTTGTCACCAGTGCCAACAAATAGGGAAGGCAGGTAGTAAAACCAAAGCTGCCCTAATTCCCTTTCCCATTGTGGAGAAGCCATTCCAGAGGGTAGGAATGGATATTGAGGGACCATTGAGTACCCCAAGCTTCTCTGGGAAGAGGTTTATCCTGACGATGCTAGATTTTGCCACCCGATACCTAGAGGCAGTCACCCTCTCCTCATTCAGGACAAAGTGGCAGATGCCTTGCTAGGGATTTTCTCCCATGTTGGGTTTCCGCAGGAGGTTATCATTGATCAAGGGGGTACCTTCATGTCAGACCTGATGAAGTGTTTATGGGAGAAGTGTGGGGTGGTGCAAAGATGCATGACACCTTATCACCTGCAAGCCAATGGGCTTGTGGAAAGGTTTAATGGTACCCTAAATTCAATGCTCCAAGCATTTGCTGAACAGCATGGGCGGGACTGGGAGAAATACCTTCCCCACCTGTTGTTTGCATGCAGAGAGGTGCCCCAAGAGTTGACAGGGGTTTTCACCCTTCGAACTCTTATATGACATAGGGTGCATGGGCCCCTATGCTTGAGCTGGAAAGACTGGGAAGGCAAGTACACCACACAGGGAACTCCCATAGTGGAGTATGTCCTAAAGTTTAGGGAAAAGCTGAAGGAGCTTATGGGAGCACCCCAGAGCAACCTGTCAGCCACACAGGAGAAGCAAAAAGTCTGGTACAACAGCAGAGCCAGAGCTCACTTGTACAGTGTAGGTTAGGAAGTCATGGTCCTAATTCTGGTATGGAAGCACAAGCTGCAGGCCACATGGGTGGGAGCATACAAGGTAGTCCAACAGGTTAATAATGTGAACTATATTGTAGAAC
The DNA here is from genome assembly GCA_016271365.2 of Neoceratodus forsteri. Taxonomy (NCBI): domain Eukaryota; kingdom Metazoa; phylum Chordata; order Ceratodontiformes; family Ceratodontidae; genus Neoceratodus; species Neoceratodus forsteri. Next base: position 761,344,946 of record CM057453.1, read on the forward strand.
TGCCTGACAGGAGACATACCCATAGAATGTGCCATGTCAACATGATGAAGCCATATGCAAATAGGGCAGATATGGTATTTGCAGTGTGTAGTCCTGGGAAGGGGACGGATGAAGAAGACCCTCTACTGGACTTGCTGGAGGAAAGTAAGTGGGAGTCCTCTGTGGAGGCAATCAAACTGTCACCCCAGTTGACACCGGAACAGACCTAGGAAGTGAGTGTGGTTTTGACAGACTTTGCTCCTTTATTTACGGCCAAGCCTGGACTAGCCCCCTTAGTGACACATGATGTAGACACGGGGACACAAGTGCCCATACTGTGAACAGCCTACTGGGTGTCTGAGGCCATCCTAAAGGACATTAGGAGGGAGGTGGAGGAAATGCTGGATTTAGGGGTAATCCAGAAATCCCACAGCCCCTGAGCCTCAGCCCAAGTCCTCGTTCCCAAGCTGGATGGCTCTACTCACCTTGTGTGGACTATTGTGGACTCAATGCAGTCATGAAGTCTGTTGCCCACCCAATGCCAGGGACGGATGAACTACTGGACAAGTTGGGAGGGGCGGCATACCTTACCACCATTGACTTGACAAAAGGCTATTGGCAGGTGGAGTTAACTGCCAGAGCTAGGGAGAGGTGAGCCTTCATCACTCTAATAGAATTATTTGAGTTTAAGGTAATGCCTTTTGGAATGAAGAACACCCCTGCCACCTTCCAGATGTTGGTCAACCAGGTGTTATATGGTACTGAAGAGTACGCAGATATTGCCATCTTAAGTACCAGTTAGAAGGAATACCTGTCCCACTTGAAGGAAGTGTTGGTCAGGATACAGAGGGCAGAGCTCACTGTCAACGTTGAAAAGTGCCAGGTGGCCATGGCGGAGGTGGCATACCTAGGACGTGTAGTAGGGTAGGGTCAGCTTCATTCCAATCAAGCCAAGACTGAGGTGATAGAGGCATGGCCAATCGAATGTTTGTACCAAATTACAGTACCCTGGCTGCTGCCCTCTCTGGTTTGCTAAAGAAAAGAATGCCCAAAAAGGTAAAATGGGAGCCAGCCTGTGAATGAACCTTCACATGACTAAAGGAGGCACTGTGCAGTGTTCCTGTGTTGGCCAGTCCAGATTACTGTAAACCATTTATAGACCAGACAGATGCTTCAGATGTGGGGATTGGGGCAGTCCTCAGTCAGACCTCTCACCAAGGGAAAGATCATGCCATATTGTACCTTAGGAAAAGTTGCTTCCCCAGGAGCAAGCATATTCCACAGTTGAAAAGGAATGCCTTGCTCTGGTATGGTCCCTAAAGAAATTAGAGTCGTACATCTATGGGAGGCACTTTGAGGTACAGACCAATGATAACCCCCTGGTGTGGCTGACACAGATTGGAAAAATGAACAGTCATCTCTTAAGGTGGATTATTGCCTTACAGGGCTACGATATGACCATTACACACAGGGCCAGTTTCTCCAATGCCAACACAGATGGGCTATCTCACCAGTTAGAGCAGTGAAAAGAATTTGGGAAAATCATACCATGCATAGGGGTGGAGTCCCACAAATTCTCTCTAGGAGGGAGGGGTGTGCAAGCTGCCTAACTGCTACTCCTTATTTATAGATATAATTCTGTTGTGTGCGTATGTGTGTGTGTGTGTATATATATATATATATATATATATATATATATATATATATATACAACTTATGTTTTGGGATAACTCCATGTGTAAAATTGATATCTGTTAGCCAGTGAAGATATCATTGATATCTTCATGTTCCTATCGTCATCTGTTATCTCCACATTCCTATACGTCATTTCGAAACTTAGCTGGTTGATCCTGCCATTTGTGTCATCATTTCAACTAGGCACTTTCACTTTTAATGGCGTTAGCCAGCGCTGTCCATGATATACTGACACTGGTTGGCACTCTGTACTTTAAAACTCAAAGCTGTGTAGTTTTCCATAACTGTACTGACTTTTTTCTTTCAGATAATCCCCTGACAGTAGACAGACATCTAGCCCTTTCACTTTTCATATTGGTATGTAGCACAGCCGAGCGGCATCAGTGATCTGTTGTCAGAGGCACTCTGTACAAAAAAAATGAAAGAAGACATCATATTTTCATAACCCTACTTGATTTGTTTGAAAGAAACCGCCGACTGAGGAGAGAGAATAGCGAGTGAGTCAGTGGCTTCAAAGTAGTAGACGCAAGCATGAGCGAACATTGCTATAGCAACTCTCGCTTGCACTTGCATCTAGTACTCTGAAGCCGCCGACTTGGTCGCTTTTATCTCTCTCTACTGTCAGCGGCTCCTTTCAAACAAATCAAGTGGGATTATAAAAAGAGGACGTCTTCTTTCATTTTTAGGTACAGAAAGCTTCTGACTACACATCACTGATGCTGCTCACCTGCGCTATATACCAGCATGAAAAGTGAAAGTGCTGACAGGCATAACACTGAATACTTTAAAAAACAACACAAATTGCAGGATCAACCAGATACTTTTCTAATCCAAATCTGTATTTTCTGTTGGAGACAATGATCAATTTGGGGGATAAAACATAGTAAGTCACTGGGGGTCCTAAACCTCTGTCTAGGATTTCCAAACCTCTAGGTGAGGAATCAGTTTAAAGGCAAATGTACAGGACTTGCAGTGCACAGGAGCCCAAAACATAAGTTATATAAACAGAACATGACATGGCCTGACTGAAGATATCATATTTATCTTCACTCGCGGTCAATGACATCAAGATATCTCACTCGTGGCTTTGCCACTCATGAGATATCATGATATCATTGGCCTCTTGTAAAGATAAATATGATATCTTCAGTCAGGCCATGTCATATCCTATATATATATATATATATTTCTTATGTAATTCTATGTATATGTACATGCACAAGGAATGCCAGTGTTAATTCAAGGGGACATAGAGAAAGACTGGATTAAAAAACAAAAAAAAGTTTTGATCTTCCTGTGACCTGGAAGGCCAACTTGCTTGTCAGGAATCTGACAAGTTATTGTCAAACGCTTTGGGGATAACTGATCAAAGGGGTATTTCCAATAGTTAACTGATCAAGGAAAACAGAGGTGAATAAAGTGTTCGGGAGATAGCCCTTTTTAACTTCAAAAAGCAGGATCCTGTGATCCAAGGTATTGCCTTTGCTGAGATGAAAGAAAAAAATAAACAGGAAGCTTCCTTCTAACAGTCCTGTGTGAGATTATAAAGTCAGATGTCATAAATGTAGGCTGGGTGACTTCACCAGGTGGCAGAACATTGTGTTGGGGAAGCGCAAGAGTGACACCCAGTGGCCTAAAATGGAAAGGCCAGCCTCTATCCACAGACTGGGATGGCCATCCCTATAAATAGCCCTAGATCAGGGCATTTGGATACACTTTTCATTTGGACTCCACCTGACACACAAGAAGCCAAACTGCTGAGACTCAGTGGCCGCACACACTTTTCATCTGGATACTCTGCTTGACACACACACACACCAGAAGCCAGACTGCTGAGACCCAGTATGGCTGTCAAGGACTAAAGGAAACTGAAAACCTTCATCCACTATTTCTGGACTTCAATTCACTGCAATTTTTAGGTAGACACTTTAGCTAACAGTCTTGGTGCATTTATATGTATATTTTTCCATTTTTTTCCTGTATACTGTAACCCAAATTAGAGCATTCTCTTTTTATTTGTAACTGTATTTATTTAAAGATCATGTGCAAAGGTTTTTGCATATTGTTAATAAAGCTTGAATTCAAGTCTCTGTGTCATGATTAGAGTTTCCTGAACGTTTCATGCTGTTTGGTTTTGTGGTTTTCTTTAAATCAACATTTGTTAACTTGCTCTACAGTGGCTGAAAACAGTGGAGTTATTTCTGTCTCTCTCAGTCAGGCTTGGAGAGCAATAACATCTTTGTGGAGTGCTGTAGCTTGCTGTTTCAGATTCCCAGTCACATCAGGCTTTAGAGGTAATGGTTTGCTCACCAGGTTCCTTAAAAACTCAGTCTGTGGTTTGTGTTTAGATAGATTAGCTTAAAATCTATCAGTCTCTTCTTATAAAAGTTGATAATTTGAGTTTCAGTGCTGAATTGAAGTAGTGGAAATCTTTCTATGTGAGAGATCAGCTAGTCTGTATCACAACTCTCCATTCTTTCACATCAAAACTGATTTTTTTCTAACTATATAACACAGGTTTGTTTAATGAATGTAAAATAAATCTAAATTTTGTTCATTCATAGAAATAGTTTGTCATTGATGTGGCCTTCATAAATACATTCATGTAAGACTTTTTTTTATGTCAGATTGACAAATAGGTGCCTGTCACATTCTACTATTTTAAGCACATGTACTGTCTGAACTCACAAATTTCAGTCCTTCAGTGGTTATTATGTGAAAATACATCATGTCTGTGTATAAATAGAAACATATATGACATCCCAATACATCGTGTCTCTTCCCCACAGTTGAGGTAGCTGCACTCTGCTGCCAGCTGTCCCCTGACCCATCAGCCTTCTGCTTCACATTCAAGAGTGCTGCACCCTGCTGTCCACTGTCTTCTCCCACACAGTCAGGGATTGTGCACCCTGCTGCCCACTGTCTTCTCCCACACAGTCGGGGATTGTGCACCCTACTGTCTCCATCCCTTTCCTAAAGAATCAGGTCTGCTGCACCCTGCCCAAACAGTTGGGATTCCTGCACCCTGCTGCCCTCCCCCCCCCACAGTCAGGGAAACTGCAACTGTTGCCCCTGTTCCTTTCTCCACAGTCAGGGCTGCTGTGCTTTCCTAAGCCCTAGAGTCTCAGGTCCCTCTGCCTCCACAGTTGGGGCTGCTGCACCATGCTGCCCTAGGCCACCTGAGGTGGGGCTTTTTCTGCACCCTGCTACCAACTTCCATTGCCCCAAGTGGGTAGGGCTGCTGCACCATGCACACCATCTCATAGTCAGGGCTGCTGCACCCTGATGCACCCCTGTGTCCTGCCCCAGAGTTGAGGGTTCTGCACCATGCTGTCCTCTGTCCTCTGTCCCCTGTCACCACAGCCAGGGCTGCTGCACCCTGCTGCTGTCTACACAGTTGGGGTTGCTGTAGACTGCTGTGCCCTAGAGCCTCATGCCTCTGCAGTTAGGGCTGCTGCACCATGCTGCCACTTGCCACAAGAGTCAGAGCATTTGCTGCACCCTGTTGTGTGCCTCCACAGTTGAAGAAGTTGCACCCTGCTGCCCTCCTGCCACCTGAGTCAGATCCTTTGCTACACCCTGCTGCCCATATCCCTTGTCACAAACAGGCATGGTTGCTGTATCCTGTCCCACAGTTTAGGTTGCTGTACCCTGATGACAGCCCTATCTTCTGACCAAACAGTTGGGGCTGCTGCACCCTGCTGCCCTCTTTCCCCACGCCCACAGCCATGACCACGACACCTTTTTGCCCCCTGTTCCTGTAGGGGGTGCAGTAGGGCACAGTGGTGGGAGTGGACAGAGGACAGCATGATGCAGAAGCCTTGAATCTTGGGCAGGACACAGGTCGGCATCAGGGTACAGCAGCCCTGACTGTGGCACAGGGTGCACATGGTGCAGCAGCCCAGCCCATTTGGGGCAATGGAAGCGTGCAGCAGGCTTCAGAAGCCCCAACTTTGGAAGCAGGGGGCATGAGGCTCTAGGGTGTAACACAGCATAGCAGCCCTAACTGGGGGGAAAAAGGCTGCCATGGCCATGACTGTGGGGGTGGGGACAGAGGGCAACAGGGTGCAGCAGCCCTGACTGCTCAGATAGGAGATAGAAATGGCATCAGGGTACAGAAGCCCAAAATGAGGGACAGGGTGCAGCAGTCATGCCTGTTTGGGACAAGGGATGTAGGCAGCAGGGTGTAGAAAAGGATGTGACTGTGGTAACAGGGGGCAGGAGGGTGCAACTGCCTCAACTGTGGAGGCATGCACCAGGGTTCAGCAAATGCCCTGACTCTTGTGGCAAGTGGCAGTATGGTGCAGCAGCCCTAACTGCAGAGGCATGGGGCTCTAGGGCACAGCAGGCCACAGCAACCCCAAATGTGTAGACAGCAGAGGTGCAGCAGCCCTGGCTATGGTGACAGGGGACAGAGAACAGCATGGTGTAGAAGCCTCAACTGTGAGGATGGACACACAGAGGGGCATCAGGGTGCAGCAGCCCTGACTGTGATATGGGGAGTGCATGGTGCAGCAGCCCTGCCCATTTGGGGCAATAGAAGTGAGAAGCAGGATGCAGCAAAAGCCCCACCTCAGGTGACCTAGGGTAGCATGGTACAGCTGGCCTCACTGTGGAAGCAGAGGGACCTGGGACTCTAGGGCTTATCAGAGCACAGCAGCCCTGACTGTGGAGACAGAGACAGGGTGTAACAGGTGCAGCATTCTAGACTGCGAGGGTGAGGCAGAGAGGAGGGGCTGGGTGCAGCAACCTCAACTGTTTGGGCAGAGGGCAGCAGGGTGCAGCAACCCTGATATTTTAGGCAGGGGATGGAAGCAACAGGGTGTACAATCCCTGACTGTGTGAGAGAGAAGACAGTGGGCAGTAGGGTACAGCAGTCTCGAATATGGAGCAGAAGGCATGCAGCTTGTGGGGCAGGGGACAGGTGGCAGCAGAGTTCAGATGCCTCAACTGTGGAGAAGAGACACAGTGCATCAGGATGCCATATAGTGTTTCTATACACATACATGATGTATTTTCACACAGAAGGCACCAAAGAACTGAAATTTTGAGTTCAGACAGTACATGTGCTTGAAATAGCAGTGTGACAGGCACCTGTTTGTCAATCTGACATGAAAAAAAGTTCTTACGTAAATGTATTTATGAAGGCTACATCAAACACAAACTACTTCAATGAATGAACAAAATTTAGATTTATTTTATATTCATTAAACAAACCTGTGTTATATGTTTAGAAAAAATCAGAGTTTTGATGAGAAAGAATGAAGGGCCGTGATACAGACTAGCTGATCTCTTACAGAGAACAATTTCCAGTGCTTCAATTCAGCACTGAAACTCAAATTGATGTCATCACTCTCCAAGCCTGACTGAAAGAGAGACAGAAATAACTCCACTGTTTTCAGCCACTGTAGAGCAAGTTAACAAATGCTGATTTAAAGAAAACCACAAAACCAAACAGCATGAAATTTTCAGAAAACTGTAATCATGACACAGGGACTTGAATTCAAGCTTTATTAACATTATTCAAAAACCTTTGCACATGATCTTTAAGTATTTTAGTAAAAACATTTGTTTTCCTAATGAAATCTGCTTGCATGAAATTTATATATATTGGCGTGTGAACTGGAAATAGTACTGATAATCTGTGATAACTGTTAATTGCTTAGCGGGGTCACCAGTAGCAACCAAATTGAAAAAGGGTCTGTAAGGATAGGTAGAATACCAGAGTCTGCAAGGATTTTGAGCCAGGCTGTTGCATGTCCTGTAGGGAGAAGACCAGATCAGGTGTTACACTGCTACCCCCGAAGAGAATGTGATGCCTGGGTCTTCCTCCTTTGTGTAATAGCCAAGGAAGGATTCATATTTGACCACAAGAAATGAGACTAGTATTGTGCCCCATATCCAGAGTTAGAGGGATACACTGTGTCCTCATGGCAGAGGTGCAGTCATGACCTCAGCGGTATTCTAAAAGCATGAGGAGGGTCTCCCTGTTCCCCCATCACAGATTGCACTTAAGGGTGGGCACTGTGAGCTCAGTGGGCCTGAGCACTTGGGAGTGGGTTTGTGACAGTGTAATTGTACCCTTATATGTTTGTGGGCCCTGTGCTCCCATCAGTCTATAGTGTGTAGTGGTTGTAAAGGGCCCTCCATCATGGGCCCTGTGCTCCTATATAACCATAAGTGTATACACATTGTAATAAACCCTCATCTCCCTATAGGACTCTGTGCTCTGATCATGCTCCCATTACTCCACCCATCATTCCATAATGGTATCCATCTGTGGTAGCGCAGGGCCTGTCTTTCCATAACTGTTTATACATTATCAGGAAGTGTCATCTCCCTGTGGGAACGCAGGGCCAGTACTTCATAATGGAGGGCCCTGCACACCCAGTACTTTATAATGGTATCCATATGTGACAGCACAGGTCCCATCTACCTATAATTGTAGAGACACAGCACAGGCCTAGAGATGTCAAGTAACCCCTGTGATGCAAATGGTGCAATATCTCAGTAATTGTAGGAACATGGGGAAAAATTCCACCACAGTTGTCATCATGGCCTGGCAACCTGCATGCATACATTTAGTGAAAAATCCATATCTTGAACCGTTTTCAAGATATAGGCACTGAAAGGCACTGCATCTGCCACAATGTTATCCTATGGGAAATGTCCAACCTTTGAAATGTTATGACTATGGAAGCAATGTAAATTTTATCACCAAACCAGCAAAAGTCACATCTGCGGGGTAAGCCCTTTCTACCCTGAAAGTGTCTGCCCTTAATTTCAAACCGTTTCTTTGCAGTGAAGTGGAAAAGAAACAGTAAAGTTTAAAAATCCCTTTTTGTGAGCTGTCAAAATCCCTTTTCATGAGCTGAATCACTTTTTGTGAGCTGTCAAAATCCCTTTTCACAAGTGAATCCCTTTTTGTGAGGTATGGCCATCTGGTTGTCATGTGATGAAAAGGGATTTTGACAGCTCGTGAAAAAAGGGACTGGCTCACGAAAATCGATTTTGACAGATCGTGAAAAGGAATTATAAAAACAAATCACTTTTCGCAAGCTGTCAAAATCCCTTTTCATGAGCTGAATCCCTTTTTGTGAGCTGTCAAAATCCCTTTTCACAAGCCAGTCTCTTTTCGTGCTTCGTGACCCACCACTCCTTCAAGTTGCCTTGGTCCTAGTCCATTCTGCCTGTCCCGTCCTAAGCCCTCCAACTTCACATCACAGCCGCCCCTGTGGTAACCCGGACGTAACCCTTCGCCAGGTGGGTCCCCCTCCTCCGAGGGGGAAGGCACTGGGGGGGGCAACCAGCACATACTTGGCCCCAGGGTGCTGCTGAAGTGGAGGGACTCCTGTAGGGCATTGGCGTTAATGGAGGACCGGCAGCCATCATCCGATCGGCTGCAAAGCGGATTTCCGCTTTTCTGTGGTGTTCCCCATGTGTCACCTTCTGCAGTGTCCCTGGTCTCCTCCAGAGGCTGCTGCAGAGTGACACCAGCCCACTACCCACCCCAGGAGAGGAGAGCAGTCCCTAAGGATGCTCGATCCTCTCCTGCCCCTTCCAGCCCCCGACGTCCCGAGTCCGTTTCTGAACCCAGGTCACCGGCATGGGCAGAGGTAAGGTGCCAGTGCCTCAACCCTCTGCGCCACTGGGATGGCATGAAAAGGGATTTTGACAGCTCGCAAAGAGGGATTTTGACAGCTCATGAAAAGGGGTAATAAAAAGTAATCGCACCGCGAGCAGTCAAAATCCATCCATTTAATCCTTCGCCAGGCTATCAGAATCCCTTTTGATGAGCCAATCCCTTTTTGCAAGATAGGGCCATCTGGTCACCATTTCATGAAAAAGGATTTTGACATCTTGGGAAAAGGGATCAGAAGTGAGTCGCAAAAAAGGATTTTTAAATTAATAAAACAAGCGTTTTTTGACCAAAGTAAAGCAAACCAAAGGCACAGAAGTAAGCAGGACATTTGCATGAACAAAACCCACACTTAGATGTCTACAGAAGACATCCCTGGGACAAGTTATAACGTTTTGTTTTTGAGGAAAAATGAAAACAAGATGGCGGCTTGTGAAAAGAGAATTTTTTCTCACGAAGAGGGATTTTATAAATCCCTCTTCCTGAGATGTCAAAATCCCTTTTTGTGAGCCCTAAATCCCTCTGAGCACTGTGCAGCTATCCAAAAGACTGAATAGAGCATGCTCAGAACCCGGAATTTCAAAATTGAATAATTTTGGAACAGATTAATATTTTTTCATGAAACCAATGCTGGCTTGTTTTTTGTGGCAAGCTCTTTCTTTTAGACCAAAATTCCAAAGGGTGTGGCCACAGCATGATGAGGAATAAACATCAAAAACTGGTCATTGGGGTTGTGAGGCCTGAATGTCACCCCATTCCTTTTTGCTGTCCCTTCTCAATATGATTACACATGGAATGGGGTGACGTTTAGGTCTCACAACCCCAATGACACACCCCGTCATCTGGCAATCTGGGGATGATTGGCAGGTGGGGAGGGGCAATCCTAAAGAGTTTTCATTTCTCAACTTTTTTTGTTTTAACCCTAAATGATGCATTAACGTAGTTTTTTGCATAGACTATATATATATTTATGCAATAGGCGTGGACATAAATCCTATCTAATAAATCTGAGCTACTATGAGATAAATTCAAAATTTTACATTTATACACATAGTAGACGCATCATCACAGATTTATATACATAGTAGATAGAAAATACAAAATCACACATGCCCACACAATGCAAAGCATCATGGGCTGCATATGCAAATCACCACAGAATATTATGCTGGTTCAACTTTAAGCAGAATTGCATGGTGCCGAAAGTTTATATATTTATAAAATGGGTAGGGAAACTGTAGCTATTTTATTGGCTGAACAGCATCACAAGACCATGTGTATATCAGAGCACGACCACACACTTGCGCTTTTACCCCCCTCCAAAACAATTTTGCCATTTTATAAGATAGATAACCCACTCTAAGGTGTGCAGTTGCGCTCTGATATACGCACACCTTAGGTGGTTGATGCACTCGGCCTGCAGCCTCATGCATCACAACACACACCAAGGCGTGCATATATCAGAGCATGACCACACACCTCAGAGTGGGTTATCTATTACATATATACACACACACACATATATATATATATATATATATATATATATATTCAATACTATAGGATATGTGGCTCCAGGTGAGAGACTGGGGAGAAAATTTAACAAACGGGTTTAAATAAAGAAAAAGTGATTTTTTAAGTTGACATTATCTCAGGGCAGCCACAGTGCTTTAGAAGGGGGAGTTAGAACATGTGTAGGTGTGTGTGTGTAAAAGCAGGCTCCTGGTGAGCATGAGCACAGACATGGGTCTGTTTCATAATACTATCGTTGAAAGCTTGGAACAATAATGTTACAAGCTCTGAATGATAGTATTACAAGAACCCAGCTATGGTATCATGGCATTTGAAGTGTGGTATTACAGGAAATTTTTTGTATAGATTTCAATGGCATTATATGGCTTATCCATATATTACAAGTAAAGTAGCCAGTTGTGTATTAAGTAATAAGGCACAACAGGGTGTTGGTTGTACTAGGTTTACCACATGTCAGGAGTATTATAAGGCACGAGGCAAAGCTGAATGCCTTCAGCCTCTGACCATGGGGTAAACCTAGTACCACCAATGTCCCTGAAGTGCCTTATTGCTTATATAAAATGGGCCGATAGGCAACTTTTAAAAAAGAACACTAAAAGTTTTCAAAGACACAAAAAATACAATAAAATGTTGCTAAATTATGTAAAATAGTCCCTCCACAAATGTTTTCCAGCTGTCAGTCATCTGTCTTTTTTCACATTCAATACATTGTGTGATTGTTTACCATGGAATAGAAGAATTCAAAGCTCTGCATTATTCCATTAGTAAAATGCTCCCCGACACACACACACACACGAATGGTAACATGGAATACATGAATTCAAATGACTGCCACACACACACACACACACACACACACACACACACATATGCACGCACACACATACACACGCCTCAGGTGGAGTCAGAACCTCAATTTCATCTGTTGCCAGGTAAGGGGCAAAGAGTTCTCTGGCAAACTGGTAGGGATAGGAGGGTTATTTTTCATGGTCATCAAAGAAACACCAGCAATGGAAACTCTTTTTAAATTTGTGTATGTGTAAGGGACTCTAGAGTGAAAATAACATTACATTATTTACTTACTTTACTTAATTTAATGGACTTTTGTTTTTAGGGCCTAGTTGAAGGTTTTTATGTATGAGTAAAGGTTGCAGCCATGTTTGTGATGGAAATTAGGAAGTAAGTGGCTTATGAATTCTGTACGCGACTTGTGAGTTACCCCAGTTGGTAGGGACTTGTTTTAGCCACCGGTGGTGCTCTCTTACTGCCATGGCTAGAACCAAGTCTCAGTAAATGAGGACACAGGGATTTCTTTGACCATTTTATATTGAAAAGTAAACGCCTGTTCTTTAACCTGCAACAGATAAACCCTGGGTCCATCTGAAGCCTCCTGTTGTGTGACTGTGGGGTGAACATTCTGCCAGTAGAACTGAGCAGAGATTTAAATTCTTGTATTCCATCCATAGTAAACATTCCATTTCTTGAATGTAGGAAAGACAGACAAGAAACAAGGTGGGGAAAAGGGAGGGAATAATATAAAGAAGAATAATGAAAGGTGAGGAAATGGGTAAATGGGATGGGAAAATAGAGGGTTTAAGGGCTAATTAAAACTAAATGTATTTTGTTGTGCATAACATTTGAAGCTGAGATGGTATGTCAATGCTGGGATGTGCTAGGGCTATTTTGCTGGGGTGGATGAACATTTTTCAGAAAGTCATAAAAATGTTTTTTTTTTTCTTATATTTGTGCACTTTTTCATCCCTTTAAAAAATCTTGGACCCTTTTTGTAATTGCAATAAGACACTCTAGGTTGTGCTTTGTGGTGGGATAATGGCACTTCTCAGGTGGTTAAAGGCAGTCGCCGATGTCTCATACCTCACAACATACCTGAAGTGTGCCGTCATCCCACCACAGTGCACCCTTTGTCATGTCTTATTGCTTACATTGTCTCCTTTCAAATAGAAATTTTATGAAATTTCCTTCCACAGTTTACAGTATCTTGGTTGATAGTAAAAGGTAATTGAGAATAACCCTACAAACCTGGAAAACTCATGTAGTTCTGTAAAGAAAAATTATTAGATGATACAAAGGCCTCCACAAAATTCTGAGACACAGTGGTCCCAGAGGAGATTAAAATAGGATTGTCAGTGGAGACATCTCACCTAATTTGCAGCTTCATTTCAATTAATTTCAATGGCTTTGAGCCTGAACTCACACTTGATTGTTTGTGTTTTTAGATTGTTGCTTATTTGCTGTTGGGGCAGAGAGTGTCTGAATGGTCTCCAAGGATTCTTTGGTACCTTATGTAACAACGATTCTAGCCAAAAGTGATTAATGTATGTAGAAAATAAGATTCCCCTGTTTCCCATGCCAACCTACATGATCCAGAAATTTACAAACAAATCCCTCAAATCATACACTAAATATGGAGCTTAACAGACTGATCTATAATTATAAAAAGTACTGAAGCAGTATTCATTAACTATTTTAACCTGGATGGAGGCAAGACAAGGTAATGATAATTAGACAAACTAAGCCTGGGTTTGTAAAACGTAAAATGTAGAGCAGTTTTTTGGGGGGAGGGGGGTCTTTTTTCTCCTCATCCTAGTATGGCTCTCCATCACACCACCCCTCCCCCCAGCCCCATCTCCCCGGCTTTCCTTGGGACTTACCTGGCCTTACTCCTGTGGCTTACCACCCACAGCGAGGTGGTGGGGAGCACGGTTGACCCACTATACCGGGACCCAACAGCTGGGCCCAAGTCACTGTGTGCGGAGTCTGAGAGGGGCAGTGGTCATCTATGCCAGCCAGGACCATTGTTACCCTTCTGTGCCTCCCTCCTCCCCTTGTGGAACAGAGGAGCAGCATGCAATTACATCAGTTGCGGTGCCATGCATGCTTCCATGTGTGATGCAGCAGGTGTCTGACACTCTTCTGCTGCTTGGTGCACTTGTCCCCCAGCCTCCCCTAGGGTGTAGTGCTACTCTGGGTGCTGCACCACTTCTTCCTCAGAGGAGGAGAACAGCCTCTTGGATGCTCAGTCCTCCCACCCAGCCATCCTTCTCAGGACTTGAGCTTGTTCCTAAACTAGGGTCATCAGCACTGCAAGCAGTAGTGCTACCGCTGTGTCAATGGGCTAGCAGTAAATGTGCAGTAATTTAAACAAAGCGAATAAAATAAATAGTGCAGGTAACTTGCTATAATTGCTGGAAACTCCGTCTCCTAGGAAGCATGGCCTCCACATTCAGAAGGTTAGCGGTGTGTTAACAGGAATAGCACTGAGCTAACCAGACATAGCACAGCTGAATGGGATAGGGCCATATTTAAAGGGCCCTGTAATGCAGTGCTTAGTGGATAGCAAGACTGAGCTTAATACTCCACTGCACCCATGTAAATGAGGGATCTCTTTTGTATACAGCCTTGATCCCAGTTGGAACAGGGATGGCATCCCCAGTGCTGGTGGTTTCTCCAGGTTCACATACTAACATACTAGACGCCAGCAGAGTAGGCCTGTTGGTCTATCAAGTCTGCTCATGCTTTAGCACCCTGATTAGGTGCCATAGCCCTCTAACTGTCTCCTTCCACTGTTACTCCATCCCCCAGTCCTGCCCCTCCCTCCAGCCAAACCAGCCTCTGCTTCACCCCTTGCCAATACCTGTCCCACCCTCTCTTGAATCCCTCCACCATAACTGCCTGTACCAGCTGCCCAGGCAGCGCATTCCGTGGTTCCACTGCTCTCTCAGTGAAGTACCTCCTCCTCTTCCCCCAATCCTACCACCCTCAATCTTTCAGCTGTGTCCTCTGGTGATTCCACCCTCCTTCAGTCGAAAGATCCTATCTCGGCTTACCTTATTTAGTCCCCTGAGGTACTTGAACACCTTAATCATGTCCCCCCCCCGGTTCCTCCTGTCTTCCAGCGAGAACAGGTTGAGCTCCCCTAGTCGTTCCTCATATGTCATACCGCCAGACCCTGGATCATTCTGGTTGCTCTCATCTGAACCCTCTCCAGGAGTTGGATGTCCCTTCTTAGGTGTGGCGTCCATAACTACACACAGTACTCAGGATGTGGTCTAACCAGGCTGTTGTACAGTGGCAAAATCACCTCCCTGTTCCTTGAGGTAATCCCCCTAGCGATGCATCCCAGCATTCTATTTGCCCTGACTGCAGCCCTCCTGCACTGCTCTGAATTATTCATGTTAACATACACCAAGACTCCTAGGTCTCTTTCCCCTGCTGTGGCCTGCAACTCATCCCCCCCCCCCACAGGGTGTACACATAGTTGGGGTTTTCCTACCCTAGGTGTAGCACCTTGTACTTGGAGGAGTTAAATTTCAATTTCAAGGTGCAGGACCACCTATCCAGAGTATCCAGGTCCTCTTGCAGGGCCAATCTCCTCTCCTCCCCCTCCACCACCACCCCCAGCTTAGAGTTGTCTGCAAAGAGACTAATTTCACAACCGATACATTCCCTGATATTGGAGATGTAGGTGTTAAACAGGAGTGGCCCCAGGACTGATCCCTGTGGGACCCCACTTATAACCCCCTAGGAGATGAGACCTCCCCACCGACCACTACCCGCTGAGTGCAACCTGAAAGCCAATTTCCAATCCACCTAACCATCAATGGGCCTACCCCCATCCCTCCCAGCTTCTTCCTTAGGCCAATGTGAGGGACCAAATCAAATGCCTTGCTGAAGTCCAGGAACAGTACATCCACTGGTCTCCCCCTGTCGAGTGCTGATGTCACCCACTCATAGAACTCTACAAGGTTTGTTTGACATGATCTACCTGGCACAAACCCATGCTGCTGGTCATCCAGGTAACCCATGTCCTCCAAGAAACCTCCCAGCCTTTCCTTAAGTATGCTTTCCATTACCTTCCCCACCTCCAATGTCAAACTGACGGGTCTATAGTTTCCTGGCTCTTCTCTCGATCCCCCTTTATGGATGGGCACAACATGTGCCTGCTTCCAATCCCTTGGCACCCTCCCTGTCTGGAGCAACAAGTTAAAGAGATCTGCCAATGGTGCAGCCCAAACATCTGCCAACTCCCATTTGAATAGGCACAGCATCCCTAATGTAAGTGGTATCCTCCGCCCCACTAAATAAGACAGACCCTTCCCACTCACAGCTTTTTCTACAGTATGGAAATGCTCAGTCCTAGTCATTTAGATAGCGGACTGCCCAGGTGGGATGAGGAGGGTCTGTGCTGGTCACTGTCCACTGCTGTGCCTGCCAATGATGACTGGTTTATTCAGGTGGATCAGGTGCCAGACTGGGAATGGGTGATGGAAGGCACTGGGTGCTGAGTGTGTTGGGGGGATCTGTCTTGTTTGGTGGGGTGGGAGGTGCCACTAGTGCCAGTGATACTGTGCTTATTTTAACAGCCATTGGGTAGGCACCACCAGAACATGGGATGCTGTGTCTATTCCAATGGGAATTGGAGGTACAACTAGCACCAGGGATGCTCTGCCTGTTTGAATGAGGATTGGGGGTACAACTAGCACTAGGGATGCTGTGCCTGATTGAATGGGGATTGGGGATACAACTAGCACCAGGGATGCTGTGCCTATTCAAATGGGGATTGGAGGTACAACTAGCACCAGGGATGCTGTGCCTGTTTGAACAGGGATCGGGGTACCACTAGCACTAGGGACATTTGCATTTGTTCTGTGGGGATCAGGGTGGGAGGGTTTACCACTGGACTACCAGGTATATTTCTATATGTTGTATGGGGATTGATGGGAGAGGGGTACCACTGGACTACCAGGTATATTTCTATATGTTGTATGGGGATTGATGGGAGAGGGGTACCACTGGACTACCAGGTATATTTCTATATGTTGTATGGGGATTGATGGGAGAGGGGTACCACTGGACTACCAGGGATGTAGTTATGTATACAATGAGGATCAGCTGAGGGCAATGGCTGATGCTCTGCTCAACGCCTTAGTATATATGAATGTGCAGAGGCACTGCATAGAACTGCTAAAGGTCACATAATGGCATACAAATGGCCCCTTAGCACCTTGCATGCCTTCTGTTATTATTAGCATGCTGGTCTCTGAATATAGCACCCTGGATCATGATTAAACCCATTTGGGTCATGCTATCCCCCTTTGCTCCTTGATGTCTTTTGCCAGCAGAGGGCTGTGGTACACTCACAGCTACATGGTGCTACCACTGCTCGATATTCTTACAGGCATTGCATGCCTGACAGGCTGTACTACCTGTATGAATACACCTCCCTAATGCCGGTCTCCCTGACTGCCTCATGCTATTTTGCTTGCAGTGCTATTTTTTGCATGGTACAAATGACTGCTTCTGAAAATGAGGGCCATAGTCTCTTTAAAGGTCATTATCCACTCAGTGAGCTGTATTTGCCCCCATTATGATGCAGTTCTTTGTTTTTTACATAAAGTCTTCCTTAGGGGCACTTTGTATCTTAAGCTTGTCCTTCCTAGGAAATCATTCTTTTGGGTTTCTGTTTTTGTTTTTCTTGAAGGTGCCCATGCCAAGACTATGCTTTTGGAAGGTTTGGTGAAACAATATTACATCATTTTAAAATTATAATGATTTTTGAGTTAACGTTCCAGTTTGACTGGTAAAAAATGACTATCATGAAAGGTAAAAAAAAGTATCTTGAAAGGTAAAATACATATCGTGAGTGGTTATTTGCATTATTTACTTGTTGTTGGGGAGAAAAAACAGTCAAGATGGCCACCATTTTCTTTTTACTGTTCAAACGTACAAACATTTAAAGTACATAAAAATAATGTCTTTAAAAAACAAACACCTGAACCTAGCTAAACAAGTTCCGTTTAGCTGGAGTCTGGTTTTTTTTTTTTTTTAAACTTGCCAGAAATACCTTTTCTGGGCACCCAAAATCCAGGGTGCTCAGCTTAGTGAGAGGAGCTATTCACCCGCGTTCTCTGTATGAGAACAGCAGGACTTTCTTGAGTCCTGCAGCTGCAGCTGGAACTCATGCTGCAGACTGCTCTGAGGGCAGTGAGCTGCTGTTTCCCTGGTGTCTAGTGGCAGCCCCCACCCTCCCATTATCATCCCCTAATGCATAATATATTTCCCTGGTGCCTAGTGGCACACCCCACTCTCTGATCCCCATCCCCTCATGTATAGTATGTTTCCCTGGTATCTAATGGCAACCCCAACCCTCCATTCGCTGTCACCTCATGTGTAGTACATTTCTCTGATGTTTAGTGGTGCCCCCCACACCCTCCAATCCTCATCCCCTCATGCGTAGGATGTTTCCCTGGTGTCTAGTGGTGCCTTGCACCCTCCAATCACCGTCCCCTCATATGTAGGATATTTTCCTGGTGTCTAGTGGTGTCCCCCACCCTCTGATCACCGTCCCCTCATGTGAAGGACATTTCCCTGCTGTCAAATGGTGTCCCCCACCCTCCAATCACTGTCCTCTCATGTACTGTACATTCCCTGGTGTCTACTGGCACCCCCACCCTCCGATCATTGTCCCTGCATTGTTAGCTGTAATAAAGAAAATCATCCCTCAATGTTTTTTTTTTGTTTAACCAGTAAAAAAGAAAATGGTGCTTCACCGATCTGACCCCAACACCCTGACCTCCCACTCAGCACTCAACACTCATCACCCAACATCCCCACTACACCCTCACACACCTGAACATGTACCAGGGTGAACATCCACTCTCTGATCGAAGACATATCTTGCTACTGGAACCAGTGACTGCGATATAAGAAACTAAGGTTCAGTGTATTTCAATGAGGTTTTCAACTTTGATGCATTACTTTGTCAGTTTTGCATATTTTGAACCAGAATTTTCAACATGGCCTTTTTAGGACCTAATCTCATGACCAATGGCAGTGGAATTATGCAAATTAGGCCCAAAAGACAATTTCGTGGTCACTTGGTGAAATGACCTTTCAGACAGGATATGACAATTTTCACTGCTTTTGTTCACGAGGTGGGATCATAAAAAGGCTGTGTTGAAAATGTGGGGTCAAAATATTTACAAATGGCAAAGTTATGAGCATACATTGAAACTTTGCAGCGCATGCTCATAACTTTGGTAATTTTACATATTCTGACCCCAAATTTTCAACAAAGCCATATTTTCATATCACCTCATGAATGTGACAACTGTCATTTTTCAAATCCTGACCAAAATGTGTTTTCGCTCCTGTGGTGCAGAATGGTGCTGTCAATGCACAAAATCACCTTTTGGGCAGGTTTTGAAAATGTTCTCCACCCTTTTTAATGAGGTGGTGTCATAAGAAGGCTATGTGGAAAAGTTTGGGTACAAATATTACAAAACAACAAAGTTATGAGCGTTAATTGAAATTTTACAACGCACGCTCACTCATAACTTTGGTAAATTTAAATATTTTCTCTCCAAATTTTCAACATTGCCATTTTTTCACATATGAACATATGAATCTGCCAGCAGAAACAGGCTTCATGGTCTATCAGGTCTGCTCGAATGTGCAGCTAGCCCCCTACATTACAGGTGCCCCCTCCCCTCCCCCTTGCATTTACCCCCCCACCCTGTCCCATCTTCTTTTAAAACTGCCCACCATCCTACAGGATACCACCTCCTCGGGCAAAGCATTCCACTTAGCCACCACCCTCTCTGTGAAAAACTGTCTCCTCATCTCTCTCCTGTATCTTCCCCCCCTCTAATCTGAGACCATGCCCTCTCGTGTCCCTCCCCTCTCCTTCCTCAACTTAAATACCTCTTCTGTACCTGTCTTGTTTATCCCCATTATGTATTTAAAGGTCTCAATCATATCCCCCTGATCCCTTCTCTCTCCTCCAGTAAGAAAACATTCAATTCGTTCAGTCTGTCCTCGTAGGGTCTGTCCTCCAAACCCTGGATCATCTTTGTTGCCCTGCGCTATACCCTCTCCAGTAATCTGACATCCTTCTTCAGAAACGGGTGCCAGAAATGCATGCAGTACTCCAGGTGTGGTCTGACCAGTGACCTGTACAAAGGCAGGATCACCTCCCTGCTTCTGGAGGAGATTCCTCTCACAATATACCCCAGCATCCTGTTGGCTTTAGCTGCCACATTCCTGCACTGAGCTGAGTTGTTCATATTCCTCATTATAACCACCCTTACATCATTTTCTACCTCGGTGGTACCTAACTGAACCCCTCCCAACTGGTAGCTCCTCCCAGGGTTCCTTGCTCTGAAGTACAGCACCTTGCATTTCTTAGCATTGAACCACAACTGCCACATTTCTGACCACTCTTCCAGTTTAGTTAGGTCATCCTGTAGCCCTTGCCACACTACTATGTCATCCATCACTGCCCCCATCTTGGTATAATCAGTGAACAGACTTTTCTTACTCCTGATGCCATGTGAGATATCCAATATGAAAATCCTAAACAGCACCAGGCCCAGTACTGAGCCTTGTGGAACTCTGCCCATCACAGCCCTTGGGGATGAGAGTTCCCCCCACCACCACTCTTTGCTGCCTCCACTTCAGCCAGTTCACAATACAGCTCACCATCTTTGTCCCCATCCCCACATACTCCAACTTTCCCCCCACCCACCCATGAGACATTGAATCAAAGGCCTTGTTGAAGTCCAAATACAGGACATCCACTGCATGACCCTTGTCTAGTTCCCTTGTCACCCAGTCGTAATACTCAACTAGGTTGGTCTGGCAGGATCTCCCTGAGACAAACCCATGTTGCTGACTGTCCTGGAGTCCATTGTCTTCCAAAAAGGTCACCGGTCTCTCTTTCAGGATTGTCTTCATTAGTTTCCCTACAATGGCTGTGATGCTTTGTGGTCTGTAATTTCCTGGTTCATCCTTTGGACCACTTTTGTGGAGGGGCACCACTTGAGCCATCCTCCAGTCCTGTGGTATGCATCCTGTGTCCAGGGAGGTATTGAACAGCTCTGCCAGTGGCCCCACCAGGACCTCAGCCAGTTCTTTCGGCACCCAAGGGGGGGCTAGGTCGAGACAGGAGACAAGTAACTGCGCAAGGTGCGTCAGGTCCTACAATTGCGAGATTCAGGAAAGGCACGGAAGAACAATGTCTTAAAGGTGGACAATCCGACCGGCGCAGATATTCTAAGGGTTTTTTTGCAGCCTATTCCACAAAGACAGTAGGAAGTGACTGAAAGCTGATTTACCAAAATGAGTTCTGGCTTTAGGAATGACGAGAGATATATATATGTAAGACTTCTCAATGCATAACTTCCAGGGGAACATAAAGTGAGGCAATCTGAGATATATGGAGGAAGTTTTTTAATTATGGCTCGGAGTATCCAGAGGGCTACATTTTTTTTGCGTCTGTAGGTGAGGGATGTCCAACCCCCCTAGCTTGTAAAGATCACAATGATTAGTGGAGTAATGAGCCCCTGTAATGAATCTTAGGGTCTGGTGGTATAGGGTGTCAAGTTTCTTTAAGGCGGAACTAGAGCCTTGTCCATATAGGAGGTCGGTGTAATCCAGTAGGGAGAGAAAAGTTGTTTGGACAAGTCGAATCTTTGCTTCCATTGTTAGTAAATGCTTGAGTCGATATGCCAAGTCTCTGAGTTTTTTTGTTACTTCATCTATATGATCAGAAAATGACAGTTTGCTGTCTATCCAGACCCCTAAGTATTTAAATTTGGACACGAATTCTAGAGGTTCACCAAGAAGGGTGGAGATCTGGGGTGAGGAAATTAAGCTGGAGACACTAGAGGTGTTTGAATATGGCACGAAGAGCATAGCTTTCATTTTTTTCGCATTCAGAAGTAGCTTTAGTGGAGCAAATTTTTCTGTAGGCAGTCGAATTCCAGTTGCAGATCAAGGCAGGTTTTTTCGAGAGTTGGTCTGGAGATGTACAGAATGGTGTCATCAGCGAATAGGTGTATGTTCACAGACTTTATCCCTGTGTGAATATTGTTAATGTAGAAGGCAAACAGAAGGGGGTCCAATATGGAGCCCTGAGGTACATCTCTAGGCAGAGTTTTTAGAGGGGAGAGATCTCCTTCTGCTTTCACTTGTTGAGTCTGGCCAATCAGGTAATTACTAAACCAATCAAGGAACGTGTCTTTGAAACCAAAGTTGTGAAGTATGTCTAGGGGAATGTCATGGTTCACCGTATCGAAGTCCTTGCTTAAATCTAAGAACAAGGCACCCACATAGAGTTTATTATCCAGGGCATTGAGCCAGTCATTGGATACTTTGGCCAGTGCTGAGATTGTGCTGTGGAATGGTCTGAATCCTGATTGTCCTGGAGTGAGAAGGTTACGGATATGTAGGTAGTTCCTGATCTGGACATTTATAAGCTTTTCTAGCAACTTGGAGAGAGCAGGGAGCAGGAAGCAGGGAAATAGGCCTGTAATTGTTGAGATCACTAGGGTCGCCAGCCTTAAAGAGAGGGATGACATGAACAGTTTTCCAAATGTTAGGAAGGGTGCCGTGGGTAAGTGACAGATTAAAAAGGTGGGTAATGGGAGATGCCGGAACATGATAGCTTACCTTTAAGGAGTAAGGGTTTATGAGATCCGCTCCGGCACTTTTTTGGGTATCTAATTTGAGGAGAATATCCTCGACTTGTTTCAAGGATGTTGGGCTGAAGGAAAAAGCTGGCTTTTGCCCAGTAGAGGAAGAAGTGAAGACAGATGTGTCCTGTCCACTCAGCCGGTTTCGTAGAGTGTTGGCTGGTGATGAATTGAGCGCCAGCCCTGCAGTGGCGAAGTGGTTGCTAAACAGATTAAGGATCTCAGACTTGCCTTTGTGGGTAGAGCTTCCAGCCATGAGTTTTGTAGGGAGAGAATTGGAGGATCTATGACCCTCTCTCTCTCCCTTAGAGTTTTCCAGAATTGGGCGGAGCAATTGGTGGAGGTGTGCAGCTTAGAACTAAATTGTTTTTTTTAATTGGTCGAACATGGACATTATCCCACAAGTCATTATAATTAAAAAACTGTATAACGTTTTTTCACCAAACCATCCAAAGGCACACCCTTGGAACAGATTCCATCATCCCTGAACATTTCATGAAGAAATTCCATATCATCTAGAAGAAGAAGAAAAATCAGCATTTATATAGCACTTTTCGTACACAGTATCCCAAAGCACTTTACAAGCAATGCTAGACTGGTAGTGAAGTGACTGAATGTGTGGTGGCGGCCATATCGCACATCATCACCCACACACAGCCTGGATAATTGCATGAACCGGTTTATGGGAAGGGGAATGTTGGCCAGGACACCAGGAATGTTACCTGCTCTTTTGCAAAGAGTGCCCTGGGTTCTTTTACTTCTGCCTGGACACCCACCAGGGCAACACCAGGATGGGCAGAAGGGACCTCGGTTTAACGTCACATCCGGAGGACAGCACACCCCAGCAGTACAGCACCCACCAATACTGCACTCGGATGCCAACGATTTTTAGGTGCAAGTCCATTCACAGTGTGGGACAAGAACCCACAACCTTCTAGTCCAGAGGCAGATGTACTACCAACTGAGCCACGCTGACACCAGGCTGTAGGTGACAGCAAAAATGCTTAATATTAAATGTAGAGGGAAAAACCTAGGTTTTTACCACCTTTTTGACCCTTCATGTCTCAAGGTGCCATCACAAAACTGTTCACATCTTGAGACTCTGACAGCCTGACCGCACATGCCAAATTTTATGCTATTTCATCAAATGATGGCAAAGTTACTAAAGTGCAAAGAATTGGGTTTAACATTAAACTACAGACCAAACTCTTAACTGTAGGAGAGCTACCACACCCCTATAATATATATATATATATATATATATATATATATACACACGTAACATAAATAGTAAATATGAGGTGTTATGTCCTATACAGATACTTATTCTTCCCTTTAGACCTTTATTCCTAAGTAACTAACAACTTCTCACATTACTCAGCTATGCTTCAGGGGTAACAGCAGAAAAACATTCTTATTTTAACAGCTCTCTTTTACTTCAGTCATTTTGACTAAAAAGGTTAATGGCTGAAAAGCTGTTCAATTTCTGTGACTAAAACTGTGAATAACACACAGCTTACAGCCATCTGTTGTCCTCTGTAAAACCTTAATACCAGAACAGATCTCAGCATGTGAGTTATTTCAGGGTGTAACTGAAAAAAGTAAAAAGAAAACAGAACAGTTACCATAAAGTTAAAAATAAAGATAAATGAAATTAAAAACTACCTCAGTGGCCAGACCATGGGCACAGCGGTAGGGCTACCACTTGCGATGCTGGTGACTGGGGTTCAAAAGCGAGCTTGGGTCCTCAGGGGCTATCCAGGGACAGGAGGAGGAGGATCAAGCACCCAGGGGACATTCTCCTCCTCCTCCTCCACCAAGAGGGTTGGGCTGCTTCCCTTATAACTGGCTAACTACATTGTGGTAATGCAGCGGGAGAAGACAAACGAGTAGGGGTGACTGCAGACGCCAGCAAACAGCATGTCCCATCGTGCACACGTCACGACTTCACCAGCCGCGCCATCCTGTGACCAGGAGGGAGAAAAGAATGGAATATTGAGCCCTGGCACTGGGGGCATTAGCCTCAGTATAACTGTCCCCCTACCCTCGACCAGGATGTCTTCAAGGAAGGGGGTCAAGCTACAAATCCTGTCAGAGGGGGTTTCCTGTCTCCTCCCCATCCCCACCTGGGGGTGTCCATGGCTACAGTATAGTCCCTGAAGACGTCTGGCTGGTAAGTGGCAATGGGGAGGCCCAGGTGCCAGTGTGAGAAGGGTGCATAAAAAAATGATAAAAAAAATCTAGCATGGAAGAAGACTATTTATAGCAGGAAGGATAGAACTACTTAACAATTCCTTTTGAAGTAATAGAAATAATACAAAAGCAATTTAATCTAAACTGCGGGATTAAAAAAGAGAATCAATGCTAGTGTACCCACCAATTAACACGTCTTTTCCAATTACTGTAAGCTACAGTATGTGTGAACAGTGTTTGAGCTTATTTACTTTACTTAGGCCACACGGGTATTCCCCAGCCAATTACAATTAACTCTTTTCACACTTTGCCTTAAAAGGAAGATGCTGATTTTGAATAAAATATCCACGTTTATCTGTATATTAGGCCATAATCATAACAAGTAACAGAAACATATATAAAAATTAGATCAGAGCAGAATCTTGCCATAAGGTTGGTTTATCATAGATTGTGCTCCTCTCCCAGGGTTCCCTTATACCCATCTGGTGTTCCTCCCCCATTGTGTACCACCGGATATATGGCCTGCTGGCCACAAACTGATCAGATTTTTCACTTGCTTCTTTTGTAGTACCGGGTATTCTGCCCAATAACCATACTTGCATCTCAAACTGGCATGATTCAACCATGAATTAAGTAGAAGTCAATGCAAAGTGAGCCACAAAAGTGGCTCTTAGATGTGATTTTTTTTAATTGGGTTAACTGATTTGCCTATTGCAGATTTCACATTTTTAAAACACAAAAATCAAGCAATTTAAATAATTATATAAAGTGCACCATGCAATATAAAAAAGGAAAAATAGCCCAACAAATTCAGGACACCTAGCTGCAACACAGGCAGCAGTTTATCTTTTCAAAAGAATGCTGTTCTTGTCTCACAAACATGGCGGCGAGGCTGTGCTGCCGAAATGAGCTTTGAGCTCTGAGCTCTGCATTGCTGTGTTTGAATCTGCATGTTTTAAGTGTTTTTGTTCATTTTAGCCGCATTGTAGTTTAGTTTATTCGAAACACGCTTCTGTATTTTTTCTCGCCTTAACCCTGCCTGCAGTGTGACCTGTGACGAGTTGGTCATTTAGTTCTGTGATGGATTTTTTGAAGCAGGGAATTTGAAGGAAGGAAGACTGCCATGGAAACCAGGGTGAATACTGATGGATGAGGAACTGGGCATTCTGATGAACAGAGGTTTTTTTTCCCTTGGGCTGGCTGGCTGGCTGTCTTATTATTAAACAGGAGGACGTGTTTGGATTTTGTCAGTTCTCGGAGCTACGTATGGGAGCTTAGGAGTATTGTTTCCTGGAGGTACAGAAGAGCTCTGGGACTAATATTTCGGAGTGGTTAAGTTTGGATGAATCACTGTGGAACTGAGGATTCTTTGCTGAGCTGGATCATCGGGCCGTGAGTAAAATTAAAAAGAGATTGAACATGGATTATTGAACCAAGCTAAAGTGATGGTGTCTTTGGATGTTGTGTAAGGGGGGGGGGGCGCCTCCGAGGACTTGGGCTGGTGGTGACTTTACTCTCTACAGCCAAACAGGAGTCACCTTGTGAGTTCTGGGGAGCTGGAGCTTTAGTGAGGCCTCTCCAAAATCCTTCACGGGACATTCTTTGGTTTGTCCCCTGGGGGGGCTGTAGTTGCGGGCTGCGGGGAGTGGGTTAGGAATAGCTTAGAGGCCTTGGTTGGTTGGAAGGGGCTCCCCCACGGAGTTTTGGCTAACACCCAAGACCGCCGTAGCTTGGTAAATTTGGATTATATTGAAGAGTTATTAAAAAAGGACTTTACGTTTAAATGCAGCGGCTTGAATTATTGAAGACTACTGAGGAGTGTCTGGGCACCAGAAGTAATTCAGTTGGACCAACTGAGGATGTTATGCCTGGCTGTTATATTTATTGTTAGTTCCCCCCTATACTGTGAGAAACATTTAACTTAGATTTTATACTGGTGTCGTGAGAGGACTCCAGTGTTATAAGCTGTATCCCCCCACTTTGTGAGAAGTAGTGGGGGAGATAAAATTCTGGACAATAAAAGACTGGAGTAGTGAGAGGACTTCAGTACTTTTGAATTTAATATGTTCATTATATATTGTATTTTCTCTTGGATTATATATTTTATTTTGTGTGAGTTTATTTATATTTGGGACTGTTTTATTTTATAAATTTTGGGGTGGAAAAATAGCTGTATAGGGAGTGGAAGTACGGGTTTTGCAAGTTGGAGGATGTGTTGGGTTGAGGCTCTCCCAGTCAGGCACTACTCCTCATCCGAACTCCGAGGCCTTCGGCCCTTCTCACCCCCTCCTTTACCTGCAGCGGTTTATTACCACTGTAGGGTGCTGGGTATTGTTAGTAGGAGGAGGAAGAGGGAAGGGGGGTCCAGGACTACGGAAGGGGCCGGGGCGGCCGTATCGCGGTTGTACGGTCCAGGAGATGCCCTGGGGCGAAATGGTCACAGGAATGTGGTCCTACATGTCTAGATACCATACCCAAGGGCTCTGGCTTGTCTGGGAAGATAACTCGGCCGGCCCCGGAACCCTGTCCGATTTGAGTGGTGTTATGCAATGCCAGGTCTGTTAGAAGCAAGACAGCAATCATTGCTGATCTTGTTGAGTCGACAGACCTGGCTTGCATCACCGAGACCTGGCTTGATGACAACGCAGGCCCCATTTTGGAGGCAGCTGTCCTGGTCAGCTTTTCGGTGATACACCACTCGAGATCGGACTGCAGGGGCCGGGGGGTGGCTATCTGTTTTAGATCGAAATTGAACCTTACTGTTGTACCATGGGAGGAGGACAGATCATTTGAGTTTACCGCAGTAGCAGGTGTGGGCTGTAGGATCATTCTCATCTACCATCCACCCAGGAGTGAGAAATTGTTCCTGCAGGAAATCGCGGACTTCCTCATCGACATGACATTGGAGTTGCCCAGGCTGATGGTCCCGGGTGACTTCAATGCCTGGGTCGATGATGAACTCTCGCAGTTTGGTCAAGATTTCCTCCAACTTTTGTATTCGTTGGGGTTCACACAGGTAGTTACCTCTGCTACTCATAAGCAAGGTCACTCTCTTGATCTGGTCTTCTTCCTGGGGATCGAGTTCTTCAACTTGGTGGTGGAACCAGTTGTATGGTCCGATCACTACATGGTGAGATTCAATTTCCAGCCCTCCCCCTTATAGGCCTGCCCCTGTGGAAATGGTCAAATATTGCCCATTGAGGGGAGTAACCCCTGAAGGTCTTCAGGTGGTATTGAACCTATTGGGAGTTCCGTAGGCAGGCGAGGATCCAGAGAGTCTAGTTTTGGCCTATAACAAGGCCATCACCGAGGCTCTGGATTCCATTGCCCCAGTCCATGTTCGACTGCTCTCTCTTCGCCCCCAACTCTCCTGGTTTGATGGAGTTTTGAGGGAGATGAGACGAGTTGGACGAAGGTTAGAACGTCGCTGGTGGAAATCGTCCCTTGATGCCTACCACCTTAGATTGATAGAACATTATCATTGCTATCAATCAGCAATCAAGCGTACACAGGCAGAATTCCTGTCCGGCGAGATTGCTGCTGCTCAAAACCGACCAGCTCAGCTCTTTCGAACTGTAGACAGGTTGTGCAACCCATCCTGTCTGCAGATTCGAGGAGCAATTTCACAAATTAAGTGTGATGAGTTTGCTCGATTTTTGTGCGGATAAGGTGGCCGACATCAGGGCCGAGATCCACTCAGCATCTTCTATGCGAGTTGATGGCGGTCGATATTTGGTCACTCTCTCTCGGTCAACCTGGAGTTCTTTTGACTGTCCAGAGACCAAGGATATCATGCGGATTGTCCAGAATTTCCGGCCGACATACTGTAGTTTGGATCCGGGCCCTACATGCCTATTATTAGGGTGTATTGAATTTATCGGCCCGATCCTGGCACAGATTGTCTGGTGCTCCTTAGACTTGGGAGAATTCCCCAGCTCCCTGAAGGAGGCAGTGGTGACATTGCTTCTTAAGAAAGCTTCTTTGGACCCAAACAACTGTGCCAACTACAGACCTACCTCTAACCTTGCCTTTGTTGGGAAGGTGATTGAGAAAGTGGTTGCGCTGCAACTGGAGAACCATCTTACCATCCATGAGATCTCTGACCCTCTCCAGTCAGGCTTCTGGAAGAGACATAGCACTGAGACAGCTCTGGTTTGGGTGCTCAATGATCTCCTGATGGCAAGGGATCAGAAACGCCATTCCATCCTGGTACTTCTGGATCTCTCTTCAGCATTCAACACTGTGGACCATGGGGTGCTACTTGATCACCTGAGGGTTATCTGTGGGCTGGCTGGTCCAGTTCTCAGATGGTTCTGTTCTTTCCTCACTGGCAGGTCTCACAGAGTGGTGCCTGGGATTTTTTCCTTGGAACCATTCTCTCTGCCGTGTAGGGTCCCTCAGGGCTCGGTGCTGTCCCCCATGTTGTTCGCAGTGTACTTGCTGCCCCTCGGAGACATTGTAAGATGATATGGGCTGAGGTTTCATTGCTATGCCGATGATATCCAGCTCTATCTGTCTTTTGCACCTGACCAGGATAGTGCGGTCTCATTGTTTAACAGCTGTCTGGCGGAGATCCATGACTGGATGAAGACTAGTTGATTACAATTGAACTCCGGGAAGACTGAGGCGTTGGTAGTGGATGCAGGGCACCGGACAGAGAGGCCGGTGGTAGGTCTACCACCTGGGCTTTGGCTGGATGGTGTACAACTGCCTGCCTCTGAACAGGTGCATGATCTGGGGGTGGTTCTTGATGATGGGTTTACACTGCGTGCGCAGGTGTCAGCAGTCGTCAAGTCTTTTTTTTACCATCTTAGGAACATCTCCAGACTGGTAGTAAGGTAAACACTGAGGTACAGAGCTCAACACAGGGCAGGACAGGGGTAAATGGAAAAATAGACAAGGGCAATAAGAGCAGGGATGGGGGAGAAAAGGATAAAGCCAACATTTAAATGGAGGGCAATGAGTACCAATGCCCGTAGTCTGGGAAACAAGCTTCCTGAGCCAGTAGCCCTGATGAAAGATGAACAATTGGATATTGTGGCAGTCACGGAAACATGGTACACCGAGAACCATGACTGGGATGTCAACATACCAGGGTACACAATCTACAGAAGGGACAGGGAAGGTAAAAGAGGAGGTAGAGTAGCTCTATACATAAGGGAAGGGATCAAAGCTACAGAACTAAAAAGTAAAGGGGGAGGACAAGAGGCACTCTGGGTCACCTTGGAGACAGGGAATGGCATCACAGTCCGCACAGGGGTTGTATACAGACCCCCGTCTCAAGGGGAGGAAATGGACAACAAAATGATAGAGGACATTCTCAAAATGGCTGAAAAAGGGGAGATACTGTTGATGGGGGACCTGAATATGCCAGATGTTAACTGAATAACATGTAATGCAGCCACATCCAAGAGCAGGGTCATTCTTGATGCCCTGCAGGGGGCAGGCCTTAGACAGCTAGTGTTGGAACCCACTCAGGAGGCAGCAATACTAGACTTGGTACTCTCAAATGGAGAGAGGATCACAAATTTAGAAGTCAGTAGACATCTGGGAACAAGCGACCACTGCACAGTGTGCTTCACAATGAGTACAACCATGGAGATAAGCCATACAAAAACAAGGATACTGGACTTTAGAAGGGCTGACTTTGGCAAAATGGGTGAATACCTGAAGAATGCACTAGCAAATGACCAAAAAGGAGGGGTGGAAGAACAATGGAGAAAAATCTAAACTGCCATCATAGAGGCAACAAGCCTTTGTGTGAAACAAATAAAGAAAACAAAGGAGTAAAACCACTATGGTTCTCAAAAAGAGGTGGCAGGGAAGGTTAAGGAGAAAAAGGCTGCATTCAAAAAGTATAAGGAATCACAGAAGGAGTACGACAGGGAACTGTATCAATTAAAGCAGAAAGAAGTGGGGAAGGCAGTCAGACTAGCAAAGGCCCAAACCGAGGAAAAAATAGCCAACTCAGTTAAGAAGGGGGATAAAACCTTTTATAGGTACATTAGGGAGCATAGAAAGGTTAAGGGAGTGATAGTGAAGATTAATAAAGGAGAGGGGAGGTGGGCAGAGGGAGACAGTGAAAAGGCAGAGATACTGAATGAATACTTTTGCTCAGTATTCACAAAGAAGATGAGGAGGAGTTACCTAAACCAGACAATAGAAGCACTCTGGGTAGAGGTTGACACCAGTCCATTCACAGAAGAAAGAGTCCTGAAAGAACTCCTAAACTCAAGGTGGACAAAGCAATGGGGCCTGATGGGATTTACCCCAGAATCCTAAAAGAACTGAGGAGGACCTAGTGACACCACTGACCATGCTTTTAACAAATCATGGCAGGATGTGTAGGTACCTGAGGACTGGAGGAGGGCAGATGATTCCCTTCACAAAAGTGGAGCAAGGCAGAAGCAGGAAACTACAGACCTGTAAGTTTGACCTCAGTGGTGGGGAAAATGATGGAATCACTTCTGAAAGAAAGAATCGTTGAGTACCTAGAGGCCAGCGGGGCACAGGACCCAAAGCAGCATGGATTTACAGCAGGAAGGTCATGTCAGATGAATCTAATTGATTTTTTTGACTGGGTGACCAGAGTAATAGACCAGGGAGGGGCTGTGGATATGGCCTACCTAGACTTTAGCAAGGCATTTGACACAGTCCCACACAAAAGATTAATAATCAAGTTAGCCAGCCTGGGAGTGGGTCCCAGGGTAGTAGTCTGGGTAGCAAACTGGCTGCACAACAGGACACAGAAGGTAATAGTGAATGGAACACATTCCGAAGAAAGGGGGGTTACTAGTGGAGTACCTCAGGGCTCAGTACTGGGTCCAGTCCTCTTTAACATCTTTATAGGTGACATTGCAGAGGGTCTGAGGAAAGGTATGCCTCTTTGCAGATGACACAAAGATCTGTAACAGAGTTGATACACAAGGGGGTAGAAAAGATGAGAAGGGACTTGGCAAGGTTGGAGGAATGGTCAGACATATGGCAACTTAGATTCAATGCAAAGAAGTGCAAAGTAATGCACCTGGGAAACAAAAACCCAGGAGAAGAGTACACAATAGCAGGGGAGGTACTAACAACAACAAAAATGGAAAGGGACCTGGGGGTAGTCATATCAGATGACATAAAGGTGGGCAAGCAATGTGAAAAGTCGGTAAGGAGAGCCAGGGGGATACTGGGATGCATAGGAGGGGGCATCACAAGTAGAAAAAGGGAAGTGGTTATCCCTCTATACTGACAGTTGGTGAGACCCCATCTGGAGTACTGTGTGCAGTTTTGGAGACCTCATCTACGCAAGGACATAGACAGGATGGAAGCAGTCCAGAGGAGGGCAACTAAAATGGTGCAGGGTCTGCAGCAGAAGCCATATGAAGAGAGACTGAGAGAGCTTAATATGTATACTCTTGATGAAAGGAGGGACAGGGGGGACATGTACCTCATGGGAATCAACAAAGTCCAGGAGGGTAGCATCTTTCAGAAAAAGAGATGTGTAAGAACAAGGGGGCACAATTTAAAGATAGAGGGGGGACGGCTCAGGGGTAATGTGAGGACATTTTTTTTCACGGAGAGAGTGGTAGATGCATGGAACAGCCTTCCTGAGGAGGTCATTGGGTCTAAAACAGTGGGGGAATTCAAACATGCATGGGACAGACACAAGGCAATTATAGTGGGGGGGTTGCAGGAAGTAGGCTGTTGGTTAACTAGAATCTGCAGCTTATCCAATAGGTAGGGAAATGGGCAGACTGGGTGGGCCAAGCGGTCCTTATCTGCTGTCAAAGTCTATGTTTCTATGTTTCTAAGTACTCATTTAGTGCTTCTGCCTTATCGCACCCTGCTTCCACCCAACCCCCCTCCTTCCTAATCCTTACTATGTGGTCCTTACAGCTCCTTTTCTCCCTGATGTACCTAAAGAAGTCCTTCTCCCCCTTCTTAATGCCTTGTGCCAGCCTGAGTTCCGTAGATGCCTTGGCTCCTCTTACTGCCCTTGTCACCTCCTTCGATTCCGTCAAGTACCCTCCCTGTGCTCCCCATCCCTGTTTTCTTGTACTTCCTAAAGGCAGCTCTTTTCCTCCTTACCTTTTCCATGACCTCCTTGCTCAACCAGCTCGGTTTCTTAGCCCTAGCCTTCTTGCTCTGGGCCTTGCAGCAGGTTTTGGTTGCCTCCACTATCCCCAGCTTTATGAGCTCCCACTTCTGGTTAGTGTCCATACTAGATTGAATTCTGGCAAGGTACCCTTTTACCACTTCCCCCATCCTCCCAAAGTCGGCCCTCCTGAAGTCCAGCACTCTTGTGCCAGATTCCACTCCTTCCTTGCCCATATCCAATGTGAGCCATACTGAGTGGTGGTCACTCCCTGACAGCGGTTCCTCCACTGTAAGTTCTCTCACAAAGTCCCCATTTGCCAGCACAAGGTCAAGAGTCAAGGAGGCAGTATAGCACAGTGGTCTAAGGCTCTGAGCTGCAAATCTGGTGACATCCAGCAGACCAGACCTGGGTTTGAATCCCACAGCTTCCACTTGCATACTGTGTGACCCTGAGCAAGTCACTTAGCCTCCTTGTGCTCCCAGGTCGCTCCTGTAAAAAAGCTTTCAGCTTAGTGTGCTATACCTGGTTAAACAACTAAATAAAAAAAAAAAAAAAAAGGGGTATTCCCTAACCTGGTTGGTTCTCTGACCATTTGCAGCAGGAAGCTTTCCTGAAAGGCATCCAGCAGTACCTGCTCCCTTCTGTTCCTGATTGTTGGGGTACTCCAGTCCACTCCTGGCATGTTGAAGTCCCCCACAATCACCACACTACCCTTCTCGCAGGTTCTCCTGCTCTGTCCTACTAGTTCCCTGTCTAACTCCTCCGTCTGAGATGGCGGCCTGTACACCACTCCCATTCTAAGAATCCTATCCTTGGAATCCTGGATTTGCATCCAAATTGACTCCATACTACCCTCCTCCCCTTACACACGTCAGTCCTTCCTTCCCATATAGTGCCACACACCCTCCTTTTCCAATCACCCTGCCCCTACGAAATAACCTGTACCCTGGTACAGTCAGGTCCCAGTCATTGTATTGGGTGGCCCATGTTTCTGTGATGGCTGCAATGTCAACCTCTCCCTCTGCCATGAGCACCTGTAACTGCAGTTTTCCTCCCAAGTCTCCTAGCATTAAGGGTAACCACCTTCCACCCTTCCCCCCTCCCATCCTGCCCTCCTTTACTAGCATCACCAATAGTACCTGCCATTTGTCCTTTGTCACTGTTATGGGGGTAAGCTCATGATTTCCCAGCCTGTGGTCTCTGCATGTCTCTTGCCCAATTGCCACCCTCGCTCTTAGTTTAAATTCCTACTCCTCTATGTACTCCTCCATCCTCTGTTTCAACACTTTCTTCCCTCCTCACTCAAGTGTAGTCTGTCCTGGCACAGAGACTACTGTCCTCCCAGGTCCCTCCCCACCCCCAACAGCCCATACCCTTTAGCACAACACCAGGTTCTTAGCCATCTGTTAAATTCCTCTATTCTCAGCTTTTTGTTGTGCTTGCCTTGGGCACTGGAAGTATCTCCGAAAAAGTTACTGATCTTCCTGCTCCTCACATAATTGTGCTAGTTCCTCAAACCTCTTCTGGACTATATCTACTGTCTTGTCAGCCAGGTCATTCGTCCCAAGATGTATAATTAAATGAGGCTTGTCCCACCCTTCTAGCTATATTTCAGAACAGACTGTCCCATCCTTTTCACTGTCATTCCTGGCATGGCCTCCACCCAAATGCGACTATGCCTCTCCCTTGCTACCCCACCTGACTCCTCTTAGTATTGAGTCCCCCAGCACTAAGATTCCACCACTCTTACTCCCTGCTTGCTTCCATTCATCTCCTCTCCTCTCTCTCATTTCTGGCCTCTTCTTCCTCCTGCACATTGTTTCCCTTGCCTTTTGCTACTCCTCCCAGCAGAACTTCCCCCTCCGCTCCGGTTTGGTCCAGGCATTTATCAATTACTCCTCTAATTTCATCATTTCCCTCCTCCTCCTTCTTCCTCTCTAGCAGTGCAAAACTATTTTCTGAAGACTCTTCACAAATGCCTGCTCCCTCTCTCTTCATAGTAATCTGTTCTCTCCTTTCCACTCCATGACTTTTGCCACTTCTTCACCTCCCCTCACAAGTCCCTATCTCCTTCTTCCATTCGTCTTTTGTCTCCTGACCTGGTTTCCCCAGCAATCATTCTTCCTGGCCTGGGCCCCATTGTCCCTGCTTCCCTTCTTCTGACCCTCTCCTCATCACTGTTGGCTTAAATCGCCTTCCCTCATGTACCATTTTTCCTCCCTCCAGTACTGGGCTAAACCCAACCCCAGTCTGCCTTGCCTGTCTTAGTTCCTCCGGCAGACCCTTAATCTCCTTTCTAAGTTTCTCTATGTGGCTGCACACTAAACATCCTCCCACACTCCAGGCAATTTTTAGAAAGATTGGTGCACCGCAGTTGTTGCAGCCTACCACCCTACCCATTGCTGTCGTTGCCCACCAGTGACCCCCCCACCCTTCCAGATGCAGGATACCAAACACTCCCCCAAGTCTCCCTCTCCTCTATCAGTGCAAAACATTATCTTCCTTATTTCCCTACCCCTTTGTTGTACATGTTTAGATATATTGAGCAACTGCTTTTACATTCCTAACCTTCCTATCCACACTCAAAAGAGACTTTTAAGTAGCTATTGCACAACCTTCTTCAAACTCCTACTCCTCCTTTCCACAATGCAATAGCAATGCAAAGAAGTAACAATGAAAGCTCCTAGATTTGCAGTTACTTCCCTTCCACTGAGATAGCAGTCACCTCTTCACTCGCTGCTGTTCCTTTCCTGGATGTCTGCTTCTGCTATGACAGGTGCATATCATTTGCCCGTTTGAGGAGGTGATGTCAGAACCCCTGGTATAAAGGAAATCATGGATTAGGGGTGGTAGGGTGAGGGGTTGGGGTTGGGACCAACCCAAGTCTTCCACAAACAATCAGGTAACTGAGGCTTCTGGTCAGACCATTAGCACCCTTCCCCCACTATGCACTAACCTTTGCAGCTAGTGAAGCCAGCAAAAATGAATCACAATTCTACTCAAAGCCCCCAAAATAGGTTTGCTACCAAAAGAAACAGGTCTCCAATTCAAACAGCTTCACAACAACACATCAAAATAGGCTTGAAATTAGAAGATATAGGTCTCTGATTCAAAGAAACAGCACCAGTTAAATCACACCAAATAGGTTTTAAATCAGAAGAAATAGGCCTCTACAAATGCAGCCTGCTACACAGTGAAACATCAAACAAATGAGTACACTTATAGCCACCAAAACAGTTTTCAAAATTCCAACAGTCCCAAAACAATACCCTGCTAGCCCCTTAGAAGTAGTAAGAAAGAAAAAAAATAACCTTCTACCAAGTAAAATCCACAAGAAACAATGTAAAAACAACAAGAAGCTACTGTACTGTAACAAATCTGATTCTTTCCCTTCTAGTTCCTTCTGAGAAGCCAAAGCAATTGACACCACACCTGATTCAGCTCCGCCTCCCTAGCTGAGTGAGAACTGGCCAGACCATTAGCACCCTTCCTCCACTATGCACTAACCTTTGCAGCTAGTGAAGCCAGCAAAAATGAATCACAATTCTACTGAAAGCCCCCAAAATAGGTGTGCTACCAAAAGAAACAGGTCTCCAATTCAAACAGCTTCACCAACAACACATCAAAATAGGCTTGAAATTAGAAGATATAGGTCTCTGATTCAAAGAAACAGCCCCAGTTAAATCACACCAAATAGGTTTTAAATCAGAAGAAATAGGCCTCTACAAATGCAGCCTGCTACACAGTGAAACATCAAACAAATGAGCCCACTTACAGCTACCAAAACAGGTTTCAAAATTCCAACAGCCCCAAAACAATACCCTGCTAGCCCCTTAGAAGTAGTAAGAAAGAAAGGAAATAACCTTCTGCCAAGTAAAATCCACAAGAAACAATGTAAAAACAACAAGAAGCTGCTGTACTGTAACAAATCACTGAAACACTACATACATATGTTTTCCAAGGCAATGAGTGCATGTGCATTTACCATCATCCATTAGATTAATAGTACTGTTTTATCTCCAGAACTTCACTACATTTAAAAATCATCATCATATTTAGTCTGGGACCGTAGTTAGGCACCTCTTGAAGGTAGGGCAGAGGGAGGGAAGCCACTGACCAGATAGGATCAAGTATAGGGCTAACAGGCAGACTAGATGGGCCTTGTGGTTCTTATCTGCTGCCAATTTCTATGTTTCTATGTTACAATTCTCTTCATGGAACCAGAGATCTGGAGTTTTGACTGTTGTATGCCACAGTCTGTGTACATAATGCAGAGCATGGTTCTAACAGGTTAGCATTTTATGTTCAGCATTCTGTACACAAACTGTGACATAGTAAAACTCCAGATTACTTGTTCTATGAAGAGAACGGTTCAGAATGTTGTCCATAAAAAGAAAACAATTATAATATATGGACAGTGTCTATTAACCACTGTTTTCAATCAGTTTATAACCCGATAATCCCATCGTTATGACATCAGTATGTCATAAACCTTGCTTAACTGTGTCATAATGATGGGATTACAGGATAGAATGTCACCACCTGTCAAAATTCTTGGAAAGGAAAGGTGGTCTGCTGCTTGGACATTCATTCAAAACACACACATTCCATTCGGACAGTTACAGACTGACTGCAGTATAGATCCCAGTGGCTTATTTCAGCACTTCAGTTGCTTAACATTCAAACTAGGAGGCATTCATAGTAGAGCAGGAGAACAAACACACGTTGAAAAAAAAAAATGTTTTCTCCAGAGTGGCTAGTTTTTCCATACACTATAAAATGCAATGCCTGAGTAACAGTGGTTAGCCATGATGTAATCACCTCAAGCAGTTGCCTTAACAACCAAATAAACATCAAGAACCGCAACAGTGATATAGAAGCATCTAGGAGAGGGGGTGATGATATTGTGAGTACAATTTTCTGAATGTACAGTATGACTGGAAAAGGGGACCATATTATTGGCAACCAGCTTGTGTAGCCCTCTTGAGGTTGCCATGGTGACTTAAACCACTCGAGCTTCGCTCTCAAGGTTTAAATGGTTGCTGTGGCAACCTCTCAATGGTTAACAAGCCAGTTACTGATAGATGACCATGTATTATTCTCTTGTAACTCCTAGGTGGCACTATCCCAAGGGCTACTACCTCTGCCTGCTTGGCTAGTAGCAGGTTAAGGGGCCTGATTTCTGAAACGAGTGCCTCCACCTGAAGGTCAGGGTTGGTAGTGGTCAAGCTAACCTGGGTACAGGCTCCGGGACACTGTAACCCCTCTCTTTCCCTTCTAGAGACCAGAACAATACGCACTAATCACTTTCACAATACCCCTGGTACACCATACAAGTACCCACACTGTTTGCACTTACCACCAGGGCTGGTTCCTGTGGCTCAACCCTGGGGACCCCCTGTAAAACAAGGTTATGCACAGCAAATAGCAACAGTACAGTACTTTTGGCACAAACTGGTACCACAGTCAGGTTAAATGCAGAAAACTTTAGATCTGATTTATTCAGGGGACTTGAACAAAGGAGGGACGTAATCAGGTTGATTTGCTTAATGGCTATATTAATCAGACAGTTATGCATGCAGTTCAGAGTCCCTAAACAGTCACACACTCTGGGTACCCAGGTGGAAAAGAGGTGGGCTAGCCAGGATCGTTGCCTGGGGTAGGCCGTCGTTGCAGCTGGTTGGGGCCCTGTGATAGAAGAAAACAACATGCAAAACACACACTATTTATAATCCGGAGCCGGAGGGCTCATTTCGTAAAAGAAAAACAACAAGGCAATCAGATGACAACACTTTAAGATTTAGCTGTTGTTGAAGGGAGCTACCCTGATGGTTACTCATGATACCCAATACAGAACACAGGCAGGACAAAATTGAGACTGCAGGTGGTTGAGCTGAAGTGCCAGGAAAAGCAGAACCTACACGAATCACTGCGGCATCCTTCCTGTTCAAAGCGTTGAGCAGGGGGCTGATCCCCAGGCAGGTCTCTCGTTGATGGCTTTCTCTGTGCTGTGGGTAGTCTGGCTGGGCCAGTGTGGCAAGGCCCAGACCGAATGGAGATGAACACAGATTCAGTCCATTTGAGCTGTATGCAGCCTCCAGCAAGCAGAACACAATTTACACAGTGGGGAAACAAATCATGACCCACTATCAACACACAGCACATTTACATGTAAGGGATTCTACTATACCAGGTAAACCGCTCTCCGGTCACCAATCGCAAAGTCTCTGCACACACTGGGAGTTTAGGGGTAGCTGGAAATCCTGACAGGCAGATCGCATTCAGCAAATCTTCGATCTTCTTCAGGTTGAGCCTGGTCATAATTCAGTGGCTTACTTCGTTCCCACAAACTCGGATTCAGTCCAAAACCACTCTCTACTCCCTCTCAGGGCAGCAGGCAAACATGCAGGCCAAACTCAAGCCTATTCCACAGTTCTCCCGTGTGAAACTACGCAGATGGCTGCTTGACTGTTTCAAGCTGTTGCTTCTTCAACTCCCAACTTAGATCTGACTCTGGCAGCAGGCAGCTTGGGAATTTCCCCAAGATCCAAAAGGTTCAGTTGGCTGATTCATCTGTCAGTCACAACAAGGGCTCCCCCTCCAGGGCAGTTTAGGCACCAAAAGCCCAAAACTACAATTCCTACAGATTTTGACTCCACCAAACCGCTGTAGGCAGGCTCCATTTTAGAGTCCCAAAGTAATGATTGGTCCAATTCGGCAGTCCAGGACCAAGATGGTGGAGATAAACAAAACAGTCCTTGCTGCAAAGAAGGAAGGTTAGACAAACCACATTATCATTATCTCTCTAATAAATAACCAGCAAACAGTTACATCTTCTAACAGGGCTCCCTCTGTGCAATTAGCTATGGCAGAAACGGAGCGATTATCTGGCAGTCTGGACGGGACTTGAGCATGGAGACACTCAGCCCCCCCTCCCAGATTAATTATAACTGCAAGCTAGGCAGCCCTTAAAGAGACAGTACTCAGAGGCCATACAGGCACTCTCTGGCAATAATGTTTAACTGCTAAAACGCAGGACACCACCCTGGCAGTGAGCATTTAGGCAAGCTCAAGGAAGACTTTTTGGAAACCCCCATTTGTAGGGGGGGTTACACTCTATTTTTCACATCATTGTTCTTTCAGTACGTAATAAGCCATGACAGAGTGTGCATTAAAGGAATTTAATGCACACCCCATGGGCATAGTCAGGCACGAGGCCAAAGGCTGAGTTACCATACACCCCTGGGAAGTGCATTAAAATCCTTTAGAAAATGGGCACGCTGCAAACATCGTAAATGCAGCTTACTGATTGGCTGAGAGACGCTGGCACTGGGGTTGTTATTTCTTAACAACGCCCGGTGCAAAACAAGTTCCTTTTGTTGCCAACATTCCCTACCTGATATCCTTGTGCCCAGATTGTACCCATACACTGCCAAGCACATGAAAACACCAGTCCCTCACACAACCCAACTCCATGCCGAACTTGGCATCGCCAACACAAATGCAGACAGCAGAAGTCAACTTTGACCTTCTCTCAGCAAAATAATTCACAAAAATGTTCGGAACTCACAAACAATAACATACTGAACAACCAGCTACTAAAAAATTAAAAAAAGAAGTAAGTGACCGTTTTAAAGATTTAAGCGCCACTGACGTAGACAAACTAGAAACAGACAGTCAAGAGCAAATCACAAAATGGCAGACAATGTGGGCGGTCCAAGTTTTTCAACAGTGAGCGGTGGCTAAACAAATTACTTACAATTTAAAGGCGGACTCCCTTGACAGCATAAATTCTCTACTCAGGCAATGTAATGCAGAAGCACGAATGGAGTCAGGAAAGCAATATTCAGTCAGCGGCTATTGCTCACTCCATGCTGGTCTATCACGATACCTAAATTCCCCAGAAATAGGGCGCAATGTATCAATAGTAACAGACCAACAATTCAAAACATCCAACAATGTCCTGTCCTCCATCCTCAAACAACTACGCAAGAAACAGCAAGACATAGCTTCCCACCATCCACCTATCACTCAGCAAGACCTGCAGAAACTCCGTTTGTTAAACACCCTCTCACCCAACACTGCACCAGGGTTAGTCAGGAAAGTATGGTTTGACGTACAAATTCATATGGCATGCCACAGAGAAGAGGGCTTAAAAGATCTTACACCACAGTCATTTACAATAAAAACTAATGAAAATGGGCACAAATATATAACTTTAAGCCATAATCCTGAAACAAAAAAACACAAAAACCCCCTGGAGCCCAACAAAGAATCTCAAAGAGGCTTCATTTATGAGAGACTAGAAGACCCATTATGCCCAATAAAGTCTTTTCTTAAGTACCTCAGCAAAATCCCAACAGACTCAAAATGCTTCTACCTTCATCCTAGAAAGCTCCCGCAAGACTACTTGGACAAGGAATCTACATGGTACACCCATGAACCTATGGGGAAAAACTTCCTTGGAAACTTCATGGCAAAACTAAGCACCGAAGCAGAATTGAGACAAAGATACACTAATCACAGTATCCGTGCAACTGCAGTTCACCTCCTCTCCAACGCAGGACTAGCACCAAGAGAGATTGTCAGTGTCACAGGACACCGCTCAGAGTCAAGTCTTGTCAGTTACTGGATGGCTTCCTCAACCGACAGAGAAAACTGGAGCAATATCCTTGTTGGACACCAGAAAACACCAACTAACCCCAGAAATCACAGAACAGCCTTCATCATCAAACGAACTGACAACAGCGCCACCTGCACCATCCAGCACACATGTACCACTACATCCAGAAATAAAAGGTATGATCTACATTCTATTTTTTTCTCTTCTCTATATATAATTTCTACATTTTATGTACATTATTTCCCAAACTAACACATTTTTCTGTTTTTTCTTTAGCATTCCCTGACAATCCATTCAACTTGGTACAGTGCAGCTTCACAGGACCAGTTAACTTCATAAATTACCAGAAGTAGAAGAAACACTACATCTTACTTTTTGTTCTCACAAACTTAAAATTACAACCCGGGATTTATAGCGTTTCAGTTTACTTCTCCTCCCCAGTCCCCAAAAAACGGACTATTTTTTTCAACCCTACTTCAAAACAAGTTTAAAGTTCAATAAATTTATTCATTCAATTGTAAAAATGCACTTCCTTGTCTCACTGTGGTTATTCCATTTTCTAAGTGTAATAATACCCTCCAGGGTGGGCGTTATGGGATATAATGGACCTTCCAGGGGCTATAAGGCCCTCCACCTGTGGCATCGGGCCTCATTCTGCCCCTGGGTGGTCCGTTATATCCCAATAATGCCCACCCTGTCAGGTATTATTACTTACTTAATGCACACCCTGGAGTGGCTTATTACACTTATAAAATGGCTCATTGTGTTGAAATTTAAAAAATAGCTTGTTCTGATTAAAATAAAAAAAGTTCTTGTGAAAAAAAATACGTTTTTTTAGAATAAAAACTTGTAAGAAACTTGTAAGGAAATAGTCCAAGCAAATGTCCAGCTGGCGGTGCTGTGCAGCAAGTTTCTTAGTTGTTTCTAGATGGTGCTTTGTGCCACTGGTCTCTTGTACGAGATTCCTGTTCATTTAAGTAATGTCTCCCCTTTGTTGTCATACAGCATTTAAATACTGAATCCTGTCTTGGTGATTAAAGAGCTGCTGCTCTTCCTGCAGAGCACAGTCATTTGCTGATGGAACTGGCTCTCTCTTCCACTTCGAGCTGTGGCTAATGAAGAGAATCCTCCACTTATCAGAGAGATGTTGTGGTCATTCATCTCATAGGGAACTGGCCAGTCACCCATTTCCTGATGCAGCTACCTAAGAGCTTTCCTATCCCCTCGTGCTATGTTCCTCAGAACTCTCCATTTGGTTGTTGCCTTGGTGAATAACAGCCTCTGACCGTGGGCTACAAAGCACCAGCTCCGCCTGCTCTGTGGTATGGATGGAGGCTCGTTCCCCTGCTTCTCGAAGCTCGATGTGTGTAACTTGTGTGCGGTGAATGGG
Organism: Neoceratodus forsteri; assembly: GCA_016271365.2. NCBI lineage: Eukaryota > Metazoa > Chordata > Ceratodontiformes > Ceratodontidae > Neoceratodus > Neoceratodus forsteri. Next base: position 761,387,579 of record CM057453.1, read on the forward strand.
TAACACAGGACATCTTGGTGAGTTAAGGAAATGTTGCGAGGTTATCTGCTAAAATGAAAGTATTTACAACTTGTGGTTAAAAGCGATTGTCAGCTGTCTGAGAGTGCAGTCCTTGATGATGTCAAACCGTGGGTGGGTGAGTGGGGGAGGGTTGAGTAAAAACAGTGAGTTTTTGATGGAGGCCACACGGTTTATTTTCAAATGTTAATAGATGCAACATTTTATGTACGTGGTGTGAAACCTTTTGAGAATGTTTTGTAACTGTGTTGTTGCAATTTGTGTGTTGTAAAACTGAGAACAGTTTTTAAAAGAGGAATCTAAAATAAGATAGTAGTAAAGGCAAAGATTTTAAATATGGTGGCTAGTGGCATTTTTTTAGTTTTGTTTTACGGTACAGTTTTGGTGCTGGTGCAGTATTTAGGTAAATTGTTTGCTGGGGAAGAAAATGATATTTGGCACCATACTGTGTGTTTAAAGAGAATTAATGTACGGTCAGATGATGACTCCTGGCCAATAAAATTACTAGATTTTTTTGCCATTTTATAAGGTAAGTTAAATATGGATCATTTACAGTAGGTGTATTAATTTCATTTCTGTAAATAGGAACATTCTTAACTGCTGCCAGTTAGCACACATTTCCTGCCCCCTTTAATGCCTTGGGGATTGCTAAACAGGCAACCTCCTTTGCTCCGCTTACAGACTCAGGCGCACAGCATTGTCACCTTCTCATCTGTGATAGCCAAAACATAAAACATGCAAAAGTGTAAAAAAAAATACAAAATTAGAAACAATGCATGGGTAACCATACACAACAAGCCTCTGTTTCCATCGAAGGGTGGAGATAACAGCATATGAACATTGAGAACAAAGCTCGAGAGGGCTATGCTGCTATCTCAACCCCGAGATGGAAACACAGGGCGAGCTGTGTACGGTCATCCATATTTTATTTTTCATATTACATGGGTTTTGTGTGAGATCGTAACATTGCGTGTGTGATCGGAGTGGAGAGAGTGAATGAAAGTGAAAGTGGGAGCAGGGGAGCAAAGGCAGTCGGTGCGAGAGGAAAAGTCAGGGTGCACTGATTATCAGTGGTAGTGGAGCATACCGAAAAGTGGGGGTTGGAACTATATAGACCAGGGGATGGATTGATGCAACACCTCAGCCCAGGACACAGTAAAGATAATTACCTTCTTGAATATACTTCTGTTAACCTACCTGATTTATTATAAATAGAATAAATGATAGATAAGTATGTATTGCAAGGCAGTAATACCATCAAGAGGTTTTGGGGACTTGGCTCGAGAGGTTCCAAAAGTCCCCAAACCTGAAGATGGTATTAGTGCCTTGAAAGACTCACTGATCTATCTTTTATTTTTGTAGTATATGGATCTGACACAAGTATTCTGTTAGCTTTGGTGTTTTGAGAAGGCGTTGAACAGAGCCAATGATTGCAGTGAGAGTGAGTGTCAGCAAGGAGTCGGGTGGAGCATTTAGAAACTACTTCTAGGACCACTCACAAGACTCTATGGCAAGGCTCCTCTTGTGTTTGTTCAGTTGGGGTTGCGGTGGTTTGTGGTGGTGGCAGCATTTGTAGGCCGAACTGAAGACAGGATCAACCAGATAGTTTACTTGTTAAGAAAAAAGAAAAGAAAAAAGAAAACACTGCCAAACTGGCAAAGGTAGAAGTTACTCTCGCTAAGCGAGAGACAGCCACCATGTTTTAAAAACTGTTCTGCCCGCCCACACAGGAAATGTGGCCAATCATCATGCAGGGCTCAAAAACTGACGTGTAGCAGCCGCAGTTGGCGCCTTGGCAACTAGCTGTGCAGTGTGAGGGAGTCCTGCAGTTGCATGGTTCTGTTTTTTTTGATAATACTATTGTTCAGAGCCCCGAACAATAGTATTGCAGGCTCTGATCGATAGTATTATCACTCTGGAATGATAGTATTCTCAGTTTCAGGGACTCTTATTATAGGGAATTTTTTGTATACTTTAATTTTAATATGGCACTAAAGTTTAGTGCCACATTAAAATGGCATATTTATTTATTCATTTGTTTTTATTTATTTGAAAAAGTTTCACCAGGAAGGGCATACTGAGCTGCAATAGCTCGTTTCCAGATGTATCTTGGGGAGGGGGATATATAGGAGATAAAGAATGCAAGATACATAACATTTCAGAGTGCTATACAAAATAAACAGTACACACCATCCAGTTGGGAATAGGTAAGAATATCCAGTTACATAAACAAAATTTAAGCTTAAACATATACATTTACTTTACAGAGAACCAAGTCACATATACATGCACAGTGCTAAGCCATACATTTTCAAGACTGAAACTTAACAGGGAAAGTGCTAAAACAAACCAGTTATTAGGTAATCTGTACAGTCACAAGGGTATGAGGTGAGGTCAGTTAGTTAGGCTAGGGGGGATCTGGGGGTGGGAGGGAGATATGCCAGCCAAAGGTCTTCACTCCTTTGGGATGCAAGAACCCCGCAAGGGGTAGACAGGGAATTGACATGGGGAATTAGTTAACCAAAATTGGCTGGACATTGTTGAAGGGAGGAGAGTAGACCTAGAGGAGGAGAGGTGGTCAGGTACAATTGCAAGAGGGAGCTATGTGGTGTTGGAGAAGGAGGGAGAGGGAGCGAGAGGACTGAGTGGAGTGGATGTCTAATGTGAGGGAGTTCCAGATACTTGGGATGTAATAAGAGAAGGTAACTCACCCTGAAGTGGTATGCTGGGAGGAGAGCCCTGTGGGCGAGTTGTGGAGGGAGTAGAGGGGGGTGGGTGGGACAGAGATGAAGGAGTGAGCATATCCATATATTACAATCCAGAATAATCCACACATTAGTATAAATAATCCATAGTTTATTCACAGAAATGTATAGATTGTTCATGACTACCACAGCAGAACAAGTTTAGGGTTTTTAGACAGTTTTAATAGGGAAAACGAAGCCTAAATAACTATAAAGCACAACCCACTTGATAGTAAAACAAAATGTAATTCAAAACGTTTTCTCAAAAATGTACTTTGTTGTCTGGGTTCTTTTGACAGACTGAGTACAAAAGAAATTCAAAGCAGGTTACCTGTTGTCCTCAGGGAATGTATACCATCCTCATTACTCTTAAATTAATGCTGCTCCACTGATTGAAATTTAGGGGTCAAAAGGCACTGGCTGACTCCTTGTTCCTCCACTTATGCAGATTATAGAACGTATATAACAACATCTTCAGAATGTGCGCACCAGCTTTTCAACTGTGTACAACAAGTGTTTTGAACTGGCCGAATTCAATACACAATACAAAGGACTGTGTATGGTCATCCATACACAACAAGCCTGTGTATGACTGGAGAGGTTGCTGTGTCAAACAGACTTTGAAAGCACAGCTCCGAGGTCTACTGGTTGCCACGGCAACCTTGAGAGTCAGGCACAGGCTTGTCTGTGTATGGGTGACCACACATAATCTTTTATAGTGTATGGTCACCATTAAAACAAGCCTGATTGTGTTTAGAAAATGTCACCCACCCCCGCTCAAGTCCTGCTCTAAGTTTTTGCCACTCACACTAGGTCTTTCTGTCTCTCACTGCTGCAGCTACTCTGCCTCCAACTTTCAGCTACCACTTCCACAGTCCAACTGTTCATTGTACGACTGGGGAAACACATGTGGCATTCAAGATTGCCGGCAATAAACATTTTTAAAAAAGTGGCTTTTGTGATCGCTGACGCTCTTTTGCTTGTCTCAGCTTTGGCGATTGGAGCTGCGGGTTGAGTGAGATGAGCGTGCACGGACCTTCGAAGTTGCAGTGCTGCAGTAGCTAAATATCTAGTGCAGCACAGCAAGAATATGGTGTAGCTACTGCAGCACAACAAGACTATTCTAGGGATGGATTTCCATCCACAGTCATATTCCACCATACACTATAAGCCGTAACTATATACTATAGTGCATTTGTAAACATGGCAGAGGCCTGGGGGGGTGTCAGCAATAAATAAGTGAACAGGTAAAGGGCATCTTCGAGAAATAGTGATGGTGTGAAAATAGAAATTAACATTGAGCATATAAGTAGGTTGCTGGGAAGCTGGGTACTGGGTGTAAGGGCAGGTATTAGAGTAAATGCATGAAGGCACCTGTTAATGCTGAGTAAGCAATCCAGTGGTGACCTGACATGGGCCTCCAATTATAAGATCACCTCTCTCTGCACAAACGTCCATGTCCATGCATTGGGTTGCCAAGGTACCTGAATGTCACTCATGAACTCCTGCTCGCGAAAGCAATATGGGGTATATGCAAATCCAATCTGAAAATAGGGCCAAATGTGCTTAGCATTGCAGTGCTCATTTTTTTACAGCCTGTAAATCCATACACTAATGCAAAATTACATATACCTCAGTAGAGCAAAGCATCACGGGAAGTAAATTCAAATCACCATGAAAGAATTAAACTGGTTTTACTTTATGTGGGAGCATATAATAACAAATCGCCTTTCACACATTTTGAAAAAAAAAAGCTAAAACCAGAAGACACCGACAATTGTTTGTTCTTGGTCATTAATATGCCTCATTTGTATCTCAATTCAGGGAAAGGGTGAAACAGCTCTATGACGGTCTTACTTGTTTGGGTCATGGTGAACATAAAATAGAAAAGCAATCTAAAAACAAAGAAGCTCAGTGCAAAAGCTGTGAAGCAAGGGTTACCCTGGAAGGGCATTAGGGCATTTGCAGTAAAGCCAAATTTCAAGAAATACAAAATTACTTATACACCAATAATGCAAAGTAGCATGGGATGTATATGCAGATCACAGTGACAAATTTTTTTTTCTGTGAATCCCATGCGGCTACTACTGCCTGTTTCATCCCTTGTCCTGTACTCTCCTAGGAAAACTGTAGTACTCCTAGGATTACATCTACAGAAAGGGGATTTCCATCCCTTAGGTGATTTCTTCCTTCACCTATAATAAACATATGGGATGGTCACTGTATGAGTTTGATTATGTATCTGTAACACCCCTCCCCCCAAAAAATATGGGACTTACCTTATGGCCCGGTTTTGTCTCCTATTCTCCCGTTGTTTTTTTTTTTTTTTAATTTCTTTTTTCCCTCCCTTCCCCTCCCACAGAGCCGCTATCCTCGGGAATCACCCATTAAGCCTGCCCCTGCTAGCACCTAACATGCAACCTCCGGTCCCTCCATCTAGCCGCGGAAACCCCCCAGGCAGGGTTGGGGTTGGACAACCCCCGAATCTTGAATTTTTCATCAGGGTCCTGGGTTGCAGGTAGGCACTGGCACATCGGTGACGGCTTGGCGTTCTGTCATCCTCGGCTCTCTGTAAGGGTTTTCCCATGTTCCTCATGGGGCCTTCTGCATCATGCGTCAGGTCTTCTGGAGACGGTAGCATCCCCCTCCTTCCTTGAAGAACGGCGCCGAGGCTGATTGGGTGCCGGCTTATGCCTGCAACCAATCATACCCCAGGGACACCAGCTTGCTGTCACTTCCCCCAGCCTCCGCCAGGAGTTGCCGCTTGCTGGACTGGAAGTCCCCCCTCCCCCTGGAGAAGGCGAGCTGTCCCTGGATGCTCCAGCCTATCTCCCCCCCCGGCCAACCCCTGATGACCGGAGCTCGCTCCCGAACCCAGGTTGCCGGCATGGTGTGAGGTGTGGCATCCAGCGCCTCAACCCTCAGCGCCACCGGGCCGGCCCATTCTCCTGTTCTGCTCCCGCTTCTCGGAACGCCTCCTGTATGCCTGCCAATTCCCCTGATCTTGTCTCCCAGCTCACCGCCATGGCCCAGGTTCAGTGTGTGTCCCCTTGGCTCGCACGTGCAGCCCAGTGTAAGTTTGGCTCATCTTGGGCTTAAGGGCTAAACCGCAGCCGACCGCTGCTTGCTTCAGCACTCTGGTGCTAATGGGGGTCGTGCATGTGCATTGTGTGCTTTTGATCTCCTGACTGCTAACTTTGTGGTACTTTGGGAGGCATTTCAGAGGTCCTGGTCCCTGCTTTGGGCAGTATGGGGACCACTGACCTCAACAAGGGCCAGGTGAGCCCCCTGCGTATAATAAATAAAAAGCTCCATAAAGTGCCAATAAAATGAGACTCATGAATATTAATGAGCAGAGCCCTAATCCTCTTATGAATATTAATGAGGGCTCTGTTTGTTTTTAAGGGCATCATGTTTTGGCCATGGCTGCCACTATAAAAATGTAAATAAATAAATAAAAAGGCAGCATTGGTAAGGACATTAAAGGGGCTCTGTAGGGATACACTGTTTAAATAAAATGTTTTTCTGGATGCTCCAGACCTCAAAACGTTGGGACTCAGATGCAAAGTCTGTTTGCTGTCAGGGGGCACTAAATATCAGTGGCAGTGACAGGCAAAGGACTGAAGCAAGATGTTTGTTCTGGGTAGCAATCATAAGGGCACACAAACAGCTGTGGATCTGTGGGGCAAATAAATAAATAAATAAAGCAATCAATCTGGCTGTACCAGGACTTAATATCTGGGACTGTGGTAAGTCTGCTTTGGGACTGTGTGTATTAGCAGCCATGATAGTGCAGCAACAGCCAATTGAAATGCCAAGATTACAGAGCAGGGACTGTTGGGACTTTTGCCAAAGCTCATGGGACATTACAAAGTGCTTATGGAGAATCTGCAGGGACCTAATTTCAGGCACCAAAACAGGGAGCCTATAGTGCATCGAGTGGAGTTAATGAATATTCATTTTCTGGACTGACAGGCAGGACCAGCCAATTAGAGTGGGGGCAACAGACAGCTTCAGCTAATTGGGAGCTTCAGAAAAGCTCCATAAAAGACAGTGTTTTCTGGCTGTGCAAGCAGATTCAAGCAGAAGCCCTCCACAGGAGTGCGAGCTCAGGCCCTCAGCTAGAGAAATGGGCCTAGTAATCCAGTGTAAGCCCCTCCACAGGGGAAGGGGCCCAAGGGGGGCTTTTTCTTCTGCCAAGAGGGAGAGACAAGTGGCTGCCTGAAGCAGAAGTCACTAGCCTGGGGGTTGCCAGAAAATGTCCTACAGGGCTAGCCAGAGCCTTTCCAAGTTTGGGAAAAACATGGGCCAGTAACCTGATGAAGCCAGCTGCGAGACAGCTGAATGTGCCTCAATGGTGTGAGCGTTGATGAAAGCCTGAAACCTCAGAAGGAGGAACGCAATGTCTGTAAGACACCTGAGTGAGTAAATTGCTTTTGCTACGTGCAACTCTAAGGACGACTTTAAGGGGCAGAGAAGCCCAAAGCCTACCAATAGTGACTGTCTGTCTGCACCCTGCATTCATAGCAACGCTCAGAGGGTGAACATCTGCTAAGTGACCAGGAAGGGTCCAGGTATTGTGTATAAATGTGTCTGATTTGAAAGTGCCTACAGGACTAAAAGGGGAGTACTCAGAGCTGGGGCTCTTCTAACTTTGCCTGGGAAGGCCAGTATTTTGTTCGTGGTAGCTGCAAGTGACCACAAGGGACTGCATTTTGTATTACTGAGCCTAGAGAGCTACAGGAACCGTTTGCTGCCAAGCAAAAATTTGGTGTTAAAAAGCCTAGAGAGCTACAGTAAATAGTCTATTGCCAAGTGCAAGTGTTTGCCTCAAAAATGTTTACTGTGTCTGTTTGCTAAGCAGCAAAGTCTGAAAAGGGTAGTGAGTCTTGCTGCAAGCTCAGCCCTGTTAAAGTCATTGTAAATGGCAGTGGGTCAAGCCTGGAGCTCGGTCCAGAGTCAATATGTGGTCGGGTGATGAAAAGCCAAGTTTCAAGCATTGTCTGGCCTTCTGCAACAGATGCAACCGAAGCTCCAGATGTTGTTAAATAAATGTGCAGACCTATAAATGTGCTGAATGCATAAATGCGCTGAATGTAGACTTCATGAGCATAAATGTGCTAATGTAAAAGAGTGTTCACAGCCCAGAAGAGGGGCCCATCCCACAGACAGTTAAAGTGTTGTTTTCCACCTGCAAGAGCAAAAAGACCTTTGTGGCCGGTATTGGGGGCTGGCTGTCAGCTTTGAAAGCATTTTAGCCTTCTGGGATGGGGCCTGCCTGTTGAAAGCACTTAATCCTGATTTGTCTAAGCCTATGAAGATGTCTGATTGTAAGTAACACAGGGTCATCCCTGCACCATCATGAAAAGGGGACTTGAAAATAGTTAAAGCTGGCAAATCCTGGAAACTGCAGTTAAAGTTTAAGGATGCAACCTAAATTTAAACTCCTTAATTCTCTTATGGGCCCCCTCTAGCCGGCCAATGTACAATTGCACCATCTATCAGGCCTGCACCATTCTATAACTGTAATTACTGGGTGCCCAGGTTGTGTGGGATTGCGGGGTCTTACACTAGGTGAAGAAATGGTACCAGTGTGGGCATTAATAATAAATGTTCTGCCTTAAAGGAAAACTACACCCTCATATCTTCTAAATGTTATTTCTTTCCATGTCAATAGACAACTCTTTTCATGTAGCTATTAGGGATGTGTGCAAATGCTTTAGTCTGTTTTTACAGTTCATACTAGGCCCTGTGACTGCCCTGGGAGTCTCCATTTCATGGTTGTTGAAACCTCATTGCCCCTGAGAGTTGCATTAGCATATGAGAACATGATGTCATATCACCCATTTATACCACGTACTGTATCTATATGATGAAAAAACAAATACCCTCCAAAAACTCTCTGGAGACTCATAAACTGAAAGAAGTTTAAAGGGGAAAAAAAACTACATTATAACTCAGATAGTTTGCAGAGCTCACTGGAGGTAAATGTGATATTTCAGACCTTTTTACAGCTTGTTTCTTTTAAGACTGCATGTAACTTTATCCTGTAAGCCACTGTTATATTATGTTCTTTTAGTTATCTGTATTGCACCTGTATGTTACCACTGTTGTATTTCACACTGTAACCATGTCTACCTTCCATGCAACGAGGTGCCTTTGTAAATGAGTCCCTGACTCAAAGGTTGTAAATCCGACTTTCAAAAATAAATAAATAAATAAAAAGACTAATTAAGCAGACAGGCATACTGGAGAGTTTAAAGGGTTACTATACATCATGTTCTCATATGCTAATGCAGCTGTCGGTGGCAATGAGATTTCAACAACCATGAAATGGAGACTCCCAGGGCAGTCACAGGGCCTAGTATGAACTGTAAAAACAGACTAAAGCATTTGCATACATCAATCAATCAATCAATCAAAATCTTTATTTAATCAGGCGAACATCATTGAGCGTAGCTCATTTACAAGATGGACCTGAGTGGTCAAGAAGTGCAAGTATTATTACATAGACAATAATAACATAAACAGTACTACAATGACATAAAGTGCTAATATATAACAATATACAAGGCACATTAAAACCTTTTAACCTGTAATACATCCTTAACAGCTTCATGAAAAGAGTTCTCTATTGACATGGAAACAAATAACATTTAGAAGATATGAGGGTATAGTTTTCCTTTAATGCAGCTAGATAGTTAGTAAGGGACCTGACTACATTAGAGGTTAGTGGGTGGCCACTGGGGCTATATGTGATCAGAATGCAAAATGTTGACTTCAACCAAATCAGATCTAATCAAACCAATGCAAATGACTGTAAATAGCACAACCTTTACTCCAATTTACCCATCCTAACCTTCCCCTTGTAAATAAACTTGTTGTTGTTTGTTTTTGCAGATACCTGTGTCGTGAGCATATTATCAGTAGTAAGTCATTAAATGCAAAAGTGGTTAAATGTGGAGTTTTATCTGTTGGATCATGCTGGGGTTGGCATTAAGGTAATGTGGGTGGATGTAGCTTCCCAGAGGGCTGCATTAGCTAAAGTTAGACCCACTTAAAGGTAAACTCTGGGTGGAGGCACTGCACAATGTACTAGCTTGGGAGGAAACCTGATTAATGTTAAAAATAGGAACCCAGGCCCCTCAACCTTGGTCTGGCCAGCAAGGCAGGGGTAGTAGCCCTTGGAGTAGCACCACCTAGGGGTTACTTATCTCTTCTTAGAGTGTGATACCCAATATGTCGGAGATAATACGTGAGCTTGTTTCATGACTTATGATACAGTACTGTACGTACTGCACCTTCCAACAGTTATAATAAAAAAGTTAATCTTCAAAACTGGGTATATGCATGGAAACAAAAGCTCATATTTTAATGGATCTACCCGAGTTCTGTTTTTTTTTTGGTTTTTTTTTTTGCAAATGTGTCACTAAACATGTTTATCTTACAGCAAGCTAAGAGCTTTTATTTTTACCTGAGTACACTGCAGTTGTAATAAAAAGAGTCTGCTTAACAGCTGCCAAGCCACACAGATTAATTGCTGTACATTTACAAAATACAGAGTCCCAATTGTTCAGGCTTTAAAAGGTTGAGCAATATTGGGTTTTCCCTTAAATACACATTTTATCAGTTCCTGTGTATTGAAGAGTCATCTAGTAAAACGCCAAATGAGTTTCTGCGGAATACTGACAGGAAACAGTAATTGGAAGGATATGTTTATGTACTTCTTGGGGGGGGGGGGCTTGACATTATCTTTTAGTTCAGCCAGTTCAGATTCAGATTCCCAGACTATGGATTCTGAATCCAAACTCCAGATCAAACCACAGCTCTTTGATATTGTTTTCCTTAAAGAGCCACTGACACCTCAAGAAGAACTTTGAAAAACATAATATTTGTACATAAAGCAGCTCATATTTCTCATTAACTCTGTATTTCGTATCCCCATTATTTATTACTGAGGTCATAGGCATGAAAACAGGAGAGTAGTTTGCTAAAGGTTCATCAGCTCCTATTGCTTCTTCCCAACCTGATGTCATAATACTCTGTTTGTGATATCACAGTTATTCCCATGGCAACAGACTGTGATGTCACAACTGAGCATTATAATTTCAAGTAGGGAATAAGCTATAGAGGGAGATGAACTCTGAGGGATAAAGATCTTGTTTTTGTGGGAATTTCTTCAGTAATAAATAATAGAGGAGAAATGTATAGAAATCTAAGAAAATATATGAAATAACAGCTGAATTGTGTCTAAATATTATGTTTTTTAAAGTTTTCCAAAAGGTGTCAGCTGCTCTTTAAATAGTGTTTTTTAATGCACACTGAAGCCAGTTAAAGTGTCTAGAGTGAGTGCGAGAGGAGTTACTGCATGAAATATTTGAATCCTGAAGAAGTGTGCTCAGCATACCTCCTGACTACCCTCATTACTAACCATGTCCTTCATTTTACTACTTGGATGTGCTTGTATCACATGGATAAGGCGCTGTCCCAGATAATACACTGAGCTTTTAGAATAACAATTTGTAGTAGTAAAGGCGACCAGATAATCAGTTTCCATCTCTGGATACACTTGGATTTCAACACCTGGGCAAGTAAGAAGAATATTGTGGGCTCCATACTGGTATAACCTGGGTCCTTATTTCCAGAGCAGTTACCTGGAGCTCCAGGACAAGAAGTCTGCATGTGTGTGTCATAATGAGGGGTGTGGTTGACCTTTCCAAACAGTTTCCAGATCAAATTCATGAGCAGACACATTGGTAACACCGATATTTTTATTGTTGACTGGGAGAGGCAAAGGGAAACAACTCTTTACATAGCTCTCTATAACCAAGCCAGTTTAGTTGTAAAACATTTGGGATACAGAACTATAAGGAATTTTAAGATGTTCTAGAGCTATAGCATAGTGCAGGCCTGTGTTTTGATCACTGTCTTTTCTTTGTTTTTGTTTTTTGCACTGTGAACCTTTTTAACACAGTGCTTCAGTCAGTGTGGGGGAATGCAGAGGATTTTCGCTGTACTGGCTAAAAATGTGAGTTTTTTGGACTCCGTGTTAAATCACCTTTTGCTGGTATAGCATTTTTAAAGCTGTCAAAGTGAAGTGAACTTTCTCTGCATACAGCTTTTATGTTTTCTTGTCTGCTGGTATATATGCTAAATAGGCCCTTAGTAAAGAACCGGAAGGTGAGCACTGCAGCTGACCAGGTTCCTCCTGTTTCAGCTAGCTGGCACTGTGCTATAAAAATAGCAGTTATGTAAAAAGAAAAAAAAGGAAAAAACATGTATCTTTTCATTCAGCTTTTTGCCTCAGTCAGCAACTTGCTCCTTCTGTTCAGGTGTCGGTGCTCTTCGGTCCCCATTTGCCACTCCTCCCACTGTCATAGCCAGTGGGACTCTACATGAGGTGGTGCCCACCAGCGTGCCAGCGACCATCATTTAGATGGCACATAGGGTTTTGTTCCAGTCACCACCTGAACAGTGATCTGAAAGCCCTAAAATGAATGCAATCTCCCTGTACAGAGGCCGGAGGAGGCAGACTTCCTGGCCCACTGCAAGGGTCAGTGCGGTGGAGTAACCTGTGCTAACCTTCCCCAGCCATGAACTGCCTGGCCGGCTCCTCAGTCTGCTCCCAAATGCAGGTCACTGGCATCAGAGTGCAGTGCACTACCTAGTGGGCCATCGGATGGCCCCCTAAACTATTTTTTCACTTTATTTTATCCCCCGTACTGTCTCTCTTAGCCCCATCTGGATAGCCTTTCCCAGTCAAGTCACCCACCATCTCTGGTACTTACCCAAACTCCCATATCTTGCTCCATGTGGCAGGGTTGGGGGGGATTTGCCTCCTTGGGGCAGGTTCCAGTAGGGCCCAGTCAGTAGTGCCTGACCTGTGGGACAGCAGTCCTTCATCCTGCTTTGAAGGGATGTTTTCCTCCATTTTTTGTGCCCAAGGAATGTTGATGTGCAATGAGCGGAACATCCATCAAAATTCCTCACCCTTCTGGGCCTCCCATATGACAAGTCACTTAGCCTCTGATAGGCGTCAGGTGAACTGTGGGAAGTGCTACCCACCCATCCTGGGAGAGGAGAGCAGTCCTCTGGTAGAGCACCTCGGTCGACCCCCCAGTGATTTGAGTTCACTCCCTGTCCCAGATTGCTGTCATGGCAGGTGGTGGTGCTTATGCTGGGCCACCAGGCTGGCAGAAAGTATATATATATATATATATATATATATATATATATATATATTTGTTTTCACTTTCAGTGAGGCATATATCAGTAGCCTAGTAGGTGCTGGTATACTGTGCCTTATGTTTCACTATCATTTTAACACTAAGATAGGAAATTCTGGTCTATTTCTGGCTAACAGATAGTCTCATTACTACTGCTCTTCATGTTGTGTTTGTCATCTATTGTGTATGACAGAACATTGTTCTATATAGAAATCCATGCCTGGAATAGGCTTGTTATACCACAATAGTGACATACAAAATGTTGTTTTGCTGCAATAGGTACATATCACTACTGTGGTACAACAAATTGGAATATCTGTGTGCAGCTACCTTCCTCAAGTCACATTGGCAACCATAATGGATGCTGCGTTTTTCTAAACTTGAAGTTTGTGGAAACTCAGCATTGGGGGTCCCTCAGACAAACAAGGACAAAGAAGAGAAAGAGAGAGCGAGAGAGAGCTTATTAGATCAGCTCAGTGTTCTTCTAGGCTTCCGGCTGCAGACTAAGCCCTTTGATGATCATCTCACAGATGTGCAAAAAATGTAGGGAGAAGCATACTTATTAACACTCTCCTGAATGTACAGAATGCACCATTTTCAATGTAATGTTTGCTTTGGCACTCAGTAACAGCACTTGAACTGAATGAATTTACTCCAAATAGTTTTATGTGTAACACCTGCTAAAAAATGTTTGTTTAGGTATTGACACTGACTTAAGCTTGCTACAAGGTGCAGAAAACGACAACAGTAGCACCACCGCAAACTCACTGTCCACTTTGATTAAGTTCATATTGCAAAGTGCATTTATTTCAGATGTGGAAAAGTTGTAACTTGCAATGGAGCCCCATCCAGAGATGCCGGTGTGCAAGAAAACCTCCGACTGGTTTCACACTGTCAGAACATTAGCAGGGATTGTGGCCCTTACGGATGATGCTACCCTTATATTACAGCATTCTTAAAGTGACAGCATGCAGTTGTGCGAAATGTGAACACAGTGTGAAAAGATTAAAAACATTGTCAACAATGCAAATGAAAAAATCTAACAGGATATCAAGCAAAGTAAAGTAACAATACTATAGCAATATTATGTATCCTATTCAAATTGCAAATTTCATAAAGTCACGGTGTCACTAATTGTTTTCAACATAGGATGCCATGGGCTGGATTTTCAAAAGTTGATGCAGGGCTTACATCAAGCCTTGCATCGAACCCTTGTACTGTCACAGCTGCGGCATTGATGATTGTTGCAACTGCACCTGATTTTATAATCTCAGGTGCAGTTGTGACAATCGACCCGATTGACGGTAGCTTGTGCCAAACTTTGGCAGCAAGCTGCATGTAAAGGGTCCCCAGTACTGATGCAAGCTAGACTATGAAAAGATGGTCTAGTGAGCGCCTCTTTGCCACGAGAGATAGAAAATCCCTTCCGATTGCCACAAGGCCGATGGCACCATATCTTTTGCAAAACCCGGGGCTTGGTTGCAATTTCAGACATTAGAAAATCTGACCCTATGTGTCTCAGTAAATTAATAATCAAAAAGACAATGTCTCATTAAGCAAGACTGATAATATAGCAGAATTCGATATCCAATATTGACAAATCTGATTTAATAGCGATCGCCGCTAAAAAGTCACACCACGGTCAATTTGTTACTTGTATGAAATATATATATATATATATATATATATATATATATTATAGTGGCATGGTAGTGCCACTATAGTTAGGGTTGAGTACCCCGTTAAAGGTAAAATCTGAAATTTGGCAGCTTAATAACTTTGCCACTGTATGGTGGATTTGCCTGAAATTTGGAATGCATGGTCCGGTACCATAGTTCTGTGGACCTGCCAAGCTTTGTTAAGGTCAGATGTACAGTTGTGGAGCTACCGAGCGCCAATAAATGCATAAATTATGCATTTTTGCACTTTCTTTGCTCTCGCCTACAGGTCGTATGGTTTGTGTGATGGTCCAAATCCTTCAGGGAACATGCAGCCGGGGTCCCCAATGTGCCTTTCAAAGATTTCGTGAAAAAATATTAAACAGTTTAAATGTTATTCAAAAAACAAGTTTCCCATTATAGTCAATAGGAAAAGTCAACAAAATATGCGAAAGTGTCGCAAATGTACTTTTTACTTTCATAAATGACACTTGTAGTGTCTCAAATCAGTTATCTTGTTTTCAGTTGGTGGTCATAGAAATGCTTGGCATTTAAATTTGGGACCCTCTAGGGACACAATTCTTGTTGTGTTCACCTAGTCGAGCCCTGAGGATGCTAGGCATGTCTTTTTTTGGGGGTAAAATATCCCAGAAATGTTTTTTAATTTTTTGTGAAAAGTACTGTCACAAAGTACTTTCACATATGTGATTTACTAATCATGATTTTGTTCTGCGAAAGTGTTGTGATTTCTTAGTACTTTGCGACACTATGGCCAAAACAATAGGAAATCTTTGCCACCCTGTTGCAAAAGAACAGTTTGGTCTTTTGGGCTGAACTTTGAAGGGAAGAAAGCCAAGATCCCACAGATGTGCCTTTTGGTGGTTTGGTGACAAAATATTAGAGGGCTGCACAGTTATGTCACTCAGAAATTGATTATTTTTCCCATAGGCTAACATTACGGTGTCTGCCGTGCCTTTCGGGGTCCGTACCTTGAAAACGGTTTGAGATATGGACTTTCCGCTGGAAGAAAGCTTAGTCCTCCACTAGGGGACTAAGTACAAAACTAGCCTGGAAAGTCATAAATAATATGAGATTTAAAATGTTTTTCTACATCGTACGATTCCTGAGATATAAGGAATTTAGTATTCCAAGTGCCCATTTTCTGCTCCACATGCCATTATTATGCATACAATCTTTGTATTCACTGGGCTTCTGAATGCACCTTTTTGGGAAAAAAAGGGTGTATGTTTGCACTACTGTTACCGTTAGCATTTCCGCTTGTGTTTCTGTTACTGTTTGTGCTAGCATTTCCATTTACGTCACCATGTGCTTTACCCTTTGCATTTGTGTTTGCGCTTACATTTGCATTACTATTACCATTTGCATTTCCGTTACCATTTTTGTTTACATTTAATTTTGCATCACCATGTGTGTTACCATTTGTATTTGCGTACACTCTTGCATTTGCGGTTCCGTTTGTGTTGCTGTTTCCTTTGGCGTCATCATTGGTGTTACCGTATCCGTTTGCATTTCCAGTTGCATTACTGTTACTGTTTGCATGTTTGTTACTGTTTGCGTTTGTGTTGGCCTTAGCATTTGCATTTTTGGTTGCATTCCACTGTTGAGTGCATTACTGTTCCCTTCGGTGTCGTCGCTGCCGTTACCGTTTTCATTTCTGTTTTTGTTACCGTTTGTGTAAATGTTTTCGTTACCGTCTGTGTTTCTGCTGCTGTTAGCGTTTGCGATACCATTTGCGTTACCATTTCTGTTTTCATTTACATTTGCACTTGCGTTTCTCTTACCATTTGCATAATAGTTTCCATTTGCATCACCGTGTACGTTACCATTTGCGTTACCATTAGCGCTACTATTTTCTTTTACCTCACTGTTGCCATTGGAATTTACATTGACGTTACCATTTGTGTTTCTGTGTTTGTGCAGTGCAGTGCAAAACATTATGTTTTTGCTATTTTTCTGCACTGTCTTCTGTGATGCATAGCGCAGCCAGTGTGTGGTTGATTGATCTGAAACTTGCCACATAGAAAGACCTTTATTCACGGAACATGGCAGTTTTTGTTTGGTGAAGAAATGTTGTTCTGTTTCAGAGTTACTGCCATTCAAAATTGGTCCCCCCTTGTGGATACAGATTTTTTTGCTGCCAGGTCCACCATTTTAGTGCATTTTCAACCGCTATTTCCGCCATTTTATAGTGGAAGACTTCTTAAAGGTGCAGAAACTTTAAAATTGAATATCTCTGGAACGGATTGGTCTTTTCACATAAAATTTGGAGGATGCTGACTGGATGTCCTGGAGATGTGAATGATGATGTCTACAGGTTGGAAAAATAATTTGCTGTAGGGATACTGTATGACGCAGCTAATGTTTTGTGCATAGTGCTACTGGCTTGAAATTTATAGCGTAGGTAGCCCTAATGGTATGGAGGTGCCTTGCAGTGGTTTGCTGTGTAAAACATTAACAGGTGTGGAACTATGCCACTCCAACAAATGAAAATTTTGTTAATTTCGCATTCAATAACGTTTGAACTGGGTGCCCAATTTGCCTGGCATTTGGAATATACAAGGATTTATAATAGGTCTTTGACCGTGACAATTTTTGGGTCGCTGGCACGTACGGTTGCTGAATTGTGCATGTTACATTGCTTGCTCGTGGCGCTGTGTGACCGTTGAAAGGATGTGCACACAATTCTGGACACACGGTGTGCTATGGTACATTTCTTCTTTTAACAATTTTTGGTTCTGTCGGATATATGGTTCTTGTGTAGCAAAGTGGCAAAAATGTTCTTTTCAGTACTCCTGCACAGTTTTCTCGGTGTGACGCTGTGCAACTGTTGAACAGATTCAGATCACATTTGTTACACATGTTGTGGTATGGTACATATCTTCATTTACCAATTTTTATTTCAGTTGGTCATACAGTTTTTGCGCAGTGAAGTGACAAAAATTCATCCCCGCGCTCCCACCACCACATCCCATTCACTAGTTAAAGTGCACATTCTCAAAAAGAAGGGAAATTCATGGCAAAAAACTCTGTTTATTACATCAGTTAGGATTGTTCCACAGCAACAAAAGTGAGGAAATTCGGTGTTAGAGTTGCCACCCCTTGCACCCCACGTCCACCCTGCCCCCACCAACAGGCATTCGGGTGTGTGTGTTCGGGTCGTCGGTCCTAACTCTCACCCATTCTCCTATACTGCACCACCTCAGCTTATTTACACATGAAATGGGGTGAGAGTTAAGTCCGATGAACCCAACGTACACCCCAATGTCTATTGGTGGGGGTGGGGTGGGTATGGGGTGCAAGGAGTGGCAACCCTAACACTGAATTTCCTCGCTTTTGTTGCTGTGGAACAACCCTAACTGATGCATTAAACTGATTTTTTTTCAATCAATATATATATATATATATATATATATATATATATACACATATATATACAATGGTAAGGAAAGAATGCTGGCTTCTGACTGGTCAGACTGGGAATGGAGCGGTGATGTTATCACAGTATAACATCACTCGATCTAGTCTCAGCACACAGATAACCGCACCAATGCTTAATGGAATCAGTCCATGGAGACCACTCCACTGATCTCTGTTCAGCACCTGCTTCACACTCTCTCACTGGAAAACTGCCTTCAGTGTCAACGGCTCCCTCACTCTTCAATAAAAGTAAAAACCACCCTCTCAGAAGTGACAGTCTGCTCTCCCCACTACACAAACATTGCACAATGAATTACATTTTTATTCCCAGAACCCAGGGGCTTGGGTGAACTGTGGAGACTGTAAGTGCCGGTCACGCGGTTCACTGGTAGCGCTAGGTTCAGAGGGAAAAAAGCTGCCATGAAAATTTATTTGGTCTCCCTTAAGTGCCACACATCCTCCAATCATTGCATGATCATCCAGTAGCAGTCTGGGTCCCCCACTCAGTCCAATTTATTCACTTTGTGCTTTGGACTCCCGAAAATGAAAGCGAAGCCATCTCTTTAAGCAGCATGTGCTGTATTCAAACATACAGTGCCTTATGGCACCACCAGCATCTTCACAATTCACTTTGAAGTCTCCCACTACAAACAGTTTAAGCACAACAAACTGTAGCAGGAGACCTTGCTAAAGTCAGACCACTGCCTCCAGTTCCCCAGACCACATTCCACCCACCCCCTGCTTTCTCGTACCTGTCTCACACATGCTAAATCTCCAGTCCCAGTGCTCCACTGTTGGCAGAAATACTGGTCATCAACAAGGCAAAAAAGGCTTTTTTTTCTTTTTCTTTCTCAGTGCCACGATAGAAAGCGGGACTAGGATGAAACATTCAGGTCAGAGGGATGTAGAGACCTGCGGGTTGGGGGAGTTCACTGGCAGAGGCAGAAGATGACCGACTAAGAATGACAGGCTAGAGAGGGAACCTAGTGCCACATAACAGCAGCACCTAGTGGACAAAGAAAGAAAAAGAAACTTTTTTTTTAAACAAGTATTCTTCCACACTCCCAAAATACTGTAAAGTTGCATTAAATGTTCTTTTTTTCATCTTCTCAGTATGTTTTACTGTAATGAGCCATTGTATAATAGCAATAATGCACTCCAGGGTGAGTGTTGTGTTGGGATAACATCATTTCTTGGGTGTTGGATGCATGCAGTCTGTGGCCTCATGCCCAACCCCCCCGAGGCATGACGTTATCCCAGCACGACACACACCCTGTCATGCATTATTGTTTAACTATATACACATATATATATATATACACACACACAGTACTGGAAACAAGGTTGCAACATCGAAAGTGGCAATGAAGAGGGGAGCGGATGCAGGGAGGGGGACACTGGGAGTTAACCTCCCCAGACACATCTGGAGGTGAGCTGATACCAGCTCTGTATGTCTTATCTGGTAAAACTTTTGAAGTCAACCAACCAGTTAATCAGTTTGTCAATTAAGTAATATGTTGGCTAGGACATCAGTAACAGCAACATATAAAAAAAATGTTGCTGTTACTATTGTCACCATGGATATTTTGGATGTTACTGTCATCACAAGGGAATACTGACCCAATTAGAGAGCAGCTTTCATGAGCTGATAACATCACAGTTGCACTGAAGCCAGCTCTTAAAATCTAGAAAAACAATAAAATCTTCATAGAAACAGCAGATTTAAAATATATTACAGATTGAGGGAGAGCACCCCTGACCAATCAGAGCACTCCTTTCCCCTGCATATCAGACACTCTTATTCTGTGAAGAGCATCTCACGCGCAGATGCACTGGAAACGGGCATGTTCTGGGAACAGTTTTTTTAAAAATATATATGATTGGTCGCTCTTGATCAATAATATATTAATACCTTCCCCATCGCCACTTGTTCCTATATTGGAGTGGTTTTACTTGCCTTCAGCTTGAGCCAGGAGAACTCAGCTTTGCTTCGCTGTTCTTGCTCTAGCCAAAGGCACATGAAACCACTCTTAAACAGCAAAGAGTGGCACTGGGGGATGTGTTAACATATAAACAAGTAAACTACACAAATCTATTACATTTACAATGGCCTGACTCAACATAGGAGTTTATCACCATTTGTGAGGGTGCAGGAATTGTATAATTCATTTGTGGGTCTACCACTCATGAATGATGGTCCTGCCCCCTCACACTTAAGGATAAATTGCCTATTTTGAGTCAGATCAGGCCACTACATATTTATTGTATACATATACAGTGGCGTCCCCCAGGATGAAACCCAATTCTGCAGCATTTTGCAGCACTCTGCAGAATGCTGCAGAAGACCTACTGAATAAAGCAATTTAATTTCAATGGCAATTAGTGTCCTTTGTCATTCAGGAAAATGTGACACTGCCAGGATGACATGAATGCCATGGTTTCCTGCACGACAACAGGGCCTAATTGTCATTGAAATCACATTGCTTTATTCATTAGGTCTGCTGCAGCATACTGAAGAGTGCTTTAAAAGTGGGTTTCATCTTGGGGGACACCACTGTATCTATGTCTATATGAATATATCCACAGTGGAGCCTGCCAGGATGCAAAACAGTGTCATAGATTCCTGCATGACAAAAAAGGTGATTAACTGCCATCAGAACTGCATTGTTTGCTGCAGTTACCTTGGTATACCATTCTGCAGTATTGCATTTTATCCTGGTGGGCTACACTGTATATCTAGAGAGACAGAGTTATTCAAAGAAATATTATCCATATGTAACCCCCCTGTTACCCAGGGTTACTAGAATCCCAGTAAGACCTAGTGGTAGGCAGGGAAGGCAGCTTGTGAAACTCCAGTAAAATGGATTTCACACTGTCTCACTCTGTTCTCAGTCTCAACTGAGACTGAGGGATGACATCAGCATAGAACTATCGCAGCTGCATGAGCCACATTGGAATCTGCAGATGGGAGTTAGGTTAGAATGTTGGGAGTTTTTGAAGAGTGAGCAGCAGCAGTTGTGTGTGAGCAGTCTTGAAGAGAGGAGCACAGCAGTCTGTGCACAGGCTCTGGAGCCTAAAGCTCTGATATAGAGCTACTTTAGGAGAGGTGTGTTTTCACCAAAAGAAATACAGTAAGCTGTTCTTGAAGTGGTGGAGACCACTGTTGTTCTTTCTGTATTCTCATCCCTGAAGGGATGGGGGTAAAAGGTTTGCCTGTCATTCCAGGGGCAACCTCCTGGTTCCGACTAGGGAAGAAGCTGCCTTATTTTTCTAAGTTGTGCTGTGGCACCAGAAGCTGTCAAGAATCGCCTGTGGGGCACCTGCAACCAAAGGGTGAGTTTTGCTCTTACATAGGGCCTATGTTTCACTTGAACTGTTTTAAAGTGGGGATTGGATGGCTTGATCAGTGGGAGGCCTAGAGGAATAGGCTAAGCCAAAGAAAAATGTATGTTCAAGTCCAGCACAAGGGAAAAGCCAAGACATGTAGTGGAAATGTGTTATACATTTACCCGTTAATCTACACTGCCAAGCTTTTTAGAAAAAGATGTTTAAGTATGTTCGAGTCTAGTACGAGGGGAAAGTCAAGACATGTAGAGGAAATGTGCTATACATTTACCCTTTAATCTACACTGCCAAGCTTTTCAGAAAGAGAGTTGTTTAATGTCCAGAGAAATGGCCGGGTATGGATTGTGGAAGCTGGAGGAGGGAGACCTCTCATCTTTGGTAACCAGGTTCACCGCTACGGATTTGCTCTGTGGCCCTTTTACTTTGACTCAGGCACTTGGTCCCTGCTGAGGGAAGTACCCAGATGTGGGATTGAAAGGAATTTTCCCTTAAGGAGTCAAAGGCTCTTAAGTGGTTTAGGGAGCCACCAGGAAAATGTGTCCATGCCATATGGACAGGGTTCGAGTGGCCGGCAGGGGAGCCGGGCTAGGAAAACCCCAATAGTGTACAAGTTGGGCTGTGTACCCAAAGCAGCATGCAAGTCCGGGCTGTGTGCCTGGTAGGTTCAGAGCCTGAGGGCTGAAGTGTTGAAGAAATGTTCTGTTTTTCTTATCTGCATTACCAGGAATGTAGCCCCGTGGGGGTCTGTCTATGCTTTGTTTGTTCTGTTTGGATGTGAGTAAAAGCCACACTTTAGAATCCCATTCCTGGTTTTGGACATTACAGTTATTGCTTCCTGTGTTCGGATTTACTTGGGTGCTCCTGTGCAGAGTAGCCAAACCTAGCCCTTGTGCTGAGTAACCTCATCCTCCCCAAACCCATTCCCCACCAGGTACTGCTGTCAGCTTCAACAGCATGCCACCTGTCTGTTGCAAAAAGGCAGAGGTGAGGGGCTTACACATAGAGGGGCTAACAAGATCATAAAGCCACAAGCCCAAAGTGAGAGTGACCTTTATGAGCTTGTTAGGTCCAGCGATTATAATATTTCATGAGTATATGGACCTGGCTATTAGATATTTTATATATTGCACTAGGTTGGTAGTGTTTAAAGAATTAACAACCATTTTCATGTTTTCTGGTGTTAAGTTAGTGTTTTTCTGTCATGTAGTGTTTTTTCATAGTATAGAGCTATGTTCATGTTGTTTGTTTCCGTAGCGTAGTGACATTTTTCAGATGTGTACTGACGTTTGTGGAGCTGTACCTATTTTGCCCCTGTAGTTCTTTCATAGTGCAGTAAACGAGAAGGGGGCTGTGCCATCAACCTACCTGACTCCCTGCAGTGACTCGCCCTCTCCCCAGCCTACCTGGACCACGGCACCTAAGCCCTCACTCTGCAAATTACTGTTAACAAAGTTTCTGCCCCCCTTCTAGTTACAGCAGTCTATATCATACATAGGAACCAAAAGGCTGCCTTCCCCGCTATCCTTGACTATCTCTCTCTCTCAGCTGCCCCCTAAATCCGAGTGCCTAGCACTTGGGGACTTCAACATTAACTGGCACTCCCTCTCAGCTGCCCCACTTAAGGATGCTATTGCTGCAATGGACTTCTCCCAAGTAGTCTCCACCCCCACCAGACTGAATCCTAAAACTGGCACCGCAACCCTGCTTGACCTAATACTATCTAACCACCTTTTCAGAATCTCAAGCATTACAGTGCTTCCCAATGCCATGAGTGACCACTCCCCTGTGACCTGTACCTGGTCCTGAAAAAATCCCAACCCAACCAAACTCATTTTTCAATGGCGTTTTAGGCCTGGCATGCTCCAGTGCTTGAAACTGCACCTCAACTCCTTATACTGGTCATCCATCCATAATGTCCCTGATGTCAACTTGGCACTTGACCGGTTTATCTCCGCTTTCTCCTCCGCCTGTGATAAATTTGCTCCATTGGTGAAATGTGTCATCAAGGGTCACTCGACCCCCTGGATTACCCAGACCATTCCTGGACCTCATGTGCCTTCATGACTCCCTGTGGCAACGTGCTGTCGACTCAGGCAAACAGGCCGATAGACAAAACTATTAGGCCATGAGAAACAAATGCACTTGGGAGACTCATAAAGCAAAGGCCAAGCACTACAAGTCCTCCCTCACCTCTATCTGGGATTCGGGCAGAAATTCTGGGACAACCTGAAAGAATTAAATGGTAAACACGTGTTATTCCCCCTCCCATTGTTAACAATGGCACGGCTGTCTCAGATGCCAAACATATAGCAGCTATCCTAAATACCTCCTTCTCTGACCTCAGTGGGATACTCCCTTCTCACTTCTTTGATTCTCCCCCACCCCAAGCCACCCCACACCACTCCACCCAGCCCTTTTGCTTCAAGACGGTATCCCCTTCTAAAGCCAGGCCCTACCTGCTAAAGGCCTTAGGGCATGCCCGTGACAGCACTGATTCCCTTGACCTCAAGCTTCTACGTCTTACTCTCAATGCTGTCCTCTCCTCCCTCACCTCCATCATCAATCTCTCCCTCTGCCTAGGGACCTTCCTCTCCATTTGGAAGGCTGCTGTCATCACATCAATACACAAGGGTGGGGGACCTCTCCAATGCAGGTAACTACTGACCGATCTCTATCCTCCTCCCACTCTCTAAAGTCCTCAAAAGAATAATTTCTGACCAATTGACTGAACACCTCACTACATACAACTTGCTGTGCAAGCAGCAGCATGGCTTCCGCCAGGGCCACAGCACTACTTCTGCATTGCTGGATTTCGCTACCCCCTGCACTCTGCACTCGACAAAGGCCACCTTGTAGGGGCAATCTTCATGGACCTGTCGAAGACATTCGGCACAGTCAACCATTCCCTCATCCTATCTGCACTAACCAACACTGGTCTCTTCTCTGAAGTCACTGGATGGTTCACCAACTACCTCTCAGGTAGAACCCAGCAGGTGAAGATAGGTTCTGCTCTCTCCTCATCCCTCCATGTCAGGTCTGGGGCCCTGCAGGGTTCTATCCTTGGGCCCCTCCTCTTTAGCATATTCCTCAACACCCTCCCCATGGCTTGCTCTGGGCATCTGATTCTCAACGTGAATGATGCCGTACTATTCATCTCCCACTCAGAACCCCACCAACTCCAACTCCATCTTCAAAAGGCCTTTTCTGAAGCAGAGTCCTGGTTCACAGAAAACCGACTCATCCTAAAACTGCTTTTTGATAACCCCCAGAATCGACATAAAGACCACTCCCTCTGCATCCACAACTCCAAGACTCAACCTCTCAACCATGCTGCATGCAAAGGTTCCACATCAGGAACAGATAATAGACATACTTACATACAGTGATGGTGTAGAACAAATAGAATTTGGTGTACAATAGACATAGTTACAATCCAGACTTCCTTATGCTTACTAATTGTAGAGACCTAGCAGAATGGCTGGGAGTAATAAGGTTTAAAAGAAGTGCAGAAAAGGTGTAGAGGGCCCTGAGGGCTGCAATCACAAGGGCAAAAGCTGAAGTCAGATGGCGATGTGAGTCTCTTCCAAGTGGGGCAGAAAGCAGCCCTGTCCACGAACCAGAGGCTTTGTCTAAGTGCCTGGGGAGGGTAGGCAGGGGCTGGGGCAGCAGGAAGTATGAAATGAGTGGTGAGCTGGAGGAAGGGAGGGAGGGAAGGAGTGCAGAGGAATGCAGGTAATAAGCTGGGGAGGGGGACATGGCTGTGTAGTGGGCTGTGGTAAATCCCTGGCTATAAGGTGGTGGCGTCTCAGTCCCTAGGAAAACAGTCACACACAGTGCAGGAGGTTAGGTAGTGCTTGAGGTCAGATTTAAAGCTAAGGAGGCTGGCAGAATTACAAATGTCCTCAGGAATCTCATTTAGCCATAGTGGGGCTCTGTAGGAGAACGCATGCTGGCTGAATATTGTACACCAGAATGGAACCACCAGTGCGCCCTGTGTCCTCCCTCTGGTACTGTACTTGGAGCCAGACAGGGTGAAGATGTCAGCTATGCATGGGGATGTCTTCCCTAACAGTGCTTTTTTTGCCTAGGAGGCAGGTTTGGAGTTTGATCCTGCACCCTAGGGGCTGGAGGTTGGCTAGCTTATATAGTAAGCAAGTATGGGTTAGTCGATCGGCATTCAGGATGAGCCTGCAGGCCTTGTTGAGTGCAGTGTGTACTCTCTTGAGTGCTGTATCCATGGCTGCACCATATACTACCAGGACATAGTCAATAGGTGACGGGATGGAGCTTGAGACTGAGATGCAGAGGGCTGATGGAGTGAGGTATTTCCTATGCTTGTAAAGCACTCCCAGCTTGGTGTTCACTGCCTTGACTATCAGGTCAACATGCTGGTTGAAGGATAGGGTGTCATTTAGAGTGACCCCCAAGGTACTTAAAGGAGTGGAGGGGAATCTTTTCTTGAGCTGGGTACTGGATTGGAGTGTGGTCTTGGTCTTTTTGTAGTTGAGCAGAAGTTTGTGCTCATAGAACAATTCCTCTACTTTACTGAAGGAGTGCTGAAGTGCCGATTGGAGAGACTCAGTTCATGTCTTGCTGCTGAGGATGACCGCATCATCTGCATAAAGGGTTATTTTGGAGTCACTGGTTTATGAGAGATTATTTAAAAATAAGCTGAAGAGGAGGGGTCCCAGGATAGACCCTTGGGGGACACCCAGCGAGACTTCCCTGGGCCCTGAGATTGTTTGACCTATCTTTACCCACTGAGATCTGTGAGACAGATAGTCCTGGAACATCTCGTTGCATTGGCAGCCACTCCCAGATTCAGTAGTTGGGCCAATAGGAGGGTGTGGTTTATGGTGTCGAAGGCTTTCGTTAAGTCGATGAACAGTTTGCCTTCATCCATAGCACAATACACGTAGTCAGTATATGCCACCAGAGCGGTGGTAGTGCTTTGTTCTTGCCTGAAACTGTGTTTATTGGGGCATTACAGATGATATTTGTTTAGGTATTCAGTGAGTTGATCCACAATAGTCTTCTCTAGGGCCTTGGGTGGGGGAGAGGATTGAAATCAGTTTGTAGTTAAAAACACTGGTTCTCTCACTGCTTTTGTGTACCAGAGTGACCAGTGCTTGCTTCCAGACTGCTGGGAATTTTCCCAAGGTCAGAGATTTGTTAAAAAGTTTAGTAATGGGTATGATGAGCACATCAAGTGTGTGAGATACCAGCTTCATGTCAACTCCGTCACTCCCCATTCTGGTCTTGCCAAGCACTTTTTTTTACATAGAATGCTGCTTCCTTGATAGCTACTTTCTTGAGGTAAAAGTCCAGGTGACAGTTTTTGACTGAGTTGTGATAGGAGGGTTCCTTGGTGGGGTGTAGGTAGGCGGGGGGGGGTCTATGCTTAGATCAGTGAAGGCAGAGTTGAAGGACTCCTCGATAAGGAGTGGGTCTGGGGTTGGGAAGCCATTAATGTTGAGTAATTGGGGGTGCTTCTTTTTGTCCTTTCCTAGGAGACTTTTTATGTTCTCCCAGAACCTATTACTGTCTCCCCAGCTTCTATCCAGCAGTTCCTTGTGGTGGTCAGCTTTGGCCTTCCGTATTAATTATGTGCAGTGCTTTCTAGTGGTCCTGTACAGCTGGAAGTCATGATCATTTCCAGTGGCTCTGGCTTTTGACCAAAGGTTGTCCTTTTCCTTCAACTTGGCAAGGAGCTCGCCTGTAATCCAACCATTGATAGTCCCGCAAACTTTTCTTTTTTTTACTGGTGCAAAGAGGTTGCAAATGTTGTTGACGCTATCAGTGAAGTATTTTAGGGCCAGATCCAGGTTCTGGTCCAATGTAAGGTCAATGGGTGACCAGTCATGGAGAGAGAGGATGGTTTTAAGTGCCCCTAGCTGACCTTTTTTCAGGACCCTGCTTTCAATTATGAAGGGGGTTGTTTTTGTGTTTGTTGGACCACCTGAGGGTGATAGCGGAGTGGTCACTCAGGGTGTCTGGGTGCACCATTATCTCAGAGGTATGGGAGGGGAGTTGGTGAGAATCCAATTGAGTAGCATGCTGCTGCCTGTTTTGTGGTTCTTTCTGGTGGGCTCCTACACCAGTTGTGTTAGGTATGCGCTTGCCACCGAGTCCCTACTGGGGTACAGTCAGCACTGTCCCAATTTATGTTGCAGTCCTCTGTTATTATCACTTCACTGTCCTTAGGTAGTGTGGCCATAGCATCCAGGACCTTTGGGAGGCCATCTCTGGCATTTTTTGGGGGCAGGTATACTGAGGCATCCTGTGTTTGTAAATGGGATGGTGACCCAGGGTTTGAGGGACACAGGAGTCTCAATTTCTATGGTGAAGCAGGATTTAATTCAGGATTTGATTCAGGAGTCAGAGATCCTGCCTGACCAGCCTTTGAGGGTTCAGGAAGAACAGATCCTGCCTGGCCAACTCTCCTAATTCCTGAAAAGGGAGGTGTACTGGGAGAATGGGCTCCTGCACCATGAAAGGGTTCCTAAGGGAGGACTTGAGGAAGGGGTACTCTGGCAGATGGTGGTTCCTAGGAGTATAGGAAGCAGCTTCTGGCCTTAGCCCACAACATACCATTTTCTGGACACCTAGGGATCAGACGTACAAAAAGGTAGCTGACTAAAAATGTTTACTGGCCCTTTATTTTTAAAGACATGGCAGACTACTGACTGACTTGTCTGCAGTTCCAGAGGGTGGGAAAGGTTCGGGACAAGGTTAAGGCAGCTTTGATTCCCCTACCTATTATCAAAGAGCCATTTCAGTGAGTTGTCATGGTTGTTGTGGGGCCATTCAGCACCGCAAGTCACACTGGCAAGCAGTACATTTTGGTGGTTGTAGATTATGCCACAAGGTACCCAGAGGCAGTGCCCTTGCCCTCTATTGAGGCTGAGAAGGTAGCTCATGAACTGCTGGGGATCTTCTGCTGAGTGGGTTCTCCCCTGGACATTCTGTTGGACCAGGGCACCAACTTCATGTCTGATCTGATTGTTAGTCTTTGGAAGAAGTGTGGGTAAGGCAGCTCAGGGCCTTGCCATACCACCCCCACACTAACAGTCTGGTTGAGTTTAGTGGGTCTGTTAAGACCACGTTAAGGGCATTCGCTGACCAGCATGTGAGAGAGTGGGACAAGTACCTATCTAATCTCGTATTCACATATATGGAAGTCCTCCAGGAGTCCACAGGGTTCTCACCCTTTGAGCTCCTGTTTGGCCATAAGGTAATGGGTCCTCTTGCTTTGGTAAGGGATGAACGGGAGAGTGAGCTTGCTCCTCAAGTGGAATCTGTTGTGAAGTATGTCCTGAATTTCAGGTCATGGCTCAAGGAGCTCATGGGGTTTTTCCAGGAGCATCTAGCCACTGCACAACAGAGGCAGAATATGTGGTACACCCATGGGGCCAGAGCCCAGGAGTACGAAGTCAGGCAATGGGCGATGGTACTCATATCCATCTGACAGAACAAATCACAGGCAGCTTGGGAGGAGCCTTACTTAGCGATCAGGAGGGTGAGTTATGTTAATTATGTGGTGCAGCTACCTGACAGGAGGTGCAGACAGTGTGTAGATATGATGAAGCCCTACCATGACCAGCACAAGATAGTTCTGGCTGTGTGCAGCTATCTAGAGAAGAAGGCAGAAACTGATCTGCAGTTGGAGATTAAGGGAGAATCCTCGGTGGATGTAGTCACCCTCTTGGAGTGGCTGACACTGATCCAAGCTGCCAAAATGCATGGAGTGTTACATACATGTGGTGAAATGTCCATTGGGAAGCACTGGTGGAGCACCTTGTGTATACAGGGTCCCAAGACCCACTGAGACAGCCATCCTATAGAGTCCCATGGGAGTGAGACATGCCATAGTGGGGGAGATCAAGAAGATGCTGGCTCTTTGGGTGATCCAGGAGTCCAGTAGTCCCTGAGCATCCTCAGTGGTATTGATCACCAAAAAGGATGGGATAATGAGGTTCTGCATCGACTACTGCAAGCTCAACAGCTGCACAGAGTCGGATATATGCTCCATGCTCAGGACAGATGAGGTCCTAGAGAGGTTGGGGGCAGCATTTTACCTCTCCATCATAGACCTGACAAAGGGCAATTGGCAGTTACCCCTGACACTTGAAGCCAGAGAAAGGTCAGCCTTCATCACCCTGTTCGGATTATTTGAGTTCAGGGTGATGCCATCAGGGATGAAGAATGCAACAGCCACCTTTCAACAGCTCATGGATTCCATTCTGAATGGGGCAGGAGACTGTGCTCTGGCATACATGGCTGATGCTGTCATCTCTAGCCAGACTTCAAAGGATCATGTCAGGCATGTGACCAAGGTGTTCTGCCAACTGCAGCCCACTGGGCTGACAGTCAGAGTGGAGAAGTGAAGACAGGTATGGCAGAAGTGTCACACCTTGGGCACAGGGTGTGGAGTGGGTATATCTGACCTGAGGCAGTGAAAATTGAGGCCATCCAGGGGTGGGCCATGCCCATGGCTAAGAGAAAAGTACAGGCTTTCCTATGGACAGTAGAGTACTGCTGTAAGTTTGTACCAATTTCAGTAGTATGGCCAAACTCCTGTCTAATCTCACAAGGAAAAAAATGCCAGAAAAGGTTCAGTGGATGGAAAACTGCAATACTGCATTCTGCCAGCTGAAGGAGGCATTGTGTCGAGCATGTGTACTTGCCAGCCTGGACTACTCTCTTAGGTTTGTTGTGGATGTAAATGTATCTGATCATGGGCTAGGTGCAGTTCTGAGTTGGGCTATACACTTGGGAGAGGGACACCCAACTGTGTACCTGAGCAAAAAGTTGCTGCCCAGAGAGGAGGCCTATGCCACAATAGAGAAGGAGTGTCTGGGGATTGTCTGGACTTTGCAGAAGCTGCAACCTTATTTAATGGGATGGAGTTCACCCTTGTCACTGACCACAACTTTCTTATACGGCTGCATAGGACCAGTGGACAGAACTAAAAATTGCTAGGGTAGAGCCTGGTGCCTCAGTTCTATAATATGGGCATTAGACACTGCAGTGGGTCATGGAATGGCAACGCAGACAGGCTTCCAGACAATAGCTAGTGACTATTTTTTTAAGTAGGAGAGGCTCTAGGAGAAACTAATGTGGGGTTCACCCAGAGAGTGAACCGAGGGCATAGCAGGTGTAGCCAGCTGGCTCACACAAAAAGCAAGCATCATTTAGTGCTGCTCAAGGATAAGGTTTTCATTTCTCTGGTGGGGAAATGTAATAATGTGCTATGTATACCTGTTATTGTATTGTTTTATTAAATTCCTTCTGCATAGGTATCAGAATTTATCAGCTGAAGGGACAAAGTTGATATTCCTGAGAAAGGCCAAGGTTTTTATCCGAGACAGATCAATTGTCTTTGAGGGCGGCCCTATGTTTTAATACCTAAAAGAAAAATGTCTCCGACAACAAGCGCTAAGAAACTATAGCTATGACAAAAACAACTACTTGATAAAATGCCGACAATGAAAACCTTGCAAAGCAGGCTAAGCATGCCAAAGAAAACAACTGTAACCAAGGCCAAAGCAATTTCTTTGCAATGTTATGCTGAATCCCCCCTTAATATAGATATAACAACTCCAGTCTGTGCCATAGTTGACACATGACTATAACAGCGGTGCACTATAATTGCAAACGCTATTTTTGACATACTATTATTCCTTAATTATACTTCATACAGCATATTGACCTGCACCCTCTGAGGGCAATTACTGTCTGTCTCTTTGTCCTATACTATAGGACCCACTGGCCAGTTAATGGGAGAGTTGAAAGCCAAAACAACCCTTTCATGTTATGTGAGAGGCTATAGCTAACAACTGACGTTTACATCCCTGCTGGGGTAGACAGGGCTCAGAACAATGAGTAGGCTTCTCAATCCACAAAAATCCCAGACTCTCATTTGGACCAGTTTTCCAGATGGGAGATTTTCCAGATCACAAAATAAGTGTTGAATCTATGATGACAGAGAGACATACTGGATGACGTGGGATTTGGACCTAAAGATACCCTGATAGTGTGTCTGTGCTAAGTGGTGGGAACTATGGCAGGGCCCTTGCAGGTGTCTGAAGGGTTGAGAAAGCTGGTAACAGTATACAGGCTGGGTCTTGGAGAAACCAGTCTGCCACAAGGGAGGCGTTAGGTAAGTTACAGGATGTAGGGCTATGCTTTTGTTTAGGCAGAGGTTGTTGGCTGTCATTTGCTTTCCATTGGAGACTGGGCTTTAGTCTCATATGGGTAAAGTTTCTTTTAACTTTTTCTTTCTCTTGTAGCCTTACCGAGGATGGTATTGGAGTGCTAGGGTTGTTGGCATTGTATTTAGAGCAGCCCTTAGTTAGTGTTTTTTTTTTTTGCAAGTGGGGGTTCTGGTAGATATTCTTTTGGGGCTCTTCAAGCCACCATTCAAGCTCCTTGCATACAAAGTGCCCCGCCTGAAATTGAGGTATTTGATATCAGTTGGGCTGAGAGCAGCGTCTCCTGGGCAGGTAGTGCTTTGTCCAAATTCTCCTTTTTCATCTTTCTTTTGCTCATTTTCTTATGTTGTATGTATACTGTATGTGGGTAGACACATCCTTTTGTATTTTGTATGGAATATGGAGAATGTCTAACATTTGTACTGGTTCTAACATTTTAAGAAAAAAGAAAGTTTAAGAAAAAAGTTTTATTATAGTTGTACTGTAGTAAGGTGGTTGTTAGACATGTTAATTGTGGTGCAGTATGTTGGTTGTTACACATAACAGTGTTGTAATGAGGAGTATTTTATTGTTTATTTAGTTAGTTTTTGTTAACTAGGTAGGTTATTTTGTGTCTGTACTTGTAACAGTTTGTAAATAAGGTGTCCTGGGAGCTGTGGTGGTTATTACATTGTAATAAGCTGATGTAGTTACATTAGTAGTGTATATATTAGTTAATTACTATCAGATATGGGGAAATATCTGATAGTTTTTTCCTATGAGGAAAAGTCCATCCATGTAATACTGTATATGTAAGCAATAATCCATGATAGGGTGTGCATCTCTGGAGAATTAATGCATGCCCCAGGTGAATAGGAAGGCATGAGGCTTATGGTCAAGTGCCTTTTAATTCATGTGAAGCACACTGTTTGTTGAGCAGTGTCACTACAGTGTCAGTGGCTCAGCAGGTAGCACACTCACCTCTGAGGTTACGAGATTGGAAGGGGGTGGGTTCTAGCCCCACGCTGGGAATGTGGGATAAATCCCAGTACTGACACTGTAGTGCATCAATAGGGGGAGCTGCACTCCTGAGGTGCTGTCTTTTGGATGAGGCATTAGACCGAAGTCCTGTCTGCATGTTCTGGTGGATGTTAAAGATCCCATGGCACTTCTCGATAAGAGTAGGGGAAATTTTTATTGAAAACAAAAACAAACTTTCACAAAGAGAAGAAACAAAACAATGTCATCAACAATAAACCATAAAAGGAAAGATACAGAATCATAAACAAGCACATGAGCATAAATTTTTGAAAACAATCTTATCTATTCCATAATCACTGGATTTGTGAAAAAAAAGAAAGACAAAAAACCTCTAACCCACCCAGTCAATATTCCTCCATAAATTTTCAAACATTTCTTTACTCAATAAACGTTTTTCAGAAGCATAAATACCATCTAATTCTCGTTGTACATGAAAGAAAACATCCTGCTGCTGTACTGTTTTACCTTGCAAAGATCGAGAGCATCGTGCCTGCCAAATGGACTATTTGATACATACCAAAACAACATGTATTGTACTG
Source organism: Neoceratodus forsteri (assembly GCA_016271365.2). NCBI lineage: Eukaryota > Metazoa > Chordata > Ceratodontiformes > Ceratodontidae > Neoceratodus > Neoceratodus forsteri. The sequence continues at coordinate 761,420,781 of CM057453.1, forward strand.
GTCGCCCACTTTGCCCATGAAGCTGGTATTTGTCCTAAAACCAAAATATCATAATCAATTAGTAAAAAAGACTTTTCACCCCAGAGAACTGATAGTAGCTTCCAAAAACCTTGTACATGAACACAATCAAAAAAAAGATGCTGCATTGTCTCCACAACCCCAGCACATTTATGTTCTCCACATTCTCATTCGGAGAGTTGCTTGTGTTTCTGATTGCCTTTCACCTGTAATTTTTGGTGCCCATAAAGCCAGGCAAAATCCTACATTTTCCAAGGAATCCTTTTCTCTAATATATTTTCTAACAATGAAGTAACCTTAATATGAGGAGATGCTTGAAATATCGGATCTTCCCGATACCAAGAGTCAAGTATTACTTGATAAAAACCTTTTTTTCTTCTTCCCCTGACACCAAGTCAGATCAATCTTCCAAGTACGTATGTATTGAACTGCATTTTGTGCATAACTAGGAAGTAGGCGGTCAGTAGGGTGCCATTTACCCCTACCCCATGCTTTGAAAAAGGAATTACCCCAAAGCTGGAAACAAACTTGCCCTGAAATAGATGTCTGTACCAACAAAGGGAGAATGGAGCTATAAAACAAATTCCCAAAAAGGTATATAATAGGATGTATCATGTTTAAACCTCCTTCTTTCTGCGCTCTATATGTATGATTTCTTTTAACTGGGTTTAATCTACTACCCCATAACAGGTGAAAAAATAAGCCTAAAACTTTTGTGTGCATGCTGTACGGTAAGGGAAAAATATGAGATAAATATAGAAAAAACAGGGGCTAAATATGCCTGTAAAAGATACACTCTTTTCTTTCTTGAAATTTTCCAATTCAACCAGGCCTGCACCTTCAGAAGCGCTTTATCATAGGCCAGATTCCAATTATAGGATTCTGATTCCCTAGTACCAAAATAAACACCCAGAATTTTCACCTGTTCTACTGTCATTGCAATGGGAAAATCCGATACAATATTGTTATCTCCGAGTACCAGAATAGTACTTTTCGTCATATTAATCTTAATACCTGTTATGTCAGAAGATTCTTGGAAAGTGGATATTATAATGAGGCCTGATACGCTATCTGCCACAGTGAAAATGCAATCATCCGCATAAGCCGATACTTTGGAAAATTCATACCCATCATTGTTTTTAATTGCCACAATTCTCGGTTCTGACTTAATCTTCCTCAATATATAATCTAGACCGAAAACATACAGTAAGGGGCTCATTGGGCAACCCTGTTTCACTCCATTCTTCAAAAAAATTAGGACTCCAAAAAAACCATTTACTAAAGGTAACGCTTAGGTTTCTTTATATAAAACCTTTACTAAGTTTATGAATCCTGACGGAATCCCATACTGACTTAAAGCCTGCTAAAGATAGTCCTGACTAATGGCATTAAAGGCAGTTTCTTGATCTAATGCCATTAAGTATCCTGACAAGTTCTGCCTCAAGCCTTGTTCTACAATTTCCCTAATGACTACCAAGTTCTGCACAATATTCCTGCCTGGGATGGCACACGTCTGCTCTGGTAAAATCACTGTCTGTGCTGCCTGAGCTAATCTGGTGTTAAGTATCTTTGCCAGTATCTTGTAATTGGAATTCAATAATGTCAACGGCCTCCAGTTATGTATGTCCTGTGGGTTCCCCTTCTTAAAAAGGAAAAACATTATACCAAGCTGCATAGAGGGTGCGAGCCTTTCCTCTTCCCAAATAGCCTGAAAGAGTATTTCCAGGCAGGGAGCTAAAATATCTCTATATTTCTTATAAAAATCGTTAGGTAACCCATCTTTACCTGGAACCATTTTATTTGACAATTGTGAAATAGCTCCCAAAATTTCAGCTTGAGTAATAGGAGCAAGTAGAGCATCTTGCTCAAACTTGCTAAGAGCCGGCATAGAAATGCCATGGAAAAAATGAAAGGGTTCTTTCTTTTTACTTTGAAAAGTGGCTGCCATGTGTTGTTGTACAATAAGCATGATATCCTGATTATTTTCCTTTAAATTACCCTGTGTATCCCTAAGGCTTGTCAAAATTCTATTATGTGATGCACCAGCCCTGACTTCAAAAGGGTTAACCTTGTCCTTTGTCCCTTGCGTATTATATGTCTGCTGTGTCGCTTTTCTCTGGACTACGCTGTCTAAATAATTTAACATTTGATTTTTGGTAAACAGGAGCTTTGTCCGACATTTCTCACTATCTCCTCCTTGAGACACAAGTCGGAAATACAAGGCCCTGAGTTTGAGATATTCAATATAGTCTTTGTTTGCATGCTGCTTCGTAACTACGCCATACCAATCCTGCACGTCTCTTTTGAAATCTTCCCACCACTCTATGGAGCTATCAGATAAAAAACTTAGATCTTTTCTACCCTGCAACAAAGTCCTAACACCAGTGTCAACCAAGTCATCTTGAAGTTTGGAAATATTCATTTTCCAGTACCCTCTCCCAATTTGTATCTTCTGCACGGTCCCTAAACGCAAGACTACCATAAAATGATCAGAAGTTTCCAAAGGTCGCACATTTACTGTTTGGCAGGATAAACATGCAGATACCAGCCAGAAATCAATACGAATAGATAATCTACCTTTAAAAAAAGTATGACTTGGTTCCAAATGTAAGACATCATACACCTATATGTGATGTTGGTTCAAGCGTGTTAAAATTAGTATCACAAATACTTTCATATTTCTTCCCAGTCCCTAGCTGTAAGTCCACAATTAAAATCTCCACCCCATAAAACTAATTTAGAGGTGTGCAGAAAAGGCCCTATGCATTTGAACAGAGCAGATCTTTCTGCCTTACTTTGTGGTGCATATATATTAATCACCCGATATCCCACTTTCTGCAAAACTACATCCATAATCAAAGCCCGTCCAGGTATTAAATCATACACATGCAGCACTTTCACCTCACCCTTAAAAAGTACCCCAATCCCAGAACAAGCTTCCTCACCTACAGACCAAAAAGAAACACCCCATCTCCAATCTTTTTGAGCTTGTTGTACTTCAGCCAGAGAATGTAATCTAGTGTCTTGTAATAAAAAAAATCACCATCCCCAATACTAAGACTTAAAAAAGTGCTCTGCCTTCCCCTATAAGCCTTGATGCTGTTAACATTAATTGTACAAAAAGCCAGAGCCATCAATACCCAAAAAAAAGGAACAGAGAGGAAGCAAAAATAGCTAAACCCATTTATGGTTTCTTTTTCCTTTTCCTAGTCTTTGGCTTCTCCGAGGGCCTACCTCTAAAATCCCATCTGTGTGAGAGGAGGCTACTGAGGAGAGATCTGACTCCATCCTCCTCATCCACCTCATCCTCAAACAGTAAAGCATATGAATTTTGCACTGCTACCTCCTCAACGTCTTTGGTTTGTTTCAAAGCAGCTGTCCCTTATTTTCCTGCTTTGGATCTAGTGACCCTTTTGAAATCTGCATCTTTGTGTATTAAGGAAGGGGGCATAGAAACTTGAATTTCCCCCATCTGTACTATGGGTTCCAAGTCCTGAACTTTGTCACACTCTAAAGGCTTCTCCACCGACATCGCCTCTTTTATCTCTGTCAGATTACACTGAGAGGTGATGTCCTGAAGGCATGTCTCATCCGTCTCTACCCTCATCTCCTCCCCCTCATCCCTAGGAATTTGTTGGGGTACAGGGGAACCAATAGGTCCTTTTATTAATAACTCAATTATGCGTAAATTTTCTTTTTGGGCTGTGGCTACATACACGTCCTGCTCCGCCCGAACTAAAGCATCTACACTATTATGTGAGGCCCAAGAGCAGGTACGAAAGGAGTGACCCTGTTCATCACAAAGATTGTATTTCAAAGGTTGCCAACAATGAGCCGCAACATGCCCCAAATCACCACATAAGCCACACTTTTGCTTGTCACAGACATTGCTCAGGTGTCCCACCACCCCACACTTAAAATAAGCCCTTGGCTGCCCGGGATAGAAAATCACCTCTCTGTCTCTGCCCAAAAAGAACAGTTTGGTAAATGATGCGTTAGCCCCTTTTCCAATCTCAAAACTATCTGGTAGTTCCACCCCCCTGTCCATAATTGTTCATCATCCAAAATGGGCTTCGGGGTTCCCTGCACTGTGCAATGCTGCTGCAGCCAATATGTAATGTCAGCCACATTTACCCCTTCATTTCTAAAAAGAACGGTAATTTTTTTAGTTAAGGGTTTGGTCAAAGGGATAGTCAAAAATGGTTTCCACAAAGGGGAAAGCTTTAATAAACAATATTGTTTCCAGAATCTTTCCAAGCCAGCCAGATGCTTAAAACTGATGTCAAACATTACATCTCCCGGCACATGTATCAAGGCGTAAATTTCGTAAGCAAAGAACTTCATGCTATCCTTCAGTAATGCTCTACCTACAAATTTCCTGTCTTGTACCAAATCAGGATCACCCCTAAATTTTAAATGGACGGCATTATGCCTTTCTGCAGGTTCCAACAAGGGACCCGTACTAGCTGGGAATAAATGTTCTGCAACCTTCCCATGCCAGACTCTCTCAGATCCTGTTTCTGCAAAAAATGTGTCAGGTCTTTCTCCAGGAACAGAGCTGGGGGGTAACACCTCTGGTTCAAGACAAACTTCCTGAACTGGGTCCTTTGAATCGGTTACTTCTTGTGCATTAATAATCAACATTAAAGGATGAATGTCACTTGTCTGCTGTGATATCTCAAAGTCTGTAGGAAAGCATTGTCCTAGAGGCAAACTAGAGGAGGGCAGCTCTTCAGGCATGGGAAGGGGGGGTAGAAGGCAAAGAAAGTACAGTGGGTAATTCGGTTTCAAGAGCTGCATCCCAACCATGTCCAGATAGGCTTTTTACCCATCCTGCAGCCTGCAAGGCTGTGTCCACCCAGTCCTCCGAATCCTGCCTCTCCAGTAAAAAATGATCAGAGGGCTTTCTGGAGTCCCTTCCCCCTTTACTAAAAGATTTTTTATTTCTATTCTTGTCAGGAAAAGGACGTCTTGGGCCTCCTACAGAGGCTCTTGGGGGAAAGTTAGCCATTTGTGGATCACCATTGATAGGAATTACTCTACCTGCCACCTTTTGTGGTCCAGAAAACAAATTCTGTGCCCGGTTCTGTTCCCCCACCTCTTCTGTCTGTTCCGCCGTTGTCATGCTTTCTCCGCACTCCGGATTCCCTTCCAAGCCATGCAGAGGGGCTTCAGGTAAAACACTGTCGTTCTGCACCCCAGGCTCCCCACTTGCAGCGCCTTCCATTTCAACAACCACACCATCTTCGAGCACATCCGTTTCCTGTTCCTTCTCGCTCATCTTCTGATGCTCCAGCACCTCCATGAAACTCTTCCTCGCAGCCGTGTAGCACTGTTCCGCCTCCTGTAGTCGTAACCGCAAAACGTTTTTTGGTTGCAAATCTTCAGAAACGAGTACACAATCTTCCAAATCACCGAGAGAACCTTCTCCCACTGCTGTATCCATGGCCACTTGTTCCTCCAAAGGTAAGGAATCGCTGAAACAGAGTATAGGTTCTTCGGTAGTCTCCATGAGGAAATGAGTTAGGATGGCTAAGGAGGAGACACACTCCTCAGCCTCCTGCATGTCTGCTGCAGTCCAGAGCTCAGTCACTACTGAGCAAACACCACTACAGAGCCACACAGTGCCCTCTGCCTTCGCAGAGTAGGGGAATATCCCAGGTGTCCTGGCAAAATTCCCCCCATTCACTAAAAATACCACCAACACCTTAATCTGGTTCTGTTGGTCAGTTTACACCTGTACAAATATTTCCCTTCCCCTTCCCTTGCCCCTGGGTCAGACCTGGAAGTGAGCCACGGCTCAGTGTGCCTCTCCCGGTCACAAACTTTCAAATAAAAGGAAAAAAATATATAAATGGGGAGGGGGTTATGTGTTCCCTTAACTGCTTTTTTTAGCATTGTGGTTCGCTTGGGTCTTTTTGAGTGTGGGAATTTCTGTTAATTGGTGGTAAGGTTGTCCATTAGGGTTTAATTGGTTCTAGTTTGCTTAATTGCAGGTTTGTTTAAATTGTTCCTAGGTATTGTTTTTTTTCCATGATATACAAGTATACCTTCAGAGGTACACAGTTTAATTGGGAGATATACAGCTTGAACTGGTTTTAATGCAGTTTTTATTGGTGAGCCATACTGGAAAATACACAATAGTGGATCCCATGGGGAAAATCCCCATTCACATATAATATACAGTATGGCCCAGATATTCAAACTGCGCCAGGCTGTGGCGCAAGCCTGGGCGCAATGCAACTTGGCTGCGCAGGGGCGTTGACTGGGCGATATTCAACGGAGCTGCGCCATGGCACAGCATCGTTGAATATCGCACCCTGGCCACCTGCAGTGTGCATGGTGCAGTAGCACTGCACCAGCGCAAGTGACCAGAGTGGAGCAGGGGGATGTGCTAGCGCAAGTTCGATTGTGCTATGCGCAGCAACCATGATATTCAAAAGTGCACATGCAAATGGGGCCATAATGTATGCAAGAAGCAAATGGGGCCATTTGCATGTCATTATGGCCCCATTTGCATGCAGGTGCGCTGATCCCCGGCAACTTGCACCTGGCACTCTGCCAGGCAGCAGCTGTCGGGGACCGACGCCCCCTGCCCAGCATGGCAATGTGCCCCACAGCCCGATCGTGGGCTTCAGTATAAATAAAATGATTTCCAATATCCCTGGTGGTCCAGTGGACTGCTGTCAGCCCTATCACAGACATTTGTAATAAAAAAAATTACGTCAATATCTCAGTGGTCTAGCGGTGCCCCTCCCACCCACCCACTGAGCCCCACCGCCCCGCTCTCCCATGGTCAGCGGTGGGCGGCAGCACTCCACCCACCTGCCAACCCACCGCCTGCCAACTGACACCATAGGTAGGGCTGTAGGCCCATTGGTCCACAGCGTGAGCCAATAGGCGTGTAGCCCGTACCATACTAAACATTTCAGATATGTGAGGCACGAGGACAGAGGCCAGTTGAATTCAACTACCCAAGGTGTGAGTAGATCAGAGCATGATCACACTCCTTGTAGTAGATTATCTATCTTATAAAATGGCCACTTTTTTTGGGGGGAGGGTAACGATAGAAAGAAGTGCAAGCATGTGGTCACTGTAGAACAATGCACCATTATGTGCTGTGTTTCATCCAATCAGGAGACAACATTTTTTATTTTTTTATTTAATTTAAATTTTGGAATTACAATCCTTTGAGTCAAAGACTCCTTTGCAAAGGCTCCACGTCAATACAAACTGAACCGCATTTAAAGACAAATTGTACATAGCGTACTAGGCAAACATTACATTAAGACAAATATTACATGGTTACTCCATACAGAATATTTTACTTTGCTAAGTTAGTTTCTTCTAGGTTTCTCTAGGGTTGTTTAAGGACCCTGGGTCATTACGGTGAAGTGGGATTAGTTACCAAATTCAAAGACCAGCACCTAGCCGAGAGAATGTGTTTTAGGTACCGATGGCTATGTTGGCCATGTTTGGCGTTAACTCATTGTCTCCTAGCAAATGCCTGTAGTCATCAGTAAAATACACTGGTGTGTCCTGAGGATGCCTGCAGAAGTCAGCTACTGACTTCCTGTGTGCCCTTGCAACATCTGGAGACGTCACTTATATATTTCAATATATAATATAACAGAATATAATATACATTTGATTGCATAGCACTGTTGGACAGGTAATTTTGTGCTGAACAATTTTGCCAATGATATTTTGTGTATATCATGTATACTTTAGGAGTTATTCACATTTGTTTATGGTATGGTGTATATGGCTTATGTTGCCTATTTTAGTGAAAAAAATGTTTTTGTGCTGTTTCAACCAGCACAGAAAACAAACAAAATTACATATTATTATTTACATACCACCACTGGAAAGGGGATTTTGTGCTGAACAACCTTGCTACTGATATTTTGTGTATATCACATATACTTTAGGAGTTATCCGCATTTGTTTATGATATGATTTGTATGGCTTATGTTGCTTATTTAAGTGAAAAAAATATTTTTTTGCTGTTTTGCCCAGCACAGAAAAACAACAAAATTACATATTATTATTTGCATACCACCATTGGAAAGGTAATTTTGTTCTGAATAAATTTGCCACTCATACTTTGTGTCTAGCACTTATGGTTCTTGAGCTATTAGGATTTGTTTGTTACATGCTGACTATAGCCTGATTTTGCTTAGAAAGGCCCAGGATTCACTGTTAACAGTACACAGGAGACAAGTGGTAAAACTTCAGAGAGCTCCTGTGGAGGCAATGAGTTAAGGGAGACATTGGGTTACTATCTCCTACCAAGTAAGGGAGGACCAGTTGTAGCAGCCACATGTCTCTGAGTCAAGGAGAAGTCTCTTGATGCCTTTATTTAAATAGGCTAAGGCTGGGGGCCTGGGAGATGGAGGAAGGAAGTTGATTTACCCAGAGTGGAGCTTGATATCTGAAAGCCCTTTGCCCCGATGTGGTCCTACAGTGGGCAACCAGGAGTGTGGTGTTAGCCAGATGTCTAGGGGTGCTCCTGTGAGGGGTTGGTTGGATGAGGGGGAGAAGGCCCATGTGTGCAAGCTGCATCAGGATCTTTTTTGCTTGGAGGCAGGTGTGGTACCTTAGTCTCCCTTCAAAAGTCAGCCAGTCAGCTTGTTTATAGAGCTCACATGTATGGGTTAATCTATCACTGCTTGTGACCAATCAGCAGACTTTGTTGAGAGCTATTTTGATGTTGTTTAGGGCTGAGTTATCAGCCGTGCCATAAATTGTAATCCCCTAATCAACCACAGATAGGACTGAGCAGGTTATAGCCAGTCTAAGTGCCTGCGGGGGGAGGCAGTGTTTATGTCTATATATAGAATCCCAAGCCAAGTGTTTGCAGAGGTGGAGAAGTGTTTAATATGTTGGTGGTAGGTGAGGAATGTGTCCAGAGTGATGCCCAGATGCTTAAAGTTAGTGACCTGTTCAATTTGGATGCCCTGTGGATTTGAGATAGTTAACAGGGCATTACTGTTGTGGTTTTGGCAGTGAGCAAAGATCATAGATTTAGTCTTGTTGTAATTAAGTAGTAATCTATGATTGGTGAACCAGGATTCTAGTTCACTAAAGCAGTCTTTCAGGGTATTTTGAAGAGAGTTTGGATTGGAGTGTTTCCAGTATACTACGGCATCGTCTGCATGGAGTAATAGTTTGCCACTGCAGGCCTGAGGAAGGGAGTTTAGAAAGAGAGTGAATAGTAGAGGACCCAAGATCAACCCCTGGGGGACACCTGAATGTACAGGTAGCTTAGCAGAGAGGGTGGTGTTGATTTTGACTTGTTGAGTCCGATTGGTGAGATAGTTTTTGAACCAGGAGATTGCTTCAGGGGCGAGATGGAGGGAGAGGAGAGAGAGTGGATAAGTAGTGCATGACTGACAGTGTCGAACACTTTGGTCAAATCTACAAAGATTGCTCCTGCTAATGACCCTTGTTCCAACGCTTCATGTATGTAAGAGGTGAATTCGATGAGGGCTGTGGTAGTGCTGTGTCCTGCTCTGAACCCATGCTGTTCATGACATAGCAGACTGTATTTGTTCAGGTATTTGGTGAGCTGGTCTGACACAATTATTTTGAGCGCTTTAGAGAGGGGGGAAGGATTGTGATGGGCCTATAGTTACCAGTGTCTGTTGAATTACCATTTTTTAGGATAGGTGTGATAATTCCCCTTTTTCAGAGTGAAGGAAATTGACCAAGGCTCAGGGAGCAGTTTAATATTTTGGTGAGGTGAAGCAGGGTCTCATCAAGCATTAGTCTGAGAATTTTAAGGTCTAGGGAGTCGCTACTGAAACACGAGTTTCGCAAGGCTTTGGTTAGGTAGTGTTTAGCCTGGTTGCAGGAGATGATTCTTAGCCGGAAGGAAGGGAGTGTATTAGTTGGGGAGGTGATAGAGGGGCCATTTGGGATAGGGTCAAAGAAGTTTTACGGTAGGATGTGGCTAAGATCGGAGAAGGAATTATTCAGGACATTTGCTATGGTGTTATGGTCCTGGGAGAGGGTTTCATGGTCAAGAATCTGTGAGGGGGAAGGGGAAACAGCTTTCCTGCAGAGTTCCTTGACATTGTTCCAGAAATTATTCCCAGAGCCCCATGAGGAGGTGAGTACTTGCTAATAGTAGGTAGATTTAGCTAGTCGAATTGCCCAGGTGCACTTCTTTCTTGCCTCTCTATACAGCTGCCTGTCATTGGAAAGTTGGGAGTACAGAGCCCTGTGCCAGAGGTTATCTCTGTGATGCATCTGTGTTAGGAGGGTATGCAAGATCCATGGAGTTTCCCTATTTTTATAACCTGTTTAGTGTGAGGGGCAAATATGTCACAGGCAGTATTAAAAATGTTAATAAAGGAGGTGAGGGCTGTGTCAATGGACTTGGCAGTGTGAATGGGTGCCCAGTCACAGAAGGAGAGACAGAGTTTGAGGCAAGAGAGGGCTCCTTTTTTGAGGTGCCTATGGATGAATATTTTAGGTTGGCTGGGAGTGATTTTATTTGACCAGCAGCAGGAGACAGGAGAGTGATCACTTAGTACATCAGGAAGCACTTTAACTTTGGTGAGGTGGGTGGGTTGATTCGAAAAGATGAGGTCAATAAGGGTGGAAGTCCCAGACCTGGGATCTTCCCTGATAGGAGACTGGACAACCTGTGTAAGGTCATAGGCATGGACTGCATCTTTGAATGTGGCAGATACAGGGGATAACCAATTCACATTAAAATCACCCATAATAATCAATTTGCTCCTGGGGGGAGATGGGTGATGCTAGCCAAGATTGATTCAAAGGCTTGTTTCTGGTTAGAGGGTGGGATGCAGACTGCCATAATGTACAGTGGTTTTCCCGGGTTGCCTAGGGTGGCTTTGATTGTGATGGCTTGTGCACTGTGAGCCGGCGTGGGCAGGGGGACAGAAAGGGGCTGTAGAGAAGTTCTTGCATATACGGCACATCCACCTCCTCTTTTGCCTGTCATATCTGCTCTGAAGATGGAGTAGTCATTAAGGGTGACAGAGGCATCTGGGATTTTGTTGGAGAGTCAGGTCTCAGATAATGCCAGTATGTCAGGGGATTGTTGGGCGATCCATCTCTGTAGCTGAGTGAATTTCCTAGGTAGGCTACAGATATTAATGGAGGCCAGAAGTAGGCCACCCTGCCAACTGCCCTTGGGAACACTAGTCGATGTTGGGCCAGGATTAGGGTGTACATTGCCTGAGATCAAAAGGAGGAGGAGGAGAGCATGCCGGAGTGCGGCTTTCTGGATAGTTTAGAGAGAGCGGTACGGAAACATGGGTTTGTTGGAGATTCGGTGTGCCCAACTGGTGTGGGAATGATGCGGACTAGTTGGAATAGAGATAGGGAAGGATGGGGGCTAATTAGCATCTGTTTACCTGTGGGGGGGTGGAGTTCATGCCACTAAGGACCTGTTTATGGTGCAGCTGGAGGTAAAATTAGTGCTAAGTAGCACAGGGGGGAATGTTGTTAGGTGATTTGACGGGGTTGCGTTTCTGCAGGAGTGTGTGGTTAGACAGATGCAGGGGTCCCTGGAGAGGGATTTGTCCTCAGGAAGAGTGGGGCAGGGATGATAAAAAAAGAGTTAAGATTAAGATTAAGATGGGATGGTTTAGGGTCCAAGAGATGCAAGACATGCTGCTAGTGGATGGAGTTTGTAATAGGAGGTAATGAGAGGGAGCTCTAGTGTTGACCAAATATAAGTTGCAGATGGCAGAGTGGGCTGATTGGTTTCAGACGATCATGTGATCATCACTACAAAGCCCGATGTCGACCAAGGGTGGTGGTGGGGGCGGCGGGGATCACTTTGTGTAACAATGCTGTGAGAGCAGCAGACAATCTGGCAGGCTCTGTGCATACCTGATGAGCAGTCTCTGAGAGGTGGCTTTCGGTGTGGGGGAGGGCTTCAGTAGGACCCTCACAACCTCCCTGCTTTTCGAGTCTTGGGCTTCAATTATGGGGGAGGGCTGCAGTACAGACGCTCTTGACCTCCAGGTAGGTGGCCCAGCTGTGGACAAGGAAACAGGGAGAAGGGATTGTTATTTATAGGTGCAGGCTACTGGGGGTGTAACAACAGGGAATTAGGTTTCAAGCCGCAGTGAAACGGGAGCAAGCACTGCAGTTCACATAGGAGCCCAGTTTAACCTAAGCAGCCTGACCAGGATTACAGAGATTGCAGCTGGAGAAATACTTTAAATTTAGCTGGTGGTAAATTAATTGCTTGAAACAGCAGAATAAACACAATAAATTAAAAATCACTGTTTTTTTTTTTTTAGACAGATGGCTATAGTCACTCCGCTTACAGTTCGGCTAGTTACTGTTTTTTTTTTTTTTCAAATACTGGTTTGGTGCCAAAACTCAAACAAAGTTCACAAAGACCTTGGATGAAGCCGGGGTTGGATTCTCTGCTGGCAAGCATTTAAGGGCACAGAGAAAAAAAACTGTCTCCACTAGTGTGGGGACAAAAAAGCTGTATCTTATTAAACTTATTTATGAGTTAATACAAGTAAAAGTCCTTAGAACATCACTTTGTGCAGCAACGCTGTGAGAGCAGCAGATGATCTGGCAGGCTCTGTGCGTACCTGATGAGTGGTCTCTGAGAGATGGCTTTCAGTGTGGGGGAGGGTTTCAGTAGTACCCTCACGACCTCCCTGCTTTTCGAGTCTTGAGCTTCAATTATGGGGGAGGGCTGCAGTACAGACCCTTTCGACCTCCAGGTAGGTGGCCCAGCTGTGATTTTTTGCACCCATTTTAAAAATGATCTATCTATCTATCTATCTATCTATCTATCTATCTATCTATCTATCTATCTACATATCTTTATGGCAAAAAAACTATGTTAACACTCATTGTGGTTGCTACTACACAAAACTCAAACCCCCACAAAGGTGGGAAATAAACTAATAGGGTTGTCAGTCTAATGCCCACACCATTTAGAAATGTGCTATTGGGATTGTTAAACATAGCTTTCACTACCACTTCCATGTCTCTTACCATCATGATCCAAGGCCAGTCTATAGGTACAGGGCCATGCATCAATGGTCTGGTATTTCCAACATATTTAAAACTGATATATAGCAACCCATATCCTGTGTGAACAGATTCAGATGCACAGGGCCCTTTGGGCCCTGTATCAAGGAAACATTCCATCTGTGAGGTACTCTGAGGGGCTGCACTTCCATGTGGCTACAGATGCATATGCACAGAGACATGAGTCCATCTAGCTGTAAACACACAGGGGCCTTTGGGCAGTATGCCAAGAGAAGAGTTCTCTTCACTATATGGTTACTTGTTGCCTGTGTGGCCCTCACTGCACCATTCCTCCTCAGGCTGGGAGTGGTACCACATGGCCCTGCACCAAGGCAAGAGTCTGGTTGCGGTGCAGATACAGATGCAGATGCGCAGGGCCCCAAGACAAGAATCTGTAGGGTTTTCCTCATGGCTGTGGGGCTACAAAAGCACATGACACTCTTTGTCCTATGCTTCCATACAACTACTGATGCAGACAAGCAGGGCCATCTGGGCCCTGCCCCAAGGAAAGATTCCATCTTCCCTTGGGGCAGAGAAGATTCCATATGGCTGTAGAAGTTCAGGGCCCAGATGGACTCTTCCCTTGGTGCAGGGCTTGGATGGCTCTGCTTGTCTGTATCTGTAGTCACATGGAAATACACTTCCACAGCCCCATGGACAGCCGAGTAGATTCTTGTCTTAGGGCCCTGCATGTCTGCATCTGTAGCTGCACTGCAGCCAGACAGACTTGTCTATTGGTGCAGGGCCCTGAGGGACCTGATCATCTGAATCTGTAGTTGCATGGAAGCATATGTCCCATGGACAGCCAAGGTACATAATTTTGCAAGTTTGAAGTTTCAGAATTATATAGTTTTTCAGTAACATTATTTTCACTTTAGCATTTTCCACTGCCAAATTGTTCACTTTTATGAGTTTCTCTACTGCATCACAAAAGCAATTCTCACGAAAGAGAAAACATTAATTAGTGAAAACATTCTAAAGTGATTTTCAAGTGGTAAAAGCAATTTTTGTTCCTTGGTTTTCACCAATGCAAAAATCCAGCTACCCTTAGAATGCTCATTTTTTTAAATGCACTCAAGAAAAGCAACAGTTTTTAAAGGAACACTGTCAACTTTTTGCTGACTTTTTTTGCAAATCACAAAAAGGTGCATGCAGCCAACTATGTGCTTTGAGATGGCAATATATACATCCTTCCCCAGGCTGGGAGTGGTGTCGTATGGCCCTGCACCAAGGGAAGAGTCTGGCTGTTGTACAGCTACAGATCCAGACATGCAGGACCCCAGGACAAGAATCCATGAGGCTCTCTGTGGGCCAGTGGAAATGCCACATCCTCTGGTCCTGTACTTCCATGTGACTTCAGAGGCAGACATGCAGGGCCACCTGGGCCTTGCACCAAGCGAACAGTCCATCTACCTGTAGAAGAGCAGGCCCCAGAGCTGTGCTTCCATGCAGCTATGGATGCAGATGCCCAGGGCCCTCTGGACCTTTTGCCACTAGAAGAATCCTGTTCACTTTATGGTTACTTGTATTTTCCCACTAACATACTTTTCCGTAACAATATTTTCACTTTCATATTTTTCACTATCAGTTATTCACTTTCATATGTTTTACTATCACATCACAAAAGTGATTTTCATGAAAGGGATTCTCACCAAAGTTAAAACATTCATTAGTAAAAACATTCAAAAGTTGAAGAAAAACAATTAACCATATAGTGAAGAGGATTCCTCTCTTTTCACAGGGCCCTCTGCATCCATAGCTGCACAGAAGTGTAGGGTCACCAGAAACCTGCATTAGGGGCTCAGTGTATCATTTGCCTTACTTCCCAAGTACTGGCTACTACATAAACAACTGACATGTTTTTGACTCCATTGTGAAAATGTTGATTGCTATAGTGTAATCCCTTATGCACTGTATTGTAAACCTTGAACTGGCTGAATAATGTCTTGATTTGCTGTAAGTGTATGTCCTAGTTCTCTGCAAGGAGTGAAGCATTGCTTTATTTGTCATAACTTGCTTTTTATGTCCTTAACCCCTATTTTAAGATATGATATTTATGCACCACTGTTTCTGATACCACTGTACTCACTGTATTATATGTACATACTGTATTATAACTTGTACCTATTGTCTGTGCCACTGTACGGCCCGGGTCACAACTGAAAATGGTCCTTTGGATCAATTAGCTCACCCAGTTACCAAAAATATAAATAAAATAAATAAATGGATGGACTCTCTCTTTGGTGCAGGGCCTGTATATATGTATGTATGTATGTATGCATGTATGCAGGTATGTATGTATGTATGTATGTATGTGTTTCTCTGTCTATCTATGTATCTATCTATTTGTCTATCAATGCATTGCAAAAACTGTATTAATGCACCAGTTACCATTCAACTTAACCCCACACAAGTTGAGAAATGTGGTGTTAGGGTTTCAAACCCTAATTCCACACCCTCTACTCCCAAGCAGCAAAAGGACAAGATCACACAAGCAACTACAGATAGCCATCACCAGGTAATACAAACAACACACAACTGTTTCCAGATGACTCAAATGCAGTTGTACTGATGTGCTACCTTCATGAATTTGTATCTGTGGTATGCACACTGCAAGACATATACACTTACCTCTGACTGCAGACAGGAATCCAGGATACTCAAATTACAGGACTACCGTCTGTAGAAGCACAAGCCCCTGCATCCAGAGATACAAATCCACAATGCCCAAATTACAACATTGCTTTTGCAGATACACATGCCCAGTGCAAGACATACAGACACTGACTTGTTACTGCACTTCTGCCTGCTGCAGATAGAAATCCATAATACCCAAATTGCAAAACTATTTCTGTCTACAGAAACACAGGTCCTGTGGGTCAGCACTTCTGCAGCCACAGGTGCCCATGTATAATGTAAGACATATTCACCCACTTCTGGCTGCAGAAGCACAGAGCCCTGAGGACCCTGTACTTCTGCAGCCACATACAGAAATCCATGATGCCTGAATTGCAACACTACTTCTGTCTGTAGAATGGTAGGCCCCTCTGGGGCCAGCAGTTCTGTAGACACAGGTACTCATGGGCACTGTAAAACATACACCCACTTTTGGCTGCAGAAGCACAGGCCCTTTCACAGGTGTAAGACATAGACACCAACTGCTGACTGCAGAAGCACAGGCTTCTGTGGGTCTTGCAGTTCTGCAGCTGCAGATAGAAATCCATGATACCCAAATTGCAGCACAACTTCTGTCTGCAGAGGCACAGACCTCTGCAGCCACAGGAACTCATGCACACTGTAAGACAGACACAAACATCTGGCTGCAGAAGTGCAGGCCCCTTTGGCAGTCACAGATACAAATCCACAAATGTAGCATATCAGTACTACCAGAGTTGTGTAATCTGGAAACAGTTGTATGTTGTTTGTCTTACCAGATGATGGATGTCTGTAGATGCTTGTGTGGTCTTGTCCTTTTACTGTTTGGGGGTGGGGAATTAGGAATGGATACATTTTTCTACTTTTGTGGGGTTAAAGACTACCTAAACACCCTTTTTCTGGCATGCACTGTTCCAAAAACCCTCCTGTGGAAAGTGAAGCCCACAGGGAATATTTTTAAATAAAATAAGCAGGTACCTTAAAATCAGTGATTATGTATGTTTTGGCAGATTTAAAATAATGTCAGCAATCAGGAAATGTTTTAAGCTGACTGTGCCAATCCGACCCTGTGACTGCAGTGTAAGTGCAATGGGATGATGTAATTCCAGTGAGTCCTGTAGTGCATTGTAATGAAACCCTATGGAGCCTATTGTTTAATGTATAAATGTATCACTTTATGGTTACCTGGTCATCTATATTGATATTTAACCTGTACATAAGGGACTAATGTACAAGTTAAATATCCACATAGATAACCAGTAGGCTCCTCAAAATAAGTTATACATTAAAGAATAGACTCCATAGAGTTCATTATACTGCACTATAGGACTCACTGGAATTACAGCATCCCATTGCATGTGCAGTGCAGTCATGGGGTCAGATTAGCACAGCCAGCTTAAAACATTTCCTGAGTTTGCTTGGCATGCAGGCAACCTGGGTTCATGCCCCGAACCCAGACACCAGGAGCAGAGACCATCAGGGAGGGAGTTAACAGCATCCTTTGGACACTTTCCTCTCAGGAAGGTTTGACAGTATCAGATGGTTCTTGGTGGTGTGAAGCCTCAACATGCTGCTGAATGCCCCTGCCCCCTTGGATGTCACTGTGGACAGATCATTATGTGTGGCAGGTGGGTGGGCTGGCGAGAAAATGGAAAATCACCGCTTGGACAACTGGATGACGGTCACCCAGATCCCCTCACACCACAAAGCCCTGATGGGGGTGTGACATGTGTGGGGGTAGTGGATGGTGCTGGGGGATGATACAGTGGATGGGGGTCCATTGGCAGCCTGAAGAAGTGGCTAGATGAAAGTGCGGGAAGGTGCAAAAAAAAATTTCCTGATTGCTGACATCATTTTAAACCTGCTAAAAACATCTATAAGCACTGATTTTAAGATACCTGCTTATTTTATTTATAAGTACTCCCTGTGTGCTTCACTTCCACAGGAGGGTTTTTGGAACAGTGCACTCCAGAAAAACAGGCTTTAGGTAGCCTTTAAGTTGCATCCTACCTGGTGCATTGATCCAGTTTGTTTGCAATGAATTTCCTTTCTTTTTGAGGTAGTGTAATTGTATCCTCATTCATGCAGGTCACTTCAATTTGGGACCTGTGTGAGCATATGTGTACATTCTGGACCCTCTGGGCCCTGCATCAAGGGAAGAGTCTGTCTGCCTGTGGAAGTGTGGCAATGGATGCAAAGAATTCATGGGGCTGTTCTGGGAGCTGTGGTGGTTTGTTGCTACAGATGCAACATACAGGGTCAAGAGTTTATCTTGCTGTAGAAGTGCAGGGCCCTCTGGGTCTTGCAGTTCCATCTAGGTATGGCTGTAGAGGTGCAGGGCCCTTGGGCTCCTATGCCAAGAGAAACCATCTCTTTACTATAAGGCTACTTTTTGCCCATACAGCTAACACTGCACCATCCCTCCTTAGACCTGGGGATAGTGCTGCAGGGCAGCATCACCTCTCATCCTCTGCCCATCCAGATGGCTCACTGAACTCACCTCTTAACTCAGCTCACTGGTACGTGATCACAGTGCACTACCTGCTGTGCCAAAGGCTGGTCCTGCACACAATGTTTCATCATAATTTACTTGACCCCAAATTTTCAACATAGTAATTTTATGGCTTCCTCTTATAAACATGACAGGTGACATTTATAAAATACTGGCTGAAATGTAATTTTACGTCACAAGTGCGAAAATATATTTTGGACAGGATTTGAAAAATGACACCCACCATGTTCATGAGGTGGTGTGAAAAAAATGGGTATGTTGAAAAGTTGGAGTCAAAATACTGAAAATTACCAAAATTATGAGCGAGTGTTGAAAAATGTCGGTGTGCATTCATAACTTTGTAGTTTTTTAATATTTTGGCTCCAGATTTTCATTAAAGTTATTTATTTGTTAACTGGGTAGGTATACTGGTTTGAGAGACTGTTTTCAGGTATGACCTGGGCCATCGATATGGGGCAGGGGCATACAATTCAGTTAAAGTAACATACAAATAAAGAAGGCATATACAGCACAGGTAGAGCATTATAAATAACAGTATGTATAGACAGAAGCAATAGAGCCATACAGAGAATGCAATAAGTGACAAATAACAAAATAGGCCCCCAGTAATAGACTCAAGCCAGGGATGCAGCAAACTACAATGTTACAGCTGAGCCCACAGTTTGAAAGCCCAGGACAGGCACAGAACAAGGGTAACAATATAGAAGAGTGACAGCCTGGCTGGTTAGGAGGCTGACTCCAAATAATATCTATCAAGACAGTCCAATAATAGACAATGAATCAACTGAATGGACAAATGCTTTGGGAACATGACAAACAGACTGAGGCCAAGTTTAGGAATTTCCACCCTCCCCAGGTAACAAGGGGCACTTTCATATAGCGGTGGTCAAAAGGGAATTTGTAAAATATGATTTAAAGAGGGGAGGTGTCCAGTGAGTGAAGTGAGGCAGGCAATCCATTCCAATGCCTCGTGGTGGTGAGGGAGAAGACTTTCTGACCCATCTCGGTTGCAGGCTGGGGATGTTCAAAGAGACTTTGAGAAGAGGATCCGAGAGTCTGCGTGCCAGACCTAAGACTGAGGAGACTTGATGGTGGGGGGGGTTCTCTCTATCCAAAAGAGACTTATCAGTTAGGGTGTTTGTGGCAAGATAAGGCCATACCTTATTATTCTAATCATATTTCATGTTATTTTATGTGAAAAATGTATCAGAGATGCCCATAGTAGCCAAGTGTAACTTGCAAAGGATCATGGGTGCAAAGCAAGCCATGGGCCCAAAAATGATGTGATTTTCTTGTTACTGGGCAGATAAACTGTTGGCTGCTCAGCCAGGGACTGAGTGTTTGATTAAACCATTTAAAAGAAAACAAAAATGCTAATTAAGCATAGCTGGGAGGCCAGCTAGCCCAATTTGCTTGTGAAAGGCCAGGACATCTAGAGGAGCTGGGATGTCTGGGAGACAGTTTGTCTTGAGAGAACTTCTCTGAGTTAATCTCATTACAGCTGAATGGGCTATCATTTAGTTAAATTGCTGTACTGCATTTAATGATTCCAGCCATTTCAAGGGACGGGAGGCTCGGTCTTCTGGAAGGCTGAAACTGGTTTGCCTCTAAGCCCTGTGTTACCTACAAAGATGAACATTTATTTTTTTTTGTAATAAAATATTAAAAGCTGATTGGTTGCATAGCCATGGAGGTGGAATGCTAGCCAATCACAGGGCACGTCAATATTCACTGGACCTCCCTTTGAGAAGCCCGTAAAATAGAAGTGCAAGACTTGATCAGTGCTTTTGCTTGTGGCCTTTTTCCAGTTTAACCTTTGACTTTGGTGAAAGAATACTACACTTGGGACCCAGTCTACTGAAGAAGCAGAGACAATTTATTTTCAAGAACTCGCCTGGACCAAAAAGAACCAAGATTTTTAGCTACCACTTTTAAGAACACTTTGCACTTCAAATTCAGCAACTAAGTGCTTGTGAAAGCAGTCTAGCACAGTGGTTTAAGGCTCTGAGCTACAAACCTGGAGACTTAGGGTTGAATCCCACAGACCCCACTTGCATACTGTGTGACCCTGAGCAAGTCACTTAACTTCCTTGTGCTCACTTAACTTCCTTGTGTTCCCTGGTTGCACCTATAAACAAGCTTCAACTTACTGTGTCTCTCCTGGTTTTAAAAAAAAAAAAAAGATATTTTAAACTAGAATTTTCAATGTTAAATTTTTTGGTGTACTTCCATTTTATTTTCCGTATTCTGTAACCAATGTCTAAAATGATCTGTCTTTATTAAGTTATTTACTGCATTTATTAATTAATTAGTAAAGCCACTGGCTCATTTTAAGATAATTCTGCCAGTGTCTTTTATGTGTGTGTGCATGTGTGTCTGTGTGTGTGTGTGTGTGTGTGTGTGTGTTAGGAAGTTTGTTCAAACTATACTGCACCTGTTTGACTGCTAAGGGCCATGCACTACCAAAGTAAAGCACCACAAGGGACTCTGTGGATGAAAGGAGGGTGAATATGAAAGGTTTCAGGAGGGGTCTGTGAGGGTTTGAACCTGTGTCTCCATTTCTGGGGAAAGAAACAAACTAGGATGTATAGGGCATCCCCCAAAGGACTACATATGGCTGTGGCTTTTTTGGTTCATTCTTCAGTGGCCGAGAGGGTTCGCTCCCAGAAACACAGACTTGAGATTGTATTTTGCACCCCCTCGCATGGAGAGAAGGAGCCTTGGGATCCTCTGGCATATGTTCAGTCATGAAACAGCGAGCATACTAAAAGGACAGAGGAGAGGTATCCCTGATCCCTGTCACAGGAGGGATTCACTGTGATGCAGAGAATCCCACCCCACAGGAGTGGGCTTGTGACAGTGCCTATAAGTAAGTCACAGCAAGCTTGCAGGGATAGCAGCCGAGCATGACATATAGGGAGCAACTGAATGTTGAAAGGGGCTAGTGAAGAAAACCTGCAGATATTGTTATATGTAGTGTTGAGTCTGGCAAAGCTGCAGCAATAGGTTTGGGTATAAATAGGGGAGCAGTAGTCCAGGAGGAGTAGAAGCATACCTTGGGAAATGGCCAGCCGCACTTCTGGGGTCATGAACAGACTCCCAGTTTCTGGTTCACATGTTTGTCAACTAGACCAATGTAATCTGTTAAAGTTAGTGAGGGATCGGGGTGACCGCTAGGTATTCAAACTCAGTTACCTGTTCAAGGTAGGATCTATCTGAAACTCATACATGCAGGGCGGAGGAGGTATGTGATTCTACTGAACATTTAGTGAGTTTTGGTTTAGACCCAAAAAGCATTGCCTTCATTTTTTTTTTTTTTGCATTAACAGGTAGTCTTTTTGCAGTGAATCACTTATGGGTAGTGCTGAACAACCTGGTGTGAGAGAGTGGCCGGTCCCTTGGGTTCTTGTCACTCCAGTAAAGTATCAGATTTGTAATTTTTTTTTGTAGACTCTGTTTATGCTCCAGTCCCCAAAGAATTCTCTCCAGCTACCTCTCGTGCCCATGGTTCTATCTCCCTGTCTGAAGTTCACTACACCAGGCCGCCCAGCCCATCAGATCCCCGCGAAGTGGGGCCAACTTATGGCCTGGTACTCTATCTAGAATCCAGTGAGCTAGGCTGGAGTTGGGCAAAGACCCTGGAAAGCAAGCCTAATGGCGGGAGTGTGGCCTGGACACAGGAGGCGCCTTCGCCTATCCCCAAGGCTGGAGATGTTCTATGTAAGTGGATTCTCCCTAGCAACGTGGATGTGCAATGATGCCGGCATGGAAGAGCTGTAGGCGTCTGCCGCGCTCCTCCCCTACACACACCAGGCACAGGTAGTACCTCTGGTTTCCACTGGGGGTCTCTACTGCACCAGGAAACTTTGGATCCCTCCACAGGGAGAGCAGAGCAGTCCATAAGACGCTTGATCCTCTCCCTCCCCTGCCGATCCCCAACTCCCAAGCTTGTTCCTGAGCTTGGGTCTCTGGTATGGTGCAAGGTGTGGCGTTCAGTGCCTCAACACTCAGTGCCACTGGGCCAGCTTGGTAAACTATCAGATTGTCTGCATACATTAGTATGTGGCAACCCATGCTCTCCCTGAGGAGGGGGCTCACAAACAATGAGAACAGGATGGGCCCCAGTATGGACCCTTGGGGCATCCCTCTTCCAGGCATAGTAGCTGCAGAGAAACTGTAGGAGCGCAGTTTTTCTAAGAGAATGCTGTGATCCACAAGGTCAAATATCTTTGATAGGTCAATGAAGATGGCACCAGTTAGCTTCCCTTCATCCAAGCTTCTTAAGACAGAGTCGGTGACACGGGCTGATGTGGTGGTGGTGTTGTGGCCCTTTCTAAAACCATGCTGGTGGGGGAAGAGCAGGTTGTATACTGATACATGGACTAAGATTTTCTGGAAGACTGTTTTCTCCAGAACTTTACTTAAGTGGGACAGAATGGACACTGGCCGGTAATTGTCAAGCAGTTTTGGGTCACCTGATTTAAATATAGAGACAACTCTAGCCTGTTTTCAAATCATAGGGTTAGTCAAGGAGGTTAATGACAGATTATATAGGATAGCTAGGGGCTTGGCAATGAGATCAGCAGTAAGCTTTAGGAAGTGAGGGCACAGACCATCTCTACCAGCATTACTGTAGTTGGGGACGGCCATGAGGAGGCAACGGGCTTCACCGGGAGAAGAGGTCCTAAAGTAGAAGGTAGGTATACCAGGATCATGCACACTCCTATCACCGTGGGCTGGTGAGGAGTCCTCAGCTGGAAACTTAGCCAGGCAGTTGGCTAGGTTTGTGAATTTATTGTTCAGGGAATCAGCAACCTGTAGGGGCTTAGTTAATGTCCCAGCTTCGGTGCACAGATTGATGGGGCTTTGCTTGGTACCTGGCTTATTTAGGGAGTTCACTGAAGCCCAGAACTTATGAGGGTCACCCAAGGCGTAGACTTGTTAATTTTTAAGGTAGGCAGCTTTAAGGGATTTAGCTTCCTGCTTACAGAGGTTATGAAGCCTTCTGCAGTTGTTCCAGGAGGCAGTTGATGTTTATGATTTATGGACGGCCCATAGAGCAACCTTCTGTTTCACCTTTGCTAGGTGTTCTTTTGTTAGCCATTTGGAGTTCCCTTCCCACACTCTCCATGTGTCGGGAAGTGTTTGTCCTGGATAGAGGACAGAGCAGCAGTAAGGAACCCCAGGGCCGAGTTCACATCAGGTGGGGTGTGCAGGACAGACCAGTTCACAGTCCTAATGCCTGAACCCAATTTAGCCATGTCACATTTGGAGAAGTACCTAAAAGACAAAAACTTGGGTGAGGATGAGGACGCTTGATTGACCAAGTACAAAAAGTCAGGGAATGGTTGCTAATGGAGTCAGACAGTACCCCAGTTTGAAGGATCCTGTCCTCCCAGTTTGTAAGAATCCAATCAAAGAGGAAGTAGTTGGAGGACTTGGGGTGAGACGAGTGGGAGAAGAGATAATTTGGGAGAAGTTGAGTTGTTTTACCAAATCTGCACTTTTGAGCTGCTAGCCATTTATACCAGTTAATGTTGAAGCCCCAGCCATGATGAATTCCCATGACCGACATATTGAGTAATCTGAGAGAGTCTTTTTCAGACCACCCGGGGATTGTAGACACAGCCTATATATAATTGCTTAGCAGAATTAAAGGTCAAGTCTGTGATGACCCATTCGCTAACAGAATCTTCCCTGGCACTGCATGAAGTCAAGATGGCATTTAGGAATTCCTTAAAATATAATAGCACACCTCCCCCTTTTTTGCTGTTCTGTCTATCCTACCTAATCAGGTTATAGCCCTTTATGTGGTAGCTAGAATCTGGAATGGAGGTTTTCAGCTATGTCTCTGTGATACTAAGGATGTCTGGATTGTTGTGAACAATCCAGGCTTCCATCATGGAGATTATGAATAGGAAACTACACACACTAAGGTGTGCAATCTTTTTCCAATGACAGTTTGCCCAGAGGGGGTTGTTGTGACCTAGCAAGGAGGATACTGGTTCAGGATTCCTTTGAATATCCCCACCAAGTAGCAGGAGTAGTAGAGGCATCAAAGGGTTCCAGCAGCCCTTTGGGGGTGGTGAGCACCTGAGTAAACTCAGGGAATAAACATATCTACCTAGGAGGTGACCAAGTCTCATCTCCATGAATGCCGGGCACAGAAGTGGGTGGGTCGGGGAGGCATGGTGAGAAGAATGGAGCTGAATGACGATAGGTGTGCTTGAAAAGTCACTAATGCAGCTTGATTCAGGGATAAAACATGCACAGGAGTCACTCAGTGTGATGAGACCTAGCAGGAGTGAGCACATCAGTGCTGCAGTACCTACTGGATTCATTGCAGGGTGATTTCTGGGGGTGGGAGACAAGGCAAAGCTTACACTGGCAAACCTGGTATAGGTGAAACCCCAGCTAGGGAGATATATGCGAGTTCAGCAGACCTGGTTCACTACTGATCAAGGACCAGAATAAAGAGCGCTCCAGATGTGGAGACCCAGATGGGTATTGTAGGCCTGGATTTAATTCTACTCAGACCTGCAACAAGACACAGAAGCTAGCAGTGATGCAAGAGTAGGTTGATGGCTGTGACAATGAAAATCTGGGCCACCCAGATATGGGTGAAGTAAGAGTACTGTTGTTTACCGTCAACCAAATGGGGAAAGCAAATTTGCCAAAAAGCAGCCGAGACCTAAACTACAGTCCATACTGTTAGGCTCCAAAAAGTAGGTACTGATAGAGTTAGGTGTGCAGAGCAAACCTTCTGGGGCAACACAAGCCTACAATCAAGAACCAACCCCAAATCATAGTAAGCATAGCCAGGCATAGCAGCGCATATATCAAACACTGTCTGTCCCTATCACCAAAACAGGTTAGAGTCAAAAATGTCTGGCAGTCGCCAGTTAGCAGCAACAGTTAAATTATAATTGTAGACTTAGCAACAGGAATTTTACATATTCATCTCATAACCCCACCTCATGAACCCAGAAGGTGAACATTTTCAAATGCCTGAATGGGGATTTCAAGGAGCGACTACAAAATCACTTTTTGTGCCAGATTTGAAACATTTTGCCTACCTTGTTTATGAGGTGGAGTCCAAAAAAGATCATGTTGAAAATGTGGTTAAAAAGTATTTAGCAGTGATGAAGGTATGAGTAAAAGTTCAAAAGACATTGTAGCTCGCAGTTAGAGATGTTGCAAAGTTTTAATTCACAAGCAAAGTTAAGGTGAATTTGCCAAATCTGTTTCTGCAGATAATTTCGTGAAGTTTTTCTGTTTCATAGGGATTCACCATTGGTAACTTTACCTGGCAACTTTGCCTGTAACTTCTCCCTTGGGGAACACCAAAATGAAGCTGGGTCAAAATGAAGCTACCGATCACAAAAATCTGAAGGTCAGCAATGCCCTGTCCCACCACTCCATAGCATCCCCCACCCCCGTGGTACCAACACCACAGGCTGCATCCACTCATCAATCTAAGTAAGGAGCAATTGCAACATTTTCTGACCCATGTGTGGGATCCAGTTACACTCTTCACTGCCAGTGTGACATGCTGGCAAATACCCAGCATGTAGCGACTACTGCAGTTGGACTTAGTACAGTCTTTCCCCCGGCCAGAGTTGAATACTACCACAGGTACCTGTGCCCAGTGTGCTGTAATGCACAGAAAGAATCTACCTGCTGTTTGGCCACTGGTTCACATATCCATACTGGGGACCTATTGGCCAGATCAGGCTCAGTGCCACCACCAGCGGCAGTCAAAGGAACACCAACAATGTCTTCCTTGACCACTGTTCCTGATCCTGAGTCAGAGACTTTACCACCTCTTGGACTGATCTGCTTGTCGCTGCCTCCCCCAGTGCACCTACCTGCATGGATGCCACAGATCTGGCAGAGAATAATTTGGCGACACGAATGCCACCACTCCACTTCCACCAACTACACCGTTGCTACTATTACCTGGCCCCAGATCCCATGGATGAAGCTGCTGCAGAGGTAGTTTCTTAGGTGCAATATTTTGCCCCACAGAAGCCATGCATTTTTTGGCTGCCTTGTCGGCACCTCACCCTTTACTTGAGCCTCTATTTCCAGTCATTTTATATATTTAGATTTTTAATATTACAAGGAAAAAAAAACACTGCAGTAAAACTATGCACCAGCAGCTGTAGACAACACCTCATCAGAGGGATTAGCAGTCTCTTTTTCTCTTCCTGGCTGCCCAGAAACCAGAGGTTGTGGTGTGGTGGTTGCCTTAAGCTGTGTCACAGGACAGCTCGCATCCACACTACTGTTAACATGTTTTAAGGCAACTGCGTTAGTCAAGGACCATGCTAAGCCCCTGTTCCAAGCAGGGTTAAGGGAATTCACACAGTCTGGAAAGTGATTTATCTGCTTCCTTCTAATTTTCTTTTGTTTACTTACTAGTTGCCAGCAGAAACAGGCCACATGGTCTATCAAGTCTGCTCGAGTGTGCAGTTAGCACCCCACTTTCTGCAGCTACCCCTCCCCAATTACCCTTCCCCCACAGATGAATGCTGACTGACCTTGAACCAGATTAAGTTGTTGGTGGTATTTTTAGTAAATGAGGGGAAAGTTGGCCAGGACACCATGGAAATTCCCCTACTCTGCTTGCCAGAGGGCACTGTGCCTTTTCGTCTTCCCCTCAGTATGTGAGGGACATTGGTTGAGACAGACATGTGGGAGGCTGAGGGGCCGGTCACCTCCTCAGCTCCCGATGGCTGCAGTGGTCGGGACACTTTCTGAAGCTGCTATGGACAACGACGATCGAAAGGATTTTGTGGATTTACCTGCTATGGCTGCTGATTCAGGTGCTGTGTGTTTTGAAGTGGGAGAGTCGCTGTCGGATGACACAGTTGCGGCTCTTCGCATCCAGCTTGCGGAGTTAGACTGTCGACGGAATCTTTTGCTGCAGGAGTTGCAGCAAACATGGACTAATGATCATGGAGTACTAGACCAGGAAGGCTCATGTAACACTACTGTACCGGCTCCTTTGATGCAGGCACCAGCTATGGACTCCCCGGGAAGTTGCCTCCTGATTCTTTAGGTGCTACGACTAAGATATGCTTGGCACAGGGTGAGTCTGCAAACCAAATTTGTGCTGCTTCGTCTTCTCAGCCTCAGATTTGCAATGCTGAGGTGCTTGCTACTACTAGTAGAGTGACTGGTTCTGTGGGGATTTTTACAATAGGCCTATCCCCAAAGTCCAACCGCTCAAAGGGGGGTGGGGATCTATACCACGGTTCCTGCTGGGGGTATGACTCCTCCTTTCCAGACACCTGTAACCACTTCTTCCATGCCTTGTACTTTTTCTGATCAGGACCTAAAAGCCCCAGCTACATGGGTGAAGACAGCCCTGGAAGCTGCAGGGTGGGTTAAATCCCCAGATGGGAAATCTTGGGATGCAAATGTACCATCTGGAGATGGTGTTGCTCTTTCCTCTCCAGTTGCAGACACCGGATTTCCTCTAGAACAAGTGCCAAATGATGTTTCTGCTCCTGTTTCCCTTATTCCTAGTCCTGGCCTAATGGAGACCATTAGGCAGTTGGAAGATGAGGGTTTGTCACTTTCCACTGACCCACCTCCCCATTCTGAGGCCTCACCTGGAGGCTTAGCACCTCAGCCATCTACTGCTACAGCACCTTTGTTACCTGATCTTGGAACAAGTAAACCTTCATCTGTGTGGCATGACAGGGTGAATGAGAAGTTATTTCCTGCTACTTTGGCTTATTGAATGAACCTGCTGCTAGATGTAATGTAGTTCATTTGAAGTTTCGGGGATCTATGGAAGATGTTCCCAATAGACTTTTTATTGGACGAGAATTGTTGAAATAAAGTATGAGGTTTTACACATACGAAATATATGCTTTGATTCATATGCCCGGGGATACCATTTTTCATGTCAATTTCAAGCGGCCTTCAGGACTGGACAGATTTTGGAAGCAATATCAGGCTTTAAAATGTACTCCCTTATGGAAACCTTTTCTAGCTATTCCTTTAATGAAGCCAGTTACAAAAAAAATAACTGTACTGTTCAGGAATGAAGGGGTAAATGTTGCCGATATAACCTACTGGTTACAGCAGCACTGTACTGTAAAAGGCCCCCTGACCCCATTCTTGATGATGAACATCTTTGGACGGGGGGGTGGTGTTATTCAGTTGATTTACATTTAGAAAATGGGTTAACCAAGCATCTACCTAATTGTTTCTTTTTGGGACGAGACAGGGGAGTTCTTTTTTATCCGGGGCAGCCGAGGCCCTGTTATAATTGTGGGGCTTTGGGGCACTTGACTAATGTATGTGATCAACAAAAGTGTGGGCTTTGTGGGGATTTAGGTCACATAGGGGCTCACTGTAGACATCCCATGAGGTGTAATTTGTGTGATGAGCAGGGACATACTTTTCGTTCTTGCTCTTGGGCCTCTCACAATCAGGCTGATCCTGCCGTTCGAGCTGAGCAAGATGTTTATGTGGCAAATGCACAAAACGAGCATCAAAAAATGCAAGCTTTGCTTTTGCATTCTGATTTGCCAGTTCATGATTCCCACCTGTCTCCTTCTCCTTCTTCAGTTTCTACTGCAGAAGAAGTAATACAGGTTCCAGTTTCAGAGTGCATGGATATTGCTACTCTGGTCCTGCTCTCCCCTTCTATTGCTGGTATAAGTATTGAATCTGGTATGATTTTCCCTTCCTTTCCTCTGGTTACTGAACAAGGGGCTGTTCCATTGGTTACTAGGACAGTCTCTGCCTCTGATGTTCCTGAGGCCCGTGTGCCTATGGGGAAGCAGGAGACTCCTTGTATGCCCCCCCCGGGAGTTCAGACTGACACTCCCTTTCAAAAAGTCACTCGTTCTAGATCTACCAAGACTGGCTCTTCTGTCCCTTCCTCTTGTCCAGAGCCTGAATTCGTTATTGCTGCTAATCCTTTTGTCCCTTTGCTGGATCATAAGGGAGATGATAACAGGATGGACTCAGATTTCTCCTCGGTTGCCTCCTCACTTCCAGACCCTACCCATGATACAGAGGTTAAAGATAAGCCCAAACCAATGAAACAGAAAAAAAGGAAATGACTTGATTCTAGTCCTTGATTTTCCTTTATTCCTCTCTGGCACAGGGTGTTACTTTACTTACTGTTAATGTTAACAGTATTAAATCCCAATTAAGATGACGTCTTACTTTTGCCAGCTTTAGTGAGCGTTCTGGTTCTATTATCTTATTACATGATACCAGATTGGGCTCCCTGACAGATATAAGAGAAGCGGAAAAAGATTGACAATGGGGTGCTTCTTTTTGGTCTCTGGGAGAAGATGTGTGTGATGGTTTGGGTGTCTTGTTTTTCTCTAGTCTTGCTATACAAGTTTTGCAAATTTTAGACATTTTACCAGGAAGGGCTATGCTCATGGATATTGTTGTATATCATTGTGCATACCGCCTTATAAATATCTATGCTCCTCAAACTAAGGCTGACAGATCAGCCTTGTTTAATTGTATATCTCCATATTTGCATACCTCAAAGTTGGTTTTGTGGGGTGGTGATTTTAATTGTGGATTAGCAGCTAGAGATTGGGGACGTAAAACTCAAAAAATGTTTTGTGATACAAATGCTTTATTGCGAGTCTTGAATGCTAATAATTTACTGGATGCTTATGATTTATTGCAGAAGATGCCAGAGCATACCTTTTATAGGGGGACTATTTCTTCTAGAATAGATTTCTGTTTTTTGTCCAGGAGATTTTCCTGTCTTGCAGTCACAGTCTTGCCATTGGAGACTTCTGACCATTTAGTTCTCAAGTTAACCATTGGTGTTTTTCAAGAACTTTTAATAAGATGCGCCTATTGGAGACTGAATATGTCCTTGTTACAAGCTGAGGACCTGTCCTCACAGATACATTCCTTATTTTTAGTTAGGTCAAATATTGCCTTTTTGTATGATAGTCCTTTGGAGTGGTGGGAATACACTAAACTTGATCTAAAGATACTTTTTCTTCAGGTTTCCTGGACAAAAACTCAGCATTCTTTTATTTCTTATTTAGGTTATAGAGCTCAGTATTTGAAATTGCTGTCACAGGCATGTTTCTCACAGGGTACTAAGTACCAGCAGTTTTTAGATATTAGAACTAAAATGCTTGATTTTCTTAAATCCCGTGAGCAAAGGTATAGACATCAGCAAAAATATGTTGTTGCAGGCATCCGTGAGCAGGTCAATCCCTTAGATCTTTCTGACCAGGAACTGCCACACTTACGTATGTCTGCTTTACAAACTTCGGATGGATCATTAGTCCATGATACTAGGGGTTTACGGACTATGGTTCAGTCCTATGTTACTCAGACTTTCCAAAAACCTAATTCTGGTTTTCCCCCTTTTATAGTCATCTTGAAATTCCGTCACTATAAACTTTAGAAATTGATGCACTGGAATCTCCTATTACTTTGGAGGAAATTAGCCAGGCCATAGGCCATTTGTCTGCACACACTAAACTGGGAATAGATGGGCTGCCAAATGAATTCTATAAAACATATGTGGGCATTCTTGTACCTTGGTTACTTGTTATTTTTCAAGCTATTTGGGCAGAGCACCGACTCACCACTAGTATGACAAATGGTGTAATAATTTTTATATATAAGAAAGGGAATCCTGCACTTTTGCAAAATTGGAGACCATTGAGTTTGTTAACTTCTGACTATAAAATTTTGGCTAACATCTTAAATTACCATCTCTCTAAGCTTGCCAATAAATTATTGATTCCCACACAATCCTGTGCTGTTCTTGGTAGAAACATCTCCCAGAATTTAATTTATGTTTGGGAATTAATTGATCATGGTCTTCAGAACAAACTATCTGGATATTTGTTAAGCTTGGACCAGGAAAAAGCCTTTGATGCCTTACGTCATGATTATCTTTGGGCTGTTTTGGTTTATTATGGTATTCCACCTCATCTTCTAGAGTTACTTCAAACTCTTTATTTCTCAGCAAGAGTAACACCTATGGTTTATGGGCATTTGGGTGTCCCAGTTCCTTATCAGGTTGGGGTTCATCAGGGCTGTCCATTGAGCCCTTTGTTGTTTGTTTCTGGTTTGGACCCTTTGCTGCGTTGTATAGACATGGATCAAAACATTGTGGCCATTGTTTCTTCAGAAGGCTATTCCTTTTCTAAAGTTCTGGCTTATGCGGATGATTGTATTTGTTCTATTGCTGATATTGACTCTGGGAGCCGAGTACTTGGTTTTTTAAAATCAGGAGAGCATTGGGATAAAAATTAATACCGCTAAGTGTTCCTTAAGCCTTTAGGTATGGCACCTAGTATACAGATTTTTGATATTCCGGTGGTTGTTACAACCATGAAGCTCCTGGGGATTTATTTTGGTTCCCCAGAGTCAATACAGAGTAATTGAGATATGGTTTATGATACAGCGTTTCATAAGGTTAAGAAATGGCAATCCTGGAAAATGACACAGAAAAAAACATGTGTTTCTGTTGAAATCTTACATTGCTCCTCTTTTTTTGTATATTTCTTGAATTTTTCCATTACCATTTAATATGTATTCAAAAATGTTGAGTCTTTTTTTTCAGCTGGTGTGGGGCAGTCGTTTGAACCGGTGAAGAGGGCACACACCTACAGACTTTGGAAGGAAGGTGGATTGGGTATGATAAATCCCATTGTTCAATTTTTTGGTAATATTTTTTATAGTTCAATCAGGTCTATGTTGTTGGAACACTATGAAATGGGTCGTATGTGTATGTCTCTGTAGGGGCGACCTTTTTTAACGGCATGGGGACGGGGAAAGTGGCACCCTGCGGATAAACAACTGCCCTTGTATGTTCAGTTAACTTTGAAGTATATTAGATTGTGGAAAGTGGAACTCAGTTGGTTTGTTTCCCATGAGCGGAAAACTTTTCATGCTTATGTGGTTTCCACTTGTTATTCTGAGGACCCCCTTTTTTCTGTTCCTACTTATATAAACACAGTTTCATTGTTAGCATGTATAACAGAACCTAGAATCCCACAGAAAATGCAGGATGTAATTTGGTTGTGTGCACATCAAAAGCTTAAAATGAGGACTAATCATAAGCATAAGCAGCTCAGTGATAGACTTTGTCAGGAACCGTCCTGTCAGGGGCAGCCTGAAACAATGCAGCACTTATTCTTTGAGTGTTCCCTCGCTCAACACTTTTGGTATGCTCTGGTGCACTGGTGGGGAGAACAGCTTTTTGAAAGTATCACTTATGACATTTTGGTGTTGGGGCAGATTCCTGCAGACTGGGGAAAATGACACAAAAGTACAATATTTGTTTTATTAGCCTGTCTTAAATGGCATATCTGGCAGGCTCAGTGTTTAAGAGTGCTGCAAAACAAAGTTTTACAATTGCAGGAAGTTTTTTTTCCATCTCCAGGAAGAATTGGATACTCTCTATGCTTATGAATTCCATATACTGGGAGACGTTGTAGGTACTTTTCTTTGGAAAAATGTTACCTGGGTAAGATGAACTTATTGTTATTTCCTTTTCTGATTGCTTTTCTTATGTATTGCTTGATTTTTCATTTCTTTGTTTTTACTTCTTTTTTCTGTATAATGTTTTGGTGAATTATTTCATTTTGATGTATTGGTTTTTGGTTTTCAATAAAAATTTCCCCTACTCTTCCAGTAAGGGGAACCACTGCTGCAGACGTGGAGATCTCAAGTCCGGTTCATGCTGAGGAGGAGAGAGGATGCAATACGGATTTGCTGACCGGTGCTGTTGACACCGATAGATCTGGATTTATGGATAGTCCTTTACAGTCAAAAGAAGAAGAAGAAGTACGAGTGGGGGATGAAATTGTTTCTTCTAAAATGCAACAAGTTTCGCTACAGAAGAGTGAGTTAGATCTTTCCCTAGAAGAAAAGAGATCAATTCTAAGAGAGGAGCTGGAATTAATATAGTCCCAATTAGCAGCAGAGAAGTCAAAGAGTGACAACGATAAGAAAAGGAAGTGGTTGTCCAATGATTCTCTGGACACTGCTAAAGGCTGTGCTACAAAAATGTTTATTCGAGGAAGTGCTCCGCTAAATCAGGACAGTGTAGAGCCAACTCCGCCCGATCTCATTATGTCACAAGTCGGAGATGTGGATGGTGGATGGTCTCCAGACAGGGCCCTGGAAGGGGCTGGTTGGAAAAAGAGCCTGGCGGTGGTATGGATTACTGAATCAGAAACACCACAGAGCCAAACGGATGTTAGGCTAAACGAAGAAGATGTTTATATGCAGAATTCCCCTATTATTTCCACAGGAGAGGGAGAACAGCGCATTGAAGAAAATTCAGCTACCATTTCCTTTTCCCCAGTTACTGCAACTCTGATACTACTAGACCTGCATGTACAGGAGGTGATAAAGAGCCTTTACTTTTTGAGGCCTCCCCTTCTCTTGTAAAACAGGATGGTGCTGAAACAAATGGGGATTCTGAAGAAAGTCCCTCGGGAGCACAGAAAATCCCATGGCAGACCTTTGCAAGCTTATTTAAAAAGCCTGTTGAGCTAACAAAGAGGAGAAACACAATGTATTTCAGATATCTAGGGGGAATGGAGGTACCTCTTGACAGGTTTTTCATCGGGAAAGTGTTGTTAAAAGAATTATTGCAGTTTACCCCTGCTGATGTTTATGCCCTCAAACATGCAGCAGGGGAAACAACATCTGATGTTAGCTTTCGAACCCCAAATTTGCTAGAAAGATTTTGGGCTAAGTATATATCTTTGAAGACTAACCCCATATGGGACCCCCTTTTAAGTAATCCCTCTGACCAAACAATCCTTCAGAGTGGTCACAGTTTTGTTTAGAAATGAAGGAGTGAATATTCAAAGTATTCTATATTGGTTAGAAAAAAAATGTGAGGTACAAGGCTTCCCAGACCCCACTTTAGATGGGGAGGGTTTTTGGAATGGGGGCTGAAGGAGAAAAGTAAAACTCCAGCATGAAGGAACAGACTTAAAGCACTTGATAAATTGCTTGTATATTGGGTGTGATAAGGGCTTCATTTTTTATCAAGGGCAGCCTCGCCGCTGTTTTAAATGTGGCTCTGCCAGGCACATCAGTCCTAACTGTGAAGTTCTTAAGTGTACTTTGTGTGGGGGATAAGAAAATTCATCACGGGGGATGACGTCAGCTTCACACGTGAGGAGTAGCTGAACAGAACATGCTGATCTCAGGTGAAATTGCGGTCTTGTATTAGTGGTTATTTGTCTAAAATTTTGGCATCTTTCA
This sequence comes from Neoceratodus forsteri, assembly GCA_016271365.2. Taxonomy (NCBI): domain Eukaryota; kingdom Metazoa; phylum Chordata; order Ceratodontiformes; family Ceratodontidae; genus Neoceratodus; species Neoceratodus forsteri. The sequence goes on from CM057453.1 coordinate 761,455,258, forward strand.
GTTCACCGTATTTGGAAAATTAAGCATTTGTTATCACTTTGCTGAGAATTTAAAAGTGTATGCTGTGGGGGTAACAGTATGTTCAAAGCAGTTTGGTGGGTCAGGGACATTAGTTGTGCAAGTGAAAAGCCACGAAAGGAAGAAAAAGAGAGAAATCCAAATATAGCCAACAGAACGAATGCTGAAGAGTTAATTTCTACCCAGGAAGAAGAAATCCTGACTAATGACCCTCTTAGGATCTCCAAATCCAGTATAGCACAGTGGTTTAAGGCCCTGAGCTGCAAATCTGGAGACCTGGGTTTGAATCCAACAGCCCCACTTGCATACTGTGTGACCCTGAGCAAGTCACTTAACTTCCCTGTGCTCCCAGGTTGCACCTGTAAACAAGCTTTCAGCTTAGTGTGTCTCACCTGGTTAAACAATTGGAAAAAAAAAAATTATGTTGGTGAATTCATTACCTCTATTGCCTCTGACCAGTACACCGGTAAGTAGTAAGGGGCTCTTCCATGTTGGGAAAATCATGCACTACTGCAAGCGGAAAGCAGGTGAGCAATTTCAATAGTACTAATGGTACAAACAAGCTCAATAGAAATCAAGTGGTAACAGAAAGCCAAGAAAGCTTTTATGGTAACACTGAAGCAGTAGTGGTACTAAATTTACCAGATTGTGTTGAAAGGGTGACAGCAGAGGTGGGGTTAATGGAGGGGGAATTACAACTAAACTCAGGGGAGAATTGCAGCCACAGAGCCTTGGTGAGTGAGTATGTACTTGCACCAGACCTGCAGAATATGGGTCAGAGCTCTCAAGGTTCTGCAGAAATTAATGTAACCACAATGAAACCTAATGCAGAAAAAAGGTCGGAATCAAACAAAGAAATGCAAGCGGTGGTTGCCATGAAGGAGGAAATGTTAAAGGCACTGGCAGTCATTAATAGTTCGATAAAGGGGCTTACTGACTCTGTCAGCACATTGGCAATTAAAATGGAGGACCTGTTGCTATGCACACAGGAATTAGAGGAACGAGTTTCCCAGGTTGAAGATATTAAAGGGCCAATGTTAAAAACACAGTCGACACATGAAAAACAAATACTAAAGCTAGTTCAAATAGTAGCAGTAGGAGTAAAAGCAGTAAAAGTAGGAAGACTGCTCTAGGTGGGGTAATTTGAGGTTGTGCAATATACCAGAAGGCATGTAGGGAAGTGGGGCTCCTCTACCGCTCTTTGAAAAGTGGTTAACAGAAGCTAAGGGCAAACAATTTCCCCAACACAAGATTTCTGAGGACAGAGCCCATAGAGGTGGAACACGGTATAAGGATCAACATAATTTTCCTAGGCCAATTTTTGGTAAACCACATAGATATCAACCGAAAGAAGAGATCCTGCAAAAAGCCAGAACTAATCGGGGGCTTCGGTTCCAAGATATTCATTTTAATGTGTTTCCTGACTGTCTTTGGACACTGTCAGCAAAAGAAAATTGTTCAACCCAGTTCAAGAAAAGCTGTATGAGAAAGCCATTAGATTTATTTTTCTGTACCCTGTAAAACTGAGGTTCATTGTAAATGGAAAGTTAATGACATTCAATGAACTAAAAGATGCGGAAGAAGCTTTTGAAAAGACATATAATAATTAATTCCCCCATAAGTTCCCGTTCTTAAAGTTGTTTTTTTCTCTAAAGAACCAGACATGGGGGAAGGGGTGAAGCAAGGTAGTAAGAAGAACTGAATGACGATAGACCATTGTGAATATAATAATAATGGAGTAGTAATACTATTTAAAACTAAAGGAAAAAACTATTACTAAAATTATCTAAAAACACCCAGGTAGGCACATCCGGTGTACAGGGGTGACATTTAGGTCATCCCAGCTGCTATGGGGGGGAGAACTATGTTCTTTAAAGGAAATGGGGGACCCTAGGGTGATGATTGGATGGTGGAGGATACAATATAACCACTTACAAAGAAAAAAGAAACAACTTGTGCGAGTTAAAAAGAGAATTCAGTTGATGCAGGAAAAACAAAACAGATTAGCATATACTTTTAACATTACAAATAAACAAAATAATAATATAGCAACAACATGGCTCAACAATTAAAAATCGCTTCTTGGAATGTTAAAGGCCTAAGGCAAAAAATCCAGATGAACAAAGTAATCAATTATTTGGAAAACAAACAGATAAATTACATATTTATACAAGAAACGCACTTCACAGAAATGGATTTCCAGTGCTTTAAAAAAAATGGGGAAGGGGAATTTATGCCACATATAACACGAATTCAAGAGGAGTTGCAATTTTCTTCCATAAGAGAAATATCAAGGTCGATATAATTAGGGAAATCATTGATGTAAATGGAAGATATATTATATTGGAGGTGTTGATTGCAGGTTGTCTGATAATGTTGGCCACAGTCTATGGACCTAACCAAAAATATCCCTCTTTCTTCACTGAGTTTTTTTTGAACTTAGCAACATTTCATGCCCCAAATATGATTGGAGGTGACTTTAATACAACATTAGATAGGGGTGATAGAACTTCGAGTCAGCCCACTTATTTCAAAGTGGCTAGTAGATTAATAAAAACATGTCATGTCTGACCTGAAACTGGTGGATCCTTGGAAATGTTATTTTCCAGCAGGGGACAAATATTCATACTACTCTACAATCCATAAATCTTAACCTAGAATTGATTATTATTTGACCTCAGAGACAACTTTGTATAAAGTAAAGAATGTTGATTATCCTGGGATTGTTATCTCCAACCACTCCCCATGTCTTATGACCTGGGAAATAGAAAGCTTTTGGCAACTTAGTTCCAATTGGAAAATGGATATCTCAGTACTTAGTAAAGAGATAAATAAGAACCTTTTGCAAGGGGAAATTGAAGAATTTTCTAGTAATAACACAGAACAAGAAACAAAAATGTCTGTTACCCATGCCTGTACATACCTTTGATGAATCCCCCTGTCTGAACAGACCCCAATTTCACCTGAGAATGGTCAAGGTGAGCGAGGTCCGTAAACTTCTGATAGCCCTCAAACACAAAGCCTCTGGTGGCCCAGATGGAATCAGCCCGAGGCTACTCCAGGAAGGTGCACTGTCCCTGGCCAAACCTCTGACCTGGATCATCAACAGGTCTTTACTTGAAGGGTATGTTCCATACCAGTGGAAGGCTGCCAGTGTGGTCCCCATTTACAAGGGTGGCTCTCGTGAAAAAATTGGCAATTACAGGCCCATCTCCCTGCTGTGTACTCTGGCCAAATTGCAAGAAAGACTAGTTTATGGGCAACTGAGAGACTACCCGGAGCTCCACCAAATCCTAGCCCCTTCACAGCATGGCTTTTGGGCAAACCATGGAACATACACAGCTCTCATCAAACTCACAGTGGACCTATTCAGGGCAATGGAAGTGGGCATGTTGACGGGTGCTATCTTCATAGACCTGTCCAAGGCATTTGATCTTGTGGACCACAACCTTCTTCTTATAAGCTTCAAGGCATTGGGCTTGATGCCCAGGCCCTAAACTGGTTCAAGAGCTACCTCTCAGGCTGCTCCCAGAGGGTCATTTGGAAGGGAGAGCTTTCCGCTCCTTTACCCATCAAGGAGGGTGTGCCTTAGGGCTCAATTCTTGGACCCCTCCTGTTGTGTCTCTTCACAAATTACCTAAACTGGCACTGTGGCAATAGCTCAGTAGTTCAATAAGCAGATGATACTGTCATCTTCCTAGCCAGGTCCACATCACATGATCTGGGCCCTCTCCTACAAGGGGACCTAAACACACTTGAGGCCTGACTCACATCAAACAGAATGATCCTCAATGCAGCAAAAACTAAAGCCATGCTGTTTGGTCCTAGATCCCTTGGCCAGGATCAGACCAGTTCCCTAAAACTTATTACTCTTGGGGATAAATGAATAGATGTAGTTGACAACATAAAATACCTAGGGCTAACTATTGACCAGGATCTCACCTTTAAACCCCATGTTGACCAGGTAACAAGGTCTATCCACGTCAAACCTGGCACCATGTACAGGCTAAAAAACAAACTTATCCCAGAGGCTAGATGAGCAATCGCCTCCAGTGTCCTCCTACTCACATTAACCTATGCTGCCCCGGTAATCCAGGGCACGACAAAGGGCGACGTTACCAGGCTTCAGGTCCTGTACAACAAGGTCACAATGTGTCAACCAAGAAGCCACCCCTGCATCTCACTAGCCCAGCTGCAATGGCCTTCTTTCGAGGCTTGCCTACAGTATCCCCTGCTCTGCCATGCATACAAATTGCAGAGCCCGGTGGCCCCACCAAGCCTAACAGGAATAATCAAGGCTAAGCCTAACCCTCAAATGCTCAGGACCTTGGGTTGGTGCCAGAATCAAGACTCACAAGGGAGGCAATTCCTTTACTCTCACAGCCCCTAAACTGTGAAACACTCTCCCACCTGTAGTACAGGAAGCCTCCTCACTACCAATCTTTCACACTAGGCTTAAGTCCCATTTGGTCGGGACAAGCTCATGGCACTGTGAGGGTATAGGATAATCACTCCCTATCCTAATCACAACACTCATCCCCCCTCTCTTCTCACCTTAACCTACATTAAATCATGCTTTAAATCCTTAAATCTTTCAAGTGTTGTACTTATGGTCTATGATTTGAATAATTGCCTGTACTGTCATCCTCATTATCTTGTACACTTCTCGTAACCCTGTATCACCTGACTGTATGTATTGCATTGCTTCTGGATCACCTGATTGTATGTATTGCATTGCTGCTGTTCCCCGGGTCGCCCCTGAAAAAGGGACCTTTGGGGCCCAGTGGGCCAACCTGGTCATCAAAATTCAATAAATAAATAAATAAATATTATTTGGGCAACATTTAAAGTATGGGTAAGGGGGTGCCTGCAAGCCATAATGTGTAATATAAAAAGGAAAAGGGATGGTCAACTAAAACAACTTGAAATGGAAATTAATTCTTTACAACAATTACATGCATCGACTTATGATAAAAACTATTTTGCATGACTGATGAAAAAAAAGAAGCATACAATATTCTGATAATAGATAAAGCGGAAAAGCAAATTCTATCTGCCAAAACCAATTATTATATAAATTCAGAGAAACCACTTAAGCTGATTGCATGGCAGCTAAAAAAAGAACAAGAAAATCAGAACATTAATGTAATAAGAGATAACACTAGGAACTTAAAAAGACACCCCCCAAAAATAAATACAATATTTGTAGAATATTTTAAACAGCTGTATACTTCATAATCTAATATAGATACTAAGGAAAATGATTATTTCCAAAAAGATATGGAACTACAAAAAATATCACTACAATCTAAAAATGATTTGAATAGCCCTATTACAATGCAGGAAGTATTGAGAGCCATAGAATAACTTGAAATCAGGGAAAGCTCCAGGAAAAAGAGATGTGCAAGAACAAGGGGACACAATTTGAAGATAGAGGGGGGGATGGCTCAAAGGTAATGTGAGGAAGTATTTTTTCACCGAGAGGGTTGTGGTTACATGGAACAGCCTTCCTGACGAGGTAGTGGAGTCAAAAACAGTGGGGGAATTCAAGAATGCATGGGACAGGCATAAGGCAATTCTAGTGGGGGTAGGAGAAAGTAAGGTGTTGGTTAACTAGGATCTGTAGCCTATGGTAGGGAAGTGGGCAGACTAGGTGGGCCAAGCTGTCCTTATCTGCCATCAGATTCTTATGTTTCTATATTTCTTAGCACCTACTTTAGTTAAAATATTTAACAATATGAACAAATATTCTGATATTCCTCTAGGGTTTTCAGAAGTTGTTATTTTATTATTTCACAAGCAAGGGAATACTCCAGTTTCACCAAAATCATATACTGTAGACCAATTTCATTGCTTAACACAGACTATAAAATATTTGCCAAAGTTCTAGCCAATAGATTGGAAGTACATTTGCCAGGTTTGATAGACATGGATCAAAATGGATTTATTAAAGGGAGAAGGCTCACTGAGAATATAAGAAGGCTATCAACATAATAAAGGACTCTAAAACTAGAAATTCATTCTTGCTTACTGTAGATGCTGAGAAAGCTTTTGATAAAGTGGAATGGAGATTCATGTGTCAGACTCTGAATAGAATGAACTTTGGTGGACATTTTGTAGATTGGATCAAAGCATTGTATTATCAACTAACTGCTAGAATAAAGACTAATAATGTGATTTCAAACCCAAATAGGCTCTTAAGAGGGATGAGGCAAGGATGCCCGCTATCCCCCTTAATATTTGATCTCACAATAGAACCCTTAGCACAAGCTATAAAGAATAATTAAGCGATCAAGGGAATTAGCCAAGGTGCAATGATACATAAAATTGGCTCATATGCAGACAATGCTTTGCTCTATTTATCAGATCCATTAAGTTCCCACTTGTGACCTGTATACTCGGGCAGGATGGCTACCTCTCATCAGCCGGATACAGCATCAAACCTGCCTCTTAGCCAAAAAAGTCCTCCTCGGGGTCATGCCCCCGGGCATTGAAAAGCTACTTATTGACCACCACAGCACCCAGAGAACTAGAAGTTCACAACAACTAACCTTCCTTGTCCCCAGATGCCAGGCTACCATGGGCCAGAGGACCTTTGCCCACAGAGCCCCACAGTGGTACAATACTCTCAACAAAGAAACTCTTACTGCTGCTGCTCTTGGCCCTTATAAGAGACAACTCTGACTTCATCTAATTTCAACTAGTCATTGTGACTGCCTCGCCTAATTGGGGGCCCACCGTTCACTGCCCTCCACTTCAGTCTTGAAAGCTATCTCTCCTCGCCTTGCCTCCTTCTACCTGCCTACTCCCTTGCCCCCTCTCCCTTTCCTCCCACGGGGCATTTCCTGACTTCTATCCCTCTTCTCCTTCCCCTTTAGAGCTCTTACCCTCACCCTCTACCCTCCAACAATGGCCTTCCTGCCTGCATACCCCCTTCCCTCTCACCTGCAGTGCTTATTTCCAAGATTGCCCTTGGCTGGTTATGTCATGCTACCTAACATTTGGCACATTTTGAATTACTGGAATTTCCTAAGCCTCAGTCTCTTACTTCTTGTTATTGTGTAACTATGTATTATTATGTTGACCTTTGTATGTATGTATATCCCCCATTCCTTCGACGTGGAACCTTTGTAAACGAGCAGTTCCTGCTCAAAGGTATTTTTAATCCTAGATTTCAATAAAATAAAATAAAATAATTTTTTAATTTAGTTAAGACATTTGGAGAGTGTTGGGGATATAGTATAAACTGGGATAAATCTATGATTCTAAATCTGGATAAGGATATTAAGTTTCAGTTACCTAACAGCTGTCTCTGCCCTGAGGTAGATTTGTTTACGTACTTGGGAGTAATTATTATGCTACAAATTAAAGATCTCTACCAAGCAAATTACGAAAAATTATTATCAGACATTAAAACAGATTTTAATAAGTGGCAGCATTTACCATTGATAGTGATGGGAAGAATAAATATAATAAAAATGCAAGTGTTACCCAAACTCTACCAGTTCTAGTACAGACAAATTTTATCAGAACACTGAAAACATTAACTAAAACTTTGTTTGGAAAAATAAAACACCATGGATAGCTTTCAATAAACTAATTATGTTAAAAGAAAGTGGTGGACTGGCGTTACAAGATTTCTACACTTACTACCTTGTTGCAAGAATCTGTTAACTAGTATGCAAATGGAATTGCAAAAATTCAGCTATAAAACAATAATAAATGTATTATTTCCTGATACTAGGAACAGCAATCATGTTCTAAATATAGGGTGTGTGTCTACACAAACAACAATAAATAGTTGGATTAAATTACATAAAAAATGAAAACTGAAATAGCAGTCACTCAGTTCACTCCAATATATATGAATTATGCTTTAGCAATATCTAAAAATGATAAGATATATAGAGAATGGATGAGGCTGGGTCCACATGAATGTGGGCAACTTTTTCAAGATAATAATTTAAAAACATTTGCACAATTAAAAGAACAATTTCATATATCTGACAATCACTTTTTTATATATGCAGATAAGGGTTTATATAAATTAAGCAATAATGCACGACAGGATGTGGTATATCGTGGAATATCATCATGCCTCAGGTGGCTGGGCATGAGGCTGAAGGCCGAGTGTGTCCAATGACCCGAGAAATGATGATATCCCACGATATACCACACCCTGGAGTGCATTATTGCTATTATGAATTGGTTTAATAGTTTTCTCAGAGAAAATAATAAAAAATACACTTTTAAAATATTTTAATGCCTTTTTTGGAGTGATGGAGGGATATCTTTAAAAGAAATAGTTCCTGGGGGTGGAGCCTGCGGTCCAGCCAGAAGCAGCACTTTTCTGGAGCTCCTGCTAACTACATTTATATCTGGATTTAAAGCCTCAACTTCTCCCTGGAAAACAATTTAACTTCAGCTAGAAGTCCGGTGACTTATTCCTGTATCCTCTGAAAGACGCTGAATACTGAAATGGGGAAAACAAAACCCCCCAAACAAGACTTCTTTCAGCCACGTGCTCCCTTGCTGAAACACGCGGAACAAATCAATGGCGCGGCTACCTCTGCAGGCCCTGAACAGACCTCGGCATTGTTAAACTCATTACAGATCACATTAAATGCCCTAACCAAGATGGTCCAAGGGATGGATCAAAAACTAGATGCCTTTTTGCTGTGATTTCAGGGGATGGAATCGCGGATTGATGCAATGGGGGAGACAACTAAAAACACAGAAGCCACTGCTGGGAAGGCCCTAACAGCATCGGCTACAGCCATCAAAGAACAAGCAGCATTGAGAAGCCGAATTGAGCAACTAGAGAACACGGTGTGGGCTGCAAATATCCGTATACTCGGTCTCCCGGAAGGCACAGAGGGGGATAACTTAGTAGTTTTTCTTGATCAATGGCTTAAGAATGTCACAGGTTTGAAGGCTGTAAAGATTCAAAGAGCTTACAGAATTACCCCTCGCAGACCAACATCTAACCTGGAGAATCCCCACACTATCCTGGCTACCCTAACATCAGCAGCCAAGCGGGACTTGGTATTAGGAGCAATCCAATCTAGGAACCCAGTGTACAAAGAGGACTCTCGTGTACTGTTCTTTCCAGACTTGGCTTATGCCACAAAAATGCGTCGTAAAGTGTTTGATGGCATTAAGAGAAAGCTTCAGGACCTGGGGATCACATACATGTTGGCCTTCCCTGCCTGACTATGCTTTACTGAAGGTCGTCGTCAATTTCAATTTACCGATCCTAAAGAAGCGGGTGCCTGCATTGAAAGAATAGCAGCTCGAAGGCTCCAAGAAGATCGGCTATCAGATGAGGATCTGGAGGAGGACTGAAAACATGGACTTTCAAGGAATACCCTGTCCGTGGACTTAACAGAATGGTCTGTTGTTCAGTTTTTCTAACTGATCAACCAAAACTCTCTTTATGCCCGTTCTGACACTAAACTGTTAAAATATGTTTGAATCGTATGCAAAGGCTGGACGATTCCTAGACAGATCATTAGAACGTGGTCTTATTGATATTTAGATAATTGAAGTCAGTGCTGGAAGAAGTTAAGCAACTTATGTTTAGATGCTTAGAAATGGCGATTCTTAAATTACAAATAGAAATGTAGAGACTGCAAGCCGATGCCTATAATTTTGATTTTTAAAGGCCGGTCCCTTCTGCTTATTTTTCCTTCTGTGATTAACAGGTATATTTCTAAGTTTCAAAAGTTCTGTCTTTTTATAGAAACTGATGACTCAAGGGGCTCTAGAAAATAGTGAATGGTTTCTTATATAATATAAATAACTAATATAGGACCTAGTGGTCGGCTAGGATATTCTACAATTTACTTTTCCTTGTTATTGAAGATATAAAAATGTGGGGCTTTGACTGCATAAAGGTTCCTAATGTTGTTTTCTAATCTTTATGTTAACTGGCTTAATGCCTATTCTTCTACCCCCAAAGATGTACCAAATGTAGTATGTGATCAAATCTCCTTTGTAATGTGCATGGATATGGAATGATTTCTTTCTACATACTCTGGAAAATCAATTTTATGCTTATGTATAAAACACTAAATAAAAAATAAAAAAATAATAATAAAAGAAATAGTTCCTGGAGGGTATGGGCAGCAGCAGCTGGCACTGTTGTAAGTGGAGTTCATGGAGGAGTGCAGCTGTGAACTGAGTGTCACTCTTTCAGCACTACTCCTGAACTGTAATTTCTCTGCATTTGACCCGTCCTGCTGCCTGGTCTGGGACCCGGTGAAGATCTGTGTGGATTTTTGTTTTCCTGAAAGCACTGCTGACACAGGACTGCAATTGTGTTGGTTGTGCTCTGCTCTCCTCTCCTCACCTCACCACTGCCACCTGTCCCTCTGAGATGCAGTGTTGTGATTGTTGCCTGGAGCAGAGCAGTAAACTGCGTGTGTTGTCTTTTGAAGGAAGCAGGTGAGGTTGGCAAAATCATTTTTAGTAATAAGAAGCAGCAGCTAAAATGGTGAGGTTAATTTGTCTTCCAGCTGGCAGATGTTTGATTGGGAAAGGCTGTTGTGGTATTGGGGGTGTTTTCTTGTGAGTGTCTGCTGCTGTCCGTTGAGCGGCATGCTGGTGTTTTGGTATTTTTTGGTTGGGAGCGGGTGCTTTATTTATGTATGCCGCAGTTGGTGGGAGTTTTATTCATTTCAGCAGTGGGAATAGTTTTTAGTTGTTTTGTTTTTTGCACTGGTCATCTTTGTGAGTAGGCCTCTTTACGTGGTGTACATTGCGGTTGGAGGATCTGTTGTCTGTGAGGAGGGTGGTGGCCGGAGATTTTTTGAAGCCGTGATGATGTAGCACAATATCATCATGGCTTCAAAAACCTCTTGGCCAATTAGGTTCATTTATTTTTTTAATTCAGTTCATAATTAAGTCTAATGGGGGGCTATTTTTAAAAACGACCCCATTGTTGGATATTTTACTAGCTCAAAAAGAAAGTAAAGGTCATGTTTCAAAGTTGTGTGAAATCTGTATTTCAAAAAATCTACAACTTATGCAGTTACTCGAAAAAAAAATGGGAACAAGATTTAGGAACAAATTTGGGACAAGACCAGTGGCAATCGATAGTATTTGTTTATTCAAAAAAATTGCAAATGGTTAAAATACAGCAAATTCAATTTGATGTATTTAACAGAATTTATTACATGCCATACACACTTCATAAAATGAATACATCTATTTCTGATAAATGCCCCAGGTGTTCTCATACTATAGAACCCTGATGCATTTGATACATAATTGTCCTTACCTTTCCAATTTCTGGTCTAAAATTATCAATAGATCTATTGATAAGAAAGTGTCACTTTCCCCCAAACTTACACTATTGTCACAAGTGGAAGAGGAGGCAAACTTGGAGGACCATCAAAAAATATTTATAGCCATAGCAATGAATATAGCAAAACAATGCATATTATTAAAAGGGAAAGATAAAGAGCCACCAGTTTATATGACATGGGCTAGTCTTATGATTGACTCAATGAAATCAGAACGCTGCCATTATTTGAGAAGGGGAGAGGGTGACACTTTTGATATGATCTGGAAATTGTTCCATGTTCAGATACAAAATGGGCCCATGTAGTAGTTTATTTTAAACTAGGTCAATTTAATCTAAGGTATAGCATCTTGGTGAAAAATAACTGAAGATATTAATATAATAATTATATCTAAATAGTATATTAATAAATATAGGCAATAATAATAATACAGGGATCCTGGATCAACAGGCTAGGTGAGTGTAGGAGATGATGATGTCAGAGAAGTGAGGTAATTACACTGCAGTGTGATCAAAATTAATCTCCTTGCAGATATGACACTGAATCTCAAAAAAAAAAAAAGTGTACTTTGTGTGGGGAATTGGGCCACACTAGCTTTCACTGCAAAAAATACACAGAAATGTAACCTGTGTGAAGAAGGTCACTCCTTCCCCTCTTGTCCTTAGGCCTCACATAACACAGACGATGCTGACTACACTATTCAAGATTTTTATATCCAAAGAACAAAAATAACTTCAGGATTTTGGGGTTTCACGCCCCCTCCATGCTCAAATCCTGAACCAGAGGATCCTAACACTAATAGACTCATTATAGGGGTTCCGGCAGAACCCACCAGTTGTTACAGAGACAAACCACTTTCAGGCTAATGTTTCAAAGCCTAGGGAAGAGATGGTTCCCCCACACCTCCCCATTGAAGATGGATTTCAGGAAGTCAAAACAAAAAAAAGGATGAAGGGGAGAAAGCCAAGGCGAGGCCTGGAGTACCTCTAGATACTATTTTACAAAGCAATCTCTTTAACATCCTAGGGGAAGGAGTTTCTGAGGAAGGCATGGACTCAGATACTGCTTCATGGGTCTCCTCTCAGGCTGAAGCTCCGTCAGAAACAAAAGAGATGGAAGGTACTGTGGCAGGTAGAACTAGGAGGAGACGAATGGGGGTCAGGGCCTCCTCTAGGAAAGTTCCTTGAAGACTAGAATGAGACTTATTATTGTTGACGGGACACTATAAATTGTCTATTGACTCTCTAAACACAAATAGTGTGTTAGCAGAGAGGGAGTGATTAGCAATCTTTGCCTTATTTTCAGACCAGTTATTTGATGTTGATTTTTTACAGGACACCAGACTAAGGTCCCCAGCAGAAACTTTGACAGGAGGTAATGCATGGGCATGGGGTTCCAGCTTTTGATCAGGAGGGACAGAAGTTTGCAGTGGAGTAGGTATTTGTTTTAAAGAGTATAATATTGAAATCCTTCATCATGTGGAGATCTTGCCAGGCAGGGCACTTTTGTTAGATGTCCAGATCCAAGGGTTTAATTTTCTGTGAATTAATATATACACACCTCAGGGTAAAATGGCTAGATTTGATATTTTAAAACAGATTTTGCCGTATCTTTATACCTCCCAGAATGTTCTGTTTGGAGGAGATTTCAATACCAGTAGGTTCTTAACTGATAGGGGCCCAAATGTAACTAAATTGAATTGTGATACAACATATCTTAATCAGATTTTACAGCTAACCGGTCTAATTGATGTGTTTGCTTTTCCCAATATTACTAATCTCCCTTATACATTTTGTAAAGGAACCTTATCCACAAGAATAGACTTTTGGTTTCTATCCCCAAATTTAATTGTTAGACACAAGATAATTATACCTGTGGCGACATCTGGCCATGGTCTGCTTAGTGTTTCTCTCTCTGACCTTGCTATTACCACAAGGGGGAAAGGGTACTGGAGGCTAAATGAAAGTCTACTAGACAACCCAGAGGTTAAGGAAGGATTCACTAATCTATTAAAAGCAGGGGAATCAGTGGTCTTTCTCTATGATTCATTAGATGATTGGTGGTCCGAGAGTAAAGAATATTTTCAAAAAATATTTTTAACTCCTTGGCAAATTGAATGGTAAGCAGAAAAGAGAGGGTTATAAAAACCTGCAAAAACAGCTTTTATTATTATATCAATTACAAACTGCTACTAGGGTTTCCTATGTGGAACAAATTAATCAAATCAAAAATCAGCTGGTTGATTTGCAATATAATAGGATGAAATCCTTAGAAATTGAGCAGAGACTGGGACGTACAGGAAAGCAAGGCATGGTAAATCCCTTTGATTCATGCACCACTCAAAGGAGAAATAAAATTATTTCTTACTTACTTACAAAAGATGGTACCGAAATATATGTCAAACAAAACATTATGAAAACAGTGGAAACTCATGTGAAAGAAAAATTTTCTTTCTTAGGAGTAACGGGATGGTAGGTTAAGCAATGGATGACCTCTTGGGGACTAATTCCTGAACATTTAAAATCTTCCCTTATGACCCCGGTCACAGAGAGTGAGCTAAGTTCAATCATTTCAGGGTTGAAACAGGGTGCAGCCCCAGGTCCAGATGGTCTCCCCAACAAATTTCATAAAATAATTTTTCCCTTGCTTAAATCTTATTTGGTTGCCACCTTTAATTTCTTTTTAAATAATCATAAATTACCCATTAATATGTATGATGGCCTCATTTTTTTTCTCTATAAGAAGGGAGATAGAGCCTCTTTGGATAACTGGAGACCAAGCACCCTTTCAAACACAGACAGCAAGATATTGGCAAAACTATTATATAATCACCTTGCCTTGGTTCTAGATGTTATTATTCACCCAACACAATTTTGTGCTGTTCCAGGCAGGAAAATAAGGGATGCCTTCATTTTAATAAGAGGAATTATGGAAAAGGGTAATGGAGGGGAAGTAAGTGCTTTTTTTGGTAGGCCTGGATCAAACAAAGGCATGGGCCTTTAGAGTTAATCAGGAATATTTATGGTCAGTGTTACTCGCCCATGGTTTCCCAGAGTCTTTTGTAAACTTGATTAGACTTTATTATCAAAAACACTTAGTAAGGCCTTATGTAAATGGTTGGGTAGGAGTGAGTTGCCCAGTCCATAGGGAAGTGAAACAGGGTTGCACACTGAGCCCAGCTTTGTATGTTTTGGCTTTGAACCCACTTTTAATTAAACTGCAGTTAAATGATAACATTAGGGGCTCATCGGTAAACAGCGAAGACACTGAGATTAAATGCATTAGCTTTGCAGACGTTGTATGCCTGGTGCTGGGGATCAGGCATCAGGAGGTGTGGCAGCTCAGGAGATAAACTTATTTTTATCTCTTACCAATACAGAGATTAATACAGCCAAAAGCACAAGCTTTTCTATTGGAATTTCAGCCAGTACGGATTCAGTTTATTTGGACATCCCGTTCCATACACAACCCCAAAAACTATTAAGGTTTTTTTTTTCAGCTATGGGGACATGTGTGCATATAATTGGAATCTGTTAATAGAAGAGAGTAAAGTGAAAATTAAAAAATGGTACTTTTGACATATGTCTAAACCTAAAAGAATTGATATAGTTAAAATCTTTTTATTTACCACTTTTTTTACATTTATGTATGGTTTTCCCTCCCATGAAACAACTAGAGACAGTACTTTATGGCATTTTCTTTCAATACGTATGGGGAAGTAGGCTTAATCTGATAAAGAGAGGTGTCACCTATCAGATGGTGGGCTAAAAATGACACATCCAATAGTTTTCTTATTCTCCATGTTTTTGTATGGTAATTTGAAACAAGTTTTATTGGCCACAAAAAAGTGTGGAGTCCATGGGTATTAGACCAAACAGCACCTTGGCTGAACTCCTGTGATAATGAGTCTCACATCCCAAAGCAAAAGTCACTTTGAGGTCTTTCTGGTTTCATGCAGTATATTTTTGGGAAAGTAAAACTATGGTCTATTAAAAACAGCAAATGTTGGTCTTTTCTAGGAAAGAAATGTATACAGATATAGTTGGGAACTTTTATATTGACCTCCCCAGATACTGGGCAAAAATGCCAGCAGAAACTGCTACTATAGGAAAGATGTTGATAAGTCCCAGATTACAGGAGCAAATGTGGGATGTTTTATGGCTAAGTACCCACGAAAAAATTAAAAGTGAGAAACAATCTGAAACATAAAGGGTTAATGAAGAGAGGGTGCCCCAGAGAGGACACCTGTGAGGGGGTTTTAGAAACTATGGAACATTTATGTTTTGAATGCCCTTTTATCCTTTCCTTTTGGTCTTTTCTATACTTAAAATGGCCCAAATTCCCATTTATAAGATATTTTGTTACTGGGCCTTGCTACCCCAAGCTTGGGCTCAATATGATCCTGGAACTATACATTTAATTTTTTTGGTTCTAAAATATATCTGGCATAAGAGGTGCCAATTAACCCTATATCAAAGGAAGGTCCCAACTGAACAGTTGTTCTGGACAGTCCAGAATGCACTCACGAGTATCAGGCAGTCGGAATTTCAAAAAAGCTCAACGTCTCAATTCCAAGAGAAGTGGAAACACATGGAATGAATGATAGAGTTTGATTAATTTAACTCAACCCCCCTTTTTTTAAGTAGGCGTGTGAGAGTCATCCCTTAGGAATTTATGAATTTGGAATGCCATTTAGACAAAAGTATGACGGAAATACTTATTTAGTCTGCTCTCTTATGATTTATATATATCAACATAGTGGGAAGTCAGTACTGGTTCATAGTTATATGTTTATTGAAGTTTGAAACTTAAATGGCATTGGTTCTCCTACTCCCTTTAGTGGGGATGGGGAGCAGGCCTGAGTACTATATTTTTTTAGGTAAGGGGTTACAAGTATGCTGTAATACTGTTTTATGATTTTCTTTTGTTTTGTATGATGTAATACTATTTTGATTATATGTTCCTTTTATTTATGAATAACAAATTCCCCTACTCTTCTCATGGGGGGGGTTGGGAGTTCATATTAGTTTAGGATTTTCCCCTTTGGGCTCTGTATAATGATTTGTTAATAACCTAGAATATGTATGACGGCAATACTTATTTGATTTATCTTTTACTTCTATTCCTTTTTTCTTGTTTAGTTTGTGTGACTTAATGCTGTTTATAACTATTTGTTTTAAGTTGCTATAAAAATTCCCCTACTCTTTTCGATAAGTGCCATGGGATCTTTAACATACACCTGAACTACAACCAGAACAGGCAAATGGGACCTCAGTTTAATGTCTCATCCGTAAGACGGCACCTCAGGAGTGCAGCACCCCCCTCATGCTGCACTACAGTGTCAGTATTGGGATATTAACCCAAGTGCCAGGCATGCAAATTCAACCCACAGCTCTCTGACAACCTAAGTGTCAGGTGTGTGAATAGAACCCACCGTCGTCTGACAACCCTCTGATCTCTCAGCTTCAGAGGTGAGTGTGCTACCTGCTGAGCCACTGACACTGTTTGGCTCACTTCAAAGAAAAAGTATATTAAGTGTTCCTCTTAGCTCAAAGCAGTTGATGTTATATGGGCAAAAATATGTTTTCGAGTTTATAGGCATAACTTGATAATTTTTTGTCAGTTTGGTCTAAAACTCTGTACATTTGTAGTTCAAGTGGAGATATACATTTGATGCATTTTGATGATTATCAGATTTAAATTGTGGATTTGTCACCATAGTGATGTTCAGAAGGCAATTTATGGGGTGTTGTGCATGCCCCATCAATTTGTCTGGGGGTATCAGGTATTAGTCTTGTAGTACTCTTTGAGAAGGCTTCCTGTTCTCTGTGGTGGAGTTTCCTGTTTTAGAAAAAAAGAAAGGAAACTTTATTGTTGTTATCTTGAATAGCAGTAATAAGGGACCCCGAGGTGGAACCTTAGGAGATGGGTGGGCCATGGCTCCATCTCTCTGTTAGAGATTTGATGTTTCTGTAAGTATATGGAGACAAAACCTAAGTAGGTTTTATCTTAGGTAGGGAGGAAAATGCAAGACCTAGGCATCATTGAATCATCTAAAAGTAAACAAGGAAGCTTTCACGTTTGTTGTACGTTGAGTAGTTCTGTGCAGACAAGGCTGAAACGGCACCCGCGGCAGCTCCTGCCAAGGCTCCCTAGAAGAAGGCGGCAGCAAAAACGAAACCCTCCAGGCCCAGTGTGGCCGATCTGATCCTCAAGGCAGTGGGCACCTCTAAAGAGTGGCACGGGGTGTCCCTGCTGGCACTGAAGAAGGCTCTAGTGGCTGGCAGCTACAATGTGGAGAAGAACAAGGCTCGAGTGTGAGTGTCCCTCCGGAGTTTGGTGGGTAAAGGCAAACTGGGAAATGTGAATGAGTCCGCTAGGACTGTATATGCCTGCTAAAAAGGGGGTTCCCTTATGTGTCTATTCCTTTTTTTCTGTATGTTATTCTTGTATTTGCACTGTTGTTTGTCCTACATGGATTGGCAACCCATGTCTTTTGTTTGTTGGTGTTGTGTCCTTGCCTCCCCCCATCTTGGTTCACTCTGACAGGTTAGAAGGTTTTAGGAAAATCTCTTTATAAAACCGGGGGTTTAAGAGCTTCAAACAAAGTATGTGGTAGTTAAAACACCCTCAGTATCTATGAAATGCAAATTGTTGTGCTTCTGGTTGAAAGCTAACTGTTTCAAAACGCTCCCGTTTAACTGTGGCATTTTCTTTACGAATGTGCACAATAGCTCAATAGCACAATAATGTAATGGTGCAATAGCGCAATAGCAGGAGTCACTATGTACACTGTTAGAGTAAGTACATTGAAGGATTTCTTTGGGTAGAAAAGAATTAAACTCACCTGAAACAGGCTACAAGAGCCTTTGTGTGGTACCCTCTGCATCTAGAGCGCTTATAGAGCTGGCCGGCCATAGAAGAGCCATATTTATGCTCAGCCTGTTGGTGGGAGGGACAATTAGAGTGTTTACCCCTGACATTATCTACAGTAATGAAATAAAATGAGATTTGCTGCACTCTAAAGCAGAATTTGAATGTGATTGAACTAATACAATGAAGTTAAATAAATAATAAAATTGTTAAAGTTTTAATCATGTTATGTAACCTCAGTTGATTGACAGCTGATTTGAACCAATCCAGAACATTCCTCAGGGTATATCTGTGGATGTTTAACTCTGTGTAGTCAGATGCAGTTGGAGTGCTGAAGCAGCAGCACCCAGAGGAACTAATGCTTACTAGTTGTTTTGTTTTCCTGGAGTATGTTAATGCTGACATTAAGTTATTTAAGTTCTTACTTGATCTGTTTATTTTATTTTATTATTTTGACAAAACAAGTCCGCTTATTTTTGTTCCTGTGTAATAAAAGAAGTTATTTTTGCAAGACTACAACTTGGCTTATGTGTAAATCTGTATCCACTTGGAGACTTTGACATATGGCGTCAGCAGTGGGATATGGTGGTTGAAGCGATTTCCACTGGAAGGATCTGGAGAAGATCTTGATGGATGGCTAATGTCACAGGACAAAGCGGAGGACAGCAGGTTCCTAGGAGCAACTACCACAAGGGCAGCAGTAGCAGCATACGAGATACCCTTGTTATCCGGACTTCTCCTGGCAGTAAGAAGAAAGGAGAGTATGTGGTAGTTAAAACACCCTCAGTATCTATGAAATGCAAATTGTTGTGCTTCTGGTTGAAAGCTAACTGTTTTAATATGTTCCCATTTAACTGTGTCATTTTCTTCACGACATTATCTACAATAATGAAATAAAATGAGATTTGCTGCACTCTAAAGCAGAATTTGAATGTGATTGAACTAATACAATGAAGTTTGGTCTAAAACTCGGTACATTTGTAGTTCAAGAGGAGATATACATTTGATGCATTTTGATGATTATCAGATTTAAATTGTGGATTTGTCACCATGGTGATGTTCGGAAGGCAATTTGTGGGGTGTTGTGCATGCCCCATCAATTTGTCTGGGGGTATCAGGTATTAGTCTTGTAGTACTCTTTGAGAAGGCTTCCTGTTCACTGCGGTCCTGCCGCAGAATTTGGGTCTGGCCACAGAATTTGGAGTTGACCGCAGAAATTGCACAGAAATTGTCCCTGTAAGTTAGACAGAGACTTGACACCATTCCTTTCAAGCATTCCTCTGCATGCTTGTAGCTTTATAAGAATTAAAATTCACTCCAACCATCTCGGCCCCTCAAACCATCCCCACCCAGCCCTAAGAGCCCCCTTTGAGTCATCTTTTTTTTTATATTGCCACCCCATTTTTGGTCCAAGGCTGCATGATGATCCATTGCCTTTTCCTAGCACCGCTAGTGAGCCAGAATGCTTTTTTCTTCCCAGTAGTGATTTACAGGGCCCACACAAAGCCATCCTGGGGCATGAATCCAACATTTGGGCCCTGCAGTAACAGGAAAAGACAAAGGATTGTCCTATACTGTTGGACCAAAAAAGGGAATCAATATGAAAAAAAGAATGACTCAGGCTCTGGGTGGAATGACTTTTGGGACTTATATATGCAGGGTTGGTATTTCTTGTTTTGTGAGGGGGAACAGCAATTTCCACGAGGAGACTTTACAATACGTTGGAGGCAGGAAGTGGCAGAGGATCACTGTATAGTGTTGGGTTGGATAATGACATGCATTAAAATCTACAAGACCACTCAGTGGCATTCTCAAGGCTTGTTAGGAAAGTGGTGGGGTTGAGATGGGCAGTGGTGGGTTTTACCTGTTTTAAAACCATGAAAGGGTAACGTGCTGTTGGGGGGGGAGGGAAGCAATTTTTTATCCTTATGGGGTTTAGAGCAGAAGAGGTTGCTGTGGATGGGGCTGTGAGGCTGCCAACCTGATGAGTCAACTCTGGAGCCTAGGGAAGAAAAATGTAAATTATAAAATATGCAAGCAAAGGGACAGCTAAGTAAATAAAAAAAAAAACTGCTGGGTCAGGAAATGAATGAGAGAATGCTGAATAGACTGCAGAAATGATAAAAGATGAAGCCAAAGTAAGAAAAGTGAAAATCTAAAGATTATTTATGTAAAATTTTGAAACTAAATAAGAGGAGTATGACAAATTGAGAAACTAGAGAAAGTCATGTTGGCATTGCAGATAAAACATTTTTAAAATTGTTAACATTTATATGTTGCTCCAGAACAATATACAAGGGTGGGCAAGACAGATTTCAAGCTCACTGCATCACAATTAAAAATACCACTGAGGGACAAGTAGATTTACTCCGAGCATCAGTGTAGCATCTAAGTTTTTTTAAAGCACAAATAGCTTGACCATTCAATAAAGTGGTCAGTTTTTTTTTCTGTTCTTTGGTAATCAGGTAAGGTGACCAAAGAATAAATCCAGTGTAGTCCATCCCCAGTTTGAATAAATTAAATTTTTGCTCTGTTTAACTGGCACCCCTATCTCTTCTACTTCCCTAGTGTGTCAGCCAGCCCCCAGTGAGTTACCATTCTGTGATACAATTGTTTGGAGAGCATTGCAAATGCCATCCTTCTACTTGCTGGGTGAGTAGTGGTGCTAAGATGGGCAGAGGTGGGCTGCACTGGATTTTAAAAATGGGGATCAGGCAATGCTTTTAGGGAGACAGGAATCAGGATCATGTTATGGAGAGGAGAAAATATCTTGCTGCCATTAGGTCTAGGGTGGGAGGAGGTTGCAGAGGGCATTACTACCATTATGGGGAAGGGGGAGGAAAGAGAGCATTGCTGTAATTATGTCAGGGAAGAGAGGAGAGACTCTTGTTGCCATTATGTAGATTGGGGAGGAGATAGCATTACTGCCATTAGTTAGGTGGGACGTGGGGAGGAGGAGAAAGATTTCCTTTACTAGGTTTTGGAGAGGGAAGAAGACAGCAGACAGCACTGCAAACTTCTGGTCTGAAGGGGAGATGGGAGCAATGCTGCCATTTTTTCTTCCGGTGGGGGGAAGGGGAACTTTGCCTGACTTAGAAACAGAGAAAATGAGACTACTGAAGCAGAAGAAACAAGCATTTGTCAATGCCGAACGTTCGCTTGCAGATATGTGCATTGGTGTTTGGCATTTATGCAGGCCCCCCCCAGTTGTATCCATGTCCCTTCAGCATTCATATATCAACAGAGGACCTTTCTGCAACTCCTCTTGCATATGATTAACTTTTCACCCTCAAACTTCTTAAGCATCTGTCTTAGG
This sequence comes from Neoceratodus forsteri, assembly GCA_016271365.2. Classification (NCBI taxonomy): domain Eukaryota; kingdom Metazoa; phylum Chordata; order Ceratodontiformes; family Ceratodontidae; genus Neoceratodus; species Neoceratodus forsteri. The sequence goes on from CM057453.1 coordinate 761,476,771, forward strand.
AACCCTAACACCCTGGTTTTGCTCAAGGGAACGAGCCTGTGTGGAAACTGTGCAACCTGCGCTCATAACACAGTCATTCAGTGGAATTATTTCACCAGAGTTTCAACATAGGCATTTTGTCACCTCTGATCATGGACAGTGTCACTATAATTTTCTTACTTTGTATCGAACACCGATTTCCCACAGCGACCGCGCTATTCTGCGCCGGAAGTGTGAGAACACATTTCGGCCAGGATGTGAAAAATGACAGCTGTACTGTTCATAAGGAGGTGTGGGAAAATGCAAATGTTGCAAATCTGGAATGGAAATATTACAAATTCACAAAGTTACGAGTGTGAGTGGAAACTACGCAATGCACGCTCATTAAACAGTAATTTTTTGGAAGTTTTGCACCAAATTTTCAACATAGGCATTTTAGGATGTCTGCTCATGAACAGTGTCAACGTGACTTTCTTACTCTGTACCAAACATGATTTCCCACAGCGACCACGCTATTTTATGCAAGAAGTGCGAAAACACATTTCAGCCAGGATGTGAAAAATGACAGCTGTACTACTCATAAGGAGATGAGAGAAAATGCCAATGTTAAAAATCTGGAGTGAAAATATTACAAATTCATGAACGTACGAGTGTGCATAGAAACTGAGCAATGCACGCTCGTAACAGCCACTTTATGGACTTTTGTCACCAAATTTTCAACATAGATATTTTAGGACCCTTGCTCATGAATAGGGTTACCACCTTTTAAGAAGCCCAAAGTGGGACATTTCTTACTGAAACTGGATTTTTCGCAGGACAATATGTCATCTCGACCAATGCAACAGATATGTTTTCTCTAAATATTCAGAATTAAGACTAAGTGATGTAGTTTTTTAGTTGTTTCTTGTGGTTTTTATTATTTTAAGGTATTTTAGTTAAGGTATTATAGTTTTTTGCAAGATTTAGAGGAAAATCAGAAAATATTTTTTCTGCTATAATGTCAGGACATTTAGTATTTTTCATGTTTTTCTGCAGGACACAGCTGCCCAAATCAGGACTGTCCTGCGAAAATAGGGACAGGTGGTAACCCTACTCATGAACAGTGTCACTGTGATTGTCTTACTCTACAGCAAACACTGATTTCCAGCAGCAACTGCTCTATTTTGCACTGGAAATGCAAAAACACATTTCAGCCAGGATGTGAAACATGACAGCTGCACTGTTCGTGAGGAGGTGTAAAAATATGCCTATGTTGAAAATTTGGAGTGAAAATATTACAGCTTCACAAACATACGAGTGTGCGTGGAAAGTGTGCAACACACGCTTGCAACACAGTCATTTTTTCGGAATTTTTCACCACATTTGCAACATAGGCTTTTTGAGAGCCCACCTCATGAACACCGACACTGTTGTTTTGTTACTCAGTCCCAAAAGGTGATTCCGCACAGTGATCGCGAAATCACCTTCCAGGACCAAATAACGCCATGACAGTGACCGAATTCATGAGAATGGGTGTCAAGAACCTCATGTTAAAGATTTAGTGCCAAAATCCGAAAAAATGGACGAGATAGCCACCTAAGTTGGAAAAACCCTATTTATGCCATTACACAGCTTACCAGCATTTCCTCAGTTCGTGGTTGGCTTTGAAAAGTGCACACGTATTCCCGGTCCACCATAGATCATCGCACCAGCCTCCGGAGGTAAGTATGGGGTGAGGGGGGCATGTGGGGAGGTGGGTGCATAGATGGTTGGTGTGGCTTGGTGGGGGGGGGGACCAGGGACTCACCGAGGGACCGTTTTCTTCTTTCACAGTGAATTAAAAAAAAAAAAAGAAACGGACACTTTTGACAAGCTGGGGTGGGCTCCCAGCATGCCACCTACATGTTTGTTGTGGTGGAGGGGGCTGGAGCCGGTGGGGACTGGGCACCCCCTCCGGCTATGCAGTGTGTGTGTGTGGGGGGGGGCTTTAGCATGCTGTGGTGGGCTCCCAGCTTGCCAACTGGTTATTTGTTGGGAGGAGGCATTAACATGCCGGGGTGGGCTCCAAGCATGCCAACTGGTTGTTTGTTCGGGGGGCTACAGCCGACGAGGGACTGGGCACCCCGGTCAGCCACACAGTGTGCTGGAGGGGCTCATAAGCCGAGGGAGATTGAGCACCCCCCTCAGCATACAACGTGGGGGCCGGGGAGAACAGTAATGAGGGAGGGGGAGGATATTAGCAGAGGGAGGGAGGAAGTGGGAGGGGTTTCATGCCAAGCTGTGCATGGCAGCAGTTCAGCTGAGGTAAGTATGCTAATTGCATACATGCTACCACCGCTGATTGCAGTGGACCTTTTGTTAGAAGTGAAGACCAACATAGCCAAACTGCTGTCATACGCAGCTCGGCATGTATTGGTCCCCTAAGGTCGTGCCTGCTACACTGAGCACTACATTGGTGAGGAGGGTCACACACCTCCAAAAGTAGTACTGTTGCAAGACATTCCTTGCACATGTGTGCAAGTGAACATAAAAAGGGAAAATACAAAAAGTTAGCTGAGCCACCCTACTAGGCCAGTAGTAGTGCATCGAGGTTCGATGAGGCAACCCATGGTTAGGTGCAATCCTGAGATTACCTTCTCTAGGAGAGCCCATGATCAGAGGGTGTTGCAGGATGCCAGGGCTTTCAGGCTAGGGGAGTGAGGTGCACGTGAAAGAAAATAAAACAAACATGGAGTCAGTGTAAGAAAGATGACAACCAAGCTAAAGATTATTGATTCAAAATATGACAACTAAACAAGGAAAGAGTGAAACAAACAGAGAAAAAGACAGTGCTGACATTTAATATTTTATATGTGCAGTTTTCAGGGTATGCACCGATAGCCTGCCACCCCAACTACGACTGTGGGCCCCTGATAGTTGTTCACAGAGGAGGGGACTCTTAGGTGCTCCATGGCTAGGCTACTTCAAGCTGTCCATTGGAGAACAACTATTCAGCTATTTCCCTTGTTGCCGGTATGTTGAGGGGTGCCTGCCAGTAGCCATTAATGTTGTATGACATAGCACTAAGCCCTAAATAGATTTAGATAAATATGGAGAGCCAGAACAGCTTCTGAAAAGCAAAATAATAAAACCGAAGGTTTATGGGAAATTATGTACAGTAACTTACATTTATGTGGTGGAAGTCAGGGGTCCTCCTCACAGGCCATCCTTGCTAGGGCCCCCAAAACTGTAAAGCTGACTCTGTATTATTTATATATAAATGTGCTGCAGAACTTTAAACCTTGCCACAGAACTTGCCCTAGCAGTGAAGCAGAAGTTCCGAGTCCCTGCTGCAGAAGTTACATCATTTTGCCATTGAGAACAGGGGGCCTTGCTCTTTGAGAACTTATTATTTATATATATATATATATATATATATATACTGTATATATATATATATATATATTGTCCCTTAACGCCAAAGACTGATGGAGTTACAGCTTCTTAAATGTAACCCCCCCGGCCCCTCGTCTAGGGGCATAAATCATTGTCGCAGTTGTTCCAGAGAGCATTAGGGAGGACTACATCAAGCGCAATACCTGAGCGAGTGCACCCAAATAATATAGGAAAAAATATCTGTCCTGCCTCTCGTTGACTTCATTTCCAAGTGCATTCTCGATCTCACCTCCAATTCTGGAACTGTTTGTCCCCTCGAACACTGACCACTGGACCAGGATCTCCGAACTGCAACCTCCTGACTTTTCTGTGCCCCAGAGCCCCTTGATCCCCGATGCAGCTTGATGGATGCCTTGTGGAATTACAACTTATGAAATAAATTAGACACAAGGGAGGGGGCTTTCCATTTCATTTTTCCCCCTTCCAAATTCAAATAAAGAAAGAAAATTCATTACCAAATTTCTTCCCAACTAGCTTCTTTATTTAGCTCCTGCATCCCAAATGGTTCCAGGAATGCAAGGATCACATCCTTCATCGAATAAATAAAGCAGCTCAATGGGGTGATCTGAACTTTTTACAAAATACTCAGGCTGGACATCCTGAGCAGCAAGAATGGTTTACATGCAGAACAAGCAGGGCTTCTTCACTCTCTCACTTCACTCTTGGATGATTTACCCAAGGAACCTCCCTACTTAGAAAACCCACAAGCTCCTGGCTCACTGGCACTGGTAAGCCAAACCTTTTTCTTTTTTCTCTATTCTGGGTTACACATTCTCTGTCTGGTCTGGCATTAGTTGCTGCCCTATCTCTGACGTGGGAAAGTGTGCTGTTTCCCCTACCTGGCCCCTGGACTTTGGCCCAAATCTCAAGGGGTACCAGGATTATTTCCTCTGACCCAAGCCCTGTAATCCTCTCTTTCTCGCTTTACAGGGAACCTAAACCTATTAGTGCTCCCAACCTCATGGCATTTGTTCCCTCACTCACAGCTCAGCCTTTTCTGTCTCTCTCTCTCTGCACTACTCTCCACTGGTGCAGCAGCCCTCAAACCCAGCCCTGGTCCACAACCTGAGCTACCCAGATACGGGCTGCCTTTCCACAGCAGAGTCCCTGGGTCCTGCCACTGCTCAGGCCCCTCCCAGCAGCCCATCTCTGCAGATAGCACCCCAAATCCTCTTTTCCACTCCCAGCTGACCCTTCTGGAGGATCCAGCCCCAGGCCCACATCCATCAACACATCCTGGCCTTGCAGTAAGCTCCAGCCAGAGGCCACCCCCCCAAGGCCTGTCCTAAGACCTGTGACCCACCCGGCCCTTTAATACTGGTGCCCCAGGACCTGACCCTCTAAGCAGGTCCCCTGAATTGAGTGAAGGGCTCCCTGGCTACCGCTGCCATCAGGCCACCCTGCCACACTATGTATGGGGAAGAGCCACTGCCACTGATCTCCCCCCTCTGGGGACCCTGCCACTGTCCCCACAGCCCTGGCAACCTGATCAAACTACTTCATGGGATCTCTAAGGGCTCCTGCCTATCCTGGCCTCCTACTACCACCTGCACCTCCCTCACCCCAATGACGCAGGACCTGGCTAACCATTCTCCCCACAGAGTTTTCCTCCTGGATCCTCGATGCCACATCACTGCTGAGACCATCTCTATCTGACATTTTTTTGGGGGTCCCCTCAATAGCTCACCTGGACCACCAAGTTCCCTTCTTGCCTGCCTTCTCTGCTCCTCCAGCCGCCTCCCTCCAGCCCCAGGCCTACTGCCCGAGCTGAAAATAGCCCCAAACTTCCTGTCTCCAACCTTATATACCTCCCTTAACCTGCTCTCTGCTGCCACCTTGAGGCATCCAGCAGGTATCAACCCCCAAAACACTAATAAATTCCCTAGTTCTGGGGAGGATTGAAGGGGGAAAAGGATGCCTAAGTGGGAGCATAAACCCCTCCTTTATGGGGGCCTTACATAAACAAAGTAGGCATAATAAGAATAAAATAAAAGCTAAGAAAATTGCATAAAAATACTGGTCAACTGAAACTAGCTACAGTAGCTGTGGAATGCCTGCTTCCAGGAGAAACAGGCGATGAGGAGTGGAGCAAATACCAGGTAAAGATGAAGGTGGCTAAGAAGGCAGTCAGGGATGCAACAGAAAACACAGAGCTGCGTATTGTGGAGGGGGTCAAGGGAGGGGAAAAACCAGTTCTCCAAGGCATAACAGGAAAAAAGGAAGATGACAGGGGAAATTGTTAGGCTGATGGTGGTAGCAGGGTAATAGAGAAGGGCAAGCAGAAGGTAGCTGTTACAAATAAATACAGCTCAGTATTCAGAGTGGAAGATAGCAGGTCTCTGCTGGAAAGCAGCATAAAAGCTGCTGCAAGGAGGATGCACCAATGGGACAGGTGGAAATTACAGGAGAGAGAGAGTTAGAAAAGGGCTGGCAGCCTGGAAAATAGACACGGTTCCAGGGTCAGATGGGATGCACCTGATGTGCTCGAGGAATTGGCATCAGAATTGGGTGAACCTGTGGCAGAGCCATTGAATAGCTCACTACAGTGAGATCTGGTTCTGAGAGATTGGAGGATAGCGGACATGGTACTGCTCCACAAGGGAGGGGACAGGGAGACACCTGGAAGTTACAGGCCCGTCAGTCTTACCTGCATTGTAGGTAAACTGATGAAGACACTAGTCAAAGAGGACTTACTGGACTATGTGGAGAGAAACGGGCTTCAAGATAGTAAGCAGCATGGGTTCTTTGCAGGGAGGACTTGTCAGACCAACCTGATAGTATTCTTTGACTGGGTGCCAAGGAGGAGGATAGGGTCAAACAGTAGATTTACTTTATCTCAGCTTCAACAAGGGTGTTTGACTCAATGTCACACAGAAGGCTGTTGAAGAAATTAGAGGATCTGGGAGCAGCAAAAGACCTAGTTAAATGGATGGTAAGTTGGTGAGGAGGAGATAGCAGAAGATGGTGGTAACTGGGGCCATATCAGGAGAAAGGAAGGTCATGAGTGGGGTACTGTAGTGGTCAGTCTTTGGACCAGTTCTTTTCAATCTGTTCATCAGCGACATAGGAGGTACAACACAGGGCAAGATGTGCCTCTTGGTAGATGACACTCAGCTCTGTGGCAGGGTGGACACTGAGGAGGTGGTAAGGGAGTTGCAGAAGGACCTGCAAAAGTAAGAGAGGTGGTCCAAGGTCTGGCCATTGAAATTCAATGCAAAAAGTACAAGGTGACGCGATGCACATAGGAATCAAGAACTCCAGGAAGGAATACTGGATGGGAGGGGTCAAGCTGGCCACTACTTCAAAGGAAAGGGACATGGAGGTCACCATAAATGACTCCCTGAAACAAACTAGCAAATGAAACAAGGCCAAGGAGGAAAGAGGTAATACTACCTCTGTATAGATCATCGGTGAGACCCCATCTGGAGTAATGTGCCCAGTTCTGGAGTTCTCATATGAGGAATGACTGAGACAGGCTAGAGACAGTGCAGTGCAGAGTAACCAAATGATTAGAACACTGAACATGTACTCCTTGGAGGCCAGAAGGGAGAGGGGGTACATGATAGGGACCTTATATATCTTGAAAGGAATAAACAAGATAAATGGGGAAGAACTATTTAGCGGGAATAGCGGGTCAAAAGCAAGGGGACATGAGCTGACCCAGTGGCGCAGAGGGCTGAGGCGCTATGCTCCTTACCTCTCACTGGTGACCTGACTTCAGGAGGCAGTATGGTGCAGTGGGTTAAGGCTCTGAGCTGCAAATCTGGAGACCTGGGTTTGAATCCCACAGCCCCCTAAGTGCATACTGTGTGACCCTGAGCAAGTCACTTAACTTCCTTGTGCTCCCAGGTTGCACCTGCAAACAAGCTTTCAGCTTAGTGTGTCTCACCTGGTAAAATAATTGGTTAAAAAAAAAAAAAACTTCAGGAACAAGCTTGGGGCATGAGGGGTTGGCTGGGGGGGGAGGAAGAGGAAGAGAGGATTGGGTGTCCGATGGACTGCTCCCCTCTACTGGAGGTGGGAAGGGGAGGGACACTGTCTCACTCCTTGGCTGCCATCTATTGGAGGCTGGGTGGCAGTGCCAAAGTCTGAGCATTGTGTAAGGGAGGGGCCGTGGTTCTGTAGTGTGCACATGCCTCCACATATGCATGCTTATGTGCCGTGGCAGTGAGGGGTCAAGGAAGAAAGGCGCTGGCTTTGTGAAGCCCTGCCTGCCTGCCCCCATTCCTGCATCACCACATGACCACCACCCCAATTCTGGATGAGAATCACCAGGTGGGGGGAGGATGGCCATCCTCTCCATTGGGGGGAGCAATCTGTGGGGGAATTCTCAGGTTGGGTAGGTCAGGGGGGAGGGTGCCAGGTGGGAGAGGCAGTGACAGAGCTGAACAGCTTGCCAGAGCCAATCCGACAGAAAAAAGGAATATGAGGGAAAAAAAAAAGAACCAAGGGAACATGAATATAAGCTGGTGGTGGTGATGGAGGGATTCTGGAATGATGAAAGAAAGTTTTACTTAATTGTGAGAGTGCTTGAGTTGTGAAACAGCTTACCAGCAGAGGTGGTGGGTGTGAAAACCATTCATGGATTCAAGCATGGTTGGGACAGAGTAAAAGGCTTAATAGTTACTCAGGGGGCAGCAGTAAGGCAGGGAGTGAAGAAGGTGGGAGAGGGGGAAAACCCTGTCTGGATAATAGGCCATGGGGTACAGTAAGGTAAAACTGGGCACACTGGATGGAACAATTTAGTTGTTTTTTTTTTTTTCGCTGACATTATCTATGCTTCTATGTATATACTATATATATATATGGCAGGACCAGTGCATTAGGGTCAAGTTGCTGTTTGTGTCAAAACCTCTATTTTTGACAACTTATAATTCCACCATTTTAGGACTGAGGGGGTTTGAAAATTGGCATGCACCCTCTCAGTTCTAGAGGCTAAGTCTAGATCAGTTCCCCTGCTTCTTAAAACTAGTGGCCCAAGACATTGCCTACCCACTCACCTTCATCTTTAACCTCTCCCTTACTACAGCCTCTGTACCCCCTGCATGGAAACAGGCCAGAATTGTCCTTATTCATAAATCAAGTGACCCTAGTCTTATGGACAACTACTGTCCCATCTCCATACTGCCCTATCTTGGAAAGCTCCAAGAGAAGTTAGTGAACTACCAAATCATTGAACATATCTCCAGATACAGTCTCCTCTGCCCTCAGCAACATGGTTTCAGGAACAGGCACATCACAACTGAGACTCTTGCCCTCTTCACTGGTCATGTACTAAGGAATATGGACAAAGGAAAGCTAACTGGTGCAGAGTTTGTAGATCTGTCCAAGGCATTCAACCTTGTCAATCACAGCATCCTGATAACAAAACTCGATGCCCTTGGTTTCTCCCCTTGCACCACCACCTGACTCACAAACTACCTCTCTGGTAGAACCCAAATGGTCTGCCTTGGTGGTGCCACCTCCCCCTTTTGCCTGTCTCAGTGGTTGTCCCACAGGGCTCTGTACTTGCCTACCTCCTCTTTTCCCTCTTCATTAACTCCCTCCCGTCAGAGGGCCTCTCCTGTAAATCACTCCTCTATGCTGATGACCTAATACTATTCCAAAGTGACCCCTCCCCCTCCTCACTGTCTGCCACCATTACTGCTGATTTCTGCAGGGCTCATTGTTGGTTCTCCTCCAACAAACTATTGGTCAATGCTTCCAAAACAAAGGCTATGCAATTCATTTCTATACCCAAACTCTCCGCCCTTGCCCACTCTGGCTGCCTTCTTTCTGTCCAATCCCCGGATGGATGTCCCCTCAACACTGTTCCCGCTTTCAAGCATCTGAGGGTAATCCCGGACCTGTCCCTCACCTACTCCAACCACACTGCCTCACTGATCAAGTGCATTAATCAGAGGATGGGCTTTGCTATCGCCTAATTGACCACCTGAAGTCTGAAGCCCTCCTTGCTGTTGCCTGTGGCAACCTCCTCCCCTCCTTGATTATGGGTGCCCAGAGTACTCCCTTACCTCTGCTGCCAACCTAAACCAGCTGGACACTACCTATGATCAGATATGCCACTTTGCCCTTCACACCCTTTTCCTCACTCACCACTCTTCTCTCTACCAGTCCCTCAACTAGCTCCCCACTACCTGCTGGCCCGGACAGTCGGAGATGCCTTGCATATTTATTTATTTATTCATTTATGTGTTTGGTAACTGGGTAAGTGCACTGATCCAGGGGACCATTTTCAGGCATGACTCGGGCCACCGAGGTGGGAGGTCAGGTCCATACATAATAAGTTTCAAAGCAAGGTGATTACAGATACTTATGCAAATACACTTACAAAGCAGGGAGATAACATACATCAATGCAAATCCACATTCAAGTATAAGTATTCTTGGTGCACAGAGGAGTTATGATACAGAAACCAATAAGCAGCATGAAACAATATGACATTAAGGAAAATATTCAGAGAACAGGCAGTACAGGACATTACAGAAAAGCAGGTAGTACCATAAGTACCATAGTGTCAGCATACAGGTTACCGCAAACCAAATTTATATACCAGACATGCATCAGTCTTAGATTGACCCAAGCAATATATACAGTGCTAAGTCAGAGGCAGGAGGTGAACAACATTATTTACAGGCCATAGTCATGGATAAAACATCAGGGGAAGAGCAGGTGGGCATCTGCAAACTGAAAGCCCTTACATTGAGACCTCTTAATCAGAACTCCACCATAGCTAAGCAGGTGGGGAGAGGAGTATTAGTTGACTATAGTGCACAGTGACAGGAGGAAACTGAGTAGAGCCAGCTTTTTAGTTGATGTTTGAATGACAGGTGGGTGGTAGATGAGTGGGTGGTCAGAGGTAATTTGTTCCAAAGGGAGGGTGCAGAAATGGAGAAGGCTCTGCATCCCATCTTGGTGGAGGTACGTGGGACAGCAAGATAATCCCCTCATACTCTCCTCTATCTCTTCTGATCTGGCCCAGAACATTCAGCTGCAATCTACGTCAGTTGTCCCACCTCCAACTTGACCATCCTAACATAACAACTAGGATGGGCCAAAGAGCCCTTCTCCATGGTCAGACCCAGACTATGGAATGACCTCCCCCCTCCCTACATTCCCCCAACCCCTTTCTAAATCTAAATACCCTATTAAGAATCCACTTCTTGTCCTCCTCGACCTGCGTCTGCCCACAGGCCACTAGCACTGCTGTGCCTCCTATGCAGCCCCCCCCTTATCTCCTCCCCCTACTAGTGCTGTCCTCTCCCATCCTGAATACTGGCTCTGTGATCATATTTGCCATCCTGACTGACAGCTAAGTTTCTACCTATAACATGTTTCCTGGTGGACATTGTGTACCACCTGATGTTTGCTGGCTCTGCTGATGTTTAACTACCCTACTGTTAGATGATGCAGCTATAGTGCCCCGTTTACATGTGTGTAATATAAACCTTAGTATGCTCACCTTGCTAGATGTGTCTGGTGCTGTTTACCTGTATTACACCACCACTCTATGTTTGCCTGATTTGCACTGGATTTCCTGTTATGATTCTTGTATGATTCCTACTGTTTTCTCACTGTAGGTATACCATTTTATGTGCCAGTCTCAGCCCTGGGCTATGCCTGAAAAAGGTCTTGGGATCAGTGCACCAATCCAACAAATGAATAAATAAATAAATATGTACAAGCCAATTTTCAAAACAATGGGTCCAGTACTGTCTGTACTGTGAAGTGCATGAATTATGTAAAATATCCCTAAATTAAAATTCCTTTTTTATTCACATATAATGAAATAAAATACTGTGAATTAAAACCTGAAACTTTAAGGTTTTTAAATGTTGGCCAAGAATTTGGCTATTCATTTGTTTCAAAATGAAAAAAAAAAAAGGAAAATATCCCAAGTGTTTAAAAACCACTGGATGCCACGCACATGGAAATGAAAAAGAAAATGGAAAAAATATGCCTTTTTATGTTGCTTGCACGCATGTGCAAGAAACATAGTACCATCATCCGAGTTTTCGGAGGTGTGGCAGCCCTCTTCCAATTCAGTCGGTGTGTTTGCAGGAGTGGCTGCAGTTCTCCAATCGCTGCTGGAGCTATCTATGACAGCAGTCTAAAATGCAGTGGAGTACAGTTGAAAGGGGGAGCTACGCTTCAGTGAGCAGCAATAAGATATCGCCTGCTCATGCACGCTCCTACACACACACACACACACACACACACGCATACTGCGTGCTCACCCCCCCACACACTGTATAGCCGATGGGGGGTGCCCAATCCCGTCGGCTGTGCGCGCTCCCCAAAACTGAGTTGCATGCCACGCTGGGTGCCCACCTCAAGCGTGGCACACATGGTATAGCCGACGGGTGCCTAATCCCCTGTCAGCTCCACTGTCCCCCAGTACACAGTGCCACTCTGGGAGCCCACCCCAGCATGGCAACAGATGCTATCAATGACGGGGTGCCCAATCCTCGCTGGCTCCTGGGACCCCCCAAACAGCGTCCTGTGCCACGCTGGGATCCCACCCCAGCGTGGCAAACATCACGCATCGTCCTCCTGTTTTTAAAAAAAAAACCTGCAACACAAAATGGTCCTCGCTGTCTGGGTCCCCACCGCGCCCACCCACTGTGCACCCCACCTCCTCACACCCCTCACCCCATACTTATCTCCAGACCTCGGCGCGACGATCTTCGGTGGACCAGGAACATGTCTGCACTCTTCAAAGCCGACCGAACTGAGGAAATGCTGGTAAGCTGTATAATGTAATAAATAGGGTTTTTTCAACTTTGCTGCATATCTCAGACATTTTTTGGAATTTTTGCACCAAATTTTCAACACGGGGTTTTTGGGACCCCTTCTCATGAATGCTGTCACTGTCATGGCGTTAATCAGGCCCGAAGGGTGATTTCGCAGTCACTGCGTGAAATCACCTTTCGGCACCAATTATCAAAACGACACTGCCAGTGTTCATAAGGTGGGCTCTCAAAAAGCCTATGTTGAACATTTGGTGGAAAAATTCCTAAAAATGACTGTTTTACGAGCGTGCATTGCGCAGTTCCTACGCACGCCATAAGTTTGCAAATTTTCAATATTTTCACTCCAGATTTTCAACATTGTCATTTTACCATACCTCCTTATGAGCAGTACAACTGTCATTTTTCACATCTCGCCCAAAACGTGTTTCCGCCCATGTAGCGCAAGATGGTGCAGTCGGTGTGCGAAATCACTGAATGAGCCACATTAAGAAAATCACAGTGACACTGTTCATGAGCAGAGGTCTTAAAATGACTATGTTGAAAAAATTTGGTGGAAAAATTCCTAAAAATGACTGTTTTACGAGCCTGCGTTGCGCACTTCCTACGCAAGGCTCATAAGTTTGCGAATTTTCAATATTTTCACTCCAGATTTTCAACATTGTCATTTTACCGCACCTCCTTATGAGCAGTACAACTGTCATTTTTCACATCTCGCCCAAAACATGTTTCTGCCCATGTAGCGCACAATTGCACAGTCGGTGTGCGAAATCACTGTATGGGACACATTAAGAACATCACAGTGACACTGTTCATAAGCAGAGGTCTTAAAATGGCTATGTTGAAAATTTGGTGACAAAATTCCTAAAAATGACTGTTTTACGAGCCTGCGTTACTTCCTACGCATGCTTGTAAGTTCGCGAATTTTCAATATTTTCACTCCAGATTTTCAACATTGCCATTTTACCACACCTCCTTATGAGCAGTACAGCTGTCATTTTTCACATCTCACCCACAATGTGTTTCCGCCTATCTAGCGCACAATGGCACAGTCGGTGTGCAAAATCAATGTATGGGACACATTAAGAAAATCACAGTGACACTGTTCATAAGCAGAGGTCTTAAAATGGCTATGTTGATAATTTAGTCACAAACTTCCTAAGAATGACTGTTTCAGGAGCATGTGTTGCGCAGTTCCTACGCAAGCTTGTAAGTTTGCAAATTTTCAATATTTGCACTCCACTGACTTCCAAATACCTACATAGCACATACAAGCAAGCAACATTCGGCATTGACAAATGCTTGTTTTTATTCATGATTGACTTCCAAATCAATCATGAATGGAAAAAAAACCTGTAGTGTTTCCCCCTTGGCCACTGCCAATACCCTGCCGCAAAACAGAAGTACTTATGCTTCTTCTTTTTTTTTGTTATTATTTGCCTGGCTCCCACGGCTTCAGAGGAGGCCTCATATCTCCTCCTACTCCGTCCGCCAGGGCAATCCCCAAGACATCTTACCCCCAGTTTCATTTTTGCACGTAGGGCCAGGGGTGTTACATTTTTCCCCTGTTTTTTCTCCCATCCTCCTGGGACGCCTGCGCATAGGACATACATCCAGGCTGACGATGTGCTGATGCATGCCGACTGCCATGCGCTTAACAGCGTCCCCCCTCCCTGACTCCAGTACAGCCACCAGTGCCCCAAAGGCCCGTGCTTCCACCAGCTTCAGGGGCGTTGAGTGCTAAAAGCACCCCTGGTATCCCACCCTAGAGGGAGGAGAGCATCCACAGGGATGCTCAATCCTCCCTCACTCCACCGACCCCCAGCAACCCGAGTCTGTTCCCGAACCCAGTTCCCCGGCGTAGCACGAGGTGTGGTGCCCAGCACCTCAACCCTCAGTGCCACTGGGCTGGCCATGTTTCTTCTTTTTGATTGAATTCTAAGTCAATCACAAAGGAAAGACAACCCTCATATTTGTTGTACTCTTCCAATACCAGGTGTTCAATCCTGGTGTCAGAGACCGGCTCCCCCGACTTCCTGATGGCAGGTGCCTAGCTCCAGTGGCTTGCTTACACCCCACCCTACAGATTTGACTAAATCCCACACCCACTTACAGAATGTCCCCCATCCTCTTCCCCCACCCAGCCCACACCAAAAGATTCACCCCAACCCTCACCCACCCTTTGGCACCCATACCACTTTAGTCCCACCACTCTTTTACCCAAATACATACTTTGTGACTGGTTCCACAGTGGGCGAACCTTACAGCCTTACCGCCACCTCTGCCAGTCACCATATTCTGCTCTTCTTGATCACTGCTTACTAATAAAAAAATTGTAAACAACAACAAAAAAATCCTAAATCCCCCCAAAATACTATGGTACATGCTCAGGAACTTTAGTTTTTTGAAAAGAAGGGTTGAATTTGGTGTCCCTGAAAAGTATTTTGGTGCCAGTTTCAAACTCCACAATTATATGGACATGGGTGTGGTAAGTACCCTGAACCTCAAATTTGAAAAAAAAAAAAAATTTAAGAAACAAAAAATGATGACTTTTTTCAGGTGCATAAGTGAGAGGAGGAACGCAAGAGGAGGGATCATGAGGATAAGAAGGGTGGGGGAGGAATACTCAGAAGAAGACCAAGAAAAAGTAGGCATCCAAAACAAGTACTGCTGCTCAGTCTTCACAGTGAAGGGGGGATAGACTGTGGCAGTGCCTGGTTTGGGCACTAGGGGGGCAAATCTGTCAAACACGGCTTCAAGACACAAGGCCCTTGGCCACTGTGCCACACAGTTCATTCATGTCGATCAACCATGTTATTTTATTGTAGTCAAGGCATGGCTAAAAACAAAATATGATGGGTGGACGGACTGAGTTGTAGCCCTTGGCCTGCAAGGGAGGTGGGCACTGTGTAAGTATGCTGATGGGGTTTTCAAAACAAATGCAAAGCAGAGACCTGAAGGGATTGTGTTACCTTTTCAAAACCTTGAAAACATGCACATTGCATTACACAACACTTAGGTTTTTATTACCACCGAGCAAGTCCTAACTAGAACTGCAGTTTTAGAGCACCTTGCATTTTTTCTGTATGATTTGTTTCAAATAAAAAATTCACTAATATTCAGTACTCCCCTTAGCTGAAAAATTGTAGTAGCAGCAGTAATTAAAATTTGAAATCAAAAAGTGCAACAGGCACAGCTTACATTATTTTAATAAGAGCTATACTCAAGAGTTTGAGAAAAAGAGCAGGATTGGTTTAAAGGAGCATACTGGGCAGAAATGAGGCAAACAGCTGGCCTACTGTACTAGCAAATTCCCAGTCCCAGACCAGTGGAAGCAGGGCAAGTTATTAAGGTGACAGGCTCAGCCTCTGTGTTCAGAACGCCAGCTACCCTGTGCATTAGTACCACCCGCTCCCCCAAGCACATACCCATACCACCAACTGCTGACCAAGGAGTGACAGAGACACTGACTGTGGGAGAAGTCTTTCCTGACTACAGTTGCAAAGTGTTGTGAGGGAACTCCAAATAAGGATGTACTATACCATCACTTAGTTACTTCATGTTGAAAGTTTTTTTTTCAGGTAGCCACTTTCCCCACCCCTGTCTATCATGAGGAATAAGTGGACTCCACAATAACTACCCATACCACTATTGTATTCAAGTATGTTGGGGTTGTTAAGTATTTCAAAGCCAAAAATGCCCTTAAATTCCAAATGCTGATAGGAAAAGGATTCATCTGTGATCTTAGTTTACACAGAAACATAAAATTTGATGTCAGATAAGGACTGCTTGACCCTCCCAGTCTGCCCATTTTTTCCTATCTACATTATCATAGCAGACCCTACTGATCTACTGCCTTTTCTGTGCCTCCCTTCCTTTTCACAATGACTCCCTTGTGCCTATCCCATGTAGTCTTGAAACTCAACACTGTTTTCTCTCCCACCACTTCTGCTGGAAGGTTGTTCCAGGAATTCACCAATCTTTTCTGTGAAGAAGCACTTCCTTACATCTCTCCTGAATCTACATGCCTCCGGCCTCGTAACATATCCCCTTTTTCTTGAGGACCTTTTTTTCCTGAAAAATACATCCCTACTGCACCTAATTCACCCCCGTGAGGTATTTAAGGGTCTGTATCATATCTCCCCCCCATCCAGGGTCTACATATTGAGGTCCTTTAGTCTCTCCTCATATGGCTTTTGATGCAGACCTTGCACCATTTTAGTTGCCCTCCTCAATACCGCCTCCACTCTGTCTATGTCCTTCTGGAGATATGGTCTCCAGAACTGGACACAGTACTCTAGGTGGTGTCTCAACAGCTATCTATCAACACCACCTCCCTCTGTCTGCTGGTGATATCCCTCCCTATGCACCCTAGCATCCCACTAGCCCTCACGACTGCCTTGTTGCACTGCTTGACCACCTTTAGGTCCTCAGATATGATTGCCCCCAGGTCTCTTTCTTGCTTGGTAGTCATCAAGACCACTCCACCCATTTTGTACTCCACCCCTGGGTTTCTGTGCCCTAAGTGCATTATTTTGCACTTTTTGACATTGAAACCCTGTGCCATATTCCTGACCACTCCTCTAGTTTTCTCAGGTCTGTGCTCATCCTTTCCATACCCCTCCCCCCGGAGTGTCCACCCTGTTGCAGATTTTGGTGTCATCCAAAAAGAGGCAGACGTTCCCTTCCAGCTCCTCAGCAATATCACTTATTAAGACATTAAAGAGGACCGGTCCCAGCACTGATCTCTGAGGCACGCTGGTCTCCTTCCATTCATCAGGGTGAATTCCATTTACCACCACCCTCTGTCACCTATCCCTAACCACTTTCTTATTCAGTTTATCACCTTTGGACCCACTCCTAAGATACCCAGCTTATTTACTTGTCTCCTGTGTGGAACAGTGTCAAAAGCCTTACTGAAATCTAGGTAAGGCACGTCCACCGTTCCACCCTGATCTAATTCTTTCGTCATCCAGTCAAAGAAATCTATCAGACTTGTTTGACATTACCTCATCCCTGTGAACCATATTGCCTCGGGTATTGGATTCAAGATATTTCACAATCCTTTCCTTTAGCAGTAATTCCATTAACTTTTCCACCACCAATGTTAGACTGACAGGCCTATAACTGCCAGCTTCCTCCCTGCTACCACTTTTTTTTTTTATTGTGACTTGGGACTACATCTGCTCTCCTTTAGTCCTCCAGAACCACTCCAGTTTCCAGTGAGGTGTTAGATAGGATAGTCAGAGGTGCAGTCAGTACCTCCATGAGCTGCTGCAAAAACTTGAATGCACCATGTCTTGCCCCATTGCTTTGTTCACTTTCAGATTAATAAGCCCCTTCAGGACTCTGTCCTCTGAAAAAGGACTAGTGTCTACCTCCCTCACTGTAAAGTTTCTCTTACTTTTTTGTGGCCCTTCCCCTTCTCCTTCCTCTATGAACACTGAACAAAAGTATTTGTTCAGGATGTCTGCCTTTTCCTGCCCCCCCGCACAATTCCCCCTTCCCTTTTTAACCTTACAATCCTTCCCTGATCTTCCTCTTTTCACTCACACACCTAAAAAACATCTTGTTCCCTTTTGTTTCCTCCTGGGCTCTTATTTATTTATTTAAAGTTGATAACTGGGAAAGGCACACTGAGCCC
Source organism: Neoceratodus forsteri (assembly GCA_016271365.2). NCBI lineage: Eukaryota > Metazoa > Chordata > Ceratodontiformes > Ceratodontidae > Neoceratodus > Neoceratodus forsteri. The sequence continues at coordinate 761,494,558 of CM057453.1, forward strand.
AGGCTTGATTCCAGGTGTGACCCGGGGGATAGGGTTACAGGAGGACTGAAACAATAGTTTACAATTCGGTTGTATGAATAGTAAAAAGAACAGACTAGAGAACATAATACAATATATACATAAATAAGATGAAGCAACAAAACAATGTCTACTTTATGATGTTTACAGAATAACTTATTTGAATGGAGGCTTTGGAGTAGTCAAAGGAGAGAATAGACTGGGCAGTTGAGATTAGGTGTTGACTGGGGAAGAGTGGGAGGAGAGGGACGAGAGGAAGCGACCACAGGGCAGGGGAGGGATGAACTTTATTTGACACTTTATGACAGGGAACGAGGGGGAGTCACAGAGGAGGGTGGATTGTTGGTTCCAGAGGCAAGGGAGATGGGCAGAAAAGGCTTAGACTCTGGAGGAGGAGCATTGGTGGGGGATTGAGAAGGTGCGTGGGTGTCTGGACCTCAGTAAGTAGGGAGCAGCAGCAACTGGCAAGAGGAGGGAAGAGAGATATTGCTGGAGGAGGTTGAACCAGTATTTGGCAATGACTGAACGTTAAGGAGTGAATGTATCTTCTGTGTGTGTGTGTGTGTGTGTGTGTGTGTGTGTGTGTGTATGTGTGTGGTGGGGAGATTCAGTAAGGATGGTAGAGCGCAGTGGTCAGTTCAAGGAGGGGAGTTAGTAGCAAATCAGCAGAATGCATTAAGGGTGGTGTTAAGACAGGAGAGGGAGGTAGCAGAGGCTGAAGCATAGATTATATCATCATAGTCAAAAATTGGGAGTATAGTTTTAGCTATTAGGACTTAGCGCAGGGGCAATGGAATGGAGTTTTTGATTTGATAAAGCACTCTGAGTTTGGGATGAAGCTTGGTGCACGTAGAGTCGATGTATATTGAGAAGCTGAAGTGTTGATCTAGCCATAGGCCTAGGTATTTGTAAGATGTCACTGAGTCTAGGGTGGACCCATTCAAGGAGGCGAAGGAAGGTCTAAGTGGGAGTTTAGACAGCTTGTGGGGCATCCCAGAAACCATGGAGACAGTTTTTCCTTTTGCCCTCCCTCCTTCCCTCTCTCTTTTTAATGTTCCTATTCCCTTCCCCCTTTGTCTCTACCACCCTGATTCCTTTATTAATTTGCACCCTGGTGGATTCTTCTCCCTTTGGGTTCTCCTTACTCTCTACTTCAGCCTGTGTGTGTGTGTGTGTGTTTCTGCCTCCTTTATTCCTTGTGCCACCCCCTCAGCTAGTTTAAATGTTCATCGAAGTAACATTTAAACCCTACACTGAGGACTGCAGATCCACTCCCAGATGGATGCAGGCCATCATTCCTGTATAAGCCCTTATCCTCCCAGATGGGTCTCCAGTGCCCAATGTAGCCAACCCCCTCCTCTCTGCACCATTCCTTCAGCCATCAGTTTAAACTCCTGCTGCAGGGAAGCCAGTGGTGTCCCATTTCTGTCAGACAGGTCAGCACTCACCATGTAAGTGTAATCCACCCCTCCCCACTGTGTCTAGGGGCCTGATGGAAACAATTATGGGGAGGGGCTCCCAAACTTGCAGTGGTCCATCCAAAGATAAAACCAGATTAGATGGAACATACCTGACTTTTGCAGATCAAGTGTTTCTTTGCTGTTGCACCGAGCAGCCAGAAAGGGGGAGGACTGCACTGTGATGTCTCCACTGTGGGGGCAATTGATGTCAGCAGGCAGCATGAAAATTCATAAGCAGCAGGAGGCTACACTCAGATGAAAGATAAAACAGCAATTAATTTATTTATGGCCAAAACAACAGCTCACAGGAGCTGGGGGCACAGCATGGAGACAGGCAAACTTAAATAGTGGCACAAGGCCACGGAACCCTACTTTAGGCTGAACAGACCATGGAGCTAGACTTCATGGAGCCGAGGGGCTTTGAATTGGGGCAGCAACATTTTAGGCCACACTAAACTTAACCACAGCGGCCTACCCACCGGCAGCTCAAATACTTGTACACCGCTTGACCTAGCACTCTCAGACAGTGGTATAACACTGGCTGCAGCACTCTCTCTCTCTTAAATTCATTCACCCTGCAACTAAGGGCAACAGACCCCAGGCCCCCAGCATCCCCGAAGCTAGCACAAAACACAGGTGATCCAGCTGACTCACCAGGCCCTCTTCTTTCTTCCCGCAGGCTGTCATGATAGGAATGAAGTGCCACACCGGGTATGGGATAGGTGGGCTGCCACCACCACCTAGCCCATGCCGCAGGCTGCTACCACTGTGACATCCTCACCATTCCAACCATCTAGGCCTCCACTACAAGGACTAGGCCCCTCCTGCCCTGATGCCGTGGAGCACAAGGCTGGCCAAAAATTCCTCCCCAGGCTGTGGCTTCCACACAGTGGACCCAGTCCCCATAATGGCCACAGTGCCCTATGCCACCCTCCTTTTCCCAAGTGGACTTAGTCACTGAGTCAACAAGCCCCGAATTACAGGCCAGGGCAGAGCCCTGATCCACTACTGACACTGTGTCTCTCTCCCGCCAGCCTCTCCTTACTGCCAAAATCAGCCCAATAAATACCTGATGGGCTAGACTGGCTCCACCCAACCAGCAGGTGGCCAGCCTCCCAAGCCCATACATAGAAGAAGTGGGTAGAGAGGGTCACTTTAGTAAGCACTTCCCAAAGGGGGTGCTTACACTCTCCCCCCTTTAAACCATTCACCTCCTGGTGAATGGGGCACCTGGCCACCCCACTGGAGGAAAAGGAGGCAGGATATGCACATCTCCCCCCCCCGGGGGAGCCACCAGGAAGCCTTGAACCACAGAGATCCAGAATCCCATGTACCCCCATAAACAATGCTGCTGCCCGAAGGTGAAACCCAGCATCCAGCTATTTTACCCTCCAACCAGCACAAATACTTCCAAACAATTAATTAACAAGAACAACAGGGAAACACTGAATAACATGCACAGGGTGGCAAATAAATTAAAGCATTGACCACAACCCTATCATGAAACACAGCATCTCTCACTGCCAGACACTCGTACCACACACACACACACACACACACACACACACACACACACACACCAAACACACTTATAGAAGGAGCTTTGTATTCCCCTATCATGCCATCACACACTCACACAAACACACAACATGCCACACACCACACCATCACACACTACCATCCCCCTGCAAATATCTTTATCAAACAGGGCACTTCACTTTGCAGCCAATAAGAATGACAGAGTACAAAAGACAAGTCCACAAAAGTCCCAACTTGCAATACTCTTCAGGGCACAAGCCACTGATTTTGTGTTTGTTTTTGTTTTTTGTTTTTTCTAACATTGCAGAACCAACACTTGAACCAGAACTTTAACTATAAGAGTAGAAAGAAGAAAGTGAAAAGCTCTCACCCACCATACAGCAGTCCCAACAGTTAAACAGGGGAAATAACAGTTATGGCATGTTCTAAATCAAGTTCATGCCTACTTCATCCTTCAGAGGGTAGGTCCTCCACTGCGGGTGTAATAGAATTGTGGATCTGGCTTTGTTGTGTAGCCCCTCTCCAGCGCCATCCGGGAGAGGGCCACTACCCCCACCTGGGTGGCCACTAGCCAGGTTAAGGGGTCTGAGTTCCCAAACTAACCTACGGGGGGTCCTTTCCCAACAAGATAAAATAAAATGGTGGTGCCTCCACCCAGAGTACATATTTAGTGGGTATGTATGACTGCAGTACAACCCCCTGGGATGTCGTACCAACCCACCTCCCCAGCAGTTACCCCAGGCATGGACTTACGAAGTTTGAACCTCTCCACATTCAGTTAAAACATTTTACCTTTTCCATTTCATCCAATATACAGGCTTACTAAAATTAGGCTCTGGATCCATTTTCTGCTGCAAAACAATAACTCATGATTTATTTACAGGGGGAGAGTTTTAGGAATGGAGTAAGAGGAATAGAGTTCAAGTAAGCATTTACATTTCCCCGAATTCACACTTCCCTTTGATTCAACCCCCAGATCTCAATTAATGCAGCCATCTAATCTGTCTAACTAGCTAACTGCTGCAGGTGTGCTCAAACCCAGACCCACAGGTCCCAGCCCATTCCAACCCCTAAGTCCAGTACCTGGGTACCCAGATTTAAGTTGCAGCTGGTAGCTGGCGTTGGCGTGCTTACTTGAATTAACAACTTTTTACATTTCTCTCTCTCTTTGGTTGGAGCTAAACCTTTATTTTTTCCCTCTAATCCATAGCTCTACCTCCGGCCCTAGTGGGCAAACATATTTACAGTCCCCAGGTGCAAGGCAATTCCTGCTTTTTACTCACAGTTCTGCAGATTCAGTCCTTAGATGGCACAGTTCACTGAAGTCCTGGGGATGGATGGCATCACAGCAGAACTTGGCACAGTGCTTGAACAGAGGGCACAGAGGCTTCAGCTTGCTCTCTCTTTCACTTGCTTGTCGATCTTCCAGCTTGTCCTCTTTGGTCCATTACAGGCCCTGTTGCAGTGCATGTGTGCAAGACCTGCTAACTACAGAGGACCCAGACCAGGGAGTAGCCCCATGGCCAGGCTCCCTCCGATTGGAGCACCCTAGCACTCGGGTACAAGACCCGTGAATCCCGGCCGTGGCAGACCCCACTTGATAGGGGTTAGCGAGTTCCCCACCTGGCTCTGGATATCAGCAGAACCTATTCAGCACATTCTCTTCTGCTTCTCTTTCTTTTTCTTTACTGCCACGGTGTGTAGCCACAGCAATCCAATTCTTTTCCTTCCTGTATCTCAGGAGCAGACAACAGGTACCCGTCCTCGAAAGGCACCTGTCCTTCTTCTGCTTTCACAGTCTCTCAAGTTCAACATAGCCACATTCTCGCTCTGGCTCACACATATCAACTGCACACTCAAAGTCCCTTTTCTCACCATGCAGGTACTTAGCAATTCTTCTACCCTATTCCAGCTACTCCTGAGCCCAATTTCCAGCGCCCCACTCCCCACCTTAGAGACATTGCAATGTGGGAGACCAAAACCTACCTCTCCAAAGCTCTCAGTGACTCCAACTATTGCAAAGATTCTTTTGACATGAAAATCCTTGACACTGTCCTCTCCCTCCTGACTGACCTCCTTAACTGCTCCCTATGCCTGGGGCAGTTCCAAACCACCTGGAATACTGCTACTATTACCCCATACTAACAAGCATTTGTCATTGCCAAATGTTTGCTTGCCTGGTATTAGCATTGGAAATGCAGGAGTTAGACAGATGAAGAATAGAAATGGCAATGAAGTGTTGAACTTCACGCCAACCACACCTCCATCCTGTATAGATGGACAGGCATTGGGGTAAGTGTTTGGGCCATCACCCATGACGTTCATGCTATGTCACCTCACCCTATTCTGCAGACACTGACACGTGTTGAGGTGTGTCTTGGGGTGTTTGGCTTTACAGTCACCCCATTCCATAAGGACATACGCTGAAATGGGTGCAGCATAAGAGAATGGGGTGAACTCTGGGGCTGAAGAGCCCAAGGTACACGTCGATGCCTGTCACTGGGTGGGGCGTGGGGGGTGGGATGGCATGAGCCATAAAGTCAGCAATCCAAAGGCACACCCCGATGCCTATCAGTCTATACAGGGTGGGACGTTATGGTTAGAAACCCTAACACCCTGGGCGTTTGTTAGTATTTGCACTACAAATATTCAACATGGCCTTTTTGAGACCCCACCTCATGAAAGCATTTGGGACCTCTTCTCATGAAGAGTGGCTGCATGATTTTGTCAATGTGTCCCGAACTTTGAGTTCCAACAGGGGCCGTGCCATTCTGCACCACATGTATGAAAACACAGATCAGGCAGGATATGAAGAATGACAGCTGTACTATCCATACAAAGGTGTGCAGAGATGGCAATATTGAAAATCTGTAGTGGGAATAGTAAAAATGATTGCACTTCCGAGCATATGTGGAAACTGCGCAACGCATGCACGTAACACAGTCATTTTATGGACTTTCATCACCAAATTTTCAACATAGGCATTTTAGGACCTCTGCTCATGAACAGTGTCACTGTGATTTTCTTAATGTGTCCTGAACACCAATTTCCTACAGCAAGCACGCTGTTCTGCGCCGGAAGTACAAAAACACATTTCAGCCAGGAAGTGAAAAATGACAGCTGTGCTGTTCATAAGGATGTGTGGAAAAATGGCAATGTTGAAAATCTGGAGTGAAAATATTGCAAATCTGCGAAGTTACGAGTGTGCATGGAAACTGCACAATGCACACTCGTAAAACAGTCATTTTTTGGGCTTTTCCCACCAAATTTGCAACATAGACTTTTTGAGAACCCACCTCATGAACTCTGGCACTGTCATTTCATTATTCAGTCCTGAAAGGTGATTCCGCGCAGTGGCATGACGCCATGACAGTGGCTGAATTCATGAGGAGGGGGCCCAATAACTCCATGTTGAAAAGTTGGTGCCAAAATTCCCCAAAATGCCTGAGATATGCACCAAAGTTGAAAAAACCCTATTTATGCCATTATATAGCTTACCGGCATTTCCTCAGTTCATGGTTGGCTTTGAAGAGTGCAGACGTGTTCTCAGTTCACTGAAGATCGCCGCGCCGGGCTCTGGAGGTAAGTGTGGGGTGGAGGGGGTGTGAGGAGGCAGGGTGCACAGATGGTGGGTTCAGGTTTGGGGAGGAGGCAGGACAGACTGTGAGGGACCATTTTCTGCTTTACAGGAAAAAAAACCATTGCGGGATGATTTTTTTTTTACAGGGGCATTTGGCACATGGGGGTGGGCTCCCAGCGTGCCACCCGAGTGTTTTTTTGGGGGAGCTGTAGCCTATGGGGATTGGGCACCCTGTCGGCACATGGGGGGGGCAAGCTGCGGGGATTGGGCACCCCTGGGCACAAACCCAACATTTGGGGGAACTTATGCCGATGGGGAGTGGCCCCCGCTGGCTAATTACACTGAGGGGATGAAGCCGACGATTGGTCCCTCGCCAGCAAAAAACTGTTCTGGTGGGCACATGATGTCGAGAGGTTGGGCACCCTTGGCACAGGGGCGTAATATTGTTTTGTGAACATGGTGACGGCTTGCCGCGCGTTCACAAACAAAATTACAATAGGCAATGTTCCGCACAGCAATGACGAGTTGCTCCCTCATTGCAGCGGAATGGCTGATGCTGCAATGACGAGGCAGCTCCTGATTGCTGCAGCAAAAACGTTTCAACTTGGTGGCACTTTTGGAGACCAGTGTCATCAGCACACTGTGCCTCCATTGGTGCACCAGTGCCAAGCCCCCAAATGCAGTGCCTCCGTTGGCTGCCACAGTGTCGTGCTTCCACAACCTGCTTCTCTCCTAAGCTGCCACATAATGTTTCTTGCACATGTGCACAAGCAAACATAAAAAGTGGAGATAGCACCAACTCAAACAACTATAGGCCCATCTCCAACCTCCCCCCCAAAAGCCCTTGAAAAAATCATGGCCGACCAACTCACCGAGTACCTGGTTGTCCACAATTTCCTTTGTAGAGAGCAACATGGCTTCAGATTGGGCCATAGCACAACCACTGCCCTCATAGAGTTCTCTAATTTCATTCACTCTGCCCTGGACAGAAAACAACTTGCTGCAGCCATCTTCATAGACCTCTCAAAGGCTTTCGATACAGTCTCCCACCCTCTCCTCCTAGACATACTCCACCTTACTGGTCTATCACACGGTCTCCTCTCCTGGGTCACCAGCTACCTTACAGCTAGATCCCAAAGTGTTAAGATAAACAACACCCTATCTACCACCCTGACTGTCCACTCTGGGGTCCCCCAAGGTTCCATTTTGGGCCCTCTGCTCTTTAGCATCTACTTAAATGCCCTACCCAAATCCCGCTCCAGTAACTTACTGCTATACGCTGATGATGCTGTCCTCTATGCCTCGCACCCCAGCCCAGCTGTCCTACAATCCTCCCTCCAAGACTCTTTCAACAAGATTGAAAGCTGGTTCACTGATCACAGACTCGTGGTCAATGTCAAAGAAACAAAGGCCATGCTTTTTTCCCACCGGCAGAGCAAGGCCAAGGACGCAGAACTTAAAGTCCTCTCCCACGCTCACCTCCCTCTGGAAGAGGTTCATACCTATAAATATCTCGGCCTTACCTTTGACACCTCCCTGTCCTTCTATGCTCACATTAACATTCTATCCTCAGCCATTAATGCCCGCATAGGCCTCCTCTACTGGCATAAGGACTGCCTACCACCAGAAGCACTCAATCTGGCTGTCACCTCTTCTGTCCTCTCTCTCGTTGACTATGGGCTCCCCATCTATGCAGCCGCTGACCACACCACCTTGAACAAAATTCACCTAGCTATTAACAAAGCATGCCGACTCCTCCTAGAAGCAGACAAACGCTCCCATACTTGCACTCTCTATGTCCTCACCAACATTCTCACTCTGACGGAAAGACTACAATATCAAACTTTTCTCCTCACCAAAAAAATCTACCTGGGGTTGTCCGCCCTGGGGGTCTCTGCCTCCCTACTCTCATGCTCCCCCTCTGCAACCACTTGTTCCACCACCAAACACATGTGGACCGTGCCCAGGGTCAGGACCTCCCTAGCTCAGCGATCCTTCCCTTATAGAGCCCCGGTATGGTACAACAAACTCCCCCCAGCCATTACCTCATCCCCAAACTAGGGCACTTTAAGACTACCCTAAAAAAACACCTTCTCTCTTTGCACCACTGCCAATGTAACTGCTAATCTACCTCTCTGACTTAGCCCCTCCCAGAGCTGCCCTATACTGGCCCTGGACAACGTCTTCTCCTAGACAGCACCCACTAACTCAGTTTCCCCAGCCTACAGATCCACTGACTTCTCAAGCTGACCTAAGTGCTAGCACTTGGGCATCGCTGCCTAAACCAATATGTACCACTCCCAACTGTTATTTACAACTGAGTCTGTATTCAATGCATGGTACAACTACCCATAGCTACCAACTGTATAGGACAGTTTTGTTACTGAGCACTGTATTCTGCTATTTGACAATGTCCATGAGGCTGCACTTGCTCTGTAACAGTTTTCATTTGTAGCTACATTAAATACCCTAGCTACTACATGTATAGGTCAACAGCCACTTTAGCTATTGTATGTAAAATACTTCTGTATAAGATGTGATTGTTACACTTCTGTCCTATATCATTGTATGTATGATTTATATTGATGCAGAGCCTTTGTAAATGAGTCTATGACTCAAAGGGCTGTAATTCTTATGATATGTTTAAATAAATTAGTGTACAGACCTAACATTCCCAGATATTTGGTTGCGGTCAAAATGTTGAGTTACATTGGTCTCAAGGACAACATACAGTTACAATAATCGTCACTGATATTAAATGGAGATGGACAGATTGTGTTTGGTATAAATTCTTACCAGACAAAAGGTTGTCTCTCCAGGTGTAATGCACCCGCCCCGATTGATGATGTGCAATACTGCATCTAGAAGCACTTGAGGTGTGTAATGCTTATGCCCCGATTGATGATGTAAAACACTAGCGGAAATGAAGCAAATAGTTACAAAGTAATTTATTTAAAAAATTTAAAGCATTTAAAGCATTTAAAAGCATCCTATATAAAGCAGTGTGCAATACTGTGTCTATAAGGGCTTGAGGTGTGTAATGCTTATGCCCCGATAGATGATGTAAAACACTGGCGAAAATGTTACAAGTTACAAAATAATTTATTTAAAGAAATTAAAGCATTTAAAAACATCCTATAAAGCAGTGTGCAATACTGCGTCTACAATGACTTGAGGTGTGTTTGCTTAGGCCCAGACTGATGATGTAGAACACTGGCAAAAATGTTACAAGTTACAAAGTAATTTATTTAAAGAATTAAAAGTATTTAAAATCATTTAAAAGCGTTCTATAAATAATTAAAAGCTACCGATTGAGCTAATTAAGATAATTGATATTCAATGGTGCCGAGTGGTTATGTTGTTGTCATCAACAGGAGGACACTATGCAGAATGAATTTCAGATGATTGCAAGTACAGAGAGAATGAAGATAAGGAACAGATGGTAGAGAGATGAGAAAGAGAGAGAGAGGTTTGTTTGTGAAAAGGTATGAAAGGTCGTTGATCTGCTGTAGATCAGATGTCACAAGCATTTAGTCACCGGTGATACAATCTGAACACGATCAGTATACCGGTGGCAATACTGAGAATCGGCATTATGCCCACAACGGCTAGTCCGTGGCAACAAATTATGTGATGAAAAGTCCATATGCCAATAAATTAAATGAATAATAAAATTCTCTAGATTGAAGAGTCTCACTCTTCCTTTTTTTTTCTCTCAGCACATTTACATTCTCTCATTCCTCATCATTCCTTAGCATTCTCGTCTTTTCCCAGGCTTAGACACAACCTTTGTCCTTTTACCTGGCTCAGGACACAACTGTTGTTCTCTTTCTAGGCTCAGAATGCAACCTTTGTCTTTTTGCAGGATCAAGACACAACCTTTGCCCTTTTTCTAGGTTCAGGGCACAACTCTTTCTTGCAATATGCAGCTTTCCCTTTTCCATTTGAGCTGCGCTTCTCTCACCACTGTGGTGTAACTTCAGAACAACGCAGAAAATTCAGCAACCTGCAGCTTTCCTTTTTTCCTCTTCCCAGCTGCTCCTTCATTGCTTCTGTTTCCTTTTTCCCTGATGGGGCAGGCACTCACTGCCCTGAGGGACAAATTGCTGGCAGCCCCCAGGCAGGCCCATCTCACAGCCCCATTCTCTCTAGGGACAGGAGCTCCTCTGCTCCTGGAAGAGCTCCCACCAAACTGACTCAAACTCCAGCAGTCCTTGCTTTATTTGGAGCTTTTCCTTACTCCCCATTGGCTGGAGCCACAGTCCTTAGGCAAAAATTAATATGTATGAGGCTCCCTTAATGCCTCATTGGTACAGAAAAAGGTACCTCAACTTTCCTGGTATTTCCCCCAAAAGTCCTTTCAATCAGTCCCAGAGTCCCTGGCAAGAATTCTGACTCAGTGGTTGGCTGGCTGATGTCACATGGCTGCCCAACATGGCGGCTGGAGTAAACAGTGTCCCAACATTTTAAGTGTTCCAAGATCAAAGTGTCCCTGCAGCCAAACAGTAATCATTATTTAGTCATTTCCCCACCATTTGGTAGCCACCCCTGTGCCCTGCAAAGCAACTGTACATTTTAAAACATCAGTCAAACCCGCTGGCTGTCGCTACTGCCATTTCAACCTGTTCCCAGGCAGCTACACACATAGCCTTACTTTCTGGCTGCGGTCCGTGAACATATTTATTTATTTTTTTCCCCCATGGACTGGCAGCCTTCCCTTTTTTCTTTCACACCAGGGCTTTATCTATTTAGTTAATTTTCCATCTTCCCCTGCCTGTCTCTAGCGCTAAACACTATCTCCCCAGTGCTAGACAGGTTCTTGGTACTTCAAAGGGGTGCCACATCATGAATATTAATGAAGTGGCATCCAGATCCCCGAGCGTGATTGGCGCTCACAAAAAAACAATTTCCTTTATTCCGGTTGCCTCTCCATCCCAGCTCAGGTCTCCAATCCCTCTCTTGCCCTGTAATGGGACCGGGACCACCGAAGAGGCAAACCAAACTGGCCGTACATGACCACATGATAATGCATGCACTTCTGCGCATGCGTGGAGCTCTCCGGCACCGTAGTGCCATTTCTAACACTGGCAGCTCCATGAACCTGCTCCTCCAGCCCCTCCCCTCTCTCTCTCTCTCTCTCTCTCTCTCTGCAAAACAATGCAGGGTCTGGCAGGAGAGACCAGAAAACACATGGAGCAAGCCAGAAAGACCCCAAAAAGAATGGGGGGTGGACCAAACCCCAAGGGAAACCAAGCCTTTTTCGGGGGCTTACAGGTAAGCCCCCCAACAGGGGGGTTACAGTTGTTTCTCCACCAAACTAATCCATCGCCACAAAATAATATTTGGTGCATCTTCCTGTAACATCCTGGATGGAGGTGAAGTGTTTAAACAAAGTCAGTCCCGTCCAAAAGGAGTTGGGGGCATTGCATGGAGACAGGCAAACTTAAACAGTTGCACAAGGCCATGGCACCCTACTTTAGGCTGAACAGGCCATAGATCTGGACTTCATGGAGCCCAGGGGCTCTGAACTTGGGAAGCAACATTTTAGACCACACTAAACTTAACCACAGCGGCTTACCCACCGGCAGCTCGACTACTTGCACACTGCTTGACCCAGTGCACTCACATGGTGGCATAACACTGGCTGCAGCTCTCTCTCTCTCTCTCAGAACCACTCACCCTTTAACTAAGGGCAATGGATCCCAGGTCCCTGGCATCCCCAGACCTAGCACAAAACATGGGCTATCCAGGGGACTCATCATCCGTCTTCACCCTCCCTGTAGGCTGTCACGACAGGAATGGAGTGCCACACTGTGTACGGAGTAGGTGGGCTGCCACCACCATCTAGCTCTATGCCATAGATTGTCACCACTGTGATGTCCCCACCATTCTAACCATCCAGGCCTCCACTACAAGAACTAGGCCCCTCTCACCCCAGTGCCAAGGATCACAAGGTGTGACACAAATTCTTCCCCGGGCCATAGCTCCCACACAACATATCCAGTCCCCATAATGACCGCAGTGCCCTATGCCACCCTTCTTTTCCCCAAGCGGACTTAGTCACTGAGTCAACAAGGCCCAAATCCCGGGCCAGGGCCAGAGCTCTGATCCACTAGTGACACCATGTTTCTCTCCCACTGGCCTCCCCCTACCGCCAAAATTGACCCAATAAATACCTGAGGGGCCGGACTGACACCATCTGACCAGCAGGTAGCCACCAGCCCCCCCCCAAGCCCATACATAAAAGAAGTGGGTGGAGAGGGCCACTTTAGTAAGCACTCTTTGAAGGGGGTGCTTACATAAGGCTCTTAGAACAGACTGCACAAGATATATTTTTAATAAAGCAAACAGCATGCATATATCTCTGCTGGGAAGTTTAGTGTTATCTTGCTTGGTTGTGCATTTGTGCAATGAAAATTAAATACTCCTAGAAATTCAAACTATCTCTCACAGTTGAAAAAGGGTTAAGCCAGATTCAAAGTGGGGGGGATACACTTGTAACCCCTAGGCTGCGCTATTCTAAGGGCTACTACCCCTACTTGTCCTTCTAAAACAAGGTTGAAGTGCCTGGGTTCCAAATTAATAATTACCGTGGTTCCCCTACCCTCAGTAAACACAATAAGTTTGTGCCTCCGCCCACAGTAAGGTATGTGGGGGTGTCTATCTAACCTGGTATAGCCCTCTGAGAAGCTATAACCACCCACCAGCCCACCTAGTGATTAAGTACCTTTGCAACAAATACAACCCTTTTCAGCAGGGAATACACAGTTAGCAATGAACATTAATAATATGCTCACACTCCTTGGACTTACCACCAGGGTCTGGTCTTCTGGCAAATGCCCTGGAGCCCCCTGCAAAGCAATATCACATGCAAGCATACACTTTCAAATGCTTTTTCCCCAAGTCACAGTGAAGTTTAACCAGACAATAAATTGCTCCCAGTCTGCTTAACAGTGAAACAATGAATTTGATTTATTGAGGGGATGTGAACAAGGAAGGGGTGCAAATCTCGATAAATGATGGCTAAGCTGGTATTAGTAACGGGGGGAGGAAAGGGTTTCTAGGTTCCACAGGAAATTAACAATTCTCACTTATTTCCAAGCTGCCTCTCCCGATGCGTTGTTAATGTAGAGGGAGCTCTGTTCCAGAGCAGGGGGTGGGGCGCTGAATAAATATTACTGCAGACAGTCATATCCATTTCCAAATGTCTTTTTATTTTAAATATGGCAAACCTCAACGTATCACCTACGGTGTAGGCTTTTTCAAGAGATGCCTTTATTTTGTTATTCACAAAAATTTTAAAATCCTTTATTCAGTATATACTGTAGATTCTCTATGTTATTAATTCTGTATCTCCTGATGTAAAACACATCTAAATTTTATTATATACTTTGATATTCTTTCTCATTCTTTACTTCATTTTGTTATTTGTCCCCTCAGGTTCCTGGCCTGTTGATGCAGCCCTTCCTTCTGCATAAGACGCCAAAAGGGCTGCATCAACAGGCCAGGAACCTGAGAGGACAAATAACAAAATGAAGTAAAGAATGAGAAAGAATATCAGAAGTATATAATAACATTTAGATGTGTTCTACATCAGGAGATACAGAATTAATAACAGAGAATCTATATACTGAATAAAGGATTTTTAAGCTGGTATTAGCCAGGATATTCTGAATGCAATTTCTGTAGTCCCTGAAGTACAGGCTTGCAACTGCTGGGTACTCAGAGTGTGATGCTGGTTAGCCAGAACGGTGCCCAGGATTGCAGCTGCTGTTGGGGCCCTTGATGGGAAGAAAAGATGATTAAACATGCACACAGAAAGACCTTGACTAATTGTATCCTTGGCCAGTTGGCCTAGTCCACTGAAACCCTATAAAACACATTGAGTGAAATTAGTGGTACCACAGAATAATTCAAGAGCTTGTGCAGGGAGGTACCCTGGATTTACTCACAGCACCAATAGGTAGAAGATGGCCTGGCGAAATTAAAACCTGTTGCAGAGCACTGCAGATCATGGGGAAGCTGGGCCGACATGACTCACCTCCGCTTCATGACCTTTCCCTCCAGGTGGCCACAACCTGCAATACCTTGCTGCACAGGGGCTGGATCCCCAAGCTGGTCTCTCACTGAGAAAACTGTAACTGGTGCAGGAATAGACAGCTTGGGCCAGGTATAGCATGAGACCCAAGGTCTGATAAAACACTTCTGGAAAAGTTCAGTTCTTTTGACTGGTGAAAGCCTCCAGCTGGCTGACAACTTAGCCACACAAGGCAACTGGTTCCTGGTGGCAAACAGGCATCCCTGGTTGGTATGCTTCGGCCCATCTCAAACATTCAGCACATTACATGGAAATAACAACCACTCATCATCCACTTCTAAGTTCGGCTTCAGGCCGGTTCACAATTACAGCTGCTCTGCTGAGCAAACCTTTCAACCTGCAGAAGGCAGTCTCTGGCAACTGATTCCCGAACTTGGGACCGCAAACACATGTCAGAGGAAACTAGGACTTTCCTAGGCCAGAACCCTGCAAGCTTGAACAGAGATCCTCACTCCACTGAGTCTCAGAACGAACTGCTTACAGTTTGAAATTAGTTCTCGGATTAGTCAATTTTTCTTGCATTCCAATTGGTCAGGGGGAGCTGTCAATCACAATCTTGTGTTCTCATTGATTCCTTCAGGTGCCAAACCTTAGATTTCACAGTTTTTCCCACAAGGCACCTGAACTAAGGACCCCTAAAGGTCCCAAGTGTCCCAATTGGTCCAATTCCTGGAAGTCCCGAACCAAACATGGTGGCTCCCATTTGGATGCATTAGCTGCAAGAAGGCAGGTTAAAATGAGCACTCTAATTTAAATATAGCAACAAATTAGAAGTACATATTTACAATAACAGTTAGGGCTCCCTCTGCTCTAACAGTGAGAGCAGAGTGGAGCAAATCGGGGTAATGCCTGGCCGGTCGCAAGCTCTGAAGCACTCGGACCCATAGTCCAGGACATTCACAACACACTGGCAGTGTCACTTAAAGGGACAGGCATGGAGGCACATCATGGCTCTCTCACGCAGCTCAATAGGGTCACAAATAACCATGGATTTATTGTTTCCAGTGGATGTCTGCCTGGCAGTGGGCATTACTGGAGCCCTGGGAGACACATAAGGTAAGCCCCATATTGGTATGTGGGGGGGGCCTACACATGTCCATATATACTGTAAGTGCAACCTTTTAAGCTCTACTGACGTTTTTAAGACAATGCTTCATTCACACACAGTGCTGCAAGTTTCTGCTTGGTTTTTATTTATTACTTTGGTAACCGGGTAGGTGCACTGATCCCAGGGACCGTTTTCACCTCTTTTAATAGTAAAACAGCTCTGGTTCACAAACACTCAATTCATGGGGTCTGTATTCCCAGTCTAAGGGGTCTACAGGTATCCTCTAGCCCTGCAGATCCTATCTAGCCCAGTGTTAGTGTACAGCTCCAAACCACAAAATCCCTTAAAGGGATTATTCATCATTGACATTACAATCCTGCTTTTTAAATTGGTGCTTTTCCTGGTGTCAAAGCAGTATTCACATTGTAACAAGATTACAAGCCTATGTTTTTTTTAAACATAGTTTATTGGTTTTATGCATTATAACATGAGTTACATACAGTCTTACATTACATACTGTAGGTTTGAATACAAGGTATAGTAACATAAAAAGATACAATTGCACAACAAATTCTGTCACTCGTTGGTGAAGTTTGCTACATAAACATAGAAACATAGAAACTGTCAGCAGATAAGGACCGTTGGGCCCATCTAGTCTGCCCATAAGCCTATCCTTGTTTGTGGCCTTTGACTCTACTTGGTCATTGGCCTTCTCCTATCCTTCCCACCCTAAGGGTCCCTTTATGTTCGTCCCATGCATGTTTTAAGCCCCCCAATGTGTTTGCTCCCACCACCTCCTGTAGCAGATCGTTCCATGTATCCACCACCCTTTCTGTGAAGAAAAACTTCTTCAAATTCCCCCTTATCCTGCTCCCTCAAGTCTCTTATTGTGTCCCCTTATTCTTGTACTACTCAGACATTGAAATATACCACCCCCCCTGCACCTTGTTTATGCCCTTAAGGTACTTGAAGGTCTCTATCATGTCTCCCTGCTCCCTCCTTTCCTCCAGTGAGTACTTATTGAGATCCTTCAGTCTCTCCTTGCATGTTTTCTGGTGCAAGTCCTGTACCACCTTGGTCACTCTTCTCTGTATTGCCTCCACCTTATCTATGTCCTTTCAAAGATGCGGTCTCCACAACTGTACATAGTATTCAAGGTGAGGCCTCACTAGTGTTTTATACAACAGAATCACCACCTCCCTCGTTCTGCTTGTGATACCCCTGCGTATGCACCCTAGCATGCCACTGGCCTTCCCTGCAGCTTTTGTACTCTGCTTAGACACTATTAGGTCATCGGTAATGATAATCCTGAGATCCCTTTCTTCCTTGGTGACTGTCAGCAACTCCCCCCTCATCCTGTAGCCCCCCGCCCGGGTTCCTGCATCCCAGGTGCATTATTTTGCATTTCTTTGAATTGAACTTCAGTTGCCACATCTCGGAGCAGTTTTCCAGTTTCCTTAGATCTCTCCTCATTTTCTCCAGCTCTTTCAGAGTATCTAACCTGTTGCAGATCTTTGTGTGATCTGCAAACAAATTTGGTACTGGTTACAGTCTATAAAAAGGCTATATGAAAGGGCTCCCCCCCCACACCACCATTAATACATTCCCTGAGAACTTAGAATAGGAAAGAAAAAAAGAAAGAATAGTACAGTACAGATAGTGTGCAAAATCCTCATGCCTGATATCTGATTTGATTTGGTCACTCTCTGAGTTACTGGAGTTTCATATGCAGACCTCCACGTAGGTGGTAGTGCTCTAGCCACAGGCATGGCCTCCAACTCAGCCTGCCAATGCCAAAAGGCACACAGGGTACATAGCACTCCACCACCCATCCCCTGATAGCCAACCATCCTACTTTTCAACTCTCCTCCCCATCCTGGGCTGGTATCTCTGCCTTGATAAACTCCTCAAAGGCCAGCCATTTCTTATTGTGTACTGTGAGGTTACCTCTGGCCCTATACAGTATATCAGCTTTTCCAGGGTGGCACATTCACCCAGCTGTTTTAGCCATGCCTAGCACGTGGGTGGTTCCTCAAATTTCCATAATGTAAATTTGCCTGATTTGGAGCATAGTATGGTCATGTAGATGAACTTCCTAACCCCCTCTGTGATTCTCTGCATCTTGTCTAGATCTCCTAGGAGTACCATCTGTGGTTCCAATTTAATTTGGGTCTGCCCTATTGTTGTTAGGTAATCCCTTCAATGTTTTTCCAGTAGGGTTGTAGTTTGGAGATATAAACATCATTTGGGTTAGGTCCCCTGGCGTAAGGTTACATCAGAGGCATTACCCTGAGTGTGTTGGGGAGAATCTGGAAAGCCTGTCAGGAGTGTAGTATGCTTGTTAGAAGATGAGAAATTGCACAAATTTAAACTTACTATGAATGGAAATACTCCATCCGTGCTGTGGTATGCCCTCCCCATCTTCCTGGTCAGTGTCGATGCCCAATGTGTTTTGCCACTTTTCCCAGGTGTTCACCCATTTGCCCAGGATTCCAGTTAATAACAGTTTGTAAATGGTTGACACCGGTCCAGTCATATCCTGGGCATTGTGCAGCATCATGGCCAAACCTCACAGTTCCTATAATCCCTGTGTTGGACCAAAGGTTGAAGAGATGTGGTGCTTCATTTGAATGTATTTAAGGGTGTGTGAGTCTGGGAGGCCATATTTTCTTGTGAGCTTTGGAAAGGTACACAGTTTGCCATTCTTGTAAATGTGGCCCAGTTGGGTAATGCCTCTCTGTGCCCAACCTCTGTAGCCTGGATCATTCAGGAATTCAGAGTATATTAGGTCACCCCATAAGGGAGTGAGATTGGTGTGCAACAAGCTAGTTCCCATTAGTCTGTGTACCCTATACCACATTTTCAGCAGGTGTGATACCATTGGGTTCCCCTGACCCACACCAGTTGTGCTCTGTCGATGCATACAGTTGGTCCATAAGTCTCTGCTTTTCTGTGATTTCTTTCTCCATTAGAATGCCTTTGTGTTTACAGTTGACACTGTATCAGTCCCTCAGGCCCACCCAGTAGTACTTCTTGAAGCGTGGGACCTTCAAGCCTCCATTATACAGGGGAAGAGTGAATTGGTCTTAACTGACCTGAGGAGTTTTATTTGCCCACAGCCATTCTGTGCAGCAAGCCTGTAAGTGTTTAAAGAACTTACTGGGTACACTAACTGGCAAGACCTGAAAGAGATAGAGGAATTTTCATAGCATTGTCATTTTGAGTAAATTTGCTCTGCCTAGTAAGGTGGGTGGAGGTGTCTTCCATTTATTTATTATGTGTGGTTCATAGCTTAGTGCTTATGTAACATATAGTTGAATGAAGCAGATGGTTGTTGGATACAGAGGCCAGCACTAAGAGGACAATGTTTACTATGTAGTAGTATAGAATGATTTGTGCTTAGGTACTTGGATGCTTGAATTGAGTCGATTGATAATATTTGATGGTTTTGGTCTTTCTCTGTATCCCACCTGTAGGAATTAAGCTTGGTTTAGAATTATGAAAGCCCCCCGGTGGGATAAGAGTGCCGCAGAAGAAGGAGGTGTCGGGGAGGATGGTGGGTGAGTGCGACTTGCTCTAAGCAGAGCGGAAGGCATCTGCTTGATTTAAATAGGCTGTGGGGGAGGAGCTCTTCCCCCACATAATTACTGGCAAGCCATTCAATTATTTGTGGTTCATAGCTTAGTGCTTATGTAACATATAGTTGAATGAAGCAGATGGTTGTTGGATACAGAGGCCAGCACTAAGAGGGCAATGTTTACTAGGTAGTAGTATAGAATGATTTGTGCTTAGGTACTTGGATGCTTGAATTGAGTCGATCGATAATATTTGATGGTTTTGGCCTTTCTCTGTATCCCACCTGTAGGAAGGAAGCTTGGTTTAGAATTATGAAAGCCCCAAAAAAGAATAGATAATGTCAATGATTGTTCTGTAACTGAATGCTGAAGAAGTCATGCATGACAACAACTAATAATGATAGGAATTAACGATCACCTCCTCCAACTCCAGAGAGTGTGACCAGTAGCACTCAGGAGAGGAAAACCCCCCTTGGGGGGAAACCTCTGAGGACCCATGGCTACTGACCTGCCCATCCTTCTGGGCATACTAAAGGAGAGAGATCCTAATTAAACTAAATAATTCAGCTAATCTGATTTCTAATTTGTAGAATTTAATCCAGATAAATGAAGCTTAAGCAAGAACGAATTGTAAATGTCCAGTGAAGTAATTTCCTCCTAATAAATTCCGAGTCCGAGAACCCATGTACAATTCGGAATGATGGAGAGTTGATATATTGAAGAACCATCTTCCGTACTTCAGTTGATAGGGCATAATCCATGGAATTGTATGATGGTGGAGATGAAGTTGATGACTGACGAAGTCAATACAGGAGACCAGAAGATAGTTGCATCCAAGTTTTGACGTCAACGAGGCAAGACAAATAGAAGTAGTATGACTTCCAGGTTTCTAATAATAGTGGGCTTGTATAGTACGAGGAATGAGAGAAGGCTTGAAGCCAGGCTATCGAGTGATGAATCCAGTTCTGATAAGTAAAGTATAGTCTTTAGGACTTGATATGAAAGCAATCAATCAATCAATCAATCAATCAAAATCTTTATTTATTCAGGCGGACATCATTGCGCGAAGCTCATTTACAAGATGGACCTGATAGGTCAAGATCAAAACAAAGTACAGTAGCATACATAAACAAATACAGAGAAAAAGACAAAGACTTTAATATAAATAAACAGGTACAGTAATAAAAAACGTATATACAAGCAAGGTAGCTAATGGTTTTGGACCACAAAACAAAATAATTCAGACAGGTTTGACTCAAATGACTGTAAGGTATTGGGATTGTGAAACTGGTCAGGTGTGTTGTAATTGGATAGATACTTAAGCAAATAGATATGGGGGGATAATAAAGGGAATGGCAATGGATTGTAGGGGATATTGTAGCTAAGTTTAGAAAAAGCATATAAAAGGAGATAGGAAAAAAAAAGGGGGGTAAAGGGTAAGAAGGGACTAGGCTTAGTGAAAGCAGTTGCATATCTCAGGAGAGACTTATGAAGAGCTTTTAAAGGATGCTATAGGGATGAAGGTGTTCAATTTTAGGGTCTTCTGCAGAGAATTTCAGGTAGATGCTAAAAAGTAGCTAATTGCAGATCTCCCATGCCGGTACAGACTTAGGTATCTTCAAGGTGATAAGGCTATTGCTTCTTAGGGCATATGATCTAGGTGTAGCCAGAGTAAAGCAATATAAGGTGGAAGTTTGTTTGACAGAACTTTGTAAATCCATAAAGCAGCATTTTTATCCCTTCTAAGGTGTAAGGATGTCCAGCCAACAGCATTATAGAGAGCAGTGATGAGTGTTGAAAGGAAGATCTGTGATGAATCTTAGAAGCTCTGTGGTACAAGGTATCCAATTTACTTAAATAGGACATAGTACAGTGGCCATATAGGAAATCTGCATAATCGATGAGAGAAAGAAATGATGCCTGTATTAGTCTCTGTTTAGACTCTCTGGTTAGATAATGTTTGATTCTGAAGAATAGGCCGAGCCTCTGTCTGAGTTTTTTCAGGAGCTCCTCAACATGTTGAGTGTAATCAAATCTGTTATCAATCCATACCCCTAAATATTTGAATTTATCCACATAATCAAAATTTTCTCCAAGGATGGTGGATAGTTGGGGAAGAGTGTTTGATGAGAGAGTGGTAGAATATATATTGGTGGAGAAGAAGCCTTTGTCTTCTTGGCATTTAATAGTTTCTTTTCAAGTAGTTGATGTTGCAGCAGGGAGAATTCTGATTGTACTAACTCACAGGCCTTTGATGGTGAGGGATTACTGACATACAAGACAGTATCATCAGCAAAAAGGTGAACATTGGCAACAGTGAGGTTGGAGTCAATGTTGTTGATGTAGATAGCAAAAAAGGATAGGGCCCAGGATGGGTCCTTGCGGTACTCCCCTTAGAAGTGGTTTTGAGGAGGATAGGACACCTTCATTTTTCACCTGCTGTATTCTATCAGTGAGGTAACATCTGAACCACCCAAGAGAGATTGAATCCAGGCCTAAGGAGTGTAGTGAGAAAATTAGCAGCTCATGATCCACTGTATCAAAGGCTTTACTTAGGTCTAGAAATACAGCACAGATGCTGCTTTTTTTGATTTTGATTTTTTGAATGCAATGGCTGTAGAGCTGAGCTGGAATAATGGCAGGCTGTAGAGGATAATCAGAAGCACTGGTGTGAGGTTATGAAGCATCCAAGTAGTAGAATATGGTGAGCCCAAAAAGTAAATAAGTCAGTTGGACTGCTAATCCGAAGTGAGATGAGTAGGAGCAGGATTGCACCAATGTAGGCAGATGAGAAGGAACAGGACATGGCAACCAGCCCCTGAAGAAAGCGTAGCTGAACTAACAGCTGGTGAGATAGGAGAGAGGCAGCTGATTCCAGTATGGGAAGCACAGCCAGACCTAGGAATGTCTGCTGGCAGAAATCGAGCATGGTAGATAGTCCCTTCGACAATGCGCAGGAATCTATCAGCTGTAGAGGTACGTAACTGCATGGAAGAGACTGAGGTTGAGATATGGCAACTGGACGAGAGGAATAACATTGAGAACTGAAGGTATGCAAAGTTCGAGGCATGAAAACCAGACGAGACCCGAAGAATCCTAGATGGAGATAACTGAAGAGGCTGAATCCAATTAAGTAGCGTTGTCACAGGTCTGAATTCAGTAGAGCACAAGCATGATAATGAAAGTCTGCAGAAGACTCCAACCAAGTCCTGGAAAGGAAGCAGCAGCAATTCCATGGCTGAGGCAGCAGGGCAAAACATCCAAAAAACACATGAAGAAGAACAAACGACAGATAAAATCAAATCAAATCTTTATTTATCCAGGCGATCATCATTGAGCAAGCTCATTTACAAGATGGACCTGCTGTTGTCCAAGACAGTTATACATACATAGATTGAGAATACAAAGTACAACATGTGCAAAGAGTTGCAAACAAATTTACAGAAAAGTGGTAGGTGCACGATATACATTCCAAAGGCTCTTGTTGGAACATACATGCATCACTCAACTTTGCTGTGGTATATAGACTCCAAGTATGCAGGAGTTGAGGTGGTATGTTTAGTCATTCTTAGTCAAGCCTCCATCAGAGGGTACAATTCTTTGCATTTCAGCCCTCAGTGACCGTTTACCATACTTGGGTGAGGGTCCTGGGCTGCATGGGGTCCCTAATGAGGTCTGTATGTTCCGCTTATACGGTGAGAGGAGAGTAATATGGGAGAAGTGGCGCCTTGGGTGCTGAGGGCCACTATGGCAGCTGACTAGTGGACTTGATTAAAATAGGGAGGGGAGGAACTAGGTTCGTGGCTGGATGTGGTAAGGATACGGAGTGAACCGTCAGCAGGACAGCTAGGAACTATGGAAACACTTACAGATTTCGGCGAAGGTTTTGTCATAAATGATCCTAAACAGGGCAAAACTGACAGGAGAGCTGAGTCTCAAAGATCTTTGTACCCTGTTCCAGAGCGTAGGCAAAGCGTGGCTTATGGCAGCCCTGCCAAAGTGGGTACTGGTCCTGGGGATTTTCAGAGAAATTAGCGAGTGGCTTCTTAGTGCATAGCTACTGATTGGGCTCAGGGGGAGGCAGGCAACAATGTAATCTGGGAGTTTGTTGGTAAGGGCTCGGAATGTCCAGAGTGCTGCATTTCTACACTGTCTATATTGAAGGGAAGGCCACCGTACGGCTGCACATAAAGAGCAGTGATGTGTGGAGGATGGGAGATCAGTTATAAATCTTAGCGCTCTGTGGTACAGGACATCCAGTTTTGCAAGGTGTGAGATGGAGCATTGGCCATAGATAATGTCGGCGTAGTCGATTAATGAGAAGAAAGTTGATTGAACAAGCTGTCTTCTTGCAGATAAAATCCATGAAAGGAGCTTCTGGTTGGCCATCATGGAAGCAAGTAGGCGCAGAATAGAAAGTGAGGATCTCCAGGCCTTGAGCAGGGCGTGGCAGAAAAGCAGAAATAAGAAACCTCCCAGTCCGAAGGGCAAAGGCAGGTCATAAAGCTGTGAATCTCCAGGCCTGAGCAGAGCGAGCAGGCAAGAGGAGAAATAAGTAAACCTCTCAGCCCAAAAGGCGAAGGTAGGTAGTAAATCTGTGAATCTCCAGGCTCGAGCTGGGCAAGCAGGCAAGAGTAGAAGTAGATAAACCTCCCAGACCGACGGGCAAAGGCAGGATGTAGAAGCAGGCGAGTATGGTGTAGTAGTATATAGGAATGAAGGACCTCCAAGACTCATAGGGGCACAGGTCTGATAGAGACAGCAAGCATCCAGGAACTGAAGTTATGCGATGTAGGAGGTAATGGTTCAATCAGGGGGACAATAAGAAAAGTTCAGCGAGGAATACTGGCTGAGGCAGCAGTAGTAACTCCGAGAAATTAGAATTAACATGGGAAGGAGCATCCAATGCAGCAAAGGTAGGCCGTAATCAATGAGCATCCTGATAGGAAGTATCCAGGGATATGGAGGTGAGTCCAAATGAGAGGCTGAGTTGATCAAGCATCGTAGTACGGCTGAGGAGCCATAGGGCACAGGGGTAGCCATGAAGGGGATGAATCATACCCACTAATCCTCCTGCAGAAAGTCAGAGCAGCCTGCAATTCATAGGAAGGGCCAGAAGGTGGAGCAATGACCTAGAAAACACAGAACATAACCACAGAAGCTGGCCCATAGAAGTAGAGACAAGAATGGGCTATCAGTGGACTACAGTGAGGAAACGGTCCATGCATCCAAGGAGTTGGGACAAAGGACTAATCAGGAAGCTCGTAGAGCACAGGTAAATTGAGTTCAAATCAGAGCTCCAAGCAGTGCATAACAAAGGAGTGTAGAGGGATGGATAGGCTAGCATCGCTGTGAAAATCCAGACTCAAGTAGGAACGACCCGCATCTGCTGGTAGGTAGTCGCAGAGGAGCAGGCAAGTGTTGTCCTAGTAGGAGCTTGACAGGAATCGGATAAGGTTCAGTTGAATGAGTAATATGCCATGGCAGCGTACCCAATGGGCTAAAATAGTAGGAGAAGCTACTAGAATGGCAGTAAGGATATGGAAAACGTAGCTGCCGGTAAGTGGTGCATGAAGCTACGAAGGTCAGGCTCCCCCTGATTGATAATGACTGAAAACATAGTGAACGAATAAAGGCAATTTGACTGGCTATTGCTATGGGAGAAGGCTTTGCCTGGCCATACTGGAGTTTCTTCTGCACATTCCCCCATGGGAAAACACATCCCCTTCTGACAAGCAAACAGCCCATTTGTAGCTTCCAAATCTCCCTTCTGACTGACTGAGTAGTCGTAGGCGTTTGAATGTCTTGCTCATTGCAGTAGCCCCCTTAATGCAGATATCCCTGCGCTGCCATATTTATACGCATCCAGCCCCTTCCCCCATATGGGCGTGCCCCAAAGTTTGAAAGGTAGGCTTACAAAGTGGCATCTCGGTAAAAGGCAATAATAAAATGCACACACAGTGAACTGCAGCAAGTGCGCCTGAAGAAATCTACAAGACGTCCGTCGAGTAGGTGTCTCGGGTTGCCAAGGTCCTGCGGTTATGAAGATGTCCTGGTTGTGGCAGAGGTCAGGTATACGGTAAATGCAACCGGCATATCCTGGAATAAGAAACTCTTAGGTGCGGAGTATGAGGCATAGAAGAGAGCAAGACGGTGGTCTGAGAAGGTCTATGAAGGGAGGAGAATGAGCGGAGGAGAAGCAATGCTAATTAGTTGCTGTGGCTGGAAGAGAGGTAACCCCCCCCAAAAAGGAAAAATGAAAACAAAACAAATGGGGATGGAGGCCGGGAATGAAGAGAGAAAAGGAAACGCAACACAAAACAAGGAAGGCAGCAGGAAAAGGGCGGGTGAGGAAGGGGTGGGGGGAGAACCATCTCCAAGACACAACACGGAGCAAACACAGCGAGTTCGACTCGCTTTAAGCAGAGCAGAAAGAATCTGCTTGATTTAAATAGGCTGTGGGGGAGGAGCTCTTCCCCCATGTAATTACTGGCAAGCCCTTCAATTAGCCTTTTTACATCTGCCAGTAGGGGTGGGAGAAACATAGAAACAAAGACTTTGACTGCAGATAAGCATCACTTGGCCCACCTAGTCTGCCCATTTCCCTACCTACAGGATAAGCTGCAGATCCTAGTTAACCAACAGCCTATTTCTCTCTACTCCCCACAAGAATTACTTTATGTCTGTCCCATGCATTCTTGAATTCTCCTACAGTTTTAGACCCCATGACCTCCTCAGGAAGGCTGTTCCATGCATCCACCACCCTGTATGTGAAAAAATAGTTCCTCACATTGCCCCTGAGCCATCCCCCCTCTATCTTCAAATTGTGTCCCCTTGTTCTTGCACATCTCTTTTTCTGAAAGATGCTACCCTCTTGGACTTTGTTGACTCCACTGAGGTACTTAAAAGTTTCTATCATGTCCCCCCTCTCCCTCCTTACCTCAAGGGTATACATATTAAGCTACAATAGTTTATCCTTGTATGGCTTCTCTTGCAGACCCTTCACCATTTTAGTTGCCCTCCTCTGGACTGCCTCCATCCTGTCTATGTTCTTGCAGAGACGGGGTCTCCAGAACTGGACACAGTACTCCAGATGGGGTCTCACCAACTGTCTGTACAGAGGAATACCAACATCCTGTTTTCTGCTGGTGATGCCTCTCCCTATACATCCCAGCATCCCTCCAGCTCTCTCTACTGCCTTCTCACATTGCCTGCTAACCTTAAGGTCATCTGATATGATTATCCCCAGGTCTCTTTCCATTTTTGTTGTTGTTACTACCTCCCCCCGCATTGTGTAATCTTCCCCTGGGTTTTTGTTTCCCAGGTGCATTATTTTGCACTTCTTTGCTTTGAATCCAAGTTGCCATACTTCTGACCATTCCTCCAACCTTGCCAAGTCCCTTCTCATCCTTTCCACACCTCCTTGTGTATCAACCCTGTTGCAGATCTTTGTGTCATCTGCAAAGAGGCATACTTTTCTTTCCAGTTCCTCTGCAATGTCACTTATAAAGACATTAAAAAGGACTGGACCCAGTACTGAACCCTGCGGTACCCCACTAGTAACATCTCTTTCTGCAGAGTGGACTCCATTTACAATTACCTTCTGTGTCTTGCTGTCCAGCCAATGTTTACCCAGGCTACCACCCTGGGACCCACTCCCAGGCTGGTTAATTTGATTATTAATCTTTTGTGTTGGACTGTGTCAAATGCCTTGCTAAAGTTTAGGTAGGCCATGTCCACAGCCCCTCCTTGGTCTACTACTTTGGTCACCCAGTCAAAGAAATCAATTAGATTCGTCTGACATGACCTTCCCGCTGTGAACCCATGCTGCCTTGGGTCCTGTGCACCACTGGCCTCTAGGTACTCAAGAATTCTTTCCTTCAGAAGTGATTCCATCACTTTCCCTACCACAGAGGTCAAACTGACAGGTCTGTAGTTTCCTGCCTCTGTCTTGCTCCCACTTTTGTTAAACAGGGTAGTCAGTGGTGTCACTAGTTCTCCCCTTAATTCTTTTAGAATTCTGGGGTGGATTCCGTCAGGCCCCATTGCTTTGTCCACCTTCAGTTTTAGGAGTTCTTTCAGAACCCTTTCTTCTGTGAAAGGACTGGGATCGGACCCCCCCACCATCCAGAGTGCTTCTGTTAATTGGATTAGGCCTCCCCCTCCTCCTCTTTTGTGAATACCGAGCAGAGTATTCATTCAGTATCCCTGCTTTTTCACTGTCCTCTCTGCCCACCCACCATCCATTCTATTCAGCCTCACTATCCCTCCCTTTGTCTTTCTTCGCTCGCTGATGTACCTATGAAAGGTTTTATCCCCCTTCTTAACCGAGTTGGCTATCTTTTCCACAGTTTGGGCCTTTGCTATTCTGACTTCTCTCCCTGTTTCCTTCTGCCTTAACTGGTACAGTTCTCTGTCCTGCTCCTTCTATGTTTCCTTATACTTCCTAAATGCTATTTTTTTTTTATCCCTAACCTTCCCCGCCACCTCTTTTGAGAACCATAGTGGCTTTTTCTTTCATTTTGATTTGTTTATTTGCTTCACACAAAGGCTTGTTGCCTCTGTGATGGCAGTTTGATGTTTCCCCATTGTTGCTCCATCACTCCTTCTAACCTGTTTATTTATTCATATTTATTTATTTATTTATGAGACTTACCAGGAAGGCATACTGAGCAACATGCTCATTTCCAGATGCGACCTGGGGGCCTAGCCCAGTACATGTCTATAGTAGAACATTTAAAATACAGAAATGAAAATAGCGAACATTGTCTGAGATATCATAACAGAGTAATACAGTTTTGAACAATCACAAGCAGGAAGGTAAAATACAGACAGAATACATATCGCAACCAGGAGTACTCCTGCACAAATTATGGGTACTTAGTAGCGGGCAACAGCAATTTAGCATAAGCAGCTGGAGGAGAAGTGTGCCTGGAGTAGTCTGTTGCGTAGTCTGTTGTGAGTAGTCTGTTTGCTAGTGCTTTTCTAAGGCACTCTTCCATCTTGCCAAAGTTAGCCCTCCTGAAGTCTAGTACCCTCACTTTTGAATGGCTTGACTCTGTAGCTGAGTTTGTCATGAACCACACTGTTTGGTGGTCACTTGTTCCCAGATGGCTACCCACTTCTAGATCTGAGATTCTCTCACTGTCCCCATTTGACAGTATGATATCTAAGATTGCTCCCTCACGAGTGGGTTCCAAAACTAGCTGTCTGAGGCATGCCACCTGTTGAGCATCGAGAATGGCCCTGCTCTTGGATGTGTCTGCAACAAAGGTGCTCCAGTTAACATCTGGCATATTCAGGTCCCCCCATCAACTGTATATCCCCTTTCTCTGCCATCCTAAGGATGCCTTCTATCATATCCTTATCCATTCCCTCCCCCCCCCGATATGGGGGTCTGTATACAACCCCTGTGCAGATTGTGGTGCCATTTTCAGTCTCTAAGGTGACCCACAGTGCCTCCACTCCTCCCTGTTTACTCTTTTGTTCCATTGCTTTTATCTCTTCCCTTACATAGAGAGCTACTCCTCCCCCTCTTCTATCCTCCCTGTCTCTCCTGTAGGTTGTGTACCCTGGTATGTTAACATCCCTGTCATGGTTTTCTGTGTACCATGTTTCTGTGACTGCTACGATATCCAGGCATCCTTTTTCCATCAAGGCCACCAGTTCAGGAAGCTTGTTGCCCAGACTACGGGCATTGGTACTCATTACCCTCCATTTCTTGATGGCCTTACCCCTTATCCCTGTCCTTATTTCCTTTGTCATTTTTCTCCATTTACCCCTGCCCCTCTCCCTATCGACATCTCTATCTTGGTGTTTACCTCACTTACTACCCTGATTTTTTTGGGGTGGGGGGCTAGGATTTCCCTGCTCCTTTCCAGTGCCTCCCCTTGGCTAGTTTAAATGCTTGCCAATGAAGCATTTAAGCCTATCACCTAGGATCCTGGTTCCCCTCCTGGACAGATGCAGATCATCACACCAGTATAGGCCTGCATCTCTCCAGGTGGACCCCCAGTTCCCAATGAAGCCAAATACCTGAGCTCTGCACCAGTTTTTCAACCACTGATTGAATCCCATGGTGTGAAGCACTCTAGCCTCACCTTTGCCATAGACAGGCAGCACCTCCGAGAAGGCTGCCATGCGTGCTACTTGTCTAACGCCCTTCCCCAACTCCACAGACTCTTCCTGCACTGCTCTGATCCCTTTCTCAGCCAGGTCATTTGTTCCTAGATGGACAATGACATCCAGCTCCCTCCCCCGTGCAGCTGCTCCAGCGATCCTGAGGATTCGCTCCCTGTCCCTCCAAGCCATGGCGCCAGGCAGGCGCCTTACCTCCCTCTCCCCTTCCTCCCCCAGTTCTACCCCCCAACAATGGAATCCCCCACCAGGAGTTGTTTCCTTCCCCTGTGGGGTCCCATCCCACCCTCCTTTGGGTCTCCTTTGTAGAGGTTCCCAGCATCCTCCTTGGTCTCCACTGCAGATGTCTCCATAGAGGAACCACACTTTGACAGAATGGCATATGAATTGTGGAGAGATACAACTGGAAGGATGCGGCTCTGTTCCACCACTCTCACCCTCCCTGAGCCCACCATGGTCCAACCACTCCTCTTTCTTGGCAACCTCTGAGGCAATGGCAGTGGCCCTGGTGGTCCCCGGGTGGGAGAGGAGGTCCCCCAAATCCTGGCCAACTCAGCCTGGAGATGAGCAACCTCCTCCCTCAGCCCAGAGAGGTGCCTGCAGATGGGAAAACACTGCATCCTCCAGAACGTCTCCTGGAAGACTGTGGCTCCACAGCCACTGCACTGCACCACTCCCATCATGCCTTATTTTTGGCCCCTTAACTGTTGTTTGAACTACTTACTCTTTCCTCTGTTTATTTGTTTTTTTGTTTGTTTGTTTCTTTTTTTTTTTGTTCTCCCTAGTTACTTACTGTCTCTGTGCCCTTTAAGCTCCTGATCTTCCTATTCTGAGACAAGAAGTTTTTATATTTCTCAGTAGTCTTCTTACTTGCTCAAACTCAGACCTCCAGCAGCTGGTGGTGGTGGTGGTGGGGGGGAGGGACTCAGAGCCACTCTTTTCCTTCTAAGATGGTGAGTCTTTGGTGGCTCTGTGATCACTCACTTCCTGCTCTCAAACAGGAAGTTCCTGTTGTCAGTCATATCCTGTGCCTATAAAAGGATAACTGGCTTATGGTGGGAGGGTGAAGGGGAGGGAAGGAGGGCAATATAGTCCCAGTAGAGAAGTATAGTTATAACATCAGCTCCTTCTTCTTGGTGTCCTCTGCCTGTTCCTCTGGCAGAAACTATCTAGGGCAGTTTTTAAATCTGACTTTAACCTAAGTTCCTTCTAGCTTAGCCACTCACCCTACTTTACAGCTTTTTCAACAGCTAGTTAATTGCATAGATAACAATTCCCTTCAGCCACCGGAGACAAACACCTAGATAATGCACAGATAACAATTCACTTCAGCCAAGTCAGACAAACACACTAACGTTTTATGTTTTATTTTGACCCTAAATTGAACGTCCCAGTAATAGTGTTCTAGTTCTTCAGTCCCAGTAGAGAAGTATAGTTATAACAGCAGCTCCTTCTTCTTGGTGTACTCCACCTGTTCTCCTCAAATAACCCCTGCACCCTTTCTGTCACCTGGATGCCTAGCTACTTAAACCCTCAGTCCATCAATTTAAAGGAGAGGGATGTTTATAACAATTGAAGGTCAAAGCTGCACGGGGGCATCACTTTGGACTTTGACATATTAATTTTGTACCCTGATGTCACCCCGAATGCCTCAATGATGCTCATTAATGCAGGTAGGGAGGTTTCAAGGTGAGTGACGAGAGCAAGTAGGTCATCGGCATACAGGCATACAGTTGCTATAATGGAGTGTGATCCCACTCCTGTGATTTCTGGGTGGTGTTGGATTGCTAGAGACAAGGGCTCCAGGGCCACATCAAAAAGGAGAAAGGATAGGGGGAGCCCTGTCTGGTGCCCTTGCCCAGAGGTATTTGCTCCGAGACCCAGTTGGTGGCTTGTATGGTAGCACATCATTGTGGTGACTCATTAAGGGTGAGTCAATAACAGCAATGCGATAATAGCGAGAGTCACAACGGCGATAGGAAACAAACGGCAACTGGAATTAAAGGGCGACTCCGAGGTGCACCATTACCTCAGTGTCCATGTGCACCTTGGAGTTAGAATCTTAGAAATAGCAGGGGGGTTGGGGGTACAGCCCCCCCATGGGGGTGTGGGGGGTGAAGTCCCCTCCATAGAACAGGAGCACAGAGAACAGGAGTGAGAGAGAGCCCACAACAGTATGGTGTAAGTTTGTATGCATATTTTGTCATTGTGCAAAGTGATTCTGAGGCAAATCACCCTTTTAGGTCATTCATTGTTCATTATGTGCACCGTTTTTGTAGTCGCCGTATACTGTAGGCGTTGCCCTTTTGAT
This sequence comes from Neoceratodus forsteri, assembly GCA_016271365.2. Lineage (NCBI taxonomy): Eukaryota > Metazoa > Chordata > Ceratodontiformes > Ceratodontidae > Neoceratodus > Neoceratodus forsteri. The sequence goes on from CM057453.1 coordinate 761,526,324, forward strand.
GTTCGCTATTACAACTTCGCCATTATGACATGGAGCCAGTCTGTACAACTGCAGTGGGATAGAGGTAAATAGACTGTATTAGTATAATCCCTCAGTGGCGCTATCCCAAGGGCAATTACCCCTGCCTGCTCAGCCAATAACAGGTTGAGGGGCCTGGATTCAATGGCGGGTGCCTCCACCCAGAGGTCGGGGTTGGAACAGTCAAATATGACCTGGTCACAGCCCTCTGGGTCACTGCAACCCCCTTTCTTCCCACTAGTGGCTCACCAGCAATTCCCACCCTGCTGTTATGACTTACACTTCCCCCCAGGTCGAGATGGCCAACTTGGTGCTGAGGGCCCCCTGTAAAACAAGATGCAGTTATACAATAGCCCATATACAAAAGGGTAGCACAATCACGCAGTTCAAATGGTATACCTTGCAACAACAAATCTGATTTATTCAGGGGGAAACAACAAAGATGGGGAAATCAAGTTGATTGGCTTAATCACTCTACTGTTTTAGAGTTCTGTTACACAGGCTAAAGTCCCTAAAAGTCACTGTACTGGGTACCCAGGCAACAGGGGCTAGCCAAGTTTGGTGCAGCTGGTTGGGGCCCTGAGAACAAAAACAATTTGTACAATACCCACTTTGTAATCCAGAGCCAGTAGGCTCAGTTCGTGTAGCCAGTGAGGAAAACAAACCCAACTTGCATTCAATAGATCTGCTGACAGGGAGCTACCCTGAGTTTTACTCACAACTCTTGTAGCAGGATCCCTTTCACACCACCCCAGGACTCAGGCCTGTAATCGGATTGTTTCTCCACACATTTATATGTAAGAACACAGAGGGGTACCATACCAGGCAGCTGCTATAACTCCTGATCTCTCTCACCACCAACCGGGCAGACGAAACGCAGCATCACTTCTCCTGACAGACCGAGCGTGATGAAGCAGATTCTCCAGTCCTCTACAGGGTGAGCCTAGTAGGTAGCTGTAACGAGTACAGCCTCCTCTGCCTGCAGAATCATGGTGGATTCAGTCCGAATTCATTAGTGGTAATAGCCACCTGACTCTTTAGCTTTCACACATGCGCTTCCTGCATGAAAACTCCACAGTGCAGGAGCCTGGAGCTCCTTCCTCTCTCACGGTCACCACGGCTATGCCTTCTCGACTGTTAAGTAGAGACTCACAATTCAGGCACCACCCAACCCTATTGGAGGGCTTCAGCTGCCAGTCTTTACTGTCTCCTCCGACTGGTGTGAAAAAATGCGCCACACTCCCGGACTTCACTACCCAGAGTCACTGGCTATACTTTCCATGGTCAGCTGGCTCCCTACAGAGTCCCAGTCCTAACTGGCTGCTCAATACTCCATTTCAGGCACCCCTCTCTCCAGATTGGATCCAACGCAGTTCTGATCCAAAATGGAGGGGCAAAGTACACAAAGTCCCAGCTGCAAGGGAAACAGGTCAGATAAACTGCATTTTACATTACTGGTTCAACATATATTACACCGGCAGTACAAACAAAGAAGGTGCCTGCCTTGCCTGCTTAGCAACAGCAACAATGGGGCACGTTACCAGCGGCTCGAGCAGGACTCGAGCAGGAGACCACACAGCCCCCCCTTTTAGGCAGACTAATTGAGTCTGCGAGCTAGCAGCTCTTAAAAAGACAGTACCAGAGGCTCTAAAAGCACTCACAACGTCCGCATTTGGCGGCATTACGCTGAACACCAGTTAGGCAGGGAGCACTTAGGCAAGCTCCGGGAAGGCTTTTAGGAACCCCCATTTGTAGGGGAGGGTTACATTAGCTTTAGGAACTTTGGCCCAAATCCGAGCATCGTCCGCCAGAGGTTGTTCCACTTGATCCAGTTGAAGGCCTTCTGGGCATCAAGCGAGACCACCACTGGACAGTCAGAGTGCTCCTGCTGCCCTCTGGCCAAGGCCTGCTTCAGTGTTCTGAAGTTGACATGTGTGCCCCTGTCTCTGATGAAACCGAACTGGTCAGGTGTGATAATATTGGGAAGGATTACTTCTAGTCTGGTGGCCACAAGCTTAGCGTATTTCTTGTAATCTGCATTAAGCAGGGATATGGGATGGTAAGTGTCCAACTGGTCTGCTGGTTTGCTTGGTTTCAGCGGGAACATGATCCTTACCATCATAAAGGATTAGGGGTGCCTTTCCTCTGTGTATATTTCTTGGAAAGTGTCCATTAGAGGGTCCATCAGGGCTGCCCCTAGTTTTTATACAGCTCAATGAAGAAAGGCTTCCCAGTGCAGTCAGAACTTCCTGTTTTGTTATTCGGCCCTCCAGTTTCTCCCTGTCTGCCTCTGATGCTTTCAGCAGCTGGCCATAGAAATCATAAATATCTCCCTTTGTTTTGCCTGCGGGGGTTATCTTTACCCTTTATGTATACTTCTGCATAGTATTTAACAAATAACTCATTTATATCCTTTTGTTTGGTGAATTGGACTCTTTTGCTGCTTGGCAATGGCATCTATTCATCTCTAGACTGCCTCTTTTTTAAGCTGGAGAGCTAATAGCTTACCACATTTGCTGCTTGATTTGTAGTATTTGGCTTTTTTTTTTTGCATTATTTATCCCCCCCAATATGCTCCAGAACTTGCCACCCCTTCAGGCTGCCATGGTCCCTGACAACCTCCTACTACCCCCTCGAGCCTCCTTACCTCATATTGCAGTCTGCTCGGAGTAACCTGGCGTAACCCTTCGTCGGGTGGGTCCCTCTCCTCTGAGGGGGAAGGCACCAGTGGGGACAGCCAGCACACTCTTTCTCTTGGCCCCAGGGCACTGCCGAGGTGGACATGGCTCCTTTGGAAGCGTCAGCAAACTGTCAGCCATCATCCAGATGATCCTGAAGCAGTTTTTGCTTTTCTGGTGTTTTCCCCTGCTGCGATGCTCATGCAGTGATCCCGGTCTCCACTGGGGGCCACTGCAGAGCAATGCAGCCCTGCTACCCACCCCAGGAGAGGAGAGCAGTCCTATGGATGCTCAATCCTCTCCTCCTCCTCCTCCTGTCAACCCCAGCGCCCCAAGTCCGTTCCCGAACCTGGGTTGCTGGTGTAGTTCGAGGTAAGGTGCCAGCGCTTCAGCCCTCTGCGCCACCGGGCCAGTTGTATTTGGCTTTTGTGATGCAATTGGCCCTTTCCAGCTGTCTAGAGGTGATCTCGCTGTGTACCATTCTAAGTCTGGTGAGTGTGTAGTACTTCCTGTATTGCGGCTTTGTTTCAGCTCCTGTTCGAGCTTCGCAATTTACATTTCTAGCTGTGATAGCTGCTTTCTGTTAACATTGCGGGTGTGGGTGGCATAGGCCATAGCCCTACCTCTAATGAAGGTCTTGAGGGCATCCCATACCATGCTGCTGTGCTCTGTTGAACCTTTGTTTTTAGCCCAGAATTTCCTGATCTCCACCCTGAGCAGTTTTAGGAACTCCTCCCTGTTGAACAGCTGGGAATCCAGTCTCCAGACTGGTGCTCTCTGCCTGCCCTCAGCCCAAGGGTATATGGTCATCTTACCAGGTGCATGGTCTGAGATGATCAATGGGAGATATTTGCACACTCTGACCTCTTTCATTAAGCATTTGTAGAAGTAAAAGAAGTCTATCCTCATGTAAGTTCTGTGGACTGGGGAGTAGAAGAAGTAATCTTTCACTGTCGGGTGAAAGGCTCTCCAGTCGGGTGAAGGGCTCTCCAGGTCTCAATCAGACCCATGTCTTCTGTCTGCTATTTTAACATCCCTGTCACCCTATGCAACTGATATGGCCACATGGAAGACCTATGCAGGGTGTCATTCAATATCATGTTGAAGTCTCCACCCCAGACTATGTCTCCTTGGGTCTGTCTGAATGACAGCAACAGGTTCTGGTAAAACTCTGCGTCATTGTAATTTGGTGCATAGATATTAAGTAGGGTCACCTGCTGGTGGTATAGTGTGCCTTGTAGCAGAATCCATCTGCCATTAGGATCTGATTGCTGTTTCACTACTTTGCAGGGCAGATTTTTACGTATCAGTATGGCCACCCCCCAGCATGGTTCACGTATGAAGCACAAAACACTTTCCCTACCCAGCCTCTAACCAGTTTTTTGTGTTCCTTCACATTTAGGTGTGTTTTCTGCAGAAACGCTATTTAGGTGTGCTCTTTTTAAGGTGACCCAATACTTTCTTTTTTTTTTCCTTTATGGAATGGTTGAGCCCTTTGACATTCCATGATACTACAGTTGTGCATTCACCCATTTTGGAGTGGGAGATTGTGTTGTCTATTTGTTCCCAACACTGCATGGCTGTGGCTTGGAATCACATGCTGTGTGGGTAGTGGGGTGCCCCATGGGTCCACCTGGTGGAGCTGCTGAGGTAGCAGGATTTAATAGGAGTACCGAGACAGTGACCAGGTAATGAAGAACCTAGAAAAGGTTCTAACTGTAAACAGAGTTCGAGGAGGGATCCAAAATGGATTCATGTCTATCTCTGGAGCTGGTAGTTGGCCTAGACAGAGGCCTACCTGACTACCCTCAGGTGGGTTAGAGGTCTGAAGGTGCAAATACTAATGTACCTTCAAACCAATCTGTTGAGAAAAAATATTAGTCTCCTCTCCCTTCACCTAAAAAAGAGACTAATAAAGTAAACAATTCTAGGATGTGCCCTACTATGCTACCTCATGTCAACTGAGGCATACACCTTTTTTTTTTGCCTACTTTCCCAGCGTGCAACCTCCGACTCATCAGGGGATACAATTGACATCCCACTGCCTTCTGCCTTACCCAGATGGACCCTAGATCCCCATGCAGCCGCGGTTATACCCCCCTGGCGGGTATGAGGCAGGGGTAGGACACCCCGTAACTTACATTTCATCGGTCCCTGGATCTCATCAGGCGGGCAGAGGCACATTGTGATCACGGCACAGTTCCCATCTTCCCAGTGGTGGCAGGCTCATTTTCTCATTTTCGCCCTCCCCGTACAGCGTGCAACTCCCCTGACGTCATGGCACAGAGCGCCGACGTCCACGCTGTACCGTGGCCAAGCATTCCTCAAGGGCTTGCAGTACTCGAGCCTCACGCTCAGAGTCAGTGCGTATAAGAGTTGGCCTGTTCCTCCCCTGAGAAGGCGAGCCATCGTAGGGACAGTCAAGCCTATCCCCCCGCTTACTCCACCAGCGACCCAGTCTGCTCCCAAACCCAGGTTATCGGCATGGTGTGAGGTGTGGCGACCAGCGTCTCAACCCTCAGTGCCACCGGGCCAGCTGCATACACCTTTTTTAATGGTCCAAGCCTATCTATATGTTTTATTTATTTATTTAAAAGTTGGTAACTGGGAGAAGCACACTGAGCCAAGGCTCAATTTCAGGTGCAACCCTGGGGAGTGGGGAAGTTGGAGGTACAGTTACATCAAAATACATGGAAATAAGCAGTATACAGTAAGACAGGCAAAAATACAATACATGAGATTACAAGGCTGAAAAATGGGTGTGAAGACAAGCCTATGTACGAGGCAGATACGAGTAACAAGGTGAAGGTAGACATACAGTGAAATGGCAGTGCCAAGGAACAAGATACAAGGATTTCCCTGGTGGAGGCAACTGCAAAGTACCGGTTTACAAGTACAACAAGTAGCAGTGTTAACGAAGCAGGTTACCACCTAGTAGGAGACTCTAAAAGTGCAGTGCAGGACGAGCAGTTGCTGCAAGCTATAGAGGCTCACGTTGGGGACAGGAGTCAGGGAGGTCAGTTTTCATGGGCAGAGTGCTTGGGGTTGTGGGATTCCAGCAGTGGGTTAGATGGACTGAGGGCATGTGTAGCGTGGAAGTGATGAGTGCAATAGGGTCCTTTTGAATAGGTTTAGCGATGGAAGTATATGGCGTGAGGAGGGTAGGGAGTTCCACAAATTGGGGAAGTGGAAGGAGAAAGCTGCTTTGCCTAAGTTGGAGTGAGGTCGAGGAAGGGTGAAGGAGCGAGGGTCCCACATTTGGAGGCGATAGGAAGTGTGAGGGGCAAGGGATAAGAGGGAGGCTAGGTAGGGAGTGAGTGTGCCGAACCAGTACTTGGCAGAGAAGATGGAGGTGTGATGGTCATGACAGAAGGATAGGGAGGAGAGTGATAGGGAAGAGTAGAGAGTGCAGTGGTGTGTTCTGGGAGGGGCGTTTCAGGCAAAGCAACAAAAGACATTTAAAAGAACATTCAATCTGGAAAGGGTGGATGCAGAGGCAGACCTATATACACCATCTACATAATCGAAAAGTGGAAGGATTGTCCTGGTTAGGAGGATCTGTCAAATGGGAAGGGAGAAGGCATCTTTATTTCTGTACAGTGTGCCCAAGTTTGGGGTGGAGCTTAGAGTGAATGTGGTTTATATGAGTGGTGAAGTCAAGGTGGCTCTCGAGCTGGACTTCTAGGTACTTGTATGAGTGGACTATGTCTAAAGTAGTGCCATCCAGAGTGGAAAAAGGGGGGAGGGGTGGAGCTTGGCTAGTTTCTGGGGGGTGCCGAAATTCATTGAGACTGTTTTAGTTATGTTTACTTTTAGCTGGTTGTCCTGGAACCAGTTCAGGTTACGATTGAAACTGGCTTGTAGTAGGAAGAATACTTCGGAGGTCGAACGATCAGAAGTGTAGAGGATGGTATCATCAGCATAGAGGTGAATGTGGAAGTGACAGCATACTGGAGGGAGATCATTTAGGAAGATGGAAAAGAGGATGGGACCCAGGATAGAGCCTTGGGGTATGCCTGCAAGGAGTGGGGGGGAGGGAATATCACCAGCCTGGACACATTGGGGTCAGCTAGAAAGGTAAGAGCAGAACCATTGGACTGTTAGGGGGAAGAGTCCAGCTAGTTTTAGTTTAGCAAGAAGGAGTGGATGAGAGACAGAGTCAAAGGCCTTTGCAAGGTCTATAAATATGGCTGAAGTAAGGTGTCCTTGGTCCATGCCAGTGAGGATGGCATCTGTCACCCAGAGTAAAGGGGAGACAGTGGAATGTTTTTTTTTCTAAAACCTGAGTGATATGGGGACAGGAAGTTTGAGGAGGTGAGGAAATTGGTGAGTCTGGTTAGGACAAGGGATTCTTGAAGCTTGGCCAAGACAGGGAGGAGGGAGATGGGGCAGTAGTTTGATGGTTGAGCCCGGCCACCGCCTTTATGAAGGGAGATTACTTTTGCAGATTTCCAGGCCTGGAGGATGGAGCCAAGGGAGAAGGACAGGTTAAGAAGATGTGACGGGGTGGGCAATGGCTGGGGCAGAGATCTGCAGAAGTAGGTCGAAGCCGTCAGGACTGGATTTGTGTGGGTTTAGGGATTTGAGGGCACGGAATGTCTCCTGGGCTGTGATTAAAATGAAAGTCCCTTGAGGCAGGAGGAGATGGAGGAGCTGTGGCGGGGTGTGGGGGGTTGGGAAAAGGGGGAGACGGCAGGGGAGGAGGGGCAGACAGAGGTGAAGGGTAGGTCACAGGTCGTAAAAAAATTGTTTAGGGTGGTGGCAACAGTGAGAGAGTCAAAGATTAGGGTGTTACTAATGAGGAGTGGGGGAGGAGGAGCTAGATGGGGGTTGAGAAGGGAGGAGAGTGTGTGCCAAAATGTATGGGGGGAGTTGAGATTTTCATATAGAATGCCCTTGAAATAGTATGATTTAGCTGCCCTGACAGCTTTAGTGCATGCATTCCTAAGGGCCTGATAGAATGAGAGATCATTTGAGGACAGGGATGCTTTGTGGTGTGCCCAAGCACAGTCGTGTTTGTTGCAGAGTTTGTTGATGTCATGTAACCTACAGGTGGTGAAAGTGTCTCATCCTTTGTCGATGGGCGATGGGGGTTGTTCCAGACATTATTTAATATCTGGCAGAGGAGGAGAGTGCCATGTTGACATCTGCAGATGTGTAGAATAGGGACCAGTCTGAGGATCCAAGATGGCAAGATATGTTTGCGTCCTACCCTTCACCTCTGTCAACCCCCTCCATCATGGCTCCCCGGGTAGCTGCCCATGGTGAAGGTTGAGACACATGCCCAGAGTACCCAACTGTCTTACCCTCACCTTCCCTCACCATTAGGGCATCCTATTGTGTGGGTCCCAGTTGAGCTGCTGGAGATTCAGGGGAAGGCTCCCCCCAAGTGGAGAGCGTGCTATTTGCCTGGCTGAAGAGGAGGTGACCGCTCCCATATTTTGGGCCAGTGCTTGCTCCCCCCCACTGGCCCCTCAAGTATGTACTCTTTTCCCTCCCCCTCCTCCATAATCCTGGGGGGTCCTTCCCTCTGCTCTTCACTCAATGGGTTCGCCCCAGTGGGCTCTGTGGGAAGGCTAGTCTTGTGGGGCACTGGAACTGCCCTCCACCAAGATGCCCCTCCCCACACCACCCCCAGCACCCTCGCAGACCTAGTGTTGGTTTGTAGACTGACCATTGCCCGTACTGCAAAGAGCCCCTGACTGGAGATATTAGCTCCTCTCATCCTCCCACATTCTGAACTTGGTAGATTCAGTTCAGTGTAAGCCATTCCTGGGACAGTGGCAGAAATCTTAGCTGCTCACCTCTCATGGTGTCACCAGGGAGCCCTGGAGTGGTTCATTGGCAGCAGTGTAGTTTAAGGGGGTTTCCCCATCTCCAACTGTCCATCCAGGATGCTTTGACATTCAGATTGTAACAGCAGTATTTGCCAGTGACCCTACACTTTCCTTAAGCAGCAAAGACTATCCAGCCAGTCCACCCAGGCAGATGTCCTGTTTTCTTTGTCTTAGAGCGGTTCTGAACCCAGACACAGGATCCTGTAGACTTCATGAGTACCCACGCCTGTGTCATGACTGCCAAGAGCAAGAAATAACTTCCACAATATCATAAAATGGTGTTTTGTTGATCATCATTAGGGACAGGTGGCAACCCATTCCCAGCACTTCTACTTTGGGAGTCGTGCATGCAAACCTGGCAGACATCTTCCCCAGGAAGGCCCCCCAAAGCCATGAGAGGTGTCTGTCTCTAGTGGCTCAGGGTTTCCAGAGCAAAGCCAGCTGTTAGAATTGCACAGCCAATAACTGGGGTAGGTAGATGTAACCTTAGCTTAAGACCAACGTTTTAAACCTAGATTCCCTTCCCAAAAACTAATCCATAATGTCCCTTCCCAATCCTTCCCCCATCCCCTCATCTCTCTCTGCCCACTTAGAAACAGTGCCACTTCAAGAATCCCCACCTCATAACACCTCATACCAGAAAAGGGGCTGCCACCATGGCAAATCACAGGGACAGATAACTCCCGAGGCGTGGCTCCATAGCATTCTCCCCCCAGCACCAATGTGGAGGCTGTCCAAGATTCAGTAAACACAGAGGGCAGGACACGAAAGAAAACCCCTTTCACATTTTACAGCTGAGCAGCCTGCACTTAAATGGGAGTAAATCCGTTATTAGCTGAGTGCAGGTTTGATATCGCTTGTGTTGGGAATCAACTATGAGAGGGCTGGGGGAAAACATCTACCCACAGGCTTCAGAGCTGCTGAAGTAGGCCCACCCCACTTCCCCCATTCTCTCTGGTCAGTCCAGAGCAAGCTGGAAAGAGTAGCAGAGCCTTAGGTGATCCCCCCCTTGTTTGTTGCAGCTCTGTATCCATGCTTCCTCCCCCCACCAACCCTATCTGAGGTTACTTGCCTGCCCCTGCCATGCCTAATGTCTCACACTCAGTGAAACCCTCACCTCTTCTCCCTCTGGTGTGTGCTGACCTACAGGAGTTTTAACACAGAACATTAGCCTTCTTGACAATAATCAGCTAAACTCAAACTCAAACATTAATACTTTACAACAGTCATTTCTGGATTTCTCCTCTTGCCAGCCCACTGAGAAGCTCGCAGATTCTCTTATGGTGCCATCTTTCTTCCATAGTTACATCTTGGGGTGTGTCCCTTCAGTTCATCCCCACAGTTCCCCATACCCCCTTTAGTTCTTAGTCCTGTTGTGTACGAATTGCTTATAATTGCAAGGGGTGCCCTGCCCCCCCAGTCCGTTTGTAGCAGGCAGCCCATTGAGCTTTGTTGTGGTGCAGTAGCAAGTTGGTCTCAGATGTAAATGAATGTTGTAGTCATGTGGCAATAGCCAGGGCTCCTCCACATTGTCTTTTATGGTGTGCAATGGGGACTTCACCAGTCCTCTCTATCCCCCAAACTCGATTTGGGGAAATTCATGGCACTACGTGGATCGGTGAAGAGGGAGGGTCTTTTATTTAGTGTGATCCTAAACTTGGCAGGCATAAGAAGAACAAAAGGGATGTTGTGCTTCTTAAGACCATCTTTCACCTCAGCAAACTCTTTCCTTCTTTTGTAGAGACTGGTGCTGATATCTGGGAATAACTGGAGTATGTGGTTCTTGTAGTCGAAGGCCCACTCCCCCAACTTTTCTAGCCTTTCTGAACAGCCATTCTTTTTCTGAATGTTTATGAAATTTGATGAGCATAAATCATGTTTTTTTTTCTGGGGCAGGGCAGGCTTGGAATGCTCGGTGAGCACTGTTTTTCTCCAATGTGCCCTTATAGCCCTTCAGATTAGAGTATTCTGAGAGGAACTTAGAGTAGAACTCCTCTGGGCACTTTAGCGTGATGATTTCTAAGTTTTCCCAGTGACTGTAGTTAGCCAGTCATTCGAGTTTAGCCTGCAAGGTGGAGATGGCTTTTTTGTGCCAGGCTTATTAGACCTCCATGGGACTGATGCTGTCCTCATTTCATGAGACACAGTGCTCGGCTTGCTCTACCCTGACATCCAGGTCTGTGATCCACCTTGAGAGCTGCTCCACCGTTGTGTGAATGGAGGTAAGCTTTTTATTAATAGACGAGAAGCCTCGTCTCATTTCTTGCAGAAGTTCACCTGAGTGGCTCTCCAGCTGCGACTGGATTGTTTCTGTCTGCTTGGTGGTGATGCCTCCTACTGTTTCAGCTCCAAGGGCAGCAGCCTGAGCTCCTGCTGCTTTCGGCAGCATCTCTTCAATGGGACAGCAGTAAATAGTGATGTCCTGGGAGCCTGTGGTTGGCTTAGGCTTCTCTTCCTGATCTTTGCCAACCTTTCCCCTTCTGGTGGTCAGGGTTGCTAAGTGCTGGAGAGCATTCAGGTGTATAAAATATAATGCAGGCTAGGCGCTCTGGTCAGGGCTGCTCACTGATTGGTGACCATCTTCGAATCCCAAGCCTATGTTTGTTAAAAAGTAAAACAATAATTTTCTTTTTACTTTTTACTCTCTGGGTACTGTTTTGACACCAGGCATGACTCAAACTGCAGTGATAGTAAGAGATGAGAGAGAGAGAGAGAGGAAGACAGTGAGAGCAAAACAAGAGCTTCCTAACCTGAGCAGTCTAGCTTGCCACAAAATATTAATAATGTACTGCACCGGACATTCCTCAATACTGGGAAAAAAGGAAGAGAAGAGCTTTCCAGCTGAGCGACCAGACCAGCCTGTTGGCCCTGATCATCATACTGCACCTTTATTCGAGGCAATGAACTTGCTAAGACAAGCTCCTTCTGCAGTGGGAGGGCATCAGTCTGATAGGATGTTTATCTTTGAACTGAGTCTTTTGGGTAGCTGTGGGGGAAGCCCCGGGCTCCCCGTACAGTTTTACAAAGTCAGTCGCCTGTTCCAAGTCTCTTCTAAGAGCCTTTCATTATGAGAGCTGACCTGTCTGGCAGAACTAGAATACCACTGTCTTGTACTCCTCACACCCTAGCTGCTGACAGCTGCCTTCCTCTGCACCCTCTGTCTCTGTCCTCACCACCTTGCACTTTCTCCTTCTCTGTCCTGTGATACTTGCAAATGCAAACACAAACTTTCCTTTCAAGCACTCACTCCCACATTGCAAACTCTGGGAAGCATGACACTACGTGAGAGGAGCTGATGTGCTTTCTGATTTTCTCTTTACCAGAGTGTAGGGAAGAATGATGTGACTCTGTTCACCCACTCCCTGTCTTGTAGCACCACCAATGTGATGAGAGAGAGAACCTAAGGAGAGAAATGGAGGTATTGAAAGAAATAACAGGATAACTGCAATCATTACCATGACTGAGCCCCCCCCCCCTGTGAAGCAGCAAGAAGAGACAGGAGTGGCACCAGCATAACTGCTATGTGGTGCGTGAGTGTCAAGTGAACAACTTAACAGCACTCATGCACAGAAATGGAAGTGCAAGCTGGGCGAAGTGAACACCCCGCCTCCCTGCAGTGCTTATTCTGTGCTGGCTCACTAACTTGCAAGTTAGTAAATTCTGATGCAGACATCCTATGTCAGTAATCAAAGAAGGGTGCAACTCCACAGCCTGTGGTGCTGGGGGGGGGGCAGTCTTCCCCCCCGTAACTCCGCTTCTGGGGATGGACTACCAGGTAGCAGCAGGAACAAAGTGGGAGGAGCTGAACCCATGTCCATTTTCAGAGAAGAGAGTCCTGAAATGACTTTTAATTCTGAAAGTGGACAAGGCTGTGGGACAGATGGGCTACACCTAATGGTACTAAAGGAACTCAGGGAGGTGCTAGTTGCCCCATTAATGGCCTTATTCAACAGCTCTCTGGAAATAGGCATGGTTCTGGAGCACTTGAGGAGAGCAGATGTTGTTCCTCTACATAGGATCAGAAGTAGAGAAGAGGCTGGCAACTATAGACTGGTCAGTCTCACCTCTGTGGTGGGGAAATTAATTAAATCATGTTAAAGGAAAGACTGGTGGAGTATGTTGAACCCAATGGGCTGCACGACCAAAGGCAGCTTGGATTCATAGGTGGGGGGAGTCATGCCAGATGAATTTGATTGATTTCTTCAGCTAGGTGACCAGGTAAATACAGCAGGGAAGGGAAGTGGATATGACCTGTCTGGACTTTAGCAAGGCCTTCAACATTGTGCCTGAGGTGTTGGTTGTGGACCCAGGTCATCGGGAGTGGGTTGCACTGGCTGAACAGCCCTCCATGCTTTGGCTCGGGGCATTCAGCTGACCACCTCCGATCGGGTGCAGAACCTGGGCATTATTTTTGATGATGACCTGATGCTCAAATCTCAGGTGTCAGCCATTGTCAAGACCTTGTTTTACCATCTTAGGAATATCGCCCAGGTAAAGCACCTGGTCCAACCCGATGATCTTCCAAGTTTGGTCCACACCTTCATGACCTATGCCTTGATTACTGCAATACCCTTTACCTAGGGCTACCGGGGGGGTGATATCCGCCACTTGCAGCTGGTGCAGAACGTGGCAGCCAGGCTGCTGACTGGCTGTTCGAGAGCTAGTCATATTATGCCTGTGCTCCATGGACTGCACTGGCTGCCAGTACAGTGGCGGATCACCTTCAAGGTTGGTTTACTGATCTATAAAGCCCTGCCTGGGCAGGGACCTTGTTACTTCCAAGATCTCCTTTGCCCCTACTGCCCCTCCGCTCTCTCTGCTTCACCAATGAGGGATTGCTAGAGATTTCCAAGGCTCAATTAAAAACATTGGCGGCCCATTCCTTTGTTTATGTGGCCCTGAACCTGTGGAATTCTGTACCTCGTCAGGTGAGGGAGTGCCTGACCATCCAAACTTTTAAATCAGCATTAAAAACATATCTCTTCAACCTGGCTTTTTCGATTATCTCTAGGTTTTGAGAAGTACTGTGATAATTTAATATGATAGGTTTTTTTTTTGAACTTTATTAAATTGTCATCAATAAATAGTTGACAAATATATTCCTCATAATTAGGTTCATTAGGTACAGTTAATAAACAGTAGTACATAAGTCTTGTATTCTAGTACAGTAGGAATTGGGAGTTCCTTAGCAAAGCTCTAAAATCTCAGAGCTAAATCCCTTAAAGTCTTAATACATTGCTAGCCTCTTCATAGGAAAAAGGCATTTTCTGTAAGTAGTATCATTAGGCAGTGTAACACAATCCAGAGATTGCTGTTTAACCTGGTATTAATCAACACAGACCCAAAATTAGACCCTTAAGAAGCTTCTCCCTCTATTAGTAGTTAGGTTTCTAAAGTATTTAATGGATCTGTGTTCCGATGTATTTTAAATTATTGTGTGTGTTATGTTCTTTTTTTCTGACTGTTGTGCAAGTGCTTTGAACTTTCTGGAAAAGCACTTTTAACAAATAAGTTTGATCTGATTTGATGAGACTAATGAAGAAACTTAGCAACCTGGTGGCGGGCTCTAAAGTGGTGAATTTGGTTAGAAACTGGTTAACAGATAGAAGACAGAGGGCAGTAGTTAATGGCACTCACGCTAATGATAGGAGAGTAACCAGTGGGGTGCCACATGGTTCAGTACTGGGACTAGTCTCCTTCAGCGTCTTCATAAGTGACATTGCAGAAGAACTGGAAGAGAATTATGTCTTTTTGTAGATAATACCAAAATCTGCAATAGGGTGGACACTCAGGAGGGGGTGGAGAGAATGTGTAGGGATCTTTGGAAACTCGAGGAGTGGTCAAGAGCATGGCAGTTGGTGTTCAGTGTCAAAAAGTGCAAAAATCATGCATTTAGGGCATAGGAACCCAGGGGCTGAGTATAGGATGGAGGGAGGTGCTGACAGTCACGAAGTAGGAAAGGGACCTTGGCGTTATATCTAAAGGCCTCAAACTGGCAGGGCAGTATGACAAAACAGTGGGTAGCACCAGTGGGATGCTGAAATGCAGAGGGAGAAGGATCTCCAGCAGGAGGAGGGGGGCGGTATTGCCACTATATTGTTTGCTGGTGAGACCCTACCTGGAGTATTGTGTCCAGTTCTGGTGGCCACACCACAGAAAGGACATAAACAGGGTGGAGGCAGTACAGAAGAGGGCACCTAAAAAGTTGCACCAAAAGCCCTATGAGGACAGACTGAGGGATCTCAACATGTACACCTGGAAGAGAGGAGAGGAGAGTGAGACAGGACATGATGGAGATCTAAAAGTACCTCACAGGGGTGAACAGGGTGCAAGAGTGAAGTCTCTAACAAATGAGAAAGAGCACCAGGACCAGAGGGCATGTGATGAAACTGGAGGAAGGACATTTAAGAGGTATGTGAGGAAATATTTCTACATAAAAAGAGTAGTAGATGCCTGGAACAGACTGCCAGTGGAAGTGGTGGAGGTGAAAACAGTAGAGGCTTCAAGCATGCAAGAAAGATAGACTGAGGGGAATATTAATAAACAGGCAGGGATGAGTGAGGGTCTCCAGATACCAGTTAGGGTCTGTGGAGACAGACAAGGAAGGGATCAGCAGGGCAGATTGGTTGGGCCAAGCAAGCCTTTTCTGCTGACAAATTCAATGTTTCTATGAGTAATTGAAAAAAATACACTCAAAAAAGCTAAGTCCCAAAAAACGTGAATTGTGCATATGCAGGAACATGGCTGTTTTCACATGTATGTTGTTTAACAGTTGATGTTTTGCCTACTGGCTTCCTCAGAACTAACCTGCCAACTGAAGGAGACTTTATTCACTAGTTCATGAATACTCGTAGTAGTCAGATGGTGGTGGTGAGTCAACACCCTGCTAAGCTTAAAGGAAAGTGCTTGGTGCAACAAAAAGTGCTCAGAACTAAAAAAAATTACCAATTAAGTGTGACCTTCGTAAATATATAGTGCAATAAATAAAGTTAAAATTGATTTAGAAATAGTGCAGTAATTTATTTAAAATAATACTTTTCTGCAGTTTCCATTGAAGAGTTAGTAGTAATGTGAAAAAGACAAATCTTCAGCCTACATGAACTCTTTAATGTAAACTGAGGAAAATTATCCCATGGATCATAAGAAAAACAGAAAACAATTCTGTGGTTTATATTAAATCCTCCAGAATGCTTTTCAGAATTCTTCAGAATTAAAAAAAAAATCTGAAAAGTATTTTGGAACAGTCCTGCCCCATAAGTTTGCCAACTGATTCTTTTCCTTACAAAAACAAAAAAGGTAGGCTGCCCTGATGGCCCATGGCAGCGCATCATGGGTGGTCCAGGTTCAGGTGCAAACCTGAGTAGCTGTATCAGGAGGTAGGCCAGCCAGAGGTAGCTGCTGCAAGGCAACGGGCCTTAGTCAAGGAGAGCACAGGGGATGTGTTGCTTGTGTGTTTGTGTGAGGCTGGCATAGACTGCACACATCAGGAGTTGTGGGAGGGAGCAGTAAAACAGGGAAAACCCATAGCCATGTAAATGGCAGTCTGGGACCTATGTACAGTGTTCTTGTCCCCATAGTGGCCTGTTTTTGGGGTGAAGGATGGTCCTCCCCTCTGGAGACTCTTCCATGGAGGGTAAAGCTGTTTAGCGAGCCAGTGAGTGCCAGAAACTGGAGGGGAAGAGGGATGCAAGGCTTAACAGGGTATATCCATGAGAAGATATACATGGCCCGAGAAGAAGAGCTGTAAAGAAAAAACTAAAAGTAAAACCCACCTCCCACTCAACTCATCCCTCCGCCCTCCCACCCACCCTGAAAGCCTCCCAGAGTCACTACATTTGAAATAATAATATTTTATCAGCTCTCATACTGTGTAGTGACCGTGATCCTCGTCCTTCTAATTTTACTGCAGGACCCACTTTCCAGTTTCTTGTCCCAGAAATGCTTTGCATGCAGCTGCACAAAGCACAACTGGAGTGAGAAAACTGGCATTCTGACCCAGCAGTGAAACCAGAAGGATGAGGATTGCTGTGCAGCATGGAAGCTGAGAAAAGTATTACTACTTCATACAATATATGGTGAACCTTGGGAATTCCTGGGTGGGGAGGGTGATGGGCTGAGATAGACAGAGTGGGTTTTTTACTTTCTAATATTGCATGTGTAAGAACTCATGAGTTAATCACAACCTGCTCTGGCTTGTGAGTCGCAGCCCCAAAACAGACATTTTTCTCCTTGCCTGGGTTTGGAGGGGGGCCCTGTCTGCTGCCAAAGCCCCCAACTGCCACCACAGAACTTCCACTCAGATTACTAATGCCACAAGAGTTCTGAGGAAACAGGGGGACTTGCTGCATAATTTAAACCAAAACGCCACAGGGAAATTAGGGCCTTGCCAGTCAAAAAGGACAGTTTAAATAAATCGGTTACCACTGGGAGCATCCACAGCCCCCACAGTTTTTTTCAAATTGAAAGCATATTTGGACCTACTAAACTATTACAGCAGATTTTACTGAATTTGTCTACCTCACTGACACCGTTGTATTTTTTGCTGAGGAAAGGAGTGAAATGGCATTGGGGCCCAGCTCAGACTTCAGTTTATGTGAGAAACTGTTGCAAACATCAGAGATGCTGATACATTATCTGGCTGACAAAGATCTGATCCTCACATGTGATGCATTTCTATATGGAGTTGGAGCAGTTTTAGGAATTGTGCCCTGGACACTATCCCCTACTGAGCAGAATTATTTTCAGCTGGCTCGTGAAGGGTTAGCTGTAATATTATCGAGTACATACAGTACATTCCACAAATATATTCATGGGTGGACTTTTACCATCTGTTCAGATCATAAACCTTTGATTTCCTCCCCTAGAATCCAGGGATGGTTTAAGACCATACGAATACACTATAGTGTATACATCTGGAAATTGCTTAGGAAATGCAGATGCTTTGAGCTGTTTACACTTACCTTGAACTCTGGCGAGCATACCAACCAAAAAGAGTGTTATTAGTACCTGGATGTATCTTCTTTTTTTATTAATATTTTATTCATTTTCAAATTTATCAGACAATAAACATCACAACAAATGGCTTTATGACATTATACAGGGCGTGATCGCTGTGCAGGTGAAAACCTGGACTGATAAGGAACTGGTACTCTCAAAAGTTAGCAAATGTGTGTTATGAGGTTAACTCGATATTACCAATGACCCTGACCTGATACTGTATTTTAAAAGCAGGACTGAAGTTAGCATGCAGGATGATGTGTATTGTAGGGAGCAGGAGCTGTAGTTACAACAAGTATGAGAGTTAGTCCTGAATGAACTGCTTCAGATTTATCCAGGGATCACAAAAAAGAAAGAGTTAGCCAGAAGTTACTCCTGGTGGCCAAAACTGGACATAGACATTGAATGTACGATACAAACATGTGAGGCATGCCAAGAAAACCATAACTCTCTGACAAGGGCTTTCCACTTTATCCTTAGGATGGACAGATAAACCTTGGAAGAGATTGCATCTCAGTTAATCTGTTCATTTTTAGAGAACATGTTTTTGGTACTAGTCAATGCCCATTCCAAATAGGTAGATATATAGCAAATTAATACTTCCATCTCTGATGCTACTGTTGAAAAATGGAGTACTGCTTTTAGCATCCATGGTTTGCAAAAATGGTTGTAATAAATAGTGGGAATCCATTTGCCAGTACTGAATTTGAAAACATTCTTTAAACTAAATGGTATTTTGCATGGAAGGTCTTCTGCATACCATCTATCATGAAATCACCACATAACCAACAAATTAAATTAGAAAACACAACAAAACACGAAAGAATGAAGCCATTTACACAAAAGGCAGGTAGGTTATGGAACAGCCTACCACAAACAATAATACAGAGTGAAACCTTGACAATATTTGAAAACAAGTTAAGGGAAAGGAATGGCAAAATTGTTTAACCAGGAAAGGTACACTAAGCTGAAGCTTGTTTCCAGGTGTGACCTGGGAGCACAAGGAAGTTAAC
Organism: Neoceratodus forsteri; assembly: GCA_016271365.2. NCBI lineage: Eukaryota > Metazoa > Chordata > Ceratodontiformes > Ceratodontidae > Neoceratodus > Neoceratodus forsteri. The sequence continues at coordinate 761,544,867 of CM057453.1, forward strand.
ATACGAACATATGAAGAAGCCAGCAGAAGAAGGCCATTTGGTCTATCAAGTCTGCTCATATTGCAGGGTTCACAGCTTGAGCTATTGTCCCTGCCCCTCTCTCCACTCCTTCCATCCTCCCTACTCATGACCCTTACCCTCCCCTATACCTATCCCAGCCTCACTTAAAGGTGCCCGCTGCCTTCAATGAGATTACCTCTTTTGGCAGCACATTCCAGGTGTCCATCACCCTCTCTGTGAAGAAGTGCTTCCTGACCTCCCTACTAAACCTCCCACCCTCCAGCTTAAGACTGTGCCCCCTCGTGTTATGGTTGACACTCAACTTAAAAAGACTCTCCGTATCAACCTTATTTATCCCCTTCAAGTACTTGAAGGTCCCAATCATGTCCCCTCTCTTTCTCCTGTCTTCCAGGGAGTACATGTTCGGTGCCCTCAGCCTCTCCTCGTATGCCTTACCCTGCTGACCAGCTATCATCTTTGTAGCCCTCCTCTGGACTTTCTCCAGCAGGTTAATGTCCTTTTTTGAGGTGTGGGCACCAGTACTGAACTCCATACTCTAGATCTTGACCTTGCCAGTGACCTGTACAAGGGCAGTATAACCCCCTTACTCCCCCTATCGATCCCCCTAGATATGCATCCCAGCATCTTGTTTGCCTTTGCTGCTGCTTTCTTGCACTGCTTGGAGTGCTTCAGGTTACTAGTGATCATCACTCCCAGGTCCTTCTCCTCCTCTGAAGTAGATACTCAGACTCCACCCGGTAGTACTGTGTTCTAGGATTCGTGACTCCAATATGCATAACTTTGCATTTCTTGGAATTGAAGCCAAGCTGCCAGATCCTGGACCACCTCCCTAGCTTTTCCAGATCTACCTGTAGGTCCTGTATCCCTTCAGCTGTGTCCACTCTCCCACAGAGCTTGGTGTCATCCGTGAATAGGCACATTTTGCCCTTAATGCCATCTCCAATGTAATTGATGAAGACATTGAACAACACCAGCCCCAGTACCGAGCCCTGTGGGACCCCACTGGTTACCTGTCTTGTGCCAGGTAACTCTCCTCCACAACCACCCTCTGGGTTCTGTTCTTCAACCAATTTTTCACCCATCTGGCCATCTTTTCCCCAACCCTGAGATCCACCAACTTCCTGATCAACCTTTTGTGGGGCACAGAGTTAAAGGCCTTGCTGAAATCAAGATAGAGGATGTCTACCACTTGGCCCCTGTCTACTCTCTTAGAGACATAGTCAAAGAAGTCAATCAGATTTGTTTGACACGATCTCCCCCCAATGAATCCATGTTGCCTCACATCCTGGACACCATGCTCCTCTAGATATTCAACCAACCTTTCCTTCAGTATGGTCTCCATGAGCTTGCCCACAGTGGAGGTCAGACTGACTGGTCTGTAATTCCCTGGGTCATCCTTGGGACTGCTTTTGTGGAGTGGCACTACATGTGCTGTTCTCCAGCCCTGCAGTACTATGCCTGTCTCTGGTGAACTATTAAATAGGTCTAGCCAGTGGCCCTGTCAGCTCCTCAGCCAGTTCCTTTAGTACCCTTGGACGTACTCCGTCTGGGCCTGATGATTTGTCCACCTTCAATGCCAGCAGACCCTCCCTCATGCTATCCTCCTCTATCACTACATCTGTGTTCCCCTCCACCCCGTTCCTCTTTTTCCTTCTGAAGGCACTGGTATGTCCTTCTCCCTGGTGAAGATGGAACAGAAGTAGTCATTTAGTATCTCCGCTTTTCCCCATTATCCTCCACCCACTCCACCCTCTTCTTAAGCCTAACAATCCCTTCCTTCTTGTCCCTTTTCTCACTTATATAGCAAAAGAAAGCTTTCTCTCCCTTCTTAATTCCTTCAACTTTCTGCAGCTCCTTCTGTGCCTTGGCTCGCCTGACTTTCTTACTTGCCTCACTAGCCAACCTTAGGTAATTTTCCCTATCCACCTCTCTCTTGGTCTTCCTGAATTTTCTATAGTCTGAAATCTTTTCCCTTACTACCTAGGCAACCCAAGAACTGAACCAGCTGGGCGCTTTGGCCCTTGTGGTCTTACCCCTGAGCATAACACACTCATCTGTGGCAACCAGTATGTATTCCTTAATGATGGACCACCTTTGGTCCACCCCCATATCTGCTCTGATGCCCACCAGATGGCTCCTTAGCAGTTCACCCATGTTCCTGAAGTCTGCCTTCCTGAAATCCAAGATTTTGGTCTTAGGATAAGTGACTAGATGGGCCAGTGTGGTCCTTTTCTGCCGTCAACCTTCTATGATTCTTGACTTGCTTAGCGTCATGCAGTATGCAAGTGAGGACTGATGGGATTCAAATCCAGGTCTCCAGGTTTGCAGCTCAGTGCCCTTAACTACTAGATTGTACTTCCTCCAAATACAAATACATTCTGCAGCATAGGGTGCAATCGACCTGCTGATGCAAGAGACAGGCTCAATCAGCAAACTGACTTCTTCTGTCTCTTACCAAGTGTAAGACCAAGTATAAATGGTTTTGTTAAAAGAGCTGTCCAGTCTTTTAAAGAAGGCATGCGATGAATACCTGGGGACTCTGTTGGCATAAAGTTGTCTCATTACTTGTGTAACTACCAGCTAACATTTCAGTTGACTACTGACTTGTAACCAGCTGAGATGCTAACAGGGAGAAAACTACCATCCAGATTAGATCTGCTGCATTTATCATATGGGAAGAATTCAGCAAACACAAATCACTCAAAAGCAACAACATGATAAGCATTGCAAACGGTCCTAGTTTTGAAAGTGGAGATGCTTTTTATGCAAAAAATGTTGGTTCTCACCCAAATGAATACCAGCTATAGTTCAAAGTATGACAGGTCCAGTTTCTTACAAAGTAATACTGGGTGATTGCTGATTTGGGCGTCATTATGAGGATCAAGTAAGACAAAGGTACTACATTCCCTGTCACCCTCAATTTTTAAAAGTCTACACTGAGTCATATTTTTATGTAGTGCACTTTCTGTTTTGTATTAGATGGGAGGACACCAAAACAAATACTCTGGGAAATGATTTACATAATAAAAATGCATTTGCAGCAGTATTCCTTTTTTTAGGAATCCTCAACTGTTAGCATCTACTATTTCATTCCCAACACCAACTTTTTCAGTGGTAACTATTTTGCCATCATAACCACTGGGAATTCAATATTGCAACCTTCTTCATCTGTAAAAGGCGGGCCCTCTACATTCAGACTGCTGGCAGTATAGCCTAGACGTTAGAGTAACAAGCTCTGAATTAGCATGGTATATCCAGCAGATATGGGTTTGATTCCACATCCTCCACTTGCATACTGTGTGATCCTAAGCAAGTCACTTAACCTTCCCAGTACTCCCAGGTCACTCCTAAAGACAGGCCTTATTTATTTATTTATAATGTATGGGGGTCCCTTATTACTAACTGAAATCAAGCAGATTACAACCCTATAATGTATGGAGAGCCTTTATTACCACTAAAATGCGATAAGATAATTTCTTTGTAATCCCATTGCTATGACTCCAGGGGTTGTTAACCCCTCTTGAGTACATCATAGTGATGGGATTATAAAAGTAGCCAATCTGCGCATGCGTGCACCTTTATTAGTGTTTAGCTGATGGCCTTTTTAGAAAATGGCTGGTCATGAAAGCAGTGAGAGCACGTGACCCAGAACGTCAAGTAGTTGTAACTTTAATCTAAAACAGTAAGGAGCCTGCTTTCTCTTTCTTACTTTGTCATGGGGACCATACACTATAAAATATAATGTATGGTCCTCTGTTTTAACTGGTTTGGTTAGTCTATTTGAGGATGCCATGACACACTCTCGAGCTTTGCTCTCGAGGTTTACTTGGTCACCCTGGCATCCTCTTGACAGTTAACAAACCGGTTATCGATAAAAGATCATACATTATCCTCTGTCATGCCCATACATTATCCTCTGTTATGCCATTGTTATGACATCACTCTGTTGTTAACCCTTCTTGAGTATGTCATATCAATGGTATAACAAAATGGAATGCTCACAACATTCAATTTTCCGCTTTGAGAAAAATGTTTAAAATGTTGGTATGAAATTAATTGATTTGTGCCAGGCTGTATCAATGAATAATGTTGCAAAGAACACACAGTAAACAATGCTGAGGAATCTTCTTGCATGATTTATGATTGCTTAAGGTAAGAATCACTCAGAAATGTAATTCAATCAATCAATCAATCAATCAGTCATCTTTATTTTACCAGGCAAAACGCCATCGAGACCTACTTATTTACAAGGTGGACCTGGGTAGGCCATAACAGAATCACATATCGAAACTATAAAACAATTAGGTAACAAGCAGGGTAGCACAAAAAAGAATAAGGCATAAATAACACAATGCAAATCACAAGGCAAGACAGTACAGTAAATCTCAAATTCTTCTTGAAAGGGAAGAAGCATAGAAAATAATTACAAAATAATGCATATCAGTAAATACAACAGATGCTATACCCACACAAATATTTTCAGTCCTTGATTATACAATCTTGGTGGCCCATGCACTATAAAATATAATGTATGGTCTTTGGTTAATAACTGCACTGGAAACACTTCTCAAGGTTGCCATGGCATCTGAAAACCTCTCGAGCTACACTCTTGAGGTTCACAATGACGTCATGGGAACCTCAAGAAGTGTTTAAAGCATGGTTGTTGACCAAAGACCATACATTATCCTCTATATTTCAAATGTTTTACCAGGAAAGACATACTCAGCTGCTTACATCTCATTTCCAGATGCATCCTGGGGGAAAGAGGATGTGAAAAGTAATACACAGCAAATACAATATAACAGGCGCATAATCAAATAATTGAAGGCAAACATTAAAAAAGATGTGCATTAGTTACACCTGAGATAATATAGGCAAGGGAACTACTCTTTAAGTACAGAACAGTGAATAAGAACAAAGGAAACAGACTGCTGGGGCAATGGGGGATGAGGAAGAGGGTCATGGACAGTTGCAGGAAGGAGAAAAAAATCATGAAGACACACTAAGGAGAAAGCAGAAGCAGAGTGAATTGATAGGGGAAGAGTGGGCCAGAGTTTAGGAAAGCAATAAGCGAAAGCAGACTGGCCAACAATAGATTTTCTAGAAGGAGTAGAGAGGAAATGAGAAGTAATATTGCAGAGAGGGTAGCAGGAAGCAGGGAGAGAGGCTAAGAGGGATGAAAGGAGGGAAGACAACCAAACCAAACCCCAATTTAGAAATAAAGGAGGCTCAATAGGAAAGGTGCCTGGCATCAAGATAGAGGAGTGAAAGAGCAGAATAGAGTGAGCAGTGGTGGGTACAAGGGGAAAAATCTAAAGCAAAATGACAAAGTGGAAGAGGGGATCAAGTCTGGCAAGGGAGGATTTGGGAGCTCCACTATAGGCTATGGTGCCATAATCAAAAATAGGGAGAAACAACTTTCAAACATTTTCTCAGAGGACAGGTAGCAGGATCCGTGCTTTGTTCCTGTACAATACACCAGGTTGGGGTGCAGCTTTTGGTGTACGGCATCAATATAAACCAAGAAACCAAGGTAACAGTCAAGTCAGACCCCGAGGTACTTAAAAGAGGACAACATCCTCAATCATAGAACCATCAAGGGTGTGAAATAAAGAGAGGGGGTGAGTCTGGAAAGCCTCTGTCCGGTGCCAAATGTCCTGGAAACTGTTATTTTTTGCATTGACCGTTAGTTGGTTAGACTGGAACCAGCGCTGAATATTGTCAAAATCCAGCTGCAGCTGCAAAGAATAAGACTAACAGGACCAGGGAAGAGAACAAAGTAGCCAGATGGCTAGAAGCAGAGCATCCATCCCTGATGTTGTGGCCTTGTCTGTAGGCAACTCATGGGCTACTGAATTTACTTCCAGCAAAAGCTGGACCACTGCTGAGTACACTCCAGTGTTTTCTGATGATGGCTGCCAGCTGAAAAAAACAGTTGCAACACCAGGAGACTTGGGGGGAACCGAGCCATGGTCCCAGGTCTTCATTGCTGCTGTGTGCTGGTGCCTTAGCCACTCCACCATGGGAGTGAGTCAACCAGACACAGCAGCACAGGTTCTTCGCTCCTTCCTCCACTTCACAGTCAGCGACAGGGGTAGCGGTAATTCCCTGCAGCTCTTATACCACTGTTACTCAAAATGCTTTAATGCTTCACACAGCATGGTTCTTGCTGTGTTGTTTTTGAAGTGACATATTGACCTGGTACCCTATCAGAACAAACCAGTGAGGAACATATGGCTATCAGCAGTGCCAAATGGCAACCATAGTTGTGGCCACTGTATCCACTGTAACAATATAGTAGGCTCTCTAACTTTCAAGCATCCAAGATCTACAGGAAGTACAAGATGAATTAATTTATCAATCGCTCTACTACAGCAGTGATTTATATGTTTACTTGCTCCAGCTGGCTAGGATACATTGGCCAGACAAAATGTCAGTTGAAGGAACGTGTTGGAGAGCAAAAATCTACCATTAGGAATAATTTGTCAGCAAATGCAATAGCCATGCATTTTGCTGGGATGCGACATGGGTCATTGGCTAATCTGAGGTTTACTGGGACTGAAGGAGTCATGGTGGATCTAAGAAGTGGAGATCGGTGGAACAAACTGGCCCAATATGGGTGGTTTTGGATTTATACCCTTAAGACAATTAATCCGTTGGGACTAAATAAAGCTCTTCCACTCCAGTGCTATTTATGGACTGCATTGATTATTACTAGCCATCTGGCTAGGATGGATACTCTGCTGCTAGCCATTTGGCTACTTTTGTTCTCTTCCCAGGTCTTGTTAGTCTTATTCTTTATGGTTTGCTTATTTTCCCATCGCTTCCCACCCCAACACACTTTCCAACTTACAGTCATTTGCCTTTGTGTGTTTTTAATATTGTGGTTTGGTAGTTGTCTTTAGTCAGCTTTTTTCATTCACTTCACTTTTGCATTCTTTGCATTTGATGCGCTTGTGCATAAAACCCTTTGGGACAATAATGGGAAATTAGAGGTGTGTCACTGCTACCCAATGCGACAGACACTTTACTGGGCATGTCCTGCAGCCACCAATCAACGGGGAAGCTGCCGATGACAAAGCTTCAAAGAGAGCCAAGGAGTTAAATGAAACCTGCTGCTACAATCATGAACAATTCTGTCATTGCAGTGGCAGCCCCCTCTTCACAACCAGGTCAGCTTCTGCCGCCGAGTACTCTGTCCCCGGGCCTTGCTCCATGAGCAACTTGTTTGCTCAGTGTGCCTTTCCTGGTGAAACATTTCACTAAAGAAATGAGTGGGTTGTGACTCCTGCCGCCCACCACAAACTCCACAGAAAGCTGACTTTGGGGTGCCCAATCCCCATGTGGGCATGTATCCCCCTCCCCCATTGATGTGGCACACTGACAGCCCACCCCAGTGTGCCAAAGTAACTGTTTATTTTTTTCTGACACCGGGATGCCCACTCCCAGTGTCAGATGTGCCCCTCCCCCCAAAATAACTTGTTGGTAATATTTGCTGAGATCGGGGTGCCCAATCCCTGTGTGGGCATATCCCCCATACACACACTCTACTGTGGCACACTGGGAGCCCACCCCAGTGTGCCTAAATGTTTTTTATGCCAACATCGGGGTGCCTAATCCCCATGTTGGCATGCCCCCCCTCGTTGTGGCACACTGGGAGCCTACCCCAGTGTGCTTAAATGTATATTTTTTGCCTGTAAAATAAAGAAAACAGTCCCCAAAGTCTTTTCTTTTTCCCCTGTAAAAGAATATGGTCTACCATCATCTCCCAGTCCCTCCCCATCCCCACCCTCCCACTGGCACCCACCTCCCGCACCCCCCTCACCACATACTTACCTCTGGAGGTTGGGAGCAATGATCTTCTAGAGAGTGGGACATGTCTGCACTCTTCAAAGGCGACAGGCAAACTGAAGATTTCAAGGTAAGCTGAATAATGGGAGTCAGTGGGGGGTTTCAACTTGGGTTGATATCTCAGCCATTTTAAGGAATTTTAGCCCCAAATTTTCAACATGGGTTGATTGGGGTCCCACCTCATGAACATGTCATTGCCATTTTGTTACTTGGTCTTGAAAGATGATTTCGTGGTCACAACGTGGAATCACCTTTTGGGACTGATTAACAAAACAACAGTGCCACTGTTCATGAGGGGAGGTCCCAAAAAGCCCATGTTGCAAATTTGGTGAAATAATTCCAAAAAATGACTGTGTTACAAGCATGCATTGGCAGTTTCTATGCACGCTCGTAACTTAGCCAATTTTTTATATTTTCACTCCAGATTTTCAACATTGCCATTTTTCACACCTCCTTATGAACAGTACAGCTGTCATTTTTCACATCCTGCCTGAAACATGTTTTCACACCTGTGTCACAGAATGGCACGGTCGCTGTGGGAAATCAACTTTCAGGACCGATTAACAAAATTGCAGTGCCAGTGTTCGTGAGAAGAGGTCCAAAAATGCCCATGATGAAAATTTGGTGAAAAAATTCCAAAATAATGATTGCATTACAGGTGTGCATTGTGCAGTTTTTTCGCATGCTTGTAACTTAAATTTTTCATATTTTCACTCCAGATTTTCAATATTGTCATTTTTTCACACCATCTCATGAACAGTACAGCTGTCAATTTTTCACATCCTGCCCGAAATGTATTTTCACACCTGTGGCACCGAATGGCACAGTTGCTGTGCAAAATCACCTTTCGGGATTGAGTAGTGAAATGATAATGTCACTGTTCATGAGGTGGGGGTCCCAAAAAGCCCGTGTTGAAAATTTGGAGTGAAAATACTAACAAACGTCCGGGGCATTAGGGTTTCAAACTGTAATGCCCACCCCCACCCCACCCTGTAGAGACTGACAGAGGCATTTGGGGTGTGACTTGGGGTTGTTGACCATAATGCTCTTGACATTCCACCCCCACTCCCACCTTGCAGCCAGTGGCAGGCGTTGAGGTGTGCCTTGGGGTCTTTGGTCCTAATGTTCTCCCCATTCTCCTATACTGCACCTATCTCAGTTTATTTCCTTGTGGAATGGGGAGAGCGTAATGGCCAAAGACCCCCTAGGCACACAGTGATGCCTGTCAGTGTTTTCAGGGTGAGGTGAGGTGGAATGGCATGAGCGTTACGGTCGATGATCCAAAGACACCCCCCCAATGCCTGTTAGTCTCTGCAGGGTGGGGTGGGGATTGGCATTAGGATTAGAAACCCTAATGCTTCAGTAAGGAAGTAAATCAGGGAGGGGCAGTGGATGTCATCTACCTTGATTTTAGAAAGCCTTCAACACCGACCAACACAGAAGGCTGATTAACAAGATGAATAGTCTGGCACAGGGCACAAAACATTAAAGTACCTCAAGGACATAAACAAGGTGTAGGAGCAGACATCTTCCAAACCATCAAACGTTCGGCATTTACAAATACTTTTTATACACAGGTTTTTATAGCAGTGAAGTTGTTATAGCCTTTGGGGTTATTGTTACACCCACCTTATGAATATGCAAATTCCGTGCTTATTAATACAGTCCTGGGGTTTCAGCCAATCAACTTTAAGGAAGGCCACACCGCAATGTCAGCTGATTGGTGCTTGCACGTCACATCCTCACATGCTGTCTGTCAGCCGCCAGGTCTATGTTGCTGCTTCGGGAAGCACTCTGAGTCAGTGCCGGCATGATGTTGGTTTAATTTTCTAACAATCAGTTTCTGCTGCCATCACAGCACTTTGCACTTTTCTGTATTACTTCATCAGCACATTAAAGCACTGTTTGCACTTTTTAATAAAGCAAATTACATTTACAATAAGGTAAGCTGTGTCTCATTTATACAGTTGTGCATACTGTTTGCTTTTTGGGGTCAGCGATACAGGGCTGGGAACTGTCAGTTCCCTCTTGTTCTTGCGGTCACTTATTCTGCCTGTTAAGCACCAGATTGGGAGTGGCCATTGAGGTAGGGGCCCCTCTTTTACCTCTTATTGATTTTCTAGCTGCAGTTTGCATTGCCTGGTACTGTCATATTTGTTGGGGTCTCAGCTGGTCTTGGGGATTCAAAAGCTGCATTTGGTTGATGTCACGAAGTCTCAGTTCTGTGGTAGCATCCTCAATTGCTGCAAAGAGTGATTCTCTGTCAGGCAAGGCAGCCATGAGGTGGGCCAAGAATGGCATCAGAAACTTGATTTTAAACTAGCTCGGTACATTGTTAGGGTGTCATCTGCTCTGCACATGGCCAACATATATGGAGCGTAATCATGGCCAAAATAAATGGTAAATTCTTTTAATTCAGCCCTTTTTGACACCAAGCTCATTGTAAAATGTCTTGTTTCATAGAGTAGACAAGAAATCTCACAATGACTCACCTGGGTTTGACTTGTGGGTTTCAGCATTGTAGCTTGGTGGACTGAATTTATATTTTATGGGGATGGCCAGCAATCGATGCAAAAACATGTGCCATAAACTCTGTGATATGAGGGTCTTCATTCCCTTCCAGAATGCCATATACCTGTACATTTTTCCAATGTGTTCGCCTCACGGGTCTGCTTATTTATATTTAAACTATATCTGGGTGTCTAACAGGTTCAATGGGAGCCACTGAGTGTGATTGTTCCAGTCATCAGTTTCCCCGATTCTGTGCTCTGTCTTGTCCACCAGCTTCTCCAATTATTTGTAGTCATTTTTAAGATCCTTGGGGGCCTGCTTATTCTCATCTCAGACATTCTGCAACAATGTTTACCAGTCTTCAGTGTTAGACTGGAGTTTCAGCTCTTGGGTTGTAGGGCCTCCTCTGCTATATGCACCATGCTGTCTATGTTGGATTAGTCAATAAAGATGTCTCTGGCAGTCTCTGCCATTGTTTTTGTGGTTTTGGCCATTTTGTGGTGTGCCATTCACTGTGGCTTAGGTACCTTAACTACATGAATACTAATTAAATTCACCATGATTACTCTAATTTGCTCAGGGTTAAGTAGCTGAGTGAAGACTGCTACCATACTGCTCTTTCATTTCTTTCCTACTGACCTGAAATGCCATTTTTCTGCTGGCTGTCCTGGAGTTTTGAATCCCTTGCTCACTGAACCAGCCTGTATGCAGCAGTCGACGACTTGAGTGGGCTTTCTCCAGTGAAATTCAGGAGTCATGCCAACAAAGGTAGAAAAAGATTCACTGCTGTGGTTGGAAGATCAGGGGCCCACATTTTAAAGGGCCTGATGTGGCTCAGAGACTAGGTCCAAAAGCTCAACTCACCAGCGCAGAAATAAAATCTCTGCACTAGTGGAAATGCTATTTTCAGCATGTTGCGCACACAGTTGGTAATCTCACTGTGGGTACAGCTGCAGAGGAATGCTATGCCTAACAATACCAAGTGTAAGAGTTTAGCATGGCTGTGCTTGGAATTCATGTGGAAGCTGCCATAAAGTATGGAAATAGTTGTTAAGCAACTCCAGCTAAAAAAAATGGCACACATACAAAAGAACTTGAGTTGCACAAGGGAAGCCCCTTGTGCACAATTTCTGTTGCCTTGGAAAAGCATTTAGAAGGTGGGGGGTGGGGTAGGCAGCAGTGGGAAGGTTTTATTCTGTGTGGTCCAGTGGGCTGGGCTGGGCAAGCAGCTGGGAGCTGAGTGGGATTAGTTGAAGTGGGTGAGTTTTCTTCTATGCTAGATGGGCCACACAAGCAGCCAGGGGGCTTATGGGATCAGCAGCACTGGGTAGGCTTTCGTCTGTGTGGTATGGGCCAGAGGAGCAGTTGGGAGGTAGGTGAGATCATTGGCAGTGGGTGGGTTTTCTTTTGAGTGAGCTGGGCCACATGAGGGGCACTGCTTTTTCTTTTTCTGTATGGGCAGGGTTACCATGTTAGTACAAGTTTTCAAAGACTGTACCCACACTGTTAGTTGTGAGGCACAGTATACATGAGGGACTTATTCTTGAAACACTTACTACCATGTTCACATGATTTTTGCTGCTCACTAATACGACCTTCCAGCACACTTGGCCTCACAACCACAGAATCCTTACATTCTGTGAAAGACGGCATAAAACAAGCAATGAAACATGGTGAGGCATGGTTGTACTGGTTTTACTACACACTTCCAGAGTGGTGGTAAGGCACAAGCTCACAGGCTTAGTGCCTTTGGCAACTGATGGTGTGGTAAAACCAGAGCAACCAACACCCCGATGTGTTTTATTGCACTTATAAAATGGGTTCACAGGCAGCTTTCAAAAAATGAATATTCTAAGGCCTTGTACACACTGTGGTGCTTAAAACATTTTAAGTGCCTTAAACATTTAAAATCCACCTAGCACTGTTTGCATCCAGACTACAGGTGCCTTAAAACATTTTAACAGAAACATTTTAAATGCTATTAGGTACCTACACTTAAAACTGTTTTTTAAAATAATTTCGAGCTAGCATGGTTTCTCTCACATGTCTGGATGGGAGTAAAATGGTTTAAGCTGTAATGGTTTAATTAAAACAGTTCTATCTGGGTACCGGGTCAATATAGCAGCACAAAAATGGTGCTGTGCAAAGCACGGAAACATTTAGAGTGACACCCTGTCAGTCTAAAAGTTTCAGTGCTTTGCACAGCGCAGTTGGGAATTACCGCTACCCCTGTCGCTGACCGCGAAGTGGAGTAAGGGCTGAAGAAGCCTGTGTTGCTGTGCCTGGTCGAGCCACTCCCACGGGCACGGCAGCAAAAAAGACCTGGGGCCACGGTTCAGTTTCCCCCAGGTCTCCTTGTGTTGCAACTTAAAAAAAAATATCCCCCCCTCCAGAGTTTCACCCCATCCCGAAAGTCCACACCCCCTCAGAGTTGGTTATTTAGTGTCCTGGAGTGTGTGGGGATGCACGGGGTGGAGCCCCCACAAAAAAGAAAAAGTCCTAATAATTTTAGCGGGGTGTGCACATTTGTTGTATGGTTGGTGTTTTGACCGACCAAATTTGGGCACATGCTGTTCTACTTTCGGTATTTATTGTCATGCTATTGTAACCCCCCTGCAAATGGGGGTTCCCAAAAGACTTCCAGGAGCTTGCTTGAATGCTCCAAGCCTGAATGGTGTTTGGCATTTAAGCCATTTATCAGTGAGTGTTTTTAGAGCCTCTGGTACTGTCTCTTTAAGAGCTGTCTGCTTGCAGACATAATTAGTTTGTATGGGGGACTGTGTGCTTCTCTGAGTACCACTCGAGCTGCTGCAATTCACTTCATTTTGCAGTCACTAGGAGTGCAAAGGAACCTATCTGAAAGATGTAACTGTTTGCCAGAAATTATTTAGAGTAATAATGAAATTACAGTTTGTCTAACCTGCTTTCTTTGCAGTCAGAACTGTGTCTGCTAGTTCCCCATTCTAGTTTTGAACTGCTGAACTGGACCAATCAGTGTGGGGTAAGCTAGCTCTAAAATGGTGCCTTGGACGAATCAGAACTTGGACTCATAATCTGAGCCAGCCACGGGAGGATTGTGTGGGCGGTGACTCTGGGAGATGTGGTTTGGACTTCGGTACCTTTTTGGACCAACAGCAGCAGTCTATTGTGAGTGACAGCCAATCCAGTTGGGAACTGGGAGGAACTCGGGGGAAGTGCCCGGTTTTGTCGGTTGGAGTTTCGGTTGAGCTTTGGCAGTGAAGAAGGAAGGAGCCCTGTGCTTTTTCAGTGTGCAGTTTTAGTCAAAAAACGTGTGTAAGGCCCAGAGTTCCGGTCTGCAGCTTGTTAGGACTGAACTGCCCTCTGAAAAGAATCAAAGGATCTCTGAAGAGTAGAAACCAGGCTCACCCTGTAGAAGACTGAGGAATTGCTGAAATTGTACTCGGTCTGTCAGGAACTGAATCTGCTGTGTGTTCTCCCGGGTATTGTGCAGTAATTACGTATCGGATACAGATGCAGCCTGCCTGGTATAGTGCTTTCTTTATATGGATGTGTGAAGAGGTTTGTGTACCTCAAGTGAGCCCTGCTGACATTGAAGGACCCTATCTTATTTGGAGGTCGTGAGTACTAATTCAGGGTCGCCTCCCTGTTGAATTGCCACATTAAATCCAAATGGAATTACTGTACTGTTGACTGTTTAATTCTCCTTTCTCTGTGTGAAAGGGCCCCTACCAGCTGCCACGGTTTGGACTAGCCACTAGGGCTTGGGTACCCAGGGACAGTAACTGATAGGGATAGGCCTGTGCACAGAGCCATAGGTAGATTATTAGAGTGATAAGCTAATTAACCTGATTTCCCCTGTCCTTGTTATATCCCCTAAATAAATCAGAGCTGCTTGTTTCAGCAAAGTTATACTGCCTGAGTGTTTGTCTATGTTAAAGTACTGTACTGTGATTGTTGCACTGTATCTCATTTCACAGGAGGTCCCAGTGCCGAACCAGACCTGGGGTAAGTGTATACTGTGAAGGTAATTCTGATATATTGTGTGGGCCACTAGTGGGAAGAAAGGGGGGTTGCAGTGTCCCAGAGGGCTGTGACCAAGTTAGTTTAACTATTGCAAACCCTGACCTCTGGGTGGAGGCACCCGCCATTGGATCCAGGCCCCTCAACCTGTTAGTGGCAAATCAGGCAGGGGTAGTAGCCCCTGGGATAGCGCCATCTAGGGGTTACACTATTTCTGTCCACGACATTATGACCCCATGCCTTCTATCTGCAGGGCAGACAGGTAAGCACAGTTCTGTGTGTTGGAATTAATAGAAAATGGTCATGTGGAGACCAGGTTTAACACCAGCAGTGTGGATACACTAGATCGTTATCAAGAATCCATCGTTGTAATCTTTATTACAAGATGGATTGGCAATCACTGTCAGTCTGGAGACAAATTCACTGGTCAACTTATGTTTACAATTTTGTTTTGGATAAACTACATTCATATCTACTTGGACTGGTCATTAGTAAAGAACCAAACAGACACTTTTTAAGATCTGCTGACCTACCCCTGTACATTCTGCCTAGACATAGAACTAGATTTAGTAACTACAGACTGGCTGTTGCTGTTCCTACGACTTGGATCTTCATGCAAAAAAAGTTGAAATTGATATCAATAATCTGTAAAGCAATGATACATGTTTGCAGCTGTTTTAAATGAGTTTTATAACTTTACTGTATGTCTATTTTGTAAAATATGTATGTGATAGTGTGAATGTATGTTACTTGTATGTTATTTGAATGCAATTGTAAAACAGAGATTGTCTCTCAATTTTGCTTTCGAATAAATTGAATTGAATTGAAGAATGGTTACTGCATCATGTGGATGCACTGAGCGAGCACTTAACAGGTTTTCAAAAACAGTTCTATAGTTTGAACAGGGCCTAAAAGTTTAAAAACACGCAAAAAAAAATGCTGAAATATGTGAAATAGGCATCCGCAGTTCAGGTAGGATCAGCGGTGATATTATAGGAAGGGAAAAATGGGCAGACTAGATGGACCAAGCGGTCCTTATCTATGAACACATGAATGTGCCAGCAGAAACAGACCACCCAGTCTATTTAAGTCTGCTCAAGTGTGCAGCTAGCATCCCTAGTTTGTAGCTGCCCCACCCCCCTCCTATTTGTCATCCCACTGCCACCCCCACCTCCCCCACCTTCACTCTACCTTGTTCCCTGTCTCGTGCCCTTTTGAAACTGTTCATAGATTTACATGATACCACCCATTCTGCTAGGGTGTTCCATTTTGCTACCACCCTCTCTGTGAAATAATGTCTCCTCATTTCCTTCCTAAATTTTCCCCCTCTATTCTTAACGCATGCCCCCTGGTGACCCTCCTGCTCCTTAACTTAAAGACACCATCTATCCCATCCTTATTGATTCCCCTCAGATACTTGAATATCTCTATCATGTCACCCCTGCCCCTTCTATCCTCCAGGTTGTACATATTCAGGTCTCTCAGCCTGCTGTCATAGTCTGTCCCTTCCATTCCACATATCATCTTTGTTGCCCTCCTCTGCACCCCCTCCAGTAGCCTGATATCACACTTTAGGTATGGCCTCCAAAACTGAACACAATACTCTAAGTGCGGCCTTACCAGCGACATGTAGAGGGGCAAGATCATCTCTCTTTGCCTGGATGAAAAAACCCTCACTATGCACTCCAGCATTTTGTTCGCTTTTGCATCCGCTCACCTGCACTGGGCAGTGTTGTCCATGGTCCCTGTTATCATTACCCCTAGGTCTTTCTCCTCCTCAGTGAGCCCCAGCTTAACCTCTCCCAGCCAGTATTCTCTTCTTGGGTTCTTCACCCCAAAATGCATAACCTTACACTTCTTTGCATTGAACCCCAGCTGCCATCTCTCTGACCACTCCTCTAGCTTGCTTAGGTCCCCCTGCAGCTGCTTCCATCCCTCCTCTCCATTCACCGCTGCTCTGATTTTGGTGTCGTCTGTGAACAGACTTATCTTGCTCACCACCCCATGTGCAATGTCTGATATGAAGAGCCCGAACAATACTGGCCCCAACACAGAGCCCTGTGGCACCCCACTTGTCACCGGCCTTGGAGGTGAGAGCTCCCCTCTCACCACCACCCGTTGCAGCCTCCCACTCAGCCAGCTTATAATCCAGTTCATCATTTTTGCCCCTACCCCTACACCAGTTAGCTCCCCCCCCCAAGCCGCCCATGAGGCACAGAATCAAAGGCCTTGCTGAAGTCCAAGTAAAGAACATCCACCACATGACCTTTATCCAGCTCACCTGTGACCCAGTCATAATATTGTATCAGGCTGGTTTGACAAGACTTCTCTGAAACAATCCCATGCTGCCTCACATCCTGGAGGCCATTGTCCTCCAGGTACAACACCAGTCTTTCCTTTAGAATTGACTCCATGAGTTTGCACACTATGGAGGTGAGACTTATAGGGTGATAATTACCCAGTTCATCCCTTGGTCCGCTCTTGTGTAATGGTACTACATGTGCCATCCTTCAGTCCAGTGGCACACAACCCAACTCCAGTGAGGTATTGTATGGATCCTCCAGTGGCTCCACCAACACCTCCGCCATCTCCCTCAGCACCCTGGGGTGGATACCATCTGGCCCTGGTGCCTTGTCTACCTTTACTGCCCTCAGTCCCTCTAGGACTCTACTTGCCTCAATTCTTCCATCTGTTGCCTACTCTCCCCCTGTCCCCACCTTCCCAGCCCATGGTGGTAGCAGTCCCTTTTCTTCCGTGAACACTGAGCAAAGGTATTCATTCAGTGCTTCTGCCTGCTCCTCACCCTTTTCCATCCACTCCCCACCCCTTTTTATCCTCACTATTGTCTCCTTGCACTTCCTTTTCTCCCTGATGTATCTGAAAAAGTCTCCCCTTCCCTCATTAATTCCCTGCACTAATCTCAGCTCCCTCTGGGCCTTGGCTTCTCTCACTTTTCTGGTCACCTCCCTGGACCGTCTTGCATACTCTTCCCTATCCACTTCCTTCCCTGTCCTCCTATACCTCTAGTGTGCCTCTGATTTTGCTCTCACCACCTTCACTACCTCGATATTCAATCAGCATGGTTTTCTTGCTGTGCTCCTCTTACTCTGTGTCTTGGTACAAGCTTCTGTTGCCTCTGTAATCTCCCCTTTTAATAATATCGCATTTCTGCTCTGCATCCATCTCCTGCCTTATGCCCTCTAGTTTCCCTTTCAGTACTTCCTGCATCCTCCCAAAGTCTGCTCCCCTGAAGTTTACTACTTGAGTAACTGATTTCTCTGGCTCCCCACACATCGTGATATTAAACCACACCGTTTGGTGATCGCTGTTGGATAGTGGGTCCTCCACCTTTATTTCCCCTACTGCCTCCCCATTCGACTACACTAGATCTAAAGTGTTCTTTAGCCTAGTAGGCACACTAACCAACTGTGTCAGGAGACCCTCCTGGATTGCGTCCAGGAGCACTTGCTCCCTAGTACTGGAGGTGCCTGGAATGCTCGAGTTAACCCCTGGCAAGTTGAAATCCCCCATGATGACCACCTTCCCTTTTCTACATACCTTTCTGATTTGTCCTGTTAATTCCCTGTCAAGCTCCTCAGACTGGGATGGTGGCCTGTATGCCACCCCAAACCTCAGTTTCCTGACCCTTGAGTCTAGGAGCTGCAGCCAGATTGCCTCTGTTCTCCTTTCTTCCCCCTCATCCCTTGTGCATTTGATCCCGTCCCTCACATAGACTGCCACACCACCGCCCCTCCCTTCCTTATGGTCCTTTCTGTATACTTTGTATCCTGGGATTGCCAGATCCCAGTCCCAGTGCTCAGTTGCCCACGATTCTGTGACAGCTGCAATATCCACCCTCCACACTGCTAAGAGTGCCTGTAGCTCAGCAGATTTCTTGCCTAAGCTTCTTGCTTTCAGCGAGACCGCCCTCCATCCTGCCCCCTTCCCTTCATTAGCCTCCATTTCCTTCCTTTAACCCCCTCCTTTTTCAGCCACCCTGAGTCCTTCCCTGTTAGCCTGGGGGGGTAGGCTCCACTCTGTCAGATCCCTGCCTACATGCTGTCCATTTGCTTCCTCCCATCTAGTTTAAATCCACCTTTGTCCCAATATGTCTCCCCAGACTTTGCTTTAATACCTCCTTCCCCTCCTTACTCAGGTGCAGCCTATCCCTTGTAAACAGACTGTTATTATCCCAGGTACTGCCCCAGCCACCCACAAGCCCATACCCCTTAGTTTGACATCATTCTACCAACAATGTGTTCAACTCTCTAGTCCTCTCCTTTCTCACTGTGCTTACGCGGGGTACTGGGAGCACTTCAGAGAATGCCACAGACTCCCCAGTCTCCTCACACAACCTTCCCACTTCCTCAATCCTCTTCTTTGTTACCTCCACCATTTCCCCCGCTAGGTCATTTGTCCCCACATGTACCACAATGTGTGGGTTCCTCCTACCCCTCCTTATGCACCTTAGGATTGCCTGTCCTGCCTTGTCTGCCTTTAATCCTGGTATGGACTCCACCAATACCTGACTGTGCCTCTCCCCCTTGCTACCCCATCTGATCCCCTTGAGTATGGAGTCCCCCAACACTAGTACACCTCCCTCCTCTTTCCTTGTACCTGTCGCCACCCCCCTGCCCAGGTTCTCATTTCTGGGGTCACTCAAGATGGTGCTTTTACAGTGTGTCCCAGTGTCTTCCCCCCTGCCCTTCTCAGTTAAGACTCCTCCCCCTCCTCCTGTTTGACTGCCAACCTTCCACTCCCTCCTCACCTCTCCAAGTTTTATCCCTCCCCCTACCATGACATACTCAGTCTCTCCACTAGTAATGCCCCTCTCTCCCTTCTCTTTGTAAGTACTATCCCTTGTGCAGTCTCCTCCTGCATCCTCTTTCCCATGTGTTGTTAATACAGCAAACATGTTCCCTCCTCCCTTTGCCTTATTACGTGTTTTCTCCTCCTCCTCCTCCCTCCTGCCTACTGCTGCTCCTCTTTTTCTAGGTCCTGCTACAGTCCACCCTTCATCAATTGGCTTCCTATCTACTGTGTCTCCTCCTGCTGATCTCTCATTTGCCCCACTGTTCCTTCTCTGTGGTGCCCGCACAATACTCTCAGATGTCAGCCCTCCTACCGATGCAATCCTCCCCTCCTTCCTCAACCTCCCAGCTCCCTGCCAAGTCACTGAACCTCTTCCTCAAGCCTCCTTAGCCTGTGGCATATTGGACACCCTCCCAGATGCCACAGTATGTTCATCTGCATTGTTTCCCCACAACCATTGCACCCTACAATCCTACTCATGGTCCACACTACCTATACAGCCTCTCCACACCACTCTCCCTACAGCACGTAGAATCAACTAATCCTAGTCCAGCCTCTAACAGAAAGTAGTGTCCTAAATGCCCTTGCATGCAGCATAAAACAGTCAACTACAGTAGTAACTGGCAACCACAGTCCTACTCATAAGGACTATATATCTACTCACACATTTTGTATATTTATATGTCCTTAAGACTTAGCTCATATAGCTGTTCCTTGTTTCCTCCTTCCTGGCCTGTTCTAAGGGCTTTGATCTGTTTGCAGCTCCCCAAGCTCCTCCCTCACAGCCTTCAAACCCAACCCCCAGCGGTATTTCAGTATTTAAGAATTTAAAAGCTTTTTGAGTGGGCATGTCCTGTGCACTCACTCCAGCAACAGAAGCCTTTAAGCTAAATTCTACTTTAAACTAAATTAAAAAGAAAATAAAAACAATATCAAAACTTACAAAAATCCTATATACATTAACTCCCTCAACAGCAAATAGAATTAACTAATCCTTCTCTCCTGTAGTTTAAAAAACAATAGCAAAACTTACAGAAATATTCTCCACAGCCAGCAAGCAGACTTAACCAATCCTTCTATTGACAAATTCTATGTTACTGTGTTTCTAGTCCTTCCACAGATGGTTTCCACCTGGCTGTCACCTGTCTTTCTACACATTCAGTAGATGGTATGTTTATTTACCATGAAGTACATCAATTAATAATTCTGCAGTATTCCACTACTAGAATGCTCCCTCCTCTTCTCCCCACACACATTGAAAGGTTACATGGAATACATCAATTCAAAATTCTGCAGAATTGTACTGGTATACACACACACACACACCTCAAGTAGAGCCAGGGCCTCAGTTTTATCTGTTGCAGGGTAAGCAGTAGGGAGCTCTCTGGCAACTAGTAAGGGCAGGAGGAGGATTCTTCATGGTTATCAAAGAAACATCAGATGGAAACTCTGAACCGTACCGGTTTTTTTAAATGTGTTTATGTGTGTAAGGAGGGGGTCATGAGTGGAAAGAACATTCAATTATTCACTTATTTTGTTTAAGAAAGCTTTATTTGTGTGGCCTAGTTGAAGGTTTTTATATATGAGTAAAGGAGGCAGCCATGTTTGTGATGCCCTCCGACTCACAGTTATGTCCTCCATTCTGTCACTTGTTGACTATGGCTTACCAGTCTACGGGGCTGCTGACCAGACCTCGCTAAACAAAATCTGCCTCACCTTAAATAAGGCCTGTCGACTAATCTTAGGTGCTCCTAGACTTACACATACCTGCCATCTTTACTTTCAGGCTAATCTGCTCAATCTTGACGAACGTCTTAGGTATCAAACCTGCATCCTTACAAAAAATAAAAACTCTCCTTGGGCTCTCTCCTCCTGGTTTGACGCCATTATCCACCGTGTTAACTCACTAGCTTCAACAAGGTTCTCCTGTAAAACCAAGTTGAAGGTACCTAGGGCAAGGACCTCTCATGGACAATGGGCTTTCCACTACCGTGCCCCTTCTTGGTACAATTCCCTTCCTGCCAGTATCTCAGACACCCCCACAATCTCTTGCTTTAAAACTACCCTCCGGAACCACCTTTTCACCACTCGCAGCTGTTGCTGTTTCTAAGCTATCTTGCTCACTCTCTGACAAAGCCCCCTGTTGGCTGCTCAAATCCTCTACCTTCTCTACCCTTGGTTCCTGTTACCTCCCTGTTGACTTCGCTAAAACACACTGTATTTATATCCTATGTTTTTCTGATGTTCTAGTTAACTCCCTGAACAATGTTAACTTCACCAACCCTGTATGTGGTAAACTGTTGATCTCATTTGTCCTCCTGTATCCTCAAAAAAAAACAAAAAAACTGTACACTGTTTCTCTGTACTAAGTTGTTATCACTGTGTTGTCTTCTCTGTGATGAGGTACCTTTGTAAACTAGCCTCTGGCTCAAAGATTATAAACTGATGCTTAGTAAATTAAAAAAAATCATAAATAAGAATAGTGGCTCATGAATTCTTTATGTGAATGGCCCAAATTCCAAACTACACTGCCAGACTTTTTCCAATCTGTGCAGTTGTGGAGAACTAAGATATGGGACTCAAAAATTCTTTAGCCAATCAAAAAGCAGGAAATTTTCAACCCATTTTATAATAAGCAAAATGGCGTAACGGGGTATGCTTTATGCTAAGATAATGGTATGCCTTGGGTGGTTGGAAGCATGAGGTCAAAGATCGAGTGCTTCTACCACCCGAGAAATGGAAGTATACTGTGGAGTAGATTAGAATTAGTGAAGAATTTTTTTTAAACATTTCTTTTTTAATTAAAATGAGAAGAAATTAGGAAAAATGGTAAAAAAGGAGAAAAAGAAAAAAGTAGTCCAATTGAGCCATTATATTTTTGTTGTTTTGCCAGTAGATGGTAGATGCTACATTTTTTAAATACAAGTAAGTGAATGGATGCATATGGATACAGCTGT
The DNA here is from genome assembly GCA_016271365.2 of Neoceratodus forsteri. Lineage (NCBI taxonomy): Eukaryota > Metazoa > Chordata > Ceratodontiformes > Ceratodontidae > Neoceratodus > Neoceratodus forsteri. The sequence goes on from CM057453.1 coordinate 761,567,021, forward strand.
GCCTGCTTAATGTAAACAGGTCAGCTAGGTCACAGATCTTTTTCCAGTGCTGTTGTGCTGGGATACCAGCACTGGGTTCTGAGCTCCTCAACCAATCAGGTTGCTGGATTTTTATACTCATTTCATAACAACTAACAGCAAGTCCCTTCACTCAGTTGTTTTGCCTCATATGTCTCTCCTCCCAATAATTTTCTATGGCACAGGTCAAAAACACTTCCACATTTCAAGCACAATAGGAACTAGTCTGCTGTGCAGACCAGCCCCAAAAGTGAATAAGGGCAAGGAACCAGCAAAGGGGCAAATATCACACTGAGTCAAGGTAGACCTTCTATAATGAATAAAATGACAAGAAATGCTTGACAGAATTACGTGTATGTGTGTATTTACAGTATTCTTTGTGAAAAACTTAGTTACTGCACCAGTTACAGTTACTTAGTGCCACACAAGTAGGGAAATGTGGCATTAGAGTACACTAGTTAGGGTAACTTAACACCACAAAAGTTGGAAAATGTGGCGTTAGGGTTTCCAACCCTAACTCCCACCCCCACCCCTACCCCCCAAGCAGCAAAAGGAAAAAACATTAGGGTTTTGGGTCTCCAGAGTCTTGGTGAATCAATTGTGTGGTCTTCCTTGGGGTTGTCAACCCTACTGCCTACCCCATTCCCTGAGCAAACAATGTCACACACGATCTCCTGTGGGCTCTGCGTGAGGGAAGCTGCAACAAACTGTGTTGGCAACCTGTGTCGAGACATCCTTCTCTACCTTTGAAGAGTATATCACTATGAAGCACTGGCTTGCAGCTGTACCTAGTGCTTCAGACAGGAGGCTACGGGCTGTGGGAAAGGGCGAGCATTGTGATTGACAATCCCAACCACCACTGACTCACCAAGACTCCAGAGACCCAAAATCCCAATGTTTTTTCCTTTTGCTGGGGGGGGGGGAGTTAGAGTTGGAAATCCTAACACCACATTTCCTTATTTTCATGGTGTTAAGTTACCCTAACTGGTGAATTCAGTAAGTTTTTACAGATAATTTCCTTTCTTTTTGAGATAGTGGAATCGTATCCTCATTCATGCAGATCATTTCAAGACATGCGTGAACAAGTGCAAATGTGTAGGTCCCTTTGGGGACAATTTTCTTCACTGTATGGTACCTGGGTCTGTGTGAACAACCTTGCAGCTTGCATTCCTTGGCTAGGGGGAGGGTGTCACATAACAGTGGCATCCCCCCACCCTCACTCATCCAGCTGGGTCACAGAGGTCACCTCCAAACTCAGTTCACCAACATGGGATCACAAAGCATACCCACTAGGGTCACGACATAGCCATTTTATGACTTCCCTTATAAACATGACAAGTAGCATTTATACTATATTGGCTGAAATGTCATTTTGCAGCAGAAGTGTAAACAAAGTCTTGTCCAAGACTTAAAAATAACACTTGTTATGTTTATGAGGTGCTGTGGAAAAATGGCTATGTTGAAAGTTTGGAGTCAAAATATTGAAAACTAGCAATGTTATGAGTCAACATTGAAATACTGTGATGTTCACTCATAATCTGGGCAATTTATTGTATTTGCACACCACATTTTCAGCATAGCCTTCTTACTACTTCACCTCATGAACCAGTAGGTGAAAATTTTCAAGTCCCCACCAAAATGTCATTTCAGACCACCAAAATGTCATTCTGTGCCAGAGGTGTGAAAACACATTTTGGCCAGGATTTGAAAAATGACAGCTGTCCTGTTAATGAGGTTTTGTGAAAAAAATGACTATGTTGAAATCTGAGGTCAAATATTAAAAATGACAAAAGTTATTAATGAACATAGAAAAATTTAAATGTACACTCATAATGTTGTCATTTTTATATATTTTGGCCCCACATTTTCAACATAGTCTTCTTATGACCCTACCTCATAAACAAGGGTATCGAACATTTTCAAATCCTGCTTAAAAGGTGGTTTTGCCAAGCAATTGCAAAATCACATTTTAGGCTGATTTGCATCATTCCACCACTGCTGGTCATCAGATGGTGTCACAAAAAGGCCATGTTCAAAATTTGGGGTCAAAATACAGAAAAATAACAAAGTTATGAATCAAAGTTCATTCACTAACACCACCAACAGCTTAGTAAGGTTCTGTAAATCAGCTGGCATCTGTACACATATTCTCATTCCCTTTCCCCTGGGTCACACCTGGAAAAGGGCCATGGTTCAGTGTGCCTCTCCCAGTCTCCAACTTTCAAATAAAATAAAAATTAAAAAAAGTTCAAAACCCCATTAAAATACATTGAACTGCATTTACCTGAGTTTTTCATATTGCAGTTACCGGTTCCAGAAGCAAGATGTGTCTTTGATCAGAGAATGGATCTATGCCATGGGACATGTTTAGGTGAGCGAGGTTTTGTGGGGGATGTTGAGGGTGTGGGCTGGTGGGTGCTAAGCAGTAGGTTGGGGTGGGGGAGTCTGATCAATGAGGGACTGTTTTCTTTTTTACAGGATTAAGAACAAAAACAAACAAACAAAAAAACTAGCAAGGGATGGTTTTCTTTTTTTCAGGGGACTTATCCGACACTGGGGATTGGGCACCCCAATGTCAGATGACAGTTTGGTGTCTCTGGGATTCCTGTGGGTGGCTAGCTGATCTAGGCCATCCTTTTGTCTGTCTAACTTTGCACGGCACATTTCTGGGATGTGCAGCAGATGTGCCACACAGTTTGGCTGGATATCCAGATGCACGACATATTCATGTACCTGCCCCCCCCTTTTTTTGCAACATACATTATTTCTGTGCGATCATTCATTCAGTCATGCACTATGCATCTCACCCTTTCAAATATTGCACTTCTGTGCATTTTCTGAGATGCACAGTGCACCTCTGTTTTGGTCTGCGCATCTCCTTTGAATATGTGGGCTTAAAAACTTAAAAGAACACTTAAGCAACAAACTTTTTAACAGAAAAATGCATGTTCTCCAAAACAACAGTGTAAGGAGAAATCATAAATTAATCAGCGATTTGGTGTAATACTAGTACTTTATATAAAGTCAGTGTTTGGTCTAATTTGATTTTCAGGGCAATATTATACACCCCGTTGTTGTACTGTCTTTCTGTTTTATCATGACTTTATATCTATGCTCCATGTATTTTGTTACAGGCACAGTTTGTTGCTTGACTGTTGATTGCGTGTGTTGCTCTATTTATTGGACCTTTTCAAATCTCCTTGGAAATGTCATTACTGTACACCATGTTTGTTATTGTACTTCAGTGTTATTCTTGAAAACCCAATAAAAATCTTTATGGCAAAAAAAATAAATTAATTAAGCAGCGAATAAATTAAATGACGCTCCCCACTATAAAGTTAGTGGCAGATCGCCGCTGAAAACATAACAGTCTTATTAAACAATGTCAGAGCATAGGATCACTTTCCTCTACAAAGTCACAGACTCATGTCCAATTTAAGCATTCAGTCTACCTATTCACCTGGAGTAAAAGTCTAGCTCTGAAGGGTACCTCACGTCCCCTCTGATTCGCTCGAGTTTATTCTATGGAGACAAGTCATTTTCAATTCTGTGCAGTAGTTTGCTAGTCTTTTTGGGGTCTTTGAACAGGAAAACGTGACTGTTCCACACCACACAAAGTCGAGTAGGTAAAAGAAGTTGATGTTGAATCTTCATTGCCCATAGAGAGCTACGGATTCTGTCAAATGCTTTGCGCCTTAAATGAGTACTAATAAGATAAGCTGGGGAAAAAAGATTTCTCAGTGTCACCATAGCAGAGATTTCACTTTTTTCTTGCTGATGCCAGAGCCCTGTCTTGATCTCCAACTCTGGTGCAGATGATTATGAAAGTCCTGTGGATAGTCAAGTTTGCTGCCATACGTCTTGGGGTGAGTTTGTAGGCTTTCTCAATGGAGAACACTGAATCATTCTCATTATCAGTTAGAAAAGTGTTAAGAAGAGGTCAGGTGAACCCCAAGGCATCATCCCCCTCCACTGCCTCTGGCAGACTGATCACCCGAATATTGCATTCTCATGCTTGGTTCTCAAGCGTCTCCAACCTCTGCCATAACTGAGTGTTCTCTTTTACCAGCAAAATAGTCATGTCTTGAGATTTTGACAAAGTTGTTTCCACCCTTTGAACTTTTTATTCCTCAGTATCGAGCTGCATTTCTAGATTTTGGACTCTGGGGGTGAGGTTGTTCAATTTACGGTCCATATCTTGGACTATCTTAAGTTGTCCCAGTGTGGTGTTGACAGTCATCAGGGTCACATTTCCAGGTACTGAATCCTCCAAGCCTGATGCTGCCTCATGTTGCGTGGGCCAGAGCTCCTGCTGAGCTTTCTTCAGAGTGAAAAAGTCAGGTGGTGGAGTAACATTACGAAACTTGTCCATTTTGCCCAGGACTGCTTAGGCTATTAACTGAGCTGTTTTTTTTTTTTTTTTTAGTTTTTGTTGACCGGTTAAGTGCACTAGACAAATCCTGCCGATTTTCAGGCATGACCCGGGGGAGGTGGATACAGATGAATGCCAACTGACCTTGAACCAGATTAAACTGTTGATGATATTTTTAGTTTAAATTGTACAGTAAAAGTTGATCCAAGAAAAAGATTAAAATTTCATTTCATGTGATCGTTCCTGGGAGCTAGTGTAAGGAGTGTCCCTTCCTCTCTGAAGCTAAGCCACACCCCCCCTTTATATGTATTTTTTCATTCATACAAAAAAGGATGCCTGCATTCGAAAAAAAGATTTTGGACTTGGTTTTTTCTCCAATTCTTTTTTCATATGAAGGGATCCTTTTTTGAATGACTTTTTTGTTTATACAAAATGGATCCCTTCATACTAAAAATAATTTGGACTTAGTGTTTTTTCACACACTTCAACTTCAACAAGCCATAACTCCCTCAATATTTGCAGCCGAGTGACAATCTATATATCAAAACAAAGGTCTTAATGAGTACTACAGGAATAACACATATTACCTCACCCCTCAACAATTTGGGGGCCATATAAAAAGCACAAAAATTAAAACATAAAAATTCCCATAGGATAACACCGGAAGTTTAACAAACCATACAACCAAGCAAATATATTGCTTTTTGGCAGGAATGGAAGTGCATAGCCCACATGGATGTACATATCTATGGAGGGACGGATGAAGGTCCTGAAGGGACCTGCGTGAATGGTGATACGATTATACTATCTCAAAACACAAGCAAATTCTCTGCAAAAAACTTTGTTAATGCATCAGGTAGGGTTAAAGTGACAAAAGTAGGGAAATGTGGTGTTAGGGTCCCCAACCCTAACACACCACCCACACCCTGCAGGCAGCAAAAGAAAAACCACTACAGTTTAACCTCTCCTGAGTCTTTGCAGATCAGGCCTGTGGTGTTCCTTGGGGTTGTCAACCCTAACACTCACCCAATTCTCATATAGTCTGCACATTTTAGCTTCTTTACTGATGGAGTGGGGTGAGTATTAGGGTTAGCAACCCCAGGGAACACCTCAGGCCTGATTTGTGAAGGCTCAGGAAAGGTGAAACTGTAATGTTTTTTCATTTTGCTGCCTGCTGGGTGGGGGTGAGGTGTTAGGGGTGGGAACCCTAACACCACATTTCCCTACTTTTGTCACTTTAACCTTAACTGGTGCATTAATGAAGTTTTTTTGCAAAGACTAGATATTATAGTGGTGCTAGTTGGGGTTGAGCAGGACTTTCTATGTTAAACCTCAAATTTTACACTTTAATAACTTCACAACCGTTCAATGTATTTTCATGAAATTTTGCATGAGTGGTCTCGTGGGGATTTTGATGTGTCAAGTTTTGTTCCAGTCGCATATGTGGATTTTGAGCTGTGCATAATGAAAAAACATAAAGCAATTGACATTTTTTGCACTTTTTTTGTTATCACACTGCACCCATATGGTTTGGAATTTTGGTCTGAAAATTTCAGTGTAGAATTTACTTGGCCCACAAAAGTGTCTTTTGCTGGTTTAGTGCAAAAATATTAATCCATTTCAAAGTCATTACATTTAAAAATTTTAGTTTCTGAGTACGCTCAGTACAGCCTTTTTGGATAGATTCCTGGAACAAAAAAAAATTAGGTCAAACAAAAAAGTATTCTTTTTTGACAGGGCCAATTTCCTTTTCATGAGAAAAAATTCCTTTATTGTTTTCTGCCATCTTGTTTTCAGGTTTTTCTGAAATATAAATATTGAAAACATAGAAAAATTAGGTGCTGTAGACACACGAACATACGTATTTTGTTTATCGGAACTCCCTTAGATGGATTCTATAGTTGCCTGGTGGCAAGAGTGGTCCTAGATTTTTTTTTTAACATTTTGAATCCTTATTCGTTACTCGCTAAGATCCTTTTTCGTGAATCCTTTTTCGTTCACATGTAAGAGGATCATGAGTCATGAAAAAGGATTTTGGACTCAGGTTTTTTTCTGTTTTTTCTTTTGTGACCCCTTTTTCATTTGAATGAAAAAAGAATCCATGGAACAAAAAAAAGGATCCCTCATCACAAATAAAGATATCAGATGTAGTCATTTTCAGATTCCTTTTTCATGACAAGGGATCCTTTTTCATTTGATACTTTCATTCAAACGAAAAAGGATCCCTTGTCATGAAAAAAGATTTCAGACTTAGTTTTTTTCCTGATTCCTTCTTTGTGAGAAGGGACCCTTTTTTGTTATATTTCTTTGTTCAAACAAAAAAAGAATCTGTAGACACAGAAAATAATTTTAGACTTAGTTTTTAGCTGATTTTTTTTGTTTGAAGGAATTATTTTTTGTTCTGTTTTTCCATTGAAACACAAAATGATTCTTACAAAGGATAAAAGCCTTTTCTGTGTCTTTCCTCTACTTTCTATGTCATTTTCTGCTGTCCCTGGTGACTAGTGGCCCCCATCACCCTGAATTGCCATCCCTTTTTTGTTTATTTTCTATATTTTTCTTGTTTTTCTTGTTCTCTTGTTCCTCGATGTCCTGTGGCACCCCCCACCCTTTGCTTTTGGCCCCTGTTATATTTCTCATTTTCCTGGTGTCTTAGTTTAAAAAAAGGCTACTGCTGATATGACTCCCCCACCATCACGACCTCCCACTGAGCACCCACCACCCACACCCCGAGACCCTCCTACACACCTTCACTAACCTCAACAGGTCCCAGTGGGCAGATACTTTCTCCCATCAGAGACACGTCTTGTTGCTGGAACCAGTGATTGCTGTATGACAAATAAAGCAAGTGCAGTTGAAAATCCCATTAAAATACACCGAACCACACTTACCTTAGTTCTCATATAGCAGTAGCTGGTTCCAGCAGCAAGACATGTCTTCAATGGGAGACTGCATCTGCACATTGGGATCTGTTGAGGTGAGTGAGGGTGTGTGTGGGGGGTAGCAGGGGTGTAGGTGGTGAGTGTTAGTGGTAGGTCAGACTGGTTGGGGGTAGTATCACCAATGGACTTTTTTCTTTAACAGATCTAAAACAACAAAAATATCAAGGGACCATTTCCTTGTTTTGGATCTGCTCTTAGAACATTTGTATCCCTCATTCATTACTTTTGATATCCTCACTTGCAGAACAAAATATTTAAGGAAAATCAAACAAAAGAGACAAATATGAACTGGTGAAATCATAGCCCTGCAGCCTTTCTGCTGTATGTTTGGGGACCCCTCTCAAAGTGAGGACCTGGGTTTATATGTTCCCATGACATTACAAACCAGCAGGAGTCTTAAACTGGTGTAACACAGGGAGGTGATCAACAAGGTCTGTTTGTAATCTAGTAAAGGGGATGGGCTGTCTAGTGTGAGTGAAACACAACTAAGGCAGACAGGGATTTTTAATGAATGCATCCACCCTGCAATAAAAGTGATCCACTTGCAAATCATTTAAATGGCACTGCAAAAAAGTGTATATTTAAAAGTGATCAATGTGCTACAACACACCATTATGCTGCATGCATTTAGCAGAAACCATTAAATGTGCATTATGTTTGACATTTTTAGACACTGCAGAATTTAAGATCCTTCTGTCATCTGGGAGAAATGCCTATTTTTGTGTATTTTTAAGTTGGATTGTTATAGAAACACAAATCACTGACTTTTTTAGTCAATATATGTATTGCTGTTAATTTCTTGTGTACCAAGACCAAAGGAAATTGTATGGCCTTAGAGTTAGCGGTTCACTTTTATCTGATGCAATTAATAAGAGCACTTGGGATGTTTCTTACTCAAGGGGTAACGACACTTTCCACTATAGAATAACATTGTCTAATGCAGCTCCCTCCATTTATGATCCAGATAAATATTTCCACTTGTATGTACATATAAGTACACTAAATAATAAGACTTCATTCTTAGATTAAAAGTGATTTCTTAAATGTAGTTCTCCAGCAAAGTATAGCATATATGCAGAACTTCACTGATGAGGTAGTAAGTTATTACTATTATACTAAAATGCCAGCAGAATAGGCCTAAAGGTCTTTTGTGTCTGCTCATTTGGTCAGCCCCCACCCTGCGAGCTGACCTTGCTGCCCCCCCCTTGCCCTCTCTGGCTTCTCCCTTCCCAGTCCCGGATATTCCCGCTGCACAGGACTTTGCTTCCAGAACCCTTCCCCTGTACCTGTCCCACCCCCTCTTGAACCCCTCCACCTTCTCTGCCTCCACCAGCCCCCTGGGCAGCGCATTCCATGACTCCACCACCCTCTCAGTGAAGTATCACCTCCTCCTCCTTTCTTCCCTGAATCTCCCCCCTTCCAGCTTCCACCCATGCCCTTTAGTTGCCCCCTTCCTTCCTTTGGAGCACCCTGACTGCTCCTCCCCTATTTACCCCCTTTATGTACCTGAAGACCTCTATCATGTCTCCCGGTCCCTTCTCTTCCAATATGTACATATTTAGCTCTTAGAGCCTCCCTTAGGTCCTGTCCCCAAGCCCCAAATCATTTTGGTTACCCTCCTCTGGACCCTCTCCAGGAGTTCAATGTCCCTCTTTAAGTGTGTCCTCCAAAACTGCATGCAGTACTCGAGGTGTGGCCTCACCAAGCAGTTATACAGAGGGAGTATCACTTCCCTCCTTCTGGAGGTGATCCCCCTAGCAATGCATCCCAGCATCCTGTTGGCCTTGGCCGCTGCCCTCCTACAAGTCTCAGAGTTGTTCATCTTGACATCCACCACCACCCCCAGGTCCCTCTCAGCCATTGAGCCTTGTAGCATTTCCCCCCAGGTATACACTTGGCCCGAGTTTCTGGCTCACAGATGCAGTACCTTGCATTTCCCTGCATTGAACCTCAGCTTCCACTTTCTAGACCACCTTTCCAGAGCCTCCAGGTCCCCCTGTAGGGCCACCCTCCCTTCCTCCCCATCCACCACCGCCCCCAGGTTTGAGTCATCTACAAATAGACTCATCTCACTCCTGATACCCTTCCTTATGTCAGAAAAGTAGGCATTGAACAGGAGGGGCCCAAGGACCAATCCCTGAAGGACCCCACTAATAACCCTCATTGGGGATGAGACTATCCCACCAACCTCCAGTCCTGAAGCCAATTGCCTATCATTCTGATCATCTGGTTCCCCACCCTCATTTCTACCAACTTATCCAACAGGCCCCCATGAGGAACAGAGTAAAACGCCTTGCTGAAGTCAAGATAGAGGATGTCCACCGGCCTACCCAGGTCCAAGGCACTCGTCACCCAGCCATAGAACTCCACAAGGTTTGTCTGACATGATTTCCCTGGGACGAATCCATGCTGTCTATCATCCAGGCACCCCGACTTTTCCAGGTCCCCCCCAGCCTCTCCTTGACAATGCCCTCCTTCACTTTGCCCACCACCGATGTCAGGCTGATGGGCCTGTAGTTTCCTGCCACTTCTCTTGATCCCCCCTTGTGGATAGGCACTATATGCACCACCTTCCAGTCCGGGAGCACCCATCCTGTCCTCAGAGAGAGAGAGAGAGAGAGATGCAGAAAAGCTCCACCAGGGGTTTTGCCAGGACATCTGCCAGTTCCTTCAGCACTCTGGGATGTAATTTATCTGGCCCTGGTGCTTTCTCCATCTTAAGGGACCTGAGGGCTTCCCTCGCTCTCTCTCTGCTGTGATTTCCACCTCCTCTACCTCATCCCCCTGCTTTGCCTTCCCCCCTTCTGCCAGTGATGGCGACCCCTCTCCCCAGACCTGCCGATTGGCAAGGGTCCCCCCCTTCCTCAGTTTCACCATCTCCTCCCATGTATGATGCAGCCCTCCCATTTTCCTTGGTGAAAACTGAGGTGAAGTACTCATTTAGTACTTTAGCCTGCCCCCCGGGTTTTGTGCCCATCCCTGTCCTATTTTAATCCTGCTAATCTGCCCCTTCACCCTTCGTTTTTCCCCAATATATCTAAAGAACCCCTTGTTCTCTCTCCTAATTTCTCTGGCCAGGTTCTGCTCCTTCCTTGCCTTAGCCGCCCTCACCACCCTAGTGGCCCTTCTGGCCATCAGCTCGTACTCCCCTCGATCCCTTTCACTCCTTGAGCACTTAAAATGCCTGTAAGTTGCCTTCTTTCCCCACACCACCTCCAGAACCTCCCTGGTCCATCAGCAGGGTTTACGGGCCCTATCGCATTTTTGTCTTACTTTTGCACAGGTGCTGGTAGCATTCTGCACCCCCCCCCGATGATTTCCCACCTACTGTCAGTGTCCATGTCTGGCTCAATACCATCCAAATGCTTCTTAAAGATCCTTCCCATTTCCTTGAAATCTGCCCCCCTGAAGTCAGTTACCTCCATCTTTGTGCAGCCTTCTACCCCCCCAGGCAGAACCAGACCGTGGCATGGTCGCTCCCCGCCCATGGGTCCCTTACCTCCAGGCCCGCAATCTGGTCACTGTCTGCCAGGACCACATCCAGTATCCACCTCCCTGGTTGGTTCCCCCACCTGCTGAGTTAGGAATGCATCCTGAAAGACATCCAACAACCTCTGTTCCCTGGCCACCGAGGATGTCATAGTCTTCCAGGCCATTTCTGGCATGTTTAAGTCCCCCAACACCACCACCCTTTCCCTGCTCAGTCTGCAGTGCCTACCAACATCTGCCACCAGACTCTCCTCCAGCTCCTCCACCAGTGCAGGGGGTCTATACACCACTCCTATTTTTACTCCTCTGCCCCACCTTGTTATCAAGGTGACCTAACTTTCCTCACAGTTCCCTCCACCTCCTCCACTCCTCCTATGCCAATGCAGTTTTTGACTATTATTGCTACCCCTCCTCCCCTTCCCTCCTCCCTGTCCTTCCTGAACATGGTTTAACCCTCCAGGTTCAGGTCCCAGTCATGCCCTGCGGTGGCCCAGGTCTCAGTGGCTGCTGCCACATCCACCGCTCCCTCAGTTGGGCAATTTATTGCCCAAGCTCCTGGCATTTAGCAGGACTACCTTCCACCCTTTCTGTATACTTCCATTTCCCCTGCTCATGTTCCCATGGGGTTCTGTCTCCCCAGTCAGCACCTTACCAGTCGGCCTTTTCCCACATTCCTCCAGCTCCCAAGGGGGGTGGAGACAGAGTCCGTCCTTTATCAGACCCCCCTCAACAGCCTTTTCTCCCATCCCTCCCCTTCACAAATTTAAGCCCCACCTTTCACCAACGAACCTCTCTATTTTCAACTGAAGGATTTCCTTCCCCCCCAAATTGAGATGGAGCCTATCTCTAGCATACAGACCCCGCTCAACAGCCTTTTCTCCCATCCCTCCCCTTCACAAATTTAAGCCCCACCTTTCACCAACGAACCTCTCTATTTTCAACTGAAGGATTTCCCTCCCCCCAAACTGAGATGGAGCCTATCTCTAGCATACAGACCCCAATTATTCTAAAGGGTGTTTTTCAGATTAGATATGGCTTACCAGCTAAGAAAATATTTGTTTTTAAATGCAGGGAGCAAAACATTTACCTTATAGTTTGCAGGAGGCTTAGTGAAATAACCAGTTTCCTTAGTGTCTATACCAACTTGAGCATACAACTAATTGTACTGTGACAATATATCTAATTGTCTAATTATGCTTCTCTGCATATTGGTTGTGTAACCCCTTGTTACCCGGGGTTACTAGAATCCCAGTAAGACCTAGTGGTAGGCAGGGAAGGCAACTTGTGAAACTCCAGTTAAATGGGTTTCACACTGTCTCACTCTGTTCTCAGTCTCAGCTGAGACTGAGAGATGACATCACCAATAGAACTGTCGCAGCTGCATAAGCCACATTGGAATCTGCAGCAGAGGGAGTTAGATAGAACGTTGGGAGTTTTCAAAGTAGTCAGTTCCAGTTTGTCTTCAGTAAGAGAAGGTCAGTCTCCTGTTTGCTTTCAAACAGAAAGGGTCAGTTCCTGTTTGCCTTCAGTAAGAGAAGGTCAGTCTCCAGTTTGCCTTCAAGTGGTGGAGACCGCTGTTCGGGTCTCAGTGCCCCCCTCCCTCTGGGAAGGGGAGTTAAGATCCCCATGTAGATTCCAGGGGCAATCCCCTAAATTCTGCCAGAAGAAAGAAAGCTGCCTATTTCAGTTCAGTCTGTGTTTGGAAAGTGGGAAGAGTTGTGATTCGCCTGTGGGGCACCTGCAACAAAAGGGTGAGTGTTTTGCTCTAACATGAGAGGGCAAAAATGTGTTTCTTCCACCTGGATATGTGAAGAAATCTAGGATTTGAACTACTATTTGGGAAGCCTATAGGACTAGGTCCAACAAATGGAGTAGTGTCAAAAGCTAGAGTGCTGTGTGAATTCAAGTAATGTTGTAGAGGGGATGCGACAGTTCATCCACCATTTAATCTACATTCAGAAGTTTCAGTTTTTCCAGAGGAATGGCCGGGTATGGGCTGTGGGAGCTGGAGATGGGAACACCCCCCATCTTTAGTAACCAGGTCCACCTCTATGGATTTCTGCTGTGATTGCTACTTGCTTCATGCACTTGGCCAGTGATGAGGGAAGTACCCAGACGTGGGTTGCAAATGGGAAAATCTCTCTAGGAGTCGCAGACTCTAAGTGGTGTGGGGAGCCACAACAAGTGTAAGGAAAATTCTCTTTGTGAGATGGGAGTCAGAAGAAGTAAGAAGGAAATCTCTCTAGGAGTTACAGACTCTAAGTGGTGTGGGGAGCCACAACAAGAAAATGGGTTCATTCTTCCAATGGACCGCCATTCAAGTGGCCAGCAGGGGAGCCGGGCCAGTCGGGCTGTGTACCCAAAGCACGTGCAAGTCCGGGCTGTGTGCCTGGTGGGTCCAGAGCCTGAAAACAGTATAATTGGTTCATTCTTCCAGTGGACCACCTTGTAGTCTCTAATCTGCATTACCAGCAAATGTAGCCCCCTGGGGGTCCATCTATGCTTTGTTGTGTTCAGCTAGTAGTGAATAAAGGCCACACTGTAAAATCCCATTCCTGGTTCTGGACATTACAGTTATTGCTTCCTGTGTTCGGATTTACTTGGGTGCCCCTGTGCAGAGTAGCCAAACCTAGGTCCCCTTGTGCTGAGTAACCTCATCCTCCCCGAACCCAGGTCCCCACCAGGTATTGCTGCCAGTGCAAACAGCATGCCACCTGTCATTTTGGCAAAAAGGCAGGAGTGAGGGGTTACAAAAATGGAGGCAACGCTTTGGATTTGTTCGGGAAGGAAGGTGCTTGGGCAAGGGGGCTAGCGTTATGGCTGTCTGGCAGTGGGTAGCCCAAAAAGCTGAAGCAATTTCCCTAGTGTGTTGCTGTGTGCTGTGAATCTTGTGCTGCTGTTTAAAAAATGCCAACTGTTTACCAAGGAGCTGTAAAGCCAAAGAGTGTGCCCTTGTCCTGCATCAAAAATTGTTTACAGCATTTTTGCCTGCTTTAAAAATGAACTGTGGTAAATAAAAGTGTGGGAGACTAGGGGTAGCAACAGAGAAATTGTGCCCCGGACGTTTGAAATGCTTTTAAAATGAATTCTTGTGAAGGAAAGTGTGGAAGACTAGGGGTAGCAACAGAGAAATTGTGCCCTGGATGTTTGAAATGCTTTTAAAATGAATTCTTGTGAAGAAAAGTGTGGAAGACTAGGTTTAGCAAAAAGGAAGATTATGCCCTGGACGTTGGAAATGCTTTCTGTGTAAATGGAGAGACTGCAGAATTAATGGCTATGTAATATGGTTGAAATAGGCTCCCGCCGTGGAGTCAGTTGAAAAAAAAAAAGTGCATTCTGCAGTTTAAATCTGCCTGCTCGATGATAGCTGTGAGGAGAAGAGCCCTCGTGAGGAAGAAGAGGCTCATTTGCATGGTGTCGTGTGGTTGGTCAGGCTGCAATCAGTCCCGCCCCTCAGCCAGCTCTACTGAGACTGCCCCAGCATTCGAGAGGGAGTGAAAGTGCAGTGCGTGTACTGGAAGTGGAGGAGCGTTGCAAAGTATTCAAAGCGTTGTGAACAGTTAAAAAATAGACTTTTTAGTTTAAAATCGGGCTCAACCCGCAAATCGATTGTTAAAATAGCAAATTTGCGTATGAAAACAACGATCGCTAAGACTGCCCGCCCGTTTGTGTACTGAGGCCTTCAAAAACTGGCTGCAGGCCGTTTTACCCCATCGCAGCAAATTGCTACTGATCACCAAGTAAACAACCCAAAAACTGCTCAAACAGTGATTTTCAGCTATGCCATATAAAATGTGTGTGCAGCAGTGTAGTCGCTTTGCAAGTAACAACTGTGTGAAGTCCTGCCAGCAAGTGCAAGTCTGTTAAGCCATTGAATGTGTGCATGGAAGTGAAAATAGCCTCAGTTTAAAGTTTGCAGCCAGAGAGAGACTGTGGGTTGTAGAAAAGTGCAACACTAGTAGAAGCAGGCAATCCTGTGCTAAAACCTGAAGCTTTTAAGGGACTGTGAATTAAATAGATGTTACCAGCATGTAAAAAGTCCAAGGAAAATCCTGTAAATGTGTGTAAAGCCAGATCAGAGCAAGTTGTGCAGTTTGAGTAAAAGTTATCAGTAGCTGGTGTAAATCGGGTGCGCAGTGGCTTGAACCAGATTCTAAATGTTGATGCACAGGAGTGCTGCCGCCACCATTACAGGGTGGGGTAGTAAAGTAAACACAGCAGCAGAGGAGCCATTTTAAAACTACAGAGTGTGTTCAATAAAGTGGGACTTTCAGTTACAGTGAACTTTTGTTTATTTTTCTGCAGTTATGGCCTCAGGACCAGCTCGTTATCCGGATCATGCCCGGGTTGCAGTAACAGCAGCAGTAAATAGACTGAGAGATATTGAAAAGTGGTGCTATGGAGGGCAACTGCCTCCTGATGTGGCAATTCCTAATTATCCAGTGCGTGTATGCCAAATATGCTTGAGTGCTGGAAGGGGACGTCTTCATGATTCCTCACTGTGCTGGATGACTACAAAAATATGGCTTGTATAAAGTGCCTCCAATTTGTTTGGCCTCCACATGGACAAAAATTCAGGAATCTGCAGTTGGCAGCACACAGCACCAGGCGAAGCCTGTGGAGGAAGGTCCCTCGGGGGAGTGTGGCACAAAGCTAGAGGGTGCAGAGTTAGAGACAGAATCAGAAGTTGAAGTTTTGGATGCTGGATCCCAGAAAGAAAGTTCGGATAAAGCATCAATAGACCCCTGGGTGGGGGGGCCTAGCCCAAGTCTCTTAGGTGAAGATGAGATGCGGGAGGCCTTTGAATGGGAGGTGTTGACCTCTGCGCCTAGTGATGAATGGATAGTCTCAGGGGTGAGAACGACTGCTCACTCCTGGGCTCAGATCCTCAGTGAAGAGGAAGATGAGGGGGAACCTATGTGGCCTTGTGAGAAAGGAACGGGTACACAGCCTCAAGATCTTGCCTCGGAGGAATGTATTGAAGAAGGTGGTGATGCCACTGCCCTGGCTTTACAGGAGGAAGAAGTCAGGGATCCGTTTCTAATTTCCTTGAGGATGCAAAGCTGGCAGAACCAGGATTGGCCACCCCCCAAGCCAGGCCAGCGGTCTCAGATTGACCAAAGCAAGTAAAGAGGAGAGACTGGTTCGTAGAAAGGCAAATGAGATCTATGGTATGACCTTTCCTACCTTTCCTCAGAAAGTCTGGGAGGAGATTGAGAACTGCAGGAAATCCTGGATCTGGGATGAAGCAATGAAAAGTGTGCATCCTGGGGCCAACCAGCATGTAAAGAATAGACTGTTCCATGAAAAGTATACCCAGTGGAAGAGAGGCAGGACACTGTTCATAGACAGAGTGAGAGTGGTGGACGGAGAGGGATGTGAAATCTCCCACTGTGTGAATTATGTGCACCCAGATGGGGTAATAATTCAAGCCCCTGACCCCCGGTACTATTGGCCTCAGTGCAAGGACCTCCCAGCAAATGTGCCCATGCCTACAAAATGGAGAGCTGAGCAGTGGTAGTCAATACTGCCACACCAGACTGTGAAGTGCCCTTATTGATCTGCCAATATGAATAACCAGGACTCAGGTGCCCCACATTCATCAGTCTACAGTGTACTGTCCTGTCCAGCAACCACCGACTGGCCCACCAGATGACTTCAGATCCAGAGAGGACACCAGTCCAGCTGTTTCCTGTTCATCGCCTGGTAATCGGATGATGTCGGACCAGCTGTTTTCTTTTTGTTCCTGTTCTAAGGTTCCATCTCCAGAGATGACATCAGCCCAGCTGTTTCCAGATGTGCCCTCCTGTGGTTCCCGGAAGATGTCCGCCCAGCTGTATCAGAAGAAATGCTGCCAGGGAGAGTCTTCGGCTGCAGTGCAGGTTGGTGCAGAGTATTGTACTACAAATGGCTGGTAAGTCTGAACTTTTCTATCTTTATGACATTGCAGTACACACCCTACACTACAGACTTCAAAAATGTGTGAACTGTCTGCAAAGACTCTCCCCTTCAGGACTTTGGCCTGTTTAGAACTGTGCTTCACCGGGCTCCGGCCCAGGAGAGACTCTTTATTGGATAGCCTTCGGGCCTTGTGGTCATTAGTTGGGACTTTTAGGGCACTCCATCCCCCCAAATGTGTATTGTAAATAATGTCATTATTGTATTCTAATGTAAATACTGTTTTTCTACCTTTTTCTAAAAAATCTTTTTGGGATTTTTCAGTGTTTTGATGGTAGTGGTTTAGGTAGACTGTATGCAGATTAGGAGTGTGTTTTGTCTTTCTTTTTCTTACAGGTGTTCCTGGGAAGACAGAAGAAAAGACAAGAAGAGGAGGAGGAGCTCATCGGAGTTCCTCGTCAGTGCTTTATTGTGTAGAAATTTAAAGAACTGTGGTGTTATTGTTATGGTTATTGCTGTATTAACCCTTTCCTTCCACAGGTGTGGTTGTGGGGGTAGGGAGGAGGGAGGAGGCAGTAATATTGGTATTTTAATGGTGTGGTTGCGGGTTGCCCAAGGTCGGGGAGGTCCCCGGGTTGTTTTTTTGTTTTGGAATATTATGTTAGAGGCAGATAGGTTTTCCCTAGAGGGTTAGGGGAGATAGACAGGCTGTGGTCCTGAATGGCAATTGGGACTGCAGTGCTGGTCTATCAGGGCTATGTTCTGGATAGTTCTACCAGAGCCATTAGGTGTCCATAGTAAGTGGATAGTGTAGAGGCTGACATGTCAGCTACAGGCCTCAAGGCCCTTAGTGTTGCCTGCCTGTGCTTGCACATGGTAGGAGGGGGCCTGATCACCCCGCAGGTAGCACATAGGGTGGGATGGCCTAAGGCCGGGTACATAATGACTGCGGACAGTCATTTTCCTGGTCAAGGGCGAGTGTAACCCCTTGTTACCTGGGGTTACTAGAATCCCAGTAAGACCTAGTGGTAGGCAGGGAAGGCAGCTTGTGAAACTCCAGTTAAATGGGTTTCACACTGTCTCACTCTGTTCTCAGTCTCAGCTGAGACTGAGAGATGACATCACCAATAGAACTGTCGCAGCTGCATAAGCCACATTGGAATCTGCAGCAGAGGGAGTTAGATAGAACTTTGGGAGTTTTCAAAGTAGTCAGTTCCACTTTGTCTTCAGTAAGAGAAGGTCAGTCTCCTGTTTACTTTCAAACAGGAAGGGTCAGTTCCTGTTTGCCTTCAGTAAGAGAAGGTCAGTCTCCAGTTTACCTTCAAGTGGTGGAGACCGCTGTTCAGGTCTCAGTGCCTCCTCCCTCCGGGGGGAAGATCCCCATGTAGATTCCAGGGGCAATCCCCTAAATTCTGCAAGAAGAAAGAAAGCTGCCTATTTCAGTTCAGTCTGTGTTTGGAAAGTGGGAAGAGTTGTAATTCGCCTGTGGGGCACCTGCAACAAAAAGGGTGAGTGTTTTGCTCTAACATGAGAGGGCAAAAAATGTGTTTCCTCAGCCTGGGATATGTGAAGAAATCTAGGATTTGAACTACTATTTGGGAAGCCTATAGGACTAGGTCCTACAAATGGAGTAGTGTCAAAAGCTAGTGTGCTGTGTGAATTCAAGTAATGTTGTAGAGGGGATGCGACAGTTCATCCACCATTTAATCTACATTCAGAAGTTTCAGTTTTTCCAGAGAAATGGCCGGGTATGGGCTGTGGGAGCTGGAGGTGGGAACACCCCTCATCTTTAGTAACCAGGTCCACCTCTACGGATTTCTGCTGTGATTGCTACTTGCCTCATGCACTTGGCCAGTGATGAGGGAAGTACCCAGACGTGGGTTGCAAATGGGAAAATCTATCTAGGAGTCGCAGACTCTAAGTGGTGTGGGGAGCCACAACAAGTGTAAGGAAAATTCTTTTTGTGAGATGGGAGTCGGAAGAAGTAAGAAGGAAATCTCTCTAGGAATCACAAACTCTAAGTGGTGTGGGGAGCCACAACAAGAAAATGGGTTCATTCTTCCAATGGACCCGCCATTCAAGTATTTTGGCAGGGCAGACCAGTCGGGACTTAATGTACCGCGTGTGTCAGAATCGGGCTGTGTGCTGGTGGGTCCAGAGCCTGAAAACAGTATAATTGGTTCATTCTTCCAGTGGAACGCCTTGTAGTCTCTAATCTGCATTACCAGTAAATGTAGTCCCTTGGGGGTCCATCTATGCTTTGTTGTGTTCAGCTAGTAGTGAATAAAAGCCACACTGTAAAATCCCATTCCTGGTTCTGGACATTACAGTTATTGATTCCTGTGTTCGGATTTACTTGGGTGCCCCTGTGCAGAGTAGCCAAACCTAGGTCCCCTTGTGCCGAGTAACCTCATCCTCCCCGAACCCAGGTCCCCACAAGGTATTGCTGCCAGCGCCAACAGCATGCCACCTGTCATTTTGGCAAAAAGGCAGGGGTGAGGGGTTACAGTTGCTTGACATTTTAATTAAGAAGGCTGAGCTATCAAAATCAGAGGCCAGTAAATATCCTATTTTGATGTCCTGCTTGATTTATTTAATTAAACTAAATGCATAATTTGGGGGTATTTTAACAAAGTTTTGCTATAAAGGTTGTTAAAAAGCAACTTTTTCCTGCTAAAATCCTTTTGGGAAGGGTATATGTATAGTGAAGGACATTGGAGGTTGGGGGATGCCACTAGGTACCAGGGACATACATTTTATGGGGCGACAATTGGAGGGTGGGGGGTACCACTGGACACCAGGGAAAATATATACATAAGATCTGTCTGTCTGTCTGTCTATCTATCTATCTATCTTTGTAGTACATATATAAGCTAAAAAAAGGCATTTATGCAAATTCAGGAATAACAATCGGAGGGTGGAGGGTGCCACTAGACACCAGGGAGACACAGGAACATGAACATGAGAGGAAAAAGACAGAGAAGGACACGAAAAAGGATTTATTCAAAGGATAGAAGCCTTTTTTGTGTTGCCCCCCCCCCCCAATTTTCCTATGTTTCTCTGGTGTCAACTGGCATTCCCCACCCTCACATTAATGTCCCCATTTTTGTCTACATGTGCATTTTTTTTAGTTTTTATGTAGTATATATATATATATATATATATATATATATATATAGAGGCAAAAACTCTGTTTAATGCATCAGTTAGGGTTGTTCCACAGCGACAAAAGTAAGGAAATTTGGTGTTAGGGTTGAAAACCCCTCTTGGAGCCCCCAGCCCACCCCCCAACCGGCATTGTGGTTGTCGGCCCTAACTCTCACCCCATCACATGTATAAAGAAGCAGAGGTATAGGAGAATGAGGTGAGAGTTAGGACCGAACACCCCAATGCGCACCCCAATGCTCCTTGGGGCGGTGGACTGGGGGCTCCAAGGGGGATTTTCAACCCTAACACTGAATTTCCTCACTTTTGTTGCTGTGGAACAACCCTAACTGATGCATTAAATGGAGTTTTGTGCCTCTAATTTCCCTTCTTTTTGAGCATGATAATGAGAAATAGTGAATGTAATGCAGCGGCGCTCCCACCACGTGATGCCTTGTGACATAGTAACAGGAACAGCAACGCAAACAGAAGCGCTAACAGTGGCACACATGGTAACACAAGCATGAATGAGAACAGAAAGGGTAATGCACACAGTGGCATAGACGGAATGGTCCCACATGATGTCTTGTCACATAGTAACATGGTGCCTACAAACGCAAATGGCAATGGGCATGGTGACACAAAGCGAAACAGAAATAGAAACAGTACTGTAGACACAAATGGCAAAAAATAACGGAAACGCGAACCAAATTAAAACGCAAAGGATAACGCACATGGTGGCCTAGACGTGAACAGTAAGTGAAAAGGGTACGGAACCGTAAGCAGAAAGAGCAACGGTAACAGTAATGTAAGTGCACAGGCTGGTGTTCCCCAACAGTAGCATAGAGGAAGACAGTGAGTACAAAGAGTGTATGCATAATAATGGGTCTCGGAACAGAAAAAGAGGAGTTGGACTACTAAATTGCTTATATCTCAGGAACAGTACGATGTAGAAAAAAAATTTAAAAGTCATATAATTTATGACTTTCCTGGCTAGTTTTTTACTTAGCCCCTGTTAGGGGCTAAGTATTTTTCTGACAAAAAGTCCGTATCTCGCACTGTTTCCGAGATACGGGCCCTGAAAGGTGCGGCAAATGCCGTAATGTTATCCTATGGGAAAAAAAGAGAAGTTTGGAGTGCCATAACTTTGGCTCCCTGTAATATTTTTTTCACCAAACCAGTAAAAGGCACATCTGTGGGATGTTGGCTGTCTTTCCTCCAAATTTCAGCCCGAAATGCCAAGCTGTTATTTTGCAGCAGGGTGCCAAAGGATTGCTGCAATGCGTCGGACGCCGTAATGTTATCCTATGGGAAAAAGGGTCAACTTTGGAGTACTGTAACTTTTCTGCTGTGTAATATTTTTCCAATGTAACACTGAAAGGCACATCTGTGAGATGACAGCTGTGTTCCCTTCAAATTTCAGGCCAAAGCACCGAACCGTTCTTTTGCAGCAGGGTGCCAAAGAATTGCTGTCATTTTCCCACAGCCAAGAAAAGTACTGTCGCGATTTGTGACAGCTTTCGCAAATGCATTCAACAGTATCGCAAGTGCAACAGTACTTTGTGAAAGTACATTTTCCAGAAATTTGAAAAACATATTTCTGGGGTGTTTTACCCCAAAATAAAGATATGGCTAGCATCCTCAGGGCCTGACTAGGTGAATACAAAAATAATTAGGTTGCTAGAGGGTCCCAATTTTAAATGCCAAGCATTTTTCTGATCACTAACTGAAAACAAAATGGCAGATTTGCGACAGTAAAATGACCATTTGTGACAGTAAAAAGTGCATTTGCGACACTGTCTAACTTTTTGTTAACTTTTCCCATTGACTTATAATGGGAAATTGTTTTTTGAATAACTTTTGAACCGCTCAATATCTTTCATGAAATCTTCAAAAGGCACACCGGGGACCCCGGCCACATGTTCCCTGAAGATTTTGGACTGGTCGCGCAAACCATGCGACCTGTAGGTGTGACCGTAGAATTCCAAAAAAAGCATAAATGCATGCGCAGATCATGCTTAATAACTCCGCAGCTGTGTATCCGACCAGTACAAAACTTGGCAGATCCCAAGGCATATGGGTCTTGGTCATGTATTCTAAATTTCAGGCAAATCCATCAAACAGTTGCAAAGTTATTAAGGTGCAAAATTTTGGGTTTAACATGTAAATGGCTCCTCAACCCTAACTATGGTAGCACTACCGTGCTACCATAATACTCATATATGTTTTATGACACATAAGGTAAGTGCTGTTTTATGTATTTCAATGAGGATTTCAACTTTGGTGTGTAACTTGGCCATTTTGTTTTACATCTTTACACCAAATTTACAATGCGTGCTCTTTGAGACCCCACCTCATGAACAATGTCAGTGGAATTAGTGCAATGTGGTCCAAATGGTGAATTTGTGGTTGGTTTGTGAACTCACCTTTCAAACAGTATTTGGAACTTTTACAGTAACTGGTCTTGTTCATGAGCTGGGATTATAAGAAGGGTATGTTCAAAATCTGGGGTCAAAATATGTTACAATGGTGAAGTTACGCACAGCCACTGAAATTCAGCTACACGCACTCGTAACTTCTGTCATTTTCAATATTTTCTCCAAAAATTTTAAACATAGCCATTCCTTTACACCAACTCATGAATGTGACAGCTGTCATTTTTCAGATCTTTGCCGAAATGTGATATCTTGCCTCTGATGTGGTATAACGTTGTGGTGGTGTGGAATCACGTTTCGTGGAGATTTGAAAACTTTCACTACTGGGTTAATGACATAGGGTAATAAGAAGGCTATGCTGACTGTTTGTTCTGCTACAAATGCAAGTGGCCCTGTGCTTCCATAGTATATATATATATATATATATATATATATATATACATAACTCCATTTAATGCATCAGTTGTTGTTCGACAGCTTAAAAGTGAAAGTTAAAGTTAGGTTGAAGCCCCTTGCCCTCGCCTCATTCTCAACCGCATCAGGGTGCACGCTGGGTCGCCGGCCCTTCTCACCCTATCACATGTGTAAAGAAGCAGAGGTATAGGAGAATGGGGTGAGAGTTAGACTGATGACTCTAATGTGCACCCTGATGCCGTTGGGGTGGGCTGGGGAGCCAAGGGGGCTCAACCCTAACCCCGAATTTCCTCACTTTTTTCGCTGTGGAACAACCCTAACTGATGCATTAAATAGAGTTTGTTCCCTCTGATTTCCCTTCTTTTTGAGAATGAGGATGATAAATAGTGAATGGAATGCAGTGGTGGGTCTGCGCGCTCCCGCCACATGATGTCTTGTTACATAGTAACAGGAGCTGCAAAGCAAATGCAAGCGGCAACGGTAACGCACATGGCAAAGCAAATGTAAATTTTAAAGCAAACATGAATAGAAACGCAAGTGTAAAGTGACACTGAAGCAAACAGTTACATAAATAGAGACATCAAACAGAAGTGCATACAGAACACAACTGGTAACACACACATTCATGGTACTGCAATTGTAAACACAGATGGTAACAGTAACAGCAACAATAATGTCAAAGTAAACAGAAATGCAAGCATGTACGAAAATGCAAACTGTTACACGCAAGGTCATGGTAACAGTAACAGCAACAATAAAACCAACAGAAACAGAAACACAAGCGCATACGAAAACACAAACCATAATGCGCACGGGCATAGTACTGCAATTGCAAATGCAAATGGTAACGGTAACAGGAACAATAACGCAAAACAAAACAGAAGCGCAAGTGCAAATGAAAATGCAAACTGTAATGCACATGGTGGCATAGACAGGAATGGTGATGCATACGGTAACAGAAGCACAACTGGAAATGCTAACTGACACAGTAACGAAAGGGCACACCCTTCTTTCCCCCAAAAACTGCATTGAAAAAACACATTGAAAGCAAAGAATGTATGCATTATAATTGACTTTGGAGCAGAAAATTATGACTTAGAATACTAAAAATACTACCAACAGCTTAATCTGGTTCAAGATCAGTTGGAATTCATCTGTATCCCACTCCCCCGGGTCTTGCCTGAAAATAGGCAGGATTT
Organism: Neoceratodus forsteri; assembly: GCA_016271365.2. Taxonomy (NCBI): domain Eukaryota; kingdom Metazoa; phylum Chordata; order Ceratodontiformes; family Ceratodontidae; genus Neoceratodus; species Neoceratodus forsteri. Next base: position 761,590,932 of record CM057453.1, read on the forward strand.
GTCTAGTGCACTTACCCGGTCAACAAAAACGAAATAAAATTAAAAATAAATTGCTTATATCTCAGGAACCGTGCAGTGTAGAAAAAAATTTAAATTTTGTATTAATTATTACTTTCCTGGCTAGTTTTATGCTTAGCCTCCATTTGGTGGGGGGGCTAAGCATTTTTTTGATAAAAAGTCCGTATCTCACACCATTTCCGAGATATGGGCCCTGAAAGACACAATGGACACCATAATGTTATTCTATGGGAAAAAGCGTCAACTTCAGAGTGCTGTCACTTTGCTGCCCTGTAACATTATTTCATCAAACTACCAAAAGGCACATCTGTGGGATGTTGGCTTTCTTCTCTCCAAATTTCAACCCAAATGACCAAACCGTTATTTTGCATTAGTGCAGCAAAGAATTCCTGTAATGCGGAAAATGCTGTAATGTTATCCTATGGCGAAAAAAGGCAACTTTGTAGCGCCGTAACTTTGCCGCCCTGTGCTATTTCTTGGCCAAATGGCCAAAAGTCACATCTGTGGGATATTGCCTTTTTTTCCTCTAAATTTCAAGTCAAAAGACCAAACCGTTCCCAAGATATTCAGTATGAAAGATTACTAAAATTTCCCTATCTATTCCATTATAAAAAATCTGGCCATCTTGTCCCTCCCTCGCGATCAAAGAATCTTGTGATCAAAGAATTTGCAGCTCACGATCAAAGAATTTGCAGGGTCATGATCAAAGAATTTAAACTCTGGTAATTTAAAAAATGTACATAATCACGGTAAATTACCGCCATGGTTCATCAGAACGAGGCTCCCTGAGTAAAACCCACCCTTGTTTGACTTCCTACAACACCCCTGGGCTGAGAAAATGTATTTTTTCATCTGGCCAGCTCGTCTCTCACTCGCAATGCACAATCGCGATCAAAGAATCTTGCAGTCAAAGTTTTTGCATCCTCGCGATCAAAGAAATAGCTCGCTTGCAAATAATGAGCGAGGGATGAGATGGCCAGATTTAAAAATTCATTTTCTCAGCCCAGAGGTGCCCTAGACTGTGAAATAAAGGTGGGTTTTGCTCAGGGGGCTTTGTTTTGCCCCATCTGCATGTCTAAAATAATGTAATAATGATCCCTGGTAGTCTAGTGCCCCCCCCCAATAAAATATTTACATCCCTGGTAGTCTAGTGTCCCCCCAATAAAATATATGAATAAAGTAATGCCCTAGTAGTCTAGTGCCCCCCACCCCATGTTTGTTTTAGATCACTGGTAGTCTAGTGGCCCCCAAGCTGTATTGTCTTACAATATGTCAATCTTTATATCCCTGGTAGTTCTAGCAGCCCTCCCAGCATAATGAAAGAAATAATGAGTTGATAATATGCCTGGTAGTCTAGTGGCCCCACACCCTCAGCCATCCATCCAAGCCCGCAGCATCCCCACCCTTGCCAGTCAGCGGCTGGCACAGCCCTCTTTTTTCCATGGTTAGTTGTTGACTGTTCGTATTATGAGGTGGTAATGCAAAGAGGTGCTCAGAAATATTTTCAGAGTGCCTCTTGCATTACCGCTCGTAATACAGACAGTCGGTGGCTGGCGGTGGAGGTGAGAGGAGGGCTGTGCCAGTTGCCGGCTGGCGAAGGGTAGGGGGGTGCTTGGTGGGCTTGGATGGATAGATAGGGGGCCCCTAGACTACCAGGTATAATATCAACTCAATATTTTTTCATTATGCTGGGGGGGGGCGTAATTTGGCAAGTGCATAAGTTTTCTAAGTTAGATTGTCATATAGTACTTGTATTGTTTCTTTGATTGTCCCATGCGCACATTACATAATTCCCTTACATCATTAGGATTGCAGAAAACTGACTTAAGCTGGAAAGTGGGAGGGGTTGGGGATGGTTACAGTTATTGTGATGCTTTGGCACATGGGATGGGTAACTACAGCAAGAACAGTGAGTTTGTGTTGCTACTTTATCACTTGTCGATGTTACCCCACATGAAGTACTTGGCAGCAAAAATGTTGGAGCAGCCATCAAAGTAAATCATAGACCATGAGCATGGCTGAACTGCTTTGTGCTGGCACATATGAATGCTTTCATTTTAAATACTGACTTACACAGACCCCCTGCCAGTCCGTTGACTCAGACCTACTGGACTTATTTAAACAAGCTAGAAAAATCATTCCCCCCCCTCAACCAAACACACAAATAACGAAGACAGACTCAAGTAACAATCCACAGATTAACACACAGGAAAAAAAAATCCTGAATGTGTGTTAGCGTGTATTTACCAGCAATCGAGTTAAGAACACACTGTGAAATGTATTGTCTTCTGTTGTGAATGTGGAACAGCTGAGCAAGATGATATTGATCGGATGTTTACCTATCAAACTATGTTCGGAAATGTGACAATCAACAAACAAGCTTATAAAAACAAAATAAATAGCCAGTATGTTTGAATTGCAATGGACTGTTGGTGAATGTAATTGAGGATTAGCTGAGTGAGACAGTGCTTGAAATTAAACGTGCAGCTGCAGATTGTGGCAAATATAATTACAAGAAGACTGATTAAATGTATTACTATAAAAACTAAATCAACAGACTCTAGTGACTGCAAATCTACTTGCCCGTCCAGACCTTGGTGTAGATCCTTGAGGCTGTCTCGAGCATGCCGATAAGACATCACTCCTTCGGTGTCATCAGAAGCTGTCTAAAACTGCGCTGACTCTGAGAAAATATCTGAATTGCCAGTTTAGATACATACATAGATACACAGAATGTAACAGCAGAAAGAGATCTCAAGGTTCATCTAGTCTGCCCATGGTTTGTAGTTTGCTAACTCTCTCCCTGGTTACCCTGTCTCGATAATAATGCCCTTATATCTGTCCCATGCTTGCTTGAAGCCACCTACAGTTTTAGCCTCGACCACCCCAGGGGGCAGGACATTCCAGGTGTAATACAGTTTCAATTGGAGTTACTAATGGAGAGTTAAATATGTAAATTACACACAAAAAAGTAACCTCTGTGGATAGTTGAATATTTGTTTACAGGTAAATGTTTATTACACTGCCTGGGATGAAAGCTGTCAAATGCATAAAATTCATATTTTTGCCATTGATCTTTAAAGTCATTCTTTTTGCTTTATATTAAATAAGATTCATAGATCGTAGGAGCTCCTTGCAGACCAATGTTATTCTGAAATAATATAAATAATATATAAACACATATAAATCTACAGATATGGTAGGAGAGTTATGGAATGAAATACAAAATCAGTTTGAAAGTGCAAAAAAGATGGGTATGTAAGGTATGCAAATGCAAGAACGGGGAGGTGAATGAGCTGATCTTGACAGAAGCGTACACACAAATAAGAAAAGATACTGCAAAACAAATGCATGATTCAGTCTTGTGGAGACAGTATAGTATTGTGGTTTAGGGCACTGATCTACAAACCTACTGATATGGGTTGAACCCCACAGCCCCCACTTTTGCATACTGTGTGACCTTGAGCAAGTCATTTAACTTCCTTCTGCTTCCAAGTCACACCTGAAAAACAAGCTTCTGCTTAGTGTCCCTTTCCTGGTTAAACAACTTCCCTTTCCCTCTTCTGTTTTCCTGTCTTCAGACTGTGAGCTGTTCATGTCTTTGTTTTTTGGGAAAACAACTAACAGCCAGCAGAGGGGCATGAACTGTGTGTGAGGGAGTGTGTCATGTGCTATGGCAGTGAGCACATTCAGAGTTGAATCTGGAGCTGGCACAGGCTGGGCTTGCTTGTTCATGACAGAAACTGCTGCTACCTTCAGCAGTGTGTCTGAGTTGGGGACGTGCTTGGTGGGATTCATGGTGACCAGTTTAGGTAGCTATTTCATTAAAATGAATAACTATTAGTTGATAGGTTTTAAATGTAACCTCAGAACCATGCAAGTAAGAGACTGGGACACAAGTTTAAGACTACAATCATTTTTATTAGAAACAAAAAAAAGTAACATGCCAATTATTACTGCATTAGAGGAAAAATATACTTTTATATAGAGAGGAAAGTCTGACTAATATTTATAAATGCAGTGGCAAATCTGTCAAAATCACTGCTATTGAAAACTGTTCCAAGTCTATTTTCTGCCTATTATCAACAAACATATTTTTCAAGATGCAAGTTGCTCAGCATTACAGCTTACATTCGGCAATTACGGGTAGTTAGAATGTGTTAATTCAGGGTAGTGATGTGCAACTGGTAATGTTGGGCAAATAGCTATTTGTAAAAAATATCAGTAAAATGCAGTTTGTAATACAGTTACATGCTGAGTCAAATCTGGGCAGTATGGAGTGGTGGGGTGTTCAGGCAGATCAAGCCTAATTGGTCCAATCTAATTCCCTGTGTAGATCTTCACTGGATTGGTTGCTTCATGCTCTTCAAAGGAAAATAAGAGTAGTATTTTCCCAACAGCATGAACTCACAAATGAGACATCTCAAAGGTGACACTACAGAACTGTGAGCAACTGAAACTCACACTGCTGATCCCAGTGATACTATACCCTCTCCAGATGTAAACCTGATTGGGAATTATTCACCAGATCTGTTTGAAATAAAGCCTTGTTGCCCCTAATTGCACTCCTCCCTCTGTATCACTGCCTGGTTCTTCCCAGTAAGTCACATATTTGATGCCTTACTGTTCAATCCCCAGGGGTGTTATTCCTCACTACCCCCTGCCACCTTGCCCTCCCAGTGCACTGCTGCGGATCCCACTCTGCTTCCCCCACTCCCACCCAATGTGTATAAGCTCTCCTCATTGAGATGTGGACAATAATAAGAGCAGTTTGGTACCAGGAGGTACAGTGGCTTAATTAAAGTGAATAAAGGTGTCTAGAATGAGGATGGCAGATCAGGGTGGTGGCAGTGCAGTACGCTCCAGGAAGAGGAAGAGAAGGTGCTGTAACACCACAAAGGTCCTGTATACAGGTTGGGACTGGGTGGTCAGTGGTGCAATAGATCGGTGTTGAGCAAGCATCCAGAAGGCATCTGCCATCATGTTCCATTTACAATAAATAAATAATCAATAAATAAAATATCATTTAAAAATAATTGTCAGGACTATTGACAGGAGACAGTGTTTTTGTTTGTTTGTTTGCATATCAGTTTTAAGTGTGAGCATAATGGGCTTCTCCTTGCATCCAGGCACAGAATCATTAGAAAGACTATATTATCTGGCACTCACAAAAATCTGAGGGATTGGGTGCTAAAGAAAAGAACCAGCATAACAGTGAAAGATCCTAGCAAGCAAGAGGGAAGGCTGAAATCATAATGTGCTTGGGAGACGAATCAAAAATTGCCACAACATACAACTGCTCCCAACTTTTCACTAGACCGGAAGACTTGCCGCTCTGTGTACTTCTGTAAGACTGCAACCATGCATGATCTAGTAACGTGAAAAATAATTGCTAATTATTTATTTTTTTTGTTGCTGCCTCACAACCCTCCCATCCTACAAATTTGTTATGTATGAATTTTACATTTGTGTCTGATGGCACACACATCAAAAAAGACAGCAGTTGTGGTGCCATTCGGGTTTACTGTTTCGGGTTTCTAGCACCAAACTGCCCGTTACACATCCCATTCTAACAATATAATACATTGTTTTCTAGTGACACTCATCTCACACAACCGTTATGGTAATAAATGCGAGAAAGGGCAGAAAAGAAATGTTATTGCATGATTCTTCTGGCTTAGTGTAGGCTGGTTAAGTGACAAAACAAGCCTACCCCTATAAGTGTTCGAACCTACAAGCTAACTAAAGTGGAGAGAGGCTCTACTCTGACAAGACAACTAGGGCTGATGTTAATTAGTCACAATTAGCACTTGGTGCTGCACTCATTAGTTTATTAAACACAACTGCAACTTGATAAAGGGTCAGACAGATGCTGTTTAACAAGACAGTTCAAGTTGCTGGGTGCTGGCTGGGAGCCACATTTTCTCAGCTGACTATATATCAGTAGACTGGTTGCTGACATGAAGATGATTTAAAAAAAAAAAGGAACAGAGGCATTACACCCTCAGATTTCAACACCCAATTTCACTAAATACAGAAAAAAAGCCGCTTTCTGTTTGTTGGATCTTCCCATTTACGTCAAGAGAAAAATAGAGAACAGAAACATCTTTGCCAATTTTTCAGGAGTGGGAAGACAGTCTAAAAAATGTAGTTCTGAAACAAAATTGAAAACATTTTTTATAACTGTTGCTATCCCCTTCAAAAGGTAGTACAGACTTTTCTTTTACAGAGTAAACCCTCAACAAATGATGCATTGTGTTAAAAAAATTAGTTTGCTTAAAATAATTATCTATCATTTTAGAGATTATTCAGGTTCTTAACACCCAGAAGAAATGTTCAGTTTTTAAATGATCACAGTTTTTTTCCCTAAACATACTCATTTTGTGCAATTGTAGTAGGTGAATCATCAAAAACATTTTTGTAAGCACTTGACCAGGAACAGGCAAAATGGGTTATTCTATATGTTACACTGACTTTCAAAACTGTACACATAACCATAATCCTTTTTTGTACATTTCACCGGTCAAAACAATCCTGAACTTGAACTTGTGTTCTTCCTGTAGGTAATACTGTTGTCTCACAACTGCCTCTATAGCCACTGTCTGGGGACTTCTTGATGAGCTAAAAATCCACTGTATCTGTCACTTTCTACAATTCTCTTCACAGTGGATTACATCGGGTGTTTTTTAACAGGCATATTTCATAATTAAAACAAGCCACCCAGTCCAAGATCTTTTATCAAACATGCAAAGTTATAAATAAGTATGACCATTACCCCTCCCTTGTTGCGTTGATTGACTGATTGATTGATGTTTTTATTTATTTATTTAGAAATTTGCACAGTAGGAAAACTCACATTTACACTGAAGGGCCTAGTTTTCTGCAGAATGCAGTTACAGCAGCAATATATTTATAACAATTGTTGGTTTCACACCTATGACAAATGTTTACACACTATTTAACATAAGTATTATTAAAAATATAAATATTGTTAACATTATATAAATGTATTCATGGCGTAAAGAATAATGTCCATAGGAGATTCCATTTGTTTTGGTTAGTGTTATCCACCTGCTGTATGCTCCTTTTGAAATACTTTTGGGCTTGCAATGGATTAGTCAGTAAGTCCTGAACACTCTTGTACTTTTTAAACATTTTGCTAACATACTAAAATGGCAGCAGAATATGTCTACTGGTCTTTCGTGTCTGCTCGTTTGGTCAGCCCCCACCCTGAGAGCTGACGTTGCTGCCCCCTTGCCCTCTCTGGCTTCTCCCTTCCCAGTCCTGGATATTCTCGCTGCACAGGACTTTGCTTCCAGAACCCTTCCCCTGTACCTGTCCCACCCCCTCTTGAACCCCTCCACCATCTCTGCCTCCACCAGCCCCATAGCAGCGCATTCCATGGCTCCACCAACCTCTCAGTGAAGTAGCACCTCCTCCTTTCTCCCCTGAATCTCCCCTCCAGCTTCCACCCATACCCCTAGTTGCCCCCCTTCCTTTGAGCACCCTGACTGCTCCTCCCTGTTTACCCCTTCATGTATCTGAAGACCTCTATCATGTCCCCCAGTCCCTTCTCTCTTAAAACATTTTAAAGTTGCTTTACACGCTTTGTGGCCACACTTGTTATGAAACTGAAATGTTTTTAAAAACAATTCTTGAACACAGCTTGAAAGGTAGTCTTGAGCATGGTTTTTAAAATGTTTTATAGTAAGCACAGTTGTTTTGGTAAGTGTGTACACAAAGCATTTTGTAACCTAGCAGCCCTAATCATCCAGTATCCCATAAATCCAGACTGACCACCTCAGGGCTAACGCAGAAGTGAAAGTGCGGTAAATTTGTGTAGCTGTCAACAACAGGCATCATGACCGATCGACCAGCAAGCTTGTCCGAGAATGTGACAAAAATACTCATTGACTACTGGTCAATGGAGTCAGTCCAACATGAACTAAACAGCTACCATCATAACAGTAAAATTTATGAGCAAATCTCTGCTCATCTGATGGCCAGGGGTCACGATCAGTCAGCAAAACAGTTCAGGGGAGAAAATTAAACAAGTAAAAGTTAGGTATCATAAAGCTAAAGACTCCAATCATAAGTCAGGTGCTGGTAGAGTGAAATGCCCATTTTTCAAGGAATTAGACCAAATTCTGGGAACTCGACCTACCTTAGTACCCCCGTTGTAATACAGAGTGCTGAATCTGAGGAAGAAGAAGAACTTGACACCAATAATGAAGGCGTTATATATGAGGTTTTGTATAATGATGGTAAGCATAAAATCAGCAGCTTTTTGTAATCATCTCACTCACCCCTCCATTGACAAACCTGAATACATGTGCTGTCATTATGCCACTGACTGTGGTATTGTTCCTCACACTGATACCCTATTTGTGAAGACGTATCACAAATGTCATCCAGCAACATTAGCCTTGTCTCCTGTCATATTGTTCATGCCGATGGATTATGAGCTCTCATCCCATTTATTTTGTCTCTCCTCCCCCTATATTTGGTGCACCTCTGTTGCTCTTCTAACCATCTGCCTTGAACTTCTAATTTCAGAGAAGAGGACAGGGCGACCTTTCCCTCCCCTACCTGGCTCTTTCACAGCATTCACTGGCTGTGTGCAGAAACCACAAATGGTTCAAGAGTATCCCCAGATCATTTTCTATCCCTTTATGTGCTGCTGCTGAGTGCGTGTAGCGCCATGGTGGCCATCAGGTACAAGGAAGTGACGAGGAAGCAGACAGTTCAATCCCTAGTAACTGATACTGTAACAATTCCTGCACCTCTCTCAGTATTCCTATACATTTCAGATCGAACCCCCGCAGACCCCCATTCAAACAACTTTCAAGAAGGTATGAACTTGATGAACAAAAAACACACAGCTGATAAAATTTAAAATAAATGAGCATTTTATGACTGGTCACCCTTTATGTGTGTGTGTTGGGGGGGATAACTAGAGACTTTCAGGAGAGTAAGTGTAGAGTAAGTTGTTATTGGGAAGTTTGAATGGAGTCTGCAGTGGTTAAATCTGAAATGTGTAGGGGGAGAAAGTATCACTGCTGAAGCCCTAGGTGGGGAAACTCATCTTTTGATGCTGAGAGAGGTACAGGAATTTCACTTAATTTTGTAAGGGAACAGAATTTCTGTGGGGATTTGCTGCTCAATGTAACACTGTGGGTCTTGTTATATGTTATATCTGTTCATGAATACCCATATCAAAAATGTTGCACTATATGTAATAAACTGTCAGGTTATGCACCTTTCTGTGGAGGTTGACTGTAGATTCCCCCGACACACACACACACACACACACACACACACACTCACACACATGCACACATATGGTACGACCAGTCACAAAATGCTCATTTACTTTAAATGGGTTCAAAAAGTGAAAGGCATCCTCAAGTAATAAAAAATAAATTAAAATAGTGTGCTGGGAAATATTGTTAAATATATTGTAATTTGTTGTTTATTTACTCTATGTAACTTCTGGGGTCTGGCCCCAAAATAGACATTTAAGAAGTGATGATCATTTGGCTACTTCTTGTGGAGAAGTGGAGTCCCAGATTGATGGTGAACTGTCATCCACCTCCCTTCCAACTATCGCCCACCCTCTTCACTTCAAACTTTCCCCATGAGTGGACATGTACCTTGCAGGATGAACAAGGATTGTACCCCTGCAGATGTAGAGACATTAAGTGATAACTCAACTCATGACGTCAGAATTCCTGACCATCGTTCCAAAGAAATCTTCGGGGGGGTCACATGTAATCGTCCCCTGTTCTTTGTTCCTGTCCTCCTTATCCAGCTGTCTCAGGACATGGAGAGAAGTCAGAATGTGTGTGCGCGTGTGTGTGTGTGTGTGTGTGTGCATATGTGTGTGTGTGTGTGTGTGTGTGTGTGCTTAACACCTACTTAACAGATAGGTGGCTGTACTCTCATTCCGATTCACTTCCTGACTGATCTGCCAGCAAATAACCCCCACACTTTGCCATTCATGGACATGTGGCTAAGGTATTGCATGCATGACAGAAAGCAACATTTTAAACATGTCAAATCATCAATAAAAGGTGCCTTGCTGGCTGCATAGTAACTCTCTCTTTTGAACCATATATAGATAAACATATGTACAAGTTTAAACTGATGCCTATTTGTTGACTCCAGCGGCTCACTGCATCAAATATTCACACTCAATTATTTGGTGGCCCATTTGCCATCTTTTTCTGTCTGCATCTGGACATCGGCATTTCATTTTGCTCAGTTGCTATAGAAAAACAAATAAATAAATATAAAAAAATACAAGCCATGCAATTTAATTTGAGAACTCTAATAAAAAATACAAGCCATGCAGTTTAATTTGAGAACTCTAATAAAAAATACAAGCCATGCAGTTTAATTTGAGAAGCCTAATGAGCCTAACACATCATCATCACTTCATGTGAAAAATGAGAAGCTTTTTTTTTTTGATGCAAAGTGCCAAGGTGGTGTGCTCACTCAGGGTCCTTGGATAAAGTTGGATGGATAGTGTTTGTTCATGTCAGCAGCTGCATTCCTTGCTTGCCTTGATGTGGTATAAATTCTGTTTGTCATTCCATGAAGTCGCACTATTTTGATGGTATACCACAGAGTTTTGCAACATGTCAGATAGCATCATGACAAAATTATCAAGAATACAATTAAAGGGGCACATACACATTTGGAAATGGAGTATACATTCTCCTCCAACTTAACACAAACACTCACACACTATAGTAAAGAACTGCATTTATTACATCATGTACTGAAATCCTTTGGCAGGGAATATAGTGATAGTGTCTGGGGGAGGGTGGGGGGTGTTAAAGTACTGCATTGTACTGTGTATAAAAATACTCATTTGCAACTTAAGGATCTTTGAACTAATAGTGCCTATCAAAAATGTTTATTATATTTAAATGGTTGCACATTGATAAACATATGTTATTGTGGCTGACGTCAGTGGCATGCCATGTTAATTGATTTGCCAAACTAACAGTGGATATAATGAGTTTATGGAAAAGTGCCATCATGCTTCCATCAATGTAGCAGTGAAAATCCATATAATTCATGGCAGTATAACATATATGTAATAATTTTGTTGCTGTTACAGACAATGATATGTCAAATACAAGTGCAAGCAATGAACATCGTCTAAATGATTCCTCCGTAGTATCAACAATTGACCATTTACATGAAGAGGAACCAGGACCTTCCAGTTTCATTAGTTCAACTGCAGATCCACAACATGCTCAAAAAAGAAGTGGATCTGAACCCTTGACTAACCTAAGAAAAAAAAGAAAATGTTGAGGATACAGGAAATCATTGAAAGTGCCTTTGAACCCACCCGGAAACTTATTGGAGAGCAGTATGACAAGATGCTGCAGTTGGAGTGTGAAAGAGCTGCCGCAGACAGGGAAATGGAGGAAAGAATGTGGATGCATGAGGCAGAGCAAAATGCTCCATTCTTTTAAACTTTGCTTCAAATTACAGGTCCACAAGGCAATCTTCAGCAATCAGTTCCACCACTTTCTCATGCAACGACAGGAACACAGTCTAACTTGTCTACTCAAGATCAGCAGCACAAATGTCCCGCAGCAGCTGACACTTCTTGCCATGCAGCACCAACCAAATTACCAGCTGACAACTTCCAATTCTAGCCAATATAGTGGGCACATGGTGGCTGGGCAAGCAAGAAGCTTGACTGAAGAGCTTTTTCATGTGTGCAGTAAATTGTTAAATACTGCTGTATTACCATAAAAAAGGAAATGTAAAAAAATTGCAATGCTGGAGTAAAGCTTCTAAATAAATAAAAAGTAGCCAATCGTTGAAGTAAAATTAAAGCTTTAGTTGTGATAAAATAAGTTATTTTTATACATTAACTATAGAATGAGTTCAAAAGTAGTTGATGTAAGTTACGATGATTTACAGAATTGCAAGTTGTACTGTAATTCATTTTAAAACATGTTCTTACAAATGCACTGACATTACAAACTTGCTAATACCATAAAATATATGCTTATTTACTTAAAGCAGAACTTTGTCTTGTAGCTAAAAACTGTTATTTCTATGAACAAAGTTACAAACAGAGAATCAGTTTGTGAAAAGTGTAGTCACACAATAAAGAAATGTGATTCTTTACTGTACCTGTGTTTAATTTGTTCTTGCCATATGCACGTGAGGTGCTATGTTTGCAGTGCCATACTTTTGATGACTTGCTTACTATGAACTTAAAAACCTGTGACACACTTGAGTAGCAATAGTATTGGCGACTCACAACAGATGCAATGCAAGTGGTGGGTTGTGATGATAATATAGGTGGTTGGGGGCAAGCAGAAGACAACAGTAGTTTATGCAAACTAGCACTGTCACACTTTTGTACAGCAATGCAACAGCCAGGTCAGAATAAACCCTAAGTGTGTGTCATTTGCATTCATATGACCTGAGTACAGATGTCTCACCAGTAGCGGTGGTCAGTGATACTATTGCTGTAGTTGTGTCCAATACAGGATGTCCTTTCTATTGAATTGAGGTGCAATTAATCTGTGGGACCAACACAGCAGACAGCAACTTTGCCCTGTATGTTCAAGATCTGTAAGTAAACAATTGTCACATGTAATTATCAGGAGTTGATATACAAAACAAAGTAAACAGCATACAATAAATTCAACAAGTACAATACAACTCTATGTCTTCATTTAAGAAACATATGTACAACACCTATCATAAAAATGATATCAGAAATGATGCATTCTCCTCGGCTATTTTGATTCCCAGGGTCTTTCATCCACGTACTCTGTCACGTACAGGCTGACCACTGTGAACTGTTGATAGTTATTATTAACAGTCCATTTTGAAATAATACTAAATTACCCGTATAGTGTAATCAGATTTTGTACCACAACTTATAAATGCTAATGGAAGGACAATTGCATTACATTTCAACTTCTTACTTTAGAAAAGCAGAAATAAAGTGTGCTGTTCACACAGGTGATTTCCATTATTTTCTATAATATATGTAACCCATGAACAGAGGTTCTTGCAATCACTGCCTTCAAATGGTACAATCCATGATCTCCGGGGGAATATTTGGGTAATGTAAACTATTTAATAGACATCTAGGAGAGACTGTGGATATGGCCTACATAGACTTTAGAAAGGCATGTTACACATTACCACCCAAAAGATTAATAAACAAGTTAGCCAGACCTGAAGCAGATCACAGGGTGGTAGACTGGGTAACAAACTAACTAGACAACAGGACTACTAATGTAATAGTAAATGAAGCACACTCTGAAGAAAGGGGGGGAGGTTACTAGTGGGTTACCGCAGGGTTCAGTACTGGGAACAGTCCTCTTTAATGTCTTTCTAGGTGACAATGCTGGGGGGGCTGGAAGGAACTATATGCCACTTTGAAGATGACAAAAAAATCTGCAATAGGGTTGATATATGGGGGGGGGGGGATGAGAAGGGTCTTGGCAATGTTGGAGGAATGGCCAGCAGTATGGCAGCTTAGATTAACTGCAAAGATGTGCACAGTTCTGCACCTGGGGAACAAAAACAACCTAAGGGAAGAGTACACAATGGTGGGTGGGAGGTGGTTGGAGAGGTAGCAGCAACAACAACAAAATGGAAAGGGACCAGGGGGTAGTCATATCAGATGACCTTAATATGTATACCCTCAAGGAAAGGAGGGAGAGGGAGGACATGATGGAAATGTTCAAGTACCTCAAGGGAATCAACACAGTGCACGAGGGTAGCATGTTTCAGAAAGAAAGATTTTCAAGAAAAAGGGGCCACAATGTGAAGATGGGGGGGATGGCTCAGGGGCAACATGAGGAAGTATTTGTTTACGGAGAGGGTAGTAGACACATGGACTGGCATTTCTGATGAGGTTGTGAGGTAACAAACAGTGGAGGAATTCAAGAATGCATGGGACAGAAATAAGGCAATTATAGTGGAAGGGGGTTAGGAGTAAGTAGGTTGTTGGGTACCTAGGAATTGCAGCTCACCTAATAGGTAGGGAAATGGGAACAATAGGTGGGCAAAGCAGCCATTATCTGCCATCAAAGTCTATGTTACTATGATGCTGTCTGTGACTATGACTGTACTCAGCATTTAATGTCAGTGGATGGATGGCAAAAAAACAAGAAAAAAAACCCACCTGTTCTTCAATTTAGCTTAGAGGTTATTGGCCGAACATATTGTACAACTGAAACTGAGGCACTTTACTATTGCAATCGCATGGGGGTGGGGTTCTGACCTAGTAGTTCCATTTCTATAACAGGTATATTCAAGGGGGTTCCATATGACCACTAGATAGCAGTATTGTTCGTGAAGCAAAGAAGATACATATTAGCAGTATATTGGAACTGCAGATTGACAGACCAAAGTGTTAAACACTGTGATTTTGTCAAGTGCATTACACAAAACAGGCTGCAAAGCTACTATACCGTATGACTGTACATCCTTTTTTTGTTAGGATGTTTGCTAATCTTTTATTAATTGTTATGGTCCTTATTACACAGAAACGTTATGCAAAAAAAAGAACCTCGGCAAAGGAAACTCTGAGTTCTGTCTTACTGCAAATCAAATTCAATGATCACGGAACATTACTGTGTTCCCCCCCTCCTCACAACCCTCCATCCTTCAAGCTGGGAAATTGTTTCACCCCAACAGTTTTTGAAGCTGTTACAACAGTGCAAAATGGTATTACCAATCATAGTTTGTGAATGCATAACATTTCCATATGGGAATGCCTCTTGCACCATTATCTGTATATATTTATTGTATAGTATATTTTTGTCCTTATTATTGTTCACACTTTATTGATTGACAAGTTTATATGGTATATTATTAATTCTAGGGACATGGATATATTGTTCATCCACACTTATTGGCAGGTTCCTTGCCGCTTTAAATCTTGCCGGAAGGCCTTCTAGCTGGCTCCTCCCACCCACCCGGGTGGTAAAACTCTCGGCTCCGCCCCATGACGCCAGATCTTCCTTACCGCTTGGAAGCTCAGGTTCCCTCCTTAGCACTCTGCGTTTTTGACTGGTTCCTGATTCTTTCGGTCTCTCCGAATTTAGTTGGAAGTTTTTCTACTACTTTGACCTTCTCCCTCGCGGCTGCGATGGATAATTCATTTTCTGGCTCCAGAGGCACCCAGTTAATTCCTCCAGGAAAGACCCACACTCCACGTGTGTTTACTGCCTCGACTTGGACCATGATCCGCAAGTTTGTGATTTTTGCTGTGCCATTTCGACCAGCACCCTGGAGGATTGTGCGGCCCGCTTTGGGCTCGGGCGACCTGAATCTTTTTCTGCACCGGAAAAATCCTTGGAGACTCGTCAGGCAGTGTCCACGTCGGCTGTCTCGGCTGAGCAGCTCAATCTTCTTTCCTCCATGGAGGGGGCGGCATCCAAGTCTGCCCCTCCTCCTCGGTCGCAGCGCTTATCCCGCTCTCCTTGAGTTCTTCTCATTCAGCTTCATTCAAGGAGCTTCGCCAGTCCCTTTCCTGGAAGGGAGAGGGAACCTCGGGACCTGCATCTTGGCCCAGGTCAAAGGAGTTGCAGGCTAAGTCCCATCGTCAGCGCTGGCGGGAGTGGGAGAGCTCCCCCTCCCCTGTCGGCAGACTTTCGACTTTGGTCGAGGGTGCGGCTCAGGCCTCTGGCTTCACGGTGTCCCCGTCAGGTCAGCTGGCCAGGACTCCCATCGATGTTGTCGAGTCTCTTGACCCGTCATCTGGGCTGTCTTCTGCTGGAGCCGCCATCCCTTCGCTGGTTCCCCCGGCGGAGGCCGAGGTTCTGCCTGTACCTTCAGGGCGACAGGCCTCAGTCCTTTTGTCCGAGCCGAGGGAAGAGCGTGTGCTCCCCACTCCTTCCCAGGCCCACCCTCGGTTTCCCCTAGGATTGGGGTCTCGGTCCTCTTCTCGGTCAAGCCGCTCCCGCCGACTTCGGCGATCTCGGTCGGGGCACCGAGTTAGGTGGCATTACCGTTCTTCCTCATCTCCCTCCTTGGATGAGGAGTGGCTTCGGTGCAGATGGCATTGACGTTACAAGGAGTTCATGTGGCAACAGTTGTTATTGTCTGGGAATCAATCGACACCGATTCATTCCCCGTCCAGTCGAGGTGCCCACTCCAGGGCCGGTTGTTCGTCCGAACCTTGCTGCCCCACCATCTTCGGTGGAACCTCGGTCGGGTCACGACCTGTCCCGCAGGAAGTCTGTTCCCCTCACTCCCACCCACCCTCGGTAGATGAAGAGTGACTCAGGCCTGAGGCAGCTCTTTGCAGACCCTTCGGAGTCTGACTTCGACCCCTCCATGTTCCTCA
The DNA here is from genome assembly GCA_016271365.2 of Neoceratodus forsteri. Taxonomy (NCBI): domain Eukaryota; kingdom Metazoa; phylum Chordata; order Ceratodontiformes; family Ceratodontidae; genus Neoceratodus; species Neoceratodus forsteri. The sequence goes on from CM057453.1 coordinate 761,607,298, forward strand.
GTCGGGAGGACCCGGGGTCCTCTCCGGAATGCTCTGTGGATGACAGCCCATCGTCCTTTATGGGTCTGTTTCAGCTCATCTCGGAATTCACTGGGATGCAGCTTGAACCCATGTCCAAACAGGCCTCTTATCCCCTGATGGAGATTCTAGACCAAGGGGGTTCACCCTCAGAGGCCTCCCGGTGGCCGAGGCCATTGTCGGCCCGGCCTTGGAGCTCTGGCAGCGGCCTACTTCCTGTCCTGTGCCCTCGGCCAGGATGGCCAGGAAGTACTCTGTCCCTGTCGGTTCTTTACCCGGTTTCTCGGAGCACCCCTCGGCTGAGGGGTTAGTCACCGATAATGTTTTCCAGTGTTCTGGGAACACTCGGGATGTGGATAGGCCCTCCGACAAAAAGTCCAAAAGGATGGACTACGTCAGGCATAAGGTTTACGTTGCGTCCTCCCTAGGCCTCCGACAGGCCAGCTCAGCTGCACTGATGGCACATTTCTCCCACGCCCTTTTGGGCTCCCTGGACGAGGTGCTCCCTCATCTCCTGGCTGACCTGCGGACCACGGTCCGTTGGGTGTGGGACCAGGGTAGGGTGGTGGTGAAGCAGCAGCTTCAGACTGCTCTGGACTTAGGTGATTCCTGTGCCAGGTCGGTGGCGGCCGCAGTGGCCATGCACCGCAGGGAGTGGTTGAGGTTATCCTCTTTCTCAACGGAAACCCAGCACAAGTTGGTGGACATCCCCTTCTTGGGGACTAACCTTTTCGGCCCTGGAGTGGAGGGACACCTCCAGGGGACCGAGAAGTCCGATGCCACTCTGGACTCAGTCACCCCTGCCCGGAGGGACAAGGGCCGCCGGCAGCCTTTGTGTAAGCCCCTTTGCCCCTCGGCCCCTGCGGCTCGATCGGTCCATCAACTCCAGCATGAGGGCCAGCAGGCTTGCACTGGGCGTCCTGACCCCAAGCCAGCATCTTCCTCTAAAAGGAAGCAGGGAGGTAAAGGCCCAGGAGCTCCCTCGGCCAATCCCTCCTCCAAGCCTGCTCAGTGACGGGCTGAGGGGCACTGTCCCCGGCCCCGCCATCCCTACCTGGGTTCCCCTGTGGGGAGATGGCTTTGCCCCACCTCCTCCTGGTCCGCTTTCCCGGACCTCTGGGTGACGAAGGTGCTAGGGGAAGGTCCTGCCTCGGGATTGCGAGCAGGCACCACCCTTTCGAGATGTTGCCCCATGGGGGTCTTGGGGTCCGCAGCCTCATTGTCGGCCCGCTGAGCCGACTTGCCTGGCCCTCTGAACAGAGGTGATCAGTAAGGTTGTGGATCCTCCTTCAGACCCGGGGTTCGTGTCCAGGTATTCCTGGTCCCAAATGGATGGGGGGCTTGCGCCCCATTCTTTATCCGCACGTCGGGATGGTCCCTCTGTCTCAGATATCCCATCCTCAGAACGTGGCGTGTGACTCCTTTCCTGGACCTCCAGGATGTACTTACACTTCGTTCTGTCTGTTTCTTGGGAGACTCCTCCATTTCTTAAGTGGGGTATCTCTTTATGAGTTCCAGGCCAGGCCCTTCAGTCTCTGCTCAGCAGCGCTCCTGCGGCACTGAGGGGTCCGGGCGTAACCCCACCCGGATGGCGGCCTGACTGCAACCCTTCCAGGTGGAAGGGGACGGTCCAGTGTTCCGGCCCTCTAGGTTGCTCTCAGACTGGTCTCCTTTTATTGGAGCCACGTTGGAACTCGTGTCCTGGTGATCCTTCTTCGTGACGAGGCTCGACTCTTGAGTCTGAGCTCGGCTCCTGGCGGACAGGGCTGAGGTTCTTCCTCCCTTACCTAGTCATGTCTGACTGGGAAATTGCACCCTGCCCAGGACCTCCTGCACCTCCTGGGCCTCGTGGTGGCCTGCTCCAGTGTGGTCTGTTTGGACCCGCTGGTTCATGCGTCCCCCTATTGGGGGCTGGCCAGCCAGTGGTCACAGTGCTGAGTTCCTTCAGACCAGTCCATGACAACAGCCCAGGGGTTAGGGAATGCTCTCCTTTGGACCATTCCAGCTCTTTGCAGGAGAACATCCTGTTCGTCTGCCCCGAGTCAACGGTCTTCTCTGACCGATGCATTTCAGATGGGTGGGGGTGCCCATCAAGGGGAATACAGAATGCACTGCCTCTGGTCCTCTTGGGAGTCCCGATGTCTTTCCTACCTGCTGGAGCTTCTGGCGGTCCACTTAGCTTGCACCGCTTGCTCCGTCTGTGCGGGGTCTAGTGGTTTAGGTCCAGGCGGACAACACCACGACCATGTGCTACCTATCCCACCAGGATCGGATGAGCCCCTTGCCTCTGCATAAGGAGGTTCTCTGCATTGGGCCTTTCACGCAGCCGGGAGGCAGTTTCCTAGCCATTTCAATGACAGTAGCCTCCATCACCCTGGCCGATGCCGTAAGCCAGATAAGGGCTGCGCCTCACGAGTGGTTTCCCTGACGGAGGTAGCACAAGATCTTTTTCCCTCTGGGTCACACCTCGGGTGGACCCTTGTCTCTTTCCCTCCAGGGAGAACTCGAGACCAAGACTGTCTCATGCTCACCCCCTCAGCACGGCTCGCTGTAAGGGATGCCTTTGAGGCCGAGGACCCTGGCCCTCTTCTATGCCTCTCCCCCATTCCCTTGACCCTCAGGCAAGGAGAGGAGGGACTAGGCATCGGAGATTCTGGTAGCCCCAGACTGGTTTCTCCAGCTCTGGTATCCAGCTCTCCTCAGTCTCAGCCCCAGGCTCCCGAGGCAGCTTCCAGCCCGCCCGGTCCTGTTCTCTGTTGTTAGGGGAAGGTACTCCATCTGGACCTTCTATCTCTGCACCTGATGGCCTGGTCCCTGTGTGGCTAGTGGCCAGGTCTTGGGTCTTCTGGCAAGGTCCTCGATGTTTTGAGGCATCCTGCCAGGAGTCACCAGATATGCTCACCTTCAAATGGAAGAGTTCTCGATTTGGTGTTGGGATAGGGCCTGGTCCCCTCTCCTGTTCCTCAGTGAGCATTCTGGACCATCTGCGGTCCATTCTTTTCTTGAACAAGGGCTTCGGTCGATGACCCTCTAGGTGCTTCTGTTAGTCACTCCTGTCTTCCGGGCGCGGTTGTCCTGTGCCCCACCTGAAGTTCCTTCCATAGGCGGTGGCGGAGTCCTTTTCCCTAACCAGGTATTGTCTCTGCCGGGGTTCAACCCCATTCACGCCTCTGGGGCCATATATAGGATCCATTGGGACCCTATTTAATGCTCGCCTTCCCAGGGAGCATAGGGCTGAAGTTCAGGAGAGGTTCGCCAGCTGTTTATCATCTAAGCTGAAGTCACACCTGGCAGACCTGCAGCCAAGCAGATGATGAGTGGGTGGGTCACCTCCTGCATAGATCTCCGCTATAGGTGGGTGGGCATGGAGCCTACTAGAGGGATAAGTGCTCATTTTACCTAACCTTCCGCTGCATTGGTGGCTGCTTCTGAGGATACTCCTGTCCAGAAAATCCACAGGGCTCCTACCTGGAAGCAGGCATACACCGATTTCCCCTTCCACATCGACCTTGGGTCATGCCGGGATGCTGGTCGGGGCCTCGGTTCTCCAGTCTTCATACCTAAGTAGTGGGTGTGTGCCTTGCCTCCCTCCTCCCGGAGAACTGCTAGGAGTCTGCCAATAAGTGTGGATGAACAACATATCCATGTCCCTAGAAATACAGGTTACTCACCTGTAACAGGAGTTCTAGGAGTGGTATATGTTGTTCATCTATAACCCACCATCCTCCCGGCTTCGACGCACAACCTGGCTTCCAGCGGGCTAGATCTGGCGTCATGGGGTGGAGCCGAGAGTTTTACCACCTGGGTGGGTGGGAGGAGCCAGGTTGAAGACCTTCCGGCAAGATTTAAAGCGGCAAGGAACCTGCCAATAAGTGTGGATGAACAACATATACCATTCCTAGAACTCCTGTTACAGATGAGTAACCTGTATATATTGTTGCTCATGGATTTCCATGCACTCATAACAAATGTTCTACCATAGCAGTGATGTAGCTACTGTAGCACAATCACCTGTTGTTATACCACAACAGCTAGATCACAAAGGTAAGCTGGATGCTACACCATACCATAACAGCTGCAAAGCAGCAAACAAGAGAACGGCAAGGGACAGGATGAGTCTGGGCAGCAATGGAGCCATTTTTATTAATGGAAACACTTTGTAAGGGGGAAGGAGATTTAGGAGCGTTTCTGCTTGCTGTGAAGAAACAAATGTTCAGAACGGGTTTCACAACATTCTAATTCTTGGCAGGATCAGCCTTCATTACCCTTATGTAAAGCAAGGATCAGCACCATTTAAAGCAGAGAAACATTCTAGATAGGTTGGCAGCCCTGTTTTAACCTATTGTTGATTTTGGCAATATTATTAAGTCAGGGCTGAAACAGCAGTCGCCAGTACATGAAGTGTGATTGAATTAGTAGATAGTTTTAAATATTGGGGGATAATTTTAGACTCAAAGCTAACATTTGAACTCCATTTAAATAAATTAAGGAAAACCCTCCATCAGAGATTAGGTTCACTTTATAGAATTAAGCAGTTTCTGACCAAAGAATCAAGGTTTTTGCTTGCTCATAGTTTTTCATTGAGTGTTTGGGATTATGGCATAATTATTTATTCTTCCTTCTCTGGTCATTTGTTTAACAAGCTTAAGGTATCCTATAATTCTTTTTACGTTTCATGCTCATTGTCCCCTTTCGAAGACAGCATTGCTCTTTGCTTGTATGTTCACGTAGTCTACCCCTTAAAAATAGGATCTTGCATAAAACGGGTATTCTGATGTTTAAGGTAAAGAATGGCCTTATTTCTCCCATAGTTTCTTTATTATTTCCTATGTTTTTTAATTCCAGTGGTACCAGATCTCAGACCAAATTTACTTATACATTCCATTGTTCCGAACTGCTCTTGGTCAGAGATCTATGTTATTTAGGGCACCTTTGTTTTATAATTTATTACCTAGCAACATTATGGGAAGTACAACAGTGTGGTATTTTAAATCTAGACTAAAATATTGGTTGATGGATAATGACATTTGTACATGTTCTTGTTAAATAACTGTTTGCTAATTGTCTTTGTCTTTTTTATATTGTCTTTAAATGTTTGTTTTAAAACATATGTAAAGTTTGTTTTGTAACTTGTCGCTGGTGAAAACAGGCAGAATTGCTCATCCTGCTTACAAGTATAAAAATTAAAAAATGAAAAAATTTAAAAAAATGTGTTGGGGACATTGCTTCATATGTTTCAGTGTAGATAAGCCCTTTTTAATATTGTGCTACAGGTGACATTTTGCAACCCTATTAAGAGCTTGTTGCTTCAGTTCTAATATTACTATCTATTTTTCCTCAATTTGTGTCATCAGTGAACAAGCTTACTCAAATGTCCCAATACTAGATACCTGCAAATTACATCAGCGGGGTATTTGTCATGGGAGTGGCTTCTGTAAGGAAAGTGAAAGGGAAGTGAAGGCGTTCTGTGACAGAGTCTCTGTCTTCATTTTGCACTATGTTCCTATTTCATTTTCTCTGGGCACAAACAAAATCCACTTTCGTTTTAACAATTTATTATTTCTCTTCATCAATTAAGCCACTTTTTAACTTTTTATACAAGATATCCTTTGAGGCACAGAAGTTAAATTGAGCAGGAACTGACAGGAACTCAGTTCCACCTCCTCTGACACCTGTCTCCGTTGAATATTATTTTAGAGTTTCACCTCTTAGGCATGACAGTTCCACCTCCTACAAATTTAGAGATTACAGTTCCACCTCCTAAACATTTCCAGTTTAACCATTGTTGAGGCACTAGGGGAAACTTTTCACCAAAGGGGTGGCTTTTCAAAAGTGGATAAATAGAAAGGGCAAATGAAGCTGCTCGATATCACAAAATGAAGCTCCTTCTGGTCTGGTCATTTGTTTTACACTTTATGGTTTCCGTAACATTTTAACGAACAATTTCTATCAGTTTTACATATTGTTTTATTAATAGTCTGAGTTCTGTCTGTTCTTTTTTCTTTAATTCCCGGCCTTCTGAAGAGAAAATGCAAGCAAAACTAGCTGTGACAGCAGCATCACCATTTATGCCAAAGCAAAAAAACTTATTTTACATTAATTTAACTTTTTTTTTAACACAACTTGTTAAAATTACCTAAGTGGTATAAAGCTGTCACTCTCATCGTTAGGATGACAGCTCTATATCCACAATGTTCATAAACAATGCAAAGGATGTGGGGATGGCTATGAACTATGGGCTACATCGGCTGTCGTGCTATGAAACGGACTCCAATACATGTGGTTTAGGCAGCCAAGTATGGACAGAATACCATGCTTTAAAATGTTTTTCAAGCTGAAACATGTATCAAAGAATTTCAATGTGGACACGCTAGCATGGTAGGCTTAAAACAATTTTAAAAACATTTTCAAAAATGGATCATTAATGTGTACAGGGCCTTAAACTGATTGTATGCTTGTCAAGTGTATTTAAAGAACAGGCATCTACTCAAATAAAAAAGTCACAATACTATAATTTATTATTTGTGTTATATTGTTCTTCAAAACATCAAGTAATATCTATAAATCCACCTATTTTATATTAACAGCTGACATTTCATTTGCTGCATGTGTGACATCAGACTGTCCTATAAATAAAAACTTCAACATGGTCATCTCAGCTTGTATGTTAGCTATACAAATATTACAAACTATTTTCAAAGTAATTCCTTGTAACCTAACACATTTTGTTGTGACCTCCTGGGTTGTACCTGAAAATAGGCATCTGTTTTGTCTAGTGTGCTTACCTGGTTAACAAAAGCTAAATAAATAAATAATGTTAACTGAAGCAGTACTTTAAGTGCACTCTGGTCAGAATGCTGCATGTGCATTATCAGAATTTGCTCGCTGCCGTATGTCCATTTTAACATATTAATTGCTGTCTTCTCTAACATGTTTTAAATCAGGCTTAAAAGTTGTTTGCAGGCACTTATATATGAACAGCAAGCAGTATACTGCGCATGGTGCTGGCCTTTCTTGGTAACTGATGGGTTATCTTTTTATTATCTGGAATGTTTGCTGTACTACAGTAAGTACGTTTATTATGAAATGATTCAACATAAGCATAAGCCACTTTCTCAAAGATGTCCCCCATACCTTAACTCCTGTTTTGAAGTGGTTTATTAACATTCAACAACTTCGGATGGCACAAATGGAAAAGGAGAAATCAAAGTGTCGAACAAGAACTTCCTTATTTGATAGAAAAGGCTGGATAATTATTGTTTCAGAATTATTCATTTCACCAGTATTTGTTGTACCTGAAACATTGAACAGGTTTTGTAATCTTGTTAATACTGCAAGAATGACATGGCTTGGCAGGTACATTCCCACACACTGAAGCCACATTAAGGAACCTGCTGCTGATGGAGATAAAGAGGAGAAACTCCCAAATTATTCTCCTGCTCTCTGATATCTCTCCAGGATAGGTCTATTAAGACAGATTACATCAGCTTTATGATGCATAGTTTTTTTTCAGGCCTCGCTTAATAAAAAACAAAAACACAGCAATGGAAGAGCAGGTTTCATCAGGTAGGTACTGCAGGGGATTCAAATGCATTATTGAATGATGACCATTATGGAACCACTAGCAGGGATTACTTCAATGGGGATCAGAATGGGAAATAAATACAGATTTAGGAATAAAGATAAACAGTTGCAAAGCAGCTAACATAAAAACAAAACAAATCAAAAGCAAAATAAAGATAAACAGAATTCAAATGATGACTCATACTACCAGAATGCAAGAACAGAACTAACCCTTTCTTTGAGCGGGGGAGAGAGAGAGAGAGAGACAGAGACAGAGGATGCTGCTACACTCTGCACTGACCCACCTTGGAGTTTCTGAGTGTGCAGAGTGGGTGTGAGTAGGAGAGGAGAGAGGGAGTCCAGACACAGGCCTTATGGCCCTGGAATCTTGGCTTTACCACCAACACCAATCAAAGGGCGATTTCTTTTCCTAAGCTCCTCTGCGAATACTGAGTGCATGGCAAAGAAAGTTCTCCTTCGTTAAGTGGATGGGGTCAGTGGTTCAGGGCTGCTAAATGTTTTATGAATTAAATCTTGACAGTGTAATGGGTTGGCAGTGGCAGGTTTTCAATTAAGTTTCACTGCCCTTGCTTATGGAACAAGGGACCCAGGATCATGTGTAGAAGAGGAGGAGAGCAGGGGATCAACCTAGCAGTTTGTGTGGAATTACAATTGTGTGGAGAGGGGCTCCACTTCCAACACAGAGGCCAAAGGAGAACCACACAGACTGCAGCTGAGTAAGAAGGGCTACCTGCTATATTGCAAGGGCAGGGAGGAATTTTCAAACAAAACATAAAACACCTCAGAAGCAGAAGCCAGAGTTCCCCCAATGTGCACCTGTCTGCTGTGAACCGTACATACAGAGGCCTCAGCGGTGGGATTTTTTGCTTCTCTTTAATGCTTTTATAATCAGTTCCAAATCAACCTGCCAACTTTTGTACTCCACAAAAAGTCACCTGTAAGTGATCACTGCTGGTACAAACAAATATCCTTTAACATATGAATTCTTGCATAACAGCCCAGTTGACATTATAATCAAGGCCACTGATTTACGATGATTAAAATAATGAAATTCCGTTTTCAAGACTTCAGATTCCAGAATGACACCGGTGATTGTTACTCTAATTTCTGGATTTTACCGGGATTCTGCTATCATTCTTTTAGTGTGTGCATAAATAATCAGAATTAAAGAAGGCTTACTATACAGAGCATTAAATAGAGCAAATTGAAAATAGTACAGGAAGGAATTAAAAGAAAAACACAAGTTTTGTAGATTTATTGATCTGATATAAAATGCCAGATTCCATGAAATCTTTGTTTTTACCAGTCTTCAGGCAGCCCTAATTCCAGAATTTTACCGGATTTTCCGGTAAAAACCGAAAAACAGTGGCCTTGATTATAATATATTTAGAGAAGGCTTTCACTGTTCTGTCCCTCAAGGTGCAGCTTGCATTTAATCTTTCTGGTGAGCCTTCTACTGTTTATTCAACCAGTATCCCTGAAGATACGTTGGCTTGTCACCTTTTTTATTTTATAATCTTTATTGAAATGTTCCAACAAGAAAACATAATAAGGAGAACATAGCAAAGAGAATAATTTATCCACATTCAAATTTACTTTCCACTCACAGAAAATGCACTAAGTAAATACAATAGATAGTATCCTACCCTTCTCCCCTTCCCCATCCAACCCCCCCCCGACATGAACATTAAAACACAACTGGGAATATTTAGTCTGAGGTCATTTATACCACAAGAGAGAGAAAAGGAAGAAAAAAAAACAGGAACATTTTCTATTCACTTCGAGATAGTTGTAAGCTTTGATATTTAAGGGACTAATGAGATAAAATATTTGACCATGAAGCTAGATTATCTTTAGATTTAGAATTATATCATAAAGATTACCCCACTTAAGAGTAAAACTCTGCATGTTATTTTTCATACTAGCTAATTTTTTTTTCAGTTCTTAAATTAAGAAGTATCTCATTTCTCCATTCAATTAGAGAAGGAATTTGGTGGTCCTTCCAATGATTTAAAATTATTTTCTTAGCTGTTAGGGAGATCATGGACATATTGTATTTTTTAACAGAACAGGGAATAGTGGTTAAGTATCCAATTAAACATATCTGAGGAGAAAAGAATTGAGTTAGACTGAGTTTAGAACCAGTTCTGTGTTTAAGTAGAGTCCAGAAGGGATCAGCTAAAGAACATTCCCAAAAAATATGGGAAAATGAGCCTACCTCTGATCCACATCTAAAGCATGCGCTTGTAGCCGTTAAACCAAATGTATACAGTTTTAATGGACAGTAATAAACATCATGTAATAGCTTAATTTGAATTAGCTTTAACTTGTCATTTGCAAAGAATTTATGGAGATCTTTCCAGATTTGTGGCCAGTCCTAGATAGGATAAGCTTGTTTATCAGACCATTATTTTGATACATACGGTGTTGTCTTCGAAATTTCAGATAGTAAATGTTGGTATCATTTAGATATAGCATGTGTTTTTTTTACTGAGAGAGATGATGTTTCCTAAAAATGTGCTATGATCTTCTAGCCACAGTGTTGTACCTAACTGAGAGGCTAGGATTAGCTTTAAAACAAAGAGTTTATAAAAACAGCCTTTACCTAAGGAAAATTCCATCCTAATTTCTTCAAGGGTTAAAAAAACTCCCATTTTCTAAAAGATCACTTACTATTCTGTTCCTTCGCAGTGGAAGACCGTTATTTTCAAGCGGCTTATTTTGTAATCTAAAATTGCTATTCCTTAATGATGGCTGACTAATATCTTTTGACAGAGAATATTGCATAAGGCTACATAGCTGGCCAAAACACCCATGTGAAGTTCCAATAACTGTTTTTTTAAGATTTTTCAGTAGGGATTTAAATGTTAAGTAGAAAATTGTTTCTAGGGGAATATTGTTTCTCTTTCTATGGCTATCCATGGGGGGCAGTAATCATCTGGGTTATTGTTTAAGGAATACCATTGAAAGAATTTGTTTAAGTGACTTGCCAAATAATACTGCAAAATGTTAGGTAATTTAAGGCCTTCCTTATATTTGGTAATGGTAAGTTTCCTTAAAGCTATTCTGGGAGGCTTATTAAGCCATATAAAGTTTGTAATTAAAGAGCAGATTTTTTTGAACCAGGATAAGGGGAGAAAACAGTTTAATGTAGTTGGTGGATAAAAAATGTCTGGGGAAAATAGTCATTTTAATTATGCTAATTCTACCTAACAATGATAGCGGCAGCTTACCCCATCTATCTAAATCAGACTGTATAGTTGTTAATAGCTTAGAAAAATTTAGTTCAAGTATTTGGTGTTGATCATCTGATAGATATATATCAATATATTTGATGTAAGCAGGAGCCCATGAAAAGCCAAACTTAGCTATTACATCTTTTGAAATAGTATTGTTTATGGATAAAACCATTGATTTAGTAGTATTAATCTTGTAATTAGAGAAATGGCTGAACTGATTAATTGTGGAGATTATAGCCGGGTGTGAGCTTTCGGGGTTAATTACGTGTAGAAGCATATCGTCAGCAAAAGCTGAGAGAGTTAAGATATGGCACCCTACCTTGAAACCTTTAATGTTGGTATTAGGATTTAAGAAATAAAATAAGGGTTCAGTGTAGAAGTTAAATAAGATAGGAGAAAGGGGACAGCCTTGTCTGGTACCAGAACGCAGATCAATGGGGGAAGAAAAGAAACCATTTATATATCATTTTGCAGAAGGATGAGAATATAAAACTTTTAACCAACTTATGAATTTATATGGAAAGCCAGATTTATGAAGAGTCTCAAATAAGAATGACAGAGTAACTCTATCAAAACCTTTCTCTACATCTAGGAAGACCAGGACCACTGGTGCTCTAGTCCCCCCAGACGCAGAGAAGATGTATGACAGTTTTCTAATGTGATCAGCTGCAGATCTTCCCTTCATAAAATCTACTTGGTTTAGAGAGATCAGTGAGTCCCAAATAGGTTTAATTCTGTTTGCTAAAATTTTGACTAATATTTTAATATCATTATTTAATAATGAGATTGGTCTCTAATTTGACATTATATCCTTTGGTTTGCCTGGTTTGGGGATTAATACTATTACAGCTTCTAGAAGGGTACAGACCACAATTCTCTCTTCTAAAACATAATTATAAAAGGACTGAAGAAGAAGGATTAAATCTTCCTTAAAAGTTTTATAGAAGTTTGAAGTTAGTCCATCTGGACCTGGGGCTTGTCCAGTTTTAAGGAATTAATAACATTCAGAATTTCTGTCTCAGTGATAGAAGAAATTAATTCTGAAGTTGTTTGTGTGGCAAGGTTGGATTTTTAAACTGGTTTAAATAAAGCCTATATTCCTCCCTCTCAAAGGGGTCTGAGTCTGAGTTATAGAGGTTGTTAAAGATTTCACATTTCAAGATAATCTCTTCAGTTACAGTTTTAACTGAACCATCTCTGTCTGATATTATGAAAGTTATATATCTAGAAGATTCCAGCTGATTAAGCCTATGGGCTAAAAGTTTATATGGGATTCTCCCCATGATCTACATATAATGCTTTTGTTTTTAGTAGATTAAACTCTGCTTGTTCTCTTGCTAACTCAGCATAGGTATTCCTTAAGTTTTGTAATTCGATCAATTCCTGGTCTCCCAGATTCAGAGTATCCTTGGATTCTAAGGCTTTTATCTCTTCTAGGACTTCTCTCAGTTTAACAAAGTGGATTTTCTTTTGCTTAGAGGCTAATCCAATAAAGTGTCCTGGTATATAACATTTGAGTGTTGACCAGACTATATCAAGCTTGTTTACTGAGTTATGATTGGTGGCCCAAAAATGGTTAATTTCTTTCTTTATAAATTCTATTATTGAAGAGTCTTTTAGTAGTTGATTACTGAGCCACCATAGTTTGAGTCTGAACTGGTTGATATCCATTATTTCTAGTATAAGTTTGACTGGTTAGTGGTCAGAAAGCACCCTCGGAGTTATAGAAGAATCTGAAACCTTGGAAATTAGAGCATTGCTAATTAAAAAAAATAGTCTAGTCTGGAGAGGATTTATGAGCTGGTGAGAAAAAGGAATATTGGTTTATTGATGGGTTAAATGATCTCCATGGATCACACCGGTTAAATAGATCAATGAACTCAGACAGAGCCCCTGTACCCACCTCATAATTAGTTTTAAACTGCAAGGTACTATCCAATTTCTTGTCTAACAAAATATTCCAGTCCCCCCAGAATCAAGTTATAATCAGAATATTGAAGTAATATCTTCGTTAGTTCCACCAAAAAGGTATAGGAAGACATATTTGGGCCATGTACACTCCCTAAAAGAAGTTTGTGGTTATTTAGCTCTCTCCCAACTAATACATATCTTCCCTTAGGGTCTTTAATAGTAAAACTACTATTAAATACAAACATATGAACATACGAAATTTGCCAGCAGATAAAGGCCTAGAGGTCTATCAAGTCTGCTCGAATGTGTAGCTAGCACTCCTTATTCTGCAGCTGCCCCTCCCTTCCACCCTTCCCCTTCATTGACCCTCCCCCTTGTCCTGTCCCATCCCCCCTTTGAAGCAGTCCACTGTTCTACTGGATACCACTTCTTCAGGTAACGCATTCCATTCAGCCACCACCCTCTCTGTAAAAAAGTGTCTCCTCATCTCCTTCCTGAACCTTCCTCCCTCCAGTCTCATATCATGGCCCCTGGTGTCCCTCCCCTCCCTTACTTTGAACAGACCCTCTGTACCTGTCTTGTTTATACCTTTCATGTACAGTCACTTCACTACCAGTCTAGCATTGCTTGTAAAGCGCTTTGGGATACTGTGTATGAAAAGCGCTATATAAATGCTGATTCTTCTTCTTCTTCTTAAAGGTTTCAATCATGTTCCCCCATCCCTCCTCTCCTCCAGTGAGTACATGTTCAGCTCCCTCAGCCTCCTCTCGTATGATAAGTCGCCCAGCCCCTTGATCACCTTCATCACCCTGTGCTGCACCCCCTCCGGTAACTTAATGTCCCTCTTTAGATACGGGCACCAGTACTGCATGCAGTACTCCAGGTGCAGTCTAACTAATGACCTATACAGTGGCAGAATCACCTCCTCCCTCCTCGAGGATATACCCCTTGCAATACAACCCAGCATTTTGTTGGCCTTTGCAGCTGCCTTCCTACATTGTGCCAAGTTATTCATTGACCCTATAATGAGCACCCCCAGATCCTTCTCCTCCTCTGTCTGGGCTACCTGCACTCCCCCCAGCTGGTAACTCCTCCTTGGGGTCTTCATCCCAAAATGCAGCACCTTATACTTTTTGGCATTAAACCCCAGTTGCCAGGTGTCTGACCAGGTTTCAAGCTTTGCCAGATCATCCTGCAACCCTTGCCATCCCCTAGGTCATCCACCACTGCTCCTACCTTGGTATCATCAGCAAACAGACTGATCTTGCTCTTGATGTCCAATGATATGTCTGCAATGAATATCCCAAACAACACTGGTCTCAACACCGAGCCCTGTGGAACACCGCCGTCACTACCCTTGGGTGTGAGAGCTCCCCACCCACCACCACCCTCTGTTGCCTTCCCTGAAGCCAGTTCCCTACCCATCTCACCAGCTTTGCACCCACCCCATGCTTACTAACTTACTTCCCAGCCTTCCATGCGGCACCAAGTCGAATGCCTTACTGAAGTCCAGATACAGGACATCCACTGCATGGTCCCTGTCCAGTTGCCTAGTTACCCAGTCATAGAACTCCACCAGGTTGGTTTGGCAGGATCTGCCACATATGAAGCCATGCTGTCTGCTGTCCTGTAGCCCTTTGGCCTCTAGGAGGGCCACCAGCCTTTCCTTCAGGATAGTCTCCATTAGCTTACCCATGATGGATGTGAGACTCACTGGTCTGTAGTTTCCCGGTTCATCCTTGGGGCCACTCTTGTGGAGGGGCACCACATGAGCCATCCTTCAGTCCTGAGGTACACACCCCAAATGTAGTGAGGCATTAAATAGGTCTGCCAAAGGTCCTGCAAGGACCTCTGTCAGTTCCTTCAGTACCCTGGGGTGGATGCCATCTGGGCCTGGTGCCTTATCCACCCTCAGTGCCTTAAAACCCTCCCAAACTCTTCCCTCCATGATTTCCCCATCTGTCACCCCCTTCCCCCTGTTGCTGCCATTTTTCCCCCCTTGGGTGTCACCCCTCTCTTCTCTTTAGTAAATACTGAGCAGAACTACTCATTTAGTGCTTCTGCCTTATCGCACCCTGCTTCCACCCAACCCCTCTCCTTCCTAATCCTTACTATGTGGTCCTTACAGCTCCTTTTCTCCCTGATGTACCTAAAGAAGTCCTTCTCCCCCTTCTTAATGCCTTGTGCCAGCCTAAGTTCCGTAGATGCCTTGGCTCCCCTTACTGCCCTTGTCACCTCCTTCGATTCCGTCAAGCACTCCTCCCTGTCCTCCCCTCTCCCTGTTTTCTGATACTTCCTAAAGGCAGCTCTTTTCCTCCTTACCTTTTCCATGACCTCCTTGCTCAACCAGCTTGGTTTCTTAGTCCTAGCCTTCTTGCGCTGGGCCTTGCAGCAGGTTTTGGTTGCCTCCACTATCCCCAGCTTTATGCGCTCCCAATGGCACTTTATTATCTAAAAGAATAGCTACCCCTTTTTTATTGGTAGAATCTCCAGCACTGTACACTTGTGTGAGTCCCATCTTGGATAAATTAAAAACTTTCTTCTGCAACAGATGTGTCTCCTGCAGATAGATTATCTGGTCCTGCAATTATCTTATGTGTTTTATTAATTGCCACCTCTAAATTTTGTCTGTAGCCCCTTTAAAGTTCCAGGTAATAAAATTAAAGTGTGAAGTCAGTAATTTGTATATCCCACTAATAGACCTCAAAATGTGTGACCTGACTCCCTCCTTCCCCTCAACTATCCCCATAACACAACTTAAATCTCATAAATTGAAAATTACTTAACTAAACTCGGGTACTGATTACCCAAATGCCTATCTACTGTAAGCAGTGATTCTCAGCTTAGCAGTCTGCAGCTTGCTGGTCCCCCATTAATTGTCAGAAGTAGTGTATTTTCTTTTAAACAAAATTTAACTCCTAAGGACTAACCAGTTACTTTATATCTGATACAGTTCCTTTATGAAACCTATCACCTTCATTTTTATTACAATTTCCTAGAATTAATGACAGACCATAGACATAACCCCTATTAGGATTTACAAACTGATCACTCCTATAATCCTGATTTAATGTCTTTTACTGGAACGCTCTGACAGGTATCCTTTGTATCAGATATATAGATTACCTCAAGCATATTCATTATATATATACTTCCTTTAGCAAGCTGAGAAATTCTCAGCTTTAAGAATTTAAATGAAAGATATAAAATTGTTCCTAAACACCTCAGATAAACTGTTACATCAGTATTCCTCTTAACATCATATAACTGGGAAAAAAAAGGGTATCAGTTAACTAGATTTATAATCACTTCATGTGTCTATAACTAATAAATTTCTAAGCCGTAAGTATTTTCTGGTGTTCCATCTGCTTTAGATAGATATTCATCCAATCCCAAAACTTAACACAGATTAAATTATAATTGTAAATCATAAACCAAGTATCTGGGCTTTTCCCAGTTAATTGTTACTTGATAAGGTTAGGGACCTTTACGTAAAAACATCCAACAAATTAAGGATAAGCTAGGAAATGCCAAATGTGCTATATAAAATAAAACACTGTTGAATAAAAGTTTGCTGTCGTAGTATCCTTTTTGTTTGCAAAGTAATTGTTGTCTAGCAAATTCAGGGAAAATAAGAAGAGCCAGGTTAGCGGCAAAACAAAGTTTCAGTCCGGTTTAGTGCAATCTCCCTTTTTTAGTCTTTTATTATAACCCAGATGAGTAAGGAATTCCAAACTTAAAGCTAGGTTTTAAAGAATGGCAAAATGCAAATAATTATGGTTCCTCTCTTAGGAGCCAGGATCTGTTAAGCGCAGTATCAATGTTGCGCTCATCCGAGCAGAGTTGCTCTTAGTTAACTGAGTTAAAGGTAGATCTTCTTGTAGTAATGATCCAGCATGTAGATATTCGGATCTTCAGAAAACGACAATACAGCTCTGCCATATCATTAATAAGAGGAAGTTTCTAAGATTTCTGAAGGGCAGAAATCGCTGAGCACTGCTTCTTTTTCTGTGCAGCTATTTTTAACAAAATTTAGATCATGGCTGGTAATTTGAACCAAAATAGTAGCTAACCAATACAGGAACTCTTCATTGACCTCTTTAATGCAACCTGCGATAAGCATGCCCCCCTTCAAAACTACAAAAATCAAGGGAACCCATAATCTCTGGATCACCCCTGCTCTTCTTGATCTACTAAAATACAAGGATCACCTCTGGCACAACTCTCAAGCACTGGGGACACAAGCTAACCTACAGAGGTACAAAGCAGCAAGAAATGAGTGTACCCATTCTATGTGTTCTGCTAAAAGCCAGTATTTCAAAGAAGCCCTTTCCACCTCCTGGAACAATAGACATCACTGGTAAAGACCACAAAACTGCCCCGAACATGCTGAACATCGATGGCACTCCTAACGTGGACACAAAAGCCATCGCGAACACTTTCAACAAAGCATTTACAGACCTTAGCAACATTCTTCCTCCCTGACTACTTTGTGGTTACCCCCTCTGGTATGAACACTGCAGTCCAGAACCCATCCCGAGACCACCCATCATTTTACTTCAAAGCAGTGTCTATAAATGAAGCTAGATGTCATCTTAAGAAGGTACTGGGGAAAGCTAGATTCAGTGGGGACTCCTTAGACTTCAAGTTTGTTGCCCTTATCCTCGAGGAAATCCCCACACCTCTTACGAAAATAATCAACCTGTCACTCTCTCAGTCACAATTTCCATATCTTTGGAAATCAGCAGTGGTCACTCCGGTGCACAACAGTGGTGACTGAGCACTGCAGTCAAATTTCCACCTGATCTCTATTCTTCCCCCAATCTTTAAGGCCTTGGAGTGCATTGTAGCCAACCAACTTGTAGAGTATCTGGATAACTACCAACTCCAATGTCCTCAACAGCATGGGTTCAGGTGTGGGCATAGTACCATCACTGCACTCCTGGAGTTTACAGGCTTTATCAATAACTCTCTGGAACAAGGGCTCTTGGTAGGGACAACTTTCATAGACCTTACCAAAGCCTTTGACACTGTCAACCATGATCTCCTCATCAGACAGCTCTCCTCCATTGATCTTTCCTCTGATACTGCAAGCTGGTTCTTCAGCTACTTAAGCAGCTGAACACAACAGGTAAAAATTGGTAATGCCCTGTCCGATAGTAGGCCTGTATGCTCTGGAGTCCTGCAGGGATCTATCTTGGGTCCATTGCTTTTTAGCATCTTCCTCAATTCACTGCCAGGAGCTTGCTCTGATCACATACTTCTATATGCTGATGACGCTGTACTTTTTACCAGCAAAATGTACCCTCACCTTCTCCAGGACCAACTTCAGCAATCCTTTACATCTTCAGAAAAGTGGTTTTGGGATAATAAGCTCATCCTTGATTATAACAAGACTAAGACAATGTTGTTTTTGACCTCCCAAAGCAGACACAAAACCTTCCCGCTTACCATCACTAATGACACTGGCTCCCCTCTTGAACTGGTTCACCATTTCAAGTATCTGGGTATAACTAATAACTCTACCCTGTCTTTCACCCAGCACATCGACTGAACAGCCAAAGCTATTAACCAGCATTTAGGAGTTCTATGCAGGAACAAATATAATCTCACTCCAGAAGCACTGAACATGGCCATCCACAGTTCTGTGGTCTTTTTCGCGAACTATGGTATTGTCATTTATGATGCGGCTACAGACACCGCCCTCTGACGTATCAAAAGGGCCTTAAATAAAGCATGCCACCTTCTTACTGGTGCTGCACATTTGACACACACCTGTGATCTTTATGTCCAGGTTAGCTGGTTACAATTTGACAGCAGGCTCAAATACCAATCGTGCCTGCTTGCAAAAAACATCACCTTGGGACTGCTACCCACTGGCATAATGGCCCTTCTTTCCCCTGCACGTAACCCACCCAGTACCAAAAGCTCTGGCAAACAGGCTTTCAGAATCCCATGGTGCCGCACTGCCTTTGGACAATGTGCATTCACTTACAGAGGTCCGCAGTGGTACAGCTCCCTGCCTCCTGACATAACCAATGCTACTTTGCTGGGCTCCTTTAAGAAAAAAACTCCAGCAACATTTAAT
This sequence comes from Neoceratodus forsteri, assembly GCA_016271365.2. Lineage (NCBI taxonomy): Eukaryota > Metazoa > Chordata > Ceratodontiformes > Ceratodontidae > Neoceratodus > Neoceratodus forsteri. Next base: position 761,626,138 of record CM057453.1, read on the forward strand.
CTCACTGGCAACCTGTGACTACTACCGTTAATTTGCCGTTACCTTGCTCCTATCATTTGCAATCTCTGTGATCTTTATTGATTAGTAAAATGTTAAGCTTCATGTCCATTTCTTGGGCCCCAGGTCAAGTTAACACTTTAATGGGCTTTCTACCCCTGCCTAAATAGGGCATAATGGCCCTTCTTTCCCCTGCACGTAACCCACCCAGTACCAAAAGCTCTGGCAAACAGGCTTTCAGAATCCCATGGTGCCGGACTGCCTTTGGACAATGTGCATTCACTTACAGAGGTCCGCAGTGGTACAGCTCCCTGCCTCCTGACATAACCAATGCTACTTTGCTGGGCTCCTTTAAGAAAAAAACTCCAGCAACATTTAATCTCACTGGCAACCTGTGACTACTACCGTTAATTTGCCTTTACCTTGCTCCTATCATTTGCAATCTCTGTGATCTTTATTGATTAGTAAAATGTTAATCTTCATGTCCATTTCTTGGGCCCCAGGTCAAGTTAACACTTTAATGGGCTTTCTACCCCTGCCTAAATTATTTATTTCCCCTCCTACCTACCTCCACCTCCTCTTCCCTTTTTTGCCCCTCTGTTATTCCATACCTCTTTCCTCCTTACCACCTTAATACACCTTCATCATCACCCTACTACCTACACCACCTCGTCCTCCTTACTCTCCTCCATCCCCCTTTCCCCCACCCTCCTCCCCTTCATTCCACTTTGACTACATAGCTATTCTTCCCTTTCCCTCCTATCTATCCCCACCCTACCTCCCACCTCTGATTGCCTTCTCCCTCCCCGCACTTTCCTCCTCCCTCCCCTGTCCCTCTCTACTGGTACAAGACCTATCTTCTTTCTTTGACTCATGCATATCTGCCTATGTTGTTAGTTGTACAATTCTCCTTTTTAAACAAGCGTCCTCATGTTATGTTATCGTTACCTAGTGAAATGTTAGCCTTTGTTTTGACTTTGCACCATGTATGTGACCTGCTGAACCCCCCCCAGGACGCTTCTCACGAGATCCTATAAATCCCTATGTCTACCTTCCCTCCTACATGACCTTGCACACATCGACTGGTCCTTCATTCGGAAGGCACCCACCATTGACTACGCTTTTCGACATGTTCAGAAACAACTTGCTTGCAGTATGGGACTATCACGCCCTTAAGATGCACTAGGGTAAAGGGCTCCCACCTCCCCTGAGCCACCGCCGACATCATTAGCAGATGCCGATCTAGGGACCAGGCCTGGAAAAAACACAAGCGTACCTGCTCCTCAGAATCCCTGCAGCGATACCGCACCCTCCACAACTCCTGCACCAAACCTATATGGCAGGCTAAAAATAACTATTTCAAGTCGGCTCTCTCCTCCAACCTCAGCCACCCATCAAACTTTTGGAAAACCATCAAAACCCTTCTCACTCCCCCAGCCCAGCCGCCAACCCCAACCCTATCCATCTGTGGCAACACTGTCTCAGACCCTAGAGAAGTGGCCACGGCCTTCAATACCTTCTTTACTAACTGTGCTTCATCCCTCCTCACCAACCATCCACTCACCCCACCCACACCCAGTCCCTGACTGAAAACCTAGCACTCCCCCCCCACTTTCTCCTTCTGTCCAGTCTTCACGACCGAAGTACTCCATGCCCTACAAGCTCTTGACCTCAACAAAGGCAAATGCCCCTTAGGCCTGGATGCCAAACTCTCCACTTATCTGCCCCTGCCATTGCCGCCCCACTAGCTGACCTCCTAAATCTCTCTTTCTCCATGGCTCAAATTCCATCCGCTTGGAAGCAGGCAGTTGTTATCACACTACCAAAGGGTGGAGATCCATCTGCGCCTGGAAATTACTTCCCCATCTCCTTACTCCTAATACTGGCCAAACTTCAGGAACACCTTGCCCTTGCCCAACTTACCCAATTCCTCGACTCAACCGCTTTCTTCACCCCGTATCAGTCAGGGTTCAGCAAGTCACACTGCACTATCACTGCCCTCCTAAGGCTCACAAATAACGTCTCCATAGGGATGGACAAGGGGCATCTCACCTCGGCTATCTTCATAGATCTTGCCAAGGCTTTCGACACCATCTCCCACCCAAAACTACTTGTAAAACTAAATGATGCAGGCCTCTACAGCCTTGCCACTAACTGGTTTCAGGCTTACCTGATTGGCAGATGACAATCGGTAAAAATTGGCTCACAATTATCCCCCTCAGTCACCATGGGTGTCCCCCAAGGCTCTGTTCTGGGCCCCCTACTATTTTCAATATTTCTAAATGACCTCCCACTGGTCTGCTCAAAATCAGCCACACAAATGTATGCGGACGACACCGTTCTATATGCCTCTGGCCCCTCCTCTGGTGTCATGTACGCTGCTCTCCAACAGGACTTTGCTGCTGTACAGAATTGGTTTAGATCAAATCAACTATTCCTAAATGCAAAGAAAATCATCTCCCTAACCTTCGGCACGCAACCTAGACTCTCCCACCTAGCTGCTCCCCCCGCTTTCCATACCCTGGACGGGTCCCCCCTGGAGTCTTGCACCTCATTTGGATACCTGGGAGTATGACTGGACCAACACCTTGATTTCTCCGCTCACATTGACTTACTGCACAAAAAACTGCACCCCAAACTGGGTGCACTATATTGCAACAAAGGGTGCATGACCACCATGGTCCAGAGGGAAATAGCGCGCAAAATGATACTCCCAATATTTGATTATGGTGACATGGTCTACGGTGCAGCACCTGCATCCACCTTGACCAGCCTGGACACCCTCTGTCACTCATTCTGCCACTTCATCTTGGACTGCCCTCCTATGACCCATCACTGCGACCTATACAGCTCCCTAGCACTTCACTCACTCAAACCCCACAGACTGACACACTGCTCCAGTGTTGTAGCTAAATTCTGGACCAATTCCCTCCCCCCATACCTCAGCTCCACTTTATCGGTACAACCCTCCATGGCCTACTCACTCAGAAGCTCCGACTCCAGGCTTCTCCAAGTCCCATTCATGCACACATCTAAGGGCCAATCTGCCTTCAAATATTGCTTGCCCAAACTTCAGAATGATCTACCTGCTAGCATCAGGCTCACCACCAACCAAAGACTCCTTCACCCGCTTCTCCAAGCTCATTTCTCAGACACATGCAACTGTTACCACCAACCCTGAACTATAAAACATGGGCCCTGCCAGTGCTGCAACATCTGACTCCCCCAGAAGTACCAACAAGCCCAATGCCTGCCATTTACTCTGCTCTCCTAGACTTGCAGCTTGGTTTTTATCAGTGTACCTAAATGTTCTCTGCTTTGTAAATATTCAGCACATGCCCGTGTACCTGCCAGTTTACTCTGTACATATACTAATACCTTGTAACACCTGTGTACCTAAACATGCTCAGATTGTATGTACTATGCACCTATGTAATATATCTTGCATGTACTTGCCCTTTTTGTACCTCTGTAACTCCCCAGGTCACATCTGGAAACGAGCGGTTCCCCCACTCAGTATGCCAACCTGGTAAATCTCTTAAATAAATAAATAAATAAATGTGCTTAGACTGTGTAACTATTGTTAGAATTTATGCCTGGAGACAGTTTTCAATTGTTTCTAGCTGTATCTGTATCTGTGGAACATATCTGTATTCTTGTTTGTGTCATACGTGACGTGGAACATGTGAAAGGGATTTCTGCTCAAAGGTGTTAATCCAAGATCTAAATAAATAAATCATTTGATCCTGTCCCACATGGGGTTTCTGTTCTCTTTCAGCAGGAGTGCTCTAGGTTGAACACAGCATCTAGAAGAACAAGGGGTCTCCCAAGCTACAGAAAAGGAAATGTTGCTTCTGTCACTGGATGTGTGAAGTGTGATCATGGTGTTCAGTACTTTTTTTCGGATGAGGTCTTTCAGATGTTCGAAACATATTTTTTGTGCTCTATAGGACAGTAAAAAGGTCAGGCAGCCATAGATCTCAATATGTATGTATTTCTTATAGTGGTTTATTAAACATAATCAGCCTGTTTCAGCAGTGTTTTCTAAAACTGATAAACTACTGCTTGGAACATTCGGAGAAATAATTCATGGTTTAGAAAGCTTATTCTTTCTCCACACAGCAGTCCCAATCAGATTTGCTCTTCAGCCAGCCAGACATATGATCTGGAGCGTGAGCTGAGTAGGACAGCTGCTCTCAAAAAAAAACCATGAGTGCGCTCCATAAACAGCACCCATTAGTACAGAAACCACACTAAGCCTTGTGCACTAGCATTAAAAAGAAAAGCACAGCTAGCCATTCTCAAAGTAATTGACACCTTGGGCCCAATTATCAAAGCTCCTGGCATGGCACAAGGGGCTTGTGCCACAAAGATTGGCGCAAAGTGCCGCTTGTGCCAAAAGATGCACTGGGAGTGATTCACAAAGGCAGCCTGCATCAGCTGCAGGCTGTGTGCAGCAAAGGATGCCTGTTCCATCCATGGGCCACAAAATGGGCCACGGCATGGTGCAAGGGGGCATGCGGCAGATGCAAGCTGTCACGTCCCCTAAATCAGGATTCTCATAATCCTCCCAGAGAGTGATGTTCTAAGTACCCTTAGATCAGCCAGGGGTGGTCTAAGAGTACTTAGAATATCAGCCTCTGGGAGGGTTTGATCACTTGCACCACTATTGGAGCCTTCCCTCACATGTGCTGTGTTCCCCCACCCCGATGTGCCTCTATATTTAAATGTTTAAAATAAATAATTCCCTGGTGATCTAGCATCCCCCTCAACCCTGATATACCCATATATTAAAATGTTTATATAAATCTTTTCCTGGTGGTCTAGTGCCTCCCCCCAATATGCCCATTACTGAAATGTGTAAATAAATATTTTCCTGGTGGTCTAGCGGCCCCCCCCTTTGATAGGCCTGTATATTAAAATGTGTAAATAAATCTTTTCCTGGTGGTCTAGCGGTCCCCCCAGCACCGATATGCCCATATATTAAAATGTTAAACAAAATCCTTTCCTGGTGGTCTAGTGGCCCCAACCCTGGCAGGTAGTGCCCACCACCTCACTTCCCCCAGCCTGAACCCCGAGCCGGCAAATGGCACAGCCCTCCTCTTACCACCATGGCCAGCCGCCGTCTGAACTGTCACTAAGTGCGTACTGCATACAGTACGCACTCACTGATTGACAGTATACAGTACGCACACATGACAGCTCAGTTAGTGGCCAGCCATGGTGGTGAGAGGAGGGCTGTGCCAAGTCACTGGCTCCGAGTTTGGGTTGGGGGGAGCTGGATGGTGGGCACTACCTGCTGGGGTGGGGGTGGGGGTCCAGTAGACCATCAGGAAAATATTTTGTTTAACATTTTAATATACAGGCATATTGGGGCTGGGGGGGGCTGCTAAACCACCAGGAAAAGATTTATTTAAATATTTTAATATATGTGCATTTCAGGGCTGGGGGGACCACTAGACCAGCAGGAAAAGTTTATTTAAACATTTTAATATATGGGCATATTGGGGGGGCTGGATCACTAGGGAATTATTGTATATACATTGTACCATATTGGCACATCAGGGTTGGGGGGGACCACTTGACCACCAGGGACTAGTGTGGTGCATGACTGCTCCACGGCTTGTGGCAAATGTGCCATCTGTTTAGTGCATGGCCACGGTTGCCGCAAGCTGTGGGACTTTCCCGCCAGGACTCTGCCCGATAGAGAATCAGGCGCAGGGTCCCTGGTGCACCAGACTTTGATGCAAGCTGCCTTTTGCTGCTGAGAATCGAGCCCCTTATCTTTATATTTCTGAAAACAATGCTTTCTGAAACAGGCTGCTCAAGTACAATATTTATAATAAAATTAACCTCGGTGAAACCCTCTCAAGTAACTTTACACCTTGTGAGTGTGGTGATATCCTAAGAGTACTTGAGCTTTGTTCTTGTGCCTGTGATGTCACCACACTTACTCAGTATGAAGTTACCAGCTTCTTCACAGAGGGGGGTAGTTATTCCTTATGGATTTTATACTCAGACTTACCCTTGCTATATGAATATTTACTGATGTTTCTCATAGTGTTAGAGCTATTTCTGGACATACAAACTAGTGGAAATATATACTAAGTTCATAGAAGCAATCCTTATCACTTAACACATGGTCCCCATTTTCAAAAGGATTGTGCAGCACAAAACCAAAATAGCACGGAAGCATGCTATTCAGAGGGAAGAATTGTGCCAAGCATGTCAATTGTGCCACGATGCACAATTAATGTATGCTGCGCAGAATATGGGAGCAGACACCTGCATATGCTGTGCACAATGATATTCAGAAACAAATGCACAACACATTCATTGCACAAATAGAAATAGTGCCACGCAAAATAAGGATTATAAAGGGCAGCCCTTAACTTAGTGCAGCCACACAGGAAGGCTGTGTACAAGGTGCAATGGCACTCATTGCATTCCATATGGAGGCTGTCATGGCAGACCTGAGGTGAGTGAGGGAAGGGGAGGGGGTTCAAAGAACCACAATAGCTATTGCACAAGACCCAAAAGACACAGTTGTATTCATAACTTTGTAAGAAAGGCAGCTTACCATATACTGGAGCTAGTAGTCCTTTATTTGCGGAAAAAATGTGCTCAAATAACAAAGTGAAAACAACAGTGCAGACATAAATAAATAAAAAGATAGGTGGACTGTACGCAAAACTGCAAAGAAATACACACCAGCACCTACATAGGTGCAACTGCAGCAGACCTAGGCAGCATGGACAGGAACGTGCACTCACGTGACACGCTTGACCAATCAGCTGACGATTCACCCGTAGGCTTCCTCAGAGCTCAGTGAGTGAGGGAAGGCAGTGCCCCAAAGGGGGGCAACACAGAGCCCATAGGCGGTATGCCCAACAGAGACAGTACCAGCCATGGGTGACATTTGAACAGTTCAGTGACACCCACATTGTGGACCAGTACTGTCTCAACAGGGTCATCCTCAGGCAGCTATGTGAGCTACGACATGAGGAGCTGGAGGTGCCAACACAGGGAAGCCATGCCATGACAGTCGAGACAAAGGTCACAGTGGCCCTCTGCCTCCTCACCACAGGCACATTCCAGATACTGGTGGGTGACACCACTGATATCACCAAGTCAGCCATCTCCTGCCTCCTGAGCCAGTTTCCCAATGCCCTCCTGCCACATGCTGGGGAGTTCATCCAGTTGCCTAGTACACCAGCAGGGCATACAGCAACCATGCAACACATCTACAGGATTGCACATCTGCCAGCAGTCCTAGGTGCCATTAACTGCACCCATGTGGCCATCAGGGCACCACCTGATGATGATAAGAATACATATGTGATAGCAAGAGTTACCACTCAATCATCTGCCAGGTTGTGTGTGATGCCACAGGGAACATCACAAATGTCAAGGCATGGTTTCCTGGAAGTGCACGATTCCTACATCTGGCAATGGTCCACTCTGCACCACCAATTTGAATCGGAGGACATGCCCAGTGGGCATCTTGTCGGTGAGTGCTCAATCTAAGTCCTTCCTGTTCAAACTAAGTGTTCCCTTACCAAGATTACTCCCCCTCCCTCAGTCCATTCTAGTCCCACTGGTACTACCAGTTCACCTCAGTCCATTCCAGTCCCACTGGTACTACGTACTCACTGCAACACCCCCCCCATCGCCTACTCTTATGCCCTGATACCACCTGCTTGGTATCCCAGAATCTTTCTGCCAGCGTCCCTGCCTCCTACGCATGCCCTTTTCCATATCCCAGGGACTCCTTTACAGGCTATGAGCATGTTATTGATGGATAGGATTATAAAGGCATCTCTGTATATATTATTTACCTTTATTTCTACACTGTATATATTTTGTTGTATACGTCTTGCTACTGTTGTTTTATGTATATTTTACTTGTACTCTATTCTGTACCCTCGCCCTTGCAGACTGCAGGTCCACCTTGTAAATGAGCTTGTTCAATGGTGATCGCCTGGGTAAATAAGATTTTGATTGATTGATTTGATTGATTGAGTGCGAGCAAAGCCAGGAAAAGAGTGGAATCATACCACAATGGGTACTAACATGTCTCTGTCCTCCACACAAGTGACAGCGCATACCCCTTGTGGCTGTGGATGCTGACCCCAATCCTACAGCCCACGTCTGAAGCAGAGGAACGTTACAATGAGGCACACACGGCCACCTGCAACATCATTGTGTGGGTGTTTGGCATGCTGAAAATGCAGTTTGGATGCCTAGACAGATCCTGGGTGCCCTAAAGTATAGCCCAGACAAGGCCTGTGGCATTTTCCTTGCCTGTTGTATCCTACAGAACATGGCACTTGACCGTGGAGTAGTTGTCCAGGACCTGCAGTGTGACAATGCGGAGGATGTGGAGCAGAGGGATGGATGGACTGCATAACCCAAGGATCAGTGACCCCTGGCTGCTGGTGCCTGCTGGACCACATGCTGCTCGCCATCACATGCATGGGCTGTGGTGAGGTCACGTATGTCATCTGTGATCCCTGCAAACCCCGCCACAATCTTCAACCATATTCCATAGAAAATCTCTATGTGTTCCACATGGCAGACAGCAGTCCACACCTCATGGAGGTGCATCTGTGCATGCAGCCCCTGCACTGTCTTGTGGAGGGATTCCTGACCCTCAACAGTGGCTCCCAGATGTGTGTGCAGCAAACTGTGTGTCGTCGGGCATGTATGCTGGGATGTTGGCAACCTGCTGCTGGGTAGGTGGTGACAGATGTGCAGGTGACACAGTTTGTGATGCCCCCATATCTATCCACTGGGGTGACGGTGATGGGCCACATGCAGAGACCACATGTGTAGGGGTGCCGGAACCCATGCATGGTCAGACTGTGCCTGGGCACCTTGCACACAGGACTGTGTGTGATGGTCACTGTGGCCCTGCTGCTGCGCATGTGCGGGCCGTGTATTGTGGCTTTGTTGCTGCACACACTAGCCACCTGGCTGTGGCAGTCACATCACTGTGCAGGGGCTGGTGCTAGATGATAGCATTAGGTAGGTGCAGTGTCTGGAGGGTTGACCAGTGGCAACTGGGATGTAGTGGTGCTGCTGCTGTGTGTGCTGGTGTCATCCCCAGACTCTGTGGGATGTCCCCTGCAGCAAGTAGCAGGATGTCACCAAACTAGGAGATGGTTTCATCATCATCAGCATCATTATCCATCTCCCCCAGGGTGTGTAGGCCCTGATCCAGGGCCTCCTCCTCCTCCTGGGCCCTGGAGGTGGGCACTGTCACCTGGGCAGGCCATGATGTACCTGGTCCCTGGGGAACATCGGTAGCACACCACCATGATTTTGTTTTCAGGGAACACCACCACAGCTACAAAATCTCACCAGGTCACTGTGGTGGTCCCTTGTACAGCATTACTGTGAGTCCCGGTGATTCACCCCCACCCTGAACCAACTCCGACTTGGAGTTGGTTATTTTGAGATGGAGGGGTGTAGGAGGTAAAGCCCCCCACAAAAAACACTTTGTCTCAACAGGAACAATGCCGATGGTCGGCATTGTTCCCGTCACTGTCGGGGATATCGACAACAATGTTGTCGATATCTTGACGTGGAACTGGGAGCATCACCTGCCTCTAGGATGGAAGCTGCTGTGGAGGGAGAATGTAGGACACAGTCACATTTCAAGGAAACATTAACCTGTAACAGACACACATAGGTAAAAATGTACACACAGTCATGGTATGGAACACACCTGACAGAAGGTACAGAGCTGCACGGCATGGCCCAGGCATGGCACACAAATATACCGCACTGTAGAATGCACTCAGACACAGCAGTATCACAACAGTGTACACACAGTTCTATCCACCAGTACAAGTAAGACCATAATATATACATGTTACACCCTGGCCAACTACAGTTGACATACAACACATATACATACATTGCTGGGTTGGGCTGACATCTGTCTGAAATCTGCCATCAGGAGCACCCTGGATGGCAGTCCATCGGAGGGTGGTGGTGTTCAGCTCCTCAGTTGGCATCAGCTGGGTAGCTCTGAAAGGGCCCCCACCTGTGGCCTGCAGTTCGGACTGTGCCCTAGCCAGCAACTCCCTGGTCTGAACATGTAGACCACTTGGCCTCTTGCAGCACTCTTGTGGTGTCTGGCACATGTGGCCCAGAGCATTGACTGCTTCAGCCACCTCCTTCCAGGCCTGTTCTTGCTCCTGGGGCATGCTCCCATGCCTCGTCAACAGTTCCTCCCTGGCCACATATGCCTTGGTCAGGGTCCGTAGCTCCTCAGAGATGAATTTAGGTCATCTGCGATGTGCAGAGGACATATCTGATGCTGTTGAGAAAGATATGTGGAGACAGCCCCATGAACATAGCCAGGAACAGTTAAAAACTAGGCAAACACAAAGATAAATGAACACACAGTACACCTACCTTGAAGGCTGCAGTACCTGTCAGTCACCTCTGAGGTGTGGTGGTGCTGGTGGGCCCTTTTGTAGTCTCTAACATGCAAATGAATTGAATACATTCCAGTAATGAGATGCAAATGGTCATTTAGGGTGCTGACTGTGCAATGAGGACATTTGCATAGGCTGGCTGAATATTGCAAAATTGCACGATGCACTGCAGCCACCACATTGCACATTCTTAACTGTTCTGTGGAACTCTATGGTGCACCTGTGTTGATCAGTGTCAGTGGCTCAGTAGGTAGCACACTCGCCTCTGAGGCCGGGAGATCAGAGGGCTGTGGGTTCAGTCCCCACATCTGGCACTAGGGTTAATATCCCAGTACTGACACTGTAATGCAGCATGAGAGGGGTGCTTCATTTCTGAGGTGCCGTCTTTCGGATGAGACGTTAAATCGAGGTCCCATCTGCCTGGATTGGTGGTAGTTCAGGTGGATGTTAAAGATCCCATGGCACTTATAGAAAAGAGTAGGGGTACTTTATTGATTAGAATACACAACATCACAGAAGAAAAAAAACAAAAATAAAGAAAAGTGTCAACAATCTAAAACAGATAAAGGAAAAGAACTTCCATTAACAAAAAGAAATGTTTTTCCATAAATAAGTAACATAAGATCTAGAATATTTTTTTTCATCTAAACAGCGTATCATTTGTAAATCAGAGATAACAGCAGAAAGAATAGCTTCAAAATCCGTATTAAATTGTTGTAGCACAAAAGAACAACGAGCCTGCCACAGGTAATATTGAAAAGTGCAATAAAATATTCAGAGTACTCCTGTGATATTTATTCCAGTCACCTAAATATTCACCTAATACTAATGTGCAATAAGAAAGGGACTGTAAGTGAGGTATATTCCAAGTTGGGCTGTAAGTCCCAAAACTTCTGAGTAAAAGGGCATTCCAGAAAAAGTGCACCTGAGTTTCTTCAATATTGGTACAATCTGGTCTTAAACAGTATCTTTCAGAAACAGGTTTATACTTTAAATTGCCTCGCATTCAAGTCTTCCATGAGCAGATATCCATACTATATCCCAAACTGTAAATAAAATCCTACCATCTGTCAATTTACTGAAAACATTTGTCATATTGGATGGGGAACAAGAAGGAAAGAGTAAAATTATTTTCTGCACATCATACACAATATATGCATAAAAGGATTTTCTGTGTAATGATTGTATTTTCTGCAAAGGAATCTTCCATTGATGTAATTTTTTTAAGGCGGAAATCCCATAATTTGGTATGTCATCTGATGATAGGACTCTTGGGGGAAGAAGAGACCATTTAAAAAAATATTTGTGCCAAATGGATTTGTTCCAAAATTGCCAAGTGAGAGACGGAGCTTGCCAAATAAGAGAAAAGGAGGAAAAAAAAAAAATGGAATGAAAAAAAATAACAGGATTAATCATATTTAACCCTCCTTCTCGGAATTTAAGGTAGGTATATTCCCTTTTCACCGGGTTCAATCTATTACCCCACAACATTTGAAAGAAAATGCTATAAAGTCTTGTTTCCAACGAAAGGGGAGGTGGAAAAAGATGACTGATGTAAAGAAATATGGGTAAAATAAATTTTTTTATTATCACAACCCTTTTCTTCTTCCCAAATTTCCAATGTTTCCACTGATTTACTTTAGCTTCTCCTACCGCTAGCTGTTTTTCCCAATTATAAGTTTCCATATTTTGTATTCCAAACCAGACGCCTAGAATTTTTTGAGGACCAGACACAAGAGGAATATCATAACAGTATGTTAAATTTGGGGCTATCTGACCTAGTTGTAGTACAAAACTTTTGGAAATATTTAGAGAGGCACCAGAATATGCACTAAAAAAAAAAAGTCTCTAAAGCCCTTCTTAAAGAGAGAGAATCCGATAAAAGGAGGGTAACCATCTGCAAAGGCAGTGACCTTAACCTTTCTAGACCTATAGAGGAGCAAGTCCTGAAATGGATGGATCATAAATAATGCTTCTAATAATTGGGTCTAAAACAAAAGTATATAATAATGGACTCAGGGACATCCTGTCGGACACCCGAGAAATTGGTATTTTCTTACCTAATAGGCCATTCACTATAGGAATAGAGACTCCATATAAGTAAAGTTTTGAAATCCACTGAATAAAAGTCTCAGGAACACCATAAGCGGACAATACAAAAAACAAGAAGGAATGACTGATCACATCGAAAGCTTTAGATTGATCTAACGCAGCTATTAGTTCCGTAGAAGAAAAATTTGTTCGACAGGCCAATAGATCTCGAAGAAGAAAGAGATTGTGCTGAATTTTTTTATTTTTTATTGCACAGGTTTGAGCTGGGTGAATCAAGAATCGGGCTACTTTTTCTAGTCTAGTATTCAATATTTTAGATAGAATCTTATAATCACTATTAAGTAGGCAATTTGGTCTCCAATTTGAAAATGATGTTTTATCTCCTTTTTTAAAAATAAAAGTCATTAGGGACATTGTAAAGTCTGGATAAGGAATTCCAGAAGATAAATAAGAATTAAACACACAGGGAAGAAAGTGACCCATATACTTTATACACTTTTATAAAACTCATTAGGTATTCCATCTATACCTGGAGAGGACCCAGCTTTAGATTTTATTACCTCAATTACTTCAGAAGAAGTAATTGGTGATCTTAAGGACTGAATCAAGTTACGAGGTAGTTGAGGAAGAGAAGAAAAATTGTGTGGTGAAGAGAGTCTATAGAGAACACCTTGGGGGGTGAAAAATAATCCTGGATGTAGTGTTCTACCACCTGTAACATACCTATATCAGTGGTAATTAGGTCTTTATTATCATTAAGTAAGCCGGTCATAAGAGTATCCTTCAAATATGTTTTACATGCATGGAATGGGTCTGCCATGGGGGAATCCTTGTAGATAAAACAGAATTCTAAATCAAGAGATTTGGCCCTATTATACTGATAAGTTTTCATTTGTTGTTTAATAGTTTTAATTTGAGAAAGAAAAGAAATATGCTCTTTCCAGAGAAGTGACATAAGTCTATACAGTTGATTCCTCAGAACTAGATATTTCCTATAATCATCCTGCACCTTAGCCTTACCCCAAGACTGAAATAAATGTTGAAGTTCTGTTTTAAATTGCCTCCACCAATCATATGGGAGGAAAGAGATCAAAAGTGGAGGATTTTATGCTAAAAATAATTCGAGTTTAGAGAAATGAACCGGATCCGAAAGGAAGGAAGTATTTAATTCCAACGAGAAATACCTGAACTAAATCTGGGGGAAAAGCCTTAAGGATAAAGAACAAAATAAAATATGATGGTCAGAAAATTCTACCGGAACAGCAACACAAGATAGAACCTGAAAACCGTGAAATAAAAACATATCAACTCGGTAGCAAAGGTGTGTCTATGATAAGTATTACCACCTGTAGCATGTAAACTACAAAGGACATCCAAAAGCCCAGCATCTGAGACAACCTCTAATAGTGCATGAGAATCACAATACACCTTTTTCCCTTGCAATCTGCGAAACTGAATATCAAGGGAGCAGTTAAAGTCCCCCAAACCAAATGTTTCCTTGTAAATAAGAATGGCTTTAGGTCTGAGAATAAGGAGATACGACCTGTTTTAGTTTGTGGACCATATACATTAATAACTCGGAAAGAATAATCACCCCAAAAACAATCCAATATGAGCAATCTACCTGGTAACAAATCAGTTACCTTTCTGATTTTAAAGGAAGTGTTACCAAACAGTATGGCTACTCCATCTGCTAGTTCAGTACTATAAGACCAAAAGGAAGGGCCACAAGTCCACAATCTTTTCAATCTTTTTTCCTCCGAAATGGAAGATACCCTTGTTTCTTGCAAAAGAATAATATCTAAATTTAAAGTCGTAAGATATGCAAACACAGATATCTGCCTATGGAATGTTTTTAAACTGCAGACATTCAAAGAAGCAAATTTTATAGCAGCCATGATAATACTTATGAACTATGCTTCTGACTTACTTTTCTTTTCTTCCCTTTTTTCCCTTTCTTATCTTTGGCTAATTTAGTTGATTTGCTATCATCGTCATCTGTTACAAGCTCCGAGAGGTGAGAGGCCTCAGATTCCATATCCGAGTCCCTTACTTCCTCCTGGAGGGGGGAAAAGAAATTCTCAGTCACTACTGGACTGTTCTGGGCCTGTTTTGAGGAGGCTCTGGTGAACCTCCTGCTTTTAACAGTTTCGAAAGGAGGGAGCATTTTGGAGACCAGACTCTGACTATCTCTCCAGCAGAGGGGACCTGGAGTTACTACTTTCTGAGGCTCAGAAACCAACTTTGTACTTGTTGATTAGTACTTGGTAATGGGGGGAAGCGGAGGGCCTTGCTGGGGGAAGGGAGGAGGGGTTAACCCTTTCACCGGGTATGCAGTTTAGCCTGAGCCTTTCGAAGCAGGCTATCTTGGTCTAAACCATCAGAACAGTTATGTCTCGCCCACGGACACTGAAGGAAGGCATGACCCGTCTTCTCGCACAAGTTGCATTTAAAGATATTTGTGCATCTGTCCACAGAATGCCCAAAACCCCCACAAAGAGGACATTTCAGCATATCACATACTCTACTTATATGCGTTCTATCCCCACATTTATAACAGGCCTTAGGTTGTCCTGCATAAAAACATACTCCCCTATCTTTTCCCAGAAAAAAGCTAATCGGTAAATGAACCACTTCCGAATTAGCTTGCAATAATTTTACTTTAAATTTCCACCCCCCCTGTCCAGATGCCCTCAATATCCAAGAGAGCCTCAGGGGGCCCCAACACTTCACACCTGGCCTGCAGCCATCTATAAATATCACTGACATTCACTCCCTCGTTTCTGAACATAATGGTAACATATCTAATTAATGGCTTAGATAATGGAATAACAAAAAAAGGTAACCATATAGGATGATTTTTCTGGTTAGCATATTTGTCCCAAAATCTGTCCATAAGGGCAACGGATTGGAAACTGATATCATAAGAGTCCTCTCCAGAAACATGAATGAGGGCATAGATGTCCTTGGCACAAAATCCCATTTTGGACTTCAAAAGATGGTTAAAAATATAGTATCTATTGGGATGTTCTTGCAGGCCCCCTCTATATCTCAAACGTACAGCATTACGACGTGGGGCCTGCTCTAACTTTGCTTTAAATAAATCTGCCATAGTTGGTTTAACAGGATCACTTGAAGCTTCATAGTCATAGAGTAACAGCCCCAGTAGCAAAGTCAGTCCAGGCCTATCCCATCTTCCCTCAACGTAGATGGCTGAGGGGAACACTGTAACCCAGGGGCAGTAGTCTTCTTACCTGAGAGGGGAGTCCATTCCAGGTCAGGCACCCAAGCTCCCGACTCAGTTCTTCTCCACCCGGCATCTAAAAGCGCCATCTCCTCCGACCAGGCTGTTTTCGGCTCCTGACTTCCTCCTTCCTGGAGCCCGAATTGCTGTCGCACCAGGAGCGTCGTGCGCGGTCCATCACTTTGTGCAGTTCTCCCGGAAACCGTCTCCCGAGACACTAGTTCCTTCACTAGGCGCGACTCATGAAGATCTGCACCCTGAGAATCTCTGTCTCTAAAAGGGCTAATACTACTACTGGATTCCGATAATAAAGGCACCGCTGAAGGTGCACGACTCTCGCTGTTTACTGCTGCTGGCGACTGGTGCAAAACAACTCCTGAGGTAGGCAACATCGTATTCAGTTCCAACAATGAATCTCCTATACCGTTTTGCTGTGTAGGCTCCTCCACCTCCTCCACCTCCTCCACCATCCCGACCTCGGGAACGGCTGCCATAACGGCCTCTGACGTCAGCAAGGACCCCCACCAGCCACTGACCAGCAGCCAGTAGGGGAATTTCCCCGGTGTCCTCACCAAATTTCCCTCATTCACTAAAAATACCACCAACAGCTTAATCTGGTTCAAGGTCAGTTGGCATTCATCTGTATCCCCCCTCCCCCGGGTCGTGCCTGAAAATAGGCAGGATTTGTCTAGTGCACTTACCCGGTCAACAAAAGCTAAATAAATAAATGTTTGCGTGATTGATGCCATACGTCATAGCATCATGCTGGACACAGTGCCACAGCGTAACAGATAACTGTGTGTCATCTCGCATGCGTCATACACATGTGCCATACTAGACTGTGGCACATGTCCCTTGACTAACGCGGTGTTTGGTGTGATTTGTGGCCATTGTGGCCAGGACCTTCACAAAATGGTGCAACACATGTGCCGTGCATGTGCGGTGCCATGGTGTGACAGGGTGCATGTTGCTGCGTGGTTGCACACTGTCGCACATGGGCAGTGTCACGGCTGTAATTCACTATTGTGCATGGGCATGGCACTAAACTATGATGCCCTATCGTGCAGTATCATTTCAGGACTGCTAAAATGTGGCTGGCTATGAGTGTGTGGTGCAGCTGAAACAGAATGTCCACGACCAGGCAACTCATGGCACTCACCCAGCGGGACCAGAGGTGGACAGATGTTGAACTGGCAAACCTGGTGGACCTAGTGGTCACCAGGGAAGGCCAGTTATTTGGCACTGAAGACCTTGATAGGCCCAGGAGCCAGGTGTGGGCCTCCATAGCCACTCTACTGACCAGGAGGACCGGGTTGCAGCACATGGGGGAGTAGTGCTGTCACAGGTATGGAGACTTGAGAGCGAGGGACATGGATCAGTTGGACCTCTTTCACACCATGATGGAGGAGGGCAGTGTGCTACACCCAGGTATGTACACCATTATAATGTGTGACTTATAGGGTGTCTTTCTCTGGCAGTGGTATGTCTGTGTCTGACAGTGACCTGTGTGGAATGTGGCATGGTATTGTTATTGATCCAGAGTGGTGGAACGGTATCCCGTGAAAATTGCGACTAAAAATGGCAATGTAAAAAACTGCGAGTCAATCACAGTGACTCCATGTTCCGTGACTTTAGATAACAGCGCGGAAGACATAACAGCGACAATCACTGCCATAATGATACCAATAATCGTGAAAGAGAAATAATAGCGATTATCAGTTTCTGATCGCAGTCGTGAGCTCTGCCGGACAAGTTGCTGAATCCTCTATGCCATTATGACAGTAAGGTAATTGTTATTGGAGGAGCTGGACTACATTTAATGCTGAGCCTTTGATTCTATCTGGGGATCCTTCCAAAATATTGATAAATGTTTAGCTAATATGGAGATGTAATCATTCACTCCTCATACCGCAGCTTGCTCCTCACCTTCACATCGGGCATTATTCAAAGCTTTTATTAGTTCCACACTCCGAACTGATCTCATGATTTTAACAACTGCCTCAGGCATTTTAGCAGTTCGGTGTTCTTTTTCCCTTCAACACACTGCAAACAGCAGCTTGCACCTCTCGGTCCCATCTCATTTTATTACGAGCCATAGGAACACATGCACACCGCTGACAGTGAATGAAAATGACGGCATGACATTAAGGAAATTGTTATTGGAGGTGCTGGACTACATTTAATGCTGAGCCTTTGATTCTATTTGGGGATACTTAAAAACTATTGATAAATATTTAGCTAATACAGAGCTTTACTCGCGCTTTACCTGTTACGTGCCCGAACCTTAGAGGGAATAAAAAGCAGGATACATGTTTGAATAATGTGGCAGACAGTTCCATGGACCCCTTGCATGTGCTCGCGGACCCCTTTTGGGCCGTGGACCCCCAGTTGAAAACCGCTGCTCTATGGTATCCCAGAGAGTCAGGGGTGGTAGCAGAGAAGATCACACTGACTGTCTCAACAGCTGAAAGTGGTGGTGGTGGGGAGTTGGATCAAGAAAAAGATTATTAAGCAAGAGAAATGAAAATGAAGGTATTGTACTGGGTCTTTTCCTTCAAGCTCTTTTTTCAGTCCAAGGATCTGGAGATTGTTCTTACAGCCCTGTCCCTCTACATCTTCTAGTTTTGAGATGAGCCAAATAATTTGGGCCTCAGTCACCACAAGAGGAGCAGAGTGGTCAGTTTGGGTCTCAGTGAGTGTAATTTGTTCAATACTTAGTGCCATCCACTCCAAAAAAGTCATTTGCAAGTTTGATGAGTTCTCCATTGACACCTGCTGGATTAAGTGGCCGTGTTTGTGCAGGTGCACACATGACCTCCTGCCCTTCCTTATCTTAATGTTTACTTTTTTATGTATCTCAGGTGCCACAACTAAAAAAAGATTATTAAGCGAGAGAAAGGGACTAAAGGCAGTGGGGAGAGACAGGGAGCAATAGGAGCAGAGCCAGAAGGTGAGCGAGGAGGAAAATACTGTGATAAAAACTGCAAGATTAGCTAATTCCAGATATGCACTGGTGGGTCCGTCCCCCCCCCCCATCGCTATTCTTATGTGGTGCTATTTGGGGATGCCGCTATTATGTATGCTCACTGTTTAGACAATCACTAATAAAACCACGCTATTTTGTAAGTCGCGGTTTTATAGTCACTATTTTAACATGGAAACTTGCGGAACGCCATGCTGCATACCATTCTTTTGAGTTTGGCACAGACATGCCCTGCCCTCTCTATAGTGCAGATGTCAAGTGGGACATGTTATTTTATGTTCTACAAAGGGCAACACCTGCCTACAGAGGTTGACAACATGCCGAGCATTACCACTGTACAGCATGCTGACCTGAGAATGGTGCCGTCACATGCCAGGCGTACAATATGCGGCAGTGGGATGCCACAGGATCACTGCATTGCACCTGTGTTTCCCCTGGACACGGCACAATGTGGTAACTGGCACATACATGCTCAACACTGACAGGTGACTGATATGCTATGCATGACCCCATGTGCACCATGATAGTGTGCTGGCACACATACTATGGCCACCTGTCTCGATATGCATATATAGGTACACACACCGTTGGAAGGTGTTGTACAGCACAGTGTGTTGCAGGTACCAATTGCACATGTTCCACTATGTATCACCAGCACTGCTGCCGGAAGACACCCCATTTAATCTATAGCTTCAGCAGTTTGTATCATGTATGCACATACCTGTCCTGAATTCAACCCCTGGGTCCCATTATTCCTGTATATATGGGCCATGGACCGCATCATTCCCTATTAACGTACCAGTTGCACTGTGATGCATATATGTTCACCATGGTGTTATGCCGATTGACATGGGTATATCACATGTCTAGTGACTGTGCAGCACTCAGACATATACTGTTGACATTATGGGAGGGTGGTGCATGTTTCCTCTGCAATACACCTGGGCTGTAACTGCTGGTGTACATGTCCCTCTGGTGTAGCTTGCACACATGACCAATGCACATCCAGAGTTCCTCAGGTTCTGACTGACCACCCTGCCCTCATACATGTGTACATGCATGTCAATGTTATGGTTTTAAAATCCCACCACCATACCCTGTAGCTGTGCAATGGCCAATGTGACCAATGTGTATACCTCCACTATTCAGGTACAGCCATATGTAAGGCACAGCAGTCCTCACATGTCCACATGGCATCCTGCTTCTGCATAGTGGACAGAAGCATGTGGGGTGTGTCACTGCAGTTGTAACATTCAAATGCACACACACCCTTGGTCAGAGACACAGATGGAACATGTGTGCCACATGCCGGCCCTGCTAGTCAGCATGGCTGTGTCCCAGTGTGTGCTCACAGCAATGTACAGCATGGCTGTTGTGCATTGTGATGTTCCAACACAATTCCATGTCTATGGTGTCCATTTGTGTACATACATGTGTCTCACCATGTGCCACAGGCCACACACAAGCACCATGTACATCGTCTAACCGTGGTATGGCATATTAGTGAACGTCATTCTCCCTGTAGATCCACACATCCCTGTGAATTACAGGCCTCATTGTGGCCTGACTTGTTGGGTTGTGTAGGCATGTATTGCTGCAATTCACAGTGTGTGGTACTAGGGACCCTTTTGGCATCTCTGAGACACAGTGCGGCAGTTACCATGTCACAGCAACAGAGTATGCAGGCGGCATGCGGAAGTATGTGTCATACAGGTGTCCACTGTGTCATGCAGCCCATCCTATAACTGTCATAGCACCATTGACAATGCCATCATGTATCCGTCCAGTAGTATTTGGTGCAGGTCAAGGTTCATACTGCTGACAGGTGCACAACTGCTATGGTGTGTCGTGTCATGCCATGACACGTACAGGTGGACCTGCATAAACATACACATGT
The DNA here is from genome assembly GCA_016271365.2 of Neoceratodus forsteri. Taxonomy (NCBI): domain Eukaryota; kingdom Metazoa; phylum Chordata; order Ceratodontiformes; family Ceratodontidae; genus Neoceratodus; species Neoceratodus forsteri. Next base: position 761,646,759 of record CM057453.1, read on the forward strand.
AGGTACCTGTCAGGGACATGGTGACCATTAAGTGCATTTGCACATGTGGAAACCCCTCATGCCACAGCTGTATGGTCTTGTGTCTGCCCATGTCACTCCTCCATTGGTTGAAAAGTATACCACCTTGGTATGCACACAGCTATGACAGTGACAGCCATCCAGTGTTGTCTTGTTGTCGTGACTTCCCATTGGTTTCACATGTCCATCTACATCTGTGCCACCCATTCAGGTGTGATCCAGGTGTAGGAATGTCTATTTGCCGACTCATGTATCCATTGCAGCCCACCTGGCTCCACCCACTGGGATTGTTGTCCATCCAATGTGTTGTTCACTCTTGGTGCACAATAGGGTGCACCCCCAGCCTGGCTGACTGCTATGTCACCCGACATCAAACAGCATGGCTCACATGATGCTGAAAATGCATTGTACATGCACAGCTCACAGTCAGAGGACGGATGTAGGGTGTCGCATACATTGCATGGTCACCCACCGACAACATGTACAATGTACTGTCAGTGGACTGTCTGTGTATTGTGGTAGTGTTTTTGGGGGGGTGACTAGTGTCTATGCATAGGTACACTGTAGTGCAACCACTGTTGAGGGTGCATCCATTCTCTCATGGGTGTCATTTAGAAATCCACATTGCTGCACTGCATTTGTCCAAGTCAGCACTCCTGTTTCTGCTCCACTTCATTTACTCCTCCCTTCCCCTCTTTCTGTCTAATTTCACTCCCTCGATTGTCCCCTTCTGTATAAAAGTAACTCCCCTCCTCTCCCCTACAGGATTTTTCCCTGAGCGGGCACTCCTCCTTCTCCTCCTGGACTGCGGCGTCTCCTGTTGCCACAGACCGCTTGCCCAGCCAGTCACTAAAGCCCTGCCCCCGCCCTATCTGGGCACGTAGCTTTGTAGGAGCTGATTGTCACATGACTGCCACTGTGGCTGCTGATTCGTATTTTTATTAAGTGTTGAATTTTGTATTTTCCCCTTTTACTAGTTGCTCACTAGGGGTGCTACAGCGGCGTGATTGTGTTCACCCCTCCAATTAGCATTGCCTCTGCCTATTTTTTTTTCCCCAATAGTCTCTATCGCTGTCTCTCTTTCCTTTATCATCTCTCTTCCTTTGCTTCACCTTGTCAGTGTCTATGGTAATCTATTCACTTGCTACTGCACTCAGCTACCATTCTGCTACTTGTCTAATATTGAAACTCTAACCTATCATAATGCTAATCCTAACCTGTATTGTCCTTCTCTTCATACCCTTTGCCTATACCCCTTTCTCCTTCTACTCTCCTAGTTACATACCCACTTCACTGCCCCTTACTATGTTCACATGCCACCTGTTTCCCTACTCTCACATTCAGCACCCCCTGCTCCCTACCTTATACCCTGGCCCCACTGGCCATTCTTACCCTGTGCATCTCTCTTGTCGGTGCCCAGCTGCAATGCAATATTTCACTTGCTGAAAATTAATTTTTCAATCTCCCTCTCCTGCCCCCTTAAAAAATGCCCATCATCAGCTCAACAGAGGTACTAGTATTCAATGTTTAACTACCTTATCATTTCACTTTTACTTTTAGTGTCTGGCAATATCAACCCTAATGCTGGCCCTTCTCTCCACAACTCCACCATGCTCCCCCGTGGGCTTAAACTATGTCATCTGAATATAAGGAGCCTCCTTCCTAAAATGGACTTGCTACCACCACTCACAGCATCCCTCGCCCCAGATGTCCTCATACTTATGGAGTCCTGGCTTAAATCTAAAATACCAGACTCACCCCTAGCTATCCCTAGCTTCACCTTATCTCGAAAAGACCATATTGGGGGGAGTTGTGGCTATGTACATCTCCTCCTCTATTCAATACACTAACATTCTTTTGACCACACTACTTTCAGCATATGAAGTGCTTATAAATCATCTCTCCCTCCCATTCTCTGCCCCATATTTGCTGCTGGCGTTTACTGCCACCCTGGCCTAACTTCTACCACAGCCACAGATCTCCTAAAAACCATAGTCTCTCTTACCTCTTCTGGTGAACTCTATGTCATGGGCGACTTCAATCTGAACTGGTTGTCCACTACCCTTAGCAAAACACAAAATGACATTGAAGCACTAAACCTAACACAACTGATACAGGAGCCAACTCAGCTAAATCACGAAATTCAAAATCACTCCCTTATCTACTGGGTCCTCAACTCCCACTCACATAGGGTCATTCAGTCCAGCCTTCTTCCTGACTCCTTAAGTGACCATTACATGATCTATCTGGTCCACAAAATCCATAGACCCAAGGCCCCACATAAAATCCTGCAAACCAGATCCTTTAAATCCCTTGACCTCTCCTCCCTCCTCCACAACCCTGAGAACACAGATTGGTCATCCATCTTCACAGCTAACTCAGTGGATGAAGCCCTAGAATGCTTCAGGACTAGCTTCCTTCATGCCTGGAACATTCTTTGCAAAGGAGTCCTCGACTCAAAAGTTTGTAATTCCAAAATTTCAATAAATAAAATTCATGCCCCCATCAGGCACACCAGGGTATGTGGTAATCACCTCCCTAGGTCACCCTGAATTGCTGGCCTGCCAACGTGCATGGGATCAAGCTTGAAGGCTTACAAAACTTCCCAGATGCAGAGTGCACTCCAGCTTTACCGAAGACTTCACAACTCCTGTACTAAGGCTATCAGACTGGCTAAGACTGAATATTTCCAAACTACGTTCCAGACCAACATAAATAAACCATCAAAATTCTGGAAAGTAGTCCATGCCTTATTCTCCCCCCCTTCAACACCACCCTCACCTCTCCTTAAAATAAATGGTTCCTTAATTTTGGATTCCCCTGCAGTAACCATGGAATTTAACACTTACTTCACTTCCTGTGCCACATCCCTTCTATCTCCCCTTCCTCCTCTCACCTCCCTCCCATGCCCCTCTAAAACAAACTCTGTATGGGACTCATTCTCTTTCTCAAATGTCTCCTCGGCTCTAACCTTAGCAGCCCTCCTTGCAATTAACCCCTCAAAAGGAAGCTCACCAGATGGGCTTGATCTCAAACTTTTATTCTTATCTGCCCCTGCAATCTCCTCACCGCTAGCAGACCTACTAAACATATCTTTCTCAACCACTGCGGTTCCAAATGCCTAGAAATATGCAATTGTCCTTCCACTACCCAAAGCAGGTGATCCCTCTACCCCAGGCAACTACCGCCCTATTTCTGTACTCCCTATCCTGGCCAAGGTACAAGAACACTTGGTCCTCTCCCAAACTACTGCCTTTCTCTCTGAATCCTCCTTTTTCACACCTTTCCAGTCTGGGTTCTGGAAAGGACCACTCCACCACCACCTCCCTGGTTAGGCTCACTGACTCTGTCCTCTCAGGGATGGATAGTGGCCAGATCACTTCTGCCATCTTTATCAAACTTGCTAAGGCCTTCAATACCGTTTCCCGCCCCCTCCTTCTAACTAACTTTACTTTGGCAGGCCACTCTGCTGTAAACTGGTTCAGTGCATATCTAGCTGGAAGGTCTTGATCGGTAAAAAGTGCTGACTCTATATCTCTCCCACTCCCAGTTAACACTGGTATACTGCAGGGTTCCATGCTAGGCCCCATACTTTTCTCTATATTCCTAAATGACTTTCCCTCAGCCTGCACCACATCCTCTATCCATATGTATGCCAATGACACTGTCCTGTTCACCTCTGGTCAGTCTCACACTGATGTAGCAACCAGACTCCAAGCAGACTGTGACAAAGTCCAACTCTGGCTTGGCTCACATCAACTATTACTGAATGCCAAGAAGACTGTCTTCATGACCTTTGGCACTAGGCAGAAACCCTCTAGGCTTCCCACTATGCCCTCTTTCCACACCCTTGATGGGACTACACTTGAGAACACCTCCTCCTTTAGATACCTTGGGGTTTGGTTAGACCAACACCTCAACTTTTCTGCCCATGTGGATGCCATCCTGAAAAAATTTTGCCCAAGTTAGGCGCCCTTTACAGGAACCGTAGTCATTTATTTCTACTGATAAGGTGAGAACTTGTGCAGAAAATGATCCTCCCAATTTTTGACTACTGCAATGTAGTCTACAGTGCTGCTCCCAAGTCCTCCTTATCCAGATTGTACACCCTTTTCAACTCCTTCTATCGCTTTGCTCTGGATTCTCCCCTCACCACCCATCACTGCGCCCTCTATCATTCTCTGGCATTTCCCTCGCTAGACAACCGGTACCTCACTCACTGTGCCAAATTTATTTCCAGATTTTGGTTTGGTTCTCTCCCTCCTTACCTATTCTCCTCTGTTAACATCCCTCCACTCCCTTCTCACATTCACAGATCGCAAAATACATGCACTCTAGCAGTCCCCCGCCATGCTGCCTCAGCAGGTCAGTCCGCATTCTTGTGCCGCCTCCATAAACTCTGGAACCAACTGCCTTCTCAAATTAGACATTCATCCTCCCCACACTCCCTCTCTTCATCCCTGCACAACTTCCTCTCACCGAACTGCTCCTGTTTCTAGCATGTTCTATCCTCCTTCCCCCACCCCAATACCTGTCCCCATCCTACATCCCCACACTGCAGAATTCTCTACCTCCCTGATTTTCATTAATTCCAATGTCCAGCACTTATTTCATCCTTATCTTTAGCTTATCTTTCTGCATTTCTACAAATTTATTTATAGTACACTGCTGTTCCCTCTAGACTCACCTGTCTGTCACTCTCACCTGATTACTGTTTAATTGATGCGTTTGCTTTATCTACAGTGAAGCTTACCAGGATGAAGCAGCACTGCAGAATTCTGCAGTAGAGTTACTGCAGCAAACAATGCAATTTCAATGGGAGTTAATCCTTTTGTCATGCAGTAAACCTGTGACACTGCACTTCATCCTGTATATCCTCCAAATGCTGTATTGTACATAATGTTACTGTGTATTGCTCTGGCATCTATGTATTTTGTTGTATGTGTTTCCTCATGTTCTGCCCTCCCCCCCAGGATGCACCAGGAGATGAGCAATCCATTGCTCAGTGTGCCTTTCCTGGTGAAACTTTTCAAATAAATAAAATAAAGTTCAGGTGGACTGTTGGGGACATGTGTGGTGATGCATGACTCTGAATGTGTCTTTGTCATTGTGTTGTCATTGCAGACCGAGAGGCCAGGGCATAGGCCAGATGGGCCAGCAGGCACACCGGTGAGGCCATAGGAGGGGCTGGACAGCAATGTATGGCGCATTTGTTGCCACGAAGACAGTCATGTGAGTATGCATGTGTGAAACACATTGCCATACCCATTATGTGCTGCACTTTCACCGTGCTGCATCCACTGTGTTCTTGTGTTCAGCGCCTGTGGGTTTGTGTCATGCAGTCACAGATGGATTTCGATCGAATGTTACCAAGCGGTACAGTCGCATCTACCTGAGCTCCACAACTGCTACCATGGCCTATCTCCATTACTGTTAATGGAGGTGCTTGCTATTCGGAAATAATGATTTGCTTTGGTATAAACTGGTTTTAGTGTTTAGTGTTAAAATTATCACTCTCATAACAGAATAAGCTGTACTTAAGTATCCGGAAAAGGGACAGTGGCGCGCATAAGTCATAATCCTCACAGCAGCAGCAATGCTAAAATGATGATCGATAGTTGCTCTCTTTTGACCTATGAGAGAAAAATCCCAGTAGTGTAATTCTTGACCTTTGTCTGCAAATACGCTACATACTGAAGAAATAAGGTGACATCTTGTGGCTGTGTACAGGTAGGACTAAAACTCTTCAACACATCCCCTTAAAGGAGAAGTCACATATTAGCTCATTTTAATCTGGGGTCTATTCATACAGATTTTTCCACCTATTTAAGGGACTATAATGGAGAGTACAGAAGGGAGAATTTGATAGAGATGGTGCCGAAAGTAGCCAAATGAAAAGACCTTTGTACAAATCTGACAGTGATTTGGGTCATTCTGATATGAACCACTCTGAGCACAAAACGAGCAGTAAATTCTCCTGTTACAGTTGCACACTTTGAAATAATGATGCAGGAGTTTGCAGTCATGAAACTAATCCTGGGTAACATGGCAGAGGATATGAAAGTGTTTAAAATGGAGTTAGCAGTACAAAAGAGAAGAATTACGATGCAAAAACTAGAATAAGCAGTGTTGAAGATGTATCAACAAAGAACAGTCGGAGAGAGTACATAACAGCAGAAAAATTAAGTTGTTAGAGGAGAAATTAGAGGAGATGGAAAGTAGGAATAGAAGGAATAACTTGCGGATCTTTGGGTTAAAATAAGGTATTGAAGGATCAAACCCAATTGAGTTCTCAAACAGATTATTTCTAAGTATAGCTGGACCACCCTCTGACAACAAAAGGTACATGATTGAAAGGACACATCGGTCACTCAAGCCAAAACCTGGTAGAGATGAAAAACCACGATAATTTATTCTTAAATTGTTAGATTTTCAGCAAAAGGTTCATATTCAAAAGGTACTTAGAAACACAACAACAATGTCATTTGAGGGATGCAACATAAATGTCTTTAATGACCTGCCTCCTGAAACCATCAAAAAAAGAGAGATGCATTTTATCCAATAAAGAAAAAACTCAGGGAAGCTGGCTTAAAATATGGTTTGTTCTTTCCCACTAGACTCAGGATCTGGGCACAGAATGGAGTTAAAGAATATTATGGCTTGGATGCAGACAAAAAGGGGCTTAAAGTAGACTTTCCTAAGCTCTTGGCCAATTTTGACTTTCAAAATTAAATTGAATGAGTACAGCACATGTTTGATTAAATAACCATTTTGTTTAGAGGCTGGAGTGGGAGATCTAAGGGGAAGTAAATGGGCCCAGCCAACAATTTTACATTGTCAGCTTAAAGTTACTATTAATTTGGTGCTGTTCGGGTAGTGGTTGATCACACAGCGTGATGTTGGGAAGACGAGGACTAGGAATAAAACCTAAAGCACTTCTGGGTAGGGGTAGAGTTTTTATTCAGACGTAGGTCTCCAAAAATTGTTTCAGAGCTGGGATAACTGTATTCATGGACATCTAGGTTGCAGTGCAGTTCAGTTTGAATGCCAAGCTACTTTAATGCTCTGTATACTAATATCCATATATGTCAGAGAACCGCTGAATAGCCTGCTCGGGGTTCTAGCTAATGGATGGGTCTTGGTTAGTGAGACCCATTCAAGGTTACAAGTGGAGGTGTTACAGCCTATTTAGCTTGTTTTTATGAATATTGCGAGGTAAACAGCTCTGTTACATATAGGAGACTCTATGCTTGTAGAAAACTGTAATTGTGAGCACAGGTGGTAGACTATGCACTAGTTTGCACCATCAAGCTATTTAGCATGGTTCCTATAGATCTCAGTCTAACTCTGATCACGTCCGTCCGGTGATCTTAGCTGGATTTTTTAATTGCAGCCATCTTGATTTCTCATTTTGATTTTTCTATTCAACGGCTTTGCTTGTACTCCTCTGGGTCTTCCAACTCCCCTTGTGCCATTGTGGATGCTTCACATCTCCGACATGAGTGCGCATGTGATGAATAGACTCTGAGAATACTGGAACTGGGGTCAGACATGCAGCTGCAGCAGCAAAGTCAAAAAGAAAAGGTACTATTGTGAAACCTTTGCATAATTTTCGAAGGATTAATTGGAAAGCTACCTGAGTAATGACTTGACTAATATGTGGTGGTTGCATACATTCATTTCTTCGATTGGTATTTATTTTCTTTGGTTAGTAATTTCTAGTAGTGGGGTTAATGTTGTGGATCTTACTGTATAAAACAAACAAGGTCTTAAGAAATCAGACCTGAAAAATGTAGCACACTCTGATCCACATTTTAACTTACATTCTCTAGTATTGCTTGTCATTCTGTCTGCCTGATGGAAGATAAATTCTAGGCAATATTTGTAGAGAATCTATAGTAATACTAAATACATTTATGATAATAGCTAATATAGTGAAAGTTCTAAGGAGACTACAACTCAAGGTATGAGTTTAAAATATTACACTGTGGGGATAGATTTTCAGACATTCTGTATGACAGCAGATAATCCTGCAGAAAGCAAGCTCATAATTTCCTTTTCAGAAGTCCATATTAATTTTATTCTAGACAGGCAATGGGGTTTTAATTTGAATGTATGGTTAACATTTTATCTTTACAGAGTATGAAACTTTTAGATGGCTATTTGTCAATAGGAATTTTCCTTTTCCTTTGAACAACAACTTATTTAATATATATACATTAGTTTAATTTAACTCAGTTATATTGGTTAAACCTAGTAACAGTATATATTTGGATTTTAGATCCTGGGGATTTAAAGGGCCTGGTAGGCTGGTGTTATCACCTAATATTTGGGAATGTCTAGAAGGAATGGTAAGGGAGTAGGGTGGGGTTAAATACAAAGGAGCTCTCTATAAGAATCTTCCTTTTGAAGTACATTTTACTTTTACTTCAGATACCTGTCTTGTCTACATCTTTTTTTCTTATCTTGGGAAAACTGAATCACACAGGCTTTATATAATACAGAATAATAATTGGTGTTTTGAATCTAGAAAACATTATTATAATATGCTGACCTATTTAGCCAGTTTGAAACTTGTATCTGGTCATTTAACTAAACACTGGCACTTAAAGAACAGATTAATAATTTCCGTGAACTACAAGTCACTTTATGATGCCAGTTAACAATGACTTCACTATGATCACCTAGAATATCAGAGGTTTAAATCATAAACTTAAAAGATATTCAGTAATAAGTCATCTTAGAAAATGAGATGCCTCAATTGAGTTTCTACAAGAAAACACATTTAAAAGAAGAACACTAAACCTGATGCAGAGGGAAAATATAGGGCAGGTCTATGGACTGGAAATAGCTCAAAAAAGGCAGGTGTACTCACTGTCACTGCAAGAAATGTATTTTTTCATTTAGAAAATCAGGTAGCAGATGTTGATGGATACTTCCTGATTTTGAATGGGAAAATAGAGAAAGAATATTTCACCTTTGTTAGCATATATGAGCATACCTCTCAACCTCCTGCCTCACAAATCAGGGACAAGGCTTAAAAACATCAGGGACTAAGGACCAAAATCAGGGACACATCTTCAAAATTAGAGATATCCACCCAGAAAGCTGGTAGAATATGGGGCTTACTGCAGAATGCATTTTCTAAAGAAGAACAAGTCTGTAACTTTAATGCTTGATATTATTTTGTGCTTACAATTTCCAGTGTTTAGCCAAGGAAACACAAATTTTAGGAGGGACAGAGTAAAATTTTGAGGCAAAATCAGGGACATCCCTGAAAATCAGAGACAGTTGAGAAGTATGTATATGAGGTCCTACCGCCCCCAGATCATTTCATTTCATTTTTGAAAATGTGTTTAAACTACTACAGAGATATAACCATACAACTGTTATAGTAGGGGGAGACCTAAATGTTATCACTGATCTCACTCTAGACAGATCCAATATAAGGTTGTATAAATCCAAAGTGGACAGAGAATTGGCGCCCTATTGTCCAATACCAAACTAATTGATGTTTGGAGGTTGCTACATCCAGATGTGAAAGAATACACCTAGTGGTCTCAATGCCACAGATCAGGTCTAGGCTTGACTATACATTGGTCTAGAAAGAATTTATTAAGAGGGTAAACTACACAGTAATTAAACAAACTGTTATTTTGGATCACTCTCCAATGATAGTTATCTTTAATAAGCAATTAATCGATGAGAGTAGCAAGAGGTGGAAGGTAAATGACTTCCTCATAAATGAAACAGACTCAAAAACGAGAATCATTACCAAGATAAATGATTTTATTAACATAAATAACAATGGGGAATCCACATAGGCAAATATTTGGGATGCCTTAAAGTGTTGCTTGAGGGGGAGATCTTATTAGCTTGGGAGCAAAAACCAAAAAAGAGATGTCCATGGTACAACTGTTGCAGCAAATAGAGTCAATGCAGAAAAAACTGTATAGGGAAGCCTCAGACGAAAATTGGAAATCCTGGTCCAACCTGAAAACAAAATATAATGATTTAATTAGCTCAGAAGTGGACTTTGCTATCAGGATGTCCAAAATTAATTATGTAGATTCAGGACCAAGAGCGACAAAACTGCTATCAATAAGGTTAAAACAAAATTCCACAACCACTAGCATCACAGCAATTAAAAACAGACGTTCTGGTAATAGACAAAGAACCTCTGTGCGCAAACACTGAGGCAAGGGTTACCCCAAAGGGCATTTGGCTGGGAAGCCAACTTTCAAGAAAATACAAAATCACACATGCCCCCACCATGCAAAGCATCATGGGCTGCATATGCAAATCACCACAGAATGTTATGCTGGTCCAACTTTAAGCAGAATTGCATGGTGCCGAAAGGCCTCTCACACAGATGATAACAGGTTCTGGTAATATCCTTCTAAAACATAAACAAATAAATGAGAAATTTTATAATTTCTACAAAGAAGTGTATGGGGCAGAACAGATTAACACAGAGTTAAATGTACGAAGATTTTGTGATGGCCGATTTATTCCTAAGGTCAAAATACAAGATCTGGATATGCTAGGAGCAAGTATCTCTGAACAAGAAATTAAAAAGGCTATTAAAATGTTAAAGAAAACAAAACCCCAGGTCCTGACAGGTACTGGCCAACTTTATCTTACATATGTTGATAAACTTGCCCCATTTCTAAAAGATGTGTTTAATGAAGCAATGGATAAAGGGAATTTATCAACTGATCAAACTAGAGGGATCATGATACAATTTCAAAAAACAGGCAGGGACCCACTTCAATGTGATAGTTATAGAGCAATTTCTTTAATAAATACAGTTATTAAAATGTTGACTAAGATCTTGTCTAGCAGATTGGAAGGAGTCTTGGCCTACTTAATTTCTACACAGCAAACTGGTTTTATGAAGGGGCGTCACTCCACAGATAACACCAGAAAACTGTTCCATATTCTGGATCATGCTAATAAGACAAAAAATCCATGTGGGCTACTGGCTTTAGATGCAGAAAAGGCATTTGATAGGATTATCTGGCCACACATTTATTAGACTGTTATCAGTTTCCAGAGAATTTTACCAAATGGGTTAAAACACTTTATAACAATCCCTCTTCATCTGTGATCACTAACGGAATACCATCCCCATATTTTAAACTATATAGAGGTACTAGGCAGGGTTGTCCATTGTCCCCACTACTTTTCAATTTAACAATAGACCCATTGATAAGAAAATTAAATGATGATAGCATTATTAAGGGAATACAATCCCATAACGTAGATTTGCGTACTTCAGTGTACGTTGATGGCCTTCTGATTACACTATCAAATCCAGAGCAGTCTTTTCCTCAAATCTTGAAAATACTTAATGACTTTAGTACATTTTCAGGATACAAGCCAAATGCATCTGAGTCATATTTTTTGCCCCTAAATGGATACTGTAATAAAGAAGTAATATCGAGTTATGGATTTACTTGGGCACAGAACAATATTTTTTTATACAGGTTAATCTGATTGGAGAAAAAAATCCCCATTTACAATATAGACTATTTAGGTATTAAAATCTGCAAAATGGTTGCAAAAACAATAAAAGTAAACTTAGATGAAACAAAGAATAAAATTACGAACTCTCTTGCTAATTGGAACAAGTTACCGCTGGGTCAACGGGGAAGGTTGGATGCAATAAAAATGAATATTTTGCCCAGAATTTTATAATGTCTTTATGATGATACCGAATCATATAAATAAGAGTTGGGCTGAGAAACTTAATTCGGACCTATCAAGATTCATTTGGGGGTACAAATAAATTTGACTAGCATATCAGAAATTAAGTAGAAATAAAATCAATGGTGGTCTGAAAGCCCGGATTTATTTTTCTACTACCTGTCAGTAAGGCTATCTCAAATCACAAAGTGGAATGTGACAAAGGGAATTAGTGGATATATACCAGAGTGGGTGCAGCTAGAGAAGGAAATGGTGGAGAGACAGGGACATCCCTTAATTCTATATTATTTGCAAAAATCTGAAACTGACAGGATCCAGAATATTAACTGATACGCAAGATCGTAAGATATGTAAAACTAGTATGAATCTGGACACAGTAAACTCTAAGCTTTAACCAATATGGGGTAATAAAAACTTCTTGGAAAATGATAGAGCCTTAATTAATACTGTATGGGCACAAAAAGGAATAAATAGGGTTCAAGATTTAGTTAAAGCAAACACATTTTTATCAGACTACGCTGTTAAACATATCTATAAAATAACAGTTTTTGATTCAGTATATTATGCAAAACTCAAACACATAATAATAGAAGCAATTCAAGTTGATTGCATTCCTAATCATAACGCAATTGGATTTCTGGGTCAAGTGCATACTGGTACTTCGGTTTTAACCTTTTATAATTTAATCCTAGATTGTTGTAGAGGAATGATCCCTGAGCCTGCAAGAAGGTGATCAATAGAACTGGATGTAAGTACACATGATTGGAAATAGAAGAATATTTGGTCATTGTCATCCAAAACATTTTCTGCTGTAAATTTAAGGTTAACACATTTTAAAACGCTCCATAGGTTATTTTTCACACCAGTGCTTATGCATAAGATAGGCCTAACTCGTGATCCCAATTGTAATAAATGCAATCAAGCAGAAAGTACATTAGTGCATATTTTCTGGGCACACTCAAAGGATTTGTGGAAAATGTATGTAAGGAATGCTACTCATTACCAAATATATACTATTTATTTATATATTTATTTATTGTAATAATCAGAATTACAACCCTTTGAGTCAGGGACTTGTTTCCAAGGCTCACATTAGAGTTACAGAGAAGTACAGTCAATTACATATGACTATTCCTTGTAGACATAAACAATACAGGGGTACAGGGTACAAATATAGTAGGAACACAGCAGGATTTTAAGAACTGTTACAAATTGTGTACAGGTGGGGTTACAGGCCTATACATTGATGTAGCTAAGGACACTTGTCAAACTTGCCAGTTGACCAATTTTGAGACTGAGGGCTGATTAAGCTGGCTAGGAAGGCATTGTCATAGACTCGGAGTCGTGACAGAGGAGGGGCCCAGTAGACTTGGGTTCACCAGGAGGTATACATGCAAGAGCGAGTCGAGAGTATATGATTCCTGAGGGCCTCTTTAAATAGTCCTTGCTTGGGCAGACTAGTTACTGAAGTGGGTAGAGAGTTGAACCAGGTTGGGCACCTGTAGAAATGTCCATTGAGCTAGGGAGGTTCTGACCTTAGGGACTATGAGAGAGAGGATTTGGAGGCACTCTTGGGTATTGACTGAGGAATGGCTGGGAGAAGAGCAGAGGTGACACCTGGAGGAGTGAGACGGAAGGAATATTTTTTGGCCATGAGGCAGGACTGGTATTGAGCCTCTCTTCAAAATTAAGCACATTTGCGAGGAAGTAAATTGTGCAGGAATGGATGCGGTGTTCAGCGCCGGTCAGGAGTCTACAGGCCTTGTTTATGGACAATTTAATTTTGCTGAGGGCTTTTTTTTAGCTGTGCTATAGATGAGCAGGCTGTAGTCGACTAAAGAGAGGACCGATGAGGTGATGGCTAATCTGAGTGCTTCAGGTGGAAGGCAGTCCTTGTGCCGATAGAGGAGATCAATTTGTGAATTGGTGGCCATTGTGAGGGTACTGATGTGGTGGTTGAATGAGAGGGCAGAGTCAAGTGGATGCCCAGGTATTTGTAGGAGAATACTTGTTCTGGGGATGGAGAGAGCTGGAGGAGAACTGTAGGGGCTAGTCTTTATGTTTGCTTTGGTAGTGGGCAAAGAGCATTGATTTGTTTGTTTTTTTAGGTTGGTGACCAGTTTTCTATCCGTGAACTAGCACTCGATCCGATTGAAGGAGTGTTGGAGGGAAGATGGACCGCATTATCAGCATGGAGAAGGATCTTTCTGGGGTAGAAGCTGGGAAGGGAGTTGAGATAAAGGCTGAAAAGAAGAGGACCAAGAATGGAGCCCTGAGGGACCCCAGAGTGGACTGGGTGGGAGCTGGAGAGAGTGCTGTTAAGTTTGACACATTGGAATCTGGCAGTTAAATAGCTAGTGAACCAGTCAACGGGTCCTTGGGAGAGACCAGATTACAGAAGGATGTCCAGCAGTAGTGAGTGATTGACCATGTCAAAGGTCTTTGACAGGTCAATGAAATAACCTGCAAGATGACCTTTGTCAGGGCAGAGTGTAGGAAGGTAGAGAACTCAAAGAGAGTGATGGTAGTACTATGGCCCGACCTGAAGCATGTTGCTCGGCAGAGTATATTGTGAGTCGCAAGGTAGTTGGCAAGTTGGTTTGCCACTATTTTTTCTAGGGCTTTTGAGATGGGGGGGGAATAGAAATAGATCAATAGTTGCTTGGGGAGGAGCTGTCACTGCTTTTATGGATGGGAGTGATGACTGCTGTTTTCCAGGCCTGGGGAAATTGGCCAGGGCATAGGAAGTGATTGAGCAGGGCAGTGAGTAGTGGGAGCATTACGTCAAAGGCCAGTCAGAGGAGCTATAGGTCAAGTGGGTCATTGCTAGGGCTGGTGGCATTCAGGGCTTTAACTAGGATCGGCTGGGCTTCCTGCAGTGAGATGGTACAAAGGTGGAAGGGAAGTTGAGGGAGGGGGCAATTGGGTCAAAAAAGTTGCTGGGGAGGACCAAGCTGAGGTCGGTGAAAGTAGTGTTGAGGCAGTCAGCGATACATTGGGGGTCTATGGAGAGAGAGTGCCATTGATGTTTAGTAGAGATGGTGGGGGGTAGGCACTTCCCATTTAGTTCTTTGATGTTGTCCCAGAAATTATGGGCAGACCCTCAGGATGAGGCTAGCATTGATCTATAGTAGTGAGTCTTGGCCTTACGAATGGTCCAAGTGCATTTGTTGTGCTCGGCATTGAAGGCCTGTCGATCTGCCGTTTACCAGAGGAGATGGCTTTATGACACATATTATGTCTGTGTTTCAGTTGTTTGAGGAGGGAAGGAGTGATCTGGGGGTATTACATTTTTGGTGAGTGTCTTGGTTGAGGGGGGGACCATGTCGCGGGCCGTGGTAAAGGAGCGAGAGAAGAAGTCGAAGTGCATCATCAATACTGTGGGCAGAGTTTATGGGTGACCAGTCCCAGAGGGCAAGATGCTGCCTGAATTTGTTAAGGCATCCAGGGTGGATATGTTGGCAGAATTCCACCTTTGGCATGGGTTTTGGGATTCGACAGGACCAGGAGAGGCTGATTGGACAGTGGTCACTTAGTGAGTTTGGGAGGACTTGAATGTCAGCAATTTTGTGGGGGCAGTTTCAGAGGATGATGTCCAGCAATGTCTGAGTTCCATTTGAGGAATTGTGTCTGGTGGGTTGTGTTACCAGCTGAGTTAGGTCCAGGGCTGTGAAAGTGTCCTTGGTATGATTGGCAGACATGGCAAGCCAGTTAGTGTTGAAGTCCCCCAGCAGGATCTGCTCCAATTTGTGGGGGAGATTAGATAGGTATTCCAATAGGGAGAGGATGGCAGCAGCCTGATGTCGTGGGCGAATGTAGGCAGCCGTGATGTACAGGGGGACCCTGGCAAGGTCAGGGGTGGTTTTGAGGGTAATAGCTTGGGCAGAATGATCCAGTGAGGGGGGGTTAGGGCATGACCCAGCAAGGAGTCTCTCATATATATGGCACAACCCTCACCCTGTTTACCAACTCTATCCTCCCTAAATAGAGTATACCCAGGGAGGGCAACGAAGGAGTTAAGGGTGGAGTTCGAGAGCCAGGTTTCCACCAGAGCTAGGATGTCAGGTTGGTGCTACTGGACCCAGCATTGAAGGGCTGCGGATTTCTTCAGAAGGCTACAAATACTCATGGAGGCTATATGAAGACCTCCTGATGGTGGGGCAAGGGATGGACTGGTGGAGCATGGTTCAGGGTTGGGGCGGATGTTACCTGACAATAAGAGGAGACGAGTGATTACCCCGTTCAAGGCTAGGTGGGGACGATTGTGATTCCCAGGGAGGTGGTAGGTGGGTTTGGAGGGTAGGGAGCAGAGGACTGGGAGACTGCAGAGGGCAGGAATGGCAAGGTAGAGGGGGGCCAGGGGGAATCAGGGATTCGTGACTACCATGGCGGTGAGCAGGTGGGGGTGGGGTGGGGACCTGGGGTGGAGAGACTGAGGGAGGAGTGGATGGAGGAAGTAAGAGGAGATTGCAATGGGGTGGTACCAGGGGTGGGTGGTGATAGACAGAGGTGGGGAGGGACAGTACTAGGGTTAGAAACAGGACTGGGCAGCTCAGGCGACCAGTGGATGGGATAGCTAGTGATGGTAACCAGCAGAGAAATAGGCATGAGTGACATAATGAATGAATTAATATAGCTGTGTCTGCAGGTCAGTGAGATACACCTATTCCTTCAGTTGTAAGAAAATTAGGCTGGTTTAAAGTTCAGTGTGGTGTCTTCCAGAGTAGAAAGTGAGTATACACAGGGCGTCTTTAGAATGGGAAGAAATTAGGCTGGTTTATAGTTCAGTGTGGTGTCTTCCAAGTTAAAGAGTTAAGATTAACACCAACAAGTATTGGGCCCTATAACTGCATTCTGTATCTTTAAGGGAGTTGCAATATTAGTGAGAGGGAGGATGAAAGATTGCCTGGGGCAGTGCCGAGGTGGGAGGGAGAGTATATAATAAAGGCTGGGGTGAGGAGTAGGGTGGGCAAAATTTCAAGCAGGAAGCAGAGAAAGTGAAACAAAAATGGGATTATTTGCAGGGCATAGTTTACAACTGTGGCACAAATGAAACCTGCTCTACACAGAGAAGTGTAATACTTTAAAACCTAAACAACCTGCACTCTAAAGGATCTTGCACTTCAAACAACCCTTGAAGTGCAAAACTGCTGTAAACAGGCTTAGATTCACATTTCAGTTATCATTCACAGGGCAATTTGGAGAAACTTAACCAGTACTAGAATCAGTTAATAAGATTAGCTTAAAGTCCAAAAGGAGAAGGAGTAGCAAAGAATTTAAAAAGTGGAGCAGCCAATCAGCAGGCAGAGCCGATGGTTCCGTCCAGTTGGCGTGGAGATGCCAGAAGTTTCAGCAGCATACCTTCAGTCTGGTGATCGGTGGGTAGTAGCCAGGCAGAGGCAGCCGGTGGACAGAGGGACACGCCGGGCTGCTTGCAGCAGCAGAGACACCCATGTCAAGGGTGAAGCTTTGGTCTAGTGATCGCGGGCAGTACAGTGAGGAGGCAGCCAGCGGACAGAGGGACCCACCAGGTTGCTTGCCGCAGCAGAGGCACCAACTTTGAAACTTGTATTCTAGGACACTTTGCAGAAGATAGGGTATGTCAACAGAACAAAAACATTCGCTTCTCATTATAGGGGTCTCAGTCAGAATATCTATCCTTAAAGTTGGATGGATGAAAACGCTGTTCCTTCAGTGAGTGGAAGAATAATTTTATAGAGATTTTCTCAGAACAGAGACACTTGCTTTACAACTCAGAGGATTAGCCACAAATTTGAAAGCAAATTTGATAACTTATATAGGCTATTTACTCTGAGAAACAAACGGGTCTAGTGGGAATAGGTGGAGTCAATAATAACATCATGCATGACAGATAAAAAATAAAGCACTTATTCTTAACCCATATGGGAATATATGAGATGGTTCATCTAAGGTCAGACTGCTAAAATAATTAAATAACACTTTGTTGAGTAATACTTAAGAATATTTTTAATTATACAAGTCAAATAAGCATTCAGTTTTCCAAACACCACTCTTTCTCACTATATTGCTATCCTCAGATTTTTACTTTCTATACCTCGTTATTAAAATGTCATATGTTAAGGGTATTATAATCATATGATAAACTTGTTTTTAAAGTGATATATTTCAGTCTGACCCAACTTACATGAAGTTGTTGATTTCTCTAGATGAGAGAAACCGGATATGTGTTGGGCCAACTATTGTTTATATTAATACTGAACATGTACCCGATTGTCATGTGTAGTTTTAAATAATCAGCTATTTCATTTTTAAGTTACTGAATATAACAAACTAGGGACAGGTATTATTGTCCTTATTGCATGAGCTAATAATATTTATTGGTTGGTTAGTATAGGTTCTTTTCAAAATATGAATAATTTTACATAAAGTTAAGGATAATCTCTTAATGAATATTGTTTGTCTTTATCAAAGTTTTATTGATATTCTATGTCTTTGTATTAAGATAATTCAATGTTTTGTTTGTGATTTGTTTCTCAATGCACTGTTGTAATGACTCAATAACATTTTATTGATAAAAAAATGCAGTTACAGATGTGGTGCATCCACCCTGTGCATCGTGCTTTCCCACTCTGTTAGCCACCATAGGGGACCCGTGTCTAATCCCATGCTTCGGTGCTGTGCACATTATAGTCCTGCCATATGGCACTTGGCATGCCCAGCTGTGTGTAGCCCATTTCTGTGTTGGACACGCATCCGCTGCAGGGCAACCCTGCATATGGTGCATGCAGGCACACTATGCAGAACATGTAGCACCCTGTGTGTCCCTGTCACACTGCATGTGGTCAACACTTGGTCTGTCTACACACTTTCCCATAGGGGTAGTGGTGGGGTAGTCATGTGGCCACCACATCTGCCATGGTGAGTGATAGCCCGCGGCATGGACAGGTCCAGCAGGCCCTCCCATCCAGCCCTTGGGATGGTTGGGGTATATGGTGGCTCGAGTCCATGCCGCTTCAGCTCAGGGGCCTCTGCATAGTCCATTGTGTTAGACCTCTTAGAGAGAACACCAGTTGCACTGTTGTAGGTATGTGCCCGTGTGATGTCCCAACACACCCATGCACCTGTTGCAACCTGTTGTGCATGTCTTCCAAGTGTGTTGTCACATTAATGTATGTGCCCCTGCAAAACTATCCCAGCCCCATTTGGTGTTCACCAAATGTAAACGGTATGCCGCTGTCATCCAGTGGACATGTCCCCAACACCCCCCAGATATCACCCTCACATTGATTTGGACCACATTGTTCTGGTGCTGTGACCTTATACTCGGCCTGTACGTTGTTTGGGTTTCATGGTATGTTAGTGTGTTGTGCCCAGATGTGATACCCCTGGATAATGGTATGCCCATAGCCACCACTTGTGTGTGCAACATTGTGTAGCCATACCCAGTGCAGCATCTGCAACACCCATGGCAGGGGTGGGCAGGCATGATCTTCTCACATCTGCCAATGGGGGATGTGTTGCCACAGTACACACCTTTGGGCATGCGTCCCATGTGCTTGTAGGCATGTATGTTGCTGTTGACCATGTGTTGCCATTGGCGGTTTCCTGACAGTCACTCCAGATAGCCTACACACTCCATGTCAATGTGCTGCCTGACTGTATTGCACATTGACGGCAATGTCCAGCTCCTGCTCCAATGCTACACGCTCACACATGTGACTGTCTGTATGCACATCCTCAACTGTTTTGCAGGGTGGCATTTGTGCCATGCGGTTGTGCATGTTACCACTGCCATGGGGCTGTGCATTTTCTGCTGCCATACACAGTGTGTGTAGGCCTGCTCTGTCAGTTGATGTGCCAGATGTACCCAGTGACAGGTGTCAGCCCCACTGTGCAGTCTCTGTAGTGGGCACATGGGTATGTGCCATGGTCATGTGCAGACACCTCTGCACCATGTGGTCTGTGTGTAATTGTGGCCCTGTGCTGCAACACACATTTATATTGCAGGGGTCTTCATTTAATCATGCATCCATTAGCTGGCAGGGCTAGTCATTGGGAATATCCACTGGACCCACGGACATTTTCAATAGGCTATCTGATGTACCTACTGAATTGTTTACCTTGTCCACTACAGGTCTGCAGGGCTAGTTAATGGGTGATCTTACCGGTCTGGTACTAAATCTCCCAGCATTTGGCTAGCAGGCCAGTGCCAACTTCAACCCCTGCATTATCTTATGTACAGCTGTCCCCAGTGCAGCCTGACTTTGGGTGTATTTGTGGGTTGGGGGTGATGTTTTTTCCCAACATGGGTCCATGCTGCATCCCATCCATCCTTGTTTGCATTAGAGGGCCACTGTGGGCAGTCATGGCCAACTGTGGGGGAGGGGGGGCTGCAGCCACCCCTCTCCCATAGGCCTGGTACCAATGACTGTCCCGCATCCACACCTGCCATTGGACGATGTACTGTAACTGCAGCTAATGCACAATCACCACACGGGCATGTACTTCTCCACACCATGGCACTGTGCATTGTGGCCTGCACATCCTACAGTGGCCTAGAATGATGTCACACCCACAACACATGTCTAGTGCCTCTTGGGACACATGTCCACTGCACATATGTGGCCACTGTTGCATGCAGCACTGTGACACAGTCTATGGGTAGCACACCACATATGCAGGGCTACACATCGCACCCGTTGTTATAGGCTTAGGGTTGGGGTGGGGGTTATTTGTACATACACATCACCCCATTGGCACTGCTGCTGTACTGAGTTGTGGTTTTCTTCCCTTAGGTTGGGTCCAGCCAGAAGGTGACATGCACAGATGGAGGGTCTGTCCTGGAACTTCAAGACTGCTGCGGACCATCTACAGACAGCAGGGCACAATACTCCAGGCTGTATGCCACATCCTGCATGTCCACAGAGGTGTCTCTGGCACACTGGTTAACATCAGGAGCGAACTTTTGGCCATACGCTACCTGCAGGCCCCACCTCCACCCCTGGCACTCCATGATGCATGCCAGCCTGTGTAGTTTGTGGCCCCACCCTTTTTACCTCACTCTCCCACCACTCTCCCCATCCCTTCTTTGTAAATAGTTCCCCTTTCACACTTGTCCGCTATCAGCCCCACCCATTACCTATCCTGTAGTGCAGTTCAGGTTGGTAGTTATATTGTTGTTGTTCTTATTATTGTTGTTGTATTTTTCTACCATTTTACTGTTATTTTTGTTACATTTTCTGCTTTAAATATTTCAATACATATTTTTCATATTTCACATAGCTGTGTGCAGTGTGTTATTTACTAACGTTTTTCCTGGTGGTTATCCCCTGTGCCCCCATCTATATGTCCTCAGATGAAGGAAAGGATGGTGACCTCAAACCCCCACTGCTTCCTGTGCCCTACAGGGGGGCTCAACTGTGTGTTTCCCTGTGCTCACCTACACAGGTTGCACGATTGGTCTGAGGCACATCCATCTGGCATGTTCATCCTGCCAGATCACTGTGGGTGACCCTGGCCACACACTGTGTGGAAACCACTGCCTGCAGCATGCACCCCTACATACCCATGTCCATGTGTCCTGCACAGCCATCAGGCATGACACACCATTGGGGTGCACCCAATGTGTGTGCACCCAGTCTCCGTGTCATTTTGGTAGTGTCCTGGTAACACAATTGCCCTTACGACATGTTGGCATGTATATTGCAGTGTCCACTGTACTCCCTCATCTCTGCTATCCATGGGTCATGGCCACTGTTGTGCTCCCCTGTCTGTAGTATTGTGTGTGTCTACCGTGGGTGATGTTTCATAGCCATACACATGCCTGTACATGTCTGTATGGTATGCAAGGCTGTCCCTTGCAGTCCTTATGTCAGGCCCTTTTGGTCCTGGGCTGTCATGCTGTTGTGCCATCCATGGGCTTCCATGCACACGCAGCAAGCAGCAGCCACTGTTTGCATCTGACCCTCAGCCCTTCATGCGCCAGTTGTCCCATATTCAGAACTGGCTATGTGCACCGCACATGTTCCACTGCACCAGTGTGCACTATTGCGATATTCAGTGTGCATTGTGTGGTCACTGCAGCACACGCTATGTCTAAATATCTCCATTTTCTGTGCCTGCACACTTTTTTTGCTCAGCACTTGCGCGGTGCTGCCTCCCACCTCTGAATATGGGTCCCCATAGTATCCAGTATTCTATAACTTACTAGCCTTTAAACATGTGCTATGAATTCTGGCCATTTACTCCATATTTTAAAGGCCAGTGCTACACATTTTAATGCTAAGAGGTTGAGAGGTATGCAGGCAACTTCCAAATTCAGCTTGTCCCGATGGATCAGACTGTGAATTGCCATAGCTGACATGATATCTAAATGGGTCTTTCTACAGTAAAAAGTATAAACCCTTCCTGTGCAAGGCTACATGCAGTACATTAACCTCTAACTAAATTACATTTCTTTTTCTAACATATGTTTGCTTAAATTGATTCATTTTAGTCAGCAAAACTGTAGCTGATGAATAAACCAAAATACAGATTCAAGAAATCATCTTAGAATTGTTTGATTTTGTGCAACGATAAAACTGAGAAACATAGAAAATGCAGGCAGAAAAGCACCAGCTGTCCCATCTAGTCTGCCCTATTTACCATGCCTAATACTACACCCCAGACTCTGTTTGGCCACAGGTGTCCCTCCCTCCTTCCCTCCTTCCTTCCCTTACTTCTGTTTAAAATACCCATTTGTCTATCCCACATATCCTTGAATCTCCCCACTGTCTTTGCCACTACCACCTCTTTTGGGAGGCTGTTCTGGGCATCTACTGCCCTTCCTGTGAAGAATTATTTTTCAAATCCTCTTAAATTTCCACCCTTCAAGTTCCATAGCATCCACTGCCCTCCCATATACACTAATCTAGTTACCCAGTCAAAGAAATCTATAAGATTTGCCTGACATGACCTTCCTCTCCGTGAAGCAATGCTGCCAGTGGTCTTGCAGCCCATATGTCTGCAGGTACTCCGTCAGTCTCTCCTTCAGCAGGGACTCCATTAACTTCCCCACTAGTGACGTGAGACTGACTGGTTTGTAATTGCTGGCCTCCTCCCTGCTGTTGCTCTTGTGCAGAGGGAGCACATCGGCTCTCCTCCATTCCTCTGGAACCACCCCATCTCAAAGGTGCTAAATAGATTGTGCCAGAGGGTTGACTAGCATTGTGCTAAGCACCTTAAGTACCCTTGGGTGGATCCCTTCTGCCCTATTGCCTTTTTCCCTTAGGGTTTTCAATCCACGGTGGACACTCTCTCTTCTGTAAATGGACTTGTGTCCATCCATCTCGCCCCAGTGTCTGTTACTGCATATTGGCCCTTTCCCATTCTACTGTGAATATCGAGCAGAAACGTTTGTTTTAAATGTTGGCTTTCTCTTTGTCTTCCTCTGCATGGCCCCCTCTCCTGATCGTCTAATCTTCAATATACCACCCCTTATCTTCCTGTATTTGCTCATGAACCTGAAGAAAGTCTTATCTCCATTCTTGACCTCCTGGGTTAGCCTTTCCTCAGTTTGAACCTTTGTTGCCCATACCTTCCTTCCTTCTTTCCCTTGTTTCTCTAGCTATAGCTCCCTGTCTGCCTCTGTTTGGATCTCCTTGTACTTTTTGAAAACTGTTTTTTCCTCCTTTACTGCCTTAGCCATCTCCTTTGAGAACCACAGTGGCCTCTTTCTCCTCTTACCCTTGCTTATTACCTTTAAACAGTTTGCTGTTACCTCAGTTATTTCCTTCTTTATTCCATTCATTGTGCCTCCAACTCCCCGGCTATCTCCCCTTCCAGGTATCCCTAAGGCAGTTTCCCATTTCTCTAGAATCTGCTCTCCTGAAGTCCAGACCATCATCCTAGTGTGGAGTTCCCTCTGCCCAATCTGTATGCTAAATCACACAGTACTATGATCACTTGAACTCAGGGGGCTACCGCTGTGGTATCCGCTATTTTGTCCCTATTTGTAAGTACCAGATCTAGCACTGCCCCATCTCTAGTGGGCTCTATAACCATCTGCTTGAGAAATGCCCCTTGCAGGGAGTTTAGGATGACCCTGCTCCTAATCATAGCTGTTCCAGTTTACGTCCAGCAGATTAAAGTGACCCATGATTACTACTTCCTCTTTGCTTGCCATTTTGCCTGTGGCCTCCCCAAAACCCTGTCCAGTTCTCTCTCTGTGTTGGTGACCTCCCTCCTTTCTGTGTCCTTGTATTTCTGTGACTTTTATATCCTTCCCTTACATATAAAACAACTCTCCCCACTCTATTCTTATGAAACATGTTGTAACCCAGTATGGCCACCTCCCAGCTGTGGTTATTGGTGCACACAACCTGTTATAGCCACCAGATCCAGGTCCACCTCCACAATGGTAGCCTCAGGATAAGGAATTTTGTTACCTAGGCTTCTGGCATTGGCACACATGGTGCTCTCTCTCTCTCTCTCTCTCTCTCAAAGGTTTCACCAGGAAAGGCCCACTGAACAATTGCAATTGCTCGTCTCACAGAGCATCCTGGGGAGGGATACAGAGGAGTACTAATCCAATAACCTACATTTTGTCCTTTTTTTTAACAGGCAAGACATGAATCAAAAACCTACACAGCATGGATATTCATGAGACAAAGATATAAAACTAAAACTATGCAGATCAAATACAAAAATACAGGAATAAGTGCATATAGTCTATTTACTCAGCACAGGGTAAAATACATGGATTACAACAACATACAAAAAATTTGTTGTACAAAAGTTGGTTTACTAAATGCATATGTGCAGTACGACATTAGAGAATAACCCAAATAGAATAAGACTGCAATAGGAAGGGGGAAGGAAGAGTTGCTAGGAACAATTGCAGGTAGGAGAAAAGAAGTTAAGGAGGGAGACTGAGATGGACCAGGGGGAGGAGGAGTGTCCGATTTGACTAGGCAGGGCATTCCATAGCTTTGGGAGCCTGTGTGAGAAGGCAGTTTGGCCTATTGCGGTGGAGTGTCTAGGAACAACCAAGGTGTGAGAATTGTTTAATCTAAGAGAGAGTTGGGATGGAAGGAGAGAGGCCAGGGAAGCCGATAGGTAAGAGGAAGGAAACCAAACCAGAATTTGGAGATGAACTTCCTACAGTGTAATAGGCATCTGTTTGCCAGAGAGGGTAGAGCAAGAGATCGATAGAGAGAACAATGGTGGATAAGAGAAGGAGGAGAGTCTAGGGCGAAAATGACAGAAGGCACTAGAGAGGGTATCCAATCTGGTTAAGGAGGAGAGCTGTGCAGCACTATATACTACATCACAATAGTCAAAAATAGGAAGGATCATTTTACCAGAAAATTCCCAAACTTTGAGGGCTTGAGTTTTGTGCAGTAGCAATTACCCTATTCTGCATTAAACAGTTTTTTGCAATTAGTTTCCCTAATTTTTGAGACAGTAGAGTGGTAACTTGATTTGTGCCTGGGCTGTGGGGCCCTGTGCAAAGAAGGAGATGACTCTAACTTTCTTTGTGCTTGGCTTTCTTTGTGCAGGGCAATATGCACATGACACTTTGGCTCCTGTGCATGAGTCTTAGCGTTCTTTGTGCAGGGTCCTGCAGTGTCTGAGAACAGCAGAGCTCATTGTCTAGTCATCTAGTAGTCTTCAAGGATAGACAACAAGGCAGCAGTGGCCATTTTGTGTTGATCACCATTAATTCTGATGGGCGTGAAGGGCTCACTGGGTGGGGATGATCCTAAGGAGCTGCCCCCAAGGGAACTCCCTAGTGGCCTTATGATGCACAAAGGATTTCACCAAAGCAGGTGTTTTCATTTTGGGGAAATTTTGATCCTATCTGTGACAAAGAGATGCTGTCAGCTGTGCTGAAGTTGGTGAGATATCTGTTGCCAAAGACTGAGTTGCTGAAACAGGTGGGAGATGGGCCTACTATTTTTTGAAGAATCCCAATCTGATATGCAAATCAGAGATATTATCTCTGCCAGAGGGCCTGGAGAGACTGGCAGCTACTGCCTGAGGGCAGGCAGAAGTACGCTGGTGCACTTGTGCCCAGCACACTGTCTGGTGAGAGTGAAGACCTGGTTGATGTGGAGGTGCCCAGAGCCAGGGTGGACATTAGCCATGAGTGCCAGAATGAATGTCCCTACAGTGGTGCTGCTTCCTACACACCAGCTAAACTGACACTGCAGTGACATGGTAGTAAATGAAAAATGAGTGAACTCAATATAGCAATTCTAATTGCTTAGCAAGGCGGGAGCTCTGGAAATTCAGAAGGTAGCACAGGAAAGGCTCTGTCCTGAAGTAAAACCTCACCCACTAATAAATTGCAAGAAATAAGAGAAATCATGAGGCTCCTGTAAGAGATGTGTAAATGTGGACAAATATAAAGGGTGCCATATTAGAAGCCACAAATCACTGCGTCAGACAGGTCAGCAAAAACAGGAATTAAAGGAAACCTCTATGGTTCAGCAAGGAGGTAGCAGGTAAGGTCAGGGTGAAAAGGACAGTGTTCAGGAGATATAAGCAGATGCAGAGGGAGGAAGATAGAGAAGAGTACCAGGAAAGGCAAAAGGAGGTGAGAATTGAGGTCAGGAGAGCAAAGGCAAGAATTGAAGAGAAAATAGTTAAATCAGTTAAGAGAGGGACAAAACATTTTACTGGTATGTGAGCGAAAGGAGGAAGACTAAGGGGGGGATAGTTTGAATGAAGGATAAGGATGGGGAGATGGTGGGGGGAACCAGCAGAAGGCAGACATCCTTAACAGTTACTTTTGCTCCATATTCACAGAGGAGGGTGAGGGGTAGGAGAACAGGTCAGGGAGCAGGGGAAGCAGGGGAGGGGTATACATCAGCCCATTTAAAATAGAGGGGATCCTGAAGGAACTAGCAGGACTAAAAGTAGATAAAGCCATGGGTCCAGATGGGATACACCTTAGAATAATGAGGGAGCTGAGGGCGGTGCTAGGGGAGCCATTAACTGGCCTATCCAACAGACCATTAGAGATGGAAGTGGTTCCAGACAACTGGAAAAGAGCGGATGTGGTCCCTTGCGGTAGCAAGGAAGAGGCAAGCAACTACAGACCACTCAGCCTGACATTAGTGGTGGGGAAGGTGATGGAGAAATTACTGAATGAAAGAATTATCATGTATATTGACATGAAGGATCACTGACAGCACGGATTCACAGAAGGGAGGTCATCACAAATGAACTTGACTGAGTTCTCTGACTGGGTGTCCAGAGTGTTAGATCAGTACAGGGCAATGGATGTGGTATACCTGGACTGTAATGGATTTGACTCCGTGCTGCACAGAAGGATTTTGCACAGACTGAGAGCCCTGGGGGTGGATCCAGAGGTGGTGACACGGGTGAAAAATTGGTTGGAGGGAAGAAGGCAAAGAGTGGTCATAAATGGAGTTCCATCAGGGAAGGGAAGGGTGACCAGTGGGGTACCACAGGGGTCAGTTCTGGGACCGATACTGTTCAACGTTTTTATTGGAGACATTGCAAAAGGGCTTGAGGGAAAGGTTTGTCTATTCACAGATGACAAAAAGTTCTGCAGCAGGGTTTACACTTTGGATGGGGTAGGAAAAATAAGCAGAGATTTGCACAAACTAGAGGAGTGGTCAAGAGTGTGGCAATTTGATTTTAATACTAAAAAGTGTAAAATTATGCACTTAGGGAGAAGTAATCAAGGAGCAAAGTATAGGATGGGTGGTCAGGTACTGAAGCGACAGAACAGGAGAGGGACCTTGGTACAATCATATCTAATGATCTTAAGGTGGCAAAGCAATGCAAGAGGGCAGTAGTGAGGGAAAGTAGAATGCTAGGATGCATAGGTAGGGGCATCATGAGCAGGAGGAGGGAGGTGGTGATGCCCTTGTACAAGCAGCTGGTGAGGCCTTACCTTGAATCACGGAGTCCAGTTCTGGGGACCATACCTCAGCAGGGATGTGGATAGGGAGAAGAGGGTCCAGAGGAGGGCAATGAAAATGGTGCAGGGATTCAGCCACTTAACATACGAGGAGAGGCTAAAGGACCTCAGCATGTATACCCTGGAGCAAAGGAAGGATGTGGGGGACATGATAGAGATCTTCAGGTACCAAAACGGTATTAACAGAGTTCGGTTAGTAGCATTTTCCAAAATAAGTGACTCTCAAAAACAAGGGGTCATGACATAACACTAGAAGGGGTAGATTCAAGGGAAACATTAGGAAACACTATCACAGAAACAGTGGTGGATGGTGGAAATGAACTCCTGAGGAAGTGGTGAGGTCAAAACTGCAGTGGGATTCAAAGCTGCTTGGGATAGGCACAAGGGAATTTTGAAGATGGGGCGGGGGTCAGGGACCCTAGGGTCCTTGGGCAACGTTTAGGTAGAATGCTTGGACAGACTCGGTGGGCCTGGAGGTCCTTATCTGCCATCAATTTCTATGTATCTATGTAAAGGTAAAACCTTTTTCATCATACCCTCTGGTTTTGACTTATGTCTAGGGTCAGCATAGAGGCTGTCTTGCAGCATTGACAAGGATAGCACTTTTGGGGCTGTTTCGTGTGTAACTGTAAATATGTTAGTAAACATGACAACAACCCGTCATATGGCAGAGTGATTTATTTTGACATGACACAAGGGGCACCTAGCAAGGCTCATTAAGGAGTGCAGGAATGCAAAGGAGCTGTAAATATCTAGAGACTGAGTATATTTGATTGAAACTGGTGATCAGTTACCACCTCCCTAGACATGGAGGGTACCTGAGCTACGTATACCCCTAGTCTCTGCTTGATGCCAAGAGAATCTTATCATATGGTATTATTCCAACTGAGAGAATAAGGACAGCAGCCACAGCTGAAAGAGATTCTTGGACTAGTAAGGGAAGTGACAGGACCAGCAGGAGAGCCAGAGTAAAAACAGGAGAGGGGGTTACATATACATTATGAAAATTGGCTCCCAGCACATAAAAATTTGAAAGCTGTTAGAAAGTAAGATTTTCAAAATCTTGTGAAAGAGTTCTGTGTGAACATTTTGTGAAACCCCTATGCAGCATACATTTTGAAAACCATGGTGCAGCATGGTTTTCCCTGCAAGGTGTGTTTCTCAGGCAACTAGACAGGGAATCCAGTCATGATGGGGCAATACTGGACCTGGTGCTCACAAACAGGAAGAGTATTGCAGACTTCAAGATGGGATGCCACTTGTGAACCAGCGATCACCATACAGTGAGATTTAACAAATGGAAAGCAGCAGAAGCAAACCACGTAAGGACAAGGCTCCTGGACTTCAGCAGGGAAGATTAAAAAAATGGGTGAATGCCTCAGAGATGACCTAGCAGGGGGAGATTACCTGTGTGGGGTCTGTTGTTGAGGCATTGTTCAGGAAGCATAGGAAAACTAGGAGCAGTTATAAAGTTCACAGGTAGTGTTTTATTATTATCAATAACAATAAAATAAAACATTTTTCAGGATAGCTAAATATAAAGGCAGTACAAACAGAGAAAACAAAAGACCTTCATTTGAGGGTTCTTTTCAGTTTCAAGAAGTCTCTCTAGCAAAATATTGCTGCCCTTTTATAAAAAGTCTTTGCCTGACAATTAACTTCTTCATCCTGAGCGATAAAGGAGACATCCTATTTCTCACAAAATGTATTAGAGTTCTTAGTTTATTTACAGCTGACAGCTCTGAAAAGAGTTTGCAAACAAGTCTTAGAGGAGCTCAAACTGCATCTCAGGTTAACCCCTAAAATCCTGCTTTAAAAAAAATATGCTTCCAAAACGTTCTATTAATTCTCTTCTAACATTAGCTTATAACCTTTTATAGTTCTGCGCCTATGCAGTATCTCTTTTCCCAAAACAACCAATACAGCAAATAGTAAGTTTAAACTCACACTTTTTCCAACCTTCAGAATTCTCAATTCCAGATCCATATTGTGACAGAAAATCAGCAGTGACATTCTCTTTTCCAGATTTGTGCATCACTTGGAACGTCAATGGCTATAGTGCCAGGTACCACCCTGTGATTCTGGAATTTTTACCCTTCATTTGGTTAAGCCAACAGAGAGGATTATGAGTAGTTATAAGTATAAAGTTAGCTCCTAGCAAATAGAACTCAATTTATTTATTTATTTGAATTCTGGTAACCAGGTAAGTCCACTGAGACAATTACAGTCCCTTTTTCAGGGTCAACCAGGGGTAGACAACAGAGGTAACATACAGTGCAGTACAACAACTCAGGGGAGACAAGATTACAGGCACAGGAACATACATACAAGAGTCAATAAAATAAATCTAATAACAAAGTACATACAAAATGTGTCACTATACACTATATAACAAAACTATTTACAAACTTTGATACATACATAATATAATTTTGCTATATATAGAATAGGATACAGTATAAGAGGAGCACTGTTAGCAGGACCAGAATGTAGCATGCAGGAATAGGTAAGGAGGGGAAGAGAGGTTGGTAGACAGTACAGATGAGCAGCTAGTGAGGGTGAGGAAGGGGCAAAAGACAAAGAGTACGGTGAAGCAATAGAGTATGAGGGGAGAGAGGATTAATGGAGGCAATTGCATATCACAGTGGTGGAGAGAGTGGCTAATAGGAGATTTGGAATGAGGAAGGGTGGAGTACAGCAGGACGGGGAGACAGGGAGTTCCAGTCAGAAACTGACGCAAGGAGAAGGACCTACGTACACGGCAAGCCACAGATTAGGCCTTATGAGAAGAGGAGAGAGGCTGATCTAAGGGTTTCTGGGGTTTGTCTAAGACAAAGAACTTAAGGAATTTCATTGCCCACTTTGCTGCAAGGTATTCCTTTTCAATGGTAAAGTACATTTTCTCTCTGTCGCGGCAATTTCCTACTGATATATAGAATGGATGTCCTTCCCTTTATATTCTGACTCAAGACTGCACCTAGGCCTACCTCCGATTCATCTGTGTGTAACAACAATTGTTTCTAAATGTCTGGGCTTCTTAAAACAGGGCTGAACACAATGCAGCCTTAATGGCCCGAAAAGCTTCCTCACACTTTGGAGACCATTTCAAACTTGGGTACCATTTTTTGTGAGTTCAGTGAGGGAGTAGCTAACTGTGCAAAGTTAGGAACAAATCGGTATTAACCAGCCAGCCCTAAAATTACTTCACATGTTTCTTTGTTTTAGGGATAGGACTGTTGGCTACAGCTTCTACCTTAGAAATCTCTGGCTTGACTGCTTCATTTCCCAAAACATAGCCCAAATATCTGGTTTCCTGCATGCCCAATGCACATTTGGTATAAGCAATTGTCAGACATGCCTTTTTGAGAGACTGGATAACTGCTCATAGGTGTTCCAGGTGGCTTTTCCAGTCTGGACTGTACACCATGACATCATCTAGGTAGATAGCACAATAACCAGTGTGAGTAGCTAAAATTACATCCATGTACCGCTGTAAGGTTGTAAATCCGATTTATTCAATAAATAAATAAATAAATAAATAACATAGCGGTTGCTCCATGTAAACCAAACAGTATGGTGGTAAACTGATAGAATACAATAGGAGTGGGAAATGCAGTTTTGTCTCTGGATTCTTTAGCTAGGACAATTTGCCAGTAACCCTTGGTGAGATCGAATGTACTGATATACTTGGCACTTCCCAATCTGTCCACCAAATCATCTATCCTGGGCATAGGATAACTGTCAAATTTGAACACTTGATTAAGTTTCCTAACATCAAGGCAGATTCTTACACCCCCTTCTTTTTTTATTTACAGTCACCATTGGTGATGACTAAGCACTTCTCGACTCTTCTACGATACCCAGTTCTTTCATGTTTTGTGTTTCCTCAACCACATCTGCTCTTAGCCGCTCTGGTAATCTGTATATCTTTTGTCTGAGAGGGTGAGCATTCCTTGTCACTATTACATGCTCAACACCTTTTGTTCAGCCTAGCACTGTGGTAAAAGTACTGTTAAATGTCTTTACCAAGTTATGAATTTCTTCGGTTTGTTCAGAGGTTAAGGAAACATTCACCTTTACAGCATCGGTAGTTACAGTTTGTTCCAGTCTGTCATAAGCTATAGCAGTATCTTCTATAGAACTTTCTGATAAAACTAACAAATTAGTCTACGGTGAGTTTTCAACCCATTTCTTCAGGAGGTTAGCATGTAATACCTTAGTAGGATTTTTCCTATCAAGGTCTCAGTCTCATAGAGTTAACTGTGTCAGTACATCTAAGCACTTTATAAGGCCCTTGCCACTTCATTAACAGTTTATTTTTTGTAGTGGGTAACAGCAGCAAGACCTTTTCACCTGGCTCAAAAACCTTTTCTTTTACTCCATGGTCATAATATGTCTTCTGCTGGTTTGGGGCCTCTTCTGATTACTATGGGCAACTTCAACACATTTTGCAAGCTTCTTTCTCAGGGCACACATAGAAGATGTAAAAGTTTTTTTTTTCTGAGTGGGGTTATCTTCCCATGTTTTTTTATTACATCTAGTGGCCCTCTAGGTTGTCTGCCATTCAATATTTCAAATGCTGAAAAACCTGGTGAGGCTTATGGCACTTCTCTGTAAGAAAAAAGCAGGTAAGGTAAGTATTGGTCCCAATCTTTCCTTCCCTTCCCCTTTCACAAACCTTTTAACATGTGTTTTAAGGTGTGATTAAAATGCTCAACAAGACCGTCTGTCTGAGAGTGATAAGGGAGATCTTCTTTGAGTTAATCTCTTGCAGCAGGCCATAACACATGGGAGCTGGAAGGAGCTGTACTGACTACTAGGTATCACTGCCATAAGAACAGTAGTACAGTTGCGTAAGAACTTACCATAACAGTATATCTTTGAGAGTATCTCTTGCAGTAGGCCATAACACATGAGATATCCTGCCACAGCCATCACTTCCTCTGGATGATTTCCAGCAGTCTCTCCAGGGCCTCCCCTTCCTGTCACCTGATGTGCTCTTGCACATATATAAAGGGAGGCCCTGATATTCCTCAGTTCTTTCCAACTGCGACCAAGTTCACATCAAGTTCTTCTTTAGAGTACCAGCTTCTCCAGTCCATCGACGACAATTCTATAAGTCACCTAAGAAGTTCATCCACTGATATCTTCAAAACCCTTGTTTCAGAAGTGTTCCTGTGGCCAGAAGTTGCATCAGAGGACCTCCATGACGTGTATGTTCGGTGCCTGCATCAGGGCACAACACCAGGGAGTGTATCCTCTGTGGACAGTTCAACAAGGCCACTAAGCGCCAAAGCTCCAGCAACTAAGAGAATACTTCATGGAGCAGAAGGTAACTCTTTGGAGCAGCAGCGATGCTCCTCTGCAGGAGAGTCTTCAACCTTTTCCTTGGGGTCTCAGAGGAGTGAGCCCTCATCGCTGACGAAGCATGGGGCTGGGAGGAAACATTCTTCCAAAACCAAACACATTTCGGCCGTGACTCCATCTTCATTGTCAAAGGCCTTGAGCTCCTTGAAGGTAAGCAGCAGGACTCCCAGTGATCATCCACCATCTTCTCCACTATCGACGGTAGTGGGCCCCTCTACGTCATCGATGGCTCCTCCATTGATGACGGCAGTTATGCTGCAGCTTCACTGCTGCCTCCGCCAACTTGCATTGTCAGCCATTGTCCTTTCTACCTAAGGTTGTTTCTGAACTTACTATAAATCAGTCCAGTTCAGTTGCCAGTATAGTTCACAGAGCCTGAGAATCCAGGGAAGCCCTGCTTCATACTCTTGATGTGAAAAGAACATTGAGATTTTATCTTCTCCAATGAACAGTTGTGTAAACTGAGCAAATCTTTGTTTCTTTCACCCCAGGATGACTGGGCAATCGGGTTTTTAAGCAGTGCTTGTCCACGTGGTTGGCCAATTGCATTACATTCATATATAACAAATATGATAAACCTCTCACAGGATCCATGAAACCCCACTCCACTAGAGGCATGGCTACCTCCAATGTGTTTTTTCAAGGCATCTCTGCTTCAGACATTTGCGAGGCCACCACTTGCTTTACTGTACATACATTCACAAAACACTACAGTCTAGACATTGCTTCTATTAACTGTGCCACTTTTGGGCGGGCCGTCCTCAATGGCCTCCTGTCCTAATATGCTGCTGTTTGCTACCTCCTCCCATGGGCATCATAACTGCTTGGGATTCTCCCCATGTGTAATGGACTGTTGCAAGAAATTGACTCAAAGAAAATAGTACAGTTGCGTAAGAACTTACGGTAACAGTAGATCTTCAAGAGTATCTCTTGCAGCAGGCCATGCTTCCCCGCCCACCGTGCCCCTTGCTCCTGCTTCAGAAGGGTACCTTGTTCCATCCTCACGCGGAAACCTTGAGCTGATGCCTTTTTGTTCCTCTCCTCGGTTCCCTTCAGAGACCTATGATTCACTTTTCATATCGGTCGCTAAGATGGAAAATAGAACTGAGGAGTATCAGGGACCTCCCCTTTATATATGTGCAAGAGCACATCAGGTGACAGGAAGGGAGGCCCCTGAAGAGACTGCTGGGAAATCATCTGGAGGAAGTGATGGCTGTGGCAGGATATCTCATGTGTTATGGCCTACTGCAAGAGATACTCAAACATATACTGTTATGGTAAGTTCTTACGCAACTGTACTACTGTTCTTATGGCAGTGATACCTAGTAGTCAGTACAGCTCCTTCAGTAATGCTGCACCAAAATTACTACCCTGATCAGTAATAATCCTTTTAGGTATACCCATGCTACTGAAAATTTTGTCAAGCTCTGCTGCCAGTTTTGGGGCTGTGACAATACATATTGAAACTGCCTCTGGGTATTGAGTAGCATAGTCACATACTACCAAAATGAATCGATTACTCTTTTTACTTTTATCTAAGAGGCCAACCACATCCATTGCAATTCTCTCATAAGGTACATCCATCAAGGGTAGAGGTACCAGGGACGCCTTGTCTTTTTTAGTCACTGGGGCTGCTTTCTGACATTCAGCACAAGAACTGCAATTTATTTATTTAAAAGTTTTACCAGGAAGGCATACTGAGCAGATTACTGCTCGATTCCAGATGCATCCTGTGGGAAAGGGGTGGGGAAATTTAAATGAGGTGCGACGAAAGAATACGTAATAAAACAACATAATTACATAGTGCATATAGATTTGGACAGTTACGGCAAGAGTACAGTAATGAAACAGAATATACACTTGAGGTGCAGTATAAAAAATATAATACAACAAGAGTTCATATATTATACAGTGCAAATAGAGAGTTGGACAGATTACAGGCAGAACAATAGTACAGTAACTGGTTGATCCAGTAGTATGGTAATCACTGTACCCGTAGACACTTAGGTCCTAGTTCAGAGAGTTATTCAGGCAAGTGCAGGTGGTGGTGAAGTGTATTTTAAGGAAGGAGTTAAGGTGTTGAGTGGAGGTAGAGTGCCGGATAGCCTCAGGAAGGGTGTTTCACAGTTTGGGCATCCGAGAGATAGCTGCCTGGCTCATGTGCAGTGGACCTGAGGAAACAGACAGTAGGCGAGAGTCAAAGTTCCTGAGTGCATACGCTGGAGGAGCATGTGCCAACAGCACCAAGCTGAGGTGGGGGAAGGGTTTGGGACCAGACTTTAGCCATGAAGCTTACGCAGTGGGACTGTCTCCAATTCACTAGGGAGGGGAGGACAAGTGTGCAGTACAGGGCACAGTGATGAGTGGAGGGGGGACAGTCAAGGGCGTAATGACAGAAGGAGTGGAAGGAAGAGTCCAGTCTGGCTAGAGTGGACTTGGGAGCAGTACTATAGACTACATCACCATAGTCAGAGATTGGGAGAATCATTTTCTGAACAATTGCTTGGTGCGCCGATAGCAGGATGCAGTGCCAGTTCTGGTATAAGGCTCCTAGCTTGGGATGTAGCTTTCTATGGCTAGCTTCAACATGTACAGAGAAGTCAAGATTCTGGTCAAGTCAGACCCTGAGATATCTAAATGAGGAGCAAACCTCCAGAAAAGTTCCATCCAGGGTGTGGAATGAGGGCAAGGAGGGGAGCCGAGAGAGTCTCTGCTTCATGCCAAAGGTTAGGGAGACTATTTTCTTGGTGTTGAGAAACAGCTGATTAGAGTGTGACCAGAGTTGGACATCATCGAAATCCTTCTGTAGTTTGGTCACCACATCAGTAGTTGTGGGTCTGGATGTATACAGTACAGTATCATCCGCATACATGTTAATGGCAGAGTTTGGGCAGGCAGAGGGCAAATCATTTAGGAAAATGGAGAACAGGAGCGGGCCAAGGACCCAGAGGTGTTGTTGCCAATTCTGACAGATAGGGACCTGCATGCCAGATAGGAGTGGAATCAGCTGGTGGCCTCACTAGACAGCCCTGCAAGAGCGAGCTTAGATAGGAGGAGTGAGTGAGAGACAATGTCAAATGCTTTAGCCAGATCGACCAAAATAGCAGAGGTTATATCACCTTTATCCATACCTGTAAGGATGGCGTCTGTGAGCTGTAAGAGGGAGGTGGAGATAGATTGGGATTTTGTAAAACCAGACTGGTAAGGAGAGAAGAAGGAAGAGGAATCAAGAAAGGAGGAGAGTTGTGAGAGGACAATGTGCTCCTGCATCTTAGCTAATATAGGGAGGAGTGAGATGGAGGTGGTGGTTGCCAGAAGAGGAGGGGTCACCGCCCTTAGAAGAGGGATGACTGTGTGACTGTGGCATGCTTCCACTCCAATGGGATTTAACAGAGGCAGAAGGAGAGGTTGAAGAGGCAGCCAGGGGCTTGCGATGGTGGGGAGCCGACAAATAGAGCATTTTGGAGTCCAGACCTGAAGGGCATTTCCTTTGAGGGGTTAAAAGAGAGGATTTCTGCAAGCACGTTGGATGTGTTGACAGGGTGAAAGGAGAAGGAAGGAGAAGGAGTTGAGATTGAGCATGGGGGGGAGGGTTAACTGCGTTAGGCAGGACTGTCGGATGGGAATATAAAAGTGCCAATGCACAATTAGCGATAAATGCGTTAAACTCATTGGCCACTACAGGAGCATCGGAAAAAGAGTGGCCGCCGATGACGAGGACAGGGGTGGGAGGCTGGGCAAAGGAGGCTTTGAAATTATTTGCTTTAGCCTGGCGTATTAGTCTCGTGCAGCCATTTTGGAGAGAATTATATTTTAGGTGATCGTTAGCTTACCGGAGGCCTTGTAGGACTTCCACGCCTGGTCCCTGGCCTTGAGTTGATCCATAAGATCAGCTGAGAGCCAGGGTAGATGGATGTCCTTCACATGAGCCCATCTGAGAGGTGCGTAGCAGTTCCAGACCTCCAAGAACCTTGATTTGAAATACTCCAGGGCCGAGTCTATAGTTGTGGACAGGGAGATAAAGGACCAAGCAGTATTTGTTAGGTCATATAAGAGAGAGGCAAGATCCAGGGATTTAAAGGACCTAGTAAGTATTACTCTGGGGGGAGGCGCCTTAGGTCTACATATTTTTCTTACCAGGTAGATCATGTGGTGATCACTAAGGCAGTCCGGCAAGAGGCCGGAAGCAGTTATACGATGGGGGTGGGAGGTATGGGCCAAATCAAGAAGGGAGTGGTTCAGGGATCTAGTGTTCAGGCGGGTGGGCTCAGTAACCTATTGGGATAGATTTAGGGAGGCCACCTGATTGCAAAACTTAGAGCTGGCACTGGAAAGCCAGTTCAAATTGAAGTCACCTAAGATGTAAATCTCACCCCCAGGTGCGTGAGATTTTAGGCAGCAATAGGTAGCAACATCTTCATGAATCCCAGGTCAGTAAAATCTGTACAGCAATCTGGCAAGGGTGCAATCCCTCCCCGAGTGACCAGCCATAGGACTATCATGTGCTACCTGTAACAACTCAGATCTATACTTTTGTGGTATAACCAATTGTTCTATTTGTTCCTGCATCTGGGGATTAACACAAACTGCACAGTAGCCCATTACATTTTTTAAACATTGGTTCACCCTGTTTTTGTTTCACCCCCAGCTGCTTAAAGTAACCTTGAAGAGAAGTATTGTTAGTTTGCTCTGAAACAAAATCACAATCAGTTATCAGTTTACTTTCAGCATTTTCATATATTAACCCTTATGTTCATCAGTCTTTGTTGCCACTGTTTCTCCAGGCATCTTTTTCTTTCCTGGACTTCCGGATCTTGGAGCTGTGCACAAACAAGTCTGAATCAAAATCAGCAAGGAAAAGAGTCCCACCACTTGAGATTTTCTTTGCCTGTGCTCTTGTAATCTCAGCTGCTGAAACTGCAGGTTTTACTCCCTCTGTGATTAACTCACTAAATCTTGGAAATTCATTTCCAATAATCACAGGTACAGGTAATGTAGGTACTACCCCCACTTTCATTTGGTATGACACCCTATTAATATTCAGTCACTTGAGTGGTAAGATAGTATCGAGTGTCCCTGTGGATGCAGATGACACCAGTACCTGGTTCTTTTGCACAGTTCTTTTCGAGAACTTCAACATGCACCAGGATTTGTCTGCTTCCCGAATCTATGTCATTTCACAGTCTTATCTCCCACCTTGACATTTGTTAAGTACTTGCCCTGATTTGCTAAGCCAAATTTGCTCCAGTGTTACTCTCCTTATTACAGCAGTTTCTTACAATATGGCCTGACTTATTACAGTTATGGCAAACAAAATCTTTGGATACAGATTTGTTACCCCTACTAGAGTTCTTGTCAAACTTAGAGTTAAATTGGGGAAAAGAGGGTCTTATTGGTGCTTAGAAAATGGGTAGGAGAAAGGTAACTCTGATTGGCTAATACCAGACTCTAGTTGGTTGGGTATCAGTCAATAGAGACTGGAAAAAATGACTCCCACTGTGAGGCCACCTGATCACCTTAGAATGGCATTGCACTGATAGAATGTTACATTTTGAACAGCAGCCATCTTTACTTTCCTCGGTTAGTGAGAGATAGACCTACCGTACTATGGTGTGACAGAGAAATGAGTGTCTAGACAGTGCACGTAATAGAAAAAGCAAAACGACAGCATTAGCATGTTGACAAAGTCATTTAAATTAGTAACATAGTCTGTAACACTGACAGATTACCTGCATCCCTCGCGGTTCATCTTGTTTTTTTTTTATCAGTGAGCAACTATCATTTTATATTTGAAATGAGAGGCTTAAACTGTAAAGTAGCAAGCAAATTGACAGCATGGGCAGAATTCCCATAGTCAAAGGAAATGTAAAAATGCCAAGTTTGACGGTGATCGTGTACAGCCATAGCACACAGAGTTCTCCTATGTGAAACTATCTCTGCAGCCGACATGATAGCTGTACAAAAGCTTGTAGAAACAATCTCCCCAAACTTGTAAATTGTGCGACGCCTGTCACAACTGTGCCACTGTACCCATATCAAGTGTATAAAAAGTAGCTTACGCTTCCTCCATTAAGTAAATGTATCATCCTCAGCTGTATTTCTTCAAAGCAACCAGCTGACGAATAAATTAAGTGAGCTCCACTGCTTGGATATCTCTTGCACCCGTCTCTCCTGTCATCACACCATGGTTCAAAAAGCAGTTTGCTCCAGTGAAAATGTAAATAGAAAAGTTTGTGATGCTGCCTCTGTATCAATACAGTGCAACCTGACATTATACATACACAGTTAGCATCTCTGGTGGTTTAAATCCCTAAACTGTGCGCTGTCCATCTACTCATTTCTCTGTCACTCTATTAAAAAGTGATCAGCATGACAAGAGCGCATTTGGGGCCCACGCTTGTTATGTAGAAGCATGCGGAAACTCAGTAAAACAAATCAACAAATATTACAAAAACCAGTATCCATATAGGTAACTGTTAGTATTTAGGCAAGGACACTCAGGCTGATTATGGTGTTCAAGTATGGATAGCACAATAGTACAGTGGTGTCTGTGAGACCGATGTCCCTATGGGATGAATGATTATACGAGCACCAGTATTTCCTTTGATTTTACATACCGCAGATGGATATCCACCTGCGACATGTAAACGAAGAAAATACAGGTGCTTGTATGATCATACTGCCACTGTCATACACAGCAGCGGTTCCCAAGATAGCGTTCTCCGTTGCCACCAGCAGTGGACTGACCATGGATGTATGTATTTTTCTACCTATTATATAGTATAAGGCAAAGCAAGTTTTGTTCTCTCATGTATCCCACAAGGGACTATTTTTTTATCTTCTTGTAATTTTTTTCTAAATAAATACAAATTGTTTAAAAGTGTTAAATGTTTGAGTGCATTTATTCTAAAAGGTACATTAGTCCATTTTCTAAACACAATAATACCCTCCAGGGTGGACGGTACTGGGCCATACCGGACCGCCCATAGGCTATAAGGCCTTCCGCCTGCGGCATTGGGCCTCATCATGCCCCTGGGTGGTCTGGTATTGCCCAGTACCGCCCACCCTGTTGGGTATTATTGCTTGCTTGTCTGTTACAGACTACTGGAGCATCTGCCTGGCCATCTGGTAGTCTTCAGCCAAAGAAACTGCCTTTTCCCCACTTTTTGATTTGTGTTCTTTTACCCAAAGCTGAACATCTGTAGGCACGATGTTGATGAACTGCTAGACTGCAAGTGTTGATCATCTGTGGGACTGTTTTGCCCTCTGGTTGCAGCCATTTAATAAGCAGTTCTTTGAGTCTGGTGAAGGCTTCTTGAGGATTATCGACTGAGTGTTACTTCAGAGACTGGAATCTTTGCCTATAGGTCTCTCCTGGGATGTCATATCATTTCAGGACTTCTCTTTTCATCAGGTCATAGTTTTCTGACTGTGCAGTGTCCATGTTGCTGTAGGCAAGTTGGGCTTTACCTGTCAGGTAAGGCACCAGCCTGAATGCCCATTGCTGTTTTGGCCATAGACAGGCTGTGGCAACCCTTTCAAAAGTTGTCCGGTATGCTTCAATATCATCTGAGGGACACAACTTTGTAAGTTTAATGTCTTTTAAGTTGTTTGTGTTTTGTTGCTCTCCTGGACCTGTGCCAGATCCTCCAGCTTTTTTTTTTTTGTAATTTCTATTTTTGCCCCCTTGATCACTGGCACTGTCACCTGGATAACCCTCCAGTGCACAACCTCATGGGAGGACCCCCCTATGGAGCCATGGCTGTACCCCCCCAGGTGGGGGTGAAGTGGGGGAGGGGCCCTGGCTCCACCCCAACCCCTGTGCCATGCTTTTGGATTTCATCAGGTCCTTTTCCATGGATTGGGGCACTAGTAGCTGAGAGCCATTTGTCCAGCTCACTTGCTGGTGTCTCACTGGGGCAAGCTTTTTCCTATACGCCTCAGGAGTGTGATGTGCACATGACACCATGGTTTACATCAGCATCCATTATGCTCCACCCCAGGTCTCAGTGCTCATGCATGCTGAACCACCAGATTCCGCTAGAGGTCAGTCATGCACCGAGCCAAGGTTCCCC
Source organism: Neoceratodus forsteri (assembly GCA_016271365.2). Taxonomy (NCBI): domain Eukaryota; kingdom Metazoa; phylum Chordata; order Ceratodontiformes; family Ceratodontidae; genus Neoceratodus; species Neoceratodus forsteri. The sequence continues at coordinate 761,687,844 of CM057453.1, forward strand.
CTTCCCCCCGGAGGAAATGAGCAGTCCTACAGATGCTCGAGCCTCCTCCCCCTGGCCATCCCTCCGACGACACAGTCCCTGCTGTGCTAACGGGCTGGTCAGATCCTCCAGCTCTGATAACTTGCAAGGCATCCAACCATCGCTGCATCTATTCCCTTCTTTGCTTCTGGAGTTGCTGCATTCCTTCTTTTCTCTGTGCCTCTAAATGTTGAATCTCCTTTTCTCTCTGCTTCTCCATCTCTTTTTGTTGTATAGTCCACCATTTGAAAGAGGCAGTCAGGCTTTCAGGTTCTGTCACTGCCTGTTCTTCTTTTTCTGTCACTAGTGCTGGCTGTACAGTCTCAACTTGGACTTTTGTCTCTGCTAGTTTGGCTGCCATTCTTCTGGTAATCACTCCTGGACTTGCTGCTGCAGAATGTATACCTTTCTTCTATGCTTCCGTGGTTTCAGGTCTAGTACCCATGCACAAAACTTCTGGCTTAGAGTATGCATGGTGAATCCCATTGCTAACATTATCTGTCATCGAGGCATAGGTCAGGAAGCACAGGAAAACTAGGAGCAGTTTTAAAATTCATAAGTAGCATGTTATTATTATCAAATAATAAAATAAAAATAAAAAATTGCTCAGGATAGTGAAATACAAAGGCAGTACAAACAGATAAAACAAAAGTCCTTCATCTGAGAGTTTCTTTCCAGTTTCTAAGAAGTCTCCCTAGCAAAAATACTGCTGCTCTTTTTATAACAGGTCTTTGCCTGACAATTAACTTCTTCATCCTGAGTTTGTTAAGGAGACATCCTGTGTCTCATAAAATGTATCAGAGTTGTTGTCAGTTTCTTTGCAGAGCAGGCTTACAAATAGAACAGTGTCCCAAAGCTGGCTTCCTGCTGACAGCTCTACAAAAGAGTTTGTAAACAAGCCTGAGAGGAGCTCAACCTGAATCACAGGTTAACCCCCTAAATTCCAAATAGCTTTTTGATATCATTTCAACAGTATAACTAGATACATTTCAAACTAGGAGGCAGTATAGTGTAGTGGTTTAAGGCTCTGAGCTGCAAATCTGCTGACATCCAGCAGACCAGACCTGGGGTTGAATCCCACAGCTTCCACTTGCATACTGTGTGACCCTGAGCAAGTCACTTAACTTCCCTGTGCTCCCAGGTTGCACCTGTAAAAAAGCTTTCAGCTTAGTGTGTCTCACCTGGTTAAACAACTAAAATAAATAAAAAAACAAGTGATCCCAGGTTCACAAATATTTGTATAACTGCAGATATGCATTGAGAAGGAAAAGACAGAAACAGCAGGTGAAGGCAGAGAGATAGTGCAAGGAGGAGAATCATGAGACTGCGAGATTGATCAGTTCCTAGGTCTCACAAGAACAGTTGGTTGTGCAACCAGACAGACAAGAGACAGAAGAGGACAGGATAGAACAGATCCTTTTGTTTAACCTTTTCTGCATAACCATTGGGACAGGGCCTTATTCAACCCTGTCACAGGGTAGAGGAACAGTGGGCCAAATTAAGGTATGGCATAGCAAAGGCAAGAAACTCACTGTGCAACAGAAGTGAGCAAAAACAGGAGGAAAAAGAGACCACCATGGTTCTCAAGGGAAGTGGCTGCAATGATTAAGGCTAGAAGAGTAGCATTCAGGAGGTACAAAAGAAGCAGATGGAACAGCATTGGGAGGAGTACTGGGAAAAGCAGAGGGAAGCAGGGAAGGTAATGAGGTACACAAAGGCGCAAACTGAGGAAAGAACGGCTTAATTGGTAACTAAGATGGACATGGCCTTTTTAAGGTACATAAGTGAAAAGAGGAAGACAAAGGGGGGGGATTGTGAGGTTAAGAAGAGCAAGGGGCATGCCGTCCCAGTGACATGGAGGGCTAAGGCAATGTACATCTTACCTCCAACCACACCAGCACCCCAGGGTTGAGAACGGCCTCGAGTTACTTGGCGGCCGGTGAGGAGAGGAAGGATCGAGCATTCCAGGACAGCTATCCTTCCTCAGGGAGGGAGGGAGAAAGATGTGGTCCACTGCTTGCCTACCACACAGTAGTGGCTGGATGGCAACTCATGTGGCACCACTAAGAAGGGAAGGGAACCCCATGTTCCAGTCACTGGGGATGTTTCCATGGAGGTGAAGCATGTACATTGCGGCCATTACATGTCCTGTGGGCCCCGGGGAGAAAATGGTGGAAAAACACCCTGGCGGTGGGATGAAGCCCGACCTTCCTCAGGCCCTGCACCAGTGACCAGGCACAACCACAGTCCTGTGGCAGGATGGCAGTGAAGGTAAGTTCTGGAGAAGCGGGGTGATGGGGCTGGTGAGGTCAGTTGGAAGGAGACCATCAGGGAGGAACAAGGAGGACAAAAATGTATATGAAAAAAACAAAGGTGAGGGGAGACTGTGCAAATGAGGAGCAGGAAAAAGCAGATAATCTGAACAGATACTTCTGTTCAGTATTCACAGTGGAAAGGGAGGGAGATGGACCCCATAAAAGCAGCAGGAGTTGTAGGGGAAGGGAGGTACTGTAGATACAAGGCCATTCATAGAGGAAAGAGTCCTAAGAGGACCTGTGAAACTGAAAGTGGATAAGGCTATGGGGCTGGATGGGTACACCCAATGGTGCTAAGGGAGCTCAGGGAGGTACTGGCTACACTTCTGATAGCTCTATTTTACAACTCACTGGAAACAGGAGTGGTTCCAGAGGATTGGAGGAAGGCAGATGTAGTCCTGCATCCTTAAAGCAGCAGCAGGAAGGAGGACTGCAACATAGGTCAGTCAGTTTTACATCAGCAGTGGGGAAGTTAATGGAGGGCTTATTTATTTATTTAAAGGTTTTACCAGGAAGGCATACTGAGCAGAACAACTACTCAATTTCAGATGCGACCTGGGGGCAGGGGTACATGGAGTACATACAAGATGGACAGATAGACTACATTTCAGTCACAATATAAACTCACAGGGTTGAGAGCAGAACAATGCAAATTGGGTAAACTGTACATTCTTGCATTGACAATATGGAATAAAAACGGATTAAGTGCAGACCACAAGTCACTGAGCGAGGCAAGTGTCTAATGGGAGTAGTGCAGGTACATAATAAAAGCAACAATTGCATAGCGGCCTTGGAGCCTGTCAGTACCTACAGCTGACGTTGGTACATGTGCAGGTGGAGGAGAAATGGGTTTTGAGAAGAGAGTTGATGTTAAGCCTGGGGTGGTTTGCCAGAAAGCCAGGGAAGGGAGTTCCAAAGTTTGGGCATGTGATAAGTGAAAGCTGACTGGCCTGCTGAGGTGGTCTGTGGGATGGACAGGTGACGGAGTCACAGTTTCTAGTGCATAACCCAGGGAGGTGGAGGCTGAGAGAACTGAGGTTAGGTAAGGAGGGAGGAATGTGCCCAGTATTTTGCAGTGATGCTAGCACAGTGTGTGAGGTGCCTGTCCTGGAGTGAGAGGAGACCGAGGGTCCTGTATAGGTCGCAGTGGTGAGTGGTGGTGGGCAGTCAAGGGCAAAGCGCCAGAAGGAGTGGAAGAGGGGGTCCAGTCTGGCTAGGGTGGACTTTGGGTACTGTAGACTACATCACCGTAGTCAAAAATCAGGAGGATCATCTTATGCACAATTTCTCAGTGAGCAGGCATGGGGATGCAGCCACAATTTCAGTACAGAGCTCCCAACTTGGGATGAAGCTTTTGTGGATGGCATCTATATGCACAGTGAAGTCCAGGTGCTGGTCAAGCCAGACCCTGAGATAGCTGCAAGAAGTGCAGTTCTCCAGAGTAGTCCCATCCAGGGTGTGAAGAAGGGGTGGAGGGAGCCTAGAAAGTCTCTGTCTTGTGCGCAAGGTCATGGAGATGGTTTTGGCATTGAGAAAGAGTTGATTTGGGTGAAACCACTGCTGAACATTGTCAAAGTCCTGCTGGAGTCTGGTCACCACATCAGAAGCCGAGGGCAGGGAGACTCGGTTCCGCCCCGATGGTGATGGCAGCATAAGGGACCGCTCCGATCCCTTCCTAGATAATTTCTCCTCTTACTTGCTAGATCTTCAAAAATACTAAGAACTAACCATGAACAAGAGGGGGAATAAAGGATCTGAATCAGTAAAGTCAAGGAAAATAGATGAATACCTAGAGGATGATGTCCGATCGGAATCTGAGGCCTCCGAGTTGGAATCTGCTCTCCCGCAAACTTCGCTGTCTCCAACTAAATCCATTTCCTCGGACTACCACACACCAAAAAATAAATCTAAAAAAATTAAACTAGATACGATCTACCACGAATTGTGTGCATTCAGGGCGGACATCATGCAGCTCTATACAGAAATCCGGAAAGATGTAACTTTAGAATAGCGAACTGACGACTCTGAATGCCAGATCACTGCAACCAAAACCGAGTGGACAATTTGGAAAATTTAGTAAGCAATGGCAAGAACAACAGGGATTCCCAAACAGCGACTGGCTAAATTTACCAAAGAGAATTCTACACCTGCAGCTAAAGATGCTTGAAACTCTATAGGTACATTTTTAATGCCTCGGCTGCGCTTGTCTATGGGAGGCTCGAGGTACGGGAGGGGGTTGGAAATGGAGAGGGGAATGAGGTTATGATTAAGTCTACACCGGGTCTTGGCCTATGAGCCACCCCTGACTCTAGCCCATGGTGTTAAGCCCTCTAGATCTGGGCGACACCTGGTCACTTGTCGGGAGAGCTCTGGAGGTCGTGCCTCGCCACTATTCTCCCCTCCCCCCCATAGACTCCAGGAGGCGACATAACAAAGGTCTGGAAAGGACAACCTTTACTCCTCGAGGTACTTTATCTGTCTTTGGAAGTAAGGGGAGAGAACTGACTTACATACACCATTCAGAGCATGCTTAGTTCTTTCCACTCACTATTGATGTCCTCTTGTTGGATTTCCCTCCTATGTGTGTTTTTTTAGACTGACTTGTTGACTGGTCCATAGAGGAAAAATGTCCTCTTAACAATAATTTAGGAACAATATGAGCTGCAGAGACTGGGCTACAGAGATGTGTTGTGTCTCACAGGCTTTACTTTTTCTTCTTATATGCTAGACCATTAGTTCTCAGACTTTGTCATAGTGAGCCTCACTTAAGTCATGGAAATGATCTTGAGCTTCCCCCAAACATTGAAATAATCTTGGGCCTTCCTGAAGAAAAACAGCATACTTCAACAGTGCATCTGGAATGAAGTGAAACTCCTTAGAGTAGCTAGTTCTCATTTTATTCAGCTTATTGTAGCCCTCCAGCCACCCTACTTGCTCTACTACTTTGACTCTTGAACCGTTGTTACCCCTTGTTGCAATGTCTTCGTGGGTCAGACTGATTTCTCTGTCTGTTTTCCTTTTTCTGGAATAACATTTCTACCACCTTTGCCTCTCCCCTCTTACCCTGCTCTAAAGCAACTTCTCAGGGGTTCTTTTCCACTGTTGCTCCTAGTACAGTACCTCTCTGCTTAACCCTTGCATTTGGGCTGTTCTGCCACCAGTCTTATTGGTCAACTGTTACCTCTCATTATTTGTTCAGTGTTCCTATTTGTTTGTACTATTGTTCATTTTGTATTGCTTGACTGGTTTGTAGTTACCTTTTGAATGATATTCACTCCCTATCCTTCCTCGGGTACACCTTAAATGAACCTTGGATGAATGTAGCTTCCTGGTCATTGATTTGTAAATAAATGCATAAATCCACCTGGTATTATCCTTTTTCAGAAAAAATATCTGAAACTCAAACTTTAAATATAGTTCTTTTTCAGACTTGCTTGAGCCTCCCCTGGAACAGGTTGGGGCCTCCCCAGGGAGGCTGGCCTCACCACATGAGAAACCCTGTGCTAGACAATATGGGAAGGGGTTCGATGTGTGATATGAGGTTCCTAAGAGATCCATTTCAGCAACTTAATGGGACATTCACCATTATATATTTTTATCTTTTCTTTTCTCCCCCTCCTCTTTTTTGATTTTTTTCTCTGTATCTTCTTTTTTTTACTTTTGGGCCTCATCAGCCAAGGAGGGCCCGAGGCAAGGTAGGCCTCGGATCTAACCCCCCTTCTGGGTTAAAGCCTAACTCCACCAGTGCACACCCAGTATTTAAAGGGAAACAGGAGAAGGTTTCCCCTACCTTGGAAGCTTCCATAAATTTTGTTTTTGACTTACCTGTAATTTGGAATGTGATATTGATAACTACAAATGTTACCAACGTTTACTTGATTAATAAGTTAAGAGGTATTTTACTGCAATTATTCTTTTTAGGGTTAATGAGTTATTTGATGTTCATTCATGCCCTGTTGGCATGTCAGTTAATGTTTAGTGAACAACAATAGGCACCACTACTTATCAGTCTTACAGACATAAGGATTGTTATTATCAACATGCTTAATAAGAAAACGCAACAGGCCCTGCAATCCAGTAGAAATATTGGTCTAAGATTCCACCCCAGGATTCAAAAGAATAGGAAAAGGCGGGGCAGGAGGTTCCCTTTGGAATTAGGGACAGAAATAGGGGGGACCCTCTTAAAGGGACACTGTCAACCTGTTTTTCATCATATTATTTCTTGTTGAAACCTCACATTTTATGATTGCTTACCCTCTCTAAAATTCACTGATGTTGCTGTTTATTTTGTCTGTATCCTTGCTTAGTAGAACTGAAGTGCATGGCAATGTATATTTATAAACAACCTTGTTTTTGTTTACAGTCCTGGTTCTGTTCTTACTGCATATGTCCTGAGCATTAGAAACACACACAAACAATGCAGTCACTCATAAGGCAATAGCCTCCTAATCTCCCAATACATCATGAGGGGCTAGACTATTTTGTGGATGTTCCTAAGTCCAGGAAAGATGTATTTGGAGTTGATCATAGAATGTAAACAAACCTGTTTTGGTGTGATAACACCAGTATGTTGGGCAGTCTGTTTTTTACTTTTTAGAAAGAAAATAAGAGTCAGAATCAAGCTACCAGCAACATCAACAATCTTTACAGAATTTTGGCAATCATAAAATAAGTTTTTTAAACTCGGGATACTTTGAAACCTAAAGAGGTTGACAGTGTCCCTTTAAAAGAAAGATATTTCCCTTATTTTAGTTAACATGGCTAACACATCTCTAATCATGTCATTCAATGTTAATGGCATTCATAATCCAGTAAAACGTAAACATTTATTATGTTATGTTAAACAGCAAAGGCCCGATGCGATTTTTACTCCAAGAGACCCATCTTTCACACATGGACCATTCTAAATTGAAGGCATGGGGATTTAAAGAGGTGGTGGCCTCATCCCATGTTTCTGGGCGGAGGCAGGGGATTGCAATATTGATTCCGCATGGAACACAGTTCCAAGTGCAGAACCAGATTATAGATACAGAGGGAACTATGCAATTGTTGTGGGCCAACTCTATTCAAGCAGATTACACTGACCTCGCTCTACCTTCCCCAGGGAGTAAGGCTAGTGTGGCCAAGATTTCTGGATGCCCTACTGCCCTCAATACAAGGCATGTGTGTTATTGGAGGACTTAATGTCACCTTGAACACTATGTTAGACTCCTCTAACCCCTCTAAACATGGGGCATCGACTATCCAAAATACTTAAAACTAACCCTTCCTACACTGGTTCTCATAGATGTCTGAAGCCACTTTTTCCCTCGGTTAGGCATCATACGCATCATTCCCTAAACCAACACTGTGGCATGACTAGACTACTTTTTATCCTCTCTGTTGAACACCTTGAATATATTAGGGATATGTACGTGGGTCATCCCTTCTTTCAGATCATGCTCCCTGTTCCTAAAATAAATGTGGCAAAGCCTAAAACAAAAGTTTTGGCAACTCAATTTATCCCACCTACAGGACCCAGAATTCATCCAACTGGTTAAATCTCGATACCAATTATTCAGGCAGATAATGTCTCCCCGGATACCTCTGTGACAATTAACTGGGACACCCTTAAAGCGGTCCTTAGGGGTGATATTATTAAGTATACTGCCTATAAAAAGATATAGGGAAAAAATGGAGCGGGACTTACAGGAGGTTCTATCGGTTTTACAGACGAGGTTATACCAGGGTGACAATTCTGTTAAACCTGAACTATCGGTTACTAAACAGAAACTCCAAAGAATAACTGATCAAAAAATAGAGCAACAACTGCTATATTTAAAACTTAAGTCGTATGAGGGGCGTCTCAGGGAGCCAGAAATTTGGCGAGATGCCTAAGAGGTTCCAGAAATCAGGCAATGGTCACCAAACTTCAAAATCCCCAGACTAACCAGCTCCTATCTCACCCCACTGCCATTAGGCAAACTATGGCAGATTACTATAAGCTTCTGTATACCGAGGATACTTGTCCCAGCCCACAGCAGTTGGCCTCAAAACTCCAGAATACTCATTTGCCTTGTCTGAGTGCTCAGCAAGCTGAGAGCTTGGTATGTCCTATTACTGAGCAAGAAATTAAAACTATCCTCAAACTGACAAAAACTCAGAAAGCTCCGGGACCAGATGGGTACCCAAATGAGTTCCTTAAACACTTTCAGAAGCTACTCATACCTATTATGCTACCAGCTTTCAGGAAGGCGCCCCCCCCCCTTCCTGGCGATATGCTGAAATTATAGCCATTCCAAAGCCAGAAAAGACCGCACCTTGGTGGCCTCCTATTGCCCCATATCTAAATTAAATTGTGACTATAAAATCTTTATGTCAATTCTAGCTCACAGAGTTGACATACTTTTGCCCCAGCTAATTGACAAAGATCAAGTGGGATTTATCATGAAGCGCCAAGCGCACGATGTGGTAAGAATGGTTTTATTACTTTCACAATATGCTACTCAGAGAAAAATTCCTTTAATCTTACTTGGACTCGATGCCGAGAAAGCTTTTGATAGGGTGTCATGGCCCTTTCTATGGGCCACATTACAACAATTTGCTTTCCCTGAGGAATTGATACCCCAAATTCAGGCCATGTACCATTCCCTGTAGCATACCTTAAATTAGATGGCTTAATCTCTTCCCCATTCCCATTGCTTAGGGGTACAGGGCAAGGCTGTTCACTATCCCCACTCCTTTTTGCACTTTATTTAGAGCCCCTGGCCACCAACCTTAGACACCAGGCCAACACTGAAGGGATTCCCTTAGGAGGTAAAATATATAAGCTCTCCCTATTCGTGGAAGATGTCCTTTCAACCCTGACTTCCTCAGAGACATCTGTCCCAGCAGTCTGGGAACAATTACAGATTTTCGGTAATCTTTCCGGATATAAAATAAACTGCTCCAAAACTGAAGTGCTCAATTTCTTTTCTTCTCCAGACAAATGAAATCAGAATTCCCTTCCGTTGGCACAGAATCAAGATGAGACACTTAGGGTCAAAATCCCTGCTCGGTTAATGCACCTAGAAATGGTGAACTTGGAGCCAATTACTCAACAGATCGCCTCTGATCTGTCTAGATGGATGCAGCTGTTCCTTGGGATGATCAATCAGATAGAAGTGATCCAACAAAATGTTTTACCCCGTTTACTATTTTTTTTACAAACCTTATCTGGCTTTCCTTCAGACTTTTATTTTCAGTCATGGGATAAACTGATCTCTAGGTTTATTTGGGAAGGGAGGGCACTCAGAGTGAAGTATGCACTACTACAGCTGCCTAGGATGCAAGGGGGGTTAAACCTACCAAATCTGAAAGAATATGCCAGGGCAGCCCAAACACATATGGCCCTTTTGCTTATAAACCCCTCTCATACGGCCCACTGGAAAGAAACTGAAATAACTTTAAACGGACTGGAATCATTGCCCTCTTACTTATTAGGAGACCCTTCAAGCTGCTACCCCTTATCTCGGTTTATGAAATTTACTGAAGAGTTCTTAAAGAACTGGCTCTACCTAATCCAGTTTAAGTTGACCATTTCTGAGAAACACTTCTAACTGCCCTAGCCTATAACATAGACCTTGCCCACCCTCCTTGAGCAATCACTTGAAAATGGGAACAATACTGTATTAGTTATGTCTTCCAACTGTTGGTCCTCTGGGGTCCATTCCTTCTTCTATTCACAATCCCTATATGGTCTACTCCCAGAGTGAGTTCCTGATTTTCCTGACACTTAAGAATAATCTTCCTCAGGTTGCTGACCCACTAGTTAAGATAGCGGAGGCCCCATCTGAAATAGTGAAACTAATCATCCATACCTTAAAAGGGGGAACTCAAGAACATATTATCAGTAGTATCTACCGGGCACTTCGCCCAGTAAGAACACTAGATTCTGACCAGGTGAGAGTCAGATAGGGTAGCGAAATAAACATAGAACTGGACCCAGACAGACGGATACAATCTACTTATTTTTACTCTAAGAATTTGCTTATGACATATTGGAGGGAATTTGCATGGAAGGCCAGGGTCAGATTTTTAGAACCCCAGACATCCAAGCTAAGTTTGAGATACTAGATAGAGCTATTGTTGAGGGTATGGGTATTCACCTGCAGGCCAAGAACACATATTTTGGTCTTGCCCACTCCTGTTGAAATATTGGAAGGACATTCTGATGGAACTTGATAGTATATTTAGTATTCCGAATTACTCACCCTGGGATCATCCTGACAGCGATGCCCCCACTGAGCAGCCAAATCAACTGGTCCCAATATAAACTTGTCACACTTTAATTCTAATTGCAAAAAGTTATAATTAGACTCTGGCTCACTAAGGTAGCCCGGTCAAGGCATCCTGGAGAAGCCTTACATATGAAGTATATAATTTGGAATGGCTTTTACAAGGTGAATAATAGGACAAACACCTTCAATGCTAGATGGAGAAATGGGTTTCATACCAGTTGGGGCATTATCAGGACTTTGTCCCATGATGAGGGGCGATAAAGTTCAACTAGTCTCTGAGATGTTGATAATTGGGAGTATGTCATTTCTGCATATTTTGGCTGCTCTTGGAGGATCTCCGAGACAGGTGTGAACGTATCTGGATAGCCCTGGTTAGGAAATGTATGGAATGCTTCACACCTTATCGTATAACATCCTGGAGACAGGCCTGGATTTTTCACTATCTGAAGAAACCAAATATGAAGTTTTTTCTGATGACTGTAAACAGTTTTGTTTGTACACATTAACTGATTTTCTCTGTTGTGCTAAGGGAACAAAAGAGCAATTGTGTTACATAATACTTGAATGTGGATGTAATGTTTTATGTCAAAATAAAATAAAAAGTTATATTTAAAAAAAAAAAGAAGCCGAGGGTCCGGATGTGTACAGTACTGTATCATCTGCATACATGTGAATGGATGTGTGTGGGCAGGTGGCGGGCAGGTCATTGAGGAAAATGGAGAATCTAAGCAGGCCAAGGACTGAGCCTTGTGGTACACCAGAGGTAACCGCGAGTGGAGCGGAGGTGGCGCTGCCAGTTCTGACAGACTGGGATCTGCCCTTCGATAAGCATGAAACCAGTTGGTGGCCATGCTTGAGAGCCCTGCAAGACAGAGCTTCGACAGAAGAAGGGAGTGGGAGACAGTGTTGAAGGCTTTAGCCAGGTCGACAAAAATGGCAGCAGTGATGTGTCCATTGTTCTTACCAGCGAGGATAGAATCTGAGAGCCTTAGGAGAGAGGTGGTGGTGGAGTGGGACTTCCTAAAACCAGACTGGAAGGGAGTGAAAAAGGAAGAGGAATCAAGATAAGAGGAGAGTTGAGAGAGGGCAAGGTGTTCTTGGATTTTGGCCAGTATAAGGAGGAGGGAGATCAGGCAATAATTCTCAGGAGCTGAGGGGTTGCCACCTTTAGGGAGGGGTATGACTGTGGCATGCTTCCACTCAGTGGGGATAGCAGTTAGAGAGAATGACAGGTTGTACAGTGAAGCCGGGGGGGGTGGCTATGGCAGGAGCCGACAAGTGTAACAGCTTGGAGTCCAGGCCAGTAGGACATTTGCCCTTGGAAGGGTTAAGGGTGAGCAGGGCTTTGCGAACTTGAGCTGGGGAAATTGGACAGAAATCAAAAGGGTGGGCGAGCTGGAATTGCTTGGTTTGTGGGGAGGGAGTTTGCTGGTTTGGAGGGGAGGGGGTTTCCAATACAGTAGTGAGATTGGCTAAGAGTGATGAGGTGCAATCTGTAAAAAAGGAGTTGAAATGAGATGCCACCCGAGAGGGTTTGTAAGCGGAGAGCCAGCTGTGATGATTGCTGTGGGGTGCTGCACTGGAGGAGAGAATAGTGAGTTTACCACCTTCCAAAATTTGGTCGGCTGACTTAAATTGGAGTGGAAAGAGTCTTTGAAATACTTGGCTTTTGCCTTTCGTATTTGACTTGTGCAGGCTTTGCATAGGGCCCGATACTTTTGTCAAAGCATGGGCAAGCCAGAGATCTTGGCTGCCTTCCAGGACAGATCTCTGGCCCTGAGGAGGGCTGTGATATTTGCAGAAATATAAGGCAAGTGGGCACCTTTCACTTGATTACATCTTAGAGGGGCATGGAAGTTCCAGACCGCGGTAAACCTGGACTTGAAATACTCCAGGGTGGAGTCGATTGAGGGGGCACATGGGATGTAAGATCAATCAATACTAGCCAGGTCATCAAGGACAGATGCCAGGTCCACAGATTTAAAGGATCTGGACAGAATGGTGTGGGGAGGGGGTGAAATAGGTCTATGTATTTTCCTGGCAGTGTAGATCATCTGGTGATTGCTTAAGGCATCCGGTAGCAGTCCTGAGGCAATTAACCAGTAGGGGTGGGAGGTAAGGACCAGTCTACAAGGGAGTGGATTAAGGAGGGGGTTGTGACATGTGTCCTTTATTAGTCGTGAAAGGTTTAATTCTGCTGCCTGGTTACACAGCTTGGAGCAATTACCTGAGATCCAGTTCTGGTTAAAGTCTCCCAGGATATGAAGCTCATCCCTTCACACTAGTGATGTAAGCCTGTTTAGATGTCCCACTATGGAGATGGGAGTGGTGGTAGGAGAGCAATAACAGCCAGCAATAAAAATGGGGCTAGAAAAGGGGAGAGAGAGTTTAATTAGAATAGCGTTGATGGCATTAGTGGGCATGTGGAGCTGGATGGGGTATACTGCAGAGATAAGGTGATGTACATTGCTAAGCAACCACCTCATTTTTTGTTGGGGCAGTCGTGACAGATTAGGGTGTAGCCAGATATGGTGTGTTTGCCATCCTGACTGTGCGGTTTCAGCCAGGTCTCTGAGATAGACTATATGTCAGGTCATAGGGAGAGAATGATTGGTTGCAGTAGTGTAAGTTTGTTTAGGAGGCTGCGGATGTTTAGGTGGGCATGTTTTAAGCCTCGGGAGTTCGAGGGGTTGGGGTTTGGGCGGGGGTTGGACCGGGTTTGGTTCAATGTCCCTGCTAATAGTAGTAAGAGGGTAATTAGAATTTTGTTTTTGTCCCAGCCCGAAGAAACATGTAGGAGGGATTTGGTGACTCAGAGGGAGCTGCTCAGGACTCCTGGAACTAGGCTTTTAGGGCAATTAATCCTGCATGAAAGGTGGGTGGTAGGACAGAAGGACCTCCCACTAGTTTAGGTTGGAGGACATCAGGGAGCTGCACAGTGGTTGAGGTCAGGGAGGGTGGATTCCAAGCCTCCATGGTGTAGGGGACCGGTTGGCATTACCTCGGGGCAGGAGGACAGAGGTAGCGAGTGTAACGTGTTAACCCTCTAGTAGTTATGATTATATTTGTGATATAAATATACTGTATGTTTATTTGAATGTCTGCTTAGAGAAATGGCAGCCAGTAGTTTTTAAAGGGCCTGACCTTTGATCCCAAAGGCCCTGGCTTTGTTGAGAGAACAATTGACTATAGGAACACTGACCCAGTGAATGAATTAATTAAGGAGCCTTTGACGTATCCTGTCATGCCTGTGTTAGCTTTTATATTACATATCGTAAAACTTCAGTTACTTTGAAATCCCGGAAGCCATGGAAGTCTACATATTTTACGACATCCTAGGAAGCGGCAAATTCTAACAGCTATCTGTTACATCTCTCATCACTAGAAGAGAACAGTTTGTCAGGATGTGTTTTCTAAGGATCAAAGGTGAATGCTCTGATTAAAGAGACTGTCATATTTTGATATTGCTAACTTCGCAGATTTCCAGCCAGCAGTAAACTGACACCCTTTTGGATATACTTGGTCAGGTTACAAATTAATTACAGGACTAACAGTGACCTCATGAGCTGTGACCTCACAGGATAGGAGGGACATGCTGGCTTATTATCACGCTGGCTGAAAGGAGTGTACACACATCTATCTCTGGACTTCTAAGAGAACACACAAACTGTGTTCTAAAAAAGGCGCTTCTGTCACAAATAGGTAATAACAACTAGAAATTGAGTTAGCACTAGAAATTCAAGTACCAGGCATTTATTTTTTTGGGTTTTTGTAATTTTCAATTTATTTTGATTGTAACTATTTTATGTTACATGATCTATGTTTTGTATGTATTTACTATTTTTTCTTATTCTAGTAAACAGTTTGGTTTACTTAATCCTGCTTGAGTCTTTTCTTTTGCATGTGAATGCCAAGACAGTATTGGATAATTCTGACAACTGTTTAGGGGCTTAAGTGTGTCACTGTCTTGCTAAGTTAAGAAACTACCTAGGTCTCAAATTGAGTCAACAGGGTAGAACTGTGAACCAGGCTGGGTGCCCACTGGGTGAAGTATTGCACTGCATTTCCCTGAAGAGGGTGCGATATCTGTTCCTGTTAACTGGGCATGCTAGTGAAAAAGGGTTCATATTTTATCTCAGGACTCGAGGCTAGTAGGTGACTCGGACCCAAAACAGACAGGAGGGTTACCCTGTTTGTCTCCTGTTTACACATTCCACTTCAAGGTTTGGCACTGTGGGAGCAGAGGGCCTGACCTGCAGAGTGCGTTTGTGACAGATCTGGTTGGCAGCGGTGCGATTTTAAAAGTATTTGTAACACGAGCATTAACAGTCCAGTGTGTCAGATTGATAACTGTAACAGCTCACATGTAAAATAAGGCAGTGATTTAAAAGTAAAGAACTATATCATTGTGCTTACAGTCTAAGTTTCCTACCTGTTTTATTTTTCAGGTGTGTTAGTGTAGCCACAGCTTAGGGAAGAAGATGGCTTCAACTATAGTGAGAACACTGCAGACTACCTGAGGCAATTGTGCCAAGAGACAGAAGTCCAGCACGAGGGTGAGCCAAAAGCACCTTGTAGAGGCTCTTGTGGCAGCCGATGCCCAAGACCTTGAGTCACAGTCTGTGTCTGGAAAGGACCAAACCTTGGGTGTGGAGGGACCAGGGTCCAACGAGTGTCCAGATCCAGAGAGAAGGACAGCAGGACCAGTGCAAGCCAAGAGCCACAGCAGCAGAGGAAGGTCACCACCATTCTGGAGCCAGAAGAGATCAGACTGCAGACAGAGTTGTGGAGAATGGAGCTGGAATTTGAACAGAGGAAGTGGGAAATGGAGAGAGAGGAGAAGCGAGAGCAGCGACAAGCTGAGTGAGAGGAAAGAGAGAGACAGCTTCAGAGAGAGGCAGAGCGAGAACAGCGAGAGGCCAAGGAAAAAGAGAAACAGCTTCAAGGAGAGGCCAAGCAAGAGTGCAAGAGGAGATTTGAACTGGAGAAGCTACAACTACAAAGACTAGCGCCAGAGCAGGTAAGTGGCATGGGTGAACTGGGAATTCCAGTACTGGGTCACAAATTAAATTCTAAATTGATAGCTAAATTTAAAGAGGGGAAGATATGGATGCATTTTAAATTCCTTTGAAAAGTAAGTATTCAGGCAAAAATTCTCGAGAGTCCTGGAGCTTCCAGCTATCCCGCTGCTTATCGGAAAGCTTGTGATGCATTGGGTCAAATGGACAATCAGGATAGTAATGATTATGGCAAACTAAAAGCTGCTTTGTTAAAGAAATATGATTTAACAGCAGAGGCATACAGAGTTAAATTCTATAAGCTCAGGAGAAGTCCTGACATGAGCTATGAGGAGCTAGCCACCAAACAACGTCAGTTTGTAGAACATTGGTGGGAAGGGATTGAAGCAGACTGTAGAGAAAATTGAAAATGTTGTACTGTTAGAACAGTTTTTTTGGGGTGTACCCAGCAGAGCTGAAAACCTGGCTAGAGGACCAAGATCCAAAAACAGTGTAGGAGGCTGCCGAACTCTCAGACCGCTATACCAGGAGCAGACCTGCTCTGAGAGAGAATGGGTGGGCATGGCAGGGCAGAAAAGGAAAAGCACACCTTCAGGGCAGCTAAAACCCTGCCTGCCTCCACCAAAACCAGGAAGCCCCAGGTTACAAAGAAAAGATTTGCCTGATAAAAGAAATGAATGTTGGGTTTGCAGACAACCTGGGCACCTTGCCAGGCAGTGTCCAAAAAGGGCAGACAGTGCACAAAGTGGTGCTAGGAAAGAAGTGGGTTGTTTATGTGTCCCTGAAAGTGTGCCAGTAAACATGAGAGAACACATACACCCAGTTAAGGTGAATGGTGCAGATCCACGGATTAAGGGACATGGGGGTGTCCCTGACTTTGGTAAAAGGGGCTTTGGTAGAGCCTGAACGGCTTATACCCAATCAATTTGTGGCTGTACAGGGATTCACTGGGGAGGAGAAACTGCTGCCACTTGCTAGTGTTCTCCTGGACTGGGGTGAGACAGTGGAGACTGTGCAAAAAGTTGCAGTGGCAGAGAATCTTGCTCTCAATGTAATTATTGGGAACAATCTCTAAAAGGGGATGGTGTGTGCAGTTACCCGCAGTCAAGAAGCAAAGGTAAATTGTAGTTCTGTGGACTCCATAAAAGCCCCTGTGGAAACCACTGAGAGGCTGGTTCCCTAGCCTATGTCTCCTGATATGAAGAATAGTAAAAGGGTGGTGGAAATTCCTCAGGTAGCAGTTAAGAGAACAGCTACAGAAGGTTACTCTGAGAAAGGAGGTGTAGCCCGTTGTCAGAGGGTTAGGGATGGAAGTGACTCTGAATACCTTGATGCTAGAGCTAGGGACCCTAGTTTAGAAACTGGAGGGTCCTATCCCATGCCTTGGGAATGTGTAAAGATTTTGCAGCTGCTCAGAAAAATGACCCTAGTTTAAAGAAGCTAAGGACTTTGCAAATCTCTGACAGAGCACTGGTATATGACGGGAAACACAGAGTTTATTGGGTCAATGGACTGCTATATACGCAGGATGTAAGGACAGAGGGAGGGGTGGTGGGCAGGCAGCTTATCGCTCCCCAAGGGTACCGTGAGCGGTTGCTCAAGATTGCACATGGTATTCCCATGTGTGGCCATCTGGGAATCATGCACACTATGCAGCAATTGGCCCAGAATTTCTATTGGTCCAACTTCACCAAGCAGGTGAAGGAGTATTGCAGGTCTTGTCACCGGTGCCAAGAAATAGGGAAGGTGGGTAGGAAAACCCAAGCTGCCCTAATTTCCTTGCCCATAGTGGAGGAGCCATTCCAGAGGGCAGGAATGGATATTGTTGGGCCTTTGAATACCCCCAGCTCCTCCGGGAAGAGGTTTATCCTAACCGTGGTGGATTATGCCACCCAGTACCCAGAGGCAGTCGCCCTATCCTCACTGAGGACAGACAAAGTGGCAGATGCCTTGCTAGGGATTTGCTCCTGTGTTGGGTTTCCACAGGAGGTTATCACTGATTGAGAGGGTTCCTTCATGTGGGCCCTAATGAAATGTTTGTGGGAGAAGTGTGGGGTGGTGCAGAGGTGCATGACACCTTATCACCCACAAGTCAATGGGCTTGTAGAAAGATTCAATGGTACCATCAAATCGATGCTCCAAGTGTTTGTGGAACAGCATGGGAAGGACTGGGAGAAATACCTTCCCCACCTGTTGTTTGCATACAGGAAGGTGCCCCAAGAGTCGACAGGGTTTCCCCTTTGATCTTATATGGACGAGGGTATGTGGGCCCCTAGACTTGATCTGGGAGGACTGGGAGGCAAGCACATCACCCAGGGAACTCCCATAGTGGATTATGTCCTAAATTTATGGAAAAGCTGAAGGAGCTTCTGGGAATAGCCCAGAGCAAACTGGCAGCTGCCCAACAAAACTAAAGGTATGGTACAACCTCAGAGCCAGAGCTCACCATACACTGTGGGTCAGGAGGTCAGGTCCTAATCCCAGTCAGGAAAGATAAGCTGCAGGCTGAGTGAGCAGGACCGCATAAAGTAAGTCAGAAAGGTGAATGTCAGAAACTACATTATAGAACTACCTGACAGGCGACATACCCAAAGAATGTACCATGTCAAAATAATTAATCCATATGCTAATAGGGCTGACATGGTCTTTGCAATGTGTAGTCCTGGGGAGGGGACAGATGAAGGATACCCCCTTCTGGACCTGCTAGAAAAAAACAAGTGGAAGTCCTTTGTGGAGGCAATTGAAATGTTGCCCCAGTTGACCACGGACCAGATCCAGGAAGTAAGGGAGGTTTTAGCAGACTTTGCCCTATTGTTTAGCGCCAAGCCTGGACTGACCCCCTTAGAGATGCACAATGTGGAGACAGGGATGCAAGCACCCATACGGTGAACAGCCTATCAGGTGTCAGAGGCCATCCAAAAGAACATTAGGAGGAGGTGGAGAAAATGCATTCATTTAGGGTAATCCAGAAATCCCACAGCCCCTGGCCTCACCCGTAGTCCTTGTTCCCAAGCCGGATGGCTCTACTCATTTTGTGTGGACTATCATGGACTCAATGCAGTCAAAAGTCAGACGCCCACCCAATGCCATGGACGGACGAACTCTTGGACAAGTTGGGAGGGGCGACATACCTTACCACTATTGACCTGATAAAGGGGTATTGGCAGGTAAAGTTAACTGCCAGAGCTAGGGAGAGGTCAGCCTTCATCACTTCAATAGGGTTATTTGAGTTTAAAGTAATGCCTTTCAGAATTAATAATGCCCCTGCCACCTTCCAGAGGTTGGTGAACCAGGTATTAAATGGTGCTGAGGAGTACACCGTGTCGTACCTGGATGACATTGCCATCTTCAGTACCAGTTGGTAGGAACACCTGTCCTACCTTGAGAAGTGCTGGGCAGGATACAGAGGGCCGGGCTCACTGTAAAAGCCAAAAATTGCCAGGTGGCCATGACTGAGGTGGCATTCTTTCAGCATGTAGTAGGCCGGGGACTGCTCCATCCTAACCAAGCAAAAATTGAGGCAATCAAGGCATGGCCCAGACCAGAAACACAAAAGCAGGTTTGGAGTTTTCTAGGGACTGCAGGGTACTATAGGAAGTTTGTACCAAACTACAGTGCCCTGGCCTCTCCCCTAGCTGGCCTGTTAAAGAAAAGGATGCCTAAGAAAGTTATCTGAAAACCAGCCTGTGAACAAGCCTTTACACAGCTAAAGGAGGCACTGTGCAGTGCTCCTATATTAGCCAGTTCAGACTATAGTAAACCCTTTGTAGCCCAGACTGACACCTCAGATGTGGGTATTGGGGCAGTGCTATGTCAAACATCTAACCAAGGGAAAGATCACCCAATAGTGTACCTCTAAAAGAAGTTATTTCCCAGGGAGTAGGCTTATTCTACAGTGGAAAAAGAATGCCTTGCCATGGTGTGGGCACTAAAGAAGTTAGAGCCATACCTATACGGGCGGCATTTTGAGGTACAAACAGATTACAACCCCTTGGTTTAGCTGGCACAAATGGGTAAAACAAATGGTAGGCTGTTAAGATGGAGCCTTGCCTTGCAGGGTTATGACATGATTGTCTCACACAGGGCAGGGGCAAATCATGAAAATGCAGACAGGTTATCACGCAGTCTGAGCAGGAACTGAATTTGGGGAACTCATCCCATGCCTAGGAATAGATTCCCCAAGTTCAGTCTAGGAGGGAGGAGTGTAATGTGTTAACCCTCTACTAGTTATGATTATATTTGTGATATAAATATCTTTGTATTTGAATGTCTGCTTAGGAGAATAGCAGCCAGTAGCTTTTAAAGGGGCCTGACCTTTTGACTCCAAAGGCCCTGGCTTGCTGAGAACAATTGGCTATAGGAACACTGACCCAGTGAATTAATTAAGAAGCTTTCTTTTGACATATCCTGTCATGCCTGTGTTAGCTGTTATATAGCACATTGTTAAACTTCAATTACTTTGAAGTCCCGGAAGCCATAGAAGTCTGCATCTTTTATGACATCCTAGGAAGTGACAAATTCTAACAGCTATCTGTTACATCTCTCATCACTAGAAGACAACTGTTTGTCAGGATGTGTTTTCTAAGGATCAAATGTGAATGCTCTGATTAAAGAGACTGTCATATTTTGATATTGCTAACTTTGCAGATTTCCAGCCAGCAGTAAACTGACACCCTTTTGGATATACTTGGCCAGGTTACAAATTAATTACACAGTGACCTCATGAGCTGTGACCTCACAGGATAGGAGGGATATGTTGGCTTATTATCACTCTGGCTGAAAGGAGTGTACACACATCAATCTCTGGACTTCTAAGAGAACACACAAACTGTTTTCTGAAAAAAAGCCATTCTGTCACAAATAGGTACTACCAACTAGAAACTGAGTTAGAACTAGAAATTCAAGTACCAAGCATCTTATTTTTGGTTTTGTAATTTCCAATTTATTTTGACTATAAATATTTATGTTACATGTTCTATATTTTGTATGTATTTACTATTTTTTCTTATTCTAGTAAACAGTTTGGATTCCTTAATCCTGCTTGAGTCTTTTCTTTGCATGTGAATGCTGAGACAGTATTGAATAATTCTGATAACTGTTAAGGGCTTAAGTGTGTTACTGTCTTGCTAAGTTAGAAACTACCTAGGATCTCAAATTGAGTTAACAGGGTAGAACTGTAACCAGGCTGGGTGCCCACTGGGTGAAGTATTGCACTGCATTTCCAAAGAGTGTGCAATATCTGATCTTGTTAATTGGGCAAAGCAGCGAAAAGGGTTCGATTTACCTCAGAACTCGAGGCTAGTAGGTGATTCAGACCCAAAACAGACAGGAGGGTTACCCTGTTTATCTCCTGTTCACATATTGCACTTCAAGGTTTGGCACTGTGGGAGCAGAGGGCCTGACCTGCAGAGTGCATTTGTGACAGACAGACCAGAGGAGCTAGCATGAGACACACTGTAAGGGATAGAAGCATCTTAGTGTATAAGTGAGGGGTTTACAGCAGCCACTAGTAGTAGTTGCAGATAAGCAGCAAATGAGAAAGTAGGCTGATAGGTTATGGACACCCTCGTGATCAAGCCTATAAAATTGGCAGACAACCAAGGGTGATGGTGGCGGGGACAAACACAGGGAGTTTAAAAAGTTGTCCATTGCCCCACGCTGCATATCTTGTGCTGAGAGTCTAGGCGGGTCAGACAGTGATGCAGCCGAGGGGCCGGTTCTCCTGACCCATAAGGACCAACTCGGGAGCTGTGGGAGGAGAAAGCAAAGAACAGCCAGTTAAGAGCAGGTACGATGGAAGGAGGGGCTGAGCAGGGAGGGACAGGGGATTTCAAGGAGAGAACAGGGGTTACTGAGCTCAGGTACCAGCAGTTAGGCTGCGGATAAATTATGTGCTTTAAAGCTCATAGTGTTCCATTTATAAATTTAACATCATTTAAATGAGGGACCAAATAGACTGACTGTTGGAAGTGGCACATGCTAACTTAATTAAAGGTAATTAAAGTTCCCAACTGAAACACGCTGCAGTTCCAGGCACTTTAGCACACTGTTTACTTGGTTTACTTGTTTTTTTGGACAAAAGTAGGCCAGTGGCCCATCGAGATTGTCCTCCATATTGATGGATCATTCACCGAGGTTCTGTTTGTTCATCCAATTATCTAGTTTATTCTTAAATATTGATATATTTGTTGAATTAACAATGTCTTGTGGTAATTTGTTCCATAATCTGGGTGATCTAATAGTGAAGAAGTTTAATCTCTTATTGTTGTTTACTTTTTGGATTTCTAGTTGTCCGTCATGCAATCTTGGTACTATTTTTCTTGTTGAATAAGTAATATCGCAAAGTTTCATTTGCTCAGGTGATTTAAGTATTTTATACAGTTGTAAAAGGTCACCTCTGGTTCGTCTTTGCTCCAAGGAGTGTAGTCCATTTTTTTTTTATCTGGTATTATACTCTAGATGGGTAAGATGTGGTATTAATCTGGTGGCTCGGTGTTGTACTTGTTCGATTTTATTTATATCTTCCTTTAAAAAAGGGTTCCAAAATGGTGATCCATAATCAAGATATGGCCTTACATGTGACCTGTACAGTGACAATAAGCATTCCTCTGTTTTGGAGATGAATGTTTATTAATTCTACACAGTAAAGCATTTGTTTGATTAGCAATTTTTGAACAGTGAGATGAGGATGATAGTTTGTCATTCACCATGATACCCAAATCTTTTTCTATAGAAGATGCCCTAATTATACTGTTATTCAAATAGTATTTTTGTTTGGGGTTGTCTTTCCCAAAATGTAGTACAGCACATTTGGTTACATTAAAGTGCATCTTATTAGTACTAGCCCATTGCTCTATTAGTAAGAGATCCAAGATCAAGTTATGACAATTAATAGGGGTGTTTACCATTCCTCCTAGTTTGGTGTCATCGGCGAATTTAACCATTGTGTTGTGTGGTGAAATATGCATATCGCTGATGAAGAGATTAAACAATACCGAACCAGAACGGTGCCCTGTGGGCCACCACTTGCCACGATACCCATGTCTGAGAGTACACCATTTACTCTAACTCTCTGTGTTCTATCACACAACCAGTTATTAATCCAGGATATAATAGGAGCTGAAAAACCAAGTTGATTCAGTTTATTAATCAAAATGCTATGTGATACTTTATCAAAGGCCTTACTGTAATCTAAGAGAATGACATCTGTAGGTATTTTGCAGTCTAAACTGGTACTAATATAATTGTAGAAACTAATCAAGTTTGTGGTACATGAGTAACCAGATCTAAAGCCATGTTGATATTCATCATTGATGTTTAACATAGACATCTCTTTTCAAGTTGGTGTTTGATAATTTTTTCCATCAGTTTACACGGTATGGATGTTAAACTGATGGATCTGTAATTCTCAATTTTGGAGTGAGAACCTTGTTTTAAAATAGGTGTAATGGTAGCAGTACGCCAGTCATTTGGGACTGAGGATTCATGCAAAGATTTCTTGAATATAACAGTCAGAGGGAGAAATATTGTATCCTTAGTTTCTATAAGAAATCTGGAACTAATGTTATCTGGGCCAGAGCTAGTGTAATGTTTGAGAATTTCAAAGACCCACTTGATATCTTGAAACAATGTTTCATATGTTTCAAGTTTAAAATCCTCTGTAGTAAAAGTAGTTTTAATAAGTTCAGGCATGAATACAGATGCGAAGTATTTTTCAGCTCAGAAGCTGTTTCAATGTCAGATGTTTTAGTCGAGAGTTATTACATACCAAAGGACCTATCATGTTGTTGTTACTTTTTACCATTTAGGTAAGTATATAATGCCTTATGGTTGTCTTTTGTGTGTACAATTTTAAATTGAATTACGCTTAGCTAACAAAATGGATTTCTTTAATTGTCTGACCACCTCTTTATATTTTGAAAGAACGCTAGTTATCCGTCCAATGAACATTTTTTTAGGGCTATAAATAATTTCTTTTTCTGTTTAATTAAAGTTTTGATATTACTGTTAAACCATGGGGGGATTTTCCCTTTATTGTTATACTTAAATTTTTCAGGGACAAATTTTTCTTCTAGTTCCAAGATCTTAGTTTTTAAATAGATCCATGCTGTTTCAGTATTCATTGGTTGCATTATTTGTTCCCAATCAAGAGATTTTATCTGTTGATTAATAGCTGTAAAGTTTGCCCTGTTATATTGTTTAATTTTTAATTTGTTCGTTTTAGGTAAGAGAGGTAGTTGAATGGAGAAAAAAAGAGATAGATGGTCGCTATTCCCTATGGGGCTAAGTAATTGAATGTCAGATATATGAGTCTCAGGGTTAGTAATGACTAAGTCTAGTGGCCCAGATATTCAAACTGCTCCCAAAATGTGCACAACCAGCAGGAGCAAGCACAATTCAATTAGCATACTCGCAACAAATAGCGATATTCAAACATGGAGCAAAACAAATTGCTAAGCAGCCAACGCCTGAATATCGGCACAAACCATGCCATAGCGCAACCAGGAAGGGAAGCTTAGTGAAAGGTTGTGCCATAGCGCACAAGACTAGCCCAGCTGAGCAGTTCAGAGGTGCCATAGTGCAAGCAGAGCCCCCACCCCAGCAGAGCAATGGAACTGCACAACCAGGGAGGCAGGCTGGGCCCACCGCCAGCCATGCCACACATGGGCACAGGAACACACTGCAGAACCAACAAGACACCTGCACACCCCAAGCACAGCATCACTGGGGGTGGGATGGATGATCCACTGGCCCATGGGGACAAGCCAACAAAGCACAGCAGGGCCATGACACCCCAGCACAACCACTGGCAGGCTGAGACTGCCACACACAGGGGGTTGACTACCACAGTGCACATCAGCCCCCCATCTGCACAGCATACCCTGCACCGTGACCCCAAGACACCACCCATGTGCAGTGACTGTCACTGCAGTAAACACCATGCATCCCCCCGGCACACGTCAACTTCGTGTAGCATAGAACCATACAAGCCAGACCCACCCTGTGCACCCAGCAGTGGGCGGCAGCAGATGGTAAGACCGACAGAAAGTCACTGCCACACTGGAGACACCTCCCCATGCACACACACACACACACACGCACACACACACACACATACCCAGGACCATACCACCCCAGATGGCATGCACACCATTGCAACTGAGCAACCATAGCCAGCTGCAAATCAGAGACCACCACAGTATTCATAACAAAATATATATATATATATTTCAATAATAGAAAGTAGAACAAGAACAATAACAAAACTATTTACAAGAGCGGGGGGGTAGGGGTACAAGGTAGGGGTGGGCAAGGGGTAGGGGTGAACAACTGGGAGAGGGAAGGCAGGGTGGGAAGGATGGGTGAAGTGGGAAGGGGAAGCCTGTCTAAGGCCTAGCAGGCTGGTCCTCTGCTGCCTGGTGCCGTCTCGGTTGGCTGTGCCATCGCCAGAGCCCACGGCGCTGGATGTCCTGGAGGATGTCACGGTTCTCAAGGGACACCCGGGTCAGCTGGTGGAGGGCATGCTCAATCCTGCGTGAGGACGATGAGGCCTAGGAAAGGGAACACAGTCAATGGCTGTGACTGTCCACAACCCTGAACACCACCCAACCTGCAAGGCATATAGCCCAATGTCCCGCACCTGTGATGGTATGCACCCACCCACAGTGACCATGCACATGACATGCTCAACCAGGCGGCACCAGCTATGTGCACCACTGCACACACACTGCCCATGTCCATCACAGCACAAACAAGGCTATCAAGTGACGTGGCAATGTGGTGGGATGCCAGTTCCACAGCCATGTGCCCAGTGCATGCATGGACCACCAGTGACGCACACACAGATGTGCAGTGACACTGGACAGTGATGACTGTCGCCTGTGTCGTGCATGGTTGTGTTGTCCATGGCTGGTGGTCATGCCCACCCCCTCCAGCATGCAATAGCATCCATGATGTAATGATACTCACACTCAGCAAGCAGCTGTGGCTGCTGCTGCTGCTGCTGCTGTGGCCCACCCCTTGCAGCACCACCGTCCGCCACCTGGGCCCTGCCACGGCCCTCCTCAGCCCGTGCCTGCATCCTCTCTGCCAGGCCTGTGGGAGACAAATGTTGAGAAAAACATCAGTGTGACTACAAAGCAGACTGCCCCCTGCCCCAGTGAGTGTGCCTGCCAACACAGCCAGACCCATGCATCTCACACCTGCACACACTGACACAGCCAACCATGGCAGAGCCATCCCCCATGCACAGCCACCAAAACACAGTCACACCCCTATGGAGAATACAGGTGCATAGATGGTACACCCACCTGGCCTAGGCACAACGCCCCTCCTGGCATGTGACCGTAGGCGTTGCAGCACATCTGGCTCCCTCCTGCAGAGGTCACTGAACCTGTGCTGGCACTGCTCTGCAGACCGGCGCTGCCCTGTGACCCTCACCAGGTCAGTGGCTACCTGCAGCCAGACCTGGGTGCGAGCCATGGTGAGGGGCTCCTCCCCATACAGTGCCCCATAGTGGGGCTCAACCGGGGCCACCAGGTTGGCCACCTCCACTGGGCTCCATTGGGGTGCTCTCCTGCGTGCCATAGTTGGAGTTTTACAGCAGGCAATATGGCGCCCAGGCAGTGCGGCAACCCCACGTGGAAATGTTGCGCAATAGACCACCATAGGTTCCAATCGCACTGTTCGTACAGCACCGTCGGCCTACAGCAGCGCCTGTCACCAAACAGCGAATAGGCCGCACATGGCAGCCGAACAGCGCCAGGGTCGGACACCAGGTCAGGGGTCTATGACGCAGGCCACGCACAGCGCCATCTGGACGCTCACGCATCCTCGCGACCGACCACCTGCATGCCAGTGCCACAGTGGACTATTGCGCAGTAGTGCCACAGCGCCATATGGTGCCCAGTGCTGTAGCGCCACTGGCACAATGGTGACCATGGCCTGAATTGCCGATCGCGCACAGCATGTCATCAGCGCGGCAGACGCCTGCGTGAGCTACCTGGGCATACGCAATGCAGTGTACCACACAGTCACAGATCTGCGCCATTGGCTCAGCCAGCTCAACCAGATGGCGGAAGCGCAATGCGCGATATTCAGCCGACACATGCAAATCATCTGATCAGCCATTCAAAGGTTGCAGGCGCGATTTGCATCTCATTACAGTTGCTCCACTCCTAATTTGCATGCATTGCGCTATAAATGTGTGATACTGGGCTGCGCTGGCCAGATTCGGTTACTGCAGGTGAGAGGTGGGTTGCATGCTGTGGGATGTTCTGGACAATGGGCATGGGATAATGCTGAGACTGCACAGGGACAGGTGTCCACTTCCACCCATACAGATCGTCATGACCGAGCAGAGCCACGGTGAGGTGAGGATGGTGGGCGAAGGAGGAGGAGGCCCAACTTCACCACGGCAGAGACAGAGGCCTCTTCCAGGCCTACCTGGAGGAGGAGTCACTACTGAGTGGACGTGCGGGCACCCCTCAGGCTCCGCAGCTGCATGGGAGGGTAGCGGGCAGTGAGCCTGCACGAAGCCACCAGCTCCGTGCAGGAATGCAAAAAGAAGATTGGGACAGACCGTAGGAGGGTGAAGGAGAAGGTGACAGCCCTCAGGGCGGCACGTGCTGGCACTGGCGGGGCCAGCCAGCGGTGGTGGAGCTGACCCCGGCTGAGGACCGACTGCTGCATCAATGCAGCGCAGTGCTGAGGCGTACCAGGAGGTGGGATCTCAGACAGGGAAGCCCATCACTGCACGGTATGACATGATGGTGGTGTGGGGGAAGGTTGTTCACATGCACTCACATGTCCTCTCTTCTGTTACAGATCCTGTTCGCCTTCAGGGACGTGGTGGTGGTGGGTCCAGGCAGTGAGGATGACCTGCTGGACATGGAGGAGGGTCCATCCACCTCTGTCACCAGCCAGCATGCACTGCACCAGCATGCACGCTGGGCTGCCAATTCTGGTGTCGGTGAGTCGGGTGTGGGGGGTGCACAGCCTGTGTCTCAGCAGTCTGGCATGCAAGCATGCCAGCACGCTGTGACTGTGGCTGTAGCACGTACCTGCACCATTGATGATGCAAGGACTGCAATGGGCATGACATGTGTGTGTCCCATGAAGGACACACAGCAGGCCAGCACATGCCCCTGGCCTAGCTGGTTCCAACGTGTGTGCCAGCATGTCGGCAAAGTCCCAGGCTGTGCCTGTCAGCACCGTGGGCAGCACCGTGGCTGTGCAGGTGTCTGGCACTGTTGCGCCACAGCAGTGGAACGAGTGGTCCCTGGGGCACAGTGGTTGGAGGGGCAGCAGCAGCAGTCACCACCAGGTCTGGGGTACAGTGTCCAGCGGTGGCACATGCCCGCCTCCCTTGATACGCCCATTCTGGTCCTGGTGAACAGCGCCCACCCTCAGGGGTGTTGAGCATCAGGACCTTCCACACCCTGGGGACAGGATGCCATTGTGGCAGAGTACCATTTGAAGAGCACACCCACCTGCTGCGGGAATCAGTAGAGCAGCAAAGGTAGGTTGCAACGCTCTGTGGAGGCACTGTGTGCGGTTGTGAGCGGCACAGCAGGGACTGTGCTCTAGACCGTGCAGAGATGGTCCATATGCGGATGGATGTGACCGCTGCCATTGACAGGCAGACGCAGGCATTGGTCGCTGTCGTGGCTGCATTGGGCACACATGCAGGTGCTCCTGTACCGCACCCCACACAGTATGCTCTCCACTCTGCCTCGGCGCCATGTGACACCAAGTCTGTTGATGCTGGTTCTGCTGTGGCATCCCAAGCACCCCTGGTGCAGGTATGTTTGGCATATCCTACAGACCCCACTGCGGACAAGGTCGTGATCACGCAGTGGGACCCCTGGTGGTCCATCAGTGCCACCCCACGTGGCCCTGCTCAGCCTGCCAGTGCTGTTGGGTCACGGCGGAGCCGCCCATGCATCTGCGGTGGCTGTGGAATGGTGCAACATGACCTGACCTGTCTCCCAGTGCGGGCCTAGTCTGGTGCTGCCCTGTGTGCGCTTGTGCATCATGGTGGGCAGTGCACTGGTGGGTGCCCTGCCCATCACGCCAACATACGGACCACCTGCACACCATCCTGACTGCTGTCCACAGGTGGCGTACATGATGATGCCTGCATTGTACTGTACACCAAGGTGCAAGGTGCCCAGCATCTGACACACGTGCTTGGACAGTACAGGTGGTGGGTGTGGTCTGTGGATCTGTGTGTTTGCCATGTCTGTTCCTGCTCTGCTGTGCACCTGCCCATGTACACTTTTGTGCCTGGTGTGTTTGTGTGTGTGTGTGTGTGTGTGTGTGTCCATATGACTGTTCGCCTCCCTGATGGTGTGTTTGTGCCTGGTCCCTTCCACCCCTTTGCCGCCATGCACCCCTGGTGTGTTACTCTGTGTGCCTGTGGGTTGCACCAGGACAGTGTTGTTTGCACATGGCCCCTTGACTTACCTGTGTTGTGCATAATGCTCCTCCGTGATGGTGTCCCAGTGCAGCTGGGCCTGCCGGATCAGTCGGGGTCCCGCCCGTCAGGGGCTGCTCATCACCATCAACACTGGCGCCGCTGGCGCCCCATCACTGTCCCCTCTTCAACCTGTACAGCTATCCCACAGTCATTGGCCATGTTGTGCAGGATACAACAGGCCAGGAATATCCCACAAGCCTTTGAGGGGCTGTACTGTAGGGCACCGCCGGAGGTGTCTAGGCATCGGAAGCATGCCTTGAGCATCCCAAACACCCACTCAATGATGTTGCGTGTGTCGGCATGTGCCTCATTATAGTGTTGCTGCGATGGGGTCATGGGGCACCAGTACAGTGTGAGCAGCCAGGGATGGAGTGGGTATCCGCTGTCACCTGTGTGGAGATAGTGGAGATCAGTCTCATGTTCAGGTCCATATTGCCCATATCCCTGTGTGCCACTACCATGGCACCTGTGGCATTCCCACCCTTGCCCCGAGTTTGCATTTCCTACATGCGTACTCACCCACTAGATGGCCTGTGGGGATGTCCCCACTCTCAAATCGATGGCACAGTGTGGACTGATGCCATATGAAGGCATCATGTGCTCCGCCAGGGTGTGTGGCACAGACATTGATTATACGCCCAGTGGCATCACACACCGCCTGGCAGTTGACACTGGGGAAGCCCTTTCTATTCCTTATATGTGGCCCCATCGGGGCCAGGTGGTGTGCGAATGGCCACATGGGTGCAGTCTATGGCCCTAGCATGCCAGGCATACGTGCTACCCTGTGGAATGCCTGCATGTTTGCTGTACGCTCTGCCACGGTGCTGGGGAAATGGATGTGCTCGCAGCATGTGGCAGCAGTGCGCTGAGGAATTAGTGAGGACGCTGACATGGCCGACTGTGTGATGCCTGTGGTGTCCCCTGTTGGCCTCTGGAAGGTGCCCGTGGTGAGCAGGCACATGCAGGCTGTCACCTTGGTCTCCACTGACAGAGCATGACTCCGTCGTGAGGGTGCCTGCATCACATCACTGCACAGCTCACAGAGCCGCCTCAGTATTGCCCTGTTCAGGCGGTACCGGCCCACGATCTCTACATCTGTGTACAGCTCAAAACTGATGCGGGCACGGTACTGCCTGTTGGGGGCCTGCAGATGGGCCCATCCACGGCCACGTCCCCCTGCACCTTGCATTCTCACCCCACTCATTACAGCTTCCATGTGGAAGCTGCCACTGTCCATCTCCCTGGCTTGTGACCCCCCTGGCTGATGTTGCTCTGTTACCCCCGCTGTCCTGACTGCTACTTCCACTGCACCAGGCACCCCCGCTGGCCTCTGCAGCCTATGGCCCACACTGCTTCCCTTGCTTGCCCTGGCCTGTCACTGTCTGTCTTCTCTCTCTCTCTCTTCCCCACTTGGCATCCCTGTGGCATTCTTGCGCCTCTTCCTTGAGCCTTTTTATTTTGGCTCATTTCCGCTGGGGCGCAACTTCTGGCTGTTCGCTGTTGCGCGTGCGCAAGTCTTTGATATCGCATTGGCGCTCTTTATGCATGGATCCACCTCCTTCGCTGCGCATGCCGCCGCCTGCATTGTGCTGCTGCTCAGCATGCTGGTGGCACAACTGCTCTCCTGCTGAATATCGCAGAATGGCGCACTTTTGGACTTGTGCAGGCGCAACCCTGTTGCGCACGGCGCAACCCTTTTGAATATCCCACCCAGTATATTTTTCTCCCTGGTTGGTTGATTTACACATTGGATTAGTCCCAGATTAATTATAACTGACAAAAACTGTTCATCATGTTTATTAGTTCCAGAAAGAGTATCCCAGTTTATACTGGGAAGGTTGAAGTCCCCCAGAATAAGAACCGGATCTTTATTGGCTAATTGAGATATTTAATTACAGAGTTGTTTGGTTTGATCAATATCAGATGAAGGGGGATGATAGCAAGTACCTATAAGAAGTTGATGGGTACTAGTGGGCCTGATATAGACCCAAATACTTTCAGAATGTATGATAGTTGATGATTCATAAGATGGGATGTCCTCTCAAACATACAGACTAACCCTGCCGCCTTTTTTTGTATCTATTCTGTTTTTAAAGTAATGTTTAAAGCCAGGGATTTCTGTTCTCCACATTTTGGCCGTATTCCCCCATGTTTCAGTAATTGCTATTAAGGCTAAGTTTGAAGTTTTAGCAAAGATTTCAAGTTCAGCAAGTTTGGTGGTTGTAAGTGATCTAGCATTTAAAGAAAGGATGTTGAAGTTAGTCAGATGGGGTACACCTGGACAGTTTTTACAAGAAATGGGTGTAGCCCCCGTATCCCCCTTTCCTATTAGTTTAAATGACTGTTTATGAAATTAGTTATCTTTCACCCCAGTATTGAACTACCTGTCCTACTGAGGTGTAGACCGTCCCAACAAAAGAGTGAAGGTCTGTCCTCAAACTCCTCCCAGTGGGTTAAGCAGCCAATGCCCTGTTTATAAGACCACTTATGGATCCATTCATTTAAAGCTTTTATTTTATTGTTAATGTATCTGGTTGCTCTTGGAATAGGTAGGACTTCAGACAGGCATATACTGCAGCCGTAGTCAGTTAAAACATTACATAAAGCTACGTAATCTTGTTTAATCTGTAATCCAGTTTTACAATTTAAACAGTATAAGAAATGAAGAGGTAGGCTTACTGTTGGAAAATTCACAAGCTAAGTTCCATTAAAGTTCTTAATAGTACTATGCTGCAGTTCCTGGCACTTTAGCACTCTGTATTCGGTTTTGCAACTTAACAGCATAAAGATCGGCTGGTTGATGGAAATATAGTGCGTTAAGGGAACTTGAGCACACAGTATTCCGGTGTGAGGTTGATCCGATTAGTGCACCAAGGCAGAAGCTTATATCAAAGAGGAAATAAATTAAAATACCCACTGGATGAGCAAAATAAATTAAAGTGCCTAGAGAGAGGTGCAAAACAGCTTAGTCTAAGCAAATAAAGTAGCAGGCAAAAACTATCTGTATGGGTCTGCTGAGTATTAAAAAAGTCACTGTTTGAAATTGGCACCAAACACAAGGTGTTTAAAAAGTTGTCCGTTGCCCCATGCTGTGTACCTTGCACTGAGAGTCCAGGCGATGGCGATGCAGCTTTGGGGGAGAGACATGGTTCTCCTGTCCTTCACGACCAACTCGGGGAGCTTGTGCTGAGAGACCGGGCGGGTGAGATGGCAATGCAACTTCAGGGGAGGGTCGTGGTTCTTCTGGCCCTCATGACCAACTTGGGGAGGCTTGGGGAATATCTTGAATCCAGCAGATTACAAAACCCAAGGCAGTACAGACTCATGGGAGAAGGTCATTTCAGATGAACCTGATTGAGTTCTTCGACTGTGTGACCAGAGAAAACAATTAGGGTAGGGTGCTTGATGTGGCCTACTTAGCCAGGCCTTCAACAATGTAACACATGGGAGGTTCATAAGAAAACTGGGCAGATTATCAGATGGGTCCCAAGGTGATAAACTGGATACAAGATGGGTGAATGTATAGACCACAGAGGGTTGTGATAAATGGCACTCACTCTGGGGAGTGGAGACTGACCTGCAGGGTACCTCAGGGCTCAGTGCTGGGACCACTCCTCTTTAATGTCTTTATAAGTGACATTGCAGAAGAGCTGGAAGGGAAGGTATGCCTTTTTCAGATGACACCAAAATCTGCAATAGGATAGACACTGCAGAAAGGGTTGGAGAGAATGTGTAGAGAACTGAGAAAACATGAGAAGTGGTCAAAGGTATAGCAGCTGTATTTCAATGTGAAAAAGTGCAAAATCATGCACTTGGAGCACAGAAAATAAGAGATGGAATATAAAATGGGGAAACGGTATTGACAATCACTAAACAGGAAAGGGACCTGGGGCAATCATATCAGATTACCTCAAGGTGGTGAGGCAGTGTGGGATGCTAGAGTGCATAGGGAGGGGTATCACCAGCAGAAGAAGAGATCTGGTGTTACTACTGTATAGATCACTTTTGAGACCCCACCTGGAGTACTGTGTCCAGTTCTGGAGACCACATCTCAGGCAGGACATAGACAGGGTACAAGCTATCAAGAAGTGGGCAACTAAAATGGTGCAGGGGCTGCATTAAATAACAAGCACGGTGGAATCACTTTCATTCATAACATATTTAAAATGAGTCCTGAAATGCCAGGGAAAGAGATGGTAGTTAATAGCCTTTTAAAAATGTAAGCAGAAGAGATCTGACAAAGATGATTTGTTAAGATATTCTACATGAGAGGGTGCTACAGAAAAGGCCCTTTCACCAAAGATTTCCAAAGGACACAGAAAACTAGCAGCAGATTCTTCCCTGGTGAATGGAGCACCAAAACAAGAGTATATGAGAGCATGAGGTTTTACGACGTTGGGACTCAACCGTTACAAGACCCGTGCCTGGTGCACTAAGATCATTACCACTGCTCCCCACTAGCAGCAGACTTGCAGGAACAAAAAGAGATAGTCCTTTCTGAAATGGAATCATGTCATCACTGCCTGAGAGCCACATTCTGTGGCTAACATCCTAAAGACCACATAGTTATGGCATGCACAGTAATAAGGGGCCAGCTGCATGTCTCAGAAGGAACTAGAAGGGAAAGGATTCGATCTGTTACAGCAGTGCTCCCAGATCTCACGGATTCCTGTATTTTATGGGATTTGGGGCTAAAACGGGTAATGGAAGGATTTCTTTACTTTGAACAATCTACGGAGAAATTGGCACCACATGGGAAAAATTGCTGCCGAGTGTCCCAGACGAGATTTACACAAGCCTGCCTTCTGATTGGTTCAGAGACCCAGTCATGCTCTGATCATGCACTGACTGTGGTCTCTGATTGGCTGTGTGCAAATTCTTTGATGCAGTGTGGCCCGGGAATATTTAAACTGGCTATCCAAGCTAAGCACCGCCACCATTCATTACTTTTTTCACTTTGTGCCTGATTTTGCTGCCAGAGAGAGAGGAGACCGAGAGTACGAGGATCATCCCCAGCTAAGCTCGCCGCGGCCTGCCACCATGTGTTTTCGGTTCTGATCTCATCCCGAGACCGGCGACTCACCAGCTGAATCCGATCGAGAGAGTCCAGTCGAGAGAGGAAAGGAGACGACCTGACCTGCCACCCCCCGCTCCGTTTCATCATCGAACTAGCACTGCAGACCAAAAGGAAACATTTTGTTCTCATCCCTGAGCTGCCTGTTTTTCACTGGAGGCCCAGCTGAATCTTTAAAATAAAAATGAAGCCAGGCAAGCACACCCCCCCCGACTGGCGGTTCTGTTTCATTTGAGTCAGCCTTTAGAGCCCAGATGCCAGCATCTTGGAACGGAGCCTGATTCCTGAGTTGCCTTCTCACCGGAGAATCTGCAAAAAAGGTAATAAAAATAATTATCTGCCTCTGGGGATTACACTCTTCAGTATAAATTGAAATGCATTAATTAAATTACTGGTTTGGGTTACTGGCTGCATCTTCATCCTGATTTTTCTGTGCTTTACTGATAAATAAGCACCAGGGACATGGGGGGCAAAGTGAGGCTAATATCTAGGTTAAATTCAAATTGCTCTCCTTAATATCTTTACCCTGAGTCCTCTCTTCATCTGCGAAGGAACTTGTTTTCAAAATGCACAATTCAATCACGGTTAGCCTGACAGAGTCTGAGCTTAAAACAACACTATATCAGGCCTTGGAATAAAATCAAATGACATGAAAAAGCTTATTTCTTGTCCCTAGCCATGACTTTTTTAACTTTGTTTTTCAGTGGTTTATGGTGGTGCTTGTATTGTGCCCTGGTGTCATTTGTGTACAATTTGCTTCTCGTGTGCTATACAGTACACGGCTACACTTTTAATTTTGGCTGATCTGGCACAGCACTCAGGGAGATCATGTCTGATTTTTAATTTAATAGATTAAAAAAAACTTCTTTCCTTCAGTCACCGGAGTCAGGATGGAAAATAATTTGGGTGTTTGTCCTCCCTGTCGATGGTCATTGGGACAGAGTAGGTCAGTTTTAATTATTAAAATAAATAAAAACACTTAAAACAGCCAGAACATGCGTTGTAGTGATTTTATTGACACCTATAATAACGCCAACTGCAAAACTAAATTGGCTTGAGAATACAGGAAAATCTATAGGAATTTCACCCAAGTTTTACAGGAAAATACAGGAAAAATTAGGGTCTGCTACAGGAAAATGCTTTGGCTAATCTGGGAGCACTGTTACAGTACAGTAGCTTCTTGTTTTTACATTGTTTCTTGTGGATTTTACTTGGCAGAAGGTTATTTCTTTTCTTTCTTACTACTTCTAAGGGGCTAGCAGGGTATTGTTTTGGGGCTGTTGGAATTTTGAAAACTGTTTTGGTGACTATAAGTGGGCTCATTTGTTTGATATTTCACTGTGTAGCAGGCTGCATTTGTAGAGGCCTATTTCTTCTGATTTGAAACCTATTTGGTGTGATTTAACTGGTGCTGTTTCTTTGAATCAGAGACCTATATCTTCTAATTTCAAGTCTATTTTGATGTGTTGTTGGTGAAGCTGTTTGAATTGGAGCCCTGTTTCTTTGGTAGCAAACCTATTTTGGGGGCTTTGAGTAGAATTGTGATTTATTTTTGCTGGCTTCACTAGCTGCAGGTAGTGCATAGTGGGGGAAGGGTGCTAATGGTCTGACCAGGGCCTCAGCTGCCTGATTGTTTCTGGAAGACTTGGGTTGGTCCCACCCCCAACCCCTCACCCCACCCACCCCTGCTTCATGATTTCCTTTATACCAGGGGTTCTGACATCACTTCCTCAAACGGCAAAGGATATCTACCTGTCATAGCAGAAGCAGACATCCAGGAAAGGAACAGCAGCGAAGTGAAGAGGTGACTGCTATCTCAGTGGAAGGGAAGTAACTGCAAATCTAGGAGCTTTTATTGTTACTTCTTTGCATTGCTATTGCATTATGGAAAGGAGGAGTAGGAGTTTGAAGAAGGTTGTGCAATAGCTACTTAAAGTCTGTTTTTGAGTTTGGATAGGAAGGTTAGGAATATAAAAATCAGTTGCTCAATCTGTCTAAATGTGTACAACAAAGGGGGTAAGGGTAATTATTTTATTTATTTATTTAGTTTTGTTGACCGGTAAGTGCACTATACAAATCTGCCTATTTTCAGGCACGATCCGGGGAGGGGATAAGATGAATGCCAACTGACCTTGAACCAGATTAAGCAGTTGGTGGTATTTTTTAGTGAATGAGGAAATTTGGCCAGGACACGGGAAATTCCCTATTCTTTCGATAAGTGCCATGGGATCTTTAACATCCACCTGATCTACCACTAATCCAGACAGATGAGACCTCGGTTTAATGTCTCATCCGAAGACGGCACCTCAGAAGTGCAGCACCCCTCTCATGCTGCACTACAGTGTCAGTACTGGGATATTAATCCAAGTGCCAGATGTGGGAACTGAACCCACAGTCCTCTGATTTCCCGGCCTCAGAGGCAAGTGTGCTACCTACTGAGCCACTGACACTGAAATTAAAAAAATAATGTTTTGCACTGATGGAGGGGGAGAGGGGAGACTTGGGGGAGTGTTTGGTATCCTGCATCTGGAAGGGTGGGGGTTGCTGGTGGGCAACTACAGCAATGGGTAGGGTGGTAGGCTGCAACAACTGCGGTGCACCAATCTTTCTAAAAATTGCCTGGAGTGTGGGAGGATGTTTAGTGTACAACCACATAGAGAAACTCAGAAAGGAGATTGAGGGTCTGCAGGAGGAGCTAAGACAGGCAAGGCAGACTGGGGTGGGTTAGCCCAATACTGGAGGGAGGAAGAATGGTAGATGAGGGAGGCGATTTAAGCCAACAGTGGCGAGAGAGAGTGTCAGAAGAAGGAAGCAGGGACAAGGAGCCCAGGCCAGGAAGAACGATTGCCAGGAAACCAGGTCAGGAGACAAAAGACAAATGGAAGGAGGAGATAGGGACTTGTGAGGGAGGTGAAGAAGTGGCAAAAGTCATGGAGTGGAAAGGAGAGAACAGGTTACTATGAAGAGAGAGGGAGCTGGCATTTGTGAAGGGTCTTCAGAAAATAGTTTTGCACTACTAGAGAGGAAGAAGGTGGAGGAGGGAAATTATGAAATTAGAGGAGTAATTGATAAATGCCTGGACCAAACCGGAGCGGGGGGAAGTTTTGCTGGGAGAATTGCACTCAGGGGCAAAAGGGGGAAATAATGTGCAGGAGGAAGAAGATGATGAGCTGAAAATGAGAGCGGGAGATGAATGGAAGCAAGCAGGGAGTAAGAGTGGTGGAATCTTAATGCTGAGGGACTCAATAATAAGAGGAGTCAGGTGAGGTAGCAAGGGGGAGAGGCATAGTCGCATTTGGGTGGAGGCCATGCCAGGAATGACAGCGGAAAGTGTGGGACAATCTGTTCTGAAATATGCTAGAAGGGGTAGGGACAAGCCTCATTTAACTATACATCTTGGGACGAAGGACCTGGCTGACAATACAGTAGATATAGTCCAGAGGAGGTTTGAGGAACTAGGACAATTATGTGAGGGGCAGGAAGATCAGTAACTTTTGGAGATATTTCCAGTGCCCAAGGCAAGCACAACAAGAAAGCTGAATTGAGACATTTAATGGATGGCTAAGAACCTGGTGTTGTGCTAAAGGGTATGGGCTGTTGGGGGGGTGGGGAGGGACCTGGGAGGACAGTAGTCTCTTTGCCAAGGACAGACTACACTTGAGTGAGGAGGGAAAGAAAGTGTTGAAACAGAGGATGGAGGAGTACATAGAGGAAGTAGGGAATTTAAACTAGGAGCAGGGGGTGGCAAATGGGCAAAAGACATGCAGAGACCACAGGTTGGGAAACCATATGAGCTAACCCCCCATAACAGTGACAAAGGACAAATGGCAAGTACTATTGATGATGCTAGTAAAGGAGGGCAGGATGGGAGGGAGGGAGGGTGGAAGATGGTTACCCTTAATGTTAGGAGCCTTGGGAGGAAAACTGCAGAGTTACAGGGGCTCATAGCAGAGGGAGAGGTGGACATTGCAGCCATCACAGAAACATGGCCCACCCAATACAATGACTGGGACCTGTCTGTACCAAGGTACAGGTTATTTTGTAGGGACAGGGTGATTGGGAAAGGAGGGGGTGTGGCACTATATGTGAAGGAAGGACTGAAGTGTGTAAGGGAGGAAGGGGAGGAGGGTAGTACGGAGTCAATTTGGATGCAAATCGAGGATTCCAAGAATAGGATTCTTAGAATGGGAGTGGTGTACAGGCCGCCATCTCAGACGGAGGAGTTAGACAGGGAACTAGCGGGACAGATCAGGAGGACCTGCGAGAAGGGTAATGTGGTGATTGTGGGGGACTTCAACATGCCAGGAGTGGACTGGAGTACCCCAACAACCAAGAGCAGAAGGGAGCAGGTGCTGCTGGATGCCTTCCAGGACAGCTTCCTGCTGCAAATGGTCAGTGAACCAACCAAGTTAGGGAATACCCTTGACCTTGTGTTGGAAAATGGGGACTTTGTGAGAGAACTTACAGTGGAGGAGCCGCTGTCAGGGAGTGACCATCACTCAGTATGGCTCACATTGGATTTGGGCAAGGAAGGAGTGGAATCTGGCACAAGAGTGCGGGACTTCAGGAGGGCCGAATTTGGGAGGATGGGGGAAGTGGTAAAAGGGTACCTGACCAGAATTCAATCTAGTATGGACACTAACCAGAGGTGGGAGCTCATAAAGCTGGGGATAGTGGAGGCAACCAAAACCTGCTGCAAGGCCCAGAGCAAGAAGGCTAGGGCTAAGAAACCAAGCTGGTTGAGCAAGGAGGTCATGGAAAAGGTAAAGAGGAA
Organism: Neoceratodus forsteri; assembly: GCA_016271365.2. Classification (NCBI taxonomy): domain Eukaryota; kingdom Metazoa; phylum Chordata; order Ceratodontiformes; family Ceratodontidae; genus Neoceratodus; species Neoceratodus forsteri. The sequence goes on from CM057453.1 coordinate 761,726,781, forward strand.
AAGAGCTGCCTTTAGGAAGTACAAGAAAACAGGGAGAGGGGAGGACAGGGAGGAGTACTTGACGGAATCGAAGGAGGTGACAAGGGCAGTAAGGGGAGCCAAGGCATCTACAGAACTCAGGCTGGCACAAGGCATTAAGAAGGGGGAGAAGGACTTCTTTAGGTACATCAGGAAGAAAGGCTGTAAGGACCACATAGTAAGGATTAGAAAGGAGGGGATTGGGTGGAAGCAGAGGTGCGATAAGGCAGAAGCACTAAATGAGTACTTCTGCTAAGTATTTACTAAAGAGAAGAGGGGGTGACACCCAAGGGGGGAAAAATGACAGAAACGGGGGGGAGGGGGTGACAGATGGGAAAATCATGGAGGACAGAGTTCGGGAGGGTTTGAAGGCACTGAGGGTAGACAAGGCGCCAGGCCCAGATGGCATCCACCCCAGGGTACTGGAAGGAGCTGACAGAGGTCCTTGCAGGACCTTGGCAGACCTATTTAATGCCTCACTACATTCGGGGTGTGTACCTCAGGACTGGAGAATGGCTCATGTGGTGCCCTTCCACAAGAGTGACCCCAAGGATGAACTGGGAAACTACATACCAGTGAGCCTCACATCCATCGTGGGTAAGCTAATGGAGACTATCCTGAAGGAAAGGCTGGTGGCCCCCCTAGAGGCCAAAGGACTACAGGACAGCAAACAGCATGGCTTCATATGGGGCAGATCCTCCAAACCAACATGGTGGAGTTCTATGACTGGGTAACTAGGGCAACTGGACAGGGGCCGTGCAGTGGATGTCCTGTATCTGGACTTCAGTAAGGCATTCGACTCGGTGCCGCATGGAAGGCTGGGAAGTAAGTTAGTAGGCACAGGGGCAGGTGCAAAGCTGGTGAGATGTGTAGGGAACTGGCTTCAGGGAAGGCAACAGAGGGTGGTGGTGGGTGGGGAGCTCTCACACCCAAGGGTAGTGATGAGTGGTGTTCCACAGGGCTCGGTGTTGGGACCAGTGTTGTTTGGGATATTCATTGCAGACATATCATTGGACATTAAGAGCAAGATCAGTCTGTTTGCTGATGATACCAAGGTAGGAGCAGTGGTGGATGACCTAGGGGGATGGTAGGGGTTGCAGGATGATCTGGCAAAGCTTGAAACCTGGTCAGACACCAGGCAACTGGGGTTTAATGCCAAAAAGTGCAAGGTACTGCATTTTGGGATGAAGAACCCAAGGAGAAGTTACCAGGTGGGGGAGTGCAGCTAGCCCAGACAAAAGAGGAGAAGGATCTGGGGTGCTCATTACAGGGTCAATGAACAACTTGGCACAATGTAGGAAGGCAGCTGCAAAGGCCAACAAAATACTGGGTTGTATTGCAAGGGGTATATCCTCGAGGAGGGAGAAGGAAATTCTGCCACTGTATAGGTCATTAGTTAGACCGCACCTGGAGTACTGCGTGCAGTACTGGCGCCCGTATCTGAACAGGGACATTAAGTTACTGGAGGGGGTGCAGCGCAGTGCGACAAAGATGATCAAGGGTCTGGGGGACTTATCATATGAGAGGAGGCTGAGGTAGTTGAACTGTACTTATTGGAGGAGAGGAGGGACGGGGGGACATGATTGAAACCTTTAAGTACATGAAAGGAATAAACAAGACAGGTACAGAGGGGCTGTTCAAAGTAAGGAAGGGGAGGGACACCAGTGGCCATGATATGAGACTGGAGGGAGGAGAGTTCAGGAGGGAGATGAGGAGACACTTTTTTACAGAGAGGGTGGTGGCTGGGTGGAATGCGTTACCTGCAGAAGTGGTATCCAGTAGAACAGTGGACTGCTTCAAACGAAGATGGGACAGGACAAGGGGGAGGGTCAATGAAGGGGATGGGTGGAAGGGAGGGGCAGCTGCACAATAAGGGGTGCTAGCTGCACATTCGAGCAGACTTGATAGACCTCTAGGCCTTTATCTGCCGGCAAATTTCATATGTTCATATGTTCGTATGTCATTATGTGACCATTAGCAACTCAGCACAGTGCATCGATGCACAAATTTGGGAAGCATTTTGCAGAGCCCCTGACTGCCCCCACACAGGAGCCCTACCCACCTATGTGTAACCCCTTACAAATTAATGTTTACTAAAGTGTCTTACTGAGCTCCTAAGTGCCCACTGTCAGGATGGTGTCCTGTTTTGCAGTAGTTCTATTTGTCTGCATGAGAGCACCTTAGTAAGCCTCCATGCCTGTCTCTTTAAGAGACCATCTAGTCTGTGTTTTGAAAATCAGTCTGGGCTGGGTCAGAGTAATTAAGGCTCATGATAAGTCAGACAGCCTGTTATATCGCTCCATTCTGCAGTTGCTGTTAGCGCAGAGGGAGCCCTGATAGGAAATGTAGTTATCTACTGTTTATCTGTTAGAGTGATAATAAACAAGCATTTGTCAATGCCGAATGTTTGCTTGCTGGCATTGGCAGTGGTAGTGTAGAAGTTACAGAGCTGCGTAATAGGAATGGCAGTGAAGTATTGAACTGAAGCCAACCCCACCACCACCCTGCAGAGAGTGACAGGCATTGGGGTATGCCTTTGGGTCGTCAGGCATAACGGCCACGCCCTTTCACCACACTCCACCCTGCAGACACTGACAAGTGTCACGGTGTTCCTTGGGGTCTTTGGCCCTTATGCGCAACCCATTCCATTAGGAAATATGGTGAGATGGGTGCGATATAGAAGAATGGGGTGAACTTTGGGGCCGAAGAGTCCAAGGCATACCTCGATGCCTCTCACTGGCTGCAGGGTGTGGAATGCTATGAGCATTACAGGCAAGAATCCCAAGTCACACCCCTGATGCCTGTCATTCTCTACAGGGTTGGGCGTTATGGTTGGAAACCCTAATACCTCAGGCATTCGTTGGTATTTTCACTCCAAATGTTCAACATGGTTTTTGTGATCCCACCTCATGAACAGGGGAATATCAGTTTGTTAGTCGAAGGCACTTATGCACAGCGACTTACGGCATTTAGCACCACAGGTGCAAAAACATTCGAACAGGATGTAAAAATGACAGCTGTACTGTTCATGGGGAGGTGTAAAAATGGCAAATGTTGCAAATCTGCAGTAAAAGTATTTAAAAAATGGTGAAGTCACAACGCACATAGAAACTGTGCAACGACACCCATAATATAATTAGATTGGGGATTTTTTACAGCATTTTGGTGCCTCCGATCATGAACAATGTCACTGTGATTTTCTTTATCTGTCCTGAACAATGATTTCCCACAGCGACCATGCATCTCTGCGCTGAAAGTGTGAAAACACACTTCGGCCATGTTGTGTAAAATGACAGCTGTACTGTAAATAAGGAAGTGTGGAAAAATGCCACTGGTGAAAATCTGGACTTAAAATATTACAAAGTCGTGCACTTACGAGGGTGCGTGGAAACTGCGCAATGCTCACTCGTAACACAGTCATTTTATGGACTTTTGTCACCAAATTTTCAACATAGCCATTTAAGACCTCTGCTCATGAACAGTGTAACTGTGATTTTCTTAATCTGTCCCAAACATTGCTTCCGCACACCAACAGCACCATTGTGCGCTACATGTGCGAAAACACATTTTGGGCAGCATATGAAAAATGGCAGCTGTACTGTTCATAAGGAAGTGTAATAAAATCTGGAGTGAAAATATTAAATTCGCAAACTTATGAGCATGCATAGGAACTGCACAACGCACGCTCGTAAAACAGTCATTTTTAGGAATTTTTTCACCAAATTTTCAACATAGCCATTTTAAGACCTCTGCTCATGAACAGTGTCACTGTGATTTTCTTAATGTGTCCCATACATTGATTTTGCACATCGACTGCGCCACAGTGTGCTACATGGGCGGAAACACATTTTGAGCAAGATGTGAAAAATGACAGCTGTACTGCTCATAAGGAGGTGTGGTAAAATGGCAATGTTGAAAATCTGGAGTGAAAATATTGAAAATTCGCGAACTTACGAGCGTGCGTAGGAACTGTACAATGCACGCTCATAAAACAGTCATTTTTTGGAATTTTTTCACCAAATTTTCAACATAGCCATTTTAAGACCTCTGCTCATGAACAGTGTCACTGTGATTTTCTTAATTTGTCCTGTACATTGATTTCGCGACACTGACTGCGCCCATCGCAGCGCTACATGGGCAGAAACACGTTTTGGGTGATATGAAAATGACAGCTGTACTACTCATAAGAAGGTATGGTAAAATGGCAATCTTGAAAATCTATAGTGAAAATATTGAAAGTTTGCGAACTTCTGACGTGTGTAAAGACTCTCTTGCATGCTCGTAAAACAATGGATTTTTGAAATTTTCCACAAATTTTTCAAAATAGGTTTCTTGTGAAACCCACCCTTATGAACACTGGCGAGTCTTTTAATCGGTCCCGAAAGGTGATTTCACGCAGTGATCGCGATCATCACCTCGGCCTGAAATAACGCCATGACAGTGACAGCATTCATGAGAAGGGGTCCCAAACCCCATGTTGAAAATTTGCAAAAAATTCCAAAATGCCTGAGATATGCAACAAAGTTGAAAACCCTATCTATCCCATTATACAGCTTACGGCATTTCCTCAGTTCGGGTCGGCTTTGAAGAGTGCAGACATGTTCCCGGTCCACGAAGATCGTCGCGCCGAGCTCTGGAGGTAAGTATGGGGTGAGGGGGTGGGGGAGGCAGGGTGCAGTGGGTGGGTGCGGGTTGTGGGGAGGGGGCAGGAAGACTCGCATGGGACCGTTTTTCTTTACAGGTATTTTAAAAAAAAAAAAAAGACGACGGACGCTTGCCACACTGGGGTGGGCTCCCAGCGTGGCAGAAGGATGGCTGGGGGTGGAGCCGATGGGGGATTGGGCACCCCTGTCGGCCATGGCATTTATTGCCACACTGGGGTGGGCTCCCACCGTGGCACCCTGTACTGGGAGGGGGGAGACAGTGAAGCTGACGGGGGATTGGGCACCCCCGTCGGCTATATCATTGAGTTGCCCACGCTGGGGTGGGCACCCAGCATGACATTTGGAAGGCTTTGGGGAGCGCAGCACAGCCGACGGGGATTGGGCACACCTGGCCGGCTATAGAGTGTGCATGGGGGCACGCGTATGTAAGTGTGTGTGTGTGTGTGTGTGTGTGTGTGTGTGTGTGTATAGGGGAGCTGCGCATGAGCAGGCGATATCTTATCGCTGCTCACTGAAGCGTAGCTCCCCCTTTCAACTGTATGCCACTGCATTTTGGAGCTTGTCATAGACAGCTCCAGCATGCATTGGCAGACAGGGGCCGCGCCTGGCAACACACTGACTGAATTGGAAGAGGGGATGACACACCTCCGAAAACTCGGATGATGGCACTATGTTTCTTGCACATGCGTGCAAGCAAACATAAAAAGGAGTGTGTCTAACCTGCTTTCATTTGCAGCTCGAGCTTTGAATAGGAGCCACCGTTTGGTTCTGGACTGCCAGTACTGGACCAATGGAATCACTAGGCACCTAAAATGGAGACTGTCCTCAGGAGTTGTATGGGAAGGAAATTCTGTAGTATTTGTAGTTTAAGATGTTTGGTGCGTAAATGTACCTGGAGGGGGAGCCCTTTCTGTGACAGACAGTTCCCTCTGCCAACCAAACCTTGTCAATTACAAGGAAATACCCCAAACTGCCTGAAGCAGTGTGTCAGTCAAGAGTGGAAGTTGGAGAGTGAACAGCTCGAGTGGTAGAGTAGTGGCTCCTAGGAGAAGCGTAGGAGAATCGGCGAGAAGGCTCAGTTGGCCTCCTGCCACATTCTCTGGCCTTCAGAGATTGTCTATTGCAGAAGTTGGACTTTTCTGATTGCCAGCTTGGACCTGCAGCAGAGGAAAGAAAGTGCTGAATGTGTTTCATGGGTCGTGATTTGGTTTCCCACAGTGAATCCTGTTATGCCAGCTAGAGGCCTTCCAGCAATAGATCACAAACTTTTCCCAGGACTGTTACTCCTGCTTGGTCCTTGCCATCTCAACCCAAGCCCCTGCCCAAAATCCAGAAATCATCTTGGCAAAAGACTGCATTGGGATTTGGCCCCTGCTAAACGCCATTGAACAGGTAGCAATCACCAGGAGCTGAGTCGTAGGTCCCGCTTCCCACAGCACAATCGGATCAACTCCATGAGGTCTTCATCTCACCTGTCCTACATCCAGGTCCAGGTTGTGTAAGTACAAATCAGGGTAGCTCCTGCAACAACAGCTACAGATCACTGTGCCATCTGATTGCTTGTTTGAGTTATTGCTAACGGACTGAGTCATCCGCTCAAGATTACAAATATTTGGGTTCATGCTAACTGTCTTTCTTTGTAAAGGGCCCCAATAACAGCTGCAACGCTGGCCACCCCGGGCAATGCTCCAGGCTAGCCTGAGTAAGATCTGTATACCCAGGGTTGTAAGACTAATTATCAGGGACTTACAGTGCATATTGAATCAGCTTGAAATAAATCAGAGTGCCAATCATTTGACTAAATTCATGCCCATCCCTTGTTTACTTCCCCTGAATAAACCTGATCACCTGTTTCATATTTAACCTGCCTAGTGTGCACATTATTAATTGAGTCCTAGTGAAAGGTCTCGCATTAGGTATTGCTGATCTTATTTTATAGGGGGTCTCCAGGGCAATTGCAGCAGATCCAGTCCCGGTGGTAAGCGCAAGTGCTATGAGCATATTCTTATTATTATTCAGTGTACGCAAATTGTTCTATGGTATTACTGTTTAGTCCACTAGACGGGTTGGTGGGGGGTTATAGCATCCTGGAGGGCTGTACCAAAGCAGTTAAGCTACCCCAATACCACTCCTCCGGGTGGAGGCACCTGTTCACAGAACTCAGGCCCCTCAACCTGTGCATATTACCACATGCAGGGGTAGTAGCCCATATGATAACACCACCTAGGGGTTACATCTTGGAGGCAGTGCTGGGATTTTTGCCCTCTAGTGGTCAAAAGTTGAAATCACCGCCAAGTACAAAATTGAGACAGGAATTGCAATGGAGGCACTTGCTATGCTTAAGTGGAAAATTTCCTCCCACAAGCTGATCGTGCACCGCATGATGGGGTGGAGTGAGGCTGAGGGGGTCGATCCCCACCATGCCATGTCACTACTTGATATCTCTGTGGTGACCACTAATAAAACCATTGAAGAAACAGTGGGGAAGGTTAAATGTTAAGAAAAGGTTGAAGTACGGGGTGGGATTCAGATCTATTTGACCAAACCTTGTGGCCCTCCTGTCTTGTGTAGCCTTCCCATAGATCCCAAAATGGTACCCTGCTATCATGCCAGAAGGATCCCAGAAGGGTGAAGAGTCATTCTTTTGCATAGTGACCCATCTTTCCTTGGGGGTCTCCAAGGATTGAGGGGCTTAAAGATAAACTGATGAGACTTTTAGCTGCAGAAGGACAGTCAGCTAAAGAGTTGCTAAAAGCTTTGAAGGATTCGCAGGAGACTACTCTTGCAACCTCCTCTGGCCTCTCCATCCACTCCCAGGGCATCCCTTATTGTGACCTCCCCCAGTGTAATACCTTCTGTACACCTGGACTCTTATCTCATGCTCAGATTGTTCTCTGGTGCAGTCCCTGTGCCCGTGGGGCAGGATGACTTAGAAACATGGCTCGACTATGCTACTCCGCTGGTCCAAGAGTGGCAATGTTCCGAGGGGAAAAGAAAAGAGACTTATGGAAAGTTTAAGGGGCCCTGCACTAGAAGCTATCCGATTTCTCTGATCCACCTACCCAGAAGCCACTGCAGCTGAGTATCTCTCTGCTTTAGAAGGGGTGTTCGGCAGCACAGAATCTGGAGAAGACTTAATGTGGAAATACAAGTCTGCAAAACAAGGGAAAAATGAGAAGTTGTCTGCCTTTGTCACTTGGATTGAATGGGCCTTGCAGAGGACCCATAGAAAAGGGGATGTCTCAGCTAGTGAACTGAACCGAGTCAGGCTGAGCACATTCTCAAATCTACCCATTACTTTAGTGTACTCATGCTGAAGTTAAAGCTTCAAGACAGGAAAGCTAATCTTCTTGAATACTGCTGGCTGATGAAGGAGATTCGAGAGACTGAGAATGATGAGGATGGATGGAGTCCCTATGCTGGGTTCACCTGCACCAGTAAACCGATCTGAAGAAAGATAGGAAGCAAGTGAGACCCAGTAGGTCAGGAACTGCTCAAAGGATAAAAGAGATATGAGCCAGTCAACAGGCCACTGCTGAAGCAGCCAGAAGCTCTAACCCTTGCTTGCCCAAGACTGAGACCAAAAGTGAGGCTCCCCCCAGGGGTGTGGGAGCTCATGCCATCACCCCCGAAGCCTGGGCTGAGTCCAAATTAGTAAAAGAAATTAAAGAGCTGAGAGCTTTGGTGGGGGACCTCGTACATGCCACCTGAACTTCAGCCCACTGGGGAAGCAATGGGGACAGGGAACCCGAGCCCAAATCAAAAGAAGACAGTAGAACTTCCACTTCCAACCAGTACAAAGCCCGGGAAGAATCCAGCCACTACAATGATCCTAGGGAACAGGTGTTCTGCTACAGATGGGGAGAAGACAGGCACACCAGAGAAGCTGTAATTCCCCGGAAAACCTGTGGAGGGTTATCACCAGACTGCTGAACTTGGTTCACCAGAGCAATATAAGACTTCAGCCAGGCCCACCAAAAAAATATTTATCCTCCGAAACTGCTGTGGGCCAGTCTGCCAAACAGACATATCCGGACTGGTCCAAGATGGTGGGTCCCTTGATGGAGACTACAGTGACAGTTAATGGCATTTCCACTCCAGCTGTATTGGGCATTGGCTCACAGGTCACCATTATTTTTCAAGATTGGTATGACCAACACTTATCCACCTCCCTCCTACCCTCGAGGGACTGCATGTATGGGGGTTAAGTGACAAGCCCTATCCTTACCAGGGTATGTACAAATTTGGCTATCCCTACTGCTGTAACGGGTGTAGATGAACAAGTAGAGACCTTAGCCCTGGTGTACCCACCGATTGGGCTGTACAATGGTGTCCCCTTGCTAACTGGTACCGACACCCATATGTTTGGCCAGTTAGCCCAGCTCTGTCAGGAGAAATAAGCTAAGTGGACTGGAAGGGCCCTGCACATTCCAGCCCTAGTACAGCGAGTCTATAAATTACAGATGCGAGCCCAAGAGACGGAGAAAGATGAATCTGTGGGAGTAGTCTGAAAAAAGGACCCAGACTCATTGGTATTACCCCCAAATGCTCAGTGTACCATCAGTGGTGAAGTGCGTTGAAGAACAGATGTCAAAAACAAAATTCTTATGCTGGACACCACAGAAGAAGAGAAACTGCCTGAGGGGCTATTGGTCAAGCCCAGCATTCTGCCTGCCTGGGCCCATGCCTACGCTCGGCGGGTAGTGGTGCAAATCCAGAACATGTCAGATCGAGAGGTTCGGGTGAATCGAGGGAGCACCCTAGACACTATATATTGTGCAGATACTGCTGTGCTGCCCCACAAAAAGTGCTCTGGGAGGAGTAATGAGGTGACCCCTGACCTGTTTGAATTTGGAAAATCCACCCTCCCTGCAGAATACAATACTAGGATCAGCCAGAAGTTGGCTCAGAGAAGTCAGATGTTCTCCTTGAAAGAGTGGAACATAGGTTGTGTCACAGGGGCTGAACACTACATCTGCCTTCATGATAAGAGACCTTCAGAGAGAGGTCCCATCGCCTTGCACCTGCAGAAATTGATTATGTTTGAAGCCATCTTCAGGAAATGCTGGCCACAGGGATCATTCAAGAATCTCGAAGCTCTTATGCCTCTCCAATTGTGGTAGTCTGGAAGAAGAATGGGTCGGTGAGGATGTGTGTGGGCTACCAGACGTTAAATCAGAGAATTGTCCTGGACTAGTACACCATGCCTTGCATCCAGGATGCCCTCAACTACCTCAATAGAAGCCAGTGGTTCTCAGTATTTGACCATTGGAGTGAGTATTATTAAATCCCGATGGTCCCGAAAGATAGAGAGAGAAAACAGCTTTCATGTGTCCCCCGGGTTTCTATGAGTTCTTACGCATGCCTCAAGGTATTTCGGGAGCGCCCGCCACTTTTCAGCAGTTGATGTAGTGAGCTGTGAGAGACATAAACTTGCTAGAGTGCCTTGTATATCTCAATGACATCATTGTTTTTGGCTGGACCCTTGAGGAACATAAAGCTCGCCTGTGTAAGGTTCTTGACCGATTAGAGGACTTTGGACTAAAACTATTGCTAGACAAGTGTCAATTCTTCCAAAAATCTGTGAAATACGTGGGACACATAGTGTCAGCCAATGGGATTCAGACCGATCTAAGCAAAGTGGAGTCGTTGACCACCTGGCCTCAGCCTAATAATCTAAAGGAGCTGCAAAGATTCTTGGGGTTCTGCGGCTATTACCACTGTTTCATAAGAGACTACACTAAAGTCATTCAGCCTTTATTCAATGTAACTCAAGGTTACCCCCCCCCCCACCAATAAGAAATATAAGAAAAATGCAGTTAGAGAAGAGGAGAAGGTCTACTTTTGGACTAATGAACCTTTTGGAGCCAGGTGAACTTCTGAATGTGAAACAGCTTTCTATAATATCATTCATTAACTTATTCATGCGCCTGTGCTTGCCTATGCCGACCCCGCTAGACCCTATGTGTTGCACACAGATGCCAGTTTAAAGGGACTTGGTGCTGTCCTGTATCAAGAGTATGACAAAGGTTTGCGTCCTGTGGTGTTTGCTAGTCGGAGTCTAACCCCATCTGAAAGAAACTACCCAGTGCACACACTCAAATTTCTTGCTCTAAAGTGGGTGGATCAGTTTCATGAGTATCTTTCTAGTGCAAAGATTCTTGTAAAAACTGACAACAATCCACTCACCTATGTTCAGACTTCAGCTAAGTTAGATGCCATTGGGCATTGCTGGTTATCAGCACTGTCCACTTATGATTATTCGGTAGAATATAGACCAGGCCTAAACCACACTGATGCAGATGCCCTCTCCAGAAGGCCTGACCATAATGCAAACTAGGTGAAAATTTCCGAACAGTCTGTCAGAGCCCTCTGTCGAAATTCGAAAAAGATGAGCATCCCTCTCCTGAAACAGTTGATTGCTTGGTGGACTCTCTGGGCCCTCCTGACACTTGTGTTCCTGCGGCTTACTGTCACCTGGCCTCCTTGGACCTCAGCACATTGCCCCAACTCCCTCTTGGTAATATACAGTGGGCTTAAGTGCAAGACCCCATGATCAAGCTAGTGCTGGATTCCCTTCATGCGAAAGAGTGTGTCCAAACTTGTTCTTCAAATTTCGAATGGCCTTGTTGTTCAAAGAGGGCCTAAGCTAAAGTTGTATCACTAAGAACTGCATCGAGACACCACAGACCGGCAAGGACAAATTATCAAACAGCAACTAGTGTTACCTACAACTTTCAAATGGGTGTTGCTGCAGGCCCTTCACGATCAAATGGGGCATTTAGGTTGTGACCGACTACTGACTTGGCCCGGACTAGGTTCTACTGGCTGAAGATGGGGGCTGACATAGAAACCCACATCAGAACTTGCAGTCGGTATTTACAGAGAAAAATCCAGCCCCAACGGGCTGCCTCCTTGGTCAGCATCTCTACCAGTGCATCAATAGAGCTTGTGTGCATTGACTTCTTGTGTCTCAAGTCAGATCAAAAAAATATTGGGAATGTGCTAGTGGTTATGGATCACTTTACTCCTTATGCCCAGGCCTATCCAACTAAGGATCAGAAAGCATCTACAGTGGCAAAGGTCCTCATTAAAAAAATTCTTTGTTCACTACGGTGCCCCTCAGAAAATTTACTCCGATCGGGGAGAAACTTTGAAAGCCATCTGATCAAGCAATGCTCTTGCTCTGGCAAGCATGGAAGTCCAAAACTACTCCCTATCACCCACAGGGGGATCCATAGCCTGACAGGTTTAATAGAACTTTACTAGATATGCTGGGCAGTCTTCATCCTCAGGACAAGTCCAAATGGAGTCAGCAGATAAGTTCTTTGGTACACGCCTATAACTGCACCAAGAGTCATGCCACTGGGTTCTCCCCCTACTGCCTAAAGTTTGGTCGGGAAGCCTGGTTACCAGTAGACATCTGTTTCGGAGTGTTCCCAGATGGAGTCAGAGCTGAAAGTCACCTGCAATACTGTTATGTGTAGTGCAGTTTTAAGAAATGTTAGAGACAGTACAGCTTTAAGAGAATGTGCACTTCCTGTAAGTGTGTCTGTGTTTGGGGCCAGTTTCTTCTTGTATGTGCTGCTGCATGGAAGTAAAAGAGAAGGCCTACATTTCAGTGTGGTGTGGTTTTCTTACTACCAAGACCCTTTTGTGTTTAAGGTACTTATTTTCGGCCACCAAACACAACAAACTGGCGACGACTGATGGACATTTTAAAAGTTCCAGCTTACTGAATTACGCTATTTTGTGACTTTCTGCACTGGAGGCAAGCAAGCAGTTTGGAACTGTGCAATATCATGGCAACTTCTGCCAGCTTTGAAATTTTTACAGGAACGGACTGGGATACATGGTCCTGATGGTTTGATCAGTGGTTATTACTTAATCCTGCCATACAAGCTGCTAATAATGAGCAACAGGATAAGTTTATTTGAGCTGCTTTTTGTACTTTCTTGTGGAGTGAAACCGTCAAACTTTTATGCAGTCTGTGTGCACCGGACTGGCCAGAGGATTTGTCATATCAAGAGCTAAAGGATAAATTGAATGCATGATACAGTTTAACAACTTTCCCAAGGGCTGAACATTATAAATTCTATAGTTACCGCCAGAAACCAGATCAGTCATTACAATCGTATTTGCTTGTGATCAAACACTTAGCTCTCACGTGAGAGTGGTGCAGGGAGCATCTTAAATCTAATCTAGCTGATAAGTTTGTTATGGGGTTAAATAATGAACATCGTATTCAGCAATTACTTTCTGTAAGTGTCAAGAAGTCTACTGAGGAACTTTTACATTTGGCACAAATTTATGAGGCTGCAGAAAATGAAGCACATGCTAAGATGGACACTAAAAATGAGATACAAGTAGCTGCAGTAAACCCCAAATCAAAACAGCTCAAACCTAAGTCTAAGCCACTGTTTTCAAAGAAAAATTCAACCACTCCACCCAAACTGCATGGCCAGTACAAATGTGCATCATTTGGGTCATCTCAGCATAGCAAGGACTAGTGCAAATTCAGAGAAGTTCAGTGTCATGCATGTAAACGTTAGGGGCATATTGCTAAGGTGAGCAGGAGAAATGCAGTAGTCGGTTTGGAGAGCCCAGACAGTGTGGTGTTTTCTAATGCAACACAAATGCAGACTAAAAATGTTCCTCCTTTCTATGTGTTACTTCGATTGCCACAATTGAGGTGTCAGTTGCATTTAATAGTAGACTCTGCTTCCCCGGTTACTTTTATTAACCATCAAACATGGTCTGATCTGGATAAGCCACCATTGTCTCCTTGTAATAAGTTGCTGAATGCATTTGAAGTGCAACCAGTTCAGCTACTGGGCTTGTTTACCATGTTGGTATGCAAGACTGTCTCCTGGTACATCTTTAACTTTTCTGGTTTCAAAAAGCGTGTCAACATTTTGGGCAGAGACGCCCAGTTTCTTCTAAACATTCATGTTGATCCAGCAGATTTTGGCCTACTTGCTGCTGTCCAGGTACCACAAAGCAGTAATCCGCCCAAGCTTGGGGAGATTTTAGACATGTATCCAGAGTTGTGAAAATGCTGGAATGTTGCACAACAGCTAAAGCCAAGCTAGTTACAAAGCCTAGCAAAGTTTTGTAAACCATGGAAACTCCCTTTTGCCTTTAAACCGGTCGTTGGGGCAGAATTGGACAGACTGGAAAAAGCGGGTGTGCTGGAAAAGGTTTCAAGTTCAGATTGGGCAACTCCAATTCTGGTGGTATCTAAACCAGGTGGTAAAGTTCAGATATGTGGAGATTTTAAGGTGACACTTAATCCAGTACTTAGCATAGATGTATTTCCTTTACCCTTAGCAGAGGAACTTTTTCATAGACTGAATGGTGGTGTGGGGTTCTCTAAACTGGACCTCACTGATGCATACCTTCAAGTGGAGTTGGATACAGACTCTCAGAAATTGGTAGTGATTAATACACACCAAGGACTGTACAAGTAGAAATGGTTATGTTTTGGCCTTAGTTCTGCACCTGCTATTTTTCAAAAAGTGATTGAGCAAACAATGGGTGATATACCAGGTGTTGCTTGTTATTTGGATGACATCATTGTCTTGGGCAAGACAGAAGCAGAACATTCACTTAACTTACAAAAGACTTTAGAGAGATTGCAACAGAGTGGATTCAGACTTAGGAGAGAAAAATGCCAATTTTGTCAATGAAGTGTCACATGCTTAGGTCATACTATTGACAAAGATGGAATTTGTCTGAATGATGAAAAGGTGGAAGCCATTGTGCACATGTTTAAACCACAGAATGTTTCACAGTTGCACTCATTCTTGGGTATGGTGCTCTACTATGACCATTTCATACCTGGCTTAGCCACTAAGTGTGCTATCCTAAATGAACTGTTACATAGGTACCGTGGAAGTGGACCAAGGGCCACAGTAAAGCAGTTCAAGTCATCAAGTTGTCTCTAACCGATGTAAATGATTTAACTCATTATGACCCTAACTTACCTATCACATTGGCCTGTGGTGCTAGTCCTGTGGGTATAGGAGCTGTCCTTTTCCATACAGATCCAGAAGAAGTGGAGAAGCCAATAGCCCATGCTTCACACAGACTCACTGCAGCTGAAAGGAATTATGCCCAGATTCAGAGAGAGGCATTAGCAATTGTGTTTGGAGTCCAGAAATTTTGTCAATACTTGCTAGGTCGAAAGTTTCACTGGAAGATGGATCATAAGCCACTAGTGACAATTTTCAGTCCAGAAAAAGGAATTCTAGAGACAGCTGCTAGCAGAGTTCAACGACGGGCATTAATTTTGTCTGCCTATAATTTCGAGGTTACATACCAACCAATGGACCAGCATAGAAATGCAGATGCCTTGTTGAGTTTACCAATATCCAGAGAAATGGAGTTCGATATGGGACTTAAAGAGGAGCCATTAATATGCCAGGTGGGGCCAGATAGTTTTCCAGTGCAATTCAAAGATATAGAGGACTCTACTGTTGTGCGTGCAATGGAGCTACAACAATTAGATCAGCTTCCAGTACTAGCCAAGGACATTGCAAAAGCGACTAGTCAAGATGTAATTTTGAAACAAGTGTATCAGTGTATGCTTGAGGGCTGGCAGCAAGGCACTACTTGTTTGGCTGCACTACAGCCCTACTATACAAAGAGACAGCAGTTGTCCATTGCTGAGGGGTGTCTTCTATGGGGACTGCGTGTCATAGTGCCCCAATGTTATCACTCAAATGTGTTGACTCTTTCGCATGCGGGCCATCCAGGCATTGATAAAATGAAATCCCTGACCAGACTTCACATATGGTGGGCTTCAATTGACAGAGACATATACCAGGTTGTGCAAAGATGCAAAGGTTGTGCTGTATCCATGGAAATCTGGCATGAGCTCCAGTTCACCATTGGGAACGACTTGAAAACCATGGCAAAGGTTGCATATTGATTTTTGGGACCATATTTAAATACTATGTGGTTACTCTTATCTGATGCTTACAGTAAATGGCCAGAAATTCATCAAATGTCTTCGACAACTACTGAGAGTACCATCAAAGTGTTGAAATCTATCTTTGCTACCCATGGTTTTCCGCAAGTTATTGTCTCGGATAATGGGCCACAGTTCACATCTGTTGAATTCCAAGCATTTTGCCAGGAAATGTGATATCTGCCATATTTTCTCACCGCCCTACCATCCAAGTTCAAATGGCGAAGCAGAATGCCTGGTTCAGACTTTTCAAAAGAGTATGGACAAAGCTAATCCTACTACACCGACGGCAATGCAAATAGTCCTTTTGGACTTTCTTGTGATGTATCAAACAACACCACATTGTGTCACAGGAATATCCCCTGCAGAATTGTTGTTTGGATGTCAGATTCTAACTCAATTGGATCTTCTTGCCCTCCTCGGCTATAGGTCAGTAACTGAAATGCTTCCTAAGACCAGATCCTTAAAACCCAATGATCTTGTGGTAGGATGTATGCAGGCCTGAAGAGATGGCTAGAAGCGTAGGTGGAAAAAGTTTGAAATGTTGTCTATAGTGTTCAACTGACTAACCAGAGGAGAGTGAACAAACATGTGGACCAATTACTAGAACTGAGACAGAACAAAACGGATACCCAGAGTTGGGCTAGTTATCCAGCATTATTTGTTCCAGAACAAGAACAGGAACAGATAGTGGAACCACAGCATTTGAGACAAGATGTGGCTGATGCTAATCAGATTCCAGTGCAACAGCCTCGAGTCCTACTACATCGTCAGGACGTAAGATGTCCACCAAAGAGAATGGACTTGTAGAGATATAGCCTAATGACATAGACTAACTAAAAGGACATTGCAGTAATAATTGTAATAGTTTTATATTACTTCTGAATGATTGATTTAAGTACTTTCTAGCTAAGTCAGAAGGGATTGTTATGTGTAGTACAGCTTTAAGAAATGTTAGAGACAGTACAGCTTTTAAGAGAATGTGCACATCCTGTAGGTGTACCTGTGTTTGGAGCCAGTCTCCTCTTGTATGTGCTGTTGAATGGAAGTAAAAGAGAAGGCCTACATTTCAACGTGGCATAGTTTTCTTACTACCAAGATCCTTGTGTGTTTAAGGCACTTATTTTTGGCCACCAAATACAACAAATACGTCTCAAAAGTTAAAAGCTCAGTTAAACCATGCTTACCAACTAGCACATACCATGGCAGCAAAGAGGAATTTGGCAAATAAAGAAAGGCATGACAGGCGTGTCAAGGCTCAGAAACTGCAGCCTGGAGACAGAGTTCTGTTAAGGAATTTGGGACTGCATGGAAAACATAAAATTGCTGATAGGTGGCACCACCTGCCCTACATTGTTGTCAGTAAGCTGTATGATCTGCCAATCTATAAAGTGCATCCTGAAAATGACCCACGGGCTGTCAAGATGATGCACAGGAATCATCTACTGTCAAATGGTCAAATCATTATTTATTCTGCACCACCAGACAGTGCCCCTCCTGGCCTGTTACCAGGGCTGCAGCCAAAAGAAACAGTTAACCTCTTTGTTAGTTGTCGAAGATTCCAGGCCTTCCCTCAGGTAGGCCCAAAAAGACATTGATTGCCAGTCTGAATCTGATGACAATGAGTGTGAAGCACCCTACTGTTCATCCTATGAACGAGTCCGGTTGTTCCAGGGTAACCCCTATCGACAATTTTGGAGAGAAAGCTGACAGTCAGGACCACCTAACACCCCAACCTTTCTACAAATAGTGTGCCACCTGAAAGTGAGGTGCAAAGTGTGATTTCTGAAGCAGCTGAACCACAAGACAGAGAACAAGGGACAGAAAGCTCCACTAGTGACATACCAGTAAATACCAAACTATTTGAGAGCATAAGGTTAACAGCATTATGGGGGATGATGTTAAAAGTATTAGTCAAGTGTTGCACGATCTCAATTCAATAGAATTTCCTTGGATGACAAGCTTGAAACTTTTCTCCGAGACAAGTATGGCCAATGATAGTATTGAGTCAGAGCAAAGAGAGTCAAGGGCTAAAAGAACTCCTAATGCAGGACAGACCACAAATGCAGAGGCAACCCTTCTACAGAAACAGAGTTGTTGAAAATGAGCTGGAACTGAAACCCCTGCAAGTGTTAAAAACAAACCCCATGCCTGTCCCTCCTCAAAAGTCAGAGAGAGCTACTAAACCAGTGATAACACCTCAGATATGACTCTCAGGGAGACCTATTGACCTTCCACTACATGTTGTTCACAAGGTGTATATCTGAAAGCTCCTTCCCAAACTGAGCTATTCTGCTACCTCAAAGTTAATAGTTAAACCTTCAAATTATAGTACAACTCTACTCCTTGGCCTCATGCAGGCCTAGTGTAGCTGATGGGGATCGGGTCCCAAGCCATGTGGGTTAAAGTACCGGAGGTGATATAAACTAAAATGGTAAGAGTAATGTGGTTAACTGTTTAAAACTGTTTAAACATGATAATATGTTTGTAAAACTGTATGCAAATGTGTTACTGTGGAAATGTCATTGTTAAAGTAAAAAGTATAGTAATGCTTAGAACCAGTTTATTTTACTGCTGCATCAGCTTTACGTTGTGGTATACCAAGTAAAACATGCACGTATTTTATATAGTGTTTTCATATAAAGTCATATAGCAACTATAGACGTGATGCGGATGCCAAATTTTTCCAGGAAAAAGTGTAACCCCTTACAAATTGGGGTTTACTAAATGTCTTCATGGGCCCTTAGTGCCCACTGTCAGGATGGTGTCGCTTTTGCAGTAGTTCTATTTGTCTGCATGAAAGCTTCTTAGTAAGCCTCCGTGCCTGTCTCTTTAAGAGAGCATCTAGTCTGTGTTCTGGAAATCAGTCAGGGTAAGGTCCAAGTAATTAAGGCTCACGATCAGTCAGACAGCCCGTTATATTGCTTCATTCTGCAGTCGCTGTTAGCACAGAGGGAGCCCTGTTAGAAAATGTAGTTATCTACTGTTTATATGTTAGAGTAATAATAAAAAAGGAGTTTGTCTAACCTGCTTTCATTTGCAGCTTGAGCTTTGAATAAGAGCCACCATTTTAGTTCTGGACTGCCAGTGTTGGACTAATCCAAGTACGTGTGAGTGCCCCCGAGCACCCTGACCCATTCTCAACACTTTTCTGCTCCTGAAACTTCTGATCTATATCTTGGCTACTCCTCTCATCTGCCCCACCCATATTCGACTAGCCCTGCCCCTCCTCCCATCCCCCTGTTTTTTCATTGTCTTTCTTTCTCCCCCTTTCTCTCCCTTGTCCCAGCTAACTCACCACTTACTATCCTACCCCCTCCCTTTTCACTCCCTCCACCCCACACCCACCCTCCACCCCTTTCTCCTCTCCCCACTTTCCATCTCACAGTTCCCTTAGCTATCTTCCAATTCTTCCCTCCTAACCCCTTCCCCCTTCTCTTTCCCCTGCATCCCCTGACAATGCCTACCCTGACTGCTATCTTCACTCCAACCCCCGCGCTGGTTGCCCCTTCCCCATTGTTGGTTGGGCCTGTTAACCACCCACTGCCCACCTGCACAACACTACTGCTGCCTTTTACAGCCAGTGGGCATGCCCTACCCCCATTCTAGATGTAACGACACTGATATCTCCTTGAAGAATTCTAAGCTATCTGGGAACCTATAATTTTATCTTCCTCATAGTGATTATTACCTATGAAGTAACAAATGCTACTATATGTGCTAGAATTTCATTGCTGTTGTCTCTTACTTAATTCTATATTACTACTGTACTTCTCCCATTGTCTGTCTTATTTGTTTTGTACGATGTCTAACCTGGGACCTTTGTAAATGAGCCTATGGCTCAAAGGTATTTAATTCCAAACTGAAATAAATAAAAAATTAAATAAAAATGAGATCTCTGGGGACCTAAAATAAAAACTGTCCCCAGGGTTGTATGGAAAAAGAATTCTATATATTTGTAGTTTTAGATGTTTGGTGCCTAAATGGACCTGGAAGGGAAGCCCTTTCTGTGACAGACAGTTCCCTCTGCCAACCAAACCTTGTGGATTACAGGGAAATACCCAGAACTGCCTGAAGCAGTGTGTCAGTCAAGAGTAGAAGTTGGAGAGTGAGCAGCTCAAGCGGTCGAGCAGCAGCTCCTAGGAGGAGCTTAGGAGAATCAGCGGGAAGGCTCAGTTGGCCTGCCTGCCACGCTCTCTGGCCTTCAGAGATTGTCTATTGCAGAAGTCGGACTGTTCCAATTGCCGGCTTAGACCTGCAGCAGAGGAAAGAAAGTGTGTCAGTACTACTTGCAAGTGGGACCAAAGACTTGCTCCAGAAGCAATCGGCCTGCCTAACTGAGAGACAATAGCCCCGGGTTGAAAGGTTTGCGCAGTGAAGCTGCAATTAGCAAACGGACTTTATCCAAATTGTGGCTTTGAGAAATACTGATTTTAGAGTGCTGCATGCATTTTGTGGGTCGCAATTTGGTTCCCCACAGTAAATCTTGTTATGCCAGCTGGAGGCTGTCCAGCAATAGATCACAAATGTTTCCCAGGACTGTTCCTCCTGCTTGAGCCTTGCCATCTCAGCTCAAGTCCCTGCCCAAAATCCAGAGATCATCTCGGCAAAAAAAAACTGCTTGGGGATTCAGCCCGCTGCTCAACACCATTGAACAGGTAGCAACCACCTGAAGGTGAGTCGGGTAGGCCCTGCTTCCCCAGCACACTGCATCAACACCCTGAGGTCTTCATCTCACCTGTCCTACATCCTGATCTGGGTTGTGTGAGTACAAATCAGGGTAGCTCCGCAACAACAGCTACAAATCATTGTGTGCCATCTGATTGCTTGTTTGAGTTATTGTTAACCGACTGAGCCATCTGGCTCGAGATTACAAATATTTGGGTTGTGCACATGCTAACTGTCTTTCTTTCCAAAGGGCCCAACAACAGCTGCAACACTGGCCACCCCAGGCAATGCTCCAGGCTAGCCTGAGTAAGATCTTGGTACCCAGATTTGCAAGACTAATTATCAGGGACTTACAGTGCATGCTAAATCAGCTTAAAATAAATCAGAGTGCCAATCATTTGACTAAATTCAAGCCCATCCCTTGTTCACTTCCCTAGAATAAACCTGATCACCTATTTCATATTTAACCTGACTAGTGTGTACATTATTAGTTGGGTCCTAGTAAAAGGTCTCGCAGTTTGTATTGCTGATCTTATTTTACAGGGGGTCTTCAGGCAATTGCAGCACATCCAGCCCTGGTGGTAAGTGTAAGTGGTATAAGCATATTCTTATTGTTATTCAGTGTATGCAAATTGTTCTATGGTATTACTGTTTAGGCCACTAGAAGGGTTGGTGGGTGGTTATAGCATCCTGGAGGGCTACACCAAAGCAGTTAAGCTACCCCAATACCATTCCTCCTGGTGGAGGCACCCATTCACAAAACTTAGGCCCCTCAACTTGTGTATATTACCACAGGCAGGGGTAGTAGCCCATAGGATAGCGCTACCTAGGGGTTACATATGCCATCCCTGGCAGTCTAGCAGAAATCCCTCCCTCATCCATTTCCTGTTGGCACTGTGGAGGTGTACTAAAGCCCTTTCCTGGCCATCTAGTGGACCCCCTACCTCACCCAATTCCTATTGGTATTGACAAATGTACTACATCCCTTTCCTACCAGTCTAGTGACACCCCCGACCAATCTGGTGTTGTGGAATGTACTGATGCCCATCCCTGGCAGTTTAGTGTTACCCTCAACCACTCACTGTAAAGCCCCTCCATCACCCACCCACTGAGCAACCACCACCTCCATTCCTGTAAGTCCCTATCTCACCCAACCATCCATAGCTTCCATCAGGTCCTCAGGACATGTGCCGGCACAGACCCTGCACTCACTTCAGCCACCTGCCATCTGACTGATAAGTAGTGAGTATGCACGTGCTGTAGAAGCAGTTGTTTCTACAGTATGCCCCAGTTCACTTCTTGTCAGTCAGATGTAACTGCTCAAGGTGGTGAGGTGAGTCTGTGCCTAGTTGTCATCTGAGGACAAGATGGTGGCTCACCTATAGACAGATGGGTGAGTAGGGAGCTGACCGGGGATGTGAATGGTGAGTGCTCAGTGGGTGAGCTGGGGGGGGGCTTTGACATCAATCCATTTAAGGATAACACCAGACTGCCAAGGATAGGCTTCAGGACATGTCCACAACACTGGATTGGGTGATGAGAGAAGGTCCACTAGACTGCCAAGGAAAGACTTTGGCACAGTTCCAAAATACTGATAGGGATTGGCTGAGGAGAGGGGGTTCACTAGACTGCTAGGGAAGGAATCTAATACAGTTTCACAGTACTCACAGGTTCAATTAAGGGAGGGGGTCCAGTAGTTTTCCAGGTAATGGCTTTAGTACAGTTCCACAATACTGTCAGGAACTGGGTGAGGGAGGGGTATCCGTTAGACTGCCAGAGTTCAGATCTTTAATATTGCACAATACTGACAGCAATTGGGGATGAGGGGACCACTAGACTGCCAGGGTTGGGATCTTCAGTATAGCTCTGTACTAACAGGGATGTGGCAGGTGGAAGCAGTGAGCACCTGTGCTGCTCGGGGTGGGGGGAGGGGTCACACACACCATTGTCCATATTGATAAAAGCAGGGTTTCAAAGCATTAATTAGGCTGCCTCAAAACATAGAAACATAGAAACTTGCTGGCAGAAAACGAACCAATGGCCCATCCAGTCTGCCCAAACCCCCCTCTGTCCTTTTATCTTGCCCCCTCCCCTCCATGTCATTTTGTGCCTTTATTTAGCCCATGTAGTCATCCCAAGCCCTCTTGAATTTGCTCACCGAATCTACCCCCACAACCTGTTTGTCAGTGTCAGTGGCTTAGTAGAAAGCACACTCGCCTCTGAGGCCAGGCGATCAGAGGGCTGTGGGTTCAGTTCCCACATCTGGCACTTCGGTTAATATCCCACTATGGACACTGTAGTGCAGCATGAGAGGGTGCTGCACTTCTGAGGTGCCGCTTTTTGATGAGACGTTAAACTGAGTTCCCATCTGTCTGGTCAGTTGGCATTCATCTGTATCTGGTAGCCTTTTCAAGGACCCACCACTCTCTCAGTGAAGAACTTCCTCGTGATTTCCTCCAAATTTTCCTCCATCTTGAATGCATGTCCCCTCATTGATTTGTTTTCACTCATCCTGAATATGCTGTCCTCCCTCCTTACCTTGTTTATTCCTATGGATATTTTAAGGTTTTAACCATATCCCCTTTCCTCATCTACAGTGTGTATAAGTTTAGTTCCTCTCACCGCTTCGTATGACCTCCTGTGCAGCCCTTGAACCATCTTGGTTGCCCTTCTCTGAACCCATTCCAACCTGTCTCTGTCCCTTGCAAGTATGGCCTCCAGAACTGGGCCCCATATTCCAGATATGGTCTGACCATAGTTTTGTATGATGGCATGATCATCTCCTCTTCCTGCTTGTAAAGCCCTACACTATGCATGCCAACATTCTGATTGCCTTTCATATTACCTTATTGCATTGGTTCTCCACCTTCAGGTTATTGGAAATGATGATCCCCAGGTCCCTTTCCTGCTCTGTTACCTCTAGTTCCCTCCCAGCCAGTATTTTGCCTTGGGTTCTACTCCCTATGTGCATAATTTTGCATTTCTTTGCATTGAATTGCAATTGGCAGTTCCCTGACCCCTCCTCCAGTCTGACTAGATCCTCCCTCATAT
Organism: Neoceratodus forsteri; assembly: GCA_016271365.2. Lineage (NCBI taxonomy): Eukaryota > Metazoa > Chordata > Ceratodontiformes > Ceratodontidae > Neoceratodus > Neoceratodus forsteri. The sequence goes on from CM057453.1 coordinate 761,750,154, forward strand.
TTTCCACCCCTCCCATTGTGTCCTTGTTATGGTGAGGGTTGTACAGATGGACACAATGAGACAGAAAGTAAGGTGCAACCCATTTTTGCATTGTGGGATGTTTATTTCTTCATAAACACTTTCCAAGCACCATAAACGATATAACATAAAGAAAAAACAAGTTCTTCAAATAAACAGTGAAAACAATAAGATTCTGAAGCTTAGGACCTCTCTCTCTCTCCTCTGGTCAGGAGAAGTTGACCCTATCTGTCTGGTGCCTGCTCAGGTAGTGCTTAGCACACAGCTACCTGAATCAGGTGACTTAATATCATCACTACAGAAACATTTCTTTATAGCCTTTAAAACAATTTTATGAACATCCAACAAAGTAATGTATGACAAGCACAAGCTGTATTATGGTCAAAGAGTAGCAAATAACCATTGCTAAAGATTTTGTATTCACCAGAATGTTCTCTGACAATGATTGACAGGCCGGTGCTATAGGAATAGGCCACAAGGGGCCGCTATCTCCCTATAGTAACCCTCAGTACACTGTGAGGCTTCCCATGGAACAGAACTCTTATGGCTGCAAGGGGCTCCAGCACCAACTAAACAGAGAAACAGAGCCATATAAGGTATTGTTATGCCTCTTTGTGTAATGTTTTTAAGGGCCAGTCCTGCTTGTCTACCTAGGTAGGAAAACTAACAAACTAAGTTGGGGCACAAAAACCCTGGCACAATATATCAGTTGGGGGGGTGAGGATATAGCATGCACCAAGCAGGAAAGGGATCTTGGGGTTATCATCTCTGATGACCTCAAGGTAGGGAAACAGTGTGACGAGGCAGCAGGTAAAGAACTGGGATGCTGGGATGCATAGGGCAGGGGCATCACCAGCAGGAAAGGAGGTCATAATTCCACTATACAAGACACTAGTGAGGCCCCACCTGAGTACAGTGTAGAGTTCTGGAGACCATACCCACGTAAGGACATAGACAGGGTAGAGAAGGTTCAGAGGAGGCAAAAGATGGTACATGGATTGCATCACAAGTCCTATGAGGACAGGTTGAAGGAATTGAATATGTACTCCTGGAGGGAGAGGAGGGAGAGGGACATGATAGAGACATACAAGTATCTTACAAGAAGGAACAGGATGCAAGAATACACTACTTTTAAGTGAAAAGATGTTCTAGAACTAGAGGGCATGGGATGAAGTTGGAGGGAGGATGATTCAGAGGAAATGTGAGGAAGAATTTCTTCACAGAATGGGTGGTGGATAAGTGGACCACCCTGCCTGAGGAAGTGGTGGGGCTGAAACAATCATGGGATTTAAGAATGCATGGATAGACATAAAGGAATTCTGAGGTCAGGGGTAAGGCAACAGAGTTCTAGGAAAACATAAACTGAAGTTACAAACTCAAATGGGTAAACTAGGTGGGCCATAGGCCCTTATCTGCTGACACTGTCTATGTATCTATAAAAGTTTGCAGGGCTACTCTGAATGTTTTTAAGGCCAGTCCTGCTTGTCTACCTAGGTAGGAAAACTAACAAAACAAACTAAGTTTGTATGGCTACTTCTGAACACAGCTTCTTTCATTTAGTATTATGTGCTACCACTATTATTTCATAAGAAATGCATGGATAAATGTTCTCAGAGGCTTTCTATTAAAAAAGGTTTCAGAGCTGCAGAGCAGTAAGAAAACAGAGTCCCAGAACTGTAGAGCTGCTAGGAAGCAGAGTCCCCAAAGCAATGTCAAGCCGTCAGTTGAAATTTACAAGCCAACGGCTGACACTTTCACTAATGGAAAGGGGAACTTCTAACAGCTGCCCAGCGAGGAACAAGGCTGCACAAATCAGCGCTTTCCTGCTCTATGTATGCCTGCTTGGTTAAAGGTTTTTAAAAATAAAACCTATTTCGGGGGATAAGTGAGCGCTTAGCGCTACATGACAGTGCGCATGGTCGTGCGGACTTCGCAATCATGCGAACAGTCGCGTGGCATCACAGAAGCGCTATGAGAAGGATCCTACACAGGATTCAAAACCCAGGACTATTACTTATTTTAACAGGTCTCTCTCTTTTACCACAGCAAGGTGGGATGAGGAAAACAACCTCATTACTTAATAACTCTAGGCATGATAAACACAACAATGTATTTATACCTAAGGCACTTAATATTTCACAAGCCTAGCCTTCTTTCTTGAATTCAGGCAAGCACAACACAGGATACAAAACAAAAAAGGGGGAAAGGGGGTGCTGCTTGCAGACATCTAATTTATTAGGGCAGTTAGTCTGCCATACTAGAATACACATGTTTACTTCAAGGACCCAGAAGAATACAGTGGCATAACAAGAAGGAATTGGGGCGGTTGTAAGGAGGTGGCCTGCCTCCATACTGAAAAACAGGGATGGCCATATTAAACAGAAATATAGTGGTTTCAACCAAGGAGAGAAAGTAAATGGGCCCATAACTAAAGTGGCAGGGACTGACTCTGTCATAGTTCACCCAGTTACAGATTTTCGTGTCATCTGCGAACAGACACACCTTCCCATTCAGATCTTCTGAAATGTCCCCAATGTATATGTTGAGTAGCATAGGTCCCAACATTGACCACTGAAGTACCCCACTCATCACCCTTCCCTCTAAGGAGGGCATCCCGTTTACCACCACCCTCTGTGTTCTACCCTCCAGCCAATTTTCCACCCAGTTTACTAGTTTGCTCCCCACCCCTAAGCTGCCCAACTTGCATATTAGTCTCCTGTGAGGGATGGTGTCGAAGGCCTTTCTGAAACCCAGATAGGATTTCCACTGCCCCTCCCTGATAACATGTCTCCATTACTCCATCAAAGAATTCAATCAGGTTGGTCTGACATGACCTACCCCTTGTGAACCCATTCTGGTTTCCGTCTATGAGTCTCTCCTCCCCCAGATATTGTGCTAGCCTTTCCTTTATAAGTGCCTCCATCTGTTTACACACCACAGAGGTAAGACTGACTGGGTGATAGTTTCCCAGTTCTTCCTTTCCTCCCCCTTTGTGCAATGGCACCACATCAACCCTTTTCCAATCTTCCGGGACCCTCCTTGGGTCTAGAGACAGATTAGATAACTTTGTGAGAGGTGCCGCTAGCTCCTCCCTCAACTCCTTGTGCACCCTGGGGTGGATATCATTGGGACCCATTGCCTTGTCCGTACACAGTGTTCCTAACTCCAGCACTCTCTCCTCTGAAAAGGGACTTGTGTCTATCTCACTACCCACCTTTCCCCTGTTGCTCAGTTCTGGCCCCTTTCCTACTTCCTCATTCGTGAAGACTGAGGTAAAGTATTTGTTCAGCAGATTCGCTTTCTCCTCATCTTCTGCTATCAGAGTTCTCCCCTCTAAGCCTCATAATCCCCTGCCTTGCTTTCCTTCATTCACTTACATACCAGAAACATTTCTTGTCTCCCCTTTTGGCCTCCCTCACTATTTTCTCTTCCATATTCACTTTAGCTCTCCTGACTATTTTCCCTGCCTCTTTTAACTTCTCCTTGTAAACTTCCTTATCTGCCGTCCTGTGAAGCATTGTAGGTCCTGAACGCATTCTTTTTTCCCTGACTGCTGTCTTCACCTCTGATGTAAACCATAATGGTTTCCTCCCCTTTTGCGTTTGCTCACTCTCTTGATGCATTGCTCTGTTGCCATCAGAATTCCCCTCTTTATCGCGCCCCAGAGTTTTTCAACTCCCTCTAGGTTATCTTTCCCTACTAGTCCCTTTTTGAAAATTTCTTTTATTTTTCTAAAATCCACTTTCCTGAAGTCTAGTACCCTAGTGGTTGACCTATTCTTATCCGACCCAGTCTGACGCCGAAATCTGACCATCCTGTGGTCACTATCTTCCAGATTGTCTTTGACCTCCACCTCCTCAACACTATATATCCATTGGTCATTATTAAGTCGAGTATGGCCTCTCCCCTAGTTGGTTCCCTGACCAGCTGTTGAATAAATGCCTCCTGTACTGACTCCAATAGATCCCTGCTCCATTCAGAAGTTGCTGTTGGGATTGCCCAGTTCACATCAGAAAGATTTAGATCCCCTACCACTAGAATTTCTCCTTTGTTGACCATTCTTTGTATTTCCCTAGCTAGCCCCCTATCAACCTCCTCCCTGGTTTGATAGTGTGTATGCCACCCCAATCCTTACTACCTCCCCAGATGCCTGCTAACACTTAAAAAGCCTTTGAATATACCATTGCATCATGTATGCAAAAGAGCACCCTTATTTGCAAGGTTGTAGTTGTAGTCTGCATATCAACAATATCAACTCTGCACAGTGCCAGATAACCCTTGGATATGGTCCCCACCCAACCCAGATGCTCTGAGGCTGGTTAGCTTGTGGGTATGCTTGTTATTACTGTGCTAACCTTCACAATGGCGGCTATGTACTAATGTGAGCCGGGTATGTGCAATTCACATGTACCTGGCCCATGTAGCTATGCACTCATAGACAGGCACATAGTATTTTGTAGGGACATAGTCTTGTAGCAGACATTGAGACTTTTCTTTTGATAAATAGATTGTCCCTTAAGTGCAGAGATTGACAGAGTTACAGCTTGTTAAAGTTGCAATGTTATCTTATGGGGAGTTTCATTTTTTTATTTTTATGTTTTTTTATATGACCCCTTAATTGTTTGAAGGGTATTAGGTGTTAATCTTGTAGTACTTATTGAGACCTTTCTTTTGATAAATAGCTTGACCCTTAACTCCAAATAAAGACAGAGTTATAGCGTATTAAAGGTAAAATGTGAAAAAAAAAACAAGTCCAACTTCTTTCATATGAACCAATCCTCTTTTGTAAAATTTTTGTGAGCTCATGAGACAGGACTGGTTCATATGAAAGAAGAAGTTGGACTTATTTTTTTTCACATTTTGCTTCATGAGACAGGACTGGTTCATATGAAAGAAGAATCTGAAAAAGCACTAGGACCAGAATTCACAAAAAAGCGCAAAGTGCCATGCAAAAGTTTGTGCAGCACCCTGCGGTTGCACTGGTGGGCAATCAAACTATTCACAGTCCAATACTGCAGTGTGCTATCAGACTGTGAATAGAGGCAGGCAGGGACAGCACTAACCCAGGCAAAGTACAAGGAACTCCAGTAGCTCTGCCCCGCAGCCAGCCAAGAGAATGGGCAGGCAACAATAGCGCACATGCGCTAAGCCCCTGTTCACTAAGGTAGCCATGCAAATGAGCCTATTGGGCATGCAAGGCGCTATTGGCCATTAGCATGCCCATTATGGGCCCATGTGCATGGCCTGAAGGTGGTTTAGCATGGTTCCCCACCAGCCCATTCCCCACACAGCCGCATTACATGGCTGTCTAGTGCCCCGCCATCCACCAATTGCCGTCCACAATGATACATACATACATGCAAACATAGCTGCCAGCAGATTAGGCCTATCAGCCTATCTTGTCTGCCTGATGCAGCTCATTGGTAATACACCTCAGCTGGTCTACCATCCTCCATTTCATCTCCCCTCTTCTCCTCCCTGTACTACTCCAGTAATCTCCTTGCCCCACCTTCATACCGTGCCTCTGTGCCTGTCTAATCCCTTCTTGAGACCTCCTACTGTTCCCATTTTTACCAGATCATCTGACAGAGCATTCCAGGGCACCACCACTGTCTTTGTGAAATAGTGACCCCTCGCCTACCCCCTGAACCTCCCCCCTGCTAACTTTAGACTATGGTCTCTTGTAGTTCCTTCCTCCCTCAGCTTGAGCAAACACTTCCAGTTCCCTCTGTTGAACCCCTTCAGGTATTTGAAGGTCTCTATGATATCCTCACTATCCCTTCTGGCCTCCTGGGAGTACATGTTCAGCTCTCTGAGTCCATATCCTTATTAGACAACCCCTCCATACCGCTGATCATCCTCATTGCCCTTCGCTGGATCCTCTCCAGAAGTGTGATGTCCTTTTTAGGCGTGATACCCAGAACTGCCCACAGTACTCCAGATGTGGCCTCACCAATGATATTAGTCCCTGGTAGTCTAATGGTCCTCACACCTCCTCAACGCCCACCAGATATTAATAAAACATTTTCATAGTGTAGTGTTCCTCCCAGTCCCTGATTGCCCACCAATATGTATAATAATTGTTTCCATAGTGTGTGTCTCTACCCGATCGCCCACCAGATATGTTTAAGAAATATTTTCCATAGTGTAGTGGTTCCTCCCCCCCCCCGGTCACTGATCACCATCCCCAAATATAACATATCCCATTCCCTGGTAGCCTAGTGGCCCTCCCATCCTTTCACACTCATTCATAGCTCAGTCGGCAGGCAGCCGTGGCGATGAGAGGATGGCTGTGCTGCTCGCCAACCGAGAGTCTTGCTGGGGGGGGAGAGCAGGGTGGTGGGTGATTACCCGAGAGGGCGGGGGCTACTAGACTACCAGGGAATGGGATGTGTTACATTTGGGGATGGCGATTGGTGACCGGGGGCAGGGATTACTACACTATGGAAAATATTTTTTTAAATCGGGTGGGCGATCGAGGTGGGAGGAGGGACACTAAACTATGGAAAATATTTATTACATTTATTGAGTGGGTGGTCCAGGTGGGAGGAGGGACAGTACACCATAGAAATTGTTTATTATACATATCAGGTGGGTGATGGGGGTGGGGGAGTGACACTACACTATGGAAAAATATTTATTAAACATATCTGGTGGGCGATCAGGGACTGGGGAGGGACACTACACTATTGCAAAATATTTATTGTATAGATTGGGTGGGCAGTCAGGTACTGGGGAGGGACACTACATTATAGAAACATTTTTATACAAATTGGGTGGGTGATCAGACAGGGCTGGGGGCGCAACACCTCCATGGGCCCTAGGGTTGTGTGGATTACCACCAGGTTTTTGTGGGTGGTAATTTCTCCATGCAAGGACCTTTGCAAATGGCCCTTTCATGGAGCAAAACTTTGTGACGTGGACTGCGGAATAGGCAGGTCCCTTTCTTCTCATTTGCACTGCAGTCCTCATCCCAACTTTGCTCTAGGTGATAAACCCAGTTTATGGGGCAAACAGGGCTTTGTGAATATCAACTTGATAAAACCTAGTTTGCCCCGGCAAACTGGGTTTGGCGCTTGAGAAAAGTTTTGTGAATCTGGCCTCAGGTTCATCTTTTTCATATGAACCAGTCTCTTTCATGAAATTTTCATGATCTCACAAAAGAGGACTGGTTCATATGAAAGAAGAATGTAAAAAGAGGATTGTTTCATATGAAAGAAGAATGTGAAAAAAAACATTAAGTCCAACTTCTTTTTTCATATGAACCAATCCTCTTTAGTGAGACTTGCATGAGCTCATGAGACAGGATTGGTCCATATAAAAGAAGACTGTGAAAAACACTAAATCCAACTTCTTCTTGTTTCATACTTGTGAGGTAATGTTGGGGTGCTCTGTGCAACCCATGAATTTGTGAGTGGCTATTAAGTGATAGTCTTGTGGTACTCATGGAGACATTTCTTTGATAAATAGATTGGCCCTTAACTCCAAATATTGACAGAGTTATGGCTTGTTGCAGTGTATATGCTGCCATTGGGAGACATTGTAAGGCAGTATGGGCTGAGTTTTCACTGGTATGCAGATGATACTCAGCTCTACCTGTCCTTTGTGCCCGATCAGGTGGGAGCTATCTCGAGCTTGAACAACTGCCCTTCTGAGATTCAAGACTGGATGAGTGCTAACTGGCTGAGGTTGAACTCGAACAAGACCGAGGTTCTGGTGATGGACCCAGGTCGTCGGGTAGAGGGGTCATCAGTGGGGTGACCATCTGGGCTCCGGCTTGGTGGCTGCCAATTGATAACCTCTGAATGGGTGCGAGATCTGGGTGTGATTCTTGATGAAGGACTGACACTTAAATCTCAGTTGTCATCCATTGTCAAGACTGCCTTTTACCATCTGAGGAATATAGCTCGGATCAAGCACCTAGTTCTGCCCAATGACCTTCCAACTTTGGTCCACATCTTTGTGACCTCTCACCTTGATTACTGTAATTCCCTCTACCTAGGGCTACCAGGGGTTGATATCCACCACTTGCAGATGGTGCAAAACGCGGCAGCTAGGCTGTTGACTGGGCTGCTTCGAGGTTGCCATGTCATGCCTGTGCTGTGCGATCTGCACTGGCTGCCTATTCAGTGGCGGATCACCTTCAAGGTTGGCTTGCTGACCTATAAGGCCCTACATGGACAGGGACCGAGTTATCTGCAAGAACTTCTTCAACCCTACCACTCCCCGCCCACTCTGCTCAGCCAACAAGGGATTGCTAGAGATTTCAGGGTTCGTTTGAAGACCTCTGGGGCCCGAGCATTTGAATTCGTGACTCCTAACCTGTGGAATTCTCTACCTCGTCGGATAAGAGAGTGCCTGACAGTGGCGAGTTTTAAATCTGCTCTGAAACCATATCTGTTCCATCTTGCTTTCTCTGATGTTGTGTAAGTTTGATACTTAATAATGATGGATGGAGTTTTTAGCTGTGATTTTATTATTAATTGTACTAGCGCTATGGTCCTTTGTGATAAATAGCTCTATTTTATAAACAAAGATGCTTTGCTTGCTTTAAAGGTAAAATGTGAAAAAAAAAAATCCGTGAGCATTGGCGCATTCACAGGCCCCCCCTCCGGTGGCATTCCGGGATGCACGGATTGCTGCCACCTTCTCTTTGATGCACCTCTTGTCCATGCACACCTTTTTCTGGCACTCCTGTGCTGACCGCTGGTGGCTGCCATGCTAGTTGACGTATGCTGGCACCTCCTCCCAGGCCCCAGCCCCCCTGTCCAGGTATGCATCAAACAAGGCCTCTGTCTTTGTCTTAGTGAAATTGGGCCTTTGCTTCTGAGCAGGCCCACGCTCCTCACCCTCCTCATGTTCCGACATGTTGCTTGCTGTGGAAATGGACACCACAGTGTGTCAGTGGCAGCATCTCCCTGGTCCATCCCACCCTGCTGTGCTGTCTGCTGCCAGTGAGCTGCAGCGGCATGTGCAACTTACCTTGAAAAGATGCAATACCGGTCCATGGCCTGTGCTGTTCTGTAGTGCAACGCATGCAAATGAGGTTTGGCGCAACAGTACTGACATGCTAATGCACCCAGTGTTCCACGCATTGGCTAATGAGCTCATTTGCATGTGGTTTCTGAATATCATGATTTTGCTCTGTGTGCAATGTGATTGCTCAGGAGCAAGTTATGGTGCAATGCGCACGCATGCATGGTGCGCAGGTCTGCAGTGCACATGCGCCTAATAGTACCATGGTGTCAATCGCGCACCGTGCACTGACAGTGCAATGCAGTGATATAGCGCATGATGTGCCAGGCCTGCTATCGTGCACGTGCACACTGCGCAGTGGCAGGTGACCCCTGACCCCTGATGTGACCTCTGATCCCTGGGTCACTCCCCTGACCCACTGACCCCACTTAACCTACCTATGCCACGCATCTCTGGCACTGCGCAATGGGTGGGCACTGTGCATGTTCCCTCGCAGCATTCATCTGGCACAAGTTGTGGACAGGTGCACCTCCTGCCGCCATTCTATTCCTGAGATCGTGGTGGGTAGAATGGTGCAGGGACGTGTCCGTCGAGCACCAAACTGGACACAAGTTGAACTTGTCCACCTGGTGGCCTGTGTCCAGTCCCACACCCCCCAACTATTTGGCTAGGTGCCCCTGCAGCAGGCAAGAGTCACGGTTTGACAGGGGATTGCTGCCAGGCTGCAGCAGAGGACCAAGGTGGCCAGAATGTGGGAGCAATGCCATCACCGGTATGGAAACCTGATGTAGCGGGACCCAGAATGCCTGAGGAGGCTTCAACCACACGTCAGGCGAGGGGCTGTGCCACAGCCAGGTAGGTCAGCCCATATTGCATGTGTGTCCTGGTGCTGTACTGTGGTGTTGGCTAGGCTGCCTGGCATGCCCTGCAGAGGGGAGCACTGTCATCTTGCACATCATGGAGTAGCATTGCCAGCCGCCGCTTGCATTGTGATGCAGCCGGGTGGGATGTGCTGGGCAGGGGCTCATCCTGTGCACAGGGGTGTGGGTGGTGGGCAGCTGCTGTGGATGATTCCCTGATGTGTGCCTGTCTTTGTTCCATTCCCAGGGCCTGAGGATCACTGCTGGGCACAGGCAGCAGCAGCACAGCTGGCCGTGGCGGGCCATGGAGGAGGAGGAGGAGGAGTGGGACAGGCACCGGCAGGGCTGCAGAGGGCAGGTAGGCACTGTCATGGTCCTTCGCACTTTACATGGGGGGGTGGCAGAGGAGTGGGTTCGGGCATGGCTGCCTGTGCCATGTGCTGTGGCAGCTGTGTGTGTTGCACTGTGCATGGTGCATGCCACTGTGGCACATCCATTGGATACATGTGGTAGCTGTTGGTGGGGTGGGTGTGCACTCGGCTGCCACTGTTGTTGCTGTGGTGCTGCTGGTGCACTGTGCCATGTGACTGTCATTGCATGGTCGGGTGGCCATTGTGCAGCATGGACCACCACTCTGCAATGTCATGGTGTGCCAAATTGCTGGCAGGCATGGGCCCACCCCCCTGTGGGTGGCCAGTACGGGCTCTCCAGGGGTGTGTGTTCCCCGCTGCCCATTGCGCATTGTGGGTGGGAATAGTTCCTTGGGCCATTGCACTGATCACCTGTCCTGTCCCTTGTTTTAGGTGTCCGGCTGAGACCTAGGAGGCTGGTGTACTGCAGACTGCTCTGGCAGTTGATTTTCATAACATCAACCATCATGGAGGCTGTGATGCAAGTTCGGCACCTGCTGCTGGCAGAGCGGAGGCAGCGAGTCCACCAAGGGGTGGCAGAGCATGGCTGCTGTTAGTGTAGCCCCAGCTTTCCCCTTTTTTCCCTGCTGAACCTCCACCTACAGACCCCCTTCCCACTGCATAGTCCCTGTTCCCTGTCCCCTTCCCTCACTTTCCTTCCCTTTCCCACCCTCTTGTTATTATAAATAGTTTTCTTCCTAAATACATATTTTTTTGACTTACCTGCCTGTGTCAGTATCTGCTTTGCAGGTGGGGTGAGGAGCCATGCTGCAGTGGCCAAGTGTCTGTCCGTGTGGTGTGCATGTGTCGGGGCATGTGTTGTGTTTCTGTGGTTCACTGCTGTGTGCTGTGGTGTGTCCCACTGTGATGGTGTCCTTCCCCTCGGTTGGTGGCTGTGCCTTGGGGTGCCCATAAGGCAGCTGTCAGTGGTGTGTGGTGGATGTGTGCGTGGTGGTGGCACATGGCCATGGTCATTGGTCAGGTACTGGCCGCACACTGTGTTGGGGCCAATGCTTGGCATTGTGTGGCCTGTCCCATGTGGTCTGCCACACTACCTGCCTCCCGGCATGTTCAGTGCCTACTGTGTGGGCTTCCTGTGTGCCTGTGTGGTGTGTGTGTGCTTGGCTGCATGGTCCTGGGTGAGGCCTGCTCTGGTCTGGGAGGGGGGGCATGGATGGCAGCCGATGGGGGGGCTCCCTTGGTGGCCCTCCGTTGGCCATTGGCCATCCTATTGTCTGCTATCTGAGCCACTGTTGTGTTCTGGGGAGGGGTATCTGTGTGCCTGTGTGCACCCTGCTGTGCCCCACTGGTGTAGGCCTCCTGTGGCCTGTCACTGTGCTTCCCTGGCTCTGTCCCTGGGTCTGTTCTCTGTGCCATGCCCCCCCTCTGTTGCTCAGCTACTTTGCTCTCACAGTTGCACTGGGGCATCTCTTTCTGTGCCATGGCACAACTGTGTTTGCGCCATGGCTCATCTCTGTTTGTGCCATGGTGTAACTCTGCCATGTTCAGCCGGGTTGCACTGGCGCAGTTTGGCCTGCGCAGCCTCTGAATATGGCTCCTGTTGCACCATGGTGCATCGGATTTGCGCTGCACCAGACTTGTGCCGGCCTTTGGTGCATTTCTGAATATCTGGGCCCCAGTCTTTGTTTAATAAAGCTTTCAATTATTTTACCCAGCATATTTGTCAAACTTATTTGGCGATAATTTTGGGGATTACTTTTCAGTCATCTTTTGTATACAGGAACACTACCACCAGTCTCCAGTGCTCTGGCACCTCCCCTTCCTCCAATGACCGGTTGAAAATATACGTTAATGGTGCTGCCAGTTCATGTGCTATTTCCTTAAGCATTTTAGGCTCCAGCTGGTCTGGTCCTGCAGCCTTTGTTATATCCAGTTTATCTATCACTTCCGACTGTTTAATTTTACTCAGGGCACTTTCCTCTAACTATTCCCTGTGTTGAATTTTGTCTATTTTTGCTTTATGAAAGACACTTGCAAAGTAGTTATTAAAACGTTCTACCATTTATTTTTTCTCTGTTATCTCAGTACCCTCATGTATAAGTGGTCCCACAGCACTAGATGTTTGTTTTCGGGAGTTTGCATAGATGTACAGTAATTTAGGATTTGCCTTTGTTGCCAGTTTCTCTTCAATTTCTTAGCTTTTCTTATTTCCCTTTTACAGGATTTTGATACGTTCTTATATATTGTTTAGTTGGGGTGTGTTGGGCAATTTTTCATTATTCTATAGAAACCCTTCTTTTTGAATGCTGATTTTTTCTAACTGCACATACTCAGAAACGGAACAGTTTTTTTTTAAATAGTAAAAAAATTATTTTAGCTTGGGAGGTAAAAACCACAAAAGCACACATATTGGGACATACTTTGGATGATAAACCCACAAAAGCACACACCTTGGGCCAAACTTTATCAAACCTACAGTTTCAGGTTTCGAATCCTCTTTGTTTTTTAGTTATAGGTGATCAAAAGAAGGTCATAATTTATATAATTTGGGTTTTCTTTGGCCCCTCAGTAACTTTGTCCCTAGTGAACAGATTGCCACAAACTTTTAAGGATCCAGAGATCATAACATCGTCTCTGCTCTTTTCATACTTCAAGTAAATCAGTTGAATGGGGGGCAAAGTTATTAGGGTGCATAAACTGGGGGTTAACATTAAAGTGCTTACTCAACCCAAATATACAGGAGCTACCACGCATGTGTCATATATATATCTATATATATATATATAGATATATATCAGGGATATCTGATGGCCAGTTGTTGAATACAGAATGTATCTGAATGAGCTGAGAGTGGCCTTGGGTGACCTCATGAGTGGCAGAGTGTAGTGGAGCCTCAAGTGATGGTCCCTGAGGTCACTCTTGGTGAGTTCAGATAAATCATGTATTCAAGGACAGGTCATCAGGTATTCAATGGCATGGCAAGGGCCAGATACTGTAATTTTTTTTTTTTGAGGATCATTGAAGTTTAAAAAAAGAAAACACCTTACAAGTGCATTTTGTTTTGCTAGCTGGCTTTATTCTTCTGCATTGTTAGGTCTCTTTTTGTGAATGGGCTCGGAGCTGTAGCTTTTGATTGGTTGGGTGTGTGAGAAGTTTCTTTTGATTGGTTAGTTGTTGGCATAGTTACAACACGGGAGCTTGGCTATGCATATGGTGTGACTGGTTGTTTGATGTTAGTGGGCAGGGCCTTTTGGGATGGTGTAGTTATGGAGTCAGTTGGGCGGGAGCCATCCAGGAGGACACATCTCCATGTGTGTTGAGTGCTGGCATTTGGCAAGTGTGACCTAGTTGGAGTTCGAGGGCCTCAGAGACATCGTGGAAGGACTGAGCCTGTCGAGTTCAGTGTCCAGGAAAGATACAGATTTTTGATGTTGTCTTCAAGGATGTTGTTCTTGGAGAGCTGCAGTGGGAGCATCACCGATGTCGCCTGGGATGAAGTTGGACTTGTGGAGATTTTCCAGTTTTCCAGACAGTCTTCCATGGAGGATGTCGTAATTTCTTTTCCCTAATTGTTTGTGGAGTACGACTGAATAGTCACAATGTTTGGCTTCCCAGGAACATTTGGATTACGAGCCTGAAGATTCACAACCTGTGGATATTGATTTTTTTTTTATCTAATGGCCTTTTTTTTGTTTTATGGGGTGAGCCCACTCCTGTTTGGACTACTGAGGAAACATCAGCAAGGTATGAAAATTGAAATGCTAACTTTGTTTATTGGAACTTAAGTAAAACATTCTGACAAAAAGCTCTATTTTTGTTTTGAGTAAAAGCAGTACTGATAAAAAAATTACATTTCCTTTAACTTGTGAAGGTTTGAATAACCTATTTTTAACTGCTTGCAACAGTACTAATTGTAAAACCTGATGAAGGTAAGAGAGGCATGACTGAAGGGAACGAGGAGAGGGAGACTGGAGCCGAGAGAGAGAGCGCAAGGGGGTGGAAGCATAACCACTGCAGTTCAGAAAGGAAATGTGAAATCTAGTAGTTTTTTTTAAACTGCTGAATATTAATGTGTGCTCTTTGTGAACAAAGTCCCATTTATTTATTTATTTATTTATGTGGAGGTGATGGACTGTTGGGTAAATGGGAGAGGTCTGTAGAGCGGGTTATTGGGAGAGCTGGCAGTGTGGAGATCATGGGAAAAAAAACCGAAGAATTGGGGGAGGTGAAATAAAAAGCTTAACCTGCTGGTACTGTCACATTGCTACTGGGAAAATAACAGGCTTCTGTTTTGTAAGGGTGTGTTGTGTAGCATGGTGGCTGTTTTTGTCTGTGGTTCAGATGAATGATAAAAATGAAACTACAGTTGTGAAGTAGTGCCAGCTAGCAGCTGGGGGGGCTTGATGACAGGTTGCATACAGTATGTGTGATAAATTTTAGATTCTAAAATGTATTACACATATGTGGAAATAAATGAATTTATCACATGGTTTCTGGTTCCACGCCTATTGCATAAATAAAAGATATGAAGAGGGCAACTGTGTGATTAAACATTTATGCTGTGTAGTTGCCACTGACTTTGGGTAACCTTACGAGTGGCAGAGCCACAAGTGATGGTTATGAGAGGGCAATGGCAATTGCACAGTTAAAATGCTCTATCACACAGTCATTGTCCCCCCCCCCGCATATTTCATTTATGCAATAAGAGAGAATCTTGTGTGATAGGTTTTATTATAGAGTGTCTAGTTGTCTTTTTTTGCAATGTTTAGGTTTGTTTTTTTGAATAGTTCCTTTTCACATTTTTCTCGTCCCCTGGTTGCTATGGCCATTGTTAGGATCCTGTGTTTGGTCACCACATGACATCACATCATACTCACTGATTGGTGGAGTGAGCGGGTTTTGAAAAATGTTAAGGAAACATGGTGGACCCACTTAGTGAGTGTGGCCACTTGAGTACATCGGACAAAATTAGATTTATATTGGTGGCACCAGACAGTTTTATTTAACAGTCAGAGTTTGTTTTCAAATGTTTGCTGTGATGTGTTTGCTTTGGCGTCAGAGAAGGAATAGAGGCAGTTGAAGAAAGTGACCGTAGTTCGAATGAGCGAGAAAGGAGTGGCAGTGAGAGACTGGTGTGGCAAAAGAAATAAAATTTAGCTGAAGGCATTTTTAACTTTGTTGAGCGGCTCTACTCTTCCAACATTTACAAAAAAACAGAGAGACAATGGAAACCAGTGGGCAGGCAGGCAGATGGGTGGGTGTCAGCGAAAGTTAAAGTGGAAAGGAGCTGGAAATTTACAGCCCAAAAAATAATTTTACAAAAAGAAAATTAATACTTTTTGGTGTGTAGTGTGTGCTACTGTTGTAAAATGCTTTGTGGCATTGTCATTTTTTGGATTCCTGTTCGAGTGCTTTTCATGGTAGCAGTGTGAAGGACTTGTGTCCCAGTGATAGTGCTTGTAGAAATGAAAGAGGAGTAAGTAGTGCCGGCCGGGTGGTGAGTGTGGGGGCTGGAGGGGGTGATGTAGAAACTGTGTGGATGAATGGACTGTGATGTTAGAATTTTGTACATAAACAGAGTGTGACATAGTAACTGTGTACGTAAATGTAAGATTCTACATTTCTACACATAGTTACTCAGATAAATGCATTTATCACACTCCATTTATGTCCACACCTATTGCATAAATATATACAATGGGGGTGAGACAAAAATATACAGATAAACTAAATATTTACATGGCAGTATAACCTGGAGTGATGGCAAATTAAGCAATAAGCCACAAGAGGGTGTGGGTTATTGAGGGATTTACCACGGCTGGCGTGGATTTGTACGAGGCCATAAGCCAAGTGGTCAAATCCTCTACGATGGTGGTAAATCCCCCCCATAACCCACATCCTCGAGTGATTTATTACAGTTATACAATGGTCTCATTTTCTGTGATAAAAGAAAAATATCAAGAACATTTTTTTTCAGTCATTTTATTTGATTTTTAGTGATTTTATTGATGCACCAGAAAAAAATAATTCTGTGTTGGTAAGGGGCAGTATAACTTAGAGGTTAGAAAAGGTGCAGTGTAGTTGTTTTAAACAAAAATAATTTAATAGAATGTAATGTTTGTAGTCTCGTCATGATTTATAAGACAGTGAGTGGGTTGAAAGGTATGCCTACCACCACACTGCTGGCATACAGCTGCAACTAGGGGAGCAGCACTGTTTCCCACTGTAGACATCGTTGATTCAGATAGTGAGTGGGTTGAGAGGTATGCCTACCACCACACTGATGGTATAGAACTGGAAACAGGGAAGCAATATTGTTCTTGTCAGAGACATTACTGCACTCTGGAATGCAAAACTAAGAGGCTACACAACCGTCGGCCACCATTAGCGTCTGCAGAGTGACACGGGGGAAGCCGTGCATGAGCCTCCGACTGAGCGTCTTAGGACCAAGTGCAACACCTAAAGTAAACTACATCTAGAAACAACTCACACAGCCAGACGTAGCCCCAGGGGACAGAGCAAGGACCGCGGGAGCCCTAAAGGTAATCAGTTCCCTTCAAAGGCGCAGCTTCTTGTGTGGGGGTGTTAGCCCATCTAAGCTTTGTGTTGACTGCCCCACCCACCCCAGCCACTCTGCCACCCAGGAGCATCCCTTAATGTAAGGACCTCCCCTGTTCTTGTAACTGCCTGTCTCATTTATTCTAAGTCTCCACTTTTCCCTTTGCAGGTTATACGTTCCCACTTCTAGGTGACAACACTGTGCACCACTGTCCCCTTGCTGTATTTCTCCACCTGCTCTCAGCTTGACTTTCTTTACTCCTCCAACTGTGGAGGCAGAGAACCGGAGCTTGCCCACAATTTACGGCCACCCTCCTGGCATCCTCCCAACTGCCACCGCCAGAGAATTCCGGGGTGTTAGAACCCACCCTGTCCCCACCCTGGGGGTAAACCAAGGCTACATGGGTGACAGAGGACTGACCAGGTAGGAGCAAACCGTAGTGGGATGACTCCTAGGTACTCCTGAGGAGACCGGAGCTGAGGGGAGAGAGGAGGAAAAAATAGAAAGTACAAAAAAAAAAAAGAACTAAATAAAAATACATAAAATATGCCGGCCCAGTGGTGCAGAGGGCTGAGGCAGCATGCCTTATGTTATGCCATGCCGGAGATCTGTGTTCATGGTGCAAGCGGGCCGCCAGGGATCAGCTGGGAAGGGAGGGAGAGGACTGAGCATCCGGAGGACAGCTCTCCTCTCCTGGGGTGGGGCTGGAGTCTGCTACATGCCTGACCCCTAGCGGTGACTGGGGGCTGGCACAGGTGGGCTGCATGTAGGGGCGGTTACGGGGCAGACGCCCAGCGTGTCGCATGCGGAAGCATGCGTGGCTCAGCCATTGGCATCACTGCACACTGCCATGCCACACTCGGGGAAAGGGAGAAAGTGGAGGAAGAAAAAGGCTCCGGCAGGATGATAGTCAATCACTGCAGGCCCCACTCCCATGAATAGGCAGTAACCCCCCCCCGCACCAGATCTGTCCTGGCAGGTTGAGGATTCCCTGCTGCCCCGCCACAGGAGGCAATCCATGGAGGAAGTGAAGAGGTAAGCTGCGAGCAGGACATAGGGCTGGGGGATCTGGCAGGATGGAGAGCCATAGGAGAGGAGGACAAAGAAATTAACAGTAAAAAAAAAACATAAAATAAAATATTTTGGTTGCTCCTTCCTGTCTGTGGTTCCTGTTACACTCGCTCCGTCTCTTCAGCATTACAGAGGTAGTTTACTTTTTGTTTGCCCTGGTGGTATGCAACCAGTTCTGAGGTTGTGATCAAATCGGGGTTTACCGGGGGTTGTTTTGAATTTCACGCCAAAGTGTATTTTTTTTCTTGTGGCTGACCAGAAATGAGAATGGTGAGGCGGGTGCGAGCTACGAAAAAAAAAAAAGTTTTGGTTATGTGAGACACTTCTTTTGAAGGAACAGTTTCCTGTTGATGTTTGAAACTCCCGGTTTACTGTGTGACACAGTGGGGGAGACAATATGGCATATTTTGTGTTTGTGTTTGGGGGTCAGAGTGTTTCTTGAATAGATGCGGCTGACTGGCACCTGTTCTGTGGGTATATCGTAGGATTTACCATGGCAGAAAGGTGTCAGCCAGTCAATGAGATTGTAGGATTTAGTGTTTTAAATTTAGTCCATGGTATAATCATTTATCATCACTAGAGGTGGGTCATCACCATTTATCATCACTTGAGGTTGGTCACAAATGAGCTGTTAACCAGTGGAAGAGCAGCGTGAACAAAGCCTGATGATATCACAGTGGCCTCTGCTGTATTCAAAACAGAGCAGTAAAATCAAACAGAAACAGTTTATTCTTTGTTAAAAGAACTAATCTGATAGCTTTACAATTTAAAATATTTTGTATAAATTGGACATACAGTGGCATCACTCAGAATACGAGATTTATCATCCCTTATGAGGGGGAAGGACTTTCATAACTCACTCGTGGCTCTGCCACTCGAGAGTTATGGTCCTGCCCCCTCGCTCTTGATGATAAATGGCATATTCTGAGTCTGATTATTGTGTATCCATACTTATATATATATATATGTACATGTGTGTGTGTGTGTGTGTGTGTGTGTGTGTGTGTGTGTGTATATATATATATATATATATTAGAGTGGCGTGGTCACCACTATATTTAGGGTTATGAAGGCACTTCTAACTTAAAATAGAAATTTGTGCATTAATAACTTTAGACCCATTCAACGGATTTGCCTGAAATATGGTATGCACAGTGAGGCATGGTAGATCTCTTGACTTGCCAAATTTCATTTTGGTCAGACTGACGGTCTTTGCTCACCAAAACACTGAAAAATGCACTTTTCTCCAATTTTGGAGGCAGTTTTTGGGATTTTGCTCGTGGCCCTGCCCGGCTGTCATGTGGCATGCTGGTTTGCGAGATGGCTCATCTGAAAGAGCTTCAGTGGCTGAACATGCCACTTTTCATTTGGTGAAAAAATATTAAGGCATTCAAAAGTTATGGCACTTTTAAACTCCCATTATAAGTCAATTTGAAAAAGTATATGGTTGTTTTGCGAACAAAGAATGGGGTTTGGGCCATCTCGTCCCACCTGGCTGTCAAAGAATTTGCAGTCTCACGGTCAAAGAATCTTTGTCCCCGAGAATTCTTTGATCGTGAGGTCCACCATTTTGTTTTTAAATTCCGTCAGAAAAAAATAAAATATCTCGGCTCAGGGGTCACTCCTGAAGTAAAACCTGCATGGGTTTTACTCAGGGGGCTTAGATCTATCGACCCATGCCTTTGGTTTCACCTAAAATGGTCAAAAAATGGAGTTATAACGTTTTAAATTCTTTGATCATGACTCACTAACGATCTTTGTTCGCGAGCCTGCAAATTCTTTGATCGTGAGATTCTCTGATTGCGATCTTGCATTGTGAGGTAAAAATGAAATTTTCTCAGCTCAGGGGTGGCCTAGGAACACAAATAAGGTTGGGTTTTGCTAAGGGGGCTTCATTCTATCGAAGCATGGCAGTGGTTTCATGTAATTCTGCCTAAAACTCGAGTTTCACCATTTGTTATTCTTTGATCGTGAGCCTGAAAATTCTTTGATCATGAGCCTGCAAATTCTTTGATCATGAGATTCTTTGATCGTGATTTTGCATCGTGAGGGCGTGGCTAGATGGCCCTTTAAAAAATGCTAATTTTGAAGCCCAGGGGTGGCCTAGGAGCACAACTGAGAGTGAGTTTTGCTCAGGGGCTTCGTTCTATTGAGGTATGGCAGTGGTTTCATGTAATTCTGCCTAAAACTCGAGTTTTGCCATTTTTTATTCTTTGATCATGAGCCTGCAAATTCTTTGATTGCGATCTTACATCGTGAGGGCATGGCTAGATGGCCCTTTGAAAAATTCAAATTTCTCAGCCTAGGGGTGGCCTAGGAACACAAATGAGGGTGAGGTTTGCTCAGTGGGCTTCGTTCTATCGACGCATGTCGGTGGTTTCATGTAATTCTGCCTAAAACTCAAGTTTCACCATTTTTTATTCTTTGATCGTAAGCCTTCAAATTCTTTGACCACGAGCCTGCAAATTATTTGATCACGAGATTCTTTGATCGCCATCTTTATTTATTTATTTATTTTTTAACTTTATTTATCATTTTTTTTCCATTTGAACATAAAGGAAAACATTATATATTAAAAATTTAATACAATACAGTACAATAAATCATTACTATTACAGAGAATTTAGTACAGTTGTGTTATTTTAGAGTCCAATGTTGTTATTGATCGCCATCTTTAATCACGAGGGAGGGACAAGATGGCCAGATTTTATAATGGAATAGATATGCCAATTTTCACAATCTTTGAGTTTAAATATCTCGGAAACGGTTTGGTCTTTTTACTTGAAATTTGGAGGGTGTTGATGGCATGTCCTGTACATGTGAACTTTGGTGTTTACGTGTCAGAGAATATATTTTTTGCGGAGATATTGCGTGACGCAATTTATGTTTTTCGGACAGTGTTTTGCATTGTGGTGGTGCCTTGAAATTGATAGGGTACCTAGCCTTAGTGTCATGGATGTACTTTTCAGTTGTTGTGTCTGTAAAATGTCAACAGGTGCAGAATTCTGCAACTCTGACGAATGAAAATCTCAGACTTTAACATTTTATATCTCGGACACAATTTGGTTTTTTACATTGAACTTTGGAGGGTGTTGATGGTAGAGACATGTTTACAAGTTGGTGGGAGCACAGGGCCTGAAGGGCCCGCGCTCCCACCAACTTCTGCAAGTTCTTAGTTTTCTATTCTTTCTCAAAAACTAAGGAAATGTTATGCAAAAAACTGTGTTAATGCATCATTTAGAGTTAAAACACAAAAAGTCAGGAAATGAAAAATCTTTAGGGTTGCCCCTTTCCCCCTCGTGCACCTGCCAGTCATCCCAAGATTGACAGATGACGGGATGTGTCATTGGGGTTGTGAGGCCTAAATGTTGCCCCATTCTTGTTCACTGTTGCTTCTCAGTATGATTACATAAGGAATGTAGCAACATTTAGGCCTCACAACCCCAATGACACACCCGTCATCTGTTAATCTTGGGATGATTGAGTGATCCATTTAGGGGTGAGGGCAACCCAAAGATTTTTAATTTCCTGACTTTTTGTGTTTTAACTTAAATGATGCATTAACACAGTTTTTTGCATAATATATATATACTGTGTATATATATATATATATATATATACTATATATATATATATATACTATATATATATATATATATATATATATATATATATATTTAGTTGTAAAACATTGGTACTGCATCAGTTAGGGCTACCGTGACAAAAGTAGGGAATGAGGCACTAGGGTTTCACCCTTACCCCACCACTTCCTCAGGAGACCAGGAGGTGTTGGGGGGAGCAGGGGTGGCACTGGAGTTGCTAACTGTAACTCTCACCCCATTCCATTGTAAAATAAACTGGGTGGCAAAAGTTTAGGAAAATGGGGTGAGTGTTAGGGTTAACAATCCCACCCCTCTCCCCCTGACATCTCCTGGTCTCCTCAGGGCAGTGATGGGGTGTTAGGGTGAAACCCTAATGCCTCATTTCCCTACTTTTGTTGCAGCAACCCTAACTGATGCATTAACAACATTTTTGCAACTAATTTCCTTACTTTTTGAGGTAACATACTAGTATCCTTATTTTACTGTGGGAGCGCAGGGTCCTTTGGACCCTGCAATTCCATCCCTCCATCCAGATAGTATAACAATATCCATATGGTATCCATATGTTATGGTGGGACAGCAGGCTATCGAGATAGTACAACAGTATCCATATGTTATGGTGGAAGCGCAGGGTCCTGTGGATCCTGCGTGCCCATCCCTCCATTGATATAGTACAAAAGTATCCATATGTTACAGTGGGAGCGTAGGGTCCTGTGGACCCTGTGCTCTCATCCCTCCATTGACATAGTACAACAGTATCCATATGTTACAGTGGGAGCACAGGGTCCTTCAGACCCTGTGCTCCCATCCCTCCATTGACATAAAAGAACAGTATCCTTATTTAAGCCCAAATTTTCAACATAACCTTTTTATGACTTCTCCACATGTACCCAGCACAGAAAAATTTTCAGATCCACGTCAAAATGTAATTCTGTGCAATCACAATGCCATTCTATGGCACAGGTGTGAAATTACATTTTGGACAGGATTTGGCAAATTACAGCTGTGACACAGAAGAGATGAGATAATAAGAAGAGCATGTTGAAAATATGGGGAGAAAATATTCAAAATTGATTATGTTACTACCGTGCGTAGAGTGATTGTGCCAAATGCCCATAATGCAGCCATTTTTCAACATTTTGACCCCAAATTTTCAACATAGCCTTCTTATGACCCCACCTGATGAACAATGTGGCTGTTGTTATGCAAATCCCACTGGAAAGGTGATTTTGCCAAGTGACCACAAAATCATCTTTCTGCCAAGAGTTGACTAATGACAGTCATATCATTCATGAGGCGGTGTCCCTAGGACTCCATGTTGAAAATTTGGGGCCAAAATGTTTAGAAATGGCCAAGTTATGGCCGAAAGTTGAAACCCCATTGAAATACATAGGGCCGCATTTACCGTATTCACAATGCAGTCACTGGTTCCAGTAACAAGACGTGTCTTCGATCGACGGAGACGTCTCTCAAACCAGGGACCTCCTCAGGTGAGTGGCAGTCTGGGGGACATCAGGGGTAGGGAAGTGGGTGCACAGTTGGGGGTCGGGTGGGGATATGGGTGTGATTGACAATGGATGGTTTTCTTCTCGGCAGGGAAAGCGGATGCAGAAGACAATAAGGGATGGTTTTCTGCTTTTCAGAGTGAAAAAATGAAAAAATATAAAAGGGCCACAGTAACGGGAACCCACTGCCACCAATGATAACTGCGGAAAAGCAGGATGGGGAGGGTACCACTGGACACCACGGAGACGTCGGTGGTATGGGTGTGATTGGCAATGGACGGTTTTCTTTTTTTCCACAGCAAATGACTGCAAAGACAATGAGGGACAGTTTTCTACTTTTCAGAGGGGGGTGGAGGGTACCACTAGCCACCAGAGATAACAGTCCCAAAACAAAAAACAAAATACAAAATCCTTGTTCGTTACCCGAATTCTTTGCCCGTCACACTTTGTCCATCATGGCAGACAAGGAAAATGGCTGACTGACAAGCATTCACAGTCTGGACATCTGGTCATGAAATTTGGACGACCAGATGGCCACACATGAATCCCTGTCTGTCAGAAAATTCCATGTCCGTCAGTCTTTGTCCATCATGGCGGACAAGGAAAATGGCTGACGGACAAGGGTTTCTGGTCTGACCATCTGGACATCAGAATTTCATGACCAGAGATAGCCAGATCAGGAATCCTTGTCCATCAGCTATTTTCCTTGTTCGTCATGGTGGACAAAGTCTGACGGACAAGGAAGTTAGTGAGTGACGGACAAGGATTTAAAGAACTATAAATAAACATTTCTGAGGGCATAAACATGCCATAAAGCGCATAGCAGAGCTCATCAACTTCCGATGAGCATAAATCACACTTAGATGTGTGGCACAAATGCCCCTGGGCAGAGTTGTGACACTTTGTTCGGGACAAAATAAAAAAAAACAAGATGGCAGCTCATGGACAAATAATTTTTTCTCATGGGCAAGGATTGAGAACTGATTGACAAGGATTGACCCCTCACAGGCAAGGATCCTTGTCCGTACCATGCATCACTCCTAAAAAATAAAAATCCCATTGAAAATAATGGGAACTTAAAAATGCTATAACTTTTGAATGGATTAATATGTTTTCACCAAATAAATGCTGGCATGTTCTGTGACCGAAGCTCAGTCTACCATAAAAATTTCAGACCAAACTTCAACACTGCCTCTGCCTACCAAAACAGCACCCACTTGCGGCAACTGCCCCGATGGCGAGGGTGTAGGGAGGGCGACCGCATGGGGAGGGTTAAGACACGGTGATGGGATGTTGCACATGTATATGCGCACACGGGGGTGGGAGCAAGCGTGCCAAGTGATGGGTGGGAGGGTTTGTGAGGGGTGGTGCCACGGGGTGCCATCAAACTGGCATTGTGGTGTGGTGGGTTGGGTGCTGGTCTGGGGTGGCGGGGATGCAGGGTTTATGACTGGGCAGTGGTGCTTTTTGTTGTGCCTGGCCTGAAACAGGTTTATTTTTAATTTTTTACTGAAAGCCCCTCCCCTCCAACATGCACCCCCCCTGCAGTTGAGAATCTTAAGTTGGGGGGGGGGCGCATGAAATAAATTATTTTGTTTTTGCACCGCTGTCACTGGCGCATATGTTGCACATCGCTGAAATTGAATTTCGGCGATGTGCACTCACCATAAGGACGATCGCTGTTCGGCAATCGCCCTTATGACATGGAACCACAATGATGAGTCCTGGTAGGACGAAACATGTGTCTGTGTCTTCTGTTGGCACCCTTTGCAGACTGTGTGAGAGGCCTTCCAGCACTATGCATTTCTGCATAATATTCTGTGGTGATTTGCATATACAACCCATGATGCGTTGCATTATGGGGGTATGTGTGATTTTGTATTTCTTTGAAACTTGGCTTCCCGGCCAATGCCCTTTGGGGTAATCCTTGCCTCAGTGCTTCCGCGTCACATATATATATATATATACTGTATATATATAATATACTATACATATATATATATATATATGTAAGCTCACTTTGGGAGCTTACTAGTTAATTTATTTTGTAGCTGCAATGTCTGGAGCTCGGCCCTGCCTGCCCACAATGGGGGCCTCAGCACAGAGGGTATACAAAGGGGAGTTTTTGGCATGGGAGAGTCCCTGAGAGTAGAGAGAAGAGAGGAGTCGACCCCATGGTGTGTTTCGGCCATGAGTGCCGAGGTTCGGGCCAGAGGGGCTAGCTAAGCACCCAGGCCCACTGGCCAAGCACCAGCAGAGAATGGCAGTTGGGGTCCGGGAGACGTCCAGAGCTGTATGGGGACTACCTGTGCCATTTGGGGAGCCAGAGCCCAGGAAGAAAGTCAGTGGCTCACCTCATGATTTTCTGGCACCTTGGTGGGGCAGCATAGGTGGGTCCCTATTTCCTCATATTGTAGCGAAAGCGAGTAAAGTCCTGTACCAGGTCATTGGGACAACACGGTGTTGGCAGTCCGTGTTGCAGGGAGCACATTGGTGGTAGCCTGTCTCCTTTTGTGGTGGCACTTCAGCCTGGCCAGGAGGTGCTGGGAATCCTATTCAGCTTAAGAGTGGAGTGTAAATGGGTCTCCAGGATTGCCAGGGCTAATACTGAAGCACCCAGGGACGCGCAGAGCTGAAAAAGGCTTAGGATAGAGGGGACTATGTGTTTCTGAGGGACTTTGTTTGCTGTGAGAAGAGACCACATAAATGGGAGCTCCGAATCTGAACCACCAGCGCTGGGAGTACGGCTTGCTGCATTCAGCTACTCTACACCCTGTTGCTATTAGTGCAGTGGTGTCCTGTGAGTCAAATCCCAGAAAACGTGGAAAAGAAAGTAAGTTTTGTGCAGGAGTGAGTTCAGGGAGAAAAAAATCTGGTGTGTAGCCTGCTTTCGGCCCGCTCCTGTTTGCTGCTGCCAGGATTTTGGAGCCTGTTCAGCAGTGAGGGAGTATTGCAGTGTAAAAGCTTCTGAAATCCAAAAGTTGCTGCAGATTGTATTGGGTAGCTCACCAGCAAGATTACCCACCATGTAATTTGCACCACATGCTTCATGGCATAACTTTATAAAATGTATTTATTGAAATCATATTTTTCTTCCTCTTTCAATCCGGAGTGGACAGTGGACTTTATTTGTGGCATTGTGTGATTACACTAATCAAGTTTGCCCCCACAGCTGCTGTATGCCCCTCACTGCTAAGTAAGGCTGGCACCCCTCGAAGACATCCTCTAGGAACCCATGTAACAAATTTTTATTTTCTGGGACTGTTTTTCTCTATCTGTACGTTGCCCACCCATCAAAGTTACCATCTGGAATACCCCTAGATGCCGGGGAGGATTACAACATGGGGGCTTGTCTGGGATTTGACTGCTCATTTTGAGGGTGCCAAAACTGTTCCTGGACTGTAATTTTGAAGGCACAGCAGCACGGGAGACTTCTGTGCTGTTAGGTGCCATTTTGGACTTGTGAAATTTCACACCTTCAGTGCAGCACCATTTTCAGCGTGGACTGTTTAGCATTCATTAATGTATGCAGAACTTTGGGGACAGCATAGTATTGGCTGGCACCAGCAGGACTGGGGCCAGAGGTCACAGAGTGAGGAGCTAGAGTGCCATTTTGTGGAGCGTCACCATGAACTGCGTCATAAGTGCTAACAGCTCGAGGAGACATCAGCTTGCTAGGAGACCCTATATTCTGAGCAGCAACAGAAATAAAAGATGCAAAGACTACAGGAAAGAATGGCAGATGCATCTGGTGATGGGAAGAAGATGGTTCCGTTCCTGTTCCTGCACCACTTCTGTCATGGTTGTGGGAAGTGGCTCAAAAGGGTAGCACCCAAGAGAGATGTGTGGTCTGCCATAAAGTGGAGAGCCACATGAAAGTACTGCCAGTCTGTTTGGATTGTGCCAGCAGTGGAATGCCCCTGGCCCAGCCCTCCCCATCTTACAAGCCTGCCTGGAGTTGGACCACCACCTCAGCTTTGGTCAGCACAGATACTTCTAGCCTAGAAAATTGAGATGAGGTGGAAACCAGGGAGGGGCTGTGGATATGGCCTACCTAGACTTTAGCAAGGCATTTGACACAGTCCCGCACAAAAGATTAATAATCAAGTTAGCCAGCCTGGGAGTGGGTCCCAGGGTGGTAGCCTGGGTAGCAAACTGGCTGCACAACAGGACGCAGAAGGTAATAGTGAATGGAACACATTCCAAAGAAAGGGGGGTTACTAGTGGAGTACCTCAGGGCTCAGTACTGGGTCCAGTCCTCTTTAACATCTTTATAGGTGACATTGCAGAGGGTCTGGAGGGAAAGGTATGCCTCTTTGCAGATGACACAAAGATCTGTAACAGAGTTGATACACAAGGGGGTAGAAAAGATGAGAAGGGACTTGGCAAGGTTGGAGGAATGGTCAGACATATGGCAACTTAGATTCAATGCAAAGAAGTGCAAGTAATGCACCTGGGAAACAAAACCCAGGAGAAGAGTACACAATAGCAGGGAGGTACTAACAACAACAAAATGGAAAGGGACCTGGGAGTAGTCATATCAGATGACCTAAAGGTGGGTAAGCAATGTGAAAAGTCGGTAAGGAGAGCCAGGGGATACTGGGATGCATAGGAAGGGCATCACAGAGAACAAGCATTTGTCAATGCCGAATGTTGCTTGCTTGTATGTGCTGTGTAGGTATTTGAAGTCAGTGGAGTGCAAATATTGAAAATTTGAAACTTACGAAGCGCAAGGAGAACTGCGCAACGACACTCATGAAACAGTCATTTTTAGGAAGTTTGTGACCAAATTTTCAACATAGTCATTTTAAGACCTCTGCTCATGAACAATGTCACTGTGATTTTCTTAATGTGTCCCATACATTGATTTCGCACACCGACTGCGCCATTGTGCGCTAGATGGGCGGAAACATGTTGTGGGGATGCGAAAAATGACAGCTGTACTGCTCATAAGGAGGTGTGGTAAAATGGCAATGTTGGAAATCTGGAGTGAAAATATTGAAAATTCGCGAACTTACCAGCGTGCGTAGGAAGCGCGCAACGCAGGCTCGTAAAACAGTAATTTTTAGGAATTTTGTCACCAAATTTTCAACATAGCCATTTTAAGACCTCTGCTCATGAACAGTGTCACTGTGATTTTCTTAATGTGTCCCATACAGTGATTTCACACACCGACTGCGCCATTGTGCACTACATGGGCGGAAACACGTTTTGGGCGAGATGTGAAAAATGACAGCTGTACTGCTCATAAGGAGGTGTGGTAAAATGACAATGTTGAAAATCTGGAGTGAAAATATTGAAAATTTGCGAACTTACGAGCGTGCATAGGAACCGCGCAACGGTTTCATAAAACAGTTTTTAGGATTTTTTCCACCAAATCTTCAACATAGGCTTTTTGAGAGCCCACCTTATGAACACTGGCAGTGTCGTTTCATTAATCGGTGCAGAAAGGTGATTTCGTGCAGTGACTGCGAAATCACCCTTCGGACCCGATTAGCGCCATGACAGTGCAAGAATTCATGAGGAGGGGTCCCAAAAACCCCATGTTGAAAATTTGCTGCAAAAATTCCAAAAATGCCTGAGATATGGAACAAAGTTGAAAAAACCCTATCTATCCCATTATACAGCTTACCGGCATTTCCTCAGTTCGCGGTCAGCTTTGAAGAGTGCAGACGTCTTCCAGTCCACCGATGATGTCGCGCCCGAGCTCCGGAGGGTACGTATGGGGTGGGGGTAGGGAGGCAGGGTGCGCAGTGGGTGGGTGCGGGTTGTGGGGGCAGGAGACTGCAAGGGATCATTTTTATTACAGGATTTTTTTGTTTTAAAGGACGACGCTGGGACGCTTGCCACACTGGGTGGGCTCCGTGCTGCAGCAGCTGGAAAAACTGTTTGGGGGCTGGAGCCTATTAGGATTGGGCACCTCACACATAACAAGCTTTTGCCATGCTGGGATGGGCTCCTCAGCGTGGCAACCGTACTGGGATAGTGAGCGACGGGGATTGGGCACCCCGTCAGCTATACGATGAGTTGCCATGTTGGGTGGGCACCCAGCGTGGCATGTGCAACTCTGTTTGGGGGGAGCGAGCACAGCTGACGGGGGATTGGGCACCTTAGTCGGCTATTCAGTGTGGGGGTGAGCACGCAGTGTGTGTGTGTGTGTGTGTGTGTGTGTGTGTGTGTGTGTGTGCGTAGTGGGAGCGCATATGAGCAGGCTATCCTTATTGCTGCTCACTGCAGCGTAGCTCCCCTTCAACTGTACTCACTGCATTTTGGAGCTGTCATAGACTGCTCAGCAGGCATTGGAGAACTGGGGCCGCGCCTGCAAACACAGTGACTGAATTGGAAGAGGGCTGCCACACCTCTAAAAACTCGGATGATGGCACTATGTTTCTTGCACATGCGTGCAAGCAACATAAAAAGGGAAGTGGTTATCCCTCTGTACAGACAGTTGGTGAGACCCCATCTGTAGTACTGTGTGCAGTTTTGGAGACCTCATCTACGCAAGGACATAGACAGGATGGAAGCAGTCCAGAGGAGGGCAACTAAAATGGTGCAGGGTCTGCAGCAGAAACCATATGAAGAGAGACTGAGAGAGCTTAATATGTATACTCTTGATGAAAGGAGGGACAGGGGGACATGATAGAAACGTTCAAGTACCTCAAGGGAATCAACAAAGTCCAGGAGGGTAGCATCTTTCAGAAAAAGAGATGTGTAAGAACAAGGGAGCACAATTTAAAGATAGAGGAGGGATGGCTCAGGGGTAATGTGAGGAAATTTTTTTTCACAGAGAGAGCGGTAGATACATGGAACAGCCTTCCTGAGGAGGTCGTTGGGTCTAAAACAGTGGGAGAATTCAAACATGCATGGGACAGACACAAGGCAATTATAGTGGGGGGTTGCAGGAAGTAGGCTGTTGGTTAACTAGAATCTGCAGCTTATCCAGTAGGTAGGGAAATTGGCAGATTGGGTGGGCCAAGTGGTCCTTATCTGCCGTCAAAGTCTGTGCTTCTATGTTTCTAAAACTGCAGCTGGTGAAGTAGCTTCTGGGGAGAAGGGTGCTAGCCGTCTTCCCAGCCCTTCCCCCCATTGGTGACTGACCCTCTCTGTGGCAGAGGGAGAGGCCACAGGGTGGCAGGGAAACTTAAGCCAACAGAGCCCCCTTCCCTAGGTACACTTCCTGCAGTGGCAGGTGCCAAGAAGACCACCCAAGGATCTTTCCCCAGCCACTGCAGATGTGGCAGTAGCTGAGAAACCAGAGGTGGAGAAGGTTATCTCTGAGGGAGACTCAAGCGCCATGGAAGACACAAAAGGAATGGATGCAGTATCCCTTGCCCCAGGTGTCCGAGCTAAGTCCTTCACATAACACGATGGGGCAGAGTCTTAAGCTGGAAGGTGAGAGGTTTAGGAGGGAAGTCCGGGTGCACTTCTTCACAGAGAGGGTGGTGGACACTTGAAATGCACTGCCAGAAGAGGCAATCTCATTGAAGACAGTGGGCAGCTTTAAGAGAGGCTGGGACAGGTATGGGGGAGGGTAAGAGTCATGGGTAAAGAGGATGGAAGGAGTGGGGAGACGAGACAGGGACAGTAGCTCAAGCTGTGGACCCTGCAACATGAGCAGACTTGATATACCAAATGGGCTTCTTCTTCTGGATTTTTCATATGTTCGTATGTTCACCTTTGATGATCCTCTTTGAAACATAGAAACATAGAAATTGTTGGCAGATAAAGACTGCTAGGCCTATCCAGTCTGCCCGTAGGTCCTATACATTGTATGTGGCCACATCCTATGTGATCAATGGCTTTTCATCACTTCCTCCCCTCTCAAGCTTCCCTTGTGCCTGTCCTAGGCATACTTAAACTCCTCCACTGTGCTTGCCCTTACTACCTACTGTGGCAGACTATTCCAAGCGTTGACTACCCTTTCTGTGTAGAAAAACTTCCTCACATTACCTCTTACTCTGCCACCTTCCAATTTCATATTGTGCCTCCTTGTTCTAGTACTTTTTCTACATTGGAAAATGTACTCCACCTGCACCTTGTTTATGCCTTTAAGGTACTTGAAAGCTTCAATCATGTCCCCCCCGCTGTCTCTTCTCCTCCAGTGAGCGAGATATTGCAAGGTCTTATTGCTTCTTCAGTTTAAAGTACCCAGATACCATCCCCCAGCTGTGGCAGATCTGTCAAAAACAAAGGAAGGGTATGGACACCCTCCATCCATCTGAACCCCGCTACTCCCAGTACACCACATGGAGTAGGCTACTATAGGATACTGTCCCCAGAACTAGTGTGAGGAGCATAACCGAGTGGTCACCGACCGAGTGCTGGGTGAGAAGAAGGATCAAGAAAGAATACGCAGGAGAGAACTATATGTACTTGTGTGAGAGGATATGGGACATCAAGGTAAGGAGGGAAGACTGGGCCTCCAAGGAGCTCTGGACAAGGTCAAGCAGAGAAACAGAGGGAGTGTTCTGGATCTGGGAGCCCATGAGTAGGAAGCCATCAGGAAGGCAAAACAGATGTGTAGCGCAACGTTATGGATTGGAGTGACATTGTTGAAGACTTTTGCAATGGTCCAGGATGGAGAGGGACAGAGGACAAAATATTACATTATCTGTGACAATGCCTTTGGAGAAGCGTGTACCAAGCCTGATCCAAAGCTGTACTATGCCTCAGAACTCCAGAAATAAAGCTGCTTCCTTAACAGACTGCCCTGTATAGATCTGTGTCTGGACTGATCCCCCCACCTCAATGCAGGCCTTGACATTGGGTGCACTGGTAAGACTGAAAAAAAAATGTTTTGGACCTTCACCGCTGGATGCTGGGTGAGATCAACTCCTTTTATTGTTATTTTGTTATTTAAAATCTTTCCAGGTTTTAAGGAGTTGACTCTCCTGTCAGTTTAAAATGTGAGCTGTGCAGTTCCAGAAAAAAAATGTGTGTGTGTGTGTGTGTGCGCACGCGTTCTGGTTAGTAACATTTCGTAGGAGGAGGCTGGACTGGAATATGCCCCTCTTAGATTGCCAGTTAAAGCATTAATAGTGTGAGTGGATGTGAGTGGTCTATAGTGTAATGCCTGTGTGGGTGTGGTGGGTGTGTGTGAGCTAAAAGGCGGGTAAGGCTGGCTGATATTAGAAATGTGACACATGTAATGTATCTTGCTGTATACAATCCCTTTTAATAATGTATGTAACCCTTGGGTCGCCCCTGAAAAAGGAACTCTCAGGGCCCAGTGGGCTCACCCGATTATCAAAATGTAATAATTAAATAAATAAATGTTGAAAAGTTGAAGTATATTATGCATTTAAAGTTGTAGTATTGCTGTTCCAGTTCATAATGACTGTGTTGCTTATCTGTTTTATCTAAATTGTGTTTACATATGCAGCAGGGGAGGGTATGCTTTAAGCCCTACCTGGCAGCAGCAACCTTAAGGTTTTGACAGTTTTGGGAGCTTGATAGTGGGGGTGGTGGGTAGGATGCTACTGCTGCAGTACCTGACAGTCCATCCAAGGGAACCAGCGGGTGGGTTGCCATGGGACCCCGTAGGTTTGGTGCAAGTGATAGCTGTGTGTTTAGGTAGAAAAGTGTCCATATTTTGGAGAGGTATAGGGTTCCACCATTGCGGTGGTGTTCAGTAGTACTCTCCTGGCTTCGAGGGGGAGAGGTACATCCTCTCTGGGAGGTCAGAGTTGGCAGCTGGTATGCGCCACCAGGAGGTGAATGTTTGTGTGTGGGAAAGTGTAGCCCTTTGGGAGCTTACTAATTAATTTATTTTGTAGCTGCAGTCTGGAGCTGGCCCCTGCCTACCAGTGGAGGGGGGCTCAGCACAGAGGGTATAAAAGGGGAGTTTTTGGTGTGAGAGAGTTCCTGAGAGTAGAGAGAAGAGAGGATTTGGCCCATGGTGTGTTACAGCCACAAGGGCCGAGGTTTGGGGCCGGGTGGGCCACTTGCCACCCCGGCCCACCGCCCTGGAAGACCAATGGAGAATGTAGTGGCTGGGATCCTGAAGGAATCCGGAACTGTATGGGAACTGCCTGTGCCATTTGGGGAGCCAGAGCCTGGGAAGAAAATCAATGGCCCACCTTATGATTCTCTGGCACCTTGGTGGGGCGGGCATAGGTGGGTCCCTCATATCCTCGTCTTGTGGCGAGAGCTAGTACAGTCCTGTGCCAGGTCATTGGGACAACACGGTGTTGGCAGTCCGTGTTGCAAGGGGCACAGTGGTAGCAGTCTGCCTCCCTTTCTGGTGGCACTTCAGCCTGGCCAGAAGGTGCTGGGAATCCTATTCAGCATAAGAGCAGAGTATGCATGGGCCTCCAGGATTGCCAGGACTAATACAGAAATGCCCTAGGACTCTTGGAACTGCACAAGGTTTAGGATAGAGGGGCCTAGGCATTTCCGAGGGACTTTGCTGTGAGGAGAGACCACCTAAATGGGAGCTCTGGATTTGAACCACTGGGACTGGGAGTACCGCTTGCTGCGCTCAGCTACTCTACATCCTGTAGCTGGTAGTGCAGTGGTGTACTGTGAATCAAATCCCAGAAAATGTGGAAAAGAAAGTAAGTTTTGTGCAGGAGTGAGTTCAGGGAGAAAAATTCAGTTTGTGGCCTGTTTTCAGCTCGCTCTTGTTTGCTGCTGCCAAGATTTTGGAGCTTGTTTGGCCGTGAGGGAGCACTGCAGTATAAGAGCTTCTGAAACCCAAAAGTTGCTGCAGACTGTATTGGGCAGCTCGCCCTGAAGGTTACCCATCGTGTAATTTGCACCAAGGAGTGACTTAATCAAATTTATTCAGTTAAATCATATTTGTCTTTTTCTTTTAACCCGGAGTGGGCAGTGGACTTTATTTATGGCATTGTGTGATTGCACTAATCAAGTTTGCCCCCACAGCGGCTGTATACCCCTCGCTGCTAAGTAAAACCAGCACCCCCTGAAGACATCCTCTAGGAACCCACGTAACGAGTTTTAATTTTCTGGGACTGGTTTCTTGCTGTACAGTGCTCCCTCCTACTAAAGTTACCATCTGGAATACCTCTAGATGCTGGGGGAGGGGCTTACATATACATTGGTTGTGCTTACTCTAAAGTCTTTTCCCATCATTTGCTTCCCTCCTGCTATCCCTGGGCCCTGCAGCACCCCCAACCCTGTCACTGACCTTCTTGTGGACTTTCTGGTTAACCACCTCTTGCCCAGGACCATATTTTTGGTGGGTGGCCAGCCACATTGATCGTGCAATGCCTGTTGCGGGTGCCAGACTGGGCCGGGGCATTTTCCACTTGATGTTTCTCCCCAAGGGTGTCAGCATGTAATAATCCACATGCACACCTGTGTCAGTGCCTGCATGCTACTGTCCGCTGACATTCCTGCCTCTGTTGCTTCTCTTGCCGGCACCACCACCTCCACCAAGTGGCTGTCATGTGGCGAGAAGCAGGATCTCCCAATCCCAAGGGAGGACAGCTGTCACCAGGACACTTGAGTCTCCCTCCCCACCACCGGCCCCAATGACTTATGTAGTTTATAAACACGGCTCGCCAGCGTCAAAAGGGGTATCCCCACCACTGCATTGATGGGCTGGTACTCTAAAGTTTTTTGCACAAATGTTTTACAGAGTTCTGCTGCCACCCTCATGAGACAATTACCTCAGGCCTGGGATTACAGACTTTCCTCTCTGGCCTGTTGCCTATATGCCACCTTATGTACACACCCTCTGTGGTATAGCTCACCTGCATTAAGGTTGCCTGGCGCTGTTCCAGAACTTCTCTCCTCTGACTGTATTATCCTGTCCTTGGTAGCTGTATCTTTGGTAGCAGTATCACATATAGAATTCAGTCCATTGACAACATAATATAGAAACACACTGTCTCTTTATTGATTATTCACAGAGATTGGTTCCAGTGATGAAGTATGCAACATTTGAACTCTGTACTGATGAGATGATGCCAGAACATAGTATAGTGACTTAACTGACAGCTTCTTGCCCAGCTCTGCAAGGAGTGTGTCTCTCAGACTGTGTGAGTGCCTTCTTATGAGTCCTTTCATACCAGCAGAGGTAAAAACAAAGGCTTGGATAAATGTTAATCTAAACATTTTCCCTCTTGTATTCCATCTTCTGTGCCAACCTTCCAATCCCTACTCCTCCCCTGAATGTCTGCACTCATGTTTCTTAGTCTGAGAACCAGAAAACACATGTTTTCACTATCTGAAGCCCACATCTGTTTATTCACTGTTTACCTTAACTAGGTGGGTTAAATGAGTGCCTCCATGCACATTACAACTTTTCATATCTGTCCCTTCCCTCCAAAAATAAAAAGGCTTGGGTCTTATCACTCATGTACTTTTCATTCTGATCCATTTGTGTATCAAGAGTCTTTTCAGCCTCTAATCGATTCTGTGAGACAATGCATCTGCACCTTCTTTTCCTGAGCAAAATGACTGATCATCATGTCACTGACTTGCAATACCAAGTTCCCCATTAATAGCTCACCATTCTTACCCCTCATTTGACTGAGTCACTTCAGAGGGTCACAATCCGTGAAGAGCTGGAAGTGGTATCCATATTTATTTATTTATATAACCTCTAGGTGATGCTATCCCAAGGGCTACTACCCCTGCCTGCCTGGCTAGTTGCAGGTTAAGGGGCCTGGGTATTGAAACGGGTGCCTCCACCTGGAGGACAGGGTTGTTAGTAACAAGGTTAACCTGGGTACAGCCCTCCGGGACACTGTAACCCCACTCTTTCCCCTCTAGTGACCTAGACAATATGCAACAAACACTTTCACAGTAGCCCCTATTCAGCATACAATTTCACACTGTTTGCACTTACCACCAGGGATGGTTCCACCAGTTTGACCCTGGAGACCCCCTGTAAAAAAGGTTAGGCACAGCAAATAACAACAGTACAGTGCTTTTGGTACAAACTGGAACCACAGTCAGATTAAATGCAGAAAGAGATCTGATTTATTCAGGGGAATCGAACAAGGGAGGGGTGTAATCAGGTTGATTGATTCGAAAACTGATCTGGTCAGGCAATTATGCATGCACTTTTAGTCCCTACACAGTTACACGCTCGGGTACCCAGTTGGAAGTAAGGTGGGCTAGCCTGGAACGTTGCCCGGAGTAGGCCGGCATCGCAGCTGGTTGGGGCCCTGTGATGAAAAGAAAAGGCATGCACAACCACACACAATTTGTAATCCAGAGCCTGAAGGCTCAGTTCGTGAAAGGAAAAACAACAATGTAATCAGATGACAACACTTGAGATTTAGTTGTTGTTGCAGGGAGCTACCCTGATTGTTACTCATGCTACCCAATACGAGACACAGGCTAGATGAAATGGAGACTGCAGGTTGGTTCCTGTTTGAGATGGTTGAGCAGGGAGCTGATCCCTTTGCGAGTCTCTCATCGATGATGGTTTCTGTGCCTGACGTAGCTGGCTGGGCCAGAAGGCAATTCCCAGGCTGGGTGCAACAGTTTGAATTTTGAGTCTGGTAGTGCTGGATGTAGCTTCCAGCAAATCACGATCCACTAACAGCACACAGCACATTTATAGTAAAGCAATCACCATACCACAATGCAGAAGGCAGTCCAGCCACAATATCTGTGTCTCTGAGCAAAACCAGGAATTCTGTGGTAAATGGATGTCCTGACAGGCTGATCTCGTACTGCAAATCTTCGGTCTTCTTCAGGTTCAGATCTGGTCACTCTTCAGTGGCTTTGTCACACTCCAATTCGGATACAGTACAATTGCTAAGCCTTTTGAAGGATTCCCTCTCGAGGGAATGCAGGCAGACAGGACAAAAAGCAGCTGCTTAAATCACTCAAGCTGTTTACTCTTCAAACTGTAACTCCAGACTCACTCACTGAAGCAGGCAACTTGGGAATTTCCCTTCGGTCCAAAAGGTTCTGGTTGGTTGATCCATCAGTCTGTCAAAGCAAGGGCCCCCTCCAGGTCTGTTTTGGCGCCAAGATGCAAAACTAAAATTCCTACAGAAATTTGTTCCCACAAGACCCTGGGGACAGGCTCCATTTTAGAGTCCCAAAGGTACCGATTGGTGCTGACTGGCAGTCCAAAAACCAAAAAGGTGCGCAATACATGCTGCAAAGGAAAGCAGTTTAAACAAACTACAATATTATCACTACTACAGAAAATACTCAGCAAACAGTCATAGCTCTCAATAGGGCTCCCTCTGTGCAATTAGCGATGGCAAAATAGAGCAAAGGCACTGCAACCTAGGCGGGACTCGAGCCTAGACACACTCTACCGCCACCCAGAATAATTATACACTGCAAAATAGGCAGCTCTTAAAGAGACAGGCACAGAGGTGATTAGGCACTCTCTTGCAATTTCTTTTTAAACAGCTAAAACACAGGACACCAGCCTGGCAGTGACCATTTAGGCACACCCAAGGAAGACTTTTGGGAACCCCCATTTGTAGGGGAGTTACACCTTTCCCTGCCTGGAAAAACTTGGCATCCGCGTCAAGTCTACACCATCACAGTATTGAAGAAGCAATATATACGAAACATACGTTACATTAGCATACTATGGGAATAATATCTGATACATCAGTTAACATAAACGTATCACATTACCATACATTTCACTATATTTCACTATGCCATATCTTCATTGACAATACTTATGCATGTTTCATGCACTCTATACTGATTCTATTATGATTAACATACTATCAACAGTTACCTATGACTTCACTTTATAACTTCTTGCACAGTAAACAATGCAGAAGGGGGCCCTTCCCTATCAGCTAACTTGGGGCTAGATAGGACAGGGACACCATGTTCTGAAGGAAGAACAATTAATCGGGAGGTGGCAGTCAAGCTCAGTTTGGGCAGTGAGCTCTTGGAAACGTAAACACCTTTATGTACCACATTGAGAGGCAAGTCCACAGGCCTCCGAGGAGAATCATAATTAAAACATAGCACTGGCTTAACAGGTCGCCCAGATTTTCTGGTGGGAATAGACACAGGCTCTGGGTGGTCAACAATGGTACTGATTTCTTCTGCTGTAGTAAGGGATGCCTCTGCACTGATTGAAATGTCCAGATTGAGACTATTATCAGCTCCTGGCTCTGCAGACTGTGTTTCTACAACACTCTGCTCATTATTATCTTCTGAAGAGGGCCCAGGTTGCTCATTCTGAGGAGACTCTGGCACAATTAGGCTTTGCGGCACTGAAGGGGTGCTGTCAGCACTTTCATATTGTTCTTCAAGTTCTGGTATGTCACCAGGAAGACTCAGACCATCAGCCCCTTCTTCAGGCAAGTCAAACAGTTCTACAAGACACAGAGAGTCCTCAACCTCAGATGTGATACTTTGCACCTCACTTTCAGGGGCATTGGGTCCAAGGAAGAAGCTGGGGGGTTAGTCAGGTCTGAAGGCCCAGCTTCATCCCCACAGTTCTGCAGAGGATTGCCTCAATACAACTGACTCAGTTCATATGAGGGATAATAGGCATTATCACAGTCACTTTCATCAAAGACAGATGAACAGTCATCACTATTACTCTGGGCCGGCTGAGGGGAAGGCCTTAGTTCTGGAACAACATGGACCGGTTGGCTCTGTTTCCTCTTTGCAGCAGCATGAGTCACTGGCCCAGGAGAAGGGTCAGGGGTTGGTTCAGTATCAATAATAACTTGGCCGATGGGCAGTAAGTGATTGCGGTGCATGGTCTTAACAGCTTTGGAATTATTTTCTGGGCGCACCTTGTACACCAGCAGATCATCCAATTTACCAACTACTATGTGGGGAAGATGGTGCCATCAATCAGCAATTTTGTGTTTTCCATGCAGTCCCAAATTGCATAGCAGCACCCTATCTCCGGGCAACAACTCCTGGGCTTTTACTCATAGATCATTTCTTTCTTTCTTTGCAAGATTTCACTTAGCAGCCATAGTTTGAGCTAGTTGATAGGCATGATTCAACTGATCTTTCAATTTCTGTACATACTGCAAGTAGTTTTCAGCTCAGACCCCATCTGGAGAGACCCCAACGCAGACATCAACTGGCAGTTTGGCCTCCCTTCAGAATATGAGACAGTAGGGGGAGAACCCAGGAGCGTCACTTTTGATACAACTATATGCGTGTACCAAGGTGCTAATCTGCTGGCTCCACTTACGCTTGTCTTTTGGATGGAGGGTGCCCAGCATGTCTAGAAGGGTGCTGTTAAAGCGTTCTGGTTGAGGGTCCCTCTGCGGGTGACAGGGGGTGTTTCTTGACTTCCGGACCCCCCACAGAGAGAGCATTTCTTTGATTAACCTACTTTCAAAGTCTCTGCCTTGGTCAGAATGGATCCGCTGGGGGGCACCATAGTGGACAAAGAATTTTTTCACCAGCACCTTAGCCACGGTAAAGGTCTTTTGATCTTTAGTTGGGAAGGCTTGTGTATACTGTGTAAAATGATCAGTATCTACCAACACATTGCCAATGTTCTTTTGGTCGGGTTCTAAGCACAAGAAATCTATACAGACAAATTCTAGAGGGGCGCTGGTAGTGATATTGAAAAGGGGGGCAGCCTTCTGAGGCAGGGCTTTTCTTTGGAGGCAACAACTGCAGGTCTTTACATGGTGCTCGACACTTCTGCACCCATCTTTGGCCAGCAGAATCGATATTGTATCAAGTCGAGAGTTCTGTCAATACCGAGGTGCCCCATGTGATTGTGGAGGGACCTCAGTAACAGCTGTTTAAAGGTCATGGGTAGAACCAACTGATGCTTGTCTGCTTGACCACATCGATCCACTGTTTCTCTGTATAACAACTGATCATGCAACTTTAACCTGGGGCCTTCCTTGAACAATAGAGCCGTTCACAAGTCAGGGGAATGCAACTTGGACACATCTTTCCCTGCACACAGGGCCTTAAGTGCTGATTGAATCATGGGATCTTGGGATTGAGCCCACTGAATACTGTCATTATCGAACTGAGGTAGTGCAATAATATCTAGAGCAGAGAAATGGCAATAGGTAGCCTGTATGCAGGTATCAGGAGGGCCCAAGCAATCTACTAGGCAGTCCACTGTGTCTGCAGACATTTGTTCATCTTTATCAAACTTTTGGCATAATGCTTTAATGTCAGGTTCAGACAATTTGACCTAATTATTCTTAGAAGCTAGCCTTCATGACGGCATCAGCATCAATGTGGTTTAGTCCCGGTCTGTATTCAACAGCATAATCATAAGTTGATAAGGCAGAAAGCCAACGGTGCCCAGTGGCGTCCAATCTAGCTGAAGTCTGCACATAGGTCAGTGGGTTATTGTCAGTCTTCACTAATATCTTTGCCCCATAGAGGTACTCATGAAACTGGTCAACTATGGCCCATTTTAGGGCGAGGAATTCCAACTTGTGGACCGGATAGTTCTGCTCCGACAGGGTCAAGCTCCTACTGGCGAAAGCTACAGGTCTCAAGCCATCTTTGTAGTCTTGACATACCACAGCCCCAAGGACCAGCAAACTAGCATCCATATGCAGAACATAGGGCTCGGTAGGATCAGCATAGACAAGGACTGGGGTGTGGGTGAGCTGGTATATGACTTCAAAGAACGCGGCTTCACATTCAGGTGTCCACCGAGTCCCGAAAGGCTGACCTGTTTGAAAATACACTTTCTCTTGGTCTTTGATAGCCCCCTTTTTGTATTTGCGGTTGGTAGGAGGGTAGCCTTGTGTGAGGTCAAGGAGCAGTTGAATCACCTTTGAATAGTCTTTGATGAACCTGTGGTAGTAGCTGCAGAACACCAGGAAACGCTGTAGCTGTTTTAGGTTATTGGGCTGGGGCCAAGTGGTCAAAGATTCAACTTTACTGGGATCTGTCTGTATCCCTTCTGCAGACATTATGTGTCCCACATATTTCACCAATGTTTGAAAAAACTTGTCTATGGATAACTTGAAGCCAAATTCTTCCAAACAATCGAGGACTTTGAACAGTCTTGCCTCATGTTCCTCCAGCGTGCATCCAAAAATAATGACATCATCCAAGTACACTAAACATTCCAGCAAGTTCATGTCTCCCACTGCACATT
Organism: Neoceratodus forsteri; assembly: GCA_016271365.2. Taxonomy (NCBI): domain Eukaryota; kingdom Metazoa; phylum Chordata; order Ceratodontiformes; family Ceratodontidae; genus Neoceratodus; species Neoceratodus forsteri. The sequence continues at coordinate 761,791,138 of CM057453.1, forward strand.
CTGTCAATCTCTGGAAGGTGGAAGGGGCACCCGAAATCCCCTGTGGCATCCTCAGGAATTCGTAGAACCCCAAAGGACAGGTGAAAGCTTTTTTCTCATGGTCCTCTGGGGCCATCGGAATCTGATAATATCCGCTGCAGAGATTCAGTACTGAGAACTACTGACCCCAGTTGAGGCAATCCTGGGCATCCTGTATGTGTGGCATGATGTATTGATCTGGGATAGTCTGTCGGTTTAGGGTCCGATAGTCCACACTCATCCTCACAGATCCATTCTTTTTCTGCACCATTACGATGGGGGATGCATATGGGCTTCTTGATTCTAGAATAATACCAGCAGTGAGCATTTCCTGTAGGTGCCTCCTGACATCATCTATGACCACTCAGGCAAAGCGTTGGGACCTTTCTCGAAATGGTCGGTTATCATGCAGGCGCATGTTATGCTCAGCCCCATGGACACATCCCACGTCCCACTCTTTTAGTGAGAACACTTGGTCTCTCTGAGTAAGTTTCCTGCTAATTTTGGTCTTCCATTCGGTGGACAAGGGGGACTCACCGAAGTCAAATAAGTCTGGGGTCACTTTCTCCCTTTCGCCAGAGTACTTGTTACTGGGTAATACTGCAGTGTCTGCACAATGTACTGTAGCCAGCGTACATCCCCGGTTCACATGAACTTCCCTGTCTGACATGTTTCTCAATTGCACCATCACTCGGCGAGCATAGGCATGGGCACCTGCAGGTAATATACTGGGTTTAACCATCAACTCCTCTGGCAGCTTCCCTTCACCAGGGGCATCTATCATCAATATTTTGTTCTTTACGTCTCTCCTTAGGCAGATTTCTCCATGGATCATACACTGGGCATTGGGGGCCAACATCAAAGAGTCAGGATCCTTTTTCCACACTGTCCCCACGGGCTCATCGTGGTCCACTTCATCGGGTTTCTGTTGCAAGTCATAAGCCCTTTTGATTAATATTGGAATTCTTAGGGCTCATCCAGTCTGTTGCCCTTGTTTCTCATGGCAGAGTTGGCTAGTCTCCCAAACATGTTGGTGTTTGTCCCAATTACCAGGGGAACCCCATCGTACAGTCCGGTGGGGGGACACACTAGGGCAAGTGTCTCAACTTGTTCATCTACCCCAGCCACAGTGGTAGGGAATGACAGCCAGATCCAGATATACCCCCGAGTATGGATAGGACTTCTCACTCAACCCCCACACGTGCAGACCTTTCAAGGGCTGTAGGGGCACGTCAGGCAGATGCTTCTGGTACCAATCTTGAAATACAATGGTCACTTGAGATCCACTGTCAAGCACGGCCCGGGTAGACACACCGTTCACTGTCACTGAAGTTTCCATTGAAGGGCCCACCACCTCAGACCACTCAGGTAACTTGGACTTGGACGTCGGCTTTACAGCTGCCTTGGATGAATAGCTTTTCCGGGCAGCTACACCTTGCAGCCATATGTTGCTCCATTGAATCAATGCCAGCAGTCTAGTGGTAACTTTTCTCAGATTCTCAGGTGAACAGCGGGTGAACTGGGTGTGCCCATCCTCTCCACAGTGGTAACAGAAAACAGATTCTTTAGAGTCTCTAGGAGAAGAGGAGCTGTTCCCCTGCTTGAATATAGTGGGGGAGTCTCAGGGTCTCTCTCTGGTCAGGGATTTGCTCTCTTGACTCTCTGTGCTCCCCCAAGGGTCAGTGTTTTGGGTTGCTCAGAGCAGGTCTCCCACCAAAGCTCTCAGTTCTCGTATCTTTTCCAGCAGGTTGTCTTCAGGCCGGGTTTCAGATGAAACAACTTTCCACCCTTCCCAGCAGGACTTCCCTCTTTGTCTCGGGGGGGGGAGCGGGGAGGCTGGACAGGAATTAGCATCTTTGGCTGCCTCAGTAGCTTGCTGACTGACTCTTAACTCAGTTAACTCCTTGATTGGTTCTCTCATCTGTTGCAGTTCAGCCTCCTTATCCCTCTCAGGGGCCTGGCAGGCGTGGCAGCCCCAGCATAGGGCTCCCATCCCTCTTTGTCATTCTCAGTCTCACGGATCTCTTTAATTAGGTCACAGTATTGGGGGGGATTGCCCCTTCTGTCTTGCAGTTTAAGCTTCAACGACATCACGCTAGAGTACCCTGCTGACTTTAAGATGTGATCTAGCCTGACCCTGTACAATTCACAGGCGGGCACCCCTCCTTTCTGGTGGGCCCGCTGCAAAGCTCACCCAATTTGAGTAATAAACACTGACAAGTTTTCATTTTTCCACTGTTTTGCGGATTTAAACTTCCACATCAGGTCATCTCCCAACTTGGTGCCACTAAAATACCCCCTCCAGGGCAGAGAGGTACTCGGCAGCTGTGGCCTCTGGGCTGGTGGATTGCAGGAAACGAATGGCCTTCAGTGCAGGGCCCCTCAAGCTTTCCATGAGCCTCTTCCTCTTTTCCCCCCTCAGTACACTGCCACTCCTGGACCAATGGGGTGGCATAGTCCATCCAGTTTCCAGATCGTCCTCCCCATGGTCACCGGGACCGTACCCAAAAACAGCCTAAGTCTGCAGTATGAGTCCAAATGTACAGTAGATATCACTATAGGTGAAGCAACTGTAGGGGTGGCAGGAGAGGCTAAGGGGGACTGTGCGGGAGTGATCTCCTCAGAACACTTTAATATTTGTACTAACTCTGTAGCAGAGCTCCCCTCAGAGGCTAACAGTTTAGACAGCTTATCTTTAAACCCATCTAAATAGGGGACCTTCCAGAAGCAGCTGGGTCGCTATGTAAGTGAATGACCCTCCACCCCTTTTGGGACCCTTCAGGCAAAATGACAGGGGGTACCTTCTCTGGTTCAATGAGCAGGCTGCAGGAGAGTAGGGCTACCATAGTTTAATCAAACAGGTCGGAATCCCTTCCCCTTACTTCAACCTTCCCCAAACTCTTAATTCATTCAACCACTTCCACAATAGTGGCATTATCAGTCCCCAAGGGGATGTCCATTAATAGCAGAGCTTGCTGGGGGTCCACCCCCTCTGCCTTGCTCCACCCCATCATACGGCACACCAGCAGCTTGTGGGGAGCAAGGTTAAACTTGGGTGTAGTGAGTGCCTCCATTTTACCACAATGTTTGAGTGTGGGGTTGTAGTACCCACTCTTGACCACTAGAAGGCATAAATCCTAGTGTTGGTGCCTCCAAGATGTAACCCCTAGGTGGCGCTATCCCAAGGGCTACTACTCCGGCCTGCGTGGCTAGTTGCAGGTTAAGGGGCCTGGGTACTGAAATGGGTGCCTCCACCTGGAGGACACGGTTGTTAATAACAAGGCTAACCTGGGTACAGCCCTCCAGGACACTGTAACCCCCTCTTTCCCCTCTAGTGGCCTAGACAATATGCAATAAACACTTTCATAGTAGCCCCTAGTCAGCATAAAATTCCCCACACTGTTTGCACTTACCACCAGGACTGGTTCCACCAGTTCGACCCTGGAGACCCCCTGTAACATAAGGTTAGGCACAGCAAATAACACCAGTACAGTGTTTTTGGTACAAACTGGAACCACAGTCAGATTAAATGCAAAAAGAATTAGATCTGATTTATTCAGGGGAATTGAACAAGGGAGGGGCGTAATCAGGTTGACTGATTTGAAAACTGATCTAGTCAGGCAATTATACATGCACTTTTAGTCCCTACACAGTCATATGCTCTGGGTACCCAGTTGGAAGTAAGGTGGGCTAGCCTGGAATGTTGCCTGGGGTAGGCTGGCATCACAGCTGGTTGGGGCCCTGTGATGAAAAGAAAAGGCATGCACAACCACACACAATTTGTAATCTAGAGCCTGAAGGCTCAGTTCGTGAAAGGAAAAACAACAACGTAATCAGATGACAACACTTGAAATTTAGCTGTTGTTGCAGGGAGCTACCCTGATTGTTACTCACGCTACCCAATACGAGACACAGGCTAGACGAAATGGAGACTGCAGGTTAATGACTGGTTTGCCAGGAGAAGCAGGGCCCACACAAATTATCAAGGTGTCATTCCTGTTCGAGATGGTTGAGCAGGGAGCTGATCCCCGGGTGAGTCTCTCGTCGATGATGGTTCCTGTGCCTGAAGTAGCTGGCTGGGCAAGGAAGCAAGTCCCAGGCCGGGTGGAACAGTTCAGATTTTGAGTCCAGTAGTGCTGGATGTAGCTTCCAGCAAGCGTGGCACGTTTACATAGTAGGGAACCAAACTGCGACCCACTAACAGTACACAGCACATTTATAGTCAAGCAATCACCATACCACGATGCGGAAGGCATTCCGGCCACAATATCAGTGTCTCTGAGCAAAACTGGGAATTCTGTGGTAAGTGGATGTCCTGACAGGCAGATCGCATACAGCAAATCTTAGATCTTCTTCAGGTTCAAATCTGGTCACTCTTCAGTGGCTTTGTCACACTCCAATTCAGATACAGTCCAACTGCTAAGCCTTTCAAAGGATTTCCTCTTGAAGGACTGCAGGCAGACAAACCAAAAAGCAGCTGCTTGAATCACTCAAGCTGTTTACTCTTCAGACTCTAACTCCAGACTGATTCACTGCAGCAGGCAGCTTGGGAATTTCCCTTCGGTCCAAAAAGGTTCTGGCTGGTTGATAAATCAGTCTGTCAAAGCCAGGGCTCCCCCTCCAGGTCTGTTTTGGCACCAAGATGCTAAAACTACAATTCCTACAAATTTGCTCCCGCAAGACCCCTGGGGACAGGCTCCATTTTAGCGTCCACAAAGGTACCGATTGGTGCTGACTGGCAGTCCAAAAACAAAATGGTGGTGCAATACATAAAGTCCATTCTGCAAAGGAAAGCAGTTTAAACAAACTACAATATTATCACTACTACAGAAAATACGCAGCAAACAGTCATAGCTCTCAATAGGGCTCCCTCTGCGCAATTAGCGATGGCAGAATGGAACAAAGGCACTGCAACCCAGCCGGGACTCGAACCTAGACACACCCGGCCGCCACCCAGAATAATTATACACTGCAAAATAGGCAGCTCTTAAAGAGACAGGTGCAGAGACGATTAGGCACTCTCATGCAATTTCTTTTTAAACAGCTAAAACACAGGACACCAGCCTGGCAGTGAGCATTTAGGTACACCCAAGGAAGATTTTCTTGAACCCCCATTTGTAAGGGGGTTACATTTATGACTTTGATAACCGGGTAGGTGCACTGGTCCAGCAGACCATTTACAGGTACTACCCGGGCCACAAGGTACCAGTAAGAATAGTACAGATAGTAAAACAATTACAAGGTTACATTTGACAAGTATTGCATAAACAATGATTGCACAATAGTTAGGTGCAAGGCAGTATGACAACATGTACAGTATATACAAGATTTACAGTATTTACAAGACAAGGCATTTCAGGATATAAGGACATAGACAGGGTAGAGAAGGTTCAGAGGAGGGCAACAAAGATGGTACATGGATTGCATCACAAGTCCTATGAGGACAGGTTGAAGGGCTTGAATATGTACTCCCTGGAGGACAGAAGGGAGAAAGGGGATATGATAGAGACATATAAGTATCTTACAAGGAGGAACAGAGTGCAGGAACACACTATTTTTCAATGAAAAAGATGTTCCAGGACTAGAGGGCATGGGATGAAGTTGGAGGGAGGGCGATTCAGAGGAAATGTGATGAAGAATTTCTTCGCAGAACAGGTGGTGGACAAGTGGAACACCCTGCCAGAGGAAGTAGTGGGGGCTGAAACAATCACGGGATTTAAGAATGCATGGGATAGACATAAGGAAATTCTGGAGGTCAGGGAGAGGGGCAACAGACATCTAGGAAAACATAAAGTGAACTTACAAGCTCAAATGGGTAGATCATGGGGTCAGAGGCCCTTATCCGTCAACAGTGTCTAGGTATCTATGTATCTACAGTGAAACCAATGTTCCAAGGTTGATTAAGTTGAGGAAATCTCACTTCATTTGAAGTTTAACAAATGAGACCGGTATAGATAGAATTCCATTTCTTCAAGAGCCTGTGGAATGCAAAGGCACTTGTGCTCTACACTGGTATATTCCATTTCTTGTGCATTCAGCTTCTGGTTGAAATATGCAATGGACTACTCTTCCCCATAGCTTGCACGTTTGTTGAATACTGCACCTGAGTTCATGTCTGATGTATCGATGTACACTATACATTTTTTCTTATAGTGTGGGTTACCAAGAATAGGGGTTTGGCATAAACCGCTTCTGAGCTGCACAGACACCTTTCACAGTTCTCTGTCCAGATCACTTTGTCAGGTGTTTGTTTGGCTGTGAGGTCAGTCAGAGGTACAGCCACATCGAAGTTTTGAGCAAACTTACAACAGTATGCAGCTAATCCCAAGAATGCCCTCACCTTCCTCTTGGTGATAAATGAGTCTCAGTTATAAATGGCCTCCAGCGTTGCTGGGTTGGGTTTTGAGTGCCACTTCCAGTACGGTACACCAGGTATGTCACTTCTGACATGTCTATATTGAACTTTTTAGCCTTGACTGTCAGGCCTGTTTTTTTGCAGCCTGGTCAGTGCCTACATGAAATTCTCTGATGTCAGGTCATACCTTTATGTAATAGCAGAATTTAACATTTGATATGAACTGCAGTCCTCATCACTTAACTGTGAATAAGCTTCTAGTGCTTTATCTGGCAGCAAGCAAGGTGAGCAGCCTGGATGTACTCTCAAGCTTACATTATTTACACAATGTTTTAAATTATCATAGAAATGTATCTACATTATCATTTTATGTGGTGCAAATAAACTTTTTTATTTTCTTTATGCCCCCTTCCAGCTGTAGGGATATACACCATCCAATTACCATACTCACAGAAGCCACCCCAGCCCAATCCCCCATCCCCCCCAGACTTACCGTCACTCTACTTTTGAACTCTGGGGTTTGCCCCCCATGGCGGAGTCCCCTAGGACAAGCCTTGGATCCTGATGGGACATGAGAGGAAGCTAGAGAGGGCTGCTCTGGCTCGTAAGGTGTGGGGACTGTGGGTGTCCCCATCCTGAGCAGAGACAGAGTTGTCCCCTTTGTGACAACCTGACCAATGAGGATGTTACTATATGTGAAAGTTCTGGCAGCCACAACTACAAAGCATGCACATGCATTTGCTGGTTGGCAAGCGTCCTCCTCTCCCCAATGTAGGCTCCTCTGACTGCAGTGCCAGCCTTGGTCATCCAGGTAGCGATAGTACAGCATACTGTTCCAGAGTGCCAGTGGCAGGCATCACAAAAGGAAGCCCTACCACTGTGCCGATAGGCCAGCAATAAACTATTTTTAAATTTTATGTCTGCATGACCTGAGGTTAACCCATTTGTGCTACTGCTCACCAGATATGACATTCTCTCCTTTGCAAATTCCAGTTGATGCTGCAGCTGTTTCACCTGCTCCGCCATTGCCAGACATTTCCTCTCACATCCAGCTCCTGTTTCTTCTTCGCTCTTCTCTTTCTTCTTACTCCCTCTTTCTCTGATCTCGCTCTATCTCTCTTGCTCCATCTCCATTCTTTCCAGCAGGCAGTTAAACAGACACCTCAAACCATACGCACATACATGGCACCTCTGCCCAGCTGTACTGCTTAGCACTACCCCACCCCACTGATACCAGTTATTATACCTCATTCTCAGGAGGCTCCCTGGTGCTTCACTGGGTGCCCATCCATTGAAAGATTGCTGGCTCATAGATGTTACACATGGTCAGCATGTATCAGTGCTCTTAAAAATCAACAGCAGCAATCGCAACAAACCCAGATTAAACCCCAACAGGGTATTTGTACTCCTGGATGGAATAACTTGTCCCTTAAACAAGGCCTCCTATTTCCTAACTGAAGCCCGTCTATTGTGGTACTTCTCCCCCCATCCCCTTTCAGGATTTGAACCCCTAACTGTTTAAAATGTTTGCTCAAATGTCCACTGCACCATCACCTAAGCCATCCTGCCAGTTGTGGTAACTACCACCTCTCACCCTCTAGTCTTACAGTAGCCTACACTTGTTTCTCGAAATGGTAGGCCCACCCAATTAATTAGGCTTAATTAGGTAATTCTTGAGTCTATCAACTGACTCCACCCCCCCCCAAGCCAACCACAACAATGCTGGGTTTTGAACCCAAGTCTCTGGTACAGAGACCACACTGCAGCCTGTAATTCTAACCGCTGGGCCACCCTGCACTCTGGTTTCTCCAAGCAGCTCTGACTATCTATACCTTAACTCTGCCTGCCTCAAGCGTGATTCTGCCCCCCCATCCTAGTACTTCCCATTGTTTTCTACATTTCTGTTTCAATTTATCTTCCCTCACCTAGTCCTCTGTCACATCCATTGTGATGCCCCCCCCCCACTGCAAATTATGGCTCACTGTATATACTTAACTTTTTAACCCTTGTCGATTCTCCTACCCTTGAATATCAAATCAAACATACCATGTTCTACTCATGTACAGCCAATGTTACCTTAACACAGGGACATAACACTGGCAATATTAGTGCCCCCACCCATATCTATGGTGGGTCTTACTCCCCAGATGGTTACTTGCCCCCCAACTGCTGGGTTATGGTCACACACCTTCTACTTCGCACAGCTACCATCCCATGTATAATACATAAGGATGATAATGAAAATCATAAACAGAAAGGTTATCTGACTTACCTAAAAAGCTTCCTACTACACCTTGCTATGATGCTTCTACTGATCTCTGGTAATATCCACCCCAATCCAGGACCCCCCTCCAACTGCCTCAAGGTGGTGGAAACAACCACCAAGCCCTAAAAATTGCATCAATTAACATCTGTAGCTTACTGGCCAGTTTTGACCAGCTCCAAGTTTGGGTAAGCCAGTACGACCCTGACGTCCTTTCCCTAGTGGAAACCTGGCTCTCACTCAAGGCCCCCTAATGTATCAATAGCTCTAAATGGGTACACCCTCTTTAGACTGGACGAAAAGAGGTGGTGGCTGTGCTATCTATATTAGGGGTCACCTATGGTGCCACGCCCTCCCTCAGACTGACACTGGGAATACTGCACAAGCCCTAGCTATTAGGTTGCTCTTAGGTGCACATAGCAAGTCACTTACAATTGCCTCTGTATACATTCCCCCTAGAGATCAAGCGACAGGTTTCCACAAAATTACTGAATTTATAAAAGGCCTTAAGCAAAACTGGGAAGTGGTTGTCCTAGGTGACTTCAATATCAACTGGATGTCACCTGATGCAGCACAATATAAAGATGCTGTATCTTGCATTAACTTCACGCAATTAGTTTACTCACCCACTAGGATCAACTATCATACCCTGCTTGATTGTATCATTTCAAATCAACCAGGCCGGATCTCTAACACCACAGTCCTAGCTGATTCACTTAGTGATCATTCCCCTATTATTTGCCACTGGGCCAATAAGGTCTCTAAGCCCCCACAAATTCATAATGAGTCATATACTTAAGCAGGGGCACCTAAATGCATTTAAGACCTTCCATAGCCGTGTAGACTGGTCCTTTCTTGACGCTGCCTTAGATGTTGACCAGGCGTTGGATTATTTTATCACTAAGTTTAATGAAGCGTGCAAAATCTATGCCCCGATTAGAAAGCGGGAAGTGAAGGGAGTCTACAATTCCTGGATCTCCCCTGCTTTGCCGAATCTCACGGCCACCAGGGATCATCTCTGGCTTAGAGCCAAGGCCACAGGCCAACAGGCTGACCTTCAGAAATATTAAATGGCCAGAAATTCCTGCACCTGTGAGATCAGACTCACTAAATCACAATATTACCGAGACTGCCTTACTAATTCCTGGGGAGATGGCAGGAAATTCTGGGAAAACCTTAAAGACCTTACTGGTAAAAATAACAAGACATCTCCCTCTATGCTACTTGTGAATGGGGTAATCACCCAGGATCCCTGCACCATCACAAAGACCTTCAATGATGCTTTCATTAACCTCAGCAGCATACTGCCACCTAACCTCCCTGATGCATCTGATGTCAATGCGTATGGACCAATGACTCTACCTAACGAGCCCTCTTCACACCCTCCACCCTTCTACCTTAAAGCAATCACCATCCCTGAAGCCATAAAATATCTCATGCAGGTTCTAGGCAAATCCAGAAAGCAGCCACATGCTGGACCTTAAGATACTTGCTCTGACCCTGGATGATGTGCTTCTGCCACTAACACATCTCATGAACCTATCTCTCCAGCGGGGTCAATTCCTCTCAATTTGGAAAGCTGCAGTGGCCACCCCTGTCTTTAAAAGTGGGGACAGAGCACTTCACTCTAACTACCGCCCAATATCAATACTGCCTCTTCTGTCTAAGGTGTTAGAAAGAATAGTTTCTGACCAACTTGTTGAGTACCTGGAAAAGTATGGAATACAGTGCCAACAAAAGCACGGGTTCCGAAGGGGACACAGCACCTCCACTGCCCTCTTGGAGTACTCTGGTTTCCTGCATGGGGCCCTTGACAGTAGTCAGATAGCTGGGGTGATTTATGTAGACCTAACTAAGGCCTTTGACACTGTCAATCATAAGACACTTCTCTCCGAACTCCACTTCTTCGGACTCTCCACAGAAGTTGTTGGCTGGTTTAAGAGCTACCTTTACAATAGGTCCCAATGTGTAAAAATAGATGGTGCACTCTCCAACAGTCATCCAGTTCTCTCGGGTGTCCCTCAGGGGTCAAGTCTTGGTGTCCTTTATTTAGCCTTTTTGTTAACAAACTACCCTCAGTCTGCAAAGAGCAAATTCTTTTTTATGCTGACGACGCGGTCATCTTCTCCAAAAGCCCAGACCCGCTCCAACTTCAATCAAACTTTCAAACTGACTTCACTGCAGCAGAAGCTTGGTTTTCTAAATACAAGCATCTAATGAACTACAAAAAAAATTAAGTTATGCTGTTTTCAAACCCTCGTAATAAGCATAAGAGCTTCAAAATGACAATCCTGAATAGCCTATACACCCCCATTGAGCAAGTACAAACATTCAAATATCTAGGCATCACTCTGGACAGTGCTCTATTCTTTGCCCAGCACACAGATCAAATTGTTAAGGTTGTCAGTCCTAGAACTGGTTTACTATACAGCCACCATCATTGCCTGACCCAAAAAGCAATGTCATTCACCATATAAAGCTCCCTTCTGTCCATCATCGACTATGGGTTAATAGTGTATAGGGCAGCCCCTGATACCACCCTCAAAAGGATTAGTACTGCCATTAATAAATCCTGCAGGCTTCTTCTTGGTTCCAATAGACTAACCCACACATGTGCCCTTTATGCAGTCCAATTGGCTTACTCTAGAAGGTAGAATATGGTATCAAGTGTGTCTTCTTGGGGGAAAACAAAACGCCTTGGCCTAACTCTGCTTGCCATCCAGAACTTCCTCTCCACTGCCCCAAACTCCCACCATACAAGAAGCACCACCAGACAATCTTTCCATGTCCCATTTTTCCGTACCTCACAAGCACAAAGATCTTTTGCTTATCAGGCCTCTCTATGGCTTCACTAACTCCCCCCGAATATAATCAATGAACCCAAGCTTGGCCCATTTAAGAGATGACTCCATCAGCACCTCACCTGTCTTAGCATTTGCAATTGCCAGTCCCTGATTCTGGTCCTTGACCCCCCCCACCTCTGCCCAATATGACCTCTGCCAAGTGCACTGCTACAACCAGTACATGGCCATAGTGTTGGCAGTTGGCTCCCCAGACACAGAGCTGCTCCCTGTCACAGGATTAATGCTGCGATGCAGCAAAGTCGCTGTGAGTACCAGTAGAGTGCTTGAGGATGCCTTACCCTTGCTGTCACCTCTCCTGACTTCTGCTTTCAGTCTCTCAGATTAGGCTGGATAAGCGCTTGATTATCTCCTTTATTACAGTCACAGAAGTTCTGCTCGGCTCTGTAAGACATATGGTCTGTCTTCTGGACACTCAGCTTCAGTGTTCCAGTCTGTCTCACAACAAAAAAAATCACATGCAGAGTGATAAGTTCTGGAACAGCCCCTGCTGTTCACTCGGGAAATCTGACTCTTGGTTGGTCCATGAAGCGGTCAGTCACTCACAGCTAGGCTAGAGGTCCATTACTTGATAAGCGACTGGCTTCCTCAGTCATGCCAGAATTAATGTAGTCTGTATCAGGTCCAGGAGCCCACTCTGACTTCCTCTGCAGGCTTTGGAGCCTGATTGACTGTGCAGTCAACTTTTGATCACACTGCCATGCTGAATGGGGGCAGAGGTGACAAAGGTGACTGATGAAGTTGTAGTTCACAGGCAAACATTCCCAAAATGTCTTTATTTACAAAACTCCTACTAAACATTATTCTGCACCCCAAACATTATTCTGCGCCCCAAACATGTCAATTAAGTGTGCAGTTTGGTCAGGGCAACAACTTGGGGATTCCTGATTCTGTCAGGAGTGGCAATTTGCTCATTTCATCAGTGGCAGGCTGATCCTTGATGCGTGAGCTGCGTGAATCCCCCTATTGGGGAGTTACATGTGCAAGGAATGTGTGGATGGAGGCATAGCTGGCAGTATAGCCTAGAGGTTAGAGTAATGAGCTGTGAATGAGGTTGATACATCCAGCAGACCTGGGTTTGATTCACACAACCTCCACTTGCATACTGTGTGACTCTGAACAAGTCACTTAACCTCTCCAGTGCTCCCAGGTCACCCCTGAAAACAGGTACTTGTGCCTAGTGGGCCTTACCCAGTTACCAAAGACTAAAATAAAAAATAGCTCAGGCAGAAGACCCGCATGGAGACCATCTGGTCCAAGATTACAGCTTTACTTAAATTGTTTGTTGGCGGTCTCCACTGAGTGACTGACTTACTTCAATCTATCCTGTATTGGGCCCACACTATTCATCACTGAGACCTGAAGGGGAAGGCAGGATTTTTTTGTGGCAAATTTGGGTCAGAGTTTCTCATGCATGGCATAGATGTGGGTGGGGAAGCTGAGATGCTGGTCCAGCCACACACTGAGATACTTGTGTGCGGTACAACTTCACATGGGGTGCCATCTAGAGTCCTGAACAATGGTGTGTTGGAGCTTTGCTACCCTCTGCTTTATACGAAAGGTCATAGACATTCAGCAAGAGTTAGATTACACAGAAACAGAGTTGGACACTATCAAAGTACCGCTGGAGTGGGAATTTCAGCTCAGGGACCAAGGCCCCAGAAGCAAAGTACACCATATTATAGATGTAAATGTGGATGTGTGAAAAGGCACAAGACTGAGGGGAGGTAATTTTAAAAAGGGGAAAAGAGGATGGGACCACTACTGGAGCTCTGAGGAACATCAGACCTGATTGGAAGAGGAAGTATAAGGTGTCACCAACAGTGATTAGCTGGTACCAGTCAGAAAGGGAAAAACATAACTAACTGACTGCTGTGTCAGACAGCCCCACCCTCCTTAGCTTATCTATGAGGAGAGGATGAGCCACTGTATTGAAGGCTTTAGCAAGGAGAATGAAAGTGGTTGCAGTGGTATGGCCCTGGTTCATGCCTTTCAGAATGGACTCAGTGACCTGAGGGAAGGAGGAAATAGTAGAATGGGGGGGGGCACAGTGATATAGCTTAATGTACACCCTGGAGTGTATTACTGCAATTATAAACTGGATCTTGTTTTCTGATGTAGCTTTTTTCTCCACCCTTGTCACTTGCCCTGTTCTTTGGCCAGAAGATGTACTCCCTTTGTGGTGCCTCCAGCCTCATCGAATGCTAGCCCCACAGTTCTAACCAGAGAGGATTCACATGGTGCAGGGCTTGAATATCCTGCTGGCCATCATCCTAGTGACAATTGTTTTTTTACCCATTTTTCATCCTACACACCTCTCTAATGGTATCTGCAGCCTGTGTCAGCATCACCCAATGTACAGCACTGTGCATAAACGCCACCCCTAATGAGGGGGCAGATTCCCCAGCCCACTGTGAGGGGACACCATGCTGGCATCAAATGACATGACTCTCCCCGGGCTGGGTTGTGCTGTGTTCTAGCAGCACTCCCTAGCCCTGTCCACCCCTGAATCCAGCTCCCTGAGTTCACTCCCAAACCTGGGTTGCTAGTACTTCGGCTGGCTTTCAGGTGGCCCCTAAAATGGGTCTGTTAACAAACAAAATATGCAAAAGGAATCACAGTCTGTGACTGCATCAAGCATTATCACTGCATATTCATATGTAACCCCTAGGTGGCGCTATCCCAAGGGCTACTACCCCTGCCTGCTTGGCTAGTAGTAGGTTAATGGGCCTGGGTAATGAAACGGATGCCTCCACCCAGAGGTCAGGGTTGTTAGTGGTCAAGCTAACCTGGGCACAGCCCTCCAGGACACTGTAACCCCCCTCTTTCCCTTCTAGTGGCCTGAACAATATATAATAATTACTTCCGCAATGACCCTTATTCACCAGGCAATTACCCCCATTGTTTGCACTTACCACCAGGGCTGGTTCCTCTAGCTTGACCCTGAGGACCCCCTGTAAAACAAGGTTAAGCACAGCAAATAGCAGCAGTACAATACTCTTGGCACAAACTGGAACCACAGTCAGGTTAAATGCAAACAAAGTTAAATCTGATTTATTCAGGGGACTTGAACAAGGGAGGTGCGTAATCAGGTTGATTTGTTTAAAAGCGATATTAATCAGACAGTTATGCATGCAGTTCAGAGTCCCTACACAGTCACACACTCTGGGTACCCAGGTAGGAAAACGGTGGGCTAACCAGGAACGTTGCAGATGGTTGGGGCCCTGTGATGGAAGAAAGCAACATGCACAACACACACAATTTGTAATCCAGAGCCAGAGGGCTCAGTTCATGAAAGAAAAGGCAACAAGACAATCAGATGACAACACTTTTAGATTTAGCTGCTGTTGCAGGGAGCTACCCTGATGTTTACTCACGATACCCAATATTGGACACAGGCAGGACGAAATTGAGACTGCAGGCTGTTGAGCTGGAGTGCCCGGAGAAGCAGGGCCCCTACGAATCACCGAGGCGTCGTTCCTGTTCAAGGCGTTGAGCAGAGGGCTGATCCCCAGGCCAGTCTCTCGTCAATGACTTTCTCTGCTGGGCCAAGTGTAGCAGGACCCAGGCAAATGGAAATGGATACGGATTCAGTCCATGGAACTGGATACAGCCTCCAGCAAGCAAAACACAGTTCAGACACACAGTGGGGAACTAAATCACGACCCACTATAAGCACACAGCACATTCACATGTAAGGAAATTCCACTGTACCAGGCAAATGGCTCTCTGGTCGCAATTACAGAGTCTCTGCACAATCTGGGAGTTCAGAGGTAGCTAGAAGTCCTGACAGGCCGATCGCATTCAGTAAATCTTCGGTCTTCTTCAGGTTAAAGCCTGGTCACAATTTAGTGGCTTAATTTGCTCTCCAAATTCGGATTCAGTCTGAAAAAAGCACAAATTCCCTCTCAGGAACAGCAGGCAGGCATGCAGGCCAAACTCAGCCCTTTCCACAGTTCTCCCGCGTGAATTCACTATGGATTGCTGCTCAAACTATCTCGAGCTGTTACTTCCTCACTTCCCAACTCAGATCTAACTGAAATTGCAAGCAGTGTGGGACTTTCCCCAAGATTCAAAAGGTTTGGTTGGCTGATCTGTCTGTCAGTCACAACAAGGGCTCCCCCTCTAGGTTATTTTAGGCGCCAAAAGCCCAAAACTACAATTACTACAACTTTTGGCCCCACTAAGCTCCTGTAGGCAGGCTCAATTTTAGAGTCCCAAATGTACTGATTGGCCCATTCTGACAGTCCAGGACCAAGATGATGGAAACAAACAGAACTGTCCATGCTGCAAAGAAGGCAGGTTAGAACAAACTGCAATATTATTACTACATAGATACGTAGATACATAGACTGTTTCTGCAGATAAGGGCCTATGGCCCACCCAGTCTGCCCATTTAAGCTTGTAAGTTCAGTTTATATTTTCCTAGAAGTCTGTTGCCCCTTACCCCTAACCTCCAGAATACCTTTATGTCTATCCCATGCATTCTTAAATCCCGGGATTGTTTCAGCCCCCACCACTTCCTCTGGCAGGGTGTTCCACTTGTCCACCACCTGTTCTGTGAAGAAATTCTTCCTCACATTTCCTCTGAATCATCCTGCCTCCAACTTCATCCCATGCCCTCTAGTCCTGGAACATCTTTTTCATTTAAAAATAGTGTTTTCCTGGGCCCTGTTCCTCCCTGTAAGATACTTGTATGTCTCTATCATGTTCCCTCTCTCCCTCCTCTCCTCCAGGGAGTACATATTCAATTCCTTCAACCTGTCCTCATAGGACTTGTGATGCAATCCATGTACCATCTTTGTTGCCCTCTTCTGAACCTTCTCTACCCTGTCTATGTCCTTACGAAGGTAAGGTCTCCAGAACTGTACACAGTACTCCAGATGGGGCCTCACTAGTGTCTTGTATAGTGGAATTATGACCTCCCTTTTCTTGCTGGTGATGCCCCTGCCTATGCATCCCAGCATCCTATTTGCTTTTCCTGCTGCCTTGTCACACTGTTTCCCTACCTTGAGGTCGTCAGAGATGATAACCCCAAGATCCCTTTCCTGCTTGGTGCATGCTATATCCTCACCCCCAACTGATATATTGGGCCAGGGTTTTGTGCCTCATATGCATTATCTTGCACTTCTTTGCTTGAATTTCAACTGCCAAACCCCTGACCATTCTTCAAGTTTCTGCAGGTCCCTTCTCATTTTGTCTACACTCTCTGGTGTGTCTACTCTGTTAACAGAGCTTTGTGTCATCAGCGAACAGTGACATTCTGCCTTCTAGGTCCTGCGCAATGTCACTGATGAAGATGTTGAATAGGACCGGTCCCAGCTCTGATCCCTGTGGTACCCCACTGGTCACTCTTCCCTCTGTGGAGTGACAGCCATTTACCACCACCCTCTGTGTCCTGCCACCCAGCCAGTTACCTACCCACCCCACTACTGTCCTGCCCACACCCATATTCCCCAGTTTGTGTAATAGTCTTCTATGTGGCACAGTGTCAAGGCCTTGCTGAAGTCCAGATAGGCCATGTCCACTGCCCTCCTGATCCACCTCCCTAGTCACCCAGTCAAAAAATTCAACGAAGCTGGTCTGACATGACCTCCCCTGGTGAAACCATGCTGCCTGGGGTCTTGTAGCCCATTGTCAACCAGATGTTCCACCAATCTCTCCTTCAGTAGTTCTTCCATGATTTTCCCACTACCAAGGTTAAGCTGACTGGTCTGTAGTTCCCCGCTTCCTCTTTGTTCCCACTTTTGTATATGGGGACTACATCTGCTGTCCTCCGGTTTTTGGGTACCTCCCCTGTTTCCAGTGATCGGCTAAGCAGGATAGCCAGAGGTTCAGCCACCACCTCTCTTAGTTATTTAAGGACCCTGGGGTGCATCCCATCTGGCCCCATTGCTTTATCAACTCTTATTACTTCCAGTTCCTTCAGGACCCTTTCTCGTGTAAAGGGACTTGTGTTCATTTCTGCACCATTCTCACCCCTTGTACTCCCTTCAGACCCATTACTCTCCTCTTCCTCAGTAAAGACTGAGCAGAAATACCTGTTTAATATCTTAGCTTTACTGTTGTCATCCTCCATGTGGCCCCCATCCTCCCCCTTCAGTCTCACTATCCCTCCCTTTGCTTTTCTTTTTTCACTTATGTACCTGTAAAAAGTTTTGTCTCCTCTACCCACTGATTTTGCAATGTGTTCTTCTGTCTGAGCTTTGGCTTCCCTTACTGACCTCTCTGCCTCCCTTTGCTTCTTCTGGTTCTTCTCCCTATCCTCTTCTACCTGTGTCTTTTTGTATTGCTTGGCTGCAATCTTTTTGGCTTTCACTTTCTTTGCTACCTCTTTGGAAAAACATAATGGTCTCCTCTTCCTTTTCCTCTTGCTAACCTGCTTAATGCATAATTCTGTTGCTCTTGTAATCCCCTTTAAATACTGCCCACTGTCCCTCAACCCCTGATTCCTGCCCCATTCCCCTTAATGCCTCTTTCAAGTATCTCCCATTTCCCAAAGTCTGCCCCCCTAAAATCCAGGATACGTGTTTTTGTGTGGTTTGGTTCTGCACCTTCTATGATTTCAAACCACAATGACTGGTGGTCACTGTTCCCCAGGTGCTTCCCCACTGTTACCCCCATCACACTGTCCCTGTTTGTGAGGACAAGGTCCAGTATTGCCTTCTGCCGAGTTGGTTCCATGACCAGTTGCTTGAGAAAGGCACCCTGAAGGGAATCCTGGATAAATCTGCTCCTGGTTGATGCTGCTGCTGGGATGCTCCAATCCACGTCTGGAATACTGAGGTCTCCAACCAGTACTACCTCACCCTTGTCTGCCATCCTTTGGATAACTAGCATCAGCTCCCTATGTGTTTCTTCCTCCTAGGCTGGTGGTCTATAGATCACACCTGTGCGGATGGCTGGGCCCATTTTCCTTTCCGGCTTAACCCACAGTATTTCTCCCCCATTTTGTTCCTCCTTGATCTCTGTGGCCCTTATGTCATTTTTCACGTACAGTGCCACTCTCCTCTCTTTCTACCTGCCCTGTCTCTTCTGAATATGTTGTAGCCAGGTATGGCCATCTCCCAGTCGTGGTTATCATTACACCAGGTTTCAGTAAAGGCCACAATGTCCAGGTCTGATTGCACCATGACAGCCTCCGGATCCTCCATCTTGTTGCTAAGGCTCCTGGCATTGGCACACATGGCTTTCCATGATTTGACCTCCCTAGACTGTTTAGCTGTTCTACTCCAGCCGCTTCCCTGGTTGTCCTTTATCCCTGGTTCTCCTTGCTGTCTGCCCTTCTGCTGAATTTTGCCCCTTTTCTGCTTATCCACCTCTTGGGTGCTAATCTCCATCTTTTGCACACTGCTTTGTAGAGATAGCCACTCCTCCAGTTCAGTGGTTCCACTGCTAGCTGTGGGGGGTGAGCAAGTAGGTACCCTTCTTGCTGGCCTGCCACCCCCCTTGGCTAGTTTAAATGCTTGTCAATGTACATTTAAACTTATCATTGAGTGCTTGGATTCCCCTCCAGGATGGATGGATGCAGGCCGTCAGGCTTGAACAAACCTCCATCCCTCCAGGTGGGTCCCCAGTCACCAATGAATCCAAACCCTTCCTCAGAGCACCAGTTCTTCAACCATGAGTTAAAGTCCCTGGTGCATGCACCCCTATGCTGTCCCTTGCCTCTCGCAGGTAGTACTTCTGAGAAGGTGACAGAAGTAGCTACTTGCTTGAGACCCCTCCCCAATTTCCTAAACTCTTCCTGAACTTCCTTTTGCTCCCCATTTGCCAGGTCTTTAGTACCTAGGTGGATAATGACATCCAGCTCACCCTCCCGTCTTGCCTTCCCAGCGATTCCCAGGATCTTCCTTCCATCCCTCCATGCCATGGCACCTGTTAGGCACCTCACCTCCCTGTCCTCTCCCTCCTGTGATCCTAGCTGGATCCCTGTTATGATGGAGTCCCCCACCAGGATTTGCTTCCTCCTCCTCTGGGGTCCACTGCTCTCCCCGCTGAGGTCACCTCCTTGGCTAACCTCCATATCCTTTCCTTCCACTTACTACTCTAACAAATGATCAGCAAACAAGTACATCTTCTAACAGAGCTCCCTCTCAGATTATGACTGCAATCTAGGCAGCTCTTAAAGAGACAGTACACAGAGGCTATGCAGGCACTCTCTGGCAATACATTTAAACTGCTAAAATGCAGGACACCAGCCTGGCAGTGAGCATTTAAGCAAGCTCAAGGAAGACTTTTCGGGAACCCCCATTTGTAGGTGGGTTACACCCTTCCCTGCCTGGAGAAAACGTGGCATCTGCATCAAGTCTGTACCATCACAATATCAAAAATGCAATATAAATGAGGCATATATATCATCAGCTTGTTACATCACTATACCTTTCAATATACTTCGCATTACTACATCCATATTAACAATACTTATGCATGTTTCATACAGGTAATGCTGATTCCACTATGATTAACACATTAGTAACATCACAATACTGCTTCAGGTAATAACTTCCTGTACATTAAACGATGTAGGTGGGGCCCTTCCCTATCAGCTAACTTGAGGCTGGATGGGGCAGGGGCACCATACTGAGAAGGAAGAACAATCAATCTGGAATTGGCCATTAAGCTCAGTTTGATTAGTGAGCTCTGAGAAATATAAACACCTTTGTGAACCACATTGAGAGGCAAATCCACTGGCCTCCTGGGAGAATCATAACTGAAGCGCAATACTGGCTTGACAGTTCAGCCAGTCTTTCTGGGGGAAACAACCACAGTCTCTGTACTTTCAACACTAACTTTGAAGCTTTCGTCATTTGTGAGGGGTGCCTCTGCATGGATGGGAATGTCCAAACTGGGAGCACTGTCAGCTTCTTGCTCTGTAGGCTCTGTTTCCACAACACTTGGCTCATTTAGAGAAGGTTCTGGCACAATTAGGCTTTGTGGCACTGAAGGGGGCATGTCAGCACTCTCATATTGTTGTTCAAGTTCTGGTGTGTCACCAGAGATTCAGATCATCAGCCCCTTTTTCGGGTAAGTCACACAGTTCCACTAAACACAGGGAGTCTGCAGCCTCAGACGTGATACTTTGCTTCATTTCACTCAGGGAGCATTAGCTCCAAGGATGAAGCTGGGGGGTTAGGCAGTCCAGAAGCCCAGCTTCATCCCCACGATTCTGCATAGGATTTCCATGAAACAACTGACTCAGTTCATAGGCGGGATAATAGGCATTACCATAGTCACTTTCATCAGAGGTGGACTGACAGTCACTATCATTCTGGGCCTGCTGCAGGGGAACCTTAAATCTGTAACTACTGGGGTAGGTTGACTGTCTCTTTTTTGCAGCAGCATGAGTCACTGGCCCAGGGGAGGCAATGTCTGCTGGCTCAGCTTCAATAATAACTTGGCTGATAGGCAGCAAGTGATTACGGTGCATGGTCTTGACAGCTTTGGAGTTATTTTCTGGGCGTGCCTTGTATACTGGTAGATCATCCAACTTTCCAACTACTACATGAGGAAGATGGTGCCACCTATCAGCAATTCTGTGCTTGCCATGTAGTTCCAAATTGCATAACAACACATGGTCTCCAGGCCATAGCTCTTGAGCCTTTCCTTTCTTGTTGTGCCTCTCTTTGTTGGCGAGATTTCCTTTAGCAGCCATTGTCTGGGCCAGTTGATACACATGATTCAACTGGCTTTCAGTTTCTGTACATACTGCAGGTAGTTTTCAGCTCGGACCCCATCTGGAGAGACCCCAAAGCAGACATCAACTGGTAGTCGGGCCTCCCACCCGAACATGAGGAGGTAGGGGGAGAACCCAGTAGCATCATTTTTGGTGCAGTTGTATGTGTGTACCAAGGTGCAAATCTGCTGGCTCCACTTATGCTTGCCTTTTGGATGGAGGGTACCCAGCAGAAGGGTACGGTTAAAACGTTCTGGTTGAGGGTCCCCCTGCGGTTGATAAGCAGTGGTTCTTGACTTCCGCACCCCCCAGAGAGAGAGAGAGAGAGAGCATTTCTTTGATTAGCCTACTTTCAAAGTCTCTGCCTTTGTCAGAGTGGATCCGCTGGGGGGCACCATAGTGGATGAAGAATTTTTCCACTAGCACCTTGGACACGGTAAAGACTTTTTGATCTTTAATTGGAAAAGCTGGTGCATACTGTGTGAAATGATCTGTAACCACTAACACATTGGCAATATTCCATTGATCAGGTTCTAAACACAAAAAATCTATGCAGACCAGTTCCATGGGGGCACTAGTAGTGATATTGACAAGGGGGGGAGCCCTCTGAGGCAGGGCTTTTCTTTGGAGGCAATGACTACAGGTCTTTACATGGTTCTCAACATCGGCCCCCATCTTGGGCCAGTAGAATCAAGATAGTACCAGGTCAAGAGTCCTGTCAATACCGAGGTGCCCCATGTGATTGTGGAGGGACCTCAGTACCAAGTGCAAAGGTCGTGGGCAGGACCAATTGTTGCTTGTCTACTTGACCACTATGATCCACTGTCTCTCTGTATAACAACTGATTGAGTAACTTCAACCTGGGGCCTTCTTTAAACAACAGGACAGTTCGCAAGTCAAGGGAATGCAACTTAGAGACATCTTTCCCCACACGCAGGGCATCAAGTGCGGGTTGAATCATAGGATCTTGGGATTGAGGCCACTGAATACTGTCATTGTCAAGTTGAGATAGTGCACTAATATCTACAGCAGAGAAATGGCAATAGGCAGCTGGTATGCAGGTATCAGGAGGGCCCAAGCAATCTACTAGACAGTCTACTGTGTCCACAGGCATCTGTTCATCTCTGTCAAACTTTTGGCACAATGCTCGGATTTCAGGTTCAGACAGCTTGACCCAGTCACTCTTGGAAGCAGGCCTTCGTGACAGGGTGTCATCATCAAAATGGTTCAGTATTCAACAGCAAAACCATAGGTTGATAAGGCAGAAAGCCACCGGTGCCCAGTGGCATCTAACTTAGCTGAAGTCTGTACATAGGTCAATGGGTTATTGTCGGTCTTCACCAATATCTTTGCCCCATAGAGGTACTCATGAAACTGGTCAATGATGGCCCATTTTAGGGCAAGGAACTCCAGCTTGTGCACAGGATAGTTTTGCTCTGACGGGGTCAAGCTCCTACTGGTGGAAGAAACTGGTCTCAAACCATCTTCATGGTTTTGTTACAGCACAGCTCCTAGGCCCTGCAGACTAGCATCCGTATAAAGAACATAGGGCTTGGTAGGATCAGCATAGGCGAGGATGGGGGCATGGGTGAGCTGGTATATGACTTCGTGGAAGGCTGCTTCACATTCAGGTGTCCAGCGGGGCCAAAAAGCTTCACCTGTGCAGAAGTACACTTTCTCTGGTTCCTTGATAGCCCTTTTCTTGTATTTACGGTTGGTAGGGGGGTAACCCTGGGTAAGATTCAGGATTGGGCAAATCACCTTTGAATAGTCTTTTATGAACCTGCGGTAGTAGCCCCAGAACCACAGAAAATGTTGTAGCTCTTTCAAGTTATTGGGCTGGGGCCAAGTAGTCAGTGACTCAACCTTACTGGGAATGGTCTCTATTCCTTCTACAGATACTATGTGCCCCACATACTTCACAGAGGTATGAAAAAAACTGGCACTTGTCAATGAACAGCTTGAGGCTGAAGTCTTCCAATCGGTCCAGCACTTTAAGCAGTCGGGTCTCATGCTCCTCTAACGTGCGTCCGGACACAATGACATCATCGAGGTACACTAGACATTCCAGCAAGTTCATATCTCCCACCGCACATTCCATCAGTCGCTGAAAGGTGGTCAGGTGCCTGAAATCCCCTGTGGCATTCTCAGGAATTCTTAGGAATTCAAAGGACAGATGAAGGCTGCTTTTTCAAGGTCCTCCGGGGCCATCGGAATCTGGTAATATCCGCTGCGAAGATCCAATACTGAGAACCATTTGCTCCCATTCAAGCAATCCAGGGCATCTTGTATATTGGGCATGGTGTACTGATCTGGGATGGTCCACCAGTTCAGGGTTCCATAATCAACACACATCCTCATGGACCCATTCTTCTTATGTACAACCACAATGAGAAGAGGCATATAGGCTCCTTGATTCTTGTATAAAGCCAGCAGCGAGCATTTCCTGCAGGTGCCTCCTAACATCATCTATGTCCGTTTGAGGCGAGGCGTCGGGATCTCTCTCTCAAAATGGCCGGTCATCATGCAGGCGTATGCGATGCTCTGCACCCTGGACACACCCCACATCCCATTCTTTTAACAAAAACACTTGGTCTCTCTGGGCAAGTTTCTTGCTAATTCTAGCCTTCCATTCAGCTGGCAACAGGGAATCACCAAAGTCGAATAAGTCCACGGTCACTCTTTCCTTTTCACCAGAGTACTTGTTTCTGGATAATACAGCAGTGTCTGCACAGTGCACTGTAGCTAGGGTGCACCCTCTGTTCAACCGGACCTCCCGATCTGACACATTTTGAATCTGGACCATCACTCGTCATGCATAGGCATGGGCACGGGCAGGCAAAATGCTGGGTTTAACCAATACCTCTGGCAGCTTTCCATCACCCAGTGCATCCAACATTAGTATTTTATTTTTCACTTCTTTTCTAATGTGAACCGCTCCCTGAATGGTGTACTTAGCATTGGGAGGGAGTACCAGAGAATCAGGATCTTTCTTCCACACTATCCCCACCGGCTCATCTCCGTTGGCTTTGGTAGTCCATTTTTTGCAGATCACAGACTCTCTTTATCAGGGCTGGGATTCTCAGTGCCCACCCAGTCCATTTCCCTTGTTTTTCGTGACACAACTGTGCTAGTCTTCCAAACCTGTGGGCGTTTGTTCCAGTTAACAGGGGAATCCCATCATACAGTCCAGTGGAGGGGACACACTAGGGCCAGTGTCTCTACTTGCTCCTGTACACCAGTTACAGTTGCAGGAAAAGACAACCAGAGACGGACATATCCTAGGTGGGGATAAGACTTGTCACTCAGCCCCCACACATGTAGGCCTTCCAGGGATTGTAATGGTACATCAGATAAGCGTTTGTCATACCAGTCCTGAAATACAATGGTCACTTGCAACCCACTGTCAAGCACAGCCTGAGTAAGAATACCATTCACAGCCACAGTAGTCTTCATTGAAGGCCCCACTATTTTGGATCAGTCGGGAGGGACAACAGCAGGGGCCTGGACAGATGATTTAGCCACAGAGGGGTTTGAGTTAGGATGGCCGATGCCTTCACTGTGGTCATTTTGTGTACCCCTTGACCAGTGACTCGTTTTCCGAATCTCTCCTTAAAGCTGGTTCACCACTTTCTCTAAGTCCTTCTGAGACTGGCATTCCCTCTTCATATGGCCATCCTTGCTGCAATTGTGACAAATGACAGGCTCTCGGGACATCCTTGGGGAGAACATGGCAGGGGATGCTGGAACATTGATGGGAGATTGTGATCTGACTTCTGCTGGTAGTGTACCATGTCTCAAAAGTTCCTTTAGGGTGGCAGTCAATTCCTTGAGCTCAGCCAAGAAGTCACCCTTAGTAGAGGATGCCTGAGGGTGCACCCCCATCCCCATAACCACAGCCCGAGTTTTCCATGATTCACGGCCGTGGCAAACTCGCGGAATTATCTGTGAAATTTGCCAACACCCTCGGAATTCACGGCGCCTGACGGATCGTGGCAGCCTGCAGAACACTCCGTCCGTTGCTGATGGGGTGCCGAATCCGGCCGGCTTCACTGCCCACCCCCAAATATCTGTATACACGCTGGGAGCCCACCCCAGTCGGGAAAAAGTGTCATTATTTCCATGGGGTGCCTAATCCTGCTGGCTTTGCAGCCCCCAAATGTCTGTATGTCACGCTAGGAGCCCACCCCAGCATGAGCAAAATGTCACTTTCTGATGAGGGGTGCCAGTCCCCCATCAGCTTGACTGCCTCCCCCAAATGTCTGTATGCCACACTGGGAGTCCACCCAAACATGGCAAAAATGTCATTTTTCAATGGGGGGTGCCCAATCCCCCGTCAGCTTCACTGCCCCCCCAAATGTCTGTATGCCATGCTGGGAGCCCACCCCAGTGTGGCAAAAGTCCCCCATTGTCTAAAAAACTAAAAAGACCTGAAAAAAAAACCTTCCCTCATTGATTCTTTTCCCCCTCCCCCAACCCGTGCCACCCTCTGTGTATACCACCTCCCACATCCCCACCTCAACCCACACTTACCTCCGGAGCCCAGTGCAACGATCTTCAGTGGACCGGGAACACATCTGCACTCTTCAAAGCCGACCATGAACTGAAGAAATGCCAATAAGCTGTATAATGGCATAAATGGATTTTTAACTTTAGTGCACATTTCAGCCATTTTGGAATTTTCACAAATTTTCAACATGGGTTTTGGGCCTACCTCATTGAAATGAGACACTGTAATTTTGTTATTCAGGTCCCGAAGGTGATTTCATGGTCACTATGGAACCACCCTTTTGGGGCCAATTAACTAAATGACAATGTCACAGTTCATGAGGTAGGCCTCCAAAAACCTCTATGTTGAAAATTTGGTGAAGAAATTCCCAAACTGACTGTTTTATGAGCATGCGTGGTAGTCTTACGCACACTCGTAACTTTGAGCATTCTTAATATTTTCACTCCAGATTTTCAGCATTGCCATTTTACCACACCTCCTTATGAACAGTATAACTGTCATTTTTCACATCTCACTCAAAATGTGTTTTCGCACATGTAGCGCACAATGGCGCGGTCAGTGTGCGAAATCAATGTTTGGGACAGATTAAGAAAATCAAAGTGACACTGTTCATGAGCAGAGGTCTTAAACTGGATATGTTGAAAATTTGGTGAAGAAATTCCCCAAAGTAACTGTTTCTGCGCGTGTGTTGAGCAGCTCTCCTATGCCTTCGTAACCGAGCATTTTAATATTTTCACTCCAGATTTTCAGCATTGCCATTTTACCACACCTCCTTATGAACAGTACAACTGTCATTTTCACATCTCACCGAAATGTGTTTTCACATGTATTGCACAATGGCATGGGCGGTGTGTGAAATCAATGTTCAGGACAGATAAAGAAAATCACAGCGACACTGTTCATGAGCAAAGGTCTTAAACTGGATATGTCGAAAATTTGGTGACAAAAATCCATAAAATGACTGTGTTACAGAGTGTGCATTGTATCAGAAATGGCAAAAAAAAAAGGGGAAAAATAAGGGTAAAATGTGCATAGAATTGCCATGAGGGGTGGTGTTGGGCGCCACAAGTACTGTGCGGAAATGAGAACACGTGCTGCAGAACTTTTCTCCAATGTGCCACAGAACAATTGGGGCCCTGCCCATAACAGTCAAGTCCTGACAGGGTCAGGGTCCCTGTCAGCAGGGGATACCTCAGCGAACGAACCCGGTTGTATTTGTCTGACTTCCTTCAGTAACTCCTCCCCCCATCATTTAGCCCACGGCGGGACACTTGTAGTGGTCTCCACTTCAGAAGGGCCTTCCGGTGCCATGATCACTTGGGCTGCACTCACCCCATAATTACAATCTCCCTCTTCACCTTCTACCTCCCGGAGTTCTTTTATCAAGTCACAGTAGTCAGGTGGGTTACCTCTCCTATCCTTTAGCCTTAACTGGATGATCTGCAGTTTAGAATGCTTGGCATGCTGCAGTATGTGCCCCAATCTCACATGGTTCAAATCACTGGCGGCCACCCCACCTTTCCGGTAAATTTTCTGCAGAGCTCTTTCTAGGTGAGTAACATACACAGAAAAACTTTCCCCCTTCCATTGTTTGGTACCTTGGAATTTCCACATCAAAGTCTCCCCTGACTCAATGCTCCCCAAATTGCCTTCAAGTACAGATGGGTACTTCTGAGCAGATGCATCAGGGTTTGTGGACCTCAAAAATGTATTAGCTTCAAGGGTAGGACTCCTCAAACTTTCTATAATTATTTTCCACTTCTCAGCCTCCACACACTGCCACTCAGGTACCAAGGGGGCAACATAGTTGATCCAGGTCTCCCAGTCATCCTCCCTCTGGGGGGTGGGGAAGGTGTCCGAGATGATTCTCAGCCTTCAGTAGGAGTCATAACTAATGGCGGGTACAGATATAGGGGTCAGCATTGGCATGGGCACAGAAGGTGGGGCAGTAACAGGTGCTGGAGTGGGAGGGGGTGTTGGGGAAGGAATACCCCCACGTGGCAGGAATAGTTTCTTAAAGTCCTCTATGGTTTTCCCTTCCTCCAGCAACAACTTAGCAAATTTCTCCTCAAACGTCTCAGATAATGGTGGGAGCTCATCCTCACCAGGGTCTTTACTGTCTTTTGTTATCACTCTCCAGGCGGCTGGGACCCCTTCTGAGGCAATAGTCTGTGGCACTTTAGAGCTGTCCATGAGGTCACTACACTCTACCAAGGCTATGAAAGCTTAGGTGATCAAATCAGCCTGCCGACCCACCACCACAGGGTTTTTTAAACATTCAACTTTGGAGAGTGCTCCCTCTACAGTGTCCTTACTGGTACCCATGGGAATATCCAGTATAAGCAGAGCACGTTGGGGGTTGATCTCCTGCCCAGTACACCATCCCACCAACAGGTGTACAGCCATTTCTACTGGGGTAGCCATTAATCTTTAACAATAATTCATAATTTTTGGCCACTAGAAGGCACAAAATCCCAGCGGTGCCTCCAAGATGTAACCCTTAGGTGGCACTAGCTCAAGAGCTACTACCCCTGCCTGCTTGGCTAGTAGCAGGTTAAGGTGCCTGGATAATGAAACTGGTGCCTCCACCTGGAGGTCGGGTTGTTAGTGGTCAAGCTAACCTGGGCACAGCCCTCCGGGACACTGTAACCCCCCTCTTTCCCTTCTAGTGACCTGAACAATATACAATAATTACTTTCACAATGACCCTTATTCACCAGGCAATTAACCACACTGTTTGCACTTATCACCAGGGCTGGTTCCTCTAGCTTGACCGTGGGGCCCCCCTGTAAAACAAGGTTAAGCACAGCAAATAACAATGGTACAATACTCTTGGCACAAACTGGAACCACAGTCAGGTTAAATGCAAACAAAGTTAAATCTGATTTATTCAGAGGACGTGAACAAGAGAGGGGCGTAATCAGGTTGATTTGCTTAAAAGCTATATTAATCAGACAGTCATGCATGCAGTTCAGAGTCCCAACACAGTCACACACTCGGGGTACCCACGTAGGAAAACGGTGGGCTAGCCAGGAACATTGTGGCTGGTTGGGGCCCTGTGATGGAAGAAAGCAACATGCACAACATGATAACACAGCAAAAACAGTGAACCAACGCATTGGAATACTGTACCGGAACCGTCAATTCTTTAACCAAGCTGCCCTGAGGATTGCTGTACAAAGCTCCATCATCTCAATCATAGATTATGGTCTAATTATCTATGGCTCTGCAACTACCACCGCACTAAGGC
This sequence comes from Neoceratodus forsteri, assembly GCA_016271365.2. Classification (NCBI taxonomy): domain Eukaryota; kingdom Metazoa; phylum Chordata; order Ceratodontiformes; family Ceratodontidae; genus Neoceratodus; species Neoceratodus forsteri. The sequence goes on from CM057453.1 coordinate 761,820,071, forward strand.
GCATCTCAACAGCCCTAAACAAGGCCTGTCGACTCCTCACTGGAGCGCAGAGATGGATCCACGCCTGTGAGCTCTATACGGAAACCGGCTGGTCACAACTCTCAAATCGCCTAATGTATCTCACATGCTTGATGGCAAAAAAATCAATCTTGGGACTCACTCCGCCGTGTATCCAAGATCTACTCTGCCTGAATAATGGCACTCATCCCACCAGAAGATCTGAGCACCAACCTTTTCATGTCCACAGATGCCGGACTGCTCAGGGACAAAGATCATTTGCCTATCGTGCCCCTACCTGGTACAATGCCCTTAGCTTACCCACTCTATCCTCCACATCATTGGGAGCTTTCAAATCTATGCTATATGCTCACCTCACAGCCTCCAGCTCCTGTGACTGCTTTGACTAAAGACTCTACCCTCTGACTGCACTTACAGCTGTTCCATCACTCGCCACGACCCCTCACTTGACAAAGTACTCTCGGAGTACCACTAACTGGTCCTGTCTGCTACTGAACTTCTTATTTTTTCTCCCCCTATCTCCTCCTACTTTTCCATCCTTATTCTTTTCCTTAAATGCCTCTGAGTTTTCATTCTTTACTGTAATTGAATAGTACCACTTTATTGCAGCCTTTATAAATGACTTGCCAATTGTTTGTAACATTGTCTTGTTGTTTATGTACTTTTATGACGTGGAACCTTTGTAAAAGAGCCTTTGGCTCAAAGGTATTAATTCCTAGAACAATAAGCTAAACTAAGCTAAACTAAAACTAAACAACACACACTATTTGTAATCCGGAGCCGGAGGGCTCAGTTCGTGAAAGAAAAGGCAACAAGACAATCAGATAACAACACTTTTAGATTTAGCTGTTGTTGCAGGGAGCTACCCTGATGTTTACTCACAATACCCAATACTGGAGATAGGCAGGATAAAATCGAGATTGCAGGCTGTTGAGCTGGAGTGCCCAGAGAAGCAGGGCCCACATGAATCACTGAGGCGTTGTTCCTGTTCAAGGCATTGAGCAGGAGACTGATCCCCACACCAGTCTCTCATCGATGGCTTTCTCTGCATAGCAGGTATTCTAGCTGGGCCAGTGTAGCAGGGCCCAGGCAAATGGAAATGGATATGGATTCAGTCCGTGGAGCTTGATACAGCCTCCAGCAAGCAAAAAACAGTTCAGACACACAGTGGGGAATCAAATCACGACCCACTATAAGCACACAGCACATTCACATGAAAGGAAATTCTACTGTACCAGGCAAATGGCTCTCCGGTCGCAATTACAGAGTCTCTGCACAATCTGGGAGTTCAGAGGTAGCTGGAAGTCCTGACAGGCCGATCACATTCAACAAATCTTCGGTCTTTTTCAGGTTAAAGCCTAGTCACAATTCAGTGGCTTAATTTGCTCTCCAAATTTGGATTCAGTCCAAAAAAAGCACAAGCTCCCTCTTAGGAATAGCAGGCAGGCATGCAGGCCAAACTCAGGCCTTTCCACAGTTCTACCACGTGAATCCACTATGGATTGCTGCTTCAACTATCTCAAGCTGTTACTTCTTCACTTTACAACTCAGATCTAACTGAAACTGCAAGTAGTATGGGAATTTCCCCAAGATCCAAAAGGTTCGGTTGGCTGATCTGTCTGTCAGTCACAGCAAGGGCTCCCCCTCCAGGTTATTTTAAGCACTAAAAGCCCCAAACTACAATTCCTACAAATTTTGGCCCCACTAAGCCCCTGTAGGCAGGCTCCATTTTGGAGTCCCAAATGTACTGATTGGCCCATTATGACAGTCCAGGACCAAGATGATGGAAACAAACAGAACTGTCCATGCTGCAAAGAAGGCAGGTTAGAACAAACTGCAATATTATTACTACTCTAACAAATGATCAGCAAACAAGTACATCTTCTAACAGAGCTCCCTCTCAGATTAATTATGACTGCAATCCAGGCAGCTCTTAAAGAGACAGTACACAGAGGCTATGCAGGCACTCTCTGGCAATACATTTAAACTGCTAAAATGCAGGACACCAGCCTGGTAGTGAGCATTTAATCAAGCTCAAGGAAGACTTTTCGGGAACCCCCATTTGTAGGGGGTTACGCATAAAATGAGTATTTGCCAATGTAATGTATCTATACATTTTATACATTAGTAATAAGGCTGTAATTCCATTGAAGGATGCTGGTGACATCATCAACCATGACAACAGAATTTGCATGGGTCCAAAGATGGAATTATAAATCTTGTTACTGATTGTTTACTAGTTATTATTTTCATAATATATATGTAAAAACCCTTTCCCCAAAAGGGAGAAGGTCACTACTAGTCTGTCCATCAAGGCTCTGGGTGCCAGTGCACTTATGGCTTTGCTCTGGCAGAATGGGGGGAGAAGGCAGAGCTTGTGTTAGGGATAAATAGTAGGGTCAAAAAGTTGTTGTTGGTGATGAGGAGGCATAGCCCAAATCTGAAGCAGTTGGGTTCATTCTTATTTAATTTTATTTTTATTTTATTTAAACAGCAGTTTGGAAAATCTTTGAGCCATAGGCTCATTTACAAAGGTACCTTGTCACAGTAAGACAAACCAAAATACACAGTATAGCAGTACAACACATAAGTATAACAGTAAAATTAAGACATAGATACAAACAAGCTGGTACAGGTAGGATGGATGCAAACAATACCAGAGTTATGTCGTCCTTAGCAGCTTAGTAATAAGCTTTGTCATAAGTATTGAGTACGGCTTTGACTAGTGGCAGTTACAGCATCGGGTGTTAATGAGGTGGTTACGTAAGGAAGTTTTGAAGCATGATATAGTTGGAACTTCGGAGATGGAGGGGGGCAGTGTGTTGAACCAGGAGGGGCCCTAAAGCTGAAGGCTCTTTGGCCGTGAGAGGTCCTAGCTCTAGGGATAACAAGAGAGGTTTTCCCAGAGGTCCGAGTATGAACTAGTGGGACAGAGCGGCGTATGGTGGTGGTCAATCCTGGTGGGGAAAGCCCAAGGAGGGTCTTTTTTGTAAGGGTACAGGTAAGATATTTGAGGCGCTCATCGAGATCAAGTACCAGCGCTTTAGCATACAGTAGACAGGTGTGTGTCATCCTAGGTGCTCCAGTAATTAACCTGCAGGCCTTATTCAGAGTAGTGCTAATTTTATGGAGTGCGGTCTGATCAGCAGCACCATATACCGGCAGTCCATAGTCCACTAGGGACAGGATAGAGGAGGTGACTGCGAGTCGAAGAGCCTCCGGGGGGAGGCAGTGTTTATACCAATGTAAGATGCCCAATCGGATATTAGTGGCAGTGGTTAGGCAGTGATGTGTCCATGGAAGGAGAGGGAGGGTCAAAATGGATCCCTAGGTATTTATAGGAGCAAACTTGTTCGAGTGGGAATGAGGACCCAGAGGAATGAGGAGTTTGAAGTTGCAGGACTTGTTTTGGGGATGAGTGAAGAACATGTTTTTGTTTTTAAGATTTATCACCAATCTATGTTCCTTGAACCAGCCCTCGGCTTCAGTGAAGGACTCTCAGCGAGTCCTGGAGGCAGTAGGGTTACGACTTGAGGCAAAGATGACTGCATCATCAGCGTACAATAGAATGTTCCCGAGCAAGAGGGTGGAAGGGTGTTAAGGTAAAGGGAGAATAGTAAGGGGCCCAGAATGGAGCCCTGGGGAACCCAGAAAAGATGGGACAGATGTCTGAGTAGGTCCCATTAATTTTACACGCTGTGAGGGTCAGACAGATAACTGGTGCACCAGGAGATAGGCCCAGCAGCAAAACCAGAGAGACTAAGGGCATCAAGAAGGAGGGGTGGAGACAGTTGAAAGCTTCGAGAGGTCAATGAAGACAGCACCAGCCAGAGAACCAGTGTCTAAGGAGGAGTGAGAAAGTTGGAGAACTCTAGGAGGGCTGTGTTGGTACTGTGGCCCACTCGGAAGCCATGCTGCTCAGGACAAAGGACATTGTAGGTGGAGAGGTAGTCAGAGATTTGAGAGGTCACCACTTTTCCAAGGCCTTGAGAGAGGAGAGAGAGAATGGAGATCGGTCGATGAGTTTCCAGCCACAGTCCTATCACCACCTTTAAAGATAGGGGTGACAGTGGCAACTTTCCAGGCAGTTGGAACCTTCCCCAGGCAAAGAGAGTGGTTGATGAGGCATGTGATCGGGGTAAGGACTGTGTCTAAGACCAGCCATAGGATACACGGATCCAGGGTGTCACTGCCTGTACTATTACTCTTGAGGGCAGTGACAAGGTGCGGCCTAAGTTCTTGGGCAGAAACACGGCAGAGGAGAAAATAAGGGTGAGAAAGATTTACGGCAGGTGCTGGGGGAGGAGGGTCAAAAAAATTTGTAGGGAGGATAGGGCTAAGGTCAGTGAATGAGGTGTTGAGGTGGTTGGCTATGAGGGCTGGGTCTGAGGAGATCACACCATTAATGTTGATCTGTGGGTGGGGGAGGTGTAATTCCATTTAACTGTTTAATGTTATCCCAGAAGGTTCTGGGATTCCCCATGAGGCAGTGAGTGAGGACCGATAGTGCTCAGACTTGGCCTTTCTGATGGCCCAAGTGCACTTGTTTCGTGGCAGCATATAACCGCCTGTCATTGGGCGCCAGTCTCAATGGCACGGTGCCATAGGGTTGTCCCTATGTTTGAGCTGGTGGATCAAAGCTGGGGTAACCTAGGGCATTCTTCCTTTTAGAACGCCAGGTCAACACTGGGGCAAAGATATCACAGGCATTATTAAAAGTTTGGGTAAGGAAGGAGAGCTGTGTCGATGTCAGGAGTTGCCTGTATAGGAGACCAGTCAATTTGGGACAGAAGTTCCTTAAGTTTTATCAGTACACCAGGTATTAGACGCCGCCGGCATGTGGACTGTGCTATGGGTTTGGGGACTGAGGTTGACCAGTGGAATAGAATGGGGGAGTGATTGCTGAGAGAGTCTGGGAGGACTTGTACATTGGGGACCCGATTAGGGTGGCTGGTGAGTACCACATCAAGCAGGGTACTGGAGCCTCTCTTGGGATTAGTCCTGGTAGGGTGGGTAACTAGTTGCGTTAGGTCTATTGCAGAAAAGGAGTCTCGGGTAGAGGAGGAGGAGGAGGGGCTGAGCCAGTTGACATTTAAGTCACCCACCAGAATTTGATCAGCGGAAGGAGGTAGAGAGGTAAGGTATTCTGTAAGAGAGGCAATGGCCTGCGTTTGGTCCCTGGGGGCACGTATGCAGTAGTCAGATAAAGGGTCCCTTTAAAGGGTCAGGTTAGTTTCAGCATAAGTGCCTGGGCCCTGGAGTCAAGGATGGGAGTGGGCAGGGCTAGTACGGGAGAGATTCCTTGACATAACATGAGTCAGCTGCCTCCCAACATGGTCGGACCGGAAAGGGTGAAACCAGGAAGGAGACTAGGAGTCAGGGAGGATTTTGACAGCCAAGCCTCAACCAGGGTGATGACATCAGGGTTAATTGATGTGACCAGGCATTGTAGTGAGTCAAACTTTTTTAGGAGGCTACAGATATTCATGGAGACCATGCATAGGCCTGTGGTGCGAGTTGGGGAGCTCCTGGGAACCGGGCCAGAGTTTGGATGAATGTTCCCTGACAGGAGTAGTAGCACAACTAACACCCTGGCTGGGAGATGGTGAGAGGTTTTCCTACGATTGACATGAGAGGGAGGGAAGGGGAGGCTAAGGGAGCAGGGGGTGGGCAGGGAGGTACAGGAGGGGAAAGCAAGAATAAGAAGACACCCAGATGTGCCTGAGGTGAAGAGAAAGCTAGGACCCTGACAACACTACAGGATTCTGTACCTCTGCCTGTAATGTACCCAAACTGGTGTGTGGGAGGCATGCAGTGTCACGTCAGACACTACGGGCTCTGACACCCAGGCAGGTTATCAGGGTCAGAGTGACATTGGGCATAGAGGACATCGTAGTGTTGTCAGGGTTCAGAGGGGCCTGGGCTCCATGGGTCCCGCCCGTGTGGAACAGCTGCAAGGCAGGCTGCATATCCGGATAGGGAGTACAAGGGTTAGGGGCTGGGGTGGATAGGTTCTGGGAGGCAGCAGGAACACACATAAAGTGGGAAGAGCTGCATACGGCAACAAAGGTTTATTGCCCAAAAAGCAGCACGATAATGCTGACTACCCCGGTGCTTTGGCTCACTCTGACGAAAGCTCAGAGTGAGCCAAAGCACTGGGGTAGTCAGCCATCCCATCACTGTGCTGTGTTTTGGGCAATAAAACTTTGTTGCAGTATCCTCTCATTTTAAACCTGTCTTTTTAACCTGCAGCACCTCTCCACTTTATGTGTCTCCTTGTCCTTCTCATTTTGCAGGAGACTGACAGCAGCATGGGACCCATGAGTACATTTCTTGAGGTCTGGGAGGCAGCAGCAAGTTCCTGGATGGGTATCCCAACATGGAATGTATACTGATGGCTCCCAGGCCTAGAGGGTTCGCTGCAGATGCCCGGTGTTGGAGCAGAAGCATTACCACTTGCTGATGGAGGAGTGAGGAAATGAGATCAAACCTGAGGATGTCAAGAGGTGTAGAGATGACTGGGATTTCTTGTCCCTAATCTCATTAGAACCAGGTAAAGAGTATGTGAGTGATTTATGCCTGGAATGCTTCTCCTTACCAATTCTGGAACCAGTACCAGTATGCCTAGTAGTATTTTTTTGCCAAGAGTAGTCCATGGCGGAATTGAGTGTTAGTACCAGAGGAAGGGTGTTGTCAACACAATGACAGCATTACAGCAAAGACCATGGGTGCACCACAACCAGTTTGACACTCATAGTGCCAAACTGGTTGTTGGAGTGCGGTATACCTACAGCACCACACTGGTGTTGCCCTCCCTCCCTGGTACCCCCCAGGTGGTTATTTAACATTTCAGGGGGAGCGAGGGACAAGGCCCCCTGCAAGCAGCCTAGATGTTCCTCGGTGCTTTGGGTGCCATGGCGGTCAGGTGGCACAACTGCCAAGTGAAATGATCACCATCGTCATTTGGGTGTCACTGTAATGTCGGTTGCCCATCTGGTTTTTGAACCAACATGGTATAACCAGTACCAGGTAGTCCATGGCCATCGCTATATCAGTGACAGAGGAGGTAGAAGCTAATTGGGGATCAGATTTAGCATCAGAATGGTCAGTGATTAGAGGCAGGAGAGTTCTGAGATATCCATCTAACCCACAGTAACATAAAATGAGAATATTCAGAAGGGTATTCATTTGCGAATCGATTTAACATGATGGGGTGGCACAGGACTGCAATATTTATTTATTTAGTTAGTTATTTTTATTTATTTATTATAGTCTCAGATTACATCCTTTGAGCTAAAAGCTTTTACAGAGGTTCCACGTCAAGAAACAGACAGTCAAACCAGACACATTTTTCATATAATAAAGGTGGTGATGACAGGCACATTAACATATACTCATACATACCAAAAGAAATTCACAGTAGAAAAACAATAAGTACAACTCGATGTTTTTAACAGGAGTAGGAATACTTTTTACAAGAATAACCAGTAACATGAAGGCAGGAAGAGTTGATCAGGTTCAATGCGGGAAACCAGTATAGCCAGTAACCTTTGTCCAGAAGGTGAGTGGGTGGGGGTGGGGAAGTGGAGGTAGGAAGATGAGGAAAGAAGTTGTTAAGGTAGGAGCAGAGCGGTTAAGAGGGTAGAGTAGGGGGTGTGCAGGGATTGTAAAAGATGGGGGAAGGAGGTAGAAGGGTTATAGGTAGCAAGTAGAATAAAGTGCTATGATAATCAGGACTAACCTCGGCCTGATTTACTGGTTAGTGGAAGGAAATGCACTTCTTTAGACTTGTGAGATGTGAGTGGAGTTTTGATTTAAAAGGTCCAATTTTGGACTCAGTGAGTAGGTCACTTGAGAGAAAGTTGAGCCAGTTTGGGGCCTGGAAATCAAAAGATCATTGACCTTGTGAAGTTCAGTGGAAAGGGACCTTATAGGGATTGTTATTTGACCCTCTGGTCAGTCTAGCTGCTGCAGCTTGGTTAAGCATGGACTGAACCCTGGCTGGGCCAGGCCAAGGATAGCCTTTCTGGTTAGAAGACATGACTGATATTGAATTCTTCTATCCAGATCTAGCCAACCCAAGAGCGAATAGAGGTCACAGGTGTGGGAAAAGCGTCAGGCGCCCAGGACTAGTCTGCAGGCTTTATTTACTGTTAAGGCAATCCTTTTTAAGGTTGTGTCAGAGGCCACACTATACATGACCAGACCATAATCTATTACAGAAAAGACCAAACTATGTATGGTGAGTTTATCGGCTTCTTCCGTAAGGCAGTTCCTATGTCTGTGCAGTTGGCCGATTTCCCTATTAGCAGACCTAGCGACCTGGTCAATGTGTAGTGAGTAAGACAGGGAGCTGTCCAAGGTAACCCCAAGATATTTGAAGTTTTGGACCATTTTGAGAGTTTCATTTTGTTTGTTTCGAATAACTAGTTGGTATGACTTGTACCTGCAGTGTGCAGAGGCAAACAGCATGGTTTTTGTTTTCTTATAGTTTAACAATAATCGTGCATTAATGAACCAGTTTTCAATGTTCTTGAAATTGCACTGCATTCGTTGTTCCAGAGTGGTGGGGTCAGGGTGACTAGTGTAGAGAACAGTGTTGTCCGCATAGAGGAGGATTCTGTCTTGACACGCTTATGGAAATTGATTTAAAAAGAGACTAAACAGCAAAGGGCCCAAAATAGTGTTGTCAGAACTAGTTTGTCAAAGATTCAAACCCTCCTTGAACCCTGGTGTTTGAGTTCTAACTTAGAACTCGAACACTAAAAGGTTCACAAAAGGGTTCGAATCTGAGTCCTCCCAACTCCCGTGATGTCTTTTTCCTGGCCCCAGCTAATGACTTGTGTGTGGGGAGAAGGCACATCCCAGCAGGCAGCCCCGATGTGGGGGGTGTGGGGGTATGTGTGGGGAGGAGGCACATCCCAGGCAGCCCCAATGTGGTGGTGGGGGGGTGCAGCAGCAGCAGTGTTGTTGCTGGGGCTGCCAATCCACCAGTCCACAGAGACTTCTCTCACACTTTACGCTTGCCCGTAGCATACTTACGCTCAAGTTAAGTCATCCTCAGGTCCTCACCACCTGACCATTTACTATTGGTCAGGTGGGGCTCGAGTAAGCTACGCGAGCCACGGGATCTGTGGAGGGTATTTAGGCATATGTGCAAGCCCCAAGAGCATGATTTGGATGGAGGCATCAGCAGCCTGAGCAATACTGTAGCGTAGCATACCACAGCCAGCAGCATTCTTGCTCGATACTCAACTTAGGCCAGGGCCCAGATCGGTGTGGCCACAATCGGACTGCAGCACTTGCTAGTTGCTGCAGTGCTTACTGCTTTCCTGAATTATTTCAGCCCATCATCCATTTTCCTGCAAAAAAGGGCTAAAAGCAAATGTTGAGTTTGAGGGGGAGGGGAAGAGGAAGGGGGGCAGGGCCAAGGCCCGAGAGACCGAGAACAAGAAAGGCTAAATTAATGGTCGGGTGTAGGACTAGGGGAGGTTCATGTGGAGGGACTAATCAGGAGGGGATCGATCAGGACCAGGAGAGAGAATAAAAAAAATACAGAAAGAAGAACCTTTGTGAATGTGATTGTGAAACTGCAACACTGCACACAGTGCACACTCAGCAGCTGCCAGCAACAAGCATATAACAAGGGGGAAAAAAAAAGGCAAATAAATTTGTCAGGACAGAGTATAAGGGCTGTGCTCAAGCTTACTGTGCTGTGCTGCTAAGGGGGGATCCTCCTCTTGACTTTCACCCTCAAAAATTCCAGTACTTATTAGTCCTTATACAACAGCACAAGGCACTGGCAGTAAGGCACTGACTGAAGGCAGGCAGTTAATTTTTTGGACACCCGACCACTCCCCTGTGTGTGTGTGTGAAACTGTCTTCTACTTCTCCACTCCCGAGTCCCTGTGTTGTGTATGTGAATCCCTGCTCCCATCTCCCGAGTTCTGTGCTGTTATTACCCTTGCATGACAGAAGCTTAGAAATATAATTCTCATTCCCTGTGTTGTGTGTTATCTATGTATGTGACTCCGTCTCCTGTGGTCAGCCCATCACCCTGTTGCTGTGTGCCCCTTGACTGCACTGTACCCTACCCAGTGTGTGTTACAGAGAGAAGCCCAGTGGCCCGTTGTGTGTTGATATTACTCTTACATGACAGAAGCGTAGAAATATAATTCTCATTCCCTGAGTTGTTTATGTGACTCCGTCTCCTGTGGTCATCCCATCACCCTGCTGCTGTGTGCCCCTTGACTGCACTGTACCCTACCCAGTGTGTGTTACAGAGAGAAGCCCAGTGGCCATTTGTGTGTTGGTATTACCCTTACATGACAGAAGTGTAGAAATATAATTCTCATTCTCTGAGTTGTGTATGTGACTCCATCTCCTGTGGTCAGCCCATCACCCTGCTGCTGTGTGCCCCTTGACTGCACTGTGCCCTACCCAGTGTGTGTTACAGAGAGAAGCCCAGTGCCAGTTGTGTGTTGGTATTACCCTTACATGACAGAAGTGTAGAAATATAATTCTCATTCCCTGAGTTGTTTATGTGACTCCGTCTTCTGTGGTCAGTCCATCACCCTGCTGCTGTGTGCCCCTTGACTGCTATGTGTATGCCTATGCCCAGCAGCCCAATCATTCTGTAAGCCTTGAACCTGGGAACCTTTAGTTGCAAACTGTCATATTCTTTAATTACTTTCGGTCCACTGCATCACAGTGTCACACAACCAAAATAAAATTTTGGGAGTTGTAGCCAGTGATCACAGATCACATTGCTTTCTTACACAGGAATTGTGTGGGTGTGTTCACTGCAGAATACTGGTGCTGTTATGGCTGACACCAACATAGATGAAGCATCTGGTGCTGGTGTTGGAGCAGGTGTTCGTGGTAGTGGTAATCCTGGTGCTAGCAGAAATAACCAAAATGTTTCATGTGGTAAAAATTCAAGAAACAGCAAAAGAGCAACAGTGAAGTGTGGTAAAGGGGGACCTTTTAAGAAAACCTGTTCAGCTGCTGGGGTCACACGGAGAGGCACCATAAGGTATGCCATTCATGCTGTTAAGATCCCTGTGACTAGCAGCAATAATGCAAGTGACAGTGAGTCCCTCTCTGACTCAGACAGTAGCTCTTTGTCTCAGTCCGACACTGTTGTGTTTTGCAATGTATCATTACTTCCTCAACAAAGTGAAATGAGCAAGTCTGCTGACAATGAATCAGGTAGTGCACTTGCAAATACATCCAGCACTGTTGGCAATGAAAAGGACATATCCATTGAATCCACCACTTCTGTGTTGGCCAGCAATGAAAATCCATCAGAGTCTTCTGCCCACTCTTCTAGCACCAAGGAGCATGTCCCGGGTTCTGTTAGGACAGGTGAAAAGATGCAAACAGTCTTTAGCTATCTTCCTAGCACTAGAACAAAATCTGTCACATCTGAGGTGTGGAATTATTTCTCTGTCAGTAAAACTGATCCATGCAGAGCAATTTGTTCCCTGTGTAAACAGAGTTTAAGCCGTGGTAAAGTTGTGTCATGCCTTGGCACTACAGCTCTTAAACGGCATCTGAAAAAGCATTCAGTTTTGCTTGATTGTCCAAAACCCATGTCCTCCAAGCACGTGAGAAGGGTGAGGAGGAATCTGAAATGGATACTGAATTGTCTGAACTTGATGTCGACAGAACCACTGCCAGCCCTAGGATCATTGTTACCACCAATGCCAGCACCATTAGTACCAGTTGCACATCCAGTGATGGCACTGAATGTATAAGTCCTAGTCCACCATCCCAGCATCTATCTGCCCATCAAACCATGGTGTTTAATAAACAGCAGGGACATGTTGTAAACAGCTAACACTGTCTCAAGCATTTGAAGGGAAGAATACCTTTACTAAAAATCATCCAAAGACCATTCATCTTAATCACAGAATTGGTGAACTGTTAGCTGGAGCCCTTCTCCCATACTCTTTGGTAGATCATGAGGATTTTAGGGAGATCTTGAAACTAGCTGAGCCTCGTTACAAAGTTCTTCTTCGAAGGTACTTTTCCTATGTTGAAATACCAAACATTTATCAGGCTTTAAAAGCGACAGTGATGCTTGCACTTAAATCTACAGAGGGTGGGGTTATTCATGTCACAACAGATATGTGGACCAGCACTCAAAACATAGATTACATGTCCCTTACCGCTCATTGGGTCACGTTTTCTTGTGGTTCTTCAAAAACAAAGACACCCCAGAAGATGGCGCTGCTGCATATAAAGAAATTTGGGCAAAGTCATACAGCTTCAAACGTCTTGCAGGAACTAACCTCTTTGACGAATGGGTTTATTCTCACAGTCTAAAATGTGGCTTCATAGTAAGTGACAATGGAGCCAACATCTTGAAAGTAGTACAGGATGGAGGATTTATGCATGCTTCTTGTTTTGCACATTGCTTACATTTAATTGTCATGGGATTTCTCAGCAATGAAACACAAGTGGATGGTATGATTGCTGTTTGCAAAAAAAATTGTGACTCACTTTTCACATTCAACCAAGGCTATACGGACATTGTCCGAACTGCAAAAAAACACAAGCTGCCCCAGCAAAAGCTGATTCAAAATGTTTCCACTAGTTGGAACTCAACGCTTTATATGCTGCAGCACCTCTTGGAGCAAAAGCAAGCTGTACATGAGTATTTCTCCAGTTACATTACTGGAGATGGCATTATGCTGTCTGTGCTGCAGTGGAAATTAATGGAGACAGTGTGTTGCATCCTAGCTCCTTTTGAGACAGCTACAAGGGACATGTCTTCTAAAGGCGCATCTGTGAGTCAGGTTATCCCACTCATAATGCTGATTTCACATCATCTTAGTGTTCTAAATCTATAAATAGAAAAAAACAGATCTGAAGCTCAGACAACATGTCGCCTGTATCATGGGAATCTTGTAAAGAGAATGAGCGAGCGCTTCAAAACCAATGACAATTTAGTTGCAATGACGAAATCATAACTCTACATCCTTGTAACTCTCTTAGATCCCAGGTTCAAGGCTATATATCTTCCAAAAACAGATGATATAGAGCAGTACAAATGTCTGTTGCTAGATGAGCTGCAGCACTCACAGGAGTCAAACACAGACACGCACAGTACCCTCAGGTTGTCATCACCACAACATGCAGGTTCATCTTCACAAAGGGATACAGAACTGGAAAAGTCATCAAACATTAACAGTAGTTGTTCCAGAACTGCCACTTCTTCAACCCTTAGTAGCAAGCTAAATCTGTGGCAAAACCTTTCCCAAATTGCTGCCATACCAGCTTATGCTGATTCCTCTTCTGAGCGGTCTCTGTCCATCATGATAGACAGTTACCTGCAAGAACTGCCTATTCCTATTGATGCATGCCCTTTTGAATACTGGAGATCAAAAAAGTTGATTTGGACAGAGCTGTATGATGAAGCCTGTAACTATCTTGGTTATCCTGCAATAAGTGTCTGTTCAGAATGCATGTTTAATACAGCTGGCAATATTGTGACAGACACCAGAAATAGGTTGCTGCCAGAAAATGTACACACGTTAACTTTTATTAAAGTTAATAAGTCAAGATTTTCATATCCCTACAAGAGTATACAAACTTATCCTGAAGTGATTGATGTTGTGGATGTTGATGGTGATGACAACTCAGATGGTGGTGGCTGGTAAATATTGTGTGGGACAGAGTCTCTCTGCACCAAAAAGGAAACTTTTACAGACTGTGATGACTTTGGTTGTCTCTCTCCTTTCTCGATCTACTGCCTTGGACTATATACCCCCAAAAACTTTCACCATTTCATGGCAAACTGCTTTGCAGCTAGGGTCTAAAGTCAACAAGTTTTATATACAGGGCAATTTTAACATCAGTGCCCAAATTTGGCATAAAAGGGACACTGTCATGTCAATCATTTCTGTATCATACTATTTATAGTTAAAGTGCAAACATGTATTTTTGAATTTACCTTCTGTGACTTTGTGGTGCATCAGTATGGGCTGGGACCGGGGGTGGTCTGTTTTTCAATTTTAAAGAGGACAAAACAATGAGTTCTAATTGGTAGCTGTTTAATATTTTTTCAATTACAGAAATGTTAGCCATAAACCAAAGTGATCCATATGTAACTTATCTTACTGAATAAAAAATTATGGGAAAAACTGCATTCTGTATTGTTATGTTTCTGTGGACAGCATCCTGTTACAAGTCTGTTCCGGGAAACAGAGTCATCTGGAGTTTTACCTTTGTCATGGTTGAGAACATATTCTGTAAGCATAGGTCTCATGCCACAATAGCTTGTGTTTAATGTTCTGTTGTACATAGACCATGGCATAATAGCAACAACTCTCAAATTACTGGTTCCATGAAGAGGACTGTACAGAATGTTGTCCATAAGAAGAATGCAATTGAAAATACAGTTTTTCACATAAGTGTTGTTTATTAAGGAACAGTTAAGTATGGCTCATTTGGAGGCAAGAGTTTCATTTTTCTTGAGTACGCATGTGGTAGTTTTAGCATTTGAGAGGGGGAGGAGGGTAGAATGGGTGCTGGAGGGTGGGAAAGGGCTGGAGGTTGGTTTAACATGGATGCAAGAGGGAGAAAGATGGCATGGATGCTAGTACATGGGTGATGGTTGGGGGACTGGGTTTTAACATGGGTGAGGGATGGAGAAGGGTGACATGAATGGTAGTTCATGACTAAGTGTGGGGGTAGTTTAAACATTTGGGTGAGGGAGGAGGGTGGAATACATGTTTGAGGGGGTGAGGGTTGTGGGTTGGTTTTAACATGGGTGTAAGGGTGGTATGGGTGCTACTGCACAGATGAGGGTGGTGGAAGAAAAGTGGAATGGGTGATGGGGTGAAAGATGAGTGTTGTTTTAGTCCTTTCGTTTACAGATTTGTGATCTGCTGGGGATGGTGAGGAAAAAGATGATGACAGACCGAACCTACTATACATATACTATATATATTTTTTTTATTTTTATTTTTTTCTTATTAAATACATTGCAAACTGCTGCCACTAGCACAATTGTCCTGTCCCCTTTAAAAAGAATAAAGGACTCAAAATAAAAGAAAATCTGCATCAGCAGTTTTCACAGAATGGGACCTATCATAAAGTGTTTTGCTTTACAAGTAGTGATAATTTGATACATAATGGGGTTGACAGACACTGTCCCTTAAACATCACATGCCAACTGCTGCAGCTACATTAAATGTTCCTTAAGTTAGTATGTGGTGAGGAAACCACGTTTTTATTTATGTGAGTGAAATACAGATTTTATTGACGTATCAGCTGGAAAAATGCATCATCTTAGAAAGTTGTATGTATTACTTCAATTTGCCAACAAGAATGTTGGTATATGTATGCATTATCTTAGTAAATTGCATGCATTTTTTGCCAGCAACAATGACTGGCATATTTTTTTTATTCAAATGTCTTGACTGACTACGTTATGACATAATATGTTTTGCAACAATTCTATGTGCTGCGGCTGCAGTACCTTGGTTTGACTTTATTATAAAAGCTTTCTTTTAAACATAGCAACTTTTGATTTACTCATTTAAAACACAAAGCAGCAAATAGCTGAGATTAGGTAATATCAGTTATTTTTTCTAACAATTCATGACGATGAGTATATATAACTGAGTACATAAATCGCTAATGTGCCTCTTTCTTTCACTAAGGAACTATGATGCAGCTTCAGCAGGAAAACTTTTAACATATGGGTGGTGGGCCTGTTACGTGTTAAGTTGCTGGCTTTAGCAAACAGAAGAAACCATGGATAAACCTAGTCATATTCCTATCAATGTCACACATGATCATTTCTTTCCCCCTTATATTAAACAGTTTTTCCTTTACATGTATTTCATTACTATCTTCATTACTGGCAGCACAATTAAAAAATAGGGTTCGAGTTCTAAAAAGTTCTAAAAAAGATTAGAACCCTAGAACTTTTTCAAAAGTTCTAGACTAGAACTAGAGCCCAGAACTTCAGAGGGTTCTGACAACCCTAGCCCAAAATGGATCCTTGGGGAACTCCTGTGCTATCACATAGGCTATCAGAAAGTATGCTGCCAATTTTTACCCATTGTTCATGTCCAGAGATGTAGCTTCAAAACCAGTACAGGGAGTTTGAGGACATGCCAAAGTCACCTAGTCGAGTAATTAGGAATTCATGGTTGACCGTGTCAAAGACCTTTGTGAGGTCTATGAAGGTAGCCCACACTAAGTGCCCCCCGGTTATGTGCGTCATAAATAAATCATGTAAACTCAACTAGTGCTGTTGTTGTGCTGTGTTATTTTCTACCCCATGTTGCTGCTGGCATTGAAAACGATATTTGTCTAGATGGATAATGAACTGATCACAGACAATCCATTGTAGAGATTTAGAGATTGGGGGTAGTATGGAAATAGGCTGGTAGTTTGTGTGAATTGTCCTTTCCCCACTTTTGAAAACTGGGGTAACTACAGCGGCTTTTCAGAGTTTGGGGAATTTTCTGGTAGTAAGGGAAAGATTTAGTTTTCTTGTTAGGGGTGCCAGGAGTACATCTAGTGTTACTGAAATTAGCTTCAGGTCAAGACTGTCTCTGCTATGCCTGGTGTTGCCTAGCACTTGCAGAAGGTATGTTTTTGCCTTGGATTTTGAGATAATCCTGAGGTAGAATGGTGGGGCAGGGCTTGAGGGTAAGGTATCTGATGTATTTCATATGTCACTGCTAACTGGGTTAATGAAGTCAGAGGGAAGCACACCACTGAGGTCAGTGAAGGCCTGACTGAATGCATTAGCAATGGTCTTAGGGTCCTGTGTTACTGCAGAGAATATTGGTGGATACATAATTTGGAAACACTGGTTCCAGAAGGACTAAACAAATTTATAGATTTTAACTCCTTTCTCTAGGATCACAACAACTTAAAGGGATTTCCTCTGGTGTTGCTCAGATAGCATCCAACCAGTTGGATAACACCAGATATTATCATTCTGGTCAGATATAAGATAGCATCAGATGGTATGGACATCCAATGAAGGATCTGACCTGCTAGGATCCACAGTAAGTATCCATGGTATCCATGGATCAAGTGGATCAGACCATCTTATCCAGGTATCTGACCATCAGATACACCTATCTGAGGTTGGATCCGATGGCTGTGACCTGGGATCCAAAGGATCTGACCTTGGACCCACAACTATTCAACTATGGATCTGGAATCCAACTTTGGTAGGATACTAGGTCAGATAACATTACTATCTGATGAAGGGTAGTCTGATCCACAAAACACAATTTGAGCAGCATTAATTTCTCAGTATAATCACTTGTCATTTGTGCTTTTTTTCTCCCTCTTTCTTCCTGTCAGGATATCTTATGTATGTGTGTATAAGAATAAAACAGCTGGAGAAATTATCCTGTTTTACTTGTGGAGACCTTCCCTTGTGCTTGCATGAAATTCTTAACCCCGTACCAATAAATCCCCCCCCTTTCGATTTGTTTTATTGTTACAATAACAAAAAATAATCTAGCACAGTCTTTAGCATTTCATTTTACTTTTGGTAGTTTGTTTCTTCTCATTATATATTTTTTCTAGCCTTTTCCAGGTTCTATCCCTTATTTACTTTGTTATTACTCTTAAATGATATGCCGCAACAGTTGTTGAATAATCAGCTGTTTGATTTATTAACTTATGGGATTTAGACTTAGGGTTTGGATGATCTTTTGCAGACTGTGTGTCATCGAGGCACAGGTAAGGAAGCATAGAAAAACCAGGAGCAGTTGTAAAATTCCCAAGTAACATCTTATTATTACCAATAACAGCAAAATAAAAATAAAAATTATTCAATGTAACTATTTACAAAGGCAGTACAAACAGAGAAAACAAAGTCCTTCATCTCAGGATATCTCTAATTCCAAGCCTCAGTTTCTCATTCTTTCTCTCACTCTAGCAAAAGCATTGCTGCTCTTATTTCTGCTTCCTGAGTTCGTTAAGCGACCAGAACTTTGTAAGTTTCTTTCCTTGAAGGTACAACAAAACAGAACATGGGGTCTCAGAACTGGCGTCCTGTTGACAATGCTGCAAAATAGTTTGTGCTACATCTCAAGGTTAACCACCTAAATTCCAAATAGCTTTTTGCAATTATTTTACCAGTACAACCATATACAGTTTCAAATCAAGGGATCCCAGTATCACTTACAATTTTGCACAAAAATTCACATATATTTTTATAAACGCAACTACACAATGGGAAAGAAAAGACATAAACAGCAAGTGCAGGCAGAGAGACAGTGAGAGGTGGAGGATCGCAAGACCATCTGAGTAATCAATTCCTAGATTTCATGAGAACATTTGGTTGGCCAACCAGACAGACAAGAAGCAGAAAAGGAGAAGACGGAACAGATCCTTGTGTTTAACTCTTTCTGTGTAACAAATGGGACAGGGTCTTATTCAACCTTGTCACATACCCTCCTCTTTAGGAGGGAACTTGTTTTAAAAACAGGTTTTTAAAGCTTTCTATTAATATTCTTCTAACATTAGCGTATAACCTTTACAGTTCAGTGCATGTACAGTATAGCAAACAGTGAAGTTTAAATTCACACTTTTTTTAACCTTCTGAATTCTCAATTCCTGATCCATATCTTGACAGAAAATCAGCACTGACATTCTCTTTTCCAGATTTGTGTATCACCTTGAATTTAAATGGCCATAGTGCCAGGTACCAACTTGTGATTCTGGAATTTTTATCCTTCATTTGGTTAAACCAACAGAGAGGATTATGATCGAGTAGAAGTACAAAGTCAGCACATAGCAAATAAAACTTAAGGAACTCCATGGCCCATTTTGCCACAAGGCATTCATTTTCATTGTGGAGTACTTTTTCTCTGTCATGCAACTTCCTACTGATATATCAAATGGGATGTTGCATCCCATCTATAATTTGACTAAAGACCACACCTAGACCAATCTCTAATGCATCTGTCTGTAACAAAAATTGTTTCTCAAAGTCTGGGCTTCATAAAACAGGAGCTGAACATAATGCAGCTTTGATGTCCTGAAAAGCTTCATCACACTCTAGGGACCATTTCACATTTTTTGAGAACTGTTTCTTCATGATTTCAGTGAGGGAAGTAGCTAACTGGGCAAAGTTTGGAACAAATCTCCGATAGTAACCTGCCACCCTTAAAAATGACCTGACATGTTTCTATGTTTTAGAAATAGGACTGTTAGCTAGAGCTTCTATCTTAGAAATCTCTCACTTTACTTCTCCATTTCCCAAAACATATCCCAAATATCTGGTTTCCTGCATGCCCAATGCACATTTGGTAGGATTAATGATCAGACCTGCATTTTTTGATAGCTTGAATAACTGCTCTTAGGTCTTCCAAGTGGCTGTTCCAGTCTGGACTGTACACAACATCATCCAGGTATGCAGCACAATAACCAGTGTGAGGGGATAAAATTACATCTATGTACTGCTAGTATATAGTGGGTGCACCATGTAAACTAAATGGCATGGTGGTGAACTGATAGAGTCCAACAGTGGTGGCAAATGCAATTTTGTCTCTGGCTTCTTTAGTTAGGGGAATCTGCCAGTATCCCTTGGGAAGATCCAGGGTACTGATGTACTTGGTACTTCCCAATCTGTCCACCTAATCATCTATCTGAGGCTTAGAAAAGCTGTCAAATTCAGACACTTGATTACATTTCCTAAAATCAAGGCAGATTCTTACACCCCTCTCTTTTTTATTAGAGTTCTGGTCTCTGAATGGAGGCATGGGTTCAGATGTCACTGCTAACATCATTTGTCATTGAGGCACAAGTTGGGAAGCATAGGAAACCAGGAGCAGTTGTAAAATTCCCAAGTAATGTTTTATTATTATCATTAACAGCAAAATAAAAATAAGAATTATTCAGTATAACTATTTACAAAGGCAGTACAAACAGAGAAAACAAAGTTCTTCATCTGAGGGTATCTCTAATTCCAAGTTTCAGTTTCTCAGTCTTTCTCTCACTGTAGCAAAATCATTGCTGCTCTTGTTTCTGCCTTCTGAGCTCGTTAAGAGACCAAAACTTTGTAAGTTTATTTCCTTGAAGGTGCAACAAAATAGAACATGATGTCCCAAAACTGGCCTCTTGTTGACAGCTCTACAAAAGAATTTGTGCTGCTTATCAAGATTAAGCCCCTATATTCCAAATAGCTTTTTGCAATCATTTCAACAGTACAACCATATACAGTTTCAAACCAAGGGGTCCAGCATCACTTACAATTTCATGCAAAAATTCACATATATTTTTATAAACGCAAATACACATGTAACCCCCACCCAGGTATGCCATTTCCATCTGACAGCACTACCTAGTGGGTTGGGTTTGGGGAGGAATATGTCACTCAGCACATTGGCTAGGTTTGGCTACTCTGCAACAGGGGCACCCAAGTAACTCCAGACAAAGGAAGCAATAACTGTAATGTCCAATACCAGAAGTGGGATTCTAAAGTGTGGCTTTTATTCACATCCAACAGAATAAACAAAGCATTGATGGACCCCCACAGGGCTACACTCCTGGTGATGCAGATTTATGGAGATCAGAACACATCCTATTTCACGTTAGTCCTCAGGCTCTGAAACACACTGGGCTCACAGCCTGAACTTGTATGCTGCTCTGTGTTTTCCCTGGCTCGGCTCCCTTGCCAGCCACTTTGGAAACTTTCCATACAGCATAGAAACATTTACTGGTGGCTCCCTAAACCACCTGTGAGCACTTCTGCTCCATCAGGGAATCTTCCTCATTAATGCCACGTCTGGGTACTTTCCTCAGGCTCTGGCCAAGTACCTGAGAGAAAGCAACAGGTGCCACAAAGTAAACCCGTAGAGGTAAATTTGGTTACTACTGATGGGGGGTCTCCCACTTCTTGCTCCCATAATTCATACCCAGACATTTCTCTGGACTGTAACACCTCATCCTTTAAAACACTTTGCTGTGTAGATTCTTTTTAAATGTATTCACATTCAATCTACTGTCCTTACATCCCATTTGTGCTGAACTTGAACATACTTAATAAGTGGCTGTGTCCATTACTCTAGACCCCCCACCAAGTTAAGCAGTCCAATCCTCACATCTTCCAAACTGTACTTGGCTGTCTCTTCCTGACCCCACAGTAACAGTCTCTTTAGTTTCATCTTGTTTCAGGTGAAAACACATGGCCCTTTAGCAAAGCGAACTCACCCCTTGGTTTCAGGTGCCCCACAGGTGTTTTCTAATCCAAGAAATCTCGTCCAGAACTTCTGGTGCTTCAGCATGAACTGAAATCAGGTAGCTTCTTTTCTTTCCTTAGCTGGACCAGGGGAGTTGCCTCTGGAAACAGGCTGATACCTTCCCCCATCCTCTCAGGGATGGGGCCCTGAACCACTGAAAGTGGTCTCTACCACTTCAATGTGCTCTTCTTGTGTTCCTCTTCAGGTAAGAACACACACCTATACAACAAACAAATAGCTCTTTGACAGAGCTTAGAGCTCTGAGGGCCTGCTTACGGCAGAGCACCTCTTCTCAGACTGCACAGACTCTACTGAACTCACTTCAAAATTCCCCAATGTTCTACTCTAACCTCCAGCTGCAACATTCCAGTGTGGCTTATGCAGCTGCGACAGTTCAAAAAAGGATGTCATCCCTCAGTCTCAGCTGAGACTGAGAACAGAGTGAGACAGTGTGAAATCCATTTAACTGGAGTTTCACAAGCTGCCTTCCCTACCTACCACTAGGTCTTACTGGGATTCTTGTAACCCCGGGTAACAGGGGGTTACACAAAAGGGGAAAGAAAAGACAGAAACAGCAAGTGAAGGCATAGAGATAGCGGGAGGTGGAGAATCGCTAGACCATCTGAGTGATCAATTCCTAGGTCTCACGAGAACATTAGGTTGGCCAACCAGACAGACAAGAGACAGAAAAGGAGAGGACAGAACAGATTATTGTGTTTAACTCTTTCTGTGTAACAAATGGGATAAGGTCTTATTCAACCTTGTCACACTGTGTAAACTGATTAAGAAATAATACATTTTTTCCTGTTTTGAATGCCATGATAAGTGTATCAGAATGCACAGTACTTCAATAGTGTAGTGTTATCAATTAAAATTTCTATGTGTGTAGATGATATTGATTAAGCTAAGGGTTTTAAGTTCTGGAAATTCAAGCAGTTAAGTATCATATTGTGATTTATGTAATTTGTGAATTCAGCAAATTTATTTAATCCACTATATCCTGATCTGTGACTCAACAATGTGTTCTTAATGTAATTTGGGCTGTATGCCTACACTTATTTTCATTGATGCACTTTTATTATTTAGTGGAAGCTGCTATTACTGAGCAGCTTAACATTTATTTTTTTGATACTATTGAGCTGTTCAGCTTTAAACATCTGTGGAGCTTAATTAGAAGGCTCCAATTATAGGCCCTATTAGCCCACTGACTCCACCCCATGAAGATAGAGTAGTGGACTCTGATACGTAGGGGTAGTTGCTGGTGTCCAACTAGTTACCAGTCTTGTTGTAGCGTTGCACTTTAGTTTACCGCACATTAGCACTTTATCTTATGCATAAGTTGCTGAATAAAAATATTTGAAGATCCACCCTTTTATGTGCACTACCTCTTTTTTAAACTTTTGTGAACTGATAAGGCTGATTGTGACTGAGGCCATGATATGGCGGTGGGCCAGGGCTGGAGCAGGGCTGCTGGGAAGAAACAGACTGCAGCAGGAGAGGCCCAATCAGAGAGCAGGGCACTGGATTTAAACTCGCCCCTGCCCTAAACTGCACCAAAGGAGTTGTAGTTGGGACCCACCCCCACAACCCCGGCCCCAACCTCTATTAAATAGCTAGTGGGGAAGGAGTCAGGAGATAGGAGTGACCTGCCTAGTAAAGGGACAGTGGCCTGGGACAAATTTCAGTGGATGCTGGACTGCCACCTTGTAAGTTGGGTGGGGACTGTTTAAGCTAAATTGCATGCTGTGTGGGGGACTGTCTAGGTATAGGCACTGGTAGTACTGAAAATCTGTAGAGCCACTTGCAGCTCTGACCACTGGGTAACCTGGTGGGGTTGTTTTGACCTAAAAGGACTGCTAAGATGATGGGGAAGGGACCAAACATCACTAGAGCAGGCATCTTTGGGAGGGTGGTTGGGTGTGCAGAGTGTGGTGTGGCCATGATACTGGAGTGGGCTTTGAAGTTTGGGGGTTGCTCAGTGTGCTACCAGCTGGCACAGCTTAGGGAGGAGGCTGGGGAGATCAGTAGGTAGCTGGGGGTTTTGGGGGGAGGACAGGGCAGATTGGAGAGATAGGGGGCAAGGGGTCACCTATGTGAAAGCACCAGGTGCTGAGGCCTCCCACATTGGGGGGAGTAGAGGGGGTACTCACATTAAGGGAGGAGAAGGGAGTACTCAGGAGGCCCATAGGAACCCTGGCAGGGGGGCCCAAATGGTGGCAATTTCCAAAGCAGCAGGCAGGCAGGCATCTGGGGTGTTCAGAGTGAACCGAGATGGGTGGAAGGGATAGGGGGCACTGGGGTCTGGTCTAAGGCTCACAAATCATTTTAACCCTCTACAGCTGGTGGTAGAGGAGGAGAGTGTGGGGGGGAGATGTAGCGAGGGCAGGTGTGGATAGGAAGGGAGGAGGGAGCAAGAGGCAGGGACCAGAAATGGGGAGCAACATGGGGGGACCCAGACAGGCTGAGGGAAGGGAGCTGGGAGGGCAGAAAAAGGAGAAGGGTCAGCTGAACAAGGAGTAGGCTGTGGGTATGGACTGGAGGACACAGCAGGTAGGGAGACACAGAACATATATGGGATGATAGTGAGGAGGAAACAAAGTAGGCAAATGGATAGGGTGGATGGCTTAGTCAAAGGTGGGGACAGGGATACAGAAAGGACAGGAGCAGAGGGGGGCCAGTGACAATGGTGAGGAGGCTACCTTTGACACCCAGATTGTGGGAGGTGCGAGGAGCCAGTTGTGGGGAGAGACCAGTAGAAGGGGGAACCTGTGGTCTGAGCATGGAGGCAAGGGGGAGGTTAGAGTACTACTGTTGGGGGACTCCATGATCAGAGGCATCAAGTGGGAAGGACGGGGAAGGGTAAAACCTGTCCAACAAAAAACAAATGCCACCCAGGCCTGACGGTGCACAAGGCCAAGCATGAGGTGTATTCACTGACAAAGGAATGTGGGGGGACCCTGGACATACTAGTGCACCTGGTTACAAATGACATAAATGGGAATAGTGAATTAAAGATACAGGCAAGGTTTCAGGAGTTGGCCAGGGTATGCCTTTCCATAGGTTGTTTGATCTCCTTCTCAGAAATCCTGCTGGTGCCAAGGGCTAGTGAGGAGAACAAGCAGAAGATTAGGGAGAGAAATCAGTGGCTCAGGTAGTGGTGTGAGGCAAGGGGGTATGGTCTTGTGGGGGACTGGGAGAGCAACCTGGGAGGATAAGGGGCTGTACACTAGGGACAGGCTCCACCTTAACTTGGAGGGGAGGGAAATCCTAAGCTGAAACTAGTTGGGTTCATCAGTGAAAGGTGGGGTTTAAACTTATGAAGGGGGAGGCACCAAGGAAGGGGCTGTTCTGGGTGGTACAATAAAAGAGGGACGTGGTCTCCAGTCCTCTAAAGGGCTGGAGGAATACAGAAATAGGCCAACAGGTAGGGTACAGGAGCTGCTGAACGGGAGCTCAAGGGGGGGAGGAGGGGAAAGGGATGGAGGGTGGTTCTGATAAATGCCAGGAGCACAGGAAATAAGATGCCTGAGCTCCAGGCAATCCTAATTGAGGGGCAATAGATGTGGCAGCAGTCACTGAGACCTGGGCCACAAAAAGGCATGAATGGGACCTAAACCTGGAGGGCTACACTATGTTCAGAAAGGACAGAGGGAAGGGAGGAGGGGGTGGTGGTGTGGCACTGTTAGTCAAAAATGGCATAGGTATTGGGGGGTGGACAAGGAGGGGGGAACGTGGAGGCAATTTGAGTCATCCTGCTGACGTAGGGGGGAGAGACTAAAGGTCAGGGTGATATACAGACCCCTGCACTGGTGGAGGTTCTGGAAGAGAGTTTGGTGGCAAATGTTGAGGGCCACTGTAGATTGGGGAAGAGAAGGGTAGTGGTATTGGGGGACCTAAACATGCCAGGAACAGACTGGGGGACTATGATGTCCCCAATGGCCTCGGAACAGAGGTTGCTGGATGTCTTCCAGGACGCATTCCTGACCCAACAGGTTGGTGAGCCAACTAGGAAGGCCAGGACACTGGATGTAGTCCTGGCGGACAGTGACCAGATTAAGGGCCTGGAGGTGAGAGATCCATTGGCGGGGAGTGATCATGCAATAGTCTGGTTGTTCCTGCCCTGGGAGGGAGGAAAGCTGCACAAAGACAGTAGTAATTAACTTCGGGGTGCAGATTTCAGGGAGATGGGAAGGATCCTTAAGGACTGTTTGGGCGGGATAAGGCCTGCATTGGATGCTGACAGCAGGTGGGAGATCATTAGTAGGAGAGTACAGGAGGCTACCAGATCCTGCACAAGAGAGAAGTGAAAATTTGGTAAGGCCAGAAAATCCTGCTGGTGGACCCAGGAGGTTCAGGAGGTGGTGAGAGATAAGAAGATAGCCTATAGGCACTTCAAGCACTCAAGGAGTGAAAGGGATCAAGGGGAGTATGAGCTGATGGCCAGGAGGGTCACCAGGGTAGTGAGAGCAACTAATGCAAGGAAGGAGCAGTCCTTGGCCAGGGAGATCACGAGGGGGGGACAAGGGATTCTTTAGATACATAGGGTACAAAAGGAAAGTGAGGGGACAGATCAGCAGGATAAGGACATGGGAGGGATGGGCACAGGAGGCAGGGGAGCAGGCCAAGGTTCTAAATGAGTACTTTGCCTCAGGTAACAGCCAATATTCTTCAACTGAAACTACCTCTGGCTGGAAGCTGCAATACTGAACATAGGATTTGCAAGAAAGCAAGTTGTGCTCACAACAGAGGGAGGTGAACCTTACAATTGTCTTTGGTTTGTAGCAGATATTCTGCAGGTGGAGCTACTTCTAACTGAAAGGTGAAATAAGGAACTTAGAATTATCAGGAAAGACAGTCTTTCAAGCAACAGAGGAGGTGGATCTAGCTTTATGTTTGTTACAATTCTTAAGATTTTCAGTGCAGGAAGAGTTTAAGGCACAGCTGACTTATTTTGGGGCTGACTGCTTTCAGAGCACAAACCACCAGGCTGTTTCAGGGCTGGGGAGGTTTACCTGTGTCTGACTTGGATGTCTGGATTTTTCTCTGTTTTGATTAGCAGGGTATTTTCTCTGTCAAATTGCTGTGTAGGGCATCTTGCTGACAAGAAGGTACTCATCGCAGCAGTGGGTCAGAGCTCTTAGCTGATTGTTTTGTGAGGGCACAGTTTAGGCCCAACCTTCCCACCCTCACCCCACCCACCCCTGGAAATAGTTCCTTTATACCTGGGGTTCTGACATCATTTCCTCAAGAGTGCAAGGTGCATATCACTGTCATATCCTCTCTAGCACACTGCACTGACAATATAAGCATACACATTGTAAAATATATATATTTCTATATAACAAACCAATCACACACACAAACACACAAACACACACACACAAAAAGTAGATAAACATGTGGGGAGTAGTGCAATGTAATGGCTGTGGGGAAGCAGTCTTCCAGGAGTCTTTCTGGAGGCTGAGATGCTGTCCTATTTGCAGACAACTCTCTGCCCTGAGGGAGGAAGTTGCCTGTCTTCAGGTCACACTGGACAGTAGTAAGAGAACCTTCCCCTAGGCCACACTGGACGGTAGGAAGGGAACCTCTCCCATCCAGGGAGCACCAGAGCCACAACCACTACCTCAGAGGTTGCGAAGAAAACACAGCAGTTGGACCACAGTGGGCTCAGGAAGGGTGAGGATGGTGGAACAGAGGCACACCCAGTCAGTTGTTCCACTCCAAAATCCATACACCATTCTGGGGAGCATAGCTCCCTATGGATGCACCCAGAAGAGGAGACTAAGGCGGCTGAGGACAACTGTCACAAGGGAGGCCCACGGGAAGGAGGCAGAGGACACCACAGGGAAAGGTAGCAGCTCCTGGTGGGGGACTCAATTATTAGGGGGATAGAACTGGGGGGAGCAGGGAAAACTGAAGTAAGGTGCCTGCCTGGTGCCATGGCTTGAAGGGACAGGAAGCGCATCCTCGGGATCACGAGAACAGCTGCACGGGAGTCTGAGCTGGATGTTATTGTCCACCTAGGGACAAATGACTTGGCTCAACATGAGATTAGAGCAGTGCAGAAGGACTTTGTAGAATTGGGGAGGGGCCTAAGACAAGTAGCACACACAGTATCCTTCTGAGAGGTGTTGTCTGTCAATGACATGAGTGAGGCGAGGGTACTTTGCACCATGCAGTTTAATGAATGGTTGAAAAAATGGTGTGGAGCACAGGGCTTGGCTTCATTGGGGACTGGGGTTCCACCTGGAGGACACCAGCCTATACTGGCAGGATGGTCTGCATCTGTCCAGGAAGGAACAAGTCTTTTGAGCAATCGGTTTAAATGCTTCATTGGCAGCTTTTAAACTAGTCAAGGGAGGCACTGATAAGCAGCAGGAAAATCCAGCCTCCCTACAAAACAGGGTACTAAATGAGGAAAAGACCGAGGTAGAAAGGTCAGGATGCTGCAACAGAAGGTAAAGCCATCAAAAATGGAGAGCAATGAGTACCAATGCCTGTAGTCTGAGTAACAAGCTTCCTGAATTAGTGGCCTTGATGGAGGAGGAACATCGGATATCGTGGCAGTCACAGAAACATGGTACACAAAAACCATGACTGGGATGTAAACATACCAGGATACACTATCTACAGGAGGTACAGGGAGGGTAAAGGAGGAGGAGTAGCTCTTTACATAAGGGAAGGAATCAAAGCAACAGAACAAAAGGGAAAACAGGGAGGAGAAGAAGCACTGTGGGTAAATTTGGAGACCGGCAATGGCACCACAATCTGCACAGGGTTATATATAGACCTCTCTCAGGGGAGGAAATGGACAAGGAAATGATAGAAAGTATACTTAGAATGGCAGAAAAGGGGAGATATTGCTGATGGGTGATCTGAATATGCCAGATGTTAACTGGAGTGCAGCTGCAGCATCCACTTCGAAGAGTGGGGTTATTCTAGATGCCCTACAGGGCATGCCTTAGACAACTAGTATTGGAGCCCATTCGAGGGAGAAATCTTAGACCTGGTTCTCTCAAATGGAGATGAAGAGAGGATCACAGATGTATAAGTGGGTAGCCATCTGGGAACTAGCGACTATCGAACAGTATGGTTCACAATAAACACAGCAATAGAGTCAAGCCATACAAAGGCAAAAGTACTGGACTTTAGGAGGGCTGACTTTGCCAAATTGGTGAGTGCCTAAGGAATGCACTAGCAAATGGGCAGGAAGGAGGGGTGGAAGAACAATGGGGAATAATAAAAACTGCCATCACAGAGGTAACAAGCCTTTGTGTGAAGCAAATAAAACGAAACGATGTAAGAAACCACTATGGTTCTCAAAGGAAGTGGCAGTGAAGGTTCAAGAGAAAAAGGAAGGAGGAGGGGGCCACTAGAGGGCATGGGTGGAAGCTGGAGGGGGAAAGATTCAGGGAAGAAAGGAGGAGGTGCTACTTCACTGAGAGGGTGGTGGAGCCATGGAATGCACTGCCTAGGGGGCTGGTGGAGGCAGAGACGGTGGAGGGGTTCAAGAGGGGCTGGGACAGGTACAGCGGAAGAGTTCTGGAAGCAAAATCCAATGCAGCAAGAATATCTGGAACTGGGAAGGGAGAAGCCAGAGAAGGCGAGGGGGGCAGCAAGGTCAGCACCCAGGGTGGGGGCTGACCAATCCCGAGCAGACTCGGAAGACCATTAGGCCTATTCTGCTGGCATTTTAGTATGTTAGTATGTTAGTAAAAAGAAAGCATTCAGGAAGTACAAGGAATCACAGAAGGAGCAGGACAGAGAAATGTATCAGTTAAAGCAAAAGGAAGCTGGGAAGACAGTCAGAACAGCAAAGGCCCAAACTGAGGAAAAGATAGCCAACTCAGTTAAGAAGGGGGGTAAAACCTTTTATAGGTACATCAGGGAGTGAAGGAAGACCAAGGGAGGGATAGTGAGGCTTAATAAAAGGGAGGGAGAGTGGGCAGAAGGTGACTGTGAAAAGGCAGATACACCAAACAAATGTTTTTGCTCAGTATTTACAAAGGAAGAGGGGGAGGTACCTAAAACAAACAGTAGATACACTCTGGATACAGAAGTCGATACCAGCTCATTTACAGAAGAAAGGGTTCTGAAAGAACTCTTAAAACTGAAGGTGGATAAAGCAATGGGGCCTGATGGGATTCATCCCAGAATTCTAAAAGAACTAAGAGTAGAACTAGTGACACCACTGACTACCCTCTTTAACAAATCATGGGAGGATGGGGTGGTACCGAGGACTGGAGAAGGAGATGTGATTCCCTTTACAAAATGGGAGCAAGGCAGAAGCAGGAAACTACAGACCTGTAAGTTTAACCTCAGTGGTAGGGAAAATGATGGAATTACTTCTGAAGGAAAGAATTGTCGAGTATCTAGAGGACAGAGGGGCACAGGACCCAAGGCAGCATGGATTCACAGTGGGAAGGTCATGCCAGACGAATCTGATAGATTTGTTTGACTAGGTGACTAAAGTAGTAGATCAGGGAGGGGCTGTGGACATGGCCTACCTAGACTTTAGCAAGGCATTTGACACAGTCCCACACAAAGATTAATATACAAGTTAGCCAGCCTGGGAGTGGGTCCCAAGATGACAGCCTGGGTAAAGAATTGGCTGGAGAATAGGACACAGAGAGTAATAGTAAATGGAGTCCACTCTGAAGAAAGGGGGTTACTAGTGGGGTACCAGTAGGGTTCAGTATTAGGATCGTGGTCCTTCAATGTCTTTATAAGTGACATTGCAGAGGACTGGAAGGAAAAGTATGTCTCTTTGCAGATGACACAAAGATCTGCAACAGAGTTGATGCACAAGGTGGGTGGAAAGGATGAGAAGGGACTTGGCAAGGTTAGAGGAATGGTCAAATGTATGGCAGCTTAGATTCAATGCTAGAAGTGCAAGGTAATGCACCTGGGAAACAAAACCCAGGGAAGAGTACACAATGGGGGTGAGTTACTAACAACAACAAAGATGGAAAGGGACCTGGGGGTAGTCATATCAGATGACCTAAAGGTGGGCAAGCAATGTGAGAGGGCAGCAAGGAGGGATGGGGGGATACTGGGATGCATAGGGAGAGGCATCACCGGTAGAAAACAGGAAGTTATTATCCCTCTGTACAGACAACTGATGAGATCCCATCTGGAGTACTGCATGCAGTTCTGGAGACCTAATCTCCACAAAGACATAGACAGGATGGAAGCTGTCCAGAGGAGGGCAACTAAAATGGTGCAGGGTCTGCACCGGAAGGCATATGAAGAGAGACTTAAGGAGCTTAATATGTATAGCCTCGAGGAAAGGAGGGAGGGGGACATGATAGAAACCTTTCAAGTACCTCAAGGGAATCAACAAAGTCCAAGAGGGTAGCATCTTTCAAAAAGAGGTGCAAGAACAAGAGGGTCAAAATTTGTAGATGGGGGGCGGCTCAGAGGTAATTTAAGGAAGTATTTTTCACAGAGAGGTTGTGGATGCATGGAACAGCCTTCCGGAGGAGGTGTGAGTCAAAACAGTGGTGGAATTCAAGCATGCATGGGACAGTCATAAGGCAATTCTAGGGGTGGGGGTAGGAAGAAGTAGGCTGCTCTTTAACTAGGATCTGCAGCTTATCCATTAGGTAGGGAAATGGGCAGACTGGGTGGGCCAAGCGGTCCTTATCTGCCATCAAATTCTATGTTTCTATGTTTTTCCAGGGGGATGGAGGACTACGTCTTGCGGGGGAGAAGGGGCAAACTGGAGGAAGGGGTGGGACCTGTAGAGATCGGGAGCCCTGACAGGTCTGGGGAAAGGGAGTGGCCACCACTGTCAGGTGGGAGGTGGCAGTACAGGGAGCAAAGTGGGAGGATGTGGAGGTTAAAGTCCTGGTAGAGAAAGTGAGGGAAGCCCTAAGGTCCCTTCAGATGGAGCAAACACCTGGGCCAGATGAAATACATCCCAGGGTGCTGAGGGAACTGACTGATGTCCTGGCAGCCCTCCAGCAGAGCTTTTCAACATCTCTCTGAAGATGGGGTGGGTATCCTGAGACTGGAGGGTGACCCATGTCGTGCCATCCACAAGGGGAGGGATCAAGAGAGGAGGTGGGGAATTACAGGCCCATTAGCCTCACATCAGTGGTGGGCAAGGTGATGGAGGGTATAGTCAAGGAAAGGATAGGGGGGTACTGGGGCAAACTGGGTATCTGGACGATAGGCAGCTTGGCTTCATCCCAGGAAGATCATGTCAGATAAACCTTGTGGAGTTCTATGACTAGGTGACGAGTGCCCTGGACTAGGGTAGGCTGGTGGATGCCCTCTTTCTAGACTTCAGCAAGGCGTTTGATTTGGTACCCCACAATGGCCTGCTGGCTAAGCTGGAGGAAATGAGGGTGGGGATGCAGTTGATAAGATGGACAGGAAATTGGCTCTTGGAGCATACTCAGAGGGTGGTGGTTGAGGGCTAGCCTCATCTCCAAGGAGGGTCACTAGTGGGGTTCCCCAGGGGTCAGTGCTGGGGCCACTCTTGTTGAACACCTATGTCTCAGACATAAGGAAGGGTATCAGGAGTGAAATGAGTCTCTTTGCAGATGACTTGAAGCTGAGTGCGGTGGTGGATGAGGAGGAGGGGAGAGTGGCCCTGCAGGAGGACCTGGAGGCTCTTGAAAGGTGGTTGGGAAAGTGGAAACCAAAGTTCAGTTCAGAGAAATGCAGGGTTCTGCACCTGGGAGTAAGAAATCCAGGCCAAGGGTACACCCTGGGGGGAGACACAATACAAGTCTCAAAGGGTGAATGGGACCTGAGGGTGGTGGTAGATGTCAAAATGAACAACTCAGAGACCTGTAGAAGGGCAGCAGCCAAAGCAAATAGGATGCTGGGATGCATCGCTAGGGGTTACCTCCAGAAGGGTGGAAGTGATCCTTCCTCTGTATAACTGCTTGGTTAGGCCGCACCTCAAGTATCTTGTGCAGTTTTGGAGACCACTCTTAAGAGGGACACTGCACTCCTGGAGTGAGTACAAGGAGGGCAACCAAAATGATCTGGGACCTGGGGAGAGGACCTACAAGGAGATGCTCAAGGAGCTCAACATGTACACCCTGGAAGAGAGGAGGCATGGGGGGGCATGATAGAGGTCTTCAAGTACATAAAAGGGATTAATAAGGGGGGCCCAGTTGGGGTGCTCTGGAGGAAGGAGGTGGGGCCAAAGAGAGAATATGAGTGTAAGCTGGAAGGGGGCAGACTCAGGGGAGTGAGTAGGAGGTGTTATTTCACTGAGATGGTGGTGGAACCATGGAATGCGCTGCTCAGGGGGCTGGTGGAAGCAGAGACTGTGGAGGGGTTTAAGAGGGGATGGGACAGGTACAGGGGGAAGGTGAAGCTGACAAGGTCTGATACATGGGGAACATATGGAACTGGGGACAGTGTAACCCAAGGGAAGGGGGGGACAGCGAAATCTGTCCCCAGTGCAGGTGCTGACATGAAAGGCCATTACGCCTCCTCTTCTGGCATTTTACTATGTTAGTATGCAATTTGGGAGTGCCAGTCCTCAATGTTGGCCTGAATGAGTTCTACGACACTTTTAAACAGTCACTCTGGTGTCCAGTGTAAGTGTCATCATTAACTGTTTCTGAGTGAAGATCAGCTGGAGAGTCTGTTATGTTACAGTGATTTATTTGCAAGGGGATGCAGTGAGCCATAGCATCAGTACAGCCCTAGACACGTTAGTCACCCAGGGCCAGACCAACCCATCTGGGCAGTAAAGTTGGTACGGCAGGCAAAAAGGGAGCTACATATGGGACTATTCAAACATTCCAACTCAATACCACCTATCTGACGTCAGAACAGTGGTATCATCAATTCCTGATGCCACATCAATGGCTCAGTATCATGAGATTTGAATGTCACACTTTCCTTATGGGAAAGTAACAATCCACATATTACAAGGTATTGGGATGGTCACATTTTAAGTGTCAGTTTCAATGTAACTATGGAGTAGTTGGTCATTAATTACATGCAACAGGGGTAGTTACACTGTAGTTACATGCTTGCTGCATGTAACTACATTGCAATTGCAGTTACGATGCGGTTACACTGTAACTACAGTGTAGTTAAGGAAACCTTTTTTTGTGAACTTTCTTTATGCCCCCTCCTCTTTAGTCCCATAGGTCTCTCTCCTGCTAGGGCTCTGGGACCAACATGTTATCCCACTCAGCCTGAGACCCACAATGGCCGTACCTCCATCCCAGGATTCTCCTGCAACCATCACCTGGCTAAGCTGTCCCCCCAGCTCTGAATCCTTGAGGTGGGGCCGCCAACTTCTCTGGCACTTTATCTAAGAATCTAGTGGGCCGCCGGAGTGAGGAGAGGAGCCAGAGGTCAGACGTGATGGATCCGGCGGTGAATGTGGGATGCTGTCCATGGGCCCTGCCTTCACCTACCCAGGTGCAAGGCTACTTTCCTAGTTTCTGGTTCCCCAGAGGTGTTGACATGCACTGATATCCAGCAAACAACGGGCGCACTCCTGCACCCACCTGCAGGACATCCACCACAACCTCCACCCTGCAACGGTGGTCCCACAAATCACGATCTCCCTAGTCTCCACTGGAAGTTGCCAGACAGTGGGAGACACAACCCACCCACCCCAAGGGAAGAGAGCAGTCCTCCAGATGCTCAATCCTCTCCTGCCCCTGCTGACCCCCGATGACCTGAGCTTGTTCCTGAATCTGGGTCACCGGTGTGGTACAATGTGTGTCGTCCAGTGCCACAACCCTCAGTGCCACCCGGCCAGCTAGTTAAGGAAACTTAAGTGTTACCGATTGTACAACTGGAAAAAAAGGTCCCAATCAACAGGGTAACAGATTTCATGGCATTTGTAACTCCTACTCCTACTCCTTCTTGGTTAGGGCAACTTCAATTAATGGGCCTAATGATACTTATTCAAAACTGGGGTGAGCTGCTTAACTATCCTACAATGAAAAAAATAAGGTTGAGATACTGACTGCAAAAGTGGCAGCAGCAGCAGTACCATCCAATGCCTGTAGTAGGACCCCCAATCACAGGCTTTCAGTAATACATAGAAGACACATTGACACACGGAGCATATTGGCAAAGGTGTTAGAGCGACAAAAGATCTGAGAAATATAAAACCATATGTAAGTTGTCAATATTTTTTGTTCTCTGGTGTAAAAGGATGAATTGAAACAGTGGTATTCAGCAAAAGGTTTGGGCCCACATTTTTATTATTATTTTTACAAATTCTTGTACCTAGGAAAGCCCAGCTGAGGTACAATATCTCATTTCCATTGAGGCCATGCTTCAACCCATTTCCACATCTGCGTGGACTGAGAGAAACTGACTTGCCCAAGGTCACACAGTGAGTATTTGATTCTAGTGGGGTTTGAACCTGGTTCCCAAGCTGGTGCTCTAACTACTAGACCTCACTGCCTCAGTTATAGTATCTGGAGCGCAAGCCAAAATCTAACAATACCCCTCCATATCTTTTAATTTTTTATTTAGTTACTCCATTTACCCAGGAACGCCAAGCTGAGATGCAACATCTTGTTTCCAGTGAGGTTCTACTTCTGCCCATTTCTACAGTTGAGTGAAGTGGAGCACTGGTCACACAGCAAGCCTGTAACTGTGGTGGGATGCTATATTCTAATCTTTGGGTTTCCAAGCCTTTGTTCTGACCACTAGATGACACTATCTCAAATGTCAGGTCTATTGATATCAACATGAGTGTGTGTGTGTGTGTGTGTGTGTGTGTGTGTGTGTGTATTCCAAGCAGTATATCTGCCATTACCATGATGCAGGAAAATCTGCTAGCTGCCAGACATATGCTGCAGACAGGATTCAGCACTCAGTCAACAAAGAAGGCACTATACACTGTAGCTCAGTGCAATAAATGCATGAATGAATGAATACTTTATTTTTAAAAAGCACCTTTCCAAAACCAAGGTGCTTTTACAACAAATCAATCCATAAAATTAAAACAAAATCCTAAAATCAATCAATAAATATATTTAAAAATCTGAATATGCCAAACTAAACAAATACGTCTTTAGGGCCATCTTAAAACTTTGGACAGTCAGGCAATCTCTCACCCGATGAGGTAGAGAATTCCACAGGGTTGGGGTCGTAAAACTAAATGATCTTGCCCCAGATGTCTTTAAACGAACCCTGGGAATCTCTAGCAATCCATCATTGGTGGATCAGAGCTGATGGGAAGGACAGTAGGGATGAAGAAGATCTTGCAGATAACTAGGTCCCTGATTGTGTAGGACCTTATAGGTCAGAAGACTGACTTTGAAGGTAATCTGCCACTGTATTGGCAGCCAGTGCAGTCCATGGAGGACAGGCGTTATATGACTGGTCCTTGACGTACCAGTCAAAAACCTGGCCACTGCATTCTGCACTAACTGCAAGCGACGGATATCCACCCCCGATAGCCCTAGGTACAGGGCATTGCAGTAGTCCAGGTGGGAGGTAACGAAGGCGTGGACCAACGTTGGAAGGTCATCAGCAGGAACCAGATGCTTCACTCGGGCTATATTCCTCAGATGGTAAAAGGAAGTTTTGACAACAGCTGACACCTGATATTTAAGATATTTAAGGGTCAGACAGTCATCAAATATAACACCCAAGTTCCGCACCCAGTCTGAGGTTGCCAGCTGGGTCCCCCCAAGCCAAAGACCTGAAGGTGACCCAGTCAGCAAACCCGCCCCCCCAGTGACCTGGGTCCACAACCAACATCTCAGTTTTTTCAGGGTTTGAACTGTTCATTTTACAGTTAACAAAATAAAAACCAACAACACATTACAGCCAGTCTCATAGGGCAGGACCCTTATTGCACTGAGGTACAGACTACAGTGCCATCGCTGTGGACTGAGTGCTGAGTGCTGTCTGCAGCTTTTGATGTAAATTGGAACTCCATGCACCAGCACTGTAGCCAGCATCAGTGTCTGTGGGGTGGTGCTCTGGTGAGTTCACATGTCCCGTGTGTAAGATATGGTGGAGGAAAAAATACAACGCAATTACGGAAGACTATGGAGGAGCCAAGGAGTAGTAACATCTCACATCTCTTCTTAGAGGGAGGTACCTTTCTGTCTTTCCACTTTCATTTTAACAAATACCAATGACTCAGCCGCATTTTTAGTTCCCAATGTCAGCAGTACACAGGGGACATTTGGCACTACAACGAGTCAGCATGGGGAGCTGTTAACTATGAAGAAAGCATTTCAGTTTTATGTGAGACTCATGCTTACAGTGTGGATAACATTTTGGCACAAAAAAAATATGCAGGCATATTTAGATGTTAGCAGATGACCAAGAGGTTTAAGGCGGTTATTAAATCCAGTGTTTGGAACAGAAAGCTCTTTCTTCATTCAGGAATGGAGGGAGGAGTTACATGCTGGTTCTCTTGGTCTAATTAGGTGTATTCTACTTGACTCAAAATGCCTACAGGATGAAAGACTGCAGAGCTGTAGAAAAAGGAAACAGCTTCAGCAGTTCACAAATTCACCTGACTTTTGACAGTACAAAAAAATGTCTAGAGGAGGCCATTGAAAAATGTGATACTATTACTAAAGCTAGAAAACAAAAGAGTTTTTGAGAGATGAGCAGGAATATTTAAATAATAAAGTCTTTGGGCTAAGCGTCATAAACCAGTATTAAACGATTGACTCTAATAATGGCATACCAAGTGGTGAGGGTAGTTCTGTAGACTCTGATAGTCAGTCTACTGTTTTTATTGAAGAAGATCCCCTCTCCACCTGCCCTTACCCAGGAGAAGCCCTAGGAATTTACAGCAGTCAAAAGAGGAGGACAAGGACAGGCAAGAGGTGGTCAAGGAGGGAGAGGGTACAATTACAACAACAATGGAGAGGTTGACAAGCAAGTTCAATTCTGGAGGAATCGTTATTGATGAATGTGCAGGATGCTGCCTGTATGTCTGATATTACAGATAATATTTGGTGGGCATCTCATTGGATAATGTGATTAATCTATCAGAGGTCATCTTGACACAGGCTGACAAAAAAGTACTTAACAGGGGACTTAGCTTTGTCCCATCAACTAGAATAAATAGATTTGAGACTTACTTGGACCTTAACAGCAAGGGTTAAATTGAGCAGGAGCCCACAGGAACTAATTTCCATCACCTCTGCAATCTCATGCCTCACAACGCACCTAGGGTGTTGATTAATCCCCAATAACTCCATACCCTGGAGTGGGTTATTGCTTACGTATAAGAATTCCACCACCTCTGTCATCTTTCTCTGTTGACTACAATAGGAAAGTTCCACCACCTAGAAATCTAGACGTGAGAGTTCCCCACCTAAATGTTTCCAATTTAACCAATAGATTTGTGAGACTGTTAAATTTAAGATATTCCTTTCACACAGAGAATGGATGGTCCCAGCAAGTAGAGGGATATATTACAGCTGTATCTGAATCCCAGTATTCTCAACACCAACATAATGTGTCTGAAACTGTGAGAAAAATGTTTGTGCCGTATAAGCATATAACCTTTATAATGCCCATGAACACTACCATACTGACCTTTCCTAAAGCTTGTGAATTTCATTTTGAGCATTGTTACAAAAACAATAATGTACAGAAGTTTAATAATATTTCAAATGCTGACAGGGAAGGTATTAGAGGTCTTGTTAATAATCAGGATTTAACATTAAAACCTGCTGATAAAGGAGACAGTATTGTAGTGATAAGCTCTCATTACATTAAGGAGGTGGGGAGCTAACTCTCCAACAGGAGGGTTTATAAAAAGCTCAGCTGTGATTCAACTTGAAAATTTAAGAGAAAGATGGACAGTTTGATTCAGAAGGTATTTGAGAATTCCTGGATTGCTGATAAAGTGAACAGTTTCCAACAGGTAGAACACCCCCTGTACCCATTATATATGTTCTCCCTAAAGTCCAAAAGTCCCTGGTGGACCCCCCCCCAGGAAAACCTATTAGTTTGGGGCAGGTCTTATTGACTGAACCTCTTTCCCAGTATATTGACTGCCATATTAAGCCCTTGGTTATGAAATTGAGGTCCTACATACAGGACACAAGGGATATACTGAATTTGGTAGAGGAGATATACATTCAGGAAGTTAACCTGTTGGTTACCTTTGATGTCGAATCTCTGTATACTAACATACTACATAACTTTAGTTTGAAAGCTTTAAGCTATTTTGGGGGAAAACAGGGCTAATAAGAAAGACCCCCTACTAAATTGTTGGTTAAGATTGTTAAGATGGTACTGGAAAGTAATGTCTTCTTTCTATTTATGACTGAGTGACACAGCAGTGGGGGCAAGTTTTGCCCCCAACTATGCTAATTTGGCAATGGGTTATAGGGAGGAGTCAGTTATTTATGCTGAGGCCAATGGATTTAGAGACAAGACTGATTTTTAGATGTGCTGTATTGATGATTGTGTTAAGGTGTGGTTGGGCACATCAAGCAAATTAGGGGAATTTAAGGAGTATCTAGAATCTCAGAGTTCAGGTTTTAGGTTCACAGTTAATTGGAGAGCAGAAAAGATACATTTTTTGGACTTGTGGGTCAGTAGATCTAGGGATGGCAGTATTCACACCACCCTTTCCTGTAAAAGTACGGCTAGAAATACCCTGCTGCTGGCTTATGCATGTCACCTCCACCACACCATAACCAACATCCCAAAAGGACAACTGAAATGCAGAAAAAGGAACTGTACCGAGAACAATGAGTATACCAGGGTAGTGGATAGTTTGGAAGTGCATTTTAAAGAATGGGGTTATAGGACTGATGTTATTAGGCAGTCAAGGACGAGGTAGACAACATGCCAAGAGAATCCCAATTAGCTGCCAGATCCACACCAAGGAGAAAAGTAGTAAAACTAATTTTGTAGCTACTTACTCTGTAGATGCTGTACACGCCATTATCTTTAAAAACTGGGGGGATTTTGAGAGCTGAGCCAAAATGAAGGGACATGGCTGTTGAATCGCCACATATAACATATTGTAGAGCTAGGAATACTAAAGAGCTAGAATACTGCCTCAAACTAATATTAGTTTTAAAAAGCAGTCAACCATTACCTTTTATATCTAAGGTACTTTTTGTTTTCCCTTAGTTTAATTAGAAGTTTGTTTACCTGTGTTTGTTTAATGTGCTTAGTGTTCTAGTTGGAAACAAAAAAGACTTGAGGAATGATTAGTATACTAGGAGAGAGCCAACAAAAATGAAGCAGAAACCTGAGGAAGG
Source organism: Neoceratodus forsteri (assembly GCA_016271365.2). Classification (NCBI taxonomy): domain Eukaryota; kingdom Metazoa; phylum Chordata; order Ceratodontiformes; family Ceratodontidae; genus Neoceratodus; species Neoceratodus forsteri. Next base: position 761,859,525 of record CM057453.1, read on the forward strand.
CAGAGAAATGGCCAACAGAACTGGTGCCTTTGGCTATTTGGAATGCTCTGCTAAGACGAAGGATGGCGTTTGGGAAGTCTTTGAGATGGCCACATGGGCTACCTTACAAGTCAGAAAACACAGGAAGAAGAAGCCTTGCCTCATCTTGTAAACTAGCATGATTTAAACTCTGTACTGTACTGTATCTGTTTTCATTTCATACACATAACAATAAAGTAGCTGTATTGGATGTGCTGAGGTTACTGATGCCTAATAATTGGACCTGGTGGAACCAGTAATTATTGCTTTCCCATTCCAAAAATAATAATGTGAAGCATATAAAGTTTGGGAGGTGCCATGTCCTGTTTGTTTCCATTAACTTTGTATAGCCTGTAACATAAGGTAGATGCCAACTTCCCTTAATAGACTTCATGTGCATCTGCCCTTCATATCAATATTTAATCTGAGTGTTTCTGTTTATTTTGTTTCAAGAGCTGTAATGCTAAAACAACATTACTGGAACTCCAGGCCTTCTACACAGAATTAATTACTACCATGCACTGCGGAGATTACTTCTCATTTTTCTAAATTTTGATGCATATTGTAATTAGAAAGTTTACTTTCATGTTTTTTCTGCTGTAAGTGTTTTGCTTGTGGGTGTTTGTTCCCTTTTTTCTTTCCTTCATTTTAATGTCGTGTATGTGCTTTATAGCTAAGTTATTAAAGTTTACCTAAAAAGGATTTTGATTACCACTGCTAAAGGCACACACTGCACACCAGCATTTAAATATCTATTACAAAAGCAAAAATGTCAAGTCTTTAATGTTCCCTGACTAGGGGTCTTGCCAAAATTCAGGCACCAACTTGTTCTGAAACATGGCCATATGTACTTTTGGTTGTTTCGTCATTGTATTTGTTTTGTCCAAGGGGGGATGCTCTGCTTGTGTTGTATGTGCCTCTGAACATATTCCTGGGAAATAAAGAAAACTGAGTTGTTGGTTTTTTTTTCTGGAACACAAGTTTGACTTTTAAGACTTTGCAAATGTAAAGTATAAAAAGTTATGGAAAATAAAACTGAGCATTAAAAAAATAAGGTTTGTTTACCTGATGTTAGTAGGTGTGATATGTGGGACAGCACTCTGTCTGGCAGCTGACATATCTTTCTCTATTCCCCCCACTAAATCATCAGCATTGTGACCTCACTGACTGTGACATCATTGCTGCTTAGGAACAGACACTCAGTAGCTGCCAGGTCAGTCACCTGTAATGTCATATACTACATTTACATGTCCTCCTCTTTCGATGAAGGAGGATCGATTATTGTGGACCCGACTCCAGTGCTGTTTCGTTTACATATTCTGCTGGGTCGGGTTCACAAGATGTGCTTCAGTTTACATGTGCATCTGTGGGTGTAAAGGTTGTTAAGTGCCAAATACAGTACTTTGCACATGCGGAATCACATTTTTGGTTGCCAGAAGGGACCACATAAATGCACACTAAAATAAGTCACGAATGCACATGCCTTCAGAAACTATTCCTTTACCACAACAGTTTACATGAAGCTTGTGACTATGTTTGCAAGCATTGATTCTTTTGAACCACATGATTGCAACTGGAATGAAAAAATTACCAGGTCACAAGTCCAACTGAGTTTACAATGTCTATTTCTTCGAATTTCATGGCATTGATTCCAGTTAGTTGGGAGTGCCGACCATCTTAGAAAGCTCATGTAAATGAGGTAATTGTCAGTGAGCTCACAATGCTGATGAGTTAATGTGTGTGTGTGTGGGGGAGGGCAGAGATAGATATGTTAGCTGCCAGGATAAGAGCTGTTCCATACATCCAGCACAATATTATCACATAGAAGACTTCAATAAGCAAAAGGAAAAATAAAAAATACTTCAGAAATAAAAGTTACAACTGACTACTTCTTAAAATTTGTGTTATTTATTTGTCTGCCTGTTCTGGTTTCACTAACTCTTTAAAGATTCTTGTGTACAGCCTATGGCCACATTAATTAGCTGTGTGTGATAATTTAGCCATAAGAAGTAAGAAGTGGAATAACTTTTGTATAAATTAATGCTTAATTGGTTTTATTCACATTTTTCTTGCTTTTCTTAATTATGTGGACTATGTATAGTGGTCCACAAGGGGGAGCAAGTTGAAACTTTGGTCTGTTTGTGGGTCCTCCCTCGTGATGCTGGCTGTAATGCGTTATCCATTTTTGTTTTAACTTTAAAAATTAGCAGTTCAATTATTGCACTGAGCTACAATGTATAATACCTTTTTTGTGGACTGAGTGCTGAATCCTGTCTGCAGCTTGTGATGTAATTTGTACCTCCGCGCACCAATGCTGTAACCAACAACCCTCTAGCTTTGCACTAGTTACCAAACATATATAAAATAATGCACGGGCAATCATGCACAACAAGACTGTCTTTCCATTGAGGATTGTCATGACAAAACAACAGAATGACATCAAGAGAGAAGCTCAAGAGACCCCTGTCATCATGAGAACCCTAAACTGGAAACACAGTCTTGAAGTGTATGTCTGTCCATACCTAATTCTGTATAGTGTATGGGCAGCAATACATTCTGAAGGCACACATTTCATTAGGTTTTAAACTGTTTACTAAGTACATAAATAAAGTAAGAATTAACAGATATTTTTAAACATAAATAAAGTAAGAATTAACAGATATTTTTTAAACACATTTCAGTCTTCTTCTTTTCTCTGCTTTGATCTGCATTCAGACATAAAGCTCTACTCGTGTTGCTGTTGGAAAATGTACACTTCAGGAAGAAGAAATTAACTTATTTTAGGTTTTTATTATTTCACTATTGACTCTCCTCTTGGTAGTGACTCTGCCAACCTCCAGCCTGCCCATTACTACTCTGGTTAATCCATTTGTCATTTTCATCCACTTGTTGTCCCCGGGTGGGGGCTCTAAATGCCTCTGGGTCAGAGAATATGATGCCAGTTTTGTTTGTAACATGACGTAATTACTGCAGCACAACGGAAACTCAAAGTGCTGCAGTAGAGATGTCACTACCGCAGCAGAACACTGTTTCTGTGTGCATGGGTTTCCATACACAATTACATGACTCTATACATTATATAGGACTTCTGGACTCCTACGTACTAGACCAACAGATGACAGATCTGGCCTACTTGGTTAGACTGGTGAGTCTTTATCTGTCTTTCCCTCAGGACAGAGTGTTTTCAGAATATATATCTGGTGTTGCAAACATTTGCAGTACCCTGGTTTATTCCTTTTGTGCCGAACATTGCAAAAGAATCAAAATGAGCTGCAAAGGTATAAAGTCTCTTCTCTTATTGTTTCTTCATGGGTTGAGAGGTGCGACCTGTCAGCCGTAATGATGACTGGAAAGAGACAAAGGAGAAAGAGAGCGAGCATCTGAAACTGTACACAGCAACACAGCAGCCAGAATCAGCAACAGAGAGCCCGGTGAAAAACATTAGCTTAAACTGTCAGAAGCGATCATGGAATTGGCTTGAGCATTAGGTTTATGCCAAGGATAAATTTTAATGAGAAAGAACTTGGGGGTGGGGCTGGAAAGGGCAATCCCAAAATGCTGCTGTTGTCACAGACATTCATAAGGTTATTACAAAAGCAAAAGTCCCACTGCTGTCCATTTCTACGAAATCCAATGTGAACTTAAAATGACTGAAGAGTTGGGTTTATAATTGTGTTTCCTCGATCATTTCAAGACTTTTTGCCTGGTTTGTTTGAGGTAAAGTAATATGCAGTGAATTACAGAATGTCCTGATGTTCAGGTGGTGGCATGCAATACAGTTGTATCACACAGCACTTTATAAAGCAATGTATTAATATAAGCCCAGCCCATTGGCATAGTGGCAGAGTTGCTGCTCATGATGCTAGCAACCTGGGTTTGGGAACAAGTCCACGCCATCAGAGTGTTTGGCCACAGAGCCAGGGGCTGGGAGAGGGCATTATGGTTGAAAGAACCCTGATGCCACATTTCCCTCCTTTTGTGGCTTTGTAACCCTAACATTATACATTGATGCAGTATTCTGCAATGCGTATACATTACACAGGCGTAGTAGTCCCTGAATGTTAAAGTTGAATTAGTGTTAGCATCAAAACAGGGTTTTTTGACAGCTTATATCTCAGCTGCCTTAGCCCCTTAGGACTGTGAAATTTTGCATGTACAGTCTCAGGCCTTGGGGCTAATGTTATGGTAATTTTGTCAAAAATTGGGTTGGTGGGTTATAAGTTAATAATTTATAAAATTACATAAAAATCACCATTTTCAGTCTTTTTTGCTCATTGATAGTGAATAAAAAACTAGGCAGACTTAAATTATGAAAAATTACATGTTTGTTACATTGTTTGTTCCAATGATTTGCCTTTTTTTTAAAGTTATTTTGTTTTTAAGTTAAACAGTTTTGAAGTTTTCAAATCTCAGACATGCACTGGCCACTATTTATTTTATTTATTTATTGAAGATATCGGATTTACAACCTTTGAGTCATAGACTCATTTACAATACAGAACAATAAGCAGAAAGCAGTATACAACCTATATTTCCCCCTAAGGTGTGCTGGCAAATGCTTCGCACAACAGTCAAAATAACCACTTTTACAGCTTCAGTAATGCTGACAGCTTCGACGAGGATCTTCATGTTCATGAAGCAATGACTACAGTCATCACTCAGATTTAAGACTCAGACAGCAGGACATGAAAGTGAATGGGAAAGAAACATTGTCTGCCCACCCCTGAGGCCACAACCCATTAACTTTAACAAGCCAGTAGTTAACAAGCCAGACATCTCGCTCTTGCTCCACTTATTGAACAATGAAACTGATCTGCAAAATTCCAACCAATCGGCTTTGCAGTTACAGCAATGTTTTCAACTTGACACCTCTTTTCAGTAAAACAGTACTTGATAATGAACAGTATTCCCCTGCTGTTCACAGAAATGGCATGTTTTATTTGTTTGGTAGACTCCTCCAACAAAGCAATGCGAGAGATTCTCTGACATAGGGTGTATATTATATTATTTCAGTTTTAAAGTTGCACAACTTCAGTGTAATCTGCCTCCTCACCAAACAGTGTCTCACATAAAAAAATGTGTTTATAATGGATTTAAAGCCTCACCGTTGAAAGCATGTTCATTTTTTCTTTAGTACAAGAAAATGGGAAAACCATAGTTTTTGTTTACAATAAAAGCATCAAAGCAACCTACTGTCTGTCATTTTTTTATGTATTTGTTGGGGGCTGGGATGGGTATAACCTTCTCAATTAGCAGGCTGAGACACTGACTGTACATATGTCTAGAGAGATGAGATTGTGCTTCTCTTTAAAACAGAGTCTCACATTATACACACATTTGAAATTCAATGAATCGGTGCCTATAAAAGGTTGCCCATGTTGGCTACATGGGGATAGTAATTCTAAAATGGACAGCAAGAAACAGCAGCGCAAAAAATGTCCTTTTCATTTAATTTCATAAATTCAGACTGCGCTTAGTATGGATCCAGAATGGAAGAGAAATACAGTCTCCTAAATGCATCTCCTCTCTCATATCACACTGACTCACTCACTACATTGCAAAAATACATTTTAAAACCCCCACTGAGCTTCACAATACCCAGCATAGTCATTGTAAACCATAACTATGGTAAATAACATCACAGACAGTTATGCATGCATCCATCAAAAATCCCATTGCTAAGTACTGCTTTAAGAAGCTGTCCAACCCTGAATACCACATTGCCATAACAGTATTAAATTATGTACTTTTGTAGTTGGCAGAGTTGTCTAAGATGTTTCAGAAAGTGGTCTAACAACAGTTGAAGCTGTACAGATTACGAGGGCAAAAATAAAAAAAAGATTAGAAGCCAGTACCTGGGTGAAACTGTCTATTGAAGCCAATCAGTAAAACTGCTTTTGGCTAATTGCACAGCTGAAGTAAGCACAACAGCAATTTTGCAATTCATTGGCCTGCTATGTGACCATCTGGACAGCTGATTTCCTGCAGGTGAACTTTCTGACTGATCTGCCTTTGATTTTGCAGCAATGCCACATTGCAGCTTTGAGTTTGGCTTATCAAATATTGAGAGACTGTACAGCAAATATCAGGACTATTTATTTTCATCAGTGGACCATGCAGAAATTGTTAGCCAGTACAATTACTTCAGATTTATAGTTGCTGAAAAAATAAAGGGAGGATCATTAAAATCCTTTACTGACATGATCCACTTTGCTTTGACTAACGTGCAGTACAGCATGGTGGCTAAACTTATTAATGTATGTGCTACATTCCAAGCTAAACATGAAGCTATCATGTATAGAGGTTCCTACACAGTTTTATCCTTCCCCAGAAGAGATTCTCCATAGGGAGGTGCAGAGTGAGAAGGCTATGATAGCACAGAGAAAAATCTTGGGAGTGATAGAGGATCATGTACTGAAGCAGAGAGAAGTATGGCTGAGTAGGACCATAATTATCTTTTGGTGGAAGGTTTCCCTCAAGGATTCTCACAGGAAAGTTAGGGAAGATTTGTTGTTGCACTTGAAAAGAGCATTTGGATTTTATATCTCCAGAAACATGGTGGAGTACATAAAGTTATATGGAGATCTGGAGCCCACAACACAGATTGATATCACATTTAAAAATCCTCATACAGCTAGCAGCTTGCTTTCTCTGGCCAGCAAGCTGGATTGTTTAGAATACATTTAGTTAACATGTTAGACTTGGGTGAAGTCTTTTCATGGTTTAAACAGACTAAGGAAAGTCCAGAATCAATCTTAGAGGCAGATAACCCCCTGCTTGACTTTGAAAACCTAATTGACCCTAATACCTACTTGCCGCTGACAGTTATTGATTAAGCCTGACAAATGCAGCCTGTAGATAATATCAAACAAATTAACTCTGAATGCCAGCTGGATTTGGATAAGGGAGCTGGGGATCAAGATGTGGATGCCCTTTCTATACTTTCATGAAATATTGAGGGTATCCATCTTAAAATAATTGACCATGAAGTAGTGAGATTTCTGAATAATTTTGATATTATTGTACTGTAAGAAACATGGTGTACAGAAAATGTAACTCCCAAATTGGCTGGATATTCTGTCTTTATTCTGCCAGCAACTAAAGATTAAAAGTTTAGAAGGTTTAAAGGGGGTATTTCTTTTTTTATCAAAACTTTGCTAAATTTTCAGATCACTAACATTTCTACTAAGTCAGAGGGTATTTTGGCTCTAATGATTAGCAAGGGACAAGAGAAGATCATTCTCTGCAATATATACTTTCCCCCTTGCAATAGAGCTACTGATCCCGCTGACCTTTTCATACAGGATCTGAAAATGGCACTTGATGAATTGTCAGATAAAGGTATACCTTGTCCTATAATTATTTTGGGAGACTTTAATGCCAGAATTCCTTCTCATTTCTTGGAGGATGTATATTCAGATATGATCCATACAATATTAATTCAAATATCTCATATACTAGGACTGCTCAGGATCTAAAATCTAACCTCAGAGATAGGGAATTGCTAGCAAGCTTTGCCAGTAGAAATTTCTGTATTTTAAATGGGAGAACTCAGGGAGATCTAGTTGGATCCTTAATGTATAGAGGACCTACTGGCTCTTCAACACCTAATCAGGTTTGGACCAATTTGTAAGCAGTAAAGCTGATCCAAAAGTTAGAGGTCACAGATAGATTGGAATCAGCACACTGTGCTATTATAATTAACATCAAATGCCCTTTTGGAACTTTAGGGAGTGAGGCACAACAGGAAGAGAGTCTGGAAGTCATAAACAAGAGAAGGATTGGATGGAAGCTGATTCAGCAAGCTAGTTTCAAAGAAATTATTAGTACAGGAGTCTTAGGTGATATTCATGAGTTGGTCCTGGACAAAAGTAAGCCCTTTAATATTTTGGAGAATTGACAAACTATTCATTCTTTACTTGGACCTAGATGTAAAACAACGTACCATCCTAGGTCAGTTTAAAAAAAATCTTAGTTTAATTCGGTATGCCTAGAGGCAAAGAAAGAGTTTGGAGGAAAACTAAGATAGCATAAGAAGAAAAGAAATAAGTCTGCAGCAGATTTTAAATTGCTAAAGACTGAAAGAGAAAAATATAGGAAAATTCTCGAATGGGAGAGACATAAACATACTCAGGGACTTTGGGAAAAACTGAGGCAGGCTGTTTTGGATAGGGATGGAAGGTGATTTTGGAATATTGTTGCCCAGGGATATAATAGATATGCCAATAGGATTGAAGCCTATATTACACCTGAAGTCTGGGCATCTCATTTCTCCAAGCTCTATTATTCTCATGAAGAGCAGGAGACATCTGATGCTTTCAAAATACAGGAGGATGAAATTTTTCCAAGACCTATCTTGATCACAGAGGACGAAATCTGGATGTCACTGATTGACCTTAAGTCAAATAAAGCACCAGGGCCAGATGGGGTCCTAGGTGATCTCTATAAGGTTTTTACCAACTGATGGATTCATTTTCTTCTTTTGCTGTTTAATGGCCTGGTTCAGGGGTACTTTTACCCTGCCAGTTGGGCAGGTAGTGTTATCTTCCCAATTTTTAAAAAAGAGGACCCGAATGACTCAAGAATGTATAGCCCTATTAGTTTGATAGATGTTTCACAGAAGATTTTCTCTAGGATAATTTTGGGCAGATTGCTTTTGTGGGTCAAGGAGAACTCAGTATTGAATGAGGCACAGAACAGTTTCCGGAAGGACTGTTCTGCAGTACAACACTATTATGTGCTTCAGCACCTGATCTGGAAGTATACTAAACTGAGAAAAAAACAGATTATATTGCTGTTTTGTGGACTTCTCCTCAGCATTCAACAGCATTAGTAGAACAATCCTTTGGGCTACATTAAGGGATCTGAAGTTGGAGGCCTCACTTCTTGATGTTATTAATAGACTCTATGAAAATATGTGGGCAAGGGTCCAGTATAATCAATATGGTCATCTGACTGATAGATTTGAGACAAATGTGGGGGGCAGATGGGTGTATTTTGGCCCCTACTCTATTTAACATCTACATTAATGCAGTCTTGGATCTGCTAGATTACCCAGATTTTCATACTCCAAAAATTAATGATCAAAGGATTGAATGTTTAGCATATGCAGATGATTTAGTCTTGCTCTCTACTTCAGTCCTAGGTCTTAAAAGAAAATTGGCTTACTTTGAATCTCTCTGTTCTGAAAGGAAACTAAAAGTTAATCTCGGCAAGACCAACATTGTAGTTTTTGGCTCTCAAACCAAGAATACGGTAGACTTTAGGCTAAACGGTAACCATATAGACACTTAAGTGTTACGACTATTTAGGTGCCTGTTTTGCCTATAGCTTGTTTTAGACCAAACATTTGGAGGCTATTCAATTTAAAATGGGATCTTCTGTAAATGCCCTAAAAATATTTAACAGCAAGATAGGGAAGTCATCAGTGAGTGGGGTATTAGGAGTTGTTAATCCCAAAATAAGAACGAGCATGTTATATGCCTGTGAAATCTGGGGTTATACTAAGGTTAGAGAATTAGAAATAATTCTGAATAAACTCTATAGATACATATTAATATTTTTAAATGGAACTCCAAGCTGTATTCTTGCCTTGGTGTTAGGACAACGTTCCTTGACTTCTCTCATCTGTGAACGACAGATTCACTTTCTGTTGAAACTTTTCCTTTTGCCCCGTCAAAGATATCCCAGATTATACAATGGCAAGAAAATTTCCTGGATTCTGATTGGTCAGTCTGGGGCTGGACCGGTGATGTTATCCCAGCATAACATCACGGGTGTGATGTTATCCAGCATAACATCACAGCTCTAGTCTCAGCCTCACTGTGAACCAGTGTAGATGGCATTATGTACCTTGCATCACAGCTCTAGTCTCAGCCTCACTGTGAACCAGTGTAGATGGCATTATGTACCTTGCATCACACCTCTAGTCTCAGCCTCACTGCATATGTACCTTGCATCTCTTTTGCATCTCCTCTTAGAAACAAAATATTTGTTCACACTAATAAAAACATTCTTTAAAATATTTTTTATTTTATATATAACAATGAGCATTGTATAATAGAATAATGCCGCCAGGGTAATAGTGCTGGGATAATGTCCACTTCTGGGGTGATTAGTGGCACTCAGCCTGCGGCCTGCGTGCCTAATCACCCCAGGCGTGACGTTATCCCAGCACGACACACACCCTGTCATGCATTATTCCTTTAATGTGTGTAGTGGAAGCCATCAAATTGGCTAGCATGGAATATGTACTTCCCTTTATTCAACTTATTAAGGAAACAATACCGGCTGGATTGGGCCACCTCTTATATAAAATTTACATGAGACCATTTGAGGAGATTAGGCAGGATGTCAAACTGAGGCTTATTGACTTAAGACATAAATTCTTTCTATGTTCAACTCTCCAAGCTTAAGCTATATGGATTTTATAAAAAAGTAAAGATTTTATGGTGATATGAGCCATTTCTCTCTTTTTTAACCTGTCCCAAAGAAGAATCTATACAAGATTCGGAATTGAAAAGTATAATGCTCAATGCATTCATTTCAGACAAAAGAGAGGGGGTACTTTCTCCATATTGTAAATGTGGAGTGGGGACTATAGATGATCTCAAACATGTGGTACACTTGTGTCCTAGGTATGAATAAACTAGGAAAAAACTGCTGGGTGGATTGTTAGAGGATCTCAGCCTCCCCTGGAGGATCTTTTGGAATATTTGTTTACTATGAAAGAGAAGAACATGGTAGAGATCTTTGCAAGATTCTTAATCTCAACTCATTTGTAAAGTTTATTAGGGGGACTTGAAGTCCTGTGGAGTTTTTTTTTTATGTGAAAAGGTACTCTGTTAAATTGAATTGTACTGTAAAGATATTTAAGTTCCTTGTTGATTTATTTATTGTCTATTTATATTTACTATGTATTTTGTCCTGATTTTAGTACATTGTAAATGCTTTATGCTGAACAATAAATTGTACTGCTACTACTACTACTACATTCCAAGCTTCTAGTGCTGACTGTGAAAGAGGCTTCAGCCTCATGAACTGCATTAAGAGCAAACAAAGAAACTGCTTGGAAGAATGCCATTTAGATATGCTGATGCGAACAAAATTGTTTTTACATCTGGTGGAAAAATGGATCTTAATAAAATATAAGTCCACTGGAAGAATGGGAAAGACAGGAGAGAAAAACAGTAAATGTTGATTTCTTAGCAATGCATCATCAGCAGCACCCCTTTCAGATGCATGCAAGACTTTTTAAAATGTACATAGTTTACACACGTTTCCAGTTCATACTGTTATGGCACGCAATGCACATCTAAGCTTCAGACTGTGTCAGAATGTATATTTATACTTTGCATTGAGTATTTGAGTGTTTGGTTATGTTTTCTACTGTTTACTGGCAATAAAATAAAATATATCACTTGTTTGGGCCACCCAATTTGCACAAATGAATCAATTTTTTTGCACAAAGTGCCTCACACACATCAGTCGCCCACCCACAGAGACTAAAAATTAGAGGGAACATTGTATACAACAATACAAAACACAGAGGCAGGGTATGAACAGTACAATCAGTAAGGAGAAATAAGCCTATAAAATTAGGTAACTATACAGGTCCAACTAAGGAGCTTGTAATTGTCAAAGTGAAAGCAGTCGAGATTCCGACTTTGTCACTAACACAGTCAATATTGTGCAAAAGAGAACTATACATTAACAGCAAAACTTTAACACACACTCTCTCTATGTAGTACTGGTAGTTCTGAGTGTTTATATCCATCACCAGCTGGCATCTCCACCTTGCTCCACCACAGGGGCAAGTACCGGGCAGGCCTAGCCAGAGCCCGGTAGCCATGTAGTGGGGGTGACTAAACAGCCACCCATAACTAGCCGATGCACTGGCAGCAATGGGTGGAGAGTATGTGGTCTTTTAGGACAATTTTGAATGGGCCTAGTCTGGAGATAGCGGTAACAGCAGAGGGGAGTTCATTGTACCTTAACGGTGCTCTGTAGGTAAAAGACTGTTGGGCTAAGGAGGTTCTGACCCTGGAAACAGACCACATCAGTTTATTTGCCGAGTGGGTGTTTGCTGAGGCATGTGAAGTATGGAGGGAGGCAGAAACCCCGAGGGGAGTAAGCTCTAGTTGGATTTTTTTTGTGAGAAGACACGTTTGATATTCATCTAGCGTGAGGATATTTGTTAGGGCATACAGGGTGCAGCCGTGGGTACACCTATCTATCCCGGTGAGGAGTCTACATGCTTTGTTGATAGCCAAGTGAATTTTATTGAGAGCTGTGTGGTCAGTGGCTAAGAAGATGGTAAGCCCATAATCTACTAGAGAGAGGACATAGGAGGTAACAGCAAGGTTAAGGGCCTCAGGCGGTAAGCAGTCTCTATGCTGATACAGTAGCCATATGTGGATATTTATGGCTGAGGAAAGATTAGTGATATGGGGGTGGAATGAGAGGCAGGGATCAAATGTTAGGCCCAGGTGTTTATAGGTATGGACCTGTTCCAGTGAGAGGAGAGCTTTGGAAAAGATTGTTATTTGGGCATCACTGCCCTAACTCTGTCGGTGGGCAAAGAGCATTGAATTAGTCTTTTTTACATTGGCCCCCAGTCTGCGGTCAATGAACCAGTTTTTGATCTGGTTGAAGGCAAGTTGTAGGGAGGACTGTAAGATTGTGGGATCAGGGTGGGAGGCAAACAGTACCACATCATCTGCGTAGAGCAGCAGATTATCTGGGCAGGATTTAGGCAGAGTATTCAGGTAGATGCTGAATAGTAAGGGACTGAGGATGGAGCCCTGGGGGACCCAGAGCAGACTGGCAGAGTAGATGAGAGAGTGCTATTTATCTAGACACATTGGGTCCTATCTGAGAGGTAACTTGTAAACTAAGTGACGGGTCCAGGGGACAGACCGGCGAGGTGGAGAGTACTTAGAAACAAGGGGTGGGAGAATGTGTCGGAAGCTTTCGACAGGTCTATGAATACAGCTCCTGCTAGGTGTTCTTATCTAGGGCATTGTGCAAGAAGTTAGAGAACTCTGTAAGGGCAGTTGTTGTACTGTGTCCAGCTCTAAAGCCATGTTGTTCTCTACATAATATGTTGTGCACTAGCAGGTAGTCGGTGAGTTGGGTGGCAACAATTATTTCCAAGGCTTTTGAGAAGGGAAGAAGAATGGAGGTGGGCCAGTAATTATTGGAGGAGGTGGTGTCCCCACTCTTCAGTATTGGGGTGATAGTGGCCATCTTCCAGGCGGTTGGAAACTGCCCTAGACATAGACAGCAATTAAGGAGATCAGTCAGGGGGAGAGCACAAAGTCTAGTACCAAAGTAAGGATTTTCATGTCAAATGAGTCTTTGCAGTAGCCTGAACCCGTGAGGGCATTTGCAAGGTACGGTCTCTCTTCACTCATTGTAATGACCCTGAGGTGGAAAGGGGGGGTATGCATTGTTTGGCTCAGGGATCTTAGGGGTGGGATCAAAGAAGTTGTTTGGAAGAATTGCACTTAGGTTAGAGAATTCAGCATTAAGGCAATTGGCAATGGCAAGCGGGTCCACGGTAGTATCATTGTTGACAGTTAGCTTGGAAGGGGGTGGCATCCGGGTTTTTCCGTTCAGCTCTTTTAAGTTGTCCCAGAACAACCTTGCATTCCCCCAGGAGGAAGCAAGGGTAGTTTTATAGTAGTCTGATTTGGCCATCCTAATGACCCAGGTACACCTGTTGCATGCCGCCTTGTAGTCCTGCCTGTCCGCCTGCATGACAAAGGCAACTGCTTTGTGCCAGAGATCATCTCGATTCTTTAGTTGCTGAAGCCACACAGGTGAGACCCAGGGGGCATTACATTTTTTGGATTTAACTTTAGAAGCAGGAGCAAAGCTATCACATGCTTTATTGAATGAGCGGGTGAAGTAGTAAAGGGCTTCATCTATGGTAGAGGCATAGCTGATGAGGGACCAATCACACTGGACCAGATGCCGCCTTAGTGTAGTGATGCCTCCAGATTGAAATTGGCGTTGGGTAAAACTGTTTGGTTGTGGTATTGCCACTGACATGACCAGGTGAAGAGGATGGGGGAGTGATCGCTTAGTGAGTCTGGGAGTACAGCAAGGTTTGAAATTCTATTTGGATGATTGGTGAGTAGCAGGTCATGTAGGGTGCTTGATCCATTACTGGGATTCACCCTGGTTGGCTGATTAACTAACTGGGCCACATCTAGAGCAGATAGGGTGTCTTTTATAGGGGAGGCCACGCTGGATAGCCAGTTCACATTAAAGTCCCCTAATATAATGTGCTCAGTTTTGGGGGAGAAGCTGGAGATATAGCTGGCCAGGGATTGAATAGTTGGGATTAGATTTCTTGGGGGGATATAAGCAACAGTAATAGTTACAGGAGCTCTGGAGGGGTCTGGTGTGAGTTTTATTGTCAGGGCTTGTGCTCCGTGATCCAGAGAGGGTGTAGTAAAATACTGGAAAAAACATAGTGCTTTTCCCCTGAGTTAAAGTCAGAAATGAACAAGAAGTTTGAAACTGTGATATATAGATAGACATACTTTTATTTATATTATAGGGCCTTTCCTGAGCCCAAAACACTTTACAATTAAAATATTATGCATTAGATACAAACATGAAAATGAAAATTCACCATTCAAATTCTGTTTGCATTATTAGTAATAAAGGCTATAAAACTGTCAGCTAGCTTACAATCAGTTACCTGAAAAGGCTATGAAAAGTCCAGGTCTTTAAGTTAGATTTAATAACTTCCAGCGAGCAGGCAGTATGGATAGATCTTAGGCTGGCAGTATAGCCTAGAGGTTAAAGGAATGAGGTGTGAACAAGCTTGGTACATCCAGCAGACCAGACTTTGATTTGATTCTCACAACTTCCACTTGTATACTGCGTGACTCTGAGCAAGTCACTTAACCTCCCAGTGCTCCCAGGTCGCCCCTGAAAACAGGCACTTGTGCCTAGTGGGCCTTACCCAGTTACCAAAGACTACAATAAAAATTAAAAATAAATTAGCACAGCATTCCAAAGCCTCAGGCAGCAACTAAAAGTTCAGTCCTCAGCTGATTTAGCTGTGTTGGGGGGTATGTAAGAGTCCTGGGAGAACCTTACAGCTGATGAAATGACCGAACTGTCTAATGCACACCCATTATGTCTTATTGCTTGCATGACCTGATTGTCCAGAATAATTATGAGAGCAGAGACCAGATACATAGTCATAATTATGTGTCAAAAAAGTGTCACAACAACTGATTTATGCCACACTTCTATATTCAACACCATTGTTTTATACACAATGGGGTTGGAATTGGCATGGGGAGGGGGCTTGCAGTGGTTCCTTGTGAGGTTCACAGATGAACACTAGCCCCCTGCATACCATGGCGACATGCTGGAGCCC
Organism: Neoceratodus forsteri; assembly: GCA_016271365.2. Classification (NCBI taxonomy): domain Eukaryota; kingdom Metazoa; phylum Chordata; order Ceratodontiformes; family Ceratodontidae; genus Neoceratodus; species Neoceratodus forsteri. Next base: position 761,874,946 of record CM057453.1, read on the forward strand.
TACCCAACCACAAAGAACTAGAAAAAGCAGTTATTTAGCATAGCACGGCCATGAAAAGAGGACTGTAAGGATCACCAGGGGAACAAGACTGAAGAGGAACCATTTTAAACAAGCATTTGTCAATGTCGAATGTTTGCTTCCATGTGTGTGTGCTGTGCAGGTGTATTTGGTGCTACAAACAGACTTGAAGTGAGCACTCAGTAGCGGGTTAATTCAAAACAAGGTATTTTTATTACAGGGGGTTTTGGATCTTCCTTGTAATAAAAAATACCTTGCTTTTAAATTAACCCGCTACTGAGTGCTCACTTCAAGTCTGCTTGTTGTCAATTTGAAGTCAGCACCTCTCGTATTGAGCACTCACTCATTGAAGCTGCACAGTCTACTATTGTTTCTGTTTGTATTTGGTGCTAACAGTGCACAGACACAGATGCCCTGTGCCAAAGGAAGACTCCATTCAGGGGTCCTGCACTTCCATGCAGCAATGGATGTGAAGAATTCAAGGGGCTGTCTGGTGGGCGAGGAAGCAAAGGGCCCTGTGGTCCCTGTGCTTCCATGTGGCCAAAGATACAGATGCACAGGGCAAAGATTCCATCTGTCAGTCAATGCACAAGACACTGTGCCACCCACAGGAGGAGAGGTGCAGGACCTATGCTAAGAGGGCAGTTGTCTTACTATATGGTACCCTAGCCCATGAAGACAACCCTGCACCTTTCATTCCCTGGTTGTGGGGGGGGGGTCTCATAACAGCACCATTCCTTCACCCTCACCCCATTTAGCTGGATCACTGAGCTCACCCCCCAACTTAGCTCACTGACACTGGATCACAAAGCATGGCCACGGGGGTGAAGACTGGCACTACACACGAAGGTTGTTAAATGACAATTATAATTAAAAAAAGTGTTGACCCCAACTTTTCAAGATACTCATTTTATGATCTGTCTTATAAACATGACATGTACCATTTATAGAATACTGGTTGAAATGTCATTTCGCACTACAGGTGGAAAACGCATCTCATCTAGGATTTTAAAAATGACACAAATCGCATTTAAGAGGCAGTGTGGAAAATGGCTGAGTTGAAAGTTTGGAGTCAAAATACTGAAAATTAGCAAAGTTATGAGTGAATGTTGAAATACTGTAACACTGACCTGGTCATAACCTGGACATTTTACCATATCTGTACACCAAATTTTCAGCATAGCCTTCTTATTACCCCACCTCATGAACCGGGTAGGTGAAAATTTTCATATCCCCACCAAAATGTCATTCCATGCCACCGAAATGTTATTCCAAGCCCTAGGTGCAAAAACACATTTTGGCCAGGATTTGAAAAATGACTGTTGTCATGTTCATGAGGTGATGTGAAAAAAATTGCTATGTTGAAAATGTGGGGCAAAATATTTTAAATTACCAAAGTTATGATCTAGCATAGAACAATTAAAATGTGTATAACTTTGCCACTTTTCCATATTTTGACCCCAAATTTTCAACATCATAGCCTTCTTATGACCCCACCTCATGAACAAGGATGGTAAAAATGTTCAAATCCTACCTGAAAGGTGATTTTTGCTATGTGACCCCAAAATCACCTTTCAGGCCTGATTTGCATACTTCCACCACCATTGGTCATGAAGTGGGGTCCCAAAAAGGCCATATTGAAAATGTGTGGCCAAAATATGTAAAAATGACAAAGTTATGCATCAAAGTTCAAAACCCAATTGAAATACATTGAACTGCACTTACCTTAGTTTCTTACATTGTAGTCAGTGGTTCCAGCAGCAAGACGTGTCCTCAATCAGAGAGTGGATCTTTGCCCTGGGACATGCTCAGGTGAGTGAGGGTGTGTGTGGGGTGTGGGGTGGGGTGGTGGGTGCTGAGTGGAAGGTCAGTGGCTGTGTGGGGGTTTTGTGAGGGGGGCAAATCGGTGAGGGACCATTTTCTGTTTTATAGGTTTACCCCCAAAAAAACAAAAAATCAATAGATGCTTTTTATTTCAGGGATATTCCAGTATTGGGATTGGACACCACAGTTCCAGGTTCATGTTCAGTGGGGGAGGAAGCTGGTGACAGGGAGGGGTGGACAAGAGAAGAAGTACCAGGGTGGGCCGCTTATATATTAAAAATATTTATAAAGATTGGGAAGGGTGGGTGGGTGGGTGAGCAACTTGGAAGAGGGGAGAAAGAAGCAGTACTAGGGGTGGGCACTCTAGTCCACTTAATAGACAGACAGCTAGACAGATAGATAGATAGATAGATAGATAGATAGATAGATAGATAGATAGATAGATAGATAGATAGATAGATAGATAGATGGAGGGATGGATGGACTGATTCACTCAGGCTTCTGGTGTTCAAGGTTGACCAGCTGCTTACTGACTGGCTTCATGCAAATGAAAAGACTGAAGCCCCTTTGATAGAAGCAGCTTAAGTCCTTTCAACTACATGAAGTTTCTGCCAGCAAGCAGCAAGTGGTGTCACAACCACAGTATGTGGTCATTGGTTTGGACTGCCAAGCCCTTTCTAGCTTGAGGTGCAACTGGATTGGCAGTAACACAACTCTGAAATGCTGTTTATTGTAACAAAACATTTCATACGCAACATGGGCGTAGGCAGGCATACTCCAAGCACTCCATGGTGTGCAATTTTATTTAAAGGGGTAGCAAATAGGCTCTGAACTGCTTCCTTTTTCCATGAAAACTAACAAAGAAAATACTGAACCTTTCTGTAATTTTATTCATAGGAGTTGAAACTAGGACTGGTCACTAATACTCTCTTTGCATCCCAAGGACAATACAACCTTACAGGCTCTGGGCTGGCATGTGGGTGTCTTGGGGAACAATGCATGGCATTTGTATTTAACCATGCATGGCAACAACTGTTATCATGAGATACAAATGTTGTATTTATTGTGCCAAATGAGGCAATAAACAGGTCCTGGTGCACATTTGTATATTATCTGGCTACAACCGGGGGTAGCTCACCTAACAGGGGTAGCAGTGAGTCCACTTGGTGTGCAGATCTGAAATCCTGGCTACGCCCTGATACGCTAACTAAATATAACAAGCATTTGTCAATGCCGAACGTTCGCTTGCAGGTGTTTGCAGTGGTGTTTGGCATGTATGGTGCTTTATCCTAATGCCCTGTGCAATTGCTGGTATTTGCACAATAAATTGTCAACATGACTTTTGTTACCCCATTATGCGCTACATGGCGGAAACACGTTTTGGGCAGGATGTGAAAAATGACAGCTGTACTGCTCATAAGGAAGTGTGGTAAAATGGCAATGTTGAAAATCTGGAGTGGAAATATTGAAAATTTGCAAACCTAGGAGCGTGCGTGGGAACTGTGCAATGCACACTGGTAAAACAGTGATTGTTAGGAATTTTTTCACCAAATTGTCAACATTGGCGGTTTAAAACCTCTGCTAATGAACAGTGACACTGTGATTTTCTTAATGTGTCCCATACACTGAGTTTGCACACCGACTGTGCCATTGTGTGCTACATAGGCGGAAACACGTTTTGGGCAAGATGTGAAAAATGACAGCTGCAGTGCTCATAAGGAAGTGTGGTAAAATGGCAATGTTGAAAATCTGGAGTGAAAATATTGAAAATTTAAACTTATTTAGCCGCAAGGAGGAATCAAGAACGCAGACTCATAAAACAGTCATATTAGGGAATTTTTTCAGCACAGCCATTTAAGACCCCTGCTCATGATCAGTGTCACTGTGATTTTCTTAATGTGTCCCATACATTGAGTTCACACACCGACTGCCCATGTAATAGCTACATGGCAGAAAACACATTTTGGGCAGGATGTGACAAATGACAGCTGTACTGCTCATGAGGAGGTGTGGTAAAAATGGCAATGTTGAAAATCTGGAGTGCAAATATTGAAAATTTGAAACATAGCGTGCGTAGGAACTGCGCAACACACACTCGTAAAGCAGTCATTTTTAGGAATTTTTTCACCAAATTTTCAACATAGCCATTTTAAGACCTCTGCTCATGAACAGTGTCACTGTGATTTTCTTAATGTGTTCCATACATTGATTTCACACACCGACTGCGCCATTGTGCGCTACATGGTCGGAAACACGTTTTGGGTGAGATGTGAAAAATGACAGCTGTACTGCTCATAAGAAGGTGTGGTAAAATGGCAATGTTGAAAATCTGGAGTGAAAATATTGAAAATTCATAAACTTACGAGCCTGGTAAGAGCAGGCATAGCATACTTACCAAAACGAGTCATTTTTGGAATTTTGCACCAAATTTTAACATGGGGTTTTTGGGACCGTTTTCATGAATGATATCACTGTCATGGCATTATTCAAGGCGAAGGTGATTCGCGCGAGTGACTGCGCGCAGTGTCTCATAAATCACCTTCGGGCTCGAATAACACCATGACAGTGAGCATCATTCATGAGAAAAGGTCCCAAAACCCCATGTTAAAAATCTGTGCAAAAATTCCAAAAATGACTGATATGCACAAAGTTGAACCCCATCTAGCCCATTATGCAGCTTACTGGCATTTCCTCAGTTCGCGTGGTCGCTTTGAAGAGTGCAGGCGTGTTCCCGGTCCACGAAGATCGTCCGTGCGGTCCGGAGGTAAGTATGGGGGGTGTGGGAGGCTGGGTGCGCAGTGGGTGGGTGCGGTTGTGGGAGGGGTTGGGAGGCAGCGTGCGGGACAGTTTTGTTTACAGGTTTGAAAAAAAAAAGAGCGGCGTGGGGCGTTTGCCACGCTGGGGTGGGCTCCCAGCGTGGCAGAAGATGGCTGGGGGCCGAGGCCGGCGGGGTTGGGCACCCCGTCGGCCAAACTACACTGGGGGGTGCCGAGGGCCGGCGGGGATTGGGCACCCCGTTGGCAAAATAAAGCAAACGTTTGCCATGCTGGGGTGGGCTACCAGCGTGGCAGCAGGATAGCTTTGGGGGCGTGGAGATGACGGGAGTTGGGCACCTCTAGCCGGCAAACAATGTTTGCTATGCTGGGGTGGGCTCCAGCGTGCACTGCAACTTTAGGCGGTGCGGGCGTGCGCGGGGAGGTGGCGCGTGGTGACGCTGGGCGGCGCTCAGTATGGCAGCGGTATTTTCTTTGAAGCAGAGGAACACCGCTGTCATACTGAGCTGCTGCCTGATGGTGCAGGAACCGCCATGCCTGCTCAGGGAGCAGTGCATTGGGTGGGAGGCACACCTCTAAGTGCTACTCTCCCAAAACGTTCCTTAGCATGCGCATGTCAAGGTAAAATGTCATATGGGGGGCAGGGCTAGGGAGGAAACTCCACTTAACATTCACACTAACAGAATTTTCACAGAGCAGTGGGGAAGGGGAGCACTGGACCACAGTGGGTGACTGGTGAAGGACAAGAAAACAGTTCATATGGCCCACAAGCAAGCATTAAAGAGCAGGTCTCCACTAAAAAAAAATGTTTAAAACTATCACACTTACAATGATCTTTCATGTTTCTGTATTTTGGTTTTCTTTTTTCCTGTTCTAGATCTAGTAAATATTTCAAGTAATGGAGCACTTCTTTCACTCTGTCTCTCAAAAAGACTCTGACAGTCCCCCTGCCTACATCACAGTTGCAGTTTGTGACATCACAGTCTGTGATCATAGTGAGCACTATGATGGCATAACAAAGGCACTGTGACATCAGTGGAGAGCAGTGAAACACTTTTTAGACAGATTTTTTTTGTTATACAGGCTACCAAGATGTGGTATTAAGCCTGAAAAGGAAAACTTAGAACCGAAATTGTATTTTCTAGTGCACTGTAAGAGCTGAAACGCTATGTTTATATATGGGCATGCTGAAGTACAGAGCTGCTCTTTAAGGAATGGGTTGAGGGGGTTGGGGACAACTGCGTCAATAGCACCTGTCTGAACAGACTGTAAGTGTGGCAGGGGGCATGCAACTGGTACTGTACCATGCTCAGAGCTTCAGGGCTGGCACATGTGACTAAGTTAATGGTGAAAATCCTGTTTGTGACCACTAACATATGAAGGCCATATCTGGCTTGTGACTTATCCACTGAGGAGACTCTGCCCTAGGCAACTAAGTCTGGGCTCTTCTGTGTATGACAGTTTTTGATGTTGGCATAAAGGTGTGCCCCTTTACACCTCAAAATTGCTCCACCACCCACTCTGACTGTTTATCAGGCCCCAGGAATTTCAAGACAGATGGATAAATGGGTCCTATTTCACAAATAGACATCTAGATTATAAGTTAATAGAGCTTCCGAGGGGTGTCTCTTATGGAATAAGAGACACTGAGTGTGAAGTTTGGGAGAGGGTACCACAAACTGAAACTAATCAGTTCTGTCTGTCCAAATCTCATGAGAGGTGTCTCTTACACCATAAGAGACAGCCCTTGGAAACCCTATTAACTTATTATAAAATCACTCTAGTTCAGCTCAAGTGATTTATAATAGGTTTTGATCCCTTGTTTTTAATTTACTTATGCCATCCCCCTTCCCCCCAGCACTTAAGGGCAGCACCTTCCCCTTATGCTCCTGAATGACAGCACAACCTACATAGGATAAGAGATACACAGGCTCTGCATGCTGATTGGTTGAAATCACCTTAGTGATTTACAATATGTAATCAAAAGAAAAGTCAAAAGACTTGCAAAATAGAATGGCTAAACTATGGAGAATAAACCCTCTTAATGGAATGGGGAGAGGTGGGAGAACTGATGCCTCTTAATGAGATTTTCACAAAAATACATTTTCCCAGATTTTTTGCTCAGTGTTTTATTGTTGTATGCAATGTTGCAGGCAAATGTTGCACAGTGAATTATTAACTTCTGTACAGTTTGAATACATCAATAAAGTAATATAAAAAAGAGGAAGTGTACACATTCCTATGCTAGAAATATTTCAATAATAAATAATATGGTCTACCTGGTAAACAAAAGATTTGAAATGTCACTGATGTAGTAGACCAGAAAGCTTTGTTAGCTTGTATGTAATCAATAAATCAGCAGAAAGTATTATGCAGTTCCCTTTCTGGAGGGCATAATTGGCATTTATAGTGCTGTTTATATGGGCCTGCTACACAAAGCTTTGTAAGAAATTTATTGTCTGTGACACTTAGCAATGTCACAAGCTGCCCTCCGAGAAAATGTATTTTCTTCACACGCAAGCGGAAAGGTCAAGTTTCTAAGTTATTAACAGGACAGAAAGCAAATTCTAACAAGCATTTGTCAATGCCGAATGTTTGCTTGCTGGCATTGGCAGTGGTAGTGTAGAAGTTACAGAGCTGCGTAATAGGAATGGCAGTGAAGTATTGAACTGAAGCCAACCCCACCACTACCCTGCAAAGAGTGACAGGCATTGGGGTGTGCGTTTGGGTCATTTTAGGAATTTTTTCACCAGATTTTCAACATAGCCATTTTAAGACCTCTGCTCATGAATAGTGTCACTGTGATTTTCTTAATTTGTCCCGTACATTGATTTCGCACACCAACTGCGCCATTGTGCGCTACATGGGCGGAAACACATTTTGGGTGAGATTTTAAAAATGACAGCTGTACTGCTCATAAGAAGGTGTGGTAAAATGGCAATGTTGAAAATCTGGAGTGAAAATATTGAAAATTCACGACCTTACGAAGCCGCGTAGGAACTGCGCACTGCATGCTCGTAAAACAGTCATTTTTAGGACTTTTTCACCAAATTTTCAACATAGCCATTTTAAGATGTCTGCTCATGAACAGTGTCACTGTGATTTTCTTAATTTGTCCCGTACGTTGATTTTGCACACCGACTGCGCCATTGTGCGCTACATGGGCGGAAACACATTTTGGGTGAGATTTGAAAAATGACAGCTATACTACTCATAAGAAGGTGTGGTAAAATGGCAATGTTGAAAATCTGGAGTGAAAATATTGAAAATTCGCGAACTTACGAGCCTGCGTGGGAACTACTTAACACTGCAGCTCGTGAAACGGTACATTTTGGGAATTTTGGCGCAAATTTTCAATTTGGGTTTTGAGACCCTTCTCATGATTGATGTCACTGTCATGGCGTTATTCAGGCCCGAAGGGTGATTTCGCAGTCACTGCACAGTCACTGCGTGAAATCACCCTTCGGGCCTGAATAACACCATGACAGTGGCATCAATCATGAGAAGGGGTCCCAAAAACCCCAAGTTGAAAATTTGGCGCAAAAATTCAAAAAAATGCCTGAGATATGCAACAAAGTTGAACCCCTCCATCTAGCCCATTATACAGCTTACCGGTATTTCCTCAGTTCGCGGTCGGCTTTGAAGAGTGCAGACGTGTTCCCGGTCCACGAGATCGTCGCGCCAGAGTCCGGAGGTAAGTATGGGGTGAGGGGGTGTGGAAGGCAGGGTGCGCCCAGTGGGTGGGTGCGGGTTGTGGGAGGTGTGCTGGGAGACTACGTGGGACCGTTTTTTTCAGGTTGAAAAAAAATTGAGACGACGCTGGGACGTTTGCCATGCTGGGGTGGGCTCCCAGCGTGGCACAAGGACGGTGGCGTTCAGCCGACGGGGGATTGGGCACCCCGTCGGCCATGACATTTGTTGCCACGCTGGGGTGGGCTCCAAGCGTGGCACCTTGTACTGGGAGTGAAGCTGGCGAGTTGGGCACCCCGTCGGCACTTGTAAGGGGAGGAGACATATGAAGCCGACGGGGATTGGGCACCCCGTCGGCTATAGGTGTGTGTGTGTGTGTGTGTGTGTGTGTGTGTGGGGGGAGCTGCGCGCGGGCAGGCGATATCTTTCATGCTCACTCAAGCGTAGCTCCCCCTTTCAACTGTATGCCACTGCATTTTGGAGCGTGTCATAGACAGCTCCAAAATGCATTGGCTTACAGGGGCCGCGCCTGCCAGCACACTGACTGAATTGGAGGAGGAGGTGACACACCTCCGAAATCTCAGATGATGGCACTATGTTTTGCATGCGTGCAAGCAAACATAAAATGACTAAATCACACAGGCAACAGGCTGACAGTACTGATGTCTTAGATACTAGTTACTTACACAGAAGGCTAAGATCATTTTGGGATGACACTTTGCAACAAAAGCAAAGTACTGATGTCATCAAACGTTACACAATAAAAATATTTAAAAATTGTTTTAATCTGAAAAGGGGACATTTTTTGCCCTATTCCTTCTACTGGCAACTAGCGCAAAAAAGGCCAGCCATGCATGTCTGCTCCTTGCGGTTTGTCTCATGTAAGTCTCTGAACTCTAAATGTAATAGATCACAGCGGATCACGCTGCTGAATGAGTCCTGTTTTTTTAACTTTTTTTATTGTTTGTAAAGTTTGAATACAGCATGTCATGGGTTAACGTTCAATAAAAAGATAACAAGCACAGATTTCTCCGTCTTACAAAGTTATGCATGGTACATAAAGCAGTGTAGGCAAACATACCTTTCTATGGTTATCTCTATTTTCTCCTTTGATGCAATGCCCTGTTCTTTTCCTCCGTGCTAGGCAGCTTACCTGGAGATGTCATCTGCGAGGTGTACCAAAGAGCATAAAGCATGGAGTAACTTACCTTTCAACAGTCCATCTGCACATGTACGAAGCCCTCATTACCAACCACAATAGGGGATCCCTTTATCTGGTCCTCTGTCTCCGTCTCCCTCTGGTTTTTCATGGCATCACCAGTCTAGATTCGGATTCTTGAGGAAGGTCTCTCTAATAAAGAGCAAGAATGTTTACTTCTTGTTAGAATTATGCAGTATGATTTCTGGGAAGACACATAGTCGCACCATGAGCCCATTAAGGACTGAATGATTCCTTTGATCTTTTTATATGTAGAGTTTCTGGGCCTCCTATGGTTTTAAAAGTGCTAGGGATGGGCAAATTCCATCTTCTATGCTTTGTGTAGTCTTCATGGTAAAGAAAAAACTATTCTTTTTTCACATAGTCTTGATCACAAAGTAGAGGGGGCAGAACTACGCATAGTATCATGACTGCAAAACATCCCAGGTGATTTTTTTTTTTTTTTTACCATTAATGTTTTTCTCCTGTGGTTTGCCATAAGTGGGCTACTCAGCCTGTCTCTGCCTCCCCTGCCCTATACCTACCTCCCAGACTCACTGTGCCCATATTTCCCATGGATTGCCCCCCGCACCGTGGTGGGGCCAGGAAGGGGGTGCCATCCTTTCTCCACCCAGTGTCTCTCATCCTAAACTGTGGTCAGTGGTCCAGGTGGTGATGTGGGGATGGAGGTAGGCAGGTCTCCATTAAGCTGGCACCAACCTTTGCCATTTTCTCCTATGCCCCAGCCATGGCAGCATAAACACGTGTATGTGGAGGAACACACACATTATGGAGCCGCAGCACCTCCCTTTGGCGTAACATAATTCTAGCACTACCACCCAGCCTCCGTAGCAGGTGGCAACCAAGGAGAGGATGGCATGCCTCTCCACCCAAGGAGAGACAGCTGTCCAGAAGATACTCAATCCTCTCCCCAGCAACCAGAGCTTTTTGCTGAGCGCAGGTCACCGGCGTGGTAGAGGTAAGGTGTAAAGCGCTCAGCCCTCCATGTCACTGGGTTGGTTTCACTTCCCTGATTAATTAAACAATGCTCTGTGCAGTGTCTGCTGGAGAGCAGGTCACATGAGTGATTTTCTGTGCAAAAGGATGGCCACATGGTACATGCTGCAGTAAGTTGTCTCCCCCCCTCCAGTGCACCATTTATTTATTGAATTTTGATGACCGGGTAGACCCACTGAGCTCTGGAGGTCCCCTTTTCAGGGGTGACCCAGAGAGACATTACATGAAGTGATACAGGCAGTAAACAGATATAAACATACATACAGGTTCAAAAGTTACAGTTTTTGTCATTGATTCATAACAGTAATGGCATTCTATCCATAATGATTTGGCATTACCCATGAATATTGGTGAGTTACCAAGATAAGGAAAGTTCTGTGTCAAGTTTGAAGTTTGTGCAGGTAAGGTGCTTGGAGTAAGTCGGGGGACTGTCAGGTGCCATGGCATTGGCAAGTACTTGTTTCAGTAGGTGTGCCTTGAGCCTGATACGGAAGTTCATGAGAGAGGGTCTTCCTGTACCACTGGTGGAAGATTGTTCCACAGATAGGGGCTGTGACAGAAAAGATTTCCGGCCTCGCATGTCCTGGCCCGGGGGTTTCTGGAGGTCTATCCAGAGGTCCTCAGGGCTCGAGGGTTGTGTTTGGAGGCTAAGGTAGTTGAGAGGCTGGGTGGAGCTGCAGGGCTGAGTAATTTAAATGCTAGGCAGAGGAGAGGTATTGGAGGTAGCTTCAAAAAGCCCACTGTAGTTTGGCTAGTGTATTGCAGTGGTGGCTTCTTGGTGATCTTGGGTCCGAACCGTGCTACCTTGTTGTATAGAATCTGCAGCGGTGAACTACATTGGCCATTCCCTGTATTACAGGGCCTGCGAAGGTCAGTGTGGGTAGTAAATTCTTGGGCAATGGAGAGCTTGGCTTCCGTATAAGCTGATCCTTAATCCAATACAGGATGCCAAGCTTCCCATGTATGGTCTTGGTCACTTGTTCCACATGGTCCTTTAAGGTGAGACCTTGGTCAAGTGTAAGCCCTAGGTATTTTAAGGAGGCACAACTTCAATGCTGGTCCCTGCCAGTGATTTGAGCTGTAGGGTGCTGGTCCTGTCTTTTCCCAGGGATCTGGACCCGAACAGCATGACTTTTGTTTTGCCTATGTTCAAGACCATTCTGTTTATTTTAGCCAGTTCTCTAGTGACATTAGGTCAGATTGGAATAAGGAGCTAAGAGCCTCCAGGTTATCCGAGGAGTGGTATATGCGATGTCATCTGCATATTGTACTATTGCACTATCCCCGCAGTGGAGTTTTAGGTCATTGGTAAACAGCAAGAATAATAGGGGACCAAGGATTGAGCCCTCTTTAAGGGGTAGCGGGTCAGAAAGTGCACCCTTCCAGCTAACTCTCTGGGTGCGGCCAGATAAATAGCTCTCAAACCACTTGACAGCCAGAGGGTCTAGGCCTATCTTTTTAAGTTTTACTATTTTATTTATTTAACCAGAAGTAGCACACTAAGCTGAAAGCTTTTTTACAGGGGCAACCTGGGAGCACAGGGAAGTTAAGTGACTTGCTCAGGGTCACACAGTATGCAAGTGGAAGCTGTGGGATTCAAACCTAGGTCTGGTCTGCTGGATGTCACCAGATTTGCAGCTCAGAGCCTTAAACCCCTGCGCTATACTGCCTCCCAAGCCTCCTACTAGCAGGAGGTTGTGGTCAACAAAGTTGAAGGCCTTGGACAGGTCAATGAATACCGCGCCAGAGGGGGTCCCTTTGTCCATGGCATTGAGTACATCTGTCGTGAGGTTCATGAGGGTAGTGTCCATGCCATGGTTAGTTTGAAAACCGTGTTGAGAGGAGGCCAGTAGTTGGTGAGTCTCCAGGTAATTGTGGAGTTGGCTATATATTAGTCTTTCCTGCAGTTTGGTGAGCAGACATAGCAGGGAAATTGGCCTGTAGTTGCTGGTGTGCTCCCTGGAGCCACCCTCGTGGATGGGAACCACATTTGCCTGTTTCCACTGGTGGGGTACAGTGCCTTCCAGCAGGGATCTATTTAAGAGCCAGGTCAAGGGTCTGGAGAGGGATTGGGCTCCATCCTTGAGTAGCCTGGGATTAATTCCATCAGGTCTGCCTGGGCCTTTGATTTTCAGGGCCCTTAGGAGGGTTTGCACCTCTTTGGTCCTGACCAGCCTTAAGTAGAATAGTGGTCATCGAAGTGTTGGGGGTTCAGTCTCGTTGGGTGCCAGGGCGTGAGGGGGTAGTCCAGCCTTATATGCATCAAGGTTGGTGAAGTGAAGGTTGAGGGCTGTGGCAATTTGTGGGCCATCATTCACTAGCTTATCATTGACTTCCATGGGGACTGGTTCAGCCTTGGTGTTTCCTCTGATCAGCTCATTGATATGAGACCAAAATAGTTTAGAGCTACCAGGGGCAGTTCAAGTAACTTTAATTTGGGGGGCAAAAATTTCAGTAAAAGGGCCGGGGTCTGGGGGCCACCCAGGCTCCCAGAAAAGTTTATAATTTTTGCAGTGTTTTTTTTTTTATCATAGAATAATTGTTATTGTTTTTTCCAATTCTATAATCATACAATACCTTGCACATTATATTCCAAACAGGAAAGCTAATGTTGCATTAAGGCACTTCAATACTATATGCATATACAGGTATACATCACAAAAGAAAAGACGGCTTGGGTACAAAGCTATATAAAATGGCTGATACATTGGCCTTTTCCTAACCACATATCTGTCCAATATAAACAGCTCAGCTTAATAGTTCACCTTGGGCTGGCCTGCTGGCGCAGCGGTTGGATTTCCGCTTGCGACGCCAGCGACCTGGGTTCAGGAATGAACCCGGGTCACTGGAGGGCCAGCTGGGAGAGAAGGATCGAGCATCCTATAGACAGCTCTCCTTCTCCGGGGGGGAGGGTAGGGGACTGGTCCGGCGCCTGCTGGCTCCTAGTGGAGGCTGGGAGTAACACAGGATGCACGGCCCAAAGTTAACTGGGGGAGGAGTGGACATCGGCATATGCCATGACGTCACCACGCTGCCCCCGACAGAAAAATGGAAAAATTGCTCGCTGGACTCCGGATGATGGCTGTCTGTTCCCTGAGTGCCTCCAGTACCTTCCCAGGGCCTCCTGTTCCTCAGCAGCATCCCCGGGCCCTAATTAGTGTGTGCTGGGGCCATCCCTCTCCCTGGTGCCCTTGTCCCTTGGAGGAGGGGGACCCGCCCGGCGAAGGGATACGCCGGGATATCCTGGGGATCGGCTGCGATCTGAGGACCAGAGGAGAGCTGGGTAAGGGCAGTGGGGCTGGGGGGGCACTTGTGGAGCCTGAAGGAGTGGGGACCAGCAAAGCATGGGAGGCGGAAAAAAAAAATAGTTCACCTTATCTCACATATAGCTTATACTCACACATAGGTCATATAAACACATTGTCTTCAGTGACCAGCTTTCCAGCTACACTTAAAGGCCAGTCACATAACTAGAGTCAGGAATAATGAAGGGAGGAGAGAAAAGATAAAATGACTTGGGCCTTAGTATAGCAGCAGCTAATAGCTCATCTGAGTATGTACAAAGAAATCAGGTCCTAGTTCTCGTACTTCAGGTTGTATGAATGGGAGCTGTCATTCTTGTAGTAGTCAAGATGGGTGGGTTCCCAGGATGAGGGGGGAGGAATTCAGCACAATGCAGAGTTAAGATAGGCCTTCCATTTGGAAAGGTATGTTGACATCTGCCCTCTAGTGACATAAGTAAGCCTTTCAAAAATGGCCAGTCTGGCTATGACTGACTGCCATAAGGAGATAGGCGGGGGTAGAGGTTGCTGTCAGTGTCTCAAAAGAAGTCGTTTGGCCTCCAGCAAAACTACCAGGACCCAATTTTGTTGCTGTGGTCTTAGGTGCTCTAGTTGTGCCTGATCTCCCAGCAGTAGCATGGGATGCGAAAGGTCTATGGGCTGTCCCAGCACCCCGGAACAGTCCATTGCTTCTGTGGACCAGAAGGGAACTAAGGCTTGACACTGCCATAGAAGATGCAGAATGTCAGCAGGGCTGTGCTCACATCTCCAGCATCGTGCATGCGGAAGGTTCCCCCATTTGAATAAGGCAGCCGGTGTTCTATACCATCTAAGAAGTATCTTAAGTTGAATCAGCTGACTCTTAGTGTCTTTATAGGTAGAGTGTGCCACTTGTAGGCAGTGGGACCAAACCTCTGGGCCAATATGACGCCTCATATCCATGCTTCATGCCGTTCTACATACCACTGTATGATCCGATTGCGCCTTGCACCACGTATTGTAAAATCTGCCCGCTAAACCTCAAAAGGAGGGTTTTTGATGTAGTGAGGATAACCACAGCCATCTCAATTCCCCTTTAGTGGTCCATTCTATGGCCTGTACTGTGTTACGAAGTTGCAGAAACTTCCAGAAGTCCTGCTACTGTAATGAGTAGAGTGTTTGGAGTTGTTCAAACTACATAAGAGTATTGGTGTTTGGTAGGTAGAGATCTTGCACGATACAAATCCCCTTTCCCTCCCATGAAGACCAAGTCAGGGGTTTGTTGTCCACCATTAAAAGCCAGTTATGCCAGAGGTCTAGATACCTAAAAGGTATCATGGCCCCTTGATTTGTTGTCTTGGCCACCTTCCTAAGGCAGAACCAGGCTCTCCTAGTCGCGGCCATAACTGGGGTGAGCTTGTCTGGGGATATAGCGATACAAGTTAAAAGTAGACTGAGGGGAGTGGGCTGAAAACTTTGCCTTTCAAGTTGTATCCATGAGGGAAGTTGGGACAAACCATTCGACCGCTTGGGCAGCTAAGAAAGACCAGTAGTAGCCCCGGAGCCAGGAAAGCCCAAAGCCCCCACCGCGACCAGTGTGCTCGTAGTTTATGTACACCCCACCTTGGCTTTCTCCCTTCCCACAGGAAGGATGAAATTAACATATCTAATGAGCAAAATACCTTGTCTGGCAAAATTATGGGAAGGTTATTCAGCAAATATGCTACTCTGGGCAGCAGGAGCATTCAAAGTGCCGCAACTTTCCCTGTAAGAGAGAGATTCAGTCGTCACCAACGTGCTGTTTCAATCATCAGCTGGGTGAGAAACGGGGCCAAATTCCTAGATTCTATCTGCCCCCAAACAAAGGGAATGTGAATACCCAAGTATAATAGATTATTAGGAGCCCATGATAATCCCAACCCCCGCAGACAGCCCTTAGTGCAGGCTGCGTTCTAAGGGGTGACCCTGGTTTCCTTTTGGTTGACTTGTAACCCTGATATTCTGGTGAATGTTTGTAGAGTCTCTACCACCGGGTGTAGGGACTCCTGTGGGTGGGAAAGAGTAAGAAGTAAATCATCCGCGTACGTGTTTGTGAGATAAGAGTGGTCCCCTACCGAAATACCCTTAATCGCTTTGTTGGCCTGGAGTACTCAGATAAGAGGAACCAGTGCTAGCAGAAAAAGCAGTGGTGATAGCAGGCACCCCTGCTGAGTGCCTCGCTGCAGGGGAAAGGGCATGGATGTGTCCCTGTTGGTGAGTATTTTGGCCATAGGTATATTGTACAAGACATGGATCCATTGTTTAAAGTAAGTGCCAAAGCCATACAAATTAAGCACCTCATGCAAGTAGGGCCATTTGACCAAATCAAAGGCTTTCGAGAAGTCAACCACTATAGCTGCCATAGGGATGGAGGACTGGAGGGCTAGCCACTTGATGTTAAGCACAAGATGAATGTTGTCGGCCACAGCCCTACCTTTGATAAATCCGGCTTGAGAAGGGTGTACTATGGAGGGTAAGATGTCCATCATGCAATTGGTAAGTATTTGGCCACTATCTTGGTGTCTATGGAAATTAATGAAATAGGGCGATAGTTTGTGCAGATTAGCGGGTCGTCTGACTTTTTCGGAATGAGAATGATTAGGGCCTCTCACATTGTTGGTGGGAGGGCACCAGTCGAGTGCACTTCCTGAAGGGCGGCAAGTAGTGGGGCTCTAATTTCGGGGCTAATTATGCGATATAGTTCAGTGGTCACGCCATCCGGCCCTGGAGATTTGCCCTTTGCTAGCTGAAATAATGGCACATTGATTTCTGCCTCTGTGAGAGGGGCATCCAATGTGCCCTTCATAACTTCTGAGAGCTGGGGAATGTGAGTTATTGAGCAAATGTCCTTTAGAGAGGCTCTCATTTGATTCTTCTCTTGGGGCATTTGTGATTGGTACAACTGCAGGTAAAATTGTGTCATGCATTCATTAATTTGCTTAGTGTCCGTAACTACCTCCGCCTTGGCATTCTTGAGGGCGTGAATGTGGAAGGCAGCTTGTTCTTTCCTCAGCTGGTATGCCAGCAGTTTCCCACTCTTATCCCCACCTTCCCAATATGCATGTTTAGTCCTAGTCATATACCACTCAACTTGTTGATGGAGTATTGTGTTTATACGATATTTTAGCCCAACAGTCTCCCGGAGTTTAGTTGCGTCAGGACACCCAGCAGTAGTTGCCTTAAACTGTGATTCCAGTGGCTGACAGTTCTGCTTGGAGCCCAATAAGCTCCCCTTTTCTCTCCCTCTTCCTTTGAGCCACAAAAGCTATGTTGTGCCCCATAAGCACAGCTTTAAAAGTCTCCCAAACCATGGCTGCAGAAGTATCCCCTGGCTTATTATGGGCGAAGTAGTCTCGGTAGGCATCCTGAACCATACTACGAAAAGAGGGATCTTTGATCAATAAGGGGTTGCAGTGCCACCTAGTGCCAGTGCCCTGTTGCTCTTCAGGTAAGAAGGTACAGGAAACAGGGGCGTGGTCCGATACCAGGATGTCATTGATCTTGGATGTTACAATGTCCTGGGCTGCATACGAATTTGTAAGCCAGAAGTCAATATGGCTGTAGGTTGTGTGTTCTGCCAAGAAGAAAGAGTAGTCCTTCCCTGTAGGGTGGTCTTTCTGCCAGACATCGACCATACCCCATTCCCTCATCATTTCCTGTAGTATGCCCACTGCCTTAGTGTGGGTTTG
Organism: Neoceratodus forsteri; assembly: GCA_016271365.2. Lineage (NCBI taxonomy): Eukaryota > Metazoa > Chordata > Ceratodontiformes > Ceratodontidae > Neoceratodus > Neoceratodus forsteri. Next base: position 761,892,455 of record CM057453.1, read on the forward strand.
CAGGGTGGGCTTGGACTTATCTAGGGCTAGATTAAAATCTCCCCCTATCATGATTGGGATATTATGGTAGCCTTCAGTAAGGGATTCCAAGGTGTGATTGAAATCTAGAAATAGCTCGGGAGAGTCTGAGTTCGGGCCATAAATATTAGCTAACACCGCAAGCCCCCCCGGGTAAGAGAACCTGGTCCCTATCCATCGGCCTTGGGTATCCGTGATGGTTTCATCTACCGTCCATGGACATGACTTTTTGACCAGAATGGCAACTCCCTTGGACTTGTTCTCAGCCAAGCTGGTGATTACTGTCCCTACCCATGACCTTTTGAGCCACCCAACAGTCCTTGCAGTGAGATGCGTCTCTTGAATCAGTACAATGTCTGCCTGCAAGGAATGCAAGTGTTTAAGGACAACAGATCGTTTAGTTGGATGATTCAGCCCCTTTACATTCCAGGATATGAGCTTGATCCCCATTCTGGAGTACGGCTCTGCTATACTGAGGATTAAGAGAAAAGGTACTTACCCCAGGAGCCCTGAGAGTGTAGGATAAGGTAATTAATCAGGATACCTGAGGTATGGTAAGATAGGTTATTCAGCAGGAGAGAAACCAGGAAGATTTGCAAGAGAAAATACAGCACAAATGACCTAGTGGTGAGGGAGGGAAAAAAACAAAACCAAAAAAAACCCCACAGATATAGGTGAATGTAATACACTCTAAACCAACAAATTATATGCAATTTGTAAAGGTACCCACTAAACTGTAGGCTAAACAGTGATATAAATGATGTCCTATTAAATGCAAATACCAGGTACAGTATATAGAAAAGAACAAGCAATAAGCTAGTGAGATTTGGAGTACACACAATGGTGCTGTTCCCTTGCCAACCGCAGGGGTAAGCACTCCACCGTGCTAGCCAAATGCTCAAGTAAGGGAGAGAGGAGTCGAGCCGTTCAACTTCCTGTAGCTCGCACCCCAGCCTTACCTAGTCAATTCTGAATCATACATACCACCCAAAAATAGATTGGGTGGGGCATCCAAGTCTAAGGGGGGGAAGGGGGAGCAAGAGTTGTGACTGTCCACCTTCAGCATCCAATCTGTGCGAGGCCTTGACATGCCTGCTGCCCTGAATCCTCCTCTACTAACAACGTGGGTTGATACGTCCTGAGAGTAATCCCATAGATCAAAGCCAGTGGCAGTGGGGGGAGGGGAGCCCCTGGTCAGAGGGTATTCCCTCACCTCACCAATTGCAAAGCTAGGAAATCCAGCCAAGACTCGAGTGTATAAATGTAGAGCCTCTCAGGTGAGGTGCTTGTGCAGCAAGTTAAGCGATGAGGAGGAAGGGAAAAGAGAGTAGCTCACAAAACCCCCGTGTCCTGTTCTCATTTTTACAGGAACATATTCCAACCCCGATTGATAGTACACCCAGAAAAACGTTGAGGGGGGTGGAAGATAGCTCCCAGCAGTGTGGAAGGATAGTAACAAAGAGGGTCACTTATGATATTCAATCCAGTGGGGCAGCTCTGTTGTTCAGGAGAGAGTCTGTGATTGTGTTCTGCAGATCCTTTGTCAGAGCCTCCACAAAAGGCATTGTTACTGGTCTAATTGGGAGTGTAGCAGTGTCTATAAGTTCTTCTGTTTATGGCAGAGAGTCAGTCCAGGATCCCATTTCTACTGCTTCCATTAGAGTCTCGTCAGGTATATCTTCTGGGTCAGGCCACAATGTATAGAGAGATTCATCTTTTGTTAGCTTGGCAGGAGGTGCCATTTCTTGTCCCCCAACGAAATCCAAATTGCTATTGGACCGATATCCCGTGGTGGCTTGATGGAGGAGGAGACACCAGGTACCCTTGGATGAGCGTCTGTATTTCCAAAACTCTCCATTTCAACTTGTAGAGGATGAGAAAGACTGGGGGATCCATTTACTGAGGGAGTCGTCCGACCTTTATTTTGATCCCTCTGGATGCTGCTGCTAGGAGATTGGTTCCTGCTGTCCTTATCAGGGCAACAAGGTTTCCTGGGAGATGGAGTTTTTGGGGACAGTCGTGGCCAGTGTTTGGAGATCCAGATTTCTACCTCTTGGGGAGATTCTGCCACTGTTTCCTTCCCCTCTTTGGATACAGTCGGTAAGCAAGCTGATGAAACTAATATTTGACACCTTGCTGGGCCAAAAACTTTTTAATAGGAGCAAAGGATTTCCTCCAGGCTGCCACTTCAGCCGAGAAATCCCGGTGAAAAGAAACTTTTACACCCCGCCATGTCACATCTCCCAAATCCCTGGCAGCTCTCAATACTCTCTCTTTCATAGAGTATTTAAGAAGGTAGGCAACTATGGGTTGTGGCGTTGAGCTCATCGGTTGGGGGCCTCCAGGAACCCGATGCGCCCTTTCAACATCTAGTGGACCATGCCACCTATCCCTCATCATCTTAGGGATTTCATCATTTAGAAAGCGTTCAGTGTTAGCTCCTTCTGATCCCTCGGGAATGCCCAATATTCTTATGTTGTTCTGCCCGCTGCAGTTGTCTTGGTCCTCAGCCCTCTGCCACAGGGTAGCTAACTTGCTCTCATGGTCCTGAAGAAGTTGCAGGATTTTGGCCTGACTTAATTCTAAGCTCTCAGTCTTTTGCTCCACCACGTTCACTTTGTCATTTAAAACATGCACCTCAGCAACAGTACCAGCTAGGGTAGTCAATATAGAGTTGACCCTTGAGAGCAGTGTTTCCAACAAGGTTGTTATATGTTGCAAGGAGGTATGAACATCTGGCGGGTGTGCAGAGGGTTATGAGGCCATGGTGGGCAAGCCTTGTGGAGGTTGTGGTAGTGAAGCCATCAGGGAGATCTGTGCAGGTAAGGCTTGGTTCAGTCTGTGTCTTGGCCCGGTCAAGAAACAATGCCTCTTGGTTTGTGCAAGGGGAAGGTATCGAACTGGACATCGACCTGTACTTTGGCATCAGCTCTGACTCCCCTGAGCGTAGAGGGTTCACAGCATACTTGAAGCCCGATCGATGTCGCATGTAGGACCGGCGTTACTAGACAATTGGCAGTATCCCGATCGCAGAAGATTGCCTCGTCGAGCTGACCCTTTGTGGCTTCAGAAGCATGCTGGGGCTTTTTTGGGGGAGAATTATCCCTAGATGCCAATTTTATTCCACGAATTGGCTTAGCTGGGGTTTGAGCTGTGATTTTAGGTGGCCATCTCCTTCAGCATCCAAGCCACACCCCCATAATTTTTGCAGTGTTTTTGAGGAATTGTTGTTGTTACACAGTGATTAATTCATAAAAATATATTTTGTCATGTCAAGAATTTATTCCTGAATAATCAGATTGAACTCATTACCTTGAGCAGGGCGTATAACAGGCATTTACAATTATTTGCGATACGTAACCATTCTGACAATTTAGATTTGAAAACCAAACCAAAAAAAGACAGGTAATGATTTGTCACATGCAGTGATAGAAAGTTATAGAGACAGTGAAGCTGGTGTAGTAAGGCCCTTCAGCCAACACATGTTCTAAGCATGGGGATTTTGTGGTAGGCAGTGGCTGCTGATCTAGTTTGAGTCTGGGTGGCTCTAGGTAGGAAGGAGGAGTTGTAGATAGCTGGTGATTTATTCATGACAGTTTTTCTTGCCATGATACTCAGAAGAATTTTGACTCTGGAGGACAGGGTAGGCAAGTTGGCTTTTTTGAGCAGAGCACAGTGGTTGGTCCAGATGTGGAGTGGTATTAGAAATTGGGCAATCTAGTTGTACAGGGTTCTGGCCCTGTGGAGCTCAGAATCAGCTGCCACAGAGTAGAGGGTATTGCCATAGTTGGTAAGTGGGAGAAGGAATGATTGGGCCAAGAGGTGTAATGTTGAGGAAAGGAAGTTGTTGATCCTGTACAAAGCGCCCAGTCTTTGGTGTGTTGTTTGTACCAGGTGGGTAACATAGCTACTAAATGTTAGGTTGGAGTCCATGTAGAGGCCCAGGTATTTGACAGGGACTTTACTGATGCTTGTCCAGTTTAGGGTAGTTATTGATGTGCTGACACTTTGAGGCAGGGTTTTTTTTTTTGCATTGTAGAATGTCATGTATTTAGTTTTTGTGGTGTTTAACACAAGTTTGTGATCAGTCAACCTCACTAATCAAACCAATAAATTGAATTATAGTAAACAAGTGCAGTCTTCTTGCAGATATAAATTACATTGTGACTCCCCTCACAACCATCCCAATGCACACTTTGCCAGAAACACACACACACACACACACACACCCCACCTCACTGGTAAATATGTATTCACTGCAGCATGACACGTGCATATGAAGAACAGAGTTCACCTGAGCCTGGTTAAACAACACTGTCTGCACAAAAACAACAAACTGTCACTGAGCAATGGTGTAACCAATCACACGTACAAGCCTATGTTACTTTAAGGCAGTGTGGAGAGAGCAGAAGTAAAATGTGTATGTGCATCATACTGCCTGTTGCTTAGTGCCAGTTTGTTGGTTTGTACCAAGTGATTTACTGATTTAATAACTGAATAACAAAACAAATAACATTTAAAAAAAGGTTAAACTGTGTTGTAAAAATAAATTTTTCCTTTGGCTTATTATTATTTCTTTCTGCAAAGCCCAGGCTATGTGACAGCATTGTCAACAACAATCCTGTCTCTTTTTCTCTCTATGTCATTCACCTCCTGGTTGACAGTGAAAATGCAGGAATGACAGGAGACATAAGATATGATGACTAGGAAAATCATGCTAGTCACAGTTTTGCTTATCAAATTATAACACACAGTTGCATATATTTGCTATACTATACCAATCTTGCAATTATGTTTTTCAATGTTTTAATCACAGAACTACACAAACAAATGGAGTGGCACATCAAAACAACATAGCAAATTTAAGAGAGCGTTATTCTTTTTAAGAAAATCATGCAGTTTCATTTTATTTCTGAACCAAAAAATGACACACACACCTAGTGTCAGTGAACACTTCACAAATTCCTGAGGAGCGGTGATATTCAGCAACACAGGATGCCTTTTAAATGTTTGTGCCACGGTACATAGATCCTGACTGACCGACACTCACTACTACTCACGAACAAATGTAGCTTCAGGCAATTAAAAAAAGAAGTTATTTTCTAGTTATAGTCATGTGTGCATGTGACTGACCAAAACTTAATTTGGAACAGCAAAAAAAATATTTGTATGATACTTATACAAATAGCTGCATCTTATTCTTTACACTACTATAGCAAGCTATAGTGAAAAAAAACGATTAAAATGCAGTTCTTCTTTTTAAATATGAGGAGATTTTCTTCACTATTTAGATGATGTCTGAGACACTCACGTGCGTAGTAGCCTACAATCTGCATTTGAGGATGAAGTAAGTCAACAATCAACATATTTTGAAATAGTGCCCAATTTCAAGCAGTTATGTGGCAAATATAAATATTTAACTTAAAAAACCTGCAGAAGCCCTTTAAAACAGATCTCTTAATACTCGTTTCCTCCTTACCTCAGCTTCCCTGAAACAGGACGCATTCACTCTCAGCCGGTGGAAACGATGCAAGTGGCATACTGCTCGACTATTAGGAGTTCCTGGCCCAATTCCTGATTGAAATGCAATGGAATTCTTACAAAGGCACAATTTACTTCTATTTTTTTTACTTTAGTCAACCAGTGCTGAGAATTGTTCATGCCTTATGCTACACAGAAACAGATGACCGATGCAGCATAAAAATTTGTACAACTCCCGCTCAAAGTAGTGGCTGCTATGCAGCTAAGAGCGTAGGCTGTGCTCTTATTTTTGATTGGCCTGTAGAGAGAATTTTTTTGACTACTTCTCCCAGTATTACTATGGCGACAGGCGACGTGTGGGTTCTGCCCAAGACATCATAGAAATACTATATATCAGGGACTCCCTGGGACAAACAATAGAAAAATTATGTTTCCTGTATCAGTTGTATGACAGGCAAACAGATTACTGAATTACTGTTGTAGTCTGCAGCCGTCTAAAATCACCTTTTTACCAGGGGGCACATTCAGCACAAATATAAGTTTGTCCAGTGCTGGACTGCATGATCCGTGAATTGTTAATTAAAAAAAAAAACATTCAAATGTGGGGGGGCCGAAATACATATGTGGCCCCCTCTTGCATACAAGTGGGGCAGCCATGGCCAGGCCGGTCCCCCCATTTTAGCTGCCACTGGGGCTACCTAAGCAATTTTTTTAAAGGCATGTGACATACTCCCTTTTAGCCAATTTTATGGTGCTCTTGCATTTGTTATGCAGGGCTTTATATGTCACAAGGTCGGCCTGGAGAGAGGACTTCTTAAACCTCTTCCAGGCCTTATGTCAGTTGATCATTAGGGCTTTTAGTGTTGGAGAGATCCACTTGTAGCAGCTGTCTTTTACTCTGAGCTTCTTTAGCGGGGCAACGAGGTTGGCTGCTTTAGTCAATGAGCTGTGGAATAATTCTAGTGCCTCATCCACGGAGGGGAGGAGTCTGATAGGTCTCCAGTCCAGGTTACTGAGGTAGTCATTGTATTATGCCACTGAGAAGCTTGAGTAATCTTGGGCGGTCAATATTCTGGGTTGGACTTTGGGCACATTGTTCCTCCAGATGCAAAATATTGGGGAGTGGTCACTCAGGACATCGGCCATGAGCCCAGCTTTCTGGATATCGGTGGGGATTGTCACCAGAGTCCAGTCCAGGATGGTGTGATTCCCTGACTTATGGTTCAACCTGGTGGGTTCTGATATAACCCGTACCAGAGTCTCCTCTTGTGTTAGGGACATGAGATCTTTATTGGGGTCATGGGCCCAATTTAGGTTGAAGTCCCCCAGAATGAGAAGCTCCGTGGTGCCATCTTTAGTTGTGGTTCTGGTGATAGCCTCTAGGGATTGGAGAGCCGTCTTTGGGGGATTGTAGACACATCCTATAATGAGGTGCTTGGACTAGCCGAGGGTGAACTGTATAAATATCGATTCACTGTCTAGGGCGGAGTTCAGCTTCAGGGTTAGGTTTGACACCATTAGGTAGTCTTTTGTGTATATTAACACACCACCCCCTCTTTTTCTCTCCCTATCCTTGCAGAAGATGTATCCTTGTGCCAAGATCTCATGGCAGAGGATGTTGGTCTTAAGCCAGGTCTCTGAGATGGCCAGAATATCTGGCTTGTAGAGGTCAAGCCAGGCTTGCACCTTTTGCATTTTCAGTCTGAGGCTGCAGACATTCATGTGCGCAATCTTCAAACCCTTGGAGAGTGCCCAATGAGAGTATTGTGGGGAGGATATTGAGATATTGGCGATGGGAGGACTTGGGTTGGGCTGGATGTTACCTGCCAGGAGAAGTAGTGCCACCAGCAGGCCAAGTAGCTTGGGGCAGGCTGATAAGATTAGGTTGCTTCTCGGTCACCTACTAGTAAAGTGGAATGACTCGTAGCATATGCCCCATCTCACTAGCTCATGGGTTATCAGTAAGGATTGTAGCGAGCATAGGACTTGGTGCAATGTAGGTCCCTGGGAGGAGTATCCTTGTCATGCAGTCCTCTCACGTCTCAGTCTCCTTGGCCTACCATCAAGTCCACCCATAGTAGGGACAGAATGTAGAGTATTGCCAGGAGTACTCCCTTGTTGGGGAGTAGAGTACATGGCTTTTTTTACCATACAGCCCAGGACCATGCTTTCGCAGTCAGAGATTGAGAGCAGAAGCAGTAAAATGTGTCTCTGAATGCTGAAAAAATAAATCAATCACATTAGTCTGGGGGCCCAGGCCTGAAAGTATTGGCAACATTGCCCCCCCCCCGTACAGAAAGCAGCAACTATGTTATTTTGATAGAAGTGTCCTTTAGGTACTTATCTAGGGTGGATATGGTCTTGTAAAGTGGTAGCAAGGTATGCCAACGCAAGATTTTTGTACCCATGTCAAAACAACATTTTGCATAAGTGAAAAGGCTACAAAAATATAATAAAGTTGTCAAGACAAGTTTGAAAGTAAAAATGACCAATAAAATGGGATTTAAACAATTTTAAAAGACAAAAACAAATCTTAGTCATGCAAAAGGTTTCTTTGACACAAATTATTACTACTTTATTTTAAAAGACAAAAACAAATTTTAGTCATATAAAAGATTTATTTGACACAAATTATTAATAAGGTTCATTACTTAAAGAATGTTGGCCTTGTGGTTTGTATTAATAAATGCACATATTATTCACTGACACAAACGTTTTAAATACCGTATTCATCATACTAGAAGCCAGGTATACTACTGCGCATCATGGTGCTAGCAAAACACTAATAACCAATGGACTCCCTCTCAGCGATGGGCAATATGACAGCATATATGTGTGTCTAGCCTTTTTCAATATATTTGTCATACACTACATGTCTAAGTCTGAATCATCTGTAGAATCAGACTCATCTGGATCCACACTGGCAACTTTATGAGGATTAATAGCAGTCCTCACCACCAGTATACAAGAATGTCTGTGTGCACGCCGTGCTCTGCCTAGAACAACTGCAGTTGCATTAACACTTGGCTTTTTTACACCCACATGTAATGAGTTCCAGGAGTGCTGCAGGGATCTGTGTCATTAGTGTTGAAGAAATGTGTCCATCCTTGTCGTGATGCCAGCCATTTCCAATTGGGGATGGGATGTCAGGCTGAACCTCTAGGGCATGGTTCCAGATAAGGGTCTGGTAATTTGCGTGCTTGGTATGTTGCAGAAGACTATCAGAAGTTGGGGGGAGGGCTTCATTCCAGGCCTGTTTATGAGAGAAAAACTTATATCGCACACCATTTATATCTGCTGAGTTAGTTGTTGAGTCATAGAGAAGAGTTATTAGAAGTTCCACTGATTTCAATTGTATAACCCCTAGGTGGTGCTATCCCAAGGGCTACTACCCCTGCCTGCTTGGCTAGTAGTAGATTAAGGAGCATGAGTTCTGAAACGGGTGCCTCCAACCAGAGGTCAGGGTTGGTAGTGGTCAAGCTAACCTGGGCACAGCCTTCCAGGGCACTGTAACCCCCTCTTTTCTTACTAGTGGCCAGAACAATACACAATAATCACTTTCACAATACCCCTGATACACCACACAAGTACCCACATTGTTTGCACTTACCACCAGGGCTTTCCTCTGGCTCTGCCCTGAGAACCCCCGGTAAAACAAGGTTATACACAGCAATTAACAGCAGTACAGTACTCTTGCATAAACTTGAACCACAGTCAGGGTAAATGCAAAAAAGAGTTAGATCTGATTTATTTAAGGGACTTGAACAAGGGAGGGGCGTAATCAGGTTAATTTGCTTAAAGGCTCTATCAATCAAACAGTTATGCATGCACTTCAGGGTCCATAAACAGTCACACACTCTGGGTACCTAGTTGGAGAATGGTGGGCTAGCCAGGAATGTCGCAGCTGGTTGGGGCCCTATGATGGAAGAAAACAACATGCACAACGCACACTATTTGTAATCCGAAGCCGGAGGGCTCAGTTCGCGAAAAGAAAACAAATACCTAGGTTTTTGGATAGACAAGAGACTGAACTTTGAATATTACATCAATGAGAAGATAAACAAACTGAATGGAAGACTTGGGGCCCTGTGTAGAACAGGTCATTGCATAAATGAATCTATGAAGAAGTCCATGGTAAACCATATGTTGGTACCAGTATTAGACTACGGAATAAATATTTATATGTTTGCCAGGGTCTCTGAAATAAAAAGGGTCGAAACTATGTACCATAAGTTGACAAGATTTGCTTTGAAAGAAGATAGGAGGATCCACAATTGTAAACTATATGAGAAGTTAAATTGTCTCACCCTAGAAAATAAATGAAACATTGTTTGGGTTACTATGACAAGGCAACTTTTGGATTCAGGGAGACCATTTTACTTAAGTGAAAAACTACAGAAAGTGGAACATACTTATGAACTGAGACACACAACAAAACTGAGGGAGTTCAAAATAATCACACCAAGACCTAGGATAGGAGAAATGTCGTTTGCCTATGTAGCAATACAATTCTGGAATTAGTTAAAGATTCAAGGGAAAAACATAGATATGGGTTCACATGAATGTAATACTGCCTTGAAAAACGAATTAGCAGTAAGATGTACCTGCTTTGATTAAGTATAAAGGGTTTTAAGTAAACTGTATGTAAACTTTTGTACGTTAGATATAATTGATATGTGTAGCTGATTATCAACATCTAAAACAAGAACACCTTGTAAATAGGATTTTTTCCTAACGGTGTAAAAATTAGTCATATTTGTATCCTGTATCAAAATAAATGCTTTTTACTACTACTACTACAAAAACAACAAGTCAAACAGATGACACACTTTTAGATTAGGGTGTTGTTGCAGGGAGCTCCCTGATGATTACTCACGATACCCAAGACTGGACACAGGCTGGACAAAAATCGAGACAGCAGGTAGTTAATCTGGAGTGCCAGGAGAAGCAGGGCCCACGCGATTCGCCGAGGCATTGTTCCTGTTCAAGCATGGAGCAGGGGGCTGATCCCCAGGCAGGTCTCTCGTCAGTGGCTTTTTCTGTTCAGTGGGGTAGTCTGGCAGGGCCAGCGTGGCATGGCCCAAGCCAAATGGAAATGAACGCGGATTCAGTCCGATTAGGCTGGATAAAGCTTCCAGCAAGCAGAACACAGTTCACACAGTGGAGAACCAAATCAAGACCCACTTTCAATACACAGCACATTTACATGTAAAGGATTGTATGGTACCAGCAAGCAGAACACAATTCACACAGTGGGGAACCAAATCACGACCCACTTTCAATACACAGCACATTTACATGTAAAGGATTGTATGGTACCAGCAAGCAGAACACAAATCATACAGTGGGGAACCAAATCACGACCCACTTTCAATACACAGCACATTTACATGTAAAGGATTCTACGGTACCAGCAAGCAGAACACAGTTCACACAGTGGGGAACCAAATCACGACCCACTTTCAATACAGAGCACATTTACATGTAAGGAAATTCTACTGTACCACGCAAACCGCACTCCGGTCACGATCGCAAAGTCTCTGCACATACTGGGGATTCAAAAGAAGCTGGAAATCCTGACAGGCTGATCGCATTCAGCAAAATCTTTGGTCTTCTTCAGGTATGAGCCTGGTAAAAAATCAGTGGCTTACTTCATTCTCACAAACTTGGATTTAGTCCAAAATAATTCTCTTCTCTCCCTCTCAGGGGCAGCAGGCAGACAGACATGCAGGTCACAACTCAGGCCTTTCCACAGTTCTCCTGCGCGAAACTACTCAGATGGCTGCTTGACTGTCTCAAGTCGTTGCTTCTTCAGCTTCCAACTGAGATCTGACTCAATTGCCAGCAAGCCTGGGACTTTCCACAGAATCCAAAAAGTTTGGTTGACTGATCTGTCTGTCAGTCACAACAATGGCTCGCCCTTCAGGAGCAAAAAGGCGCCAAAAGCCCCAAAACTACAATTCCTACAGATTTTGACTCCAGACAGCTCCTGTAGTCTGGCTCCATTTTAGGTCTCACCGGTACCGATTGGTTGATTCGGCAGTCCAGGACCAAGATAGTGGAGATAAACAAAACAGTCCTTGCTGCAAAGAAGGCAGGTTAGACAAACTACATTATCATTATCACGCTAAATGATTTTCAGCAAATAGTTACATCTTTCAACAGAGCTCCCTCTCAGATTACTTTTGACTTCAATCCAGGCAGCTCTTAAAAAGACTGTACACAGATGCTATACAAGCACTCTCTGGCAATCACATTTAAACTGCTAAAACGCAGGACACCAGCCTGGCAGTGAGCATTTAGGCAAGCTCAAGGAACACTTTTGGGGAACCCCCATTTGTAGGGGGGGTTACACCCTTCCCTGCCTGGAGAGAACTTGGTGTCTGCATCAAGTCTGTACCATCACAATATTGCAAATGCAAACTATACGAGACATTTATACCATTAGCATTTTATGCAAGTGACATCTGATGCATCAGTCAAATCTAAACTTATACCTTTACTATACATATTCTCTACACTTCACAATACTTTGTCCATTCTGACAATACATTAGGCATATTTCACACAAGTCAGTTGAACATTAGTATACTAAATCAGGTAATAACTTCTTGTACCTTGAACAATGCAAGCGGGGGCCCTTCCCTATCCACTAATTTGGGGCTGAATGGGGCAGGGGCACCATGGTGAGAGGGCAGAAAAAGTAACCTGGAATGGGCCGTCAAGATCAATTTGGGCAGTGAGCTTGGTGGAACATAAACACCTTTGTGAACTACATGGAGAAGTAAGTCCACAGGCCTCCCTGGAGAATCATAGCTGAAATTCAATACTGGCTTGACAGCTCAGCCAGTCTTTCTGGGGGGAACAACCACAGTCTCTGTACTTTCAGCAACAGTCATGGGGCTTTCATCAATTTTGAGGGGTGCCTCTGCCTGGAGGGGAATGTCCAAACTTGGGGCACTGTCGGCTCCTTGCTCTGCAGGCTCTGTTTCTATAACACTTGACTCATTTTGTGAAGACTCAGGCACAATCAAACTTTGAGGCATGGAAGGGGGGTTGTCAGCACTCTCATAGTGTTCTTCATATTCTGGTATGTCACCAGAAAGACTCATTCCATCAGTCCCTCCCTCAGGCAAATCATACAGTTCCACTATACACAGAGACTCAGCACCTTCAGATGTGATACTTTGCACTTCACTTTCAGGGAGCATTGGCTACAAGGACAAATCTGGGGGGTTAGGCAGTCCAAAAGGACCAGCTTCATCCCCACATCTGTCGTGGATCACCCAAGAACTGATTGCATGTCAAACCACCCGTGACAAAGCCTGGAAAATGCATAAATCCTCATGCCTCCCATAACATCTCTCCACATACCGCATGCTCCAAAACAAGAGTGCCAGAGCCAGTCACCTAGCTAAAGCAGAGTACTTCAGCAGCTCCCTACAGTCCAACCTAAATAACCCCTCAAAATTCTGGAAGGTCGTTCACTCCCTCTTCACCCCACCAGCTGCCAATCTCACTCCAATTCTAAATATTAACAACTCCATTCTCGCTGAGCCAACTGAAGTTGCTACTGAGTTCAACATATATTTCTCCACTTGTGCTGCCACTCTCCTCTCTGCACTGCCAAACCCTGCACCTATCACACCCTCTACAGGCATAATGAACCTGACTAGGCCTCACCCCTTTTCCTTCAATTACATCTCTGTAGCAGATGCCCTAGATGCACTACTTTCTCTCAACCCTTCAAAAGGCAAATCCCAAATGGCTTGGACCCTAAACTCCACTACCTCTCCACCACCGCCATAGCAACTCCACTTGCCAAACTCTTAAACCAATCCATTGCCACTGCTGCCATCTCCCAAGCACGGAAGCACGCCACTGTCATCCCCCTCCCAAAAGGAGGTACCCTCACCTCCCCCTCCAACTACCATCCTATTTCCCTCCTCCCAGTACTAGCAAAACTACAAGAGCACCTTGTGCTTACCCAACTTACTTCCTTCCTCACTGACTCTAATTTTTCACACCCTACCAGTCAGGTTTCAGAAAGGGACACTCCACTGCATCCTCCTTGATACGGCTTACTGACTCCATCCTAACTGGTATGGACAGCGGGCTGATCACCTCAGCCATCTTCATTGACCTTGCGAAAGCCTTTGACACCATCTCCCACCCCATATTGCTCTCTTGGCTCACTGAATCAGGCCTCTCTGTAGCTGCCACCAACTGGTTCAGATCTTACCTCTCTGGCAGAACCCAGTCCGTTAGAGTCACAAATGCTATCTCCTCCCTCCTTCCCTTAACTACCGGTGTCCCCCAGGGGTCGGTTCTGGGACCCATACTGTTCTCTATATTCCTAAATGACTTACCGCTCATCTGCTCTACTACCTCAATCCACATGAATGCAGATGACACTGTACTCTTCTCCTCAGGCTCTGATCCTGAAGTAGTACAAACTAACGTACAAGCCGACTTCAACAAAGTACAGCAATGGTTCAGCTCTCACCAGCTTTCTCTAAATGTAAAAAATCTGTCACAATGACTTTTGGCACACGGCAACGCCTGTCCAGACTCCCATTCCTTCCCTATTTCCACACCCTGGATGGTCAAAAACTTGAAGATGTCTCCTCATTTCACTACTTGTGGGTATGGCTCGACTGCCATCTTTCCTTCTCAGACCACATTGATGCTATTTTAAAAAAAACTACGCCCCATGCTCGGTGCACTTTATAGGAACCGCAGTAGCCTCCCCCCCATCCGACGTGAACTGGTCCAGAAGATGATACTTCCCTCCTTTGATTACTGTTACATTGTTTACGGTGCAGCCCCTAAGTTCACCCTATCTAAGCTGGACACACTTTTTAATGCCTTCTGCTGCTTTGCTCTCGATGCCTCACCCCTTACCCACCACTGCGACCTTTACCATTCCCTGGCACTACCATCCCTCGGAAACCACCACATTTCACACTGTGCTAAATATGTATCTAATCTATGGCTTGGTACCATCCCTTCCTACCTCTCCTCCATGCACTCAGCTGCCCCTCCCCCACCCATTATCTTAGATCTTGCGACTACTGCCAACTATCAATCCCTAGGTGGAAGACTACTGCCGAGCAAGCCGCCCTCTCACATCAGTTATCCAAGCTATGGAATGATCTCCCACCTCAACTTCAGCATTCCTCCTCTGCCCACTGTCTTTCTACAGCCCTAGCTAACTTCCTCACTACTAATTGCTCCTGTACCTGACTCGGCCATGCGTCAATTGCTCCCCTCCCCACTACCCAACCAGCGGCCTTAGCTTTGCTATAAATGCTGATATATAGCCCCAACCTATGCATGTTTGTCTTGTGCCTCTTTGTCCTGCACCATCATGTGTTCTATGTCTCCTGTTGCTTATACCTGCATATAACTGTGTGCTAAATGTTCCCCCTGTATTGCTGCTATATGTCAAGTAATTGTTATATGCTCCATACAATATCCAATGTACTCCATGTGCTGTTGCTTGTCATTTAATGCAATTGTATCCATATTCTGCTACTTGCCTCTGTTATTTGCTCAGTTGATAACCTGCTTGTTATCCAACCCCCTCGTACCCCCTCACCCCAGGTCGCATCGGGAGACAAGCATCTTGTTGCTCAGTGTGCCTTTCCTGGCGAAACTATTTCAATAAATAAATAAATAAATAAAATTAATCATGAGGTTACCTCGAAACAGCTGACTCAGTTCATAAGAGGGGTAATAGGCATCGTCACATTCACTTTCGTCTGAGGTGGACTGACAATCACTATCATTCTGGACCTGCTGCAGGGGAAACCTTGAACTTGTAATCACTGGGGTAGGTCGACTCTTTCTCTTTCTTGCAGCAGCAGCATGAGTCACTGGCCCAAGGGGAATCAACCTCTGATTGTTAAGCCTCAATTATGACTTGGCCAATAGGCAGCAAGTGGTTACGGTGCATGGTCTTGATAGCTTCGGAGTTGTTCTCTGGGCGCACCTTGTACACAGGTAAATCATCCAACTTTCCAACTACTACATGGGGAAGATGGTTTCACCGATCAGCAATTTTGTGTTTACCATGCAGTCCCAAATTGCATAACAACACACAGTCTCCAGGTCGAAGCTCTTGAGCCTTTACTTTTTTATCATGCCTCTCGTTGTTGGCTAGATTTCTCTTGGTGGCCATTGTCTTGGCCAGTTGATAGGTATGGTTCAATTGAGATTTCAGTTTCTGTACATATTGCAAGTAGTTTTTGGCCCGGACCCCGTCTGGAGAGACCCTAAAACAGACATCAACAGGCAGCCGGGCCTCTCTCCCGAACATGAGGTGGCAGGGAGAGAACCCAGTAGCATAATTTTTCATGCAATTGTATGCGTGTACCAAGGTGCTAATCTGCTGGCTCCATTTATGCTTGTCTTTTGGGTGGATGGTGCCCAGCATGTCTAGAAGGGTGCAGTTAAAACATTCTGGTTGAGGGTCTCCCTGTGGGTGATAGGGGGTGGTTCTTGACTTTCACACCCCCCATAGAGAGAGCATTTCTTTGATTAGTCGACTCAAAGTCTCTGCCCTGGTCAGAGTGGATCCACTGGGGGGCACCATAGTGAACAAAGAAATTTTCCGCTAGCACCTTGGCCACAGTAGATGCCTTTTGATCCTTGGTGGGAAAAGCTTGTGCATACCATGTGAAATGATCTGTAACCACTAACACATTGCCAGTGTTTCAATGATCAGGTTCTAAACACAAGAAGTCTATGCAGACTAGTTCCATGGGGGTGCTGGTAGTAATATTAACAAGGGGGGCAGCCCTCTGAGGCAGGGCTTTTCTTTGCAGGCAGCGACTACAAGTCTTTACATGGTGCTCAACATCGGCCCCCAGTCTGGGCCAGTAGAAGCAAGATCGTACCAGGTCAAGGGTTCTGTCAATACCGAGGTGCCCCATGTGATTGTGGAGGGACCTCAGTACCAAATCATTAAAGGCCATGGGCAGGACTAATAGTTGCTTGTCTACTTTGCCACTATGTTCTGCTGTCTCTCTATACAACAACTGATTGAGCAACACTCAATCTGGGGCCTTCTTTGAACAATAAAACAGTTGTAAGTCAGTGGAACGTAACTTAGACACATCTTTCCCCGCACACAGGGCATCAAGTGCTGGCTGAATCACAGGATCTTGGGATTGAGCCCACTGAATGCTGTCATTGTCAAACTGAGGTAGTGCACTAATATCTAGAGCAGAGAAGTGACAATAAGCAGCTGGTATGCAGGTGTCAGAAGGGCCCAAGCAACCTACTAAACAGTCCACCGTGTCTGCAGACATCTGTTCATCTCTATCAAACTTTTGGCACAATGCTTGAATGTCAGGTTCAGACAGCCTGACCCAATCTCTCTTGGAAGTGGGCCTTCGTGATAGGGCGTCAGCATCAATATGGTTCAGGCCTGGTCTGTATTCGACAGCATAATCATAGGTTGATAATGCAGAAAGTCACCGGTGCCCAGTGGCATCTAACCTAGCTGAAGTCTGTACAAAGCTCAATGGGTTATTGTCAATCTTCACCAATATCTTTGCCCCATAGAGGTATTCATGAAACTGGTCAATGATGGCCCATTTTAGCACAAGGAACTCCAACTTGTGCACAGTGTAATTTCGTTCAGATGGGGTCAAGCTCCTACTGGTGAAAACTACTGGTCTCAGGCCATCCTCATGGTTTTGATACAGCACCACTCCTAGACCCTGAAAACTAGCGTCTGTATGTAGAACATAGGGTTTGGTGGCATCAGCACAGGCGAGGATGGGGGCGTGGGTGAGCTAGTATATGATCTCATGGAAGGCTGCTTCATAATCGGGCATCTAGCAGGGCCCAAAGAGTTCACCTGGGTGGAAGGATATTTTTTATGGTTCTTTAATGGCCCCTTTTTTGTGTTTACGATTGGTAGGAGGGTAACTCTGGGTAAGGTTCAAGAGTAGGTGAATCACCTTGGAATAGTCTTTTATGAACCTGCGGTACCAGCCACAGAACCCCAGGAAATGTAGTTCTTTCAGATTATGGGGCTGGGGCCAAGTAGTCAGTGCTTCAGCCTTACTGGTATCAGTCTCTAGCCCTTTTTGAGATACTATGTGCCCCACATACTTCACTGAGGTTTGGAAAAACTGGCACTTGTCAATTGCCATCTTGAGTCTGAAGTTTTCTGTTCAGTCTAGGACTTTAAACAGTTGGTTCTCATGCTCCTCTAAGGTGCTCCCAAACACAATGACATCATGCAAGTACACCAGGCATTCCAGCAAATTCATATCCCCTACTGCATGTTCCATTAGTTGCTGAAAGACGGCCGGGCACCCGATATCCCCTGTGGCATCCTCAGAAGCTCATAGAACCCCAATGGACAGATGAAGGCTGTTTTCTCACAGTCTTCTGGGGCCATCGGGATCTGGTAGTATCCACTGCAAAGATGCAACACCGAGAACCATTTGCTCCCATTCAAGCAGTCCAGGGCATCTTGTATATGAGGCATAGTGTATTGGTCTGGAATGGTCTGCCAGTTCAGGGTTCAATAATTAACACACATCCCCACAGACTCATTCTTCTTACGCACAACCACAATGGGAGAGGCGTATGGGCTCCTGGATTCTTGTATCACACCAGCAGTGAGCATTTCCAGCAGGTATCTTCTCACATCATCTATGTCTGCTGGGGCTAGGTGCCAGGACCTCTCTAGAAATGACCATTCATCGTGCAGGCGTATGTGATGCTCCACACCCTGGACACATCCCACATCCCATTCCTTCAATGAAAACACTTGGTCTCTCTGGGCAAGTCTCTTGCTAATTCTAGCCTTCCATTCAGCTGGCAACGGGGAGTCACCAAAGTCAATCAAGTCTGGGGTCACTCTCTCCTTCTCACCAGGGTGCTAGTTGCTGGGCAATACTGCAGTGTCTGTGCAGTGTACCCTCTGTTCACCTGGATCTCCCAATCTGGCACATTGTGAATCTGGACCATCACTCATCATGCATAGGCATGGGCACGAGCAGGCAAGATGCTGGGCTTGACCAATAATCCTTCTGGCAATTTTCCATTGCTTGGTGCATCCAACATCAGTATTTTGTTCTTGGCATCTTTCCAGAGGTGGACCTCCCCTTGAATGGTACACTGGGCGTTAGGGGCCAGTACCATTGAACCGGGATCCTTCTTCCACACGATCCCCACCGGTTCATCCTGGTCTACTTCTTCGGGTTTCTGTTGCAAATCATAGGTCCTCTTGATCACAGCCAGAATTCTCAAGCTCTTCCAGTCTGTCGCCCTTGTTTCTCATGACAGAGTTGCACCAGTCCCCCAAACATATGGACGTTTGTCCCAGTTAACAGGGGGACCCCATCATACAGTCGTGTGGGGGGACACACTAGGGCCAGTGTCTCTACTCACTCCTTTACACCTGTTACAGTTGCAGGAAAAGACAACCAGAGGTGGACATACCCTAGGTAGGGATAAGACTTGTCTCTCAGGCCCCACACATGTAGGCCTTCCAGGGATTGCAAAGGCACATCAGATAAGTGTTTGTTATACCAGTCCTGGAATACAATGGTCACTTGTGACCCACTGCCAAGCACAGCCCGAGTATGAATACCATTCACAGTCACTGTAGTCTCCATTGAAGGGCCCACTATTTTGGACCAGTCTGGAGAGGCAGTAGCAGAGGCCTGGACAGACGATTTAGCTACATAGAAATTTGAATTAGGGTTTCTCAAACCCTCACTGCTGTCATTTCGGGCACCCCTTGGCCATTGATTTCTTTTTGGAGCTCCCCTTGGAGTCTGTTTACTACTCTTTCTAAGTCCTTCTGAGATTGGCATTCTCTTTTCATATGGCCATCCTTTCCACAGTTGTGACAAATGATAGACTCCTGGGTCATCCTGGGAGAGAACATCGTATGAGGAACTGAAGCAGTAGTAGGAGATAATATCTGCTTGCAGCGGTGAGAGTGGTGCAACGTGTCTTAACAGTTCCTTTAGAGTGGCAGTCAATCCGGTGATCTCAGCCTTGGAACCACCCTTGGTAGCAGATGCCTGAGGGTGCACCCCAGCCCCATGGCAGTCATGTCCTGAAAGGGACCAGAACCTTGTTCCATGGGGGGAATCTTTGCAGAGGCACCCGTCTTCAACTCTCAGACTTCCTTTAGTAGCTCATCTTTCTAATGCTGGGCCCTGGGTGGGAAATCCTTTGTACTCTCAGAGTGCTCATTAAGTGCCAACTTTGGCCCCTGAGCCTCAGTTGGCAGCTCATGTTTGGTCACTTGCACAGCAGCAGCAGATATGGGTGCAATTCCCTTGTGGTCACCTTTGCTCCAACCCCCAAATTTCTTTCATTAGCTTCGTCATGGGAGGGGGGGGCGATTCCAGTCTGGCGGCAAGGCGCAACTGAAGCAGTAACAATTCTGAAAATGGAGCAGACTTAAGGATCCAGTCCAGCTTATTTTGATCTAATTCATTTGACGGCAAACTACCCTTTCTGAGGCACTTTTGTAGCAGCTTTTCAAGCCAAGGTACATACACAGACAATGGCTCCCCTGGGTACTGCTGAGTGTTTCTTACTCTCCACCACAGATCCTCATCTGAATTCGGGCTCCTATACACATTTTCCAATGCATCAAGATAGTCCTGTACAGTTGCTTCGGAGTTATTGGCCCGCTTGGCATGGATGGTAGCCAGGGCAGGACCTTGGAGGCTCTCACTCAACCTCTTTCATTTCTCTGCTTCTGAGCATTGCCATTCAAGTACAAGAGGGGCAACATAGTCTATCCAGGTCTCCCAGTCATCCTTCTCCTGGGGGGGGGGAGGGTGCCCGAGAAGATTCTCAGCCTTCAGTAGGAGTCATGACTAATGGCAGGTACAGATATAGGGGCCAGCACTGGCACGGGCACAGAAGGCAGGGCAGTAACAGGTGCTGGAGTGGGAGGGGGTGTTTGGGGAAGGAACACCCCCAGGTGGCAGGAATAGTTTCTTAAAGTCCTGTACAGTTTTCCCTTCCTCCAGCAACAACTTAGCAAATTTCTGCTCAAAAGTCTCAGATGGGAGCTCATCCTCCCCAGGGTCTTTGCTGTTTTTTGTTATCACTCTCCAGGCAGCTGGAACCCCTTTTTGGCAATAGTCTGTCCATGAGGTCACTACACTCTACCAAGGCTATGAAAGCTTGGGCAATCAAATCGGCCTGTCGACCCACCACCACAGGTTTTTTTTAAACATTCAGCTTTGGAGAGTGCTCCCTCTACAGTGTCTTTACTGGTACCAAGGGGAATATCCAGTATAAGCAGAGCATTTTGGGGGTCGATCTCCTGCCCAGTACACAACCCCACCAACTGGTGTACGGCCATTTCTACTGGGGTAGCCATTAATCTTTAACAATAATTCATAATTTTTGACCACTAGAAGGCACAAAATCCCATCTGTGAGCCTCCAAAATGTAATCCCTAGGTGGTGCTATCCCAAGGGCTACTACCACTGCCTGCTTGGCTAGTAGCAGGTTAAGGGGCCTGAGTTCTGAAATGGGTGCCTCCACCCAGAGGTCAGGGTTGGTAGTGGTCAACCTAACCTGGGTACAGCCCTCTAGGACACTGTAACCACCCTCTTTGCTTACTAGTGGTTAGAACAATACACAGTAATTACTTTCACAATAGTCCGATACACCACACAAGTACCAACTCTGTTTGTACTTACCACCAGGGCTTTCCTCTGGCTCTGCCCTGGGGACCCCCTATAAAACAAGGTTATATACAGCAAATAACAGCAGTACAGTACTCTTGCACAAACTGGAACCACAGTCAGGGTAAATGCAAAAAAAGAGTTAGATCTGATTTGTTTAAGGGACTTGAACAAGGGAGAGGCATAATCAGATTAATTTGCTTAAAGGCTCTATCAATCAAACAGTTATGCATGCACTTCAGGGTCCATAAACAGTCACACACTCTGGGTTCCCAGATGGAGAATGGTGGGCTAGCCAGGAACATTGCAGCTGGTTGGGGCCCTGTGATGGAAGAAAACAACATGCACAACACACGCTATTTGTAATTTATTTTATTTTTATTTTAGTCTTTGGTAACCGGGTAAGGCTCACTAGGCATAAGTGCCTGTTTTCAGGGGTGACCTGGGAGCACTGGGCAGTTAACTGACTTGCTCAGAGTCACACAGTATGCAAGTGGAGGTTGTGAGAATCAAACTCAGGTCTGCTCTGCTGGATTTATTAAGCTCATTCACACCTCGTTCCTCTAACCTCTAGGCTATACTGTCAGCTCAATCACTGTAATCTGGAGCCAGAGGGCTCAGTTCGTGAAAAGAAAACAACAAGACAATCAGATGACACACTTTTAGATTAGGCTGTTATTGCAGAGAGCTACCCTGATGATTACTCACAATACCCAAGACTGGACAGAGGCTGGACGAAAATCGAGACAGCAGGTGGTTAATCTGGAGTGCCAGGAGAAGCAGGGCCCACACGATTTGCTGAGGCGTTGTTCCTGTTCAAGCGTGGAGCAGGGAGCTGATCCCCAGGCAGGTCTCTCATTGGTGGCTTTCTCTGTGCAATGGGGTAGTGTGGCAGGGCCAGCATAGCATGTCCAAGGACGAATGGAGATGAACGCGGATTCAGTTCGATTAGGTTGGATAAAGCATCCAGCAAGCAGAACACAGTTTACACAGTGGGGAACCAAATCACGACCCACTTTCAATACACAGCACATTTACATGTAAAGGATTCTACGGTACCAGCAAGCAGAACACAGTTCACACAGTGGGGAACCAAATCACAACCCACTTTCAATACACAGCACATTTACATGTAATAAAATTCTACTGTACCAGGCAAACCGCACTCCGTTCACAATCTCAAAGTCTCTACACAAACCGGGGATTCAAAAGCAGGTGGAAATCCTGACAGGCTGATCGCATTCAGTAAAATCTTCGGTTTTCTTCAGGTATGAGCCTGGTAAAAAAATCAGTGGCTTACTTCTGTCTCACAAACTTGGGTTTAGTCCAAAATAATTCTCTTCTCTCCCTCTCAGGAGCAGCAGGCAGACATGCAGGCCACAACTCAGGCCTTTCCACAGTTCTCCCGAGTGAAACTGCTCAGGCGGCTGCTTGACTATTTGAAGCTGTTGCTTCCTCAGCTCCCAACTGAGATCTGACTCAACTGCCAGCAAGCCTGGGACTTTCCCCAGAATCCAAATGGTTCGGTTGGCTGATCTGTCTGTCAGTCACAACAAAGGCTCCCCCTTCTGGTGCAAAAAGAAACCAAAAGCCCAAAACTTCAATTCCTACAGATTTTGACTCCAGACAGCTCCTGTAGTCTGGCTCCATTTTAGGTCCCACCAGTACTGATTGGTCCAATTTGGCAGTCCAGGACTAAGATAGTGGAAATAAAACAGTCCTTGCTGCAAAGAAGGCAGGTTAGACAAACTACATTATTGTTATCACTCTAAATGATTTTCAGCAAATAGTTACATCTTTCAACAGAGCTCCCTCTCAGATTACTTATGACTGCAATCCAGGCAGCTCTTAAAGAGACACTACACAGAGGCTATACAGGCACTCTCTGGCAATCACATTTAAACTGCTAAAATGCAGGACACCAGCCTGGCAGTGAGCATTTAGGCAAGCTCAAGGAAGACTTTTCAGGAACCCCCATTTGTAGGGGGGGGGCTACACAGCTGTGCAGGAGGTATAACTACCATAGTGCCAAACCTGGTAAGGTTCTAAATTTGTGTGGATTCTTCCTGACAGGTTTCCAAGGTTTTAGTTTGCCAACCCTTGCAAGACTGTTGGTTGAATCACACTCAGTCAGTGTGCGTACTGCTGGCAATATTCTGCATAGTTGCTGGCCAAGTTCAGATGCTATGGTGTGGATTGGTATAAACCTGGCTTTATCCTTCACACCAGTATGAAACCAAAGCTGAGTTGCTTCCAACTTGTGAAAAAAATGTACACAGAAAACTTCAACGTCAGTGTCTGGAGACCACACCACTACATGAGGGTATTCTTGTGAAGCATGTGCAACATGAAGTAGAAGCCGAGTATCTACTTCTTTGTGCAATGAGATTTTGAAATTTCTATGTATGCCTCCTCCTCTTCATGCCCAGTCTCCACTCCTTCTGGAGACACTTATAGCAGTCTCCTCACATCTCAATCTGCCCGATTCTATCCCGGTGAGTCCCCATCGAGCCGTGGCTATACCCCCCAGGTGGGTACAGGGCAGGTCAGTGGCACCCCAAGAATCATGCAGTGTCAGACTCACTGGGAGGTCAGGCAGGTGCAAGTAATCAAGGTCTCCACTGTGGTCTCCATCATCTAGGAGACCGGGCACTGGTGTTTCCGTGTTCAGGGGGAGTGGCACACACTCATATGTCATGGCATCACTGCCAACGTCGCCACTCCCCAACCTCTTGAGTCAGCTACAGCACTTGCTGTGCCTCCAGCTTCTGCTAGAAGCCAGGCAAGTGCCGAACAAAGTGCCCCCCCTCTCTCTTGGGAGAGGAGAGCTGTCCATCGGACGTTTGATCCTCTCCCATCCCTGCCGACCCCCGATGGCCAAGTCTCAATCCCGAACCCGGGTCGCCGGCATAGCACAAGGTGTGGCATCCAGTGCCTCAACCCTCAGTGCCACCATGCTGGCCTAGAATGGTCTACAACTCCATCTATTCTTGGTCTACAACTCCATCTGAAGTGATCATGTGAGCAATGAGGCGTCCTTGAATCCACCTGCAATAACCATTTTCTGATCTGGGCCAAGTAAGGTTTCTGCCACATCACACTGTGATTCTGACTGGAATTTTATCAGATGTTCTTTATTCTTGGGATTTCCAATGAACTTACTCCACGGCATTGGGATGGGTGTTTTGGGACCATGGATTTTGACTTCATTGCTTTGTGAGGATTGCCTTCATGCACACTCAAAAGCTTTAATTGAATCTTTGACATCATATAAATCAAAGTTGATATCTACTCTTTTGCAGCTCTCATAACAACGTAGAGGCTGGCATACTATTCTGAAGTCCAATTCAGCAGGTTCTGCAAAGCTAATTGCATCTCCTTGCTCGACTATTTGTATAACGCCCATGCCATCCACTATCCAAGCTGAGGGTATGTTGGATGCTGGCAGTTGATACATTGACTCTACTTCTTTTTCTAATTCAGGCAATATTTTTTTATTGAATTTTGTTTCCACGGTAGGCCCACTGGGACTAGAAGTCCGTTTTTCAGGGGCGACTGGGGGGGATACAGATGGTAAGCAACTGAAATTGAACCAGATTAAGCTGTTGGTGATATTTTTAGTGAAATAACTTACTCTTTGCAGTTTTGTTCAGAGTACCATCAGAGGGTGCTAGAGCATATGGAACTGTGGAAAGCCCATGTGTAAAAACTTCCTTTGGATCAATCTCTCTTGTTTGTGTAGCTACTACGAGACAGCTAAACAACTCCCTGTCTGCATTGATAGTCATTGTTTATCACTGCCAACTTCTGATTTGATCTTCTTGCTTAGAGATGCAAATGTCTTGATGTTGAACATCTGTAGTGGTTCAAAGAATCCAGTGGTATTTGAGTTTAGTCTGTCTTCCACAAACTGTTTCATTGCTTTGATTCCTGTATCATTCACAGTAACAAGCTTGGTGGCAACCTCTGTGGGTGCAACAATTGTTGGTGAGTGCTATCAAATCAGCATTCAAATCAAATGGATGGGTTTGTCTTGGAGCTGGTGATTGTGTTAACAATCTTATTTACATCTCCCTCATCTCATTGCATGTGACGTGGTGCAGCCTCCTTGTGTTTTCCTTGTGAAACGTCTGTGTCTACCATATCACACGTTACCTTCATGGAGGTTGTGACAGCTGAGTGCTCATAAGCAGTGACAAACCATCTAGCCAAGGCTCCTGGTTTTAAAGTGAAACCCACTATACCCCCTTTTACTTTACTATCACAGTTTATTGTTTGTTCAAGTGCCATGTCTGTTTAGACTTTGCTGAATTTATTTCTAGACAGAGCTACAGAATGATTTCCTTGCACAAACTGCTCATGAATTTCAGGGGCACAATCTGGCAGAAGCTTCATAGCACTGATGTACACAGATACTCAGCGGGCATAGTTGGTGCAGTCACAGGCAAAAAATAGTGGTAGCATCTCGACAACCGCCGCAAGAAGCAGGTCTCAGTTGCTTTCACATTCTGTTCTAATGAACCGCATTAGGATGTTAACCGTTAATCATCCCAGAAGGCAAATGTTTTGGAAAGTTGCTTTTCCAAAATTGCAGAATCTGTACAATGCATCCTGTACATTCTTGAAGGCATCACTGAGCTGGGAAAGTGTTGCTGTTAGGCTTGTTGCATCACTGTTTGATACTGCATTTTGACATTCCTGGAGCTTGCTGTTGATGAGATCTACATCACAATCAATCTCATTGTATTGTACCCAGTTACAAAATGCCTACCACCTCAGTCTGGACAGAGCCTCCATTACACGCTTATGGGACCTCACTCCACAGTTGTAGGATTTGCCTTTAAGTAGATTGCTTGCTGAGTTGCAACCATACACCTAAGATTCTATGGGAATATCTTCCAGACCACTCTCTTCATACTTCTTTTCAATTACAGCCAGAAATGCCTATGCCGTATGGAAACTACCCATTCTCAAGACTGTTTTCTGAAATTCCTCTGGCACCTCCGCTGAATCTCTTTGGCCTTATGATATATAGTAGGCTTGTCAAATTTCAAGACACTGTAATCTTGGCCAAATGTCCTAGACATCTTGTAGACATTCTTCATTACAGTGAAAACTGTACTCCATTCAGTAGGTGATGCTGGCAGCACTGGACAGTACCAATAGATATTACTGTTGGTATGGAAAATGAAATCATCACATTAAAAGCTGTCCATCCTGGTACATGCTGAGCATTTGCCTTTTCAAACTCAACCTCAAATAGCTTGGTTGGGCAGTATCTTAGAATTAATCATTGCAGATCAAGGTTGGCAGCTTGTCCGCAAGCCTCAACATCAATATACCAGTTACTTTTCCCACAAAATTTGGTGTAGGGTGTCTGCCATGAGAATTTTACTCCAGAATGGCTTGGCACATTGCAGGAATTTCAAATAATCATGTTTGTGGTGCTATTTTCTTTGTTTGAGCCTGAGCTACCACTGTGCCAAAGCTGCTTTCCAGAACTATGGGAGTCTGACGTTGATATACTACCATAGGTGTGGCGTGAGTTGTATACTTTCCATCTAATGTTTCCTCATTTATATTGTTATTATCAGCAGCAAACTTGAACAAACTCCCCATACTGTATGTTTGATGGAATTATGATATTGTCCCTGGCAGCTTTTTCATGCTGATCCATTGCAATAGCTGTGATAGTTCTCTCTAGGGCTTCATAACTGATACAGTGTGCTGGCTTGTGCACCATTGTTACTACCTGTTTAGAGCCTGTCATATGATGTATGGACATTGCAAGCCCAACATGTTTAGGTGTACACTTTGTGCCTCTGTATACTATATGAATGAAGTCCTGACCAACTGATAATATCTGTCTGTGGAGGGTCTTGTTAGTGGCTGTTACTAAAGGACTGCCATCTTTAATAGGTTCATCACCATCGTCCCCTTGGAATACCCACTTCAGGAACCTGTACACATTGTCAGAAATCATGTATAATGCGTGTTCTAAGTTGATACAGTAGTGGAAATATCTATTAGATTGCTATCCAGTCCCTCACTCATTTTGAGTTCACTACAGAGGACCTGTGCTGCATGAAACAGCGTAGATGAAGTTGAAGATTTATCTTTGTTTTCAGAAGTAAGGAGAGGGTTTTCCTCTTCATACTGTTGCTTTGAATGCAACCGGGAAGCTATGTTGATAACATCTTCCAAAGACACAGCACTGCTATGCACAAGTTCTGGTTTACTTGGGTCATGCTGCATTTGAAAAATGATTTGGTCACCAAAATAGTTTGTTAGTCTCTTCTTTCTTTTCTCACTCCAGTAACTCTCATTACTGGGAACCTTGCCTTTCAGAGTATTCTGGTATTTCTACAACAGGTAAGACATGGACAAGGCTTTTCTGCTGATAACAATTTCAGAAATCAGTTCACTGAAACATGCTTTATACACAGACTCATCTTCCTTGTCACTAGATAGTGAAAATTTTGTCTGTATGTTTCCTTCGCTGGTAAAAGTACTATGGCAGTCTTTGTGGTACTTTGCGTCAAATGCAATTAAGTCCAGTCCAGCTATTTGCTTTAAGACTGTGTCATCTTCTCTGGCTTCAGCCGCATCAAGCAGAATTTCTTGCCCTCTGCAGGTTACTTTCTGTTACAGATTTTTGTCTTTTTTGAGACATACCTTCTGGCATATTATACACAAATTCCAGTCAACAGGCAGGTGAGTCGATCGCCTATTCTGTGAGCTTGAACACAGATCAGTATCAGTATAAGAGCCAAGATTTTAGCTTCTTCCTTGTCCTTCAAACTGCTTCAGGTTTGTTTTGCTGGTGTATTTTTATTTGTTTATTTGAATCTAGGATTACAAGTACCTTTGAGCCTAGGCTGTTTTACAAAGGTTCCACGTCAGGAGGGATACAATGTAACATAGGACAATAGGTATAGGATTTATAATAAACATTGGGTTACAGTAAACATGGAGGCTTAACAAAATTTGTCAATGCAGACATACAGATTAGGACAGTACTAGGCAGGAAACAATCGGGAGTAGCAGCCAGAGGCCTTGTCAGCAGTGCATAGGAAGTGCAGAGGAGATTGGGGGGTGAACAAGGGGGTGGGAGAGAGGAGAGGAGATAGGTAGGGGAGAGAGAGATAGTACTGAAGTTAGGGGCAGGGGCAGCTGAGGAAGGTAGGGGGACAGGATGGCTGTTCATGGGAAACAGTTGCAGGTGCTGGAAGCTGAGAGGGATAGATGCAGCTTGGATTTGAAGGGGCCAAGCTTGGGAAGGGATAAGATATCACTACTGAGACCATTCAATCAGAGTGGGACCCTGTAGGCAAAAGATCTTTGCCCCTGAGAGGAAAGGCAGTGAGGGATCAGAAGGAGTTGTGAGTCAGTGCCCCTTGTATGGTGTGAGTTACAAGCAGGAGAAAGGAGAGCTTGGACACCAGGAGGAGAAAAGCCCAGGGTTGTTTTCTTGGCCATTAAGCAGGTTTGGTATTTTATGTGGTTAAAGAGTAGTAACCAGCCAGTTTGGGCATAGAGGTCACATGTATGGGTGAGACGGTGGGCACCAGAGATGAGACGACAGGCTTTGTTGAGGGCCGTAGCAATGCGTTGGAGTGCAGTGGCAGTAGCAGAGCCATAGATGATAAGGCCACAGTCAATCAGTGAGGCACAGAGCTCTGAACTGCAACCCTTAATGCTTCAGGAGTAAGGCATTGCCTGTGCCTGTAGAGAAGTCCAATATGATTATTTGCAGCTTTAGCAATGTTGTCAATGTGTAGACCATAGGATTGGTGACTCCAAGACATTTAAAGGAGTATACCTGTTCGAGGGCAGCATCACTGCAGTTAGAGATGGTCAAGGGATGGTGCCTGTATTTGTTGTGAGTGTCGCAGAAGAGCACAGACTTTGTTTTTTTATAGTTGAGGACTAGTTTGTGTTTGGTGAACCAGTTTTTGACTGAAGAGAAGCCAAGCTGTAGTTTGGACTGTAGGGGATGGAGTTCCTTGTGGGTGGAGTGGATTACAGCATCATCAGCATATAGTAGTATTTGCTCAGGGCAGGACTAAGGGAGGCTATTCAGAAAGAGACTGATAAGGAGAGGACCTAGAATGGATCCCTGAGGGACACCAGAGTGAACCAGTCTAGCTTCTGAAAGGACGTCACCAAATTTGACTCTTTGGGATTGGTTCTCAAGGTAATTTTTAAACCATGTCATCACCACGGGAGCGAGCCCAGCATTTAGCAGCTGGTCAATCAGAAGTCAACGATGGACGGTGTCGAAGGCCTTAGTTAAGACAATGTAGACAAAGCCAGTTAGTAGACCATTATCCAGGGAACTGGACCAGCTGCAGATGACTTGGGAGTGGTCACTTATTGCATCAGGAAGGATGGAGATGTTTGAGATGCAAGTCAGATGGCTAGTTAGTACCCAATCTAGGAGGGTACTAGTACCAGTTTTATAGTTGTGCCGAGTGGGGGAGTTGACTAGCTGAGAAAGGTTGACAGCAGAGATCATATCCTTGATTCCCCCTATATCTGTTGCCAGCCAGTTAATGTTGAACTCACCCAACAGGATAGTCTCAGAGGTAGGGGGGAGGGTTTGTATGAGGTCTAGGACAGTGCTAATGCCTATGCCTTGTTCTCTGGGGGGATGCACAGTGCTGCAACTGTCAGAGCTTTGTTATGGGCCCTTTGAATGATTTTGACAGGTAGAATCTGTGCAGATGAATTTGAGACCATGGATTCAATGTAGTGACCCAGGAGAGGCTCTTTCAGGTAAACTGCACAGCCCCAACTTTTTTTGTCTTTCTATCAAGTCAAAAGATGCTATAGCTTGACATATTTCTCAAAGTTACCACTGCATAATACCACATAGAAACATAGAATTTGATGGCAGATAAGGACCGCTTGACCCACCTAGTCTGCCCATTTCCCTACTTATTGGATAAGCTGAATGGATACGGTGCAGGACTGATGACATCATGCATGATAATGTGCTGCAGGCAAAGCTAATAATGTGTCAATGTCTAATGGCTGCAATCACTGATAAACATGGTCTTTTCTGACAAGGCATGCATTGTAAAATGTCTTTAGTCTTCCAGGGGTTGCAGTCCTCAGGTGTTCCTGTGTTGTTATTTGGCAGATGATACACTTGGACCAGTCACTAGTCAGGCGGGGTTTTTTGATGAGGAGGGTCAAAGTCTCAGCAGGGTCTTCAGCCATTTTGTTGCCTCTCAGTTGTTGTTACCTGAAAAAAAAGAGAAATGCTATTAGAAATATTTTCATTAGTACATTATTCATCTTGCAAAATTATAAAAAGAAAACACCCTTTGTTCATGTTTTATAGCTGTAATAAACATGATGTTGGAATAAGCTATTTCTTTATAAATTATATAGTGTAAGTGGTTCATAAATTACACACATAGACAAAACAACAAGCAGAGAACATATTTAAAGTAAATTTGCAATAATGAAATCAATATAGGATGAAAACACTGGAAAATTATACACATGTTTAAAGAAAGTTATTATTTCAACTTTTTCAAGAAATTCATGAAGGTAATTTGAAATGATTTAGAAAAGCATCCATATTTCTCAAAGTTACCACTGCATAATACCACATAGAAACATAGAATTTGATGGCAGATAAGGACTGCTTGGCCCACCTAGTCTGCCCATTTCCCTACCTAATGGATAAGCTGCAGATCCTAGCTAACCAACAGCCAACTTCCTCCTTCCCCACCACTAGAATTGCCTTATGTCTGTCCCATGCATTCTTGAATTCCCCCACTGTTTTTGACTCCATGACCTCCTCAGGAAGGCTATTCCATGCATCCACAACCCTCTGCATGGAAAAATACTTCCTCACATTACCTCTGAGCCGTCCCTCCTCTATCTTCAAATTATACCCCCTTACACATCCCCCTAAAATCACTCTTGTGGGTTCATCCCTTCATAAAAAGTGTTAAACCTTTTCTGTGTGTGTGTGTGGGGGGGGGGGTGCTACCAATTTCCATTTAGGTGATATTTCTAATTTGGGTCCCCAGATTACATTAGGGTCATGGTCCTGTATCTTTGCTCAGTCTGATAGTTGAGACTTTAAAGAAGGGATTTGAAAAGGCCTTATTTCAAGACAAAATATTTTAGGAGATATTTTAATAGGTTGTACTCTGCTTATTGTGATAGTGAATCTGAACTCATTCCATGGGGTGAGGCTGGGGAGTCTGTTCCCCAAATGTTTTAAAATAATTTTATTTGAAGTGTAGAAATGCAAATTTTTGTTTTATGGTCTGTGTTGCCAACTAGGGATGCTTGGAATCTGTCATTCGGAACTGGATTTGGTGGATTCTGACCCACTTTCTGCATTTAGGATTTTCCAAATTGCAATCCAAAAATCCTAATTCCTAAACTAAATCCTAAAGGATTTCAAATCTGATTCCAATGTTGACGTCCTTTCAAGAGTCAAATCGGAATCAGATTAAGAAATTCCTAAATTCCTAAATCTAAAACTTGGATTGGAATTGGCCAATTCTGAGCATCGCTCTTGCTGACTACAGTTTAGGAGTGGCCAGTGGCCACCATATCTCTGATTTTTGATGTGATTTGATTTTTATGCAGATAGTTTTGTCTGTACCAGACATCAGTCAGAGTAATTTATGTATGGCTGAGAAACAACAGTCCAAGGCACTTTGGTACTTGGCCAGTGTACCTTTTTGATTTGAAAGTAATAAATATGTACAAAAATTATCTCTATGGGTTATATGAGACAACAGTCAGAGAATGAGTTGTTTGTGTAGAAGGGTGAAACACCAATCCAAGGCACCTTGTTTGCTTTTAAAGTAATAAATATATAAAACAATATTTTTGGGCTCTTTGAGACACCGGTCAGAGTTCTTTGTGTAGGACTGTGAGTTAAGTATCCAGGCAGAGCACCTCAGTTCTTAGGCAGCACTAATTTGTTTTCATCTAAGAAATACTGTACTATACACAACACAACCAGAGGAAGTAGTTATGGAGTCCCAACCCTCAACCTCCTCCCACCACAGTGAGTTACTACCACTTGCGACAATCCTTTCTCTGGGAGCATTTGATACTGATCTGTCAACTGAGGCAGCTCTTAATTTTTACAATAATATTAATAATAAATGAATAATATAATTTATACAATGCCAGTGGGTATACCAAATCGCAGATGAAGGATTTTATATTGTCATGGGTAGGGGAACTGGAGTGAAAATAAATCATTTATTTTCACTCCAGCTCAGAGAAAAAGGCATATTTCTACTCCAGCTCCATAATGTTCTGAGAATTCCTAACATTCTTTCCAGGTCTGTCAGTACAAAATGACTGAAAAAAACATTAATATTAAATTTACCAGCCCATGGTATTGTATAAATGTCACATGCCATGGGCTGCATGAAAATAAATGATTTATTCTGAAAGGCTGGGTATGACCTCTATAGATCTCACCTATGGCTCAGCCACTTATGAGGTCAACATAGGTAATAACCAGCTGTTCAAAATAAATAATTTATTTTCATGTAGGCCACAGTAGAGCTCATATATTTAAAGGAGAACTATGCTGAATTTTTTCAGTCATTTTTTTTCCAGTAGAAGTTGAATTTAAAGCACTGGTTAAAAATTCTGTTATTGTTCCATGTATACAAGCATTTTGGTAACATCAGTAGATGTTTCTATTTTGCATTCTAATAGTAAGTGCCATTTTAGAACTGTGTGATGTAGTTTATGTTCCTCTCAGCCATAGAGTTCTGTAGTAGCACATGGATGCATAATGTCAACAACAGAAGAGTAGAACAGGAACATAAAATACATCATACAGTTATAAAATGTTTTGAGCAGCAGCATATAAATCAGAAACAACCACTAGGATGGCTAGATAGATAGATAGCTAGATAGATAAAATATTTATTTTTATACAGGAAAAACATGTCATTACGGATGATGTGCCCTGTTTACAAGACAGTCCTGTGTTAAATTCTTACCAGTTACTCTAAAAATACATAAAATAAGTCATAGTGCATTAAAAATTCACATTTAACAGGACAGTAGACAGTACTAACAACAATCACTATATCTACGTACATTTACATATAAGTGGGAAACATTCATCCAGAGCATTAATAAAAGCATAATGAGAAGACAAAGTACTTACTTTAAACAGCAAATCATTCCATAGTGATGCAGCTTGAGATTGCAAAGTTTTATCTCCATATTTTGTTTTTGTTTTAGCAGGATGAATTTTATTGATATGCATTGATCTCTTTAACTCACAAACTGGGTTACTGGTTACTGGATAACGAGAAAGCCTGGCTATCTAGAGCAATAACAGAATTTGAACCAGTATTTAAAACAAACTTCTACTGGGAAAAATGAGTTCGAGATTCAACACAGTTCTCCTGTAACATGAAGGCATTGCAAGCTACTTTATTCATTATACTGTACATTTCTTTCACATTTTTATGCTGCTGATTGGACAGGAACAGTGCTGCAGCAGAACTAAGGCTGCAGCACCTCCCAGGTTTTGGGAATACAGAAATTTAATTAATTATCAGTAAATATTTACAATAATAATGGTCTCTATGCACTATATGGTTTGGTAGTCACCAAAAAAGGCACATTATGAGCTGTGCAACTATATGCCATCCATGTGGCCCCAAAACTACATGTGAGGTCTGGAGGCACAACAATTGGAGAGTAGTCCTTGGTGTCTGGTGGGCTCCACTCTATCACCTGATCCATGTTACAGTTTCCCTGGCATCCAATGGCACCCCCTCCAACTTCTGTATCCTGTTATGCCAATCCCTGCTGTCTGGTAGCCCCAACCCCCTCACTGCCCCAATCCCCCACCCGCAATGGTGGCTGGCACAAATCCACTGCACACCTCCAAAGTTGTCCACATTCACCTTGTCAACAATGCTGCCCTCTTCAGCCATGGTAACTTCTGGCTCCATCCCATCCCTTCTCTGGCACTTATCTCCAGACCTTCAATGCCACAGCATAACTGCTACACCATGGTGTTTTTCTTACAGCTACCCCCTCCAACCCTCTAGTGTGGGATTTGGAGTGGCTTGTCAGTTGGGCGGTGCTTGGGAGGGCTGGGTGTCATCTTGCACATTTTTAGGGTATTCTGCTCCTTAGGCTTCCCCTAATACTCAGGATACTGGCAGGAAGGGTACTAAATGTACATACACACAGAGCCAGCTCCCCAGGCTGCTCCAGCTGCCCTGCCACCTGTGGTCACTGCATTGGCAGTATTGCAGCAGAGCCTACTATGCTCTATCCCTGGAAAAGAACATCCTATGAGTTGCTTGGTCCTCCTTCCTTAGATAGCCACCAAAATCCCAGGCTTATTCCCAAACCAGGGTCACCTGCAATGTAAATGACAGCCCTGCCAATGTGCCAAGGGGCTGGCCCTTTGCAAGATGTATCTGAAAAATCTTGGTGCTTCTGTGATTTTTCAGACCTCTCATGACTACTATAGTGATATGCCCACTATTATATTTCTGTACTAGTTGTGGAAGTCAGAATGTGGATGGCCATGGAGGTGAGTGGTCTGTTTATGCCAGACTCTATCCCAGTTCCTGGGAGGGGGCTGTGGGCAGGGGTGCCACCGGACACCAAGCAGAAGAGGGTATGGGAGCAGTAGGAGGTTGCTATAGAATGCCAGATACTGCTGTAATTGGAGTCAGTTGAGTGAGATAGGACCACCAGACACCAGGGATGCGATGGCAGGGGACAAAGTGATCCATGTGGTTTGAGTGTATTGCTAAAATGTGCTTTTTGGAATGTTACCTAGTATTGCACAGACAGCCTGTTAGCACTTCCAAAAAAGCTTTGACTATGTCAGTGCACCCTGTATGCATATCACCTCCCTTAATTACAGTAGCATGTGCTCCTGGAGTTCATTAGAACTAGAACTCATGTGGTAACAACTTTGGGCCACACTAATTGCATCTTAAGTGCATAAAACACAGCACAGCCAAAACACATTTAACGTGACACTAACTGTTTCAATAACAGGACCCATGACTATATGTAATCTATTGAAGAATTAGTGTATGTAAAATAAAGTGCAATTATATATAAAATTGTATAAATAAAGTGTTCAAAGCAGATTACATAGGGTGTAGAAACTTCTTATGAAATCATCTGGCAATATTGCCATGAGGCAGGAACAGGCCAATCCACTCAGACCTGGAGAGAATGGAGGGGGAGGTGGACAACAGAAAGAGCAGAGAGAGAGAGAGACAGAAAGGAGTTAGAAGAGGTGCAACATTCAAAAATGGGAGGGGGTTGCCAAGTGATGGAAAGGGGATAAAATGGGGAAAGTATGGTGGGAAAGCAAACATACAGTAGGATGGGGAAAAATGGGACCAAAGGAGCAGTTTCAGAGAGACATAGGAGGAGGAAAGGTGAAGATGGAGGGGAGGCTGTTCCAGAGGTTATGAAGCTGAACAGAGAAGGCAGATCACCCTGCAGAGGTTTTACATAGGAAGATAAAACTGAGTGAGAGTCAGAACAGAGGTGAGAGCAAGAGGAAGAAATAGAAGTGGTGTGAAGTGAGGAAAGGTAAGAGGTAAGACAGAATGGGAGAGAGAGACAGTTTTGAGAAGGAGGAGGAGGAGCATTGAGTGAGGTGACAAGACTCAAAGAAGGGGAGATTGAGGTTGAAGTAGAGATAGCAGTGATGAGTAAAAATGGGACATTGTGAGTGAAGGGACAGGAGTGCAAAAAGGGGGATCCATTCTGATTAGGGTGGATCTGGTGGCAGCACTGTAAGCCACATCCATAGAGTGAAAACTGGCAAAATCATCTTAAGGATGGCCTTGTGGTGAACCAGGAGTGGGAGACAGAACTTGTTGTGGTACAGTGCTTCTAGCTCTGGGCAGTGTTTATTATCATGGCATGAATAATGGGTGGAGAAATCAAGGTTTAGATCCCGTTATGCACCAAAGTACTTAAAGTGGGGGACTACTTCAAGGAGATCCACTGAGGATCTTTGAGATGGGGAGTGTCTGTAGTCAAGCAAGTCTCTGTTTTGTGCCAAAGGTCATGGATGCAGTCTTTGGCATTAAAAGAGAGCTTGTATAAATGAAACCAACATTGTACTTTTTCAAACTCATGCTGCAGCAATGATTCCAGCTTAGGGACAGAGGCTGCTGAGGAAAAGACTTCCATGTCATCTACAGTATGTATATGTGAATGTGTGAAAAGATATACACAGAGAGGACATCACTGAGGAAAACTATAAGAGTATGGGGCCTTGCATGGAGCCTTGGGGACAACAGAACTGATGGGGAAGGGGGTTCAGATACTGTAAGACTTTACCAGCTTGAACTCACTCATGCTGATTAGGAAGGTAGGAGTGGAAATATCCAACTGCAACGTCACACAGCCCCCCTTGTAGGAAGAATTATGCAAAGATGCAAAATATTTCATTGTTATTATTAACTTAATCAGAGATAACACCCTGAGTGTATTATTTTATTATTACATATTATGCCTTAGAAAAAGTATTCTGATTAGTAAAATCCTATGCAATGATACCACATGACTTGTTCTATTGTGAACTGAGACTACCAAATAGAGGAAACCGTTTAAGATATGTACAAGCATGCCAATGTGAGGAAGGAAAGAGTTAATATAAAAAGAAGAATATGCTCACAAAAATACATGGAAGAAGCCAGCTGTTGGGCAAAAGACTGAGGTTAATGGTACCTTCCATTAAGCTGTACTTTTCTTATGTTTTTGTACTATTCAGAGATTTTCCTGGATCAGATAAGGATATATTCCATTACCCATAACCCTACCAACTATATATTGAGAGGCCCCTGACATTTTGGAATATGTATCCAACTCCAAGCAGTGTGCAGTTGCTAGAACAAAGTCGTGCTAAAAGAATAAAAGAATCTTCTAGGGAAGAAGAACAAAGCTGCAAAGTATTTTGGTGCATTATGAAGGAATGCCAAATGCATCAAACATCTAACTCACAGTACTGTCAAATACAAGAAGACCTGTTATTAAAGTATGCTTACAAATGTCCTGTGAGGAGATCTGAACTTTTATAAGAAGGACTAAAGTCTCCATTACTGGAAAGGAAATTATTTACCTCATGAATAATGCATGAAGTGGGCTGGACTTCCCACTTCAGCACAAGACAAAGAAGCCTGAAACACACACATCTGTCCTCTCTGCCCTGAACACAGACAAAGACAGGTTCTTCATGGCTTGTGCTTGGGAAGATAGACAGAGAAGGAGCTTGGAAGCACTTCTTCTCTTGGACACAGAGCTCAAAGTTCTCCCTTGAGACTAAATTTAGGAGAATGTTATTAGAAACTACTCTCGACTCTCAGACATTGCCATGCATTGCTAACAAAACTGGTTCTAGAATTTTGAACTTTTGCTAAGTTCCTGAAAAACCTTGGACTGATACCTGATCCCAGTTAACAGACAATGTTTTCTGAAAGAACATGCTTTATGAAAAAGAAATAGAATTGAATATATAGACCAGAAATTCACCAGCAAAGTATCTGCTGCCGAACAGCCCAGACTCCAGATAAAGATATTTCATGCCAGCTGACAAATGTAAATATTTATTTAATAATGCAGTTACTAAAAGGCATATACTGGGATAAATATTGAGGTTGGTAGGGTAAAGTCTAGGGTAAAGTCTGATTTTTAATACAGTCTAAGGTTCATACACTGTAACGTAACCTGTCTAATCATGTCTGCAAAAAGGAAAACCATGGTATTGTATTACCTTGAAAGAAATGTCTTGTTTGAAAACTGAACTTAAATAACTCCTGATGAAGCATGGTCTATTACCTGCAGTGCAATGTATGTTTGTGAAAATGCTAGTGAATTCATAGATCTTCTTTATCAAGTAGATTAGTTAATAAATATATTGTATAACAAAATTAATGTTGACTTCTGGGCGATGAATGCGTGAAGTCATGTATTTCAAACAACCTTTTAAAAGTTTGTCTGGGAATATATGAGCAACCTACCACCCCACACACCCCCTTGCCCTATACTTACCACTGGAGACCATTGGCTGCCATCTTCTGTGCTCTTCAAAGCTGAACCAGGAACTGAATAACCAAGTAATTGCCGTATAATGGCTGTCAATGGTGTTTTGAACTTATGATATCGTGGCCAGTTTTCATTATTTTTGCACCAAATTTTCAACATGGGCTTTTAGGGACCCCACCTCATGAACACTGCCACTGTCATTTCATTACTCAGACCCATAAGGTGATTTTGCAGTCGCTGCATGAAATCACCATTTAGGACCAGGTAACAAAAAGACAGTGCCAGTGTTCATGAGGTCGGATCCCAAAAAGCCCATGTTGCAAATTTGTTGCAAAAATACCAAGAAACACCAATGTAATGCGCAGTCATTGAAATTTTTTTATGCACACTTGTAACTTTGGCACTTTTTAATATTTTCACTCCAAATTCTCAACATTGCCATTTTCTCACACCAACTCATGAACAGTACAGCTGTCATTTTTCACATCCTGCCTGAAATGTGTTTTCGCACCTGTGTCAGGTAATGGCATGGTTGCTGCATGAAATCATCTGAAATGACAGTGCCAGTGTTCATGAGGTGGGGTCCCAAAAAGTCCATATTGAAAATTTGGTGAAACAATTCCTAAAAATGCCCAAGTTACATGTGTCCGTTGAATTTATTCTACGCATACATGTAACTTTGGTACTTTCCAATATTTTGCCACTAAATTTTCAACATAGCCATTTTTTCACACCACCTCATGAACGATACAGTTGTCATTTTTTGCATCCTGCCCAAAATGTGTTTCCACACCTGTGGCGCAGAATGGTGCATTTGCCGCATGAAATCACCTTTTGAATGACAGTGCCAGTGTTGATGAGGTGGGTCCCAAAAAGGCCATGTTGACATTTTGGTGAAAAGAATTCCTGAAAATACCCATGTTACATGCATCCGTTGAATTTATTCTATGCATATGCATAACTTTGGTACTTTTCAATATTTTGCTGCCAAAGTTTCAACATAGCCATATTATTCACGCCACCTCATGAACAGTACAGCTGTCATTTTTCACATCCTGTCCAAAATGAGTTTTTGCACCTGTGGTGCAGAATGGTGTTGCAGTATAATTACATTTTGCCTTGCATTTCACAATTTGTCTGTACCAGGGCACATGTGGTGGGGTAATAAGATGGCCATACTGAAAATTTGGTCACTGTTGTTTGACACATGGAAGGACAGGGCCATACACCTACATATGTATGCGCATCTATGGAGGGATTGGAGAGACAGTAAAATAAGTATACTGTACTATTATACTGTCTCAAAAAGTAAGGAAATTGATTGCAAAAAACTCTGATAATGTATCAGGTTTCCTATTACAGTGACAAAAGTATGGAAATTCAGTGTTAGGGTTCCCAACCCTACCACCCCCACCCTTCACACACTAGCAGGCATTGGGGTGTGCCTTGGGGTCATCAGGCCTAACTTCCACCCCATTCTCCTATACTGTACTATCTCAGCTTCCTTACACTTGGAATGGGGTGAGAGTTAGGGCCAGTGACCCCAAGGCACACCCCAATGTCTGTTGGGGTGGAGCAATAGGGTTGGGTACCCTATCACTGAATTTCCATACTATTGTCACTGTAATAGGAACCCTAACTGATGCATTAACAAGCCATAATAATACTACTATTAATTTACTGCCTATCAAAGAAAATATATTGTTTGAAGGTTCCAGTCCAGAGTTGTGACATAATTGGGGGCTGTCATCATGGACTGGTATGAATTGAAGAAATATTAATTGGTCCAAATTTTGAAATTGCAAATTTTTTTTCAAAGATCTTAATTTTGAATTCTGATAATTTTGAAATGCTATAGTAAAATTTTGTTTCTCGGATAATTGACTCACATGCCCTGAACTTGGTTAAAATCAGTGATAAAGCTAAAGAACTTAGAGTGCTTGATTTACTGTGAAAAAATAAGTAATTGTGATTTTCTTTTCTCTTTGAATACTTAAAAAGGCGTGAAAGACACCTCTAGCTGGAACACCACTGATGATGAGAAAAGATAATCTGTATTAACACTGCCCACTAGAGAGCTATGGAAACATTGCAACTGTATTGTGCTACATGAAAGTTGATGCTTTCCTTGAAAAGTCTCACTGCCATAATGGAAGAAGGGTCAATTTCTATGCTTGATGATCTACCTTGTATATAATTTGCCCTCTATTGTGTTTTTATAGGAAGTTCTTCATTAACACAGCCCAGATATGTAAAGTGTGGTTACAGGTAAAGAATATCCTCATAGGGGAAATCCATGTAGTAGACCAAGACTGAAGAACAGGTGAAAAATCTGGTTACAGAAAAAGCCACCATGACATACCAATTAAGTGAAGTTCAAAGACAGATGAAATATTTGATCATAG
The DNA here is from genome assembly GCA_016271365.2 of Neoceratodus forsteri. Taxonomy (NCBI): domain Eukaryota; kingdom Metazoa; phylum Chordata; order Ceratodontiformes; family Ceratodontidae; genus Neoceratodus; species Neoceratodus forsteri. Next base: position 761,933,103 of record CM057453.1, read on the forward strand.
AAAATGCCACTTTGGCAGCACAGTTAGAAAAAAATCCCAGAAAGACTATGGTGAATGGAAACAGTGGTTCCAAAAAGCTACTTTGACCAATTAAACAAAGCCAAAGAGAAATTAGAGGATGAGCAAGCAAGCAGAAAACAGACAGACAGACTGACCACACAGAATCTGAGAACCAAACCTAATAGAAAAGAAGGAAAAACTAAAAAGAACATGCTCCTACCTTAAACAGACTCTTTGGGAAACTAAGGATAATTTGCATGAGTCCCAAAGACCCTATAAAACTCTGAATGAGAAGTATGATGAGGCATAAAGAAAAATATACATCGCCACTGGCTGGGATAACCTACCCAACCTGTTGGGAAGTACAGTCACCCCAATGAGTAATACCTGCTTGACGAATGTGAGAGTTAAGGAAGAACCAGGTTACATATTTGACAGTCCAGTGAGTTTCCTCTTTCCAAAACCAACAGCTTCACAAACCCCTCAAATGTATCAAACAGCTACACTTCCTGAAACTGTCCTCCCACCCACCCACCCACCCCGACCTGGAGGGAGAGCAAAACACTAAACAGAAACAGACAATTGGAGTTGGTATAGTAGAGGACAGGGGATAGGGACACTATAGAAGATTGATAAAAAAGATACAGAAACAGGGAGAAAAACTAGATAAAAATGTACAAGGACTAATAGACCACCTGTTATCCTCTGAAAAGAGTAGTTCTGAGGGAGAATATCTTCAGAAAAAGAAGAGGGCCCCCAAGTTAGTAAAGAAAAATCTAAATGCTTTAGTGATTCATCCTCATATGGAGATGAATCCAAATCTGAACAAGAATGAATGAATGAAAACGTTATTTTTATACAGGAAAATGTACAAAAATGTAAAATACATTTTAGGATTACTAGGAAGAATAGGACAAAAGGGAACAGTAAATGCTCAATAGTATTGTCCCCCACACCAAGCGGGCATCATTAAACCATAATACCACCAGTACAATACAATCTATCTAAAATATGTTTAAATTGACCAAACTCTTTTGCTTCCACTGCTATTCGCGATAGTCTGTTCCAAGCCTTTGAGCTCCTCACTGTATAATAATCTCTTTTTGCAGGGTTAATCCTAGGTATGACTAGTTTCTTACCATGAGATCTGAGATTACTTTGAGAATTACTAAATTCCAGACCACATAGGTCCATTAAATCAGTTGAATGCAATATTTTATATAATAATAAAATGTCCCCTCTTTGCCTTCCGTGTTCCAAAGAAAACAGTAAAAAAAAATTTTAACCTAGAATCATAAGGTGATCCTTTTAAGTGATGAATTAATTTGGTAACAGAACATTGTGCCCCTTCAATCATTTTAATATCCTTTGCATGATAAGGAGACCAGAATGGTGATCGAAAATCAAGTATGGGCCTAATATAGCCCTTATACAGAGGTATACTACACTGTTCAGATCTACTAATAAAAGATCATTTGATCCTTTTAGTGAGACCTCTTGCTTTAAAGGAAACCTGACAACAATGCTCTGTAAAAGTAAATGAATTAGAAATTATAACCCCAAGGTCATGTTCTGATGTTACCTTACGTAATGTCTGATTTCCCAAAATGTAGTTATAATTTTGATTTTTGGAACCAAAATGTAGGACCACACATTTGTCAATACTGAACTGCATACCATTGTCTATTGTCCATTTCATGATATGATTTAGGTCATTGACCATAGTTAGATGTTTGTTGAAGGTATCTACCTCACCGTCCAACTTCAAGTCATCCACAAATCTCACCAATCTATTATTAATATTATGTTGTATATCACAAATATAGATACCAAAGAGTACCGGGCCCTATACTACCACACTAGTAACCTCACTCATGTCGGATAATATACCATTAAGTCTGACCATTTGTACACATTCTAGTAACCAATTTTTAATCCATCATATGAGTAAACTGACATATCATGTCATAAGGGCAATTGCCCTGTTTACAAGACAGTCCTGTGATCAGGTGTTACAAAATACAAAGTACAAATCACTTATAAAATAGAGTAACATAGACTCACAACAATAAATACACAGTACCTAGCTAGACAATGGCATTCTGTGGACAGAGAGGCTTTCAATATTGAATTGAATTGAGTAGTAGAAAGTGTAGTTTGCATTTTGTAGGGTAACATATCCCAGTGTAACAATGCCTGATAATTTAACTTTTTCCCCCATACTTAGTTCTAACTAATGTAGGTATAACCTTACCTATAACCTTAGATATAATGCTTTACTAAGAGTAGAAATGAGAGTAAGGCATTGAAGAAGGAATGGTGTAATATAATGAGGGTTCCTTAAGTTTAGCTAGAGGAAAGTATGATGCTAAAAAATCTAACGGTACCATTGAACAGTATGTATGTGCTTTACAGGTAGGTGTTAATACCTTAAATATCATCACTAAGGATGACCACAAAGGCCTGATTAAGTGTTCTGTTCACCCTGAACACACAACCTGGTACACTGAGCTACCTAAATGGCATACAATCAAACCACTGAGTAAGCTCTCTGTGCTCACTGCAGCACTCTGTTTCAGCCTGCTTTAAATTGTCAGTAAAGCAGCTTCTGTATGCTTTGTGCAAGTGCACACTGATTGTAATGAATATGAGCAATAATGAGTTTGACCAAGGTCTGGCAGCTTTATGTTGAATCATACAGGAAAGAACATTAACCAGAGATGGAGAACCTGACAAGGGGGGTGGTTAGGCGAAAGCTTTTGTCCTATGTAAGACATTGACACTAGGCTAGATCAAGCAGAGGGGAAATTATCCAACATCCTCCTCCTTTTAAGTATTAATGAACTACAGAACAAATCAGGTCCTGATTTTAGCAGACTATTTAATTTTTCCATTATAAATCCTTCAGAAAAGAGCAGCATAGATCCAGCTCAGATTCTCCTAAACAGATGAAGAATATCAGATTACCTAATTTAGAAAATGATCTGATAGAAACAAACACTCCAGCAGTAGCCACCTCATCTAGGCTATACGAGGTACTCGTGGATTATATTTACAACTTAAAAACTGAATTGGCATAATTTTTTTTTTATTTATTTTGTTAACCGGGTAAACATATGAGCCAAGACCCTTTTTCGTATGCAACCCAAGACTATAAAATAGTCACAAGATGTTATACAAAAAGTTAACTTTTACATTCACTTAATACAGGAATACAAATAAATGACATATAAGACAAACAATATAATACAAATTATTTAAAATAGCAGTGGCATTGCAAGCTACTCAATAAATGATGCTTCAATTTCTTTTTGAATAAATTATGACTACTCATAGTTCTCAATTCAATTGGAAGATCATTCCAATATTTTGGTGCTTGGATAGAAAAAGCTTAAGCACCCATTTTAGTTTTAGTGACTTTCAAATTTAACCAAGAAAGAAAATTTGATCTCAATTTTCTCGGAGCTTCCCTTACAGATATCAGAGAATACAAGGAGAGAGAGACTTTTTTGTCTCAATACATTATCCGTTTTACAACAAAGAGAGTATATGAAACTCAAGTTAGGTGGTAGAAACCCTGAAACTTGATATAAAGTACAATGATGTGTACTATAAGGCAATCTATAAACAAATCTACAAACACTATGAAAAGTCATTGTTAAGTTATTTACCACATGTTTAGACAAACTAGTAAACAAAAATGAATTATAATTGAGTTGAGAAAGTAGTATACTTTGGGCTATATGTTTCCTGGCTTGTAAAGTTAACACATTCTGTAGTCTGAATAAAACCCCTAATTTTTGATTTACTGATTTTGTTAAAGTCAATATATGATTTGAAAATGTTAAATTTGAGTCCAAATTCATTCCCAAATATCTAAAACATTGCACCTGCTCCAAATTAGTTCCATTTTTACCAGAAATATTCAGTTTCCCTAATTTAACCAACTTTTGTTTAGAGGCAAATATCATACTCTTGGTTTTTGAAATATTCAATGATAATTTTAAGTCCAACAAACAATTTTCTAGACTCTGAAAATCTACAGTCAAATCTTGGGCAATTTTATCTAATGAATCAGAGCTATTATATAATATTATATCATCAGCATATAAGATTGTCTTAGCCTTAAGAATTTTACTTGGTATAATATCCACAAATATGGAAAACAATAGGAGTCCCAAGATTGACCCTTGAGGTACACCCTTTTCTAAAATTCTACTCTTTGACACTGAACCCTCATAAAGAACTTGTAGTTGCCTACCTGATAAATAACTCTCCACCCATTCTAATAACAATCTGGATAATCCCTTGCCAGCTAGGCTCCTGAGCAGCAGGCGATGGTCAACAAGGTCAAATGCCTTGGATAGGTCCACAAAAACAGCACCAGTGAGCTCACCCCTCTCCATAGCCTCACTGATGTAGTTTGTGAACCTGGCCAAGGCAGTTCCAATACTCTGAAATTTCCTAAAGCCATGCTGCTCAGGAGCCTGAAGCTCAGTCAATTGTAAGTAATCACTAATGTGTACCTCTGTTATCTTTTCTAAAATTTTACCTAAAGGATGGAGAAGAGAAGAGAAATAGGGCGGTAATTCCCCAAATCTTTACTATTTCCCCCTTAAAAATTGGTCTTATAGCGGGTTTTTTCCACTGTTATGGAAATATCCCTATTTCTAAAGACAAATTAAATATTTTTGTCAAAGGCTTATAAATGTATGAAGATATTAACTTCAAAAACCTTGGCTGAATATCATCAATTCCAACATTTTTTAAAGGAATTTTCTTCAAAATTTTCAGTACCTGATCGGGCTCTATTTCTTTAAAATGAAATATTAAATCATTTTGAGATGCTGTAACTGTGTTCTTTAAGTCCTGATCATCCTTATCTACATTATATTTACCCATATCTAAAAATTGTTGTAAAAAGGCTGTGCTTATTTCTTGTGGATCTTTTATTGTAACTCATTCAACAAGGAACTCACCTGATTGTACATCTATGGGAGGAGACAACAAAGATTTGATTGAAGACCAGAATTTTTTTGGATTTGACAAATTTAGATCTTGTTGTTTTGTATAATAATCAGACTTATAACCTTTAATTTTATCTTACATTCATTTCTTAATTTCCGATAGCTTTGAAAATCACTAATATTTTACTCAAGCATTGTTTCCATGCTTGATCTCTTTGTTTCATCAATTTAAACATCTCCAGAGTAATCCATTTATTCACTGTTCCCCTTACTCTCCTTGTTAGTATTGGACAGAATTTATTTTGTAACTCCAAAATTTGTGTTCTAAAGTAATCTACTGCAGATTCTATGCAAGGTATTACATCCAAGTAAGATCATTCAACATCTCTTAAATCAGACTTTAATCCATCATCTAAATCTTTGGGATACTTTCTATAGGTAATCAAACAAGGGGGAGGCTTTATTTTCTTTGATTTCCAAGTACAATATACTGCCAGGTGGTCACTGATAACATCTGGTAAGACTTCAATCTTAATAATTTTAGTATGATTGTTAGTCAAAATCCCAGTCCAAAACTGAATGATTATTTGTCTTCAGGTTCATGTGTGTAAAAGTTTGTACCAACTGACACAAACCTGCATTCATCAACAAGGACTCCATATTAGAAGCATCACAGGAGTCTCAATGAATATTAAAATCACCTAACACTAAAAAGTCACCACTAAATTGGTAATTTGAAACAAATTGTAAAAACTCTTCAAGGTCTTTACGTGCAAATTTTGGTGGATTATAAAGAGTGCAATGTTTAAGTTTATAATTATCCCCTTGTTTTATTTCAATCAATAACCATTCACACTCTAATGGGGTATCAACCTTTAACTCCAGTTTAGACCCAGTTAATTCTTGTTTGTAATAAATAAGTATACCGCCACCTTTTTCCCCCCTGCCCTGTCTTTTCTTATTATTTTATAACCATGTAAGGCCAATACACCATTAGTTACTGAAGGTTTTAACCAAGTTTCTGTTAAACTCAAAACATCAGGTTCATATTTTAAGACCCAAGCCTCTAACTCTTGTTTTTTTGGGAAATAAGCTATGAATATTCAAGTGTGCCACTCTTAGCCCCCCCTTCCTCCAAATTAAGTGATCACCATACAGATTGGGACCTGGGTTTACTTCTATATCCCCAGATAGAGTTAACAATAACCCAATACAAAAAGACAATGCAATATTTGGGCATAAGTTAGGAATTGGTACACTATAATCACTTATTCTATACTGTGACTTTTTGTTCAACAACCCTACCACTTCTAATTTTAACATCATATTATGTCTAAATTCACAAAGAAGATTCAAATATATAAAATTATCTTTGAATCTACCTTGTTCAAACTTACCCACGGCATTATTTGCCAAGATCCAAACATTTGAATCCACAAGCATCAGACCCAGTACACAACTCACCATTATTAAGCACTTTTGCATTTTCATTCTTAAAAATGTTTCTAACACTTGATTATAGAAATATAAGTGTCAATTTGTAGTTTTAAAATGTCAATAACCTTTATATCTTCCTTATAAAGGGATGAATTAGCCTCACGGTCACTGTTTCTGAATCAGGTAATAACAAAGTTAGATGAAGGTAGTAAAAGACCAAGGAATAATATTTTCTCAGAGATTATTATACCTGACACACCTATGAAAGAGAAAATAGTAAATCAAAAGGGAATAATACAAATGAATGGAGTAAGGGGGAAAATGACCAAAACATAATAATAAAAAAAGAAAATGACAGTTAACTCTTTATAAGTAGCAAAAAGTGCAAGCAGTCAAGGAAAAAAAAACTAGAGGTAAAAGTAAGGGTCAGGTACACACCTCCAGGCACTAAGGGTAAAATTATTAATGCAAAACAACTGAAGCACCTAATTGTGCCAGAAGAGTTACGTGTTATAGTCGAACATATGATATCTGACATAGAACTGAATGAAGGAATAATAAGCACCCACAAACAATAATACTAAAGGGCTAATCATTAAAGGTGATGAGACAGTAATTAAGATCAGAGAAATTCTTTAAAAACCCTATGAAGATCAGGACAGTTTGAAAGTGTTAATTCAACATCTTATAGTTGTACAAATGGATATTATACAGGGTACAAATTCTGCAATATTAGCCTTTAAGAATGTCAGTGATAATACAGACTCAGTATATGTAATTATTGACAACTTGGAAATAGCAAAACTAATGTGGAGTTCACTGAAAAGATTGGGGGAGCTAGGCTTAACAATTACCCCACTAGTGTCCTGGCAATCCATTATAACTGATAAAGCACCATTGGCAGATAAACTGGAAGTAGAAAAGATAAAATCATCAAACTAGTCAGTGCCTTTAATTGGAATTTTTCAGATCCTTTCTTGAGAGAAACATTCACGTCTGACTAATGAAACAGTTATTCTTTCCATATATGGCAGAAAACCTCAAAGGAATGAAAATAATCTCAATGTATTGCATCATGTCTGCTTCTTGCTTTCAAAGGTATTAAGAATAAAATTGGGTCATAAAGGAATTATTAGAACGCACTGACCCAGTAATGTTAACATTAGTAGATAGACTGATATACGGATCCAAGATAGAGAACTGGCCACACAAATATTATGGAAAGCAGTAGTATTGGATCAGCTTGACATATATGTAACAGATATGTTAAATCAATGCAATTATGTGCAGAAGCAAATACAGCCAAATATATCTGGAACATGAGAACTTCTAATTGAAGAAAGATAGTCTTTTTTTACTGCCATTATCACAGATCATTATTTTTGTGTTGCTCAGAACCCCTGAAGTATTTTTTACAATGACTCTCTGCATGTGAATGTAAAGGAGGAGTAGTAACTGATAGTATCTTTAAATGTAAATCTTTAGAGTTTATTTCATGGAATTTGCTGGATTGGCTTCTAAAATTCTAGGCCCAGAATTGCTTGAATTTATAAGTAAATGCCATTTAATTTGCCTACAAGAAACATAGCCACTTCATGATCACACAATAAATGGGGTTCAGCAGTTGTTTTGCCTGCAAAAACAACCAAAACAAACAAACAAAAAAACAACCAACTGTGGTGGAAATGTTGGGGGGGGGGGGATTTTTATGAAAATCAGTCCAAAGTTAAAATCTGTAAAATTTTTATCCCAGGGAGAGTTTAAAGTCTTTCTAAACAAACATTTAAAAATAGATCTCACTCTTCAGACCCAAATAGAAGAGATTCCATTCTCTACTGAAAATACTACATTAATGAAACATATTAAGAGGGCAGCCTCTCCACTAAAGGCATTTAGTGATCTTATTAAAATCTTCTGTATGTTAATGCCAGTTTTATATACAAAAAAGAAGGGTGGTAACAATTTGGGGCTAGAGTGGCCAGTGAACACGTCCTGTCACTGCCAGATATTGTACCGAGTTAAACTTTAAATGAATCCTTAAGGATTATTTAAAAGCCAGTGTGTGGACAGTATCCTTGGAGTGCGTGCTTCTTTCTGCATTTTGGATTTAATTGGGACTGGCTATCTCTTGGCTAATGCACCCCATCCCCCACAGCTCACAGCATACTTTGGAACTTTTGTGTAACAATTCCAGAATCTGCTCACTTCCCCACTAGTTTTTATACTACAACACCACTAGGAGTCACCCCTGAGCTTACTGATTCCACTGATACCACTAAGGTCTATGACTCCACATCCTGTTACTTCTTTAGCCCAGCTTGGTCTCTCACCTTCCTGGCTAACACTACTTCTGACTGTATTCCCTTTGACTCGAAACTTCTGGCCTGCCAGGTCTCGAACCTATGACCCTTTACACCAGAGGCAAGCACTCTGACCACTATGCTACACTAACAGTACTGCTGCTAGCAAGGCTCTTACTTTTCCTTATCTGGCGATACTAGAATCATCACCTTTATTACATTCAATCATATACTCACCCATCACCGTTAAGTCCCTAGTCAGAGATGCTACACTGGGAATAATTACTGCTAGCAAGAGCCCTACCTGGTACTACTGTATCCTGTTATTACACACTGACATATCACCGCCCGCCACCACCACTACGAAGGCCTTAGTCTGGGCTCCCCTGTGCACTGGTTGATTATGGCACTATGCTGCTATATCCTCCTCAGTGCCATGCTAACAACACCCTGGCCACGCTCTTCACTCCCACAGATAGTAATTATATTCCTACTGTAGCCGTGTCTTCCATACTCATGAGCCACACAGCTGTTGGCACCATAGCCAGTCTTCCGAATTTGACACATAAGTCAGCCGTGCTCGCCTCACACAACAACTACCTGCCATCCCACCAGACAAACTATCTATCCCTCCATCTCTCTTCTATAATGACCCCCACGATCTCTCTCCCAAAACTACTAAGCTTCCACCCAAGCCTATATGTAAACTTCTCAAACACTTCCGGGCCCGGCAACTCCTGCTACTACTACTGTTATCAGACAATGTGCACCCAAACCCTGGCCCCCTGCAGAATCAGCCTGGTATAAATACTAGCCCTGGGGGTATAAAAATTGCTTCTATTAACATCCAAAGCCTACTGCCGAAATTAAATCAACTACAAGTCTGGGTGCAACAATACAGGCCAGACGTCCTCTCTATAGTTCAAACCTGGCTCTCCTCTGCTGTACCGGACTCAGCAGTCTCCCTAAATGGGTATACATTATACAGGTCAGATAGGGTTGGCAGACATGATGGTGGCTGCACCCTTTACATCTCGGACTCGCTATGATGCCAGACCTTCCAATACTGCCTCTTAGGGATGGTGTCCAGACACTAGTGGTAAAAATTACAATTGGTAATAAAGGGAAGTCTATTTACATCCTCTCTGTATACATTCCACCCAAGGAAAATCAGACAGACTTCCAAATGTTCCTTGACCTCATTGCCGACCTGCCTACTGGTGCTGAAATCATTGTGCTGGGCGACTTTAATACCAACTGGCTGTCTCCTGACTCTAACCCCTGTAAGTATGCAGCAGCAGCAGCCATCAAACTCTCTCTAAACTTGTCTCTTCTCCCACGAGAATAAATTATAGGACTGCGACTCGTACTCTAAACGAGCTGTTATTTTCCAACCACCAAGAGAGGATCACAGACACTACAGTGTTACCTGAAGTCCTGAGTGACAACTTCCCATTTACCTGCCACTGGACTAATAAGGCCCCTAAATGACCCTGTAAAATAACCTATCTGTGGGTTCTCAGGAAAAGGACAGGAGCATCTTCAAGAATACCTCCACAAGTGTAACTGGTCCCCAGTCTTCCTTGCAGATAATGTTGATGAGGCTCTAAGCCACTTGCTCACACGATTCAGTTTGGCCTGTAATATATTTGCCCCCGCTGCCTCAGAAGCATACAGTGAAAGGGGTCTCTAACCCTTGGATTATGCCCTTGCTCCTGCATCTTATGGCCATTCGTGACCATGTCTGGAAAGTGGCACATGCCACTGGTGAACTGAGGGACTGGCAATGTTATAGGACTGCCAGAAACAATTGCACCTGGGCCATTCGGCGTGCAAGGGCCTTGTGCTACCAAGGCCTGTTTGATAGCTCATGGGATAACAGTAAAAAATTATGGGACAATATTAAAAACCTCACAGGTAAACCCAATCAATCCCCCCCACCCTACTCAACTGCAATGACCGCACTGTACAAGACCCAAGAGAATTGGTAACATTCTCAATAATTCTTTCACTAATCTGAGTGGAGTCCTCCCCCCAAACTTCTTCGCTCAACCATTCAATGCTGACATTGCCCGCCACAGGACCTCCCCCTCCAAACATTCCACAATTCTACTTCAGGTCTATATCCCCATCAACCACCAGGAAACACCTCTTGAAAGTGCTCGGTAAGTCTAGGCGCAGCTCTGACACCCTCGACCTTAAACTGCTTCTCCTCTCCATTGATGCTGTCCTGGCCCCGCTCACCTGGATCCTGAATCTGTCCCTACGCCTTGGTCAGTTTCCATCTGTCTGGAAAGCAGCAGTGGTGACACCAATAAACAAGAGTGGTGACAGAACAAACCAAGCCAACTACCACCCCATCTCAGTATTACCTCCTCTCTCGAAAGCCCTGGAGTGAATCGTTGGCGAACGACTAACAGCATATCTCTCCTCTCATGATATCCAATGCCCCAAGCAACATGGGTTTAGAAAGGATCAAAGTACTGCCACTGCCCTGCCTTTGTATATGGACTTTATCCACAAGGCCCTCGACTGTGGTCACTTTGTAGGGTTTATCTATATAGACCTTACAAAGACCTTTGACACAGTCAATCACTCTCTACTGCTCCTGACCCCACCCTCACTAGAACTCTTTAATGATGTTACCACCTGGTTCAGAAGCTATTTAGGTGGCAGAATCCAGTGTGTAAAAATCTCTGACTCACTCTCAACAAGCTGCCCCGTCCTATCTGGTATTCCTCAGGGATCAATCCTGGGCTCCCTCCTATTTAGCCTTTACCTCAACACCCTCCCCGTAGCCTGCCCTAATAACCTTCTACTGTATGCAGATGATGCTGTGATTTACTCAAGCCAGCCAGACACTACAGCCCTTACCTATGATCTGCAACAGAGTTATACCTCCATTGAAACTTGGTTCTCTAAACAGAGACTAATTATGAACTATAAAAAGACAAAATCCATGGTCTTTGCTGGACCGCATAACAAGTCTAAAGCAACTTGTCTAACCATCTCCAACAATGCGGGCTTACCACTTGAGCTGGTTACTAGCTTTAAGTACCTGGGCATCACCTTGGACAGCATGCTCTCCTATCATGAACACATCTCTAACTTTTCTAAAACTGCTAATATCAGACTTGGCCTGATCTATAGACACCAGTACTGTATGACTCAAGAGGCTCTACATCTCACTGTGACCATCTCCATCTTGCCTATCATTGACTATGGCATTATATTCACCAGCTCTACCTCTGCCACTGCCTTTAAAAGGATTGGGATCACCCTTAACAAAGCTTGCAGATTACTTACTGGTGCTAGCCATGACACATATACCTGGGACCTTTACTCACAAACCAATTTGATGAATCTCCCAAACCGTATCACTTACCACACCAGCCTTGCAGCCAAAAAGATCTCCCAAGAGCAAGGCTCCCCTCCCATCCAGCTACTCCTTAAGATGGCCCCTGCAAAAAAGGCATTGCATGAGAAGTGCACCTAACCAAGCCTTCCAGGTACCATAATGCCGGACTTCCCAAGGGCAAAGAGCTTTTATGTATAGAGACCCTAGCTGGTTTGTGTCTCTGAGCACAGAAGAGGTCCCAGAAGACTGAAAAAGGGCTCATGTGATCCTGCTTCACAAGAGTGGTAGCAGGGAGGAGGCAGAGAACTACAGACAAGTCAGTCTTACCTCAGTAGTGGGCAAGATTATGCAGGCACTCCTTAAGGAAAGGATAGTGCAACACCTGGAATCCATAGGAGCACAGGATCCAAGACAGCATGGGTTTACAAAAGGAAGGTTCTGTCAAACTAATCTCATAGATTTCTTTTACTGGGCAACCAGAGTGGTGGACCAAGGTGAGCAGCTTTTTTAGCTTACCTTGAATTCAGCAAAGCTTTTGATACTGTCCCACATAGAAGATTGATTAATAAGCTGGGTAGGCTTGGGGTGGGTCAGAAGTTGGTCAACTGGGTGGCAAACTGGTTGATGGGAAGAAAACAGAGAGTGGTAGTAAACGGTATACAGTCAGAAGAGATGCAAGTCACAAGTGGGGTACCTCAGGGATCAGTCCTGGGGCCAGTCCTCTTCAATATCTTCATCAGTGACATTGCAGATGGACTGGAGGGTAAGGTTTGTCTGTTTGCAGATGACACCAAGATCTGCAACAGAGTAGATGATCCAGATGGGGTGGGCAGAATGAGAAGAGATCTGGATAAACTAGCAAAATGGTCTGAAGAGTGGCAACTGGGGTTTAATGCAACAAAGTGCAAGATCATGCACATAGGGAAGAGAAACCCTGAAGCCACCTATAGGCTGGGTGGGGAGTTGTTGGCAGTCACAAGGGAAGAATGAGACTTGGGCATCATCATCACTGATGACCTGAAATCATCCAAGCAGACCACTAAAGCAATAGGTAAGGCTAGGGGGATGTTAGGTTGTATTAGTAGGGGTATCAAAAGTTGGAAGAGGGAGGTAATAATCCCTCTTTACAAGACACTGGTTAGGCCCCATCTGGAGTACTGCGTGCAGTGCTGGAGGCCACACCTTCACAAGGACATTAACCAAATTGAGGCAGTCTAGAGAAAAGCAACCAAAATGGTGCAGGGATTGCATTAGAAAACATATGAGGACAGATTAAAGGAGCTCAATATGTATACCCTAGAGCAAAGGAGGGAAAGAAGTGATATGATCGAAACATTCAAACACCTTAAGGGCATTAACAAGGTGAAAGAGTCTAACATGTTTCAATATAAGAAAAATAGCAGGACAAGAGGACACAGCATGAGATTAGAGGGAGGCCAATTAAGGGGTAATGTGAGGAAGTTATTTTTCACAGAAAGGGTGGTGGATGCAAGGAACGGCCTACCTCAGGTCATGGTGGATATGAATACAGTGCAGGGCTTCAAACAGGCATGGGATAGGCATAACAGAGCAATACAGATGAGTATGAATAGATAGGCCATTGACAGAGCAAAGGCCGATGGCACATTCATAAGGTAGAAAAATAATTGGGCAGACTGGATGGGCCTTGTGGTCCTTATCTGCCAGCAACTTCTATGTTTCTATGTTTAACAACCTCCCCACCACATATCCAATCCTCCCCCAACTTAGGTCCATTTAGAAGCTGTCTTCGACAACACCTAACCAACCTTAGCAACTGTGACTGCCATGCTTAATCATGGCAGCCTGATGTTTAGTTCTATCCAGCCATTTATTTGACAGTGCCCTCCTGGGCGGCTACTCAGTGTGACCTCTGAATCCTCGAACCTCCATCACTCTGCCTTACTTCTCTCAGGGCTTCCCCAATATTATTCCCTATCTGCAGGGATCCACCACCGCTACCCTACTTTCTCTCTTCCTCCTCCATCTATAGCACTTTTCCCTAATTCTTGCATCCCTATATTAGACTAGCTCAATTCTGGCTGTCTCTGCATCTAGGCTCCCCTAACAGCCCCTGAATTGCTTGTACTGCTAGCACTTAATCATTGTTATTCGTATGTTACTAATTGTATGCTGTTTCATCCTGCCTGTTGTATCTATCCATGCCTGTGTAATTTGCACCCTTTGTACTTTGTTCTGCTGCTCTTCCCTATGTATTATTCCTAATTGTTTTGCTGTGGAGCCTTTGTAAAAGAGCCCCTGGCTCCAAGGTCTTAATTCTGAGATTCAGTAAATAAAAATAAAACATTAGGTTTGAAAAGGGATTAGCAGTTTAGCAGGAGGACAAGTCTGTGCAAGTCTGGCTAGAAATCGTCCCATTTAGGTGGCAGGGGTGTCCCATTTAAACACTTGAAGCCCCCATAGGCTAACATAGCCACTTAATTGGTGCTGGTGGGACATCCCAATAAAGATGACATCCCGCTTATCCATGTACCGATTAAGTGGCTTCTACTATATAATTATGAAAGCAACCCTTCAATATTAATCCCTGCGGCTATAGCAGTAGCAGTAGCATATTTCACAAATATATATTTTTAATCCTTTAGCAGTACAAGAACAAAGTGACTCTGAAAAATGTCTAGATTGTGATTTTGTACCATTAACACTAACTTTCAAGAAATAGAAGATGCTATTATTTCATCTAAATCTAATAAAGCCCCTGATTTGGATGGTATTGTTGTAGATGTATATAAAGCTCATCTCAATGTATGGGTCTCTTTTTTGAAAACTCTGTTCAACAAATGTTTTAAATACAAATACATGCCTGATAACTGGAAAATAAATGTAATAATACCACTATTTAAAAAAAGGCATTCTGAAAGAACTTAACAATTGTAGACCTATTAGTTTGTTAGATGCTGTTTCCAAGATATATACTAAAATTTTATTGAACAGACTGCAGTATTGGGTGGACATTAACAAATGACTATCTGATTGTCAAGCAGGTTTTAGGCACAACACATCTACTGCTGATCACATTTTCACTCTTGCCCATTTGATAAAAATATATCTCTTCATTAAACAAAAAATTAAAATCCATGCTGCTTTTATTGATTTTAAGACAGCTTTTGATTCCATAGATAGAATATTGTTATGGCAGAAGTTAACTCAGTTAGGGATTAGTATAAATCTTTTAGTTCCCATCACACAATCTTACTCAAACAATATTACATACATAAGATGTGATCTATTAGGTAACCTTACTTCGTCATTTATCTCCAACTGCGGTAAAACAGGGGCAGTTATTAACTCCGTTCTTGTTTAATTTATATATCAATGAAATTTTGTTGGGGATGGATGCTAAAGAGCTTAATTTCCCAAACAAAAGGAATGTCTCATGTCCAGGATTGGTATCGCAGATGACATAATTATTGTCTCACACTCCCCATCAGACTTCAACGCAAGTGGAATGGTTTCTACTAATTATGTCAAAAGCACAAACAAACTGTAAATTATGATAAGACAAGAATAATCACATTTGATGGGGAAAAAACATAAATTTTCAGCTGAATTGACTCAAAATTGAAATGTTTAAAGAGTATTTTTAATTAGGGGTCTTGTTTACTTTGAAAGGTAAATGGTCTAGACATGTAAAAAAGCAAATTCAAAAAGTTAAACAGAATACAAATGCTAGATTACAATTCAGCTATCATTATGGAGGTGCCACAGTTGTTCTGGCACTTTAAGGGACACTGTCAACCCCCTTAGGCCTCAAAGTGTCCCTAGTTTAAAAAAAACATTTTATGATTGGACACATTCTGTAGAAACTGCTGATGTAGCTGGTAGTTTGGTTCCAGTTCTTTTTTCCATTAAAAAGTGAAAACCAGACTGCCCACCATACCGGTGTTACTACACAAAAACATGTTTGTTTACATTCCTTGATGAACTCTCACTGCATCTTTCCTGGACTTAGGAACATCTCAGCACAGTCTAGCCACTCATAATGCAATGGGAGTAGAATACACTGTTTCATCATGACTTGCTGCACTGTATGGGAGCACCTCCTAATGTTCAGGATCTATGTAATAACAGTAGACCAAGAATTTTAAACAAAAAGTTGGGTATAACTATTCATTAACATGCATTTCAGTTAGGCTAAGCAATGAGGCAGGTAAACAACCAGCAACATCAATGAATTACAGAGAAAGTAAACAATCGTAAAATGTGTTTCTTTTTTCCTAGAAATAATATGATGCAAAAAAAAAGTTAACAGTATCCCTTTAAACCGAGGGATTTGAAACATAACCCAATAATGCTATACAGTTCTGAAGTGTGGGATTGCTTTCTACCACGTGAGGTGGAAATCCCTCTTTCCTTATTTTTTTCTCTCACTTTTAAAAATAAGTAAAACCTGGCCAGCACAACACATGAGATCTGAACTGGACAGTGTACCATTGAAAGCCATAATAGACTTAAGCGTGGTTTATTTTTGGTTAAGAATAATGAATCATAAATCAAACAGCTGGACTAATCGGTGCCTGCGAGAAAAATTAAAGCAACTAAAATACTCAAGAAGGTTTCTTTGGCTTGATAACCTTCAAAGTATTTTGGTAGCAAATAATTTGAAAGGTCTTTAGGAAGACTCATTAAAGGGGATTATTATTTTATTATTCTTCAAATCAATTATTAAATCCTGAATTATCCATGGTGTATAAAGAGAGGGATATTCGTGATGTATCAAATTCTAAAATTTCTAAATGGTACACCAACTATAAAATATGGCATAGGTTCAAGCTTTATTCACAGTTACCCCTGATGCCAAGTAAGAGACTTAACAGTTACCACATGTCATTTTGGCTGTACTGGTGTAAAAACAACAGAAGTAGATACAGTAATACTAATTAAAATAACAATGTTGAATGCTATTGCAATTTAGGATATAAGGAAACTCTGTTTCATATGCTGTTTCGATGCCCTCTATATTCAAAATGCAGAAATTTGTGCCTCAGAATTATGATTGAGATATATAATTATTTTTTACAAGATTGCATGGATATACTGCTAAACCCTTTGTCAGTTAATGTGTGAATCCTAACAAATTTTATTATTGCTGATTTCAGATATTGAAAGAAAGTAGTAGCCATGAGTGGATGTGTTAATTTGTGAAGTAATTTGCAATAATTAATGGGGTTCATTTTTTTCAATGGGAAATCTGCAGCGTAATTTGCTGTAGTAAAGGAGTGTTTATTACGGTAAACATGCACCGGGTTTCCCGTCTGCTGCACATGAGCAGGTTCCAAATGCCGCTCTTCCGCAATGCCAGGAGCCACGCTAACCCACACAGACCAGACCACCGCACTGACTCAGAGGTAAGTAGTTTAAAAAAAAATGGATGCCACTAAAATTATTTAAGCAGCCTCCTAGCCACCGAAAAGGGGAAAAAATATTTCTTCCAGCAGCCGCGTCCAACTGCTGACCCTGCTAAAACCCGGTCAGATGGCGGCTGCACAGAGATGTCTTCTGTTTATTTTATATAATTGCTGTGGTGGAAAAAAACTGAAACCCAACAATGATATAAAATAAAATATGGGGTGGCATGTAAACTCAAATTTTACACCCCCCCTCTGTGTTGGATGTTGAGATAAACTCCCGAGAGTAATGTGGCATCCAACTCCTCGTGGGGGGAGGATATAAAATTCTTGTTACACACACCACTGCATACTTTATCCTATATTTATCCTTTTATAGTTCTAGTCAAAAAGGGCTAAACAAAAACAGCGCAAACAAACATAGCATTGCAAAAATAATGTGTAACATAAACAGATACAACACAGAACAGCAAAAAAGACACAGGCCACAGTATATCGCATAGCACACATTTATGTATACAGCACAAAGCAGCATATCAGCCAACAAAAACACTACTGAGTGGTACTATCGGCATAAAACACAGAACAGTACAAGACAACAAAACAGCAACAAATCAATACTGCAGCTCTCAACTGACTATGCTTGCAGCTGAAAATTGTAAGCAATTCCGTTTAGGTAATCACAGGGACTACAAGTAGAGATGGGCGAAGTCGGCAAACTCCGCTCCGCGAAATATTTCATGAATTTCATGCATTTTGCAAAATATTTCACGTGGTGAAATTGCCAACTTCGCCGGCAAAATGAAACTTCAGTACATCTCTAACTATGAGTAGCATATTCATTTACAATGTCTGATATTCTCTTCGCAGTGTCTTTATATTTTTTAACCTTCTTATGATTGCACATTTTCCTCAGTCAGACTGCACCACACATGTGGTCACTGACACCCAAATGCTGATTTCCCACTGTTTTTTTTTTATTTCTATTCCCCCCCCCACTTCCCTCAGCGCCGCATCACCGGGAGATGCCAATTAAGCCTGTCCCTGCCTAGTGCCTTACCTGACAACCCCTGGTCCCTCCATCCTGTCTCTGAAACCCCCCCGGGTGGAGTCAGGGTAGGGGCCAACCCCTGAATCTTGTGGTCCTTGTCAGGGTCCGGGACTGCAGGCAGGTACTGGCACAGTGGGACCCGGCTCAGTGCTCCATCTTCCTGGCTCTAGAGGGTTTTTTTCCCTTTTCTGTGGGATGTTGTGTGCCCATACGTCAAGGTGTGCATGTCGACATCTGCAATATCCTTCCCCCTCCTTCCATGAAGGAGCTGGCCCTGGAGCTGATAGATCCCAGACCTACTCCTGTGACAAATCATGCCCCAGTGGCTCCAGCTTTTCTCTCCCCCAGCCTCCACCAGGGGTCACCACTTACTGGACTATATGGCCTCCCACCCCCCAGAGAGGCGAACTGTCATCTGATACTCCAGCCTATCTCCTCCTGGCCACTCCGCGGCCCGAGCCCATTCCCGAACCCGGGTCACCAGCATCGAGTGAAGTGTGGCATCCAGTGCCTCAACCCTCAGCGCCACTGGGCTGGCCCTACTTTTGCACTGTTTATGTGGGGCTTCACTCCCCCTGAACCCCCCAGAACTTATAGATTCCTACTCCGGGTCACACATAAATCACACATGTGTGCTGTTCCAGAGTAGCGCTGTAATGTCCCCTGCACTGTTATTGTTTTCACTCACATTGTTGCACTGTAATTACCACATGGTTATTGCTGCGCAGTTTTGACCAGCTACCTCCTTTTACTTATGTACAGATGTTATATATTTATTAACTATGCTGTAAGGTGTTATGTATTTATTATTCTTTGTGTATTGTCATGACCTACTGTATGATCGAACAACTAGAACCAAACTGAACTGAACTGAATTGAGCTACCCAAACAGGTAACAGATTCAGTGGAAGGGGTGAACAAGGAATTAAGGAAAACAAAATGGGCAAATTCCCTACTACATGGGTTGCCAAAGAGGTAGCATACCAAATGAGGTGCAGACCAAATCAGAACCCCACAGACTTTTATTATGAGGTAAGGGACTCATACTTTGGGGCAGATGAAGACATAAGAGTTATATATAAAACAATGCACATAAACTAATGGGAAATTAACTATATTAATTTATTGAAGGTGCATAGTACAGAAACGTTGATCAGCTGCCCCTACATATCACCTCAGCTAGAGGCTTCCTCAAAGGAAGTGGCTGACTTGTGATCACTGCATTTTTTATAGTGCCTTAATTATAGATAGGTGAACTGCATTAAATAATCAGACATATGCAAATGGTGATTACAAGGACAGTGCAAGTGTCAGTATAAGTGCATTAAAATCCCTTTAGATTAACAAAAACATTACTTTATCGAAATTCCATAAGGTGAAGCTGTGATAAGAAATTAATAAATAATTGTGTTTAATATGTACCACGATCACTAAACCTTAATGGGAAAACGTATTGTAGAAAAAACACTCACACATTTTGAATTTGATGAGATGGTTGGGGGGGGCTACATAATTAAGTGTCATATACTGTAATAACATGAATAAATATTGCCCTCCCACATGCTAGCTGAACAGCCAGCAATATTAATTATGACATTTGTTTAAGTAGTTTGGCATTGTGGTCAGCATATAAAATATTCTGGCCCATTATCATGTAAAATTCCAACTCGCTGTATTAGTTATAAACTTATAAATAACTTTTTAGTAGCCTTTATCAAGCCTATCCCTACAAGTAAGCAAGTTCATAGCATAGTCCAGTAGTTAAATTTAGAGAAGGGGAAAATCTGATCCTAACATAATCCTAGGTACAACCTAATTTATACAAAAAAATGAAGACAAGTGTAAATAAAAATTCCTAAGGTAAACGTGTGCCTGCATTACAACTGATAACAACTAGGCAGGGAGCAAGTGACCACAAAGAGAGAGAGCTGATCAACATTCTTGTATTATTGCACCTTCAATAAGTTATTATTGTTCGGTTCTCTTTAGTTTGTGTGTATTTTTTCCTTTTTTGTTTGTTTTTTTGTACTTAATAGTTTACCTGATAACAGCACCTGAAGGAGTCCAGGAGTACTTCTCCTTTTTGTTGTTTTACTTCTCTGGTTCTGTGCTATGCCTAGGGCACGAATCTGTCTAATCAGTGAACTGTTCTATAAGATGTTAAAAAGGCTGAAGCCAGGCTTAACTCTTGTGGCAGTAAATGAGTGGCTGAAGGAAGTTCCAAACATAGAAGCAAAGAAACATAGACAATGACAGCAGAAGAAGACCAGAGGTCCATCCAGTCTGCCTAAGTTCCTTATAATCCTTGGAACCTACTGTTCCTCCAGGGTACTAACCTTCCCCGTCCTCCCTCTATTCTTCTCTTTGGTCCTGTTGCCCCCAGTAACCACTATTCCTTTCATTGTATCCCAGCCCTGTGTGAATCCCCTGACTGTTTCTGCACCCACAACTTCAGCTGACAGACTATTCCAAGGTTCCACCACCCTTTCCGTAATGTAATACTTCCTCACATCTCTCCTGAACCTATCTCCTGTTAATTTCCATTCATGTCCATGTAACCATGAATTGGTATTCAGACTAAATAGTTTCCTACAGTTCACTTTGTTAATTTCTTCAAAGAACTTGAAGGTCTCTATCTACATATTTATTGCCTTGAAGTGCTCCTCATAGGATCTGCCCTGCTGGCCCTGAATCATTTTTGTTACACTGCACTGCACTGTCTCCAACCTGTCATTATCCTTTCTGAGGTGAGGACTCAAGAACTGGGTGCAGTACTCTAGATAAGGCCTCACCAGGGGGTCTGAAGAGGGGTGTATTATCTCTTTTCTTCTGCTATCAATACCCCTCCCAACACATCCCCAGCTTTAGGCGTTGTTGCACTGACTCAATTGCTTAAGTCAGTTGCTGAAGATATCTCTCAGATCCCATTCCTCAGCTGTAGTGCTAAGTCTCTCTTCTCCCATCGAGTACTCTGTCTTGAGGTTCTTTTTCCCTAGATGCATTAGTGCATTAGTACAAACCATGATTGTAGCTTCAAAAGCATAGGAGCCTGTGCTTTAAACCTCCAGACAGGACAAAAGACTATACTGCTATTTAAAGTGAGGAGAGTAATCAACTTTATTCTACAGGGGTACCAAAACTGTTAGACTACTGTGCTGTTAAAACTGACTTTTAAAGAAAGGGGGTCTGTTTCAACCATTTTCTAGATTTCAGACTGTGATATGGGATTACAAATAACACTAGCAAAGTGGCTTGTGGCATTGTTTTTAAAATTAGGAGACCATGGATGACAGTATTATTGTAGCAAGCCCTCCAGAACAGACAACAGCTACCATAATCTTAACAGACAACAGTGCAGAGAAAAAGGCACCTAAATGGCTGTTAATAAAGCAAAAGAAATAAGGAGCTAGATAATAATATAGAGAATAATGGATATGCAAGTGTGTGTTACGGATTTTTGTTTTAACACACCCGAGGTGTGTGATGACCCATAAACCTCGAGAGCAACACTTGAGAGGTTTATTAAGTCATCACACACCGAGGGTGTGTAAAAAAAAATCCATAAGAACACACTTGCATATCTTTAATTTTTTATAATTACTGGTACAAGACAGTATCTCCCCTACCTACAGACAGTCTCTCTCTCCCCCTCACTCTCTTGCTGTCAACACACACACACACACACAGTCACACACTCTCTCTCACTTGCACACACACTCCCTCGGTCTCTCTGACGGACCTTTGTTTTGGTCAGCTACCTTGTCTCTGCAGTATCCCTATCTCCCGGTCCTGGATCGCACTCTGAGTTGGCATCTCCCAATTGGGAGACACAGTGGGATCAACCAGATATTTGGGAGGATTTAAAAGGCAGGATCAACCAGATGAAGAATAAAAAATGCGGAAATATTGGGAGGGTAGTTAAGAGTAGTGGTTTGTCAGTAAGTGGAAAACCGAGCTGCCATTATTTTAGCATTGTTCAGCCCGCCCACACCCACAGCATGAGCCAATGAAGTAGCACAATATGCTTGGGACAGACAAAGGACACTGGGGTGAAAAAAAAAAGTTTAGTGAACACCATAATATCTCGTTTTCAGGTTATAACGGTGTTTTGGAGACCCTGAAAACAGGTTGATAAAGGGAATCACCAGTAATTATAGTAACATAACACCTGCTGTAGTATCAATTAAACATGTTGAAATTATGATGACTGAATTTTCCTTACTTAAAATATCCATCTCTGGAGCTTTCTCAAAAATTTCTGAGACAAAAAAAAAGATATTGATTCAGTCATCTTGGGATTACTATGATGTCTATTTTCCTAATGTGAGTGAGTGCCACAGTTTGCAGTTCTGAAACAAAAAAAGATGTTGACACTCACACAATGAAGATAAAAGACATGGAGTGTAGAGTGGGCAGTATGAAGATAAAATGAATAAAGAAACAGATAAGAGAATGAGAAATAGTAGGAAAATATCTAGTTTGAATGCAAAATTAGAGGAGCTAGAAGCCAAAAACCACAGAAATAATTTGAGAATCTTTGGATTAAAATGAGGACTAGAAGGAATATAGGGGATATGGAGGAACTATGGGGAACTATCAAAGGAGGGGTATTGAAGGTCACTGAAATCTGCATTAAAAAGTGAGGAAGAACAAACAAAAGAGGAGACCACTCTCATTTACAAGGGATGGGATGGGGCAGTCAGGGAAAGGAAAAGGGCATTCAGGAAATATAAGAAGATACAAAGAGGAGTGGATAGAGAGGCTTAGAGGGGGAAGAGGAAGGTTGCAGGGCAGAAGATAAGGAGGGTTAAAGTGGATACTGAGGAGAAAATAGCTAAGTGGTCCAAAAGGGGGGATAACACTTTTTTTAGGTATGTGGTAGAAGAAAGAATGTGAGGCAGGGGATAGTAAGGTTGCAGGGGAAGGGAGGGATACAACTGGAAGGGGACTTTGAGAAAGCAGAGGTGCTGAATAGCTACTTCTGCTTGGTCTTCAAGGAGGATGGGGGTAGTTGGCCAGAGCTGGGGGAAGGGGGAGGGAAGGTAAAAGGGTGGATCCTAGAATGTTTATTATAGACAGGGCAAGGGAGGAACTGGGCAGGTTAAAGGTGGACAAGGCAATGGGGCCAGATGGCTTATACCTGCAGGTATTCCTGGAACTGAGGGAAGAGCTGGCAGCCCCACTGACAAAACTGTTTAATTTGTCCCTGGATACAGGGTGTGTGCTAAAGGACTGGAGGGGGGTGGATGTGATGCCACTACACAAGATGGCCAGTAAAGAGATGGCAGAAAATTATCACCCGGTTAGCCTCACCTCGGTGGTGGGCAAGGTGATGGAGGTACTAATAAAAGAAAGGGTGGTAGATGAAAAGCAGCATGGCTTCATGAAAGGAGGTCATGCCAGATGAACCAGATAGAATTTTTCAATTGGGTGATGCAGGTGGTTGACCAGGAAGGGGCAGTGGATGTAGTCTATCCAGACTTCAGTAAGGCCTTCAACACTGTCCCTCACAGAAGGCTAGTAAATAAGCTAGAAAGCTTAGGGTGGGACAGAAAATAACTAGGTGGGTGGAAAACTGGTTGGTGGGCAGAAGTCAGAGAGTGGTGGTAAATGGGGTGCATTCCAAGGTGACGGGGTAATGAGTGGGGTGCCCCAGGGGTCAGTACTAGGATCCCTCCTTTTTAAGATATATACATCAATGGTATAGCAGAAGGGATTGAGGGAAGAGTGTGCCTATTCGCAGATGATAAAAAAATCTGCAATAGGATGGACACACTGAGGGTGTGGAGGCCATGAAGCATGACTTAAAGACTCTGGAGGGGTGGTCAGAAACTTGGCAACTAAAATTCAATGCCAACAATTGTGCTGTGATGCACCTGGGGCATAGAAACCTGCAAGCAGCTTATACCCTAGGAGGGAAGGAAATCAAAAAAACAAAGCAGGAAAGGGATCTGGGGATTATAATATCAAGCAGCCTTAAGGTGGGTAGCCAATGAGGCAAAGTAGTGGGGAACACAAATGAAATGTTGGCATGCATTGGGAGGGGCATAACTAGCAGAAGGAGGGAGGTGCTGATGCCTCTTTACAAGGCCATGGTGAGGCCACACCTGGAGTAGAGGATCCAGTTCTGGAGACCGCACTTATGCAAGGACACAGATGGGATGGAGAGGATACAAAGA
This sequence comes from Neoceratodus forsteri, assembly GCA_016271365.2. Classification (NCBI taxonomy): domain Eukaryota; kingdom Metazoa; phylum Chordata; order Ceratodontiformes; family Ceratodontidae; genus Neoceratodus; species Neoceratodus forsteri. Next base: position 761,957,782 of record CM057453.1, read on the forward strand.
AGAGCAACCAAGATGGTGCTTAGTATGCAGGGGAAACCATACGAACAGAGGTGGAGGAATTGGATCTGTACCCATTGGAGACTAGAAGGAAGGGGGGACATGACTGAAACTTTTAAATACATGAAGGGGATCAATAAGGTGAAGGAGGGGATCTTGTTCAGAAGGAAGGTGGGGGCTAAAACTAGACGGCACAGCCAAAGATTGGAAGGAGGAAGATATAGAGGCAATGTGTGGGGGCGATTCTTCATGGAAAGAGTGGTGGAGGCTTGGAATAAACTACTAAAGGAGGTGGTGGGGTCTGAAATGGTGGAGGGATTCAAGAGGGCATGGGACAGACATATGGGGTTGGTATGTGGGGGGACGTGGGCCGTAAAAGTGGAGAGGAGTAGGGGAGGCAAAAAGGATTAGACTCGAATGGCCAATGAGGTCCTTTTCTGCCATTAGATTTCTGTGATTCTGAGATTCTGAGAAGGTGGCAATGCAAATTCTTTCAAAAGCACAATGCTCATTCATTTAGTTGGTCCCCCACCTGACAGCCCAACTTTTATCATTGAAAGAGCTCATCACTCTCGAAAGCCTAAGCCTGACCCTGGCAAAAGACCGGGATCCTTGGCACTGAAACTGATGAATTACCAGCAGATAATATTCATACAATCTGCCCTAAGAAATAAACTTGTATTGGAGTACAAAGGTTGTAGGGTGAAAATTTTCAATGACTTGCCGTTCAGAAGTTATTAAAAAAGAGACTGTTTTTTGTCAATCATAGTATCATCACAATCAATATAAAGCATCATCTGGACTTTCACCCATTTTGCTTGCTGTATACCCTGCTTTTAATAGGACATCTATCATTTAAAATAAATGTCAATAAAGAGCTAACTAAAAAATGCAGGCATTAAGTACAGTTTGCTGTTTTCAACTATCTTCAAGGTTTGGTGGCATCAGGGTTATTTGAACACACCGACTTTGAAGCAGCCAAAGTTGGATTAAGATAAGATCTACCCAAATGTTTTATTAACTTTGATTTTACTGTGAATCCTGGAAAAGTGGATCATATGGACATGTAATCCAAATAAAATATATATAAGTAGATTACCTTTACTGAGTTCTCATGCTCCGACTCAGGGTTCTTAGCTCAGTGTGCTTTCTTTCTTTCTTGCTAGGAAAATTTATTTCTGTTTCCTTCTGATTTAACACCTGGTTCATAGGTTACATTAAAAGGACCTATTGCAGGTAATGCTTAAACATTACCATGCCCACTGGCTTGCTGGGGTTAGTGGGTGGGGTCTATGCTGATGTCATGATCTGTCATGAAGAGGGAGGCTCCTCCTATTGGCAACCTGATTGGTCTACCTGGATAATGGAGTTTTCCATTTTTAACAGAGATTTTAAATCACAATGGCAATAATTTTGATCATTACCTGCAGCCCAGGAGCAATGCACAAATGTAAGCACTGCAACTAACTAGTAATGTTTTGTTTCTTTTTCTCTTTTAATCAGGTACTGGATTGGAAGTGAAATACTAACTAGACTTCACAGAATTGGGAGCAGATTATGTTGGGGGGGCTTTGGGGTGGAATATACAGTAAGCTGTTGTTTTAATTGTTTTTAATACTAGGTGAGGTAAGCTCTGTGCTATTTTTGTATATACTCATTCTTTCATTCTTGAAAAGTAACAGGATGTTGAAAACTTTTTTTTACCTTTCTTGGAACTTACGATTCTAAAATGTTTTTCTCTACATAAATAATTTGGCAGCTCAATTCATTTACCTGGATTTAAGGAATGGGCAGACCTTTTAGAATTTTGGAAGCTTTTATTTTTAATTTAAAATGTTTTATACTTGTAGGCATGATGGGCATGTCTACCCTTGTTCACATGTGACAAGTTGAACAAGAAACATCAAATATAAATACAATATACGCTGAATAAAGAAGTACAGAACATACAATTTCGCAATATACAAACTGACTAACAATATATTTTAAGATGTAGAACAGGTGCATTCATTATTAACATCAAATCAATTTATTAATTTTCTTTTGAAAGTGTGTACCATCAGACAATTAATTGTATTCATAAGGAAAACATTAAAAAAGAAGGGGGCTTTATATAATAAGGACCTTTGTCCTGAGGCTTTTTTTTTTTTTAAAGTAGGGTGAATGCAAATCTACTCTGAGATTAAAGTCCCACACTGACTGGCTGATCTTGTAAACAAAGCATTAATAGAGGAGGGTGGCTCAAAATATCTTTAAAAGGGAGGACCCCATTCAGAATCACACCCTGTTATCAAAAGATAAACAGTTGGACAAATGAAACAATTTGCAATGATGTGTACGTTATGCTAGCTCAGTCATAAATCTAAGAACTGAATTATATGTGACCCTGAGCTTGTCCAGAAACTTGTCAGAAGTAGCTGTGTAAATAATGAATCCATAATCTAGCAAACTTAAAAAGAAAAGTGTGTGACAGTAGTTTCCTAGATTCAATGGTCAGATATGCTTTGACTCTATACAATTGTCTTTGATGAAGAGTTTTTTTTTTGTTGTTTGGATTTTTAATGTGCAATTCAAATATAAGATGAGAGCCTAAAATAATGCCCAGGTATTGAAAGCTTTCAACACATTCAGTAATATCACCACTAAGGTCAACTATGGGGTTGATGTTTTCCAGTTTCCCTTTGGGCTCTGTGAAAAACATGACTTTGGTCTTTCTAGAATTCAGCACCATACATTTTGATTTAAGCCAATTTTGAAAAAGAAAAAAATCAGTTTGAACATTTTCCATCGCAGAACTGGGTCTGTCATTGACGCTGTAAATGACAGCGTCATCGGTGTATAAGGTCACTGATGTTTGGGTACAAATTTTAGGTGCTGAATTCATAAATAAAGAAAAGATGAGTGAGCCCAAAATAGATCCCTGTGGCACCCCACAGCTGATCCTTCTGGCAGAGGACAAGCTTCCCTCTGTTCTGGTTCTATGAGACCTATTATTAAGATAGTCTGAGTACCATTTAAGAACCTCTTGTGAAAAATGCAAATCAGAAAGAATGTTATGCAACAGATAATGTTCAACAAGATCGAAGGCCTTGGTGAGGTCCACAAATATGGCTGCAACAGAGTGCCCTTTATCAATTACATTCTGTATGCAGCCTGTGAACCCCACCAAGGTCGTCTCTGTGTTGTGCTTTGATTTAAAACCATGTTGATATTCAGAAAGCACACTGTATTTTTCAAGGTGTTCAGCAGTCTGATCTAAAATGATCTCCTCTAATATTTTTGAAAGGGGGGCCAGTAAGGAGATTGGGCAATAATTGGAGACTAACACAGGGTTACCACTTTTAAGAATAGGTTTAATAGTAGTAAGTTTCCATTTAGTGGGGAAAATACCAAAACCAAGGGAAAAATTAAAAATAATGGCCAGGGGCTAGGAAAAATAATTGATTCCTAACTTTATGATTCTATAATCAATATCATCACGTGCAGTATATAAGGCCTTGGATCTTGTTTTAAAATATATTCTTTAAGTTGTTTGGGGGAAGTTACCTTGAAATGAAATTTTGGATGTAAATCACTACTTGCTGCCTGTTGTGTATTTTTGTGGGGAACAGTGGGGAAATTTAATCTAAACCTATTAAGATCGCCAAGGAAATTATTAAAAATTTCAGATACAAGCCCAGGGCTACTTACTAAATGCAAGGAAATTACTATATCTTTATGACCTCTACCAAACAAGGTATTAAGGGCCTGCCAGGGTTTTTTTTTTAACTACCAAAGGACTTTTTCTGTTGGGACAAACAATAGTGCTTTTTTACCTTTTTGATTTCTGCTTTACACTTATTTCTTAACGTTTTACAATTTTGCAAATAATTAACATCCCTGTTTATCTTGTGTGTCCTCCAAGCTTTGTCTCTTATTTTCATTAATTTAAGTAGATCCTGTGTTAACAATTTATTTGTATTCGTTTTAACTCTCAACTTTTTATAGGGACAACCTTATCAATTATTGATGAAAATAAACTGCCAAATGTTTCAAGTAGTGAATCAATGTTACCAATTAATTCAAGCTGTGACCAATTTACTTCTTTACAAGTGCCGTTAACAGTTCTGGAATCTAACCATTTTATGTTCCTAAATTCAATGTAGCCTCCGGGTGATTCTTGACAGTTCTGGTGGACCATTCACAGTAGACTGGACTGTGGTCACTAATGACGTCTGCCATAACAGCCGACTTAAAGTTCTTATTATTATGTGCGGCCATTATCCAGTCTGGCACTGGGTCGGAACATCGCCAACAACAATAGCGCAGTCAAGAACTGCGCAGCAATAATGCCATCAGTTTGTTTTTTTTGCAGGGGGCTTTGCCCCCCCACACCTCCCTACTATAAGATCCCTACTCTTGGGGGGGTCATAGGGCAAATTGAAATTTGTGGGGCTGTGGAATACTGTTTCCATGGCTCTGTGTAAAAAAAAAACAAGTCCCAATGCACACAAAAATCCTAGAAGACCAGATTAGAACCCTGGTCTCCACTGCTAGCTTACCAAGCTGCTCTATACCCCAGCCCTCCACACCACAGGAGCAGCTCAGCCAGCCTCCTGGATTCTGGTGCCCTTGTTCCTTCTCAGCACCACGGCCAGCGACCTGGGGAGCACTTACTGCAAGTGCTGTAATTCCCCTCTCACTGTCCGTGGTAGCGTTATTCAGAGTAGCGATCAGTTGACTGGCACTATTCTGGTAGCACTATTCCAACCGGGTACCATCCAGTCTAGTGTGGTACCCTTACCAGTTTTATAATTATATCTAGTTACATGTTCAATAATTTGTTGAATACCTAGTTCCATGAAAAATTCCCTGAAGTTGTTTTTTATTCTGATCCCCAATCACAATTGAAATCACCTAACAATATCCATTCTCTATTTGGAGAATGTTTCTCTTTAACTCTTGCTACCAAACCCAAATGAATTTTAAAACTACCTGGTGGGATGTAGATTGAACTAATAGTTAAATGTTTATCCTGTCCAAGGAGTATGTCTACAGTGATTAAATCACATCCTGAATTTCCACCAGATTGATCTAAAGGGGTTAAACTAAGTATTAACGTAAATCATTGTCCACTCCCCTTCTTCCTATCCTATCTTATCTAACATGATTATAGCAAGGAAATGAGATCCCAGAATCTGCAAAATTATTGTTTAGCCAAATTTCTGACAGATTAATGATGTCAAATCTGTGCTGCTCAACCCATACAACAAAAAGGTTCCATTTAGAAGGTAAGCTCTGACTATTCAAATGAACAACTCTTAGTGTGGGAACTTTCTGAGCAGCACAATGGTTGGGTGAAGGAATTAAATCAGGTTCTAAACCAGCAGGGAAGAGGGGACCAGGATGAGGGTGGACAGACCTGGAGAGCAACAATAATAATGTTAGCGGTCTTCTTAACAAAATCTTATTTTGATAATTTCTTTCTCTTTTAGAGATAACTTTTGTTGTACCAATATCTAAATGAAAACCTAGATGTATTATGGGGCTACCAATGCTATCTCTTATGTGAAAACAAGGCCCATTCCATGATAGGGTATGGGCTGCCAGTCCAATTTCATAATCTATTAAATTTAATGATGGGGACCAGGCTGACTTAACAGAAGATTCAAACTATAAAGTGACATTCCCCTTAGACTAACCCTACAGGGATATGATTTTGTAAACTCAAAACACTGCAAACAAGCAGATAAAACATTTCAAACTCTTTTTTTATAGGGTCAGGCACTATTAAAATAACAATTTAATTATTTTACCCCTTCTTAATAAAACACTGCAATAAATTACAGATAATAAAATGTTGACACCTTTTTTATTAATTGTAACATAAAATATAGGCTGTGGGGAGGGTGTGGAAGCGATTTGGGTAACCCTGCAAATGAGGGGATGTAAAAGATTGAAAATAGGGGTGGTGTACAGACCACCCACGATGGATGAGGCCCTGGAGGACAAACTAGTTGAGAACATCAAGGGGCACTGTGACCGTGGAAAGGGTAGGGTGGTAGTCATGGGTGACCTTAATATGCCAGGGGCAGACTGGGACACTGTAACATCCATGGTGGCCAGGGAACAGAGACTGATGGATGTGTTTCAGGATGCTCAAAGGAGAGAAGGGGGCATGTGAGGAGGAGGAGGACCATGTAAAAGCATCTATCCTAAATAGATACTTTTGCTCAGTATTTACTGAAGAGAAGGTAGGGCAGGGCCCACAGCTCAGCACCATGGACGCAGGGAGGAGGGAGGTGAGCACTGCTCCCTTCAAAAAAGAAAGGGTCCTACAAGAGCTCGCTAAGCTCAGGGTGGACAAGGCAATGGGACCTGATGGCATACATCCCAGGGTACTTAAGCAGCTAAGGGTGGAACTAGCAGAGCCATTAGCAGAACTGTTTAGTGAGTCTCTGAGCACAGGAGAAGTCCCAGAAGACTGGAGAAGGGCTCATGTGATCCTGTTCCACAAGAGTGGTAGCAGGGAGGAGGCAGGGAACTACAGACCAGTCAGTCTTACCTCAGTAGTGGACAAGATTATGGAGGCACTCCTTAAGGAAAGGATAGTGCAACACCTGGAATCCACAGGGGCACAGGATCCAAGACAGCATGGGTTTACAAAAGGAAGGTCCTGTCAAACTAATCTCATAGATTTCTTTGACTGGGTAACCAGAGTGGTGGACCAAGGGGCAGCAGTTGATGTCACCTACCTTGACTTCAGCAAAGCTTTCGACACTGTTCCACATAGAAGATTGATAAATAAGCTGGGTAGGCTTGGGGTGGGTCAGAAGTTGGTCAACTGGGTGGCAAACTGGTTGAAGGACAGAAAACAGAGAGTGGTGGTAAATGGTATACAGTCAGAAGAGATGCAAGTCACAAGTGGGGTACCTCAGAGAACAGTCCTGGGGCCAGTCCTCTTCAATATCTTCATTAGTGACATTGCAGCTGGACTAGAGGGTAAGGCTTGTCTGTTTGCAGATGACACCAAGATTTGCAACAGAGTAGATGATCCAGATGGGGTGAGCAGAATGAGAAGAGATCTGGATAAACTAGCAAAATGGTCAGAAGAGTGGCAACTGGGATTTAATGCAAAGAAGTGCAAGATCATGCACATAGGGAAGAGAAACCATGAAGCCACCTGTAGGCTGGGAGGAGTTGCTGGCAGTCACAAAGGAAGAAAGAGACTTGGGCATCATCATCACCGATGACCTGAAATCATCAAGCAGACCTCTAAAGCAGTAGAGTAAGGCTAGGGGATATTAGGGTGTATTAGTAAGGTATCTGAAGTCGTAAGAGGAGGTAATAATCCCTCTTTACAAGACTCTGGTTAGGCCCCATCTGGAGTACTGCATGAAGTACTGGAGGCCACACCTTCACAAGGACATTAACCAAATTGAGGCAGTCCAGAGAAAGGCAACCAAAATGGTGCAGGGACTGCATCAGAAGACAAATGAGGACAGATTAATGGTGCTCAATATGTATACACCTTAAGGGCATTAACAAGGTGAAAGAGTTTAACATGTTTAAATATAAGAAAAATAGCAGGACAAGAGGACACAGCATGAGATTAGAGGGAGGCCAATTAAGGGAGAATGTGAGGAAATTCTTTTTCACAGAAAGAGTGGTGGATGCATGGAACGGCCTACCTCAATAAGTGGTGGCTATGAATACAGTGCAGAGCTTCAAACAGGCATGGGATAGGCATAAGGGAGCAATACAGATGAGTATGAATAGTTAGACCACTGACAGAGCAAAGGCCGATGGCATATTTATAAGGTAGAAAAAGAAATGGGCAGACTGGATGGGCCTTGCGGTCCTTATCTGCCGTCAACCTCTATGTTTCTATGTTTCTATTTTTCTGTGCCTTCCTGGTCCAGCAGATGGGGGAACCTACTAGGAAGGGGAGGATACTGGAAGTTGTCCTAGCAGACAGTGACCAGATAAGGAGTCTAGAGGTGTGTAGCCCACTGGCAGGTGGTGACCATGCCATGGTCTGGTTTCTGCTGTGTCTGGGGGATAACCACTCTAATACAGTAGTAGTGGACTTCAGGGGGGCAGACTTTGTGGGCATGGGCAGAATTCTATGGGGGAGCTTGAACAAGGTTAGGCCAGACATGGATGCTGGTAGCTTGTGGGAGACCATTAAGAAAGGGGTGCAGGAGGCTACTAGCTCATGTACAAGGGTAAGGTGTAAGAATGGTAGAGCCAACAAACCGTGTTGGTGGACCAGGGAGGTGGAAGAGGTGGTGAGGGATAAAAAGGATGCCTATGTACATCTTAAGTGCTCCGGGGGGATAGCGAGATAGGTGAGTATGAGTTGACAACTAGAAGGGTCACTAGAGTGGTGAGGGAAGCCAAGGCAAGGATGGAGCAAAACCTGGCTAGGGATATCTGGAGGAGGGAACGGGATTCTATAGATACATAGGGGAGAAGAGAAAAGGGAGGGCACAGATCTCCAGGATTAGGACTGGGGAGGGATGGGCTCAGGAGGCAGGGGATCAGGCAGAGGTGCTAAATGAGTACTTTGCCTCAATATTTATGGAGGGAGACAGCGGATCCATTCAGCCTGATGGGAGGGTGGGGGAGACAGCCGAGCCGAGAGATCAGATGGATGCTAGAGGACCGGAAGAGGCTGGGGTACAGGCTGGGCCAAGCCTAGAAGGGGATGGGTGCTTAAATGAGGGGGTGAATTGGGAGGAAGAAATCACAGTGGATAGGGTGAAGGAGGCCCTTCAGACGCTAAAAACTGATAAGGTACCGGGACCGGATGGGCTGCATCTGAGGGTAATGAAGGAACTGGTGGATGAACTAGCAGCTCCACTAGCTGCACTCTTTAACGCCTCTCTGCAGACAGGATGGGTGTCTCAAGACTGGAGGGTGGCTCACGTGGTGCCTATCCACAAAGGGGGGTCTAGGGAGAAGATGGGAAATTGCAGACCTTTCAGCCTAATGTCTGTGGTAGGCAAACTAATGGAGGGCATCATCAAGGAGAAGCTCGGGAGGCAACTGGAAAAGTTGGGGCACCTGGATGACAAACAGTATGGTTTTGTCCTGGGGAGATCGTGTCAGACCAACTTCACAGATTTTTATGACTGGGTGACAGGGACCCTGGACCAACAAAGACCGGTAGACGTCCTATACTTGGATTTCAGTAAGGTGTTTGATTCTGTACCGCATATCAGCTTGTTAACAAAGCTGGGGGGGTTGGGGTGGGAGGACAGTTGCTTAGATAGGTAGAAAACTGGCTAATGGGGCAAACACAGAGGGTAGTGGTTGGTGGGATAGTCTCCTCCCCGAGGAAGGTCTTCAGTGGGGTCCCCCAAGGTTCGGTACTGGGGCCACTCCTGTTCAATGCCTATGTCTCAGATATGGGGAAGGGGGTTAGGAGTAGGATGAGCCTCTTCATGGATGACTCAAAACTGGTAGCACTGGCAGACAGGGACGAAGTGAGAGAGACAGTTCAGAGGGACCTGTATACCCTGGAGGGGTGGTCACGGAGGTGGAGACTGAGGTTTAATCCAGGGAAGTGTAGGGGCTGCACTGGGGGGTCAGAAACCCAGGTCATGTATACACCCTGGGTGGGGGTCTCACTGCAAGCCACAACGAGTGAAAGGGATCTGGGGGTGGTGGTAGACACCAAAATAATTAACACTGAAAACTGCAGAAGAACTGCTGCAAAAGCAAACAGGATTCTGGGCTGCATAGCCAGGGGAATTACATCCAGGAAGAGGGAGGTGATCCTCCCTCTGTATAGTGCCTTGGTCAGGCCGCATCTCGAGTACTGCATGCAGTTCTGGAGACCTCACCTCAAGAAGGACATAGTACTGCTGGAGAGGGTCCACAGGAGGGCAATCAGGATGATTCAGGGCATGAGAGACAGGACCTATGAGGAAATGCTGGAAGAGCTTGGACTGTACTCATTGGAGGAGAGGAGAGACGGGGGGACATGATAGGGGTCTTCAGATATGTAAAAGGGATAAACAGGGGTGGAGCCAAAGAGATGTTCAGACTAAAGAAAGGGGTCGCAACCAGGGGACATGAGTGGAAGCTGGAGGGAGGAAATTACAGGGGAGAACGAAGGAGACATTACTTCACTGAGAGGGTGGTGGGGCCATGGAATGCACTTCCTGGGAGTCTGGTCGAGGAGGGCACAGTGAAGGGCTTCCAGAGAAGTTAAGACAGGTGCAAGGGTAAACTGAAGCGAGGATGCCCTCTGGGGCTGGGGGTGGGAGAGCAAGCACCCAATAGGGACTGGCTACCGAGCAGACACGAGAGACCATCAGGCCTATTCTGCTGGCTTTTAGTATGTTAGTATGTTAATTTTAATTTGTTCATGGTATATCTCAAGCTAACATTGAGCTGCAGTCGTTAGAACGTGGACTTGAACTTTAACCCCTGAACTAGAACTTGAGGTTACAGTGTAAACATGCCTCTAATAATGACTTCCATTTCTCTACTTCAGCAGTTAACTTTTGTAATGAGGGCAGTTTCTATGGTTCTTATCATTTAATTATTTGTTGAAGATATATCTGTTTGATTGATTTATTTGTTTCCCTTATGTTGAGCGCTGCTGCTGTTCTTACAAATTAGCCCAGTGATCCCTGTGATCATTATCAGCAGCACAGAGAACACAGAGCGCTGCTGTGGAAATGTAAGTAGAGATCAATACAATATCTCAAAAAGCGTTTCTTTGGTAATTACAAGAATGATTATCAATATCTGCTGCTTAATCTGAACTAACTGTTTAAACTAACCAACATACATGCAGATTAAGGAACTATAATTACCAGGTTTCCTTTTTTCCCATAGGGAAACTGTGGCGTTATTTGCCTTTATAAAGGAGTGTTTACTATGGCAAACATGCACACAGTTTCTCTCACTCTGTACATGCATTTGCAGCAGTTTTCATCGCTTCCCTACCACTCTCTGCCTGCCTTCTCACCCTCACCCTACCATCAGTGCAACTCAGCGGTAAGTTATTTTCCTCAAAACTTTGCTCATTTTCGAGATTTACATACATTGAAAAAGCATTTTTAAATATTTTAAAAAGTCCGACATCAAAACTTTTGGAACTGTCCAAAAATGAAACCTCAGTGCGGCCACACTGGAACCTCTGTTATTTTATATAATTGCTGTGGCAAAAAAGGGAAACCCAGCAATTACATAAATTAAATGTAGGGTGGCTTGTTTAAACTTGAAGTTTACACCCCCCTCAGTGTTGGATGCTTTAATCTATCTAGCATCTAACACCGGGGTGTAACTTCTCATTACACACACCACTCCATACTTTATTCTATATATACTTTAGGAAGTTCATTGTATATGTTGGTAATACATGTCTAGATTGATAACAGGTATTTAATTAATGGTGATTATTTTTTACATATGGATAATGGTACTTTTATCTCCAGTTACAACCTCCCGTTTGATGTTTTTGGTTACAACCAGGAAGTTGTAATCAGCACCTGTCAATCAAGTGCCATCACAGAAAGCTAACTGGCATATAATTTCTCTGCGAGTGGACTAAACATCTTGCTCAACATGGCGCTAAGTTACTAAGCAGTGGTACCGGCACTCAAGCTTTGCCTCACACTGTTAAGGCAAGTAAGATTTTAAATATTTTTAAATATCTATCTACTTGACCCTGCCTTGAAAATGCAAAAAATCACTGGCCCAGTGGCATGAAGGGCTGAGGCAGTGATGCCCTACCTTCTGCCATGCCATTGACCCATGTTTGCGGTGTGAGCGGGTTGTCAGGGGCCGACCAGCGTGGGAGAGGATCGAGCATCTGGAGGACGGCTCTCCTCTCCTGGGGATGGTGGGGAACAGAGACTGACATTTGCCTGACACCTAGCAGAGGCTAGGTGTTGGCACACCAGGTCCTGTACAGTGGGGCATGGAGGTGGAGCAGCCAACAGGTGTGCTGTGTGTGGATGTGCGTGTGGCATGGCCATTGTCGGCACTGCATGCTCCCCTCCACAGGGAAAAATGTGGAGATTGCAGTCCAATCAAGCAGTATGATCGCTGTCCGCTGCAGGCATGGTCCCTGCGAGGGCACCACCCAAACACTGGATCCAGTCCTGGTGGGTCAAGTTAGGGTCTCCCTGCCATGGAGAGTAAGTAGTGGGGGTATGAAGGTGAGTGCCTGAAGGTCGGGGGGGGCAGGACTGGGTGGATGGCTGAAAGGAAAGGGCCGACCGGGGCCAGGGAAGGAAAAAAAGAAGAAAAAAAATCTATCTGGTTGATCCTGCCGCTCATACCGTTTGAGTGCGTCTTACAGCAATGCTGACAGACTGCAACTTTCCAGAATGCCGGTCCCACTGTAATGTGAAAAAAAAACTAACACAAAAGAAAAGGAAAAAAGCAAAACAAAAGGGAGAGACAGGCAGTGTGTGAGTGTGTGTGTGTATGTGTGTGTGTGTCTCTCTCTCTCTCTCTCTCTATCTATCTCTGATGGAAGTGCAGTACTAACTGAACTGTGCTGAAAGGGGATAAAAATTATCACCAATATTAAATAAAATAACATATGGGTGGGTGGGTATAAAAAAACTGAATTTTACACACACCCTTGGTGTGGAATGCTTTTATGCAGCATCCTACACCTTGGGTGTGTGTAAAATTCTGGTTACACACACAAACCCATATATTATTCTATATATAATGCTGTTTCACCTGTTCAGAGTTAAAGTGAATATATTAATGGATTACCCTGTGACTACTACTTGAGATTATAGCTACAGAATGTTAGAGTGAAATACGCCACAATGTGAATCATTTTTTTCCAGACTTAATCCATGATATTACTCAGATGTTTTTTAACACTGAAATATGAGCTAATGTTACTAGTTAGTTAGATATAATGATTAATGTAATTATTTACATTAGTGAAGGTTCTACATAGATATCTTACTAATTTTCCAACTTCTAATCTAGTTAATGGTCTATCCTATTATGGTGGGTTATAGGCAGTGAAGAATGTTTAGGGTTAGAAGACTTCCAGTTCCAAATGTTATTAGTTATTATAAACTTTGTAATGATAGCCAGCTCAGTGGCATGGAGACCTGAGGCATCATGCCTTACCTTCTGCCACACCAGTGACCTGCATTTGTGGTGCGAGTAGGTCACCAGAGGTTAGCCAGGGTGGGAGAGGATCAAGCATCCAGAGGACAGCTCTCCTCTCCCAGGAAGGAGGGAAATGGAGACTGGCACACTTCTGACACCTATTGGCGGCTGGGTGTTGGAGCACCTGGGTTGCATACATAATGGGTGGAGGTGGAGTAGTCGGCTGGTGTGCTGTGGATGGAAGTATGCACAGCTTGGCCATGGCCAATACCCAATGCCCCTCCTCTAGTGGGGATGAAAGTAGGAGGGGGAGAAAAAAATCCTGGGCATGTCAGATGACTGCTGACCCCCACAGGCACTGCCCTTGATAAAGCAGGCACCTCCCGAATAGGATCCATGTTGGCAGGTTGAGGGATCCCCACTGCCCCACCACAGGGGGGGTAAACTGTGGGGGAAGAAAGGAGGTGGTGCTGCACAGTTGGATGAACAGGGCTAGGAGGTTGGCAAGAACATGGGCAGCCCAGGAAGGGCAACTAAAATGGTGCAGTTACTGCTTCAGAAAACATATGAGGACAGATTAACTGAGCTCAACATGTATGCCCTACAGCAAAGGAGGGAAAGAGGTGATACGACTGAAATATTCAAACACAATAAGGGCATTAACAAGGTGAAAGAGTCTAACATGTTTCAGTATAAGAAAAATAGCAGGACAAGAGGACAGAGCATGAGATTAGAGGGAGGCCGATTAAGGGGGTAATGTGAGAAAGTTCTTTTTCACAGAAAGGGTAGTGGATGCATGGAATGGCCTACCTCAGGAAGTGGTGGATATGAATACAGTGCAGGGCTTCAAACAGGCATGGGATAGGCATAGGGGAGCAATACAGATGAGTAAGAATAAATAGGCCATTAACAGAGCAAAGGCCAATGGCACATTTATAAGGTAGAAAAAGAAAGGGGCAGACTGGATGGGCCTTGCGGTCCTTATCTGCCATCAACTTCTATGTTTCTATAAAGAGAAAATAAATAAATAAACTTTGTAATGATATGGTTTGGGACAGAGTTTGTGAAATAAAAAAAAAAAGTATAGCAATTTTAAAACCAAACTGATGTAGTTAAAACCAAAATTGATGTAGTTAAAAATGCCTAGGGCATTGGAGATTCCTATATCTAAAGGGAGCTACAGATGCTTTTTACTTTTACATGTTGTTTTCCTTTGGAAGCTCATTTTACTACTCATCTGTTAACTCAACTGCTAACTTACCCTTCTTTTTCTTCCTTTTTTCTTCTTGTACTTAATTTTTTGTCTCTTGGATTTATGTGGTGGTATGATGTCATATAATATGTCTAAAGGTTGATAAGTGGATGGGAATTTTGTCAAAAAATGGCCTGTGTTTACCATGTATGGTCAAAGATTACATATAATAAATTATGACAGGTGCCTTCAACTTTATTATTTGGAATGTAAGAGGACTGAATAGAAAGATAAAAGGATATAATGCATTTAGACTTCTAAAAAAGTATGACACTCACTTAGTCTTTTTTGAAAGAAACATATTTTTTTTCCATATACATTCACTTCTCCTTGTGTCCAGGAAGGGGTGTGGCTTATAAGTCAGTCCTCATGTTCCCGAGCTGGCACTCCCCCTTCCCCAGTATTCTCCCCATGGTCTGGTTCTCCCCATGACATCCCCACTGTGGCGGGCCAGAGGGAGGAGGGCTGTTTCCTTCCCAGTGAATAATCCAAGGTGGATCTTCTGGTGAACACAGGTGGTGGTTCAGGTTCAGAACGGGTGGGTTGGACTTCATTAAGCCCCCATTTTTCTGTTTTTCTCCCCGCTCTCAGTGCTGAGTGTCAGACATGTGCATGGAGGTGCACCCATCTGACATTCCCCAGAGTGCCCTCCCTACATTGCCACATGCATTGCACCACTACAAGGCATCCACCTGGTGGCAGTTTATGGCCAGACAAACATGCATCCCCCCCCCGTGAGAGGAGAGCTGTCCTTTTGGCTTTTCGTGCCAGACATAGCACCGAAACTGCACTTGTTCAGGTGCAAAATGACCTTCTCAGGGCTAGAGACCGGGGAGACAAGACAATTCTTGTTCTCCTCGATCTCTCATCAGCATTTGACACTGTCGACCATTGTGTGCTGCTTGCTCGCCTTGGGGATCTATGTGGACTCACGGTAATGTCATCAAATGGTTTGAGTCCTTTCTTACTAACAGGAGGCAGCCGGGTTATGATGGGAAATTTCTCATCTACACCCAGTCTGCTTCTTTGTGGATTCCCAGGGTCAGTATTGGCTCCAGTGCTGTTTGCAGTGTATATGCTGCCTCTGGGTGGGATCATTAGGAAGTATGGCGAGTTTTCATTCACTATGCGATGATACTCAGCTATATTTTTCCTTTGCCCCAGGAACATCCAATGCAGTGGATAGTGCAATATCTGTCTGACCGAGATTAACGACTGGATGGCCTCCAGCTGGTTGCGGCTGAACCCCGATAAGACGGAGGTATTAGTAGTGGAGTCGAACAGAGTTCGTGATAGGATGGCCTCTGACACAGAAACTGGGCTTGTCCTAGGATCTGTGCCATTGAAGGCCTCCTCTTGGGTGCAAAATCTTGGCATGATTCTGGACAGGGACTTAACCATGGAGGCTCATATATCCTCTGTGGTTCGTACCTGTTTCTACCATCTCAGAAACATTGCCAGAATTAAGTCCCTTGTTCCGCCTCTGGACCTCCCTACTTTGATACATGCCTTAGTCACATCTAGGCTTGATTACTGTAACGCGCTCTATCTCGGGGTCACGGGAGGATCTCTCCGCAGATTGCAGCTGGTGCAAAATGCAGCTGCCCGACTGCTGACCGGGCAGCAAAAGTTTTGTCATATCACACCGGTTTTGCGTGAACTGCACTGGCTGCCAGTCAGGTGGAGAGTCCTCTTTAAGGTGGGTCTTCTTACCTATAAGGCCCTACACGGACAGGGCCCTGGTTACCTGTTAGACCTTCTGTCACCTGCCTTCTCCTCATGCCCTCTTCGTTCCTCCGGTGAATGCCTCCTAACCATTCCCAGAACTAGACTTAAATCAGCCGGTGATAGAGCATTCAGTGCTGCGGCCCCTGTTCTGTGGAATTCCTTACCAACTATGGTTAGAGAGGCTCCTTCGGTGGATGTTTTTAAGGCCCAGTTAAAGGCCTTTTTTTTCTCTAAGGCATTTAATTTAATTTAACTTAATTTAATGTTTAGATAAAGATTTTTAGCTAAGATTTAGTGTTTAATGATTTATATCTGTTTAATTGTATATTTATTATATTAAGATGCCTGTTTTAATGTTTTGTACGGCACCCAGAGCCTCTGGGATTGGGCGTCTTTTAAATAAATTTTGCCTTGCCTTGCCTTTGGACCCTCAATCCTCTCTCACCCCAGCTGACCGCTGACAATCTAAGTCTGTCCCCGAACTCAGGTCACCAGTGTGGCAGCAGGTAAGGTGTAAGTGCCTTAGTTCTCCATGCCACGGGCCTGGCTATGCAAGAAACATACTTAAGGAAAAAAGACTATGACCTTAAGCACAGTGAATGGGTGTCACAAGTTTACGGGGCAGGGAACTCTTACAAGACACCTGGGGTCTTAATTTTAATTAGAAGGGGAGTTAATTTTCAGCATCTCAATTCTATTGAGGATCATAAAGGTTATAATTCTATTGAGCATCATAAGGGTTACTTTCTCATACTACATGGTACACTAGAGGAGAGAGAGAGAGTCACTTTTATTAACATACATGGGCCAAGAAACAATAGTCACAAGATCTTCACACAAACTATCTATCATCTGACATCCTTTTTAAACAGTACGTTGATTATTACATGTGACACAAATTGCATAGGTGATCAAACAATGGATAAATCTGGGAAAAATGATTATGTCAGTAAATCCTATAAGGACTTAATAGACATGCAGGAACAACTTAATCATACAGATGCATGGACAGTTATAAACCTAACAATTAGAGATTGCATCTTCTGGTCTCCCACTTTTAAAACAGGCTCCAGAATACAGTAAACCCTTTTTTATTCTGAAACATAACTATTACTTATATTAGAGAGACAAAAATACTACCCCTGACCATTGCCTAGTATTTCCTTCTTTAAACTTAAATTCAGATTTAAAAACACACCAACAGAGAATAAATAATTTTCTTACTGAAAGGATATTTAAAAAATAATCAAAGAAAATATTAGGGAATTCTTTGATTATAATAACCTGAATAATACTAGTTGGTTGACAACATGGGAAACCTTTAAATGTTTTATAAGGGGTAAACTTATTGGACTATCAGCTAAGTGGAAAAAAGAGAAAAAAAACACCAACATTAATGAAACTGGATAAAACTAAAAAATGGAACAAGAACTTTCAAAAATCAACTCTGATGTGACCTGGAGAAAATGGTTGAAGTTAAAAATGGAATACAATGAAATTCAAAGGGGAAAAGTAGATTTTTCTTGCAGGAAAACTAAAATTAACTATATTGATTCAGGTCCAAAAAGCATGTAAATTACTAGCAACTGGACTAAAACAGCTGACCAACAGAACTAATATAAACAGTATTAAAAAGGGGGTAATGAGGCACTATATGGGTTTAAAGATATAAATAAAGAATTTGAGGAATATTACTAAACGGTATATGCAACTCAACATCTAGATATCAGCAACAATACTAAAAAGTTCTGTAAAGGACTGGTATATCAACACTTGGGGAAAATGAGACTGAAGACCTTAAAAAACAGTACATATTAGTGAAATTCTCTCTGCCATTGATTCTCTTAAAAAAAAAAACAAGCCACCAGTAACAGATGGGTTCAAATCCAACTTTTATTCCATTTTTATTAATGAAATATCACCAGTTCTTACGGAAGTATTTAAAGAAGCGTATACAATGGGCATTAATAGAAGTAGTAAATCTAACAAACTCACTGGTCAGACAGTAGTAGTAGTAATTGTTTTTTCTTGAAAATCAAGCAAAGGATAACCCAGTTGAGCTGAAGCTCATTTACAATGGGGTCCTTCAAACACACAAGCAAACATAGACACTGTTACAATATTCATACAGATAGTGTCACCTGAAAATTGATTAATGCCTAGTAAACTACCAGTTGCCACGCCATGGCAATCTACGTAAAGCCTGATCTGTCAAAAAGAGAAATCCCTGCCTTTATGTTCTCCCACTTAAAAACGTGCCATTTGCAAAATCGATCTTAACAAGAGAACATAAACAAGGAAAAAATCTGAAGAATTTGGTGCTGATTTTGATGTGTTTCAAGGAATGACAATGGAAACATGGATCAGGACACAGTTTTGTCCTGATCCATCACCGAAAAAAATTAAAACAGAAGTATGCAACATCCCAATCTGTGAAACAGAAAATGATCACTCGAGACCCAAAGCCCATAAAGCAAGTGATACTACAGTCATTGTGGTAGCAGAAATGGAAATAAAATACATGACCGCATCTGCAACAAAGAATTAAAAAGCAGTTCAGTCTAACAGAGAGAAATTATAGAAGTGAACATACCCTTCACTGAAACAAACAAATTGACAGCTGTCAGTGAAAGTGAGCCAGCCGACATCAATGAAATTTACAAACATGGAGCTGTCAATAAAACTGACAAGCCATGAGTTGTATGAAAGTTCAGACAGCAGACCCATTGACCTGTCAAGCAGGGAACTAAACTTCACTGAAAAAGAAAAAGAATAAATACTCAAAGAACAACCAGGTAGGCACTCAATATGTTTAACAACTTGCTAAATGAAAAGAATAAAACAATTGATTCCAAAACTGCAGAATGGGAGGAACTAGCAGCTGTTCTGAGATAATTCTATGCCTCAGTAAGGAGCTCAAAAAGAGAAAAGTACACAATCAGCAGCTTCATCGGCTTGCTTGCGGGAATAAATCATCATCTAAATAGTATAGAAATAGAGTGATAAACATTATTAGCAATCCAACATTTAACACTGCCAATAATATTTTTGTATGTGTCTGCAAACAGTTCAGATGAGAGTGAAACTACAGAGCTACCCATCATCATCAAAGACACTCTGAAAGTGACCTCAAAATACTAAGAAAGGAATCTGTATTATCCCCAGATACAGCACATGGACTGGTATGCCATGTCTGGTTCGAGCTGCAGCTTGGACTAGCAAGAGGAGGTAGGGAAAAAGTAAAAGACCTGAAACCCAATTCATTTGCAATAAAAGCCAATGACAATGGCATTGAATATTTAACAATGTGCTACAATAAGCAAATGAAAAACCATGCTAAACTGCTTGACGATAACAAAGAGAGCATTGGGAATTCTTGTTCAGTGACCCCAGTAATGATAATTGCCCGGTTAAACTTTACAAAAAATACCTAGTGTATCTAAATGCTCCCCAGATGCTGACTCCATCTACCTCCACCTAAACAAACGTGCCAGTCTGTACTTGATAAGCAGCCTATCTGGTATAGTAAACAACCCATGGGGGTTAACTATTTGGGAAACATGATGTCTTCAATCTCCAAAGAAGCAGAACTGTAACAAACATATACAAGCCACTGCCCAAGGAGCACGGCAATACATTTGCTACTGGAAGCTGGACTCGCAAGCCATGAGATAATGGCTGTAACTGCCCACAGGTGTGAGTCCAGTTTATGGAATTACTGGTCAGCATCCATGGCAAATCGTAAGAACTAGAGCTTTATTTTAAGCCTTTCAAGCAGCAAAAATATAAGCTCAGCAAGCAGTGCCACATTAGCATGGAACTGGTTATTAAAGTTGAGGAAAATGAACTAACAGTCCAGCAAGAAACAAAAAAAAATTAATGTCAAGCAACATCATACAATACCTTTCCCAGTATGCAAGGACAGTTTCATATAAACATTTTTTAACATCCTCAGACCTCTCAGCTTTTACAGCTACTACAAATAAATTCCACAGTGAACTGAACCCGTAATGCTGCAGACCGCACTTTGGTCTTTTTGTTCACTAGTTCATGAATGTTAATGATTTCAAAAAAGTTACAAGTTCATTCAGTTAACTTACTTAATGCTAAGGCTTCTTTGTCAAAAGTGTAGTTAATGCAACAGTTACTTTACTTTAGCTGTTTTCGAGTGAGAAATAAAATCTTACAGTTTACTTTTGGAGTGAGTGGTTCGTGACGTCACAGTTTGTTAGAAACAGCATCTAATCATTTTTTTTACCAGAAAAAAATGTTTAATAACAAAAATAAAAGACACTTGTACTTAACAACAGCTGTAGTTTAATTACCTGTATATGTTTCTAATGTTAAGAATATGAGTTTTATTAAAACATGCTACTTTCTTAAAAGGAGGAACACAGTAAAAATAAATGATATTTTAATAAATTTAATAAGCTTGTGAGTATTTTTTTCAGTATTTAAATGATCCATTTTATAAGTGCAATAACCCACTCCAGGGCATGGGTATACAGGGCACTGATGCACTTCCCAGATGGTTGGAGGTCACTCTGTCTTTGCCTCGTACCTTACAACGCACCTGGGGTGTGCATTAATGCTCAGTATACCCATGCCCTGCCAAGTGTTATAACATACACACTGTATGGAAGTTCTACCACCTTCAATGAGACAAGGGCTAATCACTGTTGTACAAAAAACAGATAAGAACCCAACCCTTTGTCAAAACTACCATCTAATAACATTACTAATATGGACACTAAGATAATAGCAAAGGTGTTTACATGAAGATTAGAAAAGTAAATACAAAATATAATTATGATGCAACAAACAAGATTCCTAAGTGGCAGAACAGTGCGTGATAACACTCGTGAAATTTTTCATCTTCTTATACATATGGAAAGGCCAATAAATCTATGGGTCTACTTTTGATAGATGCTGAGAAGGCCTTTAATTGTGTCCACTGGTCATATTTATTTAAAATACTTAAAATATATGGCTTCCCTGATGAATTCATAAAATGGGTAAAGACGCTGTACAGTATAATAGTTCTTCCACAGTGGTCCTGACAAATGGATTATATCTCCTTTCTTCAAACTCAGCGGTGGAAAAAGACAGGGTTGTGCGTTATCTCTGCTGTTATTTAACCTGCTGATGGACCCACTAGTGACAAAATTTACCCTACATGAAGATGTTAAGAGAATAAATTGGCTAGGTAAGGAATATAGCTGCTCTTTGAATATGGATGACATCTTAGTCACAATGGGCTCTATGCACTGTGGTGCAGGTTGCCTACGCAGAGGCACGGTGACAACCCTAAGTCAGAATGCCATGCAGCAGGGGTCCAGTAGACCCCTGGCAACAGTCACAGTACAAGTGCAAGCCCCTTGCACACTTGATCCCCTGGCCACTCACACATCCATGTGTTATGGGCAGTCCAGGGGGAGTGTCAGGAGCATGCCAGCACTCCATGTCATTCATTAAGGTGCAGAGTGCAAGGCATAGGGAATGTGAGATATGGTAGGGAGGAACCTGCCATAACCAGTGTGTGCCCCCACCAATGACACCCACCAGCTCTTGAGGGACAGGGAATCCCCTCACTGTGATGCCCCAGCCCTCATAGCTACATGGTAGGGCTGGAGGCAACCTTAGAGCACTCACCCGTACTTCCAAAATCCTGGGACCTGCACTTGCCCAGAATCCCCTGCATGCATGGAGCAGGGGATCCACTACAGGAACCAGGACAGGAATCTGATTGGTTGCCTGCCTGTGTCCTCCACTCCACTCCACTCTGCACTCATCCACCCCCCCATGATCCTGTGCACCGGGGAGCAGGGCACCGGACAGCTGGCCAGTGATTGTGAATGCTGGCCTGTGTTCACCTGTCCATGGGTGCGGAGCTGCGTGGGCTGGGTATATGCCTCTGATGAGTACCTGGACCTGGTTTATGCATACAGTCCAAAATCTGATCCGCAAAAATCTGTAAAGACCATCATAAAGGTTGTTAAAAATTTTTGTTTAATATCTGACTATAAAATAAATATAGAAAAAACTAAATTGCTTTCATTAAACTGGAAATGTGTAAAAGAAGACTTCATGGGCTCAGTTCTTAAAGATTGACATTTGGCTTTCACATGCCCAGCATCAAATCCTCTGCTGTCCTGAACACAGTGCCACACCATGTGCCTGATTCACATAGGCTGCATGCATTTATGATGCTTCACCCTTTTTATGGTGGCTTGCCCCAAATATCTGATGCAAACCCCTTAAAAAGGTCCCCAAAGTTAGACCAGCAAAAGCTGGTCTAACTCAGATCATGTGGAATATGGGATCAAGAGTCCCGGTTATCGGCCAGGGAATGCCAAAAGCCCCTTGCGCCATGTCTTCGGCACACTCGAGGCTTGCGGCATTCAATCCCTTTTGAGAACTGAGCCCCACATACAGTACCTAGGAATGACTTGAGTGGAGAAATGTATAACATATTTAGGAATACTCCCGTACAAAACTGTCAAAATGATATCAACAAATCTTGGCAAACTTAAAAAGATGATAGAAGATAAATTAACTAAATGGAATAAAATACCTCTACGGTTTTGAGCCAGATTAGAAACAATAAAAGCAATGATACTCCCAAAAGGTATTTTTTTGATTTTATTAGGATTCCCACTTTAATTACAAATGTTTGGTTTGCAAAAACTGAGAGCCTGTTAAGTAAATTTTTGTGGGTTAATAAAAAATTAAGACTTGCATACACCAAAATTACTATACCATATAACACAGTAGACCTAAAAACACCAGATCTCAAAATGTGCTATATAGCATGTAGAATCCAGCAATGGTCTGCAACTCATCAGAGAAGGGGCAAGAGCGCTAAGGCAGAAGTTAGAGGTTTTCATAGAGGGTTTAAACTGGGAGGTCTCCAGAACAGAGACAAAGACCTAAATGAGGATGCAGCAGAAAGATACAAAGGTAAGGGAATCAGCAAATGGAAGGAACCCCCCCCAACATCGGACTAAAGGAAACAGGCACGGCCATGAGCAAGGAGTGGCCATAGGTAAAAAAGGAGAGACCTCATGTAAAGTACAGGAGGGGCAGACACAGGATGGTGAGGGATGGTACTGGAGTTAAAGCAGAGGGGGAGGCCATGATTGAAAGGCTATGTGCACCAATGTCCACAGTCTGGGTAACAAAATCCAGGAACTTGTGGCACTAATAGCCTCCGAGGACCTGGATATCATGGCAGTCACCGAGACGCGATGCAGTAGCAACCATGCCTAGGAGCTAGCCATTCCAGGGTACACCCTGCACAGTCGGGACAGGGAAGGCAAGAAGGGGGGAGGGGTGGCATTGTTGGGCTGGCAGTATAGCCTAGAGTTTAGAGGAATGAGGTGTGAACAAGCTTGGTACATCCAGCAGACCAGACCTGGGTTTGATTCTCACAACCTTCACTTGCATACTGTGTGACTCTGAGCAAGTCACTTAACTGCCCAGTGCTCCCAGGTCACCCCCTGAAAACAGGTACTTGTGCCTAGTGGGCCTTACCCAGTTACTAAAGACTCAAATAAAAAATAAAAGTATGTCAGGGAATGGTTAAAAGCGACAGTCCCACAAGACAAGGGGGGAAAAGCAGAGGTGGTGTGGGTAACCCTGGAGGTGGGGAGGGAAACAGTACTTAGAATGGGAGTGATATACAGGCCCCCAGGGCAGTTGGAGGATGTAGACAGAGAACTGCTGGAGACTATAGAGAACATGGCAACAAAGGGTGAATTGCTACTGATGGGTGACTTCAACTTACCAGGTATGGACTGGAGCATCCCAGTGGTAGCCTCAGCCAGGAGTAAGGGATTCCTGCAATCCCTGCAAGGGACGGGTCTCACACAGCTAGTGAGGGAGCCTATAAGGGAGAGTGCAAATTCTGGATCTTGTCCTAAGCAATGGGAACAGGATAAAGGAAGTCACAGTGGGGAGAGCCTAGGGACTAGTGACCATCGAGCTGTGGGGTTCACCATAAAAACGTCACAGGAGGCTAGCCACACAAGGCCTAGAATCCTGGATTTCCAGAGGACAGACTTCAGTAAGATGAAGGATGAATTCAGGAAGGCTATGCAGGGATACAATGACATAAAGGGAGTAGTGGAACAGTGGGATAAGATAAGGGAAGCCCTGCACCTGGTAGCAAACCATTGTGCCAGGCCCTGCAGCAAGAGCAAAAGAAAGAGGAAACCAGTGTGGTTCTCAAGAGGAGTAGCAGAGCTAGAAAGAGGGAAAAAGATGGTATTTCTGAGGTACAAGGCAACACAAAGCAAGAAGGACAGGCAAGAATACTTGGAAAAATGAAGGGAAGCGAACAAGGTAGTAAGGGCAGCAAAGGCTGAAACTGAGGAAAAGCTAGCTAAATCAGTGAAGGAAGGTGGGAATGCATTCTTTAGGTATATTAGCGAGAGAAGAAAGACAGGAGAAGGTATTGTGAGACTTAGGGAAGAGGGAGGCAGGGTAGTGGAGAAAGACATTGACAAGACGACCGTCCTCAACAAATACTTCTGCTCCGTATTCACAGAAGAAGACAATGGAGATGGTCCCCCATTAATGGAGAAGGGCAAACAGGGAGAAGGGGTGGACATTAGACCTTTTTCAGAGGACAGAGTAAAAAGAGCACTAGAACAGCTTAAGGTGGATAAAGCTATGGGGCCTGATGGGATACACCTGAAGATCCTAAAGGAGCTCTGGGAGGAACTGGCTAAACCTCTGGCTAAGCTGTTCAGTGGATCACTGAAAACAGACCTGGTTCTGGAGAAGTGGAGGGGTGTACAAGTGGTACCTCTGCACAAAAGTGGTAGCAAGGAGGAGGCAGGAAACTAGCGCCCATTCAATTTGACCTTGATAGTAGGTAAAATGATGGAAACCCTAGTTAAGGAAAGGCTGGTGGACTACAAGGGACAAGGGGGCTGCTGGACCCAAGGCAACATGGATTCATGGCAGGGAGGTCATGCCAGACCAACTTGATTGATTTCTTCAAGTGGGTGACAAAGGAAATAGACCAGGACAGAGTGCTAGATGTGGCCTATCTGGACTTCAGGAAGGCCTTCAACACAGTCTCACACAGGAGACTAATTCACAAGCTGGCAAATCTGGGGGTGGGGACAGAGGAGGTCACGTGGGTTAGAAACTGGTTGAGTAACAGAACACAAAGAGTGGTAGTAAATGGGGTTAGCTCACAGGAGGGATGGGTAACAAGTGGCGTACCCCAAGGATCAGTGCTGGGACCAGTTCTCTTCAATGTCTTCATAAGTGGTATTGCAGAGGGTCTAGAAGGGAGGGTTAGCAGATGATACAAAGCTATGTAACAGGGTAGATACACAGGAAGGTACAGAAAAAATGAGGAGGGATCTGAAGAGACTAGAAAAGTGGTCCAACGAATGGCAGTTGGGTTTCAAAGCAAAAAAGTGCAAAATTATGCACCTAGGGAATCCTAGGGCTGAGTATGAACTAGATGGGGTAACACTGGGGACCACCACAGAGGAAGGGGATCTAGGGGTAGTCATAGAAGACAACCTCAAAGTGGCTAAACAGTGCAACAAAGCAGTCAGAAAGGCTAACAGAATGCTAGGGTGCATAGGCAGGGGTATAACAAGCAGAAGGAGGGAAGTGGTGGTACCTTTGTACAACTCCCTAGTAAGGCCTCATCTGGAGTACTGTGTTCAGTTCTGGAGGCCCCATCTCCAAAAAGACATAGACAGGATGGAGACAGTACAGAGGAGGACAACACAAATGGTGTCCGGGATACAGCATAAATCATATGAGGAGAGATTCAGAGCTCCCAGTATGTACTCCCTGGAGGAAATGAGAGAGATGGGTGACATGATAGAGACCTTCAGATATCTAAAGGTGATCAACAGGGTACCAGAGGGGAGCATGTTTCACATGAAGGAAAATAGTAGAACAAGGGGGCACAGCATGAGACTAAAGGGGGAAACTTAGAGGGAACATGAGGAAATTCTATTTCACTGAAAGGGTGGTGGAGAAATGGAACAGTCTCCCCCAGGAAGTGGTGGGGGTGGCCACAGTTCAGGGATTCAAGAATGCATGGGATAGGCACATAGGAATTATCAAGCTAGCGCAAAAGGGGGGGGGCTTGTAGCACCTAGGGTACCTTAAGCATTAGAAAGAGGGATAGGGAAGACTGGATGGGCCACAAGACCCTTATCTGCCGACAACATCTATGTATCTATGTAATAAAATGGTCACTTAAAGAGCAGCTGACCCCTCTGGGGAAATTTTGGAAAACATAATATTTTGACACATTTTAGTCTGTTTTATATATCTAATATAGATTTCACTTCTCAGTTATTTATTGCTAAAGAAATCCCCACAAAAACAAGATCTTTGTGCCTTTGAGTTCATTTGCCTCTATAGGTTATTCCCTACTGGAAAACATAATGCTATGTCATGACATCACAGTCTGTTGTTATGGAACTAACTGTGATGTCACACATAGAGTATTATGACATCAGGTTGGGAAGAAGCAATAGGAGCTGATGAACCATCGAGGAACAGCTCTCCTATTTTCATGCATTTGGCCCCAGTAAATAAAATGGGAGTAGTAAATACAGAGCTTATGAGAAACATAAGCTGCTTTGTGTCCAAATATTATGTATTTCAAAGTTCTTCTCAAGGCATTGGTGGCTCTTTAGTAAAAGCATTTACAACTACTCTCCCAAATGGCTAAATATTGAAATAGACATAGCAAAAAAATAACAGCAGGCTATGTGTTAGTGCCTCAGGCCTCCATGCCACGGGGCCGGTCATGTAAACAAAAAGTAACAATATGTATCTAACTTCCCTATTCTTTGCCAAACCTATGACACTAATAAGGAATTCCTTGATATTAGAATCAGTCCATACAATTCAGCAATTTACCAAATTACTAAACATAGATTTATCTAAATGAATAAAACAACCACTATAGAACAATCCAAGTATATAGGGCTAAAATTACAAATGTGGGTTGACTAGTAGAAGGTATTAAAACAGTTGAAAATCTAACAGAAGGCACAAATTGTAAAAGTTTCTTTAATTCACAGCATGAATTTAAACTGAATCATTAACAGATGACCTTTTATGGGGAGGAGGGGACAAACACAAAGTATAAGGTCAGTATATTAGGATTAAGCATTACTATTCAAAGTATCTCCTAACACTACTCTTTCTCTAACCATAATGCAAAACATTCTTACTATAAGCAAAATATATAAATTCCCAGTAGGCTCAATTAGAGGGTGATCAGAAGAAAAGAAAGCATGGTGGTCTAATACCACAAACCAAGACATACTGGGATGAAACTGGTCCAAAATATGAGAATTTTAATACAAAGCATTTTTTTCGATCAGTCATAAAATAATAGAATTCAAAATACTGAATAATGTATACTATATGCCAACTAAAATGAAAATAATGGGCATCTTTAATAATAACTGTCCCAAATGTAACAGGCCAAATGGAAATTTGATACATATGTTCTGGTCATGCTGTCATATTCAAAAATTTTGGTTAGACATTACTAAAACATTTGCAGATGACTGTAAGATTGGGTAAAATATAAACACAGAAACATGCCTATTAGGTCATTTTAATACTGTATCAAAGCTAGATGTACAGTAAGTGATAGATATGTTATTGCCCTAGTACCAATAGCTGTCAAAAATTGTATCCTTAGACTATAGAAAGAAGCAAGGCCCCCATCCATAGGCAAATGAGAAAATGACATTTTAGAGGTAATTAAAGTTGAAAGACTATTATATGGCTTAAAGCAGCAGTGCAATGAAAAAAGTTAGTCCAAAAAATTAATTTTCTGCTATGGTTATGAAAAATATTGCCAGAACTGTTGACTTGGGTCTTCTGGATGCTTCCGATGCTGTATACTGTATATTTACATTTTTATCTGGATTCTTACCCTTCTGAGGTGAGCAATATTATTTCTATGCAAAAATGAGGCGGCCATTTTTTTTCTTGAGAAATAATTATCTTAAAACATTCATAAAACTCTTAAATGATAACAGAAACTGAAAATTTCACCACCAGAAATAAACTGGAAGACATCTGGCATCAATTAGGAAGAAAAACGTTGGGGTCACATTTTAGCCCATTTTCATTGCACTGCTGCTTTAAGAGGAACATTACTTATTTTCATAAAAAATTAAAAATTAGGAGACCTATATAAATTACAGCATAAGAATAGTCATCATTAGAAACATATAAATCAAAATTAATAGTAATGATAATATAATAGCAGATATTTTTTCACTTCTATCTTTCCATTCTATCTGACAATAACATGATAAAAGAAGTCTAGTCTATAAAAGGTCATCCGTAAGTGCCACTAATCAACAACTGTCTAGACTTCAGTTCCACATGTCTTCCCCTCTCTTCCCTTTCTTCCTTTACCTGATGTTATCTTTTGCTTTTACTCTGCTTTCTTGTTCCCCTTTCTTTGGGTTTCTTTTGTTCTTGCCTGAATCGTACACTGAAATGTAATAAGGAAAAAATGTAACCTGAAACAAGTAAATCTAACCATTACTAGTTAGATAAATATTCTATTGGATCAGTTAGTATCTGAAACTACAATTTCTTTATAACTATATGATTCAATTATGTTTTATCTGTAATGTGATTTATAATATCTTATTATTGTGCTTAGTGTTAGCATTGTAAAAATAGCATGCACAAGATGAACTGTTGTTCAACAGCTTTTCAAATTTCAATAAACATAATTTGTAAACAAACAAACAGAAAAAAATAGTGCATCACATATGTAGTACAAGACCACAAGTTCCCCATGTACACTGGGTCGACTATCCTTGTATGACTAGGTGTATATGTAGAGCTGGTCAATAAAGTTCTGTGGGCATGGTTAAGCATAGACCCGTACCCAGCAGAAGTGACCCTGCAGGTCTCGAGGTCAGGACAGACCATTCCTCGAGTGTGCAATCAGTAAATAAGTTCACAACCACCATTCCTGGCAGTGTGAAAGAGTGTTCCCTTAGGATTAACATCCAGAAAGGCCAATAAATGACTGACACTTGTGTGTTATTTCAGCCAAACCAGCAATTCAGTAAAATGGGTTAAAGGATCCATTCCAAACCTTGCTTGGACATGACTATCAGAACTGCACATCTTTTGGTGTCCAGTCCCACATCAGACGCCATTGCTACAGGAGCTCTTATGAGGTTAGGAACCATGCTAGCTTAATTATTCTATGATCTAGCACTCACAATTCCTGTTGTTGGTAAACTGCCAGAAAGCATGCAGAGGTAGTAAGAAGAATAGGAAAACATTAGGTCCTCACCTAGTAGATTAATTACCCTTCAAGCAATTTGGCCATTTGACAGAGAAGAACAGTATCACGCAATATCGTTTTTCTGAAACCATTGATAGTGTTGGACCCACCACATCAGCTGAAAGATTGTTCCGTGACTCCACCACCCTTTCTATGAAATAAAACTTTCTCACTTCCCTCTTACATGTCCCCCATCAGTTTACACTCATGCCCCCATGTTTCTGATCTTCTACTTAAGCCAAATAGTTCCTTGCAGTTTACCTTGTTCATTCCTTTCAGGAACTTGAAGGTCTCTACCCTTTCTTTGTCTGGCCTCCAGTGAGTACATGTTCAGTGCCTTGTGTCAATCCTCATAAGATCTGCCCTGCTGGCTCCGAATCATTTTGGTCACTCTATATTGCACTGTCTCCAGCCTGTCCTTATCTGTCCTTCTAGAAGGGGCACAGTACTCCAGATGGGCCTTAACAGTGATCTCTAGAGAGGCAGTAATACCTCCTTCCTTCAGCTGTCAATGCCCTGTCCTATATGCCCCAGCATCCTGTTTATCTTACTGTAGACCTTGTTACACTGGTCTGATTGTTTTAGGGAGTCACTGATGCTGACTGCTAGGTCTCTTTCCTCAGAGGTCGTGCACAGCTTTACCCTCATACTCTGTCTTTAGATTCTTGTTCCCTACATGCATCACATTGCACTTTTTGGCACTGAGTTTCAACTGCCAAACCTGCAACCACCTCTCTAGCTTTTGCAAGTGTCTCTGCATCGCCCTCACTCCCTCCTCTCTGTCTACCCTGCCACAGAGCTTAGTATCATCTGCAAAGAGGCACATCTTGCCCTGGGTTCTTTCTCCATGTCGCTAATGAACATAGCGAAGAGCTGGCAGCCATACTGATGAGACTGTTTAACTTGTCCCTGAATACAGGGTGTGTGCCAGAGGACTGAAGGAGGGAGGATGTGATGCCATTGCACAAGGGGGGCAGTAAGGAGGTGTCAGAGAATTATCACCCAGTCAGCCTCACCTCGGTGGTGGGTAAGGTGATGGAGGCACTAATAAAGGAAAGGGTGGTGGACTACCTGGTGGACAGTGGCCTGCAGAATGATAGGCAGTATGGCTTCATGAATGGGAGGTCATGCCAGATGAACCTGATAGAGTTCTTCAATTGGGTGATGCAGGTAGTTGACCAGGGAGGGGCGGTGAATGTAGCATGTCTGGACTTTAGCAAGGCATTCAACACCATCCCCTACAGAAGGCTAGTAAATAAGAAGGACAGCTTAGGGGTGGGACAAAAAATAAGTAGGTGGGTAGAAAACTGGTTGGCGGGCAGAAGCCAGAGAGTGGTGATGAATGGGGTGCACTCCAAGGTGAGGGGGGTGATGAGTGGGGTGTCCCAGGGGTCAATATTGGGACCCCTCTTTTTTAATATTTTTATCAGTGATATAGCAGACAGTCTGGAGGGAAGGGTGTGCCTATTTGCAGATGATATGAAAATATGCAATAGGATGGACACCCCAGGGGGAGTGGAGGCCATGAAGCAGGACCTGAAGATTCTGGAGGGGTGGTCAGAAATTTGGCAACTGAAATTCAATGCCAAAAAGTGTGTGGTGATGAACTTGGGACGTAAAAACCCAGAAGCAGCTTACACTCTGGGGGGTAGTAAAAAACAGCAGGAGAGAGATCTGGTTATTATTATACCAAGCAACGTTAAGGTAGGTAGCCAATGCAGCAAAGCAGTGGGGAAGGCAAATGGAATATTGGCATGCATTGGGAGAGGCATAACTAGCAGGAGGAGGAAAGTGCTCACGCCTCTTTACAAGGCTGTGGTGAGGACTCACCTGGAGCCTGGGTTCCAGTTCTGAAGACCACACCTACACAGGAGCATAGATGGGATGAAGAGTGCTCAGAGCAGGGCAACCAAGATGGTGCAAGGGGAAAACATACGAGCAGAGGTGTAGGGAACTGGATCTGTACACATATTGGAAACTAGAAGGGAGAGGGGGGGATATGATTGAAACTTTTAAGTATGTGATGGGGATCAATAAGGTGAATGACTGGTGCTTTTTTAAAAGGAAAGAAGGAGTTAAATCTAAGGGGCATAGCCTAAGATCAGAAGGAGGAAGCTATAGAGGCAATGTGAGGGTGAGATTCTTCACGGAGAGGGTGGTGGAGGCCTGGAATAAACTACCAGAGGAGGTGGTGGGGGCTGAAATGGTGGAGGGATTCAAGAGGGCATGGGACAGACATATGGGGTTAGTAAGGGAAGGGAAGGGATGGACCCATAAAATAGGAGATGAGTAGGGGAGGGGGAAAGGGGAAGACTCGATGGACCGGTGAGGTCCTTTTCTGTCATCAGATTGTTGTGATTCTGTGAAAAGGGCTGGACCCAGAACTGATTCTTATGGCAACCCACTGGCGACCTCCCTCTGTTCTGATTTGACTCCATTAGCCACAACCCTTTGCTGTCTCCCTTCCAACTAGTTTCTCATCCAAGCAACCGTGTCGTTCGCTGTACCCAGATCCTTCAGTTTCTTCAGTAACCTTCCATGAGGCACTAAGTCGAAAGCTTTGCAGAAATCGAAACAGAGTAAACCCACAGCATGGCCCTTATCCATTACCCTCATAACCCAGTCAAAGAATACTATCAGGTTGGTCTGACAAGACCTTCCTGTCATGAATCCATGATGTTTACTATCCTAGAGTGCATTACTCTCCGGGTAGTGTACAAGCTTCTCTTTCACTAGTGTCTCTATCATTTTATCCACAATAGAGATAAGACTGACAGGTCTGTAGTTATCTGTTTGCTCCTTGTCCCCCATCTCTTATGGAGTGGAACTATGTTTTGAAACGACTCCTGTCTGAACTGAGCTACCGAATAGCCCTACCAGGGGTTCAGTTATTTTTGTTGCCTATTCCTTGAGCACCCTCAGAGGCACTCCATCTGCCCCCAGAGCCTTATCTATCTTTGGTGCTGCTAGCGCTTTTCAAACCCTTTCACTGGTAAATACTTGCTGCCTCATCTCAGGGATCCCCTTACTGCTGCAGAGGCCCTCTGTCTTCCCTTGTGAGTGAATCAATCAATCAGTTAATCTTTATTTAGCCAGGTGAAACATCATTGAGAAGAACTCATTTTCAAGATGGACCTATGTGATTGTTACAATGTTCACAACAGTGACACACAGAGAATAATGTATACAACATCATAAGATACAACATTTTCAAGCAAAGAATAACATAGCTTATAGGCAAGATATGTAGGTCAGTTCATACAGCATAAAACAGTATACATTTGGAATAGTACCCAGTATAGTTCATGAGGAGGCAGATACATTCAAGGACAAAACAATGCAATTAGGCAACATGGTATTACAAGGCATCACTGAAGTAGCAGGTTAGACCATGCTGTAATAAAGCAAGTCAGGTGATTACAGCAAATACCTAGGGTAGGGTTTAGAATGAAGGAGCACAACATGGGAAGAGATGATAGAATGAATCAGGAGAGGGGGACAGTTATAAGGGGAATGGGAGTAGAGGGGGAGTGGGAAGTAGAAGGAGGTTGTCAACATCATATTACGTTATACAGTCGCAAATTTCCATGACGGTCCTGGCAACCAAGGTTTTGAAGATGGTCAATTTGAGTGGAGTGGATATTTGGAGATTTTTTTTGTAGTTTGTTCCACAGGGAGGGAAGGGAAGGGAATAGCTTACGGATAGCTTGCCGAACCGAGTTCTAACTTTTGGGATAGCTAGGGAGATGTAGGAGGAGCTTCTCAGCACATAGGTGCCAGAAGAGCATATAGGGAGGCAGTCAGAAATATATAGGGGCAGTTTCTTAATAATAGCCCGGTATGTCCAAATTGATTCATTTCTGTAACGTCTGAGGCTGAGGGAGGACCGGTCGATTAGGGCATATAAGGAACAATGATGAGTAGAGTAGGGTGCTCCAGTGATAAATCTTAGGGTGCAATGTTATAGTATATCAAGCTTTTTTAGGGCTGTGTTAGTCCCTTGACCATAGAGAATATCCCCATATTCGAGAAGAGGGAGGAAGGTTGACTGTACGATTCTAGTCCTCACTTCCAACGTTAACAAGTGCTTGATGCGGAAGAATACTCCAAGTCTCTGCTTGAGCTTTTTTGGACAGTTCGTCAATGTGATCAGCAAAGGTCAATTTGTGGTCAATCCATATCCCCAGATATTTGAATCTGGGTACAGATTCTAGGGGTTCCTGGAGAAGGGTGGTAATTGGTGTTTGCCCACTCGAGTGGGTGGTGGTAGTCTTGGTGAAGGGGGAGAAAAGCATAGCCTTTGTTTTTTTCACATTTAGTAGTAGTTTAAGGTGCAACAGGTTGTTCTGCAGGTGGTTAAACTCAAGATGAAGGTCAGAGCATGTTTGGTCGACGGAAGGACCAGAGGTATAAAGGACGGTATCATCAACAAATAGATGGATATTGGCTGACTGGATACTGGCATGGATGTTGTTGTTGTACATTGTGAAGAGGAGGGGGCCCAGGATGGAGCCTTGAGGGACACCCCTAAGTAAGGTTTTTGGTGGGGAGTAATCTCCTCTAGCTTTGATCTGCTGCGAACAGCCAATAAGGTAACAATCAAACCATTTAATAGAGGCATGGTCAAGGCCAACACTGCGGAGGATGTCCAGGAGGAGAGCATGATCTACAGTTTCGAATGCCTTGCTTAGATCCAGAAACAAGACACCCACATAGAGCTTGTTGTCCAAAGCATTCAACCAGTCGTTAGTGACTTTCGCAAGAGCAGTGATCTTACTATGTTGAGGTCTGAAACCTGACTGGATAGGGGCAAGCAGGTTAGGGTCCTCTAAATGGTCTCTAATCTGTTGGTTTACTAACTTTTCTAGCATTTGGACAGGGTGGAGACCAGAGAAATCGGGCTATGGTTATTCAAGTTGGCGGGATCCCCTTATTTGAATAGGGGAATGAAATGTGTGGTTTTCCAGACCACTGGGAGGGTACTTTGCATGAGGGAAAGATTGAAGATATGGGTGATGGGGACGGCTAGGATATGGTAGCTAATTTTCTGGAAGTACAGGTCTATGTGGTCGGAACCGGCACTTTTTCTGATATCTAATTTAGTAAGCAAGTCTTCTACCTGCTTCAGAGTGATAAGACTAAAGGAGAAAGGAGGTACAGCTGCAGAAGGGACGGGGGGGTTCATGCTCTGCCCACATAACTGGTTTCACAGGTTGTTTGCATGGGAGGAGTCAAAGGCCAGGCCTGCTGTAGCAAAATGGTTGTTTAATAAATTCAGGATGTCATGTTTATCTGTGTAAGTGTTGTTATGAAGTCATGATTTTTGAAGAGGGGGGTTGGAAGTCCTACCTCCCTCGACTTCCTTAAGAGTCTTCCAGAATGTGGAGGGGCAATGAGTGGACGCGCAAAGTTTGTTGCTGTAGTAACTGGACTTTGCCGCTCTTGTGAACCTTTTACACTGATTCCTGGTTGCTCGGAATGCGGTCCTGTCAGCAGGAAGTTTAGTCTTCAGTGCTGTTTTCCACAGGGTATCTCTGTGAAGAAGAGCAGATTTGAGGCTGGCTGAGAACCAAGGACAGGAGGTTTTCTTTGTTCTAATTTTCACACCAGGGGTGTGCCGTGAATACAAAGCAAAAGTAGTCATTGATAATGGCTGCTTTCTGCCTGTCCTCCTCAGTTACCCTACCTTCCTCAATTAGTCTAACAATTCCTCTTCCTTCTTTTTTTTTCTCTAATATATATAAAGGGCTATTTCTCCCCTCCCCTGAGACACAGCTCTGTGTCTGCCTTTACTTCTCTGACCGACCTTTTTGTTTCCTTTGTTCTCATTTGGTAATCTCTCCATTCTACCCTCCCTTGTTTTTTCTTGTACCTGGTGAAGGCCTTCTTTTTGGCTCTCACCACTTTCCTGACCTTTCCAGAGAACTGTGTTGGTCCTCTCGTACCTTTTTCTTTTGATTCCCATTCTCATGCAAGACTTTGTTGCCTCAAGAATACCCGCCTTGATTGCCCTGTATGTTTTCTCCACATCCCTGATGCTGTGCACTCCAACCAACTGGTCCTGGACCAGCTCCCTCTTCTGTTTGAAGTCTGCCCTTCTAAAATCTAGGATTCCACCTTTGATGAGGGCTTATTTGTCTCAAGAGCCAGGATGAAGAATATAGGGTTACGGTTGCTAGACCTTAGTGGCTCCCTTACCCTCATTCCTCCTACCACTTCTGAGTTGGTGAGCACCACATCAAGAATGGCAGCCTGCAGTGTGGGTTCCTTTAACTAGCTGCACCACCAGGCAGTCCTGCAATGTATCCAGTGGGGCATGATGTCTGGAGCTCCTGGCCACTGGAATGACCCAATCAATATCTGGCAGGTTTAGATCATCCACCACCACTTCTCCCTTTGTCATTCCTTTTTCTAGTTCTGCCCCATGCTACTTACCTTTGTTTTCTCCCTGTCCTAGACGTCTATGGATCACCCCCTGTCATAGTTTCTTGCACAAGGATGCCATGAGCTGAACCCACAATGATTCTGTTTCCCCATTACCTACCCTGATGTTTCCAGCCTCTCTGACATATAGGGCTATGCCTCCCTCTTTATCTTTTCCTCTATCACAGAAATATAGAGGATGATGCAGAAAAAGACCACTGGTCTATCCAGTCTGCCATAAACTCTCACAAACCTGGGACCTATTGTACATACGGGGTTCTAACCCACACTATCCATTCCATGTTCCCCGCCTTGCTGCTATCACCTTTAGCAACCACTATGCCCTTCACTCTGTCCCAGACATATTTGAAACCAGTGACAGTTATGGCATCCACCATATTAACTGGCAGATTGTTCCACGGCTTCACCACCCTTTCCATAAAATATAATGTTCTCACTTTCCTCCTGAATCTTCCCCCATCAGCTTCCACTCGTGCCCCCATGTTCTTTTTTTTTTTTTGCTTCTATTTTTCCTCCCCTGGCTCCAGTTGGCTCCTTCCTTTCACCCGTCTGCCCAGCCCCTTCCCCTGACCTTTGGGTACTCACCTTTGTACCCCCATGGCAGGGTGGTGGGGAGCCCCCAACTCGACCCACCATGACTGGATCCAGTGTTCGGGTGGTGCTCTCTTGGGGGCAGCACCTTCGGCAGACGGCCATCATGCCACTCGACCAGACCACAATTTCCACTTTTTTCCCTGTGGAGGGGAGCGTGCAATTCTAACAATGGCCATGCTGTGTGTGTGTCCGCAAGCAGCACACCTGTTGGCTGCTCCACCTCCATGTCCCCACTGTGCAGGACCTGGCATGTCAACACCTAGCCTCCACTAGGTGTCAGGCAAATGCTGGTCTCTGTTCCCCACCCTCCCCGGGAGAGAAGAGCTGTCCTCTGGATGCTCGATCCTCTCCCACCCCAGCTGGCCTCCAACGATCCACTCGCACCGTGAACATGGGTTGCCGGTGTGGCAGGAAGTAAGGCAATGCTGCCTCAGCCCTCCACACCACTGGGTCGGCATGCCCCCATGTTCTTGATCCACCACTTATGCTAAATAGTTCCTCACAGTTTACCTTGTTCATTCCTTTCAGCAACTTGAAGGTCTCTATCATATGTCCCCTTTCTCATCTGGCCTCCAGCGAGTACATGTTCAGTGCCTTGATAAAGTCCTCATAAGATCTGCCCTGCTGGCCCTGAATCATTTTGGTCACCTTACAATGCACTGTCTCCAGCCTGTTCTTATCTCTGCTTAGGTGAGGACTCCAGAACTGAGCACAGTACTCCGGGTGGGGCCTCACCAGTGATCTATAGAGAGGTAGTAATATCTCCTTCTTTCTGCTATCAGTACCATTTTCTATACACCAGAATCCTGTTTGCCTTACTGTAGGCCTGGTTACACTGGTTTGATTGTTTTAGGCAGTCACTGGTGATGTCCCCTAGGTTTCTTCCTCAGATGCCATGCACAGATTTAACCCCCCCAATCCAGTACTCTGTCCTCAGGTTCTTGTTTCCTATGTGCACCACCTTTGCACTTTTTGGCACTGAATTTCAACTGCCAAAACTTTGGTCACCTCTCTAGCTTTGGCACATCTCTCTGCATCTCCCTAATCCCCTTCTCACTGTTTAGCTTGCCACTGAGTTTAGCGTCATTTGCAAAGAGGCACATCTTGCCCAGGATTCCTTCTCCCATGTTGCAAATGAACATATTGGAAAGGACTGGACTCAAGATCGATCCTTGTGACACCTCACTGGTGACATCCCTTTTTCATTATTTGTCTCCATTAACCACAGCCCTCTGCTGTCTCCCTTCCAGTTGATTCCAGCTTGAGGGAGTACCTTGGAAAAGTCCAGGGAAGCCGAGTGTATCTTTAGCCTGTCCCCCAGCCTCTTAAACTTCTGCTTCACTGCCCCCACAGGCTGGTTCACCAGATTGTTGGTACCCAAGTGTACCACTACCCCCAGATCCCCCCTTTTCCACCATCCTCTCTGTCCTGCCTATATCCCTGATGGTTGTGCACCAGGAAGACATCTCATCATTTAACTTCCCTTCTGTCCCTGCTTACCACCCTCTCTGCTCCCCTAATCATTGAGTCCCCAGTCACTAAGGCTGTCCTTGCTGACTTCCTCCTGCTCACCCCCTTGGATGCCACCAAGTCATCCTGCCCATTTCCCTCAGCACAGACTTACAGCCCCCCAATGAAGTCAAGTACCTGAGCCTCCTCCTGGGGTACAAAGTGATTTTCTGTCTGATGGTGTTAGATTGGTTGAACGCCTTGTGGCTGCCCCTAGCACCTATCCCCCTGTCCTTCCCCACCACCCTCTAGCAGCCTGGACCAGTGGGCCTCTGGGGGATTAGGGATGTGGGGGGCAGACCCCAGCTGAGCTATTTCATCTCTT
The DNA here is from genome assembly GCA_016271365.2 of Neoceratodus forsteri. NCBI lineage: Eukaryota > Metazoa > Chordata > Ceratodontiformes > Ceratodontidae > Neoceratodus > Neoceratodus forsteri. Next base: position 761,996,041 of record CM057453.1, read on the forward strand.
GCTGCTACCAGCTAAGCATAGAGCTCTGCAAAGGTCCTGCAGATGTGGCAGTGCCCCCTCCTCCAGAGTCTAACCCCAGAGAATAGTGACCCACAGCTCTCATAACTGACTATCTCCTGCTGTACCTCATCTTCATACTGATCCTATGATAAGGGACCTTTAGTCTCAGTGAGTTTACCTCATAAACAAAATCCAACTAAATAAAAACAAATTAATGATACAAAAAGGCCTACTTTATATATGGAGTTCTGTTATATCTGGAATACTTTCTACACCTCCCTTACTTAATCCTCTAACATTTGGTTAATTACAATTACATATTTGTATTTGTATAATACACATAAACATAAAAATTCAAAAATATATACATTTCTATAATGTATGGTAGAACATTGTTATATGAAGAAATCTACCTTTTTATACCAACGTTTTACCATTGATGTGATGTCACAATGTTGTTAACCCATCAGTGGTATGTCACATTGATGGATTAACAACCGGGAACAGTCTGCACATGCATGCAACTTGATCCAAAGGCCTTGAAACAGCTGTGGTGGTGACAGCATGACCAGTGGCGGAGTGGCAGTGACTGAAAGAATTTCAGTAAGACCTGTTTTGTTGTTTTTTAAAAAGTTATTGGTACCATCTGTCACAAACTCACTCAGCAGGTCAGCCCTCTACTCCCAAAGTGCCAACCCTCTGAGCCTAGAATTGTGAACAGTGAACAGAACAAGGTAACCCTCTTGTCTGTTTTGTGGGTTCAAGTCACCTTAGTCCCAAGTTCTGGAGGGATTCAAACTGATAACCTCTTGTTAGCGTACCCAGTTATCAGGCTCAGATAATTCTGCCTTCAGGGGGCCAGAAATCTTTGCCTACGGGCACCTAACCAGGTATTTCAAAATGAAACCTTAGAACTCTATGTAGGACCTAGAGAACTCTTTTCTGTTTCCCAGTTTGGTATCACAATAAGCGCATGTACAGTGTCAACTATAACCATCTAAGCTTCACTATAAAAAAAAGAAGTTTCAAGGCACACCAGACAGTTTCTGTTTTTAAAATATATATATCTTTACTTTAAAATAGATAAAAATAGCAAAACAATAAATACAGACCAAGATATCCCAACACATACAGCCTTAAAAACAAAACAGGTTTAAAAGTGCAAATTCTTACAATCCATACACTCAGACTGGTCTTAGCTAATTGTATTCTTACTTTCTTAATCATTCAGTGCTTTGATTTTCCTCTCTCTCTCAGTCAGAAAATGAATGTGATCTCTGTAAGGTCTGCTCAGTATATTTAAAGCAGTCTTGAGCCGGCCTTCTCTCTGAGGTCACCTAACTCCGCCTTGGTGTATTAAAATTTATATTTTATAACACAGGATGTCCTACTAAGATATTTAAAAAAATAATAGGTGACATAATGAATCACCTCTCTTTATGACTGGTCAAAACCGGTCTGTGATCTGCTTCACCCAGACATCAAAAGTCTGTTTGATGTAATTCACTGTATACTCCAAGCAAATACTCATTGGACTTTCCTAATTTAGTCTGGGACCTGCTTTACCAAGACATCAAAGCCTGTTTGATGTAATTCGCTGGCTTCCTGGGAAGATACCCAAAACACATGTCTAGGCCCCTTTTTCTTATAACACCTATTGCAATTCAAAGGATTTCCCTGAGGTAATATAAAATGGATATATTGGTTCCTGGCTTCAAAGCAAATTGACAAGGGAATTACATTTTAGATATCTGCAGTTTAAGCTACCTTCTGTCCTTTGAACTTATCCCTGGCGGGGTTTGATGTGTCAATTTCAGCAAGCCAGCATTTCCTCCTGACAGACAGTCCATCACACATTTTTTTATATTTACAAAAAATGATACATGGATCAGAACCAGCTGTCCATGTGTGACAATTCCTCCTCACCTAGACTGAATTTGGGGGTTCTATTCCCCTGCATGGGATGAGCTTCCCAAATCAGTTCACTCCTCATAGACCCTGGACAGCCCATCTGAGTTCTGATTTTGTTTTCCAGCCCTATGTAGAATGGTCATGTCATATCCTTGCAAAGCAAGACTCCATCTTAGCAAGCGACTATTGTTTTTCCCCATCTGCGTCAGCCAAACCAGGGGGTTGAGGTCAGTCTGCACCACAAAATGCTACCCATACAAGTATGGCTCCAATTTCTTCAGGGCCCACACTATGGCCAGACACTCCTTTTCCACCGTGGAGTATGCCTGCTCCCTAGGAAGTAACTTTTTATTCAGGTAGACTATTGGGCGGTCCCTCCCCTGGCTGGATGTCTGACTCAGTACTGCCTCAATACCCACATCTGAGGTGTCAGTCTGAACTATAAAGGTTTTACTATAGTCCAGACTTGTCAAAACAGGAGCACTGCACAGTGCCTCCTTTAGTTTGGAAAAGGCTTTCTCACAGGCCGGGCCCCAGGTAATTTTCTTGGGCATCCTTTTCTTTGTCAGGTCAGATTGGGGAGCAGCCAGGGCACTGTAATTGGGTACAAATTTTCTATAGTACCCTGCTGTCCCAAGAAAACTCCTGACCTGCTTCTGAGTTTCTGGTCTGGGCCATGCCTGGATTACCTCTATTTTTATTTGGTTAGGACAGAGCAGTCCACAGCCTACCACATGCCCGAGGTATGCCACTTCTCCCATGGCCACCTAGCACTTCTCGGTTTGACTGTGAGCCCGGCTCTCTGTATCCTGCCCAGCATTTCCATAAGGTGGGATAGGTGTTCCTCCCAGCTGGTACTAAAGATGGCAATGTCATCCAGGTACGCCACAGTGTACTCCTCAGCACCATTTAACACCTGGTTCACCAATCTTTGGAAAGTGGCCGAGGTGTTCTTCATTCTGAAAGGCATTACTTTAAACTCAAATAAGCCTATCGGAGTGATGAAGGCTGACCTCTCCCTAGCCCTGTCCATCAACTCTACCTGCCAATAACATTTTGTCAGGTCAGTGGTCGTAAAGTAGGTCACCCTCCCAACTTGTCCAGGAGTTCATCCCTCCGGGGCATCGGGTAGGCATCTGACTTCGTGACTGCATTCAGTCCACGATAGTGCACACAGAAACAAGTTGAGCCATCTGGCTTGGGTATAAGAACTACAGGTGAGGCCAAGGGACTGTGGGATCTCTGGATTACCCCTAAATCCAACATCACTTCCACTTCCCTCCTAATGTCCTTTTGGACAGCCTCTGACATCCGATATGCTGTCCACTGTATGGACGTCTGTATCCCTGTCTCCACATCTTGTGTCGCTAAGGGGGTTAGTCCAGGCTTGGTGCTAAACAAGGGGGCAAAGTCTGCTAAAACCTCCCTTACTTTCTGGATCTGGCCCAGGGTCAGCTGGAAAGACAGTTTTACTGCCTCCACAGAGGACTCCCACTTACTCTCTTCCAGCAAGTCCAGAAGGGGGTCTCCTTCATCCATCTCCTCCGCCTGACTACACACAGCAAACACCATCAGCCCTATTGGCATATGGCTTCATCATGTTGACATGGTACAACCTTTCTGTCTGTCTACAGTCAGGTAACTCCACAATGTAGTTCATGTCATTTACCTTCCTAACTACTTTGTACAGTCCTGCCCACTCAGCCTGCAGCTTGTCTTTCTGGACCGGAATAAGGACGATGACTTCCTGACCCACCATGTACAAGCGAGCTCTGGCTCTGCGGTCAAGCCACATTTTTTGTCTCTGTTGGGCAGCTGCCAGGTTGCTCTGGGTTGTCCCCATAAGTTCCTTCAGCCTCTCCCTAAACCTAAGGACATAATCCACAATGGGAGTTCCCTGGGTGGCATGCTTGCCTTCCCAGTCCTCCCAGATCAGGTCTAGGGGCCCACGTATCCGATGTCCATATAAGAGTTCGAAGGGGGGAAATCCTGTTGAGTCTTGGGGCACTTCCCTGTATGCAAACAGCAGGTGAGGAAGATACTTCTCCCAGTCCCTCCCATTCTGTTCAGCAAGTGCCCGGAGCATTGACTTTAGGGTACCATTGAATCATTCCACAAGTCCATTGGCTTGTGGGTGATACGGTGTCATGCATCTCTGCACCACCCCACACTTCTCCCATAAACATTTAATCAGGTCCAACATGAAGGAACCCCCTCGATTGGTGATTACCTCCTGTGGAAACCCAACAGGGGAGAAAGTCCCAAGTAAAGCATCTGCCATTTTGTCTGTCCTCAGAGAGGATAGGGCGACTGCCTCTGGGTACCGGGTGGCATAATCCACCACAGTCAGAAGGAATCTCTTCCCTGAGGAGCTGGGGATATTTAAAGGCCCCACAATATCCATTCCTACCCTCTGGAATGGCTTCTCCACTTTGAGCAATGGAATCAGGGCAGCTTGGGTTTTCTTGCCCACCTTCCCTATTTCTTGGCACCGGTGACAAGACCTGCAATACTCCTTCACCTGCTGGGTGAAGTTAGGCCAGTAGAAATTCTGGGCCAACTGCTGCATAGTGCGCACTTCCCAAATGACCAGACAAGGGAATATCATGTGCAATTTTGAGCAACTGCTCACGATACCCCTGGGGAATGACAAGTTGCCTACCTAGCATCCCTCCCTCTGTCTGTACTGCCTGAGTATACATAAGTCCATTTTCCCAATAAACCTTATATCTTCCGTCACCTCCCTGTGCTCCGTCAGAGTCTGCCCAAGCCCTCAGCTTCTCTAAACTAGGGTCACTCCTCTGAGCAGCTGCAAACCCTTCACACAGTCCCAAGGCGTGGGACAGGTCCCCTTCAGTTGCTAAACTAAGGTCCCTAGCACTAGCATCAGGGCCCTCAGGATCACTGTCAATCCCAACCCTCTGATAAGAAGTCACCCCTCCCTCTTCAAAGTAACCCTCTGTGGCTGTGTGGTTACCTGCTACTGGGGAAATTTCTACCCCCTCTTTATCCATCTCCCCATCTGGAGACACAGGCTGAGGAACCAGCCTCTCAGTGGTTTCCACACTGGTTTCTGTGGGGTTCAGGGAGCTACAATTTTCCCTTGCCACTTGGCTATGGGTAACTGCACATACTATCCCCTGCTGGAGATTGGTACCCAGGATCACATCCACTGCTAATGTTTTGGCTACAGCCACCTGTTGCACAGTTCCCCCTGTTTCACCCCAGTCTAGGAGAGCACTAGCGAGGGGCAATGTTTTCTCCCCGCCGGCAAAGTCCTGTACAGTGACATATTTATTGGGTATAAGCTGACCAGGCTGTACCAGATCCCCCTTTACCAATGTCAGGGATGCCCCTGTGTCCCTTAACCACTGCATCTGTACATCATTCACCATGACTGGGTGCATGTGTTCCCTCATGTTCACTGGCATGCTTCCAGGGACACACAAACAACCCACTTCTTTTCTAGTACCTGGTTGTGTATTTGGCTTGCCTTTTTGGGACACTGTCTGGCAATATGCCCAGTTTCCTTACACAACCAACATTCAGTTCTTGTCTCAGAGAAATATTTTCTCTGAAACCTGGGGCTAACTGGTTTCGGTGGAGGCAGTGAGGGTTTTAGCTGACCTGAAGGCACGCTTTTCCCTTTCTGCACTGCCACGCCTGCCCCATTCAATCTCAGAGCAGGTCTGCTCTTGGCATAGCAGTCCGAGAGTTCAGCATCTTGCACTGTTTTGGGATCTCGGTCCTCTAGCCAGGTTTTTAGCTCTGCTGGGCATGCCGAATAAAACTGTTCTAATAAAATCACATTTTCAATTTATCAACAGAGTTTTCCTCTATTCCTTCCCACCAACATTTTAAAAACTGATGTTGTTTCGTGGCTAGCTCCTTGTAGCTCATATCAGGGCTTCTCCTGAGCTTATGGAATTTAGCTCTGTATGATTCAGCAGTTAATTCAAACTTTTTTAACAGTGCAGCTTTTAGCTTGCTGTAATCATTGCTGTCCTCATTGTCCATTTGACCCAATGCATCCCGAGCTTTCCCAGTAAGTAGCGAGGATAGCTGGAAGCTCCAGGACTCTCTAGAAATTTTATCCTGAATACAAACTTTTTCAAAAGAATTTAAAAAGGCATCCATGTCCTCCCCCTCTTTAAACTCGGCTATTAATTTGGAGTTCAATTTGCAACCCAGTCCTGCAGTCCCAGTTAAACCCAAGCCACTTACCTGCTCTGGTGCTGCTGGTCGGAGTTGTATCTTCTCCAGTTCATGTCACCTCTGGTGCTCCTCTCTCTTCTCCTCTGCAGCTCGCTGGTGCTCATGCTACTCACGGTCTGTCTCCCTCTGTTGTCGCTCTGCCTCCCTCTGTTCCCGCTCTGCCTCTCGGCTCTCTCGCTCTCTCTTCTCCTCTGCAGCTCACTGGCACCCACACTCCTCATGGTCTGCCTCCCTCTGTTCTCACTCTGCCTCCAGTTCCATCCTGTGCAACTCAATTTTCAGTCTGAGTACCTCTGGATTCAGGATACTGGTGACCATCCCCTACTGATTTGGCCCTTCACTGACAGTGGCCCTGCTGTCCTTTTCAGTCACGGTCAGTGACTCGCTTCTCTGGGTGTCTGCTACCATCAGGGCATCTATGAGGTTCTGCTTTTCGGCTGTTACCTCTAATAGGACTCCTCTGTCCCTGCACAACTGCTTTAAGTATTCTATAGTGTGCCTGCTGTAGTTGGAAGCCATCTTTCCTGACTACTGCTAATCTGACTGGCACTTTAGAAAAAAAATAAAATGGGTAGAAACTTGACTTGAAGCCAAGGGATATAGTTCTGTTTCCTTCTGAAATAAAACACTGCCTTTCTTTTTCCCAAGTGAGCTGAACAGTCTCAAGCTGACACACTGAACAATAAAGCTGATACCACCAAACTTTTTAAGCCACCGCTGCCAACCAATCTGTCACAAACTCACTCAGCAGGTCAGCCCTCTACTCCCAAAGTGCCAACCCTCTGAGCCTAGAATTGTGAACAGTGAACAGAACAAGGTAACCCTCTTGTCTGTTTTGTGGGTTTGAGTCACCTTAGTCCCAAGTTCTGGAGGGATTCAAACTGAAAACCTCTTGTTAGCATACCGAATTATCAGACTCAGATAATTCTGTCCTTGGTGGGCCTGATATCTTTGCCTATGGGCACCTAACCAGGTATTTCAAAATGAACCCTTAGAACTCTATGTAGGACCTAGAGAACTCTTTTCTGTTTCCCAGTTTGGTATCACAATAAACGCATGCACAGTGTCAACTATAACCATCTAAGCTTCACTATAAAAAAAAGAAGTTTCAAGGCACACCAGGCAGTTTCTGTTTTTAAAATATATATCTTTACTTTAAAATAGATAAAAATAGCAAAACAGTAAATGCAGAACAATATATCCCAATACATACAGCCTTAAAAACAAAACAGCTTTAAAAGTGCAAATTCCTACAATCCATACACTCAGACTGGTCTTAGCTAATTGTATTCTTACTTTCTTAATCTTTCAGTGCTTTGATTTTCCTCTCTCTCTCTCAGTGAGAAAATGAATGTCATCTCTGTAAAGTCTGCTCAGTATATTTAAAGCAGTCTTGAGCCGGCCTTCTCTCTGAGGTCACCTAACTCCGCCTTGGTGTATTAAAATGTATATTTTATAACACGGGGCCCAGATATTCAAAAGAGTTGCATATGGAGCAACAGTGTTGCACCATGCACAACCCACTGATGTGCCCCGGCGCGATATTCAAAAGGGAAAAGTGCGCTGCACAAATCCCGATGAGCCAGAGTGCATCAGTAATGTATGCAGGCACAGGTAGGGGGGCGTGCTCATGCATAACCTGCACAGCCTGATATTCAGCCCGGGATGTGCAGAGTCATGCATGCACAACCCCTACCTGCGCCTGCACAAAGTTAAGCCCCCAAAAAATGGAACAAATGATGGCCACCCACAGGTGAGCTGCCGCATTGCAGGGAACAACATGGCAGCTGCCACCTGTGGGTGGCCACCCGAGTTCCTGCCGCACCTGGCGGCGCCCCTCATGCCCCATCATGGGCATCCGTGTAAAGACACCCCCCCTCCAATATCCCTGGTGGTCCAGTGGACCGATCGCTGCCGAATCGCAGGCATCTTTTGAAATCACCCCCCACCAATATCCCTGGTGGTCCAGTGGACCGCACTCTGCCCGATCGCAGGCATCTGTGAAACATAGAACAGTCCTATTACCCTGGAGGTCTAGTGTACCCCCCCCCACCCGCTCCTCAGCCCCACCGCCCGCCCCGGTCAGCTGGCGGGCGACAGCCACCACCTGCCTGCCGCCCCACCACCGCCCGACTGACAGCTCGGAGCTGCACTCCCCATTGGTTCACAGCGTGAGCCAATGGACGTGCAACCCATACGTACTCCGAATCCAGATATGTGAATGAATTCATTCACATATCTGAACACAATAACTGTACGGTATGAGCTGCATGCCCATCGCTGTGACTTCAACATGCAACCCTGCAGGCTGTCAGTCAGAAACAGCAGTGACAGAAGTGGAAGTAATACCGCCCTTGACTGACGAGAGAATAGGATGATGAGGCTCGGTAGCTTGAGTAGAGAGAGCACTGAACCACCAGGTAATAGGAGAAGCTGTTCTATGTTTACAGATGCCGCGCTGACAGCAGAGTGCGTCCACTGGACCACCAGGGATATTGGCAGGGGGGTGATTTCAAAAGATGCTTGTGATCGGATAGCGATTGGTCCACTAGACCACCAGGGATATTGGACAGGGGGGTTTATACTGATGCCCACGATCGGGCACATAGCCATCCACTGGACCACCAGGGATATTAGAGGGGGTTTTTCTTTTAGATGAAAGCCCGCGATCGGGCTGCAGGGGGTGTCGGTCCCCGACGGCTGCTGCCTGGCAGGGTGCCAGGCGCAAGTCGTCGGGGATCAGTGCACCTGCATGCTTATGGGATGCAAATGGGGCCATGACATGCAAATGGCCCCATGTGCACCTTGCATAAATTATGGCCCCATTTTCTTGTCCCCTTTTGAATATCGCAGGTGCTGTGCATGGCGCAATGGCACTTGTGCTAGCGCATCTCCATGCTCCACTATGGCCACTTGTGCTGGTGCAGTGCCATTGCACCATGCACAGTGGGGGTGGCCAGGGTGCGATATTCAAAGCTGCTGTGCCATAGCGCAGCTCCGTTGAATATTGCCCAGGCCACACCCCTGCGCAACAAAGTTGAGCTGCGCCCAGGCCTGCACCACAGAAGACTTGGTTTGCTGGCCAAGGCACCTAGCTTTATCTGAGCTCTTTCCTTCCAAGACTGCTTGAAAGGCAGAGTAGAGAACCTTACCAGAGCAAGGGAAAAGGATTAAGACTTCTTCTGGCTAAGCAGATTTACTGTGTGGTGTTGTTTTTATTTTTTACTCACAGGGATTGCTACTGTTTGTTGCTAACATTTCATTGCTTTATTTTTCTCTGATTCAAATTGTTGCTGCTGGTATACCTTCTTCTGCATTATTACAAGGTGTGCCTACAGGTGTGTGCTAACAGATTACTGCTGTAATCTTCTGATTCAAATTGTCTTTTGCAAGGTATATCTTCTGTTACTGCTTTATTTTTCTCTGTAGCAAAGTGTTTCTTACAGCGTATATCTTCTCTGAAATTATTACAGGTGGTGCTTTACATGTTTTACAGTTTCATCTAACATTAGAATAAGCTTTCAGGGTTACTGCATTTGTTATTGACTGATTGTTTCTGCTCTTACCTCTTTGTTCTTTCATCTGTGGTTCTTCTTTTTCGGCAGGGGAAGGGCCCAGCCACCCACCCCCATCCCCAACCACCCCACACTACACTCCTTTTATAGGGTACCACAGTTGTGACATTTCCTGTGGCAGAGCAGGAAGGGGCGGATCAGTGGGGCATCCACAAGGTGAGCTCATTTACAGGGGCACTAGTAATTTAACTTGTTATAACAAGTGAGACAAAAACAAAACACAATCAAACCATTACTTGCATTTTTTTTCCTTCTAATTACTCTGACTAGGTTATAAACCCAGCAACTTATCTGGAATGGATATCATTAACTGCAGGTACTGTGGAACAATTTTCAGAAGGACAGTCTTACAGGATTTAGGACACTGTCCTACATGCTGGGCCATTGGAGATCTTAGGGCTCAGCTCTGGGCAGCATGGGCAGAGATTGCATGCCTCAAATTTCATATTCAAGAGGAAATACATTATAAGAACCACCCGCCATTTCCCCAGCATCCAACAGAAAAACCTCGACCACAGAGGTAGTTGGACCAGGAGGTTGGCAGGTGGTTAGGAGGAGCAAATCGGTGCCCCATCACTCTCTGCTCTCCAACATATTACCTCAAAAACATATAAACACTACAAACAGGTATCTGCCTCTATCTCTGAAATCAAACAAAGAGGCAGAAGACACTGCGAAACGCAGGACAGTGTGCACAGGAGCTAGCACAACAAAACTCACCCAAATCAGGAACCAAAACAAAAAAGCAAAAAGAAATCCAAAAACTTCTGATCATAGGAGACTCCATGATTCGGGAGTTGATACCCATCTTCAACCGGGGTAATGGTCAGATGTCTCCCAGGTACATCAGCATGGAGAGACACTGACCAGATTACTAAATTGTTCAAAGCGGAGAAAACATTGATGTCTTAGTACACATAGGGACTAATGATCTCGCCAGCCGGTCAGTTGTGGAGACCAAGGAACACCTGACCAGGCTGGGTGACAAACTATCATCTATTTCGTCTGGCATCTCCTTCTCTGAGATCCTGCCAGTCTGGGAGAGGGGGGAAGATGGACGGAAGGTCAGAGAAGAGGAGATAGGGGAGCTAAACATGTGGCTCAAGGGCTGGTGCCAGGAAAAAGGACACAGATTTGTAGGGAACTGGCAACAGTTCTGGGAGCGAAAGTTCTTTAAATTTGATGGACTGCATCTGACTAAGGAGGGAGTCAGTGCATTGGGACAGAAGTTTGACGTCTTTGCAGAATATTTAAACTAGCAAATGGGGAGAGGGGTGCAGCACCCCATACGTCGAATGGGAAGAACACCCCTCCCCCCTCAGCTAGTGGTCAAACAGGGATTCAGCATGTTTGCAGTTCATTTGCATCACCAGGTAAGAAAAAAGGTTTGTCTCCCCATACGATGCACAGGGGTAATGCCAAACCTCACCTAACAACTAACACACCAAAATCTGCCCAATGGAAAATCATGTACACAAATGCTCACAGCCTGGGAAATAAGATCCCAGACCTGCAGGCAATAATGTCAGAGGCTAAACTGGACATAGTAGCAATTAGTGAGATGTGATTTGCCAATATCACACTTGGGAGACTTCAGTACCTGGCTATGTATTGTTCAGAAGAGACCAAGGTGTAAAAAGGTGGGGGAGGAGGCCCTGTATGTTAATGAAAATATCAAAGCTACAGAAATTCAGAATACACATAAGGAGCCAGAAGAACTGTGGGTCACCCTGGAAACAGGAAATGGGACAGCCATAAGAACTGGGGTTGTCTACAGGACCCCAGACCAGGGGGAGGACATAGACACATTACTGTTAGAGGATATACAAAACATGACAGCTAAAGGGGAGGTTCTGATAATGGGAGACTTCAACATGCTGGATACAGATTGGTCAATACCAGCAGGAACATCTGCCAGAACTAGACACATAGTGGATTCCCTGCAGGGGGAGGGCCTCAAACAACTGGTACAACAACCCACAAGAGACAGAGCTATCCTAGATCTAGTACTGACTAACAGGGAAGGGATCACAGATCTCCAGGTAGAAGGTCACCTGGGGTCCAGTGACCATCACATGGTATGGTTCAATTTGGCTACTACATCTAAATCATCCCATTCCAAGGCAAAAATATGGGACTTCAGAGGAGCTGACTTTGATAAGATGGCCAACAGAGTTAAGCTAGCCCTGGCAAAAGAAAAACACAGGTGAGGGGTACAGGCAAAGTGGGCAAGCATAGGATGCAATACTTGAAGCAACATCCATTGTGTTAGACAGAAAAGGAAGTGCAAAGAAGAAGAAACCACTTTGGTTCTCAAATACAGTACCAGAAAAGGTCAGAGCCAAAGGCTGGCCTTCAGAAAATATAAGGAACACAGCGGATGAAGATAGGGAGGCATACCAAACTGCCCTAAGGGAAGCAGGGAAGGCAGTAAGGCAAGCAAAGTCCCAAACTGAGGAAACACTAGCTACGAACAGTAAAGAAGGTGACAAGACTTTCTATAGATACATTAGTGAAAGGAGAAAGTCCAGAGGGGTATTGCTAAGCTAAATGGAGAAAGGGAGCATGTGAGGAGGAGGACCATGTAAAGCATCTATCCTAAATAGATACTTTTGCTCAGTATTTACTGAAGAGAAGGTAGGGCAGGGCCCACAGCTCAGCACCATGGACACAGTGGGAGGAGGTGAGCACTACTCCCTTCACAAAGAAAGGGTCCTACAAGAGCTTGCTAAGCTCAGGGTGGATAAGGCAATGGGACCTGATGGCATACATCCCAGGGTACTTAAGGAGCTAAAGGTGGAACTAGCAGAGCCATTAGCAGAACTGTTTAGTGAGTCTCTGAGCACAGGAGAGGTCCCAGAAGACTGGAGAAGGGCTCATGTGATCCCGCCCACAAGAGAGTAGCAGGGAGGAGGCAGGGAACTACAGACCAGTCAGTCTTACCTCAGTAGTGGGCAAGATTATGGAGGCACTCCTTAAGGAAAGGATAGTGCAACACCTGGAATCCATAGGGCACAGGATCCAAGACAGCATGGGTTTACAAAGGAAGGTCATGTCAAACTAATCTCATAGATTTCTTTGACTGGGTAACCAGAGTGGTGGACCAAGGGGGCAGTTGATGTCACCTACCTTGACTTCAGCAAAGCTTTTGACACTGTTCCACATAGAAGATTGATAAATAAGCTGGGTAGGCTCGGGTGGGTCAGAAGTTGATCAACTGGGTGGCAAACTGGTTGACGGCAGAAAACAGAGAGTGGTGGTAAATGGTATACAGTCAGAAGAGATGCAAGTCACAAGTGGGGTACCTCAGGGATCAGTCCTGGGGCCAGTCCTCTTCAACATCTTCATTAGTGACCTTGCAGATGGACTAGAGGGTAAGGCTTGTCTGTTTGCAGATGACACCAAGATCTGCAACAGAGTAGATGATCCAGATGGGGTGGGCAGAATGAGAAGAGATCTGGATAAACTACCAAAATGTTCAGAAGAGTGGCAACTGGGATTTAATGCAAGGAAGTGCAAGATCATGCACATAGGGAAGAGAAACCCTGAAGCCACCTATAGGCTGGGAGGGGAGTTGCTAGCAGTCACAAAGGAAGAAAGAGACTTGGGCATCATCATCACTGATGACCTGAAATCATCCAAGCAGACCTCTAAAGCAGTAGGTAAGGCTAGGGGGGTGTTAGGGTGTATTAGTAGGGGTATCACAAAGTCGTAAGAGGGAGGTAATAATCCTCTTACAAGACACTGATTAGGTCCCATCTGGAGTACTGCATGCAGTACTGGAGGCCACACCTTCACAAGGACATTAACAAATTGAGGCAGTCCAGAGAAGGGCAACCAAAATGGTGCAGGGACTGCATCAGAAGACATATGAGGGCAGATTAACGGAGCTCAATATGTATACCCTTGAGCAAAGGAGGAGAGAGGTGATATGATCGAGACATTCAAACACCTTAAGGGCATTAACAAGGGGAAAAAGTATAACATGTTTAAATATAATAAAATAGCAGGACAAGAGGACACAGCATGAGGTTAGAGGGAGGCCGATTAAGGGGGAATATGAGGAAATTATTTTTCACAGAAAGGGTGGTGAATGCATGGAACGGCCTACCTCACGAAGTGGTAGCTATGAATACAGTGCAGGGCTTCAAACAGGCATGGGATAGGCATAAGGGAGCAATACAGATGAGTATGAATAGATAGGCCACTGACAGAGTGAAGGCCGATGGCACATTTATAAGGTAGAAAAAGAAATGGGCAGACTGGATGGGCCTTGTGGTCCTTATCTGCCGTCAACTTCTATGTTTCTATGTTTCTAGCCTGGCGCAGTTTGAATTTCTGGGCCAGGATGTCCTACTAAGATATTTTAAAAAATAATAGGTGAAATAATGAATCGCCTCTCTTTATGACTGGTCAAAACCGGTCTGTGATCTGCTTCACCCAGACATCAAAAGTCTGTTTGATGTAATTCACTGTATACTCCAAGCAAATGCTTATTGGACTTTCCTAATTTAGACTGGGACCTGCTTCACCCAGACATCAAAGCCTCTATGATGTAATTCACTGGCTTCCTGGGAAGATACCCAAAACACATGCCTAGGCCCCTTTTTCTTATGACACCTAGTGCGAATCACAGGCTTTCCCTGAGGACATTATAAAATGGATATATTGGTTCCTGACTTCAAAGCAAATTGACAAGGGAATTACATTTTAGATATCTGCAGTTTAAGCTACCTCCTGTCCTTTGAACTTATCCCTGGGGTGCTTGATGTGTCAATTTCAGCAAGCCAGCATTTCCTCCTGACAGACAGTCCATCACACATTTTTTTATATTTACAAAAAGTGATACATGGATCAGAACCAGCTGTGCAAGTGTGACACTATACACTATAAAATATAATGCATGGTACATTGTCAACCAGTTTTTTTAAGCCATCTTGAGGTTGCCATGGTGATGTAAACCTCTCGAGCTTCACTCACAAGGTTTACATGGTCACCCGGGCAACCTCTCGATGGTTAACAAACTGGTTAATGATTCATGACCATATATAATCCTCTATATTTCACTATAATTACTGGTGACCATAAATATCAACCAGATTTCTGTTTTGTTAAAAATGCATATCAACTGGATTTTGGGTTATTATGCTCGAAAGTCAATAATAACCCAAAATCTGATTGATATGACACTTCATAATATAGTGGATAATGTATGGTCATCGATGGTTAACCAGTTTGTTAACCATCGAGAGGTTGCCAGGATGACCACTTAAAGCTCGAGAGCTAAGCTTGAGAGGTTTAGGTCGCCATGGCAACCTCAAGATGAGTTAACAAAATGGTTATCCATCGACGTACCATACATTATATTTTATAGTGTATGGGACAATTTAGGTTTTATACAAAAGAAAGCAGTTCCTTAGTGCAGTTTTTTTTATGTTGCCGCTGCTCTGCCCTCACAGCCACGGACATATCTAGGCTGTCCAATCCATTTGCGCGCATGCCCAGACTGTTCCCAGTTGTTAACCCATCGATGTGACGTACCATCGATAGGTTAACAACATCATGACGTCACATTGATGGTAAAACGTTGTTATAAAAAGGTAGAGTTCTACCTATATCAACGTTCTACCATACATTATATCATGAAATCCAGTTGATATGACATTCCCCAAAGAAACTATTGCATTCCATTGTTTCACAAAAAGTATTTCAACTGTAGTATTTTCAGCTGTGTTTTATTCATGTACAGTTCAATTTCTTCAAAAATAAAACTGCACTCTAGCTAAAAAAAGTATTTTTCCTTCAAGCTGCTAGAAATAGTCTAAACTTCCACACCAGCAATTATAAAAAATAAAGGATAGTTAGGTTTGATGTTATGGATTTTTTTCACACACCCTTGGTGTGTGATGACTATATAAACCTCTCGAGCTTCGCTCTCGAGGTTTATGGGTCATCACACACCTCAGGTGTGTGAAAAAAATCCATAACACACACTTATGTATCCATTATTCTCTATATTATCAACCAAACGTAACAGCAAATCTCAATATTCTAGAACTCAGTGGGCTGCTACTTTAGATGTTCTATCAGAACTAGAACACTATGCCAAGAAAGCTGGTTCTTAGCAACAGCCTAATTCCAGCTAAAACATTTTTTCAATAAATGCTTTTTTTAAAACAAGAAATCAGCAGCCAAGAAAGCCCACCAAACAGTAACAAACAACATTACAGTACCGCATAATTAACAGGTCACCACACAGCAACAATCCAGCAAATCCTGATGACAAGGACAACCTCACAAAAGACACAAACTACCCAAGTACTATATACAAATTAAATGAAATTTACACTAGATGTGATTCACAACAGAACAAATGTGGTGACTATCCTGCTCCAAACCAACAAAAAACAGACAAAGCCCACACCTTCCTGTAGGCAACAATACCCTCCTTCTAAATCTGCAAACTGTATACAAAAATATTTAAAAATTAGAATAAATATGAAAAATGTTCACTTAACTATGGGAGCGCCACACAAACACTGCCACTCTGCTGCTACCAGCATTCTAGCAAACTGTCCCATCTAAACAGGGTGTAGCCTGGGGCTGTCTGGTCCCAATTTTTATTCACTGTGTGCCACCTGTCTGTGAGGGCCACTAGATCCATCTCAGTGTCTGCCACCGTTGCCAGGAGCTTACTAATTTTATTTCCCAGACTCCTGGTGTTAAGGCAGACTCCTTTCCATCTTTCTCCTGCTTCCCTCTTGCTTTTTCCTATGAAATGTTCTATAATGTCCAGGAAATGTTTTCAAAATGATGCCTATGACTTGGGGTAACAGACCTTCCTGTTACTAAGATGCCAATGGACCCAACCAAAGACTTGCTGTATGTATAACTGTACTACTGGTATCCTAGGAGTCCAAACAAGAGATACTGGATACTTTAAAGGAGCATGGGATTATAAGTCAGTTCTGTTTATAATTAATTTATTTAGCCTGTAATAACATCAGCTACAAAATGGAGGCTCACAATTGACTATCAACAACTGAATAAACAAGTACCATTATCTCACTGGCCCATGACATACCTAGATCAAAGTTTAACAAAACTTGAGGGTGCAAAATATTTTACTACCCTAGATGTAACAAATGAATGCTGGACCCTTACGGTGGATCCAAAAGACCAACATAAATTGTCTTTCACATTTGATAAGATGCAGTACATGTGGAAGAGGTGCCCATTTGGGTACTTGAATTCCGCAAACTTCAACATCTTTCTGCGCAAGGCCATGCCTGATACCAAAAGCCAGGGACCTCCTTTATATGCTTTGAACCAGCTGGAAAGTGCCGGTGCCAAACTGTCCAACCAAAGGACAATAGTTCATGGATAAGGTAAATTACTAGGGTATGAGGTTAAACTTGAGGGGTTACTCCATCAGTACAGCTGAATACAAATGAGTCAAACTAGGCCACCCAAAGATCTGTAAGAGTTACATAGTTTCATAGGGATTTGTAACTAGTCACAACAGTTTATCCATAATCATGCTGAGACAGCACACCTAGCTCACAAGGTTACTGAGGAAAGCAGAACTACGGGTATGGTGAGAAGGCCAAGAGAAGCTATGCAGGCACTCAAAGATAGCCCGAGCAAAGCTCAATGCCTTGCTTACCCTCTGAAGGATAAGGAGTTCTACCTTGAAACAGAGTACACTAACCAAAGTAATAGTGCAACACTAAATCAAAAGCATGATTCAGACCATTGTGTTACAGCGTATGCTAGTAAAACACAGAGTTATGTTGAAAAGAAATTCTTATATTGTGAAAATGCACTCAACTGTCTGGGCAGTACAACATTTCAGAAACTATATCTGTGGTGAAAAGCCTGCTGTTGAAACTTTTCACCAACCTATCACATTTCTGGGGAGCCAGAAGCTCAAAGCTAGTAATGACTCAAGTAGCAGAAGACACAATATCTGTACCACTCAAGCTACACAGTTAAAAAAGCTTTATTGAATACATATCATAAAACAAGCATTTGTCAATGCCGAATGTTTGCTTGCTGATATTAGCATTGGATGTGCAGGAGTCAGACAGATGCAGAATAGGAATGGCAGTGAAGTACTGAACTCACACCAACCCCACCCCCACCTTGCAGAGATGGACGCGCATTGGGGTGTGCCTTTGGGTCGTCGCCCATTACACTCACGGCATTTCACCTCACCCTATCCTGCAGACACTGACAAGTGTTGAGGTGTGCCTTGGGGTGTTCGGCTTTACAGTCACCCCATTTCATAAGGAGATATGCTGAAATGAGTGCAGCATAGAAGAATGGGGTGAACTCTGGGGCCGAACAGTCCATGGCACACCTTGATGCCTGTCACTGGCTTCAGGGTGGGGGAGGGGTGGAATGGCATGAGTGTTACAGCTGGCAATCCAAAGGCACACCTCTGACACCTGTCAGTCTGTACAGGGTAGGACGGTATGGTTACATAGAAACATAGAAGTTGACAGCAGATAAGGACCGCAAGGCCCATCCAGTCTGCCCATTTTTTCTACCTTATGAATGTGCCATAGGCCTTTACTTTGTCAATGGCCTATCTATTCATACTCATCTGTATTGCTCCCTTTTGCCTTCCCATGCCTTTTTGAAGCACTGCACTGTATTCATATCCACTACTTCCTGAGGTAGGCCATTCCATGCATGTACCACCCTTTCTGTGAAAAAGAACTTCCTCACATTAACACTTAACCAGCCTCCCTCTAATCTCGTGCTGGTTAGAAATCCTAACACCCTGGGCATTTGTTGATATTTGCACTACAAATTTTCAATGTGGCCTTTTTGTGAGCCCCAGCTCACGAAAGCATTCAGGACTTCTGCTCATGAACAGTGGCACTGTGATTTTGTTAATCTGTCCCGAACGTTGATTTCTCACAGCGACTGCACCACTCTGTGCCAGATGTGTGAAAACACAGTTTGGGCAGGATGTAAAAAATGACAGCTGTACCATTCATAGGGAGGTGTGAACAGATGGCAGTATTGAACATCTGGAGTGAAAATAAAAAAAATGCTCGAACTTACGAGCATAGGTGGAAACTACGCACGGCACGCTCGTAACACAGTCATTTAGTGGAATTATTTCAGCAAATTTTCAACATAGGCATTTTGTGGCCTCTGCTCATGAACACTGTCACTATGATTTTCTTAATCTGTCCTGAACATTGATTTCCCACAGCAACCGTACCATTGTGCGCCAGATGTGCGAAAACACATTTCGGGAAGGATGTGAAAAATGACAGCTGTACTGTTCATAAGGAGGTGTGTAGAACTGACAATGTTGAAAATCTTTTTTTTTTTTTTTAAATTTTTATGTATAAGATTTTATAATCTTATAGTACAAAACTGCATCAAACATAAAATATCAGCAGATATTCACAGATGATAGGAGAATGAATTACATACAGAATGAAAAGCACATTAAGCTTAAATTCTACAGAGGTCTGCTAGGTGAAAACTTATAGGAGTAAATATGAACAGATAGACCTGTAGATATGTTGCACTCTCACCTCACTAAGTAAAATCAGAAGGAACTATTGTAGTCCAAGGCTTCCGTTCCCTTTCAGAACTAAACAGTGGGGGAGGGCTGAGTGACCTAAGGAAGAGAAGAAAAATATACTATTGATGTTCCGGTCTCAGTTACATTGCATTATTACCCCACAGCTGTAGGCAGGATGCAGCCTGCCCTGCGGGTGAAAAAACACTGATTTCAGGGTATTTTTAATGTTCACACTGACTGAGTGGTGATCTTACCCACCAACATTGATAAACTACTGTACTTGGTCTCAGTGAAGGAATTTAACAGGGTTAACATCTAGAACAGCAAGTATGAGGGCTAAAACATCTTAACAGGTACCTTTTTAATCAGCTCCATATGGCGTTGAAAAATGCTATAAAGTCCAAACATGAGCGATTTTCTGTACTTGCAACAACCAGGTTAAGGCCTGGAAATATAAAGAATCCTCTCCTCGTTGTTTAATAAAAACAATTATATATCAATGCCTCAAAACAAGTACAAATGTATGTCTTTGTACCTCAGATAGAGAGGATTTAACAAGAAGATATGGATCCAGTATTTCACCCTTCTTCGTTCAATGAAGGATCAGGAGGCTGCAGTCTCTCTCTATCAGATTCTCTGCAAATTGAGCTGCAGCCAGTGGGTCAAGGAAAATGTGCATTTTCACCTCGTGTCGTATATGGAGATGCACCGGGAAGTTCAGACGAGCTTCAACCCCTTGGTGTAGTAGGTCTTTCTTTACGATCTGTAATTCCTTCTTTCAGGCTTGGGTCTGCACGGAAATGTCGGGGAAAAACCCCAACCTACTACCCTCCCATACGATCTTTCCTTTGGATCGTGCAGCTAGCAAGAGTGTTATCTGAGTCTCAGGAGGCCCCAGGGTTTCGATCACCATCAGAGGTTTTTGCTGAGAAGGCCCTCTCGATCAGGTTCTTTGTGGAATGGCAAAGGCCTTTAGAAGCCTGACACCAAAGTCTTATGGCAGGAGCTGGAGGTCCTTTAAAATAATTTTTGTCACCACTGAGAGGATTTCAGCTGATCCGGTGACACGCAGAGGAAAGTCTACAATTCTCACAGTGCCCTGCCATTGCATATTTTCAAGGCTTTTCACTTTTGCTTTGAGTAGCGATAAGTCCTGGACAAAGGCCACATTGCCCTCAGATTGGCGTCCCTGTGAGTCTTGGAGCTCTTTTATAGCACCTGCATTGTCTTGTATACATCGATCACTTTCTGTGAGTTTCGCCTCAACTGCCGCCAGCCTTTTGTTCATCTCTTCTCTGTTGGCTTGAATTTTTGATAGCATCGCTAGGATTTGAGTAGTAGGGAGCTCCGGCATCCAACCCTATCCCCACTGCAGGTCCCATAGTAGCATTGGAGCATGTCGGAGAAAGATATGATTCCATGTTATGGGAGGCTCATTTTATGTCTCTTTTTGGCCCCATCTTGTGCCTCATGGTTTCCGACACGACCCCAGTAGATTTTGGCTTCTACAGAGAGATTAAATATCAATTTTAAAGGCTTTAATATCAGATCTATGTAGGAGCTGTCTCAGATTGCTGCTGCCATCTTGCTGCTCCCGACAATGTTGAAAATCTTGAGTGTAAATATTACAAATTCTCGAAGTTACGAGTGTGTGTGTGGAAACTGCATAACGCACGCTCATGACATAGTCATTTTATGGACTTTTGTCACCAAATTTTCAACATAGGCATTTTGTGACCTCCGCTCATGAACAGTGTCACTGTGATTTTCTTAATCTGTCCGACCACTGATTTCCCACAGCGACCATGCTATTCTGCGCTGGAAGTGCAAAAACACATTTTAGCCAGGATGTGAAAAATGACAGCTGTACTTTTCATAAGGAGGTGTAAAAAAATGCCAATGTTGAAAATCTGGAGTCAAAATATTACAAATTTGTGAAGTTACGAATGTGCGTGGAAATGGCACAGCATGCGCTCGTGCTTTAATCATTTGGAATTTTTTCACCAAATTTGCAACATAGACTTTTTGGGAGCCCACCTCATGAAGAGTGACACTGTCATTTTGTTACTCAGCCCTGAAAGGTGATTCTGCGTAGTGACCTCAAAATCACCTTTCGGGACTGAATAACCAGATGACAGTCACTGAATTCATGAGATGGGGTCCCAAGAACCCCATGTTGAAAATTTGGTAGCAAAATTCAGAAAAATGGCCAACATATCCACATAAGTTTAAAAAAAAGCACATTTATGCCATTATACAGCTTACAGGCATTTCTTCAGTTTGCAGTCCGCTTTGAAGAGTGCAGACATGTTCCCGGTCCACCGAAGATAGTCGCAACGGGCTCCGGAGGTAAATATGGGTGAGTGGGGTGTGGGAAGGTGGGGTGTACAGAGAGTGGGTGCAGGTTGGAGGAGGGGGGCACCGGTGACAGTGAGGGACCATTTTCTTATTTACAGGTTTAAAAAAATACCAAACGAGGAGGGAAGGTTTTCTTTATTTACAGTTGGTTTAGCACACTGGGGTGGGCTCCCAGCATACCAATTGAGTGTTTCTTGAGGGGATGTAGCCGCCGGGATTGAACACCACATCGGCACATACAGAGTGTTTGGGGGGACACATGAGCCGAGGGGGATTGGACACCCCCCTTGGCACACAACACATGGGAGAGACATTATGCCAATGGGGATTGAGCTTCCCCATTGGCATATGAACTTGGGAGGGGGCATACCGACAGGGAGATTTGGCACACCCGTTGGCTTTCATGGGGCCAGTGAGAGGTGGACGGCGATGGCAGTCGCCATGTTTCTTTAAAACAAATGGGACATTATGCCAACAGGGATTGGGCTTCCCAGTCGGCAAATGAACTTGGGAGGGGGCATGCTAACATGGGGATTGGGCACCCCTGTCAGCTTCGTGGGGGCTGTGAGAGGCAGACGGTAACAGTTGCTGCCGTTATTGAAACGGGACACCAGACGAGGCAAACTGGGATTCGCCATTGGAATCAGGGACCACCCCAGCAGCAAAAACAGCTGATTGTTAATGACAGGGCACTTCCTGATTTCAGCGGCAAGTTTCTTTCAAGTTGGTGGCATGCTACAATTCTGCTGTCATGGACAGCGAGCTCCTCTATTGGCGACACAGAGACCAGCCCCAAAATGGACAGCTGGCATTTGCCACAACGCTGCCGCACCTCCACAACTCGCTACTACAGCAAGTTGCCACAATATGTTTCTTGCGCATGCACTCAAGCAAACATAATGAATCAAGTAGCACAACTGTGGCTTGAACCCTGGAATCCATGGCCTACCCTTATAAATAATATATGCCAAAAACAGAAAGAATGTCCCAAGGAATAGCTGACTTACATTCTTGTACTGTTGAGAAACATTCAGTGCAAGAACCTTAAAAGTTCCCAGGCTTAAATGCTCCACTGAAGGCCCATAGACATCATAACTACGATGACAGTGTGTGCCAGGATTTACCCAAGGAGTATTTAGACAGCTGTGCCTTCCACAAGAATGGGAAGTTACATTCAGGTTTAGGAGCAGAGTGGAGTGAGGACATCCCCAGTTCTCCCCTCAAGTATCAACTAGGACCCAAGTCTAACCAATATGCAGAATCGGCAGTAATTTTTACAGTCATACTAAGTGCAGTGAAGAACAATTTACATGATTTTGACAACTGTACAGATTCTGATTATGTTAGACACAGCTTTCTTACCAACCCACCACACTGGAAAGCCAATGGTATGCAGGCTCTTGAGGGTAAAAGTGTTGTATATGCTGATGTAATACTAACTGCAGAACAGTTAGTTCAGGAACATGGACTGAATATTAATTAGAAAAAGGTAAAGGGTGATTAAAGAATCTATGGATCTGATAAACAGGGGAATGATCTTGCAGACAGTTTAGCAAAAGAAGGTGCCCTGAATGGAAAACATTGGGCTATTACTCCTGTAATACTTGTTAAAGTAGAAGTGTCTACCTGACTATTGGAAAGGACAGGCAAAACTGAGTAGCACAGCTATACAATGAAAGAATAAATCTAGATATGATTAAGCGCATTATGAGGATAAAATCTAGGTAAATAGTATTGATATATAGAGGACCCCAATACAAACAAGATACCAGATAGTGACCTACACCAAAGCCAAGCCTAGCAGTACTCATACAGTAGAAATGCACACAGACCCAGGCAAAGAATCACAGGTAATGCATAATTTCCACAGGTGTGAAAAAAGTGTACTGCTGGTCAAAATACACAACTAAAGGTAGGAACTGTGTACAAGGTGGAAGACTACAGTCCAGCCATCCCTGTGCTTTGCTCAGCTGCAGCTTCCTTAGGGGACCAAACTGATAATGAGTTGAACCTACTGCATAGTAAGAAAGATAATTTCTAGTTGTGGAAAGGTCTGCTGGTAAAATCTGGTAAAACATCATCAGAGCATAAGTGGGTGGTCCCTCTAGGTTACTCAGGTATAATGATACAGCATGTTTATGATGAACCATCTGGAGCACATCGGGGAAACCAGAGAACAGTGGAAACATTGAGGAAGGTGACCTGCTGGCCATACATGAACAAAGACGTAACAGATTACATCAAGGAATGTAAACTGTTGCAATTTACAGCCACCATCACCGAGACATAGGGCACCCTTATTACAGGTAAAAGGCAGCACTATGCCCTGGTCAGATATTCAGATAGATTGGATAAGTCCAGTTGTAAGGTCATGAAGTGGTAACAAGCACCTCCTCACTGTCACCTGTTTACAAAGTGGGTTGAATGCATGCAAGCTCCAAATAATATAGCTGAAACAACAACCTGTATTGTTAATTAATCATGTACTTGGTCAGGGCTTGCCAATAAGAGCAGAATCTGATAAAGGTTCCCATTTTACAGCAAAGGTAATGGAAAACATGTGGAAAATCCTAGGAATACAAAGGAAACTGCATGTGGCCCACCATCCAGAATCCTCTGGACAAGTAGAATGTACAAACCAAACTACAGTGATCATCCTAAAGGTAGGTACTTCTGAAAAGGACTGGGATCTAAACGTCCACTTGTTTTAATGGCAATAAGTACAACCTCTAGTAAATATTCAAGAATAATACCTTTTGAAATGATGACTGGTAAATAGATGGTACTCCCTCATCACCTCTTGTATACAACAGGGGGATGCAACATTATCTGGTTCTACTACAGCACATGAATGTAAAACAATGTAATTCTACACTGCTGTGATGTATACATGTTAAAGTGAATGTTTGTGGATTCTATAAAAAATGTCAAGCTTGGGGCTGGCCCGGTGGCACTGAGGGTTGAGGCACTGGACACCGCACCATGCCGGTGACCCAGGTTCGGGAACAGACTCGGGTTGCTGGTGGGTCGGCAGGGGGGAGATAGGCTTGAGTGTCCCACAACAACTCACCTTCTCTGGGGAGGTAAAAGGCTGATGCCCGTACACTTGCCTGACTCCGAGTGGAGGCTCAGAGTACTGCAAGCCCCTTGAGGGACGACTAGCCATGGTACAGTGTGGACGTTGGCACTTTTAGCCATAGATACATAGATACATAGACAGTGTCGGCAGATAAGGGCCTATGGCCCACCCAGTCTGCCCATTTGAGCTTGTAAGTTCAGTTTGTTTTTCTAGAAGTCTGTTGCACCTTACCCCTGACCTCCAGAATTCCTTTATGTCTATCCCATGCATTCTTAAATCCCGTGATTGTTTCAGCCCCCACCACTTCCTCTGGCAGGGTGTTCCACTTGTCCACCACCCGTTCTGTGAAGAAATTCTTCCTCACATTTCCTCTGAATCGTCCTCCCTCCACCTTCATCCCATGCCCTCTAGTCCTGGAACATCTTTTTCGCTTAAAAATAGTGTATTCCTGCACCCTGTTCCTCCCTGTAAGATACTTGTATGTCTCTATCATATCCCCTCTCTCCCTCCTCTCCTCCAGGGAGTACATGTTCAGTTCCTTCAACCTGTCTTCATAGGACTTGTGATGCAATCCATGCACCATCTTTGTTGCCCTCCTCTGAACCTTCTCTACCCTGTCTATGTCCTTACGTAGGTATGGTCTCCAGAACTGTACACTGTACTCCAGGTGGGGCCTCACTAGTGTCTTGTATAGCGGAATTATGACCTCCCTTTTCCTGCTGGTGATGCCCCTGCCTATACATCCCAGCATCCTATTTGCTTTACCTGCTGCCTTGTCACACTGTTTCCCTACCTTGAGGTCATCAGAGATGATAACCCCAAGATCCCTTTCCTGCCATGACGTCAGGAGAGTTACACGCTGTACGGGGAGGGTGAAAATGAGAAAATGAGCCTGCCACCGCCTGCAAGATGGGGAACTGAGCTGTGCCCACAATGTGCCTCCACCCGCTCAATGAGACCCAGGGACCAACAAAATGTAAGTTACAGGGTATCCTACCCCTGCCTCGTCCCCACCTGGGGGGTATAACCGCAGCTCCATGGGGATCTAGGGCCCATCTGGGTAGGACAGAAGGCAGTGGGATGTCAATTGTATCCCCTGATGGGTCGGGGGTGGCAGGCTGGGAAAGGAGGCAAAAAAATTAAAAATGTCAACCTCAGTGACTATGTTACTATCTAGCATGTGACTGATGCTAGTTTGCCAAAGCTTTAAAAATACATTTTGAGCTAAATAGGATGCTTGAAAAAGAAACACAAGAACACCATTTTAACTGGCATTCAGATGCTGTGATTAAAGAGGCCTTGGTCTGGCAATTGTCAGTTTATGCTTGCTTTAATTTGCTTAACTGCAGTTTACCCACAACTATGCAAGCTATCTGTCTTTATTGTATATGCCTTTTGTTTGAGTCAAAGCAATATGCATGTGCCTGGATGCTTGGGTGTGTCTTCATGTGTGGCTGGCTTCCCATCCTCAACTATGATTTGCGAAAAAAAATTCAGCATAGCCAGCCATGAAAACTACATGTACACCCATGTTTATAAAGCAGATGCACAACATCTGAAAGTACTTTACCCACTAGTGGATCCGTCTAGTCAGGGGCGCAGGCAAGGGGGGTGTTCAGGGTGTTCAAACACCCCCCGAAATTACCTCCAAAACGTAAAAAAGTATTTAATTTGAAAGAGCTTGCTGGCCCTTTAAATTCCCACAGTGCTGCTGTGTGCTGGTGAGAAGTGTCAGTATCTGACTGAAAACTAGCCTGCTGGCTGCTGCGGCATGGCACAGCGTGGCATGGGGGGGCGCAAGCTCAGATCTCTTTCTTAGCCCCGTGTGGTGTTCACTTTCTGTGGTCATTCTCGCGCTCCTCCTCAGCTCCTCTTCCAGTCTCAACATACAGCAGGCACAGCCAATTAAATGGCCCAACGTGTATTTGGCGGCTTGGTGCACCACGGCATCTGAGTGAGAGAGGATACAACAAGGAGCCTAGTCGTCGATGTCGAAGCGAGTCAGAGAGAGAAATGGGAGTCTTGAAGGGAACGGGACTGAAGTGAATAAATTATTCACTTCAGTGTTACACTAAGTGATAATCGTGTGTGCGCTCAGCTGTAAGGAATCCCAGTCCATGTAGTCTGTGTCCATGGTAACTGAAGTGACGCGAGGATCGCAAGTAGTAGGAGCATCCAGTGACCCAGACGCCTGATCTGTCACCGCCTGAACAATTCCTGTCAATCCCCCCTCTGGCCTCTCAGATGGTCATTGCCCCCCTCCACAGACTAAATGTTTAGAGAATCTGGTCATACAGGAGCCTGGAGCTGGAGTGGAGGTAAGGAATTTTGTCACTTAGTGGGGTGGGTGGGGGAGTGTAGGACAGTTTATCTGAACTGTTTTTATTTTGTTTGAGTGTACCTGTTTGCTGTGGAACCACTCATGCTGTTTTGTTTCACATTTGCCTTGCTGTTTTTCTAAATGTGTGCGTTCTTTGTTTTCCCTCCCATGTATGCCACTGTTGGTTACTGTAGTCTGTGCCCAACTACTGGTGCTACTTTGCCATGGTGCCTGCATGGGGCCGAGCATGTTGCTGGATGTCACAGATATGTGTAGACTTTGTGGACCCACATGGCACTGCTGTGTGCTGATGCATACACCTGTGTAGCACCTGGCTGTTGCAGGTGTATGACACGTCACCCCCTGTGTATCATGTCATTGCTCAGTGCCACAGTGGTGGCTGGTTCTGGGACCACTGCTGTACATGTGTGACACACAAGGGTACCATCTACCCCCCCCCCGTTATACCAGTGCACCGCAGACACCATGGTAGTAAAATCCAACGAGCAGCAGTGCGCAAAGAACCACAGTGCACTGCTGCCTCTGATTCAAAGCCAAACTTTACTGAATATTTGAAAGTGCACATACAAGAATAACCAGGCAGAAGTTCAGTAAAACTACCCCTAGCGCCTCAACCACATAAGTCTTCAAGGAACCCCTTGAAGATTTGTGTGGTCGAGGCGCTAGGGGTAGTTTTACTGAACTCCTCCCTGGTTATTCTTTGTATGTGCACTTTCAAATATTCAGTAAAGTTTGGCTTTGAATCAGAGGCAACAGTGCACTGTGGTTCTTTGTGCACTGCTGCTCGTTGGATTTCATTATTGCAGAGGTTAGTCACCTCATCTTGTGGTGCAGCATCAACTTTTACGCAGAAGCACTGTGAAGCTTTGTTTTTCATAGACACCATAGTAGGCCTGCACACCACAGTGTGCCATCTACACAGTGGACCTCACAAGATAGTGGTGCCATGTATCATGAAAGCTTCACAGTTGTGCCACAGCTGCTAGGTCCTGTACAGGGCCCTGTCATGTACATGCCTGGGTCCTGCCTGTCCCCAGTTTGGTGCCACACTGGGTCTCGGTGTGGCACTCCCACACATGACAAGCATAGCTGTGCCATAGACACCCTGTGTTGAGGAGGTGTTGAAATGTTCTATGAACAATCTGAGAGTTGTCCACCGGGTGCATGCCCTCCTACTGTGATGTTTTTTTTTTTTTTCCAATTGTTTAACCAGGAGTGGCACACTACGTTGAAAGTTTGTTTTCAGCTGTGACCTGGGAGCACAGGGAATTTAAGTGGATTGCTCAGGGTCACACAGTATGCAAGTGGGGGCTGTGGAATTCAAACCCAGGTCTCCAGATTTGCATCTCAGAGCCTTAAACCACTGCGTTATACGCTAACCTCTGAGAAGCACTCCTGGAGGACTGCCCTGCTTTTGTGACTACATCTGGTAAGCC
The DNA here is from genome assembly GCA_016271365.2 of Neoceratodus forsteri. Taxonomy (NCBI): domain Eukaryota; kingdom Metazoa; phylum Chordata; order Ceratodontiformes; family Ceratodontidae; genus Neoceratodus; species Neoceratodus forsteri. The sequence continues at coordinate 762,024,506 of CM057453.1, forward strand.
TGCAAAAAAAAATTTTGTGTATTGTGGGGAAGGGACAAAGTGAATGAGGGAACAGAAATGTGCATGTAAAGGTCTCCAAGGGGTGTCTGGAGTGAGGGCATAGGTTGTCATGATGAATTTATACACAAATGTATATATATAGTTAATGGGTGAAGGGAGGGCAAGTGAGGGGGTTGCTTAACTCTGTATTTTATTCAAATAAATTTTGATACTGTTTGTTATATTAATGCAATGGTTCTTTTGTCCAGAGGGTAGGCAAAAGTTTTTTCATTTATGTAGCATGCATAATGAAATAAATTGTTCTGGGCTCTGGTAATTAAAGATGGAGGGTAGCCGAACCAGTGGGCAGTGAACAATTTTTTTTTTCATATATACCAGTCTGCCAGGTCCATGCCATGCCCATGTGGTTTGCTGTTTGCTGGTTGGTGGAGGGTCAGGCCTGGCAAACTTGGTACACATGCTGAAAAAAATTGTTCTGGAGTTGGGCGATGGTGGGCATGGGGCAGAAATGGAGGCTGGCCCAGAGCAATTTTTTTCTGCATGTATACCAGTCCGTCAGTGTCAGGTCTGTGCCAAGCTCCTTTCGCATGTTGTTGATGGTCGGTGGAGGGTCGCTGACCCAGAACAATTTCTTTCTGCATGTATACCAGTCTGCCAGGTCCATGCCAAGCTCCTGTTGCTTGTTGTTGATGGTCAGTGGAGGGTCGGGCCTGGCAGACTTGGTACACATACTGAAAAAAATTGTTCTGGCTTCAGGTGATGGTGGGCAGAGGGTGGATGAGCAGGCTGGCCCAGAACAATTTTTTTCTGCTTGTATACCAGTCCACCAGGTCAATGCCAAGCTCCTGTCACTTGTTGTTGATGGTCGGTGGAGGGTCAAGCCTGGTAGACTTGGTATACTTGCAGAAAAATATTGCTCTGGCCTCAGGTGATGGTGGGCATGGAGCGGACGTGCAGGCTGGCCCAGAACAATTTTTTTCTGCATGTATACCAGTCTTCCAGGTCCGTGCCAAGCTCCTTTCACTTGTTGTTGATGATCGGTGGAGAGTCGAGCCTGGCAGACTTGATGGTGGGCATGGGGCGGACGAGCAGGCTGGCCTGCATGCTCATCTGTGGGGCATGCATATGGTCCTTTACACATGTGCTGAGCTTGTGCAGTGCCACAAATTTTGTGCATTGTTGCAGACATGACAGTCCCCCCCAGATCAATCTGTGCTATGCATACCCATGCATTGTACTTCACCATGGGCCTGTGTTCTGGGCTTGCCATCCTAGCTTCTCCTGTTGCAGCTGTTATGCCCTTTTTCATACCTGCTGAACTCTGTAGCTGGTAGAGTTCCTGGTTGCTGTCACCCTTGATGGTGCAGCTACTGAGATGTGCCACCAGCCCACCACATGCTCTTCGTGGCTGCTCAGCGCATCAGATGACATGGGCCACCTTCAGTTGCCATCATACAGCACTTGTTATGGGCCATCTTTTCTTTACACCTCTGCCTGATATCATTTCTGGAGTTCTCTTATGGACTGCCTCACAGGGCCTACTGCAGTAACCCTGGTGGCCTTCTCATCCCAAGCCTGTTTCCTATGGTCCCTCAGCTACACGTCTGCACCTGTAGACAGCAGGAGTTCAACCTCTGCATTCAGCTCCTCTGTCAGTATGTCAGTTTCCCCCTTTTGAGTTTTTCTTTTGGTGTCTGCCAGCTCTTCCTTCCACCATTGTTTTGCTGCTTTTTTCCCCAACACTCCTTGTGCCACCTTTTTGATGCAGCTTCCATTATTCCTGCCCAATGCACCACTCTAATGGCACAGCTCAGACTTGCTTCATTTCGTAGGACTTTGATGCAAGTCTGCTTCTGTATCAAAATCAGGTGCATACAATTTGACACAACCAGTATTGACACAGGGTGCCTGTTTGACACATCTTGCTTCACTCTAAGGCTAATTGTGACTAAATTGCTTCTTTTCCTTTTGAAAACAGAATGTTGTCCAAAGTGAATGGTATGCAGTCAGGGAAACTCTGTTAAAAGGATAAATATAGAGAATACTGGCTGGGCCACTGTGCTACTGCGCAACCAGTCCGTGCTGCCACCGAGGGGTTCTGATTACGTTTGACCTCAACAGCGATTATGACGCTCGAGAGGTCCTACGGAATCAGAATCCTGAGGTGTCAGCACAGGCTGGGTTGGCACAGTAGCCCAGCCAGCATCTTATGTAGTGTATGGAGACATCTTGACCGCCCCCTTGATCGCTTAGTCTCTCTCCTAAGCTGGTGTTCAGGCTTCCTTATGGCTGGGCTGTGCCTCCTGATGCTGGCTGTTGGCAGGACTAAAGCTCTGCAATGGATTTCAGTGTAGAATGAGGGGTCTCCATACACTAAAGAACTGTAATGTTATCAAAAAGGAGCAGGCATATGGGAGGAATAAGTCTTGTGTTACTCCACGTACTATTTTGTGCTCTTAGTATGGTGGTTACTGAGACATTTGCAGGCACCATCAGAGACAGGATGGAGCGCACTTTCTCTAGTTGAACAAAAGAAAGTGCAGCCCTGTCTCTGATGGCACCTGCAAATATGTGCCTAAAAAAGTACAACTGGACAAAAACAAAAAATTCCTGCATGCCCGGTATGACTGTGTAGGGCTCTATGTATGGTGTCTGTCCTGCATCTATTACTGAATAAAATTCTAGAATTGTTTGTTGGTGTGTGCTGCAAGGTTTTTGTTCTTCACCATTATTTCTGAACTGGAGTATCAGTAGTAGGTGTAAGTCCATGTCCCTGTGTGTACATGGATTATGGTGGAATGTTATGTCACCAGCACCAGGTCATCCTCCATAACTCACACATGTTTTCTGTCATGGTGTCCTAGTTGTCCTCCCCCCCCATGTTACTAATGTGCAAGTGTGTGCCCCTTTTGTATATTTGTATGTCAAAAATGAGCAGTTATATGTATTCCGAGTTCTGAGAGCGAGCTGTTAGGCTTGTGCTGCTAGGTCTGACTTCTGAGGGTGCACCACCCACGTCAATCCACACTGGAAACAAAGCGTGAATGTCCACTACTGGAAATGGGATTGTGAAGCATGGTTGTTTCCACCCACAAGATGGTAAACACTCAAAACCGAGTGGTCCCCCAAACTTGGTCAAGTTACACACTGGTGAGGCAGGCAGCAACTCTTATTTTTCCTCAGAGCACAAAGGCATTGATTTTTCACTAGACAGAATTCAAACATGCCCATTGCTCTGTTAAAAGATATCTGGGACATTACATCTTTTCTTTCTGGGAATTTCAGGTGAGGTTCCTCCCACCCAAGCCCCAACCAGTCTCTGTCATGCCATCCAATTGGGGTTACACATAATGACCAGCCTGTCCACACTCTCTGGGGCACTAAATGTGTCCACTATAAGTTCAAGCTCAGTACGTATTTGTGGTGAGGCTGGGGTTCAGACTGGGCATTCTAGCCTTATCTCTGTGCACATACACCAAGAGACAGCAACACAAAAATTGCTAGTCTCACTCTCTGTTTTGTTTAACTTGCAATACAGACATCTTGAATGCCCCTTGCACTCACAGAACTTCTGTCCCATTCTTCTTTCTCTCTGAAATGACAATCTGTTGTCCTGGCATCAACAGTCACTGCCACTTTCCAGTGGCACTGCTGACATCACACTCACTAGGGTGAGATAAATGACCAGGGGTCCTTCACCCAGTCACTGGACAGACTGGCACGCAACTCTCACTCTGACAGCTCCACTATGTTGGGCTCTCACACTCGGGCTACTACACACTGACTGCACTTCAATATCACCATTCTAAAACTGTCTTCCTCAGCTAATTCAGTTGTGGCTCAAGCTGTGCAATGGTTCTAAATGACATAATCATCCTCTGCTCAGGCTGAGTGAACAATGATGTCATGTAAAGAGCTTCTAATAATCCCTCTACTAGCTACCCCATCTTCCTATTAGGAAAGTAGGGGGCAGCTGGCAGATCATTGCTAACACTGATGGGATTATCATTCTAGTAACCCCAGGGGACTGGGTTGTTACATACGTTTTAAAGTTTGCTTTAAAAAATTGCATTAAACTTCTTGAAATGTCCTAAATATCTTTCTTTAAAGCAATTTACCAGGTTTTTTTGTGGTGGTAAAAGCTTCCTATGTGACTAGGAAGCACAGTGCAGCAAAAACCTGAACTACCTCTTTCCCCACACTTGTGCCTCCACAGTTTCATGCCTTATAACGGCTGGTGGCTCCTGATGGAAGTGGAAAGCATTTGGGTCCCACCTCCCTCTGCTTTTCAGATCAGTGTGACAGTGTTACTGAATCATCTTTATTGATGTTTCACTTGCAATTTAAGTGCATGGAGTCATAGGCACACTCACCATCTATCAGGCACTGTAGCGTTAAACAGTTCCTCACGCTTAAAAAAAACTGGAGGATTTTATAACTGGTGCTCGATAGAAAAATTGTGTTTATGGCCTTTTATGCTTTTGTTCACATTCATCTTGTGCTTTGTTCAAAGTTTACTCTACTTATAAGGTTTACTTCTACTTGGTGAATTGTAGCACTGATGAGCATTAATCTGCGCTTTCTGTTACAGCTTGCTGGAGTTGTAGTCCTGGTTACTACCTGTGTTAAAATCTTATCACTTTGCCTGCAGTGATCACATTGTGATCCAAATAAATAGCAGCACAAGATGGATATAGGAGAAGGGAAAAAGAAGAAATCAAGAAACACGCTGCTAAAATATTTTGCCAAGAAACCCCGTGTTGAAGATGCACCAGAAAACACTGACAATTCACTCAGTGACCCAGATCTTCAGGTTTCACAAGTGAATACTCACAGTGACAGTTCTTCAGAACCACAACAATCGTGTTCTACCACTGTACCTGATAGTACAGGAAGTGATCAAGTTGGCGTTGCTGCTGCTGGTAGCACTGGCACTTGACATAGGCCAGTATGCAGAGACAAGTGCTGCAATTGGTGTATCAGAACAGCTGAAATTTGATTTACTCAGAAATGTGTGGTGGCCTTCAAACAATTATTCTTTCCCATAAAATTGTCAGAAATTAACATTTCAGGCTTTATGGTTAAGCAGATTTATCTGGCTGTGTTATTCTGCAAAAGACAACAGAGCATTCTGCAAAGTTTGTGTTCTGTTTGCTAAAAGTGCTGTTGGAAAGGGATCACATCAGACTTTAAGGGCACTGGTTGATAAGCCTTTCACCAAGTGGAAGAAAGCACTGGAAGTATTTAGTCATCATGCATAAACAGCTTATCATCAACGTTGCCACGAATTGGCGGAACATTTTTGAAAGTGAAAGCAGGATCACAAGTAGACATTGCCACACAAATAGAAGGCCCTTGGAGCAGAAGTCAGACCAAATGGAAGTGTTGTGAACTGATACTGGCCTGAGGCCAGCCTGAATCTCAAATACTTTCTGTGACACGGTCTGATAGAGATGTGAAAGTAAGCATCCTTTCAGTCTAGGGAGGCTAGCCAGTCTCCTTTTTGCAATGTGGGAATGATTATTTAAAGAGTAACCATTTTGAACATTGGCTTCAAAATGTGTCTGTTTACCATTCTTAGATCCAGAATAGGTCACCAATCATCATTTTTCTTCCTTGTGAGGAAGGATCTGGAGTAAAAGTCTTTGCCCCTTTGACTTGGGGGCACTGGCTCCTCTGCTTTGATTGCCAGAAGATGTTTTACCTCTGCTTCCAGTAAGATTCTGTCTGCAGATGTAGCTGGTGCAAAGGTTCTTGTTCTCAGCTTGGGGAATGATCTTCAGCTGAGTGCCAGACCCTGACTCACTACATCCAGGGCCCACTTGTCTGTGGTGATGGTATGCCAAGCCTGGAGGCAGTGAGTCACTCTGCCACCCACTGGTGGTTCTACAATAGGGGATGCTCCCTGGAATGGTATATATTGTGATTATTCTGGTTCCTCGCTTGAAGCAAAAAGGGGTGCTGGAGGCTGTAGCCAACTCCTTGTTTTTCTATTAAAGTGGTCCATTTTTTTTTCAGAAAAAAACATGGAAAGGGGTCATTTCTAAAATGTGCAGATGAGCATGGGTACAGCTTTTTACAGACAGTGACACCACCGGGCCTGGCACCTTGTCAGCCAGAGCTAACACTGTATTCCAGAGTACTTTCTGGTACTGCACTCCATATGCCATGTAATTGGCTTGCCTGACTATTAAAGAGGCAGCCACATAGCCCTTCTTTCCCATGGCATCTATTTTTCATGAAACTTAATCCAGAGGATGGGTGGCCAGGGGTATCAAGGTCTTGTCGCAAGCAGCAGCCTGAACCTCTCCATCAGGGTCAGGGTGATTAAACAGAAAATCAGCTGTGGTTCTGTCCAGCTGGTACTTTTTATCAACTTGTTCATCTACCCCAAGGATAGACATTGGTGTTTGAAATATCTGCAATGCTGCCTTTTTCAGGGACTTATACGTTGGAAGTAGAAGGCCTTTTTGTAGGGGTTAGACCCATCATATCGAAAAACTCTGCTTCCTCCATATCCTCTTCAGTCTCCTGAAGAGAGAGAGATTAAGGGTCTCTACCATGCTTTTTACAAAAGCATAATGAGAGGAGTACTCTTCTGGACCCCTAGGGGGAGATCCGAACTCCTGTTCTGGGGAAACCTCAGGATCTATCGGTTCCCTTTCAAAATCCTCCTCATCCTCCTCACCATAAACAACTTGAGGTTCCTGAGGGATAGAAACCAAAGCAGGAACCGATATAGACAGTGTAGGAACCAGGACTGCAGCTGGCAGGGCCTGTAAGACCTGTAAGGCCTTAGCAATGTCCTCAGCCGAGGGCATATTATGTTTGTCTGCTGGGAGCACCTTAGCCTTTTTGGCTGGAGGTGCAGCAACATGCTTCTCATTGCATTTTTTCTTATGTGGGACAGGCTCAGACACTGTCTCCACAGCCCCTTTTGATTTACCTTGTTCAGATTTTTCTGAACTCTTGTCAGGATCCTTGGCTTTGCCTCCATCCTTTTTAGGGATAAAGCCATCTCCTCTAATTTTTAGCCCCTTTTTTTTTTTACCAATTATTTTACCAGGTGAGACACACTAAGCTGAAAGCTTGCTTGCAGGTGCAACCTGGGAGCACAAGGAAGTTAAGTGACTTGCTCAGGGTCACACAGTATGCAAGTGGGGGCTGTGGGATTCAAACCCAGGTCTCCAGATTTGCAGCTCAGAGCCTTAAACTACTGCGCCATACTGCCTCCTTCTTAATGTTTTAGGGCAAAAAGTTTTGCAAATCTCACAATTATCAAAAATATGGCTGGTACACAAACAGGAAATACAACTGATTTATTTATTTAAGTCTTTGGTAACCGGGTAAGGCCCACTAGGCACAAGTGCCTGTTTTCAGGGATGACCTGAGAGCACTAGGTGGTTAAGTGACTTGCTCAGAGTCACACAGTATGCAAATGGAGGTTGTGAGAATCAAACCAAGGTATGGTCTGCTGGATGTACCAAGCTCATTCACAGCTCATTACTCTAACCTCTAGGCTATACTGCCAAACCAAATGTCTGTCTGCTTTTGCTATAATCTGCCCACAAGATTCACAATATTTAAACCCAGTGGGTCCTGTGCATTTTTTAGGCTTGTCTAAATGAACATCTGACATTGAGTAAGACAATAAAATTCAATTGCAAGACTTTTATTAATACCTCGGAACCGGAGGTTTTAAATATAAACAACCACTAACGGTTCCTGAAGAGACAAGGGAACCGAGAATTACTCTAAATTTAAATAAAAAAAAGCTGTCAAAGAAACCGACCTCAAATACAAATTTAAATAATAAAACTGAGGAAAAAACATCACCAAAGACAGCGGAACCCTTTGTTCCAAGGAACTGCGAGGGAACCACAAATAAAACAAAAACTAATACAACTATCAAATAAACTAAACTCTAAGGCAGCAATTTAAAATGAAACTTAAGATAAGTACTTATCCCCATCTCCGCAAAGACATAGACAGAGTGGAGGCTGTCCAGAGGAGGGCAACCAAAATGGTGCAGGGTCTGCACCAGAAGACATATGAAGAAAGACTAAAGGAGCTTAATATGTATACCCTTGAGGAAAGAAGGGAGAGAGGGGACATGATAGAAACTTTCAAGTACCTCAAGAAACAACAAAGTCCAAGGGGGTAGCATCTTTCAGAAAAAGAGATGTGCAAGAACAAGGGGGCACAATTTGAAGATAGAGGGGGGATGGCTCAGAGGTAATGTGAGGAAGTATTTTTTCACAGAGGGAGTTGTGGATGCATGGAACAGCCTCCCTGAGAAGGTCGTGGAGTCAAGAACAGTGGGGGAATTCAAGAATGCATGGGACAGACATAAGGCAGTCCTAGTGGGGGGTAGGAGGAAGTAAGCTGTTGGTTAACTAGGATCTGCAGCTTATCCGTTAGGTAGAAAAATGGGCAGACTAGGTGGGCCAAGCGGTCCTTATCTGCCATCAAATTCTATGTAATTCTATGTTTCTCTGTTTCTATCTAAACCGATAATTTATTCTGAAGACAGTTCAAGGATAGCTCTCCTGGACGTCCTTACTAGACAGGTGGAGTAAAGAATCTGAAGCACTGAGAGTGCAGCAGTTACAAGAGCAGCAGTTTGAAACTGGCATGAGCCAATTGAGAGTTCCATCATTTGCATATAATTCCATCTCTCTGGGAAGTTCAACACAGGTGGCTGAATGCATCAGTTTAATCATAATGAGTGATTCCTGGGGTTAGAATGGCATCTCCCAAAGTTGGGATTTTAACAAGTTGGGACAGTCCTGTGCCTTGAAGTGACAATAAGAAGTCCCTGCTTCTTGTTGTTGGTACTGTTTAATGTAATCCAGTTAATATTTGGTAGGTCAAAGTCACCCATCAGTATTACAGTACTTCACGCTCATCAGACATTTAGTGGACTTCCTCTGTTAGGTATTTGTCTCCTTCATCTCCTTGATATGGGTGCCTGTACACGATGCCTATTCTGAAAGTTTTTTCCTTGTCCATGCCTACTGTTAGCCACAGTGACTCAAAGCCCTCAGGCTGCCTTTTTACTGGCTTCCATCGTATTTTAAAAAAAAAGCTTTTTCCAAAAAGTTGTGCCAGTTCCATATGTAGTGGTATCCCCTGTCTTGGCACCAATCACACAGCCATTAAGTGAATTTGCTTACTTCAATCTATCTTTCTCGCTTGGTATTTTTCCTTTTTCACCACACTGGCAGCACTTCTGAGAAGGCTAATTTGGATGGAAGAGAAGACTAGGTGGGTCAACGGTCCTTATCTACCATCAAACTCTATGTTTCTACATGTGCAGACTGTCTATTCCTACAGAGGATTGATTTTAATTTGTGCTGCTTGATGAAACTGCTGATTGCACGTAAGATACCATTCTAAAACATTTGGTTGATTAGACATCTTTCAACAATTGTCACCATGATGTTGAAGCATCCACAGCACAACCTTACAGGTAGCAACATCTCCAGTGATGTGGTGTTAATGCTTTTTCACTTGGTACGGGCCTTCCCAAGGGCAGACAGAGAAATTAAACCAGCTGTCAGTGAGGGGATACTGGGCATCTCAGACTGTGAGTCAGGTGCTTATTTTAACCTTTGACTGCAATCCAGGTGGTCTGAGTTTTAATCCCAATTTCCTCTAAACGTATTTTAGCTTCAAATTTCACTTGAGCAGTGATCATGGTGACATGATGTTGGAATAGTTATTCTACACTAACTGGTGTAAACGGCAGGAAAAGAAATATGTCAGAGAAACTGTTCCCAGACCAGTAACGTCGTCAGTCTCAGACCAGTTGTCATGGGAAACATGTCTTGGCCCAGCCGTCGAGAGAAGCAAGACCCAGACCAGTCGTCTCAGGAACAAACTTACTGCAGCTCAGAACTGAGCAAATACATAGTAAGAAACGTGTACTGTCATTATCGAATGCATCCCTCTGCACCACATGTGATTGCAGACTCCAACTCATGAAACTAAATCCAAAAAAAAAGAATGATTTGAGCATTTAAAAAATCTTGGACTGTGAATTACATCGGTTGGTTGGAAGACAAAGGCACTATTGAAGGCTACTGAGCCAACTGGTGACAGCACTGGAGCTTACAGAGCTTTTTGAAAGCAACCTACTCTCTTGTTGAATAAAAATTTCCTAACATAATGTTTGTAAAATAAGTCAAGTTTCTCAAAGAAATGGAATGATCGACCATTCTTCAAAAGATTTCATATTAAAACAGATTGAGCTGCCTTACGACACCTATGTGAATGCTACTATACTAGCCTCCGAGATGCATGACACCATTGCAGATAGATACCATGGAGACATGGAGAAGCTGGATGCTGCTGTGAATGAAGTGCCAGTGATGAGCTAACTTTATATTAGATGAGTCCACACAAGACATCAGCAATCGCATGAAGAATCCTCCGCCTGGCCCCTAAGAGAACATGAAGAACAATGAAGACAAGAAGACACTAAATTGTAAGTACAATGCTTATTAAACACTCATATCAGCATGTTTAACAATTTTCTTTATAGACAGTAACTTTACTTCAAATGTCTCTCACAGGCTGTAAGGGTTGGTGTTGGTGGTGTGGTTTATCATGGCACTGTTGGTCAGTCAGTGGACTACCACAGTTACTTGCAGCCTTGCAGGCACAGCTGTATATTGTGATGCATATGGGGTGAATGGTTGATGGCACTGTTGGACAGCCAGTTGTCCACACCATTGGAGGTTCTGCTGACTGTAATGCCAGCAAGAGTCTCCCACACCCTAGATTCAATGGGATTAAAAAATTCCAATGAAATTAGCGGTGGGGAACATGTAACAAAACTGTGCTTTTACTTCAAAAACAGTATATTACAAAAACTGCATAACCCTAACAGCTCGCTCTCACAACTCAGAGTACATATAACTGCTCACTTTTGACATACAGATATACAAAAGAGGTACATGCTTGCACACTGATAACATGGGGGGGAGACAATTAGGACACCATGGCAGAAAACATGGGTGAGTTATAGATGGTGACCTGGTGCTGATGGCATGACATTCCACCATAATCCATGTACATAGTGATACAATGCCTTGTTACCAGGCGGCATTACTAGAACAGCAGGTAGAACATAACCACTGGAGGTTCTGTAGACTGTTATGACAGCCACAGTCTCCCACAACCCTGATTCCATGTGGAAAAGAAAAGTTGCTCATGACATTAGGGGTGGAGAACATGTAACAAAAGTGTGTGTTTTCTTCAAGAAAACCCCCCAAACTCACCACAGAACATGTACACCCCCCAGAACCCTGGCTTTTATCTGTCCCTTTTCAAAAATGTCATGTTTAAACACCCCCAAACAAAATTCTGGCTACACCTCTGGTCTATGTAGAGAAGTGGACTCAGTTACTTACCTGTTACTGTAGCTAATTGTATTCAGTCAAAGGTTTATACCTTTACAGACATGTTCTCACCTGCATGGGCCCCAATATCTCATACACTCAGCTTATAATCTTGATTCTTAGCCTCCCCCTTTATTAGTCATCTAAATGGAAAAGCAGAATGAGACACATAACAACTTTGAGGTAATCTCAAAGAACAAAAGTTGGGACTGTGTGGATCTGTGACTGAATACTGTTAGCAGAACTACAGTTCCAAGTAAATTACTTCCTCTTCTGATAATCCATCCTGACGAAGACTCCTAGCAGTGTGTGTGAGGCAGAAGTTAGAACTAACAGAGGCTCTTGAGGACTGTGGAGCCAATCTCAGCAGACTGATGCTATCAGGAGACTTAAGCTGTGTTTACACAGTGGCAGTGCTCTAACCTTTGTTCTGCTCCATTCCTGATGCAATCTCTGTTTGTGGCTCAATTCTGTGTTTACGCAGCCTGCCCTCACAATGATGCAGACTGCGCTGGAGAGGTGCTGTACATTTTTGGGGCTGGGTTGTTCACCCTAACATCAGCGGTGATTTGCTCACTACTCTCCTCACTTCCGCTCATTGCCAGACCTCCCTAATAAAGAAAGTGCTGGTGTGAATGGGTCTGCTCATTGCCATACCTCCCAAATACAGAAAGTGCTGGTGTGAATGGGTCCATCATTTAAAAAACAAAAGGCCCACTAGTGAAGTACTGTTGTCTGAAAAAAAATAACACACGTTGACCACAGTAAAAAGAATTTATTTGCCCTAGCGTGGTAAGATTACTGCTGGAACCCTGTACACAAAGCACTGAATCATACGCCACTCTCTCTGCTGGACATCTGGTTCCAGCAGAAAGACTTATGGGAGCAGTGGAGCAGTATGGGAGTGGAAGCTTTTGATTGGAGCGTCGCAGCGGATTCACACAGCAGCATAATCTGCCCACTCCAATAAAGTTACCCACTCCTGAGCTGCAGCAAAAACAGGATGTGAAGCACTCCTAGTGCGTTCCAGTAAGTGTTCAAGCCGCCAGTGTTGCAGCACATCAACCCATGCGCATGGGTCGATGCACTACTAAGTTGGCAGTGTAAACATATCTATAAAGGTATTACAGTACTAGTAAACCAGGAAGTACATTTCAAAAATGGTAGTGCAGTGCACCTGATGGCAGCAGTAGAGGCTGAGGTGTATTTGACAGAATACAATGACAGTACAAAAGAGTCCAAATAGTCACAGCACTTAATGCATAGGCACTGACTCCACCACAGCAGGGGTGCTCAGACATCCCTGATTTACCAATGCTGACCTGATTGCCCTCAATGTTTTGTCATTAGACAGAGAAATATAGGTTATTCACCTGTAACTGTAGTTGTACTAGTGGTATACAGTTCACATACGCACTTTGGCAGTTCTGCTGGAGACAGCAGAGTCATCGAAAGTCTTGAGGCAAAGCTCCTCCCACCACCCAGGTTGTATATCCTCAGCTTTGCCCTAGGACGTCAGATCTTTTGCATACTGGAAGCAGAGATCTGGATGCCACTTTCTAGGGGAGGTCAGGTGGGTTGTGTGAATGTGAAATAATATACCACCAGTAGAACTATGGTTACAGGTGAGTAACCTATATCAGGGCCGCAGTCCTGGTGGAACAACCGGGACTTTTGTCCTGGGCCCCAAGCTCTGGGGGGCCCACCCAAGAAGCTGGCAGTGTTTTTTTCTTTCTGGATGCTTATTTTTATTCCCCATCTCACACACACACACACACACACACACACACACACACACACACACACACACACACGCCTTGCACACACACATTGCCTCATGCTCCACCAGCCCGTGGGGGGGCAATGGGGTCAGGATTTTAACTCCTCTTCATGGCACAATGCCATGACCCCCCGCTGCCCCCCTTGTGACTTGCAAGTTGCAGTTTTGCTGGGAACAGAGCAGGAGGGATAGAAGGTGCTAGGTGGACCAGAAATGCTGAGGAGCAAAGGTTGGAGCCAAGCTCAGGAGGAGGAGGACCACACATCTCTATCACACGGTGGAGTTGAGGAGATCTGGAGCGCGTGTTGCTGTGGTTGGTTGGTGACACGGGTTGGCTGTTGGTCTTGTTCGCTCTGTGGAGGACCATCTCTGAACTTTCAACTTAGGAGATGAGGACATTGAAAGGCAATTGGGAGAGGAGATTGGAGAAGAAGCTCGAGATGGAGATCGACTGAAAAAACAGACAGGATTTTTCTTATTTCTTCGGAAAGAAGGAAACACATCGGGGGAGCAACTCTAGTGGGATTGGTGGTGAGTAAGTTGGCGCAATTATATGGCATGGGCTGCAGCAATGGGGTGTGGGGCAGGCAGGTCCATGGAGGAGTCTGTTTTTTTGTTTACTGCTGTCCTGTCTGTGAGAAAAGAGATTAACGTAACCTGTCCTGGCTAGTGGCTGCACACTTAATAGTGAAACGCCCCACAAACAGTATTTTAGCCTAGGTTTGGAATTTAATCAATTATAACTGTTTCTTCAATTAAAGTCCACTAAGAAGAGAGCTGAGAAACAAAGTGAAACCCAACACCGCCACCACAGAGTTAACAATAAAATACTGTTAGCTTGACAAATGAATGCTTGGTTTGTGTTGACCTCCAGCTCCAGTAAGGCCAGAGGATTGAGCCTCTCATGGACAATTCATGTGAAATCAGTTGGGGGTGGAGTAGGAGAAGGAATTTTGTAAGGTTCTAGCAGCCAGTGAAGTTTTCCCACATAACTGTATTTTTGGTTTATTGTTACATAGTGTTTTGAGCCCTAAACATAAGGGCCATGTATAAGTAAATCTGCCTTGCCCCTTCCTTATACCAACCCCACCCAAGCTATACTCCGGGCTGCAAGCAGACCTCCAAAAATGCTAAGGCAGATAGCCCAATTTCTATGGGGGGTCCAGTATGAGCATTCCCTTCCCCTAGATGTTTTCTGTAAAAAATAAATGCCACGCTCTGCTTTGTTTCTTGATTACAGTGCCAGCTGAAGAATGCACTGTACCTGCAACTGTGTTATCTAAGTTTTCAGAGATGGAGTGATCAGACTTGGAGAAATGTTTGTTTGTGATGTAACACAAGGCACCCTGTGTCTTTTAAAAGGGGGCCAAATAAATATTATCCTATTCAATCTGGTCCAGTCCTCTGGTTCTGACAAGGCAGAAAAGATTCACGTACAAAACAATCTGGTCCTGAAATGCAAACAAAATGCAGGCACTTTTGTTTGGGTGAATGTTAAGGTTTCAGTTGCAGAGTCTAAGGCTAGCCAGAGTCTATCACACCTCTGGCTCTGGGGGGGTAGTTTTTCCTGGAGTCAGGGTAGGTAAGACATAACAAAATACAAAAGTGTGTTTTATCTACAATAAAAGCCCCAAAAACTCACCAAAGAGCATCTAAACCCCCAGAGCTTCTGGGGGCCTGGCAGCCCGCAGACCCCCGGCTTTAGCTAGTTTGGGATACAGGGGTCCATCTCAAATTACTTATCCTGGGCCTCAAAATTCTTAGCTGTAGCCCTGACCCATATTTCTAACTAGGTGGATAGAATTCACTGTCCACACTCTGGCAGAATCCTAGCAGCCCTCCAAGAGAAGGGGGCAAGGCGTGCACCCCTATTTGACCAACAAAAACTGGAGGACCAATTACCTAAAAGCAGCATTCCAATGACTCATGATGTCGATGCTGTAATGGGATATGAAGGTGTGTGCTTTAGTCCAGGTTGCAGCCCTGCATATCTACGCAATGGGGATATCCCAGGAAACAGCCACTAAGGCAGCAATATGTCTGGTTGTATGATTCCCTACCAGCCAGTCTATAGCAGATGTCGATGCAGGATGTAATCCACCTGGCAATCATCCACTTTGCTGCCAGTCTGCCAGGTGTGGCTTTAGTGCTTTAGTATATGTTACAAACAGCTAGTGAGCTTCCACTCCCAAACTCCAGCTGTGCACTCCTTAAAGTAAGAGAGTGCTCTCCGCTGGTCCAGGGTATGTAGTCTGTGATCGAATACAGAGGTCAGTTTTGTAAAGTATACTGGTAATTTAATCACCTGATTTATGTGAAACTCAGATAAGACCTTTGGGAGGAACTTAGAGTAGTGGCAAAGGACCAGGTGAGGAGATTCCAATGACAGCACCTGGAGCCCACTAATCCTTCTGGCTGATATGATGGCCATCAGGAAGGCAGTCTTCCTTGGCAGACATGAAATCTCACATTTGTGTATTGGCTCAAATGGCTTCCCATGAGCATTGCCAACACCAGCAGTTGGTTCCATGGAAGCGGAGGTTCCTGCACCAGAGGGAACAAGTGGTGCCCAACAATTTATTTATTTACTTATTTGTTTGTTTATTTATGTATGAAAGTATTTATTTAAAAGTTTAGAAGTTTAACCAGGAAATACACTTTGAGCTTATAACAGCTCGTTTCCAGATGTGTCCTGGGGAGAGAAGAGAAGGAGATGGTTAAACCATATAATTACTAAAAAATGCAAAAAGTAAAATACAATGATATAGAAATACAAGCAGAATCTTAAAAATTTTAGGTAATGTTGTAATGAATGCAAAAAGAAAATATAAAAATCACCTATATGTAAAGAAGGGAAAAAGTAGTGAAACAACATGTGCAGGGCAAAACAAGAGAACCATACATGTCGTATCGATACAAGCATGTTTTTCAGGTATGAGTCATCTCACTTAAGCTTTGACACATTCCATGATGTACCCCTAGAGACTGTACTTTATACCATTCAGTATTGCTGTGTGTGTACTGTTTGATGTTCTGCATTTTTTGAAATTTTAATAACAAGTTTAACATTAAAAAAAAGAAAAAGCACCCAATCATCTTCTCCTGGGCCACCACTGGCACACTAGCCGACAGCTGGTATGCAGATATGGCTGCTAGGTGCACCTTAAGGTTCGTCAGTCACAGTCCTGACCGAAACAAGGACCACAGATAGTTGAGGATGCTCATCACGGAGCAGGTAGGGGATCAAGCTCCTTATTCAGGCACCAGATTGAGAACCACTTCCACTTGAATGCATAACATTTAAGTCAATTCCATACAAGATGCCTCCACAAAGTGGAAGACATCTTCCAAAAGGCCCAGAGCTGGGAACTCTAGCCACTTAGTAACCAGGCTGAGAGGTGCAGGGATTGAAGGTCCAGGTGCAGGACCTTCACCTGTTGTCTGGTCAGCAGGTCAGGATGGAGATGCACCCTCCATGGAGGCCTGCTGCTGAGGCTTAGAAACATAGAAGTTGATGGCAGATAAAGACCGCAAGGCCCATCCAGTCTGCCCATTTCTTTATCTACCTTATAAATGTGCCATTGGCCTTTGCTCTGTCAGTGGCCTATCTATTCATACTCATCTGTATTGCTCCCTTATCCCTATCCCATGCCTGTTTGAAGCCCTGCACTGTATTCATAGCCACCACTTCCTGAGGTAGGCCGCTTTACGATCCACCAACCTTTCTGTGAAAGAATTTCCTCACATTCCCCTTAGTCGGCCTCCTCTAACCTCATGCTGTGTCCTCTTGTCCTGCTATTTTTCTTATATTTAAACATGTTAGACTCTTTCACCTTGTTAATGCCCTTAAGGTGTTTGAATGTCTCGATCATATCACCTCTCTCCCTCCTTTGCTCAAGGGTATACATACTGAGCTCCGTTAATCTGTCCTCATATGCCTTCTGATGCAGTCCCTGCACCATTTTGGTTGCCCTTCTCTGGACTGCCTCAATTTGGTTAATGTCCTTGTGAAGGTGTGGCCTCCAGTACTGCACACAGTACTCCAGATGGGGCCTAACCAGTGTCTTGTAAAGTGGGATTATTACCTCCCTCTTACGACTTGTGATACCCCTACTAATACACCCTAACATCCCCCTAGCCTTACCTACTGCTTTAGAGGTCTGCTTGGATGATTTCAGGTCATCGGTGATGATGATGCCCAAGTCTCTTTCTTCTTTTGTGACTGCCAGCAACTCCCCTCCCAGCCTATAGGTGGCTTCAGGGTTTCTCTTCTCTATGTGCATGATCTTGCACTTCTTTGCATTAAATCCCAGTTGCCACTCTTCTGATCATTTTGCTAGTTTATCCAGATCTCTTCTCATTCTGCCCACCTCATCTGGATCACCTACTCTGCTGCAGATCTTGGTGTCATCTGCAAACAGACAAGCCTTACCCTCTAGTCCATCTGCAATGTCACTAATGAAGATATTGAAGAGGACTGGCCCCAGGACAGATCCCTGAGGTACCCCACTTGTGACTTGCATCTCTTCTGACTGTATACCATTTACCACCACTCTCTGTTTTCTTCCGTCAACCAGTTTGCCACCCAGTTGACCAACTTCTGACCCACCTGAGCCTACCAGCTTATTTATCAATCTTCTATGTGGAACAGTGTTGAAAGCTTTGCTGAAGTCAAGGTAGGCGACATCAACTGCTCCCCTTGGTCCACCACTCTGGTTACCCAGTCAAAGAAATCTATGAGATTAGTTTGACAGGACCTTCCTTTGTAAACCCATGCTGTCTTGGATCCTGTGCCCCTATGGTTCCAGGTGTTGCACTATCCTTTCCTTAAGGAGTGCCTCCATAATCTTGCCCACTACTGAGATAAGACTGACTGGTCTGTAGTTCCCTGCCTCCTCCTGATACCACTCTTGTGGAGCGGGATCACATGAGCCTTCTCCAGTCTTCTGGGACCTCTCCTGTGCTCAGAGACTCACTAAACAGTTCTGATAATGGCTCTGGTAGTTCCACCCTTAGCTCCTTAAGTACCCTGGGATGTATGCCATCAGGTCCCATTGCCTTGTCCACCCTAAGCTTAGCGAGCTCTTGTAGGACCCTTTCTTTTGTGAAGGGAGTAGTGCTAACCTCCCTCCCCCGTGTCCATGGTGCTGAGCTGTGGGCCCTGCCCTACCTTCTCTTCAGTAAATACTGAGCAAAAGTATCTATTTAGGATAGATGCTTTTACAGGGTCCTCCTCCTCACATGCCCCCTTTTCTCCTTTGAGCTTAGCAATGCCCGCTCTGGACTTTCTCCTTTCACTAATGTATCTACAGAAAGTCTTGTCACCTTCTTTTACTGTTCGTGCTAGTGTTTCCTCAGTTTGGGACTTTGCTTGCCTTACTGCCTTCCCTGCTTCCCTCAGGGCAGTTTGGTATGCCTCCCTATCTTCATCCCGCTGTGTTCCCTTATATTTCCTGAAGGCCAGCCTTTTGGCTCTGACCTTTTCTGCTACTATATTTGAGAACCAAAGTGATTTCCTTCTTCTTTTGTACTTCATTTTCTGTCTAACACAATGGGATGTTGCTTCAAGTATTGCATCCTTAATGCTTGCCCACTTTGCCTGTACCCCCTCACCTGTGTTTCTTTTAGCCAGGGCTAGCTTAACTCTCTTGGCCATCTCATCAAAGTCAGCTCCTCTGAAGTTCCATACTTTTGCCTTGGAATGGGATGATTTAGATGTAGTGGCCAAATTGAACCATACCATGTGATGGTCACTGGACCCCAGGTGACCTTCTACCTGGAGATCTGTGATCTGAGGCTGAGGAGATCTGGTTACCAGAACTGTTTGGGCTAGTCCGGTGCTATTAGGATAATTTTTGCCTTGCCCTTCTGGGTCTTACAACCTTGTGATCAAAGAAAAAGGGAGAGAATACATAGAGAAGGTCCAGGGTCAACAGCCTTGTGACGGTATCCCTCATCAGTGTCCCGGACTGTGGGTGTCAGGTACAAAACAGCCTCAGCTTTCTGTTCTCCAACAAAGCAGACAAATCCACCAGATGGATGCTACACTGGGAGAACAGGTAGTCTACCACCTCCTGATGTTGGAATCACTTGTGCAATGTCTCCCCAACCAAGCTGAGAGCAACTGCTAGCTGATTGTTCTCTCCCATGACATGCATCATTAGAAGATCTGCTTCCAGGCTATGTACGCATGTCCAGATGGGGAGAGCCTCCTGACACAAGTGAAAGAAGTGCGCCCTGCCCTGCCTGTTCAAGTAGAACATAGTGGTCATGTTGTATATCTGGACCTAAATGACTTGTCCCTGAATTAACAGAGCAAATTCCATCAGAGCCAGATGCACTGCACAGAGCTCCACCAGGCTGATTTGGTGTCAGGACTCCTGAGGTGACCAGAACCCGTGGGCTCTGTGGTCTTTCAGCTGTGCTCCCCACCCTATCAGAGACGCAACCTTCATGAGCGTGACGTACAGTCACGAGATGCCCTCTTTCAGATTTTTTGAGGCCAGCCACCATTGGAATGCATCCCTCACTGGGCAGATCACCATGACCGGCTGGCCAAGGTGACCTAGGCACTGGAACCACTGCCGGCCCAACTCCCATGAGAACCCGACCAAAAATGATCAGGCAAAGGAGGTAAGATCTGATGCCCAGTCTACTGGAAGGTGGGTCTTGGCCCACAGAGAGTCTAGTTCTGCCCCAATGAACTAGATCACCTGTTAGGGGGGCCATCTCTGACTTGGCCCGGTTGACTGGAAGGACCAAGTCCTGACAGGTCTGGAGGGCCAGATCCCTGGACCTCTCCACACCCTTCTTGGATGACCTGATTAGCAGCCATACATCCAGGTAGGGATACACCCTGATACTTTTGCACCTCAGGAATGCCGTCATTACTGCCATGCACTTGGTGAAGACTCTTGGCATGGATGAGAGGCCAAAGGGCATGACCTTGAACTGTTATAGGATTCCATCTATGTAGAATTGAAAATATCAGCACTGGGACTGATGAATGGATGGACTGGGATGTGGAAGAATGCATCGTGGAGGTCAAGAGAGTAAAATCACATACCGCACTCCAGAGATGGTATGATCTGATTCAGAGTGACCAACTGGCAATTGTGCTTCTTCCGCATGAACTAGTTCAGATCATGCAACTCCAGTATGGGGTACCAGCCCACCCATCCATGTTAGAACCAGGAAGTACCTGGATACCTAGCCCCAAGTAGCCAGGGAGTCTGGAACACAGGCTATCACCCCTCGTTCTAAGAGCTGACAGATGATGGCTCTCAATGTGGCTGTGTTCTTCCACACCCTGGACTCTGAGGACCTTGGAGTCAGTACAGTCAGAGAGCCTCAAAATCCAGAGGCAACTGTAAAGTAGTCACTTACACAGACTTTATAACTCACAGTTCTTTATTTTTGCAGCTGTTTTTGCATGCACACAGCTAGAATCATCATGCAGAACTCACTTTCCTCCTTTTGCCCTTTAGCTCCCTCTAGTGTCATAACCTTTGGACTACAATCCCTTTACACTTACAGGAACTCTACCTTTTGCTTTGAACATTACATCCCCCCTTTTAGTAAAAAGAATATACAAACATAGTTCTACAGATAACTATACTAAACTGCTTCTAACTATACACAGTTGTTTCACAATAACACAGTTTTCGAGATTCACCTTCCCCCTTTTTACCCAGTTACCCACTAGTACTAATTCCCAAAACATTATCAGTAGGTATTTAATCCTTGAAATGTTCTGGAGTCCTCTATTCAGCCTTCGTGGGTTACGTGAAACAGAGTCAGTCTGGGAGACTACAATTTTCTCCATACAGTCACTTGGAGGGCAGTCCACAGGGGGTGCTTCATGAATAGGTTCACATGTTCATTGCACTACAGGTATGTCTGCCTTCAACTCAACTTCTGTATTGGGACAATGGTCCTGGTGATCCTCACACTCCACTGTCTTGAAAAACGAGGGGTTCCTGGTGATGAAATGGTTGCCTTTTTGAGCAATCACCATGGACCCTTTCTTTTGCATTACCTTGTATTGTTGCTTGCTGTATGATACTGACATTTTACCTACAGATATTGCATGCCTGATGAGTACAGTATCACCTTCAGTTAGCGAGGATGGTCTCACATGTGATTTGCTGTCAGCATAGGACTTCATTCTAATTTTAGCTTGTGCGTCCTTCTCTCTGAATTCAGGAGGACTGACATGATGACTGCACTTCAGGAAGTTTAATGTTCACAGGTCTGAACATCAAAACTGTAGCAGGGGGAACTCTAGTTGTACAATGCAGTGTAGCTCTATAGTATCTTAAGAACTGATGCATTGCTTGTTTTCAGCTCTTCTGCTCTATGATTGCTGCCTTGAATGCTTTTTTAATGGTTTTCATGAATCTCTTGACCTCTCCATTTGTTCTAGGCCAGTGGGGGGATTTTCCTGTGATGGAAACCTAAAAACTTAGCAAAACAGTTTGACGTCTCAACTATTAAATGGCAGTCCATCATCAGGCTTGACCCCTTAGGGATTCCAAACTCAGAAAACACCTTATCCAGAACAAGTATAACAGTTCTGGCACTGGTGGATTTAATAACTTCAACCACTGGATACCTGGAATAGTCATCAGTTACCACCAAGAGATACCTTCCCATAGGAAACTGTGCAAATTCCACATTTACTTCTTGCCATGGCAGTTCTGGCAGCTTTGACATCACCAGCAGTTCACGATTAATTTCAGGTGTCACAACCTGGCAAGCTAGGCATGACATCCCTCATGTGCCAAGTCAACCGCTCGGTTCTGAAATTTTTTGGGTATGACTATCATAGTCCCTTTTGAAAATGAAGCTTTAGTCAGCATTTGTGGTTAATTCCAGCTTTATCTTTTCAAACAAGGCATATGTTTGTGCATTAAACATGGGGTTCAAGCCAGTTATCTTCCATCTCCCTGATTGTATTGCTTCAGCTACAGCTTGCAAGATTCCATCACTTCAGGCAGCATCTTGAATTTCATCCAGAGACATGGCCACAGGGGTGGCACGTTCAGC
This sequence comes from Neoceratodus forsteri, assembly GCA_016271365.2. Classification (NCBI taxonomy): domain Eukaryota; kingdom Metazoa; phylum Chordata; order Ceratodontiformes; family Ceratodontidae; genus Neoceratodus; species Neoceratodus forsteri. Next base: position 762,046,739 of record CM057453.1, read on the forward strand.
AATATAATTTATATATTCTTCAGTAACTTTCTCTTCGCATCTCGAAGGGAGTGGCTCTGTTGGAGGGTGACTCGATGTAATCAGCTGGATTATCTCCACCAGAGTGATAGCCAACAACCACTTCATAGGGCTGTAACCTTAGAGACCATCTCTCAGTCCTAGCTGGAGGTTTGGACTTTGGGTTCCCCAAAAATGGCAACCAGTGACTTGTGGTTGGTATGGACTGTGACTGGTCCTCCAAACACACATATATATATATATATATATATGAAAGTGTTCACACACCCAGATCACTGCCAGAGCTTCTCTCTCAGTTTGGGAGTATCTTTGTTCTTTTGGTATGTGTGCTCCACTTCCAAACACAGTCACATTGCAGTCACTACTGTTTGCACTTTTCTGGGTCAGGATAGCAGTGAGTTCCATGGGACTAGCCTCCACAAAAATGTCAGTCTTTTTCTTGATGTCAAAATATTTCATCACTGGTGGATTGGTAAGTGCTTCTCACAACTGAATGCCTTTTCCTGATGGGTGGGCCAATTTCAAGGTATATACATTTTAATCAACTCCCTCAAAGTCTGCGTCATTGTAACATTGTCTGGGACAAATCATGAGCAAAAATTGGTCATATCATGTAAGCTTCTGATCTCTGAGGCATTTACAGGTATTGCATGCTCACTTTGACCTTCTTGGGATCTGCCATCATTCTTTTATCTGTAAACGTGCACCTGAAGTATTCCAACATGTGTTTGTCAAATGTACATTTTTGCTTATTCAATGTCAAACCCTTTTCTCTCAACTGCTGTAGCACTGCTCTCAGGTCGCAGTCATGGTCAGCCTGTGTTGATCCGTAGACCAGAATGTTATCACTAATATTGAATGTGCCTTTGAGCCAACTCAAAGTCTTTCTAATGGTATTTTGAAAAATTTCTGCAGCACTTGAAGTACCAGAATTAAGTCTCTTATATCATCTCAGACCTACATGCGTAGAGGATATAGTGATATACCTCGATTCTGGGGCTATTTTGAGCTGGTTATAACCTTGGTTCAAGTCCAGTTTACTGAACAGCTTTGCATCACTGAGATCCTTAATGACCTCATTGATAGTCACTGTGATGTGTCATTCTTGCTCTATGGCCTTGTTAACCTGCCTCATGTACACAGTCCAGGAAAACATGTACCTTCCCAGGACTTTTTGGCTTTGGTATTATGACCACTGGGGACACCCATGGAGTCAGTCCTTCTATCCATTCTATTACACCCAGGTCCTTGTCTCATTTTAATTGCTCCTTAAGTTCCTTCCTGATATGAAATGATACTCTGTGGTGAGGCTGGGCTACTGATTGGACCATGTCATCAATGTGCAGTTTTATCTGAATGTCCTTTAACTTGCCAAGCCCTTGAAACAAATCTTCATAGTTGTGCAGCAGCTTGTTAATGCATGTTTCCTTGCTCTCCTCCTCTTGTACCTCCTCAGACATGCAACCTAGCTGCACCATTCTGATCAAATCCAAGTCTTGTGAGATTTTCCAATTCAGCAGTGAACCTCCTTTTCCTGCTACTACATAAAATGTTTCATGACACACCCTTTTTTGGGATTTATTTATTTATTTGCTTTTGGTAACTGGGTAAGCGCATTAGGCAAGAGACCTGCCTATTTTCAAGCACGACCCAGGAGAGTACAGTACATAAACTAGAGAATTAACACAAAAACAGGTACAGATCATTAGCAGTAACAGGCATCCAAAAGAAACGGACATAATTTTGAATAAATTAAACAAGCAAACACAAGTAGCAATTACATAAGAGAGTTGACCTCCACAGAGAAGATCAAGGTATAACAACAAGCAGTAGCCAGCCGCACAGGGATGGATAGGACCAATGAACAGTCAGGGAATTCAGTACAGTTCTGTATAGTAACACCTAGGTAGAGCAGAAATAAGGATGAGTAGGAGGAGTACTGGGATGCTGAGGTACAGTGGCAGGAGTCAAGAGCATGAAGGTGGGAAAAAAGTGTTGATTTAAAGGTGGAGTGAGATAAGGAGCCCTTTAAATAGGCTGATAAGGAGTTCCAGAATTTAGGGGCAAAATGGGAGAAGGCTTGTTCCCCCATCTTGGTCGAGCAGAGAGGGACGGAGAACAGAGGTTGGTTAGATGACATTAGTGTGCGGGAGTATGTCACATGGGTGAGCATGGCACCTATGCAGTCTGGGCAGGGGGTCCAGTTCATGGAATCAATAAAGCAACCCAGTGAGAAGTAGCGCTGAGATGGGGGGACAGCCAGCGCAAAGTGGAGTAAAGGTGGCAGTGGTGAGTTAGTCTAGGGACAGAGAGGATGAATCTACAGATGTTATTGTACGAGATGTCCCACTTGTGAAGGTTCCTGCGTTTGCATGGGAGAGAGTGGGGGGAGCATACAGAAGCTGAGGAAGTAGTACCCCACGTGCCGCAGAGATTCTGGCAGCAGGGGTTAGGGAGTGACAAACACGGTAAGCTGCTCCTAGTTTGGCATTAACAGATTTACATACCTCGTTGATATGTACAGAGAAATCAAGAACGGGATCAAGGGTTACTCCAAGGTATTTGAAGGAGTCGGTAGACATCACTTTAGACCCGTCACAGCTAAGCACATGAAGCTTAGTAGACTCAGCAGAGACTTTCCTAGCAGACCCAAACAGCATGGCCTGGGTCTTAGGTAGGTTAAGAATTAGTGAGTTGGAGGAGAGCCAGTACTGGATCTATTTGAATGCGGAGTACAGGTGAGCATTAATGTCCAAGACAGAATGAGAGGCAACGTAGAGAACCAGATCATCAGCATACATGAAGGAACAACAGTGGGGAAGTGAGGAGGGAGTGTCATTAATGAATATATAAAAGAGTAATGGTCACAGGATGGAACCTTGTGGGACACCACAGGAGATGGGAGCTGGAGATGAAAGAGCTTTGCCAAAAAGAGGTGGACTGGGTTCAGTTGGTTAGGTAGCTGCCGAACCATGATAGGGTGGGTCCGAAGACACCTAAGAGATGTAGTTTGTTTAGAAGAAAAAGGATGGCTAACCAGATCGAATGCTTTAGTGAGGTCTATGAACACGGCCCCTGTGAGTAGACCATTGTCCATGCTGGACTTAATGTCACTGGTGAGTAGAGTGAGGGCGGTGGTGGTGCTATGTCCAGCCCTAAAACCGTGTTGAGTGGGAGACTGAAGATTAAAGTTCAGTAGGTGAGCAGAGATCTGGAAGTGAATAAGTTTCTCTAAAATCTTACTGAGGGTTGGTAGCAAGGCTATGGGCCGATAATTAGATAGGACTTTGGGGTCACCTTTCTTGAAAACAGGGATAATCCTGGCAGTTTTCCATGCTGAAGGCAAAGTAGAGGTGCAGATAGACAGATTAAACAGCCTAGTGATAGGGGTAACAAGGAGACAGGTGCCCAGTCTAAGTATCTGTGGTTCAATACCAGCAGGCCCAGGGCTTCCATGCGGGGGGATAGACTGAAGAAACCTGAGAACATCTAACTGAGTAATATTAAAGAGGACAAGTGGCAGATTAGTAGGCGAGAGGAGGACAGGGCCACTGGATGCCGAAGGGAGGAGTTTAGAAGCCTCAGTAAAGAGGGAGTTGAAAGCGTTAGCTATCGTACTGGGGTTGTTGCACAGAGTATCATCAATTAGCATATTCGTGGGAGCGAGTAGCTTGGAGTTCCCCAGGATCTCATTTATATGACTCCAGTATTTCTTGGGGTCAGAGGCCGCAGACCGGAGGAGGCTCCGGTAGTAGTTGCTCTTGGCTGCTCGGACTTCTTTCTTGCAGATGTTTCGTAGAGTTCAATAGGCAGCAAAGTCTGTATGAACAGAGGAGGATTTCCATTTAGATCAAAGCTTGTCGCGCTCTTTGAGTAGTTGAAGGAGAGGCTGCTTCAGCAACTTGGTCACCTTTTCTGTGACCCTCCACGTTGAAACTGGGATATGTTTAGACTGTAAGGCTAGCAGAGTGGCATTGAAGTAGTCAGTGGCCAGGTTGATGTCATTTGTATGGAATAAGGGGGACCAGTCAGATTGTTTCAAATCGCTTAGGAATGCTGAGATGTCCAGAGCAGAAAAGTTAGCGAAGGACAGAACTTTGGGAGGAGTAGTGACAGTGGAGGCACCCCTAACACAGTAGACAGGGCAGTGGTCACTAATGGCGTCAGGCAGAACAACGGAAGAGGAACAGCAGTCCTTGCAATTGGTGAGGATCCAATCTATCATTGAACGACAGAGGTTGTTTTGGGTTAACCGAGTGTGGGAAGAGATGAGTTGGTCGAGGTTGGCCTTACTGAAAATGGAAGCAAGTGAGGCGGAGTTGGGACCCAGCCAATCAAGATTAAAATCTCCTGGACAGATCACCTCGTTCTTAGTTAGGGCAGGAATCAGACCAGTAAGCTCCTCTAGTCCAAGTTTGCTGTTTCTGGGGGGTGAATACATCCCAAATATGTGCAACTTCTTGGCACCCCCTAGAAGCAGGAGACAGTGCAGTACCTCACTGTTGATCAGCCTAGGTGTTGGCAACAGTGTGACATTCAGGTGAGACTTGTAATATAGTGCCAGGCCACCCCCTCTTTTGGAGGATGCCTGGTCTGCATGATACATGTTATAGCCAGGTAGGACACAGCTGTTGTCCAGGACAGTAGGTTTTAACCATGTTTCAGACAGAACAAGAATGTCAGGGTTATTTAATTGAACCCAAGATTCCAGCTCAGAGAGATTTGCAGGTAGACTGTGGATGTTTAGGTGAGCAAAGGATAGGCCAGTAGCTTGAGGAAGCAGGTGAGAGGTGAGGGGGTGGGATTGGTTAAGGTAGATCGAGGGGCCAGGATTGGTTTCAATATCTCCGGCTAATGTGAGAGTTAGGGTAGTGACCCACAGAAAAGCAAGGGCTATAACATAAGAGGCAATAGTAGAGGAGGTAATCCTCCTAAGCACCAAATGCCTAATAAGGGAGCCGAGGAGTTTGCAGCTAAGATAAACTAGAGGTGGAAGTGTGGCAGAACCTTCAGCTATCAGGTTAGAATAAATGTAATTGCAAGTGGACCCCTCAGTGAGGGGGGGTGCGCCTACAGCAAGGGATAAGGAGCCGAGAGCCAGTAGAGAAAAGAGCAATGGCCCAAGGAGATACAAAGCCAGCCTAGACAACATTGTGGAGACAGAGTGCAGGAGATACTGACTGCAAAGTAGTAGCAGCCAAAGGGGGGAGAACTAAGAGAGAAATTGGGTCGGGTGAGCGAGTAGTGGAAAAAAACAACAGGGAAGACTACTGGAATAGGCAAGGTAAACCACAATAGACTGAAGCTAAAATGGGAAAGAAATGTGAGCGTAGGCTATTTCAGGTTAGGGATGACCCCTAGTGGAGACAGGTGACAACCTGCAGAGGAGATTACTCACAAAAAGAACACAGAACTCACAGAGAATCTTGTGATACGCAAGACCTATATAAATAAACACAGCTAATGGTGGGAGAGTATTGGGAGGTGGGCGGGGAGCAGCTGCGTAGCGGCTGCGAGGAGCTAGTGCCCTGAGCGGAGTCTAAGCAGCCCGAGACTAAGGATCCAGCTGAGCGCTGTTTCGAGTTACAGGGAGGAGTTAAGTCTACAGCCCACAAGAATCTCCCCCTCGCTCCCGATCGCAGGTAGGAGAGAATGTAGGCCAGTAGCTTTTAGGCACCAAGAATATTTTGAAGTAGATCCGAATCAAGAGCGGGTCGTTATGGCAGGGCTAACAGCACGTAAATTCTTCTGCAGGGCTGAAAGCAGGTATTTTTGTTTTGGCAGGGCTAAAAGCAATACATTTCATTTTGGCAGGGCTAGAAGCAGGTATTTTCGTTTTGGCAGGGCTAAAAGCAATAAATTTAGTTTTGGCAGGGCTAAAAGCAGGTATTTTCGTTTGGCAGTGCTAAAGGAAGGTAATTTCATTTCAGCAGGCTAAAAGCGGGTAATTTAGTGTCTACAGAGCTAAAAGCTGGTAAATTTGTTTTGGCAGGTACAGTTGTGAAAAATAAAGGTCCCTCATGTACTCAAACAAGCACACTAGCAGAGATTTAGTGAAAAACTGCTGAACAAAGCCGAGAAGAAAAAGGCACCAAACTTGAAATCAGGGCAGATGCTGTCCTTTCACATTACCTGGTGGATTACACGTCGGGAGGTCCCACTGCAGCTCCATGGGCAAGATAACCCCAGAGAATTTGGGAGAGCTGTGGAGGGAAATAAATAGGGAGGTGAGTGGGAGGTTTCTGGGGAGGAATTAGGCAGAGGACGATCTGAATACAGTGAGAGTGGCAGGGGAAGAAAGCACAGGAGGGATTCTCTAGATAAGGAGAGGAGGAGGAGAAAAGGTCAAATAGAAGGAGGGGGAGACAGGTATGAAATTTTATAGAAGAAAGCACAAGCACAGTAGATTGCACAGTTGTATTTGGTCACAACTAATCATAGTAAAATTAATTAAATCAGCAGGTCAACTGTAAAACTGGTCTCAGTTATTCTGATTACACATGAATTAAATCAGCAAAACAAACTGTATGATATGCTAAAGTAGTCTGCATATCAAGCTGAAGGCATTCAGATTAAAACCTCAGAAGAGCTAAGTATTACAGGGCACAGACAATAATTTAGGCATAAGAATCCCGAATAAGTTCAGGACACTAAATACTGCAAGTTTAATGAGAGCCCAGGGAGCAGCCCAAGTGAAACAGGCTTTGTTGTGACCCAAACTATGCGGTGCCCCCAGAGTTATATAACAACATGCAAGCCCAGGCCAAATCGAATAATTCAACCTCTACTTTAAACTTTCCCAACACTTTGAGTGTCATGGTTGAGCTGTAAGGATATACTTTAATGTTGGTCTTTGTCAGCTCCAGTTTATGTGTAAAACTACTGTAATCAAGCTCATCGATTGCACTGACCATAGCCCGAGTCTGCGATGACTCTAATGTGCTTTCCACAATTTTTTTACTTGAAATGAGGATACTCCTGCATTTTAGTATTAGACCTCTCTTGTGCCTTGACTGTGTAAATATATGATTCATAGTCTGACGTCTCTCTTCTGGGACTTGCAGGCACATTGTTTACTGCTTGCTGGGGTCTTGCTCTCAGCTTCTCATTGATCTGCATTTGCTGAGCCCTGCAGCAAACTGCAAAAATGGTTGGTCTTATGACACTTTCTGCAAGTTTTCCCGAATGCTGGGCACATATTTCTGCCTCCTGGATGCAGATACACACCACCACAACTCCTGCAGGTGTTAGAACCACTGATGCTCTTTCCACCCTGTACACACTGCTTAGCGCACTGCTTGCTGGCCACTGGTTTGTTTGGTGCCAGTTTATGTACTGTGTGTTGTTCACACTCCATTCCTGCCATCTGGGCCCCAGACCTTGCCAACATCCAACAGTTTAGTTAACGACATGTCTGGCTCCCCCAAGGCTCTTCTCCTTAGCTTGTGTGACACACAATGCTGCACGATTTGAGTTTTAATCTCACAGGTTGCATTTGCAAAGTCGTACATACTGTAATTGCCAACTGATGTAATCGAGTATAGTATGCCACTGAACTTTCCCCAGTGTCTTGCTTGGCTTGTCCAAAGACATATACTTCAAATTCCAAGTTTTGCTTGGGGGTAAAGTACATGGTCAATCAATCCCCAGCTAAATCAAGCTCTGTCTTACTATCTACAGGTGCAGACTGAGGCAAAGTACCATAAAAGTCAGTTACTTGCTCACCAGCATAGTGTAGTGAGAGCCTTCTGTCTCTTTGGATCCTCCACATTGAGTGCAAGCAGCAAATTTCTGAACCTGGAGATTCATTTCTTCCACCGGACTCCAACCAAGCCTGACTCGACAGCCACATCAAATTGAGGGAAGCTTGGAAGCACCATCACCATTGTTCACAGGTACCTCTACATGTCTCTGCTGAGCAGCTGTCTGTAGGCTGGGCCCCAAAACATGTAGAATGTTTTCTTTTTTTCTTCTTTTCCTCTGTCTCACGCTCTCTGGCCACGGGCACTTCAACTTGCAACCTGCACACCTTCAATTCCCTTTTCAATCCTTGTCACCAATATAAAATAGTCACTTACGCAGACTTTATTATTCATAACTCTTTACTTTTGCAGCTCTTCTCACATACATGTACACAGCTAGAACCCTTGCGCAGGACTCACTAACTTTATTCCTTTTGCCCTTTAGCTTCCTCTAGTACTTTTAACCTTTGTACTACAATCCCTTTGCACTTAAAAGAGCTCTATCTTTTGCTTTGAACATTACATCAACCCTCTGCCCACCACTTCTAGAACCCAGTTGTTCAAGGTAGGTGGACCATTGTGGCAAGAATTAGCACAACCAACTCCTGACCACGACCTGGGACAGAGACTGGGTGGGAGAGGGAAATGACGCCTCAAAACCCATTCACTACACAGCTTTTGGGGGGGCTCCAGCTGCTGGGGTTGCAGAGGCACCACCACCTTTGCTCCTCTCTTTTTTCCCCCGGCCACCAAACTTGGGTTTTGAACACTAGCACTGAAAGTGCCCCTGCTGGGGCTGCTGCTTAGGTTGTTGTGACTGAAAGGACCAAAACTAAAAGGCCTTCTTTTTTGGACTTTCGGGCCTTTTGGTTCTTCTGGGACAGTGCCACAGAATCAAGGATGTCATTGGACTCCTCAATCCACATGATATGTCCTTCTACACCCAGACCAAGGAGATCAGTGCCCAAGAAGAGAACGTCAACCATCCTGTGCTGAGTGTCCACTATGAAACTGGAGAGCCTCAGCTGGGTCTGTGATGCATGGTGATGGCCAAAGCCATGGCACTGACACAAGAGCTGCCTATGTCCAAGGCTGTCTGAAGCTGGGGTTTAGCCATTGACTGACCCTGGTCCTTGATTATTTTCACTGGAAGCTGCTTATCAGCTGAAGGTGGGGAAGGATCCTCCTAACACTCTGAAAAGGGAATGGCCAAAAGCCACTATCATGATGGAATAACTGGCACGACAGAGATCCAGTGACATGGCAGTGTAAACCTTTTTAGCCATGTGGTCAGTCTTCTTGTACTGAAGGCTTATCCACATCCCTCTGACCTCCCAATTTATGAAAGGCAGAATCCATAACCAAACCCTCCACAGAGGGGTGGCCCAAAAATCCAGAAAGAACACCCTTGGGGACTGCATACTTGTAGACCATGTGGGTAGAGGATGCTAGGCGGGATGCTGGATGCTGCCAAAGCTCTAAGGACAGACCCAAGATGGCCTCAGCCAAGGGAAAGGCAACCTCTGAGGCATTGTCCAAATCCAGTATGTCAGTAAATGGGTATTTAGCCCATTACTGGACTGGTATTAAGAGAACCTTTATAGATTCTGACATCAGTCGGACTAGGGCTCCAAACAAGACAGACCCATGGGCCATAGTTAGCTCTTTGGATGATTCCTAGTTGAAGGTGTGTGTCCTGGTAGACCATTGATGAGTCAGCTTCTGAGCTGAAGGAGTTCTCAAAGATAGCCCTCAACTGTTTGCCACCATGGACCACCCTGGTATCCTCATCCTGGGTGATCTCCAATGAGAGCCAGCCTGACAAGCCGGCAGTGGTGTAAGACTCCTTGGTCAGTGTCCCAAATAGAGGGTGAGGTAGAGGTGGCTCCACACAAAGTGAAGGAGAAGCAGACATGGTGGACTTCCTGAGTGGCATAGGCCAGCATGGGAATGACCAGTGAAGGCTAAGGGACTGAAGGTCCAGGTGGCAGAGCCCTACCCCTTCCAACCATGGCCTACTGATGTCAGATGAGCTCCTTGCAGCATTGATGCTTCTTGCTACAATGCCTCTCCTCACCCAAGGATGAGGAGGTCAAGGAACACTGGCTGGGAACAGCACCCGATTGAGTGAGATCAAGAGCACAAACAATGCCTCATCTTCAACCTCGACTGTAACCACTGATCCAACAGCCAACATCAATGAGACTCCTCTGGAGGGTTAGTATAACCCACCTGCTTCAGCATGGTAACCACTAATGTTTTTTAAGGCACAACCAACTGGCAGAGACAGCTCTTGAGGCAACTCAGCCAGTGGTGCCAACAAGCCTTTGTCCTCCTGATAGACGACCAAGATCCCTGCGGTCTGGGAAATTGGCTCCTTGTTGATCTCCTCCAACAACCATCTCCTATAACAACTGGTTGACAGGCTTGAGAAAACTTTTGACCACCTACCTGACCAGAGTCAAGGCTGACAAGCCCGTTGGGGTTACCGTGGAGCTCTCAACCATTTTCTTAACCGGAAGAAGCTCAACTAAGGCCGAGCAGTTGGGGGGAGCTGAAGGAGCAGGAAGAACATAATCCTTCTCAATCTCATAACTGGCAATGGTGTTGTTTCTTGTGCTTGTTGCTGCAGTGAGAAGAGCTCTCCCTGATGGTCTAAAAGGCCACACACATCTCTCTGAAATCATCAGAGAATGGCCCTCTGATGCTGGCCCTGACCAGGAATAGCACCGAGACTAAAGAGGAACTGACCGCAGCTGCTGTCACCTCTTCTTCCATGACCGTAAGCTGAGCAGCTGATCCTAGGGCCAGTCAAGCCTTCCGGTTTATGATGGATGCTGGCAGGATGGCCTGGCAAAGACTATATCCCATGACATCATATTAATCAACCAGGCAGTACAAGCATGTGTCATGTGGATACATATTTGATTTTTTTGTCCTGCACTGTGTGCAGAATTAAACCCTAGTTTCTTGCCTTCCATCATCAATTGCAATGGTGAAGCAGAGCAGGAAGACTCAGGAGCAACTTAATGCTAAATGCAGATTGAAACAGTTGAAGATTCACCTGAAAACTGCATGGAAAACTTGAAATCCTACAACACTGCAGAGCTGCAAAGGTAGAGACCTGTCCCTTCCAGCAAAAAGAAAGATCTGATGTCACGGGGCGGAGCTGGAGGATATACCACAAGGGTGTTGGGAGGAGCTTAGCTTGAAGATTTTTGATGACTCGACTGTCTCCAGCAGAACTGCCAGGGTGTGGATAATGAACTGTATCTGCATTGTTAGAAACTCCCATTACCTAATAGCTCAAGTCAATTAAAATACTTTTCATCTGCATCAATCTCCAATTTTAAAAGCACCCCTGACAATCAACATGCTATCTAGTGGAACAGTGTTTGGAAGCCAGTGACCCTTAGTAGATTCAGCAAAGGTCAAAACCAGCTGATCCTAGACTTCTGGTGATGTCACGGACAAGATGACTGACTTAACCGATTGCTTGAGCTCGCCCCATTTGAAAAGCCGTGTTTTACCAGTGAAATTGCTTCAAATAACATCTTGCAGCTTTAAAGGAGGGGACCTACTATCCTGGTGAGCATTTTGATGCCAGAATCTGCTGACTGCACTGTGGATGAGGCTGGATACTGCATCGACATTTTTGACTCTGAGCTCTCACAAGCATCTGTGCTCGCGACCTCCATTGACGCACCAGACTGCCGAAAGCCCACCACACTCCTAAAATTAAAAAAGTAAAGCTAGACATTATTTATCAGGAGCCAGTGGCTTTCTGAGCTGAAGCCAAGACACTTTGAAAGAATTCTGTAGAGATATTGCCACTTTAGAGCAGAGTTGATGATTCACAGCAGTAAATCACAGCAACTGAAAATCGAGTAGATGATACTGAATTAACCCCGAAAACCATACAAGACAACCAACAAGTTAGAATGCAATGGCAGGAAGATGCAGAAAATCAGGCAAGATGGAAAAATCAACACATCTATGGCCTCTCTGCAGGATCAGAGTACACTGATTTAAAAGAATTCCTGCTGCCTTTTCTCCACACAGCCTGGGAACTGGACCCTGAAATGCAGCTGGAAATTGAACGCACACACCAGACCTTAGGGCCAAAACCAACTTCACCAACAGCTAGACCACATTTGAGCATTATCCATTTTTTAAACTATGCTGTTAAGGAAATGGTACTTCAGAGAAACTGGCAAAGAAAAACTGATTATTATGGGATGACCAACATATTTTTTGACAATGAATATGCCCCAAATACCATGCGTCAGTGTTGGAAATACATGCCACTCTTCCCTATTGTAACACAAAAGCAAATTAAAATCTGTAGCCCATACCCATCCAAGCTTGTAGTGGATTTATCTGATGGCACCTACATGTAATTCTAGCGCCATTATACCAAGGACTACTACCCCTGCCTGCTTACCTGACTGTAAGTTGAGGGGTCTGGGTTCAGAATTAACAAGTACTGTGGTCTCCCTACCAACAGTATTGATACAATAATGGTGCTTCCACCCAGAGTAATGACTTAGTAGGTTATGACCTAATCTAATACAGCCCTCTGGGAAGCTATATTTACCCACAATCCCCACTAGTGGCTCTCCATACATGGTTTTACAATCACAGTACCTTCAGTGCACAGGTGCTCAAAAGCATTAATGATATGCTCAGGTGTACCACACTTACCAACATGGTCTGATCTCCTAATGTATGCCCTGAGCCTCCTGTAATGAAACAGTTTCAACAATAACCACATACTTTTAGTTACTTTCAAGTAGTTCAGTAAAGGCAGATCAGGTAATAATATGCTCATGGGTCAAGTTAACCTTAAACAGCAAATCAGATTTATTAAGGGGACTTGAAAAAAGGAGGGGGCAAACATTTAGGCAAATGATTAATGTGCTGATTGCAATTACTGTTTGTCAGTTTAGCCTCTGAATGAATCAGTTTGTCACACAACTGGGTAGCCAGGATGGAAATGGGAGCAGGCCTGAAGTGTTGCTGTGGGTAGGCTAGTGTTGCAGCTGGTTGGGGCCCTTGATGGAAGAAAAGGTGTTATTACACATATAACACAACTTTGCATTTAGCACACACTTGTAATCCATGGCCAGATGGTCTGTAATCACAGTTAACTTTAACCCAAACTTAAGAAGCAAATCAGCTGACACAAACATTTATTGGATTGTTGCAGGGGGGTTACCCTGGTAGTACTCACTGTAGTATATGCTACTGTGCCTTTAAGATCTACAAGGTACAGAGCCAGGATCATGCGACTAGGGGAAGTCTTAGTGTGGGGTGGACATGTTGTTGTATTGTGTTGTATGGAGTCTTGTGTGATGTAGTTAATAAATGAAGGAGCTAGAAGCTACTATAAGTTAATCCAGCATGTGGTCTCAGTCATTCTAAAAGTTAAGAACATAAAATAACATGGTGTCAGAAGCAGTGATCCAAAAAGCTTCTCAGTAAGGTAGCTGAATTCTGCAACAAGAAAAAAAAAAGAAAAGAAAACAAGAAAATGGAGCAATTCAAGCCACCTGAGCCTTTCGCCCTTACAAGGTAATCTGTCAGAGAATTGGAGAAGATGGGAACAGAGGTTAAAGCTCTGCATGGAAGCATCTGGTGCAGTTGGAAAATCCCCAAAAATGCAAGTAGCAATTTTACTTCATACTATAGGGGAGGAAGCCCTAGATGTATATAACACTTTCAGCTTTGAAAGGGAAGATAGTCCTAAAGATGTAGACACTGTGCTAGAGCGTTTTAAAGCATATTGCAACCCCAGAAAAAATGTTGTTTTTGAACACACCAAGTTTTGGGACAGAAAGCAAGCAGAAGGTGAAACTGTTGACCAGCACCTGACAGATCTTAAAACCCTAGCTAAGAACTGTGAGTTGGGTACAATTCTAAAAGTCATGTTAAGAGACAAAATAATGTTTGGGATTTCGGATGGCAGATTAAAGGAACGTCTCCTGAGAGAGTCGGGTTTAACTTTAGAGAAAGCAGTTAATATTTGCAGAGCTGCAGAGGCCACAAAGACACAGCTCCAAGCCATGATGCAGGGTACATCAGAGAAAGTGCTGCATGCTATTGCACCACAGAAAAAAGCAAATCACTGGGAAAAAGGCACACAGCGAGTCGTGAGGGCACACCAGTATCCACAGAACACAAATGGCACCCAGCTCAGACATGCCATCGTTGTAGACAAACCCATGTACCACGAAGTTGCCCAGCCTATGGAGAAACTTGCCACAAATGTAAAAAGAAAAATCACTTTGCAAAAGTATGCCGTGCACGAACTGAGATCACAAAAAGCAGTAACTTGCATGAAATTAATATGGACAGTCTGTTTATAGGACAAATAACACATGCAGAACAAGCACAAAAAGATCATGATGCAGATGCCTGGTATGCGCACGTAGAGGTAGAAGGAACACCCGTAGAGTTCAAGCTGGACACAGATGCCCAAGCCAACGTGTTGCCAATCACTGTAGCAAGAAAAATACTGGGTAGCAGAAGCCTGACAGAACCATCAGCTGTACTGGTGGCATATGGAGGAGCATGAATAAAACCCAAAGGTGTGATCAACTTAAAATGCAAAACACAAAATAAAGAAGCTGATCTCCAATTTTATGTCACGGATGTATCCCCCATATCACTGTCAGGCATGGCTGCATGTGAAAAACTCGATCTGGTGTGCAGAGTTGAGGCTGTGGTACTCCCAAAATTTCACATGAAGGAAAGTCCAATTGAAACATATCGGGATGTCTTCACTGGGGTAGGGCAGTTCAAAGGTGAACATCATATTTATATTGACCCTGAAATACCACCGGTGATACATGGCAGTAGGCGAGTATCATTTGGAATCATGGACAAACTAAAAGAAACCCTGGACAAGCTAGAAATGTCTCACATAATTGTCCGAGTCCTTGAGCCGACTGACTGGGTGAACAGCCTGGTAATTACTCAGAAAAAAATGGTGAACTGCGTGTTTGTCTTGACCCATGAAAATTAAATACAGCAATAAAGAGGCAACATTATAACATACCAACACCAGAAGTTCAAAGTCGGTTCACTGGAAAGCAAGTATTCACCATTTTAGATGAGAAGGATGGCTACTGGCAAATTAAGCTTGATGAGGAGTCGTCTCACCACTGTACATTTAACACCCCATGGGGCCACTACAGATTTTGTAGACTTTCATTTGGTATAAAGTCAGCCAGCGAAGTGTTTCAACAAAACAATGAAGAAACGTTTGGCCGCATCAAGGGAGTATACATCATTGCTGACAACATGATAATTGCTGCAGACAGTCAAGAACAGCATGATGAGATTTTAAGGAAGGTCATGGACCGAGCAAGAGACGAAAAAGTAAAATTCACTAAATACAAGTTACAATTCAAAGTTTCAAAAGTCAAATACATGGGTCACGTGGTGACTGCGAAAGGGATTCACCCTGATGAGACCAAAGTGAAGGCAATTGTGGACATGCCCCAACCAACAGACAAATCAGGACTGTTATGTCTATTATGTCTACTGGGAATTATATGCTACCTAGCCCAGTACATCCCAAGGGATGCAGACATTTCTGCCCCACTAAGAAAACTTCTTCAATAGAATTATCTATGGCAATGAGAACATGAGCATCAGCAAGCTTTCATGTGACTAAAGGAAGCCCTAGGTAAAGCTCCAGTACTCCGGTACTTCGATATGAAAAAGCCCATTGCAATCCAAGCAGATGCGTCAAAAGACGGACTTGGTGCATGTCTTCTACAGAATGGAAGCCCAGTTGCATATGCTTCTAGAGCCTTGATGAGCACAGAGCAAAACTATGAGCAAATAGAGAAAGAACTTTTAGTGGTAGTCTTTGCTGCTCACAAACTCCACCAATATGTGTTTGGCAAACAAGTTCAGGTACAATCAGACGATAAACTGCTAGAATCCAGTTTTTGAAAACCTCTAGGACAATCTCCCACTTGACTTCAAAGAATGCTGTTACAGCTCTAGAAATATGATTTACAGATCCAATATACACCTGGGAAACTGATGCACATTGCTGATACGCTCTCAAGAGCACCATTATCAGATACCTCTGAAGCAACTATAAATGTCCAAGATGAGAGAGTAATTCATTCCATGGACAATGAACAAGTCATGGAGGGTCAGCTGATGCAAGA
This sequence comes from Neoceratodus forsteri, assembly GCA_016271365.2. Taxonomy (NCBI): domain Eukaryota; kingdom Metazoa; phylum Chordata; order Ceratodontiformes; family Ceratodontidae; genus Neoceratodus; species Neoceratodus forsteri. The sequence goes on from CM057453.1 coordinate 762,062,688, forward strand.
AATCAGGATGAATACTCAGAGTGACAGTACACTGCAGTTACCTGAAGGGCTAATCAGATAAGGTTGGCCCCAGTACAGAAAACAGGTTGACATCAGAACCAGACCGTACTGGTCATTTCATGATACATTGCAATGTGAAGAAGCATTTCTATTTCGAGGAGAAAGAGTCATAATTCCAGCAAACATGAGAAGTAACATGCTAACAAGAGTGCATGAGGCCCACCCGGGCATACAAAAAACAAAAGCCAGAGTGAGGACAGTGATGTGGTGGCTAGGAATATCAAGTGAAATAGAGCGCATGGTGGAAGGATGTAACATTTGCACAAGGCACCATAACAGGAACCAAAAGGAACGCTGTTACCTCATCCTGTCCCTGAACTTGCATGGAAAAAGGTAGCAGCTGACATTTTCGACTTCAAGGCCCACCCATTCTTGGTCATTGTGGAATATTTCTTTAAGTATCCCGAGATTCTGAAGCTGACAGACAAAACGGCATGGTTAGTAATCGCCAAGATCAAAGCTGTATTTGCCCGACATGGCATATCCAAAGAGCTCATCAGTGATCACCTGCCATTCACGAATTCCACAACTTTGCAAACAAGTGGGGAATCAAGCTCACTATGGCGAGCCCCACATATCTTCAGTCTAATGGAACGGCTGAAAGAGCAGTTCAGACTGTAAAAGCTCTACTCAAAAGGTCAGAGGAAGCAGGTACAGATCCTCATTTGGCTCTGCTAGAGTACAGAAACACACCAGTAGCAGGAATACCCTACTCACTAGCTCAAATGTTGATGGGCAGGATGCTGAGGGCATGACTTCAAGTGACCAAAGACCTACTACAACCAAAGATTCCCATCAGAGCCAGGGAAAGGCTGGTAGTAGCACTGTCCCATTAGAAAGAATACTATAATCGCACAGCAAAGCCTTTACCACCATTGCACCCTGGTGACTTGGTTAAGATGGAAACAGATCAGGGATGGCAACCCACCAGAGTAGAATCAAACTGTTCACAACCTAGGTCCTTCAAAGTGGTCACTCCTGGAGGAACCATTTTCAGGAGGAACAGAAGGCATTTACAATGGAACAACTGAAGCAGAAGAGCCTCATCCATAAGATATCAAACTCATCATGATGCAGTGCCACATTGTGACCCAATGGAGCTGACTGAGCCACTACCAGAACCAGTGAAGTTTACAACCAGAGAAAGACTTGTGCATCTACCTCAGAGATTCAAAGACTATGAGTTATAAAGAGACACTACTAGAAACTGACTCTAAAAGAAAAAAATCTTGAGCTGTGTTGTAAGTCATAGTTCCTAAGTTACTAAAGTTACAAGAGTTACAGAATTTAATGATTACTAGTATGCTATACTGCTTGTTATTAGCTTTAAAACTAAAGAGGGGAGATGTAGCACATGCTACTGTGCATTCAAGATTTACAAGGTGACCATTCACCCGTCATCTGCACTTGGGCTAGTAGCTACGTCAAGCCCCCAAAAAAATAATACATGCCAGGGTACTCAAGATGGGACACCTACAACTACTGAAATCCCATCTAAGCAATCTAGATTGGTCAAAAATAGACTCATTCTAGGACGTAAACAAAGCGCTAGATCTGTTTATCAGCCGATTCACTGAGGCTTGTGATATCCATGCACCGCTAAAAAAAAAATGAAGGTTAAAGGTAGATCTAACCCATGGATAAACACTGAGCTTATCACGTGGCTCAAACAAAGGGACCACCTCTGGCACTGTGCTTGAGCCACAGCTGCCCAAGCGGGCATTCAAAAATACAAACAAGCAAGAAAAAGCTGCACCCGTGCTATACGGATGGCTAAAAGCAAATACTTTAGAGAAGCGCTCTCCAACTCGTGTGGGGATGGGAAAAAATTCTGGAACAACCTTAAGGACTTCTCTGGCAAAGACACCAAATCTCCAACCACCATGTTCAACATTGATGGCACTCCAACGTTGGACCTAGATACCATCTCCAATACGTTCATCACTGCATTCTCCAACCTGAGCAGTGTCCTCCCACCTGACTTCTTCGACGCTCCCACCACCAACCCCACCACTGCCACAGCATCCCAAGCACACTCAGCTCCACAGTTCTTCTTCAAAAGGATCCCAATGTACTCAGCCAGAACCTATATTTGTAAGGCTATCCGCAAAACTGGCTATAGAGGTGACTCACTCGACTTGAAGCTTGCTCACACTAGTCCTAGATGAGATCCTTGAACCCCTGACAATGATCTTCAACCTCTCCCTAAGGTATGGCCAATTCCCATCACTCTGGAAAAAGGCTACCATCACACCAGTGCATAAGAGTGGAGACAAGTCACTGCACACCAATTATAGGCCCATCTCCATCCTCCCCCCATTATCCAAAGCACTTGAACATATAATCTCTGACCAGCTTGTAGAGTTCCTGGAAAAACATAATATTCAGTGCCCGGAGCAGCATGGCTTCCATAAAGAGCACAGTACCACCACGGCATTGTTGGAATTCACTGGTTGTATCCATGACACCTTGGACCAAGGACTTTGTGGTGGGGCCATATTCATTGACCTGACAAAGGCCTTTGATACAGTTAACCACCCCCTCCTACTCAGACAACTGACTGTTCTTGGGCTCTCCAAGGATGCACTGCCCTGGTTTGCTAGCTACCTTGGGGAGAGAGTTCAAAGTGTTAAAATTGCTGGAGTCTCCTCAGTTGAAAAGCCAGTCCTCTTGGGTGTCCCTCAGGGGTCAATACTGGGCCCATTACTCTTTTCTCTCTTCCTTAACAACCTCCCTGGCATCTGCCAACAGAGGATACTACTCTACGCAGATGATGCGGTCCTCTTCTCTAGCAACTGGGACTTTAACCTACTTGAGAGTCAACTGCAACGTGATTTCAACCTGGTGGAAAAATGGTTTGGCTCTTACAAACTTGTCATGAATTAGAGTAAAACTAAGGTCATGTCTTTCTGCAATGCACGTAGCAAGTATAAACCTCTACCCCTCACCATCAAGAATCAAGATGAGACCTCACTTGATTAGGTTCACGAGTTCAAATACCTCTGCATCACCCTGGACAGCTCACTCTCTTACTCCCAGCACATTGGGAAGGTTGCAAAGTCTACCAACATACGCCTTGGCCTGCTCCACAAGTACAAACACTGTATGACTTCTGAAGCCCTTAGACTGGCTATCCACAGCTCTGTTACCTCCATTGTCGACTACGGTCTAGTCAACTATGGCTCTGCCTCCGCTACTGCCCTTAGGAGGATATCTGTGACACTTAACAAGGCCAGTAGACTTCTTACAGAGGATGAATGTCTAATGGACACCTGTGACCTTTACACCAAGGCTGTATGGCTGCCTCTGATTAGTAGAATACAATATCAGACCTGTCTGATGGCCAAAAAATTTCTTCTCAGACTCATGCCTCCAGGTGTGGTGAGACTCCTTACTACCAACAGCAGCACCCAGCCAACACACAGTTCTCAATTCCAGATGTTCCAGGTCCCCAGGCACTGGATCTCGCTGGGTTAGAGATCCTTCATGCACAGGGCTCCGCAGTGGTTCAATACCCTTAACAAAGAAACTATTGCTGCTGCAATGCTAAGCCCCTTTAAAAGGCAACTGCATCTATTCCTCCCCTCTACCTCACATTGTGACTGCCTCCCCTAAGCCATAGTCATCACCCTCTACCCTAGTTGGAACTTTCATCAGCCATTCCAGCCTTGCATTTGTGGCACCAGCCCCCTCCCTGTCTCCCTTGGCCCCCCCTCACCCACCCATCCCCTCTCTATGGACTCACTCATACCTTTGGCCACTAGCCCCTGTCCCTCTCACTCTTTTCATCCCTGTCTGACAATGGCACCTTTCAGCCGGCTTCCTCCTGACTGCTTCCTACCAAGTATACCATTTCACCATGAATTCTGATAGAAGCTAGCTAGTGTTGTTCTACTTCAACATATTCACTGAACTATTTATGTACAAGTAATCTGTATGTTATGACTGTTACCATTGTTGTATGTTACCCCCCCATCCTCCGACGTGGAACCTTTGTAAACGAGCAGCTCCTGCTCAAAGGTACTTGTAATCCTAGAGTTTAATAAATAAATAAATAAATAAGGTATGGAGCCAGGATCATGTGACTAGGGGAAGTCTTAGTGTGAGGTGGACATGTTGTTGTATTGTATTGTGTTGTATGGAGTCTTGTGTGATGCTGTTAATAAATGAAGGAGCTAGAAGCTACTAGAAGTTAATCCAGCATGTGGTCTCAGCCATTCTAAAAGTTAAGAACATAACATAACACTCGCTGTACCCAGACAGGCAGAAGACCACTGGATTCCTGGCTTTTCAGAATGCTGATGGGGACCGGGGCCAACACGATTCACCTCCACTTCACGGCCTTTCCCTGTAGGTGGCCGCAAATTGCGAATTGATTCTCTGCAGGGGCTGTCTCCCCAAGGCTGGTCTCTCTCCAGGAAGATGACTGGGCTGCTGCAGGAACAGTCTCTTTGGGCCGAGAGTGACATAGGTCCAACACTGGAAACAAAGTGATGAACAGTTTTAAACTAGCTCTTTTGGTTGCTTGCAGTCTCCACTGCAGTCGCCAAGGAAAACCCATGGTGGTCTCTCCCTCTTGGCGATGGCAAGAGACAATTTTCACAGAAGCAGGCTTCACTTGCATCGGGAGTCCCTGGAGCAATCTCTTACAGCAGTCGGTCCCACTTTGGGACAGTTCAGAAACAAGTATTTTCTCTCTGGTGTAAAAAAAGCTTTCTGGATCAGCATTAACGGCCGAGAAATCCACTTTCTGCTTTTAGGCAGTTCTTGGTCAGATCGACCCCCTCAGGAGTCAAAATCTACCACAGAGAGGCAAGTTAAGCCTTTTCCCTGTGTTCCTCTTAGCCCACACACTGGCTGCTTCCTTCTCGTGGCTCGATCTGAACTCCCAGCCTAACTGCTTCAACAGTCTTTTTCTCTCTGTTTTTAGGCAATCTGAGTTCTTCAAGACTTGCAGGGAGGCAAAACAGGCCATTTCTCTGCAAACTGCAACTACGACACACTTTGTTCTCTTCAGCTTACGATCTCCAGCAGAACTGACTTGTTTACACACAGTTCCAACAGAAGGACTGGGATCTCTGTATTCTGGTTGGCTGTCTGCACTGTCAATCATAGTCTGAGAGCTCTCATTGGTTAATTTAGGTGCCAACAAGGAAAGTTCACAGTTTCACCCACGTGGCACTGTAATGAGGACCCCTTGGTTCTGACTGGTCCAAACACAGAGTCTAGGACCAAAGATAGCAGTTCCCATAGTGGAGGAATAGATAGGCAATGTAAACAACTAATTTATTTAGTAACTGTAAGACTTAAAGAGTAAATATCTGGATCACCTGATTGTATGTATTGTATTGCTTCTGTTCCCTGGGTTGCCCCTGAAAAAGGGACCTTCGGGGCCCAGTGGGCCAACCCAGTCATCAAAATTCAATAAATAAATATCTACAGTACATGAATGGGCTCCTTCTGCTCTGTAATCAACGGCAGAATGGAGTAGATCAGGGCTTTGCCTGGCTGGTCGTGAGCTCCGTTGAACTCAGACCCAGCCCAGGCTATTTACACTATACAACACTACTGGAGCTTCTTAAAGGGACAGTGCAGTGGCATAGCTCTGCACACGCACGCAGAACAACTGGACATCACTGTACATTGATTTGTCTTCTCTTTCTGGATGTCTGCCAGGCAGTGAGCATTAGAGGAGCTCAAGGAGATACTCAAGGCAAGCTCCCCGAATTTCCGGGGCTACATACACATATCAGTCAGCTGAGGAAGCAATTTCTGAGCTACAGAAAAAAAGCATAAAGATTCCCAACAAAACCACTAATGGCTCCTTGACCAGCAGACTGCCCTCCAGATGGCGTACTGTCTCAGCAGCAGAGACATGACAAGCTCAAACTGAACAGACCAAGTCTAATATTATTCAGCAATTCATGGCCTTTCGCTGGACAATAGATAAGGACTGATTTATATTTCCCTTCATGGATTTAATACTCATTTTCTGGGAGTGGAGGTAGGTGTTGGTAGTCTGGGAGCAGACTTCGAAACCCGGGAAATTGCAACACCTGACTTGAGCTGCTTTTTTCTGGCATGCAACTTGAGTCACTTACACTATCATTTTAAAATAAAGCTCCAAGGCAGCTTTCAGCTAATCCTATCTGCTGTGGGATGATATCCTATATGGTGTCCAAGTGGTGGACAGTTGACAAAAGCCAGGCCTCCAATCCTGATGCTAAGACTCACTTTGTTATGTTCTCATTATCTGCAGCCTGAAGGAGATACTAACACTCACAGTTCTCAACTGGTTTTCAATTAGGTGCCTTAACAGCACATACTTTTTGGGCTCACTGCTGACTAGAAGCACTGCTTGTTAGATTAATTTCCCACAGTGGGTTCCGAGCCCCAGCCCATAGGTGCCCCAGCACTGCCTATCTCTGACCCCAATGTATTATGATTACTGTCATGTTGGACTTGCTGCTACTTGGGTCCTCACCCACGTTACTGGAATGCCCAGTATTACTTTCACCATACAACAGCTCTATTTCTTTTTTTTTTGCCAGCTTTTAATGGCTTTAGTTGCTGGTGTCTCTCCACAAAAAAATCATGCCAGTCCTTTGATGAGTTTTCTGATAGCTCGAGGGGACTCTGTGTACTGGCCACTCCATGCAAGAAATTCTGAATACTGAGTAATGACCACTTCTTAGCACTAGATGGGGCTATCTACTATAGTAGCTGTGTTAAAGCCTGCAACAGCTCTAATGTCAGTGAATACACTAAAGCGCAGCTCTGCACTGAACAGGAATCTTACTTTTGTTTCTTGGACACATGCTGGGATTTATATATATGGCCCTATATTTGTTACCTTGTGACCAGCTACAGCTGTATTTCCAGAATCAATAAATTACTGTAGGACAGCAACTTGCAAAGACAGCCTTACAGACCTTAATAGAGCAAGCTTTACTGTTTGATATATTTAACTCTTTTCTATTTTCAGCAGCTCGGTTTACCTTCACTTACCCAAGAGACATGGGAGAGTCATTTATTAGGACTGCATGGCCAGAGCTCCGCAGATGTATTGCTGTAATTCTTTGTAGGAGTATTGTGGAAGCACATGACCAGATCACTGTCTGGCATGCTTCCACACTGCTCTGGCACAGGTCCACTCACTGTGTTTATGCAACCCTTCCCCTCTGTTAGCTGCATAGACACACCCACTTCACTGGGCACTACTTTTTATTTTGCAACTGTGGAGGTGGCGGTGGCCATGCTCAAGATGGCCGCCGATTCAAACTGCGTATGCATGAGCATTGTGCATGCTCAGTTCTGTCATCACCACCATCTTGAGCATGGCTGGCTCCGGCTCAGCGAGCACTCATAAAAGTTCTGAGCAGCCATGTTGGCTCTGACCAGAGATTGTTTATTAGGAGCCAGCAGACATCTACGGGATTATCCTCCTGCAATTCAGAGTTTAAGCCTGATCATAGTATAGAATGCTCTTTATACTTATATTATGGCTGCTCCACCTTACCAACAGGTTGTTTTTCCTCATAGCCTATAGGCTATGATTTTATGACACTATATTTAATTAGTAACTAAAATGGAATTCTCTCTTTGGTTTTCTGAAAAGAACCGGCAGAGGCATTCTATATTTTTATTATACTTTAAGTAACTCATAGGATGCTTTGACATCTTAATATGATTTCAGGGGATGCAACCATACTGAACTATTCCAGGTCCATGACGTCTAGTGTTTACCACCTTACCCTTTTTTTTATTTTATTATATCCCTTTTTTTGAGAGGATGTTTCCCCTCAAGGAGGCCCAGGAGATCTGGTCACACCTCCTTCTCGGGAGAACATTTTCTACCAACACTTACTTACCCCGAGACCATACAGAGCGATATGTTTTTCTACCCTACATTGGAAGTCAATTTGTTTTTACATTACCCCGAGACCATAGAGAGTGATACGTTTTGCTCCTCTACACTGGAAGTCAATTTGTTTTTACAAGACAGGACCCCTGTCATATAGGGACCTCAGAGCAAGGGACATACTTACAATCCAGTGGACAAATTGGAGTTAGTTCTATTAAAACCTATTTCACACATCAGTGATCCCACCCTGAGATGTTGGCTTGTATTGTTCACCTGTGTTTCTCAAGTTCAGGATGCCCAGTTGGTGCCATTGTTACAACTGTTCCATACCATCATTATATGGTTTCCTTTAGCCCAGACCAACCTACTATTTTTAGGTTGTTTTTCACTTTTACATAAAATTCAGAAACAGAGACCCAGGTTCTTCTTTGGATCCTTATTCCAAAGCAATTGGCTTCACAAGCCTAGGGTTGTGGGTCATTTCCTCAGAGGGACATTGCAAACCTCTGATTACTCCGCTGTATTAGGTCCTAATGGATGGGAATTGGGGGACAACAATCTCTTCTTGCCTTGTGGAGGGTGGGAGAGACCCTATTCTAGTAGTAAATATTAAAGTGGTGTTCTTCAGCAGAACTACCTTCAAAAATTATCACTCATGGCAATTTCTCCAGTAAGGATCCTTTCCCACAACATAAATGGACTCAACAATCCAGTGAAACAACCCCAGACGTTTCAGGCCTTCCGCTGTCAAGCTCCTGATTTAATTTATTTACAAGAGATCCATCTCTCCTCAACAGAGCACCTCAAATTAGAACCTAACAGCAGATATAAGGTGTTTGCCTCCTCCTATTATAATGGGAAGTGCAGAGGCACTGCGATTCTCATTCCAGCTACTGTACCCTTTCAACTACAGTAAGAATATACTGACCCATGTGGTAGGTATGTCATTCTGACAGGCCAAGTATATAACTCAGTAGTTACTTTAGCTAATGTATACTTCCCTCCAAACTCCGATACTATAGTGTTTAAAAAATCCTTGGGGAAATTATTGGATCTCCTTCAAAGGCAGTTATTGCTGGGGGGAGAGTTCAATATAACAATGTTTCCTGATCTGGGCACCTCTCAACCTACCAGGTATTGCCAATCTGCAGCTCAGAAATATTTGAAAATACAATTGCCTCAGATGGGTTTGATTGATGTTTGGAGACAGCTTTACCCTACAACAAAAGCATGCATCTACTACTCTGTGAGACATTGGAGCTCCTCTAGAACAGATCACCTTTATACTCACATGTGAACACTTGGCTAATGTTCAGGACTTAATATACGATACTAAGATTTTATCAGATCATACTCCATTAATCTTGAAAGTGAATTTAGGTAAAAGGTGTATATCCTCCTTTTGGAGACTTAACACTTTATTATAGAAAATGAATAATTTTGTTCACATGTGAAGGACAAGCTTAATCACATTTTACCAGACAATGTCTCCCAGAGATTACAGACCCCATATAGTGGAATACTATAAAAACCATTATAAGAGGTGAAATTATAGTGTTCTTCTCAGAACAAAAAAGATTCAGAGAATGGCAGTATACCTGGTTAATGCAGGAATTTCAGACACTGCAACATTTATATTTAAATAAAGATCGGGAACATCTGAAAAAAATTTACTCTATTAAAGCTGAGCTGCAGCCATCATGGACTCTAAAATACAACAACATCTATTATATTTCAAACATATTATGAAGGAGGTGCCCGAGGCACTAGACTTTTAGGTAGGCATACAAGAGCCTACAAGAGAACTTCATGTGTTCTACAAATTAGAGACTGTCTCCAGCCAGATGTTTCTTGATCTCCCTGACATTCAGAATACCTTTTAAACATATTATCAAATTCTATATGCAGAACTGTCACCCCCAAACCCCAGTCAGGTAGTTGAGTTTTTACACTGTTTATCCCTGCCTAAGCTTACTTTGCTTTAACAGGAGTGGTTGTTAGCCCTACTTCCCTTGAGGAGCTGAACACAGCATTAAAATCCACAAAGACCCACAAATTCCCTGACCCCGATGGATTTTCTGTTAAATGGTACAAAGCTTTTCCAGAAATCTTAACTCCCCTACTTTTAAACACCTATAGGGTGTTACATTAGAGAGAAATCTCTCCTTCCCCCCATTGTGGGCTTCTGTGACTATCTCAGCAATATTAAAACCTGGAAAAGATCCCATGAGCCCTACTTCATGTCGCTCTATATACATCTTAACTATGGGTTATAAACTATTTGCATCTATTTGTGCAACTCATAGAATCATAGAATCATGACGGCAGAAAAGGACCCCAATGGTCCATCGAGTCTGCCTCTCCCCCCCCTCATCTTCCTCATTTAGAAGGCCTTCTCCAAGACTTAATACACACTGACCAGTCGGGCTTTATTCAACAAAGACAAACACGAGACAATATTCGTCGAAACTTGTTCCTAACTGAATATGCCCAACAACACTCTATTCCCATGATGATTCTCAGTCTTGACACTGAGAAAGCTTTTGATAAGGCTTCCTGTGGGTTTTTGTGGGATACTCTTATTGAATGTGGCTTTCCCTCAAATTTTTTTATCTCTTCTTCAAAAGTTGTATTTTACTCCACAAGCATATATCAAAACGAATGGTTCGTATGCATCACCGATAGTTCTACAGTGGGGCACCTATCAGAGATGTCCATTATCCCCTTTATTATTCTCCCTATATATAGAACCACTGGCCTCTGCCATATATCAAAACAAATTGACAGAAGGCATCCCGATAGGAAGTACCAGTTTTAAAATATCGCTTTATGCCAATGTTATTTTACTTACACTTCTTTCCCTAGATATTTCTATGCTGGCAGCATGGTCAGAACGCCAACAATTTGGATGGCTCTCAGGCCTCACATTAAATACACATAAAACTGAGGTTTTATTATTTAATTATAGTGAATGGTAGAACGTTGTATTTCACAGAAATCCATCATTTACCAGTGTTGTTGTACCACTGATGAGATATTCAATGTTGACATACCATCGATCGGATGTCACATCAATGGTACATGATAGAATCTGGTCACGTGGCCATCTGGTCGGTGCCTCGCATGATGGAATGGACAGGAATCAGTTTGAAGTCATGCATCATTTAACAGTCACAAATGTTGTTGTGAAAGCCACTTGGTCATTTAAAACTGATGCTCTGCAGCAATAATGGCACAAAAGGTAAGAAATATTGTAATATGAAAAAAGGAACCCTCAATGCCCATACACTATAAAGAACAATAAATGGGTATCGATGAACAACCGCACTGAGCCGGCATTTCGTAGTCTCCTGGGCAACTTCTGCAAACCTCTCGAGCTGCGCTCTCGAGGTTTACATGAGTTGACAAGGTGACCACTTGATGGCAGCATAGCGCAGTTGTTCATCGATGCCCATTAGCTATCTTGACACTCGATCCCAGTGTGTCAAGATTAATAGCACACTCTCCGACACCCGTCCCATTCTCTCTGGGGTCCCCCAAGGCTCCATCCTGGGCCCCCTTCTCTTCTCGCTGTATCTGAACACCCTGCCCAGTGCATGCTCTGGCAAAATTCTGCTGTATGCAGACGACGCTGTCCTTTTGCCACCCACCGTAATCCCATCTCCCTACAGGACTCCCACAGCAGTCTTTCAACAGTGCCGAGGCTTGGTTTAAGGAGCGAGACTCACATCAATCTTAAGAAAACCAAAACTATGCTCTTTTCACACCCCCAAAACAAAGCTAGCAACCACCCACTCTATATCCTTCCAAGCACCAACCAACCACTGGAACAAGTCTGCTCCTACAAATACCTTGGGGTTACCTTCGATTCAGCCCTCACATTTCACAACCACATCGACGCCCTAACATCCGCCACCAACATACGGCTTGGCATCCTATTCCGCCATAAAACCTGCCTTCCACCAAATGCTCTCCTGCTAGCTGTTACATCGTCCGTTCTGTCCCTTATAGACTATGGTCTACCAGTATACGGTGCTGCCAACACCACTGCACTCAACAAAATTCACCTAACCCTGAATAAAGCGCAGATTAATTACTGGTGCCCCCAGGCTCAAACACACCTGTCAGCTATATGTCGATGCTAACCTGCTTACCCTGGATGAGCAGTCCGATACCAGACCTGTCTCTCACCAAAAACCCTACTCGGCTCTCCCCTGGGGTAATGGCATCCATCCACCAGAGCCTCCCACCATTGCAACACGGTCTTCCTACAAGACCACTCTAAAGGTCCCCAGAACGAGAACCAGCCGTGGCCAGAGGTCCTTCAGCTATAGAGCCCCAACCTGGTTTAACTCTCTCCCTGCCACCATCACCAATGCCATCACCATCTCCACATTCAAAACCGCACTTCGGAACCACATCTTCAGCACTCGTAACTGCTCCTGTCTCTGAACATAGCCTCCACCTCTTTCTCTTGACAATGCCCCCCGGGCAGCTCTCCACCCTACCATCCCCTCCACCACTTCCCTGTACACCATGCCTAGGTTTAACCTGGCCAGTGCCAGCTGTTTTCAATGTTTATCTACCAGAATGCTCACTTGATACCGACTTGTGTAATACCTGTTATCAATTACATGTACCCTGTACCCAATTGTATTTGTCTGACCACTATGTGACGTGGCACCTCTGGTGAATGCCTATTGATTCTTTGCAAATCTTTGCTATGTAACCGAAATGCAATGTATGTCTTTATGTGACAAAGTACCTTTGGAAACGAGCCTCTGGCTCAAAGGTTGTAAACTGATTCTTAAATAAATAAATAAATAAATTAATTATCCTCTATATTACCCCTCTCCATCTCTGAAAAAAACTTCTGTTTTAAATGGAGAAGCACTAAATTGAAACACTTGGGAATACAGATCCTCTTTTATTTAACTACTGTAATCTAGCTCTATTGAATTGCAAACCTATTACACATATAGTAACACAGAATGTAGCCCAATGGACTCATCTCCCTCTCTCTTTCCTGTCAAGAGTGGCCATTGTCCACATGAATATTTTACCCCACATACTTTATCTTTTATGTGTGCTCCCAGTGTTCCCTGAAGCATACTATATTACACATTGGAATAAATTAATCTCACAATTTATTTGGAGGGGGGACATAGGCACCAAATTCACTTCTCCATTTTACACATTCCTACTGGTTTAGGAGGGGTAAACTTTCCTAATTTACTGAATTATGCTAGAGCAGCACATCTTAGAATAGTTGTCATTTGGCTAAACTCCCATACTACTCCATTATGGAAATGTATTGAATTTGTACTTAATGATATGTTCGAGATAGGCAAACTCTTGTTTTCAGGACCAAAGAACATTATTCAAGCTCTGCAATCTGCCTTCCCCCCACCCAGCTTCACACTTTTACTATTGTAGACTGATTTCTGCTAAATCTGATTTTTTTTCAGCGCACTTGGATCATACCTTTAATAGATGGCATCGCTTAGGCTTAATGTATATCTTTCAGTTTTTGGTTTAACAGGAGTTGCTGCCTTTGAATACCTACAGAAAACTTACAGTCTCATGTGAAGGGAACACTTCAGGTACTTACAAATTCGAACGTTCCTTCATCATAAAGAAGAACCTAACACGCACCTTTTAAACCTCATCCTACTGTTTCTCAATATTGATTTACACTATTCAGGGACATCCTGGGCACCATTTACTTAGCAACTTATTAAAGGCCTCTAGGAATTTCTCAGAGACATCACACAGAGGCATCAAATTTTAAAAGAAATCTATATTATGGAACACATAATGACCTCTCTTCTGCTACTTGAAAATCTGAGTAGTGGTAGCAGACTGGAGGGTGTCAGATGTGGTTCCACTGCGCAAGAGCAGGGACAGGGATGATCTTGAAAATTACAGTGTGGTCCCTCCGGGATCAATCCTGGGACCCACCTTCTTCAATACGTACATGAGTGATGTAGGGGGAGGAGTAAATGGGGACGTGGTCTTCTTTTGGATGATTCTAGACTCTTCGGGGAGGTAGATACATCATAAGGGATTGCTAATATGCAAAAGGATGTGGAAAGATTAAAAATTGGTTAGGCATCAGGCAGCTGATGTTCAATGCCTAGAAGTGCAAGGTAAAAAAGAAGCCTAAGACAGTCTACTGGATCGATCAAGTGAGGGTAGGACAATCTACAGATGAAAGGGACATGGGGGTTTGCAGTGTAGGAAGGCTTATGAGGAAGCCAGCAGAATGTTGGGGGTGTATAGGTAGGGGTTTTACCAGCAGCAGAGAGGAGTGGATCCTTCCACTGTACAAGTCCTGATAGGCTGCACCTCAACAACTATGCAGTTCTGGAGCCCACATCTGAGGAAGGACCGGGAGGGGTCAGAGGCAGTCTAAAGGAGGGTGTAGCGTAAATTTATTCTAATGTTTTAATACAATGAATTGGAAGACTGGTTGAAGTGTCCCAGAAAATACTGGGAGGTCAACCAGGTCAAATTCTGTAAGTTTGCACATGTGGCCAAATGGGTCCCATTGTTTATCTCAGGGTTTACAAGGAGGGTCCTTTGGACAATGAACTTTATCTGTTCCTGGGTGTCTAATGACAGGGGGCCACCCTGGGACAGTGAAACTGTTGACAAACATTTGATGCCAAAAGCATAGCAAATTGGAGGCTATCTGAATATATGTTTTATTGCTGAAACACGGGAACTGAGATTTTCCTAATGATGGGAACACAGTAAGGGTCTGGTTTCCAGCAAAACCTGTATGATCCTGTTTACAAACAAAATGTTTTTATTTGTGAGAAACGTATCCTAATGAGAAAGGTAAAAAACAGATATGTACTGAGACGCATTGGAGTTTTTTTATACAAGGAGGCTCTCATTGTAAGCCACGGTATAAGGGAGTCAGTGTGACAGGCTGATCGACAGTATGAAACTAGAAGGGGAGCGCTCTGATGTGGTCAAGTTCTCCAAAGACAAGAGATTGCACCATTTCCATATCTTCACCTGTAAGCTTGACCTAGCTATAGGAAAGCTAAGTTTGTGTTCTTCTGGTTTAACTGTGATTATTTTCAATGTTTATCCTGTAAGAGCTTTTATTCTATTCTGGACGATGTGTAAATATATTGTATAAATAATGTAGTTCTTATTTAGCACAATATACAGACTAGTTGTGCATTTTAATAACAAATGGTATAGTTTGTGAATTTCTGGGATAACCATCGCTCCTAGGAAAGGGAAGGAAGGAAGGAAAGGGAACATTATTAAACCAAAAGTAGCACATTAAGCCGAAGCTGGTCTCCAGATGCAACCTGGGAGCACAAGGAAGTTAAGTGACTTGCTCAGGATCACATAGTATGCACCTAGGCAGCTGTGGGATTCAAACCCAGGTCTCCAGATCTGCAGCGCAGAGCCTTAACCCACAGCGCTATACTGCTTCCAGCATGCTAAATCTAGTTTAGACAATTTGAAAAAATGCATTCCTTGTTGATAAAGGAAAAGGAGTGAAGTGAAGTTTGATAAGACAGAATCCACACTTCACCTGGGGTTCAAGCAGCTGGCCTTGGCTTTATCCAGGGGCTCTGGTGACTGGGCTCTGAGGGTCCAGGTGTCTGGGGTGCACCGCTTTTGCAGAGGGTCAAGTGTGGGCACAAGGACACAGTGAGGGGTGAACATATGTGAAGATATGTGGCATCCAGCTGTGACAGGGGCGCTGGCTGGGGTGAGGACAGGTGGGTTTGTCACAGTGACTAAAATGATACAGAGCCAGCAGGGAAAGGCTGCAAAACATGAGCACATATTTCTTGGAAGACAGAAGCGAAAAGGGGCATATGATACAAATGTTTAGGTTTCTTTAAAAGATCAACAGGATAGACTCCTCTGAGCTGTGCACATGATATGAGAGTTTGTGCACCGGGGGCAAAAGAACAAGTTTGTAGGGGAAGTTTCAGGAGGGACATGAGAAAGTATTTCTTCACTGAGCAGGTGGTGGCCAAACAATGTTTTGCCTAGCAGACTGGAGGGCTATCTGAATATATGTTTTATTGCTGAAACATGGAAACTGAGATTTTCCTAATAATGGGAACACAGTGAGGGTCTTGTTTCCAGCAAGAAGGTTAAACATTGGGCAGAATTTTCAGAAGTATTAGATCGCCGCAAGCCCCGGTGAGCCGATGATACGGCGCATGGGGCTTATGGCAATCTAATGGGATTTTCTATCCCATGCAGCAATTGCTACAAGTTAGACTAACTTTTTCTAGTCTAACATGCAGCAGTCCTGGTGGCCATTTTTATGGAGCTTACACCAAATACTGTATTTGTCGCAAGCTACCATAATTCGTGGAAACTGACACACCTGTGCCTGAGATTTGACTATTCAAAACAAGCATTTATCAGTGCCACATGTTTGCCATTTGTATTGCCATTTTACTGGGTCCTGCTTGTATATATTTTTGTTTTATAATAACCCAAGATAGACCAGATGAGATATAAAAGGTCATTTGCTATGGGGTCCTGATTTTACAGTTTTATACTGCATTTACCCAGGATAGTAGCAGTGAGATGCGATATCTTGTTTTTAGTGTGCCCTACTTTTATAATGTATTTTTCTGGGACAGATCATTTTAGATGCAATATCTCCTTTTCAGTGGGGTTCTGCTGCAGAGTCCTGTTTTTGCAGTTTTGCAATATATTTATCCAGGATAACCCAGCTGAGATACAATAGCTCTTTTTCGATGGGGTCCTGCTTTAACACATCTTTGTAATGCATTCACCCAGTATAGCACAGCTTAGATGCTATTTTGCTTTCAGTGGGATTTTGCCAGTTTTTACTCTGTATTTACCCAGAATAGCCCAGCTGACAGGCAAGTTACACTTACAGTTGGGTCCAGCATTTACAGTGTATTTTTCCCAGGATAGAACAGTATAGATGTACTGTTTAGTGGGGGCTCTACTTTACTGGGATCCTGCTTTTACATAGTTTTACTAAATATTTACCCAGGATAAACCAGATGAGATGCAGTGTCTCATTATCAGTGGCATTCTGCCTTTACATATTTTTAGATTATAATAACTGGTGACTCCCTATAATAAATGTCTGCAGACTGCTTTTCAAATGACATAATAACCTGGTAAATGCTGTAATAACTAGATACTGGATTATCACAGCATTTTCTGCCTCATGCTGTCACTGCTCTGAAACACAGAAACACAGAAAATACACTAGCTCGAGACCAAACTGCCTAAGCCAAACCAAACCACAAGTCACTCACTTACTCACCTGCCCATTCTCTAGCCATCCCACAACATTGACTTTTCCTGTCAACATGAACAAAATATTCTTTAAAAGAGCTACCAGCCTGATGAAACAGTAAGTTGCTTCTACTGTAACAAAAGCCACTCACTATGGCTCACTGCTGAGGGACGCACTTGCTCCCGACACAAATACAGCTTACAATTTTTTTCTGTAACAAAACCTTGCATTAGTTATTATAAAAATTAAGCCTGTGCAAGGATTGTGTTGTGAGGATTTTTCACACACCCTTGGGGCACAATACACAAAGCCCCCCCCCCCCCGCAGATCGACACAAGCTGCAGAAACAGCAGCTTGCATTGATCGTCAATGTGCCAAGGACCCTGCACCCAACTCACTATCGGAGGGATCCTGGTGCCAAACTCCCACGGCTTGCAGAAACTGCAGCCATGCATCAAAGTCAAGGCACACACGAGAGGTTTGCCGCGAGCTGTGGGGCAGACAGGCGGCACCGGTACCCACAGATCAAGACCCGTCTGGAGGCTGGCAGGGTTGTGGGGATGGGACAGGGGATGAGGAGGGCAAGTAGGGCACAGATGGGTGGTGCGGGGTGGCAAAAGTTCTTCAAAGGGGACATTGCACAGCTATTGCTGTGCCTGTGCTGTCCATGGGGGGTGCAGACACATGCCCTGTGGGCATGTCCCCTCCCATGGCGGGATACCGCCAGGTGCTCCAGTGCCACTCCACAACTGTCTGGGTCCTGCATGGGAATGGGATGGGGTGGGTGATGACTACAGGGGTAATGCACAGTCCATTAGACCAGCTCTAGGCTGGTCTAACTGTAGCAGGCCCACACAGCCTGTTGGGGAATGCTTCATGAATCTCAATGAAGGGGTTGCCGCAGTGCCACCCTGGTGCATGCCCCCTTCTGCCATTATGCACTGGTGCAACTGTTGCAAGAACAGCGTAAGCCCGGCAGGCACAGACTGGCCCCCAACTGGTGCAGGCTGCATTTCTGAATCAGAAATAATGCAAGATGTAACACAGTGAGCCACTTGCATTATATTTCTTTGACACAAGCACCTTGCATCATTCCTGATACTTTCTGAATTGGGCCCCTACTGTGTGATAATCTCATAAACCTCTTCAGCTTTGCTCGAGAGGTTTATGGATTATCACACACCTTGAGTGTGTGAAAAATCCTCATAACACACACCTGCACAGGCATTACTCTCTATATATTTAACCAGGATAGGCCAGCTGAGAGGCAATATCTATATTTCAGTGGGCTCCCACATTTTGACTCCAAATGTCCAACATAGTCTTTTTATGACCTGACATTATTATCAAGACAGGTGGAATTTTTTAAATCTCATCCAAAAGGTGAATTTGTAGTGCAACAATGAAAATATGTTTTGAAGGGAATATGAAAAAGGACACCTGTCACATTCATGAGGTGGGGTAACATAAGGAATACGTTGAACATTGAGGCCAAAATCTACAAAAATAGTTATGAGTAAACATTGGAGCAATTCAATATTTCTTCATAACTTAGTTATTTTTTCACATTTTGACCACAAACTTTCAATATAGTCTTTTTATGACCTCTCCTTCCTAACATGACAGGTGTCATTTATAAAATAGTGTCCAAAAAAGTCATTTTGCGCCACAAGTGTGAAAACACATTTTAGCCAGGATCTAAAAAATGACACCCATCACGTTGATGAGGTAGTGTGAAAAAAATGGTTTTGTTGAAAATTTGGGGTCAAAGTATTGAAAATTATCAAACTTATGAGCGAGCATTGAAAAATTTCAATGTACCATCATAATTTAGTTTTTTTATTATTTTTAACCCTGAATTTTCAACAGTCTTATGACCCCACCTCATGAACTCAGTAGGTGAAACTTTTCAGATCTCGCCTGAAAGGTGATTTGAAGAGTGTGTTGGTATAAAGAGTCTTCATTGTCTAGCGGTCCTTCACGCAGTGGTCTTCCGCATGAAAGACAATGCAATAAGGATAGTAAAATTGCTTGCCTTGAGTTTGCTGGAGTCAGACAGTAGGCAGCCGGTCTGCTGGCCACTCTGTCTCTCGCCATATCTGTCATAAATCTGTCCCTTGCACTAATGTACGGACATAATCTGCAAGACTCGTTTAAAAGTTTAATGCCTCTTCTCTTAATTGTTTCTGCCATAGTACCTGATATTTCATCAGCAATGTCTGCTGCTGTCACAGTTCGTTTTATTATACCTTGCTGCTTATTATAAAAGTTGCATTATTTCTGCAGCTGCCAGAGTTCCTCTCACTATTCCTTTGCTGCTTGTTTTAAAAGTTGCTTCATTTCTGCAACTGCCACAGTTCCTCTCATTATACCTTTAACGCTTAAAGGAAACACTGGAAAAGACACAGCTTTACCCAGGCGCTACAAAAATGCTTGATTAGTGCTTTCAGAAGTTGTTTTTTTTTTTAATTCCCTCTGATTGCTTTTTTCAGTAATTTAAACAGTGGCCTTCAACTTTCAGTTTCTATTGCTGGCAGCCACCATTTCATGACTAGCAGTGAGCTTCCCGAGCTCACTTTATGCTAATATGTTCTGCCAACCAATAACAGAGGTCAAACAGGCATATTAGCATAAAGTGAGCTCAGAAAGCTCACTGCTGCTCATGAGATGGTTGGCTGCCAGCAACAGCATGTGGAAGTTGTGAGTAGCTGTTTTAAATAATTAAAAAAAATTGTTACTGTCTGACAGCACTAACTGAGAGTTTCTGTAGTGTCTGAGGAAAGCTGTCTTTTCTAGTGTTTTCCTTTAATTTGAAAGTTGCATTGCAGTGGGGTTTTCCCATGGAAATAATACATGGACCAGATTATTTGGGTGCTCAACTGGCAATCTGTTTTATTACACATTCACAATTTATACACACTTCACTCTTCATCATTTTCATAGCAATTCCAAAATATTTCATATTCACATTTTATTTACAACTTTTAAAACCCATTATTTTTCTCAACCTAATTCTTTTCATGTTCTGGATGCTTGACCTGACACCCCTTTCTGGTTACTAATCTCTTTCCTCTTATTTTTCCTCCCTGGAGTCAGATACCAAGAACCCGAGCCCCAGCTCACTCTATCGGAGATGCCCTCCCCTATGGTGCAGCCACAGCCGGATGTTGACCCAGTCCATGCCTGATTCTTACTACCCTGCCCCCCCCCGAGCCCCCTATCTCCCCTTCTTCTGCTCCTCCCCCTTATTTCTTTCTCCCTTCTGACTAAAACTTTTTAGCTGCCCCGCCGATCTGGCAACATGCTTGTCTTATCCTATATGTTGGCCTCTTGCCAGCAACCCATCGATGAAATGTTAATAAACTTTGTTGGTCATTACCTGCTGCCCTCTGCCGCAGCCCACTGTGCCAACCCTTCTAATATTGCTCTCTTTAGACAACCTGTACATCAGCCGATGCCCTGGTTGTCACCCTCATCCAGTGATCCATTTCAGTTCCCTTTCATCCACATCACTCTGTCTTCCCTTTCCCTGCTCCCTGTTCTTCCATTGGGTGGGAGGTGGGTAATTCAATTCTAGCAAGAGAAGGGCTCTCCCTCTCACAGCCCCTTATAGTCCCTGCAACAACCATTTTGGACCTGCCCTGACCAATCACCTTGCCCACCCCCATTACTCACACTGTGAGTCATCTGTTTCCACCCCTCCTCCTTCCTCTGCCTCACTGTTCCCTCCCTGGCCCCACCCTCCCCCCATTCCCTTCCCTCCACCCCATCCTCTCTACACTACCAGCGCCCTTGCCATTTCCATAGGGAAACCCCTGACAATTCAGGTTGCCCTGAAATGGGCAACCCCATTTATTTCTGCTGCTACTATAGTTTGTTTCCCATTTTACCGCTGCTGTTTAATTTGAAAGTTGCATTATTTCTACTGCTGCCACAGTTCATCTTCCAATTATACCTTGCTGCATATTTGATATTTCAGTCTACTGCCTACCTGTATGGTCTAGACTCTCCCTCTATCACTAACTAGAGCCAAACACCCTACCTGGGATACACCTATATTTGCTATTTCAGCCTACTGCCTACTTCGATGGACTAGACTCTGAATCTCTTAGTATCACTGTCTATTGCCAAACACCCTATCTGGGGTAAACCTATTTTGCTACTCTGGCCCACTGCTTACTTCTAGGGTCCTGTCTCAGGAACTGGGATGGGCCAGCACCCTACATAAAGTCGGCTTGCTTCTCATTTAACTAATACAGTATAAATTTTTGTTCACCCTTACTACTTAGTCATCTCATCTGCTATCACTCGTAGTGCTACTTACTTGTACTCGCTACTCTGGATTACGTTATAATAATAATGAATAATAATATAATATGCTTTATTTATTAAGCGCAATGCTGGAAATCAAAGCACTGTACATAATTAAAGGCATCATTAAAACAAAACAACATAACTTAAAATTATTCACAATATGATTTAAATAGGTCTGTTAGAATTACCAGAAGATACTGTAAACTACATGCTGAATGCTTGCTTAAACAAATAAGTTTTTAGGCCTGCTTTAAAGCTCTCCACAGTCTTGCACACTCTAATCTGATGAGGTAGAGAGTTCCACAGGTACAGGGCACTAAACATGAAAGCCCGGGCCCCAGATGTTTTCAGTCACACCCAGGGAACCTCTAACAACCTCTCGTCAGTTGAGCGGGGAGGATGGCCAGGGCTGTAGGAAGTCTGGAGCTCTTGCAGATAGTTCGGACCCAGTCTGTGCAGGGCTTTGTAGCTCAGAAGCCCGACCTTGAAGGTGATCCGCCACTGTACAGGCAGCCCCATGAAGTCCATTTCCTAATATCTGTCATCAGTCATTTATGCTAAAGTGCTGTTCTCTTTTCTGGGCCAAGGGACTGTGCTCTCCTTACTACTCCATCGCACAGATGCTGCTCTACTGTCCCCTTATCAGGTGAAGCTTTCTCTGTATCAGGCAAATAGTTTTCATTTCTCTAACCTGCTTGTATCCACCAATAAACTGCCTAACTTTACTTGGTGCCTACATCCAAGGCATTTTTACCTAATTGCTAGCTGGCTGTCTAATTTTTCCTTTAGAAGTTCTCTGCACCTTAATATTCATAGCCTTATGGCTAACTTTGCTGACTTTGAAACCTGGGTCTCTAGCTATGGCCCTGACATTCTGTGCCTCACTAAAACATGGCTGAAACCATCCATCCCTGACTCTGTGTGCTCCCTGTGGGGATACAGTTTATTCAGGTGAGATTGCATCACCACTAAGAGTGGGTGGAGGCATTCTGATCTATTACAGAGATTAAAAAAGGAAATTCAGACAAATAGTGTCTGAGGGGTGCTCAAAACACAGGAAAGTGCACCAATACCTCAGGAGCTAGACTAAAAGTTACAAAAGGGTAAAAAAAGACCAAAAGTATTTTTGAGGTCTGCACCAATTTCAACAAGATGATGTCAGCACTCAACCTATGCCAAAAAACATCTTTATTCAATTCCATAAAAAAAGACATATAGCAAAAACACCAATATTATTGCAAATACCCTTCTGATAAAAATTCAAAGTGTGTGCAAACAAAAACATTTCATCTTGCACAAAGAAGGGAAAAGGAAGGTTTGTAAAAAGAGTCTGTCCCACAGCTGCTACTTTAGTCAAAGAAAAACATGTGGTAAGCTGTGTACTCAGTAAAGGCAAAGCTACCTTACTGTGACTGGAGTTTCCAAATATTGCTGTTCTTCATTCCTGTATTGCCATCATGGACCGCAGCTCAAAGCAGCAATGAGTCCATCACCAGGGAAAAATAAAAGAACGTTAAATGCACAGAGGGCAATTCAAACTCGGGTACTGCATATTATAACTATCTATAATCCTCCTAAGAATGGATCAGCGGGCCTTACAGATGTTATCAACTACCTGTCTGGAAGCATTGGCAAAAATGAAGTTCTACTACTTGGTTACTTTAGCCTAGACTGGCTCAGCAAGACATCTGGTAGCTATGAATCACTACTACGTAAATGTCGCCTTTTGCAAGTCATCACTTCCCCAACCAGGGTTGCACTCAGGAGTGGCAGTCAGACCCTTATTAACTGGATTCTAACCAATAGGGATGATAGGATCACAACCTCTGATGTTTTACCTGACGTCATAAGTGATCATTCGCCAGTTTTCTGTATTTGGAAAGCTTGTACCCCATCCACCCTACTGAAATACCTTATTTTCCATAATTTCACTAAATTTAATATCTCCGATCTCTTAGCTAATCTGAGGCAAGTTGACTGGTCCCCTATGTATAATCATATATGTGCGGATGAAGCACGCTCCTATTTTATGTCTCAAATCCAGGTACTCCAAGACAAACATATCCTGTTTGTAAGGCGCAGGATCAAGGGTGTTGTCACTAAATGGCTTCATAGTGCCCTACTTACTGATATCAAGGCTAGGGATAAGAGCTGGGCTATGTTCTAGTGGACTAGAACCACGGTTGCTGACAATTGTGGAACCCCAACTTGCCCCACCTATTACTCAGATTTTTATTCTATCCCTTATGACTAGTGTGGTTCCTATGGTATGGAAGGTATCAAAGACTGTCCCTGTTTTTAAAAAGGGAGACCCCAAAAACATTCAATCACTATCTTGCCGGCTCTAAACAAGATCATTGAAAAATTAGTCACCCAACAGGTCACTTGATTACCTGCAAAAACATGACCTGCTATCCCAGGCTCAGCATGGCTTTAGGTCAAGCCATAGTACTTCCACTGCCCTTATACAGTCCACTAATGATATTAAAATAGCCATGGACAAGGATATGTACACTGGTGTGGTCGTTATTGATTTTACTTAGGCCTTTGATTTGGTAGACCATTCTCTTGTCTTATCAAAACTGACTGCACTTGGTTGCTCCCTTCCTGTCTTAGCCTGGTTTTCTAGTTATCTCAGTGACAGGCAACAGTTTGTGAAATTTAATAACTCAATGTCAGACCTTGCTACTATTAGAAACATAGGAACTGTTGGCAGATAAGGACCTCTTGGCCCACCTAGTCTGCCCATATTTTCTCTGCCTATACTGACACCGGCCACTCTACTCAGTCCCTGGCCCCACCCCAACCCCCACTTCTAATATCCCTCTGTGCCTATCCCATGCATTCTTGAATCCTGCAAACAGTTTAGCCCCCATGACCTCTGCTGGGAGGCTGTTCCATTCATCCACCACTCTCTCTGTAAAGAAGTATTTTCTCCCATTACCTCTGAGACTCCCTCCTTCTTGCATGACACCAAGTTATTGGTACTGGTGTTTCCCAAGGATCTATCCTTGGCCCTTTGCTATTTTCCATTTTTATCAACAACCTCCCATTGTTAAATGCAGATGATATGGTTGTCTATACTAGCTCAAAGAACATTGATGTGATTAATTATTTGCTTAATGCTGACTTTGGTGGTGTTCAAACATGGCTGACATGAAATAGACTTCTGAACACAAGAAAGACCCACTTCATGTGCTTCGGCTCTCTTCCTAAATTAACTTAGCTGTTTTATGCTCTAACAGTTACCCCCTTACTGAAGTCAAATCTTTTAAGTACCTGGTCATTACACTGGATCCTACCTTGGACTTTTCCCTTCATATCACCAATGTATGCAATCTAGTACACTCCAAATGAGGGTTTGCCTATAGAATCAGGGATTCCCTTACCCCTTCTGCTCAACTTGCCATTGCTTGTGGAGTATTGCTGCCCAGTATAACATATGGACTGGTACCCCTCTTCCAGGCTATCTCATGTATTCTCTCCAAATGGACCATAACGTACAATGGTAGTTGTCACTTTGCCTTATCTGCACACAGGCTGACACACCGCTATAGTAATCTAGGGTGGTTATTTCCTATGTCTCTCATACACTATGCACTAGGATGTACTATCGACAAGTTCATTAGGTCAGGTACCCCTACCATTCTTGAAGCCATGTCTAAAAAGGCTGATCAGTTGTATCCCCTCCAGTCCTCCTACCTTGGGCTACTCACTACACCTAAATGTGTCACAGATATGGGTACACAGGCTTTTTCCTACTCTGTTCCTCAATATTGGAACTCCTTACCCCTTACCTTGTGTGCCTCACTGTCTCATTCCATCTTTAAAACTGAGCTCCACAAGCATCTTGTGTCTACTGACAACTTCACATGTTCTTGTACAGTACCTGACACTCCATGCCTTCTAATCTTATGTATTATGTCCACCTTATGTATTGTGGGTTAGTTTTGAGATCTGCTGTTTAATATCACTGTAAGTTATATTGATTCATTGTTAGTGTTCTGGTAACTGTTAATTCTGACATTTTGTACCACTGGTTTGTGCCTGATTGCCTGCCTAATCTTGTTGTTTTATTGTTATACTGCACTGATTGTATTTGTATGCTGTTTTATTGTTATACTGTACTGATTGTATTTGTATGCTGTTTTATTGTTATATTGCACTGATTGTATTTGTATGCTGTTTTATTGTTATACTGCACTGATTGTATTTGTATACTGTTTTATTGTTATAATGCACTGATTGTATCTGTATACTGTTTTATTGTTATACTGCACTGATTGTATTTGTATGATGTTTTATTGTTATAATGCACTGATTGTATCTGTATACTGTTTTGTTATACTGCACTGATTGTATTTGTATGCTGTTTTATTGTAATACTGCACTGACTGTATTTGTATGCTGTTTTCTTGTTATACTACACTCATTGAAGAGAGCTCTGGAGGGCCTTACAGCCCTGCGACAGTTGCATTCAGTTGTGAGGGTTGTTAGAGATTCGAGGGTGTCTTTTGAATCTTCAGGGCCCCATTTATGCATGTGGCCCCACCCTCTGGAATTTCTACCCATCAACTTCGGGAGTGCACGACCAAAGGGGGGAGGTTAAACAGGTGCTGAAAACCTGTATTGTTATACTGTACTCATTGTATTTGTATGCTGTTTATTTCTATTCTGTACTCATTGTATTTGTATGGTGTAATTCTCCTGGGTCATGCCTCAAACTAGGCATTAAATTGCACCCTTACCAAGTCAACAAAAACTGCAAAACATCTTTCAGGCTGGATTTGACAGATTTCACCTACCTTGGTCATGAGGTGGGGGTCCTAAAAAGGCCATGTTGAAAATTTGGGGGGTGAAATATGAAAAAATGACATATGTTATGAGAACAAGTTCAAAATGCCCACCTACCTTGCATGGCACACTTAAACCTGGGGGTTTATTTTGAAG
Source organism: Neoceratodus forsteri (assembly GCA_016271365.2). Lineage (NCBI taxonomy): Eukaryota > Metazoa > Chordata > Ceratodontiformes > Ceratodontidae > Neoceratodus > Neoceratodus forsteri. The sequence continues at coordinate 762,089,147 of CM057453.1, forward strand.
TCACCATTTCATTTTAAGCTCTGTATAGTGGCACTGTGTTAAAATGTCCCCTAGATTAGGCCCGCTGGAAAAAGTTATCATCAGCGTTTGCTCCACAATCCTTGCCAATTCTTGGTCCATCAGTAAAATAGGCTAATGTTTAAAAACGATGTTTCTGACTTGTTTTGCAAAACCATAACACTGTATGACAAATGTTATCGGTGGCTCACTTGCTGATCTTGGATTTCTCTTGGGACCAGGAGTGACTCCCTGTATGTACTCTTTGCCCTGTCATAGGCCTGATTTATTTAGTTTACCAAACTACACTAGAGGACGGGGGGGGGGCATGGCACAACCACAGAAGAGAAGACCAAGAAAAGTAGATTAACAGGACTAAGTCTTTCTAGACTGTGGAGACAAGAGATTACAAGAAAAAGAGAGAACAATGAGAAGGAAGAATATTTTTTCCTTTGTCCTACTAGCTGACAGTGACAACTGATAACGGGACAGAGGCAGCACAGTGATCATTGAGGCTGCAAAGTACAGCAGGGGCCTAGCAGAACCACAGTCCCAGCCAGGCAGCCAGCCACCAACACTGTAAGTCACAGATCAGCAGCAGCACACACAGGTCTCACTGTAAACTATTTTTTTTTGCAGCAGCAGTCAGTTTTACAATAACAAGGATTTGTCAATGCCAAATGTTTGCTTGCTTGTATTTGCTATGTAGCTGTTGTTGGCACAGAAAGCACAAAGGCAAAATTAAGAAATGAATAACAAGAGTTATAATAGTGACAGTGACATGGCTGGGAAAGGAAGAGGTTCACACATAATGTTGTTTTCCTAGATTGGTTGCGATCTTGAATTTTCGAAATAATATTGTGGATTACCCCAGCATTTGAACCACATGTTCCTCTGGGTCATCGCTACCACCTCCTAGCCTAATGGGCAAACTTGGGGGGTGTTGGTCTATGCTTCCAAGCAATTTGTACTGAGCCACTGTGGTGAGCGAAAAATGTAAAAAACTCAAAAATACATTTTCTTAAAGAGAAGAGCATTTTTGTGAGTCCGCTCATTTTCTGAAGTGCAGAGAATCACATTGTGGAACTTGTGCAAAACCTGGAGATTAAAGCTAGAGGATGAAAGTAAAAATAAACAGAACAGGGAAATTATATACAGTTTATTAAACAGTGAGAGCAAAATAGTGTGGGAAGGGAAAGGAATGAAAGGAAAATAGGAGACAAATTGTTGGTCTGGGTGTTTTTAGAACTGGATTAGCTCCCAGTGGACACAATGATTTTTGTGTGGGCAGAGATAGGGGCAGTAGTGTGTCGCCTGGGATGAGTTGCTTGTAAGTGTATATCTTTACCGGGGGGGGGTGGAGTGGCAATCAGGACAAAGGTGCAGTAACAGGGATGGGCTTCCTGTGAAATTGGGAGGAAGGGGTGAAGCAGTATCAGGACAGAGCAACCACCTTGAACATTATGGGCCTCACAAAGGGTGTGTGTGTTCATACTGCTGGTGGAATCCTGGTATCAGCAAATATTTGTTGAGAGAAAAACACCTTACAAACAACAGGTAGACAGGACATGGAGGTAGGCTGGACTAGAGCCTGAAGAGCTGACATTGTGAGTCACTGACATCATGACAACAGTAGACAGACAGCTAGATAAGTGTTTAGAATGGGGGGAGGGGTATTTTTTCACTGCTGCCATGGCTAAATAGGTAGTTCGCACACAGGCCAGACAGGTCTTTAAGACATGAATTTGCAACCAGCAAGCAGGAAGAGGTTGTTATCCTGAAGCGCTGGTGCTCATAGTCAGCTGCACTATATGTGCCATGTACATTCTATATTTGCAGATAACAAATTGCATTAACTATTTCTGGGTCTGTTGGCGTGCTTGTTTCATACTGCTGCTTCTTGACTGTTGTTACAAGCACTTGGTCTGACAGCATGCTCAGCCTTGACTGCACATGCACCCGCAGCTTGCCAGCTCTACATACACACAGACACAGGCACACACATGTTGCCTGCCAGTGGCATGCATGCATACACGCACATGCACGCACACACACACACACACACACACACACACAACACACAGCCTGACAGTTCTGCAAAAATTGAAAACATGTAGCTACTGTTGGGACAAGCTGTATCAGTGAAAAGTAAGTTCAACAGACCACAGATACAGGTACAGTAGATGCCACAGAAGACAAATGTCCCAAATGTTTTGCAACAATACTGGTTACTTTCTCATGGGTTTGATATAGCGTGTGCCTAGCTACAAAATTCGACTCTCTCCATTGCTGGGTTGCGGTTCATAAACCTGCCGTTATCGCAACAGTTGAAACCTGGCTGTCAGACTCTACCCCCGACTCCTTGGTCTCACTCCCTGGCTACTCCCTCTATCGGGAGGACTGTGTTGGTAGGTGAGGTGGGGGCTGTGCCATTTATGTCAAAGACCCTCTCGTTGGACTAGCCCTCCCAGCCCCTGTCCTTGACTTCAGGGCTCAGGCCCTATCCTTAAAACTATCTCCTGATCTCTCAAGGGGTCCCATCTACCTGACTACAGCGTACATACCTCCAAAAAATCAAGCACAGGCACTAGGCCCATTAATTGATTATCTTACCTCCATACCCCACTCCTCCGACCAAATCCTTGTGGGGGACTTGAACATCAATTGGCTTAGCCCTTCATCCACTTCCTCCCGTGACGCTTTTGCAGCTATTGACCTAACTCAACTAGTCTCCCAACCTACTAGAGTGAACCCGAGGATGGGCTCTAGCACACTCCTGGATGTGGTCCTCACAAACCACCCTAACCGCATCCGCAACATCCAAATTCTCCCGGACTGTCTTAGTGACCACTCCCCAGTTCTCTTCTATTGGTCAACCTCCTTGCCCAAGCCCACGGCACAAACTACCCATCAGCGGCGTCTTAGACCTGGTGGGCTGAAAGGCCTTAAGCAACTCCTAGCCCACGTAGACTGGTCCCCTTTACAAAACGCTCCAGACATTGACGCGGCCCTTACCTTCTTTATCCACACCTTCAACTCTGCTTGCGACATTTTTGCACCTTTAACTGCACGCCGGTCCAAAGTAAGGCATGCCCCCTGGGTTACCCCCACCCTGCACCAACTTCTTAAGCATAGGGATAATCTATGGCACATTGCCATGGAAACAGGCCGCCCAGTTGACAGGCAGGCCTATGCTGCTGCCCGGAACAAATGTACATGGGCCATCCGCAAAGCAAAGGCTGAACACTATCAAGCCTCCCTCACTTCCTCATGGGGGAATGCCAGGACCTTCTGGGATAATATCAAGCAGCTGAATGGTGGTACGCGTTCCCCCCCACCTTTTCTTATCAACATTAATGGTTCAGTTTCTTCAGACCCAGTCCTTATTGCCACCCACCTCAATAAATCTTTCATGGACCTTAGCCCGGTGCTCCCAGATAATTTCTTCGCCCCCTTCCCTCCAGGTCTGTCCCTACTCTCCCACGCCCCTTGTTCTACCTGCATCGTGTCACTGCCCAGGAAGTCAGACCCTACCTACTCAAGGCACTATTGGCAATGACTCCCTTGATCCCAGTCTTCTCCATCAGGTTCTGGATCAGGTTATCTCACCAATCACCTGCCTCTAACAAATTTCTCTGCCTAGGGCAATTCCCCTCTGCCTGGAAGGTTGCTACTGTCACCCCGATACACAAGGGTGGTGATAAGACTCTCCCGGGCAACTATCGGCCTATCTCAATCCTCTCTCCTCTCTCTAAGACCTTAGAAAAAATTGTGTCCACCCAAATCTCTGAATACCTCAACAAATATGGCATCCTCTGCCCTGAACAACATGGTTTCAGAGCTGGCCACAGCACCAATACAGCCCTCCTGGAGTTCTCTAACTTTCTTCACGCCTCGCTGGACTCTGGCTCCTTGGCAGGTGCAGTGTTCATTGACTTATCAAAAGCCTTTGATACTGTCTCCAACCCCCTCCTGCTAGTTACCCTTAGTCACCTAGGCTTTGCCACTGGACCTGTTTCCTGGTGCTCCAGCTACTTGTCGGCCCGCTCACAATGTGTGAAAATCAATGGGACACTTTCCAGCACCTGCCCTATCCGGTCCGGAATCCCTCAGGGCTCCATTCTTGGGCCCTTGCTCTTCTCCCTCTTTCTCAACTCCCTGCCCAGTGAATGTACCGGTAAAATCCTACTTTATGCAGATGATGCAGTACTCTTTGCCGCTGACAGTAATCCCATCTCACTCCAGGATTCTCTTCAGGAATCCTACAATGACACAGAAGCCTGGTTTACTGAGCACAGACTCGTAATTAATCTAAAGAAAACCAAAACCATGCTCTTTGCCCACCCTCAAAATAAATCCAGTAACTATCCTCTCTCTCTGTCCACTCCACCTCCAAACTCCCTATTGAGCTAGTTCACTCTTATAAATACCTAGGTATAACCTTTGACCCTGCCCTCTCTTTTCATGCCCACGTCTCTGCCCTTGCCTCAGCCTCTAACACTCGGCTGGGTATCCTCTATCGTCATAAAAACTGCCTCCCCATGGATGCCCTCCGACTTGCAGTCACATCCTCAGTTCTATCCCTAGTAGACTATGGCTTACCTGTGTATGGTGCAACTGACCAGACTGCCCTGCACAAGATCCGCCTCACCTTAAACAAGGCCTGCAGGCTCATAACTGAGGCTCCTAGATTAACCCATACCTGCCTTCTTTACTCCATGGCTAATCTACTCAACCTTGATGAGTGCCTCAAGTACCAAACCTGCCTACTAACTAAAAAATCTCTCCTTGGTCTATCTCCTCCGGGTCTGTCAGCCACTATCCACCGAGCAAACCCCACAGTGCATACCCACATTTCCTGAAAAACTGCACTGGTCATTCCGAGGGCGATAACCTCGCAAGGTCAAAGGGCTTACCCCTACAGAGCCCCCTGCTGGTATAACACCCTCCCTGCCGGAATCACTGATGCCCCCTCGTTATCTTGTTTTAAAAATAGCCTTAGAAATCACCTGCTCTCTACACACAGCTGTAGCTGCCTCTAAGCCCCCTCCTATTCTTCCAGACAAAGCTCGCTGAGCAGCTCTCTGACCTCCTGACCAGCTCTACCTTTATTTTCTAGTCTCTTCCCCACACTCCTCTACTGTTGTCTTCCACCCAGCCTTACCTTTATCTGCCTACTGAATCAATCTGCATGTATCTACTGTATACTGTCTACTATGCAAAACTCACCTGTAAGCTTATAGTATATTGTGATTGACATATGCCTGCAATTTTGACTGACTCCTAACTGTACTCCGATTTTTTGTCTGATCTGCTGTTTGTTGCTTGCACTGTTTGTCCTCTCTGTGATGAGGTACCTTTGTAAATGAGCCTCTGGCTCAAAGGTTGTTAAACTGATGTTCAAATAAATAAATAAATAAATAAATAAAATGTCTTGCTCGATATTTATGTACTACTCTTAAGCACTACTTAATGCTGGAGTGACCTTTATCACTTTATTAGTTATGTAAACGTAGTATCACAGACTTACAGATCCATTTTACCCCAGCTGTTCATGTTCCATACACCTTGCCCATGCCACCTACCATCAGCCATCCACAAACAATACAAATAGAGGTTACACTTTAAAACACTTTCTTAAGCTCAGGATGGAGAGCTGTTTTTTAACACAACATTGACTGTAAAGTAAGCCCTTGAAAAGACCCTGAACCTCCTTCCCTAAGCCACAATAACACTACAATGGTAATTTTCAGGATGACAGCAACAGAGCCTACAGACCCAGACAGACACACACACACACACGCACACACCAGCATTCTCCACCTCCTCTTTGCTGGACTGTGGCACATATTTGGATGAAGCTCCCCTCCTAGCACAGGTCAGCAGCTGTATTTGTGCAAGGCCACTGTACAGAGGCAGGGTTGGGACCAGATAAACAATTATCAGCAACTCACACACTCTGAAGGTAATGCAACCAGACCCCAATGGAAGAAAAAGGGCTACCTGAAACACAGGCGTCTGTTTTTTTATGGCTGCAGGGGGAAAAAAGGGCACTTCAGACTCCTTCAGAAGCACAATCTTGGAGTTGAACCATGATCCTTCCACTACCTGAAATCACTATGCTGGTGGGGGGGTAGAGAAAGAGTTCCTTTCCTACATGTGACATTATCCTGCCAGCTCAAATTACAAACAGTGGAGTGTACACAGCACAGGCAGCTTGTTTTAGTTGGAAAGATCACCTAAACCCTCTTTTTACACATTTTATCTAAACAATGCCTTGTGTGCAGGTGTGTAGTGCTCCCATGCTTCTTAAAGTTTTCAATTATGTTTTTTTTTATGTAGTTCTTCAGGCAGCAGCCTTAAATCAGCAACTAAACAGTCTTGAAGCACAGCTATAAGGGAACTTTGTTTTATCTCTCTGCTGAATTCCTTCACAGAGAAGCACAAGGTGATTTGAGATCAGGTTTCGGCTTGTGGCAGTAGGGTCACTGGGCTGGGAGGCAGACAGTCACTGTGATGAGCCTTCAGTTGAGTAAAACAGGCAGTCTCATTTTTTTAGTAAATATGTTTGTTTACTAAGTTAAAGTTACTTTCCCTACTAAGTTAAGTAAAGATCATGTAACCATCTGTCCAAGTTTTGCATTGACAATCATGTGGAAGAATGTGGGTGGTTACACTTTATTTGCATTTGTAAGGAGTTTATTTGAAAATACTGTGTTTGACTGACAATAAAGTGACAGTTTTATTGGTGCCTGTGTCTAACGGCTATCTTCCCTCTGAAACATGCAAGGTACTGTAAGCAAGAGTCTCCTCTATTTAGTAATATAATCAAACAAGTAAACAGTAAGATACAGTAACTATGACATTAAACTGGGTTTACACTTAGCTGATACCTGCCCTAATATGGTGCCTAATTATGCACTTATGATAGCATGGACCCTGGAGTTGAATGCACAGCTCTGCTTTGACTTGTCATACTGTCTCCTACGTATCTACTTGTGTGATATTTTTCTGTCTGTATTAAAAGAAGCATTTGGCTGACGTGGTAATGCTATGTATGTTTTGCTGTCCAAACAAACAAGCATAAGTCAGTGCCAAACATGTTTGCTTTAATGTTGTTACAAGTTAGAACAACAGTATCTTGAGGCTACAGGCAGGACTTTCTTACCCCCATAAGCCATTGTTTCATGGACTTTGGGTTCCACTGGGCTAAGGAGTATAGGCCCCCATATTCACAGCTGGCCATGTGTGATCTGTGGCAGCTTGTACACAGCCTGCATGGGGGGCAATATTCAGACAATTAGCTCACTGCAACTGGAGTGTGCAAACTGCCTAAATATGGGGGCAATAGCAGTATAGTGCATAGTGAATTTGCACTATGCTGACACAGGCCCAGACTGAATATGGCTGACAGGAGCACCATGGAGGTAGTGTGGATCAAATGGGATCAGAGCGTTCCTGTGGGCCATATTTAGTCCTAACATGCTAATGATTCCTTTGGGCATGGAAGGAACTATGACCCATTTGCATGCCCATTAAGGGCCCATTAACATGTGTGCATGGCCCCCACATTCTGTAGCTGTCTTACATATTCCTTGTGGTCTAGTGGTCCCCTATTCACCTGTCCTGTAGCTGTTTCAAATATTCCTGGTGGTGTAGTGGTTCCTGCACCTCCAATCGATCATCCTGTAGCTGACTTGAATATTCCTGTTAGTCTAATGGTCTCCCCCCACCATAAGGGCATTTGATCCTCTGTCAACCCACCTGCTCAGGACCCTCCTCACCACAACCCCCCTCTGCTCAGGTCACCTAAGCCAAAGTACAGCGATAGTGACAGTGACCTACACAGCACTCTGCTCACCACTTGGGCTGACCACCATCTGATTGCCAGTGAGTGATCATGAGTACAGTAGACACTGGTGTTTGTACAATACTTGCGATTGCTCACAGACCGTCAGATTGAAACCAGTTGAGGTGGTGAGCAGAGGGCTGTGCCAGTCATCACTATTGCTGCAGTTTGCATTATGTGACCAGGGCTGGGGGGAGTGCTTGAGAGGATGAGTCAGGAGGGGGGGTCAGATGCCCTTATGGGGGTTGACCACTAGACCACCAGGAATATACCAGACAGCTACAATGGGGTGATATGAATGCTTTTTACAATGTATTTTCCCAGGACAGATCAGCTTATGTGCAACATCTGCTTTTCAGCGGGTTTCTGTTGTAGGGTCCTATTTTTACAGTTTTACAATATATTTACTTAGGCTAGCCCAGATGAGCTGTGATATCTTGTGTGCATTGGGGTTCTGTTTGACCCAGTTTTTACACAGTATTTACCCAGGATAGTACAGCGGAGATGCAAGATTTTTTTTTTCCACTCAGGGTCCTCCTTTTACTCATTTTTATAATGCATTTACCCAGGATAGCCTAAGAGAGAGGCAATTTCTCATTTTCAGTGGAGTCCAGCTTTTACTATTGTTTTTCCAGGATAGAGCAATATAGTGAAGTTATTTATTTAATTAACTTATTTAATGTGGCAAAGCAGTAGTTCACTTTTAAATGTCTTCTCCATGAAGGATTAGTAACTTAATAACCTGGCACTGATAACTTTGTTCTCGTCTTGATGTTGGTACTTTTTGTTCATGTGAAAAATAGATCTGCAATCTGGGGAATGTCCTGCAGAAATCCTCTAACCCAATGAGCAGCTAGCTGTATCTGTGTGACTGAAGGTGCAGCTGGTACTGTGCGGAGTGCAAGCTGGAAGTAGTCGACTAGTTGTGCCGTGTGAGCCTGTGAGGGATTAATTCTCACAAGTCGGGAGTTGGGACTTGGCTGGGACTGGGTGAGTTAGATGGTTGGTGCCAACAAAACAATATGAATTAATAACCAATATGGATATATCATAAAAGGAGCAGAGAGGTAAGTATGCTGTTTTGTATTAATAATTTTGTTTGTATTGAATGGCCTTATCTGACAGTGAGGGGCTGGGTTGCATCCAGCAACACAAGAGATCTCTCTTTCCCCCAAGTTTGCTCCTTGTTGCCAGCCTCTCATCCCCCTGCTGTGGGGGAGCATGGAACCAGTGAAGAGAAGTCCACATGCATCTGATGGTGGATGACAATTCTTCAGCATTAAAGCTTGTACTGTATTTGGATGTGGCATTAGGTCATGTGGCCCATATTGCTCTTGCCAGAGGTGTGCTCCTCCCTTCGCTCTGCTATGGGCTCCTTTTGTTTGCCCGCTCCTCCAAAGCTCACCTCAATAGGTGGTCTACTGCCTACAACAATGTCTGCTGCTTCGCTCTGGCTGCCCCTCATCTCACCCACCATTGTGACCTCTACAGCAAGCTGAACTGGCTCTCCCCCTAAAATCACATAGACTTTGTCCTAGGGTGCTTCACAGGAAAGGTCCTTGGCACTGGCACCCCCCCAGGGCTGGTGAAATTCCTTGTCCTGGCTGCCTCCTCATCCTAGTCCCTCAGGTCTCAGGGGCCTGCTATCCTTAAGATACCTGCTACCCAGAATCAAATGGGAGTTAGAGATTTTGCTGCGTGTGCTCCTAGACTGTGGAATGCATTCTCTGCCCAGGTCCGCTCCTCCCACTCACAGGTGTGCCTTCATTCCTCCCTATGGAACCACCTGAAACTCTCTTCGGCCTGTGGTTGCCCCAAACCCCTGTGATCTATCCTGACCCTTCACAGCAAGCCTCTCCCCCTGGACAAAGTTGCGACTTCCTGGGGCCATTAAGTTGTAAATAGTGTTGCTGCATCTCAGCTTGTACCTTTTGTACTGCTCTTAGTTGCTACATGTGATATTATGTTGTGTACAAAGTTATTTCGTTGTGCACAAACTGTACAAAACTATGCCTTACATGACTTGTAAGCTGTTTATATAAGTATCATGTTGTCCTATGTATTTAAATCTGTAATTCCTGTACTCTCCCGGATCATACCTGAAAATAGGCAATTGTCTTGTCTAGTGTACTTACCTGGTCAACAAAAGCTAAATAAATAAATAATGTGTGTTTTTTGGCTTTGGTGTCTGGGATGACTTCTGAATGGGTGTTTAGGGTGGGATGAGCCTACCACTGGCATTGCCCCTGCCATTGCCATGTAACTGGGCTGTGTACATGCCACAGGACATGTTTGGCACTAGGTCATCATCTGTTACAGTTAGTTGTGCACCCCTGCGGGTTGGCTGTCATGTGTGGGTTGTGCTGGAGTGCTTGATGATGAAATGGTTCTGGTATATGACATATGGAGATTTGTTTTTTTATGTTTATTATTTTTTATTTATTTAGTCTTCAGAATTACTTTTGTGCTTGGAGCTCTTTTACAAAGGTTCCACGTCAATAGACAAGAAAACAGTTAACATTGGTACAGTTTACAGAGACAAGGATACACATATCTAACATTGGATACTAACTGGACAAGACAGTAGCTAAGGTAACAGTAACAAGATGTTGCAAATTCTATGACTAAGAGGAATCAACAGCTGCCTTGTCACCAGGCTTTGTCATTTGAATTAGTTTTGACTGTATTATTAATTAATTGCCAGTGGAAGTGTCAAAGATGCCCGTTGTGGTATCAGAAGGTGCCTCATCACCAGGCTTTGTCACTTGACATAGTTTCTGAATGCTTTATTAAAGGTTGACTGCCATGTACTGGCTATGAATGGGAAACATCATCCTGCTGTAGAGCAATGATAATTATAGTCATGCCATTGTCCGAGGCCTCACAAAGGATGCAGAACCCTTGCTGCATGTCAAGTCTGTGGGCTGCGATGTCACTGTATGTCCCTATATTTCATACACCTGTCCCTGCTGAGCCTTACCCTCTCTGTTCCAACTGTCTCGGTTCAGGGTGCTTGCAGATAAAGCACTCATGACCTGGTATACATCCTAGCCCAGATATTCAAACTGCACCAAAAAGTGCTCAACAGCAGGAGCAAGTGCAAGTCCACTGTGCCCATTCACAAGAAGCGCGATATTCAAAAACTGCGCAGGCCAAGATGCGCCTACGGCCAATGACTGAATATCGCACCACCTGCACCATAGTGCAACTAGGGTGGTGAAGCTGAGCATATCTGATGCGCCATAGCGCAACAAGAGATGCTCAGCTGAGCAGTCCAGATGTGCCATAGCGCAACCAGGGATGCCCCCAGCAGCAGGGCAGCAATGCAACAGCACAATCAGGGATGCAGGGGCCCACCACCCATGCCACAGATGGGCAGAGGAACACACAGCAGAACAGACATCGTTCCCCCACACCCCATGCACTGCACAACTGGGGAAGGGCTGGAATAACCACCAGCCCATGGATACCAGCAACCAACTCACAGCCGGGCCACAGGTGCCCCATCACACCCCTGGCAAGCTGTGACCGGCACACAAGGATGGCTGACCACCCTGTACCACACCATCCCACAAATGCAGAGCACACCTGCACCATGATCCCCATACACCTCCCAGGAGTAGCACCCAACAGTGCAGGACACCCCATGCATGCCACCACCCCTACTGTGACAATGCAACCCTGTGCACCATGGAGCCATGCAAGGCAGCCCCACTATGGGCAACCCCTGCAGTGGCGGCAGCAGACAGTGATGCAACAGATGCATACACAGTGCCACCCGCATGTTCCCCCCGAGGTACAGCTGAGAGACCGACCATGCGTCAGCACATGAGGTACTCCACATGCGACAGGGCATGCCCTGGACCCCATCTCCAGCAGTACAGCACCCTGCACACCCTCCAAAGGACATATCCCATCCCAGCACTGGCCACAACAGCCAGCACAGACACGCACAGTGTAGCATGGAGGCATGCACCACACAGGATGCAACACAGTGCATGGACAAACACCCACCCATACCCAAGGGCACACCAACACAGGGACACAGTAGCGGGTCAATCAAGCCACTGGCATATGGCCACGGCTGACGTGTGCACACGGCTAGCACCCCTACATTGCACAGGTGTGCCAGCCACCCTGCGCAGGCACCATGAAGCTGTATGCAACCAGCATGCTGCCGGAGCACAGGTGACAGACACTGGAGCACATCCCCTGCAACAGACACAAGTGACAGCATGGAGGGGGACAACAAACAGCAGAGGCCACAGTGCCACCGGAGGCAAAAGTGCACCATACTGGTGATGGAAGGCAACCTGGTATTGTGCCCGGGTACAGTTGTTATCCAGCATGGACAGCCACCACTGACATGCCAGAAGACCGTGCATATCACAGACATGCAAGGGTGTCAGCTGCACAGGCCATGGATGGTCTGACAGGAGTGCCATGCACACAGTGCAGGCCCCATGGACCACTGCACACAGGCATCCAGTGCACAGAGTACAACACACAAACCACAGACAGTGACTGATCCCCCTGCCCACACCATAGGCAGTTCACCCCTGCACACACACACACACACACGCCCATGTGTGAACCACCCCTGACACCATGCACACCACTGCAGCTGAGCACCTGTAGCCCACTGCAAATCAGAGACCACCACAGTTGTCAAAACAAAATGCTTATATTTAAAATAAGTATCAAAAACCATTTACAAGTGTTTACAAGGGGGAGAGGGACACATAACAGGTGGGGGCGGGTAAGGGGCAGGGGTGAACATATGGGAGAGGGAAGAAGGGGTGTGCGGATGGGGCAAAGGAAGGAAGGAAGGAAGGTGGTAGTAGGGGCATGGAGTGCTCAGTGTGTGCCCCGGTCCTCCTCCACATGGCGCCTATGTCTGCCGCTCCTCCTCCTCCTCACCCCGTGGTGGTGGATGCACTCTAACAGCTCCAGTGTTGCCCTCGCCACCTGGAGCAGCTCCCTCACATTCCTCTCCAGCGCCTGGAGTCACTGTCCACCTAGGATGAAGGAGCAGAGTCAATAAGTGTGACTGTCCAACCCCTGCAGCCCACCCATTGTGCATGGCATACAGCAATGTGCCATGCCCCTGTGATGGTGTGCGACCACCCACAGTGACAGTGTCCACAAGACCTGCCTACCCAGGCAGCCACAGCCATGTGGACCACTGCACACACCCACCGCCCATGTCCTGCACAGCACCACCATGGCCATACAGTGACTTGGCTATGCGGTGTGAAGGCAGTGCCACAGCCATGTGCCTGGTGCAAGCATGGACCACCATTGATGCACTCCCGGACATGCAGTGCCACTGGACAGTGCTGACTGTAACAAGTTGCGTGCATGGCAGTGGTGTCAATGGATGGTGGCCATGCCCCGCTGCCTGCCCAGTTTTACAGCATGCAATAGTAATCATGGATGTAAGGCACTCACCATCATCAGGGTGGTCCATGCACCACTGACCACCATTACCCCTCCTGGCCTGCTGCTCCTCCAGGTGACACCTCCGGTCTCTAGCCTGCTGGTGTTCTTCAGGCCCTAAGGTGCAAAACATGGAGAGAGGAACATCAGTACAATCCTGCAGCAATTTTCCCCGCCCCCATGTGTGTGCAAACCCACACAGCCAGACCCACCCACCCCACACCCCGATACCACCACCACAGCCAACACCGGACAGCTCCCCCCATGTGCCAGACACATGCAACCGTGATACCCGTATGGATGATAAAAGTGTATGGATGTTGCACCTACCTGGCCATGGCACTGTGCCCCTCCTGGCACATGCCCGCAGGCAGGCAAGCAGGTCCAGATCCCCGCACCTCAGGTCTCTATATCGGTGGCGGCACTGCTCTGCCGTCTGCCCCATACCGGTGGCCTCCTCCAGGGCATCGGCCACCTCCTGCCACACCTGACTCCTGGCTCTGTCCAGGGGTGCTTCCCCAAACAAAGGCCAACATGTGGCTCCACTATAGCCACAAAGTTTGCCAGCTCGACCTGGCTCCACTGCACAGCATGCCTCTGTGCCATCTCTGCTGCTCAGTTCAGTCAAAATGACACTCTGCAGCATGGTCCTGCCATGTGCAGATGCTGCGCGGTACAGCACTGCCATTCCCTATCGCGCCATCACCAAACAGCGTGATAGTGGTGCACCCATACCTGACACATGGCGCCTAGGGGATGAAGGTCGGGCACAGGGTCAAGGGTCTCTGGCGCATGGACAGCCACAGTGCGATTGGAACCCAATGCATGTAGCGCAATTGGGTGCCTGTGTGCCACCTCCTGTAGCAGCCTACCGCGCTGTTGCCCCAGTGCGCCTCCGACACCTCAGTGCCACAGTGCCATATAGGTGAACAGTGCTGTAGCGCCACTGGCACAATGGTGGCTGTGCCCTGCATTGCCTCCCATGCACAGCACATCAGCAGCGCGGCAGGCGCCTGCATCATCAACCTGGGCATGCGCAGTTAGGTGTGTACTGCGCATGTCACAGAACTGCGCCCTTGGCTCAGCATGTTCAACACAACTGCGCAAAGCACAACAGTGAGATATTCAGCCGGCATATGGAAATCAGCTAATCAGCCATTCAATGGCGCAGTCACTGCATTTGCATCCAATTAAAGATGCGCCTCGCCTCATTTGCATGGGTTGCGCTATAAAAGTGTGACATTGGGCTGCACTGGCTATAGTCGGTTACTGCAGTCTATTTCGGGTGAGTTCTCCAAAGAAAGTAGCACTCATCAGCAACAAAGGAAACGATAATGGCAGATGTAATACCTGTAGTATTTATTTTCAAGGCACTCTGCCGAGGCGCTAGGGGTTCTCACAATTGGTGAAAATAAATACTACAGGTATTACATCTGGCATTATCATTTCCTTTGTTGCTGATGAGTGCTACTTTCTTTGGAGAATTGTTGGAGTTTTTAAGGTTTATTACCTTAGTAGCGAACTCTTCCTTGTGTGAGCGCAGGAATCTTTTTCAGAATATTGCGGTGAGTTGTATGCTGTTTGGGAGTGTGGACTGTGGATTTTGGGACATGCATGGGACTGCACAGCCACAGGTAACACCTGTCATTCTCACAGGCTGAATCATGACCAAGCGTGTTGTGGAGGAAGAGGAACAGAGTCATGGGAGGAAGAGGAGGCTGAATTTCACTAAGGCTGAGACAGATGCCCTGTTCGAGGCCTACCTAGACCAGAAGCCACTTCTCAGCGGATGCCAGGGAACACCACAGGCCCATGCTGCTGCATGGGAGGAGGTGGCACGTGCTGTAAACCTGCATGGCAGCCACCAGCGCTCCGTGCAGGAGTACAAGAAGAAGATGGGCACAGACAGGTGGAGGATTGAGGAGAAGGTGGCTGCCATCAGGACAGCATGGTCTGCGACAGGTGGGGGACAGCCGGAGGTGCTACACCTGACCCCACAGGAGGAGCGAGTTGCTGGCAGCATGCAGTGTTGTGCCATTGAGGGTGTTCCTGGTGGTGGATTCCAGATGGGTGGTAGCCCGTCACTGCACGTTAGGTCATGGTCTGTCTATTGGGGGGGAACAGGGTAGGTCACATGCAGTAACGCAACTTTGTTTTCCCTTACAGCTCCTGAGCATCTGCATGGGTCAGCGGTGGTGGGCTTCTCCTCTGAGGCCAGTCACATGGAGATGGAGGAGGGCCCATCCACCTCCACAGGAATACGTGGGTCAGGGTGACAGTGGGACTGCCTGGACATCCAGACTGATGTTGGTGGAGCAGGTGCGGAGGAGGCCTTGCCCGTGTCCCAGCGTGCCAGCGTCCATGGATGCCAGCATGCTGAGACTCAGGCTGGTGCCGGATCCGTCACCGATGTTGATGTTGCTAGCATCATGGGCAGTGACACGTGTGTGCCACAGGATGGCCACACAGCAGGTTACATCGCAGCCATGGCTGTGGGTGGTGCTGCCGTGTAGGCCTGCGTGTCATCACAGTCCCAGCCTGTGCATGTCAGCACCGGTGGGGCAGCACTGGTGTGTGTACAGGACAGTGGGACTGTTGCAGCCACTGCAGTGGCACCATTGAGCCCTGGGGAGCAGCAGCCGGAGAGGCAGCATCAGCAGTCAGCCAATGGGCATGGGGGTACAGTGTCAGAGGGCGGCGTCAGTGCACCACCTGTGGACGTGCCCAGGCCTGGCCCTGGTGTGCAGTGCCCACCCTCAAGGGGTGATGAGCATCAGTGCCGCGAACACCCTGAGTGACAGCATGCCGATCAGGCAGATGACCTCTTGGATGAGCACACCCGCATACTGCAAGCATCAGTCAATCAGCAGATGCGGCTTGTGACGGCGGTGGATGCACTGAGTGTAGCTCTGCGCCAGGTAGAGGAGCGTCGCAGCAGAGACATCTCTCTGCTCCTGGCAGGGATGGGCCAGTTGCAGGAGGATGTGACCGCTGCCATTGACAGGCAGACACAGGCATTCACTTCTGTCATGGCCGCAATGGGCACACAGTTGTTTGCCCATGCGTCGCAGACACCACGCAGTGCACTGTCCACCCCCCATTCACGGCGTCATGCAACACCATCCTTGTCGACACTGGGTTCAGCTGTGGGCATCCCGAGCATGCCTGGCACAGGCATGTTCAGTGTGCTGCAGACCCCTGCGCGAGCACAGTCGAGTTCACGCAGTGGAACCCTTGGGGGACCGTCAGTGCCACCCCATGAGGCCAGTGGTCAGCCTGTCACTGCTGGCGGGTCTCGGCGGGGCCACCCACGCATCCATGGTGGCCGTGGTACTGTGGCGCGTGACTGACCTGTCTCCCAGTGCGGCTACTGTCTGATGCTGCCCTGTGTGCATTGTGTCATTCAGCGGGCAATGCACGGGTGGGTACCCGGCCCTGCAGTCACACACACAGTCCATTTGCACACCCTCCCAGCTGCTGTCCGTAGTTGCGTGTGCATGATGATGCCTGCATTGCACTGTATGCCACTGTGCAATGGTGCCCAGTGTCTGACACACGCAGAATGCCAGGCAGTGGGCATGGTGGTCTGTGGACATGTGTGTGGCTAGGGGTGGTGTTCTGGGTCGGCGTGCCTCCTACCTTTTGTGCATGTCTGATGAGTTGTGTGTGTGTGTGTGTGTGTGTGTGTGTGTGACTATGTGCCATGTTAGACCTCATCCATCCCTGGCGGTGTGTGTGCGGTTCCATGCCTGGCCACTTCCCTTGATGGCATGCACCCCTGGTGTGTGTCCATGCATGTTTGTGGGTTGTGCCTCTGCCACTGGTGGTTGCACATGGCCCCATGACTTACCTGGGTTGGCTGAAGTGCTCCTCCATGATGGTGTCCCAGTGCAGCTGTGCCAGCCGGAGCAGTCAGGGGTCCCATCACCCAAGGGGGGCTGCCCATCACCATTGTCACCGGCATCCTCATCTTCCCCATCGCTGTCCCCCTCTTTGATCTGTAAGGCTATCCCACATTCATTAGCCATGTTGTGCAGGATGCAACAGGCCAGGAATGGCCCGCAGACCTTTGAGGGGCTGTACTGTAGGGCACCGCTGGAGGTGTCCAGGCAATGGAAACATGCCTTCAGCATACCGAACACCCGCTCGATGACATTACGTGTGGTGGCATGTGCCTCATTGTAGTGTTGCTGCGATGGGGTCTCAGGCCACCGGTATGGTGTGAGCAGCCAGGGCGGAGTGGGTATCCACTGTCACCTGTGTGTAGAGGGTGGAGGTTAGTTTGGTGATCAGCATCGCATTGCCCCAGGCCATGTAGGCCTCTACCCATGTCACCTCTGACCATGCCCCTCCCAAGCCCTATGTTTGTCCATGTGGTTTGCATACTCACCCACTAAATGGCCAGTGGGGATGTCCTCACTCTTGAATCTGTGGCACAGTGCCGACTGGTGCCAGATGAAGGCATCGTGTGCTCCCCCAGGGTGCATGGCACAGACATTGATTATGCACCCCCTGGCATCGCACACCACCTTGCAGTTGATGCTAGCATAGCCCTTCTGCTTAGTATATGCAGCCCCCTTGGGGCCAGATGGTGTGCGGATGGCCACATGGGTGCAGTCTATTGCCCCTAGCACACCAAGCATACATACTACTCTGTGGAACTCCTGTATGTTTGCTGTGTGCTCCGCCAGTGTGCTGGGGAAATGGATGTACTCCGTAGCATGTGGCAGCAGTGCGCTGAGGGATTGAGTGAGGTGGCGTGATGCGGCTGACTGGGTTATGCCTGTGGTGTCCCCTCCCTGTTGGTCTCTGGAAGGTACCCGTGGCGAGCAAGCACATGCAAGCTGTCACTTTAGTCTCCACTGACAGAGCATGGCTCTGTCGTGTGGGTGCCTGCATCACATCACTGCACAGCTCACAGAGCTGCCTCAGAATTGCCTGATTCAGGCGGTACCAGCCCACGATCTAAGTATCACTGTACAGCTCAAAGCTGGTGCGGGATCGGTACTGCCTGTTGGGGGCATACCACCAATGGGCCCTTCCATGGCCGCGCCCCCCTGCTGCCCACCTTCTCACCCCCCTCATTACTGCCTCCATCTGGATGGTGGCACTGGCCATGTCCCTGGCTTGTGTTCACCCCCCCGGCAGCTGTTTCTGTGTTCCCCTGCTGTCCTGGCTGCTACTTCCCCTGCACGGAACACCTAAATGTGGTGGCCTCTGTGCTGTGGCACTTCCCCTTCTGCACTGGCTGTGGCTCCCCACACCTTCCCTGTGCCTCTCTGTTCAAGTGCCTTTCCTGCCCTGCCCTGTGTGTCCCTCCTGCCCTGTTTGTGCAGCTAGAGTTCAGCCTCATGTGCCTTCCCTGTAGTGTTCTTGCACCTCTCCCTTGTTCCTTTTTATTTTGGCTCATTTCCACTATTGCACAACTTTCGCTTGCTCCCCCATTGCGCATGGAGCATGTTGTTGAATATCGCACTGTGCCATTTATGCATGGTTCCTCCCCCTTCAGTTGCGCATACATTCATTATCATTGCACTATTGCTCAGCGTGATTTTGGGGGTGCAACTGCCTCCCGCTGAATATCGCAGAATGGCGCATTTTCGGACTTGCGCTGGCTCAACCCTTTTGAATATCTGGGCCTCTGTGTCAATGTTGGGCCTTGAGGGATCCTCCAGTGGGTTCTGTGTATCAGTTCCATTCTCTGGCATGGATGGTCTGTGTACATGTTTGCTGTGTGAAAGACAAATGCACCTCCAGACTGGTGTTTTGTGTGCCCTTCTTGCTGCTTTGCATGTCTGACTGTGTGGTGCACTGTTGGTTGGGGGGCAGAGTCGTCTGTTCAGGTTGCAAGGTATCAAGTAAAATGCCTGCTGCAGTGATAGCTGACTGTTGTCAAGAGAAGTGGTATATAGTTGGATGTTTGAAGGGTGGCTGCAGTGGGATTTTGTGCTTTAGTTTTGACAATTTTTTTTTAAAGAAAATAAAAAGTAGTTATTTTGATAGTGATATTTGTTGTTTGTAACAAGTCAAAGAAGGCTTTAAAAGCAGCCAAATAGTCTCAAAATGACCCTCAAAATGTACCAGAAAGCATCTAAAACCTGATATCTTCTGGGGGCCTAAGCGATCCCTAGCCTGTGGGGGGTTTGGGGACATCATAGTTCATGGAGACCCCATTCTTCTAAATTTAGCACTACACCACTGCCTGTTGGTCGAAACTGAGTTTGTAATGAGACTGCAGTGCACCCACAGAGATTCAGATTACACTTCCCTGTCTCTCTCTCCCAACTATGTGTGTGTCTGGCAGTGTACAATGATTTACTGCTGTTTGTAGGGGTTGTTAATCTCTTCAGGACCAGTCTAAAACTAAATGATAAACAGAGCTCCACCATTCCTCCTTCTCCTCCCCCCCAACCCTTGGAACCAGACTTGTACAGGTAAATGCTGAAAGGTGAAGCTGACCAAACGTGATAACTTACTTGAAAATTTTGTCAACTTAAACTTTTAAATTATTTCTCAGCCTTTTACAACTAAAACTTAGTATGTACACTGAATGGAGGCTGATGTCGAGGATAAAAAATTATGTATTTTTGAAATCACAGACTGTAACCTACAGAATATGCATGTAATGTTTAACACTGCTGGGCTTGATGGAGTGCATAGTACTATATGGCACAGGTATTTAATTTATTTTGTTTTTAGTTTCATTTAATCCTCATGCCCACATCTCCTTACACCTCTCCCCAACAACCACCACACACACATTTGTATCTAAACTTGCTCTGTAAACCAACAGGGTGAATGCAAAACTGTAACAGCTGTGTACCTTATCCATTTGACTCACATAACCTGTCATACATAGAAATGCAGCCCTCTCTCCCCTGTGTCTAGGGTATGGATAGAATATGTCGGTGGGAAGGAGGTGCACACACAGCAGCAGAAACACTTCCAATAGCCACATTACCCAGGCCTAGATGTCACACACGGAGTCCCTCTTCCTTGCTGGTGCTGGATGAAAACAACAGGTTAATTCCTATTAAACAGTTCCTTTCAATAAAGGAATGTCCATACAGAACTTGAAGAAACAAAGGAATCCAAAATTAATTAAATATATTCGCACATTGCTCTGGGCAGCATCAGTTAACTTGTGGGGAACACATTCAGCTTTCACATGGCCCGGTATGAACATAATAGCAGCTTTTACCTGGACCGAGGAGGTCACACAGTCTTTACATCAGCATTAACTCTGGACCGCTATGGTCACAAATGTTTGAAGTCAGCACAAGTTCCAAAACAGTTCACAGTGCCTAACAGCCCATTATTCTTCACAGGCACCCAAACTCTCAATGATACCCATCTCTCTCTCTCTCTCTCTCTCTCTCTGCACTGGCTCATTGGGTCCCCCACATAACATGCAAGCCTCACGGACTGTGGGTTTCCTCATGACCCCAAAATTATTTTCCAGAACTGGCAGCAACTGTTCCCAAATTGAGAAGGGGGACACGTCCTGTGGAGTTCCAAGGCAACTCACTCTCTGGACACCACACTCCCTGCCACATTCCTTCCCACTGGATTCCTACACAAATCGGCACCGGCTGCCAGGGCACTCTATGACTTGCAGCTGCTGGCTCACCTCTCAACTTTAGCTTCCCTCCAAGATACTATGCAGCTTGTGGCTACTGGCTCCCATTTCTTCCTCTGTGTCCCCCAAAATGTCGGGGGCCAGAGTGGGCAATCGCCCCTGCCCAACCCTGACTCACTCTGTCGCTACTAACTCCTCTGACTGGAATGCCTCCTCCTGCCTAAACTGCTGGGCTTTATCCCCCCACACACCCATGGTGTCCTCCCAATTCACAGGAGACTACACCTGAGTGTTGAGAAGAATTAACTGTTTTCCCTACTTGTCTGAATTAGGACACAAAAACCCAGGGTGGAGCAAACAGACTAGTAATCTCCTAAAGTGAGGGGGTACATAAACATAGAAACTGATAGCAGATAATGACCACTGGGCCCATCTATTATGCCCATTTTTAGTTATGATCACTTTTACTGCAGGCCCAACTTGCCCTACAGCACTGCCTCCTCCACCTTCCACCCTCTTCCTTCCTCCTAGGATTCCTTCGTGCCTGTTCTAGGAATTTTCAAAACCCATCACTGGTTTTACACCCACTGCCTCCAACTGAAGGCTGTTCCAGGAATCCACCACCCTTTCTGTGAAAAACTACTTCTTGACATCTCTCCTGAATCTACCTTCTTCCAGCTTCAAATCATGACCCCTTGTTCTACAGCACCTTTTTCTTTGAAATATATCCCTCTTCTACCTTATTAACCCCCAAGAGGTATTTAAAGGTCTCCAGAACATCCCCACTCTCCTGCCTCTCCTCCAGGATGTACATATTGAATTCTTTGAGTCTCTCTTCATAGGGCTTCTGATGCAGAACATGCACCATTTTGACAGCCCTCACCTCTCTTCTTGCCACTTTCTCCTTTTTCCAATTGTTCCCCCTTCCACACCTTTCTCCTTTTCCCCCTTTTTCCTTTGTTAACCACTTGCTTCCCTGAATAACTTGCATCCTGGTGGGACTCCATCCCCATGGGATCTCCCTACTCTTTATCTCAGCTTATAGTGGCCCACTTTCTGCCTCCCGTATTTCTTCCATCACCCCCTCCCCCAGCTACTTTAAATGTTTACTGAAGTAACATTTGAATTGGCCACTGAGGACTGTGGTTTCCTCCTGGATAAAAGCAGGCCATCACCTCAGTATAGATTCTTATCCTTCTAGCTTGGCTCACAGTCCCCAGTGTAGACATACTTCTCCTCCCTGCACCATTCCTTCTACCATTACTTAAAGGTCTTGGTGTGGAGCTCCCTCTCCTTCCACATATAGTACAACACGCACTTGCCACTCACATTTAACACATGGGAAACACATGATCAACCAGATAAATGATCTACCTTTACCAAAAATTAAATTTACACATGGAGCTGACTATGGCAATTTATCTTTATGTTTAAGGCCATAAAACACCATTATCAAGTTAACGTATTAGCAGCCATAGAGGCTCTGACCAGAATTGTTTTTATCTGAGATGATTTGGCTTAGCTAGCATTAGCAGTGCCATATTAGTTTGCACATGAATGCCTTTCTTGAACTTGAAATAAATGATCTGCATTACCTTCAGAATGTATGCGCTGCTGGTGATTGTTCTGGTGATTGACAGCTTGTGGCTGCAAGCATGGCTGCACCAGTAAAGGAGAAGATCCTGAGACACCTCCAGAGCCCCAGTGTTGTGTTCCAGGACAAGATAAAGCAGCCATGCCACAGAACCATACTTTGGAGGCAGGAAGGGCCCAGATAAACAAGTTGCTCCATGCAGCTGTACTTTGTGGCTTGACTGGGCTGAGAAAAAGGCATGTCTATACTGGGAGGTGAATGAGGTAAAGAAGCAACTCTACATGTCTGTGACTGCAGGTGACAGACCCAATCCATGCAGCTATAGCAGAGGCATGATGGGAGCCAGACAAAGGAGCTGCTCCCCACAGCTCAACATCAGAATCAGACCCTGTGATCCTCACACTCAACAAATTGTAGCTTCTCTAAAAACGAAACAGAATACCTCATACCTGTAACAGGAAATACCGTTGACCATGACAAGAATTGACTTGAATGAATCTGTAGCATGCCTGTATGCTGACTCAGTTCTGTGACCAGATGTGACCTTCTGCCCCACAGAAGTAGACCTCTGAATTCTGACACTGGAAAAAATGGTAACTGGCTTCTCTCCTCCTGACTGGCTTGTAAAAATGATGCACTCTGTGTGGCTGTACTGGAAGGCACAGGCTAGATAAAGAAATGAAAAGTTGGTGGAGAGGGCCCAAAAATATGAGTCTAATAGGGACCCTAGCAATAGGCTATCCTTACCCAACACAGACTTTTATTTACAATGGCTATTTCATTTACTTTTCCAACATGTGCGTCATTGTACTCACTATTTCACCTGAGACTATAGCAAGTTATTAAACTCTTTAAATGGTGTGCTTCTGTTTTAAGGGAACACCATAATGTTGTCCTGAAGTCCTTATGGTGTAAAAATAGCTTGGCTGAACTTTACACCCTAATGTGGTTCAGGACAACATTATGTTCCCTTACAAATAGAAGAACAATATTTAAAGAGCTTGTCAGGTAATAACCAGAAACAAATACAGAATGTACTGTCGAAGCAGATCTGTCACAGAAATACCACAGACCCTCAATACTGATGTTGTACCCCTGGGCTGCCCACTTGGGGGTCCGGGAAACAGGCCATTTCGAAAGGGCGAACTGCCACAATTTTGTTGTTCCTTCCTGTAAGTGTTAAACATTTGTTAAGTGAATTCTGTCCATGAACTTCTGATAGTCAAGTTTCTGCAGGCAGGATAGGTTATGATTGTTTTCATTCCCCCTAGTGCTGTCAGCACCTGTGTCTTGTACACAAATTTTTCTGTTGAAAGGCAACCATGAGAGGAACTTCATGAAGCTGTACTGGATAGGTAAGGAATGTTTTTTTGTTTGACAACATCACAGGGGGAAGGAGTTGAAAATGAGAAGCAGGTTGACTGTTAAAACCAGCTCAATGTCTTTGAGCCATAAAATACAGTTATAACATGGGTTTAAAAAACAAGAAACATAATTGGTTCAACACCATCATCCGACCATGCTGCTTAATCAACACTTGCTGTAAATTGCCCTCAAGCAAGATCAATGGGCAGACACAAACATTAGATGCTGCCTCTGGCATCCTTCAAAAGATTGTTCTCGGCCCTTTTTCCAGAGCTCTGCAATTGCTTTTATAAAGCATAATCCCCCACCAATCTGACCCAACTAAACCTCCCTTTTTCTATCCATTATATTAACTCAATTTCTTTCTTCCGAATCACCTATTATATTCACTTAAAAACTAGTTTAGACCATATAACTTATATTTTAGGACTGCTATACCCTTTGTCCTCTTTTTTTTTCCTACAGGCTAAATGGTTCTATTGTTACTTGTATATATGTAAATTGTTGTATATAATCATTTCATGCCATTGTATTGCTATTTATTCTATTCTTGTCTATGTAATAATACTTGTATCCTCATTTATGACCACTCAGGTCCATCTTGTAAATGAGCTTTGCTCAATGATGTTCGCCTGAATAAATAAAGATTTTGATTGATTGATTGATTGATGCTGAACAGTAGCACTGTCAGGACTTGTTATCTGCCCATGAAATCAAATCAGAAAGGCAGCCATATGCAGTTAGTGACAGCGGCTCCATCGCGGGGAAGTAGAGAGACTGGAATGTGGGTCGATCATGGGGAAGTAGCAAGACTATCATCGTATGTGAGACTTGCAGTGTCACTAGGGTAGAAGCTGAAGTGGGACACAGTAAGGGACAGTGAGACAGAAAGCAAGGTACAATGGAGCTGAGCAGCAACATGGTGAGTCATTCCATGGGCGAGGGGTGCTCAATGTAGGATCTGCAACAGACACACACACAATACCAGTCCTCCACTGTCCCACAACCTGCCCAATGTGCTGCCTTTTTCTGTCCATAGTCACTGACTTCCATGCCCTCTCCACTCCATCTTCACCGATCTTGTGACATTGAGTGCAGACAGAGAGTGACATCAAGTACAGTGTGATTCGGAGCTCAGTGTCCTGCACATACATTCTCCTGCAGCTCCTCCAAAGATGTAATCTCACACAGAGTCCCCTGCCATCATGCTACAGTATGTACAGACAGACAGACAGTGAGAGAGAGAGAGAGAGAGAGAGACAACAGCAGTAGCAGTACTGCATACTCTGAGAAGCCTGTGTTCAGTGTCTGTGGGGGGGGGGACAGTAATGCATGTTTTTACACGTTGCCAAATAACTTGTGGAAATTAAATGTCAGAAATCATGTTAGCACTGTATTTCTGACATTTGTGGTTCTGTACAATGCATCAAATATCCATCTGTTGCTGCAGACTACTTTAACAATGGCAGGATACAATGACATTTCTGCCATTTAAACATTGAAAGAAATATTTTCTGTGTGCTTCCATTTGAATATTACATAACCCATGTATTAAACGCAATAACCCACTCCAGGGTATGGGGTTACTGGGGATTAATCCACACCACTGGTGCTGTGAGGACACTCAGCCTGTGGCCTCATGCCTCACAACAATAACCCCATACCCTGTCATAGGTTTCTGCTTACATAGAGTACATGCAGTGAAGCTGCATTTTCAAACAAGTATCATTTTGTAAGGTAAAAATGCTCCAAATATGCAGCAGTATACCAGGAGTTTTTAAGCATACTTCTGTGCAAAATCACAAATATCAACTGCAAAGCATTATTTAACTGTGCAAAGAGCAGGACCTTGTCACTGTTTCAGAAGTTCATTTTCTCCCAATCAAACAGCAGGTATTAGTATGAGGGGTAATTATGCAGTCTAATGCTCGCTTATATTTAACTTTTTTACAAACTTGTTAATGTGGGCAGATGTAGTAACTCAGTGTATATTGTGAACACCCTTATTAAATCTGTTACAAACAAGGAAAAACAGTAACTGGACTCCACTAAGGGAGGGGAGGAGGATATATCTGCTGTCCATCTGATGTACTAGACTGTTCCCATCTGTTTCTGAGGGAGAGAGAGAGAGAGAAATAAGTGCAAATCAGATGAAGAGCTAGTATGTAAAGTAGTAAAATATTGATGTACTTGCCAATCATTATGAGGGTACTCAGGCATCCATTAAAATTAACCATTCTAAAAGACACTAAAGTGCAGAGAGGCTTGGCTGGCATCATGGTGCGGGTGCCGGTATAAAACTTGAGCTGAACCACAACCTAGAATGTGCTGTGTCAATGCTGAGATCCCCCGATCCCCCCCATAAATAATAAATCAATGCAACTACCTACAACAAATGACCTGGCATTGCCAAGAACCAGAAACCCCCTACCTGCATTTGCTCCAACTTTCCTAACATATGCCACCACACCATTCGCTCCATGCCAGACTGCTCAATCTGACCACATGCATTGCTGCTACAATATACAGTGCTATGGTGTGTTACATTACTATAACAAGCATTTGTCAATGCTGAATGTTCGCTGCTTGCATTGCTATTCTACTGGGTCTTGCTTCTGCACATTTTTATTATATATTTACCCAAGATAGACCAGATGAAATGCAATATCTCCTTTTCAGTGGTGTCCTGCTTTTACACATTTTTAGATTGTATTTACTCAGGGCAGACCAGCTGAGAGGCAGTACCTAATTTTCATTGGGCTCCCACATTTTGACCCCAAATTTCCAAGTATTTCTATGACCTGACATTGTACTCAAGATAGGAGGAATTTTTTAAAAATCCCATCTGAATAGTGATTTAGCAGTGCAATTGCAAACACAAGTTTTGGAGGGATTTAAAAAATGACACCTGTCATGTTCAGGAGGTGGAGTAATGTAAGGGATTTATTGAACATTAGGGGGCCAACATCTGGAAAAATAAAGTTATGCGTAAACGTTACAACAATTCAACATTTCTTCATAGCTTAGTTGTATTTTTGCACATTCTGACTCCAAATTTTCAACATAGTGTTTGACCACTCCTTCTCAGCATGACAGGTATCATTTATAAAATAATTCTGAAAAGGGTTTGAGAACTTTCTCCACCGTTGTTCATGAGGTGGGGTCATAAGAAGGCTATGTGGAATCACAAGAAGTCTACGTTGACTTTTTTTACGTCCACTCCTGATGAACATGACTGGTGTCATTTATAAAATAGTGGCTAAAATGTCATGTCATGCCATAAGTGTGGCCGTGAGATTGCTGTTTTAATAAAATAAATTTCAGCAGTGGTGTGTGTGCCAATTAATTTGTTGCTAAGCCAGAGTCATTTAGACTGGTGGTTGCACCTCTGATGGCGGTTGGAGTGCATGGTGTTTGTTGTTTTGTATGTATTTTTCATATCGTGGCCAAATTGTGTTTTCACACTTGTGGCATGAAATTACACTTCAGCCACTGTTGTACAAATGACATCTATCATGTTCAGAAGGAGTGGTCACAAAAAAAAATTAAATTTTTCAACATAGCCTTTTTATGACCCCACCTCATGAATAATGGTGGAGAAAGATTTCAAACCCTGCCTGAAGGGTGATTTCGCAACACAAGTGCAAAAACACATTGTGGCCAGGATATGAAAAATGACAGCTGTTACATTCATTAGGTGATGTGAAAAAAATTTCCATTTTGAAATTTTTAGGTCAAAATAATGAAAATATTATGAGCGTGCATTGAATAATTTCAACACATGCTCATAATTTTGTTTTTTAATATTTTTACCCCAAATTTTCAACATAGCCTTTTTATGACCTCCTACTCATGAACAAGAGCAGAGAACATTTTCAAATCCTGCCTCAAAGGTGATTTCATGCCACAAGTGCAAAACCACATTTTGGCCAGGATTTGAAAAAAATGACAGCTGTCACATTCATGAGGTGGCATGAAAAATGGCTATGTTGAAAATTTGGGGTCAAAATATTTAAAAATTATTAAAGTTACAAACGTGTGTTGAAAATTTCAATGTATGCTCATAACTGTGCTGTTTTTAAAAATAAATTACCCCAGTTGTTTAATATAGCCTTCTTATGACCCCATATAACCTTCTTATGACCTCACCTCATGAACAAGGGTGGAGAAAATTTTCAAATCCTGCCCAAAAGGTGATTTTGTGCCACAAGTGCAGAAAACACATTTTGGCCAGGATTTGAAAAAAATGACAGCTGTCACATTCATAAGGGGGTGTGAAAAAATGACTATGTTGAAAATTTGGGGTCAAAATACTGAAAATTACCAAATTTACGAGCATGCATTGAAAAATGTCAATGTACACTCATAACTTTGTTTTTAAATATTTTTACCCCAGATTTTCAACATAGCCTTCTTATGAGCCCACCTCATGAACAAGGGCAGAGAAAATGTTCAAGTCCTGCCTAATAGGTGATTTTGTGCAGTGACTGCGAAATCACCTTTTAGGATGGATTTCCATAATTTCACCTCCATTGTTCATGAGGTGGGGTCTCAAAAAGGCCATGTTGAAAATTTGGGGAAACAATATTCACAGATGACCAAGTTACAAGGACAAGTTCAAAACCCATTGAAATACATTGAATCGCATACCTGATTTCCTCAGTTCTTAGTCTGGCATTGAAGAGTGAAGACATGTCTCCAGTCCAGAGAGAATTATGGCATTGGACCCATGGTAAGTAAGGGGTGGGGGGTTCAGGTGGTGGGTGTTGAGTGGGAGGGTTGGGTGGTGGAGAGTAATGGCGGCGAAAAAATTAATGGACTTTTTTTTATAGGGTGTATAAAAAAAAGACTATGAGGGACAGTTTTGTTTATTTCAGGTACCAACACTGGGGATTGGGCTCTGCAGTGTTGGTGTTATGTTTGACAGCATCAGGGGTATGCTCCCCAGTGGTACACAGTGAAAATGGGTGGGATGGGGGGTAGTAGCCAGCACCTGGGATTGGGCACCCTGGTGTCAGAAAATTAACAACGAAGCAATGGGCAGGATTGGGGGACAGTTTTCTTATGTTTAGTGGCACTGGGGGTGGGCTTCCTGGTGTCATACAGTAAAAATGGGCAGGGTAGTGGATAGTGTAGCGAGTTGGCCACTGCTGTCATAATTCTGTTATATTTTTCTGTGATTTTGGTTATGTTTAAATTCCCAAACAGGCCAGGAGATAAGGTCTGACAGAAGGATGCACAGTTTTACTGAAAAGGTCACAGAAAAACAGAGAATGTATTGCAAGTGTTCCTATTTGCCAGGGAATGGCTTATTCAACAGGAAACTGAAATTACATTTCAAAGAGGGTTGGGGTAGCTGATCAATGGAAGAGGGTCATAAATTGTCAGGAGATAGAAAAACATCTATGGTCATAAACCTTTCCACCACAAAGCAAATTACTTTGAGAAACAGGATCTGGGAAAACATGCATTCTGGAAGTCTAGTGCCAATTTCTGGGAACTACCTCAGTCTCTTTACATTTTATTATGTGGCAGGATGGACAGGGATAAAAGGCCAGCCAGGATATTGGAACTATAAGAAATCTAATTAATAATACTGATTCCCTTGAAACTTGAAAGAGCAAGAGAGACCCCTGCTGGCCCACATGACAAGGCCACCAGCTAACCAGAGACTGGAGAACCAGGTCTATAACAAGACAAACTCTAAGCATTTTGCAGAAGACACTCTTGCTGACACACAAAGCAAGACTGACACAAACATACACTGAAGACTAGTGGCTACAAAAAGGAAAGGGACTTTGCAGACTTCAAGTATTTTCTGGGCTTTGATTCACTACAAGACAAGGTAGGAATAAGCCAGTTACATTTAACAGTGAGTTTAGTATTTTTTTATTTGTTATTTTTGTTTTTGTTATTCTGTAACCAAATTTGTGAATCTTTTGTTTGTAAATCTTGTATGACAATTATTTAAGTATTAGTAGGGCTCCTGTGAGGTAAGTCAGATGTCAGTGTATGCTGATGCTGTATGTTCCAAGAAGGCCAGGTGGAGAGGATGCTGAAAGCCATGGAAGAGTGCAAGTCGTCATACTGCTGGTTTGACAAAACGCAGCTTATAGCCTCATGTATGGTAAAAAGAATGCCTGTAATTTTAGGATGCTTTAGTTAGCACTGAAGAGGTTTTATTTTGCCAGTTAAATGCAAGGATACTTCGAAATATGGCAATAACTGGGTTTTTACTTTGTAGTAGCCAAAGCGCTTTCTCAGTCGGGCGTCTGTTCATGTATGTTTGTTTAGATATGTGTGTTCTTCGAGGTGGGTGATTGAAAAAAGGATGTAAGAGTTTACTCATTGTTTCAGTATGTCTAAATCAGTTCGACGCACAAAAGAAATCATGGAATCCAGAGCTGAGAAGAAGAATTGAGCTATGCGATCAAAAAAAAGAGAAGGTCTGCTAATTTCACCTAAGGTTCAACTGCTGTCTGAAACTCTCCCTGCAGTATTGTCTCCACCGGTAAGTCCAACTAAGGGGAAAAATGGACAAGGTAACATACGTTACTTTTTTCCTAAAAAGAATATGGCTACACACAGTGTGCTGGGAATGGATATGGCATTATTCCAATCAGAAAATAGTCAAATGTGGGAGGCAAATGTAAAAGGGGATGAACAAAGGGTAGGTAACTCTGCAGGCCGCTCGCTGGAAATGTTATCGACTGTGGTTCAAGAGACAGTTCAAACAGGCCTAGAATACACTCAGACCACTCTTGAAGGTGCACAACATTTAGATGACCAGTTTAGTACTAATGTACGCACCCAAATTTCAATCAGAAGATTTGCTAACTTTATAGAAGCAAAACGGAGACAACTCATATTACAAAAAATAAGTCTTGAAAGCAGTACATTCATTAAAAAAGGAAACGATGAAGATGCTGGGGGACATAAAAGGTTCCCTGCAATCAGTTAATACTACTCTTTCAGATATGAACGTCAAATTTCAAGCACTGACTTCAAGAACAGAACACCTGGAGGAAAGAGTCTTCCAGATAGAAGACTCCTTACAGAGGGTTCCACAGCAGATACAACAACTAGAAAAACAGATGCAGGCTCTAAGATAGAAAGCTACAGAACAAGAAGACCACGTGAGAAGAGCGAATATCAGGATTTGCAAACTCCCAGAGGGAGTAGAAGGCACTGAAAAGCTGTTTGCCTATTTTGAAAAAATTCTCACTGTGGTATTGGGTACGCAATACCAGGAAGATGAGGTGGTATTAGACCATGCACATCGAGCGGGGGCTAGAGCAGCAGGAAATTCGGATTTTCCCAGAACAGTTTTTGTTAAGACTTTAAAGTTTCAGGACTGGGAAGCAATACCTCAGAAAGCCAGAATTTCCAAAGGTTTAAAATATGAAAACATGCAGTTTAATGCATACCTGGACCTTTTATTAGAAGCATCAGAAAAAAGAAGGCAGTATCATTCACTGAAACAGCTGCTATATGAAAAAAGGGATACGCTCATTAATTCTTTACCCCGCTCAAATTAGATTTGTTATAAATGGGTGACTACACACTTTTTATACAGTTGAAGAAGCCATGGAGGCTTACAAACTGGCATGTGAAACAGCTTAATTATTTTTTGTTCCCCTTTTCTTCCCCCATAAAAATCTTGGTAGACACAAAAATGATTTAACAGATGGATTTGAAGAAGGTGATTTTGAGAAGATATAGGGGTGGATAGGGGGAAATACATCAAATTAAAAAGAAAGGTTACTAATTAGGTTAAAGATGTGGGTGGGAAAAAAATTGTATGACTACGCATCTTCCTCAGTGGCTATTTGGTATCTTGAGATAATAAGTTTTTCATCTTGTTTTTAAGGGGAGTGTAAGGATAGGAGGGAGGGGTGGTAAATTGGGGTAAAACACACAAATATGGTATTTATTTGAAGTATAAAGGGTTAAGGGGCACCTTTGTTAAAGAAAATCTGAATATTTATGAACAAGAATTTGGCTATAAGAAGAAGGGAGATCCTGATAGTGAAAAAATAAGAGATAAATGTTAGATCATTTGAATATTGCCACTTGGAATGCTAAAGGCCTACAAGACAGGAAAAAAACTGTTAAAGTATTGAAACATATGGAACATAAGAAAGTAGATATACTACTGTTCCAAGAGAGACATCTAACTAAGCAGAATATGGTATGATTAGAACACCAGTGGGGAAAGATATATGCATCAAATTATATGTCAAATTCTAGGGGTGTCCTGGTCGCCTTTAATAAAAAAAAGAGCCATGGCAAATATAATTCACTCTTTTTCAGATGATCAAGGCCAATATGTAATTTTGTAGATCCAGTTATATAATTTGAAAGTCACATTAGCAGTGATTTATGTGCCTAACCAAAACTCTACCAGGTTCTTTTCGGATTTTTTTCTGATATTGACTACTTTTGAAGCACCATACATGGTGGAGGGTGACTTCAATCTTGCGCTGCAGCATCTTGATAAAACATCAGATCTGGACAATTCATGGACCTCTTCTAGGATGGTTATTAAAAATGTTATGTTCAGTTTGTGTTTGATGGATCCTTGGCGAGAACTGTATGGGGTTGAGAGGGTATATTCCTTCTTCTCTGTACATCATGTATATTCACAATTTTTTTTATAATTTCAAAATCTGTGTTCTTCAAAGTACAAAATATTCAATTTTCAGCAATTGTTTTGTCAGATCATTCTCCATGTATACTGACATTAAAAATGGAACAAAGTAGAATATCTGCAGGTCTTTGGTGAATGGATAGTGCTTTATTATTATGAGATACTGAAAGATAATTCATTATAAAATTAACTGAAGAGTACTTTAGATTTAATTTAAACCAGAATTTTTCAATAAATAATGCATGGGAGGCCTATAAAATATATATCAGAGGACATATCATGTCTAGGATGACATACCAGCGGAAGACACGTCTCAGCCCTCTCAAACAACTTGAACAAGAAATTAATTATTTAATACAAATACATAGCTCAACTCTGAATTCAGTTATATTTAAGCAACTATTGCAAAAAAGGACCAATTCAACCTTAAATCAAATGAGTTGACAGAAAAATAAATGTATAATGCAAGATCTAATTACTTTTTCAACACCGATAAACCTCTTAAACTACTGTCTTGGTATACTAAACAAACACAAACCAAAAATACAATAAATAATATCAAAGATGAAAAGGGAACTATTAAAAGTCATCCAACAGAAACAGTAAAACATTTTGAGTAGTTTTATAAAAACACTTTACACCTCGGAATTTTATGGTAATGAGGAACAGATTATGCAATATCTGCGAACAATGGATTTACCATAAATCCCAGATCATATAACAAAGATTCTAGATTTGCCCATTTCAATATTGGAAATAGATGAAGCAATAGAAGATTTGTCAAAAATAAGGCTCCAGGACCAGATGGACCTGGAGCTGAGATATATACAATTCAGAAACAGTTATTGCTGGAGCCATTATGTCTTTTATTTAATTCTTTATTGGAAACAAATAAAATCACAGAATCCTTCAAAGAAGCAGTAATTCAGGTATTCCTAAAAAAGGATAAGGATCCGCTGAGATGTGCATCCTATAGGCCCGTCTCCTTGCTAAATACGGATTACAAAATAGTTACAAAAATTATAGCTAAACGTTTAGAAAATATTTTACCCACTTTAATCCATAGAGACCAAAATGGATTTATTAAAAATAGGACACTTTCAGAAACTATCAGACGCATGATAAATACTACAGATTTAAATACACAATCCGATGCAATTTTAGTTGCTGTTGATACCGAAAAAGCATTTGATAGAGTTGAATGGCCTTATATTTTTGCTGTAGCACAGAAGATAGGCCTGGGTGCACAGCTCAGTGGATGGTTCAAATTAATTTATGACACACCTACAGCAATAATTCAAATTAATAATATAAGTTCAACATAGATACCTCTGAAGAGAAGAACTAGACAAGGATGTCTCTTATCCCCTTTAATTTTTGCCCTCATCATTGAACCCTTATCTATAAAATTAGACAAAATAAAGAAATTTCTGGTATAACACTTAATTTAAAGGAGGAAAAAATAGGGTTGTATGCAGATGATATTTTGTTTTATGTTACCAATCCAGAGGTGTCAATTCTGTATATAACACAAGAAACAAATAAATTTGGTCAACTGTCAGGATATAGAATTAATTGGGCTAAAACTGCTGTGTTAAAATTAAATAAGGAATCTATACTTCAAGAGATACCAGGAAGACAAATTAAAAAGGTAGATGACAAGATTAAATATCTGGGAGTTAAAATAAGTTCTTCAATTGAAGATCTTTATAAGTTAAATTATGAATAATTATTACTATATGTTGAAAAGGATCTCAGAAAATGGAACTCACTGTATTTAATATTGATTGGTAGGGTTAACTCAATTAAAATGCAAATTTAATCTTAAAGTACTTTTTTTTTTGTTTCAAGCTTTGGCAATTCCAATTCCAACTAGTTTTTTTGTAAAACTGAAAACTAATTATTAAATTTTTATGGAAAAACAGTAGTGTGAGGATCTCATGAAAAACACTTGTTCTCCCTAAATTTAAGGGGGGGGGGGGATAGGCACTGCCAGATTTTTACTTGTATTATATTTCAGCACAGTTGGTACAAATTTGGCATTGGTTACATAAAGAAAAATTGGAATTTCCATCTGCCCATACAGAAGCAAAAGCCCAACTGCGGAACTCATTTTCGAAACTGCTTTATTCCGGCATCCCTGTTAAGAAATTAAAATTGGCAACAACAACTAAGACAATATATCAGTGTTGGATATATGCTCAAAAGAGGATGACTAATATAGGAGATATCTCTCCAAATATACCCCGATTTTAAAAAATGACAAGTTTAGCCCTTCAATATCATCGCATAACTTTAAAACTTGGGAAGAAAGAGGGTTCATACTAAGGTGAAGAAAAGAGCTAGTAGGCCGAGGCCCATAATGCTCTTATGCTAGACCAATGAATAAGTTAAATTATACCCAGAATTGATTAACTTATCCAAGTGTTGTTTAAAACTGAGCTTAGAATCACTCATAACAACAGAGGATGGAAGCTTATTCCAAGGCCCAATAGTGTGAAGAGTAAAGAAATAGTTCCAATTATTAACCTTAAAGGGTTTCCTAATTAGCTGGTAAGGATGACCTCTGGTGTAGTGCAAAAAGGACTTAAATTCAAGGCCTAGCTCAGTCATGATATAGGAATCATGAACTACAGTATATCATATAAAAATAGTAGATCACACGTCTAGTAGTAAGTGGCATAAGGTTCAAAGTATCTAGCCTTTGTTCATAGGATAGAGATGTAAGACCAGATTTATTTTTAGTAAATTTTTTTTGTACCTTTTCAAGAGACCCCCCATCAGATTTTTTATATGGACACCATATCTGGGAGGCATACTCAAGGTGTGGTCTAACATAAGACCTAAACAAGGGCATAAGCACTTCACGATCTCTGGAACAACTATTTCAAAGAATTGACCAAACCACCTTGTTTAATGTACCAATTACAGAATGCAAATGTTTAGAGTATGTAAGATCATTAGAGATGGTAATACCTAAATCCTTCTCACCAATGGTTGCACTCAGCAATGAGCCATTTATGTTGTATGAGAAGGTGGGATTATTTGATCCAAGATGCATTACTTTAAATTTTTTGGTGTTTAATTGCATACCCCATGTATTAATTCAGGTTGAAATAGTATTGAGATCTTGTTGGATAAGAGCAGTCTCATGTAGATTGGAACATGGACCACCAATTTTTACATCATCTGCATATTTAGTTGTAATAGAGATGCAATGATGGGTGAAACCCGAAATAAAAACTTGGAATAAACAAGGACTAAGAATGCAGCCTTGTGGTACACCACTCAGGACACTACCTATATTTGATAGATCACCATTAATTATTATTCTCTGCATTCTATTACAGAGCCATTTCTCAATCCAGGCTATAATATGTAAATTTATATCTAATCTCCTAATTTAAGGCTTAGAGCCCAGTGAGGCATAATATCAAAAGCTTTGCTGAAATCAATAAAAACAACATCGCATGGAATTTTGTTGTCTAAAAATAAACTAAAGTGCTAGTAAAAGCAAAGCAAGTTTGTTGTACAACTTGTACCCCTTCGAAAACCGTGTTACTCTAAATCAATTGCATTTATGGCAGATGTAATAATATCCTTAAGGAGACTCTCCATAATTTTAAAAATGGCAGAGGTAAGACTGATGGGCCTATAATTTTCCCAATAACGTTTAGAATCTTTTTGTGGATGGGAACAGCAATCGCTTCTTTCCATTCTTCTGGAATGAAACTGTTTAACAGAAAGAGGTCAAACAAAAGCTTGAGTGGAAATGCAAGAGAGTCAGCCAGTAAGTACAGTAGATGACCAGCAATGCAGTCAGGACCTGGGCAAAGTTTACCTTTTTGTGTAATCCCAATTTGTCTTTAATAAGTTCCTCAGTAAAAACAATCGGTGGATCTGAATGATTTGGAATAGGTTTAAAAGGTAAAGAATCAGACATTGTGAATATCTTACAAAATTATTTATTAAATACATCAGCCATTGTTTTCGAATCATAAATAAGATTATTCTTATTTGTTATCAGTGGCCCAACTTTACATGGTGTTTTCTTAAAAGAATTTATGTAAGAATAAAATTGTTTGGTGTTGGACTTATTTGCTGAAAGTGCCAGTTTCAGTTCCCAACTGGATTTCGCTTTTTGAATATTTGATTTGCATTTCCTGTTTGCTTTTTTGTATAGCTCCCAATTAGATATTTAACAAAATTCCTATACTTTTTATTTTTGTATCTAATCAGTTTTTTTTTATGTTATGGTTCATCCATTTTGGGATGTTTCCCATCTGATTTCTTAATTTTTGACAGGCTATAATTGTCCCTTAAATTTATAAGTAAGGACTTAAAAATGGTCCAACACTATTCAGGAGACTGTTGTAAGAAAGCAGAAGCCCAGTCAAAAACCTCTAAGCAATGCTTTAAATCATTAAGATTAGCTTTATCATACAAATAAATAATGGATGAATTTTAATTATATGTTAAGTAAGTCTGTAAAGTGAAAAAGATGGAATAATGATCGCTATTTCCAAGTGAAGCAAATACAAGCACATCTTTCATATCTAAATTTGCTCTAGTTAGGACAAGATCCAAGGTGTTATTTTCTCTAGTAGCAGATGTTACCCATTGCTTCATATTTAGGTCAAGACAGATACCTAAGAACATTTTGCCCCTAGGAGTAGAAGCAGAGAAAGAGTTCCAATTTACGTCTGGGATATTAAAATCGCCGGAAATGATGACATTACCCATTTGATTAGCAACTTCAAATTCAGACAGAATAGCATTAAGAATATGAATAGGTGAAGTTGGGGGGAAATAACACGACCCGAGGAGAAAGAAATCATCATTAGAAAGGGGTTATACAAATATGGGATATCTCTTACAATAAGAAATATATAGATTTAATCAGTTGATTAGCAAATATCATCTGAATCCTGCCCATCTCTTTTATTATCATCAACTTAAATCATTCCTTAGTAAAAATAAGAAGCATATTAAGTTGAGTGACCCCCCAGCATGATCAAAAATCTTCAGGATAATAAAACAGGGAAAACATTAATTTTACAGATATATAACATGCTTCAAGAGACATTGGACCATAATATTGATATAGTCAGCAGAAAATGGGAAGTTGATCTGGGTATTCATATTTCAGATATACAGTGGTGCAATATAAAAATATATTTAGGGGGGGTCACGTGATGAACTGGCTTGGGTAGGACGCATCTCTCGCTCCTCTGGGTCCCAAACGCTTATTTTCGGTCAGTTTTCCCGATTTTTGGTGGCATTTTGAGCTCTATCGGGTTTTAGAGGCCAGCTAGCAACACCGAGTGATCTGAGGATGTGCTGTTATTGTCGGTCGGTGAGTCAGCGAGGAAACTCTTTATTAGTGCGCAATAGCTTCTGGAGGTAGGCCGACCCCGAGCTCGAGTGTTGTATGGAGACCGACGCAGCAGTTCTCCTCACGGGCGGCCCAGCATCTAAAAAAGGCTAAAGCCCCACTCACCAACTGAATTAGAGCAAGCTGAAGTGCTCCCAGTGGAAGGAGGGTCGGGAGCTTCTACTGAGGACGTTAGAGAGATTAAGTCTTTGTTACAAGGATTGGTAGCCGACTTTGCTGAAGTTAAACCGCACTGCAATCCCTGGCTAAAGGATGAATGATGGAGGCCAGGATAGCTTCCCAGGAAAGAAAAGTGACCACCTTGGACCAAGAATTGGTGTTGATTAGAAAAAAAGTGAAAAAATTAGAGGAAAGGCTCGAGGATCAGGAGGCGAGAAATCGCAGAAACAACTTAATATTGGCGGGGCTCCCCGAGAAAACAGAAGGCCCAGACTGTGTCTCTTTTATACAAGAGCTGCTTCAAAAGCTGTTTGGCCCTTCACCATTTGGGGAAGGGTATAATTTAGAGAGGGCACATCGGGCATTGAGAGAGGCCCCGCCACCAGGTGCCAGGCCGAGAGTTATAATCATGAGGTTCTTAAATTATAAAGAAAAGACGTATGTCCTACAGATGTCCAAGCAAAAGAAGCCACTGCAGTGGAATGGGGCCTCAATTTGGTTTTTTCAAGATCTGGTTCCTGGAGTCAGAGAAAAAAAAAGAGTATAGTGACATCAAGAAGAAGCTTTATCTGGCTGGTATTAAATTTCGGCTTATTTATCCGGCTACACTCATGGTGAGGCTGTCCTCGGGGAAAAGAAATATCCAACTGCAAAGGATGCTTGGGATGGACTTTGTGTCGATCTTCCGGATCTCTCAAAGGACTAACTTGAAGTTACCCTCTGTGAGAGGGCAATACCTGTCGGGAGCTGTGTGGCAGTAACTCTGGGACATTAACATCGGTTGGCTATACTAAGCTGGACTGTGCTAGAAAAGGGGCAATACATAAACCGGGGTGTGATGGTTAAGAGCCCCGTGGCGGGGGAGGTGGAGGGTGGGGAGGGAGGTTGATATGGGGACCCAGGGCTGCCTCAGGGGTAACATGAAAAATATAAGGGGGAGTCAGGTTATGTAAGGGCCTAGTAAATATAAAGGTGGGGATAACTGGATTTACTGGGGGTTAACGATGTTAAAGTAATTGGGGGCTGGGAAATTACCAGGAGGGGGAACTTCGAGGGTGAATTATGTACCTTAGTTGGAAGCGGTCTATGAGAGGGTTTGTTTAATCAATCTGGATTGATTTTGGACTTGTTGTTCATGGGGAGGTTAGTTTTTAAAGTGTTAGTTTCCTTTCCTTAAGATTAAGGGATGATTTGGGGTTTATCTCTCAATTGATGCTGTTTTACCTCTTGGGCTCCTTTGGGAGCTGGGCTATATTTCGGCTTAGTAAATTAATTGGGATTGGGGACGGGGAAAGTGGTTCATTCACGACTCATTGATTTATGGTTGGACGGTCTCGGGACTGGGGGGGGGGGGGAGAGAGTCCTAATTCAGGAGAGTATGGGAGTGGATTGTGGATAGACTGCACTCAGGCTTTGATCTCTAGGAGAGTAATAATTCGATGGCAGTATATAATCTTATTTCTTGGAATGTCAAAGGTTTGAGGGGCCGTCATAAAAGATTGACAATCCTGAGGTACTTGGAACAGCAACGAGTCCATATTGCAGCTCTACAGGAAACACATCTATTATCGGAGGAGGTGGAGTTTCTAAGAAGGCGCTGGGTTGGCCAGGCTTATGGGGTGGGCCTAGAGAGAGCATCGGAGGGGTTGCAATCTTAATAAATAGGTCGTGTCCCCTTGAGGTCAATCAAGTGGTAACCAGGCAGGATGGTAGGGGTTTTGTGAAGGGCAATATACACGACAAGCGTGTTGTGGTGGCGCTTATCTATGGGCCAACCTCCAGACCCTGAATTTTTTGCTTCATTAGAGGTAGATATAGTAGGGTTCCCATCACTTTCTTTGATTCTAGCGGGTGATTGGAATTTGTACTATGACAATAAAAAAGATAAGATGCCTCCTGGTAGGGGTTCTAGAACTAGAGCCCAAGCTGCGTTGGCCAGGTTCATGGAAGTGGCAGGATTGAGTGATCCTGCGATTTTGTTCGGTGATGGGGCTCCTAAGATGACATTTTATACAGCACCACATAAGGTTCATACAAGGATAGATTTTTTTTTGGTGAATAGGGAGACATTAGGGGGGATTAGAGCCTTCTTGACTGAGGGTAGAGTCCTCTCTGATCATTCTTTGATTCAGATCCAGTGGGAACCAAGAATGCTGCCCACAAGGCCTTTTAGATGGAGGCTTCAAGACTGGCTTTTAACGTCAGAGGGGAGAAGGGAAGAACTCGAAGTGGATTTGCAGGAAATTATAGGGGTACAAATAACCACGTTGTCAAGTAAAAAATTAGCTTGGCCTACATGCAAATTTCTTTACTCTATGGCTGCTAAAAGGCTAGCCGACAAAGTGAGAGTGATTAGAAAGGCGAAAGAGGAATTTTTGGAGGCTGCTATTTGTTCTCTATCACAACAAGAAGGGGCTTCAGAGGAAATAGATAGGGAGCTTAAAAGTTTAAGAAGAGATCTCTCAGAGATATTATATGGTAAGATTGAATTTTGGTTAAATAAGATTAAGGCTAAATATCTCCTTCAGGGGGATGTCCCGGGACTCCTAGCTGCAAGGATTAAAGAGTGGGAAGCGACCAGGACCATTAGCTCGATTACACATGAGGGAGGATAAAAACGGATCCTCAGGAAATAGCTGAGGCATTCGCCTCGTTTTTTGAGGAAATATGTCAGGGAACCTCCTCGGGGGGGGAGGGGGAGATAAGGGAGTATTTGGATCGTATCCAGCTTCTGACTTTGGACCCCATTCTGGCTAAAAAATTGGAGGCTCCAATAACCTCTTCTGAGATTACAGAAGTGGTCCGTCTCTCCAATGGGGAAATCTCCGGGCCTGATGGGCTAACGCTAAATTTTATCAAACCCATATTCAATCTATTCTCCCAATGTTGAAGGAATTTTTCACATTATTATGCAGGATGGAATTGACCATCT
This sequence comes from Neoceratodus forsteri, assembly GCA_016271365.2. Classification (NCBI taxonomy): domain Eukaryota; kingdom Metazoa; phylum Chordata; order Ceratodontiformes; family Ceratodontidae; genus Neoceratodus; species Neoceratodus forsteri. The sequence goes on from CM057453.1 coordinate 762,130,106, forward strand.
TCCCATATACCAGGCATATGTTACACTAATTCCTAAACCTGAGAAACCGAGAGATATATGGGAAGTATAGGCCTATATCCTTGATAAATCAGGATATTAAAATACTTACAAAGATACTGGCTAATAGGATACTAAGTGTAGCTCCTAAGATAATTAGTCTGGATCAGGTTGGCTTTATGCCGGGACGGGGAGCACTAGATGCACTGAGGAAGCTACACCATATTATAAATTTTGCTTCAGATTCTGGGATTCCTTTGGCCCTGATCTCTTTAGACACTGAAAAAGCGTTTGACCGAGTTTCCCATTCTTTTTTGTTCAGTACTATGGAGAAAATGGGGTTCCCGGAAGGTTTGATCAGGGGCATTAAGAATCTATATGCTATGCCTACTGCTAGGATTCTTTGTAATGGCTATCTCTCTAGAGAATTCCGGTTAAAAAATGGTACCCGGCAAGGTTGCCCTTTGTCACTGATTTTGTTTAATATTTATCTGGAGCCCCTATTGAGGTCGATCAATAGGGAGGTCAGGGTCCAGGGAATCGGGATTGGCAATACTGAGCTAAAGTTATCGGTTTTTGCAGATGATATTCTGCTCCATCTTCAAGACCCAGTATCATCTTTTGGGGTTGTTAGGGAGCTTATAGATCAATATTCTAGAGTGTCTAATTATAAATTAAATCTAACCAAAACACAAATCTTGCCCCTGACTCCGTATGTATTTAGGGCAGATTTTGCCCCCATGGGAGTCCAATGGAATAAGGATAAATTAAAATATTTAGGCATTTGGATTACTGCGGATTGGACAGAAGGAGCAGATGTTAATTTGGGGGGAATTACCTCTGAGATAGCAGGGGACATCTTAAGATGGAGTAGGCTACCCCTGAATTTTGCAGCACGACTAGGCATTATCAAGATGAATAGTCTACCGAGGTTGCTGTATCCGATCTACTTGGCTCCCTATGCTATCCCAGTAAAATGGTTTAAGGTTATCAGGAAAATGGTCTTGGGTTTCTTATGGGGTAATAAACCCACTAGGATTAAATATAGAGTGCTATGTAGGCCCTTTGATGAAGGTGGGATTAAATTGCCTGACCTCCAGGCTTATTATGTAGCTGGCCAGTTGGGTCTGATGGTACAACGGGCAAGGGATAGGGAGGAGGGAGAATACTGTCCTGCCTGGTTACAGTGGGAAAGGAAGGGGCTAAAGGATATAAATTATTCGCCTGAATCATTAATTTATGCCAGGCTTAAGGCAGTGCAAGGTAAAGTCAAGGAAGGGAATCCTATTAGAAAGTCTTTGGATGCTTGGTGGGGGTTCCTTACTCCGAAGCAAAGAGTCTTTCAGATAAATTCGCGGGATCAACCCATATTGAGGAATCCTAATTTGACTATCGGAGGACAGGTGCTGGGCCAGAGGTGGGTTAGTTACTTGGAGGGGTTGGCTCTGAGGGATATGCAGCAGGATGGGAGAGTTTGGTTGCCACCACAATGTGTGGATTTGCCCTTTTTCCAAAGGCTACAGCTTAAACAATTGATTGTGGGAGTTCGAGGGGGAAAGGGGGATTTTATGGATAGCTTTCTCAATTGGGATCACTTACAAGGGGTGGTTAACAGATCTGGTTTACTTTCAAAGGTATACAAGATACTCTTGAACTCCCGTAGGGATAATGCTTTAATCTCTATTTCTTATTGGGATAAAGCATTGACTTTTGAGTTTAATTGGAGTTCTATCCGGAAAGCCACTAAGTACCTGGTTATCCTTAAATATAGGGTTACGCAGATTTGGGTTACCCATAATATTTTCTATACACCTGTTAAACTAGCGTCGAGGGGTCTGAAGTCAACTGATCTCTGTTTTAGGTGTGAAAAGTACCGGGGATTTGTTACATATCTTATGGAACTGTGAAAAATTCAGTTGTTATGGGATGAGATCAGACAGGGATTGACCCTCCCTGGATACAAGGAATATATTACTGAGATCTGTGTGCTAGGATTTTTCCTCCAGAGGAGTTTCCCAAGGTATCACCCAGCTTAATGGGATCGTAGTTAAAGCGTTTATTTTAAGTCACTGGAAGGATGGCCAGACATACTTATATGAGCAATGGGTGAAAGATCTTTGAGGTCGCTGGATAGGATTAAAATTATCTTTTGTCCGAGGGTAACGTGAGGTCTATTTAAAGAGTGGGCCAGTTTGGAAGCAGCTTATTTATAGTTTGATTGAAACCTCCGAATGATGATTTATACATGCAAGAGGAGCTCTCTGCTGCAATGGGCTGAGTAGGATAGGTACCAAAGGATTTGTATATCTTAGAGAGGACCATAGTCCTCATTATGAGGTACCCTTTAGTTTTGGAAGAACTTTCAGGAGGGATTAATTAGGAGCTTGTATTTAAACTAGTTGGGGTGCAGATCTAATGGGGAATGATTGTTAGGGGATGGGTAGCTCCCCTCAGCTTGGGACTCTCTCTCTCTCAGGGGTTACTCTGGATACCCGATGGGGCTGTTTGGATTACAATATGTCTTGGGGAGTTTTGAGTTTGGTATTCTCTTACTATATGATAATGTGGGGCATGGGTAGAGAGAGATTTTGAGGGTCGGTAGAATACTAAGTACGAGTAACCACATTTCTGTTATTTTATCTGTGTGATTATATGTGTGATAGCCGAAGATTTTGGAGGGGTATCCAGGGGTCTGTAAATAAGGGATGTATATAGTTTGCACATTCAGTTTGGGAGTGTACGCCCGGGTTTCTGGGTTATGTGTATGTCTGTTTCATTATCTTGGGAAAAAGAAATAAAGTTTTTCCTTTAAAAAAAAAAAAAATATATATTTAGAAAATGTATCATCTGTGAAATTGCAACAAATGCAAATGAATACAACACATTGTATCTATTTTACACCAAAAAAAATTGTTAAATCTGAATATATCAGATAAATGCCCAAGATGCCCCAACACAACAGGCACCTTAATACATTTAATTGCATCATGTCCATGCCTGTCTAACTTCTGGCATGAGACTGAGAAATTTTCTCGAGTGATTAAAAAATAAATCTATTTCTCTTCAATGTTAGAATTACTAGCTATTGTGCCAGAAAGAGAGACCTGGGAGCCACAGCAATGCAAATTATTATCACTTTTCTTCATAGTGGCAAAGAAATGCACACTTCAAAAATGGAAGGATCCGGACTCACTGGGGTTCAATCATTGGCTGAATTCAGCCATAGGTATATCTATTCTTCAACAGATTTGGCATATAAAAAATGGTAAAAGAACACAATTTTCTGAAATGTGGAGTCAGTTCCAAGTGGAATTAAACAAATAAGGTTAGATATATGAATTTAATATAGTAATCTATATAAATAATAAGGTAGTAACCCCTAAGGTAGTTGTGTCAGGAAAGAGGGGTTCATAGCGAGGGGTGAACCAAAAAGAACCTCACGGAGGCTCTCATGGCAGCCAATGAACAAACGGTTGCCTAGAACCTTGAGCCACAGCCAGTGACTGAAAGAGAACAGACCTTGGGCATGGGGGTGCCAAGGGATGTCACAGTGGCCAGTCCCAGGGAGGAGGACAGTGATAACAGAGGAAACGTCACCACAGAGCTGGAGCTGGAAGGAATCAGGCTACAATTTGAGCTGAGAAAACTGGAGCTGGAGCAGAGAAAGTTAAAAGCCCAGCAAGAAAGAGCAGAAGAGGTTCAAACCGGAGATGCAGGAAAAGCAGTGCCAGAGAGAGGCCAAGGAAAAGCAACGCTAGAGAGAGGCTGAGGAACAGCAGTGCCACAGAGACAGAGTTTTGAACTGGAGAGGCTAAGACTCCAATGACCAGCACCAGAGGAGGTAAGTGGCAAGAGTGAACCTGAAACTCCAGAGCTGAGGTACAAGTTAAATTCCAAATTAATAGCTGAATTTAAAGTGGGGTAGGATATGGATGCATTTTTTTTTTTCATTATCCCCCACAGTCGGCCCACATCTGTCCTCCGTCCTGGTGCACCCCGGCTCCTATTGAGGCCCTCACCCCCAGTGATACCCCCACAGCTTGCCCCCATGGTAGGGAGGTGGCGAGTTCCCCTTACTCACCATGAGGAATGGATCCAGTGTACTGGAGATGACACCCTCAGAGCCAGGTGGTGAATTCTGGGACAGCTATCAAGCCGCGTGACTGTATTTTCTCTTTTCTTCCTTGGGGATAGGTGCATGCTGTGATGCCACTGGAGGCAATGTGCATGCTCCCTTGCATGCTCCTCCAGGTGTCTACCTCATCTCCGCCCTCGTCGTCAGTGTTGATGCCCTGCTCTCCAGCCTCCGCTAGGGGGCAGGCGATCGCCGACTACTGGAACCCCCATCCCTTGGAGAAGGAGAGCAGTCCTTTGGATGCTCAATCCTTCTCCTCCCCTGCTGACCCCAGGTGGTCCGTGCTTGTTCCTGAACATGGGTCGCTGGCATGGCGCAAGGTGTGACGTCTAGCGCCTCAACCCTCAGCGCCATCGGCTGGCATATGGATGCATTTCTGAATTCATTTGAAAAGGTCTGTATCCAGGCCAAGACACCCATGGATGCCTGGAACTTTCTGCTATCCCCGCTGCTTACTGGAAAAGGGTGTGACGTGCTAGGCCAAATGGACAATGAGGACAGTAAAAATTATGAGAAACTTAAAGCTGCTTTACTTAAAAAGTATGAACTAACTCCTGGGGCCTACAGGGTTAAATTCTGTAAGCCCTGACATGAGCTTTGAGGAACTCGTCACAAAGCAACGTCAATTTTTGAAACGTTAGTGGGAGAGGCTGGAAGCAAACTCTGTGGGGGAAACTGAGGAGGTTGCGTTACTAGAACAGTTCTTTTGGACTTGAGCAGCAGAGTTGAAAACCTGGCTAGAGGACCGAGATCCACAAACAGCACAGCAGGCTGCTGAGCTCTCGGATCGCTATGCCAGGAGCAGGCCTGCTCTGAAAGGAAGTGGGGGACCAGATGTGGCAGGGGCAAAAAGGGAAAAGTGTGGCAGGGCAGATAAAACTCTCACTGCTTCTGTAGAAAGGGAGGAAGTCCCAAGTTACCAAAAAGGGATTTCTTGGATAAAAGAAATGATGAATGTTGGCTTTATAAACAGCCAGGGCATATCGCCAGATAGTGTCCTAAAAAGGCACAGAGTAGACAAAGAGTCCCTCGAACAGAGGTGGGTGCACTGTGCATCCCTGAAAGCATGCCTGTAAACATGAGGGAGCACATACACCCGGTTACTGTAAATGGGGTTCAGACCCATGGGTTAAGGAACATGGGGCATCTCTTTCCCTGGTAAAAGGGAATCTGGTTGGGCCTGAATAGCTTATACCTAATCAGTTTGTAGCTGTGAGGGGATTCACTGGGGAGGAGAAAACCCTGTCACTAGTTAGTGTTCTCCTGGATTAGGGTGAGACAGGAGAGAGGGTGCAAAAAGAAGCAGTGACAGACAACCTTGCCCTGGATGTGATTATAGGGAATAATCTATAGCACGGGGTTGTGTGTGCGGATACCCACAGTCAGATGGCTAAGGCCCCTTGTAATTCCCTGAACTCCACAGAAACCCCTGTGGAAAAGAATAGGAGGCTGGTTCCTCAGCCTGTGTATCCTGACAGGGAGTGTACTGAAAGGGATGTAGGACTTCTCCAAGTAGCCATTCACAAAACAGCTATAGAAGGTTACTTTGAGGAAGGAGGGGTAATGAATGGTCAGGAGGTTAGAGATGGCAGTGACTCTGAATGCCCTGATGCTAGAGATATGAACCCCAGTTTAGGAACTGAGGGGGACATGTCCCATGTTTTGGGAAAACGTGAAGATTTTGCAACTGCTCAGAGGACTGACCCTAGTTTGGAGAGGCTGAGGACTTGTGCAGAATCTGATGGGACACAGGGAGGTAACATGAGACATAGGGTATTTTGGGATGACGGACTGCTGTATACACAGGACGTGAGGACATTGGGAGGGGTGATGAGCAGGCAGCTTGTCATTCCCCAGGGGTATCGTGAGCGGTTGCTCAAGATTGCTCATGATATCTCCATGTCCGGACATCTGGAAATCATTCGCACCACGCAATGATTGGCCCAAAATTTCTATTGGCCCAACTTCACCCAGTAAGTAAGGAATATTGTAGGTCTTGTCACCAGTGCCAACAAATAGGGAAGGCAGGTAGTAAAACAAAAACTGCCCTACTTCCCTTGCCCATTGGGTAGGAATGGATATTGTGGGACCCTTGAGTACCCCCAAGCTCTGCCGGGAAAAAATATATAATGATGGTGGTCGATTACACCACCCAATACCCAGAGGCAGTTGCCCTATCCTCACTTATGGCAGACAAAGTGTGCAGACGCCTTGCTAGGGATTTTCTCCCATGTTGGGTTTCTGCAGGAGGGATAGCTTCACATCGAACCTGAAGTGTTTGTGGGAGAAGTGTGGAGTGGTACAGAGGCACATGACACCTTATCACCCACAAACCAATGGGCTTGTGGAAACATTAAATGGTACCCTAAAATCGATGCTACAAGTGTTTACTGAACAGCATGGGAGGAACTGGGAGAAATACCTTCCCCACCTGTTGTTTGCATACAGGGAGGTGTCCCAAGAGTTGACAGAGTTCTCCCCCATCGAACTTTTATACAAATGAAAGGTGTGTGGGCCCCTAGACTTGATCTAGAAAGACTGGGAAGGCAAGCACGCCACCCAGGGAACTCCCATAGTGTAGTATGTCCTTAAATTTAGGGAGAAGCTGAAGGAGCTTACGGGGGTGGCCAAAAGCAACCTGTCAGCTACCCAACAGAAGAAAAAAGTCTGGTATGATAGCGGAGCCAGAGCTTGCTTTTACAATGCAGGCCAGGAATTAATGGTCCTAATTCCAATCCAGAAGGACAAGCCGCAGGCCAAGTGGGTGGGACCATATAAGGTAGTCAAACAGGGTCAATACATAAACTATATTGTGGAACTACCTGACAGGAGACATACCCATAGGATGTACCATGTCAACATGATGAAAGTCATATGCAAATAGGGCTGACATGGTATTTGCAGTGTGTAGCCCTGGGGAGGCAATGGACAAGGAAAATCCCCTCATGGACTTGCTAGAGGAAAGCAAACAGGAGTCATCTGTGAAGGCAATCAAGCTGTCACCCCAGTTGACCCCAGAGCAGTCCCAGGAAGTGAGAGAGGGAGGGAGGTTTTAGAGGACTGTGCCCCTTTGTTTACAGCCAAGCCCGGATTAACCCCTTTAGCGACAAATGATGTAGACACGGGGACGCAAGCGCCCATACGGTGGACAGCCTATCGGGTGTCTGAGGCTGTCCTAAAGGACATTAGGAGGGAGGTGGAGGAAATACTGGATTTTTGGGTAATCCAGAAAACCCACAGTTCTTGGGCCTTGCCTGTAATCCTCGTCCCCAAGCTGGATGGCTCTACTCGCTTTTGTGTAGACTATCATGGACTCAATGCAGTCATGAAGTCTGACACCCACCCAATGCCACGGACTGACGAACTATTAGACAAACTGGGAGGGGTGACATACCTTACCACAATTAACTTGACAAAAGGATACTAGCAGGTGGTGTTAACTGCCAGAGGTAGAGAATGGTTGGCCTTCATCACTCCAATGGGATTATTCAAATTCCGGGTAATGCCTTTTGGAATGAAGAATGCCCATTCCACATTCCAAAGGTTGATCAACCAGGTGTTGCAGGGTACTGAAGAGAATACAGTGGCTTATCTATATGATATTGCCATCTTTAGGAACACCTGTCCAATCTGAAGGAAGTGTTGGGCAGAATACAGATGGCAGGGCTCACTGTAAAGGCTGAAAAGTGCTAGGTGACTATGCTGGAGGTGGCATACCTAGGCCATGTAATGGGGTGGGGACAACTTCATCCTAATCAAGCAAAGATTGAGGCACTAGAGGCATGGTCTACACTAGACACCCAGAAGCAGGTTAGGAGCTTCCTAGAGACCACAGGGTACTACTGAAAGTTTGTACCCAATTACAGTACTCTGGTGGCTACCCTGTCTGGCTTGCTAAAGAAAAGATAGCCCAAAAGGGTAAACTGGGAGCCAGCCTGTGAACAAGCCTTCACACTGCTAAAAGAGGCACTGTGCAGTGCCCCTGTGTTGGCCAGTCCAGATTATACTAGGCAGTTTGTAGTACAGACTGATGCCTCAGATGTGGGGATTGGAGCAGTCTTTAGCCAGACAGCTAATCAGGGAAAAGACCACCCAATAGTGTACCTTAGTTAGAAGTTACTTCCTGGGAGCAGGCTTACTCCACAGTTGAAAAGAAATGCCTTGCACTGCTATGGGCCATGAAGAAATTAGAGCCGTATGTCACCGGGTGTGGGTTTAGTATAATACAAATTCAGGCAGACCACAAGTCAGGTGCATAAAAAATGCATGATTGCATTTATCATTTTATTTTTATCAAGTAAAATATACAGAAAACAAAATGGTAAGTTAGACAACTGCTTAGCTTCAACAGTTTCTAAGGCTTTTCTTCAGCCTAGCATGAATCAAACAGTGTGAAAGCACACACTACCAGGAGGTCTTTCACCATCCTCAGTCAGTATTCAGCTGACCAGCCTATCTATCCTTTCTCAGCACTGAGGTAAGGCTTTTTATAAGCTCACTAGAAGCTGGAAAAATGTTCCACTGCCTTTTGATTAACAGCAGACATAACATAAAACTAGCCTGTAGGGGCCACTATTGCTTCATAGAGAACAGTTATTTGGCAGCCACCTGGAGCACATTGCATAACTTGCTTACAACATTGTTAAAGGTCAGAGCCGAGGTCAGAACATTCTGTGCTCTCTTAAACTCTCCTTCAGGGTCATATTACCTCATGCTGTCTGCGGTAAAATATATCTTAGAAGAGGGCTGCTAACATCTAGAAAAAGCAGACACAAACTTTTGTTATTCTTCTATTAAAACTGCCCTCTTGGTTTTGTTTTATGGCCAAAGACCAGAGAGGAAAACAATATATAACTCCAACATTCTTTGAGGGCTTGGCTGGTTTCTAGTTAGTTTTTTGGTTAACATGCACAGAAAGCCATATAAGCACTTTAGCACTTAATTTATAACCAGCCAACTAGCATGTTGGGCATTATAAAAAACTTATAAACTGTTTGGGGAAGGGGTTTCAATTTATCCCAGGGGTGTCCACTATGACAGTGGTCACCCTGTCACACCATACCTCTATGGAAGGTGCTTCTAAGTACAGACCAAACACAACCCCTGGTGTGGTTAAATCAGATGGCCAAAACAAATGGATGGCTCCTCAGATGAAGTATTGCCCTGCAAGCCTATGACATGACAATTACACACAGGGCCATGTTGGTCAATGCAAACACAGATGGTCTATCTCACCAATCAGAACAGTAACATAATTATGAAAACTCTGCCATACAATAGGGATGTGTACCCATAAATTCAGTCTAAGGAGGGAGGGATGTGGTGAGTTGGCCACTGTGGTCATAATTCTGTTATATTTTTCTGTGATTTTGGTTATGTTTAAATTCCCAAACAAGCCAGGAGATAAGGTTTGACAGAAAGATGCACAGTTTTACTGAAAAGGTAATAGGAAACAGAGAATGTATTGCAAATGTCTAACATTCCTCTTTGCCTGGGAATGGCTTATTCAACAGGAAACTGAAATTACACTTCAAAGAGGGTTAGGGTAGCTGATCAAAGGAAGAGGGTCATAAATTGTCAGGAGACAGAAAAACATCTACGGTCATAAACTTTTCCATCTCAAAGCAAATTACTGTGAGAAACAGGATCTGGGAAAACATGCATTCTAGAAGTCTAGTGCCAATTTCTGGGAACTACCTCAGTCTCTTTACATTTTATTATGGGGTAGGAAGGACAGGGACAAAAGGCCAGCCAGGATATTGGAACTATAAGGAATCTAACTAATTAATAATACTGATTCCCTCAAAAACTTGAAAGCACAAGTGAGACCCCTGCTGGCCTAAAATGATAAGACCACCAGCCAACCAGAGACTGGAGGACCATGGCTATAAAAAGCCCCTCAAAAGACAAACTCTAAGCATTTTGGCACAGCATTTTGCAGAAGACACTCTTGCTGACACACACACACACACACAGCAAGACTGACACAAACATACACTGAAGACCAGTGGCTACAAAAAGGAAAGGGACTTTGCAGACTTCAGGTATTTTCTGGACTTTGATTCACTACAAGACAAGGTAGAAATAAGTCAGTTAAATTTAACAGTGCATTTGGTATGTTTTTTCCACTTTTTTTTATTCTGTAAGTCTTGTATGATAATTACTTAAGTAGAAGGCAGTATAGTGCAGTGGTCTAAGGCTCTGAGCTGCAAATTTGGTGACCTCCAGAAAACCAGACCTGGGTTTGAATCCCACAGCTTCCACTTGCATACTGTGTGACCCTGAGCAAGTCACTTAACCTCCTTGTGCTCCCAGGTCGCTCCTGTAAAAAAGCTTTTGGCTTAGTGTGCTATACCTGGTTAAACAACTAAATAAAATAAAAAAATTAAGTATTAGTAAAAAAAAAAAAAACATGCTTTTAAAACAATGACTGGAAGAGATTTTATTGTGTGTATGTGAATTGTGGGAATGTTTATTCAATTTGTGACAAGCCTGTTTATTGCTAAAGGTGCCACCATTGCTACCACAGACTAGGATTCTGGAAGGGAATCTGAGTACCTAAAGTAGGGAAAATACATAGGTCTTGGGAGGGGTCTGTAAGGGGGAACTAGGTCGCTGCACCACCCATGGGAGAAGAGTTATGAGAGGGCCCCGAAGAGCTCATAATGCCTGGGCCTTCCCCCAGTACAGCATCCAAGGAGGGTTCTCACCTGGCTACAGACTTGAGACTGTATTTTACCCTTACCCAGATTAGAGAGGAAGCCCTGGGACCTCATGGCAAGTGTTCAGTTGTGAACTCAGCAAGCATTCTAGAGGACGCATGGAGGATATTCCTTTTCCCTCCTGTCATGGATTCCACTTAGGGGTGGGCACTGTGAGTTCAGTGGAGCTGGACCCCAGGAGTGGGTTTGTGACAGGTAGTAGCTGGCAGCAGGGACTGGACACCTTGGTGACAGAAAATGAAGAAGGAAGGGGTGGGAGGGATTGAGGTATGGTTGGAGTGGAAAGTAAAATGGAGCATAGGAGTGGCATTTGTTGTTTGGGGGAAGAGAGCCAGGAGGGAAGAAGAAGAAGCACTGTGGAGCCACCAGAGCAGCATTTGTTCTTGGGGAAGGTAGAGAGCAGGGACAGGGGAAGAAGCAGAATGGAGCTGCCCAATCAGTGTTTGGTTGTTGTTTCTGTTGTTGAGGCAGGAGGGCCAGAAAAGGGGATGAAGTAGAATGGAGCAGCATTTGTTGCTGAGATGGGGAGTGGTGACTGGCTTCACTCCACAAAGTCACAGCACTTGGCAGAGGAGTTAAAGGACCACGCAGCAGCAAGTACGTAAATGAAAGGAGCCAACCACCCTCTGAATGGAGCAGTTGACTCCTTTCAACTACGCAAAGTTTATACCCCCAAAATAGAAACAAGCATCACAATCAGCCTCGCTGTTCATTGGGCTGTCACAGCCAAGTTCATTGAAGCCTGACCTGCACTGGACCCGACAGTGATACACTTCTGAAATGCTGTTCTCATAACATGATGTTTGCATCTTGCTGTGCGCGTAAACAAATATAATAAAAGTACCTGCGTAAGCAGCAGGAAAGCAGCTCCAAAAGGCAAAAAATGAACTGGGAGAAACTGTCAGATCAAAATTCAGCAAGGGGACAATTCTCTTACACCTTTCACAGGAGAACTGCAATGACACTAGAACTGCCAAATTGGAATTACAAGATGCAGCTTCTGATTGTATGCACACTGTCAAAATCTGAAATCCTAAATCTGCTAAAATTGCACTTTTTAGGATTTTGGATAATTGACATGATTATGGTGTGGTAGGGGTTCATGGAAGAGTTGCTTCAGTTTGTGGCTTACTTGGAAGGTACTAACAAACATTTAAAATCTGCTGTAACACACAGCCAGGATGCTATTTCCTTCCTTGACATTTGTATCATCAAGAATGCTGAACATGGAGTTAACCCTGACTTGTTCCATAAATCTACTGACAGGAACATGGTCTTGTTGGCAAGCTCCTGACACCCCCACCACACCATCAGAAATATCCCTACTAGCCAGTTCCTCAGGGTACACCACACATGCAACACAGAGGAAGCATTTGAAATTTGTGTGGCTGAACTATGGAATGGGTTTAAAGATCATGGTTATAGCACTGGGGATATTAAATCAAGCTTACATCCATGCCAAAAGTATTAATAGGGGGAACTCCTCACACCCAGAATGGTATCCCATGAAAACAGCGAGTGACTTTCGGCAACTCAATTTGAGTGGCATGAAAATAGTGAGTACGAAATAGGCTATATGATCTTAAAAAGTACCTTTCGTGCTGTGTCACAGAATACTCCCCCCCCCCCCAATGCCACAAAAGAGCCTTACCTGGCTCGGAATCAGATGGTATAAAAATGTTATATGCTGCCGTTTTCAGGTGGGAAGGGATCATATTTTTGCTACAAGGAACACGCAGCCAATCCCTTCCACTTCCGGTTTAGAGACACAGCCTCATGCTGATCCATATTCTGACATCACAATGTTCTTGCGTGGGGGACATGCTCCAAACATGCCTATGGAGCACGCCCCGTGCAAGCACATTGTGATGTCAGAATATGGAACAGCAAAGGAGTGTTACTCTAAACCGGGGAGTGGAAGGGATCAGCTGCGCAGCTCCTCAGAGCAAAAATATGATTCCTTCCCACCCTAAAATGGCAGCATATAAAAAAAATGTTTTTATGCCATCCAACTCCAAGCCAGGTACAGCTCCTTCATGGCTGTGAGCACTCACACCATGAAAGGTGCTCTTTAATAGCACAGTGATTTTGTGTAGGTACGAGTAGTTATATTGCAGAGTGTACGGGTCTTTCTTAGTCAGGCTACTTCTGAGCTGGCCGTCTGGTCTAGTGGTTAGAGTCATTGCCTGCATGGCTGGTGGACTCGGGTTTGTGACTGGCTGTGGGGGATATATTGTTTCTTTTTTATTTTGTGTTGTTTTTGGCTGCGGGGATATATTGTTTCTTTTTTGTCCTGTGTTTTCTTCCCATTTTCCCCACCCTCCCAACTTTGTTTCCCCCACCCACAGATTGCCCCCATCAATGTTCTCCCCCTGCTGGCTTGTGTCCCCCCACTGAGTAGACCCCCTCCTGTCATCCCCCCCCCAGTGGAGATTATATTTGTTATGGGGGGGTGTGGGGGCAAAGCATAAAAAGTTATTACATATTGTCCCGGACAGAGAAAGTGGGGAGCCATCACTGTTTCCTTACATCGCTGTAGTGCTCATAGCCATTTTGGTGTGTTGGCAATTGTACACGCAGTTTTTCTCTGCAATTTTATTTTCCCTCTTATCACACAGAACCACCCAGAACTACACAGAGTAATGATCAAGTACATAGGATGAACTGTTTCACGTTGCAGCACTAGGGCTACATTACAGTACTAGGGCTAACGCAGTTGAGGCCATTGTATGTAGGCATTGGAATATCCTGAAAACTGAACAAAAACTATCAGAATTTGTTTCAGTGCCATCCAGGATGGTATACAGGAGACTCAAGAACACAGGGGATTCCATTGCCCATAGTCTACAACCCAATGACCGGCCCTGCTAGAACTGGGCAGAAGTTGCGAATTCTGCTTTCATCGAACTTTTGCAAAATTTTGTAAATTTTGTGAGATTTTCCAAAGTTCTATCTCTGGAGAAATCAGAATCTTCTGAATGTGTTTGGCGAATTTTCTCACTGTTTGTCAAATTTCTGGCTGAATTGTGGAACAATACACAAGAACTGCAGAACGACAGTTCTGAGGAATTCCATTCTATAGTTTAATACATTAATCTGCAATACATGTAATTATTCCACAGTTCAATGATCAGTTCTGCAAGATTTCTTTCTGCAGTTTAATACACTAATCCACCATTCATACATTCATTCTACTGTTCTAAGTCGGAATTTCCGTGAAGGTTGCCAAAGTGCATTCTGAAATTTTGCAGAAACAAAATTCTGACTTTCACCAAAATTCTACTAGTGTAAGTTTAATTTTGCACAGCCTTAATCCCTGTACTTGGTTACCTATGTTACCTCCAAGTACACACTGTTCTAATCACTGCAAATACTGCTATGTGGTTATAGTCACCACATCATTCAGCAATCCTATTACTGATGAGCAGTATCAAAAGAAACAAGCATTTGTCAATGCTGAATGTTGATTGCGCTGGTGTGTTGAGCTCACTCACTGCCCCTCTGTCACTCGCTCAGTCTGTTTCTCCCGGTGCTGCAGGCTGCTGTTTTGTACTGGGCTCCTGCCTGCATTGGCACCTTGTTCTGCCCACTAAGAAATCCGCAGCTGTCCTGACAGAGCTGCATTGAGGTGGCTCACTCCTCCTCTCTTACTCACTCATTCTGTTTCTCCTGGCACTGCAGGCTGCCCTTTTGTACTGGGCTCCTGCCTCTGTTGGTGGCTTTTTCTGCCCACAAAGAAATCTGCAGCAGTCCCAACACAGGTCTGTTGAGCCTGCTGAGTCCCCCTCTCTCACTCACTCATTCCGATTCTGCCAGTGCTGCAGGCTGCCCTTTTGTACTGGGCTCCTGCCTGTGTTGGCACCTTTTTCTGCCCACAAAGAAATCCGCAGCTGTCCTGACAGAGCACCGTTGAGGACGCTCACTCCTCCTGTGTCACTCACTCATTCTGTTTCTCCTGGCGCTGCAGCCTGCCCTTTTGTACTGTGCTCCTGGCTCTATTGGCACCTTTTTCTGCCCTCAAAGAAATCTGCAGCAATACTGACAATGCTCCGTTGAGCTCGCTCAGTCCCCTTCTCTGACTTGCTCATTCCGTTTGTGGTGGCGTTGCAGGCTGCCCTTTTCTATTGGGCTCCTGCCTGCATTGCCGCCATTTGCAGCAGTTAAAATACAGCTCCATTGAGCTCGCTCACTCCCCTTCTCTCACTCGCTCATTCTGGTTTTCCTGCCACTGCAGGCTGCCATTTTGTACTGGGCCCCTGCGTGAATTGCTGCCTTTTTCTACCCACAAACAAATCTGCAGCAGTCTCAACACAGCTCCATTGAGCTCGCTCACTCCCCCACTCTCACTCACTCATTCCGTTTCTGCCCGTGCTGCAAGCTAGCCTTTTGTATGGGGCTCCTGCCTGCATTGCCGCATTTTCTGCCCATAAAGAAATCCGCAGCAGTCACAATAGAGCTCCATTGAGCTCGCTCACTACCGCTCTGTCACTTACTCGTTCTGTTTCTCTTGGCGCTGCAGGCTGCACTTGTGTACAGGGCTGCTGGCTGTGGTGGCACCTTTGTCTGTCCACAAATAAATCTGCAGCTGTATCGAAAAAGCTCCGTTGAGCTCACTCAGTCCCCCTGTCTCACTCACTCGTACTGTTTCTCCCACTGCTGCAGACTGGCCTTTTCTACTGGGCCCCTGCCTGCACTGACACCTTTTTCTGCCCACAAAGAAATCTGCAGCAGTCCTGACAGCGTTCCAGTGAGTTTGCTTAATCCCCCTCCCTCACTCACTCTCTCGTTCTGTTTATCCCACTGCTGCAGGCTGCCCTTTTGTACTATTCTCTTGCATTGGGGTCTTTTTTTGCCCACAAACAAATCTGGAGCGGTCCCAACAGAGCTCAGTTGAGCTCGGTCACTCCCCCCCCTCACTCTTTCCATCTTAATCTATTCCAAACACTGATGTCCCACAGCGACCGTGCTATTCTCCGTCAGGAGTGCAAAAACATATTTTAGCCAGCATGTGAAAAATGACAGCTGTACTGTTCATAAGGAAGTGTGAAAGAATGTCACTGTTGAAAATGAGGCGTGAAAATATTAAAAATTTGCGAAGTTACAAGGGTGCATGGAAACAGTCGAACACACACTTGTAACACAGTCATGTTATGGAGTTTTCTCACCAAATTTCCAACACAGGGATTTTACGACCTCTGCTCATGAACAGTGCCACTGTCATTTTCTTTATCTGTCCCCAACACTGATTTCCCACAGTGACTGCGTTATTCTGTGCTGCAACTGTGAAACCACATTTCACTCAGGATGTGAAAAATGACAGCTGTACTGCTCATAAGGAGGTGTGAAAAATTGCCATTGTTGAAAATGTGGCAGGACAATATTACGAATCTGCAAAGTTACAAGCGTGTATGGAAAGTGTGCAACGCAACTCATTTGATGGACTATCATCACCAAATTTTCAACATAGGCATTTTAGGACCTCTGCTCATGAACAGTATCACTGTCATTTTATTTCTCTGTCCTGGACAGTGATTTCCCACAGCGACCGCTCTATTCTGCGCCGGAACTGAGAAAATACATTTTGGCCAGGATGGGGAAAAATGACAGCTGCACTGTTCATAAGTAGGTGTGGGAAAATGGCAATGTTGAAAATCTGGAGTGAAAATATTATATATTCACGAAGTTACAAGCATGCGTGCAAACTGCGTAACGCACGCTCGTAACACAGTCATTTTATGGAGTATCATTACCAAATTTTCAACATAGCCATTTCAGGACCTCTACTCATGAACAGTGTCACTGTCATTTTCTTAATCTGTCCTGAACACTAATTTCCGACAGTGACTGCGCTATTCTGTGCCGGAAGTACGAAAACGCATTTCCACCAGGATGTGAACAATTACAGCTGTACTGTTCACAAGAAGGTGTGACAAAATGTCAATGTTGAAAATCTGGCATCAAAATATTGCAAATTCACGAAGTTACGCATGTGCGTAGCAACTGCGCAGCGCATGCTTGTAAAACAGTCATTTTTGGGATTTTTTCCACAAATTTGCAACATAGGCTTTTTGAGAGCTCCACCATGAACACTGGTATTGTCGTTACTGCTTCCAAAGGTGATTTCGCAGTGACCACGAAATCACCTTTCGGGGCCGATTAACGTCATGACAATTCAAGCATTCATGAGGAGGGGTCTCAAAAACCCCATGCTGAAAATTTGGTAAAAAAATTCCCCAAAATGCCCGAGACATGCACTAAAGTCGAAAAAACGCTATTCATTTCATTATATAGCTTACCTGCATTTCCTCGGTTCGCGGTCGGCTTTGAAGAGTGCAGACATGTTCCCGGTCCACCGAAGATCGTCGCACAAGACTCCAGAGGTAAGTATGGGGTGAGGGGGGGTGTGGGGAGGCAGGGTGCGCAGAGGGTGGGTGCGGGTGGTGGGTGGCAGCACGGAGACTACGAGGGACCGTTTTCTGCTTTTCAGGGGGAAAAAAAGCAAAAGACTTCGCGGGACAGTTTTTTCTTTTACAGGGGCATGTGGCACGTTGGGGTGGGCTCCCAGTGTGCCGCAATGGCTTTCTTTTGGGGGCCAGCAACAGCCGATGGGGATTGGGCATCCCGTCCGCTACAAAGGTGGAAGTCATTATGCCGGCCGGATTGGGCACCCTGTCAGCAGGAATAACAGCGTGTGGGGGCACAAAGGCTTTCTGTTGGCGGGGGCAGCAATGGCCAATGGGATTAGGCACCCCTCGGCACTCAAGGGGGCTTCATTATGCTGCGGGACTGGGCACCTGTCGGCAGAAAATGGCGGGGTGACAGAATGCCAATGGGAGACTGGGCTCCCCCATCGGCAAAATGAACAGGGGCACGAAGCCAGCGAAGTTGGGGCCCCATCGGCCTATAAACCTGAATTGGGGGTTATATTGTTTGTGAACAAGCAGATGGCTGACGCTGCAATGACGAGGCGGCCCTTGATTGCAGCGGCTGATTTGTCACAAGTTGGTGCGAACGTTCCAAACTTGTGTCACCAACAGCCTGCAATGGCATTGGGGGAAGCGGGACAAGCCTTTGCAGACTGTGGGGGCATTGGCCACAACAGTGCCGTGCCTTTACAGCCTGCTTCTCAGCAAGCTGTGCCAATACGTTTCTTACGCTGTGCGCAATCAACATAAAAAATTGTGACACTACATGGATTGTGTACCTGGCTAATTGTAGCTGTGGGGTGCATTATTTTGGGTGCACCAAACATAAATTTAAAGAACATATCCTGGTCATTCTAAATTCAGATTCTGCCCTGTCTGCACACCATTTAGATGCCCCTAATGGTACCCATGAATGGAAACTGGAATGTGTAGAAAAAACCACACTGAGGCCTAGGAAATGGAAAAATGAAATCTGGCTTGCCCAGTGTGAATCTTTTTGGACATGTAAACTGTGGGTGGCTCTTTCCCTTGGGCTCAATGACAGGTTCGAGATTTCTTCTTTGCAGTGGTTCTGCTTTTTTGGACTTGTGCATCTGTATTTAACTGTGCATATTTGAACACTTTGGCTGCTCTTAATAACTATTTTTCCTTGTCATTTCAGAGTCACGTTGGGGTATGCATAGCATTGCAGGAACAAACATTCTATAGATAATTCCTTCATGATTAATTTCCAGCATTTCCTGGACACAGTTTGTTTTTACCTCTTAACACAGTTTTAAACTTAATTGGTTATGTTTTGAGTTAAATTTATATAGTAGCCCAAATCGACTGGTAATAGCCACAAGTGTACAACTGTCTCCCTGGACATCTATTATTTATCAGTGTTTGATGCTTGTGTTTTTGACATTTGTGCTTTGCACTTTTCCACACCAGTTTTGACTCATTTGCACATTTTTTTCACCGTTTCTTTGTAAATGTGTGAAGTCACTTTAAATTGGTACTAGCAGTAAGGCCATTGCCTCTCACAAAGAACATGCATGTGAAACATTGAGCCATCCTTCTGCCACTTTTGTGCTACTGTTCCTGACTGACTTGCTTGTTGTGTATAACTTTTTGAAATAACAGACTTGTATTAGCAGAATCGGCCTGTTGTGGAGTCCTTCCAGCATGTTAAGTTGCACCAGTTTTTTTCTTTGTTGTATTGTGTATTATAGATTGAGGGAGTGCTTCTGACCAATTAGAGTGCTCTTTTCCTCTGTGAGTGAGACCAGATTGTACCAGGCTCCCTCTGGAAACCCTATTTTGCAGGGCAACCCCAAGCCAATTCTGTTGTAATTAATATGACTCATGATAGGTCCAAGAGGCCTCAGTATCTTAGCTCCCTTTCCCCAGATAGGGAGTCCAGGAAACTGGACCTTGTAGGCAAGAAAACCTATGCCTCTGCCACCCTGGGTCTTCGCATAGCCAACTACCAGGCCCACATGGTCAAGTTTCAGAACACCCTCTGGAAGAATGCAAAGGCAGTGGATCAGGCCCTTCCTGAGGGTCCCCAGAGGCAGGAGCTCCTCAAGGCTCTGCAGACTGGGGCAGATGTAGGTAAGCACCTCTTGAGATCTACTTATAATATCTCAGATGCCTCTGCCAGGGCAGCTGCAGCTGGCATATACCTCAGAAGACACTCTTAGCTAAGGGTTTCTGGCTTTGCTTCAGATGTCCAGCAATCCATCCTGAACGCCCCCTTCAGGGGTCATAAGCTCTTTGGGGAGAATGTTTAGGATATTTTTTCTGACTTACAGGCTTCAGGGAAGACCCTCTAGTTGGTTCACTACCTCTACCACACCCAACCGAAGTGTGGTCAGTGGGTGCCCTTTCATCATGCCACTCACAGACATACATCAAGGGCTAAACAGCAGACTAGCAAATGTAAAGCAGAAGTAGCCCTCCCTGCCTCTACCTCCACCACAGGAAAAACTCCACGAGATGAAGGAGCAGCTCCTGATGCAGGTTCCACCTCAGCCTAATTCCTGGTTAGACCTCCACCCTCCAGTACCCCAAGTGGTGGTAGTAGGGGGTTTACTCTTTACCTATACAGCTGTGTGGCAGGGTGATATTCATGCCCCTAGGAATCCTGCTGGATTAGTAGAAGCACCGACCCCCCCCCTTCTCTTCACTATCCCTTTCTGTCCTATCTGCTCCTTTACTTTGCAGACTGGCCACCTACAGTTCTGTCATTCTATATTACTACTTTTCTTCTGTCCCTTTCTTTTTCTCTAAAGGTGCAAAGAGCCTAAAATAAAGTGTAGAGTGCTAAATGTATATAACGTAAAGTGCTATGTGCCTCATGTACCGCAGAAGTGTAATTCATGCAACTAATATTTGGTTTAAAATGGGTCAATATACACAAGTGCCCCACGTTCATAAATGGTTTTATTTGTTGCAGAACACCCCAAATGAAGGTTTGCAGAGGGTTTAAACAAGAGCTTTCATAGAAAATGCCTCCCATTTCACTCCTGCTGCATTTCTGGGAGCCTGGGTTCTTGTGGAAGCTTCCCGGAACTATAATTCCCCATTTCCATATTTATTTAAAGTTTTATGGCTTGACTGTGGGAATGCAGGGGTTTTATCTATTTAGAACCACAGAAACAAAACCCTCAGATGCCCACAGGATGCAAATTGCAGCTGCAGGCCGCAAGAGAAGCCATCGTCACACCACGCAGCTCGCCTGCACATTTAGGCTGCTCTTAAATGTGACTAGCATCCTCACAGCTTGCAAAGAAGCTGCAATATGAAAAATATTTTAAAACTAGCCACATATGAGATGGAGCACTGAAGGAGATGTGCAAGAAAGGTGCGCACCTGTCTCCTTCCCTCTGCATCTTGGCATCCCTACCCTCCTTACTTTACTTTAGCCACTACGTGGCTTAGAGGGCAGAAGAATATTACTTTTACAACAAAGGAACCCCTGAAACAAGTGGTGTTCTCTATTATTTTGTTAAACAAACCTATAAATTCCAGCTTAGAATAAAATGCTAATGGAAGGAGTTTAACTTACCCACCCTGGTCTGCTTCTCCCTTCCTGAATTCAGGTCCTCTTTAGGAGCCTGCCAGCCTTGCAAGCACCACTGTAGCAGGTATAGAAGGGATGATGTTACAACCTACTTCAGATAGCTAGGTCAGTGTGATTCTGACCAGAGAGGTGTAAGGACTTGCTGTCTTCAGGTCCTATTCCATAGGAGTCTATTGCTGATTTGCCTGCTATTTGCTTTGCTGCTATTTTTTTTTTAATTTTATTACCTGCTCACTTCACTATATTTTTGTTGCCTGATTGAAAATAAAACTAAATACACTATCAGGTGTATTGAAAGATATCTTGCTTGTGTTGTGTCCACCTGATTTTCCCATTCATCTGTACAAGGTGGAGAGAACTTACTATAAATGCATGGGACCTGCAGCTCATAGAGCAGGGACACACTCTAGAGCTTCTGGAGCTGCCTCCAGACCTTCATCCAAACAACTCCACATACTATATAGCAGTGCTCCTGGAGGAAGTTCAGACACTGTTAAAAAAGATGGCCATAGAACACATTCCCTAGGATCAGAGGTACATGGGGTTCTTTTCCCACTTCTTCCTGGTACCCAAATCCACAGGGGATCTGTGGCCCATTCTGGAAGTTCAGGATGGTGACTCCTCAAGGCCTGCTGCCCCTGCTACAGCAGGGGGACTGGATTTGATCCCTAGACATACAGGATGCTTACCTGCAAATCAAGATTTGTTACTGCCACAGGAAGCACCTCAGGTTCCTGTTCCACCGGGAACATTACCAGTTCTGGGTATTGCCCTTTGGCTTGTCTTCTGTGCCTTGGGTCTTTACCAAATACTTAGCAGTAATGGCAGCAGCCCTCAGGATGGAGGGAGGGAGGGACTATATGTCTTTCCCTACCTGGACAACTGGTTGCTCAAAGCCCAATCCAGGAAACAACTGTCCTTCATCCTGTCACGTACCAGACAGTTGTTCAATGCCCTGGAGATTATGGTCAATCTGTCCAAGTCAGATTTGACCCCTTCAGCACCTACAGAGTATAGGAGCCATTCTGGTTATTGAGCAGGGTGCAGCTTTTCTACCCCCAGACAGGGAAGAATGCCTTAAGGCTCAGGCCCAGGAACTTTACACCTGCAGGTATGTCATGGCCAGGACATTCCTGGGACTGCAGAGCCTGGTGGCAGCAGCCACTGTCATAGTCCACCCAGTTTGACTGCACATGTGGGTTCCCCAATGGTCACTGAGGGTCCAGTGGGACCAGCACACCTATGCTCTGGAACAGAAGGTTCTAGAAACATTGCCGTTAAAGCGGGTGCTTCAGTGGTGGATGGACCCCAACAATTTACTCAAAGGGGTTTCCTTCCTCCTCTCTTCCACTCATCAGATCCTCACAATGGACACTTTGGGGATGGGCTGGGGGGGCTCACCTGGAGTCTCACAAGACCCAAGGTGCCTGGGCCCCAGTGGAAAGTGCCTTCCTGATAAATGTCCTGGAAATTAGGGCAGTCCTGTACGGCCTGCAAGCCTTCCAGGCTCACCTGTCCCCAGGTCATTTGCTGGTGCATATAGACAACATCAATGTAATCCATTACATAAACAAGCAAGGGGGAACCCGTTCATACCCTCTGTGCCAGGAAGCAATGAGGGTTTGGTATTGGGATCTAGAATAGAGTCTAGAAATGTCGGCCATCCATGTTTCAGTCATCCAAAATGTCCTGGCAGACAGGTTAAGCAGGTCAGTCCAGAATGCACAATAGGGAGCTGCTGACCTCAGTGGCAGAAGACCTATTCAACAGGTGGGGTCATCCAGAGTTGGACCTTTTTGCATCCCTTCTCAACGCAAAACTGCCGTGATTCAGCTTGCTCGCTCCAGGGCCTGGAGTTTTCTGGTGAGACATGTTGTCCCTCTCCTGGAAAGGAAAGTTCCTTTATGCTTTCCTTCCCTTTCCTCTGATTCAGAGGGTACTAATCGAACTCCAGAGGAAGGGGCCACCCTAATCTTGATGGCTCCCTTCTGGTCTCTTCAGATATGGTTCCCATTGCTACAGTAGTTCGCTGTGAAACCACTAGTGCCCCTCCCTCTGTGCAAGAGATTGCTGACACAGGAATGGGGAACCTTGGTCCATCCGGACCTCAGATCTCTTTATCTCCATGCATGGCTCCTGAAGACATAGCCATTGCAAGATCTGGAGTGTCTCCCAAAAATGGCTGATGTCCTTGTGGCTGTCAGAAAGCCCTTCACCAGGGCCACCTGCTCCATGAAGTGAAAGCATTTTGCTTTGTGGGTCGCTTCTCACCATCTGGACCCTTTCACTTGTCCAGTGAACCAGATTTTAGAGTATTTTTTGTCCTTGTCAGACACTGGCCTGCAATACTCCTCCATTAAAGTGCGCTTGTCTGCTATATCAGCCTTCCACATGCCCATTGATGACCATACCATGGCTCAGCTGGATGTGGCCCGCATGTTTTTTGGAGACATTCTGCATTTAAAGCCTCCCATCCATAAACCAGTCCCTGCTCGGGACTTGAATTTTGTGCTAGAGAAACTTACTTTGGCTCCTTCTGAGTCAGCCTCAACTTGTGAACTACACTTTCTGTCATGGAAAGCGTTATTTTTGCAATTGTTTTTGCTTGAAAGATTTCAGTGCTGCAGGCTCTCGTGTGAGCCTCCTTATTTAACTTTTCACAAAGACAGGGTGTCTTTGTGTACCAGTCCTAAGTTTTTACTGAAGGTTGTGTCTGAGTTTACTTTTAATCAATATATCTACCTGCCTGTTTATTATCCAGAGCATACCAATCCAGGGGAAGCACTGCTCAATACTTTAGATGTACGCAGAATGCTCAGATACTATACACACTGTACAAAGGATTACAGGAAGTCCTCTCAGTTGTTTGTTTCTTTTGCTTCTGGGAAAGAGGGCGTTCCAGTTTCTAAACAGTGTTTGTCCAAATGGTTGGCCAACTGTATTACCTTTTGTTACAGGAAGTATGTTTTGTTACAGGAAGGAAGTAGCAAGAAGTGCAAGGTAATGCACCTGGGAAACAAAAACCCAGGGGAAGAGTACACAATGGGGGGTGAGATACTAACAACAACAAGAATGGAAAGGGACCTGGGGGTAGTCATATCAGATGACCTAAAGATGGGCAAACAATGTGAGAGGGCAACAAGGAGGGCTGGGGGGATACTGGGATGCATAGGGAGAAGCATCACCAGTAGAAAACAGGAAGTTATTATCCCTCTGTACAGACAGCTGGTGAGACCCCATCTGGAGTACTGCGTGCAGTTCTGGAGACCCAATCTCCACAAAGACATAGACAGGATGGAAGCTGTCCAGAGGAGGGCAACTAAAATGGTGCAGGGTCTGCACCGGAAGACATATGAAGAGAGACTTAAGGAGCTTAATATGTATAGCCTCGAGGAAAGGGAGGGGGACATGATAGAAACTTTCAAGTACCTCAAGGGAATCAACAAAGTCCAAGAGGGTAGCATCTTTCAAAAAGAGTGTGCAAGAACAAGAGGGCACAATTTGAAGATAGAGGGGGCTCCAGAGGTAATTTAAGGAAGTATTTTTTCACAGAGAGGGTTGTGGATGCATGGGCGGCCTTCGGAGGAAGGTTGTGGAGTCAAAATCAGTTGAGGAATTCAAGCATGCATGGGATAGTCATAAGGCAATTCTGGGGGGTGGGCGTAGGAAGAAGTAGGCTGCTGGTTAACTAGGATCTGCAGCTTATCCAGTAGGTAGGGAAATGGGCAGACTAGGTGGGCCAAGCGGTCCTTATCTGCCGTCAAATTCTATGTTTCTATGGTAACCTGGGGTTGTTCATGGCTATTCCACCAGAGGCATTGCCACCTCCATTGCATGTTTCAGAAGTATGTCAGCTGCAGAGATTTGTGCTGCTGCCACCTGGAGTACTGTCCACACTTTCACAAAACACTACAGTCTGGAGATTGCCTCCAGAAGGAGGGCGGGCTTTGGCCTGGCTGTGCTTCAAGGCATTCTGTCCTACGCCTCTAGCCTGCAGCCACCTGGACTGTCTCACTGTCGGTACTACTTAGGACTCATTCCATAGGTGTGACCTGATGAAAGACATATCCTTGAAGAAGACAGAACAGTTGCATAAGAACTTACCGTAACAGTAGATCTTCGAGAGAATCTCTCATTAGGTCACGCCATCCCACCTTCTGTCCCCCTTGGTCTCAAGGTTCCTCAGTGCCTGTTGCTATTTCTTCAGGACAGAATACCTTCTATTTGCTGTTTGCTTACTAGCAGGAACATCTAGAAACATAGACTTTGATGGCAGATAAGGACTGCTTGGCCCACCTAGTTTGCCAATTTCCCTACCTATTGAATAAGCTGCAGATCCTAGTTAACCAAAAGCTTACTTCCTCCTACCTCCCACTATTTATTTTTATTTAGTTTTTGTTGACCGGGTAAGTGCACTAGACAAATCCTGCCTATTTTCAGGCACGACCCAGGGAAGGGGGATACAGATGAATGCCAACTGACTTTGAACCAGATTAAGCTGTTGGTGGGTTTTTTTCAGTGAATGAGGGAAATCTGGCCAGGACACCAAGGAAATTCTCCTACTCTTTTTGATAAGTGCCGTGGGATCTTTAACATCCACCTGAACTACCACCAATCCAGGCAGATGGGACCTCGGTTTAACGTCTCATCCGAGAGACGGCACCTCAGAAGTACAGCACCCCTCTCATGCTGCACTACAGTGTCAGTACTGGGATATTAACCCAAGTGCCAGATGTGTGAACTGAACCCACAGCCCTCTGATCTCCTGGCCTCAAAGGTGAGTGTGCTACCTACTGAGCCACTGACACTGACAATATATTGTCAACTATAATATAGTTATACTGACTATAATTGTCTTATGTCTGTCCCATGCATTCTTGAATTCCCCCACTGTTTTTGACCCAATGACCTCCTCAGGAAGGCCGTTCCATGAGTCCACCACCCTCTCCATGAAAAAATACTTCCTCACGTTGCCCCTGAGCCATCCCCCCCCATCTTCGAATTGTGCCCACTTGTTCTTGCACATCTCTTTTTCTGAAAGATGCTACCCTCTTGGACTTTGATGTACTTGAAAGTTTCTATCATGTCCCCCCTCTCCCTCCTTTCCTCAAACGTATACATGTTAAGCTCTTTTAGTCTCTCTTCATATGAATTCTGGTATAGACCCTGCACCATTTTAGTTGCCCTCCTCTGGACTGCCTCCATCTTGTCTATGTCCTTGCAGAGATAGGGTCTCCAGAACTGCATGCAGTACTCCAGATGGGGTCTCACTAACTGTCTGTGCAGAGGGATTACAACTTCCTGTTTTCCACTGGTGATGCCTCTCCATATACATCCCTGTATCCTCCCAGCCCTCCTTACTGCCTTCTCACATTGCTTGCCTACCTTAAGGTCATCTGATATGACTACACCCAAGTCCCTTTTTCATTTTTGTTGTTGTTAGTACCCCCCCCCCCATTGTGTACTCTTCCCCTGGGTTTTTGTTTCCCAGATGAATTACTTTGCACTTCTTTGCAATGAATCTAAACTGCCATACTTTTGACCATTCCTCCAACCTTGCTAAGTCCCTTCTCATCCTTTCCACCCCCCTTGTGTATCAACCCTGTTGCAGATCTTTGTGTTATCTACAAAGAGGCATACTTTTCCTTCCAGCACCTCAGCAATGTCACCTATAAAGACATTAAAGAGGACCAGTCCCAGTACTGAACCCTGTGGTACCCCACTAGTAACCCCCCTTTCTTCAGAGTGGACTCCGTTTAGTATTGCCCTCTGCATCCTGTTGTCCAGCCAATTTGTTACCCAGGCTACCACCCTGGGACCCACTCCCAGGCTGGCTAACTTGTTTATTAATCTTTTGTGTGGGACTGTGTCAAGTGCCTTGCTAAAGTCTAGGTAGGCCATAACCACAGCCCCTCCCTGGTCTACTACTGTGATCACCCAGTCAAAGAAATCCATTAGATTCTTCTGACGTGATCTTCCTGATGTGAATCCATGCTGTCTTGGATCCTGTGCCCCGCTGACCTCTAGCTGTCTCTCAGTTTCCCAGGAGGAGGTCCTTTGCAGATGGTCTCCAGGTAGGGAACTGAGGAGGACACGGGGTCAACCACGTTTATGTAGGGATAGAATGTTGGCATATTACATCGTTGTGGGTGACCCCAGAAAGACTGCTAGCAAAAAAGTGTCCTTGTGGTCCTAGTGCCTGGTGGCTATAGCTCCACTGGTGTGACATGATGAGAGAGATTCTCTCAAAAATCTACTGTTGCAGTAAGTTCTTATGTAACTGTTCTATCTCTTTCTTCCTCAGTAACAATGATGTTTACCCCACACAGCATGCATTCCGCTCTCAGGTCTTGCAGCCAGCATGCGTGATTTTGCATTTCTTTGCACTGAACCCATTGCCAGATATGAGACCATCTTTCTAACCCTACAAGATCCTCCCTCAGTTCTCTTACTCTCTCCTTAGTGTCCACCCTCCTGCAGAGTTTGGTGTCATCTGCAAAGAGGCAGATCTGCCCCTATGTACACCCATATGCCATTTATAAAAACATTAAACAACACAGGTCCTAACAGTGATCCCTGCAGTACCCCACTGGTTACTACCCCTGATTCTGAGAGTTTCCTGTCCACCACAACCTTTGGGTCCTTCTACTGAGCTAATTAATGGTTCCAAATGGTGTCCATGCACTCAAGTGGAACCTAGAGGGTGCAGCAAAGGGGTGGCTAACTCCAGCAATTGAAGTCAGTCTTCCGGATAGCTGTACTCCAATGGACAGAGATGGACAAAAACTGCAGCGGAGTCAGAAAACTGAATCAAATCATTTTTTGTCTTTAGCAAATTGCTTTATTACAATGTGGTCCCAGACAGTCACCTAGTGAAATGTTCTCCACCCCAGTGCATTGCCTAACAACAGGGCTTTGTCAGGGGGGCTAATTAGCCACTCGCCTTGTCAATTTACTAGCTGCCCTAACTCCTCTAACCTTCTGATTAAACTCTTATACAGAGCACAGTTGAAGGCCTTTCTGAAATCTATATATAGTATGTCCACTGCCTTCATCACCCAGTCCAAGACGTTAATCAAGTTCCATAGAGAAGTGCTGCAAACCCTTGAGTCACTGTGGTCGGTGCAGATAAAGGCAGCCAGCCCAAATCCAAGAAACCAAAAATGTCTGCACTCATAAAAAGTGAAGTCCACAAAGCTAGTTAAAATACATCAAATGCTTTAATGTAAATCAATAGTGGTACGGGCAATCACACACCACCTTGCCCCGGCACTTTGAGTCGTGACTCTTCGTCAGGGAGCATGGTTGTG
Source organism: Neoceratodus forsteri (assembly GCA_016271365.2). Lineage (NCBI taxonomy): Eukaryota > Metazoa > Chordata > Ceratodontiformes > Ceratodontidae > Neoceratodus > Neoceratodus forsteri. Next base: position 762,158,263 of record CM057453.1, read on the forward strand.
AGAGATCATCATCTTTAATTTGTACATGTCATCACATAATTACATGAGTTAAAACAAAAAGTGTCATTACAGTCACATTAATAACTTTAAACAAAACATTAAATACAAATACAACTACTGTTCCACATTCTTGTTCATTTCATTTTTATTAATCCATTTATATGCTTTAAATGCAGTTATCATTTTTATTACTGATAGCCAGTGTAAGTGTTGAAATAAAGACAGACTGGCAGGCTGAGAAGATAGCAATCATCTGGGATGCAATCTGCACATAACTCGATCCTAGTCTGAAGAGGAGAAAGACAGAAAGTCCCTAGAAAAAGACTTCCGGTTCCAGTATGATTGGGTGAGCGGCATAGGCGAGGAGCTCTCCCACACCATTAAATAAAAATACTTTCTAGAAGCCCTCATAAACCCTGACTGGCAAAAAAGATAGCAACACACTTCTGGACACCAGAAAAAATTGGATCTCCAACTGTTGATGTCCCGGAGGCAGAACAACATATTTTTCCTCCTATTGGACGTGGACGACAGGCCCTGCTCTGACTCAGAATCCATACAGAGTTACATGGCTTCATCTGAGGCAAAAAAAAAAACTCTACTAGCTCTAAAGGGGGCAAGAAAAACACTGACCTCCACCAAAAAGATGCCATCCTACAAGCTATCACTGACTTTCGAACGTAGATTCACGACTCTATCCGCGACCTCCGAACTAATCTGGGGACCTTGAAAACAAGGATGGATGAAGCAGATCAACAAAATTTTTACTAACTCCTCCCAACTTAATACAATAGAGGAAACCCTGAAATCGCTGGCCACAGAACAACTTTTAATGTCTCTGCGTCAAGAAGACGTGGAGAACAGAGGCCGGAGAAAGAACATTAGATTATATGGCCTACCGAAGGACGAGGAGGGTCGTGATCCTATTGCATACTCAGACTACCTGCTCAGGTTGGTGCTAGATTTGGATCCTGACTTTCAATGAGACATAGAGAGAGTGCATAGGGCCTTGGGGCCTAAACCATCACACCACAACGCTCGCCCTAGCTCTTTTGTAATTAGATTTCAAAACTATCATGTCAAAGACCAATTGCTCAGTAAAGCCTGGCAAAAACAGAGAAAAATGCTAGGCCCTCATTGCCTAATCTTCAATAACGATTATGCTCCTTGCATGCAGCGCTTGAGGAGGGAGTACTCGCCACTGTTCCCCCTTCTAAGGGCACATAAACCAAGATTCAGGACCCTCTACCTAGCCAAACTTGTGGTCCTTTTTCCAAACAGCCCAAAAACTTACATGACTGCAGCAGAAGCTACAGAGGACTTGAAATCTAGGGGCATATTCAAGGATCGAGAGCCGAGTTCCGAGAAGAGGAAACAGAAACCACGATAGGATCAAGCAGCAGACCGGGAGAAGCAGAATTTAAATTTCTCCTTACTGGAAATAGTCCATAAACTATGCCAATTCTGAAACCCAACTCTGCAAACTTGAGAGGTACCATCTGTTTTCTCATCTATTTCCCTAGCAGCGGCGGGGGGGCTGGCTGGAGGGGGACTGAGATGTTGGGGGGTATGGGGTGGGGGTTCTCTTCATCTCCCTGACATTTCTACATAAACAGTGAGGAAACAAATACAATCTAAATGTAAAAGAAATCAAACTTTTGTCAGGATGTCCTGCTCCGCAATGGCGGGAACGTTTTCCAGGCTGTGGAGCGGGCAGATGAGGGTTCTTCTCCTCCTGCTGTCTGTACCGACCTGTCGGCTCTCCCTCTCCCCGGCCCCTCAGCTTTCCCCCTCAGTTATGATCCCCTGCTGCTGTGAACAGTGGACTGTATCATGCAGGACCCTCCCAGTAATGACATAAGAAAGTGATCTAGAATGGCAACGAACTGCCTCGAGATTGATTTCAATTCACTTTCACATTGCAAAGGATTTCAAGGGACTAGAACAAACAGCACTGCATGTTGGTGACACCCTTACATTGACTAGACTTCGTGTCACACTTCCAATATCATCTCTTCACCTTTCCTCACCAACAACCCTATCTACGGGATCCATCGTGGTGACTTATGTAGAATTACCATCTTTTTTTTTTTTTGATTGAATTTATTCACAAAAACTGAAACTGTATAATGTGAGACGATTAACCTGATGGCTAATATGGGAGAAGGAAATAAGATTCCAGTTAAAGGGGATGGATTGCATGGGACTGATACTTAATATAACATAATCAGGGGTACAAAAAGGGCTCAATTACTTTGTGTATCTATTGGACAACCCTTAAGTACTGTAATGGGCAAGATAATGTTACCCTCAGAATACAATAGCTTTTAAATTGTTCAGGGTCCTGAGTCAAGCCCCATTAATTTAAAAGACTCCCCAACCTATCCGGTTACCTTTGTTAGACCTCGAGCTTGATATACATGATATCAAGTCCTCACATCCAAGCCTCTCAAGTATAGGAAATTCTGGGATCATGATACATAAATTAAGTGGAGATCCCACTTCTAAATTCCAGTGTGTGTGTGTGTGGGGGGGCTCACCCTGTGGGATTTCTCTTGATCATGCAGAGACCATCTCTGGGTCACCACTATATTGGGGTGATTTTCCCAGGAAGGGTTTCCCCAACCCTTCAGTGGGCCTCCGCCCCCTCCAGGGGTCAGAGCCCCACTGCCATGGCCATGTGCTACAAAATCGAGCTCTTGGCAGGGGCACCAGAAGGTGTTCTGATTTTTTCACCTCCATTTTGGAAGTTATGATGTATATAGTTTTTTTACTTCTCCTTGGGTCCAGTTTGGTTCAGTGTTTTGAATCCAAGTAGAGGAGCGGGACCTGGTCCTAGGCCCCAACAGTTACTTTACTGGTATATTGGTTTCATGGGGGAAGGGGGGGAACACTCTGGGGAACCCAGGTTTTAGTTGGGGAAAAAAAAATAAATCACACACTGGTTTGTTTTGTATTAATGGAACTTAATTGTTACAGGACTGGCAGCTATTCAAGGACCTGGGATGGTGGGCTTCAGCGATGGGGCCTCATTCTCCTGAACCTGGTCTGGTGCGCTGGATCCTATGGGATGGCTGGTTTGGGAAGGGGTCCCTCAGGGGATGCCCATCTGACCCATCAGTTCTTTGCTAGAGGAGTGATCCAGATAGATGCAGGAGGAATTTCCCTCATAAACAGAAAAAATGATGATGCAATCAGTGAAAATATTCTCACAGAACATCAATGGTTTACATAACCCAATAAAACGATCCCGCTTTATGCAATTCTTAAAAAAAGCAGGAGGCAGACATTTACCTAGTTCAGGAGATGCACCTATCAGAGGTTGAACACTCTAAATTGGCCTGGGGATGGTGATATACGGTACATGGGTCCTCCCACGCTAGCAGCTGCAGAAGATGGGTGGTGATCCTTATACCTAATACCACCCCAATGGAAGTACAAAAAACTTACATGGATGGACAGGGGGGGTTTGTTATAATACAGGGAAAACTTTTTGCACAAGAAGTCACCCTGGTGAGACTATATCTCCTTCTCCAGTCCACGACCCAGGTGCTTTGTTTTTTTATTTCTAAAGTGATGGACCACCTTTGGGACCATCTAATTCTGGGAGAAGACCTAAACTTGATGATGTCAGCAGGTCTGGATTGTTCTAGCCCTCGAGTATATTGTCAGTCAGAAGCAGTAAAATATTTAAAAGGTATACAGGAACACTTGGGACTGGTCCATGTGTGGCGAAAACTATTCCCAACATCCCCAGGCTATACCTTTTACCTATGCTCAAGACTTGACTACTTTTTTACAACCTGCAAACACTTTTTCTCAAGACATAACTATAGGCCCCAGAATACTATCAGACCACCACCCTCTTATACTAAAACTAGATCTAGGCAAAGTTAAAAAAAACATCCTTGTGGCATTTAAACCCCATACTTCTTAAGGATCATCAATATCTGGAATATATTAAAAATACCCCATTGCTATCTCTGCACCAACTCTGTCCACTATGTTGGAGAACCACCAAAATCAGATATCTGGGAATATTTATCCCCCTTGATTTAGGGGTAATGGAACTTGTCAACTATGAACCACTAACTGTAACAATACAATCTGATCTAAATAAATGGTCCAAACTTAATTTATCATTGTTTCAGTGAATAGAAAGTACTCATATGAACATTTTGCCTTGTCTGCTCTATATATATCAAAATGTCCCCTTTTCCCCCATCTTCATATTTTTTTAAATCCTGGGACAAAATGATCTTGCACTTCGTCTGGGGAGGACACAGACCAAGGATCTGTCTATCCATTTTAAAGTTTTCATTAGCCCAGGGAGGAACGAACCTACCTAATCTTTTGTTATATGCTAGAGCAGCCTTCCTACACACCCTTTTCCTATGGATGGCTAATACATACGCAGTGCCATTGAAAAACCTAGAATTTTACATAAATGACATGCATGATATATGCAAGTTAATATTTTCCTCAGAAGGTAAAACCCCATCACTAAAAAACTTCACCCTAATTTCATCAAACACACTCAAAGTCTGGTATTCACTGAGGAAAAGGTCCAACTTTGCACCAATATATTGATACTTTAAGATGTTCTCAGAGAATGAACTCTTTTTCCCCAGCCCAGACAGATCGGGCCTTCTCCAGATGCAGAAACCAGGGCTTATCCCATGTATTCCAATTCATGGGGAAGAATGGAATTTTTCCCTTTAAAACACTACAGATGAGATATGGTCTCCATCATGACGACTTTTTTAGATACTTACAGATGAAAAACCATATCCTTTGGCAATGTACCATCTCGGCCCATTTCCATTGTCCAACACCTCCGGCACTTAAAATATTTATTGACTTCCTAAAAGGAAACATTTGATTGGGGCCCTATATAAAATACAGCAGGACTTGGGACCAGATTCCACAGACTCAATTCTGGAAGGGTGGAACAAGGATCTCGAAACAGAAATTTCTGTAACCACGTGGTCCAAGTCCACCCTATCAGCGGTAAAAATTGCCTCTTCTCCAGTGTGGAGAGAATCTTCTTGGAAATGCAGGGGCAGATATTTTCACTCTGCGGCAATCCTAACCAAATATCTCCCAGATAGATACAGCTGTTGTTGGAGGGTATGTGGATGTAGGCGGGCCAAACTGGGCCATATCATGTGGTTTTGCCCTATGCGGACACCATTTTGGTCTGCTTTTCAAGTGGAATTGTCCAATTGTCTAGATGAACCCATAGAACTAACAGCCGAGATGGTGTTGCTGTTGGTCTACCCGGACCACTCCACCCCATGGGCGAAGACTCTATTACCAATCTATGTACTAGCAGCCAAAAAAATCCATTACTAGAAAATGGATGACAAAATTAATACCAACTATACCAGACTGCAGAAAAAGTATGTACAATATTTATCAGATGGAGAGTCTTTCAGCAACAATGCAGGATAAAACCCTGGCTTTTCAGACAAGATGGATTCTCCGCCAGGCAGAGGTTGAGCCAGAATTCGTTCCATAAGCGTAATAACGAGAAGAGGTATCTGTCAGTCTAATGCATAAGTTATGAAAATCAGATAAAGTATGGATCTGTTTTGTCTAAATCCAATTTTCAATTTTATTTACCTATCTAGTCATTAATCTAGCATGGTACTGGAATAAGAGAACAGGAAAACAGGATAATTATGTGAGAAAAAGTAGAACCTATTCCAGTATAGGACAAAATTGATGTCTGTATAAGTGATCTGCCTTATTTATTTTATTTTATTTAAAATTTGATGACCGGGAAAGGCACACTGAGCTGAGGCTCGTTTCCAGGTGCAACCCGGGTACAGTTTGTACAGGGAGTAACAAGAGAAACAGGAAATACAGGCAGTTCTCACAAGCATTTTTTTGAGAAGTATGGTACAAATTTCAAAGATGTACCATATGGTCAGTGCGAGAGAAGAAGACCGGTCTACCTAGTGGAGGCGTCTAATTGTGAGTTTGAAGAAGCCGAGTGGTGCCTTCGGGGTGCACTGGGACAGGTAGAGCACGTAAGGAAAATGTGGGTAGGGTAGGAGCCTGGGGAGCTGGGTAAAACCTGAACTAGAAGGGGCCAGGTGGAGGTTGGAGGGCAGAGAATTCCAGAGAAGGGGGAGGCAGTATGGGAAAGCAAGTTGGCCGGAAAGGGTGTGGGGGCAGGGGAGGTGGAAGATGCGAGGGTCCCTGTGGTGGAGAGAGTGGTTTGGGTAGGTGGTAGGGTTGAGCTGAGATGCAAGGTATGGGGGGAGGGAGCCAAACCAGAATTTTGCTAGGAGGGAGGTGCAGTGGATGGTATGCCTGTGGGAGAGTGGGGCAATGGAGAGTGAGGCATAGAGCAGGCAGTGGTGAGTGGGGGGGGTTGGTGGTGAAACTGCAGAAGGAGTTGACCAGGATATCAAGTCTAGAGAGGGAGGATGAAGGGGCCGTTACATAGAATACGTTTGCATAGTCTATAACTGGCAAGACAGTTTTGCGCATGAGCTCACAGTGGGTGGGGATCGATAGGCAGGATTTGTGGCGGTACAGGACTGTAAGCTTTGGTCAGAGTTTGGTGCAGATTGCCTTGACATGAGTGGAGAAATTGAGGTGACTCTCCAGCCAAATTCCCAGGTATTTGAAGGCAGAGACTCGCTCCAGAGGTGGAGTCACAAGGTGGAAAGCACGGGGTGGGGTGGGAGGGTAGCCAGCTTTTCCTGGAGCCAAAACCATGGAGACAGTTTTTTAGCATTAAGAGTGAGTCAGTTTTTGAGGAGCCAGGATTGGATTCTGTTAAAGTCATTCTGAAAACGGGGACGACACTGTCATGGGAGGGGCCCGAGGCAAAAATGACCGTATCATCTGCGTATAGATGAATGTTGGAGGAGAGGCAGATGGAAGGAATGTCATTTATAAAGAGAGAGAAAAGGATGGGACCCAGAATAGATTCTTGGTGAATACCAGATACGATAGGGAGAGGAGAGAGTGTCATCAATTTGGACAGATTGTTGCCTTTTGTGAAGGTACGAGGGGAGCCAGGCAATTGCTAGTGGGCTAATGCCAAAAATGCAGAGTTTGCAGAGTAGCAGCAGATGTGATACTGAGTTGAATGCTTTTGCCAGGTCTATGAATACAGCAGCTGTGATTTGACTATGATCCATGGCAGAGAGTATGGAGTCTGTTACACTTAGAATGGTGGTAACAGTGGAGTGGTGTTTTCGGAATCCTGACTGGACTGGAGAGAGTAAGTTGTTAGCTGTGAGGAAGTCAGACAGTCTGGCCAATATGAGGGACTCCTGGACTTTGGCTAGGGTGGGGAGGATTGATATAGGCCTATAGTTTCCAGGTTGGGAACGGTCACCGCCTTTATGCAGGGGGATAATTTTGGCCAATTTCCAGGCTCCCAGTACGGTGGCTGAGGTTAGAGAGAGGTTCAGTATGTGGGACAGGGGGGCGGCAATAGCTGCTGCGGAGATGCAGAGCATTTTAGGGTGGATGCCATCTGGGCTTGATTTGGTAGAGTTGAGGGAGGAGAGCGCGTGGTATACTTCAAGGGGCGTGATGGGAGGAAAGACGAACCCAGCGGCAGGGTAGGTAGATTCAGCTGAGTTGTGGGAGGGGGGGGGTCAGGGATGGCACAGGAGACAATCTACTTTGAGGGATGGACATCCCTGTTTCATGGGGGGTCTAGCAGAGAATTGATCAGCTTCCAAAAAGAAACATGTTGATTTTGGCTTTGAGTGAGTTGAGTTTTAAAGTATGAAGATTTAGATTGCTGGATAGCTTTGGTGCATTTGTTCCTGAGGTATTTATATAACTGGAGATCATGTCCTGAGTGGAAGGATTTGTAGAGTCTCCAAGCTTTGTCCCTGGAGTGACACAAGGCAATGAGGTTGGCTGTGATCCAGGGATGGTGGTGGCATTTAACCCTAGATTTTCTTAGGTGCGCGTGTGTGTCCCAGATGTTCAGGAAAATACCACAGAACTGGGATAGTGCCAGGTCGACATTGGACATGGAGAGGGCCGGCAGCCAGTCTGCTTAAGCAAGATCACATAATAAGGCAGGGGCATTTAAGCGGTGAAAGGATCGAGACCAGATAAATTTGGGCTGGGAGAGGGGTGTGTGGATTTTGTGGATGCAATAGGTGACACAGTGGTCACTGAGGGCATTGGAGTATATGCCCGAGGTGGAGATTCAAGGGGGATGGGAGGATAAGACCCAATCCAGGAGGGTGTGGTTTTGGGACCGATGGTTAAGGCATGTGGGTTCACGGATTAGCTGGAATAGATTTAGGGCTTCAATTTTCAGGGTTGTAGGTTTGGCAGAGGGGGAGAGCCAGTCAGGGTTGAAATCACCTAGTAGCACGAGTTCGCCTTTAGATGTTTTGGTGTGGATGGAAGTTATGGCCTTAATGGTGGATTCAGGTGAAGCCTTGGGGGTTGTATATAGGGCCCCAATGTAGAAGGGGAGAAGAGGAAGGGAAGGATAGATGTGCCACAATTGATTCATGGGACGAAAGGATCTGCCTTATCAATAATGTATTCTCCTGTGTGTTACAATATACTCTCTTTTAATAAAAATATATTTTAAAAAAAAAGTCCCTAGAAAAAGAAAATAATTAATATTTAGTAAAGGCTTTCCAAAACTTACTATCTATAAATTCTAGTTCATTTATATAAAGCTAAAGGGAATCAGAAATTAACAGTGATAATAAATCAATTCCTCTTTAAGGATAGCATAGTCTTTGTCAAAAAGGCATTAAATTATAATATAGCTGCATTTAAAGCATAGGAATGAATTAATAAAAATGAAATGAGGAATAAGAATGTGGAACAGTAGCATTTGATTTAATTTAACTAGCTTTGTGGACTTCTCACTTTTTACGAGTGCAGACATTTTTCAAAAAGTGAATTAAGTTGATCTGGCACAACCTCCTTGCCATGAACCCATGTCGTCTCTTGTCCTGATGCCCATCAGCCACAATGAATTCAACTAACTATTCCTTCAGGATGGTCTCTATCAGCTTGCCCACTGTAGATGTCAAACCAATTGGCCTGCAGTTCCCCAGGTCATCCCTAGGTCCTCTCTTATGCAGCAGAACTACATGTGCTGCTCCAGCAGCACCACCCCATATTCAACAAACTGTTAAACAGGTCAGATTGTGGTCCAACCAGTTCTCTCAAAATTCTGGGATGTATGACACTGGTCATGGGGACCTGTCTAGCTTCAGGAACCTGTGCTGCCTCACAACATGGTCCACCATGATCCTCTTACCTAACATACTCATTTCACCCCTTCCCATCATCCCTTGTGGTAATTTTCCATCTTCCTGTTTAGTAAAGACACAGCAAAGGTTCAATAACTCTGCTTTCTCCTTACTGCCCTCCACATACCCAGTCATTTTCTTTAACTACATCCTCCTTAGTAACCCTGTTTTTTCTAATGTATCTGAAGAAGGTCTCAATCACTTCTTTTACCCCTTCCACAATTTGCAGTTCCTTCTTAACCTGCCTAACCACCATCACAGCCTCCCTCACATATCCACATATGCTTCCCTATTTCATTCTGGGATTTCCTATACATCCTATGAGTCCCTCTTTTCCTTCACTGCCCTATCCCCAACCCCCCGCTGAACCGAACTAGCCCTGTGGATTTGGCTTTTTTGAGCTTCCCTGACCTCATTCTTGACCATGATCCTTTTCTGGTCCACGCCCATGTCCCTTCTTAGTTTATCTAGTCTCTCCTTTAGTACCCCTCCCATTATGTTAAAAGTCAGCCTTCTTACAATCTAGTGCTCATATTTTGGATTTCTTTTGCCATGTCAGTGCAGAACCACACGGTCTGGTATTCACAGCCTCCCACTGGTTCGCTTGCCTTTATATCCCTAACGTGATCCCCATTGGTTAGCACTAGATCCAGAATGGCTCCTTCCCTAGTGGGTTCATTTGCCCCTTGAAACAGGAATCTGTCCTGGGCTGTGTCCAGGAATAGCTGGATCATGTTGCTGGTAGCAACTGGGACACCCCCAATCTGTCTTGGGCAAATTAAAGTCTCCGACTGTCACCACCACACCCTTTTTTGCTGCACACCTAATCATGACCCCCATCCTGTGCCTTTCGTTTGCCGTGTGTATGTGGACCCACAGTGCCTCTAAGCCCTGTCCCTCTGAGTTCTCTATTATAATGGTTATGCCCTTCCTGATCATATATTTTATATATATCTGCGTTAAAAAGTAAAAAAGAAAAATGGAACACAAACTAGCAAACAATGCTAAGAAAGATAACAGCAAAATGTTCTATGAATACATAAATTCCTTAAAGAATACAGATAAAAAATGATTTAACATCAGAGAAAACAACAAGATCTTTACTGAACCACAGGACATAGCAAATAAATCCAGTAAGTGCTTCTGCTCAGTATTCACGGACAATTCACAATCATTAATTAAAAACAAATCTGAATACATCACCATTAAAGAATCATATATTTTAGAAAAAATAAATGGTTTAAAACAATGTGGTGCACCAGGCCCTGATGGCATTATGCCACAAATATTAAAAATCATGAAAAACAGTATTATCTCCCCATTAAAATAATATGTAAAATTATTCAGTGATGGCATTGTGCCAAAGGATCGGAGATGAGCTAAGGTGGTACCCATTGACAAAAAGGGAGACAGACAGGAGGTAGGACACTACAGACCAATTAGTTTGACATCAGTTCCAGGCAAGATCCTTGAATCACTAATAAGACCAACTGGTAGAACACACAAAAACAAACAACAACAGAGACTGGGAGAAGCTTGGGTTAACATCTGTTCACTCCTGTGTGACAAACCTTTTATATTTCTATGAAATGATAAGAAGACATCTTAACAATAAGGGCTCAGCAGATTTTATGCTCTTAGATTTTTGCAAAGCCTTCAACACTGTCCCTCATTGGGAAGTGATCAGTAAAATGTTAAAACTAAACATACATGTTTTGTATGCTGGGTTATGAACTGACTTACGAATCACGCACAGTTCCATAAATGGTTATTTAAGCAAAATACCATGACACGGTGTGGGTTATGGCAGGAATATTGCAATTATACAATGCTCCCCCCTCTTTTTTAGGAGATAGAAAAATAAATACAAAGTTTTTTTGGGGGGGGGGCATTTTTATTTAATTTTATTGCATTTGTTACTGCACCAGAAAAAATAGTGCTGGTTGCTATGTTTAAAGGAGGGGGCCTGGCAGTGGTTGGCTGTTTGTTTACAAATCATGGTCCCACTCCATTGAATGCCACTGGTTTTCCCCCCTGAACCAATAAGCAGCTTGAGTGAACTACACACACCGTAACTACTGATAACGCAGTTCATCATGTGTTACCTCATTGCTTAAAATCAACAAACTGAGGAATGCTGTGACTCTGGGACAATTATTTTTCTTTTTTTTTCAGTTTTCTTTTTAAGTGTGCAGTGCTTTTTTACACTTATGGACAATACTGAGAGGAAGAGTGGGACTGCACTCAATGAGAGAAGTGATGAGTGACAGTGGGGCCGGAGCAAAAAGCGATCGCAAAGTGCAGAGAGGAGGTGAAAGGGGGACTGACCGTGATGTGTGGCTGCATATTTTAAATGTGGAATGGAGGACAGATGGAGCGAGTCTGGGGAGCGAGTGTTTAGAAGGCAGGATTCAGTGATGGTTTACCATGGAGCTGCTGCTTGCCAGCTGTAAGGAACGTGGTGATGGAGCACAGACAATATGACACAGGTGAGGCATTTGCAAGGGGTCACCGAGAACTGCAGTAAGGAAAAAAAATGCTATAGGAGAAAAAAACAGTGTTGCTCTTTGCAGCCAGTTTTATACTGAAGTGTCTCTCGCTCCAGGCAAGCTGTTCGGCGGTTGTAGTGGGAGTTGCCATTAACGGTGATATAAGCTGGCGGGACATTTGTTTTGGTTTCGGGGTTCACATTGATTTTTTGGGCAGATTCATCTGACTGGCACTTTTACCTGTTGTTATATCGCAGGATTTACCATGGGTAAAAGATGCCAGTCAGCCAATCAGATTAAACAATTCTCAGACCCCACTGTATAATTGTTGTCTGAGGACAAGGTGTCAAATAGGGTGCCCCAGAGGTCAGTCCTAGGGCCCATTATATTTCAGATATTTATCTGTACTATAAACACACATCTTAAACTGGGTAACATAATAAGTGGATGACACCAACCTTGGTGGACCATGTGACACCACGGACAATATAAACAGTATTCAGACTGATCTGGATGAAATAACAAAATAGCATACAAATGGGACACGTGCTTCAACCCTGAAAAAAGTTGTCATTCACCTAGGGAAAAAAAAAAAAAATCAAACTTGTCACTAGTATACATTATGTATTACAGTTCTGAAAGTAAGTGGGATGAAAAAAGATCTAGGCCCGTTCTTTCGACCAAAAGGACCATTGTACAACAGCTGTCTCCAAAGCCAACAGGGTACTAGGAGCAATAAAAAGAAATATATCTAGTTATAATAGCTGAAGTTATAATGCCCCATACTGATCTTATGTGAGACCTCTGTTGGAATACAGCAGTCTGATATGGTGCCCATACAAGACAGCGGATATAAACAGAACTGAAAAGGTTCGGCATAAAATGAAAATAATTACAGAACTAAAATACCTATTTCACAAGGAAAGGCTACGTAACTTGGACCCTTTTTCCTTAGAAGACAAAAGGAAAACAGGTAACATATTACTTACAATATGTATAACATATTGCAGGATCCATATTTACTCACTGAACTTAATTGATATTCAAAGACACTCAAATAGATACCAGAGGTATCTAGTTGAGTGTCTTACAAATTGGACAAAGAAAATTCAGAACAGATAAGTGAAACTTTTTCTTTACTGAGTGAGTAACTAACCCTTGAAATAACCTCCCAGAATATATCATCATCAGTAAATCAGAGGACCAATTTAAATACAACTTAGATGGAGGAAGTCTGGATTACTACACATAAAAAACAGGAGCTAATAATGTACATATCGCTTTTTCAGCTCCTCAGACTTGAAATCCGACTCCACCCCTTTAACCCATCTCCCTGGCTTTTCTAAAGAATGAGTATCCTAAAATAAAAGAGCCCAGTCATGGTTTGGGGTGGCCCAGGTCTCAGTGACTGCAACTAAATCAACCTTCCCTTCCTCTAGCAAGGCCTGCAGATCATCCATTGTGTTTCTGAGACTTCTTGCGTAGAAGGACACAACCCTCCACCACTTCTGTTTATTCCCTTCATTCATTGGTCCCCAGACTCCTTCCTTCACTGCATGACTCTCTATCCTCCCCACCATCTTCTCACCAAATGTTTCCTTTTCCCACAGCCCTTCCCTCTCACCATCAAATACTGACTTCCTTAATTTCTATTGTCATTTGTTTACAATGACATGGGGTGCGGGCAGACAAGCCCCTCCTCTGGAAACCAGGGGTGCTGTTCCCCCTGATGGCCCCCATTCAGTTTAAATTTAGACTACTGTTAATCCAGTCCCTGTTTCTATCACTAAGCAGTTTAGTTCCCTTCCTGCATTTAGTGTAACCTGTTGAGTACAGTCTTGTCATCCCAGACTCTCTCTCCCAGTTCTTGATAACTCAAAACCCTCCTCCCAGCACCAGACTCATAGCCAGTTATTGAAAGAACAGTTACGTACTTACTTTAACAGTAGCTCTTTGAGAGAATATCTTTCATCAGGCCACACCTATGGAACTTATAGCCACCAGGCACTAGGACCACATGGAAACTTTTGCAAGCTGCTGACTAGGGGCTGCCCATGATGATGCCTGATGTTGCTGTCCCATATGAACGTGGGCGGCCCCTTCTCTCCACATTTCCATGCCAGAGATCATGCTCACAGGACCTTCCTGTAGGGAACCAGGAGAGAACCTAGGGCTCTGCCAACCAGGAAAAGCAGAGAACAATAGGTAGACCCTCATGGAGATGGAGAAAGCTCTTACAGAGTCTTAGGACCCTCAGGGGGATGGAGGCTGGGACGGCATGGCCTGATGAGATTTTCTTGAAGATCAACTGTTGTGGTAAATACGTAACTATTCTATCTTCTTCAATTATATCTCTTTCATCAGGCCGCACCTATGGAATGAGTACCAAGCAGTACTGACAGTGAACACTCAAGACAGGTGAGCCTACAGGCCTAAGAAAGGAGGCCTTGAAGCAAAGCTAGGCCAAAGCCAGCTCTTTTCCAAGAGGCAGTGTCCAGACTGCAGTGTTTAGTGAAGGTGTGGACAGTACTCCAGGTGGTAGCTGCACAGATCCCTGTAGCAGACACATTTTTGAAGCATGCAACAGAAGTGGCCATGCCTCTAGTGCAATGACCATGGACAACACCATGAAGTTCCTTATCGTACTTCCAGTAACAGAAAGTAATGCAGTTGGCCAGCCATTTGGACAGGCACTGTTTAGAAACAGAAGTGCCCTCTTTCTCATGGGCAAATGAAAAAAAAAAGTCTGTGAGGACTTGCTACAGTCCTTCAGTGTTCAATGTACATCTAAAGTATGGAGCAATGCTTCCCCTGGATTGGCATGCTCAGGAAAATAAAGTGGCAGATGGATGGTTTGATTTAAAGTAAACTCATACACCTCCTTTGGTAAAAACTTATGATTGGCATGCAAACACACCCTGTCTTTATGAAAAATCAGGTAAAGAGGCTCACATATTACAGCCTGAAGATCTGAAATTCTTCAAGCAGAAATAATAGCAACTAAAAATAATGCTAAGAAAGGAACTATAGGCCACAAGTCATGGCCTGCTCAAAAGGAGCGAAAGTAAGCTTTTCCAACCCAAAATTCAGGTCCCAAGCCGAGACTGGATTACTGATAGGAGGCTTCAAGAGCAGAATGCCTCTCAACAATGTGTGGGCCATCTCCAGCTGGGCAACCATACGACCCTCAGTAGGCATATGGAAAGCTGAAATAGTAGCCAAGTGCACTTTGATAGAAGAGTACTGTAGACCTGCATCTGACAAGGACAGCAGATACTCCAGAAACCAATTTTCTGGACAGATAAATGGATCTAAGTAATGAGAAGTGGCCCATAAAGCAAACAGCTTCTACTTCATAGAATTAATAGCTCTGATGGAAGGCTTTCTGGCAGGCACGAAGACATCCATCACCTTTACGGAAACCCCAAATCTAGCAACGACTATGTTTTCAGGAGCTATGCATAAAGGCAAAGGACTTGAGGTCTGGATGGACCAGGGTTCCCTGCTCCTGTAACAGAAGGCCCAAGCATAAGGACGGGGTACTGGTGGTTCCACAGCCAACTGCTGCAGTAAGGGGAACCAGATCTGATGAGGCTACAGGGGAGAGATGAGGATCAGAGTTGTCCTTCCATTTGGAGCCAGATTAGCACCCTCTGAAGTAGAGGGAAGGTATATAGGAACCTCCTCTTCCAACAGCAGGACAAGGTGTCTTGCCAGAAAACTCAAGGTCCTGGAGCAAGCGAGCGAGCAGAAAAGTGGCAGTTTTGTGTTGTGTGGAGATGCAAACAGGTCCAACTCTGGATGACTCCATCTGTTGAACATGTCTTCTGCCACAGAGGTCAGCAGCTCCCACTTGTGCATCCTGTGGCCTGCTTAACCTGTCTGCTAAGATGTTTTGGACACCTGGAACATGTACTGCTGGCACTTCTAGACCATGTTCTAGAGCCCAGTACCAGACTCTCATTGCCTCCCTGCACAGAGGTGGGAATGAGTTCCCCCTTACTTGCTGATATAATGTCTCACAGTGACACTGTCCATCTGTATTAACTGAGGACCCGGGGACAGGCAGGTATGGAAGGCCTGTAGGCCATACAGAACAGTTCTTTTTTCGAGGACATTTATGTGGAGGGTTCTCTCCACTTTGGTCCATGTATCCTGTGTCTGACTGGGCCCCAGATGTGTCCCCCAGCCCATCGCTGCAGCATCTGCAGTTAAAATCTGGTGAGGGCAGGGGATCAAGAAAGGAACCCCCTCAACAAATTGCTCACCACTGGAGCACCTTGTGGACAAGAAAGATTACTAGAACTTTCTGTTCTAGATCATCTGTGTGTTTATCCCACTGGACTCAACGTCCACATAGGGATTCTCATATACAGTCTGGCCAGTGGTACTGTGACAATGGCTACTGCCATCAGGCCTAGGAGCCTCAGGAATGTCCTGGCTGTGACATACCTGCTGTTGTGGACCATCTGGGCCTGTGCAATCAGATGTTCTACTCTGTCCAATAGTGGGAAGGCTGAGCCTTGGGCTGTGTCCAAAACTGCCCCTATATACTGTAGACGCTGGCAAGGGAACAAGACAGACTTTGGTACATTGACAGTAACCCCTAGAGCATCAAACAGGTGTCTTGTGTGGGCTAGGATGTGTACGAGTTGCTCCTTGGAGTGAGCTTTTAGTAGCCAGTCATCCAGGTAAGGAAAGATATAAAGGCTTTCCCTGCAAAGCGCTGCTGCTACTACTTTTAAGCATTTGGTAAAGACCCATGGCACATATGATAAGTCAAAGGACAATACCCGGAACTGGTAGTGTTACCCTTAAAAGAGGAACCTCAAATGTTTTCTGTGAGGGTTTTGAATTTTGGTATGAAGGTAGGCATCCTTCATGTCCAGGGAACATATCCAGTCCCTTACCTCTACTGGGAGTAGGCCCTGCAGGGTTACCATTCAGACATTTTTGTACTTAATAAAGAAGTTTGGGTCCATGAGGCCTAGAATAGATCTTAGATCTCTTATCCATTTTGGGAACAGGAAGTACCAAAAAAAGGACCTTCTGTTCCTTTGTTCCAGGGAACGAGTTCTATTGCCCTTTTCTGAAGCAAGGTATGGACTTCCTCCAGGAGCAGAGAAATATGATCTGGAGGATAATGTGAATGCACTGGAGAATTATCGGGAGGTAGTTCTAGAAGTTCCAGAGCATGGCCTTGTGCTACTATTTCCAGGACCCAGGCATCTGATGTTACCTCCCTCCACACCTCCTTCCACTGGTTCAGGTGGAGGGAGAGATGACCACCCCTGGAGGTAATGGTGGTTCAGAGGTTGTAAAAGGAGTCAGAGCCAGATGGGGCAGCTGCTGCTGCTCTGCCAACTATAGGGGATTTTGAGTGGGCACCTAGGGTGGCTCCTGAGGGAGGCAAGGCTCCTGCTCCTCTAGCCTTACCCTGTTGTCTGGCAGTGGTACAATGTCTAGGTGAAAAGGCATTCTCTGTCTACTCCTTGGCTGGGTATGATAAAGGGAATGTACAGAGTTCAGGGTTCTGCCTGAGGTCTGCAGATCAGAGAGGATATTTTGAGCATCAGCACCAGATAACTTATATCCTCTAAAGGGGGCACTGAGAATGGACTGCTGTACATCATTTACAAAGCCAGGCACCCTAAGCCAGGAGTACCTCCTAAGGAATATTCCTGAGGCACCTGCTCTAGCTGAAGCATCAGAGATGTCACAGGCCATATGCAGCAAGTGTACATCAGCCCCAGCTGTTACAGCTTTGAGAAGCTCCTGTTTAGCTGTATCTTCTGGGAAAGCTTGAGCAGCTGCTTTAGCTTTCCTCCACAGAGTATTCTGGTATTGGACCATATGGACCTGGTAAGTTGCAATTCCTGAGGCCCAAAGAGGCTAAGGCATAGTTTCTTTTGCACAGTACATCTAACCTCCTGGATTCCTTATCAGGAGGCAGAAAGCTAAGGTGTTTTGGTGCTTTAGATCTGTCATGGGCAACGTTGGAATCCACCTCAGGTTGACCTGCAAAAAAGGGTTTATCTGAGGGGTCTGGTAGATCTTCTCTGCCCTTCTAGGGATGGCAGGAATATTCCAGGCAGCAAGGGTGGCATCCCCCAGGGCAGGGAGGAAAGGCAGAGTAATTTTGGGAGGGGTATCAAGCAACTCCAAGAATTCCACCAAGTTCTTCTTGGTCATGTCCTTTTTATCCAAATCAAACCCCATGGCAGATTGCCATTGCTGTATCATGGTTATGAAAGATGGGTCCTCAGAGTCTGGGGGGTGTAAACTACCGAGTCTTCATTACCTGTGGACACCATGGAACTAGTCCTTTTATATGGGCTTTCCTCATAATCTTCAGCATCCTCCTCTTCATCCTGCATTATAAGGTCAGGATTATACTCTAGGATGCCGTCAGTCTGGTCAACGGGATGAAGGGGGCCCACTGGTGAGGCCGTCTGCATTTGAGAAAGGGCCTTTGGCACCACCCTAACAGGTGTCAGCATGGGGGTTTGACTTATGGACCCCATCGATGTGATCCCTGTTACAGAAGGAGGAAGGAACAAGCACTTCAGTATGTCTGTAAAGGATGAGAGTACCACCTGGACATCGGCACCCATGTGGTTGACAGGAATGCCAGTAGAGGCTGATGGGGGAGGCAAGTCCCCTCTCATCAATTGTGACACACCAGCTGTGAGAGGCCTGGTGATGCCTACAGCCTACTCTGACCTAGAAGGAGGTTCAATGGTCTAGGTGGCATCATCGCAGAAGTGTCGACGGTGCTGAAGAGGTCATACCTGTATGGAGAAGCATCCTGGAGTGAACTGGGGAGGTCTTGTCCTCTCTCTTCTGGTGTTTCTGCTTGTGTGACCCAGATGTTTTCTCCCAGTTCTTGGAGGCCTTGGAACCTGAGCAATGGGCCAGCAACACAGTGGAGCTATTTTGCTGGAGCGCCTTCTCCTTTCGGGCTACCTTTTGTTTAAGGAGGTGCTTTTCCAAAGTGCCCATTCGGCATTGCCAGGTGGCTATGTCAAACCTTCTGCAAATCGGGCATGCCTGTACGTTATGGTCTGGGCCGAGGCAACACATGCTGATCTGTGAATCTCTGGAGTATATCTTTTCACGTCATTCACAATAACAGAACAGTTTCAACAGCTCCTTAGTAGACATACACACCAGGGTTGTCAGAGCCTATTGAAGTTCTGGATTCTGGTCTAGAACTTTGCAAAAAGTTCTAGGATTCTTATCTTGTTTAGAACGCGAGCTCTTTTGTGTACGACTGGAGTGAAAGAGTAATTAAAGATACTGAGAATGGAAAAAACATAAGTCCTGCACAGCAATAATATTCTTCTAGTGCACATGCAGAAGAGAAACACGTCATGCCTTTCAAAATGCATAAGCCTAGTGTCACAATTCCATGTGTTTAGCACATTGCCATAGGAGCAGCACATTCTCATACTGTCTCTCTCTAAAATATTTTAGAATGTAATTCCCAATAATTTATTTTTTTTAGGCTGGCATCTCCTGTTTTAGAAATGTCTGAACAAAAAAAACATTTTATTTAGTATTTAGAACCCTTAATACGTAGAACATATTGGTGTTCTAGTTCTAATTTATAATTTGAACTCCTGGGTTCTAATCTTTTTAGAAATAGTTCTGATAACACTAATACATGCTTTTTTGCAAGGCATTTGACACAGTCCCACACAAAAGATTAATAGTCAAATTAACCAGCCTGGGAGTGGGTCCCAGGGTGGTAGCCTGGGTAAAACATTGGCTGGACAACAGGACACAGAAGGTAATTGTAAATGGAGTCCACTCTGAAGAAAGAGGGGTTACTAGTGGGGTACCGCAGGGTTCAGTATTGGGTCCAGTCCTTTTTAATGTCTTCATAAGTGACATTGCAGAGGGACTGGAAGGAAAAGTATGCCTCTTTGCAGATGACACAAAGATCTGCAACAGGATTGATACACAAGGAGGTATGGAAAGGATAAGAAGGGACTTGGCAAGGTTGGAGGAATGGTCAGAAGTATGGCAGCTAGGATTCAATGCAAAGAAGTGCAAAATAATGCACCTGGGAAACAAGAACCCAGGGGAAGAATACACAATGGGGGAGAGGTAGTAACAACAAAAAAAAAGGAAAGGGACCTGGGGGTAATCATATCAGATGACCTTAAGGTTAGCAAGCAATGTGAGAAGGCAATAGAGAGGGCTGGGGGTATACTGGGATGCATAAGGAGAGGCATCAGCAGCAGAAAACAGGAAGTTGTTATCCCTCTGTACAGACAGTTGGTGAGACCCAATCTGGAGTACTGTGTCCTGTTCTGGAGACCCCATCTCCACAAGGACATAGACAGGATAGAGGCAGTCCAGAGGAGGGCAACTAAAATGGTGCAGGGTCTGCAAGAGAAGCCGTATGAAGAGAGACAGAAGGAGCTTAATATGTATACCCCTGAGGAAAGAAGGGAGGGGGGGACATGATAGAAACTTTTAAGTACCTCAGTGGAATCAACAAAGTCCAAGAGGGTAGCATCTTTCAGAAAAAGAGATGTGCAAGAACAAGGGGACACAATTTAAAGATAGAGGGGGGTGGTTCAGGGGCAATGTGAGGAAGTATTATTTCACAGAGAGGGTAGTGGATGCATGGAACAGTCTTCCTGAGGAGGTTGTTGGGTCTAAAACTGTGGGAGAATTCAAGAATGCATGGGACAGACATAAGGCAATTCTTGTGGGGGGTAGGAAGAAATAGGCTGTTTTTTAACTAGGATCTGTGGCCTATCCTGTAGGTAGGGAAATGGGCAGACTAGATGGGCCAAGCGGTCCTTATCTGCCATCAAAGTCTATGTTTCTATGCTGCTGAAAATCACTTTAGGAAAGTGATCACTAACTATGGTGAGAAAACCAAGGAAAAATCAACAACTGGAACAGCGACATTTTCGTGCACAGTTCGACGACTATGGTCGACAGTGGGAAAAGAACTAAGGAGGAGCGGGTCACCCACTTTTATATGGTAAAGCTGATGTCAGATGTCACCATGGGCGGCCCCTAGTGGACTGCTTGCAAAAGTTTCTGTGTGGTCCTAGTACATGGCAGCTATAAGTTTCATTAGTGTGGCCTGATGAAAGAGATATCATAGAATCACAGAAATCTGATGGCAGAAAAGGACCCTTCCAGCCCATCTAGTCTGCCTAACTGTCCCTCGAAGAAGATCTCCTCTATCCTACACTTTCTTGATTTACTGGGTCTAGGAACAGGAAGCACTTCAGAGAAGGCTACATACAGTTTTGGCTTCTTATCCGTACAGTAAATCTGCAGTTTCCCTGAATCTTTCCTTCGCCACTCTGTAACTGGGTAATAAAATTACCTTTCTCAGGTTCTTGCTTGAACTGCACAAAAGTGAAAAAATGACAGACAAGTGGTCTCCAGCACATAAAGTGATTTATTTCTGGTATATAAAGCAGGCTTACAACCAAATCACAGTGATAAATACCAGGGAGAACACCTCCAATCGTTCTTACCTATAGGCAGCAACAAGTCCCTTCTCAGAGAAAAAGGTGCAATATAAAGGGTCTTATACCCCTGATAATAACCATGGCAACTACCAAAGATATATATAAAAGTCTCATTATTCGATAGTGGCAAATAACCTGACTTCTTACTAGCCTGGGAAAGCATGCTGAGCTAGCAGAAAGACAAGACAACTAAACAAAGGACCTGTATTTGTGAAGGCCACTTGTGGTTACATACATAATTACATAGGTAATTGCTGTTCTGCTCTAGAACTGAAGATGGCAGTATTGTCTAACTAATGATTATACAATAGTATAAACAGAGGTGCCTCCCAAGTGGTACAATTAGAATGATGGCAAAAGCATTATGATTCTCAGTAGAAAATACAGTAGAACTCTGATCCTGACACTTACACTTGCACGATAAGTGCCTGTGTCCTAAGAATAGTGCATATTACTTATAAGTATTACTGTCTGTGAGGTAGGGGGCCAATCGGGGTGTTGGTCTACGGATAACAATCCCTACTTTGTGAGTGCATCACTGGACACATCCATTCTGTAGTCATTCCAGAAAGGTATTGGATGTGATGAGGCATCATATGTCATTGTAATCAGAGTCGTCATCAATGATGAGGTAATGTCAGTGGGTGTGTACTGAAAACCATTCATGGCTTTTACATGGCCAGTGAGAATATCTCACTGATGATGCATTCTCGTCATCTTGTCTCTACATTTCTTGTGACAAACTCTTGCAGTGCACTGCTCAATATCCTTCTCAACCTCACGCTGCAATACTCGGTACATGGCGCCCAATGCAATGTTTTCCCTAAGTTCTTTGTCGAGCTCATGCATCAACCTCACATTCTCTTCCTTCAGTTCAACATTATCCTGTCTCAAACTCTCATTCATGTCACTTAAAATATTCAAATAAGACAGCTATTTCTTATCACATTTCAACCTCTCATTGTCATCTCTTAACATGCACTATTCACGCTCAGAGTCTTGAGCAGTACAGTGCAACAGTCTGTTATTATGATCATGGAGTGACTGTGTCTCCTCCATGAGTTTCTGTTCCTTTTTCTGTAACTCCAATGCCTACAAGCCCATCTCGTTTTTTAGAGAAACATTTTGCAGCTCAAGGGAGGCACATCATGCTAGTAAACTGCTGATGGCTGTATGTAAAGCCGTGACCTTTGGTGTGGTATTTCTTGGCTTTGTGCTTCAACTCTAGATATTGATCAGCGATCATAAGCAGAGGGTCCTCTGATGGCTTTGCATCTAGTATGAAATCAGTCCAACCTCCATGGGAGGTAAGATAGTTTGAGACGTCGAGTCTCAGTTCTGTGCACAGTTCAGGCATAACAAACAAAGGGGTAAACAGACAAACAAAGAAAGCAGTTGAAAGACTGGAATAAAATCCTTGGCACCATTACCCAATGGCTTTCCGGTCCCCCATGAGGAAATGGTGGTGCCAAGGCAGTACACTGCTACTCACAAAAGGAGTATACAAGCGGTTCGGTGTGGGTCTGCCACGCCCGATACCGAGACAGAACAAGTTTGTAAAGGAATAACCACAGTAAGTTCAAGTAGGTCCAAGTGGGCTGTAATGCACCACACTACTCGACATTCAGTTCAAAGAACTCAAATGGGATCCTCACTTTGTACATTCCAACCTGCACATGGTCACCAAATGTAACTGGTTAATAAAATTACCTTTCTCAGGTTCTTGTTGGAACTGCACAAAAGTGAACAAATGACAGACAAGTGATGTCCAGCACATAAAGTGATTTATTTCCGGTATATAAAGCAGGCTTACAACCAAATCACAGTGATAAACACCAGGCAGAAGACCTACAATCTTTCTTACTTATAGGCAGCAACAAGTCTCTTCTTCTCAGAGGAAATTGTGCAATGCAAAGGGTCTTATACCCTTGATAATAACCATAGTAACTACAAAAAATATATATAAAAGTCTCATCATTGGAAAGTGGCAAATAACCTGACTTCTTACTAGCCTGGGAAAGCATGCTGAGCTACCAGAAAGACAAGATAATGAAACAAAGGATCTGTATTTATGAATACCACTTGTGGTTACATACATAACTGCATAGGCAATTGCTGTTCTGCACTAGAACTGAAGATGGCAGTATTGTCTAACTAATGCTTATACAACAATATACACAGAGGTGCCTCCCAAGTGGTATAATTAGAATGATGGCAAATGCATTATGATTCTCAGTAGAAAATACAGCAGAACTCTGACCCTGACACTTATACTTCTATGATAAGTGCCTGTGCCCTAAGAATAGTGCATATTGCTTATAAGTATTACTGTCTGTGAGGTAGGAGCCAATCAGGGGTGTAGGTCCATGGATAGCATTCTTCCCCTTGTTGCCTCAGAAGGGGCAACAATCCCAAGTCAGTTGATAGGGATGGAGCTAAAAGATCATTTAGAGGCTCGACGCATGAGCCTTGTAAAGGAATTTGAGTTGTTCTCATTCTCAATGTTGTTTTAGGGTATGTCGCAGGCAACATAAGGTGAAGCTTAGAAAAGCAATCAAGAATGCTTGAGTAATAACAAAACTTTGAAGCTAAGTTCTACCCAATAGTTGCCAATGGCAAGACTTAAATCACCATCATGAATCAAATCATTAAGTATATTATTAGCTTTAGATATATTATTGCTAATATAAATCAAATGAGATCGTAAGGAGAGAGTCAAGGGATCAATATGCACATTAAAAATAGGCAAATATTGAGACAGAGCAAGCAAGAATTGGGGATCAGTATCAATAACTTCTGGTTCAGGGAGAGGAACAGACATGATTACAGTGTGACCAATGACAGTTTTCTGCTGTGGAGTAAAACAAAAGTTAGGTTTATCAATACTGAAAGTACGAGTTCCATATGCAAAGGATGGATAATTAGTGACTATACAGAGTTGATCCTCAGAGGTATAGGTGACTCTGAGGGTTGGTACACACCAGCGATGTAAGCGTACAGGGCAGATGAAGGTCTGATTTGTCAGCCAAGTGGTGAAGCAATGTATCTCTTCAAGATAGCTTCTGCATGGTGCTGTTTCGGTGTGGAACGCTGAAGATGCAGCAGGAGGGACGTCATCTGGATCATCAGTAAGGTTGGTCGGCAAGTCTTCACCCAATGTCAAAGCCCAGTTAAGATATTCTGGTAAGTAGCTGCAGACTGGTTTCAAATATCAAAAACGTCACAGCGGCACAAGAAGTAGAATCCTTTCTTGGCACAACAGTTAGTGTGAGGAGCCACCCAAGCTTGGGGAACAGGGTGGTAAACCAGCATAGAAGGAAGTTCAGTTCGTTCATGGAAAATGTCATTTTCAAGATGTCCAATGGAGTGTATATTTGCCAGCTTGTCGAAGACAGATGCAGCCAGATCAAAGTGTGGTAACGAGACAGTGAAGGTGATGAACATATTGTCCCTAATGGAGCAAGATTTGGTCAGGTAACATGGTGCTTTGTTAGGAAACCTGGAAACATGACCAATATTACGCACTGTAGACATGGAAATGTTAAGAGTATTCTTTAAACACATAGAAATGCAACCAGCAGCTGTGCAATGTGGACAATACCATTTACCCCATCTGAGATCGTGAATAACATCTGGAATTTGGCCGGATTCCAAGTCCCTGAAGAGAATGTTAACAGCAGAAATAACATAAGAACCATAAGCAGAACACAGAATTTCACACCTAATATATTGCTTGTCTGCCTTGCAGTTATTCTGAAAAATAAGATAATTAAGTTTTTGTTTTGTGTCATTGAACCCTTGAGCAATCTCCTTTATATTATAAACTGTATAATGTTCTTCCTCACAGAGAATTAACACCTTGCAAGATAGGGGGCATAACCTCATTGTCAAGTGTTTGCTGGAACTTAAGTGTTTGTGCTTTAATAAAGGTCATATCCACTCTATTCCAAATAGACATTTCTGAGCCCAAAAGGCCAGTAACAGTGCCAGCTACTCCAGTTATACTACAGACAGAACCAGCTGCACCAGCGACATCTGAGGCTGCTTCCTGCTTGGTACTTTTTGGTCTAGGTTTAGCATATTTATGGGCAAGTCTAAAAACAACAATATGGTCGTGGTATGAGGTCCACCAATAGGATCATTTGTACGTGTTTGGTAAGCAGCTACAATATCAGTAAGCATTATACTGTGAAATTTAGAAGTATTAGTATGTTGGCATAAACCAAATTCAGCCATATTCCAATGTGATAAATTGAAAATAACTGGGATGTGCATAAATTGTACATTGTTTATCAGAGCTCCTGGGAGTGATGTGGTGGTCAAACCACTAGGAGGGCCATCCTCCTGGTGAGGATAGGGAGGCAGTTCTTCCTGATTGGGTGGAACTACAGAGAGAGAGAAGCAGCAGCATAGTTTTGAAGACAGAAGTCAATGGCCTTCTGTGAAGGGAGTTTGACACAAAAGGCAGGAGCTATGAGTGCAGTAAGATTATACTGCCAGTGTGTCATGGAGAAGCTTGTCTAACAGAGAGAGTACCATTTTGAAATATATCACTGTTAGGCCTGCCATGGAATGTACTTTTGGCCAGGTGAGCTACAGGGATTGTGTAGCCCATTACATCAGTTTGCCACTGAATGGAAAGTGAAGATTTATGCAGGGCAACAACTACAGCATCAAGAAAGGCGTCTTTGCCTTGAGTAACTTTAATGTTTTTGTTTGGAATGTTAATACTAACACCCATGGGAGTTGAATGTTCCATTTGACCAAGCAAGTGATCCAATCGGTCCTTGTGAGTCTGTGGGAGTTTGAGTGGGGGTGGTTAGAGGCAGTAGTCCCACCAGTAGAAGAGGGTGCAAGATAGCCATCTTGCTGATATCTGAAAGAGATACAAAAGGATTAGTTATCTGGAAGCACTAGTCTGCCCTGTGGGGTTAGGAAAAGTAAGTTTTTAGTCACCTTTATATGGTTTGAGTTGGTTAGCATGGAACCACTTGTCAGCAGTCTTTTTCTGCTGCTATGCTCTGACCTGATACACAGTAGTGCTGAGCTTGTTGACAATGGGATAGGGACCTTCCCATTTACTGGCAAATGAGTGTGTGGGTTGTCTGTATTGGAGACGCATTACTTCTTTGACATGCTTGTCAAAATGAGCTTTAGCTTGTTGCTGAGCCTTGCCCATCTGCTTAGCAGTGAACAGGTGTGTCTTCATGATGTCATTGTGAAGCTTTTCCACATACTTGTCTACAGATCCTTTATCTGCAGTAGGGGTGTGGAGATCAATCAACAGGTGTTCAGGTAGTCTCATACCTCTACCAGTCATAACCTCATAGGGTATACACTGGGTAGTAGCTGCAGGGGTGCCCCTTATTGCCATTAGTAATATTGGCAAGACAAAATCCCAATCTTAGGGATTGTCATTAATGAATTTGCATAACATTTTTATGTGTCTGAGTTAGCTGTTTCCACCTGGCCTGAGGATTGAGGGTGGTAAGGAATATGACATTTTTGATCAACTCCAAGAAGTTGGCGTGTCTGCTGCATTAGCTCAGCTGTAAAGCTAGTGCCTTGGTCTGAGTTTACTTTTAAAGGCAGACCCCACCTGGAAAACAATTGATCTACCAAGATCTTGGCAGTTGTCTTTGCTGTGTTGTTCTTAGTGGGAAATGCTTCTACCCACTTGGAGAACAGATCTGTGACAATGAGTGAATACTTGTTCTTCTTACTGGAGTTAGTAAGAGGGCCAATGAAATCAATCTGTATCACATTCCATGGTCCAGACTGCCTTTGGGTCAGCAACTTGGCATTTTTTTTTCACTAAAATGGGGTTGTTCTGATCACACACTACGCAGTTGCCCACATAGTGTGCCACATCCTTGGCCATGCCAGGCAACCAGATAACTGTCTTGAGTCTCCGGAGAGAGTTTTCTGTCCCTTGGTGTCCACCAGTGGGGCTGTCATGAACCATAAGAATAAATTTGGTTCATGGTGATTATGGTGCCACCCACATTTTATCATCTGTATGCTGTTTGTGGTACCAAATGAGTTTCTGATCACTGGACAGATGTAGATTGTCCAAGTGCCTCTTGTATGGACTGTCAACTGGCAGTGGCTGTTTAGTTCCTTTATCTAGGAATTTGAACACATTTCTGATCTCTGGATCTGCTTTCTGTGCAGCAGAAAGATCTAATGGGGGTTCTGGTACTGGTTTCTTGGTGGCAGCAATTATAGATGTCACAATTGCTGCTATGCACTGTGGGTGAGTCATTTCCCATGTCTCCCCCTCTTGAGCACCTGCTTTTGCAAGCAAGTCTGCTCGCTCGTTGAATTCATGGTAAGGGTCAGATTTACAGTGAGCCTTTACCTTTTGTATGTACAGCTTATCTGTGAACATTTGCATCAAGGTGTGTATGTACACAAACAGTTCCCTATATTTGACAGGGGTACCATCAGATGAGGTAAAATTGTTCTTTTTGCCAGAATGGAAGGAACTCAGTTAGAGATGAGCATACCCAATTAGACTCAGCAAAGATGATGGCATCCTTGCCACCATGTGGCATGATCTCCAATGTACAGGCCACAGCAGCTGATTCAGTGTACTGTGAAGTGATAACAGTGCATTTTCTAGCAATGTGCCTGAAATCACCCTCATGATCCAATATGAGCACTCCAACGCCTGCTACCTGTTCTCCATCCACACAGGATGCAGAGCCATCTGTGAAGATGCAGAACATTGTTTTGTCTTCCAGGACCTCAGATGTTGCCACAGGAAGGATCCTGGGTCAGGTGGTTGGAGGGCACAGTCATGGGGCTTACCTGTGTATAGTAGGCCATGGACCAGGATTGATGGCATTTTGGCAGGCAGTACTTTTATGTCTCTTTCCTGCAAAAGCAAAGACTGGTGAGTCTGGTGTTAGAGACTGATCCATCTTTTACTTTGTCTGAAAGCAAAAAGTTTGTTGGAGTGTGACAGATATGCAGAATAATAGGGGCATATCCAATAATGTAGAGGAAGTGTTTGACAGCACAGAAGGTTGCCAAAAATGTTCTTTCACAGAAACTGTATTTCCTCTTTACTGGGGATAGCATCTGAGATGCATAGGCAATGGGCCTGTAATACTCATTGTACCTTTGTGCCAGCACTGCAGACATGGCCACATCAGAGATGGCAGTCTCCAAATGAAAAGGTGATCTTGGGTTTGGGTTGATCAGTGTTGGGGCTGAGGTCAAGGCCTGTTTAAGCTGGGCCACAGCTTCAGTGTGTTCGGGGCCCCATGTCCATGGGACATCCTTTTTCAGAAGTTCATATAGGGGAGCAACCTTCAAGGCAAAATCAGGAATAAAGTCCCTGGAATAGTTTACCATCCCTAGGAAGCATCTGAGTGTTGCCACACTTGTAGGAAGTGGTAGATCTTGTAAGCCCTGGATCTTCTTTACAGCTGGGCTCCTTCCATGGTCAGTGATGTGTGGGCCAAAGAAGACCACCTCCTTCTTGCACAATTGTGCTTTAGAGGGGTTGCACTTGAGGCCTATTCTCCTGAGGAGAGTCAGTAGTTTATCCAGAATGGTCAGGTGTTCCTCTTTGGTTTGCTGGCAAAGGCACCTAGCTTCACCTGAGCTCTTTTCTTCTAGATTGCTTGTAAGGACAGAGCAAAGAACCTTACCAGAGCAAGGAAAAGGATTAAGGTTTCTTTTGGCTAGGCATATTTGCTGTGTGTTTTTTTTTTATTTTGTATTTGCAGGGATTGTTACTGTTTGTTGCTAACATTTTATTGCTTTATTTTTCTCCGACTCATATTGTTGTTGCTGGGTATACCTTCTGCAGCATTATTACAGGGTCTGCCTACAGGTGTGTGCTTACAGACTACTGCTGTAATCTTCTGATTCAAATTGTGTTTTGCAAGGTATATCTTCTGTTACTGCTTTATTTTTCTCTGTAGCAAAGTGTTTCTTACAGGGTATATCTTCTGTGAAATTGTTACAGGTGGTGCTTTACAGACTTTACAGTTTTACCTATCATTAGGCTAAGCTTTCAGGGCTACTGCATTTGTTGCTGACTGATTGTTTCTGCTCTTACCTCCTTGTTTCTTTCATCTGTGGTTCTTCCTTTTCGGCAGTGGAAGGAAGAATATGTAAACTAGCAAACAGGGAGAGGGGTGCAGCACCTGACACATTGAATGGAAGAACACCACTTCCCCCTCAGCTAGTGATCAAACAGGAGTTCAGCATGTTTGTGGTTCATTTGCATCACCAGGTAAGGAAAAAGGTCCAGCTCCCCATACGACGCACAAGGGAAACACCAGACCTCACCCAACAACCAACACACCAAAATCTGGCCTGTGGAAAATCATGTACCTTCAGGCAATAATGAGAGGCGCTAAACTGAACATAGTAGCCATTAGCGAGACATGGGTCACCAGTAACCACACTTGGGAGACTTCAGTACCCGGCTATGTACTGTTCAGAAGAGACTGAAGTGCAAAAGGGGGGGGTGGAGTGACCCTTTATGTCAATGAAAATATCAAAAGCTACAGAAATTCAGAATACACATAAGGAGCCAGAAGAACTGTGGGTCACCCTGAAAACAGGAAATAGGACAGCCACACGAACCGGGGTTGTCTACAGGCCTCCAGACCAGGGGGAGGACACAGACACATTACTGTTAGAAAATATACAAAACATGACAGCTAAGGGGGAGTTTCTGATAATGGGAGATTTCAACATGCCAGACACAGATTGGTCAATACCAGCAGGAACATCTTCCAGAACTAGACACATAGTGGATTCCCTACAGGGGAGGGCCTCAAACAACTTGTACAACAACCCACAAGAGACAAGGCTATCCTAGATCTAGTACTGACTAACAGGGAAAGGAACGCAGATCTCCAGGTAGAAGGTCACCTGGGGGCCAGTGACCATCACATGGTATGGTTCAATTTGGCTACTAGAACTAAATCATCCCATTCCAAGGCAAAAATATGGGACTTCGGAGTAGCCGACTTTGATAAGATGGCCAACAGAGTTAAGCTAGCCATGGGAAGAAAAAATACAGGTGAGGGGGTACAGGCAAAGTGGGCAAGTATTAAGGATGCAATACTTGAAGCAACATCCCATTGTGTCAGAGAGAAAAAGAAGTGCAAAAGAAGAAGAAAACCACTTTGATTCTCAAAAACAATAGCAGAAAAAGTCAGAGCCAAAAGGCTGGCCTTCAGTAAATATAGGGAATGCAGCGGGATGAAGATAGGGAGGCATACCAAACTTCCCTAAGGGAAGCAGGGAAGGCAGTAAGGCAGGCAAAGGCCCAAACTGAGGAAACACTAGCACAAACAGTAAAAGAAGGTGACAAGACTTTCTATAGATGCATTAGTGAAAGGAGAAAGTCCAGAGGGGTTATTACTTCTGTTCAGTATTTAGTGAGGAGAAGGCAGGGCAGGGCCCACAGCTCAGCACCATGGACATAAGGGGAAGGGAGGTGTGCTCTAGTCCCCTCACAAAATAAAGGGTCCTACAAGAGCTTGATAAGCTCAGGGTGGACAAGGCAATGGGACCTGATGGCATACATCCCAGGGTACTAAGGGAGGAACTAGCAGAGCCATTATCAGAACTGTTTAGTGAGTTTCTGAGCACCGGAGAGGTCCCAGAAGACTGGAGAAGGGCTCATATGATCCAGCTCCACAAGAGTGGTAGCAGGGAGGAGGCAGGGAACTACAGACCAGTCAGTCTTACCTCAGTAGTGGGCAAGATTATGGAGGCACTCCTTAAGGAAAGGATAGTGCAACACCTGGAATCCACAGGAGCACAGGATCCAAGACAGCATGGGTTTACAAAAGGAAGGCCCTGCCAAGCTAATCTCATAGATTTCTTTGCTTGGGTAACCAGAGTGGTGGACCAAGGGGGAGCAGTTCATGTCGCCTACCTTGACTTCAGCAAAACTTACGATACTGTTCCACATAGAAGATTGATTAATAAACTGGGTAGGCTCAGGGTTGGTCAGAAGTTGGTCAACTGAGTGGCAAACTGGTTGATGGGCAGAAAACAGAGTGGTGGTAAATGCTATACAGTCAGAAGAGATACAAGTCACAAGTGGGGTACCTCAGGGATCAGTCCTGGGGCCAGTCCTCTTCAATATCTTCATCAGCGACATTGCAGATGGACTTCAGGGTAAGGTTTGTCAGCTTGCAGATGACACCAAGATCTGCAACAGAGTAGATGATCCAGATAGGGTGCGCAGAATGAGAAGAGATCTGGATAAACTGGCAAAATGGTCAGAAGAGTGGCAACTGGGGTTTAATGCAATGAAGTGCAAGATCATGTACATAGGGAAGAGAAACCCTGAAGCCACCTATAGGTTGGGAGGGGAGTTGCTGGTAGTCACAAGGGAAGAAAGAGACTTGGGCATCATCATCACAGATGACCTGAAATCATCCAAGCAGACCACTAAAGCAGTAGGTAAGGCTAGGGGGATGTTGGGGTATATTGGTAGGGGTATCACAAGTCATAAGAGGGAGGTAATAATCCCTCTTTACAAAACACTGGTTAGGCCCCTTCTGGAGTACTGCGTGCAGTACTGGATGCCACACCCTCATAAGGACATTAACCAAATTGAGGCAATCCAGAGAAGGGCAACCAAAATGGTACAGGGACTGCATCAGAAAACATATGAGGACAGATTAACGGAACTCAATATGTATACCCTACAGCAAAGGAGGGAGAGAGCTGATGTGACTGAAACATTCAAACACCTTAAGGGCATTAACAAGGTGAACGAGTCTAAAATGTTTCAATATAAGAAAAATAGCAGGACAAGAGGACACAGCATGACATTAGAGGGAGGCCGTTTAAGGGGTAATGTGAGGAAGTTCTTTTTCATAGAAATGGTAATGGATACATGGAATGGCCTACCTCAGGAAGTGGTGGATATGTATATAGTGCATGGTTTCAAATAGGCATGGGATAGGCATAAGGAAGCAATACAGACAAGTATATATAGATAGACCATTGACAGAGCAAATGCTGATGGCACATTCATAAGGTAGAAAAAGAAATGGGCAGACTGGATGGGCCTTGCAATCCTTATCTACCATCAACTTCTATGTTTCTATGAAGCTGCCAAAAGCAAATCATCCATGTACTGCAGGAGACACTGGGGAGTGGAAAACCCCTGCAAAGCATCCATCATGTGGAGATGGAAGAGGGAAGGGCTGTTCTGAAAACCCTGGGGCAGCCAGGTCCAGGTGTACTGGTGCCCATCAAATGTGAAGGCAAATTTGTATTGACTTTCTTGTGCTAATGGAAGTGACCAAAACCCATTAGAGATGTCAAGAGCTAAGAACCACTTTTTGTCAGGTGTCAGCAACTTGATCACATCAGGGGCTGATGCCACAGTTGGGGCACAGCTGGGGGTAACTTGGTTAAGCTTCCTGTAGTCTATTGGAAGTCTCCAAGCTCCATTTGGCTTTTTCACAGGCCAAATGGGTGAATTCGCAGTGGAAACACAAGTTCTAATCACTCCTTGTTGTAGCAGTGATTGGATGGTCTGCCTCAATGATGGGTAAAGCTTCAGCAGGAAAAGGGTACTGCTTCTGCCTTACAGGATTAGGTCCTGGGATTTCAATGGTGGTGTGCATCCTACCACAATCATGCTTGTTGGTAGCAAACACATAAATATGTTCCTGTAGCAATGGTTGTAGTTCAGGAAAGAAGTCATAACTTTCAAATAGAGCCATGACGTCATACTCTTTATTGTTATGGGAGATGGCTGCCACCGCATGGGAGTCTGGCATGGTGACAGCATGACATTGTCCCTTGATCTGTAGCAATAACCTGTTAGCTAGGTCCACTACACAGCCAGGCTGTGCAAGAAAATCAATTCCCAGAATGCTGGGATGAAGACGTAATACCATGTCACAGACAAAATTAGTCTTAAGGTGGCCTACCTGTACAGGGAGAGACATGGATTGATAAGTTTGTAGTTGGGTACCCTCTACCCCTTGTGCACTGGTCTTCCAGCTAGTAGACCAGGCAGACGTGGCTAGGTCCTCATTATGGAAAACAGACATAGCTGCTCCTGTATCCAGAAGCATGTCCAGTTGGCGGCCCCTGACCATGGCCCTTACACAGGGCCGTCCGTTTGTGTTGACAAGCAGATCACTCACAGTCCAGACTCGGGCCTGTAATTGCCAATCAGTACTGCCCCCGGCTTCTTCCTCATCCTCCTGTCCCTGTGACCTGAGGCCTCTGGAGGACTATTCGGCCTGCTCTTGGCACTTCACAGGATGCAAATTCTGTATCTCTGACATCAGGGCCAAGATTTCAAATCGTTTAACTGGCAGTTCCCAGATCACTGCATCGGCCTGGCCAGTACCCGATGCCGTGAAAGGGTTTTTTCCTTGGCTGCTTGATTGTTCGGTAGCCAAAGGCCAGGAAGGTTTGGTGCTATTACTAGCCGGTGCCAGAGCCACCAGAGAATGTGTGGATGTGGCCTCCTTTGCATCACGGGCCTCCTCCTGCTGTTTACAGTGGGTCTCGTTCTCGTTTTTTTGCCCTTTAGGTCCCAATAGCTAGGCCCATTACGGTACTTGCCATCAGAATTTAAGTATTTCCAATTTCTGTTGTAGTTGTTATTGTTACGGATATTCTTGTAGTTGCAGTCCCCCCCATGCGACTGTCGGTTATCAGAAGGGGTTTCCTATTTATCGTTGTTGCCTTCACTATATAGTGGGTTGGGGCAGAGCCTACCACAGAGACTTGGGCCAGGATGGCCTGGGCTGTTGGAGTTTGGATGGCAGTGGCCTTGTTGGTGTTTTTACCAGAAGCTAGGTTACAGAGGTAGACCTGAAAGGTATGCTCCGTCTTGGTGAGGATGCCAGCAAAGATCTTGGTTTTCGGGTAGACGCTGAGTTCAACCTTCTCCTGGAGAGCTAGAGTAATGTTCTGGATGTACAAATCCTTGTACTCAATTTGTTTTGTTGGCGGCTTCACCCACTAGGCCTTTGCCAGCCTCGTAGGTGAGCCACAACCATTGATGATAAGCTGCTGGGCTTTCCTTCACATTTTGCTTGACCTTATAGGCCAAACGGGCTCCAACAATACCTGGGAAGTTGGCAGCAAGGAGTGTCTGTGCGATATCATTGTAATCAAGTGTCTCGCAATTGCAGATGGCCTCTGGGAGTTTGGCCCAGAGGGCAGGCTCGATGATTTGTCTCAGGACTTGGACCTGGTACTCAGGTTGGAGAGAAACCTTCTCACAGAGGGAGCACACCTTCTTCAAATGACAGTTGAGGCTGTCAGTTAGGCCCATCTGTCCGATGCTTGGGCAATTTGCTGAACAGAATGAGTGACCTGTAAGGGACAGGAAGTGGGCAAGCGGGGATTGGTGTTTAGTTCCCCATGACCCAAAGCACCATGAAGAGAAGTTTCTACTGCCACATCAGTGACTGCTTTGAATGCATTTTCCCACGTTACAGCATTTTTGAACATGCGTCCGATCTGCTCTTGCATGGAGGAGCTTCCCTCAGGGGTTGATAGTCTAGTCAAGATATCCTGTACAATACCTCACACTTCCTCAACGTCTTCCCGGGAAAGGAGAGCCAGTGGAAGTGGGCTCCTACTTGAAGGTGGTTGGCCTCCCATATCATGGGGGCCGCCATGTTTGTTTTGACTTGGCAGAGTAGAAGGCATGCCAACGTGACATGGGGGTGGGCTGTAATGGACGTCATCTTGGGAATGACTGGTAAAGGCTACCGCCCTATGGGGAGGGGTATTGGATGTGATGAGGCATCCTATGTCCTCGTAATCAGAGTCGTCATCACCTGATGAGGTAATGTCCATGGGTGTGCACTGAAAACCATTCATGGCTTTTACATGGCCAGCGAGACTATCTTACTGATGGTGCATTCTCACCATCTTGTCTCTACATT
Source organism: Neoceratodus forsteri (assembly GCA_016271365.2). Lineage (NCBI taxonomy): Eukaryota > Metazoa > Chordata > Ceratodontiformes > Ceratodontidae > Neoceratodus > Neoceratodus forsteri. Next base: position 762,193,440 of record CM057453.1, read on the forward strand.
TCTTGTGACAAACTCTTGCAGTGCACTGCTCAATACCCTTCTCAACCTCACGCCGCAATACTTGGTACACGGCACCTAATGCAACGTTTTCCCTAAGCTTTGTCTAGCTCATGCATCAACCTCATATTCTCTTTCTTCAATTCAACATTATCCTGTCTCAAACTCTCATTCATGTCACTTAAAATATTCAAATAAGACAGCTGTTTCTTATCACATTTCAACCTCTCATTGCCATCTCTTAACATACACAATTCACGCTCAGAGTCTTGAGCAGTACAGTGCAACAGTCTGTTATTATGATCACAGAGTGACCGTGTCTCCGAGAGTTTCTGTTCCCTTTTCAGTAACTCTGATGCCTGCAAGCCCATATCTTTTTTTTAGAGAAGCGTTTTGCAGCCCAAGGGAGGCACATTGTGCTAGTAAACTGTCGACAGCTGTATGTAAAGCTGCGACCAAGAGATCTTTGGCGTGATATTTCTTGGCTTTGTGCTTCAACTCTAGATACTGATCAGAGATCGTAAGCAGAGGGTCCTCTGATGACTTCGCATCTAGTGCGAAATCAGTCCAATCTCCATGGAAGGTAAGATAGTTTGATGTGTCTAGTCTCAGTTCTGTGCACAGTTCAGGCATAACAAACAAAGGGGTAAACAAAGAAAGCAGTCGAAAGACTGGAATAAATCCTTGGCGCTGTAACCCAATGGCTTTCCGGTCCCCCATGGGCAAATGGTGGTGCCAAGACGGTACATTTCTACTCGCAAAGGAAGTGTACCAGCAGCTCGGTGTGGGTCTGCCACACCCAAAAGCAAGACAGAACAAGTCCGTAAATGAGCAACCACAGTAAGTTCAAGTGGGTCCAAGTGGGCTGTAATGCACCACACTACTTGACATTCAGTTCAAAGAACTTAAATGGGATTCTCACTTTGTACATTCCAACCTTTACACAGTCGCCAAATGTAACTGGGTAATAAAATTACCTTTCTCAGGTTCTTGTTGGAAGTGCACAAAAGTGAAGAAATGACAGACAAGTGGTGTCCGGCACATAAAGTGATTTATTTCTGGTATATAAAGCAGGCAAACAACCAAATCACAGTGGTAAATACTGAGGAGAACACTTCCAATCTTTCTTACCTATAGGCAGCAACAAGTCTCTTCTTCTCAGAGAAAAATGTGCAATGCAAAGAGTCTTATACCCGATTATTACCATAGCAGCTACCAAAAAGATATATAAAATTCTCATCTTTGGATAGTGGCAAATTTATTTATTGAATTTCGTTGACCCGATAAGCCCACTGGGCCTAACATACTAATTGCCAGCAGATTAGGCCTTTTGGTCTATTGAGTCTGCTCAAACCTCAGATCCCTAGTTGGGTGCTGAGGCCCTCCCCCTCTTGTGTTCCAGAAACCCCTATCATCCATCATCTGATACATCCACTTTCTGTGTCTGTCCTACCCTCTCTTGAAGCCCTCCACTGTGGATTTCTGAACCAGCTCGCCAGGCAGTACATTCCAAGGGTCCACCACCCTCTCAGTGAAAAACCTCCTCCTCTTTCCTCCCCTCACCCTTCCACCTTCCAACTTCAAACCATGCCCCCTGGTGATACCTCCCTGCTTTAGTCTAAAGATCCCCTCCTAGAAGTCCCTTTTTCAGAGGCGATCGTGGGGAGGGGGGGATACAGATGGTAAGCAACTGAAATTGAACCAGATTAAGCTGCCAAATAACCTGATTTTTTACTAGCCTGGGAAAGCATGCTGAGCTAGCAGAAAGACAAGATAACTAAACAAAGGACCTGTATTCATGAAGGCCACTTGTGGTTACATACATAATTGCATAGGTAATTACTGTTCTGCACTAGAACTGAAGATGGCAGCATTGTCTAACTAATGATTATACAATAGTTTAAACAGAGGTGCCTCCCAAGTGGTACAATTACAATAATGGCAAATGCATTATGATTCTCAGTAGAAAATACAGTAGAACTCTGATCCTGACACTTGTACTTGTACGATAAGTGCCTGTGCCCTAAGAATAGTGCATATTACTTATAAGTATTACTGTCTGTGAGGTAGGGGGCCAATCAGGGGCGTTAGTCCATGGATAACAGCCCTTACTTTGTGAGTGCATCACTGGACAAATCCATTCTGCAGTCATTCCAGAGAGACACATCACTCTCCTTTCATGATGTTTAATCCCCCCCGGCCCAACCAACTCCCCTCACCATTAAATCTCCTATGCCTATCACCCTTTTGTTTCTCTTTCTTTTCTTTACCTTCCTTTTCACATATACAATTTGGGTTCTCCAACCTACTGTTTTTGGCCCCTCCCTTTATCTTATACTTTCTACAGTACTCTGCATGCCCACCCCTCTTGTCTCTCTCTCTCCCTCCTTCATTCCTTCTCATCCAACTGTTTGACTAACCTGTGACACCATCACGTCTCTCTTCCAACCCTCCTTTGAATGTCCCATGTTACGACTGTTGCAACCATTACGATTGTTGAATGGATCCTGTTACTCCTGCTGCATAACCCTTAATGCCACTCTCACTCAGGAATTGGATTGATCTTTCTTCGAAAGTCTGAAGAATGCTGGTTTCAGCAACTTCACTGGGTAGCTTATTCCAAGTTAACCACCCTTTGTGTAAAATAATTCTAACGAGTCCTCTTATTCTGCCTCCTGTGTTTACTTTGAGGGCATACTCTCTAGTTCTGCATGAACTCTCCAGTTCCAGTCTCTCTGTATACTCCATCCTATCCCCTTTTTATTATTCAGAATACTGTAATCATGCCCCTTCTCTGCATTCTCTTTCCTAGATTAATTTCTCCTCGTAGCTCTGGTCTCCTAAGCCACTTAGCTTGGTGGTCATGCAGAACATTCTTGATCTCTCTTCAATGTCCTTTTTGTACTGCAATTACCAGAATGGGATACAGTACTCCAGATGTGGTCATGCAAGGATCACCTCCCTTGACTTATCCTCACCTCCATGCTAATGCATTGCATTTCTTAATTGATGTGGCAGCACACAGCCTGCCTGGCTTCAGCTTACTGTTCACAGTTAACCGCAGATTTTTCTATCGGTTGTGCTGTCCACCGTTGCATCACACGAAGTGTATGTGCAATCCAAATTCCTCACCCCTAGATGTATAGTGAAGCCCATCAGAATAAGGTGCAGCACTGCAGAATTCTGCAGTAGAATTACTGCAGCAAACAATGCAGTTTCAATGAGAGTTAATCCCTTTTGTCATGCAGTAAACCTGTGACACTGCATTTCATCCTGGTGGGCTTCACTGTAGCATCTTGTTTTTTTACTACATATAAGGGGCTAGCAGGGAACTTCTTTGGGGGCTGCTGAAAATTTTAAACCTGTTTTGGTGTACTTTAAGTGGGGCTGTTATTTTTTTGAATTAGGAACCTATTTCAGACCTGTTTTGGTGTGCTTTTAGTGGGGCTATTATTTCTTTGCTGTATTTACTTGCTGCAAATTTTAATTTAATTTTGTGCAGTTTGGGGGAAAGGTGCTGTCTGGACAGGGGCCTCAGCTACCTGAGAATTAGAGGTGGAGCTGGGTCAGATTTGTGGTAGCAGGTTGCTTTTTGACATCTCAAAAGAAACTAGAAGGGGAAGAAATCAGGTTCATTTCATTGCTTTTATTGCTTCTTTTACTGCTTATTGTTGATTTCACTTGGTAGCAGGTTGCTTTTTTACTACTTATAATGGGCTAGCAGAGAATTGTTTTGGGGCTGTTGAAAATTTGAAACATATTTTGGTGTGCTTTAAGTGGGGCTGTTATTTCTTTGAATTAGAAACCTATTTCTTCTGATTTCAAACCTATTTTGAGTTGTTTTTAGTGGGGCTATTTCTTTGCTGTCTCTACTGGCTGCAAATTTTACCAACCTCCCACCCCCTCCACTCTTAATTAAATGCCCTGTTAAATCTGATTGACAGGAGCCAAGCACAGGGACTAGCAGGGGCTGTGGAGTAGAAGGGGCATAAGGGGGAGTAAGCATGCCCTCGGCACAAGTGTTTTGACTCATTTGTTGTTGTTTTCCCTTCCTTTTAAAATCATCTGAGTGATTGGTGGCAAGATTTTTGGGACAGGGGATTGATAAAGTTGTTTCTGTCTTTTCCTGTTCTTTGAAATTATCTGATGTATCAGTGGTTCTGACAAGAAGCTGTTTCTGGGTGTATTTTATTGATATCACAGGAATTTGAGCACACTTACTCAAAGCAACTAGAGTCCATAACCATCATAAGGGCGTAGTTAAAGCAATTTTGTAAAAGGGAGAGAGAGAAGAAAAAAGCTACAGTGTACAAAAGGCAAAAAAGCATCAAATCAAAGGGTGGATGCATAAAAGGATAAAGAACAAAAGATGCAGAAAGGGTAAGGAAAGGATAGGCAAAGAAAGATGATGGGCATCATAGAATGCAGTGGTTCTGGGGCAAGTGTGTTCAGGAAGACCTTCTGGAAACTACGGTGCTGCCCTATCTGTAGGCACTGCTCTGTGTTGAGGGCAGAGGTTGCAAGACTCCAAGCAGAGTTGGCAAGGATCCAGGCAGCCTCCATCCCCACACAGGGACCACCATGTCTACCACCACTCCCTCAGAGGATGACAAAAAGGAGGTATGGGTGGACTACGGTGGGCTCAGGAAGGGTAAGGGAGGTGGGATGAAGGCACATATCCCAGCCAGTGACACTTCATAACTCATATGCCATCTTAGCAGAGCAGGAAGATCACACCTCATCTCCAGAAGTGGACACCAAGTGGGATAAGGGAGGCATCCAGAACGGAGCCCCAAGGGCAACTGGAAGGAGAACACACAGGAGGAGGAAGCAAATCCTGTTGGGGACTCCATCGTTAGGGGAATAGATCTGGGGATAGGTAGCAGTGGGGAAAGGGAGGTAGTGTGCCTACCTGGAAGCACAATTCGGAGGGAGGGCAAGCGGAGCCTAAGGATCACTAAGGCAGTGGCAAAGAGGAGGGAGTTGGATGTCATTATCCACATGGGGACAAATGACCTGGCAGGAGAGGGGGTAGAAGTAGGTAAAGTACAGGCAGAATTCACAGAGCTGAGAAGGAGTCCTGGGCAAGTAGTACACTCTGTAACCTTCTCTGAGGTTCTACCTGTTCATGGCAAGGAAGAGGACTGAGATATCCACACCATGGAATTCAACACATGGCCAAAGAAAAGGTGCAGAGAGGTGGGGTTATGGCTTCATTGGGGACTGAAACCTCTCCTGGAGGGATGAAGGACTGTATTCTCTCAAAGTATGTTATAACTGAGTATCTTTATTTTTTCTTTTAGTTGTTTTGGTTGTTTATTGTGCATTCTTTTACTACCTCTGTATGTATTTTGACCCTCATCCTTTGACGTGGAACCTTTGTAAACGAGCAGTTTCTGCTCAAAGGTATTTGTAATCCGAGAATGTAATAAATAAAATAAATAAAAAATAAATAAATTCACTGGATGGCCTACATCTATCCGAGAGGTAAAGGTATCCTCACTGAAAAGTTTAAACACTTCCTCAGCGGGCATTTAAACTAGCCAAGGGGGGAGGCAAATGCAGTCAGGGGGATTACTGTAACCCCCCCACATGGCATAACTGGAACTAGGGAGACCCCAATTAGTAGATGGGCACACAAAAAAAAAACATGGAAAAAAAATGGTCACAATAGAAAGGAAAACAGAAAATATAACTCAAACACGTTGCAGGGCACATAATGGAAAATGTGAAAGGGGGGTGCACAGGATGGAAAGTAATGTGCACAAATGCTAGCAGTCTGAGAAACAAAATCCCAGATCTAATGGCACTGATGACAGACACAAACCTGGACATTGTGGCTATTACAGAAACATGGTACACAGGGAACCAAGACTGGGTTACAGCCATACCAGGATACAAATGTTCTAGGAAGGATAGGGAAGGGAAGGGGGAGGGGGGTTGCTATGTATGTGAAGAAAGTGATTAAAGCAACGGAGGCTCAAGAGTTACAGGAAGGAATGGAGGCACTGTGGGTCACCCTAGAGGTGGGAAATAAGACTGCCATTCACACTGGAAGTGGCTTACAGGCCTCCTGTGCAGGGGGGAGGAACCAGATTTAGTTCTGGTGGAGACCATCCACAAAATAGCAATCAAAGGGGAACTACTGCTAATGGGAGACTTAAACCTGCCAGATGCAGACTGGAGCACTCAGACTGCAGGTACAACAAGGAGCTGGGACTTCATGACCATCATGAATGGGGCAAACATAAGGCAGCTAGTAGTAGAACCCACCTGCGATGGGGCTATACAGGATTTGGTGCTGACCAACAGGGACAGGATCACAGATGTTGAGGTGGGCAGTCCCCTTGGTTCCAATGACCACAGGAGAATATGGTTTACTATAACCACAGTGGTAGAGGAAAGTCATACAAGGATTAGGGTGCTGGATTTCAGGCCAGCCAACTTTAAGGAAATGGGGGGCAGCTTAAAAGTGCCCTAGCAGCAGAAGGTACAAGGGGAGACATGGATGAACAGTGGTCTAGACTCAAAAGAGTCATAACAGAAATAATAAAACACTGCGTTGGAATGCATAGTAAAAAAAGAAACTGCCACTAAGCTTCTCGAAGGTAGTGGCTGAGAAAGTAAGGGAAAAAAGAGAAGCCTTTAGGAAATACAAGGAGACTCAAAAGGATGAGGACAGGGAGAAGCATTTGGAGAAACAGAAAGAATCTGGGAAAGCAGTCAGAAGAGCTAGGCACAGACAGAGGAAGGTTAGCACAGGCTATTAAGAAAGGAGACAAGACCTTCTTCAGATGCATTAGTGAGAGGGAAAAGTCCAGAAACTGTATTGTTAGGCTGAAGAAGGAAGGAGGAGGAGGGTGGACCTCCATAGGACCTGTTTCTTTATGTGCAAATATGGGGCAATAGTGTGAAACAAGGTTGCTCTATGTGCCTTTGTTTGTGATGCGTATATGTTGATTAGCCTGTAGGCTTCATTATGGATAAGAACATCCACCATCATGGCTCTCCCCAGATATAGGTCTAACACTTTTAAGACCCTTACCTCCTGTCCCCTGAACATGATCCCTAACCCTGAGCACTGATTTTCCCCCCAATGACCATAGTGAAGGTCCCCACTGCCACTCCTCTTGTGGAGCCATCATCTCATGTATAGTATGGAGCCTCGTGTCCTGTATATAAAATACATTCCCTTTTCCTTCTGTTAAACTAGCAAATGTCAGGTTTCTTTTTGCCTGTGATTTAATACTGTTCACATTTGCAGTTATAATATTAATATTTCCTGCCATATTAAATTAAAAGAAAAATGACCATATTTCACTACAGAGGACTTAAGTATCAGAGAACACTAAGGAAAAAACAGTATCATTTTTGCTTCTTCCACTTCTTGGGCTTTGGTTTCTCCTTAGGCTGCAAATATCCCACATCCTGATGCACTGAAGTAATTGAGGACACATCAGAGTCCCAATGTCATCTTCCTCCGCATCCATTAGTACTGTAAAATAATTTGTCACTGGGATGCTGTCTGTCTCACCCACCCCAGGAATAGTCTCTAAGATCTGCCTTGCTGCTTTTGATCTCATTAACCTCTGGAAGGATATGTCATTTCTTGGGTCTGGGGGTAACACTGCATCCTTAACAACCATTGCTTCCAGGGCAGGATCCATCGCCTCCAAAGGCCCTGTAGCTCTCACTTCACTGAGGGGGGTGCATTCTTTACCAACTCCACCCGTATACCAGCCACTTTCTCCTGTGTATTCACCATAACTCCATTCTGTCCTCCTTTTACCACTGGAACGATCCGTGATGATAGCTCAGGGCTTCTCTCTCTAATATTTCCAACTACAGTCCTCACAGTATTTGGGCACATATCTTTCTGGGTCTGCAGAGAGTCCAATCTAGGTGGTGTTAGCAGCTCTAGCATCCTTAATTTGTCTTTCTGTGCATTTGCCACATAGCCATCTTGCTCCAATTGTAATGGGGTATCCAAGCTATTATGTGCTGCCCAGGAGTAAGTTCTGTATGTGTGCCCATGTTCTTCACATAAGTTACATTTTGGTGGTACCTTACATTGAGCCGCTGTATGCCCAATTGCATCGCACAGGCCACATTTCTGTTTTTCACAGATATTGCTGAGGTGGCCCACCTCCCCACATTTATAGCAGGCCCAGGGCTGGCCTGGGTAGAAGATTACCCCTCTATCTCTTCCCAAAAAGAGATAGTTTGGCAGATTTTTGGTAATACCCGATCCTTGTTGCAAGGTAACCTTATATCTCCAGCCCCCTGTCCAGAAATGCTCCTTGTCCAAGATGGGTTCTGGAGCCCCATTAACTATACAGTGTCGCATAGGACAATGAGTGATATCTGCCACGTTCACGCCTTCATTCCTAAAAAGGACAGTTATTTTTTTAAACCTAGGTTTCGTCAGCAGTATAGCCAAATATGTTCTCCAAAGTTCGGTATTTTTCAAATCCGTATACAATTTCCAAAACCTGTTCAGGCCTACTGGATTCTTGAAACTAATGTCCGAAATAGAATCACCTGGCATATGTATCAATGCATACACTTCATACGCATAATATTTCATGCTCTCTTTAAGCAATATTTTCCCCACAAAGAGCCTATCTGGGAGATCTGCCATGTCCCTTCTGTATTTCAGACGCACAGCATTATGTCTCACTACAGGTGTTGCCATATGCTGTGCATTCTCTGGAAATAGTCTGTTTCTAACATTTGTGTGCCATACATTGGGAGGTGGTCTAGGAGGTAACGCTGATTGATCCATGGGGTAGCGGTCTCCACCTCTGGTTCAGAAGGTAAGTTTACCATTACAGGCCGAACTCTATCCTGTCCAACTTCTTGCAGCATCAAGTGTGGGGGTTCTAGCACATCTAACCCCTTGTATATTCCCTTTTCTAATCTCACTATATTTTCCAGCACTGGTTCAACTCATCATTATTATCAGGGGTAGCTCCCATACCATTTATACATTTTTGACCAGGGGTAATTTGAGATACTGTGGCAGCTATATCCCCACCCTCCTGACCATCACTTTCTGCTAAGGTCTTCTCAGTAGTACCAACACCTTCTAACGAAATGGGGAGATTAGCATCCCAGCCCCTACCATCTGAATTTCTTTTCCGGCTTGCATCCTGCAGGGACTGTACAACCCATGCCTGCTGTACTGGTGGGGGGGGGGGTTAATAGGCTCTTGTTGAATATCAGGGGATTTAACTTTCCCCTTTCCTTGTTTTCCAACACTTTCTTTCCCTAACAATTTTCTAAGCGATTCCCCCGTAGACACACCAATGTTGAATGAAATACATTTCTCTTGCAACACATTATGATCCCCAGTAACTAGTGTGACTATCAGGGCAACAGACTGAACAGTATCCAAATTTATCACTGAAGTACCCCCTGCTCTACTAACTGCACAGTATTGTTTTCCTGATGCATATCTTGGCTCCCATCTGATACATCTGCCACCGTAAGCTAAGTTACCTGCAGGCTCAGAGAGACTGTTGTCTGGTGAAGCTGTATTTCTCCCGATTGCTGTCCGATTTCTTTATACAGTTGTCGCTCTCCTTCTCGTCACTGTACACCCATCCTGGTGTCTTTGCTTTCAGAATCAGGCCTCTTTTCTTTTGGCAAGCTCTTCCTTAACAATACCTGTTCCAAGTGGCCCTGTTTCTCCCCAAAAAAATTTTCTTCAGCCTCAATCAAGTTTCCGATTTCTGTTGCTGACATCTCCATTCCATCTCCTTTGCCTTGCATCTCCGTGCTTGTGCTGTGAATTATGTTTCCTTTCTGGTGCTGTACTTGTTCTTCCACTGCCAAAACCAAGTCCTCTAAAGTTGTTTGATCCATTTCCATTGGAGCGTCTCGCAGTAGATAGGCCAAAGAGGAGGCCTGCTCCTCAGCCCTCTGGACATCATCTTCCATCTTCTGACTGCCAGTAACTGAGCTCACAGATTCCACCACAGCACCCTTTAAAAGTAGAGTAGGGGAATTTCCCTGGTGCCCTGGCCACATTTCCCCCTCATTCATGGATCCATCCACCGCTTCCACACAAGAAGACATTTTCTAAGCGAACCAGAAAAGCAAGATCATTCTCAGACAAAACTCTGAAAAGGATGCACCAAGAATTCAGTGAGCAGAACCCAGATGAGAAAATTGGACTAACTAAATTCAGCAGTCTCCGTCCTGATAATAGTAAACTCGCACAGGATCAAAAACTGGACCAGTGTCTCTGCGAGTATTGCACCAATGGCAAACTAAAGCTGTTAGCAATAAAGTGATTTGTTAAAGCAGAAAAATATGGAGTGCACAATTTCCAATATTTATGAAGCAGTAGAGCTGACAATGTGCCCAAAGAAGGAAGCTGAGAAATTCTTTAAAAAGTCCTACATTGAAAAAAATTGCAAAACGTGTAACACTTCTGCTATTGACATATCACTGGAAGAACTTTTACAGACACACGTAACTGAGGAGGTGAAATGGCAACAGTGGGACTGTGTGACCACAAGAAAAGTCATGAAGAGAAAAGTCACATTTTGATGTCTGATTGAAGTCTTGAAGGAGGACCTCCAGTTTTTGGGTTGACATCTACACGTAGCATCCTGGCAACACCACCAATTCAAATCACTCAAAGATAACCTTCCTGACAGCTGGATATTGATGGTTTTAGACTTTGCAGAGAACTACACATGCAAAGTACCAGGATGAAATTCAGTCATGCCACTGTCACCATGAGCAAGCAACTGTTCACCCTGTAGTGACATACTACAGGTGTGAAAGATGTACTGGCTTAGTTACAGTTACACTTGTCTTCATATCTAGTGATCTCAAACATGACCACCACGCAGTTCTGCATTTTGTGAACATGTCCAATTCCTACCTCAGAAACATACGTGGCATCAATATTGAGAGACAGGTACACTTTACTGATGGGTGTGGGAGTCAGTACAAATCAAAATGGACCTTCCAGAACATGTCATTGTCTCCATCACTACGTGGATTCCCAATAGAGCGTGCATTTTTTGGATTCAGGCATGGAAAATGACCCTCAGATGGTGAGAGTGCGGTGGTGAAGTCACGTGCAAGCCTAGCTGTGCAGTCCTGGCAGGCTATCATTTCAAATGCTGCACACCTCTTTCAGTACTGCAAGAGGAATTTAACAAAGGAACCTGCCATCGAAGGTTGCACTCATTACCGCAGAACATTCTCCTGGGTCGGTGATGGAAAAATTAGCAGAAATGCAGGACCGGAACTAAAAACAATAGATGGCACACGAAAGGTTCAGAGTGTCCGACCAGCGGCGGATGGTGTTAAAGTCCAAGACTACAGCTGTTTCTGCAGGCCATGCAGAAAGGAGGATGGTCACTGTGAAAATGCAAGATATGTCAATGGATGGAAGAAGAGGATTATTCAGACTGCACCTGGCTATGTGTCTTCAGTGAAGGAAAAAGAAACTTCAGGGCTCCCTACATTGCCTATTCCGGTCTCCAGTGCAATCATTCACACACCCTCTCCCCCTTTGGATATTAAGAATCCTGGGCCCACTACATTGCCATTTCCTGTCTCCAATGCAATCACCAGCACACCCACTCCCGCTTCTGACATCACACCTCCAGTGATGACCAGTGTGTCTACTGTCGTGATCCAGATTAGTGAACATGCTGCCACTGACAGATTCTGCAGCCAGCACAATAACCAATACATCTGTTTCCAGCACAGCCAGCACAACAGCCAATACATCTGTTGCCAGCGCATCTACCAGAAAACAAAAGAACTATGACCACACACCGACAAGCCAGTTTTATGCCATCTATTATTCTAACACATTTTACATTGGACAAGTAGCATCATTTGATGAAATGAAACAAGAATTTGAATGTAAATGCGACAGAGCAGGGATGGCAAATTCTATTAGCCACAGCATCCAGACATCGATGTCATAAAGGGAAGATGACTTTTTTATGGACCAGTAACAGTGCAAGGGCAAGGAAAATTCGACATATCACCAGATGACCTAAAAACCATCATCAACAAACATGAAAAACTGCAACAACGCTGGAATTAACAGAATTTGAAGGAAGAATTATCTTTTTAACATTTCTGAATGGTCCTGTAATAGGGTGGGCAGGTAGGGGAAGGGTGGGCAGGTAGGGAAAGGTATGCAGCTAGATATGGTGGACAGCAGCAGGTGAGTACATGGATGTATGCATAGGGACACAGGGCATGCTGACAGTGAACAGCTATTTGGTTGGCCAGAAACTGCTGAAGGTGGACAGGTGTCTGGGAAGAATTTAAAGAATGTTGATGAGCACAAGGGCTGCTAAAGGTAGACAGACGGGGTGGCCAAGTGGAGGTTGTCATATGGTGGAATTAAGTGGAAGGGGGTGCTGATGGAAGGAAGCTGGGATGATTAGTTGGGGAAGGTATAAAGTAAGGCAGAAGGTGTGGAAAAAGGTGTGCAGGAAGAGGAGAAAAGGGAAAGGTGTGAAGGAAGTGAAGAATGTCAGGGTGGAAGGCTCATGGATGAGAGAATGCCGGCCCTCGGGCATCGGCAGAGCTTGATTTTGGTTATGTGTGGTAGCACATGATAAACCTATTTTTGTTTTGGTGGGTGTCAGTTGATGCAGGCCCTTGTGCACTGATAATCACTGGATTTTGAATGCTATGTGATGCGGGAACTGATCTGTGTTTTTTGTTTTGGCAGGTGTCGGTTCAAAGAAGAAACTACACTGAGTGTGCGGATGCCCATGAAGATTGAATTCCAGGCAACTCCTGGGAGGTGAAAATCGATTTCTTGAGCAATGGCACTCTGATGAACTATGAAATGTTCTATAAAATAAAGAATGACCGCTGGCTTAAGAATGCGGCAATGAGAACATTTATGGACACTAGTGGGTGGGTGGTTGTGGTAAGAAAGAAAGGTATGGGGATTAAAGAGACGTTGTTGTGTGGTGTGCATTTGTGTCGCATAAGTTTAGATAGGTTTTTAAATTACATCCAGTGGGTAGTGCACCCACCATTGTAAAAGCATGAGTGGATTAGTACGGTCTCGTTGTCCTTGTAGGGGAGATCACCTTTGGGGTCATGAAGGAATTTTCCGGGTTTTCCCCACAGGGTTTTTCTGGGTTGTTTGCCTTCTCCAGTGAGATCAGGTTAGACAGTAGGCAGAACTGGTTAATTTACTTACTGTTATGTCTTGGGTGGCACGGAAGTCTTGGTTGATGCAGAAGAGGGGAAGGTACCAGCATCCTTTATGCCCATTTTGTATGTCTGGATGCTCATGTTTTTTGGCTGAAAGTTCCCAGCGAGAGTGAGCTGTGCCCCCTGCGGCCACATGGCTTGTAATGAAAGAATCTCTGCAATTGAGTGGAAACCTGGAAAAGAATCTGTACAGCTTTAGGGCACACTCCATTGGTTTCCTGTAGGGCTGTTTTACAGATGGTGATTGCAAACAAATTATGGCCACTGCTCAACTAACAAGACCACTGTTAGTAGCATGGTGGCTGTAATTTGTTTAAACTCACATGTTAACATTAGAAATGGCATTCAAACATGGCCCCATAGAGAACTATGGAGCACACCCCTGTGCTCTGCAGAATCTTACATCTTACATCACAAGCCATGTAGATGCGGGGCCATGGCCTGCATGTATTTAAATGAGGACCCCTGGAACTTTAACAGAAACTTCCACTTTTGAGACATGGCACCCCAACTTTTTAAAAAGAAAGTAGTGGACTCCATGAGAGAGTAGCGAACCCCCTTAATGAAAAATCCAACTGAGAGCATGGCTGAAGACTCACAACTCATGTGGAAGCACAGAGTTATGAAGCAGAATACCAATCAAGACTACCTGGCTGCCCACATCACGCAGACTTGTTAATGTTTTTTTATCAAATAAATGCATGGCAGCAGCCATTTCTCTGCAGTGCTTGGTGTGTGTCTCCATTTGTTTGGGCAGAACTGGGGGAACAGGGCAACACAGACAATGGAAAAATAACAATACTTGAATAGAAGAATTTAGGGGTTGGCAGAATTGCACCTTGGAACACTTCAAGGCAGTATAGCGCAGTGGTCTAAGACTCTGAGCTGCAAATGTGGAGACATCCAGCAGACCAGACCTGGGTTTGAATCCCACAGCTTCCACTTGCATACTGTGTGACCCTGGGCAAGTCACTTAACCTCCTTGTGCTCCCAGGTCGCTCCTGTAAAAAAGCTTTCAGCTTAGTGTGCTATACCTGGTTAAAAACAACTAAATAAATAAATAAAATGGTCAAATGTAAATATGCTACTTATGCAATGTTTAGTGTTGAATGGTTTTAATATTATAATGATTAGATGCTGAGAAGAACACTGTTTTGGTGTCCAATGTTGCATGAGCCACACTCTTTGGTGTCCAATGTTGCACGCGTCACACTGTTTCATGTCCAATGTTACATGTGCCACACTGTTTGGTGTCCCCTGTTGCACGTGCCACAATGAGTGGCTTTTATCTCAAGTTTCTGTTAGGCAGTTATCTCACTACATAGTTACTTTTTTAACTTTGGGTAAGAGTGTTCAGAAAAGCTTATCAAAATTATTCTGTGAGGTTGAAAAAATTACCTCTATGTCACACTTTGGTACCCCTTTCTTGTGAACAGACCCATGTCATAGTGGGCTGCTGCTTGGTTCACTGGAGGGATCTATCCCAAAAGATCTTACAATTGCTTGGATTCTTCTATAGTCACATTAATGCAGACTACCAGCAGTGCCTGAGCAGAAGGGGTAAATGCCTTCAGTTAAGACAGCAAGTTGAGACTGTAATGGGTCACTAACTTGTGTGGCTAGCTAGGTGCCAGCCTGGCAAATCTCACCAGTAGGGATGACCTGGAAGCAACAGAAGAAGCATCCATGTCTAGTGGGCTTGGATACTTGCAGTTACATACAAGTGGGAACTGTAAAAGGATTAAGCAGCAATACACAACAGGGTGTGACGTATCATGTTGTCACACCTTGTGCGTGTTGTGAGGGCTTTCAAGCCTTGAAGAACTGATGATATCCCATGATTATAACACAACCTGGAATGTATTATTGCGGAATATTTATTTGAATTTTGGTACCCAGGTAAGAGCACCGAGACAATTACAGTCCCTTTTTCAGGGTCGACCCGGATAGGACAACAAGCACGTACAGTGCATTTACATCAAAATTCAGGAAGAGACAGATTACAGAGGAAGAATGTTATGTACATAATATTACGATACAGAGAACAAAGATCATTTGCAAAATATACTATGCATACCTATGTACAATTGAGGACATCAGCAGAACAAAGCAAGTAGACATAACTGTACATATCACTAGATAGCAGAGAGATTATTGTATGTTAGGACAAATACAATGCATAACTATGTTCAAAATCAGGCACCATCAGCAAACACTGCAATTAACAGGTATGTAGGTAGGAAGGGTGAGTCAAAGGACAGGTAGGTAGATAACAGGTGTAAGAGTAAAGGCAGAGCAAGGGTAGAGGGGGAGCATGGGAAGCAGAAAAGATAAAAAGAAAAAGGGGGAGGTAAAAGAGTAACCAGTGCACTAGGAAGTTTCCAGGCAGCAGAGCTAGAAGTGGACAGATACAGTCTGCAGTCTCTGCAGGGAAAGGTCATCTGCGGAAGCAAATGCACTTTGCTGAGGAGGCAAGGAAGGTGAGTAGGCTGGACTGGAATGAAGGAAGTGAGGTGCAGGACAGGACTGAGGGGGACTTGATTAGGATGGAGACATGGACAGTGAGGGAGAAAGAGAGAGAGGAGTCCAGGGTAATACACAGATATTTGAAAGTTTTGACTGCCTCCAAAAGATCATCTCTAAGGGAGGAAATACAGAGAGAGGTGGGGGAGCAGGAGGAGGGAGGGAGGGAGGTGTGAGAAGAGTATGCTTTCAGTCTTTTTTTATGTTGAGGACAAGCTGATTGCTCAAGAACCAGCTCTCAAGGTCAGCAAAGTCACTTGCGATTTCCCTATTGATCCATGCAACATCAGGGGAAGATCCGTAAATGACAGCATCATCAGCATAGATTTGTACAGCAGCCTCACCACAATTGTTGGGTAATTCGGTGATGAAACGTGAGAACAATAACAGACCAAGTATGGAGCCTTGTGGTACCCCATGTGTTATGGGTCTGACATCCAATATAGAGCCAGCCTATTTGACCCTTTGTGAATAGGTAGAGAGATAGCTATGGACCCAGTGGAGGGCACTGGAGTCAAGGCCAATGTCTCTAAGCTGCTGTAGTAGAAGACTATGATTCACCAGGTTGAACGCTTTTGTAAGGTCAAGGAAGATGGCACCAGTGGCAGAACCTTGGTCCATGGCTTGGTAAATGTCTGAGGTTACTTTTAAGAGGGCCGTGAGGGTGCTGTGGTTCTTTCCAAACCCATGTTGGAATGGTGAATGCAGGTTATGGTGGTCCAAATAATCCCGGAGATGACTGTATATTATTCGCTCCTGTATTTTGGCCAAGGGGCAAAGGATGGAGATCGGTCTAAAATTTTAGAAAACAGAGCTGGCTCCACCCTTGTGCACCGGTACTACAACAGCTACCTTCCATTTATCAGGAACGGTACAAGACAAGAAGGACCGGTTAAATAAGTCTCGAACAGGACAAACAAGGGCTGGCGCACCCATCTTGAGGAATTTTGGCTCAAGGGTGTCATGACCTGGTGAATGTTCAGCCTTCAAGTTACTAAGAAACCTCTAAACCTTATTAACGTGAGGCCAATTTCAAGTGAAAAGGAGGTCTAGACCCCAGTTCCACCGAAGGTGGAGGAACTGAGGGACCCACAGGAGAGTTATAGAATTACGAGGTATACTTGTGTAGGTCTGTAAAAAAGTCATTAAAAGCCAGTGGCAAAAGTCAGTGAGGGTGACACCCTGTGGTAACTGGAGCTCGGAAGTTCAGCAGTCACCTTTCACCAAAGCATTAATCTGCCTCCAGAACTCCTTAGGTTTGCAGAGGTGTTCTGCTTGAAGAGATTTAAAATGATGGCATTTGGCTTTATGAAGGGAGTTTTTGCTTTTGCTATGGAGCTGTCGATAGATCTGCCAATCTTGAGACATACCACTCTTTTTGTAATATTGCCAAGCACGGTCCCTGGAGGACATTATGGTCCTTAGCTCTTTACTGAGCCAAGGGGCCTTGATACCTTTTGATCTGCATTTTTTTTAGTGGGGCATGGCTATCAACAATCTGTGAAAAGGTAGACACAAAAAAATTCAGGGCTTGATTGATATCCAGGAGAGTCTTAATAGGACTCGTCAATATTGTTAATGGAGGCAAGAAAATGATTGACATCCAGCCTGGACATATCACAGACAAAAAGGTGATTTTTTTTTTGTGGGGGATTGGGCAATTATTCCTCCATACACAGAAGGTTGGAGAGTGATCACTAATACAATCCACAAGCACTCCTGCTGCTCTGACTTGAGAGGGCAATTAGTACCCATGCAGTCCAGCAAAGTATGCTTTCCAGTCTTGTTGTTAAGATGTGTGGGGTCCTAAATGTGTTGTGTTAGGTTCAGATCAGCTAATACCATTTTTACTTTGCCAACAGAAGGGCTGAACCAATCGTTGTTGAAGTCCCTGCATAGTACTAGGTCTTGGTGAGGGAGATTAGCAAGGGAGGTAAGGAAAGGGAGGAGCCCAGTGTCTGCTTTGGTAGGTGGAACATAGACACACCCGATGATTAACTTCTTAACTGTGCCAAGAGTCAAGGAGAGGAATACAGATTCAGCATCAGGTGAACTAGTACTTAACTCAGGTAGTTCAATGGCAACCAGGTCAGACCGGGTTTAAATAAGAACCCCTCCAGCTTTTCTTCCTAACCTGTCATTCCTAAAGCAGCTGAAGCCAAGCAAGGCCACCTCATGCTGTCTAATGGCTGGCTTAAGCCATGACTCAGTTATGCATAGAATGTCGGGGGACTTCTGAGTCACCCATGCTTCCAATTCAGCCATTTTTGGGTGAAGGCTTCGAATATTCATATGGGCAATCGTAAGGCCTTTTGGAGGGTGCAGGGTAGCATTAGTGTGATTCGTATGGCCTATGAGAGGAAGATGAGAAGCCAAGACAGAGTTCTGAGCCATGGTAGTGCTAGGTAGCCCAGGGTTTAGCTCAATATCCCCTGCTTGCGCCAACAGAAGGAAGACCGATATATGAACTATTAATGAGACACAGGGTATTCCTCTAAGGACAACAGGAGCAGGATACATACATAACTGTTTTCTAAACCAATGCCCCATAAGTGCAGCTCCATACCTGGGCATGCATGGTATATGCAGTAGCACGGATGAGCATTCAGGGCAGGTATAGGACGGTGGGGGAGGGTAACTATCCCTAGGGGGAGATCGTAGTGAAATAGAGATAAACTGCTCAGTCACACAAAGAACAGAGAGGCAGGTCAGTAATACCAACCAGCAGACATATCCAATGATAGCAAGCTTGATGTCACAAAAGTTCCTCAAGGAGCAGGAAGGGCTGGGGAAGTTTCATCTCCCAGAAATTAGGAAGGGGGAGAGCTAGCAAGAAAGATCTTGCTGTTCCAATGCACAGGACACACTTGTTGGAGTAAGGGCAGGGAGGCAGGGGTGCAGAACATGTGGTAACAAGAAACAGACTAAGAACAAGGTGCTTAGTTAAGGGGGAGTGACTGCTAGAAAATGGAATGGGGGGTATGGTCCTGAGCTCCAGAAGCAGTAGGGCAAGTATATGGCACAGTAGTAGCAGACACAGCAAGGTTTGGTAAAATTACAATCCAAGTCACAGTAGTAGTGTTAAGAATGCTGTATGGTGAGGTAGAATTACCATCCAAAACAGAACAAACTAGAAGCAGGTTCTAGCATCCAATAGCATGAGATTAGGGGCAGAGGATTACAAGCCTAGACAGGACCAATTAGAAGCAGGTCCAAACAACCAATAGTATAGGTTTTGGGGGGAGTAGGGGAGGAGCACAACTTTATTTAATTAAGGCCAGGGGAGCCGAAAAATTCAGAAGCATTGGCTCACGCTCATAACTATGGCTTCAGCTATTAAAAGAGCACTTGAGGGCTGGCCCCGTGGCGCAGAGTGCTGAGGCGCTGGCGCCTTACCTCACACCATGCTGACGACCCGGGGTCAGGAATGGATTCAGGTCACCGGGGGCTGGCAGAGGAAGGAGAGGACTGAGCGTCTGGAGGACTGCTCTCCTCTCTTGGAGTGGGTTGGGTGGGAAACTCCGGTCTGTGAGTGTCCCCCGGTGGAGACCAGGGGGTACTACAAGTAGCAGCATACAAGAGGGGACCAGAAAAGCATGAAAAATGCACGCATGCCATCCAGATGATGGCGGCCTGCCTCCCTGCGTCTCTCAGCCGAGAAACCTCCAGGCTGCATTTCCGTGTCCCGGTGATGATGCAAGGCAGTGCTCTGTGCACTCCTCCCAATAGCCCCGGCGGGATATGGGAGAGCCCCCCGGTGAAGGGATACATCTGGTACAACCAGGCATCGGAGCAGCTGGCTGGTGGTTCAGTCTGAGGAGGCAGTGGTAGGACTTGCCCGCCTGAAGGAGAGGACGACAGCAGGCGTGGAGGAGGTATAAAGAAATATTGCAAAAAAAAAAAACACTTGAAACCACAGTGTCATGCTCCGGACCAATGAGATCCAAAGCCGAGATGCTCAGACCAATGGAGCACAGGCAGTGCCAGGCTGCAGCCAATCAGATTCTGAGGAACACTCCCAGTTGAACCAGCAATCTTACCAGGAGTCAGAAGGCTTCAGGCAGGTAGAGGAGGCACCGTGGCTGGAAGGCAGTTCAAGCCTCAGTTGCTGTGGAGATGGAGCGCCTATTGGGGGAGAACAGCGACACGGGTTAGCAAGATAAAGGGGCTGGAACAAAAACTCAGGCAAGGGCTAAATCAGGGGGGCGTGTAAAGGGAAAGGGACACAAAGGAAGGAAAGAAAGAGGTGTGGGGGGGCCATCAGCCAGACAGCAGTTCACACAGATGCCCCAGGGGCAGGGCTTAACAAGAAAAATTCAGCAAACAACTGCCGATAGTGAGAGGGGGGAGAGAAGAGAGGGTGGATAGAGCAGGCAATGAGGTAGCAAGGGTAGCAGAGAGATACAATACAAAGAGAGTTTAGATTTCAAGTGGAACAGCCCCAAGGGATTAGCAGCATTAAGGAGCAAAGAGAATCGCAGTTAAACACAGTGAATTCACCCAAAATAGTGTTTCTCCCAAATTAAAAGAGAGTCCAAATTAAGGCATATTATTTTACACAATAGATAAAATACACTGCCCTCCCAGATATCCCTAGCATAGAAGAATAGCAGCAGTTAAAATACACTTCCTTCCCAGATATCCTTAGCATATAGGAAAACATCTAGCAGTCATAATAATGTCCCTAGTCAAAATATTCAGAAGAATCAGCTCGCGCTCACAACTATGGCTTCAGCTATTAAGAGAGCACTTGAAACTGTAGTATCTCACACCAGCCCAATGAGATCCAAAACGTAAATGCCCGAACCAATGGAGCACAGGCAGTGCCAGGCAGCAGCCAATTGGAGTCAGAGGAATACTCCCGGTCGAACCAGCAATGTTACCGAGAGTCAGAAGGCTTCAGGGCAGGCAGAGGAGGTTCTGCAGCCAGCGTGCAGCTCAACCCTCGGCCTCTGCAGAGACGAAGCACCCATCGGGGCAGACCGTAAGTCAGAAGGCTTCGGGGCAGGCAGAGGAGGCACTGTGGCCGGTGGGCAGTTCAAGCTTTGGCTGCTGCAGAGACAGAGCGCCGACTGGGGCAGACTGGGAGTAAGAAGGCTTCAGTGCAGGCAGAGGAGGCACCGAGGCTAGTGGGCAGTTCAAGTCTTGGCTGCTGCAGAGATGGAACACCTGTTGGGGCAGACAGGGAGTCAGAAGGGTTCAGGGCAGGTTGTGGAGGTGCCACAGCCGGCAGGCAGTTCAAACCTCAGCCGCTGCAGAGACAGAGCACCCGTCAGGGCAGGTGGAGTAGGCACCACGGCCGGAGGGCAGTTCAAGCCTCAGCCGCTGCTGAGACGAAGCACCCATCGTGGCAGACCGGGAGTCAGAAGGCTTCAGGGCAGGTGGAGGAGATGCCGCGGCTGGTGGGCAGTTCAAGCTCCGGCTACTGCGGAGATGAAGCACCTAAAATGGCTCCAGAGTATAGGAAATGTTTGATCTGGGTAATCAGTTTGGAACC
The DNA here is from genome assembly GCA_016271365.2 of Neoceratodus forsteri. Taxonomy (NCBI): domain Eukaryota; kingdom Metazoa; phylum Chordata; order Ceratodontiformes; family Ceratodontidae; genus Neoceratodus; species Neoceratodus forsteri. The sequence goes on from CM057453.1 coordinate 762,214,675, forward strand.
ATGATGATATACTGAGATGTCATCATAGGCCAAAGACTTATTCAGCAAATCAGCTTCCAGGATTTCTCCTATCCATTTTGTGATGTTCAACGCAGGAGCAATAAATTGGGTGGGGGAGAAAACATTTATTTTGTACATCTGGGATAAGTGTAGGAGCATTGTTTTGTGAGTTACCCATTAAATTGTTTTCCAGTATCAAGGCAAACTTTTTCAAACATAACATTCAAGGAGGTCACGTGCACCTGAACCAAGATAGCTGCTTAAGCATTGAGCAATAATAAGTGAAACATAGACTTTGACGACAGATAAGGACCGCTTGGCCCATCTAGTCTGCCCATTTCCCCTACCTACAGGATAGGCCACAGATCCTAGTTAACCAACAGCCTGTTTCTTCCTACCCCCAACAAGAATCGCCTTATGTCTGTCCCATGCATTCTTGAATTCTCCCACAGTTTTAGACCCCACAACCTCCTCAGGAAGGCTGTTCCATGCATCCATTACCCTCTCTGTGAAATAATACTTCCTCACATTGCCCCTGAACTGCCCCCTTCTATCTTTAAATTGTGTCCCCTTGTTCTTGCACGTCTCTTTTTCTGAAAGATGCTAACCTCTTGGACTTTGTTGATTCCACTGAGGTACTTAAAAGTTTCTATCATGTCCCCTCTCCTTCTTTCCTCAAGGGTATACATATTAAGCTCCTTTAGTCTCTCCTCATCGCTTCTCTTGCAGACCCTGCCCATTTTAGTTGCCCTCCTCTGGACTGCCTCTATCCTATGTCCTTGTGGAGATGGGGTCTCCAGAACTGGGCGCAGTGCTCAGATAGGGTCTCACCAACTGTCTGTACAGAGGGATAACAACTTCCTGTTTCTGCTGCTGATGCCTCTCCTGTGCATCCCAGTATAACCCCAGCCCTCCCTACTGCCTTCTCACATTGCTTGCTAACCTTAAGGTCATCTGATATGATTACCCCAGGTCCCTTTCCTTTTTTTGTTGTTACTACCTCCCCCATTGTGTATTCTTCCCTGGTTCTTGTTTCCCAGGTGCATTATTTGCACTTCTTTGCATTGAATCCTAGCTGCCATACTTCTGACCATTCCTCCAACCTTGCCAAATCCTTCTCATCCTTTCCACGCCTCCTTGTGTATCAACCCTGTTGCAGATCTTTGTGTCATCTGCAAAAGGCATACTTTTCCTTCCAGTCCCTCTGCAATGTCACTGATGAAGACACTAAAAAGGACTGGACCCAATACTGAACCCTGCGGTACCCCACTAGTAATCCCTCTTTCTTCAGAGTGGACTCCATTTACAATTACCTTCTGTGTCCTGTTGTGCAGCCAATGTTTTACCCAGGCTACCACCCTGGGATCCGCTCCCAGGCTGGTTAATCTGACTATTAATCTTTTGTGTGGGACTGTGTCAAATGCCTTGCTAAAGTCTAGGTAGGCCATGTCCACACCTGACTTTGCTAAACCAGTAGGAGGAAAGAGAGCTTAATTGGGGGTGTGGCTTAGACACTATAAAAGCAGGTGACTCAAATTACAACTTCCTGTTGCTAGCCTTGCTTGTAGAGCAGAAAGCAGCTAACTAAAAGAAGCAACATTTTCTTATTAATTTAAAACATATCTCAGCAGGAGTCAGTGTCTGTTGAGACTAAGTAGACAGATACTTTATTAGAAGTAGAAGGGGTCTTATTTAGGGTTAAAGAAAGAAAGTTAGCGTGTGTTCTGTGCTGGGAAGGGTACTGTATCAGCTGACTTTGCTAAACCAGTCGGAGGAAAGAGAGGTTAACTGGGAGTGTGGCTTAGACACTATAAAAGCAGGTGACTCAAATTACAACTTCCTGTTGCTAGCCTTTTTTTCTTACTAATTGCCCTCCACCAACCCACCCAAAGCCAGTTCTACTTTTATAGCCACTGGATTTGACTGTCAACAGGAACGTCCTGTTTGGCAGTAGGAAGGGAAGGATCATAGAGAAACATTGGTTTTGTCAACCCTAATGTAGCTCATTCCCCCCCCCAGCTGCTGATGGTCTGACATTGAGCAAGGAAGAAGAAGGCTACTGAAGAAGATAGGAAGTTACTGTCCCAGAACAGGAAGGGTGAGAGTTGTAAGGAGAGGAGAGAGTAAGAATACAGAGAAACAGTAGAGGGGACACAAAATAAGACATGATAGGAGTGGTGCAGTGCAATGGCTGTGGGGCGGCAGTGTTCCGAGAGAAATTCTGGAGGCTGCAATGCTGCCCTATTTGCAGGCACCTCTCTGGTCTGAAAGAGGAGGTTGCCTGTCTCCAGGCTGACCTGGCTAGGATTCGTGAAACCTCCTCTCCCACCCAGGGACCACCAGGGCCAATGCTACCTCAGAGGTTGCCAAGAAAGAGAGGCTGGACCAGGGTGGTCACAGGGAGGGAGAGGGTGGTGGAACAGAGTTGCATCCCTCCAGCTGTACCTCTCCACAATTAATTCGCTCTTCTGGTGGATAGTGGTTCCTCTATGGAGGCACCTGCAGTGGAGACCAAGGAGGATGCTGGGAACCTTCTCAAAGGAGACCCACAGGAGGGTGGCATGGGACCCCACAGGGGAAGGAAACAACTCCTGGTGGGGGACTCAATCATTAGGGGGGTAGAAATGGGGGAGGAAGGGGAGAGGGAGATAAGGTGCCTTCCTGGTGCCACGGCTTGGAAGGACAGGGAGCGAGTTCTCAGGATCGTGGGAGGAGCTGCACGAGGGAGGGAGCTGGATGTCATTGTCCACCTAGGGACAAATGACCTAGCTAGGAATGGTATCAGAGCAGTGCAAGAGGAGTTTGTAGAGTTGGGGAGGGGCCTTAGACAAGTAGCGCATACGGTAACCTTCTTGGAGGTGCTGCCTGTCTATGGCAAGGGTGATGCTAAGGCACTCCTCACCAGGGAATTCAATGAGTGGTTGAAAAAATAGTGTGAAGCTCAGGGTTTTGGCTTCATTGGGGACTGGGGAGCCACCTGGAGGGATGCAGACCTATACTGGTGCGATGGTCTGCATCTGTCCGGGGGGGGGACCAGGATCCTAGGTGAGAGGTTTAAATGCTTCATTGGCAAGCATTTAAACTAGCCAAGGGGGGAGGCACCAAAAAGGAGCAGGGAAATCCCAGCCTCCCCCCACCAAAACATGGTAATTAGTGAGGTAAACACCAAGGTAGAGAAGTTATTAAGGAGCAGAACAGAGGTAAATGTAAAAAGGCAAAGGCAGTAAGGACAGGAATGGGGCTAAAAGGGGTAAGGCTATCAAAGTGGAGGGTGATGAGTACCAATGCCTGTAGTCTGTGTAACAAGCTCCCTGAACTAGTGGCCTTGATGGAAGAGGGTTGCCTGGATATTGTGTCAGTCACAGAAACATGGTACACAGAGAACCATGACTGGGATGCCAACATACCAGGATACACAATCTACAGGAGGGACAGGGAGGGTAAAATAGGAGGAGGAGTAGCTCTCTATGTAAAGGAAGGGATCAAAGCAACATAACTAAAGAGTAAACAGGGAGTAGATGAGGCACTCTGGGTCACCCTGGAGACAGGAAATGGCACATCAATCTGCATGGGGGTTGTGTACAGACCCCCATCTCAGAGGGAGGGAATGGACAAGGAAATGATAGAAGGCTTCCTTAGAATGGCAGAAAAAGGGGCGATATTGTTGATGGGGGACCTGAATATGCCAGATGTTAACTGGAGCACCTTTGCTGCAGGGACATCCAAGAGCAGGGTCATTCTTGATGCCCTATAGGGGGCATGCCTAAGACAGCTAGTATTGGAACCCACTCGGGAGGGAGCAATCTTAGACCTGGTACTCTCAAATGGGGATGGAGAAAGAATCTCAGATTTAGAAGTGGGTAGCCATCTGGGAACAAGCGACCACCAAACAGTGTGGTTCACGACAAACACAGCCATACAATAGCAAGAGTATTGGACTTTAGGAGGGCTGACTTTGGGAAAATGAGAGAGTGCCTCAGAAAAGCACTAGCAAACAGGCAAGAAGGAGGAGTGGAGGAACAATGGGGAGTAATAAAAACAGCCATCACAGAGGCAACAAGCCTTTGTGTAAAGCAAATCAATAAAACACAACGAAGGAAAAAACCGCTATGGTTCTCAAAAGAGGTGGAAGGGAAGGTTAAGGAGAAAAGGAAAGCATTCAGGAAATATAAGGAAACACAGAAGGAGCAGGACAGAGAACTTTATCAGTTAAAGCAGAAAGAGGCTGGGAAGGCAGTCAGAATAGCAAAGGCGCAAATAGAGGAAAGGATAGCCAATTCTGTTAAGAAGGGGGATTAGACCTTTTATAGGTTAATTAGGGAGTGAAGAAAGACCAAAGGAGGGATACTGAGCCTTAACAAAGGGGAGGGAATGTGGGTAGAGGGTGACAGTGAAAAAGCAGGGATACTGAATGAATATTTCTGCTCAGTATTCACAAAGGAAGAGGAGGGGGAGGTACCTAAACCAAACAAGAGAAACACTCTGAAGACGCGGGTCGATACCAGTCCATTTACAGAAGAAAGGGTTCTGAAAGAACTAATAAAATTTTAGGTGGACAAAGCAATGGGGCCTGATGGGATTCACCCAAGAATTCTAAAAGAACTAAGGGTAGAACTAGTGACACAGCTGACTACTCTCTTTAACAAATCATGGGAGGATGGGGTGGTACCCGAGGACTGGAGGAGGGCAGATGTGATTCCTCTTCACAAAAGTGGGAGCAGGACAGAGGCAGGAAACTACAGACCAGTTAGTTTGACCTCAGTGGTAGGGAAAATGATGGAATCGCTCCTGAAAGAAAGAAATGTTGAGTACCTAGAGGCCAGTGGAGCACAGGACCCAAGGCAGCATGGATTCACAATGGGAAGGTCGTGTCAGATGAATCCAATAGATTTCTTTGACTGGGTGACAAAAGTAGCAGACCAGGGAGGGGCTGTGGACATGGCCTACCTAGATTTTAACAAGGCATTTGATACAGTCCCACACAAAAGATTAATACACAAGTTAGCCAGCCTTGGAGTGGGTCCCAAGGTGGTAGCCTGGATAAAAAATTGGCTAGACAACAGGACCAAAGGGTAGTAGTAAATGGAGTACACAGTGAAGAAAGGAGGGTTACTAGCAGGGTACTGCAGGGTTCAGTACTGGGACCGGTCCTTTTAACGTCTTTATAAGTGACATTGCAGAGGAACTGGAAGGAAAAGTATGTCTCTTTGCAGACGACACAAAGATCTGCAACAGGGTTGATATACAAGATGGAGTGGAAAGGATGAGAAGGGTTGGCAAGGTTGGAGGAATGGTCAAATGTATGGCAGCTCAGATTCAATGCAAAGAAGTGCAAGGTAATGCACATGGGAAACAAAACCCAGGGAAGTGTATACAATGGGGGTGAGATACTGACAATGGTAAAATGGAAAGGGACCTGGGGAATTATATCAGATGACCTAAAGGTGGGCAAGCAATGTGGAGAAGGCAGTAAGGAAGGCTGGGGGATACTGGGATGCATAGGAAGAGGCATCAATAGCAGAAAACAGGAAGTTGCTATCCTCTGTACAGACAGTTGGTGAGACCCCATCTGGAGTACTGGTGCAGTTCTGGAGACCCCATCTCCAGAAAGACATAGACAGATGGAGGCTATCCAGAGGAGGGCAACCAAAATGATGCAGGGTCTGCACCAGAAGACGTATAAGAAAGACTAAAGGAGCTTAATATGTATACCCTGAGGAAAGAAGGAGAGAGGGACATGATAGAAACTTTCAAGTACCTCAAGGAATCAACAAAGTCCAAGAGGGTAGCATCTTTCAAAAAAAGAGATGTGCAAGAACAAGGGGGCACAATTTGAAGATGGGGGGGAATGGCTCAGAGGTAATGTGAGGAAATATTTTTTCACAGAGAGGGTTGTGGATGCATGGAACAGCCTCCCTGAGGAGCCCGTGGAGTCAAGAACAGTGGAGGAATTCAAGAATGCATGGGACAGACATAAGGCAGTCCTAGTTGAGGTTAGGAGGAGGTAAGCTGTTGGTTAACTAGGATCTGCAGCTTGTTAGGTAGGAAAATGGGCAGACTAGGTGGGCCAAGCGGTCCTTATCTGCCATCAAATTCTATGATTCACAGACCCTCCCTGGTCTACTACTTTGGTCACCCAGTCAAAGGAATCTATTAGATTCATCTGACATTACCTTCCCGCTGTGAACCCATGCTGCCTTGGGTCCTGTGCCCCACTGGCCTCTAGGTACTCAACTATTCTTTCCTTCAGAAGCAACTCCATCACTTTCCCTACCACAGAGGTCAGACTGACAGGTCTGTAGTTTCCTGCCTCTGTCTTGGTTCCACTTTTGTGAAGGGGAATCACATCCGCCTTCCACCAGTCCTCGAGTACACCATCCTCCCATGATTTATTAAAAAGAGTAGCCAGTGGTTTCACTAGTTCCTCCCTTAATTCTTTTAGAATTCTGGGGTGAATTCCATCAGGACCCACTGCTTTGTCCACCTTCAGTTTTAGGAGTTCTTGCAGAACCTTTTCTTCTGTGAAAGGACTGGGATCGACCCCCCTATCAAGAGTACATCTGTTAATTGGATTAGGCACTTCCCCCTCCTCTTTTGTGAATACTGAGCAGAAATATTCGTTCAGTATCCCTGCTTTTTCACTGTCCCCCTCTGCCCACCAACCGTTCATTCTATTCAGCCTCACTATCCCTTCCTTTGTCTTTCTACGCTCACTGATGTACCTATAAAAGGTTTTTTTCCCCCTTCTTAACTGAGTTGGCAATCCTTTCCTCAGTTTGGGCCTTTGCTATTCTGACTTCCCTCCCTGCTTCCTTCTGCCTTAACTGGTACAGCTCTCTGTCCTGCTCCTTCTGTGTTTCCTTGTACTTCCGGAATGCTATCTTTTTCTTCCTGACTTTCACAGCCACCTCTTTTGAGAACCATAGTGGCTTTTTCTTTCATTTTGATTTGTTTATTTGCTTCACACAAAGGCTTGTTGCCTCTGTGATGGCAGTTTTGATGATTCCCCATTGTTGCTCCACACCTCCTTCTAGCCTGCTTGCTAGTGCTTTCCTGAGGCACTCTCCCATCTTGCCAAAGTCAGCCCTGCTAAAGTCCAGTACCCTCACTTTTGTATGGCTTGACTCTGTAGCTGAGTTTAACGTGAACCACACTGTTTGATGGTCACTTGTTCCCAGATGACAACCCACTTCTAGATCTGAGATCCTCTCACAACCCCCATTTGAGAGTACAAGGTCTAAGATTGCTCCCTCACGAGTGGGTTCTAAAACTAGCTGTCTAAGGCCTGCCACCTGTAGGGCATCAAGAATGGCCCTGCTCTTGGATGTAGCAGCAGCAAATGTGCTCCAGTTAACATCTGGCATATTCAGGTCTCCCATCAACAGTATCTCTCCTTTCTCTGCCATTCTATGAATGCCTTCTATCATATTCTTGCCTATTCCCTCCCCCTGACATGGGGGTTGGTACACAACCCCTGTGCAGATTGTGGTGCCCTTTCCAGTCTCCAAGGTGACCCACACTGCCTCCTCTCCTCCCTGTTTCCTCTTTTGTTCAGTTGCTTTTACCCCTTCCTTTACATAGAGAGTTACTCCTCCCCCTCTTCTCCCCTGCAGGTTATGTACCCTGGTATGTTAACATCCCAGTCATGGTTCTCTATGTACCATGTTTCTGTAACTGCTACAATATCCAGGCATCCCTCTTCCATCAAGGCCACCAGCTCAGGGAGCTTGTTGCCCAGACTACGGGCATTGGTACTCATTACCCTCCATTTCCTGATGGCCTTACTCCTTTTTGCCCCATCCCTGTCCTTCTTGTCTTTGTCACTTTCTCCATTTACCCTTGCCCTTCTCCCTACAGACACCTCTATGTTGGTGTTTACAGCACTTACTACCATGATTGTTTGGAGGGGCTAGGATTTCCCTGCTCCTTTCCAGTGCCTCCCCCCTTGGCTAGTTTAAATGCTTGCCAATGAAGCTTTAAACCTATCACCTAGGATCCTGGTTCCCTCCTGGACAGATGCAGCCCATCATGCCAGTATAGGCTTGCATCATTCCAGGTGGACCCCCAGTCCCCAATGAAGCCAAATCCCTGAGCTCCACACCAGTTTTTCAACCACTGATTGAATCCCATGGTGCAGAATACCCTAGCCTCTCCTACGCCATAGATGGGCAACACCTCTGAGAAGGTTACCGTGCGTGCTACTTGTCTAAGGCCCCTCCCCAATTCCACAAACTCTTCCTGCACTTCTCTAATCCCTTTCTTAGCCAGGTCATTTGTCCCTAGGTGGGCAATGACATCCAGCTCCCTCCCCTGTGCAGCTGCTCCGGCAATCCTGAGGATTCGCTCCCTGTCCCTCCAAGCCATGGCGCCAGGCAGGCATCATACCTCCCTCTTCCCTTCCTCCCCCAGTTCTACCTTCCTAACAATGGAGTCCCCCACCAGGAGTTGTTTTCTTCCCCTGTGGGGTCCCCTGCCTCCCTCCCTCCTGTGGGTCTCCTTTGTGGAGGTTCCCAGCTTCCTCCTTGGTCTCCACTGCAGGTGCCTCCATGGAGGAACCACACTTTGCCAGAATGGCATAGGAATTGTGGAGAGGTACAACTGGAGGGATGTGCCTCTGTTCCACCACCCTCTCCCTCCCTGAGCCCACTGTGGTCCAACCGCTCCTCTTTCTTGGCAACCTCTGAGGCAATGGCAGTGGCACTGGTGGTGCCTGGATGGAAGAGGAGGTCCCACAAATCCTGGCCAACTCAGCCTGGAGATGAGCAACCTCCTCCCTCAGCAGAGGTGCCTGCAGATGGGACAACACTGCATCCTCCAGAACGTCTCCCGGAAGACTGCTGCTCCACAGCCACTGCACTGCACCACTCCAATCATGTCTTATTTCTGGTCCCTTAACTGTTTGCAATCCTTACTCTTTCCTCTGTTTTTTTTTTCTCTCTCTCTCCTTACTTTCTGCCTGTGTGCCCTTTAAGCTCCTGATTGTCCTGTTTTGAGACAAGAATATCCTATATTTCTCAGTAGACCCCTTACTTGCTCAGAGGCAGACCTTCAGCAGCTAGAGGGGGCCAGAGGCTACTCTTTCCCTTCTAGGATGGTGGGTCTTTGGTGACTCTGTGATCACTCACTTCCTGCTCCCAAACAGGAAGTTCCTGTTGTCAGTCAAATCTTGTGCCTATAAAAGTAGAACTAGCTTTGGGTGGGAGGGTGGAGGCAATATAGTCCCAGTAGAAGTCCAGTCACACAGCAGTCCTTTCTCCTGGTGTCTTCTGCCAAGCTATTAGCAGAATCTTTCTAAGGCAGTCTTTAAATGTAGCTTCCTTCTAGCTAAGCCACTCCCCCTACTTACTAGATCTTTCTACAAGTAATTTAAACCTCACAGCTATTAAGTCCTTTCAATCACCTGAGATTTACACCTATATAACTGTTCAGATAACCATTCAGTTCAGTTAACTCAAACACACACTTTTTTTTTGTTTTGTTAGTTTTTTGTTTTTTTACCCTAAATTAAAGGTCCAAGTACAAGAGTTGTTCTTCTTTAGTCCCAGCAGAGAAGTCCAGTCACACAGCAGTCCTTTCTCCTGGTGTCTTCGGCAAGTGAGCTGCAATAATAAGACACTATCTGTATTCAACACTTCATCAGTGGCCGCACAATTTGCAAGGGTGTCAGATGATTATACATGCTAGATCTGAGCCTCTTGAACTATCTACAACACCCCAGAAGTGCAAAAAGAACCTCAATCTATCTCCGTCTGCCCACCAACTAGCCCACAAGATGGCCACCTTCCAGCTACACCATAGCCCTCCCGGAGCCAACAGCGACGTGCACATATCCCTCCTATAGAAAACTGCTATGTCCGTAGAAGCAATTACAGCTACAGTCAAAGACACAAGCAAGCCTCAGCTCACTTACCAGGACAGTCACAGTGGTGGAGTCCCAGATTGCGACCATCACCTCCTTCTAGCAACAGTAGAACAACCGTCTTCAGGAGCTGGCCAGCAGATCCAGTGGCTCACAGCAAAAATGGAAGACATTGAGGGAAAGGGGCACTGCAAAAACCTCCGCAACTTAGGCCTGCCTGAGAGACTGGAGGGGAAGGATCCAGTGGACTATCTGCAAACTCAGCTACTGATTTGGCTTTAACTGGACATGGCCAACTATGACTTTGAAGTAGATCAGGTGCACAAAATAAGATGGGTGAAACCTGCTTCTTAGAATGCCCAGCATAGTCCTCTAATTTTTAAATTAGTGTGTTACCAGGACAAGGAAATCATACTGAAAAGGGACTGGAAGCTCCAGGACATCATGGTGGTGGGCCTCCATATTTCCTTCTACACAAGACAACCCAAGGGGAGTGCTAAGAAACAGCCAGTCATCTGACAAAATAAAAGCTGGCCTCTGCAGCAGAGGTATTCAATATTCTCTACTTTACCCTGGCTGCCGTTCTTGCTGTCACCATCTAGGGCACTAATTACTAGCTTCAGTCTCCAGAGGATGTGGATTCATTCCTGCAGTCCACCTTGGGACTGGCAAGACCCCTCCCTCTACTTCTCCAGGAAGTGTCTCCCGCTGGCTCAACCAGCCAAGACGGGTCTGCTGATTATACCTATGGACACAAACTCTTGTGATGATACTCCAGCCAGGGAATATACTAGGGACACTGGGACTTTAATGGACGTTCTTCTTGTTGCTGCCTGACTGGTAATTTACACAGTAGCCTAGTTGAGTTGTACTGTTTTTTGTCCCTGAACTCCCGCTCTGCCACGTGATGATGGTGCAGGATGTGAGGCTGGCTCATCTCTTTACGAGATGGCACTGGACACAGAAGTAGCACTCGGTAGCGCCCCAGGCTGGTAAACTCTCTGACTGCCTTGTTTAAAAAAGCGCACTGTTTCTCTCTATATAAGTATATACTGTATGCTAAATCACAATTATTACAACTTCGGTGTAACTCTCCCTATTGTTAAACGTCCCCTGAAGAGACGTATGTTTGGGAAGGATATTTAATTCCATGTACCTAAGATCAAGATTCTGTTGGCTTTTAATAGGAGACAGGCAGTTTCAGTCTCCAACAATTGCAGCAACAGCTTCTACCTAGTCGGTTCGACAACTCTGTTGTCAAAATCCCCAACAGCGACAGGCGAAATGCCAACACGTTTAATTTTTTTTGCAGGGGACTTCGCCCTGATTCTTAAATAAAATACTCTGAGTCAGAGTTGACTCGGAAGGGGGCAAAACACTGGTGAAAGTAGAGAAATGTCTATATCAGGCCCATTACAGCGACAATTTCGAAGTCATTCAAAGTTGTCGCTGTAATGGTTTTCGATGTAGACATTTTGCCGTTTCACCAGTATACAGTAGCAATGTGGGGATAGCATTAGGCTGGTTGGGGTGACAATTTGCCTTGTAGTGGTTCACCCCCCCCCTTTCTCAGGTCCCATCCCGACCACTGCACACAGAACAAGCATGCTGCCCTTTTTTCTCAACACTTGGATGGTATGCTGAGCATGTAATGGCTCAGGTATCATCCATCTGCTGTTCCAGATTCTGTGTAAGCATGGGTCTCAAGGCCTTCCTTGTTGTGGTAAGCTGCAGCAGCTGGTATACCCCTACCAGTGGTAAACATTCAAGTGTTTTCTCCCTCATCTACCCTTATTAGTCTGTAAGGGCTGTGTGTGTGATTTTAAGTTTTCTCCTCTACGGATTGTTTTCCTGATGGTTTTGTTTCTGCAGCTTTGCATGCGTTTTGTGACTGTGTGAGGTGCTGGTTTTTGTGTTTGTGTGTGGGGGGGGCAGGAAGGGTTTCATACTCACAGTTCAAACCTGGCATATAAACAGAACAATGGCTGCATTTGATACTCTCAAAGTAATTTCATGGAATATCCAAGAACTCAACTACCTTCTCAAAAGACAAAGTACTGCTGAAACTCAAAAAGATGAATTGCGAGTGCACTCATCCAAGACACATTTATCTGAATAGGAGGCTTACCGCCTCTGTTGCTCCGGGGTGGGAAACGTTTATTCAAACAACATGAAGTCTTGCTGTATTCTGACAATTGCAGTTAGATCCTGCCTTTCAACTGCCCCGGAGAACATAGGGTTAACTTTTCTATGCATGGCATAGAATGTTCTCTCGAGCTCGGTTGAAGCCGCTGCCTGTTGTTATTCGAACTGCAACCGTCAGATTTTTTACTCCGCCTCACTGAACAGTTGCTCCGGAGATTTCTCCTGCTGCTCGGGTCAAAGTCGGTTGAAGTGTCAGTTTTCGGTCGGTTTTCTACAGAATTGTTGTTTCCGCATAGTCGGTTTAAGTCTCTGTCTGTAGTACCGTGAGTACTAGATAGGTTTTTATTCTGTTTTCTGTGTGGAACTTGTAAACTGTGGATCGATTCGGCTGAACCGATTATTTTGAGGTAAAATTTGTACTTTACTATAGTGTGTGGTTACCGGTCCATATCGGTTCTGAAAAACATGGGTTTTAGTACTTTTTTCCAAGACCCATGACACGGTCAGGAACCGATAGGGGAGTCTTGCCTGGCGGATTGCCGAAAAAAGGGTGAGTTTAGTTAGGTTGGCCATGTCTGAGAAACCCAAGAAAAAAAATGGGCCAATGGGTTTCAACACTGCAGTGTGTGTGGGGAGGTCTTTGCTAAGGCTGATCCCCACACCACCTGTGTTTACTGTCTGGGGTTTGACCACCTCGATTCAGACTGCCAAATTTGCAAAAATGTTTCCAAACCTACCCTGGAAAAGAGATTAGGTAGACTGAGGGAAAGGGAGGCCGAGACGTCCGCTGACCCGGAAGGCCAGCCCGGTTGATTCCAACTTAACAGAAGGAGTGCCTCTGACCAGGGCAGCCGCCTCTTCGGGCAAAGGCCCGATTCTGAGGAATCAATTCCGACAAAAGAAAGAAAAAGACAATGCGACGGTTCAGATCCAGAATCTCATACTCCAACCGCCGATGAAATAGCCAAAGCGATTAGGAAAATAGAATCGCTTCGATCAGTTCCAACTGAAACGGCACCATTTGGCAGGGGCTTGGTTCAGTCGGTTCCCCTGGTTCTGGATTATACCCTGGAAGAATTTTATGAACCGGAGTTTGAGGAGGAGGGAGATTATGAGGATGATTATGGTGATGGTGAAAGTCTGGATGTGCCTATTGACCCGGACATCTCCCCAGACAGACCTTCAGGTGTTTCTCCTCCTAGGCTTGCTGAGTCCCCTGCACACTACATGTTTTACAGAAAGGTGGCTGATACCCTCCAGCTTTCTGTGGAGGTGGCAGTAGAGGATCAGGAAGAGCCTACTATGTAGAGATGATGGACATCCCAGAGTCCAAGAGACTGTCTATTCCCCTCCACAAATCTTTTGGGAAACAGACACAAAAAATTCTTAAGAGTCCCAATTCTATACCTCCTGTGGACAGAAGAATGCACAAGAGGTATACTCTTTCAGGCTCAGATACAGAGTTCCTTTTTCAGCGATGCAGCCATGTTGGGGTTGTACAGGCTGCTGCCTGTGATAAGGCAAACATTCCCTTGGCATCACACCCCCAGACAAGGACTCCAGGAAGATTGATGCCATGGCAAAGAAGCAGTACATGGCAGCATCTTTGGGACTCAGGCAGGCTAATTATATGGCCTATGCAGCCAGGTACCAGAAGTCCAGGTGGGACACTGTACTGGCTAAACAGGCTCCTACCCAGCTTGCCAAAGAGCTGGAGCAGGGGGCTGCAGATGGGATTGAGGCATCAAAAGTTCATTTTCATGCTGCTGTAGACTCCAGTGATGTATCATCAAGAGTCATGGCTACATCTGTGGCTCTTCAGAGAATGGCTTGACTCAGATGTACTAGCCTCTCACAGGATACCCAAGCTAAGGCCATGGATCTTCCTGTTGTGGGTAATTCTCTGTTTGGGGAGCAGACAGAGAATTACATGAAGAAAATGGATGAATAGAGGACCACTTACAAGAGTGTTCAGGCCAAAGAAAGGCAAGCAACTCCTCAAAGGCAGCAGTCCAGGGCAGGGGCAGGCCTTTCCAAAGGCCTTTTTACCAAGCACGGGCCTCTTCTTTTTCACAGAGGGGGTTCTTTAGAGAGAGAGGCAGAAGGGGGATGAGCAGGCCTGCATCCACACCTCAGCCTAAAGCTCCTGCCAAGCAGACACCCTGATGGGTCTGCCCGGGTCGATTCTCCTATACCAGTAGGGGGCAGGCTGGCTTACTTTGTCCAGGACTGGATGTCTCTTACATCAGACAAGTGGGTCCTGGAAGTAGTAAGCCAGGGTCTGGTTCTCAGCTTCAAAAAATTTCCCAAGCTGAGAGCCAGATCTTTTCCACCTTCAAATCTCTCAGAGATCCTTGCCCTAGAGGCAGAGGTTTCTTCTCTCCTAGCTCTCAGAGCTACAGAGTTCCTACCCTACACTGGGGCAAAGGATTGTACTCCAGGTACTTCCTAACCCCCAAAAAGACAGAAGAGTGGTGACCCATCCTGGACCTAAGATATCTGAACAAACATCTTTTAAAGCCAAAGTTCAAAATGGTAACTCTGGGAATTATCCTTCCCTCTCTAAGGCCAGGGGACTGGCTAGCCTCCCTGGATCTCAAAGATGCCTTTCACATTCCCATCAGGTGCTCCCATAGAAAGTACCTCAGGTTCAAGTTGCCCTCAGGCCACTATCAGTTCAGAGCAATGCCCTTTGGCCTAACATCAGCCCCAAGGATCTTCACAAAGTACCTGGCAGTAGTTGTTGCCTTCCTAAGAAGACAAAAAGATTTCCATTTTCCCATACTTGGACGACTGGCTCATAGTAGGTCAGTCTCCAGACCAAGTCAAGTCACACCTGCAAGTGACCCAGCAAGTGCTCACTTCTTTAGGATTCCTTCTCAGTCTACCAAAGTCAGTTCTCAAACCAGTGCAGCTCCTCACCTTCATAGGTGCAGAACTGGATACGATAAAAGCAAGGGCCTTCCTTCCCCTGGAATGGGCAAGGACCCTCAAGGAACTGGCCTATTCATTCAGCCTTCAGGTGTCTCGACCAGCAAGGCATTTCCTTCAGCTACTGGGCCACATGGCAGCTTCCACAGCAGTGGTCCAGGGTGAAAGATTCCAAAAGAGGGACATTCAGTTCCACTTAAGAGCTTTTTGGTCCCAAAGAAAGGATTCCCTTACCAAACTAATTCTGGTGACTCGAACTCTGATCCTGCAATGGTGGCAGGATCAGAACAATTTGAGGCAAGGGGTTCCATTTGTCACTCAGTCTCATTCAGTGGTCCTCACCACAGATGCTCCCCTGCTAGGCTGGGAAGCCCATTTGGGGGAACTTACCACCCAGGGACTGGTCGCCTCAGGAATCCCTGCTTCACGTCAGTCTCTTGGAACTCAGAGCAGTGTTTCTGGCACTGCAAGCTTTTTCCAAATCTGTAAAGAACAAGGTGGTTCAGGTCAGGACAGACACCACCACCACCATGTAGTACATCAACAAGCAAGGAGGCACTTGGTCTACGGCCTTGTGCACAGAAGCAATGAAGTTGTGGTCCCTGGCCTATTCCCTGCAAACCTCTCTGATAGCAGTTCACCTCCCAGGGAAGGACAATGTCCTAGCAGATGCACTGAGCAGAATATCCCAGGGCCATCACAAATGAGCCTTAGATCCCCTGGTGTTGAAAGTGATTTTCTCAAGTTGGGGCACTCCAGAGATAGATCTTTTTGCAGCCCCAGACAATCACCAACTTCTTCTCTTTTGTTGCAGACCCCCAGTCTTGGGCTCAGTCCCCCCTGGATGCTCTGATTCTGAACTGGGAAAGGAAATTTCTGTATGCTTGTCCCCCCTTCCCTCTCCTGTTCAGAGTGTTAGTCAAGATAAGGTAACAACCATGCAAAGTGATTCTGATTGCTCCAGACTGGGCCAGGCAGCCATGGTATCCCTTGTTGCTGTCCTTAACAGTCCATCTTCCCCTGTCTCTTCCCAGGAATTACAACCTGTTAACATCCTCTCAGAGGAGGATTTGGTACCCGAATCTTCAGTGTCTCAATCTCAAGGCTTGGCTCTTGAAGAGTTAGAGTTTGCAGATCTGCATCTTTCCTGAAGGGTTCTGGATGTCCTTAAGGCTTCTTGAAAGCCTTCCACCAGAAAGACTTACAACTCCAAATGGAAAAGATTCAGCATTTGGTGTTCTAAGAAGAATATTTCTCCCAGACTCTGCTGAATTGCCTACGGTTCTGGATTACATGGTCCATCTTAATGGCCTAGGTCTCAGACCAGCTACTCTCAAGGTACACTTGGCAGCTGTGTCTGCTATCCTGTCTGTAGGCAAGTCTTCCTGTCATCACATCCTGTATTCTGTAAGTTTTTCAAGGGATTGTTTCACACCAATCCCCCCTTTAGGGATCCTGCTCCTGCTTGGGATCTTAATGTTTGCATTGCTCAGCTTATGCAACCCCATTTTGAGCCTTTGTCTTCAGCAGAGCTTAAGTACTTGACTTGGAAAACTGTGTTTTTGGTAGCCATTACTTCTGCCAGATGTATCAGTGAATTGCAAGCCCTGTCAGTGGAATCTGATTTCATCTCTTTTCACAGAGATAACGTGGTCCTTAGAACTAACAGAAAGTTCTTGCCTAAAGTGGTTTCAAATTTCCACCTCAACCAGTCTATATCTCTCAATTTTCTTCAATGATCATTCTTCCTCAGGAGAGAGGAGGCTACACAGTTTGGATGTTAAAAGAGCCCTTAGCTACTACACAGAGCATACCAAGGGTCACAGGTTTGAATCCCTCCAGTTGTTCCTCACTTATGGAGAAGCTGGGAAGGGCAAACCTGCCACTAAGAGATCTATTGCCAGGTGGATTGTTTCTTGTATTCAATTCTATGAAAAACTGGGTAGAACTCCACCCTCAGGCCTGAGGGCTCATTCCACAAGAGGTACAGCTGCTTCCCTGGCTGCTGCCAGGGATAGCCCTCTCTTAGAAATTTGTCAAGCAGCCACCTGGAAAACTGTCCATACTTTCACTAAGCATTACTCTCTGGATATGCAGGCTAGGAGTGATGCTCGGTTTGGCACAGCAGTACTGCAGAGCTTGTTTCCAAAGTAGGCTCTGTCCCTCCTCCATGGAGGTACTGCTTGGTAGTCTGCAATTGTCAGAATATAGCAAGACTTCATGTTGTTTGAAGAAAAAATTACTCACCTTAGTAATTATATTTCTCCTAGTGGTGTCTTGCTGTATTCTGACTTACCCCCCGCCTCCCCTCTCAGAACCTAGTTTTTGGGATGTGGGTGGGCAGGAGCAGTGTTGGCACCCTAGGGGTGCCCCTTTTACACCCTCTTTTTCCTTTGGGTGGAATGTTGTTTCATTTGATGGGTTTTTGTGTTTCATGACTTGAGTCTTCCTTTGAGAACCAAAAACATTATCATTTTACCAGTTGGCTAGTAAAAATTTGACAGTTTCCACACAGAACACCTAGTGAGTTTTTGCTCGTAAAGATCTGACGGTTGCAGTTCGAATAACAGGCAGAGGCTTCAACCAAGCTTGAGATGAACGTTCTATGCCATGCATAGAAAAGTTAACCCTATGTTCTCTGGGGCAGTTGAAAGGCAGGACCTAACTGCAATTGTCAGAATACAGCAAGACTCCACTAGAAGAAACACAATTACAAAGGTAATTTCTTCTTCCAGCACTTATTCCTCCAAGAGCAGGGGAGTTGCGATTCTCAAAAAAAAAAAAAAAGGGGGGCTACAGTTGGGAGTTAATCGATCTTCCAGGGGATCAGGCCCACCCTCCCCTCCCCGGGCTAGTCCACCTTTATAGGAATACACCCGGGATACTAATTTCAACTTCCTGCTTCAGGACAGGTCAGTAGTGCTTACAGCTACACATATAACCATAATTTAGACACTTTTAGAACTGCACTCTTGCATTAAGGCACAGTAAAAGGGGGGACAAAAAAGGGGAGAAGTCAACAATAGTCATGTTGGGAGTGGTGCAGTACAGTGGCTGAGGGGCCAGTCTTCCAGGAGACATTCTGGAGGCTGCAGTGCTACCCTATCTGCATGCATCTCTTTGGATGGAGAACAGAGGTTGCCCATCTCCAGGCAGAGTTTGCTAGGATTCAGGAGATGCCCCCCAGGACCACCAATGCCACCCAAGCTGCCTCAAAGGATGCCACTAAAGAGGGGGCGACTGGACAATGGTGGGCTCAGGAAGGTAAGGTAGTTTGGGCAGAGGTGCATACCACCTGTTCCACTCCACAACTTCTATGCCATTATGGCTGAGCGAGGCTATCCCATGGGAGCACCCACAGTGGTGGACAAGGTGGATGCAGGGAACCTCCGTAGTGGAGACCACAGGGGGGAGGCAAAGGACCCAAGAGGAAAAGGATGCAGCTCCTAGTTGGGGACTCTATTATTGGGGGGTAGAATTGGGGGTGGGTAAGGGAGGAGGGAGAGAAGTAAGTCTGCTCCATGCTGTCACACTATTGTATTTTCTACTGCTTTTTGGATCTCTATGACTAGCCACTTAATCCAATTGTTAGAGAATCCACACTATGTATTTTCACCTGTATATATGCTGTTTGCAATTATTTTCAATGTTCCCCTTCCCCTAGGACGCATCTGGAATCGAGCAGTTAGCATGCTCAGTATGCCTTCCTGGTTAAACGCTTGAATAAATAAATAATACATAAGGTGCCTACCTGGCACATCAGCTTGGAGGGATAGGAGACAAATCCTGAGGATTATGGGGGCAACAGCACAGGAGGGGAAGCTAGACGTCATTGTCCACTGGGGACAAATGACCTGGCTGACAGTGTGGTTGGGGCAGTGCAGAGGGACTTCACAGAGTTGGGGAGGGGTCCTAGACAGGTGGCACACACGGTTACCTTCTTGGAAGTGCTACCTGTCTATGGCTTGGGAGATGCCAGGATGCTCCGCACCAGGAGATTCAATGAATGGCTGAAGAACTGGTGCAGAGTTGAGGGTTTTGGCTTCATTGGGGACTGAGGGCCCACCTGGAGAGATGTGGGCTTGTACCCCAGGGATGGTCTGCATCTGTCCGGGGGAAGAGACCAGGATCCTGAGTGAAAGGTTTTAATGTTTCACTGGCAGACATTTAAACTAGCCAAGGGAGAAGGTGGAAATATGCAGGAAAAACTCAACTGCTCCCCCCCACACACACACAGACACAGGTCAAGGTAGACAGACAAGAGGATACTAAGGATGAGGAAACACAAAGAACTGAAACAGGGGGTAATGTCAGGGGAGACACAAGGGGAAGGGATGGGATCAGAACACATGGGAGTGAAGCCATCAAAACATAGAGGGCCATGTGTACAAATGCCTGCAGCCTGGGTAACAAAATCCCTGATCTAGAGGCATTGATGGCAAAAAGAGACCTAGATATTGTGTCAGTCACTGAAACATGGTATACAGAAAGTCATGACTGCGACGTTAATATACCTAGGTACACAGTCTACAGGAAAGACAGGGAGGGTAAAAAGGGAGGAGGGGGTAGCCATCTATATCAAGGAAGGGATCAAGGTGACTGAGAAAAAAAGGAAAGCAGGGAGCAGAGAAAGCACTGTGGGTCACATTGGAGTCAGGAAATGGTACCACTATCTGCATAGGGGTTATCTACAGACCCCCCATGCAGGGGGAGGAAACAGGGTAATGCTAGATAACATCCTTAAAATGTCAGGGAAAAGGAAGTGTTGTTGCTAGGGGACCTGAATATGCCTAATGTTAACTGGAGCACCTATGTTGCAGCCACATCCAGAAGCAAAGTCATTCTGGATGCCCTACAAGAGGCATGCCTCTTGCAACTTGTGAGGGATCCCACCCATGAGGGGGCAATATTGGACCTGGTGCTCAGAAATGGAGACAGAATAATGGATGCATTGGTGGGCAGCCACCTGGGGTCCAGCAACCACCATACAGTATGGTTCAGGGTAGACAGTAGAAGAATCAAGCCACACTAAAGCCAGAGTCCTTGACTTCAATAGGGCCGACTTTACTAAAATGGGTGAAAACCTCAAGAAAACATTGGCACAGGGTGAGGACAGGGGAGTAGAGGTACAGTGGGAGGACCTTAAGAGAGCCGTAACAGAGGCAACAAGTCTTTATGTGAAGCTAGTGAACAATGCCAGAAAAAAAAGAAAACCATCATGGTTTTCAAAAGAAGTGGCAGGAAAGGCTAGAGAGAAAAGACTGGTATTCAGGAAATACAAGGAAACGCAAAGGGAGGAACTCAAGGAACTGTATCAGGCAAAGCAGAGGGAGGCAGGTAAAACAGTTAAGTGCAAAAGGCAAAAACAGAGTAAAGTATAGCCCAGATTGTGAAGGAGTGGGAGAAAACAATCTTCAGGTACATAAGGGAATGAAAAAAGGCCAAAGGAGAGATACTGAGGCTTAGTAAAGTGTGTTTGTGTGTGTGGGGGGCTGGAAAACACTGAGATACTGAACAAATACTTTTGCTCAGTATTCACAAAAGAAGGGGAGGGGGAATGGAAGGGACTGATATTGGCAAGTAGACACACACACAGGAAAGAGAGGCGGACCATTCACAGAGGAGTCCATTCACCAGTCATTACCAGTCCATTCACAGAGGAGAGAATCCTAAAGGAAAGTACAATTACACAAGAACTTACCGTAATAATAGATCTTCGAGAACAGCTCTTGCAGCAGGTTACACCATTAGGACTGAAGACAGCAGGCACCAGGACCCCATGGAAATTTTCTAGCTAGCAGTATTCAATGGGGACTGCCTACAACGTCGGACCCACCCCCCCCCGACGTCAGGCATAGTACATATGGAGGCAGTCCCCCATAATCCTCAGTTCTCCTGCCGGAGAGTTTCAGCAGCTGGATGACATCAGAAGAGGAGACTGAGGATCCACCATCAAATGGCAAACAAAGAGGCAGTAAATGCCTTATCCTAGGAGAAGGATGCTGTTACTACAACCTACCTCCAGCGGGGATGGTGGGAGAGAAAGTACCTGCTGCAAGAGCTGTTCATGAAGATCTGTTACGGTAAGTTCTTACGTAACCGTATCTATCTTACATCAAGAAACAGCTCTTGCAGCAGGTTACACCATTAGGACCGATTCCCAAGCAATACTGGTAATCACACACCATCGGGAGGAGAAAAGGTAGAAATCCTCGAATTACATTGAGCCTAGGACAGAAATCCCTGAAGGACTGCTAGATCGAACCCTGCTCTTCACCTCGATGCAATGTCCAGGCTGTAATGCCTGATGAAAGTGTGTAAGGAGCTCCAAGTAGCTGCAGCACAAATGGCTGAGGTGGACACATTCCTTAAAGCCGCAAAGGAGGTAGCCACCCCTCTGGTGAAATGACCCTTAACCATGCCCGGTAAAGGTTTGCTGCGCTTCTGGTAACAGTACATAATGCACTGAATGAGCCACCTGGACAGCAACTGCTTTGAAACAGGAGCTCTCTTCACCCTATGGGCAAAGCAGATGAAAAGTTGGTCCAATTTTCGGTGTTGTTTGGTTCTGGTCAGGTAGTATCTGAGACACCTATGCACATCAAGAGTGTGCAGGAGAGTTTTTTTTTTTTTCAATTGTTTAACCAGGAGAGGCACACTAAGCTGAAAGCTTGTTTACAGATGTGACCTGGGAGCACAGGGAAGTTAAGTGACTTTCTCAGGGTCACACAGTATGCAAGTGAGGGCTGTGGGATTCAAACCCAGGTCTCCAGATTTGCAGCTCAGAGCCTTAAACCACTGCATTATACTGCCTTCTGAGGCTTCTCCTCGATTAGAGTATTTCGGGAAATATACTGGTAGATCGATGTCCTGATTAAGGGTGAGAGCTGAGACCACCTTAGGCAGAAATTTAGGATTAGTCCTTAGGGATACCCTGTCTTGGAAAACCAAATAAGGTTCTTTGCACATAAGTGCGTGCATTTCAGAAATTCTTCTGGCCAAAGTAACCTCAACTAAAAATAACATTTTGCAAGACAGAGAACGTAGCTCGCAATCCGCGGCTGGTTCAAAAGGTGGCAACGTGAGCTGCTCCAAGACAAAGGGTAGATCCCATGGTGGGACTGGATCCTTAATCAGGGCCTAAGGTGGAGGACACCCCTCAAGAAGGCACGTGTCATGTCCAGTTGAGCCACAGTGCGTTGGCCTATAGGGCCATGGTAGGCTGAAATGGCACAGAGGTGTACCTTAATCGAGGAGTAAGCCAGGACGGAGTGGAAAAGGGACAGCAGGTAATCCAGTACCAGCTTCTCTGGACAGTCCAAAGGTGAAAGGCCGCACGCTTGAACCCATAAGCAAAACCTGTGCCACTTCATGGTGTAGGTCGCATGGGTAGCCGGTTTCCTGGTGGCAGTGAGAAGGTCTGCCACCTCTTGCAAGACCCTGTGTCGCATCATGGCTATGTCTCTAGGAGCCAAGCATGCAGGTTCAGGGAACGTAGGTCCGGATGGACTAAGGAACCCATCTCCCGAGACAGAAAATGGGAGCTGATTGGTAGAGGCATTGGAGGTTCCTGGGATAGCTGATGCAAGATAGGGAACCAGATCTGTCTGGGCCAAAAGGGCGCGACCAGTATAAGCGTTGCTTGCTCCCTGCAAAGTTTTAGAAGAACTCTCTGGATCAACGGAAAAGGTGGAAAGGCTAGAGGAATCTGCTCGCCCAGGAGAGGGACATGTCTCGCCAGAAAACACCAGGCCCTGGATCTAGCAAGCAAAAATTGGGCAGTTTTGCATTGTATGGGGACGCAAAGAGGTCTAGCTCTGGAGTACCCCATCTGCGAAACAGATCCTCTGCCACCTCCTGCAGTAGTTCCCATTCATGGACTCTGACCTGAGAGTAGCTCAGGCTGTCTGCGATGACGTTGTCCACTCCTGGAACATGAACGGCAGAAAGGTTTGTGCAGTGTTGTAAGACCCAATCCCACACTCTCATGGCCTCCCTGAAAAGTGGGTAGGAACGGATGCCTCCTTGTTTGTTGAGGTAATACATCACCGCGGAATTGTCTGTTTGTAACAGAAGTGCACCCGATGGAATCTCTGACTGGAAAGCCTGCAGGGCGTAAAGAACTGCCCTCATTTCCAGGATGTTTATGTAGAGATGAGACTCCTGGGCTGTCCACAGGCCCCGAGACCGGACACCATCGAGGTATGCTCCCCAACCTAGCCCTGAGGCGTCTGTGGAAAATGTCACAGTCGGGGACGGCGCTATGAAGGGGACTCCCGCTGAGAGGTTCCTTAAATCTAGCCACCATTGCCAATCTCGAATTACGGTCTTCGTGATCCGGATTGGATGTTGCAGATGGTCTTGCCTTTGGTCCCACTGTACCCGTAACATCCACTGGGTTACCCGCATGTGGAGACAGGCTAGCGGGACTGTTGCAATGGCTGCAGTCATGTGTCCGAGCAGGCAAAGGACCAGTCTGGCCGGGACTGTCTTCTTCGCCGAAAAGTCCCTGATGAGGGATCTGATGTGTTCCACTCTGTCCAGGAGAGGAAAGCTTTCCCTTGGATGGTGTCCAGAACTGCTCCTATGAATTGCAGAGTCTGGGAAGGAACCAGGCGTGACTTCTCGTAATTGATGATAATGCCCATCTCGAACAGAAACTGAGTGCAGTGAATGGCAGACATCAGGGCCTCCCGGGAGGGCGTCATGAGAAGCCAATCATCCAGGTAGGGGAACACGTAGTGGCCCTGTCTCCTCAGAGATGCGGCTATGACCACCATGCACTTTGTGAACACCCGAGGTGCTGATGACAGCCCGGTCTGGCCGGGATGGCCTTTTTTAGCTATTCCTTGAGAAGATATGCCTGAAGTGCCTTCTGATGGCGGATCCTGGTGCGGCTATTGAAACCCTGGCAAAAGGTGCGGGCCTTGGTGTCGTGGTCCAGGCCTAGGCAACGCACACAGGACAAGTGGGGATCCTTGAAAGGGATCTATTTGCCACAGGCACAGTTTGAAAGGTGACCCTCAAGAGATGGAGTTGGAGAGGACATCAGTTGTGCAGAGAAAATATTTGTCGAAAGTTTTGTAGTCGTTGTGCGCTAGAAAGAGACAGAGAGGCCGATGCTGGCGAGTCGACGCCGGGAAAAGAACTGAGGATTATGGGGGGCTGCCTCCATATGTACTACGCCGGATGTCGGGGGTGGGACCGATGTTGGAGGCAGTCCCCGCTGACTATTGCTAGCTAGAAAATTTCCATGGGGTCCTGGTGCCTGCCGGCTTCAGTCCTAATGGTGTAACCTGCTGCAAGAGCTGTTTCTTGAAGTAAGATCAGTAGATCTTTGAGAGAGGTTCCTGCAGTAGGTTATAACATGTAGGACTGCACAGCAAACTTTTCTAGCAGTGTCTGGTGGGGAACCGCCCACCAGATGCCATGTGACAGACGTCAGCGTGACCCTATATACTGGGCGGTCCCCATGCCCACCTTCCAGTTCTCCCGCCAGAGATAAAAATAGGATGAGGCAGGAGAAAGGATGGAATCCTGGAGCCCAGTTCAGAACAGGCTAAAAGAAATGCAGAAACTGAGGAAAGGAGGGAGGGAAAAGGGGACCCTACTGCAGAAACCTTTCTCGAAGATCTACTGTTATGGTAAGTTTTTATGTAACTGTACAATCTTACTTCGAGAGGGT
This sequence comes from Neoceratodus forsteri, assembly GCA_016271365.2. Classification (NCBI taxonomy): domain Eukaryota; kingdom Metazoa; phylum Chordata; order Ceratodontiformes; family Ceratodontidae; genus Neoceratodus; species Neoceratodus forsteri. The sequence continues at coordinate 762,239,295 of CM057453.1, forward strand.
TCCTGCAGTAGGTCATAACATGTAGGACTGAATCCCAAGCAGTCACTCTCAGAGAGACCAAGAGAATCACAGGAGGAGGAGCAACAGAATGGACAGAACAGGAACTGCCTAAGACGGTAGGCCCTGCAAGACGGCGAGGCCAAACCCATCTCTACACCTAGAGACACTGTCCAGACTGTAATGCTTCGTGAAGGTATGGACCAAATTCCAGTATGCTGCCACACAGATCTCTGCTGCAGAAACATTCCTAAGGAATGCTGTAGAGGCAGTCATGCCTCTGGTAGAGTGACCTTTGACCTCCCCAGCAGAGGTTTGTTGTACTTCTGGTAACAGAAGCGGATGCAGTTACCAAGTCACTTAGGTGCTGTTTAGAAACTGCCAACTCCAAGAATTTGGGGGCAAAGGAGAAAAAACGCTGATCAGACTTTCTGGATTCTTTGGTATGGTGAATGTAGCGCCTCAGGATTCTGTGAATGTCCAATGTGTGAAGGAGAGCCTCCCCTCTATTGGAATGAGAGGGATAATAAACCGGAAGTTCAACTGTCTGATTCAAGGTGAACTCTGAAACCACCTTGGGAAGAAACTTGGGATTTGTACGAAGGACCGCCCGGGTCCTTATGAAAAATCCAATATGGCTCTTTATGCATCAGGGCCGGAAGCTCAGAAATTCTTCGAACAGAAGTAATGGCAACCAAAAACAGTGTCTTCAAGGAAAGGTAGCGCATGTCACAGCTCATCGCAGGTTCAAAGGGAGGTAGCGTAAACAGTCTCTAACACAAAATTCAAATCCCAAGGTGGGGTGGGGCTGCAGATGGGAGGTTTGAAATGTAGAATCCCTTTCAGGAAGGTCTTGGTGACTTCTAGCTGAGCTATGGGCTTCCCATCCACCAGAATGTGGTAGGCTAAAATGGCCGACAAGTGAACCTTCAGGGAACAGTAAGACAAACCAGTGTCAGAGGTGCAACAAATGGTCCATAATCTGTGGAGCTGAGCAAGAAAAAGGGTCCCAACCCTTGGACGCTGCCCAGATGGAAAACCACTTCCACTTCATAGTGTATGTCGACCTGGTGGAAGGCTTCTTAGCCTCAACTAGGACTTCAGCTACCCTTTGGGAGACCACGAAATGGGATTTCATTATGTCTGAAGGAGCCACGCATGAAGATGTAGGGCCCTGAGCTCTAGATGCAGAAGCCCACCCTGATCCCAAGTCAACAAGTCGTACTGGACAGGGAGGGGAACTGGGGTTTCCACTGTTAACTGCTGCAAGAGTGGAAACCAAATCTGCCTTGGCCAGAGAGGAGTGATAAGGATCATCTGAGCTCCCTCTGCTTGAAGCTTGAGAAGGACTCTGCAGAATGGGAAAGGGAAGGAAGGTGTACAAGAACTTCCCTGTCCAACATAGTGATAACGCGTCATGCCAGAAAGCACCTGGCTCTGGAACAAGCGTTGCGTTGGATGGGGAAGTGAACAGGTCTACCACCAGATGACCCCATTTTAGAAAAAGAGTGTCTACTACTTCCTGATTTAATTCCCATTCGTGCGCGAGAGTCTACGTATGACGGAGGCTGTCTGCCAGGGTGTTGTGAACATCTGGAATGTGCACAACTGTGAGGCACAGATCGTGATGGACTTCCCAATTCCACACCCGCATCACTTCCCTGCAGAGGGGGTACGATTGGGTGCCTTCCTGCTTGTTGATGTACCAGACTACTGACATATTGTCTATCTGGTTCAGCAATGTTCCCTTCGATAGAATGGTCTGAAAAGCCTGGCAGGAGTAGAGGACCTCTCTCATCTCCAGAATATTGATGTGCGAGGACATCTCCAACTGGGACCAAGAACCCTGGGCCCGATGATCTCCCAGGTGCGCTCCCAACTCAGACAGGAAGCATCTGTGGTGAAGGTCCAGAGTGGACGGGAGCTTTGAAAGGAAAGTCCCTGGGAAAAGTTTGATGGGTCCAGCCACCAAGGGAGATCCTTCTTGAGAGGACTGGAGATCAGGATCGGATGGTCCAAATCGTCCAGGCACTGATCACATTAAACCAGCAATGTCCATTGCATAATCCGCATATGCAACCTGGCAAAGGGAACTGTGGAGATGGAGGCTGCCATTAGGCCCAAGAAGCACAATAATGCCCAGGCCGGGAGGACCCTGGAGCGGAGAACCAGAATGACCTGCTCCCAAAGAGTCTCTGCCCTGTCCAGGGGCAGGAAGACTCTGCACTGGACTGTATCCAGACTGCCCCAATGAACTGAAGGTTCTGGGAGGGGGTCAGGGAAGACTTGGGTAAACTGATGGTAATCCTCAGCCGGGGGAAAAAAGGTCCAGGGTAGTCGAGTGGGACTCCAGGAGACTCTCCTTGGACGGAGCTGACAATTGCCAGTCATCCAGGTAAGGGAACACTGTTATTCCCCAGTGGCGCAAGGCCACTGCTAGGCACTTGGTGAAGACAGGCTGAAGGGGAGGGCTGTAAACTGTAAGTGCTCCCCTTGGAAACAGAATCGCAGGAAATGGTGGTGGCCCAGGAAAACTGGAATATGTAGGTAGGCATCCTGCATATCCAGGGCACAGAGCCAGTGGTCCTTCTGTAGAAGGGGCAGGAGGCTCTGAACAGTCAGCATGCAGAATCTTTTGTACTCGACAAAGAGGTTCAGGCTGCTGAGGTCCAGGATGGGTCTGAGGTTGCCCGTCTTTTTTGGGGCCAGGAAGAAGTGGGAGTAGAAACCTCTTCTACTCTGGGATGGAGGCACGGATTCTATCACTGCCTTCAGTCCCAGTGTCCTGATCTCTTCCTTGACCAGCAGAGCTTGGTGCATGGAGTAATGTGAGTGACTGGGAGGAGAGTTTGGAGGAAACTCCAGAAACTCTATTGTGTACCCTCTTGAGATGAGCTGTAGGATCCATGCGTCTGAGGCGATGCCCTTCCATTCCTGCAAGTGAAGGGCGAACCTTCCTCCCACCGGCTCCACATTTAGCAGTGGAGGAGAGGGAGGATAGTGCGAGTTAGGATGCAGAGGGGCAAGGACCCTCCTGCTGATCTCTGGGATTTGGCAGCCGGGGGACAGGAAAAAGAGGAGCCCATAGCTCGTCTTTTAGTCTGCTTCTTTGGGGCAGACTGCTTCCCTTAGCAATGAAATTGGCATTGAAAAGGCTGCTTTTTCTGAGAACCCTGCCCTGTACATGGATCGGACTGATCCGAGGGCCTGACTGCTGTCTTGGAGGCTCGTAATTATGTCCTACGTATCCCCACCAAAAAGAACCGATCCCTGAAAGGGAGCATCTTGTATGACTGCCTGCACATCAGAAGACAGCCTGGAAATTAGCAGCCAGGCATGCCTCCTGAGGTAAACTGCAGGAGCAGAGGCCACATCCACTGAATCATAGGTGGCCCAGAGAGCATGCCTACATGAAATTTTAGATAGGTGAAGCTCTTTGGAAAGCTCCTCCCTTAGATAAGAGTCCTCCACGGATGACATCTTGGCCTTAAGTTTAGCCATGGTGGCCTTTTGAAAGGACACCATGTGAGCCACATAATTCAGAGAGCGCAGAGCACACATGGTCAAAGAATAAATCTTCTTCCAAAATTGGTCCAGCAGCCTGGACTCCTTATCAAGGGGGGGGTGTGCTCAGATGCTTGGGATTAGCCGAGCAATCATGAGCGGTGGCTATAACTATAGAATCTGCCTTGAGATGGGAGTCCAAGAAGGGGACGCCTTTGGGAGAGTGGTAAATCCTGTCTGCTTTCTTAGGAACAGCAGGAATGGAGTGAGGCAACTGCCATATAGTGGTAGTGAGGTCCTCATGAGGAGCTACCCAAGGAGGAACTGCAATGGGAGAGGCAGCTTCCAGATCCAGATGCTCTGCTAGGCACTTCCTCTTTGGATACTGATCCTCAGTATTCCAACTGTTTGCTTGTTGGATTATGTGGAGGAGCTCAGTAAAGCAGGGATCCTCCGGAGATTTGGGTGATTCCTTACCCTTTGGTGGAGAGGATAGCTCATCCGAGGAGGACTCTGATGTGTTTTGATCACAGTCAGGGGGCTCCTTCCCTTCTGGACCTTCAAAGTCCGGGAGAGTGATCTCCTGAGGGGTGGCACCCGAAACATGCACAGTGGAGTGCAGTGAACTAGCCGGTGAAGAAGATCAAGGGGGCACTTCCACCGGGCTAGGTAACCTACATTCTAGGTCCAAAACTAATTGGGACCTAGCATCCTAGCTTTGCAGTGTCAGTGGCTCAGTAGGTAGCACACTCGCCTCTGAGGCCGGGAGATCAGAGGGCTGTGGGTTCAGTTCCCACATCTGGCACTTGGGTTAATATCCCAGTACTGACACTGTAGTGCAGCATGAGAGGGGCGTTGCACTTCTGAGGTGCCGTCTTTCGGATGAGACGTTAAACCGAGGTCCCATCTGCCTGGATTGGTGGTAGTTCAGGTGGATGTTAAAGATCCCATGGCACTTATCGAAATGAGTAGGGGAATTTCCCCGGTGTCCTGGCCAAATTTCCCTCATTCACTAAAAAAAAATACCACCAACAGCTTAATCTGGTTCAAGGTCAGTTGGCATTCATCTGTATCCCCCTCCCCCGGGTCGTGCCTGAAAATAGGCAAGATTTGTCTAGTGCACTTACCCGGTCAACAAAAACTAAATAAATAAAATCCTTCCACCAGGACTAGATAAGAGATTGAAAGTCCTGTTGTGGAGGAGGAGGAGGCAGGTTGGCTGGGGGGAGGATAATAGTGCGTCCCCAAACCTGGATACTGCAGAGGAGGGTACCCATGATAATAAGGGTAACCAGAAAAATACCCAGACGGATAAGCCTGGGAATAGTGAGCTGTCGCCGGGCCCGACAATGGAAAAATGGGGGCCTGGTGCCCAGAAAAAAGGAAGACCAGGTGTCAGGACATGGCCTGGTGGCCTAGAAGGACCGGGAAAAATGTCCAATGTAACAGTCATCATTAGAATAGCCGTCATTGGGGTAGCCGAAAGGATAGTGAACGGAACAGCAGATGAAGGGTGAGCCAGCGTTAAACCCATCATCTTCGTGCCCTGCATCACTGGCTGGGACGGAGGCTCCGATGGAGGGAGCTGGCAAAAGAGATCCGATGGTGCTCCTGACATAAGAGGGGGAGCAGCAGGCGGAAGATGATCTGATGCCAGGGTGGCAGGAGGGCCTGGCGAAGGGAGAGTATCCCTGGGAAGGATTTGGGAAAGCACCGGTGAAGGTGTTCTCCTTCCTCCTCTACCCCAGTCGTAAGCTTTGGGATAGGGGAACCACCGGGGGAGGTGGAGAGGAAAACTCCCGCCCTGGGAGTTCCTAGGGGAAGGGCTGACTAGTGGAATTTAGCACGCTTGGCTGGAAGTCAGGTGAAACAGTGAGTCCCTGACGGGTGAGTAACGCCCGAGCGGTCGTCCGAGAAATGAGCGACTGACCAGGTGAAACAGAGGCCGGGCGGAGGAGGGGAGGACCCTCCACCAGCTTAATGGCCGTAGCTGAGTGGATTGTAAGCTGCTTCTGATGGGAGTCCAACTTATTGACTGCTGGGTGGACCCTGGAGGAGCTGGGGTCCGACTTACTGGCAAGTACCAGGTGTTCACAAGAGGAGCCAGTGGATGACTTAGCAGTCAAAAAAGGGTGGAAGATGGCTAAAGCACTGAAGGTCATCCCCGAAGCTGCCTGGGTCACCATGAGGGTGGGTGGCAGGGAAAGGTCCTTGCTAGTCAAAGGCTTGCTAGCAGAGGACCAGTCCCGGTCTTCTGGATGCTCCTTTTCTCTGTGCTTCTCCTAGTCTCTTTTCTTCTTCTGCTGGGATTTTGGTGAAGGGGAAGAAGCTGAGTCCCGAAGTTTCTGCATCTCCTTTTCCAGTGAAGCCATCCTGGTTTTAAGGAGATGGGCCTCCAGAGCCTGCTGTCATCATTTGTAAGTGGCCTGGTTGAAGGGCTGGCAGTCGGGACAGGCCACGGTATCGTGGTCTGGGCCTAGAGAGACAAAGATGATGGCTGTCTTTGTGGGGAATTTGTGCCCCACACTTGTCACACTTCTTTGCCTTGAGTGGAGGAGGTGGTGAAGACATAAAATATCAAAGAGACGGACTGAATTAGAGAAATAAATAAAATGGCAATCGACAAAGCTGCAGCTTACCGCGAGGTACTAGCACAGGTCGACGGTGGGAAAGAACTGGAAGGCGGGCGTTGAGACCGCTCATTATATAGGGTCACACTGACATCAGTCATATGACACTGGGTGGGTGGTCCCCCACCAGACATTGCTAAAAAAGTTTGCCATGTGGTCCTGACGCCAGAAGGCACAGTCCTACATGTTATGACCTACTGCAGGAACCCTCTCGAAGTAAGATCTCTTGAAACTGAAGGTGGATAAGGCAATGGGGCCAGACAGAATACATCCCAGAATACTAAAAGAGCTGAGAGGTGATACTGTCACCACTGACAGCCCTATTCAATAAATCGTTGGAGGAGGGAGTAGTACTGGAGGAGGATGAACGTGATACCCCTTCACAAGCAGGAAGCAAGGTAGAAGCAGGTAACTATAAACTGGACAGTTTGACCTCAGTGGTGGGAAAGATGATGGAATAGCTGTTAAAGGAAAGGACTGTAGAATATCTAGAAGCCAGTGAGGCACAGCACCCGAGGCAACATGGATTCACAACAGTAAGGTCGTGTCAAACAAATCTGATAGATCTTCATTGAGGGTATCTCTTGCAGCAGGTACTACCTTTGGGAGCTCACCAGAGGGCGCTCTTGCAGTCACTTCCTTTCAGCAGTGCCTAGTGGGGGCTGCCCACTCCGTGATGTCATCACATCTTGCAGGTATAAAGAAAGTAGGCAGCCCCCAGTATCCTCAGTTCTATTCTCGCCGTCTACCAGCTCGCAGCCCAGAAGCTTTCCAGCCTGACAGAGCTTCACCATCTGAGTCTGAGACATTATTTAGAACCTGCCCTTGTGACAAAAAGATCTACAGATACGACGAGCACCTGGTTTGTGTGTGGTGTTTAGGAGCTGACTAAAATGTCTCCATCTGCAGACTTTAACCAGGCTACTGATCATTGACGGCTCCAGGAATTAGAGTTGCTCCTCATCGAACATCAACTTGCTCTCCTAGAGAAGGGGCCCCCAACATGCCTCCTCCTCTTCTTCTCAAATGTCCCATAAGAAAAAATTACTCACCTTAGTAATTATGTTTCTTCTACTGGAGTCTTGCTGTATTCTGACAAATGCAGTTAGCCCTAGCCTTTAAACTGCCCTGGAGAACAAAGGGTTAACCTTTCTATGCAGAGCATAGAATGCTGAGCTCGAGCTTGGTTGATGCCTCTGTTTCCCTTTGAACGCTAACCGTCAGATTCTTACGAGCAACACTCAAATAGTATTCTATGTGGAAATTGTAAAACAAAATTTTTAATAGCCAACTGGCAACAAAAATTTTGGACTACAAAAGAAGACAAGTCAGGAAACCCAAAACTCAAAACCCAAACCAAACAGGAATATAACAAAATAAACATCCACACAAAGAGAGGGTGTAAAAGGAGCACCCCTGAGGTGCAACACTGCACCTGCCAACCCACTTCCCAAAACCAGGTTCTGAGAGGGGAGGCAGGGAGGGAGGGAGGTCAGAATACAGCAAGACTCCAATAGAAGAAACATAATTACTATGGTAATTTTTCTTCAAACAACAGAAGTCTTGCTGTATTCTGACTAAGTCTGAACTTCAAGCAGTACCTCCATGGAGGAGGGACAAAACCTACTTTGAATAGGCTCTGAAGTACTGCTGTGTTAAGCCGAGCATCACTCCTAGCTTGGATCGCCAGAGAGTAATGCTTGCTAAAGGTATGGACTGTTTTCCAGGTGGCTGCTTGACAAATTTCTAAGAGAGGGCTATCCCTGGCAGCAGCCAGGGAAGCAGCTGTACCTCTTGTGGAATGAGCCCTCAGGCAAGAGGGTGGAGTTTTTCCCAGTTTTTCATATCAGAATTGTATACAAGACACGATCCACCTGGCAACAGATATCTTGGTGGCAGGTTTGCCCTTTCCTACTTCTCCATAAGTGAGGAACAACTGGATGGAGTCAAACCTGTGACCCTAGGTACGCTCAATGTAGTATCTAAGGGCTCTTTTAACATCTAAACTGTGTAGCCTCCTCTCTCCTGAGGAAGAATGATCAGTGAAGAAAACAGAAAGAGACATAGACTGGTTTAAATGGAAGTCTGAAACCACTTTGGGCAAGAACCTTCTATTGGTTCTAAGGACCACTTTATCCCTGTGAAAAGAGATAAAATCAGGTTCCACTGACAGGGCTTGCAATTCATTGATATGCCGGGCAGACGTAATGGCTACCAAGAACACAGTTTTCCAAGTCAAGTACTTAAGCTCTGCTGAGGACATAGGCTCAAAAGGGGGTTGCATAAGTTGAGCAATGCAAACATTCAAATCCCAGGCAGGGGCAGGATCTCTAAAAGGAGGATTGGTGTGAAGCAAGCCTTTAAAAAATTTACAGAACAGAGGGTGAGAAGATAGTGAGGAAGACTTCCCCACAGACAGAAACAGCTGACAAGTGTACCTTGAGAGTAGCTGGTCCGAGGCCTAGGCCATTAAGATGGATCATATAATCCAGAACAGTAGGCAATCCAGCAGTATCTGGAGAAATATGTTTCTTAGAACACCAAATGCTGAATCTCTTCCATTTGGAGTTATAAGTCTTTCTGGTGGAGGGCTTTGTTCCATAAGAACCCTTGCCCTTTCTAGAGGAAGAAAGGCTCTTGCTCTGACTGTATCCAGTTCTGCCCCTATAAAGGTAAGAAGCTGTTCTGCTTCGAGAACTGACTTGGAAAGGTTGAGAAGAAATCCTAGAGAAGTGAGCACTTTCTAGGTCACTTGCAGGTGAGACTCGACTTGGTCTGGAGACTGGTCCACTATTAGCCAGTCACCCAGATATGGAAAAATGGAAATCTTTTGCCTTCTTAGAAAGGCAATTACTACTGCCAGGCACTTTGTGAAAACCCTTGGGGCTGAGGTTAGGCCAAAGGGCATTGCTCTGAACTGATAGTGGCCTGAGAGCAACTCAACCTGAGGTACTTTCTGTGGGAGCACCTGATGGGAATGTGAAAGTAGGCACCTTTGAGGTCCAGGGAGGCTAACCAGTCCCCTGGCCTTAGAGAGGGAAGAATTATTCCCAGAGTTACCATCTTGAACTTTGGTTTTAAAAGATGTTTATTTAGATATCTTAGGTCTAGGATGGGTCGCCACTCCCCTGTCTTTTTTGGGGTCAGGAAGTACCTGGAGTACAGCCCTTTGCCCCAGTGTAGGGTAGTTACTCTCTCTATGGATCTTAAGGCCAGAAGAGAAGAAACCTCTGCCTCTAGGGCAAGGGTTTCCAAGAGATTTGCAGGTGGAAAAGATCTGGCTCTCATCTTTGGAAATTTTCTGAAGCTGAGAACCAGTCCCTGGCTTACTACTTTCAGGACCCACTTGTCTGATGTAACAGACATCCAGTCCTGGACAAAGTAAGCCAGCCTGCCCCCTACTGGAATGGGAGAGTCAACCCGGGCAGGCCCATCAGGGTGTCTGCTTGGCAGGGGCTTTAGGTTGAGGAGTGGATGCAGCCCTGCTCATCCCCCTTCTGTCTCTCCCTCTGAAGAACCCCCTCTGTGAAAACGAAGAAAAGGCCTGTGCTTGGTAAAAAGGCCTTTGAAAAGGCCTGCCCCTGCCCCTAGACTGCTGCCTTTGAGGAGTTGCCTGCCTGTCCTTGGCCTGAGCACTCCTGTATGTGGTCCTGTACTCATCCATTTTCTTCATGTAATTTTCTGTCTGCTCCCCAAACAGAGAATTACCCACTACAGGAAAATCCATGGCCTTAGCCTGGGTATCCTGCGAGAGGCTAGTACATCTGAGCCAAGCCATTCTCCGAAGAGCCACAGATGTAGCCATGACTCTTGATGACACATCATTAGAGTCCACAGCACCATGAAACTGAACTTTAGATTATCTCAATCCCACCTGCAGCCACCGCCTCCAGCTCCTTGGCTAGCTGGGGGGAGGCCTGTTTAGCTAGTGCCAGTACAGTGTCCCACCTGGACTTCTGGTACCTAGCTGTATAGGCTATATAATTAGCCTGTCTGAGTCCCAGGGAAGATGCCATGTACAGCTTTTTTGCCATGGCATCAACCTTCCTAGAGTCTTTGTCTGGGGGGTGTGAAGCCAAGGGAATGCTTGCCTTATCACAGGCATCAGCCTGCTAACTAACATTGGCTGCATTGGTGGTATAAAACTCTGTTTATGAGCCTGAGAGTGTATACCTCTTGTCCATTCTTCTGTCCACAGGAGGTATAGAATTGGGAGACTTCAGAATTTTTTGTGCCCGTTTCCCAAAAGATTTGTGGAGGGGAATAGACAGTCTCCTGGACTCTGGGATGTCCATCATTTCTACATAATCAGGCTCCTCCTGATCCTCCATTGCCTCTTCCATAGGAAGTTGGAGGGTCTCAAGCCACCTTTCTGTAGAACATAAAAGTGGGAAGGGGACTCAGAAAGCCTAGGAGGGGATACACCTGAAGGTCTGTCTGGGGAGATGTCCGGTTCCACAGGCACATCTAGACTTTCACCATCACCATCATCATCTTAAAACTCCCCTTCCTCCTCAAACTCTGGTTCATAAAATTCTTCCAAAGTATAATCGTGAACCGGGGGAACTGACCGAACCAAGCCCCTGCCAAAAGGGGCCAGATCGGTCGGAACTGGGCGAAGCGATTCCACAATCCGAATCACTCTATTTCTTTGGCGGTTGGAACATGGACTTCTGGATCCGAACCGGATGATTTTTCTTTGTGGTTTCTTTTAGTCAGAACCGACCCCTCGGGATTGTCTCTCCTTTTGCCCGAAGAAGTATCGCCTTGGTCAGAGGGCACTCCTTCTGGTTCGGTTGGAACCGAACCAGGCTGGCCATCCGGGTCAGCGGACTTCTTGGCCTCCTTTTCCCTCAGTCTACCTAATCTCTTTTCCAGGGTAGATTTGGGAAAATTCTTGCAAATTTGGCAGTCTGAATCAAGGTGGTCAAACCCCAGACAATAAACACAGGTGGTGTGGGGATCGGCCTTAGCAAAGACCTCCCCACACTCACTGCAGTGGTGAAACCCAGTGGGCCCGGTTTTTTTCTTGGGTTTCTCAGACTTGGCCAACCTAACCAAACTTACCCTTTTTTTGGCAACCACCAGGCAAGACTCCCTTATTGGTTCCTAACCGTGTCACAGGTCTTGGAAAAAAATGTTTCAAAACACTTTTTTTTTTTTTTTTTAGAACCGATAAGAACCAGTAACCACACACTAAAATTACATAAGAATTAAACAAATGATCGGTTCGGCCGAACCGATCCACACTTTTTACAAGTTCCACACAGAAACACAGTACAAAACCTATCTAGTACTCACAGTACCACAGACAGAGACTGAACCGACTATACGGGAAACTTTTTCCGGTTAGAAACTGATGAAAAAAAACGACACTTAAACCGACTTTCTAACCGAGCTGCAGGAGAAATCTCCAGAGCGACTGTTCAGTGAGGCAGAGTAAAGAATCTGACGGTTAGCGTTCAAAGGGAAACAGAGACATCAACAGAGCTCGAGCTCAGCATTTTACGCTCTGCATAGAAAGGTTAACCCTTTGTTCTCCGGGGCAGTTTAAAGGCTGGGGCTAACTGCACTTGTCAGAATACAGCAAGACTTCAAGTTGTTTGAAAAGCTACAAACACAGGGACAAAGCTCCTTCAAAAACAGAAGGCAAACATTGTTATCCATGGACCAGCACCCCTGATTGTACCCCCACCTCATGGACAGCAACACATATGTAGGTATATGTACTAATCTTAGAGCACAGACACTTACCATATAAGCATAAGTGTCAGGATTTGAGTTCTACTGCACTTTTGCAATGAATATCATGCTTCACTATATTCTCACAACATATTGTACCACTGGGAGATGTTTTCCATTATATTTTTATTGTACAACTATTAGGCAACAGAGCCATCTTTAGTGCTTGTGCAAACTATAACTGCAAGTGACCTTGAAAGCATCACAGACCTCACTGTTCACTTTATCTTCTAAGCTAAGCAACTTCTTATGTTAGGATAGTTGCTCTGGCCACCTGTTTTTGGCCAATTATGTGCATTTTGTGTATTTTTTTATTGTTTTCATGGTTATTATCGGGGTATAAGACCCTTTGCCTCATGTATTTTCTCTGAGAGACTTGACTGCGCCTATAGGTAAGGAGACTGGATACTCTCCCAGTGATTACACTGTTGGTTGTAAGCTTTTTTTTTTTATTTACCAGTAATAAATTACATTTATTATCTGAACACCACTTGTCTGTCGTCTCTTCCTTTTGTGCAGTTCCAACAAGAACCTGAGAAAGGTAATTTTATTACCAAGTTTCGTTTGGCGACCGTATGCAGGTTGGAATGTGCAAACTGAAGATTCCATTCAATTAATTTTGAATGTCGAGTAGTGTAGTGTGTCTCTTGCCTACTTGGACCTACTCGTACTTGTAGTGGTTGTTACTGTGATGGACACACTCTGTCCTGGTCTCAGGCATGGCACATCCACACCGGACTCTGATACACTCCCTCTGCGAATGACAGTGAACTGCCTTGGCACCACCGTTTGCCAACCGGGGACCAGAAAGCTGTTGGGTGATGGCACCAAAGATTTTATCCAGTTTTCTGATTGCTTCTTTTTTTGTTTACCCCTTATTTGTTATGTCTGAACTTTGCACTGAATTGAGACTGGATATCTGGAACTACCTCACCTCCCACAGTGGATGGCCAGATTTTGCGCTGGACGCGAAGTCTGCAGACAACCCATTGCTGCTAATCTCAGAACAATACTTAAGAGTCCAAACAAAAAGCCAAGAAATACAACCTTAAAGGTCTCTTGGTTGTGGCTCTACATATCACTGTTGAGAGTCTCACAGCGAGGTGTGCCTCACTTGAACTGCAAAATGCATCTCTAAAAAAAAGAGATGGGCTTGTAGGCATTGGAGTTACAGAAAAGGGAACAGAAACTAGTGGAGGAGACAGTGACTCCATGATGCCAACAACAGATTGCTGCACTGTACTGCTCAAGACTCTGAGCGAGAAATGTGTGTGTTGAGAGATGACTGTGAAAGGATGAAATGTGATAAAAAACAGCATATTTAAATGATATTCTGAGTGATACGAATGAAGGTCTGCAAGGATAATGCTGAGTTGAAAGAGGAGACAGAGTGAATCATGAGCTAGACAAAGAACTTTGGGAAAACGCTGAATTGGGCGCCACCTACAGAGTATTGCAGTGTGAGGTTGAGAAGAGTATTGAGCAGGGCACTGCATGGGTTTGTCACAAGAAGTGTAGAACAAAGATGGCGAAAATGTGCCATCAGTGAGAGGTTCTCGCTGGCCATGTTAAGGCTATGAATAGGTTCTAGTATACTGTACGCCCATTGACATTGCATCATCTGGCAATGACAACTGACTTAGATGATGAGGCTTGCCACATCACACCCAAGTCCACACCCCAAAGAGCTGTCGTATTTTCCAGCCATCCCAAGATGGCCCCTACGTATGCACGCCCTCTACGTTGCCACATCTTCACAAACATGGCGGAATCCCCATGATACGAGAGGATGGCCTATACTTCTTGGTGCACCACCGCTTGCCCCCCTCCTCAGGGAGGATAATGCGGAAGTGCACAGCTTAATCCACTAGGCCCTTATCAATATGATTGCACTGGATAAGTGAAGGAGAACCCTCCAGGAACAAACTGACAAAATGTTTGGGGACACTGTCAATCAGGACCATTCAGTCAAAGCAGTCGCTGATGTGGCGGTGGAAGCTGCCCTCCGCGATGCTATGGAGCGTATCGACATGAATGTAGTTCCTTGTACGTCTAATCCCCTGCAAATTGCTCACTCTGTCCAACAAACTGCCCAAAGTATCGGACAGATGGGCCCCGACTGACAACCTCAGTTGCCATTTGGAGAAGGTGCACTCCCTCTGCGAGAAGCTTTCTCTCCAACCCAAGTACCACGTTCAAGTCTTGCGACAGATGACTGAACCTACCCTGTGGGACAAACTTCCAGATACCGTCTGCAACTGCAAGATGTTTGCCTACGATGACATTTCAGCAGCACTCCTTGCTGCTAATGCCCCAGGTGTCATCGGAGCCCGCCTGGCCTACAAGGTTACGCAGAGTGCGAAGGAAAGCCCCCGTGGCTTACCATCAATGGTTATGGCTCACTTACGAGGCTGGTAAGGGCCAGGCTAGCAAGATCGCACACAAAGACCAAACTGAGTACAAGGATCTGTACATCTGGAACATGACTCCAGGCCTTCAGGAAAAGACTGAACTCAGTGTTTACCTGGAAACCGACACCTTTGCGGAAATCTTCACCATGATGGAGCGTGCCTTCCAGGTATACCTCTGTAACTTGGCTTCTGGTAAAAACAACAAAGCTGCTGCCATTTGAACTCCAGCAGCTCAGGCAGCTGCAGTACAGCCTACCTCCGACCCGCCTACCCACTATACTGTGGAAGGTAACAACGAGAAAAATGATACCTCTTCTGATGACAAAAGCAGTCACACAAGGGGGACCAGAACTACAAAAACAACAGAAACTGAACAAAAGCAATTGGAAAAATCCAAATGCATAACTTGATAGCTGGTACCATAAGGGCCCCAGCTATTGGAGCCTAAAAGGCAAGAACGAGACCCTCCGCAAAATGCTGGAGGAAGCCTGTGCTTGAAGAGAGAAGCAGCCTACGCATACCGTAGCAGCTCTCATCCCGGTCGCTGGACAACCATACAGCCAGATAAATCTTTTCCTGGCTTTAGCTGCCGGACAGCCAAGGAAAGAATCCTTTTGTGGCATCGACTACTGACCAGGCCTGTGACGTCACGGGCACATCTGTATCCTGCGCAAGACATACAAGAGGCCCAGAAAGATCCTGAAGGCCTCAGATTTCAGGAACAGGATGACAAAGACGATTCTGAAAATGCAGATTGACAATTACAGGCTCCAGTCTGGATTGTGGGTGACTTGCTTGTTGACACAAATGGATGGTCTTGTGTGAAGGCCATGGTCAAAGGCCACCACCTCACCATGCTGCTGGATACTGGAGCAGCCACGTCAGTTCTCCATGAGGAGAACCCAACCTCGGACTGGTCTGTCAGCTGGAAGACCAGTGCACAGGGTGTAGATGGCACTCAGCTACACACCTATTGATCTGTGTCTATGCCTGTGGTGGTAGGCCACCGCAGGACTGATTTTTCCTTTGACCTCATGGCATTATATCATCACCCCAGTGTATTGGGAATTGATTTTCTTGCACTCCATGGCTGTGTAGTAGACCTTGCCAACAGGCTACTCCTTCAGATCAAAGGACACTGCCATGCTGTCATCATTCCAGACTCACACATGGTGGCAGCCATCTCCCATAACAACAAGGAGTATGACAACATGGCTTTGTTCAAAAGTCATGACCAGTTTTCTGAACTTGCACCTTTGCTGCAAAAACACCTTGATGTGTTTGCTACCAACAAGCATGATTGTGGTAGGATGCACACCACCACTGAGGTTCCAGGACCTAACCCTGTGAGGAAAAAGCAGTATCCATTTCCTGCTGAAGCCTTGCCATCACTGAGGGAGACCATCCAATTACTGCTACAACAATGAGTGATTAGGACTTGTGTCTCTACTGTCTTGCAACTACTATTAATGGCAATCAGGGGCACTTCTGCAGCCACTATTCAGTGCACACCTTACGAGGTTATGACTGGTAGAGCCATGAGACCACCCGAGCACCTGTTGATTAATCTCCACACCCCTACTGCAGATCGAGTATCTGCAGACAAGTATGTTGAAAAGCTTCATGATGATATCACAAAGACACACCTGTTCACCGTCAATCAAATGGGTAAAGCTCAACAAGCTAAAGCTCATTTTGATAAGCATGTCAAAGAAGTCAACTGGCAAGTTGGAGACCAATTTATGCTTCTCCAATACAGACAAACAACTCATTATTTTGCCAGAAAATGGGAAGACCCATACCCCATTGTCAACAAACTCAGTCCTGCTGTCTATCAGGTCTGAGTTCACCAGCAAAAGACCACCACCACTAAGTGGTTCCATGCTAATCAGCTCAAGTTGTACAAAGGTGACTAAACTTACTTTTCCTAACCCACAGAGCGGAATAGTACCCCTCACTTAATCCTTTTCTGTTTTCTTACAGATACACTGGCAAGATGGCTATCTTGCACCTCCTCATCTTGGTAGTACTACTACTACGACTTCCCCAGACAGAATCCCAGAATAAATCCGTCAACACACAGCTTCCAACATTTGCTTAGCAAACTTGAACATACAACCCCAATAGGAGTTCATACTAATGTACCTAACAAAATGATTACTGTTAACGGAGGCTCAGAAACCTATCTTGATGCCTTGGTAGTTGCTTCAGACAGATCCACCATTTCCACTCAATGGGAAACTGGCATTAATGATTATACACTCCCTGTAGCTCACCTATCCAAAGGTACTTTCCATGGGTGGCCCAACACTGACATATCTAGAAATGGTACTCTTTCTATTTGACAGACTTCCCCCAGACACACTGGTCATTATAACCTTACTGCTCTTATAGATCCTGCTTGGTGTGACCGCCTCACCTCTGAGGAGGAATGTGCTTTCTGTCTTCATAACTATGTAGCTATTGAAGCTCTTTCTTTCTGTAGTCCCTTCCACCAAAGAAGAAATGACTGACGGCCCCCCCCCAGGAGGAAGGTCCTCTTAGTGGCCTGACTGACACATCCCTTCCAGGAGTCTTGATTAATAATGCACAATTTATGCATGTACCAGTTATTTTTAATCTTACACATTAGAATATGGCTGAGATTGGTCTCTGTTACGCGATCAATACTTCTAAATGTTAGAGTATGATGCTTACAGATATTGCATCTGCTTATCAGACATGTACTAATGATCCTGTCAGTGGCCCCCATACCACTGATCATGTAAGAGTCTTTCGACCCGCACCTAATGCTAAAGCTAGACCATGCACTAGGCATGATACTGCAAATGTTATTGGTGCAGCAGGCACCATCTCTGGCCTTTTTGGCTCAGACATGTCTATTTGGAATAGAGCAGACACAGCTGCTATTAAAGCACAAACTTAATTTTCTGCAAGCTGTTAAGAATAATTTTCTACCCCCACTCTTACATGGTGTAGATGGTTTAAGCAAGGAAGAACATTTCACTGTATACAATATGCAGGAAATTGCCAAGGGTTCAATGGCACCAAAGATAAGATTAATGAACTGATTTTTCAAAATAATGAGTCGGCAGACAAGCAATATATTGCCCGGGAACTTTAATGCTCTACTTATGGCTATGTAATTTCCACTGTTAATCTCTTCAGGGACTTGGAAACAGGACACATCCCAGATCTCATCCACGATAGACGAATGAGTAAATGGCATTGCCCACATTGCAAATCCAATGGTTGCATTTCTATTTGTTTAGCAAACAGTGTTAACATTTCTCTGTTTACAGCTAGAAACCTTGGGTATGACTCCAGATATCCCAACCAAGCCCCCTGCTACTTTAAGTCATGCTCCATCCATGACGTTTGTCACCTTTACTGTATCCTAACCCCGCTTTGACCCTGTAACATCTGTCTTTGATAAACTTGCCATCAACTCCATTGGACACCTTGATAATGACATTTATCGTGAAAGAACTGAACTACCTTCATTACTTATCATTATGTGCTACAAGCCTTGGTGGCAACCCACACGAACTGTTGTGCCAAGAAAGGATATCATTACGTGTGCCACTGTGACGTCTTCTATATTGTAAAACCAGTGTGTGGCTACTCTATGGAACACCTGGACTGGGCCTTTACCTTGGGTGACGAACTGCCGTTGAACCTTACTGATGTTGACGAGGATGACAAATCTGAATTTGCACGAGCTGCATTTTTTAGCCGAAAGAGCTAAACCCTGAAGCTACCTGGAAGAGGTACATCGCTTCACTTCATGGCTCACCAACCAGTCCTTCTCCTGTCAGATACATCTGCAGCAGAGGGTACCAACTGTACAAGTTACTTATAATTTCGATGGGCAGTATTGTGTAGTAACTAACCACAAAAATTTCACTTATGGTCAAAAATCTTGTGTTACTGAAATGCCTAACCTCTGTTTTACTCCACAGCAGAAAAGTCATAGGTTACACTGCCATCACTCCTGTTCCTCTCCCTGAACCAGATGTTATTGATACCGATCTGCAATACTTGCTTGCCTTGTCTCAATATTTGCCCATGTTTAACGTGCACATTGACCCTTTGACACTTTCTTTGAAATCACTTTTAGCTAAAAAAGATTTACATTTGATTTATATCAGTAATAATATTTCTCAAGCTGGCAATGCCCTTAATGCTCTTATTCATGATGGTGATTTAAGTACTGCTCTATTCAATACCTGGTTATAACTCACTTTTAAAGCTTTTGTTATTATTCAAGCATTTTTGATCGTTTTTCTGATACTCACCCTCTGCTGTCTGCTACGTACTCTAAGACAACACCGAGAACAACTCGAATTCCTTTACAAGGCTTGTGCCTCGGGCTTGTAAAAGACTTATCTTCATCCCACTACTTAGCTGGGATTGCTGCCCCTTTTGAGGCAACAAGGGGGGGACGTTATCCATGAACCAGCACCCCTGATTGTATCCCCACCTCGCGGACAGCGACACATATGTAGGTATATGCACTAATCTTAGGGCACAGACACTTATCGTATAAGCTTAAGTGTCCGGATCAGAGTTCTACTGTGCTTTTGCAATGCATATCATGCTTCACTACTCTCACAATATACTGTACCACTGGGAGATGTTTTCCATTATATTTTTATTGTAGAATTATTAGGCAACAGTGCCGTCTTTAGTGCTTGTGCAAAGTGTAACTGCAAGTGACCTTGGAAGCATCACAGACCTCATTGTTCACTCTATCTTCTGCTAAGTTAAGCAACTTCTTATGTTATGATAGTTACTCTGGCCATCTGCTTTTGGCAAATTATGTCCATTTTGTGCAGCTTTTTTAATTGTTGTCATGGCTATTATCAGGATATAAGACCCTTTACATCACGTATTTTCTCTTAGAGAGACTTGACTGCGCCTATAGGTGAGGAAACTGGATACTCGTCCAGTGATTACACTGTTGGTTGTAAGCCTGTATTATTCTTACTTACCAGTAATAAATTACATTTATTTGGACACTACTTGTCTGTTGTCCCTTTCTTTTGTGCAGTTCCAACAAGAACCCGAGAAAGGTAATTTTATTACCAAGTTATAATTCCCACTCGTCGATGACGACCTCTGCTCACATGTCGTCGACAGTGGCATCAAAGTCTTCAGCTGATAAGGCTAAATCCTCATCGACGATGGCTTTGCCTATTCTGTCAACGACTATCACAGTGGTTTCCTCACCTTCCACCACTGCTGCTTCAAGCCACCCGTCGATGGGCCAGCGTTCCTCCAGAGGGGGTGCTCTGCCTTCCCGTCGATGGCCTCTTTCAGACATTCTGAGACGTCACCCTTTTAGTCTGCAGGGGTTTGTGATCAAAGAAAAGAATTTCTCACTTACTGTTATGCCAAAATTGTCCCGTCTTACACAGATGGCATCTCACAGAAACCCACTTATGGATAACATAGGGACAGGGCTAGCCCTCTCAGGGATACAGTTGTACCCACAACCCTGTCCCATCTTCTCTATTCTACCACTGACCTCTCAAACTACAGGGGCTACACAGCCAACAACCACCACTTCCTCAGTGGATGTGGCCACAGTAGTGCAAACTGTGCTACAAGTTATGCAGGGTCTTCAGCCCACACAACCAGCAAAAGTAGCCAGACCTGCTTCCCCCTCTGAAGCACTTCCGGCCGGAGCTACATATGTACCCATCAGGGACCTATCAAGATTCCCATCCTATCATTCCTTGGAAGTAGGACCCCCTACAGGAGGAAGTAGGAGATTATGAGGAGGATTTTGAGGAAGAGAATGGCCTTCAGCCTCCCTCCACTAACTCCAGTATATCTTCTTCGGATGGGGGTCAGGACTGTTTCACTCCTGTGTCACCCCCTAATGATCCAACTTTCCTAGAAATTATTGCTTAAATACAAAAAGTCATGGGTTTCACTAAAGAAAATGAACCTGATGGAATATCTGGAGCTCCCAGAAGACCTGACTATAGTGGTCCCACCTATAAGTCCATCTCATCAAGATGCAATCTTAACAGCATGGCAAAAACCTGCTGAAACCCCTCCGGTGCCGTGTAAGGCAAACAGCCTTTACCATGCACCTACAGACCATGCTTACTTTGCAACCACACCACAAGCGGACTCAGTGGTAATAAATGCAGCACGATAGGACCAAGAAACCGAAATATATGAGCTCCCTTCCCCCAGATAAGAAATCCAGACGGCTGCACTATATGGGGAAGAAAATATATCAAGGAGCCAGTCTGAACATTAGGGCTGCCAATTATATGGGCCATATGTTAAAAGTATCAGAAGACCCTTTGGACAGCTGACACGGAAGTAGCCAATAAACTGCCTCAGTCTGAGGAAAGAGAACAATTACTAGTGACCCTTAATACTGGCTGGAGCCACTCACGCCATCAGCTTAGAACAGCTTATGATGTAGCAGATACTGCTGCCCGATCCTCTACCACTGGAGTTAGCCTGAGATGTCATGCCTCGCTTGGAGTTTCAAGCTTAACTGGACGTTCAACAAAAGATAATGAATGCACGCTTTAATGGGAAATAATTGTTTGGCTCTGCCACTAAGACCATCTCAGATGACCTTCAAGCCTCTGGCCGCACACCAAGATCAGTCCATGGCATGTACCATATCGCCCAGGGGTCAGGAAAGCCAAGATAATATCGGGGCACTCCCAGCTGAAGATCCACCCCTAGAAAGTGACGCCTTCCTCCAGGACTGAAAGCCCAGTGCCCAGTTATGGCTCATAAGCAGCTTTCTCTGCTCCCTTCCTAAAGACCCGTTCGGGCCTCTGATTGGCCAGGATTGCTGTCTGGAAGCTCCCCATTGGCTCTCCTCTCAAGCCTTACTTGGACTGTAGCTTTTCCCTCCTCGCCAAGTCCTCTTGCTCAGCTCCCAATTTTGAAAGAGAGGTGGCCCCTGATCAGGGGCTCCCAGCTGAAGATCCACCCCAGGACACGGCGCCTTCCTCCAGCCTCTGTCCCCTTCATCCGGGACCACAAGCCCAGTGCCCAGGTACAGCTCACAAGCGGCTTTCTCTGCTCCCTTCCTGAAGACTCACTCAGGCCTCTGATTGGCGAGGACTGCTGGCTAGAAGCTCCCCACTGGCTATCCTCTCAAGCCCTTCTTGGACTGTAGCTTTACCCTCCTTGCCAAGTCCTCGGGCTCAGCTTCCACTTTTGAAAGAGTAATTTTTTCCCTCCTTTTTTTCTTGCAAATCTTAACTGTATGTTTATTGCTTAAGTTCTATTGTTTTTACTGCTTTTTCAATGTATGTACTGTAGCACTGAATTTTGTTTAGCCAAAGAAAAGTGATCACAGCATTTTGGAATTTTCTGGTATTTGCTGAAGCTTGCTGTTTCCCAGCTCTGCCTTCCCACCTAATTCTACACTCTTTGCTGTAACTCCCCCAACCCCCGGCGCCTTCTCCTAGCATCCTTTCACACTTAATTTCCATTAACTGCTCTGTCTCCTCTAAATCTTCCCCACCCACTGATATACCGTTATTAACCTTGGCTTCTCTCCCCTTAGGAGGTGGCCCCTGATCGGGCGCTCCCAGCTGAAGATCCACTCCTGGAATGCGGCGCCTTCCTCCAGCCACCATCCCCTTCACCCAGGAGCACAAGCCCAGTGCCCAGGTACGGCTCACAAGGGGCTTTCTCTGCTCCCTTCCTGATGACCTGCTTGGGCCTCTGGCCAGGACTGCTGGCTGGAAGCTCCCCATTGGCTATCCTCTCAAGCCCTACTTGGATTGTAGCTTTACCCTCCTCGCCGAGTCCTTGGCTCGGCTTCCACTTTTGAAAGAGTAATTCTTTTCCTTATTTTTTCTTGCAGATCTTAACTGTACGTTTATTGCTGAACTGCTATTGTTTTTACTGCTTTCTTTTTTAACTTATGTGCTGTAGTACTGAATTTGGCTTAGCTAAAGAAAAGTGATCACAGCCTTTCGGAATTTTCTGGTATTTGCTGAAGCTTGTGCTTTCCCAGCTCTACCTTCCACCTGATTCTACACTCTCTGCTATAACTTCTCTTCCCCCCTTCCCGTACCTCCGGGACACTCTCAGCGCCTTCTCCTAGCATCTTTTTACACTTCGTTTCCATTAACTGCTCTGTCTCCACTAAATCTTCCCTGCTCACCAATTTACCTTCATTAACCTTGGCTTCTCCCCCCTTAGAAGGTGGCCCCTGACTGGGCAGCTTTCTCCGTTCCCTTCCTGAAGACCTGCTCGGGCCTCTGATTGGCCAGGACCGCTGGCTGGAAGCTCCCCATTGGCTATCCTCTCAAGCTCTATAGGGACTATAGCTTTATCCTCCTCACCAAGTCCTCGGCTTGGCTTCCACTTTTAAAAGAGTCATTTTTTTCCCCACCCACCCCATCGTCTATTAAATCTGCACTAACTCCTCCCTCTTTCCCTACTTTACCTTCTTACTGGATCCCCACCCTTTGGCTCCAGCCTTAAAGGTACACCACTACTGCTCACACTACTTACTCTTCTACTCCTCACCAACTCTAACCTTTCAGAACTGTTTCAGCCCTACAGCTTGCCCACTTAGCACACGTCTCTGCTCCTGTTCTGCTGTTGCTACTCTCTGAGCTCGCCCAGTGTGTCTTCCTTATTCCAGCCTTTCCACCTGTTGCTCACTGCTCCTCTGGTCTCGGGCTCCCACCCTCTTCCCAGTGGCATGTCCAAAAAATGTGCAGCACACCACTTCTTATACTTGTGTACATTCTTCAAGCCGTCGGCCCTGACAATCTCCATGGAGCTCCCTGCTCTCTCATCACAACTCCTGCCTTGGTTAAGGAACCTGCAGTTACCTCTGATGGGGTCTACCTGGGGATTACAATGTCACCGACACCACTGGTGGTCTGAAATCTTGCCCCTAGGTGTGGTAATAAAGAACTGTTTGTTCTGACAAATACCTTGCTCACGGTTAAGCAGCCCTTCCCTGGCAAAATTAAACACCGCAAGGTTCAGTGCGTAAATACCTTTTGCTTCATGACAAGGAAAGCTGTCCTAATCCTCTTCCTCCTGGCTGGTAATGTGCATCTTAATCCCGG
Source organism: Neoceratodus forsteri (assembly GCA_016271365.2). Classification (NCBI taxonomy): domain Eukaryota; kingdom Metazoa; phylum Chordata; order Ceratodontiformes; family Ceratodontidae; genus Neoceratodus; species Neoceratodus forsteri. The sequence continues at coordinate 762,262,662 of CM057453.1, forward strand.
CCATCCAAATTCTTTTGAATCCGGAGGGTGTAAGAGTAGAAGCCTAAATATAGCTGCTATGAATATTTGTAGCCTCCTTGCCAAGCCTGAACAATTCTGGGCTTGGATGGCCCTCCATAGCCCCGACATCATCTGTCTTATACAGACCTGGTTAACGGACAAGAGAAAAAAACAATGAAATTGCCCTGCCAGGCTACCAAGCCTTCCAGAATGACAGGAGTGGCAAGAAGGGAGGGGCTGTCTTATTTACATTAGGGACTCACTCCATTGTACCGTCCTCCTCATAACTGGAAGGGCAGATGACCATGAACTTCTAACTGTGAAACCCCTGGTTGGCCAACATGGCAAGTCCCCTAACTGTTGTCTTGGTCCATCTACCACCTAAAAAGGCTCGTGACGACCTTCACAAGATCTTGGATGCTGTGGCTACTCTCAAAACAGACAGTGAACTCATCGTTACTGGAGATTTTAACATAGACTGGCTTAGTAAAGAGTCGACCCCCCAGAGGGGTGCCATGGCTAGCACATACCTTACGTAATTAGTTATCTAACCCACCAGGCTGAACTACAAGACAGGTAACAATACACTCCTCGACTAGCTCCTCTCCAACTCCCCCGCCCAGATAACTGATGTCACAGTGCAGCCGGATACATTGAGTGATCACTCCCCGATCACCTTCAGGTGGTCCAACAAATACAACCCCCACCCCCCATCACAGTCGAAAGCAGGGTCCTGACAAAGGACAGCTGGGGTCTCTCAAAACAGTCCTTTCACAATTTGATTCATCCTCCATCGATATGCTGACAGACCTTGACCTTGCCTTAAAGTACTTTGTCAACAGGTTCAACAGGGTCTGGGATAAATTTGTCCCGGTAAGGAGAAGGAAATCCCGTGGCTGCAACAATGGGTGGACTACTGGCAAGCTTCTTGCACTGATGAGGGAAAGGGACAACCTCTGGTCTAAGGCCAGGTCCACCGGTGACAAGCATGACTACCAGATCTACAGAGCTTCTAGAAATAGATGTACATAACTTAATCAGACAGCCTAAAGCAAACTATCACAAGGAGCAGCTGGATAGGAGCTGGGGTGACAGGAAGAGGTTCTGGGAGAATATTAAGAAAAAATCTCGGAAGGGTGAAAAGAAACACTCACAGTTGCTCAACATTAATGGCTCTACCATCTCAGATCCTCTCTCAATAGCCAAATGCTTCAACTCCGCTTTCACTGATCTCAGTTCTGTCCTCCCTCCAGCCTACTTAAACCCCACAGAAGTGCACTGCTGCAGCAAACCAACCACAAATATGCATACCCAAACTTTTACTTCAAGAAGGTTACAGTCAAGGAGGCAATGTCTTATGTAAAAAAAGTTTTGGGCAATTTCCGCTCGTGTTGCTGGCGACCTGGGTTCGGAAATGGACCCAGGGAGTCAGAGGGCTAGCCAGGGGAGAAGGACTGAGCATCCCTGGGACTGCTTTCCTTCTCCAAGGGGGAGAGAGGGGCTGAGTGTCTGGCGCTTGACGGACCCCTGGAGGAGGACGGGAGCACCGCAGCACTCTGCACCAATACGTTGGCAGACGCTGATCGTCATTGCACATCCCCGCCCCCATGGCAGCAAGTAAAAGATAAAATGCTGATCCCCCGGAATGAAGGTCCATTCTGTCCCGCCACCCACTACCTCTGCTGCCTGCCGGGGGAGAGGGCCCGCTCACATGGCTCTGACCCGGTTAATATGGGGCTTGCCCACTATGTCAATTCGGGAGTGGGAAGCCCCTTGGCGGCCCTGCCCAGGGGGGTAAGCCTGGGCATGGGGGCAGCGGGCGGATGGAACCTGAGAATGGGGGGGGATATAGCCCCTCCCAAAAAAAAAATATTGGGCAAAACTAGAATGAGGAGTGACAGCACAGACATAAAACTGGTAGCCCTCACTCTTGAAGAGATCATCGTTCCCATATCCAAACTCTTCAACAAATCACTCGCTCTGGCCAAATTCCCTGCAGTATGGAAACAAGCACTAATGACCCGTCTTCAAGAGTGGGGGGACAGGTCCTGTATTGATAATAAGTTTATTTATAAACCGCCTTTCAACTTATCAAGGCGCTGAACACATTAAAACAATAGCATCAAATACAAATCCAATAATACATATAAGATCATAGTATAATAACATCAAACATTAAAATCAGTTAATAAAATATAAAATAAGATCTCAACACAGTAACAATTGCACTATGAATTGTATTGCCAACTATAGACCCATTTCAATCCTCTCTCCTCCCTATCCAAGGCACTGGAAAGGATTGTGGCCGATCCAACTCACAGACTTCCTCATTAATTATCAACTGACATGCCCCCAACAACACGGATTTAGACAGAACCACAGTACAGCCACAGCATTAGTGGAGTACACTGATTACGCGCACAAGGATATGGATGAAGGCAAACTGGTCGGGTCTGTCTTTATCTACTTAACAAAAGTCTTCAATACTGTTAACCACCCCCTCCTCCTCCTAGCTCAGCTGTAGACTTTGGGGGTGGCTGCTAATACTGTACGCTGGTCCCAGGACAACCTATTACTCAGGTCACAGCAAGTCAAAGTTGGCCAAGCTGTATCGGGGTTCAGAGAAGCATCTCTGGGTCATTATTGGGACCTTTGCCATTCAGCCTTTCCTTTTTTTAAATGACCTTCCTAAGGCTTGTGACAGCAAAATGATCCCGTACACTGACAGTGCTGTCATTCTCAGCAGCAACCCCATCCATCAAGTCACTACAATATGAACTGCAGTCTTCCTTCTGTCAGCTTAAGGACTGGTTCTGCAAACACAAGCTCTTGCTTAATTATAAAAAAAAAAAAAAAGACCATGTTTCTATCCAGCTCCCAACTCAAGAGGAGGTTCCTCACCCTCTCCATCACTAACAATGTCAATGGAGCACTGGAGCAAGTACACTCCTTTAAGTACCTGGGGGTCATCATTGACGATGCACTCTCCTTTGTGCAACACACTGATCTGGTGGTCAAGACTGTCAACACCAAGCTGGGAATGCTCTATAGGCACAGAAAATACCTTACATCAGCTGCTCTCTGCCACTCCATCTCTAGCTCCATACAATCCATCATTGATTATGGACTGGTGGTATATGGCGCAGCCATGGACATGGCACTAAAGCAGGTGCAAATAGTCCTCAACAAGGTGTGCACACTCACCCTAGCTGCTGATCACTTTACCTACACCTGCTCACTCTATGTGCAGACAAACTGGCTGCCACTAGGGAACAGAATCAAGTTCCAAACTTGCCTCCTTGGCAAGAAGGCACTTGCATATCCATTATTTTCTCCCTGGCTGACTCTGTGTATGGAACCAGAGGCAGAAAGCAGGGGGCGCTCTCTGTACCTTTCGGAGAACTGCACTTGGTCAATGTGCATTCTCCTACCAAGCCCCCGATGGCTCAATGAGATTCCTGAGGTTGCTCACAATACCTCAAATCTTTGCACCTTCCTGTCCGAACTCAAGCATCACCTTGTCTCCAGTAGTGTGTGCAATTGTACGCTGAGCTCCTGATGTTCTCCCCCTTGCTGCTCCATTTGCTTCCACTCGATGCCCCTCCCTGTCCCGGGCTCTGTTCACCATTCCCTGATTTGGCCATGTCTCCCCACACACTCCACACCATCCTCCTCATCCCCTTGCACCCCCTCTACCCCCGTCTCTCCTACCTCCCCATTCCCCATCTCCCCTACACTCTTTCTCTGTGACCCACCTGCCCAATCCATCACTTTTCCAGCTTCTCCTCTCACCTACCTTGTTGCAGACAAGGCTTCAGGCTCAAGGCTGCTCCCTATTCACTAGCCTCCTCCTCCACCTCTGTCTTCTGGGTGCTCATTCTGAACTCTGAGTTAATGTTGCCTCCAACAACTGTTAGTGGTATACTGCTAAGTCTTGATTGTATGTCTTATCTGCATTATTTCTTATTTGTATTATTGTATTGGCATCACTTTATTGCTTACTTGTATCTATTATGTGTCTGTGCATCGTACTGTGTTTCATGACGTGGAACCTTTGCAAAAGAACTTATGCTCAAAGGTAGTTTCCGAATGAATCAATAAATACAACAAATAAAATCAGTATCAATTTCGACACACTGGACGTCAACGTGGATCAGGGAGACTACCATTTGTCCTCTCAACAGCACCCAGAGTATTCACCAAATGCCTAGCAGTAGTAGCTGCTGCTCTCAGAAAAGGAGGTCACTTTGTGTTCCCCTATCTAGATGACTGGCTAATAAAAGCATCCACGAGGGAAGGACTCATCCACTCCCTACAGGCAACCTTACAACTTTTCCAACAACTGGGCACAGCAGTAAACCTGCCCAAGTCTCAGCTAGATCCATCACAAAGACTCCAATATATAGGAGCCGTTCTGGACACTGTCAGGGAAAGCTTATCTACCAGAAACCAGAAGCCAAACCCTGACAACATTGGCAAAACTTTACAGTATACTATAAGTTGTCACAGCCATGCAACTTCTAACATTATTAGGACACATGACTGTAGCTATCGCTACTGTCCCATATGCCTGTCTTCACATGCGGCCAATTCAATGGGCCCTCAGAAGACAATGGCACCAGAGAACAGGGAATTTAGAGGACCACATCATAGTCACTTCCACACTGCAAAAGGCACTACGGTGGTGGGCAGATCAAACCAACCTACAGAAAGGCATGCCCTTTCAAGTACCAGTCTCTATACAGACTCTAACCACAGATGCCTCAACGACGGGTTGGGGCACCCATTTACATCACAGATATCAAACACAGGGCACGTGGGACAAACGCATGCCAGACTACATATCAATACATTGAAGATGATGGTGGTGTGGCTTTTCCTCAGAACTTTTCAGCCTTACCTAGTGCCAGGCCCCTTACTAATACAATCAGATAACATGGCAGTAGTATACATCAACAAACAAGGGGGTACCAAATCCAGCCACTTATGCCAAGAAGCATCCAAAGTATGGCACACTGCCATCCAACAGGATTGACGCTTACAGAAGTCCACGTATCTGGTATACAAAATACCTTAGCAGACCAGCTAAGCAGGTACTCCAAAGGACACGAGTGGACAATCAAAACCACAGCACTACAGAGCATATTCAGAAGATGGGGAACTCCAGAGATAGATCTGTTTGCCTCTCCTGAGAACCACAAACCGCCTCATTACTGTTCTCTCATACAGGACAGGAATGGTCATATTACAGATGCTCTCTCCCAACCATGGACAGGAAAGTTCTTATACACCTTCCCCAACTCCACTTCTCCAGAGAGTCCTGCTGAACCAGCAAAGATGATCCTAATTGCGCCTTTATGGCCAAGGCAGATTTGGTTTCCCTTGCTACAACAGCTAGCGATCACAGATCCCCCTCCCCTCCCCATGTCACCAGACTGCCTGACTCAACAACAAGGTGCCACTCTCCACCCCAACCTAAGATCACTACACCTACATGCCTGGCTCCTGAGCACACATTCATAAGCAGGCATAAAGTCTCTGATAAAGTGGCAGAAATCTTGCTGGTTGCCAGAAAACCTTCCACCAGAAAATGTTATCAAGACAAGTGGAAGTGATTTGCCATCTGGGCAATACACAGACCTCTCAATCCTTTTACCTGTCCACTTTCAGAGATCCTAGAATATCTCACGGATCTATCAGCGCAAAACTTGGGATACTCTTCCATTAAGGTTCATGTGGCTGCCATTTCGGCTTTCCATAAACCTATCAGGAATAAGACATTAGCTCAAACGGATCTTACAAAAATGCTCCTGAAAGGGATATTACATATAAAACCACCTATCGGATACCCAACACCACCACCATGGGAACCTTAATTTTGTAATCAAACAGCTCACTAAAGAACTGTTTGAACCAGCTGAAATGGCAGACATGCACCATCTGTCATGGAAAACATTAATCCTGGCAGCCATCACCTCAGCCAGATGCATCCAAGAGTTACAACCTCTGATGTGTAAAAAATCTCATTTGATTTTTCATAAAGACAGTGTCTACTGTATGTGCACCAGTCCTGCTTTTCTACCAAAAGTGGTCTCAAACTTTACTTTACACCAGTACATAAACCTACCAGTATATTTTCCTGGTCATACCAATCCTGGAAAGGAATTACTCCATATATTGGATGTTCATCGCATCATAAAAATTTCTCTCTCGCGATCCCAACCTATAAGAAAATCAGACCAGCTTTTTGTGGCCTTTGCTTCCCAAAAAGAAGGTCTTCCAGTAACAAAGCAAACACTGTCACACTGGCTAGCAAACTGTATCACATACTGTTATGCAAAAGCACAACAGCCTCTGCCAGGGAACGTTCATGCACATTCGACCAGGGCACTCTCAACCTTAGCCACCTGCTTCTGAGGCGGCTACATGGTCCACTATTCATACATTTATAAAGCATTACAGCCTAGACACCATATCCAAGCACAGGACCTCATTTGGTCATGCAGTTTTAAAAGGACTTCTTCCTGAAGAACCTCCCTTCTTTTACAATGACTGCTTGGAAATCATCCCAAAGGTAGCACCTGCTGCAAGAGATACTCTCAATGAAGATAGTACAGTTTTGTACTTACCATAACAGTAGATCTTTGAGAGGATCTCTTTCAGCAGGTGCGTTCCTGCCCTCCTTCTCTGGCAGAGCAATTTCTACCCTTTACAAGTGGGGGCACCACTGGTCTCCCTTGGAGCCATGTTCAAGCGAGCTGGTAGCCGGCGGAGAACTGAGGATACTGGGGGCTGCTTACTTCCTTTATACCTGCAAGATGTGATGACATTACAGAGTGGGCAGCCCCCACTAGGCACTGCTGGAAGAAAGTGACCACCTGCAAGAGCGCCCTCTGATGAGCTCCCAAAGGTAGTACCTACTGCAAAAGATCTTCGTGAAGATCTACTGTACGGTAAATACAAAACTGTACTATTTCTTTGACTGGGTGACAAGTATAGTAGATCAGGGAGGGGCAGTGGACATGGCCTATCTAGATTTTAGCAAGGCATTTGACACAGTCCCACACAACTAAGAGGTTAGTAATCAAGTTGGGTAATCTAGGAGTAGGTCCCAAGGTGGTTTACTAAGTCAGAAATTGACTTAGCAACAGGACTCAGAGGGTGGTGGTAAACAGAGTTCAATTTGAAGAAAGGGGGTTAACCAGCGGGATGCCACAGGGTTCAGTGCTGGGGTCGGTCTTCTTTAATGTCTTTATAAGCGGCATTGCAGATGGACTTGAAGGAAAAGTATGCCTCTTTGCAGGTGACACCAAGATCTGCAATAGGGTTGACATTCTGGGGGGGGGGCAAATGAGGAGAGATTTAGACAAGTTGGAGGAGTGGTCAAGAGTGTGGCAGCTCGGATTCAATGCCAAGATGTGCAAAATCATGCACTTGGAGAACAAAAACCCAGGGGAGGAATACACAGTGGGAAGGGAGGTACTAACAACAACCAAAATGGAAAGGGACCTGGGGTAGTTATAACAGATGATCTAAAAATAGCCAAATAATGTGAGAAGACAGTGAGGAAAGCTGGTGGAATGCGGAGGTGCACAGGAAGAGGTATCACCAGTAGAAAACAGGAGGTGGTGATGCCACTGTGCAGGCAGTTGGTGTCGCCTCATCTAGAGTACTGCGTGCAGTTCTGGAGGCCTCATCTCCGAAAGGACATTGACAAGGTGGAGGCAGTCCAGAGAAGGGCAATGAAAATGGTGCAGAGGTTACACCAGAAACCTTATAAGGAGAGATTGAAAGAACTCAATATGTATACTCTGGAGGACAGGAGGGAGAAGGGGATATTAGAGAGACATTCAAATACCTCAAGGGGATCAACAGAGTTCAAGAGGGCAGCATCTTTCAGAAAAGGGGATATGCAAGAACAAGGGGTCACAATACAAGGCTGGGTGGGGGAGACTCGGACAATGCGAAGAAGTCTTTTTACACAGAAAGGGATGTGGATGCATGGAACAGTCTCCTGAATGAGGTTGTGAGGGCAAAAACACTTGTTGAATTCAATAATGCATGGGACAGGCAGAAGGCAAAACTAGCGGTAGGAAGGAGGAGGTAGGCCGCAGATCATAGGTAGGGAAATGGGCAAACTAGGTGGGCCAAGCGGTCCTTATCTGCCATCAAGTTCTATGTTTATTTTTATTTTAGTTGTTTAACCAGGTATAGCACACTAAGCTGAAAGCTTTTTTACAGGAGCGACCTGGGAGCACAAGGAGGTTAAGTGACTCGCTCAGGGTCGCACAGTATGCAAGTAGAAGCTGTGGGATTCAAACCCAGGTCTGGTCTGCTGGATGTCACCAGATTTGCAGCTCAGAGCCTTAGACCACTACGCTATACTGCCTCCTAAATGCCTACTGCCTATGTTTCTATAGAGTGTCATTAGGATGGCCACTGGGTACTTGCAGAAGACATCAGGAATGTTCTACTTTGTGGGGAGTGTATATGCCCCCAACAATCCAGATTCCAAATTTTTCTTATACAGTTCTGGCTGGGCTGCCTAGCACCCCTGAATGTTTAATTTGGCCAATTATCTGGAGCTGGATAGGATGGAGGCATCTATCTAGTAAATCTGATGCAGAGGTTGCAGACCATGTTTTTTTTTATTATTTTTATTTATTACTAGGATTACAAATACCTTTGAACCAAGGGTTCTTTTACAAAGGTTCCTCGTCAGCAATGGGTGCTGGCAAAACAGTGGTAAGACACAATACAAGGTCAGGAGGTTAACATAGAAGTAAGCAGAGGTAAGATACAATACAGGTCAGGAGGTTAACTCAGTAGCAAAATACAGTACATGTGTATAGACTAGCACAGCAGCAAACAGTGGCAAATAATGCACAATTAACAATAGGGGTGTGTATATACAGCAAGACAGATACAAATGAAAACCATCTTGGGGTGACATAAGTGCAACAAGGGGTGGGGGATGAGAGAGGGGGGGGTGAGGAAAAGGGGGGTAGGCAGTCAAGGATTTGACACTGTCGTAAGGGTAAGAACAGAAAGATAAGTGCTACGTAGTCTGATGGAGCAACAAGAGATAGGGTGATAGGGAGGGGGAGACGGGAGAAGAGCGGGAGAGGGGGTGGAATGGTAGGTGGGAGGTGAGAGGGGGTAGAATGGTAGGTGGGGGGTGGGAGAGAGATGGGGAGTAGCAGGGGATGGCAGGGCAGAGAGAAGTAGGGATGGTAGCAAGGGAGGAGAGAACAGGAGAGGTGAAACAAAGCCGCAAGCCTAGGCAGAGCACTATTTATGAATGAGCTGGCTTAGTGGACTGCTGGAGAACTATCCACCCCCCACATTTATGACTTCACTTTTACTCCCTGGTGCATGACTCCCAGAGTCGGCTGGATATCATATTTATCTCTGATCACCTTTTCCAGTCGGTCTGGGGGATCACACTGAGCAGTATAGTAATATCTTTTTTTTTTTTTTTTTTAAACTTCATCTCCCAAGGTCCTGGACTCTCTCCAATGAGGGCACTCGACTGCACCTCCATTCCGTCCTGCCATTGACTCAGTCCTGCTATCTGGTCGGGGGTGCTCCACTCCACTCCCCAGGTACCTGGTCCCCCAGATTTAAGCCCCCACCGGGGCAGGACCGGCCTTCCTCCCTGGCCGACCTTTCTGTAATCTGGTCAGGTGATCCTGGGGTGGAGGGTTACTCCAGATGCAGCCACCGTACTCAGCGCTGGATGTGGGGGGTGGTCCCTGGCCCCACCTTTGCCTACCAGAGCCAAGGGTTTTTTCCTGTATTGTCCCTCTATAGCTCAAACATGCAATGACACCCAGCTCGCTGTGTGCACACACCCGCGTAAAGGATGTCTGCCACAACTCCCCCATAGATTGCCGCCACATATTGCTGCGAACCTCCAGCTGCTGCTAGCGTATACCCCCCTCCCTCGGAAAAGAGAGCAGTCCTTGGGATGCTCAATCAATTCCAGTCCCCGACGACCCATGCTTGTAACTGAATATGGGTCACCGGGCATAGCACGAGGTGTGGCTTCCAGCGCCTCAACCCTCAGCCCCACCGGGCCGGCACAGTATAGTAATATCTTACCATTCCCCGGCATGCCTGTCACTGGCTGTGGGAGAAGAACCAGGCCCCAAAAACAAATGGAGACTTAATACTATTCTCCTTTAAGACCCCAGTTTTAAAACCTGGCTCTCAGAGGAATTACAAGAGTATTTAGCATTAAATGACCCCCCCGACATCCTGCCTTACATTATGGGACGCCATAAAGGCAGTTCTTGGGAGCAAACTGCCTGGGCACACGTCTAAACTGAAGGAAAAAAAGCAGAGTGACCACACCCTCCAACAGAAGAACTGATGAAATTGGAACCTGAGCTCATCACCCAACCAGACAGATGAGACACCACTGCTCCCCGACTTGCTACAGTGTGGCGAGAGATCAACGATACCCCTCCACCACTCCAGTGAGCACGCCCTCTACAGACACCAACAAAAATATTGGAAGGCAGGGGAACAGCCAAGCAAACTCTTAGCTCAACGCCTGAAGGCCTAGGAAGCTGAGAAATATATTCCTTCCACCGTAACTGGTAGTGAGGTGATGGTTTCTACCCCTCTTGCCATCAACCAGGAATTTCAAAAATTCTACAGCACCTGTATAGCTCTGAAGTCTCCCAATCCTAGACTCATGCCTTTTACCAGAATATAACTCTCCTTAGGTTCTAACAAGAGGCAGTGAATGCACTACATAAACGTTTTACAGCTGAAGACATGCAAGATGCTATCCACAGCATGACACTGGGGGAAGTCGCCAGGACTGGACTGCTTTCCCAGTGACTTCTATGCAGCTTTTGTGGATATCCTGGCCCCTTACCTAGCTGCAACCTTTAATGGGGCCTGGGATGTGGGTAACCTTTCTCCCTTGTTCCAAGAGGCCCTTATTAATTCCTAAAAAAAGGGCAGGATAGTGTAAACTGTTAAATATTCTGTCCCATATCACTCATTAACATGGATGCTAAAAATCAACCTTCTCAGGAAAGTCCAGAGTAGTAGGCTGCACACTGCCAGCCTGTCCCCCAGGGGCTGAAAAAGTGTTTGACAGGGTGGAGTAGGAATACCTCATATGCACTGGCCTAGTTTGGCTTGCCCCCAAGTTTTATTGGCTTACTCCAACTGCTGCACAAGGAACCAACTGCATTGGTCCTCACAAACTCGGTCACCCCCCCCTTTCAAGATACACCAGTGCTAAGACAGGGCTGCCCCCTGTCCCCCTTTCTATTCCTACTGGTGATAGATCCAGACTCAGAAAACTCACACCTCATGATCATTTGCTGGTATCCGTCCCATATTCCTCATTAACGTGGATGCCAACATCTATGCTAAGGTTCTTGCACATTGCATGGAAAAGTTTATGGGAGACCTGAACCACCCAGACTAGGTCGGTTTTGTCTTTGGATGGTTGGGGGCAGATCGTGTCCATCCTCAACCTTCTCTGGAAAGTCCAGAGTAGTAGGCTGCCCTCTGCCATCCTGTCCCCCAGGGGCTGAAAAAGTGTTTGACAGGGTGGAGTAGGAATACCTCTTTGCTGCACTGGCCTAGTTTGGCTTGCCCCAAAGTTTTATCCGCTTAATCCAACTGCTGCACAAGAAACTAACTGCATTGGTCCTCACCAACTCAGTCATTCTCCCCCCTGCTTTTTCTAGATGCACCAGGGCACAAGACAGGGCCGACCCCTGTCCCCCTTTCTATTCCTACTGGTGATGGATTCCCTGACTCAGAAAATTCATGCCTCATGATCATTCCCTGGTATCCTGGTAGGGTACTCCGCCCATAAACTGTCAATCTTCACAGATGACATTACCATCTTCATAGTGGACATCCCAAAATCCCTGGCAGCATTGGCCACTATGGTGGCAGACTAATTTGCTCTAGTGGAATACAAATTGAATGGGGCAATATCCCAAATAATGCCGATAAGTACATCTTGCACACCCAAGCACTAACTCAGGGCTATCTGTATCAGTGGCCCTGCCATGGTAGGTAGTTCTCTAGGCATACAATTCTGTCTCACTATTCAAGCCATGACTGCAGCCAACACACATAATGTAGGATAAACTGGACAAGGACTGCTCAAGATTGGGAATATCATGCTCTCCATATGGGGTAGATTGTGTTGCTCCCTAAACTGCAGTACACTATTTCTAACTTGCTCATCAAAATATCAGCTTCCTTTTACTAAGCACTGAATACTAGGATTCCTCCTTTGTCGGGGGGGGTGAGAGAGAGCAGAGCCCTTAAAAACAGATTACAAACCCTTCAAGCACACTGGTGGCAAGAGGGCTTTGGACTCCCTAAACATCATACTCTGTACAACAGAGTCAAACCGTCAAGCAGTGGCATGATACAAGCCGAATGTCTCCACACACCTCCCAAGGTGGATATGCCTGTAGCAGGGTCAAAGCCAGGTGCCCAACACTCAGGCCCTTGTATCTCCCGACTTGGACCTCACCCCGAAAGCATCCCCATGTGCCAAACATAGTAAAAGGCTGTGACTTACAAAGCCCCAACCCCAGACTGGAATCCCATTACCACGCATCACAGGCCCATTTGGCATAATCCCAGCTTTCTACTGGCCACTCTGTGACCGACAAGCCATTCTGGAAAGAACAGGGAACCAGTACTCTGCAAGACTTCTACAACCCATGAACTGGAGTCTTATACTCCTTTGACAGAACAGTTACGTACTTACTGTAACAGTAGATCTTTGAGAGAATCTCTTTCATCAGGCCACACCTCTGAACTATAGCCACCAGGCACTAGGACCACACAATAATGTTTTAGCAAGTGGTCCACTAGGGGCTGCCCATGACAATGTATGACGCTGCCAACTCCCATATAAACGTGGATGGCCCCATCTCTCCTCAGTTCCCTCCTGGAGATGATACTCAGAGGACCTCCCTTTAGGGAATCTAGAGATGGCGAATGGTTCTAGCTACCAGGCAAGGCTGGAAACAGCAGGTAGACCAACCTGGAGAAAAAGCTAGAAGTTATAAAGGTCTATGTCTATGGAGGACAGGGGGTGGCGTGGCATGGCCTGATGAAAAAGATTCTCTTGAAGATCTACTGTTACGGTAAATACATCACTGTTCTACCTTCTTCAAGGATATCTCTTTCATCAGACCACACCTCTGGAACGAGTTCTAAGCAGTACTGAGAGTGGATGACTTAAGCCTATAGGCCTATGAAAGAAGGCTTTGTAGTACGGCTAGGCCAAAACCAGTCCTTTTTCTGGAGGCAATGTCCAGACTGTAATGTTTAGTGAAGGTGTGGACAGTACTCCAAGTGGCTGATGCATAAATGTCAGCAGCAGACACATTCTTAAAACAGGCAAAGGAAGTGGCCATGCCTCTAAGTAATGCAGTTAGCCAGCCATCTGGACAGGCACTGTTTAGAAACAGGAGCGCTCTCTTTTCCAGAGGTAAATGAATCAAAAAGCTGCAAGGACTTCCTGCAGTCCTACATGCGGCGTACATAGCACCGAGTATTCCATGTACATCTAGAGTATGGAGAAATACTTCCACTGGATTCGCATGCTCAGGAAAATAAACTGGCAGGTGGAAGGGTTGATTCAAAGTAAACTGACACCACCTTTGGTAGAAACTTAGGAGACACCCTGTCTTTGTGGAAAATCAAATAAAGAGGCTCACACATTAGAGCCTGAAGCTCTGAAATTCTTCGAGCAGAAGTAATGGCAATTAAAAATAACGCTTTCCAACATAGAAAGCGTAGGCCTCAAGTCACAGCTGGTTCATAAGAAGCCAAAGTAATCTTTTCTAACACAAAATTCAGGTCACAAGCCAGACAGAATTGCTGATAAGAGGTTTCAAGTGCAGAATGCCTCTCAGAAACGTACAGGCCACCTCCTGCTAAGCAACCGTACAACCACCAATATTTATTTTTTTATTATTCAGAAACAACCTTTAGCAGAAGCTCTTTTACAAAGGTTCCACGTCAGAGAATGAAAACAAATAGTTGAAAATACCTAATATACAGCCCTTGATAATAAATAGTTCACTGAGGTGCAGCAGTAACAATTGACATAGGGAAATAGTTAAGGTGACATTGATCCTTGGCAGTGAGGCGAGTAGATGGGTTCAAGGGAGAACCAGGGGCAGGTGGGAGGAGAGGGGTAGAGTTAGCAGTCTGGTAGAAAACTTTGTCAAAAAAGAAAGTGGGGGGTGGGATGTGAAACAGTGGGGAAGGTTTGAGGAAGCATGAGGGTAGGTGGCAACAGAAGGGGTAGGGAGCCAATGATGGGTGATTACAAGAAGTTGGGGGGTGGGAGAGGAGAGGGTATGAGATGTGATCTGCAATTAGGAGAGGGGAAAGGTTAGCAGTCTGATAGAAAGACTGTCAGAACAGAAATGTGGGGGTGGGAAGTAGAAACAGTAAGGAAGGTTGGAGAAAGCCTGAGGGTAGGTGACAACAGAAGGGGAGGGGCCAAAACTGATGGGTGATTACAAGAAGTTAAGGGGAAGGGTGGGAGAGGAGGGATCTGAAAGGTATGTGGTGTGGTCTGCGAGGACAGGAAGGAGGTGGGGGGACTGCGGTGGGTGTGTGGAGGGAAGGTGAGGTTGAAGGGTGGATGATATAGACTGCTTAGAGCGAAAATTGAGGGGTGGACAATGTAGGCAAGTGCAGAGACATCTTTAAGTAGTGTTCAATGGGCAAGAGCCATCTTAGGTCCCACTAGGATAGTCACAAGCGTTCCTGGAGAGGAGCTGTTTTTTTAAGTTCAGACTTACAGGCTAGCAAGCTTGTAGTTTCATGTGCGGCATGGGAAAGGCTGAAATGGCAGCCAAGTGCACTTTATTAGAAGAGTACTGCAATCCTGCATCTGATAAGGACTGAAAATACTCCAGAACTTGAGTTACTGGACATGTAAAGGGGTCTAGTTGATGTGAAGCGGTCAAAAATACTAACTGCTTCCACTTCATAAAACAGGTGGTTCTGGTGAAAGGTTTTCTGGCAGCCACCAGAACATTAGCAACCTTTTGAGATACCCCAAACCTAGCAATGACTGTCCTCAGGAGCCATGAATGGAGATAGTGTGACCTGAGGTCTGGATAGACCAAGGTTCCCTGTTCCTGTGACAGCAAGCCCTTGCACAGGGGCGGAGGTACTTGTGGCTCCACTGTCAACTGCTGTAGTAAGGGGAACCAGATTTTATGAGGCCAAAGGGGAGCAATGAGTATCAACGTTGCTCCTTCCATTTGGAGCTTGATTA
The DNA here is from genome assembly GCA_016271365.2 of Neoceratodus forsteri. Taxonomy (NCBI): domain Eukaryota; kingdom Metazoa; phylum Chordata; order Ceratodontiformes; family Ceratodontidae; genus Neoceratodus; species Neoceratodus forsteri. The sequence continues at coordinate 762,277,963 of CM057453.1, forward strand.
GCAACCTCTGGATTAGAGGGAAAGGGAGGAAAGGCATAAATGAACCTCCCCTTCCTAGAGAGGGACAATGCATCTCGCCAGAAACTCCAGGCCCTGGAGTAAGTGAGCAGAAAAGTGGCAGTTTTGCATTGTGTCAGGACACAAAAAGGTCCAACTCTGGTCGACCCCACCTGTCGAACAGGTCTTCTGCAACCGAGGTCAGTAGCTCCCACTCATGCATCCAAGACTGTGACCTGCTTAGCCTGTCTGCAAGATATTTTGGATGCCTGGAACATGAACTGCTGAGAGTTCTAGACCGTGTTTCAATACCAAACCCTCAATGCTTCCCTGTATAGGAAGTAGGTGCGACTTCCCCCTTGCTTATGTAGTGCACCATATTAATGTTGTCTATTTGCACCAACAGATGTCCCGGGCTCATGGGTCTGGAAGGTCTGTAGACCGTACAGAACAGTCCTTATTTCTAGGATGTTTATATGGAGGGTGCTCTCCACCATCATCCATGTGTTGTGTGTCAGATGAGGCTCCAAATGAACCCCCTGGCCCCTCCCCGAGGCATCTGTTGTAAAGATCTGATGAGGAAGGCGATCAAGAAAGGCGCCCCCTTCAGCAGATGATTGGTTTCCATCCACTACTGAAGCATCCTTTCACACACAAGACGTTACTAGAACCTTCTGCTCTAGATCATGGGTGTGTAGGTCCCACTGGACCCTTAATGTCCACTGAGGGATCCGCATATGCAGTGTGGTCAGTGGTACAGTAAAAATTGTGGCTGCCATCAGGCCCAACAGTCTCAGGAATATCCTGGCTGTGACATATCTATTGTGGTATATCATCTGGGCCTGTGCAATCAGGTGTTAGACTCTGTTCTGAGGCAGGAAGACAGCCTTGGGCTGTGTCCAGGATTGCCCCCATGTACTGCGGACACCGACAAGGGGTCAGGACGGATTTCGACACACTGATCCCTGGGGCATCAAATAACTGCCTGGTGTGTGCTAGAGTCAGGCAGAGCTGCTCTTTGGACTGATTTTTGAGGAGCCAGTCATCCAGATAACAGAATACATATAGTTTCCTCTCTCGAGGGCCGCTACTGCTAAGCATCTGGTAAATACCTGTGGTGCAGAAGATAAGCCAAAGGGCAATACCCTCAACTGGTAATGTTCCCCCTGGAAAAGAAACGTTATATACTTTCTGTGGAGGGTACAAACTCTGATATGCAGGTAAGCATCCTGTATGTCTACTGAACATATCCAGCCCCCTTGGTGCAGCAGTGGCAAAAGGCCTTGTAGAATGACCATTCTGAACTTCTTATACTGAATGAAAAGGTTCAGATTTCTTAAGTTCAGAATGGGCCTCAGGTCCCCTGTGCACTTGGGGATTTGGAAGTAGTGGGAATAGAACCCCTGGTTCCTTCGTTTCCAAGGAACTGGCTATAGCCCACTTTTGCATTAGGGCATATACCTCCTCTCCAGCAGCATTGGTATGTGTTCTGGAGGATAAATCAAAGGGACTGGTGGATGGTCTGGGGAAGCACTAAAAGTTCTAGAGTATGACCCTTTTCTATTACCTGCAGGACCCAAGCATCTGATGTGACCCTCCTCCACTGGTCCAGATGGAGGGAGAGGCGACTCCCCACTCCCACCTCCTAGAGTACTGGAGGGTGGAGATCTAGTAAGGAGTCATACAGATGCTGATCCTGCGGCTGCACTTCCACCTCTAGGGGCTTTTGAATGAGAACATGGGGTGGGTCCTGGGGCAGGCAGAGCTGATGATCCTCAACTTTTGAGTTGATGTCAGGCCCCTGACTGGTGTCTGTTACTGGCCGCACAAAAGGGCACCCTCTGCCTACTTCTGGACTGTGTATGGTAGAGACTGTACTGATTTAAGAGTCCTGCTTGAGACTTGAAGATTCGACAGGATATCCTGAAAGTCTGCCCCAACGAGTTTGTATCCTCTGAATGGGGCATATAAAATGGATTGCTGCACATCATTAGCAAAGCCAGCCACCCTCAGCCAAGACTGTCTCCTTAAACAGACACCAGAGGCTGCTGCTCTAGGCAAAGCATCAGAGATGTCATAAGTAGAGCTCAATAGATGCTTCCCCACATCTGCCCCTGCCTGGAAGGCTTTTAACTGCTGCTGCTTGGGAGTACCCTCTAGGTGGGCTTGGGCTGCAGCTTTGGCCTTCTTCCAGAGGGTATTCTGGAACTTTACCATATAGGCCTGGTTTGCAATTCTGAAGCCCAAGATAGCAGAAAGTACAGTTACCTAAAAACTTACCATAAACAGTAGATCTTCAATAAAATCTCTTGCATCAGACCACACCTATGGAACTATAGCTGCCAGGGACTAGGACCACACAGAAACTTCTCTAGCTAGCAGTCTATTAGGGGCCGCCCATGACAACGTCCTTCCCATATAAATGGGATCGGCCCCGCACTCTCCTCAGTTCCCCCACTGGAGACCATGTACCGATGATCTCCTCCTGGGGAACGGAGGGACATCAAGAGGTTACCGCCACTAAGCAAGGTGAAACAGAAGGTAAACTATCCTGGAGAGAGAGAAAGAGAGAGAGAGAGAGAGAGAAGCCCTGAGGCCAAGGGGCACAGAGGGTGGGATGGCATAGCCTGATGCAAGAGATTCTCTCAAAGATCTACTGTTATGATACGTTCTTACATAACTGTACTATCTTCTTCAAGGAGATCTCTTGTATCAGGCCACACCTACAGAGCGAGTCCCAATCAGTACTGACAAAGACAGTCTGGGTGGCTGGAGGTTATAGGCCTAAGACAGGAGGCCTCAAAGCCTGCCCTTCTCCTAGAAGCAATGTCCAGACTGTAGTGTTTAGTGAAAGTGTGGACAGTACTCCAAGTAGCAGCTGCACAGATTTCAGCGGCTGACACATTCCAGAAACAAGCAACAAAAATGACGATGCCTCTTGTGGAGTGGCTATGCACAACCCAAGGAAGATCCTTACCGTACTTCTTCTAACAGAAAATAATACAGTTGACCGACTATTTGGGCAGGCACTGTTTAGAAACTGGTACGCTCTTTCCCTGAGGCAAAACAAACAGCAGCAGGACTTTCTGCAGTCCCTCGTGCGATTAACATAAAATCAAAGAATTCAACGTACATCTAAAGTATTGAGCAATGCTTCCCCTGGACTGCCATACTCTGGGAAATAAGGGAGGTGGATGATTTGATTCAGCGTAAACTCAGAAACCACCTCTGCTAAAAATGTAGGGTTAATACGCAAAGACACCCTGTCTTTATGGAAAACCAAATAAGGAGACTCACACATCCTCCATCTCCAATCCCCCATTTACATCCTATTTCTCCATCCTCCCCCTTTCAACTATGGTCTCACTTCCCTATTATTCCTCATGCATCACTACTAACTGTGCCGACTTTCTTTGTTGTTCTTCATCTACTGCTCCCATACTGTACCCCTCCCTTCTCCTCCAAACACCGGGCTTTCTCTGAATCTCCTTCCAACTGTCCTAAGCTCCACTTCCTTATCCTCACTCTACTCTTGTTCTCCTCTAGGGACATCCACCCCAACCCTAGTCCTGTTGCCCCCAGCGCTCCTGGCGCTTCCACATCTGCTGCTGACCCCTCCTCTGTTCCCACAGCCCTCCCAAAGGGCTTCAAGATCCTATATCTGAACATCTGTAACTTACTGCTAAAAATGGCCACTCTAAAACCAGACATTCTAATCATCACAGAAACATGGCTAAAGAGTATGATCCCTGACCACTCAGTCTCCATTCCTGGCTACTCCCTCCTAAGGCAACATCAAGTTGGCAGGGGTGCTGATCTGGCCATGTACATCCTTACCTCCCTCCAATACTCCATTATCTACTCATCCTCCAACCCAGCGACCCATGACGTTCTAGCCATTCATGTGACCCTTCCCTTTACTCTTCATAGCTGGTATCTATTGCTGCACAAAAGTCCAGCCCTCTATTGCTCTTGACCTCCTAACTTCCGTCACTGCCCTCTCTCGCTCTGGGGAGCTATACATCCTAGGTGAATTCAATTTAAAGTGGCTGTCACCTAAAACAACTAAAACACAATAAAATTGGTGCCCTTAACCCCTCACAGCTAAAATCCACCTGTCCCAAGCACAAGACACAAAAACACTCTCTACTTGACTGGGCTCTTAACTCCCACTCCCAAAGTCATCATCTCTGGTATCCTTCCTGTCGCGCTCAGCAACCACAATCTAGTATTTGTAGTCAGGAAAGTTCACAGACCCAAATCCTCGCACAAAACCTTGTAACTACACTCTTAAATCCTTAGAATTAGAACCTCTCCTGCTCAACCTAGCCCTTTCCGACTGGTCTCCCCAGCTTCCATCCCCTCGGCTGACAAGGCCCTTGCTTACTTTAAAGATAAATTCCTATAGAACTGGAATACCTTTGCCCCATTCAAACAAACCAGGGTTAGGGGAAACTACCTTCCATGGATTACTCCAGAACATTTGGCCTGTCTCAGAGCTAGAGATCACGCCTGGAAGTATCATAAAGCAATCCAGCTTCCTAGTGACCTCAACATACTGCAAGGCTGAAATGTGGACTTACGCAACTTCAATTTATGTATTCTGTTCCATCCTCATTGTTCCAGGAGACAAACAACTTGTTGCTCAGTGTGCCTTCCTGGTGAAACATTTCAATAAATAAATACACATCAGAGCCTGAAGCTCGGAAATCTGCAGAAGTAACAGCAACAAAAAACAATGCTTTTCATGACAGAAATCGTAGCTTGCATGTTGCAACCGGCTCAAAAGGAGCCAAAGTTAAGTTTTCCTTACATGAAATTTAAGTCTCTGGGTGGGGGTGGGGTGGGGTGAATGGATTGTGGATGTGAGGCTTCAGTTGAAGAATGCCTCACAAAAAATGTATAGGACACCTCCAGCTGTACCACAGTATGGCCATCAATGGCACATGGAAGGCTGAAATAGCAGCCAGGTACACTTTAATGGAGTATTGCAGGCCAGAAGCTGAGAGGGACAGCAAAAACTCCAGAATCTGATTCACTGGGCATCAGGCCCAGTAGCCACAGTAATGTCCTGGCTATAACATACCAGTTGCAGTACAGGAGTTGGTCCTGCACAATCAGCCATGTCCTGGGGCAGAATGGCCACTCCCTGGGCAGTGTCCAGTATAGCACTGATGTACTGGAGGCATTAGCAAGGAGTCAAGACTGTTGACTGTAATCCCTAGTGCATAGAACAGCTGTCTGGTATGTGCTAGTGTGTGGGACAGTTGCTCCTTGGACTGAGCTTTGAGCAACCAGTCGTCCAGGTAGGGGAAGACGTACAGACCCTCCCTCCAGAGGGTTGCTGCCACCACTACCAAGAATTTGGTAAAGACCCATGGCACAGATGACAAGCCAAAGGGCATAGGAACTGGTAGTGTTCTCCCTGAAACAGGAATCTTGGGTACTCCCTGTGGGGAACACAAACCTTTATGTGCAGGTATGCATCCTACATGTCCAGGAAGCATATCCTGTCTCCCTTGTGCAGTAGAGGCAGCAGGCCTGGTAGGGTTACCATCCTGAACTTCTTGTACTGGATGTAGAAGTTCAGGTTTCTCAGGTCCAGCATGGGCCGCAACTCCCCTGGTGGATTTGGGAACTAGAAAGAAGGGGGAATAGAACCCCCTCCTCCTCTGATCTTCAGGAACTGGCTCTGTGGCCCTTTTCTGCAGCAGCATGTGAACTTCCTTCAAACAGCACTGGAATGTGGTCTGAAACGGCATCTTGACAGAACTGGAGATAGATCTGGAGGCCACTCCATGAGTTCTAAAGTGTGGCCTAGCTCTATGAGGTGCAGGACCCAAGCACCCATAGTGCTCTTATTCCGCCTGTCCAGGTGAAGGAAGAAGAAGTGACCCCCTACCACTGCCTCCTGCTGTTTTGGAGGGTGGGGGTCTGGCATGGAGTCATACTGAGGCAGAACCAGCAGCCAAGGCCGCACCTCCACCTCTATGGGCCTTCCCAGTAGTGGAGGTTGGGGCTGTTCCTGCTCTGCACTTCCTGGGCTGTCGGGTACTCAACTTGGATCTGTGGGAGGACCAACGCAAAGGCACCTCTAGCTCACTTCTTGGCTGGGTATGGTAAATAATAATAAAACTTTATTTTTATGGCACCTTTCAAAAACCAAGGTGCCTTACAAATGGATAGAATATATCAACATTCACAGCAGCATAAATATTATAAAAAGATGCAACTAAAATTAAATCAAAAGTAAAGTGAGTGGACTGACTGCAGGGTCCTCCCCGAGGCCTGTAGGTCAGAAGAGATATCCTGTACAGCTGCCCCAAAGAGCTTGTAGCCTCTGACGGGGGCATTCAGGATGGAATGTTGTATGTCATAAGCAAAGCCAGACATACTGAGCCAAGAATACCTTCTTAAGCAGACACCAACCGCAGCTGTTCTAGCGGAAGCATCCAAGACATAATAGGCAGACCTCAAATGATGCTTACCCACGTCTGCCTTGGACTGGATGGCTTTAAGCAACTTCTGAGGTTCCTCTGGAAGGGCCTGAGCTGTTCTGGAATTTGACAATATGGGTACTATAACTGATAATTCTGAGGGCCAGCGTGGCACAGACATAGGCCCTTTTGCCCATAAGATCCAGCTTTCTGGATTCCTTATCCAAGAGAAGTGAGCAGAAGTGCCAAGATCTCTTGGGCCCATCATGGGCTGCATTTATCAGAACTGAATCTGCCTGTGGTTGCCATGCGAAAAAAGGATTCCTAGAGGGAGCCTGGTACAATTTGCCTGCCTTTCTGGCCATTGCAGGGACCATATTTGGCCTGTACCATGCAGCCATGGTGGCATCCTCTAATGCAGGCAGTAGAGCAGGAATAATCAAAGGGAAAGAATCTGGCAATTCCAAATATTTAACTAGATTTCTCCTGGTAATATCCTGCTCCACAGCACTGAACCCCATAGCTGTTTATAGCTGCTTTATCACGGAAAGGGATGAGGGGTCATTGGGGGGGGGGCCCTTGGGATATATTTGGTGAAGTACTCTCCCCCTAAGGAAACCCCCTAAGGAAACAGTGGAGGTAGACGTGGAGGCACTCCTGACTCCCTCTTTCTCCTCGAGTGGGAAGAGGTCAGGATCATACTCATCCTCAACAACTAGCTCTGAATAGGGCACAGATGTCTATGACAGAGTGAGCAGGTCGTGTCGATGTGGAAGTTGTTGGCATGGGAGCTGGTCTGGTAGGCCCCAGCACTGAAGGGCCCAGAGGAACAAAGCAGTACATGAATTCCCAAAAGGAAGACAGCATAGCCTGGACATTGATGTGATCGGCATTGCTGAAGCACTGCTGATGGCGGGAGGGGGAGAAGAGCTGGATCCCCAGCATTGGCAGTATAGCCTGAAGTGTCGATGAGTGAGGCTGAAGCCCCAGCATCGAAAGGATGCCATGAAGTGCTAAGAGGGGAGGCTGAATTCCTAGTGTCGACAAAATGGCCAAAGGCATAGATGGAGGTGGCAGCATCCGGTGGACATGTCTTGTTGCCCCTGAGCAAGAAGGGGTCTGAACGGCAGGGGCTGGAATGTCAGTGGGGGCATCAGGAGGTCAGATGTCAATTAGCCAGTGGTGGCCAAGGAAGGACCAGTGGGCAACACTGCCAGAGCTGACATTGGGGTTGAGAAGGTGTGGGCGGCAGTGGGGGTCACAGCCAAAGTGGCAGATGACCCAGCAGTGGCGGGCATTCGAAGTGGTGACCAACAGCATGCCAGGGAAGAGTTCTCCTTGGGCCTATCCTTCTCCCGGTGCTTGTGTTTACTAGCCTATCTGTCCTGGGCCTTGGAAAAGTGTGAGCCTGTAGACAGAACTGGCGATGCGGAGGAGCTTCTTGCTTGGAGCTCCTTCTCTATTCTGGCAACCTTCTGTTACAGGAGGGAGGACTCTAGGGCCACTGGGTAGCCTGGTTGAAATCAAAACTGGCCTCGCAGGCCTTAATGTCTTGGTCAGTGCAGAGACAGTGGACGCAGGCGTCGCTGTCGTCTTTATTGCAGGTCTTCTTGCTGCACCCGCAGTATCTGAAGAATTTCTTGGGGCCGGTTGGCATAAACGAAGTCGAAAATCACTTAAAAAAAAAAAAAAAAGTAATTAATGAACTGTGGGTGAGAAAAGAAAATAAAGTTAGAAATCGAAGATTTAGTGCTCAACTAAAGCGGCGGTGTCTCTGTGGAGTCCAATGGTTGATGGTGGGGAAAAGAACTGAGGAGGGAGCGGGGCCGCCCCCACATTTATATGGGAAGGACAATGTTGTCTAACGTTGTTGTGGGCGGCCTCTAGTAGACTGCTAGCTAGAAATGTTTCCATGTGGTCCTAGTGTCTGGTGGCTATAGTTCTATAGGTGTGGCCTGATGCAAGAGATAAACTCTAAGATGCAAAGGCCCTCTTCCCCAGGACATTTAACCTCCTGGATTCCCTGTCAAGAGGAAGAGGGCCAAGGTCAAGGCCCCTAGAATTCTGCGGCTGCAGAATTTTGCACAGAACTTGCAATCTACTGCAGAACTTCTCCGGTGCCACAGAATTCACTCTTCTTGCTGATTTTAATTAATATTTCTGTTTTTCTATAGAACCTGGTTCCCATCCCCTCTTTTTATATCCTAAACCTCCTATATGCTCAGAATGTGATGTTATCACTGCTATAACATCATACATTAGCTAATGAAATGGCTGCAATTTGCAACAGAAATGAACAGTCACTTATCTACCACAACTCCCACTGCCAGAGGCGGTGGCACAGCACATCAGGCATGGTGATATTTGCTCAACCTGCACTACAGCCTAATACAATTTTCAGTCTTACATTATTGCACTAGGGCCAACTTAAACAAAACCTTATCAGTAGCACAGACCTGTTAAGTTCATACCTCACTTTGTACAAACCTATTTTTCCCTTTAAGGTATAGAGATGCCATCTGAAATGAATAATTGGTAAAATGAATTTAACTGTCATTTTTAAGAAAAATAAAGTAATTATGCCCAGAAAAGTGGAATATAGTAATGTGTAGACCTGTTGAAAGAATAGACCTATTAAATAAATAATTGCACTGTACACATTTTTGCCAGGGTTATTGATTACATATTGTCATTGGCTGATAGAATCACCTAAAAGTTATGGAGAAATGTTGTGTGCAGGGACAGCTTTTGGGCCAGAGAGTAGCACGCTGTGTTTCTGTACCGGTAACTCAGGTTCAGAGATTAGGTCTGGGAGCTGGCTGGGCAGCATAGGGATTGGTGGAACACATCATTGCTCAGAGCCTGAGAAGGTATGGTGCAGTGTTCTGTCACATGATGGACACATTGTGCTGGTCTGGAGAGCTCTATCTCACAATCGGTTCACATGCACGTCATGGCCTGATGGTGTTACGCAGGGAAATCAGGTTGACATCAAAAATGAGTTTTGCAATAACTCCTCTATTCCATTTTTAATGGGATCTGTATAAATGAGGATGCAAGTTCATGGAAATTAAAATATATATATATATATATATATATATATATACATACATACATATACACACACACACACACGATCTATGTCTCTCTCACCACACACACAAACACACATTTGTATGTATGTTACAGATTGCATATAAATATATAAGTGATACACAGTAGGAACCTCATGAGTGGTGTAGAAAGCACATATAAATATATAAGTGATAGACAGTGGAAACCTCATTGTGGGATAGATAGTATGCATATAGAAATACCTTATTTATCACATAAGATCCCCTCTGCATATGTCATTTATTTAACAGGCTAGGACCTTAAGGGAGAGACATTTGGTTTGCCTTTTTAGGCATAACATTTTTAATAATTCTGTTATTTTTTGAACTAGTATTACTGTGCTTTCCACCATCCTGAGTGCAATAACCATTGCCATGAAAGTGAAGTCAGGATGACAAGCTGTCACTGTGACGTGGTAGTTTGTTAGTGCCACAGAACTTTCGCAGAAATTACAAACCACCGCCTCAGAAGTCCTGCGGCAAATGGTAGTCTTGCCGCAGAACTTGGTCCCACTGTGCCTCAAAAAAGTAGGGGCCCTGGCCAAGGTGTTTAGGTGCTTTACACCCATCATGGATTGCATTTATTATAACAAAATCAGCATCAGGTTGGCCTGCAAAAAATGGCCAACCAGAGGGAGCCTGTTACAATTTGTCTGCCTTCCTTGGAATGGTAGGGACCATAGGATGCCTCTGCCAGGGTGACATCCTCTAAGGCAGACAAAAGAGGAAAAATTACGACAAGTGGGGAATCAGGTAGCTCTAAAAATTCCAGATTCCTCTTAGTGATGTCTTTCTCCTCTGACTCAAACCCCATTGCAGACTGGAGTTGCTGCATCATGGAGATGACAGAAGGGTCTTCAGGGAGGGACCTCGGAGTACATATAAGAGTCCTCAATCCCTGTGGAAATAGTGGAGCTTGATCTCTCATAAGCACTCTACACAAGTCTTCCTCCGCCTGTTCCTCCTGTAGCATGAGGTCAGGGTTGTATTCTTGAGCTTGGAGGTGTCAGAGGTCCGGGTGGCCAGAGACATCGTCACCAATGCAGCTAACGACAGCAGTAGTCGCACTAGGTTCCAGGGGCGACCGAGAACAAACCAGGGAGGATTTCTCCTTGCTCTTTTCCCTCTCCCAGTGTTTATGCTTGTATTGCCTGGTACTTTTATCCCTGGACTTCAATGATCTGCAGCTCGAGAAGTGGGCTGGCAATGTGGGAGAGGTTTTTTCTTTTTTTTAAGTCTTTGGTAACCGGGTAATGCCCACTAGGCACAAGTGCCTGTTTTCAGGGGCGACCTGGGAGCACTGGGCGGTTAAGTGACTTGCTCAGAGTCACACAGTATGCAAGTGGAGGTTGTGAGAATCAAACTCAGGTCTGGTCTGCTGGATGTATCAAGCTTGTTCACACCTTGTTCCTCTAACCTCTAGGCTATACTGCCAGCCCCTGCCTACTTGCTGTTTTAAGAGGTGGGTTTCCAGGGCATTCTTTCTGTATCGCCAGGTAGCAGTATTGAACTTAATGCAAGAGTTTGCAGGCCTTAATGTTAAGGGCTGTGCTGAGGCAGCACACGCAGACGTTGTGTAGATCGCCAGAGTAAATCTTTTCATCACACTTACAGTATCCAAAGAGCTTAGCAGGTTCTTTTGAGGACATGCACATCAGCAACGATAACATTTTAAAAAGTGATATTTCACTAGGGAGAGAAAATTCAAAATGGTTAACTTGCAATCATCTGAAGCGGCAGTGTCTCCATGAAAAGTCCAGCAAGTATGGTCATCGGACAGAAAAGAACTGAGGAGGGAAGGGTCCGCCAACATTTATATGGGAAGTATCTATGTAGGATGTCACCGTGGATGGCCCCTAGCAGACTGCTTGCCAAGAAAGTTTCCCTGTGGTCCTAGTGCATGGTGGCTATAGTTCCAGAGGTGTGGCCTGGTGAAAGAGATATCCCTGAATAATATGATATAGTTATAAAATATTCACTCCCCAGGTCCCATTTCTGCAGATACCTCCAACTGAGGGACCTCCTGAGAATTAAGGTCTTCACAAACTATGTCCTCCCACTGAAAAGGCCTCTGAAAGTTTGGACTGACCGCCTTTCATCCCTGCAGCATCTGGTGGCAAAGTTTAAGAACCTAGTAACATAGAAATTGTCGGCAGATAAGGGCCTTGGGCCCACCCAGTCTGCCCCATTACCAATAACAATTGCACTCTACCATGTCCTGCTGGCATTAGGTTGTAACCCCACCCCGCTGACTACCACCAATCCTCTACCTATCCCAAGCATGTTTAAAACCTGTAATTGTTTCTGCCCCCACCAAAGTACTTCCTTACGTTCCCTCTGAACCTCCCTCCCTCCCTCCAGTTTCGTCTTGTGCCCCCTCGTCCTTGAGCATCTTTTTCTATGGAATTTAGTATTCTCCTGTACATTATTCTTCCCTGTGAGGTACTTATCCCCACACCCCCCATCTCTCTTACAGGAAGTACATAATTAATTCCCTCAGCCTATCCTCATAGGGCTTGCAATGTAGTCCCTGCACCATTTTGGCTGCCCTCCTCTGAACCACATCCACCCTATGTCCTTACGTAGACGAGGCCTCCAGAACTGGACACAGTATTTGAGGTGTGGCCTCACTAATGTCCTGTATAGTGGAATTATTACTTCCCTTTTTCTGCTGGTGATTCCCCTGCCTATGCATCCCAGCATCCTGTCTGCCTTTCCCGTCACCTTGTCACACTGCCTACCTACCTACCTTGAGGTCATCCGAGATGATCACCCCCAGGTCCTTTTCTTGCTTGGAGCATGCGACCGACCCCCAAGCTGACATGTAGCTCCTGGGTTTTGTGCCCTATGTAATTATCTTGCACTTAAACCTAGCTGCCAATCCCTTGACCAATCCTCCAGCTTTTTTAGATCTCCCCTCATTCTATCCATTACCCCTGGTTTGTCCACCCTGTTGCAGAGCTTAGTATTATCAGCAAACAGGCAACCTTTCCCTTCCAGACCTTCTGCAATATCACTGATAAAGACACTGAAGAGCACTAGATCCAGCACTGATCCCTGTGGTACCCCACTGGTCACTTTACCCTCTGCAGAGTGAATGCCACTGACCACCACCCTCTGGGTCCTATTTTCCGACCAATTCTCCACCCACTTCAATACCTTCTTTCCCACCCCCATGGAGTCTCTTCATCCCCAACCACCATTTCAACCTCTCGACCATCCTGGGAAAAAGGACTCTGCAGAGACACTTTATTTATTTAGTTTTTGTTGACCGGGTAAGTGCACTATACAAATCCTGCCTATTTTCAGGCACGACCTGGGGGAGGGGGATACAGATGAATGCCAACTGACTTTGAACCACATTAAGCTATTGGTGGTATTTTTAGTGTATGAGGGGAAATTTGGCCAGGACACCGGGGAAATTCCCCTACTCTTTTCGATAAGTGCCATGGGATCTTTAACATCCACCTGAACTACCACCAATCCAGGCAGATGGGACCTCGGTTTAACGTCTCATCCGAAAGACGGTACCACCACCAGCAGACTAGGACTAGTGTGTCCTACAGTATATAAAGCCTCCTGAGAGCTGCAGGCTAAAACCCTGCAATACAAAATACTCCATAGTGCATACTGAATCCCCCTATGGCTGTACAAGGCAGGACTTACTGCAGTAAGCGACTGTCAAAGGTTGCCTCACCTCCAGTTTCACTCACATACATAGTGGGCATGCTGAACTCTTGCAGAATATTGGGCCAAAATATGGGACAGCTGTCAGAAAGTTACCCTGATCACCTCTCATTGAGACCCAAAGGTAGCCATGCTATGCATCCAAGATCTCACCTGACCAGTTACCCAGGCACAGCTGTTTTTAACCACTGCATTTGTGGTGGTGAAACCTATCCTTTTGAAGCATTGGAGGGAACCAAATACACCCTCCTACAAGGAATGGGAAAACTTATTAGTCTTCATCTCTAAATACAAAAGGACGACCCATGCTGCAATGGGCAAATTCCAGAAATATCACCTGATTTGGGGCCTATTCCTGGAAATCCAGAATCAGAAGAGATACAACTGCCTCGTGAAATGCCCTTCGCTCAAAATTTAACCACACAACCTGGTGTTACTGCATGGTTTTGATTCTGTGGAATCGGCCCCCCTATGGGCTGCTATCTACTCACCTCTTTCTGCTGATCACCCCCCCCCCCCAATTTTCTCTTTCTCCTGCTTCTGTCCCTCTCTTAGGTACACAGGCTTACAGCGCTCATACTATGTACCGTCCCCCACCCCACCTACGCCATGCCATGCCAAAAGTGACATATGGTACTTATATATACTCCATGCTATACCACTGACAGAAGCAGATACACCCTAACCTATACTTTGGATACTCTGAAGAATTCTGTGCTGCTCCATACTGTTTACAAGTTAAACACCATGGGCCTGGATATTAAGTGACCTACATTGATTTATGCATTACTAGACACAGGTCAGTTTAAAGTTCAGTTCATGAACTGATATTGTTGCATATATGAAATGTTCTTAACTTGTATCTGCATACAATTACAAGGCATGCCTGAGTATGTTACTTAATGGCGTATGGTACTGTACACTACGTGCATTCCGGAAGGTGTGTTTGGAGGTGAATTCCTTCAGGCGCTAAATGTGAGTGTTTAAACCTGTACCTCACCCACTGCAGGCTGATGGAATGGAATTGCTGTCACGGTACTAATAAGACGAATTTGCAATGTTAGCAACATTAATTTATTAATGAGGTTACAGCATCACTGAGCTCCATACTAGATACTAAGTCACACTGATAAGAGTTAATGATCTCCAAAGTGTTAAGTTAAAAAGATTTTCAATCTACAATGATGCCTAGAAATGAGAAGGTGCAACTTTATTAGTTCATTATAGAACATATTTATTAAGTCTTATGGTCCCATTCATCAACTGATACTGGTAGTCATGTGTGGCAAGAAAACAGGTTCCCTACATGTAACATTCTGAGAGATCTTGAAACCTTTGAACATTAAATCCTAACACATCTAAGATGTCACATATAACTGTAATGGCTGTAAAATGATCTTAAAACTGACGGACACCCATAAAGACTTCAACTGTGAGATGCAGCAACATCAGACAGCTCTACTTTGGAATACATCTTTTAAGAGTTTTAACATGCATTGCAAACACTTTTTTTTACACACCTAGAATATTACTTTGTGAGTGCTAATGTAGTTTTCTATAACAATTAATGATCCGTTTCAGTTGCCTCTATATTATATACATGCACCTTAGTTTATACTTCAAGATGCACTGAAAACAATCTAGTTTTGGAATGAGCTACAGCTTTTCAAGATAGGCTGAAACATTTAAAAAGTGTCAGATACCTTAAAGCACTGCGATACTTAATGCTAATTTGGTTATATACGTGCGGAAATGTACAACATGAAGAGTGCACCGCTTGTTTTCAGTGATACAAATCTCAGACGCAGTAGTGAGGTCTTCATTTTAGAGTTGCTACTTGGTGTTCAGTCATCTCCTCCACAGATCTTCAACAATGTGGTCCTATAATCCCCTGAGGTATCCGACTGCAAAATAAGACAAGGAAAACATCAGTATAAACATTTACTACAGACTGCTGAGCAGTACTTAAAATCCAATACTCTGCTCTAACTTGAGACCAGAGACTGTATTTCCTTGTGCATTTTCAGAAGGGCACATCCCTCTCAATGTTCAAATTGTAGTTTTTTTGTGCAGCTACAAATTCTTAAAAAATAAATAAAACTGATGCTGCATGTAGAAAGAAGGCAGTCATTCAGGTTAGCAATTCTTTTGCTACAGCTTTTCAACAAAAAAGGAGGAATCTTGAATGATAGTTCTTACATGAATACTCTGATACAAGGAGGTTCCATAGAGTTTCTTGTACTCTGCTCTAATGTCTAGAAGGTCAAGTTCCGCTCTGGAGACCATAATTCTCGTGAGAGTAGCTTCGTCAGTGCCTAAACCCTGCACAGGAGAGATTCAAGAACCATTACGCAAGAAAGCAGATATATTCATGTTTTATTGACATCTCGCAGTCTACGTCAGTTGTGCACACCAAAAAATGTCAGGCACTTGGAAAGAGGCCAGTTGTAGAATTGGCAAATTAAATTCTAGAGAATGCAAGATGCAACTCTATCAGGGGGCTCCTGATGCAGACTACGGTCAAAACAATGGGGTGAGTTTAACAGGTGTATTCTGAGCAGCGGAGTCAAATGTCCATTATGCTCACACTTAAATGAAGATAAACAGTTATTCCGTTGCTGATACAAAAAGCATCCAGCTTAGCCTTAAAGTCAGTCATATACTTGCTGCCTACTATCTGTAATGTGAGACAGTTCCACAGTGCTACAACCCTTTGATTATACAAGAGGCTCTCTCACTCAAATGACAAAGATCCCCCTTAAACTGTAATTCACGAGATCTCATTATGTGGCTGATGAGTCCCACAGGTCATTATTAGTCACTGCTCCAAAGATCAGACATCTCCCCTCATTCTGCGATATTCTAATGAGTAGACCCCTAAATTATACAGCCTATCCTCATATGCAAGTCCCTTGAGGTCCTTAATTATCCTCTTCGCTCTCCGCTAGATCCCTCAATAGCTTTGGTCATGGTTTTGGTGCCCATAACTAGGCACAGTACTGAAGATGCTGCCTGACCAAGGACACATATAGAGGAACCATCACATCATTATCTCTGCTTGCAATGCATCTTATGATGTTAGTCAATACTCCATCAGCCCTCTGTTAAATAGTGTGACAATGTTTTGCAAAGTTTAGGGTGTTCATTATTACGATGCCCAAATCTCTGTCCTCATTATTTAAGTAGGAGTGTAAGGATTTATGACTGTGTTTGTGATGAGACAAAATTCTAATTTATTTTTAGCCTGCTGAATACTTGATTTAACAAGTCTTAAAGCAAGTTTATATTTATGAAGGGCTTTAACCATTTGTTCCCACACTCCTCTTTAAAGGCAGTAAATAGCTTTTTTTTTTTTTTTAATTAATTTCCGAATTTTGTTATTGAACCAGACCGGAATCTTCCCTTTTCTATTATATTTCTTTTTTTTGGAACATACAGGGATTCTGGATTATGAATAGATGTTTTAAATAATCCCATGACTCAACAGAAAGTAGTTCTAGAAGCGTAACCCAAGGAGTATTATAAAGATGGTCATTTATTACAGTAAAGTCAGCGGTATCGTAATTTTTAAATTCAACACCTCTTGAACACTGCCTAGTATTAAGGAATAATTCGAATAAGAGTGAATAATGATCACTTGTGCCCAAGGGGTCCCCGGTACTAACATTTTGAATGGCATTTCCTATATTTGTTATTACTAAATCCAGGATATTCGTATCGCGAGTAGGTTCTGTAACAAGCTGTTCAAGGCCTTGATCAACAATAAGTGAAATTAACTCTTTTTCCCCAAAAATATTTTCCTGTGAGGGATTCCCAGTTGATGGTAGGCATGTTAAAATCTCCTAAAATCAGGATGTTACCTTCGGAGGCCATATCAGAAATCCCATCTATTTATGTACTGGTATAATCAGTAGAGGCTAAAGGAGGTCTGTAGTATGTACCCACTAGTACTTGGGGTTGACCTTTAAATTGCATATTAACCCAGAGGGATTCAATAACATTAGATGAAGTAAGTTGAAAAGATGTAATGTCTTCCCTAACATAAAGACAGACACCGCCACCTAGTCTACCTAAATGGTCTTTATGAAAAAGTTTATAGCCAGGGAGTCGTTTTATCCATTCCGAATCAGAGTCCCACCAGGTCTCAGTTACTGATATAATTCCATAATTAAACATTAGACATTTGGCTTCCAGTTCAGCCATTTTAGTCAGATTTAAAGATGTAGCGTTAAGCGAAAGGATCAAAAAGGGAGTAGTATTATTTCCTGATTTAATTAGAGAATCAAGTACAAGCTTGTCTCCCCCCCACCCCGAGACACAAGTTTAAAAGGGAATTGACTGCGTGGTTAACACACTTACCCAGAAGAGAGCTACCGCTTCTGCTAAGATGTAACCCACCCCAGAAGTACAGGGAAGCTTTGCCATAAAATAGTTCCCAGTTCATTAGGCAAAGAATGTCCTGGCTAAGGCACCATCTCCTTAGCCAATTATTGAAGGTTTTTATTTTGTAATTTATGTAACTGGATGCCCTAGGAATTGGAAGAATTTTTGAGAAACAAACAAGACTGTCTTTTTCGGCCAGTAAGTTATTGAGTGCTACCTATTTCTTGTTTTAAACACTCCACATTAGTTCTTGTGATGTCATTAGTCCCGGCGTGGATGACAAATACTGAGTTTTGTGGAGCCCTTCCCAGTACTTTCTTAAAAATTGTGGTGATGTTTGATACTCCTGAACCCTTAAGCTAGAGCAAGTATGATTGAACTTATTAATATTGCAGACAGACTGATCGATATGCTTAACAATGGAGTCTCCAAGGACATAAACCTGCTCATCAGTTTGAAGATGGTTGGAATTATCATTTGAAACCACTGGATTGTTCTCCCAAAAAGGATTTAAGTTACCCCCTGTCTGATAAGGAGGAGCTACATGGGAGGTTTTATTCATTAGTTTAACCTCACAAGAAGTATTAGAATTACCCCTTGATTGATAATGATAAACTTCAGGGGAAGAGTTGTTCAGTATAGTCTTATCTAAGTGGGAATGTATAATAGAGCCAGAAGGGTGATTATCAGCCAATACTTGGTTAATATTAGACTGTGGATCATTGAGATTTTCACTTAAGGGCTCAAATATATTATGAAGTGCAATTGTAGGGGCACTTTGGTAAATCTGACCTCCCCTGGGTTTGGTTTTATGCTTGGTGACTACTGACCAGGAATCCAGTTCACCAGTGAGTAAGACGGGGGGGTGGAATACGTTCATAATCAGTTGTTGAGGAGGGCAACTGATTACCATTAAAGGTATCCACTTGAGGTGTTATTTGGCCCATCATTAGGTCAATGAAGTCTTTGAAGACCTCAATCTCAGCACTAACCCCTATAGGAGTCTGCAAACAAATTATTTCAGCCTTAAGTGTTTGTAAAAGCAAGCATCTATCACAAGCAAATTAAACTATTTGTTCCCCTCGAGCAAACATCTGGCATGAGGCACAACAGTTACTGGGGTATTCCATTACTGAAATTATTTATTTATTTATTTAGCTTTTGTTGACCGGGTAAGTGCACTAGACAAATCCTGCCTATTTTTAGGCACGACCCGGGGGAGGGGAATACAGATGAATGCCAACTGACCTTGAACCAGATTAAGCTGTTGGTGGTATTTTTAGTGAATTAACAGTAGAGGCCACAAAAATAAATAGTATAGTACTCACTGAGCTAGAAATATATGAGAGTTCTGGCCCTGCACCCTGTTGACATCATAGACTGGCGCAGACACGCCTGTCTCTGCGCGCACCCTGCTCACAGCAGGCAGAGATTTTAAGCGTGTGATGCCCCTGAAGTGCTTCGGGGGAAGGGGTGTCATGGAGTGCTCACAATAAAAGTGCTAAAATATATATAAAAACTGTTCCTTTGTGTGTCTCCTGCTCATTCTCAGGACAGGCACAAAAAATAAAACAGAACTGGTGCAGTTTAAGGTGCTAAATCAGTGTTTGTAACTCCTAGGCAACCCCAAAGAAACTACCACTCTCCACCCACTTCCTGTATGGGAAAACATGGGGCTCCAGCTATAGACTTGATTACAACAGGAGAAAATTACTGGTTGCTGTCAGTTTCTACATAAAAAGTTGTAAAAAGGCAACAGATTAAGTCCCACACTGAACTTGGCTCACTCGAATCAATATTACACACGCCCGCTCGCAGCAGGCGGGATTTTAAGTGTGATGCCCTGGAAGTGCCCGGGAGGTTGGGGGGTCACGGAGAGCTCGCAACAAAAGTGCTAAAATGTATATAAAAACTTTTCCCTTGTGCGTCTCCTGCTCATTCGCAGGACAGACAAAAAATAAAACAGAACTAGTGCGGTCACTAATTCCATCCCCCATCCTGCTTTCTGTTATAGGACGCCACCAATAGATATAAAATGCTTTACTGAATGTTAGCTTTATTTGAAATGTAGCCCCTGACTAACAATTTCCACTGCAACTGTCCCAGGGACTAAATACCACAACTATTGCTATTTGGCAAACCAAGCAAAGTAACACAAGAGCTTTATTAAAGCTAAATTACCTGGCCCACTGTCCCGCTGGATATGCCAGACATGGACGCATATCTCTGTGCATGCTTGCCTGCTCATGCTCATCTCGCTTGCAAAGAGGGTAAGATAGCCCACAGACCCGGAAGTACTTTCCACGGTTACGTGTCCACCCTATGCAGCTGTACAAAACCCAGGTGCCTTAAAACACCAGTTAGATATCTTCAGTATCCTGGCTACTAAAAACAGACTAGGCTACGTTGACAAGATGTGATTAAAAAAGAATAATTCAGCTGAGAGTGTAGTCGGCGGGCTCTATGTAGTTCCCAGAGGTCACGGGGAAAGAACGGTTACGTAAGAACTTACCATAATAGCAGATCTTCAAGGGGATCTCAGTCATCAGATCACACCGTAGGAACTCCGTCGGTGAAGCAGGATCCACACTGAAGATTTTCATCAGTACAGCTGGGGTTGCCCATGCCAATGTCTGTCGATGCCACCAGTGCTATAAAGGCATGAGCGGCCCCGCTCCCACCTCAGTTCTTTCCCCCAGAGACAAAAGGAGCATAGTTCTAGCCATGGGGGACAGAGAAGAGAGGTGCCCATACCCATATGAAAGGCTGGAGACAGCCAGTTCCAAGACAAGAGCCCCAAGAAGGGGCATGGTAGGAGGGAATGCAGACCTGATGACTGAGATCCCCTTGAAGATCTACTGTTACGGTAAGTTCTTACATAACTGTTCTATCTTCTTCGGGGGTATCTCAGTCATCAGGTTACACCACAAGAATGAGTCCCAAGCAGTTACAGGTGAAAGCAGACAGTCTGGGAGGAAGGCCAGCCATAAACTTAAGACAGAAGGCCCTGCAGCACAGCCCTGCCAAAACCTGCACGGGCTCTTGAGGCAACATCCAGAATGTAGCGCTTGGTGAAAGTATGGACAGTACTCCAGGTGGCAGCCACGCAGATGCCAGTGAATGAGACCCCTCGGAAACAAGCCACAGACGTAGCCATGCCTCTTTCAGAATAAGCTCTAACAGCTCCAGGCAATTCTTTGCCATACTTCTTGTAGCTAACACAATGCAATTTGGATAAAGATTGCTTAGAAACCGAAGCCCCCTTTCTACCTGGGGCGAAGGACACAAACAAATGCTTCGACTTTCTATATTCCCGGCTGTAAAGCAGGTGGCACTTTAAAGTTCTGTGCACATCTAATGTATGAACAGTGCTTCCCCTGTACTGGCACACTCAGGAAAATGAACAGGAAGGTGGATAGATCACTGAGACCACCTTAAGGAGAAACTTAGGATTTGTGTGCAAAGACACCCTGTCTTTGTGAAAAATCAAATACGGCTCCTCACAACAGATGGCCTGAAGCTCTGAAATTCTTTGAACAGAAGTAATGGCAACTAAAAATAACGCTTTGCTAGAGTGAAAGTGTAACTTGCAAGTCGCGACTGGCTCAAAAGGAGACAGGGTCAACTTCTCCAAAACAAAATTCAAATCACAAGCCGGGACAGGAGAATGGATTGGTGGTTTCATATGCAGGATGCCCCTTAAAAAAGTATGCAAGACATCTAGCTGAGCATCTTGAGTTCACTCATGGGCTCAGGAAAGACAGAAATAGCCGAAAGGTGCACTTTGAGGGAGGAGTACTGGAGACCCAAATCAGTCAGACAGATCAGGTAGTCCAGGATCTTGCTCACCGGGCAGGTGAAAGGGTCCAGACTATGTTTGGCAGCCCAGATGGCAAACCGCTTCCACTTCATGACATATGTGGCTTGATTGGAAGGCTTCCGGGTCACCACCAGGATGTCCGCCACCCTATTAGAGACCCCAAATCTGGCGACAGCTATGTCCTCAGGAGCCAAGCATGCAGATGGAGGGACCCGAGGTTGAGATGGACCAGAGTCCCCTGATCCTGGGTCAAGAGGTTCCTCCACCAGCTGCTGTAGTAGAGGAAACCATATCTGACGAGGCAAGAATGGAGCTACCAGAACCATGCTGGCCCCCTCCATCTGCAGTTTGAGCACCCTCTGGATCCAACAGCATTTTACTTACTTTACTTATTTTATTACCAAGCCAGATATACGTGGTGGCAAGCTATAGCGTAGCATCACCATAGTAACTGAGCACAATTCATGAAGTAGGATAAGAACTGTAGTCCATGCGCTCTCCTCTGCGGACTACAAACTTCAAATCTGATTGAGTTTTTGGGTGTGTGCTGCTCTGCAGGCCTCCCTGTAACAAAAGGAGCGTTTTTTAGCCCTGAAATAGTTTTAAATCTGCACTACGTGTAAATTCTCGGAGGGGTGAGGTCTGACCTTGGAGGATACTTCCAGGTCGGGTGGCTCATTTGAACTCTCCCCCCTGCGAGTGGGGCGAGCATGCAGAGACACGCACATCTAAACGCGCCTGGTGGGGGAAAGGGGATATGGTCCAAACCTTCTACACCAACAAGATAAAGTTGCTAACTGTGCAACAGAATTTCAATCAGCTTCCGCTGTAAAGCTGTCTATGAATCGCCTGCATCTGCTTGCTTCACTCTGTAAAATTGCCCTATATTAGCAGTACCTTCCTTAGCCGTATTATTTTCCACAACCGGGTTTCTTCTTCTGTAACCTGGAGTAATTCTCCAGTGTCACTCATTAGGACAACAATCCCTTTTCTGTGAATTGGGCAAGTGGGGTTGTACCCTATATCATATGTTTCTGGCATGAATAGTGTAGATGGAGAGCCAGCAAGCAGGTTGCTGCTTACTCTAAGATTTGTTTAGAGTTCTGGAGTAAATTCTAAAGAGGTTTTCATTTGAAACATTGTTTTAAAATCCTGTCAATCAATGATATAGAATAGTTGGCACTTCTGAGTGTATACAAAAGAAACTTTTAAGCAACCATATTAATCTAAGCATTACTTTTTTTTAGAGCCAGTAGCTACCCAGTAAATACAGATTACTCACCTGTAACAGGAGTTCTAGGAATGGTATATGTTGTTCATCCACACTGTCTGGCAGGTATCCTTGCCGCTTTAATTCTTGCCGGGAGGTCTTCAAGCTGGCTCCTCCCACCCACCCGGGTGGTAAAACTCTCGGCTCCGTCCCATGACGCCAGATCTGGCCCGCTGGAAGCTCAGGTTGTGCGTCGAAGCTGGGGAGGTCGGGTGGGTCGTGTGGATGAACAACATATACCATTCCTAGAACTCCTGTTACAGGTGAGTAACATGTATTTCTAGGGACATGGATATGTTGTTCATCCACACTGTCTGGCAGACTCCTAGCAGTTCTCCGGGAGGAGGGAGGCAAGGCGCACACCCCAATACTTACTTGGGAAAGAGATTGGAGAACTGAGGCCCCAAAACCAGCATCCCGGCATGACTAGAGGTCGATGTGGTAGTGGGTAATGAAGGTATGTGCAGACTTCCAGGTAGCAGCCCTGCAGATATCCTGGATAGGGACGTCCCTGGAAGCAGCTACCGATGCAGCGGTATGGCGGGTAGAATGAGCTCTTATCCCTCTGGGAGGCTCCCATGCCCGCCAACCTGTAGCAGAGCTCTATGCAGGAGGTGATCCACCTGCCTATCGTCTGCTTTGCTGCAGGTCTGCCAGGTGCGGCTTCAGCGTAGGTGACAAACAGCTGGCGAACCTCTCCCCGAACTTCAGCCGTCCTCTCCTTATAATAAGCGAGCGCTTGTCTAGGGTCCAAGGTATGGAGCCTATACTCGGCCTCCGAGGTGTGATTGGGGTAGAACACGGCAGAGTCAACACCTGGTTAAGGTGAAACTCCGACACCACCTTGGGAGGAACTTGGTGGGGTGCAGGACAACCTTGTCCCTGTGGAAGACCAGGTAGGGAGGCTCGATAAGCTCCTGGAGCTCTCCCATCCTTCTGGCTGACGTGATAGCCACCAAGAAGGCGGTCTTCACGACAGGTGTGAAAGATCACACCTGTGCATTGGTTTGAATAGCTTGCCCATGAGCTTGGCCAATACCAGCAGTAGATCCCACGGAGGTGGAGGTTCTCGCACCGGAGGGGAAATGTTTATTTATTTATTTAGTTAGTTTTTGTTTACCGGGTAGGTGCGCTAGCCAGCAGGTGACTATTTTCAGGCACGACCCGGGCTTGAAAAAGCACCCGACCACCTTCTCCTGTGCCACTGACTGCTTGCCGGCCCACGCTCGGTAAGCAGAGATGGCTGCCAGGTGCACCTTAAGGGTCGTCGACTGGAGCCCTTGCTGAGAAAGGGACTACAGGTAGTCCAGAATGCTTGCCAAGGGGCAGTCGGAAGGGTCCAAGCCCTTCCCCTGACACCAAATGGAAAACCTCTTCCATTTGAAGGCATAGCATTTTCTGGTCGACTCCTTACGGGATGCCTCAACGACGTTGAGGACCTCGTCGGAAAGACCCATGGCCTGGAACTCTAGCCACTCAGGAACCAGGCCGTCAGGTGCAGGGATTGAAGATCTGGATGGAATACCTTCCCCTGATTGACTGAGATCAGGTCCGGGCAGGCTGGAAGCCGCCTCGGGAGCCCGGAGCTGAGGCTGAGGAGATGTGGATACCAGAACTGGCGGGGCCAGTCTGGGGCTACCAGAATCACCTGCGCCTTGTCCCTCTTCGCCTTGAAAAGCACCTTGTGGGTCAAGAGAAATGAGAGGGAAGGCGTAGAAGAGGCCCGAGGTCCATGGCCTCGAGAAGACATCCCCCTGCAGCGAGACCTGCTAAGGGGGGCGGGCGTGAAACAGCCTCAGCTTCACATTCTCCCTGGAGGCGAACAGGTCCACCTGAAGGGTGCCCCAGTGGGAGAACAGATCTTGTACTACCTCTGGCAGGAGAGACCACTCGTGAGATGCAGCGCCTATCCGGCTGAGGGCATCAGCCAGACAGACTGCTGGAGGCTCCTGCCACATGAATGGCTAGGAGATCCGCCTCCAGGCTGATCACAAGAGACCAAATGTGGAGAGCTTCCTAGCACAGGGGCAAGAGGAGTGCGTCCCGCCCTGTCGGTTGAGGTAGTACATGGTCGTGGTGTTGTCTGTCTGGACCTGGACCATCTGACCCAGTACAAACGGAGCGAAGGCGGTGAGGGCTAGTCGGACCGCTTGAAGCTCCAGCAGGTTGATGTGGCATCGAGACTCCTGAGGGGACCAGAGGCCATGGTCTCTAAGCTCCCCCAGATGGGCACCCAAACCCAGAGAGGCACCCATCGTCAGAGTGACCGTCGGCTCGGGGCGGACAAATGAGATACTCTCCTGCAGATGAGCTGGAACGAGCCACCACTGTAGGCAGTCCCACATCTCCAGGGTCACCACCACTGGATGGTCCAGAGGACAGGAGCGCTGTGACCACTGGCAGGCCAGCCCCCACTGGAGGGGACGCAGATGCCAGGGGGCCCAAAGGACCACGCTGGTGCAGGTCGCCATGAGGCCCAGGAGGGTGCAGAAAGTCCCAGGCAGGGCGCAACTGCCCAACCAGAAATGATTGGGCAAAGGAGGAAAGGACCTTGGCCCTGTCTGCCAGGAGCCAGGCTCTGGCTCGATGAGAGTCAAGCTCTGTCCTGATGAACTGAATCACCTGCAATGGCACGAGTTCCGACTTGGCCTTGTTGATGAGGAGGCCAATCTAAGAGCAGTACTGAAGGGCCAGATCCCTGGACTGCTCCATCTCCAACCTGGAGGGGGCTGCAATTAGCCAGTCATCCAGGTAAGGGTACACCCGGTCCCTTTGGCACCACAGGAATGCTGTCACCACTGCCATGCATTTGGTGAAGACCCTGGGAGCTGGAGAGAGGCCAAAGGTCTTGGCCGGGAACTCGTAAAGAGATCCCTCTGCTTGAAAGAGGAGGAATCGCTGATGAGATAGATGGATTGGGACGTGAAAGAAAGCGTCCTAAAGGTCCAGAGAACAAAACCACATGCCTTGTTCCAAGGATGGAATGATCTGAGCCAGAGTGACCATCCTGAAGGTGAGCTGCCTCAGGAACTTGTTCAGGTCATGAAGGTCGAGAATGGGGCGCCAGCCCCCCATCCGTTTTGGGACCAGGAAGTACCTGGACACAAACCTTGGGTCTGGAGGAGGATCCGCCAACTCGCTGATCACCTCCTTCTGGAGGAGCAAGGCAATGTCGGCAGAGAGGCTGCGGACCCTGTCGCCCCCCGTGGGACGACGGCTCGATAGGGAGGGAACTGCTCGAATTCCCAAGGCAGACCCCTGCCCACCACTTCTAGCAGTCCGTGGTGACAGCAGACCAGGTGGAAAGGAAGTGGCGGAGCCATTCCCCCATGGGGGGAACCCGGGGAGGAGTGTCTAGGTTGGGGCGACACCCCTCAACCAGTCACTAGGCAAGTTTGGAGGAAGGGCCCGCTCAGGGACCTCCTGGACCCTTGCCTCCAGGCTTCCTACTGGAGAAAGCAGCAGACTTGGCCTTAGGGCGCTGGTGCTGCTGGGCCGGACGTGGCGGAAGGGCGAAAGGGCTTATGCTGCTGCTGGTGGCCTTTGTCCTTCTGGGCAGACGTGACAGAGTCCAAGGTGGCATTGGACTTCTCGATCCTCTGGAGATGGCCTTCCACCCCTGGCCAAACAAGTCGGTGCCCAGGAAGGGAACGTCTGCCAGCTTGTGCTGGGTGTCCGCTGTGAAGGTGGAGATCCGCAGCCAAGCTCTGTGGCTCATGGCCACTGCAGCCGCTACTGATCGGGCACAAGAATCACCAATGTATAAGGAAGTTTGGAGCTGTTTTGCCACTGCCCTTCCCTCATCCCGCACCTGCTTGACAGTCATCTCAAGGTCAGCCGGGCGATAAGGAATCACCTCATCCAGGGAGCCCATGAGGGCATGTGAGAAATGTGCCATCAGAAGTGCCGAGCTAGCCTGACGAAGGCCTAGGGAGGAAGCGGCGTAAACCTTCCGCCCTGCGTAATCCAGCTTCTTGGATTCCTTATCGGGCGGTTTGTCCACGTCTCGAGTGCTCCCAGAGTGCCGGAAAACACTGTCGGTCACTAACCCCTCCACAGAGGGGTACTCCGAGAAACCGGAGAGTGAGCCGGTAGGGACTGCATACTTTTGGGCCATCCTGGCCGAAGGTGCAGGACAAGATACTGGCCACTGCCACAATTCCAGGGCCGGGCCAACAATGGCTTTGGCCACAGGAAAGGCCTCCGTAGGGGAATCCCCTCAGTCCAGTATCTCTGTGAGGCGATACCTGGCCCATTTCGAAATGGGTTTGAGCTGCATCCCGGTGGACTCCGAGATGAGTCAAAGCAAACCTAAAAACGAGGATGGGCTCTCGTCCACCGACTGCCCCCCCCCCCGCAGACTCCAGGTCAAGAGGCCTAGAGAAGAGGGAGGAGGAGTCAGACTCTGAGGAGTCTGCAAACAGCTGCCAGGTGCCTGAGCCACCCTCCACCTGCTGAGGTCGATCGGGAGTGAGGGTGACCGACAACCTGTGGGGTAAGCCCTGACCCAACCGAGAATCCTTGGTTGGGGTCCCAGTTTTCGGTTGTGGAGGCGGGGGTTCCACCACAACGGGCAGAGCAGCCGGCTTCACCCAAACAACCGGTGCTGGAGTTTGCTCCTTGACCACTACAAGGGGTTGTTTCGGCTGCTCCGGTGACAGCCACTTAATGGCCGGAGAAGGCGACGGGGTCTGCCTATTCCCGGACAATAAGAGCTGCTGCCACATTAAATCCTCGTAGCACCGACGCAACTTACACCGGAGCCTGTCCTTCGTAGAGGATGATGAGGATGAGTGGCGACGCCGTTTTCCATAGTGCAGAGACAGAGACTGTCGACACTGGCGGGACCAGCTGGACCTGCAAGAGGACCGAGAACCTCGGGGTTTCTGAGGGTGGGTCAGAGAGGGAACGGATGAAACCTGCCCTTCCTTTGCTTCAGGGACCTTAACCGGGGACTCCAGCACAGGAGGCACAGGCAAGTCCTCAGTAATCACCGGGGGATCCGGTGAAGTAGGGCTGTCTGCATCACCAGTCAACAAACCATCCGATGGGTCGAGAAAAATCTCAACCGCATCGACGGTTGTCTTGGTCTGCTGACCTGACAAGGACACTGTGAAGCAAGTGGCCTTAGCTGCAACCTTGCCCGAAGTCTGAAGTTGACGGTCGGGTGAAGGGGATCTCTCCCGCTCCCACAAACATTGACGATGGGACTTACCTTTTGAGTCCTTCTTCTTGGACCAACTGGAATGTCCCAATGGCCCTTCTCTCTTGGTAGAGAGGGACTGGTAAAGCTCCTTAAACGAAGCCGTGTAGGAGAAGCCCAAAGAGAGCGGGATAAATGCCGCAGCTGAGGAGGAAGAAGCAGTGGCCTGGGCCGCCTTCTTCTCGAGGGCAATCATGTGCTTCAACTGTTCTGCGGAGCCCGCTGCCGCGGACACCACCCAACAGGCCTTCTTCCACTTGACCGGCGGATACAATTTTCCAGGCGCCCAAGAAGTCAAGCAGCGCAGTCCTCCAAGACTGAAGCCGAGAAGGAGCTGCACAACTCGCAAGCCTGCGACTCGTGACCAAGCCCCAAGCAGTAGACTTAGGTGGAGTGCGGATCAGTCCGGGACATCATCTGCCCACAAGGGCACAGACGAAAGCTGGGAGTCGATGTGTCCATCGCAGCCGCGAGGGAAGACGAAGACTGAAGTCTTGCAAACTTTAAAATGAGTTTTGGGTTAACCAAAGAGTTTGGATTCAGGCCTAAAACGCAGAGCACTAAGGAGGGAACCTGAGCTTCCAAGCGGTAAGGAAGATCTAGCGTCATGGGATGGAGCTGAGGGTTTTACCACCCAGATGGGTGGGAGGAGCCAGCTTGAAGACCTTCCAGCAACATTTAAAGTGGCAAGGAACCTGCCAGTAAGTGTGGATTGAACATATCCACGGCCCTAGAAATATAAAGAAAGATTTGCTGGATAGAATCTATTGTGTTGGCCGTAGGTGGGAATTTGAAATTGTGTCTAAGTTTTACTCCCTATACACTCTAGCCAAATAAACTGTACAATTAAAATCTCCTTAACCAGTAAAATTAAAATGCATAACATTAGTACTTTACTTGAAAAACTGTGCCAGGAAAGGTCCCTGCAGCAGTGCAAAAAGTGTGGGATGTGTGCTGAAAAGGCTGCCCCAGTTTGGGGACTGCTAGAATGTAACAGATGTCTGTTACATTAAACTGATAAACACAAATTAAATAATATGAATGAGCTTAAAAACCTGTATGAAATTGTAATCTTGGAACAAGATGGCACCTCTCAATCTGATATTCAACATAATCAAGGGAAATCTACACCTAGTCAAGGGAAGAAGAGAACTAGAGACACAGATGTAGCAGATACTGATGCACACACAATTCAATCTAATACTAGTAAAAAAAAAAAGGCAGAGATAATTTAGATGCAGATGAAGACTGGTGTATAGTTCAAACCAGAAAAAGAAATAAAAAGGGAAGAAGGGCATTAACAAATTCAGATATACTGTAGACCTGCACAACAGGTACAGTGTCTTGGCAGATGAAGGAGTTGATGTGTCACAACATACTAGTATTAGAACAGATGCGAGGGAGATGATTATTCTGGTGATTTCATCACCAAAAAATGTGATGCAACTATATGCAACCCTAACAAACATAACAGAATGTTATCTTGTTTCCCTGGGGCAAAAATCTCAGATATAAAGTTATTCCAAGCATAATGAAAAATGCTGGCCCAACCCCCTTAGTTACTATTCATGCAGGGAGCAACGATATTGGATATAATCACTAAAAGGATATATGCCACAAACTATCAGAAATGGCTACTGATTTAAAACAAAGAGGTGCAGAAGTGTTCATATCTAGCATGTTGGCAATTCAAAAAGTGAACCAAGAAAAGAATAACACAATACAACTAATTAATGCAAGGTTAAAGAACTTATGTTCACACAAAGGTTTCCACTTCGACTCTTCGGGTTACTTTCATCAAAAGAACAACTTATATAGTTATGATGGCTTACATCTTAATAAGAAAGGGCGAGAACTGTTGGGTAAAATCATAAAAACATCAATGTAACAAGTATCTTTAAACTCGCTAATGTGGGGAGGGGCACACAATGTAAAACAAATAATGAAGGTATAAGTAAAATACAACATAACAAAAGACAGGTCAGGACACTATTTTTGAATGCCAGAAGTCCAAAAAAACAAAATGGACAAATTTAAAGACACATTAGTCGCCTGAACAGATAGATATCCTATGCCATAACTGAAACTTGGTTTAAGAAAGATGATTGGATAGAAAACATTTAGGGTTACGACTTATTCCATAAAGAGAGAGCAGTTAAAAAGGAAGGGGGAGTTGCACTAAATGTATCTACTAATCTTAAAGCACAGGAACTAAAGCCATCAGATTTGAGAGCTTCTGAAGCAGAACAAATATGGATTACATTTCAGGATAAGATTAAAAAAATTCACAATTGGTTTGTGCTATCGTGCCCTAAACCTAGATGCTTCTGAAAATGCACTATTTGATGCTGTGATAGAAAATACTGATACCAAGGGTAACTGTATAATGATGGGTGATTCTAATTACCCAAAAATAAACTGGAAAGACAGCACTGTCTCTAATGCAACAGAAACAGATTCAAAGAGGTTGTATCTACTAAGAATTTCTAACAATTGGTGTCTGAAGGAACAAGGAATGACCATATTTTAGACCTTGTTTTCACTGGTCAGGTAGATAATTATGCGACTTAAGAGTAACACATCCCCTTTCAAATAGTGATCATAATATGATCACATTCACTATTTATGATATATGTGCCAAAACAACTGGCATTACTAAGATCAGAGACTTTAAGAATGCTTACTATAATAAGATCAAAAATACTCAAAGAATGGGACTGGCAAAGAGATCTGCAAGGGCTATCAGTGATTGATGCCTGGAAAGCACTATATGATAAATTATCTCACTGTATTGAACAGTATGTGCCACAAATCACTAAGCATGACAAAAAGGGAAGAATCCCTCATTGGTTTAAGAACAAAATCAGGAAAATGATTAAGACAAAGAGCTTACAGAAAATACACAAAGACTAAATCATCTCGAAGAAAATGAATTTATAAAAGAGAGGCCAAAAAATGTAAGCGCTATATAAAAAAAGCTAAAGAGGAAGAACCAAATCTAGCTACATTAACAAAAAATAATAAACATTTTTTAGATATGTAGGAAGCCTCAAAGGAGAAAAAGTGTATTGGACCTCTCAAAATAGAAAATAAAAAAAACAGAAGATGAAAAAAATGGCAAATATTTTTAATAAATATTTTACAAGTGTATATCAGGATAAAGACCCGTTCTAGACAAAAACACAGACACTAATATCAAACTTCTTATTAAACCTATTACAGAAATGGAAGTATTAAACAAACTAAAGACATTAAATGTCAGCAAATCAGGAGACCCAGATGATCAGCATCCCAGGTTTCTTTGTAAAATAGCTGAAATACTAGCAGGACCCCTCACCTTGTCACTGGAAAAAGGAATAGTCATACCTGAATAGAGACAGGAATACGTAACCCCTACACCAAAAAAAGGTGACATAACTATCAACTTATCAGTATAACATCAATTATTGGAAAGATAATGGAGGTGTTCATTAAGGAACGTATAGATACACACTTACAATCAATAGGTCGTGGATATTACCCAGCATGAATCTGTACCTAACAGATCATGTGTTACAAATATGTTAAGACTTCTTCGAACCCTCAAGTAAGACCCTTGCTCAGGGATTACCTGTGGATATAATTTATCTGGATTATGCAAAAGCTTTTGGTTCCATATCACATCTGGAATTTAATACATTAACAGATCTGGGTTTTGATACAGTCTCATGGGTAGCATCATGGTTACATACTGTGAGCTCTATAGACGTACCAGTTGGCTCAACTTTGAGGGCAGACTTAGATACCACACGTCTCCTAGCCAGAAAACTAGCACAACACCCCTCCCCCCTCAGTCTACGCAATCTGGTGCAACCTGCACCCCACCCAAGGGCCACTAGAAGCTCACTCTCACCCACCCTAATTGTCCCCCACTACAGAACCTCGTGTCAACGCTCCTACTACAGAACCCCTCTCTGGGTGAACAAACTTCCCCTTGCAATAACCACTGAAATGCGTCTGGGACCCTTCAAGTCCTCTCTCCACTCAGCTATCCTCGCACAGTCCACATGTGACTGTGATTATCCGTAGCCTCCATTCCCATGCCCTCTATCCCTGTGACCCCCACCTCCTGTACAGTCTTGCTGCAGTCCCCCTTCTGGGTGGCCGAACCCCTCTACTTGTGTCTACAATCATCTAAATGCTTCTCCACTGTTTCTTACCAAGACTCAGGATCCTATTTCAGGATCCCTCGAAACTGAAACCGACCAATTGTATAGTTACTTCTCCCATATTGTATAATCTCACTAGTGCACTATATAGCCCACAACTGTATTATATATTTTTGTATCGTATTGTACTACTATATACCTTTATTTCCGACGTGGAGCCTTTGCTAGAGTGTCCCTGACTCAAAGGATTGTAATTCCAATTCTCTTAACAAATAAAAGCAACAAAAAGCATGTATCAGAGGTTTCCTTTCTGACTGGAGTGAAGCTGCAAGTGGAATACCCCAGGGATCGATATTAGGGCCCACTCTGTTTAACATCTTCGTTTCTAGTATGAATACTACTAACACATGGCTCTGCAAATACGCAGATTAGGTGCAATAGTGAACAGCAATGAGGCAGTAAATCTTCAACCCAAATTACTACTCTTGAAAACTAGGCTAAACAGCACAAACTAAGTTTTAATGAAAAGAAATGTTAAGTTATGCACCTAGGCTATAACAATATTAAAGCTGAATATAAAAAAAATAAATATCAGTAACAGAGAATGAAAAAGATCTGAATGTTATAATCTCTAACAATCTTAAATTTAATAATCATACTAAGGATGTGGTCAAGAGAGCAAATAACATAGTCGGCGGTAATATGAGAAACAAAAAGTAGAAAACGAGAGGTTATAATCCCTTTGTACACATCTTTGGTAAGACCAGTATTAAGAGTACAGAGAGCCCTTTTGTTCTCCTCAAAATGTAGGTAGTAGCATTCTTCTGGAGAAGGTCCAAAGAAGAGTGACCAGAAAGATATATAATCTCAAAAATATAAACTACGAAGAAAGAATGAAAGAATTGCATTTATACTCAGTCATATAGAAGGCATAGAGAAGATTTATGTTTTATATATAAAGCTTTCCATAATGAAATTATATGTGAGTCTGCAGGTTTAATAAAAAAGACACTGATAAAGCATCTAGATTTCATTATATGCAGTTAAAAAGTGAATTATACAAAACTAAACGGGGCCATTGGTTTAATCAATGGGGGGTCGATCCCAGTCCTTTCACAGAAGAAAGGGTTCTGCAAGAACTCCTAAAACTGAAGGTGGACAAAGCAATGGGTCCTGATGGAATTCACCCCAGAATTCTAAAAGAATTAAGGGAGGAACCAGTCAAACCATTGGCTACTCTTTATAATAAATCAAGGGAGGATGGTGTGGTACCAGAGGACTGGAGGAAGGCGGATGCGATTCCCCTTCACAAAAGTGGGACCAAGACAGAGGCAGGAAATCACAGACCTGTCAGTCTGACCTCTGCGGTAGGGAAAGTGAGAGAGTCACTTCTGAAGGAAAGAATAATTGAGTACCTAGAGGCCAGTGCGGCACAGGACCCAAGGCAGCATGGGTTCACAGCGATAAGGTCATGTCACGAATCTAATAGATTTCTTTGACTGGGTGACCAAAGTAGTAGACCAGGAAGGGGCTGTGGACATGGCCTACCTAGACTTTAGCAAGGCATTTGACACAGTCCCACACAAAAGATTAACAGTCAAATTAACTGGCCTGGGAGTGGGTCCCAGGGTGGTAGCCTAGGTAAAACATTGGCTGCACAACAGGACACAGAAGGTAACTGTAAATGGAGTCCATTCTGAAGAAAAAGGGGTTACTACCACAGGGTTAAGTATTGGGTCCAGTCCTTTTTAATGTCTTCATCAGTGACATTGTAGAGGGACTGGAAGGAAAAGTATGCCTTTTTGCAGATGACACAAAGATCCATAACAGGGTTGATACACAAGGAAGCGTGGAAAGGATGAAAAGGGACTTGGCAAGGTTGGAGGAATGGTCAGAAGTATGGCTAGGATTCAATGCAAAAGTGCAAATAATGCACCTGGGAAACAAGAACCCAGGGAAGAATACACAATGGGTGGGAGGTAGTAACAACAACAAAAGGAAAGGGACCTGGGGGTAATCATATCAGATGACCTTAAGGTAAGCAAGCAATGTGAGAAGGCAGTAGGGAGGGCTGGGGGTATACTGGGATGTATAGGAGAGGCATCACCAGCAGAAAACAGGAAGTTGTTATCCCTCTGTACAGACAGTTGGTGAGACCCCATCTGGAGACCCCATCTCCGCAAGGACATAGACAGGATAGAGGCAGTCCAGAGGAGGGCAACTAAAATGGTGCAGGGTCTGCAAGAGAAGCCGTATGAGGAGAGACTAAAGGAGCTTAGTATGTATACCCTTGAGGAAAGAAGGGAGAGGGGGGACATGATAGAAACTTTTAAGTACCTCAGTGGAATCAACAAAGTCCAAGAGGGTAGCATCTTTCAGATAAAGAGACGTGCAAGAACAAGGGGACACAATTTAAAGATAGAAGGAGGGCAGTTCAGGGGCAATGTGAGGAAGTATTATTTCACAGAGAGAGTAGTGGATGCATGGAACAGACTTCCTGAGGAGGTTATGGGGTCTAAAACTGTGGGAGAATTCAAGAATGCATGGGACAGACATAAGGCAATTCTTGTGGGGGGTAGGAAGAAACAGGCTGTTGGTTAACTAGGATCTGCGGCCTATCCTGTAGGTAGGGAAATGGTCAGACTAGATGGGCCAAGTGGTCCTTATCTGCCGACAAAGTCTATGTTTCAACGAGAAGTAGTAGTCTAGAACCGTTTACCTTCATGGGTGGTTACCAGTACTAATATGGAACCCTTAAAAAAAAACAAAAAAAACCCCCACCTTGGATCATTATATGGGATCAGAAAAACAAACCTTTTACCACCATTAGGTGAGTCATATTAATGGCTGTCAAGGCTACATGACCTGTATTTCTTCTACGAACCTATAAGAAGAAACGTAGGGATGGCATAGAGGTACATCCCGCTCCAGGAAAGGGACAATGCATCTCACCAGAAAACTCCAGGTCCTGGATCTAGCGAGAAAAAACTGGGCAGTTTTGCATTGAGTGGGGATGCAAAAAGGTCCAACTCTGTTGAACGACTCTTCTAAGACGGATGAAAGAACCTCCCATTCATGCATGCTGGACTGAGTCCGGCTGAGGCTGTCCTCCAGAGTGTTTTAACATGCCTGGCATGTGGACCGCCGAGAGCATTAGACTGCATTTCACTCAGTACCACACTCTCATGGCCTCCCTGCATAGGGGATACGAATGAGTCCCCCCTGCTTATTGATGTAGTACACGACACAGATTGTCTGACTGCACCAGCAGCTAACCTGGAGCAAGGTGTTCCTGAAAAGCCTGCATGGCATAGAGCAACGCTCTCATCTCCAGGACACTGATATTCAGGGAGGTTTCTATCTGGGATCAAGAGCTCTGGGTTTGGAAGGGATCCAGGTGCACTCCCCAGCCCAGACCTCAGATGCATCCGTGGTGAGGATCTGCTGTGGGGGGAGAGGGGGAGGAGGAGAAGATCTGGAATGGGATGCCTTACATTAGATTAAAGGGGTCCATCCACCACTACAGCACCCTGTGGTCTGGGGAAGAGACCAGGACTGGGTGATCTAATTTGTCAGTGTGCTGGTCCCACTATCCCCTGAGGGTCCACTGGAGGATGCGCAGATGGAGTCTGGCCAGTGGAACAGTGGGTATGGCAGCTGTAATGAAGCCCAGCATTCTCAGGTACAACCTGGCAGGAACATAGCAGCTTTGAGCAATTTCCAGAGCTTGGACTATAAGGCACTCTGCCATGTTCTGGGGCAGGCAGACCTTCCCCTGTGCCAAATCTAGAACCACCCTTGTATACTGTAGCCTTTGGGGCAGAACTAGAACAGACTTGGGCAGAATGATAGTAATGCCCAGAGAGAGAAATAACTGGAGAGTTCTCTCCCGAGTCAGAAGGAACTATTCCCTGGATGGGGCCTTTAGAAACCAATCATTCAGGCAAGGGAAAACACACAATCCCTCCCTTCAAAGAGCTGCTGCTAAGCACTTGGTAAAGACCCGGAGCGCAGAGGACTAGCCAAAAAGTAGCATTTTTAACTGATAATGGTCACCTTGGAATGGAAAATGAAGAAACCTCCTGGGAAGACAAAAGACCGATATGTGCAGGTAAGCATCCTGCATGTCCAACTAAGATAGCCAGTCGCCTGTCTTGAGCAGGGGCATCAGACCTGGCAAAGTTGCAATCTGAAAAGTTTTGTACTGGACATACAGATTGTGGTCTTTTAGATCCAGAATGGGCCTCAAATCTCTGGTCTTTTTGAGGACCAGGAAAAATCTGGAATAAAATCCTTTGTTTCTCTGGCACCTGGGTACTGGCTGAATGGCCTGCTTGCGTGGAAGAGACTGCACCTCCTCCTAGAGAACAGACAAGTGAGCCAGGGCACAACTAGAGGGTGGGGGAGGTGTGTATGGAGGTTGCTCGGTGAGCTCCAGGGTGTGACCCCCCTCTATTATCTGCAAAATAGAGGCATCTGAAGTTATGGTTCTCCACTGATTTAGAAATAGGCAGAACCAACCTCCAACCACCACCTCTTGGTCTGGGACCAAAAGGGGTTTGGCAAGGAGTCAAGCAGAGGTGGATCCAGCCATGGGGGCTGGTCCCCCACTTCTGAGATGCTTGGCCACAGCTCCAGCATTGGAAGGGGTAGGCAAGGCAGCTGAGGCTCTGTTTTCTTTGGGGGCGAGAGGAAGTACCGGGTCTACTGGTTGCCTTGTGAAATGGGAGGGGTGCTGTCTACCTCTCGATGGAGTATGGTAGAGAGACTGGATAGGCTTGATAGTCCGGCAGATCACTGATATCCTGAATGTCAGGACCAAATAGCTTGGTGCCACTGAAAGGGGCATTAAGCACCTTCTGTTGGACATAGCACCAAAACCAGAGACCCTCAACCAGGAGTGCCTACGTAGGCATATGCCCATGGCAGCAGCCCTGGCAATAGTGTCAGCTATGTCACAGAGGGCCTTGAGGAGGTGCTTGCTAATGTCCTCAGCTGTCTGCAGGCACTTAAGGAGTTCCTGCTTCTGTATGCGGTCTGCGAGGACCTGAGTGGCAGCCTTGCACTTCTTCCCGTTAGAATTCTAGTACTTCACCATGAGACAGGTGGTTTACAATCCTCAACCCAAGGGTGGAGGATGCATAAACCCTGTTACCCCACATATCAATTCTGTAGGACTCTTTATCCGGGGGGAGGGATCGAAGGTGCTTAGGTGCCATAGACCTGTTGTGTGCTGCCTTAATAACCACAGAGTCTGTGTTGGGCTGGGCAGCATAGTAGGGGAACCCTTGGGGGGCATGGTAAAGTTTATCTACCCTGCGGGACACAGCTGGCACCATGTCTGGCCTGTGCCAGGCTGCATTCTTCAAGCCAGGCATGATTGGAGGAATGATTTGGGGCGGGGGGAAGAGACTTGGGGATCTCAAAGGAGTCCACTAGCTCTTTCTTGGTGTCATCCTCTTCCTCAGTGGGGAAGCCCATGGCTAAAGACAACTGCTTCATCACACTGAAAAATGTGGGGTCCTCAGGAGAAGACCTAGGAGAACGCTTAACCAGATCCACACTGACAGAAGCTGTGGACCTGTCAGAGACCAGGACCTCTTTCTCCTCTTCCTCATCATCAGGAAGACTGAGGTCTGGATGGTACCCCTCCTGGACGTCAACCTCTTCAAATTCAAGCCCGGCATCAGATGCACCGACAATGGCCTGCAGAGAGCCTCCTGTGGCTGACAAGTAGAGTTCGACAATGAAGCTGCTGTTGACAGCGCCAGTGAGGTGGGCCTGTATGCACCCAGCTGCTGTATAATCACCAAGTGAATTTGGTCAAGATTTTGTTCAGGTTGACGGCACAGAGATCGCCGACCCACCTGAAGGGCGCTGTGAACCTAAAGAGCCTGTAGTCCTGGAGGGGGAAGGGTCAGGACTCGGGGTGGGGGGGGGAGTAATCAATGAAAGAGGGGCTGATGACCAGCCACCCTGGGAATTCAGTGGGTGTGCTGTCAGTATGGGTCTGGAAGGAACAGAGACCTGGACAGCGACTTTGTGCTATGGTGCAGCCGAAGCTAACGAAGATCCCCCAGATGAAGGAGAAGAGGCAGTCAGGGAGTGAGATCACTGCCAAGGGGAGCAGTCACGACCAGTCTTTTTTACGACTGTTCCCTGAGGACTTATGTCGGGCCTTGGAGGACTGGGAGCTCGACGACCCCATCGGCGACTGAGAGGCTGGGACACCGGAGGACCCCTGCCTGGAATTGGCTACCTACCGATCCATCAGAAAACTTTTAAAGTGCCTTTTTGTGTCACCTGAGGGTTGCCTGGTTAAACTTCTGGCAGAGCTCACAGTCAGAAACTTTGTGGTCAGGCCCAAGATAGCAGACACAGAGGGAGTGTTCGTCTGTGGAGGCAATCTTCTTTTCGCAGCAGCAGCGAAGGAAGAGAGAAGTGGAAGGATTAACTCATGACAAACAAAATGAAGGAATCTCATTAATAAAAGAAATTCTGAAATTTTGTACAGAAAAAGCAGTAGGTGAAAAAATGGCATGAGACTGCATGGCGCTTCCATGGAGACCTATATGAGTGAGTGGACAGCGGGAAAGAACTGAGGAAGTTGCGGGGCCGCTCACACCTTATTAGGGTTGGTGACATCGATGGATGGTTGACGTCGGCAGCCCCAGATGTACTGCTGAAGAGTTTGTGTGGATCCTGCTTCACCGATGGTGAAGTTTCTACAGTGTCACCCAATGACTGAGATACCCCCGAAGATGATCTACAACTCCCACACACTGTGTGCGGTTGCCTGGCAATGATGCACACCAGACTGCCAACTGACTCTCCAATATACAAAATCACTGGTGCACAGTCAAAAAGTCATACAGCACTAGGAGACAAAAAGACTACCACCAGTTATGTGGCAGCCCTTCCGCGTCCCTTGCACTGTCTTAAAAGAGTTGCAGCTATAGAAGCTACCTACCTGTGTTAGTGTATTTCAGTTGTATGATCTGTCCACAATAAATTAAGCTGCATCTTTCCCCCGGTGGAATTAGCTTTGCCAGTTCTACAACTGACCTCTTCCTGAGTGCCCAGCACCTTTTACTTTGCTCTGTTCTGTGGGGAGATGGCACCTCCTGCCAGGCATTGTCATGCACACTGCTGCATTCTCTCAGTCTTTTGAGGCAGCAATTATCTAAGAATCTGACCTGAATCCAGCAGGAATATTTGGCCACCTTGCCACGTTAAAATGCCTGCTTGGCTGATGTCTTTTAGGCACATTTGATAATTAAAGCTGGAGGGTATGGTGGACATATATGATTCAGTACATCTGCAAATGCCCTTTACGTTTTTCTAAATATTAACGATACTGGCTGCAAGTATCCCTCTGAGGCCTCCCTTTTTGTCAAGGCTAAGCAATGGAATGTTTCAACTTCTAAAGTGCTACTGGAGGAAATGGGTAAACAGACAACCACCAGATATGACAAGAGAGGACCTCAGTGCAATGTCTCATCAGAGGGACCTGTTTTACTACTACTATCTACATACTGTTTTGACACTAGACGTAATATTTCAGGATCTGATTATGCTAACTGTAGCTTTAATCTTCCATAAATCTCACACCAAGAACTTGGGATAATACCAAATTCTGACACTATACTGCAGCATTGGTTTGGGCACTGCTGAGGTGCTTTGGATAAGATGTTAAAACAAGGTTCCTTCTGCCAATCTTAGGTAGCTGTCCAGGTGACAATTAAATAATCCCATGCCACTTACAACAGTAATGGGTTTTCCCAGTGTCCTGGCAGATCCCCACCCCCGCCAATCAGTAAAACAGATTCATTTAACTTTACCCCCCAGATACATCTGGAAACTAGTCACAGTTTAATGTACCTTCTGTAGTCAAAATGTACAAATGATCAAATCCAGAGCTTTACAGCTACTACCTTCAACAGCGGCCACAACTTAAATGTGAGCACTGATATGGCTGTACTGGAGTCAGCAAAAGTAATACATAGACTAATTCATGAGTGCCTGTACACAACGAGACTGTTTCTCCACAGAGGGCATGTTATGACAGCATAGAGACCTCGAGAGATCTCCATGATGTCATCACATGCCTGAGATGGAAACACAGCCTTAGTAGTGTATTGGAATCTATACATTGTTTTATATAGTGTATGCTTTTCCTCTAATATTTCAACCCCAGTCAGTCTGTCAACAGTACCTTGAATAATTTCTCCCACTCACTCGAACACCTTACTGTGCCTGCAACCGTGTCACTACTAAGGATCTGTCACTCTCACTCCCAACTGTCTGTCCCCAGCCATAGTGTTAAGTAACAAAAAAATAAGATGAACAGTTTGGTAGTATGGAGCCATCGATGGCTGTCCATGTCCGAACTTCTTCAGTCACTTGCTTGACGCCTGCTAAACAGCACCGCCATGTTTCAAGTTTTTTCAAAGCTGCATCTTCAACCAATCAGATGGTATGTCAAGGCTGAAAAGTTGTTGCGGTATCAATGTGATGTCAGAACAAAAGCACCACAACTTTCCATGACCTTTGAACTGTACCACAACAGCATTTTGGAATGTATGGAAACCCATTCACAATAGGGACCAACCCTACACTACATGTACACTGTAATCACCCAAAGATGGCTTAAAGATCAATGGCAAAACCACCTTTATCAAATAAAACAAAATGCTTTGTTATGATTTTTTTTTAATAAAAATTAATCAAATAATCCATCACCTAAGGGTTGTGTGTGATTTCTTCCTTTTAGTAACAATTTTCAAAGATTCACACGTGCTGTCTCTACTGAATAAACATCCCATTTTTTTTCTCTGATCTCAGAGCAGAGCTGACTGTCACGGACATCGTTCAAGGAGTGATACACAGATACATAGACAGTGTCAGCAGATAAGGGCCTATGGCCCACCCAGTCTGCCCATTTGAGCTTGTAAGTTCAGTTTATGTTTTCCAAGAAGTCTGTTGCCCCTTACCCCTGACCTCCAGAATTCCTTTATGTCTATCCCATGCATTCTTAAATCCCGTGATCGTTTCAGCCCCCACCACTTCCTCT
The DNA here is from genome assembly GCA_016271365.2 of Neoceratodus forsteri. NCBI lineage: Eukaryota > Metazoa > Chordata > Ceratodontiformes > Ceratodontidae > Neoceratodus > Neoceratodus forsteri. Next base: position 762,319,094 of record CM057453.1, read on the forward strand.
GGCAGGGTGTTCCACTTGTCCACCACCCCTTCTGTGAAGAAATTCTTTCATGTTTCCTTTGAATGTCCTCCCTACAACTTCATCCCATGCCCTCTAGTCCTGGAACATCTTTTCACTTAAAAATAGTGTATTCCTGCACCCTGTTCCTCCCTGTAAGATACCTGTATGTCTCTATCATATCCCTCTCTCCTCCCTCCTCTCCTCCTCCAGGGAGTACATGTTCAGTTCCTTTAACCTGTCCTCATAGGACTTGTGATGCAATCCATGCACCATCTTTGTTGCCCTCCTCTGAACCTTCTCTACCCTGTTTATGTCCTTACGTAGGTAAGGTCTCCAGAACTGTACACTGTACTCCAGGTGGGGCCTCACTAGTGTCTTGTATAGTGGAATTATGACCTCCCTTTTCCTGCTGGTGATGCCCCTGCCTATGTATCCCAGCATCCTATTTGCTTTACCTGCTGCCTTGTCACACTGTTTCCCTGCCTTGAGGTCATCAGAGATGATAACCCCAAGATCCCTTTCCTGCTTGGTGCATGCTATATCCTCACCCCCAACTGATATATTGTGCCAGGGTTTTTGTGCCCCATATGCAATATCTTGCACTTCCTTGCATTGAATTTCAACTGCCAAACCCTGACCATTCTTCAAGTTTCTGCAGGTCGCTTCTCATTCTGTCTACACCCTCTGGTGTGTCTACTCTGTTACAGAGCTTTGTGTCATCAGCGAACAGTGAAATTCTGCCTTCTAGGTCCTGCAATGTCACTGATGAAGATATTGAATAGGACCAGTCCCAGCACTGATCCCTGTGGTACCCCACTGGTCGCTCTTCCCTCTGTGGAGTGACAGCCATTTACCACTACCCTCTGTGTCCTGCCGCCCAGCCAGTTACCTAACCACCACACTACTGTCCTGCCCACACCCATATTCCCCAGTTTGTGCAATAGTCTTCTATGTGGCACAGTGTCAAAGGCCTTGCTGAAGTCCAGATAGGCCATGTCCACTGCCCTCCCCTGATCCACCTCCCTAGTCACCCAGTCAAAAAATTCAATGAGGTTGGTCTGACATGACCTCCCCCTGGTGAAACCATGCTGCCTTGGGTCCTGCAGTCCATTGACAACCAGATGTTCCACCAATCTCTCCTTCAGTAGTGCTTCCATGATCTCCTCCACTACCGAGGTGAGGTGAGGCTGACTGGTCTGTAGTTCCCCGCTTCCTCTTTGTTCCCACTTTTGTATAAGAGGACTACATCTGCTATCCTCCAGTCTTTGGGTACCTCCCCTGTTTCCAGTGATCAGCTTAACAGGATAGCCAGAGGTTCAGCCACCACCTCTCTTAGTTCTTTAAGGACCTTGGAGTGCACCCCATCTGGCCCCATTGCTTTATCAACTCTTATTACTTCCAGTTCCTTCAGGACCCTTTCTCATGTAAAGGTACTTGTGTCCATTTCTGCACCATTCTCACCCCTTGTACTCCGTTCAGACCCATTGCCCTCCTCTTCCTCAGTAAAGACTGAGCAGAAATACCTGTTCAATATATCAGCTTTACTGTTGTCATCCTCCACACAGCCCCCATCCTCCCCCTTCAATCTCACTATCCCTCCCTTTGCCTTTCTTTTTTCACTTATGTACCTGTAAAAGGTTTTGTCCCCTCTACCCACTGATTTTGCAATGTGTTCTTCTGTCTGAGCTTTGGCTTCCCTTACTGACCTCCCTGCCTCCCTTTGCTTCTCCTGGTACTTCTCCCTATCCCCTTCTGCCTGTGTCTTTTTGTATTGCTTGAATGCAATCTTCTTGGTGTTCACTTTCTTTGCTACCTCTTTGGAAAACCATAATGGTCTCCTCTTCCTTTTCCTCTTGCTAACCTGCTTAATACATAATTCTGTTGCTATTGTAATCCCCATTTTAAATACTGCCCACTGTTCCTCAACCTGATTCCTGCCCCATTCCCCTTAATGCCTCTTTCAAGTATCTCCCCATTTTCCCAAAGTCTGCCCCCTAAAATCCAGGATATGTGTTTTTGTGTGGTTTGGTTCTGCTCTTTCTCTGATTTCAAACCGCAATGACTGGTGGTCACTGTTCCCCAGGTGCTCCCCCACTGTTACCCCCCATCACACTATCCCTGTTTGTGAGCACAAGGTCCAGTATTGCCTTCTGCCGAGTTGGTTCCATGACCAGTTGCTTGAGGAAGGCAACCTGAAGGGAGTCCAGGATAAATCTGCTCCTAGTTGATGCTGCTGCTGGGATGCTCCAGTCCATGCCTGGAATACTGAAGTCTCCAACCAGTACTACCTCACCCTTGTATGCCATCCTTTGAATGGCTAGCATCAGCTCCCTATCTGTTTCTTCCTCCTGGGCTGGTGGTCTATAGACCACACCTGTGCGGATGGCTGGCCCCATTTTCCTTTCCAATAAACCCACACTATCTCTCCATCATTTTGTTCCTCCTGGATCTCTGTGGCCCTTATGCCATTTTTCACATACAGTGCCACTCCTCCTCCCTTCCTGCCTGCCCTGTCTCTTCTGAATATGTTGTAGCCAGGTATGGCCATCATGTCAATGACAGCCGCACCTGTGTAATGCTGGTGTGACTGATGGCTTGAGACAATCAACATAGGCTTTGAGGATGACTAAGAAGAAAAAAAAATCACAAGCTTCCTAGTTGTTTCGATGATTATATGCATTTCCCCCACTTGTTAATAAACAACAGTGAAGCACACACCGTTTAGTTTTAAATCTGTTTCTGTATCACACGCAAACTTTAAACACTGCCGCTCATAGAAACAAAGATGACGGCTGATAAGGACCATGTGGCCCACCTAGTCTGACCCTTTTCCCTACCTAATGCAATACTGCAGATCCTAGTTGATCTGCAGCTTACCCTCTCTTCCCTACTGTGAGAGTACTCTTATGTCTATCCCATGCACTCTTGAATTTCCCAACCGTTTTTGCCCCCACCACCTCCACAGGGAGGCTGTTCCAAACATCAACTACTCCTTCTTTGAAAAAGTACTTCCTCACGTTGCCCCTGAGCCTATCCCCCCAGCCTCACATCATGCCCCCTTGTTCTTGTACACCTTTTACGAAAGATGCTACCCTCCTGTACCTTGTTTATACCCCTGAGGTAACTGAATGTCCATCATATTCCCCCCTCTCTCTCCTCCAGGGAATACATACTGAAGTCCTCTAGTCTCCTCATATGACTTTTGGTGCAATCCTTGCACCATTTTTGTTGCCCTTCTCTGGGCTGCCTCTATTTTGTTTATGTCCTTCCGGAAATGCAGCCTCCAAAACTGGACACAGTACTCCAGATGAGGTCTCACTAGTGATCTGTACAGTGACATAACCACCTCCTTTTTTCTGCTGGTGATACCTCTCCCTATGCACACTAGCATCCCACTGGCTCTCCCCACAGCCTTCTCACATTGTTTTGTTACCTTTAGATCATCAGCTAGGATTATCCCCAGGTCCCTTTCTTGATTGGTGGACACAACTACCTCTCCCCCCATCTTTTACTCCTCCCTTGGATTTCTGTGCCCCAAATGCATGATTTTTCACTTCTTTGCACCAAATCTTAGCTGCCACACTCTCGACCACTACATAAGCATGCTTAGGTATTTCCTCATCTTTTTCACCCCCCTGGAGTGTCAACCCTGTTGCAGATCTTGGTATCATCTGCAAAGAGGCATACCTTCCCTCCAGCCCCTCTGCAATATTGCTTATGTAGACATTAAAGAGGACTGGCCCCAGCATGGATCCCTGAGGCACTCTGCTGGTCACCCCCCTCTCCTCAGATTGAACGCCATTTACCACCATCCTCTGTGTCCTGTCACTCAACCAGTTTTTGACCCAGTTTATCACCTTGTGGCCCACTCCCAGGCTGCCCAACTTATTTACCAACCTCCTGTGTGGGATGGTGTCGAAGGCCTTGCTGAAATCTAGGTAGGCCACATACACCGCCCCTCCCTGATCTACTTCCCGGTCACTCAGGCAAAGAAATCCATCCAATTTGTTTGACGAGACCTTCTCACTGCGAATCCATGCTGCCTTGGATCCTGTGCTCCGCTGGACATAGGTGCCGGAACAGGGGGTGGGCCACTAAGGCCATGGCCCTACCACTTTCATAAGTGGTCCTATTAGTTTTTGCATTATTACTAGGGGAGAATTTACCACTTACATCCTTGGCCCTACCATTTTTCAGATCGTTCTGGCACCAGTTCAAGAAACATCATTTCTTTCCTTTAGCAGTGACTCCATTAATTTTTCCACCACCGAGGTCAGACTGACTGGCTTATAGTTGCCAGCCTCTTCCCTGTTCCCACTTTTGTGGCGAGGGACTACATTTGCCCTCCTCCAGTCCCCTGTAACCACCACTGTCTCTACTGATTTGTTGAATAGGGCTGTTAGTGGTGCTGCCAGCACCTCTCTAAGTACTTTTAATATTCTGGGATGTATCCTATCCAGCCCCATAGTTTTGTCCCCTTTCAGATTCTCGAGTTCCTCTAGAACTCTTTCCTCCGTAAATAGGCTGGTATCCATCTCTCTCCCATTGATGCCCCTATCACCCAATAGTGGTCCTTCTCCTTCTTCTTTGAATACTGATGTTATCCATGGTCTAGCACCCCTGATTGTACCCCCCACCTCACAGGCAACAACCTATATGTAGGTACATGTACTAACCTTAGGACAAAGATGCATCATATAAGCCAAAGTGTCAGGATTTGTGTTCTACTAATGCATATTATGCTGCGTTATGTTTTACTGATATATTTTAGCTATGAGAGATGCTTTTTACTCTATTTTTACTGTATTCTTGTAAGTAAGGCAACAGTGCCATCTTTAGTGCTTGTGCATCACTGTAATTCAACTGACCTTGAGACTTCTAGAAGCTCTACTGTGTTACATTATCTATGCAAGCTAAGCAACTTCTCATGTTAGTTAGGATAGTTACTCAGGCCACCTGTTTTTGGCCAATTATATACACTTTTCATGTATCTTCTTTAGCTGTTACCACAGCAATTATCAGGGTACAAGACCCTTTGTAGCATGTAACTTCTCTGAGACGAGAGACTGCATTATCTAGGTAAGGAAAACTGTTAGTTATCCCAGTGATTACACTGCTGGTAGTAAGACTGTATTATTGCTCTGTAATTTCATTTATTACATGAGTACCACTTGTCTGTTGTCTTGTCCTATTGTGCCGTTCCACCAAGAATCCGAGAAGGTAATTTATTACCAAGTTACACTGAACAAAAATATTTGTTCAGGACTGTTGCTTTTTCTAGGTCCCTCTACACCCCCCAACACACACAACCCTACCCCTCCCTTTAACCTCACAATCCCAGCACTGGTATTCTTTCTTTCACTAATGTATCTGAAAAAGGTCTTGTCTCCTTTCTTCATTGCCTGGGCTATTTTTTCCTCCGTTTGCACTCCTGACTGCTTTCCTCACCTCACTCTGCCTTTCCAGATACAGTTCTAGACTACCCCCCCCCGGTGTTTCCTTGTGTGTGCCTCCTGAAAGCTAGCCTTTTCTCTCTTACCTTCCGGGCCACATCTTTTGAGAACCATAGTGATTTTTTTTCTTTCTCTTTGTTTTGCTTAGTTGCCCAACACCAAGGCTTGTTGCCTCTGTTATGGCTCCCTTAAGGTTAGCCAACTGTTTCTCTACATCCCACCCCTTCTTCTTCTTATCCTGCCAGGGCTTCCTTGAGACATTCCCCAATTTTTGCAAAGTCAACCAGTGTGAAATCCAGGACACCTCCACGGTTCTCACACTGAACCACACCGTACAATGATCACTGGACCCCAGGTGGCTACACACCACTACATCGGTGACTCTGTTCCCATTGGTGAGCACCAGGTCCAATATTGCTCCTTCTCTGGTGGGTTCCACCACAAGCTGCTTGAGGCACACCCCATGCATGGCACCCAGGATGCCTCTGCTCCTGACTGTGGCTACAGCCAGAGTGCTCCAATCCACATCAGGCACATTGAAGTCTACCAGCAACACTTCACCTTTGGTTGTCATTTTGTGGATGGCTTCCACTAGTACCCCTGTCCATCTCCTCCGTCTGTGCTGGAGGTCTTCAGGTCACACCACTGCGAATGGCAGTGTCATTCCCAATCTCCAGGGTGACCCACTATGATTCCGCTCCCTCCTGTATTCCCTGAACTACAGTTGCTTTAATTCCTTCCCTTACATAGACAGCCACCCTCCACCCTTTTTTCCAACGCTGTCTTTTCGAAATAGAGTGTAACCTTGTATGGCTATTTCCCATTCATGGTTCCCGCATACCATGTCTTGATAACAGTGAATGTCCAGGTCTGCCTCTGCCATCAAGGCCACTAGGTCCGGGATTTTATATCCCAGGCTGCGGGGATTCATACAAATACTGCTTGCCTGTTTTAAACTCACAAATCCATGCAGTGTTGTTGTTTCCTCAGTCATTGCATCAATTATTAGGTAAAATTCATTGCTATAGCTAATTTAGAACATTTCCAGATTATGCATTTGAGTGAAATGCCTGACCGAGATGTGTTTGTACACTGGTATCAGTGCAGTAGATACTGGTGGTGCTAATACTGCGCAAGTGGTGACAGTATCTTATTCCCACATTCTTTTTATGTAGACAGCTTTATACTGATATCTAATCAACAGCAGTACACTGCTTCATGCAACCTGCCTATTCAGCAGTCTTATTTATTTCATTATTTTATATGGCATGAAACGTTTTCTCTTGAAAGCCTCAGTGATGCAGGCATATTCACTGGGATTGTCATATAATGTGCTGGCGATGAGACTTCGCTCAATGTTGTTTTTCGCTCAGCATAAATTGCTGGGACCTGCTGCATGCTGCTTTGTAAGTCTAGCAGTTACAATGTATATAAATCACTTGGGAACCTACAGTACCTTCACACTTTTGCGGAGTCTTTCGGCAAAGAAAGCAGGAGTGTTTTTCACACATTTAACTGTAAAGAAAGTAAGACAAAGGTTAATCTAGTACTTTACACCACCAACAATAGTAACAGCCCTTGTTCTGATTTGTAATTTGTGAGCACCAGTTAAGTGCCTCAGCTCATCAAGGCACCACAGCAGATTTTCTGGGAAACCAGACAAAAGCGCTGTGGGGCACCAGCTTTCGGTACTAACAGTATTTCCACCACTAAGAAAAGTAATCACAATAACAACTTAATCGGAAAATACCAATTTTCTTTAAGATAGCGAAACTCGCCTCAAAATGTTTCACTTACCATGCAGTCTGACTTTGCTCTCTGAGCCTGGGACAGAATACATAGGCTGCAGTAGCAGGATCAGCATCCAATTTGTATGCATCCTGCCTCGGGGAGGAAGAAGGCCTGCCGATGGTGCAGTACTACCCCCTGGTGACCCTAGGGGATGGAGTCATGTGAGAAGAAAAAAGGGATCCACTGGATGCCTCCCTGCTGCTGACGTAAAACAGGCCTTCCGATTTCCTGGCCTGGGGATGCCAATGTCTAGCTCTGATTCAAAGGCATGCAGAAAGGTGGATAAGCATGACCAGAAGGGAAGGGAGTTTGGTGATGCTAACAGCCAACATGGTCGGAAGGATGAAATCCTTCCTACCCCCATATCCATTAGGGCCCATGCCAGGTGCTCACCTGGCCGACCTCAGAAGTCTCCGCCTCTATGCCCCCCCATGGCTGGCTAGAACTGGACCTCCAGGGAAGTTTATGGATTGGCCTCCCATGGGCCCACTGTGGCATGCAATCCACAGAGGGAATTACAGGCATGCTGGGTCATCAGGGGCTAGATAAGGGCGTTGATGTCTGGAGAACTACTAGTGTTGGAAGAGGTAGCTCAAGGAGATGTAAAGAGGTCCTATCTAGGCTGCACTGAGGGAAAGTGAGAACAATAGAATAGTTATAGGGGAACAGTCAAGGTCCCAGCCACACACCTACATATTATGGCTGCCCCCAATCAGGACAGTTTGCTCAGTAAATACTTTTTTTGTTTTCTCGGAGGCTCATAACTTACTTGTATCTGACTGAGCCAGCTACCCCCAAGCCCTGATATTTTTGGCACTGCGCCGCTCCAGGCACATCCCAGAATCCCCTGTGGCCACGCAAGTGAAGGGCTGTGGCCATGGGAAAATTCAATTGCTGGCAATATTGTGAAGAGCTGTAAGATGCATGTGCCGTTCTGTAATCTTTCCGACATTTTAAATTATTCTCCACCTCTGGCCTTTAAACTCTTACACTCTATTAGATATCTGGATATTTGTTCCTGACATGCATATTGATAACAGTGTGGAGATGTAAGGCAAGTACAGGTTTTCTGCACGTATTCACTTTAGTATTTTACTGTTGGACTAATTTGTTATTCCATTCCTTGAGAAATGGAATGCAATTCTTTTGCTGTTCATATCGCAGACGATTTGGCTTTAAATACGATAAAAATGGTAGCTAGCAGATTCTGCATTACCTCCTCTGGCAGGAATAAATACTTTAATCTAAATTTAGAGAATGGAGATTTATATGTAAAAGACAACAGGCAGAGAACACCTATGCAGGAAGCTCAACCTGTATATCATAATGTTTGATGGGTTTGGGGGCGACAGGATCAACCAGCTACAAGTAAGTTTTATAAGACTCCGACAAAAAAAAAAAAAAAAAAATTTTACTCAAAATGTTCTGATCAGGGACTGTCCCAACATTTAGATGTGTGGGTGGGATCATTACTGTTCCCCTTTTAAAAGAATTTGAAAGTGACAGAAACAAAGGAAAACAGATGAGATTTCTGACCTCTATCCCGCAAAACAGTACCTGGTTTATAACATTCAGCGTGGAATAAAGGTGCTTATCTAATGAATTTTGAAAGATTTTTAGAAGGGTGGTAATGGAGAAAGACAGGAAATTTAAATTCAGTCTTTACTGTGCATTCTGAATGTGAAAGCCACCAAGTAATTTCCTCTACCATATGTTGCAACCATAAAGTTTAAAAGACAGCAAGTGTTAAATGTTTAAGAATATTCCAGAAAATGTAGGTTTGTGTGACCAAGGTCAAATATATACCACAATACAAGTATTTTACACGGAATGAAACAATGTATAAGTCTATTCGTTATAAGAAGAATAAATTGGAAAGTGCTACAGGACAGGGGAAGACTTAACCTTAGACCTGTATCTTGATGACAGTAATTACTTGATTACATGATATCTTACTGTAAGTCCAGTATCAATTTATGAATTCTGCCACCCCACCCCCCCCGGCGACGCTAAATGAAACTTCACTATAGCAACCCTGCTGTCTCAGACCATGACCAGACTACTGTGGAGTCTGGAGGTCAGCACTCGCCCATGTAAGCATTTTATTTTATTTTTTTTGGGGGGGGGGGCAGTGAGCCTACTGGTTTTACTTGGAGGTCATAGAGTGCTTTGGGGTGTTTTTTCATACTTAAAATGTTTTCATCACAAGCTGTTCAAAACATCACAACTTACCAATTGCCAAAAGCACATCTTCCAGTTTCCCAGACATTTCACTCTTGATGCTCTCTTCAATGCTCTTATTGCATATTTTCTTGTACTCCTCAAAAGCTGCAGTAATGCAATGGCCAGAATTCGTTAATATAAAAATTCAACGTATGACGAACATGCTGCAGAACATTTAACATCTAGCGATATATTTTCTATGCAAAAAACTATGTTAATGCACTATTAGGGCTCCTTATAATTATACTTTCTCAAAAAGTGAGGGTACTGGACTTTAGCAGAGCTGACTTTGGCAAGATGGGAGAGTGCCTCAGAAAAGCACTAGCAAACAGGCTAGAAGGAGGTGTGGAGCAACAATGGGGAATCATCAAAACTGCCACCACAGAGGCAACAAGCCTTTGTGTGAAGCAAATAAACAAATCAAAACGAAAGAAAAAGCCACTATGGTTCTCAAAAGAGGTGGCTGTGAAAGTCAGGAAGAAAAAGATAGCATTCCGGAAGTATAAGGAAACACAAAAGGAGCAGGACAGAGAGCTGTACCAGTTAAGGCAGAAGGAAGCAGGGAGGGAAGTCAGAATAGCAAAGGCCCAAACTGAGGAAAAGATAGCCAACTCAGTTAAGAAGGGGGATAAAACCTTTTATAGGTACATCAGCGAGCGTAGAAAGACAAAGGGAGGGATAGTGAGGCTGAATAGAATGAACGGTGGGTGGGCAGAGGGGGACAGTGAAAAAGCAGGAATACTGAACGAATATTTCTGCTCAGTATTCACAAAAGAGGAGGGGGAAGTGCCTAATCCAATTAACAGAAGCACTCTTGATAGGGGGGTCGATCCCAGTCCTTTCACAGAAGAAAGGGTTCTGCAAGAACTCCTAAAACTGAAGGTGGACAAAGCAATGGGTCCTGATGGAATTCACCCCAGAATTCTAAAAGAATTAAGGGAGGAACTAGTGAAACCACTGGCTACTCTTTTTAATAAATCATGGGAGGATGGTGTGGTACCCAAGGACTGGAGGAAGGTGGATGTGATTCCCTTCACAAAAGTGGGACCAAGACAGAGGCAGGAAACTACAGACCTGTCAGTCTGACCTCTGTGGTAGGGAAAGTGATGGAGTCACTTCTGAAGGAAAGAACAGTTGAGTACCTAGAGGACAGTGGAGCACAGGACCCAAGGCAGCATGGATTCACCTTGGGAAGGTCATGTCAGGCAGATCTAATAGATTTCTTTGACTGAGGTAAAGTAGTAGACCAGGAGGGGCTGTGGATATGGTCTACTAGACTTTAGCAAGGCATTTGACACAGTCCCACACAGAAGATTAATAGTCAAATTAACCAGCCTGGGAGTGGGTCCCAGGGTGGTAGCCTGGTAAAACATTGGCTGCACAACAGGACACAGAAGGTAATTGTAAATGGAGTCCACTCTGAAGAAAGAGAGGTTACTAGTGGGTACACCGTGGTTCAGTATTGGGTCCAGTCCTTTATAATGTCTTCATCAGTGACATTGCAGAGGACTGGAAGGAAAAGTATGCCTTTTTGCAGATGACACAAAGATCTGCAACAGGGTTGATACACAAGGAGGCGTGGAAAGGATGAAAAGGGACTTGGCAAGGTTGGAGGAATGGTCAGAAGTATGGCGGCTAGGATTCAATGCAAAGAAGTGCAAAATAATGCACCTGGGAAACAAGAACCCAGGGGAAGAATACACAATGGGTGGGGAGGTAGTAACAACAACAAAAAAGGAAAGGGACCTGGGGGTAATCATATCAGATGACCTGAAGGTTAGCAAGCAATGTGAGAAGGCAGTAGGGAGGGCTGGGGTATACTGGGATGTATAGGGAGGCATCAGCAGCAGAAAACAGGAAGTTGTTATCCCTCTGTACAGACAGTTGGTGAGACCCCATCTGAGTACTGTGTCCAGTTCTGGAGACCCCATCTCCGCAAGGACATAGACAGGATAGAGGTAGTCCAGAGGAGGGCAACTAAAATGGTGCAGGGTCTGCAAGAGAAGCCGTATGAGGAGAGACTAAAGGAACTTAATATGTATACCCTTGAGGAAAGAAGGAGAGGGGGGACATGATAGAAACTTTTAAGTACCTCAGTGGAATCAACAAAGTCCAAGAGGGTAGCATCTTTCAGAAAAGAGACTTGCAAGAACAAGGGACACAATTTAAAGACAGAAGGAGAGGCGGTTCAGGGCAATGTGAGGAAGTATTATTTCACAGAGAGGGTAGTGGATGCATGGAACAGCCTTCCTGAGGAGGTTGTGGGGTCTAAAACTGTGGGAGAATTCAAGAATGCATGGGACAGACATAAGGCAATTCTTGTGGGGTAGGAAGAAATAGGCTGTTGGTTAACTAGGATCTACGGCCTATCCTGTAGGTAGGGAAATGGGCAGACTAGATGGGCCAAGCGGTCCTTATCTGCCATCAAAGTCTATGTTTCTAAGTAGGGAAATGCTATGTAAAAAAAAAAAAAAAAAAACTATTAATGGACCATTAGGGTTCCAGCATCAAAAGTAGAGAAATGAGACCTTGGCGTTACCAACCCAAGACCCCACTCCCACCCTCGGCTCCCAACCCTAACACTCAACCCGTAACCTGCATGCAGGAACAGGTGTGAGGGGTGTGCCTTGGGGGTTGTGAACCCTAATGCTCACCCCATTCCAAGAGTAAGTAGGCTAAAATGGGTACAGAATAAGAGAATGGCACACCTGTTCCTGTATGCAGGTTATGGGTGGGGTGTTAGGGCTGGAAGCAAAGGGTGGGGGAGGGGTCTTAGGATTGGTAACCCTAAGATCCAATTTCCCTACTTTTGATGCTGGAAACCTAATGGTCTATTAATTAAGTTTGTTGCATAGAATTTCCCTACTTTTTGAGGAAGTATAATCATAAGGAACCCTAACAGTGCATTAATGAAGTTTTTTTGCATAGAATTTCCTTACTTTTTGAGAAAGTATAACCACAGCCTTAGTGGCCAATGGAAGCGCAGGGCCCAAGCATGCGCTCCCGTCTATCCAAAAGCGTAGAGAGATTTTAATTAGCCCTCATTTCCCCTGTGGGAGCATAGGGCCCTTTGGGCCCTGCACTGTCATCAGTCCATAATGCTACATGTCCATGTGGGTTGCAAGCGCCCCTCATTTACGTACAGGCAAATCAGTACAGATGTCACGTTGTGAATGTATGGCACAGTATCACAGTCACCTTAGCCCCATTCAGTAAATTTCACCCTCAGCTGTAAACAAGGCCTGGAAACAAAGCCGCGAGTCCATATTTCACAGCGTTTTTGAGATATAGCTGCCAAAATGTGCCCCAACCATTACAGTGTTATCCTATGGGAAATTACGAAACTTCAAATTCTTATAACTATGCAGCACATGAAAATTTTCTTACCAAACCAGCAAAAGGCTCATCTATGGGGCAAGCGCTTTGTACCCTGAAAATTTCAGCCCATAAGTGCAAACTGTCTCTTTGCAATGAAATGACAAAGAAACAGACATACAAGAAAAAGCAGTGTCACAAATTGCAGCAATACCCCAATTATTTTGTGAAACAGTGCCACAATTTGCAGCAAAACCCCCAGTGTTTCGGGAAAGAGTGCTGCAATTTGTGGCAGAACTCAGCAGTTTTGCAAAAGTACTTTTGCAAATTGCAGCACATAGTGCCGCAATTTATGAAAGCAAAAACAGCACAATTAAAATAAACATTTCTGGGTATTTTTGGGGCACAGTAAGCACAGAATCAGATTCCTCGGGCCCCGATTATGATTAGTACTGGGGTACTTGGGTCTCATGTTTGACGCACTCATACCACAATGTCACTTCCCTTTGGTGCACTGGCTCTTCGTATTCGCTTTTAACTTGAGATCGGAAAGTTATTTTAGATTGCAATACAGATGTTCAGTTAACAGATGTTCTGTCATTTCAAGATAGGAGAGACCAACCGGGGGGGAGGGGTACCTGTAAATTTACAGGTATCTTGGTAGGCCAATCCAACATCTGTCTGTATGTCTTTCTGTCTATCTGAGAAGAGGAGCTAGATTTTCCCTATAAAATAAGTACATGTTTGCACACATACTTATTGTGGGGGCAGGGTATGACCGAAAACTGCTATTACTATGGAAGGCAGTATAGTGTTGTGGTTAAGAGGACTGGGCTGCAAACTTGGAGACCTGGGTTTGAACCCCACAGCCACCACTTGTGTGACCATGAGCAAGTCACTTAGCTTTCCTGTGCTCTCAGGACATGCCTGGAAACAAGCCTTGGCTTAGTGCGTCTTTCTTGGCCAAAAATTGTAATTTAAAAGAAATACTGTGTTTATCTCACTCCGTGATGAGGGATTCCTATGACAAAAGGGTATATATTATTGTTGTACTGGTTATTAGCTATTAAGCAGGTAAAAAGTCAAAGCGTTGCCCACTGCTGTTAGAACTGTGGCACACGGGGGTACCTATGGGTTCGGGTCTCACCACTGCCACAACTCTTGCATCATGGCAGCCCTGAGCCATTGTTACCAGCAATAAAAACTGCAGATAACCCAGCAGCTAGAATCAGGGCCCCACTGAAACCTACCTACCTGGATCTATCTCTCTCAGCAATATCCCTGCACAAATATGTACCTCTGTACATTAATGACACCCTCCCCAACAGTAGTGCAGGATCTCACAATTAAAGGAAATAGAAGTGACATCCTCAGAGTCTCTAACTAGCTCCAAGCCCCCCCACCCCCAATAAAAAAATAATAATATACAGTATGTGATACTTTTTCGACGTAAACGAGCCCAGCGGCCTGTGATGTGCAGCCCCCACAGCCTGTACTGTGTAGACCCTGGCAGCTGCAGCAGTAGTAGTACAGTGTTCGAGCCCCTCTCTAAATAAGTAATGCTTTATCTGCATATGGTCCTGGCATTTGGCTGCACGGGGAATTGGGAGTGGAGAGGAGAGAGAGAGGCAGAAACAGCCATTTTATAAAGGGCACAGTGTGTTTATCTTTCTGCTATTTACTGACTCTAGAATGGACTGTTGAGCTCGCATGGCAAATGGATTAAGGGGAAGGGGGAGCTGAAACGCTCCGACTCCTTACCAGTTCCCAGAATGGTGCACAGCCCGAATGGTTTTGTTTTGAATCACCCCTGCAGAATGTGTGCACAGTGCACAGGTGACGGACCTTTCTGCAGCGGGGGAGAGAGAAGGTTCATTCCTTCTGTGGATGCTCTTTGCCCCCACAACATTCTGAAGCCATACTATATCCCTCAACCTCTCAGCATTAAGCTGCTTAGCAGGGCCCTTTGACATGCAATGCCAGTGACCAGAATGTGTAATTCAGTCTTAATGTACAGAATAATGAAGATTGCAAACAGTGACATCATGTGTTAAGAAATGCTTCCAGAAAATTACTTTCATTTTTTTTGTTGGTTAGAAAGTCCAGACCTGGCTGCAGCATTATGTGGCACATCAACATATCTTCAAGGAGCAACTTGGGGGACATTTAGGTGTTAGAAGTGTTTGTCCTATATGGAAATGCATGACACTTGAGTGGTAAGGGCCTGGTGTAGTCGAGTGGCTTTCAGCTCACTGTAACACTTCCTTTTTTCTTGGCACAAAACTGCCTGGCCACAATTTCTGGAGGAATCACTAGAATTTGCAATATTTAATACAGTCTGGTAAATGCCCCTTAATATTCCAGACAGTCAAATTTTTTCCCCAGTATACAAGTGCTGGAAGTTGGAACAACCACACTGCATATACAAAACTGTTATAAGCCACGGCAACAAACCTGCCTTTTTGAAAACACCCTCCTCTAGAATGCCCTCTGCACCCCCTTCGGAAAAATAAATCCCCTGCACACGCTCATATTAGGAAATGGGTGGCATATGTGATGCATGGTGTGTAACCCACAGCATTCATTACTAATGCTCATCTCTGGGTGCTAAATATTGCATGAATTAAAAACCAGTCTCCCACGCCTTACTTTATTTATCATATGACATCCCAACTGAACCGTGTTAATTTTACACACCTCACTGAGGAGCCATTATATTATATTTCTTACACACTTATCTGCTCTACAATAATGTCTTATTGATTTCAGAGAAAATAAACTGGGATATCCCATACAGGAATAGGCCTGAATTGGGTAGATCCTGTGGTACACATTTTTTTAGGTCTCTGTAGTCTAAACTGAATTCTGTTCATCTTTTATCAGGATAGTCACGAGACATAGCCCGTTTTCAGAACCTTACCTGTTTTAAGGTTCCATTATATATAACGTAATGTCCATGCGATGCTCCGAGAAAAATGCTAATATTCAGTAGAAGAAATCTTGAGGGGTGGTGACTGTGAGGGGTGCAGACAGGTACAACCCCTTCCCCAACCCTGATTTGAGTATGTTTAGTAATAACATAAGTGACATCTCTGTGGGTTTGGAATGTTGCACCCTAGAAACTGAGCTGTTCACTTTGCTGTTAGTTTTAACAAATGTAGCTCCACGGACTGCAGATTACTGTGCAGCATTGTAGTTCTGTTTTCAATAAAAAAAAATTATACAATGGCAAGAAAAAATGCTGACCTTTGATTGGTCAGTCTGGGACTGGACCCGTGATGTTATCCCAGCACAACATCACGGGTCTAGTCCCAGCACACAAAATGACCGCATCAAATGTAAAATTGAATTACTTCATGACCGCGATGGGCTCATCTGTCTTTCACACTGCACAGTAGCATCAGCGGTCACTTGCCACTACCACACACACTGGCAAGAAACCGCCCCCCAACCACTGACACACAAACAGTATGCCACCAAATATATGTTTAAAATGGGGAAAAATAAGCAGTTACTACTGGTGTTGATACAGGATGCCCTTACATATAGTGTAATTCTGGACAATCTTACTTATAGGCTTCAATGTTCAAAAAAGTAAGATGTAATCCAAAGTCCATCAACACCCATATATTTATTAAACTCTTTCTTCACACCCATATACATGAGGCAACAGTTTCATGGCTTAACGTCACTTCCTCAGGCCAATCGTATATGAACAGTGTTCCTATAGGAACAGGGCGGCATGGTGCTCGTTTTGAGAGTAATACATCAGGACTTCCAGATCAGTGAAGTTCAAATAAATGACAATTAAGTGTCAACACTGTTCATATACGACTGGCCTGAGAAAGTGATGTTAAGCCATGAAACTGTTGCCTCATGTATATGGGTGTGAAGAAAAAGAGTTTAATAATTATATGAGTTTTGATGGACTTTGGATTATATCTTACTTTTTTATAAAATTTTTGAAAAATAAAAGCTGTTGTCTGAAGCAACGTTTCCATCCCGCTCGCCTGGAGTGACAGCGCTTCCAAATATCAACACTCGCTCGCTATACAGACTTCTCGCTACCACTACATCAGGCTCCCCCCCCCCCAAAAAAACCAAAACAAAGTCGAACCTCTTTATTTGTCCCAGGGCAGACAGTGGGACCGGTCTGGAGTAGCCACCATCTTCTATATGGATCGCGATACACTGCACCACTTTTCACATGAAACGCTCCTGCTCTCCCTCAAATCTCGCAGCACTGAAAGTTCAAGTTCACTGAAACAATTGCGTGAGATGCTACATTTTTTTAAAAAGAGGAAACGAACAGTATATGTGTGGGTGGGGAAGAGCAGTCGGAGAGAAGGGCTCATTCATTTACCACCAGTGCCACCTACTGGCCAAAATGGAACTATTTTATTTCTTGATATATCTCTACAATCATAAATTAACTAAAAAATCTCTTTAAAAATGTTTTTTTCTTTTTTTCTTTTACATAAACGAGCCATTATAATAGCAATAATGCACTCCAGTGTGTGTGTTGTGCTGGGATAATGTCACTTCTGGGGTGATTAATCTCACTCGGCCTGTGGCCTCGTGCCTAATCACCCCAGGCGTGACATTATCCCAGCACAACACACACCCTGTCGTGCATTACTGCTTCACTCAACCACCCTAAATAATTTTGACCACTGAATTCATTCAGCAGCTTTGATAGTTATACTTACGTATTTCTTCCCCTTGCAAACGCCACCAGATTTACTTCTGCAATATCTGTACATCTTTCTGTCTGTCTGCCTGTCAAGTCAGTCAGCTTGTCTGTCTGTCTTAATAGGGCGCTTCTGGTCATATCAGTTCCATCCTCAGAAAAGTGAAGCCTTTTGTGTCTGTCTGTATATCTATCTCAGCAGAAAAAAATAAACTGAAAAGGAGGAGGGAATTTGTTGAGCAATACATGCATGACATGTACAATCCTCTTCTTTTCTCATGTTAAACTTTTTATTAAACATTTTTTCAACACTGATGTGCAATCTTCTTCTGTTTTTTTCTCTCCCTATTCTTTTTCTGAAGAGACCTGAAATCAATTTTAAGGACTTATATAAAGACATGGAGACTTCTGCCACAAGACATACAACCATGTGTTCTTTTTAATTAACTGCTGTCTCCTTTTGGATATCTTTAAAGTTATTTATTTTTCACACCGGGATTATTTAGAGAAAAAAAATAAGTCTCGAGAGATTAGGTCAGTTTTTTCAAGTCCAGTGTGAAATGGGACTCTTGCTTTCCCTAAATTAATTTAAGGGATCCATTAAATCCCATAAAACAAATACTGTATAGAATAATGTGAGAAGAATGCTGGGTAGTGAAGACACATCTACGAGGTCATCTGTGAACACACAGACACACACGTGTGAGTGTGTATGTATGTATAAATAACAGGTATTCTTAAAGGGACACAGTCAACCCCCTTAGGCCTCAAAATATCCCTAGTTTAAAAAACACATTTTTTGATTGTTCACATTCTATGAAGGCTGTTGATGCAGCTGGTAGTTTGATTCAGATCCCTTTTTTCTTTTTAAAAAGTGAAAAACTAACTGTCCAACACACTGGTGTTACCACACCAAAATGTGTTTGTTTACATTTCTTAACCAGCTCCCACTGCATCTTTCTTAGACTCAGGAACACCCCAACACAATCTAGCCACTTAGTATGCAGTGGGAGTGGAGAAGACTACTGTATCACGAGTGACTGCACTGTTTGAGGGATTTTTAATGTTCAGGAAGTGTGCACTAAGAGTAGTTCAATGATATAAAGCAAAGCTGAGCTCAGCTATGCAGTTTGGTTCTAATTAGCGAGGAGGCAGATACAACAATCAGCAACATCAATGAATTTAAGAGAAAACACGATATCATAAAATGTGTGTTTTTACCTAAAAATACTATGTTGCAAAAAAGGTTGACAGTGTCCCTTTAAGTCATACAAACCATTCTTCCATTCAGAATCTATCTGAGGCTGTTGGCAGGAAATATGAACCATTTACACAAGAGGCACCTTGCAATTCTCCTTTTTAAAGGCAGCATGTGCTTTAATTTGCAAATGCAATGCATTTACTTTGATAATCTGTTTTATCCCCATTTCCAAAAATTCACGTTTATTCCTTTTCATCATAATACACACACTGCAGATATTCAAATTTCATGTCTGTAGAGACGCACACTTCCATTGTAATTTTAAAAATATTTGAATAGGCAAAAAAGGAATCGATTTTTCGTGATTGTGAATTTGTAATAGTTATTTAAATCTACTTGATTTTAATGGCTGAATGAGTTTTGCCCCACCCCTAACCATTTCCACAGTCGATAGAATTATTGTTTTAAATGTGATCAGTGTAATGTATTCCAAATATATTTACAGGATGCATGCTTGCTTGTTTTTTTCATCAACTCATGACACCATAGTGCCTTCATAATTTTAAACCCATGCAATTAAACTCGAAAGTAATAAATTGTCAGTGCATATTTTGTTTTCGATCATTTTGCCCAAGTATACCCTCTGTGTTTCATAAGCCTACAACTGTGCACAGCATGTGTGCACAAAGCAGGCTACTCGTTTGCTGTGTATTTTTTTATTCTAGATATTGATGTTACCAGACAAAAATAATGTGTTATTTTATGTGGTTTCCATATCTTAAACTTACAAACAGTATACTATATATGGACTCAGATTTCTGCTGAGCTGTATCTTCCATAACCATGCACTAAACAGTCCTCGGTTTTTAGACCAAATTTAATTTATCCATGTTTGAATCAAAAGACAGCTGTTAATATTTTTTATTGTAATTAGTGGTTAAAAACGGAGTTCGAACTTTGGAGGTAAATACTGCAGTGCAGATCCAAACTTTTATGCAAAACAATATTATACATGCAACTTTTCAAATTATGTTTTCATCATTAGTGGAAGTGGCATCTTACAGCGGCTACATCTCTCACACACACACAATCTTAATACTGGTGTGTGTGTGTGAAATTTAACCAAAGTATATGATGTTACTCACTAAAATAATGCGAAAATTCTTATGAAAATACTGTGATACACTAATAACTAACACTGCAGTGTGAGTTCCATATGACTGGCAGCCGGTGTCTGTGTGCGTATCTAAATGAGCACATAGCTATCTGTCTCTATATACACATCAACCAGAAATGTTTGATTTGAATAAGCAGGTGTAAACAGTGTACTGGAAAAACAGCAAAAAACTTGCAAACCAGTATATTTGTTTGTCTAAACGTTATAGCTCCCTGATCCAAAGGGTATATTTCTATAAATATCTATCCAGGTATTATGGAACACAAAAGTCTATGGACATCTTAAGTGTGAGATGGTGGGTTGTTCAAATGATTTTTTTTCTCCTTGAAGCTGCACTGTGTTACTTTTCAATTTTAGTGTATAAGAAATAAACACAACTGTTCAATTCGGTTTAACAACAGAGGTACTTAAAAAGCCAATTCTGTGAGTATTTAAATCTTTATTTACCCGTAAAAATGCCCTGAGGCATGGGTTATCCCAGAGGATATTGGCCTTGCAGGCAAATTTTAAAGAAAGCACAACTGCACATACCTCAATAATGCAAAGCTTCATGATGCTTTGCATTACTGGGGTATGTACAATTGTGCTTTAATATATGGATTGTTGAAATAATAGGGTGGAAAAGCATACAACAAAATCCTCATAATAGCATCATCCCTGAAGTGATAATACCATACTTGGCAGCTGATAATACTTGCCAATTCCAACTGTCTAGAAATGTTTTGATATTATTGTAGTCTGCTCTGAAGAAGTCCCTGAATTTAGTAATACCCTTTATTGGTTTAATGGCTGGTAACAGAATGTCTAGCTGAACAATGTTATAGACACTACTGCCTAGTGGTCGAAATAACTTGGGACCTACGTATCCAATTCGGTGTTCAAGCATATTAGATCTAGAATATTTTCCTTCTGCCTTCTTGCACCACCTGACTTAAATTTCCTTGATTTATTATTTCGATAAATCTTTTTTCGGATAAGCTAGTTCCAGTTAAATTTTTCCAGTCGATCGTAGGAAAGTTAAAATCACCCAGAATTATGATGTCGCCCTCTGTAACCTTTTCCTCAATTTCATCCAGGAAAATGTGTGCATCATTAATTGATACATTAGGAGATCAATAACCCAACCCAAATGTTAATTCAGCAGCAATATTTAAGATCTTAACCCAGATTATTTCATTATGATTGGTGTCCTTGTTATTTTGTTCAACTTTGATGGGATTTAATTCTTCTTTTATGTAAAAGGCCACACCTCCACCTTTCCTATATTTTCTCTCTTTACTAATCAAAGTATATCCAGGGATATTAAGCCCCCATTCATGTTCAGAAAACCAGGTTTCTGCGATTCCACAAACACCAATATTGTTTTCATGCAGTAAAAGTCTCAACTCAATTTTTTTTAAACTTTGAACATTTGTTAACAGGAGTTCTAAGTTGTTAGTCACAATCATTTTATTGGTACCCAAGGACTCAAAATAGTAGGGTATTAGCAGTACTTTTATTCCCCAATAGTTTACTAAATGTTCTCTCTCCCCCATATGCTTTAGTTTAAAGCACTGTGGATGCTTGCCTTTGTTTTCCCAAGGCAAAGCTTCCCTTTCGGTTCAGATGGAGCCCATCATTGCAATATAGATCCTTATTATTCTCAATTTTCCCAATGTGTTAAACATGGAATATTCTGTCTCAAGCACCAACTTCTCATCCAGTTATTAACAGTCTTGATTTTAAGATTCATTCCCGGAGAAAATCTTGGAACTGGAAGTATTTCTGACAGTGCTACATCAGCCCCTAGATCTACGATTCTGTTTGTAAGGGCCACAAAATCAGATTTAATATTTTGAATGGGATCATGTAAAATGTTGTTTACCACAACATGGACTACAACAAAAGCACTGCCCTCAGACATGTGAAGAATGTCTGGTATCATACGAGTAATATCTGATATTTCTGCTCCTCTAAAACAAGAAAAAGTACGATTAGCTTTATCCAAGTTACAAATGACTGTCTAATTGTTTTATCACTGATTCACCCAATACATAAATTTGGCAGGGAGACGGCACAAACTGGTTTTCATTTTGCTGCTCTGGTACAGTGAGACTTCCCTACTACTAACAGATGTATACTCCATTTTGTTGTTCGTGTCATAGTTTATTTATTTAGTTTTTGTTGACCGGGTAAGTGCACTAGACAAATCACGCTTATTTTCAGGCATGACCCGGGGGGAGGAGGATACAGATGAATGCCAACTGACCTTGAACCAGATTAAGCTGTTGGTGGTATTTTTTTAGTGAATGAAGGAAATTTGGCCAGGACACCGGGGAAGTTCCCCTACTGGCTGCTTGGTTGCCGTCAGTAGGACTCTGTGCTGACGTCACGCTGCGAGATGGCAGCAGTTCCTCAGAGCAAGTTGGAGTCGGAGGTCGATTACAGTGCTACTACTGATATGGAGACGCCTTCGGAGGCACAAAGCTTACCTGATGTATTGTTGATGGATTCAGGCTTGGAAACAGCACCGGAGGTTCAGACGAGTATTCTGGAGGTGGCTGGCGATATTCCAGCGAGCGGGACTGACCTGGGAGTCGGGACATCGGAGACCCCAATCATCAGTACAACAGTGCCTAGCAAGCATGTTCCAGGAAGTGGAGTCGTTATGGAAATCGCACAAGCGGAACAAACATTACCGGAAAATTCAGTGACAGGGACGCATTTGGATGCCGGACTGCGGGTGTCACAGTTAATGCGACGGCGTTTTGGTCTTAAAGAAAAGGCCCCACAAGAAGCTTCTATGGACTGGTCGGAGGATACTGCTTTGTCGGCTGCAGGATGGCGGAAAACGGACACCGGACAGTGGATTCCTGATTCTACATGGACAGATTTTTCCATCGACTCAGCTGAAGATAAGCATGCCACCGATTCCATTTTACTGGGCCCAGGTACAAGTGACACATATTCAAAAAGAGCTGTATTCACTGAGGGTGGGGAGGGTGTTTTGGTTTCTTTGAAACCAGCCACCTCCTTTACTGTTTCAGGGGTTAAGAGTACCAATATTGATCAGCCATTACAGGTAGGGGGTACTGATACTCAAGATAGGCCTCCAATATCAGAATTATTTAAAAATAAATTGGAACAAGCTCCCAGATGTAATGCTGTTAGAATTAGATACAAAGGTGGCCTTACCGAGCATCCGACTAGGTACTATGTGTTTAAACAATTGTTACAGCTTTCTATGGGATTTTCTGCTACAGACTTATATGCATTGATACATGTTTCAAGTGAGGATTCCTTTGATATTAGTTTTCAGTCCCATGTTTTATTAGACAAATTTTGGGATAAGTATACCACCCTTAAATCTACTTCACTATGGACTCCTTTTTTTGTTATACCCCTCACTAAACCTCAAATCCGTTATGTGACCATTATGTTTCGCAATGAGGGGGTTAATGTTAGCGACATTTATCACTGGTTGCAATCTAAATGCGAAATTTTAAGCCCCCCTGAGGCTATATTAGATTCAGAAGGTATCTGGACTGGGAGTTGGAAATTTAAAGTGAGACTTTTTCTAGTTAATTCAGAGATTATTCATCTACCCAATAGTTTCTTTTTAGGTAAAGATAGGGGTGTTTGTTTTTATGGGGGGCAGCCTAGGGCCTGCTATAAATGTGGGGTCAGAACTCATTTAAGCAGTGTTTGTGATATGTTAAAATGCCCTTTATGTGGTAGTTTTGGGCATTCTGTTGATATGTGCACTAATATTTTTCAGTGCAACCTTTGTGATGAGAAAGGTCATACTTTCCACCAGTGTCCCTGGGCTCGCAAGAATTGCTCTGACGGGTGGGATCAGGATGAGTTGTTACGAAGGCCCAGTCTAAGAGACGTGAGCCTGTTGACAAAACAGCATCTGTGGTTTCCCCTGTTTTAGTACCTGAACCGAGACCAACTATAAACCCAGCAAGGCCTACTACTAATGACCTTCAGATCTTTGTCACTGGACACAGTGCTTCTCAATCCCCTGCTCCTGGTAAATCTATAGACTCTACCATGCCCCCCCCATTTGAAATAGTCAAAAGTAGGAGGTTGACTAGGGCATCTTCTAAACAACTTTCTGCGCCCCCTTTACATACAGACAATTTTTTTTCCCCCTTCAAGATGATCCTAGAGAATCTGATTTAGAATCTGACTCTTCCCATATATCAGAGCTCATTACGGAAGATGATGAAACTAAATCAACAGAATTGGCTAAAGAGAAAAAAGGGAAGAAAGGTAAAAAGAGAAAAGTTAGTCAAAAAAAACAGTTTGCTCATTTTAGATTTTTCCTAATGTTTTTGATTCTTCATGTCCGTTCTGAAGATTGCTACCTATAACGTATGCAGTGTGAAAACATTTAAAAGACAACTACCCATTTTGATGTATTTGGGGACTTTGAAATTGGATATCATTCCTTTACAAGAGACATGGATCCAATCCCTTTTGGAAGTATCCCAGATACAAAGGAAATGGATTTGGGGCCCTTCCTTTTGGACATTCGGTTCAGATGCGGTTGATGGGTTGGGGGTTTTATTTGGAAGTACAATATTTAAGATCTCAAGGGTTATAGACTTACTCCCTGGTCGTGTGCTCATTTTAGATTTTTCCTTTAGACTATTGAATCTCTATGCCTCACAAACAAAGTCATCTCGGATAGAGATTTTTGAATCACTTAAACCTTACCTCTTTACGAGAAAACATCTTATTTGGGGAGGCGATTTTAATTGTTCTTTAGATACTCATTTAAACAGACCTCAGACAAAGAAAATATATTGTGACTCTCACTTTCTTCACAAATTGACACAGGATGTAGGCCTTACAGATGCCTATAGACTTTTACACCCACGGGGGCGGAGACACATATTTTAGACATACCTTTTCCACGCGCATTGATATGTTCCTAGTTTCCAAGTACATTTTTCCAACAGATTGTTTGGTTCGTCCTACTGAATTTTCAGATCATATATTGTTAAGTACTCTTTCATTAGGTCATATACCTCCCATTTTTTCCTCTCTTCATAACAGATGGAGGTTGAACACTTCCTTTCTACAAGATGAACATTATTATTCCTTGCTGGAAGAGTTTTTCTTTGCTAAACACTCTACTATGGGTCTTTTCGAGACTTTGTATGATTGGTGGTTCCAAATGAAAATGGAAATCAAATTTATGTTTATGTCCTGGGGTAAATCAAAAGCTAATTCAAATTACCTCCGATATTTATTATATAGGAGTAAATTGTACAAACTAATGTCCCTGCCACCTAAAGATCGTGCTTCTTGCCATTCTCAGATTCTAGAAACTAAGAAACTGATGAAAGAATTTCAATATGACAGGGCAAAATCTTTAGAGCTAGAATTTAAATATGGGATAAAACATAGCCCAACGTCTGACCCCTTTCAAGCATGCAAAACTAGGATTACTAATACCATTATGACTGGTCCTATTAACCCTCAAGGGGACTTAGTAACTACTGAAATGGGGATTTTATCTGTTGTTCAACATTATGTGCAAGAGTGTTTTTCAAATCCAGACATAGTGTCTCTCGAGCAGTTCCCACTTCAAAAATTCCCTACTGTTCCTAAACTCTCAGACGACATTTTACAGTCCCTAGTACAGCCTATCACTTCTCATGAAGTGGCGGACGTGATAAAACGTTTGAAGCCAGGAACTGCTCCAGGATTGGACGGTATTCCGAATGAATTTTATAAACTTTGTTCTTCATATATGGAGTTTTTTTTACCTCCCGTTTTCAATTCAGTTTTGAATGCTCCGTCTAATAAAACCTGGTCCACTTCTCTTATGACGTTTTTGTTTAAGAAAGGTGATAAACAGCACATATCTAATTGGAGGCCGATTAGTCTATTAAATACGGATTATAAAATATTAACTAAAATATTACATAACCGTCTTTTACTTGCTGCGGAAATTTTGATTCATCCAGCTCAAACGTGTTCGATTCCTGCTAGATCTATCCAACATAATCTATATTTGATACGAGATATTTTTTCTATGGGGTCATCTATTTCTTCTGATTCTGCTATTGTAGTAGCCTTGGATCAAACCAGGGCTTTTGATAGGGTGAGCCATTCCTTTTTGTATTTTACCTTACTGAATTATGGTATTCCGGAGCTTTTTGTACGCTGGATCACTAATTTATATAGCCAAGCTGTAACGCTCCCACTAGTTAATGGACTTATGGGATCAGAGATTGCAATTCGAAAAGGGGTAAGACAAGGATGTCCTTTAAGTCCATTGTTATATACTTTTAGTTTAGATCCCGTTATTAGGACTATTATCTCTGATCCCCAGATTTTAGGTCTTGCCCCTGCTCCTGGGTTGGATTTTGTTAAAATTGCTGCTTTTGCTGATGTTACCTTGTTATTGGCTAATGTTACATCATTACGGAAGGCACTGGATATTTTTTTTTTTTTGGGAATTTTTGGGTGGTTCTTTAAATAGAAGTAAAAGTTTTATAATACCTCTAAAAAAGATTTCCTCACAGCTAACTTCGCTTTTTGATGTCCCGGTAACACATCTCCCCAAAAAATATTGGGGATCTGGTTTGGGGTTGAGGATATGGCCTTTATAATTGGGAAAAGAAATTAGAATTGGGTGAAACAAAATGAATATATGGAAAACTTGGACTTTTGTAAATTGAAAAGGGTGGCACTAATTAAACAATTTTTATTACCTCAGTTTCTGTTCCTGAGTCATGTTTTCCTTCCCCCTCTTTCAGTTGAGACTAGGTTGTATAGCATCTTTTTTCAGATGCTTTGGGGAAACAGACTCAACCCCGTAAAATGAGATTTTACATATCTTCCTAAACGGAAGGGAGGTTTAGCCATGATTAATCCAGTTGTTTTCTTTCATGCTAATTTTTTATTTTCTTCCTTCTCTTTTATTTGGTCTCCTCCATCCTTGACTTGGCATTTCTGGGTTCAATCAATCTGGCATAAGTATTTTTTAAGTGGTCTGTACTCCACCTAGAATTATTGCCTCTGATTCCTTACCCAACTATGGATTGGCTGCTCTTAAGAAACTTATTCAATGGAAAATTCCGATGCAGCTTCTATCAACATTTTCAAGGAAATCCTTTTATGCATATATTGTATATGAGGTTCAGCGGGTTACATTGCTTTTTCCTCAGTGTTCCCCTACTAAAATGGTTTTCACATTTTATAAACTGACTGATTTTCGGCGTCCGGTAAAAACTTGGGATGTGGTTTGGATGTCAGCTCATGGCAGACTAGGGGTTCGGGGAAACCTAAAATATAAACCTTTGGTTGAGAGATATTGTTTAAGGCCCCAATGCGTTAACATTGAAGAGAGTCAACAACATTTTTTTTTTAGATTGTTTTTACAGTCAAGCTTTTTGGTCATTTGCAGCATTGTACTGGAAATTACCACATCTGAAGTTATTGACTTATAATATTCTTATTTTGGGAGAGTACACCAGTGTGTGGAGACAATATCATCGCAGTACCCTGAATGTATTTTTTGCTTTACTTCAATATTTTTTATGGCAAGCCAGATGTAATTTCGTTCTACACCAACAACATGTATCTTTTTCAGTTATTATTGATTCAGTGCATAATGAATTGCTTTCCTTATATGCAAGTGATAGTAAACGTTTTTCGTCTGATAAATTGTCTGCCTTTTGGAAACATTTTTCAGTACTGTAATTTTTTTTTTCTCTTTTGTAATCTCTTCTGATGTATGTATTTAGCATGATTATGCCTTTACTTTGTTTTTCAAACAAAATTATGTCGGTTTGTTTGTGATGTTGTGTTTTTCTCAATAAAAACTTCCCCTACTCTTTTCGAGAAGTGCCATGAGATCTTTAACATCCACCTGAACTACCACCAATCCAGGCAGATGGGACCTCGGTTTAACGTTTCATCCGAAAGATGGCACCTCAGAAGTGCAGCACCCCTCTCATGCTACACTACAGTGTCAGTACTGGGATATTGACCCACGTGCCAGATGTGGGAACTGAACCCACAGCCCTCTGATCTCCCAGCATCAGAGGTGAGTGTGCTAACTACTGAGCCACTGACACTGACAAGTATTAACTCTTGTTGTTGTAAGAGAGTATCGTCAGGTGTGGGGCTTGTGTGGGTAATGGGGATATCATCCTGTTTTACATGTATTATAGTGGTAAGCAGGGAAAACTTGTTTTCAACCAGCAGTTGATAATATTCTGCCCTTCTCCCTTTTTTGGCAGCTTTCTTGAGTTTAACATTACACCATTCTTGAGAGACATCATTTACATCCTCATCTTCTCTAGAACGTTTATTTTGGTCAGGCTTTGGGTCACTACATAAATCATGACAGTCCTTATTTTGATTTAGACCCCCTACCCTTACAGCAATGCAGTAACACACAGTTAGAGGTATCTATAACCTCACTTGTCAGTGGTGGGCCAGGACCATTCTCTCTCTCATTGAATCTGGCTGCCATCTGTTGCTGACTTGGTTCCAACTGTGCTAACCTTGCACTAAACTGGTTAATTTCCATTTGCTCGTTCTGCATGCATTTCTTGCATTTATATTCTGTGGGTAGGGTACTGGTTCCCAGTATTATACACATATTGCATGCTATGCACTGTATTCCCCACATCCCCATCCAAAGTCATTATGGTGCCCAACATATTGGAATCTACGTAGCCTTCCTTCTAATATATGTTTTGTCAAATGATTGATATACACAGTTTTATGCTTACAATTATCATAAATCCATACACAGGTTTCACTCACCCATGCAAATACAGCTGCCCTTTTTCAATATATTATCTGGGAACTCTTATCTCGAAGTTCACTTTATCAGACACTACGCAAACACGCTTCAAACGCCGCACAGATGCGAGTGTCTTTGCACGATTCACAAGGCGTCATTATGCCGCTTTGTTCTGCTTGGCTCGCAGTGCTTGTTAAATAGCTAGCTGTGACCCAGAAGTCACTCCTGAGGTCACCTTGCGAGGCAAACGTCCAAGAATTAAAACTGTTTTAAAATGTAATTTGTCCCCACTGCTACAGTCTGTATGTAATTTAGTATATTCTGGCAAGACAGAGAATTTCAAGTTTCAAAATAGTGAGTCGTAGTTTGCCTGTCTTTGCAAAGAACTACTAGCCCTCTTCCTGTTCCTGTAAGGGATTTACAGCTCCAAAAGTACAATTAAGCACCAACGTTTCATTCAATAAAATACACAAGCACAACAGTGATCTCCCAGAGGTAGAAGCAACACTTCTAGCAACTCTATTAATTCACCTTCTTGCTTTAAGGAAGCTGGTGGCTGCTCGCTCGCTCTCTCAGCTACAGCAGACAGTTTGGGAAGGGATCGTAATGCTGCCCAAACTGCCAGCCAGCCGATCTCTTTCCACTTCCTTGTCCGCCTGCTCCGCCCGTGCGCTCCCGTTTTGTGAGCTGGTACCAGGGAGAGCACAGGACGCGCCCCATACAAGTCTATGGGGCTCATTTTCAGAACGATTTTGAATAACTTTAAAGTTCCTTCTGATAAAAATGAAAGCCACTGCTCAACTAATTGGGCCCCTACCAACAACTAGGAACTATCTCCTATGATTAAAAATAAAACAAAAACAAAAACAAACAAAAAAAACACACAGAACGAATGTAAACAAAATAAGAATAGCAAAAAAAATGGAACATACATTGGCATACAAAGCACAAAAGGACACTTAAAAAGAGTTTTACTTGCACATAAACTCTTTAAAAAAACATGTAGCAATATAGAGCCAATATTACACAACAATATAACAATAACAGATGATGAAGAAATGGCAGAACTATTTAACTCATTTTTTCGAAGTTTATTCTAAGGAAATTAAAATCTTAACCTCAGAGACTAATGAATAAAAAGGAAATATACACATTTAATTCGAAAAATAAGTGCTAAAATTAAATTTTTTAAAAACTCATGCATCCCTATTCTGGATAAGATTTCTGCAAAAATGTTGGTTAATGTCGAATTTTATAACAGTGCCACTGAGACACTTGCTTGAAGAATCAATAAATACTAGAAAAATACCCACAGACTGGAAACCGGCTCATGTAATTCCGATCTTGAAAACAGGAAACTCCAAGGAAGTACATAATTATAAACCAATTAGCTTAACCAGTGTGGTTTGTAAAATATTGGAAAGTATTATTAAAGACAGACTTTCAAACAGACAAATGTGATAACGAACAACATGGTTTCAAGAAGGGGAGAAGTTGTACCACAAATCTTCTGTGCTTCTATGAAAAGATTAGTTGCTCACTGGATAAAAATATACCATGTGACATTACATATCTGGACTACACTAAGGCGTTTGACATGGCACCTCACTGGGCAATGACTTGAAAAACTAAAATGTATAAACGTTGATACAGCAATTACTAATTGAGTTAGAGAGTGGCTCTATAATTGGAGGCAGAGAGTGATGGTGCATGGGTACTTATCAGGGGAGGTTACTAGAGGGTCCCGAAGGGTTCGGTCTTGGGACCAGTTTTGTTTCAAATATTGCCGATTTATCAAATAATCTGACCTCCTGGGTGTCAAAGTATGCAGATGACACCAAAATAGGTGGACATGTTAAAACAACTGTGGACGCTGAAATAATACAACATAACATTTCTGAATGTACTAAAAAAAATGAGGTATGAGATTAAACAAAAGTAAATGCAAAGTCATGCATTTGGGTAAAGGAAATCCTTGTATACTTGTACACTGAATGAGGAACCGCTAGAAACCTCTACATGTGAAAAAACCTCGGAAAAATAATGGCAGACAATTTCAGTACTGTAAAAAAACAAACATCTTAAGTACTATCTAAAGCAAACAAGATCTTTTGGTCAATAAGGAAAATATATCAAGAGACAGCAAAATCATACAAAATTTGCAAGCAGATAAAGGCCAACAGGCCTATCAAGTCTACTCAATTATGCAGCAAGCTGACCTACTTAGCAGCAAAATCATGCTCCCCCTATACAGAGCCTATGTACGACCACAACTGGAATACTCCTCTCAATTGTGGAATCCCTATAGAAAGGATGATCGAATTAAGATAGAAAGAATACAGAGAAGATGCACAAAAATGATAAAGGGAGAAGAAGGAAGGGAATATAAGAAGAAACTGAGGTTGTTAATTTAATGCCCTGAGAGACAAGACGTACTAGAGGAGATCTCTCCATGTTTGATATAATGCAGGAGCCTGTACTGTTAACAGAGCTGGACACCGAGTTTAAATGAGGAGAAATGGAAACAGGAGGGCACCCTCTGCAAACATAAATACACACACACACACACACACACACACACACACACACACACACACTATATATTATATACCTACATACACACACACATATATAGTGTGCTGATAAATAGCAAGATAAAAATTGATTGACCCAACATACAAAGATATATGAAGTTGCTCACTGAACATGCTCAAAAATATATTTTCGCACGCGAGATCCCTGATATCTTTTGAAGTTGCTCACTGAGCATGCTCAGAAATATATCTTCACATGTGAGATCCCAGATACATTTTGGTTGCTACTGCCATGGCCTTAAGTTTTATACTCATTTCCTCTAATGCAGAATCATTGAACAGAGGGGCACAGTTTACACTTTGTACTTTTTTTTTTTCCTTTTTAAATTTTTTTACCATTTCTAACTCAAAACCACCCAAACATCTGTTGCATAAACAGAACATGACATGGCCCGACTGAAGATTTTTGCCACTAATGAGACCATCATGGTATCATTGGCCTCTCGTGAAGACAACTATGATATCTTCAGTCAGGCCATGTCATAGCCCCTGGCACGGTAACACCACTATAGTTAGGGTTCAGTAGGGTGTTTAATGTTAAACCCCTAAGTTTGCACCTTAATAGCTCTGCCCGTTCAACAGAATTGCACACAGTTTTGCTTGTGTGGTCTGGGGGGTAAGGTCTCTTGATTTGGCAAGTGTTGTTCCAGCTGAATGTGTAGATTCCAAGATCCAGGTAGTGCCAAAATAGGGGAAAACAATTCAGTTTTTTTTTTTGCTTTCACCTACAGCCCAGATGGTTTGGAATTTTGTTTTGAAATGTTCAAGGTAGAAAGGGCTTGCCCTAGAATTGTGCCTTTTGTTGGTTTTGTGAAAAATATTAATATGTTCCCAAGTTATAAGGATTTGACATTTCGGGTCTGAATATGCTCAATAGGGTCTTTCAGATAGATATTTGATACAACAGAATTTCTGCTCACGAAAGAAGATTCATGTTTAGTGAGCCAAAATCCTTTCATGAGAAAAATCTTCTTTCGTATGGCAGTCTTTTTTTCCAATTTTTTTTTTTTTTTTTTGAAAACCCACAAAAATGATGCCCTAGAGAGATATAAACATATGAATCTTGCTTAACGGGACTAGTTCAGCTAGACTGTGGAGTTACGTTTCTCAAAAAAAAACACCCCCAAAATGTGTTTTTGCCACATCCCAAAAATCCTTAGCGAGGCTTGTTTCATGAGTCGATTTTCTTGTTTTGTGAGGCTCATGACTGAGAATAGGGCCTCACAAAACATGAATTTCATCTCATGAAACATGATTCTGAACTTTTTTCAGACTTGTTTCATTAGAAGGCATCTTGTTTCATGAGATCATGAAAATCTCACAAAATAAGGTGTCTCGCGAAACAAGAATTTAGACTTGTTTTCACATTCTTGTTTTGTGAGAAGGCATCTTGTTTCATGAGCTCAAGAAAATCTCATGAAACAAGAAGGTGGGCTCACAAAATAAGATTTTTTTTTTCAGAATCTTGTTTCGTTAGCCAAGAATCTTCTTTCACACAAAGCAAGACTGCTGGCTCATGAAATGGAAATGTGGGCTCATGAAAGAAGAATTTCTTTATATTTAACGAATCAAGACTTTTGCTCAGTAACTCTGCCGTGTTTTGAAGACTTCAAAGCCAAATTGTTAACATGTGCTTTTTATGACCCTACTTCGTTAACAATTGTGGAAACATACGTGACACGACTGAAAATGTGCATCTGTAGCCACACAGAACCTCTGGGCCCCTTCTGTACCCACACGGGCTCCTGCACGTCTACATCTGTAGCAACAACTCACTGAGTACCTCTCTAAATATAACCTCCTATCCGCTGAACAACATGGATACAGTCAAGGCCACAGCACCTCTACTGCCCTTCTGGAATTCTCCAATTACATTCACTCTGCCCTGGACAATGGCCAGATGGCCGGTGCTGTCTTCCTTGATTTATCAAAGGCATTCGACACTGTAAACCACACCCTCCTTCTCCACCCCCCTCTCTCCCTGGTCTGGCCTGAGAAGTCATGTCCTGTTTTGCAGATTACTTATCGGGCTGCTCACAGAGGGTCAAAATCTGCACCACACACACACACACACACACACACACAAAAACCTTTCTGTTCTCTCAGGTGTCCCACAGGGGTCCATCCTTGGGCCCCTTCTGTTCAGCCTTTACCTCAACTCCTTACCTAAGGCATGCTCCCGGAATATCCTCCTCTATGTGGACGATGCCGTCCTTTAGATCTCCCACACTAACCCTGCCTCCTTAGAACTCTCCCTTCAGAAAGCTTTCACAGAGGCTGAGTCTTGGTTCACCGAGTATAAGCTAGTTTTGGAAAAAATAAAAAAAGTCCAAAGTCATGCTTTTTGCACACTATCAAAACAGACTTAAGCACTCCCCTCTTCACGTCCACACCTCCCTCTCGCTTCCCCCCGAACAAGTCTGTATCTTTAAGTACCTAGGAGTCACCTTCGACTCTGCCCTTACCTTCCACGACCACATCCACCTCCTCTGCGCCTCCGTTAACTCCTGTATCGGCCTCCTAGATCGTCATCAAAATGGTCTCCCCCCCCCGAAGCCCTCCAACTTGCTATCTCATCCTCATTATTATCTATCATAGACTACGACATTCTGACCTATGGTGCTGCCGATAATGCTACCTTCCTAAGAGTCAGGACTGCCCTGAACAAAGCCTGACGCCTTGCCCTAGGCTGCCCTAAATCCACCCACGCCTGCACTCTCTTCAGCCAAACTAACAGGCTAGACTTTGATGGCAGACTACAATACCAAACCTGCCTCTTAGCCAGAAGGATATCCACAGGCCTAAATGTCCCTTGCCTCTCCCCCCTCCTGCTACCTGTGCCCACCACCAAGTCCACCCAGAGCTTGCGCAAACCTACCCTCCTAGTACCGCAGCAAAAAAACTCCCTTGGCCAATGCTCTTTCCACTACAGAGCCCCCACATGGTTCAACTCTCTCCCCCCACATGTAACCCATGTACCTAAAACTGACCAGTTCAAATCCCTGCTCTGATCCCACCTCCTCTCACTACTGTAACTGCCCCCAACCCCCAGACAATGAACTCTGTCTGCCTAGTCCTCTATCATTTACCCCCCTGCCTCCTGATAACTCCCACCATGCTGTAACTCCGTCTAGCGATATTTATTCTGCCATTTATTTTTGCCAGTCACATCTCTACCCACTTTCTTTTTATACATTGTTACTTTTTACCAGTTGTATGTAAATTTTAGATATACAGTACTTATTCTCATTCATTTTTGTAATATACCTGCTATTATGTTTTTAATATGTCTTTACCCCATTATTCATTTCCCACTGCATGCTATGTTATGTTGTCTTCTGATGTGGAGACTTTGAAAAGGAGTCTCTGACTCAAAGGATTGTAATTCTGACACCTACAATAAACAAACTCAGAAATTAAAGGCTTGGAAGGCCCTGTGCTTCACAGTCCATATGGACTCCTCATCTGGGTGCATGGCTGGAGGGCCCTGCATGTCTGCATCCATAGTGTCACAGAACTGCATGGCCCAAAGGATCCTGTGCTGTGCTGCGGCCTGCGTGAATAAGGATACCATTCTACTACCTCAAAAAGAAAGGAAATTCATTGCAAAAAACTGTGTTAATACATCAGTTAGGGATCAGATTAAAGCAACAAAAGTAGGGAAATGTGGCGTTAGGGTTTCCAACCCTAACTTCCTGCCCCAAGCAACAAAAGGAAAGAGTATTAGGGTTTTGGCTCTCCTGAATCTTGACGAGATCAGTGGAGGAGTCTTCCTTGGTGTTGCCAGTCCTAATGTTCACCCCCCCCCCAGCCAATAGCCTCTGGTCCAAACCACAAGGTACAGCTCCAACCCAGTCTCATACTTATACACTCTTCAAAGGTACTTATGTATGTCTCGTCACATGTTTCCAACAATGTGTGGGCCCTACTTGAAGAAAACAGATCACATCTGACCTTGTTTGCTCACAGGAGCGGGTGAGCATTAGGGTCGACATTCCAAGAAGGCCTCATTATTGATTTGCCAAGACTCAGGAGAGCCAAAACCCTAATGTTTTTCTTGTTGCTGCTTTTTTTTTTTGGGGGGGGGGGGGTTTAGTTACATCTGGAAATCCTAACACCATATTTCTCTATTTTTGTGGCTTTAAGCTGAACCCTAACTGGTGCATTAACACAGTTTTCTTTTTGCGATGAATATATCTATATGTTACTCACTTGTAGTCATAGATCTAAGAGTGGTATTCAATTCACATCCACACATAGGCAGTCTTCCCAGAGGCAACAGAGTCATGAGAATGTCTTCAAGTTAAGCTCCTCCCAGAACTCAGGTAGAATATTCTCTGGCTCCATCCTGTGACGTCAGATCTTGCATGCTGGAAGCAGGTATCTGGGTGCCACACTGCCAGGGGAGGTTGGATGGGTTGGTGTGTATGTGAAATGAATACCACTCTTAAAAAGTGCAGTTGCACAAAGACTTTTGCTGTAACAGATCTTCTAGGAATGTCTCTTGCAGTAAGTCATTACTTCTGGGAGTTCCTGAAAGGGGGCGCTCCAGCATGAAAGTCTCTTCCAGCAGTCTCTATACCAGGGACCACCCACACTACCTCACTTCCTGGGCTGTACCTCTAAAAGTGGGTGGTCCCTGGAAAGCTCTGTTCCCTGCCGGTTTCAGCTCGGAAACGAGGGGTCGAGGGGAACCGAGGTTCCAAAGCTTCCCACCCTTACATCGTTTTTCCAATTACATAAGGCAGGGGGATGAAGGGTGGGAACTACTTACTGCAAGAGACATTCCTAGAAGATCTACTGTTACAGCAAAAAGTCTGCGTAACTGCACTATCTTCCATGGAATGGTCTCTTGCACCAAGTCATTACTTCTGGGAGATTCCCAAGCAATTATATGGCAGTGGGTGGCCACAGATGGCATTCTGCCGTAGGTAAAATGTGGTCATGGGGCCAATGAATGCTAAAATAGCATAGCAGTGGAATACAGGGATACAGGATTCACTGTGTTATGGTACTTTAAAAAACTAGAAGGAATATGTTAAGAGCACTGAGCAGTTATGGAGCTGCAGTGATCAGCAGTGAAAGCACAATCTGAGGCAAAGGCAACTTTGTTACGAATTGTAACAGTAGCTCTAGTAATACAATGTTATTCTTTAGAGGCTCTACAAAGTAGCAAGTGAAGACCTCTTCCCAAAAGACTGTCTAGCCAGTAATGAATGTATCCATTTGACAAAAAGTAGGATACTAAAGTAACAGGTAATGTAACAAAACGAAGCAATGGTTAAAAACAATCTCTGTATATATACTCACCCTTTTTGATATGCTCTATGTTCATGATCAAGGCAAAGCTGCAAACAGCAGTGGAGGAGAGAAGAATATAGTCCGTAGTGGGACTGATTGTGTCTCAGCATGTGAGTTAATAGTGGATGGACCTGGTCGAGGAAGGGACAGGACGTCCGGTGCACCACAGGTCAAAAAGACATCTGGATGGAATGGTCGTGATGGTCTATAAACAGTGATACCTGAGAATTTGGCTAGATGTATCAAGCCGATGTGAAAAAAGGCCTCAGCCTTTTTTGTGGCCCCAAAAGGACCCAGAGGCCAAGAGGGGATCGAGGCGGTGTCTAGAGTCTTTAATGAGGGGCAGAAGCCCCAGGGCGGTCGGAGGGGTAGACATGGGCTGGCTTTGCCGGGGTCCTTGTTACTTGTTCTCTGCCTTTAAAGGTATCATGTGGGGTATAATTAGTTCCAGTTTTGTATGAATAATTATACTGAGGGTGTGGTTTTTGGTACATGTATTGTACTGTTTTCAGCTGTCTGAGGCCTGTAGGTTCTCCAGTATCGTTTGAGCTCCTGGCCCAAAAAGATGGTTGCCTGAAAAGGGGGCATTAGCCACTTTGTGTTGAATATCAGGTGCTAGCCCTGAAAGTCGGAGCCATACCTGGCGGCATATAAGAATATTGACTGCAGAGGCTCGAGCCGAAGCATTGGCAAGATCATATCCTGATCTTAATAGATGTCGAGACAATGAACTAAATATATTTATAGATGTAAGTTGCTCTCTTCAGGGGATGCAGGTATTCCGTTTATAACTTCTCCAGCAGAAGTGCTCACTGTACGTAGGTATTGCAGCATGTGCCCCACATAGTTAAGTATTCTGATATTTAGTGTGTTTAGAGCAAACACTCTTTCCCCTATGGTCAAAACGTTTAGAGTCTCTCTCTGGAGGTATCGTGATTGTATGTTTAGGCTTGCCGGTGCAGTTGTGGGCTGCAGCAGTAACCACAGAATCCGCCACTGGTGTAGTCATTAAATATTGATAATCAGGAGAAGCCTGATACAGTCTGTGGGCCTTTCTAGGTATATCCTGCGCTGCTATGGGTTGGCTCCAAGTTTCAGTAATAGCATTTCTGAATGTAGGTATAAAAGGAGAGATAGCCCGGACAGGGTCTTCCAGTAGGCCCAGATATTCAGCCATATCTCTACTTAATCTGTCCTGTTCCCTTGTGGTAAACCCCATTGTTTTTTGTATGTGTAGCATCATTTTGGGGAATGAGGGGTCATCCGGTGGAGAAATGACCTTTCGTGGTTGTAACAGCCCTTCGTCCCACTAGGAGGGCACCTCTGAAGGACAGTCATATCCTCTTGTGTCAGGGGAACCATCATAGGTCCTATGGAGGTTTGGATTCGTGTGATAATCTGAGAAATATTAGTCTGAATATTTGGGAGGAGGCAGGACCGGGAAGCGTTCTAGCTCTGTGCGTACCTGTTTTGATGGAGGTGGAGATATCATTTGTGTTTGAGGGTTATGTTCTGGAGTGAGACTATGGTCAAAACTCATAGAATCCAGTACTCTACCATTTCTTCAATATTTGGAACTTGTGACAATGGAATTGTCATGTAAGCTGATTCTGAATCCAACGTACGTAGGGATGGGGATCAATCTGCACCTTCCAGTAGAGTGATCCGGTGTTTCTCTGGTGTCTTTGTTCATTTCCAATGGGGTTGTGAGCCCCAGGTAGGAATGACAATAAGGCTGGAGGGCCTCTGCGTTCCAGAGCATACAGTTCTTTATTTTGTAGAAATGCAGCTCCATATGCATCTTTCAATACACGTTTTTGAGAATATTCTTGGCTTTTCATGGTTGACCTTCCATAAGGATCATCCATAGCTGTACTATATGCAGGCAAGGAGGGCGTTCTATGCAGCAGTGATCGTCTTGATGATGGAGGCATCAGTCCCGTCGATGGGAGAGGCAGAGAAGCAGGATCAGTCCCGTTGATGGGAGAGGCAGAGAAGCAGGTCTCGTCGATGATGTACTGTGTCTTACAAGTGGAGGGTCAGTAACAGCATGCTCCGTTGACGGGGGAATATACTCCATTGATGATGAGGAAGGCAGGGCATGTGTCATCGACGGTGGGATATGCTCCGTCAACGATGGGATAGTGAATGCATACTTCGTCGACAATGGAAGTGCCATCATCGATGATGGGGGAGTGAAGACATGCACTGTCGATGATGGAAATACTGTCGTCGATGATGGGAGAGTGGATGCATGGCCCGTCGATGGTGGCAAGCCTCTCGTCAATGGTGGAGCATGTCCCTTCGAAGGGGGAGGCAGCCCCGATGAGGAAGCATGTAGCATCATGTGCTCTGTCGACGGAGGAGGCATTCTCTTCGATGATACTGTCTTGCAAAGCCCTCCCGTCGATAGGGAAGACAGCAAAACCTCTGTCGTCAATGGTGCAGGAGTCCTGGTCAACAGGGGAGCTGAGGAATGATGCCCCGTCGATGCTGAACGTTCCTTTTTTGATGGAGTAGAGCCTGCCATTGACGGGGGTGAAGTGCCCATCGACGAGGAATATCTTCTTGATAATCCAGGTTTTGGAGGCACGACCATTGAAAGGCAGTCAGACAGGACTTTAGGTGAAGGGGTTTCCTTCCCAGTATCATCTCTTGAAGAGGACTCTTTCAGCCCTTTGGTTGAGCACCCTGTATGTGTAACAGGGAATCTTCCATTGTAGGTATATGGTGTCTGTATGAAGCCCAGGCACCCAGGCTATGGGTTCAATCCACGTCGTAGACTGCTACTAGGAGAGTTGCTGCCAGAGCTGAAGCCGGCAGAAAAATGAATGGAGCTTAGCAGAGACCACCCACTTTTATAGGTACAGCCCAGGAAGTGAGGTAGTGTGGGTGGTCCCTGGTATAGAGACTGCTGGAAGAGACTTCCATGCTGGAGCGCCACCTATTGGGAACTCCCAGAAGTAATGACTTACTAACATACTAAAATGCCAGCAGAATAGGCCTAACGGTCTTTCGTGTCTGCTTGTTTGGTCAGCCCCCACCCTGGGTGCTGACCTTGCTGTCCCCCTCGCCTTCTCTGGCTTCTCCCTTCCCAGTTCCAGATATTCTTGCTGCATTGGATTTTGCTTCCTGAACCCTTCCCCTGTACCTGTCCCACCCCTCTTGAACCCTCCACTGTCTCTGCCTCCACCAGCCCCCTAGGTAGTGCATTCCATGGCTCCACCACCCTCTCAGTGAAGTAGCACCTCCTCCTTTCTCCCTGAATCTTCCCCTCCAGCTTCCACCCATGCCCTCTAGTGGCCCCTCTCCTTCCTTCAAGCACCCTGACTGTTCCTCCCCTATTTACCTCTTCATGTACCTGAAGACCTCTATCATGTCCCCCAGTCCCTTCTCTCTCCAATGTGTACATATTTAGCTCTTCGAGCCTCATAGGTCCTGTCCCCCAAGCCCCAAATCATTTTGGTTGCCTCCTCTGGACCCTCTCCAGAGGTTAATGTCCCTCTTAAGTGTGGCCTCCAAAACTGCACGCAGTACTCCAGGTGCGGCCTCACCAGGCAGTTATACAGAGGGAGTATCACTTCCCTCCTTCTGGAGGTGATCCCCCTAGCGATGCATCCCAGCATCCTGTTGGCCTTGGCTGCTGCCCTCCTACAAGTCTCAGAGTTGTTCATCTTGACATCCACCACCACCCCCAGGTCCCTCTCAGCCATTGAGACTTGTAGTATTCCCCCCAGGGTGGACACTTGGCCTGGGTTTCTGGCCCCCAGGTGGAGTACCTTGCATTTCCCTGCATTGAACCTCAGCTTCCACTTTCTAGACCATCTTTCCAGAGCCTCCAGGTCCCCCTGCAGGGCCACCCTCCCCTCCTCCCCATCCACCACCGCCCCCAGTTTCGAGTCATCTGCAAAGAGACTCATCTCACTCCTGATTCCTGGTCCTTATGTCAGATACGAGGCGCTGAACAGAAGGGGCCCAAGGACTGATCCCTGTGGGACCCCACTAATGACCCTCCTTGGGGATGAGACTATCCCACCAACTACGACCCTCTGGGTCCGGTCCTGGAGCCAATTGCCCATCCATCTGATCATCTGGTTTCCCACTCCCATTTCTCCTAGCTTATCCAACAGGCCCATGTGAGGAACAGAGTCAAATGCCTTGCTGAAGTCTAGAAAGAGGACATCCACTGGTCTACCCAGGTCCAAGGCACTTGTCACCCAGTCATAGAACTCCACCAGGTTTGTCTGACACGATTTCCCGGATGAATCCATGCTGTCTCATCGTCCAGGCACCCTGCTCTATCCAGGTCCCCCTCAGCCTCTCCTTGACAATGCCCTCCATCACCTTGCCCACCACCGATGTCAGGCTGACAGGCCTGTAGCCCTGCCAGCTCCTTGATCCCCCTTGTGGATAGGCACTACATGCGCCACCTTCCAGTCTTGGGGCACCCACCCTGTCCTCAGAGATGGTGAAAAGCTCTGCCAGGGTTTCGCCAGGACATCTGCAAGTTCCTTCAGCACTCTAGGATGTAATTTATCCGGCCCGGTGCTTTCTCCATCTTAAGGAGCTGAGGGCTTCCCTCACTCTCTCTGCTGTGATTTCACTCTGGTACCTCTTCTCCTGCTTAGCCCTCCCCCACCTAGCAAGTGATACCCCTCCCAGACCTGCCGATTGGTAAGGGTCCCTCCCCTCCTCATTATCTCTGTCTCCTCCCATGTATGATGCAGCATCCCCATTTTCCCTGGTGAAAACTGAGGTGAAGTACTCATTTAGTACCTCAGCCTGCTCCCGGGTCTTTGTGCCCATCTCCCCCTGATTTAATCCTGCTACTCTGCCCCTTCACCCTTCGTCTTTCCCCAATGTATCTAAAGAACCCCTTTTCCCTCTCCTAATTTCCTGGCCAGGTTCTGCTCCTTCCTTGCTAGCCCCTCACCACTCTAGTGGCCTTCTAGCCATCAGCCTGTACTCCCCTCGATCCCTTCACCCTTGAGCACATGAATTTCTTATAGGCTGCTTTCTTTCCTCACCACCTCCTGGACCTCCCTGGTCCACCAACAGGGTTTTTGGGCCCCACCGATTTGCCTTACTCTTGAACAGGTGCTGGTAGCATCCTGCACCCTCTCCTGATGATTTCCCACCTACTATCAGGCCCATGTCTGACCCATCCCATCCAAATGCTCCTTAAGGATCCTTCCCATTTCCTTAAAACTGCCCCTGAAGTCGGTTACTTCTGTCTTTGTGCAGCCTTCTACCCTCCTAGGTCCAGGCAGAACCAGACCGTGGCATGGTCACTCCCCGCCAATGGGTCCCTACCTCCAGGCCCCAATCTGGTCACTGTCTGCCAGGACCACATCCAGTACCATGCCTCCTTGGTCGGTTCCTCGCCTGCTGAGTTAGGAACGCGTCTTGAAAGAATCCAACAACCTCTGTTCCCTGGTCACAGAGGATGTCAGTCTCCCAGTCTGTTCCTGGCATGTTTAAGTCCCCTAACACCACCACCTTTCCTCTGCCCAGTCTGCAGTGTCTCCTAACTTCTGCCACCAGACTGTCCTCCAGCTCCTCTGCCAGGGCAGGGGGTCTATACACCACTCCTATTTTTACTCTCTTGCCCCCCCTTGTTATCAAGGTGACCCAAATCGCCTCCACGGTTCCGTCCACCTCCTCTACTCCCCCTATGCCCATGCAGTTTTTGACTATCACTGCTACCCCTCCTCCCCTTCCCTCCCCCCTGTCCTTCCTGAACATAGTGTAACCCTCCAGGTTCAGGTCCCAGTCATGTCTTGCAGTGGCCCAAGTCTCAGTGACCGCTGCCACATCCACTGCTCCCTCAGTTAACATCGCCTGGAGCTCAGGCATTTTATTGCCCAAGCTCCTGGCATTTAGCAGACTACCTTCCACCTTTCCTATAATTCCATTTCCCTGCTCGTGTTCCCATGGGATTCTGTTTTTCCTGGTCTGCACTTTTGCCAGTTGGCCTTTTCCTGCAATCCTCCTGGTCCCGGGGGTGGAGACAGAGTCCCTCCTTTATTGGCACCCCTTGACAGCCTTTTCTCCATCCCACCCCTTCACAAGTTTAAACCCCCACTTTTCACCAATGAACTCCTCTATTTTCAACTTAAGGATCTCTCCTCCAAATTAAGATGTAGTCTATCTCTAGCATACAGCTCCTTATCCTCCCAGGTCTCCCCAATCCC
Source organism: Neoceratodus forsteri (assembly GCA_016271365.2). Taxonomy (NCBI): domain Eukaryota; kingdom Metazoa; phylum Chordata; order Ceratodontiformes; family Ceratodontidae; genus Neoceratodus; species Neoceratodus forsteri. The sequence goes on from CM057453.1 coordinate 762,361,791, forward strand.
CATCAACCCATACCCTCTGGCCTCACACCACTCCCTGAGCCACTGGTTTATCTCCCTAATTTTCCTTGTGTTCCCCACTGCCCTTGGCACTGGGAGGATTTCTTTGAGAAGGAACCAGCATCCTATGCCATGACAGACCCCTATGCAGCTCCCTGAATCTTGCCTGTATCTCTAGCTCGCTATTTCCCTCAATGTCATTTGTACGCAGGTGGACCAGTATGTCTGGGGAACCCCCACAGTCCTTTGCCAGCTGATATACCTTGTGCTTAGCCCTGTGCACAGTTAGTCCAGGGAAGCATCTTGTTTTAACTGGCCAGGCTTCTCCCTCCCTATCCCATTTGATACCCCTGATCATAGAATCCCCCAGCAGGAGCACTCTGACCACTCCTTTTCCTCCATTCCCCCCCCTTCCATGTCCCTCATCCTTTCTACCGGTCCCTCCACCCAGCTGGCTCCTTGTTCCTCCCCTCATCTGGGTGCCACATGCCACCCCCTCCTTATTTACCATGGCCACTCCTTCCCCTCCAATCCTATGCCTCTCCTCCTCCTGAGTATCCTTCTGTACCTTGCTAATTCCCCCCTCACTGCTCGCAACTGGTCCTTCTCCCCCATCTGCTAAACTAGCCTGACTCATCCTCCCTCCCTTCCTTCCTGTCTCCATTTAGTTCCTCCTTGCTCGTCGTGCTCCCCTGGCCTAAACCCTCAGCTCCCTTTACTGAATCCTCCTTGTACTTCTGGTCCTTCTCCTTTACCTTTCCTCCCAACTGGTCCTTCTCCTTGTGCTTTCCTCCCTCTTCCCCCTGCCCCTCCTGCTCTGATTCACTGCTCCCCCCATTCTCCTGCATTCCAGCTCCCCTGTTCTTCCTGCTATCTGGCCCCTGCCTCCACTCCCACTCCCTTTCCATCTCTAACCACCTCTGTCGTGGCTACATCACCCCCCTCATCCTTGAGCAGAAGAAGAGAATTGAGCGTTACTGAGTATAAGGTCTGATCCACCTCCCGCCTTGCTTCCTTCTGTCCAGCACTGGCCATCTGCCTACTTCCCTGAGAATGTTGTCCTCCGTCCCCCTTTGTGTGGGTCCCCAGTTACCTGCCTGCTTCCTTGGTAGTGTCCTTTTGGACCTTCTCTGCCAGGGTCCCTATGTGACCCTGAGTATTCCTCCTGCTCCTTTCCCTATACCCCCACCCCAGTGCTTGGTGCTACCCTGTGGGAGATTTCCAGCCCCTTCCACAACCATACCACCCCTTCCCCAGCTTTCTCCTGATCCCCGCAACCTCCTCCCTAAGCTGTGCTAGCTGGTAGCACACTGGGCAACCACCAAACTCCAAGCCCAGTCCAGTATCATGGCTGCTCCACCCTGTGCACCCCACCACCCTCCCAAAGATGCGGCCCTAATGATGTGTGGTTCCATCCCCTTCCAAATAGGTTTCCTTGGGTGAGCCACCAGGTTCCCCCAGTCCTAGATACCCCTACTGCCTAATCAGGTCACCCACTAATCTTAGAGACAGTCCCACTGTACACCAGTAACTCTGTTACTAGGTGCAGTACAACACAATAAACTTATAAGGGAAATGAACAACTCCCTAAGCTCCTCTCTCCCAGCCTTTAAATCCAACCCCCAGTGGCTAGAACTACATGAGCTGCACCAGCAGCCTTTTCCTCCAATTGCAGGGCAGGTGTTCCCCTATAAATCTGCAGACTTCTGGGGAGGGAGGTTATCTTGGGCAGACACCTGGACAAGAGAGAGTGTATCAGCCCTGTGTCTCCTCCAAGCCCTGCAGCTAAAGAACCATCTCCAAGCAAATCCCACCAAATAGGTTTTAAATCAGAAGAAATAGGCTCTACTGCGCAGCCTGTTACACAGTGAAACATCCACAAAAAGAGCCCCACTTACAGCCACCAAATCAGTTTACAAACATCCAGCATCCCCCAAAACAATACCCTGCTAGCCCCTTAGAAGTAAGAAAGAAAAGAACTAACCTACCGAGTAAAATCCACAAGAACCCTGTGAAAACAACAGCAGCAGCTACTGTCCTGGAACACAACTGATCCTGTCCCCTTCCAGTTCTTTCTGAGAGAAAGAACTGTGGAAGATCTACAGTTACAGGTGAGTTACCTACATTTCTAAACATGTGGATTCTGTTCACTATCAACACACAGGGAGACTCCTAGAAGTGCTCCAGGAGAAGAGGCAAGGGACGCACCCCTATTTAGCAAAACAGACGGAAGGACTGAGACCCTCAAAAAGCACCATAACGACTCATTACATCAGTACTGTAATGGGAGATTAAGGTGTGTGCTTTAGCCAGGTTGTAGCCCTGTGTATCTCCACAATAGGGATACCTTGGGAAGCAGCTGCTGATGCAGCAGTAGGTCTGGTAGAATGTACCCCAAGCCTCTTGGGTGATTCCCTACCAGCCAAACTACAGCAGAGATTGATGCAGGATGTAATCTACCTGGCAGGTGTCTGCTTTGGTGCCGGTCTGCATAGAGAAGCTACAGCACAGGTAACAGCTGGCGAGAATTTCCAGAAATTCATTCCATGTGCTCCTTATAATAAGAGAGTACATTCCACAGGTCCAAAGAATGGAGCCTGCGATCAGTGTCCATGGTCAGAATGTTAAAATACAACATAAGGATAACCATCCGGTTCAGGTGAAACTCTGACACAACCTTCAGAAGGAACTTCGTGTTGGGTTAAAGGACCACATTGTCCTTATGGAAAGGCCAAATAAGAAGAATCCACCAAGAGTGACTAGAACTCACTGATCCTTCCTTCTGGTTGATGTGATGGCCACCAGGAAGGTGGTCTTCCATAACAAATATGACATCTCACACTTGTACATAGGCTCAAATAGTTTGCCAAACAGCCTACACTACAAATAGGTCCCACAGAGGTAGTGGTTCACACACTGGAGGGGACAGCTGATCCAGGCCTTCAGCCCAATACACAGAGGTGGCTGCCAGGTCCAACTTCAGGGTAATGACTTGCAGTCCAATCGAGAGCGGGATCAAAGGTAGTCAAGAATACCAGACTGGACAGGTATGGGGATCAAGCTCCATGCCCTGGCACCAAACCAAGAATCTTTTCCAAGTAAATGCTTAACACTTGCGAGTCAACTCTTTATAGGACATCTCCACCACATGGAGCAGTCTTCTCAAGGCCCAGAACCTGGAACTCTAGCCTCTCAGGAATGAGGCTGAGGGGTGCAGGACCATCCCCTGTTGTCCGGGCAGCAGGTCGGGGCAAAGAGTCAACCACCACGGTGGCCTGTTGCTGAGGCCAAGGAGATCCAGATACCAAGACTTTCTGGGTCAGCCTGGTGCTATCAGGATCATCTGTGTCCTGTCCTTCAAGACCTTGATCACAACCTTGTGAATCAAGGGGAGGGAGGGAAGATGAAATTAAGGCCCAGGGTCTAGGTCCTTGAAAAGGCATTTCTTGCAGCATTCTAGACTGAGGAAGGTGGGCACGGAACAGCCTCAGTTTTCAGTTCTCTCATGAGGCAAACAGATCAACCAGAGGGGTGCCCCATGGGAGAAATACAGAACTTTTTGGCGGAAAAGGAACACTTGGCTCACCCAGTCTGCCCAGATTGTCCCTGCCTTGCCCGTCTCTGCAGAACCTAACTTGTCTCCAGTGACCCTCCTCTCTGCCTATTTACTAATTATTCCCCTATGTCCATCCCACGAATGCTTGAAGTTCCCTACAGTTTTTGCCACCACTTCTGCTTGCAGTCTTTTCCAGGTGTCAAACTCTTTCTGTACAGCAGTACTTCCTCACATCCCTCTTAAACATCTCCCAGCTTATTCACACAGCCACTGGTCCTGGTGCTCTTTCACATCTGAAAGAGACTCTCCTCCTTCACCATTTACCCGTGAGGTACATGTAGGTCTCTCATCATGTCCCCTTGGCTCTTCTCTATTCCATGGTTTACATGTTGAGATCCCTCAGACTCTCCTCATAGGGCTTTTTGTTGCAAGCCCTGCACCATTTTAGTTGCCCTCCTATAGAATGCTTCCATCCTGTCTATATCATTTCTGAGAGGTGGCCTCCAGAACTGGACACAATACTCCAGGTGGGGTCTAACCAGTGAACGATATAGTGGCAACATCACCTCCCTCATCCTGCTGGCGATACCACGCCCTATGCATCCCACTGGCCAGACCCACTGCTCTGTTACACTGCCCTGTGACACTGAGGTAATCATATGTTAACCCCAAGGTCTTCCTCCTGTTTATTGACTGTCATTACCCCCTTCCATCTTATACTCAGCTCCTGGGTTCCTATGCCCTATGTGCATAATTCTGCACTTTTGGGCACTTGACCCCAACTGCCATGCTCTTGACCACTCCAAGTTTCCCCAAGATCCCTATGCATATTCTTCACCCCCTCTCGAGAGTCCACCCTGTTACACATTTTAGTGTCATCTGCAAAAAAAAAAAAAGGCACACTTTCCCTTCCAGTTCTTTTGCAATGTCGATTATGAAGACACTGAAGAGGACCAGTCTCAGAACTGAGTACTGCAGCACCCCACTGGCCACTCTCCCATCATTAAAATGAGTGCCGTTAACCACCACCCTTGGTCTCCTGTTACCCAGTCTCTAACTCAGTTAACCACTTTGGATCCCATCCCAAGGCTGCTCAGTTTATCTATCTCCTTGTGGCACAGCGTCAAAGGAATTATGTTCAGATAGGCCACATCCACTTCCTTTCCCTGATCTATTTATCTTGTCACCTAGTTGAGAAAAATCATACTAGAGTGGCATGATCCCCCCCCTCCCCAATATGAATCCATGCTGCCTGTGGTCCTGCAACCCACTGGGTTCAAGATACTCTACCAACCTTTCCCTTAACATGGTTTAATTAATTTCCCCACTACTGAGGTATGACTGACCAGCCTACACTTGCCTGCCTCCTCCCTGCTGCCACTCTTACGTAGCAGGACCACATCTGTTTCCCAGTCCCCAGGAACCACACACGTTTCCAGACAGCTGTCGAATAAGGCACTCAGTGGGGCAGCCAGCACCTCCCTCGGTTATGTTAGCACCCCTGGGTGCATCCTGTCCAGTCCCATAGCCGCCTCCACTTTCAAAGCTGCTACTGCTTTCAGGACTCTTTCCTCTGAAAATGAACTTGTGTCCATTCCCCCCCACCCCGTGTTCCTGCTACTCTCTGGTGGTCCAGTCCCCTCCCTCTGCTGCGAAGACGGAGCAGAAGTACTCATTCAGGATGTCTGCTTTTTCTTGATCCTCTTCTGGTGGTCTACCAGACCTCCTGATTCAGAAACCACTCGTGTAACATCTCCCCAACCTGGCTGACAGTGTCCCCCAGCTGGTTCTTCTCTCCTGCAACATGGCTCACCAGGAGGTCTGCCTTCAGGCTTTGCATGAGGGTCCAGGTGCAGAGAACCTCCTGACACAAAGGGACCACTGTCGGCCCAACTCCTACAAGCTGTTGTCTGGCTTTCTAAGAGCTGAGCAATGGTCAGTCTTCAGCACACATAATGTATGCTTTTGACACCCTAAAATCCCATGGACCTTGGACTCACTAAAGCTGGAAAGCCTCACAAGTCCAGAGGCAACCCTGTGCGCACCGCTTTCAGAACACACCTGTCGAGGTACAGTACAGTACACGTCCTGAAGGTCCAGGGAGCAGAACTACATGCTTAAGACAGAATGATCCGATTCACAGTGACCATCCAGAACTTGTGCTTCCTCATGAACTTGTTCAGATCATGCAAGTCCAATGTGCAGTGCCTGCCTTCCAATCTGTTTCAGAAGCAGGAAGTACCTAGACCCATATTCCTGAGTGGCTAGGGCATCTAGGACACAAGCTATTTCCTGGATTTCTAAGAGCTGAACAATGTCAGCCCTTAACACATTCAACATGACTTTAGACACCCTGAACTCACTAGGAATTTGGAGTCAGTAAAGCAGGGAGCCTCAAAGTCCAGAGGCAATCCCTTGTGCACCACTTTCAGAACTCACCTAGTGAGGTACGGTACAGTACACATCCTGGAGGTCCAGGGAGCAGAACCACATGCTCTGCTCCAAAGAAATAATAATGTAATTCACAGTGACCATCTAAAACCTGTGCTTTCTTATGAACTTATTCAGATCATTCAAGTCCATTATAAGGTTCCAGACCCCCCCCAAATCCATTTCAGACAGGAAGTACCTGGACCCATATTCCCTGAGTGGCTAGGGCATGTGGGACTATCGCACGGTGTTCAAAAAGCTGAACAATGTCAGCCCTTAGCGTGCGCAATGTGACTTCTGACACCCCGGCCACCCAAGGAGCTCAGAGTCAGTAAGGTGGGAGAGCCTCGGAGTCCAGAGGCAACCCCTTGCCCACCACTTCCAGGACCCATGTGTCTGAGGTACAGTAACAGTGAACCACTGTGGCAAGAAGCGGCACAACCAACTCCCAACCTGAAGCTGTGACAAGGACTGGATGGGAGGGGTAATGGCACCCTAGAACTTGTCATTTAGCCAGCTTGGAGGGGGCCCTGGCAGATGAGGCCCCAGAGGCACCCCCATCTGCTCCCCTCCCCTTTTTTGCCTCAGGCCACCAAACTTAGGCTTTGGTCGCCAGCGCTGAAATTTTCCTGCTGGGGCTGAAAGCCCTGCAACTGAAAAGCCTGTTTCTTAGTCCTAGAGGTAGCTGGGGCCTTTTGCGATGAAGCCACCAATTCCAGGTTGACACTGAACTTCACAATGCAAGTGAGATGTCCTTCTAACTCGAGAACCAAAAGGGTCCATGCCCAGTACTGGGACATCAATCAGCTTGTGCTGAGTGTCCACCGTGAAAGTAGACAGACTCAGCCAAGCCCTGCAACACACAGCGATGGCTGTAGCCACGGCACAAGCACAAGAGTCACCCATGATCAAAGCTGTTTGCAGCTGGTGTTCAGCCAGCGACTGACCCTGGTCTTGTAGCATTTGGGCTACCTGCTGCTCATTAGCAGGAAGCAGAGGAAGGAAAAGCCTGACAATCCCAAATAGGGACTGGCCAAAATTCCCCATGACTGAATAGCTGGCCTGCCGGAGACCCAAGGAAGCTGCCACTTACACCTTTTTAGACACAAAGTCAATCTATCTGGAGGTTTGTCCACATCCCCAGTCCTTTCAACTTATGGAAGGCAGAGTCCAATACCAAGCGCCCCACAGAAGGGTGGTTGGAGAACCCCAAGAGGGTGTGTGTGTGTGTGTGTGTGTGTGTGGACCGCATATTTGTGGACCATCCTGGTAGACTGTGCTGAGCAGGATAATACCAAAAGGTTCAAGAGGGAAATGAGAAGACACTACTTCATGGAAAGGGTGGTGGCAGTGTGGAATGCACTGCTAAGGGAGGTGGCATTGTTAAAGCTGGTGGGCAGTTTTAAGGGGGGTGGGACAGAGTTGGGGGAACGTCACTACTGCATGGGGGGGAGCTGCAGAGTAAACAACTTACAGCTGCACATCTAGCAGACTTGACAGACCTTAGGGCCTGTATCTGCTGGCATTTTGCATATGTTATAAATCTCCAGGGCTGGTCCCAAAACAGCTTTAGCCAAGGGACAGGTGGGAATCGTCCCTGTCCGGGATATCTGTGATAGGGTATTTAGCCAGTTTCTGAAACGGTTCCACAGGCACACGTACAGACTCCAATATAAATTGGAGCAAAGCTCCGAAAGATGTCGGCCCCGACACTGTAGAGAGAGACCTTCCACTGATTCCTGGTCAAACTGCCAAGCCCTGATCATCGACTACTCAGCTTCCAAGTTTGAAAATTCTTTGAAGATGGCAGTCAACTGCTTTCCACCACTGACCACCTGAGTATCCGCATCTAGGGTGATTTCCACGGACAGCTGTCCTGGCATGCTGGCAGCCTGATATGGATACAAGGCAGATGCCATGGTCTGCTGGAATGACAGGAGGCGGCCAAGGGATTGTAGGCCCAGGCGCAGAACCCTACCCCTCCCTGCAATGGCCCTCTGCTGCCAGACAAGCTCCTCATGGTGCAGACACATACACTGTCAATGCCTCTTCTCACCCAAGGATGAGGTGGTCAAGAAGCATCTACAGCCATTCCTACTGGTCAAGCAGGATCGAGAGCAAGAGGGGTGCCACGACCTTCATGGTCAGCCCTCCAGAGGGTCCATATACAGCAGCACCAGACTCTTGAGTATGTATTAAAAAAGATTAAAGCATTAAAACAATTCATACCACAGCCCGCAGATCCTACATATTCCATCAATGTTTCATGCCCGAACTCGGTGCATTTTCGTGTTGCTACAAGTAATTCAGTCCCCCTGCTTTTAAGGGCCAAACCTCTTAAAGTGACAGTGCTGTTAACCACGTTTTACAATCTCGTCAATTACAAACATGTTGGCACAGAAAGTGCATACCATATATAGCACAGAATATCACCACATAAATTAATTATTAAATTATCAACACTTTTATCTATTGACTATTAGCACGGACTATATAATCACACCATTTATTAAAATAACCTAACACTCACACAATAAATAACATTAAAAATATGTTTGCGAATCTGACTCATCATTCATTATGTCTCCATATTTACAGCTAATACAGATGTCAAATTCATTAATCTTCCATGTACGGGTTCATCCTAATTTCAACACAGCTATCTTCCAAAACAGTTTATCCTGTAACTCGTTTAACATAATAGTAATAGTTTAAGTTGTTTAAATAAGGGTGATCATTTTTCAAAATGCTAATAGTTTAACAATATAAACTTTTTTAGAAAATATCTGTTAAATTTAGGATGAGACTTTTCCCTCCACAGTGAAGACTGAGCAAAAGTATCTGTTCAGGATTTCTGCTTTTCCTGATCCTGCTATGCACAATCTACCCCTGCCCTTCTTAACCTTGCACTCCCTCCCCATGTCTTCTTTTCCTTATGTATCTGAAAAAAAGGTCTAGACCCATTTAGCCACCCTTCTGACTATCCTTTCCTCTCATTTGCACCTTTGCACCCCTTACCGCCTTCCCTGCCTCTCTCTGGTTTTAATGGTACACCTCCCTATCGTCATCTCTCCAAGTCTCCTTGTACCTCCTGAATGTCACCCCTTTAGCCTTTAACTTTGCAGCCACTTCCCTTGAGAACCACAGTGGTCTGTTTTTCCTCACTTCTTTCATGCAGAGATTTGTTGCCTTCACTAGGAACCAACTCCCCTCCTCCCTCTGCTTTTCCCCATCCCCTGGCTCCTTCAGACACCAGCTGAAACTTCAACCCTTCCCCGCTCACCTGTTGCCCTTTTACCCTTCCTCCTCACACCTTCATGCTCATGCTTTAACCATCTTGTTCAGCAGCCGGGTGGGTACCCACTTCTGCCTTGGGTTAATTTCCACACCACTACAGTTTTGCCCTCCATTATGTGGCCAGGCAATAACTCTCCTCTCAGGTCAATTGCCAGTTGTCAGTATTGTTCATATTCACTAAGGATTACTGCCGCCTCTGAATACGCACTGCTAGACATTCTCACTGAGCTATACCTCACTTTACTCTCTGCACACTTCCCCGGGTTGCACCTGGAAATGAACCTTGCCTCAGTGTGCCTCCCCCAGTTACCAATTTTCAAATAAATAAACAAAGACAACCCTTGTATGCATACTTGCTCTGGCAAGGCTGTCAGTAGTTGGTGAGAGTTACGCTACAGGAGTGATGGGTGATGCAATAAGTATGGTGTCAGCTGGTGTATTTTTCCACCAAGCAAATGAAAGACGTGGCTTTTACACCTTCAAGAGTATCACTGGAGTACTGTATTTTTGAGCAGAGTGAAGAACAGTATATCTCAAAATCTGTCAAGCCTTGTTGAGATGTTTTCATATCTAAAATAAGTTATGTTTAGATGTGGCGTCTCCATTTCAACTAAACGGCATCTGCTTGCCATCATCCCCAAAAGGAGCATCAAACTAAAGCAGTCATTTTATATCAATTGTGCTCTATGGGAAGGTAATGGAGAATAAACACACAGAAAGGAAATAAAGGAAATGTATCTCAAGTTTAACTCTTACTTCTTCTCAGCTGAGGGATGCTCTTCAGACACAGGATGTGGATGAATTTATGTTCATCTGTGCCCCATTTACCCTCACCTGCTTGGAAAAGAGCCTGTTGAGGTTTAAAGACAAAACAAATGTTACAGAATTTCAGTTAAACACAAGGGGTAGTATTTTTCATTACACATATGCCTTGCAAGATATTCAAAGGTGTCCACAAATGGATGCCTGTGGCTAGCCTACATGAAAATCAAATGCATCACTTAACACAATGAGGATGCAATCCAGACCTACATTATGAAAATCTGGCCAAAGGACATGGGTCCGATTGGACAGCTCAAAATTGGTTAACTCCACCTATATCCTTTACAATTTAAGGGCTTTAGGGAGGGGAAGGTGGAGGTTGTATGGTGTGTAGGGTAGTGGGGTTATTTTTTGAACTTGGGGGTTCTTGGGTTTCAAGGTGGGGGAACCCACATGATATGATGCAGGTGGGGAGACGAGTTTTTATTATAAGGAAGCAAGCAGCACAGTGGTTTTTATTGCAGTGGACTACTAGACTTACAATAATATGCTCATGGGGAGGGAGGTTAGAGTTAATATCAACGTCATCAGGGTTGGGGTCTTGGGGGAGGGTATTGTACAGCGTAGACGACTTCTTTTTAAATTTCCGAGTCCACATTGGCTTGGATTTTGGTAGCTATGACGACATCAGTGAAGGACTCGAGCTTCTCTCTCATGCCCAATGAGGTCACAGCACCCACTAGGTGTGTGAACCACCTTGTTCTTTAGTTTGGTGTTATTTATTCTCTATATAATACACTTCAAACATTTTTTTTTCCATTTGTTCTGAAAAGTTGTTCTTAAATTGTTTTTGATGTTAGAATGTTGAAAACAACTTTTCAGAGGTGCACTGATTAGCTTTTGAAGTTAAATGCAATCAGCAGCACTGGTAAGCGGGGCACTGCTTAAAGTGAAACTCAATATAGACAATATCCTATCTAGATGAAATACTGACTGACTAGCCGTTTGACAGCTTTTATTTGAAAAAAGATGCTCACAATAGTTTATACATAGAGTGAATCAGCCCAGCATGCATAACAAGCTTGTCTCACACCTCAGAGGAACAGTGCCATCACAGAGCATTTGAGCTTTGTTCTTGTACTTTATGTCACTGTCTCTCCTCAGTACGAAAACCAGCTTGTTCTTCATGCGGTTTGGGGGGTCACCAGGTGTGGGTATAGGATAACACAAAATTAAGCATACCACAAATTAGGTGCATAAAAAATGCACAAGTGTGTTCATCAATTTAAGACCAGGTAAAACATAGACAAAAGAAAAAGGTTAATTCAAACAAATCAGAGTCAGACAACTGCTTCGCTCCAACAATGTCTAAGCCTTTGCTTCAGCCTATGATGACTCTTCAAACCAAGATATACGATCAGTGTGAAAGCAACACTACCAGAAGGACATTCATCTTCCACAGTCAACATCCAACTGACCCCATTAAAAAAAAAAAAAAAAAATGCTAGCCCCTAGTGGTGGTTTTTTTTATATCATTCAAGCATGTGATCCACCCCTTTTTTTTTTTTTTTTAAACATCAAAACAATATGCCTCAGGTTACCATTTCAGCTTATAACAATATCCACAGTACAAAGGTATGTTTACATCTATCAGGCAATAGCACAGGCAGCGCTACTGCCTTAGTGTGAAGGCATAAAACCACCTTTGCATAATAAATAAGCTGCAATGGGGCTAAGCCCCTCCCCTTGGAAGTGACATCATTCCCAGGTAACCAAATAAACAGAGTCAGACTGAGGGCCGCTAGCCTTATAGACAGTCATGAATTACTCTCCAGGTACAGTGTTTTATTTTCTTATTTTAGTCACAATTCAGTAATATATTTCATCTTCTCGAGGTTTCGCAGGGTTGGCAAGGGGAATGGCAGAATGAGGGCATGCTCTTCTCCCTTCTCCTGTCAGCTCAGTAACCCCCTACCAGCAGTTAAATAACCATAAACAGTATTCATTGTATGTTTTTATCTCTTTTTATCCACCTTTTGTTCACCCTATGCACTCTCAGTATGAAACCCTTTCCTCTTAAGCACTAGAGCACGCAAGAACAATTTTCCTCATCACCAACGGCTGAGGATTTCAGCCATCGGGAACACAAAAGGGGGGGGCCTAAATAAACAGGTCTCATAATAAAGAGCCCAGAAATAGGGCTAATATGAATGAGACCCTGTAGCATTGAGAGAATTAAAGTGGCTAAATACATTAAACTGTGGAAAGAATGCAAAAATGTTAAAAAGGAATACAAATGAAAAACTAATTCTGGGATTCCTGGGTTTGAGGGAGAAAAGAGAAGGGGAGTGCACCCTCATTCTCCCATTCCCCTTGCCAACCCAGAAAACCCTAACAAGGTTGCTCAAGTAATTTTGATACAAGATGTACAGAATTTCATTACCTGGAGAACTGCATGGGTGCCGCTCTATAGGGCTGGTAGCCCACAGTCTGACTTTTTATGTGAACTGTATCTGGTGATGTCATCAAGGCAGGAGGGGCTTAGCCCCTTAATGAGCACCCCTATGGTAAAATATGTTTTATATGCTTACAGAAGGACAGCAACTTTCAATACATTCCAGAATATGTTAGCATATGTCAATACTTCTAGATAAACAATGAAGTTACGTTATTGCAGGAAGTAAAATAATTATACAGAGATACAGTTTAAGAACCTAACCACCTGACTAATGGTGTCATGCGTAGCAGAGTATATAAACTGACCACCAGGGGTGAAATTTAGATAGGTGGACCAGTGAGTGGCTGGCCTTGGAGAGAAGGTGTATATGTTTTCACACTGTACTGAGTTTGCAGTGAAGTTAAGATCAGAGAGGAGTCTTCAGGAAGCGGCATAGCTGAAGAAAGCTATAACTGGGCTACGTAGGCGTGCTGAATTAACACCATATTTTCTTTACTGTAAATATTTATTTTATTATTTTTATTTTCTGAGAAAATGAAAATGTAAAACTTACTTCTGTGTTTTTTTTTCATGCACCTGAATGTTTGTCTCCCTGTTTATGTTTACTGAAATCCCAAAAACCTATCACAGGGGTGATTTATTCTCTGCATTCTACCATTTCATTTTCATTTAATTTCAGTGCTTCACAGATAAGTCTATGGACATCAAGTGCCCATCTACATAGATGACTATGGTCTAAGAACAAAAGCAGCATGAAAGAACATTGTCAAAAATAGCAATACTGACTAAAAAACTATTAATTAAAACACGTACACGATGACTGGTTCAAGAAAAAATCATTTAAACCTAATCCAAAAGAATGGAAGGACTGAACACATATTAAAGAGTAAGGGAGGTTATTCTAGTCGCCTACAGTCCTTGTTTCAGCAAAGTATGCATTTTTGGAGAAATGAACTTTCCATTAGAAATTGCTCAAGTGGTATGCATATTATCATTTAAAGGTGTAGGAGCTGGTGTGTAGGGGTGACTTTAAGCTGAGATGCCACTGGCAAGATATGAAGGAAATGAAAGACAGAGTTGGCAAAGAACTCCCGGAGGATGCCAAGACTAAATAAAGACAATGGACAGCAGCACGTAAATTCTTCAGACTGTTCACACTGCTTGAAGTGCTTCACAGACGCTACCACACTTTGGTAGGACTGTTTAGTTACGGTATTCTTTTGCCACCATTTTTTGTTTTTGTCTTTTTCACCCTGTTCTCCAAAGGATGGTCAGGTTTGCCGTGGCTGCACACTTCTTCTGGCCATAACAACAGAAGAGTGTCTGCCTTCACAACCAACATCAGTGTCAGGCTGCCCAGACTCTTCCCCCCCTCCAGACAGACAAGCACCTCATCTCAATGCTCAACCTCCCAGCTGACCCCAGTGTGGGATTTAAACCCGGTCTCCCAGATGGCAAAGCATTGGGCCAGCCTAGCCCTTCTTAGTGATTTTAAGAAAAATATATAAATTGAGCCATGATAAATGTTGGGGGTGGGGGTGAGGCTCAAAGGGGTATTTATGTAGCTGCTTAACATTTACCACATTTTGTATGAAAAAATGTGCACAGAACTAGTGGGAGAACTACCCAGACACATCTAGACTTCTGTTGCTGGGGGATGACTTAAGCAGTAAGGTATGACTGGGGGGTTGGTTACCATCTGGTGATCACACACCCTCATGTAATGAATGTCATGAACTGAAAAAAGGGGGGAGGGGAGTGGTGATGATTACTTGTTAGTAACCCACTCTTCAGAATATCCTACTGTGATAAAAAGAATGTTACGCATTTTTCTCTGATTTGTAAAAATTCAAAACAAATCATCTCCTTCCCATGCACACAACTCCTGCTTCACAGAATGGCAGTATGTGCATGCAATAAACATGTATACCACGGGAGACCCAAACTAATCCTAGCCAATCAGGAGACAGCATTTCCTCCATCAGTGTTATAAGCTGAATTGGCTACACTTCTGTTCTAAGCATAAAAGATGCCTGTGGGGTGATGTGGAGTTAAGAGATTAGTAGTAGAGGTACCCCACCCCCACTGCCAACTAAGCAATGGATCAGAAATATGACGACTAAATAGCCAAATAAAGGATTGGGTATTCCATTAATTATTTGGGTATCTTCAATTTGATTCTGGCACCCTTTTGTCTCCACTCTTTTGACAGTTCTCTTATGCTCAAACTTCTGCTCTACATACACACATACACAGAACAAATTGGTCAAATGGTAAAAGTACAGTTATGTAAGAACTTACTGCAACAGTACATCTTCGAGAGAGGCTCTTGCAGTACATAATTACACATAGGACTGACGTCGGCAGGCATCAGGACCCCACGGAAAAATTTCTAGCTAGCAGTCTCTGGCGAGGGACCGCCCCCATGTCAGGTCCCTCATGCCCGCCTTCCATTTCTTTCCTGCCATAGGCCACAAGAGGCTGGACAAGAGAGAAGCGGATATTTCCCTCGCTGAAAAAGCTTAGGGGGATGGAGGGTGGGAAGGTATTACCAACTGCAAGAGCCTCTCTCGAAGATCTACTGTTACGGTAAATTCTTATGTAACTGTACTATCTTACTTCGAGAGGGCTCTTGCAGTAGGTAATTACATATAGGACTGAGTCCCAAGCAGTCTGGAACAAGAAGAAGCACACGGGAGGAGGAAAGCTACTGAAGCAGATCCTCTAGCTGTGAAGGCCTTAAGAAAGGAGGCCTTGCAGAACAGCAAGCCTGAAGCCTGCTCTACAGCGAGAGGCAATATCCAAACTGCAGTGTTTTGTAAATGTGTGGACAGAAGTCCAAGTGGCGGCAGCACAGATGTCTGCTGCCGACACGTTCTTGAAACATGCCGCTGAGGCAACAACTCCTCTGGTGGAGTGTCCTCTTACTTGACCCCGAAGAGTCTTGTTGTACTTGTAACAAAGTGATGCAATGAGCCAACCATTTAGACAGACATTGCTTGGAAACAGTACTGCCTTCTCTTTTGGATGCAAAAGAGACACACAGTTGATCAGTATTTCTGAGATCCTTTGTTCTGTTAGTGTAGTATCTCAGGATCCGGTTTGTTCTGGTAGTGTAGTATCTCAGAATCCGGTGAACGTCCATAGTGTGAAGCAGATACTCCCTGATTGGAGTACTGCGTAAAAAAAGTGAGTAACTCTATGGACTGGTTCAATGCAGATTCCGCTACCACCTTGGGGAGAAACTTAGGATTGGTGTGCAGAGCCACACATTCCTTGTGAAAAATCAAGTATGGGATTTTACACATCAGGGCCTGGAGCTCGGAAATCCTCCGAGCAGAGGTAATGACCACTAGGTAGAGTGTCTTCCATGAAAGGAACTTCATGTCTGCTGAGGCCGCCGGTTCAAAAGGAGGCAAAGTAAGTTTCTCAAGAACAAAGTTCAAATCCAAAGGAGGGACAGGAACTCGAATAGGGGGTCTCAAGTGAAGAACCCCTCTGAGGAAAGTCTTAGAGACTTCCAGTTGAGCAAACATCCTATCTGCGAAGGGAACATGGTAGGCCAAAATGGTGGCCATGTGTACCTTCAAAGATGAGTGACTAAGACCCAGGTCGAAGAGGTGGTGCGCAGTTATTCCAGCAGTTGCCCAACTGAGCAGGAGAAATGCTCAAAGCCTTTTGAAGCTGCCCAGATTGAGAACAGTTTCCACTTCATGGCATAAGTAGACCTAGTGGAGGGTTTCCTAGCCTCCACCAAGATCTCAGCCACTGGGGGAGAAACCCAAAGCGGGCTTGAGCTATGTCTGCAGGAGCCACGCATGTAGCTGAAGGGACTTGAGACCTGGATGGACCAGGGTCCCCTGATCCTGTGTCAGTAAAAAGAGCAAGAGGAGGTTCCTCTGAGTATTGTTGCAGAAGAGAGAACCAAACTTGCCTGGGCCAGAAAGGAGCGATCAGAATCATTCGTGCTCCTTCTGAGCCAAGTTTCTGCAAGACATGCGGGATCAGAGGAATCGGCGGGGGGAAGGCATAGACGAATCTGTCCTTCCAATCTAGAGACAGAGCGTCTCTCCAGAAAACGCCTCGCTCTTGAACGAGTAAGATGTCTGGAAGCTTTGCATTTAGAGGTGAAGCGAACAGGTAAACCTGAGGTGTTCCCCAACATAGGAAGATATCGTCTAGGATCCCTTGATCCAGTTTCCTAAACCTGAGTAGACAAGCGACTTAGTTTGTCTGCTAAGGAGTTCTTGACTCCCAGAACATGAACTGCCATGAGGTGAAGGTCGCGTTGTACTGCCCAACCCCAAACTCTCATCGCTTCCCTGCAAAGAGAGTAGGACAGAGTCCCGCCCTGTTTGTTGATGTACCATACCACACACATATTGCCCGTCTGGATGGCTAGGTGGCTTGGAAGAAGATACAGGTGGAGAGTCTGGAGAGCATACAGCACTGCCCGAAGCTCGAGCACAGTGATGTGCAGGGATTGTTCAAGCTTGGACCAAGAGCCCTGTGTCCGATGTGGACCAAGATGGGCTCCCCAACCTTCACCCAAGGCATCTGTGGTCAGAGTCTGGGAGGGAGGAGGAAAGAAGAATGGAACTCCCCGAAGAAGGTTCTCTCGAACCATCCACCACTGCAAGTTTTGAATCATGGGAGAGGAGACTAGGACCAACTGGTCCAAGTCATCTACTAACTGATCCCATTGAGAGCGAAGCATCCACTAAGAGACCCTCATGTGGAGCCGAGCGTGTGGGACTGTTGGGATAGCAGCTGCCATAAGCCAGAGGAGGCGAAGCACCGACCTTGCACTGACTCGCCTGTGGCCAGACAACAGGCTTACCTGAGTCTGGAGTGTTGCCCCCCTGTCCAGTGGCAGGAAGGCCCTGCCTAGGGTCGTGTCCAGTATCGCCCCAATAAACTGGAGCCTCTGGGATGAGATCAAGTGAGACCTGGAATGGTTGATGGTAATAACCCAGATAGGCAAAGACCTGCTGGTGAGGGAGAGGCAGTGCAGGAGTTCCTCCCTAGATGAGGCCACCAGGAGCCAATCGTCCAGGTATGGGAAAACCTGTACCCCTCCGGGTACGCAGGTAGGCCGCCACCACCGCAAGGCATCTGGTAAATACCCGGGGAGCCGAGGAGAGGCCAAATGGAAGTGCCTTGAACTGGTAGTGGTCCCCCTGGAAAGCAAAACGGAGATATTTGCGGTGAGATGGGCGGATAGATATGTGCAGGTAAGCATCCTGCATATCCAGAGCGCACAGCCACTGGCCCGAGCAGAGGAGGGGCCAAAGACTCTGCAGTGAGAGCATCCTGAACCTCTTCTACTCCACGAAAATGTTCAGGGAACTGAGATCTAGAATAGGTCTTACATCTCCTGTCTTCTTCGGGACCAGGAAGAAGTGGGAATAGTAACCCGTTCCTTGCAGGGAAGGGGACAGGTTCTACCGCCTCTTTCAGCAAAAGTGCTAAAATTTCTTCCTGGACCAGAAGATGTTCCCGAGAGTATGACGACCTTGGGGGAGGGTGACGAGGTGGTTTCTGCAGAAGCTCTGAGTGTCCTTCTGCAATTAGCTGGAGCACCCATGAATCTGAGGTTATCCTCTCCCAGCCCGGAAGGTGGAGGGAAAACCGCCCTCCTACCGGTTCCTCCGGGAAGTCCGGAGGCTGTGGGAGAGGGAAGGAGTCAGGTGGTGTGGGCAGTGCCGCAGCTGAAGTTCCCGCTGCTTTTTTGGGTGGGTGGGGCCCGACATTTAGTGGCCCTCTTTCCCTGTGGTCTCGCTTTGGGCCGATTCCGTCTGCGAAAGGGACAGCACTGCGACTGATGAGGACGATACATAGAGTCCATAGACTTCAGTGCTGTCCCCTTCTCCTGCAGGTCAGTGATGATGTCCTTGACATCACCCCCGAACAGCACTGAACCCCGGAAAGGCACTTCCTGGATGGTGGACTGCACTTCCGGGACCAACCCTGACACTCTGAGCCAAGCATGACGCCGTAGGCCTATGGCAAAAGCTGAACTCCTACCAGCAGTGTCCACTGCATCGTAGGTCACATGAAGGATGTGCCGACTGGCCAAACGTGCAGAGGCGGACAAGGTCAGCCACTTCCCTGCTTGACCTGGAGAGTCTGGAAGGGAGTCCAATTTAGATTCCACCTCACTGAGAATCGTCTTCTGGTAAAATCCCCCATGTGGCCGACATAGTTCAGGGCCCTAATACCCAGTGGAAGAAGCAAAAATCTTCTTGCCATACTGGTCCAGAAGGCGGGATTCCTTGTCAGGTGGAGACGAGCTAAGGTGTTTGGGTTGAGCTGACTGGCCATGAGCGGCGCTAAGGCTCTGAACTGCAAATTTGGTGACATCCAGCAGACCAGACCTGGGTTTGAATCCCACAGCTTCCACTTGCATGCTGTGTGACTCTGAGCAAGTCACTTAACCTCCTTGTGCTCCCAGGTCGCTCCTGTAAAAAAGCTTTCAGCTTAGTGTGCTATACCTGGTTAAACAACTAAAAAAAAAAAAAAATAATCACAATCAAGTCAGCTGGAGGGTGAGAGTCTAAAAAGTCAACACCCTCGGGAGCCTGGTATACCCTGCTTGACTTCCTGGGAAGTGGGGCTAAGGACGACGACTGTTTCCATACAGTGGTAATAAGGTCGGCATGAGGCTCGATCCAGGGTGGCACCAAAGTGGGAGCTGTCACGGGCAGATCCAGATGCTTAGCGAGTTTTTCACACTGGGGGTCCGACTCCAAGGATTGCCACTTATGTACTTCCTGGATCTTTCGTAGCAACTCCATGAAGGAAGGATCCTCCGGAGGAGTCCTTGGCCGGGGCTTGGACGGACAGCATGGCTCATCTTGCTCGGAACAACTGTCTGAAGCGTCCAAGGTGTAAGAAGAAGAAGATGAGGAAGAGGAAGACTCCCTCTCCCGACGAGGAGGAGGAGGAAAGGACCCCTTGGGAAGCCCTCGGGGAAGCGTGTCCTGCCCCTCTCTGGACCCAGAGGGTTTAGCCCTGGTGTCCAGAGGTGTGGAGGGAGTTTGTCGTGAATGTACGGGAACCGGCGTCTGAAGACAACTCTCCACCTCTCTGGTGAGCTGAGCCTTGGCCTCAGCCCACGAGGCGGCCAGAGTCTCCTGCAGGTCCAACGGCAGCTGAAGGAGCAGTGGAGGAGGAGGGGGATACGGGTATGGACTATACCCATAAGGCGCATATCCATAACCGAGTAAGCGAAAGCCCAGCATCGGGTAATGATCTTCTAGGCCTGCTGTTGTCGGATAAGGCGGCACGGGTACTGAGGCACGGATACTGTGGTCCCAGGTATGACAGTGTCGGATACGACTGAGTCAGGTACCGGGAACCGGGGCGAAGGCCCAGCATCGGGCGCATCTGGGAGCGCGCCGGAGCCGGGGCTGAGGAGCTGGCGCCCGGGCAGCAGACGCCAGATTGGCTTGACCAGCAGGTGGACGGGTCTGACGGAGGTGGAACAGGAATCTCAGCATCGCCTGAGGATTTGGAGGGGTGTGTGTGAAATCCACGGGGTCGGGCTGAGGAGACTCCAGGGTCCCCAGAGGCAGCGAAGGCTGCAGGGAGCCAGAGCAGCGGGCGTGGGGGGTCAGGCGTCAGCTCATCCGCTGTGCAGACGTTGGGCAAACCAACGTGCGGCTTAGCAGCAAGATCCGGGCGCCGGAGGGGCCGGCGTCCGACTTAACAGACCCATCGCCGGAGACAGGCCACAATGGAGGGGTGGCCTGGTAAGGTGGAATGGGGGGCCGCGCGCCGCACCGAAGGGTCGGGCGACTTACCGACCTTCTCCATGCGGTTGTCAGAGGAGCACACGTCCAGCTTATCGGAGCCGCTCGTATCAGTGGGCCTGGCTTACGACCTTACGGTGGAGGCCTCAAAAGGCCCACATGTAGCCAGATGGGAGGGCCGACACCTCCGCCTTAGTAGCCTCAACAGGAAAAAGCACAGGGGACTTCATACTCGCTGCCAGGACCCCCACCTGAGACAAAACAAACGTGTCCATCTGCAGATCAGATGTCTCCAGGAGCATCCACTTGGAGGGACACTGACTGAATAATCAACATAGTTAAAAAGGAAGAAGAGGGCTCAGACATCCTGGTCCACCTAGGGACCAATGACCTTGCTAGCCGGTCGGTCGAGGAGGTTAAGGAGCACACTGTGCAGCTCAGCGAAAAATGGTTTTCATTTTCATCCAGCATTGCATACTCTGAGATTCTTTCTGTTTGGGAAAAGGGGAAGAACAGGCAGAAAATCAGAGAGAAAGAGATAAGTGAGCTTAACGCATGGCTCAAGGACTGATGCCACACAAAGGGGCATCACTTCATCGGAAACTGGGGCAACTTCTGGGAAAGGGAGTTCAAATTCAACGGCCTCCACCTGATTAAAGAGGGAGTCAGAGCACTGAGCCAGAAATCTGACGTCCACGTAGGACATTTAAATTATCGGGAGGGGAGATGAAGATAATTCTAGGAGAACCACACACAGAGCCTGCTGTCTCTTCCCCCTCCAGCTAGCACCAAATCTACACACTCCAGGATAGCAAAAGCAGATAGCCAGGAACATAAAACCCTTTCTGGCTCTGGTGCTGACCATCCCCTTTAGCACGGTGACCCCCGAGGAAATTGCGGTGGGAGAGGATTAAAGAGGAAGTCAGAGCACTGGGCCAGAAATCTGATGTCCATGTAGGACATTTAAATTAGCGGGAGGGGAAATGAAGATAACTCTAGGAGAAGCACACACAGAGCCTGCTGTCTCTCCCCCTCCAGCTAGCACCAAATCTACACACTCCAGGATAGCAAAAGCAGATAGCCAGGAACATAAAACCCTTTCTGGCTCTGGCGTTGACCATCACCTTTAGCACGGTGACTCCCGAGGAAGTCGCGGTGGAAGAGGAGCCCTCCTCCCGGTGCTTTTCTTTGTCCTTTTTCTTGCGATGGCCTTCAGGGGAAGTTGACGTCTGCTGAAGCTTTTTCAATTCTTTCTCCATGGAGCTCATTTTCTTTTTCAAAATATGGGCCTCCAGGGACTGCTGCCACCTTCTCCGGGTGGGCGCGTTAAAACTAAGGCAGTTCTGGCACTTCTCTACCAGATGGTCGGGGCCTAGGCAAAAAAGGCACAGGGAATGGCCGTCCTTGTGCGGGAGCTGGGCACCGCACAAGTCACACTTGTTTTTGTGCTCGGAGGGTGTAGGGAACGACATACACCGACGAATACCTGACGGATGATAGGAAAAAAAAAAATCAAAAATACTCTGTTAAAATACCAACGAAAAAGCCTGACGAGCAGGGAACTTTTCCGCGAGGTGCTGGTATGAGCTAACGGCAGGAAAGAACTGGAAGGCAGGCGTGAGGGACAGCCCCTTTATACCGACGTCTCCTGACGCTGGTCACCTGATGTGGGGGCGGTCCCTCACCAGAGACTGCTAGCTAGAAACTTTTCCATGGGGTCCTGCTGCCTGCCGACGTCAGTCCTATATGTAATTATCTACTGCAAGAGCCCTCTCGAAGTAAGATCTTAGAATCCACTTTCACCCTCCTGAAGGTCAGAGGCGGCCTTCCCCCAATATCCCTGGATCATATTTATTTATTTGCTTTTGGTAACCGGGTAAGTGCACTAGGCATCGTATCCTGCCTATTTTCAGGCAAACCCGTTTAGAGAACTTCTGGTACAGGTGTTAGTTAATAGGTGTTCCTGGATATCACCTCACAGGGGTTGATACCTGTTTGCATTGTTGAGATGGCAGTTAATTAATTTGCTCAGGAGATAGACGACTTGAGGGTGAATCACCAAACTCACACTGTTTTACAAATGATGCTCAGTTTGTTAATCATAAAGCCCTGGAAATCCTTCCTGTCAATTAAAAAAACATTACCAATCTATCCATCCAGATCTTCAACATCACTGGTAATATTGTACAGTAACTTTTGAGCAAGCACCTATTTACTCCATATAGTAGTCATGAGCTCCTGTCTCCCTACAAGGGGTGTAGTCTTACGGGGCTGCGTGGGAGTGCCGACCCCTTACTTCATATTGAGATAGAGCGCCGCTCCCATGCTTCTTAAAGTCGTTTGATTTTATTTTTTTTTTATGTTAAATACAGTTTTCAGAGTCTGCGTATGTGCATTTAACGCAGACTCCTCTGGACTCCCATCTGGCCATCTCCCAGCCACCATGCCACCAGCTGCTGCTTTTGCCATGCTCATGTAGGGAATGGAGCATCATGTGGCCTACGCATGCGTTGCAGCATTACATGCAATGTGCACGCCCACCATGCACCACAGCATTTTTGGGCAGCTAGTTTGTTTTGGTCAGTTCTGTTTTTGAATTTCCGGTGGAATTGCCAGGTACAGTGGGCCTCTTCTTTTTCTGGCACGGGATGCGGGTTGTGTGGCGTAAAAGCAGTCCGCTGTCCAGTGTCACTCATGCAAGCAGCATCTGGCACAAATCTCACAAGTTGGGAGTGGGCTAAGAACTAAGTGTGCTATTCTGTATTAATAGTTTTGTTTGTATTGTACTGAAAGGACTTATGTAATGATTAGAGACTGGGCTGGATTGCTGAGGTTTTAAAAGTTTCTGTAGACTCATTTCTCTCCACAGGACAGCAGGATCAAGCAGTCACTGAGCACTTTAGGGAGTCCAGGAAACAGTTAATGTTTTTGCTGCTTGGGATTGAATTGCTGGGTTCTGTGTGGGTACGGAGAAGAGAAGAGGAAGTAAGAGCACTGATGGAGGACACTGGGTGGAAAAAACAGCTGGCCAAGACAAGGTACCAAATGGGGTTTTGCACTTGTGAAGTTTTGGAGATAAAAAAAAAAAAAAAAGAGAGAGAGAAGCTCAAGCTAGCAGCATTAAAGCATTTGTACCAGCCCTGAGAAGGTCCTGGCTAGCCCCCAAGGGTCTGGCAGTATAGCCTAGAGGCTACAGTAACGAGCTGTGAATGACCTCGTTACATCCAGCACACAGACCAGAGTTAGATTCCCACAACCTCCACTTGCATACTGTGCAACTCTGAGCACAACGCTTAACCTCCTCAGTGCTCCTGGGCTGCCCCTGAAAACAGGCATTTGTGCTTAATGGGTATTACCTGGTTACCAAAGAATACAACGAAATAAAATACATTTTTGTTTAAAACTCCATGAGTGCAAAACCTTTCCCATACACAGAGTACAGGTTGGCTGCCTTGTTTTGTACCATCTACCTTTCTCCAGAGTGTGCCACATTTAAAAGTTTGTGCAGACTTGTTTATTTCCACAGGACAGTAGAATCAAGCAGCTGCCAAGCTGCATAGGACGTCCAGAGCACAGTGAGTGTTTTTGCTGCTCTAAACCGAATTGTGTGTGGGTAGTGGGGGGGGGGCAGGTAGGGAATTGGGCATCACCACCTCTGAACCTAAATGCATCTGATGGACAGAGGCAGGGAAGAGAAAGAAAGACAGACTGATACAGAAGAAAATATAACAGTTTGGAAGGAAAGCAAGAGAGTCAATTTAAATACATAGATTAGAAAGTACAGCATAACACAATGGTATTACATAGAAACATAGAATTTGACAGCAGATAAGGACCGCTTGGCCCACCCAGTCTGCCCATTTCCCTACCTACAGGATAAGCTGCAGATCCTAGTTAACCAGCAGCCTACTTCTTCCTACCCCCACCCCCTAGAATTGCCTTATGACTGTCCCATGCATGCCTGAATTCCACCACTGATTTTGACTCCACGACCTCCTCCGGAAGGCCGTTCCATGCATCCATAACCCTCTCCGTGAAAAAATACTTCCTTAAATTACCTCTGAGCCGCCCCCATCTTCAAATTGTGCCCCCTTGTTCTTGCACACCTCTTTTTTTGAAAGATGCTACCTCTTGGACTTTGTTGATTCCCTTGAGGTACTTGAAAGTTTCTATCATGTCCCCCTCTCCCTCCTTTCCTCGAGGCTATACATATTAAGCTCCTTAAGTCTCTCTTCATATGTCTTCGGTGCAGACCCTGTACCATTTAGTTGCCCTCCTCTGGACAGCTTCCATCCTGTCTATGTCTTTGGAGACTGGGTCTCCAGAACTGCACGAAGTACTCCAGATGGGGTCTGACCAGCTGTCTGTACAGAGGATAATAACGTCCTGTTTTCTACTGGAGATGCCTCTCCCTATGCATCCCAGTATCCCCAACCCTCCTTGCTGCCCTCTCACATTGCTTGCCCACCTTTAGGTCATCTGATATGCCTCCCCAGGTCCCTTTCCATTTTGTTGTTGTTAGTATCTCACCCCCCATTGTGTACTCTTCCTGGGTTTTGTTCCCCAGGTGCATTACCTTGCACTTCTTAGCACTGAATCTAAGCTGCCATACATTTGACCATTCCTCTAACCTTGCAAAGTCCCTTTTCATCCTTTCCACCCCACCTTGTGTATCAACTCTGTTGCAGATCTTTGTGTCATCTGCAAAAAGACATACTTTTCCTTCCAGTCCCTCTGCAATGTCGCTTATAAAGACATTGAAGAGGACCGGTCCTAATACTGAACCCTGCGGTACCCCACTAGTAACCCCCCTTTCTTCAGAGTGGACTCCATTTACTATTACTCTCTGTGTCCTATTCTCCAGCCAATTTTTCCCAGGCTGTCATCTTGGGACCCTCCCAGGCTAGCTAACTTGTATATTAGTCTTTTGTGTGGGACTGTGTCAAATGCCTTGCTAAAGTCTAGGTAGGCCATGTCCACAGCCTCCCTGATCTACTACTTTGGTCACCCAGTCAAAGAAATTATCAGATTTGTCTGGCATGACCTTCCTGCTGTGAATCCATGCTGCCTTGGGTCCTGTGCCCCTCTGGCCTCTAGATACTTGACTATTCTTCTTCAGAAGTGATTCCATCATTTTCCCTACCACTGAGGTTAAACTAACAGGTCTGTAGTTTCCTGCTTCTGCCTTGCTCCCACTTTTGTGAAGGGGAATCACATCTGCCCTCCTCTAGTCCTCGGGTACCACCCCATCCTCCCATGATTTGTTAAACAGGGTAGTCAGTGGTGTCGCTAATTCTACCCTTCGTTCTTTTAGAATTCTGGGATGAATCCCATCAGGCCCCATTGCTTTGTCCACCTTCAGTTTTAAGAGTTCTTTCAGAACCCTTTCTTCTGTAAATGGGCTGGTATCAACTTCTGCATCCAGAGTGTTTCTACTGTTTGTTTTAGGTACCTCCCCCTCTTCCTTTGTAAATACTGAGCAAAAATATTTGTTTAGTAGCTCTGCCTTTTCACAGTCACCCTCTGCCCACCCCCCCCACCTTTATTAAGCCTCACTATCCCTCCCTTGGTCTTCCTTCGCTCCCTGATGTACCTTTAAAAGGTTTTATCCCCCTTCTTAACTGAGTTGGCTATCTTTTCCTCGGTTTCGGCCTTTGCTGTTCTGACTGCCTTCCCAGCTTCCTTTTGCTTTAACTGATACAGTTCTCTGTCCTGCTCCTTCTGTGATTCCTTGTACTTCCTGAAAGCTTTCTTTTTCTCTTGAACCTTCACTGCCACTTCCTTTGAGAACCATCGTGGTTTCTTACATTGTTTAGTTTTGTTTATTTGCTTCACACAAAGGCTTGTTACCTCTGTGATGGCAGTTTTTATTATTCC
Source organism: Neoceratodus forsteri (assembly GCA_016271365.2). Lineage (NCBI taxonomy): Eukaryota > Metazoa > Chordata > Ceratodontiformes > Ceratodontidae > Neoceratodus > Neoceratodus forsteri. Next base: position 762,387,922 of record CM057453.1, read on the forward strand.
CCATTGTTCTTCCACTCCTCCTTCCTGCCCATTTGCTAGTGCATTCCTTGAGCACGCACCCATTTTAACAAAGTCAGCCCTCCTAAAGTCCAGTACCTTTGCCTTTGTATGCTTGATTCTATTGCTGTGTTTATTGTGAACCATATTGTTCGATGGTCGCTAGTTCCCAGATGGCTACCCACTTCTACATCTGTGATCCTCTTCATCTCCATTTGAGAGAACCAGGTCTAAGATAGCTCCTCTCGAGTGGGCTCCAATACTAGTTGTCTAAGGCATGCCCCTGTAGGGCATCTAGAATAACCCACTCTTCAAGTGGCTGCTGCAACTGCACTCCAGTTAACATATGGCATATTCAGATCACCCATCAGCAATATCTCCCTTTTCTGCCATTCTAAGTATACTTTCTATCATTTCCTTGTCCATTTCCTCCCTGAGAAGGGGTCTGTCTACAACCTTGTTCGGATTGTGGTGCCATTGCCGGTCTCAAATTTACCCACAGTGCTTCTTCTCCTCCCTGTTTTCCTTTTGTTCTGTTGCTTTGATTCCTTCCCTTATGTAAAGAGCTACTCCTCCTCCTCTTTTACCCTCTCTGTCCCTCCTGTAGATAGTGTATTCTGGTATGTTTACGTACCAGTCATGGTTTTGTGCGAACCATGTTTCTGTGACTGCCACGATATCCAGATGTTCCTCCTCCATCAAGGCCACTAATTCAGGAAGCTTGTTACTCAGACTACGGGCACTGGTACTCATTGCTTTCCATTTTTTGATGGCTTTACCTTCTGTTGCAGCATCCCCCACCGACCTTTCTACCTCGGTCTTTTTCTCATTTAGTACCTGGTTTTGTAGGGAGAGGCTGAGATTTTCCTGCTACTTATGAGTGCCTCCCCCCTTGACTAGTTTAAAAGCTTGCCAATGAGGCATTTAAACCGATTGCTCAAGTATTCAACAGGTATTGACTTTCAGCAGGGAGGGGCAGAGTCTTCTGTTCAAGTTGCAAGGTACCATGAGTTATGCCTGCTGCAGTGATAGCTGATGTAGTCAAGAGAAGTTGTATATATTCAGGGGTTTGACCGGTGGCTGGAGTGGGATTTTCTGCTTTGTTTTTGACAATTTTTGTTTTTAAAGAAACAGCTAGTTATTTTGATAGTGATATTAACTGTTTGTAACAAGTCAAAGAAGAGCCGGCCACATGGCGCAGAGGGCTAAGGCCCCTTAGCTCGCAACACACTGGTGACCCGGGTTCGGAAACAAGCCCGGGCTGTCGGAGGCCGGGGGGCGGGTATGGAGCTGGTTAGAGCAGCCAAAAGGCAGCTCTCCTGTCCAGGGAGGATTTGGTGCATCCCTCAATGCAGGTCTGCCTCCTGGCCAGGGTGCAGAACAGCCAAGGGAGCACAGGCATTAGGCTGTGGGGTGGACGGATGGGGCTGTCACAGAGGCCGTAGTACGCATGCACGCCTCCACGCACATGCGTCTCTACTCCTGGGGCCCCGGGTTAAAAGGGAAAAATGGAGAAGAAAAATTCTCGACAGCTGGATGAAGCCGGCCCCCCATAGGCACCGCTCTCGGGCTGGGCATAAGGTAAGCCCAGTAATTACGGGAGTCGGAGCTGGGGGGAGGGGGGGATGCAGTTAGGCCGATGGGGTCTCCCAAGGAAAAGGTGCATAAATCAATGAAAAAAAAGTAAAAAAAATGCTTCAAAACAGCCAAACCGTGTCAAAATGACTCAAAATGCACCAGAATTAATCTAAAACTTGATAGCTTTTGGGGACCACCTAGGCCCCAGACCCCGGCCTGTGGGGGGTTGGGGAGATAGTGGTTCATGGAGACCACGCACTTCTAAACTTAGCACTACAACACTGCGCCCTACTAATGGTTAGGCCGAGACCTGAGATATGAAATCATGTACTGTACCGGTAAAGTGAGTTTTCAAGCATTAATTAGTGATCCCAGCCAGTGATGGGGCAAGCAAATGAATATCCTCCAATCGAGAGATATGGGGCAAGACTAAGCTTGGGGGAAAAAAAAAACCCACAAAACATAGCACACTCACAGGAGGAAAAGAAGCAATGTGCTCTATTTAAAGCACGTGCAGATGGTAAACACCTCAGTGCTTCATGTCATGCTAGTATTTCCTCAGGGGATGGCCAAATGTTCCTGCTGTTAATTCTGAGTGCACAAGAGTACAGACAGACTCCAACTTTGGCTATCAGCACCAGAAGTAGTAGATAACAATGAAGCAGTACTAGATCTTTGGTGGTATGCCTCCCAACTATTCCCAATTTTCAGGGATATCTCTTACTTATAACTCAAAATTCTGCACACTCAGATGTTAGCACAGTGGCAAGGGAGTGAACTCACCATGCTGGTGTTACATGTTGATGACACAAATAGGAGAAGGATCAAGCATCTCACAAGAGACTCATCCACTTGGGGATACTTCCACCTCTACTACTCAGGGCAGGGTGGATAAGGTTCTCCACCGAATCACTGTTACCTGGTTCTCCAGGAAGCAGAACTGCTGGCTGGCATCCAAGCCATGCATTTGGAGACTAGTTGATGGAAAAAAATTTGGGCTCTGCCCAGGGAAGGAGTCAAGGTGGAAAAGAAGAGATGCCTGTTGAATGATGCCTTCACCCACACCATCTGGGGCTGCTCTGTCCTCTTCACGAGAGGTGTTCCTTGCCCCCATACTAGATCCTTCTAGCAGCCTCAAAGTCAGGAACCACACAAACCCAGTCACGAAAGGAAAGCCTTCATATGCTTAGAGGGGCAGACATGGTGCCACTGTTAATGGCAAAATAGTTACCACGATGGTGAAGGGCATTGTCAGACACGGGGGAAGGATGACCCACAGAAGCCCAGGGAGAATAGGTTAAGAGTCTGCATTAAAAAACTTTCAGCCTAGTGGCTAGGAAGATAGAACAGCTGCATAAGAACTTACTGTAACAGCAGATCTTCGAGGGGATCTCAGTCATCGGGTACCACCGTAGGAACTTCACCGTTGGTAAGTGGGAATCCACACAGAAGATTTTTCAGAAGTACAACTGGGGCCGCCCACACCGTCAAAGTCAGCTGACATTACCAACCTTATAGAGGCGTAGGTAGCCTTGCTCCCCAGCAGAGGGCAGAGGCTCACACCATGGGGAGCCAAGGAGAGACAGAGGGACCCAGCTTTAAATAAAAGCATGGAAACAACACATAGCCAGGTCCCGAACAGAAGCCCTTAGAAAGGGGATGGTGGGAGGGAAAGCATACCCAATGACTGAGATCCCCTTGAAGATAGTACAGTTATGTAAGAATTTACTTTAACAGTCGATCTTCAAGAGAGGTTCCTGCAGTAGGTCATTACTTGTAGGACTAGCACCCTCTGGCGTCTGGACTGCATGGCAAACATTTCCAGCAATGCCTGGCGGGGGACCGCCCAACGTCAGTGTGACCCTATATAGTGGGCGGTCCCCACACCTACCCTCCAGTTCTCCCACCGGAGTCCCAGAAGGAAAGACAGAAGAAGGAAACAGATTCTGGTGTCCCAATTGAAATTTGAAGGAGGGAGGGAAAAATATGACCAACTGCAGGAACCTCTCTCAAAGATCTACTGCTACAGTAAGTTCTTATGTAACTGTACTATCTTACTTCGAGAGGGTTCCTGCAGTACGTCATTACTTGTAGGACTGAATCCCAAGCAGTTCCTCAGAAGAGAGACCGAAAGGAACACGGGAGGAGGAGGAGGAGTAACAGAAAATACAGAACGGGACCAGCCTAGGACAGAAGTACCTGGAGAATGGCGAGGCCAAACCCAGCCCTCCGCCAAGAAGCAATGTCCAGACTGTACCGCTTGGTAAAGGGACGGACCAAACTCCAAGTTGCTGCTGCGCAGATCTCCACTGCAGAAACATTTTGAAGAAAAGCCATAGATGCAGCCATGCCTCTAGTGGAATGACCTCTAACAGTCCCCGGCAGAGGTTTGTTGTGCTTCTGATTACACAAGCGGATGCAGTTAGCTAACTACTTTGAGAGGCACTGTTTGGAAACAGCCTTCCCTAGAGATTTTAGGGCAAAGGACACAAAGAGCTGGTCATCCTTATGGAACTCCTTATTCCGATGAGTATAGCACCTTAGGATTCGGTGCACATCCAGGGTATGCAAAAGTGCCTCACCTCTATTCTCAGGAGCCAGATAGTATACCGGTAGTTCCACTGTCTGATTCAACGTGAACTCCGATACCACCTTTGGTAAAAACTTAGGATTTGTTCTGAGGACTGCCCGGTCCCTATGAAAAATCAAATAAGGCTCCTTAGACATGAGGGCCTGAAACTCGGAAATTCTACAAGCAAAAGTAACAGCAACTAAAAACAGTGCTTTCCAAGACAGATAGCGCAAGTCACAGCTCATCGCTGGTTCAAAAGGAGGGAGTGTGAGTTTCTTCCAACACAAAATTAAAATCCCAAGATGGTGTGGGGCTGCGGTGGGGGGTTCAGATGGAGAATACCTTTCAGGAAAGTTCTGGAAATCTCCAACTGGACCACGGGCTTACCATTCGCTAGCACATGATACACCGAAATGGCAGACAAATGTACTTTGAGAGAGGAACAGGATAACCCAGAATCTGAAAGATGAAGCAGGTATTCCATGATATGTGGGGCAGAACAAGTAAAAGGGTCCCAACCCTTAAAAGCCACCCAGATAGTGAAATGCCTCTACTTCATAGCGTAAGTGGATCTGGTAGAGGGTTTTCATACCTCCACCAGCACCTGCGCTGCTCTAGTGGAAACCCCAAAGCGAGACTTCACAATGTCTGCAGGAGCCACGCATGCAGATGCAGGGTCCTGAACCCCGAGTGCACAGGCCAACCCTGGCTCTCAGTGGGGAGGATGTACATCAATGGAAGCAGAACTGGGGGTTCCCTCCTTAACTGCTGCAGAAGCAGGAACCAAATTTGCCTCGGCCAGAGAGGGGCTATTAGGATCATTCAAGCTCTCTCTGCCTGAAGTTTGACAAGTACCCTCTGCAGAATGAGAAATGGGGGGGGAAGTGTACAAGAATCTCCCTGTCAGAGAGAGACAACGCGTCGTGCCAGAAACCACCATGCCCTGGAACAAGCGAGCAAAAACTGTGAAGTTTTGAGTTGGATGGTACGGGGGAAAAGGTCGAGTTCAGGTCGTCCCTATCTTTAAAACGGTGAATCCGCCACTTCCTGATTTAGTTCCCATTCGTGAGCGAGGGTGTAAGATCTGCTGAGGCTGTCCGCCAGAACATTTTCACGCCTGGAACGTGCACTGCTGTGAGAGACAGATCATGCTGGACTGCCCAGTTCCACACTCATCGCCTCCCTGCAGAGGGGGTACGATCGAGTGCCTCCCTGCTTGTTGACGTACCAGACCACCAATATGTTGTCAGTCTAGACTATCAGTAATCCCCTTGGGAGAACACACTGAAATGCTTGAAGTGCATACAGGACCGCTCTCATCTCCACAATATTGATGAGCAAGGGCATCTCCAAGTGGTACCAAAGTCCCTGAGCTTGGTGGTCCCCCTTATTAGCCCCCCAACCTAGATTGGAGGCATCTGTGGTTAGCATGCTGAGGGGAGCAGGGCCCCAAAGTGAGAGACCCAAAGTCAGGTTTGAGGGATCCCACCGCCATTGCAAATCTTTCTGAAAAGCGGACGAAATCAGGACTGGATGGTCCAGATCGTCTTGAAGCTGATCTCACCGAACCCGCAAGGACCACTGAGCCACCCTCATGTGCAGCCTTGCAAGGGGAACCATGGAGATGGAGGCCACCATCAAACCCAACAGCCGAAGAAGCTCCCTGGCTGGGAGGAATTAGGAAGAGGCTAACAATGTGGCCTGTTTGACCAGTTTCCATCCTGTCCGAGGGGAGGAAAGCTCTGCCCTGCACTGTGTTCAGTACTGCTCCAATAAACTGCAGTCTCTGAGAAGGAATCAGAGAGAACTTGGGGATGTTGACCGTAATCCCCAACTTTGAAAACAGATCCAGAGTAACTGAAAGGGCCTCCAAGAGAGTCCCTGAACAGGGCTGAAATCATCCAGTCGCTCAGGTAGGGGAAAACCACAATGCCCTGGCATTGCAGGGCCGCACCCACCACCGCTAGATACTTGGTAAAAAGCTGGTGTGCTGAGGAGAGGCCAAAGGAGAGGGCCCAAAATTGAAAGTGCTCCCCTTGGAAAACAAAATGCAGGAAGCAGCGGTGACTGGGGAAAATTGGGATATGCAGGTAGGCATCCTGCATGTCCAGAGCACACAACCAGTGAGTCTCCTGAAGAAGGGATAGGAGGCTCTGAAGGGTCAACATTCCGAATTTCTTGTACTCGACTAACAGATTTTGTCTGCGGAGGCAGAGAATGGGTCGCAGGTCCCCAGTCTTTTTTGGAACCAGAAAAGAGTGGGAGTAAAGCCCAGCCCTCTATCATGAAGAGGGACCAGTTCTATTGCTTCTTTTAGCAATGGAGCCTGAACTGCCTCCCTTACAAGAACGGTCTGGTTTGGAGAGTAGGCCGACCTTTGCAGTGGAGACGCTGGAGGGGATTCCAGAAACTCCAAGGTGTGTCCTTGGGACACTAGCTACAGGACTCAAGCGTTGGAGGTGATGCTCCATCACTCCTGCACATGACGGGCAAACCTCCCCCCCACCGGCTCCTTGCACTGGAGCCGAGGAGGGGGTGGGGCGAGGGGGTCAGGAGGTGGCTGGACAGGCAGGGGGAGGGCCCCCAAGTGTCTCTGACTTTTGGAGGCAGAAGGGGAAGAGAAGGTTCCCGTGGCATTATGTTTGCCCTGACGGCAGTTCTGGGCTTGTGTGCACTGCCTCCAGGTCCTTTTCTGAAAGGGCTGCTGACCCTGCGTACCCAAACGGTACATGGACCTTACAGGCCTAAGGGCCTAAGGGCCTGACCGTGGTCCTGAAGATCCATAATAATATCCTTGGTGTCTCCACCGAAAAGCACTGAGCCCCGGAAGGGGGCATCATGAAGTGCTGTCTGGACCTCGCTGTCGAGACCAGAGATGCGAAGCCAAGCATGCCGCCGAAGGGAGACGGCAGTTGCCGAGGTACAGGCCACTGCATCAACAGAGTCATAAGTGGCCCAAAGAGCATACCTGCAGGAAATTTTGGGCAGGCTAATGTCCTTGGCGAGCTCCTCCTTGAGGTCCGAAGGATCCATGGACTGGATACAGACCTCAAACTTGGCTAGGGTGGTTTCTGGTGAGACACCATGTGGGCTACATAGTTGAGGGAAAGCAACGCGCTTGTAGTGGAAGAGTAGATGTTTTTCCCGTACTGGTCAATCTGCCTAGACTCCTTGTCTGGAGAAGTGCTCACGTGCTTAGGGGCCTCAGAGCGATCATGAGCCGCAGAGATAACAAGGGAGTCTGCCTTGGGGTGCGTACTCAGGAAAGGAGCACCCACAGGTGCCCCAGTAAGTCCTATCCTTTTTGGCACATCCGGGATAGAATGGGGCAGTTGCCAGATTGTAGTGGTGAGGTCCTTGTGCAGTCTGAACCATGGAGGAACAGGAATCGGGGAAAGAGACTTGAGATCAAGGTGCTCTGTGAGCCTTTGCCGCATAGGATCCTGCTCCTCGGACTCCCATTTATAGAACTTCTGTGAGGACCTCAAGAGGTCCGAAAAGGAAGGATCCTCTGGAGGGAACTTCGGAGATGCCTTCTCTTTAGGGACCAAAAATTCCTGGTCTGACGACTCCTCTGAAGAGTCCTCCCCGAATCCAGGACACCTTCTGGTGTACCAGTTCGGAATGGGAATATTCCAGGGGATAGTCCCCAAAATGTGAACTGTGGACAGGACTGAGCTCACGGGGGATAGGGAATAGGGAGGAGAATGAGGTGCTGGGAGTCGAATTTCCAGATCCGTGACCAACTCCATCTGCGCCTCCTTCCACCAGGACTTAATGAGTCCTGAAATCCAGCTGAGGAGGAGGAGGAGGGACAGCATGGGCAGGTGGATAATGGTACCCATGGTATCCCGAAAAGAATATCCCAGATACGAGGTATCCGGGTAGTAATGTTCCACAGAGTACCAATCTAGTGGTGGACCTGCCAGGGGATGGTCCACAGAGTACCCTGAGGGGTAATGCAGGACAAGGAAGGGTCTCGAGAAAAGCCCCAATGTCAGAGGGGCGACACTGGGGGAGTCCACAAAGGACCCGCCGTGGTATAAATCAAAGGCGGGGCAGACGTTGGGATAGTTGACGTCAGGACCACAGACGTCTCAATCGGTGCCGCCGGGCCTGGTGTTGGAAGCGGATCCTGCATCGGGAAAGCTGGCATCGGGACCAAACGTAGGGGCTCTGACATGCAAACCTGATCTGCCGTAGAGGCTGGTGACGGGTGCAGACAAGAAGGTTCAGTAGAAGGTAAAGAGATAGTTGTCGGAGGGTCTGGCGTAGGGGATGTGCTCCACTGGCTCTGACAGAGGAGCGGAATCTGGCATCGGAACTTTAGCCGGAGCTCGAATGGTCCTCCCAGAAGAGACTGGAGGGGACTCCATTGTCGGACCTGACAGTGGCGGAGGAACCCCCTTCCCAGAGACCCCAACGGGTGAGCAGGGGGCAGAGTCTGATATATGCTCAACGTCCAGGTGACCTGTGCTCCCTTCTCCCCACGCAGTAGCTGGAAGCAAAGCCTGGGCTAAGGGAGGGGAGAAGTGTCAGTCTTCCCTGGGATCAACCAGACGTCGGGTGAAATGACCGAAGTCCCCGATGGGTGAGCTGTGTCTCGACGGGCGCCAGAGGCGGCCGAACCCCCTGCTGACTTATCGGCCAAGGCCGAGCAAGTCCTTGAGGGGCGGGGAGTAGTCTTATCTGTGGCTGGGCAGTCTCCAGAGGAGCCAGAGACCGACTTAGAGGCACTAGCAGGGTGACCGCCGTAAGAGCCAGCGTTCGACTTACCTGTAGAGGTAGGAAGCAGAGTCTTGGGATGGCCCAACAGAATCCCCAGATGCAGCCTGGACAACCTTCACCGGAGGCGGCGGGGGAGAGGCCTTGCTCGTGGAAGGCCTGCTAGCTTCGGCACGGGAACTGTCTTCTGGTGCTTCCGCTCCCAATGCTTCTCTTTTTTGTGTTTCTTTTTGTCAGAAGACAAAGTGGAATCCTGGAGTCACTCCATTTGTTTTTCGAGTGAGATCAACCACGACTTCAATAGTTGGGCCTCCAGAACCTGCTGTCTCCGTTTGCGGGTGACCTGGCTGAAGGGCTGGAAGTCTGGGCAAGTTGCAATGTCATGGTCCACCCTAAGCAGATGACATACTTGTGATGACCGTCCTTGTGAGGTATCAGGGTTCCACAAACCTCACACTTCTTCTGTGGTGGTGAAGACATAGAAAATGGAAGAAACCGAGAAACTCCAAAAAAAAGTACTGACAAAAGGTGCAAAACAAAACAGCAATCGCTGTGGAAGTTTACCGCAAGGTAACATGCACGAGATGACGGTGGAAAAGAACTGGAGGGTGGGCGTGGGGACCGCTCACCATTTAGGGTCATGCTGATGTCATGTGACGTCGGGTGGGTGGTCCCACGCCAGGCATTGCTGGAAATGTTTGCTGCGCGGTCCAGATGCCAGAGGGCGCTAATCCTACAAGTAATGACCTACTGCAGGAACCCTCTCAAAGTAAGATCTACTGTTAAGGCAAGTTCTTATGTAACTGTTCTATCTTCGGCGTTATCTCAGTCACCAAGTACTATCGTAGGAATGAGTACCAAGCAGTGACAGGAGGAACAGGTAGTCTGGGAGGCTGGAACTTTTCATTTATTTATTTATTTATTTTTATTGAAGTTTCACCAGAAAGGCACACAGAACAACAGGTTGCTTGTCTCACAGTGCATCTTGGGGAAGGGGTAATAGGTACACAAACTGATTTGGAAGGAGTTTCTAAGGTATTCTGCCTTCGCCAGCCTAGGAGTTTTTGTGCATTTGTTTCATAAGGTACAGTAGATCATGTAGTCGTGTGGACTGTTAGAGGCTTTGTGCTTTTTCCAGGCTTGGTCTTAAACCCGCTGGCATGCTAGAAGCTCTCGGGTGATCCAGGGGAAATGGTTGCCACAAACCCTAGAGCGCCTGATGGGGGCGAATAGGTTCCAGGTGGTGATGAATTTGTCTTTGAACAAGTCCAAAGCATCGTCGATGGATTGGACCAGTGAGATAGGAGTACAGTCAGTCTGCACAAGACTGTGGAGTAAGGGGTCAAGGTCAAGAGACTTAAAGGACCTTAAGTAGATTAGCTTGGATGGTAGTTTGGTCCTATGCATTGTCTGAACCATGAAAATCATATGGTGGTCACTTAGCGAGTCCAGCAGAAGTCTGCCTTTTATGACTGTGTGGGTGGGAGGTGAGTGCCCAGTCAGAAAGTGGTTTTGGGATTTGAGGTTTAGAAGAGTTGGTTCAGTGATTTGTTGCGATAGGTTGCTGTTATGTCATTTCAGAGTTTAGTGAGGAAGGGGGCTTCCCAGTTTTGACTGAAATCCCCCATTATGTATAACTTGCCAGCAGGGGAGTGGGCAACAATAGTAGTGATGAGTTCAGAAACAGTAGCAGGGGATAGTCCAGGTTTGTAGTAAATGCCAGCTACATAGATTGGGAGAGAGAGAATGCTAGTGACAGCCTTGTGAGGTGCACTTCGTAAGCTGTTGGGAAGGATGCAGATAAGATAATAGTGCTGAGAGATAAAACATACATAGCCACACAGCCTCCTCTTCTTGCTCAGTCTTGCTGGTAGATTAAGTAATCTGGGATGGCGATTTCATTGTTTGACATCCTGTTACTTAGGGGAAGGGGGAAATTGTTTAATCAGGAACGGCACACTAAGCCAAAGCTTGTTTCCAGGAACGACCTGGGAGCACATGGAAGTTAGTGACTTGCTCAGGGTCACACAGTATGCAAGTTGGGGCCATGGGATTCAAACCCTGGTCTCCCGGTTTGCAGCTCAGAGCCCCAAATCACTGTGCTATACTGCCTCCTAATTTAGTCAGGTTTCAGAGAGAATAAGGATATCGGGGACAAGAAAGATAGCAAGAGGTTGTAGAAGGTCAAGTCTAGGTAGCAACCTACGTATATTTATATTGAGGACTTGGGGGGACTAAAGGGGGCAGCAGCGACATATGTGTCAGTATGAACAGTGGTGGGAGTAGGGTGGGGGGCTGGGTTTGGGTTGATGTCCCCCTGAAGAGTAGCAGTAGGTAGGTAGGGAATGATGAGGTAGTGTAACTTGTCCCTCTTATACCAAGGTTTCAATATAAGCGATCATGGGATATGGTAAAGAATTTGGGTTCGAGGAGTTTGCAGCTTTAGCAGTGATGTTAAATAAGAACAGGTTACTCACTGTAACAGTAGTTCTAGGAGTGGTATATATTGTTCATCCACACTCTTTGGCATGTCCCCTTCCACTTTAAATCTTGCCGGAAGTCTTCAAGCTGGCTCCTCACATCCACCTGGGTGGTATATACCTTGGTTCTGCCCTGTGACACCAGATCTCAGCCTGCTGGAAGCCAGGTTGTGTGCGTCCGCAGCCGGGGAGGTTGGGTGGGTCCGTGTGGATGAGCAACATACCACTCCAAGAATTACTGTTACAGGTGAATAACCTGTTTTTCTAGGAGCGTGGATATGTTGTTCATCCACACTCTTTAGCAGACTCCTAGCAGTGCAAGGCGCACACCCCCTACTTAGGGAACAGAGATTGGAGAACTGAGGTCCCAAAACCAGCATCCTGGCATGATTCAAGGTCGATTTGGTAGTGGGTGATGAAGGTGTTTGTGGACTTCCAGGTAGCAGCCTGACAGATTTCCTGGACAGGGATGTCTCTGGAAGCAGCCACCGACACAGCAGTATGGCGGGCAGAATCAGCTCTTATCCCTCTGGGAAGCTCCTTGCTGATAGCACAGACCTATGCATGATGTGAGCCATCTTGCAATAGTCCGCTTCGCTGCAGGTCTGCCAGAAGCGGCTTCAGCGTAGGTGACAAACAGCTGGTGAACCTCTCCACGAATTTCTGCCATCCTCTCCTTATAATAGGAGAGAGAGTACATCTCGGGTCCAAGGTATGGAGCCTGTACTCTGCCTCAGAGGTGTAATTAGGGTAGTATACTGGCAGAGTCAACACCTGGTTAAGGTGAAACTCTGACACCACCTTCGGAAGGAATTTCGGGTGGGGGCACAGGACAACTCTGTCCCTGTGGAAGACCAGATAAGGGGAGTCCACTGAAAGTGCCTGAAGCTCCCCTGTCCTTCTGGCAGACATGACAGCCACCAGGAAGGCCGTCTTCCACGACAAGTGTGACAGTTCACACTTGTGCTTTGGTTCGAATAGCTTGCCCATAAGCTTCACCAATACCAGCAGTAGATCCCATGGACGTGGGATTCACACACGGAGGAGTATGTGATCCGGGCCAACTGACGCATGACCACTATCTCCTGCGTCAAAGTCAGCTGACTGGCTCCGCGCACGGTAAGCAGAAACGGCTGCCAGGTACACCCGAAGGGTCGATGACCGCAGACCCCCTTTGGAGAGAGACCAAAGGTAGTCAAGAATGTCAGCCACTGAACAGGATAAAGGGACCAGGCCCTTACCCTGACACCAAATGGAAAACCTTTTCCATTTGAAGGCATAACATTTCCTGGTCGATTCCTTTCTTGATACCTCCACCATGGTGTAGACATCTTCAGAAAGACCCAAAACCTGGAACTCTAGCCACTCAGGTACCAGGCTGTGAGGTGCAGGGATTGAAGGTCGCGATGGAATACCTTCCCCCTGATTTAGTGATATCAGGTCCAGGCATGTACAAAGCCACTCCGGGAGCCTGCAGCTGAGGCTGAGGAGATCTAGATACCAGTACTGGCGCGGCCAGTCTGGGGCTACCATGATCACCTTCGCCTTGTCCCTCCAAACCTTGAGGAGCACCTTGTGGATCAAGGGAAATGGAGGTAAGGTGCAGAGGAGGCCTGTTGTCCATGACCACGAGAAGGCATCCCCCTGCAGCGAGCCCTGCTGAGGGGGGCGGGCATGAAACAGCCTCAGCTTGGTGTTTTCCCTGGAGGTAAACAGGTCCGCCCATCGGTTTGCCCCAATGGGAGAACAGGCTGTAAGCCACCTCTGGATGGAGAGACCACTCATGGGATGTCTGGCCTAGGCAGCTGAGTGCATCCGCCAGCTGGTTCAAGGCTCCTGCCACATGGATGGCTAGGAAAGCCACCTCCAACTGGCTCACGAGGGTCCAGATGTAGAGCGCCTTTCTTTGCACAGCAGACGGGAGTGCGTGCCGCCCTGTTTGTTGAGGTAGTACACGGTCATGGTATTGTCAGTCTGGACTTAAACCACTTGACCCTGGATCTGAGGAGCGAAAGCTGACAGTGCCAGTCTGACTGCTCTGAGTTACAACAGCTTGATGTGGCATCGGGACTCATCGGGGGTCCAGAGCCCATGGGCCCTTCTGTCCACCATGTGAGCTCCCCAGCCCATTAGAGAGGCATCGGTCGTGAGGACAACCGTTGGCTCCAGGCGGACAAACGGGATCCCTTCCTGCAACTGGTCTGGGGCAGTCCACCACTGGAGAGCGTCCCACATCTTCTGGGTTACAGTGACCAGTTGGTCAAAATGACCGTGGTGCTGGGTCCAGTGGGCGGCCAGCTCCCATTGAAGGGGCACATGTGTCACCGGGCCCAATGGACCACTGAGGTGCACGCCGCCATGTAACCCAGAAGGCACAGAAAGTCCTGAGCAGGGCGCAATTGCCGAACCAGAAATGATTGGGCAAAGAAGGAGAGAACCTCTGCCCTGTCTGCTGGGAGCCGAGCTCTGGCTTGACAAGAGTCAAGCTCTGCCCCAATGAAGCCCATCACCTGAGAAGGCATGAGTTCCGACTTGGCCTCGTTGATGAGGAGGCAGAGTTGGGAGCAGGTCTGGAGGGCCAGATCCCTGGACCTCTCCACCTCCTGAAGGAAGTGACCTGTCAGAAGCCAGTCGTTGAGGTAGGAGTAAATTCGGATACCCCGACACCATAGATGGGCCGCCACCACTGCAATGCATTTGGTGAAGACCCTCGGGGCTGATGACAGGCCAAACAGCATGGCTCAGAACTCTTACAGGGTCCCTTCGACCCTGAAGCGGAGGAACTGCCGATGGAATGAACAGATTGGGACATGACAGAATGCGTCCTGCAGATCCAGTGAACAGAACCACGTTTCGCTCCAAGGATGGTATGATCTGGGACAGAGTGACCATCCAAAAGGTGCGTGACCTGAGATATTGATGCAGGTCACGGAGATCGGAGATCTAGAATGGGGCACCAGCCCCCACCCCCAGCTTGGACACCAGGAAGTACCTGGAGACAAAGCCTGGGTCTGCTAGAGGATCCGCCACATGAGCCATTACCTCCTTGAGGAGAAGCTGAGCAATGTCGTCTCGAAGAGCCGATTGGGTGTGAGTGGACATCCGTTCCTCCTGAGGGGCGCAGGCTCGGCTGGGAGGGTACTGCTCGAACTCTGGAGGCAGTCCCCGACCGACCACTTCGAGAACCCACCTGTCCGAAGTGATATCGGACCAGGCAGATAGGAAGTGACAGAGACGGCCCCCCACGAGAGGACCCAGAGCTAGAGTGACGGGAGTAAGGGTTGCAGCCCCCACCCAGTCACTGGGCAGGCTTGGAGGACGAGGCTCCAGGACCAGAGCCTCGGCCTCCTTTTCGGGCCTGTTGGGGTACAGGCTTGGGCCGAGGGTGCCAAGCTCGAGCCTGCGGCTGATGTTGGTGCTGCTTTCCTCCTTGAAAGGAGGACTGCAGCCGGCCCGGTGGCACTGAGGATTGAGGCGCTGGACGCCACACCTCGCGCTATGCTGGCGACCCGGGTTTGGGAATGGACTCGGGTGGCTGGGGGTCGGCAGGGGAGAGGGAGGATTGAGCGTCCCAACGGATGCTCTCCTCCCTCAGGGGTGGGAACCAAGAGCAGCTCTGTGGTTCTGCATCCCCCGTGGCCGGTGGAAGCACCCGGCAATTGAAGGATGGAGGCGGCTCCGCCTCCGGAGCCAGGAGGGGGACGCCGACGGGCATGAGAGGCTGGGTGTGGCACAGCACGCCACCACTCGGGATGTATGTCCTAGCGCTCGACGTCCCAGAGGGTGAGGGGAAAACCAGGGAGAAAAATGGAAAACACCTCCCGGAGGCCTAGATGATAGCCTCTTGGTACCATCCGGACCACCAAAGAGGGACAGACCCCAATGTGCAGGAGGAGGAACAGGAGGCACTCTAGGGGCAGATCCCCGAAGATGGAACGGGGGGGGTTGAGAGGAAGGAAGGAGAGGTCTCCGGGAGCAGGCAAGGAGTGATAAAGTAAAAAAAAAAAAAGGACGACTGCTGAACCACAGGGGAAGAGACTTAAAGGACTTCTTCTGCTGGTTCTTGCCCAAGGAACTCTTAGTAGAAGTGGTGTACAAGGTGGCACTGGACTGCTTTATGCACTGGAGGTGACCGGCCACTCCAGGGCCTAACAAGTCAGGTCTCAAGGAAGGGCACACCAACTAACTTGTGCCGAGTATCCGCCGGGAAGGAGAAAAGCCTCAGCCAAGCCCTGCGGCGAAAGGAAACTGTGGCAGCCATCGAGCGGGCACAAGAGTCCCCAATGTCCAGGGCAGTCTGGAGCTGCTGTTTGGCAACAGCTCAGCCCTGGTCTCGGACCTGCTTGACCGTGGTCTGCATCTCCACGGGGAGATGTGGGAGGACTTTGTCTAATGACCCGAGGAGGGCATGAGAGAAGTGTGCCATGATGATGGCTGAACTTGCCTGACGAGGCCCCAAGTAGGAAGCCGCATAGACCTTCCTTGCCGAATGGTCCAAGTGTCTGGACTCTGTCGGGAGGTCAGTCAGTGTTGGCAGAACTGCCAATACGCCTGAACACAGATGCGATCAACAGGCTCTCTGCTGACGGATGCTCTGTGAACCCCGCAAGTGACCCCATGGGAACCACGAACTTGCGGGCCATGTGGGCAGACTGTGCTGGACAGGAGGCAGGACGCTACCACAGTTCGAGTGCCGGACCAACAATGGCCTCGGCCACAGGAAAGGCCTCCATCGGGGTATCCCCTCTCTTAAGGATGTCCGTAAGAGGGTACTCTGACTTTTTCTGGATGGGTTCCAGGGGCATCCCTGTGGACTAAGAGGCGAAGGATCCCTTGGAAGGAGGAAGGACCTTCTTCCAGCCCTAGGCCAACAGACTCAGTCATCCCCAGGATGAGAGTGAAGCCCGGTGACATCAGAGTCCGAAGAGTCGGGCTACAGCAGCCTGCTGCCCAAATCACTCTCGACCCACCAAGGATGGTCTGTGGTGACTGTGACCGACAGACGTCAGGGAAGCCCGGTGTCAGGTCGTTCCTCTTTGGAAGGAGCCCCTCCCACAGGCTGCTTAGGCGGCAGTTCCACCACTATCGGTGGAGAGACTGACTTAGGCTGAACAGGCAGTTGCGCCAGCCCCGCAGGCAGGGGAACCAAAGGGTTCGGCTCAGAGGGGGTCGGCTTCGGCCAAGGAGGCGAAAGCCAAGTAATGGCCAGGGTAGGAACTGAAGTCAGCTTGTGCCGGGACAGTATCAGCTGTTGCCACAAGAGGTCCTCATAGTGCTGGAATTTCCACCAGAGCCTCTCCTCATTCGAGGACGACGAGGATGACCAGTGGCGTCGGCTCTTTTTGGAGCACTTATGGCTCCTCCTCGGCCATCCGGACGAGGGGGTTCTAGACCTCGACTGAGACTGGGCGGGCTGACTCGGTCACTCGGGAGACACTGGCGGGACCGGTGATCCGGAACCAGGTCCTCAGGGACACCAGCGGGCTGGGTCTCCTCATCAGGGAAGACATGAACCCGAGTCCTTTCTAAAGAGTCGTCGACTGGGGCCGGCGACAGCAGGTCGATTAGAACGAGAACAATCTCTTTAATTTCATCTGCTCCATCTCACATTGGTTTGGATGAAAGGTCCATGAAGCCTGCAACCAAGGAAGCGATCTCGACTGAGGTCGAGACCGCATGCTCCTGGGAGGGACACCTCTGTCCCAAGAGTGCCTTCACTGAGACTAAGACTTGTTCGGTTCCTTCTCCCGCTTGCGAGATCAGGAGGAGTGCGAGCCTGCGGGCGCCTCTCCCCAGGTAGGGAGAGACTGGCACAACTCCCTGAAGGAGCCAGAGAATATGGAGCCCAGGTTGAGCGGAACAAAGAAACTTCGAGAGTCCAAAGCATGAGCGGCTTCTTCCTCAAACGCCTGCATACGTTCCAGCTGCTCAGCGGAACCCGCAGCCACGGAAACCGCCCACGTAGCCTCCTTGGACTTCACTGGAGGGTTCCTCTTCTCCGGTCTCCCCAGTTTGAGATGTGCAAGGCAGTCGTCCAGAACGTTGAGATGGAAGGCCAAATAGAAGCTGCAGGACGAGGTGTCAGGGTCGACACCGAGGCAGACGCACGTGAGGTGGGGACTGGTGACATTTTTTGGCCGCAAGGACACCGGCGAAATCCAGGGGAAGATTTCTCCTCCATGATTGATAACGCGAAAAGGCAATCGCTAACTCTAACAATTTTTAATTTTGGTAAAACCGAAGTTTTGAAAGCCAGGGCCTACGAAATGCGTGAGCACAAGGGAGGCAACCTGCATCTTCCAGCGGAAAGGAAGATCCGGCATCACGGGGCGGAGCCGAGATATATCTCACCCGGGTGGGTGGGAGGAGCCAGCTTGAAGACTTCCGGCAAGATTTAAAGTGGAAGGGGACATGCCAAAAGAGTGTGGATGAACAACATATCGACTCTCCTAGAACAGAAGTTTATGAGAGGAAAGATGGAAGTGAGACCAAGAAGGTTGGTCATATGTCAGAGCAGAAGAACAGGGGATATGAATGGAGGGCTTGGCTGATGGGAAGGTAGTACCCTGCTCCAAGGAGGTGGAGTTGGTAGGAGGAACGCGGTGCATAACAGATAGGGCAAGGATGGGAATGAATGTAAAGAGAAGCCAAGGTGTGCAGAGATACATGATTGGATGGAAAGGCTATAATGTTATAGTTAGAATTGGCACAGTAGAAATGGAGCAATAATTGCAGTGATTAGTGTCATAGGTTTATAAGCTAGTATAGTAAGTACCTGGGTTATGTACAGTTATTGTGGGAAATGGTACGTTAGAAAAGATGGAACAGTAGTTGCAGTGTTGGTGCCACGGTTTATAAGCTAGTAGATCAAGTACCTGGAGTGGGTACCAATTATACTGGGAGATAATACAGAAGAAAATTAGCAATATTTGAGCAAATTAGGGGCACAGGATTATAGGTCTGTGGAGTAAATATATGGAAGAGGTAAGCAGGGAGCCAGTAAGTACCTGGAAATAGGCACTACGGAGAAAGAAAAAAAGAAAATGAGACCTTAGAACAGGGTCACTGTTGCCAGCTTTCATAAATTGGATAGTGGTTGTAAGGGGAGGTGTCTCAGTTGTGGCAGACCATTTAAAGAGTGCCGGGGAAGGTGGGTGGGAGAAAATTCAAGCGAATTCTAGCTTTCTATGCTAGCAGGCTAAGGACAGTGAAGAGTAGATGAACTGAGAGCTGAGGACTCTGTGGGAAGTCATCCAATCATGGCCAAGTCCGCATGAAGGTGCCAGAATTCAAATAGAGGAATTACCTTGAAGCAGCCGGGTGGTGGCAGATACAGAGGAGCAGCGCCACAGGGAGGAGAACCAGATCAGGGTCTGGGCACCGTCTGAAAGAGCGAGGGAAAAATGATTACTTAACTGGAGGAAACAATGATCGGGGGGGGGATTCAATTCTAGGAGTGGACAGTAGGCGCCAGAGAGAATGGCAGGAGAGGTGGACAAAAGAATCGGGTAATCAGTGGGAGGAAATTAGCTGTAGAGGCAGATGCAGAGAGAAGAGGGAGAAATGAATAGATGGGGGTGGGGGTACCGAGGACATAGCGGGATAGTGTTAGACAGAAGGGAAAAGGAGAAAATGGCACAAGTAGCACTCAGATTGGGCACACAAGGAAAAAATTTATGAATAAAGTAGCAAGGATTGAAATGAATCTTTCAGTAGATTGAGAGCGAGAATGCAGAGGGGTGGGAGTGCCCAGGACTCACGATGCTGAGAGAGACAGCAGGAAAAGGAGAAAATTGGCACAAACAGAAATCACAGTTTCGACACTAATACAGGAATGAAATCACTTCGCTAATAGCCTTTTTAAATACAAAGGCAGTAAATCCTACGTGGTTAGCATAGATTATTAATTCAAACAGGCAGTAGCAATCATGAACAGGCAGCTGATCCTAAATTAAACAGGTATTTTAAAAGAAAATTCAACTACCACTAAAATTCAAGCTAATTCTAGCTTCTATGCTAGCAGGCTAAGGACAGCGTAGAGCAGAAGAGCTGAGTGCCGAAGACTCCATGGGAAGTTATCCAATCATGGCAAAGTCGTCATGAAGGCTCTAGGATTCAGATCAAGGAATTACCCTGAAGCAGCCAGGAGGCGGCCGCAGAGGAGCAGCGCCATGGAAAGGGGAGCCCAATCGGGGTTGAGCACAGTCTTGAAGCAGCCAGGTGGCTGCAGCCACAGAGGAGCAGTGCCACGGGAAGCGGAGCCCGATCAGGGGTTGAGCACAGTCTTGAAGCAGCACCACGGGAAGGGGAGCCCGATCAGGGGTTGAGCACAGTCTTGAAGCAG
Source organism: Neoceratodus forsteri (assembly GCA_016271365.2). Taxonomy (NCBI): domain Eukaryota; kingdom Metazoa; phylum Chordata; order Ceratodontiformes; family Ceratodontidae; genus Neoceratodus; species Neoceratodus forsteri. Next base: position 762,407,618 of record CM057453.1, read on the forward strand.
CCAGGTGGCTGCAGCCTCAGAGGAGCAGCACCACGGGGAGGAGAGTCCGATCAGGGGCTGGGCAAAGTCTCCATAAACTTAAGACAGGAGAACTGAACAGAGCTACCCACCCACGGATCTTCATAAACTTAAAACAGAAGACCCTGCAAACTGAATCTGTCAAGGGACTCAAACTTAAAACAGGAGCCCTTGCAGCACAGCCCTGCCAAAACCACCATGGGCTCCCGAGGCAATGACCAGACTGTAATGCTTGGTGAAACTGTTAACTGTACTCCAGGTAGCAGCCACACAAATATCAGCAGCTAAGACTCCCGTGAAACAAGCCACCGAAGTAGCCATGCCTCTGGTGGCATGAGCTCTGACAGCACCAGGCAATTATTTGCCATACTTCTTGTAGCAGAACACAATGCAATTTGCCAACCATTTGGATAAGCACTGCTTAGAAACTGAGGCGCCCTTCTCTACCTGGGGTGGAAGAAACAAACTGCTTAGACTTTCTGGACTTTTTAGTCCTGAGCAGATACAGTACTTCAAAGTTCTGCGCACATCTAACATATGGAGCAGTGTTTTCCCAGGACTGGCATGCTCAAGAAAATAAACAGGAAGGTGGACAGACCGACTGAGGGTAAACTCAGAAACCACCTTAGGAAGAAACTTGGGATTTGTGAGCAAAGATACCCTTGTCTTTGTGAAAAGATCGAGTAAGGCTCCTCGCACCAGAAAGCTGAAGCTCTAAAATTCTTTGAGCAGAATGGCAACTAAAAAGAATGCTTTCCAAGAGAGATAGTGCAAATCGCGATTGGTTCAAAAGGAGACAGGATCAACTTTTCCAAAATAAAATTTAAGTCCCAGGCCAGAACAGGGGAACAGATTGGGGGTTTCAGATGCAGGATGCCCCTAAGGAAGGTGTGGGAGACATCCAGCTGAGCAATAGTGCTGTCACCCACAGGCTCATGGAAAAGTCAAAATGGCTGAAAAGTGGATCTTGGGGGAGGAATACTGGAGACCAGAGTCGAACATAGAAATCAGGTAGTCCAGGACATGCTTCATGTGACAGGTAAAAGGGTCAAGAGAATGCTGGGCAGCCCAAATGACTTCACGGCATAAATGGTGCGGGTGGCCACTAATATGTATATTAGAGACGCCGAACCTGGCAATAAATATGTCTTTAGGAGCCACACATGCAGATGGAGGGACCAGGGTCCTCCAATCCTGGGACAGCAGATTCCTGCAGAGGAACCGGAGACTACTCAGCCAGCTGCTGAAGCAGAGGGAACCATATCTGGTAGGGCCAGAATGGAGCTACCAGGATCATGCTGGCCCCCTCCATTTACAGCTTGAGCAGCACCCTCTGTATTAGTGGAAATGGAGGGAATACATACAGAAGCCTCCCGCTCCAGGAGAGGGACAATGCATCTCACCAGAAAACTCCAGACCCTGGATGCAGCAAGCAAACATTGGGCAGTTTTGTGTTGTGTGAAGACGTAAAAAGGTCCAACTCTGGATGACCCAAGCGGAGAACATTAGACTGTGCTCCAGAGCCCAATACCACACTCGCACTGCCTCCCTACAAAGGGGGTACGAGTGAGTTCCACCCGGCTTTCTGATGTAGGAGACCACACTCAGATTGTCAGACTGCACCAACAGTCGACCCGGAGTTAGGTGCTCCTGCAAGGCCTGCATGGCACAGAGCACAAACTGATATGCAAAGTGGCCTCCCACTGAGACCAAGGGCCCTGGGTTTGAGAAGGACCCAGATGCGCCCCCCAGCCGAGACCCGATGCATCCATGGATAAAACCTGATGTGATGAAGCAATTTGGAAGGGAACTCTCCCTGAAGGAGGTCCAAGGAGTCCATCCATGACTGCAACACTTTGCGAACTGGGGCGGAGACCAGGCCTAGCTGATCTAACTTGTCCAAGTGCTGGTTCCACTGTACCTGGAGGGTCCACTGAAGGGTGCGCACATGAATCCTGGCTAGTGGAACAGTGGAAATGGCTGCAGCCATTAGGCCCAGGAGCCTGAGGTATAGCCTGGCAGGAATGTAGCAACTCTAAGCTACTATCCGTGCCAGAGCTATAAGGCATTCGGCGCCCCGTTCTTGGATAAGAAGGCCTTTCCCTGCCCAGAGTCCAGAACTGCCCCAAAGTACTACAGTCTTTGGAACAGTACTAGAACAGACTTGGGCAGACTGACTGTTACGCCCAGAGACTGAAAGAGCTGGAGAATATGCTTCAAAGTTAGTAACAGCTGTTCCCTGGGTGGGGCCTTGAGAAGCCAATCTAGGCAGGGAAAGACATACAGTCCCTCCCCTCCTGAGGGCTGTTGGGACCGCTGTTAAGCACTTGGTAAAGATATGTGGCACAGAAAATAACCCAAAGGGCAATACCCTGAACTGGTAAAGCTCTCCCTGAAAGGCAAAGCAGAGAAATCTCCTGTGAGAAGGAAAGACCGCAATGTGCAGGTAAGCATCCTGCATGTCCAATGAGCAGAGCCAAGCCCTGGACATGAGGTGGGGCAAGAGGCCTGGTGAAGTTACCATCCAGAAAGTACAGTTAAGTAAGGACTTACCATAACAGTAGATCTTCGAGAACAGCTCTTGGAGCAGGTTACACCACTAGGACTGAAGCCGGCAGGCGCCAGGACCCCACAGAAATTTTCTAGCTAGCAGTATTCAGCGGGGACTGCCTCAGACGTCAGTCCCGCCCCCAATGTCAGGCACAGTACATAAGGAGGCGGTCCCCCAAATCCCCAGTTCTCCCGCTGGAGACTCCCCGGCCGCTGGATGACATCAGAAGAGGAGACTGACGATCCGCCATCAAATGGCAATCAGAGATGTTGAGAACACCTGATCCTAGGAGAAGGATGTTGGAATGAGAATCTACCTCCAGCGGGGATGGTGGGAGGGAAAGTACCTGCTGCAAGAGCTGTTCTCGAAGATCTACTGTTACGGTACGTTCTTACGTAACTGTACTATCTTACTTTGAGAAACAGCTCTTGCAGCAGGTTACACCATTAGGACTGATTCCTAAGCAATAATGGAAACCCCACACCACTGGGAGGAGGGAAGATAGAAATCCTTAATAGAATCTGAACCTTGAAGGACTGCTAGACTAAAACCTGCTCTTTGCCTCAATGCAATATCCAGGCTATAATGCCTGATGAAAGTGTGCATGGAGCTCCAAGTAGCTGCAGCACAGATGGCAGAGGTGGACACATTCTTTAGGGCCGCAAAGAAGGTAGCCACCCCCCTTGTGGAATGACCCTTGACCGCACCCGGTAAGGGTTTGTTGCACTTCTGGTAACAGAATGTGATACAGTGAATCAGCCACCTGGACAACGACTGCTTGGAAACAGGAGCTCCCATCATCCTGTGGGCAAAGGAGACAAAAAGCTGGTCCGATTTTCGGTGGTATTTGGTTCTGGTCAGGTATTATCGGAGACACCTATGCACATCTAAGGTGTGCAACAGGGCCTCTCCTAGATTAGAATACTTGGGAAAGTACACTGGTAGATCAATGTCCTGATTAAGGGTGAGAGCTGAGACCACCTTAGGCAGAAACTCAGGATTAGTCTGTAGGGATACCCCGTCTTGGTGAAAAACCAAATAAGGCTCTTTGCACATGAGTGCATGAAGTGCAGAAATTCTTCTGGCCAATGTAATGGCAACTAAAAACAATGTCTTCCAAGTAAGAAGACTTGGCTCACAATTCACGGCTGGTTCAAAGGGTGGCAGCGTAAGCTGCTCCAGGACAAAGGGTAGATCCCATGGCAGAATCAGATCTTTAATTGGAGGTCTAAGGTGGAGAACACCTCTCAGAAAGGCTCGTGCCGTGTCCAACTGAGATATGGTGTGTTGGCCTATAGTAGTGTGATAGGCTGAGATGGCAAAGAGGTGTACTTTAATCGAGGAGTAGGCCAAGCTTGTCTGAAAGAGAGACAGGAGGTAGTCCAAGACTGACTTTTCTGGACAGTCTAGAGGCGAAACCCCCCCATGCTTGAGCCCATAGGCAAAAATGGCGCCATTTCATGGCGTAAGTAGCATGAGTGGCCGGTTTTCTCGCAGCCACCAGAACATCAGCTACCTCTTGTGAGACCCCATGTTGCAAAATGACTGTCTCTGGGAGCCAAGTCTGCAGGCTCAGCGAACGAAGGTACGGAAGGACCAAGGAGCCCTCCTCCTGAGACAACAAGTGAGAGCTGATTGGCAGAGGCACCGGAGGTTCCCAGGATAGCTGATGTAGTAGAGGGAACCAGATCTGCCTGGGCCAGAACGGCACGAAAAGTATCAGTGTCGCTTGCTCTCTGCGAAGTTTCAGAAGGACCCTCTGGATCAACGGAAAGGGGAGAAGGGGAGGCATAGAGGAATCTGCCCGCCCAGGAAAGGGACAACGCGTCTCACCAGAAAACACCAGGCCCTGGATCTAGCGAGCAAAAATTGGGTAGTTTTGCATTGGATGGGGACGCAAAAAGGACCAACTCTGGTGTACCCCATCTGCGAAGCAGATCCTCTACTACCTCCTGGAGTAGTTGCCACTCGTGGACTCCGGCCTGACAGCGACTCAGGCCATCTGCGATGACGTTGTCCACTCCTGGGACATGAACAGCAGTGAGGTTTGCGCTGTGTTGCAAAACCCAATCCCACACCCTCATGGACTCCTTGCAAAGTGGGTCGGAATGGGTGCCTCCTTGTTTGTTGAGGTAATACATCACCGTGGAATTGTCTGTTTGTAACAGAAGAGTACCCGGTGGAATCTCCGACTGGAAGGCCTGCAGGGCGTAAAGAACTGCTCTCATTTCCAGGATATTTATGTGGAGATTAGTCTCTTGGGCTGTCCACAGGCCCTGAGGCCGGACACCGTCGAGGTGTGCACCCCATCCGAGCCCTGAGGCGTCTGTGAAGAGTGTCACAATCGGAGATGGCGCAATGAAGGGGACTCCCGTCGATAGATTCTTCTGATCTAGTCACCATTGCCAATCCCGGATTACGGCCTTCGTGATCCGGACTGGGAGTTGCAGATGGTCTTGCTTTTGATCCCACTGGACCCGTAACATCCACTGGTTCACCCGCATGTGGAGATGAGCAAGCGGGACTGTTGCAATGGTCGCAGCCATGTGTCTGAGCAGGCAAAGGACCAATCTGGCAGGAACGGTCTTTGCCAAAATGTCCCTGATGAGGGATCGGACATGTTCCGCTCTGTCCTGGGGAAGAAAAGCTTTCCCCTGGATGGTGTCCAGAACTGCGCCTATGAACTGAAGAGTCTGTGATGGAACCAGGCATAACTTCTCTTGATTGATAATGATGCCCAACGTCACAGAGACAGAGTATAATGAATGGCGGACATCAAGACCTCCTGAGAGGGCACCATGAGAAGCCAGTCGTCCAGGTAGGGGAACATGTAGTGGCCTTGTCTCCTCAGAGTCGCCGCTATGACTGCCATGCACTTTGTTAATACCCGAGGTGCAGATGACAGTCCGAAGGGGAGGGCTCGGAACTGATAATGGTAGCCCTAAAACTCGAAGCGCAAAAACTTCCTGTGCGCTTGAGCAATGGGTATATGCAGGTAAGCATCCTGCATGTCCAAGGATGCTAGAAAGGCACCCTGCTTGAGCATGGGAATCAGACCTGGGAGGGTCACCATGCGGAAGCGTTTGTACAGGACAGACTCGTTGAGGTCGCTGAGGTCCAGTATCGGAAGGAAGTCCCCCGTTTTCTTGGGAACCAGAAAGAAGTGAGAATAATATCCTGCACTCCTCTGGTTCCATGGTACGTGCTCTAACGCGTCTTTTCCCAGAAGCGAGAGCACCTCCTGCTGTATGAGCAGGGCGTGCTGACCTGAGTAATGGGAAAGCAGAGGAGGTCTTGCCGGTGGGTGGTCGAGAAATTCTATGAAGTGACCTTTCTTGACCAACTGGAGAACCCACCGGTCAGTGGTAATTGACTGCCACCCTAAAAAGTGGCGAGCGATGCGACCCCTGACCTTTTGTGCCCGTTGATCCAGAGGAAGGGCGGGGGCCAGGAAAGAGTCATGCTGTGGCAGCACTGGTCCCTGCAGGCTGGGCCGGTTTAGCGTAGCGTTGGGCTCTGCCTGGGGACGACTTAGCCTGGGCTTTCCGCTGAAAAGTGCCCCTTTGTTGCTGGCTGGAACGTGGCTGCTGCCTTTGTTGCCGGCTGTGAAAATGGCTCTGGTTCCTACGAAAGGAACCAGGCCTGGATCTGTACATGGCCTGTACAGACCTGACTGCCTTCCCAGTGTCCTGGAGTTTGGTGATAACCTTCTCCGGGGGTTCACCAGAAAGTACTTCACTGTTGTAGGGGACGTCAAGAATGTTCTTCTGTATGTCCGGGGTGAAGCCGGAGATACAGAGCCAAGAGTGTCACTGGAGACAGATGCCTGAAGCTGCAGCTCTGGCGGACGAGTCCGCAGAATCATATGCGGCTCGTAGTACTTGGGTACCCACATCAGACCCTGTGCGGAGAAGGTTTAGGAGTTCCGCCTTCTAATCGCCATCCGAAAGTTTATCAACCAGGTCCTGGCCCTGTTCCCACAGGGCGTTTGGAAATTGTACCATGTGGGTTAGGTAGTTCAGGGACCTGATGGAGCACGTAGCAGCCGCATACATGCGTCTCCCCAGGGCATCCAATTGTTTGGATTCCTGGTCCAGTGGCTGTGTGCTCATGTGTTGCGGTCTTTGGGACCGGTCATGTGAGGCCGTAATGACCAGGGAGTCTGCCAGAGATTGTTGAGCCAAGTACTGGTCCTCTCTCAGGACCCTGTACAGGTGGTCATCTTTCTTCGGCACAGCGGAAGTGGAGTGCGGACGCTTCCACGCAGCCTTGGTGACGTCCGCGAAGGTGTCCACCAAGGATGGCACTACCACAGGCTTTGGGTCTTTCTGCTGAAGATAACGGGCAAGGCGCTGCCTTTCGAGGTCGAGGTCTTCAGCATCCCACCCCATGTTGTCCTGGATGTGCCTCATGATCTCAGAGAAAGAGGGATCATCCGGAGGAGACCTGGGAAGGTCATGTGGGTCAGGTGATGGAATGCTGAGTGGAGAAGGGGATCTGGAATAATCTGAGGTATCCGATCTGGAGTCCTCCCCTGACGGAGTACAGTGACGATGTCTGGGTAGCTTGGGGCTGGGGGACTCTGATGGAGATCTTGAGAGAGGCCTTCTCTGGTCCTTGGATCTACCCCTAGGAGGTGGAGTCTGCTCCTTATGAGTTGGTGGTCGCCCTGCTGGCCCCCTTTGGTGGAGGAGGGGGTGTAGGAGGTGAAGGAGGAGGAGGAGGTTTTACACGGACCACATCCTTTTGGATGGTGTCCCACCAGAAAGTAAAGAGATCCTTTACTTCTTGCAGGTTCATGCCAGACGATGGGCCTGGCACCGGTGGTCTGTCGCGGGATTGGGCGTCTGGTCCGCAGGTGTCTCCAGGGTGGGCGAGGTTCCTTCTGGAGCCTGGCATCTCAGTGTCGCCCGCCTGGTCTTTGGGCAGTGTTGTGTCCTCCTCCATTGAATCCCTGTGACCGTGTCCACGGTGACTGGGGGTGGTCTCGGCTCCGGTGAATCTGTGAGGCGGCGTCTGTCACTTGGCTGGCATGCCGGGTCCAGCGAGCGCCCAGCTGGTGTCTGGTTTCTGGCTGGTGTCCGCGGTTCGAACGCCTGGCCGACTTCATATGCTTGGCAGACGTCGGGTCAGACGTCCGCTTTAGGGACGTCAGGTCTTTAGTCTTCCTGGGTGGTGGATCTGGACCTCTGGGAGGCTGGGAGACCGATCTGGAGTCGGGGTCCAGACGTTGGGTCGATGAGGAAGACTTGTGTCGTTCGGAAGACTTGGAAGAGGCCAGAAAGGGAGTGGAGAAAGCCGAGGGCCTTGAAGTCTTGATGGGCTGGAGAGTCGAAGAGCCGCCTGAGGCTCGGACTTTGACCGGAGGGGGCTGAGAACGAGTCCTGGAGGGAGAGCAGTCCGATCTGGTGGAGTCTGAGCTATGGGAGTCCGAGGCCCGGTTCAGGGATCTGGACCTTGCTTTCTCCCACTGTTTGTCCCGGTGTTTATGGGCCTAGGAAAAAGAATCGCCCCTGGAGGAAGGTTCTTGGTCCATCCTACTAAGTTTTCCTTCCAGCAGATAAGCCTGAAGTGCCTTCTGATGGCAGATCCTGGAGCGGCTGTTGAACCCTTGGCAGAAGGTGCAGGCCTTGGTGTCGTGGTCCGGGCCTAAGCACCGCATGCAGGAGGAATGAGGCTCCTTAAAAAGGATCTGTTTTCCGCAGGCACACTTGGAAAGGTGTCCCTCAAGTGAAGGAGTTGGACAGGACATTAGTTTGGAGAAACTCTTGAAGTTCTAAGTCGTCGTGCGCTAGGTAGCGACCGAGAGGCCGATGCTGGTGAGTCGACGGCAGGAAAAGAACTGGGGACTCTAGGGGCCCGCCTCCTTATGTACTGCGCCTGACATCGGGGGCGGTCCCCACTGACTACTGCTATCTAGGAAATTTCTGTGGGATCCTGGCGCCTGCCGGCTTCAGTCCTAATGGTGTAACCGGCTGCAAGAGCCATTTCTCGAAGAAAGATGATTTTGTAGTGGATAAAGAGACTGAGGTCTTTTTAAAATCCAAAATGGGCCTCTGATCTCCGGTCCTTTGGGGACCGGAAAAACCTGGACTAGAACCCTTGGTTTCTCTGCAAATTTTGCACCAGTTCTACTGCCTGCTTGTGTGTGTGTGGGGGTAATCTGAGGGAGGTGGTGGGGGGGTGTCTGGAGGCTGTGGATGAGCTCCAGGGTATGACTGCACTCTATGATCTGCAGAATCCATGCATCTGAAGTTATGGTTTTTCACTTATTCAGATGGTGGGAGAACTAACCTCTGACCACCACCTCCTGGGCTTGTACCAGAAGAGAGGGTCCGGCAAGAAGTCAAGCTGAGGTGGGACCAGCTGCGGAGGCTGGTCCCACAGCTCTGGGACCCCTGGCTGCCACTCCAGAACTGGAGGGGGCAGGCAAAGAAGACTGGACTCTACGTTCACCCGGAGTGCGGTGGCCCAAGCCTGGCCTATTGGCTTGTTTATGAAAGTTAGAGCGTCCCCTACCACGTGGCTGAGTGTGGTAGAGGGAGTGGATAGACTTAAGGGCTGTGCTTGAGGCCTGCAGATAATTTACAAGATCCTTGACATCCAGACCGAAAAGCCTGGTGCCATTAAAAGGGGCACTGAGCACCTTGTTTTGCACATTGGCTGTGAACCCAGAAACTCTGTGCCATATGCCAGTGGCAGCTGCTCTGGCCACAGTATCTGACAAGTCATAAATAGCCTGTAGGAGATGCTTGTTAACATCCTCAGCAGTTTGGAAGCACTGAAGTAATTCCGGCTTCTGGGCACCATTAGGAAAGTCTTGGTCGGCAGCCGTGCCCTTTCTCCAAGTGGTGTTCTGGTATTTCACCATGTGTGACAGGTAGTTGGCAATCCTCAAACCTAGGGTAGAGGAGGCATACACCCTTTTCCCCCAAAGATCAATCCTACGGGATTCCTTGTCTAGGGGAAAGGAACTAAGGTGTTTGGGCACCTTAGACCTGTCATGTGTTACCATAATGACTACAGAGTTCAATTCCACCTGGACAGCAAAGTGAGAAAGGTATTGAGGGGCACTGTAGAGTTTGTCAGCCCTACAGGGCATATCTAGCACCATGTTTGATCTGTGCCAGGCTGCTGTGGTAGCATTTCTGAGTGCTGGAAGCATAGGAGGGATATTCTTGGGGGAAAATTCTGGGCTCTTCAAGTAGTCCGCCAGATCCTTTCTGGTAACATCCTCCTCCTCTGTCTGAAACCCCACAGTGAAAGACAACTGCTTCATGATATTGAAGAAGGTGGCATCCTCAGGTGGGGACCTGGGTGTATGCTTAACGGAGTTTTCACTGAATGAAGAAGCAGTGGACTTGTCTGAAGTAAAGTACTGGTCCTCCTCTTCCTCCTCCTCCATCTCCTCTGGAAGAATGAGGTCAGTGTAGTAACTCCTCCTCAACGTCGATATCCTCTCCTCAGGATCTGCTGACGTGTGCTGTCAACAGTCCCTGGGTAGATTCCCCTGGGCCAACGAACAGGTGTCGACGATGCTGGCGAAGGAGCCAGTGACGGCAGCCTAGTGAAGGCCGCAAACTGCTAGACCAGCACGTTAGAAAAATGGCTAAGAACATCATTCAAGTCAGATGCCAACAAAGGAGAAGTGGCCAACAGCGCAGTGGCTGACTCAGCTGTCTGATCTGAGCCTGGAGCCTTTGGAGAAGGAGCAGGCTTCGAAGGGGTAGTTGATGAGCCCGTCTATGTAGGAGGGGTCAACGGACGAGCACCCTGGGTGTCTGGCAGAGGAGCGGTCGGTATGGGCCTAGAGTGAACCGAGATCTAGATGGCTGATCTCTTCATCATGGCAGCTGCCGACGATGAGGAGCACACTGAAAGTGAAGTAGAGATGGGGAACAGGATGGCCACCGGGGGGAGCAATCATGATCTCAATCTTTTCTATGACTTTTCACCGAGGGCTTGTCTTTGACCCAAGAGGCCTTGGAGCTCCTGGAACCAGAGGGCGACTAGGCGGCCGGTGCCCAAGAGGACCCAGACTCAGAGATGGCTACCTGTTGTTCCATGAAGATCTTAAGAGCCTTCCTGCATCCCCTAAGGGTGGTTTGATTAAATTGCTGGCAGAGCTCACAATCCGAGGTGTTGTGGTCAGGCCAAAGACAGCAGACACAAATGGAGTGCTCATTGTTGGAGGCAATCTTCTTTTCACAGCAGCGGTGACAGAAGACAGATGTGGAAGGTTTAACTCTCGACATAAAACAAAAGAGATAAATTTCTGAAGAGAGGGTTGGTAGGAAAATAAGCCATACGCCAAAAAAGGCACAAACACTGCAACAACTCTTCCGTGAAGACTGTGCCTGCAAGTCTACGGCGAGAAAGAACGGAGGAGGGAGCAGGGCCAGTTGTACTGCTGAAACTCTTCCGTGTGTATTCCCATTCACTGACAGTGAAGTTCCTATGGTGATACCAGATGACTGAGATAGCCCCAAAGAAGATACCACAGGTTCAACAGACACTCAACCGGAGCTATAGCTCCCAACTTTCTTGGAGAAACTGTAATGCATAAAATTCAATATTTTTGACATCATTAAAATGAGTTTGTCACTTTTGAGAAAACTTTGAAAAACATATTTATACACAATTCAGCTTATTTTGCATGTAATGTGCATTTCTTTTCCCTTTGTTCTTTAATACGTTAACTTGCCTGAAACCAGGATACTTGTCCCCTCTCAGAGTCTATCTGCTTCTGCTACCTTAATCCTCTGATTAAGATAATCTTCTCTTTGTGATATTCCAGCTTGCTGCTGTGGAAACAATATGATGTCACAGAGGACTACAATTTTATCAAAGGATCAGACAGCAATCATTCAGTAGGGGAGGAGCACCCCTGTTTCCACATAAATTAACCCAGTAATGAAGAAGGAAAAGGAACAGAAACACTGAAAATCTATAAAACTACTGTACGTGCAGAACTTTGTCTAAATATTACAATTCTCAAAGTTTTCCAGAAGTGACAAACTCTTAATTATACTCGCAGTGTAACATACTGGTTAGAGACACCACCTGTGTGTGCTTGCTACCTCTTGGCAGGTCTGTGTTTGATACCCGTGGCCTCCTGTTTGAGCTGATCCCGTGACAGTGCAGGTTAAAGCAGTGTCTCGGCAGCAAACAGTGAGAGACCAGGGTTCTGTTCCTGGTCTCCCAACACTATCTGGGGGTGGGGGGGTGAAGTTTCTGGCCACCACATGGCGAGAAAGAGAGCTGGGGAACATCATATCAGATGACCTAAAGGCAACCGAAGAAGTGTGAAAAGATGGTGGAGAAGGCAAACAGAATGCTGGGATGCACAGGCAGGGGCATAACCAGCAGAAAGAAAGAGGTGGTGATGCCAATATACAGATCACTGGTAAGGCCTCACCTGGAGTACTGCTTTCAGTTCCGGAGACCGATGCGGTCATGAAGGACAGACAGGATGGAGGCAGTCCAGAGAAGGGTGATGAAAATAGTACATGGGCTGCACCAGAAGCCATATGACGAAAGACTCAGGGACCTTAATATCTATTCAATGGAGGAGAGAGAGGAGGATAGGACAGAGACATTCAAGTACCTTAGGAGTATAAACAGGGTACAGGAGGGAAGCACATTTCTGAGGAAGCATTGCACAAGGACAAGCGGACATGATATGAGGCTGGAGAGAGGAAGGCTTAGGGGGAATGTCAAGAAGTACTTTTTCACAGAAAGTGGTGGATCTGTGGAACAGCCTTCCAGTGGAGGTGGTGGGGCTAAAATATGGGAGTTCAAGGCCGCACGGGATAGACACAAGGGTACCCTGGAGAGACATGCCGCAGATCAAATAGGATCTGGGCTGCCAGCACTGAATAGGGAAATAGGCAGACTAGGCAGTCCATATGGTCCTTCTCTGCTGTCAGATTCTATGTTTCTACGTTTCCTTTAGTGAACACCAGATTCCATTTCTGGGCTCTGTTAATTCATACAGATGGTATCCCCCTGATGTTTGTTAACTGTCCCCCCTGCTTTGTTGCCATGATATCCCCAATTTGTCTGTCAGAGGGATCATAGGCGGGTCAGTGGTGGTGGTGAGGGGCTTAAAGCCAGCATGCAGTTTAAAACAAGTACACCAAAATGTTGATTCTGTAACCAGCAACTACATACCTGTGCATCACTCTTAGCAAGGGTCTCATCCACGTTAGGGTTTTCATCTCGTGTGCCCTGTTGGATAAAGATAATATCTTAGTTCAGGAGGGTGATCAATCGAAGAAAAACTGTCCATCTTGGAGGTTTAAGCTGAGTGGGAAGCATGACGAAGTCCCACTCCAGGATTATTTCTGAAACTTATTACACAATTGCTTAAGAAATCATATGAAGTGTAGGAGAGGTAAGGCACACAGTAATGGCTGAAGAAGTCCTCGTTTACCTACAGCTCTGCTGTGTCTGTAACACAAAATTAAAAACCTACCTCCTTTAGAAGGAGGAGGCATTTCTTCAAATCTCCCGACGTATCCGAAGAGATGTCATCCCCCAGAATTCTTCCATATGCTAAAATTGAAGACAGAAGACCATGACTATTATACACTGTACGTTTCTCAATAAAGGACGAGACAGAGAGAGGGAGAGTCTACATGACCAATTATATTGAGCTAACAATATATTTATCAGTGTTTCCAATTCACTTTTCTTGACCCAAGACTTCTTTCGGTGAAACCATATTAGAGTAACCATTTTGAAGATGAACTGTTACACTTCTGGTTATCTGTTGCTTGTTTTGCTGAACAGCATGATCTTAAAACACAACTGCTATTTACCCCAGTAAAACCAACTCCTAGTTCTGTGTTACTTTTCTTCAGCTTAATGTCTCTATAAGAGAGTGGATGGGGGTTGCTATATTTTTTCTCCCTTTGCACTGTATGTGGCCTATTTTTGCAAACATCAAATTACAAAGTTTTAATGACAATCACAGCAATCATGTTAGTAATCGTGCAATAATTTGTTTTATAAATTAGGTCAAGAAAGTTGCCACTAGATGAATCCATAGAGCCCAGAATGCTGTCCCAATAAAACTGATGAGCTTCAAGCCTAGAATATGCTCTGCTTGGGCTGTTCTGTTCTCTTTCGATATGCATCTGTTTTACAAAACACTGTTTTCAGCACTGATCCTGAAAGCAGCCGGACAGGCACTAATGAGTTGAAACTTGCACATTTCCTTCTGCGCTTTCCAACTAGGGGATCAAAATGATGGCAGGGAAACCCAAATGCACAGTACAGCTATTATAAACAAAAAAAAATACAACCTGCTGCACAAACTTCTCCTGATTGAAAAAGGAGCAAAATGCCCCCTCCTCATAGCAATGGTTAGACCAATAACAGTTTTATTTCAAGTTAAATCAAGTTACATCTATTTCATCAAGACAGCGTGCTATGCACCTACCTGTCTGATAGGCCAGGTTTATTTCTTTCAACTGCTTGTTGTTCCTTGAGGCTAGAATTTCTATCAGCGTCTCCTCATCAGTGCCAGTGCCCTGAAATACAGCACAATCAACAGGTGTCTTCTCAAAAGCGGTTCTGCATTCATTTCTACTGCAGAAAAATATTGCTTAATTTAGCCCGTTCTCTGCTTTACAAGCATGCCTGCTTGTTAAGACACCAGGGCCCCATTTCTCATTCACAAGTGACTGTTACCAACAAAATCTGTGCAAACCTAGACTTCAACCCCCCTTGGACAGTTCCTAGGTTACAACCCACTTGAGCTATGCTCAGTGGGGTTCCTTGGGCAATCTGCGCCAGTGTACATCAAAGTGCACTGGTGGGCACAGTTGACATGTAGTGCCATTCACATTGCCAATTTCCCCATCACAGCATTTCTGCGACTGCCCCGAAGTACTGCTTCAGAAAAGCTAGTGGCATGCTGCCAAAGTGCTGTGTGGGTGAGCGCAGCTCTCAGGGGTGGGGGATAGCACCTGACAACACTGGGGACTGTTTAAGGAAACGGCTGTGTGAGAACAGGACTGGGGAGAGTGTACCACTAGGTTACGAGGAACAACAGGACACTAGAGTTTGTGTTGGGGCACATTGGACTATCAGGGAGACTGGAGAGGGACAGACAGCTTAATGATGGGACCACAAGTGGGCCAAAGCCACCGGTTAGTAGGCAGGGGTCATATTACTACAATGTAACAGCCAGTGATATATGCAACATGGCACTGCACTATGGTCATCATACATGGGCTAGTACTGTGTTCCGCTACCATGTTTGCAAACAGTAACATTTGGATGCTTGAATTTATATGTTAAGATCTGTGCCAGGGTGTCTTCACCCCTCGTCCCTGATCCCCAAATCTCAGAAACGCAAAATTTACACTGGGGCAGCAGACGCACATTTTACCTCATTTTCCACTGTAAAGATATGTGACTGAGAATTTGGGCACTAGAAGTTTACCACACAGTGACTCTAGCTTTTAGTTGAAGTGCATTATTTAAGCAGAGCACAAAAGGCTGCCTCTCTGGACATATGGATTCAGTTGCTATTAGTATCAATTCCTCTCATGCACCAAGTACTGAATTCTGTATCCCCACCCCACCCCCAGAGGTGTAAAATGAAGGTGAAGAGGGCAAGCGAGCCACTGTGTTTCACACCAGATGTGAAGGATGTAGTGAGAGGGGTATGAAAGGCATTCAGAAAAATACAAGGGAAGTCAGAGTCTTACCCAAGGACAACAAGTGAGATGAGCATAATAGCCAAAAATGCAAAGGCCAGTAAGGAGCTAAGAATAGCGGATGGGGTGAAGCTGGGGGACAAGGCGTCCTTCCAGTACATTCATCAGAAATGCAAAGTCAAGGAGGAGAGATGGGATGAAGGGGGATAGGAAAAAGGCTGATACACTAAATCAGCATTTTTGTTTGGTATGCATCAAAGAGTGGAGGATGGGCCACTACCAGATTGTGGCGTTGGGACAAAAAAAGGCAGATGGGGGGCACTAATGGCGATGTCCACATCACAGAAGAAAGGGTGCTGGACAGACGGAGGATGTTGAGCTGATATATGAATAGGATCAGTTGGGATGCATCCAAGGATGCTTAAGAAAACAGTGGAGGTGTTAACGGTACCTCTGGTTGAAACTTCAAACTGCTCATTAAACACAGGGGTGGTCCTCCAGGATTGGTGGACTGCCTATGTGTTTCCCTTGCACAAAAATGGCAGTGAGGACAACCTGGGTAACTACAGACCAATCAGCCTAACATCTATAGTAGAGAAGGTGCCAGAGGTCATGCTGAGAGAAAAATGTAGACTTTCTTGAGGTAAAAGGATTGCAGGATGACAAGCAGCATGTGTTCAAAAGAGGAAGTCATGCCAGACAAACCTGATTTGAGTATTTCAAATTGGTGACTGACAAAAGACAGGTAGTTAACATACTGTACCTGGACTTTAGTCATCCCTTTGATGTGATCCTGCAGAAGAGACTGGTCAAGAAAAATACAGTTATATTGGCACTTACCATAACAGATCTTTGAGAGAATTTCTTGCAGCAGGTCACACGTTTAGGAACATCCCAACGTTGGTACCAGATCCATCCGTAGGATTTTTAACAGCAGTTCACCTGGGGACTACCCACAACATCACATGTTGTGCGATATCCTATATAAGCGTGGGTGATCCCCGATCCTCCTCGGTTCTTTTCCCGGCAGTGACCATATGCAGCAAGCGTGCTGGGAAGGTGCTCTGAGGGAACTGAGAAGAAGTGAGTTGCCCCAAAAGATGTGGAACAGAAGCTATGCCCTGATATAGTAAGATGCAGCAAGGCCCACTGCACGGAGGAGGGAAGGAGGGACGGCTTGACCTGCTGAAGAGATTTTCTCGAAGATCTTCTGTTGCGATATGTGCCAATGTAACTGTACTATCTTCTTCAAGGATATTTCTTGCAGCAGGTCACACATGTAGGAACGAGTCCCTAGCAGCTGACAGAGGTAGGAAAAAGAAGGGTGGTGGCCCATGGTAGGTTAGGATAGGAGGTAATGCAGTATGGCATGACTGAAATTAGCGTGCTGTCTAGAAGCAATGTCCAGGCTATTATGTTCAGTAAAGGTGTCTACCATAGACCAAGTAGCTGCTTCATAAATTTCTGCAGCGGAGACCCCTCTGAACATGTCACTTAAGTGGCCACACTCCTAGCCGAGTGTGACTTGACCACGCCCAGAAGTTCCTTACCATACTTCCAGTAACAAAAGGTTATGCAGCTGGCCAGCCACCTGGACAAGCACTGCTTAGAAACTGACATGCCCTCCTTTCCTGAATGAAGGAAACAGTTGTGCAGACTTTCGAATGTTCTTTGTGCGCAAAATATAATATCTTAGGATTCTATGTACATTTATGCAACATATGCACCTGTGAAGAAGCTGAAAGTCAAAGGAAGGTCCACCCCATGGATAACCCCCAAGCTCATAACACGTCTCAAACATAGGGGCCACCTTGGGCTCTGTGCTTGACCCACATCTATGCCTGGGGATATAATTAAATATAAAGCAGCTCAAAATGAATGTACACGTGCCATACGGAACGCGAAAAGCAAATATTTCAGGGAGGCACTCTACAACACATGGGGGGGGATGGGAAAAATTCGTGAGTAACATGAAAACCTCACTGGGAAAGACCCTAAATCAATTTCAACCATGCTAAACATTGACGAACTCCACGCTGACCTTGGTATTATCACCAACACCTTCAACAATGCGTTTTCAAACCTGGACAGTGTACTACCACCGGAGTTTTTCGGCACCCCTTCCACCAGCACTCACCAAGACACTGCTGGCAATGACTGTTCACTCCCAAAATTCTACTTAAAAGTACTGCCAATGCACTTAGCCCGTACATATATTTGCAAAGCCATCCACAATTCAGGGTGCAGTAGTGACTCCCCCGACCCGAAGCTGACTGCACTTGTCCTAGATGAAATCCTTGAATCCCTGACAAAGATCTTCAACCTCTCTCTCTAAGGCTGGCCCAATTCCAATCTCTCTGGAAACAGGCAACCATTACACCTGTACACAAAAGTGGTGGCAGGTCACTGCATGCCAACCACAGACCCATCTCCATCCCCCAATCTAAAGCCCTGAACGAATCAGATCGAACAGCTAACAGAGTATCTGGTAAAATATGATATCCATTGCTCTGAACAACATGGATTTAGAAAAGGGCACAGCACTACTGGAATTTACGGGATTCATCCACACCACCATTTGACAAGAAACTGTGTGGGTGCAATATTCATTGACCTTCACGAAGGCATTTGATACCATCAATCATCCACTCCTACTCAGGTAACTGTCAACTATTGGGCTCTCCAAGGATGCCCTGCTCTGGATAACAAGCTACCTTGAGGGAAGGGTCCAGCGAGTTAAGATTGCTGATATCACCTCTGATAAGAAACCGGTCCTCTCAGGAGTACCGGAGGGGTCCATCCCTGAACCCCTACTCTTTAGTTTCCTGAATATCCTCCCTAGCATCTGCCATCAGAAAATACTTCTCGACGCGGATAATGCAGTCCTGTTTTCTAGTCACCGCGACACCAAGCATCTAGAAGGGCAGCTACAGCACAACTTCAAATGTGTTGAGGAATGGTTCAGCTCGCACAAACTTGTCATGAACTACAACTAGACAAATGTTATGACTTTCTGCAATGCAAGGAGCAAACATAACTCTCTACCCTTCATCATCACTAACCATTCTGGGGTTACACTGGAGCAGGTTCCTCAGTTCAAATACCTCGACTGTTCCCCCTCCTATGCTCGGCACAGTGACAATGTCGCAAAGGCCGCTGACATACGGATTGGCCTGCTCCACAGGCAAAAACACTGTGACCACAGAGGCCCTTAGACTGGCTATCTAGTTCTGTCACCTCCATCATAGACTATGGGCTTGTCATCTATGGCTCTGCATCTCCTACAGCTCTCTGCAGGATATCTGTGGTGCTCAACAAAGCATGCAGACTTCTTACGGGTGCTGCCTGCCTAACACATACTTGTGACTTGTACGCCCAGTCTGGGTGGTTCCCTCTCATCAGCAGGATCAAATACCAGACCTGCCTCTTAATCAAAAAGGTTCTCCTTGGGCTCATGCCACCTGGGGTTGCAAAGCTTCTGACTGCCCACTGCAGAACCCAACACACCCAAAGTATGCCAAGTCAAACCTTCCAGGTCCCCAGATGCCGGACCACTATGGGCCAGAGGTCATTAGCTCACAGGGCCCCCCAGTGGTTTAATTCACTCAACAAGGTATCCCTTTCAGCTACTACTATGCTGAACCCATTTAAAATGCAACTACGACTTTACCTCTCTAATACCAGCCAATGTGACTGCTTCTCCTTATTGGTCAACCTCTACACTCACACCTGGCATCGTGTGGCCCTAAACTCCCTCTGGCCAACTATCCTTGTCCTCCACTTTCCTCCCTCTCACCTCACCCTCCCCCCATTCCTCCTCTACCTCACCCACACCCTGCCATCTTTTAGCACTTCAGACTTCTGTACCCTGTACTTCCATACCAACCCCCGACAATGGCCCTTCTGCCCACTCCTTCCTGCCCCCTACCCACTTTCCCCACCCCTACGGGTTGCTCATCTGGCCTTACTATCCTTTTGCTGTCTCTCTGCTTGAAATACGGTATTTTGTTTTCTGAGACTCTGTATTAATGTTTACCTTTGTATGCTGACCTTCCATCCTTTGACATGGAACCTTTGTAAACGAGCAGTTCTTGCTCAAAGGTATCTGTAATCCTAGAGTTTAATTTAAAAAAAAAAATCTAAGGTGTGGAGCAAGGTTTCCCCTGGGTTGGAATGCTCTGGAAAATACACTAGTAGTTGTATGGACTGATTCAAAGTAAACTCTGATACTACTTTATGGAGAAACTTCGGGTTAGTATGTAAAGACACTATCTTTATGGAAAATTAAAGAAGTCTGCTTGCACATCAGTGCCTGAAGCTCTAAAATACGTCGAGCTGAAGTAACAGCAACCTAAAAAAACACAGGTTACTCACCTGTAACAGTAGTTCTAGGAGGGGTATATGTTGTTCATCCACACTTCCTGGCAGTGTCCTTTCCTCTTTAGGAGTTGCCAGAAAGTCTTCAAGCTGGCTCCTCCCACCCACCTGGGTGGTATATGCCTCAGCTCTGCCCCAAGACGCCAAATCTTGCCCAATGGAAACAGAGGTTGCGCGCCTGAGCCTGGGAAGGTTGAGAGGGTCCGTGTGGATGAACAACATATACCACTCTTAAAATTACTTTTACAGGTGAGTAAAGTACAGTTACGTAAGAACTTACCGTAACAGTTGATCTTCGAGAACAGCTCTTGCAGCAGGTTACACCATTAGGACTGAAGCCATCAGACACCAGGACCCCACGGAAATTTTCTAGTTAGCAGTCTTCAGCGGGGACCGCCCCCGACGTCAGCCGTAGTACATAAGGAGGCGGTCCCTCCACAATTCTCAGTTCTCCCACCGGAGACTCCCGGCCGCTGGATGACATCAGAAGAGGAGACAGAGGATCCGCCACCAGATGGCCAAGACTAAAAACAGAACATCCCATCTTGTAAGATGGATGTTTGGCTACGACCTACCTCCACAAGAAGGGGGATGGTGGGCGGGAAGGTACCTGCTGCAAGAGCTGTTCTAGAAGATCTACTGTTACGGTAAGTTCTTACGTAACTGTACTATCTTACTTCGAGATACAGCTCTTGCAGCAGGTTACACCATTAGGACTGATTTCCAAGCAATAGTGGCAATCTTACGCCACAGGGAGGAGGAAAGGTAGAAGTCTCAATGCAACTTGAGCCTAGGAGAGAAGTCCCTGAAGGACGACTAGGCCGAACCCTTCTCTTCGCCTCGAAGCAATGTCCAGGCTGTAATGCCTGCTAAAGGTATGCACAGAGCTCCAAGTGGCTGCAGCGCAAATAGCTGAGGTGGAGAAGTTCCTTAACGCCGCAAAGGAAGTGGCCACCCCTCTCGTGGAATGACCCTTAACTGCACCCGGTAAGGGTTTATTGTGCTTATCATAACAGAAAGTGATGCACTGGATGAGCCACCTCGAGAGACTGTTTAGAGACAGGAGCTCCTTTCATTCTAACAGCGAAGGAGACAAACGGTTGATCTATCTTTCGAAACTGTTTGGTTTTGGTCAGATAATATCTGAAGCACCGATGTACATCAAGGGTGTGCAGAAGGGCTTCTCCTCGGTTAGTGTATCTTGGGAAATACACTGGTAAGTCGATATCCTGATTAAGGGTGAGGGCAGAAACCACCTTAGGCAGAAACTTTGGGTTTGTCCTCAGGGATACCCTGTCCTGATGGAAAACTAAATAAGGCTCTTTGCACATTAGTGCATGCAATTCGGAGATCCTTCTTGCCGAAGTAACCGCAACTAAAAATAACGTTTTCCACGACAGAAAACGTAGCTCGCAATCTGTGGCTGGTTCAAAAGGTGGCAGCGTAAGCTGCTCCAATATGAAGGGCAAGTCCCAAGGAGGAATTGGATCCTTGATGGGCGGCCTAAGGTGGAGGACTCCCCTTAAAAAGGCACAAGTAGTGTCCAACTGGGCCACCATCCGATGGCCTATGGGGGCATGGTAAGCCGAAATTGCACAAAGGTGCACCTTAATCATGGAGTAAGCCAGTCTGGAATGAAAAAGGGAAAGCAGGTAATCCAGAAACAGCTTTTCGGGGCATTCTAATTACGAGAAACAGCACGCTTGAGCCCACAAGCAAAATTTACGCCATTTCATGGCGTATGTTGCGTGGGTTGCCGGTTTTCTGGCGGCAGAGAGTACATCTGCCACTTCTTGTGAGACCCCGTATCGCAACATGGCTATGACTCTAGGAGCCAAGCATGCAGGTTCAATGAACATAAGTCTGGATGGACTAATGAACCCTCCTCCTGAGACAGCAGATGGGAGCCGATTGGCAAAGGAAGTGGAGGTTCCTGGGATAGCTGATGCAGAAGAGGGAACCAAATTTGTCTGGACCAGAAAGGCACTATCAAAATGAGCATCGCCTGCTCCCTGCGAAGTTTTAAGAGAACTCTCTGGATCAACGGGAAAGGAGGGAAGGCAGAGAGGAATCTGCCCGCCCAGGAGAGGGACAACGCGTCTCGCCAGAAAACACCAGGCCCTGGATCTAGCGAGCAAAAACTGGGCAATTTTGCGTTGGATGGGGACGCGAAAAGGACCAACTCTGGAGTGCCCCATCTGTGAAACAGATCCTCTGCCACCTCCTGTAGAAGTTCCCACTTATGGACTCTGGCCTAAGAGCGACTCAGACTGTCTGCGATGGTGTTGTCTACTCCCGGGACGTGTACTGCAATTAGGTTTGCACCGTGTTGCACTACCCACTCCCACACTCTCGTGGCCTCCCTGCAAAGCAGGTAGGAGTGAGTGCCACCTTGTTTGTTGAGGTAATACATCACCGCGTTTTTGTCTGTCTGTAACAGGAGAGTACCCGATGGAATCTCTGACTGGAAGGCCTGCAGAGCGTAAAAGTACGGCCCTCATCTCCAAAATGTTGATGTGGAGATGAGATTCCTGGGCTGTCCATATGCCCAGAGACCGTACACAGTCTAGGTGTGCTCCCCACCAGAGACTTGTGGCGTCTGTGGAGAGAGTCACAGTCGGAGACAACGCTGTGAAGGGAACCCCCGCGGAGAGATTCTCCGGATCTAGCCACCACTGCCAATCCCGAATCGCAGCATTCGTGATTCGAACTGGCTGCTGCAGATGGTCTTGCCTTTGGTCCCATTGCACCCTTAGCATCCACTGGGTTACCCGCATGTGGAGCCGTGCCATCGGGACTGTTGCAATGGCCGCAGCCATATGTCCAAGCAGGCGAAGGACCAGTCTTGCAGGGACGGTCTTCCTCACTGACAGGTCCCTGATGAGGGATCTGATGTGTTCCGCTCTGTGAGGGAAGAAAGGCTTTCCCCTCTGACGGTGTCCAGAACTGCTCCTATGAACTGCAGTTTCTAGGATGGTACCAGGAGAGACTTCTCATAATTGATGAGGATACCCAGTGATTGAAAAAGGGACTGGGTACGGTGAATGGTCGTCTTCAGTGCCTCCCTGGAGGGAGCCATGAGAAGCCAGTCGTCCAGGTATGGGAACACGTAGTGGCCCTGTCTCCTCAGAAACGCCGCTACGACCGCCATGCACTTTGTAAAAACGTGAGGTGCCGATGACAGCCTGAAAGGAAGCGCTCGGAACTGATAATGGTGGCTCTGAAACTCGAAGCGCAGGAACCTCCTGTGCGCTTTGAGCAATGGGAATGTGCAGGTAGGCGTCCTGCATATCCAAAGACGCCAGAAAGGCGTCCTGCTTCAGCATGGGAATTAGGCCCGGAAGGGTCACCATGCAGAAGCATTTGTAAACGACAGACAGATTGAGGTCGCTGAGGTCCAGAATTGGATGGCGGTCCCCTGTTTTCTTTGGAACCAGGAAGAAGTGAGAATAATACCCCAGCCCTCTCTGGTTCTCTGGAACATGCTCTAAGGCTTCCTTGTCCAGAAGCGTGAGCACCTTCTGCTGTATGAGCAGGGCGTGTTGACCCGAGTAGCGGGAAAGCAGGGGAGGTCTTCTAGGTGGGCTACCTACAAATTCTATATAGTGGCCTTTTTTGACCAGTTGCAGCACCCACCTGTCGGTGGTGATCGACCGCCACCCTGGCAAGTGACGTGCGATGCGACCCCCGACCTTCATTTCCCATTGATCCTGAGGAGGGGCGGGGGCCGGGAAGGAGTCATGCTGTGGCAGCGTTGGATCCTGCAGGCTGGGCCGACTTTGCGACTTGTTGGCCTCTGCCTGGGGATGACTTGGCCTGGGCTTTTCGGGTAAAGGAGCCCCTCTGCTGTTGGCAGGAACGTGGTTGTTGCCTTTGCGTCCGGTCACGAAAGTGACTCTGGTTCCTACAAAAGGAACTAGGTTGGGATCTGTACATGGCCTGGACAGATCAAACTGCCTTCCCTGCGTCCTGAAGTTTGGTGATCACCTTCTCGAAGGCTTCACCAAAAAGGACTTCCCTGTTGTAAGGGACGTCTAGGATGTTCTTCTGGACGTTCGGGTTAAAACCGGAGACGTGGAGCCAAGAGTGTCTCCAGAGACACACACCTGAGGCTGCAGCTCTGGCCGAAGAGTCTGCAGAGTCGTATGCGGCTCTGAGCACCTGGGTCCCCAAATTCGAACCTGTATGGAGGAGGTTGAAAAGCTCCTCCTTTTGACCACTGTTGGGCATCTTCTCAACCAGGTCCTGTCCCTGTTCCCACAGTGCGTTCTGGAATTGAACCATGTGGGTGAGGTAATTCAGAGACCTGATGGCGCAAGTCGCAGCCGCGTACGTGCACCTACCCAGGACATCCAATTGCTTGGATTCTGGGTCCGGTGCCTGTGTGCTCAAGTGCTGAGGTCTCTGAGACCGGTCATGCGAGGCAGTGATGACCAGGGAATCGGCCAGAGGATGGTTTGCCAGATACTGGTCCTCCCTCGGGGCCTTGTATAGGCGGTCAGCCTTCTTCGGCACTGCCGGAGTTGAATGCGGAAGTTTCCACGCAGCCTTGGTGATGTCCACAAGGTGTCCACCAAGGGTGGCACTACCACAGGCTTTGGGTCTTTCTGCTGAAGGTAGCGGCCAAGGCGCTGTCTCTCGGGGTCTAGCTCTTCAGCATCCCACCCCATATTCTCCTGAATGTGCCTCATGATCTCCGCGAAGGAGGGATCATCCGGAGGAGACCTGGGGAGGTCGTGTGGGTCTGGGGAGGGAATGCTGATGGGGGAAGGAGATCTGGAGCACCCTGAGGTGTCAGATCTAGAGTCCTCCGCAGACTTGGTGTACCGGCATCGTCTGGGTCTCTTAGGGCTAGGTGACCCTGAAGTGGACCTTGAGGGAAGTCTTCTCCTATCTGAGGATCTGCCCTAGGAGGAGGAGGAGGTGCTGGCTCCTTGGGGGTTGGTGACCGTCCTAACGGCCCCTTGGGCGGAGAAGGGGGCATAGGCGGTGAAGGAGTGGGTGGAGTAGGAGGAGGGTGCGTGGCGACCACATCCTTCCTGACGGTGTCCCACCAGAAGGTAAAGAGCTCCTTTACCTCTGCCAAATTCAGGCCCGACAACGGGCCGGGCGCCGGTGGCCTGTCGCCGGGGGTCAGATCCCCGGGGGTCTCCCACTCCAGGGAGGGTTCCTGTGGTAGCCCGACGACTCTGGTGTCGCCCGCCTGGTCCTTGGGCTGAGTGGTATCCTCCTCTGATGATTCCTTCTGACCGATGTCAGCCGGCGACGGTGGTGCAGTCCTCCTCTCTGGGGTAGCAGACGTCGGTCCCCTGGCCGACGCACTGGGAGATGAACGCCTGGCCGGCGACGGGTGTCTTGCTGTCGCTGGCTCCTGGAAGTGCCTGTGATGCTTGGCCGACGTCGGGTCCGGCGTCCGTTTTAGGGACGTCAGGTCCTTGGTCTTACGCGGGACCAGGTCAGACCCACGCGGAGGCTGGGACACCGACCTGGCGTCGGAGTCCTGATGGCGGGAAGAAGATTTGTGGCGCTCCCCAGACTTAGACGAGGCCTTAGAAAGAGTAGATGAAGCCGACAGCCTGGAAGTCTTAAGAGGCTGCAGGGAGGAGGAGCCGCTGGAGGATCTGTCCTGAACCGGGGGAGGCTGAGATTGAGCCCTGGAAGGAGAGCAGTCTGACCGCGAGCCAGAGCGTCGGGAATCCGAGGCCCTCGCCGGGGACCTGGGCCTTTCCTTCTCCTGGTGTTTTTCCCGGTATTTGTGGGTCTTCCCTGATGACTCCCCCCCTGGAGGAAGGTTCCCTATCCATGGTCTTTAGTTTCTCCTCCAAGAGAAATGCTTGAAGGGCCTTCTGGCGGCGGATCCTGGTGCGACTGTTGAAGCCCTGGCAGAAGGAGCAGGCGCTGTGTGTCGTTCGGGCCTAGACAATGCAATGAAGGAGTGAGGATCCTTGAAGGGATCTATTTGCCGCAGGCACACTTCGGCTGGGTGACCTTCCAGAAAGGTGTTTGGTGAGGACATCAGATGAATCCAAATTCATATAAGAAGAGAGAAACGTCGGAGTTCGAGTCGTCGTGACACCAGAAAGTGACCGAGAGGCCGAAGTGTCATGGATGTCGACAGCGGAAAAAGAACTGGGGATTGTGGGGGGACCACCTCCTTATGTACTACACCTGACGGGGGCGGTCCCCGCTGAAGACTGCTAGCTAGAAAATTTCCATGGGGTACTGGCGCCTGACTGCTTCAGTCCTAATGGTGTAACCTGCTGCAAGAGCTGTATCTCGAAGTAAGATCCTGTGTTTCTAGAGACATGGATATATTGTTCTATCCACTCTTACTGACAGACTCCTAGCAGTTCTCCGAGAGGAGGGAGGCAAGGTGCACACCCCCTACTTAAGGAACAGAGACTGGGGAAATGAGGCCCCAAAACCAGCATCCTGGCGTGACTCAAGGTCAATGTGGTAATGGGAAATGAAAGTGTGTGCCGACTTCCAGGTAGCAGCCCTGCAGATTTTCAGGCTGGGGACGTCCCTAGAAGCAGCCACTGATGCAGCGGTATGACGGGTGGAATGAGCCCTTAGCCTTCTGGGAGACTCCCTACCAGCCAACCTATAGCTCAGATCAATGCAGGATGTGATTCACCCGCTAATCGTCCACTTGGCAGCAGGTCTGCCAGGTACGGCTTCAGCATAGGCTACAAACAGCTGGCGAAACTCTTCCTGAACTCCAGCCATGCGCACTTTGTAATATTCGAGCGCTCGCCACACGTCCAAAGTATGGAGCCTGTGTTCAGCCTCCGAGGTGCGATCTGGGAAGAACACTGGAAGAGTCATCACCTGATTCAGGTGAAGCTCCGACACAACCTTCAGGAGGAACTTCGGGTTGGGTAGCAGGACAACCTTGTCCCTGTGGAAGACCAGGTAAGGAGACTCCACCAAAAGCACCTGGAGCTAACTGATCCTTCTGGCTGACGTGATAGCCACCAAGAAGGTGGTCTTCTATGACAGGTGAGAAATGTCACACCTGGATATCCTTTTAATGGCTTGCCTATGACTATGAGCTTTGCTGAAACCAGCAACAAGCCCCATTGTGGTGGTCGTTCATGCACCAGAGGGGAAATGTGATTTAAGCCTTTGAAAAAGCGTCAGACCACCTTCTCCTGCACAGACTGTTGACCAGCCTGCACCCAGTAAGCAGAGATGGCTGCCATGTGCACCTTAAGGGTCGTCGACCAAAGTCCCCCTTTGGAGAGGGACCATAAGTAGTCCAAAATGTTGCCCACCAGACAGGAAAAAGGGCCCAGCCCCTTACCCTGACAACAAATGGAGAATCTCTTCCATTTGAAGGCTTGGCATTTTCTGGTCGATTCCTTTCTAGATACCTCCACAACAGTGAGAACATCTTAGGATTGACCCAAAGCCTGGAACTCTAGCCACTCAGGAACCAGGCTGTCAGGTGCAGGGATTCAGGGTCCGGGTGGAGTACCTTCCCTCAAATGATGGACAGCAGGTCCAGGCATATTGGAAGACGCCTCAGGAACCTTTGGCCGAGGCTGAGGAGATCGGGGTACCAAAACTGGCATGGCCAGTCTGGATCCACCAGGATCACCTGTGCCTTGTCCCTCCTGACCTTGAGTAGCACCTTGTGGATCAAGGGAAGCGGAGGGAAAGCACAGAAGAGGCATGGGGTCCAAGGCCTCAAGAAGGCATCTCCCTGTAGCGAGCCCTGCTGAGGTGGGTGGGCACAGAACAGCCTCAGCTGTGCGCTCTCCCTGGAGGCAAATAGGTCCACCTGAGGGGTGCCCCATTTGGGAGAACAGACTGTGAATTACCTCCGGATGGAGAGACCACTCGTAAGATCCCTCGCCCTTTCGGCTGAGGGCATCCACCAGCTGACTGGAGGCTCCTGCCACATGGATGGCTAGGAGATCCACCTCCAGGCTGCGCACGAGGGTCCATACACAGAGAGCTTCCTTGCACAAAGGTAGGGAGTGCATCCCATCCTGCTTGTTGAGGTAGTACATGGTCATGGTACTGTCAGTCTGGACTTGGACCACTTGACCCCGAACAAACGGAGCAAATGCAGTCAGCACCAGCTGAACTGCTAGGAGCTCCAGCAGTTTGATGTGGCATTAGGACTCCTCGGGGGTCCAGAGCCCATGGACTCTGTTCCCCCAGATGGGCACCCCAACCCATGAAAGAGGTGCTGTTCGTCAGGATGACCGTTGGATTGGGGCAGATAAATGGGTTCCCTTCCTGCAGATGCTCTGGGACTAGCCACTACAGGAGGGCATCCCACATCTTCTGGGTCACAGTGACCAGTTGGTCGAAGTGACCTTTGCACGGAGACCACTGGCTCCCATTGCAGAGAGTGCATATGCCAATGGGTCCATCAGACCACGATATTGCAGGCCGCCATGTAACACAGAAGGTGCAGGAAGTCCCGGGCAGGGCGCAAGTGCCCAACCAGAAATAATCGGGCAAAGGAGGAGAGAAACTCCGCCCTGTCTGCTGGAAGCCGGGCTCTGGCTCAGCAAGAGTCGCACTCTGCCCTGATGAAGCTGATCACCCGAGAGGGCACAACTTCTGACTTGGTCTCACTAATCATGAGGTCAAGTTCGATGCAGGTCTGGAGGCCAGGTCCCTGGACTGCTCCACCTCCTGCCTGGAGGGGACCTGCAATTAGCCAATCATCCAGGTAGGGGTACACCCAGACCCCTCAGCACTTCAGGCAAGCTGCCACCACTGCTGTGCATTTGGTGAAGACCCTGGGGGCCGAGAAGAGGCCTAATATCATGGCCTGGAACATGTAGAGGGTTCCCTTGGCTCGGAAGCGAAGGAACCTTCGGTGAGACTGACAGATCAGGATACGTAAGAACATGTCCTGGAGAGCCAAACAGCATTGAAACCACGTCTTGCTCGAGAGATGGTATGATCAGGTACAGAATTACCATCCTGAAGGTGCGGGACCCGAGGAATTTGTTTAGGTCATGCAGATCTAGAATGGGGCTCCAGCCCCCCATCTGCTTTGGCACCAGGAAGTACCTGGAGACAAACCCTGGGTGTTCCAGAAGATTCACTACCCTGACCACAACCTCCTTGCAGAGGAGCTGGGATATGTCGTCTCAAAGAGCAGACAGTGTCTGCGGATACCAAGTCCTCCCGTGGAGTGCGGGCTTGGCCTGAGGGTAATGCTCAAATTCCAGAGGCAGACCCTGACTGACCACTTCCAGAACCCACCTGTCCATGGTGACAGAGGACCATTCGGAAAGAAAGTGGTGAGCAGACACCCCACAGGAGAACCCAAGGAAGGCATGACTGGCATGAGGGTGGCACCCACCATCCCGTCACTGAACAAGCTTGGAGGAGGAGGACCCAGCTGAGGAGCCACCGGGTCCCTTCCCTCTGGGCTTACGGATCACCGCGGCCACAGACTTGGGCCTAGGTCGCCACGACAGAGCCTACTGGCCAGACTGATGCTGGGCTGGTTTTGCCACAGGAGTGGAGGACCGAAAGAGCTTTTGCTTCAGCTGCTTGGAGCCCTTGGGATCCTTCTGGGTGGATGTAACAGAGTCCAAGGTGGCACTGGACTTCTTGATATACTGGAGGTGACCCTTCACACCAGACCCAAACAGGTCGGTGCCTACAAACGGAACATCTGACAGCCTGCGCAGAGTGTCTGCTCTGAAGGTCAAGATCTGCAGCCAAGCCCTATGGCACATGGCAAATGCAGCCGCCACTTAGCAGGCACAGGAATCCACAATATCCAGAGCTGTTTGAAGTTGCTGCTTAGCCACAGCCCAACCCTGGTCTGGAGGTCCGTTGAGAAGTTAGGAATCACCTCATCCAAGGAGTCCAAAAAGGCATGGGAGAAGTGTGCCATCATGATGGCTGAGCTCGCCTGGCAGAGGCCGAGCGAGGAGGCAGCATAGACCTTTTTTGCCGCATGGTCCAATTTCTTGGATTCCTTGTCTGGTGGCTTGTCGATGTCCCCAGTATTGCTTAAGCACTGAAACACGGAGTCAGCCACCAACCCCTCAGCCAAGGGGTGCTCCATAAACCACGAGAGGGTACCAGTGGGCACTGCGTACTTGCAGGCCATCCGGGCCAAGGTTGCAGGGCAGGATGTGGGGTGCTGCCAAAGCTCCAGGGCTGGGCCAACAAAGGCTTCTTCCACTGGGAAAGCTTACATTGGAGATTCCCCTTTGTCCATGATTTCTGTAATGGGATAGCGAGCCCGCTTCTGGAAGGGCTCCAGTTATATCCCTGTGGACTCGTGAGATGAGGGAGAGGATGCCCATGAAGAAAGTGGGCCCTTCCTCCAGCAAGAGATCCCCCACGGACTCCACAGACTTGGAGGCATCTGCATAAAGCGGCCAACCGCTCAAGTCACTTTGTCACTGTCACACCTGACCGCCCCTGGCAGGTCGAGACAATTGATGGGGAAGCCCCTTGGCCAGCCGAGATTCCTTAGTCAGAGAGCTGGTTGGCAGCTGCTTAGGCGGCAGTTCCACCATGATCGGTGGAGAGGCTAGCTTTGGCTGAAGCGAGACGGACTGGACCAGTTCCATTGGGGGAGGCACGGTCTCAACCGGCCCCACCAGAGTGATGATGTTGGCCTGTCGGGTGACAGCCAAGTGATGGCCGGCGTGCGAGCTGGAGTCTGCTTTGGACCGGCCGACACCAACTGTTGCCATACGAGTTCTTTGTAGCATCAACGCAATTTGTGCTGAAGCCTCTCCTCAACCAAGGAAGACGAAGACCAATAGCGCTGGCGCCGCTTCCCATGGCGTAGAAAGTGGGATCGCCGATGACGGCCAGATCTGCTCAACCCACTGGATGATGAAGACCGAGACCTCGACTTTGACTGCTGGGGGATCTCAGATGGAGCCATGGAGAGCCACGGCTCCTCCTGGTCTGGGTCGGTGACTGGGGGGGTTCGGTTCAATGGGCTGAGCAGCCCCATCAGTGGGCATCGGCAGGACTGGAGTCCTAAACAGAGAGTTGTCTGCCTCTTCTGACGACAACCAGTCGACAGGGTTGAAAAAAAATCTCGGCCACATCGTTGGCCGGCATCTTGACCGACTGGCCTCACGGGGTTTCCATAAAGCCAGCGGCCAAGGACGCGGTATCGACAGAGGTCAAACCTGAAAGTCCTGAGACCGAGAATGCTCCCGGTCCCAGGAACGCTGACAGTGAGTCTTCTTTTTCTTTCTTAGACTCCTTCTTGCGTGAGCGGAAGCTGTGCGACCCAGAAGGGCCCTGCCATTTAGTCGGGAGGGACTGGCACAGCTCCTTGAAGGAGCCCGACTAAGTGGAGCCCAATCTGAGTGGAACAAAGGCAGAAGCCAAGGAGGACTGCGCGGCAGCCTGTGCTGTCTCCTCCTCGAAGGTCGTAAGCTGTTCCAATTGCTTGGTGGATCCTGCAGCCGCGGATACCACCCAACAGGCGCTCATGATTTGACCAGCGGATGTGGTTTTTCGGGGCAGCCCAACTTCAAACAAGCGGTCCTCAGGAGCTCGTCATCATGAAGAAGCGAAACGTCCGTGCAAATGTCGCAGGCCTGGGTATCATGATCGTGGCCCAGGCAGTAGATGCACATGGCATGGGGGTTGGTATGTGACATCTTCTGCCCGCATATGCTCCGGCGAATTCCAGGCGAGGACTTTTCGTCCATAGCGGTCGCGATCGATGATTGAACCGACGATGAAACTCGAGAAAGTTTAAAGTTTCTGGAAGTAAATCCGAAGATTTTAGCTCTATGGCCTACTCAACATGGGTGCGGTAAGGAGGGAACCTGCTTCTTCCAGGAGTAAGGAAGATCTGGCATCATGGGGCGGAGCCGAGGGATATATTACCGGGTGGGTTGGACGAGCTAGCTTGAAGACTTTCCATCAATTCTTAAAGGTGAAAGGATTTTGTCAGTAAGTGTGGACAGAACAACATATCCAGGTCCCTAGAATAACACTTTCCAGGACAGAAAGTGAAGCCCCCATGTCGCAGCTGGTTCAAAGGGAAGGGTTAAGTTTTCTAAGACAAAATTCAAGTCCCAAGGAGAGAAAGGGTTTCGCACAGGTAGCTTCATGTGTAAAATACCTTTCAGGAACGTCTTCATGATGTCCAATTGAGCTAAAGGGCGATCCGAAACTGGTACGTGAAAGGCCGAAATGGCCAACAGATGTGCCTTCAGGAAGGGGTATTTAAGGCCAGTGTCCAATAAGGACAGCAGGTAGTTTAGAATTTTTTGTGGCAGGCAGGTGTACAGGTCAATGACGTTATTCAAGGCCAAGACAGGAAACTGTTTCCATTTTATGGAATAGGTAGATCTTGTAGAGGGTTTCCTTGCAGCTCACGAGTTCTCTGCAACTTGTAGCGATACCAGGAAATGTGCGAGAGCTACGTCATCAACAGCCATGCATGGAAGTGCAGGGAGTGCAGGCTGAGATGTAGAAGGGTCCCTTGATTCTGAGACAATAGAGCGTGACAGATTGGGAGGGGGAACGGGATCCTCCACTGCTAGTTGTTGTAGACGGTACCAGACCCGATGCGGCCAGAGGGGCATGACCAGGATTATCGTGGCCCAGTCCTGTAGGAGTTTGAGTAGCACTCTCTAAATAACTGGGAACGGAGGGAATGCGTACAGAAATCTTCCCTCCAAGAGTGGGACAATGCTTCAAGCCAGAAAACTCCAGGCCCTGGCTCTAGCGAGCAGAAATGAAGCAGTTTTGTGTTGTGTGAAGACACGAACAGGTCAAGTTCTGATTAACCCCATCTTTCAAAGAGGTCATCAGCGATAGACTGTAGGATTTTCCACTCATGGGTCTTTACTTTGGAGCAGGTTAAAGTGTCTACCATGGTGCTGGGAATGTGGACCGCCAGTAGGTGTAAGCTGTGGTCCAGTGCCCAGTACCAACTGTTTAACCAGGAGAGACACACTAAGC
This sequence comes from Neoceratodus forsteri, assembly GCA_016271365.2. Taxonomy (NCBI): domain Eukaryota; kingdom Metazoa; phylum Chordata; order Ceratodontiformes; family Ceratodontidae; genus Neoceratodus; species Neoceratodus forsteri. The sequence goes on from CM057453.1 coordinate 762,440,171, forward strand.
TGAAAGCTTGTTTACAGGTGCAACCTGGGAGCACAGATAGATTAAGTGACTTGCTCAGGGTCACAGTATGCAAGTGGGGGCTGTGGGATTCAAACCCAGATCTCCAGATTTGCAGCGCAGAGCCTTAAACCACTGCACTACTGCCTCCCTGGAGTATCAGACCCTTATTGCTCCTCTGCTCAAGGAATGAGTACCCCACCCCGGTTGTTGAGGTAGTGCACCACTGTGTTGTTGTCCATTTATATTAGAAGTGTCCCAGGGACAGCAGATCGTGGAAAAGCATAGAGGACTGCACACAAGTATATTTATGTGTAAAGGAGCTTCTCACGGGCTCCAGGTCACCCCCCCCCCCACCGAGATTGATGAGTCTCCAGATATGCCCCCCACCCTAAGAAGGATGCAACTGTGGTGAGTGTTTGCTGGGATGTTGGGATCTGAAAGGGCACGTCTACTTGTAAGTGGGAGGGGTCTATTCACCAAAGAAGTACCCTTTTTACTGGTGAGCAGACCAGGACATCTATGTCCCATTTCGTCCATCCATTGGTCCCACTGCACCCTCAGTGTCCACTGAAAGATGCGCATGTGAAGACGCGCGTAGGGGACCATAGGGATGGCTGCTGCCATGAGGCCCAGTAGTCTGAGATAAGCGCAAGCTGTGACATACCTGCTGTTGTACATTTCCTTGGCTTGCAGGATGAGTCTGTCCACTCGATCTGGAGGAAGAAACGCAGAACCCAACTTCATGTCCAGAACAGCCCCAATGTACTGGAGATGTTGGCAAAGTGTGAATTTAAGACTTTGGAATGCTGATGGTGATCCTCAGGGATGTAAAAAGAGCTAAGGTGTGGGAGAGGGTGGCAGCCAGCTGGGTGTTAGACACAGCATTCAGAAGCCAACTGTCCAGACAGGGGAAGACGTAAACTCCTTCCCTTCTCAAGGCTGCTGCTACCGTGGCTAGGCATCTTGTGAACACCCTGGGGGCTGAGGAAAGTCCAGAGAGGAGGGCCCTGAACTGGAAGTGTTGTTTCTTGAAGATGAACCTCAAACACTTTCTGTGGGCTGGGGGGGGAATCATGATGTGAAGATATGAGTCTTTCAAATATAGGGAATAGAGCCAGACTTCCTTTTGGAGTACTAGAAGGAGGATTAGCAATGTGACCATCCGAAATTTCCTGTACTAGACGAAAAGGTTGAGCTGTTGAAGATCCAGGACAGCCTCGAGATCCCCTGTGACCTTGGCAATGAGGAAGAAGTCAGAACAGAAACCTTACACTCTTTAGTGCTGGGGACCTGGCTCTATAGCCTTCTTTTGTTGCAGAGTCATTATTTTGTTCTGCAAGACTAACTCGTAATCGAGCAGATAGCAGTGGAATGTCTGAGTTCTAGACTGCGCTCATGTTTTATCAATTGTAACACTCAGATATCTGTCATGACGGCTAGCCATCCCTGAAGGTACAAGGAGCAACGACCTCCTTCCATAGTCTGGGGCACGAGAACAACGGGAGCAGGGAAGGAGTCAGGCCATGGAAGGTCCCTGTGTGGTACTGTTAGTAGCCGCCCGGGTCATTTTGGAGGAGGAGGAGGAGCAGGTCCAGGTAAAGATGCGGTGGCTTTCCGCTTAACTGGCTGCTTAGTTGTGGGTCTGACTTTGTTGGTAGCCTTGCAAAAAGGCACTCTATATGACTGTTTGGGTTGTGTGTGGTATAAAGAATGGATGGACTTCCAATGTTCTGCCTGACATTTGTAATGCCATCAAAATATCTGGAGTTGCAGCTCTAAACAGTTTATGCCCTTTAAATGGGGCATTCAGAATAGACTGTTGGACGTCTGCGTCAAAAAATCAGAGACTTACAGCCAGTTATGTCATCTCAGGCATATGCCAGCAGCGGATGCCCGTGCAGAGGAGTCAACGGCATCATAGGCTGCTCTGAGCAGATGACGTCCTACAGCCACACCAGCTTTTAGAGTTCTGTGTAACTCTTGTCTTTGAGGGGTGTAAGGAAGTGACTGGGCGGTAGCCTGAGCCACTTTCCATAGTTCCTCCTGGTATTTCAGCAAGTGATCCATGTAGTTTAAGATGCAGATGGTGAGTGTGGAGGAGGCAAACACCCTCTTCCACATGAAATCAAACTTCCTAGATTTTCTGTCAGGAGGCAACACACTGAGGTGCTTCAGGTGACCGGAGCAGTCGTGAGCGGCACTGATGACAACAGAGTGCATCTGAGGCAGATCGTATAAAAAAGAGCTTTCCCACAGGGGCTTGATAAATTCTATCTGCTTTTCTTGGCACCAAAGGAATAACATAGGGATGGTGCCAGACCGCTAGGATTGTGTCCTCATAAGCCTCCACAAGAGGAGGAATGACAAGCGGAGGTGTCTCTGGCAGACCCAGATAATGTGTGAGCTTTCTCCTAGAGGCAGCCTGCTCTGTGGCCTCAAAACCAAAGGCTTGCTGCAGGTGATGCATAATTTTTGTAAAGGACAGGTCATCAGTGGGTGAGCAGGGGAGGTATTGCATGATATCTTCCCTAGGGGAAGACACAGTTGAGGAGCTGGAAGGGTTGGAAGCCGCCAGCACTTCCTCTTGGTCGTAATCCTCTTCCTTGAGGTCCATATCTTGGGAAGGAGCCACAGAGCCACTCACCCCAAGGGAGCAGGAGTGGTGTGGAGGAGAAGCAGGCTGTGGCGATGTGGGCCCAGTGCCTGTCCCTGCTGCCTTCAGAGCAAGATCCAGGATAGTGTGGACTAGAGCCTGGATGTCCACCATAGCCACTTAAAGTTGTTGGGAAGTGGTGTGTAGACCTGCAGACTGGCTTACAGGCAGAATGGAAGGAACTGGAGCTGGTTGAGGTACCAGCTGTGACAGATGTTCAGTCGTAGACGAGGCAAAAGGTCCCGCAAACAGGGAATGAGGAACCGGCATCTATGACAGTAATAGTGACGACAACAGGCTAGCTCCTTGCTGACAGCGGCCATGCCCTGAAGGAAAAGAGGTCGTAGACCAGTGTTGGCCCGCTCCAACGGTATTAGAAGAAAAGGGGTCATAGACCAGTGTTGGCCCGCTCCAACAGTATTAGGAGTACTGTAAAGGGCCATACGTGTCAGCAGAAGCAGTAGTGGAAGTTCCAGTGCCGGTGCAGTGGCTGCATACAAGTCGTTATTAGCGTTGAAGGACCTTGCAAGTCAAAAGTGCCGGGAGTCGTCGATGACGGGAGCCCTGCCTGACTGGGCAAGGCCTGTGGAAAGGGCAGAAAGAACAGCCCGCACATTGAGGACAGCTTGAGGAACTGTGGACTGGACCGTCGATGGTGTAGTCACAGACGAGGAATGTGGAGATTTACCCTGCTCATGGGAGGCTCTGTGTTTCTCCCAGCGGTGGAGTTTGTCAGTCGACGATTTGTCCCAGGACTTGGGAGTGATGGGAACCCGAGGACAAGATCGATGATGTGTGGGAGCTCTTGGCATGCAGTTTCCACTCCAGCAGGGCAATCTTCTGCTCCATTAGGTGCTCCTATAGAATTTGGAGTTGTCATCGATGGGTAGCTTCACTGAATCTCTTGCAGAGGGTACACTGGCCGGTACCATGAGTGGGCCCCAGGATACATACACAGATGTCGTGGAGATCTTTGACGGTGAGCTTCTGTCCACAGGCACAAAGTCTGAAGAGTGTATCCGACGAAGACATCGATATTCAGAGGACAATGCGGCACTTTGCGGGTGATGCACCAGTAAAAGCAATGCGTTGATTAGGGTGAGAAGTTTCCAGTAGACCGCTCGAGGCTCCTCAGAGAGGTGAGGCATGCAGTTAGGCATTGGGAAAAGAACAGAGGAGGATCGGGGATCGCTCACGCCTACACAGAATACAGCACAACGTGCAAGGTCGTCGTGGGTGGTCCCCAGGTGAACTGCAGGTAAAAATTATCCGGGTGGATCTGGTGCCAATGGCGGGATGTTCCTACATGTGTGACCGCAAGAGCTGAGGGATCTAGGGTTAATGGAAAGTACACTAACATGGGCAGAAAGCTGGCTGAAGGGGAAGATGCAGAGAGTGGTGGTGTATGGTAAGTTTTCGAATGTTAAAGATGTAACAAGTGGGGTACTACAAGGCTCGGTCCTGGGGCACATCCTCGTCAACATATTCATCTGCAACATAGGGGTGGGTGTTCAGGGCAAGATCTGCCTCTTAGAATAATACTAAAATCTGAGGAAGTATGGTCAGCGAGGAGGGGATTGGAGAACTAGGGGAGGACCTAGGAGGTTGGAAAAATGGTGCAACATGTGGCAGCTGAATTTTAATGTAAAAAAAATGTAAGGTAATTTACATCAGGAACAAAAACCCAACACAACAATACCTGATGGGAAGCAGTGTTGGAAAGGACAACAGAGAAAAAGGATCTGGGAATGGTAATATCAGATGGTCCAAAATCCACGGCACAGTGCAACAAGGTAGTGGGGAAGCCTAACAGGAGGCCGAAGAGCAGGGAGGTGATCCTTCCCCAGTATAGATCAATGGCGTCCCTACATCTGGAGAACTGTGCAAGGTTCTGAAGCCCATACCTACAGAAGGACAGTGAGGTTTGAATCTATACACAGAAGGGTAACAAAAATGAATGCAGGGATGGTGACAAGACATACAATATGAGAAGGGATGGGGTACCTCAACATGTGCACCTTGGAGACTGGGGAGAGACATGACAGACATATAAACACAGCATGGGATAAACAGGATGTCATGCAAGGAACTGTTCCTCAAGCAGGAACACAAGCACGCAGGGGAATTCACATACAGTGTCCAATTCCAGAAGTACAAGATGTCTGCAAGTACTTTTTCACAGAAAGGGTGGTGGACACGTGGAACAGACTTACCGGTGGAACTGGTATCAGCTAGAACAGTGGGGGGATTCATTCAAGGGTAAGACAGGCACAAGGCAGGCCACAGTAAGGGAATTAGAGAGCAAAAGGTTAAGGGAAAGGGACGGCCACAAAGGGCCAACTTAAGAGAAGTAGGTAGGGTGAGCAGATTGGGTGGGATGGTGTGCCTTTCCTGCTGTAACATTCAATGTTTCTTAATGCCATGCACTGGGGAAGAGCTGCATCCCTGCAAAGGCTGGTAGCATGAACATGGAAAGGGGGATGTCAAGGTGGTATGCAGAATGAAACATCAATGCAAGTAGTGTACATGTGCCTTCTTACTTAATTTCCCCATATTTTTGCACCCCCCCCCCCATATTTCACTAAGAGGCAATGGTAGTCAAGTCATTTTTACTAATACAGTGCTCCTCTGAGCAAGCCCGTCCCTAGCACCTTACATAAAATGAAAGCCACCCACAAAACAAACAAAAAAAAAACATAAATTGAACAATGAATTACAAGGCAAAATTTATAATGCAAAAATAAACACTTTAGGCCCCTCCTTAAAATCCTCAGTGTGGCGGGGTTCACAACTCAACCAGATACTATGGAAACTTATCCACTGATGCAAATGTTTGGATTTGCTCAATTTTGCCAAACATTTGTCAGCTCTGCCCTTTACAAATATTTGCAGAGTATTTATATTTCAAATACAGGTAAAACCAGCTCACAGACACTCACAGCTGATACTGTACTCTGTACTCTGGTTCTGCTAAAGCTGGTGCTGCGTTTCTCTATACAGTTCCTTAAAGAGCCTGTGAAGCTTCTGGAAAACAAAACTTTCTAAATCTTATACATCATTTTAGTCATGTTTCTTTCATTTCCGATTTTTAGCTGCTCTTTATTGTCTGTTACTCCGGAACTCTGCACTGAAACGGGATCCTTGTCCTTTGACCCTAATCTGCTCTTGCTGCTTGTCTACACATGTCAGAATCTCCTGCTTGTGGCATCACAGCACAGCATTTATAACCCTAGTAATACAGAAGCATGGTACTCATTTGGTATATTTTGTACTGAAAAACGGAATATACAATTGTTTAGCATGCAGCTGTATTCAGATGTTTCTTTAACCTGTTTCAACAGAATTCACGAGTCTGTAAATAACATCCCCCCCCCCCCCAAAATGCTGGGGACTTACCTGGACTGTTTTGCTACCCTAGTAGGCTGTTGGCCATCCTGTGCCCTCTCTGGCCCCCGCGACTGCAGCCTAAAAAAAACAAACAAAAAAAAACAAAAAAAAGGGGGGGGGGCCAGCAGAGCAAGATTCGATGAGTCGTCACCTCCTCGGCAGTGCAGAGAACTGCCGCACCATTGCGCAACTACTGTGTGCACACCCAAGCAGCCACTTGTTGGAATGTGCAAGCTGCCTGTTCGCTCACTGCTGTTCAGTGCTTCAGCATGCTCGACCTGCCACAGAAACGTCACCGCAACTTTGTGAAGGGATCCCTCCCAGCATGTCTAGCAGGTTAAAGGTGGTACGCTCGCCTGGGATGGGTCCTACATCCGAGAAACACAAAGTCCACTTACTTGACCTCCTGAGCACTGGGGCAGACCTCCGGACATCCACTGGCATATAGCTGGGCTGGTCAGGCTGCAGGTTTAAAAGTGTTAAAGCAACTTGGAGGCAAACAGAATGTCCAAACGGAATAACTTTAAACAAAACAGAATCATTTATTTTCCTGAGCTCATAAAGATGGTGCTGTATTTCCAGCTGGCAAAATTCCTTTGTCCCATTCCTCAAGATGGCATTTTAAAGATACTTCTGGGATGGAGAACCACTCTGGTGGGGTACTTTAAACACATATTCCTGGCCTCAATAGGAAGCACATTCATAAAGGGGTCTCCACGCTGAAACCCAAGTGGACACTTACAAGGACTTTTGGTAGCCCATGTGTTACAAGTCACTAGCCACACGGCCTTATCACAGTCTCCTGGCTGGCAGCATTTCGGTGCCACATGATTCAGTGAGGATTTCTCAGAGATCCACTCCTTTCTCCACAGAGCACATCCTTTCTCTATTCTTTTCCGTACACTTCACTGTGACCACCAGTCACAGACTCTGGGACCATCTGGGCATAGCTGAGGTGCCTACCGGGCACAACACACGTTATCCCAGGCAGAATGGCCCACTCCAGATGTTTTCTGAGGCAAACTCCATTTGGTGACTGAAACTGGCATCCTTTCGGATTCCATACCTTATCTTGAGGAGGGTGGGCACAGTTGTGTGCCACCCACAACATGGTACATTCAAGAAAGAATACATATCACCTCAAATTTTCAGCCCACAGCACTCTCTGGTACCCTTTTGTCACAGGCAGACCTCTGAAATAATCTTCAAGTGGGTTTTCCTCCTTCTGGAAAGAGGCACCCCCCCCCCCCGTCTGAGGTCCTGGTTTGGCAACCACCACCATGAACTAGTAATTTTTTCACAACGCCAACGTCTGCAAAGAAACTTTCAGACACTGGGAGCTGGCACTGTGTGCCAGGTGCTAGCCTACACCACTCTGACTCAGCAGAATCCTTGCCCTCCAGCAGAGAACACCAACTCCTCCACTTTGGAATGCCTAGGCAGTCCAGCTGACCCAGTCCTCCAAGGGCATAGAAATTGGCATCATATTAGAGGTTGAGACACACTCAATGGTTATACATGCAACTCTGGAGACTTACACGTGTGGCCAGCAGAACATAGCTCTACTTAGTGTGCTCTGGCACCAGGGATACCAGCAGCCATCAGGGGCTCAGAGACACTGGTAGGGGGGGAGAGAGAAAAAAAAATTCAAGTGTTTGACACTCCGTACCTTTAAGCTTACAGTGGCTATGGCCGCATTCAAAAGAGACTCTGCTCTGAAAAGGGGAGAGCAGACAACAGAGCTCCCGAAGGACTGAAGAGAACCCCAACAGACAAACTTCACCGGATAGTAGGGCACAGGTGTGCCAATCAAACCAGGAGGGCAGTGAAAATGTTAAACAGTGCAGTTGCAAACGGTACAAATTTTAAAGCTGAAGCCATATTTCCTCCTGAAAGATAGCCACCAATTTGCTCACCCCTTACTTCACAGCAGTCAATCAGAGGTCAGGGATCTTGGCACCTGATCCCTAAAGCCTTCTGAGAGGATAACTGTACTGTACGTTTGGCACCCTTTCTGGCAACCCATAAGGCATCAAATGAACAGTCTAAACACTAATTCCGTGGACTGAGAGCCCCCTACACCAATCAGAAGTTGCCTTTACCCCAGAAAATGTTGAGGGCAGTTACAGAAGTGGGATTCAGCAGTTAGCTCTTAGAGAGTGAGAAAGGCAACAGCTACTGGCGAGGGCCTTCCAGTGAAGCCTGCCTGGGCTTCGACAGCCAATCATCGGGGAGTGATACTGAACTGTGTGTTTCTTTTCTGAAAGTGTCAGGACAGCATTTTCCTGCGAGAGAGACTGACCTGCCTTGAGAAAAGGAGGTAAACGTGCACCACAGCTGCCAGTCTGGGAGCACCAGAAAGAGACGGAGTACAACTGTGAGAGAAAACCTGCATCAATCCAGAAGACAGTCTGGGAGACAGACGGTTAGTTCTAATGCCAGGTACTAGTCAACGTTCCACACTAGGGTTCTGAAACCTGGATGCTGGTGTGAGGCATCTGGCCCCTGTTCCTTAGACTGGTCTGTGCTACACAGATGGAAGAGGGAAGAACCCAAGAGATCCAGAAGACTGCAGACGCAGACAGCCGAGCTACATCCAAAGGCACCCAAGACCTGAAGCATCTTCAAGCTGCCCCCCAACTGCCGCAAGTGAACCATCAACCTAAGAGAAACTGCATCTGCAGCAAAGGAGGAAAAAACAGAGCCCAGTTGATAGGGAAGTAGTAACAGAAAGCAGTTATGCAAGAACTTACCGTAACAGTAGATCTTCAGGAAAAGCTCTTGTAGAAGGCCACACCGGTAGGACTATGCCGTCAGTTGCTAGGACCACACAGAAAACTAGCTAGCAGTCCATCACTGGGAACCGCCCACCACAGACGTCCATCAACTGATGTCAGCCTAGCCTATATAGGTGGGCGTTCCCACACACCTACCTCAGTTCTCCCACGACAGACCCCGTGCAGGCAGCTAAGTAAAACTGAGGAGGTTTCCCTGAGGGCCAAAAGAAAGGCAGAACGAGAGAAAAAGAGCAGCAGGGGGAAGGAGGGAGGGAGGGAAAGCAGGGCATGCTGCAAGAACTTCTCGAAGAACTACTGTTATGTTAAGTTCTTAAGTAACTGTACTATTTTACTTCAAGAAAGGCTCTTGCAGCAGGCCTCACCGGTAAGACAGAGTCCCAAGCAGTACTGGGTATCACCAGGTTAACACTGCCTGGAGGAGGACAGATCGGCAGCCAAGACCTTAGGAAAGAAGGCCCTGAAGAACTGCTAGGCCAAAACTTACCCTGCGCCTAGAGACGATGTCCAGACTGTAATGCTTGGTGAAAGTGTGGACAGAACTCCAGGTGGCAGCTGCACAGATGTCTGCAGCAGACATTTCTGAAACAAGCCGTGGAAGCAGCCATACCCCTGGTAGAATGGCCTTTATCCAACCCCAGCAGGGTTTGTTGTACTTGCGATAGCAATAAACAATGCAATCTGCTAACCACTTAGACAAACACTGTTTGAAAACAGGAGCACTCTTCTCTTTTGAGGGCGAACAGAACAAACAAATGGTCAGATTTCCTGAAAGGCTTTGTTCAGTTCATGTAGAACTGCAACATCCTGTGCATCCACCATATGGAGCAACACCTCCCCTGATTAGAATACTCAGGAAAATAAACTGGCAGGTGGATGGATTGATTCAAAATAAACTCAAGACACCACCTTAGGTAAAAACTTAGGATTAGTACGCAAAGACACTCTGTCTTTGTGAAAAACCAAATAAGGCTCCTTACACACAAGAGCCCATAGCTTGGAAATCCTTCGGGCAGAAGTAACAGCAATCCAACAGAGCTTTTCCAGGACAGAATGCGAGCTCACAACCCGCAGCTGTGCCCAGAGGGGAGGTAAAGTGAGTTTCTCCAACACAGAGGAGAGGTCCCATGGTGGGACTAGGTCCCAAATGGGAGATTTTAAATGCAGAATGCCCCGCCCCCTCAGGAAGGTTGGCGACACCTCAAGCTGGGCGACAGCCTTGCCCTCAATAGGTGCATGGTACGCAGAGATGGCAGAAAGGTGCAACTTAAGTGAGGAGTACCCCAGGCCTAAATCTAAAAGGGAAAGAAGGCACTCCTACCTGATTCACCGAGCAGGTGAAAGGATCCAAATGGTGAGTAGCAGCCCAAATGGAGAAACGCTTCCATTTCATAGCACAAGTGGCCCTGGTGGAGGGTTTCCTGGCAGCCACCAGAACATATGCGACCCTACAGGATACCACAAAGCAGGCAATAGCTAGGTCCGCAAGAGTCACACATTGAGATGCGGGGACTTCAGGTCTGGATGGAACAGGGTGCCCCGGTCCTGGGTCAGAAAGCTGGTGCACAGGGGCAAGGGCACCAGAGGTTCCACTGCCAGCTGCTGCAGCATGGGGAACCAAATCTGCCATAGCCACAAGAGGGCTATGAGGATGATCTCCCCCATTCCAACGGGAGCGTGAACAGAACCCTCTGCAGGAGCGGGAAGGGAGGAAAGGCATACAAAAACCTCCCGTTCCAGGAAAGGGACAATGTGTCTCACCAGAAAACTCCAGGCCTGGGATTGAGCGAGCAAAAAAAACAGGTGTTTTACATTGAGTGGGGATGCAAAGAGGTCCAACTCTGGACAGCCACATCAGTCGAAGAGGTGTTCGGCCACGGAGGTTAGAAGTTCCCACTCGTGAGCCCGCAACCTGGGGTGAAAGACTGTCGGCCAAGACATTCTGAATACCTGGAACATGTATGGCCGAGAGCTCCAGACCATGCTTGATGGCCCAATACCAGACTCTCATCACCTCCTGACACAGGGAGTATGAATGAGTCCCCCCATTTGTTGATGTAATACATTACGCAGATGTTTTATTTACTGAAATGCTTCACCAGGAAAAGTACACTGAACACGTTGCTAGTCTCACGGAATGACCAGGGGAAGGGGGTACGGACAGGGAATATAGAAATGTAAGCATACAATCAGTGACAGTTACAGCAATGAAACTTGGACAATTACACGTATCCAAAGACTATTACAGGGGAACATAGTACAGTACAGCATAGCAAACATTGACAATTACAGCAGTGAAACTAGGACAGCCATTTAGATTACATAGGTAATTTACAGCAAGTGCAATTTAACAGTACAAGTGCAGGTTGGATACAAGTAGTCCACGCTACATTACATGTATTACAGTAAAATAAGAGCCTAAGAAATTGAAGGATAAAACCATAACAACTGAGTCAAGAAAAGAACATATGGCAGGAGGAGGAATGAGGCAGCTAGAGACCCAGTATTTGGGGTGGCACTAGCAAGAGCAGTTGATAGGTAGTGGTGTAGGGTGGCAGCTAGGGATGATGAGGAGGATGAATGACAAATCTGGGGGCGGGGGAGAAAGAGTTCCACAACTTAGGGATGCGGTGGGAGAAGCTCATTTTGTCCGCTTTAGTATTACAGCGAGGGACTGCAAAGGACCTTGGTGTCACCTGATCTAAGAGTGTAGGGGGAGGGGTAGGAATAGATAGAGTGGTAGCTAGGTAGGGAGGGAGAGAACCAAGCCAGAATTTAGAGGTGAATTTTGCACAGTGGAGGGTACACCTGTTAATAAGTGAGGGGAAAGGACAAGGTGTGATAGAGGTCACATTGGTGAGTGAGCGGGAGAGAGTCAAGAGCAAAGGGACAGAAAGAGTTAAAGAGGGTATCCAGACTGGTTAGGGCAGACAATGGAGCAGCACTGTAGACTATGTCGCATTAGTGAAAAATAGGGAGGATCATCTTCTATATATTCTCACACCTTGTCGTAAGCAGGATGCACTTACAGTTTCTGTACAATGCACCTAGCTTGGGGTGCAGTTTTTTCAGAATGGCATGGATATGAACAGAGAAGTTGAGGTAATGGTCCAGCCATACCCCAAGGTATCGAAATGAGGAGGTGTCCTCAAGAGTAGTCCCATCAAGGGTGTGCAAGGTAGACATGACAGTTAGCCTTGAGAGTCTCTGCCTAGTGCCAAAGGTCATGGAGACCATCTTCTTGGCATTCAGATAGAGCAACAGCAGCAGACCGGGAAGGAGATGAGTTTGAAAGGCCTGCAGGGCATAAAGAACCGCCCGCATCTCCAGGACACTGATGTGAAGACCCTGCTCTATGTCCATCCAGGTACCTTGGGTCTGGTGAACGGCCAGATGAGCATCACATCCCAGGCCAGATGAGTCTGTTGTAAGAATCTGCTGGTGAGTCGAGGGCTGAAAAGAAACACTCAAAGGAGGTTGGCCAGATCCAGCCACCATGACAGAACCCTCTGGACCAGGTAGGAGACCAGGACTAACTGGTCCGGACCGTCCGTGCGTTGGTCCCACTGGATCCTCAAGGTCCACTGAGGAACCCGTATATGCAAACAGACCGATAGAACCATGATGACTGCTGTCACCATGTGACCCAGAAGGCACAGGAAAACATTGGCGGGGACCTGCCAGCTGGAGGAACCCAGACAGGCCTGCTCCATTAGTCGCTCCGATTTGTCCTCAGACATAAAAGCCTTGCCCTGGCTGGTATCCAGAACAGCCCCTATGTATTGGAGGCGCTGGCAAGGGGAGAGGCAGGACTTTGGCAGATTTATAGTGATCTCAAAGGCCTAGAGAGCAGGAAGGTGTGATCCAGGGTCTGCATTAAGTGACTCCTGGAGGGGGCTGCTAGCAGCAAGTCGTCTAGGTAGTGGAACACATAGAAGCCCTGTCTCCTCATGGTGGCTGCCACCACAGCCAGGCGTATGGTAAGTACTCGTGTGGGGGGGGCCGAGGAAGGCAAAAGGGAGACCCTGGAATTGGACCCCTGAAAGTGGAAGCAGAGGAAGCAATGATGGGCAGGAAAGACTTGGATGTGCAGGTGAGCATCCTGCATGTCCAGAGAGCAGGACCAGTCCCCCTGGTGCAAAAGGGGTAAAAACCACTGAAGGGTGTCCATTCGGAAGAGTCTGTACTCTATGTACAGATTCAGATGGCTCAGGTTCAGGATGGGCCAAAGATCCATGGTCTTTCTGGGAATGAGGAAAAAGTGGGAGTAAATTCCCCTTCCCCACTGAGCCTGAGGGATGGGCTCTATGGCTCCTTTTTGAAGAGCCTGAATTTCCTCCAGTACCAGAGACAGGTGTTCCGAGTAGGTGGAGTGAACAAGAAGGTTCTCTGGTGGCCACTCTAGGAACTCCAGAGAGTGACTGTGTCATATGATCTGGAACATCCAATTGTCTGTGGTCACCCCTTGCCACCCCTCTAGAGGGAGGGAGGGAGAACCGACCCCGGTGCCATCTTTGGATCTCTTGCTGAGGGGGGTCGGCTAATAAGTCAGGAGGTAGGGGAAGGTTCAGCATTGGGGCCACAAGGGCCCTGCCGGAGGTAGCAGTAGGGTCCGTTGGAGCCCACAATTGTGCTGGACCCTTGGCAGGCTGATTCAGAGACTGCTTAAAGAGGACCTGCGAAGACCTGACGCTGGCCCGCCTGTAAGTTGGATGATAGAGCGAATGGACCCACCGAGGGCATGCCCCGACTCCTGCTGGGTAGAAATGATGTCCTGGACATCCCCCGCCGAAAAAGGACTGATCCCCAGAAAGGGGGGGGGGGTCCAAAATGCTGGCTTGCAATCCAAGGCAAAGGTAGATACCCGGAGCCAAGAATGGCGCCTGAGACAGACTCGAGCAGCTGCCCCACATCCACAGCATTATAAGCTACCTGGAGGACATGACTGCCTACGTCCAAAGTCAGACTTCATAAGTTGAGCAAGCTACGTCAGTGAGGTCTTCTAGTAAAGTCTATACCAGGGCCCTGGCTTGGTCCCAGAGAACATTCTGGTACTGGACCATGTGGGCCAGATAATTTATGGCCCGGACAGCCAGCGTGATAGAAGCAAAAACATGTCTGCCAAGGTGATCCAGCTGCCTGGACTCCTGGTCCGGGCAAAGGGTATTAAGGTGCTGGGGCTTCTCAGTATGGTCATGCACCACATTAATTACCACTAACTCTGCCTTGGGGTGGCTCCTCAAAGGCGCTTGCCAGCCGGGGCATGGTAAAGGTAGCCCACCCTTTTAAGATGAGGAGGGGTGATTCCAAGCTGCCCTAGTGATGTCCTCATAGGAGTCAATCAAAGAAGGTACCACTACGAGGAGGGCATATCGCTGCCGGAGATAGATGGCCAAACAGCATCTCTCCAGGTCCTGCGCTCCTCTGTCTCCCAGCTCATAATGGACTGAATGTGGCGCATGACATCTATGAAGGATGGATCGTCTAGGGTGAACTCTGGCACTGCCTTAGCCTAGTCATTCCCCTCCGATGACTCACCAGACCATGCAGGTGTCATCATAAGCAGCACCCTTAAACAGACAAGCCAATGCAACAAAGCTTATAGCAAGGCCAACAAAATGCTGGGGTGCACAGGGAGGGGATTAGATAGTAGGAGGAAGTAGGTCATACTGCCATTCTACAGGTCCCTGGTAAGGACCCATCTGGAATACTGTGTCCAGTTTTGGAGCCCACATCTGAAAAAGGATATAAACAGGGTGGAGGCTGTCCAGAGAAGAGTGACCAAAATGATCCAGGGCCTTCAACGGCACTCATACGAGGAGTGTCTGGAAGCATTAAATATGTTCTCACTGGAAACAAGGAAGGAGAGGGGACACATGATTGAAACATACAAGTTTCTGAGAGGAATAAATAAGGTGCAATTCTTGGACCTGTTCAACAGAGTCTCAGACTCTAACACTAGAGGCATGACTGGAAGTTGAGGGTGGGAGGAGCCTCAAGAGGGAGCTTAGGAAACTGTTTTACAGAAAGAGTCATGGAGCCATGGAATAAACTGCCAGCTGAGGTAGTGAATGCAAAGTCCATGACATCAATCAAGCTGAGATGGAAACAAGGCTAAAGCACGATCAAAAACAACAGGAGCAGTAGGAGGCACTAGGCAGAAGGTGGGGTTAGGTCCTGGGATCTGACAAGGTCCAAGGAACATACAGGCAGACTAGATGGACCATTGGTCTCCTTCTGCCATCTTTTTTTTTTTCCCTCTGTTTTTCCTATGGTTTTCTAAGTTGGGAACAAATCTCCAATAATAACCAGCCGGCCCTAAAAATGACTGGACATGTTTATTTTAGTGATAAGACTGTTAGTTACAGTTTCTGTCTTAGAAATCTCTGGGTTTACTTCTCCATTTCCCAAAACATAGCCCAAATATCTTGCTTCCTGTATGCCCAATGCACATTTGGTAGGATTAACTGTCAGACCTGCCTTTTTGATAGATTGGATAACTACTTGTAGGTATTCCAGGTGGCTTTTCCAGTCTAGACTGTACAACACGTCATCATCCAGGTACGCAGCACAATAACCAGTATGAGGGGATACCATTACATCCAAGTATTGCTGGAATGTAGCGGGTGCACCATATAAACCAAACAGCATGGTGGTGAACTAATAGAATCCAACAGGAGTGGAAAATGCAGTTCTATCCCTGGATTCTTTAGCTAGGGGAATTTACCAGTAACCCTTGGTGAGATTGAGGGTACTGATGTACTTGGCACTTCCCAATCTGTCCACCAAATCATTTATCCTGGGCACAGGATTACTGTCAAATTCTGACACTTAAGTTTCCTAAAATCAAGGCAAATTCTTATACCCCCTTCTTTTTTATTTAAAATCACTACTGATGATGACTAAGGATGGGTGGATATCTGATCAGATATCACGATCCAGTCGGATATCTACCTTTTTAAGCGAATCTAGTCCATTCTGGTATCTCTCTACTAAATGGTTGGATTAGTGCTTCACACACCCAGGTAGAGAGCTGTGTTCGCTAAACCTGCAGTGTTTTTTTTTTTTGTATTATCTGTTTATGCACGCCCCCTTACCAGCCCAGCCGCCTGCTCCTTCAGTCGGCCAAGCCGCACCACACCGCTACCTCTGTTCGCCATCCGCTACTCCCTCAAGTACTGTCTCTGACTGACCAGACGTATCCCCTAGTCAGGGGGGGCCCCCTGCCCATGGCAGGAATCAGGAAGGGGAGATTGAAATGTGCATGTAGGTAAACTTTCAATCCTCACTGGCTAGCTCTGGGGCTTCCTGGCGATGGAGGTTGGGCCACCATCATCTGGCGGCTTGGGCAACCATTTTCCTTTGTTCCTGGTGTTCCACCCCACTGGAGCGCATGCCGCTGCATCCTGGTGTTCGCACATGTGACATGTGGTCACTGCTGCAGTGCGCGATGCCGAAACCGGCCACCAGGAGCCCCCCCCCCCGAGAGCATCCATGAGACACTCTTGGACCCTTCCTGCTGGCCTCAACTCCTGTCCCGGGCGAGAACCCGCGTCGACAGCATGCCAGGCAATCTCCTATTGCCCAGCGCCACTGGGGCCAGCTCCGGCAGTGTTTTTTGCTGTTCTGTCAGCTTTTCTGTGGTAGATTTAGAGTGTTGTCTCTAATTAGTGCTTCACACACCTAGGCAATTGTCCATCGGGGTAAATGATTGAGCACCTGTGAAGCAGGCTGATAAGTGGTGAGACAGAACTGCGTTCATTACCTGATAAAACATGGGGGAGACACACCAGTGGTGCTAAACTGTGAGAGACAGCTGCGTTCATTAAACAGGAGAGAGAGAGAGAGAGAGACAGCGGTGCAAATCAGAGAGAATGTCTCAAAAAAAGTATGGTGCGGACTTATTTTACTGTGGAAACTGATGCAGACTCAAAGGCTAAATGCAGTCTGTGCCGCACACCCACTTTTATTAGTAAAGGGTCTACTGTCAAACGTTTTGGGACGTCACGTTTACTTAATCACTTGCGCAACAAGCATCAATCTGAATATGCAGAGCTGCAAACTGAAAAATCTAAAATTTAAATGTCAAGGCAAGCAATGTCTATTTGAACCCCCTCAACAAAAGACAAAAAAAATAAACTAAAAAAGAATTTCAGACCATTGAGTCATGCATAGCTCGCACACACCCCTTCCTCAGTTACCATCTGCAAGCAGTTGAAATTACTAATGCAGTGGCTGACATGACTGCACTAGACGAACAGCCATTCTCCATAGTGGAGAATGTGGGGTTTAAAAGGTTGCTTGCAGTGTTGGAACACAGATACACTTTACCTTCACAGGGTCACATTTCTAAAATCATCATCCCCGAAATGTACAATAAAATGAGGTCCAAGATGCAGGTCGAGGAGACTTCCGGTGACGTCACCTACTGGGATGTAAGGGTAAAACCTAGCTCTGCTGATCCTGTGCTAAAAACAGACACTCTCACAAATAAAACGCAAAAATAATCAAAAAAGAACATCAGGGAGAGCCACAGCATTGAATGGGAGGCAAAAAAAAAGGACTACACGCACCGCCAGAAGCAAGGATTCGTCAGGATTCTCTCACCCCTCATCAAGCTCTGCAGAGATTCAACCAGACATGGCGGCTCCAAATGGGGCCTCCTCTCAACAACCCAGCAATGCTACCATTCTAGCAGAGTTGCAGGAATTCAGGACTGAGGTTCGTACTTTCTGGTCAGAATTAACTACAGAAATCAGTAAACTCATCTTGTGTTACTGAGATTGAAGCACAACATACTGAATTAGATGATCGGACTGACAGGCTGGAACGCATGGTAGTGCACTTGCTAAATGAACAGCATGCTTTAAAAGAGAACTGTGAGGATTTGGAAAATAGATCGCACAGGAATAATTTGAGAATACATGGAATTCCGGAGAACGAAGAGGGGAGAGATATTTTAAAATTTGTGGAGGAGCTCCTCAGCGATTCGCTGCAATTAGACCCAGCTTTTAAATTCGACATAGAGCGAGTCCATTGGGCTCTATCGCTGAAACCAACTCAGCCAGACTACTTCGCGCCATCATAATGAAGTTTTTAAACTATACTACTAAATAAACTACCCTTACCAGAGCCTGGAGAATGAGGGATACTAAGTATAAAGGAAAGCGCATTTATTTTGATAACGATTACTCCCCATCTATTTCAGCCAAGTGCAGGGCCTACACTCCAATAATCAGTCTTTTAAACCAACTACTACTAAAATGTTCTGACTAGACTTCCGGTGTCGTCACCCCCATAGATGGCTGCCCGATTCAACCGCTCCGCGTATCCCTCCCGTTTCTCCTGCTAATTAAAGATTCTAAACTCCACATATTCCGAAACTAACTGCAGATCATCATTTGGGAAGACGAGGGGAATGGAAGTCTCTAATCGATTCGCTGCTTTACCGGACAATCCTGATGGAACAGAAACTGAAATCTCGGACTCTGGTACCTCGGCCCACTCTCAATACGCAGCAAGTAATAACCCAACTCCTAAAAGGGTGTCTCAACTCAAGGGCAAAGCAAATTCAGCTACTGTTTCAGGCGACCAACAGCTCAACTTAATGCTTGATAAATTAGATAAAATCCTTTACGAACTCTCAGATATTAAATCGGAAGTTGGAACAAACAATTTCTGAAATGCGTACTGATATTCAGAATATGGAGCCGAGAATCAATACTTTGGAACATGATCATACGAATGCATCTTCACAGACAGCTCAACTCCAGGACCAAGGGAAACAATTACCCAGATCTGTAAAGCCATCTCGGAGAGACAAGAGAACTCTGAGAATCGGAATCGCAGAAATAACATATGCATTTATTCATTACCAGAAGGAGCAGAGGGAAAAGATATTACTGGTTTTGTTGAGACACTTCTACGAATATCCTTGATGTTAGACACAGATTTCCCTATGGAATTCGAGAGAGTTCATCGGGCATTAGGCCCTAAGCCTAATACCAACACAGCCAGGCCCCGATCAGTGATGGTCTGCTTTCTCAGATATACCACCAAAGAGGCAATCCTCAAAAAAAGCATGGGCCCAAAAGAAAGTATTTTTATGGCATGACCAGAATATTTTTTTGATAATGACTATGCACCACAGACACTTAAAAGACGTCGAAGTTATATTCCATTATTCCAGATCCTACGCCAAAATAAACTGACCTTCAGAACGCCTTATCCAGCTTTGCTAGTGGTACAATACCAGAGTGGCCAAACAACTTATGATACGCTGACAGAAGCCTTCAAGGATTTTCAGCAGAGAGGACTCCAGATGCCTAGTAGAGCGGAATTTCACAAAAACTTTCTTGCTCCCTCCTTCAAAGACTCTAATGCGAGAGACCCTCAATTGCAGCAGACACTGGACTTTCTCAAAAAGTTTACTTACGTGGTGCCCCGATGGAGTGAGATTGCCTCCTTGTTGTGATCCAGCCACAGTATGCCCTGTGTGAGTAACCCCTGACTGAATGTGAGAGATTGCTCATTACCTGGCCTGCCTCTGTCCAGTAGGTCTCTGATGCACTCACACTAGCAGTGGTGTTGTGGGCGAGTGGGAGGAGCCCTTTTTTCTCCCGTGCCTCTCTGAATTCTCAGAGGAGCCTTATTTTATCATCCCTGGGACCTCGATATATTGGCTCCTAGAACAGTTGACCTCAGGGTTACCCCCTTTGGATTCAGACCTGATAGAAAGGGCGAGCGCCCTTCCCGGCTGGCTGAGTAGGATGGAATCTTATACATGCAGTCTTATCCTTCTCCCCCTCTACCTGCTTGACAGGGAGGGGAGAGCTTAAACTAACCTCCGTACCCTAAATATTAACACAAGGTCAATGAGTCTCACAAAGTGTGGGGGCTTCTGGAGTTGAGACGAAGGCCTCGCTTGAATCCCACTAGACTTGGGCCTATATGGAGGGAAGATACTGAAGGCATGGAATTGGTCTTGCGGCCTGGTCGTGAGGTGGGGGAAGGGGGCGCTCCCAGAAAATGGAGCTAAATAAGTGATTAAAACATTCTGATAATAGGGCTGGTCGTTTGGGACAGCTCCCCTGGGGGCCCCTTCCCTTGAGATGGATTGTTGCCAACTAGTTAAGAGAAGACTGGTCTGGGTTGAGGCGGGGATGTTTACCTCCTGCCCACCTACATAGGGTCTGGCTAGATGTGGGGAGGGATTCGGGGACCGAGACGACACGGGTGGCTGACGCAGGTTGTTCCTCGCAGACAGTCAGGGACAGAACTCGGAGGATGGGCCAGAGAGCATGGAGATTAGGAGGAGAGCTTGAGAGATTCATCTACAATTAATGTACGGTCATATCATTATCAGGGGCATTTCCTGATCCTGAAAGAAAGGTTTAGGGCCTTCTCCCCTTTGGCATATCGGAACTTGCTGACGTCCATTGGGGCTGTTTGATTTAAGAGGCTTCTACACACCTTTTTTTTTTTTTTGCTTTCTAAGCAAACCTTTATCCCACTTTAGGGGGTAGTGATAACACCAAGATATTATTCCTCATAATAATTATAGGTTTTATTAAAGGAGGGAGCCTGGGAACTACACCTTAGATTTCCCTATAATTTCCAGGATGGATAGCTCCCCATTTTATAAGTTTTTGACCCCTTTTGTTTTAAATACTGCCCTCCACACCCTCCTGTTTTGGGTCAAAGTACCCGAAGACAGCCTACTTTTGCATGTATGTGCACTGCTATCTAGGTAGTTGTATCTGCTTAATATAGGCAGGTTTAAAACAACGGCCTACAAATTGGAAGTCACTCTTGTAGAGAGTTTGTTGTTACCTTTTCCTACTGTTCCCCAGTTGGGTTTGGGTTGAGGTTTTCTTAAATATTCTCCAGGATTGGAATCATCTACTTATCAATGCTTGGTAAGACTAAGTTTGGGGGATTGGGGGGTCAGGGATGAAGGAAATCATGAGTTATGGAATTACATTAGCCTCACTTCCATATGAATGGGTAAGTCACTGAAGCTCCTTTCACATAATGTGAATGGGCTGACTGGACCAGTGAAAAGATACAGAACAATCAAAGCACTTAAATTTAATGCAGAGATAGTTTTACTACAGAAGACCCACTTAGACTCCAGAGAGCACCAAAAACTACTTCGATTTAGGTTTGGACAGATTTATGAGTCGGCATATTGTAGGGGACGTCGCCGAGGAGTAGCAACTCTGATCTCCAAAAGTTCTGCTTTCGTAGTTTCTGATTACTATTCAGATCCGGAGGGACGACTGGTGGTGGTGGTCGGTACACTGGGGAACAAACAATATACTATAGCAAATATATACATCCCACCTGGGACTGATGCCTCATCCATTCAAACATTATTTGAAAAAAATCCTACTTATTAAGAAGGGAGTCTTGATTGTGGGAGGCAACTATAATTGCCTCCTTAATCCATCTGTAACCCCTAGATGGCGCTATCCCAGGGACTACTACCCCTGCCTGATTTGCCATTAACAGGTTGAGGGGCCTGGATCCAATGGCGGGTGCCTCCACCCAGAGGTCAGGGTTTGCAATAGTTAAACTTACTTGGTCACAGCCCTCTGGGACACTGCAACCCCCCTCCCTTCCCACTAGTGGCCTACACAATATATCAGAATTACCTTCACAGTATACACTTACCCCCAGGACTAGTTCCGCACTGGGACCCCTAGAAATAAGATACAGTGCAACAATCACAGTACAGTACTTTAACATAGACAAATACCTCAGGCAGTATAACTTTGCTGAAACAAGCAGCTCTGATTTATTTAGGGGATATAACAAGGACAGGGGAAATCAGGTTAATTAGCTTATCACTCTAATCATCTATCTATGGCTCTGTGCACAGGCCTATCCCTATCAGTTACTGTCCCTGGGTACCCAAGCCCTAGTGGCTAGTCCAAACCGTGGGAGCTGGTAGGGCCCTTCACACACAGAGAAAAGGAAAATTAAACAGTCAGCAGTACAGTAATTCCATTTGGATTTAATGTGCAATTCAACAGGAGCGACTCCTGAATTAGTACTCACGACCTCCAAACAAGATAGGGTCCTTCAACGTCAGCAGGGCTACTCTTGAGCTCCACGAAACTCTTCACACATTTATATGGTAAAAAATACAGGTTACTCACCTGTAACAGGAGTTCTAGGAATGGTATATGTTGTTCATCCACACTCATTGGCAGTATCCTTGCCGCTTTAAATCTTGCCGGAAGGTCTTCAAGCTTGCTCCTCCCACCCACCCGGTGGTATAACCTCGGCTCCGCCCCATGACGCAGATCTGCCGCTTGGAAGCTTCAGCGCGTCAAGCCGAGTAGCATCGTAGGGATGAACAATATATACCATTCTAGAACTCCTGTTACAGGTGAGTAACCTGTATTTCTAGGGACATGGATATGTTGTTCATCCACACTCATTGGCAGACTCCTAGCAGTTCTCCGGGAGGAGGGAGGCAAGACGACACCCCATAATACTTACTTGGGAAAGAGAGACTGAGAACCGAGGCCCAAAACCAGCATCCCGGCGGACTCAAGGTCGATGTGGTAGTGGGTAATGAAGGTGTTTGCTGACTTCCAGGTAGCAGCCCTGCAGATTTCCTGGATAGGGACGTCCCTGGAAGCAGCCACCGCTGAGCAGTATGGCGGTAGAATGAGCTCTTATCCTCTGGGAGGCTCCATGCCCGCCAACTTATAGCAGAGATCTATGCAGGAGGTTACCCACCTGCTTATCGTCCGCTTGGCTGCAGGTCTGCCAGATGCGGCTTCAGCGTAGGTGACAAACAGCTGGGCGAACCTCTCCCCATTTCTCAGCCGTGGCGCCCTTATAAGCGAGCGCCTGCTAGGTCCAGAGTATGGGAGCCTATATTCGCCTCCGAGGTGTGATTGGGGTAGAACACCGCAGAGTCAACACCTGGTTAAGGTGAAACTCCACACCACCTCGGAAGGAATTTCGGTGGGGCGTGAGGACAACCTGTCCCTGTGGAAGACCAGGTAAGGAGACTCGATGGAAAGTGCCTGGAGCTCTCCCATCCTTCTGGCTGACGTGATAGCCACCAAGAAGGCGGTCTTCCACGACAGGTGAGAGAGCACACCTGTGCATAGGTTCAATGGCTTGCCCATGAGCTTTGCCAGTACTCAGCAGTAGATCCCACGGAGGTGGGGGTTCCCGCACTGGAGGGAAATGTGATCAAGGCCTTTGAAAAAGCGCAGACCACCTTCTCCTCATGCCACCGACTGCTTCCGCCCGCGCCCGGCAGAGATGGCTGCCAGGTGCACCTTAGGGTCGCCGACCTAAGCCCTTGACTAGAAAGGGACCATAAATAGTCCAAGATGCTTGCCAAGGAACAGGAGGAAGGGTCCAAGCCCTGTTCCTGACACCAAATGGAAAACCTTTTCCATTTGAAGGCATAGCATTTTCTGGTCGACTTACGGGACGCCTCAACTACATTGAGGACTCCGTGGAAAGACCCAAGGCCTGGAACTCTAGCCGCCAGGAACCAGGCCGCCAGGTGCAGGGATTGAAGGTCCGGATGGAACACCTTCCCTGATTGACTGAGAGCAGGTCCGGCAAGCTGGAAGCTGCATGGAGTCCTGGAGCTGAGACTGAGGAGATCTGGTACCAGAACTGGCGGGGCCAGTCTGGGGCTATCAGAATCACCTGCGCCTTGTCCCTCCTCGCCTTGAGAAGCACCTTGTGGATCAAGGGAAATGGGGGAAAGGCGTAAAGAGGCCCGGGGTCCATTGCCTCGAGAAGGCATCCCCCTGCAGCGAGCCCTGCTGAGGGGGGCGGGCATGGAACAGACTCAGCTTCGTGTTCTCCATGGAGGCAAACAGGTCCACCTGAGGTGTGCCCCAAAGGGAGAACAGATGCTGTACTACCTCCGGCAGGAGAGACCACTCGTGGGATGCAGCCCCTATCCGGCTCAGGGCATCGGCCAGGTGTTGGAGGCCCTGCCACGTGAATGGCTAGGAGATCCGCTCCAGGCTGCGCACGAGCAGTGACCAAATGCGGAGAGCTTCTTGCATAGAAGCATGGAGCGCGTCCGCCCTGGCGGTTCAGATAGTACATGGTCGTGGTATTGTCCGTCTGGACTCGGACCACTTGACCCGGAGGAACGGAGCAAAGGCGGTGAGAGCTAGGCGGACCGCTCGGAGCTCCAGCAGGTTGATGTGGCATCGGGACTCCCACAGGGACCAGAGGCCATGAGCCCGGTGTTCCCCCAGAAGGGCACCCCAACCCATCAGAGAGGCATCGGTCGAAAGAGAGACCGTCGGCTCGGGGCGGACGAACGGGATGCCCTCCTGCAAAATGAACTGAACGGTCCACCACTGGAGAGCTGCCCACATCCCCTGTGTCACCGACACAAGCTGGTCCAAGGGATCGAGCGTTCAGACCACTGGCTGGCCAGTCCCCACTGAAGGGGACGATGTTCCAGCGGGCCCAACGGACCACGCTGGTGCAGGCCGCCATGAGACCCAGGAGGCGAGGAAGTCCCGGCAGAGGCGATTGCCCAACCAGAAATGATCGGGCAAAGGAGGAAAGAACCTCGCCCTGTCCCGGAGCCGCGCTCTGGCTCAAGAGAGTCGAGCTGCGCCCGATGAATAGAATCACCTGCCTGCCTCGAGTTCCGACTTGGCCTCGCTTGATAAGGAGGCCCAGTTGAGAGCAGACCTGAGGGCCAGATCTCTGACCACTCCGCCTCCTCCCTGGAGGAGCTGCTATCAGCCAGTCGTCCAGGTAAGGGTACACCCGGACCCTCGCGTCAGAGGGAATGCTGTCACCACTGCCATGCATTTGGTGAAGACCCTGGGAGCTGGAGACAAGCCGAAGGGCATGGCTTGAACTCAAGAGGGATCCCTCCGCCGGAAGCTAAGGAATCTCTGGTGAGACGGACGGATAGGGACGTGAAAAAGCCGCCCTGCAAGTCCAGAGAGCAGGAACACGCGCTCCAAGGATGGTATTATCTGAGCCAGAGTGACCATCCTGAAGGTTTGAGACCTAGGAACTTGTTTAGGTCGTAGGTCGAGAATGGGGCGCCAGCCCCCGTCTGCTTCGGAACCAGGAAGTACCTGGACACAAACCCTGGGTCTGAAGGAGGGTCCACCACCTCTCTTACCACCTCCTTCTGGAGGAGGAGAGCGGCTCGGCTCGACGAGCCGCCAGTGAGGCTGGGGATCGGAAGGCCTTCCGAGGGCGACGGCTCTGAAGGGTGGTGCCTGCTCAATTCCAGGGCAGGCCTCTTCCCACCACCTCCAAGACCCACCTGTCCGTGGTAACAGCGGACCAGGCGGAACGGAAGTGCCGGAGCCGTCCCCCCACGGGGGGACCCAGGGGTAAGGTGACGGGATTGGGGGCGACACCCCTCAGCCCGTCACTGGGCAGGCTTGGAGGAGGGACCGGCCGAGGGACCTCCTGGGCCTTTTCCTCCCTGCCTCCTGTTAGAGGAAGCCGGCGGCTTGGGTTTGGGATGCCAAGGCCGAGCCTGCTGGCCCTGACGTTGCTGGACGGGCGCCGGGGCACAGAAGGACGAAAGGGCTTAGGCTGTGGTTTGCGGCCTTGTCCTTCTGAGCGGAAGAGACCGAGTCCAAGGTGGCATTGACTCTCGATCCTCTGCAGGTGACCTTCCACCCCAGGGTCAAGAGGTCAGTCCCAAAGGGAACATCCGCCAACTTGTGCTGGGTATCCGGCAAAGGTGGATATCCTCAGCCAAGCCTCGCCGGACGAGTAGCCACTGCGGCCGCCACCGATCTGGCACATGAGTCCCTATATCCAAAGCAGTCTGGAGCTGCTGTTTGGCCACTGCCCTGCCCTGGTCCGCACCTGCTTAACCGTAGTCTGCAGATCGGGGGAAGATGAGGGATGACCTCATCCAGGGGAGCCCAACAGGGCATGAGAAAAATGTGCCATGAGGACGCCAACTGGCCTGACGAAGGGCCGAGAGAGGACGAGCGTAGACTTTTCGCCCGACATAGTCCAATTCCTGGACTCCTTGTCAGGAGGTTTGTCCATCCCTGGCGCGCTACGCGCCGGAAAACGCTGTCGGTAACCAACCCCTCAGCAGAGGGGTGTTCCGAAAAACCGGACAAGGAACCGGTAGGGACCGCATACTTCCTGGCCATCCTGGCCGAAGGCGCAGGGCAGGAAGCAGGGCGCTGCCAAAGTTCCAGTGCCGGACCCACTATGGCCTCGGCCACCGGAAAGGCCTCCGTCGGAGAATCCCCTCGGTCCAGAATCTCCGTGAGGGGATACCTGGCCCGCTTGGAAACGGGTTCGAGCTCCATCCCGGTAGACTCCGAGATGAGCCGAAGCAGTCCTAGGAAGGACGACGGGCTATCGTCCATTGACTGACCTCCTGAAGACTCCAAGTCCAGTCGCTTGGAGAAGAAGGAGGAATCATCTTCGGACTCGGAAGAGTCCTCGAAGAGCTGCCTCTGGCCTGAGCCACCCTTCACCTGCCGAGGTCGGTCGGGAGTGAGGGTAACTGACAGCCGATGGGGTAAACCCTTAGCCGACCGAGAATCCTTGGTCGGAGCCCCAATTGGTGGCTGTGGAGGCGGAGGTTCCACCGGAATCGGTGGAGCAGCTGGTTGGCCGAACAACCGCCTGGGTATAGGGCCTCGACAAGTCGAGGGGTTGTGTCGGCCGTTCCGGTGACAGCCACTTAATGGCCGGGGAAGGCGCCGGAGTCGGCTTATTCCCGGCCAGGAGGAGCTGTTGCAACATAAGGTCCTCGTACCGTCGACGTAATTTACGCCGAAGCCTCCCCTCATCCGAGGAGGAGGACGAGGACGAGCGGCGACGCCGCCTACCGCGGTGCCGAGACCGAGACCGCCTATGACGGTGGGAACGGCTGGACCGCGAAGAGGTCCGAGACCGAGACCGAGAGTCCCGAATTCCGGGTCGGTGCGGGGAGGTGTCGGCCGGAACCGGCACTCCCTTCGGCTCGGAAGGTCCATCCGAGGGCTCCGGAACCGGAGGCACAGGCGAGCCCATGGGATCCTCAACTCCTCCCGGGGGAACCGGGGAGAGGGGAATCTCGGCTGCTAAAGGCGACAGCCCGTCCAATGGGTCGAGAAAAATCTCGACTTCATCGGTGGGAGTCTCGGTCAACTGACCTGACGGGGACACCGTGAGGCCAGTGGCGAAGCCGGCGCGTCGATCGAAGCCGACGAGTCGACGCCCGGGAGAGGGACCTTCCCGCCCCCAAGAGCGCCGACGGGAGGGATCTTCTTACCCTGTCCCTCTTTTGGACCGAGAATAAGGTCCTCCGCAGACGCAGGCCCTTCTCCTTTAGTGGAGAGGGACAGACAAAGCTCCTTAAAAGAAGCCGTAGGAAGAACCCAGAGAGAGGGATAAATGCGCGCGCCGAGGAAGATACGTGCCGCGTCCTCTCTTCGAGGGCGACCATCCGCTCGAGCTGATCCGCCGAAGCCGCGGCCCAAGGACACCGCCAACCGGGCCTCCTTGGACTTCACTGAGGGAACGCTTCGGACCGCCAGTTGCTACCGGGCAGTGGTCTTCGAGGACGAGGCCGAAAGATGAGCACAGGTCGCAAGCCTGCGGGTCGTGCTCAAGGCCTAGGCAGTATACACACGTGGAGTGAGGATCCGTCCGAGACATCTTCTGCCCGCATGGGCATCTCCGAAATCCGGGAGTCGATTTGTCCATCGCAGCCGCGAGGGATAGAAGACTGAAGTCTTTTTGCAAAATTTTATTTTTAAATCCGCAAACGGAGAAATAGGAACCAGTCGCAAACGCAGAGCGTTAAGGAGGGAACCTGAGCTTCCAAGCGGTAAGGAAGATCTGGCGTCATGGGGCGGAGCCGAGTTATACCACCCGGTGGGTGGGAGGAGCAAGCTTGAAGACCTTCCGCAAGATTTAAAGCGGCAAGGATACTGCCAATGAGTGTGGATGAACAACATATCCATGTCCCTAGAAAAGAAAGTACTATACCAGGTAGGCTGCTTCTCTATCCGATCGCTAATTACTGCACAATACCGGGAGAACACACAGCAGATTCAGTTCCTGACAGACCGAGTGCAATTGACAATTTCTCCAGTCTTCTACAGGGTGAGCCTGGTTTCTACTCTCAGAGATCCTTTGATTCTTTTCACAGGACGGATTCAGTCCTAACAAGCAGTTACACAAGCTGCAGACGGAACTCTGGGCTTTACACACGTTTGGACTTGAAACTGTGCACTGAAAAGCACAAGGCTCCTTCCTTCTTCACTGCCAAAGCTCAACTGAAACTCCAACCCACAAAACCGAGCACTTCCTTTGAGTTCCTCCCAGTTCTTGACTGGATTGGCTGTCACTCACAATAAACTGCTGCTGTTGGTCCAAAAGGCACTGAAGTCTAAACTACATCTCCCAGAGTCACTGCCCATACAATCCTCTTGTGGCTGGCTCAGATTACGAGTCCAAGTTCTGATTCGGTCCAAGGCACCATTTTAGAGCTAGCTTACCCCACACTGATTGGTCCAGTTCAGTAGTTCAAAACTAGAATGGGGAACTAGCAGACACAGTTCTGACTGCAAAGAAAGCAGGTTAGACAAACTGTAATTTCATTATTACTCTAAATAATTTCTGGCAAACAGTTACATCTTTCAGATAGGTTCCTTTGCACTCCTAGTGACTGCAAAATGAAGTGAATTGGCAGCAGCTCGAGTGGTACTCAGAGAAGCACACAGTCCCCCCATACAAACTAATTATGTCTGCAAGCAGACAGCTCTTAAAGAGACAGTACCAGAGGCTCTAAAAACACTCACTGATAAATGGCTTAAATGCCAAACACCATTCAGGCTTGGAGCATTCAAGCAAGCTCCTGGAAGTCTTTTGGGAACCCCCATTTGCAGGGGGGTTACACATCCAAGGACACTTTAGCTTCTAGACCCCCTACCGCAGTCTTCGGGCCAGCGTCATTTGAGAAAATTGATGAAGGAATTAGGCTTGGTACACTTGTGGCAATATATATACACATCCTCAGACCAGAAAATTTACTTTTTATTCACATGCTCATAAACACTATTCTCGCTTAAATTATTTCTCGGTTTCAAAGGAACACGCCGCATTGATACAGGGAGCTGAAATTCATAATATTTGTCTATCAGATCATGCCCCCATATTGCTAGAGATGGAATCACAAGGTAAGAAGAAAAACACATACTGGCGGCTAAATAATTCTCTATTACAAGACCCTGAATGTCGAGACCTGATACAAGCCAGGATTAAGGAGATCTGGCAGATAACATGCAGACCTCTCCCCAGTTACTTTGGGACACTCTGAAGGCTATGTTGAGAGGATATTTAATAGCATATTCCTCTCAAGAGAGGCTCAGATTGGAATCTGATTTAAAATGGCTTCAGGAGAAGCTGAGATTTCTCCAATCTGCACATATGCAGGGAGACACCTCTCTACTAGACCAAATCACCGCCACTCAACACTCTATTCAAAAGATACTCACGGAAAAGACAGAACAGGCCTTACTGTGGCTCAGACAAAAATACTTTGAGGGAGGCCCCAGAGATACCAGAATTCTGGCACACAGACTCAGAAAAAAAATCAGACAATCTATAATTTCCAAGATTAAACATCCTTCTTCAGGAGCATTCTGCTTTAACACCTCTGAAATAGTGGGGGCTTTCCAATCTTATGCCAAATTATATAAAGACAAATCCCCAGTGGATGAAGCCGAGGTTAACGCCTTCCTGAGAGATTTAGCTCTACCTAGACTTACTGAGAAGCAAAAGCAAACACTAATCCATCCTATTACCAGTTTAGAGGTTAAAAATGCCATTCTTAAACTTAAATATGGAAAAAGGCCTGGCCCAGATGGCTACGGAGCTGAGTTCTACAAGATAGCTTGGGAATGGATATCAGATCCATTAACCAAAATGACAGAGGAAGGGCATATATCCAAGATCCTGGTCATATGCCACGATTTCTGTAATCCTAAAACCTAGAACCCCCCCAAATAAATGTGAAACTTTCCAGCCCATCTCAGTTCTGAATCAGGATTGTAAGATATACACAAGTATATTAACTCATAGACTAGATAACATTATTCCCTGACTAATTCACCCTGACCAGGCAGGTTTTATACCCACCAGACAAACTTCTGATAACATTAAACAGACTTTATATTTAATAGAACATGCCCGCCGTGCCCAAGCCCATCTACTTATCCTGGGTCTCAATGCCCAGAAGGCATCTGATAGTCTCTCCTGGACTTTCCTGAAAAAAAAAAAAAACAACCTGGAAAAGCTCAATATTTTAGGCATTTATTCCGATCCCCAGGCTGTAGTTAAAGCTAACGGCTCAGGTTCCCCGACATTTCCGTTGTCCCAGGGAACCCAAAAGGGATGCCCCTTTTCCCCATACCTTTTTGCCATATACGCAGAACCACTTGCCCAGTATCTTCGCCAACTACCGAAGATGGGCTACTGGGTGGGTGGCAGGGAGCATAGGGTTGCCCTATACGCAAATGATCTTTTGCTATATATTACCAAACCCGAAGCCTCCCTGCCGGCTTTACATCAAGCTCTGAGATACAGTAAGAGAGTCTCGGCTACAAGATTAACACACAGAAAACAGAAACACTAAATATAGGAAATTTCCCAGACAAAAATGTACAAGAAAGATTCCCATATAACTAGGAACGTAATTTGTTGAGATATTTAGGTATACAAATTCTCAGGACACAAACACAGACTTATCAAACAGGACTTGGAGAGCCGAGCCCTTCTCTCAATTTCCCTGATGAACAGAATCCAGATAGTCCAGGTAAATGTGCTTCCCCGCATACTGTATTTACTGCAGACAATTCCTCAGTCGCTCCTCAAGAGAGATGAGAAGAGATGGAACAGACTGCTATCTAATTTTTTGTGGCAGGGAGGTAAACCCCAGATATCTCCAGATAAACTGTATGCCCTCAAAGAAAGAGGAGGCATATCACTCCCCAGTTGGTCCAGGTATGCGATGGCTACTATGTTAAATCATTTTAGCGAATGGCTGCGCCCAAAAGTGTTAGGGCCACGGTGGAGAGACACTGAACAAGAATTATCAGATATCCAACTAAATGCGTTGACCATTTCCCAGCCTCCCTCTACGACCGATCTGGAATCGGAGACATCAATTTATACTAGGAGTTCTCAGAACATGGTCAAGATGGTTCATTTGGTGCTCTCTGGATAGGGGTCCCTTGGAAAAGTCGGAGGTTTGGCCCCTCCGGGGTAGATAAAGGTTTTAACAAATGGTCCTCTCTGGGGCTCTCCCACATGTATCCGTTCTATTTAAACGGTAACTAAAACCTTTATGCAATTAAGGGAGGAATTTTCCCTCCCAGGCACAGACTGGTTTCGATATTTCCAAATTAGACACTTTCATGAGACTGCTGTGTCCTTAACATTGGATACGGAGGAGAGTCCACCATTGTTTACACTTTTAATATAAATACAGGCTAAGACAGAATCCAGAAACTTGATTTCCAGATTTTACCGGGCATACAGTTCCAGACTTGGTGATCCCTGGAGTGGGGTTGAAGAGATCTGGGAAAGAGATGCAGGTGGACTTTTCCAGGATGGACTGGACATGGACATGGAGCAAACACCATAAAATAAACTCATATAGTTGGCGTGAATTTACCTGGAAACTGTCCCCCCATTTCTTTCGTACTCCACATATTACCTCCAAATATCTTCCCTCACGAGATGCCTCATGCTGGAGAAAATGTGGGGCCCATGAGGCTACCCACACTTCCACATTTTCTGCGGTTGTCCCATCCTCAATAGCTTCTGGAGGGAGGTGGAGAAGGTCATAACAGTCTTGTGCCGGAACCGACTCCTCTCAGCCCAGCTACAGCAATACTACTACACTTCGCACCAGATTTAAAAAATAAATCTAAACTATATTTGGCCTTGATTCTATTAAACGCGGCTAAGAAAATGAATACTAAAAGATGGTTGACGCCTTCCCCCCCCAGTCTTAGGGCTTGGGAAGATCAACTCTACGATACATATTTGATAGAAAGTATGACGGCAAAAATACAGAAAAAATCTACCCTGATACAGGGTTACTGGTCCCCCTGGTGGCTGCAGATCATCACTCATAGACAAGATCTGGTACCTTAGACCTATATCCCCTCTTCTGGGGTCTCCTCCTGTCACATAGTCGTCATGGATAAGGCTATCTCCAGTTAGCCAATTAATTAGCAATTACCCTCACCCAAGGTTCTATCTATACAATTCTTTTATGCTTTATACCTTGACAGTATCTTGCCTTCTCTCCCCCTTCCATTACTTTCTATTGTATAAGAAATCAACTGCATATTCATGTATTAGCTGCCTTTTATCCGATATGTACTTGAATGTATACTCTGTACTTTTAATTTATGTATACAGATGGATTTGTTAAAACTGAATCCCCAATTCCTAGAATAATTAATGGAAAAAAAATAAAGTTTAAAAAAAAAAAATCTGCTACTCCATACCCTGCTCAACTAGTCATCATGTTTCCAGATGGCCCCCAAACCTTTGAGACACCAGATGAAGCAACGAAAGCTCTTCAACTCAGGGGCCTGGTTCAATCCACCCAGGAAGACTCCTCACTTAAGAAATCTCAGCAAGGCTTTCGCGATGCTGTTTGGGATGCTGCTAGGGATCCAGGTTCCAGAAAGAGACAGAGTCAAGCAACCCTAGAGGATGTGAAAAAGCTTTCAGCGACCTGCACCGGAGTGAGTGGCAAGAGAGGTTCTGCAGAGACTGAAAAACGGGTAACTTGATGCAGAGGCGACTCTGCATACAGGGACTACACAATGCAACTCGGGGAAGTCTGTTTGGGGTGTTGACATTGGGAAATGGAAACCCTGTTTATATTCCCAAGCTTATAGATGGAAAAAAGGTTAGCAAATCAGAAGGATGCTTCTGAATTTCCCTTGGATTATCTCTCCCCCCCGAAGCTTGCTGATAATCCTCCCATAGTTATTATTCAATTATACTATAGCCCACGAAAGGTGGCATGACAATGCATTTTTTGCAGTGTTACATGCCTACCTGATCATTATAGGGTCAGAAACCCATCCCTAAAAGGTAGACTTATCCGAAAGGCCTTACTGGAGATGAGGCACACAGGGACCATTTCCTGGGGGCCTCCGTTCCTCATTTTTTATTTCCAGTGTGGCCTGCTGCACCACTAGCTACCAGGGAAATAGTGGTCCTGGGACCCTTGGCGTTGCCTTGACATTCCCCCTCAGGGCGCATACATCTGCCCCTTCAAAGGAGAGGTATCTGTCCTCTCCCTACCTTGGGAGCTGCTTAAATTTTCTGCCGGGTTCAGAGACCTGTTATAGCAGGTACAAAAAAGTTGTTGCCCTGTTGGCATTTGGTTATTTTGGCAGGCCTAAAAGTACTGAGTGTCATGTATAATGTTAAAATGCAACAGGCCTGCACATTTTTGGTCGTTATAGGCCTAGTGCCGAATTTTTTAGATCCTTGTGTAGTTTTAAACACTCAGGCAGTGTTATGGTGTTTAAATAGAACAACAGGCAACCATTATAATTCACCTATCAGTGACAGTACATAAAGCAATTAATAATACAATATTCATTATGGGGTGAAAAGGCATATGTACGGTAAGAAGGGGCTATATTGTACTTTTAACACGCAGGAAATATGCGTGCAAGGACTGATCAGAAGTAGATATGGCTAAGTCAACTTTGATTTTATCTTTAAATGTGAATGGGATTGGTAATCCGATAAAGCGCTCTCGATTATTTCAATTATTCAGAAGAGAGATCGGGGCTCATTATGCTGCAGAAAACCCACATGTCCTCAGATGAACATAAAACATTTCAGAGGTGTGGGTATTCTGTAGTAACTGAATCGTCCTATTGGGTGGGAAAAGGAAAGGGGTGATGATTCTACTCTCCCAGGAGGTGCCCTTTGAAAAACAAAGTGAGATTAGTGACCCAGAGGGCCGCTTTACCATAGTGACGGGCAAGCTGTACTCAAGGCCCATTACCCTGGCATCTATTTCCCTCCTGGATCAGAGAAGCCCTTAGCAGTAAATTCTTTGTGGATTTAATGTCCCTCATGGCACAGGGTTTTAAACAGCTGGTATCGTATCATATTTTGCGAAGCAAACCGACTGGTCATGTGTGTCTAAACAAGGAATAGATCGCAGAAAAGTCGATCATTTTCCGTTTCGCATTTTCCTGCTGTTTATGGGACACAGTACTTTTTTTTTTTTGCAAAATGGGCTTCATTACCCCTATTAGCTCTGCCCACCTCTGCAGTTATTGGCTGCCTGATCCTGCTCGTCTGGAGAGTGCTGCTACAGAAGAGAAACCAACGTGACAGAAGTCAGCACAGCAGTGAGAAGAGCAAGGCACGGAAGAGTTCCCTGCAGAGCTACAGCCAGAGAGAGACAAGGTAGGTAAACTTGCTTTGCTATGTCGGAAGCCAGCTGAGAGGCAATCGAGACAGGTTTAGGTTACCACCCCCCCCCGGCTGAAGACAGCAGAAGAGACCCCCCAGATAAGCTTCCAGGACCCACCTGACTGAATCTGTGGGCAAGAGATGCACAGAGTT
This sequence comes from Neoceratodus forsteri, assembly GCA_016271365.2. Lineage (NCBI taxonomy): Eukaryota > Metazoa > Chordata > Ceratodontiformes > Ceratodontidae > Neoceratodus > Neoceratodus forsteri. The sequence goes on from CM057453.1 coordinate 762,474,623, forward strand.
TGGCCCCCTAAGATGTGCTGGCTCCACCATCACGACCTCTGAGCAGCAGAGCAGCAGTCTGTCCCTGAAGCTGTGTAGGAGAACAGGTAGGCCGGGGGACAACTTGTGGATGCTGGGCCTTGTCAGATGCCGATGGCCTCGAGTACAGCAACAATTCACACTGTTCCTGTGCCTCGTTGCTCACCGTGGCCTTAACTTTGACGAGTCAGTCGCTGTAGTCCCATCCAGAAGTTCTCCATATTGGTTGCAAGCTAGTACTCAGTCTCCACGCACCACACGGCCGGTGTCCCAATCCTTTAGTCCAAGCCTGTGAAGTGGTGATTCAATTGGGGGGGCAGCAGGACCGTAAGCAGATGTGCTTGCTTGGGGGGTTTTGACCGAGTTTACCTCTGCCTTACTCCGACAGACCCCCCCCCCCCGACAAATCTGCTGCAGCGCTGTGTGCACCACCATACCTCTCAACTGTCCCAGGGACATCCCTGATTTTGCCTCAAAAGTTTCCTCTGTCGCTTTTAAAATTTGTGGTTTTGTGACAGAACAGTGGGGAATGTAAGCACAAAATAATGTCAAACATTACTGTTCTTCACTAATACCCTTTCTGTCAACTTTCTGAGTGAGTAGTACCAATTTTTAAGCGTCCCTGATTTTTGTCCCCGACCCTGATTTAAGAGGTTGAGAAGTATGTCTGCACCACCATCCCTGATTTTGCCTCAAAAGTTTCCTCTGTCCCTTTTAAAATGTGCATTTTTGGTGCAGAACAGTGGGGAAACGTAAGCACAAAATGTCAAACATTACAGACTTGTTCTTCTTCAATACCCTTTCTGTCAACTTTGAGTGACTAGTACCAATTTCTAAGAATGTGTCCCTGATTTTGCCCCTGGTTATTTTAAGCCTTGTCCCTGATTTAAGAAGTTGAGAGGTATGTGCACCACCAGAGGGGATCCATCTGCAACTCCAGGTGGGGGGCTAGATAATTAGGATCTCCTGTTTTCAGGCACAACAGTCTCTGGGTGCATAAATTATGTGCTGCAACTCGGGGACAACTACAGTCTTCTGTTGGTGCCCAGTCTCCAGTTGTCCGTTATCCTGGGTCACCTTGCTCTGACAGCCCCCCACCGAATCTACTGCAACTGCTGTGCAAGTGACCAGAGGACCTGTCTGTCTGATGCTTTGGGTATGTTTTCAAGTGTGCAACTCGGGGGGGGGGGTCTTTTTTCCCCCCTGGGGTGGAGGCAGTGCTGTTCCTAAATGGTTGAGTGGTCAGTGCAGTGATTCTGGGCAATTACAGTGGGGTGAGGTGCCTGAAGCTCGGTCACAGGCCTAATTGGGGGGCTGTTTCTCATTTGACCTGGCCCTGGACCACCACAGAGGGACTTCTTGAGATGGAGTAGGGAGGGGGTTAAGTTTTTGTCGAGGGCACTGGTGGCGGGGAATTAATGGTGCTCTAATTTTTGCTGCGTGTGCGTTCAGTGCTACTTACCCTGGCCAGTCACTTAACTTGTCACACAAGCTGCAACAACAGGGCCCAGGGAGTAACTACACTGACCTTGCCCCATGGAGAATGTGTACGCAGCCTAATTTGGGGGCAGTCACTGACATGGGCACTCACTCATGCAAGCTGACCATGTCTGGGCCTGACACTTTTTTGTGTGCCCCTACAGTCACCAAGACCACTCTGCCCCGTGTTACTGCTCGCCACTTGCAGTGACGTCTCGTCACCAGGACAGAGTTGTTGGAGGTGGGGGATGTTGTGTTGTGATGCAGACTTTTTTCTGGGGAACAGGTATGGGGGGAATGGGCAAATCATGATCCAATTTTAAACAAATTCTGTTTTTTTTCAAGTCGTCGATGAAGAGTCCTCCCGGTGGTACAAAATTAGTGAGTGACTACGACTGCACTGCCGGCAAGACGGCAGTCCAGCGGTAAGTTACGCCTCAACTCACTGTGAATGAAGTCATGCATGAGCCGTTTTCACAGACAAACTGGTCAGTACTGTATTTAACTAACTAGTCACTGACCAGCCCTTCCCCACCCCCAAAAATAATTAGTTTTGTCTAGTAAGTCTTGAGTAAATCAGTCCTGAGACTGTACTTTTACTTGTCCCGTTTTGTTTTGCAGGGGGCACTGCTACATCACCTGGCCAGCCTGGCTAGCCAGCAGCTGAGTATCCCAGTTCGTCCAGAAAGGTAGGGTAACTGAATTCTGGGGGGGCAAGCCAGCATTGGGGATAACTCTGGGGGATTCATCAAAAATTACTGGTGAGTACAAACACTCGACACATTCATTGTCTTGTGTTTGTAGGTCAGAGAGGTCCAGAGCTACCGCTGCAGGACTAAAACTGCGTACTTAGCCAGACAAAAAAGGAGCTCTCAACTGGTAGACAGGTGTGGAGGGGAGGGAAGAAAAGACAGAGTGACACAGTCAGGAAGGAAATTGCCGGGAAGGAGCTCAAGCTGATGAAGTAGATTATTTTGTCAAACTAAACCCGTCTCCAGACATGCCAAAAACAGTTTATTAATATTTATCTAACTGATGCCATGTTGTTTGGCGAGGGCTAGCAAGGTCTGCCTGAACAAGGAAGTGCATTTTTGTGGGTGGGGTGGGGGCAAGTCGGTGGCTAAGTACTGACTAGTTTGTCTGTGAAAACAGCTCTTGCATGACTGGTTAAATACTCATCAGTAGTCAGTGTTGGAATTGTGTTGTTTTGAAGCTGCATTAGCGTGTCATCTGGTCGCAACAGCAGTACCGAGCACTTCTCTGGGCCAGACTGCGATTTTTAGAATTACTCCACCCCCCTTCCCCCACAACCCAGGTTTGGTCATCAGCCCTGCTGGGCATAGATACTAGTTAAGGTACTGACCTTTAAGTTACAGGCTCAGACCCGTACTAGTAGGGTAGCTAGTGATTGACCCTCCTCACCATTTCAGTTAGAGGTGCTGAGCCCAATCACCCCCCCAGCCAATTTGGTCTGCTCTGCACAGCCTGCCTGCAGTGTTGTGTGCTGCAGATGACATATTTAGTATTGACTGTTCCGTTTAAGTTAGAGGCTCAATTAAGTCACCCTCAGATGGTCATCTGCCCTACACAGCTGAATGCAAGTGTTGTGTACAGCAGACATACGTAAGGTGACCACTGGATGCTGAGCACTCACCCCATACTAGCCATTGGTTAGAGTACTCTGGGTAAACAATTGACCATATACTAGAGGCTCAGTCTTGGGTAACTGTTCTGACTGACCTTAAGTTCTAGCATCAGTTTCTCTCACACACACACACACACACACACACAGTTCAGCTACCTGATTGGTGGTGTCTCTGCAGTACTTTGGACAAATTTTACAGGAAAAGAACCATACAATTTGTTCAATACTTTAATTGTACAGTAAGAGTGTCATTTTAATGCAAAGCTACAAGACTCACTGGAAAAAAAGTAACATCATTGTTCAAATACTCAAAGTGTAGTTGTAAGTGCCCCTGACAACACAGCTAAGTGAACCCAAAAGAATAGACAGCAACCATGGCAACCATCACCAAAAAAAGTCAGCAGGCACACTGTTGAAAAATGGAAAAAGGAGATTGATCACCACAACGAATTGTTAGTGTTTGAAACAGACAATGGTGGTGGTGAGTTTGTAGACCTTGTAAAATGTTCCCTGTGTGAAAAATGGGCAGACCAGTTAAAGTACTGCAGAAATTTTAGTGAAAGTTTCATTGCTGGTATTCGAGGTATAGCTTTGAAAAAGGACAATGTTGCAAAACACGGTCAATGTGATGTTCATAAACGAGCTGTTACACTCAACCGAAAACCAGAATCAATTGCCTCCATATACAAAACCATACCAATAGGACGTGCACTATTAGGAGCAGAAGTAAAAGACAGAGCTGTAGTTCGCCATCTGATTGAAATCGCTTATCTGCTCATTAAGGAAGAACTTTAGTTTACTAAATTTGAATCATTTGTTAAACTTGAAAAAAGACATGATGTTGATCTCGGAAGTGCATATGCAAATATTAACGGCTGTCATATGTTCACGTCACTTGTTGGTGAATTGTTACGGGACAATCTACTCACGGCCCTTCAGAAAAGTCTATTTTGGGGTTCCTGTAGATGGGGCGACAGATGAAAGTTGTATTGAAAAAGAATACCTGTATATTATGCATTTTAAACTAAAGTTCTTGTTTAGCGGAGATGACCTTTTTCAGACAAAGACATTCAGCATGCCACTGCAGAAGGTTTGTTACAAACTCTTCAAGAAGCCTTCTTAAGAGTTAGGCACTTTAGACTTGAACAGCCGCCTGGTTGCAATGTGTGCAGATGGTGCTGCAGTAAACCTGGGGAAAAGAAAAGGGCTATCAGCTGTGCTAAAAGTGGAAATGCCATGGTTGCTGTCTATTCATTGTTTAAACCATAGACTTGAATTGGCAATTAGGGATGCACTGAAAGGAACATTTTTTGATCAAGTGAACAATAACCTCATGATATTGTACTACCTTTATGAAAAGGTTCAAAGAAACTTCGCGAGCTCAGAGAATTAGCTAAAATAATGGGCATTGAAGTCAGCAAACCAGAAAGAGCATTTGGAACAAGGTGGGTAGATCACAAACTTCGTGCCACTCAGACTGGTAAAATCCTACACAGTTACGATTCATCATCTTGAAAATCTCACAGAAACTGCCGCTACACCACCACCAGAGAAAAGCAGAGTTAAGGGCATTTTGACCAAACTGAAAACTGCCAAATTTGTCACTCATTTACTCTTCTGCACTGACCTTCTAAGGCCACTGTCACGACTCTCTCTCAGTTTACAGGGTTCTTCTGCTGACTTGATCTTAGCTTTGGCTTGTGTTGACGCAACCTTGGGCAACTACAGCATCTCGCAGATAATCTTCTCGGAACATGCAGCTCTGAACTTAAGACACTTTTACAGCAACATGATCATGACGTAACTGACGATGAGTCTGACAATTTTGAACTGGTCGTGTTTAAAGATGCTACAGTCTCGAATGCTAACAGCATCAGGCACCTTATAACACAGGTACCTAATTATGTCAGTAGCGTACAACAGTGCATTTCTGATAGATTTTCAGATATCACTGACTGACTCTCAGGACCAATATCCAATTTTTAAGACTTTAAAACTGTTAGATGTTGCACAGTGGCCTAGGATTGCTGATGAGCTAGAAATGTTTGGGAAAGTAGACTTGGACGTATTTGGTAATTACTATGGACAGATACTCACAAAAAATAATGATGACCTTGCTGCTTTGCCAGGAGAATGGTCTGAACTTAAAACTTTATACAATAAGTTTTTAAGTCACTTGACCAGGGAAGACTTTTGGAACTATATTCTGAAGTCCTGCAGAGAACAGTTCTCAAACTTCTACAATGTTATTTGTAAGCTCATTCCAGTGTCCAATGCAAAGCTGGAAAGGTCATTTTCAATAATGCAGCGTGTAAAAACTGACTGAGTGAAGTAATGTTGGAACACCTGGTTAGAATTTCAGTTGAGGGTGACAGTCCAGACACATTTGATCCTGTTCCAGTTGTAGATAGATTCTTCAGCACCCCAAGAAGAGTTTGTACAAAAAAACAAAAGCAGTCAGAAGCAAAAGGGTCAGATTCATCTCGCAACACAAATATTACTAGTTCAGAAGATGCAGCAAATGTATCTTACACTACTTCCGAATCAGACAGTGACGACGACGACATGAATATGTAGCGAGCCCCTGTAAAATGAAAGTACACACAGCTGACAAGTTGTAGCCTACGTGGCAGTGAGTAAGTGCCGTGGGGAAAACTTCAGGTCCTCATCAGTGTCGGTACTTGGTCACTGGAGGGAAGTGGGTGTGAAAATCCATGCCGGTCAGCAGAGCACCTGTCTTCACGTCTGCCTGCCAGCACCAATTCCCGTGCTTAGATGTCCAGATCTCCAAGCAGGGGAGTGCACTGGCAATGGGGGAGGGAGGGGCCCTGCACTCTCCCTGCTTAGCAATCTAGATAGTCTGATTACGGGGGTTGGCACAGGCAGGCAGATGTGGAAGTGGACACTCGGAATCCCGGCTGGCCAGGAGAACTCTGCTGTTTCAGAACTTTGTTTAGTACCAATCCGCACAGAGGATTCTTTACTCACTTCAGCAAGTGGGGTCACTGCACCTGTCTTGAGTTCAGCACGCACCTGTATATACCGGGGCACCAATCATGCCATGATGAGATCAGACATGATTGTTTAAAATTAAATTTTTTTTCTTGTGCTCTCAGCTGACTTCATCACAAGTTTATTAATTCTACTGAGCTCTCAGAAGCGGCCTGTGTGGTATTTGGGATCACCAAGTCTCTATAAGTTTAGCACTGACTAAAGTGCTGCTTATGAAGCAAGTAGTTATTTAAGGAATTTGTTTTCCAAGTTAACATTTATAGGGCATTTAAGTCCTGAGGTTTGTTCACTGGCTGGTGGAGACTCACATTTTTTTCAGTGGATCAAGTTGAAGTCCACAGTTGTTAAATTTCTTCATTATTTGGTGAGAATGATATTAATGACTACAAATGTTTGAATAACTCTCACTGTGAATCAAAATTCCCTCTCGCTCGACTGTGGGGTTCAGGGGTGGGGGGAGACTGTATGAGCAGGCTAGCTTCTCAGGTGGGTCAAAAGCCATCATCATCTTTTGTGCTGGCTGGTCCTGGAAATAAGTCAAAGAAGTAAAATGAACAGTGAGTATGACACCACTGCTTGCAGCCTAAACTGGCACTTTCTGTTCTAAATTGTAAAACCTGCACTTACAGAAAAATAGTGGGATCAGATCTGGCCACCGGCAACCAGGTCTACAGGCCTGAGTAGACAACTACTGACTGTTCCGAACCGCATTCACTGACCGTTTAAGTTAGAGGCTCAATCCAAATCTGGATGGTGGTTGGGAACTGCAGTAGTCCAAGAATAATAAAACAGCAGCTCATGTTTGTAAATCAGTTTGGTTGCTGCAGCCGCTTACTACTGGCGTAACCCTACAGATTGTTTCCCAGCCACCGCAATTAAATTTCCATGCCAGCACAAATCATGACTGCGCACCACAGGCTTTAGACTTAAGGTCGGGTTCAGTACCGAACATAACTAAATTTTGTTTGAGACACTTGACATCCCCGACTACTGTTCCCAACCACCCATCCATTTAAAATTGACCGTTTAAGTTAGAGGCTCAGTGCAAAATGGATGGGAAGTTGGGAACACTAGTCAGTTGTACTTGTGTCTGTTAAATTACTTTTAGGGTGCAGCTGTTTATTCTACTGTTACTTTTAAGTAGTTATTTGTCACACTTAGGAAGGTTGGCAAATGGAAACTACATTTAACAAGGCTGGTCAGAAAATGTTCTGTACATGCTGAACTCTCAATTTTGTTTCAGACACTAGACTCCAGACAACCGAGTACTGTTCCCAACAGTCTCATCCATTTAAAACTGACCATGTAATTTAGAGGCAGTGCAAATGGATGGGAGGTTAGGGAATACTAGTCAGTTGCAACGTGTGACTGTTTTATTACTTTCACGGTGCGGCGGCTGCAGTTGCTTATTCTGAAACTTATGACTGTTCCCTATATAGTCAGGCTTGGGAAGGTTGGCAAGTAGATAAGTACTGTTACGCAAGAACTTACCGTAACAGTAGATCTTCGAGAACAGCTCTTGCAGCTGGTTACACCACTAGGACTGAAGCCGGCAGGCGCCAGGACCCCACGGAAATTTTCTAGCTAGCAGTATTCAGCGGAGACCGCCTTCGACGTCGGTCCCGCCCCCAAAGTCGGGCATAGTACATAAGGAGGCAGTCCCCCAGAATCCCCAGTTCTTTCCCGGCGTCGACTTGTCAGCATCAGCCTCTCAGTCTCTACCTAGCGCACGATGATTTAGAACTTCAAGAATTTCTTCAAACTAATGTCCTCTCCAACTCCTTCACTTGAGGGACACCTTTCCAAGTGTGCCTGCGGAAAACAGATCCATTTTAAGGATCTTCATTCTTCCTGCGTGCGGTGCTTAGGCCCCGGACCACGACACCAAGGCCTGCAACTTTTGCCAAGGGATCAACAGCCGCACCAGGATCCGCCGTCGGAAGGCACTTCAGGCTTATCTGCTGGAAGAAAAACTTAGAAGGATGGACCAAGAACCTTCCTCCAAGGACGATTCTTCTTCCAAGGCCCGTAAACACCAGGAAAAATACTAGCAGAAAGCAAGGTCCAGATCCCCGAACCAGGCCTCTGACTCCTGCAGCTCAGGTTCCACCAGATCGGACCGCTCTCCCTCCAAGGCTCGTTCTCCGCCCCCTCCGGTCAAAGTCCGGGTTTCAGGCGGTTCTTCGACTCTCCAGCCCATTAAGACTTCAAGGTCCTCTGCTTCCTCCACTCCCTCTCAGGGCCTCTTCCAAGTCTTCTGAACGCCACAAGTCTTCCTCATCGACCCGACGTCAGGACCCCAACTCCAGATCGGTCTCCCAGCCTCCCAGAGGTCCGGATCCACCACCCAGCAAGACAAAAGATCTGACATCCCTAAAGTGGACGTCGGACCAGACATCGGCCAAGCATACAAAGTCGGCCAGGCATTCACCGGAGCCGAAGTTTCTCGAAGTAAGATCTACATTATTTGAATAATCAAACCTATTTTTAATATTAGTAACTCATGTCAGAGTTTATTATGAACTTGAAAAATTCTGTTTGAATTTCACTCAGACGCACACTGATGGAAAAAAATTTAATAAAGTGACTGTACACACTCCTGTACCAGAGTCTTTTTTTCCCCTCTTGCTCCACACATCAAAGGAAATCAAAAAAGTGTTTATCAGGTGAGAAATAACACCAATCATATTGTGTCTAGTAAACAAGACAGTTTTTTCATTTTGCTAATCAATTCTATCCAACTGCTACACATTTGCAACACTGACTAGCACTTTTCCACGTGAAAGTGCTAATCAATTTAAAATCCTTATTTAAAACCCTGTGGCAGGACAACTGCTGCTGGGGGGAGGCTTGAATATCACTTTAAACCAGTCTTTGGATGCTGATACCCCTCTGGCCCATAGATCTAACTCTCTCTAAAAATACACAAAACAAACCATCACTTCTCTGGGCTTGGTGGACATCTGGAGAAATTTTTTTCCTAAGACAAAAGAATACACCCACTGGGCCCTGCACATGGGAAGTGGGGCTCGACTGGACTACTTTAAAACCACGGTTGAGCATTTAGATTCCATTTGTGATGTATGGGATGGGATCACCTTCTTATCGGATCATGCCCCCTTATATCTCAGAGTAGACTTAGGGGCGCAATATAAGCAAACCAACTGTTGCCTGAACCTTGCCCATCTTAGGGACCCAGAGTTCCTTGAACTGGTCCAGGAGGCTGTACCTAGAATTAAACAAGAAAACACGCAACATGTGGTTGCCCCCACAATTCTGTGGAATACTTTAAAAATAGTATTAAGAGGAGAGATTACACAATTTTCTGTCATTAAAAAACGGCAGAGGAAAAACACACAAAGACCTGCAGGAGGAGTAATTACATTTACAGCATTGACCATATGAAAAGGACCCCACAATATGACAACGATTAAGAATTGTAAAACAAAAACTACAAAAAATAGTAGACCAATCAGTACAACAAAAACTATTTTATCTAAAGTTAAGGCATCATGAGGGGGGACCTAAGGCCTCGAGAAATTTAGTAAGAAAACAGAGAACAGAGAACCAGAGTGAACATAATCAGCATGGCAGATCCCAAAACAGGGAGATTAGCAAAAAGACCCCAGGAACCTAGACTTATTCTACACCGGTTTTTCCACGAGTACACTAAAGAAGAGAAAATTCCCCTAGACACCGTCAAATCATATTTACAGAGTTTACCAATACCACGAATCAGCCCACTATAGGCTGAAGCCTTGCTGGCACCAAAGAGGAAGAACTACTCCAAGTTCTAAAAAAAAAAAAAAGAGCTCAGACCCTGAAGGCGCCAAGTCCAGATGGGTATCCCTCTGAATTTTATAACAAATTCAATGAGCTGCCACTACCCATATTACTCCCAGCCTTATATGCGGTCCAGGAGGAGAATACCCCCGCCCACATGGCAATATGCCACCATATCAGCCATACTTAAACCCCATAAAGATGTTGAACACCCCACCTCATTTCGCCCCATTTCAATGTTAAATTATGATTACAAAATGTTCATGTCAGCCATGGCCTCTAGAATAGACCATTTACTACCAGCTACTATTGACCCTGATCAAGTGGGCTTTATTAAGGGCAGACAGGCCCACAATGCCATTTTCTTAGTAGATTATGCCATAGAAAGACAAATCCCTTTAGTGCTGCTGGGGTTAGATGCTGAAAAGACATTCGACCGGCTGGTCTTTTTTACAGCAGACTCTGGAGCATTTTGGATTCCCAGAACAACTTATAAAACAATTACAAAATATTTATGCCTCCCCTAAAGCAAATGTTAAGGTGGATGGGGCACTTTCAGATACTTTCCAACTCTCTAGGGGCACCCACCAGGGATGCCCAATGTTGTTTACTCTATATCTCGAACCCCTGGCCATTGCCATCAGATCTTCTCAGGACATAGAGGGCCTTCCATTGGGAGGTCGCCTGCACAAGATATCACTATTTGTGGACGATATTATGCTGGCTCCTACAGAGCCTGAACAATCCATCCCAGAGGTATGGAAACAGCTACAAACATTTGGTAATCTAGCAGGATATAAAATTAACAAATCAAAAACCGAGGTACTGACGTACAATTACCTCCCTCCCACTGCAAAAAAGACTTCCCCTTCAAGTGGCACAGAAAAGAGATGAGATATTTGTGAAGAAAGCTCACAAGAAACCCCATTCAAGCAGAGCTCTCAAATCTTGAACCTTTAACCCTAAAATTGACAGTTCTATCTCGTTGGTCACATCTCCCCCTAAGCTTTTTGAGTAGGATAGATACAATTAAAATTAAGCAGAATGTATTTCCCCGCATATTGTTCTTCTTCAGACACTGCCCTTCACCCCAGTTAAAACATATTTCCAGGCATGGGACAAAATGATATCCCGCTTTATTTGGAGTGGAAAGCGTTCCAGAATTAGATATTCTGTTCTGCAACTGGCTAGAGAGAGAGAGAGGGGTGGCCTTAACCTCCCTGACCTCAAAAAGTATGTGATGGCAGCACAGTTAAGGGTAGTCCTACACTGGCTAAATAAACAGTACGATGCACACTGGAAACAATCAGAAGTAACCTGGGAGACCTATAAAACACTCTGGAGCTCCTTTTGAGATGCCCCCAAGTGCCAAGGGATAATGAATTGTCCGAAGTTCACCAGGGAACCCTTAAAAATATGGCTTAAGGTCAGTAATGATTATTTTACATTCCCTGTAAAATTGTTCTTGGGAACACTGAAGTATAATGCAAATTTGACAGCAGGTTCCTCAGGCCCCTATGTAGTTCAATGGCAGAGATATGGCATTTTTATTCATTTTCCAGTCAGTGGGCAGAACAGGTCTCCTTCCCTTTGTCTCCCTTCAGAAGGAAAATCACTTGCCCCATAAATATTTTATTTCTTATTTACATCTTAAATCATACCTTCAGCCATAGGAACGGTCACTCTCGGCCCTAAGTGAAAACCCTACCCAAATAATACAACTGTTACACACTCATATCAGAGGAATGACCTCGGAACACCTGATTAGTAAGATATACAAGGTCTTAAATGAAAGACAGGGAGACTCGACCAACTCAATCAGGTTTAGATGGAAACAAGAACCACAGGTATCAATCAGTAAGCATGACTGGAATGACTCTGCTTTACCAACTATAAAAATATTTTTCTCACCATACTGGCATGAATACATGTGGAAACTCCATTCGCGTTTCTTCCGCACACCAACCTTGCTGGCTAGTATGGGAAAATTAGGGAAGGGACAGTGTTGGAGAGAATGTGGGGATGATAGAGCAAATCAGAGCCATGTCCTTTGGTCATGTCCTAAGCTATCCAAGTTTCGGAATGAGATCCTCGAGGAGCTGAGTGCAATTTATGATACCACTGATTTATTCACTCCCACATTTATACTGACTTTTATTAAACCAAAAGGTCTGTGAATTGACAAAAACTTGCTGAAACAAATTTTAAAATTTATAACAGCAGCCCACAAAATCATTACTAGACTGTGGTTTACAAATAAAATACCCATTAAATAAGCCTGGATTGTTTTGCCCAGGGAGATATATGCCCTTGAGTGATTCTCAGCCAAGATGATGGACAAAGTTCAAAAATTTGATGTACAATGGCAAAAGTGGATATCATACCAACTAAATCATTATGATGATTTTGTACCTTAAGCTATGTACTGAACACGTAATTTTGCTCTTCTTTTGTACTGAAAAGATACTCGGGATATGATCTGTGATGCTCCTTGAATTTTAATGGGAATAAAATCTGGGAGGGATGGGGAGGGCTCACAGTGCTATGCCTGATTTGATTTGAATGATAGCGAGAGAGGACTACGTCTTCAGGAGCCAGGCATGCAGATGGAGGAAGCGAAGGTCCGGGTGCAGCTGGGAGTTGTTCCCCTGTGATATGAGGGTTGGACAAAGAGGCAGAGGAAGAGGATCCTGATCAGAGACCTGCAACAGCAAGGGGAACCAGATTTGCCTTGGCCAGTAGGGGGCTAGGAGAAATCACAGACGCCCCGTCCTTGACCAGTTTTAGGAGTACTCTCTGTAGGAGAGGAAAGTGCGATAAAGCGTAAATGAATTTTCCTGTCCAGGAATGAGATAAGGTGTTCAGCCATAAAGTTCCAAGACCACGCTCTAGAGAGCAACAGAGAGGCAGTTTTGCAGAGAGGCAAACAGATCTAACTCTGAGTGACCCCACTGCAGGAACAGAACTTCTAAGATGTCAGAAGCAGTTCCCATTTGTAGGCCCGCGCTGTGGTTCTGCTCAGGGTGTCCTTTAGGGTATTTGATACCCCTGGAATGTGGACCACAAGAAGGAATGTGCCCTCCTAGACTGCCCAATACCACACCCTCATGGATTCTCGACAGAGAGGGTATGAATGGGTACTGCCTTGTTTTTTCAGGTAGTGAACTACTGCTGAACTAACCAATTGCACTTGAAGGCAACCCTGAGGGAGTAAGGTCTCGAACGCCTGTAAGGCATATAAGACAGCCCTCATTTCTAGGATGCTGATGTGAAGATAAGCGTCCAGATTCGCCCAAGAGACCTGGGACTGAACCCCCTGAAGATGGGCATCCCAGCCCAAAGAGAAGTCCGTCACTAGAACGAGGTCCAGGACCGGGGGATGGAATGACATGCCCCTTACTAGATTGTCCGTGGACTTCGGCCATTGTAAGGCGCAAAGCACCGGGGAAGAAAAAAGGACTGAGGCATCGAAGTCATCCCACTTCTGATCCCACTGGACCCCGACAGTCCACTGAAGAACCCTCATGTTGAATCTGGCATGAAGGACAAGTGGTGATGGTAGCCGCCAAATGTCCCAGGAGCGGAAGGTAGTCCCTTGCTGAGACATACCGACAAGTCTCCAGCCGCATGATAAGGGTCAGAATGGCGTCCACCTGAGCCTTGGGAAGAAACGTCAGGCCCCGAGAGGTGTCTAGCACTGCTCCTATATACTGGAGAGCTTGTGATGGGTTCATCATAGACTTTGGGTAGTTGACCGTGATGCCCACCATCGAGAACATCTCTAGAGTGCGGGTCAGGGTGTATTACAGCATGGGGCCGAAGGCTGACCTTGCTGAGGGGCAGCAGGGATATACTGGTATTTTTGGGGGGCATTTCTTGGGCCCAGCAGGGCTACCTGAGCCTTACGTTTGGTAGCAGGCTGCCAGAGTAATAAGTCTACTTCTGAAAGAGCGTCCCAAAAGATCCCCTGTATGTAGGCTTCGCCTGAAGGTGATACAGGGTCCAAACAGAATGTCTTGGGACTGTGGCCCAAAAAGTTTGTCCCCTTTAAAGGGAGCATTAAGGATGGACTGCTGTACATCCTGTGAGAATCCTAAAACCCTCAGCCATGCATGGCGTCTGAGGCAAACAGCTGCAGAGGAGGCTCTAGCTGAAGAATCAACTACATAATAGGTAGCCCTGAGCAGGTGGTGGCAGACTGTCGCAGCAGCGGAAAGCTTCGCATTGAGGTCCTCCTGAGACTGGCCTGGTGGAAGGGTCTGGACCGATTCTTGAGTAGCCTCAAAGGATCTCCTCCTGATATTTGAGAAGGTGGCCTATATAATTCAGAATGCGAAGGGACATAGCAGTCAAAGCACAGACACTTTTACCCATGATATCCAATGTGTGTCAGCGTGGCTCAGTTGGTAGCACATCCGCCTCTGGACCAGAAGATCGTGGGTTTTCATCCCACACTGGGATTGGACTTGCACCTAAAAATCGCTGGCATCCGAGTGCAGTATTGGGGGGGGGGTGCTGTTCTGTTGGGGTGTGCCATCCTTCGGATGAGACGTTAAACCGAGGTCCCTTCTACCCATCCTGGTGTTGTCCTGGTGGGTGTCCAGGTGGAAGTAAAAGAACCCAGGACACTCTTCACAAACAGTCGGGGACATTCCCAGAGTCCTGGCCAACATTCCCCTTCCCATAAACCGGGTCCATGCAATTATCCAGGCTGTGTGTGGGTGATGTGCGATATGGCCGCCACTACACAGTCACTTCACTACCAGTCTAGTATTGCTTGTAAAGCCTTTGGGATACACTGTGTATGAAAAGCGCTATATAAATGCAGATTCTTCTTGGATTCTTTATCTGGGGGTTGAGCACTCATATGTTGCGGTCTAGCAAATCTATCCTGAGCTGTATTTTTAACCAAGGAATCCACCTGTGGAGGTGTAGAAAGATAAGACTGGCCCACAGGGGCCTAATAAAGTCTGTCTGCCTTGTGGGGATTGGAGGAAATCTGGAACAGTTGTTGCCAGACGGCCAATATGGCCTCCTCAAAAGCATCTACAAGGGGAGGGATGACTAGTGTGGGGTTTTCTGAAATACCAAGGTACTGGGCCAGCTTTTTTCTGGAGCCATCCTGTTCCATAGTTTGGAATCCAGAAGTTTTTTGCAGATGTGCCATAATATCAGAAAAAGAAGGGTCATCTGGAGAACAGGGGAGTTCCTGCTGAGTGTCCCCCTGAAGGGAAGACATCTCTGAGGAGGACACTTGGGATCCATAAGTCTGATCCATCTCTTCCTCCTCCTCCTCTTCCAGGTCTGCCATATCCCATTCTTGTAAGAATGGGGTGGCCAAATCGTCCTCCCTGGGATGAAACCCGAGAGGCTGGAGAGGGACTTTCCGTCCTGGAGGCAGAGGAAGGGACCACAGCCTCCCCGGAGGGGCAAGGGGTGAACCTGGTAAGGCCCAGAATGGACTGGACAAGAGCCTGGACGTCCACCACGGCCAAGTGACCCCCAGAAGAAGAAGGGGTCATGGACTGGATGGGCACCACCTATGGAATGGCAGAGGACAAGGGACCCAGTCAGCCCGGTGTGGAGGGGTGCACATAAGACCCCAACACTATTGTAGATGGAGCAGCCATCATAGGGCTCCCATCCAAGGAAGTCAGAGGTGCAGCCATGATCGTCGACAGGAACACGGTCGACGAGGCAGTAAGGCCAGGAGCCACCGTCGACTGGAGAACTGTCAATGACAAGGCCGTCGATAAGACAGTGTAAAATGAGTCCACCATTGACAACGAATGGCTAGTGAGCCGTCGACAGGAGAACCATCGACGGAAGAGCCGACAAACAGCTGAAGTGCCCCATTGATGGAAAAGCCGAATGGCTCAAAACATGCTCCGTTGACAGAACTGTCGGAGCAGCAGCGGTCGTCATCGATGGATGATGGCTCGAAAGACTTGTTGGCGGAGGCAGCGGTGGAAGCTGCAACACAACAGTGGTCGTCGACGATGGAATGAAGGGACCCACTGCCGTTGACAGTGGAGAAGACGGGGTGTCAGTGGGTTCCCTTCTACTACTTACCTTTTTTTGTTCAGCTCGAGGTCTTTGAAGATGAAGATAGCAGCACAGGGGAAACATGCTTGGACTTCAATGCATGCTTCCCCCAGGCCCCATGCTCAGACAATGACCGGGGCTTACCCCTTTGAGACCCCAAGGAGGATGAATGCTCCCCTGCAGCGGAGTGCTGCTCCATAAGGTATTCCCCTGAGCTGCTGGAGCCTTTGCTGCTATGTGGCCTTGTTGAATCGGCTGCAGAGGATGCACTTCCTGCTGTCATGTTCAGGACCTAGGCACTGAACACACACTTGGTGGAGGCCCTCAGTCATGATCCTCTGGCCACAGGAACACTTTCTAAATAAAGGTTCCGAAGACATCAGTCAACGAACTGAAGAATGCTGAACTCTGGAGGAGAACCTGATGCTTACTCGGTCGTGGTTGAAAAGAACTAAAGTATCAGGGACCTCCCCTTTATATATGTGCAGAAGGGGAGGTCCCTGGATTGACTGCTGAGAAGTCATCTGGAGGATGTGATGCCTGCGGCTAATATCCCATGTGTTATGGCCTGCTGCAGAAGACTAGTTCAAAGAATATCAGTAATAACTGGCAAAAATACTCCCCACTTTTTTGTGGTACTGTCTGTTTGGCCTGAAGATCAAGATCTCCTTCCAGGCTATCAACGACTGGATCGATGACTCCCTTTCCCCTCCCCTTCCAATCATCACTGGGGTACCTCAAGGCTCAGTCCTTAGTCATATCTTATTCTCGGGTCTTTCTAAATGACCTTCATGCTGCCTGCACCTCAGTGTCCATTCATATGTACGCTGATCATATAGTCCCATTTGACTTTGGTCATTCCCCTGCTGACCTGGCGACCAGACTGCAATGGGACTGACAATATCCAGGTCTGGTTCCACTCACATCAGCTGGCCCTTAACACAAAAAAAAAAGT
The DNA here is from genome assembly GCA_016271365.2 of Neoceratodus forsteri. Classification (NCBI taxonomy): domain Eukaryota; kingdom Metazoa; phylum Chordata; order Ceratodontiformes; family Ceratodontidae; genus Neoceratodus; species Neoceratodus forsteri. The sequence continues at coordinate 762,491,560 of CM057453.1, forward strand.
CTATGACCTTCGGCACTCAGCAAAAGCTCTCTAGGACTGGCAGTCTCTCCCCACCCCCACACCCTAGATGGGTCCACCTCTGAGAATGTACTATCCTTCAACTACCTCAGGGAATGGTTTGACAACCACCTCAATTTCTCTGAACACATTAATGTCATAAGTTAAAAAACTTCACCCTAAATCGGGAGCATTGTACTGCCACTGCAGCTGCATCCCACTTCTGGCCCGTAGAGTTGTCGTACAGAAAATTATCCTCCCCATATTCGACTGGTGACACAGTCTACAGCTCTGCCCCCAAATCTACCCTTTCCAGACTGGACTCTCTACCTCATTCTGTCGCTTTGCTTTGGACAGCCCAACATGTACTCATCACTGTACTCTTTATACGTCCCTCTCCTTTCTCTCCCTTGAAGCTAGGTGTATGGCACAAGGCTCCTCATTTATTGCCAAGTATTGGTTTGGCCCCTTCCCTTTCTACCTGTCCTCTACCCTCTCCCTGCCTCGTCCCAACTCCTATGCCCTCCATAGCTCCCACTCCTGCTCCCTTGCACTCCCCCTACATCCTCTGCAGCTGGCCTATCTGCCTTCTCCTACTGCTTACCTAAGCTCTGGAACTCCATCCCTCTCCCAATCTGTTCAGCCACCTCTCCCTACTCTCTATCCTCTCCTCCCACATCTGCAACTGTGCCGTCTCCTAATTTCTCCCCTATATTCAATCTACTATCTCCTCCCCATCTCTTATCCTCCTTCCTTTCTCTATACCACCCCCTCTCTTCCCTGTTCCTCCTCCCCTCCTCTCCCAACCCTATCCATACCCCTATCCCATTCCCTCCATCTCACCCTACCCCATCCTCTCTGCCCACCTTTCCCTACACCACCCTCTCATAACCCTTTCTTTACTCCTAATCCATACGTTCATCTATTTCTCCTTCCCCACACCAAACCCACCTTTCTTAGTCCTTGACCGTAACTGTTTCTATGTTCCCCTCAAGCCTGCTTTCTCCCTCTATTGTAGCATGTATTGTTCTACTGCTAGCCAGTGCTAGTACACATTCAGCTTTAGCAGCTATAATTTTCAATGCAGTGGTGCATGGTTTAAAAGTTCTCACACTGTTTATTCATTTGCATGGATTACATCCATGTACATAATTTTACTGTACATAGTTTCTTTTGTATTTATTTCTCTGCCGTTTACGGTGTTAACACGTTGTTTTCGACTACATATTTTCAAGTGTACTCCCCTTTCCCTTCCCCCCAAAACACATCTGGAAATGAGCTCGTTAGTTCAACATGTCTTTCCTGGTGAAACTTTTAAATAAATGAATATCAATCATGGCCTAATGAGCGACCACCGCTGTGAGTGGAGCCCAGACGGTGCACAAAGGCACTGTACACATCTGTACCACACACTGTAAGACAGAGTGACAACAGAAAAGAAACTAATAAGCAAGAAATGTGAAGAAGGAGCAGTTTTCTTTCCTGGTCAATGGCACTGATGGACATACCTCTCAATCATTATGAGGGACGTCCCTCAATTCACCAGAAGTGCTCTGTCCCACAGTGTACGGGTGCTGTCAACACAGAGGGGCTGCTGTAAACTCATTCTTTACTGCAGAAATTCTAAACATTTTATGATCCTCAAGCAAAATAAAAGTTGGTTTCCCACAATGTTTTGAGCTCACATATTCATGTTAAACAATATGACCCACATTTTAGGACTAGTGTCCCATACTGTCCCAGTGAATATGTGACATAAGAAAGGTGTGTTACAATTCCTGCAACATCAGGGGTTTGTTAAGATTCCTGCACTGCCTGGTGCATCTTTTCAACAAAGAGTGCTTTTTTTTTTTTTTTTTTTTTTTTTTTTTAACTACGTAACTGCAAGTCAACTGGTAACTCAGGAGCCACACAGCGTATCACAGTTTGTGTTTCCAAGAGAGCTGGGCTAACTGAGAAGGACATCACGAACTCCAGCAAAGCTTGGATAAAGATAAAAACTAGAAACACAGAATTTGACGGCAGATAAGGACCGCTTGGCCCACCTTAAAACTTTATTTTACGTATCAAAATAAAAGTGGCACCTCCTGCCACCACCAATGTTTCATGTCCAAGGTTATGAGCCTTGACAAAGCACATGACTGGATGCGAAACGGTGGTGGTGGTAGGAGGTGCCACTTTTATTTTAATATGTTGTCAAATAAAGTTTTTATCTTTACTCAAGCTTTTCTGGAGTTTGTGATGTCCTTGTCAGTTAGCCCGGCTCTTTGGAACCATTTTTTTTTTTTTAACTATACAAGCTCCTTCCATCAAGTCCCCTTTTTTTTTTTTAATTTACTTACTATTGCCTTCCTAAGTTGCTTGGCATCGAAGTACGCTGGATGCCTCATAAGGCTGACCATCACATGCTCAAAGTTGCCAGAGATATCACCTACCAGATCATGAATAAGGTCCTAGGAAAGAAAACAGGAGATTATCATCACTGGATTGATTTACTCAGTCACTGGTGCCACCCCATGTTCTGCTGAGCATGCTGAACCCCACTGTAGAGTCCACTACCCATACTGTAGCTGCTCTGCTGACCTCTTATTCACTTCCCCCTAGATTGTGCCAGTAGTGTTATCGGGTATTAATTTACTCATGTTACATGAAACATATTAAGCTAGTTAAGCAAACAGAGACCAACGCAGGACTTGTTTCGGACTCTGGGGTGGGTCGGTTACAAAGGCAAAAACAGCAGGCATACAGCTTAAGAATAGCAAATACAGATTAAGTCAGCAAAGAAAGAAACGTCAACATATTGCTACAACTTACATGAGGTACGAGTTCCCCCTAAAGCATTTATGCAGGGGGTACCTCTATCCTTTCATTTTGAGACCACATCCTTTTGCAACTCCCCCATGCTGCTCCCCATGTTTTTTCTTTTATTTATACTTTATGCTCCTACTTGTCCCCGGCCTTTCTCTGACTGATCCCCCCCAAAAGCCTCATCACCCTGGTTCCCCCAGGACTCACCCCCATTAGTGCTCCCTCTTACAGGGCTGTGGGTGTCTCCAGCCACCAGGTGTGAGGCCCCAGGGGGTCGTTCGTCATGGGGGGGTGTCTGCCGATTTTCTCCCCGGGTCCACAGACATGCAGTGGGTGGAGAGGTCGAGCTCTGCTTTCACAGAGATAGCCTACACCTCTGATCATGGAGTCCCTTCCTGAAGTGATGGCGTGTATGTACTGGCACCCAGCTACTGCTGTGTATCAGGCAAGCAGCGCACCACACTATCTCCCCCCCCCCCCGAGGAAGGAAAGCTGTATGTGGACACTCAATCTTTCCTTCCCTGCTGGCCCAGAGTAACTAGAGTCAGTTTCCAACCCCGGGTTACCAACATGGCTGCAGGGAGACATAGATGCCACAACCCGCCACGCCACTGGGCCGGCCCTTCTCCCCATGTTTAAAGCAGAACCATGGGTACCAATCTTGCTACAATTACAGTATTTGAGGGAACTCGCAGAGGAAATCAGTAAAGGAAAGATTTCTATCTACAAGGAAACCTATGGAAAGAAAAAGAAACGTAATAGGACTCTAAGAAAAAAATGGAGAGAACAATCAAATATTGGAGATGAGGACTTTATGTGTGCTGCTTGACAAATGCCCCATCCTTTTAAATTTCCCTCGGGGAAACTCTGAGGCAGTGCAGCACATGCACACCAGACAGACAAGAAACTGGTATAAAAGGTAAAACAGTAAAGCCAACAGCATTAACAGCATCTCAAAACTCAAGTCGGGAAGGGGACTGCGGGCAGCTCTTGCAGAAGCAAGGGGTCTGGAGGTGCTGCTTGAAAAAACTTTAAGTGACTAGAAGCTAGGGGAAGTAGTAATGGTACTAGGCTGGCCATTATGAAGGTGGAAGAGCCTATACCAGATGGAAGCCTGGCCAGAGGTTTCACTGGTGATATGGAGTTTAAAACCTGCGACCCAGTGTACATCTGAGAGAGTTAAGAGGGTTGCAGGCTTGATTGAAAATGGCAGTTAAGATAATTAGGGTGTTTGTCAGACCAGTATTTGGCTCACAGGAGGGCAACGTGAAAGGTGTGCCTTGCCTTATGTGGGGCCCAACTCACCTGGTTATAGACTGTATAGTGGTAGGTGAGTATCCCTCAACAGGCCATTTATGTTGTAGTGCAACCCTGCTGGCCTTTTACCCCATACCACCTCAGTCTTCTAATTTTTCCAAAACAAGGTGGTTTTCGAATACATTCGTGGCTGATTTAAAATAGCAATATTTGTCAGTAACCATATAGTGCTTTTCGGCAATGTTAGTCTGGCAAAACTATCATGATACACATTTTCTTTATTTTATTCTTCACTCCTGAACCACAATACAGGATTTTTAAGTTCTTATAAGTTTCCACCCCTGTGCAATGCCAGTCATGAAAAAATTAAATATCTTGGTACAGCGTTATGCATCATCAGAAACATGCAGTAGCACAATGCTAAAACAACTACCATCTGACTAACATGTACATTCGATAGGTAACCTCAGTGGAAGAGATTTACAAATTGCAAGTGGTGGCCATCTTTAATGACGTGAATCATTAAAGAAATCTGCTGTAAAAGCCACTGTAACAAAATCAATGAAAAAGTAGTTACGCAAGAACTTATCATAACAGTAGATCTTCGAGAGAGGCTTTTGCAGTAGGGTAATAACCATCAGGACTGTGCCCCCTGGCGTCAGGATCACACGGAAAACTTTAGCTAGCAGTGTTTGGCGGGAGACTGCCCACCAACATCAGAGTGACCCTATATAGTGGGTGGTCCCCGGCCTCCCTCCAGTTCTCCCGGAGACCTCAGAATAAAACAGGAGAAAGGACTGGGTTCCTTGAGCCTAAGTAAAGCTAGAAGAAGCAGAAGCTGGGGGAAGGTGGGAGGGAAAGTCACCTACTGCAAGAGCCTCTCTCGAAGATCTACTGTTACGGTAAGTTCTTGCATAACTGTACTATCTTACTTCAAGATGGCTCTTGCAGTAGGTAACAGCCATTAGGACAGAGTCCCAAGCAGTGTAAATCAGACAAGTCTGAAGCACGGAAGGCAGGAAAGATCTGCAGAGACACAGGAATCTATGAAAGGAGGCCCTGAAGGACAGCTAGTCCAAAGCCAGCCCTGCGTCTAGAGGCAGTGTCCAGACTGTAGTGCTTTGTAAAGGTGTGGATGGAGGTCCAAGTAGCCGCTACACAAATAGCAGCAGCAGACACATTTTTGAAACAAGTGGCAGATGCAGCCATGCCTCTGGTAGAATGCCCTTTGACTTCCCCGGCAAGGGTTTGGTGTACTTCTGGTAACAGAACAGAATGCAGTTTGCCAACCATTTGGACAAACATTGCTTAGAAACAGCGACGCCCTCTTGGGCTCAAAGGAAATGAAAAAGCTGATATGTTTTACAGACTGACTTCATCCAATTCATATAGTAACGCAAAATTCGCTTCTGTGAACATACAGGGTGTGAAAAGTTGCCTCCCCTGATTAGAGTACTCAGGGTAATACACCGGTAGTTGAATGGCCCAATTCACTGTAAACGCTGAAACCACTTTTGGTAAGAACTTAGGATTTGTATGCAGAGCCACTCTGTCTTGGTGGAAAATTAAATAAGGCTCCTTAAACATCAGGGCCTGAAGCTCGGAAATCCTTTGAGCGGAAGTGATAGCAACTAAGAAGAGCGCTTTCCAAGACAGCGCATGTTGCTACTTGTGGCCAGTTCAAAAGGAGGTAAGGTGAGTTTCTCTAAAACAAAATTTAAATCCCATGGTGGAGCAGATACCAGGGGTTTCATGTGGAGAATTCCCTTCAGAAATGCTTTGGAAATCTCTAGCTGAGCAACAGTTTTGCCCTCCACTGGAATGTGGTAGGTGGAAATGGCTGAAAGGTGGACATTCAACGAGGAATAACGCAAGCCCAGGTCAGAGAGATGCAGCAAGTACTCCATGACCTGAGAAACAGGGCATGAAAAAGGGTTCCCAATCCTCCGAAGTGGCTCAAATGGAAAATCTCTACCACCTTGTGGAAGGCTTTCTGGCCTCCACAAGAACTTGGGCTACCTTAGACACCACAGCCCGAAGCAGCTATGTCAGAAAGGGCCACATGTGATGGTGAAGAGACTGGAGTTCTAGATGAACCAGACTACCACTCTCCTGGGGCAGGAGATCGTGAAAGATGGGCAGGGGGGACACGGGGCTCCACTGCCAGCTGCTGAAGAAGCGGGAACCATATCTAGTGCAGCCAATGCGGGGCGATCATGATCATGTGAGACCCTTCGCATGCAGCTTGGGCAGCATCTGCTGCACAACCAGAAAGGAGTACAAAAAATACAGGTTACTCACCTGTAACAGGAGTTCTAGGAATGGTATATGTTGTTCATCCACACACTCTGGCAGGTATCCTTGCCGCATTAATTCTTGCTGGAAGGTCTTCAAGCTGGCTCCTCCCACCCACCCGGGTGGTAAAACTCGGCTCGCCCATGACGCTGATCTGGCCTGCTGAAGCTCAGGCTGTAAAGGCCAAGCCGGGAGTTTAGGTAATATGGGATGAACAACATATACCATCTTAGAACTCCTGTTACAGGTGAGTAACCTGTATTTCTAGGGACATGGATATGTTGTTCATCCACACCTGGCAGACTCCTAGCAGTTCTCCGGGAGGAGGGAGGCAAGGCGCACACCCCCAGTACTTACTTGGGAAAGAGAGACTGGAGAACCAAGGCCCCAAAACCAGCATCCCGGCGTGACTCAAGGTCGACGTGGTAGTGGGTAATAAAGGTATGTGCCGACTTCCAGGTAGCAGCCCTGCAGATATCCTGGATAGGGACGTCGCTGGAAGCAGCTACTGATGCAGCGGTATGGCAGGTAGAATGAGCTCTTATCCCTCTGGGAGGCTCCATGCCCACCAATCTGTAGCAGAGCTCTATGCAGGAGGTGATCCGCCTGCCTATCGTCCGCTTTGCTGCAGATCTGCCAGGTGCGGCTTCAGCGTAGGTGACAAACAGCTGCCGAACCTCTCCCCGAACTTCAGCCGTCCGCTGCTTATAGTAAGTGAGCGCTCGTCTAGGGTCCAAAGCATGGAGCCTATACCCGGCCTCCGAGGTGTGACTGGGTAGAACACCGCAGAGTCACACCTGGTTACGGTGAAACTCGACACCACCTTCGGAAGGAATTTCGTGTGGGGACGCAGGACAACCTTGTCTCTGTGGAAGACCAGGCAGGGAGGCTCGGTGGAAAGCACCTGGAGCTCTCCCATCCTTCTGGCTGACGTGATAGCCACCAAGAAGGCGGTCTTCCACGACAGGTGTGAGAGATCACTCCTGTGCATTGGCTCGAATGACTTGCCCATGAGCTTGGCCAATACCAGCAGTAGATCCCACGGAGGTGGAGGTTCTCGCACCGAAGGGGAAATGTGGTCAAGGCCTTTGAAAAGCACCGACCACCTTTCTCCAGTCCCGACTGCTTCAAGCTGCCCGCCTGTAAGCAGAGATGGCTGCCAGGTGCACCTTAAGGGTCATCGACTGAAGCCCTTGCTGAGAAAGGGACCACAGGTAGTCCAGAATGCTTGCCAAGGGGCAGTCGGAAGGGTCCAAGCCCTTCCCCTGACACCAAATGGAAAACCTCTTCCATTTGAAGGCATAGCATTTCCTGGTCGACTCCTTACGGGACGCCTCAACAACATTGAGGACCTCGCCGGAAAGACCCAAAGCCTGGAACTCTAGCCGCTCAGGAACCAGGCCGTCAGGTGCAGGGGTTGAAGGTCCGGATGGAATACCTTCCCTGATTGACTGAGATCAGGTCCGGTAGGCTGGAAGCCGCCTCGGGAGCCTGGAGCTGAAGCTGAGGAGATCTGGATACCAGAACTGGCGGGGCCAGTCTGGAGCTACCAGAATCACCTGCGCCTTGTCCCTCCTCGCCTTGAGAAGCACCTTGTGGATCAAGGGAAATGGGGGAAAGGCATAGAAGAGGCCCGGGTCCACGGCCTCGAGAAGGCATCCCCCTGCAGCGAGCCCTGCTGAGGGGGCGGCATGGAACAGACTCAGCCGATTCTCCCTGGAGGCAACAGGTCCACCTGAGGCGTGCCCCAGTGGGAGAAGAGATCTTGTACTACCTCAGCAGGAGAGACCACTGTGAGACGAGCCCCTATCTGGCTTAGGGCATCGGCCAGGGTGTTGGAGGCTCCTGCCACGTGAATGGCCAGGAGATCCGCCCAGGCTGGGCGTGACTAGGGACCAAATGCGGAGAGCTTCCTTGCATAACAGCATGGAGCGCATCCCGCCCTGGCGGTTCAGATAGTACATGGTCGTGGTGTTGTCCGTCTGGACCTGAACCACTTGACCCTGTAGAAACGGAGCGAAGGCAGTGAGAGCTAGACAGACCGCTCGGAGCTCCAGCAGGTTGATGTGGCATCGGGACTCCCAAGGGGACCAGAGGCCGTGCCCTCGGTGTTCCCCCAGATGGGCACCCCAACCCATCAGAGATGCGTCCGTCAAGAGAGAGACCGTCAGCTCGGGGCGGACGAACGGGATACCCTCCTGCAGATATGCTGGAACGATCTACCATTGGAGAGCGTTCCACATCTCCTGGGTCACTGTTACGGGCCGGTCCAACGGATCGCGGCGTTGTGACCAGTGGCTGGCCAGTCCCCATTGAAGGGGACGCATGTACCAACAGGCCCAACGGACCACGCTGGTGCAGGCTGCCATGAGGCCCAGGAGGCGCAGGAAGTCCCGGGCAGGGCGCAATTGTCCAACCAGAAATGATTGGGCAAAGGAGGAAAGAACCTCGACCCTGTCCGCCGGGAGCCATGCTCTGGCTCGCAAAGAGTCGAGCTCTGCCCAGATGAACAGAATCACCTGCTTTGGCACGAGTTCCGACTTGGCCTCGTTGATGAGGAGGCCAACCTGAGAGTAAACCTGGAGGGCCAGATCTCTGGACTGCTCCGCCTCCAGTCTGGAGGGGGCTGCTATCAGCCAATTGTCCAGGTAAGGGTACACCCAGACCCCTCGGCACCGCAGGAATGCTGTCGCCACTGCCATGCATTTGGTGAAGACCTTGGGAGCTAGGGAGAGGCCGAAGGGCATGGCCCGGAACTCGTATAGGGATCCCTCCGCTCTGAAGTGGAGGAACCTCTGATGGGACGGACAGATTGGGACGTGAAAGAACACGTCCTGGAGGTCCAGGGAGCAGAACCACATGCCTCGTTCCAAGGATGGGATTATCTGAGCCAGAGTGACCCTCCTGAAGGTCCGAGACCTTAGGAACTTGTTCAGGTCGTGCAGGTCGAGAATGGGGCGCCAGCCCCTCGTCCGTTTTGGGACCAGGAAGTACCTGGACACAAACCCCGGGTCTGGAGGAGGATCCGCCACCTTCCTGATTACCTCTTTTTCGAGGAGCAGGGCAATATCGGCCCCCTTGGCCCCCCGAGGGGCGACGGCTTGAAAGGGCGGAACCTGCTCGAACTCCAGAGGCAGGCTTTTTCCTACCACCTCCAACACTCAGTGATCCGTGGTGATAGCGGACCAGGCGGAAAGGAAGTGGCGGAGCCATCCCCCCACGGGGGGAACCCCGGGGGGAGTGACGAGGTTGGGGCCGGCACCCCTCAACCCGTCACTGGGCAGGCTTGGAGGAAGAACCGGCCGAGGGACCTCCCAGGCCTTTACCTCCTTGCTTCCTGTTGGAGGAAGTCGTCGGCTTGGGCTTGGGACGCCAAGCGCGAGCCTGCTGGCCCTGTTGCTGGTGCTGCTGGGCCGGTCGAGGAGCAGGGACCGAAGGACGAAAGGACTTCTGCTGCTGACAGTGGCCTTTGTCCCTCTGGGCGGAGGTGACCGAGTCCAGAGTGGCACTGGACTTCTCGATCCGCTGGAGGTGTCCCTCCACTCCAGGGCCAAAGAGGTCGGTCCCCAAGAAGGGGACGTCCGCCAACTTGTGCTGGGTATCTGCCGTGAAGGTGGATATCCTCAGCCACGCCCTGTGTCACATGGCCACCGCGGCCACTACTGACCTGGCACAGGAATCACCTATGTCCAGAGCAGTCTGGAGCTGCTGCTTCGCCACCGCCCTACCCTGGTCCCACACCTGGCGGACCGTGGTCTGCAGGTCAGGCGGGAGATGAGGAACAACCTCATCCAGGGAGCCCATGAGGGCGTGGGAGAAGTGTGCCATCAGCACGGCCGAGCTGGCCTGTCGGAGGCCAAGGGAGGACGCAGCGTACACCTTGCGCCCGGCAAAGTCCAGCTTTTTGGACTCTTTGTCGGGGGTTTGTCCACATCCTGAGCGTTATCGGAACGCCGGAAAACGCTGTCGGTGACTAACCCTCGGCAGAGGGGTGTTCTGAGAAACCGGGTGAAGAGCCGGAAGGGAACACATACTTCCTGGCCATCCTGGCCGAGGGCGCAGGACAGGAAGCAGGCCGCTGCGAAAGCTCCAAGGTTGGGCCGACAATGGCCTCAGCCACCAGAAAGGCCTCCATGGGAGAATCCCCTCGGTCCAGAATCTCCTTTAGGGGATAGTTGGCCCGTTTGGACACGGGCTCTAGCTGCATCCCAGTGGACTCTGAGATGAGTCGAAGCAGACCCAAGAGGACGATGGGCTATCGTCCACTGACTGGCCCCCGGAGGACTCCAGATCGCACTGCCTGGAGAACAGGGAGGAATAGTCGTCTGATTCCGAAGAGTCTGCGAAGAGCTGCCTCGGCCCTGAGCCACCCTCCACCTGCCGAGGACAGTCGGAAGTGAGGGTGACCGACAACCTGTGGGGCAGGCCATGACCCGAACGAGAATTCTTGGTCGGTGCCCCCGACTTCGGTTGTGGAGGCGGAGGTTCCACCACAGTCGGTGGACCAGCTGGTTTCAGCTTAGCAACCGGCCCTGGAGCGGGCAACTTGACTGGAACGAGTGGTTGCTTCGGGCGTTCAGGCGACAGCCACTTGATGGCCGGGGTAGGCTTAGGCCCGGATAACAGCAACTGCTGCCACATAAGATCCTCGTAGCACCGGCGCAACTTGCACCACAGCCTCTCCTCACCAGAGGAGGAGGACGAGGAAGAACGGCGTCGCCGCTTACTTCGGTAACGAGACCGAGACCGCCGATGTCGGCAGGAACGGCTGGACCGAGAAGAGGTCCGAGACCGAGACCTCGGGGACCGAGGGTGGTCTGGGAAGGGCGGGAATACCCGCCTTTCCTCGCTCGAACTTTAACCGGACCGCAGTCCCAAGGAGCAGGCAGATCCTCTGTATCCACCGGGGGAACCGGTGAAGTAGGGTTGTCGGCTTCTCCAGTCGACAGCCCATCTAACGGATCGAGAAAAATCTTGACTTCGTCGATGGGAGTCTCGGCAGGCTGGCCTGACGGGGGCACCGTGAAGCCAGCGGCCTCAGTCGCAACCACGACCGAAGTCGACGGTCGGCTGCCCGGGGAAGGGGACCTCTCCCGCTCCCACGAACGCCAACGGTGGGACTTACCTTTCGACTCCCTTTTCTTGGGCCGAGAAGAATGTCCCGAAGGCCCCTCTCCTTTCGTGGAAAGGGACTGGCAAAGCTCCTTGAACGAAGCTGTATACGAGGAACTCAGAGAGAGCGGGATAAATGCCGTGGCCGAGGAGGAGGAGGATGCGGCCTGGGCCGCCTCCTCCTCGAGGGCGATCATCTGCTCGAGCTGCTCAGCTGAGCCAGCCGCCGCGGACACCACCCAACGAGCCTCTTTGGATTTTACTGGCAGAAAACGTTTCTCGGGGCGCCCGAGCTTCAAACGGGCAGCGCGATCATCCAGAACGATGGCCGAGAAAGAACAGCACAACTTGTAAGCCTACGGGTCATGATCTAGGCCTAAACAGTAGACGCACGTGGAGTGCGGATCCGTCCTGGACATTTTCTGCCCGCAAGGGCACCTCCGAAAGCCGGGAACAGATTTGTCCATCGCAGCCGCAAGGGAAGATGAAGACCTAAGTTTACAAAACTTCAAAACCAATTTCGGTCGAACCGAAGAATTAGGATCCAGTCTAAAACGCACAGCGCTAAGGAGGGAACCTGAGCTTCCAAGCGGTAAGGAAGATCTGGCGTCATGGGGCGGAGCCAAGAGTTTTACCACCCGGGTGGGTGGGAGGAGCCAGCTTGAAGACCTTCCGGCAAGAATTAAAGCGGCAAGGATACCTGCCAGAGAGTGTGGATGAACAACATATCCATGTCCCTAGAACCTCCATTTTCATCAAAGAGATGGTGCATCTCACTAGAAAACACCAGGCCCTGGAATGAGTGAGCAAAACTTGGAAAGTTCTGCGTTCAATAGGGAGGCAAACATATCGAGATCTGGATGAAACCACAGGTCGAATACATCTTCAACTGACGACTGGTTTAGTTCCCACTCGTGAGTCTTGGACTGTGTGCAGCTGAGACTGACCGCTAGGATGTTCTGGACACCCAGGACATGAACTGCAGCAAGGGAGATCTGATGCAGAATCACCCAGTTCCAAACTCACATCGCTTTCCTGCAAAGAGGATAGGAGCGAGTGCCCCCTTGTTTGTTCAGGTACCAGACCACGCACATATTGTCTGTCTGGACCAGCAGTGGACCCGGACTGAGGAGGTGCTGAAAGGCCTGTAGAGCGTACAACACCGCCCGCATCTCCAACACACTGATGTGTAGAGAAAATTCCAATTAAGACCACATCCCTTGGGTCCTGTGGGTCTCTGGATGAGGCCCCACAACCCAGCCCTGAAGCATCTGTGGTCAGAATCTAGATGGGAGGTAGGGACTGAAAAGGAACTCCCTTGCAGAGATCCTGCCACCACAGGAGATCCTGACACATTGATTCGAAGACCAGGACTGTGTGATCAAGGTCGTTCGACCTCTGGTCCCACTGAACTCTGAGCGTCCACACTGCGATATTCGCATGTGAAGCCTGGCTAGAGGAACAGTCTAAATGGCCACTGCCATAAGGCCAAGGAGGTGCAGCACTGACCTGGCCGAAATCCAACAACTGGAAGCCACCAGCCATGCCTGCCATTGTAAGGTTTTCGCCCTGTCCAGGGGAGGAAAACCCGATCCTGGGCCATATCCAGCACCACCCCAATGAACTGCAGGTGCTAGGAGGTAATAAGGTGAGACTTGGGGTAGTTCACCATGGCCCCCACTCAGCCAAACAGGTCCAGGGTAGCCGAAATGAAAAGTTCCAGCAGTTTCCTCAATGGAGCAGAGATCAGCCAGTTGTCTAGGTACGGGAAGATATAGTGGTTCTGGCGCCTCAAGGCCACTGCCACTACCGCCAGGCACTTGGTAAAAACCCTGGGTGCAGAGGACAGGCCAAAGGGGAGGGTCTTGAACTGGTAGTGTTCCCCCTGAAAGGAAAACCTAAGGTAGTGGCGGAGGGCTTGAAAGACAGGTATGTGCAGGTATGCCTCCTGCATGTCCAGGGCGCAGAGCCACTGTCCCCTGTGTAGCAACAGGCAGTAGGCATGGAAGGGTCAGCATTCAAAATCTTTTGTACTCCATGTACAGATTTAGGGTGCTGAGGTCCAGTACTGGAAGCAGATCTCCAGTCTTTTTGGGAACCAGGAAGAAGTCGTCAGAGTAGTACCCTTTTCCTGCCTGATTTAGAGGAACGGGCTCTATGACTGCTTTCTGCAGAAGAGCCTCCATCTCTAATAATATGAATGTGTGCCCTTGGGTAAAAGGATTGACCCGGAGGGTTGTCTGGGGTCTGTCCAGAAACTCCCAATGTGTCAGCCCGAGAGACTAGTTGGAAGGACCCACGATTCTGCGGTAACTGCCTCCCACCCTGCCAGATGACCGCCGAATCTTCTGCCCACCAGTTCCTCCAACTGAAGAGGAGGAGGGGAGGTGGACCGTAAGTCAAGAGGTGGAGGGAGGGTTGGGGAGGCCTGCCCCTGAAGCCCTCTGGTTCTTGGCTGGGGGGTGGCCTCAGCAGAGAGGGCCAGACGTTTGGACTAACATCTGGCCTGTTGTTGCTGTTTTGTCTGCCATCTCTGCTGGTGACAAAAAGGTTGTCTTGATTTATAGCCTGTGCAGGACATAGTTTGCACCAAATGTAGTACCTTCCCTATTCTGGAACTTTGTGATGATGTCTTGTGCATCTCTTCCGAAGAGGACAGAACCCCAGAGGGGTGCATCTTGGATGGCAGCCTGGACATCAGCAGCCATCCCAGAAACTCCCAAGAATATCTCCTCAGTCAGACAGCAGTAACTGTGCCCTTAGCCGAGGAGTCAACAGCGTCATAAGTCGCTCTGAGAGAGTGACGACAGGTGACTTTAGCTGACCTAATGGTGTCACATAGCATTTTCTTCACCTCAGAGTCCAGCATGGCCTCAATGACAGGCTCTATCTGAGAAAGAGATTTTTGGTAAACCAACATGTGTCACATAGTTTAGGGCTCACATGGTCAAGGTAGATGTCAAATAAAAATTTTCACCAAAGTGATCTAGCTGCCTCAGCTCCTTATGAGGAGGAGCGGTGCTCATATGTCATATGCTCAAGCTTAGCGGATCGGTCATGTGCCGTGTTACTGACTACCGAGTCCGCTTTTGGGTGGATGCTAAGGTGGTCCTTGCCCTGTGGGGTATAATAAATCCTGTCTGTCTTTTTGGCAATGGCTGGAATGGATGAAGGCATTGACCAAACAGTAGAGGCTAAGTCCTCAGGAGGCTCCAACCAGGGAGGCGTGAGGATTGGAGATTGGCCGAGCATTTGGACATGCCTGACCTATCTCTTCCTTTTGGGGTCCTGATCGCCAGTCTTCCACTCATAGGCCTCCGCAATATTTTTTGAGAAGGTCCATGAAGGAGGGATCCTCCAGAGGAGACTTTGGAGACTCCTTAGTCTTGGGCTTGTCTGGTGGAGGTGTCTCATAGCCACAGACTGAGGAAGAGGAGTCAGATTCAGAGTCCAAGTCCGACGAATGAATTGGAACTGGAGACATAACCCCGGGATGAGGAACCTCCTTAATGGGGATAGGGGGCCTGCCCTTGTCAGCATTGGTAGCCGAGCCCTTAGTCAGACTTGACGTGGAAGGGTGGGATTCCACCAGCGATGGAGACCGATGCATCAGAGCCGGGCGTGATGGAGTAGAGACCGCTACTGGCTGATGACTGTCCAATTCGGAGACTAACTGAGACTTAGTCTCCTTACACCAAGACTGGAGGATTGCTCTGAAGTCCACTTGAGATTGCGTAGACTGAGGTGGGGGTGGTGGAGGCTGGTGGAGGCTAGTAGACCAGCTGAAAACCGGAGCCATAGCCCAGCGTCTGGTATCCTGGTGTCTGGTACCCAGATGGCAGATATCCCAGCGTATGGTAATGAGGCAAAAAGCCCGGCAACAGATACCCTAACAAAGGGAGTCCTGGCACCTGGTACCCCAGCGGAAGGTATCCAGGAGTATGATAGCATGGCGTGTGGTAGCCATGCATTAGAAAATTTGTCGATGGCCCTGACAAAAGAGCCATAGGGCCAGACGCAGGACCCTGAGCAGGCTTTAAAGGCGGGTTAGAAGAACCCGAGGGTAAGCCCTGCATCGGCACGGAGGGACCCTCCAGAGGCGGTGGGCTCTGTCAGGACAGCTGGTGATGAAGGGTCCAGAGGGTCTGCCAGGAGGTTCGTGTTGAGGCCCAGTTGCGACCTGAAGTAGTATCTTCAGGTTGATGTCCCTCTAACTCTGGCTCCTGGTGCTCAGGGTAAGCCAAAGGGGGAGAAAAACTACCCAGGTGGAGCAAACCCTCCAGGGTAGGCTACGGCCAAAGCGACAGCAGGCGCTGATGATCAATGTTGGACCCCCCTTCAGGGCCCGACGAAAGTGCCTTGGCTGAGTGGGCTTCGGAATAAAGCAGATATCCGGCTTATCAGCCGTGGCTGGGCGGTCACTGGAGTCCCCGGCGGCCGACTTAGCCTGGGCTGGGTGCTCGTCAGGGGCTCAGACAAGTGACTTAGCCCCACCAACAGACAGACCCTTTGGTTTTTAGGTGCCTAAGAGTGGCTGAAGCCTCAAACTCTGCTGAGGCAACCACCCCTACCGAGATCAGTGGCGGCAGGGGGGGACCAAGGGCTGTTCCTGGGAGGTTGAAGTAAGCTTGTCAGAGGAGGCACTTTTCCCGGAGGAAGAAGGCCATTGATCGTCCGTGGCCTCTGGAGGGATTCGTGGGTGGAAAGGGGACCTATCCTGGCCCTCGTGCTTCTCCTCCTCCTTCCTTTACTTGCGTCGGTGCGAGTCCAATGACTGGGAAGAAGAGGCACTCCACAACTTCTGCAACTCCACCATCTATGCTATTTTTAACTTCAAAATGTGGGCCTCTAGGGCTTTCTGCCTGCATTTCCATGTGGGATGACTGAAATTCAGGCAGGTCTCATAGTCCTCAGTCTGGTGTTCTGGGCTCAGGCAGAAGAGGCAGAGGGAATAGTTGTCCTTATACGGGAGTTGCGTGCCACAGGAATCACACTTATACTTATGTGGCTCTGAAGGTGATGGAGAAGACATACACAAAAATTATTTTACTGGAACGGTAGAAAAGTAAAAGAAATCCAAAAGATGTATACTCATCCAAAATGGGGGTTGAACTGTAGCATCATTCTCCGCAAGGTCTGATGTGCACTGGTCGACAACGGGAAAGAACTGCAGGGCGGGCCTGGGACTGCCCACTATACAGGGTCACGCTGACGTCTGTCACGTGATGTCGGTGGACGGTTCCCCTCCAGACACTGCTAGCTAAAGTTTTCCATGTGGTCCTGATGCCAGGAGGCTCAGTCCTAATAGTTATTAGCTACTGCAAAAGCCCTCTCAAAGTAAGATCTAAAAATATTATAAGCATGAATCTTAGGATGTCAAATACGTTTTTGCTAAAAACCAAAAACTATATGATGAAATGTTTTTGCCAACTAATAAATACTGCTACTTTAAGTAAAATCTCACAGATAAAATGTTTTTCATATATCTCCCCCCAAATTAGAATGCTCGGGGTAGTACACCGGAAGTTGAATCGACTGGTTCAATGTAAATTCTGAAACCACTTTTGGCAAGAACTGAGGGTTGGTACAAAGAGCCACACTGTCTCTATGATAAATTAAGTAAGGCTCGTTACAAATTAGGGCCTGAAGCTTGGAAATCCTTCAAGCAGAAGCTACTGCCACTAAAAAGAGCGCTTTCCAGGACAAGTAATGCATATCACAGGAACCAGCCGGTTCAAACGGTGGCAGATGCAATTTTTCTAAACTACAATTAAGGTCCTAAGGAGGCGCAGGGCTGCGCACTGGGGGTTTTAGGTGGAGGATTCCTTTGAGAAAGGTTTTGGAAACCTCCAACTGAGCCACTGTTTTGCCCTCCACCAGAATGTGGTAGGCAGAAACAGCAGACAGATGTACCTTCAGAGAAGAGTAGCTCAGGCCTAAGTCACAGAGGTGCAGGAGAAACTCCATAATGTGAAGAACTAGACACAAAAAGGGGTCCCAACCCTTCAAGGTGGCCCAAATGGAGAAGCACTTCAACTTCATGGCACAGATAGTCCTCGTAGATGGCTTTCTCCACCAGGACCTGCACCACTCTGGAAGGGACTCCAAATCATGAACCAGCTGTTTCCTGAGGTGCAAGGCGTGAAGGTGAAGGGATTTCAACCCTGGATGGATCAGAGTGCCCCCCTCCTGGGTCAGGAGATTGTAGCAGAGGGGCAGAGGAACCAGGGGTTCCACTGCTAGCTGCTGAAGAAGCAGAAACCAAACTAGCGAGGCCAAAAGGGGGCAATCACAACCATGTGGGCCCCTTCTGCTCGGAGCTTGAGTTTGAGCAGCACCCTCTGCAGGACCGGAAAAGGAGGGAAGGCATACAAAGGCCCCCCTGTCCCCCTTCCGCTTGGAGCTTGAGTTTGAGCAACACCCTCTGCAGGCCCGGAAAAGGAGGGTAGGCGTACAAAAGCCTCCCTGTCATCAAAAAACACCATGCCCGGGAGCGAGTAAACAAAATTTAGGATGTTTTGCATTGTACGGGGAGGTGAACAGATCCAGGTCAAAAATGTAGTCAACCCCCTCTTGCTTGAGCTCCCACTTGTGGGCTCTTACTCTGGTGCAGCTGGGACTGTCTGCAAGGACGTTTTGCATACCCGGTACATGAACTGCTGTGAGGTGAATCCAATGCAGGCCTGCCCAGTTCCACACCCACACTGCCTCCCTGCAGAGGGGATACGAGAGCATGCCTCCTTGCTTGTTGAGGTACCAGACTACACACGTTGTCCGACTGAACCAATAGTGTGCACTGGTGGAGCAGGTGCTGGAATGCTTTAAGGGCATACAGAATCGCTCTCCTCTCCAACACATTTATGTGCAGGGAGAGCTCTAACTTGGATGACCGACCCAGAGTTTTGTGGTTCCCCAGGTGAGCACCCCAACCCATCCCTGATGCATCTGTGCTCAGGGTGGGAGGAGGGGACTGGAAGGGAACCCCTTTGGTGAGACTTGCAAGATCCTGCCACCATAAGAGATCCCTTTGCTACAGGCAGGATATCAACCTCTCTATTAGAAATAAACAAATGTTTCCAAGACTTTTATAAAAAATGATATACTCCCGATATTAACCCAACACAACAGGAAATAGCTTTTTTGACAATCTTCCTTTAAGCCCACTATCTGATACCTTAAAAATATGATAGATAAACCTCTTGGCATAGAGGAAATTAAAACAATAAAACAACAGCTTCAAAATAGAAAGACTCCTGGCCCCGATGGCTTTACGGTAGAGTTCTATAAAGCTTTCTCAGGTATTATTTCCCAATTGCTGCTTCAAATATTCAACGATATTAAAAATAAAGAGTCACTTCCTGAATCTATGAAAGAATCTACAATCATTCTTATGTTAAAGAATAATACAGATCCTCTAAAATTTGGATCATATAGACAGATTGCACTACTAAACAGACTATAAAATCATAATGAAGATCTGGCAAACAGACTGGCAGAACATGTTCAATCCGTCGTACATCCAGACCAAACTGGGTTCATACTGGGGAGACTGCTAACAACAAATATTACTGAAGTAACAGCTCAATCAGAAATAGCAATAATTTCTCTCAATGCTGAAAAACCATTTGATCGCGTGTATTAGCTTTTCTATTAACAAATCTAACCAGGATGAACTTCTGGGACAGGTTCATATGATGGACTGGCATGGTTTATAAAAATCCACATGCCAGAATTAAAACGAACACCAACTTGTCAGAGACTATTTATTTCTATTTAGTTTGTGTTTACCGGGTAAGTGCACTAGACAGAAACTGCCTATTTTCAGGCACGACCCAGGAGAAATACAACGTCAGATAACATAGGACAGTGCAGTACAATCTGACAGCAGAACACAACATAACTTCAAAAGAAGATACAACAGCATCAGGTCACAAGGAATAGTGCAGTGTATACAGTCAGCAGGACACTACGTTATTACCATAAGACATTTTTGGGGTAAGCAGTGTTGTAGTAGGAAGCAGTTGACTAGGCAACCTTATAGCTAAAGCAAGTGACTAAGTGCTAAGGTTTAAGTGGATGGGTTGCCTAAAAGTATTTACCTCCATAGGGGTCTTCGCTAGGGCTACCCGCTATCCCCACTACTTTTTTCGATTTTCACTGAATCTTTAGCCACATTAAGAAGAAGTAACAATCAAAAGGCATAAAAATTAATGAAACATTCTATAAAATATTATACTTATTTATTTGTATTTATTTTTTATTTATTTAGGAAATCGGAATTACAACCCTTTGAGTCATATACGAAGATGATGTGCTTGTATTTTTGGATAAACCTAAAGAAAAGGGTGGGGTTTTAGTTTATCTAACAGAAAATTGTGGCAGAATGTCTGGTTATAGGTTAAATTGGGAAAAATCGGAGTGTATTCATAATGGTCCTGAAATATGTAATCCTTCCACACTCAAATTCTACAGTTAAGTCAGAAATAAAATACTTAGGTGTTACACTGACCAAAGGTAAACCAATTATTTCACTGGAAAGTAGTTATGTGAGAACTTAGCTTAACAGTAGATCTTCGAGAGAGGTTCAAGCAGTAGGGCACAGCCATTAGTACTGCACCTCCTGGCATCAGGATCACACGGCAAACTTTTGCTAGCACTGTCTGGCGGAGGACTGCCCACCCGACGTCACGTGGCTGTCAGAGTGACCCTATATAGCAAGAAGTCCCTGTGCCCGCCTTCCAGTTCTCCCACCAGAGACCCAGAGTGAGTGCAACAGGAGAAGCAGATAAAATTCTTGTAGCCCAAACCAGAATAGCCTGCAAGAGCATGCAGAAAACTGGGGGAAGGAGGGTGGGGAAAAAGGTGACCTACTGCAGGAACCTCTCTCGAATATCTACTGTTATGGTAAGTTCTTACGTAACTGTACTATCTTACTTCGACTGGGTTCCTGCAGTAGGTCATAACCATTAGGACTGAATCCAAAGCAGTCAAACTCAGTAAGACAAACTGAAGCATGGGAGGAGGAAGTTCTGCAGAAACACCAGAGCAGGTCTAGGATAGAAGGCCCTGCAGGACGGCTAGGCCAAAACTCGCCCTACGCCTAGAGGCAATGTCTGGACTGTAATGCTTAGTGAAAGTGTGGACTGAACTTCCAGGTTGCTGCAGCACAAATTTCAGCTGCAGAAACATTCTTGAGGAAAGCCGTGGAAGCAGCCATATCCCAAGTAGTGTGACCTCTGACCTCCCCAGGAAGAGGTTTGCTGTACTTTTGGTAACAGAAATGGATGCAGTTGGCCAACCATTTGGACAAGCACTGCTTAGAGACTGCAGACCCCAGAGTCTTGGGGGCGAAAGAAACAAACAACTGATTTGATTTACAGATGTCCTTGGTCCTGTTAATACAGTTATGTAAAATCCTATGCACATCTAATGCGTGCTGGAGATCATCACCCCTATCTGAATAAGTAGGGTAGTACACCAGCAGATCAACAGTTTAATTTCAGCTGAACCACCTTGGGAAGAAATTTAGGATTTGTGCACACAGCCATCTGGTCTCTCTGAAAAATTAAATAAGGCTCCTTACACATCAGGGCCTTAAGCTCGGAAATCCTCCGAGCAGAAGTAACTGCAACTAAAGAGAGTGCTTCCTAGGACACATAGCGCATCTCACAGCTTACTGCTGGTTCAAAAGGGGGCAATGTAAGCTTCTCCAAAATAAAATTCAAATCCCAAGGTAGAGGGCAGGGTCGAGGATGAGGGGCTTCAAGCGGAGGATCCCTTTCAGAAAGGCTTCTGAGACCTCCAACTGAGCAAGCATTTTCCCGTCCACCAATGTGTGATAGGCAGAGATAGTGGACAGGTAGACTTTCAACAAAGAGTAGTTGAGTAATGAGTCAGACAGGTGCAAGAGGTACTCCATCACCTGGGGCTCCGGGAAAGAAAAGTAGTCCCACCCCTTTGAGGCCACCCAAATGGAAAACCGTTTCCATGTCATAGCGTAAGTAGACCTAGTGGAAGGCTTTCTGACCTCCACCAGTACTTGGGCGACTCTGAGACTCCAAAGTGTGACGCAATTAGTCTCAAGGAGCCACGCAGGAAGGTGTAAGGACCTGAGGCCCAGATGCACCAGTCTGCCCTGATCCTGTGTAACAGGTTGTGCCAAAGAGGCAGAGGTATTGGGGGGTTCCACAGCCAGCTGCTGCAGGAGTGGATACCAGATCTGCCTGGGCCAGAAGGGGGTGATCAGCAACATTTGAGCCCCTTCTGCCTGAAGCTTCAGCAGAAGTCTCTGCAGAATGGGAAAAGGAAGGAAGGCATACAGGTACCTCCCTGTCCAACAGAGATAACGTGTCTAGCCAGATAACACCAGGCCCTTGAATGAGCAAGCAAAACTTGGGAAGTTTTGTGTTGAATGGGGAGGCGAAGAGACCTACTGCTGGATGCCCCCCAGCGGTGGAACAGATGTTATGCCACTTCCTGGTATAGTTCCCATTCGTGAGCTTGGGCTGAAGTGTGACCGAAGGCTGTCCGCCAGGACACTGTGAACGCTTGGAACGTGCATGGCCATGAGATGTAGACCATGCTGGACTGCCCAGTACCAGACCTGCATCGCCTCTCTGCACGGGGGATACGAGTAGGTGCCTCCCTGCTTGTTAATATACCAGCCCACGCACATGCTGTTGGTCTGTCCAAGCAGTGCTCCTGTAGAAAGTAGGGGCTGGAAGGCCTGATGGGCGTACAGGACCGCCCTCATCGCCAGAATGTTTATGTGGTGAGAGAATTCCAGCTGGGACCATGTCCTTTGGGTCTGGTGGGCTCCCAGATGGGTTCCCCAACCCAGATCCGATGCATCGGTGGTGAGGGTTCAAGGGGGGGGCCTGAAGGGTGTCCCCCGAGAAAGGTTTAAAGGATGCTGCCACCATAAGAGGTCCCTCTTGAGTGCACTGGACACTAGGATAGGATGATCCAGGTTGTCCGTACACTGTTCCCACTGGACCCTTAACAACCACTGTGTAACCCTCACATATGCAGCCTGGCCAAGGGGACCGCAGAAATGGTCGCTGCCATCAAGCCGAGGAAGCATAAAAAACACCATAGCTGGGGCATGGTTGGAGGAGGCTACCAGATTGGCTTGCTCCTGCAGAGTATCCACCCTGTCCGATGGAAAGAAGGCCTTGCCCTGGACCATATCCAATACCGCCCCAATGAATTGGTGGTGTTGGGAGGAAACCAGAAATGACTTGGCGTAACTGACAGGAATACCCAGTCATGCAGCTATAGGAACACGTAGATTCCCTGGCAGCGGAGTGAAACTGCCACCACCGATAGGCACTTGGTAAAAACCCTGGGTGCTGAGGAGAGGCCAAAAGGGGGGGCTTTGAATTGGAAGTGCTCCCGTTGGAAAAGAAATCGTAGGAAGCAGCAGTGGCCAGGGAAGACTGGAATGTGCAGGTAAGCGCCCCGCATGTCCAGTGCACAGAGTCAGTGGTCTGTCTGGAGCAAGGACAGGAGTCCCTGGATAGTCAGCATGCAGAACCTTTTGTATTCTACATAAAGATTCAGCTGGCTGAGGTCCAAAATGGGCCTGAGGTCGCCCGTCTTTTTGGGGACGAGGTAGGAATGGGAGTAGTACCCTTTTTCCTCTCTGTGCCCAAGGTACTGGCTCTATAGCTGAGGTCTGTAGCAGAGCCTGGATCTCGTCCCTTACCAGAGACACATGATTTGAGGGATAATGAGATTGGCCTGGAGGAGAGTCTGGAGGCCTTTCCAGAAACTCAATGGCGTGCGCTCTTGCTACGAGTTGTATGACTAAGGAATTCGGCATGATGCCCTGCCACTCTGCAACGTGCAAGGGCAAATGTTCCACACTGCTGGGAGGTGGGTGGGGGGCTGTAGGAGTCAGAAGGTGGAAGAGTGGGAGGGAAGGGTTCCTCCTGCGGCTCGCTGGGTCTTGGAGGCAGGGGGAGAAGTGCTGGTGGACCCCAATGCTCTCCTTTTAGTGTGGCACCTAGTGAAGGGTTGGTTGCTTGCTCCGTGCTTCTGCTGGTACAGAAAGGGCTGTTTGGACTTGAAGCCCCCAAAAAATACATGGACCTGACAGACCTCAGGGCCTGCCTGCTGTCCTGGAGGCCCATTATTATATCCTTAGTGTCTACCCAGAAGAGGACGGGGGCCTCAAAAGGGGGCATCTTGTATGGCTGCCTATACATCTTGGGAAAGCCCAGAAATACACAGCCAGGTGTGATGCCTAAGGCAGACTGCCATGGCAGAGAAAAGAGCTACTGCATCTATGGAATCGTAAGTGGCTCTCAGTGTGTCTCTACATGAGAACTTTGACAAACGCATGGCCTTGGTGAGTTCCACCTTAAGGTCGGAGCCCTCCACAGTCTCAAGCCTAGCCTCGAGTTGAGCTATAGTGGCCTTCCGATAGGACACCATGTGTGCAATGTAGTTCAAGGAATGTAAAGCACATGTAGAAGAGACACAGACCTTGCGCCCAAACTGATCCAATTGCATCGACTCCTTATCAGGAGGGGAGGCACTCATATGTTTGGGTTTGGAAGTACGATCGTGAGCCGCAGCCATCATGATAGAATCTGCCCTAGGTTGGGAAAAGAGATAGGTGCGCCCGGCGCATGTGCGGCGTCTGTCCATCTTTTGGGGACAGCCAGGATTGAGGAGAGGTAACTGCCAAAAGTGGAGGGTAAGATCCTCATGGGGGGCAGTCTAAGGAAGAATCTGAATGGGAGACGCCTCTGCCAGGTCTAGGTACTCTGCGAGACGCTTGCGTTAAGGGTCTTGCTCCTCCACACTCCATCTGTTGGCCTGCTGGAGGATACAGAAGAGTTCAGTGAAGGAGGGGTCCTCAGGAGGAGACTTGGGTGACTCCTTACCCTTGGCCCCTGTGGTTCCCGATAGTTCTCCGGAAGACTAGGTGGAAGAGTCTGCCTCCGACTCAGAGGCCCCCCCCCCCCCCGTCAGATGTCCTAGCCCCGGTTAATATGATCTCCTAAACCTCCCCTCCTAAAATGGCAGAATGGTTTGTCCTTCGAGATCCCACAGGTGACAAGGAGCAGGGGTTGGGGGTAGCCACCGGGGCCAGCAGTCTCTTGTCCAAGTCTGATACCAGCTGGGATCTGGCCTCCTGCTACCAGGTCTGAAACATGGCCCAAGGTCCTGCTGAAGTTGAGGCTGAGGAGGCTAAGTAAGAGACCCATCCCCGAATACTGAGAGGAAGGGTACCCTGGGACCTGAAATGGGGCAGAGCATAGCTCGGTGCTCGATGCCCAGGGTAGTAGCCATGGACGAAAGGTGCTGACGTCAGGTAATCTAGCGTCGGAAAGCCTGTGTATTAGCAGAACTGTTATTAGTGAGTCTCTGAGCACAGGAGAGATCCCAGAAGACTGGAGAAGGGCTCTTGTGATCCCGCTCCACAAGAGTGGTAGCAGGGAGGAGGCAGGGTACTACAGACCAGTCAGTCTTACCTCAGTAGTGGGCAAGATTATGGAGACACTCCTTAAGGAAATGATAGCACAACACCTGGAATCCATAGGGGCACAGGATCCAAGACAGTATGGGTTGATAACAGGAAGGTCCTGTTTAACTAATCTCATAGATTTCTTTGACTGGGTACCCAGAGTGGTGGACCAAGAGGGTGCAGCTGATGTTGCCTACCTTGACTTCAGCAAAGCTTTCGATACTGTTCCACATAGAAGATTGATTAATAAGCTGGGTAGGCTCGGGGTGGGTCAGAAGTTGGTCAACTGGGTGGCACACTGGTTAGCGGGCAGAAAACAAGAGTCGTGGTAAACAGTACACAGTCAGAAGAGAAGCAAGTCACAAGTGGGGTACCTCAGGGATCAGTCTTGGGGCCAGTCCTCTTCAATATCCTCATCACTGACATTGCAGATGGACAGGAGGGTAAGGTTTGTTTGCAGATGACACCAAAATCTGCACCAGAGTAGATGATCCAGTGGGGTGGGCAGAATGAGAAGAGATCTGGATAAACTGGCAAAATGGTCGGAAGAGTGGCAACTGGGGTTTAACACAAAGAAGTGCGAGATCATGCACATAAGGAAGAGAAACCCCTGAAGCCATATATAGGCTGGGAGGAGAGCTGCTGGCAATCACAAGGCAAGAAAAAGACTTGGGCATCATCATTATAAATTACCTGAAATCATCCAAGCAGACCACTAAAGCAGTAGGTAAGGCTAGAGGGATGTTGGGGGGTATTAGTAGAGGTATCGCAAGTCATAAGACAGAGGTAATAATCCCTCTTTACAAGACACTGGTTAGGCCCCATCTGGAGTACTGTGTGCAGTACTGGAGGCCGCACCTGCACAAGGGCATTAACAAAATAGAGGCAGTTCAGAGAACAGCAACCACAATGGTGCAGGGACTGCATCAGAAAACATATGAGGACAAATTAACGGAGCTCATTATGTATACCCTAGAGCAAAGGAGGGAGAGAGGTGAAATGATTGAAACATTCAAACATCTTAAGGGCATTAACAAGGTGAAAGAGTCTAACATGTTTCAATATAAGAAAAATAGCAGGACAAGAGGACACAGCATGAGATTAGAGGGAGGTCGATTAAGGGGTGATGTGAGAAAGTTCTTTTTCACAGAAAGGGTAGTGGATGTATGGAACCGCCTACCTCAGGAAGTGGTGGATATGAACACAGTGCAGGGCTTCAAACAGGCATGGGGTAGGCATAAGTGAGCAATACAGAGGAGTATGAATAGACAGGCCATTGACAGAATAAAGGCCTATACCACATTCTTAAGGTAGAAAGAATGGGCAGACTGAATGGGCCTTGTGGTCCTTATCGGCCATTAACTTCTATGTTTCTGTGTACTGTGGGTAGCTCAAAGAGGGACCCTGGGGATGCCATGCTGGTATAGAGGAGGTCTTTGAGGCATCGAAGGGGGAGGCTGGGTGGAAGGACCTGGAAAGGTGTCCGGCACCAGATAAGCTGATGTCCGGACTTCTGGCGTCTGGTTGGCTGGCATCAGGGGAAGCTGCAGGGGTCCTGACGGAGGCTCCGATGGGAGGTTACGGAAAAGGTCCAATGGGGCACCAGGTGTTGGAGGGACCCCTGGCGTCGGGGCAAAAGTAGGGCCCAACAGGGGGCGGAAGGTCACTGGAAGTCTGTGTCGGGACCGACTCCGTTAAGATTCCCAAGGAAAGGATCAGTGGGAGTCTCGAGGGGGGGAGGGTACCTGCACTGGAGAGGTGAAGGAAGGACCACATCCAGGGGACCAACTTCCCCCTCCATCCCAAATTTAGGGCCAGGAACGGGAGGTTCCACTGGTGAAGGTGGAGGGGAAGACTCCTGCTCAGGAGTAACCTGGCTGAATGGCTGACCAGGGGAGGCCAGTGAGCTCGGCCAGGCGGGTGAACCGGCATCAGACCAGACAGGTGAGCTTCGACCAGCAGTCGCCAGGGTCCCCAGCGGCTGACTTCCCGGACATTAGAGGAAGAAAGACTGCCGTGCGCTCAGAGAGCGAGCCCCGACTGTCTTGTCTGCTACTAATGCCGCGAGGGTTCCTCTAAGCGGAACTGGCCTAATAAAGACCAGGCGGTATCTAGTAGAACCGGAGTGTGGCTTACCGGTGCAGACCGTGCGACCGCCGGAGGCTCTGGCGGGAGACTTATCAGTCGAGGATAAAGGTTTGGAGCCAGTTTTAATGGGCTTGAAAGTAGAAGAGGTACTGGTAGAACCGGTGGAACAAGCCTGGACTGTCAGCAAGGAAGGCGACGGAGGAGCAGCCTTGTCCATCGAGTAGACCATGGTCTTGGGCCTGGCGGCCTTGCTGAAAGAGACCCCTCCCGGTCCTCCAGGTGCTCCCACTCCCAGTGCTTCTCTTTATCTTTCTTTTTGTGCTCCAAAGAGAGTGAAGAAGCAGATTCCCTCAGCTTTTGCTCCTCCTGTTCTAAGCAGGCCATCCTGGACTTAAGATGGGCTTCCAGTGTCTGTTGCCTGCATTTGCACACGGCCGGGTTGAAAGGCTTGCAATCTGGACAGGCCTCTGTGTCATGTCCCAGGCCTAGGCAGATGAGACCGAGCTTACGGCCATCCTTGTGAGGGATCTGCATGCCGCACTTCTCACACTTCTTGGTCTTCAGAGTCTTGGGTGGAGAAGACATAAAACTGCAGAAAACAAACTATTTTTGGAAGAAAAATAAAGGTTATACTTAGACAAAATGGCGATAGACTAGAGCAATGTTCACCACGAGGTCCTTGCGCAGGTTGATGGCGGGAAAGAACTGGAAGGCAGGCGTGGGGACCGCTCACTATATAGGGTCACACTGATGTCGGCCACGCGACGTTGGGTGGGCGGTCCTCTGCCAGACATAGCTAGCAAAAGTCTGCCGTGTGGTCCTGACACCAGGGGGCGCAGTCCTAATGGTTATGACCTACTGCAGGAACCCTCTCAAAGTAAGATCTATAGTTCTTTGCTTGAAACTTAAGTTAGATTAAGATACATGGGTTAATCTACCCTTAACCATTACAGGGAGGATAAATATCCTCCAAATGAACATTTTACCAGGGTTCCTATTTTTTTCAGACCTTGCCAATTATTCTAGACAAAAACTTTTTCACTGGGATACACAAACTGATTAGACAATTTATATGGTGGAATAAAAGGCCTAGAGCTAGTCTAGAAAAACTGTACTCGCCACTGAATCAGGGTGAGTTAGGACTCCCAAATTAAAGATTATACTATTACGCTGCACAAATTCAACCTATTTTGGACTGGTTTTCCAAAAAATATCAGTTCGGGAAGCAAAAGGGGACCTGACAGAGCAACAGTTTATGTCATTCCATAAGTTAATACATTTACTATATGTTAACTGTGATAGCAAAATTTATAACAATAAAATATTGAGCTTGACTAAAACTACATCACGAATACGGAAGGAAGCCCACACACCTAGGTATAAACCTTACACTTCAATATACTCACCCTTATATATGAACTCTAAGCTTAAGTTCACCCATATGAATAAAGTTTTTAAATCCTTTGAGGTACTTGAAGCAGAATATAACCTCCCAACTGGAAGCTATTTAGCATGTCTACAATTAAGGTATTATTTTCAGAACAACGGACTGGGTAATACTGTTAGTGCAAACCCCTGAGCTGTTAACACAGGACCCATTAATCAAATCTAAAGAATCTCTAGAGTATATAACCTATTACTGGAAGCTAGAAAGTGGGATATAGAATTTTGGCAACAGAATTGGTCCAGAGAACTTGGATAATGGGCTCAAAATATAAATTTGTCAGAAATGTTGGCATCACTAGAAACTGTATCAAAAATTCTGAATTAGGCCGGCCCAGTTGCATGGAGGGTTGAGGTGCTGGATTCACACCTCGCTGCATGGCGACCGGGTTCAGGAACAAGCCTGGGCCACTGGGGATGGCAGGGAAGGGAGAAGATTGAGTGTCTGAGGGACAGCTCTCCCGACAAAGGGGGGGGGGATGCGCTTGGCGCCTGACCTGCCTCTGGCGGAAGTCGGAGGTATGGCAGGTGTACAGCGAACTCCAGGGTATGGGGAGTGGTAATGTCGGCGGTGACATCTGGGCATGCACCACTCCCCCAGAACAGAGAAAAATCAGCGGCCGGTCTCCTAGATGAAGGAGCACCATGCAGAGACCCTGATTGCCCACATCTGCCTGGCAATCCATCGGAAGTCCGCCAGAAGTTGAATGTCTGGATGTAGTAGCCCCACCTCGTACCCGCCTTGGGGGGGGGGTATACCAAGGCTCCATGGGGACTCGGCGGTGTACCAGTCAAGTTGTGGTGTGGGGGGGATACTGCGGTGTGCAACTCCCAAAGGAGTGGAGACTGGAGGCTTGGGGAAGGAGCATAAACAGATATTCAAAAAAAAAAAAAAGAGAAAAAATTCTAAATTAAGACAAATTTAGTTCAATATAATGCATAAACTATATTCATGAAAACAAATATCGCTCATACCCCAATAATGCAAAGCATCATGGGAAGCATATGCAAATACCCATGAATTAATATGGACTGACTCAACTTTAAGCCAGCCAGTCCAAACTATATTATACCCCCAGTAAACTTAAATTTAACCCTACACTTTCAGACATTTGTATTCGTTGCAAGAGAGAAAAAGGCACACTGAGCCATACATTTATCTTTTGTTCAGAGTTAAAACCATATTGCAAGAAAATTAGAGACATGATTTCCAAAATATTGGATAGAAGTGTTCCCTTTGATCCAGGTATTCTTTTATTTTGTTCAACTCCCTCATCAAAACATCAGTATCGAACTCAGTTTGTGACTTTGGCAATGATATTGGCAAAAAAGGTAATATTATTGTATTGGTGACATGCATCATCCCCAAATTACAAAGAATGGTTAAATCTATTAACAGATAGTGGACAATTAGAAAGAATCTTTTATAGCAAAGAAGATAAAGGCGTGGTTTTGGAAAAAAATCTGGCTCCCTTATTTCAACTATCTTCAAAGAGAGACAAAGTTTTAAAATGAGCTCTAGGAAAAGGGTGTCGGCCCAATAAATAGGATTAGTTAGTGTATACTGCTTTCCCTGAACAATGATGCCAAAAAGATGCTAAACTCTGGATTTTCACTTTGTGCTTGAAAGTGGGTATTGGACTGAGTACAAATAAAAAAATGTAGATCCCTTTGCATCGAATCAGAGACCATCACCACGCGGTCCAGCTCGTCCAGCCTCTGATCCACTGTGCCCTGAGCATCCACTGCAAGATTCGCACATGGAGCCTGGCTACAGTAACAGTGGGGATGGCCGCTGCCATAAGACCCAGCAGATGAAGAATCAACCTGGCCGAGACAGTCCTGCTGGAGGCTACCAAATGAGCCTGCCTCTGCAAAGTGTTCACCCTGTCCAGAGGGAAGAAAGCCATATCCTGTACTGTATCCATGACAGTTCCAATAAATTGGAGGCGCTGGGAAGGGACTAGTTGGGACTTTTAAGTTCACAGTGATCCCATCCTGCGTAAAAAGATCCAGGGTAACAAAGAGGGGACGTTCCAGCTGTTCCCTTGACGGGGCCGACAGGAGCCAGTCGTCGAGATAAGGAAACGCACAGTGGCCCAGACACCTCACGGCCGTCACCACTACCACCAGGCACTTGGTGAAAACCTGAGGTGCCGAGGATAGGCCAAAGGGTCTGGGGAGGGCGGAGGGAGCTCTTCCAATGGAAAGGAGGGGAGGCCCAGTGGGGGGACCCAACCGGGGAGAGCTGAGCCAAATCCAGCAACTGGGTACATCTGAGCCTTCGCCAGACCCAGTCAGATCAGTCGGAAGACCATCAGTTGAGCCAACGCCCAACTTATCGGCCACAGTGGTCACTGGTCGGCAGACATCGGACGAGCCAAGGCCCGACTTTTCGACTAATGCTGGGTGAGCCCCCAAGTCAGACAACACAGCCTGGGCTGGCCACTTGTTGGAAGAGCCAACGAGCGAGTAATCAGCCCCACCAGACACTGTAAGCCTGCTGGTGGAAAGAGGCCTAAGTGCAGCAGAGGCCTCAGACATTGCCGAGGCACCCGCGGCCATTGTAACTAGTGGCAGTGGGGGTCCAAGGACTGCTCCTGATGCAGGGCAGGCTTGGCTGCGGCAGCTGACTTCCCAGAGAAAGAAGGCTGCTGCTCACCAGAGGGTGGCCGCGAGTGGGAGTGGGGACCTGTCCTGGTCCCAGTGTTTCTCCTGTTCCTTCTTCTTATGCCTGGATGATTCTGGAGGCGAAGAGGAAGCACTACAGAGTTCCTGAAGCTCTTTTTTCCATCGAGGCCATTCTTTGCTTGAGTAAGTGAGCCTCGAGGGCCTGCTGGCATCGCTTCCATGTGGCCTGGTTGAAGCTGGAACAGGCCTCACAATCCTCAACCTTGTGCTTCCGGGACTAGGCAGAAAAGGCACGGAGTATGGGAGTCTTTGTGCAGGAGCTGCATGCCGCGCGAAGTGCACTTACTTTTATGCTCAACACTAGACAATGACTACATGCACAAAAACTATGAAATATTGATAATCTGAAAAGAAAAAAATGGACTCTCATCCCATAAGCAGTCAAACTGCAGCATACAAAGAAAGAGGAGTGGTTGGACCACGGTGGGCTCAGGGAGACTGAGGGTGGTGGAACAGAGGCACATCCCTCCAGTTGTGCCTCTCCACAATTCATTCGCCACTCTGGCGGAGCATGGTTCCTCTATGGAGGCACCCGCAGTGAAGACCAAGGAGGATGCTGGGAACCTCCACAATGGAGACCCACAGAAGGGTAGCACAGGATCCCACAGGGGACAGGAACAACTCATGGTGGGGGGGCTCAATTGTTAGGGGGGTAGAACTGTGGGAGGGAGGGAAAAGGAAGGTAAGGTGCCTGCCCGGTGCCATGACTTGGAGGGACAGGAAACGAATCCTCAGGATTGTGGGAGCAGCTGAAAAGGGGAGTGAGCTGGATGTCATTATCCACCTAGGGACAAATGACCTGGCAGAGGAAGGGATTAGAGGAGTGCAACAGGAGTTTGTGGAGTTGGGGAGGGACCTTAGACAAGTAGCACACACGGTAACTTTCTCGGAAATGCTACCTGTCTATAGCACTGATGAGGCTAGGGTACTCAGCACCACAGGATTCAAAGACTGGTTAAAAAAACTGGGGCAGAGCTCAGGGATTTGGCTTCATTGGGGACTGGGGCTCCACCTGGAGGGATGCAGACCTACACTGGCGCAATCGTCTGCATCTATCCAGGAGGGGAACCAAGATCCTAGGTGATAGGTTTAAATGCTTCATTGGCAGCATTTAAACTAGCCAAGTGGGGAGGCACTGCAAAGGAGAAGGGAAATCCTAGCCCCCCCACCCCAAAAAAAAAAAAAAAAAAATCAGGTAGTTAGTGAGGTAAACACCAAGACAGAGCAGTCGATAGGGAGAAGGGCAGGGGTAAATGGAGAAAGACAAAGGCAGTAAGGTCAGGGATGGGGCAAAAAGAAATAAAGCGATACAAAAATGGATGGTAACGAGTACCAATGCCCATAGTCTAGGTAAAAGTCTCCTCAAAATGGTGGCCTTGATGGAAGAGGGATGCCTGGATATCGTGGCAGTCACAGAAAAATGGTACACAGAGAACCATGACTGGGATGTCAACATACCAGGGTACACAATCTACAGGAGGGACTGGGAGGGAAGAGGAGGAGTAGTGCTCTCTGTAAGGGAAGGGATCAAAGCAACAGAACTAAAGGATAAACAGGGAGGAGAAGAGGCACTGTGGGTCAACCCTGGAGACTGGAAATGGCACCACAATCCACACAGCGGTTGTAATACAGACCCCCCATCTCAGGGGAAGGAAATGGACAAGGAAATTATAGAAGGCATCCTTAGGATGGCAGAGAAAGGGGAGATATTGCTGATGGGGGACCTGAATATGCCAGATGTTAACTGGAGCACTTTTGCTGCAGCCACATCGAAGAGCAGGGCCATTCTCTATGCCCTACAGGGCCATGCCTCAGACAGCTAGTTTTGGAACCCACTCGGGAGGGAGCAATCTTAGACCTGGTACTCTCAAATGGGAACAGAGAGAGGATCTCCGATCTTGAAGTGGGTAGCCATCTGGTAACAAGCGACCACCAAACACTGTGGTTCATGATAAACTTAGCTATAGAGTCAAGCCACACAAAAGTGAAGGTACTGGACTTCAGGAGGACAGACTGTCAAAATGGGAGAGTGCCTCAGAAAAGCACTAGCAAACAGGTAAGAAGGTGGAGTGGAGCAACAATGGGGAAACATAAAAACTGCCATCACAGAAGCAACAAGCCTTTGTGTGAAGCAAATAAATCAAAACAAAAGAAAAAAACACCATGGTTCTCAAAAGAAGTGGTAGGGAAGGCTAGGGAGAAAAAGATAGCATTCAGGAAGTATAAGGAAACACAGAAGGAGCAGGACAGAGAACTGTACCAGTTAAAGCAGAAGGAAGCGGGAAGGCAGTCAGAATAGCAAAGGCCCAAACCGAGGAAAAGATAGCCAACTCTGTTAAGAAGGGGGATAAAACCTTTTATAGGTACATTAGGGAGCAAAGAAAGACTAAGGCAGGGATACTGAGGCTGAATAAAGAGGAAGGTGGTTGGGCAGAGAGCAACAGTGAAAAAGCAGGGATACTGAACAAATACTTCTGCTCAATATTCACAATGGAAAAGCAGGGGGAGATACCTAATCCAGTCAATAGAAGCACTCTGGATAGGGGGTTGATATTAGTCCCTTCAAAGAAGAAAGGGTTCTGAAAGAACTCTTAAAACTGAAGGTGGATAAAGCAATGTGGCCTGATGGGATTCACCAGAGAATTCTAAAAGAACTAAGGGAAGCACTAGTAACACCACTGACTACCCTTTTTAATAAATCATGGGAGGATGGTGTGGTACCTGAGGACTGGAGGAGGGCAGATGTCATTCCCCTTCACAAAAGTGGGAGCAAG
This sequence comes from Neoceratodus forsteri, assembly GCA_016271365.2. Taxonomy (NCBI): domain Eukaryota; kingdom Metazoa; phylum Chordata; order Ceratodontiformes; family Ceratodontidae; genus Neoceratodus; species Neoceratodus forsteri. Next base: position 762,525,502 of record CM057453.1, read on the forward strand.
ACAGAGGCAGGAAACTACAGACCTGTCAGTTTGACCTCCATGGTAGGGAAAATGATGGAATCACTTCTGAAGGAAAGAACTGTTGAGTACCTAGAGGCCAGTGGGGCACAGGACCCAAGGCAGCATGGATTCACAGCAGGAAGGTCATGTCAGGCAAATCTAATCGATTTCTTTGACTGGGTGACCAAAGTCGTAGACCAAGGAGGGACTGTGGACATGGCCTACCTAGACTTTAACAAGGCGTTTGACACAGTCTCACACAAAAGATTAATAAACAAATTAGCCAGCCTGGGAGTGGGTCTCAGGGCAGGAATCAACAAATCTCAAAATTATGTAGTAGTCCAGGACAACTGGCTTATCCAAAAATGGTAGTCCCACTGTTGTGAGTAGTAGTCCAATGGTCGGAAGGCCATATTTTAAGGAAAACATAAAAAATTGCATAGCAACAAAGTAAATGGCTGTGTCATTCCATTATTAATACTACATGATGTAAGCTATAGAAAACAGTAAAAATAAAGATGTAACTATTTTTAAATGTTTCTTATAATACAGATTGAATAATCTGAAGTCTGAATCAAGTGGTGCTCAACTTCGAACTTCGTCCAGTCCCTCACAAGCCAGAATGAAGCAGAGAATAATTAGGGCAAATATAATCAGAACTCCGATTCAGAACTGGCACTAACATCAAGAGTGCTGATGGTAGTGGTGCTAGGACAGGATGGTGGTGATGAGATACAGAAGCATCAGATTCAGTTTTATCAGCAGCAGCAGCATGCCCATGTACATGTCGAATGCCTGGACCACACAGGAGCCAGTGGTTTATTGCTAGATCTGGACTGAGGTCACATAGTTCGGGACCCTCTAGTGCTTTTTGAAGAAGTGACTGTAGTGTGTCATCTGCCAGACATGTCCTTACTTTTGTCTTTATCAGGTTTTGAATGGAGAACACCCGTTCGCACCTTGCAGTTGACATGCTCATTGCTAGCAGTAGTTCCACTAACTCTAGAATGTGAACAATCTGGGGCAGTTTTTCTTTCAGCAATCTTATATACACCTGCAGATAGGGTTTGTCAACTGCAGATTTCAGCAGTGCCTTAAATGTAGCATATTCTGATCCAATATTTTCCTGCTGCTCTTCAGTGAAAACATTAAAATATTCTGCCAAATTAGCCATTTAATTGGTCCCAAATTCCACAAGTTGTTCTCTTGGTAGATCAAACTGTTTAAAATCCAAAAAGGTGAACCATTTCAGAAGCACCTCTGAGAAATTCTTAAATCTTACATCAATGTAATCTATTGCTGCACGTACTAATGTCTGCAGTTGTGTATCAGTCCCAAAATTGATTTCAAGACAGTTGCCTTTGAATGCGAAGGGCAGTGTCTTCTCAACTCTCTTCTGTGAAATTATATAATCTATGTATCTGTTTTGAGGTTTATAATGAGCTGTGAAAGCCATCATGCATTTCCCTGGCTTTCGTTTCAGTTCCATCAGTTGGAGAAGGCAGGTCTCAATAAGATGTGATACTTCAAGAATTATTAAGTCATCTCTTTGAAACTGCAGGGAAAGATTTCTAAGTATGGGCAAAAAATGTTGAAGGATATAAAGTGATTTGACAAACTGTACAGACTGTACCTCTTTTAACAGCACCTTTGCTTTTGAACCACCAGCAGCAAATGCAGTTTGTTTCAAGTGCTGAGCAACTGTAGGTAGATTCACCTGAACTGTGTGAACTGACCGTGATCTACAGTACTTGCAAGCCATCTCACCTGTTTAATTGCACTAAAGTGAGCCAGATCAGTATCTATCACATATGCAGTTTCTTGTAGCGCTCTCATCTTTTTTGGACCATAGTGGCAGAATTTAAACATGCCCTTTAGAGTGTTTTCAAGCTTTGATATGAAGGGGTTTGTTTCCATTACATCAAGAACTGCCAACTCCAGTTTATGGGCAACACAATGCATGGCAATGATGTCAGGACAGTGGTCCCGTAACTTCACAGTGGTTCCACTCCCTTTCACCCATCATTACACTTGCCCCATCAAAATTGTCAAAAATCAGAAGTGGCCCCGGATTGCTCACATTTGATAGGTCAGTGAGAGGTACATGTAGTGAATCTAATGCACTTTTTACTGTATAAAGGACACCTTCTACATGTGCGAATTGCAAGGGCACAGCCTGGATCAGTTACGTACATACATCTATTGTGTTATGATCTACGTAACGCAGGAAGACATTTTCCCATTCAATTATAGCCACATCAGTGCTGCCATCAGCAAGAACCATCACATATTTTGCATTTTTAAGAGTCTGTGTCTGGGTTTTGGATAGAACAGCAGATATAGCTCTGCAAAAGTCCCTGTCTCGCTTATCATTGCTATAATTCGTACCTAGCTTAATACAATTTTTCTCTTGCAATTCACATAGCCATTTCATGTCAGTAAAAGGGTGCAAAGTTTTTGCAATGGAGTACACTGTGTTGAACAGACATCTAATCTTCACCTTTGTGGCCTCTTCCAACTGTGCAAAGGCTTAATAAAGTGGTGACCCTGCAGTATCGCACCGAACTGATCGTTACCCACTCTCCAGAATATAATGGTTCTGGCATAACACATGTGGATTTGACTTTTCATGAGCCCGTAGTGACTCAACACGAAAGTTGTTAGAGCCTGCTGCAAAGACATCTTTTTTTTTTTTGTTTGTTTTTTTAAAGGCTGGAGTTGCAATAGTGGGGTACTTTTCACACACAGTGCAAAACATCAGTCCGTTTTTATCATCGTATCTCAACCATTTGTAAGTGTTCCACCAGTGAGATTGAAACATTCTTGTCCTCTTCTCCTGGTCATATTTTTTGTCTTTAGAGATCATATCTCCTTGCTGATTCAGCAAAGTTAGGTTCTTAGGACAGGAAACAGATGCTCCCACTTCCTGGTTTAATTCAACTGATGAATGCTGCTGCTACTGGAGCAGATCAGCATCAGTTACCACGGCAGAAAAAGACTCAATGTCTCCTTTATCTTGGGAAGACTGCCTTTCTGTTTAGTTAGGCCCAGTGGCGGCGGCTGCTGCTGCTCCTGACCACATAGGGGAAAAAAAAAAGGTCTTTGTTTCTTATTCTTTTGCATAGCCATATTTTTATTTGTCGTGTTTTTAACTTTTTTTCCACACTTGTTTACTCTGCAAATAAAATGCATTTTATAGTATCTGTGTGCGAGTGTCCTCCTTGCTTGACTGGGTGTGGGTGGGGGGAACCGGGTAGTGCTTCGATGGGTGAACAGTGAACACAGGAAACACACTTTATTCTGTTTTTTTCAGTTTATGTTGAAATTCACAATGGTCAAGTGACTTCACTGCAGGCAGCCAGCTAGAGTCAGGGATACAGCAATATAGGAGCGTAGTACTAGTTACACATTACACACTTTACACATGCTAAACTTAACTTCAGTACACTGTACTTTCTTCAGAATATTTTTTTATTTTCTATTTCTCTCTCCACCACTTGTTCCCTTTTCAGTTTTTTTTTTTTTTTTTATTATTTAATTTCTGCCTCTCTCTGCCCTACTGTCCTCCATTACTGTCCCTCACCCAGCCTCAGCACACACAAGCTGGATTTAATGTCTCACACAGCTGCAGCAGTTTAATAATGTAATTTTTTTTTCCTTTGAATTAAATATATTTTCCTTTTCCAATTTCTACCCTGCCTCTCCATCCTGTCCTGTCTCTCACACAATCAGACAGGCAGTAGTGTGTATTAAGTTTTTATTAAGTTTTCATAGGACAGGTGGGCAACAGGGCAGCACACACAGACAAAGCCTCTCACACTTTTGTTTCTTCTCAGTTTTTAAGTTTTAGGGCAACACACAAAGCCCCTCACTATTATTTCTTACACTGTTAGGGCAGCCTTTTATTATTTTTTGGCAGCACAAGCTTTTAATCCCCATTCCTATTCTTCTCAGACAGCTAGCTAGAGTAGACTGCAAGTTTTTGGTTTGCCAACTTTGCCCAAATTCTGTTCCGTTTTCTTTCCCTTCCCACCTTTTTCATCTCATCCCTTTTACCCTTGACAAGTCATGTTTCTACTCACCTTTCCCTTCTCCAACCCAATTCTTTCTAGCCTTCCTATCCCCTTCCCCCTCACATTACCTAAAACCCCTCCAACTCCTTCCTCTTAAATTCTCCCCCTTTCCACTTCTACCCCTCCCCTTCTTTTTTCCTCCTTTTTTCCTCTGTCTTCCTCCCCTTTCCTATCATTCCTTTTTCAGGAATTTCCTTTTTTTTTCCTCCCCACTTTACTCAGATTTACTGAGCGAATGACCTAATGGCATCTCGGTACCACCCACCTTCAGTGCTGCCTATACCCCCACCCCCACAGACCTCACAGTCCCTTTATGTCTGTCCCATCTGTGCTTGAACCCCATCATAGACTTTGCTTCATCCACCTGCTTGGGCAATCTATTCCATCAACTGCCAGCTCCATGAAAAGAATTCTTGCATCCTCCACTCCCCCCACCCCCAAAACCTTCATCCATGTTCTGGTTACGGTGTTTCATACCTCGTGACCAGATCACTGCAGTATATCCACTAAAAAACACTGAGTCCATCATGCCCTCTCTTTCCTGGCCTCCACAGTGTACATGCTGACTCACCAGCCTCTCCTTGTGCCTCATCTTCTGCTGCCCCGGTATCATTTCTGTAGCCCTGCTCTTCTCCTGCTGCCCCATATCATTTCTGTAGCCCTGCTCTTCTCCTGCTGCCCGTATCATTTCTGTAGCCCTGCTCTTCTCCTGCTGCCCTATACTGTTTCTGTAGCCCTGCTCTTCTCCTGCTGCCCCATATCGTTTCTTTAGCCCTGCTCTTCTCCTGCTGCCCCGTATAATTTCTGTAGCCCTGCTCTTCTCCTGCTGCCCCATACTGTTTCTGTAGCCCTGATCTTCTCCTGCTGCCTCAGTATCACTTCTGTAGCCCTGCTCTTCTCCTGCTGCTCCTGCATCATTTCTGTAGCCCTGCTCTTCTCCTGCTGCCCCTGCATCATTTCTGTAGCCCTGCTCTTCTCCTGCTGCCCCAGTATCATTTCTGTAGCCCTGCTCTTCTCCTGCTGCCCCTGTATCATTTCTGTAGCTCTGCTCTTCTTCTGCTGACCCTGTTATTTCTGTAGCCCCGCTCTTCTTCTGCTGCCCCGTATAATTTCTATAGCCCTGCTCCGCACACCACCAAGCAGTCTCTGCTTTTAAGTGGAGACTCCAGAACCGTGCAAAGCATGCCAGGTGTGGCCTCACCATGAATACAAAGAGACATACAAGCCACTGGAGATAAAAGAAGTAGCCAATTCAGGCAGAATGGAAATTATGATATTTGAAATATTTGCCATGGGGGTGTGCAATAAATTCTGTTTATTTTATTCTTTGGTAACCTGGTAATGCCCACTAGGCACAAGTGCCTGTTTTTAGGGTCAACCTGGAAGCAGTGAGGAGGTTAAGCGACTTGCTCAGAGTCACATAGCATGCAAGTGGAAGTTGTGGGAATCAAATTCAGGTCTGCTGATGTAACAAGCTCATTCACAGCTCATTCCTCTAACCTTTAGGTTTCTATTGCCAGCCCCACTGGTTTTAACTGATGTATGCCATGAAACAGCAGCACACATAATGACCAACGTCATTAAAAGTTTGTGAGTAATTAAGGATTGAGCTGCTAATTTTGTGTTTATTTAGTGGCTTCACCAGTGACCTGTACAAGGGCAGTATCACATCTTAATCGCCTGATCTACACAACCTGGCATCCCACTTGCCTTCTCATCCGACACTCTATTATGCTGTAGACTTGAGGGTGTCACTGATCAGGACTCAGAGATCCCTTTCCTCAGAGGGTGACCCGCACTTATTTCCCCATGCAGTAGTCTGTTTTAGGCCTTTTATTGCCAGTATACATAAATGTACACATCCTGACATTAAATATAATCTGTGGTACCTTGGATCATCTCTCCAACTTCTCCAGAGCCCTTCCCTCCTGTGTCCACTCTATTGAAAATCTTGGGTTTCATCTGCAAAGAGACAGATCTTGCTCTGCATACCTTCTCCTATGTGCAGCATGAGAGGGGTGCTGCACTTCTGAGGTGCCGTCTTTCGGATGAAACGTTAAACCGAGGTCCCATCTGCCTGGATTGGTGGTAGTTCAGGTGGATGTTAAAGATCCCATGGCACTTCTCGAAAAGAGTAGGGGAATTTCCCCGGTGTCCTGGCCAAATTTCCCTCATTCACTAAAAAAAATACCATCAGCAGCTTAATCTGATTCAAGGTCAGTTGGCATTCATCTGTATCCCCCTCCCCCGGGTCGTGCCTGAAAATAGGCAGGATTTGTCTAGTGCACTTACCCGGTCAACAAAAACTAAATAAATAAATAATGTCAAAGATGAAGACACAAGTTCCAGGACTGATCCATGTAGGACTATTCTTGTGACTTCCCTGACCCCAGAGAATTTGCTGTCAACTACCACCCTCCGGTTTTGCGCCCCCCCCCCCAAACCCACAAACAAGTCCACTATCCATTATGTGAGTTTGTCCCCTACCCTGCAGGTCCTCCAACTCTTTAGCCAGCCTTCTGTGTGGTACAGAATCAAAGATCTTGCTGAAGCCTAGATACAGCACACCTACTGTCTGGCCAGTCTGCCCTTGTAACCCAATCAAAAAGTCCATCAGGTTAGCCTGGTACAATCTGCCTGCCCCAAATCCAAGCTGCCTCTTGTCCAGCAGCCTATCTGCCTCCAGGAACTCTACTCAGTGCTCTTTTATGTCTCTAGCAGGTCCCATACAACCAATGTTAGACTGATTTGGCCTATAGTTACAAGAATTGTATCGGCCTCTCTTTTTGTGGCGTAGCAGTGCATGAGCCACCCTCCTGTCTGCCAGACTCAGACTCACCTCCATATGCACCCTAGAATGCATGCCATTTGGGCAGAGTTAATTTACTTTTAGGGTCTTTAGTCCCTTGCGCAGCCTTTCCTTTGATACCAACTCCGTCTCCAGCCTCACTGTTTCTAGGGCCAGAGCCTCACATTATGGAAGTGACCCACCTTCCTCTACTGCAAAGACTGAAAAAAAAAAAAATATATATATATATATATATTCAAGATGTCTACTTTATTTGCTGTCGTCTTCCATGCATTCCTCTCCACTTCTTAAGTTTGACTACTTTCTCTTGTTTTCCTCTTTCCTTAATAAAATGGACGAAGGCTTCTTCTCCCTTCTTGACCCCTTCTGCAAGTCTCAGTTCTGTATCTAAACTTCCTGACTGTTCTATTGGCCTCCTTTAGCTCCCCCCCAACTGCACTTCTGGAATGCAGTTTGATTTGCTCCAATTACCTCCCCTACCCATCGGGAGAACCACATCTGGCTTTTACACTTCCTGTTCTTTCCTACCAGAGATACTACTGCTTGGTCTAAGCTGCAATGTCTGGGGAGGTTACAGAGAAATTAGGGTATGTTTTTCCAATATTCTTCAAAGGAACAGGAGATGCAAATCAAAGCATGCTTGTTACACAGTGCCTTCTACAGAAATGAAACTCTTTTATAACATTTTGGTTAATGCTTGTCATTGCGAAGAACAACTTGTTTTGAGTTCAACAAGTGGCTTCTGAACATACCGATTTACAGGCTGCCTTGTACTCCTTGCAGATTAGTTGTCGCTGGGCATTGCTTCTTTGTGTAATAATGTCAATAAGTGCCTGCTCATTCGTTCCTAAAAATAAAAATGAGAGGTTCCTTTTAATATACGAACATCATTAATATTAGCTCTACACCTTTGCTCCTTATGCTTCCTAATCATGCTGGTTATTAATTAGTCTTGAAAATCTGATTAGCAGTCTTTACTGATCAACATTTGATCAGTAACCAGCCAAGTCTGAGGAGCAGTTTCCCTAAATGGTTATTTTTATCTACAAGATACAGTCCACAAGAGTGCAATTTTGGGGAAAAGTGTAAAACTACAATAACAATTACTGCACTTCTGTGTTTTTTTTTTACAACTGCGGGGCAATATTACAGCAATTTGAACATTTTTACTCAACGAGAAATCAGTTAATAAGTAGTTTCTGCTAATCAAGACTACACTTGATTAGCAGATAGCATTTACTGGATAGCAAACTGCTATGTGAACCTGCTTACTTTATGACAAAGACCCTTCGTGCGTAAACACCAAGGCAAGGGTTACTCCAATGGGCATTGGCTGGGAAGCCAAGTTTCAAAGAAATACAAAATCACACATACCCCAATAATGCAAAGCATCATGGGCTGCATATGCAAATCACCACAAAATATTATGCTGGTATAACTTTAAGCAGAAATGCATGGTGCCGAAAGGCCTCTCACAGAGTCTGTAAAGGGTGCCAACAGAAAACACAGACTTGTGCCTCATCCTAACAGGACTCACCAGTGTGCCTTGTCTGTATGACGCCCCACTGGAATGAATCAGCTACCCAAAGTTGGTCTATCGGGTTTGGGTTGTGTCGAGCCCAATAAAACAAAAACAAGCTAAAAGACAAAGAACCTTAGTGTATAAGCATGGAATCAAGGGTTACCCCCAAAGGGCATTGGCCTAGAAGCTACGTTTTAAAGAAATACAAAATCACACATACCCCAATAATGCAAAGCATCATGGGCTGTATGTGTGATTCTGTATTTCTTTGAAACTTGGGCTTCCCAGCCAATGCCCTTAGGGATAACCCTTACCTCAGTGCTTATCCGGCAATGTTCTTTGTCTTTTAGCCTTTTTTTTTTCTTTTTTTTTTTTAAATTGGGCTCACCACAACCCAAACCCAATAGACCAACTTAGAATAGCTGGTTCATTCCACTGAGGTGTCATACAGACAATGCACACTGATGAGTCCTGATAGGACAAAACACGTGCCTGTCTTTTGTTGGCACCCTCTGCAGACTGTGCGAGAGGCCTTTCGACACCATGCATTTCTGTTTTAAAGTTGAACCAGCATAACATTTTGTGGTGATCTGCATATACAGTCCATGATGCTTTGCATTATTGGTGTATGTGTGATTTTATACTGCTTACTTTATGCCTCGTCAGGCAATGGAGTAGAAGTCAGAACAGCACCAACATCCCAATTTTGAGGTCAAAATAGACTAGAAAGACTGACCCATAAATCCCCCCCCCCAAAAAAGAAAAGAGAGCATACAAACAGAACTGTTACTGCAGCATAATGCAAATCATTAGGGAAAGAGGCACAAACTAACATTTTTGCTTGTAATAAAAACATTTAAAAAAAAAAAAAAGTAAACCTTGCCAACAATTCCCTAAGCAGAAAACCGGAATAGTACCAGCATTGTTCCTCATCTGTCATCTGTGTAGTTCAGGACAATGGCTTACTTATACCATAGCTGTCACTTAATACACTTGGGTCAGGCAGCATCTCAGGGATGCTTAGTGTGTCCAATGAGATCGATGCATCAGATTTCAGCCTTTTATTCAGAATTTGAAATTTCAGTATTGAAAGACAAAAATCTGAATTCCAAAACCCCCTCAGATGTAGACTCAAATTCCTAATATGCATCCGGACAGCCCTTCCTTGTCCGTTTTCCTTAAGTGTCCAAAGTGTTGTTAATTGTGTCCCTTTAATTTTCAGGTATATTCTTTCATCTCTGACACGTTCAAAACGATGATGCATCCCATTCACGAGAACATCACTCATGGCTTTACACACATGCACCCACCCATAAACTACCTCACCCTCAAGAGACAGTCCATCCAAGTAACTGCTGACACTGGTAGGCCACTGATGACTAATTCAACTCCAAGTTGGTGAAGGCACTGGCGATTGGATGGCGATGGTGACAAGAAATATGGCCTTCCCCCTCCTCTCCATCCACCAGCCGGCTAGGGTTTGGAGAGAAGACGACCTCTTCAGCCAAGCATCAAGTCACTGCCACGGTCTGTGGATAGGAGCCAGAAAATACTAGCCTAGCCTTTAACCCCCCCCCAGACAGGTTCTGGAAGCCCCTTGCACTACTGCAAGGTGGCTGGACCGACTGAAAGAAAGCCCTGCAGTTTGCCATCTCCCAGACATCTAATACATGCAAAACTTAACATAACTTGAGGCAAGCTGTCAAACTAATTTTCCACATGGGGACAATTAATCTATTGCCAGCGTACGAGTTAAGATGATGTCAAGGGCTGTGCAGCGGGGGTGAGGAGGAATGCAGATCTGGGAGCTTATTGTGTCAGTATTTCAATCCAAAGAGTCAAGGAACACATCTATCAGGTAGTAAGGGCCAGCCCAGGTGGTCCTACAAAGTGGCACACAAAACACAGGAACTGCCGGGCACTCTTGCAGAGAAGCATTATTTAGCAAATTAACTAAAACTCCAAAATTGGTGCAAAAATCATTTTCTTGAAAGCCAAATGGTACAGTACAGTTGAGTCAGGTCAGTAAGCACTGGACGCCCCATGCACTGTACCATTTGGATTTCACATACTATACATTACTTTGGCACTCACTTTGGAGTTTTAGTTAATTTGCTGAATAGCAGTCCTCTGCAACAGTGCACAGCAGTTCCCGTGTTTTGTGTGCGACTGTACTGAAGTTAGCAGCTCCCGTCTGGCACCAGCTCTCCTCCACTTATGACACCTGTTCCTGTTCTTGATCATACAAAGTGCAGTGATGAGTCAGGATGGGGGTTTATATAATAAATCTACAGAGCACACTGAAATAAGGTGCCCAGTTTCATTAAGTGGCTGTTAGGGGCAACATCACAGATAGTGTTCCCAAAGTCAATGACTGGAAGGATTAAATGTTCCACCAGGCATTTTTGGAATCCCAGGGAGACGCAGTCACACACATGACAGAGGGAGCCAAGCTTCCGTTGAGATTTTGATACAAAGTTCTGAATATGAGAAAAATCCAGGGAACTGTCCAGAATGACACCTAGGTACTTATAATGTGACAAAGCTGAAAAGGAGGCACCATAGTCAAGTTGGGGGCAGTAACAAGAAATTTTTGGTGCCAAAGAGCATAGAGACAGTCTTGGATTGATTAAGGCCCTGGCAATTTCCAGAGAACCAACTTGATAGCGCACTGAAACCATGAACCATGCTTTTACATTTAGAGCTACTGCGGCTGGCTCAGGGTAACTGAGTATATAGCTCTGGTGGGATTTGAACCTGAACTTGCTGGTTTTCAAGCCAGAAATCTAACCAACAGACCATAATACCATCCCTTCGTCACAATTTTAAGGCACTGAGCAAAGCCTAAGTAGTGGAGATGGGAAGGAACCCGGGAGATCTCATTTCTGAGAAGGAAACAGAAGTCTTGACTCAGTTCCAGGTATAAAATGAGGAAGGACTACTACTACTGAAAATGTACACTCTTAAAGGCACACAACTGGTAAATGAAGTATAAAAATGAAACTTATATTGACAAAACATATCTCCAGACCCTCATCGGATAATGCACAATACTACATTGAAGATGGTCAAAACCGCAAAAGGCGTACTTTTCTGTTTTAACCACTCTGTGGCAAAAAAGCCAGCATGGCGTCAACTACAGCAGAGCAGAAATGCAACAGACTACAGGAATCTAAAGCAATGCATATCAGCTGTGCCCCCCTCCCCATTTCAAGTCATGCCCACAGAATAGCGGAATCTGTGCCTCATACCACTTTTTCCCTGATGTTCAATAAATGCGGGATTTTTATATCACAGTAACACAAGTAAATTACATCTAAGCCACACATTATTCTATATCCCTTAACAGATGAATGCATTAGCAGCCGTACTGGCTCTGACCAGACTTTGTTCAGCCCAGGCACTACCAGCAGTTAACACCAGTGTTTAGATGTGCCAAGGAACATATTATACAGACCATACCACAGCTGGGCCATGCACACAGAGTCTTCCTAAAACCCACCCCTTCAGCTTTAAGAAAGGGTAATATCCAAGCCTACGAAAATCAGTCTACTACTGGCAACGTTTGAGTGACTAAGTCCAAACAATGAATAATCTATACCTCACCCCAGAAAACTGCCCCACCTCGAAATAAATAACATACTGATGAACAGTCACTGTCGCTTCAGCTATCTGACAGCAGAAACATTTGATCTCCTCTTTTTAAATGTTGCAGTGAGTGAGTGAAAAGGGTTAAGTAATTTAAATTCTGATAAGAAAGAATAGAACTGTAGGATGCATAAATGATACAAGAAGGCAGATACTTTACAATGTGTGTGGCTTCTATAAACACACAAACAATCACAAGCCTCAAACCCAGCACAAAGCATCATGGGTATGCAAATCCATGTGTATGATGGGAGGGGGGAGATAAACCAACTAGAAAATTATTCAATCAGTGCTACATTCTGTTTTGACATGTCTTTACTCAGGCTTGACCACAGCTAACTCAAACAATACACGTGACATAATTTTTAAAATCTGCTAAAAAGACTGCATGACAACAACTGGAAAAAAACAACATTTTATTCTTTAGTAACTGGGTAAGGTCCACTAGGCACAAGTGCCTGTTTTCAGGGACGACCCAGGAGCACTGGGGTGGTTCAGTGACTTGCTCAGAGTCACACAATATGCAAGTGGAGGCTGAGGGAATCAAACCCAGGTCTGCTGGATGTACGAAGCTCATTCACAACTCGTTACTCTAACCTCTAGGCTATAATGCCAGCCCAACGTGGTTTGTGGGGGAGCTATATTTAGACCCCCCATGTGCAGACCCGTAATGAAAAACTGCCATATTTCCACATTCATTATTCTGGGGCCATCAAGTCCATACAGGGCATGTACTAATACCAATCCATGCGAGGCCATGAATCAAATCTATGTAGTCCACTCCTCCCCAAAAAAATTTTATTACAAAATGTGGGCAAGCAACAACCAGGCATAACACCTAATCCTTCGCTAGAGCGAACTCCCAGCTACAACTAACGGAGTGTGTGGCTTCCAACAGCAAACAGCTGTTCCTGTATACCAAGCATCAATGCCTCGCCTACACTCTCCCGAATATGGCTCCTCCCCTGACTGTGCACCCCATCCTGACTGTATACTGCCTCCCGATTGCACAGTCCCTTACCTGATGGCAGTGTTAGGTCATTTACTGCATACAGTCCCTTAGCTGATGGCAGTGTTAGGTCATTTACTGTATATGGCCGATATTTTCTTCACTCTTAACTGTGCTTTACAACTAGATGTCAAAACAGCTGAATACTGGAGAGACCGGCTTGGTATCTGGAATCTGTGCTGCTCGTGTTTTTTTTTTTTCCTTTGTTTTTAACACTTAGAAAAGGAAACATCATTGGGGGGCAGCTCAGAGCAGCAAGAGAGATGGAGCAAGCAGCAAGAGAGAGAGAGTCAAAGTGAGACATAGTGTGCGCCCCGTTTTGCAATCTATAAGCTAGATCTAAAAAAACTCTGCTTATAGAAGGAAGCTAAAAGACTTAAAAAGGGAAGCAGCATTTGGAAGGGGCAGCTAATAGCACAAAGACAGAAGACCTTTCCCCCTCCGACCATTGTGCTCTTGTAGCCAGGAAGGCAAACTACTTGATTCATGTAATCAGGCGTTCATTTGTGTGTAGGGATTCACAGTGCATTATGCAGATATATAAAACCTTTTGTGATTCCTCATCTTGATTATGGCTCTCCATTCTGAAGCCTGTACTTAAAAAAAGATATAAAAATATGAGAGACCTCAGAGGAGAATAACAAAGATGTTACACGTTTTTTGTACTAAGGAAACATTAGAAAAACTGGGCATGTTTAGCCTGCAAGAAAGGAGGCAAAGAGGCGATGATCTATTACTGTATAACATACTGAAAAATGAACTTGGAATTCAATTTAAAGACCCATTCAATTAAGGTCTCATAATAGGTGACTTATGGTTCATAGGGCAAATACAAATAAAAGGACACATTTTTTTTACTGTTAGATCAGCCCATATGTGGAACTCGTCACCTGGATTTTTGGTGAACCTTCATAGTGGATAGTTTTAAGCGGGAACTAAAATTCTTTATCAATTCTAGGAATAGACAATACCCAACTGATAGTGGGAGACAATCATGATGGGCCTTTGGCCTTCTTTTGTCTTAATATACCAAGATACCAAGAGTCAAAGGAATAATGCGATTCCCGTTTGAAATCGAGAGCAGAGCTGCCTGCAGTTTAACTTTTATTTTTTATGCGTTTTAACTAAACTGCATAATAAAGGAGGAGCAGGCAGTGTGGCAGAATACAATGTGTGTATGTGTGTGCGCTTGGGGGCAACTGAGGGAGCCGCATGCATCAGACTATTCAGAAGCACCATACAAGTACTGTGTAAAATAGCACCCCTTGATGTAATGAATGAGTTACTATAACCAACGGCCGTTATGGCTCCCAATTCATTCATTATGGCCAGGGACTACTGTAGTTTCATAACCTACTCTCCTTTGTTACCCTCCTTTAGTACCTCAATATCTAACCAACAAAACATTCCCTGGTTTCCTCATAACAGTCTTATACTGGACGATGAATGATCCAGTTGTGGTGTACGAGGGGAAAGAACAGTTACTAATCGTTAAAAGTGGATCTTCAAGGGAATCTCCTGCATTGAGCTACACCTATGGAACACAGATGCCACCAACACTGGACCTACCTGGAAACTTCTGCCTTGAAGTGTCGCCCATGATGAGGAACACCTTCAGCACACATCTAGCGTGAGCAGCCCCAAAAGCCCTCTGATCTGCCTGCTGAATGGAGACAAAGCAACATCATGCCAGACTGATAAAAAGCAAAGACAAGCATGTCAAACCCCAAAAGGGAGCAAAAATGAAAAGAACACCCACTACAAGGCAAACAGGGCCAAACAACAACCACTAAAATCCTCACCATACCACCCGAATCAATAGAGCAGAAGGGTGCTCTGTGGCTTACTGGAAGAAGTTCCTTCGAAGACCTACCGTTATTGGTAAGGAAAGGTTCCATCTTCTTCGGGAGCATCTCCTTCCAATAAACCACACCTACGGAACGATTCCCAAGCAGCACACAGATGATGGGGAAGACCATTAGGAAGGCATATGAGCCAAATAACACACAGGCCAACGGGCAGCGGTCACGATCCAGCCATAGCACCTCTACGGTGCAAGAAACCTGATCCACCCGCCCCCCAAAAAAGATAGATAAGGTGCCACTTGCCCCCACGGGCAGCGGTCACGATCCAGCCACAGGATCTCTATGGTGCAAGGAGCCTGATCCACCCACCCCCCAAAGAGATAGATAAGGTACGACCCTTGAAAAATTGCCACGATTTCTCTGGGCTGTGTGAACGCTGAACCGGATCATCACTTGCAATTTGCTGATTTCAATTTCGGCACCTTCTCAGGGTAGCGCTATTGGCTCCATGCCTGTGTAGAGCTCCCTTATTGGCTGGTCTCACTCACCTGAGACAGGAACACCCGAGACATGTGGCTTAATGTAAGCCTGCAGCCCTGTACTCTGCTCCTAATTTACATATTTTAATTTACGCCTGTTCTCCTCAGCCTGTGTAAAGTAACTTACCAGTCCCTCCACTTCAGTTTCTCTCCAACTGTATGTGCACTGATTCAGTGCTAGCTCTGCAAACTTCCCCTTTATTTTTAGTCACCCCCCCCCGTCCTCCTTTAAATGCATATAGTCTCCGCTCACTCCTATCTGATATTTCAATTTATTGGTTACTTACTGTCAACAACTGCAATTTCTCCCATTCCCTTTTTGCAACTAAGCCTTCTAGCAGCTTTATCTCATTCTGTCTTGCTGAGGCACACCATTTTGGTACTTTAGGTTTGCTTATTGCTCACTAGCATACCCTGTCTTGCTAAGGAAGTTGATTTAGGTCAGGTGATCTCTCTAGTACTTAGTCTGCTCCAGAGCAGTAGCTAAGAAATTTGCTTCAAACCCTCTCTGCCCCTAGTACTACTCTATAGTCAGGTGAACTCTTTTGTTATTAGCCTGACTAGGAGCTGTACTTAATGATTACTGCTTCAGGCTCCACTGCCTATAGTAGTATTCTGCAGGGATTGAGAAATTCTCCATTGAGAATCCCTTCTCTTGCCTGCACTTGTAGTGCCCATTGGGTGATAGTCTCATAATGAGGGCATATTACCTGCTTCTATGCTTGTCTCTGCTCATCTTACATGTATTGGACCCGAACGTGAATCAAAAAATAACTCCTAGAGTGGAGAATGGCTCTCTTTTTACATTGTCCGACTGGGACTTTTCTTATCAAGTAGAAGAACTTGTATGTGCTCTAACTTCCCCAAGCCCACTGCTTGTCCTTCACCTGCACTGGCATACAGGAACTCTCCTAGAGCCTGCCCACAGGGCTATAACACCTTCTGCCTACTCCCATTGACTCTCTCGGTCAGGGTATTATTGTATGCAGCATGAGGAAAACTGGGAACAAGCCTCAGAACTCCCTATACTGCCGCAGACAAATCACGTAACCGAAAGAAGACTCAGCCACCCATACTTCTCCTAGGACTCGGCAGGAAACTATTGTTCCTGCTTTTACTATACTCAAGAAATGTTGAGCTTAATCCAGGCCCTCTGGCACCCATGGAATCCCCAGTAGAGCTACAAAGCCTCAAAGGGCTTACATTCTTGCATGTTAATGTATGTAGCCTATTAAAAAAATCACTTCTGTTCAGGCCTGGGTATGTCATACTGCTCCAGATGTTCTGGTGATCACGGAGTCCTGGCTCCAACCGGCGACCAGTAACAACAAAGTTAACATCCCCTCCTACTCTTTGTTCAGAGCAGACAGGCAAACCAGAGGTGGTGGGATAGCTATTTACATCAAGGATAAACTCCCTGCCTCCATAATTGACTCAACCTCTGTCCCAAAAGAATCCGAAAGCTTGTCATTAAAGATTAAAATTGCCACCGGTGTCTCATTATGTATAATAGGATGCTACAGACCCCCATCAGCTGGACTACAGTTGTTAAAACATCTCGGAAACATCCTGGGTTTGGCATCTTCAGAGTGTATCATACTAGGGAACTTCAGCTTAGACTGGCTCTCCAGTGCATCCACCCCACTTAAAATGTTCTGTGAGTCCCTTGGGTTGTCACAGCTAATAAACGAATCTACTTGTTCTAACAAGCTCAACCCTAATAACAGTACTCTCTTGGATATCATTTTAGTTAACAAACCCCATTTATTCTCCCATGCTGACGTCTTTTTCTCTGATATTAGCGACCACTGCTTCATCACGTGTGTAAGATCCACTCTTAAATCCACAACTGCACCAAAATTCTCCTTTAAAATGTGCATACGCAACTTTGATCTCCATGGGTATATATCAGACCTAAGAGACTCCATGCGATGGCAGGACCTCTATCTAGCCAAGTCCCTGACTACGGCTTATGATATTTTCGCAGAAACTGTGCTAGGGGCTCACAACAAGTATGCTCCCATAGTAAAAGTTTGTGCCAGAAACAAATCCTGTCGGTGGTTTACAGAAGACCTGAAAGATGCTTTGCGGAGTAGGGATGTACTCTGGAAAACTAATTTAATAAATGATTGGAATTCTTTCCGAAGGGCGAGGAACCTCTGCACCAAAATGGTCAGAGAAGCCAGAGCTAATTTCTACCGCTCTCAGCTGGAGAACTCAAGAAATGCCTCCAAATTCTGGAGAACTATCAAAGACATTGAAGGTCACACCACTGTAAATTCCCTACCTACTAAATTACTGATTGATGATACTGTCATCTCCGACAGACAGTCTATCCTCGATGCTCTCAATAATCATTTTGCCACTGCAGGGCTAGCCTTTGACTCCTCTCCCTCGAATATCCTCCATCAACAACTTAGACTGGATACACAAGAAAAACCCATCCCCAGTCCATCCTTCTCTCTGCAGCCTACCTCGCTGAAAGAAGTCGAAGATCTTCTCCTTTAGCTAGACACTACGAAAAGTGCTGGGGCCAACCTCATTGAACCGTACTTCTTAAAGGTCGGCTACCGTGTCCTCGTAGTCCCAATTACTCATCTCTAACTTATCTTTATCCCAGGGTGACCTACCGCCCATTTGGAAAAATGCACTTGTGGTTCCTTTGTTTAAGTCAGGAGATCCTACTGATCTCAATAACTACAGGCCAATCTCCCTACTTCCAATCCTGTCAAAGATGCTGGAGAAAATAGTGAACTCCTAGCTTCGGAAGTACCTGAAATCAGAAAAACTGCTCAACCCATTACAATCCGGTTTTAGAGCACAGCACAGTACAATCTTTGCTCTAGCCAAGGTGACAAACGACTGGCAGCTGGAATTAGACAAAAAAAAAACAAAAAAAAAACTTTGCACAGTTTTCTTGGACCTAAGCAAGGCGTTCGATACTGTTGATCACAGGCTGCTTCTGTTGTCCCTCCAGAACGTTGGTTTGGATTCCCTATCCCTTAAATGGTTTCCCAACTACCTCTCAGGACGACTTCAACAAGTACAGGCAGAAGGGGAAGTTTCTCCACCAAAACCCCTATTGAGGCGTGTACCGCAAGGTTCCATTCTTGGTCCCTTGCTGTTCACCATTTATATTAACAACGTAGATGCCCCCATCAAAGAAGCACAAATACATCTATTCGCGGATGATACGGTACTCTATGCTAGTAGCCCCACACCTGAAATGGCCTGTAAAGCCCTTCAAAATGAATTTAATCTGCTGTCACATCAGCTTATAAACCAGAAACTGCTCTTAAATGCAAAAAAAACAAACAAAGCAATGTTCCTCTCGCCCCTTCAAAATGCAATAAATCCTGCAATTACTGGGACACTCCCACAGATCACTACCATTCTAGGTGAGTGGTTGGACTGCGTACCAAAGTTCAAGTACCTAGGGGTCTGGTTAGACCATAGACTTACTTTCACAGATCACTTAGAAGAACTGGCAAAGAAACTTAGACAAAGACTTGGTCTGTTCTTTAGGATTAATAATCTCCTCACAAGAGACGCTAAACTGAAAAAGGTTCAAACTACCTTTCTTTCCCTATTGGATTACGTAGACTTTCTATATAGTCAGGGACCTGCAGGTACCCTAGCCAAACTCGATATGCTTTATCACAGAGCCATAAGATTTATCACGGGTCTTCCATACTCAACCCACCACTGTGCATTGTACACGGCAGTAGGATGGTCATCCCTTGCTTACAGACGGCAAAAAAATGCTGCGGTTTGGACATACAAAGCTATCTCAAATAAACTGTCCCAGTATATCTCTGTCTGTTTACCTTTGTGCACTCTGGGGAAGTATGCCTTGAGAAGCACCTCATATATCTACCTTTATGTTTACAAAGCAAAATCTCACATTGGCAGAGCAGCCATCAGCTTTGTGCTCCCTCAACTGTGGAACAAGCTGCAAAAAACTTTGAAATTAACTCACTCCATCAGCCTAGCAGGTTTTAAATCTCTATATCTACATCATAATAAGGAGTCCTGTGCCTGTCTACCCTAAATAGTAACTCCTAGAAGTCCAAGCACACTCCAATTACTACTGTTAAAAGACTGATCACATCTGTAATCTACTCTTCCCTCTCCCCTCTCGCTACCCCCATATCTGTCCGTTCCACATTCCTTTGACCCTGGTTTCAGCTCTAAATTCTCCATACCGTATCACTATATATCTTTTTATATTAGGTTTTATTTGTGTTTGGTGCACCTGATATGTATATTTCTTTACTTTTATGAAAAATTGTGTCCTACCCAAAACTAGCTGTACTTTCTGTTCCAAACATATACTACTGTCAATGCTACCTGCTGATACTTTGTATATACTGTATTTTTGTATCTAATTTTATTTGTATTATTACTGTTTTCTTGTGTGTTGCATCCCATGTATACTGTCTCTTGTTAAACCCAGGTCCACCTCAAAAATGAGCTTGCTCAATGGTAGTGATCGCCTGGTTAAATAAAGACTTTGATTGATTAAAGAAGTAGGGTCCACTGGGCCACAATACTACCACAATAGGGTGATGCCAACACACAGGGGGTATGGAAGCAAGAAACCCTGAAGCCACGACCAGACAACGCAAAGGGAGTCTTATGGTAGACAAACACAAGTGCTCATGTACAGACACAGAAACCAGACAGAAGCAAGGAGAGGCAACAGGGCATGGCCACACTAACAAACCACAATGTAAATGGGAAACCCGAGAAGAATGCAGCCAAGGTGGAGCCAGATGGTGCCAGAAAACAGCACCCACGAAACAGTAAGTGAGGTAAAGCCACACAACGGTGCCGAAGAGAGGCACACGCCCCACAATCACAGGGGGATGGGGAAGGATGGGCAGAATGGCCAAAACAACTGAAGGCACAGCTGACAATGGAAAACATGGAACTCTCCATGTAAAAAGCAGAGGGCTGCACACGAAGTGAGACGTTTACAAGGCAAAGCCAGGCAGTGGCCAGTTGAAAGGGAGGGTGCCACGAAACATAGATCCCCACTCCAACAGTGAGACAGATGAGGCAAGGTTAAGTGACAGAGTCGAAGGGAGCGACAGGCTCCAGAGGAACAGGAGGCCAGGCCATAAGCCAGAACAGAACGCGGCATCCCAGAGGATGGCCATACCAGCTACTAAGCCACGTCAACAGGAGACAAACAAAAACAAACAAAAAAAATACGACAGTGGAACTGCAGTAAAAGGAAAGCCAATGACAAAAACGTGAAGACAGCCATGCACAAAGCAGTGGACTGCACACATATTGGGCACTTCAGTGAGGCATAGCCAGGTGATGACAAACAAGGGGGATGCCGAAAAACACAGACCCCACCCCAACAGTGATGCCGCTGATGAGGCAAAGCCAGGTGGCCACTGAGGAAGGCCTCAAGCCCCGCAGAAATGGGGGGCTGGGCTATCAAGCAAGAAACAGACCTTGATGTCTAAGGGCAGTTGGAACGGCAGTCAAGGCCATAGATATGACCGGTACTTACCACCACAATGGAGCAGCCAAAGCACCAGCAGAGACCCAGACAAGGAAGGGCAGGATAACAAACTGGAAGTGGGATCACAAACCACAACAGGAGACCAGAGGGATCCACAGAAGGGAAGATCATGGACAGCAAGGCAGCAGGTAGCGTCAGCACCACAGGAAACACAGCCCATGCAGGAAGCAAAAGCCTTCATAGTTGAGAAAATGCAACAATGGTTGGCGAAGCATACAGCAATAAAGTTCAAGGAGGGAGTTTCTTTAGTCTGACGTGAAGTTGATAGCAAAAAAGTAAAGAACAGAGGAAGTTTGAGGCTGCCCACGCTATATGGGTGTCGACCATGTGTGTCATCGTGGGTGGCCCCACTAGGCAAGTTTCCAGATAGGTCAGACACTGGTGATGTCTATGTTCCATAGGTGTGGCTCACTGGAGGAGATAACCTGGAAAAAGATCTATAGCTCCCTTAGAATACAGCCCCCCCCCAAAAAAAAACAAAAAAAAAACACACACACACACTATGGAGCCTGAGCCCCACACACAGAATATGTCTGCAGAAAATGGCTACTTGGTCAACCGAGCCTAACCAAGATGGTTCCTGCCTAGTAGGTCTCTGCAACCCCTCACTGGTGTCCGACGACCCTCCTTCATACCTGCCTATGTACAAATATTCACCTATGTCTATCCAACGCATGCTTGAAGCCCCTACTGTTTTAGCCTCCACAACTTCCGCTGGCAGTCTGTTCCAAGTGTCAGTCACTCTTTCAGTGGAGCAGTACCTCGTCACAACCCTCTCAACCCCCCCCACCACCCCGCTTCACTGCATGCCATCTGGTCCTAATGTTCTTTCTCATTTGAAACAGACTCCCATCCTGCACCCTGTTCCCCCTGTGAGGTAGGTCTCCATCATGTCCCCTCACACACTCCAATATTCCATGGTGTACATGTTGAGATCCCTGTGGACGTGTGGGTCTCAACAGATCATACAACCAGCGAGGATGCATAAAAAACGCATAACTCTGTGTTTATCATTTCATTTTAGGAAAAAAAAAATTAAATTAAAAATAAAAATTCCAATATTTACAGAAAGAAAAAATAAGATGTTATTTCTTCACACCAGTCAAAACATCAGGATATATTTCTTGCTTCCAATGCTATGAAGAAATTCCTGGGTTCTCTCCTTCCTCAGTTAATGTGAAAGCCTGCACATTAACTTCTTGCCGAGATCCTTCTCACCTTGGTCAGATCCCTACTGACCAACCTATCCAACTTGGTTCTCCTAGAGGAACCTTTTATAATGCTAAATGGTGACCTCATCAATCATGTGACACACTAGGATGAATAAAGCAAATAAGCATAAAGAAAGACATCCATATAATTTAAGCCATCTAGCCGAATGCTAGTACTATTAGGGTTCACCCATATTTATTCTGGTCTCTAAATACTGCATGAGAATACCGCTACAGGCTTAATTATATAGTTGTGATGTCAGAGCATTAGTTTAGCTCCGCCCCCTAGTGATATCACCTTCCCTTGCATCTATAAAACCTGCCATTTCAGGGGCAGATTGCCCTATAGGAGGAGCTTTAGAGCATGAGACAGACCTCTTCAACTAATATATGCACTCAGGTAAACGAAATTCTTTTTAATGACAAAATAATCACTTAGCTTATTCTATCAGATGAATCTAGAACCTTAACAGGGAACACAGATGAGGGGTGTGCTCCCTATCTGACTTCCTGTAAGGTTTTTAAAATTTCATCTGCTTACAAAACTTCTTTGAATAACCATAAATGCACCTCATACCATATAATCACAATCATAAATAATACTTTCCTGCAGCTCTATCCTTTTTGTGAGCTGCCTAAAACCTTAGTGCACAGTTTTCCCCAGTTTTACTGTTTAACTCAACTTAATGGCTTAAACTGCAGCCAATGGCTTTTCTTTTTTTTGCAACCCAGCACTCTATCTCTTAGAGGGCTCTAATTTAAGTGATACAGCTCCTTTTTAATATTTTGTTCTGAGACCCAGGTCTCCAATCTTTTATGCCCTTGTAGTCCCTAACTAATTTTCAGCATTTATTTTAAAAGTCTCAGAGGAGCGCTATGGAGCCGAGACAAAACACCATGGCAACTGAAAACAGTAGCACTGCTCCAGTTTTCCCCTTTTTGGCTGTACAGCACCTGCTCTTCTAAATCGCAACAAGCGCGTGCAATTTTTCTACCAGCAGCTCTGAAATTCAGACCTGCGGGTGTGCACACACCTCGCCGCCACAACACTCGCTTACTTACTAAAGCGCTTAGCGCTGGAAGACCCTGTTCTTTTATTTAAACCTAAATTCTTATTCTATAATTCCAACAGGGAACAGGAACAGGAGATGATGCACTAATTCTTTAGGGGT
The DNA here is from genome assembly GCA_016271365.2 of Neoceratodus forsteri. Classification (NCBI taxonomy): domain Eukaryota; kingdom Metazoa; phylum Chordata; order Ceratodontiformes; family Ceratodontidae; genus Neoceratodus; species Neoceratodus forsteri. The sequence continues at coordinate 762,548,829 of CM057453.1, forward strand.
TTATTACTGGAATTAGTGGCCAATGAATATGGCTTTTTGAATATCTTTACAACCAGATGCAAAATTTAATAACAGGGCAAAAGTGACAGTAAAGACAAGAAAGAAGATTGCCAGGCTGGCCACCCTGACAAGAAAATATAGGATAGATGTGTAAATAGAATAGGAGATAGGACAGAGTGAAAATATAAGAAAAAGGGGGGTATTGCATCTGATTATATAATTAATTCTACTTCCAAAACAGGACCCCCATTACAATCCCTCACTTTCACTTAGTAAGGCTTTTGATGCAACCCCTGTACTATTTTAGTTAGCGTCCTCTGGCCTGCCGCCACCCTATCTATGCCCTTTCCTAGGTGTTGCCTCAGCACTGGACACAATACTCCAGGTGGGGTCTCGCAAGTGAGCAATACAGCGGCAAAACTATCTCCTTCCTCCTGCTGGAGATCTCTCCCAATGCATCCCAGCATCCCACTGGCCCACTACTTTGTCACACTGCACTGTCACATTGAGGTAATCAGATACAATATCCGCAAGGTCTCTTTCGTGCTTAGTGACTGTCAGTACTGCCCCCACTATCCTATACTCACTGTCAGTACTGCCCCCACTATCTTATACTCACTGTCAGTACTGCCCCCACTATCCTATACTCAGTTTCGGTGTTCCATTGCCCTAGGTGCATGATTCTGCACCTTTTGAAAGTCAACCCCAACTGCCATGCTCCTGACCACTTTTCAAGTTTCTCAAGATCTCTATGCATTCTTTCCACCCCCTCCTGAGTGTCCATCTTATTACAGATTTCTATCATCTGCAACAAAGGCATACCTTCCCTTTCAGTTCTTCTGCAATGTCACTTATGAAGGCACTGAAGAGGATCAGTCCCAGTACTGAGCCCTGAGGCACACTGCTGGTCATTCTCCCCTCATTACAGTGACAGTCATTAACCACCACCCTCCAACACCTAGCCAGGCTGGAAGTTAAGCTGGACAGAGCCTCCTTTGCACTTTGCCACTTCCTGAACTTTGAGTTGCAGAAACGCTTAAGAGATTTGTGACAAACCCTTGCCCTGCTGGAACATGTCTGTCTCCCAAAACACAAAAGTGACCAGGCAGCTCGTTTTACTTCAATGCTGCCACCATCTCGCAGACTGCTAGGATATCTTGATCTGGTTCTAGTCCCTTCACTGGCCACTGCTCACCCAGTGCAAAACCTTACTTTTAGCAACAGAACCAACCCTTCAGTCACTCCTACAAACCACTTACCGCTCTGTATCAGATGCAGGTTACTCTATACTTGGGAATCCTGCTCTTTGGTAGCGAAACACCAGTTTTCTCTACAAAAATGGATTATTACCCCTAATGGCTCAATGAAATCCCAGTGCACATTGTAAACTCCTAATGCATCTCGCAATTCAAAAATGGCCTAAGGCAACACCTCCTTACTAGGACAGTTTGTGACTGCCACTAGGACTCTAACACCCATAATGCCCACTCATCCACATTCTCCTTCCCCTTCCTTTAACCCCCATTCTTCCCTCTTTCCCTATCCCTCCGTCTTCCTCTTCCCCCTGTGCCTTTTCTCCCACTGGATCAACCTTAAAACCAACCTACTACCACTACCTCCCAACCTCCTAGACAAAGCCACTTCTTTTGGCCGCCCTCCGCCCCACCTTAACTCCTTCTGGGACTCTCACACTAGGTGTCTCACCTCTTTATCTCCTTAGCTACATATAAACACTGTCCTTTACCCAAGTTGAATGCTCTTGACGCTGTACTATCACCACTGGAACTATGAATGACGTTGTAACCTTATTGTATACTATCTACCTACTATTCGAGTATTGTATGTAAACTGTTATTGCTGTCACTGTCTCTGATGTGGAACCTTTGTAAAAGAGCTCTGAGCTCAAAGGTATGATCCGAATCCCTAAATAAATAAAATAAATAAATAAATTACTTATCCCATAAAACACTGCATATATAGTACGGAAAGGAATCTTACTCCTACTCTGGGTAGTTTCCTTGCAGAGGACTCCAGCTGCCACTAGGTCACGAGATTCAGGAGACAGAGTGTTCCTTTTAACTTGCACAGGATATCTGCTGAACACTGTTCCACAACCGAATCTGCCAGTTTAACCTTCTCAAGGAGCCCATCACATCATCCTGTCAGTCACAAGGGTCAGCTTCCCATTGTCCCTTGATCCTAGAAGTTGGCCCAAACCAGTTCATTGATTACACCTACCACCTCACCACCCTCCCCCGATGATGTTGTTTATTGGACACGTTACCTACAACCAACCCACCTGCTTGAATTACCCAACAAGGTTCACACTCACAAGTGGTCCCTCCTTGAAATCAGGTCCTTTTGATGAGAGCTGTACAATTGTCTTCACCATGCCTCCGAACCATCCTAGCTGCTTCAATTTCAGTATCTGATTAGGTTTTTCTACCTAGAGAAGTGCACTCATTGGAAGCAGCCCTTTCCTGGGACCTTCCTATGAACTAAATGATATGATTTTCGCATCCACAAGAGTGCACTTATTGAAAGCAGACCCTTCCTGTTAATGTCCTATATCACAAACAGAATCACAGAAAGCTGACAGCAGAAAAGGACCTAACTGATCCACCTAGTCTGCCCCCCCCAACTCATCTCCACTTTAAACTAACTCATTTTCCTTCTGTTTCTGAGACCTATTAACCATTTCTGACCACCTACTGCATGTCAATATTCCTCCACTAGGCCCCATAGTTCTGCTACAAACCTATGTCCACGTTACAGTTCCAAACCTGTATCTATGTTACAAGAGTGTAGACAGTCTTGTGCATCTTTACTCCATTACCACTCTGTATATTCTTACACAACACCCTCCTCCCGCACTCACCACTGCCCCTCTATACCTTACTCTCACTCTCTTCCCTTGAGGGCCGATGCCATGCCCACTGTGTTTCGTTTATTTCCAAATTCTGGTTTGGGACCCTCCCATCCCATCTCAGCTCCTTACTCTATCACCCTACTCATCCTCCTATCCCCTCCACAAGTCTAACCAACCCATGAAATTGTCCGCTGTCAATTAGACTTTGCTTTCATGTTCCTGCCTCTGGCCCAACCTCCCCCCTTCTTATTCACTCTGGTCTCTCCCCTTTCTAGACCTCCTCCATGACCATACGACACATGTCCTCAACGGCCCCTGAATCATTTGCATTTTTGTATTTATAATTTTTCAAATTTCACTTTTTGCCATAACTAGTCTACCTTGCACAATACATACTGCATAAGCTTTCATCCCATTTTTGTACTGCACTGCATTCTGGTCTACTTCATGTGTTGTTACAATTTTTGCTCTGTTGTTCTTATGACAGTCAATGGTCTACCTTGCTCAGCACATATTGCACATGTATGTATTTTGTTCCTTCCACTACTGTTCTTCTTACAGCCACTGGCCTGCCTTGCACAGCACATGCATGCATGCATGCATGCATGCATGCATGTATGTATGTATGTATGTAACTGTTTCTTGCACTATGTTCTAGTTACAGTCACTTGCCTACCATGCACAGCCCATATTGTTCATGCATGTATTTTATAGGAAATTACATATCAGGTTGCAGTGGAATAATACATTCAGCTCCACAAGCGAGTCGTAAGACTTGAAATTCACGAGTGGCAAAGTTGTTTCTGAATGTCTCACCACTTGACATGTGGAGATAAATGTGTTATTCCACTGAAACCCATTATATATTTGAGATATCTTCCTTTTTATTGTAAACTCCCTACATTGACCATTGTTCTCTGGCCTCCATTTCCAGATTCTAAATGGAAATAAATATTTATTCATCAGGGTGTACTGATAAACGACAAGATAAAAATATGATCTTGACCTAATGTAGCAAGATATCTTGCAAAGTTGGCTGTTACAATGCATACTAAATGAACCATAGCTACAAAGATACATGCTATAGATCGTGACTGCAGATAAGGGCCTTCAGCCCACCCAATCTGCCCATTTGTAGTATTTAGCTTTGCTTCTTCAAGCTTTCCTAATACTTGGTTTTCCAGAAAGCAGCTTTCACAACAGACATGTGCAGCACTGAAGCCAGCAGATGAAATCCGAGAAAAACAGTAACACTGTCATAAAAACAGCAGAGTTAAAAGCTGTAACTAGTAAAGTGATGTATGAATTGAACATACAATGGTGTGATTCAAAATATGCAGTTTAATCAACACCGGAGTGGGCAGGACTTTCATATAGCATTACACTCGTGGCTCTGCCACTTGTCAGCTGTGGGCAGGACATTCATCGCACTCGTGGCTCTGCCACTCATGAGTTGTGGTCTTGATCCTCATGCAATTCTCCCATTTTAGGGTTAAAACAAAGCGCACTCAGTTAAAAAAAAAAAGCGCAAGCAACAGGGCAACACGAAGATGCACGACATGCAGCTGTGTCGCCCTGTGGTTAGTAAAATTTTCTGGGGGTGCTGCGCCCCACGCCTCCCCCCTTAAATAAATATAATCGCCTCCTCCCCTGGCATACTGTGGAGGAGGAGGAGGCAGTGTGACGTGCTCAGCGCACCACGCCCGTAAGTCCCAGATGCCCACATCAGGTGCGCCCCGTTTGTGGATGCCCACATTATGGCACCCTCTTTCCCATGCCGTGTTGATGGGATACCTCCTCACATGTGTCAAACTACATATTCTGAGTCAGTCCATCGCATATCCCCCATTTACTCCAAAATAACACAATTTATATGCCCAATTTATAGTAAAGTTTTTTCCCCAAAAACTTTATTGATTTTCGGCATAATGCACAATAAAAGAACATCACATATCAGCAAACTATTTTATGCATTTGTATGGTTAAAAACATTGTTCTACAGACTAAGAACAACCTATTAATCTTGCAACAGTCTACTACCTCAATAGGTTCTTTTACCTAGATAGATAAAGCTGGATATTAAGTTTTCAGAAACTAAGAGGAATGGATACTATTATGCCAACCAAATGGTGCCTTCCAACCTCCACAGATGCTGCTAGTCCCTTGCTCTGCGGTCTCATCCAAGACAAATACTATATTGTAATCTGCGGTTACCAGAGTGTGTCGTTTATCTATTGGAACCTGTCTTAAACAGAAACTGACCCACTGCACTGTGTTTTGTACTTTTGAGCTGTCCATTGCTATCTTCTCAGACAAATAGTATTCCTTGACTTCTGATACCTCCACCTTTCATTGATGTCTCAGTTTTTGTCTGCCTAATATGAATCTTTGCACCGTACCATACATATATACAGTTCTGCCTTCTTTCATGCTGATTTTGCATTATTGGGGTGAGTGAGATTTTTATACTTACAGGTTTGTATCGTGTGAATGCTTAACTATTGTTCTAGATACTGTTGTATATACTTATCTGTAGCATCTTTTTGCACTACTCTTATGGTTCCATTTAATCTTGTATGCAAGAATGGACATGCATACATTATTACAAATGAATTATTGTCTCAGGGTGCCTCCCTGACCAATATTTTTAAATAAATTAAAATGCAGATTGTACACAGGTTTCTAGTGCAACCAGGTCAAAGATCAAACAGCCGGCCCAGTGGCGCGCTGAAGGCCAAGGAATCTACCTTATGTCTCGCCACACCAGCAACCCGGGTTCAGGAGCGAGCTCGGGCCACCAGGGGTTAGAGGGGGAGAAGAGGATGGAGCATCCAGAGGACTGCTCTCCTCTCCTGGGGAGGGTGGACTGTGGATCCCGCAGTGCTAGCAGCCCCCAGTGGAGACTCACTGTACCGCAGCCAGTGGGGACACAAAGGAGATTATTGGAGGAGTCAGCAGACATCTTGCGGGTGGGCACACTGGATGTGACTGCATATCTGCTCCTCCGGGGAGGGGAAACCAGGAAAAACCCCGATGCCTGGAATGCGAAGATGGGCCCAGCCTTCGGCCCCCATGCCCATAGTTAGGCCCAACACACTGGCCTCTCGATTCCTCCTCCTCGCTCCGCCCACCATATGGATTTTGAGAAAGAGCACCAGATAAGGAAGTGGTGGCCCCACCTAAGAGGTATCGAAGCCGGGGGGTCAGCAGGGATGGAGGGGACACCAGGAGGAGAGAAGTACCAATAGAGCGGGTTTCATACTGCATGGGAGCTAGAAGGTAATACATCAGGAGAGCCCCCAAGGGCCAGTGATCGAGAGAAAAAGGGTGCAATAAAAAAAAAAAAAAGTTTTAAATCATTCAACAGGAAGTCAGTATTTATTCTAGGATTATTTCATGATGAACTAGGCTTGGGCAAGAAACAAGAAAAGTCTCATGACTGCTACACAAACTGTGGCCACTTTCGAGAGCAACACCCAAAAACGGTTGTCCTCTAGGTAACATACCCACAGAGATGGTGGTATACCTTTGACTTTTTTTTTTTTTTGTTTGTTTGTTTATTTAAACGATCGGGACTTGGCTAATCCGAGACCAATAGTTTACAGCACCCACTGTTCCAGTTCCCAGGAAAACAAACTACTTGATATTTGTTTAAATACTTGTTCACATTTTGTATTAAATTTGAGACAGAAATATAGGTTACCCACCTGTACCCATAGTTCTGTTAGTGGTATTCAATTCACATCCACACTCTGGCAAGTTTTGCTGGAGACAGCAGAGTCACTGAAGTCTTTAAGCTAAGCTCCTCCCACCAACCTTGTGGTATATTCTCCGGCTCCACTCCATGACATCAGATCTTTTCATGCTGGAAGCATGGATCTGTGTGCCACCTACCAGGGAAGGTTGGGTGGGTTGTGTGGATGGGAAGTGAATGCCACTAACAGAAGTACAGTTACAGGTGAGTAACCTATATTTCTAATAACATGGATTCAGTTCACTATCCACACTCTGGCGGACTCCTAGCAGTTCTCTGGAAGAAGAGGCAAGGCACACATTCACATTTAACAAACAGAGACTTGAGGACTGAGGATCCAAAAGCAGCATCTCGATGACTCACGAGATTGATGCTGTAATGGGAGATGAGGGTGTAAGCTTTACTTAGGTTAGCCCAGAATATATCTGCGCTGGGATATCCCTGGAAGCAGCCACATAGGCAGCAGTATATTTTTAGTAGAATGAGCCTTAAACCCCCTGGCCGACTCCATATCAGCCAACCTACAGCACATGTCGATGCAGGATGTGATCCACTTGGTAATCATTTGCTTTGCTGCTGGTCTGCCAGACATGGCTTCGGCGTATATCACTGCTGTCAACCCACACCCCAAGCTCCAGCTGTACACTCCTTACATTAAGGGAGCACCCTCCGCAGGTCCAAAGTATGAAGCCTGCGATCATCCACCAAGGCTGGGCTGGTAAAGTACATAGGGAACTTAATCACCTGGCTAAGGTGAAACTCCAGTACAACCTTCAGATAGAACTTCAGGTGGGGACGACAGATTACCATCTCCTTGTGGAAGACCAGGTAAGGAGACTCCACTGAGAGCACCTGGAGCTCACTGATCCTTGTCATGGATATGATGGCCACAAAGAAGCCAGTCTTCCATAACAGATGCGACATCTCATACCTGTGTACTGGCTCAAACGGCTTGCCCATGAGCACTGCCAACACCAGCAGTAGGCTCCATGGAAGTGGATGTTTGCACACCAGAGGGAACAAGTCACTCAGGACTTTAAAAAGTGCCTGGCCACCTTCTCCTTGACCATCGCTAGCATAACAGCCCAGTATAAAAAGATGACTGCCAGGTGCACCTTAAGGGTCATTGCTCGCAACCCAACCAAGAGAAGGATCACTGGTAGCAAAGGATACTTGCCCATGGGGCAGATAAGGGGCTTAAGCTCCTAACCCTGGCACTACCTCAAGAACCTTTTCCACTTATATGCAAAACATAGCATTTGTGTGTCTACTCCTTACAGGATGCCTCCACAACATGGAGGACATCTTACAAAAGGCCCAGAGTCTAGAACTCTAGCCATGCAAGAACCAGGCGGACAGGTGCAAGGATTAATTGTCCGGGTGCAGGACCTACCCCTTGCTGTCTAGTCAGCAGGTCTGTGCTTTTTTTAAGGGGATAGTTTTCCACTAGCAGGTTATACAGACCTGCCACTAGAGGGAATCTTGGTCTTTCTACTTAAATCACTGTACTCAATCATGGGCAATATGGCCTGCATTACATTCTACTTCTAATCCTGGCAAAAAGTATGACTCATAAAGCACTGATCTATGCTAAGTCAGAAGTCATCCCAGCCTGGGAACCCACAATCATAGTTCCTGCTGCATCTTCATATTGCTTCCCTACTCTTAATCTGTCGGGTTTTCATTTTAATTCTCATCCCTCTCCTCTGGCCCTCCTCCCTTCACCAATGTCTTTCCGTGCACTTCCCCTGCTAGCCTTGAACGGCCATGTCAGCATCTCCTATGCCCTGGCTAGATGTACCTCAATGACTGAACACCACACAAGAACCAATACGAAAAGAGCCCACTTCTACCTGATAAATGCCCTCAAGGAAATGTTTCTAATTCTCCTTGTCTGTTCAGGCAATGTCGAACTAAATCCAGGTTCCCCCAACTCAAATCACTTCTCTGTCGGAGTTTGCAGCTGCTCCTGGGATGAGACTGATGACGGTCAATATTCTAAGCCTGCTAAAAAAACTTGATCTTCTTCAAGTTTGGGCAGCCCACATGACCAGATCCGATTATAATTGCGAGCCATGGCTAAAAAGACCAACACTGATCCATAGAATTACTATACCGGGCTTCAAGCTCTTTAGGGCTGATGGGGGGGGAGGGGTGGTTGTATACGCCAAATCAAAATTTGACGTTAGCAGCACTTCCTGTAAAACAAAGCCCAAGGAATACGAGATTGTCTCGCTTAAACTTTACCTTCCATCCTCAGAGTGCATCACAATCATTGGTGGCTATAGACCCCCATCAGGAGGCACAGAAATTCTTAACGTGTTGAAGTCCATAACTTTGGCTGCTAACACGGAAACAATCTTAGGGGACTTCAATATGGATTGGCTCACTGCTAAATTCCACTCCCTAAAAGCCATCTGTGATGAGCTGGGTCTTACACAGATAGTAACTGAGCCCACAAGAATCAGTGCTTCTAACTCTGCCAACAGCTCACTCTTAGATGTCATCTTAAACTTCGCATCCCCATAAAATCTCACATTCTGCAGTTTTCCATAACGACCCATGGCGACCACAGTATGGATTTATCGTACAAGATTCCAATCTAAAACCCAGCAGCACCTAAATTCAGAATCAAGCGCTTGTTCCATAAATTCAACTCAGTAAGCGTCCTAACCCGATCTAGCTACGATCAGGTGGCAAGACCTATATCTTGCCAAATCTGCTGATGCCGCCGTTTCTGTCTTAAATGACAACCTCACCACCCTAATTAACAAGCATGCTCCTCTTGTTAAAATGAGGGTGCGGAAAATCTCACATCCGTGGTTCACCGAAGAGCTCAAATCTGCACTTACCACTAGAGACAAGCTATGGGCTAGGGCAGGCACACAAATAAACTGGCAGGCATTTAGAACTGCCAGAAATGCCTGTGTTAAAAGTGTACGTGCTACTAAAGCAAACTTCTACATCTCCACTCTGGAGCAGGCCAAAGGGAACGCCCACAAAATCTGGAAGACACTGAGATCTACTGAAGGCCATCCTGCTGCGTCCTCCCTTCCCACCAAGATTCTGGTCAAGGACGGGATGGTTGAAAATAAACTGAGAATCCTCGAAGAACTTAACCTTCACTTTGCCACTGCCGGGTTGGCATTCAACTCCTCCCCATACGCTAGCCGAGTGAATAGCAACACTAGCCCAGATTCTACACATACTACTCCACCTCATCCCTTCCAGTTGTGCCCGTTTAGCTACAAAGAAGTTGAAGACATAATTCTTAGCCTTGACACCAAGAAAAGTGCAGGGGGGACGATGGCCTCGAATCATTTTTTTACGGTTAGGCTATGCCCAGCTCACAGCCCCCATCCTTCACATCTTCAACCTATTACCACAGCCACTGTTCCATCCTGCTGGAAATCTGCCCATGTTCTTCCTCTCTTCAAATCAGGAGATCCTTGTGACTTAAATAACAACCGTCCTATCTCTATCTTGCCCGTTCTCTCCAAAGTGCTGGAAAAACATATACAACCAACTAAAAAAAAATCACCTTGAAGCGCACTCACTCCTAAACCTGGCCCAATCTGGCTTCAGGTTGAATCACAGTACCATCTCAGCCTTGGCTAAAGTCTCTAGTGACTGGATCCATGTTATGGAAACCAAGAAGGTTACTGGTGCAGTCTTTCTATACCTTAGTAAGGCCTTCGACACTGTAGACCATCACCTCCTAATCACCTGTTCTGGCTACACAGATGCCACTCCACTTACCTTACAGTGGCTTAACAGTTATCTCAAGGGAAGAATACAAAAAGTCAAAGCTGATGGCCTAATATCTCCCCCCCTTCCAATTGCCAGAGGAGTCCCTCAAGGCTCCATCCTAGGACCAATCCTTTTTTCCCTGTACATCAACAACCTTGACTCCCACATAAAGAACTTTAGTATACATTTCTCTGCGGACGATATGGTTTTGTACGCATCATGCTCGTCCTTAACTGAAGTCAGGGAAGCGCTCCAAGCTGACTTTATCCAGTTAGAAAGCAACCTTATCAATGCCAAGCTTCTCTTAAATGCCAAAAAAACCAAGACAATGATTTTCTTGAGACTTGCCTTGTCTGGTGCCCTACCTATCCCACCTAAAAACTTCACAGTTACCTCCCTAGGTGAACATTTGGAAGTCGTACCTAAATTTAAGTATCTAGGTATGTGGATAGACAACAAGCTTTCCTTCAACATTACATCAGGGATCTATCAAAGAGGCTTAAAACACGCTTTGGTTTTTCTTTAGAAATAGGACCCTCTTTTCTCTTGCGACCAGCAAAGACTTGTCAAGCAACATTCCTTCCCTTGCTCGACTACAGAACATCTTTATCTCTTCCCCAACCTTGAGCCTATCTAAACTGGGCGTACTCTATCACCGTGCTGTTGTTAAGCTTCATTACTAACTCTCGTACAGGACCCACCACTGTGATCTTTATGCAGCAGTTAGGTGGACCTCTCTTGCCACCAGACGCCTCCTGCATGCTGGCATTGCACCCTCAAATTACTACTCCACAAACTGCCTGTCTATTTAATGTCTCTCATACACATCTCGCATAAGCGTCTACTCCCTAAGAAATCCGACCTTATCCTACTAGATGTTCCCAGGACACGTACCACAGCTGGCCAAAGAGCTGTCTCATATGCCTCCCAAACATTTGGAACCAACTACAAGCCATGCTGAAGCTAATCAGCATCATATCAGATGACTCACAAAACACTAGCTATCTCTAAATTAAAGACATATATAGGTGCTACTAGGCCCCAACACCAAGTCAACTTCCTAGGTACCAACTGGCCTCTACTTATTAAGCTGAAATCGCTGCATAATTTAGGGTACAGTTAAGCTGGAATGTACTGCCATATATAGCATAAGGACTTCTACAGTGTATACCTCTTGTATTATATATTTTTCTTTGCTGTTCTACATTTTATATCTCCTGTCTATGTAATTGCGAACTGTATGTGCCTCAGGACCTCCTTGTGAATGAGCTTGCTCAACGGAGTCTTTCCTGCAATAAACTTGAACTTGAAACTTGAACTTTAACAACATCCAAAGAGGCCTGCTGCTGAGACTGAGGAGATCCAGATTCCAAAACTGTCTGGCACAGTCTGGGACCAACAGGATTATCTGCACCTTGTCCTTCCAGGTTTTGTCCACAACCTAGTGGATCAAGGCGGGAAGGTGTACAGGAGAACCTGTGGTCCAGGGCCTCAAAGGCATCTCCGACAATGTCTTGGGCTGTTGGGGAGAGACAGTACAGCCTCAGTTTTCTGTTCTCCTACAAACCAAACAGAGCCAATAGAAGGGTGCCCTATTCAGAAAACAGGTGGTCTACCACCTCCTGATTCAGGTATCACTTGTGTGACACCTTTCTGACCCAGCTGAGAGCACTGTCCAGTTGCCGTTTCTCCTGCAACATGGATCGCGAGGAGATCTGCACCCAGACAGTGCACAAGTGTCCAGCTGTAAAGAGCTACCTGACACAGTGGAAAGGGTGCTTCCCACCCCAACTGTTCAGGTAGAACATGATGGTCATGTTGTCTATCTGGACCTGAATGTTCTGACCCCTGATCGATGGAGCAAATTCCATCAGAGCCACATGCACTTCACAGAGTTTCAGTAAGCTGTGGTGACATGACTCCAGTGGTGACCAGAACCTGTGGGCTCCTAAGGTGTGCTCCCACCCTACCAGAGACACATCCAGTGTGAGTGTGACAGACTGTTCTCCCCTCCAGAAGTTGTGTGTCCACCCACCACTGGATGATATCCCACACCGGCTGGGTCACCACGACTGGCTGATTCAGGTGACCTACGTGCAGAGACCACTGCTGGCCCAACCCCCACTGCAGGTGGCACATCCACCAAGGCCCAACTGATCACGCTGGTGAAGGATGTCATGTAACCCAATAGCAGCATAAAATCTCAGGCAGGACACAAGTATCTAACCTAAAATGACTGGGCACAGGAGATAAGGTCTAATGCCTGGTCCGCAGGGAGTCTAGTTCTGCTTCAATTAACTATCACCTGCAAGTGGACCAGTTCAAACTTGACCAGGCTGACCAGAAGTAGTTTCAAGAGTTCCACCATTAGCCCAATAATTATGTATTCTAACCGCAGATTCCTATTGCCAGTATGAATCACCTTGCATTTTCTGACATTGAACTTCACTGCTATTCTCATGATCACATTTCTCTTCATGTTGCTTATCCCCATATCAGTGTCTCCCTTTCCCCACAACTTTGTGTCATTTGCAAACAGACTCACCTTGCTATGCAGTTTCACTATGTCACTTATAAACATACTGAACCGCACCTGTCCCAGCACTGATATCCCTCGGTACCACTGGGCAGACAACCACTCTGGCCCAGGAGACCTGGTCACATTCAATACATCCAGGCCTTTCAGAACCATTTCTGTAAAACTGCTTTGATCCTTAACCTTCTTCTCTCACTACTCTGGAACATATTTTTGCTGTCTGATAGTGGCTCTATACTTTCTATTGTAAACACTGAACTGCAGAAGGCATTTAATGTGTTGGCGTTTACCATGCCATCCTCTAGGTTTATCCCATCCTCTGATCCTCTGGATGTTCTCCTCTGTTCTCTTTTTTTTTCCTTATAGATCTGCACATGGTCTTGTCATTATTTTTGACTCCCTCCGCTATTCTCAGCTTTGTGCTTGCTTGAGTACTTTTTTATGGTATGACAACTTTACTTGTGTAACCCCCGGACCCCTGCCTTTTTGCAAAACGATAGGTGGCATGCTGTTGAAGCTGACAGCAGTACCTGGTGGGGACTGGGTTCGGGGAGGACTAGGTTACTCGGTACAGGGGGGCTTAGGTTTGGCTACTATGCACAGGGGCACCCAAGTAAATCCGAACACAGGAAGCAATAACTAATGTCCAAAACCAGGAATGGGATTCTACAGTGTGGCTTTTATTCACATCCAACCTGAACAAACAAAGCACAGACGGACCCCAACGGGGTTACTTTCCTGGTAATGCAGATTAGGGACAACAGAACACTTCTTCACATTTCCAGCCCTCAGGCTCTAAACTCACCAGGCAGATAGCCCAGACTTGCACACAGCTTTGGGTACACAGCCCGACTTGTACACTACTTGGGTTTTCCCCACTGGCCCGGCTCCCCCGCCGGCCACTTGATCCACGGTCCATTATGGGAATGAACCAGTTTTCCTGTTGGTGGCTCCCCAAACCACCTTGGAGCCTTCGACTCCTAGAGGGAATTTTCCTTCCAATCCCCGTCTGGGTACTTCCCTCATCACTGGCCAAGTGCATGAGGCAAAGCAGAAATCCACAGAGCAAATCCGTAGAGGTGCACCTGGTTACTAAAGATGAGGGGTCTCCCACCTCCAGCTCCCACAATCCATACCCGCCATTTCTCTGGAAACTAAACAACTCTTTTCTGAAAGCTTGGCAAAGTAGATTACTGGGTAGACGTATATCACATCTCCTCTACATGTCCTGACTTCCCCATGCTGAACTTGAACATACTTTTACTTTTGGCTAAGCCTATTACTCTAGGCCTCCCACTACTTCCAGTAGTCCAATCCCCACTTTAACACAAGTCGGGGTGAAACATGGACCCTTTAGAAATAGCAGAACTCACCCTCCGGATGCAGGTGCCCCACAGGCGAATCATGAAATCTTCTTATTCCACACTCTTGGACAAAATAAGGCAGCTTCTTCACTAGCAGTAGCCAAGGGGTTGCCCTGGAACATGCAGGCTAAACTTTCCTGCCCCATCCCTCAGGGATAGAGCACACTGACTCCAGATTGAGCGGTCTCCACCACTTTAAAATAGCTCACTGTGTCTCTCTTTAGGTGGAAACACACACCGTTTCCCTAAATGTAGCCCTATGTCAGGGCTGAGGCTTCAAGAGCCTAACACAGAGCTGCTGTGCTCCTCTCACTACAAGCTCCGAACTCCAACTGACTACAGACTACTGTTCAAACCTCCCAACATTCTACTCCAACTCCCTGCTGCAGATTCCATTGTGGCTCATGCAGCTGCAATAGTTCTATGGTGCTGTCATCCCTCAGTCTCAGCCGAGACTGAGAACAGAGTGAGAGTGTGAAATCCATTTAACTGGAGTTTCACAAGCTGCCTTCCCTGCCTACCACTAGGTCTTACTGGGATTCTGGTAACCCCGGGTAACAAGGGGGTTACACTTGCAGCCAGTTTTCTCTGTATGCCATCCGGTTTCTCTCATTTGGCTGTCTCTTACATACCCTGAATGCCCTTGTTTTGTCACTCACTGCTTCACTTACTTCTTTACTGAACCAACAGGGTTCATTTAGTTTCTTGGCCTTTTACACAAATGTCATACAAGACTGGGTAGTCTCCAATACTGTATTTTTTATTTGCACTATGTATTTTCCCCCTCTACTACTGTGTGCATGTCCTTTGGCTTCTTACCTATTATGAAATATATTTTATTACTGCCTACCTTTCTAATGTTGGAACCATTGTACTGGATTTATTCTGCCCACTCCCCACCACTTCGTTGAAGCTGATTGGTAGTATGGTCACTCTGACAGAAACATTACAAATGGGAATCTGAACAATGTCCTGGTTGCAAAAGTACTGGGGTCTATATTGCCTTCATCTGGCGGGACTGCGCACCCACTGTGTACAGGGTTTTCTTGCATTACAACAAGGAATCTCTGACTTTTGGCTGCCTGCTGTTTAGGAGGTTAGGTCCCCCATGATCACAGTTTTGGCCTGACCTGCAGCTTTCAACAATTCTCTTGCCACTGCCTCATCCTACCTTCCTCCTGATGTGGTGTCACAGAGTACCCCAACTGTGTACCCACTCCACTGTTGTAACAGTAGGCAGAGGGAATTCTTTCCCTCATCCCTTGTGACAGACTCTCAATACTCTTAATTCTTACTTTTGAAAAACTGCCCCTGCCTCACCTGGAATCCTCCCTGTCCCTTCAAAACAGAGTGTAGCCTAGGATATTTGGCAGGTCCACCCTGATAAATCAACTGCTTTCATTTACCCCGCTCTCAGTCACATGTTAAACTATACTATTCCACTCAAGAACTCATATGCCACACTGGCAATTGGGGACAACCAAATAGAGGTATCCAGAGAAGTGGAAGGAAAGGATGTGGAGGTTAGCCAAGGAGGTGACCTCAGTGGGGAGAGCAGTGGACCCCAGAGGAGGAGGAAGCGAATCCTGGTGGAGGACTCTATCATAAGAGGGATCCAGCTAGGAAGACAGGAGGGGGGAAAGACAGGGAGATGAGGTGCCATGGCATGGAGGGATGGAAGGAAGATCCTGGGGATCGCTGGGAAGGCAAGACGGGAGGGTGAGCTGGTTGTCATTATCCACCTAGGTACTAATGACGTAGCAAATGGGGAGCCAAAGGAAGTTCAGGAAGGGTTTAGGAAATTGGGGAGGGGTCTCAAGCTTTCTGTCACCTTCTCGGAAGTACTACCTGCAAGAGGCATGAGACAGCATAGGGGTACATGCACCAGGAACTTTAACTCATGGTTGAAGAACTGGCGCTGTGAAGAAGGGTTTGGATTCACTGGTGACTGGGGACCCACCTAGAGGGATGGAGGCTTGTTCAAGCCTGATGGCCTGCATCCGTCCTGGAGGGGAATCCAAGTACTCAATGATAAGTTTAAATGTTATATTGACAAGCATTTAAACTAGCCAAGGAGCTATGGCAGGCCAGCAAGGAGGTACCCAATTGCCCACCCCACAGCTAGCAGTGGAACCAGTGAACCGAGGAGTGGATATCTCTAAAAAGTAGTGTGCAAACACAGAGATGACCGCCAAGAGGTGGATAGGCAGAAAGGGGCAAAATTCAACAGAAGGGCAGACAGCAAGGAAAACCAGGGATAAAGGACAACCAGGGACAGGGCTGGAGTAGAACAGCTAAACAGTCTAGGAGGTCAAATCATGGAAAGCCATGTGTGCCAATGCCAGGAGCATTAGCAACAAGATGGAGGATCTGGAGGCTGTCATGGTGCAGTCAGACCTGGACATTGTGGCCATCACAGAAACCTGGTGTAATGATGACCACAACTGGGAGATGGCCATACCTGGCTGCAACACATTCAGAAGAGACAGGGCAGGTAGGAAGGGAGGAGGAGTGGCACTGTATGTGGAAAATAACATAAGGGCCACAGGGATCCAGGAGGAACAAAATGGGGGAGAGATACTGTGGGTTAAGATGGAAAGGAAAATGGGACCAACCATCTGCACAAGTGTGGTCTATAGACCACCAGCCCAGGAGGAAGAAACAGATAAGGAGCTGATGTTAGCCATCCAAAAGATAGCAAGCAAGGGTGAGGTAGTGCTGGTTGGAGACCTCAATATTCCAGACGTGGACTGCAGCATCCCAACAGCAGCATCAACTGGGAGCAGATTTATCCTGGACTCCCTTCAGGGTGCCTTCCTCAAGCAACTGGTCATGGAACCAACTCGGCAGAAGGCAATACTGGACACTGTGCTCACAAACAGGGATAGTGTGATGGGGGTAACAGCGGGGGAGCACCTGGGAAGCAGTGACCACCAGTCACTGTGGTTTGAAATCACAGAAGGAGCAGAATCAAACCACATAAAACACGATCCTGGATTTTAGGAGGCAGACTTTGGGAAAATGGGGAGATGCTTAGAGAGGCATTAAGGGAATGGGGCAGGAATCAGGGGTTGGGAACAGTGGGCAGTATTTATAACGGGATTACAAGAGCAACAGAAGTATGCATTAGACAGGTTAGCAAGAGGAAAAGGAAGGAGACCATTATGGTTTTCCAAAGAGGTAGAAGAGAAAGTGAAAGCCAAAAAGATTGCATTCAGGCAATACAAAAAGACACAGGTAGAAGGGGCTAGGGAGAAGCACCAGGAGAACCAAAGGGAGGTCAGTAAGGGAAGCCAGAGCTCAGACAGAAGAGCACATTGCAAAATCAGTGGGTAGAGGGGACATAACCTTTTACAGGTACATAAAGTGAAAAATTAAGGGCAAAGGGAGGGATACGGAGACTGAAGGGGGAGGATGGGGGCTGCGTGGAGGATGACAACAGTAAAGCTGACATATTGAACAAGTATTTCTGCTCAGTCTTTATTGAGGAAGAGGAGGGTAATGGGTCTGAAGGGAGTACAAGGGGTGGGAATGATGCAGAAATGGCCACAAGTCCCTTTACACAAGAAAGGGTCCTGAAGGAACTGGAATTAATAGGAGTTGATAAAGCAATGGGGCCAATGGGGTGCACCCCAGGGTCCTTAAAGAACTAATAGAGGTGATGGCTGAACCTCTGGCAATCCTATTTAGCCAATCACTGGAAACAGGGGAGGTACCCAAAGACTGGAGGACAGCAGATGTAGTCCCCTTGTACAAAAGTGGGAACAAAGAGGAAGCAGGGATCTACAGACCAGTCACCCTCACCTCAGTAGTGGGAAAGATCATGAAAGCACTACTGAAGGAAAGATGGTGGAACATCTGGTTGTAAGTGGACTACAGGACCCAAGGCAGCATGGTTTTACCAGGGGAGGGTCACGCCAGACCAGCCTTGTTGAATTTTGACTGGATGACTAGGAGGTGGATCGGGAGGGCAGTGGACATGGCCTATCTGGACTTCAGCGAGGCCACCGACACATTGCCACAGAAGACCATTACAAAACTGGGGAATAAGGAGTGTGGGCAGGACAGTAGTGTGGTTGGTAGGTAAACTGGCTGGGCAGCAGGACACAGAGGGTGGTGGTAAATGGCTGTCACTCCACAGAGGGAAGAGTGACCAGTGGGGTACCACAGGATCAGTGCTGGGACCGGTCCTATTCAACATCTTCATCAGTGACATTGCATGAACCTAGAAGGCAGTTTCCCTGTTCGCTGATGGCACAAAGCTCTGCAACAGAGTAGACACACCAGAGGGTGTAGACAGAATGAGAAGGGACCTGCATAAACTTGAAGAATGCTCAGGGGTTTGGCAGTTCAAATTCAATGCAAAGAGGTGCAAGATAATGCATATGGGGCAGAAAAACCCTGGCACAACATATCAGTTGGAGGGTGAGGATATAGCATGCACCAAGCAGGAAAGGGATCTTGGGGTTATCTCTGATGACCTCAAGGTAGGGAAACAGTGTGACAAGGCAGTAGGTAAAGCAAACAGGATGCTGGGATGCATAGGCAGGGGCATCACCAGCAGGAAAGGAGGTCATAATTCCACTATACAAGACACTAGTGAGGCCCCACCTGGAGTACAGTGTACAGTTCTGGAGACCTTACCTACGTAAGGACATAGACAGGGTAGAGAAGATTCTGAGGGCAACAAAGATGGTACATGGATTGCATCACAAGTTCTATGAGGACAGGTTGAAAGAATTGAATATGTACTCCCTGGAGGACAGGAGGGAGACAGGGGACATTATAAAGACATACAAATATCTTACAAGGAGGAACAGGGTTCAAGTTCAAGTTTATTGCAGGAAAGACTCCGTTGAGCAAGCTCATTCACAAGGAGGTCCTGAGGCACATACACATACAGTTTGCAATTACATAGACAGGAGATATAAAATGTAGAACAAAAAAAAATATATACATGTATACATATATATATATATATATATATATATATATATACACACACACACATACATACACACACACACACACACACACACACACACACTACAAGAGGTATACATAATGAAGTCCTTATGATATATATATATATATATATATATATATATATATATATATATATATATATATATGCAGTACATTCCAGCTTTAACGTCCCTAAATTATGCAACACATTTCAGCTTAATAAATAGAGGGCCAGTTGGTACCTAGGAAGTTGACTTGGTGTTGGGGGCCTAGTAGCACCTCATATGTCTTTTAATTTAGAGATAGCTAGTGTTTTGTAGAGTCAATTGATACAATGCTGGTTAGCTTCAGCATGGCTTGTAGTTGGTTCCAAATGTTTGGGAGGGCATATGAGACAGCTCTTTGGCCAGCTGTGTCACGTGGTCCTGGGAACATCAAGTAGGATAAGGTCAGATTTCCTGGGGAGTAGGCGCTATGCAAGATGTGTATGAGAGACATTAAATAGACAGGCAGTTTGTGGAGTAGTAATTTGAGGGTCCAAATACCAGCATGCAGGAGGCGTCTGGTGGCAAGAGAGGTCCACCCAACTGCTGCATAAAGATCACAGTGGTGGGTCCTGTATGCAGACTTAGTAATGAAGCAAACAGCACGGTGATAGAGTACGTCCAGTTTAGACAGGCTCAAGGTTGGGGAGGAGATAAAGATAATGTCTCCGCAGTCAAGCAAGGGAAGGAATGTTGCTTGGACAAGTCTTTTGCAGGTCGCGAGAGAAAAGAGGGTCCTATTTCTAAAGAAGAAACCCAAGCGTGCTTTAAGCCTCTTTGATAGATCCTCGATGTGGTCGTTGAAGGAAAGCTTGTTGTCTATCCACATACCTAGATATTTAAATTTAGGTACGACTTCCAAGGGTTCACCTAGGGAGGTAACTATAACGTTTTTAGGTGGGGTAGGTAGGGCACCAGACAAGGCAAGTCTCAAGAAAATCATTGTCTTGGTTTTTTTGGCATTTAAGAGAAGCTTGGCATTGATAAGGTTGCTTTCTTAACTGGATACAAGTCAGCTTGGAGCGCTTCCTGACTTCAGTTAAGGACGAGCCTGATGCGTACAAAACCGTATTGTCTGCAAAGAATGTATGCTAGAGTTCTTATATGGAGTCAAGGTTGTTGATGTACAGGAAAAAAGGATTGGTCCTAGGATGGAGCCTTGAGGGACTCCTCTGGCAGTTGGAAGGGGGGCAGATAGTAGGCCATCAGCTTTGACTTTTTGTATCCTTCCAGCGAGATAACTGTTAAACCACTGTAAGGTAAGTGGAGTGGCACCTGTGTAGGCAAGACAGGCGATTAGGAGGTGATGGTCTACAGTGTTGAAGGCCTTACTGAGGTCTAGAAAGACTGCACCAGTAACCTTCTTGGTGTCCATAGCATGGATCCAGTCATTAGAGACTTTAGCCAAGGCTGAGATGGTACTGTGCTTCGACCTGAAGCCAGATTGGGCCGGGTTTAGGAGTGAGTGCACTTCGAGGTGATTTTTTAGTTGGTTGTATACAAGTTTTTCCAGCACTTTGGAGAGAACGGGCAAGATAGAGATAGGACGGTAGTTGTTTAAGTCACAAGGATCTCCTGATTTGAAGAGAGAAGAATATGGGCAGATTTCCAGCAGGATGGAACAGTGGCTGTGGTAATAGAGAGGTTGAAGATGTGAAGGATGGGGGCTGTGAGCTGGGCATCGCCTAACACACGGGAAAAATGATTCAAGGCCATCGTCCCTACTTTTCTTGGTGTTAAGGCTAAGAATTATGTCTTTGACTTCTCTGTAGCTGAACAGGCACAACTGGGTGCAGGAATACACTATTTTTAAGCAAAAGGATGTTCCAGGACTAGAGGGCATGGGATGAAGTTGGAGGAGGGCGATTCAGAGGAAACATGAGGAAGAATTTCTTCACAGAGCGGATGGTGGACAAGTGGAACACCCTGCCAGAGAAGTGGTGGGGACTGAAACAATCACAGGATTTGAGAATGCATGGAATAGACAAAGGAATTCTGGAAGTCAAGGGTGAGGGCAACAGACTTCTAGGAAAACAAACTGAACTTACAAGCTCAAATGGACAGACTGGGTGGGCCATAGGCCCTTATCTGCTGACAATGTCTATGTCATTTTCCTCTGTTTATGCTCACCTGCACCAAAGCACCTCTGCAAAGGTTACCATGTCAGTCATTTTACTAAGCCGTCTGCCTAGCTCCCTGAACTGTTCTTTTCCTCCTCTACATTGTCGTTACCTAGTTATAGTAGCACCAAGCGTAGCTCAAATGCTGCTTCTCCCATTTCTACTAGGCAGCCTCTCAAGGTGAGGTATGACCTCTTCCACAGATGTCCCTAGAAAGCAATGAATGGATCTATCCACCCAACCTGAGCGACATACTACCCCTCCCTGTCCCTCAGTCTATAGAATCACCCATTAGATGTGGAGCCTTGGAAGCTGAGTCTATGACTCAAGAGTTGTAATTCGATTTCCTAAATAAATAAATTAGTATGAAGTGAATCTTGTTACTCCTTTCACTGCCCGATTTCCCCTAACTGGCCCACTGCTACTGGACATTGCCTCTTCCTCCGGACTTGAACCAGTGGCATCTGTGTTGGTGCAGTCTTTCTAAGTAGATTCCTCAAACAGTGCAAATCTATTGTGTGATCTTAGCCAGAGTGCTTCCTTCCTTCCCAAGGTGCACCCTCCTCCAACTGCAGTCTACCTACCCTCTGAAAGTGTGCGATCCATGTCATGGTGATGAAGCTGCACTCCTCACTGGATTGCCCCATGCTTCAGGCGGAGGGCTGCCCAGAAATTAATGGTCCACTAGCACATAACTCACCTGCCAGCCTCCTGGAATTCCTTCTGTAAGGTTACAGAGCGACAGACCCTACAGCGTATTAACTGTCCCTCATCCTTTCCAACTGAACAGCCTGAGCATGTGTGTGCATGCTGTTGTGTGTGTGAGTAGTCAGTGAGACTTACTAAATGCAGAGTTTCCTGCCCCTCTTCTACC
Source organism: Neoceratodus forsteri (assembly GCA_016271365.2). Lineage (NCBI taxonomy): Eukaryota > Metazoa > Chordata > Ceratodontiformes > Ceratodontidae > Neoceratodus > Neoceratodus forsteri. Next base: position 762,571,105 of record CM057453.1, read on the forward strand.
TTCAGCCCTTCTTTGTATGCAAGTCCCAGTTAACCAGCACTTACTGTAGTGGCACATCAGTGAGTAGTTCGGCTCACACCACACAAATGTGCTCTACTTGTAGATGCCTATTTCTATCACCTGGCCCAGAAGTGAAGGACCCCATAAAAGGAGGGAACAGAGGCTGCAGTGAAGGGAGGGAGGGAGGAGACAAAACAGAATTTAAAGATGGAGGAGTAGTGGCTGGACAACCACCTACTATACCTTCCAGAAATAGAAGTGACAGGCTAGCATAAGGAGCAGTGGTGAGTGCAGTGTGGGCAATTTAAGGCAAATCAATAAAGTGTGAAATAGGGGGTCCACTCTGACCAGCACTTTAGACCATGTCCTCAGAACACTGTGAGGATCGTTTTTTAGATGATGTAATGGCAGATAGGAAGGAGGAGAAGACTGGACTTGTCACAATACACTGCATTGAGCTAACACGATAGGAGGAAAATATGTTGAAGGCTGCTTACCTATCCCTTTGATAGCCTTCCGAATCTCATCAGCATCTTTGCCTGCACTGAAACCTGGAAAATCCTTGATTGTTCCTCTACTGCCGACCTAGAGAGAGAGAGGAAAAAAAAAAAAACAGAACAGTCATGCATACAAGAAGAAGGGTTCAACACCATAAGCTGTTCTACCAACTAGGACATCTGTAATTGTCTGTTCTGACAGATAAATGAACTGTCTGCACCTAACTAGCTACGTCTTTGTCAATTATTATGGTTATACAGTACTTCACTCTGAATGCTCAAGGAATGTACTTGTTGGACATAAAAAGTCTGATCAGGTCTGAAGATACTTGACTGGTTTGAACTTGCTGGCACATGGGTGACAGAGTATTGCAATAAATATTTGGTTCCAAGGATTTTAAAGACATGAACATTGCTCATAAAACAAACTGAATGGTAGATTATTTCAGCGGAAGCCATCCACTTTAAAACAGCAAACAACCACATTTTACTGTCACTATGGCAAACATTTTTAAAGGAACCTCAAATGCAATTCCAAATGATTACTCTAATAAATTTATATTTTTCAAATTAAGAGTAGTAATGTATTGTACCAGTATGGCATTTAAACATATGACTGATTAAAGGAGAACCACCTGCCTCCCACCACCAACCAAATCCCAATTATGCTTTTAAGCCTCCAAAATAATTTTTTCATTACCCATGAGACGCATGTTTGCTGCGATCAAACATAGCTAATGTACACAACCTTGGAGCAGTGCGGCACCATTTCACATGCATAGTGCGGCTCCATGCCACTCTACTGCATCATTTATACATTGCAGCAACCCAGAGCCGGGCTACGCATGTGAAATGGTGCCACACTGCTTTGGAGTTCTTTAGGTTAGTGCTGTTAGAGTACATCAAATAGTAAGACTCGCAGGCAATGAAAAAATTATTTTGGGGGGCTTTAAAGCCTCATTTTTTGGGGGGAGGTGAGGTGGTGGGAGGACAGGGGTTCTCCATTAAGGAAATGTAAACAAAGTACAGCTGTGTAAGAAGTTACCATAACAGTAGATCTTTGAGAGTATCTCTTACAGCAGGCCATAACACATGGGATATCAACCGCAGGCACCACAGCCTCCAGATGACTTCTCAGCAGTCGACCCAAGGACCTTCCCTCCCCTTCCTGTCACCTGGTGTGCTCCTGCACATATATAAAGGGGAGGTCCCTGATACTCCTCAGTTCTTTTCCATCTTAGCGAATGATATGAGAAGTGACTCACAGGTCTCCAACGGGAACAGAGGAGAGAAACAAAAAGGCAGCAGCTCGAGGCTTCCATCAGAGGTTGGAGCAAGGTGGAAAGTCGCGAAGTGAAACCAGCCTGCAAAATCGTGCAAAAGACAGGTAGAGCTGAGTATCATCGGCATAACAATGAAACTCCAGCCCATACAGTCTTACAATGTCTCCAAGGGGAAGCATGTACACCCCAAACAACATGGGGGACAGCACCGAGCCCTGAGGAACCCCATAGGACAGAGAGATAGGGTCAGAGGAAAATACCCCCGACACCACTCTCTGTTCTACCAGTGAGAAAAGCGTAAACCATCTGTGGACCCGAACCTGAAAGCCCACAGATGTTTTCCAGACACTCAAGCAGTACCCCATGGTCTACAGTGTCAAATGCTGATGACAGATCCAACAGGACCAAATGGGCCATTTTTTCTGGTCTCTCGCCATCAGGAGATCGAGCACCGAACCAGCACAGTCTGGTGCTATGCCTCTTTCTAAACTGGATTGGAGAGGATCATAGATGCTATGGATGGACAAATGGTTGTCCAACTGAGTAGACTACTTTCTCAATTACCTTCCCAACAAAGGGAAGGTCTGAGATAGGTCTGTAGTTAGCAGAAGTCGGGGTCCAAGAAGCCTTCTTCAACACAGGTGTCACCACAGCCTCCTTCAGGGAGCTGGGATATTCACCAGAGTCTAAGGAGCACCAGATTATCCTCGCTAAAACCGGGATGATAATCTCCTCACAGCCCATAATCAAGGCTGTAGGGCCCGGGTCTAAACTACAGGATGTACTGCGCATACCTTGGACAATCCTCATAACATCTTCGATATCCGGCCTTTTGAAGAGACTCCAGGAATGAGGAGGAAAAGCGACCAAGGACTGGTCCATGGCCCTTCCCATAGAGAGAGTGTTGCACGGATCTCCACCCTAATGGCTTCCACCTTATCTGCAAAGAACCGAGCAAGCTCATCACACTGAGATTGTCAAAAGGCTCTACGAACCTGTAGACAGGCTGGGTTGCACAGTCTGTCCACGGTTCGAAAGAGCTGAGCCGGTCGGTTCCGTGCGGCAGCAATTTCCCCGGACAGGAACACTGCCTTATTATGGGTAATTGCTGACTGATAGAGTTGATAATGCTATCGCAGTCTAAGATGGTCAGCATTCAAGCGGGATTTCTGCCAACATCTCTCTAACCTGCGTCCTAAACGCCGCATCTCCCTCAGGTCCCCATCAAACCATGGGGACCGAGGGCGAAGGGAGAGAGGACGCACACAAAATGGTGCAATGGAATCCAGAGCAGAGGTAATGGCCTTATTATAGGCCAGAACCAAAACCTCCGGACCCATGCATATCACAGGGAGTTCTGATAGGTCAAGTGCCGCAGTTATACCATTGGGAGTCATATCCCGTAAAGGGCGGTACTTGACCATCTCCACAGGGGTTGGTCTACGCAGGGGGGTGCCAAAATTGAATCTCACAGTGTGATGGTCAGACCATTCAACGGGTTCCACCCCCACGCCGGAGGCCTCCATCCCCAGGAGGAAGACCAGGTCAAAGGAATGGCCGCATTTATGAGTGGCAGAGGTAACCACCTGTAAGAGGCCCAATGAATTCATCAATTGGAGGAAGTGCTGTCAAATTACGAGAGTTCATCGTCGATCCAGGCACTGAAGTCACCCAGCACCATCAACCTGGGGACTCCAATACCAGAGTCAACGATGAAGTCCGCCACTTCCTTAAGGAATGGCTTCTCATCTCCGGGTGGACGGTAGACGAGGGCCAGTCTATAGCCCCACCTGCTACGACACATTCAAATGATCTAGTCTCCTCAACTGGCACACTGATAAGACCCAATTCGGTCTTGAAACAGACCGCAACCCCCCCCACCACTGCGGTCCAATCTCGGACGGTGAATCACGAATACCGTCTGGAACTGCCGCCTCAAGAACGGCGCCAGCATTACCATCCAGCCAGGTCTCGGTGATACAAGCCAGATCCACTGTACTCACCAAGTCAGCCATAATAGCAGTCTTGTTCACAACGGATCTGGCATTGCATAACACCGCCCGAGTTGGACAGATCTCCTGGGATGCCCCAGCTACCAGCCCATCATTACTAATGATGGTGCCCTTGAGGTATGGGGTCAAACAAGAAACCCCTGTTCAGACCTCCATTTTGCCCCAGGGCGTCTTCTGAGGCTTAACAATCCCGATGCAAGTGCTCCCTCGACCATCCTCCACTGTTCACCCCACCCACCCCTCCTCCTCGGGCAATTCCCAAGGCCGACAGCGCTGACAGACTGAAAAAGCTAAGGAGGAAAGACGAAGGCATGAAGGGTGGAGGATGAATAGCACACGACAGGGGGAGGGTGATAATAAATATCCACGTCCTTCAACATGAGGCAAGATAATGATCTCTTACTCTAACCAAAACTAAAAATCCCACCCCTAAATAAAAATAACAATTAACCCACCAAATTAAACAACCAAAAACACAAAATCCCAAACCCAAATAATCTGACTTAATCCAAACTTTCTCAAATGGAACCCACTTTCCGGAAAAAATAAAAATAAACAAACAATGAATAAATAAATAAATAAATTGGTGAAGAGGACAAGCATTCACACTGCAAGTCTACTTAGCCCCCGGGCACTCTCACTGCGTGGAACTAAAAACATACAATAATTGTGAGAAGGCAGGGACTCCCACTCCCCGAGCCTCACAATAACCGGGCACTCTCACTGCACGGTTATAAAATAAAAATATTTTAATCCAGAGAGTAGGTTCCAGTCAGACAAAAGGTCTGACAGTAACATACAAAATTATAGCTAAAATATAAAAACCCAGGGACCCATCCAAGGCCTTCCCAATACATAAAGCAGGGGTTAGCTCTATTAGAACATCAACACTTGTCCTTCCTAATCCAGATAATCAGCTCCCCAGGTCCAAAATGAAACACAAATCAAGCGAAAGCCAAACAAGGCTCCACTTAACAACAAATTTTTCAAGAGCAATCAGAGTACCAGTCACTCCCCACTTTTAATTGAAAAAATATTTCTTAATCCAGCTCCAAGAGGGTTAATAAATCCTCATATGCACAAAATAAGTCATAAAAGAATTTGTAAACCCCAGGTCCTCACCACGAAGTCACAATTCAATCCAGCAAAGGAGGAACCAGTTCTTGGTATTTATATCCCAGATAAAAGGCCAGAGCATAGCTATAACAGGCTGAAGAAGGGATCCCTCACACATACAAACAAGCCCTGATCAAACTACCCACGACCTGCAGCTACAGCGGCCTCAAAGCAAGCCAACCACGACCAGCCACGAGGCCCCTTAGAAAGCTCTGGGTAACACCCCCAGCTTCCTGGGGCAGACCCAGATAATACCCAGCTCGGTCATAAAAGCCGTAACCAGGAATAGCTCTAGGACCGGTGGAAGACAGGGAACCCCTTCACCCCAGGACTCCCTCAGTCTTCAGTAGTCCAAAGTTCAGCACTCACAGAGCTCTGCAAAATCCCAACAAGGTCCACTGGCATTTAAAAGTTAGTCTCAGCGGCAGGCAACCGCTGATCACAGTCTTTTATTCACGGTCCCCACTGCAGGTACTAGCCGAATTCCACAACAGTTCCGCTCAACGACCTTTTTCACCAATGCCAGTGCTCCACACCAATCCGGGCGGGGGCTGAAATCAAAGCGGAATTGCCAATTACACTCCAGATGCATAGTCACTGCAATCTCCGAGAATTAGCAAAGCACTAGCCTCCCAACGATTTTGTGGGCCGGTTCACTTCACGACTTTCCACCTTCGTCAATACCGATATCCAGAGCCAGTCCAAGAAAAACAACATTATATGGAGCACATCATCCAAGAAACCCAAGGCCTGGACGCTAGCCACTCCAGAAACCAGGGCATGAGATACAGTGACTGCAGGTCTGGGTGCAGGACCGTCCCTGAAGTCTGGTCAGCTGATCCAGCTGGAAAGGCAGTCACCACTGAGGTCTGCTGCAGGGGCTGAAAGATCCGGGTACCAGAAAGTACAAATCACATAAGAACTTCCGGTAACAGTAGATCCTCGAGAGAATGTCTTGCATCAGGCCATATCTATGAACTATAGCCGCCAAGTGCTAGGACCACACAGAAACTTTTCTAGCTAGCAGTCTCACAAGGGACTTCCATGATGAAGTCATTCACATGACATCCCTCCCATATAAATGTGGGTGGCCCCACATTCCCTCAGTTAATTTCCGACAGAGACCGTGAAGAGGATCTCCAGGTGGGGAACTGATGGAAGCAGAAGTTCCTGCCAGAAAGGATGTGAAACTGTCCAACTGAAGGAGAGAGAGAGAGAAAACACAGAAAGCCCTGAGGCTAGGGGGATGGAGGGTGGGATGAAACAGCCCTCAGTGCAGATATTCGCTCGAGGATCTACTGTTATGGTAAGTTTGTACGTAACTGTACTATCCTCAGAGGATATCTCTTGCATCAGGTCACACCTATGGAACAAGTCCCAAGCAGTACTGACAGTCTGGGAGGCTGGAGGCCTAAGATAGGAGGCCTTGAAGGACAGCCAGGCCAAATCCTGCCCTTCTCCTAGAGGCCATGTCCCAACTGTAGTGTTTAGTGAAAAGTGTGGACAATACCTACAAGTGGCAGCAGCAGAATGCAGCGGCTGACACATTCCTGAAACAAGCAACAGAGGCGACCATGCCTCTGGTGGAGCAGCCACACACAACATCAGGAAGTTCCAGCCATACTTCTTGTAACAGAAATTAACAGTTGGCCAATCATTCGGACAGCCACTGTTTAGAAACTGATATGCCCTCCTTCCCAGGGGCAAAAGAAAAACAGCTACAAGGACTGCAGTCCCTCGTGCGGTGAGCATAACAGCGGAGTATTCCAAGTACCCCTAAAGTATAGATCAATGCTTCCCCTGGAAGGGCATACTCTAGGAAACAAACAGGCAGGTGGATGGTTTCCTTCAAGGTAAACTCGGACAACACCTTAGAAGAAACATAGGAGTCATATGCAAAGACCCCCGGTCTTCGTGGAAAATCAGATAAGGAGGTTCGTACATCAGAGCATGAAGCTCGAGAATCCTTTAAGCGAAGTAATGGCAACTAAAAATAATGCTTTCCACAACAGGCAGCGTACGTAGCTCACATGTCGCAGTCAGCTTAAAAGGAGTCAAAGTAAGTTTCTCTAACACAGAATCCAAGTCCCAAGGTGGGACTGGATTGCGGATGGGGGGCTTAAGATGGAGAATGCTGCCCCCAAAAAGTACGGGACACTTCCAGTTGTGCCAACGTGCCATACATTGCGTTGCCAACAGCGGGCACGTGGAAGGCTGAAATAGCAGCCATGTGCCCTTTAATGGAGGAGTAACGCAGGCCCAAATCTGAAAGAGACAGCAGATACTCCAGAAACTGATTCAGAGGACAGGTGAAAGGGTTCAAGTAATGGGAAGCAGCCCACCGAGCACAGCACTTTCACTTCATGGAAAAAGCGTCCCAAGTGGAAGGCTTTCTGGCAGCCACTAGAACATCAGCCACCTTTTGGGATACCCCACATCTAGCCATGACTGTCTCTTTAGCAGCCAAGCATGGGGGGTGTAGCGACTTGAGGTCCTGATGGACCAGGGTGCCCTGCTCCTGGAGTATCAAGCCTGTGCACAGAGGCAGGGGTACTGGGGGTTCGACCACCAACTGCATAAGTAAGGGGAACCAGATCCGACAAGGCCAAATGGGAGCAACAAGTATCATAGTCACCCCTTCCACCTGAATCTTGATCAGCACCCTCTGAATTAGCGGGAAGGGAGGGAGGAAAGGCATAAAGGAACCTCCCTTTTTAAGAGAGGGGCAATGCATCTCGCCAAAAAACTCAAGGCCCTGGAACAAGCAAACAGAAAGGTGGTAGTTTTACACCGAGTAAGGACGCAAAAAGAGCCAACTCTTGATGACATCATCTGTCTAACAGGTCATTTGCCACCAAGGTCAGCAGCTCCCACTCGTGCCTCCCAAGACTGTGACTGGCAGCACCTCTTTGCCAGGACGTTTTGGGAACTTGGGTGGCCAACCATTCTAGACCATGTTGTAGAGCCCAGTACCAGACCCACATCACTCCCCGGCATACAGGGGATGGACAGGGTCCCCCTTTGCTTGTTGACGTACTGGACTACACTGATGGTGGCCATCTGCACTAGCAGATGATCACCTTCAGTGTAGTACACTGCACTACATCAGGAAAGAAAGAGGAAAGGAACCCCTTTATCAGATTGCTAGTTTCCATCCACCAAAGCAGCATCTTTCTAACCAGAGAGGGAACTAGAAAGAGTAGCTACATACAACTTACCATAACAGTAGATCTTCAAGAGAGTTTCCTGCAATAGGTCTTCACATATAGGACTGTGCCCCGGTGTCAGGTCCACACAGCAAACTTATAGCTAGCAATCATCAGCGGGATCGCCCCGTCATCAGGTGACCCGCCCTCCAGTTCTTTTCCACCGAAGACCCAAGAAAAAGGGAGTAGACAAGGAGGGGAGAGGCAACCCTGGAACCCTGTGCCATGGCAAGCCAGAAACCTAGTCAGGAGGAAAGGAAAAACTCCAGGATCTGGGGGATAGGTGGGTGGGAAACTAGACCTACTGCAGGAACCTCTCTCGAAGATCTACTGTTACGGTAAGTTCTCAAATAATTGCTATATCTTACTTTGAGAGGGTTCCTGCAGTAGGTCTTCATATACAGGACTGAATACCAAGCAGCCTAACAAAAAGAAGGAGTCTGAGATGAGGTTCTGGGAGGAGGAAAATGTCTGCCAACTAAGGGTCTGATCAAGACAGAAGACCTTGCAGGACTGCAAGGCTGAAGCCAGCTCGACTCCTGGAGGCAATGACCAGACTCTAATGCTTAGTGAAGGTGTGGATGGAAGACCAAGTGGCCACTGCACAAATAGCAGTGGACACATTCATGAAAGATGTTAGAAGTGAGTGACCTTCGACCACCCCCAGAAGGGTTTTTTCATACTTCTGGTAAGTGTAATAAATACAGTTAGCCAGCCACCTAGACAGAGTCTGTTTAGTGATCGCCTTGCCCTGGCACTGGGAGGCAAAGGCCACAAAGAGCTGATTCGACTTCCGAACCCCTTTTGGTTCAAGAGGTACAAGATCTCAAAATTCTGTGCACATCGAGTGTGCAAAGATATCTCCCGTTGGAGTGCTCTGGGAAAAAACACGGCAATTCAACAGTCTGATTTAGAGTCATCTCCGAAACCACTGGGAGAAAGAAGGATTAGTCCAGCAGGACAAATCCCAGTCCCTGTGGAAAATTAAGTAAGGCTCTCTACAAACTAGAGCCTGAAACTCAAAAACCCTTCAAGCTGAGGTAACTGCAACTAAAAAGACCATATTCCATGCCGGGGAAGGGGGGGTGATTTAGGCGACTCCTGGGTAGAGGTTTGACCGGTGAATGGAGTTCTGACTGGACAACATCCGAATCTTCGTCAGACTCTGAAGACTCCAGCCTGCTGGGCAGGAAGGGGTCAGCACCGGTGTCCCCAAAATGAAGAGTGCCAGAGGCTTGATCACAGCAAGCCAGACTAGAAGGGGGGGTGCCCTTGGAAGGGGGGGGTGCCCCCACCAACTGATTCTGCTTGAGCTCTGAAAGGAGCCGTGACCGAGCATCATTCCACCGGTGTAGAAGGTGGGATGGGGGCTGGTACCCAGGGTACCCTGGAAAAGACTGGTAACTAAGAGGTTGAGGCCAGAATGGGTACTGGTACAAGCCCTGCCCTTGAAAAGGGTATCCTTGTGTCGGGTAACCCAGTGAAAGACAACCTGGTGTCCGGTAGCCTGGCGTTGGGTAGCCCGGCATCAGGTAACCCAGTGTAGGTGGGTAGGCCAGTGTAGGCAGAACATAGCCAGGAGTCAGAGAGATATTGTCCAGCGACAGGCTATCCCGGGGCCAGTAATGGAGGAACTGGCCTTGGAAAACCACCCGTGGGGCCTGAGGAGGAGGCGACAGACCCGCTGGAAGAGGTGTCAATGGATCAGCTGGGCAGTGGCACCAGGGAAGGCGAGACCAAGGGAGGCGGGTCCACCTGAGCTACCTAAGTCCAGTGGCAGAGCCCCAGGAAGGAAGGGTTCCAGCAGAGAATGGAACCTGGAGAAGGGGAAGGTCCGCAAGGACTCCGACAGGTCGGAAACGCAACTGACGGGAGAGAAGTCGGATGCAGGTGGCAAATCCTAGGGTTAGAGACCGGTAGGATGAAGGTTCCCCCACGAGTACACTCCGTCCCAGGGTCGGGGTCCACAAGATAGCTCCGACGGGAGAGCAGATGCGCTCTATGTGGTCGATAAGAGGATCAGTCAGCCGACTTACTAGCACGGCCGGCTAGCAGTGGTAGAGGACCGAGGTCAGACTGATGGGCCTGGGCGGCGGTGCAGGAGGGCGACTTGTCAGCAGTGCTCTTAACGGGAGACCTAATAGAAATCTCTAAGGAGGCGACCCCAGCTGCTTGCTCACCTCGGCGGGGGGGGGGGGGGCAGTCGGCACGCAGAAACAGATGGTGGCCCAGCAGGTATGGTACTCACAGAACAAGAGGGTCTACCCTGGTCATCAACGGATGCCTGGCTGGTCTTCCACTGAGGAGAAGGGCTTTGCTCTCGGCGTCTCTCCTAGTCATTCTTTTTTCGTTTTTAGGGGCTGGCGACAATGACCTTTCTCACAGTTCCTGAAGCTCTTTTCCATGAAGGTTAGTCTCTGGGACAGAAGGTGGGCATCGAGGGTCCGCTTGCGATGGGTTCGCGTGGCCTGGTTAAACCCCTGGCAAATAGCGTACTCAGCAGAGTTATGCTTAGGCCCCAGGCAGAGGAGACAGCGGAGTGGTTATCCCCTGCAAGGGATATCGGTGTCCGCATGGAGCACTACTTCTGGGACCAGAAGACATACACAGTGGGTACTTTTTGAAACAGATATGGAGAAAGCGACTAAAATCACAAATATTAAGTGGGCGACATCTGTTCTACCACATCTGTCAAATGGACTGGCGTGACAGCTAAAAGAACTGAGAGGGTACGGACCGCCCCTTACAGTCGATCCTGGTCATGTCACCTGACAATGGGGGGCAGTCCCAGCTGATGATTGCTAGTTACAAGTTTGCCGTGTGGACCTGACGCCAGGGGGCGCAGTCCTATATGTGAAGACCTACTGCAGGAACCCTCTCGAAGTAAGATCCTGCTGTTCTAGTTCGTCAGTCCACTGGGGAATCCGCCTGAGTAGCCCGGGCTAGAGGTACCATGTCAGCTGCAGCCTACGTGCCCAAGAGCCTCTGGAAAGTTCTGGACGCGACATATCCACTGTGGAAGAGCAGCCTGGCCCGAGCAATCAGGCAGTCTGCTCTGTCCTGCGGCGAGACCGCAAAACCCCGAGTCGTGTCCAGTACTGCCCCTATGTGCTGCAGGTGTTGACAAGGATCAAGGCTAACTTGGGCAGCCTGACCATGATTTCCGGGCATGGGACAACTGCCTGGTATGTACAAGGGTCCAGAACAGGCAGTTCCTGGACGGCCTTGTGCAACTAATTGAGCAGATAAGGGGAAAACGAACGGCTCCCTCCTCCTGACGGCTGCTGCCATCTCTGCCAAGCATTTAGGAAAGACCAGTGGTGCAGAGCAGGCCAAAGGAAGGGCTCCCCAGGACTGAGACTGATGGAGAGTACAGAGCATGATATGCAGATATGCATCCCGCGTGATGGAGATGTATCCGGTCTCCATTTTGCTGCAGTAACAGCAAACCATGCAAGAGCCCCAACCTGAACATCTGAGTACTCATACAGGGGACTGCAGGAACTCTGTGCAGGGCTGAGCCATGCATCCCAATAGATTTGTGGCCAGAAAAGCAATGAAGGAGCGTCTCCTGTGACATTGCCTGCAGACACAGGGGTCCCAGAGCCTGTAGGTGCAGTAACTGGTCAAGTCCCCCCAAAGACTGCAATGAAACAAAGGGGAACAAAGAGGCCACCTGAAAGTCTGAGCGTGTGGCCTTGAGCAAGTGCTATAGGACACACGCATCTACTGGGAGCACCCCACCTATCCAGGTAGAGGGTGAGATGACCCCCAACCTCCACCACCTGCAGTTTGGCCAGAGGGCAGGGGCCTGTCAAGAGCCAAGCAGAGATGGCACCGGCGACCAGGACCATAGCACCTCCTCTGAAGGCCCTCCCAGTGGTGGAGGGGGGCAGGTCAGGGTAGGCCAGTGCTTGCCCAGGGACGTAGTGCCTAACCTGAGACCCTCGGAGGCCCAACTAAGTGGCCCCTCCTGACCACTTCATGTACGAGGAAAATGTACCTAACTGCCCCCCAAAGAACATGTACTCTCTGAAAAGGGACAGCCTAAATGTGGGTACGCGGTAAGAGTCTGTCCAGACACTGCAGTGGTAGGAACCGACCAGTGCCACACCATCAGGGGTAGCAGTAGCGATGGGGGCTGTGATGGTCCCAGTCTGCAGAGCCACACTGGAAGACTCAGTTTCCGGGGAAGCGTAGCTGCTTCAGCCTGGTTCCAGGAAATGGAGGAGCCCAGGGCCATATGAGCTGGCAAGGGATCCCCATCCTACATGGAGGGGAAGGGGAGGTTATCCAGCAGGCCAAATTGACCGGGCTCCACCACTGGCAGAGGGAAGGCCCCAGGGCAAAGGACTCCATGGTCCAACAGGGGTCCACAGGAACAGGACACTGTGCAAAAGCCTGGAACGGCACAGCAGCCTACTTGGGATGGCAGAGTCCATGAAAAGCTAGTACCGGTTACAGGCAACATGACCACCTCCAAGGCCTCCCGCCAAGAAGAGGAGGCTGAGGGGGAGGTCCAGCCCACCTGATACGCAGGGCAGAGAACTCCAGAACAATCTTTGCTCAAACGGCAACCCCAAGGAGCTGGATGAATGGGGCCATGCTATTAGATGAAGAAGGGTGTGCCGACGGGGTGGAGAATTCTGAGCACTGGCCACACCCCCAAGAGGAGAACCCCCAACCCCCACCCCCAAACATTCAAGAGAGCTGGATCTCCAGGGTCACAGCATAGTGCTGTAACTGTCTGGACTATATGGTCTACTGTTTTACTGTACATGTAGACTCGGGAAGGGGGGGGGCTGTTCTAGCAGCCTCCCTGCCATCCCCCAGCACGGAGGGGGTAACCCAAGTTGTCTGATTAAAATTAAGTTCAACTACAACAGGCCGATGCAGGCTAAGCCCTACCTGACCAAACTCCCCGCTGGTGGCCCCTAGGCAAGAAGGTGCTGAATGGGTGAGGTGGACCAGCGGCGGGGGCTTAAGGGAAGCCTGGCGTCAGCGTGCAACGGCAATGCACAGGCAAAGCCTGGTGAAACTCCCTGCCCGGTGCCCCTATGTAAGAGGGTAGGTGGGGTCACCAACCGGAGGTGGAGGAGGTGCCTGACAAACCCACATGTGCCAAGAAAGGCCCAGTAAGACCATGCAAAAGCCCACCTTAAGGAGAGGAAGGAGAGGACCACAAGTCAGAGAAAGCAATGTCGGCCAAGGAGAGATGACAACCCTGGGCTCAATGGCTCCACTCTGGCCAAGGAGAGCTGGTATGAAGAAGCTGCCAGAGACGTACCCTGTGGTAAATTAGGGTGTTGGATGGCAGGCTGCCTGAGCAGAGCCACACCTTGTGGGATTTAGGGTGCTGGATGGCAGGCTGCAGTGTCACCTGAGTGGACAACGTCGCAATCGTGGTCGGTGCCATATTGTGAAGCAGTGACCAGGAAAGAACCAAGGAGGGGAGCACCCCAATTTTTTTTTTTTTTTGCTTAAGAATCTAAGCAGATTCTTGGGCCCAGGGATGATGGCCGATGACCTGGGGGGGGCTCTTCCAAGGCTTCCGATCCCCCACCAGGGAAGTTAAATCAGATGCAGCTACAAATGGAGCAGGACAATGCGGTCCTAGAACGCTTGTTGCTGGATTCCAGAATCTAAAAGAGAAGAATGAGGTGAGGGGCCAAAACATCGTATGCCCACCAGGGAAAGACAAGGGACTGCTGCCTGCTGAAAAGAAAGGCTTAGGGAGCAGCAAGATCATTAGACGAGTTTGAGTGGTAAACCGAAGAGAAAAGAAAGAAGGCTAAGTAAAATAAAGATGTGGGTGTCAACTGCAGCTGTGGAGTCTCCAAAAGGTCCGATGCGTGAAGGTGAGTGGTGGGAAAGGAACTGAAGAAATGTGGAGGCCGCCACATTTATATGGGAGGGACGTTATGCGTATGATGTCGTGGGTGGTCCCCTTGTAGACTGCTAGCTAGAAAAGCTTCCGTATGGTCCTAGCACCTGGTGGCTATAGTTCCACATGTGTGGCCTGATGCAAGAAATATCCTCATTGAGTATCTGCCTTGGCCAGTCTGGAGCTATCAGGCTCATCTATGCCTTGTTCTACTGGGTCTTTACCACTACTATGTGGATCAAGGGGAAGGGAGGGAAGGAGTGCAAGAGATCTGGGGTCCAGGACCTCACGAAGGCATCCCCCAACAGTGTCCTGGACTGTGAGGGGCGGGCACAGAACAGCCTCAGTCTGGCATTCACCCAGAGGGCAAAGAGGTTCACCAGAGGAGTGCCCCAGTGGGACAGAGAACAGGTAATTCACCACCTCCTGATTCTGGGACCACACATATGATGTCTCTCCTACTGGGCTGAGAGCATCCACCAACTGACTGTTCTCTCCTACAACATGAAGTACCAGGAGATCTGCAACCAGGCTATGCACAACAGTCCAGGTGCAGAGGGCCTCCCGAAACAAGGAAAGGGAGCGAGTTCCACCTTGCCTGTTCAGGTAGAATATGGTCATGGTGTTGTCTGTCTGGACCACCATGACCCGATCCCTGACTAGAGGAGCAAATTCTGTCAGCGCAAGACACAATGCATGGAGCTCCAGTAGGTTTATATGGAGACAGGACTCCCTGGGTGACCAGAACCTGTGAGCTCTGTGGTCTCCTAGATACGTTTCTTACCCCATCAGATCAATCCCCTTGTGGATTGAAGACATGTCTGGGTGGCAAACAGGCCCCTCCTGCAAGAACACACAGGCTCCTCTCCTCCAGAGGTTCGAGCTGGAGTCTCAACATAATCTGCCAACAACTGAACTCAGTTTGAACAGTCCCTCTTAAATAAAAGGGGAAGGTCCCAGCCATTTGACCGGATGCCCAAGCTGTCAAACAGTTCTGGTTCTTTAACTGGCTGGATTTTGGGCACCCAAACTTTGTCCCTGATTTTCTCCCAATGTCCTCACCACATACCCAAGAGGCTCTGGCTAAAATCCAGGCTTCCGATTGAATAATAAGCCGACAAGATGGTGGCTGCAGTTAAAATATCTTGTGCAGTCAACAATGTCCCACCCTTTTTCAAACTCTGGTGCAGCCAGTAAACACACACTATTTTAAATCCCCACAGACATACAGCCCCAACAATTCCCTTTCAAGCAGGCCCACTATGCTTTTGCACCAAACACTTTTGCTGTCGTTGCTGCGAAACATAGTACCCTCAGGTGGCAGGCAGCACCTTATGAATATTAATGAGGAGTGCTGCATAATCATTAGCCCCTGAAAATGTCCTAGCTCAAACATTATTTTTAAAACAAATATTGAGGCTTCTCTTCTGCCTCATTTAGGCCACTGGGCCACAAAGCAGATCCTTTCTGCCCTTGACTGGGCATCTTGCTGCCGAGGGGCCGGCACGGCCAAAGACTACAGCTGAAGGCTGTGGCCACCATGCTCCATCCCAGGAAGAGTGATTCCCTCCCCCCTGCACAAGGCGGGCCTTTCTGGCCTTGACCAGGCATCCTGCTGCTGAGGCGGCATCACGGCCGAAGACTACAGCTGAAGGCCGTGGCCGCTGTGCTCCATCCCAGGAAGAGTGATCCCCTCCCCGCTGCACAAGGTAAACAACTGGGGCCACTTCCTAACCTTCCCACCAGAGTGCCTTAGCGCCTGATTGGCCATGGATTTCAGAGTGGCCAATCAGCCCCACCAGAGCTTAATGTTTGAAAATTGGAGTGCTTAGAGGGAAACAAGTCTTTATTTTTCCTTAAGTTCTGTTCTGCACTGTACCTGGGGCTGTTTGTCAGGAAATTTAATTGTGCCTATTTCTGGTTTAGATTGCACCTTTGGCTTTAATATGCCACTGTACTCTGTTGCATACTAGCAAATTAATTTGTCTGGGCAGACCAGACAACTGATAGCCTGTGTAATTTCTAGTGCAGTCTGTTACTAAGAATCACAATCTGTTAATGTGAGCTCTGCCTAGCTAACCCACAGTCCCACTGTTCTGTAAATTGCCCTCGATTTTCTCTCTGCCTGTCTGTCCCCCCCCCCTGCTGTGTTTTAGTCTCCCCCACTCCTCACCTTTGTCTCCTCGTTGCTTTTACCCTCCTGCTCCCTCCGTTTGTCCCCAGGCGGATTCTTTCTGCCCTTGACCGGGCATCCTGCTGCCAAGGGGGTGGCACGGCCAAAGACTACAGCCGAAGGCTGTGGCCGCCACGCTCCATCCCAGGAAGGGTAATCCCCTCCCCACTGCACAAGGTAAACAATTGGTGCCACTTCCTTATCTTCCTATCGGAGTGCCTTTGCGCCCGATTGGCCATGGATTTCAGAGTGGCCAATCAGCCCCGCTGAAGCTTCACATCTGAAAATCGGAGCACTTTGGGGGAATCAATTCTTTATTTTTACTTAAGTTCTGTTCTGCACTGTTTTTCAACCCGCTCGCCCCCACCCCTTGTACTCTTTAAATGCTCTCCCTGTTGGCTACATTACACAGTTCTCCCAGCCTCCTAAGCTGGCAGTCCACCTCTTAAAATCAACCTCAGACTAATAGAAACATAGAATTTGACGGCAGATAAGGACCGCTGGCCCACCTAGTCTGCTCCATTTTCCTACCCAGATAAGCTGCAGATCCTAGTTAACCAACAGCTTACTTCCTCCTACCCCCCACTAGGACTGCCTTATGTTCTGTCCCATGCATTCTTGAATTCCCCCACTGTTCTTGACTCCACGACCTCCTCAGGGAGGCTGTTCCATGCATCCACAACCCTCTCTGTGAAAAAATACTTCCTCACATTACCTCTGAGCCCCCTCTATCTTCAAATTGTGCCCTTGGTTTTGCACATCTTTTTTTCTGAAAGATGCTACCCTCTTGGACTTTGTTGATTCCCTTGAGGTACTTGAAAGTTTCTATCATGTCCCCTCTCTCCCTTCTTTCCTCAAGGGTATACATATTAAGCTCCTTTAGTCTTTCTTCGTATGACTTCTGGTGCAAACCCTGCATCATTTTGGTTGCCCTCCTCTGGACAGCCTCCATGTAGCTTATATATAATATATAACATATATAACATAGCTTAGAACCAGCACATCCAATCACTATGACCCTCTGCCTGCTATTTCTGGTGCCAGTCTGCACGAGTGATCTACTGCTTGTCGCTGATCACTGTGCAAGCATACTTGTGCTTGAACAGCAATGCCTCTACCCAGGCCACTCACCACACTCACTACCTACTACCCCATTGTCTGGACCTAGGGATGCTCTTATTCCGATGGTTTCGGCAATGCTGACTCTACTGACCAGCTATGAATGCCACTTGCTTGGCCTTTATATCCACTCCCTCTACATCATCCCCCCTTGCTCGCTCCTTTCCTCTCGTCTGCTCCTCTCCCTCCTCCTTACTCTTCTTGCGGGAGATGTGGAATGCAACCCAGGTCCCACTAACGTTCAGATCGACCACGCCAACATCATCTGGGCCAAGAAAGGTGGCCTTAGAGTTGCACACTTGAACATATGCAGCCTGCCTTCAAAGTTCACCGAATAGGAGGCATGGGTGGCCCTATATAAAGCTAACATGCCCAGTCTCTCAGAGACATGGCTAAAGCCATACCATGATGTTGCCTCACACCAGCTTCCTGGGTACTCACTACTCTTGTTGGAAAGGCCAGGCAGGACAAGGGGAGGGGGTGTTGCGCTTTTTGTACAGGAGCATATCTCTGCATCCATCATCAATAACTCTACCCCTAACTCCCTAAATGAATGGATCTTAGCAGAGTTAACCCTTTGGGCAAAGAAGCTGCATATAGGCTGTTGCTATAACCACCCACTGGAGCAGGTACAGGGCCCATCAAACCTCCTAGAGGGCCCTGCCTCTGTCTCCTCAGAGAGCACACCATCCTTGGAGAACTCAACATAAACTTGTCAGGTGTACCAGACACTGACTATGTGATGCTCTTGAAATCCTACGCCATGGAGCAGGTAATTCTCACCCATCAGGTATAACCACCACTCCTGAACCATGCTACCCTAGACTGGATTATTACAAAATCGGGCTGACCTAGTTCTCCAGGCAGGCACAATGGCTGACTCAATTAGCAACCACTCCCCCACCTATCTCATGTGGACCACAAAGGCCAGCCGTCAACCCCATAAACTCCTGTCCACCAGAAAGTTTAACAACCAAAACTCTAATACTGCCCTGGATGATGCCAGGAGCATAAACTGGTCTGCCCTCCACCTCCTTGACAATGTCTCCTCTGCAGTTACTTTCCTCACTGATGTCCTGCAGAGGCTACAAGACAAACACTTTCCCATCACAACCAGGAGGGTCAGGAGGCTGCATCAAATGGCTATCTAAAGAGCTACTGGCTCTAATGAAAGCTAGGGACTCCAAATGGAGGCCTACAAATCTACCTTCTCCACAACTCTGGAAGGCTTTATAGACGCCTGCATAACACTTGCAAAATAACAATCAAGATGTCGAGAGCACCTACTTCTCTAAAATACAAAAAAAACTTTCAGGAACCCAAAAGTTTCTTGGCCTCTACTGGCTCCCTTAACAGATCCCAGGTCAAATAAGAGGATGCATAGCTGATACCCCCACATTGTCGAGCATAATCAAGACCATCAAGATCGACGATACCTTTAACTCCATGTTTACTGACCTCAGGCACATACCAAGTAAGCTCCCCCAGTCCTCTACTGGAATTTACAGTGGTGCTCATGGTGCAAACCCCTGCTCCTCAGCAACTGACACCTCCACTCCTCCCTTCTATTTTAAGACCACTGTCATAAGGTCACCACTAAGCTGTTGAATGCACTCCCTAATAGGGGGAGCCTGTGCAGCTATGGGCTATACCCCTCCATCCTGAAGATCATCTCCCCAGCTTTCATCAGACCTTTAACCTACATATTCAACCTTGCACTCTCATCAGCAACAGTTCCAAACTCCTGAAACATGCACTTGTGCTGATTCACAAATCTGGCAACCCCTCTACCAGAAAAACTACAGGCCCATCTCCCTCCTTCCACATATGCAAGCTGTTGGAAAAATAGTGCACTACCAGCTGTCAGAACACCTACACAAATACAACCTCCTTTGTCCCCTGCAGCTTGGCTTCAGCAAACACCACAGCACCTCTTCTGCCTTGGCACTCTTCACTGACCATGTCATCAGGAATATGGACTCGGGCAAGGCAACAGGTGCAGTGTTTGTGGACTTGTCTAAGGCATTCGACCTAGTCAATCACAAGCTCCTCCACAACACCCTGTCTCACTTTGGCTGCTCCCCTAATGCTGCTGGTTGGTTTCGCAGCTACCTTTCCAACAGATCCCAGTCCATGGTAAATTGGGAAAGACTCCTCTGCCTCACTGCCCATTCACACTGGGATAACCCCAAGGCTCCATCCTCGGCCCTCTACAGTTCTCTATGTTTATCAATGCTCTCCCAGCATCTAGTTTGAACTGCAGTGCTTTATTATATGCAGATGACCTTGTCCTATATTACAGTGACAAGTCTTTGCAATCCATCTCCTTCACACTCATACATAATTACAGCACCGCACACAATCAGTTCCTCTCTAGCAAACTACTTGTAAATGAGAAAAACAATGAAGGTTTTGCTCTCCGGCTCCAAACCATTCATTGCCAAGGTCGCCAAATCCAATATGCCACTCACTGTGCTCATTTCTGCAGGCTCTCCCCTTGAAACTGTCTCCACATTTAAATACCTGGGGGCAACGCTTGATCCCTCTCTTACCTTCAGTGAGCACATAAATCTCACGGTGAGGAAAATTCACCAAAAAAAATCTCCCATCCTCTGAAATTCATCTGGCAGCTGTGCAAGGTAATCTCCTGCCCCTTCTGGACTACTGTTCCCCCATTTACTCCGTCATGCCTATTTCTCTTCGCTCCTGACTTAACCCACTTATAACTCCATATGTTGCTTTGTCCTCCTAGCTCCTCATAACACCCACCACTGTGTACTCTATCAGACTCTTGGCAGGCTCCCTCTCCAAGGCCGACTGGACTATGCTATGCGTTACTAGTCGACTACATTCTCAGGAATTATCTGCAGTCCCCTGCCCACTCCTGGCTGAAAGAACAGCCTCTAGAAATCTCAGGGACTCCTCTATTACCCTCTGGAAGTACCACGATCTCGACAAAGATAGGCAGTAAGGCCTTCTCTGCCTCAACCCCCTTCTTCTGGAATAGTATCCCATCATTGTCAACTCACTCATCACCCTCCACCCATCTTTCAAAACACAGAAACACAGAAACAGTCTTTGTGACGAGATAAGGACCACTTGGCCCACCCAGTCTGCCCATTCTACCTACTGGACAAGCTGCAGATTCTAGTTAACCAACAGCCTACTTCCTGCCACCTCACCACAATTGCCTTGTGTTCTGTCCCATGCATGTTTGAATTCCCCCACTGTTGTAGCCCCAACAACCTCCCCAGGAAGGCAGTTCCACATCCACCACTCTCTCCGTGAAAAAAGATTTCCTCACGTTACCCCTGAGCCGTCCCCCCTCTATCTTTAAATTGTGTCCCCTTGTTCTTACACATCTCTTTCTGAAAGATGCTACCCTCCTGGACTTTGTTGATTCCCTTGAGGTACTTGAACGTTTCTATCATGTCCCCCCTGTCCCTCCTTTCATCAAGGGTATACAAAACGAACCTGAAGGACTGGCTTCTCACCGAGTCTGTGTGTAAATGCTCCTCTGACAACCCTCAAGCACTACAACCACCCTAGCTCCCATGACGAACAGAAATTGTTTTGACATTTCTGTTTTCTGTACTATTTTTCGGCTCTATACTAGTCAGCCAACCATATGTTAGTCATCGTATTGGGTACCCTGCTCTCCTGTAACAATGACTGACTGTTTTACCTGTATTTGATCATAGAACATACTGTCTCGAGTTCCTATCCTCGTGGTGTAGTGATGCTCTCATGTACTGATGCTCTTTCATGTATTCTCATGTACTTCTAAGCTATCCTATTGGAACTGCCTTCCTGTCCACCCCTTTCATCCATCGTAAGCTATGGTACCTGTTACTCCTAGCCTTAATGTTAGCTGGGGATACTAGCCAAACCCGGGACCAGTAAATTATCCCACAATGATACAACCTGGAATGACACCAAGGGCTTCCGCATTGCGCACCTGAATATCAGGAGCCTTCTTCATAACATAGCGGAACTCGAGAATGGGTTGTTCAATATCACCCTGATATCCTCTGCTATCTGAAACATGGCTAAAACCCTCCACCCTGATCCCTCTGTCAACTACCAAATTACAATCTAATCAGAAAAGACAGGCTCTCAAAGTGTGGAGGTGGTGTTGACATCTTCTATAAACCTCATTTGTTACTATCCCATAATGTCCTGCCTACCCTATCTCACTGTGAAGCGATCCATGCAACCTTACAGCTAGGCTCTAAGAAACTACACATAGTCTGCACCTATAACCCTCCTGCTGGTGGTAGCATGGGTCTTGAACTCCTCTCCCAAGTGGATAGTACCATCGGCTGAAATAAAGTCCTTATACTGGTGGACCTAAACTGGACTAGTGAATCAAACCAGTCCTCTCATACCATGGTACAAGGCCACAACCTTCACCAACTAATCACAGACCCAACTAGGGTCATGGTTCCCCCTTGGACTAGTACTCTTATCGACTGGGTCCTTACAAACCGCCCTGACAGTATAGTATGTGCAGGTACCCATGCAGATGCAATAAGTGATCACTCCCCAATCTACTGCATCTGGCACTCTACCAGTAAACCATCTCAGCCTCCAAAACTCATCACCTTCTGAAATTTGGCCAACTTTAACGTAACACAGTTTTTATCATGATCTCTCACTGATTGACTGGTCACCCATCTACACCTCAGCTAATGCTCAGTCAGCACTAGACCATTTCCTGGCCCAGTTTCGTGTGCTCCAAGACACCCATGCTCCCTGTGTCACTCGTCTGATTCATGGAACTCAGACAAAGTGGCTAACAAAGAACCTACTCACCCAAATTAGGGCCAGGGACAAAATGTGGCGGTTTCAAAACCTCTGGGCTTCAGACTGACTATACCAACTACCGATCCCTGAGAAAACACATACAAAAGAAATATTTGATTAGCCAAAAGCTCTTTCTGCAAAGATCTTGCTAACGAAGTCGAGGGGACTCTAAGAAATTCTGGTCAGCAATAAAAACCCTCCTTGGAGCAAATCAAACGGCCCATACAAATGATATGCTGATAAATGGCAGACACTGCAATAATCCGTGACTACAGCCAACTCATTTAATCACCATTTCTGGACCCAACCAGCTACCTGGCCTCCTTCCACATGCACACGCTCCCCCAAGCATTACTAAACCTCGACTCACACATCCTCCTTTAGGTAGGTTCTGGAGCATTACAAGAACAGAAGTGCTAAAACTGCTCTACTCTGTCCCTGAAGGGTACCAGCTCGGGGTCTGATGGTCTGGAACCCAGGCTCTTAGAAAGCTGCTCCCTCTCATAGCCTCTCCCTAACCAAAATCTTCAACTATCTCTATGCCATGGTACAGTCCCCAATATCTGGAAAATGGCTAAAGTCGCACCCATTCCTAAAGGTTGACCCTAAAGAAATTAAGAACTACTGTCCCATAGCAATTCTCTGTCTTAGCAAAATCTCTTGGAAAACTAGTGGCCACCCAATCCACAGAATATCTTCAAAAGTATAACCTCTCTTGTTCCCAGCATGGTTTCCGCAAAGGCCACAGCACTTCCACCACCCTCCTCAAACTCACAAATTACATCTATGCTTCTATGGACTTTGGCCTTCTGACAGGTGCGATTTTCATGGATTTAACAAAGACATTTGACCTGGTTAACCATACCCTTCTTCTTGCTGAACTATGCTCCCTCGGCTTCTCCACCGATGTAGTGGCCTGGTTCAAAAGCTATCTGTCCAACAGAAAACAGGCTGTAGTTTTCAACTCTGCTATATCTGACCTTTCATCTATACACGTTGGCGTGCCCCAGGGCTCTATACTTGGCCCCTTGCTTTTCTCAATCTTCATTAACGACATCCGTTGCTTGCACCTACCTGTTCATCTTTGCTCGCAGATGACCTAGTAACTTACCATAGTGCAGAAATATCGCCAACATAAACCACCCTCTTGCCTCGGACTTCTGAGTATTCAATCTTGGCTAACAGAGAACAAACTTGTTCTCAACATTAGCAAGACACTATGCTCTTTGGCTCACCTGCTAGACTTAAAGTAAACCAAAATGCCCTCAAAATCTCGCGTGCAGACGGCTCCCCACTGGTTAGCACCAGATCCTTTAAATATCTGGGCATTACTCTTGACGAATCTCTAGATTCTGACCTACACGTAACTACCACCTGTAAATCTGTCAACGTTAAGTTAGTAGGTGCCTACTGTACTAGCTATGCCCTTACCCCATCGGCCAGACTAGCTGTGGCACAAGGCTCTCTGCTCCCAGCCCTGGCATATGGCTCAGTCACTTACCTATCTGCATCAAAATCCTCCCTCCATAAATGGGACACCACCTATAATAGCATCTGCTGCTACACCTCTGCATCCCCATGTTACAAACACCATTGCCAGCTCTATGCTAACCTAAAATGGCCTTGCCCCTCTGCCCATCGACTCCAGTCCTTTGGCTCTCTGACTGACTGCATTGCTAGATCAGGCCTATCCCTTGCCTCTCTGCTGCACTCAACCTCTCTCCTATGGGCTCTGATCTGCTGACCAAGCCCCTCTTCACATCCTTAGATGCAAAACCAATATGAGTGCACACGCTTTCTCATACACGGGCTTCAAAGTACTGGAACTCCATACCTCAAACCATTCGTCAAGGGCCCACCCATGCTAGTTTTAAGAAACTTCACCGTGATCACCTGCATACTACTAGCCCCTGCACTTGCTTTCATCCGCCTTAAGACTATCTTTTCTCCCTGCCCTCCATTTCCCTAGGTACTCTACCTCTCCGACAGCTCTTCTCCACCTCTCTTAATCCCTCCTTACATGTTTCTCCCTCATCCCTTACCCTCTTCCCCTGCTTCCTACCACTCTCCCTCCCCTTTTCATTAACCACAGATTGGCACTTATTGTATTTGTTCTGTGTAAACCTTTCTCTTGCAATGCCCATTTTCTCACATTGTTTTAATCTTGTTTTTACTTGTCCAAACTGTATTTTGACTGCATTATCCGAACAATTTCTCTACAGCCCAAGTGTGATTGTTATGTCAAATCAATGTTTTCTCTACACCCTACGTTTGAGTTTATGCTGATTTCCTAACTGTATAACATATCTCCTAAATGCCACGTATGCATGCTCATGTATTTCAAACTGTTTTCTCCAAGTCAGTGCCTGAAAATAGGCATTCTTATGCCTAGTGCACCCACCTGGTTACCAAAAGCAAATAAATAAAACTATATTGTATCTTATATATACACCCACGTTATATATTTTGTTCTTGACTCTTGTTACTACCTTGTGGTCTGGGTCGTGGCTGAAAATGGTCCACTGGAGTGGTTCACTTAGCCGGTTATCAAAACATAAATAAATCTCAGGAGGGGCACCGGGACCACTGAAAGACTCCTCACCTGACCGCAAACTGAGCAGTCAGTACATCGATGTGCTTTTCGCGCATGCGCAGTCGCTCGCTTGCTCCAGAGTCAGCAGCGGTGGATCGCAGTCCAAGTTCAAGCCCAAACTGGGCTAAAACAACTCTCAGGGCTGCTCCAGGGGCTTGGGGAAGCACCAGCAAGGGCCACAAATACTCGGGCTGTGGCAGTGAGAAAAGCGGGACACCAGCGAGCATCAGGAGGAACATGGGAGATATGGGGCCATTAAGGTAAGCCACCAAGGGGGGTGGGTTTACACACAAGTCTTTGAATGCTCTCCACTTCCCTCCAAATTCAAGTGGTACCATTTATGGTATATACAGTGGGTCTGTTGCTAATATATACGCAACCCATTTAAGTCCATCTGTCAGTTCCCTTTTCTATTTGCTATCCAAGTTAAGAGAGCTATGGTGTACAAGTCCTGTACTAGTGACTTCGATTCTGCCAAGGCGGGGGCATTTGCATCAACCATTTTTTGGTGACACTGTAAGTATCACTTGGCTGGATCTTTCTGAGGTGCAAATCTGAATAGGAAAAGGAGTTTATCTAGATACAAGGTGGGGGAAAAACTTCCTGTGAGGCCCCTTCCAAGTCCCATATAATGGGTTGTAAGATGGGACAGGCTCACATAACATGATGGTGCATGGCACGGGGTTCTCCACAACACCCCCATATACTCTGCACCTGCTTCCGTAGGGTGATGAAGTACTGTATAAGGCACTCCCAGTTGTATTCCTGCCATAGCATGGAGCTTGATACTCTGTGTATGTTAAAGGAAAGCTATACTCATATCTTGTAAATTGTGTTTGTTTCCACGTCAAAAGACAACTCTCTTTCTGTAGCTGTTGGGGATATACTGGTTTGCTTTAGCTTGTTTTCACTGTTCATGCCTAGTCCCTTGGAACTAGCCTGGCAGTCTCCATTTAATGGTTGAAATCTTCATTGTACATGAGAGTTTTCTGTTGCCACTGTTCATCCGTAATAGGGTTGCTGGGCTCTGCAGTCCAGTATTTCAATGCTCGTAAAGTAACTGGAGGTCCTTCTGTCTGGAAGACAGCATGTAGCTGCAACAAGACAAGGTGTTGGCTTAAGACACCCTGAAGAGCATCAGTTAAAAGAACAAGAAGGGGAAGCCTTGGGAGGTGGAGACAACCACTGCGAAGGTTGGTGAGATATGCTTGAGCTTGAACATATCTGAATAAATCCACATGTGGGATGTTAAGTTCCCAAACCACTTGAAAAGGAAGTACACTATCTCACTGTAGGAGCTGAAGAGAATAAAGCAAGTCAAGCCTATACCATCTCTTGCAGCCCGAGTCTAAACTATTAGGAAGAAAAACCAGGATGTAAATGCAGTGACAGCAGCCAAAGTGAACAGCCTTTCAGGCCACATTTCGACAGATCCTGTACCAGATTCTGATTACAGCAACAACATACAGGGAGATGCAGTGAGTGAGAGTAGTCCCGGTATCAGGAGAGGGAAGCACTAGTTCAGGGTTTGGTGCAGGTAGTACGGCTCTCTCCAAGTGTACCCATTACTAGGCTGGGGAGGGCAGCAGACAATACAACACAATCTACATTTGGGTTGTCTCAAAAGATTTTTGCAAGTTAGGGAGGGTCATGCCTCCCTTTTGTTTCAGTAAACCTTCTCCACTGCTTTCCTGCACTACAAAGATGACTTGAGTCTCCTTGTGATTGTTACCCCCAGTAGTTTTTCTCATCTGACACTGCGATGGTTAAACACCCCCCCCAATACAAACTTTAGAAAACGTCTCCACCATTGTGAAAAGATAACCCCACTATGCCCAGCTGAAGGATTTCTACAAATCCACGGACAGCACAGAGGCTTCTACAGGACACAAAGTCCCAATGGATTCTTTTGCTAGTCTAGCAGACAATTTTCAAAAGGGCCCTATTTTAGGTTTTTGTTGCAACCCGTTAGAAGGTTTGTCATGTTCAGGGTTAGGTATAACCTTGAGCTTTCGGAAAAGTATTTTGTGGTGTTAGGTCAATGGTAGGTACCGAGATTCAAGCCCATCTTTATTGAGTCCCTACCCATGAAGTGACATCTGGCACTGCCAATGAGAGAGGCTTAACTGGCACTCAGGGATCAATATTTCAGAAAGGTTTGAAGACGTGTTCGGTGGTGGAAACTTAATAAATGTATTTTCCTTTTTCAGTTTATTGCATGTTTAATACAAGTATTTTCTGTTTAACTGCAGGAAATGGCAAGTAAACAAAGTACTGGACTTTTACCATCTCCAGCTAAAAAGTTTCGTAGATCACACCAAGACTATTAAACTATTTGTATTATTTGCCAAGACAGAGATGCTTCACAAAATCTTGTTTCAGCCAAAGTCAGAGGTAAAAAAAACTCTGTTCAGATGTATGAGAGAAGCAGATGATGAAACATATAGAAACGCTAAAAACATCAGGGGTGCTGGATGAGACAGGATTCACTGTTGCCATTCGTTAGCATCGCCAGTACTTTTAATTACACCAGCAAAGGAAACCTTTCACACAAGCACAATCCACAAGCAGTATATCTAGACTCTGAAAAGCCTGGAACAAGGAACCAGGAGCTGGCTATGAGAATAAGACTTTTTTTCCCCAATTGTTTAACCAGGTGAGACACACTAAGCAGAAAGCTTGTTTACAGGTGCAACCTGTGAGCACAGGGAAGTTAAGTGACTTGCTCAGGGTCACACAGTATGCAAGCGGGGGCTGTGGGATTCAAACCCAGGTCTCCAGTTTGCAGCTCAGAGCCTTAAACCACTGCGCTATACTGCAACTGACCTGGCCAGGAGTCATTTTCCATCAATGATTCCTTTGTGGGCTACCGTTTAAAAATGTTATTTCACTTGTAACTTTATTCTGCTGAAAACGGAATCCTACGGCCACACCCCAACACCGGGACACGCAGCCCGGTTTTGTGATGTCAGTAAACGAAGGCTGCATGTGCGCGCCCCATTGACCTGAATGGGGGTGATTTTCCCAAAGGCTTTATGTATCTTTAATGTTGGGATTTTAAGAAAGCAAAGTGACCGCTTGAGTAAGAGGACCTTCTTATCGGGCGGTCACTTTGATTTTCTAAATCCCAACCCGTGGGCTACATCTTTAAATCACGATCAGGCGTCAATGAGGCGGCCTGGCAACTGCTCGTTTACCGTATCTAAGCAATCTGCATGTTTTCCAGCGTGTTTCGCTGGAATCGGAACTGGTTCAGTTTTTGCGGTGGTCAGGGAATGAGTTAGGAGTGAAATAAAATGTTTTAAATGGTAGCCCTCAAAGGAATCATTTATAGAAAACAACTCCTGGCCAGGTCAGTTGCGGGATATGTGTCAGCGGGGGGCGCTAGTCAAGAGCGTAGAAGCTGCTCTTTAACATGAGGCAGGGCATTTGATAAGACATTCCTGTTGACAAAATACAGAGAATATTTGGACACGTGGTTATGCTGAATCGGGGACATATTCTGCTGAAAAGCTGAAGAAACATCTTGTTAGACACTTTGAAGGTTCAATTACATTCCACCTTCATTCAGCAAACAAACCAGAGTTGGTGTATAGTAGCAAAATAAATCTGAAAGAAACAAACAAGATTGCAGAGTTTCAATGAAAGGTCCAGGAAGATGCAACTGAGGCAGACCTGGAGCTTCCTGAAGACGTATGAGAATCTCAGTATTTTTCAAGCAGCAACACCACCACTTTGTGCATCTGCCAGAAAAGCATCAGGATTTCACCAACCCATGCACGGACTGTAGAGAGATTTGTTTTGAAAGAGCAAAGTCCCTAGTGCCTGCTGATCTATACCAGTTTCTGAGCCTGCTCATGATGGGTAAACTAGCAGAACATATCTGAAACACTCCTGATGTACACAGGAGAGTCTTGGTAGTAGATCAAAATATAATCTACAGTGCTTCAAATCCTCGCTGTAACGCACCGAAGCATACTGGACTACCCATATCAGTCAACCATTTGGCTAGGAGTCGCCAATTGTTGGATATGTTACAGTCAAGGGCATTCCCTGAGCTATGAAGATGTTTGCAGAGTCGAGACATCCAAACAAGTGCAGTCATGTTGTCAATTACACAAGGTGAAATGTTTCTTCCAAAATACATCATGCCTGGAATATCTGTACATGCCACAATGGATAACAGACATAAATGCAGAAACTCGGAGTAGTCAAGACCACATGTTCTAAGCATTTTGCTGTATTAGGACAATTTGGGGTCCAATGTGTCTATGGACTGAGACCTAAAGTAGCTGACATTGGGGAAAAGCTGTGAGCAACACGACATGCCTTGGTGTTTTAGAGTGTCTAACCAATTCAAGAGAAAGGGCCCACCCACTCAGTCACCTGTCTGGTGAAACTGATGTAAAGTCTTGGTTTTTAACAAGCTGATCCACATCTCTGACGCTCAGAGACGGGATATTTGCTCGTTTATGCCCCACAAAGATCTTCACTTAAGTTTGAGTCCCTACAACCAGAGGATCAAAGTGTACCAAGATGGGGCGAGTTTCATGCAATCCTTCACTACAACTTCAAAGAGGAAAGATTCAAGACCACAACTGGTTACAATCCTATAGTGCCAAGCCTTCCCACCCATAAGGATACTATATGCACAGGACTAAAAACAACTGAGAAACAAATGCAGACACACTGGGCCAGGAAATCCCAGTGATAACTTTGGATCTTCACTTGTACATCATTGCCCAAGAAGTCAGTTTCTGCAACTGGAAGGAGCTGAAGCATCATGCTTTGAGAATGGGAGGATTCACATCATGGAGCTCTGCTAGAAGATACTTGGCAACGCTACGCAGACAGTGGATTAAAGATTTGCTAGTTGAGGCAGAGGTATTTGGAACAAATGTTGCAGCTGTGATCATGCAGGGGGAAAACTACAATCGTTGTACATTAGCCCACAAGCTGATGTTTGAAGCCATGTGCCGGATATAGTAGCAAGCATGCTTTTTCTGGGTTAGGCAAAAGAAAATACAATCAGGGGACACAGATCAAATTCAGCTGAAGTGCAAAAAATGCCAGCAACTAATGGCTGCAATAGCAACAGAAGGTGAAATGAATGAGGAAAATAAACAGAGCTTTGTTGAGGCATTTCAAGACCCTGAAGCCATCCTGGAAACTCTGCAAGGCGATTTTGAGTTAATTAACAAGGGCAAAAGCAGCGGTCAACATTTCACTTCTGGCAGCAGTATATCACAGAGGTGCAAATCGCAAACTACACTGCAGCTATGAAAATTCCAAACTGGAATCAGCACCTACAATGCTTTGCTGACATACTTTGCTATCCCTTCACATACGATTCCAAAACTAAGCAAGATGGGGTCCTGTGTACCTCTCAGAAATGTTTCTACTTCCCAAGACTGCATCAGCAGTGCATGAACAATTTGCCAATGGAAAGCATGTCACACGATCAACCTCAGCCTGCTTTAACAGTGTCTGGTCAGACTTGGGCCTGGAACAAACTGTGGTCAAAAATTCCAAGTCAAGGTGGGGGGGGGGGATCGTAGGTACAAGCAGACAAGAAAAAGCAACTATCAAGTGGCATCTAACAGTACATGAAAGAAGTGCCATCATGAGGAACTTCAAGTGCATGTGTTGACTGGACGATCTTAAAGAACAGATTCATCGTGATCATCGACCACAGTCAATCAGGAAAGACAACGAAGATGTCATGAGGATTATTAACATAATCTTGGATTGCTATGGAAATCCATTGCTGTGGATGTACTTGAAGACTCAAGAGATGAACCTGAACCTCTCATGAATATAGCTACAGGAGTTGTTGCTCCATCGCATGTCACTACTGCCCTGCTGACTGCAAAAGAATGTGGCAAGACTGCCTTAATGGAATTTGTTGAAGAAAGGCTCAATGTTGCTGCAGTCCCACTCAGTGACTATCAAAAGGATGAACCTACCCACATTTACAAAGATACAGCACTCTAACAAACCCAAAAGCAATAACAAGGTAAAACTCATAGACTCAGACAGACAGCTCTGTGCTTCCCACCCATAAGTCTGGTGCTATCAAGAGACAGAAAGATAGACCTGCAGAAGTTAGTTGAATATGAACTGTCGAGCTGACCTTTGGCTATTGCTAATGGAGCTGGTTCAGCTAGCAAACAGTAACAAGGCACAAACACTGGACCTGGAGGCCATAGGTGATTCCTCACTAGATCCAGCTACCTTCATGGAAAACATTAACTCAGAAAGACACACCACAACCACTTTCATAGACTAGATGCATGTCTTCAGAAGCTGACAAAGAACCGGTATTCAAACGTTTGGTAATATGCTGGATAGACTGCAAAAGTTTGTGGAGAGTGCATTCAGGGAAAGTGACAGTTCAGGTCATACCAGACAGGTACGACAATGATGTGTCCATCAAAGCCACTGAAAAGAAAAGACAGAGAGAGAGAGAGAGACAGTGGGATCTCCAGAAATCATAATTAGTGCAAGAAACCAGGTACTACCAAAAAACATGAAGGCACACCTTTCCAAGCCCAAACAGGAGAACTTCAACGTCGTCACTTTTGAGGAGTGGTGTAAAACCATGCCTCATGTTCTCACACCATCCCAAACATTGGTGCTATCAGGAGGTTCTGAAAATCATGAACAGGTGGTGCAAATAGCTCATAGATAAGTAAAGGATCTTCCTGAACTCTTCTCTACCTATGAAGAAGCAGATAGGATATAACTGCACGTTGGTGATTCAGTCACTCGCTACAAGATAGAAAATGTGACCATATGTTTGCCAGATTCAGATGTTCTTGTGCTTGGAACATATTTTGCAGAGGAGCTTGGCATCAAGTTATGGTTCAAAACAGGAACCAAACTGAAGACCTGATACATACCACTGCATATCATAGCTGAGAAACTTGGCAGCTCAATATGCAAGTTACTTCTGCCATTCCACACCCTTATAGGCTGTGACATCACCAGCTGTTTCAAGGGTAAAGACAAAAATAAATCCTTGCAAATACTAAGAATGAACCATGAAAACTTGTAGAGGTTGGCTGAACCTGCAGACTTTTGAAATTACGAATGTCAGTCACAAGTCTGTATGCAGACTACCAACCAACAGGATACATTAGTTCTGACATCAAGCTACTAAGGTACAAACAGGTTTGCAAGCAAAGCAGAATGACAGCTTGCCACCATTTATGGACAACCTGTTACAGCACAGAGAGAGCTAATTACCAGTGTGCTGTTTGGAAACCAGCACTAGTGGCTAAGTCATTCATTGCGTCACCTGATGGACGTGGCTGGACATAGACAGAATGGTCTTAAGCCTCATCTAATGACACAAGAATCGGGTCCAAAAGACTTGATGGAACTTACCACATGCCAGTGCACAAAGTCTAAATGCTCCTCAAGGAGTGCAGGTGTGATGATAGAACTAAATGTACACCAAGCTTTTGGTGAGAAGGACACCAAACACATGTGACAACATGCATGAAACAGCGAAGACGCTGTCACTTATAAAAATAGTGATTTGGAATCGAGTAGGACACTGACAATGACAGCTCCAAGTAAACAAGTTAAATGTGCCTTCCTAATTAAGAATACATGCTATAGTGAAAAGCTGCATGATGATAAATATGGTCATAATTCTTCATTTAAATGGTATCTCACTCAATCATTTATTTGCTGCATAGAATTAATAGTTTCATTTGTGCTCAGGATGGAGCTCATTACAAAAACATCTTGTAGTAAAAATGTTGTGGGTAATTTTTTGAAGTGTGCTTTATTCTCCCCTACTGCCTGCCGACCCCTTGAGGGCATCGAAGTCATCCTCCACCATCCGCACCGGACCGACCTCCCAGTCCCCATGGAGCTTCGCCCCTCGAGCAGCGCGAGGTGGGCTCACCTCATAATCCTACATATCGCCGGGCCCCGGAGGTGGCTGGTGAGCAGGGGCAAATCGGAGGCAGCATGTCCCAGGAAGCCAGTCATCCCGAAACCGGCAGGTGTGTTTCCTGTTTTCTCAGACACAGTGAAAGCCCGTGACGTCAGGGCGCTATGCGCCGACGTCCACTGCACTGCTTGCCACCCATCCCCTCCACGCGGGGCTTGTGGTCCCCTCGAGCCTCTGCCCGAGGTTACGCACAAGTGGTGTGGGCATCGGGCATCCCCCCACCACCCGGAGATGGCGAGCTGTCGTGGGACACTCACGTTGTTCTCCCCCAGCCAGCCCACCAGTGTCCCAAGTCTGCTCCTGAACCCGGTTCGCTGGCGTAGCTCAAGGTGTGGTGTCCAGCGCCTCAACCCTCAGCGTCACCAGGCCGGTTTTGAGAGTAATTTTTTTAGCTGAAAAAGACACTTGCATTTCCATGGGTGCCATTATTATTCAAAAGTACATTTTCTCTCTTTCTACTCAGCCCGGAAATAAACTTATTGTTTGAAAATTTGTTGTTTCTCTCTACATGTGTATGCCTTCTAGAATGAGATTCAGTTATAGGAATGCATTATTGTCCAGCAACCTTAGTGTGTACAAATCAGTTATTATAATAATGAAATTGTGGTATAATTTCTGAGCAAATTGGAAGTAAAGTGAGAGCAATAAAGAACATAGTTAAGATGCTGTTAGACATTATTACTTGACATAAGGCATGGCAAACTGGTTTTAGATGTTATGATTTACTTATATTTAGGGTTCATTTATGGGCATTAAGGTTCACTTCATTCAAATTTAGTTTAGCAATTTACAAAAATTGGAAACCAATACCTAAACCATACAAATATGATGTAGAAAATAAGTTTTACAATTTCTTCGAAATTCAGGATTTACTGTTTCATCTTTTTTCAGCTATATTGTGTAGATTTTCTCTTCTAAATTCAATATCAACCACGTGATGAACACCACAACATACCTTTTCTGAAAGCTGATGAGTAGCGCCATCTTTATGTAACCATCAAACCTTCTCTAACAGGGGGTGCAAGTGTGCAACAGGATGAATATTTTGAAAAATTGGCCACTAGACTATAAGCAGCCTGTAGATATTGTTATACAAGAATCTGCCCTATACAAACTCGGATCAAGCTTTGCCAGGAATGGGAGCAGCCCTCAAGCCTTCCTGCCAGTATCTTAGTATCATTTAATAGCACAGATAGGGCAATATGCTGAACAGGCTGTTAAAGTCCTGATTTCCAGATAAGTTTGACAGTGGCTTGATAACAAGTGTTAGGAAGGGCAGCAGTTTCCAGGGATTCATCACTCAATTGCTTCAGACAATTATAGGTTCCCCTAAAGATTTATAATACTCTGCTGATCAGCCGTCTGGGCCTGCTGCCTTACCAAGAGTAGGCCTGATCTCTTCAAGGGAGATATGCCAGTCTGGCAGAGCAAGTGTTCTCTATGATGGCACCTCAGTGAGACAAGAAGAATACTGAGGACACCCACAAGGGAAACCCACAGAAGGGTGGCAAGGGACACCCAGGGAAGGAAACAGCTTCTGATAGGGGACCCAATTGTTAGAGGGTAGACCTGGGAAGGGAGGAGACAGGAAAGGTGCCATGGCTTGAGGACAAGAAGCGAATCCTCAGGACTGCAGAAGCAGCATCACAGGAGAGGAACTAGATATCATTGTCCACCTTGGGACAAATGACCTAGCTAGGCATGGGATCAGTGCAGTGCAGGATGAAACTGTGGAGTTGGGAAGGGGCCTCAGAGAGGTAGCAAGCACAGTTACCTTCTCAGAGGTGCTGCCAGTCCATGGCAGGGGTGAGGCTAGGGTACTACACACCATGCAGTTTAATGAATGGTTGCAAAACTGGTGCAGAGCACAGGGCTTTGGCTTCATTGGGGACTGGGGGTACACCTGGAGAGATAAAGGTTTATACTGGTACGATGGTCTGCATCTGTCCATGAAGGGAACCAAGATCCTAAGTGACAGGTTTAAATGCTCCCTTGGCAAGCTTTTAAACTAGCCATGGGGGGAGGTGCTAATAAGAGGCAGGAAATTTCAAGCCCCACAAAACATGACGGTAGTATAGAAACACTGAGGTACAGTGCTCAACAGAGGGCAGGACGGGTAAATGGAAAAATAGACAAGGGCAAAAGAGCAGGCATGGGGAAAAAGGATAAAGCCAACATTAAATGGAGGGCAATGAGTACCAATGCCCGTTGTCTGGGAAACAAGCTTCCTGAGCTAGTAGCCTTGATGGAAGATGAACACTTGGATATTGTGGCAGTCACAGAAACATGGTACACAGGGAACCATGACTGGGATGTCAACATACGGGTACACAGTCAACAGAAGGGACAGGAGGGTAAAAGAGGAGGCGGAGTAGCTCTCTACATAAGGGAAGGAATCTAAGCTACAGAACTAAAAAGTAAAGGGGGAGGACAAGAGGCACTCTGGGTCACCTTGGAGACAGGGAATGGCATCACAATCCACACAGGGGTTGTATACAGACCCCCATCTCAAGGGGAGGAAATGGACAAGAAAATGATAGAGGACGTTTCAAAATGGCTGAAAAAGGGGAGATACTGTTAATGGGGGACCTGAATATGTCAGATGTTAACTGGATGACATATACTGCAGCCACATCCAAGAGCAGGGTCATTCTCGATGCCCTGCAGGGGCAGGCCTGGACAGCTAGTGCTGGAACCCACTCAGGAGGAAGCAATATCTAGACCTGGTACTTTAAATGGAGAGAGGATCACAAATTAGAAGTCGGTAGACATCTGGAAACAAGCTACCACTACACAGTGTGCTTCATAACAAGCGCAACCATGGAGACAAGCCATACAAAACAAACATACTGGACTTTAGAAGGGCTGACTTTGGCAAAATGGGTGAATACCTGAGGAATACACTAGCAAATGGGCAAAAGGAGGGTGGAAGAACAATGGAGAAAATCAAAACTGCCATCATAGAGGCAACAAGCTTTGTGTGAAACAGATAAAGAAAACAAAGCGGAGTAAAAACCACTATGCTTCTCAAAAGAGGTGGCAGGGAAGGTTAAGGAGAAAAGGCTGCATTCAAAAAGTATAAGGCATCACAGAAGGAGCACAACAGGAGACTGTATCAATTAAAACAGAAAGAAGTGGGAAGGCAGTCAGAATAGCAAAAGCCCAAACTGAGGAAAAATAGCCAAGTCAGTTAAGAGGGATAACACCTTTTACAGGTACATTAGGGAGCATAGAAAGGTTAAGGGAGGAATAATGAAGATTAATAAGGGAGAGGGGAGGTGGGCAGAGGGAGACAGTGAAAAGGCAGAGATACTGAATGAATATTTTTGCTAAGTATTCACAAAAGAAGATGAGGAGGAGTTACCTAAACGAGACAATAGAAGCACTCTGGGTAGGGGGGGGTTGACACCAGTCCATTTACAGAAGAGTCAGTCCTGAAAGAACTCCTAAAACTCAAGGTGGACAAAGCAATGGGGCCTGATGGGATTCACCCCAGAATCCTAAAAGAGCTAAGGGAGGACCTAGTGACACCACTGACCACACTTTTTAACAAATCATGGGAGGATGGGTTGGTACCCGAGGACTGGAGGAGGGCAGATGTGATTCCCCTTCACAAAAGTGGCAGCAAGGCAGAAGCAGAAAACTACAGACCTGTAAGTTTGACCTCAGTGGCAGGGAAAATTATGGAATCACTTCTGAAAGAAAGAATTGTTGAGTACCTGGAAGCCAGCGGGGCACAGGACCCAAAGCAGCATGGATTTACAGCAGGAAGGTCATGTCAGACGAATCTAATAGATTTCTTTGACTGGGTGACCAAAGTAATAGACCAAGGAGGGGCTGTGGATATGGCCTACCTAGACTTTAGCAAGGCATTTGACACAGTCCAGCACAAAGATTAATAATCAGTTGGCCAGCTTGGAGTGGGTCCCAGGGTGGTAGCCTGGGTTATAAACTGGCTGCACAACAGGACACAGAAGGTAATAGTGGTGGCACACATTCCGAAGAAGGGGGGTCACTAGTGGAGTACCTCAGGGCTCAGTACTGGGTCCAGTCCTCTTAACATCTTTATAGGTGACATTGCAGAGGATCTGAGGGAAAGGTATGCCTCTTTGCAGATGATAGAAAGATCTGTAACAGAGTTGATACACAAGGGGTAGAAAGGATGAGAAGGGACTTGGCAAGGTTGGAGGAATGGTCAGACATATGGCAACTTAGATTCAATGCAAAGAAGTGCAAAGTAATGCACCTGGGAAACAAAAACCCAGGAGAAGAGTACACAATAGCAGGGGAGGTACTAACAACAACAAAAATGGAACGGGACTTGGGGGTAGTCATATCATATGATCTAAAGGTGGGTAAGCAATGTGAGAAGTCAGTGAAGAGAGCCAGAGGGATACTGGGATGCATAGGAAGGGACATCACAAGTAGAAAAAGGGAAGTGGTTATCCCTCTGTACAGACAGTTGATGAGACCCCATCTGGAGTACTGTGTGCAGTTTGGAGACCCCATCTATGCAAGGACATAGACAGGATGGAAGCAGTCCAGAGAAGGGCAACTAAAATTGTGCAGGGTCTGCAGCAGAAATCATGAAGAGAGACTGAGAGCTTAATATGTATACCCTTGATGAAAGGAGGGACGGGGACATGATAGAAACGTTCAAGTACCTCAAGGGAATCAACAAAGTCCAGGAGGTAGCATCTTTCAGAAAAGAGAGTGTAAGAACAAGGGGACACAATTTAAAGATAGAGGGAGACGTCTCAGGGTAATGTGAGGAAATCTTTTTTCATGGAGAGAGTGGTGGATGCGTGGAACTGCCTTCCTGGGGAGGTTGTTGGGGCTAAAACAGTGGGGGAATTCAAACATGCATGGGACAGACAAGGCAATTGTAGTGGGGGGTGGCAGGAAGTAGGCTGTTGGTTAACTAGAATCTGCAGCTTATCCAGTAGGTAGGGAAATGGGCAGACTGGGTGGGCCAAGTGGTCCTTATCTGCCGTCAAAGTCTATGTTTCTATGAGACAGGCACTTCCAGCTGGACAACTTGCTCCTCAGAGAAGGACATGTAGGTGCATTAAACCTGGTCACTTCCCCCACTACACAGACATCTACAATACTATGAAAACTGGGCCCTAATTTTTGCATTCCGACTAACCAGCTTACCTCTCTGGTCCTCAACACCTGACGCCACACTGATGTTTCTCCTTCCCGGAGCCAGCCTAGCAAGAACTGTGTTCAGCTCATTCTCAGATTCATATATACATTGCGTTGCATATAAAAAGGAGATATTAGCTCCACTAGTGAGGAGATTAACTACCTCTCTTTCAGTACTGTTAGCTCTACTACCACATGGCACTCTGCAGGAGACCCCCACCCTCTACACCAGAGTAGCAGTCCCTCACATGTGCCTCCGGCAGTTTCCGTAGAGCAAGTAAAGCCTAACTGCAACCGCTCCCGATATAAATCTGAATTCAGCACTCCCATTCCTGTTCAGGTTTAAAATACATCATTTAAAATGCATCATCCCGCTTAGTTCATAATCTGATGTTAATCCTCAACTTTAAATAAACATTTACCATTCCCCATCACTTTTAACAGTTCACCCATGACGGTGTGTGCTGGCAATGTAGGCAACGTCATTTAGGGTGCAGGAAATATTTCGCCCAGAATTACTGCAGGTGACATTATACCACCTGACAGTTGCAGCGGCAATGCCGCGTCCCAGTAAGCACTTAGGTTCCCGCACCCCCCCCCTCCAAAAATAAATGTACCATCCTATGGGGTGGGCATGCTGTGAAGGGCAGAGAAATTGTAGAGACACCCAAAAGGGTGTGAGTGCAGGACAATCTAAAATCCAGATCATCCTGTTGCGGCACCCACATTACAGCACCCTTATCATGGCACCCTAACAATGGCATACCCTTTTACCTCGATTTGTGGAACAACTCACTCCTTGCCTCTCATACCTTGAGTTTTAGACAGCGCCTGTCCCCACCATTTGTTTTTGCAATTTGTAGATATCCCGACATTTTCAAACAGAAACTTTATATTCTGTTAGTGTCATGCAATGCCCCCCAAAAGTCACCCATCATCCACTGCAAACAACATCCTGGCCCCACACAGCAGTACAGGGTACCCCAATACCAGGAGGTATTTTTCAGGACCAATGATTTTCTGTTTTCAATGGAAAATGCAAGTAAAAAATGAAATTTGTTATTTTTAAACCAGCACTTTGGAGTCATTTTCTCATTAAAAACTTTCTGCGTGACTTCATCATGCAAACAATCCTACTTTGCACCAGCTTTGTTTGCAAATGTCATCATTTTGAGTCATGTTTTTGTACAAAACATGACGATTTGCCCCAAATTTAGGGAAACGTACCAAAAAAAATTAAGCATACAGTGTTCAGCTTGAGAGTTCAAAAGTTCATTTGCAGTCAGTCATAAGCACAAGTCTATCCAGGCACATGTCTCAAATGAGCCCCAAAGTTTACATTACTGAGATATAGAGTAAAGGAAACCACAAGTTCCTAGTCTGTACTCACAGTTCTGATTCTCCGGATTGCAGTTCAAAACAAAGTACAGTCGTGGCCAAAAATATTGGGGCCCTTGCAGTTTTTTCTAATAATGCACCATTCCTTCCAGAAAATTGTTGAAATTAAAAATATTTTGGTATCCATATGTATTTCTTGGTTTGCAGTGGAATAAAACAAAAAAGCAGAAAAATTTACTAAGTCTTAGCTTATTCCACACAGAAATCCTTAAATGGCCTGGACAAAATTATTGGCACCTTTTAGCAGTAGTTAGAAATAATTAGATTTCAAGCAGGTGATTCTCCTTCACTTTGGAAATGAACTCGCCTATGGTGAGTTGCAGGTACCTGCAATATAAAAATCACTCATTCAATCAGTTTGAATAGAGAAAATGACTCATGCTAATGTTTTGTGTCACTGTGTGTACCGCAATGAGCATGGAGAAAAAAAAGCCAGAGAACTGTCTGAGAAGGTCAGACAGAAGATTGTAGCCAAGCATGGACAATCTCAAGGCTACAAATCAATCTCCAGAGACCTTGATGTTCCTGTTTCCACCGTAGGTAATGTTATCAGGAAGTTTAAGGCCCATGGCACTGCAGCCAACCTCCCTGGACGTGGTCGCAAGAGAAAACTTGATTGAAGATTGCAGCGCAGGATTGTTCGAATGGTGGAGAAAGCACCTTGATCAATGCCAAACAGATTCAAGCTGACCTTCAGACACTAGATACGACAGTTTCAACTCACACCATCTGTCGCCAACTCAATGAAAGGGGTTATATGGTAGGAGGCCCAGGAGGACCCCTGCTAAGAGAGAGACGAAGAAAGCCCGACTGAGTTTGCCAAAACACACCTGAACAAGCCAAAATCCTTCTGGGAGAATGTCCTGTGGACAGATGAGACCAAATTAGAGCTTTATGGTAAAGCACATCATCCCTATGTTTACAGAAAACAAAATGAAGCCTTCAAAGAAAAGAACACCTTCCCTACAGTCAAACATGGAGGAGGTTCAGTGATGTTTTGGGGTTGCTGTGCTGCCTCTGGCACTGGGTGCCTTGAATGTGTGCATAGCATCATGAAATCTGGAGATTACCAGGCCATTTTGGAGCGCAATGTTGAACCCAGTGTCAGAAAGCTGGGTCTCCGAAGGTCATGGGTCTTCCAGCAGGACAATGACCCCAAACACACTTCAAAAAGCACCCAGGAATGGTTCAAGACAAGATGCTGAACTGTTCTGAAGTGGCCAGCAATGAGTCCAGATCTAAATTCCATTGAAAACCTGTGGAGAGATCTGAAATCAGCAGCTGGGAGAAGGCACCCTTCAAATCTGGGAGAACTGGAGCAGTTTGCACAAAAAGAGTGGGCCAAACTGCCAGTAGAGAGGTGCAGGAAGCTCATCCATGGCTATAGGAAGTGGCTGATTGCAGTTATTTTAACCAAAGGCTACCAAATATTAAGTCTAAGGTGTCAATAATTTTGTCAATGCCATTTCTTTTCATTTTCTGATTTAAAAGGATATACAGTATTCCGAATCAAAAACAAAGGTTCTGTAATATTAACAGAGAAATATTGTGGAGACCAAATACTGTTGTTAATTTCAACTTATGTTTAGAGGTTATTGTGAGTTATTTGAAAAAGTGCAAGGGTGCCAACATTTTGGCCATGACTGTAAATGCAAAGACAGCAATCCAGAATGGTGCAATGCCGTCTGTGGCATAGAGGGTTGAGGCACTGAACCACACCTCTTCCCAGGCCAACAACCCAGGTTTGGGAGTGAACTCTCGTCCCGGGGGTCGGCAGAAGACTGCTCTACTCTCCCAGGAGACTGGGTCTTACTGCACCACTCCTAGACTACCACCACGTGGAGGCATGATGGTAGGGCAGAGAGTGCAACACATCTGGGGATGGTAGTAGACAGAGCGCGTGGTGCGTGCCTCCACACGCACGCACAGTAGTGCTCCTTGCACACCACTGGTCAAGGAAGAAAATGTAAAAAGAGCCAGTGGATAGCACCAGCCTTGTCCCTCAGTCTGCACCATCACCCAGACTCCTTGCAAGATCTGGATGACTGCTACAGGAAGGGGTGGACAGGCCTTCCTCTCCTGGCCCTGCCAGGGGGAGAATTTGTGGGAGACTGGCACTGCAGGAGAGTCTCAGGGGAGATTATTTCAGCTGGTGATGGGCGAGGGCAATGCGTGGGGCAGCTGGCTCAAGGAAAGGAAGGTTTCTTAGTTGTTTGCTAAACAAATTCTGACAGAAAGGAGTGGACTTTTAGTTTACGTACCACGCAGTCCTTATGCTCCACCAGACAGCTGTGCATATTTTTGATGGTGCCTAAGGCAAGGAACTTCCTTGAGCAAAGAAAATACTGGGGCAGAAATCTTAAAACGTGATCGTAAGATAACTGTTTCACCAAGTTGTGTTGTTTGAATCTGATGTCTTGAAATTGTTTGTTTTTTTGCTTTTGGCAGGCTGGAGCCTTGCTGTCTTGGAGCCTTGTTTCTCTGGGAGGCTGGTGTCACAGCAATTAATTCACTGTGTCAAAAAACAAACAGCTGTGGCACACAGACCGAATTGACAAGCAGGATAATATTACAAATGTATCATTTATTTTCAGAGGCATACTCAAGCAAGCCAACTGACCACCCAGCGCCTCGACTCCTCACTAGTCTTCCTCAGGGGTGCTGGGTGGTCAGTTGGTGTTCTTCAGCGCGTGCGCGTGTGTGTGTGTGTGTGTATATAAATAAATATATATATATCGATATAGATATATATATATATATATATATATATATAGATATATATCTATATCTATATATATATCTAGATCTATATATATCTATATATATATATCTATATATCTATATATCTATATATATATCTATATATATATATATATATCATCTACATATATATATCTATCTATAGATACATTAT
Organism: Neoceratodus forsteri; assembly: GCA_016271365.2. Lineage (NCBI taxonomy): Eukaryota > Metazoa > Chordata > Ceratodontiformes > Ceratodontidae > Neoceratodus > Neoceratodus forsteri. The sequence goes on from CM057453.1 coordinate 762,613,220, forward strand.
ATATATATATATATAAGAGACAAAGAACCTCTTGCGCAAACACTGAGGCAAGGGTTACCCCAAAGGGCATTTGGCTGGGAAGCCAAGTTTCAAGAAAATATAAAATCACACATGCATTGTGGGGGCATGTGTGATTATATATATATATCTATCTATCTATCTATCTATCTATCTATCTATCTATCTATCTATCTATCTATCTATATATATCCAGGCTGGCTACCTTCCTGTGAGCACCTCGCTGTACCAGGTTGCTCACGGCATTCCTCTTTGTGCTTTATTTAATTCACTGTGTCAACCAGAGGGGCATGTGAAACCAAATGGAAAGCTCCTGTTTTGCCACAAAAGCATTTCTTTGTTTTGACATTGAAAGCCAAGATATAAATGACTCTGCTCACAGAATGCCATTTATCCAGATAATGGTGCAGTCTGAAAATCACTGCTGGGGGTAGGGAAAGAATAGTCCTGTGGCTTAAGTGGCGGTGGGCCCCATCAATCCTGATTGCCCCTTTGAATACTGCAAGATCAGCTTGGTGAGTAGCTATTTCTCCAAAAGCCAAGCATGTCAGCTCCATCCAACCCCTCCAGTAGGACCCACAGCAGCAGACTGTTGTACCACTGTTGTTCTCTTGGGCATAAAGGCCATCCCTTCAATTCAGCCACCTTCTTTTCAAGTTTTGCCAGTCTTTACGGCAAGGACGCTGTGCAAGCCTTGATGTACGGGACCCACTCTTCAAGTTCCTTGGGATGGGCCCTTCCTGCGCCTCATACTTGTTTGCTAATATGTCTAGCTTATTAACAACCGCCTCCAAGACCCGACTGAAGACTGCATGACTGAGTATAGCACTGCCTTCACCTCCTCAGAGGCAGCTGGGAAAGAACTCTGGTCAACCCATATTGGGCCAGCTTTTTTTCCCTTTTTCTGGTGCCCCTGTTGGTTTGGCTGCTGCCATATATCCATCCATCCTGCTGTGAGTCACTGGTTTTCTTTTTGTTGCCTATATATTACTACTGAAGCACAAAAAATAGTAATAGTTAAATCGTAGAAGAGTCAGGAAAAAGGGGTCTAGTTGGCTTGGTCTTGCATGCACAGTCCAAAATACTCTTTTATAAGCAGAATAAGCCACTCCAGGCCCTGGTGTAATGCACAAACATCAATTCGGATCTGCGACAACTGGCACAACACCACTCAGCACAACGAAACAAGGCAGCAACCATTCAGACTAATGACATTTTCGTAATGTTACAACTAGGGAAAAACAACCCCAACCCCCACCAGAAGTGGGATGGTAAGCATGTAGAAGGCAGTCATATCACTACCTTGTCATCACAGCCAACGTGTTAGAGCAATTATACCATAGGGCAAACCATCATTATGCCAAAATTCTGAGGCGAAATGTCACAAGGCTGCACGTGTTTAGTTCAATTGTTGTGCCACACCTCAATTTGGACCTCTGATTTTTCCAGGCTAAATTTATGGCTGTCTAGGATCCACATGCACCCCCCCCCTTCCTGGAAAACCAGCGTCTCACCTTCCATGGATTTCTGCAGAGCTGTTGTCTTGTCTTCAAGCCAGAGACCTAGCCTGGCCTTCCTACAAGATCACCGGCTCCCCGCTGCCCTGTTAAAGTACTGGACCCTTCACAAGCCAAAGCCACTAGGTTTGCAAAATCTGAGTACTTTGCATTTACACTAAAAAAAAAAAAAACCCACTAAATAACCCCTTCCAAGTTCTGGAAAAGTAATCCACCCCATTCCCTTTGACACAGCCCACCTGCCCATCCTGCAGGTAGGCAACTCCATATCACTGACCCCTGCTACCATCTGCCACCACATCACCCCTGTACCCTTTCACTACTCCACCCTCCCACCACCTCACATCTTCTTCCTTCCACCCCCCACATTCTCTTCTACCATGCCATCTACCGCCTCATGAGAGCAAGGATGCGAGTCCTGCCAGACTCCACCACAAGCTCCTGCATCTCGCTGCTCCTGCCATCAACTTCCTAGTACCCACTTCTTCTACCTCTTCTCTGCCTCTGTCCCAGACATCTGAAAAACAGGCAACGGTCATGGCAACCTAAAGGGAGATCTCCTCACCTAGTAACCATCATCTCATCTCTCCTCCTCCTCCTCACCCTGGCCAAACTCCAGGAACAACTTGTCTTCTCACAATGTTCCCCTTTCTCTCCTTTCCTCCTTTTCACTCCTTTTCAGCCTGGCTTCAGGAAGTCCCACTGCACATCCACCCTCTTCTCTGGCTTGAGGGCAGGTCAAAAGCTGTCAGTACACATACTATTGTCCCCAGTCCCTGTCAGCTCAGACATTCCCCAAGACTCAGCCTTGGGCTCCAACCAAACTCTTTTCCATATTTCTGAATGATCTCCCTACAGCTTGTTCTTCTGAGTGCATTTACACGTACATAGAATTTGTTGGCAGAAAAGGGCAGCTTTGCCCATACAGTCTGCCCAAGTGTTTCCTGCCCATTCTAAATCTGCAGACCGTTATCTGGTCTCTAGTGACCCCCATCCCACTCTGCTCTATTTGCCATAAAGGCATACCCCTCCTGCCTCTGCTTTACTATACTTGCCAAAAGCTGAGAAGGTGTAACCTGAAACAGGGCCAGTGCATCCATAATAGTCCGCTAAACCCCACAACAAATGACTGGTTCCATGCATCTTGATGCCCCCCACCATTTTAGTGTCTACCACCTCGACTGGCAGTCTGTTCCAGGCATCTACCACTCCTTCAGTGAATAAAAAATTCCGCTCATCTCTCCTAAATTCCCCCTGCCAGCTTCATCACATACCCCCGGTCCTGGTGCTCATCTTCTTATGGCAGAGGCTCCCCTCCTGCACCTTGCTCACCCCTGTGAGGTACTTGGGAGTTCTCAATCGTGTCACCCCTCTCCTCTCTTTCAGGATGTACAAGTTGAGATCCCTCAGTCTCTCCTTGTAGGGCTTCTTCTGTAAACCCTGCATCATTTTAGCTGCTCTCCTCTTGGCTGCCTCCACCCAGTCTATGTCTTTCCAAAGTGCAGCCTCCAAAACTGGACACATTACTCTAGGTGTGGGCATACCACAAAGGAATACAGCTCCTCCACCACCTCCCTCCTGATGGAGATGCCCCTCCAAATGTATCCCAGCATCCCACTAGTCCTGCATAAGGCCTTGTCACACTGGGCTGCCACTTTGAGGTCCTCTGATGGAACCCCGGGCTGTTACATTCCTGCCTAGTGATTGTCAGTACCTCCTCCCTCCATCCTTACTCAGCACAAGAGTTCCTATGCCCTAGGTGCACGATTTTGCACTTTTTGGTATAGAACCCAACTGCCATGTCTTGGGTAACTCCTCAAATTTCCTTACATCCCTACATATTCTCTCCACCCCTCCAGAGTGTCCACTCTATCTCAGATTTTGGTGTTCTCTGCATAAAAGGCATTAGTTCTTCTGCAATGTCGTCTATGAAAACACTGAAAGGGACTGGTCCTAGTACCTAACCCTGCGGTACACCACTGGTCACTCTCTCGTTCACACTGCGATGACACTGCATTTGCCTCTGGCTCCTCTGTTGCTGACCTTGCGGTCTGCCTCCAGTAGGATTTTGAAAGTGTCCAGTGCTAGTTCTAATCCAACAGTTGGTTGGATTAGTCCCTCAATGCCAAGAAAATGGTCTCCATGGCCTTTAGCTCCTGGCAGAGGCTCACCCACCTCCCCTCCTTCCATACCCTCAATGGTACTGCAATTGAGGATGTCTCCTCCTTAAAAGTACCTCTGGGTCTGGCCAAACCATAACCTAACTTTACGGTGCTCACAGATGCCATTCACCATAAACTCCAGCCCAAACTTAGTAAGCTCTATAGGAACAAAGCCAGTATCCCACTTCCTGCCTGAAAAGAGCTAGTTCTGAAGATGATCCTTCCAGTCTCGACTATGGTGACACTGTCTACAGTGCAGCTCTTAAGTCCCCTGCCAGACTGGAAACCCTCCTTCACTCATTCTGCCATTTTGCCTCCGCGCCCTCCACATACCCACCACTGCTCCTTTACTCCTCCTCTCTTCCTTGATACCTGGCACCTCGCCCAATGTGCCTCTAACACCCAAATTCGGATTCTCTCTCTCTCCCCCATCCACTACCTTTACACCTTCCTCTCTTCCCTCCATTCTTTCCACCTCCTCCAGAATACTGCATCCCATTCCTTTCCCTCTTCCAGGAAAACTACTGTGGGCCAAGCTGCCTTCTCATACCATTTCTAAGCTCTGGTCCTCGCTTCGTCGGTCTATCCTCTCAACATCTTCCTTCTCCTCTATGCAGTCCCTTCTTCGTGACTTTACTACCCCCTCCTGCAACTGTACCTAACCCCTGATACTAGAGCCCCTTCCCCCTCCCTGTTCGTGTGAGCGCTCACCCGGCTCAGAGCAATTTTCTGTCCACCCTAGGCCCCTATAGTCTGTGCGGCATTAATCTGCTCCTAATATGTGTTCACATCTGGAAATGTACTGCTCCTGTGTACATCTCACTGTATTGTACTTGCATGGATTACTCTTGCACCTTCTCAGAGTCTGGGTGGTATTAATCTGCCCCTAACCTGGTGTTCGCACCTGGTAGTGTACTGCACTTGTACCTTACTGCACTGTCCTTGCACCTGGTTTTCTGAGTCGCGCTGGTCCACCTGTCCGAGTATCATGACTGCTCAGCTGTGACTTTTTTTTTGTTTGTTTATTAATTATTCTGCATCTCACTATATTTTATTTTTGCTTGCACCTTTGTACGGTTTACTCCCCCAGACACATCTCAAAACAAGCTGTTACAAGCTTGGTATGTCTCTCTCAAAAATGTTAACGGACCTTGCAGACAACAAGGCCACTCAGCCTTTAGCCTCGTATCCTTACAACTCTGGGGTGCACATCAAAATGCTTTCAGACACAGAATGCTGTGGCTTATTTCTGAAATATATTCAAACTGTTTTGACTGTAATGTATTACCTTAAAACAGAAAGAGCTCTGAGTTTTAGAAGGGCATTTATCCCTCATATAAACTCCATGACCTGTTGGTGTTTCCCTATCCTGCCTATAGCATCCATGCAATTAAAGGCAATGGGACGGAGGTGAAATGATCGGACCTCCTGCCATTGCTTTCTGTAATATTCTGAGGGCAGTCTGTCCCAGCTGTTACAACAGAGCTGTGAACCTGGAGACCCAGGTCCGGATCTCACAACTGATAGTTACTCACTGTGTGACCCTGAACAAATCATTTATCCTCCCTGTGCTTAACAACCCCCCTTCCAATCTATCGCTATGCTGTCGGAATCACCCAGTGCGCCTAAATGACAGCAACATTTTATTATCTCCCCTTCCTGCTCTGGACAGTAAAGGACTTTAAGTACAGTGTGTTTAAAATACTAGATAAAACCAAATGTCCTTCCTCTCAAAATGAGTGCAGTCTCAGCCTCTAGTAACTTACACAATGAAAGTTTGATTTTCAGGGTATAAAACAATATGAGCACATTCCAAATCCTGTCCTTATTACCCATTATTTATGTATTTATTCAGTTTTTGTTTGCCAGGTAGGTGCGCTATTCAAATACAATGCCCATTTTCAGGCACGACCCGTGAGAAGTACAGACAATAAGCAAACATTAGTACAAGAACAATCTTACATGCATCAACAAAGAACATACTGTATAACACTGAACTGCAGAGACTTCATGAAACAGCCGCAGTTTCGCTATAACAAGCATACAGAAGGCACAATATAAGCGGCAGTACAGTTATCAGTTACAGGAGCACTTATCCAATGTCAAGAGAACCCTGAAGCTCATTCTTGAAAACTAGGGGAGTTTGAGAGAGTTTTTAAGCTAAAAATGCCCTCTCCCACAGCTTCAAAAGAGGAGGATCTTCTGGAATGAAGGATCAGGGATTCCTGTACACTAATAAATGTCTGAAAGGGTATATATTGATAAGTTTAAATATCAATATTTTAATGTCAAATTATTTTATTAAAACAGCAATGAAATGGGGCAAACAAAAAAATGTGACCCTGCCCTTTTTTTTTTTTTTTTTTACTGTAAAACATTCCAGGCATCTTCCAGTTTTATCTGGTGGTAAAATGCTCTAGTTCCACCAACATTTGAGTATTTTGTCAATGTTTTAATTTATTTCCCCCATAAGGGAAAAAAAAGGGATGGCCACCACATTTGGTTTAGAAACAGCTTTGCAGGCTTGGCAAGGGTTAGACGGAGAAATGAAATAAAAAAATAAACGATGGTGCACCCTGGGAGGTACATAGAAAAGTAGATTTGAGAGGTATGCTTATATTTTATTTATTTCATTTTGTTGACCGCAAGCCCACTGGGCCCAACTAGTCCCTTTTTCAGGGGTGACCTGGATTTAGTTACACGGAAAAAAAGATGCAGGATACATCAATGATAAATAATACTGATGACATAAATACATACCAACGACGTAGTTTTAGAATATTAACTGTAGGACAAGAACTTTAAAACATCACAGAAATTCCTCATGACTTTCCTTCTAGTGAAGTATACCTGGGTAGCTGTATTCACATAAGTTCAACAGTGACATCTGTTACAACAGTGGTATTACAAGTTACTATGGATACAAGCCGTGACAACAGGCTACAACAGTCCTTTTCATATTGTACAGTTCAAGTATAAGTAGGGTCACCTCTTGCCGAGCATGAGTTGTTTTCAATTACATATGCCTGGAGCCTTTTTTTTTTTTTAGAAGAAGACCAGTGTGCTGCCATTATGCAACTGGTCAGAGAGGCTGTTCCATAGGGTCAGGGCAGCGTGGGAGAAGGACTCGTTTCCAGCTGTGGTCCACACCCTGGGAACCTCTAGGAGCTTTTGGGAAGAGGTTCAGAGCAGCCTGCCAGGGCGCTTCGTGGCTACCAGCATGGCTAGGCCTGCTGGGCTGGGGCCATTTATTAGTTTGTAGGTGGTGCACAGGAGAGGGTATTGGAGCCGTTGGGAGAGAGATGGCCAGTTTAGAGAGTCGAGCACCTCGCAGTGATAACACCTTGGGTGGGATTTTGTTGCAAATCAAGCTACCTTGTTATTTATTTTCTTTGCCTTCATCCCCTTCGGCGCTCCCTCCTGCCAGGGTGCCCAGCTCCGTCTCCTGCTTGCAGCATTGCCCCTCCGCTTTCCTCCACAGCTTGTCCCCCCATGGCGGAGCAGCAGGGATCCTCAACCCGCCGGTACGGATCCGTGAAGGGCTGCTGCCAATCACAGGAGCAGGGCCTGCAGCATCCGCAATCATCCTGCCAAGGGGCCATTTTCCATTTTTCCTCCCCGAAGGCACAGCAACGCGCAATGACGCTGAGCTGCAAGCAACACGCTAGACGATTGCCCTGTAACTGCCCCTACGCAGTGAGCCACCGTGTCGACCCCAGCCTTCATAGGGGTCAGGCATGCAGCAGACTCTTCCCACTCTCACCCTGGAGAGGAGAGCTGTCCTCTGGACGCCAATCCTCTCCCTCTCCAGCCAACCCTCACAGCTCGTCAGCACCATGAACAGGAGTTGCCGGCATGGCAGGAAGTAGCATAATGCTCCTCAGCCCTCCACGCCACTAGGCCGGCTTAAGCTACCTTGTTATAAAGTATCTGCACCTTCCCAGTTCCCAGCCAGAGAGGGACTGTATAACGGGCCACACAGGTCAGACTGGGAGAAAGATGCAATTTGTGATGGCTTCCCTAGTTTCGGGGAGGAGATCGGAATTCATTCTGTACAGTATACCTAGCTTTTGATGTATCCCTCTGGTGACATGGTCCACACAGCACTTGAGAGTGAGGCCTTGGTCCAGAGCAAGGGCCTAAGTATTTGAAAGAGCTCACGACTTCCATGGGCATGCCTGCTGCAGATACTAGTGGGAGCACATGGGTCCTGTCCGAGCCCAAGGTTCTGGGACCATACAACATAACTTTCATTTTCTTATCATGTAGCAGTAACCTATTATCCAGCAGACACTTTTCTAGGGTTGTGCTCCTGCAGCTGAGGCCCAAGGGTCAGTGCACTGTCTGAGGTTCTGTACAACAGCAGCATAGTCGGTATACTGAATTACCGAACTACCACCACAGTTATTGCTGAGGTCACTGACGAACAGGGTGAACAGGAGGGGTCCTAAGATGGAACCTTGGGGTACTCCTTCCATGATGCTAAATAGATCTGAAAAGGTTCCCTGCCACTTAACCTGCTGGGTCCAGTGGGACAGCTAGCTTTTGAAACCAGACCAGGGAATGGTGGTCAAGTCCGTAATTTTAGCTTGTCTATCAGGAGGTTGTGGTCAACCAGATCAAAGGCCTTGTTAGGTCTATAAATATGGCACCGGTGGTGGCACCATCATCGAGGGCCTTGAGGGTGTCAGTAGTGAATTTGATAAGCGCCATGTCAGTTCCATGGTTCTGTTGGAAACCATGCTGATTGGGTGTTAGCAGTTGGTGCGTCTCCAGGGATTCACAGCGTTGGTTCTATACAAGTCACTCCTGTATCTTGGACAGAATACATAGGAGCAAGACTGGTCTATAGTTTTCGATTGGTTCCTTAGGACCTCCTTTATGTAAAGGAACTACAGTGGCCTCCTTCCATTTGGACGGAACAACTCCTTCTTGAAAAGATCTACTGATTAGCCAGGTGAGTGGGGTGGCTATAGCAGGGGCAGCACCTTTTAGTAATCTGGAGGGCAGCCTGTCAGGTCCCACAGAGCCTCTCGCCTTTATTTTCTTCAGTAGAGAGCAGATCTGCTCTCCTACTTTTTAAGTGGAATTCTGGATATTGTGATTCTGTTCTAGGAGTACTAGGGAGGCCAGATGCTTTGGGAGGGAAGTTCACCTTATATTCCTCTAGGTCAGTGTAAAAAAAAAAAAATAAAACAAGAAGCATCTAATGCCTTCAGTTACCACCAGTGGTTTGGCCCTTGTAGACAACTAGTCCCTGGGGAGGTTTGCTGCTACCTTTCATCAGACCATTGATCCACTGCTAAAAACGTCTGGGGCCAGTCAGGTTGGATTGCTGTAGGCTTCTGACGTATTCACATTTGGCGGAGCTGGCACATTTTTTGCTTTTGTTTCTCAGCTCCCTGTAGGCGGCCCAATCTGCAGGTGTACCAGACTTCTTATAAGCCTCCCAGGCCTCATCCTGCTTCTTTATGAGAGTATTAAGCTCGGGAGAAATCCATTTGTGGCATTGCCCCTTGAGCCAAGCCTTCCTAATGGAGCATGCTTGTTGGTGGCTGATGTGAAGCAGTTCTGAAAGTATTCCAGAGCTCTGCCAATTGTTGGGAGATGCAGGATAGGGCTCCTGTCAAGGCTGGAGAGATGGGACTGGAAAACAAACTGAAAACTTTGAGAAGTCCCTGGCGGTGAAGACCCGAGGTGGTATTTTGGCAGCTCCATTCTTCCATATCCAAAATGTGGGAGAGTGATCACTCAGTGCATCCGATGGAGTGCCTGCTGCCTGTATATTAAGGGTGTTGGTGACTAACACCCAGTCAACAGTTGAGTGGTTTCCTGTTTTGGCACTGTGCCTAGAGGATTCAGTGATGATCTGGGTCAGATGAGCATCTGGCAGCCTAGTATATAGCCCTGTTCAGAGTCAGATGCCCAGTGGAGGTTAAAGTCTCCTAGAAGGAGTACCTCAGAGGGGGCATGGTCCGCCAACATCTTGGTTAAGGCCTCAAGTGCCTGATTGGCTACTTTGGGAGGGTTGCACAAACCTCCTATCAGGAGTGTCTTGGCATTGCCTAGTGTTACCTTGACAAATATTGATTCACTGCCTGTGTAGTCGGTGGTAGGGAGCGTGTGATCCTGGTATAGATAAGTACCCTCCCTTTTACTCTCCCTTTACTCTCCACTCTTGTCTTTTCCTCCCTTTTTACCCACTCTGTCTTTCCTGTGCCCAGAGAAACCTAGAGGTTCACTTTGTTTGAGCCAAGTTTCTGACACCACGAGAATGTCTGGTTTATACAGGTCCACCTAGCTCTGCACTTTGTGGATTTTGGGTTGAAGGATGCATACATTCATATGGACTATTAAGTAATCCTTTGGTCATGTGGGGGAGCCAATAGTAAAATTTGCTGTGAGGCAGGGTTGTTTAAACATCACTGGCGAGTAGGATTAATAGTAAGGAGATCAGACATAGCACATTTCGTGCTGATTGGGTTAGATTCCAAACAGCGCTGGGGCTGGAGTTGTGAAACATTAAGTAGCAGGAGCCTTTCCGGGTTAGACCATGCAATATAATTAATGTTCCCTCAGCAGTGGTTTGAGGAGGGTAGCGCAGGTCTAGGTGCAACTTGTCTAGTGGCGCCCTGTGGGGCTCTGGTCTTTCCTTATTACCCAGCAGGTAGTCAGCCCCTCTGATAGCTGGTATATATACAAGGACTAGGAGAGCACTCCTGCTGGCCATTTTCATGCTTCTGATATATCTTTAGGGGAAATATCAGCCTAATTCACTTGTTTTCCTGGGGTCTTAGCACAAGTACCTGTGTTCCTTTGGCTAGATACAGTACAATCAACAGGCAATCAGTGAGTAATTATGAAGATCTGCTACAAAAGGTTAAGGGGATGTTAATGATAGTTTGATAAAGGACCAGGAGTCAATTTGGGGTATTGGCAATTTAACTATCAGCATTCTACCTCAGCAAGATCAGAATCTTCAGTTCCTTATGCTTGCAGCACAAGGGAAATGAGAGTCTACCGCAGACATTGCATCTTTTCAAAGCTTTCAGGAGGACCCCTTACATCTGTTCCCAGAGTATAACTAAGGGTAATGTTGAGAGCAAACTATGGTAACGTAGATAGGTACACTTTCAAAGCATGGCCCAAGTAAATAATACCTCCCTTACTTGTGTGCTGCAACAGTAACATAGGCAGGTTGCCAGGAAGATGCACATTAAAAGCACAGCCCAAGTAAAACCCTCTTACCTTTGCCTGCTGCATCACTTCCAGCCCTGCTTCCTCCAATCCTATCCTCGTAGGTGACGTTAAGGACCATTTAATAACTGGTGGTGGAGTGGGTGGGCCACTAGAACCCGACTGACACGGCTTAATTAAACTGAGCTCCAATGAGCTCCAGATGCAGTCCAGTAGCAGAAAGTTTAAATTCAGCTCCACCGAGCTGAAGCAGTTCCCCCTGGTTCCTCTTGGAGCTCTGGTGAGCTCTCTGTTCCAGCAATGAGGAGGCAGCCATGAGTAGGCTGCTAGAGTTTGGTTCGGTTTTTTTTTTTTTTTTTACACAGTAAAGGAATCACTAATGGTGAGTTAGCTCCATGTAGCTGTGCAGCCCAACTGGCACAGCTTAAAATTAAATTAAATCGAGCTCAGATAGGCTCCAGGTGCAGTCAGGCATCAAAAAAGTGTAAATTCACCTCCACTGAGCTGATGCATCCCCCAACGTCCTCTATGGAACCAGACTGGCACAGCTTAATTAAATTGAGCTCCGATGAGTTCCAGATGCAGTTCGGCAGCAGAAAAGTTTAAATTCAGCTCCACTGAGCTGAAGCAGTCCCCCGACGTCCTCTTGGAGCTCCAGTGAGCTTTTTGGAAAACCCCTTTTCATTGTACTGCTGTTTTAAAGGGGAACTATCATCAACAGGATTTCTTAGGCCCTGTACACATCAGGCTAGTTAAAACGTTTTAAGGTGCTTAAAACGTTTTAACTATCTTGTCTTTCTGGCCAGTCCGCATTTAAGCAAGTTTCAAAGCGTGTTAAGAAACCGATGCTTAAACCCTGCTGTGAGCTAGTCTCAAGTCCGTTTTAAAAGCGGTTTGAAGGAGGAAAGCATGTTACCTTGTAGTGTGGGCGGGCGCATGATTTTTCCTCTATTACAGTGCCAACATAACCGCAAGTACAATCGTGGAGGATTACTGGGTTTAAAACGCTATTTGCCGCTGATGCAGACGGGAGTTTACCGTGTTACAAACCGAAGTTCGAACTCAGTGAACAATAATGTGGACGGGCTGCTGTGGTGAGTTTGAAAACGCTTGATAATACGTTATTTAAAACAGTACAAATCTTCAGTTGTAATGTGTACAGGGCTAAATGTCTGAAAGCCCATAACAAGCAATTTGATTGAGCCATTATCTTTGCTCATGTAGTCTTTGCAGCCCAGAGTTATTCATATGTAAATCACCCTGTAATTATGGGCTGGTGGCAGCAATACGCTTTGGGCTCCTGACAGGAAATGATGTCACAGAGGGTCTAGGTTCTCCTTTGACAGTATTTAATCCAACAGGTTAAATAGGAAATTGACTTGTTTTATTAATGTGTTTTAATGTGTTATTACAACATTTTCTACATCTATAAAAAACGTTCTGTATGTACATTGAAAGTAGTGAGTTATCCCCTTTACATTTCAAACTGTTGATAAAAATAATCTATCTTCAGGATTGCTTTAACCTCTAGGATATACAGTGCTGCCAGCTGAACATGTCAGTACAGATTTCTGGAGCTGCCACATTACCACCGTCTGTCTTCTTCCTTTCCCTCGCCTACAGCCTTTTCTCTTACAATTGTGTGTGTCAACTCGGGTCTACGAGATGCAAATGCAGCTACATACCTACTGGCCTGGGATTATAGCCTATCTGTGCTCCCACAATATACCCGGGAACAAGCTGTTAGTGTGCCTTTCCTGGACAAAGACAGTAAAAACAATCTGAGCATGTGTTACGATTCTGAAAATAATGCTTTTTCTATCCAGATCTGACTTGAAAAGAAAAAATAGGACACAATTAAAACATGCATAATTTGAAATGTATTATGAGTATTTTACTTTTTTTAATGAAGTTAAAAGTGCAACAGTTTCTTACTGAAGTACTTTGAATGGAATGTGATTTTATTATTACAACACTTTCTACATTTAATAAATGTTTTGTATGTGCATTGAAACTAGCAAGTTATCACCTTTACATTTAAAACTGTTAGTAAAAATGAGAGAAAGGGGAAATTGTTTAACCAGGAAAGGCACACTAAGCTGAAGCTTGTTTCCGGGTGCCACCTGGGAACAAAAGGAAGTTAAGTGACTTGCTCAGAGTCACACAATATGTAAATTGGGGCTGTGGGATTCAAACCCAGGTCTCCAGGTTTGTAGCTCAGTGTTCTTAAACACTGCGCCATATACTGCCTCCTAATAATCCAATAATATTCTGGCACTGTTACGGTAGAAAATCCCATTCCATCCTAAGTATTTCAGTAAGAAACGGTTGTACTTTTAACTTCATCAAAAGAAGTAAAATACTCTTAATTATCAAGTAAAATAATGTGCGTGCGTGTGTATAACACACACACACACACACACACACACACACACACACACAGCGATACTTTTATAAACCCCTTGGGGTTTATGTTGCATCCCACACCTCAGGCGTGTGTAAAATTCTGATTACACACACACACCCACCCATATATTATCCTATATTTTAATAATGCATTTCAGGTTATGCATGTTTTAACAATGTTGTCCATCTATGTGTTTTTGCAATTAAATAAAACAAGTACATGTGTCCTATTATTTTTCTTTTCAAGTCAAATTTGGATAGAAAGAGTATAATAATTTCAAAATCTTAACACATGCTCAAAACCCATTCTGCTGGATGAACAAAGCTTGTTCACAACTGTAACTGCCAGCTGATAATCAAAAGCTACACATTTCAAGGCCGGCCCCATAATGCCAGGCCAGTAGGTACATAGCCACATTTGCATTTGTAGACCAGAGTTCACGGAAATTGTAAGAAAAAGGCTGCAAGAGAGGAACGGCAAAGACAGAAGTTGGTGCTGTAGCAGTCCCAGAAAGCTATACTGACACTAACACAGCCAGGGTTTAGAAATCCTGATATGGGGCCCCAATAGCTGTTGGCACCACAGAGCCAGCCTTGAGATGTGTACTTTTTGATGACCAGCTGGCAGGTTAAAGCAATCCTGAAGATGGATTATTTTTTACTAACAGTTTGAAATGTAAAGGTGATAACTCACTAGTTTCAATGCATACACAAAACAATTATAGATGTAGAAAGTGCTGTAACAACACCTTAAAACACACTTAATAAAACAGTCAAGTTCCTATTTAACCTGTTGGATTAAATACAGTCAAAGGAGGACCTAGACCCTCAGGTGACATTTCTTTCAAAATCCCAAAACATATGGCTGCCACCAGCCCTTAACTACAGAGTGATTTACATATGAGTAACTCTGGACTGCAAACACTCACAGATAAAGACAATGGCTCACTCAAATTAGCGTTCTATGCGCTTTCAGACTTTAAGGAATCCTGTTGTTGACAGTTCCCCTTTAAGTGTTTGATAAACTAAAGTACAATAGGGCAAAAAATAAATACAAAAGTACAATGGTGCTAAAACAAGCACTAAGTGCAAAATGAGAGCCACCAAATGAACTAAAAAATCAAATTAGGTGTAGACAAATTGTGGCAAGAAAAAGACCTGGCAGGAGCAGTAGGAGATATGTACTGTTTAAGTACCCCGGCTGCAACTGTAAAAGGCCCCCCCTTCCCCACCACAATGACCACAAATAAGAGGAACATTACTATGCTTTTTGTTTTCATGCAAAAATTTAAGAAAGGCCTTTGTGACAGCTACAAAACACAGACAGCCTGCAATAATATCAGAAAACCCAGCTCTGAATGTGAAGGCAGTTCAACTGCTTCAAAATGCCAAAGAAGGCCCTTACTGTACTACTGTTTTACTGCACGCTAGATCTGAATAACCAACTCTGCTACCATGATAGAACATGCTTTTTTTGCGATACTATGTAAACCACTGCCACTCACACATGTTGCAGGCTGATCTCTAGCTAAGTGACAGAGTGACAAAATAATCAACGGTCAAAGTGTGGTCTCTTACACCCTAACATAACAGTTAGTACTGCTGAACTTGTTCGTGATATGGGGCCCAACAGAAGGAAGAACAATTAAAGGGACACATTCACATACAGTGACAGGCAGTTTGAAAGCCCATGAAAGCTATTTATTGAGGTATTGGGCATACCAGTAGCTTAAAGCAGTCCAAAGATATAGATGCACTTAGTTAAGCACTGCTTGATCGTCACTGACATCACAAGGTTCTAAGAATGGCTCTAACGTAGTATTTATATTGCACAGACTCAGTCACCTACATCTCTGGACTATTTCCAGATACAGGTATGCCCAATACCTCAATTAGAAGAACTTTTCATGGGCTTTCAAACTAGGTCTGCCACAGTACATGAATGTGTCCCTTTAAGTGATCTCCCTAGTGCTCACAAAACCACATGAAAAGTTATGGCCCTGTGCATATCTGACAGCAAGTTATTTATTGGTGTATCAGCCAGTATTCATAAGGGTTGATAGTATAACAAAAAAAATTACTCATAAGAGAACTAGGGGGGAAAAACTGCTAATCTACAGCTGAGGCACACAAGAATAAACAGGAAAAAAAAACAGACAATGATATAGTCTCAGAGGAATTCCTGCTCTACTCAAAACATCTCAAAGATATTTTTGCAAGAATGCTCTGACTCCCCCCTTGTTTTGGTACCAAATAGTCCCAGCAGATTTACAATGGGGGAAAAAAATGATTTGCAGCAAGTGCTTAAATGTGCTTTGGCTTCTGTCAGCTCATCTATACCTTTTCCACATACCTGCCTCCCATAAACGGCTACTGCCTTTTAACACATGAATATAAAAAGAGAGACCTCATTTTTTTAATTTTCTCCAACTCTGGCATTTCTTGGGGGCGTCTATGACCTTACTCAGCAGGCCAGTAATCCTGCCCTATCCAAAGAAACTCTGTTGTAGTCCAACAGGCTCCTACCCGTTTCCTGCAAACTGTCGGTGGGCAAGCCATAATCCCCCCCCCCCCCAAGCTAGTGGTGTGGCTTGAGTTTATACGCCAAAATATGAGCCATGCCATGGCTGCCGCAAGTAGCCTTCTGCAAAACTGACAGTATTCCATATTTATATCAGAGTGTCCCCACTGCTGCAGCCAGCACAAACTGCTCAGGCTGACAAACATTTTTGCTGAGACAGTTACTGGCTCACTTTGATCTTAGCTCTCAATTACTCAGAGGTTGAGCCAAGCCAGAACCAGGCACTAGACTCGAGCCTGCCTTGTCCTGTCCATCTCTACTCCAACTCACCATGGGTTCACCCCATCTATCAGTCGGCAAGAGAATCTAGCCACAGACAGAGAGATTCCTCAGGGATCAATTCAAGTCCCCAGTACTGAAATAATTTTGTAACAAACTGCTGCAGTGCAAATGCAGAAGTGGAAGCAGAGTCGGGGACCAAAAGCTTCTTCCTCCTTGACCCCAAGCATCATCACTGGGAGACCTGTGAACTGCAAGGTGGGAGAGGGGGAAGAGAGAGCTTCAGCCTCGACAGTCCTAGTAATGGCAGTTGGGTACACAATACCACCCCCACCAAGGACACTCCTCTGAAGTTCCATGAGAACAGGGTCCACTGAGTCGCTGGAGCTTTTAATAGCTTTAGAGCTACAACTGTGCATGTTCTGCCCCACCCCCTCTCGCTGGCCTGGCATCACCGATGACATCACCAATGACATCTTGGAGTTGCAGTTCCAGAGACGGCCATCAGGACTTCACTGAGTTAAAACTATATCTGAAGTGTTACCACATTCTATAAGGAACTTTTATATGGTAAGTGATTTTATGTATTTCACTTATATTTTTACCTTGGGTGACTCCATAGTAAGCTTGATAAATAAAAGGATACTGTGGACAACAGGAGGACACATTTTAATTTGTTCCTTATACCACTTTCTATACCAACTATCACAAGTGTTGGTAGCCTCTATAGGGCTAACACTGCCTATCTGGAGATGGTGCCCCAGAGGCCCCCGAGGCAGGCCTTCGGGTCAGTATCTCCTATGAAAGAATATCCATCAGTGAAACTTTAGCAGGAGGCAGCCTAGAGCCCAATAACAAGCACATAATGCCAGTCTGGGTTTGTAACTTGGGTCCCCCCCCCCAAAAAAAAACAGGATGCTGAAGTGGGCTCCAAGGCTCAAACATGTAGAGCATCCTTCCTCCCATACACAGTAACTCCAACAGCTACAGCACTACCTGTGGTCACCCAGGTGGTAATACCCCTTCCTGAAGAGGGAGATCCTTTGGGATGAAAACAATTTGTGCTTCAAGCATGCATGGGATGGGTACAAGGGAATCTTAGTCAGGAAGCAAGGGGGAGGGGGAGACGGAGATCAAGTAGGGTCTGCAGTGACAAGTGTAGGAAGGGACAACTGAGCAGACTGGGTGAGCAAAGCAGTCTTCATATGCCATCAGATTCTTTGGTTTTGTTCTTGCCTCCTGCCTTCAAATGCTACAAGCTCAAGCCATGAACTGTCCAGAAGGGTAAATATTTTTTCGTATACCGTAGCTTTTAATCCTCATTTGCTACTTGCCTACTCCTAAGGACAGAGCCCATCATCTCTCCTTGGAGGCCACTCACCTACTCCACAGGATGGGCCTACCTGCTCTAGGTAATCTCCAAGCCACCTGTCCCCACAGTACCCACAATCATCATCCTAGCAGCCTTGTGGGAATTCCTGTTTTATCCCTCCCCCTTTTCCAAGCCACATGCATATAATGGCACCTTCTATGGGCAGATTAGGTGGACCAAGAGGTCCTTATCTGCTGTCAAATTCTAGGTTTCTAGTGGTCTTGGACACCACAGCCATTCCCTGGAGGAAGCAAGCTCCCTGGCCCTCCACAGATGTTGCTGCAGTGCCAGACACGGTTTCACCTCCTTCCAAGGCTGGGAAGCACTGGCATCAGCAGCACCATCTCCCAGTCTCAACCACCTGCCTGCGCACCTGGTGTTTGCTCCCTGACATGAACTGCAGGCACCAAGTGGCAACAAAGACATTTTCTTTAACCAAAATGTGGATCTGAATACCCATTTAACACACATTACTGTTCGGTTCGCTAAAACAATTAATACAAAGATATACAGTGAGAATACAGCAATTTACATTCACCTGTACTGGACCAGAGTTACTGTTTTCTGCAGTGCCCAATTATGAATATGAGCAAGATATGTTGCAAACAAAAAACCAATATAACTGCATGTATGTTACTTAGCAAGCATATGACAGATAGTGGCAAGATCCACAAAAGTACTATCTGAGCAACACTAGCAGTCAGTTCTGCCTGACAAAGCACGAGGAGCTCAGGGATTGCATTAGCACTAGTAAAGTAGAAGTCAGTTTGACCTTCTGCTCCAAATGTTGGGGGTCAGACCAGAAAATCTTGAGGTCATAAATTTCTGGAGTGACTCTGTACAACATTATCTGGTACTTTTTCCACCAAGGATACCTGTGCAAACCTTTCAATATATAGGGTCAGTGCCGAAGCACTGTTTTTATTTCTGTGCTTCAAAATCCTATTTGGGGACTTCAGTAAGTGGTTAACACAAATCCTGGGAGCTGATTCAGTGACTGAACTTTAAGAAACAAACAGAAGATTCCCAACAGTGCAACAAAACTTCAGCACCTAACACACCCAGCAACCAAGCTGTACACCCAGCAGCACCGTACGCACTGATGCTGGGCTTTATTTAAGCTGAAGGTGTGAAATAAACATACTACAAGACCACAGTCGATAGTTTAATAATCTAATTCTACTTACCCATACAGATGGCGACGCCATGGTTTATCAACTGCCAAAGTAATCCTGAAAAGCAAGAAAATGATATGAGGTGAACTTACAATCAGTCATCTTTATTTTACCAGGAGAGACACTGTTGAGACAAGCTCATTTACAAGGTGGACCTGGGATGGTCGGCAAAGCAATACATGTAATACAATTACTTATTAACAAATATAAACACATTAAGGAAAAAATATATATACAATTACAGTGACCACTGGCAAGCACAAATAGGATAATAATAGAGGAGTATAATTTTCACTGACATTGACAATATCATAAGCAAGACAGTGGGCAATGATAGGACATACAAGGAGTTAGTGAGGCAGTATATAATGTAGAAGTACATTTTGGACACAAGGTGCAAGGGTGAATGGGGGGAAGGAGGTGGGAAAAATGCTATCGAATGGAAGAAGTGATGGGGTCAGGGCCTAGGTAGACAGGATAAGGAGGATAAAGACTGTCAGGAGAACGCTAGGGTCAGGGGGAGGGTAAGTGAAGGGGAGCCCTCAGTATGCTCTAGGAGGGGATGGAGGGGTGGGTAGGAGAATGAGGTGAGAAGTCACCTCTGTGCAGTACTTCCAGGGTTCAGAGTGGAGCTGCACTTAAGTTCATCATTCACATGATTCGGAGAGTTTGCATTAGAGTAAAGCCTTGAATAGCATCATGCTTACCAGTGATACAAGTTTTACTGACTTCTGGACATTATTCCAGATTACAGGGAGGGCGTGGCTAATGGCTGCGGCCCCAAGTCGAGTCCCGACCTTTGGAATTACCAAGAAGATGTACGAGAGACTCCTCAAAGCCTAGCAGCTCACTGGGGAGACAGGCAAACAGTTGGAAATATACGGAGGGAGCTTGCTGGTGATAGCTCTGTTATGTCCGGAGCACTGCATCTGTGCGATGTCTGAGATTAAGCGAAGGCCACCCCATCATCGTATAGAGTATGCAGTGATGAGTGCGGTATGGTGATCCCTTGATAAATCTGATTGCCCTGTGATACAGTGTGTCCAATTTGGATAAGGTGGATGGGGAGCACTGCCCATAAATGAGGTCAGCATAGTCCAATAGGAGTAAAAACATTGATAGGACTAGCCTAACATTTGCTTCATGGGTAAGTTCTTTATTCTAAAGAATAAACCAAGTCTCGTATTCAGTTTCCTGGCCAGCTCATCCACGTGTTTACCAAAAGGAAAGTTTGTGGTTGAACCACATGCCCAGATATTGAATTTAGTCACGAACTCCAAGGGTTCTCCTAGTAAAATAAGATCTCCGGTACCACTGAAGGGGTGTGAGCGTTTAGTGCATTTGCTGGAGGCGAAAACAGTATTGCTTTGGTTTTCTTTGCATTCAGTAGCAACTTTAAAGACAGTAGGTTGTTTTGTAGGATGCTGAAGTCAGCTTGCAAGTCCCTACATGCTAATTCAAGGGTGGGTCTTTCTAGGTACAGGACCATATCATCAGCAAAGAGATGTATATTAGCCGATTTGATCCCAACATCGATATTGTGTAGATAGCAAACAGCAAGGGGCCTAAAATCGATCCTTGCGGAATGCTTCTTAACAGGGGTTTTGGAAGGAGGAGTCCTCACCGCCTTGACACACTGCTGTCAATCTGTAAGTTAGCCTGTGAACCACGACAATGTCGGACTATCAAGTCCAAGGTTTCTGAAAATAATAAGGAGCAAATCATGGTCCATTGTGTTGAATGCTTTGCTCAAACCTAGGAACAAAGCAGACATGCATTTTTCACATCCAGGGACGTTAACAGTCATTAGAGACTTTGGCCAGCTGAGATAGCACTACTGTATGTCTTGGCCTGAACCCAGATTGGATTGAATTAAGGAGATTACTGGTTTCCAGGAAATTCCTAATCTGTGCATTGACCACTTTTCCAGTAGTCTGGATAGGACTGGAAGCAGTGAAATGGCACAATAATTGTTTAGGTCCTCCTGCTTCCAGATTTAAACAATGGTATGACATGCGCCATCTTCCAGTTAGAAGGTAGGACACCCTGGGACAGGGATAAGTTGAATAGATGAGTGATTTGGGGGGGGGGGGGACAGTACAAAATAGCAGAGTTTTAAAAAGAACAGTTCTGTAAGATCCACTCCTGCACTTTTCCTCGCATCCAATTCCAGGATGAGGCCTTCCACATTCTTTCTGGACACCTGGCTGAATGAAAAGCTACTGAAGTGGCATCACGGTGTAAAGCTGATGCAGGGTGGAGCAGGGAAGATTCAGAGACTGGGACTGATCCCAAAGGGCACCTGCTGGTGATGTGTCAAAAGCCAGCCCTGCCATTGCGAAGTGATTGTCAAGTAATTTAAGTATGTCATGCTTATCAGTAATTTCAACCCCCTCAGAGCAAATTTTAGACAGTGGAGAATTTGCAGGGATATGTTCTTCCAGATCCCTAAGTGTTCTCCAAAATTTAGAGGAGGATTTAGAAGAGGCTAGATAAGAACACATTTGCACGTGGTCAAACCAGAACCTCTTGCCCATTAGGTGTAACGTAATAATTATGGCTCACAACAACCCCCACCCAGTACTGCCTGTGGCTAACTACATCTCACCACAGCTTACTGCACTATTCTGTCTTTGTGGCGGTTTAACGGTCATTGTGCAATACTGCAGAATACCTCTGTTGCTGGGTGAACACTGGCATACAGTCTAAAGCACGCCACTCAAGGATGAACAGAGTTAGTCACACCTGCAGTATTTACATCACTTGCATGGCTCTACTGAACAGTAGATACCTAGATACATAGATAATGACATCAGATAATGGCCTACTAGCCCATCCAAATCGGCCAACCCTGCCTGGCTTCTTATACTGCAAGTAGACCTGCATCCCAGGACCTGGTGCTCTGGCTCAGTGCCATAGAGGCTAAAACAGTTTGGCGTACTTGGCCACTTTGAATCTTGTGTTGCTGCTGGTGGCCAAGTGTGTTAGCACACACCTAGTACTGTATTTCTGTGCTGCCGCTGTTAAGCATTCCGAGATACGATGGCAGGATATATGCATGAGCTTCACAAAAAAAAAGAATACTATTACATGCTTGACTCCCATTAACTACATTTCTAGTACTGAAAAACCCGGTTACCTATTCTGATGGCATCATGCAGTGGGTAATGGATGACTGACAGGTTAATTCAGAGAATTGGTGTTTTTAATGACATGTCAACCTCTGTCACCCACTGTGTGATGTCCATACAGTTCCATACCTGCAGACACAAACTAAAGACAAGCTATGTAAACCAAAAGTAACAGCCTCCTCCCTTCCAAGGGTAGGGCATAAAAAATAAGTTGTATTTTAGCAGATTTCAAAGTGGAAAACCAAGATTTTGGCAATGTGGTATTTTGCTTAATAAATACCATGTTTTCTGAAATAAACACAAATGAAGAGATTGGATAAGGAACTGCTGCTGTAATCAGGTTTCATTTCTTTCAACCAGAAGATTCCTGCTGGCAGTACTTTGCTTCTCCTCAGTGTTTTCCCCACGTAATTTCAGCTATTGTAAATCAGTTTTGTCATTTCAGCCAATCAGCACTGTAGGACTTCTTATCCTGCATTACAGCTGCCATCTTGCATTATAGGTGGGCGATCCACTTAAAAGGGTTGGTGGGGGGTGCTAGCGCTGCACTCTTTTTTTTTTTTTTTTTTTAAATAAAAAAAAAAAAACAGTGGAAAAATTATTAATCCCTCAAGCCAACAGGAGTGTTTTCTAGCAAGTTAATGTGTCACGAGTGATGTTTCTGTGGGTATGAGAGATGCCATACTGGGACAGACAGGACCATTCAGCTTTGCTCTGCGCTCCTCTGAACCAACCAGCACAAGATTACATCTCTTGTACCATATGACATCACTTGCATTACCTATTAACTTAGTACATCATGTGGTTTTCTAAAAGGAGGAAAAAAAAAAAAGACAGCACACAGTACTACATTGCTCTGTCTTGCTTTAGCCCTTTTAACTTACAGCATTTATTAGCTTAGAGCACAGTACAAGTCAGGCACTCACCACCTTTGATAAAGGATCCTCAAATCCGAAATGTATCAGGTGGTTTATTTGTACTGCACCATCGTCATATAAAATGAAATGACAACAGAGCCTGAAGGCATCCTGGTGTTCCTTTACTTTGAGGTGACGAGTGCCTGACTTTTGCTGTGCTCCAAGTGATTTTACTGTCGTTGAGCATCGGCTACCCTATGCAGGACTTCTTCTGTTCTGAGCATTTATTAGCTGGTTGAGCACCTCGGCAATGCCTGACCGGAGTGTTTTTCTTTTTTACTTAACCTTTTGATTGCAGTTTCTTAGCCACTACACTGTCTCACGCTCATGATTTGGAGATGCCACCACACCTAAACACACATTTCCCCAGCCAGTGCTTTTTCTTCTCACCACATGCCTGCCTCCAATCTGATCATCTTGGAGACAGGTGAAAATGGAGAAATTCCATTTGCAAAAAGTTTCACAAAGTTACCCTGGCTTTGCTCTCCCTGACCTTGTACTTTGCATAGTTTTTGCCTGGGAAATTGCCACCTTTGCATGATGAAGGCTAAATGCCAGATACTTTGTGTAGTTTTTGCAAGGTGAACTAACACTCTGTCAGCAAAAGCAATGCAAAGTGTTTTCACATTTTGCTTTAAAAAGAAATCTTTGCACAATAAAAATTAAAAACACCCCACCCACTTTAGCACACTGTTCCAAGCCCCCTTCCACCACCCCAACCCTACAGGATTCCAGCACACAACTCTCTCGGCTCCTCCACTCTCCCAGCAAAGTTCTTCAATTTCATTACATTATGAACAGAACTGTCCTGTCCCCCCACCTGTGCACGTCACACACTGCCACCCACCTTGCTCTTCAGAATTCTGTCCCCTCCCCACCACTAGCGCACTCCTCCTCGCCCCAGGCAAGGTTTGTCAGTTCACTCTGTCATATCTGAAACCACTTTATTGGCTGACAAATGGTTATCTTGAGGACAGCCCTCTTCCACCGCATCCAATAGGAAGGAGTCCCTTCCCTGCCCTACCAGAAGGGGTCCCACCCCCGGGGAGTGGCCACTTACATAGTGGATGTACCCACCAATCCAGGAGAGGAGAGAGCTGGGCTAAGAGGTGCTGCACAGCCAAGTGCCCTCTCTTTTCCCTTCTGGATTCTGAGAACTAAATGGCTGGGTCAGCTGGGATGCACTAGAGGGGCCCACTCCCTAGGTTGGAAGATATACAATGCCCTAGCATAGCACTGGTGTGGATGCACATGGTCCAGAGGTTCCAGTGGAGACTGAACCACAAAGCAATGGGCAAAGGTCAGCAGTGGATTAACATGGAGTATGGGTCTTTTGAGGCCTTTGAAACATGGAGTGATTACATTACATACGATGACATTTTAACTACAGACACAATGTTGTATGCTCAGGTTGGTGTACACCTGTCAGACGTGCGACAAGACCGGTTCAGTTTGGCCACCTGCAATGCACTGAGGGAATGGCCAAGATGATGTGCTTGGTGGGGAGAGACTGGGTCTGTCTGGTGGTGGCTTGCGAGTCTCTGGAAAGGCAAATGGTACAAAAGGTGGAGGAAGTACCTGTGCCCAGTCTAGACTGGTCCCTCTTGGTTGGCATGGGGGATGTGAGTGGCAGTCTCACATCCAGTCCAGATAAGACTCCACAACTTGCACTGGGATTCCCCAGGATGAAGATAACCCCGCCAGACAGGGAGAGGGGTTCCTAATTAACATATCCTGGAACTATGATATTCAGAAACCTCCAATGACTTCAGAGGCAAACTAAATTACTGGAACAACGACACAAGACCTATACGGACATGCTTTGGTATCCTGAGCCGGCATCTGACACTAAGGACATTCAGCTCAGCAAACCATTGGGATACTTCTTGTGCATATACTGTCTCTAACCTCGAACTGTACTAGGTTTTTGTTCCCCCAAATATTTACTATCTCTTGTATTCATTGTACTTGGTAACATCTTGTGGAATTCTTTATTCCCCAGGTCGCCCCTGAAAAAGGGACAACTCTGTCTCAGTGGACCTACCCGGTTATCAAAATTCAAAATAAAATAATGGGACAAGCAACTCCTCCTTGCTGTTGGAGTAAGGGTTCTCCTGTGGTTACCCGAATCCCTTGGTGAAGGAGGCTGGAATATAAACTCAGTGGTGCGGGGGGCCAAGGAGGATACTCCTAGCAGCACACATCATGTCGAACTGTCTTGTCATGAAATGTTAAAGAATAATTCAACTCCAGGCAAAATGCAGTGTATTCATTTCCGTTTGTCATTCCAGGAAGACGGCGAGGGGGCAGCCGCGCCTGTCAATCTAATTTCATCTTGTAAAGACGGGGCATGATATGCCACTCAGCCTCATAGTTTACCCTGCCCCCAACTTTAGTCAATGAAATTACCCCCTTGTTCTCCACACATCCCAATGCATAATCCTCTTGTTTCCCTGTAATAATTATTTAACACTGTCTACAGGCTGCGATTTTGCACTGAACACTTTCCCTTTCAGTGCACGCAGTCCACGGTCTGTGGGTTCTTATAATGAAGCACTTCACAGAGCGCTATTTAAAGTACAATTCTTCACCTTGCAGAAACAGTTATTTTGAAATAGTGCACACACATTTCATTTTTATGACTATACTTGATCAACCTCTGTATGATGCCATTACAAAATCTTTGAGTGCAGTCTTTATTCTCAAGTGGGTTGGCTACGGATAGAGAACATTTATAAGTATGGAGGATGTTTGCTTTTCTTTTTTGATAAACTGCCACAGATCTCTAAACGAACATTTACATTCTGTTTAGAATAACTGTCAATGTAATAGTGGGTTGAATCAGACTTGCATAACTGGCTGTCATATGCTAAATAGTAATGTACAGGGTATGCAAATTAGGCTCATGGTAAGATGTAGATCCGGTAGACTCTTGGGACCAGTGGCAAAAGCAAGTGAAAAATAAATGAAGTTATTAACCGAGTGTGAGAATAACTCATTTATTTTTTCACTTGGGTCAAGTTTTCAGACAACATAATGATTTCATTTTCATCTTTATATTGCAACACTTACTGTATCCATTTGTTTCATGAAATATTTCAAGGCTAAAATACTGAGCAAAGGTTATGTCAAAGTTTCGTTTTTGCCAAGGTTTGCAACATGTGAATTCTGGATGTTTCCACTATGGATGCCTTTGTGCAGCTGCCTCTTGAGAGTTTCACAACCGTGCCCAAGTTTTGTGGCATGACTTACAGCCCGCATGCTAGCACACTGATATGGCAGGGCTTAAAATTCAGCTTCAGCCCCAGGGGAGAATCTCCCCACTCCCCCGTCCACCGAATGTGGGGAGGGAAACGCAAGTTTGTTTTGTTTTGGCGGGGGGGGGGGGATTTCCCTAACAAAAAACAAAAACTGCTGACATTTCTTACTTTCCTCTAATTGTTGCACAAACTAAAATACCTTAGCTTTTATCGAGTGGTAGAGCTATGTTGAGCACATAGCTAACAAACATTTTTTGCAAAAAGCCAAGAATCTGGTGACTGCCAGACCCCAGAAGCTCTGGGGTTTTAGGTGTTCTGTCGTGCACTGCAAGGCTTATCCTGAAGGTAAAACAAAGTTACAAACGTACGAAAGAAGCCAGCAGATAAAATCCTTGTCAGTCTATCAAGTCTGCTCAATTGTTCGGAAGTTGTTAGGTCCCACCCCCCCAAAGAAAAAATATATATAATACGAACATATGAAATTTGCCAGCAGATAAAGGCCTAGCAGTCTATCAAGTCTGCTTGAATGTGCAGCTAGCACCCCTTATTCTGCAGCTGCCCCTCCCTTCCACCCTTCCCCTTCATTAACCCTCGCGCTTGTCCTGTCCATTCCCCTTTTGAAGCAGTCCACTGTTCTACTGGATACCACTTCTGCAGATAACGCATTCCACCCAGCCACCACCCTCTCTGTAAAAAAGTGTCTCCTCATCTCCCTCCTGAACCTCCCTCCCTCCAGTCTCATATCATGGCCCCTGGTGTCCCTCCCCTCCCTTACTTTGAACAGCCCCTCTGTACCGGTCTTGTTTATTCCTTTCATGTATTTAAAGGTTTCAATCATGTCTCTCCTGTCCTCCAGTGAGTACATGTTCAACTCCCTCAACCTCCTCTCGTATGATAAGTCCCCCAGCCCCTTGATCATCTTTGTCGCCCTGCACTGCACCCCCTCCAGTAACTTAATGTCCCTCTTCAGATACCGGCACCAGTACTGCACGCAGTACTCCAGGTGCAGTCAAACTAATGACCTATACAGTGGCAAATTCACCTCCTCCCTCCCTCCTCGAGGATATACCCCTTGCAATACAACCCAGCATTTTGTTGGCCTTTGCAGCTGCCTTCCTACACTGTGCCGAGTTGTTCACTGACCCTGTAATGAGCACCCCAGATCCTTCTCCTCCTCCTCTGTCTGGGCTAGCTGCACTCCCCCAACTGGTAACTCCCCTTGGGTTCTTCATCCCAAAATGCAGCACCTTGCACTTTTTGGCATTAAACCCCAGTTGCCAGGTGTCTGACCAGGTTTCAAACTTTGCCAGATCATCCTGCAACACCTGCCATCCCCCTAGGTCATCCACCACCGCTCCTACCTTGGTATCATCAGCAAACAGACCGATCTTGCTCTTGATGTCCCATGATATGTCTGCAATGAATATCCCAAACAACACTGGTCCCAACACTGAGCCCTGTGGAACACCTCTCGTCACTACCCTTCGGTGTGAGAGCTCCCCACCCACCACCACCCTCTGTTGCCTTCCCTGAAGCCTGTTTCCTACTCATCTCACCAGCTTTGCACCCGCTCCTGTGCCTACTAACTTACTTCCTAGCCTTCTATGCGGCACCAAGTCGAATGCCTTACTGAAGTCCAGATACAGGACATCCACTGCATGGCCCCTATCCAGTTGCCTAGTTACCCAGTCATAGAACTCCACCAGGTTGGTTTGGCACGATCTGCCCCGTATGAAGCCATGCTGTCTGCTGTCCTGTAGTCCTCTGGCTTCTAGGAGGGCCACCAGCCTCCTTCAGGATAGTCTCCATTAGCTTACCCACGATGGATGTGAGGCTCACTGGTCTGTAGTTTCCCGTTCATCCTTGGGGCCACTTATGGAGGAGCACCATGAGCCATCCTCCAGTCCTGAGGTACACACCTCGAATGTAGTGAGGCATTAACAGCTGCTGAAGGTCCTGCAAGGACCTCTGCCAGCTCCTTCAGTACCCTGGGTGATGCCATCTGGGCCTGGCGCCTTGTCCGCCTCTCAGTGCATTCAAACCTCCCGAACTCTGCCCTCCATGATTTCCCATCTGTCACCCTCCCCTGCTTCGCCATTTCTCCCTTGGGTGTCACCCTCTTCTCTTTAGTAAATACTGAGCAGAAATACTCATTTAGTGCTTCTGCCTTATTGCACCGATTCCACCCAATCCCCTGCCTTCCTAATCCTTACAGCTCCTTTTCTCCCTGATGTACCTAAAGAAGTTCTTCTCCCCCTTCTTAATGCCTTGTGCTAGCCTCAGTTCCGTAGATGCTTTGGCTCCCCTTACTGCCCTTGTCACCTCCTTCAATTCCATCAAGTACTCCTCCCTGTCCTCCCTCTCCTGTTTTCTTGTACTCTAAAGGCAGCTCTTTTCTCTCCTTACCTTTCCATGACCTCCTTGCTCAACCAGCTCGGTTTCTTAGCCCCAGCCTCTTGCTCTGGGCCTTGCAGCAGGTTTTGCTGCCTCCACTATCCCCAGCTTTATGAGCTCCCACCTCTGGTTAGTGTTCATACTAGACTGAATTCTGGCCAGGTACCCTTTACCACTTCCCCATCCTCCCATAGTCGGCCCTCCTGAAGTCCAGCACTGTTGTGCCTGATTCCACTCTCTTCCTTGCACATAACCAATGTGAGCCATACTGAGCGGTGGTCACTCCCTGACAGCGGTTCCTCCACTGTAAGTTCTCTCACAAAGTCCCCATTTGCCAGCACAAAGTCAAGGATATTTCCCAACCTGGTTGGTTTACTGACCATTTGCAGCAGGAAGCTGTCCTGCAAGGCATCCAGCAGTACCTGCTCCCTTCTGTTCCTGGTTGTTGGGGTACTCCAGTCCACTCCTGGCATGTTGAAGTCCCGCACAATCACCACACTACCCTTCTCGCAGGTCCTCCTGATCTGTTCTGCTAGTTCCCTGTCTAACTCTTCCGTCTGAGATGGTGGCCTATACACCACTCCCATTCTAAGAATCATATTCTTGGAATCCTGGATTTGCATCTAAAGTGACTCTGTACTACCTTCCTCCCTTACACACTTCAGTCCTTCCTTCACATATAGTGCCACACCCCCTCCTTTCCCAATCACCCTGTCCCTATGAAATAACCTGTACCCTGGTACAGACAGGTCCCAGTCGTTGTATTGGGTGGCCCATGTTTCTGTGATGGCTGCAATGTCCACCTCTCCCTCTGCCATGAGCACCTGTAACTGCAGTTTTCCTCCCAAGTCTCCTAGCATTAAGGGTAACCACCTTCCACTCCACCCCCATCCTGCCCTCCTTTCCTATAATGCTACAGCTGGGCTCAGGTAGTTGGAGTCTGCAGTTGTGGCTAGCTGGGAGTAGGACCATGTCAATGATTTTACCAAGGGATCTGTTAGCATTCTGGTCTGGGACAATACAGCATATGGCATATTGCAGCATAGCCAGGAGAGGTTAAAGTAATGAGCTATGAATGAGGCTGAAACATCCAGCAGACCTCCACAACCTCAACTTGCATATAGTGTGTGCAACTAGACGCAAGTCACTTAACCTCACCAGTGCTCCCAGGTCACTCCTGAAACAGGCACTTGTGCCTGGCAGACCTTACCCAGTTACAAAAAGAATAACAAACAAGGGGCTTAGTATGTGGCATATATTAAATTTTATCAACTACAACTACAACATAAGTAGTCCATGCCTGTCATCGACAGCGTGCTCATGCTCACTAGGTCACTGAGACTACAGCAGTGCACCCCCCCCACCAAAAAAGAGGTTCCCTCAACCAGCTGTGCTTCTGCAGCTTTTAAGCCCTGCCAGTAGGTTTT
The DNA here is from genome assembly GCA_016271365.2 of Neoceratodus forsteri. Lineage (NCBI taxonomy): Eukaryota > Metazoa > Chordata > Ceratodontiformes > Ceratodontidae > Neoceratodus > Neoceratodus forsteri. The sequence continues at coordinate 762,642,996 of CM057453.1, forward strand.
TAGGAGACATGGAGAGACAGAGATCTTCAGTGATGGCAGCCAGCAAGAGGTGTTTTTTGGGGAGGTTTTTTTTTTTTTTTTTAGCTGCAAGTCAAGAGTTTATCTGCCAACGACTGAAGTTAGCAGACATCTTCTTTCTCCCCTTTTAAGATGTCTCCAAGTTGGATGCCATGCTCCATTCGACCTGGTCTGCTGGCACCACCAAGTTCTATAATAAGATGCCCCCTAGACACGGACACTCACTTATTTCTAATGCAGGGTGCCGTCTACAGTATGCAAAGAGTCTCACTGCCGTGGACCAGAATGGTAGAAATTGCTCCAATACACGATCTCGCAAACGCAAAGCATTAATGGGAGAGACTGCTTGCATTCAGCCCAGGATGGTGAGACTCTTAGCATACTATCAGCAGCACCCTGCATACTACTGAATACTATTCTTTGGGTGACTGCGTCTAAGGAGGCATGGGTGGGGGTCAAATAGCATATGGTGGATCACATTTTCATGTATCCAAAAGAATCAATGTATCACATGAAGGAAGCGCATGTGAGCTAGACTGTCCCAGATGGGGGAGGTGGGGGGGTTCCAGAATTTGCGATGGAGGGGGCTAAAAGTAGTGCAATTCGTGCAATCCCCCCCTCAAATTTTAAGCCCAGTACAGACACTATTTATCCTTGTTGATCAGCACACACACACACACGACAGTATCATTCTTCTTTGAGAGCAGACCAAAATGTCCCTTTTACAGGCTGTATTCTTTTCTCGTGCCTATGTTTACTGTTCTTTGTAATATGTCATTTGCAAGTCTGTTAACTTGAGAACAGGAATGACCATCCAGTAACCAAAACAGGTTTTTCCATATCGAGTTGCTAGGAACAGGAACCAGGATATTCTGACAGTGTCAAGCCGAATGTTGAAATGCTATAGTTCAGCAGATTAAGAAGAATGTTCTCATGGGCTCCACCCTTTGCTTCCTAGACGGCTCTCCCAGTTCTGCCCTCTGTCGTAATTATTTTTGCCTCTCTTCAGTTTGACGGATTTGTACTTTATAAGAAAAAAAAAGGTACACTGAGCTGTGACAGCTTGTTTCCAGTTACATCACAGGGGTTACATTACACGGACCCCTTCTGTTTCAGTGTGCTCAAGATCACGCACAGTGCTACACCCCATGTATGCGTGCTAATTTCACATTCTCTCCATCTGGTTTTAGTGATACCTTTGTCCACAGTTTATGCATTTTTCTATTAGAGATGACAATTACTCAATATAATAACACATCACAATATTTCATACTGCCAATAATTTATCATTGTGGAAAACAACACCACAGTTATCGTGCAGCATGATATACATGATAAATCACCTTGACTTTCCTATCTCAGCTGCTCTAGCAATGTGACTCCTTCCAGATGTGTGGAAGATTGCAGACTTCCCATCCCCCAATTAGTTTTTCTTTTTTTTTCTATTAATATATTATTTCCAACCCCCTCGACACACAGCCTATCTTTTGTGGGGGCTAATTCCAAGCACCTAAAACCACCATCTCTACTGCTTACCTCTGCCTCGGGACTTCTCCCACCCTCCAAAAAACTGGCTGTTGCGTCCGTGTTCTCCATCGGGCACTCCCTCATGGAGAAAGAGGTGGTGATGGCAGGGCACCTGGGAGTGCCCAAAGCCATCCTCGGTGTGCTGGTTTTATTTTTTTTTTTTTTTTAATCCTGGCTTATTAGTTTCTCCCACCTCTAGGACACAAACCTGGGTACAGGTGTAAAACACGAACAGTGTACCACAGGCATCCTTCCCAGCACAGAAGCCTATGCTGCACCGGCACCTGTGGTCACCCAAATGGATATACTGCAGCAGGCTTGGGAACCCACCTTTCCCAGAGGAGCCCCCAAGGATGCTTCTCCCTCTCCCTTTCCCAGAGGAGCCCCCAAGTATGCTTTTCCCTCTCCCTGTCCAGTCCTTGAGACTCCAAGTTTGGGACTTGAACCTGTGTCACGTGTGTGTGTATGCCTACGCATACACAAGAAGATGAATGCACACCATGGTAGGATACATTTACACAGAACAACACATTTTATTTTACCTGACTGCATTTTTTTTTTATTCTAGGATTACAAGTACATTTTGAGCCAAGGCTCTTTTACAAAGGTTCCACGTCAGAAATAAACAAGGAAGCAACAGTGAAATAACAGTAAACAATTCATGTACAACAGTGCTATTGAAAGGGATCAATTATAGGAAGAGTAAAGTGTAGAGGAGGAGAAGGAGAAGTGCAGTTAGTTAACAGATGCAGCTATAGTAAAATGGTGAACACAGCTGGGACGCATGTGCCCACAAGGAATGGGTAGGGTCAGGCGCCCAGGGGTGGCAGAATGAAGATGCAGCTGGAGGCATTTGTCAAAAAATAAATGGGAAGGAGTGATAGAAGAGAAAAAAGCGGGGGGGGGGAAATAAGTGCTATAGTGGGGCAAGGAGAGACTAATGATGTGGTATGAAGACCTGAGATTTGAAGTGGCGCCTCAGGAGCTGGGAGGAGGGGGACTGGTGGGCCTGGGGTTAAGCAGTATATAAGTTAGAATTAAAGCTGTGTAGGTCCTCATCTAGGAGAGGCAGTCACAGGAGCTAGAGGCAATGAGATGGGCCCAGAGCCTGGTTTTTAACAGACCTAGTGTTGAGGCAGAGGAGATGGTGTGGCTGAGACCATTCATCCACAGAGGAGCCCTACAGGCAAAGGAGCGTTGGCCCTGGGTAGTTAGACAGCGAGGAACTTGTAGAATCTGGGTTCTTGAGCTCCTGGTGTTCTGTCGGTTAGTGTTTTGATGTAACAAGGCAGTAACACCGGAGGGGGGGGGTGAGGCCAAGGTTGATTTTTCCCACCATAGCACATGTGAGAAACTTTATACGGTTGGAGAGTTGGAGCCATCCGGATTGTTCATAAAGGGCACAAGTGTGGGTGAAGCGGTGGGCACCAGTTGTGAGTCGGCATGCTTTGTTAAGTGCAGTTATACGTCAGAGAGCGCACGTCATGGCAGAGCCATAAACAATGAGGTCATAATCAATAATTAACACCACAGAGCTCTGGATGGCAATCTTCAGGACCTCTGGGGTGAGGTGCTGCCTGTGCTTGTAGAGTAATCCAAGGCGTCTGCTGGCAGCTTTAGCCACGCTATCAACGTGAGCTGTATAGGAGAGATTGGGGTCAAGCAGAATCCCTAGGAATTTGAAAGAGTAAACTTGTTCGATTACAGTCCCCTGCTTGGTGGAGATGGCAAGGAGGTGTTGCTTGTAACAGTTATGTGAACTACAGAATAGCAATGACTTGGTTTTCTTGTGATTGAGGACTAGTTTATGATTGGAGAACCACGTTTCAACGGCACTTAATCAGAGTTGGAGGCTGTGTTGTAGTGGTGAAAGGTCCTTGTGCATAGAAAAGACAACAGCATAATCCGCATACAGGATGATTTGTTTCGAGCAGGATTGTGGTAAGGAGTTTAAAAAGTGGCTGAAAAAGGAGAGGGCCCAGTATGGACACCTGAGGTACTCCGGAGCAGACAGGCAAGGTGTCTGAGATAGCACTGGCAATTTTTACTCTGAGAGCGGTTGTCAAGGTAGCTTCTGAACCAGCGGGCTGAGTCCGGTGCGAGGCCAGCAAGGAATAGTTGGTCATACAGCAGCCGATGAAGGACCGTGTCAAATGCCTTAGAGAGGTCAATTAAGACAGCCCCAGTAAGAAGTCCTTTATCAAGGGAACTATGCACTGCACCAGTAAATTCAAGCACGGCAGTGGTGGTGGTACTATGCCCTTTCTAAAACCGTGCTGTTGTGTGACAGAATATTATATTTGTCCAAATAATCAGTGAGCTGGTCTGCAACAATACGCTCTAGAGCCTTGGATAGTGGTGGCAATATGGAGATTGGGCGGTAGTTAGAGTGGCAGGTCTTATCCCCAGTTTTGTGGACCGGGGTCACAGTGGCAGTTTTCCATATTTAAGGGAATGTACTGGTGTGGAGAAAGAGAGGTTAAAAATTTTAGTTAGGGGACTGAGGACCTCATCAAGTGTAAGTGATAGCAGCTTAAGGTCCAGGGTGTGTCTGCTGATTCTGGAAGTGGAAATGGCTGAAGAAATGTGGTAGCAAGCTTCATTCATCTTAATCTCCCTGAAGTAAAAATGAGGGTGGGTTGACAGAGTGCAGGTTGGGTTAGAGGGGGTGTGACTGACTGTGAAGAAATCAGGTGGTAGAACAGTACTCAGGTCAGTAAAAGCCGTGTTAAAGGTATTTGCAATGACCAAGGGTAGTGGACCCTTCAACAATTAACATGGCCGGAGGGAACTTTGTTTCCCAGTAATGTCCTTGATATTGTCCCAGAAAGCACGACCATTTCACCAGGTGTTGGTGAGGATGTCCTTATAATATGAGCTTTTCGTGAAACGAATGGATTTTGTGCAGGCATTATGGGCATGTTTGTATTTTTACAAGTCAGATTGTTTGCCTATGGCTTTAGCCACTGCCCACAGGTGGTCCCTAGATTTCAGCTGGGAAAGGAGCTCCCAATTATCCAAGGGTTACAGAGGGCTTTTGTTTTCCATTTTTGAAGGAGCAAAGAGGTCACAGGCCTTAGTGAAGGTGGTGATGAAGTAGCAGAGGGCTAGGTTAACATCCGTCACCTTGTAGATGGGCAGCCAGTCTTGCAAGGATAGGCACTGTTCGAGATGCGTAAGCTGACCATGGAGGATGACTCTGCTGGTAATGATCATAGGAGGGTGGCTTTAGAAATTTACAGACAATTTACATATAACTGGGGAGTGGTCACTGAGAGTGTCTGGGAGAATGGAGGTACGAGAGATCCTGGTAAGATGACTGGTGAGAACCCAGTCCAGCAGGGTACTGATGCCAGTTTTGTAATTTATCCAAGTTGGTGTGGTGACCAATTGTGAGAGGTTGGCAGCTGCAAGGGGATCCTTGTGAGTGTAGACATCAGATGCGAGCCAGTTTATATTGAAATCACCAAGCAGAATGTGTTCAGAGCCAGGAGGTTGGGAGCTGATGAAGTTAAGAACTTTTGATGCCAAGATCTTGATCTTGAGGTGGAATATAAACAGAGACAATGGTGAGGACTTTTGATTGGGATCTAGAAGAATTTTAATGGGTAGAAGCTGGGCCGGAGGCAGGGACGGGGTTGGAACAAGGTGCCCCAGGAGATTATCCTTAATGTAGATGGCACAGCCCCCTCCCCTTTTGGAGTCACGGTGCAGTCTGAAAACATTGTAGCCCTGTAAGGTAATTGCCAGATTAGGAACTTCTGGTGTCAGCCATATTTCAACTACAGCAAGGATGTCAGGATTATGTTGGTTGATAAAGGCTTGGAGTGTATCAAGCTTTGGTAACAGGCTGTAGATGTTAATGGTTAGGCATGGTGAGGGCTCCTCCCTTTTTCAGAAGGCTTGAACAGCCCGGGTCAGGGTTTGGATGGGCGTTGCCGAGATCATGAGGAGAAGTAGGAGAAGCTTATGAACAGAGTCCAGTAGTGATAATTTGCATTTCCTTTTAGCGTATGGGTAGTAGGTAGAGCCCATATGACAGCCCCGATGATATGCAATGTGGTACAGTAGGGATAGGCTGGCATTAAGACCAATCTTAGTGGTGTTAAGAAGCAGCAAGATATTTCCAGGTGGAGGCCCAAGGGAGGACTGGTCGAGAAGTGGAGCGCTCCCAAGGTACTACTGGTATTAAGTAGATAGGGGGTATGGGGTGGGGGTAGGGGCCTGGGAGAGGGAACAAGGGAGGAAGAGAAGGGAAGGAGCAGGTGGGGGAGGGAACTCATAGCTGGTGTAGGCTAAAGAAAAGAAAAAAAAAAAACAGGCAGGAGAGGTAGTGAAGAGAGAAAATTTCGCAAAATAGGAATTAGTAGGAAGCAGTACAAGGAATGTATATAGCAAGTAAAGCAAATGTGACTTTAGTGGTAGACTATTTTAAATGAAATAAGATCTCTCTAGTGGCAGATCTATATAACCTGCTAATGGAAAACTAGCCACTTAAAAAAAAAAAAAACAACACACAAAAACACAGAACAGTCATTTTAAGTATAAGGCGCAATTGTTGCATCAGGAAGACTTAGCCAGGGGAAAAGCCACTCGAGATGCAGCAACAGAGGGCAGTGTCCAATCTGGATGTGGCTGTGGAACGTGCCAAAAACTGAACGTGACGGCTGAGCACAGCCACTAGTAAAATAAATGTGAATCTTATAGTATACATCGGATATTCTAGAAGGTGACTTACAATACATGACTGTTATTCAGTGTGAACTGCTAATGTCATTACTTCTTTGCACTCATGGTAAAGGAACAATGACAGCAACATTCTGCGCTGAATAACAATCATATAGAAACACAGAATCTGACGGCAGATGAGAGCCGCTTTGGGCTCACTCAGTCTACCTAATTTTTTTTTCACCTTCATTTTTGCTGCAGACTCATTTGATCTATAGCGCCTGTCTCTCCCCACCCCTTCTTACCCAAACAATTCCCTTGTGCCTATTCCATGCATTTTTAACCCCACCACTGTCTTCACCTCTACTCTCCACTGGAAGACTGTTCCAGCAATCCACCATTCTTTCTGTGAAGAAGTATTTCCTCGCATCTTTCCTAAATCTACACCCCTCCAGTTACACACCATGTTCCCTTGTTCTTGAGCACCTTTTCTTCCGAAAAATACCTCCCTCCTGTATCGCATTCACCTCCTTTAGGTATTTAAACGTCTCTGTCATATCACCCCATCCCTCCTCTCTTCCAGTGTGTATATATTCAGGTCCTTAAGTCTCTCCTCACAGGGTTTCCAATGCAGACCCTACACCATTTTAGTTGCCCCCCTCTGAATTACCTCTACTCTATGTCCTTCCTGAGATGTGGTCTTCCGGAACTGGACACAGTACTCAAGGTGATGTCTTACCAGCAATCTATAAAGGGGCAACCCCACCGCCCCTCTTTCTGCTGGCGATACCTTTCCTATGCACCTCAGCATCCCAATAGCCCTCCCGACTGCCTTGTTGCACTGCCTGACCACCTTCAGGTCATCCGATATGATTACTCCTGGGTCCCTTTCCTGCTTGGTCACTGTCAGTATCACTCCACCCATTGTGTACTCTGCCCCTGGGTTTCTGTGGCCCAAGTGCATTCTTTTGCACTTTTCTGCATTGAAGCCCAGATGCCATACCTTTGACCACTCCTTCAGTTTTTTTCCAGATCTCTGCCTGCCCCTCCGGAGTGTCCACCCTGTTGCAGATCTTGGTGTCACCCTGCAAAGAGGCAGACCTTCCTTCCAGCTCCTCTACTATGTCACTAATAAAGACCTTAAAGAGGACAGATTCCAGCACTGAACCCTGAGGTACCCCTGGTCACCCTCCTTCCTTGGGTCGAACTCTGTTTACCACTACCCTATCTCCTGTTAACTAATCAGTTTCGCCAGGTTATCACCTTGTTGCCTACACTCAAGTTACTTCATAGACTATTCCATGTTAATTATATATTCATTAAAAAAAAACAAAACTCTTAATGCATTAGATACGGTTGATTTCACACCGACAAAAGTCTGGAAATTCAATGTTAGGGTTACCAACCCAACCACCCCACCCCACCCCCCACACACACCAACAGGCGTCGGGGTGTGCCTTGGGGGTCATCGGGCCTAACTCTCACCCCAGGGAGAGAAATCACTTTTGTTGTTCTCTTCTCCCTCTACTTTAGACTGCCCATGACCCAGACCAATAAGGTCTTCTACAGGGTGGCTGGCTATCTCTCCCTGGGCTGAGGTACAGATATGGCAAACCGATGAGTCCAAATGAGGACAAAACACGTGTCTGTGTCCGTTGTTCTCAGCTTTTGCAGATTGTACTGTGATGCCTTCTGGCACCATACAATTCTGCTTAAAGTTGAGCCAGTCCAAATTAATTCATGGGAATCTGCATATGCGTCCCATGATGTTTTGCATTACTGGGGTATGTGCAATTTGTGTTTTCCTTAAAATTTGGCTGTATGGCCAATATCCTTCGGGATAACCCTTGCCCCAGTTCATTTACTCTGGGGTTCTTTTGTTGTTCATATTCACACACACACACACACACACACACACACACACACACACACAGGATGCTGGCCAGCTGGCTAAGGTTGAATCCCGATAAGACTGAGGTGTTGGTGGTGGATTCGGGTCGTGGGATAGAGATGGTGGGGGCAAGATCTCAAAGATCCCCTCTCAAAGGCTCTTGAACGTATAGTGGCAGACCAGCTTAAAGACTACCTGCAGAAATATAACATCTTCTGTGCCCAGCAACATGGATACAGACAAGGGCATAGCACATCGACAGCCCTACTCGAATTCTCAGGAGCAATCCACAAGGCCATGGACAAAGGACTCCTAATTGGAGCCGTGTACATCGATCTAACGAAGGCATCTGACACAGTACATCATGGTCTACTCATCAGTCAACTACAGTCTCTTGGGCTCTCCCAGGGTTCTGGTGCCTGGATAAAAAGTTACCTCGCCCAGCACTCTTAAGTTGTAAAAATAGCAGGAGTTCTCTCAGAACCTAAGCCTGTCCTCTCAGGAGTTCCGCAGGGATCCATCTTAGGCCCTCTCCTCTTCAGCCTTTTTCTAAACTCCCTTCCTAAATCCTGCCCAGAGCAAATTATCCTCTATGCCGCGATGCTGTGATTCTATCCTCTCACTTAAAGATCCAAACCCCTTATGCCTCAGCCTCCAGCACATTTGCCGGTGTCGAGACGTGGTTGCTGAACATAAGCTGGTCCTAAACCACAAAAACAAAATCCATACTCTTCTCAAGCCCGCAAACAAGAAAAGGCAAGTACCACTCACTATCAACACATCCTGGGAATCACCCTTGAACAGGTGGCTATTTTCAAAATCTTGAATCACCTTTGATCAAGGCTACACCTTTGCAACCCATATCGATAGTACAGCCAAAACTATTAATCAGCGGTTGGGATACTGTACCAGAACAGACAACTCCTCACCCTACCAGCACTGAAGCTGGCTATTCAATCCTCAATCATCTCAATCATTGACTATGGCTTAATTGTCTATGGGTCTGCCTCTACTAGCGCACTTAAATGTATTACAACCTCCCTAACAAGGCCTGTCAGCTGCTTACTGGCGCTCATAGATGTACTCACACTTGCAAGCTCTATGCTGAAACTGGGTGGTTACAACTCTCAAACCGCAAGCACCTCACCTGCCTTATGGCTAAAAATCCATCATGGGCCTCCACTCCACCTTGCATTCAAGACCTGTTATGCCAGAACACAAGTGTCCCACCCACCAGAAGATCAGAAAATCAGCCTCTTCAGGTCCCCTTCGTCGGACTACCAGGGTCAAAGATCATTTGCCTATCATGCCCCCTACTGGCTTAATGCCCTTAGCACCTCTATTACCTCCTCTACCTCTTTAGGTGCATTAAATCTAGCCTATTCTCTCACCTTGTCACCTCAAACTCCTGTGACTGCCTTTTATTTATTTGCTTTTGTTGACCGGTAGGTACACTAGACATAGAAATGCCTATTTTCAGGTATGACCCGGGAGGATACAAGTGAAGTACAAGACAACAACATCGTGTGACGCAGCACACATAAACAAATACAGTAAAGAGTTAGCCAGGAGAGAAAGAACATCTCAGACATTAATGGCCAATCACAGTAGGTAAAGTAGTAAAGAACATCTCAGACATTAATGGTCAATCACAGTAGGTAGTCAAAGACATGTATAACAAGATCAATTGCAAAGAAATGGGATAAGTGCAACAACAGGTTAAGAGATTCATGTAAGTCGTAATATAAAATAGTGAGCAGAAAACGCAAGGATAGCAGATCCAAGATACAACAGTGTCAGGTGGGGGGACAGAAGAGGTAGTTTAGGTGTAGAGCAGGTAGGTTGGGAGTAGAAAGGGGATGCAGAGCAGGGGATGGGTTTATGGTGGCTGGAAACAGGTACAGGGACTACTGTGAGTAGGTGTTGGCGGTGGAGCTCCTAAAGCCAGTATGTGTAGGAGCAAGACTTAATTTCTTGAGGGATAGTGTTCCAATATTTAGGGGCAGCATGGGAGAAAGCTCAGGTGCCCATTGTGGTCCTAACATCTAGGACGACAGAGGTGTTCAATAACTGAGCGGAGACCATAGGAGGGGTTTGAGGGTGTAGCAGCAACGCTAAGAGATTGAGGAAGACCTGCTCTTACAGTTCCATCAATTAAGGCGCCATAAGATAGGAGGCGATGGGCCACTGGACTAGGCTATTCTAGGTCCGATAGAGCAGACAATGATGTTTGAGCCGAGGAGAGGCAGAAGCATATCGGCAAATGTTATTATACGTTGTGTCCCATGTATGGAGGGAGGTCTTGGTTGCACCCAGATAGATGACAGAGCCATAAGCCAAGGATGGAGAAGAAGGCTTGTGCTACCATGCCTGGCTGATGGGGTAAGGCGAATTAGTACGGTAGGCACCTCCAATCTTGGCACTGACTGATTTATGTTGTAGTGATGTGAGATCAAAGTCCAAGGATTCATCAAGAAGAATACCAAGGTATCTAAAGGATGTGTTGACTACCAGGATTTGTTGGAACAGGATATATTGAATGAGTTCCTATTTACTTTAGTTTAGCAGGAGAGCCAAAGAGCATTGCCCAAGTTTTCGCTTCATTGAGAACAAGACGGTTAGCAGAGAGCCAGGATTGTATGTTTTGGAACTCTAGAGAGAGAGAGAGAGTGTTATTTATTGCTGGCACTTTGGCAGAGTACAAGGTCGTCTGCATAGAGCAAGGTACAGCAAGTAGACACTCGTAGTGGGAGGTCATTTATGAAGATCGAGAAGAGCAGTGGGCCAAGTATAGATCCCTGTGGGACACCAGTATGTATGGATGACATGGATGACAGGTCTGACAGTGCTGAGTTAAAAGCAACAGCCTGCTGTCGATTTGATAGATAACTACGGAACCAGTTCACAGAGTCAGTAGAAAAGCCAAGGGAGGTAAGCTTTGAAAGGAGAAGGGTGTGATCAACAAGGTCAAAAGCCTTGGTAAGATCAATGAAAGCTGTGCCTGTCAGGAGACCGAGTCCATGGCTGTGTAAATATCATTGGTAAGTTTCAGAAGGGCAGTAGAAGCACTGTGGCTCTTACGAAACCCATGCTGGGAGCCGGAGAGGAGGTTGTGTTTCTGGAGATACTTTGGTTTGCCTTGCAACTAGTTTTTCGAGGATTTTACTGGAGCGAGGAGGATGGCAATAGGCCGATAATTGGCCATCACTTTGGGATCCCTTCTTCAGGATTGGTGTTATCCTAGCTATCTTCCAAACATCAGGACTACCCCTGACATAGCGACATGTTGAATATTTTGCTAAGGGGAGGCTATGAAGGGAGGCAGCGGCTTTCAGAAGCCTAGGTTCAAGACTATCAGCAGCAGGGCTGGTGTTGTCAGGATTGTCAACAGTTGCTTAAGGACTTCAGATTTAGTGACGGCCCGGAACCTGAAGAGTGGATGGGGGAGTATCGGAGCCTTAGCCATAGAAGAGGATACCAGGTGGCTAGAGGGGAAGGAGGCTAAGTAGTATGACAGATCCGAGAAATGATGGTTGAAAGAGTTGGCAATGGTCACAGGGTTGTTACAATGTATGCCATTCAGTAGCATATCATTTGAGGTAGACTGTTTAGCATGACAAGGAGAGATTTGATGACAGACCAGAATTTTCGTGAGTCTTCTCCAGCATTGATTAGTGAGTCTTTACTGAAAGAGCTTTTGCTAGACGGTGTTTCTTTTACAGGAGTTTCTCAAAGCCCTGTAGTGATTATAGTCTGCCTGTAGTCCTGAGGCCTTATAACAACGCCAGCATTTGTCCCTGTTAAGGTTGAGCAAGGAAATCCTTGGTTAGCCACTTAGTTTTGTACCCTGATATGACGAGTGACACGAGGCGTGAAGGTCCTGAGATCCAGCAAATTTAACTAGAAAATAGTCTAGGGCGGCTTGTGCGTTAAGAGGAGAAAATAGTGACCAATCAATGAGTGAGAGATCATGCAGGAACTGAGTCTGATTAAAGTTAGCCATGTTACGAAAAAGTGATTAATTTTGGAGGGGGGTGATTGTCTGGCAGCGTACCAGGTACAAAAACTGGGGAGTGATCACTAATTGAGTCTGCAAAGGTACCAGCTGGTACAATGTGATCAAGACGGTTAGTGAGGGCCCAGTCAATTAGGGAGCTAGATCGGGTGGGTGGGCTCATTGATCAGTTGATGGAGGTCATAGTCTTGTACAATGGTGTGGAGGTATTGGCAGGTTTTACCTAACCAATTTAGATTAAGGTCACCAAGGATGAGGACTTCGTTACGTCCAATGGCTAGGCTCACCTGGGAGAGGAGTTTGACTAAACCTTGGGTACCACCCCTAGGAGGATTGTAGGCACATACAATGTGTAGCTGCTTTGATCCAAGTTGAGAGTAGCATGAATAGCTTCACAGTATGAGAGAGTGAAGGCGCTATTCGGGTAGAGAGAGGTAGGGTTTATATAGGATTGCGACCCCACCCCACGTTTAGATGAGGACCTGTCTTGTCGTATCATTTTGTAGGTAGCAGGAGTGCCTAGATGATCAGGGGTGGAGGGCTTTAGCCAGGTCTCAGTCAAGCAAAGAATATCCGGATTGTATTGGGTGACCCAGGCCCTCAAGTTCCGTAATATTGTGGGAAGGCTTGATATTCATATGAACAATGCGCAGGTCCTTGACATTATTCCAGTACGCTGCCAGAGTTTAGGACATTACATCCAGGTCCTGATTCAGCTCAATATCACCAGCTAATAGTAGAGCCAAAAGGAGCCAGTACCATAGTTTACGGGAGAAAAGTGGTCAGTAAGGGTTCTATATACCGAGAGCGATTTTGCAGTGAATAGATGGTATGGTAAAGGATCCATTCGGGACAAAAGTGGTGAGGTGGCTAATGGCATATTATCCAGGATAAGCATATTTGAGAAAGTGTAGTCATTGGGGTGATGGTAGTGACCATTTCGGAGGGAGGGCTACTAACCAACGGATCCACATAATGGTAGCCAGAATTGAGGCTTGTAGTAGTAGAACACCCAGGTCAAATGCCCAGGGTTTTAAAATGCAGGGGGACATTTTATGTAGGTATGTTGGAGGGCAGGAATGGCCAGTGAAACTAAAGATTTTGAGCAGAGCCCACCAAAACAGGCAGGAAAATATTAAAGACAGGAGAGATGAGCAGGGTTTGATAGGACTGTAGATGCCCTCTAGTGGTTCAAAGATATAAAGTGCGAATGGAAAAGTAGGTAGATAGTAAAAATTACACTCTCACTGGGCGTGGCTTTAGAATGCTTAGACTATAAAAGTAATGTCGGACAAGGGTGGGGAGCAGCCGCGTGAGCGGCTGCGGGGCAGTCTGCGGATGAAAAAGGCGTCCCTTCTACAGTCCCGAAAGCCAGGCGGTAAGCTACACTTTCCCAGCTGGGCAGCCTGAGCTTGTGAGCAGCCCCAACTGGAGACCTCGATGTGCTGCTAGGGAGACAGTCGCCCGAAAACTCCTGGTACCGCAGCCCGTAATTGTCCAGGCGGAGAAAAATCCCCTCGCGGTAGCAGTCCCAGAAAAGGCGCCAAGATTTGAAACGCCTCAAGCAACCACTCAACCACTGCATGCTGTTTGCAAGTGCTCTCGCCAGCAGAGACGAAAGAATTACCTTTCAAAATCCTGGATGCAGAGACGAAACGGCTGCAGCGTGCTCCAGGGCAGGGTGTCCTTCGGGGGCAGGGGCTAGGAGAAAGGAAAATCAAGAGGTTAAATAGGGTCAGACTCTGGGCGGGTCAGCAGTAATTGAGAGGGTAATTAGAGAAGGGGGCAGAGGCGTAGGTGAGTGTGCGAGTAGGGGGCCGGGGAGAGAGAGAAGAGCAACAGGGAAAAGAATCGGAGGGAGAGGCAATACTTTTGTAAATCAGTTTTAAGCAAGCAAAATAAGCAAGGTTTTAAGCAAGCAAGATAAACTCCTGAAATAGTCTAATAAAAACAGTAGCCTTTGCAGTACAGTTCAAAACTAAGGAGCTACGGTTGGTTTGCAATGAACACAGGCTAAGGTTAATAAAGAATATAATAGCCCTCAATCCCAAATAGTTCCTCTATGAGGTTTTGTAGGCAGAAATATGGGGCTTAGATGAAAACATTAACAGTTACATTTCCTAAAACAGCTTTGTAAAAAATAGTCTTTTTATTTTCTGTGCTGCCCCGAACACGAGGCAGTCCGCGGATGAAAAAGGCGTCCCTTCTACAGTCCCGAAAGCCAGGCGGTAAGCTACACTTCCCCAGCTGGGCAGCCTGAGCTTGTGAGCAGCCCCGACTGGAGACCTCGATGTGCTGCTAGGGAGATAGTCGCCCGAAAACTCCTGGTACCGCAGCCCGTAATTGTCCAGGCGGAGAAAAATCCCCGCGGTAGCAGTCCCAGAAAAGTGCCAAGATTTGAAACGCCTCAACGCAACCACTAACCACTGCGTTGCCTACAAGTGCTCCGCCAGCAGAGACGAAAGAATTACCTTTCAAAATCCTGGATGCAGACGAAAACGGCTGCAGCGTGCTCCAGGGCAGGGTGCCCTTCGGGGGCAGGGGCTTTCAAAATCCTGGATGCAGAGATGAAAATCGCTGCAGCGTGCTCCAGGGTAGGGTGCCCTTCGGGGCAGGGCTTTCAAAATCCTGGATGCAGAGATGAAAACGGCTGCAGCGTGCTCCAGGGCAGGGTGCCCTTCGGGGGCAGGGGCTTTCAAAATCCTGGATGCAGAGACGAAAACAGCTGCAGCGTGCTCCAGGGCAGGGTGCCCTTCGGGGGCAGGGGCTTTCAAAATCCTGGATCCAGAGACGAAAACGGCTGCAGTTATGTAACTCCTCAAGCCAATTACCGTATTCACCAAATCACTGCCTTGATTAAATCCTACCTATTTCAATTCTCCACCCTGCCCATTTTACCTGACAAAGGCCTGGTAGAGGATCCTTTTCTCCAACTATGGTCTGCTCCTCCCTCCTTTTCTCTCACATGCTCTATCTATCACACTTCCCTAACCCATCTTTCCCCTCCTCATTTGTTTTCTTATTGATGAAAAGTGTTCATTTCGTAATTATCTGTCCTTGCACAAATGTCTGATACTTGACTGTTCATGTCTCTTTTTATTCCACAATGTACTTTATTGTGCCACTCATTGTAAACTTTTTGCTTGTACCTAATTTGACGCGGAACCTTTGTAAAAGAGCCTTGGCTCAAAGATATTAATTCCTAGAATACAATAAACAAAAAAGATCTGTCTCTGGGTTTCAGCTTGAGGTAACCAGTTTATGCCCTCTGTTCAGGTGCGGAATCTGGGGTGATTATTTAGGGGCTGACACTGCATACACAGGTGTCAGCAGTAGTCAAGTCCTCTTTTACCATCTGAGGAATATCGCCTTATTAAGCACCTTGTTCAGTCTTGCAACCTTCCAATATTGATCCACGCCTTTGTGACCTTGCGCCTTGACTACTGTAACTCCCTCTACCTAGGGCTTCCGGGGGTTGATATCCGACGCTTGCAGCTGGTGCAGAATGCTGCGGCCAGGCTGCTGACAGGGGTTTCCTGGGCCAGTCATATCACCCCTGTGCTTCGCGAACTGTACTGGCTGCCTGTTCAGTGGCAGATTTCCTTCAAGGTCACTTTATTGACCTATAAGGCCCTACATGGACAGGGTCCTGGCTATCTGCAAGAGTTCGTTTCCTTACTGACCCCTTTGACCTCTCCGCTCAGCTGAGGGATTGCTAGAGGTTCCCAGGGTTAGACTGAAAACTGCTGGTGCTAGAGCATTTATGGGACAATCAAGCAACTGAAGCAACACAAGCAGCTCACCTGAGTAGCTGAGGGAGCCGAATCTCCAGCCTGATAACTTTTGAGGTAAAGAGAGCCTCTTCTCTTTGTCTGGACGCCTGCAGAGGGGTGCTACCTGATGAACACTTATATTTTATGAACTTTGTTCCCTGTTCACCACTGGGTGGGCTTGTTATTTGCTTCTCTTTGTGCTACTAAGGCTGAAGTGTAAAGCTAGGGACTCACTGGTTTCCTAGAGTTGCCTTGCTGATTACACCTTAAAGCCAGATATACCAAGCAGCTAATATAGATCAGACTTGTTTAATATGGTGGTATTTGGAGCTAATTGCTGATTACACCTCAAAGCCAAATATAGAGCAGACTTTTTAATATGGTGGTATTGGAGCTCATTGTGCTTGTAACTGAAGGCATTAGGTTACCTGGGTCCTAGTGTGACCTCATTTTGGAATAGCCCTGTTTGCTTAGAGTGGAGCTCCTTTGTGTAAGTCTCAACATATTCTCCCGCTGCATAGTAATGAGAGGCTGTGTTTTCTCCACTACATAGGCAGCCCCCCAAGCTAGGCACTCGGGACAATCAAGCAACTGAAGCAACACAAGCAGCTCACCTGAGTAGCTGAGGAAGCCGAATCTCCAGCCTGATAACTTTCGAGGTAAAGAGAGCCTCTTCTCTTCGTCTGGACGCCTGCAGAGGGGTGCTAGCCTGACGGCTGTAAATTTAAGGATCCACCCCGTGACATCACGTCCGTGACATCACGCCTGTTGCCCAGAACCTATCTCCCCACTTTCCCATTTGCAGGTTATACCTGCTGGCCACCAGAGGGACCTATGCTCCCTCACTGCTTCCTACTCCTACCTGTACAGCACTACTTCCCTGGGATCTTGCTCACCACAATGTGGTTCCTGCCTCATGCTCTGCCTGTGCCTATCCCCACTAGCAGTGCACTTACCCACTTACCCATCTGCTAGTCCGTACTGTGCCCTGGCACCCCTCCCTCCCCTTGCTCCTGAACCTGCTCTCCTGCCCCTTGGGACCTCTGTGTGTCCCCGTCCTCCCTGCCCTCCCCCTAGCTTTCTCTTCACCTCAGGCACATCTGGGTGTCTTCTTATTCTTGCTTTCCCTTCCTGTACCTCCCTGCCCACCCCCTGCTCCCTTAGCCTCCCTCCCCCATGTCAATCGAGGAAAACCTCTCACCATCTCCCCAGCCAGGGTGGTGTTAATATGCTACTACTCCTGTCGGGGAACATCATCCAAACCCTCGCCTGTTCCCAGGAGCTCCCAACCTCGCACTACAGGCCTATGCATGGTCTCCATGAATATCTGTAGCCTTCTAAAAAGTTTGACTCACTACAATGTCTGGTCACATCAATTAACCCTGATGTCATCACCCTGGTTGAGACTTGGCTGTCGAAATCCTCCCCTGACTCCCTAGTCTCCCTTCCTGGTTTCACCCTTTTCCGGTCCGACCGTGTTGGGAGGCAGAGTAGCGCTGCGCTATTTATGTCAAGGAATCTCTCCCGTACTAGCCCCTGCCCGCTCCCATCCTTGACTCCAGGGCCCAGGCGCTTACGCTGAAACTAACCCCTACCCTTTAAAGGGACCCCTTTATCTGACTACTGCATAATGCCCCCAGGGACCAAACGCAGGCCATTGCCTCTCTTACAGAATACCCTACCTCTCTACCTCCTTCCGCTGATCAAATTCTGTGGGTGACTTAAATGTCAACTGGCTCTGCCCTCCTCCTCCTCTACCCGAGATTCCTTTTCTGCAATAGACCTAACACAACTAGTTACCCACCCTACCAGGACTAACCCCAGAGAGGCTCCAGTCCTGCTTGATGTGGTACTCACCAACCACCTAATCGGATCCCCAATGTACAAGTCCTCCCAGACTCTCTCAGTGATCACTCCCCATTCTATTCCACTGGTCATCCTCAGTCCCCAAACCCATAGCACAGTCCATGCGCAGCGTCTAATACCTGGTGGACTGATAAACCAAGGAACTTCTGTTCCCAAATTGACTGGTCTCCTATCAGGCAACTCCTGACATCGACACAGCTCTCTCTCTTTACCCAAACTTTTAATAATGCCTGTGATATCTTTTGCCCCAATGTTGGCCCGCTGTTCTAAAGGCAGAATGCCCCTGGAACCCCAGCTTTATCCACCTAGCTCAAACATAGGGACAACCTATGGCACCGTGCCACTGAGACTGGCTGCCCAATGACAGGCGGTTATATGCTGTCACCAAACAAGTGCACTCCAGGCCATCAGAAAGGCAAGTCTGAGCACTATCGGTCCCACTCACTGCCCCATGGGGAATCCCAGAACCTTCTGGGATAACATTAAACAGTTAAATGGGACTGCACACCCCTCCCACCCAGATCAACATTAATGGTGTGATCTCCTCAGACCCAGCCCTCATAGCCAACCACCGCAACACCTCATTCACTGACCTTAGCCCTATCCTCCCTACAAATTTTTTTGACCCTCCTCCCCCAGCACCTGCCGTAAATCTTTCTCGCCCTTATTTTCTCCTCCGCCATGTTTCTGCCCAAGAACTTAGGCCGCACCTTGTCACTGCCCTCAAGAGTAATAGCACAGGCAGTGACACCCTGGATCCGTGTATCCTACAGCTGGTCTTAGACACAGTCCTTACCCCGATCACATGCTTCATCAACCACTCTCTTTGCCTGAGGAAGGTTCCAACTGCCTGGAAAGTCGCCACTGTCACCCCTATCTTTAAAGGTGGTGATAGGACTGTGGCTGGAAACTATCAACCCATCTCCATTCTCTCTCCTCTCTCAAGGCCTTGGAAAAAGTGGTGGCCTCTCAAATCTCTGACTACCTCTCCACCTACAATGTCCTTTGTCCTGAGCAGCATGGCTTCCGAGCGGGCCACAGTACCAACACAGCCCTCCTAGAGTTCTCTCAACTTTCTCCACTCCTCCTTAGACACTGGTTCTCTGGCTGGTGCTGTCTTCATTGACCTCTAAAGCTTTCGACACTGTCTCCCACCCCTCCTTCTTGATCCTGGTCTCTCTGGTTTTGCTGCTGGGCCTATCTCCTGGTGCACCAGTTATCTATCTGACCAGCCACAGCGTAAAATTAATGGGACCTACTCAGACATCTGTCCCATCTTTTCTGAGGTTCCCAGGGCTCCATTCTGGGTCCCTTACTATTCTCCCTTTACCTTAACACCTTCCACGCCTTGCTCGGGAACATTCTATTGTACGCTGATGATGCAGTCATCTTGCCTCAAGTCGTAACCCTATTGCCCTCCAGGACTGGCTGCAGAAGTTCTTCACTGAAGCTGAGGGCTGGTTCAAGGAACACAGATTGGTGATAAATCTTAAAAACAAAACCATGTTCTTCACGGATCCCCAAAACAAGTCCTGCAACTTCAAACTCTCATTCACTCTGGGTCCTCTTTCCCACCTCGAACAAGTTTGCTCCTATAAATACCTAGGGATCCATTTTGACCTCTCCTCTCCTTCCATGGACACATCGCTGCCCTAGCCACTGCCACTAATATCCGATTGGGCATCTTACACTGGTATAAACACTGCCCCCCGGAGGCTCTTCGACTCGCAGTCACCTCCTCTATCCTGTCCCTAGTGGACTATGGACTGCCGGTGTATGGTGCTGCTGATCAGACCGCACTCCATAAAATTTGCACTACTCTGAATAAGGCCTGCAGGTTAATTACTGGAGCACCTAGGCTGACACACACCTGTCTACTGTACGCTAAAGCGCTGGTACTTGATCTTGACGAGCGCCTCAAATATCTGACCTGTACCCTTACAAAAAAGACCCTCCTTGGGCTATCCCCACCAGGATTGACCACCACCATACGCCGCTCTGTCCCACTAGTTCATACTCGACCTCTGGGAAAACTCTCTTGTTATCCCTAGAGCTAGACCTCTCACGCCAAAGAGCCTTCAGCTTTAGGGCCCCTCCTGTTCAACACATTGCCCTCCATCTCCTAAGCTCCAACTATATGCGGTTTCAAAACTTCATTACGTAACCACCTTATTACACACCGTGCTGTAATTGCCACTCAGTCAAAGCCGCGACTCAATACTTATGACAAAGCTTATTACTAAGCTGCTAAGGACAACATAACTCTGGTATTGTTTGCATCGATCCTACCTGTACCAGCTTGTTTGTATCTATGTCTTAAGCTACTGTTATACTTATGTTTGTACTGTTGTACTGTGTTTTTGCTTGTCTCACTGTGACAAGGTATCTTTGTAAATGAGCCTATGGCTCAAAGGTTTTCCAAACTGCTGTTTAAATAAAATAAAAAATAAATGTATGCAGCCCGACCCTCCACCTCGCCGGATTAGAGAGATAAAATAGTAAAACTTAAAAGATAGGCCTAGACCCTCTGGCTGTCAAGTGGTTTGAGAGCTATTTATCTGGCCGCACCCAGAGAGTTAGCTGGAAGGGTGCACTTTCTGACCCGCTACCCCTAAAAGAGGGCTCAATCCTTGGTCCCCTATTATTCTTGCTGTTTACCAATGACCTAAAACTCCACTGCGGGGATAGTGCAATAGTACAATATGCAGATGACATCGTCATATACCACTCCTCGGATAACCTGGAGGCTCTTAGCTCCTTATTCCAATCTGACCTAATGTCACTAGAGAACTGGCTAAAAATAAACAGAATGGTCTTGAACATAGGCAAAACAAAAGTCATGCTGTTCGGGTCCAGATCCCTGGGAAAAGACAGGACCAGCACCCTACAGCTCAAATCACTGGCAGGGACCAGCATTGAAGTTGTGCCCTCCTTAAAATACCTAGGGCTTACACTTGACCAAGGTCTCACCTTAAAGGACCATGTGGAACAAGTGACCAAGACCATACATGGGAAGCTTGGCATCCTGTATTGGATTAAGGATCAGCTTATACCGGAAGCCAAGCTCTCCATTGCCCGAAGAATTCTACTACCCACACTGACCTTCGCAGGCCCTGTAATACAGGGAATGGCCAATGTGGAAGTTCACCGGCTGCAGATTCTATACAACAAGGTAGCACGGTTCGCGACCCAAGATCACTCAAGAAGCCACCACTGCAATACACTAGCCAAACTACAGTGGGCTTCTTTTGAAGCTTACCTCCAATACCCTCTCCTCTGCCTAGCATTTAAATTACTCAGCCCTGCAGCTCCACCCAGCCTCTCAACTACCTTAGCCTCCAAACACAACCCTCGAGCCCTGAGGACCTCTGGATAGACCCCTGCTAGAAACCCCCCCGGGCCAGGACATGCGGAGGCCGGAAATCTTTCTCTGTCACAGCCCCCTATCTGTGGAACAATCTTCCACCAGTGGTACAGGAAGACCCCTCTCTCATGAACTTCCGTACCAGGCTCAAGGCACACCTACTGGAAACAAGTACTTGCCAATGCCATGGCACCTGACAGTCCCCCCCCCCGACTTACTCCAAGCACCTTACCTGCACAAACTTCAAACTTGACACAGAACTTTCCTTATCTTGGTAACTCACCAATATTCATGGGTAATGCCAAATCATTATGGATAGAATGCCATTACTGTTATGAATCAATGACAAAAACTGTAACTTTTGAACCTGTATGTATGTTTATATCTGTTTACTGCCTGTATCACTTCATGTAATGTCTCTCTAGGTCACCCCTGAAAGGGACCTCCAGAACTCAGTGAGTCTACCGGTCATCAAAATTCAATAAATAAATGGTGCACTGGAGGGGGGGAGACAACTTACTGCAGCATGTACCATGTGGCCATCCTTTTGCACAGAAAATCACTCATGTGACCTGCTCTCCAGCAGACACTGCACAGAGCATTGTTTAATTAATCAGGGAAGTGAAACCAACCCAGTGACATGGAGGGCTGAAGCGCTTTACACCTTACCTCTTACCACGCCGGTGACCTGCGTTCAGCAAAAAAGCTCTGGTTGCTGGGGGAGAGAGGATTGAGTATCTTCTGGACAGCTGTCCTCTCCTTGGGTGGAGAGGCATGCCATCCCTCTCCTTGGTTGCCACCTGCTACGGAGGCTGGGTGGTAGTGCTAGAATTACAAGCGACGTCAAAGGGAGGTGCTGCGGCTCCATAATGTGTGTGTTCCTCCACATACACGTGCTTATGTGCTGCCATGGCTGGGGCATACAGGGAGAAAAATGGCAAAGGGTTGGTGCCAGCTTAATGGAGACCTGCCTACCTCCATCCCCACATCACCACCTGGACCACTGACCACAGTTTAGGATGAGAGACACTGGGTGGAGAAAGGATGGCACCCCCCCCCCTTCCTGGCCCCACCACGGTGCGGGGGGGGCAATCCATGTGGGAAATATGGGCACAGTGAGTCTGGGAGAGGTAGGTATAGGGCAGGGGAGGCAGAGACAGGCTGAGTAGCCCACTTATGGCAAACCACAGGAGAAAAACATTAATGGTAAAAAAAAAAAAAAAATCACCTGGGATGTTTTGCAGTCATGATACTATACGTAGTTCTGCCCCCTCTACTTTGTGATCAAGACTATGTGAAAAAAGAATAGTTTTTTCTTTACCATGAAGACTACACAAAGCATAGAAGATGGAATTTGCCCATCCCTAGCACTTTTAAAACCATAGGAGGCCCAGAAACTCTACATATAAAAAGATCAAAGGAATCATTCAGTCCTTAATGGGCTCATGGTGCGACTATGTGTCTTCCCAGAAATCATACTGCATAATTCTAACAAGAAGTAAACATTCTTGCTCTTTATTAGAGAGACCTTCCTCAAGAATCCGAATCTAGACTGGTGATGCCATGAAAAACCAGAGGGAGACGGAGACAGAGGACCAGATAAAGGGATCCCCTATTGTGGTTGGTAATGAGGGCTTCGTACATGTGCAGATGGACTGTTGAAAGGTAAGTTACTCCATGCTTTATGCTCTTTGGTACACCTCGCAGATGACATCTCCAGGTAAGCTGCCTAGCACGGAGGAAAAGAACAGGGCATTGCATCAAAGGAGAAAATAGAGATAACCATAGAAAGGTATGTTTGCCTACACTGCTTTATGTACCATGCATAACTTTGTAAGACGGAGAAATCTGTGCTTGTTATCTTTTTATTGAACGTTAACCCATGACATGCTGTATTCAAACTTTACAAACAATAAAAAAAGTTAAAAAAACAGGACTCATTCAGCAGCGTGATCCGCTGTGATCTATTACATTTAGAGTTCAGAGACTTACATGAGACAAACCGCAAGAACAGACATGCATGGCTGGCCTTTTTTGCGCTAGTTGCCAGTAGAAGGAATAGGGCAAAAAATGTCCCCTTTTCAGATTAAAACAATTTTTAAATATTTTTATTGTGTAACGTTTGATGACATCAGTACTTTGCTTTTTGTTGCAAAGTGTCATCCCAAAATGATCTTAGCCTTCTGTGTAAGTACACTAGTATCTAAGACATCAGTACTGTCAGCCTGTTGCCTGTGTGATTTAGTCATTTTTATGTTTGCTTGCACGCATGTGCAAGAAACATAGTGCCATCATCTGAGATTTCGGAGGTGTGTGACCTCCTCCTCCAATTCAGTCAGTGTGCTGGCAGGCGCGGCCCCTGTAAGCCAATGCATTCTGGAGCTGTCTATGACACGCTCCAAAATGCAGTGGCATACAGTTGAAAAGGAGAGCTACGCTTGAGTGAGCAGCGAAAAGATATCGCCTGCTCATGCGCAGCTCCCCCTACACACACACACACACACACACACACACACACCTATAGCCGACGGGGTGCCCAATCCCCGTCGGCTTCATATGTCTCCTCCCCTTACAAGTGCCGACGGGGTGCCCAACTCGCCAGCTTCACTCCCAGTACAAGGTGCCACGCTTGGAGCCCACCCCAGCGTGGCAACAAATGTCATGGCCGACGGGGTGCCCAATCCCCGGCTGGCTGAACGCCACCGTCCTTGTGCCACGCTGGGAGCCCACCCCAGCATGGCAAACGTCCCAGCGTCGTCTCAATTTTTTTTCAACCTGAAAAAAACGGTCCCACGTAGTCTCCCAGCACACCTCCCACAACCCGCACCCACCCACTGGGCGCACCCTGCCTTCCACACCCCCTCACCCCATACTTACCTCCGGACTCTGGCGCGACGATCTCGTGGACCGGGAACACGCCTGCACTCTTCAAAGCCGACCGCGAACTGAGGAAATACCGTAAGCTGTATAATGGGCTAGATAGGGGTTCAACTTTGTTGCATATCTCAGGCATTTTTTGAATTTTGCCAAATTTTCAACTTGGGGTTTTGGGACCCTTCTCATGATTGATGCCACTGTCATGGTGTTATTCAGGCCGAAGGGGTGATTTCACCAGTGACTGTGCAGTGACTGCGAAATCACCCTTCGGGCCTGAATAACGCCATGACAGTGACATCAATCATGAGAAGGGTCTCAAAACCCAAATTGAAAATTTGCGCCAAAATTCCCAAAATGTACCGTTTCACGAGCTGCAGTGTTGCGCAGTTCCTACGCAGGCTCGTAAGTTCGCGAATTTTCAATATTTTCACTCCAGATTTTCAACATTGCCATTTTACCACACCTTCTTATGAGTAGTATAGCTGTCATTTTTCAAATCTCACCCAAAATGTGTTTCCGCCCATGTAGCGCACAATGGCGCAGTCGGTGTGCAAAATCAACGTACGGGACAAATTAAGAAAATCACAGTGACACTGTTCATGAGCAGACATCTTAAAATGGCTATGTTGAAAATTTGGTGAAAAAGTCCTAAAAATGACTGTTTACGAGCATGCGTGCGCGTTCCTACGCGGCTTCGTAAGGTCGTGAATTTTCAATATTTTCACTCCAGATTTTCAACATTGCCATTTTACCACACCTTCTTATGAGCAGTACAGCTGTCATTTTAAAATCTCACCCAAAATGTGTTTCCGCCCATGTAGCGCACAATGGCGCAGTTGGTGTGCGAAATCAATGTACGGGACAAATTAAGAAAATCACAGTGACACTATTCATGAGCAGAGGTCTTAAAATGGCTATGTTGAAAATCTGGTGAAAAAATTCCTAAAAATGACCCAAACGCACACCCCAATGCCTGTCACTCTTTGCAGGGTAGTGGTGGGGTTGGCTTCAGTTCAATACTTCACTGCCATTCCTATTACGCAGCTCTGTAACTTCTACACTACCACTGCCAATGCCAGCAAGCAAACATTCGGCATTGACAAATGCTTGTTAGAATTTGCTTTCTGTCCTGTTAATAACTTAGAAACTTGACCTTTCCGCTTGCGTGTGAAGAAAATACATTTTCTCGGAGGGCAGCTTGTGACATTGCTAAGTGTCACAGACAATAAATTTCTTACAAAGCTTTGTGTAGCAGGCCCATATAAACAGCACTATAAATGCCAATTATGCCCTCCAGAAAGGGAACTGCATAATACTTTCTGCTGATTTATTGATTACATACAAGCTAACAAAGCTTTCTGGTCTACTACATCAGTGACATTTCAAATCTTTTGTTTACCAGGTAGACCATATTATTTATTATTGAAATATTTCTAGCATAGGAATGTGTACACTTCCTCTTTTTTATATTACTTTATTGATGTATTCAAACTGTACAGAAGTTAATAATTCACTGTGCAACATTTGCCTGCAACATTGCATACAACAATAAAACACTGAGCAAAAAATCTGGGAAAATGTATTTTTGTGAAAATCTCATTAAGAGGCATCAGTTCTCCCACCTCTCCCCATTCCATTAAGAGGGTTTATTCTCCATAGTTTAGCCATTCTATTTTGCAAGTCTTTTGACTTTTCTTTTGATTACATATTGTAAATCACTAAGGTGATTTCAACCAATCAGCATGCAGAGCCTGTGTATCTCTTATCCTATGTAGGTTGTGCTGTCATTCAGGAGCATAAGGGGAAGGTGCTGCCCTTAAGTGCTGGGGGGAGGGGGGATGGCATAAGTAAATTAAAAACAAGGGATCAAAACCTATTATAAATCACTTGAGCTGAACTAGAGTGATTTTATAATAAGTTAATAGGTTTTCCAAGGGCTGTCTCTTATGGTGTAAGAGACACCTCTCATGAGATTTGGACAGACAGAACTGATTAGTTTCAGTTTGTGGTACCCTCTCCCAAACTTCACACTCAGTGTCTCTTATTCCATAAGAGACACCCCTCGAAGGCTCTATTAACTTATAATCTAGATGTCTATTTGTGAAATAGGACCCATTTATCCATCTGTCTTGAAATTCCTGGGGCCTGATAAACAGTCAGAGTGGGTGGTGGAGCAATTTTGAGGTGTAAAGGGGCACACCTTTATGCCAACATCAAAAACTGTCATACACAGAAGAGCCCAGACTTAGTTGCCTAGGGCAGAGTCTCCTCAGTGGATAAGTCACAAGCCAGATATGGCCTTCATATGTTAGTGGTCACAAACAGGATTTTCACCATTAACTTAGTCACATGTGCCAGCCCTGAAGCTCTGAGCATGGTACAGTACCAGTTGCATGCCCCCTGCCACACTTACAGTCTGTTCAGACAGGTGCTATTGACGCAGTTGTCCCCAACCCCCTCAACCCATTCCTTAAAGAGCAGCTCTGTACTTCAGCATGCCCATATATAAACATAGCGTTTCAGCTCTTACAGTGCACTAGAAAATACAATTTCGGTTCTAAGTTTTCCTTTTCAGGCTTAATACCACATCTTGGTAGCCTGTATAACAAAAAAAATCTGTCTAAAAAGTGTTTCACTGCTCTCCACTGATGTCACAGTGCCTTTGTTATGCCATCATAGTGCTCACTATGATCACAGACTGTGATGTCACAAACTGCAACTGTGATGTAGGCAGGGGGACTGTCAGAGTCTTTTTGAGAGACAGAGTGAAAGAAGTGCTCCATTACTTGAAATATTTACTAGATCTAGAACAGGAAAAAGGAAAACAAAAATACAGAAACATGAAAGATCATTGTAAGTGTGATAGTTTTAAACATTTTTTTTTAGTGGAGACCTGCTCTTTAATGCTTGCTTGTGGGCCATATGAACTGTTTTCTTGTCCTTCACCAGTCACCCACTGTGGTCCAGTGCTCCCTTCCCCCACTGCTCTGTGAAAATTCTGTTAGTGTGAATGTTAAGTGGAGTTTCCTCCCTAGCCCTGCCCCCCATATGACATTTTACCTTGACATGCGCATGCTAAGGAACGTTTTGGGAGAGTAGCACTTAGAGGTGTGCCTCCCACCCAATGCACTGCTCCCTGAGCAGGCATGGCGGTTCCTGCACCATCAGGCAGCAGCTCAGTATGACAGCGGTGTTCCTCTGCTTCAAAGAAAATACCGCTGCCATACTGAGCGCCGCCCAGCGTCACCACGCGCCACCTCCCCGCGCACGCCCGCACCGCCTAAAGTTGCAGTGCACGCTGGAGCCCACCCCAGCATAGCAAACATTGTTTGCCGGCTAGAGGTGCCCAACTCCCGTCATCTCCACGCCCCCAAAGCTATCCTGCTGCCACGCTGGTAGCCCACCCCAGCATGGCAAACGTTTGCTTTATTTTGCCAACGGGGTGCCCAATCCCCGCCGGCCCTCGGCACCCCCCAGTGTAGTTTGGCCGACGGGGTGCCCAACCCCGCCGGCCTCGGCCCCCAGCCATCTTCTGCCACGCTGGGAGCCCACCCCAGCGTGGCAAACGCCCCACGCCGCTCTTTTTTTTTTCAAACCTGTAAACAAAACTGTCCCGCACGCTGCCTCCCAACCCCTCCCACAACCGCACCCACCCACTGCGCACCCAGCCTCCCACACCCCCCATACTTACCTCCGGACCGCACGGACGATCTTCGTGGACCGGGAACACGCCTGCACTCTTCAAAGCGACCACGCGAACTGAGGAAATGCCAGTAAGCTGCATAATGGGCTAGATGGGGTTCAACTTTGTGCATATCAGTCATTTTTGGAATTTTTGCACAGATTTTTAACATGGGGTTTTGGGACCTTTTCTCATGAATGATGCTCACTGTCATGGTGTTATTCGAGCCCGAAGGTGATTTATGAGACACTGCGCGCAGTCACTCGCGCGAATCACCTTCGCCTTGAATAATGCCATGACAGTGATATCATTCATGAAAACGGTCCCAAAAACCCCATGTTAAAATTTGGTGCAAAATTCCAAAAATGACTCGTTTTGGTAAGTATGCTATGCCTGCTCTTACCAGGCTCGTAAGTTTATGAATTTTCAATATTTTCACTCCAGATTTTCAACATTGCCATTTTATCACACCTTCTTATGAGCTGTACAGCTGTCATTTTTCAAATCTCACCCAAAACGTGTTTCCGACCATGTAGCGCACAATGGCGCAGTCGGTGTTCGAAATCAATGTATGGAACACATTAAGAAAATCACAGTGACACTGTTCATGAGCAGAGGTTTTAAAATGGCTATGTTGAAAATTTGGTGAAAATATTCCTAAAAATGACTGCTTTACGAGTGTGTGTTGCGCAGTTCCTACGCACGCTCGTATGTTTGCAAATTTTCAATATTTGCACTCCAGATTTTCAACATTGCCATTTTACCACACCTCCTCATGAGCAGTACAGCTGTCATTTGTCACATCCTGCCCAAAATGTGTTTTCTGCCATGTAGCTATTACATGGGCAGTCGGTGTGTGAACTCAATGTATGGGACACATTAAGAAAATCACAGTGACACTGATCATGAGCAGGGGTCTTAAATGGCTGTGCTGAAAAAATTCCCTAATATGACTGTTTTATGAGTCTGCGTTCTTGATTCCTCCTTGCGGCTAAATAAGTTTAAATTTTCAATATTTTCACTCCAGATTTTCAACATTGCCATTTTACCACACTTCCTTATGAGCACTGCAGCTGTCATTTTTCACATCTTGCCCAAAACGTGTTTCCGCCTATGTAGCACACAATGGCACAGTCGGTGTGCAAACTCAGTGTATGGGACACATTAAGAAAATCACAGTGTCACTGTTCATTAGCAGAGGTTTTAAACCGCCAATGTTGACAATTTGGTGAAAAAATTCCTAACAATCACTGTTTTACCAGTGTGCATTGCACAGTTCCCACGCACGCTCCTAGGTTTGCGAATTTTCAATATTTCCACTCCAGATTTTCAACATTGCCATTTTACCACACTTCCTTATGAGCAGTACAGCTGTCATTTTTCACATCCTGCCCAAAACGTGTTTCCGCCTATGTAGCGCACAATGGGGGTAACAAAAAAGTCATGCTGACAATTTATTGTGCAAATACCAGCAATTGCACAGGGCATTAGGATAAAGCACCATACATGCCAAACACCACTGCAAACACCTGCAAGCGAACGTTCGGCATTGACAAATGCTTGTTATATTTAGTTAGCGTATCAGGGCGTAGCCAGGATTTCAGATCTGCACACCAAGTGGACTCACTGCTACCCCTGTTAGGTGAGCTACCCCCGGTTGTAGCCAGATAATATACAAATGTGCACCAGGACCGTGTTTATTGCCTCATTTGGCACAATAAATACAACATTTGTATCTCATGATAACAGTTGTTGCCATGCATGGTTAAATACAAATGCCATGCATTGTTCCCCAAGACACCCACATGCCAGCCCAGAGCCTGTAAGGTTGTATTGTCCTTGGGATGCAAAGAGAGTATTAGTGACCAGTCCTAGTTTCAACTCCTATGAATAAAATTACAGAAAGGTTCAGTATTTTCTTTGTTAGTTTTCATGGAAAAAGGAAGCAGTTCAGAGCCTATTTGCTACCCCTTTAAATAAAATTGCACACCATGGAGTGCTTGGAGTATGCCTGCCTACGCCCATGTTGCGTATGAAATGTTTTGTTACAATAAACAGCATTTCAGAGTTGTGTTACTGCCAATCCAGTTGCACCTCAAGCTAGAAAGGGCTTGGCAGTCCAAACCAATGACCACATACTGTGGTTGTGACACCACTTGCTGCTTGCTGGCAGAAACTTCATGTAGTTGAAAGGACCGAAGCTGCTTCTATCAAAGGGGCTTCAGTCTTTTCATTTGCATGAAGCCAGTCAGTAAGCAGCTGGTCAACCTTGAACACCAGAAGCCTGAGTGAATCAGTCCATCCATCCCTCCATCTATCTATCTATCTATCTATCTATCTATCTATCTATCTATCTATCTATCTATCTATCTATCTATCTATCTATCTGTCTAGCTGTCTGTCTATTAAGTGGACTAGAGTGCCCACCCCTAGTACTGCTTCTTTCTCCCCCTCTCTTCCAAGTTGCTCACCCACCCACCCACCCTTCCCAATCTTTATAAATATTTTTAATATATAAGCGGCCCACCCTGGTACTTCTTCTCTTGTCCACCCCTCCCTGTCACCAGCTTCCTCCCCCACTGAACATGAACCTGGAACTGTGGTGTCCAATCCCAATACTGGAATATCCCTGAAATAAAAAGCATCTATTGATTTTTGTTTTTTGGGGTAAACCTATAAAACAGAAAATGGTCCCTCACCGATTTGCCCCTCACAAAACCCCCACACAGCCACTGACCTTCCACTCAGCACCCACCACCCCACCCCACACCCCACACACACCCTCACTCACCTGAGCATGTCCCAGGGCAAAGATCCACTCTCTGATTGAGGACACGTCTTGCTGCTGGAACCACTGACTACAATGTAAGAAACTAAGGTAAGTGCAGTTCAATGTATTTCAATTGGGTTTTGAACTTTGATGCATAACTTTGTCATTTTTACATATTTTGGCCACACATTTTCAATATGGCCTTTTTGGGACCCCACTTCATGACCAATGGTGGTGGAAGTATGCAAATCAGGCCTGAAAGGTGATTTTGGGGTCACATAGCAAAAATCACCTTTCAGGTAGGATTTGAACATTTTTACCATCCTTGTTCATGAGGTGGGGTCATAAGAAGGCTATGATGTTGAAAATTTGGGGTCAAAATATGGAAAAGTGGCAAAGTTATACACATTTTAATTGTTCTATGCTAGATCATAACTTTGGTAATTTAAAATATTTTGCCCCACATTTTCAACATAGCAATTTTTTTCACATCACCTCATGAACATGACAACAGTCATTTTTCAAATCCTGGCCAAAATGTGTTTTTGCACCTAGGGCTTGGAATAACATTTCGGTGGCATGGAATGACATTTTGGTGGGGATATGAAAATTTTCACCTACCCGGTTCATGAGGTGGGGTAATAAGAAGGCTATGCTGAAAATTTGGTGTACAGATATGGTAAAATGTCCAGGTTATGACCAGGTCAGTGTTACAGTATTTCAACATTCACTCATAACTTTGCTAATTTTCAGTATTTTGACTCCAAACTTTCAACTCAGCCATTTTTCCACACTGCCTCTTAAATGCGATTTGTGTCATTTTTAAAATCCTAGATGAGATGCGTTTTCACACCTGTAGTGCGAAATGACATTTCAACCAGTATTCTATAAATGGTACATGTCATGTTTATAAGACAGATCATAAAATGAGTATCTTGAAAAGTTGGGGTCAACACTTTTTTTAATTATAATTGTCATTTAACAACCTTCGTGTGTAGTGCCAGTCTTCACCCCCGTGGCCATGCTTTGTGATCCAGTGTCAGTGAGCTAAGTTGGGGGGTGAGCTCAGTGATCCAGCTAAATGGGGTGAGGGTGAAGGAATGGTGCTGTTATATGACCCCCCCCCCACAACCAGGGAATGAAAGGTGCAGGGTTGTCTTCATGGGCTAGGGTACCATATAGTAAGACAACTGCCCTCTTAGCATAGGTCCTGCACCTCTCCTCCTGTGGGTGGCACAGTGTCTTGTGCATTGACTGACAGATGGAATCTTTGCCCTGTGCATCTGTATCTTTGGCCACATGGAAGCACAGGGACCACAGGGCCCTTTGCTTCCTCGCCCACCAGACAGCCCCTTGAATTCTTCACATCCATTGCTGCATGGAAGTGCAGGACCCCTGAATGGAGTCTTCCTTTGGCACAGGGCATCTGTGTCTGTGCACTGTTAGCACCAAATACAAACAGAAACAATAGTAGACTGTGCAGCTTCAATGAGTGAGTGCTCAATACGAGAGGTGCTGACTTCAAATTGACAACAAGCAGACTTGAAGTGAGCACTCAGTAGCGGGTTAATTTAAAAGCAAGGTATTTTTTATTACAAGGAAGATCCAAACCCTGTAATAAAAATACCTTGTTTTGAATTAACCCGCTACTGAGTGCTCACTTCAAGTCTGTTTGTAGCACCAAATACACCTGCACAGCACACACACATGGAAGCAAACATTCGACATTGACAAATGCTTGTTTAAAATGGTTCCTCTTCAGTCTTGTTCCCCTGGTGATCCTTACAGTCCTCTTTTCATGGCCGTGCTATGCTAAATAACTGCTTTTTCTAGTTCTTTGTGGTTGGGTAGGGCTCCAGCATGTCGCCATGGTATGCAGGGGGCTAGTGTTCATCTGTGAACCTCACAAGGAACCACTGCAAGCCCCCTCCCCATGCCAATTCCAACCCCATTGTGTATAAAACAATGGTGTTGAATATAGAAGTGTGGCATAAATCAGTTGTTGTGACACTTTTTGACACATAATTATGACTATGTATCTGGTCTCTGCTCTCATAATTATTCTGGACAATCAGGTCATGCAAGCAATAAGACATAATGGGTGTGCATTAGACAGTTCGGTCATTTCATCAGCTGTAAGGTTCTCCCAGGACTCTTACATACCCCCCAACACAGCTAAATCAGCTGAGGACTGAACTTTTAGTTGCTGCCTGAGGCTTTGGAATGCTGTGCTAATTTATTTTATTTTTATTGTAGTCTTTGGTAACTGGGTAAGGCCCACTAGGCACAAGTGCCTGTTTTCAGGGGCGACCTGGGAGCACTGGGAGGTTAAGTGACTTGCTCAGAGTCACGCAGTATACAAGTGGAAGTTGTGAGAATCAAATCAAAGTCTGGTCTGCTGGATGTACCAAGCTTGTTCACACCTCATTCCTTTAACCTCTAGGCTATACTGCCAGCCTAAGATCTATCCATACTGCCTGCTCGCTGGAAGTTATTAAATCTAACTTAAAGACCTGGACTTTTCATAGCCTTTTCAGGTAACTGATTGTAAGCTAGCTGACAGTTTTATAGCCTTTATTACTAATAATGCAAACAGAATTTGAATGGTGAATTTTCATTTTCATGTTTGTATCTAATGCATAATATTTTAATTGTAAAGTGTTTTGGGCTCAGGAAAGGCCCTATAATATAAATAAAAGTATGTCTATCTATATATCACAGTTTCAAACTTCTTGTTCATTTCTGACTTTAACTCAGGGGAAAAGCACTATGTTTTTTCCAGTATTTTACTACACCCTCTCTGGATCACGGAGCACAAGCCCTGACAATAAAACTCACACCAGACCCCTCCAGAGCTCCTGTAACTATTACTGTTGCTTATATCCCCCCAAGAAATCTAATCCCAACTATTCAATCCCTGGCCAGCTATATCTCCAGCTTCTCCCCCAAAACTGAGCACATTATATTAGGGGACTTTAATGTGAACTGGCTATCCAGCGTGGCCTCCCCTATAAAAGACACCCTATCTGCTCTAGATGTGGCCCAGTTAGTTAATCAGCCAACCAGGGTGAATCCCAGTAATGGATCAAGCACCCTACATGACCTGCTACTCACCAATCATCCAAATAGAATTTCAAACCTTGCTGTACTCCCAGACTCACTAAGCGATCACTCCCCCATCCTCTTCACCTGGTCATGTCAGTGGCAATACCACAACCAAACAGTTTTACCCAACGCCAATTTCAATCTGGAGGCATCACTACACTAAGGCGGCATCTGGTCCAGTGTGATTGGTCCCTCATCAGCTATGCCTCTACCATAGATGAAGCCCTTTACTACTTCACCCGCTCATTCAATAAAGCATGTGATAGCTTTGCTCCTGCTTCTAAAGTTAAATCCAAAAAATGTAATGCCCCCTGGGTCTCACCTGTGTGGCTTCAGCAACTAAAGAATCGAGATGATCTCTGGCACAAAGCAGTTGCCTTTGTCATGCAGGCGGACAGGCAGGACTACAAGGCGGCATGCAACAGGTGTACCTGGGTCATTAGGATGGCCAAATCAGACTACTATAAAACTACCCTTGCTTCCTCCTGGGGGAATGCAAGGTTGTTCTGGGACAACTTAAAAGAGCTGAACGGAAAAACCCGGATGCCACCCCCTTCCAAGCTAACTGTCAACAATGATACTACCGTGGACCCGCTTGCCATTGCCAATTGCCTTAATGCTGAATTCTCTAACCTAAGTGCAATTCTTCCAAACAACTTCTTTGATCCCACCCCTAAGATCCCTGAGCCAAACAATGCATACCCCCCCTTTCCACCTCAGGGTCATTACAATGAGTGAAGAGAGACCGTACCTTGCAAATGCCCTCACGGGTTCAGGCTACTGCAAAGACTCATTTGACATGAAAATCCTTACTTTGGTACTAGACTTTGTGCTCTCCCCCTGACTGATCTCCTTAATTGCTGTCTATGTCTAGGGCAGTTTCCAACCGCCTGGAAGATGGCCACTATCACCCCAATACTGAAGAGTGGGGACACCACCTCCTCCAATAATTACTGGCCCACCTCCATTCTTCTTCCCTTCTCAAAAGCCTTGGAAATAATTGTTGCCACCCAACTCACCGACTACCTGCTAGTGCACAACATATTATGTAGAGAACAACATGGCTTTAGAGCTGGACACAGTACAACAACTGCCCTTACAGAGTTCTCTAACTTCTTGCACAATGCCCTAGATAAGAACACCTAGCAGGAGCTGTATTCATAGACCTGTCGAAAGCTTCCGACACATTCTCCCACCCCTTGTTTCTAAGTACTCTCCACCTCGCCGGTCTGTCCCCTGGACCCGTCACTTAGTTTACAAGTTACCTCTCAGATAGGACCCAATGTGTCTAGATAAATAGCACTCTCTCATCTACTCTGCCAGTCTGCTCTGGGTCCCCCAGGGCTCCATCCTCAGTCCCTTACTATTCAGCATCTACCTGAATACTCTGCCTAAATCCTGCCCAGATAATCTGCTGCTCTACGCAGATGATGTGGTACTGTTTGCCTCCCACCCTGATCCCACAATCTTACAGTCCTCCCTACAACTTGCCTTCAACCAGATCAAAAACTGGTTCATTGACCGCAGACTGGGGGCCAATGTAAAAAAGACTAATTCAATGCTCTTTGCCCACCGACAGAGTTAGGGCAGTGATGCCCAAATAACAATCTTTTCCAAAGCTCTCCTCTCACTGGAACAGGTCCATACCTATAAACACCTGGGCCTAACATTTGATCCCTGCCTCTCATTCCACCCCCATATCACTAATCTTTCCTCAGCCATAAATATCCACATATGGCTACTGTATCAGCATAGAGACTGCTTACCGCCTGAGGCCCTTAACCTTGCTGTTACCTCCTATGTCCTCTCTCTAGTAGATTATGGGCTTACCATCTTCTTAGCCACTGACCACACAGCTCTCAATAAAATTCACTTGGCTATCAACAAAGCATGTAGACTCCTCACCGGGATAGATAGGTGTACCCACGGCTGCACCCTGTATATGCCCTAACAAATATCCTCACGCTAGATGAATATCAAACGTGTCTTCTCACAAAAAAAATCCAACTAGAGCTTACTCCCCTCGGGGTTTCTGCCTCCCTCCATACTTCACATGCCTCAGCAAACACCCACTCGGCAAATAAACTGATGTGGTCTGTTTCCAGGGTCAGAACCTCCTTAGCCCAACAGTCTTTTACCTACAGAGCACCGTTAAGGTACAATGAACTCCCCTCTGCTGTTACCGCTATCTCCAGACTAGGCCCATTCAAAATTGTCCTAAAAGACCACATACTCTCCACCCATTGCTGCCAGTGCATCGGCTAGTTATGGGTGGCTGTTTAGTCCCCCCCACTACATGGCTACCGGGCTCTGGCTAGGCCTGCCCGGTACTTGCCCCTGTGGTGAGCAAGGTGGAGATGCCAGCTGGTGATGGATATAAACACTCAGAACTACCAGTACTACATAGAGAGAGTGTGTGTTAAAGTTTTGCTGTTAATGTATAGTTCTCTTTTGCACAATATTGACTGTGTGAATGACAAAGTCGGAATCTCGACTGCTTTCACTTTGACAATTACAAGCTCCTTAGTTGGACCTGTATAGTTACCTAATTTTATAGGCTTATTTCTCCTTACTGATTGTACTGTTCATACCCTGCCTCTGTGTTTTGTATTGTTGTATACAATGTTCCCTCTAATTTTTAGTCTCTGTGGGTGGGCGACTGATGTGTGTGAGGCACTTTGTGCAAAAAAATTGATTCATTTGTGCAAATTGGGTGGCCCAAACAAGTGATATATTTTATTTTATTGCCAGTAAACAGTAGAAAACATAACCAAACACTCAAATACTCAATGCAAAGTATAAATATACATTCTGACACAGTCTGAAGCTTAGATGTGCATTGCGTGCCATAACAGTATGAACTGGAAACGTGTGTAAACTATGTACATTTTAAAAAGTCTTGCATGCATCTGAAAGGGGTGCTGCTGATGATGCATTGCTAAGAAATCAACATTTACTGTTTTTCTCTCCTGTCTTTCCCATTCTTCCAGTGGACTTATATTTTATTAAGATCCATTTTTCCACCAGATGTAAAAACAATTTTGTTCGCATCAGCATATCTAAATGGCATTCTTCCAAGCAGTTTCTTTGTTTGCTCTTAATGCAGTTCATGAGGCTGAAGCCTCTTTCACAGTCAGCACTAGAAGCTTGGAATGTAGTAGTAGTAGTAGCAGTACAATTTATTGTTCAGCATAAAGCATTTACAATGTACTAAAATCAGGACAAAATACATAGTAAATATAAATAGACAATAAATAAATCAACAAGGAACTTAAATATCTTTACAGTGCAATTCAATTTAACAGAGTACCTTTTCACATAAAAAAAAAAAACCTCCACAGGACTTCAAGTTCCCCTAATAAACTTTACAAATGAGTTGAGATTAAGAATCTTGCAAATATCTCTACCATGTTCTTCTCTTTCATAGTAAACAAATATTCCAAAAGATCCTCCAGAGGGAGGCTGAGATCCTCTAACAATCCACCCAGCAGTTTTTTCCTAGTTTATTCATACCTAGGACACAAGTGTACCACATGTTTGAGATCATCTATAGTCCCCACTCCACATTTACAATATGGAGAAAGTACCCCCTCTCTTTTGTCTGAAATGAATGCATTGAGCATTATACTTTTCAATTCCGAATCTTGTATAGATTCTTCTTTGGGACAGGTTAAAAAAGAGAGAAATGGCTCATATCACCATAAAATCTTTACTTTTTTATAAAATCCATATAGCTTAAGCTTGGAGAGTTGAACATAGAAAGAATTTATGTCTTAAGTCAATAAGCCTCAGTTTGACATCCTGCCTAATCTCCTCAAATGGTCTCATGTAAATTTTATATAAGAGGTGGCCCAATCCAGCCGGTATTGTTTCCTTAATAAGTTGAATAAAGGGAAGTACATATTCCATGCTAGCCAATTTGATGGCTTCCACTACACACATTAAAGGAATAATGCATGACAGGGTGTGTGTCGTGCTGGGATAACGTCACGCCTGGGGTGATTAGGCACGAGGCCGCAGGCTGAGTGCCACTAATCACCCCAGAAGTGGACATTATCCCAGCACTATTACCCTGGCGGCATTATTCTATTATACAATGCTCATTGTTATATATAAAATAAAAAATATTTTAAAGAATGTTTTTATTAGTGTGAACAAATATTTTGTTTCTAAGAGGAGATGCAAAAAGAGAGATGCAAGGTACATATGCAGTGAGGCTGAGACTAGAGGTGTGATGCAAGGTACATAATGCCATCTACACTGGTTCACAGTGAGGCTGAGACTAGAGCTGTGATGCAAGGTACATAATGCCATCTACACTGGTTCACAGTGAGGCTGAGACTAGAGCTGTGATGTTATGCTGGATAACATCACACCCGTGATGTTATGCTGGGATAACATCACCGGTCCAGCCCCAGACTGACCAATCAGAATCCAGGAAATTTTCTTGCCATTGTATAATCTGGGATATCTTTGACGGGCCAAAAGAAAAAGTTTCAACAGAAAGTGAATCTGTCGTTCACAGATGAGAGAAGTCAAGGAACGTTGTCCTAACACCAAGGCAAGAATACAGCTTGGAGTTCCATTTAAAAATATTAATATGTATCTATAGAGTTTATTCAGAATTATTTCTAATTCTCTAACCTTAGTATAACCCCAGATTTCACAGGCATATAACATGCTCGTTCTTATTTTGGGATTAACAACTCCTAATACCCCACTCACTGATGACTTCCCTATCTTGCTGTTAAATATTTTTAGGGCATTTACAGAAGATCCCATTTTAAATTGAATAGCCTCCAAATGTTTGGTCTAAAACAAGCTATAGGCAAAACAGGCACCTAAATAGTCGTAACACTTAAGTGTCTATATGGTTACCGTTTAGCCTAAAGTCTACCGTATTCTTGGTTTGAGAGCCAAAAACTACAATGTTGGTCTTGCCGAGATTAACTTTTAGTTTCCTTTCAGAACAGAGAGATTCAAAGTAAGCCAATTTTCTTTTAAGACCTAGGACTGAAGTAGAGAGCAAGACTAAATCATCTGCATATGCTAAACATTCAATCCTTTGATCATTAATTTTTGGAGTATGAAAATCTGGGTAATCTAGCAGATCCAAGACTGCATTAATGTAGATGTTAAATAGAGTAGGGGCCAAAATACACCCATCTGCCCCCCACATTTGTCTCAAATCTATCAGTCAGATGACCATATTGATTATACTGGACCCTTGCCACATATTTTCATAGAGTCTATTAATAACATCAAGAAGTGAGCCTCCAACTGCAGATCCCTTAATGTAGCCCAAAGGATTGTTCTACTAATGCTGTTGAATGCTGAGGAGAAGTCCACAAAACAGCAATATAATCTGTTTTTTTCTCAGTTTAGTATACTTCCAGATCAGGTGCTGAAGCACATAATAGTGTTGTACTGCAGAACAGTCCTTCCGGAAACTGTTCTGTGCCTCATTCAATACTGAGTTCTCCTTGACCCACAAAAGCAATCTGCCCAAAATTATCCTAGAGAAAATCTTCTGTGAAACATCTATCAAACTAATAGGGCTATACATTCTTGAGTCATTCGGGTCCTCTTTTTTAAAAATTGGGAAGATAACACTACCTGCCCAACTGGCAGGGTAAAAGTACCCCTGAACCAGGCCATTAAACAGCAAAAGAAGAAAATGAATCCATCAGTTGGTAAAAACCTTATAGAGATCACCTAGGACCCCATCTGGCCCTGGTGCTTTATTTGACTTAAGGTCAATCAGTGACATCCAGATTTCGTCCTCTGTGATCAAGATAGGTCTTGGAAAAATTTCATCCTCCTGTATTTTGAAAGCATCAGATGTCTCCTGCTCTTCATGAGAATAATAGAGCTTGGAGAAATGAGATGCCCAGACTTCAGGTGTAATATAGGCTTCAATCCTATTGGTATATCTATTATATCCCTGGGCAACAATATTCCAAAATCACCTTCCATCCCTATCCAAAACAGCCTGCCTCAGTTTTTCCCAAAGTCCCTGAGTATGTTTATGTCTCTCCCATTCGAGAATTTTCCTATATTTTTCTCTTTCAGTCTTTAGCAATTTAAAATCTGCTGCAGACTTATTTCTTTTCTTCTTATGCTATCTTAGTTTTCCTCCAAACTCTTTCTTTGCCTCTAGGCATACCGAATTAAACTAAGATTTTTTTTAAACTGACCTAGGATGGTACGTTGTTTTACATCTAGGTCCAAGTAAAGAATGAATAGTTTGTCAATTCTCCAAAATATTAAAGGGCTTACTTTTGTCCAGGACCAACTCATGAATATCACCTAAGACTCCTGTACTAATAATTTCTTTGAAACTAGCTTGCTGAATCAGCTTCCATCCAATCCTTCTCTTGTTTATGACTTCCAGACTCTCTTCCTGTTGTGCCTCACTCCCTAAAGTTCCAAAAGGGCATTTGATGTTAATTATAATAGCACAGTGTGCTGATTCCAATCTATCTGTGACCTCTAACTTTTGGATCAGCTTTACTGCTTACAAATTGGTCCAAACCTGATTAGGTGTTGAAGAGCCAGTAGGTCCTCTATACATTAAGGATCCAACTAGATCTCCCTGAGTTCTCCCATTTAAAATACAGAAATTTCTACTGGCAAAGCTTGCTAGCAATTCCCTATCTCTGAGGTTAGATTTTAGATCCTGAGCAGTCCTAGTATATGAGATATTTGAATTAATATTGTATGGATC
Source organism: Neoceratodus forsteri (assembly GCA_016271365.2). Lineage (NCBI taxonomy): Eukaryota > Metazoa > Chordata > Ceratodontiformes > Ceratodontidae > Neoceratodus > Neoceratodus forsteri. The sequence goes on from CM057453.1 coordinate 762,683,279, forward strand.
ATATCTGAATATACATCCTCCAAGAAATGAGAAGGAATTCTGGCATTAAAGTCTCCCAAAATAATTATAGGACAAGGTATACCTTTATCTGACAATTCATCAAGTGCCATTTTCAGATCCTGTATGAAAAGGTCAGCGGGATCAGTAGCTCTATTGCAAGGGGGAAAGTATATATTGCAGAGAATGATCTTCTCTTGTCCCTTGCTAATCATTAGAGCCAAAATACCCTCTGACTTAGTAGAAATGTTAGTGATCTGAAAATTTAGCAAAGTTTTGATAAAAAAAGAAATACCCCCTTTAAACCTTCTAAACTTTTAATCTTTAGTTGCTGGCAGAATAAAGACAGAATATCCAGCCAATTTGGGAGTTACATTTTCTGTACACCATGTTTCTTACAGTACAATAATATCAAAATTATTCAGAAATCTCACTACTTCATGGTCAATTATTTTAAGATGGATACCCTCAATATTTCATGAAAGTATAGAAAGGGCATCCACATCTTGATCCCCAGCTCCCTTATCCAAATCCAGCTGGCATTCAGAGTTAATTTGTTTGATATTATCTACAGGCTGCATTTGTCAGGCTTAATCAATAACTGTCAGCGGCAAGTAGGTATTAGGGTCAATTAGGTTTTCAAAGTCAAGCAGGGGGTTATCTGCCTCTAAGATTGATTCTGGACTTTCCTTAGTCTGTTTAAACCATGAAAAGACTTCACCCAAGTCTAACATGTTAACTAAATGTATTCTAAACAATCCAGCTTGCTGGCCAGAGAAAGCAAGCTGCTAGCTGTATGAGGATTTTTAAATGTGATATCAATCTGTGTTGTGGGCTCCAGATCTCCATATAACTTTATGTACTCCACCATGTTTCTGGAGATATAAAATCCAAATGCTCTTTTCAAGTGCAACAACAAATCTTCCCTAACTTTCCTGTGAGAATCCTTGAGGGAAACCTTCCACCAAAAGATAATTATGGTCCTACTCAGCCATACTTCTCTCTGCTTCAGTACATGATCCTCTATCACTCCCAAGATTTTTCTCTGTGCTATCATAGCCTTCTCACTCTGCACCTCCCTATGGAGAATCTCTTCTGGGGAAGGATAAAACTGTGTAGGAACCTCTATACATGATAGCTTCATGTTTAGCTTGGAATGTAGCACATACATTAATAAGTTTAGCCACCATGCTGTACTGCACGTTAGTCAAAGCAAAGTGGATCATGTCAGTAAAGGATTTTAATGATCCTCCCTTTATTTTTTCAGCAACTATAAATCTGAAGTAATTGTACTGGCTAACAATTTCTGCATGGTCCACTGATGAAAATAAATAGTCCTGATATTTGCTGTACAGTCTCTCAATATTTGATAAGCCAAACTCAAAGCTGCAATGTGGCATTGCTGCAAAATCAAAGGCAGATCAGTCAGAAAGTTCACCTGCAGGAAATCAGCTGTCCAGATGGTCACATAGCAGGCCAATGAATTGCAAAATTGCTGTTGTGCTTACTTCAGCTGTGCAATTAGCCAAAAGCAGTTTTACTGATTGGCTTCAATAGACAGTTTCACCCAGGTACTGGCTTCTAATCTTTTTTTTATTTTTGCCCTCTCAATCTGTACAGCTTCAACTGTTGTTAGACCACTTTCTGAAACATCTTAGACAACTCTGCCAACTACAAAAGTACATAATTTAATACTGTTATGGCAATGTGGTATTCAGGGTTGGACAGCTTCTTAAAGCAGTACTTAGCAATGGGATTTTTGATGGATGCATGCATAACTGTCTGTGATGTTATTTACCATAGTTATGGTTTACAATGACTATGCTGGGTATTGTGAAGCTCAGTGGGGGTTTTAAAATGTATTTTTGCAATGTAGTGAGTGAGTCAGTGTGATATGAGAGAGGAGATGCATTTAGGAGACTGTATTTCTCTTCCATTCTGGATCCATACTAAGCGCAGTCTGAATTTATGAAATTAAATGAAAAGGACATTTTTTGCGCTGCTGTTTCTTGCTGTCCATTTTAGAATTACTATCCCCATGTAGCCAACATGGGCAACCTTTTATAGGCACCGATTCATTGAATTTCAAATGTGTGTATAATGTGAGACTCTGTTTTAAAGAGAAGCACAATCTCATCTCTCTAGACATATGTACAGTCAGTGTCTCAGCCTGCTAATTGAGAAGGTTATACCCATCCCAGCCCCCAACAAATACATAAAAAAATGACAGACAGTAGGTTGCTTTGATGCTTTTATTGTAAACAAAAACTATGGTTTTCCCATTTTCTTGTACTAAAGAAAAAATGAACATGCTTTCAACGGTGAGGCTTTAAATCCATTATAAACACATTTTTTTATGTGAGACACTGTTTGGTGAGGAGGCAGATTACACTGAAGTTGTGCAACTTTAAAACTGAAATAATATAATATACACCCTATGTCAGAGAATCTCTCGCATTGCTTTGTTGGAGGGAGTCTACCAAACAAATAAAACATGCCATTTCTGTGAACAGCAGGGGAATACTGTTCATTATCAAGTACTGTTTTACTGAAAAGAGGTGTCAAGTTGAAAACATTGCTGTAACTGCAAAGCCGATTGGTTGGAATTTTGCAGATCAGTTTCATTGTTCAATAAGTGGAGCAAGAAGCCGAGATGTCTAGCTTATTAACTACTGGCTTGTTAAAGTTAATGGGTTGTGGCCTCAGGGGTGGGCAGACAATGTTTCTTTCCCATTCACTTTCATGTCCTGCTGTCTGAGTCTTAAATCTGAGTGATGACTGTAGTCATTGCTTCATGAACATGAAGATCCTCGTCGAAGCTGTCAGCATTACTGAAGCTGTAAAAGTGGTTATTTTGACTGTTGTGCGAAGCATTTGCCAGCACACCTTAGGGGGAAATATAGGTTGTATACTGCTTTCTGCTTATTGTTCTGTATTGTAAATGAGTCTATGACTCAAAGGTTGTAAATCCGATATCTTCAATAAATAAATAAAATAAATAGTGGCCAGTGCATGTCTGAGATTTGAAAACTTCAAAACTGTTTAACTTAAAAACAAAATAACTTTAAAAAAAAAGGCAAATCATTGGAACAAACAATGTAACAAACATGTAATTTTTCATAATTTAAGTCTGCCTAGTTTTTTATTCACTATCAATGAGCAAAAAAGACTGAAAATGGTGATTTTTATGTAATTTTATAAATTATTAACTTATAACCCACCAACCCAATTTTTGACAAAATTACCATAACATTAGCCCCAAGGCCTGAGACTGTACATGCAAAATTTCACAGTCCTAAGGGGCTAAGGCAGCTGAGATATAAGCTGTCAAAAAACCCTGTTTTGATGCTAACACTAATTCAACTTTAACATTCAGGGACTACTACGCCTGTGTAATGTATACGCATTGCAGAATACTGCATCAATGTATAATGTTAGGGTTACAAAGCCACAAAAGGAGGGAAATGTGGCATCAGGGGTTCTTTCAACCATAATGCCCTCTCCCAGCCCCTGGCTCTGTGGCCAAACACTCTGATGGCGTGGACTTGTTCCCAAACCCAGGTTGCTAGCATCATGAGCAGCAACTCTGCCACTATGCCAATGGGCTGGGCTTATATTAATACATTGCTTTATAAAGTGCTGTGTGATACAACTGTATTGCATGCCACCACCTGAACATCAGGACATTCTGTAATTCACTGCATATTACTTTACCTCAAACAAACCAGGCAAAAAGTCTTGAAATGATCGAGGAAACACAATTATAAACCCAACTCTTCAGTCATTTTAAGTTCACATTGGATTTCGTAGAAATGGACAGCAGTGGGACTTTTGCTTTTGTAATAACCTTATGAATGTCTGTGACAACAGCAGCATTTTGGGATTGCCCTTTCCAGCCCCACCCCCAAGTTCTTTCTCATTAAAATTTATCCTTGGCATAAACCTAATGCTCAAGCCAATTCCATGATCGCTTCTGACAGTTTAAGCTAATGTTTTTAGCCGGGCTCTCTGTTGCTGATTCTGGCTGCTGTGTTGCTGTGTACAGTTTCAGATGCTCGCTCTCTTTCTCCTTTGTCTCTTTCCAGTCATCATTACGGCTGACAGGTCGCACCTCTCAACCCATGAAGAAACAATAAGAGAAGAGACTTTATACCTTTGCAGCTCATTTTGATTCTTTTGCAATGTTCGGCACAAAAGGAATAAACCAGGGTACTGCAAATGTTTGCAACACCAGATATATATTCTGAAAACACTCTGTCCTGAGGGAAAGACAGATAAAGACTCACCAGTCTAACCAAGTAGGCCAGATCTGTCATCTGTTGGTCTAGTACGTAGGAGTCCAGAAGTCCTATATAATGTATAGAGTCATGTAATTGTGTATGGAAACCCATGCACACAGAAACAGTGTTCTGCTGCGGTAGTGACATCTCTACTGCAGCACTTTGAGTTTCCGTTGTGCTGCAGTAATTACGTCATGTTACAAACAAAACTGGCATCATATTCTCTGACCCAGAGGCATTTAGAGCCCCCACCCGGGGACAACAAGTGGATGAAAATGACAAATGGATTAACCAGAGTAGTAATGGGCAGGCTGGAGGTTGGCAGAGTCACTACCAAGAGGAGAGTCAATAGTGAAATAATAAAAACCTAAAATAAGTTAATTTCTTCTTCCTGAAGTGTACATTTTCCAACAGCAACACGAGTAGAGCTTTATGTCTGAATGCAGATCAAAGCAGAGAAAAGAAGAAGACTGAAATGTGTTTAAAAAATATCTGTTAATTCTTACTTTATTTATGTTTAAAAATATCTGTTAATTCTTACTTTATTTATGTACTTAGTAAACAGTTTAAAACCTAATGAAATGTGTGCCTTCAGAATGTATTGCTGCCCATACACTATACAGAATTAGGTATGGACAGACATACACTTCAAGACTGTGTTTCCAGTTTAGGGTTCTCATGATGACAGGGGTCTCTTGAGCTTCTCTCTTGATGTCATTCTGTTGTTTTGTCATGACAATCCTCAATGGAAAGACAGTCTTGTTGTGCATGATTGCCCGTGCATTATTTTATATATGTTTGGTAACTAGTGCAAAGCTAGAGGGTTGTTGGTTACAGCATTGGTGCGCGGAGGTACAAATTACATCACAAGCTGCAGACAGGATTCAGCACTCAGTCCACAAAAAAGGTATTATACATTGTAGCTCAGTGCAATAATTGAACTGCTAATTTTTAAAGTTAAAACAAAAATGGATAACGCATTACAGCCAGCATCACGAGGGAGGACCCACAAACAGACCAAAGTTTCAACTTGCTCCCCCTTGTGGACCACTATACATAGTCCACATAATTAAGAAAAGCAAGAAAAATGTGAATAAAACCAATTAAGCATTAATTTATACAAAAGTTATTCCACTTCTTACTTCTTATGGCTAAATTATCACACACAGCTAATTAATGTGGCCATAGGCTGTACACAAGAATCTTTAAAGAGTTAGTGAAACCAGAACAGGCAGACAAATAAATAACACAAATTTTAAGAAGTAGTCAGTTGTAACTTTTATTTCTGAAGTATTTTTTATTTTTCCTTTTGCTTATTGAAGTCTTCTATGTGATAATATTGTGCTGGATGTATGGAACAGCTCTTATCCTGGCAGCTAACATATCTATCTCTGCCCTCCCCCACACACACACACATTAACTCATCAGCATTGTGAGCTCACTGACAATTACCTCATTTACATGAGCTTTCTAAGATGGTCGGCACTCCCAACTAACTGGAATCAATGCCATGAAATTCGAAGAAATAGACATTGTAAACTCAGTTGGACTTGTGACCTGGTAATTTTTTCATTCCAGTTGCAATCATGTGGTTCAAAAGAATCAATGCTTGCAAACATAGTCACAAGCTTCATGTAAACTGTTGTGGTAAAGGAATAGTTTCTGAAGGCATGTGCATTCGTGACTTATTTTAGTGTGCATTTATGTGGTCCCTTCTGGCAACCAAAAATGTGATTCCGCATGTGCAAAGTACTGTATTTGGCACTTAACAACCTTTACACCCACAGATGCACATGTAAACTGAAGCACATCTTGTGAACCCGACCCAGCAGAATATGTAAACGAAACAGCACTGGAGTCGGGTCCACAATAATCGATCCTCCTTCATCGAAAGAGGAGGACATGTAAATGTAGTATATGACATTACAGGTGACTGACCTGGCAGCTACTGAGTGTCTGTTCCTAAGCAGCAATGATGTCACAGTCAGTGAGGTCACAATGCTGATGATTTAGTGGGGGGAATAGAGAAAGATATGTCAGCTGCCAGACAGAGTGCTGTCCCACATATCACACCTACTAACATCAGGTAAACAAACCTTATTTTTTTAATGCTCAGTTTTATTTTCCATAACTTTTTATACTTTACATTTGCAAAGTCTTAAAAGTCAAACTTGTGTTCCAGAAAAAAAAACCAACAACTCAGTTTTCTTTATTTCCCAGGAATATGTTCAGAGGCACATACAACACAAGCAGAGCATCCCCCCTTGGACAAAACAAATACAATGACGAAACAACCAAAAGTACATATGGCCATGTTTCAGAACAAGTTGGTGCCTGAATTTTGGCAAGACCCCTAGTCAGGGAACATTAAAGACTTGACATTTTTGCTTTTGTAATAGATATTTAAATGCTGGTGTGCAGTGTGTGCCTTTAGCAGTGGTAATCAAAATCCTTTTTAGGTAAACTTTAATAACTTAGCTATAAAGCACATACACGACATTAAAATGAAGGAAAGAAAAAAGGGAACAAACACCCACAAGCAAAACACTTACAGCAGAAAAAACATGAAAGTAAACTTTCTAATTACAATATGCATCAAAATTTAGAAAAATGAGAAGTAATCTCCGCAGTGCATGGTAGTAATTAATTCTGTGTAGAAGGCCTGGAGTTCCAGTAATGTTGTTTTAGCATTACAGCTCTTGAAACAAAATAAACAGAAACACTCAGATTAAATATTGATATGAAGGGCAGATGCACATGAAGTCTATTAAGGGAAGTTGGCATCTACCTTATGTTACAGGCTATACAAAGTTAATGGAAACAAACAGGACATGGCACCTCCCAAACTTTATATGCTTCACATTATTATTTTTGGAATGGGAAAGCAATAATTACTGGTTCCACCAGGTCCAATTATTAGGCATCAGTAACCTCAGCACATCCAATACAGCTACTTTATTGTTATGTGTATGAAATGAAAACAGATACAGTACAGTACAGAGTTTAAATCATGCTAGTTTACAAGATGAGGCAAGGCTTCTTCTTCCTGTGTTTTCTGACTTGTAAGGTAGCCCATGTGGCCATCTCAAAGACTTCCCAAACGCCATCCTTCGTCTTAGCAGAGCATTCCAAATAGCCAAAGGCACCAGTTCTGTTGGCCATTTCTCTGCCTTCCTCAGGTTTCTGCTTCATTTTTGTTGGCTCTCTCCTAGTATACTAATCATTCCTCAAGTCTTTTTTGTTTCCAACTAGAACACTAAGCACATTAAACAAACACAGGTAAACAAACTTCTAATTAAACTAAGGGAAAACAAAAAGTACCTTAGATATAAAAGGTAATGGTTGACTGCTTTTTAAAACTAATATTAGTTTGAGGCAGTATTCTAGCTCTTTAGTATTCCTAGCTCTACAATATGTTATATGTGGCGATTCAACAGCCATGTCCCTTCATTTTGGCTCAGCTCTCAAAATCCCCCCAGTTTTTAAAGATAATGGCGTGTACAGCATCTACAGAGTAAGTAGCTACAAAATTAGTTTTACTACTTTTCTCCTTGGTGTGGATCTGGCAGCTAATTGGGATTCTCTTGGCATGTTGTCTACCTCGTCCTTGACTGCCTAATAACATCAGTCCTATAACCCCATTCTTTAAAATGCACTTCCAAACTATCCACTACCCTGGTATACTCATTGTTCTCGGTACAGTTCCTTTTTCTGCATTTCAGTTGTCCTTTTGGGATGTTGGTTATGGTGTGGTGGAGGTGACATGCATAAGCCAGCAGCAGGGTATTTCTAGCCGTACTTTTACAGGAAAGGGTGGTGTGAATACTGCCATCCCTAGATCTACTGACCCACAAGTCCAAAAAATGTATCTTTTCTGCTCTCCAATTAACTGTGAACCTAAAACCTGAACTCTGAGATTCTAGATACTCCTTAAATTCCCCTAATTTGCTTGATGTGCCCAACCACACCTTAACACAATCATCAATACAGCACATCTAAAAATCAGTCTTGTCTCTAAATCCATTGGCCTCAGCATAAATAACTGACTCCTCCCTATAACCCATTGCCAAATTAGCATAGTTGGGGGCAAAACTTGCCCCCACTGCTGTGTCACTCAGTCATAAATAGAAAGAAGACATTACTTTCCAGTACCATCTTAACAATCTTAACCAACAATTTAGTAGGGGGTCTTTCTTATTAGCCCTGTTTTCCCCCAAAATAGCTTAAAGCTTTCAAACTAAAGTTATGTAGTATGTTAGTATACAGAGATTCGACATCAAAGGTAACCAACAGGTTAACTTCCTGAATGTATATCTCCTCTACCAAATTCAGTATATCCCTTGTGTCCTGTATGTAGGACCTCAATTTCATAACCAAGGGCTTAATATGGCAGTCAATATACTGGGAAAGAGGTTCAGTCAATAAGACCTGCCCCAAACTAATAGGTTTTCCTGGGGGGGGGTCCACCAGGGACTTTTGGACTTTAGGGAGAACATATATAATGGGTACAGGGGGTGTTCTACCTGTTGGAAACTGTTCACTTTATCAGCAATCCAGGAATTCTCAAATACCTTCTGAATCAAACTGTCCATCTTTCTCTTAAATTTTCAAGTTGAATCACAGCTGAGCTTTTTATAAACCCTCCTGTTGGAGAGTTAGCTCCCCACCTCCTTAATGTAATGAGAGCTTATCACTACAATACTGTCTCCTTTATCAGCAGGTTTTAATGTTAAATCCTGATTATTAACAAGACCTCTAATACCTTCCCTGTCAGCATTTGAAATATTATTAAACTTCTGTACATTATTGTTTTTGTAACAATGCTCAAAATGAAATTCACAAGCTTTAGGAAAGGTCAGTATGGTAGTGTTCATGGGCATTATAAAGGTTATATGCTTATACGGCACAAACATTTTTCTCACAGTTTCAGACACATTATGTTGGTGTTGAGAATACTGGGATTCAGATACAGCTGTAATATATCCCTCTACTTGCTGGGACCATCCATTCTCTGTGTGAAAGGAATATCTTAAATTTAACAGTCTCACAAATCTATTGGTTAAATTGGAAACATTTAGGTGGGGAACTCTCACGTCTAGATTTCTAGGTGGTGGAACTTTCCTATTGTAGTCAACAGAGAAAGATGACAGAGGTGGTGGAATTCTTATACGTAAGCAATAACCCACTCCAGGGTATGGAGTTATTGGGGATTAATCAACACCCTAGGTGCGTTGTGAGGCATGAGATTGCAGAGGTGATGGAAATTAGTTCCTGTGGGCTCCTGCTCAATTTAACCCTTGCTGTTAAGGTCCAAGTAAGTCTCAAATCTATTTATTCTAGTTGATGGGACAAAGCTAAGTCCCCTGTTAAGTACTTTTTTGTCAGCCTGTGTCAAGATGACCTCTGATAGATTAATCACATTATCCAATGAGATGCCCACCAAATATTATCTGTAATATCAGACATACAGGCAGCATCCTGCACATTCATCAATAACGATTCCTCCAGAATTGAACTTGCTTGTCAACCTCTCCATTGTTGTTGTAATTGTACCCTCTCCCTCCTTGACCACCTCTTGCCTGTCCTTGTCCTCCTCTTTTGACTGCTGTAAATTCCTAGGGCTTCTCCTGGGTAAGGGCAGGTGGAGAGGGGATCTTCTTCAATAAAAACAGTAGACTGACTATCAGAGTCTACAGAACTACCCTCACCACTTGGTATGCCATTATTAGAGTCAATCGTTTAATACTGGTTTATGACGCTTAGCCCAAAGACTTTATTATTTAAATATTCCTGCTCATCTCTCAAAAACTCTTTTGTTTTCTAGCTTTAGTAATAGTATCACATTTTTCAATGGCCTCCTCTAGACATTTTTTTGTACTGTCAAAAGTCAGGTGAATTTGTGAACTGCTGAAGCTGTTTCCTTTTTCTACAGCTCTGCAGTCTTTCATCCTGTAGGCATTTTGAGTCAAGTAGAATACACCTAATTAGACCAAGAGAACCAGCATGTAACTCCTCCCTCCATTCCTGAATGAAGAAAGAGCTTTCTGTTCCAAACACTGGATTTAATAACCGCCTTAAACCTCTTGGTCATCTGCTAACATCTAAATATGCCTGCATATTTTTTTTGTGCCAAAATGTTATCCACACTGTAAGCATGAGTCTCACATAAAACTGAAATGCTTTCTTCATAGTTAACAGCTCCCCATGCTGACTCGTTGTAGTGCCAAATGTCCCCTGTGTACTGCTGACATTGGGAACTAAAAATGCGGCTGAGTCATTGGTATTTGTTAAAATGAAAGTGGAAAGACAGAAAGGTACCTCCCTCTAAGAAGAGATGTGAGATGTTACTACTCCTTGGCTCCTCCATAGTCTTCCGTAATTGCGTTGTATTTTTTCCTCCACCATATCTTACACACGGGACATGTGAACTCACCAGAGCACCACCCCACAGACACTGATGCTGGCTACAGTGCTGGTGCATGGAGTTCCAATTTACATCAAAGCTGCAGACAGCACTCAGCACTCAGTCCACAGCGATGGCACTGTAGTCTGTACCTCAGTGCAATAAGGGTCCTGCCCTATGAGACTGGCTGTAATGTGTTGTTGGTTTTTATTTTGTTAACTGTAAAATGAACAGTTCAAACCCTGAAAAAACTGAGATGTTGGTTGTGGACCCAGGTCACTGGGGGGGCGGGTTTGCTGACTGGGTCACCTTCAGGTCTTTGGCTTGGGGGGACCCAGCTGGCAACCTCAGACTGGGTGCGGAACTTGGGTGTTATATTTGATGACTGTCTGACCCTTAAATATCTTAAATATCAGGTGTCAGCTGTTGTCAAAACTTCCTTTTACCATCTGAGGAATATAGCCCGAGTGAAGCATCTGGTTCCTGCTGATGACCTTCCAACGTTGGTCCACGCCTTCGTTACCTCCCACCTGGACTACTGCAATGCCCTGTACCTAGGGCTATCGGGGGTGGATATCCGTCGCTTGCAGTTAGTGCAGAATGCAGTGGCCAGGTTTTTGACTGGTACGTCAAGGACCAGTCATATAACGCCTGTCCTCCATGGACTGCACTGGCTGCCAATACAGTGGCAGATTACCTTCAAAGTCAGTCTTCTGACCTATAAGGTCCTACACAATCAGGGACCTAGTTATCTGCAAGATCTTCTTCATCCCTACTGTCCTTCCCATCAGCTCTGATCCACCAATGATGGATTGCTAGAGATTCCCAGGGTTCGTTTAAAGACATCTGGGGCAAGATCATTTAGTTTTACGACCCCAACCCTGTGGAATTCTCTACCTCATCGGGTGAGAGATTGCCTGACTGTCCAAAGTTTTAAGATGGCCCTAAAGACGTATTTGTTTAGTTTGGCATATTCAGATTTTTAAATATATTTATTGATTGATTTTAGGATTTTGTTTTAATTTTATGGATTGATTTGTTGTAAAAGCACCTTGGTTTTGGAAAGGTGCTTTTTAAAAATAAAGTATTCATTCATTCATGCATTTATTGCACTGAGCTACAGTGTATAGTGCCTTCTTTGTTGACTGAGTGCTGAATCCTGTCTGCAGCATATGTCTGGCAGCTAGCAGATTTTCCTGCATCATGGTAATGGCAGATATACTGCTTGGAATACACATTACACACACACACACACACACACACACACACACACACACTCATGTTGATATCAATAGACCTGACATTTGAGATAGTGTCATCTAGTGGTCAGAACAAAGGCTTGGAAACCCAAAGATTAGAATATAGCATCCCACCACAGTTACAGGCTTGCTGTGTGACCAGTGCTCCACTTCACTCAACTGTAGAAATGGGCAGAAGTAGAACCTCACTGGAAACAAGATGTTGCATCTCAGCTTGGCGTTCCTGGGTAAATGGAGTAACTAAATAAAAATTAAAAAGATATGGAGGGGTATTGTTAGATTTTGGCTTGCGCTCCAGATACTATAACTGAGGCAGTGAGGTCTAGTAGTTAGAGCACCAGCTTGGGAACCAGGTTCAAACCCCACTAGAATCAAATACTCACTGTGTGACCTTGGGCAAGTCAGTTTCTCTCAGTCCACGCAGATGTGGAAATGGGTTGAAGCATGGCCTCAATGGAAATGAGATATTGTACCTCAGCTGGGCTTTCCTAGGTACAAGAATTTGTAAAAATAATAATAAAAATGTGGGCCCAAACCTTTTGCTGAATACCACTGTTTCAATTCATCCTTTTACACCAGAGAACAAAAAATATTGACAACTTACATATGGTTTTATATTTCTCAGATCTTTTGTCGCTCTAACACCTTTGCCAATATGCTCCGTGTGTCAATGTGTCTTCTATGTATTACTGAAAGCCTGTGATTGGGGGTCCTACTACAGGCATTGGATGGTACTGCTGCTGCTGCCACTTTTGCAGTCAGTATCTCAACCTTATTTTTTTCATTGTAGGATAGTTAAGCAGCTCACCCCAGTTTTGAATAAGTATCATTAGGCCCATTAATTGAAGTTGCCCTAACCAAGAAGGAGTAGGAGTAGGAGTTACAAATGCCATGAAATCTGTTACCCTGTTGATTGGGACCTTTTTTTCCAGTTGTACAATCGGTAACACTTAAGTTTCCTTAACTAGCTGGCCGGGTGGCACTGAGGGTTGTGGCACTGGACGCCACACATTGTACCACACCGGTGACCCAGATTCAGGAACAAGCTCAGGTCATCGGGGGTCAGCAGGGGCAGGAGAGGATTGAGCATCTGGAGGACTGCTCTCTTCCCTTGGGGTGGGTGGGTTGTGTCTCCCACTGTCTGGCAACTTCCAGTGGAGACTAGGGAGATCGTGATTTGTGGGACCACCGTTGCAGGGTGGAGGTTGTGGTGGATGTCCTGCAGGTGGGTGCAGGAGTGCGCCCGTTGTTTGCTGGATATCAGTGCATGTCAACACCTCTGGGGAACCAGAAACTAGGAAAGTAGCCTTGCACCTGGGTAGGTGAAGGCAGGGCCCATGGACAGCATCCCACATTCACCGCCGGATCCATCACGTCTGACCTCTGGCTCCTCTCCTCACTCCGGCGGCCCACTAGATTCTTAGATAAAGTGCCAGAGAAGTTGGCGGCCCCACCTCAAGGATTCAGAGCTGGGGGGACAGCTTAGCCAGGTGATGGTTGCAGGAGAATCCTGGGATGGAGGTACGGCCATTGTGGGTCTCAGGCTGAGTGGGATAACATGTTGGTCCCAGAGCCCTAGCAGGAGAGAGACCTATGGGACTAAAGAGGAGGGGGCATAAAGAAAGTTCACAAAAAAAGGTTTCCTTAACTACACTGTAGTTACAGTGTAACCGCATCGTAACTGCAATTGCAATGTAGTTACATGCAGCAAGCATGTAACTACAGTGTAACTACCCCTGTTGCATGTAATTAATGACCAACTACTCCATAGTTACATTGAAACTGACACTTAAAATGTGACCATCCCAATACCTTGTAATATGTGGATTGTTACTTTCCCATAAGGAAAGTGTGACATTCAAATCTCATGATACTGAGCCATTGATGTGGCATCAGGAATTGATGATACCACTGTTCTGACGTCAGATAGGTGGTATTGAGTTGGAATGTTTGAATAGTCCCATATGTAGCTCCCTTTTTGCCTGCCGTACCAACTTTACTGCCCAGATGGGTTGGTCTGGCCCTGGGTGACTAACGTGTCTAGGGCTGTACTGATGCTATGGCTCACTGCATCCCCTTGCAAATAAATCACTGTAACATAACAGACTCTCCAGCTGATCTTCACTCAGAAACAGTTAATGATGACACTTACACTGGACACCAGAGTGACTGTTTAAAAGTGTCGTAGAACTCATTCAGGCCAACATTGAGGACTGGCACTCCCAAATTGCATACTAACATAGTAAAATGCCAGAAGAGGAGGCGTAATGGCCTTTCATGTCAGCACCTGCACTGGGGACAGATTTCGCTGTCCCCCCCTTCCCTTGGGTTACACTGTCCCCAGTTCCATATGTTCCCCATGTATCAGACCTTGTCAGCTTCACCTTCCCCCTGTACCTGTCCCATCCCCTCTTAAACCCCTCCACAGTCTCTGCTTCCACCAGCCCCCTGAGCAGCGCATTCCATGGTTCCACCACCATCTCAGTGAAATAACACCTCCTACTCACTCCCCTGAGTCTGCCCCCTTCCAGCTTACACTCATATTCTCTCTTGCCCCACCTCCTTCCTCCAGAGCACCCCAACTGGGCCCCCTTATTAATCCCTTTATGTACTTGAAGACCTCTATCATGCCCCCCCATGCCTCCTCTCTTCCAGGGTGTACATGTTGAGCTCCTTGAGCATCTCCTTGTAGGTCCTCTCCCCCAGGTCCCAGATCATTTTGGTTGCCCTCCTTTGTACTCACTCCAGGAGTGCAGTGTCCCTCTTTAAGAGTGGTCTCCAAAACTGCACAAGATACTTGAGGTGCGGCCTAACCAAGCAGTTATACAGAGGAAGGATCACTTCCACCCTTCTGGAGGTAACCCCTAGCGATGCATCCCAGCATCCTATTTGCTTTGGCTGCTGCCCTTCTACAGGTCTCTGAGTTGTTCATTTTGACATCTACCACCACCCTCAGGTCCCATTCACCCTTTGAGACTTGTATTGTGTCTCCCCCCAGGGTGTACCCTTGGCCTGGATTTCTTACTCCCAGGTGCAGAACCCTGCATTTCTCTGAACTGAACTTTGGTTTCCACTTTCCCAACCACCTTTCAAGAGCCTCCAGGTCCTCCTGCAGGGCCACTCTCCCCTCCTCCTCATCCACCACCGCACTCAGCTTCAAGTCATCTGCAAAGAGACTCATTTCACTCCTGATACCCTTCCTTATGTCTGAGACATAGGCGTTAAACAAGAGTGGCCCCAGCACTGACCCCTGGGGAACCCCACTAGTGACCCTCCTTGGAGATGAGGCTAGCCCTCAACCACCACCCTCTGAGTATGCTCCAAGAGCCAATTTCCTGTCCATCTTATCAACTGCATCCCCACCCTCATTTCCTCCAGCTTAGCCAGCAGGCCATTGTGGGGTACCAAATCAAACGCCTTGCTGAAGTCTAGAAAGAGGGCATCCACCAGCCTACCCTAGTCCAGGGCACTCGTCACCTAGTCATAGAACTCCACAAGGTTTATCTGACATGATCTTCCTGGGATGAAGCCAAGCTGCCTATCGTCCAGATACCCAGTTTGCCCCAGTACCCCCCTATCCTTTCCTTGACTATACCCTCCATCACCTTGCCCACCACTGATGTGAGGCTAATGGGCCTGTAATTCCCCACCTCCTCTCTTGATCCCTCCCCTTGTGGATGGCACGACATGGGTCACCCTCCAGTCTCAGGATACCCACCCCATCTTCAGAGAGATGTTGAAAAGCTCTGCTGGAGGGCTGCCAGGACATCAGTCAGTTCCCTCAGCACCCTGGGATGTATTTCATCTGGCCCAGGTGTTTGCTCCATCTGAAGGGACCTTAGGGCTTCCCTCACTTTCTCTACCAGGACTTTAACCTCCACATCCTCCCACTTTGCTCCCTGTACTGCCACCTCCCACCTGACAGTGGTGGCCACTCCCTTTCCCCAGACCTGTCAGGGCTCCCGATCTCTACAGGTCCCACCCCTTCCTCCAGTTTGCCCCTTCTCCCCCGCAAGACGTAGTCCCTCCATCCCCCCTGGTAAAAACATAGAAACATAGAATTTGATGGCAGATAAGGACCGCTGGCCCACCCAGTCTGCCCATTTCCCTACCTAATGGATAAGCTGCAGATCCTAGTTAAAGAGCAGCCTACTTCTTCCTACCCCCACCCCCTAGAATTGCCTTATGACTGTCCCATGCATGCTTGAATTCCACCACTGTTTTTGACTCCACAACCTCCTCCGGAAGGCTGTTCCATGCATCCACAACCCTCTCTGTGAAAAATACTTCCTTAAATTACCTCTGAGCCGCCCCCCATCTACAAATTTTGACCCTCTTGTTCTTGCACCTCTTTTTGAAAGATGCTACCCTCTTGGACTTTGTTGATTCCCTTGAGGTACTTGAAAGGTTTCTATCATGTCCCCCTCCCTCCTTTCCTCGAGGCTATACATATTAAGCTCCTTAAGTCTCTCTTCATATGCCTTCCGGTGCAGACCCTGCACCATTTTAGTTGCCCTCCTCTGGACAGCTTCCATCCTGTCTATGTCTTTTCGGAGATTAGGTCTCCAGAACTGCATGCAGTACTCCAGATGGGATCTCATCAGTTGTCTGTACAGAGGGATAATAACTTCCTGTTTTCTACCGGTGATGCCTCTCCCTATGCATCCCAGTATCCCCCCATCCCTCCTTGCTGCCCTCTCACATTGCTTGCCCACCTTTAGGTCATCTGATATGACTACCCCCAGGTCCCTTTCCATCTTTGTTGTTGTTAGTAACTCACCCCCATTGTGTACTCTTCCCTGGGTTTTGTTTCCCAGGTGCATTACCTTGCACTTCTAGCATTGAATCTAAGCTGCCATACATTTGACCATTCCTCTAACCTTGCCAAGTCCCTTCTCATCCTTTCCACCCACCTTGTGCATCAACTCTGTTGCAGATCTTTGTGTCATCTGCAAAGAGACATACTTTTCCTTCCAGTCCTCTGCAATGTCACTTATAAAGACATTGAAGGACCACGATCCTAATACTGAACCCTACTGGTACCCCACTAGTAACCCCCTTTCTTCAGAGTGGACTCCATTTACTATTACTCTCTGTGTCCTATTCTCCAGCCAATTCTTTACCCAGGCTGTCATCTTGGGACCCACTCCCAGGCTGGCTAACTTGTATATTAATCTTTTGTGTGGGACTGTGTCAAATGCCTTGCTAAAGTCTAGGTAGGCCATGTCCACAGCCCCTCCCTGATCTACTACTTTAGTCACCTAGTCAAACAAATCTATCAGATTCGTCTGGCATGACCTTCCCACTGTGAATCCATGCTGCCTTGGGTCCTGTGCCCCTCTGTCCTCTAGATACTCGACAATTCTTTCCTTCAGAAGTAATTCCATCATTTTCCCTACCACTGAGGTTAAACTTACAGGTCTGTAGTTTCCTGCTTCTGCCTTGCTCCCATTTTGTAAAGGGAATCACATCTCCTTCTCCAGTCCTCGGTACCACCCCATCCTCCCATGATTTGTTAAAGAGGGTAGTCAGTGGTGTCACTAGTTCTACTTTAGTTCTTTTAGAATTCTGGGATGAATCCCATCAGGCCCCATTGCTTTATCCACCTTCAGTTTTAAGAGTTCTTTCAGAACCCTTTCTTCTGTAAATGAGCTGGTATCGACTTCTGTATCCAGAGTGTATCTACTGTTTGTTTTAGGTACCTCCCCCTCTTCCTTTGTAAATACTGAGCAAAAACATTTGTTTGGTGTATCTGCCTTTTCACAGTCACCTTCTGCCCACTCTCCCTCCCTTTTATTAAGCCTCACTATCCCTCCCTTGGTCTTCCTTCACTCCCTGATGTACCTATAAAAGGTTTTACCCCCCTTCTTAACTGAGTTGGCTATCTTTTCCTCAGTTTGGGCCTTTGCTGTTCTGACTGTCTTCCCAGCTTCCTTTTGCTTTAACTGATACATTTCTCTGTCCTGCTCCTTCTGTGATTCCTTGTACTTCCTGAATGCTTTCTTTTACTAACATACTAACATACTAAAATGCCAGCAGAATAGGCCTAATGGTCTTTCGAGTCTGCTCGATTGGTCAGCCCCCACCCTGGGTGCTGACCTTGCTGCCCCCCTCGCCTTCTCTGGCTTCTCCCTTCCCAGTTCCAGATATTCTTGCTGCATTGGATTTTGCTTCCAGAACTCTTCCGCTGTACCTGTCCCAGCCCCTCTTGAACCCCTCCACCGTCTCTGCCTCCACCAGCCCCCTAGGCAGTGCATTCCATGGCTCCACCACCCTCTCAGTGAAGTAGCACCTCCTCCTTTCTTCCCTGAATCTTTCCCCCTCCAGCTTCCACCCATGCCCTCTAGTGGCCCCCTCCTCCTTCCTTTTTCTCTTGAACCTTCACTGCCACTTCCTTTGAGAACCATAGTGGTTTCTTACATCGCTTCGTTTTATTTGCTTCACACAAAGGCTTGTTACCTCTGTGATGGCAGTTTTATTATTCCCCATTGTTCTTCCACCCTCCTTCCTGCCCATTTGCTAGTGCATTCCTTAGGCACTCACCAATTTGGCAAAGTCAGCCCTCCTAAAGTCCAGTACTTTTGCCTTTGTATGGCTTGACTCTATTGCTGTGTTTATTGTGAACCATACTGTTCGATAGTCGCTAGTTCCCAGATGGCTACCCACTTATACATCTGTGATCCTCTCTTCATCTCCATTTGAGAGAACCAGGTCTAAGATTTCTCCCTCTCGAATGGGCTCCAATACTAGTTGTCTAAGGCATGCCCCCTGTAGGGCATCTAGAATAACCCCACTCTTCGAAGTGGATGCTGCAGCTGCACTCCAGTTAACATCTGGCATATTCAGATCACCCATCAGCAATATCTCCCCTTTTCTGCCATTCTAAGTATACTTTCTATCATTTCCTTGTCCATTTCCTCCCCTGAGAGAGGTCTATATATAACCCTGTGCAGATTGTGGTGCCATTGCCGGTCTCCAAATTTACCCACAGTGCTTCTTCTCCTCCCTGTTTTCCCTTTTGTTCTGTTGCTTTGATTCCTTCCCTTATGTAAAGAGCTACTCCTCCTCCTTTACCCTCCCTGTACCTCCTGTAGATAGTGTATCCTGGTATGTTTACATCCCAGTCATGGTTTTTGTGTACCATGTTTCTGTGACTGCCACGATATCCCGATGTTCCTCCTCCATCAAGGCCACTAATTCAGGAAGCTTGTTACTCAGACTACAGGCATTGGTACTCATTGCTCTCCATTTTTTGATGGCTTTACCTTCTGTTGCAGCATCCTGACCTTTCTACCTCGGTCTTTTTCTCATTTAGTACCCTGTTTTGTAGGGAGGCTGGATTTTCCTGCTGCTTATCAGTGCCTCCCTTGACTAGTTTAAAAGCTGCCAATGAAGCATTTAAACCGATTGCTCAAAAGACTTGTTCCTTCCTGGACAGATGCAGACCATCCTGCCAGTATAGGCTGGTGTCCTCCAGGTGGAACCCCAGTCCCCAATGAAGCCAAGCCCTGTGCTCTACACCATTTTTTCAACCATTCATTAAACTGCATGGTGCAAAGTACCCTCGCCTCACTCATGTCATTGACAGACAACACCTCTCAGAAGGATACTGTGTGTGCTACTTGTCTTAGGCCCCTCCCCAATTCTACAAAGTCCTTCTGCACTGCTCTAATCTCATGTTGAGCCAAGTCATTTGTCCCTAGGTGGACAATAACATCCAGCTCAGACTCCCGTGCAGCTGTTCTCGTGATCCCGAGGATGCGCTTCCTGTCCTTCCAAGCCATGGCACCAGGCAGGCACCTTACTTCAGTTTTCCCTGCTCCCCCCAGTTCTATCCCCCTAATAATTGAGTCCCCCACCAGGAGCTGCTACCTTTCCCTGTGGTGTCCTCTGCCTCCTTCCCGTGGGCCTCCCTTGTGACAGTTGTCCTCAGCCGCCTTAGTCTCCTCTGCGGGTGCATCCATAGGGAGCTATGCTCCCCAGAATGGTGTATGGATTTTGGAGTGGAACAACTGACTGGTGTGCCTCTGTTCCACCATCCTCACCTCCTGAGCCCACTGTGGTCCAACTGCTGTGTTTTCTTCGCAACCTCTGAGGTAGTGGTTGTGGCTCTGGTGCTCCCTGGATGGGAGAGGTTCCCTTCCTACCGTCCAGTGTGGCCTAGGGGAAGGTTCTCTTACTACTGTCCAGTGTGACCTGAAGACAGGCAACTTCCTCCCTCAGGGCAGAGAGTTGTCTGCAAATAGGACAGCATCTCAGCCTCCAGAAAGACTCCTGGAAGACTGCTTCCCCACAGCCATTACATTGCACTACTCCCCACATGTTTATCTACTTTTTGTGTGTGTGTGTTTGTGTGTTTGTGTGTGTGATTGGTTTGTTATATAGAAATATATATATTTTACAATGTGTATGCTTATATTGTCAGTGCAGTGTGCTAGAGAGGATATGACAGTGATATGCACCTTGCACTCTTGAGGAAATGATGTCAGAACCCCAGGTATAAAGGAACTATTTCCAGGGGTGGGTGGGGTGAGGGTGGGAAGGTTGGGCCTAAACTGTGCCCTCACAAAACAATCAGCTAAGAGCTCTGACCCACTGCTGCGATGAGTACCTTCTTGTCAGCAAGATGCCCTACACAGCAATTTGACAGAGAAAATACCCTGCTAATCAAAACAGAGAAAAATCCAGACATCCAAGTCAGACACAGGTAAACCTCCCCAGCCCTGAAACAGCCTGGTGGTTTGTGCTCTGAAAGCAGTCAGCCCCAAAATAAGTCAGCTGTGCCTTAAACTCTTCCTGCACTGAAAATCTTAAGAATTGTAACAAACATAAAGCTAGATCCACCTCCCTCTGTTGCTTGAAAGACTGTCTTTTCCTGATAATTCTAAGTTCCTTATTTCACCTTTCAGTTAGAAGTAGCCTCCACCTGCAGAATATCTGCTACAAACCAAAGACAATTGTAAGGTTCACCTCCCTCTGTTGTGAGCACAACTTGCTTTCTTGCAAATCCTATGTTCAGTATTGCAGCTTCCAGCCAGAGGTAGTTTCAGTTGAAGAATATTGGCTGTTACCTGAGGCAAAGTACTCATTTAGAACCTTGGCCTGCTCCCCTGCCTCCTGTGCCCATCCCTCCCATGTCCTTATCCTGCTGATCTGTCCCCTCACTTTCCTTTTGTACCCTATGTATCTAAAGAATCCCTTGTCCCCCCCTCGTGATCTCCCTGGCCAAGGACTGCTCCTTCCTTGCATTAGTTGCTCTCACTACCCTGGTGACCCTCCTGGCCATCAGCTCATACTCCCCTTGATCCCTTTCACTCCTTGAGTGCTTGAAGTGCCTATAGGCTATCTTCTTATCTCTCACCACCTCCTGAACCTCCTGGGTCCACCAGCAGGATTTTCTGGCCTTACCAAATTTTCACTTCTCTCTTGTGCAGGATCTGGTAGCCTCCTGTACTCTCCTACTAATGATCTCCCACCTGCTGTCAGCATCCAATGCAGGCCTTATCCAGCCCAAACAGTCCTTAAGGATCCTTCCCATCTCCCTGAAATCTGCACCCCGAAGTTAATTACTACTGTCTTTGTGCAGCTTTCCTCCCTCCCAGGGCAGGAACAACCAGACTATTGCATGATCACTCCCCGCCAATGGATCTCTCACCTCCAGGCCCTTAATCTGGTCACTGTCCGCCAGGACTACATCCAGTGTCCTGGCCTTCCTAGTTGGCTCACCAACCTGTTGGGTCAGGAATGCGTCCTGGAAGACATCCAGCAACCTCTGTTCCATGGCCATTGGGGACATCATAGTCCCCCAGTCTGTTCCTGGCATGTTTAGGTCCCCCAATACCACTACCCTTCTCTTCCCCAATCTACAGTGGCCCTCAACATTTGCCACCAAACTCTCTTCCAGAACCTCCACCAGTGCAGGGGTCTGTATATCACCCTGACCTTTAGTCTCCCCCTACGTCAGCAGGATGACTCCAATTGCCTCCACGTTCCCCTCCTTGTCCACCCCCAATACCTATGCCATTTTGACTAACAGTGCCACCACCACCCCCTCCTCCCTTCCCTCTGTCCTTTCTGAACATAGTGTAGCCCTCCAGGTTTAGGTCCCATTCATGCCTTTTTGTGGCCCAGGTCTCAGTGACTGCTGCCACATCTATTGCCCCTCAATTAGGATTGCCTGGAGCTCAGGCATCTTATTTCCTGTGCTCCTGGCATTTATCAGAACCACCCTCCATCCCTTTCCCCTCCTCCCCCCCTTGAGCTCCCGTTCAGCAGCTCCTGTACCCTACCTGTTGGCCTATTTCTGTATTCCTCCAGCCCTTTAGAGGACTGGAGACCACGTCCCTCTTTTATTGTACCACCCAGAACAGCCCCTTCCTTGGTGCCTCCCCCTTCATAAGTTTAAACCCCACCTTTCACTGATGAACCCAACTAGTTTCAGCTTAGGATTTCCCTCCCCTCCAAGTTAAGGTGGAGCCTGTCCCTAGTGTACAGCCCCTTATCCTCCCAGGTTGCTCTCCCAGTCCCCCACAAGACCATACCCCCTTGCCTCACACCACTACCTGAGCCACTGATTTCTCTCCCTAATCTTCTGCTTGTTCTCCTCACTAGCCCTTGGCACCAGCAGGATTTCTGAGAAGGAGATCAAACAACCTATGGAAAGGCATACCCTGGCCAACTCCTGAAACCTTGCCTGTATCTTTAATTCACTATTCCCATTTATGTCATTTGTAACCAGGTGCACTAGTATGTCCAGGGTCCCCCCACATTCCTTTGTCAGTGAATACACCTCATGCTTGGCCTTGTGGGCCGTCAGGCCTGGGTGGCATTTGTTTTTTGTTGGACAGGTTTTACCTTCCCCCGTCCTTCCCACTTGATGCCTCTGATCATGGAGTCCCCCAACAGTAGTACTCTAACCTCCCCCTTGCCTCCATGCTCAGACCACAGGTTCCCCCTTCTACTGGTCTCTCCCCACAACTGGCTCCTCGCACCTCCCACAATCTGGGTGTCAAAGGTAGCCTCCTCACCATTGTCACTGGCCCCCCTCTGCTCCTGTCCTTTCTGTATCCCTGTCCCCACCTTTGACTAAGCCATCCACCCTATCCATTTGCCTACTTTGTTTCCTCCTCACTATCATCCCATATATGTTCTGTGTCTCCCTACCTGCTGTGTCCTCCAGTCCATACCCACAGCCTACTCCTTGTTCAGCTGACCCTTCTCCTTTTTCTGCCCTCCCAGCTCCCTTCCCTCAGCCTGTCTGGGTCCCCCCATGTTGCTCCCCATTTCTGGTCCCTGCCTCTTGCTCCCTCCTCCCTTCCTATCCACACCTGCCCTCGCTACATCTCCCCCCCACACTCTCCTCCTCTACCACCAGCTGTAGAGGGTTAAAATGATTTGTGAGCCTTAGACCAGACCCCAGTGCCCCCTATCCCTTCCACCCATCTCGGTTCACTCTGAACACCCCAGATGCCTGCCTGCCTGCTGCTTTGGAAATTGCCACCATTTGGGCCCCCCTGCCAGGGTTCCTATGGGCCTCCTGAGTACTCCCTTCTCCTCCCTTAATGTGAGTACCCCCTCTACTCCCCCCAATGTGGGAGGCCTCAGCACCTGGTGCTTTCACATAGGTGACCCCTTGCCCCCTATCTCTCCAATCTGCCCTGTCCTCCCCCCAAAACCCCCAGCTACCTACTGATCTCCCCAGCCTCCTCCCTAAGCTGTGCCAGCTGGTAGCACACTGAGCAACCCCCAAACTTCAAAGCCCACTCCAGTATCATGGCCACACCACACTCTGCACACCCAACCACCCTCCCAAAGATGCCTGCTCTAGTGATGTTTGGTCCCTTCCCCATCATCTTAGCAGTCCTTTTAGGTCAAAACAACCCCACCAGGTTACCCAGTGGTCAGAGCTGCAAGTGGCTCTACAGATTTTCAGTACTACCAGTGCCTATACCTAGACAGTCCCCCACACAGCATGCAATTTAGCTTAAACAGTCCCCACCCAACTTACAAGGTGGCAGTCCAGCATCCACTGAAATTTGTCCCAGGCCACTGTCCCTTTACTAGGCAGGTCACTCCTATCTCCTGACTCCTTCCCCACTAGCTATTTAATAGAGGTTGGGGCCGGGGTTGTGGGGGTGGGTCCCAACTACAACTCCTTTGGTGCAGTTTAGGGCAGGGGCGAGTTTAAATCCAGTGCCCTGCTCTCTGATTGGGCCTCTCCTGCTGCAGTCTGTTTCTTCCCAGCAGCCCTGCTCCAGCCCTGGCCCACCGCCATATCATGGCCTCAGTCACAATCAGCCTTATCAGTTCACAAAAGTTTAAAAAAGAGGTAGTGCACATAAAAGGGTGGATCTTCAAATATTTTTATTCAGCAACTTATGCATAAGATAAAGTGCTAATGTGCGGTAAACTAAAGTGCAACGCTACAACAAGACTGGTAACTAGTTGGACACCAGCAACTACCCCTACGTATCAGAGTCCACTACTCTATCTTCATGGGGTGGAGTCAGTGGGCTAATAGGGCCTATAATTGGAGCCTTCTAATTAAGCTCCACAGATGTTTAAAGCTGAACAGCTCAATAGTATCAAAAAAATAAATGTTAAGCTGCTCAGTAATAGCAGCTTCCACTAAATAATAAAAGTGCATCAATGAAAATAAGTGTAGGCATACAGCCCAAATTACATTAAGAACACATTGTTGAGTCACAGATCAGGATATAGTGGATTAAATAAATTTGCTGAATTCACAAATTACATAAATCACAATATGATACTTAACTGCTTGAATTTCCAGAACTTAAAACCCTTAGCTTAATCAATATCATCTACACACATAGAAATTTTAATTGATAACACTACACTATTGAAGTACTGTGCATTCTGATACACTTATCATGGCATTCAAAACAGGAAAAAATGTATTATTTCTTAATCAGTTTACACAGTGTGACAAGGTTGAATAAGACCTTATCCCATTTGTTACACAGAAAGAGTTAAACACAATAATCTGTTCTGTCCTCTCCTTTTCTGTCTCTTGTCTGTCTGGTTGGCCAACCTAATGTTCTCGTGAGACCTAGGAATTGATCACTCAGATGGTCTAGCGATTCTCCACCTCCCGCTATCTCTATGCCTTCACTTGCTGTTTCTGTCTTTTCTTTCCTCTTGTGTGTAACCCCCTGTTACCCGGGGTTACAAGAATCCCAGTAAGACCTAGTGGTAGGTAGGGAAGGCAGCTTGTGAAACTCCAGTTAAATGGATTTCACACTGTCTCACTCTGTTCTCAGTCTCAGCTGAGACTGAGGGATGACATCCTTTTTTGAACTGTCGCAGCTGCATAAGCCACACTGGAATGTTGCAGCTGGAGGTTAGAGTAGAACATTGGGGAATTTTGAAGTGAGTTCAGTAGAGTCTGTGCAGTCTGAGAAGAGGTGCTCTGCCGTAAGCAGGCCCTCAGAGCTCTAAGCTCTGTCAAAGAGCTATTTGTTTGTTGTATAGGTGTGTGTTCTTACCTGAAGAGGAACACAAGAAGAGCACATTGAAGTGGTAGAGACCACTTTCAGTGGTTCAGGGCCCCATCCCTGAGAGGATGGGGGAAGGTATCAGCCTGTTTCCAGAGGCAACTCCCCTGGTCCAGCTAAGGAAAGAAAAGAAGCTACCTGATTTCAGTTCATGCTGAAGCACCAGAAGTTCTGGACGAGATTTCTTGGATTAGAAAACACCTGTGGGGCACCTGAAACCAAGGGGTGAGTTCGCTTTGCTAAAGGGCCATGTGTTTTCACCTGAAACAAGATGAAACTAAAGAGACTGTTACTGTGGGGTCAGGAAGAGACAGCCAAGTACAGTTTGGAAGATGTGAGGATTGGACTGCTTAACTTGGTGGGGGGTCTAGAGTAATGGACACAGCCACTTATTAAGTATGTTCAAGTTCAGCACAAATGGGATGTAAGGACAGTAGATTGAATGTGAATACATTTAAAAAGAATCTACACAGCAAAGTGTTTTAAAGGATGAGGTGTTACAGTCCAGAGAAATGTCTGGGTATGAATTATGGGAGCAAGAAGTGGGAGACCCCCCATCAGTAGTAACCAAATTTACCTCTACGGGTTTACTTTGTGGCACCTGTTGCTTTCTCTCAGGTACTTGGCCAGAGCCTGAGGAAAGTACCCAGACGTGGCATTAATGAGGAAGATTCCCTGATGGAGCAGAAGTGCTCACAGGTGGTTTAGGGAGCCACCAGTAAATGTTTCTATGCTGTATGGAAAGTTTCCAAAGTGGCTGGCAAGGGAGCCGAGCCAGGGAAAACACAGAGCAGCATACAAGTTCAGGCTGTGAGCCCAGTGTGTTTCAGAGCCTGAGGACTAACGTGAAATAGGATGTGTTCTGATCTCCATAAATCTGCATCACCAGGAGTGTAGCCCTGTGGGGGTCCATCAATGCTTTGTTTATTCTGTTGGATGTGAATAAAAGCCACACTTTAGAATCCCACTTCTGGTATTGGACATTACAGTTATTGCTTCCTTTGTCTGGAGTTACTTGGGTGCCCCTGTTGCAGAGTAGCCAAACCTAGCCAATGTGCTGAGTGACATATTCCTCCCCAAACCCAACCCACTAGGTAGTGCTGTCAGATGGAAATGGCATACCTGGGTGGGGGTTACATGTGTATTTGCGTTTATAAAAATATATGTGAATTTTTACGTGAAATTGTAAGTGATGCTGGACCCCTTGGTTTGAAACTGTATATGGTTGTACTGTTGAAATGATTGCAAAAAGCTATTTGGAATATAGGGGCTTAATCTTGATAAGCAGCACAAATTCTTTTGTAGAGCTGTCAACAAGAGGCCAGTTTTGGGACATCATGTTCTATTTTGTTGCACCTTCAAGGAAATAAACTTACAAAGTTTTGGTCTCTTAACGAGCTCAGAAGGCAGAAACAAGAGCAGCAATGATTTTGCTACAGTGAGAGAAAGACTGAGAAACTGAAACTTGGAATTAGAGATACCCTCAGATGAAGAACTTTGTTTTCTCTGTTTGTACTGCCTTTGTAAATAGTTATACTGAATAATTCTTATTTTTATTTTGCTGTTAATGATAATAATAAAACATTACTTGGGAATTTTACAACTGCTCCTGGTTTCCTATGCTTCCCAACTTGTGCCTCAATGACAAATGATGTTAGCAGTGACATCTGAACCCATGCCTCCATTCAGAGACCAGAACTCTAATAAAAAAAGAGAGGGGTGTAAGAATCTGCCTTGATTTTAGGAAATGTAATCAAGTGTCTGAATTTGACAGCTTTTCTAAGCCTCAGATAGATGATTAGGTGGACAGATTGGGAAGTACCAAGTACATCAGTACCCTGGATCTTCCCAAGGGATACTGGCAGATTCCCCTAACTAAAGAAGCCAGAGACAAAATTGCATTTGCCACCACTGTTGGACTCTATCAGTTCACCACCATGCCATTTAGTTTACATGGTGCACCCACTATATACTAGCAGTACATAGATGTAATTTTATCCCCCTCACACTGGTTATTGTGCTGCATACCTGGATGATGTTGTGTACAGTCCAGACTGGAACAGCCACTTGGAAGACCTAAGAGCAGTTATTCAAGCTATCAAAAAATGCAGGTCTGATCATTAATCCTACCAAATGTGCATTGGGCATGCAGGAAACCAGATATTTGGGATATGTTTTGGGAAATGGAGAAGTAAAGTGAGAGATTTCTAAGATAGAAGCTCTAGCTAACAGTCCTATTTCTAAAACATAGAAACATGTCAGGTCATTTTAAGGGGTGGCAGGTTACTATCGGAGATTTGTTCCAAACTTTGCCCAGTTAGCTACTTCCCTCACTGAAATCATGAAGAAACAGTTCTCAAAAAATGTGAAATGGTCCCTAGAGTGTGATGAAGCTTTTCAGGACATCAAAGCTGCATTATGTTCAGCTCCTGTTTTATGAAGCCCAGACTTTGAGAAACAATTTTTGTTACAGACAGATGCATTAGAGATTGGTCTAGGTGTGGTCTTTAGTCAAATTATAGATGGGATGCAACATCCCATTTGATATATCAGTAGGAAGTTGCATGACAGAGAGAAAAAGTACTCCACAATGAAAATGAATGCCTTGTGGCAAAATGGGCCATGGAGTTCCTTAAGTTTTATTTGCTATGTGCTGACTTTGTACTTCTACTCGATCATAATCCTCTCTGTTGGTTTAACCAAATGAAGGATAAAAATTCCAGAATCACAAGTTGGTACCTGGCACTATGGCCATTTAAATTCAAGGTGATACACAAATCTGGAAAAGAGAATGTCAGTGCTGATTTTCTGTCAAGATATGGATCAGGAATTGAGAATTCAGAAGGTTAAAAAAAGTGTGAATTTAAACTTCACTGTTTGCTATACTGTACATGCACTGAACTGTAAAGGTTATACGCTAATGTTAGAAGAATATTAATAGAAAGCTTTAAAAACCTGTTTTTAAAACAAGTTCCCTCCTAAAGAGGAGGGTATGTGACAAGGTTGAATAAGACCCTGTCCCATTTGTTACACAGAAAGAGTTAAACACAAGGATCTGTTCCGTCTTCTCCTTTTCTGCTTCTTGTCTGTCTGGTTGGCCAACCAAATGTTCTCATGAAATCTAGGAATTGATTACTCAGATGGTCTTGCGATCCTCCACCTCTCACTGTCTCTCTGCCTGCACTTGCTGTTTATGTCTTTTCTTTCCCATTGTGTAGTTGCGTTTATAAAAATATATGTGAATTTTTGTGCAAAATTGTAAGTGATACTGGGATCCCTTGATTTGAAACTGTATATGGTTGTACTGGTAAAATAATTGCAAAAAGCTATTTGGAATTTAGGTGGTTAACCTTGAGATGTAGCACAAACTATTTTGCAGCATTGTCAACAGGACGCCAGTTCTGAGACCCCATGTTCTGTTTTGTTGTACCTTCAAGGAAAGAAACTTACAAAGTTCTGGTCGCTTAACGAACTCAGGAAGCAGAAATAAGAGCAGCAATGCTTTTGCTAGAGTGAGAGAAAGAATGAGAAACTGAGGCTTGGAATTAGAGATATCCTGAGATGAAGGACTTTGTTTTCTCTGTTTGTACTGCCTTTGTAAATAGTTACATTGAATAATTTTTATTTTTATTTTGCTGTTATTGGTAATAATAAGATGTTACTTGGGAATTTTACAACTGCTCCTGGTTTTTCTATGCTTCCTTACCTGTGCCTCGATGACACACAGTCTGCAAAAGATCATCCAAACCCTAAGTCTAAATCCCATAAGTTAATAAATCAAACAGCTGATTATTCAACAACTGTTGCGGCATATCATTTAAGAGTAATAACAAAGTAAATAAGGGATAGAACCTGGAAAAGGCTAGAAAAAAATATATAATGAGAAGAAACAAACTACCAAAAGTAAAATGAAATGCTAAAGACTGTGCTAGATTATTTTTTGTTATTGTAACAATAAAACAAATCGAAAGGGGGGGGATTTATTGGTACGGGGTTAAGAATTTCATGCAAGCACAAGGGAAGGTCTCCACAAGTAAAACAGGATAATTTCTCCAGCTGTTTTATTCTTATACACACATACATAAGATATCCTGACAGGAAGAAAGAGGGAGAAAAAAAGCACAAATGACAAGTGATTATACTGAGGAAATTAATGCTGCTCAAATTGTGTTTTTTGTGGATCAGACTACCCTTCATCAGATAGTAATGTTATCTGACCTAGTATCCTACCAAAGTTGGATTCCAGATCCATAGTTGAATAGTTGTGGGTCCAAGGTCAGATCCTTTGGATCCCAGGTCACAGCCATCGGATCCAACCTCAGATAGGTGTATCTGATGGTCAGATACCTGGATAAGATGGTCTGATCCACTTGATCCATGGATACCATGGATACTTACTGTGGATCCTAGCAGGTCAGATCCTTCATTGGATGTCCATACCATCTGATGCTATCTTATATCTGACCAGAATGATAATATCTGGTGTTATCCAACTGGTTGGATGCTATCTGAGCAACACCAGAGGAAATCCCTTTAAGTTGTTGTGATCCTAGAGAAAGGAGTTAAAATCTATAAATTTGTTTAGTCCTTCTGGAACCAGTGTTTCCAAATTATGTATCCACCAATATTCTCTGCAGTAACACAGGACCCTAAGACCATTGCTAATGCATTCAGTCAGGCCTTCACTGACCTCAGTGGTGTGCTTCCTCTGACTTCATTAACCCAGTTAGCAGTGACATATGAAATACATCAGATACCTTACCCTCAAGCCCTGCCCTCACCATTCTACCTCAGGATTATC
Source organism: Neoceratodus forsteri (assembly GCA_016271365.2). Taxonomy (NCBI): domain Eukaryota; kingdom Metazoa; phylum Chordata; order Ceratodontiformes; family Ceratodontidae; genus Neoceratodus; species Neoceratodus forsteri. The sequence goes on from CM057453.1 coordinate 762,713,536, forward strand.
TCAAAATCCAAGGCAAAAACATACCTTCTGCAAGTGCTAGGCAACACCAGGCATAGCAGAGACAGTCTTGACCTGAAGCTAATTTCAGTAACACTAGATGTACTCCTGGCACCCCTAACAAGAAAACTAAATCTTTCCCTTACTACCAGAAAATTCCCCAAACTCTGAAAAGCCGCTGTAGTTACCCCAGTTTTCAAAAGTGGGGAAAGGACAATTCACACAAACTACCAGCCTATTTCCATACTACCCCCAATCTCTAAATCTCTACAATGGATTGTCTGTGATCAGTTCATTATCCATCTAGACAAATATCGTTTTCAATGCCAGCAGCAACATGGGGTAGAAAATAACACAGCACAACAACAGCACTAGTTGAGTTTACATGATTTATTTATGACGCACATAACCGGGGGGCACTTAGTGTGGGCTACCTTCATAGACCTCACAAAGGTCTTTGACACGGTCAACCATGAATTCCTAATTACTCGACTAGGTGACTTTGGCATGTCCTCAAACTCCCTGTACTGGTTTTGAAGCTACATCTCTGGACATGAACAATGGGTAAAAATTGGCAGCATACTTTCTGATAGCCTATGTGATAGCACAGGAGTTCCCCAAGGATCCATTTTGGGCTAGGGTTGTCAGAACCCTCTGAAGTTCTGGGCTCTAGTTCTAGTCTAGAACTTTTGAAAAAGTTCTAGGGTTCTAATCTTTTTTAGAACTTTTTAGAACTCGAACCCTATTTTTTAATTGTGCTGCCAGTAATGAAGATAGTAATGAAATACATGTAAAGGAAAAACTGTTTAATATAAGGGGGAGAGAAATGATCATGTGTGACATTGATAGGAATATGACTAGGTTTATCCATGGTTTCTTCTGTTTGCTAAAGCCAGCAACTTAATACGTAACAGGCCCACCCACCCATATGTTAAAAGTTTTCCTGCTGAAGCTGCATCATAGTTCCTTAGTGAAAGAAAGAGGCACATTAGCGATTTATGTACTCAGTTATATATACTCATCGTCATGAATTGTTAGAAAAAATAACTGATATTACCTAATCTCAGCTATTTGCTGCTTTGTGTTTTAAATGAGTAAATCAAAAGTTGCTATGTTTAAAAGAAAGCTTTTATAATAAAGTCAAACCAAGGTACTGCAGCCGCAGCACATAGAATTGTTGCAAAACATATTATGTCATAACGTAGTCAGTCAAGACATTTGAATAAAAAAAATATGCCAGTCATTGTTGCTGGCAAAAAATGCATGCAATTTACTAAGATAATGCATACATATACCAACATTCTTGTTGGCAAATTGAAGTAATACATACAACTTTCTAAGATGATGCATTTTTCCAGCTGATACGTCAATAAAATCTGTATTTCACTCACATAAATAAAAACGTGGTTTCCTCACCACATACTAACTTAAGGAACATTTAATGTAGCTGCAGCAGTTGGCATGTGATGTTTAAGGGACAGTGTCTGTCAACCCCATTATGTATCAAATTATCACTACTTGTAAAGCAAAACACTTTATGATAGGTCCCATTCTGTGAAAACTGCTGATGCAGATTTTCTTTTATTTTGAGTCCTTTATTCTTTTTAAAGGGGACAGGACAATTGTGCTAGTGGCAGCAGTTTGCAATGTATTTAATAAGAAAAAAATAAAAATAAAAAAAATATATATAGTATATGTATAGTAGGTTCGGTCTGTCATCATCTTTTTCCTCACCATCCCCAGCAGATCACAAATCTGTAAACGAAAGGACTAAAACAACACTCATCTTTCACCCCATCACCCATTCCACTTTTCTTCCACCACCCTCATCTGTGCAGTAGCACCCATACCACCCTTACACCCATGTTAAAACCAACCCACAACCCTCACCCCCTCAAACATGTATTCCACCCTCCTCCCTCACCCAAATGTTTAAACTACCCCCACACTTAGTCATGAACTACCATTCATGTCACCCTTCTCCATCCCTCACCCATGTTAAACCCAGTCCCCAACCATCACCCATGTACTAGCATCCATGCCATCTTTCTCCCTCTTGCATCCATGTTAAACCAACCTCCAGCCCTTTCCCACCCTCCAGCACCCATTCTACCCTCCTCCCCCTCTCAAATGCTAAAACTACCACATGCGTACTCAAGAAAAATGAAACTCTTGCCTCCAAATGAGCCATACTTAACTGTTCCTTAATAAACAACACTTATGTGAAAAACTGTATTTTCAATTGCATTCTTCTTATGGACAACATTCTGTACAGTCCTCTTCATGGAACCAGTAATTTGAGAGTTGTTGCTATTATGCCATGGTCTATGTACAACAGAACATTAAACACAAGCTATTGTGGCATGAGACCTATGCTTACAGAATATGTTCTCAACCATGACAAAGGTAAAACTCCAGATGACTCTGTTTCCCGGAACAGACTTGTAACAGGATGCTGTCCACAGAAACATAACAATACAGAATGCAGTTTTTCCCATAATTTTTTATTCAGTAAGATAAGTTACATATGGATCACTTTGGTTTATGGCTAACATTTCTGTAATTGAAAAAATATTAAACAGCTACCAATTAGAACTCATTGTTTTGTCCTCTTTAAAATTGAAAAACAGACCACCCCCGGTCCCAGCCCATACTGATGCACCACAAAGTCACAGAAGGTAAATTCAAAAATACATGTTTGCACTTTAACTATAAATAGTATGATACAGAAATGATTGACATGACAGTGTCCTTTATGCCAAATTTGGGCACTGATGTTAAAATTGCCCTGTATATAAAACTTGTTGACTTTAGACCCTAGCTGCAAAGCAGTTTGCCATGAAATGGTGAAAGTTTTTGGGGGTATATAGTCCAAGGCAGTAGATCGAGAAAGGAGAGAGACAACCAAAGTCATCACAGTCTGTAAAAGTTTCCTTTTTGGTGCAGAGAGACTCTGTCCCACACAATATTTACCAGCCACCACCATCTGAGTTGTCATCACCATCAACATCCACAACATCAATCACTTCAGGATAAGTTTGTATACTCTTGTAGGGATATGAAAATCTTGACTTATTAACTTTAATAAAAGTTAACGTGTGTACATTTTCTGGCAGCAACCTATTTCTGGTGTCTGTCACAATATTGCCAGCTGTATTAAACATGCATTCTGAACAGACACTTATTGCAGGATAACCAAGATAGTTACAGGCTTCATCATACAGCTCTGTCCAAATCAACTTTTTTGATCTCCAGTATTCAAAAGGGCATGCATCAATAGGAATAGGCAGTTCTTGCAGGTAACTGTCTATCATGATGGACAGAGACCGCTCAGAAGAGGAATCAGCATAAGCTGGTATGGCAGCAATTTGGGAAAGGTTTTGCCACAGATTTAGCTTGCTACTAAGGGTTGAAGAAGTGGCAGTTCTGGAACAACTACTGTTAATGTTTGATGACTTTTCCAGTTCTGTATCCCTTTGTGAAGATGAACCTGCATGTTGTGGTGATGACAACCTGAGGGTACTGTGCGTGTCTGTGTTTGACTCCTGTGAGTGCTGCAGCTCATCTAGCAACAGACATTTGTACTGCTCTATATCATCTGTTTTTGGAAGATATATAGCCTTGAACCTGGGATCTAAGAGAGTTACAAGGATGTAGAGTTATGATTTCGTCATTGCAACTAAATTGTCATTGGTTTTGAAGCGCTCGCTCATTCTCTTTACAAGATTCCCATGATACAGGCGACATGTTGTCTGAGCTTCAGATCTGTTTTTTTCTATTTATAGATTTAGAACACTAAGATGATGTGAAATCAGCATTATGAGTGGGATAACCTGACTCACAGATGCGCCTTTAGAAGACATGTCCCTTGTAGCTGTCTCAAAAGGAGCTAGGATGCAACACACTGTCTCCATTAATTTCCACTGCAGCACAGACAGCATAATGCCATCTCCAGTAATGTAACTGGAGAAATACTCATGTACAGCTTGCTTTTGCTCCAAGAGGTGCTGCAGCATATAAAGCGTTGAGTTCCAACTAGTGGAAACATTTTGAATCAGCTTTTGCTGGGGCAGCTTGTGTTTTTTTGCAGTTCGGACAATGTCCGTATAGCCTTGGTTGAATGTGAAAAGTGAGTCACAATTTTTTTGCAAACAGCAATCATACCATCCACTTGTGTTTCATTGCTGAGAAATCCCATGACAATTAAATGTAAGCAATGTGCAAAACAAGAAGCATGCATAAATCCTCCATCCTGTACTACTTTCAAGATGTTGGCTCCATTGTCACTTACTATGAAGCCACATTTTAGACTGTGAGAATAAACCCATTCGTCAAAGAGGTTAGTTCCTGCAAGACGTTTGAAGCTGTATGACTTTGCCCAAATTTCTTTATATGCAGCAGCGCCATCTTCTGGGGTGTCTTTGTTTTTGAAGAACCACAAGAAAACGTGACCCAATGAGCGGTAAGGGACATGTAATCTATGTTTTGAGTGCTGGTCCACATATCTGTTGTGACATGAATAACCCCACCCTCTGTAGATTTAAGTGCAAGCATCACTGTCGCTTTAAAGCCTGATAAATGTTTGGTATTTCAACATAGGAAAAGTACCTTCGAAGAAGAACTTTGTATCGAGGCTCAGCTAGTTTCAAGATCTCCCTAAAATCCTCATGATCTACCAAAGAGTATGGGAGAAGGGCTCCAGCTAACAGTTCACCAATTCTGTGATTAAGATGAATGGTCTTTGGATGATTTTTAGTAAAGGTATTCTTCCCTTCAAATGCTTGAGACAGTGTTAGCTGTTTACAACATGTCCCTGCTGTTTATTAAACACCATGGTTTGATGGGCAGATAGATGCTGGGATGGTGGACTAGGACTTATACATTCAGTGCCATCACTGGATGTGCAACTGGTACTAATGGTGCTGGCATTGGTGGTAACAATGATCCTAGGGCTGGCAGTGGTTCTGTCGACATCAAGTTCAGACAATTCAGTATCCATTTCAGATTCCTCCTCACCCTTCTCACGTGCTTGGAGGACATGGGTTTTGGACAATCAAGCAAAACTGAATGCTTTTTCAGATGCCGTTTAAGAGCTGTAGTGCCAAGGCATGACACAACTTTACCACGGCTTAAACTCTGTTTACACAGGGAACAAATTGCTCTGCATGGATCAGTTTTACTGACAGAGAAATAATTCCACACCTCAGATGTGACAGATTTTGTTCTAGTGCTAGGAAGATAGCTAAAGACTGTTTGCATCTTTTCACCTGTCCTAACAGAACCCGGGACATGCTCCTTGGTGCTAGAAGAGTGGGCAGAAGACTCTGATGGATTTTCATTGCTGGCCAACACAGAAGTGGTGGATTCAATGGATATGTCCTTTTCATTGCCAACAGTGCTGGATGTATTTGCAAGTGCACTACCTGATTCATTGTCAGCAGACTTGCTCATTTCACTTTGTTGAGGAAGTAATGATACATTGCAAAACACAACAGTGTCGGACTGAGACAAAGAGCTACTGTCTGAGTCAGAGAGGGACTCACTGTCACTTGCATTATTGCTGCTAGTCACAGGGATCTTAACAGCATGAATGGCATACCTTATGGTGCCTCTCCGTGTGACCCCAGCAGCTGAACAGGTTTTCTTAAAAGGTCCCCCTTTACCACACTTCACTGTTGCTCTTTTGCTGTTTCTTGAATTTTTACCACATGAAACATTTTGGTTATTTCTGCTAGCACCAGGATTACCACTACCACGAACACCTGCTCCAACACCAGCACCAGATGCTTCATCTATGTTGGTGTCAGCCATAACAGCACCAGTATTCTGCAGTGAACACACCCACACAATTCCTGTGTAAGAAAGCAATGTGATCTGTGATCACTGGCTACAACTCCAAAATTTTATTTTGGTTGTGTGACACTGTGATGCAGTGGACCGAAAGTAATTAAAGAATATGACAGTTTGCAACTAAAGGTTCCCAGGTTCAAGGCTTACAGAATGATTGGGCTGCTGGGCATAGGCATACACATAGCAGTCAAGGGGCACACAGCAGCAGGGTGATGGACTGACCACAGAAGACGGAGTCACATAAACAACTCAGGGAATGAGAATTATATTTCTACACTTCTGTCATGTAAGGGTAATACCAACACACAACTGGCCACTGGGCTTCTCTCTGTAACACACACTGGGTAGGGCACAGTGCAGTCAAGGGGCACACAGCAGCAGGGTGATGGGCTGACCACAGGAGACAGAGTCACATACACAACTCAGGGAATGAGAATTATATTTCTACACTTCCGTCATGTAAGGGTAATACCAACACACAACTGGCCACTGGGCTTCTCTCTGTAACATACACTGGGTAGGGCACAGTGCAGTCAAGGGGCACACAGCAGCAGGGTGATGGGCTGACCACAGGAGATGGAGTCACATACACAACTCAGAGAATGAGAATTATATTTCTACACTTCTGTCATGTAAGGGTAATACCAACACACAAATGGCCACTGGGCTTCTCTCTGTAACACACACTGGGTAGGGTACAGTGCAGTCAAGGGCACACAGCAGCAGGGTGATGGGATGACCACAGGAGACGGAGTCACATAAACAACTCAGGGAATGAGAATTATATTTCTACGCTTCTGTCATGTAAGAGTAATATCAACACACAACGGGCCACTGGGCTTCTCTCTGTAACACACACTGGGTAGGGTACAGTGCAGTCAAGGGGCACACAGCAACAGGGTGATGGGCTGACCACAGGAGACGGAGTCACATACATAGATAACACACAACACAGGGAATGAGAATTATATTTCTAAGCTTCTGTCATGCAAGGGTAATAACAGCACAGAACTCGGGAGATGGGAGCAGGGATTCACATACACAACACAGGGACTCGGGAGTGGAGAAGTAGAAGACAGTTTCACACACACACACAGGGGAGTGGTCGGGTGTCCAAAAAATTAACTGCCTGCCTTCAGTCAGTGCCTTACTGCCAGTGCCTTGTGCTGTTGTATAAGGACTAATAAGTACTGGAATTTTTGAGGGTGAAAGTCAAGAGGAGGATCCCCCCTTAGCAGCACAGCACAGTAAGCTTGAGCACAGCCCTTATACTCTGTCCTGACAAATTTATTTGCCTTTTTTTTTCCCCCTTGTTATATGCTTGTTGCTGGCAGCTGCTGAGTGTGCACTGTGTGCAGTGTTGCAGTTTCACAATCACATTCACAAAGGTTCTTCTTTCTGTATTTTTTTTATTCTCTCTCCTGGTCCTGATCGATCCCCTCCTGATTAGTCCCTCCACATGAACCTCCCCTAGTCCTACACCCGACCATTAATTTAGCCTTTCTTGTTCTCGGTCTCTCGGGCCTTGGCCCTGCCCCCCTTCCTCTTCCCTTCCCCCTCAAACTCAACATTTGCTTTTAGCCCTTTTTTGCAGGAAAATGGATGATGGGCTGAAATAATTCAGGAAAGCAGTAAGCACTGCAGCAACTAGCAAGTGCTGCAGTCCGATTTCGGCCACACCGATCTGGGCCCTGGCCTAAGTTGAGTATCGAGCAAGAATGCTGCTGGCTGTGGTATGCTACGCTACAGTATTGCTCAGGCTGCTGATGCCTCCATCCAAATCATGCTCTTGGGGCTTGCACATATGCCTAAATACCCTCCACAGATCCCGTGGCTCGCGTAGCTTACTCGACCCCCACCTGACCAATAGTAAATGGTCAGGTGGTGAGGACCTGAGGATGACTTAACTTGAGCGTAAGTATGCTACGGGCAAGCTCAAAGTGTGAGAGAAGTCTCTGTGGACTGGTGGATTGGCAGCCCCAGCAACAACACTGCTGCTGCTGCACCCCCCCACCACCACATTGGGGCTGCCTGGGATGTGCCTCCTCCCCACACATACCCCCACACCCCCCACATCGGGGCTGCCTGCTGGGATGTGCCTTCTCCCCACACACAAGTCATTAGCTGGGGCCAGGAAAAAGACATCACGGGAGTTGGGAGGACTCAGATTCGAACCCTTTTGTGAACCTTTTAGTGTTCGAGTTCTAAGTTAGAACTCAAACACCAGGGTTCAAGGAGGGTTTGAATCTTTGACAAACTAGTTCTGACAACACTATTTTGGGCCCTTTGCTGTTTAGTCTCTTTTTAAATCAATTTCCATAAGCGTGTCAAGACAGAATCCTCCTCTATGCGGACAACACTGTTCTCTACACTAGTCACCCTGACCCCACCACTCTGGAACAACGAATGCAGTGCAATTTCAAGAACATTGAAAACTGGTTCATTAATGCACGATTATTGTTAAACTATAAGAAAACAAAAACCATGCTGTTTGCCTCTGCACACTGCAGGTACAAGTCATACCAACTAGTTATTCGAAACAAACAAAATGAAACTCTCAAAATGGTCCAAAACTTCAAATATCTTGGGGTTACCTTGGACAGCTCCCTGTCTTACTCACTACACATTGACCAGGTCGCTAGGTCTGCTAATAGGGAAATCGGCCAACTGCACAGACATAGGAACTGCCTTACGGAAGAAGCCGATAAACTCACCATACATAGTTTGGTCTTTTCTGTAATAGATTATGGTCTGGTCATGTATAGTGTGGCCTCTGACACAACCTTAAAAAGGATTGCCTTAACAGTAAATAAAGCCTGCAGACTAGTCCTGGGCGCCTGACGCTTTTCCCACACCTGTGACCTCTATTCGCTCTTGGGTTGGCTAGATCTGGATAGAAGAATTCAATATCAGTCATGTCTTCTAACCAGAAAGGCTATCCTTGGCCTGGCCCAGCCAGGGTTCAGTCCATGCTTAACCAAGCTGCAGCAGCTAGACTGACCAGAGGGTCAAATAACAATCCCTATAAGGTCCCTTTCCACTGAACTTCACAAGGTCAATGATCTTTTGATTTCCAGGCCCCAAACTGGCTCAACTTTCTCTCAAGTGACCTACTCACTGAGTCCAAAATTGGACCTTTTAAATCAAAACTCCACTCACATCTCACAAGTCTAAAGAAGTGCATTTCCTTCCACTAACCAGTAAATCAGGCCGAGGTTAGTCCTGATTATCATAGCACTTTATTCTACTTGCTACCTATAACCCTTCTACCTCCTTCCCCCATCTTTTACAATCCCTGCACACCCCCTACTCTACCCTCTTAACCGCTCTGCTCCTACCTTAACAACTTCTTTCCTCATCTTCCTACCTCCACTTCCCCACCCCCACCCACTCACCTTCTGGACAAAGGTTACTGGCTATACTGGTTTCCCGCATTGAACCTGATCAACTCTTCCTGCCTTCATGTTACTGGTTATTCTTGTAAAAAGTATTCCTACTCCTGTTAAAAACATCGAGTTGTACTTATTGTTTTTCTACTGTGAATTTCTTTTGGTATGTATGAGTATATGTTAATGTGCCTGTCATCACCACCTTTATTATATGAAAAATGTGTCTGGTTTGACTGTCTGTTTCTTGACGTGGAACCTCTGTAAAAGCTTTTAGCTCAAAGGATGTAATCTGAGACTATAATAAATAAATAAAAATAACTAACTAAATAAATAAATATTGCAGTCCTGTGCCACCCCATCATGTTAAATCGATTCGCAAATGAATACCCTTCTGAATATTCTCATTTTATGTTACTGTGGGTTAGATGGATATCTCAGAACTCTCCTGCCTCTAATCACTGACCATTCTGATGCTAAATCTGATCCCCAATTAGCTTCTACCTCCTCTGTCACTGATATAGCGATGGCCATGGACTACCTGGTACTGGTTATACCATGTTGGTTCAAAAACCAGATGGGCAACCGACATTACAGTGACACCCAAATGACGATGGTGATCATTTCACTTGGCAGTTGTGCCACCTGACCGCCATGGCACCCAAAGCACCGAGGAACATCTAGGCTGCTTGCAGGGGCCTTTGTCCCTCGCTCCCCCTGAAATGTTAAATAACCACCTGGGGGGTACCAGGGAGGGAGGGCAACACCAGTGTGGTGCTGTAGGTATACCGCACTCCAACAACCAGTTTGGCACTATGAGTGTCAAACTGGTTGTGGTGCACCCATGGTCTTTGCTGTAATGCTGTCATTGTGTTGACAACACCCTTCCTCTGGTACTAACACTACAATTCCGCCATGGACTACTCTTGGCTAAAAAATACTACTAGGCATACTGGTACTGGTTCCAGAATTGGTAAGGAGTAGCGCATTCCAGGCATAAATCACTCACATACTCTTTACCTGGTTCTAATGAGATTAGGGGACAAGAAATCCCAGTCATCTCTACACCTCTTGACATCCTCAGGTTTGATCTCATTTCCTCACTCCTCCATCAGCAAGTGGTAATGCTTCTGCTCCAACACCGGGCATCTGCAGCGAACCCTCTAGGCCTGGGAGCCATCAGTATACATTCCATGTTGGGATACCCATCCAGGAACTTGCTGCTGCCTCCCAGACCTCAAGAAATGTACTCATGGGTCCCATGCTGCTGTCAGTCTCCTGCAAAATGAGAAGGACAAGGAGACACATAAAGTGGAGAGGTGCTGCAGGTTAAAAAGACAGGTTTAAAATGAGAGGATACTGCAACAAAGTTTTATTGCCCAAAACACAGCACAGTGATGGGATGGCTGACACCCCAGTGCTTTGGCTCACTCTGAGCTTTCAGAGTGAGCCAAAGCACCGGTAGTCAGCATTATCGTGCTGCTTTTTGGGCACTAAACCTTTGTTGCCGTATGCAGCTCTTCCCACTTTATGTGTGTTCCTGCTGCCTCCCAGAACCTATCCACCCCAGCCCCTAACCCTTGTACTCCCTATCCGGATATGCAGCCTGCCTTGCAGCTGTTCCACACGGGCGGGACCCATGGAGCCCAGGCCCCTCTGAACCCTGACAACACTACGATGTCCTCTATGCCCAATGTCACTCTGACCCTGATAACCTGCCTGGGTGTCAGAGCCCGTAGTGTCTGACGTGACACTGCATGCCTCCCACACACCAGTTTGGGTACATTACAGGCAGAGGTACAGAATCCTGTAGTGTTGTCAGGGTCCTAGCTTTCTCTTCACCTCAGGCACATCTGGGTGTCTTCTTATTCTTGCTTTCCCTCCTGTACCTCCCGCCCACCCCTGCTCCTTAGCCTCCCTCCCTCCCTCTCATGTCAATCGTAGGAAAACCTCTCACCATCTCCCAGCCAGGGTGTTAGTTGTGCTACTACTCCTGTCAGGAACATTCATCCAAACTCTGGCCCGGTTCCCAGGAGCTCCCCAACTCGCACCACAGGCCTATGCATGGTCTCCATGAATATCTGTAGCCTCCTAAAAAGTTTGACTCACTACAATGCCTGGTCACATCAATTAACCCTGATGTCATCACCCTGGTTGAGGCTTGGCTGTCAAAATCCTCCCTGACTCCTAGTCTCCTTCCTGGTTTCACCCTTTCCGGTCCGACCATGTTGGGAGGCAGCTGACTCATGTTATGTCAAGGAATCTCTCCCGTACTAGCCCTGCCCACTCCCATCCTTGACTCCAGGGCCCAGGCACTTATGCTGAAACTAACCTGACCCTTTAAAGGGACCCTTTATCTGACTACTGCATACGTGCCCCCAGGGACCAAACGCAGGCCATTGCCTCTCTTACAGAATACCTTACCTCTCTACCTCCTTCCGCTGATCAAATTCTGGTGGGTGACTTAAATGTCAACTGGCTCAGCCCCTCCTCCTCCTCCTCTACCCGAGACTCCTTTTCTGCAATAGACCTAACGCAACTAGTTACCCACCCTACCAGGACTAATCCCAAGAGAGGCTCCAGTACCCTGCTTGATGTGGTACTCACCAGCCACCCTAATCGGGTCCCCAATGTACAAGTCCTCCCAGACTCTCTCAGCAATCACTCCCCCATTCTATTCCACTGGTCAACCTCAGTCCCAAAACCCATAGCACAGTCCACATGCCGGCGTCTAATACCTGGTGTACTGATAAAACTTAAGGAACTTCTGTCCCAAATTGACTGGTCTCCTATACAGGCAACTCCTGACATCGACACAGCTCTCCTTCCTTACCCAAACTTTTAATAATGCCTGTGATATCTTTGCCCCAGTGTTGACCTGGCGTTCTAAAAGGAAGAATGCCCTAGGTTACCCCAGCTTTGATCCACCAGCTCAAACATAGGGACAACCCTATGGCACCGTGCCATTGAGACTGGCGCCCAATGACAGGCGGTTATATGCTGCCACGAAACAAGTGCACTTGGGCCATCAGAAAGGCCAAGTCTGAGCACTATCGGTCCTCACTCACTGCCTCATGGGGAATCCCAGAACCTTCTGGGATAACATTAAACAGTTAAATGGAATTACACCTCCCCCACCCACAGATCAACATTAATGGTGTGATCTCCTCAGACCCAGCCCTCATAGCCAACCACCTCAACACCTCATTCACTGACCTTAGCCCTATCCTCCCTACAAATTTTTTTGACCCTCCTCCCCCAGCACCTGCCGTAAATCTTTCTCACCCTTATTTTCTCCTCTGCCGTGTTTCTGCCCAAGAACTTAGGCCGCACCTTGTCACTGCCCTCAAGAGTAATAGTACAGGCAGTGACACCCTGGATCCGTGTATCCTATGGCTGGTCTTAGACACAGTCCTTACCCCGATCACATGCCTCATCAACCACTCTCTTTGCCTGGGGAAGGTTCCAACTGCCTGGAAAGTTGCCACTGTCACCCCTATCTTTAAAGGTGGTGATAGGACTGTGGCTGGAAACTCATCGACCGATCTCCATTCTCTCTCTCCTCTCTCAAGGCCTTGGAAAAGTGGTGACCTCTCAAATCTCTGACTACCTCTCCACCTACAATGTCCTTTGTCCTGAGCAGCATGGCTTCCGAGTGGGCCACAGTACCAACACAGCCCTCCTAGAGTTCTCCAACTTTCTCACTCCTCCTTAGACACTGGTTCTCTGGCTGGTGCTGTCTTCATTGACCTCTCGAAGCTTTCAACTGTCTCCACCCCTCCTTCTTGATGCCCTTAGTCTCTCTGGTTTTGCTGCTGGGCCTATCTCCTGGTGCACCAGTTATCTGTCTGACCCTCACAGCGTGTAAAATTAATGGGACCTACTCAGACATCTGTCCCATCTTTTCTGGGTTCCCCAGGGCTCCATTCTGGGCCCCTTACTATTCTCCCTTTACCTTAACACCCTTCCACCCTCTTGCTCGGGAACATTCTATTGTACGCTGATGATGCAGTCATCTTTGCCTCAAGTCGTAACCCTACTGCCTCCAGGACTCGCTGAGAGTCCTTCACTGAAGCCGAGGGCTGGTTCAAGGAACATAGATTGGTGATAAATCTTAAAAACAAAAACATGTTCTTCACTCATCCCCAAAACAAGTCCTGCAACTTCAAACTCCTCATTCCTCTGGGTCCTCATTCCCACTCGAACAAGTTTGCTCCTATAAATACCTAGGGATCCATTTTGACCCTCCCTCTCCTTCCATGGACACATCACTGCCTAACCACTGCCACTAATATCCGATTGGGCATCTTACATTGGTATAAACACTGCCTCCCCCCGGAGGCTCTTCGACTCGCAGTCACCTCCTCTATCCTGTCCCTAGTGGACTATGGACTGCCGGTATATGGTGCTGCTGATCAGACCGCACTCCATAAAATTAGCACTACTCTGAATAAGGCCTGCAGGTTAATTACTGGAGCACCTAGGATGACACACACCTGTCTACTGTATGCTAAAGCGCTGGTACTTGATCTCGTCGAGCGCCTCAAATATCTTACCTGTACCCTTACAAAAGACCCTCCTTGGCTTTCCCCACCAGGATTGACCACCACCATACGCCGCTCTGTCCCACTAGTTCATACTCGGACCTCTGGGAAAACCTCTCTTGTTATCCCTAGAGCTAGGACCTCTCACGGCCAAAGAGCCTTCAGCTTTAGGGCCCCCTCCTGGTTCAACACACTGCCCCCCTCCATCTCCGAAGTTCCAACTATATCATGCTTCAAAACTTCCTTACGTAACCACCTCATTAACACTCGATGCTGTAACTGCCACTAGTCAAAGCCGTACTCAATACTTATGACAAAGCTTATTACTAAGCTGCTAAGGACGACATAACTCTGGTATTGTTTGCATCCATCCTACCTGTACCAGCTTGTTTGTATCTATGTCTTAATTTTACTGTTATACTTATGTGTTGTACTGCTATACTGTGTATTTTGGTTTGTCTTACTGTGACAAGGTACCTTTGTAAATGAGCCTATGGCTCAAAGATTTTCCAAACTGCTGTTTAAATAAAATAAAAATAAAATTAAATAAGAATGAACCCAACTGCTTCAGATTTGGGCTATGCCTCCTCATCACCAACAACAACTTTTTGACCCTACTATTTATCCCTAACACAAGCTCTGCCTTCTCCCCCCATTCTGCCAGAGCAAAGCCATAAGTGCACTGGCACCCAGAGCCTTGATGGACAGACTAGTAGTGACCTTCTCCCTTTTGGGGAAAGGGTTTTTACATATATATTATGAAAATAATAACTAGTAAACAATCAGTAACAAGATTTATAATTCCATCTTTGGACCCATGCAAATTCTGTTGTCATGGTTGATGATGTCACCAGCATCCTTCAATGGAATTACAGCCTTATTACTAATGTATAAAATGTATAGATACATTACATTGGCAAATACTCATTTTATGCGTAACCCCCTACAAATGGGGGTTCCCGAAAAGTCTTCCTTGAGCTTGATTAAATGCTCACTACCAGGCTGGTGTCCTGCATTTTAGCAGTTTAAATGTATTGCCAGAGAGTGCCTGCATAGCCTCTGTGTACTGTCTCTTTAAGAGCTGCCTGGATTGCAGTCATAATTAATCTGAGAGGGAGCTCTGTTAGAAGATGTACTTGTTTGCTGATCATTTGTTAGAGTAGTAATAATATTGCAGTTTGTTCTAACCTGCCTTCTTTGCAGCATGGACAGTTCTGTTTGTTTCCATCATCTTGGTCCTGGACTGTCATAATGGGCCAATCAGTACATTTGGGACTCCAAAATGGAGCCTGCCTACAGGGGCTTAGTGGGGCCAAAATTTGTAGGAATTGTAGTTTGGGGCTTTTAGTGCTTAAAATAACCTGGAGGGGGAGCCCTTGCTGTGACTGACAGACAGATCAGCCAACCGAACCTTTTGGATCTTGGGGAAATTCCCATACTACTTGCAGTTTCAGTTAGATCTGAGTTGTAAAGTGAAGAAGTAACAGCTTGAGATAGTTGAAGCAGCAATCCATAGTGGATTCACGTGGTAGAACTGTGGAAAGGCCTGAGTTTGGCCTGCATGCCTGCCTGCTATTCCTAAGAGGGAGCTTGTGCTTTTTTTGGACTGAATCCAAATTTGGAGAGCAAATTAAGCCACTGAATTGTGACTAGGCTTTAACCTGAAAAAGACCGAAGATTTGTTGAATGTGATCGGCCTGTCAGGACTTCCAGCTACCTCTGAACTCCCAGATTGTGCAGAGACTCTGTAATTGCGACCGGAGAGCCATTTGCCTGGTACAGTAGAATTTCCTTTCATGTGAATGTGCTGTGTGCTTATAGTGGGTCGTGATTTGATTCCCCACTGTGTGTCTGAACTGTTTTTTGCTTGCTGGAGGCTGTATCAAGCTCCACGGACTGAATCCATATCCATTTCCATTTGCCTGGGCCCTGCTACACTGGCCCAGCTAGAATACCTGCTATGCAGAGAAAGCCATCGATGAGAGACTGGTGTGGGGATCAGTCTCCTGCTCAATGCCTTGAACAGGAACAACGCCTCAGTGATTCATGTGGGCCCTGCTTCTCTGGGCACTCCAGCTCAACAGCCTGCAATCTCGATTTTATCCTGCCTATCTCCAGTATTGGGTATTGTGAGTAAACATCAGGGTAGCTCCCTGCAACAACAGCTAAATCTAAAAGTGTTGTTATCTGATTGTCTTGTTGCCTTTTCTTTCACGAACTGAGCCCTCCGGCTCCGGATTACAAATAGTGTGTGTTGTTTAGTTTTAGTTTAGCTTAGTTTAGCTTATTGTTCTAGGAATTAATACCTTTGAGCCAAAGGCTCTTTTACAAAGGTTCCACGTCATAAAAGTACATAAACAACAAGACAATGTTACAAACAATTGGCAAGTCATTTATAAAGGCTGCAATAAAGTGGTACTATTCAATTACAGTAAAGAATGAAAACTCAGAGGCATTTAAGGAAAAGAATAAGGATGGAAAAGTAGGAGGAGATAGGGGGAGAAAAATAAGAAGTTCAGTAGCAGACAGGACCAGTTAGTGGTACTCCGAGAGTACTTTGTCAAGTGAGGGGTCGTGGCGAGTGATGGAACAGCTGTAAGTGCAGTCAGAGGGTAGAGTCTTTAGTCAAAGCAGTCACAGGAGCTGGAGGCTGTGAGGTGAGCATATAGCATAGATTTGAAAGCTCCCAATGATGTGGAGGATAGAGTGGGTAAGCTAAGGGCATTGTACCAGGTAGGGGCACGATAGGCAAATGATCTTTGTCCCTGAGCAGTCCGGCATCTGTGGACATGAAAAGGTTGGTGCTCAGATCTTCTGGTGGGATGAGTGCCATTATTCAGGCAGAGTAGATCTTGGATACACGGCGGAGTGAGTCCCAAGATTGATTTTTTTGCCATCAAGCATGTGAGATACATTAGGCGATTTGAGAGTTGTGACCAGCCGGTTTCCGTATAGAGCTCACAGGCGTGGATCCATCTCTGCGCTCCAGTGAGGAGTCGACAGGCCTTGTTTAGGGCTGTTGAGATGCGCCTTAGTGCGGTGGTATTAGCAGAGCCATAGATAATTAGACCATAATCTATGATTGAGATGATGGAGCTTTGTACAGCAATCCTCAGGGCAGCTTGGTTAAAGAATTGACGGTTCCGGTACAGTATTCCAATGCGTTGGTTCACTGTTTTTGCTGTGTTATCATGTTGTGCATGTTGCTTTCTTCCATCACAGGGCCCCAACCAGCCACAATGTTCCTGGCTAGCCCACCGTTTTCCTACGTGGGTACCCCGAGTGTGTGACTGTGTTGGGACTCTGAACTGCATGCATGACTGTCTGATTAATATAGCTTTTAAGCAAATCAACCTGATTACGCCCCTCTCTTGTTCACGTCCTCTGAATAAATCAGATTTAACTTTGTTTGCATTTAACCTGACTGTGGTTCCAGTTTGTGCCAAGAGTATTGTACCATTGTTATTTGCTGTGCTTAACCTTGTTTTACAGGGGGGCCCCACGGTCAAGCTAGAGGAACCAGCCCTGGTGATAAGTGCAAACAGTGTGGTTAATTGCCTGGTGAATAAGGGTCATTGTGAAAGTAATTATTGTATATTGTTCAGGTCACTAGAAGGGAAAGAGGGGGGTTACAGTGTCCCGGAGGGCTGTGCCCAGGTTAGCTTGACCACTAACAACCCGACCTCCAGGTGGAGGCACCAGTTTCATTATCCAGGCACCTTAACCTGCTACTAGCCAAGCAGGCAGGGGTAGTAGCTCTTGAGCTAGTGCCACCTAAGGGTTACATCTTGGAGGCACCGCTGGGATTTTGTGCCTTCTAGTGGCCAAAAATTATGAATTATTGTTAAAGATTAATGGCTACCCCAGTAGAAATGGCTGTACACCTGTTGGTGGGATGGTGTACTGGGCAGGAGATCAACCCCCAACGTGCTCTGCTTATACTGGATATTCCCATGGGTACCAGTAAGGACACTGTAGAGGGAGCACTCTCCAAAGTTGAATGTTTAAAAAACCCTGTGGTGGTGGGTCGGCAGGCTGATTTGATCACCTAAGCTTTCATAGCCTTGGTAGAGTGTAGTGACCTCATGGACAGCTCTAAAGTGCCACAGACTATTGCCTCAGAAGGGGTCCCAGCCGCCTGGAGAGTGATAACAAAAGACAGTAAAGACCCTGGTGAGGATGAGCTCCCACCATTATCTGAGACGTTTGAGGAGAAATTTGCTAAGTTGTTGCTGGAGGAAGGGAAAACCATAGAGGACTTTAAGAAACTATTCCTGCCACGTGGGGGTATTCCTTCCCCAACACCCCCTCCCACTCCAGCACCTGTTACTGCCCCACCTTCTGTGCCCATGCCAATGCTGACCCCTATATCTGTACCCGCCATTAGTTATGACTCCTACTGAAGGCTGAGAATCATCTCGGACACCTTCCCAACCCCCCAGGGGGAGGATGACTGGGAGACCTGGATCAACTATGTTGCCCCCTTGGTACCTGAGTGGCAGTGTTCGGAGGCTGAGAAGTGGAAAATAATTATAGAAAGTTTGAGGAGTCCTACCCTTGAAGCTAATACATTTTTGAGGTCCACAAACCCTGATGCATCTGCTCAGAAGTACCCATCTGTACTTGAAGGCAATTTGGGGAGCATTGAGTCAGGGGAGACTTTGATGTGGAAATTCCAAGGTACCAAACAATGGAAGGGGGAAAGTTTTTCTGTGTATGTTACTCACCTAGAAAGAGCTCTGCAGAAAATTTACCGGAAAGGTGGGGTGGCCGCCAGTGATTTGAACCATGTGAGATTGGGGCACATACTGCAGCATGCCAAGCATTCTAAACTGCAGATCATCCAGTTAAGGCTAAAGGATAGGAGAGGTAACCCACCTGACTACTGTGACTTGATAAAAGAACTCCGGGAGGTAGAAGGTGAAGAGGGAGATTGTAATTATGGGGTGAGTGCAGCCCAAGTGATCATGGCACCGGAAGGCCCTTCTGAAGTGGAGACCACTACAAGTGTCCCGCCGTGGGCTAAATGATGGGGGGAGGAGTTACTGAAGGAAGTCAGACAAATACAACCGGGTTCGTTCGCTGAGGTATCCCCTGCTGACAGGGACCCTGACCCCTGTCAGGACTTGACTGTTATGGGCAGGGCCCCAATTGTTCTGTGGCACATTGGAGAAAAGTTCTGCAGCACGGTTCTCATTTCCGCACAGTACTTGTGGCGCCCAACACCACCCCTCATGGCAATTCTATGCACATTTTACCCTTATTTTTCCCCTTTTTTTTTTGCCATTTCTGATACAATGCACACTCTGTAACACAGTCATTTTATGGGATTTTGTCACCAAATTTTCGACATATCCAGTTTAAGACCTTTGCTCATGAACAGTGTCGCTGTGATTTTCTTTATCTGTCCTGAACATTGATTTCACACACCGCCCATGCCATTGTGCAATACATGTGTGAAAACACATTTCGGGTGAGATGTGAAAAATGACAGTTGTACTGTTCATAAGGAGGTGTGGTAAAATGGCAATGCTGAAAATCTGGAGTGAAAATATTAAAATGCTCGGTTACGAAGGCATAGGAGAGCTGCTCAACACACGCGCAGAAACAGTTACTTTGGGAATTTTTCACCAAATTTTCAACATATCCAGTTTAAGACCTCTGCTCATGAACAGTGTCACTGTGATTTTCTTAATCTGTCCCAAACATTGATTTCGCACACTGACCGCGCCATTGTGCGCTACATGTGCGAAAACACATTTTGGGTGAGATGTGAAAAATGACAGTTATACTGTTCATAAGGAGGTGTGGTAAAATGGCAATGCTGAAAATCTGGAGTGAAAATATTAAGAATGCTCAAAGTTACGAGTGTGCGTAGGAACTGCACGACGCATGCTCATAAAACAGTCAGTTTGGGGAATTTCTTCACCAAATTTTCAACATAGGGTTTTTGGAGGCCTACCTCATGAACTGTGACATTGTCATTTCGTTAATTGGCCCCAAAAGGTGGTTCCATGCAGTGACCGCGAAATCACCTTTCGGGACTGAATAACAAAATTACAGTGTCTCATTTCAATGAGGTAGGCCCAAAACCCATGTTGAAAATTTGTGAAAATTCCAAAATGGCTGAAATGTGCACTAAAGTTAAAAAAAATCCATTTATGCCATTATACAGCTTATTGGCATTTCTTCAGTTCGCGGTCGGCTTTGAAGAGTGCAGATGTGTTCCCGGTCCACTGAAGATCGTTGCACTGGGCTCCGGAGGTAAGTGTGGGTTGAGGTGGGGATGTGGGAGGTGGTATACACAGAGGGTGGGCACGGGTTGGGGGAGGGGGAAAAGAATCAATGAGGGAAGGTTTTTTTTTCAGGTCTTTTTAGTTTTAGACAATGGGGGACTTTTGCCACACTGGGGTGGGCTCCCAGCATGGCATACAGACATTTGGGGGGGCAGTGAAGCTGACGGGGGATTGGGCACCCCCCATTGAAAAATGACATTTTTGCCATGTTTGGGTGGACTCCCAGTGTGGCATACAGACATTTGGGGAGGCAGTCAAGCTGATGGGGGACTGGCACCCCTCATCAGAAAGTGACATTTTGCTCATGCTGGGGTGGGCTCCTAGCGTGACATACAGACATTTGGGGGCTGCAAAGCCAGCAGGATTAGGCACCCCATGGAAATAATGACACTTTTTCCCGACTGGGGTGGGCTCCCAGCGTGTATACAGATATTTGGGGGTGGGCAGTGAAGCCGGCCGGATTCGGCACCCCATCAGCAACGGACGGAGTGTTCTGCAGGCTGCCACGATCCGTCAGGCGCCGTGAATTCCGAGGGTGTTGGCAAATTTCACAGATAATTCCGCGAGTTTGCCACGGCCGTGAATCATGGAAAACTCGGGCTGTGGTTATGGGGATGGGGTGCACCTCAGGCATCCTCTACTAAGGGTGACTTCTTGGCTGAGCTCAAGGAATTGACTGCCACCCTAAAGGAACTTTTGAGACATGGTACACTACCAGCAGAAGTCAGATCACAATCTCCCATCAATGTTCCAGCATCCCCTGCCATGTTCTCCCCAAGGATGTCCCGAGAGCCTGTCATTTGTCACAATTGCAGCAAGGATGGCCATATGAAGAGGGAATGCCAGTCTCAGAAGGACTTAGAGAAAGTGGTGAACCAGCTTTAAGGAGAGATTCGGAAAACGAGTCACTGGTCAAGGGGTACACAAAATGACCACAGTGAAGGCATCGGCCATCCTAACTCAAACCCCTCTGTGGCTAAATCATCTGTCCAGGCCCCTGCTGTTGTCCCTCCCGACTGATCCAAAATAGTGGGGCCTTCAATGAAGACTACTGTGGCTGTGAATGGTATTCTTACTCAGGCTGTGCTTGACAGTGGGTTGCAAGTGACCATTGTATTTCAGGACTGGTATGACAAACGCTTATCTGATGTACCATTACAATCCCTGGAAGGCCTACATGTGTGGGGGCTGAGTGACAAGTCTTATCCCCACCTAGGATATGTCCGTCTCTGGTTGTCTTTTCCTGCAACTGTAACTGGTGTACAGGAGCAAGTAGAGACACTGGCCCTAGTGTGTCCCCTCCACTGGACTGTATGATGGGATTCCCCTGTTAACTGGAACAAACGCCCACAGGTTTGGAAGACTAGCACAGTTGTGTCACGAAAAACAAGGGAAATGGACTGGGTGGGCACTGAGAATCCCAGCCCTGATAAAGAGAGTCTGTGATCTGCAAAAAATGGACTACCAAAGCCAACGGAGATGAGCCGGTGGGGATAGTGTGGAAGAAAGATCCTGATTCTCTGGTACTCCCTCCCAATGCTAAGTACACCATTCAGGGAGCGGTTCACATTAGAAAAGAAGTGAAAAATAAAATACTAATGTTGGATGCACTGGGTGATGGAAAGCTGCCAGAGGTATTGGTTAAACCCAGCATTTTGCCTGCCCGTGCCCATGCCTATGCATGACGAGTGATGGTCCAGATTCAAAATGTGTCAGATCGGGAGGTCCGGTTGAACAGAGGGTGCACCCTAGCTACAGTGCACTGTGCAGACACTGCTGTATTATCCAGAAACAAGTACTCTGGTGAAAAGGAAAGAGTGACCGTGGACTTATTCGACTTTGGTGATTCCCTGTTGCCAGCTGAATGGAAGGCTAGAATTAGCAAGAAACTTGCCCAGAGAGACCAAGTGTTTTTGTTAAAAGAATGGGATGTGGGGTGTGTCCAGGGTGCAGAGCATCGCATACGCCTGCATGATGACCGGCCATTTTGAGAGAGAGATCCCGACGCCTCGCCTCAAACGGACATAGATGATGTTAGGAGGCACCTGCAGGAAATGCTCGCTGCTGGCTTTATACAAGAATCAAGGAGCCTATATGCCTCTTCTCATTGTGGTTGTACATAAGAAGAATGGGTCCATGAGGATGTGTGTTGATTATGGAACCCTGAACTGGTGGACCATCCCAGATCAGTACACCATGCCCAATATACAAGATGCCCTGGATTGCTTGAATGGGAGCAAATGGTTCTCAGTATTGGATCTTCGCAGCGGATATTACCAGATTCCGATGGCCCCGGAGGACCTTGAAAAAGCAGCCTTCATCTGTCCTTTGAATTCCTAAGAATTCCTGAGAATGCCACAGGGGATTTCAGGCACCTGACCACCTTTCAGCGACTGATGGAATGTGCGGTGGGAGATATGAACTTGCTGGAATGTCTAGTGTACCTCGATGATGTCATTGTGTCCGGACGCACGTTAGAGGAGCATGAGACCCGACTGCTTAAAGTGCTGGACCGATTGGAAGACTTCAGCCTCAAGCTGTTCATTGACAAGTGCCAGTTTTTTTCATACCTCTGTGAAGTATGTGGGGCACATAGTATCTGTAGAAGGAATAGAGACCATTCCCAGTAAGGTTGAGTCACTGACTACTTGGCCCCAGCCCAATAACTTGAAAGAGCTACAACATTTTCTGTGGTTCTGGGGCTACTACCGCAGGTTCATAAAAGACTATTCAAAGGTGATTTGCCCAATCCTGAATCTTACCCAGGGTTACCCCCCTACCAACCGTAAATACAAGAAAAGGGCTATCAAGGAACCAGAGAAAGTGTACTTCTGCACAGGTGAAGCTTTTTGGCCCCGCTGGACACCTGAATGTGAAGCAGCCTTCCACGAAGTCATATACCAGCTCACCCATGCCCCCATCCTCGCCTATGCTGATCCTACCAAGCCCTATGTTCTTTATACGGATGCTAGTCTGCAGGGCCTAGGAGCTGTGCTGTAACAAAACCATGAAGATGGTTTGAGACCAGTTTCTTCCACCAGTAGGAGCTTGACCCCGTCAGAGCAAAACTATCCTGTGCACAAGCTGGAGTTCCTTGCCCTAAAATGGGCCATCATTGACCAGTTTCATGAGTACCTCTATGGGGCAAAGATATTGGTGAAGACCGACAATAACCCATTGACCTATGTACAGACTTCAGCTAAGTTAGATGCCACTGGGCACCGGTGGCTTTCTGCCTTATCAACCTATGGTTTTGCTGTTGAATACTGAACCATTTTGATGATGACACCCTGTCACGAAGGCCTGCTTCCAAGAGTGACTGGGTCAAGCTGTCTGAACCTGAAATCCGAGCATTGTGCCAAAAGTTTGACAGAGATGAACAGATGCCTGTGGACACAGTAGACTGTCTAGTAGATTGCTTGGGCCCTCCTGATACCTGCATACCAGCTGCCTATTGCCATTTCTCTGCTGTAGATATTAGTGCACTATCTCAACTTGACAATGACAGTATTCAGTGGCCTCAATCCCAAGATCCTATGATTCAACCCGCACTTGATGCCCTGCGTGTGGGGAAAGATGTCTCTAAGTTGCATTCCCTTGACTTGCGAACTGTCCTGTTGTTTAAAGAAGGCCCCAGGTTGAAGTTACTCAATCAGTTGTTATACAGAGAGACAGTGGATCATAGTGGTCAAGTAGACAAGCAACAATTGGTCCTGCCCACGACCTTTGCACTTGGTACTGAGGTCCCTCCACAATCACATGGGGCACCTCGGTATTGACAGGACTCTTGACCTGGTACTATCTTGATTCTACTGGCCCAAGATGGGGGCCGATGTTGAGAACCATGTAAAGACCTGTAGTCATTGCCTCCAAAGAAAAGCCCTGCCTCAGAGGGCTCCCCCCCTTGTCAATATCACTACTAGTGCCCCCATGGAACTGGTCTGCATAGATTTTTTGTGTTTAGAACCTGATCAATGGAATATTGCCAATGTGTTAGTGGTTACAGATCATTTCACACAGTATGCACCAGCTTTTCCAATTAAAGATCAAAAAGTCTTTACCGTGTCCAAGGTGCTAGTGGAAAAATTCTTCATCCACTATGGTGCCCCCCAGCGGATCCACTCTGACAAAGGCAGAGACTTTGAAAGTAGGCTAATCAAAGAAATGCTCTCTCTCTCTCTCTCTCTGGGGGGTGCGGAAGTCAAGAACCACTGCTTATCAACCGCAGGGGGACCCTCAACCAGAACGTTTTAACCGTACCCTTCTGCTGGGTACCCTCCATCCAAAAGGCAAGCATAAGTGGAGCCAGCAGATTTGCACCTTGGTACACACATACAACTGCACCAAAAATGATGCTACTGGGTTCTCCCCCTACCTCCTCATGTTCGGGTGGGAGGCCCGACTACCAGTTGATGTCTGCTTTGGGGTCTCTCCAGATGGGGTCCGAGCTGAAAACTACCTGCAGTATGTACAGAAACTGAAAGCCAGTTGAATCATGTGTATCAACTGGCCCAGACAATGGCTGCTAAAGGAAATCTCGCCAACAAAGAGAGGCACAACAAGAAAGGAAAGGCTCAAGAGCTATGGCCTGGAGACCATGTGTTGTTATGCAATTTGGAACTACATGGCAAGCACAGAATTGCTGATAGGTGGCACCATCTTCCTCATGTAGTAGTTGGAAAGTTGGATGATCTACCAGTATACAAGGCACGCCCAGAAAATAACTCCAAAGCTGTCAAGACCATGCACCGTAATCACTTGCTGCCTATCAGCCAAGTTATTATTGAAGCTGAGCCAGCAGACATTGCCTCCCCTGGGCCAGTGACTCATGCTGCTGCAAAAAAGAGACAGTCAACCTACCCCAGTAGTTACAGATTTAAGGTTCCCCTGCAGCAGGCCCAGAATGATAGTGACTGTCAGTCCACCTCTGATGAAAGTGACTATGGTAATGCCTATTATCCCGCCTATGAACTGAGTCAGTTGTTTCATGGAAATCCTATGCAGAATCGTGGGGATGAAGCTGGGCTTCTGGACTGCCTAACCCCCCAGCTTCATCCTTGGAGCTAATGCTCCCTGAAAGTGAAATGCAAAGTATCACGTCTGAGGCTGCAGACTCCCTGTGTTTAGTGGAACTGTGTGACTTACCCGAAAAAGGGGCTGATGATCTGAATCTCTCTGGTGACACACCAGAACTTGAACAACAATATGAGAGTGCTGACATGCCCCCTTCAGTGCCACAAAGCCTAATTGTGCCAGAACCTTCTCTAAATGAGCCAAGTGTTGTGGACAGAGCCTACAGAGCAAGAAGCTGACAGTGCTCCCAGTTTGGACATTCCATCCATGCAGAGGCACCCTCACAAATGACGAAGCTTCAAAGTTAGTGTTGAAAGTACAGAGACTGTGGTTGTTTCCCCCAGAAAGACTGGCTGAACTGTCAAGCCAGTATTGCGCTTCAGTTATGATTCTCCCAGGAGGCCAGTGGATTTGCCTCTCAATGTGGTTCACAAAGGTGTTTATATTTCTCAGAGCTCACTAATCAAACTGAGCTTAATGGCCAATTCCAGATTGATTGTTCTTCCTTCTCAGTATGGTGCCCCTGCCCCATCCAGCCTCAAGTTAGCTGATAGGGAAGGGCCCCACCTACATCGTTTAATGTACAGGAAGTTATTACCTGAAGCAGTATTGTGATGTTACTAATGTGTTAATCATAGTGGAATCAGCATTACCTGTATGAAACATGCATAAGTATTGTTAATATGGATGTAGTAATGCGAAGTATATTGAAAGGTATAGTGATGTAACAAGCTGATGATATATATGCCTCATTTATATTGCATTTTTGATATTGTGATGGTACAGACTTGATGCAGATGCCACGTTTTCTCCAGGCAGGGAAGGGTGTAACCCACCTACAAATGGGGGTTCCCGAAAAGTCTTCCTTGAGCTTGCTTAAATGCTCACTGCCAGGCTGGTGTCCTGCATTTTAGCAGTTTAAATGTATTGCCAGAGAGTGCCTGCATAGCCTCTGTGTACTGTCTCTTTAAGAGCTGCCTAGATTGCAGTCATAATCTGAGAGGGAGCTCTGTTAGAAGATGTACTTGTTTGCTGATCATTTGTTAGAGTAGTAAGTGGAAGGAAAGGATATGGAGGTTAGCCAAGGAGGTGACCTCAGCGGGGAGAGCAGTGGACCCCAGAGGAGGAGGAAGCAAATCCTGGTGGGGGACTCCATCATAACAGGGATCCAGCTAGGATCACAGGAGGGAGAGGACAGGGAGGTGAGGTGCCTAACAGGTGCCATGGCATGGAGGGATGGAAGGAAGATCCTGGGAATCGCTGGGAAGGCAAGACGGGAGGGTGAGCTGGATGTCATTATCCACCTAGGTACTAAAGACCTGGCAAATGGGGAGCAAAAGGAAGTTCAGGAAGAGTTTAGGAAATTGGGGAGGGGTCTCAAGCAAGTAGCTACTTCTGTCACCTTCTCAGAAGTACTACCTGCGAGAGGCAAGGGACAGCATAGGGGTGCATGCACCAGGGACTTTAACTCATGGTTGAAGAACTGGTGCTCTGAGGAAGGGTTTGGATTCATTGGTGACTGGGGACCCACCTGGAGGGATGGAGGTTTGTTCAAGCCTGACGGCCTGCATCCATCCATCCTGGAGGAATCCAAGCACTCAATGATAAGTTTAAATGTACATTGACAAGCATTTAAACTAGCCAAGGGGGGTGGCAGGCCAGCAAGAAGGGTACCTACTTGCTCACCCCCCACAGCTAGCAGTGGAACCACTGAACTGGAGGAGTGGCTATCTCTACAAAGCAGTGTGCAAAAGATGGAGATTAGCACCCAAGAGGTGGATAAGCAGAAAAGGGGCAAAATTCAGCAGAAGGGCAGACAGCAAGGAGAACCAGGGATAAAGGACAACCAGGGAAGCGGCTGGAGTAGAACAGCTAAACAGTCTAGGGAGGTCAAATCATGGAAAGCCATGTGTGCCAATGCCAGGAGCCTTAGCAACAAGATGGAGGATCCGGAGGCTGTCATGGTGCAATCAGACCTGGACATTGTGGCCTTTACTGAAACCTGGTGTAATGATAACCACGACTGGGAGATGGCCATACCTGGCTACAACATATTCAGAAGAGACAGGGCAGGTAGAAAGAGAGGAGAGTGGCACTGTACGTGAAAAATGACATAAGGGCCACAGAGATCAAGGAGGAACAAAATGGGGGAGAAATACTGTGGGTTAAGCCGGAAAGGAAAATGGGCCCAGCCATCCGCACAGGTGTGATCTATAGACCACCAGCCTAGGAGGAAGAAACACATAGGGAGCTGATGCTAGTTATCCAAAGGATGGCAGACAAGGGTGAGGTAGTACTGGTTGGAGACCTCAGTATTCCAGACGTGGATTGGAGCATCCCAGCAGCAGCATCAACCAGGAGCAGATTTATCCAGGATTCCCTTCAGGGTGCCTTTCTCAAGCAACTGGTCATGGAACCAACTCGGCAGAAGGCAATACTGGACCTTGTCCTCACAAACAGGGACAGTGTGATGGGGGTAACAGTGGGGAAGCACCTGGGGAACAGTGACCACCAGTCATTGTGGTTTGAAATCATAGAAGGTGCAGAACCAAACCACACAAAAACACGTATCCTGGATTTTAGGGGGGCAGACTTTGGGAAATTGGGGAGATACTTGAAAGAGGCATTAAGGGGAATGGGGCAGGAATCAGGGGTTGAGGGACAGTGGGCAGTATTTAAACCGGGGATTACAAGAGCAACAGAATTATGCATTAAGCAGGTTAGCAAGAGGAAAAGGAAGAGGAGACCATTATGTTTTTCCAAAGAGGTAGCAAAGAAAGTGAAAGCCAAAAAGATTGCAGCCAAGCAATACAAAAAGACACAGGTAGAAGAGGATAGGGAGAAGAACCAGAAGAAGCAAAGGGAGGCAGAGAGGTCAGTAAGGGAAGCCAAAGCTCAGACAGAAGAACACATTGCAAAATCAGTGGGTAGAGGAGACAAAACTTTTTACAGGTACATAAGTGAAAAAAGAAAAGCAAAGGGAGGGATAGTGAGACTGAAGGGGGAGGATGGGGGCCACATGGAGGATGACAACAGTAAAGCTAAGATATTAAACAGGTATTTCTGCTCAGTCTTTACTGAGGAAGAGGAGAGTAATGGGTCTGAAGGGAGTACAAGGGGTGAGAATGGTGCAGAAATGAACACAAGTCCCTTTACACGAGAAAGGGTCCTGAAGGAACTGGAAGTAATAAGAGTTGATAAAGCAATGGGGCCAGATGGGATGCACCCCAGGGTCCTTAAATAACTAAGAGAGGTGGTGGCTGAACCTCTGGCTATCCTGCTTAGCCGATCACTGGAAACAGGGGAGGTACCCAAAACCTGGAGGACAGCAGATGTAGTCCCCATATACAAAAGTGGGAACAAAGAGGAAGCGGGGAACTACAGACCAGTCAGCTTAACCTTGGTAGTGGGGAAAATCATGGAAGAACTACTGAAGGAGAGATTGGTGGAACATCTGGTTGACAATGGGCTACAAGACCCCAGGCAGCATGGTTTCACCAGGGGAGGTCATGTCAGACCAGCTTCGTTGAATTTTTTGACTGGGTGACTAGGGAGGTGGATCAGGGAGGGCAGTGGACATGGCCTATCTGGACTTCAGCAAGGCCTTGACACTGTGCCACATAGAAGACTATTACACAAACTGGGGAATATGGGTGTGGGCAGGACAGTAGTGGGGTGGGTAGGTAACTGGCTGGGTGGCAGGACACAGAGGGTGGTGGTAAATGGCTGTCACTCCACAGAGGGAAGAGTGACCAGTGGGGTACCACAGGGATCAGAGCTGGGACCGGTCCTATTCAACATCTTCATCAGTGACATTGCGCAGGACCTAGAAGGCAGAATGTCACTGTTCGCTGATGACACAAAGCTCTGTTAACAGAGTAGACACACCAGAGAGTGTAGACAAAATGAGAAGGACCTGCAGAAACTTGAAGAATGGTCAGGGGTTTGGCAGTTGAAATTCAAGCAAAGAAGTGCAAGATAATGCATATGAGGCACAAAACCCTGGCCCAATATATCAGTTGGGGGTGAGGATATAGCATGCACCAAGCAGGAAAGGGATCTTGGGGTTATCATCTCTGACGACCTCAAGGTAGGAAACAGTGTGACAAGGCAGCAGGAAAAGCAAATAGGATGCTGGGATGCATAGGCAGGGGCATCACCAGCAAGAAAAGGGAGGTCATAATTCCACTATACAAGACACTAGTGAGGCCCCATCTGGAGTACTGTGTACAGTTCTGGAGACCTTACCTTCGTAAGGACATAGACAGGGTAGAGAAGGTTCAGAAGAGGGCAACAAAGATGGTACATGGATTGCATCACAAGTCCTATGAGGACAGGTTGAAGGAATTGAATATGTACTCCCTGGAGGAGAGGAGGGAGAGAGGGAACATGATAGAGACATACAAGTATCTTACAGGGAGGAACAGGGCCCAGGAAAACACTATTTTTAAATGAAAAAGATGTTCCAGGACTAGAGGGCATGGGATGAAGTTGGAGGCAGGATGATTCAGAGGAAATGTGAGGAAGAATTTCTTCACAGAACAGGTGGTGGACAAGTGGAACACCCTGCCAGAGGAAGTGGTGGGGGCTGAAACAATCCCGGGATTTAAGAATGCATGGGATAGACATAAAGGTATTCTGGAGGTTAGGGGTAAGGGGCAACAGACTTCTAGGAAAATATAAACTGAACTTACAAGCTTAAATGGGCAGACTGGGTGGGCCATAGGCCCTTATCTGCAGAAACAGTCTATGTATCTACGTATCTATGTAGTAATAATATTGCAGTTTGTTCTAACCTGCCTTCTTTGCAGCATGGACAGTTCTGTTTGTTTCCATCATCTTGGTCCTGGACTGTCAGAATGGGCCAATCAGTACATTTGGGACTCTAAAATTGAGCCTGCCTACAGGAGCTTAGTGGGGCCAAAAGTTGTAGTAATTGTAGTTTTGGGCTTTTGGCGCCTAAAATAACCTAGAGGGGGAGCCCTTGTTGTGACTGACAGACAGATCAGCCAACCAAACCTTTTGAATCTTGGGGAAAGTCCCACACTGCTTGCAATTTCAGTTAGATCTGAGTTGGGAAGTGAGGAAGTAACAGCTCGAGATAGTTTGAGCAGCAATCCATAGTGAATTCACGCGGGAGAACTGTGGAAAGGGCTGAGTTTGGCCTGCATGCCTGCCTGCTGTTCCTGAGAGGGAATTTGTGCTTTTTTCAGACTGAATCCGAATTTGGAGAGCAAATTAAGCCACTAAATTGTGACCAGGCTTTAACCTGAAGAAGACCGAAGATTTACTGAATGCGATCGGCCTGTCAGGACTTCTAGCTACCTCTGAACTCCCAGATTGTGCAGAGACTCTGTAATTGCGACCAGAGAGCCATTTGCCTGGTACAGTGGAATTTCCTTACATGTGAATGTGCTGTGTGCTTATAGTGGGTCGTGATTTAGTTCCCCACTGTGTGTCTGAACTGTGTTTTGCTTGCTGGAGGCTGTATCCAGTTCCATGGACTGAATCCGTATCCATTTCCATTTGCCTGGGTCCTGCTACACTTGGCCCAGCAGAGAAAGTCATTGACGAGAGACTGGCCTGGGGATCAGCCCTCTGCTCAACGCCTTGAACAGGAACGACGCCTCGGTGATTCGTATGGGCCCTGCTTCTCCGGGCACTCCAGCTCAACAGCCTGCAGTCTCAATTTCGTCCTGCCTGTGTCCAATATTGGGTATCGTGAGTAAACATCAGGGTAGCTCCCTGCAACAGCAGCTAAATCTAAAAGTGTTGTCATCTGATTGTCTTGTTGCCTTTTCTTTCATGAACTGAGCCCTCTGGCTCTGGATTACAAATTGTGTGTGTTGTGCATGTTGCTTTCTTCCATCACAGGGCCCCAACCATCTGCAACGTTCCTGGTTAGCCCACCGTTTTCCTACCTGGGTACCCAGAGTGTGTGACTGTGTAGGGACTCTGAACTGCATGCATAACTGTCTGATTAATATCGCTTTTAAACAAATCAACCTGATTACGCACCTCCCTTGTTCAAGTCCCCTGAATAAATCAGATTTAACTTTGTTTGCATTTAACCTGACTGTGGTTCCAGTTTGTGCCAAGAGTATTGTACTGCTGCTATTTGCTGTGCTTAACCTTGTTTTACAGGGGGTCCTCAGGGTCAAGCTAGAGGAACCAGCCCTGGTGGTAAGTGCAAACAATGGGGGTAATTGCCTGGTGAATAAGGGTCATTGCGGAAGTAATTATTATATATTGTTCAGGCCACTAGAAGGGAAAGAGGGGGGTTACAGTGTCCTGGAGGGCTGTGCCCAGGTTAGCTTGACCACTAACAACCCTGACCTCTGGGTGGAGGCATCCGTTTCATTACCCAGGCCCATTAACCTACTACTAGCCAAGCAGGCAGGGGTAGTAGCCCTTGGGATAGCGCCACCTAGGGGTTACATATGAATATGCAGTGATAATGCTTGATGCAGTCACAGACTGTGATTCCTTTTGCATATTTTGTTTGTTAACAGACCCATTTAAGGGGCCACCTGAAAGCCAGCCGAAGTACTAGCAACCCAGGTTTGGGAGTGAACTCAGGGAGCTGGATTCAGGGGTGGACAGGGCTAGGGAGTGCTGCTAGAACACAGCACAACCCAGCCCGGGGAGAGTCATGTCATTTGATGCCAGCATGGTGTCCCCTCACAGTGGGCTGGGGAATCTGCCCCCTCATTAGGGGTGGCGTTTATGCACAGTGCTGTACATTGGGTGATGCTGACACAGGCTGCAGATACCATTAGAGAGGTGTGTAGGATGAAAAATGGGTAAAAAAACAATTGTCACTAGGATGATGGCCAGCAGGATATTCAAGCCCTGCACCATGTGAATCCTCTCTGGTTAGAACTGTGGGGCTAGCATTCGATGAGGCTGGAGGCACCACAAAGGGAGTACATCTTCTGGCCAAAGAACAGGGCAAGTGACAAGGGTGGAGAAAAAGCTACATCAGAAAACAAGATCCAGTTTATAATTGCAGTAATACACTCCAGGGTGTACATTAAGCTATATCACTGTCCCCCCATTCTACTATTTCCTCCTTCCCTCAGGTCACTGAGTCCATTCTGAAAGGCATGAACCAGGGCCATACCACTGCAACCACTTTCATTCTCCTTGCTAAAGCCTTCAATACAGTGGCTCATCCTCTCCTCATAGATAAGCTAAGGAGGGTGGGGCTGTCTGACACAGCAGTCAGTTAGTTATGTTTTTCCCTTTCTGACTGGTACCAGCTAATCACTGTTGGTGACACCTTATACTTCCTCTTCCAATCAGGTCTGATGTTCCTCAGAGCTCCAGTAGTGGTCCCATCCTCTTTTCCCCTTTTTAAAATTACCTCCCCTCAGTCTTGTGCCTTTTCACACATCCACATTTACATCTATAATATGGTGTACTTTGCTTCTGGGGCCTTGGTCCCTGAGCTGAAATTCCCACTCCAGCGGTACTTTGATAGTGTCCAACTCTGTTTCTGTGTAATCTAACTCTTGCTGAATGTCTATGACCTTTCGTATAAAGCAGAGGGTAGCAAAGCTCCAACACACCATTGTTCAGGACTCTAGATGGCACCCCATGTGAAGTTGTACCGCACACAAGTATCTCAGTGTGTGGCTGGACCAGCATCTCAGCTTCCCCACCCACATCTATGCCATGCATGAGAAACTCTGACCCAAATTTGCCACAAAAAAATCCTGCCTTCCCCTTCAGGTCTCAGTGATGAATAGTGTGGGCCCAATACAGGATAGATTGAAGTAAGTCAGTCACTCAGTGGAGACCGCCAACAAACAATTTAAGTAAAGCTGTAATCTTGGACCAGATGGTCTCCATGCGGGTCTTCTGCCTGAGCTATTTTTTATTTTAGTCTTTGGTAACTGGGTAAGGCCCACTAGGCACAAGTACCTGTTTTCAGGGGTGACCTGGGAGCACTGGAGAGGTTAAGTGACTTGTTCAGAGTCACACAGTATGCAAGTGGAGGTTGTGTGAATCAAACCCAGGTCTGCTGGATGTATCAACCTCATTCACAGCTCATTACTCTAACCTCTAGGCTATACTGCCAGCTATGCCTCCATCCACACATTCCTTGCACATGTAACTCCCCAATAGGGGGATTCACGCAGCTCACGCATCAAGGATCAGCCTGCCACTGATGAAATGAGCAAATTGCCACTCCTGACAGAATCAGGAATCCCCAAGTTGTTGCCCTGACCAAACTGCACACTTAATTGACATGTTTGGGGCGCAGAATAATGTTTGGGGTGCAGAATAATGTTTAGTAGGAGTTTTGTAAATAAAGACATTTTGGGAATGTTTGCCTGTGAACTACAACTTCATCAGTCACCTTTGTCACCTCTGCCCCCATTCAGCATGGCAGTGTGATCAAAAGTTGACTGCACAGTCAATCAGGCTCCAAAGCCTGCAGAGGAAGTCAGAGTGGGCTCCTGGACCTGATACAGACTACATTAATTCTGGCATGACTGAGGAAGCCAGTCGCTTATCAAGTAATGGACCTCTAGCCTAGCTGTGAGTGACTGACCGCTTCATGGACCAACCAAGAGTCAGATTTCCCGAGTGAACAGCAGGGGCTGTTCCAGAACTTATCACTCTGCATGTGATTTTTTTTGTTGTGAGACAGACTGGAACACTGAAGCTGAGTGTCCAGAAGACAGACCATATGTCTTACAGAGCCGAGCAGAACTTCTGTGACTGTAATAAAGGAGATAATCAAGCGCTTATCCAGCCTAATCTGAGAGACTGAAAGCAGAAGTCAGGAGAGGTGACAGCAAGGGTAAGGCATCCTCAAGCACTCTACTGGTACTCACAGCGACTTTGCTGCATCGCAGCATTAATCCTGTGACAGGGAGCAGCTCTGTGTCTGGGGAGCCAACTGCCAACACTATGGCCATGTACTGGTTGTAGCAGTGCACTTGGCAGAGGTCATATTGGGCAGAGGTGGGGGGGGTCAAGGACCAGAATCAGGGACTGGCAATTGCAAATGCTAAGACAGGTGAGGTGCTGATGGAGTCATCTCTTAAATGGGCCAAGCTTGGGTTCATTGATTATATTCGGGGGGAGTTAGTGAAGCCATAGAGAGGCCTGATAAGCAAAAGATCTTTGTGCTTGTGAGGTACGGAAAAATGGGACATGGAAAGATTGTCTGGTGGTGCTTCTTGTATGGTGGGAGTTTGGGGCAGTGGAGAGGAAGTTCTGGATGGCAAGCAGAGTTAGGCCAAGGCGTTTTGTTTTCCCCCAAGAAGACACACTTGATACCATATTCTACCTTCTAGAGTAAGCCAATTGGACTGCATAAAGGGCACATGTGTGGGTTAGTCTATTGGAACCAAGAAGAAGCCTGCAGGATTTATTAATGGCAGTACTAATCCTTTTGAGGGTGGTATCAGGGGCTGCCCTATACACTATTAACCCATAGTCGATGATGGACAGAAGGGAGCTTTATATGGTGAATGACATTGCTTTTTGGGTCAGGCAATGATGGTGGCTGTATAGTAAACCAGTTCTAGGACTGACAACCTTAACAATTTGATCTGTGTGCTGGGCAAAGAATAGAGCACTGTCCAGAGTGATGCCTAGATATTTGAATGTTTGTACTTGCTCAATGGGGGTGTATAGGCTATTCAGGATTGTCATTTTGAAGCTCTTATGCTTATTACGAGGGTTTGAAAACAGCATAACTTAATTTTTTTTGTAGTTCATTAGATGCTTGTATTTAGAAAACCAAGCTTCTGCTGCAGTGAAGTCAGTTTGAAAGTTTGATTGAAGTTGGAGCGGGTCTGGGCTTTTGGAGAAGATGACCGCGTCGTCAGCATAAAAAAGAATTTGCTCTTTGCAGACTGAGGGTAGTTTGTTAACAAAAAGGCTAAATAAAGGACACCAAGACTTGACCCCTGAGGGACACCCGAGAGAACTGGATGACTGTTGGAGAGTGCACCATCTATTTTTACACATTGGGACCTATTGTAAAGGTAGCTCTTAAACCAGCCAACAACTTCTGTGGAGAGTCCGAAGAAGTGGAGTTCGGAGAGAAGTGTCTTATGATTGACAGTGTCAAAGGCCTTAGTTAGGTCTACATAAATCACCCCAGCTATCTGACTACTGTCAAGGGCCCCATGCAGGAAACCAGAGTACTCCAAGAGGGCAGTGGAGGTGCTGTGTCCCCTTCGGAACCCGTGCTTTTGTTGGCACTGTATTCCATACTTTTCCAGGTACTCAACAAGTTGGTCAGAAACTATTCTTTCTAACACCTTAGACAGAAGAGGCAGTATTGATATTGGGCGGTAGTTAGAGTGAAGTGCTCTGTCCCCACTTTTAAAGACAGGGGTGGCCACTGCAGCTTTCCAAATTGAGAGGAATTGACCCCGCTGGAGAGATAGGTTCATGAGATGTGTTAGTGGCAGAAGCACATCATCCAGGGTCAGAGCAAGTATCTTAAGGTCCAGCATGTGGCTGCTTTCTGGATTTGCCTAGAACCTGCATGAGATATTTTATGGCTTCAGGGATGGTGATTGCTTTAAGGTAGAAGGGTGGAGGGTGTGAAGAGGGCTCGTTAGGTAGAGTCATTGGTCCATACGCATTGACATCAGATGCATCAGGGAGGTTAGGTGGCAGTATGCTGCTGAGGTTAATGAAAGCATCATTGAAGGTCTTTGTGATGGTGCAGGGATCCTGGGTGATTACCCCATTCACAAGTAGCATAGAGGGAGATGTCTTGTTATTTTTACCAGTAAGGTCTTTAAGGTTTTCCCAGAATTTCCTGCCATCTCCCCAGGAATTAGTAAGGCAGTCTCGGTAATATTGTGATTTAGTGAGTCTGATCTCACAGGTGCAGGAATTTCTGGCCATTTAATATTTCTGAAGGTCAGCCTGTTGGCCTGTGGCCTTGGCTCTAAGCCAGAGATGATCCCTGGTGGCCGTGAGATTCGGCAAAGCAGGGGAGATCCAGGAATTGTAGACTCCCTTCACTTCCCGCTTTCTAATCGGGGCATAGATTTTGCACGCTTCATTAAACTTAGTGATAAAATAATCCAACGCCTGGTCAACATCTAAGGCAGCGTCAAGAAAGGACCAGTCTACACGGCTATGGAAGGTCTTAAATGCATTTAGGTGCCCCTGCTTAAGTATATGACTCATTATGAATTTGTGGGGGCTTAGAGACCTTATTGGCCCAGTGGCAAATAATAGGGGAATGATCACTAAGTGAATCAGCTAGGACTGTGGTGTTAGAGATCCGGCCTGGTTGATTTGAAATGATACAATCAAGCAGGGTATGATAGTTGATCCTAGTGGGTGAGTAAACTAATTGCGTGAAGTTAATGCAAGATACAGCATCTTTATATTGTGCTGCATCAGGTGACATCCAGTTGATATTGAAGTCACCTAGGACAACCACTTCCCAGTTTTGCTTAAGGCCTTTTATAAATTCAGTAATTTTGTGGAAACCTGTCGCTTGATCTCTAGGGGGAATGTATACAGAGGCAATTGTAAGTGACTTGCTATGTGCACCTAAGAGCAACCTAATAGCTAGGGCTTGTGCAGTATTCCCAGTGTCAGTCTGAGGGAGGGCGTGGCACCATAGGTGACCCCTAATATAGATAGCACAGCCACCACCTCTTTTCGTCCAGTCTAAAGAGGGTGTACCCATTTAGAGCTATTGATACATTAGGGGGCCTTGAGTGAGAGCCAGGTTTCCACTAGGGAAAGGACGTCAGGGTCGTACTGGCTTACCCAAACTTGGAGCTGGTCAAAACTGGCCAGTAAGCTACAGATGTTAATTGATGCAATTTTTAGGGCTTGGTGGTTGTTTCCACCACCTTGAGGCAGTTGGAGGGGGGTCCTGGATTGGGGTGGATATTACCAGAGATCAGTAGAAGCATCATAGCAAGGTGTAGTAGGAAGCTTTTTAGGTAAGTCAGATAACCTTTCTGTTTATGATTTTCATTATCATCCTTATGTATTATACATGGGATGGTAGCTGTGCAAGGTAGAAGGTGTGTGACCATAACCCAGCAGTTGGGGGGCAAGTAACCATCTGGGGAGTAAGACCCACCATAGATATGGGTGGGGGCACTAATATTGCCAGTGTTATGTCCCTGTGTTAAGGTAACATTGGCTGTACATGAGTAGAACATGGTATGTTTGATTTGATATTCAAGGGGTAGGAGAATCACGACAAGGGTTAAAAAAAGTTAAGTATATACAGTGAGCCATAATTTGCAGTGGGGGGGGGGCATCACAATGGATGTGACAGAGGACTAGGTGAGGGAAGATAAATTGAAACAGAAATGTAGAAAACAATGGGAAGTACTAGGATGGGGGGGCAGAATCACGCTTGAGGCAGGCAGAGTTAAGGTATAGATAGTCAGAGCTGCTTGGAGAAACCAGAGTGCAGGGTGGCCCAGCGGTTAGAATTACAGGCTGCAGTGTGGTCTCTGTACCAGAGACTTGGGTTCAAAACCCAGCATTGTTGTGGTTGGCTTGGGGGGGGGTGGAGTCAGTTGATAGACTCAAGAATTACCTAATTAAGCCTAATTAATTGGGTGGGCCTACCATTTCGAGAAACAAGTGTAGGCTACTGTAAGACTAGAGGGTGAGAGGTGGTAGTTACCACAACTGGCAGGATGGCTTAGGTGATGGTGCAGTGGACATTTGAGCAAACATTTTAAACAGTTAGGGGTTCAAATCCTGAAAGGGGATGGGGGGAGAAGTACCACAATAGACGGGCTTCAGTTAGGAAATAGGAGGCCTTGTTTAAGGGACAAGTTATTCCATCCAGGAGTACAAATACCCTGTTGGGGTTTAATCTGGGTTTGTTGCGATTGCTGCTGTTGATTTTTAAGAGCACTGATACATGCTGACCATGTGTAACATCTATGAGCCAGCAATCTTTCAATGGATGGGCACCCAGTGAAGCACCAGGGAGCCTCCTGAGAATGAGGTATAATAACTGGTATCAGTGGGGTGGGGTAGTGCTAAGCAGTACAGCTGGGCAGAGGTGCCATGTATGTGCGTGTGGTTTGAGGTGTCTGTTTAACTGCCTGCTGGAAAGAATGGAGATGGAGCAAGAGAGATAGAGCGAGATCAGAGAAAGAGGGAGTAAGAAGAAAGAGAAGAGCGAAGAAGAAACAGGAGCTGGATGTGAGAGGAAATGTCTGGCAATGGCGGAGCAGGTGAAACAGCTGCAGCATCAACTGGAATTTGCAAAGGAGAGAATGTCATATCTGGTGAGCAGTAGCACAAATGGGTTAACCTCAGGTCATGCAGACATAAAATTTAAAAATAGTTTATTGCTGGCCTATCGGCACAGTGGTAGGGCTTCCTTTTGTGATGCCTGCCACTGGCACTCTGGAACAGTATGCTGTACTATCGCTACCTGGATGACCAAGGCTGGCACTGCAGTCAGAGGAGCCTACATTGGGGAGAGGAGGACGCTTGCCAACCAGCAAATGCATGTGCATGCTTTGTAGTTGTGGCTGCCAGAACTTTCACATATAGTAACATCCTCATTGGTCAGGTTGTCACAAAGGGGACAACTCTGTCTCTGCTCAGGATGGGGACACCCACAGTCCCCACACCTTACGAGCCAGAGCAGCCCTCTCTAGCTTCCTCTCATGTCCCATCAGGATCCAAGGCTTGTCCTAGGGGACTCCGCCATGGGGGGCAAACCCCAGAGTTCAAAAGTAGAGTGACGGTAAGTCTGGGGGGGATGGGGGATTGGGCTGGGGTGGCTTCTGTGAGTATGGTAATTGGATGGTGTATATCCCTACAGCTGGAAGGGGGCATAAAGAAAATAAAAAAAAAGTTTATTTGCACCACATAAAATGATAATGTAGATACATTTCTATGATAATTTAAAACATTGTGTAAATAATGTAAGCTTGGAGAGTACATCCAGGCTGCTCACCTTGCTTGCTGCCAGATAAAGCACTAGAAGCTTATTCACAGTTAAGTGATGAGGACTGCAGTTCATATCAAATGTTAAATTCTGCTATTACATAAAGGTATGACCTGACATCAGAGAATTTCATGTAGGCACTGACCAGGCTGCAAAAAAACAGGCCTGACAGTCAAGGCTAAAAAGTTCAATATAGACATGTCAGAAGTGACATACCTGGTGTACCGTACTGGAAGTGGCACTCAAAACCCAACCCAGCAACGCTGGAGGCCATTTATAACTGAGACTCATTTATCACCAAGAGGAAGGTGAGGGCATTCTTGGGATTAGCTGCATACTGTTGTAAGTTTGCTCAAAACTTCGATGTGGCTGTACCTCTGACTGACCTCACAGCCAAACAAACACCTGACAAAGTGATCTGGACAGAGAACTGTGAAAGGTGTCTGTGCAGCTCAGAAGCGGTTTATGCCAAACCCCTATTCTTGGTAACCCACACTATAAGAAAAAATGTATAGTGTACATCGATACATCAGACATGAACTCAGGTGCAGTATTCAACAAACGTGCAAGCTATGGGGAAGAGTAGTCCATTGCATATTTCAACCAGAAGCTGAATGCACAAGAAATGGAATATACCAGTGTAGAGCACAAGTGCCTTTGCATTCCACAGGCTCTTGAAGAAATGGAATTCTATCTATACCGGTCTCATTTGTTAAACTTCAAATGAAGTGAGATTTCCTCAACTTAATCAACCTTGGAACATTGGTTTCACTGTAGATACATAGATACCTAGACACTGTTGACGGATAAGGGCCTACGGCCCCCCCAGTCTGCCCATTTGAGCTTGTAAGTTCACTTTATGTTTTCCTAGATGTCTGTTGCCCCTCACCCCTGACCTCCAGAATTCCCTTATGTCTATCCCATGCATTCTTAAATCCCGTGATTGTTTCAGCCCCCACTACTTCCTCTGGCAGGGTGTTCCACTTGTCCACCACCTGTTCTGCGAAGAAATTCTTCATCACATTTCCTCTGAATCGCCCTCCCTCCAACTTCATCCCATGCCCTCTAGTCCTGGAACATCTTTTTCATTGAAAAATAGTGTGTTCCTGCACTCTGTTCCTCCTTGTAAGATACTTATATGTCTCTATCATATCCCCTTTCTCCCTTCTGTCCTCCAGGGAGTACATATTCAAGCCCTTCAACCTGTCCTCATAGGACTTGTGATGCAATCCATGTACCATCTTTGTTGCCCTCCTCTGAACCTTCTCTACCCTGTCTATGTCCTTATATCCTGAAATGCCTTGTCTTGTAAATACTGTAAATCTTGTATATACTGTACATGTTGTCATACTGCCTTGCACCTAACTATTGTGCAATCATTGTTTATGCAATACTTGTCAAATGTAACCTTGTAATTGTTTTACTATCTGTACTATTCTTACTGGTACCTTGTGGCCCGGGTAGTACCTGTAAATGGTCTGCTGGACCAGTGCACCTACCCGGTTATCAAAGTCATAAATGTAACCCCCTTACAAATGG
The DNA here is from genome assembly GCA_016271365.2 of Neoceratodus forsteri. Taxonomy (NCBI): domain Eukaryota; kingdom Metazoa; phylum Chordata; order Ceratodontiformes; family Ceratodontidae; genus Neoceratodus; species Neoceratodus forsteri. Next base: position 762,754,154 of record CM057453.1, read on the forward strand.
GGGTTCAAGAAAATCTTCCTTGGGTGTACCTAAATGCTCACTGCCAGGCTGGTGTCCTGTGTTTTAGCTGTTTAAAAAGAAATTGCATGAGAGTGCCTAATCGTCTCTGCACCTGTCTCTTTAAGAGCTGCCTATTTTGCAGTGTATAATTATTCTGGGTGGCGGCCGGGTGTGTCTAGGTTCGAGTCCCGGCTGGGTTGCAGTGCCTTTGTTCCATTCTGCCATCGCTAATTGCGCAGAGGGAGCCCTATTGAGAGCTATGACTGTTTGCTGCGTATTTTCTGTAGTAGTGATAATATTGTAGTTTGTTTAAACTGCTTTCCTTTGCAGAATGGACTTTATGTATTGCACCACCATTTTGTTTTTGGACTGCCAGTCAGCACCAATCGGTACCTTTGTGGACGCTAAAATGGAGCCTGTCCCCAGGGGTCTTGCGGGAGCAAATTTGTAGGAATTGTAGTTTTAGCATCTTGGTGCCAAAACAGACCTGGAGGGGGAGCCCTGGCTTTGACAGACTGATTTATCAACCAGCCAGAACCTTTTTGGACCGAAGGGAAATTCCCAAGCTGCCTGCTGCAGTGAATCAGTCTGGAGTTAGAGTCTGAAGAGTAAACAGCTTGAGTGATTCAAGCAGCTGCTTTTTGTCTTGTCTGCCTGCAGTCCTTCAAGAGGAAATCCTTTGAAAGGCTTAGCAGTTGGACTGTATCTGAATTGGAGTGTGACAAAGCCACTGAAGAGTGACCAGATTTGAACCTGAAGAAGATCTAAGATTTGCTGTTCGCGATCTGCCTGTCAGGACATCCACTTACCACAGAATTCCCAGTTTTGCTCAGAGACACTGATATTGTGGCCGGAATGCCTTCCGCATCGTGGTATGGTGATTGCTTGACTATAAATGTGCTGTGTACTGTTAGTGGGTCGCAGTTTGGTTCCCTACTATGTAAACGTGCCACGCTTGCTGGAAGCTACATCCAGCACTACTGGACTCAAAATCTGAACTGTTCCACCCGGCCTGGGACTTGCTTCCTTGCCCAGCCAGCTACTTCAGGCACAGGAACCATCATCGACGAGAGACTCACCCGGGGATCAGCTCCCTGCTCAACCATCTCGAACAGGAATGACACCTTGATAATTTGTGTGGGCCCTGCTTCTCCTGGCAAACCAGTCATTAACCTGCAGTCTCCATTTCGTCTAGCCTGTGTCTCGTATTGGGTAGCGTGAGTAACAATCAGGGTAGCTCCCTGCAACAACAGCTAAATTTCAAGTGTTGTCATCTGATTACGTTGTTGTTTTTCCTTTCACGAACTGAGCCTTCAGGCTCTAGATTACAAATTGTGTGTGGTTGTGCATGCCTTTTCTTTTCATCACAGGGCCCCAACCAGCTGTGATGCCAGCCTACCCCAGGCAACATTCCAGGCTAGCCCACCTTACTTCCAACTGGGTACCCAGAGCATATGACTGTGTAGGGACTAAAAGTGCATGTATAATTGCCTGACTAGATCAGTTTTCAAATCAGTCAACCTGATTACGCCCCTCCCTTGTTCAATTCCCCTGAATAAATCAGATCTAATTCTTTTTGCATTTAATCTGACTGTGGTTCCAGTTTGTACCAAAAACACTGTACTGGTGTTATTTGCTGTGCCTAACCTTATGTTACAGGGGGTCTCCAGGGTCGAACTGGTGGAACCAGTCCTGGTGGTAAGTGCAAACAGTGTGGGGAATTTTATGCTGACTAGGGGCTACTATGAAAGTGTTTATTGCATATTGTCTAGGCCACTAGAGGGGAAAGAGGGGGTTACAGTGTCCTGGAGGGCTGTACCCAGGTTAGCCTTGTTATTAACAACCGTGTCCTCCAGGTGGAGGCACCCATTTCAGTACCCAGGCCCCTTAACCTGCAACTAGCCACGCAGGCCGGAGTAGTAGCCCTTGGGATAGCGCCACCTAGGGGTTACATCTTGGAGGCACCAACACTAGGATTTATGCCTTCTAGTGGTCAAGAGTGGGTACTACAACCCCACACTCAAACATTGTGGTAAAATGGAGGCACTCACTACACCCAAGTTTAACCTTGCTCCCCACAAGCTGCTGGTGTGCCGTATGATGGGGTGGAGCAAGGCAGAGGGGGTGGACCCCCAGCAAGCTCTGCTATTAATGGACATCCCCTTGGGGACTGATAATGCCACTATTGTGGAAGTGGTTGAATGAATTAAGAGTTTGGGGAAGGTTGAAGTAAGGGGAAGGGATTCCGACCTGTTTGATTAAACTATGGTAGCCCTACTCTCCTGCAGCCTGCTCATTGAACCAGAGAAGGTACCCCCTGTCATTTTGCCTGAAGGGTCCCAAAAGGGGTGGAGGGTCATTCACTTACATAGCGACCCAGCTGCTTCTGGAAGGTCCCCTATTTAGATGGGTTTAAAGATAAGCTGTCTAAACTGTTAGCCTCTGAGGGGAGCTCTGCTACAGAGTTAGTACAAATATTAAAGTGTTCTGAGGAGATCACTCCCGCACAGTCCCCCTTAGCCTCTCCTGCCACCCCTACAGTTGCTTCACCTATAGTGATATCTACTGTACATTTGGACTCATACTGCAGACTTAGGCTGTTTTTGGGTACGGTCCCGGTGACCATGGGGAGGACGATCTGGAAACTGGATGGACTATGCCACCCCATTGGTCCAGGAGTGGCAGTGTACTGAGGGGGGAAAAGAGGAAGAGGCTCATGGAAAGCTTGAGGGGCCCTGCACTGAAGGCCATTCGTTTCCTGCAATCCACCAGCCCAGAGGCCACAGCTGCCGAGTACCTCTCTGCCCTGGAGGGGGTATTTTAGTGGCACCAAGTTGGGAGATGACCTGATGTGGAAGTTTAATCCATAAAACAGTGGAAAATGAAAACTTGTCAGTGTTTATTACTCAAATTGGGTGAGCTTTGCAGCGGGCCCACCAGAAAGGAGGGGTGCCCGCCTGTGAATTGTACAGGGTCAGGCTAGATCACATCTTAAAGTCAGCAGGGTACTCTAGCGTGATGTCGTTGAAGCTTAAACTGCAAGACAGAAGGGGCAATCCCCCCCAATACTGTGACCTAATTAAAGAGATCCGTGAGACTGAGAATGACAAAGAGGGATGGGAGCCCTATGCTGGGGCTGCCACGCCTGCCAGGCCCCTGAGAGGGATAAGGAGGCTGAACTGCAACAGATGAGAGAACCAATCAAGGAGTTAACTGAGTTAAGAGTCAGTCAGCAAGCTACTGAGGCAGCCAAAGATGCTAATTCCTGTCCAGCCTCCCCGCTCCCCCCCCCGAGACAAAGAGGGAAGTCCTGCTGGGAAGGGTGGAAAGTTGTTTCATCTGAAACCCGGCCTGAAGACAACCTGCTGGAAAAGATACGAGAACTGAGAGCTTTGGTGGGAGACCTGCTCTGAGCAACCCAAAACACTGACCCTTGGGGGAGCACAGAGAGTCAAGAGAGCAAATCCCTGACCAGAGAGAGACCCTGAGACTCCCCCACTATATTCAAGCAGGGGAACAGCTCCTCTTCTCCTAGAGACTCTAAAGAATCTGTTTTCTGTTACCACTGTGGAGAGGATGGGCACACCCAGTTCACCCGCTGTTCACCTGAGAATCTGAGAAAAGTTACCACTAGACTGCTGGCATTGATTCAATGGAGCAACATATGGCTGCAAGGTGTAGCTGCCCGGAAAAGCTATTCATCCAAGGCAGCTGTAAAGCCGACGTCCAAGTCCAAGTTACCTGAGTGGTCTGAGGTGGTGGGCCCTTCAATGGAAACTTCAGTGACAGTGAACGGTGTGTCTACCCGGGCCGTGCTTGACAGTGGATCTCAAGTGACCATTGTATTTCAAGATTGGTACCAGAAGCATCTGCCTGACGTGCCCCTACAGCCCTTGAAAGGTCTGCACGTGTGGGGGTTGAGTGAGAAGTCCTATCCATACTCGGGGGTATATCTGGATCTGGCTGTCATTCCCTACCACTGTGGCTGGGGTAGATGAACAAGTTGAGACACTTGCCCTAGTGTGTCCCCCCACCGGACTGTACGATGGGGTTCCCCTGGTAATTGGGACAAACACCAACATGTTTGGGAGACTAGCCAACTCTGCCATGAGAAACAAGGGCAACAGACTGGATGAGCCCTAAGAATTCCAATATTAATCAAAAGGGCTTATGACTTGCAACAGAAACCCGATGAAGTGGACCACGATGAGCCCGTGGGGACAGTGTGGAAAAAGGATCCTGACTCTTTGATGTTGGCCCCCAATGCCCAGTGTATGATCCATGGAGAAATCTGCCTAAGGAGGGACGTAAAGAACAAAATATTGATGATAGATGCCCCTGGTGAAGGGAAGCTGCCAGAGGAGTTGATGGTTAAACCCAGTATATTACCTGCAGGTGCCCATGCCTATGCTCGCCGAGTGATGGTGCAATTGAGAAACATGTCAGACAGGGAAGTTCATGTGAACCGGGGATGTACGCTGGCTACAGTACATTGTGCAGACACTGCAGTATTACCCAGTAACAAGTACTCTGGCGAAAGGGAGAAAGTGACCCCAGACTTATTTGACTTCGGTGAGTCCCCCTTGTCCACCGAATGGAAGACCAAAATTAGCAGGAAACTTACTCAGAGAGACCAAGTGTTCTCACTAAAAGAGTGGGACGTGGGATGTGTCCATGGGGCTGAGCATAACATGCGCCTGCATGATAACCGACCATTTCGAGAAAGGTCCCAACGCTTTGCCTGAGTGGTCATAGATGATGTCAGGAGGCACCTACAGGAAATGCTCACTGCTGGTATTATTCTAGAATCAAGAAGCCCATATGCATCCCCCATCGTAATGGTGCAGAAAAAGAATGGATCTGTGAGGATGAGTGTGGACTATCGGACCCTAAACCGACAGACTATCCCAGATCAATACATCATGCCACACATACAGGATGCCCAGGATTGCCTCAACTGGGGTCAGTAGTTCTCAGTACTGAATCTCTGCAGCGGATATTATCAGATTCCGATGGCCCCAGAGGACCATGAGAAAAAAGCTTTCACCTGTCCTTTGGGGTTCTACGAATTCCTGAGGATGCCACAGGGGATTTCGGGTGCCCCTGCCACCTTCCAGAGATTGACAGAATGTGCAGTGGGAGACATGAACTTGCTGGAATGTTTAGTGTACTTGGATGATGTCATTATTTTTGGATGCACGCTGGAGGAACATGAGGCAAGACTGTTCAAAGTCCTCGATTGTTTGGAAGAATTTGGCTTCAAGTTATCCATAGACAAGTTTTTTCAAACATTGGTGAAATATGTGGGACACATAATGTCTGCAGAAGGGATACAGACAGATCCCAGTAAAGTTGAATCTTTGACCACTTGGCCCCAGCCCAATAACCTAAAACAGCTACAGCGTTTCCTGGTGTTCTGCAGCTACTACCACAGGTTCATCAAAGACTATTCAAAGGTGATTCAACTGCTCCTTGACCCTACACAAGGCTACCCTCCTACCAACCGCAAATACAAAAAGGGGGCTATCAAAGACCAAGAGAAAGTGTATTTTCAAACAGGTCAGCCTTTCGGGACTCGGTGGACACCTGAATGTGAAGCCGCGTTCTTTGAAGTCATATACCAGCTCACCCACACCCCAGTCCTTGTCTATGCTGATCCTACCGAGCCCTATGTTCTGCATATGGATGCTAGTTTGCTGGTCCTTGGGGCTGTGGTATGTCAAGACTACAAAGATGGCTTGAGACCTGTAGCTTTCGCCAGTAGGAGCTTGACCCTGTCGGAGCAGAACTATCCGGTCCACAAGTTGGAATTCCTCGCCCTAAAATGGGCCATAGTTGACCAGTTTCATGAGTACCTCTATGGGGCAAAGATATTAGTGAAGACTGACAATAACCCACTGACCTATGTGCAGACTTCAGCTAGATTGGACGCCACTGGGCACCGTTGGCTTTCTGCCTTATCAACTTATGATTATGCTGTTGAATACAGACCGGGACTAAACCACATTGATGCTGATGCCGTCATGAAGGCTAGCTTCTAAGAATAATTAGGTCAAATTGTCTGAACCTGACATTAAAGCATTATGCCAAAAGTTTGATAAAGATGAACAAATGTCTGCAGACACAGTGGACTGCCTAGTAGATTGCTTGGGCCCTCCTGATACCTGCATACAGGCTACCTATTGCCATTTCTCTGCTCTAGATATTATTGCACTACCTCAGTTCGATAATGACAGTATTCAGTGGGCTCAATCCCAAGATCCCATGATTCAATCAGCACTTAAGGCCCTGTGTGCGGGGAAAGATGTGTCCAAGTTGCATTCCCCTGACTTGTGAACGGCTCTATTGTTCAAGGAAGGCCCCAGGTTAAAGTTGCATGATCAGTTGTTATACAGAGAAACAGTGGATCGATGTGGTCAAGCAGACAAGCATCAGTTGGTTCTACCCATGACCTTTAAACAGCTGTTACTGAGGTCCCTCCACAATCACATGGGGCACCTCGGTATTGACAGAACTCTCGACTTGATACAATATCGATTCTGCTGGCCAAAGATGGGTGCAGAAGTGTCGAGCACCATGTAAAGACCTGCAGTTGTTGCCTCCAAAGAAAAGCCCTGCCTCAGAAGGCTGCCCCCCTTTTCAATATCACTACCAGCGCCCCTCTAGAATTTGTCTGTATAGATTTCTTGTGCTTAGAACCCGACCAAAAGAACATTGGCAATGTGTTGGTAGATACTGATCATTTTACACAGTATACACAAGCCTTCCCAACTAAAGATCAAAAGACCTTTACCGTGGCTAAGGTGCTGGTGAAAAAATTCTTTGTCCACTATGGTGCCCCCCAGCGGATCCATTCTGACCAAGGCAGAGACTTTGAAAGTAGGTTAATCAAAGAAATGCTCTCTCTGTGGGGGGTCCGGAAGTCAAGAAACACCCCCTGTCACCCGCAGAGGGACCCTCAACCAGAACGCTTTAACAGCACCCTTCTAGACATGCTGGGCACCCTCCATCCAAAAGACAAGCGTAAGTGGAGCCAGCAGATTAGCACCTTGGTACACGCATATAGTTGTATCAAAAGTGACGCTCCTGGGTTCTCCCCCTACTGTCTCATATTCTGAAGGGAGGCCAAACTGCCAGTTGATGTCTGCGTTGGGGTCTCTCCAGATGGGGTCTGAGCTGAAAACTACTTGCAGTATGTACAGAAATTGAAAGATCAGTTGAATCATGCCTATCAACTAGCTCAAACTATGGCTGCTAAGTGAAATCTTGCAAAGAAAGAAAGAAATGATCTATGAGTAAAAGCCCAGGAGTTGTTGCCCGGAGATAGGGTGCTGCTATGCAATTTGGGACTGCATGGAAAACACAAAATTGCTGATTGATGGCACCATCTTCCCCACATAGTAGTTGGTAAATTGGATGATCTGCTGGTGTACAAGGTGCGCCCAGAAAATAATTCCAAAGCTGTTAAGACCATGCACCGCAATCACTTACTGCCCATCGGCCAAGTTATTATTGATACTGAACCAACCCCTGACCCTTCTCCTGGGCCAGTGACTCATGCTGCTGCAAAGAGGAAACAGAGCCAACCGGTCCATGTTGTTCCAGAACTAAGGCCTTCCCCTCAGCCGGCCCAGAGTAATAGTGATGACTGTTCATCTGTCTTTGATGAAAGTGACTGTGATAATGCCTATTATCCCTCATATGAACTGAGTCAGTTGTATTGAGGCAATCCTCTGCAGAACTGTGGGGATGAAGCTGGGCCTTCAGACCTGACTAACCCCCCAGCTTCTTCCTTGGACCCAATGCCCCTGAAAGTGAGGTGCAAAGTATCACATCTGAGGTTACGGACTCTCTGTGTCTTGTAGAACTGTTTGACTTGCCTGAAGAAGGGGCTGATGGTCTGAGTCTTCCTGGTGACATACCAGAACTTGAAGAACAATATGAAAGTGCTGACAGCACCCCTTCAGTGCCGCAAAGCCTAATTGTGCCAGAGTCTCCTCAGAATGAGCAACCTGGGCCCTCTTCAGAAGATAATAATGAGCAGAGTGTTGTAGAAACACAGTCTGCAGAGCCAGGAGCTGATAATAGTCTCAATCTGGACATTTCAATCAGTGCAGAGGCATCCCTTACTACAGCAGAAGAAATCAGTACCATTGTTGACCACCCAGAGCCTGTGTCTATTCCCACCAGAAAATCTGGGCGACCTGTTAAGCCAGTGCTATGTTTTAATTATGATTCTCCTCGGAGGCCTGTGGACTTGCCTCTCAATGTGGTACATAAAGGTGTTTACGTTTCCAAGAGCTCACTGCCCAAACTGAGCTTGACTGCCACCTCCCGATTAATTGTTCTTCCTTCAGAACATGGTGTCCCTGTCCTATCTAGCCCCAAGTTAGCTGATAGGGAAGGGCCCCCTTCTGCATTGTTTACTGTGCAAGAAGTTATAAAGTGAAGTCATAGGTAACTGTTGATAGTATGTTAATCATAATAGAATCAGTATAGAGTGCATGAAACATGCATAAGTATTGTCAATGAAGATATGGCATAGTGAAATATAGTGAAATGTATGGTAATGTGATACGTTTATGTTAACTGATGTATCAGATATTATTCCCATAGTATGCTAATGTAACGTATGTTTCGTATATATTGCTTCTTCAATACTGTGATGGTGTAGACTTGACGCGGATGCCAAGTTTTTCCAGGCAGGGAAAGGTGTAACTCCCCTACAAATGGGGGTTCCCAAAAGTCTTCCTTGGGTGTGCCTAAATGGTCACTGCCAGGCTGGTGTCCTGTGTTTTAGCTGTTTAAAAAGAAATTGCAAGAGAGTGCCTAATCACCTCTGTGCCTGTCTCTTTAAGAGCTGCCTATTTTGCAGTGTATAATTATTCTGGGTGGCGGTAGAGTGTGTCTAGGCTCGAGTCCCGCCTGGGTTGCAGTGCCTTTGCTCTATTTTGCCATCGCTAATTGCACAGAGGGAGCCCTATTGAGAGCTATGACTGTTTGCTGAGTATTTTCTGTAGTAGTGATAATATTGTAGTTTGTTTAAACTGCTTTCCTTTGCAGCATGTATTGCGCCACCTTTTTGGTTTTTGGACTGCCAGTCAGCACCAATCGGTACCTTTGGGGACTCTAAAATGGAGCCTGTCCCCAGGGGTCTTGTGGGAGCAAATTTCTGTAGGAATTTTAGTTTTTGCATCTTGGCGCCAAAACAGACCTGGAGGGGGAGCCCTTGCTTTGACAGACTGATGGATCAACCAACCAGAACCTTTTGGACCGAAGGGAAATTCCCAAGTTGCCTGCTTCAGTGAGTGAGTCTGGAGTTACAGTTTGAAGAGTAAACAGCTTGAGTGATTTAAGCAGCTGCTTTTTGTCCTGTCTGCCTGCATTCCCTCGAGAGGGAATCCTTCAAAAGGCTTAGCAATTGTACTGTATCCGAATTGGAGTGTGACAAAGCCACTGAAGAGTGACCAGATCTGAACCTGAAGAAGACCGAAGATTTGCAGTACGAGATCAGCCTGTCAGGACATCCATTTACCACAGAATTCCTGGTTTTGCTCAGAGACACAGATATTGTGGCTGGACTGCCTTCTGCATTGTGGTATGGTGATTGCTTTACTATAAATGTGCTGTGTGCTGTTAGTGGATCGTGATTTGCTGGAAGCTACATCCAGCACTACCAGACTCAAAATTCAAACTGTTGCACCCAGCCTGGGAATTGCCTTCTGGCCCAGCCAGCTACGTCAGGCACAGAAACCATCATCGATGAGAGACTCGCAAAGGATCAGCTCCCTGCTCAACCATCTCAAACAGGAACCAACCTGCAGTCTCCATTTCATCTAGCCTGTGTCTCGTATTGGGTAGCATGAGTAACAATCAGGTAGCTCCTGCAACAACAACTAAATCTCAAGTGTTGTCATCTGATTACATTGTTGTTTTTCCTTTCACGAACTGAGCCTTCAGGCTCTGGATTACAAATTGTGTGTGGTTGTGCATGCCTTTTCTTTTCATCACAGGGCCCCAACCAGCTGCGATGCCGGCCTACTCCGGGCAACGTTCCAGGCTAGCCCACCTTACTTCCAACTGGGTACCCGAGCGTGTAACTGTGTAGGGACTAAAAGTGCATGCATAATTGCCTGACCAGATCAGTTTTCGAATCAATCAACCTGATTACACCCCCTCCCTTGTTCGATTCCCCTGAATAAATCAGATCTCTTTCTGCATTTAATCTGACTGTGGTTCCAGTTTGTACCAAAAGCACTGTACTGTTGTTATTTGCTGTGCCTAACCTTTTTTACAGGGGGTCTCCAGGGTCAAACTGGTGGAACCATCCCTGGTGGTAAGTGCAAACAGTGTGGGGAATTGTATGCTGAATAGGGGCTACTGTGAAAGTGTTTGTTGCATATTGTCTAGGTCACTAGAGGGGAAAGAGTGGGGTTACAGTGTCCCGGAGGGCTGTACCCAGGTTAACCTTGTTACTAACAACCCTGTCCTCCAGGTGGAGGCACCCGTTTCAATACCCAGGCCCCTTAACCTGCAACTAGCCAGGCAGGCAGGGGTAGTAGCCCTTGGGATAGCATCACCTAGAGGTTATATAAATAAATAAATATGGATACCACTTCCAGCTCTTCACGGATTGTGACCCTCTGAAGTGACTCAGTCAAATGAGGGGTAAGAATGGTGAGCTATTAATGGGGAACTTGGTATTGCAAGTCAGTGACATGATGATCAGTCATTTTGCTCAGGAAAAGAAGGTGCAGATGCATTGTCTCACAGAATCGATTAGAGGCTGAAAAGACTCTTGATACACAAATGGATCAGAATGAAAAGTACATGAGTGATAAGACCCAAGCCTTTTTATTTTTGGAGGAAGGGGACAGATATGAAAAGTTGTAATGTGCATGGAGGCACTCATTTAACCCACCTAGTTAAGGTAAACAGTGAATAAACAGATGTGGGCTTCAGATAGTGAAAACATGTGTTTTCTGGTTCTCAGACTAAGAAACATGAGTGCAGACATTCAGGGGAGGAGTAGGGATTGGAAGGTTGGCACAGAAGATGGAATACAAGAGGGAAAATGTTTAGATTAACATTTATCCAAGCCTTTGTTTTTACCTCTGCTGGTATGAAAGGACTCATAAGAAGGCACTCACACAGTCTGAGAGACACACTCCTTGCAGAGCTGGGCAAGAAGCTGTCAGTTAAGTCACTATACTATGTTCTGGCATCATCTCATCAGTACAGAGTTCAAATGTTGCATACTTCATCACTGGAACCAATCTCTGTGAATAATCAATAAAGAGACAGTGTGTTTCTATATTATGTTGTCAATGGACTGAATTCTATATGTGATACTGCTACCAAAGATACAGCTACCAAGGACAGGATAATACAGTCAGAGGAGAGAAGTTCTGGAACAGCGCCAGGCAACCTTAATGCAGGTGAGCTATACCACAGAGGGTGTGTACATAAGGTGGCATATAGGCAACAGGCCAGAGAGGAAAGTCTGTAATCCCAGGCCTGAGGTAATTGTCTCATGAGGGTGGCAGCAGAACTCTGTAAAACATTTGTGCAAAAAACTTTAGAGTACCAGCCCATCAATGCAGTGGTGGGGATACCCCTTTTGACGCTGGCGAGCCGTGTTTATAAACTACATAAGTCATTGGGGCCGGTGGTGGGGAGGGAGACTCAAGTGTCCTGGTGACAGCTGTCCTCCCTTGGGATTGGGAGATCCTGCTTCTCGCCACATGACAGCCACTTGGTGGAGGTGGTGGTGCCGGCAAGAGAAGCAACAGAGGCAGGAATGTCAGCGGACAGTAGCATGCAGGCACTGACACAGGTGTGCATGTGGATTATTACATGCTGACACCTTGGGGGAGAAACATCAAGTGGAAAATGCCCCGGCCCAGTCTGGCACCCGCAACAGGCATTGCACGATCAATGTGGCTGGCCACCACCAAAATATGGTCCTGGGCAGAGGTGGTTAACCAGAAAGTCCACAAGAAGGTCAGTGACAGGGTTGGGGGTGCTGCAGGGCCCAGGGATAGCAGGAGGGAAGCAAATGATGGGAAAAGACTTTAGAGTAAGCACAACCAATGTATATGTAAGCCCCTCCCCCAGCATCTAGAGGTATTCCAGATGGTAACTTTAGTAGGAGGGAGCACTGTACAGCAAGAAACACAGTCCCAGAAAATTAAAACTCGTTACGTGGGTTCCTAGAGGATGTCTTCAGGGGGTGCTGGTTTTACTTAGCAGCGAGGGGTATACAGCCGCTGTGGGGGCAAACTTGATTAGTGCAATCACACAATGCCATAAATAAAGTCCACTGCCCACTCCGGGTTAAAAGAAAAAGACAAATATGATTTAACTGAATAAATTTGATTAAGTCACTCCTTGGTGCAAATTACACGATGGGTAACCTTCAGGGCGAGCTGCCCAATACAGTCTGCAGCAACTTTTGGGTTTCAGAAGCTCTTATACTGCAGTGCTCCCTCACGGCCAAACAAGCTCCAAAATCTTGGCAGCAGCAAACAAGAGCGAGCTGAAAACAGGCCACAAACTGGAATTTTTCTCCCTGAACTCACTCCTGCACAAAACTTACTTTCTTTTCCACATTTTCTGGGATTTGATTCACAGTACACCACTGCACTACCAGCTACAGGATGTAGAGTAGCTGAGCGCAGCAAGCGGTACTCCCAGTCCCAGTGGTTCAAATCCAGAGCTCCCATTTAGGTGGTCTCTCCTCACAGCAAAGTCCCTCGGAAATGCCTAGGCCCCTCTATCCTAAACCTTGTGCAGTTCCAAGAGTCCTAGGGCATTTCTGTATTAGTCCTGGCAATCCTGGAGGCCCATGCATACTCTGCTCTTATGCTGAATAGGATTCCCAGCACCTTCTGGCCAGGCTGAAGTGCCACCAGAAAGGGAGGCAGACTGCTACCACTGTGCCCCTTGCAACACGGACTGCCAACACCGTGTTGTCCCAATGACCTGGCACAGGACTGTACACGCTCTCGCCACAAGACGAGGATATGAGGGACCCACCTATGCCCGCCCCACCAAGGTGCCAGAGAATCATAAGGTGGGCCATTGATTTTCTTCCCAGGCTCTGGCTCCCCAAATGGCACAGGCAGTTCCCATACAGTTCCGGATTCCTTCAGGATCCCAGCCACTACATTCTCCATTGGTCTTCCAGGGCGGTGGGCCGGGGTGGCAAGTGGCCCACCCGGCCCCAAACCTCGGCCCTTGTGGCTGTAACACACCATGGGCCAAATCCTCTCTTCTCTCTACTCTCAGGAACTCTCTCACACCAAAAACTCCCCTTTTATACCCTCTGTGCTGAGCCCCCCTCCACTGGTAGGCAGGGGCCAGCTCCAGACTGCAGCTACAAAATAAATTAATTAGTAAGCTCCCAAAGGGCTACACTTTCCCACACACAAACATTCACCTCCTGGTGGCGCATACCAGCTGCCAACTCTGACCTCCCAGAGAGGATGTACCTCTCCCCCTCGAAGCCAGGAGAGTACTACTGAACACCACATAATGGTGGAACCTATACCTCTCCAAAATATGGACACTTTTCTACCTAAACACACAGCTATCACTTGCACCAAACCTACGGGGTCCCATGGCAACCCACCGCTGGTTCCTTGGATGGACTGTCAGGTACTGCAGCAGTAGCATCCTACCCACCACCCCCACTATCAAGCTCCCAAAACTGTCAAAACCTTAAGGTTGCTGCTGCCAGGTAGGGCTTAAAGCATACCCTCCCCTGCTGCATATGTAAACACAATTTAGATAAAACAGATAAGCAACACAGTCATTATGAACTGGAACAGCAATACTACAACTTTAAATGCATAATATACTTCAACTTTTCAACATTTATTTATTTAATTATTACATTTTGATAATCGGGTGAGCCCACTGGGCCCTGAGAGTTCCTTTTTCAGGGGCGACCCAAGGGTTACATACATTATTAAAAGGGATTGTATACAGCAAGATACATTACATGTGTCACATTTCTAATATCAGCCAGCCTTACCCGCCTTTTAGCTCACACACACCCACCACACCCACACAGGCATTACACTATAGACCACTCACATCCACTCACACTATTAATGCTTTAACTGGCAATCTAAGAGGGGCATATTCCAGTCCAGCCTCCTCCTACGAAATATTACTAACCAGAACGCGAGCGCACACACACACACACACACATTTTTTTTCTGGAACTGCACAGCTCACATTTTAAACTGACAGGAGAGTCAACTCCTTAAAACCTGGAAAGATTTTAAATAACAAAATAACAATAAAAGGAGTTGATCTCACCCAGCATCCAGCGGTGAAGGTCCAAAACATTTTTTTTTCAGTCTTACCAGTGCACCCAATGTCAAGGCCTGCATTGAGGTGGGGGGATCAGTCCAGACACAGATCTATACAGGGCAGTCTGTTAAGGAAGCAGCTTTATTTCTGGAGTTCTGAGGCATAGTACAGCTTTGGATCAGGCTTGGTACACGCTTCTCCAAAGGCATTGTCACAGATAATGTAATATTTTGTCCTCTGTCCCTCTCCATCCTGGACCATTGCAAAAGTCTTCAACAATGTCACTCCAATCCATAACGTTGCGCTACACATCTGTTTTGCCTTCCTGATGGCTTCCTACTCATGGGCTCCCAGATCCAGAACACTCCCTCTGTTTCTCTGCTTGACCTTGTCCAGAGCTCCTTGGAGGCCCAGTCTTCCCTCCTTACCTTGATGTCCCATATCCTCTCACACAAGTACATATAGTTCTCTCCTGCGTATTCTTTCTTGATCCTTCTTCTCACCCAGCACTCGGTCGGTGACCACTCGGTTATGCTCCTCACACTAGTTCTGGGGACAGTATCCTATAGTAGCCTACTCCATGTGGTGTACTGGGAGTAGCGGGGTTCAGATGGATGGAGGGTGTCCATACCCTTCCTTTGTTTTTGACAGATCTGCCACAGCTGGGGGATGGTATCTGGGTACTTTAAACTGAAGAAGCAATAAGACCTTGCAATATCTCGCTCACTGGAGGAGAAGAGACAGCGGGGGGGACATGATTGAAGCTTTCAAGTACCTTAAAGGCATAAACAAGGTGCAGGTGGAGTACATTTTCCAATGTAGAAAAAGTACTAGAACAAGGAGGCACAATATGAAATTGGAAGGTGGCAGAGTAAGAGGTAATGTGAGGAAGTTTTTCTACACAGAAAGGGTAGTCAACGCTTGGAATAGTCTGCCACAGTAGGTAGTAAGGGCAAGCACAGTGGAGGAGTTTAAGTATGCCTAGGACAGGCACAAGGGAAGCTTGAGAGGGGAGGAAGTGATGAAAAGCCATTGATCACATAGGATGTGGCCACATACAATGTATAGGACCTACGGGCAGACTGGATAGGCCTAGCAGTCTTTATCTGCCAACAATTTCTATGTTTCTATGTTTCAAAGAGGATCATCAAAGGTGAACATACGAACATATGAAAAATCCAGAAGAAGAAGCCCATTTGGTATATCAAGTCTGCTCATGTTGCAGGGTCCACAGCTTGAGCTACTGTCCCTGTCTCGTCTCCCCACTCCTTCCATCCTCTTTACCCATGACTCTTACCCTCCCCCATACCTGTCCCAGCCTCTCTTAAAGCTGCCCACTGTCTTCAATGAGATTGCCTCTTCTGGCAGTGCATTTCAAGTGTCCACCACCCTCTCTGTGAAGAAGTGCACCCGGACTTCCCTCCTAAACCTCTCACCTTCCAGCTTAAGACTCTGCCCCATCGTGTTATGTGAAGGACTTAGCTCGGACACCTGGGGCAAGGGATACTGCATCCATTCCTTTTGTGTCTTCCATGGCGCTTGAGTCTCCCTCAGAGATAACCTTCTCCACCTCTGGTTTCTCAGCTACTGCCACATCTGCAGTGGCTGGGGAAAGATCCTTGGGTGGTCTTCTTGGCACCTGCCACTGCAGGAAGTGTACCTAGGGAAGGGGGCTCTGTTGGCTTAAGTTTCCCTGCCACCCTGTGGCCTCTCCCTCTGCCACAGAGAGGGTCAGTCACCAATGGGGGGAAGGGCTGGGAAGACGGCTAGCACCCTTCTCCCCAGAAGCTACTTCACCAGCTGCAGTTTTAGAAACATAGAAGCACAGACTTTGACGGCAGATAAGGACCACTTGGCCCACCCAATCTGCCAATTTCCCTACCTACTGGATAAGCTGCAGATTCTAGTTAACCAACAGCCTACTTCCTGCAACCCCCCACTATAATTGCCTTGTGTCTGTCCCATGCATGTTTGAATTCTCCCACTGTTTTAGACCCAACGACCTCCTCAGGAAGGCTGTTCCATGTATCTACGCTCTCTCTGTGAAAAAAAATTTCCTCACATTACCCCTGAGCCATCCCCCCTCTATCTTTAAATTGTGCTCCCTTGTTCTTACACATCTCTTTTTCTGAAAGATGCTACCCTCCTGGACTTTGTTGATTCCCTTGAGGTACTTGAACGTTTCTATCATGTCCCCCTGTCCCTCCTTTCATCAAGAGTATACATATTAAGCTCTCTCAGTCTCTCTTCATATGGTTTCTGCTGCAGACCCTGCACCATTTTAGTTGCCCTCCTCTGGACTGCTTCCATCCTGTCTATGTCCTTGCGTAGATGAGGGTCTCCAAACTGCACACAGTACTACAGATGGGGTCTCACCAACTGTCTGTACAGAGGGATAACCACTTCCCTTTTTATGTTGCTTGCATGTGCAGAAACATAGATGCCATCATCCGAGTTTTTAGAGTGTGGCAGCCCTCTTCAATTCAGTCACTGTGTTTGCAGGCGCGGCCCCAGTTCTCCAATGCCTGCTGAGCAGTCTATGACAGCTCCAAAATGCAGTGGAGTACAGTTGAAAGGGGGAGCTACGCTTCAGTGAGCAGCAATAAGGTATCGCCTGCTCATGTGCGCTCCCACTACGCACACACACACACACACACACACACACACACACACACACACACTGCGTGCTCACCCCCCCCACACTGAATAGCCGACTAAGGTGCCCAATCCCCCGTCAGCTGTGCTCGCTCCCCCCAAACAGAGTTGCACATGCCACGCTGGGTGCCCACCCAACATGGCAACTCATCGTATAGCTGACGGGGTGCCCAATCCCCGTCGCTCACTATCCCAGTACGGTTGCCACGCTGAGGAGCCCATCCCAGCATGGCAAAAGCTTGTTATGTGTGAGGTGCCCAATCCTAATAGGCTCCAGCCCCCAAACAGTTTTTCCAGCTGCTGCAGCACGGAGCCCACCCAGTGTGGCAAGCGTCCCAGCGTCGTCCTTTAAAACAAAAAAATCCTGTAATAAAAATGATCCCTTGCAGTCTCCTGCCCCCACAACCCGCACCCACCCACTGCGCACCCTGCCTCCCTACCCCCACCCCATACGTACCCTCCGGAGCTCGGGCGCGACATCATCGGTGGACTGGAAGACGTCTGCACTCTTCAAAGCTGACCGCGAACTGAGGAAATGCCGGTAAGCTGTATAATGGGATAGATAGGGTTTTTTCAACTTTGTTCCATATCTCAGGCATTTTTGGAATTTTTGCACCAAATTTTCAACATGGGGTTTTTGGGACCCCTCCTCATGAATTCTTGCACTGTCATGGCGCTAATCGGGTCCGAAGGGTGATTTCGCAGTCACTGCAAGAAATCACCTTTCTGCACCGATTAATAAACGACACCTGCCAGTGTTCATAAGGTGGGCTCTCAAAAGCCTATGTTGAATTGATGGAAAAAATCCTAAAAACTGTTTTATGAAACCGTTGCGCGGTTCCTATGCGCTCGTAAGTTCGCAAATTTTCAATATTTTCACTCCAGATTTTCAACATTGTCATTTTACCACACCTCCTTATGAGCAGTACAGCTGTCATTTTTCACATCTCGCCCAAAACGTGTTTCCGCCCATGTAGTGCACAATGGCGCAGTCGGTGTGTGAAATCACTGTATGGGACACATTAAGAAAATCACAGTGACACTGTTCATGAGCAGAGGTCTTAAAATGGCTATGTTGAAAATTTGGTGACAAAATTCCTAAAAATTACTGTTTTACGAGCCTGCGTTGCGCGCTTCCTACGCACGCTGGTAAGTTCGCGAATTTTCAATATTTTCACTCCAGATTTCCAACATTGCCATTTTACCACACCTCCTTATGAGCAGTACAGCTGTCATTTTTCGCATCTCGCCCACAACATGTTTCCGCCCATCTAGCGCACAATGGCGCAGTCGGTGTGCGAAATCAATGTATGGGACACATTAAGAAAATCACAGTGACATTGTTCATGAGCAGAGGTCTTAAAATGACTATGTTGAAAATTTGGTCACAAACTTCCTAAAATGACTGTTTCATGAGTGTCGTTGCGCAGTTCTCCTTGCGCTTCGTAAGTTTCAAATTTTCAATATTTGCACTCCACTGACTTCAAATACCTACACAGCACATACAAGCAAGCAACATTCGGCATTGACAAATGCTTGTTCTCTGTGATGCCCTTCCTATGCATCCCAGTATCCCCTGGCTCTCCTTACCGACTTTTCACATTGCTTACCCACCTTTAGGTCATCTGATATGACTACTCCCAGGTCCCTTTCCATTTTGTTGTTGTTAGTACCTCCCTGCTATTGTGTACTCTTCTCCTGGGTTTTGTTTCCCAGGTGCATTACTTGCACTTCTTTGCATTGAATCTAAGTTGCCATATGTCTGACCATTCCTCCAACCTTGCCAAGTCCCTTCTCATCTTTTCTACCCCCCCTTGTGTATCAACTCTGTTACAGAGCTTTGTGTCATCTGCAAAGAGACATACCTTTCCCTCCAGACCCTCTGCAATGTCACCTATAAAGATGTTAAAGAGGACTGGACCCAGTACTGAGCCCTGAGGTACTCCACTAGTAACCCCTCTTTGGAATGTGTTCCATTCACTATTACCTTCTGCGTCCTGTTGTGCAGCCAGTTTGCTACCCAGGCTACCACCCTGGGACCCACTCCCAGGCTGGCTAACTTGATTATTAATCTTTTGTGCGGGACTGTGTCAAATGCCTTGCTAAAGTCTAGGTAGGCCATATCCACAGCCCCTCCCTGGTTTCCACCTCATCTCAATTTTCTAGGCTAGAAGTATCTGTGCTGACCAAAGCTGAGGTGGTGGTCCAACTCCAGGCAGGCTTGTAAGATGGGGAGGGCTGGGCCAGGGGCATTCCACTGCTGGCACAATCCAAACAGACTGGCAGTACTTTCATGTGGCTCTCCACTTTATGGCAGACCACACATCTCTCTTGGGTGCTACCCTTTTGAGCCACTTCCCACAACCATGACAGAAGTGGTGCAGGAACAGGAACGGAACCATCTTCTTCCCATCACCAGATGCATCTGCCATTCTTTCCTGTAGTCTTTGCATCTTTTATTTCTGTTGCTGCTCAGAATATAGAGTCTCCTAGCAAGCTGATGTCTCCTCGAGCTGTTAGCACTTATGACGCAGTTCATGGTGACGCTCCACAAAATGGCACTCTAGCTCCTCACTCTGTGACCTCTGGCCCCAGTCCTGCTGGTGCCAGCCAATACTATGCTGTCCCCAAAGTTCTGCATACATTAATGAATGCTAAACAGTCCACGCTGAAAATGGTGCTGCACTGAAGGTGTGAAATTTCACAAGTCCAAAATGGCACCTAACAGCACAGAAGTCTCCCGTGCTGCTGTGCCTTCAAAATTACAGTCCAGGAACAGTTTTGGCACCCTCAAAATGAGCAGTCAAATCCCAGACAAGCCCCCATGTTGTAATCCTCCCCCCCCCCCGGCATCTAGGGGTATTCCAGATGGTAACTTTGATGGGTGGGCAACGTACAGATAGAGAAAAACAGTCCCAGAAAATAAAAATTTGTTACATGGGTTCCTAGAGGATGTCTTCGGGGGGTGCCAGCCTTACTTAGCAGTGAGGGGCATACAGCAGCTGTGGGGGCAAACTTGATTAGTGTAATCACACAATGCCACAAATAAAGTCCACTGTCCACTCCGGATTGAAAGAGGAAGAAAAATATGATTTCAATAAATACATTTTATAAAGTTATGCCATGAAGCATGTGGTGCAAATTACATGGTGGGTAATCTTGCTGGTGAGCTACCCAATACAATCTGCAGCAACTTTTGGATTTCAGAAGCTTTTACACTGCAATACTCCCTCACTGCTGAACAGGCTCCAAAATCCTGGCAGCAGCAAACAGGAGCGGGCCGAAAGCAGGCTACACACCAGATTTTTTTCTCCCTGAACTCACTCCTGCACAAAACTTACTTTCTTTTCCACGTTTTCTGGGATTTGACTCACAGGACACCACTGCACTAATAGCAACAGGGTGTAGAGTAGCTGAATGCAGCAAGCCGTACTCCCAGCGCTGGTGGTTCAGATTCGGAGCTCCCATTTATGTGGTCTCTTCTCACAGCAAACAAAGTCCCTCAGAAACACATAGTCCCCTCTATCCTAAGCCTTTTTCAGCTCTGCGCGTCCCTGGGTGCTTCAGTATTAGCCCTGGCAATCCTGGAGACCCATTTACACTCCACTCTTAAGCTGAATAGGATTCCCAGCACCTCCTGGCCAGGCTGAAGTGCCACCACAAAAGGAGACAGGCTACCACCAATGTGCTCCCTGCAACACGGACTGCCAACACCGTGTTGTCCCAATGACCTGGTACAGGACTTTACTCGCTTTCGCTACAATATGAGGAAATAGGGACCCACCTATGCTGCCCCACCAAGGTGCCAGAAAATCATGAGGTGAGCCACTGACTTTCTTCCTGGGCTCTGGCTCCCCAAATGGCACAGGTAGTCCCCATACAGCTCTGGACGTCTCCCGGACCCCAACTGCCATTCTCTGCTGGTGCTTGGCCAGTGGGCCTGGGTGCTTAGCTAGCCCCTCTGGCCCGAACCTCGGCACTCATGGCCGAAACACACCATGGGGTCGACTCCTCTCTTCTCTCTACTCTCAGGGACTCTCCCATGCCAAAAAACTCCCCCTTTGTATACCCTCTGTGCTGAGGCCCCCATTGTGGGCAGGCAGGGCCGAGCTCCAGACATTGCAGCTACAAAATAAATTAACTAGTAAGCTCCCAAAGTGAGCTTACATATATATATATATATATGTATAGTATATTATATATACAGTATATATATATATATATGTGGCGGAAGCACTGAGGCAAGGATTACCCCAAAGGGCATTGGCCGGGAAGCCAAGTTTCAAAGAAATACAAAATCACACATACCCCCATAATGCAACGCATCATGGGTTGTATATGCAAATCACCACAGAATATTATGCAGAAATGCATAGTGCTGGAAGGGCCTCTCACACAGTCTGCAAAGGGTGCCAACAGAAGACACAGACACATGTTTCGTCCTACCAGGACTCATCATTGTGGTTCCATGTCATAAGGGCGATTGCCGAACAGCGATCGTCCTTATGGTGAGTGCACATCGCCGAAATTCAATTTCAGCGATGTGCAACTGCAGCGCCAGTGACAGCGGTGCAAAAACAAAATAATTTATTTCATGCGCCCCCCCCCCAACTTAAGATTCTCAACTGCAGGGGGGGTGCATGTTGGAGGGGAGGGGCTTTCAGTAAAAAATAAAAAATAAACCTGTTTCAGGCCAGGCACAACAAAAAGCACCACTGCCCAGTCATAAACCCTGCATCCCCGCCACCCCAGACCAGCACCCAACCCACCACACCACAATGCCAGTTTGATGGCACCCCGTGGCACCACCCCTCACAAACCCTCCCACCCATCACTTGGCACGCTTGCTCCCACCCCCGTGTGCGCATATACATGTGCAACATCCCATCACCGTGTCTTAACCCTCCCCATGCGGTCGCCCTCCCCTACACCCTCGCCATCGGGGCAGTTGCCGCAAGTGGGTGCTGTTTTGGTAGGCAGAGGCAGTGTTGAAGTTTGGTCTGAAATTTTTATGGTAGACTGAGCTTCGGTCACAGAACATGCCAGCATTTATTTGGTGAAAACATATTAATCCATTCAAAAGTTATAGCATTTTTAAGTTCCCATTATTTTCAATGGGATTTTAATTTTTTAGGAGTGATGCATGGTACGGACAAGGATCCTTGCCTGTGAGGGGTCAATCCTTGTCAATCAGTTCTCAATCCTTGCCCATGAGAAAAATTATTTGTCCATGAGCTGCCATCTTGTTTTTTTTTATTTTGTCCCGAACAAAGTGTCACAACTCTGCCCAGGGGCATTTGTGCCACACATCTAAGTGTGATTTATGCTCATCGGAAGTTGATGAGCTCTGCTATGCGCTTTATGGCATGTTTATGCCCTCAGAAATGTTTATTTATAGTTCTTTAAATCCTTGTCCGTCACTAGCTAACTTCCTTGTCCGTCAGACTTTGTCCACCAGGACGAACAAGGAAAATAGCTGATGGACAAGGATTCCTGATCTGGCTATCTCTGGTCATGAAATTCTGATGTCCAGATGGTCAGACCAGAAACCCTTGTCCGTCAGCCATTTTCCTTGTCCGCCATGATGGACAAAGACTGACGGACATGGAATTTTCTGACAGACAGGGATTCATGTGTGGCCATCTGGTCGTCCAAATTTCATGACCAGATGTCCAGACTGTGAATGCTTGTCAGTCAGCCATTTTCCTTGTCTGCCATGATGGACAAAGTGTGACGGGCAAAGAATTCGGGTAACGAACAAGGATTTTGTATTTTGTTTTTTGTTTTGGGACTGTTATCCCTGGTGGCTAGTGGTACCCTCCACCCCCCTCTGAAAAGTAGAAAACTGTCCCTCATTGTCTTTGCAGTCATTTGCTGTGGAAAAAAAGAAAACCGTCCATTGCCAATCACACCCATACCACCGACGTCTCCGTGGTGTCCAGTGGTACCCTCCCCATCCTGCTTTTCCGCAGTTATCATTGGTGGCAGTGGGTTCCCGTTACTGTGGCCCTTTTATATTTTTTCATTTTTTCACTCTGAAAAGCAGAAAACCATCCCTTATTGTCTTCTGCATCCGCTTTCCCTGCCGGGAAGAAAACCATCCATTGTCAATCACACCCATATCCCCACCCGACCCCCAACTGTGCACCCACTTCCCTACCCCCCTGATGTCCCCCCAGACTGCCACTCACCTGAGGAGGTCCCTGGTTTGAGAGACGTCTCCGTCGATCGAAGACACGTCTTGTTGCTGGAACCAGTGACTGCATTGTGAATACGGTAAATGCGGCCCTATGTATTTCAATGGGGGTTTCAACTTTCGGCCATAACTTGGCCATTTCTAAACATTTTGGCCCCAAATTTTCAACATGGAGTCCTAGGGACACCGCCTCATGAATGATATGACTGTCATTAGTCAACTCTTGGCAGAAAGATGATTTTGTGGTCACTTGGCAAAATCACCTTTCCAGTGGGATTTGCATAACAACAGCCACATTGTTCATCAGGTGGGGTCATAAGAAGGCTATGTTGAAAATTTGGGGTCAAAATTTTGAAAAATGGCTGCATTATGGGCATTTGGCACAATCACTCTACGCACGGTAGTAACATAATCAATTTTGAATATTTTCTCCCCATATTTTCAACATGCTCTTCTTATTATCTCATCTCTTCTGTGTCACAGCTGTAATTTGCCAAATCCTGTCCAAAATGTAATTTCACACCTGTGCCATAGAATGGCATTGTGATTGCACAGAATTACATTTTGACGTGGATCTGAAAATTTTTCTGTGCTGGGTACATGTGGAGAAGTCATAAAAAGGTTATGTTGAAAATTTGGGCTTAAATA
This sequence comes from Neoceratodus forsteri, assembly GCA_016271365.2. Classification (NCBI taxonomy): domain Eukaryota; kingdom Metazoa; phylum Chordata; order Ceratodontiformes; family Ceratodontidae; genus Neoceratodus; species Neoceratodus forsteri. The sequence goes on from CM057453.1 coordinate 762,777,975, forward strand.
AGGATACTGTTCTTTTATGTCAATGGAGGGATGGGAGCACAGGGTCTGAAGGACCCTGTGCTCCCACTGTAACATATGGATACTGTTGTACTATGTCAATGGAGGGATGAGAGCACAGGGTCCACAGGACCCTACGCTCCCACTGTAACATATGGATACTTTTGTACTATATCAATGGAGGGATGGGCACGCAGGATCCACAGGACCCTGCGCTTCCACCATAACATATGGATACTGTTGTACTATCTCGATAGCCTGCTGTCCCACCATAACATATGGATACCATATGGATATTGTTATACTATCTGGATGGAGGGATGGAATTGCAGGGTCCAAAGGACCCTGCGCTCCCACAGTAAAATAAGGATACTAGTATGTTACCTCAAAAAGTAAGGAAATTAGTTGCAAAAATGTTGTTAATGCATCAGTTAGGGTTGCTGCAACAAAAGTAGGGAAATGAGGCATTAGGGTTTCACCCTAACACCCCATCACTGCCCTGAGGAGACCAGGAGATGTCAGGGGGAGAGGGGTGGGATTGTTAACCCTAACACTCACCCCATTTTCCTAAACTTTTGCCACCCAGTTTATTTTACAATGGAATGGGGTGAGAGTTACAGTTAGCAACTCCAGTGCCACCCCTGCTCCCCCCAACACCTCCTGGTCTCCGCAGGGAAGTGGTGGGGGTAAGGGTGAAACCCTAGTGCCTCATTTCCCTACTTTTGTCACGGTAGCCCTAACTGATGCAGTACCAATGTTTTACAACTAAATATATATATATATATATATATATATATATATATATAGTATATATATATATATATAGTATATATATATATATATATATATACACAGTATATATATATTATGCAAAAAACTGTGTTAATGCATCATTTAAGTTAAAACACAAAAAGTCAGGAAATTAAAAATCTTTGGGTTGCCCTCACCCCTAAATGGATCACTCAATCATCCCAAGATTAACAGATGACGGGTGTGTCATTGGGGTTGTGAGGCCTAAATGTTGCTACATTCCTTATGTAATCATACTGAGAAGCAACAGTGAACAAGAATGGGGCAACATTTAGGCCTCACAACCCCAATGACACATCCCGTCATCTGTCAATCTTGGGATGACTGGCAGGTGCACGAGGGGAAAGGGCAACCCTAAAGATTTTTCATTTCCTGACTTTTTGTGTTTTAACTCTAAATGATGCATTAACACAGTTTTTTGCATAACATTTCCTTAGTTTTTGAGAAAGAATAGAAAACTAAGAACTTGCAGAAGTTGGTGGGAGCGCGGGCCCTTCAGGCCCTGTGCTCCCACCAACTTGTAAACATGTCTCTACCATCAACACCCTCCAAAGTTCAATGTAAAAAACCAAATTGTGTCCGAGATATAAAATGTTAAAGTCTGAGATTTTCATTCGTCAGAGTTGCAGAATTCTGCACCTGTTGACATTTTACAGACACAACAACTGAAAAGTACATCCATGACACTAAGGCTAGGTACCCTATCAATTTCAAGGCACCACCACAATGCAAAACACTGTCCGCAAAACATAAATTGCGTCACGCAATATCTCCGCAAAAAATATATTCTCTGACACGTAAACACCAAAGTTCACATGTACAGGACATGCCATCAACACCCTCCAAATTTCAAGTAAAAAGACCAAACCGTTTCCGAGATATTTAAACTCAAAGATTGTGAAAATTGGCATATCTATTCCATTATAAAATCTGGCCATCTTGTCCCTCCCTCGTGATTAAAGATGGCGATCAATAACAACATTGGACTCTAAAATAACACAACTGTACTAAATTCTCTGTAATAGTAATGATTTATTGTACTGTATTGTATTAAATTTTTAATATATAATGTTTTCCTTTATGTTCAAATGGAAAAAAAATGATAAATAAAGTTAAAAAATAAATAAATAAATAAAGATGGCGATCAAAGAATCTCGTGATCAAATAATTTGCAGGCTCGTGGTCAAAGAATTTGAAGGCTTACGATCAAAGAATAAAAAATGGTGAAACTTGAGTTTTAGGCAGAATTACATGAAACCACCGCCATACGTCGATAGAACGAAGCCCACTGAGCAAACCTCACCCTCATTTGTGTTCCTAGGCCACCCCTAGGCTGAGAAATTTGAATTTTTCAAAGGGCCATCTAGCCATGCCCTCACGATGTAAGATCGCAATCAAAGAATTTGCAGGCTCATGATCAAAGAATAAAAAATGGCAAAACTCGAGTTTTAGGCAGAATTACATGAAACCACTGCCATACCTCAATAGAACGAAGCCCCTGAGCAAAACTCACTCTCAGTTGTGCTCCTAGGCCACCCCTGGGCTTCAAAATTAGCATTTTTTAAAGGGCCATCTAGCCACGCCCTCACGATGCAAAATCACGATCAAAGAATCTCATGATCAAAGAATTTGCAGGCTCATGATCAAAGAATTTTCAGGCTCACGATCAAAGAATAACAAATGGTGAAACTCGAGTTTTAGGCAGAATTACATGAAACCACTGCCATGCTTCGATAGAATGAAGCCCTCTGAGCAAAACCCAACCTTATTTGTGTTCCTAGGCCACCCCTGAGCTGAGAAAATTTCATTTTTACCTCACAATGCAAGATCGCAATCAGAGAATCTCACGATCAAAGAATTTGCAGGCTCGCGAACAAAGATCGTTAGTGAGTCATGATCAAAGAATTTAAAACGTTATAACTCCATTTTTTGACCATTTTAGGTGAAACCAAAGGCATGGGTCGATAGATTGAAGCCCCCTGAGTAAAACCCATGCAGGTTTTACTTCAGGAGTGACCCCTGAGCCGAGATATTTTATTTTTTCTGACGGAATTTAAAAACAAATGGTGGACCTCACGATCAAAGAATTCTCGGGGACAAAGATTCTTTGACCGTGAGACTGCAAATTCTTTGACAGCCAGGTGGGACGAGATGGCCCAAACCCCATTCTTTGTTCGCAAAACAACCATATACTTTTTCAAATTGACTTATAATGGGAGTTTAAAAGTGCCATAACTTTTGAATGCCTTAATATTTTTTCACCAAATGAAAAGTGGCATGTTCAGCCACTGAAGCTCTTTCAGATGAGCCATCTCGCAGACCAGCATGCCACATGACAGCCGGGCAGGGCCACGAGCAAAATCCCAAAAACTGCCTCCAAAATTGGAGAAAAGTGCATTTTTCAGTGTTTTGGTGAGCAAAGACCGTCAGTCTGACCAAAATGAAATTTGGCAAGTCAAGAGATCTACCATGCCTCACTGTGCATACCATATTTCAGGCAAATCCGTTGAATGGGTCTAAAGTTATTAATGCACAAATTTCTATTTTAAGTTAGAAGTGCCTTCATAACCCTAAATATAGTGGCGCGACCACGCCACTCTAATATATATATATATATATATACACACACACACACACACACACACACACACACACACACACATGTACATATATATATATATAAGTATGGATACACAATAATCAGACTCAGAATATGCCATTTATCATCAAGAGCGAGGGGGCAGGACCATAACTCTCGAGTGGCAGAGCCACGAGTGAGTTATGAAAGTCCTTCCCCCTCATAAATGATGATAAATCTCGTATTCTGAGTGATGCCACTGTATGTCCAATTTATACAAAGTATTTTAAATTGTAAAGCTATCAGATTAGTTCTTTTAACAAAGAATAAACTGTTTCTGTTTGATTTTACTGCTCTGTTTTGAATACAGCAGAGGCCACTGTGATATCATCAGGCTTTGTTCACGCTGCTCTTCCACTGGTTAACAGCTCATTTGTGACCAACCTCAAGTGATGATAAATGGTGATGACCCACCTCTAGTGATGATAAATGATTATACCATGGACTAAATTTAAAACACTAAATCCTACAATCTCATTGACTGGCTGACACCTTTCTGCCATGGTAAATCCTACGATATACCCACAGAACAGGTGCCAGTCAGCCGCATCTATTCAAGAAACACTCTGACCCCCAAACACAAACACAAAATATGCCATATTGTCTCCCCCACTGTGTCACACAGTAAACCGGGAGTTTCAAACATCAACAGGAAACTGTTCCTTCAAAAGAAGTGTCTCACATAACCAAAACTTTTTTTTTTTTCTTAGCTCGCACCCGCCTCACCATTCTCATTTCTGGTCAGCCACAAGAAAAAAAATACACTTTGGCGTGAAATTCAAAACAACCCCCGGTAAACCCCGATTTGATCACAACCTCAGAACTGGTTGCATACCACCAGGGCAAACAAAAAGTAAACTACCTCTGTAATGCTGAAGAGACGGAGCGAGTGTAACAGGAACCACAGACAGGAAGGAGCAACCAAAATATTTTATTTTATGTTTTTTTTTTACTGTTAATTTCTTTGTCCTCCTCTCCTATGGCTCTCCATCCTGCCAGATCCCCCAGCCCTATGTCCTGCTCGCAGCTTACCTCTTCACTTCCTCCATGGATTGCCTCCTGTGGCGGGGCAGCAGGAATCCTCAACCTGCCAGGACAGATCTGGTGCGGGGGGGGGTTACTGCCTATTCATGGGAGTGGGGCCTGCAGTGATTGACTATCATCCTGCCGGAGCCTTTTTCTTCCTCCACTTTCTCCCTTTCCCCGAGTGTGGCATGGCAGTGTGCAGTGATGCCAATGGCTGAGCCACGCATGCTTCCGCATGCGACACGCTGGGCGTCTGCCCCGTAACCGCCCCTACATGCAGCCCACCTGTGCCAGCCCCCAGTCACCGCTAGGGGTCAGGCATGTAGCAGACTCCAGCCCCACCCCAGGAGAGGAGAGCTGTCCTCCGGATGCTCAGTCCTCTCCCTCCTTCCCCAGCTGATCCCTGGCGGCCCGCTTGCACCATGAACACAGATCTCCGCGCATGGCATAACATAAGGCATGCTGCCTCAGCCCTCTGCACCACTGGGCCGGCATATTTTATGTATTTTTATTTAGTTCTTTTTTTTTTTTGTACTTTCTATTTTTTCCTCCTCTCTCCCCTCAGCTCCGGTCTCCTCAGGAGTACCTAGGAGTCATCCCACTACGGTTTGCTCCTACCTGGTCAGTCCTCTGTCACCCATGTAGCCTTGGTTTACCCCCAGGGTGGGGACAGGGTGGGTTCTAACACCCCGGAATTCTCTGGCGGTGGCAGTTGGGAGGATGCCAGGAGGGTGGCCGTAAATTGTGGGCAAGCTCCGGTTCTCTGCCTCCACAGTTGGAGGAGTAAAGAAAGTCAAGCTGAGAGCAGGTGGAGAAATACAGCAAGGGGACAGTGGTGCACAGTGTTGTCACCTAGAAGTGGGAACGTATAACCTGCAAAGGGAAAAGTGGAGACTTAGAATAAATGAGACAGGCAGTTACAAGAACAGGGGAGGTCCTTACATTAAGGGATGCTCCTGGGTGGCAGAGTGGCTGGGGTGGGTGGGGCAGTCAACACAAAGCTTAGATGGGCTAACACCCCCACACAAGAAGCTGCGCCTTTGAAGGGAACTGATTACCTTTAGGGCTCCCGCGGTCCTTGCTCTGTCCCCTGGGGCTACGCCTGGCTGTGTGAGTTGTTTCTAGATGTAGTTTACTTTAGGTGTTGCACTTGGTCCTAAGACGCTCAGTCGGAGGCTCATGCACGGCTTCCCCGTGTCACTCTGCAGACGCTAATGGTGGCCGACGGTTGTGTAGCCTCTTAGTTTTGCATTCCAGAGTGCAGTAATGTCTCTGACAAGAACAATATTGCTTCCCTGTTTCCAGTTCTATACCATCAGTGTGGTGGTAGGCATACCTCTCAACCCACTCACTATCTGAATCAACGATGTCTACAGTGGGAAACAGTGCTGCTCCCCTAGTTGCAGCTGTATGCCAGCAGTGTGGTGGTAGGCATACCTCTCAACCCACTCACTGTCTTATAAATCATGACGAGACTACAAACATTACATTCTATTAAATTATTTTTGTTTAAAACAACTACACTGCACCTTTTCTAACCTCTAAGTTATACTGCCCCTTACCAACACAGAATTATTTTTTTCTGGTGCATCAATAAAATCACTAAAAATCAAATAAAATGACTGAAAAAAAATGTTCTTGATATTTTTCTTTTATCACAGAAAATGAGACCATTGTATAACTGTAATAAATCACTCGAGGATGTGGGTTATGGGGGGGATTTACCACCATCAGAGGATTTGACCATTTCTCTGGCTTATGGCCTCGTACAAATCCACGCCAGCCGTAAATCCCCACAACTCCACACACCCTCTTGTGGCTTATTGCTTAATTTGCCATCACCCAGGTTATACTGCCATGTAAATATTTAGTTTATCTGTATATTTTTGTCTCACCCCCATTGTATATATTTATGCAATAGGTGTGGACATAAATGGAGTGTGATAAATGCATTTATCTGAGTAACTATGTGTAGAAATGTAGAATCTTACATTTACGTACACAGTTACTATGTCACACTCTGTTTATGTACAAAATTCTAACATCACAGTCCATTCATCCACACAGTTTCTACATCACCCCCTCCAGCCCCCACACTCACCACCCGGCCGGCACTACTTACTCCTCTTTCATTTCTACAAGCACTATCACTGGGACACAAGTCCTTCACACTGCTACCATGAAAAGCACTCGAACAGGAATCCAAAAAATGACAATGCCACAAAGCATTTTACAACAGTAGCACACACTACACACCAAAAAGTATTAATTTTCTTTTTGTAAAATTATTTTTTGGGCTGTAAATTTCCAGCTCCTTTCCACTTTAACTTTCGCTGACACCCACCCATCTGCCTGCCTGCCCACTGGTTTCCATTGTCTCTCTGTTTTTTTGTAAATGTTGGAAGAGTAGAGCCGCTCAACAAAGTTAAAAATGCCTTCAGCTAAATTTTATTTCTTTTGCCACACCAGTCTCTCACTGCCACTCCTTTCTCGCTCATTCGAACTACGGTCACTTTCTTCAACTGCCTCTATTCCTTCTCTGACGCCAAAGCAAACACATCACAGCAAACATTTGAAAACAAACTCTGACTGTTAAATAAAACTGTCTGGTGCCACCAATATAAATCTAATTTTGTCCGATGTACTCAAGTGGCCACACTCACTAAGTGGGTCCACCATGTTTCCTTAACATTTTTCAAAACCCGCTCACTCCACCAATCAGTGAGTATGATGTGATGTCATGTGGTGACCAAACACAGGATCCTAACAATGGCCATAGCAACCAGGGGACGAGAAAAATGTGAAAAGGAACTATTCAAAAAAACAAACCTAAACATTGCAAAAAAAGACAACTAGACACTCTATAATAAAACCTATCACACAAGATTCTCTCTTATTGCATAAATGAAATATGCGGGGGGGGGGACAATGACTGTGTGATAGAGCATTTTAACTGTGCAATTGCCATTGCCCTCTCATAACCATCACTTGTGGCTCTGCCACTCGTAAGGTTACCCAAAGTCAGTGGCAACTACACAGCATAAATGTTTAATCACACAGTTGCCCTCTTCATATCTTTTATTTATGCAATAGGCGTGAACCCAGAAACCATGTGATAAATTCATTTATTTCCACATATGTGTAATACATTTTAGAATCTAAAATTTATCACACATACTGTATGCAACCTGTCATCAAGCCCCCCCAGCTGCTAGCTGGCACTACTTCACAACTGTAGTTTCATTTTTATCATTCATCTGAACCACAGACAAAAACAGCCACCATGCTACACAACACACCCTTACAAAACAGAAGCCTGTTATTTTCCCAGTAGCAATGTGACAGTACCAGCAGGTTAAGCTTTTTATTTCACCTCCCCCAATTCTTCTGTTTTTTTTCCCATGATCTCCACACTGCCAGCTCTCCCAATAACCCGCTCTACAGACCTCTCCCATTTACCCAACAGTCCATCACCTCCACATAAATAAATAAATAAATAAATGGGACTTTGTTCACAAAGAGCACACATTAATATTCAGCAGTTTAAAAAAAACTACTAGATTTCACATTTCCTTTCTGAACTGCAGTGGTTATGCTTCCACCCCCTTGCGCTCTCTCTCTCGGCTCCAGTCTCCCTCTCCTCGTTCCTTCCAGTCATGCCTCTCTTACCTTCATCAGGTTTTACAATTAGTACTGTTGCAAGCAGTTAAAAATAGGTTATTCAAACCTTCACAAGTTAAAGGAAATGTAATTTTTTTATCAGTACTGCTTTTACTCAAAACAAAAATAGAGCTTTTTGTCAGAATGTTTTACTTAAGTTCCAATAAACAAAGTTAGCATTTCAATTTTCATACCTTGCTGATGTTTCCTCAGTAGTCCAAACAGGAGTGGGCTCACCCCATAAAACAAAAAAAAGGCCATTAGATAAAAAAAAAATCAATATCCACAGGTTGTGAATCTTCAGGCTCGTAATCCAAATGTTCCTGGGAAGCCAAACATTGTGACTATTCAGTCGTACTCCACAAACAATTAGGGAAAAGAAATTACGACATCCTCCATGGAAGACTGTCTGGAAAACTGGAAAATCTCCACAAGTCCAACTTCATCCCAGGCGACATCGGTGATGCTCCCACTGCAGCTCTCCAAGAACAACATCCTTGAAGACAACATCAAAAATCTGTATCTTTCCTGGACACTGAACTCGACAGGCTCAGTCCTTCCACGATGTCTCTGAGGCCCTCGAACTCCAACTAGGTCACACTTGCCAAATGCCAGCACTCAACACACATGGAGATGTGTCCTCCTGGATGGCTCCCGCCCAACTGACTCCATAACTACACCATCCCAAAAGGCCCTGCCCACTAACATCAAACAACCAGTCACACCATATGCATAGCCAAGCTCCCGTGTTGTAACTATGCCAACAACTAACCAATCAAAAGAAACTTCTCACACACCCAACCAATCAAAAGCTACAGCTCCGAGCCCATTCACAAAAAGAGACCTAACAATGCAGAAGAATAAAGCCAGCTAGCAAAACAAAATGCACTTGTAAGGTGTTTTCTTTTTTTAAACTTCAATGATCCTCAAAAAAAAAAAAAAATTACAGTATCTGGCCCTTGCCATGCCATTGAATACCTGATGACCTGTCCTTGAATACATGATTTATCTGAACTCACCAAGAGTGACCTCAGGGACCATCACTTGAGGCTCCACTACACTCTGCCACTCATGAGGTCACCCAAGGCCACTCTCAGCTCATTCAGATACATTCTGTATTCAACAACTGGCCATCAGATATCCCTGATATATATCTATATATATATATATAGATATATATATGACACATGCGTGGTAGCTCCTGTATATTTGGGTTGAGTAAGCACTTTAATGTTAACCCCCAGTTTATGCACCCTAATAACTTTGCCCCCATTCAACTGATTTACTTGAAGTATGAAAAGAGCAGAGACGATGTTATGATCTCTGGATCTTAAAAAGTTTGTGGCAATCTGTTCACTAGGGACAAAGTTACTGAGGGCCAAAAGAAAACCCAAATTATATAAATTATGACCTTCTTTTGATCACCTATAACTAAAAAACAAAGAGGATTCGAAACCTGAAACTGTAGGTTTGATAAAGTTTGGCCCAAGGTGTGTGCTTTTGTGGGTTTATCATCCAAAGTATGTCCCAATATGTGTGCTTTTGTGGTTTTTACCTCCCAAGCTAAAATAATTTTTTTACTATTTAAAAAAAAACTGTTCCGTTTCTGAGTATGTGCAGTTAGAAAAAATCAGCATTCAAAAAGAAGGGTTTCTATAGAATAATGAAAAATTGCCCAACACACCCCAACTAAACAATATATAAGAACGTATCAAAATCCTGTAAAAGGGAAATAAGAAAAGCTAAGAAATTGAAGAGAAACTGGCAACAAAGGCAAATCCTAAATTACTGTACATCTATGCAAACTCCCGAAAACAAACATCTAGTGCTGTGGGACCACTTATACATGAGGGTACTGAGATAACAGAGAAAAAATAAATGGTAGAACGTTTTAATAACTACTTTGCAAGTGTCTTTCATAAAGCAAAAATAGACAAAATTCAACACAGGGAATAGTTAGAGGAAAGTGCCCTGAGTAAAATTAAACAGTCGGAAGTGATAGATAAACTGGATATAACAAAGGCTGCAGGACCAGACCAGCTGGAGCCTAAAATGCTTAAGGAAATAGCACATGAACTGGCAGCACCATTAACGTATATTTTCAACCGGTCATTGGAGGAAGGGGAGGTGCCAGAGCACTGGAGACTGGTGGTAGTGTTCCTGTATACAAAAGATGACTGAAAAGTAATCCCCAAAATTATCGCCAAATAAGTTTGACAAATATGCTGGGTAAAATAATTGAAAGCTTTATTAAACAAAGACTGGGGCCCAGATATTCAGAAATGCACCAAAGGCCGGCACAAGTCTGGTGCAGCGCAAATCCGATGCACCATGGTGCAACAGGAGCCATATTCAGAGGCTGCGCAGGCCAAACTGCGCCAGTGCAACCCGGCTGAACATGGCAGAGTTACACCATGGCACAAACAGAGATGAGCCATGGCGCAAACACAGTTGTGCCATGGCACAGAAAGAGATGCCCCAGTGCAACTGTGAGAGCAAAGTAGCTGAGCAACAGAGGGGGGGCATGGCACAGAGAACAGACCCAGGGACAGAGCCAGGGAAGCACAGTGACAGGCCACAGGAGGCCTACACCAGTGGGGCACAGCAGGGTGCACACAGGCACACAGATACCCCTCCCCAGAACACAACAGTGGCTCAGATAGCAGACAATAGGATGGCCAATGGCCAACGGAGGGCCACCAAGGGAGCCCCCCCATCGGCTGCCATCCATGCCCCCCCTCCCAGACCAGAGCAGGCCTCACCCAGGACCATGCAGCCAAGCACACACACACCACACAGGCACACAGGAAGCCCACACAGTAGGCACTGAACATGCCGGGAGGCAGGTAGTGTGGCAGACCACATGGGACAGGCCACACAATGCCAAGCATTGGCCCCAACACAGTGTGCGGCCAGTACCTGACCAATGACCATGGCCATGTGCCACCACCACGCACACATCCACCACACACCACTGACAGCTGCCTTATGGGCACCCCAAGGCACAGCCACCAACCGAGGGGAAGGACACCATCACAGTGGGACACACCACAGCACACAGCAGTGAACCACAGAAACACAACACATGCCCCGACACATGCACACCACACGGACAGACACTTGGCCACTGCAGCATGGCTCCTCACCCCACCTGCAAAGCAGATACTGACACAGGCAGGTAAGTCAAAAAAATATGTATTTAGGAAGAAAACTATTTATAATAACAAGGGGGTGGGAAAGGGAAGGAAAGTGAGGGAAGGGGACAGGGAACAGGGACTATGCAGTGGGAAGGGGGTCTGTAGGTGGAGGTTCAGCAGGGAAAAAAGGGGAAAGCTGGGGCTACACTAACAGCAGCCATGCTCTGCCACCCCTTGGTGGACTCGCTGCCTCCGCTCTGCCAGCAGCAGGTGCCGAACTTGCATCACAGCCTCCATGATGGTTGATGTTATGAAAATCAACTGCCAGAGCAGTCTGCAGTACACCAGCCTCCTAGGTCTCAGCCGGACACCTAAAACAAGGGACAGGACAGGTGATCAGTGCAATGGCCCAAGGAACTATTCCCACCCACAATGCGCAATGGGCAGCGGGAACACACACCCCTGGAGAGCCCGTACTGGCCACCCACAGGGGGGTGGGCCCATGCCTGCCAGCAATTTGGCACACCATGACATTGCAGAGTGGTGGTCCATGCTGCACAATGGCCACCCGACCATGCAATGACAGTCACATGGCACAGTGCACCAGCAGCACCACAGCAACAACAGTGGCAGCCGAGTGCACACCCACCCCACCAACAGCTACCACATGTATCCAATGGATGTGCCACAGTGGCATGCACCATGCACAGTGCAACACACACAGCTGCCACAGCACATGGCACAGGCAGCCATGCCCGAACCCACTCCTCTGCCACCCCCCATGTAAAGTGCGAAGGACCATGACAGTGCCTACCTGCCCTCTGCAGCCCTGCCGGTGCCTGTCCCACTCCTCCTCCTCCTCCTCCATGGCCCGCCACGGCCAGCTGTGCTGCTGCTGCCTGTGCCCAGCAGTGATCCTCAGGCCCTGGGAATGGAACAAAGACAGGCACACATCAGGGAATCATCCACAGCAGCTGCCCACCACCCACACCCCTGTGCACAGGATGAGCCCCTGCCCAGCACATCCCACCCGGCTGCATCACAATGCAAGCGGCGGCTGGCAATGCTACTCCATGATGTGCAAGATGACAGTGCTCCCCTCTGCAGGGCATGCCAGGCAGCCTAGCCAACACCACAGTACAGCACCAGGACACACATGCAATATGGGCTGACCTACCTGGCTGTGGCACAGCCCCTCGCCTGACGTGTGGTTGAAGCCTCCTCAGGCATTCTGGGTCCCGCTACATCAGGTTTCCATACCGGTGATGGCATTGCTCCCACATTCTGGCCACCTTGGTCCTCTGCTGCAGCCTGGCAGCAATCCCCTGTCAAACCGTGACTCTTGCCTGCTGCAGGGGCACCTAGCCAAATAGTTGGGGGGTGTGGGACTGGACACAGGCCACCAGGTGGACAAGTTCAACTTGTGTCCAGTTTGGTGCTCGACGGACACGTCCCTGCACCATTCTACCCTCCACGATCTCAGGAATAGAATGGCGGCAGGAGGTGCACCTGTCCACAACTTGTGCCAGATGAATGCTGCGAGGGAACATGCACAGTGCCCACCCATTGCGCAGTGCCAGAGATGCGTGGCATAGGTAGGTTAAGTGGGGTCAGTGGGTCAGGGGAGTGACCCAGGGATCAGAGGTCACATCAGGGGTCAGGGGTCACCTGCCACTGCGCAGTGTGCACGTGCACGATAGCAGGCCTGGCACATCATGCGCTATATCACTGCATTGCACTGTCAGTGCACGGTGCGCGATTGACACCATGGTACTATTAGGCGCATGTGCACTGCAGACCTGCGCACCATGCATGCGTGCGCATTGCACCACAACTTGCTCCTGAGCAATCACATTGCACACAGAGCAAAATCATGATATTCAGAAACCACATGCAAATGAGCTCATTAGCCAATGCGTGGAACACTGGGTGCATTAGCATGTCATTACTGTTGCGCCAAACCTCATTTGCATGCGTTGCACTACAGAACAGCACAGGCCATGGACCGGTATTGCATCTTTTCAAGGTAAGTTGCACATGCCGCTGCAGCTCACTGGCAGCAGACAGCACAGCAGGGTGGGATGGACCAGGGAGATGCTGCCACTGACACACTGTGGTGTCCATTTCCACAGCAAGCAACATGTCGGAACATGAGGAGGGTGAGGAGCGTGGGCCTGCTCAGAAGCAAAGGCCCAATTTCACTAAGACAAAGACAGAGGCCTTGTTTGATGCATACCTGGACAGGGGGGCTGGGGCCTGGGAGGAGGTGCCAGCATACGTCAACTAGCATGGCAGCCACCAGCGGTCAGCACAGGAGTGCCAGAAAAAGGTGTGCATGGACAAGAGGTGCATCAAAGAGAAGGTGGCAGCAATCCGTGCATCCCGGAATGCCACCGGAGGGGGAGCCTGTGAATGCGCCAATGCTCACGGATTTGTTTTTTTCACATTTTACCTTTAAAGCAAGCAAAGCATCTTTGTTTATAAAATAACGCTATTTATCACAAAGGACCATAGCGCTAGTACAATTAATAATAAAATCACAGCTAAAAACTCCATCCATCATTATTAAGTATCAAACTTACACAACATCAGAGAAAGCAAGATGGAACAGATATGGTTTCAACGCAGATTTAAAACTCGCCACTGTCAGGCACTCTCTTATCCGACGGTGAGAATTCCACAGGTTAGGAGTCACAATTCAAATGCTCGGGCCCCAGAGGTCTTCAAGCGAACCCTGAAATCTCTAGCAATCCCTTGTTGGCTGAGCAGAGTGGGCGGGGAGTGGTAGGGTTGAAGAAGTTCTTGCAGATAACTCGGTCCCTGTCCATGTAGAGGCCTTATAGGTCAGCAAGCCAACCTTGAAGGTGATCCGCCACTGAATAGGCAGCCAGTGCAGATCGCACAGCACAGGCATGACATGGCAACCTCGAAGCAGCCCAGTCAACAGCCTAGCTGCCGCGTTTTGCACCATCTGCAAGTGGTGGATATCAACCCCTGGTAGCCCTAGGTAGAGGGAATTACAGTAATCAAGGTGAGAGGTCACAAAGATGTGGACCAAAGTTGGAAGGTCATTGGGCAGAACTAGGTGCTTGATCCGAGCTATATTCCTCAGATGGTAAAAGGCAGTCTTGACAATGGATGACAACTGAGATTTAAGTGTCAGTCCTTCATCAAGAATCACACCCAGATCTCGCACCCATTCAGAGGTTATCAATTGGCAGCCACCAAGCCGGAGCCCAGATGGTCACCCCACTGATGACCCCTCTACCCGACGACCTGGGTCCATCACCAGAACCTCGGTCTTGTTCGAGTTCAACCTCAGCCAGTTAGCACTCATCCAGTCTTGAATCTCAGAAGGGCAGTTGTTCAAGCTCGAGATAGCTCCCACCTGATCGGGCACAAAGGACAGGTAGAGCTGAGTATCATCTGCATACCAGTGAAAACTCAGCCCATACTGCCTTACAATGTCTCCCAATGGCAGCATATACACTGCAACAAGCCATAACTCTGTCAATATTTGGAGTTAAGGGCCAATCTATTTATCAAAGAAATGTCTCCATGAGTACCACAAGACTATCACTTAATAGCCACTCACAAATTCATGGGTTGCACAGAGCACCCCAACATTACCTCACAAGTATGAAACAAGAAGAAGTTGGATTTAGTGTTTTTCACAGTCTTCTTTTATATGGACCAATCCTGTCTCATGAGCTCATGCAAGTCTCACTAAAGAGGATTGGTTCATATGAAAAAAGAAGTTGGACTTAATGTTTTTTTTCACATTCTTCTTTCATATGAAACAATCCTCTTTTTACATTCTTCTTTCATATGAACCAGTCCTCTTTTGTGAGATCATGAAAATTTCATGAAAGAAGACTGGTTCATATGAAAGAAGAAGATAGACCTGAGGCCAGATTCACAAAACTTTTCTCAAGCGCCAAACCCAGTTTGCCGGGGCAAACTAGGTTTTATCAAGTTGATATTCACAAAGCCCTGTTTGCCCCATAAACTGGGTTTATCACCTAGAGCAAAGTTGGGATGAGGACTGCAGTGCAAATGAGAAGAAAGGGACCTGCCTATTCCGCAGTCCACGTCACAAAGTTTTGCTCCATGAAAGAGCCATTGCAAAGGTCCTTGCATGGAGAAATTACCACCCACAAAAACCTGGTGGTAATCCACACAACCCTAGGGCCCATGGAGGTGTTGCGCCCCCAGCCCTGACTGATCACCCACCCAATTTGTATAAAATGTTTCTATAATGTAGTGTCCCTCCCCAGTACCTGACTGCCCACCCAATCTATACAATAAATATTTTGCAATAGTGTAGTGTCCCTCCCCAGTCCCTGATCGCCCACCAGATATGTTTAATAAATATTTTTCCATAGTGTAGTGTCACTCCCCCACCCCCATCACCCACCTGATATGTATAATAAACAATTTCTATGGTGTACTGTCCCTCCTCCCACCTGGACCACCCACTCAATAAATGTAATAAATATTTTCCATAGTTTAGTGTCCCTCCTCCCACCTCGATCGCCCACCCGATTTAAAAAAATATTTTCCATAGTGTAGTAATCCCTGCCCCCGGTCACCAATCGCCATCCCCAAATGTAACACATCCCATTCCCTGGTAGTCTAGTAGCCCCCGCCCTCTCGGGTAATCACCCACCACCCTGCTCTCCCCCCCCAGCAAGACTCTCGGTTGGCGAGCAGCACAGCCATCCTCTCATCGCCACGGCTGCCTGCCGACTGAGCTATGAATGAGTGTGAAAGGATGGGAGGGCCACTAGGCTACCAGGGAATGGGATATGTTATATTTGGGGATGGTGATCAGTGACCGGGGGGGGGGAGGAACCACTACACTATGGAAAATATTTCTTAAACATATCTGGTGGGCGATCGGGTAGAGACACACACTATGGAAACAATTATTATACATATTGGTGGGCAATCAGGGACTGGGAGGAACACTACACTATGAAAATGTTTTATTAATATCTGGTGGGCGTTGAGGAGGTGTGAGGACCATTAGACTACCAGGGACTAATATCATTGGTGAGGCCACATCTGGAGTACTGTGGGCAGTTCTGGGTATCACGCCTAAAAAGGACATCACACTTCTGGAGAGGATCCAGCGAAGGGCAATGAGGATGATCAGCGGTATGGAGGGGTTGTCTAATATGGATATGGACTCAGAGAGCTGAACATGTACTCCCAGGAGGCCAGAAGGATAGTGAGGATATCATAGAGACCTTCAAATACCTGAAGGGGTTCAACAGAGGAACTGGAAGTGTTTGCTCAAGCTGAGGGAGGAAGGAACTACAAGAGACCATAGTCTAAAGTTAGCAGGGGGGAGGTTCAGGGGGTAGGCGAGGGGTCACTATTTCACAAAGACAGTGGTGGTGCCCTGGAATGCTCTGTCAGATGATCTGGTAAAAATGGGAACAGTAGGAGGTCTCAAGAAGGGATTAGACAGGCACAGAGGCACGGTATGAAGGTGGGGCAAGGAGATTACTGGAGTAGTACAGGGAGGAGAAGAGGGGAGATGAAATGGAGGATGGTAGACCAGCTGAGGTGTATTACCAATGAGCTGCATCAGGCAGACAAGATAGGCTGATAGGCCTAATCTGCTGGCAGCTATGTTTGCATGTATGTATGTATCATTGTGGACGGCAATTGGTGGATGGCGGGGCACTAGACAGCCATGTAATGCGGCTGTGTGGGGAATGGGCTGGTGGGGAACCATGCTAAACCACCTTCAGGCCATGCACATGGGCCCATAATGGGCATGCTAATGGCCAATAGCGCCTAGCATGCCCAATAGGCTCATTTGCATGGCTACCTTAGTGAACAGGGGCTTAGCGCATGTGCGCTATTGTTGCCTGCCCATTCTCTTGGCTGGCTGCGGGGCAGAGCTACTGGAGTTCCTTGTACTTTGCCTGGGTTAGTGCTGTCCCTGCCTGCCTCTATTCACAGTCTGATAGCACACTGCAGTATTGGACTGTGAATAGTTTGATTGCCCACCAGTGCAACCGCAGGGTGCTGCACAAACTTTTGCATGGCACTTTTGCGCTTTTTTGTGAATTCTGGTCCTAGTGCTTTTTCAGATTCTTCTTTCATATGAACCAGTCCTGTCTCATGAAGCAAAATGTGAAAAAAAATAAGTCCAACTTCTTCTTTCATATGAACCAGTCCTGTCTCATGAGCTCACAAAAATTTTACAAAAGAGGATTGGTTCATATGAAAGAAGTTGGACTTGTTTTTTTTTTCACATTTTACCTTTAATACGCCATAACTCTGTCTTTATTTGGAGTTAAGGGTCAAGCTATTTATCAAAAGAAAGGTCTCAATAAGTACTACAAGATTAACACCTAATACCCTTCAAACAATTAAGGGGTCATATAAAAAAACATAAAAATAAAAAAATGAAACTCCCCCATAAGATAACATTGCAACTTTAACAAGCTGTAACTCTGTCAATCTCTGCACTTAAGGGACAATCTATTTATCAAAAGAAAAGTCTCAATGTCTGCTACAAGACTATGTCCCTACAAAATACTATGTGCCTGTCTATGAGTGCATAGCTACATGGGCCAGGTACATGTGAATAGCACATACCCGGCTCACATTAGTACATAGCCGCCATTGTGAAGGTTAGCACATCAATAACAAGCATACCCACAAGCTAACCAGCCTCAGAGCATCTGGGTTGGGTGGGGACCATATCCAAAGGGTTATCTGGCACTGTGCAGAGTTGATATTGTTGATATGCAGACTACAACTTTACAACCTTGCAAATAAGGGTGCTCTTTTGCATACATGATGCAATGGTATATTCAAAGGCTTTTTTAAGTGTTAGCAGGCATCTGGGGAGGTAGTAAGGATTGGGGTGGCATACACACTATCAAACCAGGGGAGGAGGTTGATAGGGAGCTAGCTAGGGAAATACAAAGAATGGTCAACAAAGGAGAAATTCTAGTGGTAGGGGATCTAAATCTTTCTGATGTGAACTGGGCAATCCCAACAGCAACTTCTGAATGGAGCAGGGATCTATTGGAGTCAGTACAGGAGGCATTTATTCAACAGCTGGTCAGGGAACCAACTAGGGAGGCCATACTCGACTAATAATGACCAATGGATATAGTGTTGAGGAGGTGGAGGTCAAAGACAATCTGAAGATAGTGACCACAGGATGGTCAGATTTCGGGTCAGACTGGGTCGGATAAGAATAGGTCAACCACTAGGTACTAGACTTCAGGAAAGTGGATTTTAGAAAAATAAAAGAAATTTTCAAAAGGGACTAGTAGGGAAAGATAACCTAGAGGAGTTGAAAAACTCTGGGGGCGATAAAGAGGGATTCTGATGGCAACAGAGCAATGCATCAAGAGAGTGAGCAAGCCAAAGGGAGGAAACCATTATGGTTTACATCAGAGGTGAAGACAGCAGTCAGGAAAAAGAATGCGTTCAGGACCTACCAATGCTTCACAGGGGCAGATGAAGGAAGTTTACAAGGAGAAGTTAAAAGAGGCAGGGAAAATAGTCAGGAGAGCTAAAGTGAATATGGAAGAGAAAATAGTGAGGGAGGCCAAAAGGGGAGACAAGAAATGTTTCTGGTATGTAAGTGAATGAAGGAAAGCAAGGCAGGGGATTATGAGGCTTAGAGGGGAGAACTCTGATAGCAGAAGATGAGGAGAAAGCGAATCTGCTGAACAAATACTTTACCTCAGTCTTCACGAATGAGGAAGTAGGAAAGGGGCCAGAACTGAGCAACAGGGGAAGGTGGGTAGTGAGATAGACACAAGTCCTTTTCAGAGGAGAGAGTGCTGGAGTTAGGAACACTGTGTCGGACAAGGCAATGGGTCCCAATGATATCCACCCAGGGTGCACAAGGAGTTGAGGGAGGAGCTAGCGGCACCTCTCACAAAGTTATCTAATCTGTCTCTAGACCCAAGGAGGGTCCCGGAAGATTGGAAAAGGGTTGATGTGGTGCCATTGCACAAAGGGGGAGGAAAGGAAGAACTGGGAAACTATCACCCAGTCAGTCTTACCTCTGTGGTGTGTAAACAGATGGAGGCACTTATAAAGGAAAGGCTAGCACAATATCTGGGGGAGGAGAGACTCATAGACGGAAACCAGAATGGGTTCACAAGGGGTAGGTCATGTCAGACCAACCTGATTGAATTCTTTGATGGAGTAATGGAGACATGTTATCAGGGAGGGGCAGTGGAAATCTATCTGGGTTTCAGAAAGGCCTTGACACCATCCCTCACAGGAGACTAATATGCAAGTTGGGCAGCTTAGGGTGGGGAGCAAACTAGTAAACTGGGTGGAAAATTGGCTGGAGGTAGAACACAGAGGGTGGTGGTAACAGGATGCCCTCCTTAGAGGGAAGGGTGATGAGTGGGTACTTCAGTGGTCAATGTTGGGACCTATGCTACTCAACATATACATTGGGGACATTTCAGAAGATCTGAATGGGAAGGTGTGTCTGTTCGCAGATGACACGAAAATCTGTAACTGGGTGAACTATGACAGAGTCAGTCCCTGCCACTTTAGTTATGGGCCCATTTACTTTCTCCTTGGTTGAAACCACTATTTCTGTTTAATATGGCCATCCCTGTTTTTCAGTATGGAGGCAGGCCACCTCCTTACAACCGCCCCCAATTCCTTCTTGTTATGCCACTGTATTCTTCTGGGTCCTTGAGTAAACATGTGTATTCTAGTATGGCAGACTAACTGCCCTAATAAATTAGATGTCTGCAAGCAGCACCCCCTTTCCCTTTTTGTTTTGTATCCTGTGTTGTGCTTGCCTGAATTCAAGAAAGAAGGCTAGGCTTGTGAAATATTAAGTGCCTTAGGTATAAATACATTGTTGTGTTTATCATGCCTAGAGTTATTAAGTAATGAGGTTGTTTTCCTCATCCCACCTTGCTGTGGTAAAAGAGAGAGACCTGTTAAAATAAGTAATAGTCCTGGGTTTTGAATCCTGTGTAGGATCCTTCTCATAGCGCTTCTGTGATGCCACGCGACTGTTCGCATGATTGCGAAGTCCGCACGACCATGCGCACTGTCATGTAGCGCTAAGCGCTCACTTATCCCCCGAAATAGGTTTTATTTTAAAACCTTTAACCAAGCAGGCATACATAAGAGCAGGAAAGCGCTGATTTGTGCAGCCTTGTTCCTCGCTGGGCAGCTGTTAGAAGTTCCCCTTTCCATTAGTGAAAGTGTCAGCCGTTGGCTTGTAAATTTCAACTGACGGCTTGACATTGCTTTGGGGACTCTGCTTCCTAGCAGCTCTACAGTTCTGGGACTCTGTTTTCTTACTGCTCTGCAGCTCTGGAAACCTTTTTTTAATAGAGAAGCCTCTGAGAACATTTATCCCATGCATTTCTTATGAAATAATAGTGGTAGCACATAATACTAAATGAAAGAAGCTGTGTTCAGAGAGTAGCCATGCAAACTTAGTTTGTTTGTTAGTTTTCCTACCTAGGTAGACAAGCAGGACTGGCCCTTAAAAACATTCAGAGTAGCCCTGCAAACTTTTATAGATACATAGACAGTGTCAGCAGATAAGGGCCTATGGCCCACCTAGTTTGCCCATTTGAGTTTGTAACTTCAGTTTATGTTTTCCTAGAACTCTGTTGCCCCTTACCCCTGACCTCCAGAATTCCTTTATGTCTATCCCATGCATTCTTAAATCCCATGATTGTTTCAGCCCCCACCACTTCCTCAGGCAGGGTGGTCCACTTGTCCACCACCCATTCTGTGAAGAAATTCTTCCTCACATTTCCTCTGAATCATCCTCCCTCCAACTTCATCCCATGCCCTCTAGTTCTAGAACATCTTTTTCACTTAAAAGTAGTGTATTCTTGCATCCTGTTCCTTCTTGTAAGATACTTGTATGTCTCTATCATGTCCCCTCTCTCCCTCCTCTCCTCCAGGGAGTACATATTCAATTCCTTCAACCTGTCCTCATAGGACTTGTGATGCAATCCATGTACCATCTTTATTGCCCTCCTCTGAACCTTCTCTACCCTGTCTATGTCCTTACGTGGGTATGGTCTCCAGAACTCTACACTGTACTCCAGGTGGGGCCTCACTAGTGTCTTGTATAGTGGAATTATGACCTCCCTTTCCTGCTGGTGATGCCCCTGCCCTATGCATCCCAGCATCCACAGCTTCTTTACCTGCTGCCTCGTCACACTGTTTCCCTACCTTGAGGTCATCAGAGATGATAACCCCAAGATCCCTTTCCTGCTTGGTGCATGCTATATCCTCACCCCCAACTGATATATTGTGCCAGGTTTTTTGTGCCCCAACTTAGTTTGTTAGTTTTCCTACCTAGGTAGACAAGCAGGACTGGCCTTAAAAACATTACACAAAGAGGCATAACAATACCTTATATGGCTCTGTTTCTCTGTTTAGTTGGTGCTGGAGCCCCTTGCAGCCATAAGAGTTCTGTTCCATGGGAAGCCTCACAGTGTACTGAGGGTTACTATAGGGAGATAGCGGCCCCTTGTGGCCTATTCCTATAGCACCGGCCTGTCAATCATTGTCAGGGGAACATTCTGGTGAATACAAAATCTTTAGCAATGGTTATTTGCTACTCTTTGACCATAATACAGCTTGTGCTTGTCATACATTACTTTGTTGGATGTTCATAAAATTGTTTTAAAGGCTATAAAGAAATGTTTCTGTAGTGATGATATTAAGTCACCTGATTCAGGTAGCTGTGTGCTTAAGCACTACCTGAGCAGGCACCAGACAGATAGGGTCAACTTCTCCTGACCAGAGGAGAGAGAGAGAGGTCCTAAGCTTCAGAATCTTATTGTTTTCACTGTTTATTTGAAGAACTTGTTTTTTCTTTATGTTATATCGTTTATGGTGCTTGGAAAGTGTTTATGAAGAAATAAACATCCCACAATGCAAAAATGGGTTGCACCTTACTTTCTGTCTCATTGTGTCCATCTGTACAACCCTCACCATAACAAGGACACAATGGGAGGGGTGGAAAATATGAGGGAGGATCTAGTCAGACTGGAGGAGGGGTCAGGGAACTGCCAATTGCAATTCAATGCAAAGAAATGCAAAATTATGCACATAGGGAGTAGAACCCAAGGCAAAATACTGGCTGGGAGGGAACTAGAGGTAACAGAGCAGGAAAGGGACCTGGGGATCATCATTTCCAATAACCTGAAGGTGGAGAACCAATGCAATAAGGTAATATGAAAGGCAATCAGAATGTTGGCATGCATAGTGTGGGGCTTTACAAGCAGGAAGAGGGGAGATGATCATGCCATCATACAAAACTATGGTCAGACCATATCTGGAATATGGGGCCCAGTTCTGGAGGCCATACTTGCAAGGGGACAGAGACAGGTTGGAATGGGTTCAGAGAAGGGCAACCAAGATGGTTCAAGGGCTGCACAGGAGGTCATACGAGGAGCGGTGAGAGGAACTAAACTTATACACACTGTAGATGAGGGAAAGGGGGGGATATGGTTAAAACCTTAAAATATCCGATGGGAATAAACAAGGTAAGGGAGGGAGGACAGCATATTCAGGATGAGTGAAAACAAATCAATGAGGGGACATGCATTCAAGATGGAGGGGGAAAATTTGGAGGAAATGCGAGGGGGAAGTTCTTCACTGAGAGAGTGGTGGGTCCTTGGAAAAAGGCTACCAGATACAGATGAATGCCAACTGACCAGACAGATGGGAACTCAGTTTAACGTCTCATCCAAAAGACGGCACCTCAGAAGTGCAGCACCCCTCTCATGCTGCACTACAGTGTCCATAGTGGGATATTAACCGAAGTGCCAGATGTGGGAACTGAACCCACAGCCCTCTGATCGCCTGGCCTCAGAGGCGAGTGTGCTTTCTACTAAGCCACTGACACTGACAAACAGGTTGTGGGGGTAGATTCGGTGAGCAAATTCAAGAGGGCTTGGGATGACTACATGGGCTAAATAAAGGCACAAAATGACATGGAGGGAAGGGGGCAAGATAAAAGGACAGAGGGGGGTTTGGGCAGACTGGATGGGCCATTGGTTCGTTTTCTGCCAGCAAGTTTCTATGTTTCTATGTTTTTGAGGCAGCCCTAATTAATGCTTTCGAAACCCTGCTTTTATCAATATGGACAATGGTGTGTGACCCCCTGCTCCCCCCCACCCCCCGAGCAGCACAGGTGCTCACTGCTTCCACCTGCCACATCCCTGTTAGGTACAGAGCTATACTGAAGATCCCAACCCTGGCAGTCTAGTGGTCCCCTCATCCCCAATTGCTGTCAGTATTGTGCAATATTAAAGATCTGAACTCTGGCAGTCTAACGGATACCCCTCCCTCACCCAGTTCCTGACAGTATTGTGGAACTGTACTAAAGCCATTACCTGGAAAACTGCTGGACCCCCTCCCTTAATTGAACCTGTGAGTACTGTGAAACTGTATTAGATTCCTTCCCTAGCAGTCTAGTGAACCCCCTCTCCTCAGCCAATCCCTATCAGTATTTTGGAACTGTGCCAAAGTCTTTCCTTGGCAGTTCTAGTGGACCTTCTCTCATCACCCAATCCAGTGTTGTGGACATGTCCTGAAGCCTATCCTTGGCAGTCTGGTGTTATCCTTAAATGGATTGATGTCAAGGCCCCCCCCCAGCTCACCCACTGAGCACTCACCATTCACATCCCCGGTCAGCTCCCTACTCACCCATCTGTCTATAGGTGAGCCACCATCTTGTCCTCAGATGACAACTGGCACAGACTCACCTCTCACCACCTTGGAAGGTCACATCTGACTGACAAGAAGTGAACTGGGGCATACTGTAGAAACAACTGCTTCTACAGCACGTGCATGCTCACTACTTATCAGTCAGATGGCAGGTGGCTGAAGTGAGTGCAGGGTCTGTGCCGGCACATGTCTGAGGACCTGATGGAAGCTATGGATGGTTGGGTGAGATAGGGACTTACAGGAATGGAGGTGGTGGTTGCTCAGTGGGTGGGTGATGGAGGGGGCTTTACAGTGAGTGGTTGAGGGTAACACTAAACTGCCAGGGATGGGCATCAGTACATTTCCACAACACCAGATTGGTCGGGGGGGGGTGTCACTAGACTGGTAGGAAAGGGATGTAGTACATTTGTCAATACCAATAGGAATTGGGTGAGGTAGGGGGTCCACTAGATGGCCAGGAAAGGGCTTTAGTACACCTCCACAGTGCCAACAGGAAATGGATGAGGGAGGGATTTCTGCTAGACTGCCAGGGATGGCATATGTAACCCCTAGGTAGCGCTATCCTATGGGCTACAACCCCTGCCTGTGGTAATATACACAAGTTGAGGGGCCTAAGTTTTGTGAATGGGTGCCTCCACCAGGAGGAATATTGGGGTAGCTTAACTGCTTTGGTGTAGCCCTCCAGGATGCTATAACCACCCACCAACCCTTCTTAGTGGCCTAAACAGTAATACCATAGAACAATTTGCATACACTGAATAACAATAAGAATATGCTTATACCACTTACACTTACCACCAGGGCTGGATGTGCTGCAATTGCCTGAAGACCCCTAAAATAAGATCAGCAATACAAACTGCGAGACCTTTTACTAGGACCCAACTAATAATGTACACACTAGTCAGGTTAAATATGAAATAGGTGATCAGGTTTATTCTAGGGAAGTGAACAAGGGATGGGCTTGAATTTAGTCAAATGATTGGCACTCTGATTTATTTTAAGCTGATTTAGCATGCACTGTAAGTCCCTGATAATTAGTCTTGCAAATCTGGGTACCAAGATCTTACTCAGGCTAGCCTGGAGCATTGCCTGGGGTGGCCAGTGTTGCAGCTGTTGTTGGGGCCCTTTGGAAAGAAAGACAGTTAGCATGTGCACAACCCAAATATTTGTAATCTCGAGCCAGATGGCTCAGTCGGTTAGCAATAACTCAAACAAGCAATCAGATGGCACACAATGATTTGTAGCTGTTGTTGCACGGAGCTACCCTGATTTGTACTCACACAACCCAGATCAGGATGTAGGACAGGTGAGATGAAGACCTCAGGGTGTTGATGCAGTGTGCTGGGGGAAGCAGGGCCTACCCGACTCACCTTCAGGTGGTTGCTACCTGTTCAATGGTGTTGAGCAGCGGGCTGAATCCCCAAGCAGTTTTTTTTTGCCGAGATGATCTCTGGATTTTGGGCAGGGACTTGAGCTGAGATGGCAAGGCTCAGCAGGAGGAACAGTCCTGGGAAACATTTGTGATCTATTGCTGGACAGCCTCAGCTGGCATAACAAGATTTACTGTGGGGAACCAAATTGCGACCCACAAAATGCATGCAGCACTCTAAAATCAGTATTTCTCAAAGCCACAATTTGGATAAAGTCCGTTTGCTAATTGCAGCTTCACTGCGCAAACCTTTCAACCCGAGGCTATTGTCTCTCAGTTAGGTAGGCCGATTGCTTCTGGAGCAAGTCTTTGGTCCCACTTGCAAGTAGTACTGACACACTTTCTTTCCTCTGCTGCAGGTCTAAGCCGGCAATTGGAACAGTCCGACTTCTGCAATAGACAATCTCTGAAGGCCAGAGGCGTGGCAGGAGGCCAACTGAGCCTTCCCGCTGATTCTCCTAAGCTCCTCCTAGGAGCTGCTGCTCACCGCTGAGCTGCTCACTCCAACTTCTACTTTGACTGACACACTGCTTCAGGCAGTTCTGGGTATTTCCTGTAATCCACAAGGTTTGGTTGGCAGAGGAACTGTCTGTCTCAGAAAGGGCTTCCTTCCAGGTCCATTTAGGCACCAAACATCTAAAACTACAAATATATAGAATTCTTTTCCATACAACCCTGGGGACAGTTTTATTTTAGGTCCCCAGAGATCTCATTTTATTTAATTTTTTTATTTCAGTTTGGAATTAAATACCTTTGAGCCATAGGCTCGTTTACAAAAGTCCCAGGTTAGACATCGTACAAAACAAATAAGACAGACAATGGGAGAAGTACAGTAGTAATATAGAATTAAGTAGAGACAACAGCAATGAAATTCTAGCACATATAGTAGCATTTGTTACTTCATAGGTAATAATCACTATGAGGAAGATAAAATTATAGGTTCCCAGATAGCTTAGAATTCTTCAAGGAGATATCAGTGTCGTTACATCTAGAATGGGGGTGAGGGCAGCCCACTGGCTGTAAAAAGGCAGCAGTAGTGTTGTGCAGGTGGGCAGTGGGTGGTTAACAGGCCAACCAACAATGGGGAAGGGCAACCAGCGGCGGGGGTTGGAGTGAGATAGCAGTCAGGGTAGGCATTGTCAGGGATGCAGGGGAAAGAGAAGGGGAGGGGTTAGGAGGGAAGAATTGGAAGATAGCTAAGGGAACTGTGGAGATGGAAAGTGGGGAGAGGAGAAAGGGTGGAGGGTGGGTGTGGGGTGGGAGTGAAAGGGAGGGGGTAGTAAGTGGTGAGTTAGCTGGGACAAGGGAGAAAGGGGAGAAAGAAAGACAATGAAAAACAGGGGATGGGAGGAGGGCAGGGCTAGTCGAATATGGGTGGGGCAGATGAGAGGAGTAGCCAAGATATAGATCAGAAGTTTCCAGGAGCAGAAAAGTGTTGAGAATGGGTCAGGGTGCTCGGGCACTCACACGCTGCAGATTAGTCCAACACTGGCAGTCCAGAACTAAATGGTGGCTCTTATTCAAAGCTCAAGCTGCAAATGAAAGCAGGTTAGACAAACTCCTTTTATTATTACTCTAACATATAAACAGTAGATAACTACATTTTCTAACAGGGCTCCTCTGTGCTAACAGCGACTGCAGAATGAAGCAATATAACGGGCTGTCTGACTGATCGTGAGCCTTAATTACTTGGACCTTGCCCTGACTGATTTCCAGAACACAGACTAGATGCTCTCTTAAAGAGACAGGCACGGAGGCTTACTAAGAAGCTTTCATGCAGACAAATAGAACTACTGCAAAACGACACCATCCTGACAGTGGGCACTAAGGAGCCCATGAAGACATTTTAGTAAACCCCAATTTGTAAGGGGGTTACACTTTTTTTTGCCTGGAAAAATTTGGCATCCGCATCACGTCTATAGTTGCTATATGACTTTATATGAAAACACTATATAAAATACGTGCATGTTTTACTTGGTATACCACAACGTAAAGCTGATGCAGCAGTAAAATAAACTGGTTCTAAGCATTACTATACTTTTTTACTTTAACAATGACATTTCCACAGTAACACATTTGCATACAGTTTTACAAACATATTATCATGTTTAAACAGTTTTAAACAGTTAACCACATTACTCTTACCATTTTAGTTTATATCACCTCCGGTACTTTAACCCACATGGCTTGGGACCGATCCCCATCAGCTACACTAGGCCTGCATGAGGCAAGGGTAAGTTGTACTATAATTTGAAGGTTTAACTATTAACTTTGAGGTAGCAGAATAGCTCAGTTTGGGAAGGGAGCTTTCAGAGATATACACCCCCTTGTGAACAACATGTAGTGGAAGGTCAATAGGTCTCCCTGGGGAGTCATATCTGAGGTGTTATCACTGGTTTAGTAGCTCTCTCTGACTTTTGAGGAGGGACAGGCATGGGGTTTGTTTTTTTAACACTTGCAGGGGGGTTTCCAGTTCCAGCTCATTTTCAACAACTCTGTTTCTGTAGAAGGGGTTGCCTCTGCATTTGTGGTCTGTCCTGCATTAGGAGTTCTTTTAGCCCTTGACTCTCTTTGCTCTGACTCAATACTATCATTGGCCATACTTGTCTCGGAAAAAGTTTCAAGCTTGTCATCCAAAGGAAATTCTATTGAATTGAGATCGTGCAACACTTGACTAATACTTTTAACATCATCCCCCATAATGCTGTTAACCTTATTGCTCTCAAATAGTTTGGTATTTACTGGTATGTCACTAGTGGGGCTTTCTGTCCCTTGTTCTCTGTCTTGTGGTTCAGCTGCTTCAGAAATCACACTTTGCACCTCACTTTCAGGTGGCACACTATTTGTAGAGAAGGTTGGGGTGTTAGGTGGTCCTGACTGTCCAGCTTTCTCTCCAAAATTGTACGTGGGGTTACCCTGGAACAACGGACTCGTTCATAGGATGAACAGTAGGGTGCTTCACACTCATTGTCATCAGATTCAGACTGGCAATCAATGTCTTTTTGGGCCTACCTGAGGGAAGGCCTGGAATCTTTGACAACTAACAAAGAGGTTAACTGTTTCTTTTTGGCTGCAGCCCTGGTAACAGGCCCAGGAGGGGCACTGTCTGGTGGTGCAGAATAAATAATGATTTGACCATTTGACAGTAGATGATTCCTGTGCATCATCTTGACAGCCCGTGGGTCATTTTCAGGATGCACTTTATAGATTGGCAGATCATACAGCTTACTGACAACAATGTAGGGCAGGTGGTGCCACCTATCAGCAATTTTATGTTTTCCATGCAGTCCCAAATTCCTTAACAGAACTCTGTCTCCAGGCTGCAGTTTCTGAGCCTTGACACGCCTGTCATGCCTTTCTTTATTTGCCAAATTCCTCTTTGCTGCCATGGTATGTGCTAGTTGGTAAGCATGGTTTAACTGAGCTTTTAACTTTTGAACGTATTTGTTGTATTTGGTGGCCAAAAATAAGTGCCTTAAACACACAAGGATCTTGGTAGTAAGAAAACTATGCCACGTTGAAATGTAGGCCTTCTCTTTTACTTCCATTCAGCAGCACATACAAGAGGAGACTGGCTCCAAACACAGGTACACCTACAGGATGTGCACATTCTCTTAAAGCTGTACTGTCTCTAACATTTCTTAAAGCTGTACTACACATAACAATCCCTTCTGACTTAGCTAGAAAGTACTTAAATCAATCATTCAGAAGTAATATAAAACTATTACAATTATTACTGCAATGTCCCTTTTAGTTAGTCTATGTCATTAGGCTATATCTCTACAAGTCCATTCTCTTTGGTGGACATCTTACACGTCCTGACCGATGTAGTAGGACTCGAGGCTGTTGCACTGGAATCTGATTAGCATCAGCCACATCTTGTCTCAAATGCTGTGGTTCCACTATCTGTTCCTGTTCTTGTTCTGGAACAAATAATGCTGGATAACTAGCCCAACTCTGGGTATCCCGTTTTGTTCTGTCTCAGTTCTAGTACGTAATTGGTCCACATGTTTGTTCACTCTCCTCTGGTTAGTCAGTTGAACACTATAGACAACATTTCCAAACTTTTTTCCACCACGCCTTCTAGCCATCTCTTCAGGCCTGCATACATCCTACCCCACACAAGATCATTGGGTTTTAAGGATCTGGTCTTAGGAAGCATTTCAGTTACTGACCTATAGCCGAGAGGGCAAAGAAGATCCAATTGAGTTAGAATCTGACATCCAAACAACAATTCTGCAGGGGATATTCCTGTGACACAATGTGGTGTTGTTTGATACATCGCAAGAAAGTCCAAAAGGACTATTTGCATTGCCGTCGGTGTAGTAGGATTAGCTTTGTCCATACTCTTTTGAAAAGTCTGAACCAGGCATTCTGCTTCGCCATTTGAACTTGGATGGTAGGGCGGTGAGAAAATATGGCAGATATCACATTTCCTGGCAAAATGCTTGGAATTCAACAGATGTGAACTGTGGCCCATTATCCGAGACAATAACTTGCGGAAAACCATGGGTAGCAAAGATAGATTTCAACACTTTGATGGTACTCTCAGTAGTTGTCGAAGACATTTGATGAATTTCTGGCCATTTACTGTAAGCATCAGATAAGAGTAACCACATAGTATTTAAATATGGTCCCGCAAAATCAATATGCAACCTTTGCCATGGTTTTTCAAGTCGTTCCCAATGGTGAACTGGAGCTCATGCCAGATTTCCCATGGATACAGCACAACCTTTGCATCTTTGCACAACCTGGTATATGTCTCTGTCAATTGAAGCCCACCATATGTGAAGTCTGGTCAGGGATTTCATTTTATCAATGCCTGGATGGCCCGCATGCGAAAGAGTCAACACATTTGAGTGATAACATTGGGGCACTATGACACGCAGTCCCTCATAGAAGACACCCTCAGCAATGGACAACTGCTGTCTCTTTGTATAGTAGGGCTGTAGTGCAGCCAAACAAGTAGTGCCTTGCTGCCAGCCCTCAAGCATACACTGATACACTTGTTTCAAAATTACATCTTGACTAGTCGCTTTTGCAATGTCCTTGGCTAGTACTGGAAGCTGATCTAATTGTTGTAGCTCCATTGCACGCACAACAGTAGAGTCCTCTATATCTTTGAATTGCACTGGAAAACTATCTGGCCCCACCTGGCATATTAATGGCTCCTCTTTAAGTCCCATATCGAACTCCATTTCTCTGGATATTGGTAAACTCAACAAGGCATCTGCATTTCTATGCTGGTCCATTGGTTGGTATGTAACCTCGAAATTATAGGCAGACAAAATTAATGCCCGTCGTTGAACTCTGCTAGCAGCTGTCTCTAGAATTCCTTTTTCTGGACTGAAAATTGTCACTAGTGGCTTGTGATCCATCTTCCAGTGAAACTTTCGACCTAGCAAGTATTGACAAAATTTCTGGACTCCAAACACAATTGTAATGCCTCTCTTGAATCTGGGCATAATTCCTTTCAGCTGCAGTGAGTCTGTGTGAAGCATGGGCTATTGGCTTCTCCACTTCTTCTGGATCTGTATGGAAAAGGACAGCTCCTATACCCACAGGACTAGCACCACAGGCCAATGTGATAGGTAAGTTAGGGTCATAATGAGTTAAATCATTTACATCGGTTAGAGACAACTTGATGACTTGAACTGCTTTACTGTGGCCCTTGGTCCACTTCCACGGAGTACCCTTATGTAACAGTTCATTTAGGATAGCACACTTAGTGGCTAAGCCAGGTATGAAATGGTCATAGTAGCGCACCATACCCAAGAATGAGTGCAACTGTGAAACATTCTGTGGTTTAAACATGTGCACAATGGCTTCCACCTTTTCATCATTCAGACAAATTCCATCTTTGTCAATAGTATGACCTAAGCATGTGACACTTCATTGACAAAATTGGCATTTTCTCTCCTAAGTCTGAATCCACTCTGTTGCAATCTCCTAAAGTCTTTTGTAAGTTAAGTGAATGTTCTGCTTCTGTCTTGCCCAAGACAATGATGTCATCCAAATAACAAGCAACACCTGGTATATCACCCATTGTTTGCTCAATCACTTTTTGAAAAATAGCAGGTGCAGAACTAAGGCCAAAACATAACCATTTCTACTTGTACAGTCCTTGGTGTGTATTAATCACTACCAATTTCTGAGAGTCTGTATCCAACTCCACTTGAAGGTATGCATCAGTGAGGTCCAGTTTAGAGAACCCCACACCACCATTCAGTCTATGAAAAAGTTCCTCTGCTAAGGGTAAAGGAAATACATCTATGCTAAGTACTGGATTAAGTGTCACCTTAAAATCTCCACATATCTGAACTTTACCACCTGGTTTAGATACCACCAGAATTGGAGTTGCCCAATCTGAACTTGAAACCTTTCCAACACACCCTTTTTCCAGTCTGTCAATTCTGACTAGCGACCGGTTTAAAAGGCAAAGGAGTTTCCATGGTTTACAAAACTTTGCTAGGCTTTGTAACTAGCTTGGCTTTAGCTGTTGTGCAACATTCCAGCATTTTCACAACTCTGGATACATGTCAAAATCTCCCCAAGCTTGGGCGGATTACTGCTTTGTGGTACCTGGACAGCAGCAAGTAGGCCAAAATCTCTGGATCAACATGAATGTTTAGAAGAAACTGGGCGTCTCTGCCCAAAATGTTGACACGCTTTTGAAACCAGAAAAGTTAAAGATGTACCAGGAGACAGTCTTGCATACCAACATGGTAAAAAGCCCAGTAGCTGAACTGGTTGCACTTCAAATGCATTCAGCAACTTATTACAAGGAGACAATGGTGGCTTATCCAGATCAGACCATGTTTGATGGTTAATAAAAGTAACCGGGGAAGCAGAGTCTACTATTAAATGCAACTGACACCTCAATTGTGGCAATCGAAGTAACACATAGAAAGGAGGAACATTTTTAGTCTGCATTTGTGTTGCATTAGAAAACACCACACTGTCTGGGCTCTCCAAACCGACTACTGCATTTCTCCTGCTCACCTTAGCAATATGCCCCTGACGTTTACATGCATGACACTGAACTTCTCTGAATTTGCACTAGTCCTTGCTATGCTGAGATGACCCAAATGATGCACATTTGTACTGGCCATGCAGTTTGGGTGGAGTGGTTGAATTTTTCTTTGAAAACAGTGGCTTAGACTTAGGTTTGAGCTGTTTTGATTTGGGGTTTACTGCAGCTACTTGTATCTCATTTTTAGTGTCCATCTTAGCATGTGCTTCATTTTCTGCAAGCCTCTCATAAATTTGTGCCAAATGTAAAAGTTCCTCAGTAGACTTCTTGACACTTACAGAAAGTAATTGCTGAATACGATGTTCATTATTTAACCCCATAACAAACTTATCAGCTAGATTAGATTTAAGATGCTCCCTGCACCACTCTCACGTGAGAGCTAAGTGTTTGATCACAAGCAAATACGATTGTAATGACTGATCTGGTTTCTGGCGGTAACTATAGAATTTATAATGTTCAGCCCTTGGGAAAGTTGTTAAACTGTATCATGCATTCAATTTATCCTTTAGCTCTTGATATGACAAATCCTCTGGCCAGTCGGTGTACACAGACTGCATAAAAGTTTAGACGGTTTCCTCACAAGAAAGTACAAAAAGCAGCTCAAATAAACTTATCCTGTTGCTCATTATTAGCAGCTTGTATGGCAGGATTAAGTAATAACCACTGATCAAACCATCAGGACCATGTATCCCAGTCCGTTCCTGTAAAATTTCAAAGCTGGCAGAAGTTGCCATGATATTGCACAGTTCCAAACTGCTTGCTTGCCTCCAGTGCAGAAAGTCACAAAATAGCGTAATTCAGTAAGCTGGAACTTTTAAAATGTCCATCAGTCGTCGCCAGTTTGTTGTGTTTGGTGGCCGAAAATAAGTACCTTAAACACAAAAGGGTCTTGGTAGTAAGAAAACCACACCACACTGAAATGTAGGCCTTCTCTTTTACTTCCATGCAGCAGCACATACAAGAAGAAACTGGCCCCAAACACAGACACACTTACAGGAAGTGCACATTCTCTTAAAGCTGTACTGTCTCTAACATTTTTAAAACTGCACTACACATAACAGTATTGCAGGTGACTTTCAGCTCTGACTCCATCTGGGAACACTCGAAACAGATGTCTACTGGTAACCAGGCTTCCGATCAAACTTTAGGCAGTAGGGGAGAACCCAGTGGCATGACTCTTGGTGCAGTTAGGCGTGTACCAAAGAACTTATCTGCTGACTCCATTTGGACTTGTCCTGAGGATGAAGACTGCCCAGCATATCTAGTAAAGTTCTATTAAACCTGTCAGGCTATGGATCCCCCTGTGGGTGATAGGGAGTAGTTTTGGACTTCCATGCTTGCCAGAGCAAGAGCATTGGCTTGATCAGATGGCTTTCAAAGTTTCTCCCCGATCGGAGTAAATTTTCTGAGGGGCACCGTAGTGAACAAAGAATTTTTTTAATGAGGACCTTTGCCACTGTAGATGCTTTCTGATCCTTAGTTGGATAGGCCTGGGCATAAGGAGTAAAGTGATCCATAACCACTAGCACATTCCCAATATTTTTTGATCTGACTTGAGACACAAGAAGTCAATGCACACAAGCTCTATTGATGCACTGGTAGAGATGTTGACTAAGGAGGCAGCCTGCTGGGGCTGGATTTTTTCTGTAAATACCGACTGCAAGTTCTGATGTGGGTTTCTATGTCAGCCCCCATCTTCAGCCAGTAGAACCTAGTCCGGGCCAAGTCAGTAGTCGGTCACAACCTAAATGCCCCATTTGATCGTGAAGGGCCTGCAGCAACACCCATTTGAAAGTTGTAGGTAACACTAGTTGCTGTTTGATAATTTGTCCTTGCCGGTCTGTGGTGTCTCGATGCAGTTCTTAGTGATACAACTTTAGCTTAGGCCCCTCTTTGAACAACAAGGCCATTCGTAAATTTGAAGAACGAAGTTTGGACACACTCTTTCCCGCATGAAGGGAATCCAGCACTAGCTTGATCATGGGGTCTTGCACTTAAGCCCACTGTATATTACCAAGAGGGAGTTGGGGCAATGTGCTGAGGTCCAAGGAGGCCAGGTGACAGTAAGCCGCAGGAACACAAGTGTCAGGAGGGGCCCAGAGAGTCCACCAAGCAATCAACTGTTTCAGGAGAGGGATGCTCATCTTTTTCGAATTTCGACAGAGGGCTCTGACAGACTGTTCGGAAATTTTCACCTAGTTTGCATTATGGTCAGGCCTTCTGGAGAGGGCATCTGCATCAGTGTGGTTTAGGCCTGGTCTATATTCTACCGAATAATCATAAGTGGACAGTGCTGATAACCAGCAATGCCCAATGGCATCTAACTTAGCTGAAGTCTGAACATAGGTGAGTGGATTGTTGTCAGTTTTTACAAGAATCTTTGCACTAGAAAGATACTCATGAAACTGATCCACCCACTTTAGAGCAAGAAATTTGAGTGTGTGCACTGGGTAGTTTCTTTCAGATGGGGTTAGACTCCGACTAGCAAACACCACAGGACGCAAACCTTTGTCATACTCTTGATACAGGACAGCACCAAGTCCCTTTAAACTGGCATCTGTGTGCAAACATATGGGTCTTAGCGGGTCGTGTATAGGACACAGGTATGAATAAGTTAATGAATGATATTATAGAAAGCTGTTTCACATTCAGAAGTTCACCTGGCTCCAAAAGGTTCATTAGTCCAAAAGTAGACCTTCTCCTCTTCTCTAACTGCATTTTTCTTATATTTCTTATTGGTGGGGGGGGGGTAACCTTGAGTTACATTGAATAAAGGCTGAATGACTTTAGTGTAGTCTCTTATGAAACAGTGGTAATAGTCAGAGAACCCCAAGAATCTTTGCAGCTCCTTTAGATTATTAGGTTGAGGCCAGGTGGTCAACGACTCCACTTTGCTTAGATCGGTCTGAATCCATTGGCTGACACTATGTGTCCCACGTATTTCACAGATTTTTGAAGAATTGACACTTGTCTAGCAATAGTTTTAGTCCAAAGTCCTCCTAATCGGTCAAGAACCTTACACAGGCGAGCTTTATGTTCCTCAAGGGTCCAGCCAAAAACAATGATGTCATTGAGATATACAAGGCACTCTAGCAAGTTTATGTCTCTCACAGCACTACATCAACTGCTGAAAAGTGGCGGCGCCCCAAATACTTTGAGGCATGCGTGTGAAGAACTCATAAAACCCGGGGACACATGAAAGCTGTTTTCTCTCTATCTTCGGGACCATCGATTTAATAATACTCACTCAATGGTCAAATACTGAGAACCACTGGCTTCTATTGAGGTAGTTGAGGGCATCCTGGATGCAAGGCATGGTGTACTAGTCCAGGACAATTCTCTGATTTAACGTCTGGTAGCCCACACACATCCTCACCGACCCATTCTTCTTCCAGACTACCACAATTGGAGAGGCATAAGAGCTTCGAGATTCTTGAATGATCCCTGTGGCCAGCATTTCCTGAAGATGGCTTCAAACATAATCAATTTCTGCAGGTGCAAGGCGATGGGACCTCTCTGAAGGTCTCTTATCATGAAGGCAGATGTGTTCAGCCCTGTGACACAACCTATGTTCCACTCTTTCAAGGAGAACATCTGACTTCTCTGAGCCAACTTCTGGCTGATCCTAGTATTGTATTCTGCAGGAGGTGGATTTTCCAAATTCAAACAGGTCAGGGGTCACCTCATTACTCCTCCCAGAGCACTTTTTGGGGCAGCACAGCAGTATCTGCACAATATATAGTGTCTAGGGTGCTCCCTCGATTCACCCGAACCTCTCGATCTGACATGTTCTGATTTGCACCACTACCTCGAAGTGAGGCATGGGCCCAGGCAGGCAGAATGCTGGGCTTGACCAATAGCCCCTCAGGCAGTTTCTCTTCTTCTGTGGTGTCCAGCATAAGAATTTTGTTTTTGACATCTGTTCTTCAACGCACTTCACCACTGATGGTACACTGAGCATTTGGGGGTAATACCAATGAGTCTGGGTCCTTTTTTCAGACTACTCCCACAGATTCATCTTTCTCCGTCTCTTGGGCTCGCATCTGTAATTTATAGACTCGCTGTACTAGGGCTGGAATGTGCAGGGCCCTTCCAGTCCACTTAGCTTATTTCTCCTGACAGAGCTGGGCTAACTGGCCAAACATATGGGTGTCGGTACCAGTTAGCAAGGGGACACCATTGTACAGCCCAATCGGTGGGTACACCAGGGCTAAGGTCTCTACTTGTTCATCTACACCCGTTACAGCAGTAGGGATAGCCAAATTTGTACATACCCCTGGTAAGGATAGGGCTTGTCACTTAACCCCCATACATGCAGTCCCTCGAGGGGTAGGAGTGGGAGGTCGGATAAGTGTTGGTCATACCAATCTTGAAAAATAATGGTGACCTGTGAGCCAATGCCCAATACAGCTGGAGTGGAAATGCCATTAACTGTCACTGTAGTCTCCATCAAGGGACCCACCATCTTGGACCAGTCCGGATATGTCTGTTTGGCAGACTGGCCCACAGCAGTTTCGGAGGATAAATATTTTTTGGTGGGCCTGGCTGAAGTCTTATATTCTCTGGTGAACCAAGTTCAGCAGTCTGGTGATAACCCTCCACAGGTTTTCCGGGAATTACAGCTTCTCTGGTGTGCCTGTCTTCCCCATCTGTAGCAGAACACCTGTTCCCTAGGATCATTGTAGTGGCTGGATTCTTCCCGGCTTTGTACTGGTTGGAAGTGGAGTTCTACTGTCTTCTTTTGATTTGGGCTCGGGTTCCTGTCCCCATTGCTTCCCAGTGGGCTGAAGTTCAGGTGGCATGTACTGAGGTCCCCACCAAAGCTCTCAGCTCTTTAATTTCTTTTACTAATTTGGACTCAGCCCAGGCTTCGGGGGTGATGGCATGAGCTCCCACACCCCTGGGGGGAGCCTCACTTTTGGTCTCAGTCTTGGGCAAGCAAGGGTTAGAGCTTCTGGCTGCTTCAGCAGTGGCCTGTTGACTGGCTCATATCTCTTTTATCCCTTTGAGCAGTTCCCTGACCTACTGGGTCTCACTTGCTTCCTATCTTTCTTCAGATCGGTTTTACTGGTGCAGGTGAACCCAGCATAGGACTCCCATCCATCCTCATCATTCTCAGTCTCTCGAATCTCCTTCATCAGCCAGCAGTATTCAAGAAGATTAGCTTTCCTGTCTTGAAGCTTTAACTTCAGCATGAGTACACTAAAGTAATGGGTAGATTTGAGAATGTGCTCCAGCCTGACTCGGTTCAGTTCACTAGCTGAGACATCCCCTTTTCTATGGGTCCTCTGCAAGGCCCATTCAATCCAAGTGACAAAGGCAGACAACTTCTCATTTTTCCCTTGTTTTGCAGACTTGTATTTCCACATTAAGTCTTCTCCAGATTCTGTGCTGCCGAACACCCCTTCTAAAGCAGAGAGATACTCAGCTGCAGTGGCTTCTGGGTAGGTGGATCAGAGAAATCGGATAGCTTCTAGTGCAGGGCCCTTAAACTTTCCATAAGTCTCTTTTCTTTTCCCTCGAACATTGCCACTCTTGGACCAGCGGAGTAGCATAGTCGAGCCATGTTTCTAAGTCATCCTGCCCCACGGGCACAGGGACTGCACCAGAGAACAATCTGAGCATGAGATAAGAGTCCAGGTGTACAGAAGGTATTACACTGGGGGAGGTCACAATAAGGGATGCCCTGGGAGTGGATGGAGAGGCCAGAGGAGGTTGCAAGAGTAGTCTCCTGCGAATCCTTCAAAGCTTTTAGCAACTCTTTAGCTGACTGTCCTTCTGCAGCTAAAAGTCTCATCAGTTTATCTTTAAGCCCCTCAATCCTTGGAGACCCCCAGGGAAAGATGGGTCACTATGCAAAAGAATGACTCTTCACCCCTTCTGGGATCCTTCTGGCATGATAACGGGGGTACCATTTTGGGATCTATGGGAAGGCTACAAGACAGGAGGGCCACCAAGGTTTGGTCAAATAGATCTGAATCCCACCCCCGTACTTCAACCTTTTCTTAACATTTAACCTTCCCCACTGTTTCTTCAATGGTTTTATTAGTGGTCACCACAGAGATATCAAGTAGTGACATGGCATGGTGGGGATCGACCCCCTCAGCCTCACTCCACCCCATCATGCGGTGCACGATCAGCTTGTGGGAGGAAATTTTCCACTTAAGCATAGCAAGTGCCTCCATTGCAATTCCTGTCTCAATTTTGTACTTGGCGGTGATTTCAACTTTTGACCACTAGAGGCAAAAATCCCAGCACTGCCTCCAAGATGTAACCCTAGGTGGTGTTATACATGGGCTACTACCCTGCATGTGGTAATATGCACAGGTTGAGGGCCTGAGTTCTGTGAACAGGTGCCTCCACCGGAGGAGTGGTATTGGGGTAGCTTAACTGCTTTGGTACAGCCCTCCAGGATGCTATAACCCCACCAACCCGTCTAGTGGACTAAACAGTAATACCATAGAACAATTTATGTACACTGAATAATAATAAGAATATGCTCATAGCACTTGCGCTTACCACCGGACTGGATCTGCTGCAATTGCCCTGGAGACCCCCTATAAAATAAGATCAGCAATACCTAATGCGAGACCTTTCACTAGGACTCAATTAATAATGTCACACTAGGCAGGTTAAATATGAAACAGGTGATCAGGTTTATTCAGGGAAGTAAACAAGGGATGGGCATGAATTTAGTCAAATGATTGGCACTCTGATTTATTTCAAGCTGATTCAATATGCACTGTAAGTCCCTGATAATTAGTCTTACAACCCTGGGTATACAGATCTTACTCAGGCTAGCCTGGAGCATTGCCCGGGGTGGCCAGCGTTGCAGCTGTTATTGGGGCCCTTTACAAAGAAAGACAGTTAGCATGTGCACAACCCAAATATTTGTAATCTTGAGCCGGATGACTCAGTCCGTTAGCAATAACTCAAACAAGCAATCAGATGGCACACAGTGATCTGTAGCTGTTGTTGCAGGGAGCTACCCTGATTTGTACTTACACAACCTGGACCTGGATGTAGGACAGGTGAGATGAAGACCTCATGGAGTTGATCCGGTGTGCTGTGGGAAGCGGGACCTACACGACTCAGCTCCTGGTGATTGCTACCTGTTCAATGGCGTTTAGCAGGGGGCCAAATCCCCAAGCCAGTCTTTTGCCAAGATGATTTCTGGATTTTGGGCAGGGGCTTGGGTTGAGATGGCAAGGACCAAGCAGGAGTAACAGTCCTGGGAAAAGTTTGTGATCTATTGCTGGAAGGCCTCTAGCTGGCATAACAGGATTCACTGTGGGAAACCAAATCACGACCCATGAAACACATTCAGCACTTTCTTTCCTCTGCTGCAGGTCCAAGCTGGCAATCAGAAAAGTCCAACTTCTGCAATAGACAATCTCTGAAGGCCAGAGAATGTGGCAGGAGGCCAACTGAGCCTTCTCGCCGATTCTCCTCACGCCTCCTAGGAGCCACTACTCTACCACTCAGCTGTTCACTCTCCAACTTCCACTCTTGACTGACACACTGCTTCAGGCAGTTTGGGGTATTTCCTTGTAATTGACAAGGTTTGGTTGGCAGAGGGAACTGTCTGTCACAGAAAGGGCTCCCCCTCCAGGTACATTTACGCACCAAACATCTTAAACTACAAATACTACAGAATTTCCTTCCCATACAACTCCTGAGGACAGTCTCCATTTTAGGTGCCTAGTGATTCCATTGGTCCAGTACTGGCAGTCCAGAACCAAAACGGTGGCTCCTATTCAAAGCTCGAGCTGCAAATGAAAGCAGGTTAGACACACTCCTTTTTATGTTTGCTTGCACGCATGTGCAAGAAACATAGTGCCATCATCCGAGTTTTCGGAGGTGTGTCATCCCCTCTTCCAATTCAGTCAGTGTGTTGCCAGGCGCGGCCCCAGTCTGCCAATGCATGCTGGAGCTGTCTATGACAAGCTCCAAAATGCAGTGGCATACAGTTGAGAGGGGGAGCTACGCTTCAGTGAGCAGCGATAAGATATCGCCTGCTCATGCGAGCTCCCCTATACACACACACACACACACACACACACACACAAACACACGTACATACTCGTGCCCCCCATGCACACTCTATAGCCGGCCAGGTGTGCCCAATCCCCGTCGGCTGTGCTGCGCTCCCCCCAAAGCCTTCCAAATGTCATGCTGGGTGCCCACCCCAGCGTGGCAACTCAATGATATAGCCGACGGGGGTGCCCAATCCCCCGTCAGCTTCACTGTCTCCCCTCCCAGTACAGGGTGCCACGGTGGGAGCCCACCCCAGTGTGGCAATAAATGCCATGGCCGACAGGGTGCCCAATCCCCATCGGCTCCACCCCCAGCCATCCTTCTGCCACGCTGGGAGCCCACCCCAGTGTGGCAAACGTCCCGCGTCTTTTTTTTTTTTTTAAAATACCTGTAAAGAAAAACGGTCCCATGCAGTCTTCCTGCCCCTCCCCACAACCCGCACCCACCCACTGCGCACCCTGCCTCCCCACACCCCTCACCCCATACTTACCTCCAGAGCTCGGCGCGACGATCTTCGGTGGACCGGGAACATGTCTGCACTCTTCAAAGCCGACCGCGAACTGAGGAAATGCCGGTAAGCTGTATAATGGGATAGATAGGGGTTTTCAACTTTGTTGCATATCTCAGGCATTTTTTGGAATTTTTGCACCAAATTTTCAACATGGGGTTTTTGGGACCCCTTCTCATGAATGCTGTCACTGTCATGGCGTTATTCAGGCCCGAAGGGTGATTTCGCAGTCACTGCGTGAAATCACCTTTCGGGACCGACAAAATGACACTGCCAGTGTTCATAAGGTGGGCTCTCAAGAAGCCTATTTTGAAAATTTGCAAAATTTCAAAAATCCATTGTTTTACGAGCATGCTAAGCAGTTCCTACACACGCTCGTAAGTTCGCAAACTTTCAATATTTTCACTATAGATTTTCAAGATTGCCATTTTACCATACCTTCTTATGAGTAGTACAGCTGTCATTTTTCACATATCACCCAAAACGTGTTTCTGCCCATGTAGCTCACGATGGCGCAGTCAGTGTGCGAAATCAATGTACAGGACAAATTAAGAAAATCACAGTGACACTGTTCATGAGCAGAGGTCTTAAAATGGCTATGTTGAAAATTTGGTGAAAAAATTCCTAAAAATGACTGTTTTATGAGCGTGCATTACGCAGTTCCTACGCACGCGTAAGTTCGCGAATTTTCAATATTTTCACTCCAGATTTTCAACATTGCCATTTTACCACACCTCCTTATGAGCAGTACAGCTGTCATTTTTCACATCTTGCCCAAAATGTGTTTCCGCCCATGTAGCGCACAATGGCGCAGTCGATGTGCAAAATCAATGTATGGGACACATTAAGAAAATCACAGTGACACTGTTCATGAGCAGAGGTCTTAAAATGGCTATGTTGAAAATTTGGTGAAAAAATTCCTAAAAATGACTGTTTTACGAGCGCGTTGTGCAGTTCCTATGCATGCTCATAAGTTTGCGAATTTAATATTTTCACTCCAGATTTTATTACACTTCCTTATGAACAGTACAGCTGCCATTTTTCATATGCTGCCCAAATGTGTTTTCGACATGAAGCATTGGGTGCGATGTTGGTGTGCGGAAGCAATGTTTGGGACAGATTAAGAAAATCACAGTTACACTGTTCATGAGCAGAGGTCTTAAAATGGCTATGTTGAAAATTTGGTGACAAAAGTCCATAAATGACTGTGTTAATGAGTGAGCATTGCGAAGTTTCCACGCACTGTAAGTGCACGACTTGTATATTTTAAGTCCAGATTTTCACCAGTGGCATTTTTCCACACTTCCTTATTTACAGTACAGCTGTCATTTTACACAACATGGCCGAAGTGTGTTTTCACACTTTCAGCGCAGAGATGCATGGTCGCTGTGGGAAATCATTGTTCAGGACAGATAAAGAAAATCACAGTGACATTGTTCATGATCGGAGGCACCAAAATGCTGTAAAAAAATCCCCAATCTAATTATATTATGGGTGTGCGTTGCACAGTTTCTATGTGCGTTCGTGACTTCACCATTTTTTTAAATACTTTTACTGCAGATTTGCAACATTTGCCATTTTTTACACCTCCCCATGAACAGTACAGCTGTCATTTTTTACATCCTGTTCGGAATGTTTTTGCACCTGTGGTGCTAAATGCCGTAGTCGCTGTGCATAAGTGCCTTCGGCTAACAAACTGATATTCCCCCTGTTCATGAGGTGGGATCACAAAAAAACCATGTTGAACATTTGGAGTGAAAATACCAACGAATGCCTGAGGTATTAGGGTTTCCAACCATAACGCCCAACCCTGTAGAGAATGACAGGCATCAGGGGTGTGACTTGGGATTCTTGCCTGTAATGCTCATAGCATTCCACACCCTGCAGCCAGTGAGAGGCATCGAGGTATGCCTTGGACTCTTCGGCCCCAAAGTTCACCCCATTCTTCTATATCGCACCCATCTCACCATATTTCTAATGGAATGGGTTGCGCATAAGGCCAAAGACCCCAAGGAACACGTGACACTTGTCAGTGTCTGCAGGGTGGAGTGGGTGAAGCGGTGGCCGTAGCCTGACGCACCCAAAGGCATACCCCAATGCCTGTCACCTCGCAGGGTGGTGGTGGGGTTGGCTTCAGTTCAATACTTCACTGCCATTCCTATTACGCAGCTCTGTAACTTCTACACTACCACTGCCAATGCCAGCAAGCAAACATTCGGCATTGACAAATGCTTGTTTATTATCACTCTAACAGATAAACAGTAGATAACTACATTTCCTATCAGGGCTCCCTCTGCGCTAACAGCAACTGCAGAATGGAGCGATATAACAGGCTGTCTGACTTATCATGAGCCTTAATTACTCTGACCCAGCCCAGACTGATTTTCAAAACACAGACTAGATGGTCTCTTAAAGAGACAGGCATGGAGGCTTACTAAGGTGCTGTCTGCAGACAAATAGAACTACTGCAAAACAGGACACCATCCTGACAGTGGGCACTTAGGAGCTCAGTAAGACACTTTAGTAAACATTAATTTGTAAGGGTTACACATAGGTGGGTAGGGCTCCTGTGTGGGGGCAGTCAGGGCTCTGCAAAATGCTTCCCAAATTTGTGCATCGATGCACTGTGCTGAGTTGCTAATGGTCACATAATGACATACTGAACATATGAACATATGAAATTTGCCGGCAGATAAAGGCCTAGAGGTCTATCAAGTCTGCTCGAATGTGCAGCTAGCACCCCTTATTGTGCAGCTGCCCCTCCCTTCCACCCATCCCCTTCATTGACCCTCCCCCTTGTCCTGTCCCATCTTCGTTTGAAGCAGTCCACTGTTCTACTGGATACCACTTCTGCAGGTAACGCATTCCACCCAGCCACCACCCTCTCTGTAAAAAAGTGTCTCCTCATCTCCCTCCTGAACTCTCCTCCCTCCAGTCTCATATCATGGCCACTGGTGTCCCTCCCTTCCCTTACTTTGAACAGCCCTCTGTACCTGTCTTGTTTATTCCTTTCATGTACTTAAAGGTTTCA
The DNA here is from genome assembly GCA_016271365.2 of Neoceratodus forsteri. NCBI lineage: Eukaryota > Metazoa > Chordata > Ceratodontiformes > Ceratodontidae > Neoceratodus > Neoceratodus forsteri. Next base: position 762,822,004 of record CM057453.1, read on the forward strand.
ATCATGTCCCCCCTGTCCCTCCTCTCCTCCAATAAGTACAGTTCAACTACCTCAGCCTCCTCTCATATGATAAGTCCCCCAGACCCTTGATCATCTTTGTCGCACTGCGCTGCACCCCCTCCAGTAACTTAATGTCCCTGTTCAGATACGGGCGCCAGTACTGCACGCAGTACTCCAGGTGCGGTCTAACTAATGACCTATACAGGTGGCAGAATTTCCTTCTCCTCCTCGAGGATATACCCCTTGCACTACAACCCAGTATTTTGTTGGCCTTGCAGCTGCCTTCCTACATTGTGCCAAGTTGTTCATTGACCCTGTAATGAGCACCCCAGATCCTTCTCCTCTTTTGTCTGGGCTAGCTGCACTCCCCCACCTGGTAACTTCTCCTTGGGTTCTTCATCCCAAAATGCAGTACCTTGCACTTTTTGGCATTAAACCCCAGTTGCCTGGTGTCTGACCAGGTTTCAAGCTTTGCCAGATCATCCTGCAACCCCTACCATCCCCCTAGGTCATCCACCACTGCTCCTACCTTGGTATCATCAGCAAACAGACTGATCTTGCTCTTAATGTCCAATGATATGTCTGCAATGAATATCCCAAACAACACTGGTCCCAACACCGAGCCCTGTGGAACCCGCTCATCACTACCCTTGGGTGTGAGAGCTCCCCACCCACCACCACCCTCTGTTGCCTTCCCTGAAGCCAGTTCCCTACACATCTCACCAGCTTTGCACCTGCCCCTGTGCCTACTAACTTACTTCCCAGCCTTCCATGCGGCACCGAGTCGAATGCCTTACTGAAGTCCAGATACAGGACATCCACTGCACGGCCCCTGTCCAGTTGCCTAGTTACCCAGTCATAGAACTCCACCATGTTGGTTTGGCAGGATCTGCCCCATATGAAGCCATGCTGTTTGCTGTCCTGTAGTCCTTTGGCCTCTAGGGGCCACCAGCCTCCTTCAGGATAGTCTCCATTAGCTTACCCACGATGGATGTGAGGCTCACTGGTATGTAGTTTCCCAGTTCATCCTAGTCACTCTTGTGGAAGGGCACCACATGAGCCATTCTCCAGTCCTGAGGTACACACCCCGAATGTAGTGAGGCATTAAATAGGTCTGCCAAAGGTCCTGCAAGGACCTCTGTCAGCTCCTTCAGTACCCTGGGGTGGATGCCATCTGGGCCTGGCGCCTTGTCTACCCTCAGTGCCTTCAAACCCTCCCGAACTCTGTCCTCCATGATTTTCCCATCTGTCACCCCCTCCCCCCGTTTCTGTCATTTTTTCCCCCCTTGGGTGTCACCCCCCTCTTCTCTTTAGTAAATACTTAGCAGAAGTACTCATTTAGTGCTTCTGCCTTATCGCACCTCTGCTTCCACCCAATCCCCTCCTTTCTAATCCTTACTATGTGGTCCTTACAGCCTTTCTTCCTGATGTACCTAAAGAAGTCCTTCTCCCTTCTTAATGCCTTGTGCCAGCCTGAGTTCTGTAGATGCCTTGGCTCTCCTACTGCCCTTGTCACCTCCTTGATTCCGTCAAGTACTCCTCCCTGTCCCCCTCTCCTGTTTTCTTGTACTTCCTAAAGGCAGCTCTTTTCCTCTTTACCTTTTCATGACCTCCTTGCTCAACCAGCTTGGTTTCTTAGCCCCAGCCTTCTTGCCTGGGCCTTGCAGCAGGTTTTGGTTGCCTCCACTATCCCCAGCTTTATGAGCTCCCACCTCTGGTTAGTGTCCATACTAGATTGAATTCTGGTCAGGTACCTTTACCACTTCCCCCATCCTCCCAAATTCGGCCCTCCTGAAGTCCCGCACTCTTGTGCCAGATTCCACTCCTTCCTTGCCCAAATCCAATGTGAGCCATACTGAGTGATGGTCACTCCCTGACAGCGGCTCCTCCACTGTAAGTTCTCTCACAAAGTCCCCATTTTCCAACACAAGGTCAAGGGTATTCCCTAACTTGGTTGGTTCACTGACCATTTGCAGCAGGAAGCTGTCCTGGAAGGCATCCAGCAGCACCTGCTCCCTTCTGCTCTTGGTTGTTGGGGTACTCCAGTCCACTCCTGGCATGTTGAAGTCCCCCACAATCACCACATTACCCTTCTCGCAGGTCCTCCTGATCTGTCCCGCTAGTTCCCTGTCTAACTCCTCCGTCTGAGATGGCGGCCTGTACACCACTCCCATTCTAAGAATCCTATTCTTGGAATCCTCGATTTGCATCCAAATTGACTCCGTACTACCCTCCTCCCCTTCCTCCCTTACACACTTCAGTCCTTCCTTCACATATAGTGCCACACCCCCTCCTTTCCCAATCACCCTGTCCCTACAAAATAACCTGTACCTTGGTACAGACAGGTCCCAGTCATTGTATTGGGTGGGCCATGTTTCTGTGATGGCTGCAATGTCCACCTCTCCCTCTGCTATGAGCCCCTGTAACTCTGCAGTTTTCCTCCCAAGGCTCCTAACATTAAGGGTAACCATCTTCCACCCTCCTCCTCCTCCCATCCTGCCCTCCTTTACTAGCATCATCAATAGTACTTGCCATTTGTCCTTTGTCACTGTTATGGGGGTAGCTCATATGGTTTCCCCAACCTGTGGTCTCTGCATGTCTTTTGCCCATTTGCCACCCCCTGCTCCTAGTTTAAATTCCCTACTTCCTCTATGTACTCCTCCATCCTCTGTTTCAACACTTTCTTTCCCTCCTCACTCAAGTGTAGTCTGTCCTTGGCAAAGAGACTACTGTCCTCCCAGGTCCCTCCCCACCCCCCCAACAGCCCATACCCTTTAGCACAACACCAGGTTCTTAGCCATCCATTAAATGTCTCAATTCTCAGCTTTCTTGTTGTGCTTGCCTTGGGCACTGGAAATATCTCCAAAAAAGTTACTGATCTTCCTGCCCCCTCACATAATTGTCCTAGTTCCTCAAACCTCCTCTGGACTATATCTACTGTATTGTCAGCCAGGTCCTTCGTCCCAAGATGTATAGTTAAATGAGGCTTGTCCCTACCCCTTCTAGCATATTTCAGAACAGATTGTCCCACACTTTCCGCTGTCATTCCTGGCATGGCCTCCACCCAAATGCGACTATGCCTCTCCCCCTTGCTACCTCACCTGACTCCTCTTATTATTGAGTCCCTCAGCATTAAGATTCCACCACTCTTACTCCCTGCTTGCTTCCATTCATCTCCCGCTCTCATTTTCAGCTCATCATCTTCTTCCTCCTGCACATTATTTCCCCCTTTTGCCCCTGAGTGCAATTCTCCCAGCAAAACTTCCCCCCGCTCCGGTTTGGTCCAGGCATTTATCAATTACTCCTCTAATTTCATAATTTCCCTCCTCCACCTTCTTCCTCTCTAGTAGTGCAAAACTATTTTCTGAAGACCCTTCACAAATGCCAGCTCCTCTCTCTTCATAGTAACCTGTTCTCTCCTTTCCACTCCATGACTTTTGCCACTTCTTCACCTCCCTCACAAGTCCCTATCTCCTCCTTCCATTTGTCTTTTGTCTCCTGACCTGGTTTCCCTGGCAATCGTTCTTCCTGGCCTGGGCTCCCTTGTCCCTGCTTCCCTTCTTCTGACACTCTCTCCTCGCCACTGTTGGCTTAAATCGCCCTCCCTCATCTACCATTCTTCCTCCCTCCAGTATTGGGCTAAACCCACCCCCAGTCTGCCTTGCCTGTCTTAGCTCCTCCTGCAGACCCTCAATCTCCTTTCTGAGTTTCTCTATGTGGTTGCACACTAAACATCCTCCCACACTCCAGGCAATTTTTAGAAAGATTGGTGCACCGCAGTTGTTGCAGCCTACCACCCTACCCATTGCTGTAGTTGCCCACCAGCAACCCCCACCCTTCCAGATGCAGGATACCAAACACTCCCCCAAGTCTCCCCTCTCCCCCTCCATCAGTGCAAAACATTATTTTTTTAATTTCAGTGTCAGTGGCTCAGTAGGTAGCACACTTGCCTCTGAGGCCGGGAAATCAGAGGACTGTGGGTTCAGTTCCCACATCTGGCACTTGGATTAATATCCCAGTACTGACACTGTAGTGCAGCATGAGAGGGGTGCTGCACTTCTGAGGTGCCGCCTTTCGGATGAGACATTAAACCGAGGTCTCATCTGTCTGGATTGGTGGTAGATCAGGTGGATGTTAAAGATCCCATGGCACTTATCGAAAAGAATAGGGGAATTTCCCCGGTGTCCTGGCCAAATTTCCCTCATTCACTAAAAATACCACCAACTGCTTAATCTGGTTCAAGGTCAGTTGGCATTCATCTGTATCCCCTTCCCCCGGATCGTGCCTGAAAATAGGCAGATTTGTATAGTGCACTTACCCGGTCAACAAAAACTAAATAAATAAATAAAATAATTACCCTTACCCCCTTTGTTGTACACATTTAGACAGATTGAGCAACTGATTTTTATATTCCTAACCTTCCTATCCAAACTCAAAAACAGACTTTAAGTAGCTATTGCACAACCTTCTTCAAACTCCTACTCCTCCTTTCCATAATGCAATAGCAATGCAAAGAAGTAACAATAAAAGCTCCTAGATTTGCAGTTACTTCCCTTCCACTGAGATAGCAGTCACCTCTTCACTCGCTGCTGTTCCTTTCCTGGATGTCTGCTTCTGCTATGACAGGTAGATATCCTTTGCCCGTTTGAGGAAGTGATGTCAGAACCCCTGGTATAAAGGAAATCATGAAGCAGGGGTGGGTGGGGTGAGGGGTTGGGGGTGGGACCAACCCAAGTCTTCCAGAAACAATCAGGCAGCTGAGGCCCTGGTCAGACCATTAGCACCCCTCCCCACTATGCACTAACTTTCAGCTAGTGAAGGCAGCAAAATAAATCACAATTCTACTCAAAGCCCCCAAAATAGGTTTGCTACCAAAGAAACAGGGCTCCAATTCAAACAGCTTCACCAACAACACATCAAAATAGACTTGAAATTAGAAGATATAGGTCTCTGATTCAAAGAAACAGCACCAGTTAAATCACACCAAATAGGTTTCAAATCAGAAGAAATAGGCCTCTACAAATGCAGCCTGCTACACAGTGAAATATCAAACAAATGAGCCCACTTATAGTCACCAAAACAGTTTTCAAAATTCCAACAGCCCCAAAACAATACCCTGCTAGCCCCTTAGAAGTAGTAAGAAAGAAAGAAATAACCTTCTGCCAAGTAAAATCCACAAGAAACAATGTAAAAACAAGAAGCTACTGTACTGTAACAGTGCTCCCAGATTAGCCAAAGCATTTTCCTGTAGCAGACCCTAATTTTTCCTGTATTTTCCCTGTAAAACTTGGGTGAAATTCCTATAGATTTTCCTGTATTCTCAAGCCAATTTAGTTTTGCAGTTGGCGTTATTATAGGTGTCAATAAAATCACTACAACGCATGTTCTGGCTGTTTTAAGTGTTTTTATTTATTTTAATAATTAAAACTGACCTACTCTGTCCCAATGACCATCGACAGGGAAGACAAACACCCAAATTATTTTCCATCCTGACTCCGGTGACTGAAGGAAAGAAGTTTTTTTTAATCTATTAAATTAAAAATCAGACATGATCTCCTTGAGTGCTGTGCCAGATCAGCCAAAATTAAAAGTGTAGCCATGTACTGTATAGCACACGAGAAGCAAATTGTACACAAATGACACCAGGGCACAATACAAGCACCACCATAAACCACTGAAAAACAAAGTTAAAAAAGTCATGGCTAGGGACAAGAAATAAGCTTTTTCATGTCATTTGATTTTATTCCCAAGGCCTGATATAGTGTTGTTTTAAGCTCAGACTCTGCCAGGCTAACCGTGATTGAATTGTGCATTTTGAAAACAAGTTCCTTCGCAGATGAAGAGAGGACTCAGGGTAAAGATATTAAGGAGAGCAATTTGAATTTAACCTAGATATTAGCCTCACTTTGCCCCCCATGTCCCTGGTGCTTATTTATCAGTAAAGCACAGAAAAATCAGGATGAAGATGCAGCCAGTAACCCAAACCAGTAATTTAATTAATGCATTTCAATTATACTGAAGAGTGTAATCCCCAGAGGCAGATAATTATTTTTATTACCTTTTTGCAGATTCTCCGGTGAGAAGGCAACTCAGAATCAGGCTCCGTTCCAAGATGCTGGCATCTGGGCTCTAAAGGCTGACTCAAATGAAACAGAACCGCCAGTCGGGGGGGGTGTGCTTGCCTGGCTTCATTTTTATTTTAAAGATTCAGCTGGGCCTCCAGTGAAAAACAGGCAGCTCAGGGATGAGAACAAAATGTTTCCTTTTGGTCTGCAGTGCTAGTTCGATGATGAAACGGACCGGGGGGTGGCAGGTCAGGTCGTCTCCTTTCCTCTCTCGACTGGACTCTCTCGATCGGATTCAGCTGGTGAGGTCGCCGGTCTCGGGATGAGATCAGAACTGAAACACATGGTGGCAGGCAGCAGAGCTTAGCTGGGGATGATCCCGTACTCTCGGTCTCCTCTCTCTGGCAGCAAAATCAGGCACAAAGTGAAAAGTAATGAATGGTGGCGGTGCTTAGCTTGGATAGCCAGTTTAAATATTCCCGGGCCACACTGCATCAAAGAATTTGCACACAGCCAATCAGAGACCACAGTCAGTGCATGATCAGAGCATGACTGGGTCTCTGAACCAATCAGAAGGCAGGCTTGTGTAAATCTCGTCTGGGACACTCGGCAGCAATTTTTCCCCATGTCGGTGCCAATTTCTCCCGTAGATTGTTCAAAAGTAAGAAATCCTTCCCGTACCCCGTTTTTAGCCCCCAAATCCCATAAAATACAGGAATCCCCGTAGATCTGGGAGCACTGCTGTAACAGATCGAATCCTTTCCCTTCTAGTTCCTTCTGAGACATGCAGCTGGCCCCTTATTACTGTGCATGCCATAACTATGTGGTCTTTAGGATGTTAGCCACAGAATGTGGCTCTCAGACGTGATGACATGATTCCATTTCAGAAAGGACTATCTCTTTTTGTTCCTGCAAGTCTGCTGCTAGTGGGGAGCAGTGGTAATGATGCGCAAGTGCACCAGGCACGGGTCTTGTAACGGTTGAGTCCCAACGTCGTAAAAACCTCATGCTCTCATATACTCTTGTTTTGGTGCTCCATTCACCAGGGAAGAATCTGCTGCTAGTTTTCTGTGTCCTTTGGAAATCTTTGGTGAAAGGGCCTTTTCTGTGGCCACCCCTCTCATGTAGAATATCTTAACAAATCATCTTTGTCAGATCTCTTCTGCTTACATTTTTAAAAGGCTATTAACTACCATCTCTTTCCCTGGCATTTCAGGACTCATTTTAAATATGTTATGAATGAAAGTGATTCCACCGTGCTTGTTATTTAATGCAGCCCCTGCACCATTTTAGTTGCCCACTTCTTGATAGCTTGTACCCTGTCTATGTCCTGCCTGAGATGTGGTCTCCAGAACTGGACACAGTACTCCAGGTGGGGTCTCAAAAGTGATCTATACAGTAGTAACACCAGATCTCTTCTTCTGCTGGTGATACCCCTCCCTATGCACTCTAGCATCCCACACTGCCTCACCACCTTGAGGTAATCTGATATGATTGCCCCAGGTCCCTTTCCTGTTTAGTGATTGTCAATACCGTTTCCCCCATTTTATATTCCATCTCTTATTTTCTGTGCTCCAAGTGCATGATTTTGCACTTTTTCACATTGAAATACAGCTGCTATACCTTTGACCACTTCTCATGTTTTCTCAGTTCTCTACACATTCTCTCCACCCTTTCTGCAGTGTCTATCCTATTGCAGATTTTGGTGTCATCTGAAAAAGGCATACCTTCCCTTCCAGCTCTTCTGCAATGTCACTTATAAAGACATTAAAGAGGAGTGGTCCCAGCACTGAGCCCTGAGGTACCCTGCAGGTCAGTCTCCACTCCCCAGAGTGAGTGCCATTTATCACAACCCTCTGTGGTCTATACATTCACCCATCTTGTATCCAGTTTATCACCTTGGGACCCATCTGATAATCTGCCCAGTTTTCTTATGAACCTCCCATGTGTTACATTGTTGAAGGCCTGGCTAAGTAGGCCACATCACACCCTACCCTAATTGTTTTCTCTGGTCACACAGTCGAAGAACTCAATCAGGTTCATCTGAAATGACCTTCTCCCATGAGTCTGTACTGCCTTGGGTTTTGTAATCTGCTGGATTCAAGATATTCCCCAAGCCCCCTAAGTTGGTCATGAGGCCAGAAGAACCACGACCCTCCCTGAAGTTGCATTGCCATCTCACCCGCCGTCTCTCAGCACAAGCTCCCCGAGTTGGTCGTGAAGGACAGGAGAACCATGTCTCTCCCCCAAAGCTGCATCGCCATCGCCTGGACTCTCAGTGCAAGGTACACAGCATGGGGCAACGGACAACTTTTTAAACACCTTGTGTTTGGTGCCAATTTCAAACAGTGACTTTTTTAATACTCAGCAGACCCATACAGATAGTTTTTGCCTGCTACTTTATTTGCTTAGACTAAGCTGTTTTGCACCTCTCTGCTAGGCACTTTAATTTATTTTGCTCATCCAGTGGGTATTTTAATTTATTTCCTCTTTGATATAAGCTTCTGCCTTGGTGCACAATTCGGATCAACCTCACACCGGAATACTGTGTGCTCAAGTTCCCTTAGCTTGCACTATATTTCCATCAGCCAGCCGATCTTTATGCTGTTAAGTTGCAAAACCGGAATACAGAGTGCTAAAGTGCCAGGAACTGCAGCATAGTACTGTTAAGAACTTTAATGGAACTTAGCTTGTGAATTTTCCAACAGTAAGCCTACCTCTTCATTTCTTATACTGTTTAAATTGTAAAACTGGATTACAGATTAAACAAGATTACGTAGCTTTATGTAATGTTTTAACTGACTACGGCTGCAGTATATGCCTGTCTGAAGTCCTACCTATTCCAAGAGCAACCAGATACATTAACAATAAAATAAAAGCTTTAAATGAATGGATCCATAAGTGGTCTTATAAACAGGGCATTGGCTGCTTAACCCACTGGGAGGAGTTTGAGGACAGACCTTCACTCTTTGTTGGGACGGTCTACACCTCAGTAGGACAGGTAGTTCAATACTGGGGTGAAAGATAACTAATTTCATAAACAGTCATTTAAACTAATAGGAAAGGGGGATATGGGGGGCTACACCCATTTCTTGTAAAAACTGTCCAGGTGTACCCCATCTGACTAACTTCAACATCCTTTCTTTAAATGCTAGATCACTTACAACCACCAAACTTGCTGAACTTGAAATCTTTGCTAAAACTTCAAACTTAGCCTTAATAGCAATTACTGAAACATGGGGGAATATGGCCAAAATGTGGAGAACAGAAATCCCTGGCTTTAAACATTACTTTAAAAACAGAATAGATACAAAAAGAGGCGGCAGGGTTAGTCTGTATGTTTGAGAGGACATCCCATCTTATGAATCATCAACTATCATACATTCTGAAAGTATTTGGGTCTATATCAGGCCCACTAGTACCCATCAACTTCTTATAGGTACTTGCTATCATCCCCCTTCATCTGATATTGATCAAACCAAACAACTCTGTAATTAAATATCTCAATTAGCCAATAAAGATCCGGTTCTTATTCTGGGGGACTTCAACCTTCCCAGTATAAACTGGGATACTCTTTCTGGAACTAATAAACATGATGAACAGTTTTTGTCAGTTATAATTAATCTGGGACTAATCCAATGTGTAAATCAACCAACCAGGGAGAAAAATATACTGGGTGGGATATTCAAAAGGGTTGCGCCGTGCGCAACAGGGTTGCGCCTGCACAAGTCCAAAAGTGCGCCATTCTGCGATATTCAGCAGGAGGCAGTTGTGCCACCGAAAACATGCTGAGCAGCAGCACAATGCAGGCGGCGGCATGCGCAGCGAAGAGAGGTGGATCCATGCATAAAGAGCGCCAATGCGATATCCAAAGACTTGCGCAATGCGCAACAGCGGAACAGCCGGAAGTTGCGCCCCAGCGGAAATGAGCCAAAATAAAAAGGCTCAAGGAAGAGGCGCAAGAATGCCACAGGGATGCCAAGTGGGGAAGAGAGAGAGAGAAAGACAGACAGTGACAGGCCAGGGCAGGCAAGGGAAGCAGTGTGGGCCATAGGCTGCAGAGGCCAGCGGGGGTGCCTGGTGCAGTGGAAGTAGCAGTCAGGACAGCGGGGTAACAGAGCAACATCAGCCAGGGGGGTCACAAGCCAGGGAGATGGACAGTGGCAGCTTCCACATGGAAGCTGTAATGAGTGGGGTGAGAATGCAAGGTGCAGGGGGACGTGGCCGTGGATGGGCCCATCTGGAGGCCCCCAACAGGCAGTACCGTGCCCGCATCAGTTTTGAGCTGTACACAGATGTAGAGATCGTGGGCCGGTACCGCCTGAACAGGGCAATACTGAGGCGGCTCTGTGAGCTGTGCAGTGATGTGATGCAGGCACCCTCACGACGGAGTCATGCTCTGTCAGTGGAGACCAAGGTGACAGCCTGCATGTGCCTGCTCACCACGGGCACCTTCCAGAGGCCAACAGGGGACACCACAGGCATCACACAGTCGGCCATGTCACGCGTCCTCACCTAATTCCTCAGCGCACTGCTGCCACATGCTGCGGAGCACATCCATTTCCCCAGCACCGTGGCAGAACGTACAGCAAACATGCAGGCATTCCACAGGGTAGCAGGTATGCCTGGCATGCTAGGGGCCATAGACTGCACCCATGTGGCCATTCGCACACCACCTGGCCCCGATGGGGCCACATATAGGAATAGAAAGGGCTTCCCCAGTGTCAACTGCCACGTGGTGTGTGATGCCACTGGGCGTATAATCAATGTCTGTGCCACACTTGGCGGAGCACATGATGCCTTCATATGGCATCAGTCCACACTGTGCCATCGATTTGAGAGTGGGGACATCCCCACAGGCCATCTAGTGGGTGAGTACGCATGTAGGAAATGCAAACTCGGGGCAAGGGTGGAATGCCACAGGTGCCATGGTAGTGGCACACAGGGATATGGGCAATATGGACCTGAACATGAGACTGATCTCCACTATCTCCACACAGGTGACAGCGGATACCACTCCATCCCTGGCTGCTCACACTGTACTGGTGCCCCATGACCCCATCGCAGCAACACTATAATGAGGCACATGCCGCCACACGCAACATCATTGAGTGGGTGTTTGGGATGCTCAAGGCATGCTTCCGATGCCTAGACACCTCCGGCGGTGCCCTACAGTACAGCCCCTCAAAGGCTTGTGGGATATTCCTGGCCTGTTGTATCCTGCACAACATGGCCAATGACTGTGGGATAGCTGTACAGGTTGAAGAGGGGGACAGTGATGGGGACGCCAGCGGCGCCAGTGTTGATGGTGATGAGCAGCCCCCCCTTGGACGGCGGGACCCCCGACTGATCCGGCAGGCCCAGCTGCACTGGGACACCATCACGGAGGAGCATTATGCACAACACAGGTAAGTCAAGGGGCCATGTGCAAACAACACTGTCCTGGTGCAACCCACAGGCACACAGAGTAACACACCAGGGGTGCATGACGGCAAGGGGGTGGAAGGGACCAGGCACACAAACACACCATCAGGAAGGGGCGAACAGTCATATGGACACACACACACACACACACACACACAAACACACCAGGCACAAAGTGTACATGGGCAGGTGCACAGCAGAGCAGGAACAGACATGGCAAACACACAGATCCACAGACCACACCCACCACCTGTACTGTCCAAGCACGTGTGTCAGATGCTGGGCACCCTTGCACCTTGGTGTACAGTACAATGCAGGCATCATCATGTACAACGCACCTGTGGACAGCAGTCAGGATGGTGTGCAGGTGGTCCGTATGTTGGCGTGATGGGCAGGGCACCCACCAGTGCACTGCCCACCATGATGCACAGCGCACACAGGGCAGCACCAGACTAGGCCCGCACTGGGAGACAGGTCAGTCATGTTGCACCATTCCACAGCCACCGCAGATGCATGGGCGGCTCCGCCGTGACCCAACAGCACTGGCAGGCTGAGCAGGGGCCACATGGGGTGGCACTGATGGACCACCAGGGGTCCCACTGCGTGATCACGACCTTGTCCGCAGTGGGGTCTGTAGGATGCCAAACATACCTGCACCAGGGGTGCTTGGGATGCCCACAGCAGAACCCAGCATCAACAGACTTGGTGTCACATGACGCCGGGAACGGGGGAGTGGAGAGCATACTGTGTGGGGTGCACGGTACAGGAGCACCTGCATGTGTGCCCAATGCAGCCACGACAGCGACCAATGCCTGCGTCTGCCTGTCAATGGCAGCGGTCACATCCATCCGCATATGGACCATCTCTGCACGGTCTAGAGCACAGTCCCTGCTGTGCCGCTCCACAGCCGCACACAGTGCCTCCACAGACGTTGCAACCTACCTTTGCTGCTCTACTGATTCCCGCAGCAGGTGGGTGTGCTCTTCAAATGGGTACTCTGCCACAATGGCATCCTGTCCCCCAGGGTGTGGAAGGTCCTGATGCTCAACACCCCTTGAGGGTGGGCGCTGTTCACCAGGACCAGGAATGGGCGTATCAAAGGGAGGCGGGCATGTGCCACCGCTGGACACTGTACCCCCAGACCTGGTGGGTGACTGCTGCTGCTGCCCCTCCAACCACTGTGCCCCAGGGACCACTCGTTCCACTGCTGTGGCCGCAACAGTGCCAGACACCTGCACAGCCACCGGTGCTGCCCCACCGGTGCTGACAGGCACAGCCTGGGACTTTGCCGACATGCTGGCACACACGTTGGAACCAGCTAGGCCCAGGGGCATGTGCTGGCCTGCTGTGTGTCCTTCATGGGACACACACATGTCACTGCCCATTGCAGTCCTTGCATCATCAATGGTGCAGGTACGTGCTACAGCCACAGTCACAGCGTGCTGGCATGCTTGCATGCCAGACTGCTGAGACACAGGCTGTGCACCCCCCACACCCGACTCACCGACACCAGAATTGGCAGCCCAGCGTGCATGCTGGTGCAGTGCATGCTGGCTGGTGACAGAGGTGGATGGACCCTCCTCCATGTCCAGCAGGTCATCCTCACTGCCTGGACCCACCACCACCACCGTCCCCTGAAGACGAACAGGATCTGTAACAGAAAGAGAGGACATGTGAGTGCATGTGAACAACCTTCCCCCCCCAACACCACCATCATGTCATACGGTGCAGTGATGGGCTTCCACCTGTCTGAATCCACCTCCTGGTCGCGCTCAGCAGCACTGCGCTGCATTGATGCAGCTAGTCGGTCCTCAGCCGGGGTCAGCTCCACCACCGCTGGCTGGCCCCGCCAGTGCCAGCACCTTGCCGCCCTGAGGGCTGTCACCTTCTCCTTCACCCTCCTACGGTCTGTCCCAATCTTCTTTTTGCATTCCTGCACGGAGCGCTGGTGGCTTCCGTGCAGGCTCACTGCCCAAGCTACCCCCTCCCATGCAGCTGCACGGGCCTGAGGGGTGCCCCGCCGTCCACTCAGTAGTGACTCCTCCTCCAGGTAGGCCTGGAAGAGGGCCTCTGTCTCTGCCGTGGTGAAGTTGGGCCTCCTCCTCCTTCGCCCACCATCCTCACCCTCACCGTGGCTCTGCTCGGTCATGACGATCTGTATGGGTGGAAGTGGACACCTGTCCCTGTGCAGTCTACAGCATTATCCCATGCCCATTGTCCAGAACATCCCACAGCATGCAACCCACCTCTCACCTGCAGTAACCGAATCTGGCCAGCGCAGCCCAATGTCACACATTTATAGCGCAATGCATGCAAATTAGGAGTGGAGCAACTGTAATGAGATGCAAATCGCGCCACTGCACCTTTGAATGGCTGATCAGATGATTTGCATGTGTCGGCTGAATATCGCCATTGCGCTTCCGCCATCTGGTTGAGCTGGCTGAGCCAATGGCGCGATCTGTGACTGTGTGGTACACTGCATTGCGATGCCCAGGTAGCTACGCGGGCGCCTGCCGCTGATGACATGCTGTGCGCGATCGGCAATTCAGGCCATGGTCACCATTGTGCCAGTGGCGCTACAGCACTGGGCACCATATGGCGCTGTGGCACTACTGGCGCAATAGTCCACTGTGGCACTGGCATGCAGGTGGTCGGTCGCGCAGGATGCGTAGGACGCCAGATGGCGCCAGCGTGGCCTTCGTGCCATAGACCCCTGACCTGGTGTCCGACTCCCTGGCGCTGTTCGGCTGCCATGTGCGGCCTATTCGCTGTTTGGTGACAGGCGCTGCTTGAACCGACGGTGCTGTACGTAACAGTGCGATTGAACCTATGGTGGTCTATTGTGCAACATTTCCATCGCGGTTGCCGTGACTGCCTGGGCGCCATATTGCCTGCTGTAAAACTCCAACTATAGCCGCAGGAGAGCACCCCAATGGAGCCAGTGGAGGTGGCCAACCTGGTGGCTCCTGGTTGAGCCCCACTATGGGGCACTGTATGGGAGGAGCCCTCACCATGGCTCGCACTCCAGGTCTGGCTGCAGGTAGCCACTGACCTGGTGAGGGTCACAGGGCAGCGCCGGTCTGCAGAGCAGTGCCAGCACAGGTTCAGTGACCTCTGCAGGAGGGAGCCAGATGTGCTGCAACGCCTACGGTCACATGCCAGGAGGGGCGTTGTGCCTAGGCCAGGTGGGTGTACCATCTATGCACCTGTATTCTCCATAGGGGTGTGACTGTGTTTTGGTGGCTGTGCATGGGGGATGGCTCTGCCATGGTTGGCTGTGTCAGTGTGTGCAGGTGTGAGATGCATGGGTCTGGCTGTGTTGGCAGGCACACTCACTGGGGCAGGGGGCAGTCTGCTTTGGAGTCACACTGATGTTTTTCTCAACATTTGTCTCCCACAGGCCTGGCAGAGAGGATGCAGGCACGGGCTGAGGAGGGCCGTGGCAGGGCCCAGGTGGCGGACGGTGGTGCTGCGAGGGGTGGGCCACAGCAGCAGCAGCAGCAGCAGCCACAGCTGCTTGCTGAGTGTGAGTATCATTACATCATGGATGCTATTGCATGCTGGAGGGGGTGGGCATGACCACCAGCCATGGACAACACAACCATGTACGACACAGGCGACAGTCATCACTGTCCAGTGTCACTGCACATCTGTGTGTGCGTCACTGGTGGTCCATGCATGCACTGGGCACATGGCTGTGGAACTGGCATCCCACCACATTGCCACGTCACTTGATAGCCTTGTTTGTGCTGTGATGGACATGGGCAGTGTGTGTGTGCAGTGGTGCACATAGCTGGTGCCGCCTGGTTGAGCATGTCATGTGCATGGTCACTGTGGGTGGGTGCATACCATCACAGGTGCGGGACATTGGGCTATATGCCTTGCAGGTTGGGTGGTGTTCAGGGTTGTGGACAGTCACAGCCATTGACTGTGTTCCCTTTTCCTAGGCCTCATCGTCCTACGCAGGATTGAGCATGCCCTCCACCAGCTGACCCGGGTGTCCCTTGAGAACCGTGACATCCTCCAGGACATCCAGCGCCGTGGGCTCTGGCGATGGCACAGCCAACCGAGACGGCACCAGGCAGCAGAGGACCAGCCTGCTAGGCCTTAGACAGGCTTCCCTTCCCACTTCACCCATCCTTCCCACCCTGCCTTCCCTCTCCCAGTTGTTCACCCCTACCCTTGCCCACCCTACCTTGTACCCCTACCCCCGCTCTTGTAAATAGTTTTGTTATTGTTCTTGTTCTACTTTCTATTATTGAAATATATATATATATTTTGTTATGAATACTGTGGTGGTCTCTGATTTGCAGCTGGCTATGGTTGCTCAGTTGCAATGGTGTGCATGCCATCTGGGGTGGTATGGTCCTGGGTATGTGTGTGTGTGTGTGGTGTGTGTGTGTGTGTGCATGGGAGGTGTCTCCAGTGTGGCAGTGACTTTCTGTCGGTCTTACCATCTGCCGCCACTGCTGGGTGCACAGGGTGGGTCTGGCTTGCATGGTTCTATGCTCAGAGTTGGCGTATGCGGGGGATGCATGGTGTTTACTGCAGTGACAGTCACTGCACATGGGTGGTGTCTTGGGGTCACGGTGCAGGGTATGCTGTGCAGATGGGGGCTGATGTGCACTGTGGTAGTCAACCCCTGTGTGGCAGTCTCAGCCTGCCAGTGGTTGTGCTGGGTGTCATGGCCTGCTGTGCTTTTGTTGGCTTGTCCCCATGGGCCAGTGGATCATCCATCCCACCCCAGTGATGCTGTGCTTGGGGTGTGCAGGTGTCTTGTTGGTTCTGCAGTGTGTTCCTGTGCCCATGTGTGGCATGGCTGGCGGTGGGCCCCAGCCTGCCTCCCTGGTTGTGCAGTTCCATTGCTCTGCTGGGGTGGGGGCTCTGCTTGCACTATGGCACCTCTGAACTGCTCAGCTGGGCTAGTCTTGTTGCGCTATGGCACAACCTTTCTGCTAAGCTTCCCCTTCCTGGTTGCGCTATGGCGCAGTTTGTGCGATATTCAGACGTTGGCTGCTTGCGCAATTTGTTTTGCTCCATGTTTGAATATCGCGTCTGTTGCGCATATGCTCAATTGAATTGTGCTTGCTCCTGCTGTTGTGCACATTTTGGGAGCAGTTTGAATATCTGGGCCACTAGACTTAGTCATTACTAACCCTGAGACTCATATATCTGACATTCAATTACTTAGCCCCATAGGGAATAGCGACCATCTATCTCTTTTTTTCTCCATTCAACTACCTCTCTTACCTAAAACGAACAAATTAAAAATTAAACAATATAACAGGGCAAACTTTACAGCTATTAATCAACAGATAAAATCTCTTGATTGGGAACAAATAATGCAACCAATGAATACTGAAACAGCATGGATCTATTTAAAAACTAAGATCTTGGAACTAGAAGAAAAATTTGTCCCTGAAAAATTTAAGTATAACAATAAAGGGAAAATCCCCCCATGGTTTAACAGTAATATCAAAACTTTAATTAAACAGAAAAAGAAATTATTTATAGCCCTAAAAAAATGTTCATTGGACCGGATAACTAGCATTCTTTCAAAATATAAAGAGGTGGTCAGACAATTAAAGAAATCCATTTTGTTAGCTAAACGTAATTTCGAATTTAAAATTGTACACACAAAAGACAACCATAAGGCATTATATACTTACCTAAATGGTAAAAAAGTAACAACAACATGATAGGTCCTTTGGTATGTAATAACTCTACTAAAACATCTACATTGAAACAGCTTCTGAGCTGAAAATACTAGATCTGTATTCATGCCTGAACTTATTAAACTACTTTTACTACAGAGGATTTTAAACTTGAAACATATGAAACATTGTTTCAAGATATCAAGTGGGTCTTTGAAATTCTCAAACATTACACTAGCTCTGGCCCAGATAACATTAGTTCCAGATTTCTTATAGAAACTAAGGATACAATATTTCTCCCTCTGACTGTTATATTCAAGAAATCTTTGCATGAATCCTCAGTCCCAAATGACTGGCGTACTGCTACCATTACACCTATTTTAAAACAAGGTTCTCACTCCAAAATTGAGAATTACAGATCCATCAGTTTAACATCCATACCGTGTAAACTGATGGAAAAAATTATCAAACACCAACTTGAAAAAGAGATGTCTATGTTAAACATCAATGATGAATATCAACATGGCTTTAGATCTGGTTACTCATGTACCACAAACTTGATTAGTTTCTACAATTATATTAGTACCAGTTTAGACTGCAAAATACCTACAGATGTCATTCTCTTAGATTACAGTAAGGCCTTTGATAAAGTATCACATAGCATTTTGATTAATAAACTGAATCAACTTGGTTTTTCAGCTCCTATTATATCCTGGATTAATAACTGGTTGTGTGATAGAACACAGAGAGTTAGAGTAAATGGTGTACTCTCAGACATGGGTATCGTGGCAAGTGGTGGCCCACAGGGCACCGTTCTGGTTCCGGTATTGTTTAATCTCTTCATCAGCGATATGCATATTTCACCACACAACACAATGGTTAAATTCACCGATGACACCAAACTAGGAGGAATGGTAAACACCCTATTAATTGTCATAACTTGATCTTGGATCTCTCACTAATAGAGCAATGGGCTAGTACTAATAAGATGCACTTTAATGTAACCAAATGTGCTGTACTACATTTTGGGAAAGACAACCCCAAACAAAAATACTATTTGAATAACAGTATAATTAGGGCATCTTCTATAGAAAAGATTTGGGTATCATGGTGAATGACAAACTATCATCCTCATCTCACTGTTCAAAAAATTGCTAATCAAACAAATGCTTTATCATGTAGAATTAATAAACATTCATCTCCAAAACAGAGGAATGCTTATTGTCACTGTACAGGTCACATGTAAGGCCATATCTTGATTATGGATCACCATTTTGGAACCCTTTTTTAAAGGAAGATATAAATAAAATCGAACAAGTACAACACCGAGCCACCAGATTAATACCACATCTTACCCATCTAGAGTATAATACCAGATAAAAAAAAAATGGACTACACTCCTTGGAGCAAAGACGAACCAGAGGTGACCTTTTACAACTGTATAAAATACTTAAATCACCTGAGCAAATGAAACTTTACGGTATTACTTATTCAACAAGAAAAATAGTACCAAGATTGCATGACGGACAACTAGAAATCCAAAAGTAAACAACAATAAGAGATTAAACTTCTTCACTATTAGATCACCCAGATTATGGAACAAATTACACAAGACATTGTTAATTCAACAAATATATCAATATTTAAGAATAAACTAGATAATTGGATGAACAAACAGAACCTCGGTGAATGATCCATCAATATGGAGGACAATCTCGATGGGCCACTGGCCTACTTTTGTCCAAAAAAACAAGTAAACCAAGTAAACAGTGTGCTAAAGTGCCTGGAACTGCAGCGTGTTTCAGTTGGGAACTTTAATTACCTTTAATTAAGTTAGCATGTGCCACTTCCAACAGTCAGTCTATTTGGTCCCTCATTTAAATGATGTTAAATTTATAAATGGAACACTATGAGCTTTAAAGCACATAATTTATCCGCAGCCTAACTGCTGGTACCTGAGCTCAGTAACCCCTGTTCTCTCCTTGAAATCCCCTGTCCCTCCCTGCTCAGCCCCTCCTTCCATCGTACCTGCTCTTAACTGGCTGTTCTTTGCTTTCTCCTCACAGCTCCCCGAGTTGGTCATATGGGTCAGGAGAACCACGGCCCTCCCCCGAAGCTGCATCACTGTCTGACCCGCCTAGACTCTCAGCACAAGATATGCAGCGTGGGGCAATGGACAACTTTTTAAACTCCCTGTGTTTGTCCCCGCCACCATCACCCTTGGTTGTCTGCCAATTTTATAGGCTTGATCACGAGGGTGTCCATAACCTATCAGCCTACTTTCTCATTTGCTGCTTATCTGCAACTACTACTAGTGGCTGCTGTAAACCCCTCACTTATACACTAAGATGCTTCTATCCCTTACAGTGTGTCTCATGCTAGCTCCTCTGGTCTGTCTGTCACAATGCACTCTGCAGGTCAGGCCCTCTGCTCCCACAGTGCCAAACCTTGAAGTGCAATATGTGAACAGGAGATAAACAGGGTAACCCTCCTGTCTGTTTTGGGTCTGAATCACCTACTAGCCTCGAGTTCTGAGGTAAAATACGAACCCTTTTTCGCTAGCACACCCAATTAACAAGATCAGATATTGCACACTCTTTGGGGAAATGCAGTGCAATACTTCACCCAGTGGGCACCCAGCCTGGTTCACAGTTCTACCCTGTTAACTCAATTTGAGACCTAGGTAGTTTCTTAACTTAGCAAGACAGTAACACACTTAAGCCCTTAACAGTTATCAGAATTATTCAATACTGTCTCAGCATTCACATGCAAAAGAAAAGACTCAAGCAGGATTAAGGAATCCAAACTGTTTACTAGAATAAGAAAAAAATAGTAAATACATACAAAATATAGAACATGTAACATAAATATTTATAGTCAAAATAAATTGGAAATTACAAAAACCAAAAATAAGATGCTTGGTACTTGAATTTCTAGTTCTAACTCAGTTTCTAGTTGGTAGTACCTATTTGTGACAGAAGCGGCTTTTTTTTCAGAAAACAGTTTGTGTGTTCTCTTAGAAGTCCAGAGATTGATGTGTGTACACTCCTTTCAGCCAGAGTGATAATAAGCCAACATATCCCTCCTATCCTGTGAGGTCACAGCTCATGAGGTCACTGTGTAATTAATTTGTAACCTGGCCAAGTATATCCAAAAGGGTGTCAGTTTACTGCTGGCTGGAAATCTGCAAAGTTAGCAATATCAAAATATGACAGTCTCTTTAATCAGAGCATTCACATTTGATCCTTAGAAAACACATCCTGACAAACAGTTGTCTTCTAGTGATGAGAGATGTAACAGATAGCTGTTAGAATTTGTCACTTCAGGATGTCATAAAAGATGCAGACTTCTATGGCTTCCGGGACTTCAAAGTAATTGAAGTTTAACAATGTGCTATATAACAGCTAACACAGGCATGACAGGATATGTCAAAGAAAGCTTTTAATTAATTCACTGGGTCAGTGTTCCTATAGCCAATTGTTCTCAGCAAGCCAGGGCCTTTGGAGTCAAAAGGTCAGGCCCCTTTAAAAGCTACTGGCTGCTATTCTCCTAAGCAGACATTCAAATACAAAGATATTTATATCACAAATATAATCATAACTAGTAGAGGGTTAACACATTACACTCCTCCCTCCTAGACTGAACTTGGGGAATCTATTCCTAGGCATGGGATGAGTTCCCCAAATTCAGTTCACTGCTCAGACTGACGTGATAACCTGTCTGCATTTTCATTAGCTGCCCCTGCCCTGTGTGAGACAATCATGTCATAACCCTGCAAGGCAAGGCTCCATCTTAACAGCCTACCATTTGTTTTACCCATTTGTGCCAGCTAAACCAAGGGGTTGTAATCTGTTTGTACCTCAAAATGCCGCCCGTATAGGTATGGCTCTAACTTCTTTAGTGCCCACACCATGGCAAGGCATTCTTTTTCCACTGTAGAATAAGCCTACTCCCTGGGAAATAACTTCTTTTAGAGGTACACTATTGGGTGATCTTTCCCTTGGTTAGATGTTTGACATAGCACTGCCCCAATACCCACATCTGAGGTGTCAGTCTGGGCTACAAAGGGTTTACTATAGTCTGAACTGGCTAATATAGGAGCACTGCACAGTGCCTCCTTTAGCTGTGTAAAGGCTTGTTCACAGGCTGGTTTTCAGATAACTTTCTTAGGCATCCTTTTCTTTAACAGGCCAGCTAGGGAGAGGCCAGGGCACTGTAGTTTGGTACAAACTTCCTATAGTACCCTGCAGTCCCTAGAAAACTCCAAACCTGCTTTTGTGTTTCTGGTCTGGGCCATGCCTTGATTGCCTCAATTTTTGCTTGGTTAGGATGGAGCAGTCCCCGGCCTACTACATGCTGAAAGAATGCCACCTCAGTCATGGCCACCTGGCAATTTTTGGCTTTTACAGTGAGCCCGGCCCTCTGTATCCTGCCCAGCACTTCTCTAAGGTAGGACAGGTGTTCCTACCAACTGGTACTGAAGATGGCAATGTCATCCAGGTACGCCACGGTGTACTCCTCAGCACCATTTAATACCTGGTTCACCAACCTCTGGAAGGTGGCAGGGGCATTATTAATTCTGAAAGGCATTACTTTAAACTCAAATAACCCTATTGAAGTGATGAAGGCTGACCTCTCCCTAGCTCTGGCAGTTAACTTTACCTGCCAATACCCCTTTATCAGGTCAATAGTGGTAAGGTATGTCGCCCCTCCCAACTTGTCCAGGAGTTCGTCCGTCCATGGCATTGGGTGGGCGTCTGACTTTGTGACTGCATTGAGTCCATGATAGTCCACACAAAAATGAGTAGAGCCATCCGGCTTGGGAACAAGGACTACGGGTGAGGCCAGGGGCTGTGGGATTTCTGGATTACCCCTAAATGAATGCATTTTCTCCACCTCCCTCCTAATGTTCTTTTGGATGGCCTCTGACACCTGATAGGCTGTTCACCGTATGGGTGCTTGCATCCCTGTCTCCACATTGTGCATCTCTAAGGGGGTCAGTCCAGGCTTGGCGCTAAACAATAGGGCAAAGTCTGCTAAAACCTCCCTTACTTCCTGGATCTGGTCCGTGGTCAACTGGGGCAACATTTCAATTGCCTCCACAAAGGACTTCCACTTGTTTTTTTCTAGCAGGTCCAGAAGGGGGTATCCTTCATCTGTCCCCTCCCCAGGACTACACATTGCAAAGACCATGTCAGCCCTATTAGCATATGGATTAATTATTTTGACATGGTACATTCTTTGGGTATGTCGCCTGTCAGGTAGTTCTATAATGTAGTTTACGACATTCACCTTTCTGACTACTTTGTACGGTCCTGCTCACTCAGCCTGCAGCTTATCTTTCCTGACTGGGATTAGGACCTGACCTCCTGACCCACAGTGTATGAGTGAGCTCTGGCTCTGAGGTTGTACCATACCTTTAGTTTTTGTTGGGCAGCTGCCAGTTTGCTCTGGGCTATTCCCAGAAGCTCCTTCAGCTTTTCCATAAATTTAAGGACATAATCCACTATGGGAGTTCCCTGGGTGATGTGCTTGCCTTCCCAGTCCTCCCAGATCAAGTCTAGGGGCCCACATACCCTACGTCCATATAAGAGCTCAAAGGGGGAAAACCCTGTCGACTCTTGGGGCACCTTCCTGTATGCAAACAACAGGTGGGGAAGGTATTTCTCCCAGTCCTTCCCATGCTGTTCCACAAACACTTGGAGCATCGATTTGATGGTACCATTGAATCTTTCTACAAGCCCATTGACTTGTGGGTGATAAGGTGTCATGCACCTCTGCACCACCCCACACTTCTCCCACAAACATTTCATTAGGGCCCACATGAAGGAACCCTCTCAATCAGTGATAACCTCCTGTGGAAACCCAACACAGGAGCAAATCCCTAAGCAAGGCATCTGCCACTTTGTCTGTCCTCAGTGAGGATGAGGCGATCCTCTGGGTACTGGGTGGCATAATCCACCACGGTTAGGATAAACCTCTTCCCGGAGGAGCTGGGGGTATTCAAAGGCCCAACAATATCCATTCCTGCCCTCTGGAATGGCTCCTCCACTATGGGCAAGGAAATTAGGGCAGCTTGGGTTTTCCTACCCACCTTCCCTATTTCTTGGCACCGGTGACAAGACCTGCAATACTCCTTCACCTGCTTGGTGAAGTTGGACCAATAGAAATTCTGGGCCAATTGCTGCATAGTGTGCATGATTCCCAGATGGCCACACATGGGAATACCATGTGCAATCTTGAGCAACCGCTCACGGTACCCTTGGGGGACGATAAGCTGCCTGCCCACCACCCCTCCCTCTGTCCTTACATCCTGCGTATATAGCAGTCCATTGACCCAATAAACTCTGTGTTTCCCGTCATATACCAGTGCTCTGTCAGAGATTTGCAAAGTCCTTAGCTTCTTTAAACTAGGGTCATTTTTCTGAGCAGCTGCAAAATCTTTACACATTCCCAAGGCATGGGATAGGACCCCTCCAGTTTCTAAACTAGGGTCCCTAGCTCTAGCATCAAGGTATTCAGAGTCACTTGCATCCCTAACCCTCTGACAACGGGCTACACCTCCTTTCTCAGAGTAACCTTCTGTAGCTGTTCTCTTAACTGCTACCTGAGAATTTCCACCACCCTTTACTATTCTTCATATCAGGAGACATAGGCTAGGAACCAGCCTCTCAGTGGTTTCACAGAGGGCTTTATGGAGTCCACAGAACTACAATTTACCTTTGCTTCTTGACTCGCGGTAACTGCACACCATCCCCTTTAGGAGATTGTTCCCAATAATTACATTGAGAGCAAGATTCTCTGCCACTGCAACTTTTTGCACAGTCTCCACTGTCTCACCCCAGTCCAGGAGAACACTAGCAAGTGGCAGCAGTTTCTCCTCCCCAGTGAATCCCTGTACAGCCACAAATTGATTGGGTATAAGCCGTTCAGGCTCTACCAAAGCCCCTTTTACCAAAGTCAGGGACACCCCCATGTCCCTTAATCCGTGGATCTGTACCCCATTCACCTTAACTGGGTGTATGTGTTCTCTCATGTTTACTGGCACACTTTCAGGGACACATAAACAACCCACTTCTTTCCTAGCACCACTTTGTGCACTGTCTGCCCTTTTTGGACACTGCCTGGCAAGGTGCCCAGGTTGTCTGCAAACCCAACATTCATTTCTTTTATCAGGCAAATCTTTTCTTTGTAACCTGGGGCTTCCTGGTTTTGGTGGAGGCAGGCAGGGTTTTAGCTGCCCTGAAGGTGTGCTTTTCCTTTTCTGCCCTGCCATGCCCACCCATTCTCTCTCAGAGCAGGTCTGCTCCTGGTATAGCGGTCTGAGAGTTCGGCAGCCTCCTACACTGTTTTTGGATCTTGGTCCTCTAGCCAGGTTTTCAGCTCTGCTGGGTACACCCCAAAAACTGTTCTAACAGTACAACATTTTCAATTTCTCTACAGTCTGCTTCAATCCCTTCCCACCAATGTTCTACAAACTGACGTTGTTTGGTGGCTAGCTCCTCATAGCTCATGTCAGGACTTCTCCTGAGCTTATAGAATTTAACTCTGTATGCCTCTGCTGTTAAATCATATTTCTTTAACAAAGCAGCTTTTAGTTTGCCATAATCATTACTATCCTGATTGTCCATTTGACCCAATGCATCACAAGCTTTCCCGATAAGCAGCGGGGATAGCTGGAAGCTCCAGGACTCTCGAGGAATTTTTGCCTGAATACTTACTTTTTCAAAGGAATTTAAAAATGCATCCATATCTTCCCCCTCTTTAAATTTAGCTATCAATTTAGAATTTAATTTGTGACCCAGTCCTGGAATTCCCAGTTCACCCATGCCACTTACCTGCTCTGGCGCTAGTCTTTGTAGTTGTAGCTTCTCCAGTTCAAATCTCCTCTTGCACTCTTGCTTGGCCTCTCCTTGAAGCTGTTTCTCTTTTTCCTTGGCCTCTCGCTGTTCTCGCTCTGCCTCTCTCTGAAGCTGTCTCTCTCTTTCCTCTCACTCAGCTTGTCGCTGCTCTCGCTTCTCCTCTCTCTCCATTTCCCACTTCCTCTGTTCAAATTCCAGCTCCATTCTCCACAACTCTGTCTGCAGTCTGATCTCTTCTGGCTCCAGAATGGTGGTGACCTTCCTCTGCTGCTGTGGCTCTTGGCTTGCACTGGTCCTGCTGTCCTTCTCTCTGGATCTGGACACTGCGTTGGACCCTGGTCCCTCCACACCCAAGGTTTGGTCCTTTCCAGACACAGACTGTGACTCAAGGTCTTGGGCATCGGCTGCCACAAGAGCCTCTACAAGGTGCTTTTTGGCTCACCCCTCGTGCTGGACTTCTGTCTCTTGGCACAATTGCCTCAGGTAGTCTGCAGTGTTCTCACTATAGTTGGAAGCCATCTTCTTCCCTAAGCTATGGCTACACTAACTTACACCTGAAAAATAAAACAGGTAGGAAACTTAGACTGTAAGCACAATGATATAGTTCTTTACTTTTTAAATCACTGCCTTATTTTACATGTGAGCTGTTACAGTTATCAATCTGACACACTGGACTGTTAATGCTCGTGTTACCAAATACTTTTAAAATCGCACCGCTGCCAACCAGATCTGTCACAAACGCACTCTGCAGGTCAGGCCCTCTGCTCCCACAGTGCCAAACCTTGAAGTGGAATGTGTAAACAGGAGACAAACAGGGTAACCCTCCTGTCTGTTTTGGGTCCGAGTCACCTACTAGCCTCGAGTCCTGAGATAAAATATGAACCCTTTTTCACTAGCATGCCCAGTTAACAGGAACAGATATCGCACCCTCTTCAGGGAAATGCAGTGCAATACTTCACCCAGTGGGCACCCAGCCTGGTTCACAGTTCTACCCTGTTGACTCAATTTGAGACCTAGGTAGTTTCTTAACTTAGCAAGACAGTGACACACTTAAGCCCCTAAACAGTTGTCAGAATTATCCAATACTGTCTTGGCATTCACATGCAAAAGAAAAGACTCAAGGATTAAGTAAACCAAACTGTTTACTAGAATAAGAAAAATAGTAAATACATACAAACATAGATCATGTAACATAAAATAGTTACAATCAAAATAAATTGAAAATTACAAAACCAAAAAAATAAATGCCTGGTACTTGAATTTCTAGTGCTAACTCAATTTCTAGTTGTATTACCTATTTGTGACAGAAGCGCTTTTTAGAACACAGTTTGTGTGTTCTCTTAGAAGTCCAGAGATAGATGTGTACACCCTTTCAGCCAGCGTGATAATAAGCCAGCATGTCCCTCCTATCCTGTGAGGTCACAGCTCATGAGGTCACTGTTAGTCCTGTAATTAATTTGTAACCTGACCAAGTATATCCAAAAGGGTGTCAGTTTACTGCTGGCTGGAAATCTGCGAAGTTAGCAATATCAAAATATGACAGTCTCTTTAATCAGAGCATTCACCTTTGATCCTTAGAAAACACATCCTGACAAACTGTTCTCTTCTAGTGATGAGAGATGTAACAGATAGCTGTTAGAATTTGCCGCTTCCTAGGATGTCGTAAAATATGTAGACTTCCATGGCTTCCGGGATTTCAAAGTAACTGAAGTTTTACGATATGTAATATAAAAGCTAACACAGGCATGACAGGATACGTCAAAAGGAAGCTCCTTAATTAATTCATTCACTGGGTCAGTGTTCCTATAGCCAATTGTTCTCAGCAAGCCAGGGCCTTTGGGATCAAAAGGTCAGGCCCCTTTAAAAGCTACTGGCTGCCATTTCTCTAAGCAGACATTCAAATAAACATACAGTATATTTATATCACAAATATAATCATAACTACTAGAGGGTTAACACGTTACACTCGCTACCTCTGTCCTCCTGCCCCGAGGTAATGCCAACCGGTCCCCTACACCATGGAGGCTTGGAATCCACCCTCCCTGACCTCAACCACTGTGCAGCTCCCTGATGTCCTCCAACCTAAACTAGTGGGAGGTCCTTCTGTCCTACCACCCACCTTTCATGCAGGATTAATTGCCCTAAAAGCCTAGTTCCAGGAGTCCTGAGCAGCTCCCTCTGAGTCACCAAATCCCTCCTACATGTTTCTTCGGCTGGGACAAAAACAAAATTCTAATTACCCTCTTACTACTATTAGCAGGGACATTGAACCAAACCCGGTCCAACCCCCGCCCAAACCCCAACCCCCTCGAACTCCCGAGGCTTAAAACATGCCCACCTAAACATCCGCAGCCTCCTAAACAAACTTACACTACTGCAACCAATCATTCTCTCCCTATGACCTGACATATAGTCTATCTCAGAGACCTGGCTGAAACCGCACAGTCAGGATGGCAAACACACCATATCTGGCTACACCTAATCTGTCACGACTGCCCCAACAAAAATGAGGGTTGCTTAGCAATGTACATCACCTTATCTCCAGTATACCCCATCCAGCTCCACATGCCCACTAATGCCATCAACGCTATTCTAATTAAATCTCTCTCCCTTCTAGCCCCATTTTTATTGCTGGCTGTTATTGCTCTCCTACCACCACTCCCATCTCCATAGTGGGACATCTAAACAGGCTTACATCACTAGTGTGAAGGGATGAGCTTCATATCCTGGGAGACTTTAACCAGAACTGGATCTCAGGTAATTGCTCCAAGCTGTGTAACCAGGCAGCAGAATTAAACCTTTCACGACTAATAAAGGAGCCCACATGTCACAACCCCCCTCCTTAATCCACTCCCTTGTAGACTGGTCCCTTACCTCCCACCCCTACTGGTTAATTGCCTCAGGACTGCTACCGGATGCCTTAAGCAATCACCAGATGATCTACACTGCCAGGAAAATACATAGACCTATTTCACCCCCTCCCCACACCATTCTGTCCAGATCCTTTAAATCTGTGGACCTGGCATCTGTCCTTGATGACCTGGCTAGTATTGATTGATCTTACATCCCATGTGCCCCTCAATCGACTCCACCCTGGAGTATTTCAAGTCCAGGTTTACATGGTCTGGAACTTCCATGCCCTCTAAGATGTAATCAAGTGAAAGGTGCCCACTTGCCTTATATTTCTGCAAATATCACAGCCCTCCTCAGGGCCAGAGATCTGTCCTGGAAGGCAGCCAAGATCTCTGGCTTGCCCATGCTTTGACAAAAGTATCGGGCCCTATGCAAAGCCTGCACAAGTCAAATACGAAAGGCAAAAGCCAAGTATTTCAAAGACTCTTTCCACTCCAATTTAAGTCAGCCGACCAAATTTTGGAAGGTGGTAAACTCACTATTCTCTCCTCCAGTGCAGCACCCCACCCCAGCAATCATCACAGCTGGCTCTCCGCTTACAAACCCTCTCGAGGTGGCATCTCATTTCAACTCCTTTTTTACAGATTGCACCTCATCACTCTTAGCCAATCTCACTACTGTATTGGAAACCCCCTCCCCTCCAAACCAGCAAACTCCCTCCCCACAAACCAAGCAATTCCAGCTCGCCCACCCTTTTGATTTCTGTCCATTTTCCCCAGCTCAAGTTCGCAAAGCCCTGCTCACCCTTAACCCTTCCAAGGGCAAATGTCCTACTGGCCTGGACTCCAAGCTGTTACACTTGTCGGCTCCTGCCATAGCCACCCCCCCCGGCTTCACTGTACAACCTGTCATTCTCTCTAACTGCTATCCCACTGAGTGGAAGCATGCCCAGTCATACCCCTCCTAAAGGTGGCAACCCCTCAGCTCCTGAGAATTATTGCCTGATCTCCTCCTCCTTATACTGGCCAAAATCCAAGAACACCTTGCCCTCTCTCAACTCTCCTCTTATCTTGATTCCTCTTCCTTTTTCACTCCTTCCAGTCTGGTTTTAGGAAGTCCCACTCCACCACCACCTCTCTCCTAAGGCTCTCAGATTCTATCCTCGCTGGTAAGAACAATGGACACATCACTGCTGCCATTTTGTCGACCTGGCTAAAGCCTTCAACACTGTCTCCCCTCCCTTCTTCTGCCTGAAGCTCTGTCTTGCAGGGCTCTCAAGCATGGCCACCAACTGGTTTCATGCTTATCGGCGGGCAGATCCCAGTCTGTCAGAACTGGCAGCGCCCACCTCCGCCTCCACTCATGTTACCTCTGGTAAACACAAGGCTCAGTCCTTGGCCTGCTTAGATTCTCCATTTTCCTCAATGACCTGCCCGCCACCTGCCCACACACATCCATTCACATGTATGCAGATGATACAGTACTGTACACATCCGGACCCTCGGCTTCTTTTTTTTTTTAAATATAACTTTTTATTTTATTTTGACATAAAACATTACATCCACATTCAAGTATTATGTAACACAATTGCTCTTTTGTTCCCTTAGCACAACAGAGAAAATCAGTTAATGTGTACAAACAAAACTGTTTACAGTCATCAGAAAAAACTTCATATTTGGTTTCTTCAGATAGTGAAAAATCCAGGCCTGTCTCCAGGATGTTATACGATAAGGTGTGAAGCATTCCATACATTCCCTAACCAGGGCTATCCAGATACGTTCACACCTGTCTCCGGAGATCCTCCCAAGAGCAGCCAAAAATATGCAGAAATGACATACTCCCAATTATCAACATCTCAGAGACTAGTTGAACTTTATCGCCCCTCATCATGGGACAAAGTCCTGATAATGCCCCAACTGGTATGAAACCCATTTTCTCCATCTAGCATTGAAGGTGTTTGTCCTATTATTCACCTTGTAAGAAAGCCATTCCAAATTATATACTTCATATGTAAGGCTTCTCCAGGATGCCTTGACCGGGGCTACCTTAGTGAGCCAGAGTCTAATTATAACTTTTTTTGCAATTAGAATTAAAAGTGTGACAAGTTTATATTGGGACCAGTTGATTTGGCTGCTCAGTGGGGGCATCGCTGTCAGGATGATCCCCAGGGTGAGTAATTCCGGAATACTAAATATACTATCAAGTTCCATCAGAATGTCCTTCCAATATTTCAACAGGAGTGGGCAAGACCAAAATATGTGTTCTTGGCCTGCAGGTGAATACCCATACCCCCTCCAACAATAGCTCCTATCTAGTATCTCAAACTTAGCTTGGATGTCTGGGGTTCTAAAAAATCTGACCCTGGCCTTCCATGCAAATTCCCTCCAATATGTCATAAGCAAATTCTTAGAGTAAAAATAAGTAGATTGTATCCGTCTGTCTGGGTCCAGTTCTATGTTTATTTCGCTACCCTATCTGACTCTCACCTGGTCAGAATCTAGTGTTCTTACTGGGCGAAGTGCCCGGTAGATACTACTGATAATATGTTCTTGAGTTCCCCCTTTTAAGGTATGGATGATTAGTTTCACTATTTCAGATGGGGCCTCCGCTATCTTAACTAGTGGGTCAGCAACCTGAGGAAGATTATTCTTAAGTGTCAGGAAAATCAGGAACTCACTCTGAGGTAGACCATATAGGGATTGTGAATAGAAGAAGGAATGGACCCCAGAGGAACCCAACAGTTGGAAGACATAACTAATACAGTATTGTTCCCATTTTCGAAGTGATTGCTCCAAGGAGGGTGGGCAAAGGTCTATGTTATAGGCTAGGGCAGTTAGAAAGTGTTTCTCAGAAATGGTCAACTTAAACTGGATTAGGTAGAGCCAGTTCTTTAAGAACTCTTCAGTAAATTTCATAAACCGAGATAAGGGGTAGCAGCTTGAAGGGTCTCCTAATAAGTAAGAGGGCAATGATTCCAGTCCGTTTAAAGTTATTTCAGTTTCTTTCCAGTGGGCCGTATGAGAGGTTTACTAAGCAAAGGGCCATATGTGTTTTGGGCTGCCTGGCATATTCTTTCAGATTTGGTAGGTTTAACCCCTTGCATCCTAGGCAGCTGTAGTAGTGCATACTTCACCTGAGTGCCCTCCTCCCCAAATAAACCTAGAGATCAGTTTATCCCATGACTGAAAATAAAAGTCTGAAGGAAAGCCAGATAAGGTTTGTAAAAAAAATAGTAAACGGGGTAAAACATTTTGTTGGATCACTTCTATCTGATTGATCATCCCAAGGAACAGCTGCATCCATCTAGACAGATCAGAGGCGATCTGTTGAGTAATTGGCTCCAAGTTCACCATTTCTAGGTGCATTAACCGAGCAGGGATTTTGACCCCTAAGTGTCTCATCTTGATTCTGTGCCAACGGAAAGGGAATTCTGATTTCATTTGTCTGGAGAAGGAAAAGAGAAATTGAGCACTTCAGTTTTGGAGCAGTTTATTTTATATCCGGAAAGATTACCGAAAATCTGTAATTGTTCCCAGACTGCTGGGACAGATGTCTCTGGGGAAGTCAGGGTTGAAAGGACATCTTCCACGAATAGGGAGAGCTTATATATTTTACCTCCTAAGGGAATCCTTCAGTGTTGGCCTGGTGTCTAAGGTTGTGTGGCCAGGGCTCTAAATAAAGTGCAAAAGGAGTGGGGATAGTGAACAGCCTTGCCCTGTACCCCTAAGCAATGGGAATGGGAGAGATTAAGCCATCTAATTTAGGTATGCTACAGGAATGGTACATGGCCTGAATTTGGGGTATCAATTCCTCAGGGAAAGCAAATTGTTGTAATGTGGCCCATAGAAAGGGCCATGACACCTATCAAAAGCTTTCTGCATCGAGTCCAAGTAAGATTAAAGGAATTTTCTCTGAGTAGCATATTGTGAAAGTAATAAAACCATTCTTACCACATCGTCGCGCTTGGCGCTTCATGATAAATCCCACTTGATCTTTGTCAATTAGCTGGGGCAAAAGTATGTCAACTCTGTGAGCTAGAATTGACATAAAGATTTTATAGTCACAATTTAATTTAGATATGGGGCAATAGGAGGCCACCAAGGTGCGGTCTTTTCTGGCTTTGGAATGGCTATAATTAGCATATCGCCAGGAAGGGGCGCCTCCTGAAAGCTGGTAGCATAATAGGTATGAGTAGCTTCTGAAAGTGTTTAAGGAACTCATTTGGGTACCCATCTGGTCCCGGAGCTTTCTGAGTTTTTGTCAGTTTGAGGATAGTTTTAATTTCTTGCTCAGTAATAGGACATACCAAGCTCTCAGCTTGCTGAGCACTCAGACAAGGCAAATGAGTATTCTGGAGTTTTGAGGCCAACTGCTGTGGGCTGGGACAAGTATCCTCGGTATACAGAAGCTTATAGTAATCTGCCATAGTTTGCCTAATGGCAGTGGGGTGAGATAGGAGCTGGTTAGTCTGGGGATTTTGAAGTTTGGTGACCATTGCCTGATTTCTGGAACCTCTTAGGCATCTCGCCAAATTTCTGGCTCCCTGAGACGCCCCTCATACGACTTAAGTTTTAAATATAGCAGTTGTTGCTCTATTTTTGATCAGTTATTCTTTGAGTTTCTGTTTAGTAACCGATAGTTCAGGTTTAACAGAATTGTCACCCTGGTATAACCTCGCTCTGTAAACCGATAGAACCTCCTGTAAGTCCCGCTCCATTTTTTCCCTATATCTTTTTATAGGCAGTATACTTAATAATATCACCCCTAAGGACCGCTTTAAGGGTGTCCCAGTTAATTGTCACAGAGGTATCCGGGGAGACATTATCTGCCTGAATAATTGGTATGCGAGATTTAACCAGTTGGATGAATTCTGGGTCCTGTAGGTGGGATAAATTGAGTTGCCAAAACTTTTGTTTTTTAGGCTTTGCCACATTTATTTTTAGGAACACGGGAGCATGATCTGAAAGAAGGGATGACCCCACGTACATATCCCCTAATATATTCAAGGTGTTCAACAGAGGATAAAAAGTAGTCTAGTCATGCCACAGTGTTGGTTTTAGGGGAATGATGCGTATAAGCCCTAACCGAGGGAAAAAAGTGGCTTCAGACATCTATGAAACCCAGTGTAGGAAGGGTTAGTTTTAAGTATTTTTGGATAGTCGATGCCCCATGTTTAGAGGGGTTAGAGGAGTCTAACATAGTGTTCAAGGTGACATTTAAGTCCCCTCCAATAACACACATGCCTTGTATTGAGGGCAGTAGGGCATCCAGAAATCTTCGGGCCACACTAGCCTTACTCCCTGGGGGAAGGTAGAGCGAGGTCAGTGTAATCTGCTTCGAATAGAGTTGGCCCACAACAATTGCATAGTTCCCCTCTGTATCTATAATCTGGTTCTGCACTTGGAACTGTGTTCCATGCGGAATCAGTATTGCAGTCCCCTGCCTCCGCCCAGAAACATGGGATGAGGCCACCACCTCTTTAAATCCCCATGCCTTCAATTTAGAATGGTCCATGTGTGAAAGATGGGTCTCTTGGAGTAAAATCGCATCGGGCCTTTGCTGTTTAACATAACATAATAAATGTTTACGTTTTACTGGATTATGAATGCCATTAACATTGAATGACATGATTAGAGATGTGTTAGCCATGTTAACTAAAATAAGGGAAATATCTTTCTTTTAAAGGGACACTGTCAACCTCTTTAGGTTTCAAAGTATCCCGAGTTTAAAAAACTTATTTTATGATTGCCAAAATTCTGTAAAGATTGTTGATGTTGCTGGTAGCTTGATTCTGACTCTTATTTTCTTTCTAAAAAGTAAAAAACAGACTGCCCAACATACTGGTGTTATCACACCAAAACAGGTTTGTTTACATTCTATGATCAACTCCAAATACATCTTTCCTGGACTTAGGAACATCCACAAAATAGTCTAGCCCCTCATGATGTATTGGGAGATTAGGAGGCTATTGCCTTATGAGTGACTGCATTGTTTGTGTGTGTTTCTAATGCTCAGGACATATGCAGTAAGAACAGAACCAGGACTGTAAACAAAAACAAGGTTGTTTATAAATATACATTGCCATGCACTTCAGTTCTACTAAGCAAGGATACAGACAAAATAAACAGCAACATCAGTGAATTTTAGAGAGGGTAAGCAATCATAAAATGTGAGGTTTCAACAAGAAATAATATGATGAAAAACAGGTTGACAGTGTCCCTTTAAGAGGGTCCCCCCTATTTCTGTCCCTAATTCCAAAGGGAACCTCCTGCCCCGCCTTTTCCTATTCTTTTGAATCCTGGGGTGGAATCTTAGACCAATATTTCTACTGGATTGCAGGGCCTGTTGCGTTTCTTATTAAGCATGTTGATAATAACAACCTTATGTCTGTAAGACTGATAATAGTGAGCCTATTGTTGTTCACTAAACATTAACTGACATGCCAACAGGGCATGAATGAACATCAAATAACTCATTAACCCTAAAAGAATAATTGCAGTAAAATACCTCTTAACTTATTAATCAAGTAAACGTTGGTAACATTTGTAGTTATCAATATCACATTCCAAATTACAGGTAAGTCAAAAACAAAATTTATGGAAGCTTCCAGGGGAAACCTTCTCCTGTTTCCTTTAAATACTGGGTGTGCACTGGTGGAGTTAGGTTTAACCCAGAAGGGTTAGATCCGAGGCTCATTTGCCTGGCCCTCCTTGGCTGATGAGGCCCAAAAGTAAAAAAAAGAAGATACAGAGAAAAAATCAAAAAGAGGAGGGGAGAAAGAAAAGATAAAAATATATAATGGTGAATGTCCCATTAAGTTGCTGAAATGGATCTCTTAGGAACTCATATCACACATCGAACCCTTCCCATATTGTCTAGCACAGGGTTTCTCATGTGGTGAGGCCAGCCTCCTGGGAGGCCCCAACCTGTTCCAGGGAGGCTCAAGCAAGTCTGAAAAGAACTATATTTAAAGTTTGAGTTTCAGATATTTTTCTGAAAAGGATAATACCAGGTGGATTTATGCATTTATTTACAAATCAATGACCAGGAAGCTACATTCATCCAAGGTTCATTTAAGGTACCGAGAAGGATAGGGAGGAATATCATTCAAAAGGTAACTTACAAACCAGTCACAATACAAAATGAACAATAGTACAAACAAATAGGAACACTGAACAAATAATGAGAGGTAACAGTTGACCAATAAGACTGGTGGCAGAACAGCCCAAATGCAAGGGTTAAGCAGAGAGGTACTGTACTAGGAGCAACAGTGGAAAAGAACCCCTGAGAAGTTGCTTTAGAGCAGGGTAAGAGGGGGAGAGGCAAAGGTGGTAGAAATGTTATTCCAGAAAAAGGGAAAACAGACAGAGAAATCAGTCTGACCCACGAAGACATTGCAACAAGGGGTAACAACGGTTCAAGAGTCAAAGTAGTAGAGCAAGTAGGGTGGCTGGGAGGGGGCTACAATAAGCTGAATAAAATGAGAACTAGCTACTCTAAGGAGTTTCACTTCATTCCAGATGCACTGTTGAAGTATGCTGTTTTTCTTCAGGAAGGCCCAAGATTATTTCAATGTTTGGGGGAAGCTCAAGATCATTTCCATGACTTAAGTGAGGCTCACTATGACAAAGTCTGAGAACTAATGGTCTAGCATATAAGAAGAAAAAGTAAAGCCTGTGAGACACAACACATCTCTGTAGCCCAGTCTCTGCAGCTCATATTGTTCCTAAATTATTGTTAAGAGGACATTTTTCCTCTATGGACCAGTCAACAAGTCAGTCTAAAAACACACATAGGAGGAAATCCAACAAGAGGACATCAATAGTGAGTGGAAAGAACTAAGCATGCTCTGAATGGTGTATGTAAGTCAGTTCTCTCCCCTTACTTCCAAAGACAGATAAAGTACCTCGAGGAGTAAAGGTTGTCCTTTCCAGACCTTTGTTATGTCGCCTCCTGGAGTCTATGGGGGGGAGGGGAGAATAGTGGGGCGAGGCACGACCTCCAGAGCTCTCCCCGA
Source organism: Neoceratodus forsteri (assembly GCA_016271365.2). Classification (NCBI taxonomy): domain Eukaryota; kingdom Metazoa; phylum Chordata; order Ceratodontiformes; family Ceratodontidae; genus Neoceratodus; species Neoceratodus forsteri. The sequence goes on from CM057453.1 coordinate 762,857,879, forward strand.
CAAGTGACCAGGTGTCGCCCAGATCTAGAGGGCTTAACACCATGGGCTAGAGTCAGGGGTGGCTCATAGGCCAAGACCCGGTGTAGACTTAATCATAACCTCATTCCCCTCTCCATTTCCAACCCCCTCCCTTACCTCGAGCCTCCCATAGACAAGCGCAGCCGAGGCATTAAAAATGTACCTATAGAGTTTCAAGCATCTTTAGCAGCAGGTGTAGAATTCTCTTTGGTAAATTTAGCCAGTCGCTGTTTGGGAATCCCTGTTGTTCTTGCCATTGCTTACTAAATTTTCCAAATTGTCCACTCGGTTTTTGGTTGCAGTGATCTGGCATTCAGAGTCGTCAGTTCGCTATTCTAAAGTTACATCTTTCCGGATTTCTGTATAGAGCTGCATGATGTCCGCCCTGAATGCACACAATTCGTGGTAGATCGTATCTAGTTTAATTTTTTTAGATTTATTTTTTGGTGTGTGGTAGTCCGAGGAAATGGATTTAGTTGGAGACAGCGAAGTTTGCGGGAGAGCAGATTCCAACTCGGAGGCCTCAGATTCCGATCGGACATCATCCTCTAGGTATTCATCTATTTTCCTTGACTTTACTGATTCAGATCCTTTATTCCCCCTCTTGTTCATGGTTAGTTCTTAGTATTTTTGAAGATCTAGCAAGTAAGAGGAGAAATTATCTAGGAAGGGGATCGGAGCGAGTCCCTTATGCTGCCATCACCATCGGGGGCGGAACCGGAAGTCTCCCCTGCCCCTCGGCTTCTGATGTGGTGACCAGACTCCAGCAGGACTTTGACAATGTTCAGCAGTGGTTTCGCCCAAATCAACTCTTTCTCAATGCCAAGAAAACCATCTCCATGACCTTCGGCACAAGACAGAGACTTTCTAGGCTCCCCTCCACCCCCTTCTTCCACACCCTGGATGGGACTACTCTGGAGAACTGCACTTCTTGCAGCTATCTCAGGGTCTGGCTTGACCAGCACCTGGACTTCACTGTGCATATAGATGCCATCCACAAAAAGCTTCATCCCAAGTTGGGAGCTCTGTACTGAAATTGTGGCTGCATCCCCATGCCTGCTCACTGAGAAATTGTGCATAAGATGATCCTCCTGATTTTTGACTACGGTGATGTAGTCTACAGTGCCACCCCAAAGTCCACCCTAGCCAGACTGGACCCCCTCTTCCACTCCTTCTGACGCTTTGCCCTTGACTGCCCACCCACCACTCACCACTGCGACCTATACAGGACCCTCGGTCTCCTCTCACTCCAGGACAGGCACCTCACACACTGTGCTAGCATCACTGCAAAATACTGGGCACATTCCCTCCCTCCTTACCTAACCTCAGTTCTCTCAGCCTCCACCTCCCTGGGTTATGCACTAAGAAACTGTGACTCCCGTCACCTGTCCATCCCACTCAAGACCACCTCAGCAGGCCAGTCAGCTTTCACTTATCACATGCCCAAACTTTGGAACTCCCTTCCCCTGGCTTTCTGGCAAACCACCCCAGGCTTAACATCAACTCTCTTCTCAAAACCCATTTCTCCTCCACCTGCACATGTACCAACGTCAGCTGTAGGTACTGACAGGCTCCAAGGCCGCTATGCGAATTGTTGCTTTTATTATGTACCTGCACTACTTCCCATTAGACACTTGCCTCGCTCAGTGACTTGTGGTCTGCACTTAATCCGTTTTATTCCATATTGTCAATGCAAGAATGTACAGTTTACCCAATTTGCATTGTTCTGCTCTCAACCCTGTGAGTTTATATTGTGACTGAAATGTAGTCTATCTGTCCATCTTGTATGTACTCCATGTACCCCTGCCCCCAGGTCGCATCTGAAATTGAGTAGTTGTTCTGCTCAGTATGCCTTCCTGGTAAAACCTTTAAATAAATAAATAAGCCCCTCCATTAACTTCCCCACTGCTGATGTAAAACTGACTGACCTATGTTGCAGTCCTCCTTCCTGCTGCTGCTTTAAGGATGCAGGACTACATCTGCCTTCCTCCAATCCTCTGGAACCAACTCCTGTTTCCAGTGAGTTGTAAAATAGAGCTATCAGAAGTGTAGCCAGTACCTCCCTGAGCTCCCTTAGCACCATTGGGGTGTACCCCATCCAGCCCCATAGCCTTATCCACTTTCAGTTTCACAGGTCCTCTTAGGACTCTTTCCTCTGTGAATGGCCTTGTATCTACAGTACCTCCCTTCCCCTACAACTCCTGCTGCTTTTATGGGGTCCATCTCCCTCCCTTTCCACTGTGAATACTGAACAGAAGTATCTGTTCAGATTATCTGCTTTTTCCTGCTCCTCATTTGCACAGTCTCCCCTCACCTTTGTTTTTTCATATCATTTTGTCCTCCTTGTTCCTCCCTGATGGTCTCCTTCCAACTGACCTCACCAGCCCCATCACCCCTTCTCCAGAACTTACCTTCACTGCCATCCTGCCACAGGACTGTGGTTGTGCCTGGTCACTGGTGCAGGGCCTGAGGAAGGTCGGGCTTCATCCCACCGCCAGGGTGTTTTCCACCATTTTCTCCCAGGGCCCACAGGACATGTAATGGCCGCAATGTACATCTTCACCTCCATGGAAACATCCCCAGTGACTGGAACATGGGGTTCCCTTCCCTTCTTAGTGGTGCCACATGAGTTGCCATCCAGCCACTACTGTGTGGTAGGCAAGCAGTGGACCACATCTTTCTCCCTCCCTCCCTGAGGAAGGATAGCTGTCCTGGAATGCTCCGATCCTTCCTCTCTCACCGGCCGCCAAGTAACTCGAGGCCGCTTCTCAACCCTGGGGTGCTGGTGTGGTTGGAGGTAAGATGTACATTGCCTTAGCCCTCCATGTCACTGGGACGGCATGCCCTGCTCTTCTTAACCTCACAATCCCCTTTGTCTTCCTCTTTTCCTTATGTACCTAAAAAGGCCATGTCCATCTTAGTTACCAATTAAGCCGTTCTTTCCTCAGTTTGCGCCTTTGTGTACCTCATTACCTTCCCTGCTTCCTCTGCTTTTCCCAGTACTCCTCCCAATGCTGTTCCATCTGCTTCTTTTGTACCTCCTGAATGCTACTCTTCTAGCCTTAATCATTGCAGCCACTTCCCTTGAGAACCATGGTGGTCTCTTTTTCCTCCTGTTTTGCTCACTTCTGTTGCACAGTGAGTTTCTTGCCTTTGCTATGCCATAATTAATTGGCCACTGTTCCTCTACCCTGTGACAGGGTTGAATAAACCCTGTCCCAATGGTTATGCAGAAAGGTTAAACAAAAGGATCTGTTCTATCCTGTCCTCTTCTGTCTCTTGTCTGTCTGGTTGCACAACCAACTGTTCTTGTGAGACCTAGGAACTGATCAATCTCGCAGTCTCATGATTCTCCTCCTTGCACTATCTCTCTGCCTTCACCTGCTGTTTCTGTCTTTTCCTTCTCAATGCATATCTGCAGTTATACAAATATTTGTGAACCTGGGATCACTTGTTTTTTTATTTATTTTAGTTGTTTAACCAGGTGAGACACACTAAGCTGAAAGCTTTTTTACAGGTGCAACCTGGGAGCACAGGGAAGTTAAGTGACTTGCTCAGGGTCACACAGTATGCAAGTGGAAGCTGTGGGATTCAACCCCAGGTCTGGTCTGCTGGATGTCAGCAGATTTGCAGCTCAGAGCCTTAAACCACTACACTATACTGCCTCCTAGTTTGAAATGTATCTAGTTATACTGTTGAAATGATATCAAAAAGCTATTTGGAATTTAGGGGTTAACCTGTGATTCAGGTTGAGCTCCTCTCGAACTTATTTACAAACTCTTTTGTAGAGCTGTCAGCAGGAAGCCAGCTTTGGGACACTGTTCTGTTGTAAGCCTGCTCTGCAAAGAGCTGACAACAACTCTGATACATTTTATGAGACACAGGATGTCTCCTTAACAAACTCAGGATGAAGAAGTTAATTGTCAGGCAAAGACCTGTTATAAAAAGAGCAGCAGTATTTTTGCTAGGGAGACTTCTTAGAAACTGGAAAGAAACTCTCAGATGAAGGACTTTTGTTTTATCTGTTTGTACTGCCTTTGTATTTCACTATCCTGAGCAATTTTTTTATTTTTATTTTATTGTATTTGATAATAATAACATGCTACTTATGAATTTTAAAACTGCTCCTAGTTTTCCTGTGCTTCCTGACCTATGCCTCGATGACAGATAATGTTAGCAATGGGATTTACGCCATGCATACTCTAAGCCAGAAGTTTTGTGCATGGGTACTAGACCTGAAACCACGGAAGCATAGAAGAAAGGTATACATTCTGCAGCAGCAAGTCCAGGAGTGATTACCAGAAGAATGGCAGCCAAACTAGCAGAGACAAAGTCCAAGTTGAGACTGTACAGCCAGCACTAGTGACAGAAAAAGAAGAACAGGCAGTGACAGAACCTGAAAGCCTGACTGCCTCTTTCAAATGGTGGACTATACAACAAAAGAGATGGAGAAGCAGAGAAAAGGAGATTCAACATTTAGAGGCACAGAGAAAGAAGAATGCAGCAACTCCAGAAGCAAAGAAGGAATAGATGCAGCGATGGTTGGATGCCTTGCAAGTTATCAGAGCTGGAGGATCTGACCAGCCCGTTAAGCACAGCGGGACTGTGTCGTCGGAGGATGGCCAGGGGAGGCTCGAGGCATCTGTAGGACTGCTCATTTCCTCCGGGGAGGGGAACCTTGGCTCGGTGCATGACTGACCTCTAGCGGAATCTGGTGGTTCAGCATGCATGAGCACTGAGACCTGGGGTGGAGCATAATGGATGCTGATGTAAACCATGGTGTCATGTGCACATCACACTCCTGAGGGGCGTATAGGAAAAAAGCTTGTCCCCAGTGAGACACCAGCAAGTGAGCTGGACAAATGGCTCTCAGCTACTAGTGCCCCAATCCATGGAAAAGGACCCCTGATGAAATCCAAAAGCATGGCACAGGGGTTGGGGTGGAGCCAGGGGCCCCTCCCCCACTTCACCCCCACCTGGGGGGGTACAGCCATGGCTCCATAGGGGGGTCCTCCCATGAGGTTGTGCACTGGAGGGTTATCCAGGTGACAGTGCCAGTGATCAAGGGGGCAAAAATAGAAATTACAAAAAAAAAAAAGCTGGAGGATCTGGCACAGGTCCAGGAGAGCAACAAAACACAAACAACTTAAAAGACATTAAACTTACAAAGTTGTGTCCCCTCAGATGATATTGAAGCATACCGGACAACTTTTGAAAGGGTTGCCACAGCCTGTCTATGGCCAAAACAGCAATGGGCATTCAGGCTGGTGCCTTACCTGACAGGTAAAGCCCAACTTGCCTACAGCAACATGGACACTGCACAGTCAGAAAACTATGACCTGATGAAAAGAGAAGTCCTGAAATGATATGACATCCCAGGAGAGACCTATAGGCAAAGATTCCAGTCTCTGAAGTAACACTCAGTCGATAATCCTCAAGAAGCCTTCACCAGACTCAAAGAACTGCTTATTAAATGGCTGCAACCAGAGGGCAAAACAGTCCCACAGATGATCAACACTTGCAGTCTAGCAGTTCATCAACATCGTGCCTACAGATGTTCAGCTTTGGGTAAAAGAACACAAATCAAAAAGTGGGGAAAAGGCAGTTTCTTTGGCTGAAGACTACCAGATGGCCAGGCAGATGCTCCAGTAGTCTGTAACAGACAAGCAAGCAATATCCAACAGGGTGGGCGGTACTGGCAATACCAGACCACCAGGGCATGATGAGGCCCAATGCACGGCAGGGAAGGGCCTTATAGCCTATGGGCGGTCCGGGTATGGCCCAGTACACTCCAACCCTGGAGGGTATTATTGTGTTTAGGAAATGGACTAATGTACCTTTTAGAATAAATGCACTCAAACATTTAACACTTTTAAACAATTTGTATTTATTTAGAAAAAATTACAAGAAGATAAAAAAATAGTCCCTTGTGGGATACATGAGAGAACAAAACTTGCTTTGCCTTATACTATATAATAGGTAGAAAAATACATACATCCATGGTCAGTCCACTGCTGGTGGCAACGGAGAACGCTATCTTGGGAACCGCTGCTGTGTATGACAGTGGCAGTATGATCATACAAGCACCTGTATTTTCTTCGTTTTACATGTCGCAGGTGGATATCCATCTGCGGTATGAAAATCAAAGGAAATACTGGTGCTCGTATGATCATTCATCCCACTAGGGACATCGGTCTCACAGACACCACTGTACTATTGTGCTATCCATACTTGAACACCATAATCAGCGCTGAGTGTCCTTGCCTAAATACTAACAGTTACCTATATGGATACTGGTTTTTTTTGCTTAATATTTGTTGATTTGTTTTACTGAGTTTCCGCATGCTTCTACATAACAAACGTGGGCCCCAAGTACGCTCTTGTCATGCTGATCACTTTTTAATAGAGTGACAGAGAAATGAGTAGATGGACAGCGCACAGTTTAGGGATTTAAACCACCAGAGATGCTAACTGTGTATGTATAATGTCAGGTTGCACTGTATTGATACAGAGGCAGCATCACAAACTTTTCTATTTACATTTTCACTGGAGCAAACTGCTTTTTTTGAACCATGGTGTGATGACAGGAGAACGGGTGCAAGAGAATATCCAAGCAGTGGAGCTCACTTAATTTATTTCGTCAGCTGGTTGCTTTGAAGAAATACAGCGGCTGAGGATGATACATTTACTTAATGGGAGGAAACGTAAGCTACTTTTTATACACTTGATATGGGTACAGTGGCACAGTTGTGACAGGCGTCGCACAATTTACAAGTTTGGGGAGATTGTTTCTACAAGCTTTTGTACAGCTATCATGTCGGCTGCAGAGATAGTTTCACATAGGAGAACTCTGTGTGCTATGGCTGTACACGATCACCGTCAAACTTGGCATTTTTACATTTCCTTTGACTATGAATTCTGCCCATGCTGTCAATTTGCTTGCTACTTTACAGTTTAAGCCTCTCATTTCAAATATAAAATGATAGTTGCTCACTGATAAAAAAAAACAAGATGAACGCGAGGATGCAGGTAATCTGTCAGTGTTACAGACTATGTTACTAATTTAAATGACTTTGTCAACATGCTAATGCTGTCGTTTTGCTTTTTCTATTACGTGCACTGTCTAGACACTCATTTCTCTGTCACACCATAGTACGGTAGGTCTATCTCTCACTAACCGAGGAAAGTAAAGATGGCTGCTGTTCAAAATGTAACATTCTATCAGTGCAATGCCATTCTAAGGTGATCAGGTGGCCTCACAGTGGGAGTCATTTTTTCCCAGTCTCTATTGACTGATACCCAACCAACTAGAGTCTGGTATTAGCCAATCAGAGAGTTACCTTTCTCCTACCCATTTTCTAAGCACCAATAAGACCCTCTTTTTCCCCAATTTAACTCTAAGTTTGACAAGAACTCTAGTAGGGGTAACAAATCTGTACCCAAAGATTTTGTTTGCCATAACTGTAATAAGTCAGGCCATATTGTAAGAAACTGCTGTAATAAGGAGAGTAACACTGGAGCAAATTTGGCTTAGCAAATCAGGGCAAGTACTTAACAAATGTCAAGGTGGGAGATAAGACTGTGAAATGACATAGATTCGGAAGCAGACAAATCCTGGTGCATGTTGAAGTTCTCGAAAGAACTGTGCAAAAGAACCAGGTACTGGTGTCATCTGCATCCACAGGGACACTCGATACTATCTTACCACTCAAGTGACTGAATATTAATAGGGTGTCATACCAAATGAAAGTGGGGGTAGTACCTACATTACCTGTACCTGTGATTATTGGAAATGAATTTCCAAGATTTAGTGAGTTAATCACAGAGGGAGTAAAACCTGCAGTTTCAGCAGCTGAGATTACAAGAGCACAGGCAAAGAAAATCTCAAGTGGTGGGGACTCTTTTCCTTTCGCTGATTTTGATTCAGACTTGTTTGTGCACAGCTCCAAGATCCGGAAGTCCAGGAAAGAAAAAAGATGCCTGGAGAAACAGTGGCAACAAAAGACTGATGAACATAAGGGGTTAATATATGAAAATGCTGAAAGTAAACTGATAACTGATTGTGATTTTGTTTCAGAGCAAACTAACAATACTTCTCTTCAAGGTTACTTTAAGCAGCTGGGGGTGAAACAAAAACAGGGTGAACCAATGTTTAAAAAATGTAATGGGCTACTGTGCAGTTTGTGTTAATCCCCAGATGCAGGAACAAATAGAACAATTGGTTATACCACAAAAGTATAGATCTGAGTTACAGGTAGCACATGATAGTCCTATGGCTGGTCACTGGGAGGGATTGCACCCTTGCCAGATTGCTGTACAGATTTTACTGACCTGGGATTCATGAAGATGTTGCTATTGCTGCCTAAAATCTCACGCACCTGGGGTGAGATTTACATCTTAGGTGACTTCAATTTGAACTGGCTTTCCAGTGCCAGCTCTAAGTTTTGCAATCAGGTGGCCTCCCTAAATCTATCCCAATAGGTTACTGAGCCCACCCGCCTGAACACTAGATCCCTGAACCACTCCCTTCTTGATTTGGCCCATACCTCCCACCCCCATCGTATAACTGCTTCCGGCCTCTTGCCGGACTGCCTTAGTGATCACCACATGATCTACCTGGTAAGAAAAATATGTAGACCTAAGGCGCCTCCCCCCAGAGTAATACTTACTAGGTCCTTTAAATCCCTGGATCTTGCCTCTCTCTTATATGACCTAACAAATACTGCTTGGTCCTTTATCTCCCTGTCCACAACTATAGACTCGGCCCTGGAGTATTTCAAATCAAGGTTCTTGGAGGTCTGGAACTGCTACGCACCTCTCAGATGGGCTCATGTGAAGGACATCCATCTACCCTGGCTCTCAGCTGATCTTATGGATCAACTCAAGGCCAGGGACCAGGCGTCGAAGTCCTACAAGGCCTCCGGTAAGCTAACGATCACCTAAATATAATTCTCTCCAAAATGGCTGCAGAGACTAATCGCCTGGGCTAAAGCAAATAATTTCAAAGCCTCCTTTGCCCAGCCTCCCACCCCTGTCCTCGTCATGGCGGCCACTCTTTTCCGATGCTCCTGTAGTGGCCAATGAGTTTAACGCATTTATCGCTAATTGTGCATTGGCACTTTTATATTCCCATCCGACAGTCCTGCCTAACGCAGTTAACCCTCCCCCCCATGCTCAATCTCCAACTCCTTCTCCTTCCTTCTCCTTTCACCCTGTCAACACATCCAACGTACTTGCAGAAATCCTCTCTTTTAAACCCCTCCAAAGGGAAATGCCCTTCCAGGTCTGGACTCCAAAATGCTCTATTTGTCGGCCTCCACCATCGCAAGCCCCCTGGCTGCTCTCTTCAACCTCTCCTTCTGCCTCTGTTAAATCCCATTGGAGTGGAAGCATGCCACAGTCACACAGTCATCCCTCTTCTAAGGGGCGGTGACCCCTCCTCTTCTGGCAACCACCACCTCCATCTCACTCCTCCCTATATTAGCTAAGATGCAGGAGCACATTGTCCTCTCACAACTCTCCTCCTTTCTTGATTCCTCTTCCTTCTTCTCTCCTTACCAGTCTGGTTTTACAAAATCCCAATCTATCTCCACCTCCCTCTTACAGCTCACAGGCACCATCCTTACAGGTATGGATAAAGGTGATATAACCTCTGCTATTTTAGTCGATCTGGCTAAAGCATTTGACATTGTCTCTCACTCACTCCTCCTATCTAAGCTCGCTCTTGCAGGGCTGTCTAGTGAGGCCACCAGCTGATTCCACTCCTATCTGGCATGCAGGTCCCTATCTGTCAGAATTGGCAACAACACCTCTGGGTCCTTGGCCCGCTCCTGTTCTCCATTTTCCTAAATGATTGCCCTCTGCCTGCCCAAACTCTGCCATTAACATGTATGCGGATGATACTGTACTGTATACATCCAGACCCACAACTACTGATGTGGTGACCAAACTACAGAAGGATTTCGATGATGTCCAACTCTGGTCACACTCTAATCAGCTGTTTCTCAACACCAAGAAAATAGTCTCCCTAACCTTTGGCATGAAGCAGAGACTCTCTCGGCTCCCCTCCTTGCCCTCATTCCACACCCTGGATGGAACTTTTCTGGAGGTTTGCTCCTCATTTAGATATCTCAGGGTCTGACTTGACCAGAATCTTGACTTCTCTGTACATGTTGAAGCTAGCCATAAAGCTACATCCCAAGCTAGAGCCTTATACCAGAACTGGCACTGCATCCTGCTATCGGCGCACCAAGCAATTGTTCAGAAAATGATTCTCCCAATCTCTGACTATGGTGATGTAGTCTATAGTACTGCTCCCAAGTCCACTCTAGCCAGACTGGACTCTTCCTTCCACTCCTTCTGTCATTCGCCCTTGACTGTCCCCCTCCACTCATCACTGTGCCCTGTACTGCACACTTGTCCTCCCCTCCCTAGTGAATTGGAGACAGTCCCACTGCGTAAGCTTCATGGCTAAAGTCTGGTCCCAAACCCTTCCCCCACCTCAGCTTGGTGCTGTTGGCACATGCTCCTCCAGCGTATGCACTCAGGAACTTTGACTCTCGCCTACTGTCTGTTTCACTCAGGTCCACTGCCGCAGGCCAGGCAGCTTTCTTATCTCGGATGCCCAAACTGTGAAACACCCTTCCTGAGGCTATCCGGCACTCTACCTCCACTCAACACCTTAACTCCTTCCTTAAAATACACTTCACCACCACCTGCACTTGCACCTGAATAACTCTCTGAACTAGGACCTAAGTGTCTACGGGTACAGTGATTACCATACTACTGGATCAACCAGTTACTGTACTATTGTTCTGCCTGTAATCTGTCCAACTCTCTATTTGCACTGTATAATATATGAACTCTTGTTGTATTATATTTTTATACTGCACCTCAAGTGTATATTCTGTTTCATTACTGTACTCTTGCTAACTGTCCAAATCTATATGCACTATGTAATTATGTTGTTTTATTACGTATTCTTTCGTCGCACCTCATTTAAATTTCCCCACCCCTTTCCCACAGGATGCATCTGGAATCGAGCAGTAATCTGCTCAGTATGCCTTCCTGGTAAAACTTTTAAATAAATAAATTGCAGTTCTTGTGCTGAATGTCAGAAAGCAGCCCCAGTGACTAAAAAAGACAAGGCGCCCCTGGTACCTCTACCCTTGATGGATGTACCTTATGAGAGAATTGCAATGGATGTGGTTGGCCTCTTAGATAAAAGTAAAAAGAGTAATCGATTCATTTTGGTAGTATGTGACTATGCTACTCAATACCCAGAGGCAGTTTCAATATGTATTGTCACAGCCCCAAAACTGGCAGCAGAGCTTGACAAAATTTTCAGTAGCATGGGTATACCTAAAAGGATTATTACTGATCAGGGTAGTAATTTTGGTGCAGCATTACTGAAGGAGCTGTACTGACTACTAGGTATCACTGCCATAAGAACAGTAGTACAGTTGCGTAAGAACTTACCATAACAGTATATGTTTGAGAGTATCTCTTGCAGTAGGCCATAACACATGAGATATCCTGCCACAGCCATCACTTCCTCCAGATGATTTCCCAGCAGTCTCTTCCAGGGGCCTCCCCTTCCTGTCACCTGATGTGCTCTTGCACATATATAAAGGGGAGGTCCCTGATACTCCTCAGTTCTATTTTCCATCTTAGCGACCGATATGAAAAGTGAATCATAGGTCTCTGAAGGGAACCGAGGAGAGGAACAAAAAGGCATCAGCTCAAGGTTTCCGCGTGAGGATGGAACAAGGTACCCTTCTGAAGCAGGAGCAAGGGGCACGGTGGGCGGGGAAGCATGGCCTGCTGCAAGAGATACTCTTGAAGATCTACTGTTACCGTAAGTTCTTACGCAACTGTACTATTTTCTTTGAGTCAATTTCTTGCAACAGTCCATTACACATGGGGAGAATCCCAAGCAGTTATGATGCCCATGGGAGGAGGTAGCAAACAGCAGCATATTAGGACAGGAGGCCATTGAGGACGGCCCGCCCAAAGTGGCACAGTTAATAGAAGCAATGTCTAGACTGTAGTGTTTTGTGAATGTATGTACAGTAAAGCAAGTGGTGGCCTCGCAAATGTCTGAAGCAGAGATGCCTTGAAAACACATTGGAGGTAGCCATGCCTCTAGTGGAGTGGGGTTTCATGGATCCTGTGAGAGGTTTATCATATTTGTTATATATGAATGTAATGCAATTGGCCAACCACGTGGACAAGCACTGCTTAAAAACCCGATTGCCCAGTCATCCTGGGGTGAAAGAAACAAAGATTTGCTCAGTTTTACACAACTGTTCATTGCGGAGAAGATAAAATCTCAATGTTCTTTTCACATCAAGAGTATGAAGCAGGGCTTCCCCTGGATTCTCAGGCTCTGTGAACTATACTGGCAACTGAACTGACTGATTTATAGTAAGTTCAGAAACAACCTTAGGTAGAAAGGACAATGGCTGACAATGCAAGTTGGCGGAGGCAGCAGTGAAAGCTGCAGCATAACTGCCGTCATCAATGGAGGAGCCATCGATGACGTAGAGGGGCCCACTACCGTCGATAGTGGAGAAGATGGTGGATGATCACTGGGAGTCCTGCTGCTTACCTTCAAGGAGCTCAAGGCCTTTGACAATGAAGATGGAGTCACGGCCGAAATGTGTTTGGTTTTGGAAGAATGTTTCCTCCCAGCCCCATGCTTCGTCAGCGATGAGGGCTCACTCCTCTGAGACCCCAAGGAAAAGGTTGAAGACTCTCCTGCAGAGGAGCATCGCTGCTGCTCCAAAGAGTTACCTTCTGCTCCATGAAGTATTCTCTTAGTTGCTGGAGCTTTGAGCGCTTGGTGGCCTTGTTGAACTGTCCACAGAGGATACACTCCCTGGTGTTGTGCCCTGGATGCAGGCACCGAACATACACGTCATGGAGGTCCTCTGATGCAATTCTCTGGCCACAGGAACACTTCTGAAACAAGGGTTTTGAAGATATCAGTGGATGAACTTCTTAGGTGACTTATAGAATTCGTCGTCGATGGACTGGAGAAAGCTGGTACTCTAAAGAAGAACTTGATGTGAACTTGGTCGCAGTTGGAAAAGAACTGAGGAATATCAGGGGCCTCCCCTTTATATATGTGCAAGAGCACATCAGGTGACAGGAAGGGGAGGCCCCTGGAAGAGACTGCTGGGAAATCATCCAGAGGAAGTGATGGCTGTGGCAGGATATCTCATGTGTTATGGCCTACTGCAAGAGATACTCTCAAAGATATACTGTTATGGTAAGTTCTTACGCAACTGTACTACTGTTCTTATGGCAGTGATACCTAGTAGTCAGTACAGCTCCTTCAGCTCCCATGTGTTATGGCCTGCTGCAAGAGATTAACTCAAAGAAGATCTCCCCTTATCACTCTCAGACAGACGGTCTTGTTGAGCATTTTAATCACACCTTAAAACACATGTTAAAAAGGTTTGTGAAAGGGGAAGGGGAAGGGAAAGATTGGGACCAATACTTACCTTACCTGCTTTTTTCTTACAGAGAAGTGCCATAAGCCTCACCAGGTTTTTCAGCATTTGAAATATTGAATGGCAGACAACCTAGAGGGCCACTAGATGTAATAAAAAAACATGGGAAGATAACCCCACTCAGAAAAAAAAAACTTTTACATCTTCTATGTGTGCCCTGAGAAGAAGCTTGCAAATGTTGAAGTTGCCCATAGTAATCAGAAGAGGCCCCAAACCAGCAGAAGACATATTATGACCATGGAGTAAAAGAAAAGGTTTTTGAGCCAGGTGAAAAGGTCTTGCTGCTGTTACCCACTACAAAAAATAAACTGTTAATGAAGTGGCAAGGGCCTTATAAAGTGCTTAGATGTACTGACACAGTTAACTCTATGAGACTGAGACCTTGATAGGAAAAATCCTACTAAGGTATTACATGCTAACCTCCTGAAGAAATGGGTTGAAAACTCACCGCAGACTAATTTGTTAGTTTTATCAGAAAGTTCTATAGAAGATACTGCTATAGCTTATGACAGACTGGAACAAACTGTAACTACCGATGCTGTAAAGGTGAATGTTTCCTTAACCTCTGAACAAACCTCAGAAATTCATAACTTGGTAAAGACATTTAACAGTACTTTTACCACAGTGCTAGGCTGAACAAAAGGTGTTGAGCATGTAATAGTGACAAGGAATGCTCACCCTCTCAGACAAAAGATATACAGATTACCAGAGCGGCTAAGAGCAGATGTGGTTGAGGAAACACAAAACATGAAAGAACTGGGTATCGTAGAAGAGTCGAGAAGTGCTTAGTCATCACCAATGGTGACTGTAAATAAAAAAAGAAGGGGGTGTAAGAATCTGCCTTGATGTTAGGAAACTTAATCAAGTGTTCAAATTTGACAGTTATCCTATGCCCAGGATAGATGATTTGGTGGACAGATTGGGAAGTGCCAAGTATATCAGTACATTCGATCTCACCAAGGGTTACTGGCAAATTGTCCTAGCTAAAGAATCCAGAGACAAAACTGCATTTCCCACTCCTATTGTATTCTATCAGTTTACCACCATACTGTTTGGTTTACATGGAGCAACCGCTATGTTATTTATTTATTTATTTATTTATTGAATAAATCGGATTTACAACCTTACAGCGGTACATGGATGTAATTTTAGCTACTCACACTGGTTATTGTGCTATCTACCTAGATGATGTCATGGTGTACAGTCCAGACTGGAAAAGCCACCTGGAACACCTATGAGCAGTTATCCAGTCTCTCAAAAAAGGCATGTCTGACAATTGCTTATACCAAATGTGCATTGGGCATGCAGGAAACCAGATATTTGGGCTATGTTTTGGGAAATGAAGCAGTCAAGCCAGAGATTTCTAAGGTAGAAGCTGTAGCCAACAGTCCTATCCCTAAAACAAAGAAACATGTGAAGTAATTTTTAGGGCTGGCTGGTTAATACCGAAGATTTGTTCCTAACTTTGCACAGTTAGCTACTCCCCTCACTGAACTCACAAAAAAATGGTACCCAAGTAATTTGAAATGGTCTCCAAAGTGTGAGGAAGCTTTTCGGGCCATTAAGGCTGCATTGTGTTCAGCCCCTGTTTTAAGAAGCCCAGACATTTAGAAACAATTGTTGTTACACACAGATGAATCGGAGGTAGGCCTAGGTGCAGTCTTGAGTCAGAATATAAAGGGGAAGGGACATCCCATTCTATATATCAGTAGGAAATTGCACGACAGAGAGAAAATGTACTTTACCATTGAAAAGGAATACCTTGCAGCAAAGTGGGCAATGAAATTCCTTAAGTTCTTTGTCTTAGACAAGCCCCAGAAACCCTTAGATCAGCCTCTCTCCCTCTTCTCATAAGGCCTAATCTGTGGCTTGCCGTAGCACGTAGGTCCTTCTCCTTTGCGTCAGTTTCTGACTGGAACTCCCTGTCTCCCCCGTCCTGCTGTACTCCACCCTTCCCTCATTCCAAATCTCCCTATTAGCCACTCTCTCCACCACTGTGATATGCAATTGCCTCCATTAATCCTCTCTCCCCTCATACTCTATTGCTTCACCGTACTCTTGTCCTCTTTTCTTGCCCCTTCCCTCACCCTCACTAGCTGCTCATCTGTACTGTCTACCAACCTCTCTTCCCCTTCCCTTACCTATTCCTGCATGCCTACATTCTGGTCCTGCTAACAGTGCTCCCGCTATACTGTATCCTATTCTATATATAGCAAAATTATATTATGTATGTATCAAAGTTTGTAAATAGTTTTGTTATATAGTGTATAGTGACACATTTTGTATGTACTTTGTTATTAGATTTATTTTATTGACTCTTGTATGTATGTTCCTGTGCCTGTAATCTTGTCTCCCTGAGTTGTTGTACTGCACTGTATGTTACCTCTGTTGTCTACCCTGGTTGACCCTGAAAAAGGACTGTAATTGTCTCAGTGGACTTACCTGGTTACCAGAATTCAAATAAATAAATAAATTGAGTTCTATTTGCTAGGAGCTAACTTTATACTTATAACTACTCATAATCCTCTCTGTTGGCTTAACCAAATGAAGGGTAAAAATTCCAGAATCACAGGGTGGTACCTGGCACTATAGCCATTGACGTTCCAAGTGATGCACAAATCTGGAAGAGAATGTCACTGCTGATTTTCTGTCACAATATGGATCTGGAATTGAGAATTCTGAAGGTTGGAAAAAGTGTGAGTTTAAACTTACTATTTGCTGTATTGGTTGTTTTGGGAAAAGAGATACTGCATAGGCGCAGAACTATAAAAGGTTATAAGCTAATGTTAGAAGAGAATTAATAGAACGTTTTGGAAGCATATTTTTTTTAAAGCAGGATTTTAGGGGGTTAACCTGAGATGCAGTTTGAGCTCCTCTAAGACTTGTTTGCAAACTCTTTTTCAGAGCTGTCAGCTGTAAATAAACTAAGAACTCTAATACATTTTGTGAGAAATAGGATGTCTCCTTTATGCGCTCAGGATGAAGAAGTTAATTGTCAGGCAAAGACTTTTTATAAAAAGGGCAGCAATATTTTTGCTAGAGAGACTTCTTGGAAACTGAAAAGAAACCCTCAAATGAAGGTCTTTTGTTTTCTCTGTTTGTACTGCCTTTATATTTAGCTATCCTGAAAAAATGTTTTATTTTATTGTTATTGATAATAATAAAACACTACCTGTGAACTTTATAACTGCTCCTAGTTTTCCTATGCTTCCTGAACAATGCCTCAACAACAGACCCCACACAGGTAATCTCCCCCTGCTAGGTCATCTCTGAGGCATTCACCCATTTTTTAATCTTCCCTGCTGAAGTCCAGGAGCCTTGTCCTACGTGGTTTGCTTCTGCTGCTTTCCATTTGTTAAATCTCACTGTATGGTGATCGCTGGTTCACAAGTGGCATCCCATCTTGAAGTCTGCAATACTCTTCCTGTTTGTGAGCACCAGGTCCAGTATTGCCCCATCATGACTGGATTCCCTGTCTAGTTGCCTGAGAAACACACCTTGCAGGGAAAACCATGCTGCACCATGGTTTTCAAAATGTATGTGCTGCATAGGGGTTTCACAAAATGTTCACACAGAACTCTTTCACAAGATTTTGAAAATCTTAGCACTGCAACAGCTTTCAGAATTTTATGTGCTGGGAGCCAATTTTCATAATGTATATGTAACCCCCCTCTCCTGTTTTTTACTCTGGCTCTCCTGCTGGTCCTGTCACTTCCCTTACTAGTCCAAGAATCTCTTTCAGCTGTGGCTGCTGTCCTTGTTCTCTCAGTTGGAATAATACCATATGATAAGATTCTCTTGGCATCAAGCAGAGACTAGGGGTATAACGTAGCTCCAGAGGTACCCTCCATGTCTAGGGAGGTGGTAACTGATCACCAGTTTCAATCAAATATACTCAGTCTCTAGATATTTACAGCTCCTTTGCATTCCCTGCACTCCTTAATGAGCCTTGCTAGGTGCCCCTTGTGTCATGTCAAAAATAAATCACTCTGCCATATGACGGGTTGTTGTCATGTTTACTAACATATTTACAGTTACACACATGGGAAACAGCCCCAAAAAGTGCTATCCTTGTCAATGCTGCAAGACAGCCTCTATGCTGACCCTAGACATAAGTCAAAACCAGAGGGTATGATGAAAAAGGTTTTACCCTTTACATAGATACATAGAAATTGATGGCAGATAAGGACCTCCAGGCCCACCGAGTCTGTCCAAGCATTCTACCTAAACGTTGCCCAAGGACCCTAGGGTCCCTGGCTCCCCCCCGCCCCATCTTCAAAATTCCCTTGTGCCTATCCCAAGCAGCTTTGAATCCCACTGCAGTTTTGACCCTCACCACTTCCTCAGGGAGTTCATTTCCACCATCCACCACTGTTTCTGTGAAGTAGTGTTTCCTAATGTTTCCCTTGAATCTACCCCCTTCTAGTGTTATGTCATGACCCCTTGTTTTTGAGAGTCACTTATTTTGGAAAATGCTACTAACCCGAACTCTGTTAATACCGTTTTGGTACTTGAAGATCTCTATCATGTCCCCCCACATCCTTCCTTTGCTCCAGGGTATACATGCTGAGGTCCTTTAGCCTCTCCTCGTATGTTAAGTGGCTGAATCCCTGCACCATTTTCATTGCCCTCCTCTGGACCCTCTTCTCCCTATCCACATCCCTGCTGAGGTATGGTCCCCAGAACTGGACTCCGTATTCAAGGTAAGGCCTCACCAGCTGCTTGTACAAGGGCATCACCACCTCCCTCCTCCTGCTCATGATGCCCCTACCTATGCATCCTAGCATTCTACTTTCCCTCACTACTGCCCTCTTGCATTGCTTTGCCACCTTAAGATCATTAGATATGATTGTACCAAGGTCCCTCTCCTGTTCTGTCGCTTCAGTACCTGACCACCCATCCTATACTTTGCTCCTTGATTACTTCTCCCTAAGTGCATAATTTTACACTTTTTAGTATTAAAATCAAATTGCCACACTCTTGACCCTCCTCTAGTTTGTGCAAATCTCTGCTTATTTTTCCTACCCCATCCAAAGTGTAAACCCTGCTGCAGAACTTTTGTCATCTGTGAATAGACAAACCTTTCCCTCAAGCCCTTTTGCAATGTCTCCAATAAAAGCGTTGAACAGTATCGGTCCCAGAACTGACCCCTGTAGGTACCCACTGGTCACCCTTCCCTTCCCTGATGGAACTCCATTTATGACCACTCTTTGCCTTCTTCCCTCCAACCAATTTTTCACCCGTGTCACCACCTCTGGATCCACCCCCAGGGCTCTCAGTCTGTGCAAAATCCTTCTGTGCAGCACGGAGTCAAATCCATTACAGTCCAGGTATACCACATCCATTGCCCTGTACTGATCTAACACTCTGGACACCCAGTCAGAGAACTCAGTCAAGTTCATTTGTGATGACCTCCCTTCTGTGAATCCGTGCTGTCAGTGATCCTTCATGTCAATATACATGATAATTCTTTCATTCAGTAATTTCTCCATCACCTTCCCCACCACTAATGTCAGGCTGAGTGGTCTGTAGTTGCTTGCCTCTTCCTTGCTACCGCGAGGGACCACATCCGCTCTTTTCCAGTTGTCTGGAACCACTTCCATCTCTAATGGTCTGTTGGATAGGCCAGTTAATGGCTCCCCTAGCACCGCCCTCAGCTCCCTCATTATTCTAAGGTGTATCCCATCTGGACCCATGGCTTTATCTACTTTTAGTCCTGCTAGTTCCTTCAGGATCCCCTCTATTTTAAATGGGCTGATGTATACCCTCCTGCTTCCCCTGCTCCTGACCTGTTCTCCTACCCTCACCCTCCTCTGTGAATATGGAGCAAAGTAACTGTTAAGGATGTCTGCCTTCTGCTGGTTCCCCCACCATCTCCCCATCCTTATCCTTCATTCAAACTATCCCCCTTAGTCTTCCTCCTTTCGCTCACATACCAGTAAAATGTTTTGTCCCTCTTCTGATTTAACTATTTTCTCTTCAATTCTTGCCTTTGCTCTCCTGACCTCAATTCTCACCTCCTTTTGCCTTTCCTGGTACTCTTCTCTATCTTCCTCCCTCTGCATCTGCTTATATCTCTGAACACTGTCCTTTTCACCCTGACCTTACCTGCTACCTCCTTGCTGAACCATAGAGGGTTTCCTTTAATTCCTGTTTTTGCTGACCTGTCTGGCCTTGATGATTTGTGGCTTCTAATATGGCACCCTTTATATTTGTCCACATTTACATCTCTTACAGGAGCCTCATGATTTCTCTTATTTCTTGCAATTATTAGTGGGTGAGGTTTTACTTCAGGACAGAGCCTTTCCTGTGCTACCTTCTGAATTTCCAGAGCTCCCGCCTTGCTAAGCAATTAGAATTGCTATATTGAGTTCACTCATTTTTCATTTACTACCATGTCACTGCAGTGTCAGTTTAGCTGGTGTGTAGGAAGCAGCACCACTGTAGGGACATTCATTCTGGCACTCATGGCTAATGTCCACCCTGGCTCTGGGCACCTCACATCAACCAGGTCTTCACTCTCACCAGACAGTGTGCTGGGCACAAGTGCACCAGCGTCTACTTCTGCCTGCCCTCAGGCAGTAGCTGCCAGTCTCTCCAGGCCCTCTGGCAGAGATAATATCTCTGATTTGCATATCAGATTGGGATTCTTCAAAAAATAGTAGGCCCATCTCCCACCTGTTTCAGCAACTCAGTCTTTGGCAACAGATATCTCACCAACTTCAGCACAGCTGACAGCATCTCTTTGTCACAGATAGGATCAAAATTTCCCCCCCAAAATGAAAACACCTGCTTTGGTGAAATCCTTTGTGCATCATAAGGCCACTAGGGAGTTCCCTTGGGGGCAGCTCCTTAGGATCATCCCCCCACCTGGTGAGCCCTTCCACGCCCATCAGAATTAATGGTGATCAACACAAAATGGCCACTGCTGCCTTGTTGTCTATCCTTGAAGACTACTAGATGACTAGACAATGAGCTCTGCTGTTCTCAGACACTGCAGGACCCTGCACAAAGAACGCTAAGACTCATGCACAGGAGCCAAAGTGTCATGTGCATATTGCCCTGCACAAAGAAAGCCAAGAGGCACAAAGAAAGTTAGGAGTCATCTCCTTCTTTGCACAGGGCCCCACAGCCCCAGGCACAAATCAAGTTACCACTCTACTGTCTCAAAAATTAGGGAAACTAATTGCAAAAAACTGTTTAATGCAGAATAGGGTAATTGCTACTGCACAAAACTCAAGCCCTCA
This sequence comes from Neoceratodus forsteri, assembly GCA_016271365.2. NCBI lineage: Eukaryota > Metazoa > Chordata > Ceratodontiformes > Ceratodontidae > Neoceratodus > Neoceratodus forsteri. The sequence goes on from CM057453.1 coordinate 762,878,661, forward strand.
AAGTTTGGGAATTTTCTGGTAAAATGATCCTTCCTATTTTTGACTATTGTGATGTAGTATATAGTGCTGCACAGCTCTCCTCCTTAACCAGATTGGATACCCTCTCTAGTGCCTTCTGTCATTTCGCCCTAGACTCTCCTCCTTCTCTTATCCACCATTGTTCTCTCTATCGATCTCTTGCTCTACCCTCTCTGGCAAACAGATGCCTATTACACTGTAGGAAGTTCATCTCCAAATTCTGGTTTGGTTTCCTTCCTCTTACCTATCGGCTTCCCTGGCCTCTCTCCTTCCATCCCAACTCTCTCTTAGATTAAACAATTCTCACACCTTGGTTGTTCCTAGACACTCCACTAATAGGCCAAACTGCCTTCTCACACAGGCTCCCAAAGCTATGGAATGCCCTGCCTAGTCAAATCGGACACTCCTCCTCCCCCTGGTCCATCTCAGTCTCCCTCCTTAACTTCTTTTCTCCTACCTGCAATTGTTCCTAGCAACTCTTCCTTCCCCCTTCCTATTGCAGTCTTATTCTATTTGGGTTATTCTCTAATGTCGTACTGCACATATGCATTTAGTAAACCAACTTTTGTACAACAAATTTTTTTGTATGTTGTTGTAATCCATGTATTTTACCCCTGTGCTGAGTAAATAGACTATATGCACTTATTCCTGTATTTTTTGTATTTGATCTCGCATAGTTTTAGTTTTATATCTTTGTCTCATGAATATCCATGCTGTGTAGGTTTTTGATTCATGTCTTGCCTGTTAAAAAAAAAAAAGGACAAATGTAGGTTATTGGATTAGTACTCCTCTGTATCCCCTCCCCCAGGATGCTCTGTGAGACGAGCAATTGCAATTGTTCAGTGGGCCTTTCCTGGTGAAACCTTTCAAGAAATATATATATATAGAGAGAGAGAGAGAGAGAGAGAGAGAGAGAGCACCATGTGTGCCAATGCCAGAAGCCTAGGTAACAAAATTCCTTATCCTGAGGCTACCATTGTGGAGGTGGACCTGGATCTGGTGGCTATAACAGGATTGTGGTGCACCAATAACCACAGCTGGGAGGTGGCCATACTGGGTTACAACATGTTTCATAAGAATAGAGTGGGGAGAGTTGTTTTATATGTAAGGGAAGGATATAAAAGTCACAGAAATACAAGGACACAGAAAGGAGTGGGAGGTCACCAACACAGAGAGAGGAACTGGACAGGGTTTTGGGGGAGGCCACAGGCAAAATGGCAAGCAAAGAGGAAGTAGTAATCATGGGTCACTTTAATCTGCTGGACGTAAACTGGAACAGCTATGATTAGGAGCAGGGTCATCCTAAACTCCCTGCAAGGGGCATTTCTCAAGCAGATGGTTATAGAGCCCACTAGAGATGGGGCAGTGCTAGATCTGGTACTTACAAATAGGGACAAAATAGCGGATACCACAGCGGTAGCCCCCTGAGTTCAAGTGATCATAGTACTGTGTGATTTAGCATACAGATTGGGCAGAGGGAACTCCACACTAGGATGATGGTCTGGACTTCAGGAGAGCAGATTCTAGAGAAATGGGAAACTGCCTTAGGGGATACCTGGAAGGGGGAGATAGCCGGGGGGGGGGGGAGTTGGAGGCACAATGGAATGGAATAAAGAAGGAAATAACTGAGGTAACAGCAAACTGTTTAAAGGTAATAAGCAAGGGTAAGAGGAGAAAGAGGCCACTGTGGTTCTCAAAGGAGATGGCTAAGGCAGTAAAGGAGGAAAAAACAGTTTTCAAAAAGTACAAGGAGATCCAAACAGAGGCAGACAGGGAGCTATAGCTAGAGAAACAAGGGAAAGAAGGAAGGAAGGTATGGGCAACAAAGGTTCAAACTGAGGAAAGGCTAACCCAGGAGGTCAAGAATGGAGATAAGACTTTCTTCAGGTTCATGAGCAAATACAGGAAGATAAGGGGTGGTATATTGAAGATTAGACGATCAGGAGAGGGGCCATGCAGGAAGACAAAGAGAAAGCCAACATTTAAAACAAACGTTTCTGCTCGATATTCACAGTAGAATGGGAAAGGGCCAATATGCAGTAACAGACACTGGGTCGAGATGGATGGACACAAGTCCATTTACAGAAGAGAGAGTGTCCACCGTGGATTGAAAACCCTAAGGGAAAAAGGCAATTATGCCAGAAGGGATCCACCCAAGGGTACTTAAGGTGCTTAGCACAGTACTAGTCAACCCTCTGGCAACACTATTTAGCACCTTTTGAGATGGGGGGTGGTTCCAGAGGAATGGAGGAGAGCCGATGTGCTCCCTCTGCACAAGAGCAACAGCAGGGAGGAGGCCAGCAATTACAAACCAGTCAGTCTCACGTCACTAGTGGGGAAGTTAATGGAGTCCCTGCTGAAGGAGAGACTGACGGAGTACCTGCAGACATATGGGCTGCAAGACCACTGGCAGCATTGCTTCACGGAGAGGAAGGTCATGTCAGGCAAATCTTATAGATTTCTTTGACTGGGTAACTAGATTAGTGTATATGGGGAGGGCAGTGGATGCTATGGAACTTGAAGGGTGGAAATTTAAGAGGGGATTTGAGAAAATAATTCTTCACAGGAAGGGCAGTAGATGCCCAGAACAGCCTCCCAAAAGAGGTGGTAGTGGCAAAGACAGTGGGGAGATTCAAGGATATGTGGGATAGACAAATGGGTATTTTAAACAGAAGTAAGGGAAGGAAGGAGGGAAGGAGGGAGGGACACCTGTGGCCAAACAGAGTCTGGGGTGTAGTATTAGGCATGGTAAATAGGGCAGACTAGATGGGACAGCTGGTGCTTTTCTGCCTGCATTTTCTATGTTTCTCAGTTTTATACGTTGCACAAAATCAAACAATTCTAAGATGATTTCTTGAATCTGTATTTTGGTTTATTCATCAGCTACAGTTTTGCTGACTAAAAATGAATCAATTTAAGCAAACATATGTTAGAAAAAGAAATGTAATTTAGTTAGAGGTTAATGTACTGCATGTAGCCTTGCACAGGAAGGGTTTATACTTTTTACTGTAGAAAGACCCATTTAGATATCATGTCAGCTATGGCAATTCACAGTCTGATCCATCGGGACAAGCTGAATTTGGAAGTTGCCTGCATACCTCTCAACCTCTTAGCATTAAAATGTGTAGCACTGGCCTTTAAAATATGGAGTAAATGGCCAGAATTCATAGCACATGTTTAAAGGCTAGTAAGTTATAGAATACTGGATACTATGGGGACCCATATTCAGAGGTGGGAGGCAGCACCGCGCAAGTGCTGAGCAAAAAAAGTGTGCAGGCACAGAAAATGGAGATATTTAGACATAGCGTGTGCTGCAGTGACCACACAATGCACACTGAATATCGCAATAGTGCACACTGGTGCAGTGGAACATGTGCGGTGCACATAGCCAGTTCTGAATATGGGACAACTGCGCATGAAGGGCTAGGGGTCAGATGCACAAACAGTGGCTGCTGCGCACTGCACGTGTGCATGGAAGCCCATGGATGGCACAACAGCATGACAGCCCAGGACCAAAAGGGCCTGACATAAGGACTGCAAGGGGACAGCCTTGCATACCATACAGACATGTACAGGCATGTGTATGGCTATGAACATCACCCACGGTAGACACACACAATACTACAGACAGGGGAGCACAACAGTGGCCATGACCCATGGATAGCAGAGATGAGGGAGTACAGTGGACACTGCAATATACATGCCAACATGTCGTAAGGGCAATTGTGTTACCAGGACACTACCAAAATGACACGGAGACTGGGTGCACACACATGGGGTGCACCCCAATGATGTCATGCCTAGATAGCTACTGCAGGACACATGGACATGGGTATGTAGGGGTGCATGCTGCAGGCAGTGGTTTCCACAGTGTGTGGCCAGGTCACCCACAGTGATCTGGCAGGATGAACATGCCAGATGGATGTGCCTCAGACCAATCGTGCAACCTGTGTAGGTGAGCACAGGGAAACACACAGTTGAGCCCCCCTGTAGGGCACAGGAAGCAGTGGGGGATTTGAGGTCACCATCCTTTCCTTCATCTGAGGACATATAGATGGGGGGCACAGGGGATAACCACCAGGGAAAAAACGTTAGTAAATAACACACTGCACACAGCTATGTGAAATATGAAAAAATATGTATTGAAATATTTAAAGCAGAAAATGTAACAAAAATAACAGTAAAAATGGTAGAAAAAATACAACAACAATAATAACAAGAACAACAACAATATAACTACCAACCTGAACTGCACTACAGGATAGGTAATGGGGTGGGGCTGATAGCGGACAAGTGTGAAAGGGGAGGAACTATTTACAAAGAAGGGATGGGGAGAGTGGTGGGAGAGTGAGGTAAAAAAGGGTGGGGCCACAAACTACACAGGCTGGCATGCATCATGGAGTGCCAGGGGGTGGAGGTGGGGCCTGCAGGTAGCGTATGGCCAAAAGTTCGCTCCTGATGTTAACCAGTGTGCCAGAGACACCTCTGTGGACATGCAGGATGTGGCATACAGCCTGGAGTATTGTGCCCTGCTGTCTGTAGATGGTCCGCAGCAGTCTTGAAGTTCCAGGACAGACCCTCCATCTGTGCATGTCACCTTCTGGCTGGACCCAACCTAAGGAAGAAAACCACAACTCAGTACAGCAGCAGTGCCAATGGGGTGATGTGTATGTACAAATAACCCCAACCCCAACCCTAAGCCTATAACAACGGGTGCGATGTGTAGCCCTGCATATGTGGTGTGCTACCCATAGACTGTGTCACAGTGCTGCATGCAACAGTGGCCACATATGTGCAGTGGACATGTGTCCCAAGAGGCACTAGACATGTGTTGTGGGTGTGACATCATTCTAGGCCACTGTAGGATGTGCAGGCCACAATGCACAGTGCCATGGTGTGGAGAAGTACATGCCCGTGTGGTGATTGTGCATTAGCTGCAGTTACAGTACATCGTCCAATGGCAGGTGTGGATGCGGGACAGTCATTGGTACCAGGCCTATGGGAGAGGGTGGCTGCAGCCCCTCCCCACAGTTGGCCATGACTGCCCACAGTGGCCTCTAATGCAAACAAGGATGGATGGGATGCAGCATGGACCCATGTTGGGAAAAAACATCACCCCCAACCCACAAATACACCCAAAGTCAGGCTGCACTGGGGACAGCTGTACATAAGATAATGCAGGGGTTGAAGTTGGCACTGGCCTGCTAGCCAAATGCTGGGAGATTTAGTACCAGACCGGTAAGATCACCCATTAACTAGCCCTGCAGACCTGTAGTGGACAAGGTAAACAATTCAGTAGGTACATCAGATAGCCTATTGAAAATGTCCGTGGGTCCAGTGGATATTCCCAATGACTAGCCCTGCCAGCTAATGGATGCATGATTAAATAGGAGCCCTGCAATATAAATGTGTTGCAGCACAGGGCCCTGATACACACAGACCACATGGTGCAGAGGTGTCTGCACATGACCATAGCACATACCCATGTGCCCACTACAGAGACTGCACAGTGGGGCTGACACCTGTCACTGGGTACATCTGGCACATCAACTGACAGAGCAGGCCTACACACACTGTGTATGGCAGCAGAAAATGCACAGCCCCATGGCAGTGGTAACATGCACAACCGCATGGCACAAATGCCACCCTGCAAAACAGTTGAGGATGTGCATACAGACAGTCACATGTGTGAGCGTGTAGCATTGGAGCAGGAGCTGGACATTGCCGTCAATGTGCAATAGAGTCAGGCAGCACATTGACATGGAGTGTGTAGGCTATCTGGAGTGACTGTCAGGAAACCGCCAATGGCAACACATGGTCAACAGCAACATACATGCCTACAAGCACATGGGACGCATGCCCAAAGGTGTGTACTGTGGCAACACATCCCCCATTGGCAGATGTGAGAAGATCATGCCTGCCCACCCCCTGCCATGGGTGTTGCAGATGCACTGGATGGCTACACAATGTTGCACACACAAGTGGTGGCTATGGGCATACCATTATCCAGGGGTATCACATCTGGGCACAACACACTAACATACCATGAAACCCAAACAACGTACAGGCCGAGTATAAGGTCACAGCACCAGAACAATGTGGTCCAAATCAATGTGAGGGTGATATCTGAGAGTGTTGAGGACATGTCCACTGGATGACAGTGACATACCGTTTACATTTAGTGAACACCAAATGGGGCTGGAATAGTTTTGCAGGGGCACATACATTAATGTGACAACACACTTGGAAGACATGCACAACAGGTTGCAACAGGTGCATGGGTGTGTTGGGACATCACACGGGCACATACCTACAACAGTGCAACTGGTGTTCTCTCTAAGAGGTCTAACACAATGGACTATGCAGAGGCCCCTGAAGCTGAAAGCGGCATGGACTCGAGCCACCATATACCCCAACCATCCCAAGGGCTGGATGGGAGGGCCTGCTGGACCTGTCCATGCCGCGGGCTATCACTCACCATGGCAGATGTGGTGGCCACATGACTACCCCACCACTACCCCTATGGGAAAGTGTGTAGACAGACCAAGTGTTGACCACATGCAGTGTGACAGGGACACACAGGGTGCTACATGTTCTGCATAGTGTGCCTGCATGCACCATATGCAGGGTTGCCCTGCAGCGGATGCGTGTCCAACACAGAAATGGGCTACACAGCTGCACTGGGCATGCCAAGTGCCATATGGCAGGACTATAATGTGCACAGCACCCGAAGCATGGGATTAGACACGGGTCCCCTATGGTGGCTAACAGAGTGGGGAAGGCCACGATGCACAGGGTGGATGCACCACATCTGTAACTGCATTTTTTTTATCAATAAAATGTTATTGAGTCATTACAACAGTGCATTGAGAAACAAATCACAAACAAAACATTGAATTATCTTAATACAAAGACATAGAATATCAATAAAACTTTGATAAAGACAAACAATATTCATTAAGAGATTATCCTTAACTTTATGTAAAATTATTCATATTTTGAAAAGAACCTATACTAACCAACCAATAAATATTATTAGCTCATGCAATAAGGACAATAATACCTGTCCCTAGTTTGTTATATTCAGTAACTTAAAAATGAAATAGCTGATTATTTAAAACTACACATGACAATCGGGTACATGTTCAGTATTAATATAAACAATAGTTGGCCCAACACATATCCGGTTTCTCTCATCTAAGAGAAATCAACAACTTCATGTAAGTTGGGTCAGACTGAAATATATCACTTTAAAAACAAGTTTATCATATGATTATAATACCCTTAACATATGACATTTTTAATAACGAGGTATAGAAAGTAAAAATCTGAGGATAGCAATATAGTGAGAAAGAGTGGTGTTTGGAAAACTGAATGCTTATTTGACTTGTATAATTAAAAAATATTCTTAAGTATTACTCAACAAAGTGTTATTTAATTATTTTAGCAGTCTGACCTTAGATGAACCATCTCATATATTCCCATATGGGTTAAGAATAAGTGCTTTATTTTTTATCTGTCATGCATGATGTTATTATTGACTCCACCTATTCCCACTAGACCCGTTTGTTTCTCAAGAGTAAATAGCCTATATAAGTTATCAAATTTGCTTTCAAATTTGTGGCTAATACCTCTGAGTTGTAAAGCAAGTGTCTCTGTTCTGAGAAAATCTCTATAAAATTATTCTTCCACTCACTGAAGGAACAGCGTTTTTCATCCATCCAACTTTTAAGGATAGATATTCTGACTGAGACCCCTATAATGAGAAGCGAATGTTTTTGTTCTGTTGACCATACCCTATCTTCTGCAAAGTGTCCTAAAATACAAGTTTCAAAGTTGGTGCCTCTGCTGCGGCAAGCAACCTGGTGGGTCCCCTCTGTCCGCTGGCTGCCTCCTCACTGTACTGCCCGCCGATCACTAGACCAAAGCTTCACCCTTGACATGGGTGTCTCTGCTGCTGCAAGCAGCCCGGCGTGTCCCCTCTGTCCACCGGCTGCCTCCTAGCTGTACTACCCACCGATCACCAGACTGAAGGTATGCTGCTGAAACTTCTGGCATCTCCACGCCAACTGGACGGAACCATCGGCTCTGCCTGCTGATTGGCTGCTCCACTTTTTAAATTCTTTGCTACTCCTTCTCCTTTTGGACTTTAAGCTAATCTTATTAACTGATTCTAGTACTGGTTAAGTTTCTCCAAATTGCCCTGTGAATGATAACTGAAATGTGAATCTAAGCCTGTTTACAGCAGTTTTGCACTTCAAGGGTTGTTTGAAGTGCAAGATCCTTTAGAGTGCAGGTTGTTTAGGTTTTAAAGTATTACACTTCTCTGTGTAGAGCAGGTTTCATTTGTGCCACAGTTGTAAACTATGCCCTGCAAATAATCCCATTTTTGTTTCACTTTCTCTGCTTCCTGCTTGAAATTTTGCCCACCCTACTCCCCACCCCCAGCCTTTATTATATACTCTCCCTCCCACCTCGGCACTGCCCCAGGCAATCTTCATCCTCCCCTCTCACTAATATTGCAACTCCCCTTAAAGATACAGAATGCAGTTATAGGGCCCAATACTTGTTGGTGTTAATCTTAACTCTTTAACTTGGAAGACACCACACTGAACTATAAACCAGCCTAATTTCTTCCCATTCTAAAGACGTCCCTGTGTATACTCACTTTCTACTCTCGGAAGACACCACACTGAACTTTAAACCAGCCTAATTTTCTTACAACTGAAGGAATAGGTGTATCTCACTGACCTGCAGACACAGCTATATTAATTCATTCATTATGTCACTCATGCCTATTTCTCTGCTGGTTACCATCACTAGCTATCCCATCCACTGGTCGCCTGAGCTGCCCAGTCCTGTTTCTAACCCTAGTACTGTCCCTCCCCCACCTCTGTCTATCACCACCCACCCCTGGTACCACCCCATTGCAATCTCCTCTTACTTCCTCCATCCACTCCTCCCTCAGTCTCTCCACCCACAGGTCCCCACCCCACCCCCCACCTGCTCACACGCCATGGTCGTCACGAATCCCTGATTCCCCCTGGCCCCCTCTACCTTGCCATTCCTGCCCTCTGCAGTCTCCCAGTCCTCTGCTCCCTACCCTCCAAACCACCTACCACCTCCTGGGAATCCGATAAGTCCCCACCTAGCCTTGAGCAGGGTAATCACTCGTCTCCTCTTATTGTCAGGTAACATCCGCCCAACCCTGAACCATGCTCCACCAGTCCATCCCTTGCCCCACCATCAGGAGGTCTTCATATAGCCTCCATGAGTATTTGTAGCCTTCTGAAGAAATCCGCAGCCCTTCAATGCTGGGTCCAGTAGCACCAACCTGACATCCTAGCTCTGGTGGAAACCTGCTCTCAGAACTCCACCCTTAACTCCTTCGTTGCCCTCCCGGTATACTCTTTTAGGGAGGATAGAGTTGGTAAACAGGGTGAGGTTGTGCCATATATGAGGAGACTCCTTGCTGGGTCATGCCCTAACCCCCTCCTGGATCATTCTGCCCAAGCTATTACCCTCAAAACCACCCCTGACCTTGCCAGGGTCCCCTGTACATCACGGCTGCCTACATTCGCCCACGACATCAGGCTGCTGCCATCCTCTCCTATTGAATACCTATCTAATCTCCCCACAAATTGGAGCAGATCCTGCTGGGGGACTTCAACACTAACTGGCTTGCCATGTCTGCCAATCATACCAAGGACACTTTCACAGCCCTGGACCTAACTCAGCTGGTAACACAACCCACCAGACACAATTCCTCAAATGGAACTCAGACATTGCTGGACATCATCCTCTGAAACTGCCCCCACAAAATTGCTGACATTCAAGTCCTCCCAAACTCACTAAGTGACCACTGTCCAATCAGCCTCTCCTGGTCCTGTCGAATCCCAAAACCCATGCCAAAGGTGGAATTCTGCCAACATATCCACCCTGGATGCCTTAACAAATTCAGGCAGCATCTTGCCCTCTGGGACTGGTCACCCATAAACTCTGCCCACAGTATTGATGATGCACTCGACTTCTTCTCTCGCTCCTTTACCACGGCCTGCGACATGGTCCCCCCCCTCAACCAAGACACTCACCAAAAAATGTAATACCCCCCCAGATCACTCCTTCCTCCTCAAACAACTGAAACACAGACATAATATGTGTCATAAAGCCATCTCCTCTGGTAACCGGCAGATCGACAGGCCTTCAATGCCGAGCACAACAAATGCACTTGGACCATTCGTAAGGCCAAGACTCACTACTATAGATCAATGCTAGCCTCATCCTGAGGGTCTGCCCATAATTTCTGGGACAACATCAAAGAACTAAATGGGAAGTGCCATACCCCCCACCATCTCTACTAAACATCAATGGCACTCTCTCTCCATAGACCCCCAATGTATCGCTGACTGCCTCAACACTACTTTCACCGACCTCAGCTTGGTCCTCCCAGCAACTTTTGACCCAATTGCCCCCTCCCTCAACTTCCTTCCACCTTTGTACCATCTCACTGCAGGAAGCCCAGCGATCCTAGTTAAAGCCCTGAATGCCACCAGCCCTAGCAATGACCCACTTGACCTATAGCTCCTCTGACTGGCCTTTGACGTGATGCTCCCACTACTCACTGCCCTGCTCAATCACTTCCTATGCCCTGGCCAATTTCCCCAGGCCTGGAAAACAGCAGTCATCACTCCCATCCATAAAAGCAGTGACAGCTCCTCCCCAAGCAACTATTGATCTATTTCTATTCCCCCCCCATCTCAAAAGCCCTAGAAAAAATAGTGGCAAACCAACTTGCCAACTACCTTGCGACTCACAATATACTCTGCCGGGAGCAACATGGCTTCAGGTCGGGCCATAGTACTACCATCACTCTCTTTGAGTTCTCTACCTTCCTACACTCTGCCCTGGACAAAGGTCATCTTGCGGGTGCCATTTTCATTGACCTGTCAAAGACCTTTGACATGGTCAATCACTCACTACTGCTGGACATCCTTCTGTAATCTGGTCTCTCCCAAGGACCCGTTGACTGGTTCACTAGCTATTTAACTGCCAGATTCCAATGTGTCAAACTTAACAGCACTCTCTCCAGCTCCCACCCAGTCCACTCTGGGGTCCCTCAGGGCTCCATTCTTGGTCCTCTTCTTTTCAGCCTTTATCTCAACTCCTTCCCCAGCTTCTACCCCAGAAAGATCCTTCTCCATGCTGATAATGCGGTCCATCTTCCCTCCAACACTCCTTCAATCGGATCGAGTGCTAGTTCACGGATAGAAAACTGGTCACCAACCTAAAAAAACAAACAAATCAATGCTCTTTGCCCACTACCAAAGCAAACATAAAGACTAGCCCCTACAGTTCTCCTCCAGCTCTCTCCATCCCCAGAACAAGTATTCTCCTACAAATACCTGGGCATCCACTTGACTCTGCCCTCTCATTCCAACCACCACATCAGTACCCTCACAATGGCCACCAATTCACAAATTGATCTCCTCTCGGCAACAAGGACTGCCTTCCACCTGAAGCACTCAGATTAGCCATCACCTCATCGGTCCTCTCTTTAGTCGACTACAGCCTGCTCATCCATAGCACAGCTAAAAAAAAGCCCTCAGCAAAATTAAATTGTCCATAAACAAGGCCTGTAGACTCCTGACCGGCGCTGAACACCGCATCCATTCCTGCACAATTTACTTCCTCGCAAATGTGCTTAATTTTGAAGAGAGGCTCAAATACCAGTCCTGCCTCATGGCCAAAAAAATATTCCTTCGTCTCACTCCTCCAGGTGTCACCTCTGCTCTTCTCCCAGCCATTCCCTCAGTCAATACCCGCAGTGCCTCCAAATCCTCTCTCATAGTCCCTAAGGTCAGAACCTCCCTAGCTCAATGGACATTCGGCTACAGGTGCCCAACCTGGTTCAACTCTCTACCCACTTCAGTAACTAGTCTGCCCAAGCAAGGACTATTTAAAGAGGCCCTCAGGAATCATATACTCTCGACTCGCTCTTGCATGTATACCTCCTGGTGAACCCAAGTCTACTGGGCCCCTCCTCTGTCACGACTCCGAGTCTATGACAATGCCTTCCTAGCCAGCTTAATCAGCCCTCAGTCTCAAAATTGGTCAACTGGCAAGTTTGACAAGTGTCCTTAGCTACATCAATGTATAGGCCTGTAACCCCACCTGTACACAATTTGTAACAGTTCTTAAAATCCTGCTGTGTTCCTACTATATTTGTACCCTGTACCCCTGTATTGTTTATGTCTACAAGGAATAGTCATATGTAATTGACTGTACTTCTCTGTAACTCTAATGTGGAGCCTTTGGAAACAAGTCCCTGACTCAAAGGGTTGTAATTCTGATTATTACAATAAATAAATATATAAATAAATAGTATATATTTGGTAATGAGTGGCATTCCTTACATACATTTTCCCACAAATCCTTTGAGTGTGCCCAGAAAATATGCACTAATGTACTTTCTGCTTGATTGCATTTATTACAATTGGGATCACGAGTTAGGCCTATCTTATGCATAAGCACTGGTGTGAAAAATAACCTATGGAGCGTTTTAAAATGTGTTAACCTTAAATTTACAGCAGAAAATGTTTTGGATGACAATGACCAAATATTCTTCTATTTCCAATCATGTGTACTTACATCCAGTTCTATTGATCACCTTCTTGCAGGCTCAGGGATCATTCCTCTACAACAATCTAGGATTAAATTATAAAGGTTAAAACAGTACCAGTATGCACGTGACTAGAAATCCAATTATGCTTATGATTAGGAATGCAATCAACTTGAATTGCTTCTATTATTATGTGTTTGAGTTTTGCATAATATACTGAATCAAAACTGTTATTTTATAGATATGTTTAACAGCGTAGTCTGATAAAAATGTGTTTGCTTTAACTAAATCTTGAACCCTATTTATTCCTTTTTGTGCCCATACAGTATTAATTAAGGCTCTATCATTTTCCAAGAAGTTTTTATTACCCCATATTGGTTAAAGCTTAGAGTTTACTGTGTCCAGATTCATACTAGTTTTTACATATCTTACGATCTTGCACGTATCAGTTAATATTCTGGATCCTGTCAGTTTCAGATTTTTTGCAAATAATATAGAATTAAGGGATGTCCCCTGTCTCTCCACCATTTCCTTCTCTAGCTGCACCCACTCTGGTATATATCCACTAATTCCCTTTGTCACATTCCACTTTGTGATTTGAGATAGCCTTACTGACAGGTAGTAGAAAAATAAATCCGGGCTTTCAGACCACCATTGATTTTATTTCTACTTAATTTCTGATATGCTAGTCAAATTTATTTGTACCCCCAAATGAATCTTGATAGGTCCGAATTAAGTTTCTCAGCCCAACTCTTATTTATATGATTCGGTATCATCATAAAGACATTATAAAATTCTGGGCAAAATATTCATTTTTATTGCATCCAACCTTCCCCGTTGACCCAGCGGTAACTTGTTCCAATTAGCAAGAGAGTTCGTAATTTTATTCTTTGTTTCATCTAAGTTTACTTTTATTGTTTTTGCAACCATTTTGCAGATTTTAATACCTAAATAGTCTATATTGTAAATGGGGATTTTTTTTCTCCAATCAGATTAACCTGTATAAAAAAATATTGTTCTGTGCCCAAGTAAATCCATAACTCGATATTACTTCTTTATTACAGTATCCATTTAGGGGCAAAAAATATGACTCAGATGCATTTGGCTTGTATCCTGAAAATGTACTAAAGTCATTAAGTATTTTCAAGATTTGAGGAAAAGACTGCTCTGGATTTGATAGTGTAATCAGAAGGCCATCAACGTACACTGAAGTACGCAAATCTACGTTATGGGATTGTATTCCCTTAATAATGCTATCATCATTTAATTTTCTTATCAATGGGTCTATTGTTAAATTGAAAAGTAGTGGGGACAATGGACAACCCTGCCTAGTACCTCTATATAGTTTAAAATATGGGGATGGTATTCGTTAGTGATCACAGATGAAGAGGAGTTGTTATAAAGTGTTTTAACCCATTTGGTAAAATTCTCTGGAAACTGATAACAGTCTAATAAATGTGTGGCCAGATAATCCTATCAAATGCCTTTTTCTGCATCTAAAGCCAGTAGCCCACATGGATTTTTGTCTTATTAGCATGATCCAGAATATGAACAGTTTTCTGGTGTTATCTGTGGAGGACGTTCTTCATAAAACCAGTTTGCTGTGTAGAAATTAAGTAGGCCAAGACTCCTTCCAATCTGCTAGACAAGATCTTAGTCAACATTTTAATAACTGTATTTATTAAAGAAATTGCTCTATAACTATCACATTGAAGTGGGTCCCTGCCTGTTTTTTGAAATTGTATCATGATCCCTCTAGTTTGATCAGTTGATAAATTCCCTTTATCCATTGCTTCATTAAACACATCTTTTAGAAATGGGGCAAGTTTATCAACATATGTAAGATAAAAGTTGGCCGAGTACCTGTCAGGACCTGGGGTTTTGTTTTCTTTAACATTTTAATAGCCTTTTTAATTTCTTGTTCAGAGATACTTGCTCCTAGCATATCCAGATCTTGTATTTTGACCTTAGGAATAAATCGGCCATCACAAAATCTTCGTACATTTAACTCTGTGTTAATCTGTTCTGCCCCATACACTTCTTTGTAGAAATTATAAAATTTCTCATTTATTTGTTTATGTTTTAGAGATATTACAGAACCTGTTATCATCTGTGTGAGGCCTTTCGGCACCATGCAATTCTGCTTAAAGTTGGACCAGCATAACATTCTGTGGTGATTTGCATATGCGCCCATGATGCTTTGCATGGTGGGGCATGTGTGATTTTGTATTTTCTTGAAAGTTGGCTTCCCGCCAAATGCCCTTTAGGGTAACCCTTGCCTCAGTGTTTGCGCACAGAGGTTCTTTTGTCTATTACCAGAACGTCTGTTTTAATTGCTGTGATGCTAGTGGTTGTGGAATTTTGTTTTAACCTTATTGATAGTAGTTTTGTCGCTCTTGGTCCTGAATCTACATAATTAATTTTGGACATCCTGATAGCAAAGTCCACTTCTGAGCTAATTAAATCATTATATTTTGTTTTCAGGTTGGACCAGGATTTCCAATTTTCGTCTGAGGCTTCCCTATACAGTTTTTCTGCATTGACTCTATTTGCTGCAACAGTTGTACCATGGACATCTCTTTTTGTTTTTGCCCTCAAGCTAATAAGATCTCCCCTCAAGCAACACTTTAAGGCATCCAAATATTTGCCTATGTGGATTCCCATTGTTATTTATGTTAATAAAATCATTTATCTTGGTAATGATTCTCGTTTTGAGTCTGTTTCATTTATGAGAAGTCATTTACCTTCCACCTCTTGCTACTCTCATCGATTAATTGCTTATTAAAGATAACTATCATTGGAGAGTGATCCAAAATAACAGTTTGTTTAATTACTGTGTAGTTTACCCTCTTAATAAATTCTTTCTAGACCAATGTATAGTCAAGCCTAGACCTGATCTGTGGCATTGAGACCACTAGGTGTATTCTTTCACATCTGGATGTAGCAACCTCCAAACATCAATTAGTTTGGTATTGGACAATAGGGCGTCCAATTCTCTGTCCACTTTGGATTTATACAACCTTATATTGGATCTGTCTAGAGTGAGATCAGTGATAACATTTAGGTCTCCCCCTACTATAACAGTTGTATGGTTATATCTCTGTAGTAGTTTAAACACATTTTCAAAAATGAAATGAAATGATCTGGGGGCGGTAGGACCTCATATACATACTTCTCAACTGTCTCTGATTTTCAGGGATGTCCCTGATTTTGCCTCAAAATTTTACTCTGTCCCTCCTAAAATTTGTGTTTCCTTGGCTAAACACTGGAAATTGTAGCACAAAATAATATCAAGCATTAAAGTTACAGACTTGTTCTTCTTTAGAAAATGCATTCTGCAGTAAGCCCCATATTCTACCAGCTTTCTGGGTGGATATCTCTAATTTTGAAGATGTGTCCTTGATTTTGGTCCTTAGTCCCTGATGTTTTAAGCCTTGTCCCTGATTTGTGAGGCAGGAGGTTGAGAGGTATGCTCATATATGCTAACAAAGGTGAAATATTCTTTCTCTATTTTCCCATTCAAAATCAGGAAGTATCCATCAACATCTGCTACCTGATTTTCTAAATGAAAAAATACATTTCTTGCAGTGACAGTGAGTACACCTGCCTTTTTTGAGCTATTTCCAGTCCATAGACCTGCCCTATATTTTCCCTCTGCATCAGGTTTAGTGTTCTTCTTTTAAATGTGTTTTCTTGTAGAAACGCAATTGAGGCATCTCATTTTCTAAGATGACTTATTACTGAATATCTTTTAAGTTTATGATTTAAACCTCTGATATTCTAGGTGATCATAGTGAAGTCATTGTTAACTGGCATCATAAAGTGACTTGTAGTTCACGGAAATTATTAATCTGTTCTTTAAGTGCCAGTGTTTAGTTAAATGACCAGATACAAGTTTCAAACTGGCTAAATAGGTCAGCATATTATAATAATGTTTTCTAGATTCAAAACACCAATTATTATTCTGTATTATATAAAGCCTGTGTGATTCAGTTTTCCCAAGATAAGAAAAAAAAAAGATGTAGACAAGACAGGTATCTGAAGTAAAAGTAAAATGTACTTCAAAAGGAAGATTCTTATAGAGAGCTCCTTTGTATTTAACCCCACACCCTCGCCCCTTACCATTCCTTCTAGACATTCCCAAATATTAGGTGATAACACCAGCCTACCAGGCCCCTTTAAATCCCCAGGATCTAAAATCCAAATATATACTGTTACTAGGTTTAACCAATATAACTGAGTTAAATTAAACTAATGTATATATATTAAATAAGTTGTTGTTCAAAGGAAAAGGAAAATTCCTATTGACAAATAGCCATCTAAAAAGTTTCATACTCTGTAAAGATAAAATGTTAACCATACATTCAAATTAAAACCCCATTGCCTGTCTAGAATAAAATTAATATGGACTTCTGAAAAGGAAATTATGAGCGCTTGCTTTCTGCAGGATTATCTGCTGTCATACAGAATGTCTGAAAATCTATCCCCACAGTGTAATATTTTAAACTCATACCTTGAGTTGTAGTCTCCTTAGAACTTTCACTATATTAGCTATTATCATAAATGTATTTAGTATTACTATAGATTCTCTACAAATATTGCCTAGAATTTATCTTCCATCAGGCAGACAGAATGACAAGCAATACTAGAGAATGTAAGTTAAAATGTGGATCAGAGTGTGCTACATTTTTCAGGTCTGATTTCTTAAGACCTTGTTTGTTTTATACAGTAAGATCCACAACATTAACCCCACTACTAGAAATTACTAACCAAGAAAATAAATACCAATCAGAAGAAATGAATGTATGCAACCACCACATATTAGTCAAGTCATTACTCAGGTAGCTTTCCAATTAATCCTTGAAAATTATGCAAAGGTTTCACAATAGTACCTTTTCTTTTGACTTTGCTGCTGCAGCTGCATGTCTGACCCCAGTTCCAGTATTCTCAGAGTCTATTCATCACATGCGCACTCATGTCGGAGATGTGAAGCATCCACAATGGCACAAGGGGAGTTGGAAGACCCAGAGGAGTACAAGCAAAGCCGCTGAATAGAAAAATCAAAATGAGAAATCAAGATGGCTGCAATTAAAAATCCAGCTAAGATCACCGGACGGACGTGATCAGAGTTAGACTGAGATCTATAGGAACCATGCTAAATAGCTTGATGGTGCAAACTAGTGCATAGTCTACCACCTGTGCTCACAATTACAGTTTTCTACAAGCATAGAGTCTCCTATATGTAACAGAGCTGTTTACCTCGCAGCAATATTCATAAAAACAAGCTAAATAGGCTGTAACACCTCCACTTGTAACCTTGAATGGGTCTCACTAACCAAGACCCATCCATTAGCTAGAACCCCGAGCAGGCTATTCAGCGGTTCTCTGACATATATGGATATTAGTATACAGAGCATTAAAGTAGCTTGGCATTCAAACTGAACTGCACTGCAACCTAGATGTCCATGAATACAGTTATCCCAGCTCTGAAACAATTTTGGAGACCTATCTGAATAAAAACTCTACCCCTACCCAGAAGTGCTTTAGTTTTATTCCTAGTCCTCGCTCTTCCCAACATCACGCTGTGTGATCAACCACTACCCGAACAGCACCAAATTAATAGTAACTTTAAGCTGACAATGTAAAATTGTTGGCTGGGCCCATTACTTCCCTTAGATCTCCCTCCAGCCTCTAAACAAAATGGTTATTTAATCAAACATGTGCTGTACTCATTCAATTTAATTTTGAAAGTCAAAATTGGCCAAACTTAGGAAAGTCTACTTTAAGCCCCTTTTGTCTGCATCCAAGCCATAATATTCTTTAACTCCATTCTGTGCCCAGATCCTGAGTCTAGTGGGAAAGAACAAACCATATTTTAAGCCAGCTTCCTGAGTTTTTCTTTATTGGATAAAATGCATCTCTCTTTTTGATGGTTTCAGGAGGCAGGTCATTAAAGACATTTTATGTTGCATCCCTCAAATGACATTGTTGTTGTGTTTCTAAGTACCTTTTGAATATGAACCTTTGCTGAAAATCTAACAATTTAAGAATAAATTATGTGGTTTTCATCTCTACCAGGTTTTAGCTTGAGTGACCGATGTGTCCTTTCAATCATGTACCTTTTGTTGTCAGAGGGTGGTCCAGCTATACTTAGAAATAATCTGTTTGAGAACTCAATTGGGTTTGATCCTTCAATACCTTATTTTAACCCAAAGATCCTCAAGTTATTCCTTCTATTCCTACTTTCCATCTCCTCTAATTTCTCCTCTAACAACTTAATTTTTCTGCTGTTATGTACTCTCTCCGACTGTTCTTTGTTCGATACATCTTCAACACTGCTTATTCTAGTTTTTGCATCGGTAATTCTTCTCTTTTGTACTGCTAACTCCATTTTAAACACTTTCATATCCTCTGCCATGTTACCCAGGATTAGTTTCATGACTGCAAACTCCTGCATCATTATTTCAAAGTGTGCAACTGTAACAGGAGAATTTACTGCTCGTTTTTGTGCTCAGAGTGGTTCATATCAGAATGACCCAAATCACTGTCAGATTTGTACAAAGGTCTTTTCATTTGGCTACTTTCTGGCACCATCTCTATCAAATTCTCCCCTTCTGTACTCTCCATTATAGTCCCTTAAATAGGTGGAAAAATCTGTATGAATAGACCCCAGATTAAAATGAGCTAATATGTGACTTCTCCTTTAAGGGGATGTGTTGAAGAGTTTTAGTCCTACCTGTACACAGCCACAAGATGTCACCTTATTTCTTCAGTATGTAGCGTATTTGCAGACAAAGGTCAAGAATTACACTACTGGGATTTTTCTCTCATAGGTCAAAAGAGAGCAACTATCGATCATCATTTTAGCATTGCTGCTGCTGTGAGGATTATGACTTATGCGCGCCACTGTCCCTTTTCCGGATACTTAAGTACAGCTTATTCTGTTATGAGAGTGATAATTTTAACACTAAACACTAAAACCAGTTTATACCAAAGCAAATCATTATTTCCGAATAGCAAGCACCTCCATTAACAGTAATGGAGATAGGCCATGGTAGCAGTTGTGGAGCTCAGGTAGATGCGACTGTACCGCTTGGTAACATTCGATCGAAATCCATCTGTGACTGCATGACACAAACCCACAGGCGCTGAACACAAGAACACAGTGGATGCAGCACGGTGAAAGTGCAGCACATAATGGGTATGGCAATGTGTTTCACACATGCATACTCACATGACTGTCTTCGTGGCAACAAATGCGCCATACATTGCTGTCCAGCCCTCCTATGGCCTCACGGTGTGCCTGCTGGCCCATCTGGCCTATGCCCTGGCCTCTCGGTCTGCAATGACAACACAATGACAAAGACACATTCAGAGTCATGCATCACCACACATGTCCCCAACAGTCCACCTGAACTTTATTTTATTTATTTGAAAAGTTTCACCAGGAAAGGCACACTGAGCAATGGATTGCTCATCTCCTGGTGCATCCTGGGGGGGAGGGCGGAACATGAGGAAACACATACAACAAAATACATAGATGCCAGAGCAATACACAGTAACATTATGTACAATACAGCATTTGGAGGATATACAGGATGAAGTGCAGTGTCACAGGTTTACTGCATGACAAAAGGGATTAACTCCCATTGAAACTGCATTGTTTGCTGCAGTAACTCTACTGCAGAATTCTGCAGTGCTGCGCTTCATCCTGGTAGGCTTCACTGTAGATAAAGCAAACGCATCAATTAAACAGTAATCAGGTGAGAGTGACAGACAGGTGAGTCTAGAGGGAACAGCAGTGTACTATAAATAAATTTGTAGAAATGCAGAAAGATAAGCTAAAGATAAGGATGAAATAAGTGCTGGACATTGGAATTAATGAAAATCAGGGAGGTAGGAATTCTGCAGTGTGGGGATGTAGGATGGGGACAGGTATTGGGGTGGGGAGGGAGGATAGAACATGCTAGAAACAGAGCAGTTCGGTGAGAGGAAGTTGTGCAGGGATGAAGAGGGGTGTGGGGAGGATGAATGTCTAATTTGAGAAGGCAGTTGGTTCCAGAGTTGTGAGGCGGCACAAGAATGCGGACTGACCTGCTGAGGCAGCATCAAGCGGGGACTGCTAGAGTGCATGTATTTTGCGATCTGTGAATGTGAGAAGGGTGGAGGGATGTTAACAGAGGAGAATAGGTAAGGAGGAGAGAACCAAACCAAAATCTGAAATAAATTTGGCACAGTGAGTGAGGTACGGTTGTCTAGCGAGGGAAATGCCAGAGAATGATAGAGGCGCGAGTGATGGGTGGTGAGGGGAGAATCCAGAGCAAAGCGATAGAAGGAGTTGAAAAGGGTGTACAATCTGGATAAGGAGGACTTGGGAGCAGCACTAGACTACATTGCAGTAGTCAAAATGGGAGGATCATTTTCTGCACAAGTTCTCACCTTATCAGTAGAAATAAATGACTACGGTTCCTGTAAAGGCCTAACTTGGGCAAAATTTTTCAGGATGGCATCCACATGGGCAGAAAAGTTGAGGTGTTGGTTCAACCAAACCCCAAGGTATCTAAAGGAGGAGGTGTTCTCAAGTGTAGTCCCATCAAGGGGTGTGGAAAGAGGGCATAGTGGGAAGCCTAGAGGGTTTCTGCCTAGTGCCAAAGGTCATGAAGACAGTCTTCTTGGCATTCAGTAATAGTTGATGTGAGCCAAGCCAGAGTTGGACTTTGTCACAGTCTGCTTGGAGTCTGGTTGCTACATCAGTGTGAGACTGACCAGAGGTGAACAGGACAGTGTCATTGGCATACATATGGATAGAGGATGTGGTGCAGGCTGAGGGAAAGTCATTTAGGAATATAGAGAAAAGTATGGGGCCTAGCATGGAACCCTGCAGTATACCAGTGTTAACTGGGAGTGGGAGAGATATAGAGTCAGCACTTTTAACCGATCAAGACCTTCCAGCTAGATATGCACTGAACCAGTTTACAGCAGAGTGGCCTGCCAAAGTAAAGTTAGTTAGAAGGAGGGGCCGGGAAACGGTATTGAAGGCCTTAGCAAGTTTGATAAAGATGGCAGAAGTGATCTGGCCACTATCCATCCCTGAGAGGACAGAGTCAGTGAGCCTAACCAGGGAGGTGGTGGTGGAGTGGTCCTTTCCAGAACCCAGACTGGAAAGGTGTGAAAAAGGAGGATTCAGAGAGAAAGGCAGTAGTTTGGGAGAGGACCAAGTGTTCTTGTACCTTGGCCAGGATAGGGAGTACAGAAATAGGGGGTAGTTGCCTGGGGTAGAGGGATCACCTGCTTTTGGGTAGTGGAAGGACAATTGCATATTTCTAGGCATTTGGAACCAGTGGTTGAGAAAGATATGTTTAGTAGGTCTGCTAGCGGTGAGGAGATTGCAGGGCAGATAAGAATAAAAGTTTGAGATCAAGCCCATCTGGTGAGCTTCCTTTTGAGGGTTAATTGCAAGGAGGGCTGCTAAGGTTAGAGCAGGAGACATTTGAGAAAGAATGTCCCATACAGAGTTTGTTTTAGAGGGGCATGGGAGGAGGTGAGAGGAGGAAGGGAGATAGAAGGATGTGGCACAGGAAGTGAAGTAAGTGTTAAATTCCATGGTTACTGCAGGGGAATCCAAAATTAAGGAACCATTTATTTTAAGGAGAGGTGAGGGTGGTGTTGAAGGGGGAGAATAAGGCATGGACTACTTTCCAGAATTTTGATGGTTTATTTATGTTGGTCTGGAACGTAGTTTGGAAATATTCAGTCTTAGCCAGTCTGATAGCCTTAGTACAGGAGTTGTGAAGTCTTCGGTAAAGCTGGAGTGCACTCTGCATCTGGGAAGTTTTGTAAGCCTTCCAAGCTTGATCCCATGCACGTTGGCAGGCCAGCAATTCAGGGGTGACCCAGGGGAGGTGATTACCACATACCCTGGTGTGCCTGATGGGGGCATGAATTTTATTTATTGAAATTTTGGAATTACAAACTTTTGAGTCGAGGACTCCTTTGCAAAGAATGTTCCAGGCATGAAGGAAGCTAGTCCTGAAGCATTCTAGGGCTTCATCCACTGAGTTAGCTGTGAAGATGGATGACCAATCTGTGTTCTCAGGGTTGTGGAGGAGGGAGGAGAGGTCAAGGGATTTAAAGGATCTGGTTTGCAGGATTTTATGTGGGGCCTTGGGTCTATGGATTTTGTGGACCAGATAGATCATGTAATGGTCACTTAAGGAGTCAGGAAGAAGGCTGGACTGAATGACCCTATGTGAGTGGGAGTTGAGGACCCAGTAGATAAGGGAGTGATTTTGAATTTCGTGATTTAGCTGAGTTGGCTCCTGTATCAGTTGTGTTAGGTTTAGTGCTTCAATGTCATTTTGTGTTTTGCTAAGGGTAGTGGACAACCAGTTCAGATTGAAGTCGCCCATGACATAGAGTTCACCAGAAGAGGTAAGAGAGACTATGGTTTTTAGGAGATCTGTGGCTGTGGTAGAAGTTAGAGCCAGGGTGGCAGTAACGCCAGCAAAAATATGGGGCAGAGAATGGGAGGGAGATGATTTATAAGCACTTCATATGCTGAAAGTAGTGTGGTCAAAAGAATGTTAGTGTATTGAATAGAGGAGGAGATGTACATAAGCAGAATTTAACTCGGCAAAAAGTTTATCATACAGTTTTGTTATCATCTTCTGATGCTTTTGCAGCCATAGCTTGTGACAGCACAGGAAGATCAGGAGTTACTAAATAGAAATGAGGGACCCAAAACACAGTCAGAGGCAAGGCTGGCAGATTTTAGCAGTGCACAGAGCATCCTATTCTGCCATTCCCAAAGTTGCTCTACACAAAGACCTTACTTAGCCACTGAGGAGGAGGAGGAGTCCACCACTTCAGCTGAGTCACAGTGCTAATGATGGTCACCAGATGTTTGTGACAACAAATGGAGATTTGACTACAAACTTCCTAAGTGTTCTCACCACTGATGTCTTGGCATGCATCGCAGCAGTCATATGGTGCATGCCAAGTCCAGAGGCTGTAGCATGAGGTGCTGCAATCTCAGTCAACCACTCACCCCTCAATCCCGCCCCTGCCAATCATCCCTGGTGATCTATTGACCCCAACAGTTCTTTTTCAAAATCCCTGGTGTGCAGCAGAACCCCCATCTGTATCCCCACTTCCCTGCATGCTGCTTGCTTAGTTTGGTCCCTCACCAGTCTTGGTGCTCTATCGAGTCTGCAGGGAACCGTCGCATGCCAGTGC
Source organism: Neoceratodus forsteri (assembly GCA_016271365.2). Taxonomy (NCBI): domain Eukaryota; kingdom Metazoa; phylum Chordata; order Ceratodontiformes; family Ceratodontidae; genus Neoceratodus; species Neoceratodus forsteri. The sequence goes on from CM057453.1 coordinate 762,902,533, forward strand.
CACCTCTGTGGAACTACTTCTCACAGTCCTACAGGGGTCGGAGGTGCTGTTGCATGTGGCCAGATATTCAAGGGGCTGGGAAGTGTCTATGCATGGCACAGTGCTTCACCTGTATGCCAGCCTCTGCCCCTATGTGCCAGTGTGCAATGGCAGTGCAGGAAAAGGCCTGAGACCCGTTTGTGCATGGCAACAGTGGTATGGTATGTGGCAGCAATGCCAATGAAACTGTGCCAAGGAACACATTCTTCACAGGCAGGGCAGAAAAACAAGAAGGGTGAGCCTAAGAAGAATGGCCTGAAAACTATGAGCTAACTGAAATACAAGCCCAGTTATTTGCTAAGCACATCTAAAGAGATGTACAGTCAGTTTCCAAGCAGTCCATTAAAAGGTAAGCCTACAGAATCTCTTGAAAGTGTAACCCCCCCCACCGGCCTCCCCTTGTTTAACTAGTAGGGCTTCTCCTCTCACCAAAACATCTAGGGGTAAAAAAAGGGGTGGGGTTTACATTTGCAAAGAAGTTTTAAAAAACCACCAAAGCCACCATATACAGGGTGGATTAGCTGTTATACAAAACAGACAACCAAGTGTGGCAACTACCTGGTAGGGACCAATTGCCATGGCCAACAACCCGGGTCCCTGGGAGAAAACGTTTGCTCAGGGCTACGCTAGGTTTGCACTTCTGGGCAGGGGCACCCAAGTCATTCCAAACACAAGGAAGCAATAACATTACTGTCCAAACCAGGTTTGGATTCTAGAGTGTGGCTTTTATTCGCTTAACAGAGTAGGAATAATCACAAAGCGGAGATGGACTCCCATAGGGCTACACACACTGGTAATGCAGATTACTGAGGTAGAGACATTCTTGAATTCCCATTTAGCATAGGATGAAGAAAACACACACTGGTGAACACACTGGTTCCTACTGAAATTGGCACATCCGCCAGGTACTGGTACATTTTTCCATCGACTAGGCACATAGAACCAGTACTAGGACACTTTCCATATTTCATGAGGAATGAAGTGGTACACGATCACAACGGAGCACATACTGGCTCAGGACTTTCAGAACCCACATACTGGGGTAAACTGAATGAAAACAACCCACATCTAGGGGTAAACTCTTTTCTCAGGCATTGGCCAATTGCACTGAAGAAAAAGTAATAGGTGCCCTTCAGAACCCGTGGAGGTAAACTGGTTACTCCAAACGGGGGGGTCTCCCACCTTTTATTTCCAGGCTTATACTCAGCCATTTATCTGGTTAATAATACCAAACAACGGTAGAAAACTGTAGATGTTGTCTCAAATGTATATCACACTTAACATACTACACACACACACACACACACACACACCCACAGAGGTGTCAGAAGTTAAAAGTTCTGTACATGGACAGTCACATATTGGACTCCAAATGTAGGCCGACACTTTTACAGAGAAACTCTTTGGTGACAAGGTCCCTTTGTCAGAGAAATCACCATACAGGAATTGCAGGTACTCCTGGGTTTACACAGAAAAACAAGGTATTCACAGAGCAGTTGTCACAGGGCAGCTTCAAAAATCCAGAAAGGACCAGGGGATTGATCCTGAATCCTAGAGTTTGCCCCATCCCTCCTGGGATGAGGCACAGGGAAAACCTCTGGCACAGGTCTCCACCACTTCTGAAAACTGAAACACTAGGATGAAAACTTAAAGAAAACAAACAGGTAGCTCTCTGACAGAGCTGACTGAGGAGCTGTCTAACACTGCAGTCTCCTCCTCCATTAGACTCTAGATCACTCTCCAGGAACACTCTAACCCACTCCCTAGTAGCTGCTGGCCAGTGTGACTTACGCTGCTGCGACAGTTCTAAATGACATCATCCCTCCAGAGCTCAGCTGAGACCGAGAACAGAGTGACAGAGTGAAACCCATTTAACTGGCATTTTACTAGCTGCCTTCCCTGCCCACCACTGATTCTAAGGTCCCGTTCACCCTACAGCACGGTAAGGAGAAACGTTTTTTTAAAACGAATTAAGCCTTACCGTGCTTCAGCGCTCACACTGTCCAATCCGTTTTTGGAACCATTTTGAATGAATCGTGCTGTCTAGTCAGACTTCTGCATTATACTGGGTCAGCATGGCATGGTGCACTAGCGTGTTTCAGCCAAACTGCTTACCAGCATGCAATGCGCCTGGCACAGGGCAGGGACAACACGGATCCACCGAACACGGAATCATGTTCGCACTGTGAGTAAAAACGATTTCCTCACTCAAACGTTTTAATGAACCGTGCTATAGCCTAGGTCTGATCAGGGTTTTAGCATGGTTCATTATAACGTGTCCCAAAGTGAGTTAGATGTGGACTCAAAAGGTGCTGGCACAGATCTGAAACGATTCAATGCCCCAGAACCATTTCAGACTGCACAGTGTGAACGGGGCCTAACTGGGATTCTAGTAACCCCTGGGAACAAGGGGTTACAAAAGGAATCAAGATAATTTCTTGGCAAGAAATAACACAAACATTCGTACAGTACTATAAATTAAGGAAATGGAAAGGTTACCCACACAGTAAGGTTTTTATAGTAGTAAGCTGACAGCCCTATAATATCAGTAAAGTGAGGTTATTCTTGGAATTGTTAAGGAGATGATAGAATTCTGCACCACAAATATCCCCATCTGCCCAACTACCCAAACTACCCAAGGGAATTGATTAAATTAGAACATGTTAGTTACACAAAATGTTTTTACACTGGTCCCGAGGCATGTTGTCACTATTCTGTGCAGACAGGGAACTCCGATACATAAGCTGTCAAACTCTCTAATTGTGGCTTGCCATGAATATGAATCAGTTAACCAATTTATCCCAGACACAACAGTGACCCCTTGCCCCACAAATGAAGATTTAACAATCAGTTAAAGTTCTCTGACTCCAGGAGCTTGGCACTGAGGCCACAAATAGAGTAATGAATGCCATCAGCGTCTAGCACAAATGTGTTCTAGGAGCCACACCTCAATCTAAAGGGTCACAAGATGAAAAGACAGGTAACAGAGGACAGAATTAATGTTCTGCACAGAATATAGGAGAACAGTAGAAACTGGCAGATAACAGCTGGTTCACAAAGAGTCAGCTGAAGATTAATTTATCATCCTTCATTTATGGATACTTCTGATGATGTGGACATTGTCGATCTTGCTGAAACATTCAGTTTGTCCCATGTTGAATTGAATGTTATTATATTTTAACAGGATAGGGTCACTAAGCAATCCTGTTTTCAATACTGTCCTTCTAAGGTAACAGCAGCAACATTGTACATAAAAATGGTTAAAAGAAAACAAAGATACATACAATGCAGTATAATTCAAGTACAATCACGTTTAAAATAATACCACTTTGAAATGTTTCTTAGTATCCCTTAAAAGATGTTAATTAAACTTCTGTATCAGTCTATGTACCTTTGGGAACTTTAAATATTTATTAATATGGACAACTGGGTAGTGTTTTTCCATACCAATGTTGTCTGGGTACAAGCAGCAACTATACAACAGAAAATAATTTTATAAGCCGGCCTGGTGGCACAGAGGGCAGAGGCGCTGGATGCCTCACCTCTCACCACACCGCCGACCCATGTTCAGGGAATAAGCACAGCACGCCAGGGGTCAGCCGGTGGGGGTTGAGAGTGGATGGAGCAGCCGACAGGCAGCCTCTCTCCCAGGTTGGGTGGTAGGCCTCGCTCTTGGCCGCCACCAAATGGAGGATTTATGGCAACGCCATGCATTTGGAAGGGTTCGCCTAGGCCAGGTGGGCGGATCGGAGCCGCCTTCGTGCCAGTCCGCATGAATGCCTCTACACACGTGCGCAGCCATGGATGGCTGAGGCTCCGGGAATAGTAAGGGAAGAAAAAGCGGACCCCTCCCCCCCCCAGAGGCAAGATGAGGACTGATCCCCCATAAGCTCTGCACTGGTGGCTGGGCACACGCCACAAGTCCTGTGGCGGAGAACATCAGGTGTAGAGAAAGTCCTGGGGTAGCTGGGTGATGGGGCTGGGGTGAGGTGGGGGAGCGGTTGAAAGGGGGAAGCTGGGGAAGAAGCAGCACAAAGTACATATATAAAAAAGAAAGAAAATACTTTTATAGTAGGTAAGCAAAGCGTTGAGGTTTACTGATGCAAAGCACCGGAGCTTAGTGCCATGCTGCTTAGTATGCTAATGTTTTGCACTTAAACTCCTGCTGTTTTGTCAGATACTACCTGATACCACTGGTCACTCCCATTTTTGGTCAGAGATATAGGTTACCATCCATTATACAATGGCAAGTAAATTTTCTGTCCTGTGATTGGTCAGTGGGTGCCTGGAACAGTGATGTTATTACACGATAACATCACTACCCTCACTACCCTGGGTTGTGACATCCTACCATGCCCCGTACTTTATAGCATTCAATCCCGGGGCTCACACATACTCCTTTTCTCCATCCACCTTCTCTACATCCCATTTTACCAACTCCTTTCTGTGCACCGTGCCCTCCTAGCCTTTCTCCCCCTACCTTCCTCCCTTCCCCCCCTACCTTCACCTCTACCTGCTGTATATTTTTATTTTTTTTTCTTCCGTTACTTCCTCCTGCAACCTTAGATAACCTGCTTTATCTTCCTATAGACACTTCTATGTATGTAAATACTGTGTAATCTGTACAATATCTGTATAATTCTATGTACATATGAACTCTTTTCTTCCTCTCTGTAAAGAGTATTATCTGTATTGCCTTGTAAATACCTGTGTTGACCTGTATATACAATTGTTCATGCTCCACCCAGGTCCATCTTGCAAATGAGCTTCTGCTCAATGATGAACGCCTGGTTAAATAAAGACTTGATTGATTGACTATATGAAGTCCAGACACATAGATGACCACATGACTGAAATCATACATCCCATCCACAAGTTGCTGTCACCAGAACGTCACTGTAAATGATTCCAGGACAGGACCGGACCGCTCTCCAAGGATATCACCGCCTCCAAACAGCAAGTCTACACTTCAAAATGTCATTTTCATGAAAGAAAATGACACAGAATCATAGACAATCACGTTCCTTATGTGAACTGCTTCAGCTTGCACCCCACCCGGAACACAGTGACAGTCCCGACACACACATCATATTTTTATTTCCACATTTTGTGTTTTCATCTCCAAGTACATGCCAGCAGTACTGGGAGAACCACAAGAAAAATAAACTCACCAACAGTCGGCTGCTTCTAAGCAAAGGGACGAGGCAGATGCAGGCAGCGACATGGCCTTACGTGTTCAAAATGCTGTTCACTGTTCCAGACTGCCTGAGTGCGCGACTCGCTCATCAGCGCTCCCCCACAGATCGTATTTGAAAAAAAACCTTTAACAGTCAATCTGCGCCCGCTATCAGGACAATCACGGAAACCGGCGCAAGTAAAGGACATGGGCTAGGCACAATGAAGTCTGAGTGTTGTGGGGGGGGGGTGGAAATGCATACAAAGACAGACACACAGAGCCTGACAGAAAGATGGAGGGGGGAAGGGATCATACGCCACCTACTGGGGACTACTTTTCTCATTGTTTCAACTTCTATACCTCCCATAGAAAAAAAGAATAGAAACTTAATAACCATTTTGTTTAAAGTATTTATTATTATTATTTTACAGCAAGCCATTGTATAATAACAATAAGGCACTCCAGGATGTGTGTTATTGTGTAATAACCTCACTCCTTGGGTGGTGGAAGCACTCGGCTTCGCCTTGTGCTTCAACCCACCCAAGGAGTGAGGTTATTACAAAATAACACACACTCTGTTGTGCCTTATTGCTTAAATAAAAAAGGTATAGATTTTCATAAGTTCAGATCAAATGGTTTGTATTCAGTCAAGCTATTCAATGTCTGTTCAGTGCTGGAGTCCTCAGCTGAGGAATGATAAGGACAGGCTGCAGATGGTGCAACACAAGGTAACCAAAATATTTCAGAACCAGCAGGGCAGATACGACAGGACCGACTGAAAGTACTGAACATATACTTGCTGGAGGCCAGGCAGGAGAGGACTGATATAACTGAGATACTGAAGCGCCAGAAATGAATGAACAGGGTGAACATCGAGGAACTATTCAGCAGGAGTAGCAGATCCAGCACATGGGAACATGAGTGGAAACTAGTGGCAGGGGCAAAGTATCAGGAAGGATGGAAGGAAGTTTTATTTTACAGAAAGGGTGGTTGAGCTGTGGAACAGTCTGCCGGCAGAGGTGGTGGGTGCCAAGACCATAAATGGTTTCAAGCACGGCCAGGACAGAGTGAAGGCTTACTGGTTACTCAGGGTGGCAGCAGTGAAACAGGAAGCATGGGGTGGATAGTGGGCTAAAGCCCTGTACCGACAAGAGGTGTTGGGGTATAACAGAGTGCAACAGACAGACTGGAGGAACCAAAGGGCTTTTCCTGCCATCACTGTCTGTGTTTCTAATGTCCAAATATGTGGTGTGTGGCCTTCACATAGCACAACACCTTCAGACAGTTGAAACTAAATATAACAATTTCAAACTTTTTTGAACAGAACTGACAAGGACTGCCTAATCACAATAAGTGTCTAATACTCTAGTATTGGATGGCAGTGTAATCGACATAGAAATGTGAAACAGATTACAGGTTCAAACCACAATTCAGCCAATCACAGTTGCTTTTGTTGACATAGAGACACTCTTGTTTTCTAAGTGACTGCACAACATTGGAGTATAAATTAAGACATCCACTTATGACTAAATAAGGAGGAAAAAGAGCTAAAATAAAATGTTTTGGAAAATATGAAATACTGGAATCATGGTGATTGTTTGGAAACCACTCTTTAACCCATAAGAGTGATACTGGGTGCCATGCAAGTAGTAAATTATACCAGAGTGTGGTTTAATTAAGCGATAAGGCATGACACAGGGTGCGTTATGGTAGGATAACAGCCCATCCCAGGTGGGTTGATGCACAAGGCGAAGCTAAGTGCTTCCGCCACCCAAGAAAGGATGTTAGCCCACCATAATGCACTCCCTGGAGTGCCTTACTGTGATTATGAAATGGGTCCTTTTTAGTAAACTGGATATGTTTTTTAAGCATATTTTTGCTGAGTTACTTTCAGCTGGGCTGCTGTGCTGGGATAACGGGCCAGCTGAAGGCACCTCTTGGCCAATCAGGAGCCAGCATTCTTTTGTCCCATCTCATAATGGACTCTAGTGCAAGCCTCAGGGGTTTAATGCACAAGATCAAAGGTCAAGTGTCTTTGCTGCCCAGAAAGTGCATTTCAAATCCTTTAAACCACCGTCTGAAGTGGTTTGCTGCACTTAAAAAATGGCTCAAACAGCCTGTGTGCAAACTGTGTACAAAACGGGTTTAACAAAATGGCAAACAGAGTTGTATGAGTGCAACAGAGCTGTGACGTTATGTTTTATAGTGTTAGAAAAATTAACTAGCATATTGTGGCAGCACAGCCTAGAGTTAGAGTAACGAGTTGTGAATGAGCTTGGTACATTCAGCAGACCTAGGTTTGATTCCCACAACCTCTACTTGCATACTGTGTGACTCTGAGCAAGTCACTTAACCTCCTTAGTGCTCCCAGGTCACCCCTGAAAACAGGCACTTGTGTCAAGTGGGCCTCACCCGGCTACCAAAGAGTAAAATAAAACATTAAAATTAAAAAGATGGTGTGTGAGAGTAGTAGAACAGCTGCTGATGTTGTCAGGGGTTGGGGGGCTTTGCTGCACTTAAAGGGGTACTAAAGTCAAAATTTATAAAAAAAAAAAAAAAAAGGTTATGCAGATAATTTCATTTATAGGTATACTCCCAGTAAATCCTTCTCTTTGTTTACTGAAAGCAGTTTTTTTTCTGAATTTGCTTGCTGGTTTTATGGCTCTTAGAGATCTTCATCTTAGCATTTTTATGGCTCTTCTTGTTCCTATGATGCCTCCTGTTCCATGTGATAGGACCATTGATTGAAAGAGTAGTAACTGCTGCAGAAGCAGTCTACTGTTAGGAGCCTGATATGCTGGCTTCAACTAAATAACTCTGTCTAATTCAAACTTTCTGTTTTCCATGTATACGTCTAGGTCTAACCAGCAGAAGTGAATGTTTTGTTTTTAAATCTTTTCAATTACTCAAACTACACCAACCACTAAAAAGCACAGAAGCCACACAAGGTCACAGATGCTCTAGTTAGTGAGGAGCTCTAGCCGTTTCCTTACAGAATAGCCCACGTAATTATCCATTAGGTTTGCCATCTGTAAATTTAACACATTTGCCATCTGTAAATTTAACTTTTGTTAGAATTTCCTGTACAAGGCAAGTTACTTAACATCATAGCCTTAATTCCATAAACTTGAGAAAACACTGCTCTTGTTGAATTAATGCATCACTATCACATGGGACAGTAGGCACTGTAAGGACATGAAGAGCCATAAAAAATGGTAACAGGAAAATCCCCAGAGACCCTAAAACGAGCAAGCAAATTAAAAAAAAAAAAAATCCTTTCAACAAACAAAGGGAAGGACTTGCTAGGCGTATACCTACAAATCAAAACACCCTACACAACTTTTTTTGTATTTTGTCTTGGGTTTTCCTTTAACAGAGAGAAAGGGAGGTTGGTTTTGAAAGCTTGTGTGTGAGTGCAGTGGCCCGGAGGAAGAGGAAGGACTGGAGGTGCTGTGGGGCATCCCTGAGACAGGTGCTGAGGCCGCTATCTGCACAGGGGTGGTATACAGCCCTCCAGCACAGGGAGGAAGGAGTTGGATAAGGCACTTGGGAAAGCCATCATCAGGATGGCGAGTAACAGGGAGGAGCTGCTAGTTGGTGACTTCTGTCTGCCAGATGTGGATTGGAGTCTTCCAGCTGCAGCGTCTGCAAGGAGCAGGGACATCCCTGACTCCCTAGAAGGGACTTTTCTCAGGCAGCCAGTCAATGAACCAACTAGGGACAGAACAATCCCGGATCTGGTGCTTACAAACATTGACTGCACTGCAGGCATCGCAGTGGGCAGTCCCCTAGGTACCGGTGATCACCATAGAGTGTGCTTTAACATTAAGACAGAAATAGAGATAAACCACATCAGGACAGGGGTCCTGGACTTTAGCAGGGCAGATTTTAAAGAAACAGGAGACAGCCTTAGAAACTGTCTTGTAGGAGAGAATTGCCAGGGAGGCGTAGAGGTACAGTGGGGAAAAATAAGGGAGGGCAACATTAAGGCAACCAGCCTCTGCATGCAGGAAGTGTGTAAAACAACTGATAACAACTGAAAAACACAGTTTGTCACATATTGTTTTATTCAGGAATAGGTAACTAGGACTCATTTAAAGGCAAGTCTTTCATTTCTGTTGCCAGGAACATTACTACCTGCTGCCAGTTAGCATTCATTTCCTGTCGTTTAAACAAATAAATGGATGATTGTATAAATTGAACTGAAATGGTCTGACTCAAAATATGCAGTTCATCATCGCCTGTGAGGGGCAGGACACACTCACTTGTTACAATCCTATATCCTTACATATGAAGATAAATAGCATATTCTGAGTCAGTCCATTGCGTATCCCCTATATATCACATGGGGCTACATCCAATACTACTGTCTATTGTATGTTTGGACTAGAATGCACAAAAGGGTGGCATATTTCCAGGCACCTTTTGTGGCACAAAATTCAGGCACAATGAATGAGCTCTGTGTAGCAGTGCCATGTGGAGCTGGTTCTTTCCTGTCATTGAAAGGAAAAACCCTTGAGATGCATAAATGCCATGCTTTACTTGAGAGTGTGCATACCTTACAAAAGAGCCCTAGTTACATTTAACAGCACTGAGAACTGTGGCACTCCACATCAGTTAACTTACGTCTGGTTTGATTTTGCAAGACGGTGATCTGTGCATTTTATTTGCATTTCTTATCTTATTTTGAGGCCTTGAATCTAAAAGGTTTGATGTTGCTTATTCTTCCACTACACTGAACACCTTATAAATATTTTTAAAAATAAAACGGAGGGGGATTACTTACTCTCTGCTCATTCCATTGAAAGTGACACTTCTAACCTGTCATCTTTTCACTCAAACATTTCTTACTGTCTACTTTGCTAAGTGTCACGGTAACAGACTCAAATCTTTTCCCATCTGTGACACAAGCTGTGTCAGATTTCTGTCAGTTAGGACTTGCAGTACCACTATGGGACCATCAGAGAGATTTCTTTACAAATATGCAAAATATCTGGAAATATCCAGAAACCTTCATGTTTACAACTGTTAACTTGTACCAAACAAAAAAGACCCAGGGTGTAGACTTTGGAATATTCCATTTTCATACCCTAAAACCAAGAATCGTCAAATTTTGTTAAAGGACTCAGAAACAAGCGTTTCTTCAATGTAACAGATGAAGACAATGTAAATGCGCGAGACAGCTGTGTGCTCTACCAATCTGGGGTGTTACTTCTGGTTTAAATGGAATTTAATTGCGATGCATTTTAACAGACTCTGTAATAGGCTAGTGATAGTTTTTTGTGTTTAATAAAAAACATTGATTCGGCTATAATTAATACACTACCACAGAGGCACAGTAATTCAGTTACAGTGCTCCCGCTTCACTGACATCACTCTAATTGTTTCTGTATTTTGTATCCTAATTTATGTATCCTTTGTAACTTAGTATACTTGTGCAATGCAATTGATGAAATAACAAGATGTAACTGAAAATGTGCCTTTTCTCATATGACTATGCCATCATCCTTGTTTATATTTTACTAAACCAAATTTAGAATAAAATTTGGAACTGAAAAATGATGTCGCTACCATTTGTTTATTTGTTAACCAGGTGGGCACACTGATCCCAGGGACCATTTTCAGGCACGACCTGGGCCAATAGATGGCACATCCATGACAAAGTACAGTTACAATACAATCACAGTTAGAGAAGTAGAAACAAGAAGTACACAGTACAGAGTTGGTAATACAGTGGAGATAATGGTGTATATACAAGTGACAAATGGTCAAAACCCCCAAGGACTATGGTCTTACATGATGCCAGTGTCCAGCAATAAGTGCATAAAATATGTTAGCGTGCTTAGTCATAAGCTAGTGGTGGTGAGCACCATCATTAGGTGTAGCATTTACATGTAGACTTTGCCAACATGTCTACCCTGAGGTTCCACTTGAACATGTGGGGAGAGACCGGGGCCGGAGATTTGTTAGGAAGGGAGTTCCAATACATGGGTGCTGCATACGAGAAAGCTTCCTGCCCATCTCGGTCAAGCGCCTGGGCATTCCAACAGTCTGCAGGAGGAGGACCAGTTCCGACTGTGACTCTTTAATGTTAGCAGCCTTGAAAATGGTGATCCAACACCATCCTGTAAGGCTTTTGCTATGAATGGTCCAAGCATGACGCCTCCGATCAGCAGGGGAGCCATCCAGAGGACTGTTGAGATGGCAGTGGTGAGTCATGAATGGGGCAAGGGTGATGAATCTATAGATGTTGTTGTATGCCGTATTCGAGTGACTTTGTAGTGATAGGGATGCGTGGGCAAATTACTGGAGAGCAGTGTTCAAGAATGGGAAGGAGGTGGTCGCGCCCAATTGCAACTCGTACTTCAGGGATAAGTAGATGCCGCAGTCTGTAACACAGTCCTATTCGCTGGTTAACCTTCCTGATTATTGAGCTAATGTGGTACTCGTACGTAAGAGCTGGGTCGAGCGTGACCCCCAGGTATTTGAATTCTCTTACTTGTTCAAGAGTTAAGCCATCAGGGGTTAGTATATTGAGAGTTTTTGTGTTGTTGAGTGTGCCCTTTGCAAGCTTTGGTTTAGAGCCAAACAGCATACATTTTGGTTTTTTTAGTGTTTACAAGGAGTCTATGCTGTGTGAACCAGTGTGCAGCTGTATTAACCTCTGTGTTTAGGTCTCAATTTAGCCCAGTGATGTTGTTTCCACTTTTGAAAATAATGAGGTCGTCGGCATACATAACTCTGTTGCTATTTGTACGTACCACGAGTAAAGGGTTAGCGTAAAGTGAGTACAGCAAGGGTCCTAGAACGGAGCCCTGGGGATGCCGGTCCGCACCGGAGAGGAGTAGATAGGGCATGCCCTATTTTCACTAGTTGGGTTCTGTTGGTTAGATAACTCGGACCCAGTTTGTGACATTATTGGGGAAGTTGAGGGAAGCCAGAGTATCTAGTAGCAGCACATGGTCCACCATACTGAATGCTTTAGATAAATCAATGAATATCGTCCCTGTGAGGTTGCCTTTATCCACTTCGCAGAGCACGTGGTCAGTGAATTTAGTTAATGCTGTGGCAGCACTGAAACCCCTGCGGAAACCGTGTGGGTCCTTGGATAGCAGGCTGTATTTTTCAATGTGCTCCATTAGCTGGCAGTGAGCCACTTTTTCCAGTATTTTGCCCACGTGGGACAATATGGATACAGGTCTGTAGATGTCCAGTAGGTGAGGGTCCCCTGCCTGAAGTATGGGGACAATATTGGTGTCCTTCCATTTTATGATCATATCAGAGTGGGAGGAGTAAAAAAAAAAAAAAAAAAACCCTGATCTGTCAACATTTTTGAAATGTAATGAAGTACTACTAAACTCCATTTGCAATAGTAAGTAAATGCCCCAAATTACTACAGCTCAAGCTCTTTCATGCTGTGAGTTTATCAGCAGCTTGCACTGAGAAAATGATTCTACAGGAGTCCGTTAAACACTGCCAGTCCCATGTACAGTTTAAAAAGAAGGACTTGGATGATAATCCTTACCCATGCAGGTACACTGTGAGCTGCTACTGATGAGTGTGTAGCTGTAAGCCAGGGAACATGTTATTTAAAAATTACCACATAGGACTGACTGTGACACAAACTGAAGGAAATGTATGACATTTGGCATATAGCTTTGTGTAAATCAACTGAATGATGGCCAAATTGGCCTAAAATGGGATGTCTGGCAAGTGAGAAGCAAAGTGGTCTAGTGGAGATGGAACAGTCCTCAGGGACAATGAGACCCAGGTTCAAATCTCACCAGCGGCACACTTACAGCGTGAGCCTGAAAAGTCACTTAACCTCCCTGTGTGTTTCACAGCTGTACAAGTGGGTAAAAAGCTAGACCCCACTGAAAATGACTTTGCGTCTCAGCTGGACAATCCTGGATCAATACATTGAAAAAAAAAGTGGCTGTGCTAAAGAATCCTTACAGTTATGTTGTTTTTGTTAGGCAATGATACTAGGTGAAATTTTGACTGTGAGCTGTATGATAATGACAACCACACTGAATGAGATAATACCTTCCTATGGTATTTTGCAGGGCACAGCAGATCACATAGTTCTACAGGTACAGTACTTGACATGAAATGGCTGTCTGCACGCCTATTCAAAACTATGAGGTCAGAAAATGCTGTACATGTTGATCCTCAGACTGTTGTGGGCATTTTCCTGGAGTGACAAGTGGAATTTAAAAAACATTCAGTCCACTGCATTAATTTGTTAGTTATACTACCACAGAAAACTTACATATTGGCTGGCCGGTGGCGCCGAGGGTTGAGGCGCTGGATGCCACACCTAGCACCATACTGGCGACCGGGTTTGGGAATGAGCTCGGGCCACCGGGATAGGTAGGGGTGAGAGGATTAAGCATCCGGAGGACTGCTCTCCTCTTGGGGGAGAGGAGACTTGTCGTCCGCTGCGTGATTGCCCTCTGGCAGTAGGGGTCAGAAGACATCGCCAACATCACTACATTGTTAGGGAGGAGAGAAAAGTGAATATCAGTGCCTGGCAGGTTCCGTGATGGCTCCTTTCATCTGCAGGGTCAGCCTGGTGCATCTGGATTAGGTGTGGGGAGGGGAGTGCGGTGCCCTCCTCGCCCCCTGCAGGGGGCAATCTCGGGGACTAACCGGGTTGGCGTGTATGGGGATGCAGGTGCCAGAGAATGAGTCTCTCCTGCAGGAGAGACTGCAGCCACCTGCGAGGATAAAAAACTATATAGAGAAAATGATGTCTTTATTCGGGGTTGGGGGTTCAAATCTCTGTGCTGATCACCCATGAGATGATAACCCAGTAAATAGTCATGTAAAATGCAGAGTCAATATTTGCATGTTTTATAATAAGAAGAGGTAAATGCTAACATATTCCTTGCCATGGCCTAGGGACTCTGTTCTCAAAAGTCTTGAGAGAAAGTGAATTACTAAAAAGGTTCAATGGGAGAGAGCAGATATCCAGAACATTTCGTTTCAGTGCCTCTCTCCCAACAGCATGCACACTAATGTCCCACCATTAGGATGAAACTGTGACACTCTTGGGCATTAAGTCTTAAAAGTGTTACTCCCTCTGGTCACCTCGCCTACCACCTTCTAACATTCTTCAGGTGACCCTCCACACACATATACATTACAGTTGGGGCAATGATCCCCTTTTGGAAGGTCTCCACTCCAAACCTCTCCCATAAATGCACGCTTTGCAAAAAAAATAAAAAAAAATTGAGGGGTCCGACTTAAATGCCATTGAAGAACTGAATGGGAGTACCAGTCCTCATGGCTAAGGAAGGAGGCAAGCCCACAATGTGTGCACTGTGGCCACTGACACTGGTGATGCAACAGGGATTTTATCCCATTTATGCCCCTTCTATCACCCATCTCAGTGATATGTGGCTTTCTAAGGGAAGATCGTAGTTACCATAGGGTTAAGGCTGCTCCACCATCCCCTGCAGAAGATGCTCAAGCAGCGGCACGTGCACCACCTTCAACTGGAGTCAAGCACGCTGCAGAAGATCTTCCACATGGACATATCCCATGCAAGCCCCCGCATGATAAGGCCAAAGCACCCTATAACCTTTTTAAGGATCCTGTATACTGTTCCTGTTTAGTGCTGGGTTGAATTTTTATTACTCTTGCAAAACTGCATGAAATTGCTGATTTCACTTTTGCTAAATTTTTGCAAAATTGCACTAGTCTAGTCAAACTTTTAAATTCTAATAGTGCCTTTCCCTTAAATTGCACATTTTAAAAATGTACAATTTCAGTAAACAACACCATTTTTGGAACTGCACACTTTAATTTTCTCTATAGAGTAACTCCTCCCTCTGCAGTAGGACCTCTGGCAGCTGGCACCACTGCCCATGACCCATCCTCCCAAGGCCCCCTGCTGGTATCGCTGGTCCCCTGTTCCTCTTGAGACTCACTGTTTGAGTGTTCCCCCCATGGACTGCATCCTCCCCCAGGCGGGGCTGCCTACAACACTTAAGGTGACTCCCCACTGCATCCGGTTGGCACAATGGCAGAGATGCTGGCCGGGAGGAGGGGGTTATCCAGGTCCCAAGCTGAAGAGGCATAGCAATGGATGTGGTGGCTAAAGTGTGGCATCACCCGCTCAGTCAGTAGCATTTTCCTTAGTTTCCATGCCCCAGGAGGAACGGACATGCAATCACGTCCTGGACGACATCATGCATGCACTTGCACATGACATGTCAATGCCCACCGATCCTCCAATCTCTGAACTAGTGGTCCCCAGGCTCACTCACCCCAGCCATTGCAAGACGTTAGACTGTCACTGGAATCCACATCCCTACCTCCCCAAGAGAGGACAGCTGTCCCACAAATGCTTGATTCCCCCTACAGCCAGCCCACCAATACTTCAGGCTCATTCCAAAACTACCCATTTTTAAAAACTTTTATTTATTTTTTTTTTAAAAGGTACAATTTCAACAGAACTGCCCATTTTAAACATACTGTTCTAGTTTGAAGAATTGCATGAAATTACACAAAATTGGCACAATTTCATGAAAGCTGATTTTTTTGCCCTGTTGCAATTTAACAGCCTCTGCTATATGCTATCTCTGAGTTTACATAATATCCCTTTTCTACCAACTGATGTCAATAATTCTGGGTTTTACTGTATTTATTTTTATTTAGTTGTTTTAACCAGGTATAGCACACTAAGCTGAAAGCTTTTTACAGGAGTGACCTGGGAGCACAGGGAGTTAAGTGACTTGCTCAGGGTCACACAGTATGCAAGTGGAAGCTGTGGGATTCAAACCCCAGTCTGGTCTGCTGGATGTCACCAGATTTGCAGCTCAGAGCCTTAAGCCACTGCGCTATACTGCCTCCCACTATACTGTATCTCACACACATACCCTCTTCATTCATTTAAATACACAAGACATGAACTGCATAGATTGATATTAAATTCCAGTTATCATTATTTGAAAAAAAAGGCATGCATAAACATAAGCTATATATCTGAATGCCATAAGCAAAAAATCAATGCTAACGCTATGAGCCTAAGATATTTGAAATTCAGGGCTTTAGACTGGCTCCAGTAAGCTGATGACTGTGTTAATTCCAAGCAGTGCCAATACTTCAGCATGAATTTACGGTCGTCATGCACAGGTTATAAACGATACTGGAGAGAGAAAGCCATTTTCACCCAAAGACGTAACTCATTCCCAGCAGTCACCAAGGCTGTAACAGATGAACCTGAAAGCTGCCGGTGGATGATTTATTGTACAATCTGAAGAAAGTCATGTGACCAAAGTTATGTCTATGTCAGGGTTATGGCTACTGAATTCAGATACTGTAACTTAGAAACATAGACTTTGTGACGAGATCTGGACCGCTTGGCCCACCTAGTCTGCCCATTTCCTACCTACAGGATAAGCTGCAGATCCTAGTTAACCAACAGCCTATTTCTTCCTACCACCACAAGAATTGCCTTATGTCTGTCCCATGCATTCTTGAATTTTCCCACAGTTTTAGACCCCACAACCTCCTCAGGAAGGTTGTACCATGAGTCCACCACCCTCTCTGTGAAAAAATACTTCCTCACATTGCCCATCTATCTTCAAATTGTGTCACCTTTTGGAAAACTTATTTTGGTTTCAACTCTTTTCAGAATTCTGCAGCGCTGTACTTTAAAAGTCTTGCTTTGCCAAACTGGCTTTGACTGGGGGTTGGGGGGGGTGAAGTGCTAGCACAGTGAGCTGGCACCTGGCCTTTCATCTCTGTAGACTATGGTTCAGCTGCACCTTTGGTAATTAAATGAAATGAGTATGGTGGTTCTCATCATAAAACACTTAGGGCCAGATATTCAAATTTTGCACTGGGTGTAAACTGTTTGCGCAGGGTTTGCGCAAGTCCGCAATATTCAAAAGGTCAAATAGCACGGGCAAACTGCATTAGCGCCAGGCAAAAGTATAATGTATGCAAGGGTCAAAAAGAGGGGGCGTGTACGTGAATACAGGCGCAATGCTATATTCAGTGCATTAGCGCTGCACAAAGTGTTTTTGCGTGACTTAGTGAGACATTTTGCTCTATAAAAATTACCACCCAGGACAAGGTAGTCTTAAATCTGGGCAAACAAGCTTTGTGGCTTTGCACAGCTTTGCATGACTTTTGTGTGGCTTTGCGCTACCCTAACCAGTAAATAGTAAACATAGAAAGACATCAGACATGGAAGAAACATGCTGTACACGAACAGCACTTCCTATGATGCCATCATCTGACATTGGTCCCAGCCATGCCAGGCAGTAAGTGGTGATCAGCCCAGTGGACACCATGCAGTAATGTCCATACAGCGCCACCTGCAGACCACCCTTCTTCAGTGGAAACTAACAGAATTCAGCACAGACACACAGCACTGAGGGCATGCATGTCTGCCTGCTGCCCTGAGAGGAGAGAAGAGAATTATTTTGACTAAATCCAAGTTTGTGAGAATGAAGTAAGCCACTGATTTTTTACCAGGTTCATACCTGAAGAAGACTGAAGATTTTGCTGAATGCGATTGGCCTGTCAGGTTTTCCAGTTGTTTTTGAATCCCCGGTTTGTGCAGAGACTTTGCGATCATGAATGAAGAGTGGTTTGCCTGGTACAATAGAATTTCCTTACATGTAAATGTGCTGTGTATTGACAGTGGGTCGTGATTTGGTCCACCACTGTGTGAACTGTGTTCTGCTTGCTGGAAGCTGTATCCAGCCCAAAATGGACTGTATCCAAATTTGTCTCCATTTTGCCTGGGCCTTACCACACTGACCCAGCCAGACTACCCGCTGCACACAGAAAGCCATCAATGAGAGACCTGCCTGGGGATCAGCCCCCTGCTCCACGCTTGAACAGGAATGACGTCTCAGTGATTCGTGTGGGCTCTGCTTCTCCTGGCACTCCATATTAACCACCTGCTGTCTCGATTTTTGTCCAGTCTGTGTCCAGTCTTGGGTATCATGAGTAATCATCAGGGTAGCTCCCTGCAACAACAGCCTAATCTAAAAGTGTGTCACCCGATTGCCTTGCTGTTTTCTTTTCACAAACTGAGCCCTCCGGCTCCGGATTACAAATAGTGTGTGTTGTGCATGTTGTTTTCTTCCATCACAGGGCCCCAACCAGCTGCAACATTCCTGGCTAGCCCACCATTCTCCATCTGGGTACCCAGAGTGTGACTGTTTATGGACCCTGAAGTGCATGCATAACTGTTTGATTACTTCTGACCTTTAAGCAAATTAACCTGATTCGCCTCTCCCTTGTTCAAGTCCATTAAATAAATCAGATCTAACTCTTTTTTGCATTTACCCTGACTGTGGTTCCAGTTTGTGCAAGAGTACTGTACTGCTGTTATTTGCAGTGTATAACCTTGTTTTACAGGGGGTCTCCAGGGCCAGGCCAGATGAAAGCCCTGGTGGTAAGTGCAAACAGTGTGGGTACTTGTGTGTTGCATCAGGGGTGTTGTGAAAGTGATTACTGTGTATTGTTCCGGCCACTAGTAAGGAAAGAGGGGGGGTTACCGTGTCCTGGAGGGCTGTGCCCAGGTTAGCTTGACCACTACCAACCCTGACCTCTGGGTGGAGGCACCCGTTTCAGAACTCAGGCCCCTTAACCTGCTACTAGCCAAGCAGGCAGGGGTAATAGCCCTTGGAACAGCGCCACCTAGGGATTACACATATGCATCTACAGTCTCCCTGAAGATAGTGAGGAGCCTGACATACATGTATTTGTGGAATCATTGCTGTGGACTGCCCTCGCATTTGACCCCTACTTACCAATCGAGACAGACTGAAAGGGCGCACTGCACACTAGGCCCAAAGCCCTCACACCCTGATGTTAGACCTCGCTTAGTCATCGTACACTTTCTTAAGTTCCAAACAAAAGAACTTATACTTAGAAGAGCATAGTCCCAGGGGAAAATTTTTTATGGGCAACATAGAATCTTCCTGGACAATGACTATGCCCTGACTACTATGCAGAAACGCCGGGCATGTATACCAATCTTTCCAATTCTAAGGCAAAAACAATTAAAATTTAGAAGCCCCCCCCCTCACAAACTCGTGGCGCAGTATCCATCAGGCCAACAGATCTACAAGTCAGCAGCAGAGGCCAACAGATCTACAAGTCAGCAGCAGAGGCCCTACAAGGTCTGAAATCCAGGGATTCGCTTTTCCCCCTTGAGCCTCCACCATGAGGGGACTGCAAAGAAATTTAGATAATCAAAAGGCTGTATCACTGGGCAGAAAAAATCAGCAGGCCACACTAGAGGGAATTAATCACCTCTTGAGACAGTTTGCCAGACAGGAGGCCTAAGCACTCATGGGATAATGTGGACTTTGAGCATGGAGAAAGTAAGGATCTGTGGATAAATCTGGGGTGACACCACACATGGACCTGAGAGGAATGCCCCTTGGATCTTATTAGAGAAAACTCAATTTAAACATGATCCCTTTGAGTTTGAGCAGGACTTGAAACTATGTCAATCAGAGCTGGCAGAGGATAGGCGGGGAGAGAGGAACTACATGCCGGCTTGGCTCAACAGAGGTTCCATCGGAGACAGCAAAACCTAGATGCTCCTCTAATGCTAACACGACAGATGGATTTCCCGATCACTTGGCTGAGAGTCATAGTTGAAATGCTAGATGAAGGTGGGTGGTTGGTCCTTGGGTCCTCTGGGGGTGCTCCTATTTTAGATCCCTCGGAGTGGGGGCTGGGGGCCAGGGGAAGGGGACCACAGATGATTTCTACTTAAAAGAGGGGTGGGGCCAGCCTGGGGGCAGTGACCGAGGTACCTGAGCCTTCCTCTCAGTCTCCCCAGCAGGGGGGGGGGTCCTCGCTGCTCTTAAGGAGTCGCACAACTAACTACACGGGTCCTGGATGACACTTACTTAAGGTGGCAGTATCAGTTTGGCGGGGGCCTGTGGCCTGGTTCCTCCGAAAGACATTTTCACTAGTCTCGCTAAATAGAGATACGGAGAATGGATATGCGTAGATCAAGACAGAGGGGTCAGGAAGGTTGGGACACGACAGTCCTGGCATGAGCTCTCGTGCCACTCTTTACCAATGTCATGGGGTGCCGGGCCAGGGCAATCACACCAGTAATTACATCCACAATTGCCCCCACTAAATAGGAGGAGGTGTGGTCCTTTTCTTTCCCTCCAACTGCTAACTGCCCTCATGAGTTAAGTTTAGGGTTGAGTGCGGCCGGGTGGGGGGCCTCTGCCGGGGACTGATTATTTGGGGGGGTAGACACAGATTTGGTCAGACAGCCCCTCGGGAGGCGTGGTCCACACTTGACTTTCTTGTGGGACCCGAGCACCCCTATGGAAACTTACAAAAGGATTGTGTGGACCTCCCCTGGCTACCTCGGCCTCCTAGCTGCCTTTCATGCCTCCCACCTGGAGGACAGCCGCCTACGAGGCTAGACCTGTCAGTTCAGATGTACTGGAGGCTGTAGCGTGGAGCTCAGATCATCCTTAGTGACAATTATGCTGCTTCAAAGGACATATTGAACTAGCTTGGTCCGATTGATAGGTGTGTTCCTCTCCTCTGCCACCCCTAAGTTCTGTGGATTGGGGAGGGTTCCGGGACCTTCAGAGACACAGAACAGGAGGGCTGGTTCTTCGGTCTTCCTGAGTTACATTTACTCGGAGGACTGGGATGGACAAGATTATCTCTCTTCTAAAACTACCAACTTTCTGAGGCCTAAAACTGGGACCGGTCCATTCTGACCATGACCCCCACCGCATCACTCCACGGGCACCACCAGACAATGCTGTGCACAGTCAGTTACATTTGCTGCTTGCTCTGGCCATGCCGCCCACAGTAACACCAGTAGCAATTATTCAGATTAAAACAATACATCATTATGCTGCAGCAAGTTCCAAATCATGATGTACAGAAAGTTCATTAGAAGCAAACCTGTGTTAAATTGTGGTCAAACATTCGAGCTGCATGTATTGCTCCTCCTGACAGTCTCATCCAACCGCTCACACTCACCTCATTTGCTGAGCAAACTTCACTTCAGTGACTCCACCACCTCACCAGATTGTTTTCACACACCTCCCTACAGCTGATCAGGTTCGGATACCTTATTTCCCTGCTGCTGGTCTCTTTTCTGTCTGGAGTCCCTCTCAGCTGCTGGCAGGCAGACGTCCACATGTGCCTGTTTGCACTACTACCCAGTCTAATCTAACAGGAAGGAACATGCTTTACTGTGCTCCCACTGACAAGCTTCCAGTGCAACACAGGTGCAGGGGTTAAAGTTGTAAACTGCTGTCCAGCCTGAGTAGCGCCACAGTGGTGCTGAAATAACTGTCACTCATGGATTAGCAGTCAGCAAAAAAAAAAAAGGGACAAATATGCAAAAAAACTGGACAAAAGTGATATTTTGCAAAACTTGTGGGGACACTGGGACATGCTGCCTAAAAAGGGACTGTTGGTAGCTTTACTCTCTTCCACCCATTTTATTGTGATGAGGTGGCTTTGGTTGGGGGTCCTGCACTTTCGGGGTTCATGGATGGGTTTGGGGGATGGGGTGGCTGAGCTTAACTTGGCCATCTCGGTTATGTAACATCGGCTCCTTCCCTCTCTCACCCCTTTTTCCATGATGAATATACTCTCTGAATCCTCCCTATACTTGAACCCTTACCAAGCGGAATGAGAGCCCAAAGCAATCTCCAGCATGACGGATGCACAGTACCTTTCTTTCACTATCCGACACTCACCCCACCTCCCAACTATATGTTTTATATACCTTCACTTAGTTTTTCTTCCTCCTTCCCTTTCCATTTATTAGGGGCAGGAGTTTCCCCTGGAGAATATCCCTCTCGATCAGGACAAATTCTCCATTTGGCAGCTAGATGGTCTGCCGCATCTGTTTCCCTTATGGGGTTGCCAATGCTGAAGTCACTCATATACACCGCTCAGGTGCACTGTATATAGTTATTACTAGAGATCTTGGCCCAGTTGGCCAAGTTGGTTTTGAATCCCATTTTTGTTTCTTACCTCAAAGAGGTAATTCTGCCACAGACAGGAAAAGCGGTTATTTGATTTCATTCATGAGGATTATATTTTGCATTGCTGGGCATTCGTAGAAGTGCGCGGGAGGGGGACCATTTGGGGGGGTCGAGGAGAGGTGAAGGTTTAACAATGTTGACCCCTCTTAAAATATTATCTCACAACGTCAACGAGCTGGCCAGCCCCATAAAAAGATACCGTACCTTACAGTCACTGAAAAAGCAGAAACCAGACATAATACTGTTGCAAGAGACCCATCGCCCTTCACCAGACCATCAAAAGCTACTTAAATTTGGCTTCTCCCAGATTGTAGAGTCAGCATATCAGAACAGGAGGAGACGGGGAGCTGTCATATTCATCCTTTAGAACTGCCAATTTAAAATTACCAATCAATATTCGGATAAGGAGGGCAGACTGGCCCTAGTAGTGGGTCAATTATCTCACCTTACGGTGACGGTATGTAGTACATATTACCCCCCCAACATAGATGCCTCATCTGTCCAACACCTAATGGACACTAACTTAACCCACCAGAAGGGGATTTTAATAGTTGGGGGTGACCTAAACTGTTTACTTAATCCTTCAATTGACACCTCCGCATCCAGACCTTCACCCCAGACCTCGGGGCAAAAACACCTAAGATGTCTAATTAAAGATACTGGAGTGATCGACACTTGGAACAACTCCACCTAATCAAAAAAAATTCAGTTTCTATGCTCATGCACACAGACATTACACTAGGTTAGATTATCTGTGCATCAGTAAAGAACACACAGACCTGATTTATAAGACACAAATAGTAACTACAGTCCTTTCAGATCATGCTCCCATAAGCATGAAACTTGCAATCACCAGAGAAAAGACTGCTTCTTGGAGATTTAAGCCCTCCTCTTTAGAGACAATGAATTTAAGGATCTCTTAGAAAAAAGATTCCCAAAATAATTGCGGATAATCGATCACAAAACTTCCTCACAGCTACTATGGGATACTATTAAGGTAGTCCTGCAAGGCCATATTATTTCATATGCCACCTGCAGAAGAGAAAATTTGAGTCCCAACTTAAGGAGCTCAAGGAGAAATTAAATGTCTGCAAGAAGCGCACATGTAGGGAGATACTGAGGTTGTCACACTGTTGAATCAAACACAAGCAACCATACAAAAACTTTTAACTGCAAAGGCAGAACATGCCCTGATGTGGCTCAGACAGCGCTAATATGAAGGGGCACCCGTGAGTCAAAATTTAGGTCTATAGCCACATGAACAAATGCAATTGAATACCATAACTAAAATAAAAGACCCTAAAACAGGTCAAAATATGCCCTCCACCCAACACATTTTGATGGCGTTTAAAGTATACTACCAACAATGATATGCTTCCCGGAGAATTAGAACCTGGAACAATTTCCAAACTCCTCTCCCAAATCAGACTACCACCCTCTCTACTACCTACCAAAATAAACTTATTGCTCCAATCACAATGGCTGAATTACATATGGCAGTAAAACAGTTAAAGAATTGGAAAAGTCCAGGTCCAGACAGTTTCAGCCTGAATGCTATAAAATTCCTGGAACCAATCTCAGGAACCCCTACTAAGGCGATGCAAAAGTCATAACACAATTTCATTTCCAGATTCATGGAGGCAGGCCTCAATTTCGATAATATTAAAGCCTCAAAAACCACCCCAGCTATATGATTCGTCCGGCCCCGTTTCTGTCTTAAACCAAGATTACAACATTTATACCAGTATACTAGCCCACAGATTAGATGACATTCTCCAGACAATAATACACCCTGACCAATCAGGCTTCGTAAAATCCCATAAGACTACTGACAATATCAAACATACTTTATTTTTAATTAATCATGCCAGACGCTCCAACTCTCCACTTCTCCTACTAAGCCTAGATGGCCAAAAAGCTTTCGACATGGTGTTCTGGAACTTTCTGCAGGCTACCCTGTCCAAGTTCGCCTTCCCACAAGGCTTTCTGAACATTATCAAAGGAATCTATATGGAACTAGAGGCAGCAGTGAAAGTGAATGGAACACAATCAGATAGATTTAGACTCCACCAGGGCACGAGACAAGGCCATCCTTATTAAGGACTATTAACTATTAGGACAGTCTACTAGTTTACATGGCTATCAGATACAGAGGACACTGCATAAAACAGCATACTATGCAGATGATTGCTCCTTTACATCACTAATCCGGTGGAATCTTTGGAGACGCTAACTAAATTACTCACAGTTATAGAGAAAGTCTCGGGATATACCATTAATCAGGGGAAATCAGAGGCCTTAATTATACAAGGTTACTTTCCTCAATCCCTATGGAAAAATACAATTATAAATGGAATAAGCCTTTCATATCGTATCTAGGAGTTAAGATACCCTTAAGATTTGAAGAACTTTATGACTTTAACTATAAGTCTCTTTTCTCTGAGATATAATTAGATCTGGACAGATGGTTCCCCTTCCTTACCTTAATTTCAGAGTCCAATCTTTACAAATGAATACGCTACCTAAACTGTTATACCTTATGCAAAACATTCCGATCCCACCCCTACGTAAGGACCTGAATTACTGGGACAGATCATTTACGAAATACTTATGGGCGGGGAAAAGACCCCGAATAGCTTTAGTCAAGCTGCAATTCCCCAAAGATAAAGGGGGCTGGCACTTCCTAATACATATAAATACTGGATAGCTGCCCTACTCTCCCACATGGCGAGCTGGCTCTTGTCTGGAGCCCAGGCTCCACCCTGGACAACTTTAGAAAGATATATCATATCTATTTCCCTAGATCAGTATCTCATTTGTCAACCCCACAAACCTCCACTACCAGGCAGAAACACTCCATTTACAAGGGGGCTATTAGAGAGTTGGATGGAATTTTTGTCCCTCCCTGAAAACAAATTCTTAACTGGGTGGATGGATGGACATCCAGGCTACAGATCCAGCTTTTTCCCTAGCTCAGACTAACCACTCCTTTAGAAGATGGGACAGATTAGGCCTGCATATGCACACCAATTCTATGATAATGGAATCTTTAAAACCTTTGAGCAACTACAAAGAGAATACCTCCTACCCAAACAGGATTTCTTTCGATACTTACAAATTAGACACTTTTTAGATAAGAAACTAGGCTTGGACGTCTCCTCTTAAATTCCTCCACTATATGATCTCCTGACCCAGCTTTTGGAAGGTGGGGATCAGAGACATTTAATTTCCTGGTGCTATAAAGCCATACGGGGGGATATCTCAACATATGGATCTGGTTCAGTTTCAGTGGGAGGCAAAATTGATGACCGCAGTATCCCTGGAAGACTGGCTCCATATCTGGAGACGACAGCATAAAACATCAAACTCATATTCTTAGAGGAGTTCTCATGGAAAGTAGCCATTTGATACTTCAAACTCCACAAATCTCAGCCAAATATTCGATGTCTGGAGATTCCTCATGCTGGAGACTCTGTGGATGCGAAGTAGCAACACACTCTCACGTATTCTGATTCTGTCCAACCATGAATTCATTTGGACAGAAATAAATAAGAAAGTAGGAGAGTTGTTCCCTAACATTGGGACTCTCACACAGAATAGCTCTCCTTTACACTTCCTGAAACAGTTTAATAAATCACAACATCAAATATATTTGTTCAGCATCCTTCTAGGAGCAGCCAAAAATGTATTCCTAGATTGTGGCTTCTCAGAGGCACCTACTATTATATCATGGGAAATACCATACATGATATTTATCAAATGGAAAGCCTGACAGCTAGCCTTCAAAATAGAGTCCCAGAGCTGACCCCATGGTTCTTAAACATTTCCCAGTCAAGACCAGATTTAGTTCCATGAGTTGAGTGGTGGCGGGGGAGGGAGGAGGAAAAACAAAACAAAAAACAAATAAGATTCATGGTTTCATGTGGATGGCTGCTAGCCCTTTTACTTTTTATTTCGCACTCTACATTTGTCTCCTATTAGTTTATACTCCCTCTGGATAGTTAGAGACGTTGATAACTCAGAAAGACAGCATACATGTTTTGAGGGCCTGTATTTAGGCTCCCCCTGGTCTCGGGGCCCCTTCCTTTCTAGCGCCTCTCCGCTCCGTGTCTATATTAGATAAACTGGTACCCATGGGACAGCATTACAAGATTTGTTCAACAAATACTGTATATTAATGGATCAATGAATAATGTGATTGTCTACCTTGTTCTTTTATTATTTATATAACTAATTACATAAATTGTGATTCCAGTTCTAGTATCTAACAGTGCTTAAGCTGATGTACTAATGTAATTTCCTCATGTATGCTGAAAGAAAAATTGAAAAATAAAAAGTTTAAAAAAAGAAAATGTTTTTGCCTGTTGGCAAAGGGGTTACTTCCCTGCTCATATAAAGTAGGGGATCTACTAGCCTGCTGCCCAGGGCCTCCAACTAGGTGTTCAGAGACCATCCTAGCTCTGCCCACCCCGCCGTGCCTATCAGAAAATATGTACTCACAGATAAGGGCAGCCTGGGGCGGTGGATACTGCTTCAGAGCTGGGCTCGCACTGCAGCATTGGGCATGGAGTTATGTGGACTGGCAATGCCTATATCACATGTATGCTAGCCCGTCTGTTTCCCCTACTTATTACACAACACTAGCCACTGTATACAGTATTTTGCACAGAACATCATATCCAATGTATTTTAATATCATATTTGTGATTTCATTTCAACTGTTCTTACGTTATCTCCCTTTTATAACCATGGCCTCCAGGTCTCCCTTGGAAATCAACCTCAGCTCAGACGTCTTTCCTGTTTACCATTTTAAATAAAGAAATTACATAAAAAAAGCATCCAAAGTTAAAGGAAATCAGACACAAGATGCACTCCCCAACAGTGCAATATAACAAGCTTTAAAGTCTACAAATGGAAAGTCAAATATTTAAGCATCCACTTCAGATTCCTCCACTTCATCCTCCTTGGATGAAACGCCTTTGCAAATGTGAGATATAAGGCCATTCACATCAACAGGCTCAACAAGCAGATAGAACTCAACCCCGTACACAACTTTCAGTTTTGAAAGAAAATTGAAAATAGTGAGACTCCGAATTCCTAGAGCACCACAGAATCGGGGTCAATGGCTTTCTTCCTTGCGCTGGTAGGGAAACTCATGTAATGCACCTTAAGTTGTGGAGCCATATTAAGGCTGGGCTCCTGGCCACATCCACTCCTTGGCACAGGATGTGATGGAGGAAAACACATGAAAGGCCCCGGGCTCCTGTTTTTTGAGTGTGACTGGTGAAACATAATGCTCTTGAGACTATCATGGAGTAGGAGTATGAGAGCAGCCACCCTTGCAGACAATGGGGTGATCCCCACCATGCTGTGATTAACAGTGCAGCAGGGTTTGCCAAGATGGGACTCAAGGCAGGCACAGATCTCTGGGGGTTAGCAGTGACTCCAAGGCAGTCCACCTCATTTGCTAATCTGGACAACTGGCCATCATGCCACAGCCCCCACTAGCCACAAAGGCATGTATCTCTCTACAGCAGCCAGGTAGCCACTTAGTAGCTTTCAACACCTGCCTAGCCCATGAGTGTGAAGGATGTTGAACCCAGCTACGATGACTGTAGGATAGAGGTCCCAAGGTAACTTGTATCTTTTGCTGGATTCATTTTGCTGACAAATGAAACAAGTAGACCCTGAAGAAGAACACCACAGATCTGAGTTTGTGTGAAGCTACTAGTGAAAGGGCAGCAGGGTGAGTGTACCGGTGTTGGTCTCTGTTCTTTAGTGATGACAGCTAACATCACTCATGGTAACATAAATCCTATTCTGGCAGAGACCCAGCAGTAATGGACATGCTTTGTGCAAATACTATTGTTTGGACACGCTGGTATTCAGGGCTATGCCTGTGAGGTGCCTGTTGATGATCCAAAGAGGACCCTCATCATGAACTTCTGCATCTGTTTTCCATTTATGCATGGACACCGCTGTGTGACTATTTTAACACACTATAATTGTGTGCCATCGTAACTGCCTGGTTTGCCTCAGTGTGCTGTACTATACTGTAATGAATGCTAAGGCTGCAATTACTGATTTGTCTAGGTATATCTTGTCTCTGTTTGCATCATTCTGCTAAAGACAGGCACCCTGCTGTGACCAGTGAGCAAGGAGAAGGGTCACCAAGATGCTGCAATACCAACGTTATGCTCCACACAGGGTCCTCGATACACAGAGCCTCAATTTCAATTCAACTGAATTCAGTTTATTTATTTTACCAAGAAAAGGCTCCACTGAGCAAGTTCATTCACAAAGAGGTCCTGGGTAGGACAGTCGACAAATATAACAAAGTATAGTGAACAGGAACAGTCGAAAAATACAAGAAAGTACAGGAACAGCAATAAAATACGGGAAATAATTCATGTATTGAGTCCACAAAAGCATCCATAATATAGAATAGTACAGCAAGAGTCATTTGTACTAGGAATAGAAAATAGTTTGAAAAGCTAACACAGTGAATTTTTACCTGCGGTCACTAAGAGATTGAAGGGCCCTTTTCCTATCACATCCTGATCCACTAGCATCCTCACCACCCATGGGTGTCCAGGTTTACACTTAGATCAAGGAATAGGTGTAACACAGTCCTGTCTTCATGAAACAGGCTCTCTGATCTCTTAGCTGCCTCTGATGGCATATCTCTTTAGCGCCCCAGTCATGACAATTAGAAGTACCCAAGGCTCCACAAGGCACCTTAGCATTGTCCTGCTGGTGACGAGGTGTAATCTAGCAAGGCAACAGTAAGAGCCGAGTCCAGCTATAGCATTTTGGAAAGTAAGCAGGAAAGTGAGAAGGGGATATAATGCACTGCATCAGCTGTTTCCAAAGATTTTGGCAACCTGATTAGGTGCAAATTTGGTGCCCTTGCAAAATGTTACAAATGTTACAACTGCAAAGTTCCAAATGTGGAAGACTAAAATTTAAAATCAAACAGATAGTCTCTTAAATTATAGTGCACGTAAGATGCAGAGGAGCTAATGAAAACAAATGCAGCCTTGGTGGCTGTAGGATCTTGATAAGAATTGGTTTCTTAATGTTTTTATTTCTCGAGTTCTGCCTATTAAGTGGACAGCCATCAATATGAAACTTCAGTTATACCATGGAGATATGTTTACATAAAATGGTACAAAACAAAAACAAAAACAAAAACAACACAAAGCCATTTTCAAGTAATGAAAACACTTCCTTAAAATGAGTGACCTTGTATGGTTTACATACATTGTTTACATGTTTAGTATATTCTAGTGTGGTACCACACAGATGGTAGTATCATATATTTTCTCTGCAAATCTCTAAATTTATTTATGTGAATTATCTGGACCCATGGTCACAGTGAGCTGAAGACGCACATTTCCAGTTGCAAACTGGTGGAAGGGGATATAGGAATGCAGAAGAAATCAAGAAAAATTATTTACAATAATTAGTACATTTGAAAATACAGGGTAGATAAATACTGTGGAAATAACTGGTAAAATGTGGGTAACAAATAATGCAAAAACAAGTGAAATGCAAAGTGATTAATAATGATGCAATAAACAACAGATAAAATGCTGCGTGATAATGCAATAAACAACAGGTGAAAAGTGGAGAAATAAGTAATGCAATAAACAATGGGTGAAATACAGAGTAATAAATAATGTAATAACCGGTGAAATGCAGAGTAATAAATAACGATGCAATAAACAGTTAAATGTGGAATAATTAATAATGCAATACACAAGTGAAATGCAGAGTGATAAATAAAGCAATAAACAACAGATGGAGTGTGGAGCAATACTGTAAATACCAATGCAATCCAGCGCAGTGGTAGTGCTACCGCTCGTGACACTGGCGACCCAGGTTCGGCAGTGAGCCCGGGTCATCAGAGGGCTGGCCGGGGGGAGCAGGACTGAGCACCCGACAGGCTGTTCTCCTTCTCTGGGAGGGGTGGGCTGCAATCCTCACTGCCATACTGCCACCTGGGTGACCACGGATGGTGGTGCAGCAGAGAAGATAGAATGGCAGGGAGGGGCGGATCTCAGCTGAGGACCGGACCTGAGGTATGTCTTTACATGCCTCTGTGTCATTGGTCCTCCTTGAGGGCTGACATCCGCAGGGGGCAGCGATCAGAAAAATGGAATAAGACCCCACATCTGGGCCAGGCGACGGGCTCCCGCACCAAGTAACTGAGGGGAGTTGGGGGGACACTAGATGCATGCTCCCCTGAAGTTCAGAGGGGGAATCGAGGGGCCTCCTCCTCCACCCCACCCGGGGGGGGGGTCATCCAGGCCTCTAGAAGTAATGGAGCAGGGCACTAGTGAAGCAGGCCCCAGGTCCTCTCAGCGTAATCTAAGTAGGTGCATTGGAAGCCCCAAGGGAAGGACTAGACGTGGTGAAGCACAGGGGTCTAAAATAGAAAGTATAAAAAAAAAAAAATACCAATGCAGTAAACAACATGATCTACCAGTGGTGGAGTCAGCAGGGCAGATCAGCATAAGCCAAGTGAGAGATAAGCACAGCAGCCGCGAGACGGCCACAGGCACCCTTCAAAACCGAAAGCAGCAGAGGACCTGTTAAAAGTGAAAAAAAGATGTGTAAAGGTATTTTAAGAAATGTCAGCTCTTACTAAAATGCAGATCGGGGATTTATGATATCAGCAGGGGAGGTAGAGGCTGCAACTCATTTTCTTTTAAATGGGATGTTACAAACAATTCAACTAATTTTATCTAAGAACCTGTTATTTGTACAGCATGCTCTGACAGTGGCAGGCCGAGGTCTTTGTAACAGTCTTCATTATTATTTTTCGTCAAACTACATACCCCATATTTGGTCCAGAATTGATTGTCAATATTATTTAACCTCAGAAAGCACAAGATGTTCGGATTTGAACCCTTACAAATTTACACAGACTGCCATGAACTTAATAAAGCTGTGTTTTTCCTCCCCTCTTGTAAGTATCTAGGAATTAGTAAGCACTTATTAGAAGTTACACATATTAGGCTATGTATTAGTAACATGACCCTTATAATTGCATGTCAGATAGTTAGCATACTATATACCGAGGGAACCCCAGCACTACTGGGGTTGTAATGCACACACAGTTGGCTTCACAAGTGAAATGTATATATAACAACAGCTGGCTCCTGTTTTGCTATTTCAAGGGTTTTGCATGAGCATTCAATGGATTTGCAGAATACTGTCAGAACAGAGGATTTGTACTTTTGCAGCCAGATATTATATATCCTCTGGCATCCCTGAGATTAACAGAAATAATATGTATGGCTCTGAGCCAGCAGATGGCTAGCTCTTAGTTTTCAGAAGGGTCCTGATCTATGTGAGAAACAGTACTCAGTTGGTCATTCCACTATGCTACATCATTCCTGCCAGATGACTGAAAAATAAACACTATACAAAATAACACATGGACACCCATGCACAACTAGGCTGTGTTTCTAGGTTGGGGTTCTGATAACATCCAAGACCTCTCAAGATTCGCTCTCAAGGTCTCTATGATGTCATCGCAACCCCTCAATGGAAAGGCAGCCTTGTTGTGCATGGTTGCCCATGCATTATTCTCTATAAATTCTGCTATCAGAAAAAGTGCACCATTGTGTTGATAGCTTTCTGGTCAGCAAATTCTGGTACTGAACTGAAATTTTATTGTTTAACCAGGAGGAAGACTGGGTCACAGGGGCCCATTTCCAGTCACACCTAGTATATAAAGGCACAAATGATGTATTATTGTCACGTACACAGACATAAAAATATCATCCCCAAAATGCCTGACTGTAATAAAAAAGTCCCTCACCAGGGACCGCAAGTTCACTGCCACCACCATGGGTTTTTACCAACAGGACCCAGGGGAAACCTGTTTCTTACCTCCTCTGCACAAGGTCAGGAAGGTCAAACACAATAACTGTAGGTACAGTGCCCCTTTAGAGATGGACTGCAAACAGAGTCTAGCAGAAATAGTAGAATTACCCTTTTAAATAAAACAAGCAGTGACTGATTCTATAAAAAATAGGATTCTTTACTAAAAGACTACAAGTATTTAAGACAGGAGGTGTTTACAGGCAAGCAAAAGGGCTGCACGTTTACTAAGAAGCAGAAAATAAAACAAGTTGAACAGACAGTTGATGTACAGCAGAATTCTGAGCTATTCTCACCTAAAATCCTTCACCTACCCTGGCTACAGAATTGCACTATCCCTTGCTGTGCTATTTTACCAGTCAGCTAGTCTTTGTATGGCAGGCCCCTGGTCTGCAGATATTCCAAATCCAAGAGGAAGTGCTTTCTTACAGCACCTCAATTTATTTCTTACTCCTGCGAGAAGGGATCTCACCCCCACTTTGAGTGACATTATTCCACTGCCCCACCCCCAAATATGTGTGTGTGTGTGTGTGTGTGTGTGTGTGTGTGTGTGTGGATGACCTCATATGATTCTGTTTTGAAGAATATCCAAGGTGTGTAACCCCACGCTTCTTGCCTTTTAAGCTGACCGGGCTGTTCGAACTGGCACTCTCCCATCTGCCTTACAGAATCTGTGGCTGAATGTTCTTGAGGGAACATTCCCTTGAACAACTTTAGCCAATGTTTCCCAGAAGACCTGTTTGGTCATGTGACATCAGAAGCCATGTTTTGTGCCCACGTATGACAGCAACATTATTACATTAACACAATACATTAACAAAAAGAAATTACTACATTACTCTGGTCACATGTCCGTCACACTGACATTTACAACAAGACATATGAATAGGTGATCCAAGCATACAAACATTATCTGCCTAAAGCTAATTATCACAACTGCAGTGAAATCCATCCCTAAGATAACTTAAATGGCTTTCTTTAAATACGGGTTTCATCTCCCTTACTGAAAATCAACAGGCAAGGAGTTAAAACTCTCTAACTATAATAAAATCACCTCTAACTATAATAAAATCAGGCTCTCTCACGAACTTTCATCCCGCTTTGCTTATCCAGGACTCTCTTTTGACAAGCTTCTCTCAAAGAATGAATTAAATATGTTGGAGACAATTTTTGAAGCAGATCTAAAGCACACCGGGTCATAATGTTGTACACTTAATAGCGTATGGCATTATGGCAAAATCTGGACCTGTACGTACTCAGAGTTAGACCCCCCCCCCCAAGAGTTAGAATCTTTAGTGGGGAGTCCGGGCAGCACCTCGTGAATAGGAGGGTGTGGGGCAGAGCCCCCACAGAACAAGAGACACTAGGTAATCACAAGAACGCGATTGTGCTATACACGGGCATTCTGCCGTGTGACATATTGACCTCTGCATGATCCAAAGATACTTCTGTTGTACCGAAATGATGTCATAAGGTACAAGCACAGTATTATAGAGGTTTCTGCTGTCTGGGAAATTACTGAGAGGTCCTGCTAAAAGCTTACAGTGATGAGTTCTAGGATGAGCAAAGAGATCAAACGACAAATGTTATTGAATGTACTGTTACACTTTTCTGGTCACCCACCCTTCCCCTGAGTGGGTTCTATTTACCACCATCCTCATCTGCCTATCGATTAACCAATTTCTTACTTAGTTTACCAGCTTAGGACCCATCCCTAAGAGGCCCAGTTTCCTTATGAGCCTTGAATAGGGCAAAGAGAGGTGCAGCCAGTACTTCCCTGAGCTCCCGAAATACTCTTGAGTGTACTCCATCTAGCTCTATAGTTTTGTCCATTTTTTTGGTTTGCCAGTTCTTTAAGGACTCTCTACTTTAAACAAACTCATGTCCCCCTCCCTTCCACTAGTGTTCCTGTATTTTTTTATTTGTTCCATCCCCTTCCTCTGAGAACACTAAACAAAACTATCTGTTCAAGATATCTGCTTTTTCCAGTCCCCTTCCCCAGTCTTCATCTTTTCACTTATGTACCTGTAACAATAACTTTGCAATATTGTTTTTATGTTTTATTAAGTCTGTCTGCCGAGGAGACAGGGATATAGCGCCTGGGAAATGAGATTAAAATTGTTGCCAGAGGCAGAAGGTAATTACAATCCCTTTGTCCTGTAACAGTGGGACCCCGGTCAGTTAATAAGGAGCTTCAAAGACCCAAGGTCTTTCATGGCAGTAAACTGTCCTGGCCATGCAGTACCCCCAGACAGACATGGCTCAGAACAGTAAGAGTGGTCTGTGATTACACAAAACACAAGGTTCTGATTTAGGTCAGCTTTACATAGAGGTGGTACCCCCAGGAAACAAAGAGTGTGTGAAATCCATAATGTCAGAGTACATATTTGATGATGCAGCATGGGGTGGGGCTAGCAGCTGAAAGCTTTTTGTGGTTGGTGATAGACCCTAGCAAGTCAGTCTGTGTTCAGGCTTCACACATATAACATCTAAGGTTGAGTCTGCCACGACTTACAATGTTATTCTGTGTGGTAAGAGACTTCTACCCTGCTAGATTTAAGAAGTAATCGGACAATGTTTTCTGTTTGTTTCTTCTACTGTGTGCAAACTATTTCTTTTTTAATTTCTTGAGTAACCCTGTAATTCCCATAGTATTGTATATGTGTGATATCCATAGATTGTGTAAATATTGTGAAGAGTAAATGTTATTTCAATATACTTCATGCCTGAATCATTTTGGGGAAATAGTTAACTGCTGGTATTAAGTACACGATCCATCTCTAAAGGAAGAAGATGGCTACAGTCACCATATTCTGTTTATTTTTTTTTTTTAATTCATTTATTGAAGAGAATCAGAATTACAATCCTTTGAGTCATAGACTCCTTTGCAAAGTCTCCATGTCAGAAATACATATACAAATAAGTACCAGACAATACATTAAGTAGTACAAAAAAGGAAGGGAAAACTATACAATTGGCAGGTTACAGTTATGGGGGGTCTTGAAATGGACCCCCGAGTCTTAGAGTATATACATTAGCAGAGATAAAATACAAGGCAAAGTAATACTAAGAGAGAGACAGAGGCCACCCAGTGTGAGGGGTTCTAAGAAGTAAAGTGTTTTCTCAGGAGTGAGTGACAGGGAAGCCCGTTTGCCCTCAGCCAAAGGAGCACTGCACTGTGTGGGCAGTGGCTGTGGTGGAATTTGGAACTAGAAATTCCTCAGGTAAGAGAATCCCTTCTGTGTGGTGGCACCTACCAAGGTACCCTTACAGGTGTTGATGGTTGAGAAACTTGCAAACCTGTTGCAGATTGCATCATGAGTGTTGACAGGTTGCGACAGTACCTAAAAAAGGTCTTGTCCCCTTTAAAGAGGACCTCCGACTGTCAAGCGTTCTGCTCTCCCCAGCCTGTTGATTCTTTATTTACAGAACTAAAGTGATGAATTTAGCATAAAAGCCCTTTTCTACAAAAAGTTATATCCCTC
This sequence comes from Neoceratodus forsteri, assembly GCA_016271365.2. Lineage (NCBI taxonomy): Eukaryota > Metazoa > Chordata > Ceratodontiformes > Ceratodontidae > Neoceratodus > Neoceratodus forsteri. The sequence continues at coordinate 762,938,151 of CM057453.1, forward strand.
GTAAACTTGCAAATCACTCTGCTGGCAAAAAAAAACACCGACTTCCCAGTACGAAAAACATGCCCCCATGTCAGCTCATGCACCCCTGTTTTGTGATGTCAGAAAACGAAGGCTGTGTGAGCGTGCCCCATTTATTTCTATGAGGCCAGTATTTTCAAATAGATTTATACCCTTTAGTGCTGGGATTTTATTCTATCACAGCGATCGAACGACTAATTGGGTCCCAATTAGTCGATCGATCGCTGTAATAGAATAAAATCCCAGCACTAAAGGCTATATATCTATCTGAAAATATAGCCCCATAGAAAACAATGAGAGTGCTCACCCAGCCTTTGTTTTTCTGACATCACAAAACTGAGGCGCGTGGGCGATGTGGGGCGTGTTTTTGTACCGAAGTCGATGGGTTTTTTGCCAGCAGAGTGATTTGCAAGTTTATGTAGGATATAACTTTGTAGAGGGTTTTTATGCCAAACTTCATCACTTTAATTCTAATGAAAATCAAGCGGCAGGGGCAAGCAACTACTAAAAGCTGCTCTTTAATTACCCCTGAGCTATCCTTTCCTTAGTTTGCATAATATATCAGATATGACAGTTGTTCAGTATCTTTTGTCAGTACTTTAATTTATTCCAGAAAATCTTAGTTGTGTGCTTTTAAAGTTATTCATTGTAAAAGGTTATAGATGACATTACTCTTTACAGTTAAATAACAATTCCTGAAAAATACAACCCTCTCATGTATGTAGTAATTTCCAAGCAACTTCCAAAATGAGACCTACATCAATGATTTACCTCAGACAGTAAAGTAAATGAGCCAAGGAGCACTTCTGGCTCCATCCGGTCATTACTCTGGGGACAGTTTGGGCTAGAGGCCAGGACTGGCCCGTCTTCCACCATGGAATGTAAATGCCAACCTGTGAGAAAATTAGCTGCCAATTCTTGTGGGATAGACACAATGGCTGAGTGGTTATCCAAGTTGCCCATTCAGGCATTCAGCAGTAACACAGAGCCTGCATTCTCTAATAATGCTGGAACGTATTATCAGATTGACTTCAGAAGTAATTCCCTGCCAAGAACCTGCTAAAGAAAAAAAAAGACAGGTATCCTGTGTCTTAGAGGAAGAGGGTTAGGCCATTTTGGTTGAGTCCCTAAGCATAAGTGGAAGCAATTTCACTTCAAGCACAATTACAGTCTTAACCCACCCATGACCAAGTCAGGGGACTTGGCAGTGTAAAAATACTTCCTTCGTTTTTAAATTACCAACCAAATTAGCTTGACAATGCTTAGCAGCTACCTAGGTAAAAATTAAGCAGAGTCTGCTACCTGCCTTAAAGCCACGAAACAACATAACCATGAAATAAATATAATAGGGTATTGGGGCCATCAATTAGGGTTTACAACAGCTGCATTCTTGCAGATGACTAAGGACTTCCATTGCAAAAAAAAACAATTCTCCTTGCTGTAAGACCTAAGTGCTTTGAAAGTGACTTCAGTTACAGGGGAATTAAAATAGGTGTCAGCAGTCCAGATATATAACTATCTGATCAAAACGGACATTAAAAATCCTGGATTCTGATTTGTTAGCTAGGGTCTTTACCAGCAGGCAAATCCTACAATATTTAGGGTTAGAAAATGGCAAAGAAAAATCCTGAAAGCTGACTGGCTGATAACATGGCAGACAAGGCATCTATATTTCGATAGTGTCCTGTAAAAAACAAGTACCAGCTGCAGTGTACACAGTGTCAAACTGGTATCCCTGTGTCAGTTTGAATGTGAAAGTTTTGTAGCCACCATTTTTCCGTCCCTCAACATGATAAGCGAATGAGTGAGTCAGCCCATCCCCACCCTCGAAGTGAACTCTACGGTTACAGAAACTCAGGCATTCTAACGAGCAGCACATTTTTTTCTTCAAACACAATTTTTTCCAGAAATTCTTGTTTTGAAATTGCTCCATAGTCTATTCCCTTACACATCCGAGAGCGCTGTTCCTCTCTGGCTCCCCCGCCCGTCTGCCACTCATTAACAAAGAAACCAATTGGATTCAGTATTTCTTTCAACTATTTAACAGTTCTTTATATTATTAGAATACCTTCTTGTGTTCCCCGGAGCCAGTAAAATGATCCTGACTGGATCTACCTATCTAATGCTCCAGACAGCCACCCGACTGCGACCCGCCTGATCACAAAAAATGGAGACATCTTGAAGGACAGCACTCAGCACCTTCTCTAAATGGTCCTGGCTCACTTCTCCAAGTTCTAACAATAAAATGTATTTCTTGCAACATCGAGAAACATGGGGGAAGTTGGGGAGGGGTGCACCGCAGAAACAGGTAGCCAAGAAAAGTCATACAAAGAGGAAATTCTAAACCACAGACAGATATTAGAAATCCTAAACAACATGCCCTCTACTGGCCAATATAGTAAGACAAGGACTACTTAACAACAAAAATCATTTTTTACTCTAATTTTAATATTTCTTACACATAGTTTTAATCTTTTATTAAATGTTATTAAAATTGTTACTGATGAGACATTTTCTAAGCACAATAATACCCTTCAGGGTGGGCAGTATTGGAAAATATTGGACCTTCCAAGAACTATAAGGCCCTCCACCTGCAGTGTCAGGTCTCATTATGCCACTGGGCAGTCCAGTATTTCCCAATACCACCCACTGTGTCAGGTATTATTACTTACGTTAACTTCCAGCCATCATCACCACCTAAACACAAAATCACTACACCTACCTGACAAAGACTAATTAAAATTAAATCTGTCATCATATGGGCCTGTCCCACTGGCACAACAGTAAACCTACTACTGCCAATGCCAGCGATCCAGGCTCATACCGAGCCTGGGACATCGGAGGGTTGGCTGGGGCAGATGAAGGTAGAGCATCTGATGGACTGCTCCAACCCCTGGGTGGGGCTGGAGCGCAGCTGGGAAACAAACTATTGGGACCACAATGCAGGGGGCGGAGATGAGGCAGATGTCCAGTGTGCTACATACAAAGGCATGCACAGCATTGCCATAGACATCAATGCATGCCAGCTCCTCTGCATCATGGGGAAGAGAGGAAAAACAGAAAAAAATCACCCTGACTGGCAGGATGATTCTCTAACCCCTTGCAGGCCTTGCACCAGGGGTCTGGTGCGTCTCCAACCGTATTCTATCCAGCGGGTTGAGCTCAGTTCTCTTTCACCTTGCCATGGGGAGTATGTTTCTATGTTGGAATCAGAGCTGGTAAAGTCCAGGGATGCAGGTGGTGGAGCTGGGAGGGTCAAAAGTGAGAGAAGCCAGCCAGGGTAGGAGGGGAGAAACATGAATAACAACAAAACTCTGTTGCCATGTTGGCTCCTCCTTCCAGTCCCCCAAACCCTCTCTTCTTTAACCCAATGCATAGCAAAGAAACTAAGTCCATGTACTTTACACCTGCCTACCCAACGCAGAATCCTAATCAGGTGATGGTGGTAATAAAGAAGTCCTGGCCCAAGCTGCCCCTGTCCTGCCAGTCCTTTCTAGAATCAAGCCATGTGGTGTGGCTACAGATAGCACATCCACTCCGAGCACTGGCTGGTGGTGGTCCCCTACTACGTTTACTCTCCGGTATGTCTACAGACACTGTCTCTTCTATGGTTTGTCTCCTGTGCTGCTCTCTCACAATCCCTTTGGGTCATAGATGGGTGCAACTACAGTTACAGTTGATGTGTTGTTTCTCTCCCCAAGGCACTGTCTCTCACTTTCAAACACTGCTCACCCTCAACATCCCTCCCAGTCTGCTGACACGTGGCTCTTGGGGGTGGGGAGTATTTCTACCACCCTTAACAACTCACATTCTCTCCCTGCCTCCTGCAGTATGCCGCACGCAGCAGAGTGGGAGGAGTGCATTTCTTCGATTCTTCTGGTTCTTCCTAACAAAATTAGAAGGGACACTTTGCAGCACAGAGTAAGAATAGTAACAAAAAAAGTCTAAAAACACCTAAATTTAAAGATATTATTTAAAAAAAAATCTTTAATTTTACTAACGGATGCATTATACAATTACAATAAAGCACCTGCAGGAATGGGCAAGTTGAGGATTTCCTACTTCTCATGTATTTAAAATCACTCCACCTTTGGCCTTTGACATACTACGAGGCATAGATGACTCCCCAACAACCCAAGCTGTTAGGTCTTATTGCTTAAATCCTCCCTAAATTAAATAAAGACAGCAGTCATTTCATAGACTCTTGAGACAGAAAGTGATGTTATTGAGGGAAGTTGTATGTTGTCAACACCTGATTGCCCTCACTTAGATCACTTTCTGTCTTAAGATTGCTGCCCTCATTTAGTTTATGGATGATTTCGATCGTAGTGTATTCTTTGGAATGCTGACATGTACAAGTAATTCTAATACTTTGTTTGAAGATCTTTTCATGAGCAATCAATTATTTGAGGGCTGGCAAACTTTCCATCTGACTTGTTTTGTAAGATCACGGTTATCACGCGTCTTAGTTAATGTTACTGTCTATTAAGACAGAATCTGCTCATACCTAGTTCATACAGAACTGACATTACTGTTTATTTATTTATTCTTTGTTAGACAGGTAAGGCCCACTAGGCACAAGTGCCTGTTGTCAGGGGTGACCCAGGAGCTTTGGGCTGGTTAACTGACTTGCTCAGAGTCACACACACAGTATGTAAGTGGAGGTTGTGGGAATCAAACCCAGGTCAGCTAGATGTACCAAGTGCATTCACAGCTCGTTGCTCTAACTTCTAGGCTATACTACCACTGTCTCGGTAAAATCTCATTATTAACAAAGTATGCCTGTGCTAACAAGTAGCTTGAGTTTTTCAGGGTGGCATTGATTGTGTTTTATTATATAAATATTATACAAAACTATGTACAGTGCTACAGGATGTCAATATATTACCTACGGTTTATAAAAGTAACTGAACCACTGTAAACTAAATTATAAAATATGTTTTCAACTACAATTACAGACCTAACAGGTGATAGGAAGCTATTTTAATTACATCATGTGCATAATGCTTAACACTCTTATTGTTTTCCTTCAGTTGTTTGTAACTTTACTCTTTTAATATGCTGAGGTTATCGGGGGGGGGGGGTATGTACTTATTTATGTATGTATGTATTTATTTAGAATTGGTTTTGCACAGGGATAGTCGCATTTAGGCTGCAAGTAAGAGGGTCTTGGGGGTGGCAGTTACAGCAGCAGGAGTCAATAGCATATGATACTGGTTGAATTATTACTTAGAAGACATGAGTGACAGTATTTGAGAATACATACAATATCTACTGATTTACAGTGAGGAGTTTTGGTTGCACTTAGCTGAGAAGAAAAGGGTAGGGTGGGAGCAGCAGTCTACTGGGTGGGTGGCATGGTCTGAACACATAATATGACACTAGTTTTATTATAATCACAGTAGAGTAACCCCAAAAGTGTGACACATTTTCTGCCCAACGTAACGCCCCTACCAACACTAATTAGCTTCATTACTTTGCAGTAACAATGATAATTTTGAGAAAGCAAGCTGATATGAGTTCAGAAAATTTGTAGCAAATGAGGGAGGAAAACTGTAGGTTGATAAAATAACCAAATGTTTCCAGAAAACAAAATGGATGCAAAACATCTGAAAAACAACATTGGAACTGGAGGAGCATACAAGTACTTTGAATTGTGAGATGGTTAAACTGAAAGCCTGTGTATTTAAAAAAGAATCAGATTTTTCCCTCATGAGTTCTAGAACTGCTTCTGAAAAAGATAACTACTGAAAACAAGAAACCATATTGAATATTGAAGGATTAATATGATGGGACCGATTTTGAAAGAGGATGATGGGTCCATAACTCCTGATTTTAAAATGCGACTGTGTCATCTGAAACATGCCAAAAAATGTTGTACTATTTCCAAACATTTGCCACATCGCAACAGTTTCACTTCATTACATTTCACGTGCATAAAAAGTTACGTATGTGTCATTTTCTGACTTAAGTGAGACCTGAAATGCCACTACTCGTTGAAACTGAGCACAAAAGTCAGACCACTTTTCAGGTTGTCCAGCACTGTATGAAATTTAGGGAATGGCACAGAAAATGTGCCAAAAGTCTCAGGGGTACTTTTGAAAATCCCCACCACCACCACCCCCGTGTTTAGAATTATTTTCCCGGTAGATCTTGCAACTTACGGGATCCTTAAGACATGTCGTGTGAAATACTGGAAAATTCTCTCACATACAATGGATACTTACAGTATAAATAAAGCAATGTTCTGAAAAGCTTTTGAAATATTTGGCACTTTTTTATCTTTGACAAACATGGAAAGTATCAAGACTTCCCTGCTGATACCCCTCTTGAGCTATTGCCTCTCTCTCTCTGGTTTAAAGGCAGTATTAACATTTCCTCCACTAGGTATGGGCACTGTGTACTCCCAAACTAAAATACTAGCAATCGTTTCCCCAATAAAGAGCACAGGAGCAGTTTTAATATGTTAAATACGCCATCCATCCGTCTTGTGCTAAATGAAGTGTGGCCAACAAAAAACCTTCAAGCAATAAAGGTTTTACTAGCTAACTAGTCAGTCAGAGTTACAATTGTTTTAATGTATTTGTTTCTTTAACTTGGTAAAGAGCAGGCGCAGAATTTATAATTCCAAAATGAAACAAGACAGGTGCGCTCAGGAAATCCAGGCAGTGCTGAGAAAGCTGCTAGCACATGTAGACAATAAGAACAAATACACTCATGGAATTACTAGACTTACAATTGCTAGTGCAAATTTATTGTGGCATGGAGTGTCCAGACAACACCCTACAACCCCTGCATGCCACAATAAATTTGCACTAGCAATTGTAAGTCTAGTTCCACGAATGCAGAGTATTTTTTCTTACAGAATTTATAACTGGTTGCCCATGCTAGAAACAAAAAGAAAAAAAATCTTAGCTTGCAATATATTCCAGTGGCTCACTTGAAATGTAATTGCATGCTGTTAAGTAAAACTGTTAACTGTATGCATGGTAATATTCTGCCTTTAAAGGCAGAGTTAAACAATTGTCCAGTAAAGGTGTCAGTAGCCCATGTTAATAACTGGTTGTCTTGAGAATATGCACTAAAATGTGGACCTGAATATACAGTGGCTTCTTTTGTACACAGTATAGGACAGTGGTCACACTGTAGGCTGTAAGATCCAATCTGACACAATAAAAGGACTGTCACATTCAGTGCTGACAATGCAATTCAGTGGTACAGCTATGCTTACCCTGACTTATTGACTCTGCTTTCAAGAGCCCAGCTTCATACTGGTTTCGAGGTTTTTAAACAAATGTTCTATGGCTGAAGATATTGTCAAATGGTTAGGGACTGCCATGTTTGTCTGCATACAGTCCCCCTGCACTGCCAGTATAAACTCACTGCTTTGCCAAGAACTTTGAGATACTTTGTGTATAGAGTGCTAAATCAATACAAATACAGTTCCACTCAATTATGATCAAATCCCAGAGACAGCCGAAAACAGATATCTACAGTATGTAATAAATTAGCATGTCTCTTTTGTTGCATGAAACTCATGTGATAGGCTGCAGCACGTGAAGACCTCTTATACAGCCACATTCCAAATTCTTTCTTTTTAATCCAAATCGATGGTGACCATACAGAAATTGTCATCCATGGAAAGCACATAGCATTTCTGCAAAACAAATAATACCCTTCAAGAAATATCATTTGTATTTACTTACTTTTCCTATAATATTCAGCACCCATTTCCATTTTGTTTACCAAAGAAAATCCTGATCTGGGAGACCAAAGTTGATTTAGGCTCAGAGATAAAGCAGCTGCTTTAACTCTCGTCTCACTCATTTGTGACCAAACACTATCAGTAAACTGTCCAGTAAAACAAAGTCTACATAATAAATTGCCCGTTTTTCATTTGTTATATGCTTGGAAGTTGCAAACATAATTTAACATTGTGATAACAAATTAGATGATGTGAGGCTGCAGCTTGGCAAGATGAACAGAGAGGCATAGTGGAAGAGGAAACTACAGAATGGACAGGTTGGTAGGCACTTTCACTTTATCAATAATATCAAGTTTTCTGGTGTTTTTAAACTAGCTAATTAAGAAGCTGTGCGTTTAAGTTCTGCTATCACTGCATTGACATTAAATGCTCTTCACAGAAGGAACTGGTGCATTCATTCATTTTGAAGGTGACAACAGTGTACTCTGTTGCCATGGTGAAAATCAGCTAGCTAGTGAGTGACAAACAGTGCAGCTGCACCGAAAATGACTTTACATTACTGATGTCCATTCTGATTTGCATGATCAGCTGAAAATGGGAAGCCAAAAAAAAGAAGTGCTTAATAAAGAGCAAATAGGATGCCCCAACGTCCCTTGGCTAGTCAACAGTGCCATCTCGAGACATCCTTATGTTCCAGAACTGCTTAGCTTCGCAGTCCCCAGACACAAAGACATCTTGAGATGACACTCTTGGTTAGTCAAGAAACATTTCGGGCATCTCATTTATTTAACCACTTAGATTTCTCAAGTTTACCATTAAGAGATATTATGGTCTGTAATCTGATTTTTAGAAAGGAACACTAGGTCATCATTTTCGCAGTGTCAGTGGCTCAGCTGGTAGCACACTCGCCTCTGAGGCCGGGAGATCAGTAGGCTGTGGGTTCTATTCCCACACCAGGCATTTGGGTTAATATCCCAATACTGACACTGTAGTGCAGTATGAGGGGGGTGCTGCACTCCTGAGGTGCAGTCTTTTGGATGAGACGTTAAACCGAGGTCCCAACTGCCTGTTCCGGTGGTAGTTCAGGTGGATGTTAAAGATCCCATGGTGCTTATCAAAAAGAGCAGGGGAATTTCCCCGGTGCAATGGCCAAATTTCCTCCATTCACGAAAAATACCACCAACAGCTTAATCTGGTTCAAGGTCAGTTGGCATTCATCTGTATCCCCCTCCCCCGGGTCGTGCCTGAAAATAGGCAGGATTTGTCTAGTGCACTTACCTGGTCAACAAAAACTAAATAAAATAAAATTTAAGGGAGATAAAAGTTTAATTATAATACACTTTGGGCCTGTTTTTCTGGCGATTTCAAAACCTTATTCTTCACCTTTCTGAATTTAGAACCTGTTGTTCTTAACATTTTGGAAAGTAAAGAACAAGGTTGCTCTCTAAACCTATTACAGCAGTGACTGCAAGTTCCATTATGAAAACACAAGCTGAGCTGAGCTGCCACGGGCAAGAGACCGCATCACACGCCAATTCAAAATTAGCAGTCTGAACCTCAGCAAACCATATTTCCTTATTGAAAAATAAGCTCAAATTGTATTATAAAAAATAACATATCCACCCACCCCCTTCGTTGAGAACTTGCCAGATTCTCAACACCACGTTCACTATCTTTTTGTAATGTACTAACTGAAAACTTCAATAAAACAAATTATTTGTTAAACATTTTGGTATTTAGGCAACATCAGGATTTTAGCAGCTGTAACTGGCAAAGCCAAAATGGCTCTAGCTGAGAACAATAAATTATTAGAGTGAATGCCCCCACCTGCCATCATCTTATCTCACTACAGTATTCATAATAATAGTACCGATGCTTTGTATTGCTTGAACAGGGCGGTCAGCAAGAGGTGATTTTCACTCAAAAGTAAACAAGCTGAATACAAAGCCATACATTTATGGATGGGTCACAGATAGGAGTCCCCATTTGCTCCTTAACATTTGAGCCTCTGGGTGAAACTCCACTCCCTATATACATCTTTCAATGCTTTCAGCAGACAGAGCAAAAAGTCTATGTTGTAGAGTGACTGTGTGTGTGTGTGTGTGTGTGTGTGTGTGTGTGTGTGTGTGTGTGTGTGTGTGTGTGTGTATGCTGGATAGTAAGTTATTTGATTCACATCCAAAAGGAAAGAAACTAAGCCTTAGACTCCTGCCTGGTATGGACTGAAACCCTTCGCCCTCAGGATAGACAAACTGACGGGAAGTGCCTCATGTCACTCACAGAACAGTCTCTCAAGAGATTATTCACACCGAGGCATTAATAACTCTTTGGTCATGAGGAGCACTGGCTATGTATGCCACTTCCATGCAGCAGTCTTCCTTTGGAAGACAAGCTTGATTGCACGCTATTATTATACGGTTCAATGTAAGCGGGAGCTAAAGTATATAACTTACACTCAGTATATAAACAGCTGAGAGAAACAGGTGAGGTACATAGAAATATAGAATTTGTCATCAGAAAAGGATTGTTGACCCACCTAGTCTGTTTCCACAGACCCTCACAGGCTCTGGTGACCTTCCCTCCTCCCTGCCTTTTTACTGATATTCCCCCCATGTCTATTTCACACATGCTTGAAGCCCCCTACTGTTTTCACCACCACCACTTCTGTTGGCAGTCTGCTCCAGCTATATAGAACTCTCTCAGTGAAGTAGTACTTCCTCGCATCCCTCTTAAACTCCACCCCCCCAACTTTATCGCAAGCCCCCTGGTCCTCATACTCTTTCTCATTTGAAACAAACTCCCCTCCTGCACCTTGTTTACCCCTGTGAGGTACTTGAGGTCTCTCTCTCGTGTCCCCCTCTCACTCTCCTCTCTTCTAAGGTGTACAGTGAGAGATTCCTCAGCCTCTCCTCGGCCTTTTGGTGCAACTACTGCCCAGTTCTAGTTGCATTCCTCTGGACTGCCTCTACCCTGTCTGTTTCCTTTCTGAGGTGCGATCTCCAGGACTGGACACAATATTCCAGGTGGGGTTTCACCAGCAAGCAATATAGTGGCAACACCATCTCCCTCTCCCTGCTGCTGGAGATACCTCTCCCGTATGCATCCCACTGGCCCTACCCTCTGCTTTCTCCACTACCCACCACTCTGAGGTCATCAGATATGATAACCTCAAGGTCCCTTTCCTGTTAGTGACTATAGTATCCCCTATCCTATACACATCTCCTGGGCTCCTATGCCTAGAGGCAAGATTTTGCACTTTTGACACTGAACCCCAACTGCCATGCACTTGACCACTCCTCCAGTTTTCCAAGATCCCTATGCATTTTCTCCACCACTTACTGAGTGTCCACCCTACTACAGAGTCTGGTGTCATCTGCAAAAAGGTATACCTTCCTTTCAGTTCTTCAGCAATGCTGCTTAAGAAGACATAGAATAGACTGGTCCCAGTACTGAGCTCTGCAGGACCCTGCTGGTCGCTCTCCATCATTAGAGTGAGTGCTGTTAACCGCCCCTATCTCGCCAATCTATTAACCAGTTTCCACCCCAGTTCAACACTTTGGATCTCACCCCTAGGCTGCTCAATTTCTTTATCAGTCTCCTGTGTGGCACAGTGGTGAAGGCCTTGCTAAAGGCCAGAAAAGCCATGTCCACTGCCCTCTCTAGATCTACTTCCCTGGTCACCCAGTTGAAGAAATCAATCAGATGTTTCTGACATGACCCCCCATGAATCCATGCTGTCTGAGATCTTGCAGCCCAATGGATTCAAGATACTCTACCAATCTTTCCTTTAGCAGGGTTTCCATTCCTCACCACTGAGGTGAGACTGACTTGCCTATAGTTGCTTGCCGCCTCCCTGTTGTCGCTCTTATGTAGAATAATCACATCTGCTCTTCTCCAGTTCTCTGGAACCATGCCTGTTTCCAGAAAGCTGTTAAATAAGGCTGTCAGTGGGACAGCTAGTGCTTCCCTGAGTTTCTTTAGAACCCCTGGGTGTATCCCATCTAGTCCCATAGCCTTGTACACTTTCAGAGCTGCAAGTACCTTCAGGACTTTTTCCTCTGAAAATGGACTTCTGTCCACCCCTCCTTTGTTCCCCCTTGCATTGTGAAGACTGAGCAGAAATACTTGTCCAGTATATTTTCTTTTTCTTGGTCCTCTTCTGCGTAGTCTCCCCTGCCCCCTCCTCATCCTCACTATCCCTTCCCTTGCCTTCCTATTCTCACTTGTGTACCTGAAGAAAGTCTTATCCCTTTTAACTACCCTCTTAGCTATTCTTTCTTTTGTCTGTGCCTTTGCTCCCCTCACTGCCTTTCCTGCATCCTTCTGATTTACTTGATACACCTCCCGTCTTCCTCACTCAGCGTATCCTTATAGCTGCTGAATGCCACCCTTTTTTCCTTTCACCACCATGGCCACTTCCTTAGAGAACCACAATGGCCTCTTCTTCCTCCTGCCTTTACTCACTTCCTTCATGCAGAGGCTGGGTGCCTTCATTATTCCCTCCCTTATTTTTCCCAACTGTATATCTACCCCCTCCCTGGCAATGCCCTGCATGTGGCAGTCTCTCATTTCTTTAAAATCTGCCCTCCAAATGTCCAGGACCCTTATCCTCATGAGGTTTGCATCTGTTCCCACCTTGTGTTAAACCACACTGCACAGTGATCACTGGTACCTAAGGGACTGTCCACTGTGATGTCTGCAATGCCATCCCTGTTCATAAGCACAGAGTCCAGCACTGTCCCATCCCTAGGAGTTCATTGACCACCTGAGAAAAGCTTCTTGCAGAGAGTCATGGATGGCCCTCCTCCTTGCCGAAGCTGCTGTTGGAAGGCTGCAAACCACATATGGCAGATTGAATTCATCAACCAGAAGCACCTCCTCTTTACCTTCCCTCCTGATGATGGCTTCCTCAAGTGTGTTATCCAGCTCCTCTCCCTGTGCTGGAGTTCTGTATACCAACCCCGTATGGATAGCGGCCCCAGTGCCTGTCCTCAGGATGACCTGCAGCAGCTCAAGTCCTTCCTCTTCTTCTGGGTGCTCCTCCATTTCCATGGCCTTGATTCTCTACCTTTCATATAGTACAGCATCTCCTCCCATCAGCCCTTCCCTATCTCTCCTGAACAGAGAGTAGCCTGGTATGGCTATGTCCCAGTCGTGGTGTCGGTTACCATGACTCCATTATGGCCACCACATCCTGGCTAGACACCACTATGATGGCCTTCAGTTCTGGAATTTTATTTCCTAGACTCCCTGCATTGGTGCACATGGTTTGCCATACCTTTTTCCCTCCCTGCTTCCTCAGCTGTGCTGTTTCCTGACGCTCCCCTGACACATACCTTCCCTTGTTACCTTTTCTGTTACCTGACCTGTCTCCTTTACTACTTCCTTATTGCTTCCCTGATTTATACCTCCCCCCCGTCCTCTGCCTTGTCCTACAGCTGTCTTCTTGCACCCTTGCACTGGTGCAGTTTACTCCCCACAGGCCCTTCCTCCCTCCCTGCTGCTTCATCATAATTGGCCCCCAGTCCCAAATGTAGCTGAAGCCCTTCTCCATGTACCACACCACTAGTGTGTCTCTCCTCCATACTGTGTCAACCCTGTTACCAGACCTCCTTCTGGCATTTTTGCCACTTTATTGAATGTATAAAACTGTATGTAACTGCCTGTAACCCACTGTTATACTGTTATTCAATGTCTTGTTTGAATTGTACCTCAACTGATGTGGAAACTTTGTTTAAGAGGCTTGGCTCAAAGGTACTTGTAATCCTGGATTCAAATAAATAAATGCCTTCAAGAAATTGTTAAAAACCCTGCTGCAGAGTGTCCTTTCCTCTCCTTGGCTATACACATGTAACCCCTCAGCAAAAGCCACCTCGTGTGCCACTTGCTTGAGACCCCTCCCCAGCTCCCTGAAATTTCCATGCAATACCCCTAACTCTACCCTGTCCCTTGCCAAGTCATTTGTCCCCAGGTGAACAATGACATCTAACACGATCCCATCTCTTGCTGCCCTGGACATCATCTGGATCCACTCTCCATCCCTCCAAGCCAAAGCACCTCTCAGGCATTTCACCTCCTTCTCCTTTCCTCCCCCCACTCCCAACTCTATCACCCATAACAACAGAGTCCCCCACCAGCAGCTACTTCCTTCTCAGCTGGTGGTCTTTTCCTCCATCACTGGGGCTTCCCCTTCTAAGGACCTCCACTTCCTCCCTTCCCACTGCTATGAGTGCCTCCTCCCAGCTGCCACATCCTGCCAGAATGGTGAAAGAATTCTACAGAGGTACAGGCTGAAGAGTGTGTGCTCTTCCTGCCACCCCACCCTCCTGGAGCCAACAAGGTCCAACTGCTCTGCCTAGGTATCCACTGGAGGAGCAGCAGCAGGCTCATGGTTCTCTGCCAGTTGGGCCCAGAGTCCAGCAACCGCTACCCTCAACCCAGATAGGCGAGTACAAATGGGCCTGCACCTCGGTCTCAGGAAAGTGTCCCAAAAAACTGCAGCTCCACACCCGTTGCACTGCACCACTCCCATGTTCTTTTTTTTTTTTTAACCTTAGTACCGGTTGAAACTTCCCTGTACTTTACTGCCTCCTTTCTGTGCATGTTGAATTCCTACCTCTCTCTTTGCTTGTTTGAAATTTGGTACCCTACCCTAGATAGAGTGTCCTGTTTTCCCTTTTTTAACCCACTGACCTATGCCTAACTTTCTCTGGGTGTCTACTAGTTCTAACCCCCTTGTCTGAATCTTATTTGTTGCCCTACACTAGATATGGTGTCTCCTAATTTCCCTTTTCAACCCTCTTACCTATATCCAACTTATTCTGATGCCTACTACTCCTTACCCACTAGATGATAATACACATAGATACATAGACAGTGTCGGCAGATGAGGGCCTATGGCCCACCAGTCTCCCATTTGAGCTTGTAAGTTCAGTTTATGTTTTCCTAGAAGTCTGTTGCCCCTTACCCTGACCTCCAGAATTCCTTTATGTCTATCCTATGCATTCTTAAATCCTGTGATTGCTTCAGCCCCACCACTTCCTCTGGCAGGCGCTCCACTTGTCCACCACCCGTTCTGTGAAGAAATTCTTCCTCATGTTTCCTCTGAATCGTCCTCCTCTAACTTCATCCCATGCCCTCTAGTCCTGGAACATCTTTTTCGCTTAAAATAGTGTATTCCTGCACCCTGTTCCTCCCTGTGAGATACTTGTATGTCTCTATCATATCCCTCTCTCCTCTCTCCTCCAGGAGTACATGTTCAGTTCCTTCAACCTGTCTTCATAGGACTTGTGATGCAATCCATGCACCATCTTTGTTGCCCTCCTCTGAACCTTCTCTACCCTGTCTATGTCCTTACATTGAGGTATGGTCTCAGAACTGTACACTGTACTCTGGGTGGGGCCTCACTAGTGTCTTGTATAGCAGAATTATGACCTCCTTTTCCTGCTGGTGATGCCCTGCCCATACATCCCAGCATCCTATTTGCTTTACCTGCTGCCTTGTCACACTGTTTCACCTTGAGGTCATCAGAGATGATAACCCCAAGATCCCTTTCCTGCTTGGTGCATGCTATATCCTCACCCCCCCAACTGATATATTGTGCCAGGGTTTTTGTGCCCCATATGCATTATCTTGCACTTCTTTGCATTGAATTTCAACTGCCAAACCCCTGACCATTCTTCAAGTTTCTGCAGGTCCCTTCTCATTCTGTCTACACCCTCTGGTGTGTCTACTCTGTTAGAGAGCTTTGTGTCATCAGCGAACAGTGAAATTCTGCCTTCTAGATCCTGTGCAATGTCACTGATGAAGATGTTGAATAGGACCAGTCCCAGCACTGATCCCTGTGGTACCCCACTGGTCACTTCCTCTGTGGAGTGACAGCCATTACCACCACCCTCTGTGTCCTGCCACCCAGCCAGTTACCTACCCACCACACTGCTGTCCTGCCCACACCCATATTCCGCTAGTTTGTGTAATAGTCTTCTATGTGGCACAGTGTCAAAGGCCTTGTTGAAGTCCAGATAGGCCATGTCCACTGCCCTCCCTGATCTACCTCCCAATCACCCAGTCAAAAATTCAACGAGGCTGGTCTGACATGCTCTCCCTGGTGAAACCATGCTGTCTTGGGTCCTGTAGTCCATTGACAACCAGATGTTCCACCAATCTCTCCTTCAGAAGTGCTTATATGATCTTTTCCACTACGAGGTGAGGCTGACTGGTCTGTAGTTCCCTGCTTCTCTTTGTTCCCACTTTGTATAAGGGGACTACATCTGCTGTCCTCCAGTCTTTGGGTACCTCCCTGTTTCCAGTGATCGGCTAAACAGGATAGCCAGAGGTTCAGCCACCACCTCTTAGTTCTTTAAGGACCCTGGGTGCACCCCATCTGGCCCCATTGCTTTATCAACTCTTATTACTTCCAGTTCCTTCATGACTCTTTCTCGTGTAAAGGGACTTGTGTTAATTTCTGCACCATTCTCACCCCTTGTACTCCCTTCAGACCCATTACCCTCCTCTTCCTCAGTAAAGACTGAGCAGAAATACCTGTTCAATATGTCAGCTTTACTGTTGTCATCCTCCATGTGGCCCCCATCCTCCCCCTTCAGTCTCACTATCCCTCCCTTTGTCTTTCTTTTTTCACTTATGTACCTGTAAAAGGTTTTGTCCCCTCTACCCACTGATTTTGCAATGTGTTCTTCTGTCTGAGCTTTGGCTTCCCTTACTGACCTCCCTGCCTCACTTTGCTTCTCCTGGTACTTCTCCTTATCCCTTCTGCCTGTGTCTTTTGTACTGCCTGAATGCAATCTTTTGGCTTTCACTTTTTGCTACCTCTTTGGAAAACCATAATGGTCTCCTCTTCCTTTTCCTTTTGCTAACCTGCTTAATGCATAATTCTGTTGTTCTTGTAATCCCCATTTTAAATACACTGCCCACTGTTCCTCAACCCCTGATTCCTGTCCCATTCCCTAATGCCTCTTTTCAAGTATCTCCCCATTTTCCCAAAGTCTGCCCCTAAAATCCAGGATACGTGTTTTTGTGTGGTTTGGTTCTGCTTTTTCTGTGATTTCAAACCACATGACTGGTGGTCATTGTTCCCCAGGTGCTCCCCACTGTTACCCCATCACACTGTCCCTGTTTGTGAGCACAAGGTCCAGTATTGCCTTCTGCAGAGTTGGTTCCATGACCAGTTGTTGAGGAAGGCACCTGAAGGAGTCCAGGATAAATCTGCTCTAGTTGATGCTGCTGCTGGGATGCTCCAGTCCACGCCTGGAATATTGAAGTCTACAACCAGTACTACCTCACTCTTGTCTGCCATCCTTTGGATGGCTAGCATCAGCTCCCTATCTGTTTCTTCATCCTGGGCTGGTGGTCTATAGACCACACCTGTGCAGATGGCTGTCCCCATTTTCCTTTCCAGCTTAACCCACAGTATCTCTCCCCATTTTGTTCCTCCTGGATCTCTGTGGCCCTTATGTCATTTTTCATACAGTGCCTCCTCCTCCCTTCCTGCCTGCTCCGTCTCTTCTGAATATGTTGTAGCCAGGTATGGCCATCTCCCAGTCGTGGTTATCATTACACCAGGTTTCAGTGATGGCCACAATGTCCAGGTCTGACTGCACCATGACAGCCTCCAGATCTTCCATCTTGTTGCTAAGGCTCCTGGCATTTGCACACATGGCTTTCCATGATTTGACCTCCTAGACTGTTTCGTTGTTCTACCCAGCCCCTTCCTTGGTTGTCCTTTATCCCTGGTTCTCCTTGCTATCTGCCCTTCTGCTGAATTTTGCCCTTTCACCCTATCCACCTCTTGGGCACTAATTCCATCTTTGCACTGCTTTGCAGAGATAGCCACTCCTCTGGTTCACTGGTTTCCACTGCTAGCTGTGGGGGTGAGCAATGGTACCCTCCTTGCTGGCCTGCCATCTCCTTAGCTAGTTTAAATGCTTGTCAATGTAGCATTTAAACTTATCATTGAGTGCTTGGATTCCTCCAGGATGTATGCAGGCCATCAGGCTTGAACAAACCTCCATCCCTCCAGGTGGGTCCCCAGTCACCAATGAATCCAAACCCTTCCTCACAGCACCAGTTCTTCAACCATGAGTTAAAGTTCCTAGTGCATGCACTCCTATGCGCTCCCTTGCCTCTTGCAGGTAGTACTTCTGAGAAAGTGACAGAAGTAGCTACTTGCTTGAGACCCTTCCCCAATTTCCTAAACTCTTCCTGAACTTCCTTTGGCTCCCTGCATCTACCTACCCTGAAGTTGACAGTTTCAGTATACCAGAACACAATAGTGTGCTATCTCCTACCTTGGTCTGGCATTCCTCCTGTAGGGTCTCCTTCAGACTGGTCTGGTTGCACACACCTATAGATGCCTAAGGCAGATTCTCCACTCCTACAATGCTTTTTTATAGTGCTCTTGATATAAGTCACTAAGCTATCTGGCGTCTCTACCCCCAATCACACAACTCATTCTCAGGGCTTTCTTTAGCTACTCACTTCCAGGATTAATTTCCTGAGTTAGGTTCCCCACTCTACCTGTTACAGATTTAAAGACAAGTCTCAAAGTGCCCCAGACACTGACTAAAAGTCTCTTTCCTCCACCTACCCACTTCCAATGCTACTTTAAGTGCGGAGAGAATATATTATAGTGGCACGGTAGCGCCACTATAGTTAGGGTTGAGGATTTTTTTTATGTTAAACCTCAAACTTTGTACATCAATATCTTCATAACCATTCAACAGATTTGCACGAAATTTTGCATGCTGCACCTCAGGGTAGATCTCTTGAAGTGCCAAATGTTGTTCCAGTCGGATGAGCGGATTCCAAGATCTGGATAGCAAAAAAAAATGACAAAAATCACACCTTTTTTTGTCATTGTCTAGCGCCCAGATAGTTTGGAATTTTGGTCTGAAATTTTCAAAGTAGAAAGGGCTTGGCCCACAGTAGTACCTTTCACTGGTTTGGTGAAAAATAGTAATCCATTCTAAAGTTATTACATTTTGAAATTTCAGTTCTGAGCATGCTCAGCACAGTCTTTGTGATAGCTGCTTGGATCAAAAGAATTTGGTCCCTACAAAAGGATCCTTTTTCATATGGGGATGATCCTTTTCATAAGCAAAATAATTTTTTGTATGGCCGCCATTTGTTTCCATTAAAAAAATTCAGACCCCACAAAAATTACATCCTGCACACTCACACACCACCACCACATGTATCTTATTAATAGAAACGTAGAAACATAGAAATTGTCGGCAGAAAAGGACCCCAGTGGCCCATCTAGTCTGCCCTTATCCCTCTAAAGTTTGCATAGACCCCATTAGGTAGATTATGCACTTAGTTTGTAGAAAAATGACCCAGAAACTTCATTTTATACATTTAAAATCCTTTTTCATGAGATGATTTTCTTTTTACGTATGGTCATATGAAAAGATTGGCCATACAAAAAAAGATCCCTTCATATGAAAAAAGAATTTGGACTTAGTTTTTTTCTAATTCTTTTTTTCCTATGAGGGCATCTTTTTTCTTATAAATGAAAATATCATATAAAAAGGATCCCTTCATACAAAAAAAGAAAAAGGGATAATTTTTCTTTTTCTTTTTTTTTGTTTATATGAAAAAGATGCCCTCATATGAAAAAGGTTTTTTTCCCTGATTCTTTTTCATATGAGGGATCTTTTGGTATGATTTTTTCAGTCATATGAAAAGGATGCCCTCATACAAAAAATAGATTTTGGACTTAGTCTCTCTCCCCCCTCCCCGATTCTTCTTTCGTATGAGAGGATCTTTTTCGTTCAAACGAAAAAGGATGCCCTCGTACAGAAAAAGATTCTGGACTTAGTTTTCTTCTGATTCCTTTTTTTGTATGAAGGGATCCTTTTTCATATGGGTCTTTTGTTTGATAAGAAAAATAATCCCTTCCTATGAAAAAAGATTTTGGACTTAGTTTTTTCCCCACATTTGAACTTCAACAATCCATAACTCTCTTAATATTTGGACTTGAGGAACACTCTATATAAAACAAAGGTCTTAATGAGTACTGCAAGAATAACAGAACCCCCCCCAAAAAAAATAGAGGCCATATAAAAAAATACACATTTAAAAATCTAAATTTCCATAGGATAACATTGGAACTTTAACAAAGCCATACAATGAAGCAAAATAAATTGCTGTTTTGGTAGAAATGAAGCGTCCATAACAACATACATGCATGCATCTAGGGAGGGATGGAGCGCAGGGCCCTCCCACAGGCAACGATGATACCATTATACTATCTCAAAAGTAAGGAAATTCATTGCTAAAACCTTCATTAATGCACTAGTGGGGTTACAATGACAAAAGTAGGGAAATCACGGTGTTAGGGTTGCAACTAACACCCACCCACCCTACGAGGGGCACTAGAAAAAAAGAAAAACATTTGGTTTGACCTCTTCTTTGTCTTCAAAAATCAGCCATGGGGTGTACCTTGGGGTTGTCAACCCTAATGCTCACCCCATTTTCATATACTCCACACATCTCAGCCTTTTTACCGATGGAATGTAGAGAGTATTAGGGTTGACAACTGTAAGGTACACCCCATGGCTGATTTGCGAAGATGCAGGAGAAGTCAAACCAAAATGTTTTTTCCTGTTGCTGCCTGCAGAATGGAGGTGGGGTGTTAGGGTTGGTAACCCTAACACCACATTTTCCTACTTTTGTCACCTTACCCCAACCAGTGCATTAATGAAGATTTTTGCAATGACGACAGATAGATAGATACATAGATAGATATGTATACAATGTATGTAGCAATCTCACTATTAATACAAAACTAATATTTTAATGACAATCTAAGCCAAGTGAAACATAAGCACTGTTACAGGACACCACTGAAAAATGTTGTCTCACAAACCTAAGGGTACTGGCACTGCTTAACTGAGAGTTCCCAAGTAAGGAAGCCATTCGCTCACAAATACAGCTAGTATCTTCCACAGGTGGATCATGGTCCATAAGGCCATGTCAGTTAGAGACACCCTTTTTCCTGGGAGCTGCAGAAACAGCTGAGCCAGGCAACAGGAGATGTCTCGAACCTGATGAGGAGAGTTGGAAACTTCTAGTTTGAAGGTGGCAAAGTCCATGACAGAAACATACAGATCTGGATTTGGATAAATGTTTCCAAAGGTTTGGGCCCTGAATCTGACTTAGAATGTCAGGATCCATGCCCACGCCTTCAAATGGATTAATAGCACAAAGCTAAGTAGCAAACAAAAATACATAGTACCACCAACTTTGTGAAAAAGAGTCAGTAATTGTACTTGTCTGGTTTCCTTAATATTGATCACATATAACACTCAAGACATTAGCTGAGTTCCTGACATTCAGTCTTTGAAATCAATATCATACTCTTTCTTTGTCCATCCCTTCCAACTTCAGTGTCCTTACAGCACATTGTACAGAAAAGCCAGTGCACACCTGCCAAGTCTCAATATTTACTAGTGAAACTCAGTAGTTCAGGAAGAACTTCGCTGGCAAAAAGTCTGTAAAAGAACCCATTCTTAAAAATTACTTGGTCCAAAAAGCCTGTAATCGGACGCTGTATCTGCATGTCAAGTAGTTTTCTGAGTGATGTATAACTCAGTAGTGAAATACGATCGCAACACACAGGAAGTAGTTGGCATGTGTTGTAATTTCATCAATTTAAGCAGTCTACATTGACAAGAGACCTTTGAAGAACCAAACCAAATGGTTATTACTGCAGCTGTAACATAAGTTGCTGTTAGTACAGGCAGCTGAGAAACCATTCAGTAAGCAATACCTCTCTTTAATCCTGCTTCTCCTTGCCCTAAGAATTGAAAACATGGAAGGTAGTATGGTATACAGTTTAGAGCAGTGAATGGTGAAGCAGAACTCCTTGGTTTAAATCCTACCATAACTATTGCCCCCAAAGTGGGGCCATGAACAAGTCACTCAATCTCTCTCTACTTCCATCCCCTCACCTGTAAAATGGAAGAGAAAATGAGATGTTGTATCTCAAGTGGGCTGTCCTGCGTCAATGAACTCCAAAAGGAAATTACCTGTTCCATGTGTAACCCCACTAAAAATGGGGGTTCCCAAAAAGTCTTCCTTGAGCTTGCCTAAATGCTTACTGCCAGGCTGGTGTCCTGCGTTTTAGCAGTTTAAATGTGATTACCAGAGCCTGTATGGCCTCTGTGTACTGTCTCTTTAAGAGCTGCCTGATTGCAGCTTAAGTAATCTGAGAGGGAGCTCTGTTGAAAGATGTAACTATTTGGTGAAAATAATTTAGAGTAATAATGATAATGTAGTTTGTCTAACCTGCTTTCTTTGTAGCAAGGACTGTTTTGTTTTGTCTCCACTATCTTGGTCCTGGACTGCAAATTGGACCAATCAGTTCTGGTGGGACCTAAAATGTAGCCAGACTACAGAAGCTGTCGTGAATTCAAAATCTGTAGGAACTTTAATTTGGAGCTTTTTGCCTTTTGCAACTGTGAGGGAGCTCTTGCTCTGACTGACAGCCAAATCCAGCCAACCAAAGGGGAAGTCCCGGCTGCTTGCAGTTTTCAGTTAGTTCTGAGCTGGGAAGTGAAATGAGAGGAGCTGAAGTGATTCTGAGCAGCAATCCTGAGTGGATTCGCATGGGAGAACTGTGAAAAGGCTGAGTTTTTGGCTTACATGTCTGCCTGCTGCTCCTGATCGGGAGAGAAGAGAATTATTGTGGACTAAATCCAAGTTTGTGGGACTAAAGTAAGCTACTGAAGTGGGCCAGGCTCAATCTGAAGAAATCCGAAGATTTTGCTGAATGCGATCAGCTTGTCAGGAGTTCCAGCTTCCCCATAGCTCCCGGTGTGTGCAGAGACTTTGCGACTGTGACTGGGGGGCGCTTTGCCTGGTACAGCAGAATTCCTGTAAATGTAAATGTGCTATGAGCAGCTAGTGGGTTGTGAGTTAGTTCCCCACTGTGTGAACTGTGTTCTGCTTGCTGGAAACTGTATCTAGCCCAAAATGGACTGCATCTGAATTTGTCTCCATGTGGTCTGGGCCTTGCCAGACTGGCCCAGCCAGACTACCCACTGCACAGAGAAGCCATTGATGAGACCTGCCTGGGGATTAGCCCCCTACTCCACGCTTGAACAGGAACGACGCCTCTGTGACTCGTGTGGGCCCTGCTTCTCCTGGCATTCCAGATCAACCACCTGCAGTCTCAATTTTTGTCCAGCTTGTGTCCAGTCTTGGGTATCGTGAGTAAATACCAGGGTAGCTCCCTGCAACAACAGCTTAATCTGAGTGTGTCATCTGATTGTCTTGTTGTTTCGTTTCCTTTACGAACTGAGCCCTCTGGCTCTAGATTACAAATATTGCGTATTGTGCATGTTGTGTTTTCCATCACAGGGCCCCAACCAGCTGCAACCCTGGGCAACAGTCCTGGCTAGCCTATCTCTTCTCCACCTGGGTACCCAGAGGTGGACTGTGTGAGGGGACTCAAAGTGCATGCATAACTGCTTGACTGATATAACCTTTAAGCTAATTAACCTGATTTTGCCCCTCCCTTGTTCAAGTCCCCTGAATAAATCAGATCTAACTTTTTTCTGCATGTAATCTAATGGTGGTTCCAGTTTGTACTCAAAGTACTGTACTGTTGCTATTTGCTGTGCATAACCTTGTTTTATAGGGGGTCCCCAGGGTCGAGCCAGAGGAACCAGCCCTGGTGGTGTGCAAACCATGTGGGTACTTGTGTGGTGTACCAGGGGTATTGTGAAAGTGATTATTGTACAGTGTTCAGGCCACTAGAGGGGAAAGAGGGGTTACAGTGAGGCACCCATTTCAGAACTCAGGCTCCTTAACCTGCTACTAGCCAAGCAGGCAGGGGTAGTAGCCCTTGGGATAGCGCCACCTAGGGGTTAAACATTGTTGTTGTAATAGTCCCTGTTCTGTATAACAGAAACTTATATGAACTAAGCAAACAATTGTCCTTAGCAGAATGCTGGAGCCCCCCAAAAAAAATTACTCTGACATTTATATTGAAAACAATGCTCATTTCAATATGTCCATAGGAAAGAAGTTCAATCTAATCGTCAGTTCATTGGTGGAAAAGGTGCAAAAGGGCCTAAATCAAGTCAAAAGTGTGTTCAATAAATGTTGTGGGCTAAAGGCACTCAGGCTGCATCCTTGTGCACTGCTATGCTTGTGTGTGCGGTTATAACCGTCTTGTGCACATCCTGTCATGATTTGTTTACAGATTTTCACCTGCCTTGCTCCCCCTCTCATCTAATCATGGGAAGGACCGGTAAGAAGTTAAAACACCAGTGGCTCTACTCAGTCAGCTTCCCAACTACCTGAAGCTGGCCTTCATGTCCCCTATTTAACTCCAAGCCAGATCATTCACTACCCTGGGAAGCACCCTGTCAGCTGTCACTCCCAGAAGGCAGAAAACTGCCCTACCCTCTGGGTCTATGGCACTGACCACCCTCTTAGTACCACTTACTATGGAATACCCTATAATTAGGAACCTCATCCTAGCTCCTCCATAATGCCTGCTCCCCCAGGTAGATGACACTGATTTGGTGGTCTCATAGAACCTGTATACAACAGGGTGCTTTCCCCATACTGGGGGAGTAACATGTGCCACCTAACTCAGTGGGATAAAGTGGTTACAGTTTGCAAATGCAGGGCACTCACAATCCCCAGTTGGTACCTCCTGATGATCCCCCCACCCAATACTTTCAAACTTCAATACGGTCCCTTGAGGGCTACTTAGGAAGAAGAGCAGCAGAAGTCACCTTCGACCCCCACTGTGACCTACACCTCAGCTGGCATATTCCATCCGAAACAACAGCTAGCTCTGAGGTGATTGCTGACAAACTCCTGTACAAAGGACTGCCACCACCCCTCCAGGGGGTGTTCATTTGTCAGAGTACAGCTCCACAACCCGTGCAGCTGACTAAATCCCACCCTCCACCCCAGGTCCTATGTACCGTCACACTAATCATACCTGCTTCTGCCTTGCAGCCCTTCCTCTGGCCTGGTATTAGTTTCTGGTATCCACCAGATGCCTGATATACTTAGGGACTCGGGGTACCTTAATTAGGTAATTAACTAGTCACTGGCTATAATTTATTTATTTATGTCTTTGATAACCGGGTAGGTGCACTGATCCAAATGACCGTTTTCAGGCACGACTCGGGCCATAGAAATGTGGCAGCCAAAATACAGGTATAACAGAGAGGATACAAACAATACATCAGATACAAATATACAAGGTACAACTGACACATCAAATCATGCTGTAACAGGGTACAAGCAGCAGAAAATTGTTCAATACAAGATCAAGTTCATTGTTGAGTACATAACAAGGGCAGATGTAGAGTACAGACAGAGATCAAAATATCAGGTAAGTAAATTAAAGGAAGTAGCACAAAGTACAAGAAGAAGAGAGGGAGAGAGGGAAAGGACACGGGTAGTAGGGGAACAAGGGGCAGGAGGAAATGGGAGTTTTAGTGGAAAGGAGCATGGAGGGAGTGCTGTCAGAATGCAGGTATAGACTAAGTGCTTAGGTCAGAGGGGAGATCCAAAATACAGTATCCTTACAGTTAGAAACAGTGGCAGACTGCAGACAAGAGACATTAAATTCACTATTGCAAGTACAGCTTTTTACGTGCCCTAGTAAGGTATGCAAATATATAAATTATGTATTTGTCAAATATTCGACGAATACAGCCCATGTATTTGGGTATTCAATTGTATTCATGTATTCTAGTAAACAAGTATTCAAGCATAATGTAGAACATTTAAAAAATGCTGTAGACATGAGAAAACCCTAAAAGAAGTGGGTAGAGAAGCTTTGCTACCCCTATGATTCTGCTGAAATGGGAATTTGGAGCCCCTATGATTCCGATGAAGGTTCTTGGGCTCTTAGATTAGGTTAGTACAATTAAAAATAAACATCTGTCATGGCATCGTGTCATTTACTAGTATGATCATGGATCAGAAGTCAGACATCTAAAAAAATGGGGGCAGTTTGCATTTGCAACTCACCAGGCAAGTGTAGTGACTAGGGAGTAACACATCTATAGCTGCCTGGGAGAGAAGGGACTGGGAGAACAGTAGAGAGGGGAGCAGGAGAGGCTACAGTAGTTGATGGGGTAGCATCAGTGCACCATAATTAGTCCTATCCACTGCTGTAATCAGTTACATCAGAAGACAGGACTTGTACGAAGGAGGTAGGGAGGGCATTTTTGTTACTGTAGCTTTTCCACGCCACAGCTCAACTGTCACGCTCACACCAGCTCACAGGGGATCAGCAGTTTACAGCAGAGAGTTGGAGAGGCTGGAGCAATGACAAGGACAGAAGGACAGAGAAAAAGAGAAGGTGAGGCATGATAATGGGACAGTGAGGGTGAGTAGGGGGTTAGAGGAGAAGGACCTGGTGGTGGGAATGATGGGAGAAGATGTAAAGAGAGAAAAAGGTCAGATGCTCACTCACCTGGAATCCGAGGGAGAGACAGGCTTGACCAGAAAATGGAGGAAGGGCAAAGATTCAGAACAACGGAAACAAAACAAAACCCCAAAAAGCGCCCCAGAGAGCAATTCTCTATTGCTGCTCAGTGTGGGAAAGTAGACGACTATGTGTGTGCACATGTGTATGCAGCATGAGGAATAGTGAGATGAGAAACCTGCTGTTTAGGATCAGTGTGGTGATGAATTAAAATTGCAAAATAAAAGAGAGTTACAGAGCTCTATAAAGCTCTCTGAGCAGCCTGGGATTAAAGGGAGATGTCAAAGTCTCGTTAAATACAGTATATTTATGTCAAATACCTCAAATATACCCCAGTATTTGGGTATTCGAGGTATTCGATGGCTGATGTAAGCAATAAGGCATGATGAGGCGTGCATGGAACACATTTTACTGCACAGCCAGGAGTATAATAAGGCACGAGGCTGAAGGCAGAGTGACTTTAGCTGCTGGCCGTGCGGTAAAATGTGTTCCACGCACATCCTGAAGTGCCTTATTGCACTTATAAAATGGGCTCCTTTTTACAGCTGGGAAAAGCATGTTTATATGTAGAAACAATAGATTTACTTGTGTGCACTTATGATCAAATAGTCCTTCTACCCACAACAATTGATGTCGTATTTTTGCCTACTTTCTTCTTCCTGTTTTTTTTTCTCTGTTTTTCCCCACATTCACGATATGGAATGTTTGTCATGGAATGTTTACCTTGGAATACATGGATTAAAAATTCTGCTCAGTTCCACTGCTAGAATGTTACTCTACTAACATACTATACACACACACAACAAAGGCCTCTGTCATAGCCAGAGACTCAATTATCTTACTGTGAGGGCAAGGAGGAGAGAGTTCCCTGATGAGCAGATAAAGATAGTAGGGGGATTTTTCATTGTCAGCAAAGAAACAGTTGTAATGAAAACTATAAACAATACTTAATGTTTCTAATGTGTTTGTGTGTGTAAGGAGAATGTATGATGATAGGGCAATATTTAATTAATCTGTTTTATTTTGTATTTAAGGTAGCTTTATTTTTAGGGCCCAGTGCAAGTAAATGTGATGCTTACAGCTACAGGGCAAAAACAGTGGTTGCCAGTTCAGTTCTTGACATTCTGTTAGCTTAATGATTCCAGTGGTGATCAGTCCGCATTTGGCAGCACTTTTATTTTCCATGCATGGAAACATAATTGCTACATTAACAACAGCCAATCAGATTTCAAGGTTTTCTCTTACAATTTTATAATGGAATGCAATGCACAACCCTGTACCCTAGATAGGCTTCTACCCTGACTTCCCTAGTTACCACAACAATATTCATTTCATTTTTTCATTTTTATTTCAGGGTTTAAACATTGAGTACAACAACACTCATTTAAAATGGTGACCCAGGGCAAAAACATAGATTATTACACAACACACATTAACAATCAAAAATACAACAAAATATGAATATACATCAACACAATAAATACATAACATTATACATACGTATAAGCATATCTAGCTAATTATTGCACAACAAATCTTAATCTATCTTTTTACAGTAGCCGTAGTCCATTGTTTGAAAAGCCTCATTGATAGAGGCCTCCCATTCACAAGACAAAACCTTGTTGGCAGACTATTCCATAATTGGGGGAACCATATAACTGAAAAGAATGTTGACCTTTCAGTCGTAGACATAGGTACTACCAATTCCCTATGTAATGCTTTCCTTAAGGGCTGATTTACATCCCTAACCATCAACCTTTCAAAAAGAAAGTCTGGAACATCTCCCTGTACACTTTCATATGCAAAAACTACCTTATGATATTTCCTCCTGTCCTTTAAGAAGAACCAATCTAATTTAGCATAAATCATACAATGATGTGTATCCCTTGAACACTGTAAAAGTAATCTTGCTAACCTATTATAGAGGACCT
The DNA here is from genome assembly GCA_016271365.2 of Neoceratodus forsteri. NCBI lineage: Eukaryota > Metazoa > Chordata > Ceratodontiformes > Ceratodontidae > Neoceratodus > Neoceratodus forsteri. Next base: position 762,966,289 of record CM057453.1, read on the forward strand.
CTAATTTTTGTAACTTAGCCTGATTGGCATTATCATATAATATATTACTAAAATCTAATAAGGGAAAAACTTGAGATTCCACTATTTTCTTTAACAGAACATTTCCTAAGATGTTTTTGTTCCTATATAAACACCCCTATCCTCTTACCTAAATCCACAATTAGTTTGTCAACATGACAATTTCCTGTTATCAAGGTATTGATCCAAAACCTTAAGTATTTATACTAGGAAACTTGCTCTAATCTAACACCCCCATCACCTACTATAATAAGGTCAGTATTATTATTTAATTTTGATGCAGACCCCATAACCATACACTTTGTTTTAGAAATATTCATTTTTAATTTAGAACTCCCAAAATAATCTTGTATAGCATTAAAACTTGCTTGCAGTTGCACCTCAATTTCTTGAACAGTCCTAGCCAAAGTATATATTATTGTATCGTCTGCATACAAATGGTATGTGACCCATTCACTGCAACCCCAAATTTATTCAAATATATTAAGAACAATAAAGGGCCCATCACTGAACCCTGTGGCACCCCTCTAACAACTGAAAGTGGATTAGAAATAATACCATTCACAGTTGTTACCTGAGATCTCCCTCCCAAATACGAGGCAAACCACCTCACAACAGAAATAGATAACCCATATCCATCAACCTAGATAGCAATATCTGGTGGTCGACCATGTCGAAGGCCTTGAAGAGGTCAACAAAGATGGCACCAGTCAAATGACCTCTTTCCATTGCCTTGCTGACATCATCCAAGATCCTCGACACAGAGACCACCGTACCATGAGACCTATGAAATCCTGACTGATATTTGTCATACAGATTATTCTGTGACAAATAATCCACCAACTGGGCTGCCAACAGCCTTTCAAATAATTTAGATACCTGGGGCAGCAAAGAAATTGGATGATAATTTGTCAATTGGACAGGACTACCCCCTTTAAAAATTGGGACAACCCTGGCCATCTTCCAACCCTTTGGAACCACTCACTCACTCACTCACAGACCAATTAAACAAATAGGTCAGGGGGGCAGCTATTTGCAAAGTCGAAATTATTAAAAGATGAGTCAAACCATCTAATCCCCCACCCTTATTTGTTTTCAATCCCAGTAATTGTTCCAATACCTCAAATTCCTCTATTTTCCTAAATACAAAGGGAACACTACCTTCAGCATGCTCAAAATCAACATCCTCTCAATGTTTTACACCATCACAAGAATCCTCAGCTACATCTCCAGCCTTAATGAAATAATCATTAAAAACATCAGCTAGGGTAGCAGACACCTCATACTCTGGAATCTTAATATTGTGCATCTCCCCTTAGTCTGGCCATTTAAACTGTCAATTATTTTTCAAAAGGCCCTGGGGTCATCTACAGCTGCATCTCTCTAAGACTATAGTACTTTCTCTTGGTTTCCCTCACACCTGCCACATAATTATTTCTCTGCCTTCTATAACAATCCCAGTCTACTTTACTATTCGTGACATGTGCCTCTCCCATGCCTGTTTCTTCTGCCGCTTTATTTTCTCAAAGCTGAGGTGAACCATAGAGCTGACCTCTGCTTAATCCTCTGTCTTTAATGGCATGTGATGATCAATTATACTCATTAATTCAGACACAAAATAGTCCCATGCCATATCAATATCAGGGATCAGAAAAGTCTATCCCAATTAAACCCATCCAGGTCTTTTGCAAATAATAAATAATCAAACTTCTTTGTTTCCTGAAAAAACACAAATCTAGGCTGTGCTAACCCCTTACTCTTCCCCCAATACAAAAACGATATTATGATCAGCTATTGAAGTCTTCCAATTGCCCTGCAACATAACTATATTGATTTTGTTTAAAATCAGGTCCAACAAGGTTGAATCTGCTGGACACCTCACATTTGCCCTGGCAGGTGTATTAAGCAATTGCTCCAAACCAAGAGAAAGTGCCAAGTTCTTTATTACACATGAATCACCCCCCTGTGACCAATTCTCATTTAAGTCCCCTAACAGAAGGACTTCATGTGTATCCAAATAACCATCTAAGACTGTTTCCAATTGTTCCAACTTCTGTTTTGAATTTCCTGGTGGACGACATACCCCCACAAAAAGCATAGGTTTCCCAGCAGGAAAAACAATTTCTAAAGCTATATATTCACAGATATCAGGACATATCTCCAAAAATAATCGTTTTACAATATATTTATCAGATGCATATACCACCAACCCCCCATTCCTATCTGCCCTAAAAATGGTAAATGCATTAATTAGGATCTGAACATCCTCCACTCCTTATGTAACCAAGATTATTCAAATAACAATATAAATAATGTAATATAAATGCCTGACACAGAATTTAAAGTACCTTAGATAGGGATAGGGATCTCGTGGACTTTTCTGAGTCTTATAGTAAATAAAATATTTTTTACAAGGTCTTTACTGATCCATAAGGCTGAAAGCAAAATTACAAAGCAAAAATGTTATTTTTAGATTGACAGACACTTAGCATTCTAGAATTTTAGTTCTAGTATTCTAGAACTCTTTCAGCAGTGTGAACTCAATGAATTTACTGGGCTACTACTTTGATTCTATCATAGAACCAGAATACAATACCAGAACATTTGTTACTCAGCAACAACTAGCTGGTGACAAAAAAATGAGCATCTAAACTGCTTTTTTAAAACAAGTAGAATTAAAAAAAAACTAGTAGAGGAGCAACTGTAGAAAACAATACCATGCTATGAACAAAATTACATCTGAGATTTGCAAACTAGACATAGTCTTTTGACGCATGTATGCAATATGTAACTATTTGATCATGTAATGTGAGTACACATGAAATGTAGTGTATGTATCAACTGTGAATAAAAACAATAAAAAAAAGTTTTTAAAACCATGATTGTCTGTGATTTTATAATTCTATCCTGCTTTTTTGTGTAAATTTGGGGGGCTCTGCCCCCAGAACCCTCAATTAGTAATATCTGAATTATTTTTTTTTTGGGGAGACCCTTTGCACCACTAAATTTAAAAAGTTAACATTGCAAAATCCAAAGATTTCACACTTAACTGGTTTAAATAAAAACAGCTATATGCATCATCTACATTTAGAGGTCCTTACTAATTGGAAGATTGTTTTTTATTTTCCAACATGGCAGATTCCAGGCCAATCAGCTATGATGACATAGTGGGACACTGCCAAAATGAATCTGCTCTTTACTCTTTGTTAAATAAAACTGGCATGGTTGGAGATTTTACAGGCACCTGTAACACTTTAAAGAATGGAAAAGTCTCCTTAACACAGTCACGTCACTCAAATCACATAAGGGACGATTATGAAAGGAGACAGGAATGCCAACTTTAGGAACCTTTGCGGTGCTCATTGCCAGTAGGTAATATTTTCCTGTGACCAGGTTCCTAATAACTTTTGTTGCAGGCTGCGCTCAAAATATTGAGGGTGCTTGTGTCAACTTTGTGGGTGCTAGAGCACCCAAGCACCCATGGAAACGGCTCCTATGAAAGGAGATGTTATTTTTCTAGGCATAGGAAAAATTTAACAATTAAGAAATACAGCTGGTTTCAAAAGTCTCAATTAACATTCGGTATCCTGAAAATCACCTATCGGGACATCCTATCAGAAAGTCGACCGGTCAGATCAGGGGTACCACAAGGATCCATACTCGGTCCATTACTCTTCAGTGTCTTCCTAAACAACCTTCCGGCTGCTTGCAATGGACGATGCTCTCTACACAGATGATGCAGTGATCTTTACTAGCAACCTCGACCCCGCACTGCTGGAATACAACCTCCAGAGCGGCTTCCCAGTGGCTGAAAATGGTTCAAAGAGCAAAAACTGGTCATGGACTATAAAAACCAAGACCATGCTCTTCACCACAGCCCTAAACAAGCTAAAAGGCTATCCCTGGCAATTCAGAATGACTCGGTAACACCCTGGAACTAGTCCCCATTTCAAGTACCTGGGAATCACACTGGACACTGCCCTGTCTTACACACAGCACACTGACATCACGGCCCAAGCCTTTAACACCAGGATCGGTATCCTCTACAGGCACAGACATTGCTTGACCTATGAAGTCTGAACTTGGCAATTAGTTCACTCATCACCTTGACTGACTATGGCCTAGCTGTCTATGGCTCTGCTACTGACACAGCGCCCAATGCCTCTCAACAGCCTTAAACAGAGCCAGCTGCCTGCTCACTAATGCACCAAAACTCACCCACAACTGTGAACTTTATGGGTGATTGGGCTGGCTTCAACTGAAGGACAGAATACTTTATCAAACCTGCTTACTCACACAAAAGGTCTCATTAAACTTACTTCCTCAAGGAGTTATGAGCCTTCTCTCACCACCTATACATGCTAGGCACACTAGGAGCTCGACTACACAAGTATTCCATGTGCCCAGGTGCCGGACAACTAAGGCCCAGTGATCATTTGCTCACTGGGCCCCTCTGTGGACAAATGGTCTATCACCTGTCATAGCTGGAGCCACAACCCTTGGCTCCTTTAAGCGCAAACTCCGTCAGCACCTCACCGACAACAGTACCTGCAGGTGCCCCCCCAGTCTGCGCCCACACCTTTAGTCTGCCACAGCATTTCCAACTCCTGACCCACCAAGTTAAGTCTTTGCCCAAGCACTTGCTTCCCACCCCCTCTATGCCTTAGCACAATTTGTGTAACTGTTTGTCTTTGCAACCCATGTACTGTTGAATTTTTTTCTACTCTGTATGTATCATACATAGTGTCAGTGGCTCAGCAGGTAGCACACTCGCATCTGAGGCTGGGAGATCAGAAGGCTGTGGGTTCTATCCCCACACCAGGCACTTGGGTTAATACCCTAATATTGACACTGTAGTGCAGCATAAGTGAGTGCTGCACTCCTGAGGTGCTGTCTTTTGGATGAGATGTTAAACCGAGCTCCCATCTGCCTGGATTGGTGGTAGTTCAGGTAGATGTTAAAGATCCCATGACACATCTCGAAAAAAGTAGGGGTGTTTTTATTAGCAAAATAAACATAATTAACAACACTTGGTCACAGAAAACAATTGATAAAGTACAACATTACAACATTTTATCCTCTTTTTAAATTCACTTGTATACTCACTTTATCATTATCTTTTTCCATTTTTACATGCTAGTTCTGCTCCTTTATTTATACTTAATAAAATGTAGAAAGCCTTTCCACAATTTCTTTAATGCCCTGGTGAAACTCTTAACACATCTGCAGCATAGATTTTCTCTAACTCCTTTATTATTAACCTACTAACACTAACATATAACATTTTCTTTTGGTATAGAACCCACTGTATTCTGGCTTGCCACAAATAATATTTTAGGCATCCTAAAAATAAAGTCAAAGTCCCATTATGCAATCCGAATGAACCTATTGGGCACACCCCTAGGATTAGAAATTCATATGTCATATTCTTCATCCACTTAAATTTCCATAACTCAGCTAAATAATCCCACAATCCTGAAGCATAAGTACATTCTAGAAGGAAATGATCCATGGATTCCTCCTTATTAATACATTCAAGATAGGGACATAACCTTTCCTGTAGGGCTTTATATTTGGCATTTCCCCTAACATTCAGCCTTCCATAAAATATTAACCACTGAACTTCCCATTGATTCTTTGGCATCCTTGGATTGTTTAATTGCCAAAATCATGGTGTTCAAAGTTAAAGGGCATTTTAAATTCCGCTCTTATGGTATAATTTTTGCATTAAATAGTGGTACAAACCCCTTGTGTTATATGTTAGTACTACCTGCTTCTGTAATTCCCATGTATATAATTTTTGAGCTGTAGGCCTAAAGTGCTCAGGAATATGTAAATATCTGTTGAGTTTGGGAGCTAATGAAGTCCAATTCTTAAAATATTTTCCCATGATTTTTAAATTCCACGAATTTTCAACCCTTAATTCCATTTTTAATTCCTCTTTAATGGAGTTAGCTATAAAAAAAACATGAGCATATACAACTGGGTCTATCATTCCTAATCCTCCCTGCTTTATTTTTAAATATGTATAACCTCTTTTGACCAGGTTTAAACGGTTACCCCAAAGCATCTGAAAGAAGAAGCTATATAACTTTGTTTCTAATTCTACTGGTAACGGAAAAATCATTGCCACAAACTGTATGATAGGCAGAAGAAATTGTTTTATTATTTGGACTCTTTTAATTTAGACAACCTCCATTGCTTCCACCTATTTACTTTTTTTTCAACATTCCTAAGTGCCTTCTCCCAATTGTCCCTGGGTATATTCTGAGGTCCAAAGTTAATGCCCAAGATTCTGAGCGGGTTTCTAGAAAAGTGGATTTCTTCCAACCGTATTTCCATAATCCCACTCTACCCCAATTATCAATCTTTTGTTTTATTTATATTCAATTTTATGCTAGAAACTTTAGCAAACTCTCAAATGCTCCCATGAAATTCGTAATTGATGTACTGTCCTCCAAATAAATTACTAAATCATCTGCATAAGCTTGAATATTTAACTGAACTAAACTACTTTCGTTATAGAAATACCCTTCCATTTTGTGACGCCAATGCTGTTTGCAAAAGGGATCTATTGCAAATGTATATAAAAGGGGCCAAAGGGCACCCTTGTCCGAACTCCGTGGTTAAATGAAACCCTTCAACCTTACAGCCTTTCACAAAGGGAAATACCAACCCTTTATTATATAATTTCTATTAAGTTCACCAGTTTATCATATGCACTTATAATACTTCAGAGTCATGAAAGAAATGGTAAATGAACTCTGTCAAATGCTTTATCTAGATCTGCTGCTACCAAGCAACCTGTTAACCCCATCTCAGAGAGATAATCTATTACATCTCTTATTAACATAAGAGCAGACTGTATTCTTCTATCTGGCAGACCACAATATTGATAGGGTGAAATTACTTTTCTCATGTATTTTTAAGCCTTTCATTCAAAATTTTGCCAAAAATTTTGTAATCAGTATTTAACAAAGTGATTGGTCTCCAATTAGCCATGTTTTGCTTGTCACCTGATTTAAAAATATAAGTTAACAATCCTTCTGTAAATGAGGGGGTAGATAATATTTTTGTCTAGAAAATATTGAAACAAAAGACCTAAACATTGGCTAAATTCTTCCGGAAAAGTTTTATACAAATTATTTGTAAGTCCATCTAAGCCTGGGGAAATATTTAATTTCAATGACCTAATGGACTCCAGAATTTCTGCCTGAGAAATATTTTCCCATTTTTCTTTCTTTTTAGCCCTTTTTAATGATACAGGAATCTTTTTCAAATAGTCCGCTATCTCTTTAGTAGAAATATTTCTCTTGGGATTTAGTGAACTAAAATACTCCTTAATAACCTCCCTTAATTCCGTCACTGTGGTCGCTACACTCCCATCAGTTCTTTTTAACTCCTCCAATCCCATTGAGTCTCTAAGTTCTTTGCACATCTCAAAGGGATCCCCCTATAGGTGATTTTTTCACTCCATTAATCAATATGGCCTGCATGGTTTTACTTCTATCATATTGATATTCCTTCATTTTGTCTTTTAATAAGGAGATTTGATCTGAGTAATCCCACCTAGATGTGTATGCTATGGTCAAAATTCTTTGTAGTTGCTGTCTCAAACTTAAGTAATGTAGAAATTTATCATTTTTGATTTTCTTTCCATTATTTTTGAACAGGTTTCTTAGATCTGATTTTGTGTCTAACCACCATTTACTTAAATCTGGAGACAAAAAAGCTACTGATAGCCTAGCCTTCAACAAATTTCTTATTCCTATCGGAATGTGATTCAGTTCAAGTAAAGAATTATTAAGTTTCCATCTTATTACTTTAGTTCTTGCTTGTCTGAAAGAAGGAAAGTACTTAACAATAATAAATGATCTGAAAATTCACAGGGGAATATTTTGAATTATTCTATTTGAATATTTGAAGAAACAAACATGTGGTCAATCAGTGAAAAGGATTTCCCTTTTTTAAATGAAAAGCTATTTTCATGATTTAAAGAGTTGTTACAATTAACTAAACCTGCTTCTCTAAGAATTTTGCTTAGTGTGTTAGAATCGCAATATATTTTCTTACTATTTTGTTTTTTTTGAGAGAGATCTGGAACGATGCAATTAAAGTCTCCCCCCCATAACACTCTGTCGTAAATAAAAAAGGCTGCACCAACTTTAGGCAGTTCACGCTACCTGATTTAGTTTGTGGGTTGTAGATATTAATGAAGCGAAACCATAAACCTCGCCACGTCCCATCCAAAATTAATACTCTCCCAGGTATCAGGTCTATTAGGTTGTGTAACTGGAATGAAAAAGAGTTAAATATGATCCCCACACCATCTGCAGCATCCTCTCCAAAAGACCAAAAGGATGGGTCCCAAAGCCACTCTTTTTTAAATGCTGCCCTCTGTTCGATTGAGAACATCCAAGTCTCCTGCAAGAAACAAACTGACAAGGGAAATTCATGAATGTAATTAAACAAGGCCTGCCTCTTTGCTTTATTCAATAAACTATGTGTGTTCAAAGAAACCCAGAAACACTTCATTGCCCTTTATAATGTTCAACTCCCTTCATTGTTTCCTCTTTTTCTTTTTTTTATCCTTGTAGTTGTCTATTACCTGAAATTTAGTTGAAATAGAAGATTTTTGTGAATCTGAATCATCCCCCTCCGTGTTTCCCCATGAGGTGAAAAGAGCCGCATAAGTATTACTAGTCTCCAAATGAATGTCTGGGGAGGTTTAGGATGTACATTTCTGGCTGATCTTCTCTGTGGTATGGCTATAAAGGATTCATTTGACTTTTTAGCAGTTTCTGTTTTCCCTATATTCTCATCAGAAAAACATACAGGAGGAAAGCTTAAAATATTAGGAGGGCCCATTTCTTCCTTCTTAACTATCCTCTTGTTTGAATCATCATCATGTGTTTTTATCTTACTTTCAGGAGGAACCTTTTTCCCTGTTGCAGCCATATTTGTGACAGGATTTCTTTTCCATCTACTGTTTCTCTTATCTCAGGTTGTTTTGCTTGAAAACTAAGAATGGAAAGAGATCCCTCCTGTGAGGGAAAGGATTGAACCATGGCTTCCTGTGCTTTCTGAATATAAACCTCAGAACCAGAACTATTTGTTAGATTATGTGCAGCCCAAGGACAGAATTTAAATACATGGCCTTTTGCATCACATAAATCACAGCATGATTGATTGCCACAAAACATTGTTACATGCCCTACCTCCCCACAATTGTCGCATCTGGGTTGGTCACATACGCTGGAAAGGTGAGTTTTTATCCACTTATAACAAGCACGCAGGCTGCCCACTGTAAAACACACTCCTCTGTCTTTCCCTAACAAAAAAGAGTTTGGTATGTGCTCAATCCCTGCTTCATTTTGCCTTAACTTAACTTTATATTTCCATCCACCGTCCAAAACTGTTCTGAGTCTAAAATAGGCTCAGGTTCACTTAAAACTTCACATCTTTTCTTTAGCCAGAACGTGATATCTTCAACCCAAACCCCTTCATTCCTAAACATAACAGTCACGAATTTAATCAAAGGTTTAGATAATGGTATGACTAAGAAGGGGGCCCATATTGTGGAAAATTTTACTTGCCCATATCTTGTCCAAAAAAGGTCAAGTGCATGCTGAGACCTAAAACTTACATCATAATTGTCTTCTCCCGAGATGTTTATATCGGCATAAACATCCTTGGGAGAAAAATGTAAAGAATCTTTTAATAAAACTTTCCCACATAATGTCTATCGGTCTTTCTTCAAACCACCTTTATACCGTAACGCATTGTGTTCCTTCTTGGAGCAGCTTCTCTTTGTGCATTTGAAAAAGTTCAGACATTAAAGGTTTTTATCTGAAGCCTGTGGGGGTACTTGCATTTCCACAGAGGGCTTTACTAAGGCCTCCTGAAACAAAGAAATCTTAGTTGATTCAACCAAATCATTCAGGTTACCATCAGGGCTTAAAATTATGCACTCATTTTATTCTTTCCTCGCAGAGTGCCTTTTCCTGCTGTTGCGCCTTTGGAGCCCATTCCGTGAATGCTGAGACAATGATAACTGAGGGCTCCATGTAGGATCAGGCTTCCACCCTCCTGTATCAGACATAATCCAACCAGCCACACTTAATGCTTTTCTGGTGACCATATAACTTGCCCTCTTCATTTACAGTGGTTTCTGATTTCTTAACCAAACCTATTGAATTTACCATGGGAATTTCACTTTTTTTATTTTTCCCCTCAGAAAAGAAAAATTCTGTAACCCCTGTTTGAGAACCTTCACCAGATTGATAAATTACTTTTTTAGCCTCTAATGCTTCTTCCTGCTTTATATTTTTTTTAAACACAAAACCTTTTGTTTTATCTAAAGGCACTGCATAGTCTTTATAGTCCATATGAAGAGTGGTACAGCTCTTTTCTTCATTTGTAGTTCTGTTAGCTTGGTTTACCTGCATCAGTGCAGGCTGGGGGGACATTCTGCATTTAATACTGGAACCACCGGTAAATTCAGCCTTGAGTCTGTTTAAATCCTCCCCGACTTCATTGCAGCTTAGCGCTTCTAAGCTCCGTTCGTTTCTATCGCTGCTTTCATGAAGTTCAAGCCGCGATCTTAACTCGGCTTCATTTCCCGAAATAAAAATAATGCCATCCCTCTGATTCGAATGTAGCTGTGTTGCGGCAGACAATTCTACAGTTTTAATCTTAGTTTCAGCCGCAAAAGTGTTTTTAACAGGCAAATTCTCCTTTATATTTGAAAGCACAGTACCTGCTTGAATTCTGGCGCCATTGCCCCGAGACTCCCTCTCATTGGTCAGTTGCCTACACACAGACAGTCCCAATCGATGTTGTTCTTCTTCTTGCTCCATTACCTCCTCTGCCAGCATTGATTCCTCCATTGTTTTCTCACCAACGCACATCCTAGTTCCAGGGTTCAAATCTTGCTGCTGTAAAGAAGGGTTTTCACCTTCAGTATTCAACTTCTTGTGCACATCCAATTTGTCCTCCTTAAATTCAGAAGATGCCATTTCAGACAATATATCTTCACTCATTTTGTTACTTTCCTCAGAAAGCTCCCATTTAATCTCTTCTTTTTGGAGCTCAATATCTGGAACAAATCAGCCATAGCTCCGGCTGCAGCCTCTAGCACAACAGGAGCAGGAGACGAGGCTATCTCTCCTACTCTGTAGACGTCCTCCTCCATCCTGGAACCTCTTCGAGTGGCCATTTTGCAAATGACCAGTCCCCCTACTGGCAGCAGAACAGCAGCCGAGTAGGGGAATTTCCCCAGTGCCCTGGCCAAATTTCCCCATATTCACTAAAAATATCACCAACAGCTTAATCTGGTTCAAGGTCAGTTGGCATTCATCTGTATCCCCTCCCGAGTCGTGCCTGAAAATAGGCAGACTGTCTAGTGCTACCATTACCAATAAAATAAATAAATAATTTACTATAACTATATTGTGTCTTCTTGTGTTAATGTATCTGACGGGAACCTCTCAACGGGCATCCGCTCACAGGTATCATCAAGATTTCAATAAATAAAAAAATAAAAATATTTGTGAGCCAACCAAGTGCAAGAGAATGATGCAAAACTAGTAGTCGATGTAACCAGGTGGCAATAATTAGCCCCCAAAATAATGTCATGCCCCCAGTTTATGGCAGTGCACCCGTCTTTGGTGGCTTTGATTTTCTGCAGAAATCCTAGCTGCAGAAATCACATTGCTGCCAGGTTGCAGCAATGAGGATAACCTCAGCCAGCACATCCCTTCCTCCCTCCAGCCCCACCTCTGCTCCTCCTCCTACTTACAACCTGGCAGTACAGTTCCATCTCTCCTTCCTGAGTTCGCAGCAAGAAGCAGCATGTGACCTGTGATATGATGTGATGAGCAACCCTTGACCCACTACTGCTGGGCTGGCTAGTTTGTTCCTCCTCCTCCTCCTCCAGTCCTATCACATCGACCCAACTCCAGGTGCAGACTGCAGTCACATGAGTGGGATCCGTAGCTGAAGGCTGTTGCCAGGAACAAGCAGAAGATTGGATTGGCAGGCAATTAGGGAGTGGGGGATGGATGAGGATTCTTTCTTGTTCCAATCATGTGCAGCCATCTTAGTTGGGGTGGACAATGCTACAACACGATTGGAGCAAGGTCTGAGAAGGGCTAGATAATGTCTGATCACACTAGCTAGAGAGCATGGTCGTCGTCTTCCAGCAGCAGCAGTCTGAGTGAGCACTGACTGAGTGAACAAAGAGAGAAAGGAGACCAGCCATGTGTTGCAGCAACTCTTGCACTGCAGAAGAAGCAGCTGCAGTGCCCCCTAGTATAACAAATATTGAGGAGGCAGTAATACAAAAATAAATAAAACATCTGAAAAAATGTTACGAAAACTAAAAGGCAACAACAAGAGGGAGCTCAAGGGAGGGGGAGGAGAGACTGAAGGCTTGTATGCTACCTCAGGAAGCATTACAGCCTCCTCTACTCCAGCGCCACTCCTCCAGCAATGCTCTTGTCACAAGTTTATATGCTTTCCATCTGCATCTGTGCAGTCTGGGCAGCACTGCATCCCCGAGGTTCTGGCATTGTCAGAAAGCAAGAGCTGTCAGTAACATGGCACGGGGTGCCGCAGGACTGTACAGGTGCAGGCAGTGTGAGAAAGCAGGAGCTGTCAGTTAAATGGCATGGGGTGCCACAGGGCTGTATAGGTGCAGGCGGCGTGAGAAAGCAAGAGCTGTCAGTTACATGGCATGGGGCGCCACAGGACTGTACAGGTGCGGGTGGTGTGAGAAAGCAAGAGCTGTCAGTTACATGGCATGGGGTGCTGCAGGCAGGTGCAGGCAGTGTGAGAAAGCGAGAGCTGTCAGTTACATGGCATGGGGTGCTGCAGAACTGTACAGGTGCAGGCGCTGTGAGAAAGCAAGAGCTGTCAGTTACATGGCATGGGGTGACACAGGGCTGTACAGGTGCAGGCAGTGTAGAAAGCAAGAGCTGTCGGTTACATGGCATGGGGTGCCAGGACTGTACAGGTGCGGGCGGTGTGAGAAAGCAAGAGCTGTCAGTTACATGGCATGGAGTGCCGCAGGCAGCGGCAGGCAGTGTGAGAAAGCAAGAGCTGTCAGTTACATGGCATGGGGTGACACAGGGCTGTACAGGTGCAGGCAGTGTGAGAAAGCAAGAGCTGTCAGTTACATGGCATGGGGTGCCACAGGGCCGTACAGGTGCAGGCGGTGTGAGAAAGCAAGAGCTGTCAGTTATATGGCATTGGGTTGCCATAGGACTGGACAGGCACAGGCGGTGTGAGAAAGAAAGAGCTGTCAGTTACATGGCATAGGGTGCCACAGGACTGTGCAGGTGCAGGTGGTGTGAGAAAGCAAGAGCTGTCAGTTACATGGCATGGGGTGCTGCAGGACTGTACAGATGCAGGCGGTGTGAGAAAGCAAGAGCTGTCCGTTATTGGTGAAGGTGCCACAGGACTGTGCAGGTGCAGGTGGTGGAGAAAGCAGGAGCTGTCAGTTACATGACATGAGGTACCACAGGACTGTACAGGTGCAGGCAGTGTGAGAAAGCAAGAGCTGTCAGTTACATGGCATGGGGTGCTGCAGGCAGGTGCAGGCAGTGTGGAGAAAGCAAGAACTGTCAGTTACATGGCATGGGTGCCACAGAACTGTACAGGTGCAGGCGGTATGAAAAAGCAAGAGCTGTCAGTTACATGGCATGGGGTGCCGCAGAACTGTACAGGTGCAGGCAGTGTGAGAAAGCAAGAGCTGTCAGTTACATGGCATAGGGTGCCACAGGGCTATACAGGTGCAGGCGGTGTGAGAAGCAAGAGCTGTCAGTTACATGGCATGGGGTGCCACAGGACTGAACAGGTGCAGGCGGTGTGAGAAAGCAAGAGCTGTCAGTTACATGGCATGGGGACCACAGGCTGCACAGGTGCAGGCGGTGTGACAAAGCAAGAGCTGTCAGTTACATGGCTGTACAGGTGCAGGCGGTGAGAAAGCAAGAGCTGTCAGTTACATGGCATGGGGGAGCCACAGGGCTGTACAGGTGCAGGCGGTGTGACAAAGCAAGAGCTGTCAGTTACATGGCTGTACAGGTGCAGGTGGTGTGAGAAAGCAAGAGCTGTCAGTTACATGGCATGGGGTGCCGCAGAACTGTACAGGTGCAGGCAGTGTGACAAAGCAAGAGCTGTCAGTTACATGGCATAGGGTGCCACAGGGCTGTACAGGTGCAGGCGGTGTGAGAAGCATGAGCTGTCAGTTACATGGCATGGGGTGCCACAGGACTGAACAGGTGCAGGCGGTGTGAGAAAGCAAGAGCTGTCAGTTACTTGGTAAGGTGTGCCACAGGACTGTACAGGTGCAGGCAGTGTGAGAAAGCAAGAGCTGTCAGTTACATGGCATGGGGTGCCTGCGACCTGTACAGGTGCAGGCAGTGTGAGAAGCAAGAGCTGTCAGTTACATGGCATGGGATGCCACAGGACTGTACAGGTGCAGGCAGTGTGAGAAAGCAAGTGCTGTCAGTTACATGGCATGGGGTGCTGCAGGACTGTTCAAGTGCAGGCAATGTGAGAAAGCAGGAGCTGTCAATTACATGGCATGGGGTGCTGCAGGACTGTACAGGTGAAGGCAGTGTGAGAAAGCAAGAGCTGTTAGTTACATGGCATGGGGTGCTGCAGGACTGTACAGGTGAAGGCAGTGTGAGAAAGCAAGAGCTGTCAGTTACATGGCATGGGGTGCCGCAGGACTGTGCAGGTGCAGGTGGTGTGAGAAAGCAAGAGCTCTCAGTTACATGGCATGGGGTGCTGCAGGACTGTACAGATGCAGGCGGTGTGAGAAAGCAAGAGCTGTCAGTTACTTGGTAAGGGGTGCCGCAGGACTGAGCAGGTGCAGGTGGTGTGAGAAAGCAAGAGCTGTCAGTTACATGGCATGGGGTGCTGCAGGACTGTACAGGTGAAGGCAGTGTGAGAAAGCAGGAGCTGTTAGTTACATAGCATGGGGTGCCACAGGACTGTACAGGTACAGGCAGTGTGAGAAAGCAAGAGCTGTCAGTTACATGGCATGGGATGCTGCAGGACTGTACAGGTGAAGGCAGTGTGAGAAAGCAAGAGCGGTCAGTTACATGGCATGGGGTGCCACAGGCAGGTGCAGGCAGTGTGAGAAAGCAAGAGCTGTCAGTTACATGGCATGGGGTGCCGCAGGCAGGTGCAGGCAGTGTGAGAAAGCAAGAGCTGTCAGTTACATGGCATAGGGTGCCACAGAACTGTACAGGTGCAGGCGGTGTGAAAAAGCAAGAGCTGTCAGTTACATGGCATGGGGTGCCGCAGGGCTGTACAGGTGCAGGCAGTGTGACAAAGCAAGAGCTGTCAGTTACATGGCTGTACAGGTGCAGGCAGTGTGAGAAAGCAAGAGCTGTCAGTTATATGGCATGAGGTTGCCACAGAACTGTACAGGTGCAGGCGGTGTGAAAAAGCAAGAGCTGTCAGTTACATGGCATGGGGTACTGCAGGACTGTACAGGTGCAGGCAGTGAGAGAAAGCAAGAGCTGTCAGTTACATGGCATGGGGTGCTGCAGGACTGTACAGGTGAAGGCAGTGTGAGAAAGCAAGAGCTGTTAGTTACATGGCATGGGGTGCTGCAGGACTGCACAGGTGAAGGCAGTGTGAGAAAGCAAGAGCTGTCAGTTACATGGCATGGGGTGCCGCAGGCAGGTGCAGGCAGTGTGAGAAAGCAAGAGCTGTCAGTTACATGGCATAGGTGCTGCCAGAACTGTACAGGTGCAGGCGTGAAAAAGCAAGAGCTGTCAGTTACATGGCATGGGTGCACGAGAACTGTACAGGTGCAGGCAGTGTGAGAAAGCAAGAGCTGTCAGTTACATCGCATGGGGTGCCACAGGACCGAACAGGTGCAGGGGGTGTGAGAAAGCAAGAGCTGTCAGTTACATGGCATGGGGAGCCACAGGGCTGTACAGGTGCAGGCGGTGTGACAAAGCAAGAGCTGTCAGTTACATGGCTGTACAGGTGCAGGTGATGTGAGAAAGTAAGAGCTGTCAGTTATATGGCATGGGGTTGCCACAGAACTGTACAGGTGCAGGCGGTGTGAAAAAGCAAGAGCTGTCAGTTACATGGCATGGGGTGCCACAGAACTGTACAGGTGCAGGCAGTGTGAGAAAGCAAGAGCTGTCAGTTACATGGCATGGGGTGCCACAGGACTTTACAGGTGCAGGCGGTGTGAGAAAGCAAGAGCTGTCTGTTACTTGGTAAGGGGTGCCACAGGACTGTACAGGTGCATTCAGTGTGAGAAAGCAAGAGCTGTCAGTTACTTGGTAAGGGGTGCCACAGGACTGTACAGGTGCAGGCAGTGTGAGAAAGCAAGAGCTGTCAGTTACATGGCATGGGGTGCCGCAGGACTGTGCAGGTGCAGGTGGTGTGAGAAAGCAAAAGCTCTCAGTTACATGGCATGGGGTGCTGCAAGACTGTACAGATGCAGGCGGTGTGAGAAAGCAAGAGTTGTCAGTTACTTGGTAAGGAGTGCCGCAGGACTGAGCAGGTGCAGGTGGTGTGAGAAAGCAAGAGCTGTCAGTTACATGGCATGGGGTGCTGCAGGACTGTATAGGTGAAGGCAATGTGAGAAAGCAGGAGCTGTCAGTTACATGGCATGGGGTGCTGCAGGGCTGTACAGGTACAGGCAGTGTGACAAAGCAAGAGCTGTCAGTTACATGGCTGTACAGGTGCAGGCAGTGTGAGAAAGCAAGAGCTGTCAGTTATATGGCATGGGGCTGCCACAGAACTGTACAGGTGCAGGCGGTGTGAAAAAGCAAGAGCTGTCAGTTACATGGCATGGGGTACTGCAGGACTGTACAGGTGAAGGCAGTGTGAGAAAGCAAGAGCTGTCAGTTACATGGCATGGGGCGCCACAGGACTGTACAGGTGCGGGTGGTGTGAGAAAGCAAGAGCTGTCAGTTACATGGCATGGGGTGCTGCAGGCAGGTGCAGGCAGTGTGAGAAAGCGAGAGCTGTCAGTTACATGGCATGGGGTGCTGCAGAACTGTACAGGTGCAGGCGCTGTGAGAAAGCAAGAGCTGTCAGTTACATGGCATGGGGTGACACAGGGCTGTACAGGTGCAGGCAGTGTGAGAAAGCAAGAGCTGTCGGTTACATGGCATGGGTGCTACAGGACTGTACAGGTGCGCGGTGTGAGAAAGCAAGAGCTGTCAGTTACATGGCATGGAGTGCCGCAGGCAGGTGCCAGGCAGTGTGAGAAAGCAAGAGCTGTCAGTTACATGGCATGGGGTGACACAGGGCTGTACAGGTGCAGGCAGTGTGAGAAAGCAAGAGCTGTCAGTTACACATGGGGTGCCACAGGGCCGTACAGGTGCAGGCGGTGTGAGAAAGCAAGAGCTGTCAGTTATATGGCATTGGGTTGCCATAGGACTGGACAGGCGCGATGGTGTGAAAGAAAGAGCTGTCAGTTACATGGCATAGGGTGCCACAGGACTGTGCAGGTGCAGGTGGTGTGAGAAAGCAAGAGCTGTCAGTTACATGGCATGGGGTGCTGCAGGACTGTACAGATGCAGGCGGTGTGAGAAAGCAAGAGCTGTCCGTTATTTGGTAAGGGGTGCCACAGGACTGTGCAGGTGCAGGTGGTGTGAGAAAGCAGGAGCTGTCAGTTACATGACATGAGGTACCACAGGACTGTACAGGTGCAGGCAGTGTGAGAAAGCAAGAGCTGTCAGTTACATGGCATGGGTGCTGCAGGCAGGTGCAGGCAGTGTGAAAGCAAGAGCTGTCAGTTACATGGCATAGGGTGCCACAGAACTGTACAGGTGCAGGCGAGTATGAAAAGCAAGAGCTGTCAGTTACATGGCATGGGGTGCCGCAGAACTGTACAGGTGCAGGCAGTGTGGAGAAAGCAAGAGCTGTCAGTTACATGGCATGGGGTGCCACAGGGCTACAGGTGCAGGCGGTGTGAGAAGCAAGAGCTGTCAGTTACATGGCATGGGGTGCCACAGGACTGAACAGGTGCAAGCGGTGTGAGAAAGCAAGACTGTCAGTTACATGGCATGGGGAGCCACAGGGCTGCACAGGTGCAGCGTGTGTGACAAAGCAAGAGCTGTCAGTTACATGGCTGTACAGGTGCAGGCGGTGTGAGAAAAGCAAGAGCTGTCAGTTACATGGCATGGGGAGCCTCAGGGCTGTACAGGTGAGGCGGTGTGACAAAGCAAGAGCTGTCAGTTACATGGCTGTACAGGTGCAGGTGGTGTGAAAGCAAGAGCTGTCAGTTACATGGCATGGGTGCCGCAGAACTGTACAGGTGCAGGCAGTGTGACAAAGCAAGAGCTGTCAGTTACATGGCATAGGGTGCCACAGGGCTGTACAGGTGCAGGCGGTGTGAGAAGCATGAGCTGTCAGTTACATGGCATGGGGTGCCACAGGACTGAACAGGTGCAGGTGGTGTGAGAAAGCAAGAGCTGTCAGTTACTTGGTAAGGTGTGCCACAGGACTGTACAGGTGCAGGCAGTGTGAGAAAGCAAGAGCTGTCAGTTACATGGCATGGGGTGCTGCACGACTGTACAGGTGCAGGCAGTGTGAGAAAGCAAGAGCTGTCAGTTACATGGCATGGGATGCCACAGGACTGTACAGGTGCAGGCAGTGTGAGAAAGCAAGTGCTGTCAGTTACATGGCATGGGGTGCTGCAGGACTGTTCAAGTGCAGGCAATGTGAGAAAGCAGGAGCTGTCAATTACATGGCATGGGGTGCTGCAGGACTGTACAGGTGAAGGCAGTGTGAAAGCAAGAGCTGTTAGTTACATGGCATGGGGTGCTGCAGGACTGTACAGGTGAAGGCAGTGTGAGAAAGCAAGAGCTGTCAGTTACATGGCATGGGGTGCCGTGGGACTGTGCAGGTGCAGGTGGTGTGAGAAAGCAAGAGCTCTCAGTTACATGGCATGGGGTGCTGCAGGACTGTACAGATGCAGGTTGTGAGAAAGCAAGAGCTGTCAGTTACTTGGTAAGGGTGCCGCGGGACTGAGAGGTCAGGTGGTGTGTGAGAAAGCAAGAGCTGTCAGTTACATGGCATGGGGTGCTGCAGGACTGTACAGGTGAAGGCAGTGTGAGAAAGCAGGAGCTGTTAGTTACATAGCATGGGGTGCCACAGGACTGCACAGGTACAGGCAGTGTGAGAAAGCAAGAGCTGTCAGTTACATGGCATGGGATGCTGCAGGACTGTACAGGTGAAGGCAGTGTGAGAAAGCAAGCGGTCAGTTACATGGCATGGGGTGCCACAGGCAGAAGTGCAGAGCAGTGTGAGAAAGCAAGAGCTGTCAGTTACATGGCATAGGGTGCACAGGAGCAGGTGCAGGCAGTGTGAGAAAGCAAGAGCTGTCAGTTACATGGCATAGGGTGCCACAGAACTGTACAGGTGCAGGCGGTGTGAAAAGCAAGAGCTGTCAGTTACATGGCATGGGGTGCGCAGGGCTGTACAGGTGCAGGCAGTGTGACAAAGCAAGAGCTGTCAGTTACATGGCTGTACAGGTGCAGGCAGTGTGAGAAAGCAAGAGCTGTCAGTTATATGGCATGAGGTTACCACAGAACTGTACAGGTGCAAGCGGTGTGAAAGCAAGAGCTGTCAGTTACATGGCATGGGGTACTGCAGGACTGTACAGGTGCAGGCAGTGTGAGAAGCAAGAGCTGTCAGTTACATGGCATGGGGTGCTGCAGGACTGTACAGGTGAAGGCAGGTGAGAAAGCAAGAGCTGTCAGTTACATGGCATGGGGTGCCGCAGGACTGTGCAGGTGCAGGTGGTGGAGAAAGCAAGAGCTCTCAGTTACATGGCATGGGTGCTGCAGGACTGTACAGATGCAGGCGGTGTGAGAAAGCAAGAGCTGTCAGTTACTTGGTAAGGGTGCCGCGAGGACTGAGCAGGTGCAGGTGGTGTGAGAAAGCAAGAAGCTGTCAGTTACATGGCATGGGTGCTGCAGGACTGTACAGGTGAAGGCAGTGTGAGAAAGCAGGAGCTGTTAGTTACATAGCATGGGGTGCCACAGGACTGTACAGGTACAGGCAGTGTGAGAAAGCAAGTGCTGTCAGTTACATGGCATGGGATGCTGCAGGACTGTACAGATGAAGGCAGTGTGAGAAAGCAAGAGCGGTCAGTTACATGGCATAGGTGCACTGAGATAGGGCAGGCAGTGTGGAAAGCAAGAGCTGTCAGTTACATGGCATGTAGGGTGCCGCAGGCAGTGCAGAGCAGTGTGAGAAAGCAAGAGCTGTCAGTTATATGGCGTGAGGTTGCCACAGAACTGTACAGGTGCAGGTGATGTGAAAAGCAAGAGCTGTCAGTTACATGGCATGGGGTACTGCAGGACTGTACAGGTGAAGGCAGAGTGAGAAAGCAAGAGCTGTCAGTTACATGGCATGGGGTGCTGCAGGACTGCACAGGTGAAGGCAGTGTGAGAAAGCAAGAGCTGTCAGTTACATGGCATGGGGTGCCGCAGGCAGGTGCAGGCAGTGTGAGAAAGCAAGAGCTGTCAGTTACATGGCATAGGGTGCCACAGAACTGTACAGGTGCAGGCGGTGTGAAAAAGCAAGAGCTGTCAGTTACATGGCATGGGGTGCCGCAGAACTGTACAGGTGCAGGCAGTGTGAGAAAGCAAGAGCTGTCAGTTACATCGCATGGGGTGCCACAGGACCGAACAGGTGCAGGGGGTGTGAGAAAGCAAGAGCTGTCAGTTACATGGCATGGGGAGCCACAGGGCTGTACAGGTGCAGGCGGTGTGACAAAGCAAGAGCTGTCAGTTACATGGCTGTACAGGTGCAAGGTGATGTGAGAAAGTAAGAGCTGTCAGTTATATGGCATGGGTTGCCACAGAACTGTAAACAGGTGCGAGCCAGTGTGAAAAAGCAAGAGCTGTCAGTTACATGGCATGGGTGCCGCAGAACTGGGCAGAGTGCAGGCAGTGTGAGAAAGCAAGAGCTGTCAGTTACATGGCATGGGGTGCCACAGGACTTTACAGGTGCAGGCGTTGTGTGAAAGCAAGAGCTGTCTGTTACTTAGTAAGGGTGCCACAGGACTGTACAGGTGCATTCAGTGTGAGAAAGCAAGAGCTGTCAGTTACTTGGTAAGGGTGCCACAGGACTGTACAGGTGCAGGCAGTGAGAAAGCAAGAGCTGTCAGTTACATGGCATGGGGTGCCGCGGGACTGTGCAGGTGCAGGTGGTGTGAGAAGCAAAAGCTCTCAGTTACATGGCATGGGTGCTGCAAGACTGTACAGATGCAGAGCTGAAGAAAGCAAGAGTTGTCAGTTACTTGGTAAGTGCACATGGACTGAGCAGGTGCAGGTGGTGTGAGAAAGCAAGAGCTGTCAGTTACATGGCATGGGGTGCTGCAGGACTGTATAGGGAAGGCAATGTGAGAAAGCAGGAGCTGTCCGTTACATGGCATGGGTGCTGCAGGGCTGTACAGGTTGAGCAGTGTGACAAAGCAAGAGCTGTCAGTTACATGGCTGTACAGGTGCAGGCAGTGTGAGAAAGCAAGAGCTGTCAGTTATATGGCATGGGGCTGCCACAGAACTGTACAGGTGCAGGCGGTGTGAAAAAGCAAGAGCTGTCAGTTACATGGCATGGGGTACTGCAGGACTGTACAGGTGAAGGCAGTGTGAGAAAGCAAGAGCTGTCAGTTACATGGCATGGGGTACCACAGGACTGTACAGGTGCAGGCAGTGTGAGAAAGCAAGAGCTGTCAGTTACATGGCATGGGGTGCCGCAGGCAGGTGCAGGCAGTGTGAGAAAGCGAGAGCTGTCCAGTTACATGGCATGGGGTGCCGCAGGCAGGTGCAGGCAGTGTGAGAAAGCAAGAGCTGTCAGTTACATGGCATAGAGTGCCACAGAACTGTACAGGTGCAGGCGGTGTGAAAAAGCAAGAGCTGTCAGTTACATGGCATGGGGTGCCGCAGAACTGTACAGGTGCAGGCAGTGTGAAAAGCAAGAGCTGTCAGTTACATGGCATGGGGTGCCACAGGACTGAACAGGTGCAGGGGGTGAGAAAGCAAGAGCTGTCAGTTACATGGCATAGGGGAGCCACAGGGCTGTACAGGTGCAGAGTGTGACAAAGCAAGAGCTGTCAGTTACATGGCTGTACAGGTGCAGGCGGTGTGAGAAAGTAAGAGCTGTCAGTTATATGGCATGGGGTTGCCACAGAACTGTACAGGTGCAGGCGGTGTGAAAAAGCAAGAGCTGTCAGTTACATGGCATGGGGTGCCACAGGACTTTACAGGTGTAGGCGGTGTGAGAAAGCAAGAGCTGTCAGTTACTTGGTAAGGGGTGCCACAGGACTGTACAGGTGCAGGCAGTGTGAGAAAGCAAGAGCTGTCAGTTACATGGCATGGGGTGCTACAGGACTGTAAAGGTGAAGGCAGTGTGAGAAAGCAAGAGCTGTCAGTTACATGGCATGGGGTGCCACAGGGCTGTAAAGGTGCAGGCACAGCAGCATGTTTACACCCTAGCATGAAATGCCTGCACCATGCACATCCCCACAAAGGCACCAATCATGCCAAGCCACAGTGAAGCAGCCTACGGCCTCCTCTTGCCATTTACAGGGCCTGCTCTACACTGGTGCAAATCATCTGCACGCTCACAATGATGTAGATCAGGACACGTAAGCGTGACTTGAGACTACAGCGGAGACACACTGTGCAGGAGCTGAGCAGCCTACAACCTCCTCAGGCCACGCTCACAATGATGCAGATCAAGACACATAAGCGTGACTTGAGACTACAGCAGAGACACAAAGCAGGAGCTGAGCAGCCTACAACCTCCTCAGGCCATGGTCACAATGGTGCAGATCAGGACATGTAAACGTGACTTGAGACTACAGCAGAGACACACAGCACAGCAGGAGCTGAGCAGCCTACAACCTCCTCAGGCCACGCTCACAATGATGCAGATCAGGACACGTAAACGTGACTTGAGACTACAGCAGAGACACAAAGCAGGAGCTGAGCAGCCTACAACCTCCTCAGGCCACGCTCACAATGATGCAGATTAGGACACGTAAACACGACTTGAGACTACAGCAGAGACACACAGCAAAGCAGGAACTGAGCAGCCTACAACCTCCTCAGGCCACACTCACAATGATGCAGATCAAGACACGTAAACGTGACTTGAGACTACAGCAGAGACACACAGCACAGCAGGAGCTGAGCAGCCTACAACCTCCTCAGGCCCGCTCACAATGATGCAGATCAGGACACGTAAACGTGACTTGAGACTACAGCAGAGACACAAGCAGGAGCTGAGCAGCCTACAACCTCCTCAGGCCACGCCACAATGATGCAGATTAGGACACGTAAACACGACTTGAGACTACAGCAGAGACACACAGCAAAGCAGGAACTGAGCAGCCTACAACCTCCTCAGGCCACACTCACAATGATGCAGATCAAGACACGTAAGCGTGACTTGAGACTACCAGCAGAGACACACAGCACAGCAAGAGCTGAGCAGCCTACAACCTCCTCAGGCCACGCTCACAATGATGCAGATCAGGACATGACTTTAGACTACAGCAGAGACACACAGTGCAGCAGGAGCTGAGCAGCCTACAACCTCCTCAGGCCGCTTACAGGGCCTGCTCACACTGGTGCAAATCATCAACACGCTCACAATGATGCAGATCAGACACGTAAACTTGACTTGAAATTACAGCGGAGACACACAGCACAGCAGGAGCTGAGCAGCCTACAACCTCTTCAGGCCACGCTCACAATGATGCAGATGTGGACATGTAAACTTGACTTGAAATTACAGCGGAGACACACAGCACAGCAGGAGTTGAGCAGCCTGCAACCTCCTCAGGCCACACTCACAATGATGCAGATCAGGACATGACTTTAGACTACAGCAGACACACACAGTGCAGCAGGAGCTGAGCAGCCTACAACCTCCTCAGGCCATTTACAGGACCTGCTCCACACTGGTGCAAATCATCAGCACGCTCACAATGATGCAGATCAGGACACGTAAACTTGACTTGAAATTACAGCGGAGACACACAGCACAGCAGGAGCTAAGCAGCCTACAACCTCCTCAGGCCACGCTCGCCAATGATGCAGATCAGGACATGTAAACTGACTTGAGACTACGGCGAGACACAGCGCAGCAGGAGCTGAGCAGCTCACAACCTCCTCAGGCCCGCTCACAATGATGCAGATCAGGACATGTATAGCGTGACTTGAGACTACAGCGGAGACACAGCGCAGCAGGAGCTGAGCAGCCTACAACCTCCTCAGACCACGCTCACAATGATGCAGATCAGGACACGTAAACGCGACTTGAGACTACAGCAGAGACACACAGCACAGCAGGAGCTGAGCAGCCTACAACCTCCTCAGGCCACGCTCACAATGATGCAGATCAGGACACGTAAACGTGACTTGAGACTACAGCAGAGACACACTGTGCAGCAGGAGCTGAGCAGCCTACAACCTCCTCAGGCCACACTCACAATGATGCAGATCAGGACACGTAAACGTGACTTGAGACTACAGCAGAGACACACTGTGCAGCAGGAGCAGAGCAGCCTACAACCTCCTCAGGCCACGCTCACAATGATGCAGATCAGGACACGTAAACGTGACTTGAGACAACAGCAGAGACACACAGCACAGCAGGAGCTGAGCAGCCTACAACCTCCTCAGGCCATGCTCACAATGATGCAGATCAGGACATGGAAACGTGACTTGAGACTACAGCAGAGACACACAGCACAGCAGGAGCTGAGCAGCCTGCAACCTCCTCAGGCCACGCTCACAATGATGCAGATCAGGACATGGAAGCGTGACTTGAGACTTCAGCAGACACACAGCACAGCAGGAGCTGGGCAGCCTACAACCTCCTCAGGCCACGCTCACAATGATGCAGATCAGGACACGAAGCGTGACTTGAGACTACAGCAGAGACACACTGTGCAGCAGGAGCTGAGCAGCCTACAACCTCCTCAGGCCACACTCACAATGATGCAGATCAGGACACGTAAACGTGACTTGAGACTACAGCAGAGACACACTGTGCAGCAGGAGCAGAGCAGCCTACAACCTCCTCAGGCCACGCTCACAATGATGCAGATCAGGACACGTAAACGTGACTTGAGACAACAGCAGAGACACACAGCACAGCAGGAGCTGAGCAGCCTACAACCTCCTCAGGCCATGCTCACAATGATGCAGATCAGGACATGGAAACGTGACTTGAGACTACAGCAGAGACACACAGCACAGCAGGAGCTGGGCAGCCTGCAACCTCCTCAGGCCAGCTCACAATGATGCAGATCAGGACATGGAAAGCGTGACTGAGACTACAGCAGACACACAGCACAGCAGGGCTGAGCAGCCTACAACCTCCTCAGGCCACGCTCACAATGATGCAGATCAGGACATTAAGCGTGACTTGAGACTACAAGCGGAGACACAGCGCAGCAGGAGCTGAGCAGCCTACAACCTCCTCAGGCCACGATCACAATGATGCAGATCAGGACATGTAGCGTGACTTGAGACTACAAGCGGAGACACACAGTGCAGCAGTAGCTGAGCAGCCTACAACCTCCTCAGGCCACGCTCACAGTGATGCAGATCAGGACCTGTAAATGTGACTTGAGACTACAGCGGAGACACACAGCAGGAGCTGAGCAGTCTACAACCTCCTCAGGCCACTCTCACAATGATGCAGATCAGGACATGTAAATGTGACTTGAAACTACAGCGGAGACACACAGCACAGCAAGAGCTGAGCAGCCTACAACCTCCTCAGGCCACGCTCACAATGATGCAGATCAGGACATGACTTGAGACTACAGCGGAGACACACAGTGCAGCAGGAGCTGAGCAGCCTGCTGTGCAGGTCACATTTCTTATTATACTTGATTAAGGAAGGGAAAGGAAGTTTGAAAATTAAAAATAAACAACATACTACATAAATGATCTAAGCAAAAAATGAATTAAATAGCTGAATAAGAGAGAAGGGAGTGGGCAACAGACAATGTGTAGCAGCAGAAGGGTAGAGCTCAGAGATGCAATGTGTTTTTGCTTTTCCCTGTCTGCCTATCCTTGGATGATATAGTTTTCCCTGGACTATGCCAGCTCGCCCCAACAAAAAAATCAATAAACATACTTAAAATCAGCTTAAGACTTAAGTGGATTAGAATGTAAAAAAAGCATAACAGAGAGAAAGGAGCAGGGGGGACTGAGGTGTAAGGGCTTTTACTCAAGCGGGTCTGCACTAGTGCCAGCGCTGCAGATGAGTAATGACCGGTGCACAGCCAGCAGTGTGAAGAGCAGCCAGAGTGTTGCAAGCCACTCTGCTGCACTGCCTCAGCCCAGATAATTCCCTGGTGCTGGCATTTTTATGAGTGTGTAAAGACACTGCTTTGTCTGCACTCGTTCCACTGTCACTCACAGACCCCTTCACGAATACCACCAAAAACATGGAAGGCCACGGGAATGCTGCAGAGCCGCAGCCTATAAAAGAAGAAGGTGGCGGTGAGAATGGAGCAGAGGAAGCCAAATCAGATGGCAGCGCTCCACATAAGTAATAATGTAAAAGCACCTATAAAACAAATTGCAGGTACTGCAGACCACAACAACATTAAGCTTTCCCATTTGATGGCTACAAGTAATCTGGCTGGGAGTTCTTCTACCTCAGGTAAATAATAAAGGCAAGGTTTGCCTGCCAGCCCATAACTGTTTTATTGTCTACAGTCTTGGGGGAAATCCCCAGGAAGTAATATAAAGGCAGGGTTTGCCATCATCATTGATTTCTTTATTGCCTACTGTCGGGGCATTTACTCAGGGCCTATAAAATAATAAAGGTGCCAGCCCGCTGGCGCAGCGGTTGGAACAAACCTGGGTGTCGGAGGGCCAGCCGGGAGAGATGGCTTGACAGTCCAGCGACTGCTCGCCTTCTCCTGGGAGGTAGGGGGTGCATGGTCCAGTGTTTGCTGGCCCATAGCGAAGGCCGGGGACATGGCAACATACTAACATACTAAAAGCCAGCAGAACAGACCAAATGGTCTGTCTTATATTGGACCTCTCTGCGGAGAGAGCGTGGTGGGTGCCTGCTCACGCCTTTACATCATGTGGCAGATCATGCTCCCAAAGAAACTGCAAAATGGCCCCTAATCAACTGGATGACAGCACTCGGGCCAATAATAAGATGTGCCTACTGGCGCTTTCTCCCCAGAAAGGGGGACCTGTCAGATGAAGGGAAACATCGAGTTACCCAGGGGGCTGCAATATGGGGCAGTAACTGGTGGCAGGGGAGGATGGCGGTGAGGTGCACCTAGGTGGCATGAAGGAGAGGCCGATCAGGGGTGCAGGGGAGGCACAAAAAAGAAATTATAATAAAGGCAGGGTTTTCTGTCACTAAGTCACCTGCTGTATTTCAGCTAGTAAATCCCTTCTTCTCTGCTGGATATAATGTGCTTCTAAAATGCACCATTTGGTACCAAAACCTTCAAAAGTTCTTACAGGGTTAAATCTTGCTGGACCCCCTTTTTGGAAAAAGTCACTGATGTGGGCATGTGCCCCCCTCCCCCCCATTTAGAATCCTGCTGATGTCCCTGGACATAACATCAATGCATACAATTATTGACTGGTTTAATTTTTGCAGGGATACACACGCACTAGTTAAAAATGAAGACTCTGAAATGTTTGGTGGCACAGTATAATATTACAGATAGATGAGTCAAAGTTTGGAAAGTATAAATACAGTCCCGGCAGGAGAGTCATAGGAGTTCTGGTATATGGTGAAATCGAGCATACCAATAAAACATGTTTTTTTAAACAGCTGAAAACTAAACATCAGAGACATCACAACTTAGCAGCATAAGGAAACATAACAAAAGGATCTACAATAATTTTAGATTACTGGAACATTTATGATCAGCTAAATCCATCAGGATGCACACATCAAAGTCAATCATTCCTTAGAATCTGTAAAGTAGAAACTGGAGCCTGCACAAATACATCTAAGTCCACCTGGCGAGTACTAAAAAGGAGTAATACTCAGAAATCAAAGTCAAAAACAACCTCTCATACATACTTTGATGAATATTCCATCCAGAGAAAACATCTACACCCATCTACCGATAAACTCTTGTCCTCTATAAATCTAATTAAACAAATGTACTGATTCAATCAAGACACCCAACTCACACCTCAGGAAATGCGAGCCATGGCTGCTCATAATTCTAACTCATTTAACCTGACATATATTTAGACTTTCAGAAATTTGTATATATTGTAAAACATTTATTTTGGATTGTCCAACAAATCCTTTAACTGATGCTTGACTACTGATTTACCTCAACCTCAAGCAAGAACACATGTCTGGTGAGTAACCAATTTACTCTTATTAGATTTTTAGACTCACTGTGTGCACCACGTTTACTTCACTCCTATCATACTTGAATCTAATTACTCCACAAGGGGGAACTGAACCAGGCTGTTTCATTTAATTAATTATCTATCAAACTGTTTTTCTTCACACTGCAACTTAACCCATCACAACTCACAAAGACTGCACACCACACAAGAACATTAACATCACCAGTTACATATACAAAATCTCAAGGTGCTCATGTAGCAAGCGAAATCTCACAGCAATCCAGTGGTGACATTTTCTACATACTACCTCAAGAAGAAATTAGCAGTCAGAAAGCCCTCAAACAGTGATAGACAAACCCCAGCATCACACAAGCCACACGGTGCTACAGCAAGAATTCAGCAAATCCAGACAGAAAAACAGGATTTGTGGATAGAAAAGGACCACTTGGCCCACCCAGTCTGCCAGAGTGTTCCCTGCCTATTCGTTCTCCCCAGACCCTAACTGGTCTCCAGTGACCCTTTCCCCACTCCCTACCCTCTTTTCTAATATATCCCTATACAATGGTAACAAATGACCAGGACAACATCAAAAATCAGAGAAGGGTTCAATGAGATTTACAATAATCCAGTGTACTGGGCAAATATCAGCAGGCAGACTTTATGTCGAATAGAAAAACACCTAAGTAGCAAGAAAGTTCAGGAATTTCACCCAGCTCTTTTACACCACAAAGGCACACGCAAACTGTTAAAAATATATAACTAAAATGAACAGCATTAGAACCGATTCATCACAGATGAAATGTGGATACCATCCTGACTGCTAGTCAACATTTACCATACAAAACTTATACATTGTTGCCTATACACTCTTGGTGTATAGGGTAAATAATAATAATACAGATGCTTGTGTCTCGGAGTCTGCCAAGAAACATTCGTAAACAAGCAAGGAGTATTAATAAAGTTTATTATACTACTTACGCCAAGCATGTGACAGAGAAAATCACAAGGGAGATGGATTTCTCACAACTCTCCTGAAGAATGTACATAATCTCCAGGGTTGTAGATCTTAGGTTCTCTAAGAGCTTGTTTTCTCTCCCCGCCTTCCAGCTCACTGCCCTTCTAGAGCTCTTGTTTCTAGAGAGACTACAGCAGGTTTGCAGACAGCTAAATACTACGGATAGCAGCATAGCAACAGAGATGACTTCATATAGTTACAGATATGAGAAACAATATGTATTTGTCCTAAGTAATTCTCCATTGGATGAGGACTTAGGAGAAAGAATTACTAATGAGTATCATATGAGACAGAATATGCTTCCATTTGCATTATAGCTTGGACAAAAGAAATGCTGATAGGTTCAAACTACATGTGACATTTCTTGCTTATGTACAGGATAAGACATAAAGACATAAAGGCTTTCTCTCTCTCTCTCTCTCTCTCTCTCTCTCTCTCTCTCTCTCTCAGCTTGCTTAGAGAACTGCTAACTGGGCTCTATTACACATGGCATATCTGCCTGAGTGTAAAACACACACTACATATAATTATATGAGAATATAAGTAAGCATTAATCACCGATGAAGGGTGGCATCTAATGGGAGTTAATGCATGGTTGGGACAGTTGTGGCACGAGGCGGAGGCAGCGTGCGTCAGCAATCAACCATGCAGTAATTCCCCATTGGGCATCACCACTCAAGGGATTACATGCTTATTGTCAACAAGTGCAAGGCAAATATTGCTTACATACTGATTTCTTTCCTACGAAAGACACATGACCACAACTACTTCCTTGCCTTCCAGTTTCTTGGTTTAGCTCTCTTACTTTGTAAACATCTGTCTAACTACAGTTATGCGCGTGCACGCTGTGGAGCACACATGAAGTAATGTGGTGTGTACCGATTTCTCCAGACTTACAACTTTCCTTTACATTCTAAGGCTTACATTAAACAATCATTACAGCTACAAATTTCGTCCTTCTTAATGGCTGCTATATTGCTGTCCATCCGTTTACAGGTGAGATTTATGCCGTGATGTCTTCTGGGGAGATTCTTTACTCTGCATCAGTTACTATCTGAATTAATTTACTGCAGTTCTCTGACCAGACCCCGTTGCACGACCGTCACTGTTCAGACCAATAGGTGGTGCTTTTTAAATTCCATTTCACTTTTAGCATTTGTCTCTTTGCTATGCTACTACTTTTACTTTCCTAATATCATGTCCCCACTATCATATCTACCCTCCTACCTGGACAAAAGCAGCTCTTTTGTGCCTCGATAGATATCTTCTGTGCTGTCCATGATTCTCAGTGCTGCACTATTCTTTCTACCCATGACAAAAGACAGCACTTTTCCCTCACTACGTCACTGTTTTTCCAACCAATAGGTGGCGCTTTTGACAGAACGAACACATTTTTCCTTTTCAGTGCCCGATGTCTGTTCTTACCGCCACCTATTGGTCAAACTCTCGCCAATATTTCCCTTTCCACTTCTTCTGAGGCGCGCTCCACATTTGTCATGCTCGTGTACACAGTCACCTCTGCTCCACTCTTTGCTCTACACTTTCTTTGTGCACACTCCCGATCGCAACACGGCATTATCGTGCCATAATGCCATGTTGCTCTTGTACCAGCTGATGGTGTTCTACCAATCATTTTCCTTGCTTTTTGTCATCTTATTTTACCCATGTTACAAGTATACAATAATCACTGATGATCCCTCAGAGTCATCTTATCAGTGATTATGTAGGTTATATATGGAATATATGTAAAAGACACACAATCTAGATAAATGTATTATAGTGAGATATAATGAATCATGCCTGATCAATATTAGCATATCTTAGCAGCAAAGCACATACCTGGCACTCATGCTTATATGATGGGTGCCTAAAATCTACATGTCAGTACAAAATAGCTGTATCACAGTACAATAGACCAAGAATACAGTGTGAGGTGTATGTGGGACGATAGGGGACATAACCCAGGTGTAACAACCTTTCTATAGGCACTAATGTCCTCTTGCAGAATCACCTAAACTGGTATACAATCTAAATATTTTAAAATTTGAAAAATAGTGAAATTAGCACTTGGCTCTGGGCACTCCTCATAAACACAGCCTCTCTGCTGCCAGCATTCTAAAACATGGTCATGTAATCAATAACCCAAACCAGAGTGGACATCGGGGTTAATGGAAGTGTCCTCAGCAAGCTGCGTTTATGAGTGAAATAGTGTCTCAGGGCATTTTCAGGGAAATTAGTTGTCTGAGTGACATCTGGAGGAAGATTATTCCAAGGTGAGGGTAATGACAGAATAGGTTACCTGTCTGACCTGTCTGCAACAGCAAGGAGCTGAGGAAGTGAGTAAACTGGGAGGAGCTGAGAAGGTCAAGTAGCTGGGTTTCAGGGCATGGGTTAGAAGCGACTGGAGGTACAGTAGTTAGAGAATGTGTCTTGACAATATTTGTCTACTTTGGTAGCTAGGGACTTTGTAGATTGTATGTTAATGCCTAGTTCTGCAATATAATAACATACTAACATACTAAAATGCCAGCAGAATAGGCCTAATGGTCTCTCGAGTCTGCTCTATTTTCAGCAATCGCACTGAGGGACGATTTTGGTCCCCCCTCCCCTTGGAGTATACTGTCCCCAGTCCCAGATGTTCCACCTGTATTGGGCCTGGTTAGATTACCCTCCCTGTACCAGTCCATCCCTCTTAAACCTGTCCACAGTCTCCACCTCTACCAGCTCCCTAAGCAGTGCATTCCATGGCTCCACCACCCTTTCGGTGAAATAACATCTCCTCCTCTCCCCTCTGAGCACCCGTGACCTCTCGTTGCCCCCACCCTCCTTCCTTTTGAGCACCCTGACTGGGCCTCCCTTATTGATCCATTTCATGTACTTAAAGACCTCTATCATGTCCTCCCCCCGTCACTCCTCTCCTCCAAGGTGACTAGCTCCTTTCTCTCCCCAGGCCTCAGATCATTTTGGTTGCCCTCCTTTGGACCCTCTCTAGGAGTGTAATGTCCCTCTTTAAATGTGGTCTCCAAAACCGCACACAATACTCAGGTGTCACCTAACCAAGCAGTTGTACAGTGGAAGGATCACTTCTGCCTTTCAGGAGTTAATTCCCTGGCAATGCATCCCAGCATCCTATTTGCCCTTGCCGCTGCCCTCCTACAGGTCTCTGGGTTGTTCATTTGACATCTACTACTAGCCCCAGGTCCCTCTCATCCTCCAGTGATCTGAATCGTGTCTCCTCCCAAGATATACCCCTGGCCTGGATTTCTGACTTCAGGTGCAGAACCTTGCACTTCCTGCACTGAATTTAGTTTCCATTTTCCCAACCACCTTTCCAGAGCCTCCAGGTCCTCCTGCAATTCCACCATCCCTCCTCCTCATCCATCACTGCACCCAGCTTTGAGTCATCTACAAAGAGACTCATCTTACTCCTGATCCCTTCCTGCTGTCTGAGACATAGATGTTGATCAGGAATGGCCCCAACACTGACCCTGGGAACCCCACTAGTAACCCACCTTAGGGATGAGGCTAACCTCCAACCACCACCTTCTGAGTATGCCGAGAGGGCCAATTTCCTATCCATCTTAACAACTGTCTCCCTACCCCCATTTCCTTCAGCTTAGCCAGCAGGCCACTGTGGGGTACCAAATCAAACACCTTGCTGAAGTCCAGAAAGAGGACGTCCAGTGGCCTACCCTGGTCCAGAGCCCTCATCACCCAGTCATAGAACTCAACAAGGTTTGTCTGGCCAATGTTCCCGGGACAAAGCCATGCTGCCTATCGTCTAAGTACCCAGTTTGCTCCAGTGACCCCCCCCAACCTCTCCTTGACAATACCCTCCATCACCTTGCCGACCACCAATGTCAGGCTAACGGGCCTGTAATTTTCTGCCTCCTCTCTTGATCCTCCCCCTTGTGGATCGGCACAACATAGGCCACCCTCCAGTCTTGGGCACCCACCCAGTCCTCAGAGAGATGTTGAAAAACACTGCTAGAGGGACTGCCAGGACATCCGCCAGTTCCCTCAGCACCCTGGGATTTATCTCATCTGGTCCAGGTGCTTTCTCCGTCCGAAGGGGCCTGAGGGCTTCTCTTACTCTCTCTACTGGGATTTCAGCCTCCATGTCCTCCCCCTTTTCACCCTGTACTGCTCGGCCCCCCCACCTGTCTGTGGTGGCCACTCCTTTTCCCCAGACCCGTCAGGACCCCTGGTCTCTACCGGTCCCCCCCCTTTCCTCCAGTTTGCCCCTGCTCCCCCCACAAGACATAGCCCTCCATCCCCCCTGGTAAAACTAAGGCAAAGTACTCATTTAGGACTTCTGCCCATTCCCCGCCTCCTGTGCTCCAACCATCCCTATCCTTATCTTGTGATCACCTTTATACTTTCCTTTTTCCCCTATGTATCTAAAGAACCCTTGTCCCCTCTAGATCCCACTGGCCAAGGACTGCACCTTTTGCCTTAGCTGCTCTCATCACCTTGGTGACTCTCTTGGCTCTCAGCTCATATTTCTCTGATCCTTTTCCTCCTTGAGCACCTGAGCGCATATAGGCCGCCTTCTTGTCCCTCACCACATCCTGTACCTCCCAGGTCCACCAGCAGGGTTTTGGGCCTTACCAAACTTACACCTTTCCTTGTGCAGCATCTGGTAACCTCCTGTATTTCCCTCCTAATGATACCCCACCTGCTGTTAGCATCCATATCTGGCCTTATCCTGTCCAAACGATCTGTAAGGATCCTTCCCATCTCCCTGAAGTCCGCACCTCTAAAGTCAGTTACTACCATCCTTGTTCAGCTTTCCTCCCCCCCCAGTCCAGGAAGAACCAGACTGTGGCATGATCACTCCCCGCCAATGGGTCCCTCACCTCTAGGCCCCTAATCTGATCACTGTCTGGCAGGACCACGTCTAGTGTCCGGGACTCCCTAGTTGGCTCACCCACCTGTTGTGTCAGAAATGCATCCTGGAAGACATTCAAGAACATAAAAACACACAAACATGAGAATTCAGCATTTTTCAAGTTCTGCAGATTGAATTTTAACAATTTTTTAAAGTTTCAACAGTCTACTGAACTTTCTTTGCTTTATTTACCATGCAAGTCTACACACAACTAGTTAACCCACATTAAGTTGTTGTCAACTGAACAATACAAACCTCTGTTCTGACCTAAATTCTAGACCTGTAGTAAATGATGCAGAAATTCTGCCTATCCAAGTTAGTCAACCAACCGATTGAAGTCTTCACAGTCCATTAATGGAAATCTCTGACAAAGAAATGTGGTAGCCAAATTCCTTAAATCCCCTGCTGCAGCGATAGCCATTGACTTCAAGAAGGCTTTCAATTCCCTTAACTGGAATTATCTGTATCAGGTCCTGTTTCACTTCGGCCCCTCTTCCAATTTTTGTTCTTGGATCAAGTTACTTTATACATCGCCCTCAGCCAAAATCCTCACTAATTCTACTCTTTCTTCTTCGTTTCATCTATCAAGAGGAACCAGACAGGGATGTCCTTTGTCACCCTCACTGTTCTTCCTGGCCATGGAACCCTTAACAGCTCGCCTCCGCCAGGCTAACGACATCAAAGGTATCCCTGTTGGTAACTCTAGATACATTTCCTGTCTTCCATGATGACCTTTTAATCCTGCTGGAACATTTAAGTGAGGCTGTACCCCTCCCAACCAGGTTACTTAAATTCACTGAGATTTCAGGCCTAGCTCTGAATTATGGAAATCAAAACTCTCCTCACAATGATTTATGCAAACCTCTCATAAACCTCCCATTTGGATTTGGTGGGCTCCATAGTGTATTACCTATTCAGGCATAATGATCTCTCATAACTTAGCAAAAATTTGGGATCTAAATTTCCATCCCTTACTTACCAACATCAAGATGTCCTTAGATAGATGGAAACTTTTAAACCTCTCTTTCATGGGACAACAGCTCATAAAGATGACTATCTTGCCTAAGGTGCTTTATTTGTTTGCTAATATCCCCTAGTCCTTCCCTCCATTTATCTAGCCAACCTTGATAAATTAATTGGCAACTTCATTTGGGAAGGTCACACCACCAGTTCAACCCGCACTAAACTCCGCTCGCTCTGGACAAAGGGAGGGTTCGGTCTCCCTTAGTTTAAAGGGTATCTCTGGGCCTTTTGTGCTTCACAAACCATCAAATGGTTTGGTAAACCCTCATCCCAAATGCCTCTTTGGGTAGAGATGGAGTCCGCACTATGTCCAGGTGGAGTTCCCACATCATTCATTTACAATGCCCTCTCCACTAAACTAAAATCTCACCCAACAGTCTCTGCATCTGTCCTCTATTGGAAATTGGTACACAAATATTTAAAATCCAACCCCACCCCATTCTTCTATACTCCCCTTTGGGGTAACCTTTTATTATCCATAGAAAAACAACCTATTTTCTGTCGCACTTGGAAGAACAAAGGTTTATTCTTTTTAGGAGACATTCTTGTTAAGATCTCCTCTAATCTTGAATCCTTCTCAAATCTGCAGCTAAAATGGGATCTCCCCAAACAGGACTTCTGGAAGTATCTTCAAATTCGGGCTGCTTATAAATCTCTTACACTTTATATTCACAACCACTCCCCACATGATCAACACATCTCACACTGGATTCACTTTTCAGTTGAGTAGAACAGTGCCATTTATAAAGACATCACAGACAACCTACCTGACCAGTCTCTATGCGCAAAAAATAAATGGAGCGCTCTTCTCAACTATAACATATCTGAAACCCAATGCCGTAACTGTTGGCGCTTTTCTCATAACTTTTTTAAGGATGCCCGCAGCTCTTTAATAAAAATAAAAATCTTACACTTATGGTATAGAACCCCTTCCTTACTAAACCGCATGAGTTTATTACATAACACTAACTGTTGGCGATGCAATTCCCCTAATGCAGATCTACTTCATATTTTCTGGTCTTGCACACCTATTAACAAATTATGGCATAGAATTTGCTCTTTTGCTACCAGAGTGATTGGGCAACAAATTACCCTTGACCCTAAACTTTTTTTGCTCGGTATCCTCTCATCTAACAACACTACGTTATCCCATGCTCATTTCAGATGGCTAAGTATATTGTCCCTTCTAGTCAAACGTCTTATTCTTGTGAACTGGAAATCCCATAATGTCCCATCTCTCTCAGATGTCTGCCAAAATCTTTCCCATTACGCCTCTCTGGACCGGATATCTCATCTCTCCTCTGACCAACTCAGTGTTTACAATAGATGCTGGCAGGACTGTTTCTCCTACTTGAATACTTCTGGTAACCCCAGCTATTTATACTGTAATCGTATACATACCGCTTAGGTTATATCTGGATAGAGCTCTCTTTATCTCTTCTACTCTTTCTTTCTTTCTCTATTTCTTCTTCTCTTTTATTTTCGTCTCTCTTTCTATAACTTATTTACTACACTATACAACTTTCTACAGCCTTCTACTTTGTATATGCTGTCCGAGTTATATCTGCCTCTTACTATGCATAATGTTGTGATACAGGTTACAATGTATCTATAGCATTCCTCCTTTTACTTTACCATGCTGATAACTTACATATTTATTTTACTTTACAGGTGTAACCATTGTCTTTTCAAATATGCTTAGATATTGCCCTAAGATCATCTTTAAAGCTTACAAAATCTTACAGTACATATGTGGCAGATTGTACTTTATATGGAAGTGGTTGCTCTTTATAACTGTATAGAATGTATCCTCCTTTCTTGGAAATGTCAATAAAAAGATAAAGTAAAAAAAAAAAAAGAAATCTGGTAGCCATATTAGTCTAGTCAATGATGTAGTAGACAAAAAAATCAACAAATATGTTGCAGGTGATACCTTTTGTTGGACTAACAGAATTGTTTTTTGAGACTAACTTTTGAGAGTTATACTCTCTTCTTCACGTCACCTGAAGAAGAGAGTATAACTCAAAAACTTGTCTCAAAACCAGTTTTGTTAGTCCAATAAAAGAATAAAAGGTATCACCTGCAACATTGTGTTTTTTTTCCTGGAAATCTCTGCAAATTAACTGCAGCATTAGTACTACAGGTTACAAATGCTCAGGCACCAAGACAATCAGAATGAAGTTCAGGATGAGTGAGAACTCTGTTTTTTTCATATTACTCCCATCAGGGTGATGCTTGGCATACTGTCACTGCAGCTCATCAAAAAACAAAATAAACCCATTGTCATCACAAACAGGTTAAGACAAGTCCATCTGTAAGCTAGATAATGCATCCACGCAGGAAGTGAGATGGGAATTTTGTTTTCACAGGAGCAAATGATGGCATCACTGATCGCTTATTAGCCTCTGGTAATACATTACAGCATTATTTTATAGAAGATGATTGGGTGTGCGCATAATAAAATATATTCTGTAAGTAAAAGAGCAACTGATGCCTAAGGAGACTTTGAAATATGTAATAATATTCAGATTGTTTAGCTTAAATTTCATTTATTTTGTTGTTCAGTAGTTCTTTGCAGTTCATGATTTTCAGTTAGCTGGTCAAGCTGCCTTAACTTTCCAGGTCCCTAAATTCGGGGGCTCTCTCACTCCTTTCAATTCGTTTCTGTTCCTACCTTTCACACTCTAAGTCTCTCCTTTGTGATTTCAATGTTCACTCTGCAGCTGCACCCAACACTGGGTGCTAGAGTTTTTATCTACTGCCCTCCACCCCTACACTGCCACTAAGTAGTGCAGCCCCATCTCCCACTCTCAGCCACTTCCCGTTAGTATTACATTATTACATGAATTTAATTTTATTTTACCAGGAAAGTAGGCTGGATCAAAGGTCCCTTTTCAGCCTCATCTTGCGGAGATGGGGTTTACAATAGGCATAGACATAACATAGTAATAACTCACATTACATACAGAATAAAGATGTCATATTACACAAAGTGTACACGATTACAAAAGAATTGACATAAGTAATAAGTAGATGATCTCGGTATTTCAGATGTTCATTAAATAATGTCAGAACAACTGCAGACTGTCAATAATAATTTTTTTTTATCACAACACTCTTTATTGCCGCCAGCTGCCCCATTCAACCAGACCCCAGCCCCCCCCCAGCCCCGACAACCCAGAATTACTGGGGCTTACCTTATGCTCTGCCCGGGAGTGGTGGCTGCGGAGGGTCGGGCGACATCCTGTTGCCGGATTAGTTTTTTCTCCTCCATTTTTTCACCCACCCAATTACCCCGAGGCCCCAGGAGTAGAGACGCATGTGCATGGAGGCGCGCATGCATACTACAGCCCCGGTGATGGTCCTTCCACCCACCCATCGGCCTAGCGCCTGTACACCCTCTAGACTGTACTGCACCCTGGCCACCACCATGAGGCAGACAAAGCCGAGGATGCCACCTTCCCTCCCGGAGAGAGGAGCTGCCTTTCAGCAGCTCCAACCAGCTCGGTATCCCCCGCTTATGTCCGATGGCCCGTGCTCATTCCCAAATATGGGTCACTGGCATGGCGTGAGGTAAGGCATCCAGCACCACTGGGCCGACTGACTGTCAATAATTCTAAATGTTCCCAGAGTTTCTTTTTTAAAATGATAGCTTTCAAGTAAAAATCCATTCCCACTTTTTACATGCATTATTTATCATTACAGGACCATAATACAAAAATGAACGTTCAGACATTTTTGATTGAATTAAAATTTAGCAAAATCTTTTTACGGATATCTTTCCCAAGATTTTGGATATTGTACTTTTACCAATTTGTTTTTTTAACACCGTTGGTATCCCTGTGTTTAGAGTTTTCTGTATAAAAGTCAAAGCTGTATATTAAAACCCTGCACTTTGGTGGTAGAATTCCGAAATGTTGATATATATTACAATGATGTCTCATTTGTTTTGAATTTGTTGCAAATCAATGTTATTGAAAGTAACTTCACACTTATGGAATATTGTTTCTGCATATTACACAATAACACTGAGTTGTATTCTAAAGCTGGAAGAAGGACCTGTTTTGCAAATAGGCATTAATCCCGACGAGGAGGGCTCTACTAGGAGTTAGTGCCTGGTTGGGGGGTTGGTACTCAAGGCCACAGGTTGAGTGCTTCCAACCACCAACCAGGCATTAGTGCCATAGTAGAGCCCGACTTTGGAGGGGATTAATGCTCTTGTAACATGGCCACTGTGGTAGTAGGTAGTGTTGCATTAAGTGTCATATGTTATAAAGAAAGAGAGATGGAATGTTGAAGAAATTATCATTTTGAATAAAACTATTGAGCTCTTCTAATTTTTTGGCAGCCATATTTATTTATATGGTGGTGTTTTTGTTCATTAATATTTATGGGTTTGTCATTGATAGGCAACACATTCATTCGTCGAATGGTGTGTTTTGTTTTAATAACTATGCATGTAAAATCTTTTTATTTCACTTGTAATATCGTGCTATCGCTGATCGTTGCTAATAGTCGTCTGGTATAGCATCTACTTTACATATTTTTAGAAGGTCCCGAGATCGCTTTAGTCCAATGCGGTGTTCGCTATACAACCTAGCCTACTAGTCGCACTTTGAGCCTCGAGGCAAGGACTGATGCAAATTACTCGCTATAAGGCTTACTTGTAGCCAAAAGTGTGTATCTGATGGTTCCCTTCACTTTGTGTATCCGCGTCCATGCAACAGTGTTCAGCAGATGGCTGGGCGGGACATATTAACGTGTGAATTCTCAAAGTGCATTCTGGTTACTCCTTAATACTTGCTACTGCAGTCCCTGGCATTATTGTGAGCTGTCTTTACCGTCTCATTAATTACGATGTTACAATTCTACTTGGATTTCTCAGGTTTATTTATATTGGCCGTGTAGATAACATAGTGTCAAGTGGGTGGGTTGTTTCAGACCTTTTCTTTTTGTTGTTTAAGACCGCGTTCTGTTGCTGGTTCACATATAGTACTGCACTACCAATAACTATTGTGTGCGCCTTCGTCCTTGGTGGCTGTTACAGGGATAGCGCCAGCGGGCATTAC
This sequence comes from Neoceratodus forsteri, assembly GCA_016271365.2. Lineage (NCBI taxonomy): Eukaryota > Metazoa > Chordata > Ceratodontiformes > Ceratodontidae > Neoceratodus > Neoceratodus forsteri. Next base: position 763,006,672 of record CM057453.1, read on the forward strand.
TGCGGGATTAACACCCGCTTCCCATTGCTCAGCTGGTGCTTTTGAACCAATCGCTGTGCTGTCTTTCACCTCTCATTAATAACCATGTTACAATAGTCTTTTTAACATCCACTGTTAAACTATTTTGGCTCCTGTATAAATATCCCAATTTATTAATCTTTTTTGTAACTTTAGCTATATGATCACGATAAGAAAGTGCTTGATTACACACTGCATATTGTTCTTTTCTGCATTTATTATATTGCATATTTCCTGCTCAGAAGCATTGCCTGTGATTTGCTCTGCTTTAGTACTTATTTCCATATTATTGCATTTTTTGTACATTGTGTTCTGCAATTGCACTGTCATCTCCCACCCCACCCCCAAGCTGGATCTGGAAATGAGTTATTATCAGCTCAGTATGTCTTTCCTGATAACATTTTTTAAATACTGTAAATTAAACGATAAATGGTTTTCCACAAACATGGAAAAACGGATTAAAAACAGAACAGGTCACTTTTTGGAGCAAAAATAGCATTGGGCATTTTAAAAATGTTTTTGCACCCTTCCCCCAACATACTTAATGGCAACTTTTTCCCCTACCAAAAAAACACACCCTGTACTAAACTGTCTTGCAAAAAAAACTTTAATCACCCATTTTTTCAGGAAACTGTTTGTGCAAAAACATGCGAACGTACATTCAATTAGGGGAAATGGAAAACAAATGATTTAAGGATCAATGAAAGTGTAATTTGTCATTTATCTGAACTGAAACTCAGAGGTCCTTCTCTTCCCCTCACTCTGTATCACTGAATGGATATTTGCATGGACCTTTGCCTCACATGCCATCATTTCCTTCCACTGTCTAATCCTCGGCTTGTGACATCAGAATGATTGAGAAAGGTGTTGATGTTGATGCCTCAAGGAAAGGATTATGACTTCAGATGTAGGCAGATACTGTCCTGTGGCAGTAGCAGATGAATTCCAAGAGACAGGGATCCTGTTTTCATGCAAATGTTATCTGTATCCAAAAACAAGAGGACAAGAAATAGAGAAAACATCTAATGTATACATATATATATATATATATATATATATTCAACATTAGGGCTACCACCCCACCACCACCAACAGGCATCGGGGTATGCGTTGGGGTCGTCGGCCTAACTCTCACTCTATTCTATCTGTAAAGAAGCTGAGGTGGTGCGGTATAGGAGAATGGGGTGAGAGTTAGGCACAATGGCCCCAACGCACACCCCAATGCCTGTTGGTGGGGTGTGGGGTAGGGGTGGTAACCCTATGCTGAATTTCCACACTTTGTTGGTGTGGTACCAACCCTAACTGATGCATTAACAAAGTTTTTGCAAAGAATTTCCTTTCTTTTTTTAAAAGTGTAATGTAAGTAGTAACAGAAATGGGTGGCTGGTGGGAGTGCGGGGCCCGAAGGACTGAACAAGGGAAAGAGGATTTTTGAGCCTTCCTCGCAGTGGGAACTGAAAGGTTCCAGACAGCCCAGAGCGCTGACATTGGTTTCCTGCCCAACGCTGAAGCCAGTGCTGAAATCATTGGACTAGGGCATAAGACTGCTGAGAAACACTGACCTTTGACGTTTCTTCCTTTTAGCAGCTGTGTAGAAAAGTCCTGATCTTTCTGCATGGCAATTCACTCAGTTGCACACTTCTGTGAGCAGTTCAGTGCAGAGCACCATTTGCGTAACCTGCACTGGCCTGTCAGTGATTTGTTGATTTTTTTTTTTTTGTCTACTTTTCCATTTGCAAATTATACTGTAAAGCCATTAGAGGGCAACAACACATGTAGGTTGCAATCCTCACCCACTAGTCTCCCCTAACACTTCTAGTCCTGGGTCATTCATACCTAAAGTAAATAATCAACATCCTAATATTCAGTGGTGTGAACAGAATCTGTAAGCCTGTACAAAGCCTCTACTACCCTACCCAAAATGTTTTTAATCTCCCTCCTACCACCCTTCCTGGTTCTTACCCTTATCCCGTCTCCCCTCTACACCTATTTCCACTTCTCTCTCCTTACCTTCCAGATACCTCCTCCATTATGTCAATCACCTTACAGCCCCCTTGTAAGAGCAGAACCCACTTTCCCAACTACCCTCAGCATCTCTGATTTCCTTCCTAGTCACTCTGCCTTTCTTCGTTTCCTTATCTCCTTCTCTCCCCTCCTCCTCTTCCCTCCCTCACGTATTTCCTACTCCAATTAAAAAAGTCATAAACTTCACTATTTCATCCTTGCCCTCCTCCTTCTTTCATCAGGGAACATCCACCCCCAACCATGGTCCTATTTCTTCTCCTACCCAGGCTCCTTACCCAAATAACATGTCTCCAAACCTCACTCCCACTACAACCCTCCCTAACGAGTTGAAGCTCCTCCATCTGAGCATCTGCAGCCTGCTACCTAAAATCGACCTCCTACAAACTCTTATGATTTCACACACCCCTGATATCCTAATTGTTATCGAGACATGGCTCAAAAGCACCCTGACAGTGCCATTGCTATCCCTGGATATTCCATCTCCAGTCAAGATCGATCGGGTCATGGAGGGGAGGCCATGTATATCCTGTCCTCTCTGCAGTTTACTACCACCCTATCTACATCCATCCCAGCTACCTACAGTATGAAGCCCTTGTCATCTGTATTACCCTTCCTTTCTCAATCCCAATCTTTGTGGCTGGCATCTATTGCCGCCCAAGCATTCAACCCTCAGTCACAACTGAACTCTTTGTCAATATCACCTCCCTCCCGCAATCTGGTGAATTTTTCATAATGGGTGATGTGACTCTAAATTGGTTGTCTCCCAAGTTAAACAAGCTATGCAATGATGTCGCTGCTCTAAACCTCCCTCAGCTTATACTTGAGCCCACACTCCCTAATCCCAAAACACAAAACCACACCCTGCTTGACTGGGCACTCACAACCCACCTGCACCGTGTTCTTAAATCTGGTGTCCTCCCCAATGCCCTTAGTGACCACAACCCCATTTTCATTGTTCGTAAGGTTCATCGACCCAATCTTCCCCCTAAAATCATACAGCTCCGGTCCTTTAAATCCTTAGACCTTACCCCAATCAGCTCAGCACTCACTTTCACCGACTGGACCCCCCTCTCCACTGCCATTTCTGTTGACCAAGCACTTGACTATTTTAAGGGCAAATTCATTGCCACCTGGAATGCTTTTGCTCCTTTCATATGGACCAGCGTCCATGGGCTTCACCTCCCCGGATCACCCCCGAATTCCTGGCCTGCTTCAGGCAGCGTGATCGGGCCTGGAGAAAACACAAATCTACTAAACATCCAAATGACTATGCCAAGTACAAAATGATACGCGATTCACGTACTAAAGCTACTAGACTAGCTAAGTCTGATTATTTCAACTCCTCATTCCTGACTAACACCAACTCTCCATCTAAATTCTGGAGGGTAGTTCATGCCTTATTCTCTCCCCTCTCACCTTCCACCCAGTTCTCAAAATAAATAACTCCCTAGTTTCCACCCTGGCTCATTGGCCAATGAATTTAATGCCTATTACACTTTGTGTGCCATGTCTCTTCTAAATTCCCTCTCCCCATTGCCACCTACTAACTTCAGCCCTTTGCCTCAGCTAGTGCCGACCCTTCCCCATTTTCCTTTTCTACTATCTCCCCTGATGAAGCTCTTAATGCTCTCCTATCCCTTGACCCCTCTAAAGGCTCCTCTCCAGATGAGCGCGATCCTAAACTTCTCTACCTTTCTGCTCCTGCAATTGCTTGTCCTAGCTCCCTAATCCTTAACCTGTCTTTTATTTCTGCCCAAGTACCCTCATCCTGGAAACACGCTGTAGTCCTTCCTCCCCAAGGGTCGTGACATATCCACTCCTGGCAACTATCCCTATTTCCTCCTTCCTACCCTTGCCAAACTTCAAGAACGTTTAGTCTCTCTCAGCTATCACCCTTCCTCTGATTCCTCCTTTTCACCCCTTCCAATCTGGTTTTCTGATGAACCACTCAACAACCACCTCCCTCCTCAGGCTTACTGACTCCATCCTTTCAGGGATGGACGTGACCTGATCACCTTGGCCATCTTTGTCGACACCTAGCCAAAGCTTTCAACACTGTTTCACATTCTCTGCTTCTTGATTCACTCTTCTCAGCTGGTCTTGCTCCTTCAGCCACCAACTGGTTTAAATCCTACCTCATTGTCAGGACCCAGTCGGTGAGAATCCTTGATTCCTCTCCCCTCCACTCCCTATCAACACTGGTATCCCTCATGGCTCAGTGCTTGGTCCTCTACTCTTCTCCATTTTGCTTAATGACCTTCCCACAGCCTGCTCATCCTCTTCTATCCACATGTATGCTGATGATACTGTTTTGTACAGTTCCGGCATAAAACCCTGCTGCTGTGCAAACCAGCTTACAGCATGACTTCAACCAAGTTCAGCTCTGGTTTGTTTCTGACCAGCTTTTTCTAAACGCCAAGAAGACAGTCTCAATGACCTTTGGCACCAGGCAGAGACTCTCTAGGCTCCTGGCCCTACCCACCTTCCACACCCTTCATGGGACCATCTTGAGGACACCTCCTCATTTCGATATCTGGCAGTTTGGCTGGACCAGCACCTCAACTTCTCGGTGCAGATCAATGCTATCCTGAAGAAACTGCACCCCAAGCTTGGTGCTCTGTACAGGAATCATAGTTGCATCCCACTGACTGTGAGGCATGAAATGGTCCAGAAGATGATACTCCCCATCTTTGACTACTGTGACGTAGTCTATGGTGCTGCTCCCAAATCTTCTCTGACCAAGTTGGACACTCTCTTTAACTCCTGCTGCCACTTTGCTCTCGGCTCCCTTCCCGCTCCACCACTGTGAACCCTATCACTCTCTAACCTTCCTTCCACTGTCTCACAGACACATCTCTCTGTGCCAAACTAACCTCCAAATTCTGGTTGGAAGCACTCCTCCTATCTCTCATCCTCTCTACACTCCACCTCCCCCACCCACTCTCTCAGATCAAATGACACCCACACCTTGATGGTCCCTCACCATTCCACCCTCATCAGTCAGACTGGTTTTGCTCATCATTTCCCTAAAATCTGGAATTCACTTCCCCCTGAAATACATCACTCCTCCTCCAACTACTCCCTTACCTCTGCCCTACACAATTACCTTTCTCTCAGCTGTTCCTGCTTTAACCCACCTTAATACCTATTCTCAGTTTCTGCCTTCCTACCATGACCCCCTACGGCAGGGTTCTCACATCCTGAAGGGGGAAATCAGGAAATTGCTGCCCCTTTTCCTCATATTCAGTTCTTGCCTCTCCCCCTCTCTTCTCCTCCTGCCCTTCTGGGTCACCAGTGTGCAAAGCCTAACCCCATACTTTTTACTCCAACAGCACTTGCGTACTACCTCAAGCCTGCTCCTGGTACACTCATGTACTATAAATGGTTCTGTCGCATTATTACTATTTTGTACGTTCATATGTTCTTTTGTTTGATTTTGGACATGTAATTTACCCAATGTTCCACTACTGTTTTTTCTTCAATACCTTGTGTTCCACTGTTGCACAATCTTACAATGCTATATTGTTTGTACTACCCACATATCATTGAAACTGATCATCATTCACAACCCTATGTAACCCCTCACCCCAGGTCGCACCATGAGACGAGCAACTTGTTGTTCAGTGTGCCCTCCTGGTGAAACATTTCAATAAATAAATAAAATAAAATAAGTGTGCCAAATGGTATGTGCATTTGTGGGAGCACTGGCCTTCCAGGCCCTGCGCTCCCACTAACAGTTAAGTATGGTGCCATATAGCAGTCGTATTACGCAAGGAGGCATAGTTACAGTAATTGTCCCATATTTCATGAACCATACGCACTGCAAAGCGAAGTGAAATTAAGTGTAATTGTGAAAGTCAGTAGTTGTTCCAGCAACGCAGTGACCAAACACAGGTCACTCATCATTTCCCTGTTATGGTCACCGCAAAGTAGTGTGAATGTCAACTGTGAAGGCATAGCAATCTATGCACACAAAAATGTACACGTGGGATAGTAATTCGCAAATATCTCAGGAACCGTACATGGTAGAAAAAAAAAAAGGTCAAATGTCAGGGGGTTCATGGCTTTCTAACCTAGTTCTGCTAAGAAGTTTTTGCGACGAAAAGTCCGTATCTGGAACCATTTTTGAGACACAGGCACCAAAAGATGTCACGAGCGCCGCAGTGGTATTGTATGGCGAAATTTCTTAACTTTGGAATGCTGTAACTATGGCCCTGTTTAATGTTTTCATACAAAACCACCAAAAGACACACCTGTGGGAGTAGGACTTTCCACCGTGAAACATTCAGGGCAATAGTGCAATCCACGTTACCACAACGAGAGGACAAAGAAAAACCTGCACCGCAATTTTATCCTGTGGAAAAAATTCCAAACTTCACAATGCTGTAACTATTGCCATGTTCAATGGTTCCGTACCAAACCAGCAAAAGGCACACCTGTAGGGGTAGGGCTTTGCACCCTAAAAATTTCAGGTGAATACCACAACACACGTAGCTACAATGAAGTAACAAAGAAAATGACTCCCACAATGTTATCCTATGGGAAAATTCATAACTTCAGAACACTATAACTAGGGACGTGGTGAACGTTTTCGAAGCAAACCACTGAAAGGCACATCTGCTGCACTAGGGCTTGCCACCCTGAAAATTTCAGGCCAATATCACAATCCAGCTTGCCACAATCAAGTGACAAAGAAAACAGCATTTCAGAAAATGTGGTTGTGCAGTATTACTGCAGTCATTTAAAATATGATCGCGACACTCCTATCTTTATAATGGGACTACAACTAGGAACATAAAATGTAGTGTCACGCTTGTATTTTTATGGTCGCATAATGCCACAGCACTTTGAGATAGTGTTGCAATCAAAAAACGGCAAATGGTGGAAAAAAATTGAAAACCACATTTCCAGACCACCTGGTAAAAAAATAATGTCAGACTCCTGTTCCTCAGGTGCCAAATAGGTAAACCCAATGGTTAGTGTGTCGAAAAATGCAGTATTTTTTGAGTTATATTGTTTTTTCTCTCTCGCTAACCGAAAACATGATGGCAGCAGCACGACACTATTTTTGCCAAGCTCGACACTAAAAAATACGATCGCGACAATTTTAGAGCTACAGATATAAATTTTCCCATAGGATATAATGGGGCACTAAAAATGCTATGACTGTTGAACGGAACAAGATTTTTACGAAATCTTCAAAAGGCACATCTGCGACCCAGTACCCATGTAGCCCACCCAATCTGAACCCACTCAGACGCATTCTTCAGTACAAAGTGGGCGTCTAAAGAAAATGGAATGTTGGGGATTTTTCATGTTTTTCAGCACTGTACGATTCCGTAACTGTACATCCAATTAGCATGAATATTTCCAGATCCGGAGACCTGCCCAAAATCAGAAAGACGGTTGCAAAGTTATTAAAGTGCAAACTTTGAGGTTTAACACAGAAATGGCTATGCAAACCTAACTATGGTGGCACTACTGTGCCACTATAATATATATATAATTTATTTTTTAATTTATGGATCCCACAGTGGACAACTTTGTGTGAATATCTCAGTATGAATGCCCAGTGACTGACTGTACTCTGCACCCTCCAGATACGATACTTAATGAAGCTTTTAAAAAGACCCTCTATCCCAGCCATGGTGTTCAGGGTTAGTCCCTTGGCCACCTCGCCCCACCACACCCCAGTCATTTGCTGCCCTCCATTCCGTCCCCCATTCTCCCACACAACACAGCCAGTGAAAACTAATGCCAACTCCTGGGACTGTGTCAGGAGTTGACAACATCTTTAAGATCATACCCCATCCTTAGCCAGTCCTCCCCCAGACCCAAAATATGTAAGCAATAATACCCAACAGGGTGGGTGGTATTGGGCAATACCGGACTGCCCAGGGGTGTAATGAGGCCCAACACTGCAGGTGAAGGACCTTATAGTCTCTGGAAGGTCTGGTATTGTCCAATACTGGCCACCCTGGAGGGGTATCTGTCATTTGTTACATATTTGTTTTCGCCTGGCTCAGCACGTTGCACACTTGCCTCTGAAGCTGGAAAATCAGGAGGCTGTGGGTTCTATCCCCACACCAGGAACTTGGGTTAAATCCCAATGCTGACACTATAGTGCAGCTTGAGGGGGGTGCAGCACTCATGAGGTGCTTTCTTTTGGATGAGATGTCAAACCGAGGTCCTGTCTGCCTGTTCTGGTGGTTGTTCAGGTGGACGTTAAAAATCCCATGGCACTTCTCGAAAAGAGATGGGGAAATTTTTATTATAATTTAAATAGAACAATAAAGTAAAACATTCCATACATTTCAAATCCGAACAGAAAATAGTGAAAAATAAGCATGAAAATAAAGTTCTCAAACAAAAATATAAAAAAAAAAACTCTACAATTCACCAACCAAACAACCATACTATACAAACCAACTCTTATAAATTTTCACTGGATGTAAACTACAGCTTCACATGGGTGTGGATCTCTCATCCCACTCAATCTATACCTTTCCATAACTGTGCACATAAGTATTCCCTCCAACACACTTTCTCTACCTCATAAATCTTATTCAGTTCTGCCTGTAACTGAAACAAAATAGCCACAACAGTGACCACTTCCCCCTGTAGAAATCTTCGACATCTCACATGCCAAATGGCCCACTTAAAGCAGGCAAAAATAACAAAAACAGTATATTCCACAGTAACTAAGATGCATCTAACCAGCCATAGATCAAGGTGTCATATGTCATTTTGAAAAGCAAGTGATATTCCAAAAGGAATCCAGTTGAGACCAGAAAGGCGTTATAAAGAGCAATCAAAGAACAAGTATGCCATAGTTCCCACAACCTCCATGCAGTCCGGCACTAAACACAGCATATCCAGAGTTGTTCTAAACGCATGGTTCCACAAAGCCACATTATGTCCCTGCATTTTTGTGGAATGCCAGGTTCAAGCATACAACCCAAAAGAAGTGACAAATCTATTGAGGGGCGAACATTAAACAATGGTTCCTCAAAATATCGAGTTTCAACAATAGTAGTATAAAATTGCATACGGGTAACCTCGAGAACCCATCCCATCTTTATTTTCCAAAATCTAATGTATTTAAGGCATACCTGAACATAAGTGGGGAGACATTTCTCTTCCCTATGCCATAGTGAGGGGGAAAATTAATATCTATAGCGGCGTACAAAAAAAAACAGAGGGAAAGAAAGGTAGACTCTCTGAAGAGGGAAATAGTTTGGAAACAAAATTAAAAGAGAAATATAACAAAAAGATTTTTCAAAACTTGAACAAACTAAAAAAAAGAGTTAAATGGGGAACTGGAATACTATATTGAACAGAAACTGCTATATATTAAACAAAGATATTATGAAGGTGGACCTAGGGCCGCCAGAATCCTTGCAGCTAAGCTGCGTATTCAGAGAGCTGGGGCTCATATAGCTAAAGTAAAACACCCACAAAGTAAAGATGGGTAAGACCCCTCCTGAAGGGGGGGTTTTACAGAAATCATGTATCCAGAGCTACAGATCTGAAATTTTTGTTATATTATATACTAAAGCATTAAACACAGTCTGTGCTTCCTACAAGCAAGCTATGTGAATTGAATTGTTATTTACTGAACCTTGACAAGTCATTATTTTTTTGTCCACTATCAGTACATTATTATTGAATATGGGCAAGGGTATTTATATATCACACACATACACGTATCAAGGCGTGTTAGCATGTTAACATGAGTTGGTACAACTGCAGACAGGTTTTAAAGCTCCATGTATCAAGGGAGCTGTCAAAGTGCTCCCATTGGTTTGCCCGGAGGCTGCTTAGACCATGTATACAATTGCAGGTTTTCAGTTTCACTGTCAGCAGATGAGTAAGAGCTGTTAATGTCACTTAAGAGACACATGGATAATCAAGTACACTACCTGATTGTTTGGGGGACACACACAGTCCTGAAGTTCCATGATCTCACAATTAGTGTAAACAATCTCTAAAAGGGACAGGCAATTAAGAAAATGTTTGGGTTGCTTTGGCAAATTGTTACATCCTCAAAAAGCCAGACTTCTCAATGTGGAAATTCTTTAAAAGCTATACTGCAGCACAGATGCAACATTGGAGAACATACCTTTTGTCTAACTGAGAATAAATAAAATTTCACAACCATGTAAGTTTCTTCAGATGCTCTAGAAAAGGTAGATGTAAGAAGATTACATACAGACTGAGACACTTAACATTAATTGTATTTTGCTAACATTTAGGAAATTAAGTGCCCAGTTCACTTCCCCTGGGGCGTCTACAGACAAGGCACACTGGTGAGTCCTGGATACAATGAAACACGTGTTGTGTTTTTGGTTTGCACCCTTTGCAGATTGTATGAGAGGTCCTTTGGCACCATGCATTCTTGCTTAAAGCTGACCCAGCCTAAAATGTCATGGTGATTTGCATATACAGCCAATGGTGCTTTGCATTATGGCGGTATGTGTGATTTTGTATTTCTTTGAAACTTTGGGGTAACCCTTGTCTTGCTGCTTTTGCACTAAGGTTTTCTTTCTTTTAGCTTGTTTTTGGGGATTTTTTTGTGCTCACTGTGACAGAAATGGGAAGGAAAGAGTTAATGGTTTGGATTCTGTAGATGCCTTATTTTTTAGCAGTGTGGAAAAATACACTGAGGCTGAAATCCTCCAGCAGCAACCAGCTTGTGGAATTCCTAGCTGCTAGATAAGAGCTGGGTCATAAATCTTGTGGACATCTCCAGACACACACAGACCTTGCAGACACGGACACAGGGCAGTTTGAATGGATTGGATCATTCAAATATAAACTTAAGGTGAAAAGGAATATAATTGGTCACCATTAGGTGTTCACTCTGATTGGGACAATTAAATACATACATGTTAGTTGGTTGGTGCATTTAAGGGGAGAATAGGAATGACCTAGTCTCCATAGACTATATAAGCTTCTGTAAGACAGAACTCTCTCTCTTGCCTTGGGAAGTTGTGAGGAAACATAGCTTGGAGCCTACCTGGTATGTCCGTGGAGCTGGCAGTTAGAACAGGGTCCAGTGTCTCTTGTAAGGACAGGGAAGGGTAAGTTTAGTGATAGTATATTTCAGTAATAGCCTTCTTCTTTTGCCATCTGTTGTTTAAAAACATTTGTTTACTTTTCCTGTATGAGTGTTATTCTCTTGTGTTGTAAATACATTTCCTGTAAATGCTCATTGCACTTTCTGTTAAGTAAAAGCTATTTATTTGCTCAACAGTTGTGACTCTGATGTCATTTTCTAAGGTAAGATTTGGTTTCCACTGGCTAAGGTAAACTCTGTGTAGCATCCGCCACCTGAAAGAGACACACTACCAGACTTTAACTTGTGCAATTGCACGTGTGATTATTCAAGTTTGTACACTTGACAGAGGTGCGGAAGGAAAGTCCGGCTGGTGGCAGCGAATACAAGGACACACACCTCTCTAAAAGCTGTTTCAGCCCAGAGGAGAGGTGGGTTGTCACATATTGGTTGGCAGTGGTGGGGTGAGGATAGCGGATCATGAGCTCACTGAGATACAGAGTTTGCCAGTGGAACAGTTACCTTAGCATTGCAAAACAGGATATACAAGAGGATACATTTGTACAACAGTTTTATTTGTTTCTAGATAGCACAGTAAAGTGTAGCAGTAGAGAATGAGCTCCACGAGTATGACTCACTTACTGTAACACAGCTTTTGAAAGGTGCCAGGAAAAGGGATTCAGCCTGAAAGTCTAAAGCAGAAGAAAAAGGCAGACCTCATAGCTACTCTCTTGGCACATGATCTGAAGCAGACAGTCGCTGGGGGTGAGTCAGGAACTGAGGCAGCAGACCCCAAACCAGCTTGAGGCATCATGACTGCAGCTATTGCTGCAAGACAAGGCATTGGAGGCGAAAAGACTGGATGCTGAAGCAGAAGCAAGAATGTTGGAAGCAGAAGCAAGAAGACAGGAAGCAGAGACAGAACTTGAAGAAAAGAGACTGGCAGACAGAGAGAAAGAACGCCAAGACAAAGAGAAAGAACGTGAAGACAGAGAGAAAGAACGACAGCATGAACTCCAGAGACAACAGCACGAGAAGGAGATGATGACCCTCCGCAGTCAGCAAACCGTGAGTAACGGTGGAGTGAGTTTACCTCATGAAGCCAAAATGAATTCTAAATTGTTCCCTCAGTTTAAAGAGGGAGATGACCTTGATTTATTTTTAAGGTCATTTGAGAGAGTATGTAATCAATTACAATTAAATAAAGCTTCCTGGTCAACTTATCTCACACCCTTGCTGACGGGGACAGCGCTGAATGCATTTGCTAAAATGAGTAATGAAGACTATGCTGATTATGATAAAGTAAAAACAGTGTTGTTGAAACGGTTTGAATTAACTCCTGAGGCTTATAGAAGAAAATTTAGGGAGTTAAAGAAAACCCCAGAAGACAGTTATGCAGAACTGCAGGTTAAACTGTATACTTACCTTGATAGGTGGATGGAGGGGGCTAAAGCAACTACTGTGGAACTGATTAAAGATGTATTGGTGAGAGAACAATTCCTTAAAATTGTACCTGAGGACATGCGTGTATGGCTCATAGACAGGGCATGCACCTCTTCCACAGAGGTGGCAGGAAGCGCTGACGAGTATCTGTCTAGCCGGCCACACACACAACGCAAGTCTTATGGTATGGGGGCAGCACATGGGTATAAGGGATCCCATGGGGGGCAGCCCAAAGGAAACCAGCCTGCACCTGAGCCCAAAGTAGAGCCCTCTGGTTCTAAGGGGACTCAAGAAATAGGTCCCAAGAAATGTCATAGTTGCAATCAAGTGGGACACTTGAGATATAACTGCCCTCAGAAACTGGTTAAGGGGCAGAGATATTGGGGCGGGGTGATCAAAAGGGCACTGGTGTGTTTGTAGGGTGTGTCCAGTCTGAAGAACCACTCTCCTCTGATGAGAATCTGCGTCCCATTACAGTTAATGGAATAGTAACACAGGGACTGTGGGACACAGGTGCTAACATCTCCCTGGTAAGGCAAGATCTCATTCGGGCAGAGCAGATCGTGCCTGGGAAATACTCCAAGGTCCGGGCATTCACAGGGCCACCAGTACCATTACCAATGGCTAGAGTCTTCCTGAGCTGGGAAGGCCATGTAGAAAGGAGGTGGAGTTGTAGAGGACCTACCTGTAAGTATGATTGTGGGAAGGATTTGGACCCCAGTAAAAACTGGTGTGTGTTGTAACTGTAGTCAGGCACAAGGGCAAGCTTCTGAGGGGAAGAGGGTTGACTCTGGGTGGTCCAGCCACACCCTCAGCAGCTGAGGAAGTGTCCAGCACAGGGGAGGGGCTGGCTAGAAGCTGCAGTCCAGACCCCAGTCACAAATAGAGGAACCCACAGGACTCCCTTCAGAAGAGGCACTGGGAAGGGTCAGACGAGGGCAGCTGAGTGCTGCACAGCGAACTGACCTTACCCTGGAAAAACTGAGGGAAATAGCTCATAGGGCTGAGCATTCTCAGGGGGGTAAAGAGTCCATTTACTGGGACAATGGGCTGTTGTACAGAGAATGTACAACAGAGGAAGGGCTAGCTGGTGAGGTACTCCAGCAGCTGGTAGTCCCTAAGGTTCACCGTCAGCAGCTTTTGGCCCTTGCACATGATATCCCTTTTTCAGGGCACTTGGGAGTGAGGCGCACGAAAAAGCGCCTCACCAACAATTTCTTCTGGCCTGGTATTGGCAAGGATGTGGCAAATTATTGCCAGACTTGTCCACAGTGCCAGCGGGTAGGAAAAATGGGGGACAAGGCCAAGGCAGCTTTGGTGCCCCTGCCCATTATTGATGAACCCTTCAAGAGGGTAGCAGTGGACATAGTGGGGCCATTGAGCACCCCAAGTCGCACTGGCAAGCGGTATATCCTGGTAGTTGTAGACTATGCCACTAGATACCCAGAGGCAGTGGCCCTAACATCCTCTGAGGCAGGACCAGTGGCAGATGCACTGTTGGAAATATTTAGCCGGGTGAGCTTTCCCAGGAGATACTGTCAGACCGGTGCCAATTTTATGTCAGGATTAATGAGTAGTTTGTGGGAGAAGTGTGGGTAAAGCAGCTCAAACCTCCCATACCATCCCCAGCTAATGGTCTAGTGGAGCGATTTAATTCAACCCTTAAGACCATGCTAAGGACTTTTGCTGACCAGCATAAGAGAGACTGGGACAAATGTTGCCTCATCTCCTATTTGCATACAGGAAGTCCCACAGGAGTCCACAGGGTTCTCACCTTTCGAGCTCCTCTGTTTGGTCATAGGTGCGGGGGCCACTAGATTTGATTCGACGAATGGGAGGGTGACCTGCCCAAGGGGAGTCTTTGTTGTGGAGTATGTCCTGAACTTCAGGACCCGCCTTTAGGAGCTCATGGGTTTGCTCAGGAGCACCTGGCCACTGCACAACAGCGCAGAAAGTTCTGTACGACCGTGGGGCCCGAGCCAGAGAATATGAGGGACAGCGAAAGATGGCACTCATCCCGTCCGACAGAATAAGTTACAGGTAGCATGGGAGGGCCATTCTCCATTGTCCAAAAGGTTAGTGACGTCAATTACATGATAGAGGTCCCGGACAGGAGATGCAAAGCGAAAGGTGCATCATGTTAACATGCTGAAGCCCTACCATGACAGAGAGGAAATGGTCCTCGCTGTATGCAGTGCTCCAGAGGAGGAAACTGAGGTAGATCCACTGGTGGACCTACTTGGGAGGCCAGGGTGCATCCTCTGTGGACAGCCTTACCCTCTCGGAACAGCTGACACCAGCCCAGGTGCAAGAAATTAGGGTGTGCTGAGAGAATTTGAAGACATGTTCACAGGAAACCAGGGTACACCACGGTGGCAGAGCACCATGTGGATACAGGGACCCAGGATCCCTGAAACAGTCCCCTACAGGGTACCTGAGCATGTTAACAGACTGTGAAAGAGGAGCTCAAAGAGATGCTGGAACTGGGGGTAATCCAGGAATCTAGTAGCCCCTGGGCATCACCCGTGGTACTGATCCCCAAAAGGGATGGCACCACACCTCTGTGGATTCACCGGAAGCTTAACAGCTGCACGGAGTCTGATGCTTATCCCATGCCCAGAACAGACGAGACCCTGGAGCGACTGGGGGAGCTAGTATTTGACCACAATAGACCCAACAAAGGGCTATTGGCAGGTACCTCTGACCCCTGCAGCCAGGGAAAGATCAGCGTTTGTTACTCCATTTGGTTTATATGAATTTAAGGTAATGCATTGAATGAAGAATGCACCTGCAACCTTTCAACGGCTTGTAGATCGCATTCTGTCTGGGGTAGGTGAGTTTGCACTGGCTTATATGGATGATATAGCCATATAGCCAGACCTGGGATGAGCACATCAAGAATGTGCGGATGTGTTCCACAGGTTAAAGAAGGCAGGTCTGACAGTCAAGGCAGAGAAGTGCCAGATAGGTATGGCAGAAGTATCCTACCTTGGGCACCGGGTGCGAGTGGACACATCCGTCCGGAGCCTGCCAAGGTTGATGCCATCCTGGCCTGGCCTACTCCTACCACAAAGAAACAGGTCAGGGCATTTCTAGGGACTGCAGGGTACTACCGAAGGTTTGTTCCCCACTATAACGATCTGGCTAAGCCCCTGACAGACCTAACCAAGAAGGGAAAGCCAGATGCAGTGAAGTGGTCAGAAGGCTGTGAGGTTGCTTTTCAGGAGCTAAAGAAGGCCTTAAGCAGCCCAGCTGTATTGGCTGCCCCAATTACAGTTTAAAGTTTATGGTCCATGTGGATGCCTCAGATCATGGGCTGGGGGCTGTGCTGAGCCAAGTTACTCAGCAGGGGAGGAGCACCCAGTTGTGTACCTCACGAAGGCTTTTGCCCAGAGGAGGCGATACGCCACAATTAAGAAGGAATGCTTGGGAATAGTGTGGGCCTTCAGAAGCTGCAGCCTTACCTATACGGAGAGAATTTACTGTGGTCACAGATCATAATCCCCTGATTTGGCTTCATAGGTCCAGTGGACAAAATGGTAAACTACTACGTTGGAGTTTGGTACTGCAGGCATACAACATGACCATACAGCATCGCAGTGGCAAACAAAATGCAAATGCAGATGGGCTATCTAGGCAGGGCTAATGGCCTGGCTGGATACTTTGAGCACTTCCCAGTATCAGATGAACGGCTGTGTCACTTGGGGTAGCCCAAGGACACGCCTTCATTATCTGGGGGGAGATGTGACAGAAATGGGAAGGAAAGAGTTACTGGTTTGGATTCTGTAGATGCCTTATTTTTTAGCAGTGTGGAAAAATACACTGAGGCTGAAATCCTCCAGCAGCAACCAGCTTGTGGAATTCCTAGCTGCTAGATAAGAGCTGGGTCATAAATCTGAGTGGACATCTCCAGACACACACAGACCTTGCAGACACGGACAGGGCAGTTTGAATGGATTGGATCATTCAAATATAAACTTAAGGTGAAAAGGAATATAATTGGTCACCATTAGGTGTTCACTCTGATTGGGACAATTAAATACATACATGTTAGTTGGTTGGTGCATTTAAGGAGAATAGGAATGACCTAGTCTCCATAGACTATATAAGCTTCTGTAAGACAGAGAACGCCTCTTGCCTTGGGAAGCTGTGAGGGAAACATAAGTTGGAGCCTACCTGGTATGTCCGCGGAGCTGGCAGTTAGAACAGGGTCCAGTGTCTCTTGTAAGGACAGGGAAGGGTAAGTTTAGTGATAGTATATTTCAGTAATAGCCTTCTTCTTTTGCCATCTGTTGTTTAAAAACATTTGTTTACTTTTCCTGTATGAGTGTTATTCTCTTGTGTTGTAAATACATTTCCTGTAAATGCTCATTGCACTTTCTGTTAAGTAAAAGCTATTTATTTGCTCAACAGTTGTGACTCTGATGTCATTTTTCTAAGGTAAGATTTGGTTTTCCACTGGCTAAGGAAAACTCTGTGTAGCATCCGCCACCTGAAAGAGACACACTACCAGACTTTAACTTGTGCAATTGCACGTGTGATTATTCAAGTTTGTACACTTGACAGAGGTGCCGGAAGGAAAGTCCGGCTGGTGGCAGCAAATACCCAAGGACACAAACCTCTCTAAAAGCTGTTTCAGCCCAGAGGGAGAGGTGGGTTGTCACACTCACCATGACCCAAACCCATAAGACCAACTTAGGGTAGCTGGTTCATTTACCCTGGGGTGTCATACAGATGAGGCACACTACTGAGTCCTGGTAGGATGAAACATACAGATTGTATGAAAGGCCATTTGGCACCATGCATTCCTGCTTAAGGCTAAACCAGCCCTAAAATTTCATGGTGATTTGCATTATGGGAGTATGTGTGATTTTGTATTTCTAAGTACATAGTTGTGTACAAGTACAGATAAGGTAGCCTTCTCTTAAGTATTACCAGTAAAACATGCAGGTAACAGCAGACAGAGGAAAATAAGAAGTTTAATAAATGACTTATGGGATTGTGTGAAGAAGAGGATTTTGGTTTTTTAGGGAATCATAGGAGCTTCTAGCATAATCAGCAGCTATTTCCCAAGAGATGGCCTGCATCTAAGTCAGTCTGGAACCAATGCATTGGGACAAAATTAAAGGTTTTAACTAACCAGCTTTTGTTTTCCCATCAAGGTTTTTATCCTTCTCCTCCTCCTCCTTCAGGCTGCACATACTGCCCTGCTACCAAGTCAGTGTGAATCAGCCCTCCTTTCCTCATATAGAGAGGACAGCAGTCCATCAGATGCTCAATCCTCTCCCCTCCAGTCACTCCCCACCCAAGTTCGCTCCTGAACTTGGGACAGTGGCATGGCCGGCAGTAGCTCTACTGCTCAATCACCGGGCTGGCATACTAACCAGCTTTTAAACTAGGGAAGAAGAAATACAAGGTTCAAGAAAGGGTGTATACGGCAATGGTGCCAGGAGAGTGCGTAGTTTGCTTGGACTCTGCAGGGCCTCCCCCAAAAACTGATAGAAAAGGAAGCACAGTCAGCAACACTCTACTGCTAAGTCAGCGGGCCGGCTTACTAACCAGCTTTTAAACTAGGGATGAAGAAATATATGGTTTAAGTAAGGGTTCACACAGGGCAGTTGTGCCAGGAGAATGCATACTCTGCTTGGACGCTGCAGGGCCTCCCCCCAAAAAAGATAGGAAAGGAAGCACAATCAGCAACACATGCCCACTATACTATAAACCTCCAGCATTCCATAATGAGCAGGGCAGTCCAATAAGGAAAAACCTTCATGAAAGGCATTGTTCACTCACATATAGAGCATCTTTAACAAAATAGACAAGATCCAGGCAACAGCAGCAGCAATGTAATAAGACATCATTGCTCACCAAGACATGAGCCACTCAGGTATATAACTCGGACATAAATATCCTAGGTTACACACTATTGAGAAGGGAAAGAGAGATCATCAAATGGGAGACATAGCGGGCAGTGATATACATTATAATTAATGTGAGACAGACCATTCCCAGAGGGGCTAGAGTAGAATCACTCTAGCTACAACTAATACATGGAGAGTGAAGGAAGTGCACAGTTGGAGTAATCTATGGCCCACCCAACCAGGAAGAGGCTAGGGACAAAGTGATGGTCTGGGACACTGCTAAGGAAGCAGGCCTGGTCAGAACACTAGTCATGGGAGACATCAATTTCGCTAACATAAATTTAATTTTTAAAGTGGTTTATGTGCAGGTGCCCTGGAAAATTAGTATTTTCGAGGAAGGTTTTTGAATGTTGTTATTCAACCGTGATCACTAAATATAGCAATACAGCTGGAGAGACCACTCTTATGGTTCTAAAAGTGGTGTCACATACATTCTTAGGATATCAGAACCATTCTCGCACCATAAAAATATGCATGAGACCACTTAAGCAACTGTAAGTGTGGTCTCCCAGACATATTAACATATACACAGCTAGTGGACTTACACAATGAGAAAGGGGCAGAAAATAAGTGGGTAAGAATAAATAAAATGCAATAAGTCACTTGGCTTTGTGTGAGGTATGTAAAAAAGGCCCAAAAGGCAAAAGGCAAACCATTATGGTTCAATACTACTCAGTTACCAAAGAATTAAAAGGCTCAAATAAGATGGAATATTCTTCAAGAAGGATGGGGATAAAGCTAATATACCAAGTGCCTATTGCAGTTCAGAATTCACAGTTGGAGGAGATGACCTGGACAACAGGACAGCAAAAATAGGTACCAAGAAACTAGGGGAAATGACTGGTTATCGAAAACATTACTGAAGGCAGAGTCCTGAAAAGGAATTTAGAAACTAAATGTGAACAAAGACCCAGGACCAGACAAGTTATACCCAAGGGTGTTGAAAGAGTTGAGTATGTCACTGGCAGCATCTCTGGCAAATCTTTTTTCAGAGTAAATGCATCCTGGGAAAGTACCTGTAGACTAGAGGACTGCATATGTGTTCCCACTGCACAAGAGTGGGGACAAAGACAACCTGTACAACTACTGGCCAGTAAGTCTAACATCATCACATTGTGGAGAAGCTGATGGAAACCATCACCATGGAGGCCAGTGGAGGGAAGGGGAGTGAAATGGTCGGATACCTTCTTGGTGCATCAGCCATCAGGGACATACATAGGATAGGGAGGATGGTGGGGGAGGGAGATATGGGGATGCTGATATACTTTGGTACCAACAGTCTGGTGTGCCAGCCTGTGGAGGCAGTGACGTAGAACTTTAAGAGGCTGGGGACAGACTGAAGGTGCACAGCTTCCCTGGCCTTTCTGAGGTCCTCTCATGTAGAATAAGGGAATGGGTAGTATAGAGTAAGGAAGGAAGAGACTGAGGAGTTTAATGGGTGGTTGAAGGGATGGTGTCAGGAGAAAGAGTACCACTTTGTGAGGGACTGGTGGGGGCTTCTGGAACAGGAGGCTCTTCAAGGGTGATGGCCTTCACCTGACGAGAGGGGACCAGTGTACTGGAGCAGAAGTTTGATGTTTGTGTTGGACAGTTAAACTGACTGTGGGCGAGACAGAGGCTAGGAGAACTACTGATAAGGGAGAGCAGGTGGGGAACTAAGCTAGGTCCCCCCCCTGAGCAGCAAGGTGGGTAACATTAAGGTTGAAGTTCGAATTCAGCATGAAAATAAAAAATTAAGGAGCCTAAGGAAGAGTAAGGGAGAAGGAACAGGAAAAAGCAAGAGGGGATCAGGGGAAACATAGAAAGGGCTCTACCTTAATGCCAGGAGTCTGAGAAATAAAATTACATGAACTCCAGGCAATGGTGGCAGACACTGAGATGGATCTAGTGGCTCTCACAGAAACTTGGGCCACAGAGAATAACAATTGGGACCTGACAGTTCCAGGCTACACCCTGTTTATATGGGAGAGAGGAAAAAGGTAAACGAAGAGGTATAGTCCTATATGTCAGAGAGGGCACAAAGGCAGCGGAGGACAGGAACATCATGGAAGGTAATGGAAAAACAGAATCACTGAGGAATCAGCTCACGCCATATTCAGGCAAGAAACTACTAATGGGGGTAATCTACAAACCTGCAGGACAGAGGGAAAAGAGAGATAAGGAGCTGGGCAGAACTAGATAGAGGGTAGCAAGGAGAAATTGCTGGGTGGTGGGAGATCTAAACTTGCCAGAAGCTGATTTGGTCATTCCAGCGGCCAGGAGCTCCAGAAGTCAGGTCCCACTGGATACATTGCAGGACTGCCTGCTGCTGCAGCTAGTTACGGAACCCACTAGGCAGACTGACATTTTCAATGTGGTGCTCACCAACTCGGAAGTGGAAGGAGAAGTAAAGGTAGGGGAGCCACTAGATCCAGCAACCATAACTACTGTACCTCTCTATAGATCACTGGTGTGGCCCCACCTGGAGTACTATGCTCAGTTCTGGAGTCCTCACCTGAGGAAAGATAAGGACAGGTTGGAGACAGTGCAATATTGGGTGACCATAATAATTCAAGGGCAGCAGGTCAGATCTTACAAAAATCAGCTCAAGGCACTGAACATGTACTCGCTGAAGGCCAGATGAGAGAGGGAGATATGATAGAGACGTCAAGTTCCTGACAGGAATGAACAAGGTAAACTGCGAGGAACTATTAAGCATAAGTAGCAGATGAAAACCCTGGGCCACGAGGTTGAAACTGACAGGGTGCGGGGGCTCAAGAGGGAAGGAAGAAAGTTTTATTTTACAGAAAGGGTGATGGAGTCGTGGAACAATCTGCCAGCTGACATGGTGGCAACCAAAATTATTAATGGTTTTAAACATGGCTGGGACAGAGTGAAGGGCTTAATGGTTGCTCAGGGTGACAGCAGTAGGGCGAGGAGCATGGGAGCAGATAGTGTGGGTTAGAAACCTGTATGGATAAGAGGTCAAGCATTAATTAGGGTTTATGGGCAGACTGGATAGACCAGTGGTCTTCTTCTACCATAATTGTCTATGTCTATGTTTCTATCAAGGAAAGGATGGTGGAATTTTTGGAGGCAAAAACCAAAATCCATTTACAAAAGGATGATCATGTCAAGCTAAACTTATAGACTTCCTCAATGGAGTGACACAGATAGTAGACAAAAATTAAGCTGTAGGAATCCTGTATCTCATTAGTAGCAATGCCTTTGACGCGGTGCTACACAGGAGACTCATCAAGAAAGTACAGCAAATGTGGCTAGGGAAGAAACGTTCAAGATAAAAAGGCACCTGTCAATTGGATGGGATGCAGAGTAGCACTGAAAGATAAACATGCAGACATAAGAAAGCTGGCAAGTAGAGTCCTACAGGGGTTGGTGCTGGGACCAGTTTTGCTCAATATATTTATTAGTGATATAGGAAAGGGACTGAACAACAAGGTGTGTCTGTCTGCAGATGGCAGAAGGCTGTGTGGGAGTGTGAACACAGAAACATAGAAATTGTCAGCAGATAAGGACTGCTAGGCCCATCCAGTCTGCCCGAAGGCCCTATACATTGTATGTGGCCACTGATCCTATGTGATCAATGGCTTTTCATCACTCCCTCCCCTCTCAAGCTTCCCTTGTGCCTGTCCCAGGCATGCTCAAACCCTTCCACTGTGCTTGCACCCACTACCTCCTGTAGCAGACTATTCCGAGCGTTGACTACCCTTTCTTTGTAGAAAACTTCTCACATTACCTCTTAATCTACCCCTTCCACTTCTCACATTGTGCCCCTTGTTCTAGTACTTGTTCCACATTGGAAAAGGTCCCCCACCTGCACCTTGTTTATGCCTTGAGGTACTTGAAAGATTCAATCATGTCTCCCCACTGTCTCCTCTCCTCCAGTGAGTACATATTGAGGTCCCTTAGTCTCTCCTCATATGTTTTGTGGTTCAAGTCCAGCACCATCTTTGTTACCGTTCCTTGGATAGTCTCCACCTTATCTAAGTCCTTGTGCAGGTGTGGCCTCCAGAACTGCATGCAGTACTCCAGGTAAGGCCTTATCAATGTTTTATACAATGGTATCACCACCTTCTGCTAGTGATACCCCTGCCTATGCATGCCAGCATGCCACTGGCCCTCCCTGCTGCCTTTGTACACTGCTTTGATATATTTTAAAGGTCATCAGAGAAGATAACCCAATGGTCCTTTTCTCTTTGGTGACAGTCAGCTCCTCCCCAACCTGTAGCTCTCCCCAGGGTTCCCTCTACCCAGGTGCATTATTTTACACTTCTTTGCACTGAACCTCAGTTGCCACATCTCTGACCATCTTTCAAGCTTCTCCAGGTCCCTCTTCATTTTCTGCACCCCTTCTGGAGTATCCACCCTGTTGCAGATCTTGGTGTCATCTGCAAACAGGCAGACCTTTCCTTCCAGCCCCTCTGCAATGTCACTAATGAAGACATTGAATAGGACTGGTCCTAGTACTGATCCCTGTGGTACCCCACTGGTCACCCCTCCCAGACTGTACCCCATTTACCACCACCCTCTGTCTCCTGTCTGCTAACCAGTTCCTCACCCAGTTCACCATCTTGTCTCCCATGCCCAGACTACCCATCTTGTTAATCAGCTTTCTGTGTGGGATGGGTCTGGGACTGCTCCTGTCTCTAAATGGGGCCTTGATCTCTCCACACTTGACAACGCCCCCTGGGTGGCACTCAAACTCACCCACCCCACAATGTTCTCCCCCATAGCCTATTGCCTCTGTGATTACCAGCATGTTCTCAGCGGTATCATTGTAACGTCTACTAAATTGTATAAATGTATGAAACCATTCTGTGTAACCCTAAGTATGTGACATATATGCTGTAACCTAAATTTATTTCTGTCTGTCTTCAATGTGACGTAGTACCTTTGGAAATGAGCCTCTGGCTCAAAGGTTGTAAACTGATATACAAATAAATAAAAAAATTGTGTTGAAGGCTTTGCTGAAATCTAGGTAGGCTACATCTACCGCCTCCCCCTGATTTACTTCCCTAGTCACCCAATTAAAAATCGATGATTTGTTTGACATGACCTTCCTGCTGTGAATCCATGTTGCCTCAGATCCTAAGCAATGTTGGATTCCATATGTGCCACTATCCTTTCTTTCAGCAGTGTCTCCATGATCTTTCCCACCACCGAGGTGAGGCTGACTGGCCTGTATTTCCCCACCTCCTCCCTACTGCCGCTTTTGTGCAGTGGGACTACATGTGCCCTCCTCCAGTCCTCTGGAAGGACACCCCTGTCAAGTGACTCTGTGAACAGGTCCACCAGAGGCACTGCTAGTTCCCTTCGCAGCTCCTTTACTATCCTCGGGTGGATGCCCTCTGGCCCCATGGCCTTATCCACCTTCAGCTTTGTGAGTTCTTCCAGAACGTTCTCCACTGTGAATAGACTGGCATTCACTCCCCCCCCACCCATTGCCTCTACAACCCAACTGTGGTCCTTGACCCTCCCCCTCCTTAGTGAAAACTGAGCTGAAGTATTTGTTCTGTATTTTTGCCTTGTCCAGATTCCCTCCCTACACTCTCCCATCTCCCTTGAGCCTCACCCCCGATTTTTCTCCTTTCACTGATGTACCTATAAAATGCCTAATCCCTTTGTTTACAGACCATGCTAAGCTCTCTTCTGTCTGCGCCTTTGTCCTCCTAACAGGGTTCCCTGCTTCCCTTAGACATTCAAGATACTCCTCCCTGTCCTACTCCCTTTGGCTCCCCTTATATTTCCTGAAACTCAGCCTTTTAGCCCTGACTTTGTCCCCTACCTCTTTGAAGAACCATAGTGGTTTCCTTCTTCTTTTTCCTTTGGACACTGTTCTAACGCATTGCTTTGTTATATCCACTATGGCTCCTTTCAGTTTCTCCCACTGTTCTTCCACCCCCTCCATTATTCCTCCCCTGTATACATCTACCCATTTCAGTAAAATCTGCCCTCCTGAAATCTAATACTCTTGCCCATGTGTGGCTTAACTGAGTCCATATCTCCATGCTAAACCACACCATGTGGTGGTCACTGGACCCCCGCTGCCCTTCCACCTGTATTTCTTTGACTCTGTTCCCATTTGTCCATACCAGGTTCAGAATTGACTTGTCCCTGGTTGGCTCATGCACCAGCTGCCTGAGTCCAACCCCTGCAGGAATTCAAGATGGCTGTGTTTCGGCTTAAGCAGCCACATGGTGGCCCAATTCATGTCCGCACATTGAAATCCC
Source organism: Neoceratodus forsteri (assembly GCA_016271365.2). NCBI lineage: Eukaryota > Metazoa > Chordata > Ceratodontiformes > Ceratodontidae > Neoceratodus > Neoceratodus forsteri. The sequence goes on from CM057453.1 coordinate 763,031,367, forward strand.
CAGTAGCAGCATTTCGCCTTTAGCTGCCATGTTGTGTATGTTCTCCAGTAGTTCCTGTCTACTTCCTCCCTCTGTGTCGGAGGTCTGTAGATCACCCTGTGTATTGCTGTTCCATCCCTGGCTCCAGGGTGATCCATTACCTCAGCCTCCCCTGTCTTCCTGAACTTCTGTAGCCTTTATACCATCTCTGATGTACAGGGCAACACCCCACCCTTACCCTTCTTGTCCCTCCTAAACAGTGTATAGAATAGTACACTGACTTCCCAGCCATGATTAGCAGAGTACCACGTCTCGTTATTGCTGCTATGTCAAGGTCTGCATCTGCCAACAAGTCATTCAGGTTTGGAACCTTATTTCCTAGGCTACAGGCATTTGTTAACATGACCTTCCATGTTTTACAGTCTGCCCTCCCTCTGCTCTTGTTCTCCCTCTCCCGCATCTTCCCCCCACTTCAGTTTCCTTTCCTGTGTGCTCTTGCCCCCCCATATCACTCGTTATACATTCTTTGCCTGCCTGCCTCTCCCTGCTTTAGCTGTTCCTGTAGTCAACTTATGTTCCTGCATGTTTCCACAAGGGGGGGTGTTCCTAAGCCTCCTGCCCCTCCTGGCTCTCCCCCCTTGGTCAGTTTAAATGCTCACAGCTTAAGCATTTAAACTTCTCACAAAGGACGTAGGTCCCCTTCTCGGACAGATGCAGGCTGCCCGCCCGCCTTATATGAGCTTGCACCTGCCTAGGTCAGACCCCAGTCCCCTATGAAGCCAAAACCCTCCCTTCCATACCAATCCTTCAACTAGGAGTTGAAGGTATGGATGTGAAGTGCCCTAGCTTCCCCAATGCCCTGGACAGGTAGCACCTCAGAGAATGAGACAGAGCATGCTATCTGTTTCAGGTTCCCCAGCTTCCTGAAATCCTCTGCAATAGGAGGAAAAAGAAACATGAAGAAGGTTGTGGAGAGCCTTGAACAGTAGTTGAGTGCTTGGCAACTAACAAGATAATGCTAAAAATGTAAAGTGATGCATACTAGCAAGAGGAATCCACAAGTAAAGTATTGCACAGATGCAGTTGAGGTGCAGTCTTCACACTGAGGAAAGAGATCTGGTTGTAATGATAAACATTGATCAGAAAGTTCCAGTCAGTGTGAAAAAAGATACGGAGTGCTAACAGGCTACTGGGATGTATTAGATGAGGACTCCCAAGTCACAGTAAACAAGTAATCATTTCACAGTATAGGTCACTGGTCTGACCGCATCTAGTGTACTGAATTCAGTTTTGAAACCCACATCTCAGAAAGAATAAGGACTACCTTTAAACAGTGCAGTGAAGGATGATACCAATGGTACAGGGAAGCGAAGCAAGAACTACCAGGAGGGTCTGACTGACCTTAACATGTACTTGTTGGAGGAGAGGAGGAAAAATGACATGATAGAGACCTATGAATACTTAGGATGGATGTTAATGAGCTATTCAGATGAACAGGCAGATAAGCACCAGGTGCTATAACTTCAAATAGGCAGTAGAAAAATTCAGAAAGGACGTAGGAAATTTTCTTTACTGAGAGTGATGGAGCAGCAGAATGGGCTACCCCAGGAAGTGGTGAACACTGATTCTACATCAGACTTCAATACCAAATGGGATAGACCCAAAAAGATAGTCAGGGGACAGCAGGATTATAACGTGACAGTAGAAGAGTACCTAATAAAGTTAGGTAATGAAAGCAGGGCAGATTAGATGGGTGAAAATCCTTATCTATCCTTAACCCTCTATGGATGGATGTAGGATTACCTCTTCCTCCTAGACCACCAGAAGTATTATACTGTCTGTGTTCTCTGGTACTCTGCTATTGGAGTTTCACTCCTACCCTTCCAACTGCTCCTTCTCTACATCTGATGTTGGTTTTTCATCTGTCTCCTATTCTAGCCTCAACAGTGTTCTCAAGGTTCTGTTCTCAGTCCTCTGTTTTTGTATATGCCTCCTCACACTTGACCACTTCATTTTGGGATTCAACCTAGGATATTATTTCTATGATGCTGCTTAATTATATACCTCACTCAGCTCTTTCTCTGACACAACTTTATCTTCCCTCTTTGTCTTTCTTAACAAAACTAACTCATGACTCCATCTCTGTTTATTTCAGCCTGAGGTCTCTAAGATTAAGATCCCCCTCCTTGCAAAATGTGAACTAAAAGTAAAACCTCCTCTATCCCTCTTTCCCTCTCCCTCCTATCTGTCCCCTCCACCAGGAATCCTGGGCTCTTCCATGACCTAGAACTCATCCTGGGGTGTAATGAGCATGAACAAGTATGGCTTTCTCCTCGCCTCCCGAAACCGCCAAGAGATATAAGATATCATTTCAAACACAAGTTGCTTACATATACCTTAAAAGAGATCCAGTAGTTGGGAAAGACTATGGATGAGTATTTGCATCAGGATCGGTGAAAAGCTCGCGTCTCACAAGTAAAAATCAGTGGAAACAGCTGCTGGCTTCCCAGGTAGACAGCTCAGGGCCTATCTCGATCTCTGCTGCTGAGATGTGTGCACTATGCCGAGAGGTGATGCAGCAGGTCTTGGCTGCCCTGGAACCCCATTTAACTAGCCTGGCATCTAATTTCAACAGAAAACTTCAGGAATTGGTGGATTTACATGCATCACATGTGACACGACTAACAGAGATGGAGCAAAGAATATCTGATGTTGAGGATGCCATGGCTCCAGTGCCTGAACAAATTATAGCATTACAGAAAGAGCTAGCTGATTTCAAGGACCAGTTTGATTATCAAGAAAATGATCATCGTCGCTTGAATCTACGGCTAAGGGGACTACCGGAGGGGCTGGAGGGAGCTGATATAATGGAGTTCTGTGTCAAAACACTGCCCTAAATTCTGGGACTGGAACCAAAAACGGCCAACTTAAACCTGAAAGGGTGCATCGAGCTGTATTCCCCAGACCTCCACCAACTCAACCACCCAGACAGATAGTGATGCGGTTCCATAACTTTCAAGATAGGAAAATGGTACTAAAAGCTTACAGAAGTAAAATTAATCTGCAATATGAAGGCCACAAGCTATACCTTTTCCAGGATTACTCAGCACATCTTTTAAAGAAGTGCTGCGCCTTCAACTTAGTATATGACCCGTTATGAAGCTAAAATCAAGTTTTCATGCTGTACCCTGCAACTCTTAAAATCAGGCACTAGGGACTATATATTCGCTTTGGGAGGCCCAGAAGGTGGAAGCCTTTGTTAAAGAATTGAAGAGAAAAGATGGGCGAGGTTACCTCCTGGTAATGGGTGGATTACTCAGATCAGGGCCTACTGGTAGGGCCATGGTGCTGGTAATATTACGCTTTCAGGTACTGTTGGGGTTTTATTTCTCCTGGCTGATCAGACCCCTCAACACTTTGAAGCTCTGCTGTGAAATGTCATTTGATTATATGTCCGATGGGGATCCGCGCAGAAGTCTGTCTCACCGCAGAGAGCACTCTATCTGAGGGCCTTTTATTTTCGCTTTCTATCCATCATGCAGCGAATGGGGGTTAGGTTAGGCTTCACTTGAGGACTACCACAAGTTAACAATTTCTTTACTAATTACACTATGCAGCCCAGTTTGGGAACCAAAAGCGATTGGACCTATGATGTATGGTGTGCTGATGATTTCTTTGGTTTATTTTATTACTTGGGGAGGATCGCTCGTTGAGGAAGAGGGTGCTTTTTCCGGGGCTATGAAATCTAATAGCATTGGGGGGGAAGTGGACCCTCTCTATAAGGCATGCTTTTATTTTGTACTTGATTTATAGCCCTCACTGGACTCTTGAAAGAAAATGTGACCTGGAGAACATTTGATATATCTTGCCCATACGGATAAAGCAAATAAGGGAGAATTTCTTGGCAGGGAGGGGAGTGGGGGACACGCCCTTACTGTCATGTGGGGAAAGATTGTAACATTTTTTGCATTATGCAAATTCTGGTTACAAAGCAGGATAACTCAATTTTTCTATAATGATTCAAGTGGGAAGCGGGAAGGGGAGAGGGGAGGGTTGATGGAGGTGTATATAGTTGTTAGATATAGATTGTTATATTGTTATATGTTTTCTATACAATCCAGATGTGATGATACACTAACTTGTGACTATTATAACGAAATGAAGAAGGTTTGGACATGGATGATATGGGCACTGGATGGAAATTGGATAGGAGGTAATGGCTAATTTTACAGAGCTGAGTATGGCATCATGGAATGTGCGGGGGATTTCTACAACTCTAAGCGTGATCATGTTGCTAACAGCTTTAAAGCGCTAAAATGTAAACGTGGCCTTGCTGTAGGAGATGCATCTCACTGCTAAAGAACATATAAAATTAAAAAAGGGATGGGTTGGGGAATGCTATGCAGCACCATTTACCTCACTTAAGTGGGGGGGAGTCCACCTGCATAAACGACTATCTTTCAAAATGGACAGGGTTATAGCAGACCCAACTGATGGCCACTATATCTTTGTGGTGGGAGAACTTCTGGGGGAGAAAATAACTTTTGGGAGTACATATGTGCCCGCTGTGTATGACCCCATGTTTTACCAGTCCCTTACAGCCTTACTTATGGCAGAACAATTCCCGGGGTTATTCTTGGGTGGTGATCTGAATTGCTTGATGGATCCTAAATTGGATCATTCTGATGGTAGAGGTAGTAGCAAGGGGGCAATCCATAGTTGGATATCGGGAATGGCTTACCTCGACTTAATCGAGGTTTGGAGAACAGCTAACTCTACCTTGAGGGAGTATACCTTTTTCTCACATCCTCACAAAACATGGTCGAGGTTGGATTACATTTATATCCCAAGAGCATGGTATTTTAGGATGGCTAACATCAAACATGGCCCGATCTATATTTTGGACCACGCTATGGTGCCTCTGACCCTCACACTGTGGGAGAAGAGGGCTGATATACCGCACTGGAAGTTTCCCACTATCTCCTGGCAAGTAAACAATTTAGGAGTACCTGCAGGATAAATGGAAACAGTATGTGCAGGATAATTTGGATACGGCCCCTCTAAAGCTACTTTTGGGGACATGAGAAGGCGTGCATGAGGGGCAATATTATTAGTTATGTAGCACACATAAATGACAACTCCGGGAGAGAAGGGAGAATCTAGAAAACGGCTCACGGTGCTAGAGAGGAAGGCAGCTTTGGGAGAGGGGAGATGCTGCTTCAAAATTATTAATGGTGACAAGGAGGCCCTAATAACTTCTTGTTAGGAGAAGCCAGAAAGACATGCTTATTTGTCCACAAACATTTTTATGAATGGGGAAATAAGCTGAGTAGTATAATGGTGAATCTGATTCGGGGAAAACGGAGCTCTTATTTGATCTCTGCAATTAAGGGATCACATGGCCAATTGCAGACGGATAAAAGGCCCATCAGGGACAGGTTTAAAGAGTTTTTTTGAGACCTATACCGAACACAGATTGGAGATAGGGAGACTGATATGAATGCTTTTCTGGAGGATCTGGACCTGCCTAGATTATCTGTTATACAACAAGAATGGTTGAATGCTAAAATAACAAGAGAAGAAATAGCGATGGGCATCATAGGGTTAAAGAGAGGTAAAACCAGTGCTTCAGATGGCTACCCGGCAGAGTATTATACAATAATGAAGTCACATATCACCAATCATTTGGAGGCAGTGCTTAATGAGGCCCGGGAGGAGGGGGGGGTATTGCCACACACATGGAAAGAAGCAATTATTTGTTTGGTCCACAAAGCAGGTCAGGATCCATTAGACTGCTCCTCCTTCAGGCCTATCTCCCGTCTAAACTGCAATTCTAAGATATTTGCTAAAGTCCTAGTGAGTCATTTGGATGGGCTCCTCCCAGGGCTGATTCACCCAGACCAGTCCGGGTTCATCCGGAATAGATACTCCTATCATAATATGAGAACTCTCTTGAACGTGGTCTGGGGAGCATCAAATGGATATGAACCTGTCCGTGTCCTATCAATGGATGTAGAGAAAGCGTTTGACAGGGTAGAATGGCCATATCTGATGGAGGTCCTCACCCGGTTTGGTCTAGGTAAAAGCTTTATAGGGCTAATTCAGTTAATGTATGGAAGCCCAATGGCCAGAGTCTTGGTAAATGGCACTTTTACGGATAGTTTTACATTACAGAGAGGAACTAGGCAGGGGTGTCCTCTGTTGCCACTCCTGTTCACCCTCGCTCTGGAGCCACTGGCAGTTGCCATTAGAAAGCATCCTGATATTTTGGGAGTACAGGGAAGATCGGGTAGAGAGTGTAAGCTCTCTCTGTACACTGACAATATGCTTCTGTGTATCACCAGGCCATCACAGTGTATGCCACCCCTCTTGTATTTAATAAATCAGTTCTCTAAGTTTTCGGGGTATAAATTAAATTTAAATAAGTCAGAAAAGCGTAGGGTAGGAGAACTCATAGACAGAGAGGGAGAGGACGTCACAGATTGGGGTTTTCGAAAAGTCTAGGACTCCTTTGTTTATTTTGGTATTAAGATGGGGGATAATATTAAGACCCCCTATGAGTTAAATTATACTCCACTGGTGAGGGTGATAATTGCGGATTTAGGGAGATGGGTTAAATTGCCCCTCACATGGTTAGGGAGAATAAATCTGCTCAAAATGAATATACTACCCCGCCTCCTATATAATATGCAAATGCTTCACATAGATTTTACACAAGCAGATATTAAGCGCTTAGAAAATGCTTTTTCGACTTTCATATGGCAGGGCAAGAGGCCACAAGTAAGTCTGGCCCATTTGAAAGCTACAGTGGGTAGGGGTGGACTGCAATTCCCTGAGTCAGGGCTATATCACTTGGCCATACAGTGTCACTATCTACAAGATTGGGTGGGGAAGCCTACGGAGGCAGGCTGGCTAGACCTTGAGGAAAGAGGGTGCCCTGGATGGGCATCTGCCTATCTTTCAAACAAAGGTATAGGGCATATCGACTCTGTCGAGACCGAACCCCTAGTTAAATCAGTTCTAGAAGGTTGGGGACACCTGAGGCATGAGGCGGAGGAAGTGGAGGAGACCTTTACTGCCAGTGGCGGGAACCCCTTCTTTGTTCCAAGCCTGTCAGACCATGGATTTAAGGAATGGGAGGTGGCTGGTATAATGTGCCTGATGGATCTGTACATAAGGGAGGGACTGAACTCGTCTGAAGGAAAATGAGCTAGAACAGGACTGGGACACCAACATTTTTTTCGTTACTTACAGATAAGGATGTATTGCAGGGCCTTGTAGAGGAGGCAGGACATAGATAATACAATAGGACAAGTGGAACAAGTAATACAGGATGGGAGACGTAATCCCAAAGGCACAATAAGAAGGGGAGCCAGAGCAGGTAGGCAACGATTAGGAAATGTGACCCAGAAAACTAGACAACTGTGGGAGAGGGATATGGGGATTCCTCTCAATGAGGAAGTATGGAGAATGATGATTCAGTTGCATCAGGGCATCCTGATCTGTAATAAATACAAAGAATCTTTTTATAAGTTTTCCCATAGGTTGTATTGCCCACCCCTGATCATTCACAAATTTAACCCTGCGGTTTCCCCGGTCTCTCCTAGATGCGGCACTGGGGTAGCCTCCTATTACCACTACTTCTAGTCGTGCCCTGTCCTACAGGAGTTTTGGATGGAGGTGTTGGCAGAGGCTCAGACTCTTGTGGGTAGGAGGCTCCCGAGGACCTCTACGGTAATGTTATTCGGAATTGAGGGAGGCGGACTGGGATCCTTTGTCTAGATGGCTCAGGGTTATACTTGTAATGGCCAGACATTGTATCTTAAATACATGTGTGTCTGCAGCTAAACCCACTGTACAACAGTGGAAAACACTGGTGCTACAGGCTCTCACTCTTAAAAGACTGACCTGTGTTATGCGGGATAGAGGGGAGCAATTTTATAACATATGGCAACCTTACCTCAGTTCTCTTTCACCTGCAGAAAATCTGATACTGGGAGAAGGCTGGACATGAGGGGAATAAGTGTGGACTATTGAAGGTGCTAAATTATACAGATTTAGGTTGACTCCTTTCTCATTTTTGCCCTTGTAGTAACTTATTATTGAATATGTTGAATGGATGTCTGTTATCACTGTCTCCTCCTTATTGTATCACATAATTTATGATAAATTAAGGAAACTGCATCTTTCTGTATATAAGTTATGAATTGTTTTTGTATGTTTACCTTTTTGTGGATTTTAATGAAATAAGAAAAACCTGAATAAATGTATGATGCAAAAAAAAAAACTCATCTTTGTGCCCCCACATCTCTATGATCTGCAGATCTGTGTGCTTTCACTTCTGTAATATTGCCCATGGGCTTACTTATACCTTCATCTCCTGACTCCTTCCACTTTGACTACTGTAGCTCCCGCCTCCATCCTCCCTCCTCCCTCCATCATCCTCCATGGTCTTCCCAAGTCCCTCCTCTGTGAAATTCAATTGGCTCACAATGCTGCAGCCATTCCTACTTACTTGCTTGTGAAAAGAGAAGCACTTCAAATCCAACACCTGATGCTGCCACACATTCATTTTCCAACTCTGTATACGCTGGGGAGACTCTGTACTGAAGAGCAGGGGAGCTTATTTGTTAAAAAGGTCATTACTGAACAAGAGCCATGAGCTAATTTAATGATAAATATCACATTTTAGGGGATTAAACTCCATGCACCTCTGAAGCCACATCTGTGTATACACAACAAATCTGCCCTATTTGTCTTTAAAACCCTTTACTTGCTTGACGTTTTGTCTCTCAGTTCATCATAGATTATTCCCCACCCATACTTGATGGTCATACAGCATTAAACTTGTATCTGCACAACTGTCACCCCCATCTCCGTCACCATTAGTAGGAAATCATTTAACATCTCTGCTCATAAGATTAGGACATCTTCCTCCTCGGTCTACCTCAGGATTACTCTTGCCTTTCAAAATCCCACCTCAAACCTGAATAGCTGTATATTACTGAGATTTACAACTGTCAACTGCCTTTGATTTTGCTTCAGTATCTTAACTGCCCTTCATCCCCGTTTCCCTGCAAAAATAGTACTGTTTATTTTTTTCATTATTGTCTTTTATTCCCTCTTTTGTTGTGTACTCCTGTGATATAGTTTTATAAATGTGATATCTGAGTTAATGTAACTGTCACACTAAGTTTCTGGGATACTTTTGTTGAAAGACTTCAACTGTATTGTACTAATGAAGTTCATGTACAAAAAACACCTCTTTAAAGGTGATAGGAAACATTTTTATACATGTACAGTGCTCCCTCGCTATACCAAACCTCGGTATAATGAAACCCCGGCTGTAAATAAACAGGGGCCGTGGGTCCCGACCAGCGATCAACTGTTCCTGCCACCGCATCACTGCTCATCATAGTCAGCACAGTCAACGCTCATATTCAGCACAGTTCAGCCTTGGACGAAAAGCCTTTTCAGCACAGTTCAGCCTTGTTTGTAAAAGTATTTTCTGTCCACGTACCTGCACTGATCCTCCGACCGCAGTTTGACAGTGGCAGAGAGCCCCACCTCGTGACTGCACACACACCCCTACCCAGCAGCAACTGACCCGCAACACTGCACTGCATGGTAAATTACAAAGCCCACTTCCTCTGCTCTTAGTTTCTTTGTTTGTTTTTTTTTGTCTCAGGCCTCACAGACGAGCAAGCTTATTTATTACTGCATTTTATTGGCACTGGAATTCCTTTGTGTTTACTCTCAGCGCCATGGAGTTGCGGTCATTAAACATCAGCGGCAATGCCGTTTTTCGCTTTGTCAAAAAATGAATTGCTTTAGTGACTTACATGTTCAGGGTGACTGACTGAATCTGTTGAAGCAGCTATTTTAATTGTATATCACCCGTGAGCAGTTTGAAGTTTAAATGTTGGTGATCTGAGCACGGCTCCTCGTCAGTCAGTGAGCAGTTTACACTGTCTGAAGAAACTTTAAACAAAAGGTAATAAAACTATTATTGCGAGACATGTAAACTGGCAATTAGATTTTAATTTTAAAAGAAAAAAGAATGCATAAGATTCTGTGAGGGACCTGTACTGCTGTTTAACAGAGCACACACACTCACTAAGTGTATGATTGCTTTCTCTCTCCTAAGCTGGTCTTCGGGCTCATAACTAGTGGGAGGTCCTTCCTGGTACCACCTGACAGGCAAGAAAAAGATCTCTGCAGGGGAACCAGATCCTCCCCTCTGCATCCTGTAGCTCTCAGTTTACTTCCTGCCTGTGAAGAGGCAGGTTCTCTGCAGGGGCTCTGTCACTTAGGTGACAGAGCTAAACCCATCAAACTGTAAGTGCAGTTTACTTTTTCTTAAAGAAGAGGATTTTTCAACGGGGGAAACCTGACCAGCATTGCCTCTCTGATTTTATAGGGACCCCAGTCTCAGCCGTACATACTGAACAGACTAGCTCCCTATCTCTCCCCTCCTCCTTCCCACGCTTGAGGGGCCACGCATCAGCCTTCCCCCCCAACAGCCATCGTCTCATCAGGAAGGAGGCACATGAGACACGGCAGGACTTCAGGAGGCAGGCTTCTCTCAAGGAAATCGCAGTCCTAGTGCAGAGATCCTAGTCTCAGCCATGCGTGCTGTACAGACTGGCTCCTCTCTCTCTCTCTCTCTCTCTCTCCTCACAACTCAGCACAGCCCTTCCCTGCACCTTGAGCAGATCACACCTGCAGCAGAAGCCATGTCTTATGCTGCCCCCCCTCGCCAGTAATCAGCTTCCTTAGACTGGCAGGATCCAGGAATAAGGGCCCTCAAGCTGCAAAGTTTATTTCAGCTCCGGAAGAGCCATGTTTCATCCTCCTCATCGATGGCCACTGCAGCACAGGCCATCGACGTTGCTTCATCGCCGATGAATCCCTGGTCTTCAGGCTCATCGACAAAATCTGCCAGTAGTCCGCTTCCTTAGACTGGCAGGGTGCAGGAACAGGGACCCAGCAGCTGCAAAGTTTATTTTGGCTCTGGAAGAGCCGCTCCATCCTCCCCGCCGACAGCCTCTACGCAAAGGCCAGCCAATGCTGCTCACCACCAACGAGCCCCTGGCCTTCAGGCTTGTTGTTGAGCAATGGGACAGCTTCTGGGAGAGCAGTTCTCGGAGCGATCGCGCTCCACAGCAGCATTACCTTATTTCGCCCCGAAGAGCCACACTTCATTCTTTCGCCGATGACCATTGGTACACAGACAGTCGACGCTACAGCCTACTGACTAGCCCCCTGGTCCACAGGTGGAAGCCAATCAGAGCGATCGTGCTCCTCTAAAGATCCAGCTCATTGTTGGCTGCTGCACCCAGCAAGTCCCACCATGGGCGATTGAGGGAGAGGGAAGGGCGATGCTCACAATGCGTCAATGAGCTCCTGCTAATTTTGGCTCGTCAACGACTTTTAAAGCACAATTGGTCCAAAAGGTCCTGGCTCCAGGTGGCAGTGCTAGCAGGACTCTAGCATTAGTCGCATGCCATAATCCTGTACAAAGGGGCTGCAAGGGTCTTCCGGGAGCATAGTACAAATCCTCACAGGGCAGAAAGTGCCACAGACGTAGATTTCCCTTTAGGTCAACTTCTCCTGCTTGCTATGCCTAAGTGATGCAGCAACAAGGTCAGAGGCGGTCTGGAGACATCCACCATGCTCTCACAGGAGTACCAATCCCAGGCAGTGGAGACAGATCAGCCCTTCTCCTCCTCCAAGGGGCAGCATTGTTTTGCCATCAGACTTAGCCCCTGGACGTAATAGGCAAGCCTAACAGGGCCTTCACCTCAACCCATCATGCCTTGATTTCCTACATAGATCATAGGATCCACAGGAAGCCCATCCCAATGCCTCCTCACCATCTTGGGACGGAGGGATGTCCCTCCCTCGGCACCTTAGGAGAGGAAGAGGTCACACACTAGGAGCAGATTCAAGGATGTCCACAGTGGAAAACATCCAACAGGACAGGGCCCCAAGTCTGTCAGAGGTCAGTTAGTCCTCCCAGAAGAAGGGGTGCTACTGGTGACAATTCTGTCCTGGATGGCTCCTCATCCAGAAACTTAGCCTTGGATAACCTAGATTTCTTCATTATGTGGGTGATTGAGGAGTTTCACTTGGGGTCTCCTTGTCAGTTCCTAAACCCCAAAACCAGAGCTCAGACGTGCAGCAGCTGCCAAGCAGAAGAGAGAAAGGAGATAGGGAAGAGAATATATATATATATATATATATATATATATATATATATATATATCCCATCGGGTGGCGCTTTCTGTGGGACCCAGGGGATACTGGTGGTGACGCATCTCTAAAACCTGTAAACAAGCTTCCAGCTTAGTGTGTCTCACCTGGTTAAAACAACTGGGAAAAAAAAAGGCGCTTTAGTCCTCCGCAACCTCCCTCAAAGCAGCTACAGTCAACCTGTTCTCAGCATGAGCCACACTACGATGGGCCACTGACCTGGCATTCCAGCGTGCTGACGAGCCAGATGCAAACAAGCCCACCCCGCAGCAACTACAGCTCATGGGACTAATCTCTGCATTCTCAGCTGACATCTCGAAAGAGGTTGCCAGATGCGCAGCAAGGGCCATGCTTTAACTCACCTCGCCTCAACATACCCAAGGCTGCAGGCATGGCAGGCGGACAGGTCGCCAAGGCACACTTGGTGAATGCCCCCTATGAGGGAGATTTCCTGTTCAGATTGGCTCTAAAGGAGGCAGTAAAAGAATCCAAGGAAATGATGAAAACTTAAGTACCACAATCCAGGAGCAGGTACAGACCCTGGTCATCGGGATCCAGACAGAATGTTCGAGCCCATAACTACTCAGAGGACAAATTAAATCTGTCTTAGGCAAACGATCCTGGGTCATCTCTCGCATCCAGTGTGGATTCAGTGGAGGAAGCAGCAGCGTCTGCGATGCCAGAAAGGTCACAGTAAAGGCCCCGGACCCATCCTCGCGTAGGGGGAAAGATTTCCAGTTTTCTTGAGAAAAGGGTTTGCACCTCCACGATCAAAGGGGTGCCAAACATAGTGTGCAAGGATTACCCCCTACAGTTTAAAGCAGGGTCCTCCCACTTCATGTGGTACCCTCACCCTTATCTGCACGGAATATGTCAACTCTCCAAGCACTCACAGACCGCATACAGGTTTGAGCAAGCAGTGCGCGCCCAGCGTAGAAAGGTATTTAGACATTTACTGTCTATTCTTCATAGTCCCAATCGCTCTGAGTTTTCAGGTCTGTATGGGTCCTAAAATGTTTGATCAAATTCATCCACCACAGGACATTCTAGATGAGAACCCTTGCATCCATCTTCAGGGAATTCCATCGGGAAATAAGTTGCTCTCAGCAGATTTGCAGCTGCATTTTGCATATCCTATCTCAAGGCCACTTGGTCAATGGCCCACAGTGTGAGCAAACAACTCTGGCAGTGACTGAGGTCACCCAATGCCTTTCCCCTATAGGATTCCTGATCATCAAAAGAGCTCTCTTCCTCCATCTAAGAATCTGAATCATTGAGGAGCAATCTTCTGTACATCCCAAATTAAAGAGTTTCCCTATGGATTCTAAGTTCAAGGACCTCAGGGTTCTTTTCAGAAAAGACCAAGCAGCCCAGTGCCTTTCAGACCACACCCTCATGCAGCTTACGGGGATGACGGTCTCCCTGGCAGTCTCAGTTCCCTGGGCTCTGGTTCTCATGCATCCCAGGAAGCCGAACCTACTATAGCAAGGGTCCCAGTCAAAGGTCAGTCTGGGCCAGCAGATTCAAGCATACGGCCAGTCAAACCTACTCCATCAGGGGACCCGCCAAGGGTCAGTCTGAAACAACAGATTCAAGGCTGTTGCCAGGTGGAAGCATCCCTGCATTGGGGACTCGGTTCTCCAACTTCATGAAGGGTCTCAAGTGGGGGCTTTCACCAGGGTGGAATTACTACCGATACCAGCCTTCAGGGCTGGGGAGCACATCTGGATCAGCTCTCAGCACAGGGCAAGTGGTCAAGGATAGAGACCCACTACAACATCAACATACTGGAGATACCTCCTGACATTTCAAAGATTCAAAGCACAGATCTCCAACCAGGATGTCCTCATCCTCAGTCAATCAAACCACAATGGCCTGCACCTATCACCAGGGAGGTACATGAGCTCTTGGATGGTACAAGAAAACCCTACTGCTCTTCCAGTGGGCAGAGCATCGCCTGGTGAGCATGGTGGCCGTATACATACCAGGTCAGGAGAACATCATGCAAGGATTGGCTAAATCAGGATGTCCTAACAGAAGAATGGGATCTAAAGGTCAGCACCTTCCTCCTTCTCGCTGCATGGTGGGGCCTCCTGCAGGTAGTTCTTCACTGGTTGGTAAAGCCGCAAAGTTCCCCAGTTTTGCTCTCTAATCAGGGTAGAACTGACCATAGTACAGGATGCCTTCTCCCTAGACTGGGGACCCTGCAATCTGATGCATGACTTTCCACCAATTCTGCTAATCTCAAGAATCCAATGCTACTAATCCCAAGACTCCTGCACAAGATCACCCTGGATTAGATGGTGCTATTCCTAATATGTTCTTGTTGGCCACGCCAGCCATGGTTCTCGGTGGGTCCAGATGTCCCTACATCTCTTAGCTCGGTACTCTCCAGAGGGCGGACCAGGGAAGCCTTTGGGCTTACCTTCCCATCAGTCGGTTCCTGAGAGTAGAGCTGAAGGCCATATAATAAAGTCCCATCATCTGACATCAGAAAATCAATCTGGTCCTCAGAACCTCACCAAGACCCCACTGGAGCTCATTAAGGAAACGCCTGTCCTCCTCCTCACGATGAAGGTCGCCTTTTGCAGCACTCACTTCAGCCTGCTGTATCAGCAGATAGGAGCTCTGTTTTCCAAAGAACCATACACTGTGTTCCTCCAGAACTCAGTGATTCTACTGAACATATCCATCTTTTCTGCTGAAGGTGTTATCTCCTTCCTCAGCAACCAGGAATTGAATCTCCTGCCCTATGTCCTAGCCCTAACAGTGAGAAGAAGAGGAGATTCTCCTTCTGGGCTAGAGGAGAACACTCGAGCTTTACATCAAGAGAGGAAGTCCTTATACAACTCTTCAAGTCTAGTCATTCTTACCTACAGGGCCAAATTTGGGCAAAAAAGCCTTAAAGTCTCTTGGACCAAATGAATCTGTTCTCTTCTCCATCACCTTCCAAAAGGTAGGGTTTTTTTCAGCTAGGCCCATTGAAGGCACCTTCAGCTCGAGCAGTGGCTACCTCCTGTGCGGAATTCAGAGAAGCCTTTCCAGCAGTCTTTCACAAAGTGGCCACTTGGGCATCCATCCATTCCTTGGCAAAGTTCTATACATTGGATGTGTCTGCCTCCGCTGAGGCATCCTTTGGTTAACTGGTCCCTCCATCGGCGGGGAACCCATAAATGTCTGCTAACATTCTTCCCACCCGGGAAGCAAAGAGATGCACTGCTTTAGTATATCCCACTAGTTATGAGCCCGGAGACCAGCTTAGAAGAGAGAAATAGAAATTTAAATACCTGTAAATGTTCTTTCTCCGACTGCTGGTCTCCGGGCTCTTCCCCTCCCAGAACGTTGGACATTGGCCATCTGGCCTGAGTGTTTGAAGTCGGCTCTTCCAGGCCATTAGTGCAGATTAACATTTCTTCTTTTTACTTCTCAGTGATGTATTACTTGAGGGGACACATGCTTTGGAACAAACCGAGGGCTACAGGATGCAGAGGGGTGGATCTGGTTCACCTGCAGAGATCTTTTTCCTGCACGTCATGTGGTACCAGGAAGGACTTCCCACTAGTTATGAGCCCAGAGACTAGCAGTCAGAGAAAGAAAATTTACAGGTATTTACATTTCTATTTTTCCATTGTCCCTCAACATAACGAACAGGGGGCTATAACGAACACAGGTTACGGCTCCCATTCTGTTTGCTACAGCGAGGGAGCACTGTACTGTAGTTGCTCTCCTGTTTTCATTTAAGTGACTATCCCATATTCTGAAATTTTTTTTAACAATTGCTTGGTAAATTAAGAATCACATGTTTACTGGCTTTATAACTACACTGAATATTGTACAGCTTTCCTTAGTTGGTACTGCACTCTCTTTTCATAGTACCTGAGCATACATACTATGGCATCAGTAACAGGATTTCAAGCCATTCAGATGAATAGCATGTAATAGTGTAACTGATGCCAAGGAATGCTTTGAAAACATGCAGTAGTAATAGTAGTAAAATAAATGTGTCGATAGGAAAATGGTAATTGAGTGATACTCATTTTCAATGGCTGCCCAGAAAGCTTGAATAACAATATACTAAAAATATATACTTGATTGTATATTGTGCCTTGTATATGAAAAGAATGATCAGTAGTTGCTGAGGAGAGAGGAATGTAGTGTAGATTTAATAGCACCACTAAGCTTGATCAATACTTTTCAAAAAATGATCACAGCATATTAGAAAACATGACACACGTGGAAAGGAAAACACGTGCATTTGGCAGTATAAAAACGATTTCTTATCACCTCTAAGACTGAATGTTGTAGGATTAACAACAGATGTATCTGGCCAAGCAGGTGATTACATAAACGACAAACAGTACAAACTGTTCTGAGACCGTGCATGCTCAGAGTTCATTATCTATATGGATGATTCTGTAATGGACCAGAACACTTATTCTGAGTGCTACCAAGACAAAAGGTGATGCATGGTGCACCTCCTGTCACATAAAGAAGACCGCAGACTAAACTGCAATCAGAACCTAGGAGAACAGACCCACTAAGCAGATCGACTATATCTAATAAATGGGTGTCTGACCCATTACATAACTACCATAAGCACACCAGCTATGTTCGAGCACAACCAGACTGACTGTGCTCTTGTACCATTCAAAATACTGCCTCAATTCCTTGCTATGTCAAAAATAGTGCTACACTACCTATTATCTTGTTGGAGTATGGAGGTAATATTCCCTGCTTTGTATCCTCCCAAGTCTAGCCTGAAAATAGGCAACAGTCTGCCTAGTGCACCCTACCCGTCAACAAAACTAAATAAATAAATAAATGTTCTCTACTGCCTCCACTACAGTTGTACTTCAGTTTGATATCTTGCGGCCAGGCTTGTCCTTGGTTGTGACCCTCGCACGCAGAACTGTACACTCTGTCACAGGCTGCCATGATTGGGCCCTGTTTCATTGAGCAGGACCATTAGACAGGTTATCTGCTGCTCTTACAAAAATGCCATGGGATTGTTTATTCCCACCTGCACCAACAAACAGACCAAAGAGATCCTCAACGTGCAGCCCATTCTCCCATCCTTCCGTGCTGCACTGCAGTGCCAGCACTGGGTATGAGCCCAAGAGTCAAGGGACAAGTAGAATCTGTGGTGATACTATAGGCAGAGAAAAATGGACAGACTAGGTGGGCCAAGCAGTCCTTATCTGCTGGCACATTCTGTGTTTCTATGTTAAATCCCTGGTGTGGGACTTGACCCTACAGACTTGTGACCCAGTCAAGTAAAGACCAGGCAGAGAGTTTATATTTTTGGTATTAAATGTTGCTTACTAGCACTAAGCTGAAATTCAGCTGCCTGCACTGGGGGTCCAGACACACAGTGGAAATCAGATACAACAGATACATTGTGCACATACATACAGTGGACAGTTAGGACCCTGAAGGGAAGCCAAGGGAACAACTGATCCTTAAGTGAAAAATATGAGTGCAAAAGAAGCCCTTACTGCTATTAATTGTAAATCTCCTGATGCTGTTGTACAATACAGATAATGGAAAACGAGTGTAGCAGGCCAGGCTGCAAAGGCAGAGTCAACATGACAAAGCCCTTACCAAAATAAGTGTCACTATGATGTGTCATGTCGTGACTGCACTGTCACTGCATCATTTATACACACAATCATCGCACTCATTCACTCACACTGTCAAACTCACTACACCTCTCTTCCTGACAGACTGCTGAGCACACTAGTTCAGTAAGTCCCACCCCTGAACCTGCCTGAAGTTGAAAAACAAACTCTGCTTGCAAAGTTCAAGCAGGCCACAGGCTTGAAATTGGCAAAGTATGGTCATTCATTTCAGGCAGATACTGAAGGGAATTAAGCTGGAGTGGTGCTTGTTTTGGATGCTGCAGTGGCAGCAGAAGAACAGAACCCCAAACCCACACAAAATAGTGGACAAAACATGTAAAAAGGAACGCAGAGCCTAGTAATGGTGTTACTATATCAAGTGCAAAATTATCACAATATGCTGAATATCAGACAGTTATATAATTTTAGATAAAAGAGTGAAAATCAGATTAGAAGAATGTAGGGAATCAGGAATCTCTGTCACTCCTAGAGGGCATACACCATCAGTGCAATGGATGGAGACAAGAAAGTGAAAACAGTTTACTATGGTATACCGTGCTGCAAAATAATTGTTTTTTTTTTTTTATGATGAAGCATCATCAGTGGGAAATATCAGGATCTAGCACCATAATTCGTTATCCTGACATACCTAGTGTTCAGTTCAGTTCAATTTTATTGTATGACAAACAACATTGTTGTTACAAAACATTTACATCTTGACACAAACATTCCACAATAAATACAATTTTCAATAAAGTCTAAAAAATTAAAAAAAGAATATATACACACACACACATATTTATATATATATATATATATGTATGTAATCCCTTGTTACCCGGGGTTACTAGAATCCCAGTAAGACCTAGTGGTAGGCAGGGAAGGCAGCTTAAGAAACTCCAGTTAAATGGGTTTCACACTGTCTCACTCTGTTCTCTGTCTTAGCTGAGACTGAGGGATGACATCACCAATGGAACTTTCGCAGTTGCATAAGCCACATTGGAATCTGCAGCAGAGGGAGTTAGATAGAATGCTGGGAGTTTTCAAAGGGAAGAGTGCAGTTCCAGTTTGCCTTCAAGTAAGAAGGAGTCAGTGTCCAGTTTGTCTTGAGCAAGTAAGGTGTGCTCAAGTGGTGGAGACCGCTGTTCGGGTCTCGGTGCCCCCTTCCCTCCGGGGGGGGGGGGATGTAAAGATCCCCATGCAGATTCCTGGGGCAATCCCCTTAATTCTGCCAAGAGGAAGAAAAGCTGCCAGCTCAGGTCAGCCTTTGTTTTAGAAAGTTGGAAGATTTGTGATTTGCCTGTGGGGCACCTGCAACTAAAGGGCGAGTGTTTGCTCTAACATGAGAGGGCATAAAATGTGTTTCTTCAACCTGGGACATGTGAGGAAATCTAGGAATTGAGCTACAATTAGGGAAGCCTATAGGACTAGGCCAAACAAGTGGAGTAGTGTCAAATGCTAAAATGTTGGGTAATTCAAGTAATATGTTGAAGAGGTGCGACAGTTCATCTACCATTTAATCTACATTCAGAAGTTTCAGTTTTCCAGAGAAATGGCCGGGTATGGGCTGTGGGAGCTGGAGGTGGGCAAACCCCCCATCTTTAGTAACCAGGTCCACTGCTACGGATTTCTGCTGTGGTAGCTACTTTGCCTCATGCGCTTGGTCAGTGATGAGGGAAGTACCCAGACGGGGTTGCAAAAGGGAAAATTTCTAGGAGTCGAGACTCTAAGTGGTGTGGGAGCCACAACAAGTGTAAAGAAAAGTTCTCTTTGTGAGATGGGGAGTCATAACAAGTAAGGAAGAAATCTCTCTGGGAGTACAGAGACTAAGTGGTGTGTGAGGAGCCCACGACAGGATAATGGTTCATTCTTCCAATGGACCATGAATCAAGTGGCCAGGCGGGGGCGGGCCAGTCCGGCTGTGTACCCAAAGTGCGTGCAAGTCCGGCTGTGTGCCTGGTGGGTCCAGAGCCTGAAAACAGTATAATTGGTTCATTCTTCCAGTGGACGCTGCAGTCTCTAATCTGCATTACCAGGAAATGTAGCCCATGGGAGTCCGTCTATGCTTTGTTGTGTTCAGCTAGCATGTGAATAAAAGCCACACTGAAGAATCCCATTCCTGGTTCTGGACATTACAGTTATTGCTTCCTGTGTTCTGATTTACTTGGGTGCCCCTGTGCAGAGTAGCCAAACCTAGGTCCCCTGTGCCGAGTAACCTCATCCTCCCGAACCCAGGTCCCCACCAGGTACTGCTGTCAGCTTCAACAGCATGCCACCTGTCGTTTTGGTAAAGGCAGGTGAGGGGTTACATACATATATATATATATATATATATATATATATATACACACATACACACACACTCTGTCTCTTGTACAGTACTTAATTAATTCACCAGGTCAACACACTTCCATATATATAAATATTACATTGCTAGTTTCCGTACTGCACTTTATCAAGAACACCTTCCCATTACATTGGTTATATCTCAGCCAACAGACTTTCCAATAGGAGATATATGTACTTTTTTTCTGTTCAATGATTTCACAAAATTTTGCTAACTTAAGGAGAGTTTCTTCCTCGGTGGATTTCAGCAAACAATTTACCTGCTAACTAGGTTCCATGTCTAGGGTAGTCAGAATATTTCCCAGGTATAAGGTACGTTCATACTTATACTAAGGACATGGAACCAACAAGTGGACAATACTATCCTTCCCCAGTACGCAACCACAATTTGATTCCTTCTGCTTGGCATTTATTCCCCTCAGTCTTTGTGAAACGTTATATTTTTCTGTTATCTGGGTCTTTCAAAATATACAGATATGGTTCCATTCCAGATTTTCTTTTCTTATTAATAGCCAGCCAATTACTTATTTTGACGGCAGATAAGGACCGCAAGACCCTTCCAGTCTGCCCATTTTTTCTACCTTATGCTGGGATTTTCACATCTTAGCTTCAAGTCTCCTCCCTTTCTCCCTAATTATTTGTTACAAATCATATACAGTATTTAATTTTATCGTAATTTATTTCCAAAGCAGCTTTCAGGCATCCTTGATAAAATCTTTG
The DNA here is from genome assembly GCA_016271365.2 of Neoceratodus forsteri. NCBI lineage: Eukaryota > Metazoa > Chordata > Ceratodontiformes > Ceratodontidae > Neoceratodus > Neoceratodus forsteri. The sequence continues at coordinate 763,052,285 of CM057453.1, forward strand.
AATTCTTCTTCTTATTCCAATATAACTAATAGATATTAGAACCACATTGTCTGCATATGCCAGAAAGGGCAATACCTTCCACCTAATTTTGACATATGCAACTCGTCATACAACCCTTCCAAAACCTGTTTAAATAAAGGACACAACCCTGTCTCAGGCCTAGATTAGTAACACATTTCTCTGTGTTCTCCTTCTTTTTATTGAACCTTACACTCATTCTATTCTCTGTATATAGTGTAATCAAGATATTAATTAAGGCTGATCCAAACCATATCCTTCTAATACTTGCCACAATTTGTCTCTTCTTACTCTATCAAATGCAGTTCTCAAATCAACTAAAACACAGTATAATATCTGTTTTTTTATATTAATGCATTTATGTATTAAATGAGATAAAACAAAATATTTGGTCCACTGTGGAATGTTCTGGCATAAACCCAGCCTGGGCTTCATCTATTATACTTGATTCCTGTATCCAATCCATCATTCTTTTCTGAATAATTTTTGTAAATCATTTTTGTGAAGTGTCCAGAAAACTAACTGGGCTGTAGTCATTAGGATTTGCTTTTTCCCCTTTTTAAAAATTGGGATAATTATGTTTTCCCTCCAAGTTGGCACTATTTTCCCATGCTTTGCTATGTAGTCATACAACTTCTTCAGCAAGGGTATCCATAAATTTATATCACTCAAAATTATATCTACGGGGATGCCGCCCGGGCCTGAAGCCTAATGTACAAGTCTTAGGGCTTCTATGATTTCTTCCTCTTTAATCTTTCATCTAATGGAATCCATTCACTAATTTTATTTTCCTGGTCCCTAATTTCTGGATCATAAAACAGGCCCCTGTAATAATCCTTTCATATATGAGGTTCTACGTAATTCTCAGTATCCTCAGGGAACGAATACCAGCCCTTGGCTACCATTCTCCAGTACTTTTTATTATCTTTATTCCTTACCACTGCCTCAAATTCTCTCCATAAGGAGTTTCTATAGATCTCCCTTTTCCTAGCCAATAATCTTTTATACTCCTTTCTTAATTTGATTAACTGACTTTTGTTGGCTTTCTTCGGGTTTGTATCTAGTGGTGAGCGTATCTGTCCACTTCCCACTAGTGGGGACCAGTTTGCTTCTCAAGCCCAGAATTCCCATTCTGGCTGACAGTGGAGTCTGTGCTGGATGCCTAGATGCACAATGCCTCCACAGAGAGTGTTTGGAGTCTACCACTGCATTACAGGCTACTGCTAGCCCAGAAGTAAGTATGCAATGGTGGGCAGAGCCTCCCGAACAAAGCTCCTGCTGCTCTGGTGGACTACATGCACAATCATGGCATAGAATAAAACACTAACTGAGAATGGCAAAAGCTAATGCAGGTTTATATATTAAAAAAGACAGTTTAAAATGTGTCAGTCTTTGAAACACTGCCAAGCAAGGACAAACAGAATGATGTTGTTGCCACTGAGTCAGTGATTTTATTTGTAATGGATTTACTTTAACACAGACATTTTCCTTCCTTCTGAAGAGGTGATTGGCATATGCAGCTAGGGAAACATAAGCATGGCCTCTAAAGCTCTGTTAAACCAGTAAAATGAAGGGCTGTTCCCAGGTGAGAGCGCCCAGCCAGGGATTCACAGTTTTTCTGAGAAGCTAAAAGAGGGTCTACATTTCTGTGCATATCTGGGAGGGAGTGTTAGTGATACTACCAAAAGGGCTGATATACTCTATGGAGTAAGATATATGAAAAAAACAGACTTAGTAGGAATAAAGCAGTAGAAGGGAGTGAGCAACAAACTCAACACCAAGTCCATCCCCCATCATCACAGAAATCCAGCCCTCTTTTGATGTTACTAATTATACAGTAACCACACACACACACACACACACACACATATCATCTCTTAACTTATTTACTGCTCTTTTTATATTTTAGTTTTATTCTGATTCAGATTGGGCCTGTGGTCACATTGCCAAATGTAAGCTGCTAAGGTACATGTAAGGAAAATTTACAAAGGTGTCCTGAACAAGGTATTCAGCGGAGAAAATATCCATAGGATTGTCAAAAAGAATTTTAGACATGCACAGCTTCAATTAAAAGTTCGCCATCTAAAATGAAATATATTTTAAGGTTTTATAGCACAAAGTATACATAAAATATAAATTATAAATGTTTCAGACCCATGGTCTCGCCAAACCTTATACAGAAAATGTTTCCCAAAAATAAGTGCCCAGTATATAGTCTCAAACAGACACCCTGCTGCACCACCACTCTTTGGGGCTATGCACAAATGTGACTCCTAGCTGCAGGAGGAAGAAGCCCCCTGGGATTAGGTTGCAATGCAAATTAGTCAGCCAGATCTTAGCAGGTGGAAACTGGGTTTGTACCTGCAAACATGCTGGTATGTGACGGCCACTGCATGGCAGTGTGGCACAGCACTGGTCGCATGGTGCTATGCCATGCTACAAGTCTGAGATTACCTGCACTGTTACCGGAGGGTCCACCTCCTACTCCTCCTTTATCTCAAGGCCCGCTTGTGGGCAACTGAGAAATCATTTCATTCTGTGGTTGGCCATCGCTCCCTGGTAGTCCAGTGCCACTCCCCCCCACCAACCACCATATCCAATCTGTATTCGTTACCTGACATCCGAGGACATAGAAACTGATGGCAGACCCGGCCTGGTGGCGCTGAGGGTTGAGGCACTGGACGCCACACCTCGCACCACGCCGGCAACCCGGGTTTGGGTACGGACTCGGGTCATCGGGGGTCGGCAGGGGGAAGGAGGATTGAGCATCCCAACGGATGCTCTCCTCCTTCAGGGTGGGTTACCAGGGGTGCTGATATGCACCTGAAGTCCCTGGGGGCCGGTGGGAGCACCGGCTCTCACGAGGCACTAGCGGCTCAGAAGGGCTGGAGTCGGAGGAGAGGATGTTAGGCACTTGGCAGGCGTGCGTCAGCACGCACTTGCCCGAGCCGACGTCCTCAGGGGAAGTGGGGGAACGGAAAGCACAGAAAAACGGAAAACCAACCTCGACGGGCCTAGATGATGGCCACTCCAGCTGCCCAGTCCAGGAACCACGGGCAGACCCCGCTATGCCATTGTGCTCCACGGAAGATGGGAGGGAAGGTAGGAGTCACCCATGGGCACTCTAGGGGCAGACTCAGTGTCGGGGTGGGTAGCATGAGCGAGCCCGAAAGAGTGGAACGACGGGGCAATAGGAGGGGATAAAAAAGAAAGTAAAAAAAAAAAAAAGAAACTGATGGCAGATAAGGATAGCTAGGTCCACTCAGTCTGCACATTTTCCCTATCTGCTGCAAAAACCACAGACCCTACTTGATCTTCAGCTTTTTTCTCTTTCCAGTTGCTAGGGTTCCCCTATGCCTATCCCATGCATTTTTGAATTCCTCTACTGCAGGGGTTCTCAAATGGTGAGGCCAGCCTCCCTGGGGAGGCCCCAACCTGTTTCAGGGGAGGCTCAAGCAAGTCTGAAAAAGTACTGTATTTAAATTTTGAGTTTTATATATTTTGTGTGAAGAGATAAAGCAAACTGAAAGAGGATAGTAGTAGGTGAATTTTATGTATTTATTTACTAATAGGTGACAAGGGAAAGTGAATGAGCCAAGGCTTATTTCAGGTGTATCTGGGGAAGGGTAGGGAGTGAATACATTTCAAAAGGTAACTGCAAAACAGTCAAGAAATACACAATGAACAATAGTGCAAACAAATATGAACAATGAACTAATAATGTGTGATGGTAATTGATCAATTTGTAGACTGATGGCAGAACAGCCCAAATACAAGGGTTGAGCATAGAAATGCTAGGAGCAACAGCAGGAAGGAGCAAAGTAATCTCTGAGAAATTGCTTAGGAGCAGGGAAGGAGGGGGGGAGAGGCAAAGAATGCAGGAAGGTTATCTCATATAGAGAGGAGATAGAGAAAGTAGTCTGACCCATGAAGGTACTACAACGAGGGGTAACAATGGTTCAAGATTGAAAATAGCAAAGCAAGTAGGCTGGCCTATTGAAGGGGAATTACAATAAGCTGAATAATAATATTTATTGTATTTATTTGTTATTCAGATAATACCTTTGAGCACATGAGCTCTTTTTCAAAGGTTCCATGTCAGTATAAGACAAAGAACTGAATGTGAGCCAAGTATTCAAAGGGGTTTCAATTTATTCATGGTGTACTGCGCAAAGTACAATATGTTATTTTACTTTGGGGAGGCCCAAGATTATTTAAGTTTTTAGGAGAGGCTCAAAATCTTTTCCATGGATTTGGGGAGGCTCACTTTGTCACAGTCTGAGAACTATTGCTCTACTGAGTTAGCCCCCACCACCTTTGCTGGAAGGCTTTTCCATGCATCCACTACCCTTTCTGTGAAGACATACTTCCTCATGTTACCCCTTAGTCTACAGTCTTCCAGCCTCATGTCATGTCCCCTTGTTCTAGAAGATCTCTTTTTCTGAAAGATGCCACCCTCCTGTACCTTATTTAAGCCCTTGAGATATCTGAAGTCCTCTATCATATCTTCTCTCTCTCTCTCTCTCTCCCTCTCCTCTTCTCTCCTCCAGGGTATGCATTTTGAGGTCCTCCAGTCTCTCCTCATGTGACTTTTGGTGCAGACCCTGCATCATTTTTGTTGCCCTTCTCTGAACTGCCTCTACCCTGTCTATGTTCTTGTGGAGATGCAGCCTACAGGACTGAACACAGTACTCCAGATGGGTTCTCACCAATGATTTGTACAGTGGCATCACCACCTCCATTCTTCTGCTGGTGATACCTCTCCTTATGTACCCCAGTACCCCACTGGCTCTCCCCCACAGCTATGGCACATTGTTTGGCCACCTTTAGGTCATCTGATATGATTACCCCGAGATCCCTTTCCTGTTTGGTGGCTGTCAGTATCTCCCCCTCCCTTCCCCATCATGTAAGCCTCTCCTGAGTTCTTGTGCCCCAAATACACGATTTTGCACTTCTTCGCATGGAATCTTAGCTGCCACACTCTTGACCATTTCTCTAATTTACCTAGGTCCTGCCTCATTTTTTCCACCCCTCCCGGAGTATCTACCCTGTTGCAGATCTTAGTGTCATCTGCAAAGAGGCATACCTTTCCTTCCAGCTCCTTCACAATGCCACTTATGAAGACAATAACCTGCTGGTCACCCTCCTTTCCTCAGATTGAGCTCCATTTACCACTACCCTCTGTGTTCTATCCCTCAACCAAATTCTAACCCCGTTTGCCACCTTGGGACCCATTCTCAGGCTGCCTAGCTTGTTTACAAGTCTCTTATGTGGAATGGTGGCAAAGACCTTGCTGATGTCCAGGCGAGCCATATCTACCACTCCCCTGATCCACGTCCCTGGTCACCCAAAGAAATCTATCAGATTTGTTTGACATGACCTTCCCACTGTCAATCCATTCTGCCTCAGATCCTATGCTCTGCCGGATTCAAGATGTTCCACAATCCTTTCTTTTAGCAGTGATTCCATTATTTTCCCCACCACCGAGGTCAGGCTGACTGGTCTATAGTTACCAGCCTCCTCCCTGCTCCCACTTTTGTGTAGAGGGACTACATCTGCTCTCCTCCAGTCCTCTGGAACCACTCCCATTTCCAGCTCCTCTGCTGTTGATCGTACAGTCAGGAGTTTAGGACACCCCTACAGCCCACCTGTACTGGTTTTGTAGGCTGGGAGTGTTGCAACATTTTTAAGCCGACCTTGAAAGGGGTGCCATGTTAGGGCCCCTTGAACAACAACCCCATCCCCTTCCTTGCACAGCTGTAATGTGTTTTGCAACTGCATAGGAAAGGGCTGCAACCCTGTACCGCATGGAACAAGAAGGTGGCAAAGTCAGTACTGTCACTGTGTGATAGTGCTGTGACCACTTAGTTACAGTCCCTTAGCAACAGTGCAACAGGTACCAGTTTTCAGAATGGTTCACTGAACAGGCATGCTGTCTACAGTAGATCAGAAGGGTAAGTAAAGTCTAGATACTAGTACTTGCGAAACATAAAAACCCTATATAAGATCACCAAGCAGGTGTCACTTATAATATAGCTAAGGCATTTCCAGATTTAGCATTCACAGGACTGGACCACATCCCCTTAATGCCTAGAGCTCAAGTGCTGTACTTTGTTTTTATTTCCTGTCTTTCAAGGCATCCAGGAGACAGCTGTTGCTGGTGCCCAGAAAAGCATTTTTGTCTGTGTGTGTTTAGTTGTTTCAATACTCCAGAATGCTGAAAATATGTGCCAGTCCTGCTATACTGTATGACACAGCCATTTCTTGGCATGTGACATCACGTTCTATACTTAATTCAGGTATAGCTGGACACTATAATGCAAAGGTAAAAAAAAAAAAGTTACATTTTCATAGCCTCTGAATCCTAGGGCAGGAAGCAGGTCAAGTGACCTGGGCTGCCAACTGAGCTGAATATAGGAGCCTGCTCTTCCTGCACCTTCATCCAGTTGTCCTGTCTGGACTAGTTGTTTGTCGCCAGAGGTCACTGCCGCCAGTCTGGGGTGTGGGTGCATGTGAGGTTGTGCCTCCCTCCCCCTAGAGTCACCATGAGGGATTTGGGACTCTTCTGCTCCTCAGCTGAAGTTTTTGTGTGCTTTCTTGTTAAGTGGCAAGTTCCTAGCTACAGTTTTAGAAATGTATAAAACAGGCTGCTTTTTGTCATCTACATGTCAATTCGCTTCTGTCAATATGCTCCGTGACAACTCACGCTATACTATTAGTTCCAGAGTCAATCAGCTCCCAGTACAAATCATTCCCGGACAACTCGCCCCAACCCCCATATAAATTTTTTAAAATAAGCTCCAGGAGGCGCAATTTGGGAATGAATTGAGCAGTGAGCCAGCTGACACTGGAGCTAGTAGCCTAGTAAGTAGTTGTCATGGAGCATATTGACCGGGGACCTAATCTGACTTGTCGCCTTTTGTCAGACCTGTGTGTGCTACGCTTACAGCTTAAAGAAGTATTTTTCCTATAGAGCTTTTCTACCCTCAGTGATGTCTGGCCTCACCCCACCACCCAACCCAATCATTGACCTTCTCACAGCCTTACAGGTTATCCACCACAGTTATCCAGGACCCCTATGTGGTGGGTTGCCACTGGCCAGCTGTGTCAGTCATGCAAGAGCCTGCTTGGCGGAGGTGCTGTTTCCCTCCTAAGCCCTGGTTTTCTCCCCATGGTGTGGTAGTCAAGGATGAGCAGCTACAGCCAGCCGGGAAGGGGTGGGGTGGGTTAGGAGAAGTGGACAAGAGTGGGCAGGGCAGTGGCACCAGTAAAGTATTGGTCTGGAAAGATTATGTTGTAGTATGGAAGTAACTTGCACACTATGTGACCCCAAGCACAGCACGTCACTTAACTGCCCTGTGATCCCAGGACAGACCTAAAATTAGCCTCAGCTCAGTGTGTTTTTCCCGGCCACTACTAGTAGTTCGAATTGTAGTTTTTTCCCTAATGTCAGTCAGTGCTGTACTGGTGCTTCAGACTGCAGGCTTTGATAGGGTAAAGTATAATTTTATGCAGTGAATAGACACTGAATGTAACTCTGCAGTAACGCTCACCCTCATCTGCTGCTTGCTGTGCTATACCTACTGCAGCTTTGCTGGGGCTGCCAGACCAAATACATTTTATGGTACGTCCTCTGTCTGCCATAGCTATATTCCTCACAAGAAGATGTCTGATACTAAATGTAATTATATTATTCTGAAATATAGCAGTCACACACTGCAGCAATGCCAGTGAGCTGACAAGTTGCCCTCACTAATAGTCAAGCCTGACCGAGCAAGCAATAACACACGACAAGGTGTGGATTACGTGCTGATAAGAGCACACCCAGGTGTGTTATAAGACGCAAAGTGCTTGCGTCAAGTGCCTTATGCACCTGGGCGTGCTCTTATCAGCATGTAACCCACACCTCGGAGTGTGTTACTGCGTTTATAAAATAGCCCCCCCCAAGAAAAAAAAAAAAAAGGAGGATAGAAAATGTCCAACAATTTTTAAAAAGGAGCTTTTTAATACTGCCGATAGGAAAAATAGTTTCTCTACCACTGCAATGTGGTGTATTTAAGACTGGCATCCTCTCTTCCCTCCAAAACATATAGTGCTGAGGATCGAGCTCCCCCCACCCCGCACAGAATATTTTAATGTTTATGCCATTTTTCTTTTGTTTGTTTGTTTGTCATTTTCCTGTGTCTGTTATTCTTTTATACAGACCAAGCCTGTTTGCAAGCGTGTGCCTTTGTGGCCCGCCGTAGTTCAGAGATGCTTTTTGCTTCCTGGTGTCTCTCGGACCGACCGTATCCCGGGACCACATCTTTCAAAACTCAAAGCTGCAGCACGGTTAATGAGAAGTTGCTGGTGAGGAGAGCAGCAGGGTTTAGACTATCGAGCAGGGAGGGAGGCTTTAGGAACAGAGCTTCAACCGGACGCTGATGTAACTGCCAGCACAGTACTGTGGACTGGGCACACAGAGCGCCTACTGTATTCGCGTTGTAAGTACCTGCAGTTGATTCATAGTGTGTTTGCTTTTTCATTTTGCTGAGTTTTGATAATGGTGTAGGAGCAGGTCTGGGAGGTGTTTTCTTTCAACGGCTATGTCACACTCGCTCGGTAACAGACCACTGGGTCTAGACAGTAGCTGGTGGCAGTTGAATGTGCGGTTTAACAACAGTGAGCAGCAGAGAGTTCAATAAAAAAAATCATATAGGCAATAGTAGAGAGATTTTGTCAGTATGTGTGAAGAGCTGTTTCCCACTGTTGCGCTGTGAGCTGTGCCAGTCAGTGTTTTTCTTTACAGTTGGCACAGCTTACTGATTTCTTGTTGTTATGGGGCTCGAAAGTGGAGGATAGTGCTGGTTGGCTAGAATATCTTTTGATAAGGACATGGCTCAGAAGATGTACTAGCCAATCGGATTACTGGATTTCTGAAGCCCATTTTATAAAACAATTTTTTTTTTTATTTTATTTCTTCTTTGGCACGAAGCCAAAAACTTAGAAAAAGTCTGTCTTGAGTGCACACTGCACACACATAGAACCAAGCAGCAGCTATCTGCCCAGAAGCAGTGGGAGTCGGCCGACTAGTCCTGCCCTACCAGCTATCGGCTATATACTGTATGGCAGTGCACTGGCAGATGCACAAGTGGCCATGGAGGGACCAGAACCCAGGCTCCTCACAGGAAGATGTCTGATATTAAATGATATTATTATTAAATATAGTCACTCACTGTGGCAATGCCAAGGAGCTGACAATTCACATTCACTAATAGCCAAACATGACTAAAACCATTTCTGTTTTTTAGATGTCTTCTTTGGCACAAAGCCACAAACAAGCTAAGTGCATATATGTGTGCACAGTACATACTACTGCTCACAACCAATGAACAAAATGGCAGCTGGCCTCAAGCAGTGGTGGTGGAAGTAGGCCGACTCAGGACTCCACAAAAAAACAACTTAATCAGCACAGTTGTGCACGTCACTGCAGTTGGGTTAGACTACTATGAATAGAAATCCTTAGTTTGCTTTGTTCTTCAGACAAGTCCAGCTAAGTTACAAAAAAAATAGTTGAGTTTCAAATTGAGGTTGAGGGATTTGAGGTCCAGATACCAAACCCTTCCCTGGGCACAAGTCAACAGATTGTGATTCCTGGGGAGGCACAGGGGAAGATGGACTGTCAGAGACAGAAGGAGTGGGTACCAGGGTCCGTCCGGAACCACCACTATCTGGTAAAAGGTCGGTTCGTCGGTCCCAGTGGTTCAGGATTATGATATTGAGGAATTTATGAACCAGAGGAGGGGGAGGAGGATTATGAACAGTATGAATGTGGCTGGGAAGGTCTGGGTGTGCCCATTGAACCGGACATCTCCCCAGACAGACCTTTAGAATCTCCCCCTATGCTGTCTGAGTCCCAATCTCATTTTATGTTTTATAAAAAAGTTGCTGAAACCCTCCAGCTTCCTTTAGAAGAGGCTGTGGATGAGCAAGAGGAGCCTGATTTTGTAGAAATGATGGATATTCCAGAGTCTAGAGATTGTCTATTCCTTTACATAAGTCTTTTAGAAACAAACAATTAAAATTTTAAAAGCTCCTAATTCTGTGCCTCCTGTAGATAAAAAGATGGACAGAAGGTATACATTGTCAGGCCCTGATACAGAATTCCTTTCTCAGCAATGCAGTCATGTTGGGGTAGTTCAGGCTGCTGCCTGTGATAAAGCTAATATTCCTTGGCTACATCCTCCTGACAAGGATTCCAGGAAGATTGATGCCATGGCAAAAACAGTATATGGCAGCCTCTCTGGGACTCAGGCAAGCAAATTATATGGCTTATGTAGCTAGGTATCAGAAATCTAGATGGGATACTGTTATGCAATTGGCCAACAGGCCCATGGCCAGCTGGCTAGTGAACTAGAACAGGTGGCTGCTGATGGCATTGAAGCCTCTAAGGTTCAGTTTCATGCTGCTGTGGATGTTAATGATGTTTCCTCTAGGGTCATGGCCACATCTGTAGCTTTTACGTAGGTTGGCCTGGCTCAGGTGTACTAGTTTGTCACAGGATACCCAGACTAAGGCTATGGATTTTCCTGTGGTGGGAAATTCTCTGTTTGGAGAGCAGACAGAGAACTACATGAAGAAGATGGATGAATGTGGGACTACTTACAAGAGTGCCCAGGCTAAGGAGGCGGCAAGCCACTCCTCAAGGCATGCCCCCAGGGGTGAGGTAGGCCTTTTCACAGGCCTTTCTACCAGACTCAGGCCTCCTCTGCCTATGCTCAGAGGGCTTCTTCAGAAGCAGGGACAGACATGGGGTGAGCAGACCTGCTCCCACCCCAGCCTAAAGCTCCTGCAGAAACAGGCACCCTGATGGGGTGCCCAGGGCAATTCTCCTGTACCAGTGGGAGCAGGCTGGCTTACTTCAGTCAGAATTGGGCTTCTTTAACCTCAGACAAGTGGGTTCTGGAAGTAGTAAGCCAGGGTCTGGTTCTCAGCTTCAAAAAGTTTCCCAAGTTGAGAAGCAGACTTTTACTACAAGTGCTTGAGAGACCCTCGCTCTGAAACAGAGGTCTCATCCTGTTAGCTCTCAGAGCAGTAGAAAGGTTCCTCCCTGCATCAGGGCAGAGGTCTGTATTCCAGATACTTCCTTACCCCAAAAAGACAGGAGAGTGGCGGCCCATTTTAGATCTCAGATATCTGAACAAGCATCTTTTGAAACCAAAGTTCAAAATGGTAACTCTGGCAATGATTTTACCTTCCCTAAGGCCAGGGGACTGGCTAGCCTCCCTGGACCTCAAGGATGCCTATTTCCATGTCCTAATCAGAAGATCCCATCGAAAGTACCTCAGATTCGAACTGCCCTCAGGTCATTACTAGTTCAGAGCAATGCCCTTGACTTCCTCTGCTCCAAGGATATTCACAAAGTGTCTAGCAGTGGCAGTGGCCCACTTAAGGAGGCAGAGGATTGCTGTTTTCCCTATCTAGACGACTGGCTCATTGTAGGCCAGTCCCAGAACAGGTAAAATCTCACCTGCAGGTCACCCAGCAGCTTCTCACCTCCCTGGGTTTCTGCTAAACCTACAAAGTCGGTTCTGGAACCAGTCCAGGTACTCACCTTTATAGGGGCAGAATTGGACACAAAGCTAGCCAGAGCCTTTTTCCCCAGAAAGGGTAAGGAATTTAGTGGCTCTGGCCTCTTCCTTCACTCTGCAGGTCTCTCGACCAGCAAGACACTTTCTGCAGCTCCTGGGGCACATGGCTGCATCCATAGCTGTTGTGCAGGGAGCCAGATTTCAGATGAGAGACATTCAGTTTCACTTGAGAACCTTTTGGTCTCAGAGAAGAGACCCCCTTTCCAAGTTGGTCCCAGTGACTCGAACCTTGATCCTAGCTCTCCAGTGGTGGCAGGATCAGAGCAATTAGAGCAGGGTCCTCTTCATTTCCCCTTCTCACGACTTGACTCTCACTACAGATGCTTCCCTTCTGGGTTGGGAGCCCACATGGGCGACCTTTCCACTCAGGAGTTTGGTCCCCCAGGAATCTCTGCCCACATCAATTTGCTGGAACTCAGAGCTGTCTTTTTAGCTCTTCAAGCTTTTCTGCATCTGTCCACGACAAGGTGATACAAGTCAGAACAGACAACACCACAACAATGTGGTACATCAACAAGAGGGGCACTCGGTCTTGACCTTGTGCACCGAGGCAATGAAGTTGTGGTCTCTGGCCTATTCCCTGAACACTTCCCTCATAGCAGTTCATCTTCCAGGAAGGACAATGTCCTAGCGGATGCCCTCAGACAGGATTTCCCAGGGCCATCACGATGGTCCCTGGATCCTCAAGTGCTGGGATAGTTTTTGCCAGGTGGGGCATCCCTCAGATAGATCTTTTGCAGCCCCAGACAATCACAAACTTCCTCTGTTCTGTTGCAGGCCTCCAGTGCTGGGCTCAGTTCCCTGGATGCCCTTCTTCTGGATTGGGAGGGAAGTTCCTCTATGCTTTCCCCATTCCTCTCCTATTCAAAGTACTAGTCAAATCAGATCTCAGCCTTGCAGGTGATTCTGATTGCCCGGATTGGGCCAGGCAGCCCTGGTACCCACTCCTCCTGTCTCTGACAGTCCATCTTCCCCTGTGCCTCCCCAGGAATCACAATCTGTTGACTTGTGCCCAGGGAAGGGTTTGGTATCTGGACCTCAAATCCCTCAACCTCAAGGCCTGGCTCTTGAGGAGTAAGAGTTGCTGATTTACACCTCTCTCAGGGTGTTCTTGAGATCCTAAAGGCTTCCAGAAGCCTTCCACTAGGGCTACTTATAGTTCTAAATGGAAAAGGTTTTCCATTTGGTGTGCTAGGAAAATATTTCCCAGAATCTGCTGAATTGCCCATTTGTTAGATTACATGGTACATCTCAATTCCTTGGGTCTCAGACCAGCTACCCTGAGAGTTCATTTGGCAGCTGTGTCTGCTTTTGTGTCAGCAGGAAAGTCATCCCTCTTTCCTCTCATCCTGTGTTTTCCAAGTTTTTAAGGGATTACTCCATACTAATCCTCCTTTAGGAACACGGCCCTGCTTGGGACCTTAATGTTTGCATGGCCCAGTTAATGCAACCCCTTTTGAACCTCTGTCTTCTGCAGAGCTTAAGTACCTAACTTAGAAAACTGTTTTCTAGTGGCTATCACTTCTGCCAGGCCATAAGTGGTGCAAGCCTTGTCAGTGGAGACTGACTATTTCTTTCCACAGGGATAAGGTAGTCCTTAGGACTAATAGGAAGTTTTGCCTAAGGTGGTTTCAGATTTCCATCTTAATCAATCTATCTCCCTTCCAGTATTTTCACTGATCCTCCTCTTGGTGAGAGGAGGTTGCACAACCTGGATGTTAAGAGAGCTCTTTGTTATATATAAGCGTACCAAAGGTCACAGGTTGAATCCTCCAACTTTCCTTACTATGGTGAAGTTGGGAAAAGCAAACCTGCCACTAAGAGATCAATAGCCAGGTGGATTGTCTCTTGTATCCAATTTTGTTATCAGAAAGTGGGCAGAGCCCCCAGTTTGAGGCTTCATTCTACCAGGGGTACAGCTCGTCTCTGGCTGCTGCCAGAGATATCCCTTTATTAGAGATTTGCTAGGCTGCTACTTGGAAAAGCGGTACACACTTTTACAAGCATTACTCCCTGGATGTCCAGGCCAGGAGAGATGCTCGGTTTGGCACAGCTGTTCTTCAGAGCCTATTCCTAAGTAGGTTCTGCCCCTCCTCCATGGAGGTACTGCTGTGTATTCTGCTAATGTCTATAATATAGCAAGACTTCATGTTGTTTGAAGAAAAATTACTCACCTTAGTAATGTTGTTTCTTCTAATGAGTCTTACTATATTTACCCCCTGCCTCCTCAGAACCTCTACTTGGTGGGTGCGGGCAACAGTGTGGCACTACTTATGTCCTGTTAGCATTTGTCCCCTTTGGGACTTTGGGGGTAATGTGTATGCGGCGTGTGTGTGTTTTATTATACTTATGTTCCATTTTCATATTATTAGAATGGTGTTAGTATTTCTGGTCCCCTGACTTGAGTCTTGGGTGTTGGGACCATCAATGGTTGTTATTATTTAGGTAGCCATTTGGCTAGTGTAGGTTGCAGCTTCCACACAGACCTTAGTGAGTTTGGCTCGTAAAGATCTGACAGTTCAAGTTTGAAATGACACAGATAGAGCTGCTCTCGTGCCAAAATTCTATTTTGGAATGGTTTTAACCATTTCACTCCGGGGCAGTTCTAGAGCTGGATCAAACTCTTGAGGTTCGAAAGGGGGTTGCATTAACTGCGCCATGCAAACATTAAGGTCCCAAGCAGGGGCCGGTTCCTGAAAGGAGGATTAGTATGGAGTAATCCCTTAAACAAACATCACAGTGTTGAAACCCAGTGGGCCCGGTTTTTCTTTTGGGTTTCTCAGACATAATGCCAGCCTAACCAAAAACTTGCCCTTTTAACGGCAGTGCCAGGCAAGACACCCTTATCGGTTCCTAACCGTGTCACGGTATTGGAAAAACGTAATAAATCAGCTTTTTAGAACCGATAAGAACCGGAACCGCACTCTAAAATAGTAACTTTAGTTTTAAATGAGTTTTAAACCCACTGATCGGTTCAAAACCGAACCGATAACTTACAAGTTCCACACAGACAAAACCTTCATTTACTTACGGTTACCACAGATAGAGCTTGAACCGAAAGTTTTCGGTTAAATAAAACTATTCTCGGTTAAATCAACCGAGAAAACACTTTAAACCGAGAAATGAACCGAGCAGAAGGAGAAATCTCCGGAGCGACTGTTCACTGAGGCGGAGTAAAGAATCTGACAGTTCAAGTTTCAACTTGAGGTTGAGGGATCCAGCTCTAGAACTGCCCCGGAGTGAAATGGTTAAAACCATTCCAAAATAGAATTTTGGCACGAGAGCAGCTCTATCTGTGTCATTTCAAACTTGAACTGTCAGATCTTTACGAGCCAAACTCACTAAGGTCTGTGTGGAAGCTGTAACCTACACTAGCCAAATGGCTACCTAAATAATAACAACCATTGATGGTCCCAACACCCAAGACTCAAGTCAGGGGACCAGAAATACTAACACCATTCTAATAATATGAAAATGGAACATAAGTATAATAAAACACACACGCACGTACACATACACACCCCCAAAGTCCCAAAGGGGACAAAATGCTAACAGGACATAAGTAGTGCCCACACTAAGTTGCCCACACCCCACCAAGTAGAGGTTCTGAGAGGGGCAGGTTGGGGGGGAGGTCTATAATATAGCAAGACTCCATTAGAAGAAACAACATTACTAAGGTGAGTAATTTTTCTTCAAACAACATGAAGTCTTGCTATAATATAGACATTAGCAGAATACACAGCAGTACCTCCATGGAGGAGGGGCAGAACCTACTTAGGGAATAGGCTCTGAAGAACAGCTGTGCCAAACCGAGCATCTCTCCTGGCCTGGACATCCAGGGAGTAATGCTTGGTAAAAGTGTGTACCGTTTTCCAAGTAGCAGCCTGGCAAATCTCTAATAAAGGGATATCTCTGGCAGCAGCTAGAGACGCAGCTGTACCCCTGGTAGAATGAGCCCTCAAACCGGGGTGGCTCTGCCCACTTTCTGATAACAAAATTGGATACAAGAGACAATTCACCTGGCTATTGATCTCTTAGTGGCAGGTTTGCCTTTCCCAACTTCACCATAGGTAAGGAAAAGTTGGAGGATTCAACTCTGTGACCTTTGGTACGCTCTATATAATAACTAAGAGCTCTCTTAACATCCAGGCTGTGCAACCTCCTCTCACCAAGAGGAGTGATCAGTGAAAAATACTGGAAGGAGATAGATTGATTAAGATGGAAATCTGAAACCACCTTAGGCAAAACTTTATTAGTCCTAAGGACTACCTTATCCCTGTGGAAAGAAATAAAGTCAGTCTCCACTGACAAGGCTTGCAAGTCACTTATCGTCTGGCAGAAGTGATAGCCACTAGAAAACAGTTTTCAAGTTAGGTACTTAAGCTCTGCAGAAGACAGAGGTTCAAAGGGGTTGCATTAACTGGGCAATGCAAACATTAAGGTCCCAAGCAGGGCGGTTCGAAAAGGAGGATTAGTATGGAGTAATCCCTTAAAAACTTGGAAAACACAGGATGAGAGGAAAGGGGATGACTTTCCTGCTGACACAAAAGCAGACACAGCTGCCAAATGAACTCTCAGGGTAGCTGGTCTGAGACCCAAGGAATTAAGATGTACCATGTAATCTAACAAAATGGGCAATTCAGCAGATTCTGGGAAATATTTTTCCAGCACACCAAATGGAAAACCTTTTCCATTTAGAACTATAAGTAGCCCTAGTGGAAGGCTTTCTGGAAGCCTTTAGAGTCTCAAGAACACCCTGAGAGAGGTGTAAATCAACAAACTAACTCCTCAAGAGCCAGGCCTTGAGGTTGAGGGATTTGAGGTCCGATACAAACCCTTCCTGGGCACAAGTCAACAGATTGTGATTCCTGGGAGGCACTGGGAAAGATGGACTGTCAGAGACAGAAGGGAGTGGGTACCAGGGCTGCCTGGCCCTCATCCGGGCAATCAGAATCACCCTGCAAGGCTGAGATCTGATTTTGACTAGTACCTGAATAGGAGAGGAAAGGGGAAAGCATAGAGGAACTTCCTCCCAATCCAGGAAGAAGGGCATCCAGGGAACTGAGCCCAGCACTGGAGGCCTGCAATAGAACAGAGGAAGTTTGTGATTGTCTGGGGCTGCAAAAGATCTATCTAGAGATGCCCCACCTGGCAAAAACTATCCCCAGCACTTGAGGATCCAGGGACCATCGTGATGGCCCTGGGAAATCCTACTGAGGGCATCCGCTAGGACATTGTCCTTCCTGGAAGATGAACTGCTAGGGGAAGTGTTCAGGGAATAGGCCAGAGACCACAACTTCATTGCCTCGGTGCACAAGGCCGAAGACCGAAAGTGCCCCCTCTTTGTTGATGTACCACATTGTTGTGGTGTTGTCTGTTCTGACTTGTATCACCTGTCGTGACAGATGCAGAAAAGCTTGAAGAGCTAAAAAGGCAGCTCTAGTTCCAGCAAATTGATGTGGAGCAGAGATTCCTGGGGACCAAACTCCCTAGGGAAAGGTCGCCCATGTGGGCTCCTCAACCCAGAAGGGAAGCATCTGTAGTGAGAGTCAAGTCGTGAGAAGGGAAATGAAGGAGACCCTGCTCTTAAATTGCTCTGATCCTGCCACCACTGGAGAGCAAGGATCAAGGTTCGAGTCACTGGGACCAACTTGGAAAGGGGGTCTCTTCTCTGAGACCAAAAGGTTCTCAAGTGAAACTGAATGTCTCATCTGAAATCTGGCTCCCTGCACAACAGCTGTGGATGCAGCCATGTGTCCCAGGAGCTGCAGAAAGTGTCTTGCTGGTCGAGAGACCTACAGAGTGAAGGAAGAGGCCAGAGCCAATAAATTCCTTACCCTTTCTGGGGGAAGAAAGGCTCTGGCTAGCTTTGTGTCCAATTCTGCCCCTATAAAGGTGAGTACCTGGACTGGTTCCAGAACCGACTTTTGGTAGGTTTAGCAGAAAACCCAGGGAGGTGAGAAGCTGCTGGGTGACCTGCAGGTGAGATTTTACCTGTTCTGGGGACTGGCCCTACAATGAGCCAGTCATCTAGACAAGGAAAAACAGCAATCCTCTGCCTCCTTAAGTGGGCCACTGCCACTGCTAGACACTGTGAATACCCTTGGAGCAGAGGTAAGGCCAAGTGCATTGCTCTGAACTGGTAATGACCTGAGGGCAGTTCGAATCTGAGGTACTTTCGATGGGATTTTCTGATTAGGACATGGAAATAGGCATCCTTGAGGTCCAGGGAGGCTAGCCAGTCCCTGGCCTTAGGGAAGGTAAAATCATTGCCAGAGTTACCATTTTGAACTTTGGTTTCAAAGATGCTTGTTCAGATATCTGAGATCTAAAATGGGCCGCCACTCTCCTGTCTTTTTTGGGGTAAGGAAGTATCTGGAATACAGACCCCTGCCCTGATGCAGGGGAGGAACCCTTTCTACTGCTCTGAGAGCTAACAGGGATGAGACCTCTGTTTCCAGAGCGAGGGTCTCTGAAGCACTTGCAGGTAGAAAAAGTCTGCTTCTCAACTTGGGAAACTTTTTGAAGCTGAGAACCAGACCCTGGCTTACTACTTCCAGAACCCACTTGTCTGAGGTTAAAGAAGCCCAATTCTGACTGAAGTAAGCCAGCCTGCTCCCCACTGGTACAGGAGAATTGGCCCTGGGCACCCCATCAGGGTGCCTGTTTCGCAGGAGCTTTAGGCTGGGAGCAGGTCTGCCAACCCCTCGTCTGCCCCTGCCTCTGAAGAAGCCCCTCTGAGCATAGGCAGAGGAGGCCTGAGTCTGGTAGAAAGGCCTAGGCCTACCCCCTACCCTGGGGCATGCCTTTGAGGAGTGGCTTGCCGCTCCTTAGCCTGGGCACTCTTGTAAGTAGTCCTATATTCATCCATCTTCTTCATGTAGTTCTCTGTCTGCTCTCCAAACAGAATTTTCCTACCAGGAAAATCCATAGCCTTAGTCTGGGTATCCTGTGACAAACTAGTACACCTGAGCCAGGCCAACTCACGAAAAGCTACAGATGTGGCCATGACCCTAGAGGAAACATCATTAACATCCACAGCAGCATGAAACTGAACCTTAGAGGCTTCAATGCCATCAGCAGCCACCTGTTCTAGTTCACTAGCCAGCTGGCCATGGGCCTGCTTGGCCAATTGCATAACAATATCCCATCTAGATTTCTGATACCTAGCTACATAAGCCATATAATTTGCTTGCCTGATTCCCAGAGAGGCTGCCATATACTGTTTTTTTGCCATGGCATCAATCTTCCTGGAATCCTTGTCAGGAGGATGTGAAGCCAAGGGAATATTAGCTTTATCACAGGCAGCAGCCTGAACTACCCCAACATGACTGCATTGCTGAGACAGGAATTCTGTATCAGGGCCTGACAATGTATACCTTCTGTCCATCTTTTTATCTACAGGAGGCACAGAATTAGGAGCTTTTAAAATTCTAATTGTTTGTTTCCTAAAAGACTTACTCTGGAATATCCATCATTTCTACAAAATCAGGCTCCTCTTGCTCATCCACAGCCTCTTCTAAAGGAAGCTGGAGGGTTTCAGCAACTTTTTTATAAAACATAAAATGAGATGTTTTATAAAAACATAAATTTCTATTCACTAAATAAACCCCTTCAAAATCCACCTTACCCCCTTAAGCTGACAAAACCTGTTTAAAACATGGCAGCTTTAAATCTGGTTTGATTTTAGTACACACATGCTGTGTGTCTACTCACTGGGCCCTGCTTGTCTCTCTCAGCAAACAGCCCTAGTTTAGTTTCACTTTGTTCTCACTCTAGCAGTTCTCATGAAAAAAAAAAAAAAGCCCAATTTTCACACTACACGTGTAAAAAATCAACCTCTCACCTTGAGATTTAAAAAGGGAATGAAAACTGTCAAGATTTTAGTTATTTGACTAATTTTAGCAAGTGGGTGGAAGTAGACTGCTCTTTTATACCAGCTCAAAAATCTTCTGTGAGTGATGTTGGGTCACATAAGCTGCCTTCAATGAGCTTCCAAAGTGGTCTCTGATTGGACAGAAGATCGCAGGAGATCTTGAACTCCTGCCAAATAGCCCCGAATAGCACCAAATATTCATTTTTCTTCCAGAGTAACTAATAACCTATTATTAATGGTATTCAGGAAATACTACTAGTTACTTGCATACCCCTACTGAAGGGCATCATGTGCATCAGTGCGGGGTAACAGCTGGCATGAGATTCTGCCCCCCCCCCCCCCATGATGCCTGACCCTTCCTACTACAGCAAAATCAACCCACTGGCATGTCAATGTAATGAAAATGGCCATTTACCAGGTTTATAAACGTATATCAGCTGCTAAGCAGTGCATATGCATACTGACTGTTTCCCTTGTGGGCTCTCTGTATCTCACTGATAACTGCCTCATATCTCTGCCATCTCATCTTCCTCCTGTGTCTACTAATTGTAATACTGAGGACGGGTTGGGGAGGAACCTAGAGACTCAGAGGGCACAATACCTCGCTGGCAGTCCGCGGGGCTGGGAAAGCGGCGAGGAACTGCCAGGACGGATAGGCGCCTCCTGGAAGGATGAGCCAGGAAGGTACCACTAGATGCTGGGCACTGAATTCACCAAAGAATTCACGCGTCACCCGTTCGGTATTGTCTCTCCGATGTAGGAAATCCGAATCCTCACCATCCTCGAGGAAGGAGCTGATATTCTGTGAAATCAGCATCCGGAGGACAGATGAGCGGGGTTCCTCTCCCTCAGAGGAGGGAGGCGAGGATGATGGGGAACTGAGAATGTCCAGAGGATTCCTGCGGCGGTGGGAGAGTCGAAGACCGCTCGCCATGTAACTCATATATGAGGGAAAGGCCATAGAACCCTGAACTGCTCCCAGGATAACGGACCCGTGGGACCGACATGGCCTGGGAGGCGGGGTGGTGAAGGCAGAGATGGGAGAGGGGCACCTCCGAGGAGGCAACTGCTCTCTCAGAGGGCTCTGGAATCCGGGAAGGAGCTCTAGTAGGAGGGATCCCGGATGTCAAACCAGGCGCAGAGCGGAACTCTGGGGAAGCGGAACTGGAAGAGCCCTGGGGAGAAACTCCCTGTGGCTGCGCCCGGGACTGCATGGATCCAGAGGGCAGTCACACAAGCGCCAGAGGACACCCTAGAACCCTGGGGGGAGGCGGGGCTCTGCTGCCTGACTCCTGGCCACCCCTGAGGTGGCCAAAGACCCGAGCAACAGGGCGCCTGCCCTCAACCCCTCAGTTCAGGAGGGCCCTCCTCCCCGACTACAGCGTTCCCCTAACCCCAGAGGGTAGCAGCACCCGAGGTGGCTGTCACGGACCTCCAGAGGGGAGGCCTCCCCTCCGTCCACCCCGTCTGCCCCGGGACTCGGCCACCCCAGCGGCGAGGGACCCTCAGGAGGCGGCAGCAGGGGACAGAGGAGGGCCACTTCACGTCGCCTGGTACCCCTAGCCACCGAGGGACCCAGATTCCGAAGAATGGGGATGCCAGGATGGGTCCACATCTGAGTCATCATCCTCCGAGGAGGGCAAGACCAACAGGACCTCGATGCTGGCCACCCAGGGGTCCCGAGGCCCACGGGGCATGAGCGGCAGTGCCGAGTCGCGACACCGCTTCGCCCCAACACGCCCGGCAGCATGAAGGCCCACACCCCAGCTGGCTCCGGCAGACCAGCACCGCCCGGAGGAAGGGAAGGCCGCCCGGCGCGCCAGCGGCGCCGGAAGCAGCGGCACCGTCGGCGGCGCCGCCAGGCTCACTCGGCACTTGAGCGCGCCAAGGCCAAAGCAGCACCGCCAGCGGCGCCGCCCCTGATCACCGGCGCCCTTGAGCGCCGCGGATCAGCGGCGCCATGGCTAACGCCACTCGATCACCGGCACAGCGGCGCCGGGATCTAACAGCGCGAGAAGGCAGCCCCGCCGATCACCCGGCACAGCGAACGGCGCCGGGATCCAAGCAGCGCCCAGCGGCGGCGTCGAGTCCACCGAGCGGGCCCAGCCAAGGAGCCTACCGACACGGGGAGCCTGCACCTCGAGAGGCTGCGGCCCGGTGTCAGCGCTCAAGCCCGAGACTACGACGCTCCCCAACACAGCGGGAAGGGGCCTCCCCTCGGCAAGAAGGAGAGAGACCCCCTCCTCCTCGGACCCGTATAGGCCGAGAGGACCCGGAAGAGCCCTAGGATCTCGCCGAGATTCCAGCGGCAGCCGTCCCCGAAAGTCGGCCGGGGCCTTGCCGAGCACTTGCTGTGCGGACTTGAGGGCAGCGACGGTCCATCGAAACAAGCGTCGCCGCGAATCCATATTATGGTTGGGTCCCCGAGCAGCAGACAGGCATCATGCCCGGTCGAGGCGAGATATGCCGGCCGCAGGAGCACCCGGCCCCGCATGGGGAACGCGGCCGATCTTAGAAACGTTCGCTCAGAACCCGGACATAACGCGAAATAAACAAGATTAAACACAGTCGGGAAATACACCCGGCCGTTACAAGGAAAGAAAAGAACAGTCTTCGTTGCGTCGGTGTAGAAAAAGAGTCGGATCGCACTTTCGGTTAGCTACACGAACAGGTGCTGCCTCGGCGGCGGGAGAAACAGAACTGAGTTGGAGGAGGTCGGTCGCTACTAACGGCCACCCCTCGCGCATGGCGCATAGCGTCACTCTAGAGGCGGGCAAACTGCTTGAAAATATAAAAAAAAGCTCTGACTGTGCGCGCCTCGGCTTACCCAGGAAGTAATGAATGGAAGATTGACAAGGGAAGATTATTGATATATAGACACCCGAGCATTTTCCACCATGATGGATCCCTGTATCTTGGCTGCTCGTAGGACGCTCTCCTTATCCTTAAATCATAAATACTTGATAAGACAGTGCCTGGGGTGCTCCCTCAGCTTAGGTGCCCTTTCTATTTCATACTGGGCTGCCTCCAGTTTTAATTTTAAATGTTCGGTGATCCATTTTCGTAGACCCTCAGCTGGCTGTTTCCCTTCAATGCCCTCAGGGAGCCTTACTATACGAAGGTTTGAATGCCTGGATCATTTTCCTTGCTCTTCCATTTGGCCCTGCAGTTCTCCCATCGCTTCTTTCAGTGTCTGTCTATCCCTTGAGACTGAAACCACTGTGCCCTCCAGCTCACTCAGCCTGTGTTCTAGCTACTCAATCTTGGTGGCGTGGCTGCAGAGGTCTCGAGGAGACCCATCACAACTGATTGGGGATAGGCGATCTGTGCGGCGATGTTTGTAAAACCCGCCACCATCTCCAACTGCATTTCTGCTAGCATTGCTGGTACTCCCACTAGGGACCGCTCCAGGGTCTATATTAGCACTAATCCTCCACGGCTGCGAGGGCCTGCACATATGTATGGGTTTCGGCCCAGTGTGTTGGTCTCTTCGAGCCTCTGCAGCTGAAATTTAGCTTTGGTTACTTGATTTCTGCTTTTTCTCTGCCATTTACCATCCAGTTGAAATCTTTCGGTCCATGTCATAGACTTATCAAGTTTTGTGCCCATGTAGCTGCTTTACACTATGTCCGCCATCTTGTAGTGCTGGCCATACACCCCCAGCATTTCTCATTTAAAGGGATACTGTCAGCTTTTTTAATGATTTCCAGTGTCTTCACAATATAGGTCACCTCTGCTCTTTTTGCAAACTGCTTTGCTCACAAAATGTAAAAATGCCAATAGACCTGCTTGAAACTGGTAGGTTTCCTTTATATCTGGCAAAATATATTTGTGTCAGTCTGACCCAAAAACTTAGTGCTGCTGCTCCCGCACATCCAGGAAGTGATTGGCATTGGAGCCACTGGGTATACGTATTCTCAAACAAGCTTGGATTTGTTTGAGGCATATGAATAAAATGTGCCTACTGTTTCAAAAAGCTTCATAGTGCTCAGGAAAGTTATGCTCATTCCAAAATGAGTACTCTAATAATTTCTGTGCCTAAAAATTTCAAGCTGGGATTTTGAGCATGCACAGTTCCATGAGGCTACTGTGCATGATTAGAATCTTAGCTTAAATTTTTCAGGTGCTGATTTATAATGGTTAGAGGCACGGCACTAATTTTGTAATAAGCATAACCTTTCTGAGCACTATCAAGCTTTTTGGAACAGTAGGCGCATTTTATTCCTATGTCTCAAAAAAAATCTAAACTCATTTGTGAATGAGTGTACCCTGCAGCTCTGGCATGATATCACCTTGAGGATGCATGGTAGCATTGGCACAAAGTATTCAGGTCAGGCTGAGCAAATGTATTTTTGTTAGAAATAAAGGATAACTGCCAATTTAAAGCAGATCTATTGGCATCTTTACATTTGTGATAGACTAGTTTGCAAGAAGGGCAGAGGTGACCTATAAATTGTGAGACACTGGAAATCTTAAAAAAAAAAAAGCTGACACTGTCTCTAAACTTATTAGTTCATTTTAGTTCACTACAATTTAATATAGGCCACTCTGCATGGTTTTGCTGCCACCTACAGGTAATGTTCATTATTGCAATTCTTGGAGGTCACAGACTTATTTTAAAATTCTAATGCATGACTCTGTGAAATCTGGAATTACTTAACACTGGTTATTGCATGCTCTACAACAGGTTAAACAATCCCTTTACAATTCTTTTAAGAAAGGACACACAACATGCTCCATTTTATCTTGAATCTACAGACTTTTAGCAATACTGGCATGACTACATACAAATATCCTAGTATATTCTAGGCTGTTATGTCGGATTCTTTTGATTCTGGGACACTTTACATCTTGTTCCTTAGCCTTTATCAATTAAGATTATTCTCAAGTGTTTATGTCGATGCTGAGTTTAGTGTTTTATGGTTAGCTTAATATTGTTATAACACAAAGAACCTTGGTGTGCAAGCACTGAGGCAAGGGTTACCTACATAGAGACACAGACGTTGATTGCAGACAAGGACGGCAAGGCCCATCCAGTCTGCCCATTTTTCCTGCCTTATGAATGTGCCATCGGTTTGTATTCGGTCAATGGGCTATCTACTTATACTCAGCTTTATTGCTCCCCTATGCCTATCCCATGCCTGTTTGAAGCCCTGCACTGTATTCATATCCACCACTTCCTGAGGTAGGCCGTTCCATGCATCCACCACCCTTTCTGTGAAAAAGAACTTCCTCACATTCCCCCTTAATCGGCCTCCCTCTAATCTCATGCTGTGTCCTCTTGTCCTGCTATTTTTCTTATATTGAAACATGTTAGACTCTTTCACCTTGTTAATGCCCTTAAGATGTTTGAATGTTTCGATCATATCACCTCTTTCCCTCCTTTGCTCTAGGGTATACATATTGAGCTCCGCTAATCTATCCTCATATCTGATGCAGTCCCTGCACCATTTTGGTTGCCCTTCTCTGGACTGCCTCTATTTTGTTAATGTACTTGTGAAGGTGTGGCCTCCAATACTGCACACAGTATTCCAGATGCTGCCTAACCAGTGTCTTGTAAAGAGGGATTATTACCTCCCTCTTACGACCTGCGATACCCCTACTAATACACCCCAACATCCCTCTAGCCTTACCTACTACTTCAGTGGTTTACTTGGATGATTTCAGGTCATCTGTGATGATGATGATACCCAAGTCTCTTTCTTCCCTTCTGATTGCAAGCAACTCCCCTCCCAGGGTATAGGTGGCTTCAGGGTTTCTCTTCCCTATGTGCATGATCTTGTCCTTGTTTGCATTAAACCCCAGTTGCCACTCTTCCGACCATTTTGCCAGTTTATCCAGATCTCTTCTCATTCTGCCCACCCCATCTGGATCATCTACTCTGTTGCAGATCTTGGTGTCATCTGCAAACAGACAAACCTTACCCTCCAGTCCATATGCAATGTCACTGGTGAAGATATTGAAGAGGACTGGCCCCAGGGCTGATCCCTGAGGTACCCCACTTGTGACTTGTATCTCTTCTAACTGTATACCATTTACCATCACTATCTGTTTTCTGCCTGTCAACCAGTTTGCCACCCAGCTGACCAACTTCTAACCCTACCAGCTTATTAATCAATCTTCTATGTGGTTATATGAAGGCTTTGCTGAAGTCAAGGTAGGCAACATCAACTGCTCCCCTTAGTCTACCACTCTGGTTACCCAGTCAAAAAATCTATGAGATTAGTTTGACAAGACCTTCCTGTTGTAAACCCATGCTGTCTTTGATCCTGTGCTCCTATGGATTCCAGGTGTTGCACTATCCTTTCCTTAAGGAGGGCCTCCATAATCTACCCCAAAGGGCATTGGCTTGGAAGTCAAGTTTCAAAGAAATACAAAATCACACATACCCCCATAATTCAAAGCATCATGGGCTATATATGCAAATCAGCACAAAATATTATGCTGGTTCAACTTTAAGCAGAAATGCACCATGGTACACCACGCATTTCTGCTTAAAGTTGAACAAGCATAATATTTTATGACGATTTGCATATACAGTCCACGATGCTTTGCATTATGGGGATATGTGTGATTTTGTATTTCTTTGATATTGTTATGCTACTTGATGATAAGGTATATCAGTTATCGTCAGTATTGCTAGTCTCTTACTCTAGAACACAGAAAACTGAAACACTCTAAAAGGTCAACATTTATTACCCAAATGGAAGGCTCTGAGCCACAAATCTGGTGACATCCAGCAGACCAGACCTGGGTTTGAATCCAACAGCTTTTGCTTACATACTATGTGACCCTGAGCAAGTCACTTAACTTCCCTGTGCTCCCAGGATGCACCTGTAAACAAGCTTTCAGCTTAGTGTACTACTCCTGGTTAAACAACTAAAAAAAAAAAGGTCTTTTAGAAGAGGGTTTGAAATATTGAATTGTAATACTTTATTCATATATGCCTTTGCAAAAGTAAAAAATTCTCCTTGCTGATATTTATATTGCATAGAAGTTGCGGAAGAAGGAGACCACTAGGTCCATCTATTCTGCCAGTTGTTTTAGACCTATTTTGACACTCTAGTCGCCTTTTGTAGTAAGGGCTCTCATGCATTCTTGAATCCCCACAGTGTTGATTCCCATAACCTCTTGGGGCAGGCTGTCCAGGCATCCACCACTCTTTTCTGTGAATAAAACCTCCTGGTATTGTTAGAGAACCTTCCTCCTTGTGGCCTGAGGTCATGTATCCTGGTCCTGGAGCCCTTCTTGAAGTGAAAAAGTTCCTGTGCCTGTACCTTGTTAATGCCTTTTATGTACTTGAATGTTTCAATCACGTTCCCCCCTCTCTCTCTTCTCTGCTCCAGGGAGTACATATTCAGTTCCCTAAGTCTTTCCTCGTAGGACATGTACTGCAGACCCAGAATCATTTTGTCACCTTTCTCTGTACTGTTTCCACGCGGTCAATGTCCTTCCTGAGATGAGGCCTCCAGAATTGGACTCTGTATTCCAGGTTTGACAGTTAAGGGGGCTAAAATCCTACAATACGGAATATTGCATTTACCACCTTTCTGTAAAACACTATGCGTTAATTAGAAATAAAAAATGTACTGAATTTAAGAAAATGCAGTTTGGATGTGCTGCAACTTTGGGAATTTCAACTACGTGTTCTAACAATGTTATTTTTAATACAGGTTCGTGGCTAGAAGGGTAAGTTTTATCTAATGGAATGTGAATAGTATAGGTTTGCTAGTTAAGGAGACTAAAATCCTACAATTCTGCAGCAATTCTAAAGATGATATTGCATTTCTTCCAGAGATCCATATAAAGAATGAAGAAGCCGATAAGTTCTACGGGAGTTGGGTGAGGGGTCTTTTACAGCTGTTTCAAAAGTAAAAAAAAGAGGTGTTGACATTTTAATTAGGAAAAACAGCACATTCTGGGCCAGATATTCAAAACTTTGCACTGGGCGCAAACTGTTTGCGCAGGTTTAGTGCCATGTTAGCGTGGATCCGCTATATTCAAAAGGTCAAATAGCACGAGCAAACTGCATTAGTGCCAGGCAAACTCATAATGTATGCAAGGGGCTAACTGAGGGGGCGTGTCAGCACAATGCTATATTCAGTGAGTGGTTTCATAACATTAGCACAGCACATTGCATGGTGCAGATTACCGCCGAAAAAAGTAGTCTTAACCTGGGCAAACCAGCTTTGCATGTCTGTGGCTTTGTGCAGCTTTGCGCGACCCTAACCAATAAGAATGACACATAGACATAAGCCAGGCATAGAGGAAACATGCTGCTCACTGACGGCATCACTATGATGCCATCAGCTGCAACCATCCCAGCCAAGTGGCAGTACGTGGTGACCCAGCTCCCAGTGGACACCATGGCAGTGCGGAGATACAGCACACATCTGCAGACCACCCTTCTGTGGACACCAACAGATGTCAGCACACACATGCAGCACTGTGGGCATGGAGGGTGTACAAGTGGCCAGGCTGCACCACAGACTGGGTGCAGCCATGGAGGCAGTATAGCACAGTGGTTTAAGGCTCCGAGCTGCAAATCTGGAGACCTGGGTTTGAATCCCACAGCCCCCACTTGCATATTGTGTGATCCTGAGCAAGTCACTTAACTTCTCTGTGCTCCCAGGTCGCACCTGTAAACAAGCTTTCAGCTTAGTGTGCTACTCCTGGTTAAACAATTGGGGGAAAAAAAAAAAAGGCAGGGACATATCACGCAGTGCACATGGGCCAGTGTTGGGAATGCCTGTCTGATTGTATGTGTCCCCCCCCCAGCCACATATCGCACATCTGTACAAACACCGCAGCACACACAGCCACCATGTATATGTCACTGTGAGTATCCCATGCCAGTGGTGTGGCATCTGTGGGTCGCATAGAAGCATAACAGTAATGTCCACTGTCAGTAAACACCTGCATGTTGGGCCTGTCACTGTGCACAGTGCAGTGGTCATCACTGCCCTACACACCATAGGCATTGCTGTGTCCCTCACACTACTGCCCCCCTTGCTACTGTAGTGTCTGCTGTGCACTATAGTATGACCTACAGTTTGACAGTTTGCATGCAGCACCACCGCCTGTGCTGTGTAGTCCCCTGGGGCACGATATGCTATGCTGTACTGTGTAAATGTAGCCTGCAGCTACCACCATGCACTCCCAGACTGACCTACAGGTGGTGCTGTGGGCAGACCCAGCCAACCCCCTGTACTTCCAGACTGACCTACAGGTGGAGCTGTGGGACCACGCAGTAACGCTGGGCAAACTGCATGCAAATCAGGTTATAATGAGATACTAATCTGGATGTTTGCCCAGAGACTACCTAAGTAGGCTCATTTGCATGTCACGTTTGAATATAGCAAAGTTTAGCCCCGGGCAAACGGCTTAGCTCCATGCTAAATTTGCACAAACGTGTTAGTGCCACGCAAATGTTTCAGAACTACTGTACATTTTTGCACAATGTACTTTCACATGCACTGCTGCTTGCAGCTTCACTGAGTCCATGCATTTGCTCGCACACACACACATTGGCCACATAGTTCACTTCTTCCTTCCTTCACGTCGCTATGAACTTGACTGCTGCTGTGGTGTGCACTTCCTGGTTGCTATATTCAGAGCTGTCTTATTCCTGGGCTATGTTTGCACTGCACTCCAGCCCAGATTGCCCAGCTTCCCTAGCATGCTATATTCAGCAGGTTTAGCATCAGGGCTATCCCTTCTGAATATAGTGGGCTATTGAGTCCAGGCTAATTTAGCATGCCAGGCAGTGCTAATTTATCCCCAGGGCAAAGTTTGAATATAGGGCTCTCAGAGTGCGGAATGCTATTAAGGCACAGAAGGAAGATGAATTGTAATAAATGATAGGATAGACGGTATAGATAAAATCCTTTGCAGTGCATATGCTCCAACTGGAAATTGCCCAGAATTCTTTGTAAATCTAACTATGGAGTTAAGCAAAAACCATAAGGTGAAAATAATTTTAGGACGAGATTTTAATATCCCAGTAGATCCAATTCTTGACAGGAGTAGGTCAGATACTTCAAACTGTAAGTCCAAAACAAGACAGCAGATTCATTGTGTATGTAGCGACCAGAGTTTAATAGATATATGGAGATCGACTCACCCCAAGGGGAGGGACTATACTTTTTTCTCAGTACTTCATGCCTTATACTCAAGGATAGATTACTTCCTGATATCGAGAAATGTCTGTGTGGCAGAAGTTAATGCTAATATTCTTAATAATACAATTTCAGATCATACAGCAGTATGGGTGGAGCTTCCTGTATGGCTTTCCAAACAGGGCCCACCAAGATGGAAATTAATGTTTCTCTTATTAAAGAATGACAATTTGTAGAATGGCATAAAAATATATTAGTTCTTCATTATAAATGATACTCAACTAGATCCACACTACGGGAAACATTTAAGTGCTCAATGTAGGACTGGAGACAAGTGACCCACTCACTTCACCTTGTGACCATGGCAAACGGAAGACTGAGTGTCTTGTACCATAACTGGATCAACCCCGCAGTAGATGCTAGATGCCTCACAGTGGTCAGCTCAGTACTGTCGCTAGCTGACTATGGCTTCTCTGTCTACTCAACAGCATGTGACTCAGTTCTGAGCAGAAACAATCTGATCTGTAATAAGGTGTGTGGCTTCGTGCTTGAGGTAGACAAAGGCACCCATAGCTGCACCCTCTCCGCCGAAACAAACCTGCCACTCCTACCTAGCAGAATTAAGTTCCATTACAAAACGTATCTCAGAAATGCTGCAATCTGATTGACTGTTAGCATTCTGACAGCCTTACATTAATCTTCAACAGTGTACAGTAGAACATTGTTCTGTATAGAAATCCATCCTTTTCAAAATGCTGTTGTACCACAGTTCAGAGGTCATGGAATCTTATTGTACCCTTCTGTGGTACAGTATAGAGGATAGTGTATGGGCAACAGTTAACAACAACAGTGTTGTTCACTTTGAGAGGTTGTCATGACAACTGTTGAAACCTCGTGAGCGAAGCTCAAGAGGGTTTGAGGTGTCATGACACGCGAGAAGTGAACGGCACTGTTGTTGCTCTCATTGCCATACCAGCTCTTCTAGTGTATGGGCAGAGTAACAAGAAACAACTTGTGGTTTCTTTCGTGGTCACGTTATGATGTCGGGAACCCCGTAAAGCCAGAGTCAGTGACAACACTCCTCTGCATTTTAAATTAAATAACTGGGCTCTGCTCTGTGCGCTAAGATATGAACAAAGCGGCACTTGTTTACATGGGCGATCCACCAGTGCCTACGGCTGAAGTGCACCGCCCATTTTTTTTTTTTTTGCCACGAACCACAAGTCGCACATGTGCAAACATGGTAAAATGTTGTACCATTGTTGTGACATACTCACAAAGGTACAACATCATGACGTACATCAATAGTACAATAAGACTAGGGAACGTTATATTTTTAATGAATACAATGTCTAATGTAACCCCTGCAAATGGGGTTCCCAAAAGACTTCAGGAGCTTGCTTGAATGCTCCAAGCCTGAATGGTGTTTGGCATTTAAGCCATTTATCAGTGAGTGTTTTAGAACCTCTGGTACTGTCTCTTTAAGAGCTGCCTGCTTGCAGACATAATTAGTTTGTATGGGAGGACTGTGTGCTTCTCTGGTACCACTCGAGCTGCTGCCAATTCACTTCATTTTGCAGTCACTAGGAGTGCAAGGGAACCTATCTGAAAGATGTAACTGTTTGCCAGAAATTATTTAGAGTAATAATGAAATTACAGTTTGTCTAACCTGCTTTCTTTGCAGTCAGAACTGTGTCTGCCTAGTTCCCCATTCTGGTTTTGAACTGCTGAACTGGACCAATCAGTGTGGGAGTAAGCTAGCTCTAAAATGGTGCCTTGACGAATCAGAACTTGGACTCATAATCTGAGCCAGCCACAAGAGGATTGTATGGGCAGTGACTCTGGGAGATGAAGTTTAGACTTTGGCGCTTTTTGGACCAACAGGAGCAGTCTATTGTGGTGACAGCCAATCCAGTCAAGAACTGGGAGGAACTCAAAGGAAGTGCCTGGTTTTGTCTGTTGGAGTTTCAGTTGAGCTCTGGCAGTGAAGAAGGAAGAGCCCTGTGCTTTCAGTGTGCAGTTTTAGTCGGGAAAGCGTGTGTAAGGCCCAGAGTTCCGGTCTGCAGCGTGTAACTGCTTGTTAGGACTGAATCCGTCCTGTGAAGAGAATCAAAGGATATCTGAAGAGTAGAAACCAGGCTTACCCTGTAGAAGACTGGAGAAATTGCTGAATTGCACTCGGTCTGTCAGGAACTGAATCTGCTATGTGTTCTCCCGGGTATTGTGCAGTAATTGCATCCGGGATGAAGAAGCAGCCTGCCTGGTATAGTACTTTCTGTTTTACCATATAAATGTGTGAAGAGCTTGTGTACCTCAAGTGAATCCTGCTGCCATTAAAGGACTTTTGCCTGTTACTGTTCACCATATAAATGTGTGGAGGCTTGGTTAGCTCAAGTGAATCCTGCTGCCATTAAAGGACTTTTGCCTGTTGCAGTTTGCCATATAAATGTGTGAGGAGTCGTGGAGCTCAAGAGTAGCCCTGCTGACATTGAAGGACCCTATCTTGTTTGGAGGTCGTGAGTACTAATTCAGGTCAGCTCCTGTTGAATTGCCACATTGAATCCAAATGGAATCACTGTACTGCTGACTGTTTAAACTAATTTTCTTTTCTCTGTGGGAAAGGGCCCTACCAACTGCCACAGTTTGGACTAGCCACTAGGGCTTGGATACCCAGGGACAGTAACTGAGATGGATGGCCTGTGCACAGAGCCAAGGATAGATGAGTAAAGTGATAAGCTAATTAACCTGATTTCCCCCTGTCCTTGTTATATTCCCCCTAAATAAATCCGAGCTGCTTGTTTCAGCAAAGTTATACTGCCTGAGGTATTTGTCTATGTTAAAGTATTGTACTGTGATTGTTGCACTGTATCTTATTTTACAGGAGGTCCCAGTGCCTGAACCAGCCCTGGGAGTAAGTGTATACTGTGAAGGTAATTCTGATATATTGTGTGGGCCACTAGTGGGAAGAAAGGGGGGTTGCAGTGTCCCAGAGGGCTGTGACCAAGCAAGTTTAACTATTGCAAACCCTGACCTCTGGGTGGAGGCACCTGCCATTGGATCCAGGCCCCTCAACCTGTTAGTGGCAAATCAGGCAGGGGTAGTAGCCCCTGGGATAGCGCCATCTAGGGGTTACACTCATGCAGCTGCTCCCACGATCCTAAGGATTTGCTTCCTGTCCCTCTGAGCCGTGGCACCAGGCAGGCACCTTACCTCCCTATCCCCTTCCTCCACAACTTCTACCCCCTAATGATTGAGTCCCCCACCAGGAGTTGTTCCTTCCCCTGCAGGGTCTCATGCCATCCTCCTGTGTGTCTCCTTTATGGAGGTTCCCAGCATCCTCCTTGATCTCCACTGCAGGTGCCTCCATAGAGGAACCACTCTTCGTCAGAAGAGCATATGAATTGTGGAGAGGTACAACTGGAGGGATGCACCTCTGTTCCATCACCCTCTCCCTCCCTGAGCCCACCTTGGTCCAATTGCTTCTCTTTCTTGGTAACCTCTGAGGTAGCGGTGGTGGCCCTGGTGGTCCCTGGGTGGGGGAAGAGGTTTCATGAATCTTACCCAGGTCAGCCTGGAGAAGAGCAACCTCCTCCCTCAGACCAGAGAGGTGCCTGCAAATAGGGCAGCATCACAGCCTCCATAATGTCTCGGAACACTGCTGCCTCACAGCCACTGCACTGCACCACTCCCATCTTGACTTATTTTGTGTCCC
Organism: Neoceratodus forsteri; assembly: GCA_016271365.2. Classification (NCBI taxonomy): domain Eukaryota; kingdom Metazoa; phylum Chordata; order Ceratodontiformes; family Ceratodontidae; genus Neoceratodus; species Neoceratodus forsteri. The sequence continues at coordinate 763,085,639 of CM057453.1, forward strand.
CTCTCCTTTTGCTTTATACGTTTACTTGTTGCACATACTGCAATAGCTGCATTGCTGCTACTGTTACCATAACCCATCTCCGTTTCAGGGTCCCTTTAGCATTTGCACTCACAAGACCATTTACACAGTTGCATTCTCCCAGCCAGGGCAGTCACTACCCTGGGGGCAGTTTTGCTTGTACTTGTCTACTGTACCAGCAAGTGGCATCATGTGAAATAGCAAACTAGACTTTGATTTACTTCTGTGTAAGTGATAGTTGATCCAGCCATGTGGGTCTCCCTTTGGACATCACTCTAATAACCCTAATGGCCCAAAAAATTAAAAGCAGGCTCCCATGCGTGGTCCATCTTCATGGGACTTAGCCAACCTCAACCCTGGCCAGACCTCTTATCCTGACAACCATTACTACTTATCTTTGATTACCATGACAATTACCTAGGTGTTGCCTTTTTACACTTTCAGATACCTGTTCTCCTTTGGAGCATTTCAATAAAGATTTGCATTCATGCCGCTCCCTCACTTCCATACTGTGGGTCAGAGTGGATCTTTAAGGATCCTGGTGATGTCCTTTGAGAGGGGGCGTAACCCATAACTACTCCCTGGAGCTATTGGGCTGTTCAGACGGTTCTTCCCCTTGGGGCAGGACAGTGTTTTCATGTCTTCCCCATATGCTGTTCTCTGAGGTACCCCTCCCCATTTCAAGAGGGGGCAAGGAGAGAAAGGCTCCAGTTCTGGTCTCCTTTATTCAAGCAATATAAGCTTAATGGCTGGAATGTTGTATCCTCTCCTCTTGCAACTGCCTGACACTCAACTAGCCTTCCCTTCCTATAGTGTAAAGAGGGAAAGGCAGGGTCATAAATATTCATACCCAAGTTTCTCTGCTTCTGGCTGACCAAGGAACCTCACAAACTCCACACTCCCTGGGTGGGAATTTTTAAACCTGTGGATGCAGCACTTGTATCTTTATTTCTGACACATGCTGTGTCCACACAGATGTGTCCAGATGTCTGTGCCTTTTCACAGACATCTGGATGCATTTGCAATATTTCCTGCAGTTTACAAGAATTTTTGCCATAGCTGTGGGACTCGAATCTTTTTCTGACGCAAGTGCGGGTTCCATCTGGGAAGTTAGACCAACATTTTTGGCTTAACTTCCTTTGTAGATTTCTGCATCAGCATCTGAAAGATGGGCACGGGACTTTGAAAATGCCGCCCCCCCCCTTCACTGAGAACTACTAGGGAACAAGTCTCAGGATCAGGCTTAATCCTTCAAGTAGCTGTTCAGTTACAGTGTTTGTATGTCAGCAGTGGCTTGTTTTACTCTACCCACAGTAGTCCGAGTTTATGTTAGTCTCCTCTTGAGCCACTAATGCATCAAATGCATCAGTTGCATACATCCAAGATTGGCAATTGGAGGTACCTCTTTAGAACATCACTGCAGGTAGAAAAGGTAAAACAGAGTGGGGTGAGGTCCTTGTTCATGAGATGGGATCCAGCAAGCTCTGTCTATTGTGGGCAGAGTAAAACAAGCCACCACTGACATACAAAAGCTGCAAATGAACAGCTATGGGAAAAAGGCAGCATTTTTAGTAAAGTAGGGAAATGTCAAAAAATCTGTTCCAATGCATATTTACAGCAACGTTGGATCCGTGAAACTACTTACCATGACAACAGAATGGGCACAGCTCAGATCAAATCAAGTGAAAAGGGTACTGTGTGGGGAAAGAGACCAAAATTATAGGTAGTAGCTCTGCAAAAGCAGGTGTTAAAATATACATCGGTTTGAGAGGAAATCAATAAGGGGGAAAAGGTTGAAAAATGTGGGCTAGCATGCCATTACTACAGGGATATAGTCACATAAAAAACAGATAGAAATATGTCAAATTCTGTGAAAACCACCAAAACGGGACCCGGAAAATGCCAAGGGCTGTCTAGGGAATCCCAAACCCAGCCCACCTTTTGAAAAGCAGACTCAGCTGACCAGGTTGAATTCTCATTTTGTTTAGAGACTTTCTCCATTGGTTTTATGTCTACATTTATGTTTGATAAAGGTATGCCCTTACTTGTTTTATGTATCAGTCCCACATCAGTAGACTGTTATTCTGCCACTCCGTCAGTGTCACTGCGTGGCGTCTTTGACCTCCGCCTGCCGACGGCTTGTGCCACGTCAGCAGCTTGCTCCAGTTTTATTGCTGAAATACCTTTTGCTGCAGCACTCATTTCTCACTAAGCAGACATTGCCCATCAGCTGCGCTATCCTGGGAAATTACACTCTAACAAAGCGTCAAAGCAGGACATCACTGAAAATGAGATATTGCATCTCATCTGCGGTATCCTGACTAAATATACTGTACATAGATACATAGATACATAGACAGTGTCGGCAGATAAGGGCCTATGGCCCACCTAGTCTGCCCATTTGAGCTTGTAAGTTCAGTTTGTTTTCCTAGAAGTCTATTTCCCCTTACCCCTGACCTCTAGAATTCCTTTATGTCTATCCCATGCATTCTTAAATCCATGATTGTTTCAAGCTCCACCACTTCCTCTGGCAGGGTGTTCCACTTGTCCACCACCGTTCTGTGAAGAAATTCTTCTCATGTTTCCTCTGAATCGTCCTCCCTCCAACTTCACCCCATGCCCTCTAGTCCTGAAACATCTTTTTCGCTTAAAATAGTGTTTTCCTGCACCCTGTTCCTCCCTGTAAGATACTTGTATGTCTCTATCATATCCCTCTCTCCCTCCTCTCCTCCAGGAGTACATGTTCAGTTCCTTCAACCTGTCTTCATAGGACTTGTGATGCAACCCATGCACAATCTTTGTTGCCCTCCTCTGAACCTTCTCTACCCTGTCTATGTCCTTACGTGAGTATGGTCTCCCAGAACTGTACACTGTACTCCAGGTGGGGCCTCACTAGTGTCTTGTATAGCAAATTATGACCTCCCTTTTCCTGCTGGTGATGCCCCTGCCTATACATCCCAGCATCCTATTTGCTTTACCTGATGCCTTGTCACACTGTTTCCCTACCTTGAGGTCATCAGAGATGACAACCCCAAGATCCCTTTCCTGCTTGGTGCATGCTATATCCTCACCCCCCAACCACTGTATAGTACAAATGTGTACGAGCAAGTCCCGGTAGAACAGCAATACCAGCGGCAAACATTCAGCCTTGACAAATGCTTATTCTATTTTGTGAAAGACTGATATCTGGGTATCTTTCTGTGCCCAGAGCTTTCCTTTAGTTGTTGTCGGTGTTTGCCCTGGGCCAGGGAGTCTAGCTCTGTTGGTAAACTATAATTTCTCATTTCAAACATACTGATACCTTAGTTTTCATTAGTTTTCTTTCTTCCTTCTTTGTTTACAAACTGTCTATAATGAGCAACAGAACTTGTGTTTGTTATGTACTGTTCTCAGTATGTTCTCTGATGTGCCCATGTGTGCTAATGAACATTAAATACAAAAAAGATATAGAAGATATACAGGTTTGTTCCAGCAAGGGCAGCAAATCTCTAGTTACTAATGACATTTATATGAATACAGAGGGTTTCCCTTACAGTTTATATACAGCTGATGATTACTTTAGAACTGAATTAATATTTATTCTCTTGCAACACTTTTGCAAGTAAAGCATACAAAGCTAAGAAGACTAGGGACTGCAAGAGGAAGAAAGTGAAATGTCTGCAACTCTATAAGGGCATAAGATGAATGTTACGTTGTAGACGACACAGTTTCTAATAAAATAATGTACAGTATTACTGAAATTCATAAAACAAAAACAATTTAAATCATTGTGTAATCTATAGCTGACACATACAAACAGTAACAACAGAGCTAATTCATCACATGAGAACTGCATCACTAGGATCTATCCATGTTGATCAGATTCCAAGCTTTCATTTAAAAACAAAGTTCATATGCCTGACAGTTCAAATGTTACAGCTTCTGAAATCTAACTTCAAGCATTATAAAACAGCATAAAAGTTTCTTTTTAGAAATGGCCGGAAGATACTACTGGATGTTCTAAGAATAAACACATTCTGTTCTACTTTACTTATTTGATTAGTTCATTTATTTATTTAACATTTTTACCAAGAAGGGTCTACTAAGTGTGAAACAACTCATTTCCAGCCAGATGCATCTTGGTGGAGGGTGCACAGAACACCAAACAATCGAGCAGATAAGTACACCGGCTTGACCAAGGACATGACAGGTACAGGACCAGACCTGGGTGGTTTGGGTCTGGAGCAGGGCTTTCAGGGAAGAGGGGGAGAAATCAGAAGGGATTGTGAGGTTAGACCATAGATGAGGAAGTATATAATAGACCATGAACCGATCTACAAAGGTGTCCTGAGGGGCAGCAAAAGGCAAGAACAGCAGAGAGGAGGGAGTGCCAGACAGTAGTGAATTGAGGAAGCAAGGATGAGAACCAAACCAGAACTCTTGACATGAGGAAGCACAACAAAGCTTACTTATTTGTTTGTTTTACGTATTTAAATGTTGTGAACAGGAGGCACACAGATCTGGAGCTCATTTACAGGTGTGACCTGAGGAGACGGTACTGATGGAGAATAAAGCAAACAATGATGACATCAGTGAAATTCATGTACAAAAACAGCAGTGCAACATACACACTTTAAATCTTCACAGAGTTGTAAAAGATGCAGTTTACAGATGTTGCAGAGGTAACCTGTGTTGAATCAATATGAAGCAGTACAGTAGTACCAGAGTGCAGGGTACCAGAATGTGCCATGATATGACTAGCTGCAGGTTAATAAGTTTGAGACATATACCAGCAAAAGAGGTTTGAAAGATTGGAGTGAGGATGAGCACCAGATAGGGAGAAGGGATTATTCCACTGGGTATGTTGGGAGGAAGCTTGCTATGGGTGGCATTACTATAGACAGAGAAGTTGAAATGACTGTCTAGCTGAAAACACCCAGGTGTTTAAATATAACCCAGTCACTCTAGGGAACGATCATATTTTAATAAAGTTAATTTTTTTTGGGGGAGTAGATTCAGTTCTAAAACTACTGTGGACTCAGGGTTGTGTAACACTCAGGCTTCCTTTCACACTTCTATAGCAGCAAAGTACAGTAACAAAGTTAATTGTCTACAGTTTAAAATTACTGTATGGTAAAGTAGTGGAACAATGTTATTTACAGCTCTATTTCTTTTACAAATGGGGCAGATTGTTAGTATAAATAGCCAGCCCATATTATACACATCAATGTACTGTAACACTTATTCTGGCTGTCCCTCAGTAACACATACAGCCCGTAGTTACAGACTTAAGAAATAGAAGCACTTAATTAAGCACAGTCTCTGAATGCTGGTGCACCTAATTCTCAGTCCTCCCAATGAGCCCCTCTTAGTTTGACTGTGGACCCTGATGAGGGTCCCAAACACTCCTGACCTTCACATGTTGTGCACCTTAGAGCCCATCTTGCTCATGGGACCAGAAGGACTTTAGGCTGCTGGACTAGGACCCCAGACAGATGGGTGCTGCTTACAGTTGAGGTTAGGGCCCCTAGGCAGATGACCTTTCCCCAGTTACATACCAGACACAAGATCCTGCTGAATGATGGGGATGATGTAGTTCCACATTTTCAGCCATTCTTGCATGTTGGATCCTTCCACCCAACTAAAGTGGGGCCCTGTCAGTGCCAAAGAGGTTGTGTTCTGTTAATCTGATTCCAGGATTTCCCTAGCAAACTAGACTGCACCCACTCCTCCCTTCACACCTTTCCCGTTTCCCCTGAAGAACTAACAAGACCTACAAGGACCTACAGTACTGAGGAACCCCTTGATGTATCATCCTCACTTTACCTTCTCCTGAAATACAGGCCAAGCTCCTTCTTTCATACTCTGATGTGGTTACATGGCACAGGAGCTGGCTCTGGACTCAAAATTAACCCCTTGGCAGACATATAGCAGAGGCAGAACAGATGAAACAGTACCCCTAGGGGCAGCAGGCTGCATGGAGGAGGAGACAAGCAACCTCCAATTTAGGCCATTCAGAGTCATGGAGACCGGGGCACTTTCAGGATTCCAGACAGATGCTGCTCAGTGCCAAGGGTCATGATACAGTCGTTTCAGTGTTCAGGAGTAAGCCAGTTCCTGCTGAACCAATGTTAGATGTTGTTGAAGTTACACTGGAGCTTCGCTGGTAAGTCAGGTGAAAAGGGCCAAATGCGAATGGCACTATTTCCTCCATATACATACATATGACTGTATGAGGAGCTATAGGTTTAGGGCAAGTCATTCAGGAAAATTGGGAATATTTTAGGAAGTGGATGAGCCTTGCAAAACCCTGTGCTTGATAGGGAGGAGAGAGCACATGTCCTACAAGTACAGACTGGGACCTGTCACTCAGATAGAGCTGAACCATTTAACTGCAAGGTTAGGTAGTCTGCCTAAATAAGCCTGTTCAGTAGGGGAGGATGGGCAACAGCATTAATAGTTTTGCAATGTCAATAATGATATCAACAAAGATAAAAGAGGTGATGTCACCCTATTTATCCCTTTAGGCGAAGTCAGTGAATGGCAGCAGGGATTTTGCAGTAGAATGGGATTTTATAAATCCAGACTGGTAAGGACAGAAAAAATGCAGGAGAGGCAAGAAAAGGGGTGAGCTGGAAGACTGTTAGGTGCTCTTGGAACTTGGCTAAAGTGAGGAAGAGAGATAGGGCAGCAGTTGTCTGGAACAGAAGAGTCATCATCTTTGTTTAGGAGGATGACCTCAGACTTCTTCCAGGCTCCAGGGAGAGTGCCAATGAGGAATCAGAGATTAAGAAGGTCAGAAATAGGGAGGCTATGACAGGGACAGAGAGATAAAAAAGCTGGTATCAAGCCTGTCTGAGCTATTGACTGTAAAGGGCTTAAGGAAATAAGCGTTTGAAAGAATAACAGAAGGTGTTGGGGGGACAAGGAGGTATGAAGTCTGAGAGTGGAAAAGAAGGAGGAAGGAGAAATGGGTAGAAGTGAGTGGCAGGAGGAGAAGAAATGCTTAAAGGAAAAGGACCAGTTGGGAGGAAAGGAGAAGGACCAGAAGGACAAGGAGGATGCAGTAAAGGGAGCTGAGGGTTTAGACCTAGGGGAGCATGGACAAGCAAGGAGGGGCTGAACAGAGACGAGAAGGAAGGGAGGATGCGCCAGGCTAGTTTGGCAGATGGGGGGAGGACCAGTCGCGAGCAGTAACGGGGTAGCAGGTACAGAAGGATACTCAGGAGGACAAGAGGCATAAGATCGGAGGGGAAGGGGTGTCAGGGTAAATAAGGAGGGGATGGCAGGTGGCACCCAGATAGGGGGAGGAGCAAGGAGCCGGCTGGAGGGAGGGGCCGGTAGAAATGATAACGGACATGGAAGGGGGGGGAATGGAGGAAAAGGGGCAGTCAGAGTGCTTCTGTTGGGTGATTCCATGATTAGGGGAATCAAATGGGATAGGGAGGGAGAAGTCTGCCCGGTTAGAACAAAATGCTTCCCTGGACTAACAGTGCACAGGGCCAAGTGTGGTATATCAGCTGACAAAGGATTGTGGAGATTCCCGGACATACTGGTCCACCTGGGTACCAGTGACATTGAGGGAAATAGTGAGCTAGAGATACAGGCAAGGTTTAGGGAGCTTTCCAGGGTCTGTCATGATATAGGATGCACAGTTTCCTTCTCGGAAATCCTGCCAGTGCCAAGGGCTAGTGGGGAACACGAGGAAAATTAGGGTGATAAACCAGTGGCTCAGGGAGTGGTGTGGGGCCAGAGGGTATGGGTTGATTGGGGATTGGGGGGGGGCCTGTGAGGATAAGGAGCTATATGCTAGAGATAGGCTCCATCTCAATTCGGAGGGGAAGGAAATCCTTAAGTTGAAAATGGAGGGGTTCATTGGTGAAAGGTAGGGTTTAAACTTGTGAAGGGGGGAGGGATGGGAGAAAAGGCTGTTGAGGGGGGTCTGATAAAGGAGGGACTCTGTCTCCACCCCCCGGGGAGCTGGAGGAATTCAGGAAAAGGCCAACTAGTAAGGTGCGGACCAGGGGAAGACAGAATCCCCACGGGAACACGAGCGAGGAAATGGAAGTATAGGGAAAGGGTGGAAGGTAGTCCTGCTAAATGCCAGGAGCTTGGCCAATAAAATGCCTGAGCTCCAGGTGATGCTAACTGAGGGAGAAGTGGATGTGGCAGTGGTCATTGAGACCTGGGCCACTGCAGGGCACGACTGGGACCTGAACCTGGAGGGATACACCATGTTCAGGAAGGACAAGGAGGAGGGGTAGCAATAATAGTCAAAAACTGCATTGCCACAGGAGGAGTGGAGGACGCAGAGGGAACTGTGGAGGTGATCTGGGTCACCTTGATAACAAGGGGGGGCAAGAGAGTAAAAATAGGAGTGGTGTATAGACCCCTGCACTGGCGGAGGAGCTGGAGGAGAGTCTGGTGACAGATGTTCGGAGACATTGCAAATTGGGAAGGGGAAGGGTGGTGGTGTTGAGGGACTTACACATGCCAGAAACAGACTGGGAGACTATGACATCCTCGGTGGCCAGGGAACAGAGGTTAATGGATGTCTTTCAGGACGTGTTCCTAACTCAGTAGGTGGGGGAACTGACCAGGGAGGACCGGATACTGGATGTGGTCCTGGTAGACAGTGACCAGATTGGGGGCCTGGAGGTAAGGGACCCATTGGCGGGAGCGACCATGCCACGGTCTGGTTCCTGCCTGAACCTAGGAGGGGTAGAAGGCTGCACAAAGACGGAGGTAACTGACTTCAGGGGGGTGGATTTCAAGGAAATGGGAAGGATCCTTAAGGAGCACTTGGATGGGATTGGGCCAGACATGGACGCTGACAGTAGGTGGGAAATCATCAGAAGTGGGGGTGTAGGATGCTACCAGCACCTGCGCAAGAGTAAGAGAAAATGGGGTGGGCCGAAAACCCTGCTGGTGGACCAGGGAGGTTCAAGAGGTGGTGAGGGGAAAGAAGGTGGCCTATAGGCAATTCAAGTGCTCAAGGAGTGAAAGAGACCAAGGGGAGTACGAGCTGATGGCCAGAAGGGCCATTAGGGTGGTGAGGGTGGCTAAGGCAAGGAAGGAGCAGAACCTGAACAGGGAAATTAGGAGAGGGAACAAGGGTTCTTTAGATAGAGTGGGGAAAAATGAAGGGTGAAGGGCAGATTAGCAAGATTAAACAGGAGGGATGGGCACAAGACCTGGGGAGCAGGCAGAGGTACTAAATGAGTACTTCACCTCAGTTTTACCAAGGAAAATGGGGGGCTGCATCATACATGGGAGGAGATGGTGAAACTGAGGAGAGGAGGGACCCTTACTGATCGGCGGGTCTGGGGAGGCATCACTGGTGGGTGGGGGAAGGCAAAGCAGGGGGACAAGGTAGCAGAGGTGGAAATCATGGAGCAGAGAGAGAGTGAGGAAGCCCTCAGGTACCTTAAGATGGAGAAAGCACCAGGGCCAGATGAATTACATCCCAGAGTGCTGAAGGAACTGGAGATGTCCTGGCGAAACCCTGGTGGAGCTCTTTAGCATCTCTCTGAGGACAGGGTGGGTGCTCCAGGCCCGGAAGGTGGCCCATATAGTGCCTGTCCATAAGAGGGGAACAAGGGAGGTGGCAGGGAACTACAGGCCCGTCAGCCTGACATCGGTGGTGGACAAGGTGATGGAGGGCATTGTCAAGGAGAGACTGGAGGGGGCCTGGAAAAGTTGGTGTGCCTGGATGATAGACAGCATGGATTCATCCCGGGGAAATTGTGTCAGACAAACCTCATGGAGTTCTATGACTGGGTGACAAGTGCCTTGGACCTGGGTAGTCCAGTGGACGTCCTCTTTCTTGACTTCAGCAAGGTGTTTGACTCTGTTCCTCATGGGGGCCTGTTGGATAATCTGGGAGAAATGGGGGTTGGGAACCAGATGATCAGATGGATAGGCAGTTGGCTCCAGAACCGGACCCAGAGGGTCATGGTTGGCGGGATAGTCTCATCCTTAAGGAGGGTCATTAGTGGAGTCCCTCAAGGATCGGTCCTTGGGTCCCTCCTGTTCAACGCCTACGTCTCTGACATAAGGAAGGGTATCAGGAGTGAGATGAGTCTCTTTGCAGATGACTCAAAACTGGGGGTTGTGGTGGATGGGGAGGAGGGCAAAATGGCCCTACAGAGGGACCTGGAGGCTCTGGAAGGGTGGTCTAGAAAGCGGAAGCTGAGGTTCATTGCAGGGTAATGCAAGGTACTGCACCTGGGAGCCAGAAACCCGGGGCCAAGTGTACACCCTTGGTGGGGGGTAATGCTATAAGTCTCAATGGCAGAGAGGGACCTGGTGGTGGTGGTGGTGGTGGTGGATGTCAAGATGAACAACTCGGGAGACCTGTAGGAGGGCAGCGGCAAAGGCCAACAGGATGCTTGGATGCATCGCTAGAGGGCTCACCTCCAGAGGGAGGGAAGTGATACTCCCACTGTATAACTGCTTGGTGAGGCCGCACCTCGAGTACTGCGTGCAGTTTTGGAGGCCACATTTAAAGAGGGACTTTGAACCCCTGGAGAGGGTCCAGAGGAGGGCAACCAAAATGATTTGGGGGTTGGGGATAGGCCCTATGGGAAGAGGCTCGAAGAGCTAAATATGTACACATTGGAAGAGAGAAGGGACTGGGGACATGATAGAGGTCTTCAGGTACACAAAGGGATAAATAGGGAGAAGCAGTCAGGGTGCTCAAGGAAGGGGGCAACTAGAGGCATATGGTGGAACCTGGAGGGAGAGATTCAGGGAAGAAAGGAGGAAGTGCTACTTCACTGAGAGGGTGGTGGAGCCATGGAATGCACTGCCCGGGGGTTAGTGGAGGCAGAAACAGTGGAGAGGTTCAAGAGAGGGTTGGACAGGTGCAGGGGAAAGGGTTCTAGAAGCAAAAATCAGTGCAGCAAGAATATCCGGAACTGGGAAGGGAGAAGCCAGAGAGGGAGAGGGGGGCAGCAAGGTCAGCTCCCAGGGTGGGGGCTGACCAAACGAGCAGACATGAAAGACCATTAAGCCTATTCTGCTGGCATTTTAGTATGTTAATATGTTAGCTACCTTGTAAGGGAGGCTCACCTTGTTGGAGTGTAGGGTTGGGAGACTTAGTGGGAGGATTGCAATGGGGTGTACAACCTACAGAATTTTGACAGGTAGGTAATATTATCTTGTATATATGAAGTAAATTACTTGAGTTCGCCAGCCTGTAAGCCATGGTGCCATCCTTTCAGAGCTGTTTATAGGTATCAAAGTCCACTGGTCAGTCAGTAGTCTTATGTAAATGACAGGCAGAGTCTCTGCCCTGAAGGCATGAGACCAGCAACCATCCAAGGGAGAGAGAAGCCTTTAACATAAGCCTTCTAAGGGAGTGTGCTTGTTACAGAGTGCAGAGAATAGTTTGCTGGAAGTTTAATAGGGCATCATCTATATAAACAAATGAAGAGAGGAAGGATCAGTCAGTGGCTTAGAGGTCAGCCAGTACGACAAATGAATCTAGACAGTTAAAGGACTAATGCAAAAAGGAACTTCAGTGGTTTAGGTTAGCGTAGCCTGCACATACAGTAAACCATATGATGGTCATTGAACGTATCAATGAGGGTGACTGCTTAAATGATGTGGGGAGGGGGGGTGGTAGGGGAAGGAGAGAACCCAGTCTATGAGGGAGTGGTTTGGGGAAGAGGGGTTGAGTGGGTAGGCTCACAGATATGCTGCATTAAGTGGAGTTCCTGGATCTGCTGTATGTGTTTCTTTACGGTAGAGGTGGACTAATTTTGGTTGAAATCACCCATAACTAGGAGTTCACCATCGCTAGTAGACAGAAGAGAGAAGGTCAAGGTTGGTGTCTGGTTTAGATACAGGACAGAAACAGAGGCAGCATAGCGCAGTGGTTTAAGGCTCTGAGCTACAAACTTGGAGACCTGGGTTTGAATCCCACAGCCCTTACTTGCATATTGTGTGACCCGGAGCAAGTCACTTAACTTCCTTGTGCTCCTGGGTCACACCTGTAAACAAGTTTCAGCTTAGTGTGTCTCTCCTGGTAAAACAAACAGTCATATACTGCCACATTTTTACCAACCCCTTGCTCCCCCAGCTTTGGCCCTACCTCAACTCCACTCCTGAACTCCCCCAATATGCTCCACTTCCACATTCCTGTATTGTTGCATTCACAGTCCCATGCTGCACCACTGCCAGTCTTGAATTGTTGCAGTGATTGCCACAAGAACACACACACACACACACACACACATATATATACAAAGACTGTTCTGGTACTAAGTGATGTAATGGTCCAGAGTGTGTGTGTGTGTGTGTGTGTGTGTGTGTGTGTGTATAACACTAACTAGTATGCTTCTACACTGCTGCCTACCTAGCAAGTTTCCACATACGCTATGTTTCTATATTATTGAACAAATGAAATATTACAGTATAATACATCAAGCTATAAACCCATCTACTTACCAGCTGTTACTGTTCAAACTGCATTAGATCAGCCATGCCACAACAGAAAAAAAAACTACCTCTGATTTATTTTCAGGGGGTGGTTCGATCAAGGCAATCAAAATTCTTGAATCCCACCTCCATATACAGTAGCTCCCTGTCATCTTCCCAGGAACTCTGTGTGGTGTACTTTGCCACCCACTCTCCCTCACCAATGTATCATGCCCTGGTGTCCAGTGTCACCACCATATTCAGTCACTCCCTGATGTCCAGTGTAACCTCCCCCCTTTATTCATCCCTTTCATGTACTTAGTGTTGTCTAGTGTAATAAGCATTCTCCCTGTCCTTTTTAAGTACTTCTTGGTATATATCCACCTCCTTCTCCCTGTCCCTTCATGTGCTTGGTGTAGACAATTAGGAAGAACTTGAAAGGGACATGGGGAGAGGATATTGGACGGACACCAAGGAGTATATGGAAAAGAAAAGGAGGAGTTAATACATGCAACACTAGGGATTATTTAAATGGGACTGGTAAGGGAGTCACTTGATGTGCCCAGCGTGAATGGTAGCTTTACTCTCAGCTCTATGACAGGCCTTTTAAATGTGGCTTTTTAAGTATTTCGTGCCTATTTTTCAGCTGTCAGTGTTTCCAACCTGCCAATTAATAGTCTCTAGCTTCAAATTTTTAAGTGCAACGATGATAGACGTTGGGGAGCAAGAATTAATGGAGATGGCACACGGACCAGGTGCCCCACCAATATCGCCTCACCCCCAAGCCACAAAGTGACATAAGTCGGACTCACTGCTGAACTCCCCTACCAAGCCTGCATTGGCAGAATCAGTCTCTGACAAAACTGATACATTTTTCTCAGAGTTGGCTATGATAAAAATGGCACTAATGGATGTAGCAGTATATTTAAAAGCCTTTAGACCTGCACTGGAGTCCCTAACCCACAGAATGAGTGACAATGAGGCACAGGTTAACTCTGTGGAAGATAAGATGACACAAAACACATAAGCAATGTCAGTGGCTCAGCAGGTAGCACACTCGCCTCTGAGGCTGGGAGAACAGAAGGCTATGGGTTCTGTTCCCCACACCAGGCACTTGGGTTAATATCCCAATACTGACACTGTAGTGCAGCATGAGAGGGGTGCTGCACTCCTGAGGTGCCGTCTTTCGGATAAGACGTTAAACTGAGGTCCCATCTGCCTGTTCTGGCGGTAGTTCCGGTGGATGTTAAAGATTCCCATGGCACCTCACAAAAGAGTGGGGAATTTCCTGGTGGCCTGGACAAATTTCCTCATTCACTAAAAAAATACCACCAACAGCTTAACCTGGTTCAGGGTCAGTTGGCATTCATCTGTATCCCTCCTCCCTCAAGGTCGTGCCTGAAAATAGGCTAGTGAACTTACCGTCAACAAAATCTAAATAAAAAAATAAATAAATTATTCCTGATAGCTGACATATGAAAAGTGATTAGCAAATTAGAAGATCATATTGAAGACCAGGAGAGCCACAGCAGGATCAGTTTGGTTATTGTAGGCATCCCTAAAGAGATGTTAGGGTTAAGCCAAATATGCCCACTTTGTCCAGAAGCTCTTCAAACCACAGCTGGACCCCTGTACAATGCATGGAGTAAATAATTGAGAGGGCCCACAGATCTCTCAGGCCCAGCTTCCACCTGACAGGAAGCCACGAGCTATCATCCTACGGTGCCTAAAATTTCAGGATAAAGTTCATATTCAAACCCTGGCACGAAACAAGGGCACCATTTATTTGGGAAGGACATATGTTCCATATATTTAGTGGTGTAACCCTTGTTCTAGGGATAGATAGCTACCTAAAAATATTAAGACCACCTGCATGTGGCACAAATCAAATTTAAAATGTTGTATTGGCCTGATTTGTTAACACAACAAAGCAAGGTACCCATGAGTTCTCCAGTGCCACAAGTGCCAAGAACAAACTACTGAAGCTCTTTCCTGTAGCATTCTCCTTCAACCAAAGTGGCCAACTTATCACTATGGGCTCAAAGGAAAGCCCCCAAAAGAAAACGTGACTGTTTTCCTTGACTGAGAGGTAATTGCTATAGAAACATAGACTTTGACGGCAGATAAGGACTGCTTGGCCCACCTAGACTGCCCATTTCCCTACCTACAGGATAGGCCGCAGATCCTAGTTAACCAACAGCCTATTTCTTCCTACCCCCCACAAGAATTGCCTTATGTCTGTCCCATGCATTCTTGAATTCTCCCACAGTTTTAGACCCCACAACCTCCTCAGGAAGGCTGTTCCATGCATCCACTACCCTCTCTGTGAAATAATACTTCTCACATTGCCCCTGAACCCCCTCCCCCTCATCTTTAAATTGTGTCCCTTTGTTCTTGCACATCTCTTTTCTGAAAGATGTGACCCTCTTGGACTTTGTTGATTCCACTGAGGTACTTAAAAGTTTCTATCCTGTCCCCCCTCTCCCTTCTTTCCACATATTAAGCTCCTTTAGTCTCTACTCATACGGCTTCTCTTGCAGACCCTGCACCATTTTAGTTGCCCTCCTCTGGACTGCCTCTATCCTGTCTATGTCCTTGCGGAGATGAGGTCTCCAGGACTGGACGCAGTACTCCAAATGGGGTCTCACCAACTGTCTGTACAGAGGGATAACAACTTCCTGTTTTCTGCTGATGATGCCTCTCCCTGTGCATCCCAGTATACCCGCAGCCCTCCCTACTGCCTTCTCACATTGCTTGCTAACCTTAAGGTCATCTGATATGATTACCCCCAGGTCCCTTTCCTTTTTTGTTGTTGTTACTACCTCCCTCCCCAGTGTGTATTCTTCCCCTGAGTACTTGTTTCCCAGGTGCATTATTTTGCACTTCTTTGCATTGAATCCTAGCTGCCATACTTCTGACCATTCCTCCAACCTTGCCAAGTCCCTTCTCATCCTTTCCACGCCTCCTTGTATATCAACCCTGTTGCAGATCTTTGTGTCATCTGCAAAGAGGCATACTTTTCCTTCCAGTCCCTCTGCAATGTCACTTATGAAGACAATAAAAAGGACTGGACCCAATACTGAACCCTGCGGTACCCCACTAGTAACCCCTCTTTCTTCAAAGTGGACTTCATTTGCAATTACCTTCTGCGTCCTGTTGTCCAGCCAATGTTTTACCCAGGCCACCACCCTGGGGCCCACTCCCAGGCTGGTTAATCTGACTATTAATCTTTTGTGTGGGACTGTGTCAAATGCCTTGCTAAAGTCTAGGTAGGCCATATCCACAGCCCCTCCCTGGTCTACTACTTTGGTCACCCAGTCAAAGAAATCTATTAGATTCGTCTGACATGACCTTCCCTCTGTGAACCCATGCTGCCTTGGGTTCTGTGCCCCACTGGCCTCTAGGTACTCAACTATTCTTTCCTTCAGAAGTGACTCCATCACTTTCCCTACCACAGTGGTCAAACTGTCTTGGTAACACTTTTGTGAAGTGGAATCGCATCTGCCTTCCTCTAGTCCTCGGGTACCACACCATCCTCCCATGATTTATTAAAAAGTGTAGCCAGTGGTTTCACTAGTTCCCCCCTTAATTCTTTTAGAATTCTGGGGTGAATTCTATCAAGCCCCATTGCTTTGTCCACCTTCAGTTTTCGGAGTTCTTGCAGAACCCTTTCTTCTGTGAAAGGACTGGGATTGACCCCCCCCCATCAAGAGTGCTTCTGCTAATTGGATTAGGCACTTCCCCCTCCTCTTTTGTGAATACTGAGCAGAAATATTCATTCAGTATCCCTACTTTTCACTGTCCTCTGCCCACCCCTGCTCATTTTATTCAGCCTCACTATCCTCACTTTGTCTTTCCAAGCTCACTGATGTACCTATAAAAGGTTTTATCCCCTTCTTAACCGAGTTGGCTGTCTTTTCCTCAGTTTGGGCCTTTGCTACTCTGACTTCCCTCCCTATGTTAGCCTATGTTTGGGTGTCATTGTGTTTTCTGCCCTGTATTTTCTGTGATCTGACAGTTGAGGGAAGAGGATACACTGCTTGATGTGGAACTATCTTGTTACACTACCCTCACTGACTTTAGAAGGCTTCAAAATACCCCCCGCATGAACTGGGCACTAGGATTGCTATTATATAAATTTCAACCTTACTTCTGGAACCTCTGCATAGCTGTAAAGCTCTGACAGCTGTCACTTGAGCTGTCATCCCACCACCAGCCAACCTGCTCCAAACCATGCCTACCAGCCTCTGATTGGTGTTTACCACGACACAAATGGACACACCTCAGCATCAGTGCTCCTCATCATCAGATTAAGTTGTACTCTTGCACATTCAAGCAGAATCTGCCAGTGCTGAAACTCCAAGTGGCCACCAGTAGAGGTTCCTTCTTTTTACTTCCAAAGCCTGGCCTTGTCACTGCATTATGAATAACAACCTCCTCTGAAACAGCTACAGCCATCACATGCTGCTAGACACAGAAGACCCACTCGACGAGTGTGCTGCAGGCAGCCTACAAAACTTCTAGCACAGTCTTTATAATGTCCTTTTTACGTTCGCATGCGCACATGCGCAAGGAACATCTTGGGAGAATGGAACACTTTGGAGGTGTGCCCCTCCTCTGCAATCCCCTGCTCCATTGAGCAGGCGTGGCGGTCCTGCACCAATCGGACGTGGTGCTGTGTATGACAGCGGTGGTCTTCTCTTCAAAGAAAACCACCGCTGTGTGCTTGCACCGCATCACGCCGCCCCCCCAATCTTTGCTGCCACGCTGGAAGCCCACCCCAGCGTGGCAAACATCCGTCATCTGCCGGCCAGGGGTGCCCAATCCCGTCGGCTCCGGCCCCCAGCCATCCTTCTGCCATGCTGGGAGCCCACCCCAGCGTGGCAAGCGTCCCACGTCGTCTGCCGACGGGGTGCCCAATCCCGTCCAGCTCCGGCCCCCAGCCATCCTTCTGCCACGCTGGGAGCCCATCCCAGCGTGGCAAACGTCCCACGCCGTTTTTTTTTTAAAACCTGTAAATTAAAAACGGTCCCACGGCGCTTCTCCCAGCCCCTCCCACAACCCGCACCCACCCACCTACTGCACCCTGCCTCCCCACCCCCTCGCCCCATACTTACTTCTGGAGCTCGGCACATCGATCTTTGGTGGACCGGGAACATGTCTGCACTCTTCAAAGCCGACCACGAACTGAGGAAATGCCGTTAAGCTATATAATGGGCTAGATAGGGGTTTTTCAACTTTATTGCATATCTCAGGCATTTTTTGGAATTTTTGCACCAAATTTTCAACATGGGGTTTTTGGGACCCCTTCTCATGAATGATGTCACTGTCATGGCGTTATTCGAGCCCAAAGGGTGATTTCGCAGTCACTGTGTGAAATCACCCTTTGGGGCTGAATAACGCCATGACAGTGACATCACTCATGAGAAGGGGTCCCAAAACCCCATGTTGAAAATTTGGTGCAAAATTCCAAAATGACTGTTTTACGAGCATATTGCTATGCAGTTCCTACGTACGAGGCTCGTAAGTTTATGAATTTTCAATATTTTCACTCCAGATTTTCAACATTGCCATTTTACCACACCTCCTTATGAGCAGTACAGCTGTCATTTTTCACATCCTGCCCAAAACGTGTTTCCGTCCATGTAGCGCACAATGGCGCAGTCGGTGTGCGAAATCAATGTATGGGACACATTAAGAAAGTCACAGTGACACCGTTCATTAGCAGAGGTCTTAAAATGGCTATGTTGAAAATTTGGTGAAAAAATTCCTAAAAATGACTGTTTTAAGAGCGTGTGTTATGCAGTTCCTACGCATGCTCGTAAGTTTGCGAATTTGAAATATTTTCACTCCAGATTTTCAACATTGCCATTTTACCACACCTCCTTGTGAGCAGTACAGCTGTCATTTTCACATCCTGCCAAAAACGTGTTTCACCATGTAGCGCACAATGGCTCAGAGTCGGTAAATCAATGTATGGGACACATTAAGAAAATCACAGTGACACTGTTCATGAGCAGAGGTCTTAAATGGCTATGTTGAAAATTTGGTGAAAAATTCCTAAAAATGACTGTTTTACTAAGCGCATGCTATGCGCAGTTCCTACGCACGCTTGTAAGTTCGCGAATTTTCAATATTTGCACTCCAGTGACTTCCAAATACCTAAACAGCACATAGAAGCAAGCAACATTCGGCATTGACAAATGCTTGTACTTCTTTGTCACTGATTTTTAAGCCATGTCCAAGTGCCAAATACCACCGCAAATACCTGCAAGCGTAATGTCAGCATTGACAGATGCTTGTTTATATAGACATTGCCTCCCTTCTCAAACTTCCTTTTTATTTCTTTGAACTTTGGGCACTCCCAACTAATTGGTGCCTTCCTAAGTGTGAAACCCTCGAACTTGTCTTGATCTGTAAGTGGGACCAGCATTATGGTAATTTATTTAGTTTTGTTTACTGGGTGGGTGCACTAGCTATAGCAATGACTATTTTCAGGCGCGACCCGGGAGGGTACAGTACAACAATGCAGGGGAAAACATTTCAATACAGGTACAGAAAAAAGTTTTAAAAATAGTTATACAAAGCAGTTAGTGAATGTAATACCAGTGTAGAGAAAATATGAATAAAACAAATCTATACTACAATATGCTTTAAGGAAAAAAAAAAGAAACATGAACATATTGACATTAGTGCTAATTAGGGAATGAATATAGTACAAGGGGAATGATACTAGAATGTGAGAGAAGCAAGAATCAAGAAGAGAGGGTTGGGAGTGAGAGTAAGGTGGGGGGAGGGACAGATAGGAAGGATAAGTGCTTAGCATACAGTTGATCAGAATCATTAATCTCATGGAAGAGGAGGCTGGGAAATAAAAGGAGCTATGGAGATTTGAAGCAGGAGCACTTGTGAGCCAAGTCAAGATAGTTTTGCAGCCCTTTTTTAAAAGATGCATGAGATGGTGAAAGGCGCAAAGCTAGTGGAAGGGAGTTCCAGTATTTGGGGTGGCATGACAGGTGAAAGCACTAGCACCTTTAGTGGTTTTGTGTCGAGGGATGAAGACAAGGGCCTGGTCAGCAGACCTCAGCCCATAGCAAGGAGTCAGATTTTGGAAAAGTTCTGCAAGGGATGCAGGTATTTGTAGGCGGACAGTGTTATCAATGACAGATCCATATGCATGAAGCCTTAATTCATTAAGAGGAAGCCATCCTAGGTCTGAATAGAGGAGACAGTGATGTTTCAGATGGTGTGAGGAGGATGCATAGCAACATATATTGTTATATGTGATGTCCCATTTTCTAAGGATCGATTTGCATGCAGAGGCATAAGTTGCAGAACCATAGGTAAGGGATGGGAGTAGTATGCCACGGGATATGGCAAGCCTAGCTGAGGGAGTGAGCACATAGATGGTTCGATAGGCTATTCCAAGTTTGGAGTTGATCAGTTTGCAGGTCTGATTGATGTGTAAGTCAAAGTTAAGTTGACGGATCAAGGGTGAGGCCCAGATATTTGAAAGAATTTACCACCCCAACTAGTGAGCCATTTAACGAGATGACTTTAAAGTTATGATGTGCATGTTTGAGTTTAGCACTTGATCCAAAGAGCATAGCTTGGGTTTTGGACTCATTTAAAACAAGTTTGTGAGTAGATAGCCACCCCTGAATTAGATGAAAGTCAAGAGAGAGAAGTTTGTTTATGTCTTCTATTCTTTTTGCACTAGCGTACAGAACAATATCTGCATATAGCAAGGAGGTTGACCTGCATAGGTCGGTGGAGATGTTATTAATGAAAAGGGAGAAAAGTAGGGGCCCAAGGATAGAGCCTTATGGAACCCCGATGTTTATAGTGGTCTTGTCCGAGAGAGTGGCGTTGTATTTCACAGTTTGAGTCCTATCAGATAGGTAGTTCCCAAACCACCTTACAACGTTATTTGAGAAACCTAGTGTTCCAAGGGTGGTGAGGAGGATGGCATGAACGACAAGGTCAAATGCCTTGGTCATATCTATGAAAATTGCCCCAGTGAGTAGACCGGAGTCCATAGCCACTAGTGAGTCTGACGTGAATTTGAGAAGGGCAGTAGAGGTACTATGGCTTTTATGAAAACCGTGTGGGCACAGGAAAGTAGATTGTGTTTGAAGGATATCAATTATCTGGGCAGCTACCAGCTTCTCAAGAATTTTATTTAGAACAGACAGCATGACAATGGGCCTATAGTTTGAGGGATCTTTATGATCACCTTTTGAAGACAGGGGTCATCCTAGCTGTTTTCCATATCTCAGGGATGTAGCTCTGACACAGGAGATCGTGAAAATCTTGGCTAGGGAGCAGCAATGAAAGGAGCTGCGATCTTAAGGAGCTTTGGTTCTAGATTGTCAGAGCCAGCTGCTGTGCATTCCTGGATATTATTTAGTAGTTTAAGCACTTCACTTTTATTGACTGATTTGAAGAAGTAAGGACCATTTACATTTTGCCGGTTTCATACGACAGGTTGGGGAGGGAAAGAGGAGGTGTAATTAGTTAAGTATGAGAATTTGTTGTTGAAGAAGTTGGCAGTGGTTCTGGGATTGTTACAGTGTACCCCATCAAGTGACATGTCATTAGGGGTGGATGCTAGACTGGAACCAAGGAAAGATTTAATATGGGTCCAGAATTTTTTGGGGTCACCATATGAGTTTGCAGTAGGAGCTCTTGGCTTTTGTGATGTCCTTTTGCAGGCATTTAGCGGGGTCCTGTAGGTAATAAATCAGCAGTTTGCCCAGAGTTCTTATAGTGGAGCCAGCTTGATCCCTTAGCTTGAGTTTAGCTAGCAGGTTGGATTTCAGCCAGCGGGTTTGCCTGTTTCTCACCCGACGGTTACAAGTTTGCTAGTGTTATCCTGGAGCACTAGAAGTGCTTCAGGAACAGATTAAGAGCAGTTTGAGCATCTTTGGACATAAAAATGGGGGACCAATCAGTATCAGCAATGTCATTCAGAAAAGACTGAGGGTTAAAATTCGCATAGTTGCGGAAGGTAATGAAACGAGGTCCCGTCTGGGGAAGCCTATTTTTGCCCCAAATATAGTATGTTGGGGAGTTATCCATGATGGTATCTGGTAAAACTCCAGAGATAATTACATTTTCAGGGCGATTGGTCATGATCTAGTAGCGTGTACGTGTTTAAGTGGAGGGCATGTCTGGTAGGTTCAACTATCAGTTGGTGCAGGTTATAACTCTGTAATTTGGCCATTATCATGGAGTGGTTACTGCCCAGCCAATTTATGTTGAGGTCCCCAAGTATAAGGACCTCATGTCTTCCAGCTATGCATGAAATTTGGTCTATTAGCTCTTCCAGTCCTATTAGTTCGTTGGTTGGGGAATTGTAGGCACACACAATATGTAATTTCTTGGTCCCAAGAGTGAGCAGGACATGAAGTGCCTCACAGTGGTGTAAGGTAGCTGTTTTTAGGACAGAGACATCTAGATGATCTCTAAAGTAGACAGCTGTCCCACCTCTTCTCTTGGGAGAAGCACTGTCAAGCCTTAATAGAGTATATTGAGGAAGGGGGCATACAGAATTAGGTATGGACTGTTTTAGCCAAGTTTCAGTTAAGCATATAATGTCAGGCTTGTATAGGGTGGTCCAGGATTCAAGCTCAGCTAGATTATGTGCAAGGCTTCTGATATTGTGGTGTGCTATGATAAGATCTTTAGAGTTACTAATAGTGTCAGGAGGGACATTCGCCGGTCCTGGGTTTAGTTGAACATCGCCAGAGAGTAGGATAGTGAGTAGGAGAAAATACCATAGCTTGCGGCGCAGGAAGGAAACGCGGGCATGTAGGTGCCAGTGGCATTTCTTTTGGACGAGGGCAGCCATGTATATGAATATCCGATTTAGTAACATTGCTGTTGGGTTGCAGCAGGGGCTAGGAAGTAGCAGGAGATTAGAGTAGTAGTAGTCTTGTGGCAAGAAGCCAGAGTGGGTCACTACAGTTTGAGATGTCATAGGCATGGTCAAGTGGAGAAGGGGTAGAGTTATCGCAAGAAAGAACAGGATCATCTGTAGGGACATTTTTTTTTTTTTGTAATTTTTTTTTGTATCCAACAGCCAGGCAGGGAGGACAGGTGCCCCAAGCAACAGTCCCGAGGAAAGACGTGCACTTGCCTGTGGTGGTTTTACAGTCACAAGCGGTACTTCATAAGGGGTCAGACAAAGTCAGCTAAAGTATTAGACAGTCCACTAATTTGGGGGGGGTGGGGAGACAAGCCTAGGAGTTTTGTGAGTGATGGATGTCTCGCTAGGAAGCAGAAATGTAATGTGGGACAAAAAAAAGAAACTGCTAGGACGCTTAAACTGGGATTAGAAGCTGACAGCTTAAGTACTGTGTAATTAAAATCAGGTCAGAAAGGGGACAGCAGACTAGGCAGCTTAGATGACAGTTCAGATCAGGGGTGAAGATAAGCCAATGAAAATACTATGGGGCCGTCTGAGGAAAGAGCTATTGAGTATTTAATGGGGGCTGGGGGCAGAAAAACCAAGCTACTGGGCTTGGTTGAAAAATTAGAAAAAGGTGCTGAAAGCGCTGTAGTCTTTGAATGAAAGGCACTCCAATGAGGATGGCAGCCATGGCAGGCGTCCAATCAGCGGGTTAGGGTCAAGGAGCCGACAACTGAGAAGAGCCCCACAGAAGAACAAGCTTAAGGAATCAGTAGTGGCTAGTACCTGGTGTTGTGTCCGTGTTTGGGAACCAGGCGAGCAGTCTGAGGTGGCTGGAATCCGGGCGGGCAGCGGCAGGCGAGACGGCCGACCTGCTCTACCTCCGATTGAGGGGCGCTGCTCAGGTGGTGTGAGCCTGAATAAAAGGAGACAGAAAAAGCACAGGTTAGAAGCTGTAATCAAGAAAGACCTGGGATTAGGGGGCAGGTGCTGGCGGCAGACCGTCAGCAGGAGGTGGAGGTGTAGGCGATCAGAGCTAGACAAAGGGAGAAGATCAGGTTTAAACAATAGAGCAGGAGTTAAGGATAGCAGAGGAGGGGTTACAGAGTGAGGAGAAAAATAACAGGAGCGAATGTAGCGGGGTGGGGGGGAAATCAGTGCAGGTTCACAGATAGGAGTTCACTGAGAAAAGCAGTTTTAAGAGTAGAGAGAACTGCTGGGGCTGGTAGATTCAGGAAAAATGAAGTAGATAGTGTTAGCAGGGAGAAGTCAGAGAGTTAGAAACGTGTTCGCTAGCAAATTCGGGCAATCACAGTCTTAAAGGGCAGTTTAGAGCTGGTACGTTGAATAGTTCAAACAAAATACATCTACTTTAGCCATAAATAGAAACAGTAAAGCAATAACATTGAAAAACCAAGCTACTGGGCTCAGTTGAAAAATTAGAAAAAGACGCTGAAAGCGCTGTAGTCGCTGAATGAAAGGCGCTCCAATAAGGACGGCAGCCCACGGCCGGTGGTCCAATCAGTGGTTAGGGTCAAGGAGCCACACCAATCAGAAGAGCCCCACAGGAGAATGAGCGAAGGAAAGACTAAAGGAGCTTAATATGTATACCCTTGAGGAAAGAAGAGAGAGGGGACATGATAGAAACTTTCAAGTACCTCAAGGGAATTAACAAAGTCCAAGAGGGTAGCATCTTCCAGAAAAAGAGATGTGCAAGAACAAGGGGGCACAATTTGAAGATAGAAGGGGGATGGCTCAGAGGTAATGTGAGGAAGTATTTTTTCACTGAGAGGGTTGTGGATGCATGGAACAGCCTCCCTGAAGAGGTCGTGGGGTCAAGAACAGTGGAGGACTTCAAGAATGCATGGGACAGGCATAGGGCAGTCCTAGTGGGGGGTAGGAGGAATTAAGCTGTTGGTTAACTAGGATCTGCAGCTTATCTGTTAGGTAGGAAAATGGGCAGACTAGGTGGGCCAAGCGGTCCTTATCTGCCGTCAAATTCTATGTTTCTATGTATGTTTCTATGAATCAGTAGTGGCTAGTACCTGGTGTTGTGTCCGTGTTTGGGAACCAGGCGAGCGGTCTGAGGTGGCTGGAATCCGGACGGGCAGCGGCAGGCAAGACGGCCGACCTACTCCACCTCCGATTGAGGAGCGCTGCTCAGGCGGTGTGAGCCTGGTGTTGTGTCCATGTTTGGGAACCAGGTGAGTGGTCTGAGGTGGCTGGAATCTGCGTGGGCAGCGGCAGGCGAGACGGCTGACCTGCTCCGCCTCCGATTGAGGGGAGCCGCTCAGGCGGTGTGAGCCTGGTGTTGTGTCCGTGTTTGGGAACCAGGCAAGCGGTCTGAGGTGGCTGGAATCCAGGCGGGCAGTGGCAGGTGAGATGGCCGACCTGCACCACCTCCAATTGAGGGGCCCTGCTCAGGCGATGTGAGCCTGGTGTTATGTCCGTGTTTGGGAACCAGGCGAGCTGTCTGAGGTGGCTGGAATCTGATCGGGCAGCGGCAGGCGAGACAGCCGACCTGCTCCGTCTCCGATTGAGGGGGCGCTGCTCAGGCGGTATTTCCCTAACTACTACCATAACTGGCAACTATTACACACTGGGACTGAAGCAACGAGGGGGAAACCTTATACTTGCCCCATTGAAGGGTCCTTTTAAGGGCAATTTACAGACTACTGATGGGGGGTGCACTTCGGCAAGCCCTAACCTATAATTTACAGGAATTGGTACTCCGAGACATCCAGACATAGCACTACTGAATACTTAACTACCTAATTATGTCCAGTGTCACACTGAAGCATGAGAAAGCATTCCTCATGCAGACCATCATGGACCATGATCACAGGTTTGATCTTACTCTAACAAGCTGAAACCAGCCGATAGGTGATATCTTGTCAACTTGCACCCCACAATTATACATAACTGTACTGGGCTCAGTACCCAAGTTATTGTTATCTCCTGGTTTATTGCTAGTGTTTGAAACATAGAATTTGTTGCAAAGGGACCACATGGCCCACCTAGTCTGCCCATTTCTCTACCTGATGGATAAGCTGCAGATTCTAGTTAACCAACAGCTTACTTACTTCCTCCTACCCCCAACTAGAATTGCTTTATGTCTGTCCCATGCATTCTTGAATTCTCCTACTGTTCTTGACTCCACAACCTCCTCAGGAAGGCTGTTCCATGCATCCACAACCCTCTCCATGAAAAATACTTTCTAACATTACCTCTGAGCCATCTCCCCCATCTTCAAATTGTGCACCCCTTGTTCTTGCGCATCTCTTTTATGAAAGATGCTACCCTCTTGGACTTTCTTAATTTCCTTGAGGCACCTAAGTTTCTATCATGACCCCTCTCCTCCTTTCCTTGAGGGCATACACATTAGCTGCTTTTACTCTCTTCATGTCTTCTAGCGCAGACCCTGCACCATTTTGTTACCTCCTCTAAACGGCATCCACTCTGTCTATGTCTTTGCAGAGATGGGGTCTCCAGAACTGCACACAGTACCCAGATGGGGTCTCACCATCTGTCTGTACAGAGGAATAACAACTTCCCTGTTTTCTACTGTTGATGCCTCACCCTATGTATCCCAGTATCCTCCAGCCCTTCTTACTGCATTCTCACATTGTTAGCCCACTTAAGGTCATCTGATAAAATTACTCCCAGGTCCCTTTCGATTTTTGTTGTTGTTAGTATCTCACCCCTATTGTTGCTGTTTTGTCCTGTTTAATGGTTGTTATTTGTCATCTCTTCAATTTTTGACAGTGTTGCAAATGGACTCAATGCTTTTCTTACCTCACAGCATCCCACACAGTCCTCTGCAGTTTCTTCTGGTTACCCTAACAAATCTCTGGATTTCAAATATAGGGCTCCCTTACCTATGCTACAGCCTCCTACCTATGACAAAGCCCAAATGGGCTATGAAATAGACCATCATTAAGAAAGGGATAATAGTGGCTACCAACACTTGTACAAGGAATCAAAAAAAAGTAATTCTAGAACCAAGAGGCCTAGCTGGTTTGGTAGAAAAGTGGCTGAAAAGGTAAAAGAGAAGAGGGCAACCTTCCTGAAGTACAAGCATACCTCGAGGAAGGAAGACAGAGAGGCTGACACTGTGAAATCTAGGGAGGCAGGGAAAGAGATCTGCGCAGCCATGGCAGAGAAAGAACTTAGGCTAGCTCAGGGGATTAAGGAAGGATAAAAGGACTTCTTCCGCTACATTAAGGAGAGAAAAAGGAGAAGGGATGGGATTGTTAAGATCAAAAGCGGGGGTGGATATAAAAGAGTGAGGAACAAGCGGAGGCACTAAATGAGTAGTTCTGCTCCGTCTTCACCAGGGAAGCTAGCACGATGATGCCACGGGGGGAGGACTGGGGTGCCCCTTAAGGGGGGGAATGAGTATGGGGGGGGGGAGGTTGACGTATATAAAGTATTAAGAGGACTAAGGGAACTGCAGGTGGATAAGGCACCTGACCAAGATGGGATACACTCAAGGGTCCTGAGGGAACTGGAGGAGATATTGGTGGCACCACTAACAGACCTATTTAACACCTTGCTGGAGACAGGGTGTGCACCTCAGGACTGGAGGACAGCTCATGTGGTACCTCTCCGCAAGAGTGGACCCAGAGACGAGCCAGGTAATTACAGACCAGTTAGCTGCTGGGTCCAGTGCTATTCAACGTGTTTATAAAAGAGACATTAGCGGAGGAGGTCAGGAGTAAAATCTGCCTGTTCACGGATGATATGAAGCTCTGTGGGAGGGTGGACATGGAGAAGAGGAGACAGGATCTAAGGGAGGACCTAGCTAAGTTGGAGAAATGGTCAGGCATACGGCAGTTGGGTTTCAATGCCAAGAAGTGCAAGGTGATGCACATGGAAAACAGAAACTCACCCCTGACTACTGGCTGGGGGGGGGGGAATTCCAGTGGCAGTATTGGAGAAAGAAAAGGACCTGGGGATAACGGTCAATGAGGACATGAAACACACTGCACAGTGTCGAAAGGCAGCAGCCAAAACAAATAAAATGCTGGGCTGCATTACCCGGGGAATCACATCCAGAAGGGAGGAAGTTATTCTTCCACCGTACAGGTCACTGGTGAGGCTGCACCTGGAGTATGTGTTCAGTTCTGGTCCCCTTACCTGAAAGAAAGATATCAAACTGCTGGAGGGGTCCAATGGAGGGCAACCAAAATGATCCATAGCATGGGGGACACAACTTACAAGGAGAGGCTGGGGACGCTGAACATGTACTCCTCAGAGGACAGGAGTGAGAGGGGTGATATGATCAAGACCTTCAAGTACCTAAAGCGCATAACCGGGTAAACACGGAGGGCCTCTTTAACTTAAGGATGGAAAATACAGCAAGGGGTCATAGCCTGAAATTGGTGGGGGGGCAAATTCAGGAGGGAAATGAGGAGGCACTTTTTCACAGAAAGAGTGGTGAAGGGGTGGAACGAGTTGCCAGAGGAGTTGGTGGCAGCAAGAACAGTGACCAGTTTCAAAAGGGCCAGGATAAAGAAAAGGGTTAGGATGGAAGAGTGCTCTGGCGGTGGGGTTGCAGGTTGGGAATGAGATGGAGGGTACAACTCCAGGAGAGTAAAATTGGGGGAGCTGCCAGTACTCAACCAGCTGACACCTCCTAGGACTGGTAGACCATCATGGACCCATTTCTACTGGCAGTTTCATGTTTGTAACTGAACAGAGATACCCTTTATACACTTAACCCCAAATACCAGCTGTGAGGCAAGTAGCCACATAAAAATTCCTCATGGAACATTAAAAGGGTACAAAGAAGGATAAAAGACACCAAATACTTTGGCATCTTAAAAGTCCTGGTACCAACATTGCTTTTCCAAGAAATCCATACAAAAATGGATCAGAAGAACCTTTGGAGACATGAATGTGGAGCAGGTCTTTGACAGCAGGGGGAGTAACAAACGGTCAGGATCCTTCATCCTTAGGGTATGGAACCCCCAAGTGGCAGAACAAATCATTAGCCCAGAGTGCCACTACATTATTGTAAAGGGCACTTTAGGGAGACAAGAGGTCATCTTGGCTCCATATATGCCCCAACAAGGAAGATGCCTAGTTCTTTGCTTCACTTCTTATGGAACTCACAGCACCCTAACACTCCAATGTACATTGCAGGTGATTGGAACATTGTTCAGGACATCTACTTGGATAGATCAAATAAATCTAGATAACCTTTGATAGCCACCCAGAGAGACAGTCGAGAGCTACAGGACGCACTGGGGCTGGCAGAACCCTGGAGAATCCTATACCCAGATATAAGGGTCTATTACCTTCACCTCACCAGTCGTTGGTTCCTCATCCTGCTTAGACTACTTTTTCATCAGCCTAGAATGCTTACAAGAAGTCCTTATCTGTGAAATCTTATCCAGAGTAGAATTTGATCGCTACCCAGTACAACTCACTATCCAGCCCCCTGACCTTCTCGACAGAGATACATCATGGAAAATTAACAACAGCTTACTAAAAGGGAGGAGGATTTTATCTAGTGTGGCAGGAGACACTACCACACTAGATAAAATCAGAGTGTGTGACATTGCTTTCAGGAAAATCAATCCTCAGTCTCAGACCAAGTTACTCTTTGGGATGCCTTCAAATGTACAATTGGGGGGGAAGGAGGAGGTATTCATAAGATTAGCATCCACTAAAAAAAGGAAGCAAGAGCAGAAACGTACCCATTTACTACACCTTATCAGAGACAGGGAACAAAGAATCACAGACAGCTCCCGGCCTAGAGGATGACTAACTCCAACTGAATTATCTAGAAGACAAATACGAGGAATTACTTAGAGAAAAAGTGGACTATGCTATTTTTAGGGCCAAAATAAAATACATATGTAACCCCCCTACAAATGGGGGTTCCCAAAAAGTCTGCTGTGAGCTTGCCCTAAATGCTCACTGCCAGGCTGGTGTCCCTGCGTTTAGCAGTTTAAATGTGATTGCCAGAGAGTGCCTGTATAGCCTCTGTGTACTCTCTTTAAGAGCTGCCTTAGATTGCAGTCATAAGTAATCTGAGAAGAAGCACTGTTGAAAGATGCAACTGTTTGCTGAAAATCATTTAGCATGATAATGATAATGTAGTTTGTCTAACCTGCCTTCTTTGCAGCAAGGACTGTTTTGTTTATCTCCACTATCTTGATCCTGGACTGCCGAATTGTACCAATCAGTACTGGTGGGACCTAAAATGGAGCTGGACTACAGGAGCTGTTTGGAGTCAAAATCTGTAGGAATTGTAGTTTTGGGCTTTTGGTGCCTTTTTGCAAATGAAGAGGGAGCCTTTGTTATGACTGACAGACAGATCAGCCAACCGAACCATTTGGATTCTGGGAAAAGTCCCGGGCTTGCTGGCAGTTGAGTCAGATCTAAGTTGGGAACTGAAGAAGCAACAGCTTGAGACAGTCAAGCAGCCATCCCAGTAGTTTTGCATGGGAGAACTGTGAAAAGGCCTGAGTTGTGGCCTGCATGTCTGCCTGCTGCCCCTGAGAGGGAGAGAAGATAATTATTTCAGACTAAATCCAACATTTGTGAGAACGAAGTAAGCCACTGATTTTTTTTCACCAGGCTCATACCTGAAGAAGACCGAAGATTTTGCTGAATGCGATCGGCCTGTTAGGATTTCTAGCTACTTTTGAATCCCTGGTTTGTGCAGAGACTTTGCAATCGTGACCGGAGAGTGATTTGCCTCGTACAGTAAAATTTCCTTACATGTAAATGTGCTGTGAGTTGTTAATGGGTCGTGATTTGGTTCCCCACTGTGTGAACTATGTTCTGCTTGCTGGAAGCTGTATCCTGCCCAAAACGGACTGTATCCGAATTTGTCTCCATTTTGCCTGGGCCTTGTCATACTGGCCCAGCCAGACTACCCGCTGCACAGAGAAAGTCATCAATGAGAGACCTGCCTGGGGATCAGCCCCCCTGCTCCATGCTTGAACAGGAATGATGCCTCAGCGAATTGTGTGGGCCCTGCTTCTCCTGGCATTCCAGATCAACCACCTGCAGTCTCAGTTTTCGTCCAGTCGGTGTCCAGTCTTAGGTATCATGAGTAATCATCAGGGTAGCTCCCTGCAACAACAGCCTAATCTAAAAGTGTGTCATCTGATTGTCTTGTTGTTTTCTTTTCACGAACTGAGCCCTCCGGCTCCGGATTACAATTAGTGTGTGTGGTGCATGTTTTCTTCTTCCATCACAGAGCCCAAACAGCTGCAACGTTCCTGGCTAGCCCACCATTCTCCATCTGGGTACCCAGAGTGTGTGACTGTTTATGGACCCTGAGGTGCATGCATAACTGTTTAACTGAGACAGCCTTAAAGCAAATTAACCTGATCACACCCCTCCCTTGTTTAAGTCCCTTAAATAAATCAGATCTAACTCTTTTTTGCATTTACCCTGACTGTGGTTCCAGTTGTGCAAGAGTACTGTACTGCTGTTATTTGGTATGTATAACCTTGTTTTATGGGGGCCCCAGGGTCGAAGTCAGAGGAAAGCCCTTGTAGGTGCAAACAGTGTAGGTGACTTGTGTGGTGTATCAGGGGTATTGTGAAAGTGATTATTGTGTGTCTCAGAGGGCTGTGCCCAGGTTAGCTTGACCATTACCAACCCTGACCTCCAGGTGGAGGCACCATTTCAGAACTCTGGCCCTCTTAACCTGCCACTAGCCTAGCAGGCAGGGTAGTGCCCTTGGGAGAGCCCACCTAAGGGTTACACATAAACTAAGGAGAAAAGGGCAGGAAGCTTCTAGCAATGAGCTGAGATGCCAAGAAATCTCCAGAATAGTTAAAGGATTTGCACAACAGCAAATGGCCCCTAATCCCGAGTCATAGAGGAATCACACCAACCTTCAGAAATTACTACAAAACCTTCTACACTGCTGATCCTGCCGTGCACTTCTTGACATCCAACAATTACCAGATCAACAATCCATCCTTAAAGGAGATATTACCACCTGGGAAGTTCTCAAGGCCATTTAAGATCTGACCCGGATAAAACCCTGGACCCAACAGGTTCTCCTCCAACTTTACAAAACCTTATACGAAAACCGGCACCTCACTTAACCAAAATGTTTCAAAGAAGCCCATGCCCAACAAATGCTTGACCCCAGTTTCAAACGCATATCACCTTGATCCCTAAACTGATAAAGATCCAGAGTCCTTATCAAGCTATCAAGCCATATCATTACTTAACTTGGACATTAAAATCCTGCCACCAGAATAAATTTAGTCTGGTCCACATTAATAGAAGCCAAACAAGTGGGGTTTATGCAAGGAAGACTTTCATAAGACCACTAAGAAAGGTGGCCCATATAATGTCTGTGTTAGGGGACCATGGCAGACTATGGAAAGAGATCTATGTTTGAGGGCCAAGCTAAACATATACACCTTGCCTAGCACAGCCTACAGCAAACTTCCTGTGCATCTTAAAAATACACCTATACGTATGTCAGTGCAAGTGTACCAACTACTTCATAGAACATTAAAGACAAAACCTCTCTTTGGCCCTGCACAACCAATAAGGGGTAACCCCAACTTCGAAATACATAACAAGATCATTCCAGACTTACTTCTTTTTTTTTTTTTTATTTAGTTGTTTAACCAAGTATAGCACACTAAGCTGAAAGCTTTTTTACAGGAGCGACCTGGGAGCACAAGGAGGTTAAGTGACTTGCTCAGGGTCACACAGTATGCAAGTGGAAGCTGTGGGATTCAAACCCAGGTCTGGTCTGCTGGATATCACCAGATTTGCAGCTCAGAGCCTTAGACCACTGCGCTATACTGCCTCCAATTTCTCCACTTCTGGCCCATTCCACTCTGCACTCCCTACATCAGTTGATGCGTGACAATACCTTTCTCAGATTTGATCTCCTCAAAACTAAATATGGACTAAGAAATACAGACATTTTCCCTATACTGCAACTCCAATACACAATAGCTGCCCCCTTAGGCTCACAACCCTGGCCTCTCAATAAGTTAAAACTGTGGGATGAGTGGACTTCCTTAGCTAAACAAATGCATGCCATCTTCCTGGTCTATAAGAAGCTGTGCAAAGCCACTGTCTTCCCTAATACAGATCTGTGTCCTCACTGGTAAACAGAATTTCCCAAACTGGTTGCCCCAAGCAATCAGAACTATGCTGTGGGGCAATCTATATAAATACCTGAAGGTGGACAGGCTAAGGTTAATGTAGTACAAAATCAACTGCAACATGTATTGCGCACCTACAAAACTGAACCATATGAACCATTTAGACTCGGACAAATGCATTAGATGTCTTGTCCAATCAGGTACCCTCAAACAAATACTCTAGGATTGCCCAAAAGTGGCACCCTTGTGCACAGCTATACAGACCAAGTTGAACACCCCCTCTTGGGTCTTGATACTGCTTTCTCTCCTTAGATATGCCTCTTAGGCCCTGGCCTATGAAACATTCTACAACTCAGGCAATACTACATTATGTTGATTGCAGCCATTGCAAAGAGAGTCATGCTGAGACACTGGCTAGATAACATGATCCCCCCGAATGACACACTGCTATACTAGAAGGGCTAAGAGTAACTAAATGGCTGCTAGCCTAGACAATAGGCTGAAACTCTTCAATAATGGGATCCCTTTACACCTCTGCTTCTCTTACCTGACTAAAGTTGCAATTCCAAAGTGAAACACGCCTGATTTTATGTCTACAGAGACCTGTTCCACAGTACCTATGGACACCTTTTAAATGTAATGAAACTTCTTCTTTTCTTCTCTATTTTGTTGCTGTACCTTAATGCATAATTGAATGTTATTCTAAGCTTGTATACCTTACCCTACTTGTCCCCCAAATGCTGACAGGGCCCATAACGTTATTCTGGACAACATGACTATCAAAACTGTTTCTGTTTCCTTGCTCCATGTAAGATAACATCTTAAAAAAATGTACTTTAAAAAAAAAATGGAATTGGGAATGAACACCACCAAGGAGTGATTAATAGGGGGTGACACTAGAAACTGGTACTCTATATACACCAGGGAGTACTTGTAAAGGGCCAGAGAGAAGGAGCTGGGATGGACATCAAAGAGTACTTGGAAAAGGATGGGGGGTATTACACAAGGCACCAGGAAATGAGAGAATGGATGAATCTGCATTGAGCAATCTGTTTTTGCCAGTTTACCTTATAAAATCGGAACTGATAATCCCGCCTCTGATGGGCTGAAACTTGTTTCTAACCCACTGGATTGAGACAGACAACCAATGAGTATGAAAAAGTGCCAGTACCAATCTTGTTCAATTACTAAAAATATCAGTGCATCTCCTACTGTATGGAAGGCAGCCAGAGTCACTCCTGTATTTAAGAAATGCAGTAAAAATGACATATCAAATTAGCGGCCTATTGCTATTTGTCTGTTCTGAATAAAATCCTGGAAAAGTAGTATCCATGCAAATCACTGAATACCTTGAGAAATTCAATTTACTAAGCTCAGCACAACATGGTTTTAGAAAGCATCACAGCACCATGACAGCACTTGCAAAATTCACTTCAGATATCGTTACCAATATGGATAGAGGAAAGTTAACAGGGCAGTCTTCATTGACTTAACAAAGCTTTCGATCTGGTTGACCATTCTCTGCTACTATCCGCCCTCAGTACCTTGGAGGCTTCTCTCCCCAGTCACTACCTGGTTCAAATGCTACCTCTCCAACAGAACACAAGCTGTTAAGTTTAATTCATCCATGTCAGACAGTGCTGTTATCAACATTGGGGTCCCTCAGGGGTCTATACTTGGCCCTCTTCTATTCTCATTATTCGTCAATAAACTTCCTGAGCTGGTCACCACAGGTCACTCACTTCTTTATGCGGATGACCTGGTAATTTATTATCACTCTGTTAAGGTCCTGGATCTAAATGCTGCCCTCACTGCAGATTTTCGTGCTGTACAACACTGGTTGAGCTCTCAACGCCTGGTTTTAAATACAAATAAAACAAAAGTTATGATGTTTGGCTCCAATCACAAGCTTAGATCCTGTCCTCTGACCATCTCTGTCTCTGATATCGATGGGGACCCTATAGAAACTGTCACTTCCTTTCGTTACCTTGGCATCCACCTGGATCAAACCTTGGACTGAAAGCACATATACAGGAAACCTGCAAGTCAATTAACTGCAAATTGGGGCTGCCTACAAGAACCAAATACCTGCTCACCCTGCTGCTAAATTGGCGATAGCCAGAGGCATTCTATTGCCAACCCTTACATATGGGTGTCCCATCCTGTCTTGGCCACCAAATCTTCACTGCAACTATGAGATTTCCTTCAATAATGTGGGTATGCAACCAAAGCACCTCGGCTGCAGCATCATTGTCTCTTATATCAGGACCTTGGTTGGCTCTCTCCTTCCTCTACCAGGCAGTACTACTTGTACAATTTAGTTGATTCCATCCTAAGGACGTCCAAGCCTGCTATCCTGTCTGATCTCCTCAGGCCGGCCATTCCCACAAGGAATCTTAGATCGGCTGATCAGACCTTACTATCCATCCCCTTTTGTCGGACTAAAAAGGGCATGGGCTCCTTCCATCATGCTGCCCCCCACCTATGGAACCTACTACCTCAGGATCTAAGAGATGTCTCCACTCATGTGACTTTTAAGAGCAAACTCAGGACTTTCCTCACTACTATGGACAAATGTGTTTGCTTTGACCCTACCTGATCCGCTGCATTTGTACTGTTTCCTCATTGCTAGCACTTTTGCCTGTCCAAATGGGTGTTCTATACTGTGCCTTGTAATTAATGTTTTATTTTGTGCCTTGTAATTAATGTTGCCTTAACCTGTTTCTTTATAAGCCTAATGTTAGCTGTTGACAATTGTAAGTCGCTATTCTACTCCATGACATTCTGATCTTCACTTCACAGCCTCTCCTCCACTTAACCCCACTGCTGCTCTCCCCTTCTTCTGTTATATCCTCTTCCCCCTTTTGCCACTCCCATAAACTCACCTTTACCTGTTCTACCTCATCCATGCCCTCCTTAGTCCCCACCCTCCTGGCTGTGCTTAGTCACCTCTCCACCTACCGCCTACTCCCACCGTCTACCGACCCCCCTTCCCTGCCCTGCTGTCTCTTGCGTCCACTGGCTCGGCTTGACTTTGACACTTTTGCCGCTATTGCCGTAACTCCTTCGCCTCTATCCCCTCTCACGGCATCCTCACTCTCGCCCTGCCGTCTTATTGGTTCCACCAGCCCGGCTGTATTTTCCTACCTCCTACGCTGTTGCCGTCTCTGCGCTCCCCCTACCACCCTCTCTTACGCCTGCCGTCTTTTCGGCTCCATAGGCCCGGCCGCGGGTTGGTACCTCACCCCACTGTTGCGTGTCTGGCGGCACCTCCTTCCATAATCTCTCCTCCCATCCTTTTGCCAGTTTTCCTTCCTTGTGTCTTTTCTACTGATGCCTATCCTCTCTTATTTTCTGCCTTCTACTATTCACATTTTTGAGTATGTTCCATGATCAAGTGCTAAAGTATATTTTTGTTTACTAATGTATGTTACATTACCATATGTATTTCTCTCTGCATTTTTTGTACTCGTTGTCTTAATAATCTGTCTGTACTCTTTGTGTGTTGTAATTGTACCTCCCGGGTTGTGCCTGAAAACAGTCACTTGCTGACTAGCGCACTTACCCAGTTAACAAAAACTAAATAAATAAATAAATAGATGCTGCAGTCCTTAATCCTGGTTTCACTTTCATTCACATTAATAACTTGCTTGGTCTACTCTGTCACAGAACTAAAGCGTGCGGGTCATAATGTTGCATGCTTAATAGCTTATGACATTGCATGGCTAACCACAATCTGGCGCTTTGCACATTCTCACTCTCCCAGTCAGAGGATGGGACCTCTGCTGGGGAGTGGGTTCTGCCGACCAGCTGCTGTGGCTCAACGGCCTGAGCCACAGCAGCAGAGCTGAACAGTGCTTCTGAGACTGGGTTTGATTCCTTGAAAATAGAGATATGCTGCATGGCAAAATCGCACTGTATTGGCAACGCGATTTTGCCATGCAGCATAATGTCGTGCGACATTATGACCCCGTGCTGTACTAAAACACTTGACATCAATCTCTCCCAAAAGTAACACAATATGGAGGTTCTTTTTTTCCAACTTAAAGAAAAAAAGTCGAACAGAATTGGGGTCAACTTCAAGAGAGTTTACACAAAAAGCAGATACACCATAATGGCTTATGAAGTGCAGCTCAGGCTAGCACCCTGTAATGACAGTCCGTTTGTTAAGGGACTATTTCATACAGAACTACTGATAGTTTAAAATGTTTAAGTTTTTATGTTTTATTTTCTCACTTTTTTAACACAAAACCCATTTTAAAAGGGAAATAAGACACCCCGGGATGTTGGTTGTGCTGCCACAACCACACTTCCAAGGGCTGAAGACACATGGCCTGTGGCCTCATGCCTTACTATGCCCCTGGGTCTGTTGTTGTGGCAGCACACCCGGCAACCCAGTATGTCTTATTGCTTATGCAAAACACTTGTAATGGTGATGATTGCCATTAAGTACTAAGGACTCGAGGAGGGCTGCAAGTGGAAAAGGCAAGGAGGGTGCCACAAAAAAAAAAAAAAACTTTTCAGGTTGTTTTTTCAATCAAGCAACACATCACCATGACTAATACCGTTTGTTGTGGTCTTATTACTGATCAAACTACATAATCCTCTGGATGGTCTTCTCATGAGAGGTAGCTGTACCGTCATCTGTACGTTGTACTCTGGTACTGTCACCCTTTAGTTTTCCAGTGACTTACTGAAGGCCCCATGAGATTAATAGCAATCAATAACCAAATAGTTTTGAATCTGTACATATATTGGGCCCTATGCCAACGTACCACACAACCCGAGCGCGTTGGCATAGCTAAGTCCGAATGCTGCGTAGCGGGGTCCCGCAGACCCCATACAGTATTTGCTATGGGAAGGTGCAGGACATGTACATGCCGATCCCCCGGCTGCGCAGATAGCAACACGCTGGGTGCGTATTGAGGGGCGTGCCTGCACTCCGCACCATTCACAAGGGTGAGGAGTGCTGGGTGCAGGGAGCGCACCCTATGCCGGGTAACACCCAGCCATAAGGCATATGCACCCTCCCAGGATGCTGCTGCCCAGCAGCAGCAGCATGGATGTAAGGCGTGGCAGACCACCCCTATATACTGCCCAGCCCATGGATCAGCACAGAGGGCTGAGGCGATGGCGGGCACCCCTGTCGCTCGAGCTTGCGGCCACATCACACCCTCACTGGTTTCCGTGCCCCATGGAAGCAAGTGATCCATTCTGAACCGGGTCTGGGCCACCCGTGGCTGCACGCCCAGTCGCGTAACATCCTCCCAGCGCACCTGCATGCCGGGGGGGGGGGGCTGCAGACAAGTGGCTGACATTAGTGAATGCCGGTATCAAGCGCACTCCGAGGCGGGTGCGCAGTACATTTCACACATACCTGCTCCCCATTAATGCACAGGACCCATTGTTAATTGCATTAAAGTCTCCTTCTGCTTCTGAGAAACTTGCTGGAATTGCTTTGATGATCCTCATCAGCTTCTGTATTGATTGTGATACTGTTACCAGATTTCTCCATATGGTCATGACAGTCATGAATGGGAACTGGATTCATCAGAGCTCTGCAAAGCCTTTTTAGACAACTGTCACCTTCAAGACATGAGCTGTCAATCTCTTGGGTCCAGTTTGATGGATCCAGACCAGACCAGACCATTAACTTGTTTAAGTAGCTGTATGTATGATTCAGCACTTGCAGTTTTGTTTGTAAATGCATAAGTCTAGTATTAACTATAGTTCGTCATGTTAATAACACTTTGATAGAATTGATCACAGTGTATGTCCTTGTAATCCCTCATAAGGGCAATGAATTACACACCTTGAAATTAAGTAATGCCTTTGGCCTCCTTTTCACATAAACCATTTTCTTCCTTTTGCTTCTCCAGTGCTTGAATGCTCCTTTGAATCACTCAATCTGCTTCTCCGATGACAAGTGTTTGTGGGACTTCCTCTCCCATCCAGGGACCACCAGGGCCACTGCCGTTGCCTCAGAGGTTGCCAAGAAAGAGGAGCAGTTGGACTACAGTGGGCTCAGGGAGGGTGAGGGTGGTGGAACAGAGCACATCCCTCCAGTTATACCTCTCACGATTACATATGCCGTTCTGGCAAGTGTGGTTCCTCTGTGGAGGCACCCGCAGTGGACAGCAAGGAGGATGCTGGGAACTTCCACAAAGGAGACCCACAGAGGCGGGTGGCATGGGACCCACAGGGAAGGAAGCAACTCTGGTGGGGACTCCATTGTTAGGAAGGTAGAACTGGGAGAGGAAGGAGAGGAGAGTAGATGCCTATCTGGCGCCATGGCTGAGAGGGCAGGGAGCGAATCCCATCAGGATTGCAGAGCAGCTGCACAGGGAGGGAGCTGGATGTCATTGTCCATCTAGGGACAAATGACCTGGCTAAGAAAGGATCAGAGCAGTGCAGGAAGAGTTTGTGGAGTAGGGGAGGGGCCTTAGACAAGTAGCACACATGGTAACCTTCTCGGAGGTACTGCCTGTCTATGGCACAGGCGAGGCCAGGGTGCTCCACATCTTGGGATTTAATCAGTGGTTGAAAAACTGGTGCAGAGCTCAGGGATGCGCGGCTTCATTGGGGACTGGGGGTCCACCTGGAGTGATGTAGGCCTATACTGGTACATGATGGTCTGCTTCTGTCCAGGAGGGGAACCCATGATCCTAGGGTGATACGCTTAAATGCTCCATTGGCAAGCATTTAGACCAGCCAAGGGGGTGAGGCCCTGGAAAGGAGCAGGAACCCCAGCCCAAAAAAAAATCAGAGTAATAAAGTGAGTAAACACCAAGATAGAGATGTCAATGGGAGAAGGACAGGGGTAAAATGGAGAAAGTGACAAAGGCAATAGGACAGGGATGGGGCAAAAGGGGTAAGGCCACAGGAAATGGAGGGTAATGAGTACACAATGCCCGTAGTCTGGCCAACAAGCTCCCTGAACTGGTGGCCTTGATGGAAAAGGATGTCTGATAGCATAGTAGTCACAGAAACATGGCACACAAAGGCTCACATGACTGGTATGTTAACATACCAGGGTACACAACCTACAGGAGAGACAGGGAAGGGAGAAGAGGGGAGGAGTAGCTGTCTATGCAAGGGAAGGGATAAAAGCAACTGAACAAAAGAGTAAATAGGGAGGAGAGAAGGCACTGTGGGTCACCTTAGAGACTGGAAATGGCACTACAATCTGCACAGGGGTTGTATACAGCCCCCCCATGTCAGGGGGAAGGAATGGACAAGGTTATGATAGCAGATATTCTTAGGATGGCAGAGAAAGGGGAGAGACTGTTGATGGAGACTAGAATATGCCAGATGTTAACTGGAGCACATTTGCTGCAGCCACATCCAAGAGCAGGTCCATTCTCGATGCCCTACAGGTGGCATGCCCTCAAACAGTTAGTTTTGCACCCACTGTGAGGGAGCAATCTTAGACCTCATAATCTCAAATGGGGACAGTGAGAGGATCTCAGATCTAGACGTGGTTGCCATCTGGGAACAAGTGATCACCAAACAGTGTGGTTACGATAAACCTCAGCTACAGAGTCAAGCCATGCAAAGTGAGGGTACTGGACTTCAGGAGCTGACTCTGGCAAGATGGGAGAGTGCCTTAGAAAAGTACTAGCAAACAGGCTAGAAGGAGTGGTGGAGCCGACAATGGGGAATAATCAAAACTGCCACCGAGAGGCAACAAGCTCAGTGAAGCAAATAAACAAATCAAAATGAAATAAAAAGCCACTATGGTTCTCAAAAGAGGTGGTGGGGAAGGTCAGGGAGAAAAAAATAGCATTCAGGAAGTATAAGGAAATGCAGAACGAGCAGGACAGAGAGCTGTACTAGTTAAGGCAGAAGGAAGCAGGGAAGGAAGTCAGAATACAAAGGCCCAAACTGAGTAAAAGATAGCCAACTCGGTTAGAAGGGGGATAAAACATTTTATAGGTACATCAGGGAGCGTAGAAAGTCAAAGGGAAGGATAGTGAGGCTGAATAGAATGGATGGCGGGTGGGCAGAGAGGGACACTGAAAAGCAGGGTTACTGGACTAATATTTCTGCTCAGTATTCACAAAATAGGAGGAGGAGGAAGTGCCTAATCCAATTAACAGAAGCACTCTGGATGGGGGGTCATCCCACCTTTTTACAGAAGAAAGGGTTCTGAAAGAACTCCTAAAACTGAAGGTGGACAGAGTAATAGGGCCTGATGGAATTCACCCCAGAATTCTAAAAGAATTAAGGGGAGAACTAGTGAAACCACTGACTACCCTTTTTAACAAATCATGGGAGGATGGTGTGGTACCTGAGGACTGGAAGAAGGCGGACGTGATTTCCCTTCACAAAAGTGGGACCAAGACAGAGGCAGGAAACTACAGACCTGTCAGTTTGACCTCTGTGGTAGGGAAAGTGATGGAATCACTTCTGAAGGAAAGAATTGTTGAGTACCTAGAGGCCAGTGGGGCACAGGACCCAAGGCAGCATGGGTTCACAGCAGGAAGGTCATGTCAGACAAATCTAATTGATTTCTTTGACTGGGTGACCAAAGTAGTAGACCAAGGAGGGGCTGTGGACATGGCCTACCTACACTTTAGCAAGACATTTGACACAGTCCCACACAAAAGATTAATAGTCAAATTAACCAGCTCAGAGTGGGTCCCAGGGTGGTAGCCTAAGTAAAACACTGTCTGGACAACAGGACACAGAAGGTAATTGTAAATGGAGTCCACTCTGAAGAAAGAGGGGTTACTAGTGGGTACCGCAGGGTTCAGTACTGGGTCCAGTCCTTTTTAATGTCTTTATAAGTGACATTGCAGAGGGACTGGAAGGAAAAGTATGCCTCTTTGCAGATGACACAAAGATCTGCAACAGGGTTGATAAACAAGGAGGCATGGAAAGGATGAGAAGGGACTTGGCAAGGTTGGAGGAATGTTCAGACGATGGCAGCTTGGATTCAATGCGAGGAAGGGCAAAATAATGTACCTGGGAAACAAAACCCAGGGAAGATTACACAATGGGGGGGAGGTAGTAACAACAACAAAATGGAAATGGACCTGGGGTAATCATATCAGATGACCTTAAGGTTAGCAAGTAATGTGAGAAGGCAGGGAGGGCTGGGGATATTGGGATGTATAGGAGAGGCATCACCAGCAGAAAACAGGAAGTTGTTATCCCTCTGTACAGACAGTTGGTGAGACCCCATCTGAGTACTGCGTCCAGTTCTGGAGACCCCATCTCTGCAAGGACATAGACAGGATAGAGGTAGTCCAGAGGAGGGCAACTAAAACAGTGCAGGGTCTGCAAGAGAAGCTACATGAGCAGAGACTAAAGGAACTTAATATGTATACCCTTGAGGAAACGTGGGAGAGGGGCACATGATAGAAACTTTTGTACCTCAGTGGACTCAAACAAAGTCCAAGAGGGTAGCATCTTTCAGAAAAGAGATGCAAGAACAAGGGACACAATTTGAAGATGGGGCGGTTCAGGGGCAATGTGAGAAGTATTTTTTCCACATACAGGGTGGTGGACGCATGGAACAGCCTTCTTGAGGAGGTTGTGGGGTCTAAAACTATGGGAGAATTCAAGAATGTATGGGACAGATGTAAGGCAATTTTTGTGTGGGGTAGGAAGAAATAGGCTGTTGGTTAACTAGGATCTGCAGCTTATCCTGTAGGTAGGGAAATGAGCAGACTAGGTGGGTCAAGTGATCCTTATCTGCCGTCAAAGTCTCTGTTTCTATGTTTCAATGGCCATTTCTTGATGCTGTTAAGCTTTAGACAGTTGATCAGTTTTACTCAATATATCTATCATAAGGCTTAAGTCCTTCAAGAGCATGTGTTCACTTTTTAATAAATAGTCAATTTGCTATTATATTTATTGTGTTTTGAGTTGCTAGTAGTTGCTTTCTGCTTTTATATTACAGTCTTTGCTTGTGCAGTGACACAAGTGGGGTTTCACCTTTACTTTTTAAATGGATTAGAAACAGAATTCAAAAGAATTCTGTTAACGATATTGTGATGTCAGAAAATCTCAAATACTTAGAAGTCCAATGTATTTCAATGTTAAACTGCAAATATGTGTCTTCCTTTTTCAACAGAAATATCTTTCAGCAATGATGTTTGCCTTTTATAGGTTTATAATTTTGTGGTCTACCTGCATGATTTCACACTCTTTAAGAGAGTAATTTTCTAGTTTCTTCTTCCCAAGTAAAATATGCTTCACAGAAAACATGACTTGCTAAATCATGCAACACTATGACAAACGGCATATTTCTATTAACTATATAATATTTTAGTGGAATAAAAAACAATCTGCAGCTTTGGAGTGTCCTATTGAACTACATACTGCCCGCCTTGCCAGTAAAGATTTTCTGACTTCATTACAAGGATTCCATTGCAATTTTTCTTTTTTTACTAGTAGTTGGCAGAATAAACAAAAAATAATAAACAGGTAGGTAAAGAAACGTAACTAAACAAAATGATTACCATTGCATGTTAAGCCCCCAAACTTTCATTCTTTAAAATACAGTATATATTTTTACTAGAGCACGTGCTCTTTAAGAAATGACACGCATGAGTTCTTGGCCAGTGATTCAAATATATTGTGGTGTGTCCTGTTAAACTTTTCATTGCAGCTGCTTTTGAAAAATGAACAT
Organism: Neoceratodus forsteri; assembly: GCA_016271365.2. Classification (NCBI taxonomy): domain Eukaryota; kingdom Metazoa; phylum Chordata; order Ceratodontiformes; family Ceratodontidae; genus Neoceratodus; species Neoceratodus forsteri. The sequence continues at coordinate 763,128,717 of CM057453.1, forward strand.
ATAGTGCACCGTGGACTTCACATAGCATTCACAGTTTTATGCATTACAAAACCACCCAGCTTGGACTAAAATTCTGCATATCTTGAATTTCAGGTGCAATTCCCCACAACTTCTTCTAGTTCGTAAACATTTTAGGGCCTAACTGTAGAGGCAATGGATTTTATCAATGCAAATGTGAAAGTGATTGACTGCACTGACATTTTTACAGCATCATCAATGGCAAGCTTGTTTGCTACAGTAGACTACAATACCAGGATAGGTTGATGAGCAGCAACTCCACCTTTTGTTCCTACTGTGCAGCTAGCACAGCAGAGACTGATCAGATTTTCTGGCAAGTACTTGTGATTAAAACTATATTTTTTTCAAGCAGTTAACCATTGCTTCCAGAATGATTGTTGCAGCAGTGCCATTCATTTCTGCCATAACTACAAAAAAATAAAACAGCACTGGATGTGCATCTTATACTAGGCATGTCCACAGAAAAGGGTTACCGATGTGTAACATGAGGATCAATTCTTCAAAATCCACTGTAGATTCATTTCAATAAGCTTTTGAAGACACGGTGACCCAAGAATGAAAAAGGAACCATAAAGTAAGATAACTGTCTAACAGAAACTTGAGGAAAATCACCTTCAGTGTTGTGACTGTAACAATGGACACCACAGTGCTGTATATGTAACAATGGACACCACACAACTGTTTATGTTAAAACAACTTGGCTTGACTTGACTTTATATTAATCTGCATTTTAAGACACTGTGGCCCATATATTCAAAGCCTAGCACCGGGCGCAAAGCCGTTGCGCTGGACTGGCACCTGCTCTGCGCCCGGCTGCAATATTCAAAAGGCCATATAGCAACTGGCAATGCTAAATCTAAATGTATGCTGGGGAGAGACTGAGGGAGGGGCTCTGAATGCTGGGTATGCGCATATTCAAAAGAACAGTGCCATGCTACAGGCATTAGCGCACTGTAGTGTGTGCCACTACTGCCGACAAAAAGCTGCCGTAATGCTGTGGCTGTGGTGCCCCATCATGAACCCCAATCCCCATTCCACGAAACATACAACATATTTCCTGGTAGTCTAGTGGTCCCCCACCCCACCCCCAGCATGTAGCATGACCCCCGGTTCACAAAACATGTGTCATATTTCCTTGGTAGTCTAGTGGTCCCCACCCTCAGCACATAGCCCGACCCCCATTTCACAAAACATATGTCATATTTCCCTGGTAGTCTAGTGGTCCCCCCCAGCATGTAGCATGACCCCGCTTCCACAAAACATATGTCATATTTCCCTGGTAGTCTAGTGGTCCCCCACCCTCCGGCATAAGCCGACCCCATTTCACAAAACATATGTCATATTTCCCTGGTAGTCTAGTGGTCCCCCCCAGCATGTAGCACGACCCCGCTTTCACAAAACATATGTCATATTTCCCTGGTAGTCTAGTGGTCCCCCACCCTCCAGCACATAGCCCGACCCCCATTTCACAAAACATATGTCATATTTCCCTGGTAGTCTAGTGGTCCCCCCACCTCCCAGCATGTAGCCCGACACCCGTTTCATGAAACATACCATCATATCCCTGGTAGTGTAGTGGCTACCTGGCAGTGATACTCCCGCTCATTTCAATCATATGCCACAAATCAAGCCGGTGACCGGCTCAGCCCTCCTCTCACCACCACGGCCGGCCACTGACTGAGGTACAAATGAGCACTACTGTAATGAATGAGCCCATTAATTACAGTAGCACTCATTCGTACCTCAGTCGGTGGCCAGCCGTTGTGGCAGGAGGAGGGCTGAGACAGTCGCCATCTCGATTCATGGCATATGATTGCAATGAGCAGGGTAGGGGAGGTATGCAATGAGCCAGGTAGGGGAGAACCACTAGGCTACCAGGGAAATAGGACATATGTTTTGTGAAACGGTGTCGGCTACATGCTGGGGGTGGGGGACCACTAGACTACCAGGGAACTATGACATATGTTTTGTGAAATGGGGACGGGCTATGCTGGGGAGTGGTGGACCACTAGACTACCACGGCGCAGGTAACACGCATCACACAACATCAGGGACCATGATGGCAGGATGGACTGCCAGGCCCAGCCAGTCAGCCCAGATCCCTATTGACTGGACATGCTGCAAGCTCTGGGTAACCTGCAGCCTATGTCCTCCCACCGCCACCAGGCATGCCACATGCCTGTCCCATGCACTCGTGGGTCCCCCCACTGTGTCCCACCCACACCTGCCGTGGGGTGCCTATGTTGTTGTGGGGGGCATCGTCAAGGGTACATATTGGCCAGTGGACGGTGTGTCACTATATGGCTATATTTATATATCTATGTGTGTGTGTTTCACATGTGTATATATAGCTATGTGTCACGTGAGCTATCACACTCTCTCTGACTCTCTTTATATGTACCTTGTGTTGTACTGTTTGCAGTGCTGCATGGGCAGGATGTCTGCTCTGTTTGTGCCTGCAGCACACAGTTCCAGCTGTTTCCAGCCTGTACTTCCATGTTGACCAACATGAGGACGCTTAGCCATGCTCTTGGCCTGCAAAGCATCAAGCCTGTACTCCATTCTGACCAAGGTAGAGCTGCATGCTTCATGCAGCTGCAACAGGCAAACAGCTGGTACTGTATGCCAAGCAGCAGATAATGAGATGTACCTTTTGCTCACAGATTACCTAAGTAGGCTAATTTGCATGGGAGCTTTGACTATGGCTCCTGTTTGCTCTGGCTAATGTGTTAGCACTGTGCAATCAGGTTAGCCTGGGCAAACTGCCGTCAACATAGCACAGTTCTGCAGTGTGTGGCTTGTATTGTTGTTTGCAGTAGATGTGGAACATCTCTGTGCAGTCCACACACTGTTCCCCACCTGCAACATTGACTTTCTCCAGGGTCTAATGGAGTGTGGCAGTGAGCACTTCCCTGTTAGTATATTCAGTGCTGTCTTATTCCCGGACCAATATTGCCCTGCACTCCAGGCCCTGTTTGCCCGGCTTCCTTTGCTCGCCATATCCAGCTGGTTTTATTCCAGGCTATTCCTTTTGAATATAGCTTGCTTTTTGCTCCGGGCAATGTTTGCACACTGGGCAGTGCTACTTGAGGCTCGGGGCAAAGTTTTGAATATCTGGGCCTGTGGCCCAAATGTGAAAAGGGAGCACGCTGCGAGATAACTCCTGGCGGAGAACGGTGGCCAGCACTCAACCAGTTAAGTTACAGAAAGCATTCCCTGGACCGCTTACTCACAAAAGTCCCACAGCGCTTTTAAAAACCAGTCCCAAAATACAATCCCCCCCCTCAAAGAAAAGCTAGATGCTGTCGGATTTTTTAAGGGCACGTAAATTAAATTCTGCTCCTCTGTTATACTGTATTGCTGTGTATGACTTCTGTTTTTGTAATGCAGTATTGTTATTATGGTTTCGATTTTCCCACCTCTTGATTTATCTTCACTTCCCTCGCCCCCAGGACACAGCTAGAAATGAGTTGTTAGCACTCAGTATGTCTTTCCTGGTAGAATTTTTGAAATAAATATAAAACAATATAACTTCCTGGGACACTAACAGTTGCATATGCCACAACAAGTTTGTGTGAACCAGAATTTCATTATGGATTTAAGACTGGGGGGAAAAATGACTCCATTAACAAAACACAACACCGGAGGAAGTTTTAAAAATAATTTTTTTGAAGTGCAACAAGCAGAAAGTCTGCATGGAAGCAGTGGAATATACTGTGAGTTTGCATGTCGCATTTTGGAGATTGATGGTTAAAAAACAATATCACGGGTGCTCATGGGTTTCTGAGATTATGTAATGTATCTGTACTTCTGACCACCTTTTAAATTCACAGCTTACAACTGCAGTTGCTATTTTTAATTTTTCACAAATTTAATATCTTAAATATTTGGTACATTGGTACTCCATTTCATGAACTGACCCCACTTTACATTTTTTATTGTTTACACAACCAACATGCTGCTGTTTGATATTGTTGTTTATACAACATCATCTGTGGGTCTGTCACAATTTGTCAGTTCTGGCACTGGGAACATTTTAGCATTGTGTATGAACAGCAGAAGCAAAGCACGAGACAGCAGGCGGTCATTCTGCAGCATTCTATCCTATCCCTCACATTTGAAAGTGAGAACTGCCTGTGTAAGCAGCGGTTGAGTTGTTATTCGCTTTCACAAACAAATCCCACCCCCCCCCGGCTAGGGCACCAATTGGGAGAATACTTTCAAACCCCGCCGCAAGTGTTAAAATAAATGACCATTGGTTCGCCACATACAAACCAAGAAAGACATTGTGTCCAGCAATAAGGCGACTAAAACTTCAAAAGCCTGAGGTGGCAGTCATAGGAGAAGTTGCTTACTTCATACTGTTGTAAACTCCTCACTAAACGACTCCTTGTCCTTCACATCAGATCACAGCAGCCCTAGAAGAATTAAAAGACACAAAAGAATGGATGTTCGCTTTGCTAGGGATGATGAGCTGCCAGCCATGCTGGAAGAAACAGGAGTGGAAACTGTCTCTTCTCAGATTGCAGTCCCCAGCTTGCAGCCTAATGTAGCAACAGTTCCTTGCCACAAACATCGCGTCAAGGAAGTCTTTTACAAGCAGACCAGTTACCTATGAAAGTGTAGAGAATAATGTCTTAGACACTGTGCTTGCAGCATTTACAGAAGCCAATGAAAACAGAAACACATCAAGAAAAACAGCCTATGACATAGCCATGTTAAAGCGTTTTTTCAAAGAAAAAAATAATAGCAGAGAATTATACCAAACAGAGCCAAGCAAATTAAACCAGCTGCTAGCCAACTTTTTAATGACAGCCAAAAAGAAGAATGGTGAGCCATCTGAGCCAATAAGCCTTAAAAGTATTTTCTGAAGTGTTGACAGGTATTTAAAGACTAAAAACTACCCACGTCTGTTAAACAAAGATAGAGTTTGAGGTAGTAAGAAAAGTAATGAATGCAAAGCTGGAACAGTTAAAGTCATTAGGAAAGGGTGGCCGACCAAATGCATCAGATGAACTTACAGACAAAATGATTAACAAATTGTATGAGGCAAGGCAGCTAGGTCCCTGTTCACCACAGTCCGTCATAAACACCATGTGGTTCACTTGTAGCCTGTTCTTTGGTACAAGGGGCTGCACAGAGATGAGGCAGTTGAATTGGGGAGACATCCAGTTAAAGAATGATGAGAATAGCCTGAAATGTTTACAGTTTTCACAGGAGCGACAAACTAAAACAAGAACAGGACTGAACATTAAAGATACAAAGAAAAATAAAGCCATGTGCCTATGAGAACACCACAGAGCCCATGAAGTATCTCGTGGCAGGCATACCGCTCTTTGAGTCAACCGCCCAGTAGTTACAACGGCACTACAAAGTCCTTTTTTCATAGGAGTTAACAACATAAAAGAATCTTACAGTAAGAAAAAATCTGGTTCAAGAACCAACCTATAAGTGTAAACAAGTTATAATAACTGGTATCGTTTTCCCATAGAGAAAAGTTTATAATTTGCCGTTATAAAGGAGTGTTTATAACGGCAAGCATGCACCACTTTCATTGGAAAAAAGACATGAGCCACCAGTATCGCCAGGACCTCGACCAAGCCGTCTCTGTCACATTATAAGCACTCTAGCACACTCATCTCAAAACAGCAGCCGCCGAGCAGAACCACAAAATTACTCTAATCAGTAAATCTTATTTCAAAATATTGCCCAGATCACCTGAAGTAGTGGACTTCACACAGAATCCTAAGTGCTTCTCCTCATTTCTTTTTCCCCGTTTCACCGCCCGGTCACGTATTACAGTTGCTCCATGCAACCATGACCCTCCTGGCAACTCTACTGTAAGCTAGCAACGGACATCGACTTAATTTTTCTTTTTTTTAGCAAAAGCTTTACTTGTTCTTGTTCAAAATGTATAGCGGTTATATTTTAGCAGTTCAGGCTACAGTTCTCCATTGATATTTATTCTGAATAACATGTCCAGCAACAATACCGAGGTAAGACTGTTCCTTCTACTCATCCTGATTGACACAATTTTTATATAATTGTCATGGCAAAAAAACGATACCCAGCAATTATATAAAATAAAGTATAGATCGGGTGTGAACTCGATTTTACACCTGCTAGGGATGCTTTTCACAAACCCCGGTTTATGTAGCATCCCACAACTCGGGTGTGTGTAAAATCTCATTACACACCCCGACCCATACTTTATTCTCTATACGTAGCATACTAAAAACAATGTTAAAAAATGCTGACCTTACCACTGACCAAAAAATAACCAACCACAGTGCTAGAAAGCACATAGTACAAACGCTGAATGACTCAGACATCCAAGCAACTGAAATAATCAACATCAGCAACATTTATATAGCGCCTTTCGTACATCCCAAAGCGCTTTACAAGCAATGCTAGACTGGTAGTGAAGTGACTGAATGTGGTGGCGCTATATCGCACATCATCACCCCACACAGCCTGGATAATTGCATGAACCGGTTTATGGAAGGGAATGTTGGCCAGGACACCAGGAATGTTCCCTACTCTTTGCAAGAGTGCCCTGGTTCTTTACTTCCACCTGGACAACACCAGGATGGGCAGAAGGGACCTCAGTTTAATGTCTCATCCGAAGGACGGCACACCCCAGCAGTACAGCACCCCCCAATACTGCATTCGGATGCCAGCAATTTTTAGGTGCAAGTCCAATCCCGGTGTGGGATGAGAACCCACAACCTTCTAATCCAGAGGCAGATGTGCTATCAACTGAGTCATGCTGACACATAATGCAAGTTACAGGCCACAAAAAACATTAAGAATGTAACGACTATAGCAAGTTAAACACAAAACAACTTAAAATATCAAATATAATAAATGACATTCAGGATGCAGACAGGGAACGACCTTGCACAAGTCATCAACCACTGAACATGCATGCCAGCTCCAATCAGACTGCATGGGAAGGGTATTTTTACCAACCTAGTTTCCAAGCCACAAACATAACCTTCAACTTCAACACAGATAATAAAGAGCAAACCAAAAGTAAAAAGTGTGAAGCCAGTTCACAAAAAGTAAAAAAAAAAAAACAGTAAATTGCATAATTGTAAAAGAAGTCATAATGTTAGTAAATACAAAGTAACATAGAACACCTTGAAAGAATAAGGTTTTTAAGCGTTGAACTGTACAGTGGAATGAATATGTGAACACATAACTGTGTAAAATTAAGAAAATGCCCGTCACTGAGCAGGCCAGCTTGATACCTTATGTTAACCTTACAGTGTCTTTATCTTTCCAACAGAACCTGACAAAACTGTAAAAAAAAAGAAACACATAAGAGTTCTCAATAGCGATAGTGAAAGTGATTGAAGATAGGTAAGAGGTAGCAAACTGTAAAAAGTATTAAAACAAATAAAGGTGTGGAGGGATAGCTCAGTGGTTGTTAAAGCACAAATAATGATTGTCTTATAGTAAATCAAATTGCATTCTGTCTGTTGTAATCATAATAGTATAAAAAACATCCAGTATAAGAATGGTAGTACGGCCATCTACTACGAGGCCATACCCAGAAAAGTGCGTTAACAGTGCTTAGTTGTATTGGTTGTTTTTTTTTTGTTTATATTGACAATAAATTACTGTTGTTTACTTGTTGTAGCGGTATCAGATACCTGTTTGTAAAACAGCACAACACAGAAACTTTGTAATTGTCAGCATATAATGACCACCAGACCCATTTAGTCTTTGCCCCACCCCTAAACTAATTTGTGGCCTCTGACACTACCTGGTCAATGTTTTTTCACTCATCCATCTCACTTCTTTGGTACCCTTAAGCCTGTCCCATGCTTGTTTAAAATTGCCTACTGTGCCTGCCCCCACCATCTCCTGTGACAATCTGTTCCCCATATCCACCACTGTTTCTGTGAAGAAAAACTTCCTCACATTTCCCCCTCAGCTGGCTGCCTTCCAACTTCATATCATGTCCACTCGTTCATTTACATCTCTTATATCAAAGGATGTCATCCCACACACACCTTACTAAATGTCCTTAAGCAGCTTCAGCGCTACTATCATACCCACCCAGTTCCTTCTCTCCTCCAAAGAGTACATATTGAGTTTCTTTAGACTTTCCGCATAACTTTTCTGGTGTGAGACCTATACCATCTTGGTCACCCCTATCTGGACCACCTCCACCCTGGCAATGTCCATACGATGGTACGGCATCCAGAACTGCACACAGTACTGTACATTAGAACTCACTAGAACATTTTTTTTTGCAGTAGCGTCACCACCTCCAGCCTTCTTGAAGCAATGCCCCTGCCTATGCACCTCATCATGGCACTGTTCCTCCCTGCAGCCTTTGTACTCTGGTTAGACACCTTTAAATAATCAGAAATGATAGCCCCAAGGTCCCTTTCTTCACTGTTGATAGTCATCAAGTCCCCACCCCACCCTATAGCTCTCCCAGGTTCCTTCATCAAAGGTGCACAATATTGAACATTTTTAAATGAAACCTTATTATGGTACCCTCAAACATAAAAAAAACTATAAACAATACATTACCTACAGCCATTTTACTATTTATTTAACATTACAGAAACCATCTGGCACCACAGAACTGGAAAAGAAGACATGAAAATATCAAGAAGCAGTAAATGAGAAGAGACACAAAAGACAACAAAGACAAATGCACAGACCAGGAAACAATCAACCAAACACTGGACAGGCACAAAGACATACAAACAAAATATAAACAATGAAATGTCTAGTATGCAACTTAAAAGGCAGGCATTCCAGGGAAAGAACAGCAGGGAGTGAAGAGGCGGCTATCTTCAGGGAAGGGATGGAAAGTAAATGCAACACAACATGCTTTCATTCGTACCTGTTTACACTGGTGAAGGACATAACTGCCATACAAAGTGCTTTCATTTTATGCGTTTACACTGGTGTTTGTTCTAGGGGTGTGTGTGTAGAAACAGGGCATTTTAATACGGTTGCCTGATTGTTTTTTGCGGGAGCAGGGGGCAGCAACATAGCTGCCACCCCCTCCACCAAGTGCACCCTACCTTTATAGGTACCTGTGTCATACAACTTCCTGCTTTTCCTTAAGGGAGTACCTGAGTAGTGCAACTTCCTACATATTCTTAAGGGGAAACAGCCTGCTCCTCTACATAACACTACTACCAGGGGGCAGGACCAAACTGCTTGCAGACAAGAGAATACATCAGGAAGTACACAGCTCAGAGTGAGGAAGTGCTTTTTTTTTCTTTTTGTTTTGTTTTGGTGTAGTTGGGGGGGGCGCAAACTGTGTTTTAGCTGCAGCAACACTAGAAGGATCACTACTTGGACTACAAGCTGATGGTAAGACTGTCCTTGATCGTTACTGTCTGTAGGTCGGTGAGAACAAAGGTGCAGCATCTTAGTCTATAGTGGGTAAAAACATATAGATAGTACTGTTTTGTGCTTCTTTGCGGTGTAACAGTTGGTAGGGTATTTTTAGATAGCGACTAAACTGTAAAAAAAAAGAAAGCGACATTGTCGATACTACTGTAGTTTCCGGTTAGTACTGTAGTGGTACTGTCTTATGCCTGCTGCAAATACAGTTGGTATTGCATTTTAGTTAGGGTCTGGGCTGGTAGGTAACCTAAGATAGGACTGTATTTTCTAGTTGGAACTGTTTTCTAGATAGTACTGTTTAACAGGGGTAGAATAGTGGGCTGCAATGGATGTGGGGCAGCAGTTTGGATGAGCATATTGTGGAAGCTAGGAGGGTGTCCATTCTGTCACAGGCTGAGGAGTCTCGAGGAAGAAGTGTTGTGGCTTGGGTGGGAGCTGGAGAGGAGTGGGGAGAGAATTTAGAGTAGGAAGGCATCCCCAGAGAGCATCATGAGGATACAACATGGGAGATACATCGGATTGTGGGTGGGTATAGAGGGTGTGGGAGCAAAACAAACAAGGGCCTAGCACTGAAGGGAAGGCTCAAGTCAGGAGGGAGGAACAAATGCACAGCAATGCAGAGAGGGTAGGTAATAGGTTTGTGGTGCTGGTGAAACTGATGGAGGAGGAAGGAAAGGGATACCCAGGAGGGGACAAGATAGGGAAGGAAGGGAAATGCACAAGGGATGGTAGCCAGTCTAAGAGGGTGTGGCATGGGTGAGGGGCACAGTTGGAGGGACATTTGAAGTGAGCAGGGATCTGGGGAAGTTGAGCAGGGTGGATAGAGAAGACGTCAGGGGCATAGCAGCTGTGGCAGTGGAGAATACTGATGGGGAAAGGCAACAGGGACAGAGGGGGGAATTATGTGCAGGAGTCGGAGTCAGGTAGGAGAGGAACAGTGACAGGGACAGACTGGGAATTACATGCAGGAGGAGGAGGAGTCAGGCAGGAAAGGAACAGTGGCAGGGACAGGCGGGGGGAATTGTGCTAGAGGAGGAGTCAGGCAGGAGACAGACGGCGACAGGGACAGATGGGGCAATTTCTGTGCTGGAGGAGGAGGAGTCAAACAGGAGAGGAATGGAGGAGGGGAAGCAGGCAGATGGAAGTATGGGGGGGAATATTAGTACTGGGGGACTCAATACTAAGGGGGGTAAGGTGAGGTAGCAAGGGGGAAAGGCATAGTCATATATGAGTGGAGGCCATGCCAAGGATGACAGCTAAAAGAGTGGTCCTGAAATATGCTAGAAGGGGAAGGGAGAGATCTCATTTGATTTTACATATGGGGACAAATGACCTGGCTGATAGTACATTAGAGGTAGTTCAAAAGAGGCTTGAGGAGCTGGGAACTTTATGCGAGGGGGAGGGTAGATCAGTAACTATTTTCTGAGGTATTACCAGTGTCTACAAGCAGCATGGCTAGAAAACAAAGGATCAAGAAATTTAATGAATGGTTAGGCAAATGTGTCACACCAAAGGTATGGGTTAGTGGGAGGGTGAGGAAAGGCTTGGGAGGACAGCAGTCTATACACCAAGGATAGACTTACCTAAATGAAGAAGGTATTGAAACGGAAGCTTGGGGAGTATATTGAGGTAGCTGGACATTTAAATGAGGAGAGGGGATGGCAGGTGGATGGAGGGCTACAGTGGCCACAAGATGGAAAGCAGAGTATGTTTACCCCCAGAACAAGGGCGATGAACTAGATAGAAGCAATAGAGGGATGCTGGAAGTGGAAGGCAGAGGGATGGGGAAGAGACAGTAAACGGATGGAAGGTGGTCACCATGAATGCTAGAAGCCTGAAGGATAAAATGAATGACTTACAGGCCCTTGTGGTGGAGGGAGGTGGACATGGCAGCCATCACAGAAACATGGGCCACCCAATACCATGGCTGGGTCCTGCAGTCCCAGGGAACAGAATATTCAGTAGGGATAGGGAAAACAGGAGTGGGGGGTGGCATTATACATAAGGGAGGGGCTAAGGTGCATTAGGGAGGAGGGAGAAACAGAGTCATTATGGTTGCTAATCCAGGATTCTAGGAATAGGACTCTCCGGATTGGAGTGGTGCTAGGCCACCTCCCAAACAGAGGAGTTGGACAGGGAACTTGCAACAAAGATTTGAAGGCATGTGGGAAGGGCAGTGGTGGTTGTTGTGGGGACTTTAACCTGCCGGAGGTAGATTGAGGAACCCCAGCCACCAACAATAAAAGGGAGCAGGTACTGCTGGATGCTTTTCAAGAAAGCCCCTGACACAGGTAGTCAGCGAACAAACTGGGGCAGGGACACCCCTCGACCTAGTGCTCACAAATGGGAGTTCATGAGGGATATCGAGGTGGATGAACCACTAGAGGGAGTGACCATCATCAGTATGGTTCATGTTGAATATGGGCAAAGAAGGTGGCATCCAATGCAAAGGTGCTGGATTTCAGGTGGGTGGATTTTGCAAAGATGGGGAGGGGTGGTGAGTGGGTACCTGGCCAGGATCCAGCCTAGTATGGACATATACCAGAGATGGGAGCTCATTAAGAAGGGGATACTAGAGGCTACCAGTTCCTGTAGCAGGACTTGGAGTAAAAAGGCCAAACTAGATTAGCAGGGGGGTTGTGGAAAGGTGAGGAGAAAAAATGAGGCCTTTAGGAGATGCAGGAAATCAGGGAGAGGGAAGATTGGAAGGAGTACCTGCAGGAGGCAAGGAAGATGACAAGGGCAGTAAGAACACCAAAAGTCCCCAAAGAGCTCAGTCTGGTGCAAGGCATTGAGGAGGGCGGAGAAGAGCTTCTTCAGGTACATCATGGAGAAAAGGAGTTGTAGTAAACAGATAGTAAGGATTAAGAAGGACAGGCAATGGATAGAGAAGGCAGAAGCACTCAATGACTACTTCTGCTCTGAATTTATGAAAGGAGAAGTACTCCAAGGGGTGAGGGGCAGTAAGGCTGGGAGAGAGATAATGGATCAGGTAATCACAGAAGGTAGAGTGCTGGAGCTTGAGAGCACTGAGGCTAGACAAGTCACCAGGTCCAGACGGCATTCTCTCCAGGCTACTGAAGGAGCTAGCAGAGATCCTGGCAGGCCTATTGAATGTCTCACTGAATTAGGGATTGGAGGTTGACTCATGTGGTTCCCCTGCATAAGAGCGGCCCCAAAGATGAACCAGGGAACTATAGACCAGTGAGCCTCACATCCATCGTGGGGAAGCTAATGGAAATGAACCTGAAGGAGAGGATGGTGTCCCTGTTGGAGTTCAGTGGGCTGCAGGACAGTAGACGGCATGGCTTTGTCACAGGCAGATCCTGCTAGACCAGCCTGGTAGATTACTATGACTGGGTAACTAGGCAGATGGACAAGGGCCATGCAGTTGATGTCCTGAACCTGGACTTCAGCAAGGCATTCAATTCAGTGCCACATGGGAGACTTGGAATAAAACTTGAAGGCACAGGGGCGGGAACAAAAGTGGTGGGATGGGTGACAAACTGGCTGTAGGGAAGGCAGCAGTGGGAGGTGGTGGAAGGGGAACTCTCATCCCCAAGGGCAGTAACGAGTGGGGTTTCACAGAGCTTGGTGCTGGGACCAGTGTTACTTGGATATTTATTGCAGACATTTCATGCGATCAAGAGCAGGATTAGCCTGTTTTCCCACCACACCAAAATAGCGTGGTGGTGGATGACAGAGGGTGGCAGAGTTTGCAGGAAGATCTGAAAAGCTGGAGACCTGGTCAGACACTTGGCAGCTGGGGTTCAATGCCTAAAAGTGTAAGGTACTGCATTTGGGCAAAAATCCAAGTAGAAACTATCAATGGGGAGGGAGTGCAGCTGGGAAGACTGAGGAGGAGAAGAATCTAGGTGGTCATCACGGGATCAATGAACAACTCAGCACAGTGTAGGAAGGCAGCAGCAAGGGCCAACAAATGCTGGGTTGCATTGCAAGGGAATAACGCCAAGGAAGGGGAGGGGTTTGCCACTGTATAGATCATTAGTTAGACCTCATCTCGAATATTGCATGCAGTACTGGCGCTCGTACCTGAAAAGGACATTAAATTACTGCAAGGTGCAACGCAGAGCAACTAAGACGATCCAGGGACTGGGGACTTACCCTATGAGAGTAGACTAAAGGAGATGAACATGTACTAACGAGGAGAGAAGGGACAGAGGGGATATGATCAAGACATTCAAGTACATGAGAGGGATAAACAGGACTGGTACTGAGGGGCTATTCATTGTAAGGGTGGGGAGGAACACTCGAGGCCATGACATGAGGTTGGAGTGGGGAAGGTTCAGGAGGGAAATGAGGAGACACTTTGTTTTACAAAGAGGGTGGAACACATTACCAGCAGAGGTGGTAGCCTGTAAAACAGTGGGCTGCTTCAAAAGGGGCTGGGACAGGGCAAGAGGGAGGATAAAGGAAGGGGGTTGAGGAGGGAGGGGCAGCTGCAGAATAGGGTTGCTAGCTACAAAATCAAGCAGACTCTGAGCAGACCAAATGGCCTTTTTCTGCTGGCAAATTTCATATGTTTGCATGTTCATATAAACATGGCAGATCGGCCTCTTGTAGTTCATTTGTGATTCACTATTATAAAGAGAAAAGAATCCTTGTTTTGTTAAAAGCATAATAATAGGAACTAAGAATGCAGAAAAATAAAAAATGTAAGCAAAAGAAATGTGAACAAAAAATAGTTTAACACATTAGCAGTTCAAATATTAATGTAACATTACAAGTTTTCACGTGCATCAGTTAGCTGACAAATGTTGCAACACATTCAGTACTTCTACAGATATGCTCATAGTAAATTGACTATCATTTTGTCTACTGAATAGCAACTGTTAAGACGTTCATTGAAATGTATATGTTCAAGATACAAAATAATAAATATATGTATATTTGCACTTTAGACTCCATTCATTTGTATTATGCAAGACAAATAACAAAAGGTCATTTACAGTAATCGTGTTAGTTGCGAGTGTTCTCGGTGGCGGCACAATACACTCCCACGGAGCATACAGTTAGCGCGGTGTAAGACACGATTGTGCAGCATGCACAAGTAGTTGCACAGCATGTAACAGATCAATGTCATAGATACTGGTTCTTAATCTGTGTATAACTGCTTAAAAATTTAAACGAAGTGCTGTGGTAGAAACCGTTAAACCAATGTAAATACACATCAAAGCACCCTATGTATTCTGACACAGGTTAGATGACAGTAAAATGTGCACATATGTGAGAAGCAACCGACTTATCAAAGATAGTGTAATAGTTTCCACAAGCAGTTGTACTTTATAAAGAAAATAATCAAGGTGACCAAACTGTGAGAAAAAAACAAAACATTTATTGTGAGCACCTACATTCGAATCCGTAAGCATCATGTAACGAAATCCTTGCTTGATGCATGCGGTTCCGAAACATATCCATCCAAAACTAAACAAATTGTAATAGATACAATAAAATAAACATAAAAAAGTGCACACTTCAGTGCGTGCTAGTACTGTGACTACACTCTACAATATAAAAAGAAACATCACGATAAAAAAAGGGACTTTCCAAAGCAGCATCCATATACTGCAGAGAAGGCCGTCGCAATTAACAGACGCCTGCCTCTGACCAGATATCTATTTACAGAGTACCGTGGCATGACATCTCCACCACGGCAGCACTACTGCACAATCTACAGGAAATAACACATCCAGCTCTCGAACCCTACGCAAACTGTGCTGTTCAGACACACTTGGTTACACGCATATGTACATGAACAAAATAATCACCGCGCCCACTTAAACCTAACCAGCCAATTGCAAGTAGTACTGCCACTTTCACTGACTTGTCAATTTAAATATTTCTATCGAAACGGTGCAGCCTCGATATAACGGACATACTGCCATGGCAACCAAGCACGCTGCGTGATAGTTCTGACGGAGTATTCCATAGCCACTGTAAGCGGGAGCACTTTTCCTAAAGAAAATCGAAACATCCAACTGTAAGTACTACATGAAATGAGACCCACAGAAGTGGTACAAATTAAATATAATATGAGCAGCTCAGCTGAGAGATAGCCGAAATATCTTCACTCTCAGTCAGTGAACTCTTATATCTCGCTTGTGGCTTCGCCACTCGTGAGATATCAAGAGTTCACTGACTGCGAGTGAAGATATTTCGGCTATCTCACAGTTGCCCATGTCATCATATCCCTATTTATTTATTTTATTATTATTTTCAGAAGACACCTTTGAGCCAAGGCTCTTTTACAAAGGTTCCACGTTGGGGAAACAATACAGAACATAGTGAGGAAAATAACAAGAAGAGTAGTTTCAAGCAGCCAGAGGTTTTGTCGGGTACATTAAAGCTTTCATATGGGATTACTGTAATATGTGCAATGATTCACAGTATGTATGTTATTACAGTAATTTGTGTATATTATTCAAGAACATATGTACAATAAAAAACAGTTGTAATATGGTTCACTAGAATAAATTAGAAATTGCTAGGACAGATGGTAGATACATGTAGAGGAACTTATGGTGAGAGAATGTAGATAATAGTGGGGAAATAAAGAGGAGGAGATAGGAGATAGTGGAGGATAAAGGTATGGACTAAGGGGGGAATTAGAGGGAAGGAGAGTAAGTTTAGTTAGGAGAAACATTCACAGGAGGCCACTGTGACAAGGTGCTGACGTAGGTTGCACTTGAAAGTGCCCAATTGAGTCATCAATACTAAAGACAGTCTTGCATTCTGTGCTACAATATTCCTGTAGGCAATCTTTTTTTATATATCTTTGGCTATGTGATCAACAATACGAGTTGCACTAAAACGTGAATGGAGGCAGACACCCATGTCCAGGCCATTTAGTCTGTAGAGCAATTACATCTTCAATGTTGGTTAATGTTTTTGTTGTTGTTGTTTTTCTGTTACCAAGTAGTACACTGAATTCATACTGTGACTTGTCACACCAAACAAATGCATTGTTTACCATGGATTGTAGTTGCTGTTCCTTAGCAGTTTACTTACTTCAGTAGCCTTTTCCGGAAGGTGCTGAAGCAGCAGTGAAGGAAGGGACAATTCACTATGGAAAGAGGAACAGGTACGGATGGGAGTAGGAGAGAAGGAAAGGGGTAGGGGAGCTGATGCAGACAGTTTAGGAGGTACAAGGGGATAAGTCACAGCAAAAGGAGGTGTAACCCCCCTACAAATGGGGGTTTCTGACAGCCGTCTAGGAGCTGTCTAAGTGTCACCCTGGTGGTTGGCGTTCGGCGCTTAAGCCGTTTAACTGGCTCTGTGAGTGCTTATAGAGCCTCCACGTACTGTCTCTTTAAGAGCTGTCTGCTTGCAGACACATTTATTGCTTATGGGGGTGTGTTCTCCTGCTCCTCCACTCGAGCCGCTGACAAATTGCTCCAGTTTCGGCTGTCGCCGAAGGTGCAGAGTGAGCACAACCCTGAAAATGTAAATGTTTGCCCCACACCTTTTAGAGTGTTCGTGGGATTGTAAGCTGTTTAACCTGCCTTTCTTGCAGCTGGATTTTGTGTGCTGTGTCCCTCCATTTTGGACCAGGACTGTCTGAAGGGGTCCAATAGGGGCAAAGGGGTATCTAAAATGGAGTAACTAGCGACCAACCAGAATCAGGACTCTCGATGGAGCCTGCTGACCAATGGGGATACAGCTAGTGGTTCTGTGAAGTGAAGTTCTGGACCGTAGTGCCTTTTTGCACCAATGAGGGACGAACTTAGTGGCTGGCTTCAGCAGCCCACCAATGGGATCAGGTGGCACCCGACTTCAGAGGTTTGCCCATACTGTCCAGGGGCAGAGACGTTGTGGCTGTGAGCAAGGAAGGAGCTCGGGGGCTCCTGTGCCGTTTTGAGTGGTCATGCGGGAAGCGCGTGCAAGGCCAGCGTCGGGCGTTTGAAAACACCAGTAATCTCGGACTAAATCCACTGGGAAGCGGTCAGGAGGCTGTGCAGGAGCACAGCTACCTACCAGGCTCACCCTGTAGAAGACTGGAGAATCTGCTTGAATCGCTTGGTCTGTCAGGAACAGTGAAGCTGCGGTTTGGCCCAGTGAAGCGGGCAGGTGATCGAGGATAGCAGCTGCCTGGTATGGTACCCCTCTGCCTCTCATATAAATGTGTGGAGAAGTGCTTGAAGTACAGGCTCGGTCCTCTGAGAGGTGCAAGAGCGCTCTGTCTGCTGGAGTCGTGAGTACTAAATCAGGGTAGCTCCCTGGCCAATGGTCCTAGTGAGGGCCGGACGGTTTGGGTTCTGTACTGGTGACACTATCTGGGCCTGCTGGCTCCACTTAATCTTCGTAGGAATTAAATGCTCGTTTGTATCAGGGCCCCAACCAGCTGCATCAAGGAACTAGCCTTTAGGGCTTGGGTACCCACAGACAGTAACTTTTAGGTTAGGCCTGTGTACGGAGCCCTAGGTAGATACTCATATACTGTTGTGGTAAGCTAATTAACCTGATTCCCCCCGGTACTTGTTATTTCCCCTTAAATAAATCAGATTGCTTGTTTTGCAAAGGTACACTGGCTAGTTTGTGTGTTAATGGTGAATTACTGCACAGTGAATATTGTGTAACTGCAACTTACTTTTCCGGGGGTCCCCAGAGCAAGCTGATTGGTTCGAGCTGGGGGGGTAAGTGTATATGGTAAGGACACTGTAATTGAATTGTGTGGGCCACTAGTGGGAAGAAAGGGGAGTTGCAGCAACCCAGAGGGCTGTGCCAAAGTCATACTCGACTGTTCTAACCCCGACCTCTGGGTGGAGGCACCCGCCAATGGATCTAGGCCCCTCACCCTGTTACAGTTAGAGCAGGCAGGGGTAGTAGTCCTTCGGATAGCGCCCCCTGGGGGTTACAGAGGGAAGGCAAGAGGGGTTAGTGAGGTGGGCAGAAGGAGAGAAGGTCATATGGGGAGGAGAGCAGTGGGATGATTGGACAACAAGACTGATGGGGACCAGATAGATGAGGGGGAGCTGAAGGGTTGGATTGAGTGGGGGGACAGCAAGGGGAAAGGGGAGGTAGGGTTGTAGTCCTTGTGGTCTTGATAGTAAAGGGTATACTCTGGGGGAGATGGGGATCATCGCACAAGTAGGAAGGTGAGCGATGCCAACAGCAGAGCGAAATGCCCAAGTATTGCTCAGCTGTTGCAAGGTGTTGGAGGAAGGCCCTAGTGATTATCCTTCTAAGTATGAATGACCTAGCTGGAGAGGAGGTAGAAATGGTGCAGGAAAGGTTCATGGAAGTGGGTAAGATCTGTAGGGGGGGTGGCTAGATCAGTAGTCTTCTATAGCAGTCCATTTACAGTAGAGAGAGTCCTAAAAGAATTCACAAAACTGAAAGTGGACAAGGCAATGGGACCAGATGGGATACATGCTAGAATATTAAGGGAACCACGGGAAGTGCTGGCAGCACCACTGGCAGCCCTGTTCAACAAGTCACTTGACACTGGAGTGGTGCCAGAGGACTGGAGGAGGGAGATGTACCCTCTTCACAAAAGTGGGAGTAGGGAGGAGGAGGAGCTGGAAACTACAGACCAGTCAGTCTCACCTCAACAGTGGGGAAAATTATGGAATCACTACTTAAAGAAAGGATTGTGGAACAGCTTGAATCCAGTGGAGTACATGATCCAAGACAGCATGGATTCACAGCAGGAACTGACACTTTTGTCAAGATATCGGTAAAATCAATCGCGGAATAGATAAACAAAATGGAATTTATGTAGATAAATGTTCAGTCATCCATTTTGGTAAAAGAAACCCATATACCAACTATGAACTGAACAATAGTACAAGTAAAGCAGTAAATTCTGAAACTGACCTGGGTATTATTATCAACAAGGAGTTAAGTCAAGGTGACCAGTGTAGAAAGGTGTCTCTCATGACTCACAGAATCAAAAGATCTGTTAGGAAAGCATTTGTAAATAGAAATGAGTCCATCATCCTACCACTGTATAATGCCTATATCAGACTGCACCTGGACTATGTGGCATTGTTTTGGGCCCCATACCTGGTTAAGGACATTAAGATAGTGGAGTCAGCCCAAAAGAGGGCTACAAAACTTATTACTAGAGCATGTAATCTTTCCTACTCTGATAGATTATCTGCCCTCAGTTTGTAGGACTTAAACATATGTAGGGATTTTTAGCATCCTGCAGGATCCAAACTTGACTAGAGAATGTAACCTTATCTGGGCAAGCAAACCAACTAGTCTGAGTTGCCATAATAGACAACTCAGTATTCCTAAGGTAATTACTAATAAAAGGAATAATTACTTCACTATCAGGCAAGTAAGCTGTGGGACTTATTACCCAAATACCTTGTAGATATCAGAAATTTTGACAAGTTTAAATCTGAATTAGATAAATTTCTGATGGGAAACAAGGCTTAACTTGCCCCACTGGTGTGGGGAAGGTAGTCCCAATGGGCCGTTGGCCTGCTTCTACCTTCATAAACTGAGTAATATCGAGTAATACCGAGTAAAGTCATGTCAAACAAATCTAACTGATTTCCTTGACTGGCTGACTAGGGAAGTGGATTGGGGAAGCGGGTATGTGGCCTACTGTACCCAGATTTCAGTATGGTCTTTGATACCATTCAACACAGACGACTTGAAACAAGCTGGGCAGCCTGGGAGGGTCAAGGTGGTAAACTGGGTTAGAACTGCTTGACTGATAGAAGACAGAGGTGGTGGTAAATGGAGCTCAGTCTAAGGAAAGGAGGGTGACCAGCGGTGCCTGGGGATCGATTCTGGGGCCAGTCCTCTTTAATGTCTTTATAAGTGATATTGCAGAGGGACTGGGCCGGAAGGTGTGCCTCTTTGCAGATGGCACTAAGACCTGCAACAATTGGACTAGGGATGCCACGATAACACATACGATGATATATCATGATAATTACCACGGACGATAACTTATCGTTGTAAAAACATTTTCGCAGTTATCGTGCAGAATGGTATCATGACATACAGTGGTAAAGCACCTCAGCTTGCTTTTACCAGCAGCGATCCTTTCCAGCTGCAACCATGATTCCTGATTCACCACCATCCTCCTAACAGATTTTTAGTATTTTCCTTAAAATAAGAAGTTCAGTGCTTGTGATGTGGCATGGAATTTTGAGGCCTGATCACCTCACCTGTTGCCATGCTGGTAAACCAGGTTAAAGAATAGACCTGGGTCGCTTGAGGGCTGACTGCATGAAGAAGAGCTGAGCATCCATTGAGGGCTCTCCTTTTCATTCAGATTTTTTATCCCTCCGGGAGCCCCTGGCAGGTGGCCTCCCTCACGAGGAGATTCACCATCTGCTCCCCAACATCCTTATCGCTGGGCCCGCCAGTCCTTAGCGGACTGCCCTGCAGTGGGGCCAACAGAGAGGGGACCAGCACTCCCTCTCCCCCAGAAACCGAATCCAGATTGCTGGGGCCGACCCCCGCAGACGCCGGGAGCCATCAACAGAACAAAAGGGTAAACAGGGAGGAGAAGAAGCACTCTGGGTAAATTTGGAGACAGGCAATGGCACCACAATCCGCACAGGGGTTGTATACAGACCCCCTTCTCAGGGGGAGGAAATGGACAAGGAAATGATAGAAAGTATACTTAGAATGGCAGAAAAAGGGGAGATATTGCTGATGGGTGATCTGAATATGCCAGATGTTAACTGGAGTGCAGTTGCAGCTGCCACTTCGAAGAGTGCAGTTGTTCTAGATGCCCTACAGGGGGCATGCCTTAGACAACTAGTACCGGAGCCCACTTGAGAGGGAGCAATATTAGACTTGATACTCTCAAATGGAGATGGAGAGAGGATCACAGATGTAGAAGTGGGTAGCCATCTGGGAACTAGCGACCATCAACAGTAGTTCACAGTAAAACAGCAATAGAGTCAAGCCATACAAAGACAAAAGTACTGGACTTTAGGAGGGCTGACTTTGCCAAAATGGGTGAGTGCCTAAGGAATGCACTAGCAAATGGGCAGGAAGGAGGGGTGGAAGAACAATGGGGAATAATAAAAACTGCCATCACAGAGGTAACGAGCCTTTGTGTGAAGCAAATAAACAAAACAAGACGATGTAAGAAACCACTATGGTTCTCAAAGGAAGTGGCAGTGAAGGTTCAAGAGAAAAAGAAAGCATTCAGGAAGTACAAGGAATCGCAGCAGGAGCAGGACAGAGAACTGTATCAGTTAAAGCAAAAGGAGGCTTGGAAGGCAGTCAGAACAGCAAAGGCCCAAACCGAGGAAAAGATAGCCAACTCAGTTAAGAAGGGGGATAAAACCTTTTATAGGTACATCAGGAGCAAAGGAAGACCAAGGGAGGGATAGTAAGGTTTAATAAAGGGGAGGGAGGGTGGGCAGAGGAGACTGTGAAAAGGCAGAGATACTAAACAAATATTTTTGCTCAGTATTTACAAGTGAAGAGGGGGAGGTACATAAAACAAACAGTAGTAACACTCTGGATACAGAAGTTGATACCAGCCCATTTACGGAAGAAACGGTTCTGAAAGAACTCTTAAAACTGAAGGTGGACAAAGCAATGGGGCCTGATGGGATTCATCCCAGAATTCTAAAAGAACTAAGGGTAGAACTAGTGACACCACTGACTACCCTCTTTAACAAATCATGGGAGGATGGGGTGGTACCCGAGGACTGGAGGAGGGCAGATGTGATTCCCCTTCACAAAAGTGGGAGCAAGGCAGAAGCAGGAAACTATAGACCTGTTAGTTTAACCTCAGTGATAGGGAAAATGATGGCATCACTTCTAAAGGAAAGAATTGTCGAGTATCTAGAGGCCAGAGGGGCACAGGACCCTAGGCAGCATGGATTCACAGCGGGAAGGTCATGCCAGATGAATCTGATAGATTTCTTTGACTGGGTGACCAAAGTAGTAGATCAGGGAGGGGCTGTGGACATGGCCTACCTAGACTTTAGCAAGGCATTTGACACAGTCCCACACAAGAGATTAATATACAAGTTAGCCAGCCTGGGAGTGGGTCCCAAGATGACAGCCTGGGTAAAGAATTGGCTGGAGAATAGGACACAGAGTAATAGTAAATGGAGTCCCTCAGAAGAAAGGAGGGTTACTAGCGGGGTACCGTGAGGTTCAGATAGGACCAGCCCTCTTCAATGTTTATATGCGTACATTGCAGAAGGACTGGAAGGAAAAGTATGTCTCTTTGCAGATGACACTAAGATCTGCAACAGAGTTGATTCACAGGGTGGGTGGAAAGGATGAGAAGGACTTGGCAAGGTTAGAGGAATGGTCAAATGTATGGCAGCTTAGATTCAATGCTAAGAAGTGCAAGGTAATGCACCTGGGAAACAAAACCCAGGGAAGAGTACACAATGGGGGTGAGATACTAACAACAACAAAATGGAAAGGGACCTGGGGTAGTCATATCAGATGACCTAAAGGTGGGCAAGCAATGTGAGAAGGCAGCAAGGAGGGTTGGGGGATACTGGGATGCATAGGAGAGGCATCACCAGTAGAAAACAGGAAGTTATTATCCTCTGTACAGACAGCTGGTGAGACCCCATCTGGAGTACTGTGTGCAGTTCTGGAGACCCAATCTCCGCAAAGACATAGACAGGATGGAAGCTGTCCAGAGGAGGGCAACTAAAATGGTGCAGGGTCTGCACGGAGGACATATGAAGAGAGACTTAAGGAGCTTAATATGTATAGCCTCGAGGAAAGGAGGGAGAGGGGGGACATGATAGAAACTTTCAAGTACCTCAAGGGAATCAACAAAGTCCAAGAGGGTAGCATCTTTCAAAAAAAGAGGTGTGCAAGAACAAGAGGGCACAATTTGAAGATAGAGGGGACGGCTCCGAGGTAATTTAAGGAAGTATTTTTTCACAGAGAGGGTTGTGGATGCATGGAATGGCCTTCCGGAGGAGGTTGTGGAGTCAAAATCAGTGGTGGAATTCAAGCATGCATGGGATAGTCATAAGGCAATTCAGGGGGTGGAGGTAGGAAGAAGTAGGCTGCTGGTTAACTAGGATCTGCAGCTTATCCAGTAGGTAGGGAAATGGGCAGACTGGGTGGGCCAAGCGGTCCTTATCTGCCGTCAAATTCTATGTTTCTATGTTTCTATTGAGCCTGCCAGGGTTCAGTTTTACCTGTTTTTCGTCCCGCTTCAAACGGCATGACATCGGCGTGTGCCTTCCGACCCATACTGCCCTCCAGCCATCACCAGAGGGCAGTCAATGAGTGGGACGACATGTCCTCCCTCCCCTGAGAGAGAGGAGAAGTCCTCTGGAGCTCGATCCTCTCACCGCTGCTGACCCTGGTGACCCGGGCTCATTCCTGAACCCAGTCGCCGTGTGGCTGCGATGTGGCATCCAGCCCTCAACCGTCAGCACCACCAGGCTGGCAACGGTCTCCTTTTTGAGGACAGGAGACAGAGCAAACCACTGCCTGATCGCAATCTAGGGAGGCTGGATGATGCAGCAGTAACAGCCTTCTGAATGGGTCCAGGGCTGTGTACATATGTCACATACTCGCAACATCGCACATGTGCCAGCCCAAGGGATA
This sequence comes from Neoceratodus forsteri, assembly GCA_016271365.2. Lineage (NCBI taxonomy): Eukaryota > Metazoa > Chordata > Ceratodontiformes > Ceratodontidae > Neoceratodus > Neoceratodus forsteri. The sequence goes on from CM057453.1 coordinate 763,152,660, forward strand.
GGAAAAAGAAATGGGGGGGAAGGTATGTGCACCAGTCCACATACTTACATTAAACTGGCAGATAAGGACTGCTTAGCCCATCTAGTCTGCCCATTTTTCCTACCTAATGTGATATCGCAGACCCTATTTGATCTCTGGCTTTACCCTCCCTTTCCTAACCAATAAGGTTCCCTTATGCCTGTCTTATGCATTCCTGAATCCCGTTACAGTTTTTGGCCCCACCACCTCCACTGGGAAGCTTTTCCAGGTATACACACTCTTTCTGTGAAGAAGTACTCTCACATTTCCCTGAATCTACCCCTCTAGTATCAGAGAATGACCCCTTTTCTTGAGCACCTTTTTTCTGAAAATGCTTCCTCGTAAACCCTGTTCATATCCGTGAGGCATTTGAAAGTCTCTATGATATACCCTCCCCTCTCCAGATTGTACATATTGCAGTCCTTAGCTCTCCCTCATAGGGCTTTTGATGCAGGCCCTGCATCATTTCAGTTGCCCTCCTCTTGACTGCTTCTACTCTATGTACTTCTGGAGATGGGGTCTCCAGAACTGGACACAGTACTCTAGGTGAGGTCTCACCAATGATTTACACTGTGGTATCGCCACCTCCCTCTTTCTACTGGTGATATCCCTTCCTGTGCACCCTAGCATCCCACTAGCTCTCCCCACTACCTTGTCACACTGTTTGGCCACCTTCTGATTGTCATATATGATTACCCCAGGTCTCTTTCCTGCTTGGTGGTCATCAGTGCCACTACCCCCATCTTGTATGCTGCCCTGGGTTTCTTTGCACTTCTTAGCATAGAATCTAGTTGCCACATTTTGACCACTCCTCAAGCTTTCTTCGATCTCTATTCATTTTACACACACACCCCTCCCCCAGAGTGCCTACCCTACTGCAGATCTTTGTGTCATCTGCAAAAGGTATACTTTCGCTTCTAGCCTCTCTGCAATGTTGCTAATAAGACACATTAAAAAGAGGACCAGTCCTAGTACTGATCCTTGTTGCACCCTGTTGGTCACCCTCTCTTCCTCAGAGTGAGCTCTGTTTGCCACCACTCTCTGCCGTCTATCCCACACAATTTCTTTCCATTTTACTACCTTGGACCCTCCCCAGGCTGCCCAGCTTGTTTATGAGTCGCCTATGGAATGGTGTTGGAAGCCTTACTGAAATCTAGGCAGGCTACATCCAAGACTCCACCCTGATCTAACAAAAGTAACAAGGCTCATGTTACTTGAACACTGACTCCAATCTGTACAACAAGTCAGGTTAAAATCATAAAAATAAATTTTAAAATGCTACCCTGTAGACTTGCATGGAGCAATCCCCTCACTAGGCATATAATGACCTCACGAAACGCGAGAGCGTGGGGATGGCATTGGTGATCAGTAAGTGGAAGGGATCGAGCGGCTAACCCCCTAGGGGGCAAATACGATCCCTTCCCTTCCTTGGGGGGCTGAAGAGAACATTCTTCAACTACTATGGAGGAACTCCCAGTCAGGTAAGGGAGTCTTTTGATGATTTTACAATCAAGGAGAAAAATTCGGGAAAGGCGCTCTTTAAACAAGCAAGTAAAAATATTTGCTCATTCACATTTTAAAAGGTATCGTACTCTGTGTGTATAACACATATTGATTATGTATTTTAATTTTTATGGCAATAATGCAAGCAATTTTATAGAAACAGAGACTCTGACGGCAGATAAGGATTGCTTGGCCCACCCAGTCTGCCCATTTCCTTACTTACTGGATAAGCTGCAGACTTTAGTTAACCAACAGCATACTTCCTCCTACCCCCTACCAGAATTGCCTTATGTCTGTCCCATGCATTCTTGAATTCTGCCACTGTTTTTGATCCAATGACCTCCTCAGGAAGGCCATTCCATGCATTCACCACCCTCTCCGTATAAATTTCAGAGATTTTATTGTGAAAAAATCAAATATTTTGTTAAATATTTTACTCTGCATTATTTTACCACAGACTTCAAAATAGTGTGCATAAATGCATAACATTGCTTGAAGAGTCACATATGTAAATTATGTAAAAAACGTAATTTAAATAGTTTTGCTAACATTGCTGAAGAAGTGGCAAAATTATCCACGTATAACAAGGTTATGTACACTTCGCACCACTTGCTATCGTATCGCCAAAATTTTATTATCGTGACACCCCTAGGGTGGACACTTCGAGAGGGGTGAAAAAAATGAGGAGGGACCTAGGTAAACTGGATGAATGGTCTAGAGTTTGACAGTTGAGATTTAATGCAAAAAGTGCAGAGTCAAGCATTTGAGGCACAAGAACCCAGGGGAGGATTATGTCATGGGGGAGAAGATACTGACAAGCACCAAACAGGAAAGGGATCTGGGGGTAGTCATATCTGATTACTTAAAGTGGCCAAATAATGTGCCAAGGCTGTGGAGAGGGCCAGTGGGATGCTGGGGTCCATAGGGAGAAGTATCACCAGCAGAAGAAAAGAGGTGGTGATGCCGCTGTACAGATCATTGGTGAGGCCTCATTTGGAGTACTATGTCCAGCTCTGGAGGACACATCTCTGTAAGGACATAGACGGGGAGGAGGCAGTTCAAAGAAAGGTAATAAAGATGGTGCAGGGCCTGCACCAAAACTCATATGAGGAGAGACTGGGAGACCTCACTATGTATACCCTGGTGGAGAGGAGAGACGGAGGAGATATGACAGAAACCTACAAATATCTAAAGGGCATAAATATGGTACCAGAGGGTAGCATCTTTCAGAAAAGGAGATGTTTAGGAACAAGGGGGGCATGACATGAGGTTGGAAGGGGGTAGACTAAGGGGTAATGTGAGGAAGTATTGCTTCACGGAAAAGGTAGTGGATGTATGGTATAGACTCCCAAGCAGAGGTGGTGGGGGTAAATACAGTGGGGAATTCAAAATGCATGGAACAAGCATAGGGGAACCTTAGCGATAGGAATGAGAAAGTAAAGCGGAGATCATGTAGGGTCTGCAGCTTTGCAGTAGGTAGGGTAAATGGGCAGACTGATGGGCTTAGCAGTCCTTATCTGCCATCAAGTTCTATGTTTATATGCTTTTGAAGTGGTGCCTGTACCTAGAGCCAGCACAATAAGGAAGAAAAGAATAGAGGAGTTCAATGACTGGCTGCATGAATGGTGCAAAGAAGAAGACTACAGTTGCATTGGTGGCTTGGAGAAGATAGCTGGAGCAACAAATCCCTATATCCACCAGACAGTCTGCACCTCAGCACAGGGTGTTAAAGGGTCCTTAAGGACAGATTGGGTGGCACATATCCCGGAACCTTAATTTAAACAGATGGCGGGCAAAATGGGTCTTTGGGCCTAGAGTTTTCAGGAGGAGGAGGAGGAGGCTGGCAGGCCTCCCCACAATCTGGGCAGATAGAACTGGAAGTTGGGTCTGGAGTGAGAGTAAAAGCAGGAGGAGTGGTTGGGAGGAGGAGAAACAATGGAGATTATGAAGGAAAACAGAACAGGGGAGAGGCTCGGATTTATGGTGGAGGGTGGTGTCCCTGAACACAAGAAATCTCGGAAACAAGATGGATGACCTGTAGGCATTGTTAGCAGAGAGGAGTGCAGATGTTGCAACACTGAGACATGGGCTACTCCTAACCATGACTGGCACCTCTCTATCCCTGGGTACAAACTGTACAGAAGGGAGAGGGGAGTAGGGAAAGGGGAAGTAGCCCCAAAATCCCTGACTCGGTACTTTTTCTAATGTAACCCCTAGATGGCGCTATCCCAGGGGCTACTACCCCTGCCTGATTTGCCACTAACAGGTTGAGGGGCCTGGATCCAATGGCGGGTGCCTCCACCCAGAGGTCAGGGTTTGCAATAGTTAAACTAACTTGGTCACAGCCCTCTGGGACACTACAACCCCCCTTTCTTCCCACTAGTGGCCCACACAATATATCAGAATTACCTTCACAGTATACACTTACCCCAGGTCTGGTTCCGCACTGGGACCTCCTAGAAATGAGATACAGTGCAACAATCACAGTACAGTACTTTAACATAGACAAATACCTCAGGCAGTATAACTTTGCTGAAACAAGCAGCTCTGATTTATTTAGGGGATATAACAAGGACAGGGAAATCAGGTTAATTAGCTTATCACTTAATAATCTATTTATGGCTCTGTGCACAGGCCTACCCTATCAGTTACTGTCCCTGGGTACCCAAGCCCTAGTGGCTAGTCCAAACCGTGGCAGCTGGTAGGGGCCCTTTCACACAGAGAAAAGGAAAATTAAACAGTCAGCAGTATAGTAATTCCATTTGGATTTAATGTGGCAATTCAACAGGGAGCGACCCTGAATTAGTACTCACGACCTCCAAATAAGATAGGGTCCTTCAATGTCAGCAGGGCTCACTTGAGGTACACAAATCTCTTCACACATTTATATAAAAGAAAGCACTATACCAGGCAGGTTGCATCTGTATCCCGATCGCAATTACTGCACAATACCCGGGAGAACACACAGCAGATTCAGTTCCTGACAGACCGAGTGCAATTTTCAGCAATTCCTCCAGTCTTCTACAGGGTGAGCCTAGTTTCTACTCTTCAGAGATCCTTTGATTCTTTTCACAGGACGGATTCAGTCCTAACAAGCAGTTACACAAGCTGCAGACTGAACTTGGCCTTACACGCTTTTGGACTAAAACTGCACACTGAAAAAGCACAGGGCTCCTTCCTCTTCACTGCCAAAGCTGAACTGAAGCTCCAACCGACAAAACTGGCACTTCCTTTGAGTTCCTCCCAGTTCTTGACTGGATTGGCTGTCACTACAGCTGACTGCTGTTGGTCCAAAAAGGCACTGAAGTCTCAAACTACATCTCCCAGAGTCACTGCCCATACAATCCTCTTGTGGCTGGCTCAGATTATGAGTCCAAGTTCTGATTCGTCCAAGGCACCATTTTAGAGCTAGCTATCCCCACACTGATTGGTCCAGTTCAGCAGTTCAAAACTAGAATGGGAACTAGCAGACACAGTTCTGACTGCAAAAGAAAGCAGGTTAGACAAACTGTAATTTCATTATTACTCTAAATAATTTCTGGCAAACAGTTACATCTTTCAGATAGGTTCCTTTGCACTCCTAGTGACTGCAAAATGAAGTGAATTGGCAGCAGCTCGAGTGGTACTCAGAGAAGCACACAGTCCCCCATACAACTAATTATGTCTGCAAGCAGACAGCTCTTAAAGAGACAGTACCAGAGGCTCTAAAACACTCACTGATAAATGGCTTAAATGCCAAACACCATTCAGGCTTGGAGCATTCAAGCAAGCTCCTGGAAGTCTTTTGGGAACCCCCATTTGCAGGGGGTTACACCTTCCTGGCTTGGGAAAGCTTGACGTCCGCCAAGCAAGTACTCATAAGTTTCAACTGCAACCATATACATTTGCATTAGGTTGCACATGTAATCATCAGTCAATATATCATTTTACCAAGAACACATTTCTGAAACATTGCAGTACGTCACTCTTTATACAGTATTACATACACATTGTACCATAACTCAAGTTATTACCTCTTGTACATGAAACCTGAAGAGAGGGGCCCTTCCTATCAGTTACCTTGGGCTGGACGGGGCAAGGGCACCATACTTAGAGGGCACAAGTAACTTGAGTTAGCACTGGACGCTCAGTTTGGGCAATGAGCTTGGGGACACATACACTCCTTTATGGACAACATTGAGAGGCAAACCACAGGCCTCCCAAGGGAATCATAACTGAGGTGCACCACAGGCTTTACAGCTCGACCAGTTCTTTCTAGGGGAACTGTTATAGTCTCTGCACTCTGAGCCTCATTTTCAGCATTGTCCTCACTTGTCAGGGGAGTCTCCATGGGGTAGAGAGGCTAGAACTTGGGCACTTTCAGCTCCAGGAGTTACAGTTTCTGAGTCCACAACATTTGGCCTGCAGGGAGAGCTTTAGACACTGGCAGTGGACTGTCAGGGCACTCAAAATACTCTTCTTGTTCTGGTGTATCACCAGTCTGACCCAATCCATCATTTTCCTCCCTGAAAGCTCAAACAGTTCAACCATGCACAATGATTCCATTTCATCTGATCTGATGCTTTGCACTTCACTTTCTGGGAGCATTGGCTCCAGGGATGAAGCTGGGGGCTTAGACAGTCCAGAAGGCCCAGCTTCATCTCCAGTATTGACTAGGGATTGCCCCGAAACAATTGACTCAGTTCAGAAGAAGGTAGTATTCAAAGTCACTCTCACTTTCTTCCGATATGGACTGACAGTCATGCTCAACTGGGACTTGTGGAGGGAACACTTTAACTTTGCTTCTGTAGGTGCAGACTTTCTTGATCTTTTCTTAGCAGCAGCTCTAGTCACTGGTCCAGAGGGGCATCTTCTAGGGCTCAGACTCAATTAAGATTTGTCCAATGGGCAGTAAATGATTTCTATGCATTGTTTTTACATCTTTTGAATTATTCTCAGGCCTTACTTTGTACACTGGCAGATCATCTAGTTTGCCCACTACAATGTGAGGGAGATGGTGCCATCTGTCAGCAATCTTGTGCTTGCCATGCAGTCCCAGATTTCTTAGCAATACCGATCTCCTCCTGGAGTTCCTGTGCTTTCACCTTTATCATACCTTTCTTTGTTGGCCAGATTTCTTTTGCAGCCATGGTTTGAGCCAGTTGATGCATGAGTTAGCTGGGCCTTTAACTTTTGCACATACTGTAAATAGTTGTCAGCTTGAACCCATCAGGAGAGATCCCAAAACACACATCTACTGGTAGTCGAGCTTCTTCCAAACATCAGGCGGTAGGGGAGAATCCAGTGGCATCCACTTTGGTGCAGTTATAAGCATGTACCAGGGTGCTAATTTGTTGGCTCCATCTAGGCTTGTCCTTTGGGTGCAGGGTGCCTAGCATATCTAGCAAAGTGCGGTTGAAACGTTCAGGCTGTGGGTCCCCCTGGGGTGGTAAGGAGTGGTTCTGGACTTCGCACTCCCCACAGAGAAAGCATCTCTTTGATCAGGCGACTCTCAAAGTCTCTCCTTGATCAGAATGGATTCTTTGTGGAGCCCCATAGTGAACAAAAAGTTTTCTACAAGTACTTTGGCCAGTGGATGCTTTCTGGTCTTTGGTGGGAAAGCTTGGGATATCTCGTGAAATGGTCAGTGACCACCAGCACATTACAGATATTTCTTTGATCTGACTCCAAACTCAGAAAATCAATACAGACCAGCTCCATGGGTGCACTGGTGGTGATGTTAACAAGGGGGGCAGCCCTCTGGGGCAAAGCTTTCCTCTGTAAGCAGCGACTACAAGTTCGAATGTGTTGCTCCACATCAGCCCCCATCTTAGGCCAATAGAATCTGGATCTCACCAAGTCAAGTGTTCTGTCTATACCAAGGTGCCCCATGTGGTTGTGCAAGGACCTCAGTACTGAGTCTCGAAAGGCAGTGGGCAGCACTAGTTGTTGTTTGTCTACTTGTCCCTCTGTCTACTGTTTCTCTGTATAACAGTTTATTGATCAGTTTCAACTTAGGACCTTCTTTGTATAACAGTGCAGTTCTCAAATCAGTGGAGCGTAATTTGGACACATCTTTTCCTGCATAGAGGGCTTCTAAAGCTGCTTTGATCATGGGATCTGGATTGAGCCCGCCGAATACTGTCATTGTCCAGCTGAGGCAGTGCACCAATGTCTATTGCAGAAAGTGGCAATAAGCAGCAGGTATGCAATTCTCAGAGGCTCCCAAGCAATCCACCATGCAGTCCACTGCGTCCAGGACATTTGTTCCTCCCTGTCAAACTTCCGCAGAGTGCCCAAATGTCAGGTTCTGACAATCGGACCCAATCATTCTGGGGAACAGGCCTCCGGGAGAGAATCATCAGCATCTATGTGGTTCAGACCTGCTCGGTATTCGGAGCATAGTCATATGTAGATAATGTGAAAGCCACCTATGCCAGTGGCATCCAACTTAGCTGAGGTCTGCACATAGGTCAAGGATTATTGTCAGTTTTACTAGTATTTTAGCCCCATACAAGTACTCATGGAATTGGTCAACAATAGCCCACTTCAAAGCTAGGAACTCTAACTTATGTACAGGATAGTTCTTTTCGGATGGGGTCAGGCTTCTACTGGCAAAGGCCACTGGTCTCAGGCCATTCTCGTGCTCTTGGTACAACACAGCCCCAACCCTTGCAAGCTAGCATCAGTGTGCAGGACGTAAGGTTTTCTTGGATCGGCATAGGCCAGCACTGGAGCATGGGTAAGTTGATATATGATCTCATGAAAGCAGTCTCACAATCAGGAGTCCAGCTGGCCCCAAATACTTCACTCGGATGAAAATATACTCTTTCAGTCTTGAGGACGCTGACTTTTGGTATTTTTTGTGGGTTGGGGATACCCTTGAGTAAGGTTAAGTAAAGGCGGATCACTCTTGAATAGTCCTTGATGAAGCTACGATAATAACCACAGAATCCCAGGAATCTTTGCAGTTCTTTAGATTTTGGGTGTGGCAGGTGGTCAAGGCCTCAACTTTACTTGGGTCGGTCTCTGTTCCTCGGTGGATACTATGTGTCCCATATACTTTACTGATGTTTGAAAGAATTGACACTTATCAATGGACAGTTTAGGCCAAAGTCCTCCAGTCGGTCCAATACCTTAAATAATCTGCTCTCATGTTCCTCCAGTGAGCTGCCAAACACAATAACATCATCTAGGTATACCAGGCACTCTAGTAAGTTCATGTCCCCACTGCACGCTCCATCAATCGTTGAAAAGTGGCTGGGGCACCTGAAATCCTTGAGGCATCCTCATGAATTCATAAAGCCAAGCGGACAGATAAAGGCTGTCTTTTCACGGTCCTCTGGGGCCATCGCGATCTGGTAGTACCCTGCGGAGATCCAGCACAGAGACTCACTTGCTCCCGTTTAGGCAGTCCAAAGCATCCTGAATGCGGGCATTGTGTACTGATCAGGATAGTCCGCCCGTTTAAGAGTGCGATAATCCACACACATCCTTACTGTTCCATTCTTTTCCTCACTACCACAATGGGGGAAGCATAAGGGCTTCTGGATTCTGTATTACACCAGCAGCTAACATCTCTTGCAGATGCCGCCTCACATCATCTATGTCAGCAGGTGCCAGGCGCGAGACCTCTCACGAAATGGTCTTTCGTCATGCAGCCGGATATTGTGCTCAGCTCCTTGCACGCATCCTACATCCCATTCCTTTAAAGAAAACACCTGGTCTCTCTGGGCAAGCTTCTCACTGATCCTCACTTCCATTCAGCTGGCAGCGGAGTCGCCGAAATCAAACAAGTCAGGCGTTACTCTGTCATTCTTCCTTGAACTCTTGCTGCTGGGTAGCACTGCAGTGTCTGCACAATGCACATTAGCCAGGATGCAACCTCTGTTTACTCGAATGTCTCTTTCAGACACATTATGAATCTGGACCATTACCTTCTGGCATAAGCATGGGCTCTAACGGGCAAAATACTAGGCTTGACCAGCAGTCCCTCTGGCAATTTTCCATCGCCTGGTGCATCCAACATTAATATTTTATTCTTAACATCCTTTCTGATACGGACCTCTCCCTGTAAGGTACACTGGGCATTTGGCGCCAGGATCAGAGACTCAGGATCCTTCTTCCATACAATTCCGACCGGTTCCTCTGGTTCTGTTTTTCAGCATCTCTGTGCCTCATAGGCCTTCTTAATTAAAGCCGGAACTCTTAAAGCTCTACTAGTCTTTGACCCCTGTTTTCATAACACAACTGTGCCAGCCTTCCAACATATGAGCATTTGTTCCAATCAACAAAGGGACACCATCATACAGTCCAGTGGGGGACACACTAAGGCTAGGGTCTCTACTTGTTCGGCCACTCCAGCCACGGAGGTGGGAAAGACAGCCAAATTCGGATATACCCGGAATAGGGTAGGCCTTCTCACTAACCCCATACATGCAGTCCTTCTAATGGTTGTAAGGGTACGTCTGACAAATGCTTCTGATACCAATCCTGGAACATAATTGTCACTTGGGAGCCACTGTCTAATACAGCTCTTGTAGACACTCCATTCACCTTTACAGTGGTCTCCATGGAGGGACCCACTATTCTGGACCAGTCTGGAGAGGCGGTAGTGGGGGCCTGGGCAACTGACCTTGCCACAAAAGGACGTGAATTAGCATTTTTGGTGCCCTCACTGGGATCATGTCGTGCACCTCTTAACTACTGATATCTTCTCCGAAGCTCTCCTTGTAGCTTATATGCAACTTTGTCAGTGTCTTTTGGGGACTGGCATTCCCTTTTCATGTGCCCATCTTTCCCACAATTATAGCAAAACATACTTTCTGGAGTTTGAGCTGGCCGAGGCGCCACACTGGGAGCCAGGGCGGGGTATTACTAACTGGAAACCTGGGTGCCATCTCTGTCTGCTGGCGTGATAAGCATTTGGAGACATCTTCAGTTTCTCCACTTCCATGGTCAAGGAATTGAGTTTGGAGCTGTTATCAGCAGGAGATACATGGGTGGGTACCCCACCCCATAGCAGATGCAGTCGGATATAGGTCAGGGCCTGCATTGCAGGCGTGGCCTTCATAAAGGGACTGTTTTTGAATTCGGATCTCTCTCAACAGTTCGCCCATTGTGGCATATCTTTTTCCTTGTCAGAGCACTCATTGACTGTCAACCTCTGCCCCTGAACTTCACTTGATGGGTCACCTCAGTCACTCGGTCGTAGCCACAGCTGTTGGTGCAGGTACCTCCGAGGTCGCCTTTTCTCAACTCCTCAATTTCTCTCATTAACTCATCATAGGAGGGTGGGGATTCCAGTCGATTTGCCAGGCTAACTGAAGCAACAGCAGTTCTGAGAAGGGGCAGACTTAAGGATTCTGTCCAGTCTAGTTCGGTCCAGTTCAATCGCTGGCAAACTACCCTTTCTGAGGCATTCTTGCAACAATTTTTCCAGCCGAGAGATATACACAGACAACAACTCCCTTGGTACTGTTGTGCATTTCTTACTCTCCACCATAGGTCCTCATCAGAATCTGGGCTCCCATACACATTCTCCAAGGCCTCAAGATAGGCCTGTGCAGTCGCTTCAGGGTTACTGGCCCGTTTGTACGGATGGTAGCCAGGGCAGGACCTCGAGGCTCTCACTAACCCTCTTTCGCTTTGCCTTCAGCAGCATTGCCATTCTAGCACTTGGGGGCAACATAGTCTATCCAGGTCTCCCAGTCATCCTCCCTTGGGGGTGGGAGGGTGCCAGAGAAGATCCTCAACCTGGTAAGAGTCGTGACTAATGGCAGGTGCAGAAATAGGAGTCTGTATTGGTTCAGCCACCATTACGGGCACTGGAGCAGGAGAGGGTGTTGGGGAGGAACACCCCAGGTGGCAAGAATAGTTTCTTCAAGTCCTCCACAGTTTTCCCTCTCCCAGCAACCATTCAGCAAATTTCTCCTCAAAAGTTTCAGATAGTGGTGGGGCTGATTCCCCCGGTCTTTACTGTCCTTAGTTATCACTCTCAAGCAGTGAGGGCTCCTCTGGGGTAATGGTCTGTGGCACTTTGGAGCTATCTATGGGATCCTTAAACTCTACTAGGGCCAGGAAAGTGTGGGTGAGCAGATTAGCATGCCGACCCACCACCACAGGGTTTTGTAAACCTTCCACCTTGGAAAGTACTCCCGCACAGTGTCCGTATTGATACCCAGGGGATGTCCAGGATAAGCATAGCATTTGGGGTCGATCTCTCCCTCAGTACACCACTCCACCAGCCAGTGCACAGCCACTTCTGTCGGGTACCCATTTTTTCTTAACAGTGGTTCAGAATATGGCCACTAGAGGACACACAATCCCAGCGGTGAGCCTCCAAGATGTAACCCCTAGATGGCGCTTATCCCAGGGCTACTACCCCTGCCTGATTTGCCACTACAAAGGTTGGAGGGGCCTGGATCCAATGGCGGGTGCCTCCACCCAGAGGTCAGGGTTTGCAATAGTTAAACTAACTTGGTCACAGCCCTCTGGGACACTACAACCCCCTTTCTTCCCACTAGTGGCCCACAATATATCAGAATTACCTTCACAGTATACACTTACCCCCAGGTCTGGTTCCGCACTGGGACCTCCTGTGAAATGAGATACAGTGCAACAATCACAGTACAGTACTTTAACATAGACAAATACCTCAGGCAGTATAACTTTGCTGAAACAAGCAGCTCTGATTTATTTAGGGATATAACAAGGACAGGGGAAATCAGGTTAATTAGCTTATCACTCTAATAATCTACTTATGGCTCTGTGACAGGCCTACCTCTATCAGTTACTGTCCCTGGGTACCCAAGCCCTAGTGGCTAGTCCAAACCGTGGCAGCTGGTAGGGCCCTTTCACACAGAGAAAAGGAAAATTAAACAGTCAGCAGTATAGTAATTCCATTTGGATTTAATGTGGCAATTCAACAGGAGGCGACCCTGAATTAGTACTCACGACCTCCAAATAAGATAGGGTCCTTCAATGTCAGCAGGGCTCACTTGAGGTACACAAACCTCTTCACACATTTATATAAAAGAAAGCACTATACCAGGCAGGCTGCATCTGTATCCCGATCGCATTACTGCACAATACCCGGAGAACACACAGCAGATTCAGTTCCTGACAGACCGAGTGCAATTTTCAGCAATTCCTCCAGTCTTCTACAGGGTGAGCCTGGTTTCTACTCTTCAGAGATCCTTTGATTCTTTTCACAGGACGGATTCAGTCCCTAACAAGCAGTTACACAAGCTGCAGACCGGAACTCTGGGCCTTACACACGTTTTTGACTAAAACTGCACACTGAAAAAGCACAGGGCTCCTTCCTTCTTCACTGCCAAAGCTCAATGAAGCTCAAACCGACAAAACCGGCACTTCCTTTGAGTTCCTCCCAGTTCTTGACTGGATTGGCTGTCACTCACAATAGACTGCTGCTGTTGGTCCAAAAAGGCACTGAAGTCTAAACTACATCTCCCAGAGTCACTGCCCATACAATCCTTTGTGGCTGGCTCAGATTATGAGTCCAAGTTCTGATTCGTCCAAGGCACCATTTTAGAGCTAGCTTACCCCACACTGATTGGTCCAGTTCAGCAGTTCAAAACTAGAATGGGGAACTAGCAGACACAGTTCTGACTGCAAAGAAAGCAGGTTAGACAAACTGTAATTTCATTATTACTCTAAATAATTTCTGGCAAACAGTTACATCTTTCAGATAGGTTCCCTTTGCACTCCTAGTGACTGCAAAATGAAGTGAATTAGCAGCAGCTCGAGTGGTACTCAGAGAAGCACACAGTCCCCATACAAACTAATTATGTCTGCAAGCAGACAGCTCTTAAAGAGACAGTACCAGAGGCTCTAAAAACACTCACTGATAAATGGCTTAAATGCCAAACACCATTCAGGCTTGGAGCATTCAAGCAAGCTCCTGGAAGTCTTTTGGGAACCCCCATTTGCAGGGGGGTTACACTAAATAGCTATACCCTCTTTCGGCATCATAGAGTAGGCAAAAAAGGTGGAGGTTGTCTAGTCTATCTAAGAGACAATCTCCGGGGACATGCACAAGAACCAACTGACATAGGTAGAGAGGCGCAAGCCCTAGCCAGCAGAATATTGCTAGGCAGCCAGAATAAAACTAACAATCCTTACGGTCTGCTTCCCGCCCAGAGAACAGCACAATAGCTTCAGCAAGGTCCTTAGTTTTATCAAGTATAATCAAAATAGGGAAATTGTAATCCTGGGGGACTTTTTTTTTATCAATTACATTTTATTGAAGTAAAATTCATAGCAATACACACAATACAGTAGCACATTTTCTCAGTTCAACTATTTTCCTTAACTATCTCAAAGTACAGTCTAGCTACACAAAAATCTGGTTGTTCAAATCCATCCTACAGTCTCTTAAAGTTCTGTTTCAAACACTTGTATGTTATAGTTTTGGCATATTATATATACATATATATAATGGTGGCACGGTAGTGCCACTATAGTTAGAGTTGAGGAGCCATTTACATGTTAAACCCAAAATGTTGCACCTTAATAACTTTGCAACCGTTTGATGGATTTGCCTGATATTTGGAATACACAATCAAGACCCATATGCCTTGGGATCTGCCAAGGTTTGTACCGGTCACTTATACGGCTGCGGAGTTATTAAGCGAGATCTGCGTGCGCATTTACGCTTTTCTGGAATTTTACTGTCACGCCTACCAGTCTCACGGTTTGCGCGACCGGTCCGAAATCTTCAGGGAACGTGCCGCTGGGGTCCCCAATGAGCCTTTTGAAGATTTACTGAAAAAAATATTAAACGGTTCAAAGTTATTCAAAAACAAGTTCCCATTATAAGTCAATGGGAAATGTTAAAAGTTCGACAGTGTCGCAATGCAGTTTTTACTTTCAAGTGGCCTCTTTACTGTCGTAAATCTGCCATTTTGTTTTCAGTTAGCGATCAGAAAATGCTTGGCATTTAAAATTGGGACCTCTAGCAACCTAATTCTTTTGTATTCACCTTAGGGACCCTGAGGATGCTAGCCATGTCTTTATTTTGGGAAAACACCCCAGAAATATGTTTTCAAATTTCTGAAAAAGTATTTTCACAAAGTACTGTCGTATTATATTAACTGTCGAATGAATTTGCGAAAGCTTTTGCAAACTTCAACAGTACTTTTCTAGGCTGTGGGAAAATGACAGCAATTTTTTGGCAACCTACTGCAAAAGAATGTTTGGTGTTTTGGCCTGAAATTTGGAGGGAACGCAGCCGACATCTCACAGATGTGCCTTTCAGTGTTTCGTTGAAAGAATATTGCATGGCGGCAAAGTTACGGCACTCCAAATTTGACGCTTTTTCCCATAGGATAACATTATGGCGTCCGATGCATTACAGGAATCCTTTGGCACCCTGCTGCAAAATAACGGTTTGGTCTTTTGGCTGAAATTTGGAGGGAACACAGCCAACATCCCACAGATGTGCCTTTTTGTAGTTTGGTGAAAAAATATTACAAGGAGCCAAAGTTATGGCACTCCGAAGTTCTCTTTTTTTTCCCATAGGATAACATTTCGGCGTTCACCGCGCCTTTCAGGGCCTGTATCTCGGAATCGGTAAGAGATACGGACTTTTCATCGGAAAAGCTCTTAGCCCCCTGCTGGGGGCTAAGTACAAAGCTAGGCAGGAAAGTCATAAATCATATGACTTTTAAATTTCTTTTCTACGTCGTACAGTTCCTGAGATATAAGCAATTTAGTATTCCAACTCCTCATTTTCTGCTCCAAGAACCATTATTATGCATACATTCTTTGTACTCACTGTCTTTCTTTATGCAGCTTTTGGGGAAAACCAGCCTGTGACATTACTGTTACCGTTACCGTTTTTCACTTGCAGTTCCGTTCCCGTTTCACTTACTGTTCATCCACATACCATGTGCGTTACCCTTTGCATTTCATTTGCGCTTGCTTTGCGTTGTTTTTAACATTTCTGTCTACACTACTGTTTCTCTTTCTGTTTTGCTTTGCATCACCATGTGCATTAGGCCCGTGCTCCACCGCCACATTACGTGGCGGGGCCGCTGAACCCCTGCATTACATTCACCATTTCTCGATTATCATTCTCAAAGAAGGAAATTAGGGCAAAAACTCCATTTAAAGCATTAGTTGGGGTTGTTCACACCGACAAAGCGAGGAATTTGGTGTTAGGGTTGGCGCCCTTGGAGCCCCTGCCCACACCCCCAACCCGGCATCGGAGTGCATTAGGGTTGTCAGTCCTAACTCTCACCCCATTCTCCTACACCTCTGCTTTACACATGTGATGGGGTGAGAATTATGGCGACAACCCTACTGCGCACCCGATGCCAGTAGGGGTGGGGAAAGGTCAAAGATGCTTCAACAACACGCATTCCTCACTTTGTCGGTAATAACAACTCTAACTAATGCGATTAAATGAGTTTTTTGCCTAAATATACTATATATATATATATATATTAGAGGCAAAAACTCAGTTTATCATTAGTTAGGGTTGTTCACAGCGACAAAGTGGGGGAAATTTGGTGTGGGGTTGAAAATCTCCATGTACCCCCAGCCCACCCCTCAACCGGCATTGGGGTGTGCTGGGGTCGTCGGCCCTAACTCTCACCCCATCACATGTGTAAGCAGCGAAGTATAGGAGAATGGGGTGATAGTTGGGGCAGCGACCCCAGTGCACCTGTCGTTAAAGGTGGGCTGAAAGTCAGGGTTTCAACCCTAACCTGTCTCGCTGTGGAAAACCCTAACTAATGCATTAAACGAGTTTTTGCCTCTAATTCCCTTCTTTTGAGAATGATAACAAGAAATAGTGAGCGTGAATCTTGAGTAGGCACGGGGCCCTGTCTTGTAGCATAGTAACAGGAACAGCAATGCAAACAGAAGTGCTAACAGTGGCACACATGGTAATGCAATGAATGAGAACGAAAGATGCTTGCAAAAAATAACAGAAGCATAGCGCAAAGGAAGCATAAAGGATAGCAGCACATGGTGGCGTGAACATCAGCGATAAGTGAGTATGGAACCTACAAGCGGAAAGGGCAACAGTAACTAGTAATGTCAGCGCACAGGCTGGTTTTCCCCAAAAGCTGCATAGAGAAAGACAGTGAGTACAAAGAATGTATGCATAATAATGGGTATCAGAGCAGAAAATGAGGACTTGGAATACTAAATAGGTTATATCTCAGGAATCGTATGACGTAGAAAAAAAATTTAAAAGTCATATGATTTACGACTGTCCTGGCTAGTTTATGCTAAGCATTTTTCCGACGAAAAGTCCGTATCTTGCACCGTTTCTGAGATACAGGCCCTGAAAGGCGCGGTGAACGCCGTAATGTTATCCTATGGGAAAAAAAGAGAAGTTCGGAGTGCCATAACTTTGCCTCCCTGTAATATTTTTTCACTAAACCACTGAAAGGCACATCTCAGTCCAAAACTCCAAACCGTTCTCTTGCAGCGTAGTGCAAAAGAATTACTGTTATTTTGGGCATATGCGTTGCAAAGTAGTGTCGATTTATAAAAGCTGCAAAATTTGCGACACTTTCGTGAGTGCGACACTCACTTTGCGATAGTACTTTTTCCAGAAATCTGAAAAACATATTTCTGGGGTGTTTTACCCCAAAATAAAGACATGGCTAGCATCCTCAGGGCCCGGCTAGGTGAATACAAATAGAATTAGGTTGCTAGAGGGTCTCAATTTTAAATGCCAATCATTTTTCTGATCACTAACTGAAAACAAAATGGCGGATTTGCGACACTAACAGGGCCATTTGCGACACTAAAAAGTGCATTTGCAACACTGTCGAACTTTTTGTTAACTTTTCCCATTGACTTATAATGGGAAATTGTTTTTTGAATAACTTTTGAACCGTTTAATATTTTTTCATGAAATCTTCAAAAGGCACATCAGGGACCCCAGCCACATATTCCTTGAAGATTTCGGGCCAGTCACGCAAACTGTGTGACCTGTAGGCGCGACAATAAAATTCCAGAAAAAGCGTAAACACACACACAGATCACGCTTAATAACTCCGCAGCCGTGTATCTGACCGGTACGAAACTTGGCAGATCCCAAGGTGTATGGGTCTTGATCGTGTATTCCAAATTTCAGGCAAATCCATCAAACGGTTGCAAAGTTATTAAGGTGCAAAATTTTGGGTTTAACATAGAAATGGCTCCTCAACCCTAACTATGGTAGCACTACCGTGCTACCATAATATATACAATAATGGATGGAAAAGTGTACTTAATGAGAAATTAATGGTTGCCCGAGGTGTGGGATGCTACATAAACGCCCGAGGGGTTTATTAAAGCATCCCACACAGAGGGCAACCATTAATTTCGAATTTAGTACACTTCCCCATCTTTTATTATGTATAATTGCTGGGCAGCAATTTTTTCTAGACTTCATTTAGTGTTTGTGACTCCTTGACGCGTGCGCGCGCACACACACACACACACACACACACACACACACACACACTCACACAGACAGGCACACAGAACATTTTTTAGGTTGTTATTTATGATTCCTGGTCAATTATTGTACTTCTATTGCGATCTTACCACAGTGTAACATGTTAGAGCTCTTCCTGCTGCCACTTTGTCTTGTGTGCAGCCACAGAGTGACAGGATCAACCAGGACGCAAGTGAGACTCGAAGATGTTCTGTGGCGCAGTTTTCAAACTGTAGGATCAGCCAGATAATTTTTTTAGGCTAATGTGGTGGGGTTTAAAAAAAGAAAAGAAAAAGCGACGGAATAGTCGAGTTGGTAGCTCCTCGCTAAGCGAGTGATGAGCTGTCTTTTTTTAGAAACTGAAAGCCCTCCCTGGACCACCATGCAGAGCGTAATGAGGGAGCAGATTTCTGTGATTGACTCGCGCTGCTTGCCGTTATATAGTGGAAAGTTATATGGAAATTATAACTGCCAGGCAATGTAAAAAATTGCTGACCAGTTATTTTATATATATATATATGCACACACATTACACATTATGGTAGCACGGTAGTGCTACCATAGTTAGGGTTGAGGAGCCATTTCTATGTTAAACCAAATTTTTGCACCTTAATAACTTTGCAACCGTTTGACGGATTTACCTGAAATTTGGAATACATGATCAAGAACCATAGGCCTTGGGATCTGCCAAGTTTCGTACTGGTCGGATATACAGCTGCGGAGTTATTAAGCGTGATCTGCGCGTGCGTTTATGCTTTTTCTAGAATTCTACTGTTGCGCCTACAGGTTGCACGGTTTGCGTGACCTGCCCAAAATCTTCAGGGAACATGCGGCCAGGGTCCCTGATGTGCCTTTCATAGGTTTCGTGAAAAAATATTAAACGGTTCAAAAGATATTCAAAAAACAATTTCCCATTATAAGTCAATGGGAAAAGTTAACAAAAAGTTCAACAGTGTCACAAATGCACTTTTTACTGTCGCAAATGGCCCTGTTACTGTCGCAAATCTGCCATCTTGTTTTCAGTTAGTGATCATAAAAATGCTTGGCATTTAAAATTGAGACCCTCTAGCAACCTAATTCTTTTGTATTCCCTAGTCGGGCCCTGAGGATGCTAGCTATGTCTTTATTTGGGGTAAAACACCCCAGAAATATGTTTTTCAGATTTCTAGAAAAAGTACTTTCGCAAAGTAGTGTCGCACTCACGAAAGTGTCGCAAATTTTTGCAAAAGCTTTCACAAATTGCAACACTACTTTGCAACACTGTGCCCAAAATAACAGTAATTCTTTGGCACTCCACTGAAAAAGAACGGTTAGGAGTTTTGGGCTGAAATTTGGAAGGAACGCAGCCGACATCTCACAGATGTGCCTTTCAGTGTTGTTTTGAAAAAATATTATACGGTGGCAAAGTTACGGCACTCCAAAGTTGACGTTTTTTCCCATAGTATAACATTACGGCACCCGGCGCATTACAGGAATCCTTTGGCACCCTGCTGCAAAAAACGGTTTGGTCTTTTTCCTGAAATTTGAGGAAGACAGCCAACAGCCCACAGATGTGCTTTTCAGTGGCTTGGTGAAAAATATTACAGGGAGGCAAAGTTATGGCACTCGAACTTCTCTTTTTCCCATAGGATAACATTACGGTAGTTCGCTTTTCAAGGCCAGATCTCGGAAACAGTGCGAGATACAGACTTTTGTCGAAAATGCTTAGCCCCTAATGGGACCTAATGGGGCTAAGCACAAAACTAGCCAGGACAGTCTTAAATTATATGACTTTTAAATTTTTTTCTACATTATACGATACCTGAGATATAACCTATTTAGTATTCCAAGTCCTCATTTTCTGCTCCGATACCCATTATTATGCATGCATTCTTTGTACTCACTGTCTTTCTCTATGCAGCTTTTGGGGAAAACCAGCCTGTGCCCTTACATTACTGTTACCGTTGCCCTTTACACTTGCGGTTCCATACCCGTTTCACTTACCGTTGACGTCTACGCCACCATGTGTTAATTCTTTGCGTTTTCATTTGCGCTTGTGTTTCTGTTATTTTTTGCCATTTGTGTCTACAGTATTGTTTCTCTTTCGGTTTAACTTTGCGTCACCATGCCCATTGACATTTCCGTTTGCAGGCACCATGTTATTATGTGACAACAAATCACGTGGCAGACCGTTCCCGTCTACGCCACCGTGTGCTTTACCCTTTCTGTTCTCATTCACGATTGTGTTACCATGTGCGCCACTGTTAGCGCTTCTGTTTGCATTGCTGTTCCTGTTACTATGCCAGAAGACATCACGTGGCGGGAGTGCCGGGCCCAAAGGGCCCCGTGCTCCCGCCGCCACATTACATTCACTATTTCTCGTTATCGTTCTCAAAAAGAAGGGAAATTAAAGGCAAAAAAACTCTGTTTAATGCATTAGTTAGGGTTGTTCCACAACGACAAAAGTGAGGAAATTCGGTGTTAGGGTTGAAAACCCCCTGACCCCCAACCGGCATTGGGGTGCGCATTGGGATCATCGGTCCTAACTCTCTCCCCATTCTCCTATACTTCTGCTGCTTTACACATGTGATGGGGTGAGAGTTAGGGCTGACGATCCTAATGCGCACTCCCTAATGCCGGTTGGGGTGGGCGGGGTCCAGGGGGTTTTCAACCCTAACACCAAATTTCCTCACTTTTGTCACTGTGGAACAACCCTAACTAATGCATTAACGGAGTTTTTGCCTCTATATATATATATATATATAT
This sequence comes from Neoceratodus forsteri, assembly GCA_016271365.2. Taxonomy (NCBI): domain Eukaryota; kingdom Metazoa; phylum Chordata; order Ceratodontiformes; family Ceratodontidae; genus Neoceratodus; species Neoceratodus forsteri. The sequence continues at coordinate 763,173,367 of CM057453.1, forward strand.
ATATATATATATACATACACACACACACACACACACACACACACACACACACACCATTCTACCTACTATATATACTCTATACTTACAAGCATAAGTCACAATGTATTGAATTCTTATTCAATTATGCTTTTCCCTTATTTCTAAAATTTAGTTCACATAAACATTTTTTAACTCTAGAATTCTTAGCAAACCTAAAAGTCTGCTGAACCATTCATTTTTAAGAAAATTGTATCCCAAGACACGAGCAATGAATGAGAAGAGGAAAGAAGACACATTAATCATTCTACAGTGAAGTTAGAAAAAGGAAGAAGATACTATGTGGATAGTAATGGATAGCGAAAGAGCAAAGACTCTGTGCCGTATCTGAAGCCACAGTTTAATAGGACCTCGGTGCAATCACCTTGTTACCTTTTGCAACTTATCAATGTGTTGCAACCTCAACAGTCTCTTTATCTCTGTTAGCAAAGAGATCATAAATGGTGCCAAATCTGTTCTCAAATTTATAGCAAAGACCTCTCATATGTAGTGCTAACCATTCTGTTCAAAGTATCTCTACAAACTGGGTCTTCCTTTCTGGTAAATAAGTCACTATGTCCTCAAACCAGTATTTCAGTATACAGTTCCAAACTGATACCCCTATTAGAAGTAAAGAAACATTTTGTTCATTAAACCAAATCTGAGTTTCCTGAAAGTGACCCAATACACAGGTCTCTATATTCATTTTATTATATATAAAGGGTATAGTGCAGATAGAAGGTGACAAATGCATGCAACCAAAAAAACTGGATGTGTTGGAATTTGGCATGCTATGTATCTGTATGGCTGTTTTTGTTACATGTTTAAGCTTGACATAATATTCTCCTTCTGTAACATTAATTTGATACTGATGTATTAAGTCATTAAACAAAGCGAATCTATTCACCTTAAGTATGTCCTGGACTCTGATTATGCCTTTTTGTGCCCATATGTTATTGTGCAACATGTTGTCATTTTCCAAAAAGTTTTTATTCCCCCAGACTGGTTGTGTCTTGGAGTTTGGCAAATCTAGATTTAGAAGGGATTTTACATACCAAAGGACTCTGATTGAATCAGATATCATTTTGCATCCTGGAATCTTTAGGTTCTTATAGTAAATCAGAGTACTCAGTAGTCCTCCTTGTGCCTCCATATTTTTTTGTTCTACTTGGATCCATTCTGGAATATATCCATCCATACCTCCATCTGGTATCCCTTTTTAATTTGGGATATTCGTGCTGCCAAGTAATACAGAATCGGGGCTGGTGCCTTGGGCCCTCCATTGTCTTCACTTCTTGGTAGTTTTTGATAGGCCAGACTTATTTTTTTGTAACCCCAGATGAACCTGGAGATACCCAAGTTGAGACCTTCCACCCAATGTTTGGTTATGTGGCATAGGATCGTAATAAAGATATAAAGTATTCTGGGTAAAATGTTCATTTTGACTGCGCCAAGCCTACCCCATAGTCCCAGTGGAAGTTTATTCCACTTAGATAATGAGTCTGAAATCATATTTTTTATTTGCGCTAAGTTTGTTGCAACTGTCCATGCTATGCTCTTATAAATTTTAATCCCCAAGTATCCTATGGAGTCGTGAGCCCATTTAAACCATTGTTTAGGATAATCTCCCTGTTGCATAGCCTGTTTAGAGCTAGAAAATAAGTTTTTTTTCTGTGTTGAGTTTGTAGTCTGAAAATTTGCCAAAGCTATGCAGTATCTCTTACACCTGTGGGATTGAATGTTCTTGCTCAGATTGTGTGATTAATAAATCATCTGCATACACAGAAGTGCGCATGTCTACGTCTTATTTTTTATTTATTTATTTTTTCCTCCTCCCTCACTCCCCAGCCGGCCATTCCTTTGGGCCACCTGGGACCCCCGCCAGCACTCTGCCCCCACCGCCAACTACCACCCCACGTCAGCTCCCCTAGGTAACCCAACGTATGCCATCATCAGACGAGTCCCCCTCTTCTGAGAGGGATGGTGCCAGTGGGGACTGGCCAGCACAAACTTTCTTGGCCCAGGGTGCTGCTGGGGTGGACCAGGCTAGTCCAAGGCTTTGTGACAGTGGGGGACCAGCAACCATCATCTGGTCAGTCAGGAAGCCATTTCCTCTTTTCTCCCCCGGGAGCATGGCATGCCACGGATGTCGAGGCATATGCTGACATCCATCATGCTCACCTCGGCAACGGGGCCCGATGCATTGTTGTTCCCCCAGCCTCTGCTAGGAGTCAGGAGTGCTGGGCCACAGCCCCTCCCTCCCCCTGGGAGAAGGCGAGCAGTCGTCAGGTGCTCAAACTTTCTCCTTCCAGCACCCAAGTCCGTTCCCGATCCCGAGTCTCCTGCATCGCAGTAATAACTCTTTCCACTGCACCTGTGGGCTGGTCCTTTATTTTAATACCCTTTATTGTGTTGTCTGTGTTTATTTTCCTTATAAGTGAGTCTATGGTCAGATTAAATAACAATGATGAGAGTGGGCATCCCTGTCTGGTTCCGCTTTTAATTTTTAAAAATAGAGATGTTATACCATTAGTAATAACAGCTGAAGAGGGTTTTTTATACAGGATTTCCGTATTGAAAATATCAAATGATAATAGGCTGCACGGTATACAGTATTTGCTTTATTTGCAAAATCTATTATATGGAATCATTTCTTGGTGTTATCCGCCGAATTACATCCTCTCATAAATCCAGTTTGCTGTGGGGAGATTAAATAGGGTAACACTCTTTATTCTATTAGCTAGTACCTTAGCTAAAATTTTAATGTCAGTATTTATTAGAGAAATGGAGTAGCTACTGCAATGTAATGGATCCTTCCCAGTTTTATGAATTAATGTAATCAGTCCTCTTGTTTGGTCTTCTGAGAGATGTACTCTGTCTAGAGCCTCAAACATTTCTTTCATAATGACTGTTCAGCAAAGGTGTGGCTAATATCTCCCCCTTCCAATTGCCAGAGGAGTCCTCAAGGCTCCATCCTAGGACCAATCCTTTTTTCCTGTACATCAACAACCTTGACTCCTACATAAGAACTTTAGTATACATTTCTTCATGACGATATGGTTTTGTAATACATCATGTCATTCTTAACTGAAGTCAGGGAAGCGCCCAAGCTGACTTTATCCGTTAGAAAGCAACCTTATCAATGCCAAGCTTCTCTTAAATGCCAAAAAAACCAAGACAATGATTTTCTTGAGACTTGCCTTGTCTGGTGCCCTACCTATCCCACCTAAAAACTTCACAGTTACCTCCCTAGGTGAACATTTGGAAGTCGTACCTAAATTTAAGTATCTAGGTATGTGGATAGACAACAAGCTTTCCTTCAACGACCACATCGAGGATCTATCAAAGAGGCTTAAAACACGCTTTGGTTTTTTCTTTAGAAATAGGACCCTCTTTTCTCTTGCGACCCGCAAAAGACTTGTCCAAGCAACATTCCTTCCCTTGCTCGACTACAGAGACATCTTTATCTCTTCCCCAACCTTGAGCCTATCTAAACTGGACGTACTCTATCACCGTGCTGTTCGCTTCATTACTAACTCTGCGTACAGGACCCACCACTGTGATCTTTATGCAGCAGTTAGGTGGACCTCTCTTGCCACCAGACGCCTCCTGCATGCTGGCATTTGCACCCTCAAATTACTACTCCACAAACTGCCTGTCTATTTAATGTCTCTCATACACATCTCGCATAGCGTCTACTCCCTAAGGAAATCCGACCTTATCCTACTAGATGTTCCCAGGACACGTACCACAGCTGGCCAAAGAGCTGTCTCATATGCCCTCCCAAACATTTGGAACCAACTACAAGCCATGCTGAAGCTAATCAGCATCATATCAATTAACTCCTACAAAACACTAGCTATCTCTAAATTAAAAGACATATATAGGTGCTACTAGGCCCCCAACACCAAGTCAACTTCCTAGGTACCAACTGGCCCTCTACTTATTAAGCTGAAATGCGCTGCATAATTTAGGGTACAGTTAAAGCTGGAATGTACTGCATATATAGCATAAGGACTTCTACAGTGTATACCTCTTGTATTATATATTTTTTCTTTGCTGTTCTACATTTTATATCTCCTGTCTATGTAATTGCGAACTGTATGTGCCTCAGGACCTCCTTGTGAATGAGCTTGCTCAACGGAGTCTTTCCTGCAATAAACTTGAACTTGAAACTTGAACTTTAACAACATCCAAAGAGGCCTGCTGCTGAGACTGAGGAGATCCAGATTCCAAAACTGTCTGGCACAGTCTGGGACCAACAGGATTATCTGCACCTTGTCCTTCCAGGTTTTGTCCACAACCTAGTGGATCAAGGCGGGGAAGGTGTACAGGAGGCCTGTGGTCCAGGGCCTCAAAGGCATCTCCGACAATGTCTTGGGCTGTTGGGGGGGAGACAGTACAGCCTCAGTTTTCTGTTCTCCTACAAACCAAACAGAGCCAATAGAAGGGTGCCCCATTCAGAAAACAGGTGGTCTACCACCTCCTGATTCAGGTATCACTTGTGTGACACCTTTCTGACCCAGCTGAGAGCACTGTCCAGTTGCCCGTTTTCTCCTGCAACATGGATCGCGAGGAGATCTGCACCCAGACAGTGCACAAGTGTCCAGCTGTAAAGAGCTACCTGACACAGTGGAAAGGAGTGCTTCCCACCCCAACTGTTCAGGTAGAACATGGTGGTCATGTTGTCTATCTGGACCTGAATGTTCTGACCCCTGATCGATGGAGCAAATTCCATCAGAGCCACATGCACTTCACAGAGTTTCAGTAAGCTGTGGTGACATGACTCCAGTGGTGACCAGAACCTGTGGGCTCCTAAGGTGTGCTCCCACCCTACCAGAGACACATCCAGTGTGAGTGTGACAGACTGTTCTCCCCTCCAGAAGTTGTGTGTCCACCCACCACTGGATGATATCCCACACCGGCTGGGTCACCACGACTGGCTGATTCAGGTGACCTACGTGCAGAGACCACTGCTGGCCCAACCCCCACTGCAGGTGGCACATCCACCAAGGCCCAACTGATCACGCTGGTGAAGGATGTCATGTAACCCAATAGCAGCATAAAATCTCAGGCAGGACACAAGTATCTAACCTAAAATGACTGGGCACAGGAGATAAGGGTCTAATGCCTGGTCCGCAGGGAGTCTAGTTCTGCTCAATTAACTATCACCTGCAAGTGGACCAGTTCAAAACTTGACCAGGCTGACCAGAAGTAGTTTCAAGAGTTCCACCATTAGCCCAATAATTATGTATTCTAACCGCAGATTCCTATTGCAGTATGAATCACCTTGCATTTTCTGACATTGAACTTCACTGCTATTCTCATGATCACATTTCTCTTCATGTTGCTTATCCCCATATCAGTGTCTCCCTTTCCCCACAACTTTGTGTCATTTGCAAACAGACTCACCTTGCTATGCAGTTTCACTATGTCACTTATAAACATACTGAACCGTACCTGTCCCAGCACTGATATCCCTCGGTACCACTGGGCAGACAACCACTCTGGCCCAGGAGACCTGGTCACATTCAATACATCCAGGCCTTTCAGAACCATTTCTGTAAAACTGCTTTGATCCTTAACCTTCTTCTCTCACTACTCTGGAACATATTTTTGCTGTCTGATAGTGGCTCTATACTTTCTATTGTAAACACTGAACTGCAGAAGGCATTTAATGTGTTAGCGTTTACATGCCATCCTCTAGGTTTATCCCATCCTCTGATCCTCTGGATGTTCTCCTCTGTTCTCTTTTTTTTCCTTATAGATCTGCACATGGTCTTGTCATTATTTTGACTCCCTCCGCTATTCTCAGCTTTGTGCTTGCTTGATACTTTTTATGGTATGACAACTTTACTTGTGTAACCCCGGACCCCTGCCTTTTGCAAAGCGATAGGTGGCATGCTGTTGAAGCTGACAGCAGTACCTGTGGGACTGGGTTCGAGGACTAGAAGTTACTCCGGCAATAGGGGGCTTAGGTTTGGCTATGCATTGTGGGGCACCCAAGTAACCGAACACAGGAAGCAATAACTAATGTCCAAAACCAGGAATGGATTCTACAGTGTGGCTTTTATTCACATCCAACCTGAACAAACAAAGCACAGACGGACCCCCACGGGGTTACTTTCCTGGTAATGCAGATTAGGGACAACAGAACACTTCTTCACATTTCCAGCCCTCAGGCTCTAAACTCACCAGGCACATAGCCCAGACTTGCACACAGCTTTGGGTACACAGCCCGACTTGTACACTACTTGGGTTTTCCCCACTGGCCCGTCTCCCCCGCCGGCCACTTGATCCACGGTCCATTATGGGAATGAACCAGTTTTCCTGTTGGTGGCTCCCCAAACCACCTTGGAGCCTTCGACTCCTAGAGGGAATTTTCCTTCCAATCCCACGTCTGGGTACTTCCCTCATCACTGGCCAAGTGCATGAGGCAAAGCAGAAATCCACAGAGCAAATCCGTAGAGGTGCACCTGGTTACTAAAGATGAGGGGTCTCCCACCTCCAGCTCCCACAATCCATACCCGGCCATTTCTCTGGAAACTAAACAACTCTTTTCTGAAAGCTTGGCAAAGTAGATTACTGGGTAGACGTATATCACATCTCCTCTACATGTCCTGACTTCCCCATGTGCTGAACTTGAACATACTTTTACTTTTGGCTAAGCCTATTACTCTAGGCCTCCCACTACTTCAGTAGTCCAATCCCCACTTTAACACAAGTCGGGGTGAAACATGGACCCTTTAGAAATAGCAGAACTCACCCTCCGGATGCAGGTGCCCCACAGGCGAATCATGAAATCTTCTTATTTCCCACACTCTTGGACAAAATAAGGCAGCTTCTTCACTAGCAGTAGCCAAGGGGTTGCCCCTGGAACATGCAGGCTAAACTTTCCTGCCCCATCCCCTCAGGGATGGGGCACTGAAACCCGATTGAGCGGTCTCCACCACTTTAAAATAGCTCACTGTGTCTCTCTTTAGGTGGAAACACACACCGTTTCCCTAAATGTAGCCCTATGTCAGGGCTGAGGCTTCAAGAGCCTAACACAGAGCTGCTGTGCTCCTCTCACTACAAGCTCCGAACTCCAACTGACTACAGACTACTGTTCAAACCTCCCAACATTCTCTACTCCAACTCCCTGCTGCAGATTCCATTGTGGTCTCATGCAGCTGCAATAGTTCTATGGTGTTGTCATCCCTCAGTCTCAGCCGAGACTGAGAACAGAGGAGAGGAACCATTTAACTGAGCCCTACTGCCTTCCTGCCTACCACTATGTCTACGTGATTCTTGGTAACCCTGCAATAAGGGGCCACTTGCAGTCAGTTTCCTTCTGTATGCCATCCCGGCTCTCCTTTCATGTTCTTACATACCCTGAATGTCTCTGTTTGTCACCACTGCTCACTTTACTTTTCTGAACCAACAGGGTTCATTTAGTTTCTTGGCCTTTTACACAAATGTCATACAAGACTGGGTAGTCTCCAATACTGTATTTTTTATTTGCACTATGTATTTTCCCCCTCTACTACTGTGTGCATGTCCTTTGGCTTCTTACCTATTATGAAATATATTTTATTACTGCCTACCTTTCTAATGTTGGAACCATTGTACTGGATTTATTCTGCCCACTCCCCACCACTTCGTTGAAGCTGATTGGTAGTATGGTCACTCTGACAGAAACATTACAAATGGGAATCTGAACAATGTCCTGGTTGCAAAGTACTGGGGTCTAATATTGCCTTCATCTGACGGGACTGCGCACCCACTGTGTACAGAGGTTTTCTTGCATTACAACAAGGAATCTCTGACTTTTTTGGCTGCCTGCTGTTTAGGAGGTTAGGTCCCCCATGATCACAGTTTTGGCCTGACCTGCAGCTTTCAACAATTCTCTTGCCACTGCCTCATCCTACCTTCCTCCTGATGTGGTGTCACACAGAGTACCCCAACTGTGTACCCACTCCACTGTTGTAACAGTAGGCAGAGGGAATTCTTTCCCTCATCCCTTGTGACAGACTCTCAATACTCTTAATTCTTACTTTTGAAAAACTGCCCCTGCCTCACCTGGAATCCTCCCTGTCCCTTCAAAACAGAGTGTAGCCTAGGATATTTGGCAGGTCCACCTGATAAATCAACTGCTTTCATTTACCCGCTCCTGTCACATGTTAAACTATACTATTCCACTCAAGAACTCATATGCCACACTGGCAATTGGGGACAACCAAATAGAGGTATCCAGAGAAGTGGAAGGAAAGGATGTGGAGGTTAGCCAAGGAGGTGACCTCAGTGGGGAGAGCAGTGGACCCCAGAGGAGGAGGAAGCGAATCCTGGTGGAGGACTCTATCATAAGAGGGATCCAGCTAGGAAGACAGGAGGGGGGAAAGACAGGGAGATGAGGTGCCATGGCATGGAGGGATGGAAGGAAGATCCTGGGGATCGCTGGGAAGGCAAGACGGAGGGTGAGCTGGTTGTCAATCCACCTAGGTACTAATGACGTAGCAAATGGGGAGCCAAAGGAAGTTCAGGAAGGGTTTAGGAAATTGGGGAGGGGTCTCAAGCTTTCTGTCACCTTCTCGGAAGTACTACCTGCAAGAGGCATGAGACAGCATAGGGGTACATGCACCAGGAACTTTAACTCATGGTTGAAGAACTGGCGCTGTGAAGAAGGGTTTGGATTCACTGGTGACTGGGGACCCACCTAGAGGGATGGAGGCTTGTTCAAGCCTGATGGCCTGCATCCGTCCTGGAGGGGAATCCAAGTACTCAATGATAAGTTTAAATGTTATATTGACAAGCATTTAAACTAGCCAAGGAGCATGGCAGGCCAGCAAGGAGGGTACCCAATTGCCCACCCCCCACAGCTAGCAGTGGAACCAGTGAACCGGAGGAGTGGATATCTCTAAAAAGTAGTGTGCAAAACACAGAGATGACCGCCCAAGAGGTGGATAGGCAGAAAAGGGGCAAAATTCAACAGAAGGGCAGACAGCAAGGAAAACCAGGGATAAAGGACAACCAGGGACAGGGCTGGAGTAGAACAGCTAAACAGTCTAGGGAGGTCAAATCATGGAAAGCCATGTGTGCCAATGCCAGGAGCATTAGCAACAAGATGGAGGATCTGGAGGCTGTCATGGTGCAGTCAGACCTGGACATTGTGGCCATCACAGAAACCTGGTGTAATGATGACCACAACTGGGAGATGGCCATACCTGGCTGCAACACATTCAGAAGAGACAGGGTAGGAAGGGAGGAGGAGTGGCACTGTATGTGGAAAATAACATAAGGGCCACAGGGATCCAGGAGGAACAAAATTGGGGAGAGATACTGTGGGTTAAGATGGAAAGGAAAATGGGACCAACCATCTGCACAAGTGTGGTCTATAGACCACCAGCCCAGGAGGAAGAAACAGATAAGGAGCTGATGTTAGCCATCCAAAAGATAGCAAGCAAGGGAGGTGAGGTAGTGCTGGTTGGAGACCCCAATATTCCAGACGGGACTGCAGCATCCCAACAGCAGCATCAACTGGGAGCAGATTTATCCTGGACTCCTTCAGGTGCCTTCCTCAAGCAACTGGTCATGGAACCAACTCGGCAGAAGGCAATACTGGACACTGTGCTCACAAACAGGGATAGTGTGATGGGGGTAACAGCGGGGGAGCACCTGGGAAGCAGTGACCACCAGTCACTGTGGTTTGAAATCACAGAAGGAGCAGAATCAAACCACATAAAAACACGTATCCTGGATTTTAGGAGGCAGACTTTGGGAAAATGGGGAGATGCTTGAGAGAGGCATTAAGGGGAATGGGGCAGGAATCAGGGGTTGGGGAACAGTGGGCAGTATTTATAACGGGGATTACAAGAGCAACAGAAGTATGCATTAGACAGGTTAGCAAGAGGAAAAGGAAGGAGACCATTATGGTTTTCCAAAGAGGTAGAAGAGAAAGTGAAAGCCAAAAAGATTGCATTCAGGCAATACAAAAAGACACAGGTAGAAGGGGCTAGGGAGAAGCACCAGGAGAACCAAAGGGAGGTCAGTAAGGGAAGCCAGAGCTCAGACAGAAGAGCACATTGCAAAATCAGTGGGTAGAGGGGACATAACCTTTTACAGGTACATAAAGTGAAAAATTAAGGGCAAAGGGAGGGATACGGAGACTGAAGGGGGAGGATGGGGGCTGCGTGGAGGATGACAACAGTAAAGCTAACATATTGAACAAGTATTTCTGCTCAGTCTTTATTGAGGAAGAGGAGGGTAATGGGTCTGAAGGGAGTACAAGGGGTGGGAATGATGCAGAAATGGCCACAAGTCCCTTTACACAAGAAAGGGTCCTGAAGGAACTGGAATTAATAGGAGTTGATAAAGCAATGGGGCCAATGGGTGCACCCCAGGGTCCTTAAAGAACTAATAGAGGTGATGGCTGAACCTCTGGCAATCCTATTTAGCCAATCACTGGAAACAGGGGAGGTACCCAAAGACTGGAGGACAGCAGATGTAGTCCCCTTGTACAAAAGTGGGAACAAAGAGGAAGCAGGGATCTACAGACCAGTCACCCTCACCTCAGTAGTGGGAAAGATCATGAAAGCACTACTGAAGGAAAGATGGTGGAACATCTGGTTGTAAGTGGACTACAGGACCCAAGGCAGCATGGTTTTACCAGGGGGAGGTCACGTCAGACCAGCCTTGTTGAATTTTTTGACTGGATGACTAGGGAGGTGGATCGGGGAGGGCAGTGGACATGGCCTATCTGGACTTCAGCGAGGCCACCGACACATTGCCACACAGAAGACCATTACAAAAACTGGGGAATATGAGTGTGGGCAGGACAGTAGTGTGGTTGGTAGGTAACTGGCTGGGCAGCAGGACACAGAGGGTGGTGGTAAATGGCTGTCACTCCACAGAGGGAAGAGTGACCAGTGGGGTACCACAGGGATCAGTGCTGGGACCGGTCCTATTCAACATCTTCATCAGTGACATTGCGCAGAACCTAGAAGGCAGAATTTCCCTGTTCGCTGATGGCACAAAGCTCTGCAACAGAGTAGACACACCAGAGGGTGTAGACAGAATGAGAAGGGACCTGCATAAACTTGAAGAATGCTCAGGGGTTTGGCAGTTCAAATTCAATGCAAAGAGGTGCAAGATAATGCATATGGGGCAGAAAAACCCTGGCACAACATATCAGTTGGAGGGTGAGGATATAGCATGCACCAAGCAGGAAAGGGATCTTGGGGTTATCTCTGATGACCTCAAGGTAGGGAAACAGTGTGACAAGGCAGTAGGTAAAGCAAACAGGATGCTGGGATGCATAGGCAGGGGCATCACCAGCAGGAAAAGGGAGGTCATAATTCCACTATACAAGACACTAGTGAGGCCCCACCTGGAGTACAGTGTACAGTTCTGGAGACCTTACCTACGTAAGGACATAGACAGGGTAGAGAAGATTCTGAGGGCAACAAAGATGGTACATGGATTGCATCACAAGTTCTATGAGGACAGGTTGAAAGAATTGAATATGTACTCCTGGAGGACAGGAGGGAGACAGGGACATTATAAAGACATACAAATATCTTACAAGGAGGAACAGGGTTCAAGTTCAAGTTTATTGCAGGAAAGACTCCTGAGCAAGCTCATTCACAAGGAGGTCCTGAGGCACATACACATACAGTTTGCAATTACATAGACAGAGATATAAAATGTAGAACAAAAAAAATATATACATGTATATATATATATATATATATATATATATATATATATACACACACACACATACACACACACACACACACACACACACACACACACACACACATACAAGAGGTATACATAATGAAGTCTTATGATATATATATATATATATATATATATATATATATATATATATATATATATATATGCAGTACATTCCAGCTTTAACTGCGTCCCTAAATTATGCAACACATTTCAGCTTAATAAATAGAGGGCCAGTTGGTACCTAGGAAGTTGACTTGGTGTTGGGGGGCCTAGTAGCACCTACATATGTCTTTTAATTTAGAGATAGCTAGTGTTTTGTAGGAGTCAATTGATACAATGCTGGTTAGCTTCAGCATGGCTTGTAGTTGGTTCCAAATGTTTGGGAGGGCATATGAGACAGCTCTTTGGCCAGCTGTGGTACGTGTCCTGGGAACATCAAGTAGGATAAGGTCAGATTTCCTTAGGGAGTAGGCGCTATGCAAGATGTGTATGAGAGACATTAAATAGACAGGCAGTTTGTGGAGTAGTAATTTGAGGGTCCAAATACCAGCATGCAGGAGGCGTCTGGTGGCAAGAGAGGTCCACCCAACTGCTGCATAAAGATCACAGTGGTGGGTCCTGTATGCAGACTTAGTAATGAAGCAAACAGCACGGTGATAGAGTACGTCCAGTTTAGACAGGCTCAAGGTTGGGGAGGAGATAAAGATAATGTCTCCGCAGTCAAGCAAGGGAAGGAATGTTGCTTGGACAAGTCTTTTGCAGGTCGCGAGAGAAAAGAGGGTCCTATTTCTAAAGAAGAAACCCAAGCGTGCTTTAAGCCTCTTTGATAGATCCTCGATGTGGTCGTTGAAGGAAAGCTTGTTGTCTATCCACATACCTAGATATTTAAATTTAGGTACTTACTCAAGGGTCTCACCTAGGGAGGTAACTATAACGCTTTTAGGTGGGGTGGTAGGCACCAGACAAGGCAAGTCTCAAGAAAATCATTGTCTTGGTTTTTTGGCATTTAAGAGAAGCTTGGCATTGATAAGGTTGCTTTCTAACTGGATAAAGTCAGCTTGGAGCGCTTCCCTGACTTCAGTTAAGGACGAGCCTGATGCGTACAAAACCGTATTGTCTGCAAAGAAATGTATGCTAGAGTTCTTTATATGGGAGTCAAGGTTGTTGATGTACAGGGAAAAAAGGATTGGTCCTAGGATGGAGCCTTGAGGGACTCCTCTGGCAGTTGGAAGGGGGCAGATAGTAGGCCATCAGCTTTGACTTTTGTATCCTTCCCTGAGATAACTGTTAAACCACTGTAAGGTATGGAGTGGCACCTGTGTAGGCAAGACAGGCGATTAGAGGTGATGGTCTACAGTGTTGAAGGCCTTACTGAGGTCTAGAAAGACTGCACCAGTAACCTTCTTGGTGTCCATAGCATGGATCCAGTCATTAGAGACTTTAGCCAAGGCTGAGATGGTACTGTGCTTCGACCTGAAGCCAGATTGGGCCGGGTTTAGGAGTGAGTGCACTTCGAGGTGATTTTTTAGTTGGTTGTATACAAGTTTTTCCAGCACTTTGGAGAGAACGGGCAAGATAGAGATAGGACGGTAGTTGTTTAAGTCACAAGGATCTCCTGATTTGAAGAGAGGAAGAATATGGGCAGATTTCCAGCAGGATGGAACAGTGGCTGTGGTAATAGAGAGGTTGAAGATGTGAAGGATGGGGGCTGTGAGCTGGGCATCGCCTAACCGCAGGAAAAATGATTCAAGGCCATCGTCCCCTGCACTTTTCTTGGTGTTAAGGCTAAGAATTATGTCTTTGACTTCTCTGTAGCTGAACAGGCACAACTGGGTGCAGGAATACACTATTTTTAAGCAAAAAGGATGTTCCAGGACTAGAGGGCATGGGATGAAGTTGGAGGGAGGACGATTCAGAGGAAACATGAGGAAGAATTTCTTCACAGAACGGATGGTGGACAAGTGGAACACCCTGCCAGAGGAAGTGGTGGGGACTGAAACAATCACAGGATTTGAGAATGCATGGAATAGACAAAGGAATTCTGGAAGTCAGGGGTAAGGGGCAACAGACTTCTAGGAAAACAAACTGAACTTACAAGCTCAAATGGACAGACTGGGTGGGCCATAGGCCCTTATCTGCTGACAATGTCTATGTCATTTTCCTCTGTTTATGCTCACCTGCACCAAAGCACCTCTGCAAAGGTTACCATGTCAGTCATTTTACTCAGCCGTCTGCCTAGCTCCCTGAACTGTTCTTTTTCCTCCTCTACATTGTACGTTACCTAGTTATAGTAGCACCAAGCGTAGCTCAAATGCTGGCTTCTCCCATTTCTACTAGGCAGCCTCTCAAGGTGAGGTATGACCTCTTCCACAGATGTCCCTAGAAAGCAATGAATGGATCTATCCACCCAACCTGAGCGACATACTACCCCCTCCCTGTCCCTCAGTCTATAGAATCACCCATTAGATGTGGAGCCTTTGGAAACGAGTCTATGACTCAAAGAGTTGTAATTCCGATTTCCTAAATAAATAAATTAGTATGAAGTGAATCTTGTTACTCCTTTCACTGCCCGATTTCCCCTAACTGGCCCACTGCTACTGGACATTGCCTCTTCCTCCGGACTTGAACCAGTGGCATCTGTGTTGGTGCAGTCTTTCTAAGTAGATTCCTCAAACAGTGCAAATCTATTGTGTGATCTTAGCCAGAGTGCTTCCTTCCTTCCCAAAGGTGCACCCCTCCTCCAACTGCAGTCTACCTACCCTCTGAAAGTGTGCGATCCATGTCATGGTGATGAAGCTGCACTCCTCACTGGATTGCCCCATACTTCAGAGCGGAGGGCTGCCCAGAAATTAATGGTCCACTAGCACATAACTCACCTGCCAGCCTCCTGGAATTCCTTCTGTAAGGTTACAGAGCGACAGACCCTACAGCGTATTAACTGTCCCCATCCTTTCCAACTGAACAGCCTGAGCATGTGTGTGCATGCTGTTGTGTGTGAGTAGTCAGTGAGACTTACTAAATGCAGAGTTTCCTGCCCCTCTTCTACCTTCAGCCCTTCTTTGTATGCAAGTCCCAGTTAACCAGCACTTACTGTAGTGGCACATCAGTGAGTAGTTCGGCTCACACCACACAACTGTGCTCTACTTGTAGATGCCTATTTCTATCACCTGGCCCAGAAGCTGAAGGACCCCATAAAAGGAGGGAACAGAGGCTGCAGTGAAGGGAGGGAGGGAGGAGACAAAACAGAATTTAAAGATGGAGGAGTAGTGGCTGGACAACCACCTACTATACCTTCCAGAAATAGAAGTGACAGGCTAACGCATAGGGAGCAGTGGTGAGTGCAGTGTGGGCAATTTAAGGCAAATCAATAAAGTGTGAAATAGGGGGTCCACTCTGACCAGCACTTTAGACCATGTCCTCAGAACACTGTGAGGATCGTTTTTTAGATGATGTAATGGCAGATAGGAAGGAGGAGAAGACTGGACTTGTCACAATACACTGCATTGAGCTAACACGATAGGAGGAAAATATGTTGAAGGCTGCTTACCTATCCTTTGATAGCCTTCCGAATCTCATCAGCATCTTTGCCTGCACTGAAACCTGGAAAATCCTTGATTGTTCCTCTACTGCCGACCTAGAGAGAGAGAGGAAGAAAAAAAAAACAGAACAGTCATGCATACAAGAAGAAGGGTTCAACACCATAAGCTGTTCTACCAACTAGGACATCTGTAATTGTCTGTTCTGACAGATAAATGAACTGTCTGCACCTAACTAGCTACGTCTTTGTCAATTATTATGGTTATACAGTACTTCACTCTGAATGCTCAAGGAATGTACTTGTTGGACATAAAAAGTCTGATCAGGTCTGAAGATACTTGACTGGTTTGAACTTGCTGGCACATGGGTGACAAGAGTATTGCAATAAATATTTGGTTCCAAGGATTTTAAAGACATGAACATTGCTCATAAAACAAACTGAATGGTAGATTATTTCAGCGGAAGCCATCCACTTTAAAACAGCAAACAACCACATTTTACTGTCACTATGGCAAACATTTTTAAAGGAACCTCAAATGCAATTCCAAATGATTACTCTAATAAATTTATATTTTTCAAATTAAGAGTAGTAATGTATTGTACCAGTATGGCATTTAAACATATGACTGATTAAAGGAGAACCACCTGCCTCCACCACCAACCGTCCCATTCGGCACTGGCCTCCAAAATAATTTTTTCATTACCCAGAGGCAGCATGTTTGCTGCGATCAAACATAGCTAATGTACACAACCTTGGAGCAGTGCGGCACCATTTCACATGCATAATGCGGCTCCATGCCACTCTACTGCATCATTTATACATTGCAGCAACCCACAGCCACGCATGTGAAATGGTGCCACACTGCTTTTGGAGTTCTTTAGGTTAGTGGCTGTTAGAGTACATCAAATAGTAAGACTCGCAGGCAATGAAAAATTATTTTGGGGGGCTTTAAAGCCTCATTTTTGGGGAGGTGAGGGTGGGAGGACAGGGTTCTCCATTAAGGAAATGTAAACAAAGTACAGCTGTGTAAGAGTTACCATAACAGTAGATCTTTGAGTATCTCTTACAGCAGGCCATAACACATGGGATATCAACTAGGCACCACAGCCTCCAGATGACTTCTCAGCACCCCGGACCCCCTCCTTCCTGTCACTGGTGGCTCCTGCACATATATAAAAGAGGGAAGTCACTCACAGGTCTCAAGCAGGAACAGGAGAGGAAACAAAAGGCAGCAGCTTCGAGGCTTCCATCAGAGGTTGGAGCAAGGTGGAAAGTCGCTAAGTGAAACCAGCCTGCAAAATCGTGCGAAAGACAGGTAGAGCTGAGTATCATCGGCATAACAATGAAACTCCAGCCCATACAGTCTTACAATGTCTCCAAGGGGAAGCATGTACACCCCAAACAACATGGGGGACAGCACCGAGCCCTGAGGAACCCCATAGGACAGAGAGATAGGGTCAGAGGAAAATACCCCCGACACCACTCTCTGTTCTACCAGTGAGGAAAGACGTAAACCATCTGTGGACCGAACCTGAAAGCCCACAGATGTTTTCCAGACACTCAAACAGTACCCCATGGTCTACAGTGTCAAATGCTGATGACAGATCCAACAGGACCAAAATGGGCCATTTTTTCTGGTCTCTCGCCATCAGGAGATCGAGCACCCGAACCAGCACAGTCTCGGTGCTATGCCTCTTTCTAAAACTGGATTGGAGAGGATCATAGATGCTATGGATGGACAAATGGTTGTCCAACTGAGTAGCCACTACTTTCTCAATTACCTTCCCAACAAAGGGAAGGTCTGAGATAGGTCTGTAGTTAGCAAGGGAGTCGGGGTCCAAAGAAGCCTTCTTCAACACAGGTGTCACCACAGCCTCCTTCAGGGAGCTGGGATATTCACCAGAGTCTAAGGAGCACCAGATTATCCTCGCTAAAACCGGGATGATAATCTCCTCACAGCCCATAATCAAGGCTGTAGGGCCCGGGTCTAAACTACAGGATGTACTGCGCATACCTTGGACAATCCTCATAACATCTTCGATATCCGGCCTTTTGAAGAGACTCCAGGAATGAGGAGGAAGCGACCAAGGACTGGTCCATGGCCCTTCCATAGAGAGAGTGTTGCGGATCTCCACCTAATGGCTTCCACCTTATCTGCAAAGAACGACAAGCTCATCACACTGAGATTGTCAAAGAGGCTCTAGAACCTGTAGACAGGCTGGGTTGCACAGTCTGTCCACGGTTCGAAAGAGCTGAGCCGGTCGGTTCCGTGCGGCAGCAATTTCCCCGGACAGGAACACTGCCTTATTATGGGTAATTGCTGACTGATAGAGTTGATAATGCTCTCGCAGTCTAAGATGGTCAGCATTCAAGCGGGATTTCTGCCAACATCTCTCTAACCTGCGTCCTAAACGGCGCATCTCCCTCAGGTCCCCATCAAACCATGGGGACCGAGGGCGAAGGGAGAGAGGACGCACACAAAATGGTGCAATGGAATCCAGAGCAGAGGTAATGGCCTTATTATAGGCCAGAACCAAAACCTCCGGACCCATGCATATCACAGGGAGTTCTGATAGGTCAAGTGCCAGTTATACCATTGGGAGTCATATCCCGTAAGGCGGTACTTGACCATCTCCCAGAGGGTTGGTCTCGCAGGGGTGCCAAAGTGAATCTCACAGTGTGATGGTCAGACCATTCAGCGGGTTCCACCCCACGCGGAGGCCTCCATCCCAGGAGGAAGACCAGGTCAAGGAATGGCCGCATTTATGAGTGGCAGAGGTAACCACCTGTAGAGGCCCAATGAATTCATCAATTGGAGGAAGTGCTGTCCAAATGCGAGAGTTCATCGTCGATCCAGGCACTGAAGTCACCCAGCACCATCAACCTGGGGACTCCATACCAGATCACGATGAAGTCCGCCACTTCCTTAAGGAATGGCTTCTCATCTCCGGGTGGACGGTAGACGAGGGCCAGTCTATAGCCCCCACCTGCTACTACGACACATTCAAATGATCTAGTCTCCTCAACTGGCACACTGATAAGACCCAATTCGGTCTTGAAACAGACCGCAACCCCCCCCACCACTGCGGTCCAATCTCGGACGGTGAATCACCGAATACCCGTCTGGAACTGCCGCCTCAAGAACGGCGCCAGCATTACCATCCAGCCAGGTCTCGGTGATACAAGCCAGATCCACTGTACTCACCAAGTCAGCCATAATAGCAGTCTTGTTCACAACGGATCTGGCATTGCATAACACCGCCCGAGTTGGACAGATCTCCTGGGATGCCCCAGCTACCAGCCCATCATTACTAATGATGGTGCCCTTGGGTATGGGGGTCAAACAAGGAAACCCCCTGTTCAGACCTCCATTTTGCCCCAGGGCGTCTTCTGGGCTTAACAATCCCGATGCAAGTGCTCCCCTCGACCATCCTCCACTGTTCACCCCCACCCCCCCCTCCTCCTACGGGCAATTCCCAAGGCCCGACAGCGCTGACAGACTGAAAAAGCTAAGGAGGAGAAGACGAGAGGCATGAAGGTGGAGGATGAATAACACACGACAGGGAGGAGTGATAATAAATATCCCATCCTTCAACATGAGGCAAGATAATGATCTCTTACTCTAACCAAAACTAAAATCCCACCCTAAATAAAAATAACAATTAACCCACAAATTAAACAACCAAAACACAAAATCCCAAACCCAAATAATCTGACTTAATCCAAACTTTCTCAAATGGAACCCACTTTCCGGAAAAATAAAAATAAACAAACAATGAATAAATAAATAAATAAATTGGTGAAGAGGACAAGCATTCACACTGCAAGTCTACTTAGCCCCCGGGCACTCTCACTGCGTGGAACTAAAAACATACAATAATTGTGAGAAGGCAGGGACTCCCACTTCCCGAGCCTCACAATAACCGGGCACTCTCACTGCACGGTTATAAAATAAAAATATTTTAATCCAGAGAGTAGGTTCCAGTCAGACAAAAGGTCTGACAGTAACATACAAAATTATAGCTAAAATATAAAAACCCAGGGACCCATCCAAGGCCTTCCCAATACATAAAGCAGGGGTTAGCTCTATTAGAACATCAACACTTGTCCTTCCTAATCCAGATAATCAGCTCCCCAGGTCCAAAATGAAACACAAATCAAGCGAAAGCCAAACAAGGCTCCACTTAACAACAAATTTTTCAAGAGCAATCAGAGTACCAGTCACTCCCCACTTTTAATTGAAAAAATATTTCTTAATCCAGCTCCAAGAGGGTTAATAAATCCTCATATGCGCAAAATAAGTCATAAAAGAATTTGTAAACCCCAGGTCCTCACCACCGGGGAGTCACAATTCAATCCAGCAAAGGAGGAACCAGTTCTTGGTATTTATATCCCAGATAAAAGGCCAGAGCATAGCTATAACAGGCTGAAGAAGGGATCCCTCCACATACAAACAAGCCCTGATCAAACTACCCACGACCTGCAGCTACAGCGGCCTCAAAGCAAGCCAACCACGACCAGCCACGAGGCCCCTTAGGAAAGCTCTGGGTAACACCCCCAGCTTCCTGGGGCAGACCCAGATAATACCCGCTCGGTCATAAAAGCCGTAACCAGGAATAGCTCTAGGACCGGTGGAAGACAGGGAACCCCTTCACCCCAGGACTGCCCTCAGTCTTCAGTAGTCCAAAGTTCAGCACTCACAGAGCTCTGCAAAATCCCAACAAGGTCCACTGGCATTTAAAGTTAGTCTCAGCGGCAGGCAACCGCTGATCACAGTCTTTTATTCACGGTCCCCACTGCAGGTACTAGCCGAATTCCACAACAGTTCCATCCAACGACCTTTTTCACCAATGCCAGTGCTCCACACCAATCCGGGCGGGGGCTGAAATCAAAGCGGAATTGCCAATTACACTCCAGATCGCATAGTCCCACTGCAATCTCCGAGAATTAGCAAAGCACTAGCCTCCCCAACGATTTTGTGGGCCGGTTTCACTTCACGACTTTCCACCTTCGTCAATACCGATATCCAGAGGCCAGTCCAAGAAAAACAACATTATATGGAGCACATCATCCAAGAAACCCAAGGCCTGGAACGCTAGCCACTCAGAAACCAGGGCATGAGATACAGTGACTGCAGGTCTGGGTGCAGGACCGTCCCCTGAAGTCTGGTCAGCTGATCCAGCTGGAAAGGCAGTCACCACTGAGGTCTGCTGCTGAGGCTGAGAAGATCCGGGTACCAGAAAGTACAAATACGCAAGAACTTCCGGTAACAGTAGATCCTCGAGAGAATGTCTTGCATCAGGCCATATCTATGAACTATAGCCGCCAAGTGCTAGGACCACACAGAAACTTTTCTAGCTAGCAGTCTACAAGGGAACGCCCATGATGAAGTCATTCACATGACATCCCTCCCATATAAATGTGGGTGGCCCCCACATTCCCTCAGTTAATTTCCCGACAGAGACCGTGGAAGAGGATCTCCAGGTGGGGAACTGATGGAAGCCAGAAGTTCCTGCCAGAAAGGATGTGAAACTGTCCAACTGAAGGAGAGAGAGAGAGAGAGAAAAACACAGAAAGCCCTGAGGCCTAGGGGGGATGGAGGGTGGGATGGTATGGCCTGATGCAGATATTCGCTCGAGGATCTACTGTTATGGTAAGTTTGTACGTAACTGTACTATCCTCAGAGGATATCTCTTGCATCAGGTCACACCTATGGAACAAGTCCCAAGCAGTACTGACAGTCTGGGAGGCTGGAGGCCTAAGATAGGAGGCCTTGAAGGACAGCCAGGCCAAATCCTGCCCTTCTCCTAGAGGCCATGTCCCAACTGTAGTGTTTAGTGAAAAGTGTGGACAATACTACAAGTGGCCGCAGCAGAATGCAGCGGCTGACACATTCCTGAAACAAGCAACAGAGGCGACCATGCCTCTGGTGGAGCAGCCACACACAACATCAGGAAGTTCCAGCCATACTTCTTGTAACAGAAATTAACAGTTGGCCAATCATTCGGACAGCCACTGTTTAGAAACTGATATGCCCTCCTTCCCAGGGGCAAAAGAAAAACAGCTACAAGGACTGCAGTCCCTCGTGCGGTGAGCATAACAGCGGAGTATTCCAAGTACCCCTAAAGTATAGATCAATGCTTCCCCTGGAAGGGCATACTCTAGGAAACAAACAGGCAGGTGGATGGTTTCCTTCAAGGTAAACTCGGACAACACCTTAGAAGAAACATAGGAGTCATATGCAAAGACCCCCGGTCTTAGGTGGAAAATCAGATAAGGAGAGTTAGGTACATCAGAGCATGGGACTACGAGATCGCTTTGGCAAGTAATGGCAACTAAAATAATGCTTTCACAACAGGCAGCGCATCGTAGCTCACATGTCGCAGTCAGCTTAAAAGGAGTCAAAGTAAGTTTCTCTCAAACAGAATCCAAGTCCCAAGGTGGGACTGGATTGCGGATGGGGCTTAAGATGGAGAATGCTGCCCCAAAAATGCAAGGACACTTTCAGTTGTGCCAACGCACATACATCATACAAACAGCGGCACGTGGAAGGCTGAATAGCAGCCATGTGCCCTTTAATGGAGGAGTAACGCAGGCCCAAATCTGAAAGAGACAGCAGATACTCCAGAAACTGATTCATAGGACAGGTGAAAGGGTTCAAGTAATGGGAAGCAGCCCACCGAGCACAGCACTTTCACTTCATGGAAAAAGCGTCCCAAGTGGAAGGCTTTCTGGCAGCCACTAGAACATCAGCCACCTTTTGGGATACCCCACATCTAGCCATGACTGTCTCTTTAGCAGCCAAGCATGGGGGGTGTAGCGACTTGAGGTCCTGATGGACCAGGGTGCCCTGCTCCTGGAGTATCAAGCCTGTGCACAGAGGCAGGGGTACTGGGGGTTCGACCACCAACTGCATAAGTAAGGGGAACCAGATCCGACAAGGCCAAATGGGAGCAACAAGTATCATAGTCACCCCTTCCACCTGAATCTTGATCAGCACCCTCTGAATTATTAGAAGGAAGGGAGAGAAAGGCATAAAGGAACCTCCCTTTAAGAGAGGGCAATGCATCTCGCCAAAAACTCAAGGCCCTGGAACAAGCAAACAGAAAGGTGGTAGTTTTACACCGAGTAAGGACGCAAAAAGAGCCAACTCTTGATGACATCATCTGTCTAACAGGTCATTTGCCACCAAGGTCAGCAGCTCCCACTCGTGCCTCCCAAGACTGTGACTGGCAGCACCTCTTTGCCAGGACGTTTTGGGAACTTGGGTGGCCAACCATTCTAGACCATGTTGTAGAGCCCAGTACCAGACCCACATCACTCCCGGCCATACAGGGGATGGACAGAGATCCCCTCTTGTTGATGACACTGGACTACACTGATGGTGGCCATCTGCACTAGCAGATGATCACCTTCAGTGTAGTACACTACACTACATCAGGAAAGAAGGAAAGGAACCCCTTTATCAGATTGCTAGTTCCATCCACCAAAGCAGCATCTTTCTAACCAGAGAGGGAACTAGAAAGAGTAGCTACATACAACTTACCATAACAGTAGATCTTCAAGAGAGTTTCCTGCAATAGGTCTTCACATATAGGACTGTGCCCCGGTGTCAGGTCCACACAGCAAACTTATAGCTAGCAATCATCAGCGGGGATCGCCCCCCCCCCCCGTCATCAGGTGACCCGCCCTCCAGTTCTTTTCCACCGAAGACCCAAGAAAAAGGGAGTAGACAAGGAGGGAGAGGCAACCCTGGAACCCTGTGCCATGGCAAGCCAGAAACCTAGTCAGGAGGAAAGGAAAACCCAGGATCTGGGGGATAGGTGGGTGGAAACTAGACCTACTGCAGGAACCTCCTCAAGATCTACTGTTACGGTAAGTTCTCAACAATCACAGTATTCATTTTTGAGAGGTTCCTGCAGTAGGTCTTCATATACAGGACTGAATACCAAGCAGCCTAACAAAAGAAGGAGTCTGAGATGAGGTTCTGGGAGGAGGAAAATGTCTGCCAACCAAGGGTCTGATCAAGACAGAAGACCTTGCAGGACTGCAAGGCTGAAGCCAGCTCGACTCCTGGAGGCAATGACCAGACTCTAATGCTTAGTGAAGGTGTGATGGAAGATCAAGTGGCCACTGCACAAATAGCAGTGGACACATTCATGAAAGATGTTAGAAGTGAGTGACCTCGACCAACCCCAGAAGGGTTTTTTCATACTTCGGTAAGTGTAATAAATACAGTTAGCCAGCCACCTAGACAGAGTCTGTTTAGTGATCGCCTTGCCCTGGCACTGGGAGGCAAAGGCCACAAAGAGCTGATTCGACTTCAGAACCCCTTTTGGTTCAAGAGGTACAAGATCTCAAAATTCTGTGCACTCGAGTGTGCAAGATATCTCCCGTTGGAGTGCTCTGGGAAAAAACACGGCAATTCAACAGTCTGATTTAGAGTCATCTCCGAAACCACTTTCGGGAGAAAGGAAGGATTAGTCCGCAGGACAACCCAGTCCCTGTGGAAAATTAAGTAAGGCTCTCTACAAACTAGAGCCTGAAACTCAAAACCCTTCAAGCTGAGGTAACTGCAACTAAAAAGACCATATTCCATGCCGGGGGAGGGGGGGTGATTTAGGCGACTCCTGGGTAGAGGTTTGACCGGTGAATGGAGTTCTGACTGGACAACATCCGAATCTTCGTCAGACTCTGAAGACTCCAGCCTGCTGGGCAGGGAAGGGTCAGCACCGGTGTCCCCAAAATGAAGAGTGCCAGAGGCTTGATCACAGCAAGCCAGACTAGAAGGGGTGCCCTTGGAAGGGTGCCCCCACCAACTGATTCTGCTTGAGCTCTGAAAGGAGCCGTGACCGAGCATCATTCCAATCGGTGTAGAAGGTGGGATGGGGCTGGTACCTGGGTACCCTGAAAAGACTGGTAACTAAGAGGTTGAGGCCAGAATGGGTACTGGTACAAGCCCTGCCCTTGAAAAGGGTATCCTTGTGTCGGGTAACCCAGTGAAAGACAACCTGGTGTCCGGTAGCCTGGCGTTGGGTAGCCCGGCATCAGGTAACCCAGTGTAGGTGGGTAGGCCAGTGTAGGCAGAACATAGCCAGGAGTCAGAGAGATATTGTCCAGCGACAGGCTATCCCGGGGCCAGTAATGGAGGAACTGGCCCTTGAAAACCACCCGTGGGGCCTGAGGGAGGAGGCGACAGACCCGCTGGAAGAGGTGTCAATGGACCGCTGGGCAGTGGCACCAGGGAAGGCGAAGGACCCAAGGGAGGCGGGTCCATACCTGAGCCACCTAAGTCCAGTGGCAGAGCCCCAGGAAGGAAGGGTTCCAGCAGAGGAATGGAACCTGGAGAAGGGGGAAGGTCCGGCAAGGACTCCGGCGACAGGTCCGGAAACGCAACTGACGGGAGAGAAGTCGGATGCAGGTGGCAAATCCCTAGGGTTAGAGACCGGTAGGGATGAAGGTTCCCCCACGAGTACACTCGTCCCAGGGTCGGGGTCCACAAGATAGCCCGACGGGAGAGCAGATGCGTCTATGTGGTCGACAAGAGGATCAGTCAGCCGACTTACTAGGCACGGCCGGGCTAGCAGTGGTAGAGGGACCGAGGTCAGACTGATGGGCCTGGGCCGGCGGTGCAGGAGGGCGACTTGTCAGCAGTGCTCTTAACGGGAGACCTAATAGAAATCTCTAAGGAGGCCCCCAGCTGCTTGCTCACCTCGGGGGGGGCAGTCGTCCAGAGAAACAGATGGTGGCCCAGCAGGTATGGTACCACAGAACAAGAGGGTCTACCCTGGTCATCAACGGATGCCTGGCTGGTCTTCCACTGAGGAGAAGGGCTTGTTCTGCTGCCTCTCCTAGTCATTCTTTTTCGCTTTTTAGGGCTGGCCGACAATGACCTTTCTCACAGTTCCTCAAGCTCTTTTCCATGAAGGTTAGTCTCTGGGACAGAAGGTGGGCATCGAGGGTCCGCTTGCGATGGGTTCGCGTGGCCTGGTTAAACCCCTGGCAAATAGCGTACTCAGCAGAGTTATGCTTAGGCCCCAGGCAGAGGAGACAGCGGGAGTGGTTATCCCCGTGCGGGATATCGGTGCCGCACTTGGAGCACTACTTCTTGGGACCAGAAGACATACACAGTGGGTACTTTTTGAAACAGATATGGAGAAAAAAGGGACGAAAATCGACAAATATTAAGTGGGCGACATCGCTGTTCTACCACATCTGTCAAATGGACTGGCGTGACAGCGGGAAAGAACTGGAGGGTGGGCACGGGACCGCCCCCTTTACAGTCGATCTGTGTCATGTCACCTGACAATGGGGGGCAGTCCCCGCTGATGATTGCTAGTTACAAGTTTGCCGTGTGGACCTGACGCCAGGGGGCGCAGTCCTATATGTGAAGACCTACTGCAGGAACCCTCTCGAAGTAAGATCCTGCTGTTCTAGTTCGTCAGTCCACTGGGGAATCCGCCTGAGTAGCCCGGGCTAGAGGTACCATGTCAGCTGCAGCCTACGTGCCCAAGAGCCTCTGGAAAGTTCTGGACGCGACATATCCACTGTGGAAGAGCAGCCTGGCCCGAGCAATCAGGCAGTCTGCTCTGTCCTGCGGCGAGACCGCAAAACCCCGAGTCGTGTCCAGTACTGCCCCTATGTGCTGCAGGTGTTGACAAGGATCAAGGCTAACTTGGGCAGCCTGACCATGATTTCCGGGGCATGGGACAACTGCCTGGTATGTACAAGGGTCCAGAACAGGCAGTTCCTGGACTGTGCCTTGTGCAACTAATTGAGCAGATAAGGGGGAAAACGAACGGCTCCCTCCCTCCTGACGGCTGCTGCCATCTCTGCCAAGCATTTAGGAAAGACCAGTGGTGCAGAGCAGGCCAAAGGGAAGGGCTCCCCCCAGGACTGGAGACTGATGGAGAGTACAGAGCATGATATGCAGATATGCATCCTGCGTGATGGAGATGTATCCCGGTCTCCATTTTGCTGCAGTAACAGCAAGCCATGCAAGGGCCCCAACCTGAACATCTGGTACTCATACAGGGGACTGCAGGAACTCTGTGCAGGGCTGGGCCATGCATCCCAATAGATTTGTGGCCAGAAAAGCAATGAAGAGAATCTCCTGTGACATTGCCTGCAGACACAGGGTCTAGAGCCTGTAGGTGCAGTAACTGGCCGAAGTCCCCCCCCCCCCAAAGACTGCAATGAAACAAAGGGGGAACAAAGAGGCCACCCAAAAAGTCTGAGCGTGTGGCCTTGAGCAAGTGCTATAGGACACACGCATCTACTGGGAGCACCCGCCACCTATCCAGGTAGAGGGTGAGATGACCCCCAACCTCCACCACCTGCAGTTTGGCCAGAGGGCAGGGGCCTGTCAAGAGCCAAGCAGAGATGGCACCGGCGACCAGGACCATAGCACCTCCTCTGAAGGCCCTCCCAGTGGTGGAGGGGGGCAGGTCAGTGGTAGGCCAGTGCTTGCCCAGGGACGTAGTGCCTAACCTGAGACCCTCGTAGGCCCAACTAAGTGGCCCCTCCTGACCACTTCATGTACGAGGAAAATGGACCTAACTGCCCCCCAAAGAACATGTACTCTCTGAAAAGGGACAGCCTAAATGTGGGTACGCGGTAAGAGTCTGTCCAGACACTGCAGTGGTAGGAACCGACCAGTGCCACACCATCAGGGGTAGCAGTAGCGATGGGGCTGTATGGTCCCAGTCTGCAGAGCCACACTGGAAGACTCAGTTTCCGGGGAAGCGTAGCTGCTTCAGCCTGGTTCCAGGAAATGGAGGAGCCCAGGGCCATATGAGCTGGCAAGGGATCCCCATCCTACATGGAGGGGGAAGGGAGGTTATCCAGCAGGCCAAATTGACCGGGCTCCACCACTGGCAGAGGGAAGGCCCCAGGGCAAAGGACTCCATGGTCCAACAGGGGTCCACAGGAACAGGACACTGTGCAAAGCCTGGAACGGCACAGCAGCCTACTTGGGATGGCAGAGTCCATGAAAAGCTAGGACCGTTACAGGCAACATGACCACCTCCAAGGCCTCCCGCCAAGAAGAGGAGGCTGAGGGGAGGTCCAGCCCACCTGATACGCAGGGCAGAGAACCCAGAACAATCTTTGCTCAAACGGCAACCCCAAGGAGCTGGATGAATGGAGCGCTATTAGATGAAGAAGGTGTGCCAAGGGTGGAGAATTCTGAGCACTGGCCACACCCCCAAGAGGAGAACCCCACCCCACCCCCAAACATTCAAGAGCTGGATCTCCAGGGTCACAGCATAGTGCTGTAACTGTCTGGACTATATGGTCTACTGTTTTACTGTACATGTAGACTCGGGAGGGGCTGTTCTGTAAGCCTCCCTGCCATCCCCAGCACGGAGGGGTAACCCAAGTTGTCTGATTAAAATTAAGTTCAACTACAACAGGCCGATGCAGGCTAAGCCCTACCTGACCAAACTCCCGCTGGTGGCCCTAGGCAAGAAGGTGCTGAATGGGTGGGGTGGACCAGCGGCCGGGGGCTAAGGAAGCCTGGCGTAGCGTGCAGCTGACAATGCACAGGCAAAGCCTGGTGAAACTCCCTGCCCGGTGCCCCTATGTAAGAGGGGAGTAGGTGGCAGGGGTCACAACCGTGGCAGGTGTGAGGAGGTGGCCCGACAAACCCACATGTGCCAAGAAAGGCCCAGTAAGACCATGCAAAAGCCCACCTTAAGGAGAGGAAGGAGAGGACCACAAGTCAGAGAAAGCAATGTCGGCCAAGGAGAGATGACAACCCTGGGCTCAATGGCTCCACTCTGGCCAAGGAGAGCTGGTATGAAGAAGCTGCCAGAGACGTACCCTGTGGTAAATTAGGGTGTTGGATGGCAGGCTGCCTGAGCAGAGCCACACCTTGTGGGATTTAGGGTGCTGGATGGCAGGCTGCAGTGTCACCTGAGTGGACAACGTCGCAATCGTGGTCGGTGCCATATTGTGAAGCAGTGACCAGGAAAGAACCAAGGAGGGGAGCACCCCCATTTTTTTTTTTTTTTGCTTAAGAATCTAAGCAGATTCTTGGGCCCAGGGATGATGGCCGATGACCTGGGGGGGGCTCTTCCAAGGCTTCCGATCCCCCAGGAAGTAAATCAGATGCAGCTACAAATGGAGCAGGACAATGCGTCCTAGAACGCTTGTTGCTGGATTCCAGAATCCAAAAGAGAAGAATGAGGTGAGGGCCAAAACATCGATGCCCACCAGGGAAAGACAAGGGACTGCTGCCTGCTGAAAAGAAAGGCTTAGGGAGCAGCAAGATCATTAGACGAGTTTGAGTGGTAAACCGAAGAGAAAAGAAAGAAGGCTAAGTAAAATAAAGATGTGGGTGTCAACTGCAGCTGTGGAGTCTCCAAAAGGTCCGATGCGTGAAGGTGAGTGGTGGGAAAGGAACTGAAGAAATGTGGAGGCCGCCCACATTTATATGGGAGGGACGTTATGCGTATGATGTCGTGGGTGGTCCCCTTGTAGACTGCTAGCTAGAAAAGCTTCCGTATGGTCCTAGCACCTGGTGGCTATAGTTCCACATGTGTGGCCTGATGCAAGAAATATCCTCATTGAGTATCTGCCTTGGCCAGTCTGGAGCTATCAGGCTCATCTATGCCTTGTTCTACTGGGTCTTTACCACTACTATGTGGATCAAGGGGAAGGGAGGGAAGGAGTGCAAGAGATCTGGGGTCCAGGACCTCACGAAGGCATCCCCCAACAGTGTCCTGGACTGTGAGGGGCGGGCACAGAACAGCCTCAGTCTGGCATTCACCCAGAGGGCAAAGAGGTTCACCAGAGGAGTGCCCCAGTGGGACAGAGAACAGGTAATTCACCACCTCCTGATTCTGGGACCACACATATGATGTCTCTCCTACTGGGCTGAGAGCATCCACCAACTGACTGTTCTCTCCTACAACATGAAGTACCAGGAGATCTGCACCAGGCTATGCACAACAGTCCAGGTGCAGAGGCCTCCCAAACAAGGAAAGGGAGCAGTTCCACCTGCCTGTTCAGGTAGAATATGGTCATGGTGTTGTCTGTCTGGACCACCATGACCCGATCCCTGACTAGAGGAGCAAATTCTGTCAGCGCAAGACACAATGCATGGAGCTCCAGTAGGTTTATATGGAGACAGGACTCCCTGGGTGACCAGAACCTGTGAGCTCTGTGGTCTCCTAGATACGTTTCTTACCCCATCAGATCAATCCCCTTGTGGATTGAAGACATGTCACAGGTGGCAAACAGGCCCCTCCTGCAAGAACACACAGGCTCCTCTCTCCTCAGAGGTTCGAGCTGGAGTCTCAACATAATCTGCCAACAACTGAACTCAGTTTGAACAGTCCCTCTTAAATAAAAGGGGAAGGTCCCAGCCATTTGACCGGATGCCCAAGCTGTCAAACAGTTCTGGTTCTTTAACTGGCTGGATTTTGGGCACCCAAACTTTGTCCCTGATTTTCTCCCAATGTCCTCACCACATACCCAAGAGGCTCTGGCTAAAATCCAGGCTTCCGATTGAATAATAAGCCGACAAGATGGTGGCTGCAGTTAAAATATCTTGTGCAGTCCAACAATGTCCCACCTTTCAAACTCTGGTGCAGCCAGTAAACACACACTATTTTAAATCCCCACAGACATACAGCCCCAACAATTCCCTTTCAAACGAGCCCACTATGCTTTTGCACCAAACACTTTTGCTGTCGTTGCTGCCGAAACATAGTACCCTCAGGTGGCAGGCAGCACCTTATGAATATTAATGAGGAGTGCTGCATATTAATTAGCCCCTGAAAATGTCCTAGCTCAAACATTATTTTTAAAACAAATATTGAGGCTTCTCTTCTGCCTCATTTAGGCCACTGGGCCACAAAGCAGATCCTTTCTGCCCTTGACTGGGCATCTTGCTGCCGAGGGGGCCGCACGGCCAAAGACTACAGCTGAAGGCTGTGGCCACCATGCTCCATCCCAGGAAGAGTGATTCCTCCCCTGCAAGGCGGAGGCGGCCTTTCTGGCTTGACCAGGCATCCTGCTGCTGAGGCGCATCACGGCCAAGACTACAGCTGAAGCCTGGGCCGCTGTGCTCCATCCCAGGAAGAGTGATCCTCCTCCGCTGCACAAGGTAAACAACTGGGGCCACTTCCTAACCTTCCCACCAGAGTGCCTTAGCGCCTGATTGGCCATGGATTTCAGAGTGGCCAATCAGCCCCAACAGAGCTTAATGTTTGAAAATTGGAGTGCTTAGAGGGAATCAAGTCTTTATTTTTCCTTAAGTTCTGTTCTGCACTGTACCTGGGGCTGTTTGTCAGGAAATTTAATTGTGCCTATTTCTGGTTTAGATTGCACCTTTGGCTTTAATATGCCACTGTACTCTGTTGCATACTAGCAAATTAATTTGTCTGGGCAGACCAGACAACTGATAGCCTGTGTAATTTCTAGTGCAGTCTGTTACTAAGAATCACAATCTGTTAATGTGAGCTCTGCCTAGCTAACCCACAGTCCCACTGTTCTGTAAATTGCCTCGATTTTCTCTCTGCCTGTCTGTCCCCCCTGCTGTGTTTAGTCTCCCCACTCCTCACCTTTGTCTCTCGCTGTTTTTACCTCCTGCTCCCTCCGCTTGTCCCCAGGCGGATTCTTTCTGCCCTTGACCGGCATCCTGCTGCCAAGGGGTGGCACGGCTAAAGACTACAGCCGAAGGCTGTGGCCGCCACGCTCCATCCCAGGAAGGGTAATCCTCCCACTGCACAAGGTAAACAATTGGTGCCACTTCCTTATCTTCCTATCGAGTGCCTTTGCGCCCGACAATATGGATTTCAGAGTGGCCAATCAGCCCCGCTGAAGCTTCACATCTGAAAATCGGAGCACTTTGGGGGAATCAATTCTTTATTTTTACTTAAGTTCTGTTCTGCACTGTTTTTCAACCCGCTCGCCCCCACCCCTTGTACTCTTTAAATGCTCTCCCTGTTGGCTACATTACACAGTTCTCCCAGCCTCCTAAGCTGGCAGTCCACCTCTTAAAATCAACCTCAGACTAATAGAAACATAGAATTTGACGGCAGATAAGGACCGCTTGGCCCACCTAGTCTGCTCATTTTCCTACCCAGATAAGCTGCAGATCCTAGTTAACCAACAGCTTACTTCCTCCTACCCCCCACTAGGACTGCCTTATGTCTGTCCCATGCATTCTTGAATTCCCCCACTGTTCTTGACTCCACGACCTCCTCAGGGAGGCTGTTCCATGCATCCACAACCCCCTCTGTGAAAAAATACTTCCTCACATTACCTCTGAGCCGTCCCCCCTCTATCTTCAAATTGTGCCCCCTTGGTTTTGCACATCTTTTTTCTGAAAGATGCTACCTCTTGGACTTTGTTGATTCCTTGAGGTACTTGAAAGTTTCTATCATGTCCCCTCTCTCCTTCTTTCCTCAAGGGTATACATATTAAGCCCTTTAGTCTTTCTTCATGACTTCTGGTGCAAACCCTGCATCATTTTGGTTGCCCTCCTCTGACAGCCTCCATGTAGCTTATATATAATATATAACATATATAACATAGCTTAGAACCAGCACATCCAATCACTATGACCTCTGCCTGCTATTTCTGGTGCCAGTCTGCACGAGTGATCTACTGCTTGTCGCTGATCACTGTGCAAGCATACTTGTGCTGAACAGCAATGCCTCACCAGGCCACTCACCACACTCCTACCTACTACCCCATTGTCTGGACCTAGGGATGCTCTTATTCCGATGGTTTCGGCAATGCTGACTCTACTGACCAGCTATGAATGCCACTTGCTTGGCCTTTATATCCACTCCCTACATCATCCCCTTGCTCGCCTCCTTTCCTCTCGCCTGCTCCTCTCCCTCCTCCTTACTCTTCTTGCGGGAGATGTGGAATGCAACCCAGGTCCCACTAACGTTCAGATCGACCACGCCAACATCATCTGGGCCAAGAAAGGTGGCCTTAGAGTTGCACACTTGAACATATGCAGCCTGCCTTCAAAGTTCACCGAATAGGAGGCATGGGTGGCCCTATATAAAGCTAACATGCCCAGTCTCTCAGAGACATGGCTAAAGCCATACCATGATGTTGCCTCACACCAGCTTCCTGGGTACTCACTACTCTTGTTGGAAAGGCCAGGCAGGACAAGGAGGGTGTTGCGCTTTTTGTACAGGAGCATATCTCTGCATCCATCATCAATAACTCTACCCCTAACTCCCTAAATGAATGGATCTTAGCAGAGTTAACCCTTTGGGCAAAGAAGCTGCATATAGGCTGTTGCTATAACCACCCACTGGAGCAGGTACAGGGCCCATC
The DNA here is from genome assembly GCA_016271365.2 of Neoceratodus forsteri. Taxonomy (NCBI): domain Eukaryota; kingdom Metazoa; phylum Chordata; order Ceratodontiformes; family Ceratodontidae; genus Neoceratodus; species Neoceratodus forsteri. Next base: position 763,205,948 of record CM057453.1, read on the forward strand.
AAACCTCCTAGAGGGCCCTGCCTCTGTCTCCTCAGAGAGACACCATCCTTCTTGGAGAACTCAACATAAACTTGTCAGGTGTACCAGACACTGACTATGTGATGCTCTTGAAATCCTACGCCATGGAGCAGGTAATTTCCTCACCCATCAGGTATAACCACCACTCCCTGAACCATGCTACCCTAGACTGGATTATTACAAAATCGGGCTGACCTAGTTCTCCAGGCAGGCACAATGGCTGACTCAATTAGCAACCACTCCCCCACCTATCTCATGTGGACCACAAAGGCCAGCCATAACCCCATAAACTCCTGTCCACCAGAAAGTTTAACAACCAAAACTCTAATACTGCCCTGGATGATGCCAGGAGCATAAACTGGTCTGCCCTCCACCTCCTTGACAATGTCTCCTCTGCAGTTACTTTCCTCACTGATGTCCTGCAGAGGCTACAAGACAAACACTTTCCCATCACAACCAGGAGGGTCAGAGGGGGCTGCATCAAATGGCTATCTAAAGAGCTACTGGCTCTAATGAAAGCTAGGGACTCCAAATGGAGGGCCTACAAATCCTCACCTTCTCCACAACTCTGGAAGGCTTTATAGACGTCTGCATAACACTTGTAAAATAACAATCAAGATGTCGAAACGCACCTACTTCTCTAAAATACAAAAAAAACTTTCAGGAACCCCAAAAGTTTCTTGGCCTCTACTGGCTCCCTTATGAATCCCAGGTCAAATAAGAGAATTACGCAGCTGATACCCCCACTGGCCCAATCGAAGACGCCATCAAGATCGACGATACCTTTAACTCCATGTTTACTGACCTAGGCACATACCTAAGTAAGCTCCCCCCCAGTCCTCTACTGGAATTTACAGTGGTGCTCATGGTGCAAACCCCTGCTCCTCAGCAACTGACACCTCCACTCCTCCCTTCTATTTTAAGACCACTGTCATAAGGTCACCACTAAGCTGTTGAATGCACTCCCTAATAGGGGGAGCCTGTGCAGCTATGGGCTATACCCCTCCATCCTGAAGATCATCTCCCCAGCTTTCATCAGACCTTTAACCTACATATTCAACCTTGCACTCTCATCAGCAACAGTTCCAAACTCCTGGAAACATGCACTTGTGCTGATTCACAAATCTGGCAACCCCTTCGTACCAGAAAACTACAGGCCCATCTCCCTCCTTCCACACTTAGCAAGCTGTTGGAAAAATAGTGCACTACCAGCTGTCAGAACACCTACACAAATACAACCTCCTTTGTCCCCTGCAGCTTGGCTTCAGCAAACACCACAGCACCTCTTCTGCCTTGGCACTCTTCACTGACCATGTCATCAGGAATATGGACTCGGGCAAGGCAACAGGTGCAGTGTTTGTGGACTTGTCTAAGGCATTCGACCTAGTCAATCACAAGCTCCTCCACAACACCCTGTCTCACTTTGGCTGCTCCCTAATGCTGCTGGTTGGTTTCGCAGCTACCTTTCCAACAGATCCCAGTCCATGGTAAATTGGGAAAGACTCCTCCTGCCCATTCACACTGGGATAACCCAGGCTCCATCCTCGGCCCTCTACAGTTCTCTATGTTTATCAATGCTCTCCCAGCATCTAGTTTGAACTGCAGTGCTTTATTATATGCAGATGACCTTGTCCTATATTACAGTGACAAGTCTTTGCAATCCATCTCCTTCACACTCATACATAATTACAGCACCGCTTACAATCAGTTCCTCTCTGTAAACTACTTGTAAATGAGAAAACAATGAAGGTTTGCTCTCGACTCCAAACCATTCATTGCCAAGGTCGCCAAATCCAATATGCCACTCACTGTGCTCATTTCTGCAGGCTCTCCCTTGAAACTGTCTCCACATTTAAATACCTGGGGCAGCAGCTTGATCCCTCTCTTACCTTCAGTGAGCACATAAATCTCCGGTGAGGAAAATTCACCAAAAAATCTCCCATCCTCTGAAATTCATCTGGCAGCTGTGCAAGGTAATCTCCTGCCCCTTCTGGACTACTGTTCCCCCATTTACTCCGTCATGCCTATTTCTCTTCGCTCCTGACTTAACCCACTTATAACTCCATATGTTGCTTTGTCCTCCTAGCTCCTCATAACACCCACCACTGTGTACTCTATCAGACTCTTGGCAGGCTCCCTCTCCAAGGCCGACTTGACTATGCTATGCGTTACCTGGTCGACTACATTCTCAGGAATTATCTGCAGTCCCCCTATGCCCCACTCCTGGCTGAAAGAACAGCCTCTAGAAATCTCAGGGACTCCTCTATTACCCCTCTGGAAGTACCACGTATCTCGACAAAGATAGGCAGTAAGGCCTTCTCTGCCTCAGCCCCCTTCTTCTGGAATAGTATCCCATCATTGTCAACTCACTCATCACCCTCCCACCCATCTTTCAAAACACAGAAACACAGAAACAGTCTTTGAGGGCAGATAAGGACCACTTGGCCCACCCAGTCTGCCCATTTCCCTACCTACTGGACAAGCTGCAGATTCTAGTTAACCAACAGCCTACTTCCTGCCACCCCCCCCACTACAATTGCCTTGTGTCTGTCCCATGCATGTTTGAATTCCCCCACTGTTGTAGCCCCAACAACCTCCCCGGAAGGCAGTTCACGCATCTCCACTCTCTCGATGAAAAAGATTTCCTCACGTACCCTGAGCCGTCCCCCTCTATCTTTAAATTGTGTCCCTTGTTCTTACACATCTCTTTCTGAAAGATGCTACCCTCCTGGACTTTGTTGATTCCCTTGAGGTACTTGAACGTTTCTATCATGTCCCCCCTGTCCCTCCTTTCATCAAGGGTATACAAAACGAACCTGAAGGACTGGCTTCTCACCGAGTCTGTGTGTAAATGCTCCTCTGACAACCCTCAAGCACTACAACCACCCTAGCTCCCATGACGAACAGAAATTGTTTTGACATTTCTGTTTTCTGTACTATTTACGGCTCTATACTAGTCAAGAACCATATGTTAGTCATCGTGATGGTACCCTGCCTCCTGTAACAATGACTGACTGTTTTACCTGTATTTGATCATAGAACATACTGTCTCGAGTTCTATCCTCGTGGTGTAGTGATGCTCTCATGTACTGATGCTCTTTCATGTATTCTCATGTACTTCTAAGCTATCCTATTGGAACTGCCTTCCTGTCCACCCCTTTCATCCATCGTAAGCTATGGTACCTGTTACTCCTAGCCTTAATGTTAGCTGGGGATACTGAGCCAAACCCGGGACCAGTAAATTATCCCACAATGATACAACCTGGAATGACACCAAGGGCTTCCGCATTGCGCACCTGAATATCAGGAGCCTTCTTCATAACATAGCGGAACTCGAGGAATGGGTTGTTCAATATCACCCTGATATCCTCTGCCTATCTGAAACATGGCTAAAACCCTCCACCCCTGATCCCCTCTGTCAACTACCAAATTACAATCTAATCAGAAAAGACAGGCTCTCAAAGTGTGGAGGTGGTGTTGACATCTTCTATAAACCTCATTTGTTACTATCCCATAATGTCCTGCCTACCCTATCTCACTGTGAAGCGATCCATGCAACCTTACAGCTAGGCTCTAAGAAACTACACATAGTCTGCACCTATAACCCTCCTGCTGGTGGTAGCATGGGTCTTGAACTCCTCTCCCAAGTGGATAGTACCATCGGCTGAAATAAAGTCCTTATACTGGTGGACCTAAACTGGACTAGTGAATCAAACCAGTCCTCTCATACCATGGTACAAGGCCACAACCTTCACCAACTAATCACAGACCCAACTAGGGTCATGGTTCCCCCTTGGACTAGTACTCTTATCGACTGGGTCCTCACAAACCGCCCTGACAGTATAGTATGTGCAGGTACCCATGCAGATGCAATAAGTGATCACTCCCCAATCTACTGCATCTGGCACTCTACCAGTAAACCATCTCAGCCTCCAAAACTCATCACCTTCTGAAATTTGGCCAACTTTAACGTAACACAGTTTTTACATGATCTCTCACTGATTGACTGGTCACCCATCTACACCTCAGCTAATGCTCAGTCAGCACTAGACCATTTCCTGGCCCAGTTTCGTGTGCTCCAAGACACCCATGCTCCCTGTGTCACTCGTCTGATTCATGGAACTCAGACAAAGTGGCTAACCAAAGACCTACTCACCCAAATTAGGGCCAGGGACAAAATGTGGCGGCGTTTCAAAACCTCTGGGCTTCAGACTGACTATACCAACTACCGATCCCTGAGAAAACACATACAAAAGAAATATTTGATTAGCCAAAAGCTCTTTCTGCAAAGATCTGCTAACGAAAGCCGCAGGGGACTCTAAGAAATTCTGGTCAGCAATAAAAACCCTCCTTGGAGCAAATCAAACGGCCCATACAAATGATATGCTGATAAATGGCAGACACTGCAATAATCCGGTGACTACAGCCAACTCATTTAATCACCATTTCTCGGACCCAACCAGCTACCTGGCCTCCTTCCCACATGCACACACCGCTTCCCCCCCCCCCAAGCATTACTAAACCTCGACTCACACATCCTCCTTTTAGGTAGGTTCTGGAGCATTACAAGAACAGAAGTGCTAAAACTGCTACTCTCTGTCCCTGAAGGTACCAGCTCGGGGTCTGATGGTCTGGAACCCAGGCTCTTGAAAGCTGCTGCCCCTCTCATAGCCTCTCCCCTAACCAAAATCTTCAACCTATCTCTATGCCATGGTACAGTCCCCAATATCTGGAAAATGGCTAAAGTCGCACCCATTCCTAAAAAGGTTGACCCTAAAGAAATTAAGAACTACTGTCCCATAGCAATTCTCTCTGTGCTTAGCAAAATCTTGGAAAAACTAGTGGCCACCCAATCCACAGAATATCTTCAAAAGTATAACCTCTCTTGTTCCCAGCATGGTTTCCGAAAAGGCCACAGCACTTCCACCACCCTCCTCAAACTCACAAATTACATCTATGCTTCTATGGACTTTGGCCTTCTGACAGGTGCGATTTTCATGGATTTAACAAAGACATTTGACCTGGTTAACCATACCCTTCTTCTTGCTGAACTATGCTCCCTCGGCTTCTCCACCGATGTAGTGGCCTGGTTCAAAAGCTATCTGTCCAACAGAAAACAGGCTGTAGTTTTCAACTCTGCTATATCTGACCTTTCATCTATACACGTTGGCGTGCCCCAGGGCTCTATACTTGGCCCCTTGCTTTTCTCAATCTTCATTAACGACATCCCGTTGCTTGCACCTACCTGTTCATCTTTGCTCTACGCAGATGACCTAGTAACTTACCATAGTGCAAGAAATATCGCCAACATAAACCACCCTCTTGCCTCGGACTTCTTGAGTATTCAATCTTGGCTAACAGAGAACAAACTTGTTCTCAACATTAGCAAGACACTATGCTCTTTGGCTCACCTGCTAGACTTAAAGTAAACCAAAATGCCCTCAAAATCTCGCGTGCAGACGGCTCCCCACTGGTTAGCACCAGATCCTTTAAATATCTGGGCATTACTCTTGACGAATCTCTAGATTCTGACCTACACGTAACTACCACCTGTAAATCTGTCAACGTTAAGTTAGTAGGTGCCTACTGTACTAGCTATGCCCTTACCCCATCGGCCAGACTAGCTGTGGCACAAGGCTCTCTGCTCCCAGCCCTGGCATATGGCTCAGTCACTTACCTATCTGCATCAAAATCCTCCCTCCATAAATGGGACACCACCTATAATAGCATCTGCTGCTACACCTCTGCATCCCCATGTTACAAACACCATTGCCAGCTCTATGCTAACCTAAAATGGCCTTGCCCCTCTGCCCATCGACTCCAGTCCTTTGGCTCTCTGACTGACTGCATTGCTAGATCAGGCCTATCCTCTGCCTCTCTGCTGCACTCAACCTTCTCCTATGGGCTCTGATCTGCTGACCAAGCCCTCTTCACATCCTTAGATGCAAACCAATATGAGTGCACACGCTTTCTCTTACACGGCTTCAGTCACTGGAACTCCATACCTCAAACCATTCGCAAGGGCCCACCCATGCTAGTTTTAAGAAACTTCACCGTGATCACCTGCATACTACTAGCCCTGCACTTGCTTTCATCCTTTAAGACTATCTTTTCTCCCTGCCCTCCATTTCCCTAGGTACTCTACCTCTCCGACAGCTCTTCTCCACCTCTCTTAATACCCTCCTTACATGTTTCTCCCTCATCCCTTACCCTCTTCCCCTGCTTCCTACCACTCTCCTCCCCTTTTCATTAACCACAGATTGGCACTTATTGTATTTGTTCTGTGTAAACCTTTCTCTTGCAATGCCCATTTTCTCACATTGTTTTAATCTTGTTTTTACTTGTCCAAACTGTATTTTGACTGCATTATACCGAACAATTTTCTCTACAGCCCAAGTGTGATTGTTATGTCAAATCAATGTTTTCTCTACACCCTACGTTTGAGTTTATGCTGATTTCCCTAACTGTATAACATATCTCCTGTGCAGCGTCACATGTATGCTCATGTATTTCAAACTGTTTTCTCCCAAGTCGTGCCTGAAAATAGGCATTCTTATGCCTAGTGCACCCACCTGGTTACCAAAAGCAAATAAATAAAACTATATTGTATCTTATATATACACCCACGTTATATATTTTGTTCTTGACTCTTGTTACTACCTTGTGGTCTGGGTCGTGGCTGAAAATGGTCCACTGGAGTGGTTCACTTAGCCGGTTATCAAAACATAAATAAATCTCAGGAGGGGCACCGGGACCACTGAAAGACTCCTCACCTGACACGTAAACTGGAGCAGTCAGTACATCGATGTGTCTACAAGACATGCGCAGTCGCCGCTTGCTCCAGAGTCAGCAGCGTGGATCGCAGTCCAAGTTCAAGCCCAAACTGGGCTAAAACAACTCACAGGGCTGCTCCAGGGGCTTGGGGAAGCACCAGCAAGGGCCACAAATACTCGGGCTGTGGCAGTGAGAAAAGCGGGACACCAGCGAGCATCAGGAGGAACATGGGAGATATGAGGCCATTAAGGTAAGCCACCAAGGGGGGTGGGTTTACACACAAGTCTTTGAATGCTCTCCACTTCCCTCCAAATTCAAGTGGTACCATTTATGGTATATACAGTGGGTCTGTTGCTAATATATACGCAACCCATTTAAGTCCATCTGTCAGTTCCCTTTTCTATTTGCTATCCAAGTTAAGAGAGCTATGGTGTACAAGTCCTGTACTAGTGACTTCGATTCTGCCAAGGCGGGGGCATTTGCATCAACCATTTTTTGGTGACACTGTAAGTATCACTTGGCTGGATCTTTCTGAGGTGCAAATCTGAATAGGAAAAGGAGTTTATCTAGATACAAGGTGGGGAAAACTTCCTGTGAGGCCCTTCCAAGTCCCATATAATGGGTTGTAAGATGGGACAGGCTCACATAACATGATGGTGCATGGCACGGGTTTTCCACAACACCCCCATATACTCTGCACCTGCTTCCGTAGGGTGATGAAGTACTGTATAAGGCACTCCCAGTTGTATTCCTGCCATAGCATGGAGCTTGATACTCTGTGTATGTTAAAGGAAAGCTATACTCATATCTTGTAAATTGTGTTTGTTTCCACGTCAAAAGACAACTCTCTTTCTGTAGCTGTTGGGGATATACTGGTTTGCTTTAGCTTGTTTTCACTGTTCATGCCTAGTCCCTTGGAACTAGCCTGGCAGTCTCCATTTAATGGTTGAAATCTTCATTGTACATGAGAGTTTTCTGTTGCCACTGTTCATCCGTAATAGGGTTGCTGGGCTCTGCAGTCCAGTATTTCAATGCTAGATAAAGTAACTGGAGGTCCTTCTGTCTGGAAGACAGCATGTAGCTACAACAAGACAAGGTGTTGGCTTAAGACACCCTGAAGAGCATCAGTTAAAAGAACAAGAAGGGAAGCCTTGGGAGGTGGAGACAACCACTGGAAGGTTGGTGAGATATGCTTGAGCTTGAACATATCTGAATAAATCCACATGTGGGATGTTAAGTTCCCAAACCACTTGAAAAGAAGACTATCTCACTGTAGGAGCTGAAGAGAATAAAGCAAGTCAAGCCTATACCATCTCTGCAGCCCGAGTCTAAACTATTAGGAAGAAAAACCAGGATGTAAATGCAGTGACAGCAGCCAAAGTGAACAGCCTTTCAGGCCACATTTCGACAGATCCTGTACCAGATTCTGATTACAGCAACAACATACAGGGAGATGCAGTGAGTGAGAGTAGTCCCGGTATCAGGAGAGGGAAGCACTAGTTCAGGGTTTGGTGCAGGTAGTACGGCTCTCTCCAAGTGTACCCATTACTAGGCTGGGGAGGGCAGCAGACAATACAACACAATCTACATTTGGGTTGTCTCAAAAGATTTTTGCAAGTTAGGGAGGGTCATGCCTCCCTTTTGTTTCAGTAAACCTTCTCCACTGCTTTCCTGCACTACAAAGATGACTTGAGTCTCCTTGTGATTGTTACCCCCAGTAGTTTTTCTCATCTGACACTGCGATGGTTAAACACCCCCCCCAATACAAACTTTAGAAAACGTCTCCACCATTGTGAAAAGATAACCCCACTATGCCCAGCTGAAGGATTTCTACAAATCCACGGACAGCACAGAGGCTTCTACAGGACACAAAGTCCCAATGGATTCTTTTGCTAGTCTAGCAGACAATTTTCAAAAGGGCCCTATTTTAGGTTTTTGTTGCAACCCCGTTAGAGAAGGTTTGTCATGTTCAGGAGTTAGGTATAACCTTGAGCTTTCGGGAAAAGTATTTTGTGGTGTTAGGTCAATGGTAGGTACCGAGATTCAAGCCCATCTTTATTGAGTCCCTACCCCAAGAAAGTGACATCTGGCACTGCCAATGAGAGAGGCTTAACTGGCACTCAGGGATCAATATTTCAGAAAGGTTTGAAGACGTGTTCGGTGGTGGAAACTTAATAAATGTATTTTCCTTTTTCAGTTTATTGCATGTTTAATACAAGTATTTTCTGTTTAACTGCAGGAAATGGCAAGTAAACAAAGTACTGGACTTTTACCATCTCCAGCTAAAAAGTTTCGTAGATCACACCAAGACTATTAAACTATTTGTATTATTTGCCAAGACAGAGATGCTTCACAAAATCTTGTTTCAGCCAAAGTCAGAGGTAAAAAAAACTCTGTTCAGATGTATGAGAGAAGCAGATGATGAAACATATAGAAACGCTAAAAACATCAGGGGTGCTGGATGAGACAGGATTCACTGTTGCCATTCGTTAGCATCGCCAGTACTTTTAGAATTACACCAGCAAAGGAAACCTTTCACACAAGCACAATCCACAAGCAGTATATCTAGACTCTGAAAAGCCTGGAACAAGGAACCAGGAGCTGGCTATGAGAATAAGACTTTTTTTTTCCCCCCCAATTGTTTAACCAGGTGAGACACACTAAGCAGAAAGCTTGTTTACAGGTGCAACCTGTGAGCACAGGGAAGTTAAGTGACTTGCTCAGGGTCACACAGTATGCAAGCGGGGGCTGTGGGATTCAAACCCAGGTCTCCAGTTTGCAGCTCAGAGCCTTAAACCACTGCTATATACTGCAACTGACCTGGCCAGGAGTCATTTTCCATCAATGATTTTAGGCTACCGCTTAAAATGTTATTTCACTTGTAACTTTATTCTGCCAGAAAACGGAACTTTGACGTGCTACAATTTCATTATCGACATGAGTTCGGTTTAGATGTTAGTAAACTACAGTTGCATAAAGGCCGCTTGACACACCTAATGGCATTTTTCTGTTTTATAGAGCCTTATCGTTGGGATTTAGAGCAAAGGACCGCTGAGTAAGAGGGACCTTCTTAATCGGGCAGTCACTTTGATTTTTAAAAATCCCAACATTAAAGATACATAAAGCCTTTGGGAAAATCACCCCATTCAAGTCAATGGGGCGCACAAGCAGCCTTCGCTACATCACATCACAAAACGGGTTCATGCGGTGCGGCGTCAGAGGATGCGAACTGGTTCAGTTTTTTGGGTCATGGTCAGGGAATGAAGTTAGAGTGAAATAAATGTTTTAAATGGTAGCCCTCAAAGGAATCATTTATAGAAAACAACTCCTGGCCAGGTCAGTTGCGGGATATGTGTCAGCGGGGGGGGGGGGCGCTAGTCAAGAGCGTAGAAGCTGCTCTTTAACATGAGGCAGGGCATTTGATAAGACATTCCTGTTGACAAAATACAGAGAATATTTGGACACGTGGTTATGCTGAATCGGGGACATATTCTGCTGAAAAGCTGAAGAAACATCTTGTTAGACACTTTGAAGGTTCAATTACATTCCACCTTCATTCAGCAAACAAACCAGAGTTGGTGTATAGTAGCAAAATAAATCTGAAAGAAACAAACAAGATTGCAGAGTTTCAATGAAAGGTCCAGGAAGATGCAACTGAGGCAGACCTGGAGCTTCCTGAAGACGAGTATGAGAATCTCAGTATTTTTCAAGCAGCAACACCACCACTTTGTGCATCTGCCAGAAAAGCATCAGGGATTTCCACCAACCCATGCACGGACTGTAGAGAGATTTGTTTTGAAAGAGCAAAGTCCCTAGTGCCTGCTGATCTATACCAGTTTCTGAGCCTGCTCATGATGGGTAAACTAGCAGAACATATCTGAAACACTCCTGATGTACACAGGAGAGTCTTGGTAGTAGATCAAAATATAATCTACAGTGCTTCAAATCCTCGCTGTAACGCACCGAAGCATACTGGACTACCCATATCAGTCAACCATTTGGCTAGGAGTCGCCAATTGTTGGATATGTTACAGTCAAGGGCATTCCTGAGCTATGAAGATGTTTGCAGAGTCGAGACATCCAAACAAGTGCAGTCATGTTGTCAATTACACAAGGTGAAATGTTTCTTCCAAAATACATCATGCCTGGAATATCTGTACATGCACAATGGATAACAGACATAAATGCAGAAACTCGGAGTAGTCAAGACCACATGTTCTAAGCATTTTGCTGTATTAGGACAATTTGGGGTCCAATGTGTCTATTGGACTGAGACCTAAAGTAGCTGACATTAGGGGAAAAGCTGTGAGCAAACGTACATGCCTTGGTGTTTTAGAGTGTCCTAACCAATTCAAGAGAAAGGGCCCACCCACTCAGTCACCTGTCTGGTGAAACTGATGTAAAGTCTTGGTTTTTAACAAGCTGATCCACATCTCTGACGCTCAGAGACGGGATATTTGCTCGTTTATGCCCCACAAAGATCTTCACTTAAGTTTGAGTCCCTACAACCAGAGGATCAAAGTGTACCAAGATGGGGCGAGTTTCATGCAATCCTTCACTACAACTTCAAAGAGGAAAGATTCAAGACCACAACTGGTTACAATCCTATAGTGCCAAGCCTTCCCACCCATAAGGATACTATATGCACAGGACTAAAAACAACTGAGAAACAAATGCAGACACACTGGGCCAGGAAATCCCAGTGATAACTTTGGATCTTCACTTGTACATCATTGCCCAAGAAGTCAGTTTCTGCAACTGGAAGGAGCTGAAGCATCATGCTTTGAGAATGGGAGGATTCCACATCATGGAGCTCTGCTAGAAGATACTTGGCAAACGCTACGCAGACAGTGGATTTAAAGATTTGCTAGTTGAGGCAGAGGTATTTGGAACAAATGTTGCAGCTGTGATCATGCAGGGGGAAAACTACAATCGTTGTACATTAGCCCACAAGCTGATGTTTGAAGCCATGTGCCGGATATAGTAGCAAGCATGCTTTTTCTGGGTTAGGCAAAAGAAAATACAATCAGGGGACACAGATCAAATTCAGCTGAAGTGCAAAAAATGCCAGCAACTAATGGCTGCAATAGCAACAGAAGGTGAAATGAATGAGGAAAATAAACAGAGCTTTGTTGAGGCATTTCAAGACCCTGAAGCCATCCTGGAAACTCTGCAAGGCGATTTTGAGTTAATTAACCAAGGGCAAAAGCAGCGGTCAACATTTCACTTCTGGCAGCAGTATATCACAGAGGTGCAAATCGCTCGACTACACTGCAGCTATGAAAATTCCAAACTGGAATCAGCACCTACAATGCTTTGCTGACATACTTTGCTATCCCCTTCACATACGATTCCCAAAACTAAGCAAGATGGGGTCCTGTGTACCTCTCAGAAATGTTTCTACTTCCCAAGACTGCATCAGCAGTGCATGAACAATTTGCCAATGGAAAGCATGTCACACGATCAACCTCAGCCTGCTTTAACAGTGTCTGGTCAGACTTGGGCCTGGAACAAACTGTGGTCAAAAATTCCAAGTCAAGGTGGGGGGGGGGGATCGTGGTACAAGCAGACAAGAAAAGCAACTATCAAGTGGCATCTAATAGTACATGAAAGAAGTGCCATCATGAGGAACTTCAAGTGCATGTGTTGACTGGACGATCTTAAAGAACAGATTCATCGTGATCATCGACCACAGTCAATCAGGAAAGACAACGAAGATGTCATGAGGATTATTAACATAATCTTGGATTGCTATGGAACCATTGCTGTGGATGTACTTGAAGACTCAAGAGATGAACCTGAACCTCTCATGAATATAGCTACAGGAGTTGTTGCTCCATCGCATGTCACTACTGCCCTGCTGACTGCAAAAGAATGTGGCAAGACTGCCTTAATGGAATTTGTTGAAGAAAGGCTCAATGTTGCTGCAGTCCCACTCAGTGACTATCAAAAGGATGAACCTACCCACATTTACAAAGATACAGCACTCTAACAAACCCAAAAGCAATAACAAGGTAAAACTCATAGACTCAGACAGACAGCTCTGTGCTTCCCACCCATAAGTCTGGTGCTATCAAGAGACAGAAAGATAGACCTGCAGAAGTTAGTTGAATATGAACTGTCGAGCTGACCTTTGGCTATTGCTAATGGAGCTGGTTCGCTAGCAAACAGTAACAAGGCACAAACACTCGGGACCTGGAGGCCATAGGTGATTCCTCACTAGATCCAGCTACCTTCATGGAAAACATTAACTCAGAAAGACACACCACAACCACTTTCATAGACTAGATGCATGTCTTCAGAAGCTGACAAAGAACCGGTATTCAAACGTTTGGTAATATGCTGGATAGACTGCAAAAGTTTGTGGAGAGTGCATTCAGGGAAAGTGACAGTTCAGGTCATACCAGACAGGTACGACAATGATGTGTCCATCAAAGCCACTGAAAAGAAAAGACAGAGAGAGAGAGAGAGACAGTGGGATCTCCAGAAATCATAATTAGTGCAAGAAACCAGGTACTACCAAAAAACATGAAGGCACACCTTTCCAAGCCCAAACAGGAGAACTTCAACGTCGTCACTTTTGAGGAGTGGTGTAAAACCATGCCTCATGTTCTCACACCATCCCAAACATTGGTGCTATCAGGAGGTTCTGAAAATCATGAACAGGTGGTGCAAATAGCTCATAGATAAGTAAAGGATCTTCCTGAACTCTCTACCTATGAAGAAGCAGATAGGATATAACTGCACGTTGGTGATTCAGTCACTCGCTACAAGATAGAAATGTGACCATATGTTTGCCAGATTCAGATGTTCTTGTGCTTGGAACATATTTTTGCAGAGGAGTTGGCATCAAGTTATGGTTCAAAACAGGAACCAAACTGAAGACCTGATACATACCACTGCATATCATAGCTGAGAAACTTGGCAGCTCAATATGCAAGTTACTTCTGCCATTCCACACCCTTATAGGCTGTGACATCACCAGCTGTTTCAAGGGTAAAGACAAAAATAAATCCTTGCAAATACTAAGAATGAACCATGAAAACTTGTAGAGGTTGGCTGAACCTGCAGACTTTTGAAATTACGAATGTCAGTCACAAGTCTGTATGCAGACTACCAACCAACAGGATACATTAGTTCTGACATCAAGCTACTAAGGTACAAACAGGTTTGCAAGCAAAGCAGAATGACAGCTTGCCACCATTTATGGACAACCTGTTACAGCACAGAGAGAGCTAATTACCAGTGTGCTGTTTGGAAACCAGCACTAGTGGCTAAGTCATTCATTGCGTCACCTGATGGACGTGGCTGGACATAGACAGAATGGTCTTAAGCCTCATCTAATGACACAAGAATCGGGTCCAAAAGACTTGATGGAACTTACCACATGCCAGTGCACAAAGTCTAAATGCTCCTCAAGGGAGTGCAGGTGTGTGATGATAGAACTAAAATGTACACCAAGCTTTTGGTGAGAAGGACACCAAACACATGTGACAACATGCATGAAACAGGCGAAGACGCTGTCACTTATAAAAATAGTGATTTGGAATCGGAGTAGGACACTGACAATGACAGCTCCAAGTAAACAAGTTAAATGTGCCTTCCTAATTAAGAATACATGCTATAGTGAAAAGCTGCATGATGATAAATATGGTCATAATTCTTCATTTAAATGGTATCTCACTCAATCATTTATTTGCTGCATAGGAATTAATAGTTTCATTTGTGCTCAGGATGGAGCTCATTACAAAAACATCTTGTAGTAAAAATGTTGTGGGTAATTTTTTTTGGGAATTGTACTTTATTCTCCCCCTACTGCCTGCCGACCCCTTCGGGGCATCCAAGGGGTCATCCTCCTGCCATCCGCTCACCGGACCGACCTCCCAGTCCCCCATGGAGCTTCGCCCCCCCCTCGAGCAGCGATGAGGTGGGGGCTCTACCCTCATAATCCTACATATCGTCGGGCCCCGGAGGTGGCTGGTGAGCAGGGGCAAATCGGAGGCAGCATGTCCCAGGAAGCCAGTCATCCCGAAACCGGCAGGTGTGTTTCCTGTTTTCTCAGACACAGTGAAAGCCCGTGACGTCAGGGCGCTATGCGCCGACGTCCACTGCACTGCCTGCCACCCATCCCCTCCACGCGGGGCTTGTGGTCCCCTCGAGCCTCTCCTGCCCGAGGTTACGCACAAGTGGTGGGTATCGGGCATCCCCCACCACTCCGGAGATGGCGAGCTGTCGTGGGACACTCACGTTGTTCTCCCAGCCAGCCCACCAGTGTCCCAAGTCTGCTCCTGAACCCGGTTCGCTGGCGTAGCTCAAGGTGTGGTGTCCAGCGCCTCAACCCTCAGCGTCACCAGGCCGGTTTTGAGAGTAATTTTTTTAGCTGAAAAAGACACTTGCATTTCCATGGGTGCCATTATTATTCAAAAGTACATTTTCTCTCTTTCTACTCAGCCCGGAAATAAACTTATTGTTTGAAAATTTGTTGTTTCTCTCTACATGTGTATGCCTTCTAGAATGAGATTCAGTTATAGGAATGCATTATTGTCCAGCAACCTTAGTGTGTACAAATCAGTTATTATAATAATGAAATTGTGGTATAATTCTGAGCAAATTGGAAGTAAAGTGAGAGCAATAAAGAACATAGTTAAGATGCTGTTAGACATTATTACTTGACATAAGGCATGGCAAACTGGTTTTAGATGTTATGATTTACTTATATTTAGGGTTCATTTATGGGCATTAAGGTTCACTTCATTCAAATTTAGTTTAGCAATTTACAAAAATTGGAAACCAATACCTAAACCATACAAATATGATGTAGAAAATAAGTTTTACAATTTCTTCGAAATTCAGGATTTACTGTTTCATCTTTTTTCAGCTATATTGTGTAGATTTTCTCTTCTAAATTCAATATCAACCACGTGATGAACACCACAACATACCTTTTCTGAAAGCTGATGAGTAGCGCCATCTTTATGTAACCATCAAACCTTCTCTAACAGGGGTGCAAGTGTGCAACAGGATGAATATTTTGAAAATTGGCCACTAGACTATAAGCAGCCTGTAGATATTGTTATACAAGAATCTGCCCCATACAAACTCGGATCAAGCTTTGCCAGGAATGGAGCAGCCCTCAAGCCTTCCTGCCAGTATCTTAGTATCATTTAATAGCACAGATAGGGCAATATGCTGAACAGGCTGTTAAAGTCCTGATTTCAGGATAAGTTTGACAGTGGCTTGATAACAAGTGTTAGGAAGGGCAGCAGTTTCCAGGGATTCATCACTCAATTGCTTCAGACAATTATAGGTTCCCCTAAAGATTTATAATACTCTGCTGATCAGCCGTCTGGGCCTGCTGCCTTACCAAGAGTAGGCCTGATCTCTTCCAAGGAGATATGCCAGTCTGGCAGAGCAAGGTTCCTCTATGATGGCACCCTCAGTGGAGACCAAGAAGAATACTGAGGACACCCACAAGGGAAACCCACAGAAGGGTGGCAAGGGACACCACAGGGGAAGGAAACAGCTTCTGATAGGGGACTCAATTGTTAGAGGGGTAGACCTGGGGAAGGGAGAGGAGACAGAAGTAAGGTGCCATGGCTTGGAAGGACAAGAAGCGAATCCTCAGGACTGCAGAAGCAGCATCACAGGAGAGGGAACTAGATATCATTGTCCACCTTGGGACAAATGACCTAGCTAGGCATGGGATCAGTGCAGTGCAGGATGAAACTGTGGAGTTGGGGAGGGCCTCAGAGAGGTAGCAAGCACAGTTACCTTCTCAGAGGTGCTGCCAGTCCATGGCAGGGTGAGGCTAGGGTACTACACACCATGCAGTTTAATGAATGGTTGCAAACTGGTGCAGAGCACAGGGCTTTTGGCTTCATTGGGGACTGGGGGTACACCTGAGAGATAAAGGTTTATACTGGTACGATGGTCTGCATCTGTCCATGAAGGGAACCAAGATCCTAAGTGACAGGTTTAAATGCTCCCTTGGCAAGCTTTAAACCAGCCATGGGGGAGGTGCTAATAAGAGGCAGGAAATTTCAAGCCCCACAAAACATGACGGTAGTATAAAACACTGAGGTACAGTGCTCAACAGAGGGCAGGACGGGGTAAATGGAAAAATAGACAAGGGCAAAAAGAGCAGGCATGGGGAAAAAGGATAAAGCCAACATTAAATGGAGGGCAATGAGTACCAATGCCCGTTGTCTGGGAAACAAGCTTCCTGAGCTAGTAGCCTTGATGGAAGATGAACACTTGGATATTGTGGCAGTCACAGAAACATGGTACACAGGGAACCATGACTGGGATGTCAACATACCGGGGTACACAGTCAACAGAAGGGACAGGGAGGGTAAAAGAGGAGGCGGAGTAGCTCTCTACATAAGGGAAGGAATCTAAGCTACAGAACTAAAAAGTAAAGGGGGAGGACAAGAGGCACTCTGGGTCACCTTGGAGACAGGGAATGGCATCACAATCCGCACAGGGGTTGTATACAGACCCCCATCTCAAGGGGAGGAAATGGACAAGAAAATGATAGAGGACGTTCTCAAAATGGCTGAAAAAGGGGAGATACTGTTAATGGGGGACCTGAATATGTCAGATGTTAACTGGATGACATATACTGCAGCCACATCCAAGAGCAGGGTCATTCTCGATGCCCTGCAGGGGGCAGGCCTTGGACAGCTAGTGCTGGAACCCACTCAGGAGGAAGCAATACTAGACCTGGTACTTTAAATGGAGAGAGATCACAAATTAGAAGTCGGTGGACATCTGGAAACAAGCGACCACATACAGTGTGCTTCACAATAAGCGCAACCATGGAGACAAGCCATAAAACAAACATACTGGACTTTAGAAGGGCTGACTTTGGCAAAATGGGTGAATACCTGAGGAATACACTAGCAAATGGGCAAAAAGGAGGGGTGGAAGAACAATGGAGAAAAATCAAAACTGCCATCATAGAGGCAACAAGCCTTTGTGTGAAACAGATAAAGAAAACAAAGCGGAGTAAAAAACCACTATGCTTCTCAAAAGAGGTGGCAGGGAAGGTTAAGGAGAAAAAGGCTGCATTCAAAAAGTATAAGGCATCACAGAAGGAGCACAACAGGGAACTGTATCAATTAAAACAGAAAGAAGTGGGGAAGGCAGTCAGAATAGCAAAAGCCCAAACTGAGGAAAAAATAGCCAAGTCAGTTAAGAAGGGGGATAACACCTTTTACAGGTACATTAGGGAGCATAGAAAGGTTAAGGGAGGAATAATGAAGATTAATAAGGAGGGAGGTGGGCAGAGGGAGACAGTGAAAAGGCAGAGATACTGAATGAATATTTTTGCTAAGTATTCACAAAAGAAGATGAGGAGGAGTTACCTAAACGAGACAATAGAAGCACTCTGGGTAGGGGGGGGTTGACACCAGTCCATTTACAGAAGAGTCAGTCCTGAAAGAACTCCTAAAACTCAAGGTGGACAAAGCAATGGGGCCTGATGGATTCACCCCAGAATCCTAAAAGAGCTAAGGGAGGACCTAGTGACACCACTGACCACACTTTTAACAAATCATGGGAGGATGGGTTGGTACCCGAGACTGGAGGAGGGCAGATGTGATTCCTTCACAAAAGTGGCAGCAAGGCAGAAGCAGAAAACTACAGACCTGTAAGTTTGACCTCAGTGGCAGGAAAATTATGGAATCACTTCTGAAAGAAAGAATTGTTGAGTACCTGAAGCAGCGGGCACAGGACCCAAAGCAGCATGGATTTACAGCAGAAGGTCATGTCAGACGAATCTAATAGATTTCTTTGACTGGGTGACCAAAGTAATAGACCAAGGAGGGGCTGTGGATATGGCCTACCTAGACTTTGTAAGGCATTTGACACAGTCCAGCACAAAGATTAATAATCTGTTGGCCAGCTTGGAGTGGGTCCCAGGGTGGTAGCCTGGGTTGTAAACTGGCTGCACAACAGGACACAGAAGGTAATAGTGAGTGGCACACATTCCGAGGAAAGGGGGGTCACTAGTGGAGTACCTCAGGGCTCAGTACTGGGTCCAGTCCTCTTTAACATCTTTATAGGTGACATTGCAGAGGATCTGGAGGGAAAGGTATGCCTCTTTGCAGATGATAGAAAGATCTGTAACAGAGTTGATACACAAGGGGTAGAAAGGATGAGAAGGGACTTGGCAAGGTTGGAGGAATGGCCAGACATATGGCAACTTAGATTCAATGCAAAGAAGTGCAAAGTAATGCACCTGGGAAACAAAAACCCAGGAGAAGAGTACACAATAGCAGGGGAGGTACTAACAACAACAAAAATGGAACGGGACTTGGGGGTAGTCATATCATATGATCTAAAGGTGGGTAAGCAATGTGAGAAGTCAGTGAAGAGAGCCAGAGGGATACTGGGATGCATAGGAAGGGACATCACAAGTAGAAAAAGGGAAGTGGTTATCCCTCTGTACAGACAGTTGATGAGACCCCATCTGGAGTACTGTGTGCAGTTTTGGAGACCTCATCTATGCAAGGACATAGACAGGATGGAAGCAGTCCAGAGAAGGGCAACTAAAATTGTGCAGGGTCTGCAGCAGAAATCATATGAAGAGAGACTGAGAGCTTAATATGTATACCCTTGATGAAAGGAGGGACGGGGGGGACATGATAGAAACGCTCAAGTACCCTCAAGGAATCAACAAAGTCCAGGAGGGTAGCATCTTTCAGAAAAGAGATGTGTAAGAACAAGGGACACAATTTAAAGATAGAGGAGACGCCCCAGGGTAATGTGAGGAAATCTTTTTCATGGAGAGAGTGGTGGATCGGAACTGCCTTCCTGGGAGGTTGTTGGGGCTAAAACAGTGGGGAATCTAAACATGCATGGGACAGACAAGGCAATTGTAGTGGGGTGGTAGAAGTAGGCTGTTGGTTAACTAGAATCTGCAGCTTATCCAGTAGGTAGGGAATGGGCACTGGGTGGGCTAAGTATTTTATCTGTCACAAAGTCTATGTTTCTATGAGACAGGCACTTCCAGCTGGACAACTTGCTCCTCAGAGAAGGACATGTAGGCATTAAACCTGGTCACTTCCCACTACACAGACATCTACAATACTATGAAAACTGGGCCCTAATTTTTGCATTCCGACTAACCAGCTTACCTCTCTGGTCCTCAACACCTGACGCCACACTGATGTTTCTCCTTCCCGGAGCCAGCCTAGCAAGAACTGTGTTCAGCTCATTCTCAGATTCATATATACATTGCGTTGCATATAAAAAGGAGATATTAGCTCCACTAGTGAGGAGATTAACTACCTCTCTTTCAGTACTGTTAGCTCTACTACCACATGGCACTCTGCAGGAGACCCCCAACCTCTACACCAGAGTAGCAGTCCCTCACATGTGCCTCCGGCAGTTTCCGTAGAGCAAGTAAAGCCTAACTGCAACCGCTCCCGATATAAATCTGAATTCAGCACTCCCATTCCTGTTCAGGTTTAAAATACATCATTTAAAATGCATCATCCCGCTTAGTTCATAATCTGATGTTAATCCTCAACTTTAAATAAACATTTACCATTCCCCATCACTTTTAACAGTTCACCCATGACGGTGTGTGCTGGCAATGTAGGCAACGTCATTTAGGGTGCAGGAAATATTACCAAATTACTGCAGGTGACATTATACCACCTTGACAGTTAAGCGCAATGCCGCTGCCCCAGTAAGCACTTAGGTTCCCGCACTTCTCCAAAAATAAATGTACCATCCTATGGGGTTGGCATGCTGTGAAGGGCAGAGAAATTGTAGAGACACCCAAAAGGGTGTGAGTGCAGGACAATCTAAAATCCAGATCATCCTGTTGCGGCACCCACATTACAGCACCCTTATCATGGCACCCTAACAATGGCATACCCTTTTACCTCGATTTGTGGAACAACTCACTCCTTGCCTCTCATACCTTGAGTTTTAGACAGCGCCTGTCCCCACCATTTGTTTTGCAATTTGTAGATATCCCCGACATTTTCAAACAGAAACTTTATATTCTGTTAGTGTCATGCAATGCCCCCCAAAAGTCACCCATCATCCACTGCAAACAACATCCTGGCCCCACACAGCAGTACAGGGTACCCCAATACCAGGAGGTATTTTTCAGGACCAATGATTTTCTGTTTTCAATGGAAAATGCAAGTAAAAAATGAAATTTGTTATTTTTAAACCAGCACTTTGGAGTCATTTTCTCATTAAAACTTTCATGTGACTTCATCATGCAAACAATCCTACTTTGCACCAGCTTTGTTTGCAAATGTATCATTTTGAGTCATGTTTTTGTACAAAACATGACGATTTGCCCCAAATTTAGGGAAACGTACCAAAAAAAATTAAGCATACAGTGTTCAGCTTGAGAGTTCAAAAGTTCATTTGCAGTCAGTCATAAGCACAAGTCTATCCAGGCACATGTCTCAAATGAGCCCCAAAGTTTACATTACTGAGATATAGAGTAAAGGAAACCACAAGTTCCTAGTCTGTACTCACAGTTCTGATTCTCCGGATTGCAGTTCAAAACAAAGTACAGTCGTGGCCAAAAATATTGGCGCCCTTGCAGTTTTTTCTATTAATGCACCATTCCTTCCAGAAAATTGTTGAAATTAAAAAATATTTTGGTATCCACATATGTATTTCTTTGGTTTGCAGTGGAATAAAACACAAAAAGCAGAAAAATTTACTAAGTCTTAGCTTATTCCACACAGAAATCCTTAAATGGCCTGGACAAAATTATTGGCACCTTTTAGCAGTAGTTAGAAATAATTAGATTTCAAGCAGGTGATTCTCCTTCACTTTGGAAATGAACTCGCCTATGGTGAGTTGCAGGTACCTGCAATATAAAAATCACTCATTCAATCAGTTTGAATAGAGAAAATGACTCATGCTAATGTTTTGTGTCACTGTGTGTACCGCAATGAGCATGGAGAAAAAAAAGCCAGAGAACTGTCTGAGAAGGTCAGACAGAAGATTGTAGCCAGCATGGACAATCTCAAGGCTACAAATCAATCTCCAGAGACCTTGATGTTCCTGTTTCCACCGTAGGTAATGTTATCAGGAAGTTTAAGGCCCATGGCACTGCAGCCAACCTCCTGGACGTGGTCGCAAGAGAAAACTTGATTGAAGATTGCAGCGCAGGATTGTTCGAATGGTGGAGAAAGCACCTTGATCAATGCCAAACAGATTCAAGCTGACCTTCAGACACTAGATACGACAGTTTCAACTCACACCATCTGTCGCCAACTCAATGAAAGGGGGTTATATGGTAGGAGGCCCAGGAGGACCCCACTGCTAAGAGAGAGACGTAAGAAAGCCCGACTGGAGTTTGCCAAAACACACCTGAACAAGCCAAAATCCTTCTGGGAGAATGTCCTGTGGACAGATGAGACCAAATTAGAGCTTTATGGTAAAGCACATCATCCCTATGTTTACAGAAAACAAAATGAAGCCTTCAAAGAAAAGAACACCTTCCCTACAGTCAAACATGGAGGAGGTTCAGTGATGTTTTGGGGTTGCTGTTGCCTCTGGCACTGGGTGCCTTGAATGTGTGCATAGCATCATGAAATCTGGAGATTACCAGGCCATTTTGAGCGCAATGTTGAACCCAGTGTCAGAAAGCTGGGTCTCCAAGGTCATGGGTCTTCCAGCAGGACAATGACCCCAAACACACTTCAAAAAAGCACCCAGGAATGGTTCAAGACAAGATGCTGAACTGTTCTGAAGTGGCCAGCAATGAGTCCAGATCTAAATTCCATTGAAAACCTGTGGAGATCTGAAATCAGCAGCTGGGAGAAGGCACCCTTCAAATCTGGGAGAACTGGAGCAGTTTGCACAAAAGAGTGGGCCAAACTGCCAGTAGAGAGGTGCAGGAAGCTCATCCATGGCTATAGGAAGTGGCTGATTGCAGTTATTTTAACCAAAGGCTACCAAATATTAAGTCTAAGGTGTCAATAATTTTGTCAATGCCATTTCTTTTCATTTTCTGATTTAAAAGGATATACAGTATTCCGAATCAAAAACAAAGGTTCTGTAATATTAACAGAGAAATATTGTGGAGACCAAATACTGTTGTTAATTTCAACTTATGTTTAGAGGTTATTGTGAGTTATTTGAAAAAAGTGCAAGGGTGCCAACATTTTTGGCCATGACTGTAAATGCAAAGACAGCAATCCAGAAATGGTGCAATGCCGGCCTCGTGGCATAGAGGGTTGAGGCACTGAACGCCACACCTCTTCCCAGGCCAACAACCCAGGTTTGGGAGTGAACTCTCGTCCCGGGGGTCGGCAGAAGACTGCTCTACTCTCCCAGGAGACTGGGTCTTACTGCACCACTCCTAGACTACCACCACGTGGAGGCATGATGGTAGGGCAGAGAGTGCAACACATCTGGGGATGGTAGTAGACAGAGCGCGTGGTGCGTGCCTCCACACGCACGCACAGTAGTGCTCCTTGCACACCACTGGTCAAGGAATGTAAAAGAGCCAGTGGATAGCACCAGCCTTGTCCTCAGTCTGCACCATCACCCAGACTCCTTGCAAGATCTGGATGACTGCTACAGGGAGGGGTGGACAGGCCTTTCTCTCCTGGCCCTGCCAGGGGGAGAATTTGTGGGAGACTGGCACTGCAGGAGAGTCTCAGGGGAGATTATTTCAGCTGGTGATGGGCGAGGGCAATGCGTGGGGCAGCTGGCTCAAGGAAAGGAAGGTTTCTTAGTTGTTTGCTAAACAAATTCTGACAGAAAGGAGTGGACTTTTAGTTTACGTACCACGCAGTCCTTATGCTCCACCAGACAGCTGTGCATATTTTTGATGGTGCCTAAGGCAAGGAACTTCCTTGAGCAAAGAAAATACTGGGGCAGAAATCTTAAAACGTGATCGTAAGATAACTGTTTCACCAAGTTGTGTTGTTTGAATCTGATGTCTTGAAATTGTTTGTTTTTTTGCTTTTGGCAGGCTGGAGCCTTGCTGTCTTGGAGCCTTGTTTCTCTGGGAGGCTGGTGTCACAGCAATTAATTCACTGTGTCAAAACAAACAGCTGTGGCACACAGACCGAATTGACAAGCAGGATAATATTACAAATGTATCATTTATTTTCAGAGGCATATTCAAGCCAACTGACCACCCAGCGCTCAATTTCACTAGTCTTCCTCAGGGGTGCTGGGTGGTCAGTTGGTGTCTTTCAGCGAAAAGGCTGTGTGTGTGTGTGTGTATAAATAAATATATATATATATATATATAGATATATATATATATATATATATATATATATATAGATCTATATCTATATCATATATATCTATATCTAGATCTATATATATCTATATATATATCTATATATCTATATATATCTATATATATCTATATATATATCATCTACATATATATATCATCTATAGATATTATATATATATATATATAAGAGACAAAGAACCTCTGTGCGCAAACACTGAGGCAAGGGTTACCCCAAAGGGCATTTGGCTGGGAAGCCAAGTTTCAAGAAAATATAAAATCACACATGCATTGTGGGGGCATGTGTGATTATCTATCTATCTATCTATCTATCTATCTATCTATCTATCTATCTATCTATCTATCTATCTATCTATCTATATCCAGGCTGGCTACCTTCCTGTGAGCACCTCGCTGTACCAGGTTGCTCACGGCATTCCTCTTTGTGCTTTATTTAATTCACTGTGTCAACCAGAGGGGGGCATGTGAAACCAAATGGAGAGCTCCTGTTTTTGCCACAAAAGCATTTCTTTTGTTTTGACATTGAAAGCCAAGATATAAATGACTCTGCTCACAGAATGCGCCATTTATCCAGATAATGGTGCAGTCTGAAAATCACTTGCTGGGGGGGTAGGGAAAGAATAGTCCTGTGGCTTAAGTGGCCGGTGGGCCCCATCAATCCTGATTGCCCCCTTTGAATACTGCAAGATCAGCTTGGTGAGTAGCTATTTCTCCAAAAGCCAAGCATGTCAGCTCCATCCAACCCCTCCAGTAGGACCCACAGCAGCAGACTGTTGTACCACTGTTGTTCTCTTGGGCATAAAGGCCATCCCTTCAATTCAGCCACCTTCTTTTCAAGTTTTGCCAGTCTTTACGGCAAGGACGCTGTGCAAGCCTTGATGTACGGGACCCACTCTTCAAGTTCCTTGGGATGGGCCCTTCCTGCGCCTCATACTTGTTTGCTAATATGTCTAGCTTATTAACAACCGCCTCCAAGACCCGACTGAAGACTGCATGACTGAGTATAGCACTGCCTTCACCTCCTCAGAGGCCGCTGGGAAAGAACTCTGGCATGGTCCCATATTGGGGCCAGCTTTTTTCCCTTTTTTCTGGTGCCCCCTGTTGGTTTGGCTGCTGCCATATATCCATCCATCCTGCTGTGAGTCACTGGTTTTCTTTTTGTTGCCTATATATTACTACTGAAGCACAAAAAATAGTAATAGTTAAATCGCAGAAGAGTCAGGAAAAAGGGGTCTAGTTGGCTTGGTCTTGCATGCACAGTCCAAAATACTCTTTTATAAGCAGAATAAGCCACTCCAGGCCCTGGTGTAATGCACAAACATCAATTCGGATTCATGGCTAACTGGCACAACACCACTCAGCACAACGAAACAAGGCAGCAACCATTCAGACTAATGACATTTTCGTAATGTTACAACTAGGGAAAACAACCCCAACCCCACCAGAAGTGGGATGGTAAGTATGTAGAAGGCAGTCATATCACCACCTTGTCATCACAGCCAACGTGTTAGACAACTATACCATAGGGCAAACCATCATTATGCCAAAATTTGAGGCTTAAATGTCACAAGGCTGCACGTGTTTAGTTCAATTGTTGTGCCACACCTCAATTTGGACCTCTGATTTTCCAGGCTAAATTTATGGCTGTCTAGGATCCACATGCACCCCCCCTTCCTGGAAACCAGCGCCTCACCTTCCATGGATTTCTGCAGAGCTGTTGTCTTGTCTTCAAGCCAGAGACCTAGCCTGGCCTTCCTACAAGATCACCGGCTCCCCGCTGCCCTGTTAAAGTACTGGACCCTTCACAAGCCAAAGCCACTAGGTTTGCAAAATCTGAGTACTTTGCATTTACACTAAAAAAAAAAAAAACCCACTAAATAACCCCTTCCAAGTTCTGAAAAGTAATCCACTCCCATTCCCCTTTGACACAGCCCACCCGGCCCATCCTGCAGGTAGGCAACTTCCATATCACTGACCCTGCTACCATCTGCCACCACATCACCCCTGTACCCTTTCACTACTCCACCCCCTCCCACTCACCTCACATCTTCTTCCCTTCCACTCCACTACATTCTCTTCTACCATGCCATCTACCGCTCTCATGAGAGCAAGGATGCGAGTCCTGCCAGACTCCACCACAAGCTCCTGCATCTCGCTGCTCCTGCCATCAACTTCCCTAGTACCCACTTCTTCTACCTCTTCTCTGCCTCTGTCCCAGACATCTGAAAAACAGGCAACGGTCATGGCAACCTAAAGGGGAGATCTCTCCTCACCTAGTAACTATCATCCTATCTCTCTCTCCTCCTCCTCCTCCTCACCCTGGCCAAACTCCAGGAACAACTTGTCTTCTCACAATGTTCCCCCTTTCTCTCCTTTCCTCCTTTTTCACTCCTTTTCAGCCTGGCTTCAGGAAGTCCCACTGCACATCCACCTCCCTTCTCTGGCTTGAGGGCAGGTCAAAAGCTGTCAGTACACATACTATTGTCCCCAGTCCCTGTCAGCTCAGACATTCCCCAAGACTCAGCCTTGGGCTCCAACCAAACTCTTTTCCATATTTCTGAATGATCTCCCTACAGCTTGTTCTTCTGAGTGCATTTACACGTACATAGAATTTGTTGGCAGAAAAGGGCAGCTTTGCCCATACAGTCTGCCCAAGTGTTTCCTGCCCATTCTAAATCTGCAGACCGTTATCTGGTCTCTAGTGACCCCCATCCCACTCTGCTCTATTTGCCATAAAAGGCATACCCCCTCCCTGCCTCTGCTTTACTATACTTGCCAAAAGCTGAGAAGGTGTAACCTGAAACAGGGCCAGTGCATCCATAATAGTCCGCTAAACCCCACAACAAATGACTGGTTCCATGCATCTTGATGCCCCCCACCATTTTAGTGTCTACCACCTCGACTGGCAGTCTGTTCCAGGCATCTACCACTCCTTCAGTGAATAAAAAATTCCGCTCATCTCTCCTAAATTCCCTGCCAGCTTCATCACATACCCCCGTCCTGGTGCTCATCTTCTATGGCAGAGGCTCCTCCTGCACCTTGCTCACCCCTGTGAGGCTTGGGAGTTCTCAATCGTGTCACCCCTCTCCTCTCTTTCAGGATGTACTGTTGAGATCCTCAGTCTCTCCTTGTAGGGCTTCTTCTGTAAACCCTGCATCATTTTAGCTGCTCTCCTCTTGGCTGCCTCCACCCAGTCTATGTCTTTCCAGTGCAGCCTCCAAAACTGGACACATTACTCTAGGTGTGGGCATACCACAAAGGAATACAGCTCCTCCACCACCTCCCTCCTGATGGAGATGCCCCTCCAAATGTATCCCAGCATCCCACTAGTCCTGCATAAGGCCTTGTCACACTGGGCTGCCACTTTGAGGTCCTCTGATGGAACCCGGCTGTTACATTCCTGCCTAGTGATTGTCAGTACTCCTCTCCATCCTTACTCAGCACAAGAGTTCCCATGCCCTAGGTGCACGATTTGCACTTTTGGTATAGAACCCAACTGCCATGTCTTGGTAACTCCTCAAATTCTTACATCCTACATATTCTCTCCACCCTCCAGAGTGTCCACTCTATCTCAGATTTTGGTGTTCTCTGCATAAAAGGCATTAGTTCTTCTGCAATGTCGTCTATGAAAACACTGAAAGGGACTGGTCCTAGTACCTAACCCTGCGGTACACCACTGGTCACTCTCTCGTTCACACTGCGATGACACTGCATTTGCCTCTGGCTCCTCTGTTGCTGACCTTGCTGTCTGCCTCCAGTAGGATTTTGAAAGTGTCCAGTGCTAGTTCTAATCCAACAGTTGGTTGGATTAGTCCCTCAATGCCAAGAAAATGGTCTCCATGGCCTTTAGCTCCTGGCAGAGGCTCACCCACCTCCCCTCCTTCCATACCCTCAATGGTACTGCAATTGAGGATGTCTCCTCCTTAAAAGTACCTCTGGGTCTGGCCAAACCATAACCTAACTTTACGGTGCATACAGATGCCATTCACCATAAACTCCAGCCCAAACTTAGTAAGCTCTATAGGAACAAAGCCAGTATCCCACTTCCTGCCTGAAAAGAGCTAGTTCTGAAGATGATCCTTCCAGTCTTCGACTATGGTGACACTGTCTACAGTGCAGCTCTTAAGTCCCCCCTTGCCAGACTGGAAACCCCCTTCCTTCACTCATTCTGCCATTTTGCCTCCGCCGGCCCTCCACATACCCACCACTGCTCCCTTTACTCCTCCCTCTCTTCCCTTGATACCTGGCACCTC
Source organism: Neoceratodus forsteri (assembly GCA_016271365.2). Classification (NCBI taxonomy): domain Eukaryota; kingdom Metazoa; phylum Chordata; order Ceratodontiformes; family Ceratodontidae; genus Neoceratodus; species Neoceratodus forsteri. The sequence goes on from CM057453.1 coordinate 763,234,256, forward strand.
GCCCAATGTGCCTCTAACACCTCCAAATTCGGGATTATCTCTCTCTCTCTCCCCCCCCCATCCACTACCTTTACACCTTCCTCTCTTCCCTCCATTCTTTCCACCTCCTCCAGAATACTGCATCCCATTCCCTTTCCCTCTCTTCCAGGAAAAACTACTGTGGGCCAAGCTGCCTTCTCATACCATTTCCCCAAGCTCTGGTCCTCGCTTCCTCGGTCTATCCTCTCAACATCTTCCTTCTCCTCTCTGCAGTCCCTTCTTCGTGACTTTACTACCCCCTCCTGCAACTGTACCTAACCCCTGATACTAGAGCCCCTTCCCCCTTCCTGTTCGTGTGAGCGCTCACCCGGCTCAGAGCAATTTTCTGTCCACCCTAGGCCCCTATAGTCTGTGCGGCATTAATCTGCTCCTAATATGTGTTCACATCTGGAAATGTACTGCTCCTGTGTACATCTCACTGTATTGTACTTGCATGGATTACTCTTGCACCTTCTCAGAGTCTGGGTGGTATTAATCTGCCCCTAACCTGGTGTTCGCACCTGGTAGTGTACTGCACTTGTACCTTACTGCACTGTCCTTGCACCTGGTTTTCTGAGTCGCGCTGGTCCACCTGTCCGAGTATCATGACTGCTCAGCTGTGACTTTTTTTTTTTGTTTGTTTATTAATTATTCTTGCATCTCACTATATTTTATTTTGCTTGCACCTTTGTACGGTTACTCCCCCAGACACATCTCAAAACAAGCTGTTACAAGCTTGGTATGTCTCTCTCAAAAATGTTAACGGACCTTGCAGACAAATAAGGCCACTCAGCCTTTAGCCTCGTATCCTTACAACTCTGGGGTGCACATCAAAATGCTTTCAGACACAGAATGCTGTGGCTTATTTCTGAAATATATTCAAACTGTTTTGACTGTAATGTATTACCTTAAAAACAGAAAGAGCTCTGAGTTTTAGAAGGGCATTTATCCCTCATATAAACTCCATGACCTGTTGGTGTTTCCCTATCCTGCCTATAGCATCCATGCAATTAAAGGCGAATGGGGACGGAGGTGAAATGATCGGACCTCCTGCCATTGCTTTCTGTAATATTCTGAGGGGCAGTCTGTCCCAGCTGTTACAACAGAGCTGTGAACCTGGAGACCCAGGTCCGGATCTCACAACTGATAGTTACTCACTGTGTGACCCTGAACAAATCATTTATCCTCCCCTGTGCTTAACAACCCCCCTTCCAATCTATCGCTATGCTGTCGGAATCACCCAGTGCGCCTAAATGACAGCAACATTTTATTATCTCCCCTTCCTGCTCTGGACAGTAAAGGACTTTAAGTACAGTGTGTTTAAAATACTAGATAAAACCAAATGTCCTTCCTCTCAAAATGAGTGCAGTCTCAGCCTCTAGTAACTTACACAATGAAAGTTTGATTTTCAGGGTATAAAAACAATATGGCGGCACATTCCAAATCCTGTCCTTATTACCCATTATTTATGTATTTATTCAGTTTTTGTTTGCCAGGTAGGTGCGCTATTCAAATACAATGCCCATTTTCAGGCACGACCCGTGAGAAGTACAGACAATAAGCAAACATTAGTACAAGAACAATCTTACATGCATCAACAAAGAACATACTGTATAACACTGAACTGCAGAGACTTCATGAAACAGCCGCAGTTTCGCTATAACAAGCATACAGAAGGCACAATATAAGCGGCAGTACAGTTATCAGTTACAGGAGCACTTATCCAATGTCAAGAGAACCCTGAAGCTCATTCTTGAAAACTAGGGGAGTTTGAGAGAGTTTTTAAGCTAAAAATGCCCTCTCCCACAGCTTCAAAAGAGGAGGATCTTCTGGAATGAAGGATCAGGGATTCCTGTACACTAATAAATGTCTGAAAGGGTATATATTGATAAGTTTAAATATCAATATTTTAATGTCAAATTATTTTATTAAAACAGCAATGAAATGGGGCAAACAAAAAAATGTGACCCTGCCCTTTTTTTTTTTTTTTTTACTGTAAAACATTCCAGGCATCTTCCAGTTTTATCTGGTGGTAAAATGCTCTAGTTCCACCAACATTTGAGTATTTTGTCAATGTTTTAATTTATTTCCCCCATAAGGGAAAAAAAAGGGATGGCCACCACATTTGGTTTAGAAACAGCTTTGCAGGCTTGGCAAGGGTTAGGACGGAGAAAATGAAATAAAAAAAAAAAACTAAACGATGGTGCACCCCTCGGGAGGTACATAGAAAAGTAGATTTGAGAGGTATGCTTATATTTTTATTTATTTCATTTTGTTGACCGCATAAGCCCACTGGGCCCAACTAGTCCCTTTTTCAGGGGTGACCTGGATTTAGTTACACGGAAAAAAAGATGCAGGATACATCAATGATAAATAATACTGATGACATAAATACATACCAACGACGTAGTTTTAGAATATTAACTGTAGGACAAGAACTTTAAAACATCACAGAAATTCCCCATGACTTTCCTTCTAGTGAAGTATACCTGGGTAGCTGTATTCACATAAGTTCAACAGTGACATCTGTTACAACAGTGGTATTACAAGTTACTATGGATACAAGCCGTGACAACAGGCTACAACAGTCCTTTTCATATTGTACAGTTCAAGTATAAGTAGGGTCACCTCTTGCACGAGCATGAGTTGTTTTCAATTACATATGCCTGGAGCCTTTTTTTTTTTTAGAAGAAGACCAGTGTGCTGCCATTATGCAACTGGTCAGAGAGGCTGTTCCATAGGGTCAGGGCAGCGTGGGAGAAGGACTCGTTTCCAGCTGTGGTCCACACCCTGGGAACCTCTAGGAGCTTTTGGGAAGAGGTTCAGAGCAGCCTGCCAGGGCGCTGTGGCTACCAGCATGGCTAGGCCTGGGCTGGGGCCATTTATTAGTTTGTAGGTGGTGCACAGGAGAGGGTATTGGCAGCCGTTGGGAGAGAGATGGCCAGTTTAGAGAGTCGAGCACCTCGCAGTGATAACACCTTGGGTGGGATTTTGTTGCAAATCAAGCTACCTTGTTATTTATTTTCTTTGCCTTCATCCCCTTCGGCGCTCCCTCCTGCCAGGGTGCCCAGCTCCGTCTCCTGCTTGCAGCATTGCCCCTCCGCTTTCCTCCACAGCTTGTCCCCCCATGGCGGAGCAGCAGGGATCCCTCAACCCGCCGGTACGGATCCGGTGAAGGGGGCTGCTGCCAATCACAGGAGCAGGGCCTGCAGCATCCGGCAATCATCCTGCCAAGGGGCCATTTTCCATTTTTCCCCTCCCCCCGAGAGGCACAGCAACGTGCAATGACGCCGAGCTGCAAGCAACACGCTAGACGATTGCCCTGTAACTGCCCCTACGTGTGAGCCACCGGTGTCGACCCCAGCCTTCGTTAGGGGTCAGGCATGCAGCAGACTCCTTCCCACCCCCACCCCGGGAGAGGAGAGCTGTCCTCTGGACGCTCAATCCTCTCCCTCTCCAGCCAACCCCCGACAGCTCGCTCGCACCATGAACAGGAGTTGCCGGCATGGCAGGAAGTAAGGCATAATGCCTCAGCCCTCCACGCCACTAGGCCGGCTTAAGCTACCTTGTTATAAAGTATCTGCACCCTTCCCAGTTCCCAGCCAGAGAGGGACTGTATAACTGGGGCCACACAGGTCAGACTGGGGAGAAAGATGCAATTTGTGATGGCTTCCCTAGTTTCGGGGAGGAGATCGGAATTCATTCTGTACAGTATACCTAGCTTTTGATGTATCCCTCTGGTGACATGGTCCACACAGCACTTGAGAGTGAGGCCTTGGTCCAGAGCAAGGGCCTAAGTATTTGAAAGAGCTCACGACTTCCATGGGCATGCCTGCTGCAGATACTAGTGGGAGCACATGGGTCCTGTCCGAGCCCAAGGTTCTGGGACCATACAACATAACTTTCATTTTCTTATCATGTAGCAGTAACCTATTATCCAGCAGACACTTTTCTAGGGTTGTGCTCCTGCAGCTGAGGCCCAAGGGTCAGTGCACTGTCTGAGGTTCTGTACAACAGCAGCATAGTCGGTATACTGAATTACCGAACTACCACCACAGTTATTGCTGAGGTCACTGACGAACAGGGTGAACAGGAGGGGTCCTAAGATGGAACCTTGGGGTACTCCTTCCATGATGCTAAATAGATCTGAAAAGGTTCCCTGCCACTTAACCTGCTGGGTCCAGTGGGACAGCTAGCTTTTGAACCAGACCAGGGAATGGTGGTCAAGTCCGGTAATTCTTAGCTTGTCTATCAGGAGGTTGTGGTCAACCAGATCAAAGGCCTTGGTTAGGTCTATAAATATGGCACCGGTGGTGGCACCATCATCGAGGGCCTTGAGGGTGTCAGTAGTGAATTTGATAAGCGCCATGTCAGTTCCATGGTTCTGTTGGAAACCATGCTGATTGGGTGTTAGCAGTTGGTGCGTCTCCAGGGATTCACAGCGTTGGTTCTATACAAGTCACTCCTGTATCTTGGACAGAATACATAGAGAGCAAGACTGGTCTATAGTTTTCATTGGTTCCTTAGGACCTCCTTTATGTAAAGGAACTACAGTGGCCTCTTCCATTTGGACGGAACAACTCCTTCTTGAAAAGATCTACTGATTAGCCAGGTGAGTGGGGTGGCTATAGCAGGGGCAGCACCTTTTAGTAATCTGGAGGGCAGCCTGTCAGGTCCCACAGAGCCTCTCGCCTTTATTTTCTTCAGTAGAGAGCAGATCTGCTCTCCTTACTCTTTTTAAGTGGAATTCTGGATATTGTGATTCTGTTCTAGGAGTACTAGGGAGGCCAGATGCTTTGGGAGGGAAGTTCACCTTATATTCCTCTAGGTCAGTGTAAAAAAAAAAAAATAAAACAAGAAGCATCTAATGCCTTCAGTTACCACCAGTGGTTTGGCCCTTGTAGACAACTAGTCCCTGGGGAGGTTTGCTGCTACCTTTCATCAGACCATTGATCCACTGCTAAAACGTCTGGGGCCAGTCAGGTTGGATTGCTGTAGGCTTGACGTTTCACATTTGAGGAGCTGGCACATTTTTGCTTTTGTTTCTCAGCTCCTGTGATGCCCAATCTGCAGGTGTACCAGACTTCTTATAAGCCTCCAGGCCTCATCCTGCTTCTTTATGAGAGTATTAAGCTCGGAGAAATCCATTTGTGGCATTGCCCCTTAGGCCAAGCCTTCCTAATGGAGCATGCTTGTTGGTGGCTGATGTGAAGCAGTTCTGATATTCCAGAGCTCTGCCAATTGTTGGGAGATGCAGGATAGGGCTCCTGTCAAGGCTGGAGAGATGGGACTGGAAAACAAACTGAAAACTTTGAGAAGTCCCTGGCGGTGAAGACCGAGGTGGTATTTTGGCAGCTCCATTCTTCCAATATCCAAAATGTGGGAGAGTGATCACTCAGTGCATCCGATGGAGTGCCTGCTGCCTGTATATTAAGGGTTGGTGACTAACACCCAGTCAACAGTTGAGTGGTTTCCTGTTTTGGCACTGTGCCTAGAGGATTCAGTGATGATCTGGGTCAGATGAGCATCTGGCAGCCTAGTATATAGCCCTGTTCAGAGTCAGATGCCCAGTGGAGGTTAAAGTCTCCTAGAAGGAGTACCTCAGAGGGGGCATGGTCCGCCAACATCTTGGTTAAGGCCTCAAGTGCCTGATTGGCTACTTTGGGAGGGTTGCACAAACCTCCTATCAGGAGTGTCTTGGCATTGCCTAGTGTTACCTTGACAAATATTGATTCACTGCCTGTGTAGTCGGTGTGGGTAGGAAAGCGTGGGATCCCTGGTATAGATAAGTACCCCTCCCCTTTTTACCTCCCCTTTTTACCTACCTTGTCTTTCCCTCCCCCTTTTTTACCCACCCTGTCTTTCCTGTGCCCAGAGAAACCTAGGAGGTTCACTTTGTTTGAGCCAAGTTTCTGACACCACGAGAATGTCTGGTTTATACAGGTCCACCTAGCTCTGCACTTTGTGGATTTTGGGTTGAAGGATGCATACATTCATATGGACTATTCGTAATCCTTTGGGTCATGTGGGGAGCCAATAGTAAAATTTGCTGTGGGGGGGGCAGGGTTGATTTAAACATCACTGGCGAGTAGGATTAATAGTAAGGAGATCAGACATAGCACATTTCGTGCTGATTGGGTTAGATTCCAAACAGCGCTGGGGCTGGAGTTGTGAAACATTAAGTAGCAGGAGCCTTTCCGGGTTAGACCATGCAATATAATTAATGTTCCCTCAGCAGTGGTTTGAGGAGGGTAGCGCAGGTCTAGGTGCAACTTGTCTAGTGGCGCCCTGTGGGGCTCTGGTCTTTCCTTATTACCCAGCAGGTAGTCAGCCCCTCTGATAGCTGGTATATATACAAGGACTAGGAGAGCACTCCTGCTGGCCATTTTCATGCTTCTGATATATCTTTAGGGGGAAATATCAGCCTAATTCACTTGTTTTCCCTGGGGTCTTAGCACAAGTACCTGTGTTCCTTTGGCTAGATACAGTACAATCAACAGGCAATCAGTGAGTAATTATGAAGATCTGCTACAAAAGGTTAAGGGGATGTTAATGATAGTTTGATAAAGGACCAGGAGTCAATTTGGGGTATTGGCAATTTAACTATCAGCATTCTACCTCAGCAAGATCAGAATCTTCAGTTCCTTATGCTTGCAGCACAAGGAAATGAGAGTCTACCGCAGACATTGCATCTTTTCAAAGCTTTCAGGAGGACCCCTACATCTGTTCCCAGAGTATAACTAAGGGTAATGTTGAGAGCAAACTATGGTAACGTAGATAGGTACACTTTCAAAGCATGGCCCAAGTAAATAATACCTCCCTTACTTGTGTGCTGCAACAGTAACATAGGCAGGTTGCCAGGAAGATGCACATTAAAAGCACAGCCCAAGTAAAAACCCCTCTTACCTTTGCCTGCTGCATCACTTCCCAGCCCTGCTTCCTCCAATCCTATCCTCGCAGGGTGACGTTAAGGACCATTTAATAACTGGTGGTGGAGTGGGTGGGCCACTAGAACCCGACTGACACGGCTTAATTAAACTGAGCTCCAATGAGCTCCAGATGCAGTCCAGTAGCAGAAAAGTTTAAATTCAGCTCCACCGAGCTGAAGCGGTTCCCCCCAACCCGTCCTCTTGGAGCTCCGGTGAGCTCTGTGTTCCAGCAATGAGGAGGCAGCCATGAGTCTCTGCTAGAGTTTGGCGCCCTTTTTTTTTTTTTTTGCGACCAGCAAAGGAATCACTAATGGTGAGTTAGCTCCATGTAGCTGTGCAGCCCAACTGGCACAGCTTAAAATTAAATTAAATCGAGCTCAGATAGGCTCCAGGTGCAGTCAGGCATCAAAAAAGTGTAAATTCACCTCCACTGAGCTGATGCATCCCCCAACGTCCTCTATGGAACCAGACTGGCACAGCTTAATTAAATTGAGTCCTGATGAGTTCCAGATGCAGTTCGGCAGCAGAAAAGTTTAAATTCAACTCCACTGAGCTGAAGCAGTCCCTGACGTCCTCTTGGAGCTCCAGTAGCTTTTGAAAACCCTTTTCATTGTACTGCTGTTTTAAAGGGAACTATCATCAACAAGATTTCTTAGGCCCTGTACATCAGGCTAGTTAAAGCGTTTTAAGGTGCTTAAAGCGTTTTAACTACTTCTCTTTCTGGCCCTGTCCGCATTTAAGCACGGTTTCAAAGCGTGTTAAGAAACCGCTTAAACCCTGCTGTGAGCTAGTCTCAAGTCCGCTTTAAAAGGTTTGAAGGAGGAAAGCATGTTACCTGTAGTGTGGACGGGCGCATGATTTTTCTCTATTACAGTGCCAACATAACCGTGCTACAATCGTGGAGGATTACTGGGTTTAAAAACGTTACTTGCCGCTGATGCAGACGGGAGTTTACCGTGTTACAACCGAGTTCGAACTCAGTGAACAATAATGTGGACGGGCTGCTGTGGTGAGTTTGAAAACGTTTTGATACCGTTATTTAAAACAGTACAAATCTTCAGTTGTAATGTGTACAGGGCCTAAATGTCTGAAAGCCCATAACAAGCAATTTGATTGAGCCATTATCTTTGCCTGCGAGTCTTTGCAGCCCAGAGTTATTCATATGTAAATCACCCTGTAATTATGGGCTGGTGGCAGCAATACGTTTTGGGCTCCTGACAGGAAATGATGTCACAGAGGGTCTAGGTTCTCCTTTGACAGTATTTAATCCAACAGGTTAAATAGGAAATTGACTTGTTTTATTAATGTGTTTTAATGTGTTATTACAACATTTTCTACATCTATAAAAAACGTTCTGTATGTACATTGAAAGTAGTGAGTTATCCCTTTACATTTCAAACTGTTGATAAAAATAATCTATCTTCAGGATTGCTTTAACCTCTAGGATATACAGTGCTCCCAGCTGGACATGTCAGTACAGATTTCTGGGCTGCCACATTACCACAAATATCTTCTTCATTCCTAAACACAGCCTTTTCTCTTACAATTGTGTGTGGCCAACTCGGTCTACTTAGATGCAAATGCAGCTACATACCTACTGGCCTGGGATTATAGCCATCTGTGCTCCTACAATATACCCGAACAAGCTGTTAGTGTGCCTTCCTGGACAAAGACAGTAAAACAATCTGAGCATGTGTACTATTCTGAAAATAATGCTTTTTCTATCCAGATCTGACTTGAAAAGAAAAATAGGACACAATTAAAACATGCATAATTTGAAATGTATTATGAGTATTTTATTTTTTAATGAAGTTAAAAGTGCAACAGTTTCTTACTGAAGTACTTTGAATGGAATGTGATTTTTATTATTACAACACTTTCTACATTTAATAAATGTTTTGTATGTGCATTGAAACTAGCAAGTTATCACCTTTACATTTAAAACTGTTAGTAAAAATGAGAGAAAGGGAAATTGTTTAACCAGGAAAGGCACACTAAGCTGAAGCTTGTTTCCGGTGCCACCTGGGAACAAAAGGAAGTTAAGTGACTTGCTCAGAGTCACACAATATGTAAATTGGGGCTGTGGGATTCAAACCCAGGTCTCCAGGTTTGTAGCTCAGTGTTCTTAAACACTGCGCCATATACTGCCTCCTAATAATCCAATATTCTGGCACTATTCACGGTAGAAAATCCATTCCATCCTAAGTATTTCAGTAAGAAGCACGTTTGTACTTTTAACTTCATCAAAGTAAAATACTCTTAATTATCATAATAAATATGCAAGTGTGTATGTACACACACACACACACACACACACACACACACACACACACACACATTAGCGATATTTTTATAAACCCTTGGGGTTTATGTTGTATCCCACACCTCAGGCGCGTGTAAAATTCTGATTACACACACACACCCACCCATATATTATCCTATATTTTAATAATGCATTTCAGGTTATGCATGTTTTAACAATGTTGTCCATCTATGTGTTTTTGCAATTAAATAAAACAAGTACATGTGTCCTATTATTTTTCTTTTCAAGTCAAATTTGGATAGAAAGAGTATAATAATTTCAAAATCTTAACACATGCTCAAAACCCATTCTGCTGGATGAACAAAGCTTGTTCACAACTGTAACTGCCAGCTGATAATCAAAAGCTACACATTTCAAGGCCGGCCCCATAATGCCAGGCCAGTAGGTACATAGCCACATTTGCATTTGTAGACCAGAGTTCACGCCGGAAATTGTAAGAAAAAAGGCTGCAAGAGAGGGAACGGCCAAAGACAGAAGTTGGTGCTGTGGCAGTCCCAGAAAGCTATACTGACACGAACACAGCCAGGGTTTAGAAATCCTGATATGGGGCCCCAATAGCTGTTGGCACCACAGAGCCAGCCTTGAGATGTGTACTTTTTGATGACCAGCTGGCAGGTTAAAGCAATCCTGAAGATGGATTATTTACACATATACTTACAGGGTGTGTTATCGTAATAACGTTACCCTGGGGGGTGGCTAGTACCCAGGCTAGGGTTTAGTGTTTTCCACCACCCCAGGAGGACGTTATTACACGATAACACACATCCCTGGAGTGCCTTATTGCTATTATACAATGGTTCGTGTGTTAAAAAAAAAAAAGTATGTTTTTTATTTATTTTTATTAGATTTTGTGGGTAAGTACATTTCAAAAAGAAATCTTTTATTTTGTACCACTGGGTGGCGCTGTTGCTATTGATGCTGTGTGAACAGTGCTGAAGCGCTTTGTCATTGAGGTTCTCTTATGTGACGCGGGACTGAAATGCCGCTTCGCTGGCCACAGCTTTGTTTCCAGTTTTGAATGTCTTCGAAGCAGCTGTGGAGCATGGTAAGCAACTAACAGTTGCGAATGTCAATGGAGGCTGGTAGTTTTTATATGATTTGCATTGTCTTTGAATTCCGATGAAGGCGAGGGCAGAGCCAGGGACTGTTTGAAGCTACTTCAGGATGGTCACCAAGGGTTACCTGCCGCTTGGTTTCCCTGCACGAAAGCTGCTGGCAGAAATCTGTTGATTCAATTTTGGCGAACTCAATTGTGGTGGCTGTTGTTAATGTGAGAGCCTAAGAAAATGGGGGCCGCCTACGCTAAAAGTGTCAACGGATTAATGAGGCTTACAGCAGCAGTGTCTCTAGGACTGGTAGCATGATTTGTGTTATGCGGTCATATGTGTGCCTGGACTTAATACAGTGATGTTATAGCTTAATATCATCACTGTCCGAGGCACACACTGACCAATCAGAGTCCAGGAAATTTCATTGACATTGTATAATTTTTACTAACAGTTTGAAATGTAAAGGTGATAACTCACTAGTTTCAATGCATACACAAAACAATTATAGATGTAGAAAGTGCTGTAACAACACCTTAAAACACACTTAATAAAACAGTCAAGTTCCTATTTAACCTGTTGGATTAAATACAGTCAAAGGAGGACCTAGACCCTCAGGTGACATTTCCTTTCAAAATCCCAAAACATATGGCTGCCACCAGCCCTTAACTACAGAGTGATTTACATATGAGTAACTCTGGACTGCAAACACTCACAGATAAAGACAATGGCTCACTCAAATTAGCGTTCTATGCGCTTTCAGACTTTAAGGAATCCTGTTGTTGACAGTTCCCCTTTAAGTGTTTGATAAACTAAAGTACAATAGGGCAAAAAATAAATACAAAAGTACAATGGTGCTAAAACAAGCACTAAGTGCAAAATGAGAGCCACCAAATGAACTAAAAATCAAATTAGGTGTAGACAAATTGTGGCAAGAAAAGACCTGGCAGGAGCAGTAGGAGATATGTACTGTTTAATACGGCTGCAACTGTAAAAGGCCCCTTCCCCACCACAATGACCACAAATAAGAGGAACATTACTATGCTTTTTGTTTTCATGCAAAAATTTAAGAAAGGCCTTTGTGACAGCTACAAAACACAGACAGCCTGCAATAATATCAGAAAACCCAGCTCTGAATGTGAAGGCAGTTCAACTGCTTCAAAATGCCAAAGAAGGCCCTTACTGTACTACTGTTTTACTGCACGCTTAGATCTGAATAACCAACTCTGCTACCATGATAGAACATGCTTTTTTTTTTGCGATGCTGCGTAAACCACTGCCACTCACACATGTTGCAGGCTGATCTCTAGCTAGAAGTGACAGAGTGACAAAATAATCAACGGTCAAAGTGTGGTCTCTTACACCCTAACATAACAGTTAGTACTGCTGAACTTGTTCGTGATATGGGGCCCAACAGAAGGAAGAACAATTAAAGGGACACATTCACATACAGTGACAGGCAGTTTGAAAGCCCATGAAAAGCTATTTTCATTGAGGTATTGGGCATACCAGTAGCTTAAAGCAGTCCAAAGATATAGATGCACTTAGTTAAGCACTGCTTGATCGTCACTGACATCACAAGGTTCTAAGAATGGCTCTAACGTAGTATTTATATTGCACAGACTCAGTCACCTACATCTCTGGACTATTTCCAGATACAGGTATGCCCAATACCTCAATTAGAAGAACTTTTCATGGGCTTTCAAACTAGGTCTGCCACAGTACATGAATGTGTCCCTTTAAGTGATCTCCTAGTGCTCACAAAACCACATGAAAAGTTATGGCCCTGTGCATATCTGACAGCAAGTTATTTATTGGTGTATCAGCCAGTATTCATAAGGGTTGATAGTATAACAAAAAAAATTACTCATAAGAGAACTAGGGGGGAAAAACTGCTAATCTACAGCTGAGGCACACAAGAATAAACAGGAAAAAAAAAAAACAGACAATGATATAGTCTCAGAGGAATTCCTGCTCTACTCAAAACATCTCAAAGATATTTTGCAAGAATGTACGGCTCCCCCTTGTTTTTGGTGCCAAATAGTCCCAGCAGATTTACAATGGGGGAAAAAAATGATTTGCAGCAAGTGCTTAAATGTGCTTTGGCTTCTGTCAGCTCATCTATACCTTTTCCACATACCTGCTCTCCCATAAACGGCTACTGCCTTTTAACACATGAATATAAAAAGAGAGACCTCATTTTTTAATTTTCTCCAACTCTGGCATTTCTTGGGGGGCCTATGACCTTACTCAGCAGGCCAGTAATCCTGCCCTATCCAAAGAAACTCTGTTGTAGTCCAACAGGCTCCTACCGTTTCCTGCAAACTGTGGGGTGGGCAAGCCATAATCCCCAAGCTAGTGTGTGGCTTAGTTTACTCATGAAAATATGAGCCATGCCATGGCTGCCGTCAAGTAGCCTTCTGCAAAACTGACAGTATTCCATATTTATATCAGAGTGTCCCCACTGCTGCAGCCAGCACAAACTGCTCAGGCTGACAAACATTTTTGCTCAGACAGTTACTGGCTCACTTTGATCTTAGCTCTCAATTACTCAGAGGTTGAGCCAAGCCAGAACCAGGCACTAGACTCGAGCCTGCCTTGTCCTGTCCATCTCTACTCCAACTCACCATGGGTTCACCCCATCTATCAGTCGGCAAGAGAATCTAGCCACAGACAGAGAGATTCCTCAGGGATCAATTCAAGTCCCCCAGTACTGAAATAATTTTGTAACAAACTGCTGCAGTGCAAATGCAGAAGTGGAAGCAGAGTCGGGGACCAAAAGCTTCTTCCTCCTTGACCCCAAGCATCATCACTGGGAGACCTGTGAACTGCAAGGTGGGGAGAGGGGGAAGAGAGGCTTTAACAGCCTCGACAGTCCTGGTAATGGCAGTTGGGGTACACAATACCACCCCCACCAAGGGACACTCCTCTGAAGTTCCATGAGAACAGGGGTCCCACTGAGTGCGCTGGAGCTTTTAATAGCTTTAGAGCTACAACTGTGCATGTTCTGCCCCACCCCCTCTCGCTGGCCTGGCATCACCGATGACATCACCAATGACATCTTGGAGTTGCAGTTCCAGAGACGGCCATCAGGACTTCACTGAGTTAAAACTATATCTGAAGTGTTACCACATTCTATAAGGAACTTTATATGGTAAGTGATTTTATGTATTTCACTTATATTTTTACCTTGGGTGACTCCATAGTAAGCTTGATAAATAAAAGGATACTGTGGACAACAGGAGGACACATTTTAATTTGTTCCTTATACCACTTTCTATACCAACTATCTCGCTTGCAACTGGCAGCCTCTATAGGCGTAACACTGCCTATCGAGATGGTGCCCCAGAGGCCCCCCGAGGCAGGGCCTTCGGGTCAGTATCTCCTATGAAAGAATATCCATCAGTGAAACTTAGCAGGAGGCAGCCTAGAGCCCAATAACAAGCACATAATGCCAGTCTGGGTTTGTAACTTGGGTCCCCCCCCCCAAAAAAAAACAGGATGCTGTGTGGGCTCCAAGGCTCAAACATGTAGAGCATCCTTCCTCCCATACACAGTAACTCCAACAGCTACAGCACTACCTGTGGTCACCCAGGTGGTAATACCCCTTCCCTTGAAGAGGGGAGCATCCTTTGGGATGAAAACAATTCTGTGCTTCAAGCATGCATGGGATGGGTACAAGGGAATCTTAGTCAGGAAGCAAGGGGGAAGGGGAGACGGAGATCAAGTAGGGTCTGCAGTGACAAGTGTAGGAAGGGACAACTGAGCAGACTGGGTGAGCAAAGCAGTCTTCATATGCCATCAGATTCTTTGGTTTTGTTCTTGCCTCCTGCCTTCAAATGCTACAAGCTCAAGCCATGAACTGTCCAGAAGGGTAAATATTTTTTCGTATACCGTAGCTTTTAATCCTCATTTGCTACTTGCCTACTCCTAAGGACAGAGCCCATCATCTCCTGGAGGCCACTCACCTACTCCACAGGATGGGCCTACCTGCTCTAGGTAATCTCCAAGCCACCTGTCCCACAGTACCCACAATCATCATCCTAGCAGCCTTGTGGGAATTCCTGTTTTATCCCTCCCTTTTCCAAGCCACATGCATATAATGGCACCTTCTATGGGCAGATTAGGTGGACCAAGAGGTCCTTATCTGCTGTCAAATTCTAGGTTTCTAGTGGTCTTGGACACCACAGCCATTCCCTGGAGGAAGCAAGCTCCTGGCCCTCCACAGATGTTGCTGCAGTGCCAGACACGGTTTCACCTCCTTCCAAGGCTGGGAAGCACTGGCATCAGCAGCACCATCTCCCAGTCTCAACCACCTGCCTGCGCACCTGGTGTTTGCTCCCTGACATGAACTGCAGGCACCAAGTGGCAACAAAGACATTTTCTTTAACCAAAATGTGGATCTGAATACCCATTTAACACACATTACTGTTCGGTTCGCTAAAACAATTAATACAAAGATATACAGTGAGAATACAGCAATTTACATTCACCTGTACTGGACCAGAGTTACTGTTTTCTGCAGTGCCCAATTATGAATATGAGCAAGATATGTTGCAAACAAAAAACCAATATAACTGCATGTATGTTACTTAGCAAGCATATGACAGATAGTGGCAAGATCCACAAAAGTACTATCTGAGCAACACTAGCAGTCAGTTCTGCCTGACAAAGCACGAGGAGCTCAGGGATTGCATTAGCACTAGTAAAGTAGAAGTCAGTTTGACCTTCTGCTCCAAATGTTGGGGGTCAGACCAGAAAATCTTGAGGTCATAAATTTCTGGAGTGACTCTGTACAACATTATCTGGTACTTTTTCCACCAAGGATACCTGTGCAAACCTTTCAATATATAGGGTCAGTGCGAAGCACTGTTTTTATTTCATCTTCAAATCCTATTTGGGGACTTCAGTAAGTGGTTAACACAAATCCTGGGAGCTGATTCAGTGACTGAACTTTAAGAAACAAACAGAAGATTCCCAACAGTGCAACAAAACTTCAGCACCTAACACACCCAGCAACCAAGCTGTACACCCAGCAGCACCGTACGCACTGATGCTGGGCTTTATTTAAGCTGAAGGTGTGAAATAAACATACTACAAGACCACAGTCGATAGTTTAATAATCTAATTCTACTTACCCATACAGATGGCGACGCCATGGTTTATCAACTGCCAAAGTAATCCTGAAAAGCAAGAAAATGATATGAGGTGAACTTACAATCAGTCATCTTTATTTTACCAGGAGAGACGCTGTTGAGACAAGCTCATTTACAAGGTGGACCTGGGATGGTCGGCAAAGCAATACATGTAATACAATTACTTATTAACAAATATAAACACATTAAGGAAAAAATATATATACAATTACAGTGACCACTGGTAGCACAAATAGGATAATAATAGGAGTATAATTTTCACTGACATTGACAATATCATAAGCAAGACAGTGGGCAATGATAGGACATACAAGGAGTTAGTGAGGCAGTATATAATGTAGAAGTACATTTTGGACACAAGGTGCAAGGGTGAATGGGGGGAAGGAGGTGGGAAAAATGCTATCGAATGGAAGAAGTGATGGGGTCAGGGCCTAGGTAGACAGGATAAGGAGGATAAAGACTGTCAGGAGAACGCTAGGGTCAGGGGGAGGGTAAGTGAAGGGGAGCCCTCAGTATGCTCTAGGAGGGGATGGAGGGGTGAGTAGGAGAATGAGGTGAGAAGTCACCTCTGTGCAGTACTTCCAGGGTTCAGAGTGGAGCTGCACTTAAGTTCATCATTCACATGATTCGAGAGTTTGCATTAGAGTAAAGCCTTGAATAGCATCATGCTTACCAGTGATACAAGTTTTACTGACTTCTGGACATTATTCCAGATTACAGGGAGGCGTGGCTAATGGCTGTATCCCAAAAGCGAGTCCGACCTTTGGAATTACCAAGAAGATGTCACGAGAGACTCCTCAAAGCCTAGCAGCTCACTGGGGAGACAGGCAAACAGTTGGAAATATACGGAGGGAGCTTGCTGGTGATAGCTCTGTTATGTCCGGAGCACTGCATCTGTGCGATGTCTGAGATTAAGCGAAGGCCACCCCATCATCGTATAGAGTATGCAGTGATGAGTGCGGTATTGTGATCCCTTGATAAATCTGATTGCCCTGTGATACAGTGTGTCCAATTTGGATAAGGTGGATGGGGAGCACTGCCCATAAATGAGGTCAGCATAGTCCAATAGGAGTAAAAACATTGATAGGACTAGCCTAACATTTGCTTCATGGGTAAGTTCTTTATTCTAAAGAATAAACCAAGTCTCGTATTCAGTTTCCTGGCCAGCCATCCACGTGTTTACTAAAGGAAAGTTTGTGGTTGAACCACATGCCCAGATATTGAATTTAGTCACGAACCCAAGGGTTCTCCTAGTAAATAAGATCTCCGGTACCACTGAAGGGTGTGAGCGTTAGTGCATTTGCTGGAGGCGAAAAACAGTATTGCTTTGGTTTTCTTGCATTCAGTAGCAACTTTAAAGACAGGTTGTTTTGTAGGATGCTAAGTCAGCTTGCAAGTCCTTACATGCTAATTCAAGGGTGGGTCTTTCTAGGTACAGGACCATATCATCAGCAAAGAGATGTATATTAGCCGATTTGATCCCAACATCGATATTGTGTAGATAGCAAACAGCAAGGGGCCTAAAATCGATCCTTGCGGAATGCTTCTTAACAGGGGTTTTGGAAGGGAGGAGTCCTCACCCGCCTTGACACACTGCTGTCAATCTGTAAGTTAGCCTGTGAACCACGACAATGTCGGACTATCAAGTCCAAGGTTTCTGAAAATAATAAGGAGCAAATCATGGTCCATTGTGTTGAATGCTTTGCTCAAACCTAGGAACAAAGCAGACATGCATTTTCACATCCAGGGACGTTAACCAGTCATTAGAGACTTTGGCCAACGCTGAGATAGCACTACTGTATGTCTTGGCCTGAACCCAGATTGGATTGAATTAAGGAGATTACTGGTTTCCAGGAAATTCCTAATCTGTGCATTGACCACTTTTTCCAGTAGTCTGGATAGGACTGGAAGCAGTGAAATGGCACAATAATTGTTTAGGTCACTCCTGCTTCCAGATTTAAACAATGGTATGACATGCGCCATCTTCCAGTTAGAAGGTAGGACACCCTGGGACAGGGATAAGTTGAATAGATGAGTGATTTGGGGGGGACAGTACAAAATAGCAGAGTTTTAAAAGAACAGTTCTGTAAGATCCACTCCTGCACTTTTCCTCGCATCCAATTCCAGGATGAGGCCTTCACATTCTTTCTGGACACCTGGCTGAATGAAGCTACTGAAGTGGCATCAGGTGTAAAGCTGATGCAGGGTGGAGCAGGGAAGATTCAGAGACTGGGACTGATCCCAAAGGCACCTGCTGGTGATGTGTCAAAAGCCAGCCCTGCCATTGAAGGATTGTCAAGTAATTTAAGTATGTCATGCTTATCAGTAATTTCAACCCCTCAGAGCAAATTTTAGACAGTGGAGAATTTGCAGGGATATATTCTTCAGATCCTAAGTGTTCTCCAAAATTTAGAGGAGGATTTAGAAGAGCTAGATAAGAACACATTTGCACGTGGTCAAACCAGAACCTCTTGCCCATTAGGTGTAAGCATAATAATTATGGCTCACAACAACCCTCACCCAGTACTGCCTGTGGCTAACTACATCTCACCACAGCTACTTCACTATTCTGTCTTTGTGGCGGTTTAACGGTCATTGTGCAATACTGCAGATACCTCTGTTGCTGGTGAACACTGGCATACACAGTCTAAACACGCCACTCAAGGATGAACAGAGTTAGTCACACCTGCAGTATTTACATCACTTGCATGGCTCTACTGAACAGTAGATACCTAGATACATAGATAATGACATCAGATAATGGCCTACTAGCCCATCCAAATCGCCAACCCTGCCTGGCTTCTTATACTGCAAGTAGACCTGCATCCCGGACCTGGTGCTCTGGCTCCAGTGCCATAGAGGCTAAAACAGTTTGGCGTACTTGGCCACTTTGAATCTTGTTGTTGCTGGTGGGCCAAGTGTGTTGCACACACCTAGTACTGTATTTCTGTGCTGCGCTGTTAAGCATTCCGAGATACGATGGCAGGATATATGCATGAGCTTCACAAAAAAAAAGAATACTATTACATGCTTGACTCCCATTAACTACATTTCTAGTACTGAAAAACCCGGTTACCTATTCTGATGGCATCATGCAGTGGGTAATGGATGACTGACAGGTTAATTCAGAGAATGGCGGTGTTTTTAATGACATGTCAACCTCTGTCACCCACTGTGTGATGTCCATACACAGTTCCATACCTGCAGACACAAACTAAAGACAAGCTATGTAAACCAAAAGTAACAGCCTCCTCCCTTCCAAGGGGTAGGGCATAAAAAATAAGTTGTATTTTTAGCAGATTTCAAAGTGGAAAACCAAGATTTTGGCAATGTGGTATTTTGCTTAATAAATACCATGTTTTCCTGAAATAAACACAAATGAAGAGATTGGATAAGGAACTGCTGCTGTAATCAGGTTTCATTTCTTTCAACCCAGAAGATTCCTGCTGGCAGTACTTTGCTTCTCCCTCAGTGTTTTCCCCACACGTAATTTCAGCTATTGTAAATCAGTTTTGTCATTTCAGCCAATCAGCACTGTAGGACTTCTTATCCTGCGTACAGCTGCCATCTTGCATTATAGTGGAGCGATCCACTTAAAAGGGTTGGTGGGGGGTGCTAGCGCTGCACTTTTTTTTTTTTTTTTTTTAAATAAAAAAAAAAAAACAGTGGAAAAATTATTAATCCCTCAAGCCAACAGGAGTGTTTTCTAGCAAGTTAATGTGTCACGAGTGATGTTTCTGTGGGTATGAGAGATGCCATACTGGGACAGACAGGACCATTCAGCTTTGCTCTGCGCTCCTCTGAACCAACCAGCACAAGATTACATCTCTTGTACCATATGACATCACTTGCATTACCTATTAACTTAGTACATCATGTGGTTTTCTAAAAGGAGGAAAAAAAAAAAAGACAGCACACAGTACTACATTGCTCTGTCTTGCTTTAGCCCTTTTAACTTACAGCATTTATTAGCTTAGAGCACAGTACAAGTCAGGCACTCACCACCTTTGATAAAGGATCCTCAAATCCGAAATGTATCAGGTGGTTTATTTGTACTGCACCATCGTCATATAAATGAATGACAACAGAGCCTGAAGGCATCCTGGTGTTCCTTTACTTTGAGGTGACGAGTGCCTGACTTTGCTGTGCTCCAAGTGATTTACTGTCGTTGAGCATCGGCTACCCTATGCAGGACTTCTTCTGTTCTGAGCATTTATTAGCTGGTTGAGCACCTCGGCAATGCCTGACAGATGTTTTTCTTTTTACTTAACCTTTTGATTGCAGTTTCTTAGCCACTACACTGTCTCACGCTCATGATTTGGAGATGCCACCACACCTAAACACACATTTCCCCAGCCAGTGCTTTTCTTCTCACCTACGCCTGCCTCAATCTGATCATCTTGGAGACAGGTGAAAATGGAGAAATTCCATTTGCAAAAGTTTCACAAAGTTACCCTGGCTTTGCTCTCCTGACCTTGTACTTTCTATAGTTTTGCCTGGGAAATTGCCACCTTTGCATGATGAAGGCTAAATGCCAGATACTTTGTGTAGTTTTGCAAGGTGAACTAACACTCTGTCAGCAAAGCAATGCAAAGTGTTTTCATTTGCTTTAAAAGAAATCTTTGCACAATAAAAAAAAAACACCCCACCACTTTAGCACACTGTTCAAGCCTTCCACCACCCCAACCCTACAGGATTCCAGCACACAACTCTCGGCTCCTCCACTCTCCCAGCAAAGTTCTTCAATTTCATTACATTATGAACAGAACTGTCCTGTCCCCCACCTGTGCACGCCACACACTGCCACCCACCTTTGCTCTTCAGAATTCTGCCCTCCCACCACTAGCGCACTTCCGCCCCAGGCAAGGTTTGTCAGTTCACTCTGTCATATCTGAAACCACTTTATTGGCTGACAAATGGTTATCTTGAGGACAGCCCTCTTCCACCGCATCCAATAGGAAGGAGTCCCTTCCTGCCCTACCAGAAGGGGTCCCACCCCCGGGGAGTGGCCACTTACATAGTGGATGTACCCACCAATCCAGGAGAGGAGAGAGCTGGGCTAAGAGGTGCTGCACAGCCAAGTGCCCTCTCTTTTCCCTTCTGGATTCTGAGAACTAAATGGCTGGGTCAGCTGGGATGCACTAGAGGGGCCCACTCCCTAGGTTGGAAGATATACAATGCCCTAGCATAGCACTGGTGTGGATGCACATGGTCCAGAGGTTCCAGTGGAGACTGAACCACAAAGCAATGGGCAAAGGTCAGCAGTGGATTAACATGGAGTATGGGTCTTTTGAGGCCTTTGAAACATGGAGTGATTACATTACATACGATGACATTTTAACTACAGACACAATGTTGTATGCTCAGGTTGGTGTACACCTGTCAGACGTGCGACAAGACCGGTTCAGTTTGGCCACCTGCAATGCACTGAGGGAATGGCCAAGATGATGTGCTTGGTGGGGAGAGACTGGGTCTGTCTGGTGGTGGCTTGCGAGTCTCTGGAAAGGCAAATGGTACAAAAGGTGGAGGAAGTACCTGTGCCCAGTCTAGACTGGTCCCTCTTGGTTGGCATGGGGGATGTGGTGGCAGTCTCACATCCAGTCCAGATAAGACTCCACAACTTGCACTGGGTTCCCAGGATGAAGATAACCCCGCCAGACAGGGAGAGGGTTCCTAATTAACATATCCTGGAACTATGATATTCAGAAACCTCCAATGACTTCAGAGGCAAACTAAATTACTGGAACAACGACACAAGACCTATACGGACATGCTTTGGTATCCTGAGCCGGCATCTGACACTAAGGACATTCAGCTCAGCAAACCATTGGGATACTTCTTGTGCATATACTGTCTCTAACCTCGAACTGTACTAGGTTTTTTCCCCAAATATTTACTATCTCTTGTATTCATTGTACTTGGTAACATCTTGTGAGTTCTTTATTCCCCAGGTCGCCCCTGAAAAGGGACAACTCTGTCTCAGTGGACCTACCCGGTTATCAAAATTCAAAATAAAATAATGGGACAAGCAACTCCTCCTTGCTGTTGGAGTAGGGTTCTCCTGTGGTTACCCGTTCCTTGGTGAAGAGGCTGGAATATAAACTCAGTGGTGCGGGGGCCAGGAGGATACTCTAGCATCATGTCGAACTGTCTTGTCATGAAATGTTAAAGAATAATTCAACTCCAGGCAAATGCAGTGTATTCATTTCGTTTGTCATTCCAGGAAGACGGCGAGGGGCAGCCGCGCCTGTCAATCTAATTTCATCTTGTAAAGACGGGGCATGATATGCCACTCAGCCTCATAGTTTACCCTGCCCCCAACTTTAGTCAATGAAATTACCCCCTTGTTCTCCACACATCCCAATGCATAATCCTCTTGTTTCCCTGTAATAATTATTTAACACTGTCTACAGGCTGCGATTTTGCACTGAACACTTTCCCTTTCAGTGCACGGCAGTCCACGGTCTGTGGGTTCTTATACGGAAAGCACTTCACAGAGCGCTATTTAAAGTACAATTCTTCACCTTGCAGAAACAGTTATTTTGAAATAGTGCACACACACATTTCATTTTTATGACTATACTTGGTCAACCTCTGTATGATGCCCATTACAAAATCTTTGAGTGCAGTCTTTATTCTCAAGTGGGGTTGGCTACGGATAGGAGAACATTTATAAGTATGGAGGGATGTTTTGCTTTTCTTTTTTTTGATAAACTGCCACAGATCTCTAAACGAACATTTACATTCTGTTTAGAATAACTGTCAATGTAATAGTGGGTCGAATCAGACTTGCATAACTGGCTGTCATATGCTAAATAGTAATGTACAGGGTATGCAAATTAGGCTCATGGTAAGATGTAGATCCGGTAGACTCTTGGGACCAGTGGCAAAAGCAAGTGAAAAATAAATGAAGTTATTAACCGAGTGTGAGAATAACTCATTTATTTTTTCACTTGGGTCAAGTTTTCAGACAACATAATGATTTCATTTTCATCTTTATATTGCAACACTTACTGTATCCATTTGTTTCATGAAATATTTCAAGGCTAAAATACTGAGCAAAGGTTATGTCAAAGTTTCGTTTTGCCAAGGTTTGCAACATGTGAATTCTGGATGTTTCCACTATGGATGCCTTTGCGCTGCCTCTTGAGAGTTTCACAACCGTGCCCAAGTTTTGTGGCATGACTTACAGCCGCATGCTAGCACACTGATATGGCAGGGCTTAAAATTCAGCTTCAGCCCCAGGGGAGAATCTCCACTCCCCGCTCCACCTAATGTGGGAGGGAAACGCAAGTTTGTTTTGTTTTGCTGGGGATTTCCTAACAAAAAAACAAAACTGCTGACATTTCTTACTTTCCTCTAATTGTTGCACAAACTAAAATACCTTAGCTTTTATCGAGTGGTAGAGCTATGTTGAGTACATAGCTAACAAACATTTTTGCAAAAGCCAAGAATCTGGTGACTGCCAGACCCAGAAGCTCTGGGGTTTTAGGTGTTCTGTCGTGCACTGCAAGGCTTATCCTGAAGGTAAAACAAAGTTACAAACGTACGAAAGAAGCCAGCAGATAAAATCCTTGTCAGTCTATCAAGTCTGCTCAATTGTTCGGAAGTTGTTAGGTCCCACCCCCCCAAAGAAAAAATATATATAATACGAACATATGAAATTTGCCAGCAGATAAAGGCCTAGCAGTCTATCAAGTCTGCTTGAATGTGCAGCTAGCACCCCTTATTCTGCAGCTGCCCCTCCCTTCCACCCTTCCCCTTCATTAACCCTCGCGCTTGTCCTGTCCATTCCCTTTGAAGCAGTCCACTGTTCTACTGGATACCACTTCTGCAGATAACGATTCCACCCAGCCACCACCCTCTGTAAAAAGTGTCTCTCATCTCCTCCTGAACCTCCCTCCTCCAGTCTCATATCATGGCCCCTGGTGTCCTCCCTCCTTACTTTGAACAGCCCCTCTGTACCGGTCTTGTTTATTCCTTTCATGTATTTAAAGGTTTCAATCATGTCTCTCTGTCCTCCAGTGAGTACATGTTCAACTCCCTCAACCTCCTCTCGTATGATAAGTCCCCAGCCCCTTGATCATCTTTGTCGCCCCTGCACTGCACCCTCCAGTAACTTAATGTCCCTCTTCAGATACCGCACCAATACTGCACGCAGTACTCCAGGTGCAGTCAAACTAATGACCTATACAGTGGCAAATTCCTCCTCCCTCCCTCCTCGAGGATATACCCCTTGCAATACAACCCAGCATTTTGTTGGCCTTTGCAGCTGCCTTCCCTACACTGTGCCGAGTTGTTCACTGACCCTGTAATGAGCACCCCAGATCCTTCTCCTCCTCCTCTGTCTGGGCTAGCTGCACTCCCCAACTGGTAACTCCCCTGGTTCTTCATCCCAAAATGCAGCACCTTGCACTTTTTGGCATTAAACCCCAGTTGCCAGGTGTCTGACCAGGTTTCAAACTTTGCCAGATCATCCTGCAACACCTGCCATCCCCTAGGTCATCCACCACCGCTCCTACCTTGGTATCATCAGCAAACAGACCGATCTTGCTCTTGATGTCCCATGATATGTCTGCAATGAATATCCCAAACAACACTGGTCCCAACACTGAGCCCTGTGGAACACCGCTCGTCACTACCTTCGTGTGAGAGCTCCCCACCCACCACCACCTCTGTTGCCTTCCTGAAGCCTGTTTCCTACTCATCTCACCAGCTTTGCACCCGCCTCCTGTGCCTACTAACTTACTTCCTAGCCTTCTATGCGGCACCAAGTCGAATGCCTTACTGAAGTCCAGATACAGGACATCCACTGCATGGCCCCTATCCAGTTGCCTAGTTACCCAGTCATAGAACTCCACCAGGTTGGTTTGGCACGATCTGCCCCGTATGAAGCCATGCTGTCTGCTGTCCTGTAGTCCTCTGGCTTCTAGGAGGGCCACCAGCCTCTCCTTCAGGATAGTCTCCATTAGCTTACCCACGATGGATGTGAGGCTCACTGGTCTGTAGTTTCCCGGTTCATCCTTGGGGCCACTCTTATGGAGGAGCACCATGAGCCATCCTCCAGTCCTGAGGTACACACCTCGAATGTAGTGAGGCATTAAACATCTGCCGAAGGTCCTGCAAGGACCTCTGCCAGCTCCTTCAGTACCCTGGGTGGATGCCATCTGGGCCTGGCGCCTTGTCCGCCTCTCAGTGCATTCAACCTCCTAACTCTGCCCTCCATGATTTCCCATCTGTCACCCTCCCCTGCTTCTGCCATTTCTCCCTTGGGTGTCACCCTCTTCTCTTTAGTAAATACTGAGCAGAAATACTCATTTAGTGCTTCTGCCTTATTGCACCGATTCCACCCAATCCCTGCCTTCCTAATCCTTACAGCTCCTTTTCTCCCTGATGTACCTAAAAAGTTCTTCTCCCTTCTTAATGCCTTGTGCTAGCCTCAGTTCCGTGAGCTTGGCGCCCCTTACTGCCCTTGTCACCTCCTTCAATTCCATCAGTACCTCCCTGTCCTCCCTCCTGTTTTCTTGTACTCCTAAAGGCAGCTCTTTTCTCCTTACCTTTCCATGACCTCCTTGCTCAACCAGCTCGGGTTTCTTAGCCCTAGCCTTCTTGCTCTGGGCCTTGCAGCAGGTTTTGTTGCCTCCACTATCCCCAGCTTTATGAGCTCCCACCTCTGGTTAGTGTTCATACTAGACTGAATTCTGGCCAGGTACCCTTTTACCACTTCCCCCATCCTCCCATAGTCGGCCCTCCTGAAGTCCAGCACTGTTGTGCCCGATTCCACTCCTTCCTTGCACATAACCAATGTGAGCCATACTGAGCGGTGGTCACTCCCTGACAGCGGTTCCTCCACTGTAAGTTCTCTCACAAAGTCCCCATTTGACAGCACAAAGTCAAGGATATTTCCCAACCTGGTTGGTTTACTGACCATTTGCAGCAGGAAGCTGTCCTGCAAGGCATCCAGCAGTACCTGCTCCCTTCTGTTCCTGGTTGTTGGGGTACTCCAGTCCACTCCTGGCATGTTGAAGTCCCGCACAATCACCACACTACCCTTCTCGCAGGTCCTCCTGATCTGTTCTGCTAGTTCCCTGTCTAACTCTTCCGTCTGAGATGGTGGCCTATACACCACTCCCATTCTAAGAATCATATTCTTGGAATCCTGGATTTGCATCTAAAGTGACTCTGTACTACCTTCCTCCCTTACACACTTCAGTCCTTCCTTCACATATAGTGCCACACCCCCTCCTTTCCCAATCACCCTGTCCCTATGAAATAACCTGTACCCTGGTACAGACAGGTCCCAGTCGTTGTATTGGGTGGCCCATGTTTCTGTGATGGCTGCAATGTCCACCTCTCCCTCTGCCATGAGCACCTGTAACTGCAGTTTTCCTCCCAAGTCTCCTAGCATTAAGGGTAACCACCTTCCACTCCACCCCCATCCTGCCCTCCTTTCCTATAATGCTACAGCTGGGCTCAGGTAGTTGGAGTCTGCAGTTGTGGCTAGCTGGGAGTAGGACCATGTCAATGATTTTACCAAGGGATCTGTTAGCATTCTGGTCTGGGACAATACAGCATATGGCATATTGCAGCATAGCCAGGAGAGGTTAAAGTAATGAGCTATGAATGAGGCTGAAACATCCAGCAGACCTCCACAACCTCAACTTGCATAGTGTGCAACTAGACGCAAGTCACTTAACCTCACCAGTGCTCCCAGGTCACCCCTGGAAACAGGCACTTGTGCCTGGCAGACCTTACCCAGTTACAAAAAGAATAACAAACAAGGGGCTTAGCATGTGGCATATATTAAATTTTATCAACTACAACTACAACACAAGTAGTCCATGCCTGTCATCGACAGCGTGCTCATGCTCACTAGGTCACTGAGACTACAGCAGTGCACCCCCCCCACCAAAAAAGAGGTTCCCTCAACCAGCTGTGCTTCTGCAGCTTTTAAGCCCTGCCAGTAGGTTTTTAGGAGACATGGAGAGACAGAGATCTTCAGTGATGGCAGCCAGCAAGAGGTGTTTTTTGGGGAGGTTTTTTTTTTTTTTTAGCTGCAAGTCAAGAGTTTATCTGCCAACGACTGAAGTTAGCAGACATCTTCTTTCTCCTTTAAGATGTCTCCGTTGATGCCATGCTCCATTCGACCTGGTCTGCTGGCACCACCAAGTTCTATAATAAGATGCCCCAGACACGGACACTCACTTATTTCTAATGCAGGGTGTTGTTTACAGTATGCAAAGAGTCTCACTGCCGTGGACCAGAATGGTAGAAATTGCTCCAATACACATCTCGCAAACGCAAGCATTAATGGGAGAGACTGCTTGCATTCAGCCCAGGATGGTGAGACTTCAGCATACTATCAGCAGCACCCTGCATACTACTGAATACTATTCTTTGGGTGACCTGCGCTAAGGAGGCATGGGTGGGGGTCAAAACAGCATATGGTGGATCACATTTTCTGCTATCCAAAAGAATCAATGTATCACATGAAGGAAGCGCATGTGAGCGAGACTGTCCCAGATGGGGGAGGTGGGGGTTCCAGAATTTGCGATGGAGGGGCTAAAAGTAGTGCAATTCGTGCAATCCCCTCAAATTTTAAGCCCAGTACAGACACTATTTATCCTTGTTGATCACACACACACACACGACAGTATCATTCTTCTTGAGAGCAGACCAAATGTCCCTTTTACAGGCTGTATTCTTTTCTCGGCCTATGTTTACTGTTCTTGTAATATGTCATTTGCAAGTCTGTTAACTTGAGAACAGGAATGACCATCCAGTAACCAAAACAGGTTTTTCCATATCGAGTTGCTAGGAACAGGAACCAGGATATTCTGACAGTGTCAAGCCGAATGTTGAAATGCTATAGTTCAGCAGATTAAGAAGAATGTTCTCATGGGGCTCCACACCCTTGCTTCCTAGACGGCTCTCCCAGTTCTGCCCTCTGTCGTAATTATTTTTGCCTCTCTTCAGTTTGACGGATTTGTACTTTATAAGAAAAAAAAAGGTACACTGAGCTGTGACAGCTTGTTTCCAGTTACATCACAGGGGTTACATTACACGGACCCCTTCTGTTTCAGTGTGCTCAAGATCACGCACAGTGCTACACCCCATGTATGCGTGCTAATTTCACATTCTCTCCATCTGGTTTTTAGTGATACCTTTGTCCACAGTTTATGCATTTTTCTATTAGAGATGACAATTACCAATATAATAACACATCACAATATTTCATACCTGCCAATAATTTATCATTGTGGAAAACAACACCACAGTTATCGTGCAGCATGATATACATGATAAATCACCTTGACTTTCCTATCTCAGCTGCTCTAGCAATGTGACTCCTTCCAGATGTGTAAGATTGCAGACTTCCCATCCCCAATTAGTTTTTCTTTTTTTTCTATTAATATATTATTTCCAACCCCTCACACACAGCCTATCTTTGTGGGGGCTAATTCCAAGCACCTAAAACCACCATCTCTACTGCTTACCTCTGCCTCGGACTTCTCCACCCTCCAAAAACTGGCTGTTGTTATGTCTGTTCTCCATCTGGCACTCCCTCATGGAGAAAGAGGTGGTGATGGCAGGGCACCTGGGAGTGCCCAAAGCCATCCTCGGTGTGCTGGTTTTATTTTTTTTTTTTTTTTAATCCTGGCTTATTAGTTTCTCCCACCTCTAGGACACAAACCTGGGTACAGGTGTAAACACGAACAGTGTACCACAGGCATCCTTCCCAGCACAGAAGCCTATGCTGCACCGGCACCTGTGGTCACCCAAATGGATATACTGCAGCAGGCTTGGGAACCCACCTTTCCCAGAGGAGCCCCCAAGGATGCTTCTCCCTCTCCCTTTCCCAGAGGAGCCCCCAAGTATGCTTTTCCCTCTCCCTGTCCAGTCCTTGAGACTCCAAGTTTGGGACTTGAACCTGTGTCACGTGTGTGTGTATGCCTACGCATACACAAGAAGATGAATGCACACCATGGTAGGATACATTTACACAGAACAACACATTTTATTTTACCTGACTGCATTTTTTTTTTTATTCTAGGATTACAAGTACATTTGAGCCAAGGCTCTTTTACAAAGGTTCCACGTCAGAAATAAACAAGGAAGCAACAGTGAAATAACAGTAAACAATTCATGTACAACAGTGCTATTGAAAGGGATCAATTATAGGAAGAGTAAGGTGTAGAGGAGGAGAAGGAGAAGTGCAGTTAGTTAACAGATGCAGCTATAGTAAATGAGAACACAGCTGGGACGATGTGCCCACAAGGAATGGTAGGGTCAGGCTTCTAGGGGTGGCAGAATGAAGATGCAGCTGGAGGCATTTGTCAAAAATAAATGGGAAGGAGTGATAGAAGAGAAAAAGGGGCAGGGGGGGGGAAATAAGTGCTAGGGGCAAGGAGAGACTAATGATGTGGTATGAAGACCTGAGATTTGAAGTGGCGCCTCAGGAGCTGGGAGGAGGGGGACTGGTGGGCCTGGGGTTAAGCAGTATATAAGTTAGAATTAAAGCTGTGTAGGTCCTCATCTAGGAGAGGCAGTCACAGGAGCTAGAGGCAATGAGATGGGCCCAGAGCCTGGTTTTTAACAGACCTAGTGTTGAGGCAGAGGAGATGGTGTGGCTGAGACCATTCATCCACAGAGGAGCCCTACAGGCAAAGGAGCGTTGGCCCTGCGTAGTTAGACAGCGAGGAACTTGTAGAATCTGGGTTCTTGAGCTCCTGGTGTTCTGTCGGTTAGTGTTTTGATGTAACAAGGCAGTAACACCGGAGGGGGGGGGTGAGGCCAAGGTTGATTTTTCCCACCATAGCACATGTGAGAAACTTTATACGGTTGGAGAGTTGGAGCCATCCGGATTGTTCATAAAGGGCACAAGTGTGGGTGAAGCGGTAGGCACCAGTTGTGAGTCGGCATGCTTTGTTATGCAGTTATATCGGCCAGAGAGCGCACGCCATGGCAGAGCCATAAACAATGAGGTCATAATCATTACCAACACCACAGAGCTCTGGATGGCAATCTTCAGGACCTCTGAGGTGAGGTGCTGCCTGTGCTTGTAGAGTAATCCAAGGCGCCTGTTGGCAGCTTTAGCCACGCTTATCAACGTGAGCTGTATAGGAGAGATTGGGGTCAAGCAGAATCCCTAGGAATTTGAAAGAGTAAACTTGTTCGATTACAGTCCCCTGCTTGGTGGAGATGGCAAGGAGGTGTTGCTTGTAACAGTTATGTGAACTACAGAATAGCAATGACTTGGTTTTCTGTGATTGAGGACTAGTTTATGATTGGAGAACCACGCTTTCAACGGCACTTAATCAGAGTTGGAGGCTGTGTTGTAGTGGTGAAAGGTCCTTGTGCATAGAAAAGACAACAGCATAATCCGTCGCATACAGGATGATTTGTTTGAGCAGGATTGTGGTAAGGAGTTTAAAAGTGGCTGAAAAGGAGAGGGCCAGTATGGACACCTGAGGTACTCCGGAGCAGACAGGCAAGGTGTCTGAGATAGCACTGGCAATTTTTACTCTGAGAGCGGTTGTCAAGGTAGCTTCTGAACCAGCGGGCTGAGTCCGGTGCGAGGCCAGCAAGGAATAGTTGGTCATACAGCAGCCGATGAAGGACCGTGTCAAATGCCTTAGAGAGGTCAATTAAGACAGCCCCAGTAAGAAGTCCTTTATCAAGGGAACTATGCACTGCACCAGTAAATTCAAGCACGGCAGTGGTGGTGGTACTATGCCCTTTTCTAAAACCGTGCTGTTGTGTGCACAGAATATTATATTTGTCCAAATAATCAGTGAGCTGGTCTGCAACAATACGCTCTAGAGCCTTGGATAGTGGTGGCAATATGGAGATTGGGCGGTAGTTAGAGTGGCAGGTCTTATCCCCAGTTTTGTGGACCGGGGTCACAGGGCAGTTTTCCATTTAAGGGAATGTACTGTGTGAGAAAGAGAGGTTAAAATTTTAGTTAGGGGACTGAGGACCTCATCAAGTGTAAGTGATAGCAGCTTAAGGTCCAGGGTGTGTCTGCTGATTCTGGAAGTGGAAATGGCTGAAGAAATGTGGTAGCAAGCTTCATTCATCTTAATCTCCTGAAGTAAAAATGAGGTGGGTTGACAGAGTGCAGGTGGTTAGAGGTGGACTGACTGTGAAGAAATCAGGTGGTAGAACAGTACTCAGGTCAGTAAAAAGCCGTGTTAAAGGTATTTGCAATGACCAAGGGTAGTGGACCCTTCAACAATTAACATGGCCGGAGGGAACTTTGTTTCCCAGTAATGTCCTTGATATTGTCCCAGAAAGCACGACCATTTCACCAGGTGTTGGTGAGGATGTCCTTATAATATGAGCTTTTCGTGAAACGAATGGATTTTGTGCAGGCATTATGGGCATGTTTGTATTTTTACAAGTCAGATTGTTTGCCTATGGCTTTAGCCACTGCCCACAGGTGGTCCCTAGATTTCAGCTGGGAAAGGAGCTCCCCAATTATCCAAGGGTTACAGAGGGCTTTTGTTTTCCATTTTTTGAAGGAGCAAAGAGGTCACAGGCCTTAGTGAAGGTGGTGATGAAGTAGCAGAGGGCTAGGTTAACATCCGTCACCTTGTAGATGGGCAGCCAGTCTTGCAAGGATAGGCACTGTTCGAGATGCGTAGCTGACCATGGAGGATGACTCTGCTGGTAATGATCATAGGAGGGTGGCTTTAGAAATTTACAGACAATTTATATATAACTGGGGAGTGGTCACTGAGAGTGTCTGGGAGAATGGAGGTACGAGATCCTGGTAAGATGACTGGTGAGAACCCAGTCCAGCAGGGTACTGATGCCAGTTTTGTAATTTATCCAAGTTGGTGTGGTGACCAATTGTGAGAGGTTGGCAGCTGCAAGGGGATCCTTGTGAGTGTAGACATCAGATGCGAGCCAGTTTATATTGAAATCACCAAGCAGAATGTGTTCAGAGCCAGGAGGTTGGGAGCTGATGAAGTTAAGAACTTCTTTGATGCCAAGATCTTGATCTTGAGGTGGAATATAAACAGAGACAATGGTGAGGACTTTTTGATTGGGATCTAGAAGAATTTTAATGGGTAGAAGCTGGGCCGAGGAGGCAGGGACTGGGGTTGGAACAAGGTGCCCCAGGAGATTATCCTTAATGTAGATGGCACAGCCCCCTCCCCTTTTGGAGTCACGGTGCAGTCTGAAAACATTGTAGCCCTGTAAGGTAATTGCCAGATTAGGAACTTCTGGTGTCAGCCATATTTCAACTACAGCAAGGATGTCAGGATTATGTTGGTTGATAAAGGCTTGGAGTGTATCAAGCTTTGGTAACAGGCTGTAGATGTTAATGGTTGCGATGGTGAGGGCTCCTCCCTTTTTCAGAAGGCTTGAACAGCCCGGGTCAGGGTTTGGATGGACGTTGCCCGAGATCATGAGGAGAAGTAGGAGAAGCTTCATTGAACAGAGTCCAGTAGTGATAATTTGCATTTCCTTTTAGCGTATGGGTAGTAGGTAGAGCCCATATGACAGCCCCGATGATATGCAATGTGGTACAGTAGGGATAGGCTGGCATTAAGACCAATCTTAGTGGTGTTAGGAAGCAGCAAGATATTTCCAGGTGGAGGCCCAAGGGGAGGACTGGTCGAGAAGTGGAGCGCTCCCAAGGTACTACTGGTATTAAGTAGATAGGGGGTATGGGGTGGGGGTAGGGGCCTGGGAGAGGGAAACAAGGAGGAAGAGAAGGGAAGGAGCAGGTGGGGAGGGAACTCATAGCTGGTGTAGCTAAAGAAAAGAAAAAAAAAAACAGGCAGGGAGAGGTAGTGAAGAGAGAAAATTTCGGCAAAATAGGAATTAGTAGGGAAGCAGTACAAGGAATGTATATAGCAAGTAAAGCAAATGTGACTTTAAGCGGGTAGACTATTTTAAATGAAATAAGATCTCTCTAGTGGCAGATCTATATAACCTGCTAATGGAAAACTAGCCACTTAAAAAAAAAAAACAACACACAAAAACACAGAACAGTCATTTTAAGTATAAGGCGCAATTGTTGCATCAGGAAGACTTAGCCAGGGGAAAAGCCACTCGAGATGCAGCAACAGAGGGCAGTGTCCAATCTGGATGGCCTGGAACGTGCAAAACTGAACGTGACGGCTGAGCACAGCCACTAGTAAAATAAATGTGAATCTTATAGTATACATCGGATATTCTAGAAGGTGACTTACAATACATGACTGTTATTCAGTGTGAACTGCTAATGTCATTACTTCTTTGCACTCATGGTAAAGGAACAATGACAGCAACATTCTGCGCTGAATAACAATCATATAGAAACACAGAATCTGACGGCAGATGAGAGCCGCTTGGGCCCACTCAGTCTACCCAATTTTTTTTTCTACCTTCATTTTTGCTGCAGACTCATTTGATCTATAGCGCTGTCTCTCCCCACCCCCTTCTTACCCAAACAATTCCCTTGTGCCTATTCCATGCATTTTTTAACCCCACCACTGTCTTCACCCCCTCTACCTCCACTGGAAGACTGTTCCAGCAATCCACCATTCTTTCTGTGAAGAAGTATTTCCTCGCATCTTTCCTAAATCTACACCCCTCCAGTTACACACCATGTTCCCTTGTTCTTGAGCACCTTTTCTTCCGAAAAATACCTCCCTCCTGTATCGCATTCACCTCCTTTAGGTATTTAAACGTCTCTGTCATATCACCCCATCCCTCCTCTCTTCCAGTGTGTATATATTCAGGTCCTTAAGTCTCTCCTCACAGGGTTTCCAATGCAGACCCTACACCATTTTAGTTGCCCCCCTCTGAATTACCTCTACTCTATGTCCTTCCTGAGATGTGGTCTTCCGGAACTGGACACAGTACTCAAGGTGATGTCTTACCAGCAATCTATAAAGGGGCAACCCCACCGCCCCTCTTTCTGCTGGCGATACCCTTCCTATGCACCTCAGCATCCCAATAGCCTCCCGACTGCCTTGTTGCACTGCCTGACCACCTTCAGGTCATCCGATATGATTACTCCTGGGTCCCTTTCCTGCTTGGTCACTGTCAGTATCACTCCACCCATTGTGTACTCTGCCCCTGGGTTTCTGTGGCCCAAGTGCATTCTTTTGCACTTTTCTGCATTGAAGCCCAGATGCCATACCTTTGACCACTCCTTCAGTTTTTTTCCAGATCTCTGCCCGTCCCCCCCCCCGGAGTGTCCACCCTGTTGCAGATCTTGGTGTCACCCGCAAAGAGGCAGACCTTCCCTTCCAGCTCCTCTACTATGTCACTAATAAAGACCTTAAAGAGGACAGATTCCAGCACTGAACCCTGAGGTACCCCGCTGGTCACCCTCCCTTCCTTGGGTCGAACTCTGTTTACCACTACCCTATCTCCTGTTAACTAATCAGTTTCGCCAGGTTATCACCTTGTTGCCTACACTCAAGTTACTTCATAGACTATTCCATGTTAATTATATATTCATTAAAAAAAAACAAAACTCTTAATGCATTAGATACGGTTGATTTCACAACCAAAAAGTCTGAAATTCAATGTTAGGGTTACCAACCCAACCACCCCACCCCACCCCCACACACACCAACAGGCGTCGGTGTGTCCTTGGGGGTCATCGGGCCAATCCTCACCCCAGGGAGAGAAATCACTTTGTTGTTCTCTTTTCCTCTACTTTAGACTGCCCATGACCCAGACCAATAAGGTCTTCTACAGGGTGGCTGGCCATTCTCCTGGGCTGAGGTACAGATATGGCAAACCGATGAGTCCAAATGAGGACAAACACGTGTCTGTGTCCGTTGTTCTCAGCTTTGCAGATTGTACTGTGATGCCTTCTGGCACCATACAATTCTGCTTAAAGTTGAGCCAGTCCAATTAATTCATGGAATCTGCTATATGCCCCATGATGTTTTGCATTACTGGGTATGTGCAATTGTGTTTTCTTAAAATTTGGCTGTATGGCTAATATCCTTCGATAACCTTGCCCCAGTTCATTTACTCTGGGTTCTTTTGTTGTTCATATTCACACACACACACACACACACACACACACACACACACACAGGATGCTGGCCAGCTGGCTAAGGTTGAACCGGATAAGACTGAGGTGTTGGTGGTGGATTCGGGTCGTGGATAGAGATGGTGGGGGAAGATCTCAAAGATCCTCTCAAAGGCTCTTGAACGATAGTGGCAGACCAGCTAAAGACTACCTGCAGAAATATAACATCTTCTGTGCCCAGCAACATGGATACAGACAAGGGCATAGCACATCGACAGCCCTACTCGAATTCCAGGAGCAATCCATAAGGCCTATGGACAAAGGACTTTAATTGGAGCCGTGTACATCGATCTAACGAAGGCATCTGACACAGTACATCATGGTCTACTCATCAGTCAACTACAGTCTCTTGGGCTTCCCAGGGTTCTGTGCCTGGATAAAAGTTACCTCGCCCAGCACTCTTAAGTTGTAAAATAGCAGGAGTTCTCTCAGAACCTAAGCCTGTCCTCTCAGGAGTTCCGTGAGGGATCCATCTTAGGCCCTCTCTCAGCCTTTTTCTAAACTCCTTCCTAAATCCTGCCCAGAGCAAATTATCCTCTATGCCGGCGATGCTGTGATTCTATCTCTCTCATAAAGATCCAAACCCCTTATGCCTCAGCCTCCAGCACGCATTTGCCGGGTGTCGAGACGTGGTTTGCTGAACATAAGCTGGTCCTAAACCACAAAAAAACAAAATCCATACTCTTCTCAAGCCCGCAAAACAAGAAAAGGCAAGTACCACTCACTATCAACACATCCCTGGGAATCACCCTTGAACAGGTGGCTATTTTCAAAAATCTTGGAATCACCTTTGATCAAGGCCTAACCTTTGCAACCCATATCGATAGTACAGCCAAAACTATTAATCAGCGGGTTGGGATACTGTACCAGAACAGACAACTCCTCACCCTACCAGCACTGAAGCTGGCTATTCAATCCTCAATCATCTCAATCATTGACTATGGCTTAATTGTCTATGGGTCTGCCTCTACTAGCGCACTTAAATGTATTACAACCTCCCTTAACAAGGCCTGTCAGCTGCTTACTGGCGCTCATAGATGTACTCACACTTGCAAGCTCTATGCTGAAACTGGGTGGTTACAACTCTCAAACCGCTTAAAGTACCTCACCTGCCTTATGGCTAAAAAATCCATCATGGGCCTCACTCCACCTTGCATTCAAGACCTGTTATGCCAGAACACAAGTGTCCGACCCACCAGAAGATCAGAAAATCAGCCTCTTCAGGTCCCCCGTTGCCGGACTACCCAGGGTCAAAGATCATTTGCCTATCATGCCCCCTACTGGCTTAATGCCCTTAGCACCTCTATTACCTCCTCTACCTCTTTAGGTGCATTTAAATCTAGCCTATTCTCTCACCTTGTCACCTCAAACTCCTGTGACTGCCTTTTATTTATTTGCTTTTGTTGACCGGGTAGGTACACTAGACATAGAAATGCCTATTTTCAGGTATGACCCGGGAGGATACAAGTGAAGTACAAGACAACAACATCGGTGTGACGCAGCACACATAAACAAATACAGTAAAGAGTTAGCCAGGAGAGTAAAGAACATCTCAGACATTAATGGCCAATCACAGTAGGTAAAGTAGTAAAGAACATCTCAGACATTAATGGTCAATCACAGTAGGTAGTCAAAGACATGTATAGCAAGATCAATTGCAAAGAAATGGGATAAGTGCAACAACAGGTTAAGAGATTCATGTAAGTCGTAACATAAAATAGTGAGCAGAAAACGCAAGGATAGCAGATCCAAGATACAACAGTGTCAGGTGGGGGGGGACGAGAAGAGGGTAGTTTAGGGTGTAGAGCAGGTAGGTTGGGAGTAGAAAAGGGGATGCAGAGCAGGGGATGGGTTTATGGTGGCTGGAAACAGGTACAGGGACTTACTGTGAGTAGGTGTTGGCGGTGGAGCTTCCTAAAGCCAGTATGTGTAGGAGCAAGACGAATTTCTTGAGGGATAGTGTTCCAATATTTAGGGGCAGCATGGGAGAAAGCTCAGGTGCCCATTGTGGTCCTACATCTAGGGACGTACAGAGGTGTCTGGTCAACTGAGCGGAGACCATAGGAGGGGGTTTGAGGGTGTAGCAGCAACTGAGAGATTGAGGAAGACCTGCTCTTACAGTTCCATCAATTAAGGCGCCATAAGATAGGAGGCGATGGGCCACTGGACTAGGCTATTCTAGGTCCGACATAGAGCAGACATGATGTTTGAGCCGAGGAGAGGCAGAAGCATATCGGCAAATGTTATTATACGTTGTGTCCCATGTATGGAGGGAGGTCTTGTTGCACCCAGATAGATGACAGAGCCATAAGCCAAGGATGGAGAAGAAGGTTCTGTGCTACGGCATGCCTGGCTGGATGGGGTAAGGCGTATAGTACGGTAGGCACCTCCCAATCTTGGCACTGACTGATTTACATGTTGTAGTGATGTGGAGATCAAAGTCCAAGGATTCATCAAGAAGAATACCAAGGTATCTAAAGGATGTGGTGTTGACTACCAGGGATTTGTTGGAACAGGATATATTGAATGAGTTCCTATTTACTTTTAGTTTAGCAGGAGAGCCAAAGAGCATTGCCCAAGTTTTCGTTTCATTGAGAACAAGACGGTTAGCAGAGAGCCAGGATTGTATGTTTTGGAACTCTAGAGAGAGAGAGAGAGTGTTATTTATTGCTGGCACTTTGGCAGAGTACAAGGTCGTCTGCATAGAGCAAGGTACAGCAAGTAGACACTCGTAGTGGGAGGTCATTTATGAAGATCGAGAAGAGCAGTGGGCAAGTATAGATCCCTGGGACACCAGTATGTATGGATGATATGGATGACAGGTCTGACAGTGCTGAGTTAAAAGCAACAGCCTGCTGTCGATTTGATAGATAACTACGGAACCAGTTCACAGAGTCAGTAGAAAAGCCAAGGGAGGTAAGCTTTGAAAGGAGAAGGGTGTGATCAACAAGGTCAAAAGCCTTGGTAAGATCAATGAAAGCGTGCCTGTCAGGAGACCGAGTCCATGGCTGTGTAAATATCATTGGTAAGTTTCAGAAGGGCAGTAGAAGCACTGTGGCTCTTAGAACCCATGCTGGGAGCCGGAGAGGAGGTTGTGTTTCTGGAGATACTCTATGGTTTGCCTTGCAACTAGTTTTTCGAGGATTTTACTGGAGCGAGGGAGGATGGCAATAGGCCGATAATTGGCCATCACTTTGGGATCCCTTTCTTCAGGATTGGTGTTATCCTAGCTATCTTCCAAACATCAGGACTACCCTGACATAGCGACATGTTGAAATATTTTGCTAAGGGGAGGCTATGAGGGAGGCAGCGGCTTTCAGAAGCCTAGGTTCAAGACTATCAGCAGCAGGGCTGGTGTTGTCAGGGATTGTCAACAGTTGCTTAAGGACTTCAGATTTAGTGACGGCCCGGAACCTGAAGAGTGGATGGGGGAGTATCGGAGCCTTAGCCATAGAAGAGGATACCAGGTGGCTAGAGGGGAAGGAGGCTAAGTAGTATGACAGATCCGAGAAATGATGGTTGAAAGAGTTGGCAATGGTCACAGGGTTGTTACAATGTATGCCATTCAGTAGCATATCATTTGAGGTAGACTGTTTAGCATGACAAGGAGAGATTTGATGACAGACCAGAATTTTCATGAGTCTCTCCAGCATTGATTAGTGAGTCTTTACTGAAAGAGCTTTTGCTAGACGGTGTTTCTTTACAGGAGTTTCTCAAAGCCCTGTAGTGATTATATCTGCCTGTAGTCCTGAGGCCTTATAACAACGCCAGCATTTGTCCCTGTTAGAGGTTGAGCAAGGAAATCTTTGGTTAGCCACTTAGTTTGTGTACCCCTGATACGACGAGTGACACGAGGCGTGTGAAGGTCCCGAGATCCAGCAAATTTAACTAGAAAATAGTCTAGGGCGGCTTGTGCGTTAAGAGAGGAGAAAATAGTGACCAATCAATGAGTGAGAGATCATGCAGGAACTGAGTCTGATTAAAGTTAGCCATGTTACAAAAAGTGATTAATTTTGGAGGGGGGGATGATTGTCTGGCAGCGTGCCAGGTACAAAAAACTGGGGAGTGATCACTAATTGAGTCTGCAAAGGTACCAGCTGAGACAATGTGATCAAGACGGTTAGTGAGGGCCCAGTCAATTAGGGAGCTAGATCGGGTGGGTGGGGTCATTGATCAGTTGATGGAGGTCATAGTCTTGTACAATGGTGTGGAGGTATTGGCAGGTTTTACCTAACCAATTTAGATTAAGGTCACCAAGGATGAGGACTTATTACGTCCAATGGCTAGGCTCACCTGGGAGAGGAGTTTGACTAAACCTTGGGTACCACCCCTAGGAGGATTGTAGGCACATACAATGTAGCTCACTTTGATCCAAGTTGAGAGTAGCATGAATAGCTTCACAGTATGAGAGAGTGAAGGCGCTATTCCAGTGTAGAGAGAGGTAGGGTTTATATAGGATTGCGACCCCACCCCCACGATTAGATGAGGACCTGTCTTGTCGTATCATTTTGTAGGTAGGCAGGCGGCCTAGATGATCAGGGGTGGAGGGCTTTAGCCAGGTCTCAGTCAAGCAAAGAATATCCGGATTGTATTGGGTGACCCAGGCCTCAAGTTCCGTAATATTGTGGGGAAGGCTTCTGATATTCATATGAACAATGCGCAGGTCCTTGGCATTATTCCAGTACGCGTCAGAGTTTAGGACATTACATCCAGGTCCTGGATTCAGCTCAATATCACCAGCTAATAGTAGAGCCAAAAGGAGCCAGTACCATAGTTTACGGGGAGAAAAAGTGGTCAGTAAGGGTTCTATATACCGAGAGCGATTTTGCAGTGAATAGATGGCATGGTAAAGGATCCAATTCCGGACAAAAAGTGGTGAGGTGGCTAATGGCATATTATCCAGGATAAGCATATTTGAGAAAGTGTAGTCATTGGGGTGATGGTAGTGACCATTTCGGAGGGAGGGCTACTAACCAACGGGATCCACATAATGGTAGCCAGAATTGAGGCTGTAGTAGAACACCCAGGTCAAATGCCCAGGGTTTTAAATGCAGGGGGGACATTTTATGTAGGTATGTTGGAGTGGGCAGGAATGGCCAGTGAAACTAAAGATTTTGAGCAGAGCCCACCAAAAACAGGCAGGAAAATATTAAAAGACAGGAGA
Organism: Neoceratodus forsteri; assembly: GCA_016271365.2. Classification (NCBI taxonomy): domain Eukaryota; kingdom Metazoa; phylum Chordata; order Ceratodontiformes; family Ceratodontidae; genus Neoceratodus; species Neoceratodus forsteri. The sequence continues at coordinate 763,273,943 of CM057453.1, forward strand.
GATGAGCAGGGTTTGATAGGACTGTAGATGCCCTCTAGTGGTTCAAAGATATAAAGTGCGAATGGAAAAGTAGGTAGATAGTAAAAATTACACTCTCACTGGGCGTGGCTTTAGAATGCTTAGACTATAAAAGTAATGCCGGACAAGGGTGGGGGTGGTGGGAGGGTGGGAGCAGCCCGTGGCGGCTGCGGGCAGTCTGTGGATGAAAAAGGCGTCCCTTCTACAGTCCCAAAGCCAGGCGGTAAGCTACACTTCTCCCAGCTGGGCAGCCTGAGCTTGTGAGCAGCCCCAACTGGAGACCTCGATGTGCTGCTAGGGAGACAGTCGCCCGAAAACTCCTGGTACCGCAGCCCGTAATTGTCCAGGCGGAGAAAAATCCCCCCGCGGTAGCAGTCCCAGAAAAAGCGCCAAGATTTGAAACGCCTCAACGCAACCACTAACCACTGCGTTGCCTACTAGTGCTCCGCCAGCAGAGACGAAAGAATTACCTTTCAAAATCCTGGATGCAGAGACGAAAACGGCTGCAGCGTGCTCCAGGGCAGGGTGCCCTTCGGGGGCAGGGGCTAGGAGAAAGGAAAATCAAGAGGTTAAATAAGGTCAGACTCTGCCGGGGTCAGCAGTAATTGGAGAGGGTAATTAGAGAAGGGGGCAGAGGCGTAGGTGAGTGTGCGAGTAGGGGGCCGGGGAGAGAGAGAAGAGCAACAGGGAAAAGAATCGGAGGGAGAGGCAATACTTTTGTAAATCAGTTTTAAGCAAGCAAAATAAGCAAGGTTTTAAGCAAGCAAGATAAACTCCTGAAATAGTCTAATAAAAACAGTAGCCTTTGCAGTACAGTTCAAAACTAAGGAGCTACAGTTGGTTTGAAATGAACACAGGCTAAGGTTAATAAAGAATATAATAGCCCTCAATCCCAAATAGTTCCTCTATGAGGTTTTGTAGGCAGAAATATAGGGCTTAGATGAAGACATTAACAGTTACATTTCCTAAAACAGCTTTGTAAAAATAGTCTTTTTATTTTCTGTGCTGCCCCGAACACGAGGCAGTCCGCGGATGAAAAAGGCGTCCCTTCTACAGTCCCGAAAGCCAGGCGGTAAGCTACACTTCCCCAGCTGGGCAGCCTGAGCTTGTGAGCAGCCCCGACTGGAGACCTCGATGTGCTGCTAGGGAGATAGTCGCCCGAAAACTCCTGGTACCGCAGCCGTAATTGTCCAGGCGGAGAAAAATCCCGCAGTAGCAGTCCCAGAAAAGGTGCCAAGATTTGAAACGCCTCAACGCAACCACTAACCACTGCGTTGCCTACAAGTGCTCCGCCAGCAGAGACGAAAGAATTACCTTTCAAAATCCTGGATGCAGAGACGAAAACGGCTGCAGCGTGCTCCAGGGCAGGGTGCCCTTCGGGGGCAGGGGCTTTCAAAATCCTGGATGCAGAGACAAAAACGGCTGCAGCGTGCTCCAGGGCAGGGCGCCCTTCAGGGGCAGGGGCTTTCAAAATCCTCGATGCAGAGATGAAAACGGCTGCAGCGTGCTCCAGGCAGGGGTGCCAGCCCGGGGCAGGGGCTTTCAAAATCCTGGATGCAGAGATCGAAAACAGCTGCAGCGTGCTCCAGGGCAGGGTATCCCTTCGGGCAGGGGCTTTCAAAAATCCTGGATGAGACGAAACGGCTGCAGTTATGTAACCTCAAGCCAATTACACGATTCACCAAATCACTGCCTTGATTAAATCCTACCTATTTCAATTCTCCACCCTGCCCATTTTACCTGACAAAGGCCTGGTAGAGGATCCTTTTCTCCAACTATGGTCTGCTCCTCCCTCCTTTTCTCTCACATGCTCTATCTATCACACTTCCCTAACCCATCTTTCCCCTCCTCATTTGTTTTCTTATTGATGAAAAGTGTTCATTTCGTAATTATCTGTCCTTGCACAAATGTCTGATACTTGACTGTTCATGTCTCTTTTTATTCCACAATGTACTTTATTGTGCCACTCATTGTAAACTTTTTGCTTGTACCTAATTTGACGCGGAACCTTTGTAAAAGAGCCTTGGCTCAAAGATATTAATTCCTAGAATACAATAAACAAAAAAGATCTGTCTCTGGGTTTCAGCTTGGAGGTAACCAGTTTATGCCCTCTGTTCAGGTGCGGAATCTGGGGGTGATTTTTGACGAGGGGCTGACACTGCATACACAGGTGTCAGCAGTAGTCAAGTCCTCTTTTTACCATCTGAGGAATATCGCCCTTATTAAGCACCTTGTTCAGTCTTGCAACCTTCCAATATTGATCCACGCCTTTGTGACCTTGCGCCTTGACTACTGTAACTCCCTCTACCTAGGGCTTCCGGGGGTTGATATCCGCCGCTTGCAGCTGGTGCAGAATGCTGCGGCCAGGCTGCTGACAGGGGTTTCCTGGGCCAGTCATATCACCCCTGTGCTTCGCGAACTGTACTGGCTGCCTGTTCAGTGGCAGATTTCCTTCAAGGTCACTTTATTGACCTATAAGGCCCTACATGGACAGGGTCCTGGCTATCTGCAAGAGTTCGTTTCCTTACTGACCCCTTTGACCTCTCCGCTCAGCTGAGGGATTGCTAGAGGTTCCCAGGGTTAGACTGAAAACTGCTGGTGCTAGAGCATTTATGGGACAATCAAGCAACTGAAGCAACACAAGCAGCTCACCTGAGTAGCTGAGGGCAGATCTCAGCCCTGATAACTTTTGAGGTAAAGAGACCTCTTCTCTTCGTCTGGACGCCTGCAGAGGGGTGCTACCTGATGAACACTTATATTTTATGAACTTTGTTCCCTGTTCACCACTGGGTGGGCTTGTTATTTGCTTCTCTTTGTGCTACTAAGGCTGAAGTGTAAAGCTAGGGACTCACTGGTTTCCCTAGAGTTGCCTTGCTGATTACACCTTAAAGCCAGATATACCAAGCAGCTAATATAGATCAGACTTGTTTAATATGGTGGTATTTGGAGCTAATTGCTGATTACACCTCAAAGCCAAATATAGAGCAGACTTGTTTAATATGGTGGTATTGGAGCTCATTGTGCTTGTAACTGAAGGCATTAGGTTACCTGGGTCCTAGTGTGACCTCATTTTGGAATAGCCCTGTTTGCTTAGAGTGGAGCTCCTTTGTGTAAGTCTCAACATATTCTCCCGCTGCATAGTAATGAGAGGCTGTGTTTTCTCCACTACATAGGCAGCCCCCCAAGCTAGGCACTCGGGACAATCAAGCAACTGAAGCAACACAAGCAGCTCACCTGAGTAGCTGAGGAAGCCGAATCTCCAGCCTGATAACTTTCGAGGTAAAGAGAGCCTCTTCTCTTCGTCTGGAGCGCCTGCAGAGGTGCTAGCCTTAGCCTGAGCTGTAAATTTAAGGATCCACCCCGTGACATCACGTCCGTGACATCACGTCCTGTTGCCCAGAACCTATCTCCCACTTTCCCATTTGCAGGTTATACCTGCTGGCCACTAGAGGGACCTATGCTCCCTCACTGCTTCCTACCTCACCTGTACAGCACTACTTCCCTGGGATCTTGCTCACACAATGTATTGTCCTGCCTCATGCTCTGCCTGTGCCTATCCCCACTAGCAGTGCACTTACCCACTTACCCATCTGCTAGTCCGCACTGTGCCCTGGCACCCCTCCCTCCCCTTGCTCCTGAACCTGCTCTCCTGCCCCTTGGGACCTCTGTGTGTCCCCGTCCTCCCTGCCCTCCCCCTAGCTTTCTCTTCACCTCAGGCACATCTGGGTGTCTTCTTATTCTTGCTTTCCCTTCCTGTACCTCCCTGCCCACCCCCTGCTCCCTTAGCCTCCCCTCCCCCATGTCAATCGAGGAAAACCTCTCACCATCTCCCCAGCCAGGGTGGTGTTAATATGCTACTACTCCTGTCGGGGAACATCATCCAAACCCTCGCCTGTTCCCAGGAGCTCCTAACCTCGCACTACAGGCCCATGCATGGTCTCCATGAATATCTGTAGCCTTCTAAAAAGTTTGACTCACTACAATGTCTGGTCACATCAATTAACCCTGATGTCATCACCCTGGTTGAGACTTGGCTGTGAAATCCTCCCCTGACTCCCTAGTCTCCTTCCTGGTTTCACCCTTTCGGTCCGACCGTGTTGGGAGGACAGAGGCCGGCTGCGCTATTTATGTCAAGGAATCTCTCCCGTCACTAGCCCCGCCCGCTCCCATCCTTGACTCCAGGGCCCAGGCGCTACGCTGAAACTAACCCTGACCCTTTAAAGGGACCCCTTTATCTGACTACTGCTAATGCCCCCAGGGACCAAACGCAGGCCATTGCCTCTCTTACAGAATACCTTACCTCTCTACCTCCTTCCGCTGATCAAATTCTGGTGGGTGACTTAAATGTCAACTGGCTCTGCCCCTCCTCCTCCTCTACCCGAGATTCCTTTTCTGCAATAGACCTAACACAACTAGTTACCCACCCTACCAGGACTAACCCCAAGAGAGGCTCCAGTACCCTGCTTGATGTGGTACTCACCAACCACCCTAATCGGATCCCCAATGTACAAGTCCTCCCAGACTCTCTCAGTGATCACTCCCCATTCTATTCCACTGGTCATCCTCAGTCCCCAAACCCATAGCACAGTCCACATGCGGCGGCGTCTAATACCTGGTGGACTGATAAACGAAAGGAACTTCTGTCCCAAATTGACTGGTCTCCCTATACAGGCAACTCCTGACATCGACACAGCTCTCCTCTCTTTACCCAAACTTTAATAATGCCTGTGATATCTTTTGCCCCAATGTTGGCCCGCTGTTTCAAAAGGCAGAATGCCCCTGGTAACCCCAGCTTTATCCACTAGCTCAAACATAGGGACAACCTATGGCACCGTGTCACTGAGACTGGCTGCCCAATGACAGGCGGTTATATGCTGTCACCAAACAAGTGCACTCCAGGCCATCAGAAAGGCCAAGTCTGAGCACTATCGGTCCTCACTCACTGCCTCATGGGGAACCCAGAACCTTCTGGGATAACATTAAACAGTTAAATGGGACTGCACACCCCTCCCACCCAGATCAACATTAATGGTGTGATCTCCTCAGACCCAGCCTCATAGCCAACCACCGCAACACCTCATTCACTGACCTTAGCCCTATCCTCCCTACAAATTTTTTGACCCTCCTCCCCAGCACCTGCCGTAAATCTTTCTCGCCCTTATTTTCTCCTCCGCCATGTTTCTGCTCAAGAACTTAGGCCGCACCTTGTCACTGCCCTCAAGAGTAATAGTACAGGCAGTGACACCCTGGATCCGTGTATCCTACAGCTGGTCTTAGACACAGTCCTTACCCCGATCACATGCTTCATCAACCACTCTCTTTGCCTGAGGAAGGTTCCAACTGCCTGGAAAGTCGCCACTGTCACCCCTATCTTTAAAGGTGGTGATAGGACTGTGGCTGGAAACTATCAACCGATCTCCATTCTCTCTCCTCTCTCCAAGGCCTTGGAAAAAGTGGTGGCCTCTCAAATCTCTGACTACCTCTCCACCTACAATGTCCTTTGTCCTGAGCAGCATGGCTTCCGAGCGGGCCACAGTACCAACACAGCCCTCCTAGAGTTCTCCAACTTTCTCCACTCCTCCTTAGACACTGGTTCTCTGGCTGGTGCTGTCTTCATTGACCTCTCGAAAGCTTTCGACACTGTCTCCCACCCCCTCCTTCTTGATGCCCTTAGTCTCTCTGGTTTTGCTGCTGGGCCTATCTCCTGGTGCACCAGTTATCTATCTGACCAGCCACAGCGTGAAAATTAATGGGACCTACTCAGACATCTGTCCCATCTTTTCTGAGGTTCCCAGGGCTCCATTCTGGGTCCCTTACTATTCTCCTTTACCTTAACACCCTTCCACGCCTTGCTCGGGGAACATTCTATTGTACGCTGATGATGCAGTCATCTTTGCCTCAAGTCGTAACCCTATTGCCCTCCAGGACTCGCTGCAGAAGTTCTTCACTGGAAGCCGAGGGCTGGTTCAAGGAACACAGATTGGTGATAAATCTTAAAAAAACCAAAACCATGTTCTTCACGCATCCCCAAAACAAGTCCTGCAACTTCAAACTCCTCATTCACTCTGGGTCCTCTTTCCCACTCGAACAAGTTTGCTCCTATAAATACCTAGGGATCCATTTTGACCTCTCCCTCTCCTTCCATGGACACATCGCTGCCCTAGCCACTGCCACTAATATCCGATTGGGCATCTTACACTGGTATAAACACTGCCTCCCCCCGGAGGCTCTTCGACTCGCAGTCACCTCCTCTATCCTGTCCCTAGTGGACTATGGACTGCCGGTGTATGGTGCTGCTGATCAGACCGCACTCCATAAAATTTGCACTACTCTGAATAAGGCCTGCAGGTTAATTACTGAGCACCTAGGCTGACACACACCTGTCTCACTGTACGCTAAAGCGCTGGTACTTGATCTTGACGGCTCCTCAAATATCTGACCTGTACCCTTACAAAAAGACCCTCCTTGGGCTATCCCCACCAGGATTGACCACCACCATACGCCGCTCTGTCCCACTAGTTCATACTGACCTCTGGGAAAACCTCTTGTTATCCCTAGAGCTAGGACCTCTCACGCCAAAGAGCCTTCAGCTTTAGGGCCCCTCCTGGTTCAACACATTGCCCTCCATCTCCTAAGCTCCAACTATATCGTGTTTCAAAACTTCATTACGTAACCACCTTATTAACACCCGTGCTGTAATTGCCACTCAGTCAAAGCCGCGACTCAATACTTATGACAAAGCTTATTATTAAGCTGCTAAGGACAACATAACTCTGGTATTGTTTGCATCGATCCTACCTGTACCAGCTTGTTTGTATCTATGTCTTAAGCTACTGTTATACTTATGTGTTGTACTGTTGTACTGTGTATTTTCGTTTGTCTCACTGTGACAAGGTACCTTTGTAAATGAGCCTATGGCTCAAAGGTTTTCCAAACTGCTGTTTAAATAAAATAAAAAAAAAATAAAATGTATGCAGCCCGACCCTCCACCTCGCCGGATTAGAAAGTGCCTGACCATGGAGAGTTTTAAGACTGCTTTAAAAACTCATCTGTTTTATTGTGCGTTTGGGGAGTAATTATACGAATACGGTTGATTACATATATTAAATGTATTTTTATTGCATTTTACTGTTTTACTTTTCGTTTTATGCTTTTATTGAACAATGCTTTGATAAGCAATTGAATCACGCTACATAAATATATATAATATGTACACACACGCACTTACACAAACGCGCACACACACACAGACGCATATATAAATATACATACATATATACACACACACATACATATAAACTACTTGTATACTTATCATAAGGGTGCTAGTTAGGGTTGAGAAGGGTGTTCGACGTTAAACCCCTAACTTTGCACCTTAATAACTTTGGCAGCATTGGACTAAATTAGCTGACATTTTGCATGTTGTCTAGGAAGCACGATCTAAATCTGCGGAAAATTTCGTGATGGCAGCTTGTGCGGTTTCTGCGATCTGCATGTGTCATTTTCCTGTCCATGTCTACTTTCCCCCCTATACTTAACATGGGATTTGGGTTTGCGGTCACCTACAGCCTACACGGAACGGAATTTTTCCCAAAAAAAACTTTCAGGGTAGAAGCATGCTGTGCCAAGGCAATGAATTTGGAAGATTTTGTGAAATAATATTAAAATGATTCCAGAATTGTATAGATTTAAAGTTTAGTTTTTTCTGTTCTGAGAATGCTCAGTAGAGCTTTTGGGATAACGTTCTGACAGGACACCAAAAATGTGGTGTTAAGACAGTTTTTAGTTTCGTGAGATGTGCTCACCTCGGTACCAAACTACTAATTCATACTTCTATTACAACAGCCATAATAAGAGATCTACCTCATCAGAACATGCTGGTTCTCATTCTGAGGCTTGTTTCAGGCAATCATGATTATAAATATGTTTTACATATTTCTGCTGACCATGATAATGTCTTATTTTCTTAAATCGTGAAACGCTTTTCTGTGTCACATTGTTAAGGTGGTGCCAAACTATTTTTAAATTGCAGTTTAAAAAAAGTCTGCTGGAAACACACTGATTTGCCCAGCATATTGGTCTCTCGGCATGAAATTTGATTGTGCACCATGATTTTTCATTTTGTGACAAAAACTAGTTTCTTGACTTGAAATTAGACTGCACATCTTCATTTTCGCAGCAACAATACTGGTCGCTTGAAATTAAATGTCACTGCACATCACGATTTAGTATTGCTCGTGACAAACTGGCTGCTTGGCATGAAACATGACTGCAGTCTATAATTTTTAGTTTCCTGTGGTGAGAAACGTGAAACTAAATTTGACTTGTAAAACTATTTTTTAAATGCGATTCAAAGTCTGTTGGAAGCACTGTACTTGTGAAAACGGAAACTAGCTGCTCTACATGAAATCTGATTGCGGATCATACCTTCCTGCTGCATGACTATAACTGGTTTCTCATTAAATTTTAAGATCATGGTTTTTTTGTTCCAGGGCTCCAACTGGTATGTCAACATGACACTGCACTGCAAATAAAATTTTGCATTGTGTGAATTAAATTGGTTGCACAACATGAAATGCGATTGCACACCATGATTTTTCATTTTGTGGCAAAAAAATGGTTGTTCAACTTGGAATTTGCACATAATTTCTGGTTTTGTGACTTAAAATGTTTTTTTTGTCATGAAATTTGACTGCATATTTAGTGAAGACAACTCCTCTCCTTCCCACAGGGCCATGAACGTGTGTATCTTTGGCTGGCAGAGGGCTCTGTGCTTTAGCTGATCTGTATCTGTATCGGCAGCTACATGGAAGTACAGAGAACAGGGGGGCCTGCACTTCTGCAGCCCACCTGACAGCCCCATGAATTCCTGGCATCCATCGTTGCAAGGAACTGCAGGGCACACAAGGATCTGCAATTCCATAGGCTGAGTCCTCCCTTTCTTCCCTTGGGCCAGGCGCATCTGCATGTCTTCACACTGGTTCTGAAGGCACCTGCATGAATGAGGATTCAGTTCCACTATCTAAAAAAGAAAAGGAAATTCTTTGCAAAAAACTTTGCTAATGCACCAGTTAGGGTTCAGGTGAATGCCACAAAAGTAGGGAAATTTGGTGTTAGGAATTCCAACCCTAAATCCCCACCCCAATCCCCAAGCAGCAAAAGGAAAAAATCATTAGGGGCTTGGATCTCTGGAGTTTTAGAGAATCACTGATGGGGTCTTCCTTGAGTTTGTCAATCCTATTGCCTATTCTGTTCCACGAGCAAACAAGGTCAGATGTGATCTCCTTTCTCCACACAGGGCCCTTCATGAAGAAAGCTACAACACACTGTATTGGCAACATGTGGTAAGACATACTTCTCTACATTTGAAGAGTTCATCAGTAGGAGGCACTGGCTTGGGGCTGTACCTTGTGCTTCAGTCAGGAAGCTACAGACTGGGGGAAGTGGTGAACAACAATGCTGACAACCAAGGAAGACTCCACTACCGATTTGCAAGACTCCAAAGACCCCAACCCCTAATGATTTTTCCTTTTGCTGCTTTGGGGTGGGGGGTTGGGAGTAAACGTTACACTTCCCTACTTCTGTGGCATTAACTTGAACTCTAACTGTTGCATTAACAAAGTTTTTTCACACAGATGGAATTTTTTACCACATAAATGATTAGTAGTCATTACCCTATATATATGCAGAATGGTGCCTTTTGTTGGTTTGGTCAAAAAATGTTGATCGGTTCCTGAGTTATAAGGATTTGACATTTCAGTTCTGAGCCTGCTCTGCAAGGTCTTTTGGATAGATGTGTGATACCCTGCAGAGCATGCTCAGAACTGAAATGTCAATTCCTTACAACTTGGAAACGGATTAATATTTTTTCGCCAAGCCAACAAAAGCATTATTCTGGGGCAATCACTTTCAACCCTGAAAATTTCAGATCAAAATTCCAAACCATCTGGACAACAGGCAATGACAACAACAAAAAAAAAAAAAAAAAAAAACACCTGATCTTTCTTAAAAACACACTGTATGAATCTTGGCATCCACATATTCAACCACGACAAAACTTGTCAAGTCAAAAGACTCTGCCCACCCACATGCCAAATTTCCTGCAAATCCACTGAAAGGGGGGGGTGGAGCAAAGCTATTAAAAGTGCAAAGTTAGGAGTTTACAGCCTATTGAACCCTACCTATAGTGGCACTATCGCCACGCTAATGCAATCCTGGCACAATTGCACCAGTAAAGTTAGGGCTCAGAAGGATGTTTAATGTTAACCCCAAGTGTTGCACCTTAACAACAACTTTAGCAGTGTTCGACAAAATTGCCACAAATGTGGCACACACTATCTTAGAGGCAAGTTCTCAAGAAATGAGAAGTTTTGTGGTGGCAGCTTGTGTGGTTTCTGAGATATGGAATGACAATTTTTAACAAAAAGGAATTTTTTCCCTATATTTATTACAACATTTTTTGCTCTCACCTACAGCCTAGATGGTACAGAATGTATTTTCCAAAACTTTCAGGGTATAAACAGTCAGTGCCAAGATAATGACTTTCAGAGGTTTCGTGAAAAAATAATCAGTTTCAGAGTTGCAAGGATTTCAAATTTTTTTGAGCATGCTTAGTAGGGTTTTTGGTAACCCTGATATGAAACTTTCTGTGTCATAAGACAATTTTGCACCACTTAAGAACAAAAAATCCGCAACCTTGGTTTGTTAAAAACAAAAACACCTAGAAAATACATAAAAATGAAGAATTTGAAAAAATCTGCAGCACAGAAATTTTCCGTGCGCACTAGGAATTCTTGGAGTCCCACTTAAATGTAAATGGACTCTTCCCTTGGCACACATGCATTTCGCATCTGTTCACACGGGACCCAAAGAGACCCACACGAATGAGGATACGATTCCACCATCTCAAAAAGAATGGAAATGAACTGCATTAATGCACCAGTTAGGGTTCAAGTTAATGCCACCAAACGTGGCGTGTTTCAAACCTCGTCGCTCCCTCCCCCATGCAGCAAAAACAAAACCATACAAGCAACCACAGACAGCCATTATCAGGCAAGACAAACAAGATACAACAGTTTCCAGATGACACACATGCAGTAGCACTGATGTGCTACCTTCGTGGATTTGAATATGTGGCATAGACACTGCAAGACAGACACACATTTCTGGCTGCAGAGAGAAATCCACAATGCTCAAATCACAACACTGCTTCTATCTGCAGAAGCACAAGCCCCTGCAGCCACAGATACAAATCCAGACACCCAAACTACAAGAGTTCTGTCTTCAGAAACGCAGGTCCCTATGGGGCCAGCCCTTCTGCAACAGCAGGTGTCAGACATACACACCGAGATCTGGCTGCAAAAGTGCAGGCCCATCAAAATCCATGATACCCAAACAGCAACACTACTTCTGTCTGCAAAAGTACAGGTGCCTCAGGGATCTGCGTTGCTGCAGATGCAGGTGTAAGACATATCCACAGACTTCTGAGTGTGGAAGCACAGGCTCCTGTGAAGCCTGCACTTGTGGTACTGCTTACAGAAATCCAAGTTACCAAAATTGCAATACTATTTATGTCTGCAGAAACGCAGACCCCTGTGGAGCCTCGCTTCTGCAGCTGCAGGTGTAAGACACAAACATTGACTTCTGTCTACAGAAGCCTGGACTCCTGTGGGGCCTGCACTTTTGCTGCTGCATATAGAAATCCATGCTAACCAAATTTCAACACTACTTCTGTTTGCAGAAGCACAGATGCAAATCCATGAAGGCAGAAAATCAGTGCTACTGCATTTGTGCCATCTGAAAACAGTTGTGTGTGTTTGTTTTACTGGATGGTGGCAGTCCATGATTGCTTATGTGGTGCTGTCCTTTTTCTACTTTTTTTGGGGGGGGGGGGGAGAGTTACAGTTGGAAACTCTAAATGCCACATTTCCCAACGTTTGTGCCATTAACTTGAACTATAACTGGTGCTTTAATGCATTTTTTGTAATAAATATCCATATATGTGTCTATGTATTAGAACTGTGCAGGGGCAGATTTCTGGTACTTGTATTTGTAGCTCCTGTACTGTATCTGCCTATCCATCAATGTTTTTTAAAAATATTTTTACAGTTTAGACTGGTTTCTGTTATTTATGGCGACAAGACCAAGTGGCTGAGAGTTATCAATAAATGTATAGATTTATCAATAAAAAATGCATTCACGCAATGAGCAGCAGTAGTTATATATGTGTGTCACTGAGACTCAGTGCAGGTCTAATGCTACTTTATATGGCCTAACACAAATTCAAATGTTTGAAAGTGATATTTGTTAAAAAAAACAATATTTTTTGTGTATTTATATTGCACAGCATATAACAAAAAAAGTCTGCACTGAAGAACTCTGAGGGTGCACAAGTGCAATTAAACAGCAGAACAAGCAGGAAAACCATGGACAACCCCACCACTGTTTGCCACATCATTTAAAGGGAAGGTCCCTTCAACCTTTTATTGTTTACCTGTGTAAGTTTTAGGCATGAGCAATGACTGCCTCTACTGCACCCTCCTAATTCCATCAGGATTTAAATGTAAATGAAGGCACTCAAGTCTGATGTGAAAAACTGTTCGACTCCATTACAAAGGTCATGACCGACTCATGTAAGGAATCCTGAAATGTTATGATCTTTTAGTGCTAAAGCCAGAAGTAGTTATACTCTCAGTGCTGTTGCTGTCCTCTGCAGCCCTATGTTCTTGTCTTATGCAGGCCATGAAACTTTAACGCATAGTCAGTGCCCTGGTTTTTCTACAGTTTAAAGTGTATCTAATAAAAAACGCTTTTACAGAATACAGAGAATTTACAAGACGTGTAACAGAACTAAACGAGATTATAACATCTGCTGGTTTGTGCAGGTATGCAGATCAACTCCCATCATGCCTTGCCTGAGTGGGGTCAATGACCTTTGCAATGGAGACACATGTTTTCACCCCAGGGCAAAACAGAGTGAAGCAACCTCATTTATATTTAAATTTGGGGGATGCAAGAGAAGGAATTATTGCTCATACCCACAAATTACACATGTATACAGAAAATAGGTTGAGTGGACTGCCCCTTTAAGAAAGAAGGATGCTCACAATTACATTACAAAATGTACTTATAAGCAGCCTGCATAGGTAGGAGCAGAGCCTCCAGACCAATGTTTTGCGTGTCACTCAGCATGCTTCTGAAGGTATTTGGTGTTGTAACAGTATTAAATATGGCCCACTTAAAGGACTAGTACAAATAATATGCACGGCAAGGACATGATGTAACACAGTTAAGTGCACTTAGAATATCTAACAAACATACTGGATCTAATAAAAATATATGGAAAAAATACTGGGCAATATATCTTGGCAGTGATGGCCAAGAAAAAGACAATGATATACAAAGAGAAGCAGGGGGGTGAAGAATGGAGCGAGTACCTGGTGAAATGGGAGGCCAAGAGGGCAGTCGATGCAAAAGCTGACAGAGCTGCATACTGTGGAGGGAGGTTATGGGGTGGGGGGGGGGTGCAGTTTTTCTGATCTACTGAGGGAAAAAGAGGAGGAACTGTTAGGCCAAGTGAGAGGGGCAGTGTAACAGAGGAGGACATGCAGAAGCCATTCTTAAAGCACATTGCCAATCTTAGCCCCTGCACCTGATATTTAGGTGCCTTACCCCCACAGCATGCAGGTGTGTTAAAATGCCAGGAAATAATCCAACAGGACAAAAACGGTAAAAAAATTCATAAAATTCAACAAACCAAGTCCCAAGGACTTCCCGGTTCTAAGTGCCGCCCACGGCCCGCCCCTGCACTCACTAACATGATGATGAGGTGCTAGGGAGAGCACGGGGGTGTGCTCCATTATAGTCAATGAGCGGCGGCTTTCTGAACGGTTTTGAATATTATAATGGCCACTTGGTAATTAAACGTGGACACCGGTCGACTAACAAGGGCCTAAGACAAGCAGTAGATTTATTCTTCTTCGGTTTCAGCAGGGCATTTGATTCTGCACAACACAGAAGGATGGCTGAAAAAAGAAAGTGGATCTAGGTGCAGTGACAGCCATAGTTAGATGGGTGCGTCAGTGGCTGGAAGGAGACAGTAGTTAAATCTGGGGGAGAAAGGAGTTACATGTGAGGTGCCACAAGGTTCAGTCCTCGGCGCAGTCCTCTTCAAGATGTTCATCAATGACATACAAGAAGAAATTTGGAGCTAGATGCAACACAAAGTTCGGTTTATTATTTACTTTATTTGCTCCATCTCCACACCCCCAGACCTGCCACCTCTTCTGGTCTGCCCAATATCACATTATGCCTGCCAGTCTCACTCTCCACTACTGTTCTATGCCACCTGGCTCCCCAGGCTATCCCTTGCGTCCTTGAAGGATTTGGCTTACCCCTACTGGGGGACCCCCCTCCCCTAGTGATAGTTCTGGGAGGGGTCATCAGAGGTATGATTGCTATTCGTCTTTTGTTCAGATTAGCAAAACTTCCTGACACTAATTTATGCCTTGTAATTTAGAACATGATAGAAACATAGAAGTTGTCGGCAGATAAGGACCTCTTGGCCCACCCAGTCTACCCAGTTTTCCCTGCCTACTGTGCCACTGCAGACCCTACTCAATCTCCAGTTGTCTCCTCCCTTTGCCTTACCACCAAGGTCCCCTTGTATCTGTCCCATGCATGCCTGAATCCCGTCACTCTTTTAGCACTCACCACCTCGGCTGGAAGACTGTTCCAGGCATGCACTACCCTCTGCGTGAAGAAGTATTTCCTCACATTTCCTCCTCCTTCCGACAGGTGATACCCCTCTCTATGCACCGGAGCATCCCGCTAGCCTTCCCCACTGACTTATCAAAGAGCTTGGCTACCCTCAGGTCAGTAGAAATTATTACCCCCGGGTCCCTTTCCTGTTTGTTGGTTGCCAGTACTTCCCCTCCCAATTGGTACACAGCCCCCAGGTTTCTGGGCCCCAAATGCACGATTTTGCATAGAAACCCAGCTGCCAAACCCTTGACCATTCTTCTAATTTTTTCAAATCATCCCTCATGTTTTTAACCCCCGTGTCTACTCTGTTGCAGATTTGTGAGTCATCCGTGAACAGGCATACTTTCTCTTCTAGCCTTTCTGCAATGTCGCTAATAAAGACACTGAAGAGGACCAGGCCTAGAGCTGAGCCCTGAGGCACCTCACTGGTCACCTTGCCTTCTCCAGAGTGGACACCATTACCACCACCCTCTGACTCCGGTAGCTGAACCAACTTCTTACCCAGTTTATAACTTTTTGACCTACTCCCAGACAGGCCAGCTTGTTTACCAGTCTTCTATGTGGAATGGTACTGAACACCTTACAGAAATCCAGGTAGGACAAATCTACCGGTCTTCCCTGATCCACTACCCTGGTCACCCAGTTGAAGAACTCTGTCAGATCTGTCTGGAAAGACCTCCCCCCTGTGAAACTATATTGCCTTGGGTCCTGTAATCCACTGGTTACAAGGTGTTCCACTATCTTTTCCTTCAGTAGTGTTTTCATTACTTTGCCCACTACCGAAGTCAGGCCGACAGGTCTGTAATTTCCCGCTTCCTTCCTGTTCCCAATTCTGTGAAGTGGGACCACATCTGCCCTCCTCCAGTCCCTTAGAACCTGCCCCATTTTTAATGATGTAAGTTGTACAGAGTTGTCAGAGGTGCAGCCAGCACCTCTGAGCTCCCGCAGTATCCTGGAGTGCACCCCATCAAGTCCAACTGTCTTATCTACTTTTAATTGTCCCTGCCCCCCGACCCCCCCCCCACTCCCACTGTTTTTCCCTCTTTACACCATCCTCTGACCTCGCCTCCGTCGGATGGTTACCTATACCAATCTATACTGTTTAATTTGTTATAGAAGTGATTTGCACAATTGCGATGTTTTGGTAATTGACAAAGCCCTCTGGCTGCTACGTTTATTTCTCTTTTGCACAATACCACTGCCTGTCCTAATGTTTCAAGTAACCTGACGTGGAACCTTTGTAAAAAAGCCCCTGGCTCAAAGGTGTATCTGATTCCCTTAAATAAATAAATTGAGCTAACACCTTGAGGATTTTCTCCTCTGTAAAAGGACTGGTGTCCACCTCACCATTTATGTCCTTGTCCCTTATCTTTGGCCTGTCACCTACCCCTTCTTCTGCGAATATTTGTTCAATGTGTCTGCCTTCTTTTGGTCCTCTTCTTTGCAAACCCCTGTTCCCTTCTGTCCTGTCTCTTCTCACTTATATATCGAAAGAAAGCTTTATCCCCTTTGTTTACTGACTGGGCAATACTCTTCTCTGTTTACGCCTTTGCGTGCCTACCTTCCCTTGTTTCTCCTGGTAGTTTTCCCTATCCTCCTCCTCCTGTGTCTTTTTGTACTTCCCAAGTGGTAGTTTTTTTTTCCCCTCTTACTATTTCTGCCAAGTCTTTAGAGAATCATACCAGTCTCTCTTCTCTTGCCTGTGTTAACCTGCCAGACAAGAGATGTTGATTTTTTAATGCCTCCCTTTCTTTTTGCCCATAGTTCCTCGATTACCTCCAGATCCTCTATCCCTGCTAGGATGTCCCTGAGGCTTCTCCCATTTTCCTGAAATCAGCCCTCCTGAAGTCCAGGACTCTCATCTTAGTGCGACTCTGTTCTGGCCCAGTCCTTATATTGAAGCACACTGTACGGTGATCGCTGGACCCCAGGTTGTCACCCACTATGACAGGGGTCACGCTTAACTTTTCTTTGCACTGGTCCACCTGAGCAAGTGGTACCCCAGCTGCACTGGCCCCACACAGACTGCACTAACCCCAGCTGCACTGCCCCCAAGAGATTGCACTAGCCTCAACATAACATTTAAATGTTTATGAAAAGGACACAATGACAAAGTTTAGATATTTTAATAGTGTTCTTTTACTGTTGGACGTATTTCCAAGTTTTGTGTTTGCATTGTAACAAGTTCAGTACGAGAGCATCATGCCCAGTCACCTGAGTTTATGCACCAGCAGACCAGAAAATGATCAGATCAGATCAGATGCACACGTATAGCCAGCTTGTAATGGCAGTCTGAGAGTAACACAAGGTGCAGGCTGCAAGCTTGAAGGCAAGCCACAAAGAACTGCAATCCTGGATCTCCACACAAAACACACTAAGCCAAACACCACCAACCAAAACATCACTTAGCCTGGTCATCATGATATGCAACCTCAAAGTGTGCTTGAAAAGTCTACTGACTTGCAGTGACTTGGGCCCCAGAATGATTTTTGCTGGCTTCTTGCTATCCCCAAAGAATTCATCCTCAATGTCAGCAAGCTACAAGTGCTTTGGGAGGGGGGGGGGTGGCACTAGCAGTGACCGGCTCCTACCTGCCCATACCACCACCCCCATACTTTTAAGTGAGCAGCTCCTGACACATCACCCACCCACATGCATTGGTCCCAGGCACCTTCCTGCACCAGCAGGCCGCAGAAACCTCAGCATCACTCAGCAGAGCAAACTGCAGCAGCATCACCAAATTCACCTGCAGCAGCACACGGTAGTTAGCCAGCATAAAACATGACTGCGCCCAGTCATTCGACGTCTCTCGGCTGCACCACACACTTAAAGTGGGCCTCTCAGCACATTCTCTACTCTCCTCCCTCATGCACCGAACTGAAACTGCTCGATGTAGGCAGCATTTGTGTGGGGGCTTGCAGTCCAGTGACTCCCTCCCACAGTGCACCCTCCCACCTCCAGATATCACCAATATGACCCTGCCAGCACCAAGCAGCACAGAACGCTGTTCGATGACCCCGCCACCTACATAATACACCTCACGCAGTACACATCAAAATAAACCTCAGCCCTGAATGTAAAATACCTGGCTAAGTTATCCACTGCTCAGGCTACCTCACTAAAGAAACACTGGGTCTAATTTCTTGAAGAATGAGTCTCAGCTTCGGGGGGGCCGGGGCTGATCCATCGCAGTCCTAACACAATGTGTTTTTCTAAATAACTGGCATTTGGCATCACAATTCCTAAGCTGTTTAGTCAGAAGTAATGAATGCCCCCCCGTCTTTGACTAACTCGATGCACATTACATGCCTCAAGTTACAGTCAAAGACAACGGGAATTCACTTCTGACAAGAACACCTTAAGAGCTGGGATGCCAGTTTCCACTTAAGAGAGCAGCACTTGTCAGAACCACGCCAGGTCACAGCCATAGCCACTGCCCCCCCCCCAAGAACCAAGTGAAAACCTGTAAGGGCTCAGACTCTGTGGCTCACAGCCCCACACGAAACGCCAAGTGACTAGCAGCCCCAAAATCGCACCCTCCCTGCCCTTCCTTCAATTTTAACTCTGCAGCAGCTAGTAGCCCACCAACTTCATTCTGTGATGTGGCTTGCTTACCAAATGTTTTTGGGCAGTCAGGCAGCACGGCTCTCTTCTCAGTCCTGGCAGTTCTTCAACAGCTGTCACTCCGTCTTGCCTGCTCGACCATACTCGCACCTCCACTCTATAGTCTGTAGGCTGAAAGGCACATGTGGAGATCATCTGTGGGGATGGGCAGGAGACAGGTGCCAAACATTCACCAATCAGAGGATTTCCACTGGCAGCTGCTAGGCTGCAAAGTGCATTCGACGAGGGAAAAAAACAGACACATTTTTTTTTTTTATGGCATCAGCAGGCGGCAAACCTTTCCCAAATCAGATGCTCTTCCAAACTGCAATTTAGTTAAAAAAAAAAAAGCGTTTTTGTTCTGGCGGCGCAATTAACAGGACGGGTTACAAAAACGGGCTAGACTGCACTAGCCAAGCTGAGAAAGTCAGGGGGAAATTGCACTGGCCCAAATTAATTTGCATTATGCCCCAGGCCAATAATATAATGTAAAAATTGACCTCTGTTACAGGGAGCTACCCTGATGTTTACTCATGATACCCAATACAGGACACAGGCAGGACGAAATTAAGACTGCAGGTTGATGAGCTGGAGTGCCAGGAGAAGCAGGGCCCACACGGGTCACCAAAGCGTCATTCCTGTTCAAGGCGTTGAGCAGGGGGCTGATCTCCAGACAGGTATCTCGTCGATGGCTTTCTTTGTGTAGTGAGTAAGCTAACTGGGCCAGTGCGACAAGGTCCAGGCCAAGTGGAGATGGATGTGGATTCAGTCCAGTGGGACTGGATGCAGCCTCCAGCAAGCAGAATACAGTTCAGCACACAGTGGGGAACCAAATCGCGACCCACTAGCAGCACACAGCACATTTATAGTAAGGAAATACCACTATACCAGGCAGATGGCAGTCCAGTCGCAATCACAGAGTCTCTGCGCCAAACCGGGATTCCAGCGATCACTGAGGTCCTGAAAGGCCGATCGCATTCAGCACATCTTCGGTCTTCTTCAGGGTTTAAGTCTTGTCACAGTTCAGTGACTTTAATCCCTCTCTCTCGATTCAGATTCAGTCCAAAAATATCCACAAATTCCCTCTTACGGACAGCAGGCAGGAAGGCCAAACTCAATCCTTCCACGTTCTCCCGCGCAAACTATGCAGAAACTGCTGTTCGACAATCTCGAGCTGTTGACTGTCGCTTCCCAACACAGACTGACTGTAGCAGCAAGCAGCCTGGGACATTCCCCAGGATCCAAAAGGTTTGGCCGGCTGATATGTCTGTCAGTCAATTCAAGGGCTCACCCTACAAGTCCATTTGGGCGCCAAAGCTCAGAACTACAGTTCCTACAGAGTTTTGCTCCCACAAGATCCCTGAGGACAGGCTCCATTTTAGAGTCCCCAAAGGCACTGATTGGCCCATTCTGGCAGTCCAGGACCAAGATGGTGGTGATAAACAGAACTGTCCATGCTGCAAAGAAGGCAGGTTAGACAAACTACAATATCATTATTAGGGGAGCAAAAAGCCATACCCACACAGCAAAAGATTAAAGGGGCAAAATATATAGGGTGGGAGGAACGAAGGGGGTGGAGGGTCATGTGTGCAAACATCAGAATTCTGGCTAAGAAGATCCCAGATTTAACAGCAAAAATGGTGGAGGAAGACCTTGACACTGTGGGGGTAACAAACATGGTGCCACCAGGAGCAGGGATGGGAAATTGAGATACCAGGGTACAAACTGTTCAGGAGGGACAGGGTGGAAAAGAGAGGGGGAGGTTCCACTTTACGTAAAGGAGTATCAGGGCATCAGAATTGCAGGGTAGGTGGGGAAGAGGCCGAAGGAGGTGGAGAAGGGGACAGTGTGCATATGGGGGGTGGTTTACAGGCTCCCAGCACAGCAAAAACCAGTGGATAGAAGCATGGCTGATGAGTTCGTGAGAATGGCAGCAAGGGAGGGTGCTGAACCTACTGGACGAAGACTGGGATACCCTTTCTGCTGCTTCAATCGGAAGCAGGGAAATATTGGACTCCCTGCATATGGCTCTCCAGAATCAACTGGTCAGGAAGCCAACCAGGGCAGGAGCTACCCTTGATCTAGTCCTGACAAATGGGGACAGGGTAGGAGATGCATCAGTGGGGGAACATCTTGGTATGAGTGACCACAACATGGTCAGGTTTACAATAAGGAACACTGCAGCTGTTCACCAGTCTAGGTTGCGGGTGCTAGATTTCAAGAGGGCAAACTTTGGGAGAATGGGGTAAATTGTGGAGAGACCCTTGGAAGGGGTGGAGGAGTTGACTGAGGTGGAAATAATGTGGATGAAGATAAGAGAAGATAAAATAAGATATTGTAGAGGCCACTGACACCTGTGCCAAGAGAACAAGTAAAAATAAGAGGAGGAGGAAGCCTCTGTGGTACACTAGGAAGGTAGCAAAAAAGGTAAAGGCTAAAAGGAAGGCCTTCAGAAAGTTCAAGTAAACGCAAGTGGAAGTGGACTGGGGAAAATACCCGGTGAGCCAGAGAGAAGCCAGGATAGAGGTAAGGGGGGCCAAGGCACAGACAGAGGAACACATAGCTAGAGAAGTCAAAAAAGGGGATAAGATTTTCTCTTGGTATGCAAGTGAAAAGAGGAAGACTAAGCAGGGAATACTATAGTTAAAAACAAGCGAGGGGGAGTTGCTACAAGGGGACAGAGAGAAAGCAGACCTACTAAACAGCTATTTTTGCTCAGTGTTCACTAGGGAGGAAGACTGTGAAGGCAGCAGAGCAGGAAAAGTAATGGCAGGGGAAGGGGAGGAGGATATGAGGCCATTCCTCGTGCAGGAGATTTTGGGAGAACTAGGCTCCATGAAGGTGGACAAGGCAATGGGGCCAGATGGGGTGCACCCAAGAGTGTTAAGAGAACTAAAGGAGATATTGGCAGTGCCATTGACTGCACTCTTCAAATCAGTCCTTGGAGACTGGGGTGGTGCTGGAAGACTGCAGGCAGGCAAATGTGGTCCCACTGCATAAGGGGGGAGGGAGGAAGTGGGAAATTACAGGTCTGTGAGCTTGACATCGGTGGCAGGCAAGCTCATGAAGAAACTAATAAAAGACAGGATCACCAGCTACCTGGAGGAAAACGCCTGATGAATCCAAGGCAAGATGGTTTTACAAGGGGCAGAGCCTGTCGAACAAATTTGATAGTTTTTTTTGATGGGGTCACAAAAGAGCTGGATCAAGGGAGGGCGGTAGATGTGGCTTATCTGGATTTCCAGAAGACTTGACTCCGTGCCCCACAGAAGACTGCTGTATAAAATGTCAGGCCTGGGGCTGGGTCAGAGGGTGGTTAAATGGGTGGGAAGCTGGCTAGTGGGCAGGAGGCAGGGATCACAATAAATGAGGTGGCATCCGGAGAGGGCACAGTCACAAGCGGGGTCCCTCAGGGATCAGTGTCGGGGCCCCTACTATTCAATATATTTGCAGGGAACATTGTGGAGGGCCTTGAAAGGTGTGTGAGTGTTTGCGGATATTAAAATCTGCAATAGGGTAGACTCTCAGGAAGGGGCCGAAAAAAATGCTGAGAGATTTGGGGAGGCTTGGGGCATGGTCAAAGAAGTGGCAACTTTCATTCAACAGAGAAAAGTGCAAGCTCATGCATCTTGGCTGCAGGAACCGGAGGGCTGGGTACTGCAGGCGGGCAGAGTTCTGGAGGTCACAGAACAAGAAAGGGATCTGGGCGTCACTATATCCAGGGACATGAAGATGGAAAGGCACTGCAGAAGAGCAGTGGCTAGGGGTGGAGGAATGCTGGGATGCATTGGAAGGGTGATCATCACCAGTAGAACTAGGGAGGTCATAGTATCCTTGTACACCCATCTGGTTAGACCGCATTTGGAGTACGGAGTCCAGTTTTGGAGACCACACCTCAAAAAGGATGTGGGGAGGCTGGACCGAGTTCAGAGAAAAGCAACAAAGATGGTAAAAGGATTGAGCCACCCATCCTATGAAGATGGGTTGAGGGACCTAAACATGTACTCCCTAGAACAGAGGAGGGAGCAGGGGGACATGATCGAGACCTTCAAGTATCTTAAGGGTATAAACAGGGTGCCGGTGGAAAGCATCTTCCACAGGAAGGAAAAATCAGAGGACATGGGGGCATGACCTACAGGTCGAAGGGGGCAGTTCAGGGGTAACATTAGGAAAAACTATTTCACAGAGAGAGTGGTAGATAAGTGGAACAGACTCCCGGAGGCAGTTATTGGAGAAGAAACAGTGGAGGGATTCAAAGAGCATGGGACAACCACAGTGGGGTGTTGAGGGTGGGGGAGAGGGGCACAGGTCCAAGCAGACAGTTGGACAAATGGGCAGACTCTGTGGGCCTTGTCGGTCCTTTTCTGCCATCACACTTCTATGAATCTATTACTACTCCAATAGATAATAAGCAGATAACTACAGCTTCTAACAGAGCTCCCTCTGTGCAAATAGCGATTATCTGGCAGCCTGGGCAGGACTGGAACATAGAAACATTCAGCCCCCCTCCCAGATTAAGTAAGCACCACGTTACTGGCAGCTCTTAAAGAGACAGTATTAAGGCACTCACACAAACGCTTTTAAACCGGTAAGACACAGGACACCAGAATTACAGTGGGCATTCGTGCACACCCAAGGAAGACTTTTCGGGAAGCCCCATTTGTAAAGGGGGGGGTTACACTAGGATTACCCTCGGATATACGCAGTACACCAGCCATTTGATACCCTGCAAAGTTAGGACCACAGCAATGCTGTGTTGTATATTCAAACTCCGAGGAACAGAACACCACAGATTCAGCAAAGCTCAGTGGAGTCTCCCCGTGCCTCTTCCTACTGTGGCGTTTTTTTGTATGGGCCACCACTAAAGTCCCCTAACCTTCTCTGTGGTCTGCCAGCCCCTTCAGTTGCTGCTGGTGAGGATCCTATCTGGACCATGCAAATAACTACTCGGACACATGAAATAAAGAATAAGGCAGGTTTATTCAGTTCAGTAGGTGTTCTCTCTTCATTGGGACAAGCCACACACTGACTAAAACTCTGACAGACCAACCAGGCAGTGCAACAATTAGATACATGCAGTTCTAAGTGCTCTTAAAGGGGCGGCCGCTAAACATTACGCCCCATGCTTAATGTTTGCTTCACACTACTTTCTAAGCTTTCTGCTGCAACCCAAACCTGTTGAATAGGTCGCGCCAAATCCCCTATTCCTTTTGGAAACGAAGCCGAGGGCACACCCAGACTGACTCCCAAAATTTGCAGGTCACCCGAAAGTCTATTAGTTTTCGGAAATGATGGGAGACAGGGACCCATACTTGGGTAATATTTAGCTCCTACCAATTAAATAATTTTCATTGTGAACCCGGAAAAGGACAGTTCAGTGCCTCGCCCGCCCGCATACAACCAGTCAACCCTTCCACCCTCAGTCCCACTCCATGCAGAGCTTTCTAAAAGTTCATCCAACATGTAACTAACTTTCCGGTTCCTTCTTCTTCGGTGCGGTAATATTCTAGCACCCCACCCCTGTCGCCTTGTCCTCGGCATCTTTTTCAACATATTTGGAAGCGCATCATCACTATCCCCTTCCCCGAACTTGTGGCCCCGTCCTGCCTTCGAGCGGATACAATTAACAAATCACCGTATTTCACAACTTCATAAACTATTCGCTGCCCGAAATTTACACTAAAACATCGGGGAACTTTTACACCAATAATTTAAATCATCAATACAGCGATGCAAGTTTAAAACAAAAACTATAACCATGTCATCAAAGCTGGACTGTACCTGCAGCCTCTGGCAGAACGTGTGCGTAGTTCTGCTGGATCAACACCAGTTGAACGCTAGCAGCTACCAGTGCCACACCCGGCAAAGAAACCTCGGCCCCAGCTCCTGCCTCCCACAGGATGTGATGCAACGCCCTCTGCTAGAGACTATAGCAACAAGCAGTAGCGTCAAGGGCAGCTCATATTTTCTCTTTGTTGGCTTTGCGAAGGTGGCGAGTTTAACTCAGTTTACAAATTTGCCTTAAAAATTAGTAATAAAATAATTGCCAACCAAGTCTGAGGGAAAACAAATTCCACAGCCGACTTCCTAGGCTGAGGCCTCGTCAGCGAAGTACATATTTTAAAATGAAAGTTGAGAAGAGTTTCTGCCTGAGAGTTAAGCTTCACTTGATGAGCGGCCTGATTTTTTAACTCTTCAGTAGAGTGATGGAGTTTCCTCCCGGAAGATATACAAGGTCTCCTCCACTCATCCTGCGTTTTGTGGCATAAACTGCAAGAATTTGCAATTTTTCTGTCTGAGTTGTTAGGCAGATTTTCAGATAGTAAAGAGCTTTTTCTTCAACACAGGGAGGCATGGCTTACTCTTCGTTTGCCAACAGCTAGGAAGAAAAATATGTAATGGAACAAAACCATCAAAGCATGTAGTATTAAATACAAAACACTAGTCAAACGCACTAGTTAGAGGTTGCTACATAGGTGCTGGAACGGGGGGGCACTAGGGCCACGGCCCTACCACTTTTGCTATCATGGTATTATGTTTAATTGGGGAAAATGTACCCCTTATGTCCTTGGCCCTACCACTTTTCAAACCTTTCCAGCACCACTGGGTTGATAACATGCCTTTAAAGTATGGAAATGTAGTGTTAGGGTTCCTGAACGAAACACCCCCCCCCAACCTTCCCCACCCAGCCATACCACCCCTCCACACACCAACAGGTGTCAGGGTGTGCCTTGGAGTCATTGGCCCCAACGCTCACACCATTCCATAATTACATAACCTGAGATGGACCCTAACACTCACTCCATTTTCCTATATTGTGTCCATCTCCACTTATTTATTTATGGAATGGGGTGAGTGTTAGGGACGATGACCCCAAGGTACACCACGACGTCTTGGTGTGTGGAAGGGTGGGATGGGGTGGTACGGTTAGGTGGGGTGGGGTGTTACGGTCGAGAACCATACCACATTTCCATACTTTGAAAGACATGATATCAACTCTAACAAGTGCATTAACATAGTATTTTGCATTTAATTTCCTCACATTTTATGACGTGAACAGAAACCAGCCTGGCCCCTGCTGAGTACCACTCTGCTCCGTACCCCCACCGCTGAGCTGCTTGTGTCCTCCCCAGGCCCCTCAATCATCTTTGAGTGAGTGTTCCATTTTGAAAAATAGATTTTTTTTCATCGGGATCGGGTGGACTGTCTGGACACATACAGAATGTCACTGGGGCACCTCTGCCACATCGCATATGACAGGTGTTGAAAAAAAACAGCCCCCACTAGGGGTCTGTAAAGCACCAGACATTCTTCCCCCCTCCCCCCAAAGAAGGAGAGCAGTCCCCAGGATGCTCAATCCTTCTCCCTCTGGCTGGCCCTCCAACTCCCGGGTCTGTTCCCGAACCCAGGTCGTCAGCGCCATAAGCAGAAATCCAACCGCTGCGCCAGTGGTCCGGCACCAAATTGATTTTGCCAGCCTGCCCTTGCCTTGTACACACAGCTAGACTGAAGCCAGGAAAAAATATGTAGTTTTATTTGGTATTTCTGAGACTGTTACATGTCTCGTGGGCCCCCCCCCCCCAGTGTCTCTATCTCTCTCTCTCCCCTCTGGATGTCACAAGTCAAAGTTTTATTTTGCCAGTCTGCCCTTGCCCTATAGACACAGACACACTGATGCCAGGAAGAAAAATAAACTTTCATTTGGGGTTTCTGGGACTGTGGAAATTTCTCGTGGGCTCCCCCAATCTATTTTCAACAACTGCTCATAACTCGCCCATTGTTACAAGTTTTTTCACCAAATTTTCAACGTTGCCTTTTTGGGACCCCACCTAATGAACACTGGCCCTGTCATTTTGTTCATTGGTCCCAAAAGGTGATTTCACACAGCAACCGCGCCATTGTGCACCACAGGGGCCAAAAGGCATTTCGGACCAGATTTGAAGAAAGACAGCTGTTCTATTGATGAGGTGGTATGAAAAAATGGCAATGTTGAAAATTTGGAGTGAAACTATTGTAAATTACCAAAGTTATGCACCTGCGTAGAAAGTGTGCAAAGCACGCAGTAACGCAGCTTCATTTTAGAATTTTTTATAAATTAACATATATCTTCAATTATTGAATTAGTATATCGTTATTTCCTTTACCAGTCCCAAAAGGGTGATTCTACACAGCAACCACAAAGTCACCTTTTGGGACTGAGTAATGAAATGACAGTGCCACTGTTCATGAGGTGGGGTCCCAAGAACCCCATGTTGAAAATTTGGTAAACAAATACCTACAAATGGCTGAGATAGCAACACAAGTTGAAACCTCCATTGACAGCCATTATACTAACATACTAAAATGCCAGCAGAATAGGCCTAACGGTCTTTCACGTCTGCTCGTTTGGTCAGTCTTCACCCTGGGAGCTGACCTTGCACTTATACGTATATAAGTATACTTATATATTATACAGCACTTAATTGAATCCTCAGTTTGTGTTTTGGCTTTGAAGAGTGCAGACGTGTCCTGCTCCATGGAAGATGACAGCACCAGACCTCGGAGGGTAGGTATGGGGTAAAGGGGGTGCATGGAGGTGAGTGTGCAGAGGGAGGGTCGGGAGGGGATGGGGACACGATGAGGGACCGTTTTTTTGTGTACAGGTTAAAAAAAAAGAAAAAAGATGTCAGGATGGTGTTCTTTTTTACAGGGATTATAATATTATACTGGGGACAGTGGGAGTGGGCTCCCCATTGTCCTGCACTGCTGGGGGGACTGGGGAATGAGGGTAGTGGGTGGGACTGCACAGAGGGAGGGAGTGGGAGTTTTTTAAATGACTGCAGGACCGTGGAACAATGGTGGCGGGTGGGACTGCACTGAGGGAGGGAGGGAGCGGGAGTTTTTTTTAAATTACTGTTGGATCAGGGAATGAGGGTAGTGGGTGGGACTGCACAGAGGGAGGGAGCGGGAGTTTTTTTTTAAATGACAGCAAGACCAGGGAACAAGGGTGGCGGGTGGGACTGCACAGAGGGAGGGAGCGGGAGTTTTTTTTAAATTACTGTTGGATCAGGAAATGAGGGTAGTGGGTGGGACTGCACAGAGAGAGGGAGCGGGAGTTTTTTTTAAATTACTGTTGGATCAGGGAATGAGGGTAGTGGGTGGGACTGCACAGAGGGAGGGAGTGGGAGTTTTTTTTAAATTACTGTTGGATCAGGGAATGAGGGTAGTGGGTGGAACTGCACAGAGGGAGGGAGTGGGAGTTTTTTTTTAATTACTATTGGATTAGGGAATGAGGGTAGTGGGTGGGACTGCACAGAGGGAGGGAGTGGGAGTTTTTTATAAATGACTGCAGGACCGTGGAACAATGGTGGTGGGTGGGACTGCACAGAGGGAGGGAGCAGGAGGTTTTTTTTTAATTACTGTTGGATCAGGGAATGAGGGTAGTGGGTGGGACTGCACAGAGGGAGGGAGTGGGAGTTTTTTTTAAATTACTGTTGGATCAGGGAATGAGGGTGGTGGGTGGGACTGCACAGAGGGAGGGAGTGGGAGTTTTTTTTAAATTACTGTTGGATTAGGGAATGAGGGTAGAGGGTGGGACTGCACAGAGGGAGGGAGTGGGAGTTTTTTTTAAATTACTGTTGGATCAGGGAATGAGGGTGGTGGGTGGGACTGCACAGAGGGAGGGAGTGGGAGTTTTTTTTTAAGTGACTGCAGGACCGTGGAACAATGGTGGTGGGTGGGACTGCACAGAGGGAGGGAGCAGGAGGTTTTTTTTAAATTACTGTTGGATCAGGGAATGAGGGTGGTGGGTGGGACTGCACAGAGGGAAGGAGCGGAGTTTTTTTTAAATTACTGTTGGATCAGGGAATGAGGGTGGTGGGTGGGACTGCACAGAGGGAGGGAGTGGGAGTTTTTTTTAAATTAATGTTGGATCAGGGAATGAGGGTGGTGGGTGGGACTGCACAGAGGGAGGGAGAGGGAGTTTTTTTTAAATTACTGTTGGATCAGGGAATGAGGGTGGTGGGTGGGGCTGCACAGAGGGAGGGAGCGGGAGTTTTTTTTAAATTACTGTTGGATCAGGGATGAGGGTAGTGGGTGGGACTGCACAGAGGGAGGGAGCGGGAGTTTTTTTTAAATTACTGTTGGATCAGGGGATGAGGGTAGTGGGTGGGACTGCACAGAGGGAAGGAGCGGGAGTTTTTTTTTAAATTACTGTTGGATCAGGGAATGAGGGTGGTGGGTGGGACTGCACAGAGGGAGGGAGCGGGAGTTTTTTTTAATTTTATATGACAGCGAGACCGGGGAACAAGGGTGGCGGGTGGGACTGCACATTTGGAGGGAATGGGAGATTTTTTTTAAATGACAACCGTGCTGTGGGGAGCCTCTGTATGGCAGGGGCCCAGGGATTTGCCCCATTTCTCCCCTTTTAAAGTCACCCTAAATGGCACTTTGATACAGGATTCTGCACCTAACATGGCAGTTAGATGCAGGATTCTGCATCGAAAAATGCCACAGGATTGACACGAAATTTGGAACGTCAAGAGACCTTCCCCTAGCCGCAAAGCATTTTCTGTTGAAGTAGCAGGTTGAAAAAATAGCAGAGGTAAAGTTTGAAAAACTATTCTTTTTCGAAGAAGGATCCTACGTCGAAGTTCAACATAGGGTCCTTCTTCGAAAAAGAATCCTTTTTCGAACTTTACTTCTGTTTTTTTTTCAACCTGCTATTTCAACAGACAATCATTTTTCGTGCCTGACATCTATTTTTTCCCATAGGAAATAATGGGAAATTCAACTTTTTATAACTGCAGAACTACTTGACATTTTTCAACCAAATCTTCAAAAGGCAGATCTATGACAGCAAGGCTTTCCACCATGAAAATTTCAGCCCATAACCTAAAGCCATTTTGGAGATACAAGTGAGCAAAAAAACAGCCTAAAACCACAAAACCTTCTGGGCCGGATATTCAAAGTGTTGCGCCATGCGAAACCCACTGATGCACCCCGGCACAATATTCAAAGGGGGGTGTTGTGCTGCATGAATCCCAATGCACCGAGGCGCACCAGTAAAGTATGCATTGCAAGTGCGGGGGGGTGTGCCCATGCATATGTGGCACATCCCGATATTCAGCCCGGGATGTGCGGCGCATATGCAGCTACAAGCCCACCTTGTGCTGCACAGGGGAGCACAAAGTTGTGCCCGAAAAAAAGAGGAACAAGTCGGGGGACACCCACAGGCCAGCCACCATATTACTGGGCGCAACACGGCAGCCACCTGCTGTGGGTGGCCACCCAGCCTCCCCAGACACAAGCTGGGCATCGTGGCCCCCCCCCATCGTCCAATCGCGGCCTGAAATAAACAAACATAATCCCTTGTGGTCCAGTGGACCCTACTGCACTGCCCAATCGTGGGCTTACATAAATAGAAATAATCCTGATCCAGTGGACCTGCTCCCCAGCCCGATCACAGGCATTGTTAAATTCAGTTTATCCCTGATGGTCCAGTGGACCCGCTCCCAAGCCTGATTTCGGGCTTTGTAAATTTATCAGTCCCTGGTGGTCCAGCGGTAACCCCCTCCCCACCCGCCCACTCAGTCCCGCCACCTGCTCCCCGGTCAGCGGTGGGTGGTAGCTCCCCACCCGCCGCCGCCCACCGACTGACAGCGTACAGTGCGGCTGTCGCTCATTGGTCCCTAGCGTGGGCCAATGAGCATCGAACTACTGTACTACACAGTCCCGACATGCGAATGACTTCCATTCACATATCGGGACTGTGTTACACAGCTCCGTCTGCTGCGCCCACAACCCCGCGCTGTGGACCAACGCTGCACCGCATACTGTATGCTGTCAGTTAACGGTTGCCGAACGCTTGTGGGTGGGGAGCTGCTGCCCACCGCTGACTGGGGGGGGTGGGATAGCGGTACTGAGTGGGCGGGTGTGGAGGGGGTTACCGCTGGACCACCAGGGATTGTTAAATCACAAAGCCCACGATCGGGCTGGAGAGCAGGTCCACTGGACCACCGGGGATAAAAATATTTCTACAATGCCCATGATCTGGTGTTGGGGCACTTTGCCACCGAGGGGCAGGGGGCATCAGTCCTCGACGGCTGCAGCCTGGCAGGGTGCCAGGTGCAAGTCGCCGGGGATCAGCGCACATGCATGTAAATGGGGCCATAATGACATGCAAATAACCCAGTTTGTGCCTTGCATGCATAATGGCTACATTTGCATACCCACCGCTGAATATCGCGTTCCTGCGCCTAGTGCAAATGCACTTGCGCAGGTGCATCCCCCTGCTCCTCTCTTGCCGCTGGTGCAGTGCCACTGTGCCATGCGCAATGGGGGTGACCACAGTGCCATATTCAATGGTGCTGAGCCATGGCGCAGCACCGTTGAATATCGCCCAGATCACGCCTTGGTGCATCCCAGTTGCGTTGCGTCCAGGCTTGCGCCCCAGCCTGGTGCAGTCTGAATATCCCACCGTCTGTTTTTTCACCCCTCCATATCTCAAAAATGACAAAACCAATTCCAACAAAATTTGCTACATCAGCAGACATACCTCCAAGGATCATGCACAACAAATTTCAGGTAAATCCATTGAACCATTATGAAGTTATTAAACTGCAAAAATTGCCCTTTAACATTAAACACCCTCCTCAAGCCTAACTATGCTGGCACTACCGCACCAGTATAATAAGGAATAAGATAGGAGGAGGTGTGGTTTATGGGCTGATAAGAGCACACCCCAGGTGCATAAGGAGGCACCAAGTGCCTTTAGCACCTGGGAAGTGCTCTTCTCAGCCCTTATAAAATAGGCAGAAATTTTCCTAAATGCTGACTGGCTGAAAGCCTTTTTCAGCCATGTCCTTATAGAGCCATAACTTTGCAGCCGGCACTAATTCTGCCAGGCTAGCCCTCTAACAGCAGCATATCAGTGTGCCAACACAAAGCCAATTCGTGCCAGCCTCCCGTTACAAGTAACGCGTGGTATAGCTGCAGCAGGACAGCAGTGGCACCAGCAGTGAAACAAGATGAATGCCAGTCATTGTATGCAAAATCCCCTTCTCACACAAGCCGTAAATATCATTCACTGGCTGTTCCTCATTCCAGCTCTAAGTCATGGTTCACTTGCTTAACGGTCTCCCAGCACATAGTGACCATCACCAGCATCTCCACACTACTCCTCCCCCTGCCCCCCACACTTAATTCTGTCCTAAAAATGCGAGCCGCAGCAGTCGACAAACAAAAAATACACCATGTTACTGACCAGGATAACTATCACTTAAAAATGAAAATAGTTTGTTTTTGTACTCTGGCTGCCACCCACTTCCCCAGCAGAATGCCACAGATCTCCAATCCACTCACTACTCATAACATGGGTACTACAAACAGCACCTTTGTTACCTAGCCTGTCTCCAGTAATCCCCCTCGGGTGTGCAGTCCTCAGTAATCTTCTTTTCCTTGTACCAGCAAAAAAATACTGCTATAATATAAGGAAGAAGGAAACCGCTGTGTACCATGGCTGGTACGGGAGACGCTCGATCCCGATGCTACTGGTGACGAGCATGCACTTCCTGATTCAACTACCTGTATTTAAAGAAAACTCTGTAAAAAAATGAACAAAATTGGCACTCTTTATTTTGAGTCACTATTATACTGTATTTGTGACTTTGTGTATGGGGGGGGGGTGAAAGGCAGCAGCATTGGCACACACGCTGGCTCGCACCTGACAGTGAAAGTGAAGGTAGGGTCTCAGGGAAATTATGGCTCTCACTATTTGAATGTAGGAAAAACACCACAAAAAAACACTGTGAGTGTGAGATGTAGTAAAAACAGCAGTGGTAGATAACCTCAGGAAAACATACAGACCCTCTGCTGCCTATGAAACACTTTTGAAAGAAACTTAGTAGGGAGACTATTTTTCACTATTTGAGGTGTTGAAGCCTTTTTTTATGTTTTTCACTTTTTTATGTTGTTTTATTTACCCATTAAATAATTACTTGGCCCATTTTATAAGTGCAATAAGACACTCTGAGGTGTGGGTTATGGCCTGATAAGAGCACTACCCAGGTGCTAGAGGCACTCGGCACAAGTGCCTCATGCCTCACAATGCACCTAGAGCATGCTGTTATCGGGCCATAACCCACACCTCGTCGTGTCTTATTGCTGGCATAAACTACACCTCGGAGTGTCTTAATCCACGTATAGAATTTCCAAAATACAGTTTAATAAAGTTAGTGTAGATTTAAAAGTTTCTTTTGTTTCAGATTTTTTTTTTTTGGTCAGATTGGGAGAAAATAATCCCTTTTGATGCAGAACTGCATAAGGTTGCTAAGTGATGTAATGAGTGTCTGTCTGTACCCCTGCCCACACACCCAAGCAGCACAGAGAAATAAACTTTTTTTTTTAGCTTTGTATTATTAATGGTTCTTTTTACATTGTAATAGATTTGACTTGATGCTAGCAGCCCAGTTGACTCAAAGCGCCCATGTCCCTTACTGGTGGCTAAGTAGGATAATGAGTGCCTGTCTTTCTGTCCCCCCAAGACAAACAGCATGGAGAAATAAACTTTTTTTAGACCATATCATTAATGCTGCTTTTAACGTTTTAATACATTAGATTTGCAGCTTTGAGTTGGTGCGAGCATGCCCTTTAACGACCACCATACAAAGCGTTTTCTGGCTTCACAGTTTTCACATTGTGCTCTGCCCTGTGTAGCAGTTGCTGCTTGTTACTTGGTTTGTCCTCTTATGGACGTGGTGGGGTGGCTGGAGACCAGAGACTGCAGATGCAGTTTACAGGATAGGAGTAGAGCTGAGGACTGGATACAGGACATTGAGGTGAGGAATGGAGACTCCATTGGCATAAATGCTCAGTTTTACTTGGTGTTTGAATACTGCATGTGGCAGCTGTAGAAGTGACAGTGGAGAAGTGGGCTGTGGTAAAAATAAAATAATAAGAACTTAAGATTTGAACTTATGCTGTCATGCCGGGGGGGGGGTGAAGCTTGGAGAGAAAGACAGGCAGTGCTCTCCTGCTCTAGTTCCATGACATGCTGACATGCTTGGTGTGGAACTGCAGTGGGAGAGTCGTTGGAGGCATTGATTTCACAGCGGGCTGTGTTTTGGTTGGCATAAGTAGTACTAGCTGTCAGTATATGTCCTGATAAGGACACGGCAAGTGGTACCTTTTATCCAATCAAAATGCAGGAAATTTTCTACCCATTTTATAAAATAGAATAATAGCTCTGGCCTGTGTATTGGAAGACTGTAATATATGAAGAAACCATATAATACTACTGAAAGCCATCTAAAAGGTTTCCCCTAATACTGCACTTAAAATTCTGTAATACTACTGTTTGATTCCTGTAATACTATCATTCCTACTAACCACTTTGACCAATTTGGGTCTTTCTAGGGATGCCTTGGGATTGACTACCCCTCAAACCGATATCAACAGATCAAAACTGGTAACACAGTTTCAGATAGACTACCTGTCCTCTCCGGTGTCCCTCAGGGGTCCATTTTGGGAGCACTGCTTTTTAGCCTCTTCCTCAACTCCCTCCCTGAGTCCTGCCCTGGCAATCTGCTACTATACGCGGATGATGCAGTCATTTTCTCCTCCAGCCCTGACCCTATACAACTCCACCGCTCCCTTCAGACCTCATTCAGCTGCACTGAAAACTGGTTCACTGCACAACGCCTTATCCTCAACTACAACAAAACCAAAGTTATGTTATTCTCTCACCCACAGAACACTAGAAAGATGCTATGCCCACAAGTTCAAACTTCTGACTACACCCCTCTGGAGCAGGTGGACTCCTTTAAATACCTGGGCATCACATTGGACCCAGGTCTTAACTTCCATGAACACATCCACCAACTATCCAAGGTCCTTAATGCTAGGATGGGGCTTCTGCGCCATTTCAAGCACTGCCTTACAGCTGATGCCTTCAGGCTCGCTGTCACCTTCTCGGTCCTCTCTCTGCTAGATTATGGCCTATTGATATACGGGGCAGCAAGCACTTCATCACGAGCTAGACTCCATATCTCCCTAAACAAAGCCAGCCGTCTTGTTTTAGGATGTGACCGTCTTGCACACACCTGCTCACTCTATAGTGCTACCAACTGGCTTAATCTCGACAACAGGATTAGGTTCCACATCTGTCTGATGGCAAAAAAATCAGCCTAGGCCTCTTCCCCTCTGGACTCGCCCCCTTAATCCTCTCAAACCCCAAGGTCAAGTGTACCTGTAGTTCAGCCCACCATCTCTTCTCTATTCCCTCCAGTAGTACCTCTCATTTTCAAAGGTCTTTCAGCTTTAGGGCCCCCGTGTGGATGAACAGCCTTCCCTCCACCCTGGCGAATGAACAAAGACTAGGACAATTTAAAACCCTCCTTAGGGCCCACCTCCTATCCTCCAATAACTGTAACTGCAACTGAAGCCCTGTCCTCTACCTCCTCCTTAATCTATGACAATGGCCACTGGCCTGCCTCTTCTCTTTGTGACCATCCACTGTTGTTCATGACTACGTCATATGTGTACAATGTAATTTACCCTAATAAGTAATCCTAGTATTTCGAATGTTAGCTTGATTGATTCCTTGTAAACAATCTGTATCTGTCTCTGAGCTCATTTGCTGTAATGTCTGTCTGTATACAATCTATGTGTCATGGAACCTTTGTAAAGGAGTCTGTGACTCAAAGGTACTCTCCGAATATGTAATAAATAAAACAAACAAAAAAAAGAAATTCAGAGTTGATAATAGTATTGTTATGAGCTCTCAACAATAGTAGTATGAGAGATCAATCTCAGCGTCCTCTGCTGAAATCCTCGTGCTCACCGCAAGCAGGCTTTTACCGTAGCTTCTGTGTAGAGTGACCACCAACTCCCTGCTGACGAGATTGTGTCAAAATGGCTGTCTTAAGAGAATGTATTTTTCATTGCGTCCTGATTCAGTGTTCGGCTGTTCTGAATGTTGAGTTATGACTGCTGCCTCTGTGTGTGTTGGTGGAAGCCGCAGTGTGAGACCAGGCAAGAGAGAGAGAGAGAGAGAGACAGAGAGAGAGATCAAGACTTGAGAACGGACAATGGTAAGGTCAGCTTCAGTTCTGTTGCATAAATGCTACTCTTTTTGTTTATTTCATAAAGCAATCACACTGCTTGCATGCTACGGCTCGGAAGCTCTATCAACAGTTAAAAGCTGTCATGTGTACGAAGGGGCAGTGGGTTTCTAGTTAAAACCCCATTGTGGGTTTCTTCTCTCTTTTCTTAAAGCTGGTTCACATGGTAAGTTCTGTACCATTGTGAGTGGTGCAGAACTGTTAAAGCATTACCACTTCACTTACTGTATATGAACGCAATCTGCATCACAGTATCTGCAAGTGTTGCATTTTACTGCAACCCCTCTTTTCTTGGGATCACGTAGCGGTGTTGGTGTTTCACGCTGCCGTATGAACAGCTGGCACCACTCACAAGGGTGCCAGTTAATTTCTTAGGCTGTACTTAAGTAGATTTCCTGCCCTACTGGAAGACTACTCACAATGCAGGAAGCTATCCTGCAACACCTAAAAGCCTTGTCCATACGAGTGGTTATTGGGAGCGTTTCACAACCTGCAGCAGAACCGATGGGGATGGGAGTGATGAAGTTGCATGCCACGTGAACAAAGTATTAAAGTGGCTGTCTCTGATCCCTGCCCCATACGCTGCCCCATACAGGAAGAAAATATGGAATTTTCATTCTCTGTTCTCATTTCTTGATAAAGTGGATGCAGTAGAGAAAGAGAAGCTGCAGCAGCTTTGGTGGGAGGGGGTAGGATGTTAAACAGAGGGTTGCTCGCTTTAAATAAAGAGCTCTTTTTTATTATTAAGAAATCACCCTGCTTGCATGCTGTGGCCGTGAAGCCTTGTCAAGCATACAGCTGCCATAGAGAGAGCCTCCTGTCAAGTAGCTCCACCACGAAATTAACATCATTCACTCTCCTAACCACCAGGTAAGAACCCTCCCAAGTTGCCTGTAGTTTATTCTGTCTGATGGGGATGAGTACCATCACCCATTGCCCAACTTCCTACTTCTGGGCTCTAGCCCCATGGTTGTACAATGTCTTTTCTTTCTGTTGTGCAGTGGCTAGATGCTCCTGGGTGAGCACCATCAGCTCCTCAAGTCATGACCTGAAATTCAGGACGTACTCTAGAATGGATTTCCCCTTGGGGAGCAAGCTCACCCTCCAGTTAATCCCTTAACAAAACAAGGGGACCCCTTACCCTATGGTGAAACAGGAGCTCTAAGGGTGAGACCCTTGTGGACTCCTAGGGGGCTTCCTTATATGCAAATAAGAGCTGAGGTAAGTATTTGTCCCACTATCTCACATGCTGGTCAGCAAATGCGCTTAACATAGTTAAGTGGTGGTCAGCGGTGTACGGTCAGGCATTCACCTGTCCAGGCATCCAACCCTCAGTGGGAGATGATGGGTAATGCCCGTGTGACACTACCTGGCTGATTCCCCAGACCATTCTTGGCTGGCTGTAACTTTTTCTGGAGCTCAGAAAGCCAAGTTGTAAATGACTTCAGCCACACTGCAGGCTGGCAGCTATGGCTCTGAGTTCAGCAGGAACACAGTCTCTGGAACTGGACTTCCCTACCAGTTTGTAGTAGGAATCAATCTCTCAGCTTTAGGCTCAAAATGTTTAGTTTGGGAATCAAAACATAACTTTTACCCCCTCGCTGACTTTTCCAGATATTGGAAATTGTTTAGGCTTTCCCTGGACTGTTGGCTGTGAAAACCCAAGGCTGGCCTCCAGACTTTTGACAGAGCACACAGCAGAGCCTCCTTTCACTCTGGGAGCTCCCAGACAACTGCTCCCAGCTGGATCTACCCCCACAAGACTCGGAATAAGATTAGGGTCCCAGTTTGTCAACCAGGCTGTCAATCAGGCAAATTAATATCCATAATGTTCATTCAATGCCTGAGTGGTTGTGGGAAAAGGTGCCAAGTCACAGTCCTTTCCTACTCCCAGGAAACCACTTCCTGTGGTCCCATGGGCTCTTTGACTCCTATTGGTTGCTTTACAGGCTCCCCAGCCAACCCCTGGTGGCCCGAGCTTGCTCCTGAACTCAAGGCCACTAATTACCACAGAGATCGGTCTTGGGACTGGTCCTTTTTTCTGTATGGCTTTTTGCTCCCCTGTTACCACCTGCGCCTTCTTGACAACAGGGGAGACATAGGTTTCTGCTTTTTCCTCCCTGTTACCCCGGGAGTCCGGATCACAGTTGCACATGCACGTGGAGGTGCACATGCACTCTGGGGCTGCAGTGACGGCCCCTTCAGACCACCCAGCCTAATGCCAGGGTTCCCTGTGGCTTAGCGCTACCACCTAGCTTCCACCAGGTGGCAACCAACAGCCAGGGAACCCTCTTGTCCCTCCCTGGAGAGAATAGCTGCCTTGTGGCCTCTCGTTCCTGCTTTGCACCCCTCTCCCCAGCCAACCCCTGGTGGACCGAGCTTGCTCCTGAACTCAGATTGCTGGTGTGGCGCAAGGTGTGGCATTCAAAACCTCAACCCTCAGCGCCACCTGGCCGCCTCCAAGACTGGTCCTTTTTAATATGTTCATTAGTGATATTGGTGAAGGCATTCAGGGCAAAATAGCCCTCTTTGCAGATGACACTAAGATAGGTGGTAGGGTTGACAGCGCCGAGGCAGTGAAGGACCTGCAAAGAGACCTGAAAAAATTGGAGAGCTGGTCCAAGGTTTGGCAGCTACTGTTCAATGCAAAAAGTGCAGGGTGTTACATCTGGGTAAGGGGAACCCTGGAGCAGAGTACTGACTCAGTGGAGACCAATTCAGCACCTCACACAAGGACAGGGATCTCGAGGTCATCATATATATATTTTTTTTTAATTGTTTAACCAGGACAGACACACTAAGCTGAAAGCTTTTTTACAGGTGTGACCTAGGAGCACAAGGAAGTTAAGTGACTTGCTCAGGATCATACAGTATGCACCTAGGTGGCTGGGGGATTTAAACCCAGGTCTCCAGATCTTCAGCTCAGAGTCTTAACCCACTGCACTATACTGCCTCCAAACTCTATGTGACATCCTTAAGCAGTCAAGCCAATGCAACAAAGCTTAGGGGCAAAGCAAATCAAATGATGGGGTGTATAGGGAGAGGTTTCAACAGTAGGGACAGGGAAGTGATCCTCCCACTATACATGTCCCTAGTCAGACCCCACCTGGAATACTGTATTCAGTTCTGGAGCCCTCACCTTAAGAAGTACAGGGATAGGTTGGAAAATGTGCAGAGAAGGGCAACCAAGATGGTTCAGGGCCTCCAGGGTCTGTCTCATGAGGAGCAACTAAAGACATTGAACATGTACTCTCTAGAAACTAGAAGGAAGAGGGGTGATATGATTGAGGCATTTAAATCTATGAGGGCATTAACAAAATGCCCTACTCCGAAATTTTCAACAGAATGGAAGGTT
Source organism: Neoceratodus forsteri (assembly GCA_016271365.2). Taxonomy (NCBI): domain Eukaryota; kingdom Metazoa; phylum Chordata; order Ceratodontiformes; family Ceratodontidae; genus Neoceratodus; species Neoceratodus forsteri. Next base: position 763,312,781 of record CM057453.1, read on the forward strand.
CAGCCACCAGGGGACACGAATGGAAGCTACGAGGTAGGAGCTTCAAAAGGGATTAGAAGAAGTATTACTTCATAGAAAGAGTAATTGAACCATGGAATAGACTGCCCGCTGAGATGCTGGGCAGTAAAACTGTGACAGCTTTCAAGAAAGGGTGGGACAGAGTAAGAGCTCAACAAGGTAAAGAGGGCAAGGGGGCTGGGTCCCGGGACTCATAGAAGGCCTCGGTAACCCTTGGGCAGACGAGATGGACCTATGGTCTACTTGTGCCATCATCTTCTATATTTCTATGTTAAGAAATTCATAAAATCACTCCACCAGATTATAAGTCTGGGGGTGGTATGTGGAGGACCTGATCTGACCCACCCTACGCTACTGCCAAAGACTAGCTGTTAGGGTAGACATGAAATTGGTGTCCTGGAACCTTCTGAGGAAAACACACCCAGCTAAATATCTCCAGCAGTTCATCCATCACCTTTTCTGCCTCAGTGACGAACAAGGGCACTACCTCTGGGTACCTCATGGTGTACTCCATAAGCCTGAAACGTATCTCTTTCCTGTGAAACTTGGGATGCTGAGTGGCCCCACAGTCTCCACAACAACTTGTCGAAATGGCTCTTAAGTTATAGGCTGGGGAATCAAAGCCATCTTAGCCTTATTCCCAACTTTTCCCACCCTCTGGCACTGCAGGCAAGTCCAGCAATAGTCTGCCACATCCTTAAATATACAGAGCCAATAAAAATTGTTAGCTGCCTTTTTTACAGCTAACTTCTAAGTGTCCAGAAAAGGATATATCATGGGCTAAGGCCAAAAGCTGCTTCCTATATTCCCTAAGAACTACTGTCTGCCAAAGTACCCCTTTCTCTGGTCCTCTTTTTGGAACCCACTCCTGATATAGGAGTTCATTTTCTCAGTATACTTCTGTAACTGGGTCACCATGTATACTTTGGTTACAACAACCCCTGCCTTGCAAGCTCAAGCAAGGGTGAAGTGCCTGTGCTTTGTTTGGATGGAAGGAAGGGTTCTTTCCCAACAGAAATTAATTAGCATGGTGCCTCCACCTGGAGATAAATTACAGGGGGCCAGATGTCTGACTGTTACAGCCCCCTGGGATGCTGTACCTACCCACTTCCCCTTGCAGTCACCCTACACATGAAATACCATAAACAGATGCAATACTTTACTGTGCATACAATTACTGTCTATCGCTAATAATATGCTCATGCATCAGTCCTGAACAAGAACAACAACAGTCTAGTAACAGTTAAAGGGAAATGGGATGCAGAATAAATAAGTTATAGCATTGGATTTGACTTGCAAAAATGTAAACAGCATCAATAACATTGAACTGTGCCCACTTGCAACAGCATACGCAAACAAACACTATGGCCCACCTCCCCACTGGTGCCAGTTTCCATCAATGTCAGTCTGGGTACCCAAGTGCTATATGGTGCAGGCCTGAAATGGTGCAGCTGGTTAGCCGGCATTGGTGCACTTTTAGGTAAACAGAAGTTTGTTAGCAAATTAATGGAACAATCCCCCAGGCTAGGGTAAACACCACAGTTACTCATGGTTCTGGAGACACCAGACAAGTGAGCTTTCAGGCTGGAAGAAGAACCTTTTTCTGATCTGCAGCTCTAGGACCTTGAGCAGTCCTTCAAGGGCCCTTTGGCTGGGCTGCTGCTGGGTCTGCCTTTCACTCTGCAGCTTTCAGGATCTCTCGCAGCTTTTCATCTTCTTTTCTGTGGCATTTCTGGGGCTAGAACAGACCAGTGCTGGGGATCAAGATCGCACGTCTCAAACCACCTGTCCAGGCATCCAACCCTCAGTGGGAGATGATGGGTAATGCCCATGTGACACTACCTGGCTGATTCCCCAGACCATTCTTGGCTGGCTGTAACTCTTTCTGGAGCTCAGAAAGCCAAGTTGTAAATGACTTCAGCCGCACTGCAGGCTGGCAGCTATGGCTCTGAGTTCAGCAGGAACACAGTCTCTGGAACTGGACTTCCCTACCAGTTTGTAGTAGGAATCAATCTCTCAGCTTAAGGCTCAAAATGTTTAGTTTGGGAATCAAAACATAATTTTCACCCCCTCGCTGACTTTTCCAGATATTGGAAATTGTTTAGGCTTTCCCTGGACTGTTGGCTGTGAAAACCAGAGGCTGGCCTCCAGACTTTTGACAGAGCACACAGCAGAGCCTCCTTTCACTCTGGGAGCTCCCAGACAACTGCTCCCAGCTGGATCTAGCCCCCAGACTCTGGATAAGATTAGGGTCCCAGTTTGTCAACCAGGCTGTCAATCAGGCAAATTAATATGCATGATGTTCATTCAATGCCTGAGTGGTTGTGGGAAAAGGTGCCAAGTCACAGTCCTTTCCTACTCCCCGGAGACCTCTTCCTGTGGTCCCATGGGCTCTTTGACTCCTATTGGCTGCTTTACAGGTTTTGGTAGATATGGCTGCTGCAGTCAGGCAATCCAGCTTTAAGCAGAGTCCCCATTTTAAGTCTCTCCTGTAGGCAAACTGGACAGGTTTGATAATAACTGCTCCATGGTCTAGTAGCTTCCCCTACCCTATTGTCTAGTGTCAGAGTGGACACAAACAGGGCCCCCCCGCCTGTAGTTAGCGCTGTAGCACTGTCCCCTAGGCAGCAGGCAGGGCTGCATTCACATAGCTGCCTCAGCTGCTGCCTAAAGGTACAGTGCTCAAAAGCATTTTTTGCAGAGTTTATTTCTTTATTTTTCTTTGCCTCTTCAGTGTGCCTCTGGACCTCCAAATATGTTACTGGAGTCCTGGGGGTTGGAGCACACAGAGGGGATCACTGGACAGAGCTACCAGAGCGGCTTTACAACTGAGCGCTATAACGCTAGATAAAAGAGCAAGCCAACCCACCAGCTCACACATTCAAGCAGGATCCAGCTCAAATGTATGCATACTGAGTGGCATTGTTTCTCTGGTCCCCCACAGGATTCAGGCACATGGCGACCAGCAGCAGCACTACAGGAGCATCAAATAGACCAGCACTGGTGGACAGAGTGGTCGGGGGTAGATCAAGGTAAGCCCAACCCATGTGTGTGTGGGGGGGTTACACTTCCATCGTCTGTGAACCTTGAAAGTCATCTTCCATCCTGGCAACTAATTCCTTAAATTTCTGTAGGGATAGGGCAGCTTGCTGAGCTCTCACCAGCTCCACACACTTGACCTTCCCTAAAACACACTCTCCTGTGGCAGATCTGCCCACAGCAGGTCTCTCCTCAGTCTGTAGCTGTGGCTCTCAAAACTGCTGCTCCCAGCTCATTCTTCAGCTACAACCTCCCCTGCTGCTGAGGGAGGGGTTGCTTCCAGCTGCACTGCCCTCTCTGTGTCCCCAGAAACCAGTTCGCTATCTGTACTACGGGTAGCGACACACACATAATGTTGACCCAGCTGTCAAAGTCATTACCCATAATTACATTGATGGGCAAGTCTGGTACAACACCCACCTTCTGTATGCCCTTGTGACCTTTCCAGCTTAGAAAGAGCAAGCCATTAGCACTGAGACTGCAGGACCCGTCTCTCCGCTAATTATGGAAAAGTGGCCTAGTAGAATGTGTTCCTCATGAATCAAATCCTGTTTTAACATTGAAACAGATGCTCCAGTGTCCCTTAATCCCTGGGTTACCATTCCATTTGTCAGAACAGGATGCATGCATACAGTGGAATTAGTGGGAGCTGTACTCTAGGTACAGGCCACTAGCTGCTGGGAGTTCCAGGTGGGCCATAGGCCCTTATCTGCCGACACTGTCTATGTATCTATGTACCCTCTCCATCTGCTCTCGCACCTTTTGCCATATTTTTTGGATAGTCATATGACAGTTGTTCCAGTTTTTGGCAGATCTAGTACCTGTATTTCCTTGACTCCTTACTTTTGAAGCCATTTGACTTCCCTTTTTGTTTGGGTATAGGCTGGCATCCCTTAGGTTGTCCACCCCAAGTTCCCTTAGAAACCAGCTGATAGCCCTCCCCTGTGGTTTCTGCACTGAGTGAATGTTCACCTGGATTTGAACTGATCAGCCATCTCGGGTACCTCCCTCGTGGATCTCAGAGTTCTGTCCAGCAACCATTTTCTCAACTTCTTGGGTACAGTCTTTAAAAAGCAGGTGTTTACTTCTAAGAAATAGACAGCTGACTATTTTGTTTACTGTATTTTAATGTGTTAGTAATTACTTTCTACTTTTATAGTAAAATATCATGTCCATGTAGTGAAACAAGATAGTTTTAGCTCTTGCTTTTTACTCTGCTGGTAAAAAAGAATTCAATAGAATTCTGGTATTGTGATGTCAGAAACTGCCAGCTACTTAGGAACCCAATGCATTTCAATGAGAAACTAAATACAGTACATTATAAAAAGGGTCTCAGAAATGCTGCAATCTGATTGGCTGTTAAGATTCCAACAGCCTTACATTAATCTATGTTATACTGTCATGTACAGCCTGATTACAATGACACATGGATTCTTCCTGTCAGCATTCCATCTTCTAGCACTGCTGAATGACTGGAATGATGCATTCAGATTCTGAACCAGCATTCTTAAACTGTTGGTGGAAGAACTATTTTATTAAAAATCTCCCTCTAAATGAGGAAAACATTCAAAAAGTATTCTTTTAACCCTCTTCTTTTGTAACAAATTTTTATAATAGCAATAAGACACTCCTAGGAGTTATATTAAAAGTCAGTTAATCACCCCTGGGGCAATATGGCACTTGGCTGCGCCTCATGCCACATTACACCCCTAGGGGTGATTAACAAACTGTTAATCTAACCCCTGGTCATGCCTTATTGCTTAATAGTAATGCATTGCTCTGTATAGAATTCCAGAACTTTCAAAATGCTGTTGTACCACAGTTCAAAGGTCATGGAATGTGATTGTACCCTTCTGTGGTACAATAGCATTCTGAAACCGCTAGAGATTGCACATGTCAGTGTCATTGTCAGTGTTAGTTGTTCCTCTATGGAGGCACCTGCAGTGGAGATCAAGGAGGATGCTGGGAACCTTCACAAAGGAGACCCACAGGAGGGTGGCATGGGACCCCACAGGGGAAGGAAACAACTCCTAGTGGGGGACTTAAACATTAGGGGGGTAGAAGTGGGGAGGAAGAGGAGAGGGAGGTAAGGTGCCTGCCTGGTGCCATGGCTTGGAGGGACAGGAAGCGAATCCTCAGGATCATGGGAGCAGCTGCACAAGGGAGGGAGCTGGATGTCATTGTCCACCTAGGGACAAATGACCTGGCTAGGAATGGGATCAGAGCAGTGCAAGAGGAGTTTGTAGAGTTGGGGAGGGGCCTTAGACAAGTAGCGCATATGGTAACCTTCTCAGAGGTGCTGCCTGTCTATGACAAGGGTGATGCTGGTACCTCACCAGGAATTCAATGAATGGTTGAAAACAGGTGTGGAGCTCAGGATTTGGGCTTCATTGGGGACTGGGGAGCCACCTGGAGGGATGCAGACCTATACTGTCCTGGGGGGGAACCAGGATCCTAGGTGAGTGGTTTAAATGCTTCATTGGCAAGCATTTAAACTAGCCAGGGGGAGGCAGTGAAAAAGAGCAAGGAAATCCCAGCCTCTGCCCACAAAACATGGTAATTAGTGATGTAAACACCAAGGTAGAGAAGTCATTAGGGGGCAGGACTGACGTAAATGTAAAAAAATACAAAGGCAGTAAGGACAGGGATGGGGCTAAAAGGGGTAAGGCCATCAAAAAGTGGAGGGTGATGAGTACCAATGCCCATAATCTGTGTAGCAAGCTCCCTGAACTAGTGGCCTTGATGGAAGAGGGTTGCCTGGGTATTGTGGCATAGAAACATGGTACACAGAGAACCATGACTGGGAGATCAACATGCTAGGATACACAATCTACAGGAGGGACAGGGAGGGTAAAAGAGGAGGAGGAGGAGTAGCTGTCTATGTAAAGGAAGGGATCAAAGCAACAGAACTAAAGAGTAAACAGGGAGCAGATGAGGCACTCTGGGTCACCCTGGAGACAGGAAATGGCACCACAATCCGCATGGGGGTTGTATATAGACCCCCATCTCAGAGGGAGGGAATGGAGAAGGAAATGATAGAAGGCATCCTTAGAATGGCAGAAAAAGGGGAAATATTGTTGGTGGGGGACCTGAATATGCCAGATGTTAATTGGAGCACCTTTGCTGCAGGCACATCCAAGAGCAGGGTCATTCTTGATGCCCTACAAGGGGCATGCCTCAGACAGCTAGTATTGGAACCCACTCGGGAGAGAGCAATCTTAGACCTGGTACTCTCAAATGAGGATGGAGAAAGAACCTCAGATTTAGAATTGGGTAGCCATCTGGGAACAAGTGACCACCAAACAGTGTGGTTCACGATAAACACAGCCATACAATCAAGCCATACAAAAGCAAGAGTATTGGACTTTAAGAAGGCTGACTTTGGAAAAATGAGAAAGTGCCTCAGAAAAACACTAACAAACAGGCAAGAAGGAAGGGTGGAGGAACAATGGGGAGTAATCAAAACCGCCATCACAGAGGCAACAAGCCTTTGTGTAAAGCAAATCAACAAAACACAACGAAGGAAAAAATGCTATGGTTCTCAAAAGAGGTGGCAGGGAAGGTTAAGGAGAAAAGGATAGCATTCAGGAAATATAAGGAAACACAAAAGGAGCAGGACAGAGAACTTTATCAGTTAAAGCAGAAAGAGGCAGGGAAGACAGTCAGAATAGCAAAGGCCCAAACTGAGGAAAGGTTAGCCAACTCTGTTAAGAAGGGGGATAAGACCTTTTATAGGTACATTAGGGAGCAAAGAAAGACCAAAGGAGGGATATTGAGTTCTTAATAAAGGGGAAGGAATGTGGGCAGAGGGTGACAGTGAAAAAGCAAGGATACTGAATGAATATTTCTGCTCAGTATTCACAAAGGAAGAGGAGGGGGAGGTACCTAAACCAAACAAGAGAAACACTCTGAAGACAGGGGTCGATACCAGTCCATTTACAGAAGAAAGGGTTCTGAAAGAACTAATAAAATTGAAGGTGGACAAAGCAATGGGGCCTGATGGGATTCACCCAAGAATTCAAAAAGAACTAAGGGTAGAACTAGTGGCACTGCTGACTACTCTCTTTAACAAATCATGGGAGGATGGGGTGGTACCTGAGGACTGGAGGAGGGCGGATGTGATTCCTCTTCACAAAAGTGGGCGCAGGACAGAGGCAGGAAACTACAGACCAGTTAGTTTGACCTCAGCGGTAGGGAAAATTATGGAATCACTTCTGAAGGAAAGAACTGTTGAGTACCTAGAGGCCAGTGGGGCACAGGACCCAAGGCAGCATGGATTCATGTTGGGAAGGTCATGTCAGATGAATCTAATTGATTTCTTTGACTGGGTGACCAAAGTAGTAGACCAGGGAGGGGCTGTAGACATGGCCTACCTAGATTTTAGCAAGGCATTTGATACAGTCCCATACAAAAAATTAATACACAAGTTAGCCAGCCTTGGAGTGGGTCCCAAGGTGGTAGCCTGGATAAAAAAATTGGCTAGACAACAGGACGCAAAGGGTAGTAGTAAACGGAGTCCACAGTGAAGAAAGGAGGGTTACTAGCAGGGTACCACAGGGCTCAGTACTGGGACTGGTTCTTTTCAATGTCTTTATAAGTGACATTGCAGAGGAACTGGAAGGAAAAGTATGTCTCTTTGCAGACAACACAAAGATCTGCAACAGGGTTGATACACAAGATGGGGTAGAAAGGATGAGAAGGGACTTGGCAAAGGTTGGAGGAATGGTCAAATGTATGGCAGATCAGATTCAATGTAAAGAAGTGCAAGGTAATGCACCTGGGAAAAAAACCCAGGGGAAGAGTACACAATGGGGGGTGAGATACTGACAAAAGTAAAAATGGAAAGGGACCTGGAGGTAATTATATCAGATGACCGCAAGGTGGGCAAGCAATGTGAGAAGGCAGTAAGGAAGGCTGGGGGTATACTGGGATGCATAGGGAGAGGCATCAATAGTAGAATACAGGAAGTTGTTATTCCTCTGTACAGACGGTTGGTGAGACCCATCTGGAGTACTGTGTGCAGTTCTGGAGACCCTATCTCCGCAAAGACATAGACAGAGTGGAGGCTGTCTAGAGGAGGGCAACCAAAATGGTGCAGGGTCTGCACCAGAAGGCATACGAAGAAAGACTAAAGGAGTGTAATATGTATGCCCTTGAGGAAAGAAGGGAGAGAGGGGACATGATAGAAACTTTCAAGTACCTGAAGGGAATCAACAAAGTCCAAGAGGGTAGCATCTTTCAGAAAAATAGATGTGCAAGAACAAGGGGGCACAATTTGAAGATAGAGGGGGGATGGCTCAGAGGTAATGTGAGGAAGTATTTTTTCATGGAGAGGGTTGTGGATGCATGGAACAACCTCCCTGAGGAGGTCGTGGAGTCCAGAATAGTGGGGGAATTCAAGAATGCATGGGACAGACATAAAACAATTCTAGTGGGGGGTTGGAGGAAGTAAGCTGTTGGTTAACTAGGATCTGCAGCTTATCTATTAGGTAGGAAAATGGGCAGACTAGGTGGGCCAAGCGGTCCTTATCTGCCATCAAATTCTATGTTTTTGCGTTTCTATGTTTTAGTCTGAAATTCAAAGAACTGCTGTGTGCACATTTCACATAATACTATACATTATAAACAATACAGGATGAGCAACTTCATGCACAACCAGTGTTCTGCCACCTCGGGGTCTGATTCCCATGGACCTTTCGAGTTTTGCTCTCGAGGTCAGAGGGAATCAGGACCCCTCTGTGGTAGAACACACTGGTTGTGCATAGTTGCCCATCCAGTATTCTCTATATATTTTTCTGTGTTTTTCAAAAGAGATACTTCTTTCAAAAACAAACATGTCCTTTTATATGTTTGTACTACTATGACCCTTCTGTATGATTTCACGATTTTTATAACAGTAATTGGCTTCTCTTTTATTCTTCCCAAGTAAAATCTACTTATGAAGAACGTGCCACCTGTTAAATTATAACAAAAGATCACAGGTTATCAAAAATCACATATTTCTATTAAATATATAATAGATTTGGGGGAAAAATTTTATAAAATGAGTAGAGACAATCATGCCTTCTGATTGGTTCTTACCTGTGCATCAGAATCATCTGATGCACAGGTAAAAATGAGTATGGAAAATCAGAACTGCACTACCAAAAAAAAAAAAAACAGTGTGCCATTAGAACACTGAGTTTTTGAAACACTGCCATTATTTCCCATAGCTTAGTGACAAAATCAGCATTAGGGTAAAAGCCTTCCAGTAACATTTGGCATGTTTTTCATGCAAAATGTGAGCCCAACACATATCTCATATTAAAAAGGCAAAAGTAGATTACAAAAATAGGTATTTACAAATTTGTCCTGTTCATGAGATGTTTTGGCTGCTGATTACGCTGCTGCTGCCACAGCAGTCTCCTCCCACTGTGTTTCCACTGCTGATTGCTCTTCCGTCTCTCCATGTATGCAGCCTGTGGCCTTGTGCTTCACTATACCTCTGGGTGTGCTGTAATATCTGCTCAGTGCACACCCCGTTGTGTCTCATTGCCTACTTATTTCTCTGTGAAAACCTTAGAACAGGTGTACAGTTTCCCATTGAAATACGCTGTCAGCCTTGCCAGTAAAACATTTCTGACATCATAATACAAGGATTCCACTGGATTCTTTTTTCACTAGTACTTCGTAAAATACAAATAAATTGATGAAAGGTAATTAAAATAAGTAAAATCAAACAAAGTTATTACAGAGGCATCTAAAGGTCCCAAACCTCCATTACTATGGGGCACAGTAACGCCCCTATAATTGGAGTTTAATAGGCTGTTCAGTGTTAAACCTCGGTTTGTGCACTGTAGTAACTTCACCATTGTTTGACAAAATAGCACAACATTTGACATTTGCTACAGGCTGTTAGAATCTCAACATGTGAAAAGTTTCATGGTGGCATCTTGTATGATTTATGACATACAGAACACCAAAAAAAACGAGAAAAAAGAATATACTTAACACTGCATATTTTTCGCTCTTACCTACAACCTAGACGGTGTGGAATTTTTTCATGAAATTTTCCGATTTGAAGGGGCCTCTGCCGAGGGTGTGTCTTTCAAAGGTTTGGTGAAAAAAATGTTATACCATTTTAGAGTTATAGTGATTTTTGAGTTAACATTCAGGTTCAACTGGTAAAATAGAACCAATCATAAGTGCTTATTTTCAAGGTTTGCCTCTCATGCTGAAAAAAATAATGTCCATAACAGCAGTCAGGTTTTTTCCTACTTTTAAACTCACAAACATTGAAAATGCATAAAACTGATCTCTTTTCAAAAAACAAAACAAACACATGAACCTAGCTAAACAGGCCCCATTTAGCTAGATTCTGCAGTTTGTTTTTTTAAAGAAGGTGACAGAAACACTTTTACTGGGCACCCCAAAATCCATGGTGCCCAGCTTTGCGAGAGGAGTCATTCAACTGCATTCTCTGTATGAGAACAGCAGGATTTTCGTGATTTCTGCAGCCGCAGTTGGAAGTCATGCTGCAGGCTTCAGCTGAAGCAGTGACTTCAGCAAGGCCTTCGATTCAGTGCCTCATGGGTGGCTTGGGGGGAAGCTAACTGGTGTAGGGGTAGGGGCCAAAATGATGAACTGGATTACAAGCTGGCTGAGTGGGAGGCTGCAACGGGTGGTGGTGAGAGGGGAGCTCTCAAATCCAAGGCCAGTGACGAGTGGGGTGCCACAGGGCTCTGTGTTGGGGCCAGTATTATTTGGGCTCTTGATATCAGACATTGCACACGGGGTGGTGAGCAAGGTAAGTCTGTTCGCTGACAACAGCAAAATCGGAGTAGTGGTGGATGGAGAGGAGGGATGGAAGCAGCTGCAAGGGGACCTGTGCAAGCTAGAGGAGTGGTCAGAGAGGTGGCAGCTGGGGTTCAGTGCAAAGAAGTGTAAGATTATGCACTTCAGGGCGAAGAACTCAAGGAGAGAATACTGGCTGGGGGGGGGTTAAGCTGGGGATCACTGAGGAGGAGAAGGACCTGGGGTAATGATAACAGGGACCATGAACAACAATGCCCAGTGCAGGAGAGCAGCTGCAAAAGTGAACAAAATGCTGGGGTGCATAGTGAGGGGGTTTTCATCCAGGCAAAGAGAGGTGATCTTGCTTCTTTACAGGTCACTGATAAGGCTGCACTTAAAGTATTGTGTACAGTTCTGGAGGCCATATCTAAACCGTGATATCAGGCTACTGGAGGGGGTGCAGAGGACGGCAACAAAGATGATATGTGGAATGGAGGGGAGAGACTATGAGAGCAGGCTGGGAGACCTGAATATGTACACCCTGGAGGATAGAAGGGACATGGGGGACATGATAGAGACATTCAAGTATCTGAGGGGGATTAGTGTGGATTGGGCAGATGGGGTCTTTAAGCTAAGTAGGGGGAAGGACACCAAGGGGCACGGGCTAAGAATAGAGGGGGGACGATTTAGGAGGAAATGAAGAGACACTATATCACAGAGAGGGTGGTAGCAAAATGGAATGCACTACCAGAATGGGTGGTATCATGTAAATCTGTGAACAGCTTTAAAAGGGCAGTGGGATAACAAAGGAGAGGGGGTGGGGTTGCTGCAAACTAGGGGTGCCAGCTGCACATTTGAGCAGACTTAGATAGACCAGGTGGTCTGTTTCTGCTGGCACATTCGTATGTTCGTATGAGTCAGTGATCCCCTGTTCCCTATCTCTCTCTCTCACTATCTTTCTGTCTGCCTGCCTGTCTATCTGTCTGTCTGTCTATCCTGCTTAAAATAACTGTGAAGCAGACCAGGGTACCCACCCCCAGTAATTCTTCTTTCTCCCCCCTCCCTTCCCCTCCAGACCATCTGCCCTTTTCATCTTTATTATAAAATGAAATATAAGCAGACCAGTGTGCCCATCCTTGATACCGTTTCTTATGACCCCCTCCTCCAGGTCACCCACCCCCGTTTATCCTAAAGTAACCTGACAGTGGGGTGCCCAATCCCCAGTGTTGGAATGCAATCTGTAATAAAGGGAATCATCCCTCTATGTTTTTGTTTAAACCTGTAAAAAAGAAAATGGTCCCTTGTCGATCTGACCCACCCCACCCTGACCTCCCACTCCACACCCCCTACACACTGTCACTCACCTGAACATGTCCCATGGCATAGATTCACTCTCTGAACAAAGACATGGCTTGCTGCTGGAACTGTCGACTGCAGAATGAGAAACTAAGGCAAGTGCAGTTCAAGCATCAGCTTGCAGCCATCCATGGTCACAAAGGCCAAGAGTTCATGCCCCCCCCGAGCTGCTGATTCCCCCACCGCATCAGGTATGGCCGTTGAAGCTTCCCCAATGAGTCCGCTTAATGAATTTTGAATCTGGTGCCAAAACCAGCACAGGCAATTTTAAACTTAACTGAGCTAAGCAGACTTTAATTTGATTCCTTCCCTCTGCCTGCTTTAAATTGGCAGAGGACTTGAGATAGTTTATTTTATGCTTACCCTTGTCATTTTTAACCAATCTGGGACTTCCTCAAGCTACTCCTTAATTCGGGTGCAGTGCTGATCTGAGCTAGGCCATTGAAATTAATTATTTGAGCACTGTACCAGGGCAGCATTTTATTTAATTTTTACCACAGTGCCTGTTAATTGTGTGCTAAAATATATATGTGGCACCTTAAGTGCATTTATTTCAGCCAGTGCCTTCTGCCTTGAGTTTAGCTTATTATATTGCAGTGCAGCTAGAGCTTCTGTTCACATGACTAGGGCACTTTTTAAACTGAAGTATTGTATTTTACTGCTGAACTCTGTACGTTTCTACCTCTGAGCTCTTCTGTACTTTTACCAGTGCTGTTTCTACCTTTCACTCCTGTTTCACTCCCTCCACCTGCCTGCACCCCCTTCCTCGTTACCTCTGCATTTAAACTCTACTATATTAATAGCACTTCCCCTCCACCTGTCTGTCCTACCTCCTACTCCGACTTGTCCCCATCCTCTTCCTGCTTTTTCTTCTGTCTCCCTTACACCTATACCCCCCCTAGTTTTTCCCGACTGTCAACCCCAAATAAACACTACAGCATTTACAATCTGTCTTATTTTTCTCAAAACATAAATGTTAGGTAATCTGTATTTCTGAATGTGTTTCTGTTTATTATTCCCATCACACTGCTAACTGCATCTACCCTGTCGGTAGCCACCTTCTTTCTTTTGCATACTATCTTTCTCACACTGTAACTGCTTTCTACCTTGTCTATAGCCACTGTTCCTTTCTTTATTTACCCTGTCTGGTATTGTCATACATGTCATAATTGTAATTAAATATATGCTATTGTCAATTTGTCATCCTTAAAATGAAATATATGCTATTGTAAAGTATGTTGTACTTGTCATGAAATGTTTCTGAATACATTGATGTTCTGTACCCTCCCGGGTCATGCCTGAAAATAGTCATTGCCATGGCTAATGCACTTACCCGGTAAACAAAAACTAAATAAAATTTAAAAAAAAGAACCCGCTGCTGCAGGTAGTGATCCCTGTCTTGTCTCTTTTCCCCACAGCTTGCAGCCATCTGTGGTTGTGAGGGCCAAGAGTCCATACACTCCCCAAGCTGCTGATCCCCCCACCACATCAGGTATGGCCGTTGGAGCTTCCCCACAGAGTCTGCTTGATTTACCCCGCCCCTCACAACCACCCATGGCAATCATCTTGTTTTATATGGTGTGTGGCACCACGTGACATCCCATAATTTACAAACAGCCAACTTTCCCCTCTGCAGCTTATCACACACCACTGCTAGATGCTGCCCTTTTACAGATTTCTTCTATATAGCATCAGCGATCATCTGCTCTCCAGTTACTACCTGTGCCTCTTCCCACCTGCTCCATTTATTCCTGTTGCCACTAAGCCTGCTGCACTCATTACACTGCCACTTATTAGTAGTAGTACCTCACAGGTAACTGCTCTCCTGCTACTTCCAGCCCTTTTCAATGCTGCTAACCCACTGTACTAAGTGGTGCACCCTTCCTTTCCTCACCCCACTGCCATGCTCCTCGTCACCATCACCCTCCTCTCTCTTCTTGTTCCCTTGGCCTACCTGCCACCCTCTCTCCTCCCTGCGCCGCAGACCTGCGACTCCCATGTCCCCTCTCTTCCTCCCCGCTCCCCTCCCTTCATAACCACCACTCCCCCATAGATCCCCCTGCTGCCTCTAAACACTTGTCCACCTGGTCCTTCCATACACCCCCCTGCTTCCATGCTGGCCTCCTCACCCTTAAGTTCCAACCTGGGGCATCCCTGGCTCTTATGCATCCCCCTCCTCCCTCTCAACACAAAGCCTTGGTATCCCTATCCAGGAATTTAGCAGTGCTGCTGCTACTGATGGCAGGAGACATTAAACCTAACCCCGGACCAGCCCCCCCATCTCCCTTCCATCTTCCAAAGGGCCTAAAGATAGCACACCTAAACATCCGGATCCTTCACCCCAAAATCTTATTGCTGCAATCAATTGTCCAATCCTTCAAGCCTGATGTACTGATCATAACCAAGACATGGTTAAAAGCTCATATCCACGATGCTTGTATCTCCATCCCAGGCTGCTTCATCACCCACAATGACCAACCTGTAAATAAAAAAAAGTGGTGGTATTGCCATGAATGTCTCCTCAGCCCTCCAGTTCTTTCCTGTTCCTATATCTCCTCCGCAGACTGTTGAATCCTTGATGGTACAAATCTCCCTTCCACTCCATACCCATCTTAATAGCCACTCATACTGCTGCCCCAGCTCCTCCATGCCTGCTATCACAGACTTTCTAGCTACCCTACAATCACACGTAACCGACAGTGAGCTCCATATCCTAGGGAACTTCAACGTTTGTTGGCTCTCCACCTCCCACACTAAAATTTGCAATGACATTGCCACTCTCAACCTAACCCAGCTGATTAATGAACCCTCATGGCTAAATACTAAAACTCAAAACCACAGCCTGTTAGACGGGGCCCTCACCTCTCACCCACACTGAATAATCGCTGCGGGTTTTCTACCAGACTCCTTAAGTGACCACCACCCAATCTATGTAGTCCGGAAAATCCATAGGCCCGAAGCCCCTTCCCCAAAACTCTGCTGGTTCAGTCCTACAAATCACTGGATCTCACCTCCTTCCTAAATGACTTGGCAAACACCGACTGGTTTTTCATTCCCCCACGCCACCTCAATCGACTCCACCTTGGACTATTTTAAATCCAAGTTCCTCCCGGTCTGGGATTTCTATGCCCCACTCAGATGCATCCACATGCGAGATGCTCACCTGCCATGGATCATTGCCGATCTCATGGACTGCCTTCAGGCTAGGAACCATGCTTGGAAGTCTCACTAAGCCACCATCTCAACCATGGCTTACCAGAATTATCGCATTCTTCGTAACGCCTGTACAAGAGCAATCCGGAGAGCTAAGGCAGACTATTTGAAATCCACCTTCCTTACAAACATAAGTCACCCCTCCAAATTCTGGAAGGTGGTGAAATCCCTCTTCCATCCCCCGATCCCAGCCCTGACCCCTGTCATTAAAGCTGGTAGTAACACCTTAACTGACCCACTTACAGTGGCAACTGAGTCTAATTCATTCTTTACCTCATGTACTTCCACACTCTGGTACACCCTATCCCCAGCCCCCCACGGACAAGTCCCCATAGTCCCTCCCCAACCTAGCCATTCACATATCAGGACTGTGTGGTACAGTACAGTCTGCACACCCAATGGCCCACGCAGGGGACCAATGGGCATACAGCTGTACTGTACACTGTCAGTCAGCGGGCGGCCAGAGTGGTTTGCAGGTGAGGTGCTGCTGCCCGCCACTGACCGGGGGGAGCAGGGTGGTGGGTCTGAGTTGGCAGGTGGGAAGGGGGTACCGCTGGCCCACCAGGGCATTTCAGTACAACTAAAGCCTGCGATCGGGCTGGGGATCGGGTCCACTGGACCACCAGGGAATTATTTCATTCATTTGCCTGTGATCGAGCTGGGGATTGGGTCCACTGGACCACCAGGGAATGTAAATTTAACTAAGGCCTGCGATTGTGCAGGAGAGCAGGTCCACTGGACCACCATGGTTTTATTAATTTTACGCCTGCAATCGGGCAATGGGGTAGGGTCCGCTGGGCTACCAAGGTATTTGATTTCATAATATGCCCACGATTGGGCCTTGGGGTGCATTGCCTACTGAGGGGCAGGGGCGTTGGTTCCCGATGGCTGCAGTCTGGCAGGATGCCAGGTGCAAGTCGCCGGGGATTGGTGCACCTGCATGCAAATAGGGCCATAATGACATGCAAATGGCCCCATTTGCACCTTGCATGCATAATGGCCTCATTTGCATGCCCAGCGCTGAATTTCATGGTTCATGCACCTAGCGCACCCGCACTTGTGCTGGCACATCCCCCTGCTCCTCATTTGCCACTTGTGCTGGAGCAATGCGGGCGACCCCAGTGCCATATTCAATGGTGCTGAGCCATGGCACAGCACAGCACCATTGAATAGCACCCGGGCCATGCCCTGGTGCATCCCAGTTGCGCTGCTCCCAGGCTTGCGTCCCTAACTGGTGCAGTCTGAATATCCCACCCACTATTGTAAACATCTCCACTTTTGTACTTATTATTTGTAAACAAATGTATCTTCTCCCATGTACCCCCCCTTCCCGGATGTATCTGGAAACGAGCGGGAGTCTGCTCAGTATGCTTTCCTGGTGAAACTTTTAAATAAATAAATGCACTGTATTTCAATGGGATTTTGAACTTTGAACCATAACTTTGTCATTTTGCATCTTTTGACCCCAGATTTTCAACATGGCCTTTATGGGGCCCCACCTCATAACCAGTGGTGATGGAATTATACAAATAAGGCCCAAAAGGCGATTTCACAGTTGTTTGTGAAATCATCTTTCAGGCAGGATTAAAAAAAATTTCACTCCCCTTGTTCATGAGATGGGATTACAAGAAGGCTATGTTGAAAATTTGGGGTCAGCATATGTAAAAATGGCAGCTATGCACGTATGTTGACATTGTTCAATGCTTGCTTGTAACTTTGATAATTTGAAATATTTTGACCCCAAATTTTCAACATATACATGTTTTCACACCACCTCACGAATGTGACAGCTGTCATTTTTCAAATCCTAGCCAAAATATGTTTTCATGCCTGTGATGTGGAATGACATTTTGATTGCGGAGAATGATGTTTCAGCACTGATTTGAACATTTTCAACTGTTGGGTTCATGAGATGGGATAATGAGAAGACAATGCTGAGAATTTGTTATGCAAATATAGTAAAATGCCCAGGTTATGAGTGAGCTTTGCAGTATTTCAACATTTGCTCAGAACTTCATTCATTTTCAGTATTTTGACTCCAGACTTTTAACATAGCCATTTTTCCTCACCACTTCAAAAACGTGACACATGTCCTTTTTTTTTAAATCTGGGATAAAACATGTTTTCGCACTTCTGGTGCAAATGACATTTCTGCCACTGTACTATAAATGGTATACATTATGTTTGTAAGACGAATGATAAATGGATAACTTGAGAATTGGGGAACAAAATAAAAAAACGATATATATATATATATATATATATAAAATGGTTATATTAAATGCATGCTGAAAATAGAAAATAGAGTTCAAAATTTACGTTTCGTCCTTAGGTCTTCTTCAGGAAATATCTAAAAGAGAAACAAACAAAGTTAGTGTAGAGGGGAGGTAAAATAAGGGATATATATATATATATATATATATATATAAATACAGTATATGTGGGGAAAGAAAAAAGGGGAGGCTCAGGGAGAAGAAGAGATAAATGGCAAGATTAAGAGAGAATCTGTGAAACAAAACGGTGATGATGGGAAAGATAAAGCAAAATAGGAGTGAAAGAGCTAGAGAAGTCCCCAGGTGGGGACTAATTAACAGGGTTAATTAAGAAGGCTGAAAGGTGACAAATGCGGGGGATGAGACAGAGATAGAGACTTATGGTGAAAATGAAAAATAAATTAAATGTGTACAGATACAGACTTTAGGGAAAACAAGGGGTGGCTAAAAGATGTTAGTAGAAAATAAGTCTATCATTTAAACCGGAGGGCTGCTGGGAGCCAAGGTGGATGATCAGCTTGGTTTCCATGTTTTTTCTATGGTCAGAATCTCAGAAGCCCTGCTGAAGGACACATAGAAACATAGACTCTGATGGCAGATAAGGACCGCTTGACCCACCTAGTCTGCCCATTTCCGTACCTACTGGATAAGCTGCAGATCCTAGTCAGCCAACAACCTATTTCTTCCTGCCCCCCACAATAATTGCCTTATGTCTGTCCCATGCATTCTTGAATTCTCCCACAGTTTTAGACCCCACAACCTCCTCAGGAAGGCAGTTCCATGTGTCCACCACCCTCTCTGTGAAAAAATACTTCCTCACATTGCCACTGAACCGTCCTCCCTCTATCTTCAAATTGTGTTCCCTTGTTCTTGCACATCTCTTTTTCTGAAAGATGCTACCCTCTTGAACTTTGTTGATTCCACTGAGGTACTTAAAAGTTTAAATCATGTCCCCCCTCTCCCTTCTTTCCTCAAGGGTATACATATTAAGCTTCTTTAGTCTCTCCTTGTATGACTTCTCTTGCAGACCCTGCACCATTTTTTTTGCCCTCCTCTGGACTGCTTCCATCCTGTCTATGTCCTTGTGGAGATGGGGTCTCCAGAACTCGACACAGTACTCCAGATGGGGTCTTACCAACTGTCTGTACAGAGCAGGGGTTGATCTTAACATTGTTTTACTAGCCCAAACCCTAGTGCAAATTGACCAGGGCTAGTGCAGCTAACTCTCTACTTGCCCGTCTTGACTAGTGCAGATTTTCATAGCTGTTAATGAAGTTAAAAACATCTCTACTTTAGCAGACTCTAGTCCTCCTACTAATGTCTCTCAATGTTCCAGATGGCCTGGTGTGATTAACAGCTCATTAAGAGCCACAATTATCTGGCAGCTCAAGAGAGGGATCCCACAAAAGACTCAATGTGAGTTATTATCACTCCACTGTTAAGACTTTCAACTAGTGTCCAGGGTGTGATCAAGGGTAGCATACCTCTCAACTGTCCTGATTTGCCTGGGACATCCCGTATTTGCAGCATTTTTCCACTTCTGCCCCACCATCCCGGATTCTCTGTGCCTTGCCCCGAAAAGTGCATGCCACGCGGTCCACGCTGTTGTCGCCGTGACGCCGAGTCCACCGACCTTACTCTCGCTGAGACTCGCTCCAAATTCAAAGGCTCCAAGGCAAGCTGTGTAGACCCCTGTTTCACCGAGCAAGCACACTGACGATGTCACTGCTTGTTTAGCCAATCAGGCTATGCTGCTTGGTCCGACCGTCCGTTCCTATTTTTGCACCTCCACCCCCTGCGGACCTGCACTTTTGATTCCCACTCAGGTCCGCAACCTCTTAATAAAGCAGTCTGTCCGCTCCGGTGTTGTCCATTCATTCAGCTGAGGAGGAGCGTTCCACTGTACTTCCAGACTTCCAGAGAGCACCAGAGATTAGAACAAAGAGAAGGAGGAGAAACTCTGATTTGTGGGTCACTCAGCATTGTCGGATTTGCCGTACTCCCCTACCTACCTACCTACCTACCAAGAGAGAGAGCGAGAGTGTGAGTTCAGTGTCGGTGCCGGTGCTGGTAGTCTGCTCCATGGACCGTGACAGTGACAGGGACTCGGTGCCGCTTCTAGGAGTCAGGACTCTTGTACCGAATATGATCAGCGATCGCGAAAGTGAAAATCATCATTGCACCTGCCTTGCATTCCTTGACGAGCCTTGCTGGAGCCGAGCCCTTTTAAATAAAAGCAGCTGCTGCCTCACTGACCTCAGGTGATTCCTTTTGGTTTGGCTGTTCGGGGTTCCCGGGTCAAGGTGGAGAAGTGTAAAAGAAGAATCAGCCACAGCCAGACGTTTTGAATTCTGCATGCAGTGCTTGCACTGCACACTTTAGAAGCAGCAGCGAAGAAAAGGTAAGGAGACTACAGACGAGTTTGGGGGAGACCCAAGAAGTTTGGGGGGTGGGAGGGAGAGACTCATGAAGTTTGGGGGTGGGAGGGAGAGACCCAAGAAGTTTGGGGGGGAGAGAGAGACCCAAGAACAAGAAGATAGGTTTTAATGGAGGGATGGGCAGCTGTGAACCACTTCAGATGCAGTTTATAATATCACCACATACCTCACTCCCTAACATCACATTTTCATAGCCACATTCCTGGAGATCAGAACTGATCTGAACTAGAGCTGGTCAAGAGAGTTGCCTAGTATGCTATTGCCTACACCCTAACATTTAGCCTTTTAGGGTTCAGAGCCAGAACCCCTCAAGGAAGAGCACTGACTCAGGTTGGCACAGATCTCCTGGATCAAATTCCCTCCCAAATGTGGGATGATATCCCAACTGGGGTCCCAGCCATCTCACTCATTGCTACTTTTACATGCTGTATGTTTTCAGTAATAAGAGGTTATGTTTGGATACAGCTGCATGCAAGAGTACCTGAAGTTGAAAGTGATGTGTGCACTAAATGCTGTATGCTATAATATTAGAACTATGGTTTAATTTTACTTGTACTATCACCTACCATGAGTTATATTTTTTAATAGTCATAAAATAGAAGTTTATACTGAAGCACAGAAAGGTTCAATGACTTGCATGCCATCGCACAGTGAGTAAGGGGCTGTGATCAGACTTTAACTACGTTCTCCTGGTTCCCAAGCCTCTGCTCTGGCACTTGGACTATATTGCCTCAATGAAAATGTTCTCCTTTGCTGGCCCAACCATCTAGTGGATACAACTCGGTGACAATTTAAAATACATGTTGCTTTATATTTGCTGCTAGCGTGTACTACTACAGACATAAAACCTAATAGGTGGGCTAACACATTTGCGCAGGTGACTTAAATTGCAACATTATGAGTGCCACTGGCATAAAAAAAAAATGATGCATGCACCACTTGTATGATGTAAGCTGTTGTAAGGTGAGGAAACTATTGCAAATGCAGCAAAACCTTTGAAAATAGCCTGGACACACATTGTTGCATTTGGGATGATGCACGCACAGCCCAGAATTGAGACCTGCACCTGCATCATCCATTTTGAAAGTCCTGGTGACTATGTTTAAGTAAAATGGGAAGTTCATCAGACTTCTCATGAGGTTGTCCCGTTGTGCTTTTCTTGTCACTGCTGCTGCTTTCTGGGTCTCAAACTCACAACAGTTTATATATGTCATGTGAGGCTATGATTATTTCTACCCAAGCCCTTAATTAAACTTGTTGACTCCTCGAGTATTTGAAAGTTTCAGGTTATTATAAACACTGTAATTAGTATATGCACTCCTCGTATAAAACTGGAAATGCATTTCTTTTTTTTTTCCTTCATCGCTGTGACTTTAAGATGAGTAATTCCAGACACTGAGGCTCAGGTAATCAAGTCTAGCCAAGCTACATTAGCAGATGCTGATAAGTAAACAGGCTGCAATTAGCACTTCACATGATGGCAGTCAGGGTCAGTTGAACACTACTATTTTCACAAACTGTGCTGTAACTACCTGATAACGTATTTATCAGGTAGTTACAGCACAGATGGTGAAAATGACAGTGTCCAACTGACTCAGCAGCATGCCACACAAGGTGCTAATTGCAGCCTACTACATGAAATATTATCAAACCTGAACTGAATTCTAAGGCCTGGCTTGGAGCTTCACTTCATGCAGTGAGTTATTGTTTAGTATTCTATTGTGATTTTGAATGGGAAAATAAATGAATACAACTACAAGCCATGCAAATTTTGTTGAAAATTGTTTTTATTTATACATGGATTTACAGATGTATCTTGTAAAAACACAAGTGACACACACACACACACACACACACACACACACGCGCATACATTTTGAGATCTATCCAGTTTGTGGATACTGTGCGTACCCTTCATCCTCCATCATTGGGAAGCTGAGCGGATTGGACAGGTAACTAGCATCCAACCTTCTGATGGCTCATATGTGATGATGTTATGTGATTCTGAAAAGAGTATCTAAGTGGTGAAGTACTCCTCCATCCTGGAACTCCTGACTTGAGTTGGATTGGACAGGTGAGGGTCAGCTTCTACTGCAAATGAGATGAAATGTACTATATTAGTGTTTCTGCCACCTTTATTAATTTTTTTTCCCATACATCTCATTTTATTCTACAGAGCAGGCAGAATCCAAGACTCACTGAAGACAGCAATGGCCCAGTCCCAGAACCAGGAAAAGACTGTAGCAGCACCAGCACCAGTTCCAGTTCTTTTGGGCAAACGTCCAGTGGTGACTGAGAAGGGTAAGTTGACAGTTTTCTCTGCTTAGCCATATATTCCACTCCTGAACACTGCTATGGGTCCACAACCTGTGAAGGAAATGAAATGGTAAAAACATAGTAAGCAGTACATGATGTTGGCCAATTTCCTTTATATGTTGCTCACTCCTCCCTCAGGTACATGCTGTGCATTTAAGAAATGTACACCAGCCAGTGCCTATTTTAACATGGTACTTCAAGTACCATGTTAAAATAGGCACTGGTGGGTGTACATTTCCTGCATTACACAACTTGTAGAGTCTACAGTGAGTGTTGTAAAATAAGATGGAATCCTACCAGAAAAAGTTTTGCCTTTTGCTTCAGCTGGTATGAGTCCTGATTTACTGAGCTGCAGTGACAGGCAAAGGGAGATGAAGTTAAACTTTGGGGGGTGTATAGTCTGTGGAACAATTAGCATTCTAGAGTGTAACTAAGAATATGTCAAGTAAGTGTGTTTCTCTGTCTGAACACAAACTAAGTACTTTGTCTTTTTTTCCCACAGATGGAACACCAGAGAAGAAAAAAAGAATGGCATCCTTTCAAAGCAGCTGGAAAGTGTCCTTTGACTGGGTGATGGAGAGCAAGCATGGCCCAGGATTTGCCTTCTGCAAAGTCTGTGCTGCCAACCTCAGTGTTGGCCATGGAGGTCACAATGATCTACAAAGGCACATGGATTCCGAAAAGCACAAACAGAGTGTCAAGCATGCTGCAGGAAGAAAAGTCACTGAAATGTTTGCCTCTCAACTAGGGAACACAAAGGTTGTTGAGGCTGAAATAGCCTTTGTTTCCCTACTGGCCAAACACAACTTGCCATTCACTGCTGGGGATCATCTGCTGAAGTATATGAAGAAATATTGCATGGATGCAGAGGTGGTAAAAAAGATGACCTGTGGGGCTACAAAGGCTGCCTGCATTGCCCGTGATGTTTTGGGGCCAAAATACCAAGAAGATGTGGCAGGAATGTGTCGCACTTTGCCATACTGTTTATACCTAGATCAGAGCACTGATATGGGGGATGACAAACTACTCGTCATTCTGATTGGTTTCTTTGACCAGAGCTTGGGCAGAAATATTGTGCGATTCTTGGATATGCCCCTTTGTGTAGCTGGAACTGGGCAAGCAATATTTGACTGTGTTCGGGAAACACTACAAAAATTCAACATTCCTGAGAGTAATATGGTTGCATATTCATCTGACAATGCTGCTTCCATGATTGGCAAAAGAAATTCTGTTTTATCCTGCCTGAAATAACTCAATCCCAGTCTTATTCACATGGGCTACTTATGCCATTTGGCAGATCTCTGCATGAAATCAGGTGTAAAAGCAATGGCACTGCCGATTGAGGACTTAATATCAGACATTTACTGTCATTTTTCCAGCAGTGCACAGTGCCAGCAGAAGTTAAAGGAGTTTGCACATTTTGTCAAAATAGAGCCACTGAAAATTATAAAGCACACACCAACTCGATGGCTAAGCCTGAGCAAGGTCTTTAAAAGGATGCTGGACATGTGGCCTGCTCTGAAGTCTTATTTTATGAACTTCGAACAGCGAACAGCTAAAGTGAAGCTCATTGCTGACAGACTGCAAAGTCATGAGGTGAAGCTGGGATTCCTTTTTCTACAGTATGCAGTGGAACCTCTACATACATTCAATGTACAAATGCAGAGCAGGGACAGTCAGCTGATGAACCTGAACAACAACATCATGAAAACCATGAAGACCTATGCTAGCAGGTTATTGAAGCCACCTGCTGCCAGATAATTTCTGAGTCTGTATCTGTCAGTAATTCTTTACTGGAAGATGAAGGAAATATACTGCCAGACACCAAAATCCGTGTGGGCCCAGATGCAGAGATCTACATTGATGAAAATGCAGATGACATCATTGGGTCAACAGCAGAAAGAAATTTCATAAAAAAGTCGAAAGCTTTTTATGCAGCAGTGCTAATTAAGATAAAGAAAAACTTCCCATCACATGACCCTCTGCTTAAGAATGTTGGCACTTTGTTAGATCCTGCATACAAGCTGCAGCTATCTTCCACAATTATAGCAGACACTGGTACTTGCTGGGACTCTACAACTCCAGGCAAGAACGCCGCCAGCTCCTGGATGGATGTTCAGTATACCAGCTGACTGAATGGCAGCAGAGTTCTAACAGCACAGGCAATACATTGCCCTCTTTCCTGAACTACTGGTCTACCATTCTTTCCAGTGTTGAAGTGCGAGACCTGCCAGCATTTCACAAACTAATGCTGACTGTTCTATGCATTCCGCATTCAAACAGTGAACCAGAGCGAGCCTTCAGCATGGTACGGAAAGAAAAAACTGAACTGAGGCAATCTATGAATGTGAAAACATTAAATGCACTTCTTGCTATAAAAATGAAGAGAATGACTGTTTTGCTGTGCGGCAGCCAAAAGAAGTAATTGAGGCAGCAAGAAAGGCCACAGCAGCATACAATAAAGAACATCCTGCAAAACAGGCAGCAGCAACAGACTCTTAATGGCCACTGAAGTGGCAGTGCACAGAGACACTATAGACCTGAATATAACATTTGTGTGATGTGGTGCTTTTGGTGATGGTGTGCTCTGCAGTCATTTTCTGTTAACACATTTTCATGTAATCATTTTTTAACTATTTATGAAACACTTTGAGGGCATGTGTGGCGGTAATGGTGACGGGGTGCAGTCATTTTCTGTTTGAACACATTGTGATGCAATAATGTCTGTAATGCACTTTAAGTTTAAATTTTACACCTTAGTTTTTCTTGGTTAATAAAATAACATCTTAAGTAATAAATATTGTTGCCACTGGTCTTTAATGTTCTTTGTAGTTAACAAAACACGTCTGGACAAAGAAATAAAGAACAATACTTTCCAAATGACTCTAAATAGCTAGCAACATGTGGAATGAAACCCACTTTGGGGCGTGGCTATGCAAATTTTATGCTAATGAAGTGTCCCTGATTTTCGTTGGTTGTCCCTGATTTTCTGGGGCTCCGTCCCTGATTTGGTCATCTGGAGGTTGAGAGGTATGAAGGATAGAGTGCTGTTAAGTCACTAGGTTCCAGTTTTCTGAATGTGTCTCTAACAATTTGTCCAAGATTATTAAGACCACTGCCCCTCATTTCTCCTTATTTTGAGTGTTTGTATCCAACATTTCAGTGACAAAATGCAAAGAGGTATACAGGATTGGCCCTGAAGTTGGTGGGTTTTATCCTAGCCTCACCATAACTTCCAGTGGCGGAGCCAGGTTTGGGAGTGTTTAGGAGCTGGGGAGGGGCCATTCAGTCAATCATGGGCTTCACAATGGGCATTAAACAGTGAATAAAGATGGTGGTGGGGCAGCCAGGAGGGGCGACCGCCCCCAGCCCCCCCCCAGCTCCGCCATAATCCCTCTCCATTCCAAATCTCTTAACTCTGTTCTTTCCCTGGACACCACTGCAGACCAGACTCTGAAATGACCATCCACAGATCCATAGCTGCCATTACTGGGAAATGTAAGGGGGTCTCCAGTTCTTCTAAATGAACCATGCCAGCCATCACTATCAATACATTCCCACCCTTATCCCACCCAGCATGTCCTTGCATTCTAAAAACAAAGCTTTGGATCATGTATGGTACAAAAATAAACCTTGATAAAAATACCTAATCTGAACACTTGAAATAGGCATTCCTGGAGTGCACAGATCATCCTATACAGAAATAGAGATAGTATAGCATTATGCCCGTGTACCGTTTCCCCATGGCTGACGAAAGGACAATGTTAAAGAAAAATCTGTTATTGTTGGGGCAGAGCATATTAAAATCAATGGTTTTACAAATCAAAATGTCATAGTTTTCTATTTCCCAAGCTCCTTAGGTTTGTCTAGCCCCACCCCAAAGAAATCTTAGATGTGCTCCTGGCTCACCTGAGACTGTACAAAAATGCTCAGAAGTGCAGGTCTCCAATTCACTATAGGATGGGGACTGAGAGTGTCTTTCTTTGCCTGACTGTTCATTGTCCTGTGGGTGGTGGTGACTGTGTGAGGTGCATGATGATGTCAGCTATAGTGTCTGCAGTGCTGGGGACTGCTTGATTGAACATTTGCTGTTGTGATGTCCTCTGGTTTGGAGGAAGGAAAGAAAGAGGAAGAGAGGAGGCCATGGCAAAAAAACAATGGGGGGAAGGGTTCACTCACTGTCTGTGATGGATGGCATTGCATTTTTTTTCTGCTGGGGAGCTGGAAGCAATGTGGGAGCAGGATAAATGTGCAATAATCAGAGTATTTCTTGGCTTTGTTTCCTGTATAAGTAACCAACATTTACCATCATATTTAAGGGCTAGTGCAACCATCTGCAGGCTAGTGCAAGTGTGAATCAACTTGCCCTGCTGGCTAGTGCAAAAAAAGGTTAAGGTTGACCCCTGGTACAGAGGGATAACAACTTCTTTTCTGCTGGTGATGCCTTTCCCTATACATCCCAGTATCCCCCAAGCCCTCCCTACTGCCTTCTCACAATGCTTGCTAACCTTAAGGTCATGGGATATGATTACCCCCAGGTCCCTTTCCATTTTTGTTGTTGTTTCTACCTCACCCTCATTATGTACTCTTCCCCTGAGTTTATGTTTCCCAGGTACATTATTTTGCACTTCTTTGCATTGAATCCAAGTTGCCATACTTCTGACCATTCCTCCAACCTTGCCAAGTCCCTTCTCATCCTTTCCACCCCCCCGTGTATCAACCCTGTTGCAGATCTTTCCATGCCTCCTTGTGAAACAACAGTGTTGCAGATCTTTGTGTCATCTGCAAAGAGGCATGCTTTTCCTTCCAGTCCCTCTGTAATGGCACTTATAAAGACATTAAAAAGGACTGGACCCAGTACTGAACCCTGTGGTACCCCACTAGTAAACCCCCTTTCTTCAGAGTGGACTGCATTTACTATTACCTTCTGTGTCCTGTTGTCCAGAAAGGTCATTGACACTGTGGTCCCTGGAGATAAAGTGGGATACAATGGGTTTAGCAGTGTCTCCATTCCTGACTGCTCTGTAATGTTCCCTTTAATGGTCAGCAAGGCATCTTCCAGTCTCTCCGATGTAAATAGCTGTACTCTTCCTGCAAAGAATACAATATACCACATTAGTGGAGGTGCATGAGTACTCCTTGGTGATGTGAAAAACACCTGTAGGCCTCCGAATTTCAGTCACACATGAAACAAATTTGCAGGTGTAGCAGCGAGTTCTGTTGCAAGGTTTGGTACCGGTAGGGAGGAACTGTTAGGTGTAGGTAGGCTGCTTTTAACCAGGAGATTCTGCAGGTTGGGTGGCCGGCAGTAGGAGGCAATAGGTGGTTCTGTAAAGAAGCACCAATGTTGGGGTCAGTTTGCACAATAGGAAAGTTACTGGTGATGATCCTGTGAAGAGAAGGTGTACTCTGATGGAAAGGAAGCACTAGTGGAATTCGCCATTGTTCTTGTGTGTCTGTGTCCTTCCTGCATGGGTCAAGGTTACGAAGCATGTTACTGACCCAAGAGAGTGCTCTGTCCACTGTGCTTTTAGGGTATCCCCCGTTGATAAAAAAAACATGCATCATGTGAGTCTACTCAGCAAAATCATTCTCTTCACTGCATAACTTGCGAAGTCTAAGAAACTGTGTGTAACCCCTTGGTGGCGCTATCCCAAAAGCTACTACCCCTGCCTGTGTGGCTAGTTGCAGGTTAAGGGGCCTGGGTGCTGAAATGGGTGCCTCCACCTGGAGGTCAGGGTTGTTAGTAGTCAAGCTAACCTGGGCACAGCCCTCCGGGACACTGTAACCCCCGTTTCCTTTCTAGTGGCCTGAACAATATACAATAATCACTTTCACAATGACCCTTATTCACCAGGCAATTACTCACATTGGTTGCACTTACCACCAGGGCTGGTTTCTCAAGCTCGACCCTGGAGACCCCCTGTAAAACAATTGTAAGCCCTACCTGGTATGCCGTTTCTATCTGACAGCTCTACCAGGTGGGCTGGGTTCTGGGAGAAATATGTCACTTGGCACATAGGCTAGGTTTGGTTACTCTGCACAGGGGCACCCAAGTAACTCCAGACACAGGAAGCAATAACTGTAATGTCCAATACCAGAAGTGGGATTCTAAAGTGGGGCTTTTATTCACATCCAAACAGAATAAACAAAGCATAGATGGACCCCCACAGGGCTACACTCCTGGTAATGCAGATTTAAGGAGACCTGAACACATCCTCATCACTTTAGCCCTTGGGCTCTGAAACACACTGGGCACACAGCCCAAACTTTACGCTGCTCTGGGTTTTCCCTGGCTCAGCTCCCTTGCCAGCCACTTGGACACTTTCCATATAGCATGGAAACATTTACTGGTGACTCCCCAAATCACCTAAGAGCACTTCTGCTCCATAAGGGAATTTTTCTCATCAATCCCACATCTAGGTACTTTCCTTGGGCACTGGCCAAGTACCTGAGAGAAAGCAACAGGTGTTCCAGAGCAAATCCATAGCAGTGAATTTGGTTACTACTGATGGGGGGGGGTCTCCCACCTCTCTCTCCCACAACTCATACCCGGCCATTTCTCTGGACTGTAACACCTCATCCTTTAACACACTTTGCTGTGTAGATTCCTTTTAAATGTATTTCACATTCAATCTACTGTCTTTACATCCCATTTTTGCTGGACTTGAACATACTTATTAAGTGGCGTTGTCCATTACTCTAGACCCCCCACAGAGTAAAGCAGTCCAATCCCCACATCCTCCAAACTGTACTTGGCTGTCGTTTTCTGACCCCACAGTAACAGTCCTTTTAGTTTCCTTCTGTTTCAGGTGAAAACACATGGCCCTTTGTCAGAGTGAACTCACCCTTCGGTTGCAGGTGCCCCACAGGCGTTTCCTCCTCAAGGAGTCTCTTCCAGAGCTTCTGGTGCCTCAGCACAAACTTAAACAGGCTGCTTCTTTTCCTCCAAGGGGGTTGCCCCTTGAAACAGGCTGATACCTTCCCCCAAACCCTGAAGGGATGGGGACTGAACCATTGAAAGCGGTCTCCACCACTTCAATAAGCAGTTCCTGTGTTCCTCTTCAGGTGGAAACACTCACCTAAAACAAAAGTAGCTCTGTAACAGAGCTTAAAGCTCTGAGGGCCTGCACTCAGCAGAGCACCTCTGCCACACTCTACAGACTCTCTCTCAGACTGACCAATTCCCCAATGTTCTACTCTAACCTCCAACTGACACAATCCAGTGTGGCTTATGCAGCTGCGACAGTTCTAAAATGATGTCATACCTCAGTCTCAGCTGAGACTGAGAACAGAGTGAGACAGTGTGAAATCCATTTAACTGGAGTTTCACAAGCTGCCTTCCCTGCCTACCACTAGGTCTTACTGGGATTCTAGTAACCCCGGGTAACAGGGGGGTTACACAATGTTATGCACAGTAAATAGCAACAGTACAGTACTTTTGGCACAAACTGGAACCACAGTCAGGTTAAATGCAAAACGAGTTAGATCTGATTTATTTAGGGGACTTGAACAAGGGAGAGGCATAATTAGGTTGATTTGCTTAAAGGCTAAATCAATCAGACAGTTATGCATGCACTTCAGAGTCCCTCCACAGTCACGCACTCTGGGTGCCCAGGTTGGAAGATGGTGAGCTAGCCAGGAACTTTGCCTGGGGTAGCCCAGCATTGCAGCTGGTTGGGGCCCCTGTGATGATAGAAAGCAACATGCATAACACACACTATTTGTAATCCAGAGCCGGAGGGCTCAGTTTGTGGCAGAAAAGACAACAAAGCAATCAGATGACAACACTTTAGATTTAGCTGTTGTTGCAGGGAGCTACCCTGATGTTTACTCACGATACCCAATACAGGACACAGGTAGGATGAAATCAAGACTGCAGGTCGTTGAGCTGGAGTGCCAGGAGAAACAGGGCCCACACGAATCACCGAGGCGTTGTTCCTGTTCAAAGCATTGAGCAGGGGGCTGATCCCCAGGCAGATCTCTCATTGATGGCTTTCTCTGTGCAGTGGGTAGTCTGGCTGGGCCAGTGTGGCAAGGCCCGGGCCAAATGGAGATTAATTTGGATTCAGTCCATTGGGGCTGGATGCAGCTCCAGCAAGCAGAACACAGTTCAAAACACAGTGGGGAACCAAACCGCGACCCACTAGCAGCATATAGCACATTTACATGTAAGGAAATTCTACTGTACCAGGCAGATTACTATTCGGTCGCAATTACAGAGTCTCTGCACAAACCGGGAGTTCAGAAGTGGCTGGAAATCCTGACAGGCTGGCCACATTCAACAAATCTTCAGTCTTCTTCAGGTTTCAAGACTGGTCACAATTCAGTGGCATTAAATCGTTCTCACAACTCAGATTCGGTCCAAATAATCTCTCTTCTCCCTCTCAGGGGCTGCAGGCAGACAGGCAGGCCAAAACTCAAGCCTTTCCACAGTTCTCCCGTGCAAAACTACACAGAACAGCTGCTCGACTGTCTCAAGCTGTTACTCCTTCACTTCCTAACTCAGATCTGAACTGAAACTGCAAGCAGTCTGGGACTTTTCCCCAAGATCCAAAAGGTTCGGTTGGCTGATCTGTTTGTC
Organism: Neoceratodus forsteri; assembly: GCA_016271365.2. Lineage (NCBI taxonomy): Eukaryota > Metazoa > Chordata > Ceratodontiformes > Ceratodontidae > Neoceratodus > Neoceratodus forsteri. Next base: position 763,343,791 of record CM057453.1, read on the forward strand.
AGTCACAACAAGGGCTCCCCCTCCAGGTTCATTTAGGTGCCAAAAGCCCCAAACTACAGTTCCTACAGAATTTTGCTCCCACAAAGCCCCTGGGGACAGGTTCCATTTTAAAGTCCCCAAAGGTATTGATTGGCCCATTTCAGCAGTTCAGGACCAAGATGGTGGAGAGAAACAGAAATGTCGATGCTGCAAAGAAGGCAGGTTAGACAAACTACACTATCATTACCACTCTATTAGATAGTCAGCAAATAAGTACATCTTATAACAAAGCTCCCTCTGTGTAATTAGTGATGGCAGAACGGAGCGATTATCTGTCAGCCCTGGCGGGACTCAAGCATAGAAACACTCCGCCCCCCTCCTAGATTAATTATAACTGTAATCTAGGCAGCTCTTAAAGAGACAGTACACAGAGGCTATACAGGCAGTCTCTGCAATAACGTTTAAACTGCTGAAATGCAGGACACCAGCCTGGCAGGGAGCATTTAGGCAAGCTCAAGGAAGACTTTCTGGGAACCCCCATTTGTAGAGGAGTTACACCCTTCTCTGCCTGGAGAAAACTTGGTGTCCGCATCAGGTCTGTACTATTATGCATCGGTTAACATAAACTTATTATGTTACTATACATATTCACTACACTTCACAATACTATATCCATAATGACAGTACTTATGCATGTTTCATACAGGTGATACTGATTCCACTGTGATTAACATACTTTAAACATCACAATACTGATTCACGTTATAACTGTAACTGCTATAACTGTTGCACAGTAAACAATGTAGGAGGGGGCCCTTCCCTATCAGCTAACTTGGGGCTGGATGGGGCATGGGCACCATACTGAGAAGGAAGAACAATCAACCTGGAATTGGCCATTAAGCTCAATTTGATTAGTGAGCTCTGAGAAACATAAACACCTTTGTGAACCACATTGAGAGGCAAATCTACTGGCCTCCCGGGAGAATCATAACTGAAGCGCAATACTGGTTTGACAGCTCGGCCAGTCTTTCTGGGGGAAACAGCCACAGTCTCTGTACTTTCAGCACTAACTTTGGAGCTTTTGTCATTCATGAGGAGTGCCTCTGCATGGATGGGAATGTCCAAACTGGGAGCACTTTCAGCTTCTTGCTCTCTAGGCTCCGGTTCCACAACACTTTGCTCATTATTATTATCCTCTGACGAGGACCCAGCTGACTCATTTTGAGAAGGTTCAGGCGGAATTAGGCTTTGTGGCACTGAAAGGGGGCTGTCAGTACTCTCATACTGTTCATCAAGTTCTGGTGTGTCACCAGAGAGACTCAGACCACCAGCCCCATCTTTGGGCAAGTCACACAGTTCCACGAAACACACGGAGTCTGCAGCCTTAGATGTAACACTTTGCAATTCACTTTCAGGGAGCATTGGCTCCAAGGATGAAGCTGGGGAGTTAGGCAGTCCAGAAGGCCCAGCTTCCTCCCCGCAATTAGTCATAAGGTTATCTTGAAACAGCTGACTCAGTTCATAGGATGGGTAATAGGCATTGTTACACTCACAATCATCAGAGGTGGGCTGACAGTCACTGTCATTCTGGGCATGCTGTGGGGGAAACCTTAAATCTGTAACCACTGGGTTAGGTAGACTCTGTCTCATTTTTGCAGAAGCATGAGTAACCAGCCCAAGGGAGGCAATGTCTGCTGGCTCAGCTTCAGTAATAACTTGGCTGATAGGCAGCAAGTGGTTACGATGCATGGTCTTGACAGCTTTGGAATTATTCTCTAGGCGTACCTTGTACAGTGGTAGATCATCCAACTTTCCAACTACTACATGAGGAAGATGGTGACGCCTATCAGCAATTTTATGTTTGCCATGTAGTCCTAAATTGTGTAACAACACACAGTCTCTGGGCCGTAGCTCTTGAGCCTTTACTTTCTTATCGTGCCTCCCTTTGTTGGAAAGATTTCTCTTGGCAGCCATTGTCTGAGCCAGTTGATATGCATGGTTCAATTGAACTTTCAGTTTCTGTACACACTGTAGGTAGTTTTCAGCTCGGACCCCATCTGGAGAAACCCCAAAGTAGACATCAACTGGCAGTTGGGCCTCCCTCCTGGACAGGAGGCGGTAGGGGGAGAGCCCAGTAGCATCATTTTTGGTGCAATTGTACACTTGTACCAAGGTGCTAATCTGCTGGCTCCACTTATGCTTGTGTTTTGAATGGAGGGTGCCCAGCATGTCTTGAAGGGTGCGGTTAAAACGTTCTGATTAAGGGTCCCCCTGAGGGTGATAAAGGGTGGTTCTTGACTTCCGCAACCCCCACAGAGAGAGCATTTCTTTGATTAGCCTACTTTCAAAGTCTTTGTCTTGGTCAGAGTGGATCCACTGGGGAGCATCATAGTGGAAGAAGAATTTTTCCTCTAGCACCTTGGCCACGGTAGAGACCTTTTGATCTTTAGTTGGAAAAGCTTGGGCATACCTTGTGAAATGATCCGTAACCACTAACACATTGCCAATATTCTGTTCATCAGGTTCTAAACACAAAAAATCTATGCAGACCAGTTCTATGGGGGTGCTGGTAGTAATATTGACAAGGTGGAGCAGCCCTCTGAGGCGGGCTTTCCTTTACAGGTAATGACTGCAAGTCTTTACATGGCGGTCAACATCGGCCCCCATCTTGGGCCAGTAGAATCAAGATCGGACCAGGTTGAGAGTCCTGTCAATACTGAGGTGCCCCATGTAATTGCGGGGGGACCTCAATACCAAATCTTTAAAGGATATGGGCAGGACCAACTGTTGTTTATCTACTTGACCACTATGATCCACAGTCTCTCTGTATAACAACTGATTGAGTAACTTCAACCTGGGGCCTTCCTTAAACAATAGGGCAGTTTGCAAGTCAGGGGAATGCAACTTGGACATATCTTTCCCCGCACGCAGGGCATCAAGTGCTGGCCAAATCATAGGATCTTGAGATTGAGCCCACTGAATGCTGTGATTATTGCATTAAAGTACTGCATTAATATCTAGAGCAGAGAAATGGCAATAGGCAGCCAGTATGCAGGTATCAGGAGGGCCTAAGCATTCTACTAAATGGTCCACTATGTCCGCAGACATCTGTTCATATCTGTCAAACTTTTGGCACAATGCTCAGATGCCAGGTTCATACAGCCTGACCCAATCACTCTTGGAAGCTGGCCTTCATGACAGGGCGTCAGCATCAATATGGTTCAGTCCTGGTTTGTATTCTACAGCATGATTTTAGGTTGATAAGGCAGAAAGCCACCGGTGCCCAGTGGTGTCCAACGTAGCTGAAGTCTGTACATAGGTTAACAGGTTATTGTCGGTCTTCACCAATATCTTTGCCTCATAGCGGTACTCATGAAACTGGTCAACGATGGCCCATTTTAGGGCAAGGAACTCCAGCTTGTGCACAGGATAGTTTCACTCTGACGGGGTCAAACTCCTACTGGCAAAAGCTACCGGTCTCAAACCATCCTCATGGTCTTGATACAGTACAGCTCCTAGGCCCTGCAGACTAGCATCTGTATGCAGCACATAGGGCTTGGTAGGATCAGCATAGGCGAGGATGGAGGCATGGGTGAGCTGGTATATGACTTTGCAGAAGGCTGTTTCACATTTGGGTGTCCAGCGAGGCCCCAAAAGTTCACCTGTGCAGAAGTACACTTTCTCTGGTTCTTTGACAGACCCTTTGTTGTATTTACAGTTGGTAGGGGGGTAGCCGTAGGTAAGATTCAGGAGTGGTTGAATCACCTTTGAATAGTCTTTTATGAACCTGCGGTAGTAGCCACAGAGCCCCAGAAAATGTTGTAGTTCTTTCAAGTTATGGGGCTCGGGCCAAGTATTCAGTGACCCAACCTTACACTCTCTATCCCTTCTGCAGATACTATGTGCCCCACATACTTCATGGAGGTTTGAAAAAACTGGCACTTGTCGATGGATAGCTTGAGGCCGAAGTCTTTCAATCGGTCCAGCACTTTAAACGGTTGGGTCTCATTCTCCTCTAATGAGCGTCCGAACACAATGCCATCATCTAGGTGAACTAGACATTCCAGCAAGTTCATATCTCCCACCGCATGTTCCATCAGTCATTGAAAGGTGGCCGAGGCACCTGGAATCCCCTGTGGCAGTCTCAGGAATTAGTAGAACCCCAAAGGACAGATGAAGGCTGTTTTCTCATGGTCCTCTGGGGCCTTCAGAATTTGGTAATATCCGCTGCGAAGATCCGATACCGAGAACCATTTGCTCCCATTCAAGCAGTCCAGGGCATCTTGTATACGGGGCATGGTGTATTGATCTGGGATGGTCCGCTGGTTCAGGGTTTGATAATCAATACACATCCTCACGGACCCATTCTTCTTATGCACAACCACAATGGGAGAGGCATATGGGCTCCTTGATTCTTGTATCATGCCAGCAGTGAGCATTTCCTGCAGGTGTCTCCTAACATCATCTATGTCCGCTGGGGCAAGGCATTGGGATCTCTCTCGAAATGGCCAGTTATCATGCAGGCATATGTGATGCTCTGCACCCTGGACACAGCCCATATCCAATTCTTTTAACAAAAACACTTGGTCTCTCTGAGTGAGTTTCTTTCTAATTCTAACCTTCCATTTAGCTGGCAACGGGGAATCACCAAAGTCAAATAAGTCCAGGGTCACTCTCTCCTTCTCGCCAGAGCACTTGTTACTGGGTAATACTGCAGTGTCTGCGCAGTGTACTGTAGCTAGAGTGTACCCTCTGTTCACACGGATCTCCTGATCTGACACATTCTGAATCTGGACCATCACTCATCATGCATAGGCGTGGGCATGAGTAGGCAAGATGCTGGGTTTGACCAATAATCCCTCTGGCAACTTTCCATTGCCTGGTGCATCCAACATCAGTATTTTGTTCTTGACATCTTTCCAGAGGTGGACTTCCCCATGAATGGTACACTCGGCATTTGGTGCCAGTACCAGAGAGTCAGGATCCTTCTTCCACATGATCCCCACAGGTTCATCCTGGTCTACTTCCTCGGGTTTCCATTGCAAATCATAGGCCCTCATGATTAGAGCCAGAATTCTTAGGGCCCGCCCAGTTCGTTGCCCTCACTTCTCATGACAAAGTTGTGCCAGTCTCCCAAACATATGGGCATTTGTTCCAATTAATAGAAGAACCCCATCATATAGTCCAGTGGGGGGACACACTAAGGCAAGTGTCTCGATTTGTTCATCTACTCCAGCCACGGAGGTAGGGAAAGACAGCCAGATCTGAATATACCCAGAGTATGAATAAGACTTCTCACTCAATCCCCACACATGTAAGCCTTCCAAGGGTTGCAGGGGCACATCCGGCAGATGCTTTTGATACCAGTCCTGGAACACTATGGTCACTTGAGACCCACTGTCCAGCACAGCCCAGGCGAACACACCGTTCACCCTCACTGCAGTTTCCATTGAAGGGCCCACCACCTTGGACCATTCAGGTGACGCAGACTTAGATGTTGACTTGGTAATGGGCTTCAAAGAATAACTTTTTCGAGCAGCTCCACCTGGCAGCTGGTTATTGTTCGGTTGAATCAAGGCTAACAGTCTAGTGTCAACCTTTCTCAGGTTCTTCGGTGAGTGACAAGTGAACCAGGTGTGCCCGTCCTCCCCGCAGTGGTAGCACAAATTGGGTTCTCTAGAGCCTCTAAGTGGTTGCGGGCTGTCTCCCTGCTTGGGGCATCAGGGGCACCTCGGGGCCCTTCTTTGAGTTGTGACTTGCATACCTGGTCCTCTGGACTTCCACTAATGTTAGTGGGTTTTGTGGCTCGTAGTAGGTCCCTCACCAGGGCTATCAATTCTCATACTTCTTCCAGTAGGTTACCCTCATTCCTGGTTTCCGAGGAGATGACGTGCACCCCCACTCCACTAGGTAGGGTCTCGCTCTTTAACTCAGGAGGTGCCTGGTAGAGGTTTGTATCTTTCTCATTTTTCCATTGCTTGCCGGATTTAAATTTCCACAGTAAATCATCCCCTGACTCAGTGTTTCAAAAAACCCCTTCCAATGCAAAGAGGTATTCAGCCACAGTAGCCTCCGGGGTAGTGGCTCATAGGAAGTGAATGGCCTCCAGGGCCCATCAAACTTTCCATGAGTCTTTTTCTTTTCTCCCCCTCAGAGCACTGCCATTCCTGGACCAGGGGGGTAGCATAGTCCATCCACATTTCCAGGTCATTCTACCCTATGGGCACTGGGACTGTACCTGAAAAAATCTAAGTCTATGGTAAGAATCCAGGTGCACAGTTGGAATTACTGTGAGGGAGGTGACCACAGGGGAGACCCAAGAGGAGGGAGGAGATGCTGCTGGGACTGCAATGGCATGGGTTCTTCAGAAAGGTCTAGCACCTTCACTAACTCTTGGGTGGTTCACCTCTCCGAAACTAACAAATTAAGCAGCTTGTCCTTGAACCCCCTATGCTGGGGGACCCTCCTGGGGTAGCCAGATCACTGTGCAAATGGATGACCCTCCACCCCTTCTGGGACCCTTCTGATAGAATCACCGGGGGGTACCTTCTCTGGATCTATAGGGGAGCTGCAGTAGATGAGGACCACCATAGTCTGGTCAAACAGGTCCGAATCCCTCCTCTTCACTTCATCCTTCCCCAAACACTTAACTTGCTCGACAGCCTCTGCAATAACAGCATTAGTGGTCCCTAACGGGATGTCCATTAACAGGAGGGCCTGTTGGGGGTCTACCCCCTGTGCCTTGCTCCACCCCATCATTCAGTGCACTAATAGCTTGTAGGGGGCAATCTTGAGTTTCAGCGTAGCAAGCTCCTCCATTTTGTCAGCAGTTCTAAACATACTGGGGTAATTCCCACCTCCAGCCACTAGAAGGCACAAAATCACAGTGGTGAGCCTCCAAGATGTAACCCCTAGGTGGCGCTATCCCAAGGGCTACTACCCCTGCCTGCGTGGCTAGTTGCAGGTTAAGGGACCTGGGTACTGAAACAGGTGCCTCCACCCAGAGGTCAGGGTTGTTAGTAGTCAAGCTAACCTGGGTACAGCATTCCAGGACACTGTAACCTCCCTCTTTCCCTTCTAGTGGCCCGAACAATACACAATAATCACTTTCACAATGTCCCTTATTCACCAGGCAATTACCCACACTGTTTGCACTTACCACCAGGGCTGGTTCCTCAAGCTCGACTCTGGAGACCCCCTGTAAAACAAGGTTATGCACAGCAAATAGCAACAGTACAGTACTTTTGGCACAAACTGGAACCACAGTCAGGTTAAATGCAAAACGAATTAGATCTGATTTATTCAAGGGACTTGAACAAGGGAGGGGCGTAATCAGTTTGATTTGCTTAAAGGCTATATCAATCAAACAGTTATGCATGCACTTCAGAGTCCCTACACAGTCACACACTCTGGGTACCCAGGTAGGAAGATGGTGGGCTAGCCAGGAACGTTGCCCGGAGTAGGCCGGCATCGCAGCTGGTTGGGACTCTGTGATGGAAGAAAACAACATGAACAATACACACTATTTGTAATCTGGAGCCGGAGGGCTCAGTTTGTAATAGAAAAGACAACAAAGCAATCAGATGACAACACTTTAGATTTAGTTGTTGTTGCAGTGAGCTACCCTGACGTTTACTCACGATACCCAATACAGGACACAGGCAGGATGAAATCGAGACTGCAGGTTGTTGAGCTGGAGTGCCAGGAGAAACAGGGCCCACACGAATCACCTAGACATTGTTCCTGTTCAAAGCGTTGAGCAGGGGGCTGATCCCCAGGCAGATCTCTCGGTGATGGGTTTCTCTGTGCAGTGGGTAGTCTGGCTGGGCCAGTGTGGCAAGGCCCGGGCCAAATGGAGATGAATTTGGATTCAGTCCATTGGGGCTGGATGCAGCTTCCAGCAAGCAGAACACAGTTCAAAACACAGTGGGGAACGAAATTGTGACTCACTAGCAGCATACAGTACATTTACATGTAAGGAAATTCAACTGTACGAGGCAGATTACTATCCGGTTGCAGTTATAGAGTCTCTGCACAAACCGGGAGTTCAGAGGTGGCTGAAAGTCCTGACAGGTCAATCACATTCAGCAAATCTTCAGTCTTCTTCAGGTTTCAAGCCTGGTCATAATTCAGTGGCATTAAATCATTCTCACAACTCAGATTCAGTCCACATAATCTCTCTTCTCCCTCTCAGGGGCTGCAGGCAGGCAGGCCAAAACTCAAGCCTTTCCACAGTTCTCCCACGTAAAACTACACAGAACGACTGCTCGACTGTCTCGAGCTGTTACTCCTTCACTTCCCAACTCAGAGCTGAACTGAAACTGCAAGCAGTCTGGGACTTCCCCCAAGATCCAAAAGGTTCAGTTAGCTGATCTATTTGTCAGTCACAACAAGGGCTCCCCCTCCAGGTTCATTTAAGCGCCAAAAGCCCAAAACTACAATTCCTACATAATTTTGCTCCCACAAAGCCCCTGGGGACAGGCTTCATTATAAAGTCCCCAAAAGTACTGATTGGCCCATTTCAGCAGTTCAGGACCAAGACGGTGGAGATAAACAGAAATGTCGATGCTGCAAAGAAGGCAGGTTAGACAAACTACACTATCATTACCACTCTAATAGATATTCAGCAAATAAGAACATCTTATAACAAAGCTCCCTCTGCGCAATTAGCGATGGCAGAACAAAGCGATTATCTCTCAGCCCTGATGGGACTCAAGCATAGAAATACTCAGCCCCTCTCCCAGATTAATTATAACTGCAATCTAGGCAGCTCCTAAAGAGGCAGTACACATAGGCTATACAGGCACTGTCTAGCAATTACGTTTAAATTGCTAAAACACAGGACACCAGCCTGGCAGGGAGCATTCAGGCAATCTCAAGGAAAACTTTTTTTGGGAACCCCCATTTGTAGGGGGGTTACATGTGAATAAGGCAGGCCATTCTTGACATGTTTAGGATGGAAGGAACTGTGGAGAAGGAAACTATGAGACTCAGTGGATTTGCAGTAAACTGATGTCTTCAGACCAGTGTTCTGCACTGACAGTTGGATATCCAGAAAAGACAGTGTAGAGGAGGATACTTCAACAGTGTATTGAAGGGAAGGATGGGCGATGGTAAACTTGTCAAGGAAGACTTGGAGGAGGGCTGGCCCATCGGCGCAGCGGTGGGATTTCCGCTTGCAACGCCAGCGACCTAGGTTCGGGAATGGATCCGGGTCATCGGAGGGCCGGCCGGGGGGAGTAGGATTGAGCATCAGACGGACAGCTCTCCTACTCCGGGGGGAGGGCGTGGGCAGCAATCGGTGTGCTGGGGACCCCTGGTGGAGACCAGGAGTTCCACGCAACCGATGCTCGACGTGGGGGGGGAGGAGGCTGGGCGGACGCTGGCGTCATTGCATGTCCCCGCCTCCTCCTGGGAGAAAAATGCAGGTGGAAAAAGATGGCTGGCAGGACCACAGATTAATGAGCCCTCCCTGGAGAGCTCACACAGCTGGGCTGTCAGCTGCGACCCCCGACCAGTCACAGTTCCGGGTCACGGTGGCCCCGGCCCCACCCTCTGGGGGCAAGCTGGGGTGACCGAGGGTCCTCAGCAGCAATTGACGGTGGTAGAGGTCTCTGGGGGCCATGACCAGGGCGGATGGCTGCCGGTGGTCCTGCCAGAAAAAGGGGAAATTAAAAAAAAAAAAGGAAGACTTGGAGGGTCTCCCTTGAGCAGGAGGTGGCCCTCACATAGTCATCTATGTAGCGTTTGTAGAATTCAGGCACAGTCCCTGTGAATGAGAGAAAAAACTGTTCCTCCACCCAACCAACAAACTGATTAGCAAAGCTGGGACCCATCTTGGTACCCATAGCAACTCTACTTACCTGCTGAAAAAAAAACCTGTTATTAAAAGAAAAAGCATTGCGTGTAAGAACAAGTTCTGCCAGATGAGTTAGTGTGTGTGGGGGTGGTTGCTGGACTTCCTGCTTATTCAAGAAATGCTGCGAAGCTGTCAGACCATCATCGTGGGGGAGCACTGTGTAAAGAGATTTGATGTCCATGGTGAAGATGAGCTGATGAGAGCCATTGAATCTGAACCTGTCAAATAACTGGAGAACATGGTTAGTGTCTTTAACATAGGAGGGCAGGGACTCAACGAGTGGTCTCATGAGGCTGTCCAAAAATGCAGAGATGTGGGATGTGGGGCAGAAGCAGGCAAATACAATAGGACGATCAGGGTTACCTATTTTGTGGATTTTGGGAAGGAGGCAAAACCTGGATGTCCAGAGACGCTGAACTATGAGTCTCTTAGCAGAAGCAGGGAGCTCTTTGTTTATAATTGCAGAGGTGATGATGATGGTAACCTCAGTCTGATAGTCAGCAGTGGGGTCCCGTGGAAGAGAAGAATAAAACCTGGTGTCAGAGAGTTGCTGTGTGGCTTCAGTGAAGTATAGCTCCTTTTGCCAGACCACAACAGCACCTCACTTACCAGCTGGTTTAATAATGGCGTCATTCCTACATTGCAGAGATCTGAGGGCTGCAAGCTCACCAGGTGTCAGGTTGTAGTGGTTGTGCCTGCAATGAAAATTGAAGTTAGTGGTGTTTTCCATGCATTGGTTAACAAAATAATCAACAGCAGCAAAACGTCCTGGAGGGGGTGTCCATGCACTTCACTGAGGACTGATATCATTGATTGTTCTGGTGATACTGTCATCATCTGCGGGAAGAGGAGTCTCATTAGAAAAATGAGCTGTAAGGGGTATTCCACAATAGAAGCACTGCATATCAACTTGAACCTGGTGTGTGTCAAGATATCCGGGTGTGGGCACAAAACAGAGACCTTTGTTAAGGAGAGATTGCTCATCTTGTGTCAGGGGGAGGTCCGGAGGAACACAAAATAACAAATTGTTAGGTTGTGTCTGAATTGAGGGCTCATGTTGGTTGCTGATCTGCTGGTTGAAAGACTGGAATTTTGCAGATTTGGTGTCCTTGAGGAACTGAAAGAGAGTGGAGTTAAGGTGTTGGGTGCAGTGCTTGATAAAAGGAAGTTTATGTGGAGCTGTTCGCTGCAGGAAATCCTTTTACCTTTTAATGGTTTTGTCCACAGAGATCAGCTGTTTCTTAATGGGGAGAATGATGTTTGTGATAAGTTTCCTAGAGAAAGTTTTTAAAAGCTTATTAGTGGAGGAAACATGTATCTCAGACCCAAATGAACAAGGATGGAATTTCAAACAGAAACCTTTAGGAATAATATCCAGGTGATTACAGAATCACCTATTGTCTCCTACCACTGGCCACCCAACCTGCAGAATCTCCTGGTTAAAAGCAGCCTATCTACTCCTAACAGTTCCTCCCTACCAGGTACCAACTCTTGCAACAGAACTCACTGCTACACCTGCAAATTTGTTTCTAGTGTGACTGAAATTCCGGGGCCTATGGGTGTTTTTCACATCACCAAGGAGTTCTCATGTACCTCCACTAATATGATACATTGTATTCTTTGCAGGAAGTGTACAGCTATTTATATCAAAGAGACTGGTAGATGCCTTGCTGTCCATTTCAGGGAATATTACAGAGCAGTCAGGAATGGAGACACTGCTAAACCCATGGTATCCCATTTTATCTCCAGGGACCACAGTGTCAATGACCTTTCTATTTGTGTCCTTCAGCAGGGCTTCTGGGATTCTGACTGTACAAAAAATATAGAAACCAAGCTGATCATCCGCCTTGGCTCCCAGCAACCCTCCGGTTTAAATGATAGACTTATTTTCTACTAACATCTTTCAGCCGGACTTCCAGTTCTGCCACAGCCCGAGCAGCAGCCTAATGGAAAGCTCCTCAACAGACGGGCAATAAAAAGGCCCTTCTGCTATACAATTGACCCCTCCATCCCTCAAATCTTGCCACCGAAAGGGAGGGACAACAATAAACCTGCAAAACAACAATCGGATCGAACTCAGTTTACAATAGATGACTCCCGATATCGACTACTATCACAGGACAGAAGCCGCATCCCTTCTCCACCATGAGCTTAGCAACAGGCCTTGGGCCCCAGAAATGATGTAAATCACCAAAGCACCACAGATTTAAATACAATATTGACAGAAATACAAGTGCTGCGCAAAGAAAATGAAACAGAATTTCAAAAATTACATCTTAAGTTCTCAGACCTGGATTCATCGCTGAAGGAAGTGGATAACAGAGTCTCATTGTTGGAAACGGACTCAGCCACGCACAAAGATTCCTTGGCCTCTCTTTTTGACTATACTGACCTAATACAAGCAAAGTGTATTGATTTAGAGGCAAGATCAAGGAGGGATAACCTAATGCTATCAGGATTGTCAGAGGGGGCAGAGACAGACAATATGGCCCCATTTCTGCAAGATATGCTCCGCAACGTCCTTGCTTTACCACTCACCCTGGAGGTTCGAATAGAGCGGGCACATCATACTTTAGGACCTCGGCCCACAGATCCCACTTCTGGGCAATGCCAAATACTGATGAGGTTTTCAATCTATCACACCAAAGAAGAGATTCTTTGGTGAGCTTGGCAGCAAAAAGAAGTTACATATAATGATGCCAGACTGTTCATAGACCAGGATTATTCCCCTGAAATCCAGAGAATGCAATTACTATACAGACCAATTATGAGAGCTTTGCACAGCACAAAAATCTGATTTCAGACCCCCTACTCTGCTAAAATAAAAAATGTTTGGGATGTGGGCCCTTAGACATACCTGACTCCAGGAGAAGCCAAAAAAGCCCTTAAAGATCGAGGGATCCCACTGGATACCAGACCAGAACAAAGAATGTCTGAAGCAGACAGAACCTTATACAGCTATGTAAACTACTTCCAAGGGGCAAGACAACTTGTGACAGAGTGTGTCCTCATTTAGCTCCCTCAGGAACTGACTTGGAACTACACAGACCATCTTCCTGCAATGGAGAACAAAAGATCGAGAGGGTACAAACACCTGACCGGCTGACACTCTGTTTGAAGGTACTGTTTAAAAATCTTGTTGGCTTCCCCTGAGGAGACTCCGTGACTTTCTGGCACAGTTGGTGCTGAAGATGTGCACTGGAACTTTGAGGGGGGGAAGGAAGGGGGACGAAGCAGATGCGACATGGCAGGGCACTGAACACAAACTGGATGCACCTGCTGCTGATCACCCCTTATAAGTCAAGAGTATTCAGAGGCTGTTTCACCCTGGCTTTTTGAAGCATTTCATATGAGACAGTGAAGTCTTAGCTGTTTGGCTCTGACATTTCGATTTAAAGTTCAATCCAATCTGATAAATTTCACATCGCAGAAGGACATTTGACAACTAATGAAAGTGGAATAACTGGTGGAGGGGCTTACTTAGATATGGATTATATAATGGTCCTTGGGACTTGGTGACACTATTAAAAGATGGGGGAAAAGAAAGAAGAGAATAAATGAAAAAGTGTAGGGAGGGGGATGCATTGTTACTTTGGGATGCCATAGTAATCCCCATGCATTTATAAATGGAGGAGGCTTGATTTGATGGAGAAGCAGATCCTTACTAAAGGAAGCCCATCTGTGGGGGGGTAGGGATAGTTGAGAACAACAGAGCTGCAATGCAAACGTGTCAGTGGTGGATTTTACTATATCTTATAGGGCAATGTTACCTAGCTCTTTTCCATCAAATAAATTGCCCCTGTATCGATCCTCATAGTGGAGGATACCCACACTGCTACAGTTCTGCAGGTGTCTTTAACCTTAGCAGAGAAAGGGTGCTGAAATTTCAGTGTCCGCACCTTGAAGGTGAAAAATGTAAAATACATTTTATAGCTAGATTTTATTTAGATAGCTGGTTTTCTACCAAGTTAGTGATGTCTGTTAATGTTGTGCCTGTTCTTTTATTTACGGGGTACAATTTTCTTTCCCGACTTCAGAGATTAGTTAGGAAACAGCGGAGAGGGAGAGGGCCCTGCCTTTGGCCAAGGTGCAAACTGACAAAATCTTTTAAACAGATATGGGAATCAAAATCTTGACATATAATGTCAACATTCTAACAAGACCAATTAAATGTAAAAAAACCTTTCAATATATAAAACAAATGAAATCAGATATTATTCTCTTACAAGAGACACATTTGTCTGTAAAAGAACATGAGAAATTACTGCATTTTGGTTATTCAGAGATTTGCTTTTCTTCTTATAAACAGGGCAGACGTCAAGGGGTCGCCATACTTGTCCCAAGACATACCCCCCTTGAGGTTACAGAGAGGGTTCAGGATAGTGAAGGGAGATATGCCCTCTTAAAGGGCTCCCTCAATAGACACAAAATCACCTTGGTCTCGGTATATGTGCCCTCTAACTCTCCCTTCAAGGTGTACAGAAAAATATTATTACTTCTAGCTGAGAAGGCTGAAGAAATGACCATTTTGGGAGGTGACTGGAATATGACCCTTGATGCTGTCAATGACACCACCTCTAGAATTCCCCGGAAATCCCACAAAATCATAAAACCAGTTAGATCCCTTTTAACAAGATTAGGACTACAGGATGTGTGGACCTTTTTAGAAGGTCAGAGAAAAGGCTTTACTCATTACTCGGCTACTTATCAGTTATATTCCAGACTAGATTATTATTTTCTGTCCAGGGACACCCTTGGATGAGCACAAAGATGTGAGATAGGTAATCTGGGATTGTCAGATTAATCTCCCTTAACCTTGCCAATTGACCTCTCCATGCCACAACGATCCACTTTTTGGAGACTAAATCTGTCACTTCTTAATGATCCTGAGGTTTTGGATCAGATCCCACAGGTAATGAATCAGACTATGCAGGAGAATGAGGCTAGTGGAGTAAGTAGGGGAATCTTATGGGAAACTATTAAAGCAGTGGTCCGGGGCAAGTTGATTGCAATTGCTATAGCCAGAAAAAGACAAAGGGCAGAGAAACAAAAACAATGGGAAATGCAAATAAAAATCTTGGAAGAACAACAACAAATTAGACTTGATAGGGAAAGGGGAAAGGAGCTTAAGAAATTGAAAACCTAATTAAACAAATTGCTGGACCTGATGGTAGAGAGAAATCTACATTTATTTAAACAAAAATATTATAAAGGAGGTCCCCGGTCCCTACAGCTACTGGCCATCAGACTGAGGGTCAGACGAGCCCGGGCTCAGATCACCCATATCATCCACCCCATACCAAGAAAAAAAACTACTACCCTATCTCACATATCAGAAACATTCATGGAGTACTATCAGAGGCTTTATGTTCTGTGATGCTTGGCCAGCTGCTTATGATTGTTCTACGATATTTGTAATATAAAAATGTAGTGTGTGATTGTCTCACATGAGGTAGCTGTGCCTTGGGTGACCCCTCCCCCAGATTTCAGTGAAGCAGGAACCATTTAATTAACTGACTTACTTCAGAGTGGCATTTTATTACCTTTTATGATATGCCTAGGCTATTTGAAGTGGAAATGAAATGGAACTTTCTGAGTCTGCTAGAGAATGGAGATCATAAACTTTTATGACATCTTAGAGGAAATACATTTTTATACCAGCATGGTGCTAAAGTTGCAAAAACACCTTTGATGCCTTGGGAACAGGAAACCACACAAGATCAAAGAAAATGTTGATTAAAGACTGTCATAATTTGGGAAATTAGTTTTTGCTGAAGTCACAGTATTTAAAATATTTCCTGACAGGAAGATCATTGTTTGTATAATTTTTATATTGTAAAAGGAGGAGCTAGATGACATCATGGAAGGGGTGTGTGAGAGAGGCACAGTTTTAACCTAGGACTTGTGTCTGATCTTAGAGACATATCTTTTTGGGCTTTTCAGAAACAAGATCTAACTTAAGCACTGTAAAGAGGTAATACATTACATAGAAAAAGTTTAACTGTATGTTGATAGGAGTTTGTCTGTAGTTTTCTTTGTTTTCTTTTTAGTGATTGTATGCTTTGTGATATATTGTTCTGTGTTTACAGTTTACATATTTGTATCCATTTTTAAGTAAACCTTTCATTTGAAAGACTGTCTGGGTGTGTCTTCGAAGTTCTTTTTGCATGTGACGTATAGAGGGTTAAGACTGACAAAAACTGTTCAGAGCTTGATGGTATTATCAAACTGGGAAAAGGTAAGAACATACCTAAGGTCTTTTACAGAGTTTTAAGGTTTCATTTTGGATACCTGGTTAGATGCCCTTAGGTGAAAGATATCTGGCATCCCCTGAAGAGCAGATTATCTGAATCTGTACATTTGGGTATGCTAGCATAAGGTTCACAGTTTGAATCCCCCCAGAACTTGAGACTAAAGGTGATTTGGACCCACAAGCAGACATGAGGGTTACCCTGTCTGTTACCTGTTCACAATACTGTGCTCAGAGGTTGGCACTGTGGGAGCAGAGGGCCTGACCTGCTGAGTGGGTTTGTGACAGATTGGTTGGCAGAGGTGCAGATAAATTTGGTAACACACACTTTAACTGCTCAGCGTGTAAGCTTAATACTGTACAGCTCACTTGCAAAAGAAGGCAGTGATTTATTTTTTTTAAAAAGGAAACAGAAGTATATCATTTGGCTTACAGTCAAGTTCCTACCTCTTTTATTTTTTTTTTCTAAAGTGCAAGTCAGAGTAGCCGTAGTTAGGGAAGAAGATGGCTTCCAACTACAGTGGGCATACTGTAGACTACTTGAGGCAGTTGTGCCAGGACAGAGGAGTCCTGTATGGGGGAGAGCCACCAAGCAGAACCTCATGGATGCCCTGATGGCAGCAGATGCCCAGAGCATCAAGTCACTGACTGTGATTGTAAGGGACCAAACCTTGAGCATGGAGGGGCTAGCGGCCAGTGCAGTATCCAGACCTGGTGAGGATGACAGCAGGGCCAGTGCCAGTGAAGGGCCACAGCAGCAGGGGAAGATCACCAGCATTTTGGAGCCAGAAGCATTCAGGCTGCAGATTGAGTTGTGCAGAATGGAGCTGGAGTTCCAGACAGATGCTGAGTGAGAGAAACAAGCCACAGAGGAGAAGAGGGAGTGAGAACAGAGAGAAGCAGAGTGAGAGAGAGAGATGAGCTGCAGAGGAGAAGACAGAGTGTGAACAGCGAGAAGCTGACCGAGAACAGCGGGAGGCTGACTGTGAAAAGCGTGAGTGCCAGTGAGCTGCAGAGAAGAGGAGGGAGCGAGAAGCTGAACATGAGGAGCGTGAGCGCTAGAGGCGACATGAATTGGAGGTTACAACTCCAACCACCAGCACCAGAGCAGGTAAATGGCTTGGGTTTAACTGGAACTACAGGACTGGGTTACAAATTGAATTCCAAATTGATAGCCGAATTTAAAGAGGGGGAGAATATGGATGTCTTTTTAAATTACTTTGGAAAAGTTTATATTCAGGCTAAAATTCGTAGAGGGTCATGGAGCTTCCAGCTATCCCCGCTACTTACCGGGAAAGCTTGGGATGCATTGGGTCAAATGGACAATGTGGACAGTAATGATTACAGCAAACTTAAAGCTGCACTTTTTAAAAAGTTTGATTTAACTGCAGAAGCATACAGAGCTAAATTCTGTAAGCTCAAGAGAAGCCCTGATATGAGTTACAAGGAGCCAGCCATGACACAACGTCAGTTTTTAAAACATTGGTGGGAAGGAAATGAAGCAAATTCTGTAGATAAAATTGAAAATGCTATTTTGTTAAAACAGTTTTTTTGGGCATGCCCAGCAGAGCTGAAAACCTGGCTGGAGGGCCGAGATCCCAAAACAGTGCAAGAGGCTGCTGAACTCTCGGACCGCTATGCCAAGAGCAGACCTGCTCTGTGAGTGAATGAGGCAGGTGGGGTAGTGCAGAAAGGGAAAAGTGTGCCTTCAGGTCAGCTAAAACCCTCACTGCCTCCACCGAAACAAGTTAGCCCCAGGTTTCAGAGAAACATTTCTCTGAGAAAAGAAATGAATGTTGGGTTTGTAAAGAAACTGGGCATATTGCCAGACAATGTCCCAAAAGGCTGAGCAATACGCAATATGAGGCTAGGAAAGAAGTGGGTTGTTTGTGTGTCCCTGGAAGCATGCCTGTGAACATGAGGGAACACATGCACCCAGTCACAGTGAATGGTGTACAGACACAAGGGTTAAGGGACACAGGGGCATCCCTGACATTGGTAAAAGGGGATCTGGTACAGCCTGGTTATCTCATACCCAATAAATATGTCACTGTACAAGACTTCACTGGTGAAGAGAAAACATTGCCACTTGCTAGTGTTCTCCTAGGCTGGGGTGAAACAGGGGGAAGTGTGCAAGAGGTGGCTGTAGCCAAAACATTAGCAGTTGATATCATCCTTGGCAATGATCTTAAACAGGGGA
The DNA here is from genome assembly GCA_016271365.2 of Neoceratodus forsteri. Lineage (NCBI taxonomy): Eukaryota > Metazoa > Chordata > Ceratodontiformes > Ceratodontidae > Neoceratodus > Neoceratodus forsteri. The sequence continues at coordinate 763,362,079 of CM057453.1, forward strand.
TAGTGTATGCAGTTACCCATAGCCAAGCAGGAAGGGGAAATTGTAGTTCCCTGGACCCCACAGAAGCCATTGTGAAAACCACTGGGAAGCTGGTTCCCCAGCCTGTGTCTCCTGATATGGAGACTAATGAAAAGGGGGTAGAAATTTCCCCAATAGCAGTTCACCACAGAGCTACAGAGGGTTACTCTGAAGAAGGATGGGTGACCCATAGCCAGAGGGTTAGGGATGACAGTGATACTGAGTGCCCTGACGCTAGTGCTAGGGACCCTAGTTTAGAGACTGAAGAGGACCTGTCCCATACCTTGGAAATGTGTAAGGAGTTTGCAGCTGCTCAGAAAAGTGACCCTAGTCTAAAGAAGCTGAGGGCTTGGGCATACTCTGACAGAGCACAGGGAGGTGACGGTAAACACAAGGTTTATTGGGAAAATGGACTGATGTATACTCAGACTGTGCAGACAGAGGGAGGGGTGATAGGCAAGCAGTTTGTCGTTCCCCAGGGATATCCGCAGTTGCTCAAGATTGTGTATGATATTCCCTTGTCTGGTCATCTGGGAATCACACGCACTACACAGCGATTGGCCCAGAATTTCTATTGGCCTAACTTCACCTAGCAGGTGAAGGAGTATTACAGGTCTTGTCACCGGTGCCAAGAAATAGGGAAGGCAGGTAAGAAAACCCTAATTCCATTGCCCATAGTGGAGAACTATTCCAGAGGGTGGGAATGGATATTTTGGGGCCTTTAAAATACCCCAGCTCCTCCGGGAAGAGGTTCATCCTGACTGTGGTGGATTATGCCACCCGGTACCCAGAGGCAGTCACCTTATTCTCACTGAGGACAGACAAAGTGGCAGATGCCTTACTTGGGATTTTCTCCTGTGCTGGGTTTCCACAGGAGGTTATCACCGATCATGGGGGTTCCTTCGTGTTGGACCTGATGAACTGTTTGTGGGAGAAGTGTGGGGTGGTGCAGAAATGAATAACACCTTATCGTCCGCAAGCCAATGGGCTTGTGGAATGATTTAATGGTACCCTGAAGTCAATGCTCCAAGCATTTGCTGGACAGCATGGGAGGGACTGGGAGAAATACCTTCCCCACCTGTTGTTTGCATATAGTGAGCTGCCCTAAGAGTTGACAGGATTTTCCCCCTTTGAGCTCTTATATGGACGCTGGGTACGTGGGCCCCTTGACTTGATCTGGGAGGACTGGGAAGGCAAGCTTGCCACCCAGGGAACTCCCATAGTGGATTACGTCCTTCTGTTTAGGGAAAGGTTGAAGGAACTTATGGGGACAGCCCAGAGCAACCTGGCAGCTGCCCAACAGAAACAAAAAGTGTGGTACGACCACAGAGCCAGAGTTCACTCATACATGGTGGGTCAGGAAGTCATGGTCTTTATCCCGGTCCAGAAAGACAAGCTGCAGGCTGAGTGGGCAGGACCGTATAAAGTAGTTAGAAAGGTAAATGATGTGAACTATATCATAGAATTACCTGACAGAAGACAGACAGAAAGGATGTATCATGTCAGCATGATGAAGCTGTATGCTAACAGGGCTGACATGGTGTTTGCAGTATGTAGTCCTGGGGAGGGGATGGATGAAGGAGACCACCTTCTGGACTTGCTGGAAGAAAGCAAGTGGGAGTCTCCTATGGAGGCAGTTAAATTGTTTCCCCAGCTGGCCCCAGACAAGATCCAGGAAGTAAAGGAGGTTTTAGCAGACTTTGCCCCACTCTTTAGCGCCAAGCCTGGACTAACCCCTTAGCGATACATGATGTGGAGACAGGGACATAAAAGCCCATACATCGGACAGTATGTCAGGTGTCAGAGCTGTCCAAATGGACATTAGGAGGGAGGTGGAGGAAATGCTGGATTTAGGGGTAATCCAGAGATCCCACAGCCCCTTGGCCTCATCTGTAGTCCTTGTACCCAAGCCAGATGGCTCTACTTGTTTCTGTATGGACTATCATGGACTGAATGCAGTCACAAAGTCAGACGCCCACCCGATGCCCTGGAAGGACGAACTACTGAACAAGTTGAGAGGGGTGACATACCTTACGAATATTGACCTGACAAAGGGGTATTGGCAGGTCAAGTTAACTGACAGAGCTAGGAAGAGGTCGGCCTTCATCACTCCGATAGGCTTATTTGAATTTAAAGTAATGCCTTTCAGAATGAAGAATGCCTCAGCTGCTTTCCAAAGGTTGGTGAACTAGGTGTTAAATGGTGCTGAGGAGCACACCATGGTGTACCTGGATGACATTGCCATCTTTAGTGCCAGCTGGGAGGAATACCTGTCCCACCTTAGGGAAGTACTGGGCAGGATACAGAGGGCCGGGCTCACTGTCAAAGCTGAGAAGTGCCAGGTGGCCATTGCTGAAGTGGCATACCTCGGGCATGTTGTAGGCCGGGGACAGCTCCGTCCTAACCAATTAAAAATAGAGGTGATCAAGGCATGGCCCAGACCAGAAATTCAGAAGCAGGTCAGGAATTTTCTAGGGACAGCAGGGTACTATGGGAAATTTGTACCAAATTACAGTGCCCTGGCTGCTCCCCTATCTGACCTGGTAAAGAAAAAGATGCCTTAGAAAATTTCCTGGGAACCAGCCTGTGAAAAAGCCTTTACCAGACTGAAGGAGGCACTGTGCAGTGTTCCTGTATTGACAAGTCCTGACTATAGCAGACCCTTTATAGTTCAGACTGATGCCTCAGACATGGGTATTGGGGTGGTACTGAGTCAGACATCCAACCAAGGGAAAGATCACCCTGTAGTGTACCTGAGTAAAATGTTCCTAGGAAGCAGGCATACTCTACTGTGGAAAAAGAGTGTCTTGCCATTGTGTGGGCTCTAAAGAAGTTAGAACCATACTGATATGGGCAGCATTCTGAGGTACAAACAGACCACAACCCCTTGGTTTGGCTGACCCAAATGGGAAAAACTAATGGTAGACTATTAAGATGGAGTCTTGCCTAGCAAATGTATGACATGACAATCTTACGTAGGGCTAGAGCAACCAAGCAGAACGCTGATGGCTTGTCGCATGTTTATGAGGAGTGAATTGACTTGGGAAGCTCATCCCATGCAGGGGATAGAGCCCCCAAATTCAGTCTAGGTGGGGAGGATATTGTGATGCTTGGCCAGCTGGTTATGATTGTTCTATGATATTTGTAATATAAAAATGTAGTGTGTGATTGTCTGATATGCCTAGGCTCTTTGAAGGGGAAATGAAATGGGACTTTATGAGTATGCCAGAGGACGGAGATCATAAACTTTTATGATGTCTTAGAGGAAAAACATTTTTATACCACCATGGTGCTAAAGTTGTAAAAAAACCTTTGATGCCTTGGGAACAGGAAACCACACAAGATCAAAGAAAATGTTAATTAAAGACTGTCATAATTTGGAAAATTAGTTTTTGCTGAAGTCACAGTATTTAAAATATTTCCTGACAGGAAGATCATTGTTTGTATAATTTTTATATTGTAAAAGGAGGAGCTAGATGACATCATGGAAGGGGTGTGTGAAGGAGACACAGTTTTAACCTAGGACTTGTGTCTGATCTTAGAGACATATCTTTTTGGGCTCTTAAGAAACAAGATCTCACTTAAGCACTGTAAAGAGGTAATACATTCGATAGAAAAAGTCTAACTGTATGTTGATAGGAGTTTGTCTGTAGTTTTGTTTTCTTTTAAGTTATTATATGCTTTGTGAGATATTGTTCTGTGTTTACATTTTACATATTTGTATCCATTTTTAAGTAAACCTTTCATTTGAAAGACGGCCATGAACAGTGTCACTGTCATTTTCTTAATGTGCCCCATACAGTGATTTCGCACACCGACTGCGGCATTGCATGCTACATGTGCAGAAACACATTTTGGGCAAGATGTGAAAAATGATAGCTGTAATGCTCATAAGGAGGTGTGGTAAAAAGACAATGTTGAGAATCTGAAGTGAAAATATTGAAAATTTGCAAACTTACGAGCATGAGTAGGAACTGCGCTATGCAGGCTCGTAAAACAGTCATTCTCAGCATGTTTTCCACCAAATTTTCAACATAGTCATTTTAAGACCTCTGCTCATGAACAGTGTCACTGTGATTTTCTTTGTGTACTATATAGTGATTTCACGCACCGACTGCGCCATAACACGCTACATGGGCGGAAACACATTTTGGGCAAGATGTGAAAAATGACAGCTGTACTACTCATAAGGAGGTGTGGTAAAAAGAAAATGTTGAAAATCTGGAGTGAAAATATTGAAAATGCACAAACTTACGAGCGTGCATAGGAACTGCGCAACGCATGTTCATAAAGCAGTAATCTTTAGTAATTTTTGCACCAAATTTTCAACATACAGTTTTTGAGATCCACCTTATGAATACTGGCACTGTCATTTCGTTAATCGGTGCAGTAAGGTGATTTCACGCAGTGACTGCAAAATCACCCTTCGGGCACGAGTAACGACATGACAGTACAACAATTCATGAGGAGTGGTGCCAAAAACGCTATGTTGAAAATTTGGTGCAAAAATTCCAAAAAATGCCTGAGATATGCAACTAAGTTGAAACAACATTATTTATCCCATTTTATAGCTTACTGGCATTTCCTCAGTTCACGGTCGGCTTTGAAGACTGCAGACATGTTCCCAGTCCACCGAAGATCATCGCGCTGGACTTCGGAGGTAAGTATGGGGTAAGGGGGGGTGTGTGGGGAGGCAACATGTGCAGTGGGTGGGTGCGGGTTGTGGGAGGGGGAGCAGGGTGAAGCGCCGAGGGACAGTTTTTCTATTTACAGGTGTTTTTTTATTTACAGACAATGAGGGACGTTTGCCACGCTGGGGTGGGCTCCCAGCATGGCAGCAGAAAGCCTGTTTGGGAGGCTGGAGCCGACGGGGATTGGGCACCCCCATCAGCCATAATAAGCTTTGCCATTCTGGGGTGGGCTCCCAGCATGGCACCGTGTACCTGGGGGGGAGACAGTGGAGCCGACGGGGGATTGGGCCCCCCCCATTGGCTATACGATGAGTTGCCACGCTGGAGTGGGCACCCACGTGGCATGTCCAACTCTGTTTTGGGGAGGGGGAGCGCAGCACAGCCGAAGGGGATTGGGCACCTCCATCAGTTATACAGTGTGGGATGGGGGGCGAGCACAGCAGTGTGTGTGTGTGTGTGTGTGTGCAGGGGGAGCATGCGTGGGCAGGCAATATCTTATCGCTGCTCACTGAAGCATAGCTCCCCTTTTCAACTGTACTCCACTGCATTTTTTAGATGTCATAGACAGCTCCAGCAGGCATTGAAGAACTAGGGATGCACCAGCAAACAGACTGACTGAATTGAAAGAGGGCTGCCACACCTCCGAAAACTCAGATGATGTCACTATTTTCTTGTACATGCGTGCAACCAACATAAAAACAAATCAGCAACCATGAGAAAAATGACTGCTGTACAATAGCTAAAATGGTTGTACTTAAATGGCAACCGTAAAATGTTACATGTAAATATTAAAAGCTGCAGTAACTTGAAGTAAGTGTACAAAGTTGAATGATGAATGTGTCAGTAATTCACAGAGCAATTACCAATAAAGTAATTGTGTTGCAGAACTGCCACAGCTTAAGCTATATTGTTTTTTCTTAATAAGTTTTGCTAACTGTACAAAGAAATCATAAAAAAAATTGTAAAAGATTCTATGTGATAATGTCATGCTTATGTGATAAAAACATTTTAATTTAATTTTAAAATTAATGTGATACTTAACTCACAATTCTGTCAATGCACAGTGTTATAAGAAATGTACAGAGGCATATTCTAACACTGTTTTTTTTCTCTGTCTTTCATACAGGTGCCTGATACTTCTGTAAGATTGCTTACTGCCACTGTGAACCATAATAGCAAAACATGCCAACTAAATACAGACGTAGATGTATAGGAAAATGAGAGAGGTATAATAGTACTGCACTGTTGTATTAGGGTGAAAAAAAACAGTAAAGTAACATCAGAAAATGAACATACACAGACCTTTACTACAACAGTGAGCCCTACAGCAACTCACTGCGCAGCAAAAGCAAATGCTTCAACAGCAAAGAAAAAAGGGGTACCTCTACAAAAGTTGTGTAGATCTCTGAGATGAAACACAACTATTGTGAGTGCAACCATCAAAAAACCTCCAAAACAATGCCGTAGACTCACACCTGCTGATTTGCAACTGAGAAAGAAAAAGTATTTCCGATCACTAGCAAGTAAAGCAAAGATCGAAAGACTTATTGCTGCTGTGATGAGACACACCCACAAAAAGACTAAGAGTCATCTGTCTCTGATGAAGCTGCGTCTGGAAGTGTGCACTTTTGTCAACAGAGCAGTGTTTGTACTGCAGCGATTGTGGAGTAAGATGTCTCATGTGCTTGAACAATTCAGGAAAGTTGTGTATGCCATTAAAAAAAGGCTACAACAGTATCCTTCTTTAACTGTCGACAACTTCTGTGATGTTTTCACAGGTCAGTGGATGCACACACAGCACTCAGAGGCATATTTTTGGGAAGACTCTTATTATTCCCTGAAAAAAGAACACAAGTTCACCATTGATGAGTACGGCAAACTAATAAATGTCCTCAGTATCTGTGATGACAATGCAATGGATACAGATGATGACTGTGATTCAAACACAGTCTTCAATAAACGGCACTGTCTGGCATGGACATGTGATGATACCTGCAACTGTAGGCAATCGTCACTTGAAAAAGTTGAACAGTTTGTCAACCTATTTGTGATAACAGATCGCAAAGACAGACATAAACTGTTTAACACAATTGAACATTGTGAAATTCGTCCACATACTGGACTCATGGGTCACTCACTAGCATGTCTCGATAGCGGTGTTTGTGATAGTATTTTTTACAATATGCGGATGCTTGGAGTGCATCAAACAGGCATGCGAAACTTTGTATACAGAGTATATGAAGTACGGCAAGCTGTACATAGGTACACTTGTTTAAATGAGTTATTACAGTCAGGTCACATGCAGGGTGCTGTCACATTTCTCAAAAAACTGCAACACATTACTTCTGTACCAGACACAACAATTTCTCAGTTTAACACTTCTGCAGAAACATCTGTTTCAGTGTTGGAAAGTGACATACTCAGACAGTACAGCAAAGAAATTGCTAAGTTTGAGCTGGCAAAGTCTCAGAAGTTTGACTCTGTATGTGTCTCATGCGACCGTTTGTGCTACACAAAACAAACAGTCACAGTCAACCTAGAAACCTTGTCACCATACAATGACATGTGGTTCCGTCTCTCAGCATTCTTGCTGCTGAAATCTGACTTTCACTTACAAGACACCATTGTGCTGAACACTGCAAACACTGTTTCTCCAAACTGAAGTCTAACATTTTGCCAGCAAGGTCACTGCTGAATAATATGGAGGCAGATGTTACACCAAGTGAGATTTCAAGACTGAATATGTTTGAACACATTCTAATTCAGACAATGAAACCATTCCAAACCTTTCTACGTCTGAACACAAAGACATGGAACATTCCACAGAAAGAGCTTGTTAGATCTCTAAAGGGTTCTGTGATGTATCTACCACTTCCTCTATAGGAAAATGTTCAAGCAATCTCAACAGAAAATAGTTTGGCGATTCTTGTTAATGGTGTTCCAACAAAGGCGAAGGTCATCTGGCAAGATGTTGTCAGTGTGCAAAAGGTTAAGCTTGCTCTTACTTATTTAAAGAGTAACAATCCCTTTTATACAGACCTTGACATAGATCAGATGGCCAGTCTCTCTGTGCAACATGATCTATTAGAAAAAAGTAAACCAATCATTGTGAAGGTCAGTAGACAGACAAGTGACAATGTGTATGAACAGTACACAATTCACCCACTACATGGCAGAGATCCAGCAGGAGACAACATTGATCTCTATCAAATGAAGCAGGTGGAAGGTGAGCCTGTCAGCATTTGGGAGGCAACACTAGAAGCACGCTGTTTCCCAGACTTATTCCCAAAAAGGGTCAGGTGGATGCCTAGATGAAAGAGAAGTGCGTCTACGGGGTGCTGAGTACTGCACTAAGCCGTGCTCAGCAAAGATGGCAAATTAGCGAACATACAGTACCTGTTCCATCTCCTCTGGGAGAGTGAACTTAGCATTCTGTCTGCATCTATAGCACATACTATATGTCTCACAAGTCCACTAGATGGATTAACAGCTGCTCAATTTCTAGAGAAATTAAAGCAGAAAGATGAAAATGTGCAAGTGAATCTGTCTTCCATACTTTCAAGTCTTCGTGGCACCAAAGAATGTTGGTATCACAGACACTCTGAAGTGATGACAATGCTGCGAGAGTATGGTGCAGCCACATGATTTGTCACACTTAGTTGGGCTGAATATGCCTGGGACAAGCTCATTGAACTGTTGAAGTGGGCAAATTCTGATGTTGATGGCATTTCATCAATGACTGTTGGAGAAATGTGTTCACTTGATCCTGTGTCTGTCACAAGACATTTTCACAAGCAGTTCCATGACATTCTGACTTTCATCTTGTCAAAGGACAATCCACCTCTTGGTATTGTGGAACATTACTTTTGGAGGACAGAATATCAAGCACGGGGTGCCCCTCATATCCATATGTTATTGTGGATCAAGGATGCTCCATGCATTGGTGAACATGAAGCAGCAGAAGTGCTAGCATTCATCAAGAAATATATCACTTGTCACATTCCAGACAAGTATGACAGTCCTATACTATGGAAGTTGGTACAAAAGTTCCAGTGACATATTTGTGCAAAATACTGCCGGCTAGTAGTAAAGAACAAATCTAACTGGTACACACGATGTTGCTTTGGATTTCCTAGACGAGTTTGTCAGGATGGTGCCATGAATGACCTTTTCTCAGCAATGCGACACCACTTGAAGGCAAAATCAACCAAGAGGGTATACGAGTTACCCAGAGATGAGAAAGAGGTGTACATCAATGACTACAACCCAACTGTTCTCCTAATGTGGCAAGCAAACATAGATGTTCAGTTTGTGGCTGATAACTCACTGGCCCTGGTGCGGCACGTCACTTCGTACATAACCAAACATGAGCAGACTAGCTTGCAAGATCTTTGGGAAGATATTGCCAGTTCAAGCAGAAGCCTGACATCTCAGCTCTGGTCATTGGGCTTGAAGACTCTTTCACACAGAGAATGTGGAGCTTATGAAGCCAGTGACCGTTTAATGGGTACACATCTGTACGGGAAGTCTGATGCTGTCTGGTTTCTCAGTGTAAACTACAAAGAGAAATGCAAACATGTACTGATTCCTCATGCTGAAATTGAGGAGCTTGCTGCCAATAGACCTTCTTCAAAACATATCTTGAAGAATAACCTGTTAGACACATCCAACCCTGGTAGGCACAACGACATGAATGATATGTGTCTCTTTCAGGTGGCTAAGTGGTATGACTACAAGGCAGATGTATCACCTGACTCAACACACCAGATTTACAAGGTAAATGGAGTAGATGGCTGTCTCATAAAGAGACACAAGCCATGGCTCATAGACCACTGTAAATTGCATCTAGGCACAGCGGAGAGCAGAGAACATTACTACTTCGCTCTCTTATTCCTATTCAGACCCTGGAGGACTGAGTCTGAATTAAAAGGTGACTGTGACACATTCGAAGAACAGTTCAGTCTCAGTTATGAGACTTTTAAAACTGAATACTCAGAGACATACATACAGAGACTATAGGCTGAGAAAGAACAGCTTGAGAAGGCGGAGAAGCAGCTTCAGGAAGACACTTCTGTTAGTTCACAAGACAACCTTGATCCAGAAGGACAAGCTGTTCTAGGTGAACCTCTGCCCTTAAATACCCCAGAACTGCTAATGTCAGAAATTGAGACAGCCATGGAACATGGCACACACTCCACTGTCAACCCAGCTGACTTGAGAGAAAGACTAAATCAGCTGCAGCATACAGTTCTCTCAAGTAGTTGAAGCTGTCCAACATGGCCTACAACATGAAAAAAAACAATGTGACTATCGTGACTATAAGCCACTGCTGATCTTTGTAAGTGGCTCAGCTAGCACAGGAAATAGTTTCCTTATTGAAGCCATCACTGCTGAAATACGGAGCCTGACAGGGTCTCCAATGTCTGTTGCTGTTACTGCTCCCACAGGACTAGCGGCATACAACATTGGTGGAGTTACATTACACCGTCTCTTTATGTTGCCAGTGGAACATGGGAGAACTGGAGAGTATCGTAAACTGTCATTTGAGGTTGCATCTCAGCTCTGTTCCATGTTCACAAAGATGAAGTTACTCATCATTGATGAAATCAGCATGGTCTCCAATGTCATGCTTGCCTGTATTCATCTACGTCTACAACAGATCTTAGGTACTGACGGTGGAGTGCCATTTGGTGGCAAAAGTATAAGTTGTGTTGGGAGACCTTTTACAGCTTGCACCAGTCAATGCAGAGCATGTATTTACAACTCTAACTGCCAAACAAGCTAAGAATATCCTCCGTTGCATTGCAGGATATAACATATGGGAATTATTTACCTATGTTGAGTTGTCTGAGAACGTGCGCCAAAGTGGTGATCTAGCTTACAAATCACTTTTAGATGAAGCTTGTACAGGTTCTCTATCACCAAAACATGTCTGTATGTTAAACGATCAGAGAATCACAGTAGATACTGCATGCATAGAAACAGCATGTAATGTCTTCAGCGATGCATACTCTACAGGGACACACATAGTGTGTCTTATGCCATGACTAAAGAAATGCACTGAATTCAACAATCTAATGCTGCAGAGAGAAAACCAAGAGATTGTAACTCTGCATGCTGTTGATACAGTTGATGGCGTTATTCTTAGTTGAAACCTAGTAGCAAAGATGACTGAACGACTAAGTGAACTCAAGTCAGATGTTTCACGCACAGCTGGCCTAGAAGCTGTTCTCACAGTTTGTAAGAATGCATGTATCATGCTGTGACGTAATCTAGATGTAGAACGAGGCATGGTAAATGGTGCCATGGGAAACATCACTGACTTTGTCTACAATGTCCAGAAGACATATATCGAGATGCTTGTAGTTCACTTTGACAACATGGAACCTCCGTACACACAAAACACCTGTGTAAAATTCCAGGTTTTAAGGATATCTATGTAAACAGAAACAGTTTCCATTATGTGTTGCATATGCTGTATCCATTCACAAATCTCAGGGCTTGAGTTTGGATTCAGCAATGGTGAACATAAGTACAGACATTTTCAAGGATGGCATGAGCTACGTGGCACTTTCACGTGTCCGCAGCCTTTCTGGTTTGCACATTATTACTCTAGCACCTCAGAAAATACGAGCTGACAAGCGATGTATTCTTGAGTACAACAGGTTACGTACTCTACATCAGCCACAAATGTCTTTGATACCACTGCCTACATATCTGGCTGTCTCACATCATTCAGTCACAGCTAGAGGTATCAACAAACAGCAACAAGCTTCCAGAAGTGATTCAACTCAAAAGAGTTCAACAAAGGTCACAACTTCAAGTAAACATTCACAGCCAGCAATTCATCAGAAATCAGTTGGTGTAGCTGCTGTACCAGTGTTTGACAACAGCACTAGAGTGAACTGCTGTGCTAACTCAGCTATGCAAGTTTTTCTACACATGCCACACTTTGTTGCGGCAATATCTGCTTCAAAAGACAGTACCCTATCAAACGCTTTGAAGCAGATTGTCAATATGACTTCTGACCAGTCTAACAATGTACAGTCACTAACACCACTATGACAGGTGTTAGGTACATATGATGGATGTAGTACATTTGCTGCTGACATACAGCAAGACACTAGTGAGTTTATGATGGCCGTCATAAACAACCTGGATGAAGATGGCACCCCAATGCGGCACTACTTCACAGTAACATATGTAACAAAATATGTATGTGTTTCATGTGGCCATTCACAGTGTGAAACCACAGAAGACATGCTGTGGATAGCTCTCTTTGTCCCTCAAACCAAAAGTGTCAAATTTCAACAGCTATTCACCAATGCTTAATGTGGGCATGCGTGTGCAAGGTGCGGAGGCAGATGCACTCAGTCCATACGCCTCAGGAGTTCATCTCAATATCTGTTGCTCATCTTGCACAGGTTTGACTCCAACGGGCTCAGAGTTGATACTCCTGTCACAGATTACACAGCTGGTAGAATAATCTTCAACCAATCAGTGTTTGACACTCACAGTATACTATATCACCATGGTCAATCCATGCATTCTGGCCATTACACCTGTTTACTAAGGTGCAGAAGTGGATGGGTAGAGTGCGACGACTCTACAAGCAGTTTTAAACAGAGACTGCCACGACACTTAAAAAATGCATATCTTCTAATATTGAAGAATTATGATGGCCTTCATATTTCAGAAGAATATGACAGAACATGTTGAGGTTTTCAAATGACTACTTTGTGCCATAAACATTCGTAGGTCAGTACAATTGTTTCTAATCTACGACTCTGAATAAACCATAACATTTCAACAAAATGCTATTCTGACAGATACATTTCATGCACTATGACATCTAAGATCTTGTGTGGATCAGTGACTACATGGAAATTGTTGTAGTGGCTTCAATCAGTGCCAACAATGTTCACAGTCACTAGAGGACCATGCTTGATGTCTATCAAAGATTGTACATCTCAAAACTGAGGCCTTACTGCTGTCCTCTTCTATACATATCTTTTATTGTTAATGTATCATACTCATACATAACAACTTGCTATCAGTTTTAAACTGTTACTCTTTGCAAATAAAGATAAGTTCTCAGTCATCATCGTAAATAACTGAGCAACACTTCTACCATTCACCAAACATTGAACTCTGTCACAAGTTGTCTATCAACACTTGTATTTGTCTATTGACTCTTGCCATGTAGACAACAAAATCATTCGTTCACCATGCAACAGTGTAGAACTATCCCGCCTTCATTTGTAATACTGATACTGTACATATGTAAAAATAACAGCCTTTATTCATAAAGCAAGAAGCTGAATAATGTAACTGTAAATACCAAACAATTGTATCATATTATTAACTGACTCTGCCATGTCTTTGTAATTACTTGTACATAATATTAACATTTTTATTCACCTTGACATTGTTACTAACTACTTTCATAGTTGTACTAAAAGTATTAGTATAAGACTAAAGTACAAATGAATATTTAACATATAATACATCACTATACTGATTACATCTAATTAACCATATTATTGATAAAAAATGCATACCATACACAGTTTTTTTATTTACAAGTTAAGAATGAACATATACTCCAATGTAACAATTGAAAAAATGTTATTTTTTCTTGTAAGAATATTCTTTTTTTTGTACGTGTCATATAAGTAATTCTAACCTATGTAAAAAATGTTGAGAATTGTAAATCAGACACTGTTACTGATCACAACACACTGCATACCTGTTCCTGACAATATTTATGATCGCCTCAATTGACTGGTCGGGTGGGAATTTTCCATTTGCGCCTAGTCAGTGACATATCATTAAATGCCAGTAATCAAATGACACTGAAGTAACATTTTTTTTATATTCTATTACTTTAACAGTTAGCATATGGTTTTTTGCCCACCCCAGGAACATCCACATTAGCGATCACACAATAACAACTAAACACTTCTGTATCATGTGTGTAATCACTGTTTACAAGCTACTGACATACCCTTATTAACATAGCACACAAGTAATGCACCACACATAATTAGGACATACAACCACTTAAAAAAAATACTTAATATTTGTAAACAAAGTCTCTTCACATTCAATAGTAAATATATAATGAAGCGCCACAGGTTCAGCTTGAGTATCAGAAGTTCAGGAGGAATGTCAGAAAGCACTTCTTAACAGAAAGAGTAGTGAACACGGAAACATCACTGGAAACACATAACACCTAATTAAAGACAGTGATCACCTTGTAAGGAAGCAGGTAATGCATACAAGGCAGATAACAAGCCCGACAGCAAAAGATGGCACAACACTGCAATGATAGCAAATACCTAACCTCAATATGTGTACCATGTTAAACTATCACAATAAATTAACAAATTACCTTCTTATGCTACCTTTTTCTATGCTTTTCTTATAATATCACATACTTGCTCCAATTCATATAATCCAGTTGCTATTATTCTTACACATTTACATATATGGCAAGCAATGATTACACACATACAAAGATTGTATTGTGAAACTGCTTCTGTAAACAAAATGACAGTCTTGATTGGGCCTTTTTCAGTTTAACAAATTGGCAATAAATTTTTTTAAAGCATAACCACCTGTATCGAGTCTTTACTTAAAATAGCATTACGACATTAAAAATAAGTGTTGTCTTCCTTAAGCATGCAAACAAATGTCAACAAATAGTGCAACAACTATATCTTCATGAATTTCTTTGGTAGCTATGATGTCCAGTCAGTATCACAACATAGGCAACGATGTGCCACATTGCAAGTCACACTTTTCATAATTCCTAACAGTGTGTAAAACTCAGCAATGTTGTTAACTTTCCTCTGCCTATACAGTCATCATGTAGTAATTACTGTACCAAGGTGCCGCACATCTGCACCCAACAGTACGCAGCTGTGACTATACACTTAGGATGCAGTCACTGCTATGTGTACTTCAATTCCCTGTCTAAGCTTCTGCAACTCCCAACTATGGTAAGTTAACTATACCTAGAATTACAGAGGTGTTCCATGGATCTCCAGTCCCATATTGTTCCTATAGAAAACCAGTCATAATGCAGTACAAATATTGTGAGGCACAGCAGCTGTAGCTGCCTAAATCCATGCAAATCCTAACAAACGTAAATACAGTTTCCCTGTGTTCAGTCATGTGTCACATAGCTGTACACATACTCAACTGTGTTGTGTACCTTCACTGAAATGTGTCTACTCTGAATTGTCATCTGCATCTACAATTACTATGTACTACCTACTGTCACATTTGTACACACATTGGCTCCCTGAATCCATTTAAAAGGCAACTGTACTAACTGGATTATTCCTGTTATCAGAGACCTGTACACCTGATGTACATTCACTATCATTTACTGTGGCCGCTTACTTACGATACAGCAAGTGCTATAGAAAAGCAGTCACCCATCACACTGTTTACCAGCATTTGTTTTCCTATTCTGTACTATTAACTCAGTGTTCAATATGTGGACTAGCTCTTCATACATTGACTTACAAATGTCCTCTAATTCCTAAGAAACTTAACTACCTGCCACAAACCTATATTGTCTGCCATCCTGAAGACCATTCCCTTCCAGGTATTCCATGAGGTACTGCTTGATCAGGGTCTCCATAAATTTCTCCATGACTGAAGTGAGGCTAACTGGTCTGTAATTGCCACCCTCATCCATGCTCCCCACCCTTGTGGAGTGGTACCACACCTGCTCTCCTGCAGTCACCCGCCATTTCTCCTGTCTGTAGCAATCAGTTAAACAAATATGTCAAGAGGCCAGACAGTTCCTCAGCCAGCTCCATCAGCACAGTAGCATACAATCCATAAGGCCCAGTTGTTTTGTCTGCCATTGGGTGCTCCAGTGCCTACCTGACCCTGCTGGTGGTAATATTAAATAATCCCATTTGGGGATAACCTTCCTAGCTGCCTTGAGGCCACTTTCAGCCATCAGTTTAGTATTCTCCTTGGTGAAATCTGAGCAGAAGAAGATGTTCAGGTCCATAGCCTTCTCTCCGTCTGTCTGTCTATCTATCTGTCTATCTATCTATAAACATATAACAAAAATAAAGTTTATAAAATCAAAACACTTATCAGATACACCTACTTGGGTGTGGTTCTATCACTGTGGATTTTTATTTTCCTGAAAGGGTTCTAAATGTTCCTGGGATTAAAACTGTGATATCCTCCACACATGTAAAAGAAAATGTGTTCATGCTTCTGAATACTGTAAAACACAATACTAGCTGATTTGCAGTTGCAACTGGATGGTAGAGTACTGGTCGATCCCTTACACTGTAGCTATTACAGTTTCAAAGTAATAGTTGCTACATTTAGGTATAACAACTAATTAAAAAGGACTTTTTATGACCTTACTTGGTAAAATATCACACTTGAAACCAACTGTTATCTAGGTATCTGGGGAGACAGGGAGGAGACAGACATCAAGAGATGGACCCACTTTAGGCAATAGTAAGGGGTGTGAGGGGGAGCCCACAGCCCCTAGAGACCTATACGTGCTTTATCATCTTGATTACTATATTACTGTTTGTTATTATTTGTAGGAATGTTCAACAAACAAAGTGTCAGGGGTGTCTATGTAGTTTAGGTGTGTTTTTTTGGGGGGATGTAGAATGGGTAGAGAGAAGTGGTGAGTAAAGCGGGTTGGAGGGAGCCCATGTATACAAGACAAGTGGATGGCTGCAACATACAAAGTTATAGACTACTACTAGAACCCTCTCTCCTCACTCAGAAACAATATGAGGTGCTGTGCTGTAATGAGTGCTGCTTATGCATGACAGTAATTATAAATGGCTAGTCCACCAATGCAAATTATTTCCTTGCCTATTAATCAATCAAGCATCTTAAGTCACTTAAAACAAAGGGTGCTGGGAGTAACATTTCACCAGAAAACCCACTTGAGGGTTAAACATCTCCTACAACTGTGGCACCACTGGGTAGGGCATGTATTTGAAGTGGTAATGGACTCTAAAAGAGCTGAAGTTGTGTTCTTAATAGCTAGAGCAACTCCTTTCCAACTACTCACAGAACTAATGAAGTCTGAAGTGGAGATATTTCATTATTAAGGACCTCCCTGACAAAAGTGACATAGTACTGTCAACCAAGAAGGCCCCTAACCAAGAAGATCCACATTTCTTTGTCGAGCTAATGTATACCCTGGCACAAACAGCCATTAAACAGATCCAGGAGACTCTAAACTTAAGACCCATGGACAATGTTGAATTTGGCCACTAAGAATTATATCTTTTTTTTCCCTGTCCTCCTGGACATAATACAGCACAGTGACCTGGAGGGCTTCAAAGTGGGTACTTCAACCCTAACATTTAATTTCCTAACTTTTGTCACTGTGATACAACCCTAACTAATGTACTAAACAGGTGTATGGGTCTTGATTCTGTATTCCAAATTTCAGCCAAATACGTTGAACGGTTGCAAAGTTATAAAGGTTCAAAATACTGCATTTAAACATGTAAATAGCTCCTCAACCCTAACTACGGTACAGTGCTTTTCAAATCTCTAGAAAAAGTACTTTAGCAAAGTAGTATCGAACTCACAAAAGTGTCGAAAATGTTTGCAAAACCTTTCACAAATTGCAACAGTACTTTTCTAGGCTGTGGGGAAAACGGCAACAATTGTTTGCCACCCTGATGCAAAAGAACGCTTTGGTGTTTTGTCCTAAAATTTGGAAGGAACACTGCCGACCTCTCACAGATGTGCCTTTCACTGTTGTGTTGCACATTGGGCTCATCAGCCCTAACTCTCACCCCATCACATGTGTAAAGCAGCAGAAGTATAGGAGAATGGGGTGAGATTTAGGACCGACGACTCCAATGCGCACCCCAATGCCGGTTGGGGGGGTGGGCAGGGGGTCCAAGGGGGGTTTTCAACCCTAACACCGAATTTCCTCACTTTTGTTGCTGTGGAACAACCCTAACTAATGCATTAAATGGAGTTTTTGGCTCTAATTTCCCTTCTTTTTGAGAATGATAACGAGAAATAGTGAATGTAATGCAGCGGCGGGAGTGCGGGGCCCGGACCACCATGTAATGCGGCGGCAGGAGTGCGGGGCCTGAAGGGCCCCGCGCTCCCGCCACGTGATGTCTTGAGGCATAGTAACAGGAACAGCAACGCAAACAGAAGCGCTAACAGTGGTGCACATGGTAACGCAAGCGCAAATGAGAACAGAAAGGGTAACGCACTCAGTGGCGTAGACGGGAACGGTCTGCCATGTAATGTGTTGTCACATAGTAACATGGTGCCTGCAAATGGAAATGTCAATGGGCATGGTGACGCAAAGTGAAACAGAAAGAGAAACAGTACTGTAGACACAAATGGCAAAAAATAACAGAAACGTAAGCGCAAATAAAAACGCAAAGGATAACGCACATGGTGGCATAGACGTCAATGGTAAGTGAAACGGGTATGGAACCACATGCGGAAAGGGCAATGGTAACAGTAATGTAAGCGCACAGGCTGGTTTTCCCCAAAACCTGCATAGAGAAAGACAGTGAGTACAAAGAATGTATGCATAATAATGGATATCTGAGCAGAAAATGAGGACTTGGAATACTAAATAGGTTATATCTCAGGAACCGTACGAAGTAGAAAAAAAATGTAAAACTCATATGATTTATGACTGTCCTGGCTAGTTTTGTGCTTAGCCTGTTAGGGGGCTAAGCATTTTTCCCTGATGAAAAGTCCTTATCTTGCACCGTTTCCGAGACACAGGCCCTGAAAGGCGCTGCAAACGCCGTAATGTTATCCTATGGGAAAAAAAGAGACGTTTGGAGCGCCATAACTTTGCCTCCCTGTAATATTTTTTCACCAAACCACTGAAAGGCACATCTGTGGGCTGTTGGCTGTCTTCCCTTCAAATTTCAGGAAAAAAGACCAAACTGTTATTTTGCAGCAGGGTGCCAAAGGATTCCTGTAATGCGCCGGGCGCCGTAATGTTATCCTATGGGAAAAACTGTCAACTTTGGAGTGCCGTAACTTTGCCGCCGTGTAATATTTGTTCAACACAACACTGAAAGGCACATCTGTGAGATGTCAGCTGCGTTCCCTTCAAATTTCAGCCCAAAACTCCCAACCTTTCTTTTGCAGCGTACTGCCAAAAAAGTGCTGTCATTTTCCCACAGACTAGAAAACTACTGTCGCAATTCGCGAAAGCTTTTGCAAACATTTGCAACACTTTCGTGAGCATGAAAGTACTTTGCAAAAGTACTTTTTCCAGAAATTTTAAAAACATATTTCTGGGGTGTTTTACCCCAAAATAAAGACATGGCTAGCATCCTCAGGGTCCGACTAGGTGAATACAAAAACAATTAGGTTGCTAGAGGGTCCCAAATTTAAATGCCAAGCATTTTTCTGATCACTAACTGAAAACAAAATGGCAGATTTGAGAAAGTAACAAGGCCATTTGCGAAAGTAAAAATGCATTTGTGACACTGTCGAACTTTTTTTTTTTTTGAAATTCTCTGTTTGTTTTACATAATAACAAACATGATATACAGATACCAGTACACAACAGGAAAAGAATCCCACCATAAACGAACATGTTGCCAATACATAGGTCCAGTTGTAATCCCACACCCCCCTACCCCCCACTCCCCCAGGAAGGCTTCACCACCAAAGCAGAATGCACTTGAGATACCTTCAACCTATACCATGGGGCATTATTTAACAGGTACCATTATCTCTTGTACCCAGTCCGAAGAAAGGAAAATAAATTAAAAAGAAAGCCAACTAAGAGAAAAAAGAGAAGGAACGCCAGAGGGTTTCAAATAGAAGGCTCAATGAAGGTGCAAGGCATAGCTTGCCCCATTTTTTGGAAGTAGACATAGCATGCCTGGAACTAGCTATTAGTTTTCCACCTTAAAACGCTGGGACATTTCCTCCACCCAATCCTGGTAAGAGATTTCTGATTGGTCTAACCAATGCCGGAGAACTAATCTTTTAACTGCTATTGAAATTAAGGCCATATGGTATTTCCTCTCTTTGACCTTGATACTTGAGTAGATGCCAAGTATACAGATTTCAGGTGTAAATAGTTCCTCCAGCCCCAAAGTTGGTTCCAGGCTGTCACGGATAGCTTTCCATAATGGGGCAACCTTAACACATGACCAAAACATATGTAGTATGTTTCCCAGTCCAGTGCCACATCTTATGCAGTTAGCAGATCTAGACTTATCAAATTTGGCCAATTTCGACGGCGTATAGTACATATTGTTTAATATATAAAACTGTATGAGCCTATTCCTGTCTAAGGTAAGGTACACATACATATCTCTCCATACCTGGTTCCAAAACATGGAAGGCACAGGAATTATTGGTGCCCAAACATTAGAACTGGCTAAGGCCTCCGGAACTTTGGTAAGCATAAGCTGCATATATAGGCTGGCAATACTATGGGGCTTTGTGACACAATTCCTGAGTTGTTCCAGAAAAGGCCTAATGTTAGAGGTCGTCCTCACCAATCCAAATTCTTTACCTATGAGGTGTCTCAATTGGTATAACTTAAAGATGCTCTGGGGGGGAATATTCAGTTTTGTCATCAGGTCACCAGAGGAGCCAAGGGAACCCTGTATATAAAGATCTTCAACCGAGCAGTCTCGAATCTGCGGTAGCCATATCAGTGTTAGCCATTGAGACCCAATCTATATTAGGATTAAGAATCAATGGCTGACCCAGGTCTTTGAATACTGAATCTTAACAGAAGTACAGTACTGGTTTGAGACTCTCACGGACAACCCCAACACTGAGTCACGTGTATATTCCGGCAAAGCAGAAAAACTGTAATAGAAAATGTGCTGAGGATCAATACTATAAGCCTCCAGAAGGTTGAGCTCTAGCTTCAACCATTTGGGTGTATAATAGTCATTTGGAGGACAAAGCCATTTGCCCATTTTAGCTAGATGGCTGGCCCAGTAATAAAATTCAAAATTGGGCAAGCGGAGGCCTACCTTTTCTTTAGGCATACAAAGCTTAAAGAAGGATCTCCTGGGCTGTTTGCCTCTCCAAATGAATTTGGATAGTATTGAGTGGACCTTTTGGAAAAAGGATTTAGGGAGCCATATGTTCAAAAGGCTCAAGGGATAAAAAATGCGTGGGAGTACATTCATTTTGATTATGCTGATCCTCCCTCCTATAGCTATGGGAAGGTTGTCCCATCTGTTAAGGTATTTTTGAATTTTGTCCACCAAATCTTCCAAATTAAGTTTCCTTATTGTGTCTTCATCCCGGGCCAGATGGATGCCCAGGTACATAAGGTGGTTCGGGGCCCATTTCATACCAAACTGAGCTACACTAGAGTGAAACAGGAGTGAATTGAGCGGGAATATCTCAGATTTAGATAAATTTAATCTATAATTGGAAACTTCACCAAACTGGCTCAGTATCTTCAGTACCTCTTGTAAAGATCTGACCGGGTTGGCAAGATGCAGAAGGATGTCATCTGCAAAGACCGATAGGGTCAGTGTTTGTTGGGCAATGACACATCCTGAGATATTGGTTGAGGATTTGATGCACATCAGCAGAGGTTCTAGGTAGAGATTAAATAAGTACGGTGACAATGGACAACCCTGGCGAGTTCCAGCGTACAAGGGAAATCGGGATGAGAACACCCCGTTACAATAGACTCTGGCCGAAGGTGATCCATATACCGCCTTAATCCAATGAATAAATTTCTCTGGGAAACCCATTTTGTTTAAAGTAACCCACAGGAATTCCCAATTGACCTGATCAAAGGCCTTTTCCGCATCTAAGGCAACTAAAGCCATGGGGACCTGAGATTCCTGGGATGCACGAAAAATGTGTAAAAGAGCCCTCATATGATCTGTTGCTGACCTCCCTGGACAAAACCTACCTGTTCCATGACTCAAAGTGATTGCCAGACCTGCTTAATTCGGCAGTGAGAGGATCTTGGTCAGAATTTTAATATCGTAGTTGAGCAGCGAGATTGGTCTATAACTGGCTGGATCTAGAGTAGGTTTATCTGGCTTAGGGATTAAAATTATAGTAGCTTCTAACAAGGAAGGATCCAGCGGTTCAGAAGTAAGAATGTAGTTGAACAAGTTGAGGAGGGCAGGCACTATTTCTTTGCAGAACGTCTTATAAAAATTAGGGGGTAGGCCATCTGGCCCCGGGGCTTTATCCAGGGGTAGACTTTGAATGACTTCCTCCACTTCCCCTAAGGTTATGGGAACTGAGAGTACCTCACATTGACTGGGCGGTAGTCTAGGGAGGGGGGTATTCTCCAGAAAAGCTGTTACCTCTGGAGTCGAGGTCGAGAGAGCCTTGTTTCCGTACAGATCCTGATAAAAAACTTCAAAAACCTCAGCTATATCCCTTGGGCAGTTTTGATAGATCCATCCCTCGCTTTTAAGGCAGGGATTAATCTAGAATTCTCTACTTCCCTTAATCTGAGAGCCAGTAGTCTCCCGGGTTTCTCTCCCTGGTCAAGATATTTTGTTTTAGATTTCAAGATGGCAAATTCTGTTTTTTCTTTGATCAAGTCCTCATATTCATCCTTGAGTTTATATAAATTCTCTAGGGCAGTTTTGGAGTTAATAGAGGAGAGAGCCTTCTCAGCCAATTTAATTTGGTTAGCCAAAGAACTAATTTTCTCCTCCCTCAACCTCTTTCTTCTGGAAGCCACTTTTATGAATTCTCCCCTTAGGAAACATTTCAGTGAGCACCAAACTAAATCATATCTGGGTATTGACCCTTGGTTGATTTCTATAAAGGTCGAGATCAGTGACTTGAAGTGAGAAGTTATCTGTTCATCTTTCAAAATCTGGGTATTGAGCTTCCAAGAGGTATCTCTTTGCCCCGGAGGGCTAGGTGAAAGTTTGATCCATGCCATTGCGTGATCCGAGATAACGATGGGCTCAATACCAGTAAGGGAAATGTTGGCTAGAAGGGTGGTACTCACTAATATGTAATCCAGCCTTGACCAGGAATTATGGATTGGGGAGTAGTAGGTGTAGCTTCGAGTAGAAGGGTTCAGTAGTCTCCAAGGGTCCTCTAAACCTAACAAACTACATAGATCTTTTAGTGCCAATTGAGCAGATGAGGGGGGTTTCAGGGGTCTGTAGGTTCTATCTAGGGTCTGCGATGGTGCAATGTTCCAGTCTCCACCTAAAATAAATGCCACTGGCAAGAATACACTCAGTCTGTCTGCTAACTGCATAAGGAAGTCAGAATTACCTCCAACAGGACCATATATAGCTCCCAGAATCACATCAGTATTACAAAGCAGCCCCTTCGCAAAAACAAATCTGCCTTCTGGGTCTTGAATGCATTTCTCTAGTATAAAAGGGACATTTTGCTTAATCATGATAGCCACCCCTTTACTACCTGTAGACCCACCCGACACAAAGATCTGTGAAAAACCTTTAGTCCGCAACGACTTAGTTTCCGAAACAGTAACATGTGTTTCTTGTAGAAAGAGAATATCTACACCAACCAAGGAGCAGTTTAAAAGTATTTGACCTTTTTTAATTACCTCCCTCATGCCCCTGACGTCCCAAGTGGCAATTTTAATGTGTCCTAGAGTCATTTATAACAGTGAGTGGAATGACCTTGTTCGAAGTATACCCCATGGCATTACCTTCCAATCTCCTTAGTGGTGACACCTTCCGCCCTCCCCAAAAAACCTCCCCCCACCCCCATTATAGCCACCCCTTTGAACAAACCAGAAATTACTAAAGTAAATAGCCTACTCTCAATTAAAGCTAAACAGCTCACGGAAAGAGCCCCCACCAAATACATCCAGTATGAAGAAAGTGATACCCCATCCCTTCCCTCACCTCCCATACTCCCTCCTTCCCTTGCTCGAAAACTATTTACAAGTAACCCCCAACAAACTTAGCCAAAGGATCAACCAGTTATCCCATACACTCGGAACCCCCCCCAGGGTACCGTGGTCTGTCCCATATCCTGTTGGAGTTAAGATCATGTCCAGAACTAAAGACCCCATTGTATTCATTACTGGGCCTATTAGTAAAGGGCCTGCCCCTCATATCATGGAGTGTCCAAGGTGCCCCATTACCCCAACCACGGCCGCGAAACAGGTTCCCGAAGCAACACTCCTACCCGCGACCCCCACCCTCCAACCCCCTGGTTAATTAATCTGCAGACCCGGTGAGCAATACAGCATAGGTCGGCACAACGCTCTATATATAAAAAAAACTTAGCAACAACTACCTAACTAGTACCAGCATACTACATTTTAAACTGACAAAATCCTGGTATAAAGGGAGAAGGAATAGATACCTGGATGGCTCCACACCCGAATGTACAAGCAGCCCTAAGTTAAGAGCAGTGAGAGGGATCCAGGCGTCCTCAACCGGAAAACCTAGCACATAGGAAGTGCAGGTCGGAAGTAGTACTGACGGACCAAAACGGTCCGACCACTAAAAGGTCCCACCGGAAACCCATACCCGCACTCGAGTACCCGGGTCATGAAGGAGACGGACGACATGGGCGCCATTCAAACACTAGGCCTCATAGGCCTCGCGGCCTACCCCTCCTCCTCGTCCCTCCCACCAGGAACTACCGTATATCCCCTCGAGAACCAGGTAAGCCATCACTCAGAGCCGTCCAAACGATATTCTATATGAAGAAGATGCAGACCAAACGCAGTCCAACTTTAAACATAATGCAGCTTAGATCATAAAATTAATAGATAGTCTCTGAATAGCATCAGTCCCCTTTGAAGAGATCTGGAAGCCTTTTGGTGAGGTCGGTTAAAGCCTGTTCAGGCTCATCATAAGCATGCCAGGTGCCATCTAAGGAAACCAGAAGTTTTGCTGGATAGTTCATTTTAAATCTTTTATCTGCTGCAATTAGCTTCTTGACGATCGGATGGAATGCTGCTTTTTTTTGTCTGATCTCATATGGGAGATCCTAGGTGATTCTAAGTTTGGCGTGATTCCACTGGACCGATTCTAGCTCTTTAACTTTAGCCAAAATGTGTTGCCTTTCAATATAACTTAGGAACCTGATGATGATTGGTCTGGGGGGAGCTTCCGACGGAGGTTTGGGCCTTAGAGATCTATGTGCCCTCTCGATATGGTATTGCTGATTTATGGGAGAAGGGTCAACTACTTTGTTGAGAAATTGTTGAACGAATCTTATGGTGTCTCCGTCTTCTTCTGATTCGGGTAAGCCCAAAATTAGAACGTTGTTCCTCCTGCTCCTACCCTCCAGATCTTCGGTCTTAGCTTGCAGTTTCTGGATTTGTTGCCTTAGTTTAATAATTTCTGGATCCATTTTATTTCTCCAGTGTTCAAGAGAGGTTGTCTTTGCCTCCATATCTCCCACCTTCCTCGATAGCTCTGTGAAATCTCCTCTAATTGATTTGATCTCGCTCAAGATTTCCTTGAGCGTTTCCTTGAAAGGTATCAATTCCTGGAGGAAACAATCCTCTGTTAACAGATTACTTGATGTACCAGTAGACGTTTGTTTTATTAACTGCCCCAGGTTCAAATTTCTGGCCTTCTTGGGTGCTTTCTCTGGCGATGCTGGAGGGGTATGCTTCACTCCAGCCGCCTTCATCTCCGAGTCCATCACTGCAGGCTGTCAGAAACCACTCAAATCGCCACACAAGTCAGCTCAAAGGTGTCTGGAACGCTCAATAATACCTTTAGGTTGCGATGTGACTGAAGGAGCGTTGATATTCCAGCAAATATAAATGATTTTTAAGGTGGAGGGTGGGAGCACAGCAGAAAGCTGCTATCAGTCACTCTGCATCACGTGACTCCGAACTTTTTGTTAACTTTTCCCATTGACTTATAATGGGAAATTGTTTTTTTAATAACTTTTGAACCGTTTAATATTTTTTCACCAAATCTTCAAAAGACACATCAGGAGCCCTGGCCGCATGTTCCCTGAAGATTTTGAGCCCGTCGTGCAAACCATGCGACCTGTATGTGCGACCGTAGAATTCCAGAAAGCGTAAACGCGTGTGCAGATCATGCTTACAGTCCTGCAGCCGTGATATCCGACCGGCACAAAACTTGGCATATCCCAAGGCCTATGGTTCTTGATTGTGTATTCCAAATTTCAGGCAAATCTGGCAAACAGTTGTAAAGTTATTAAGGTGCAAAATTTTGAGGGGTTTAACATGGAAATGGCTCCTCAACCCTAACTATGGTAACACTACTGTATACTATATATATATATATATATATATATATATATATATATATATATATATATATAATTGTTAACAAAATTTATGTGTCATGCCAATGTTGACCCCCCCGTGGGTATATTTTGTGATCCCGTGCTGGTGATCTGAGTTTGGGAGCCCAGCTGGGTGGGGTTGGGGTGGTGGTGCTGTGAGCACAACTACCAGTAACTAACTTTGTCTCTGTATGAATTTCAAAAGGGGAGATCTCTTTTGGCTGTTGGTTAAAAAAGGTATACCATACATTGCACTCATCAGTTTTATGGTGGCAATCACTGAGGTATCAGACTTTTCTTGGATACGGATTGCAATCAAAAGCAGTTTATTTTTAGTATCACAGACAACTATAACACATTAATATTTAAAAACAATCCTAGGATAGTTCAGTAGACTCAGTCTGTTTGTGTGTTTTTATCTTACACACTTGCTATCTTTACTGTATAGGTATGTGGCCTTTGGTCCCTTGTCTGTGGTTTCTTAAGGCAGTGTTCTCTCAAGAACAATCTTAATTAACACAAGTGCATAATTGTTTAGTACTAATAATCTTTGCTAGCTTTAAACAATACTCTATTGCATTTTATCTTTAAGCATGTAATATGGAACCATGACTCTTACAAGACACATGTTAGGTAAACACTTTGAAAGTCTTTAAATATACTCAGCCCAATGTCTTATGTTTGCTTCTTCTCTTGCTTCCATCCAGAGACGGAATTGTCTTGAGAGGCTGGATGAGTGGTGTCTTTTCCTGGTTCCTGGGTGCAAAGTCCTCTTCTGTTCTTGGGGCTTAAAGTAAAATTGAACAAAGTTAATAGAATGCCAGAGCTCTTCCTTCTCTTGGCATTAGCCAAACTTCTTTACAGAGTTTAGAGGGATAAAAGTCTTGAAGTCAGAGAGTAAAGTGGAGTTGATGCTTCTTCTAGAGAAAGAATAGTGTAGTTAAATAGGAAACAAGTTGGTAATTCAAGGTTTAGCCTCTCAAGGTCCTCCTTTTATACAAGACTGTTTAATTGCAGATGACGTGATATCTTCAGATGGTGTAGAAACAGATGTTTGGCAATCTCTCATTGGCTTAGCCATATCTCTAGGCAGATATCCTGGCCTGATTGTAAGGTCTGGAGCCTACGTATTGAGGTTTTCCAGCCACCAGACCTCAGTCAGCATCTTCATGGCTATTGTACTTTTGACCTACCCACAAGATGGCAGTTAATAGATTTATGACCACAAGACTTTACACTGTGCATGTTCAAGAATAAGGTGTTCTGAAGTTATGTCACTTGTGATTAGGGTGCTGTAGTTTGTAGTGGCAGATGGTCTTTGGTAACAGGCAGTTGTGGTCATGTTGAGGAACCTGTTTGTGAGGTGACTGTCTAAAAAGTCTGGATTGTTGTAACCTTTGTAGTTTAGGTCCTGTGACCAGATTAATGCTTAGTTGTGATTTTTAAAATACATATTGGCTTGTCAGCTCTCCACAGAGTTCATGAGTTTAAAAATATATCCAGTTGACATTTACCAAGGTTCTTGAAGCTGGAAGGCTTGAAGAATATATTTTGATATAGGATCTTTTAATATTTGTGTTGTCCAGTTGTCTCTTTACTGAGGTGTGTCCAGATACCTGGGTTGACTACTTGCAGGACTGCTTGGCTGTAGAAACATAGAAATAAATGTTTTATGACAGGCTCTTTGGTGCATGTCTTTTGCTGATTAAACTGAAGTGTGCACTTTTCTTACATTTTGCCAGGATCCCTTGTCTTATTGCTGAATTGTGACTACATATCCCCCCTTGTGGGGCAGCACCACCATAATGTCATTGCATCGCAAAAGGATCTGGCACTCAAGGATCTGTCAAAGTGTGGCAATGTGAGCTTATGAGAATAATAATTCTGTAATCTTAAATATCAATGTAAATATTCACTAAATCAACATCTAAACAGAAATATAAGCAAACTATCTCAGATGAAACTGAGGTATACATTACTAAGCAAATATCTTAAAATACTGAGATATATATTTATTATGCTATCTAATCAGTATCATTCTTTCAATATATAGGAAGATTACTACCAACTATATCAAAATCATTAATGCAACTAAATGTTACAACATCTATGCTAGAACACAGCCTATAGGGGTGCATGCAAGCATTGCCCGCCATGTTTTACTTTACCAAAACATACTAAAATAATCTCTTAATGTTTAAGCCTTGCCTTTGTGGTTTCTTAAGCTATGCCATAGTCATCCTTTTGAGGGAGCATTTTACGTGTTTTCTGTTTTTTCTGAATGTGGATCCTACAGATTATAGGGTTATGGGGTTTCCCTAAGGGGTTCCCTGTTGGCATATTCTTCCTCTTCATTTATTACAACTAAAAATGGAAAGTTAGGTTGATTGTTAGTAGATCTAGGTGTAGAGCGTGGTTGCATTTCCAGTCCTAGAGCATGGGTATATAAACACTGAATTCTCACGTGGAGAGCATGGAGCTGCTTGCGGGTTGTATACAACATCCACAGGAAAGCAAGAACCAAGGTGATATTAAAGACACAAAGGAATGCGATAATAAGAGGTCATTATGCTGGTATGCATATTCATTCCTTATCACTGGGCCTGAACTGCTTATCAGAGATAACCAGGTCGGTCTCAGAAACGGAAATCTCAATTTCATGAAGGTTCTTGGCTTCTAAGAGATGCTCAAGATGATCATCTAAAGAAAAATCATGACCTCAAAATGCAGAAATGGGAGTGATTTCTATTTCCTGGGAAATTGGATTAAGGGGATACAAAGTGATATGCCCAAAATGGATATGTGCACCTACGGGAACAGAGATGAGTACTACTTTGCTGGATAAAGAAAGTTGGTAGTAGTACCATGTTTGTTATAAGTAACAGTGACTTCAGTAAAATTGGTGCTAACTAGCCATTGAGGTCCTATGATTTCAACATGGGTCTTTTTAGCTTCACCTGCATGGGTCAAGGTAGCCTTAAATTTCTCTGGGGCATTAGTGTTGCTAAGACCACAAAGAACCTTGCTGATATCCTTTAGGAAAGGTTTATTGGGACACAGCCAATGTTGTTCATTAGTACTTTGACACATCTGTAAGTTTGGGACTAAGTATAAACCTGGGTTAAGTTCATGGTACACCACTGTAGTTGGAGTTTTAATCTTAACATAGGTATCTCCTTGCCAGGTACCCACAATAAGAATGGTCTTTATCTTGTAGACATGTTGTTGTTCTACTAGGACAGGGGTTCTCAAATGGTGAGGCCAGCCTCTCTGGGGAGGCCCCAACCTCTTCCAGGGGAGGCTCAAGCAAGTCTAAAAAAGTACTGTATTTCAGTGTTGAACTTTATAGATTTTATGTGTGAAGGGATAAATAAGGCAACCTGAAAGAAGGTAATAGTAGGTGAATTTATGTATTTATTCACAAGTCTGTGACCAGGGAAGGTACTGTACACTGAGCCATGGCTTATTTCAGGTGTACCCAAGGAAGGGTAGTGAGAGAATACAATTCAAACTGTAACTGCAAAACACTCAAGCAATACAAAATGAATAAAAGTGCAAACAAATTAAGAACAATAAACTAACAATGCAAGGAACAATTGATCAAATAGACTGGCAGCAGAACTGTCCAAATACAAGAGTTAACCATACAGGTACTAGGAATAAGAGCAGGAGGGAGCAAAATGATCCCTGAGAAGTTGTTTAAGAGCAGGGGGAGAGGGTGAGAGGCAGAGGTCGGCAGGAAGGTTATTCCAGATAGAGGGGAAACAGAAAAGCAGTCTGACCCATGAAGGTATGGCAGTAAGAGGTAACAATGGTTCGAGAATCAAAATATTGGAGCAAGTAGCTTGTCCGTTAGTGGGGGAGAGGGTTACAATAAGCTTAATAGCATGAGAGCTAGCTATGCAAAGAGGTTTCAATGTATTCCTGATGTACTGTGAAAAGTAGACTATTTTTCTATGGGGAGGCCCAAAAATATTTCAGTATTTTGGGGGAGGCTCACAATCTTTTCCATGGTTTAGGGGAGGTTCACTATGACAAAGTTTGAGAACTGTTGTACTAGGAGAATGTTTAATATAAAGGCAATGGTCATCTCATCTAAGTTGACATGGACAGGAATAGTGCTTCCAAGACTGTAAGCTATACTCACAAGTAGTGGCTCTATTTTATCTGAAGTGACTACACTCAAAATCTCTGTCATCAATTCTGGGGGAACTAAATAGTGTAGAATCTTCCTGCCATTAAATCTCCTATACCACTATTTACTTCCCTCAGCAATTCTTGTGTGATTGGTCTGATTTGCTGAATGGTGGTGAGATCTTCACCTACATTTTGAGCTAGGTTATGGAGTTTTTGCATGGTATTATTGAGAAGGGTTGTATGGAAGTTGACCATAACTACTGTATCTCCTACAGTCCTTCCTGTGTCTGATAGAAGCTTTTGCTGTGTAGAGAGTTGCACCTTAATGTTACCCATATCTTTGCAAAGTTCCTTAACTGTATTCTTTATTTTAGAAATTTTAATGGAATTCATGGTGTTCATGCCTAATTCAAAAGTGGTTCCTAATGCTCTTAAACTAGAAAAGAACAAGGGGTCATCTCTCTCTACTCTAGTAGATGTGTCAAGGTTTTCAGGAAATACAATGACAGTTTTTAACTGAAGTAGAATATTTTTCATGTCTCTTACAATGTAAAGCATATATATTCTTGACACCATTTTGGGCCTTTGCAGATAACCACATTGTCTTTACATGTTTTAACATGACGTATTGAGGATGGAGGCAAGTATAGATTTTCTCGGTTCCTACTCTGCATTCAGTAACCAGGAGTCCTGTTTCATCCCAAAACATAATGCCTGACGGTGGTCCAGGAATGACTATTACTGCATGTAGAACCCATTTGAGTCCTAGCAACAGAATGATGACCCTGGCTGTTGTTTGAAGTCTCATTTGCAAGAGATGGAGCAAGAACATTTTTAGTCATATGTTTGCAAACTATGTGCTGTAAGCATATCTACAATAACTGTATCCTAACTGTACCTACATTTATGCTGTCAGTTATTTACATTGTAACTCAGTATCTGTCCAATGATGTACAGGGTTTATGAGGGTGTGGCTGAGGACTGGTCTCCCTCAGGAGTGTGCAGTTTCCTTGTAGGAGTGATATATTCTCAGCTGATTGATATGAACCCATTTATAGACCAGTTTTCTATACCATGTATGAAGTCTGAGTTGATAAACAACTGGTGAGAGTTTTCCAGTGATTTCATAAGGGACTGTCCAGCTGAGGACAAACATTTTGGCTGGCAACTTCTTTTTAGCATAGCTGAAGTAGAAAACTCTGTCCCTTATCTGATATTCTTGCGGGGTAGGTTTCTGATCATAGTATGCCTTCCTATCTGCAGCACTTTTCTCCAAATTATCTTAAGTGAAAGCAAATGTTGCCTGTAAATATTGTCTCAAATTGGTAAAGTATTCATATATGGTCACGGCACTAAACAAGTTGACATCACCAACCTGATATAGTAGGCGTAAGGAAAGAACCATTTTTCTGTCATCATTTCAAATGGGGTGACACCTGTGGAGCAGTGTGGTGTGGCACAAATGGCCATCAGTACAATGGGAAGCTTAATATCCCAGTCTCATCCTGTGGTAGAGTTATACTTTTGAAGAAATGTTTACAGTGGTACTATTAGCTCTCTTTACTTGTCTGGAGGATTGTGAGTGATATGAGACATGAAGTTTCCTTTGGAATCCGAAAGTTTCCCATAACTTGGTCATTGCTTCTGCAGTGAAGTGTGTTCCTCTGTCAGATTCCACTGTCATAAGTAAGCCCCAGGTAGTGAAAATCTTATTGACCAAAAGGAAGGCGGTAGTTCATTTGGTATAGTGAGGCATTCGATCTATTTGGTGAACAAACATGTGGCAGTAAGGAGGTACTTGTTACCTCTGGAGGATTTATTACTGGTCCGATCCAATCTATTTGCAAGTCTGACCAGGGCAAGGTGAGACCTCAGGTTCAGAGAGGTGCTCTCTGTCCAGGTTCAGACGGCTGAAACGCATAGCATTTCAAACATCCTCTGGTGTCGTTTTCAATGTCTTGGTATATGTTTGACCAGTAAGCTATTTCTTTGAGGGTATCATAAGTGGGTTTACTGCCACAGTGTGCATGAGAGGGTGCATCATGTGTGTCTTGCATGGACATGCCTCAGTGACTTTTAGGGACCACCCAACGAGGTGTGAACATAAATCAAGAGGTTTTTGTGTAACTTAAACCTTCACTTTTATTCATAAAGAGTTTTGAGTTCTGTGTTAGTTTGCAGATCATCAGGTGTGATAGGGTTAGCCTCAGGGTTTAATACATATTGGTAAAGTTTGTTTACAGTTGGGTCTTTAGTTTGTGCTTGCACAAAGTCCAAATGAGGGTCTTGGCTTCCTAATACTGAAGTTTGATTTGGAGAGTTTGAACCTTCTGGTCATAGTGCTGCCTTCTGAACCTGACCTCTAGTGATTATGGATATGGTAAGTGTACGGTCAGCAGCGGTCTGATAAGTATCAAATTGCCAGTGGACATCACCAATGGCACATTCCTTGGCTAGTTTATCCACCAAGTCATTGCCATCTTTGTCTGGACCACTTACTTTTGAATGTCCTTTGACCTTTTTCCAATAAATGGTCATTCTGTGTTGCTCTATTTTAAGATCAATGGCCAAGATTAAATCTACATGTTTGACGCCTTTGCCTTTTGCATTTTTCATGCCTTGTTTCTTCCAGAATGGAGGATGTGAAAGAAAGGTTTGCCTCACATAATTGAAATCAATGCAGATAATAAAATCAAAAAGTTGGTGTTTGAGTGCTATTTCTATAGCCAACAGAATACTCACCATTTCAGCATATTGCCTTGTTTTTGGGCCTAGGGCATATCCTGTAGGTGGTTCGGGGTATCCTCCTTCCCACACAAGAGCAGCAACTGCGTGCAGAATGTCACCCTTAAAGTATGCACAGCCATCCACATAGACCTTAGTAAGGCCTCTGCAGAGGTCTGCATCATAGTATCAGTGCCTAGAGGGCATCTCAGGAGAGGGTTCTGTTTCCCAGATGTAACTGGGGTTGTCAGGACCTTTGGCAGTATAGTCATGACCTTCAGCAAGACCCTGAGCCAAAGTATTGTTTTTTACTTTTGGAATAGCAGACTTCCAAGGAAAGTTCTTGTACTGCCAAGGTCCAAGAAACAATCCTGCTTCCATAAACATTCCCTTTTTTATTTTCTGGCTCCCTAGGAAGGTAAGAGGTTGGTGGCATGTTCCCAGGACAATCTTCTCTCCCCCTATGTAGTGCCTAAATTGTTGGATGGCCCAAACTACTGCAAAGATAGCCTTTTCACAATTGAAAAACTTCTTCTGTATGTCAATAAAGGTTTTACTAGCATAGACAATGATTTGTCAGTCGGTGTCATGCATTTGGGAAAGGGAAGTGCTTAAGGTGCTGTATGTGTAAGCGGTATCTAAAAGAAACGTCATTCTTTCCGAATTTGAAATAGCTACTCAAATGGGTTATGTTATTATTACAGGGGATTTAAATCTCCCAGATATAAATTGGAAGTCATTCACAACATCTGGCAGTATTAGTAATAAATTTTTGTCCACTTGTTTGGAATTGGACTTACAGCAATGGATAACTTCTGCAACCCGAGGTAATAATATATTAGATCTTGTTCTGAGTAGTACTGCCTTAGATATTAGGGATGTGCATATTTCATCACCAATTGGCAGCAGTGATCATAATTCTATTTTATTTAACTTGCAGAGACATATTGTCTTTAATACTAATTCTTCGATTATATACCTGTACGACAAAGCTGATCTTCACAGTATCAATCTATACCTTGAAAAATAAACTGGTTATCTTTTTGATAACCGTCCTTATATCAAAGTTGGGTACTTTTCTAATCACTTATTTTGACTCTTCGTGATACTTATATTCCATCAAAAAATAAGAATTCTAATGGGAAACAGACTCCTAGATGGATGAATAAAAACATAAAATGTTTAATAAATATAAAAAATTAAAAACATCGTAACTACCTAAAGAATAGGACAACTTCTAATTGGGAATCCTATTTAAAATCAAGTAGGAAGTGTAAATTGGTCAAGTGTAAATTAGTCATCCGTAGGGCCAAATCTAGATGGGAAATGAAATTGGCAACAACAGCTAGTAAGTCTAATTCCAAACAATTTTACTCTTATATAAACTCCCTCAGGAAAAGTCCAAGTGTGGTGGGGCCTCTTACAACAGAAAACATACTTATCCATGAGCCGAAAGCCATGGCTGATGTATTTAATAATGAATTTTGTAAAGTTTTCTCTGCATCAGAAGTTCAATCACCTGTACCTATGATTTCACCATCAGATACTTTTATCACATTCTCCGTTGAGTCTATTCTTAAAAAACTACACTTACTAAAAGGTAAATTTTGTTCAGGCCCAGACAATATAGCAGGGCATTTACTTTACCTATTATCTAAACATATTGCCTTTCCGTCAAACTTTTATTCTACCTTTTTACAATACAATTTTATCCTTAGAATGGAAAGAGGCGTTTAGGTACCAATACATAAGAAGGATCAAAACATCTATGGGAAAATTATCGCCGATTAGTTTGACTTCATCCATATGTAAGGTGTTAGAAAGTTTAC
The DNA here is from genome assembly GCA_016271365.2 of Neoceratodus forsteri. Lineage (NCBI taxonomy): Eukaryota > Metazoa > Chordata > Ceratodontiformes > Ceratodontidae > Neoceratodus > Neoceratodus forsteri. The sequence continues at coordinate 763,396,718 of CM057453.1, forward strand.
TAAAGGATATTATTGCCCCTATTATTGATGCATCTGATTTGAAACAACATGGCTTTAAGAAGGTAGAAGCTGTCTGACAAATTTGCTTTGCTTTTATGAACATTTTAGTTCTTGTTTGGATAACCGTTAGCCTGTGACATTGTCTTTATTGATTTCAGTAAAGCTTTTGACACCATGCCACACTGGGCTCTAATTCAAAAACTCACAGGTCTTGATATTAATAGTCATATAATTACATGGATTCATAATTGGCTTTCAAACAGAACTCAAAAGGTGATGATTAATGGGGCATTTTCTAACTCTGGTAAAGTTTTAAGTGGTGTTCCACAAGGCTTGGTTCTCTGCCCCTGTCTTTTTCAGGCTTTTATATCTGATTTATCTAATTCCTGCCTTTCATTTACAATTAAATATGCAGATGATGTAAAGATTGGAGGACCATGTTCTAATTTAGACCAAATATCTTGTATTCAGCATGATCTTGATATTATTAGAACCTGGGTTAATAAATGGAGCATGAAACTCCCTTAAACTCAATGATGAAAAAACTAAAGCCATACTGTTTGGCTCGAGATGCCTGGGCTCTGACAGAAGCCAGTTCCTCCAGATCTGTACCAGCCAAGGAAAAGAGTTGAGGTCGTGTCTAGTTTCAAATATCTTGAGGTCCATCTAGACCAAGAAATGTCCTACCAATTCCATATCGACTCAATAACCAGGTCCACCCATCAAAAGCTTGGCCTCCTTTACCGCCTGGGGGAACTCCTTATCCACTACTGCACGTCGTGCAATCACCTGCTGCAATCTCCTTCCATCCATCCTATATGAGGCTCCACTTCTGCAGTTCCTCCATGAAACAGAATACAATAAACTCTCCGTACTTTATAACCGAGTGGCTCATTTCGCCGCTAACTCCTCTCCTAGGAGACATCATTGTGAGGCTCTAAAGGAGCTAAACTGGCCCACTCTCCGTCATAAGCTAGCCTATCCTGTTGCCTGCCTAGCTTTCAAGTTTACTTACCTAGGTCCCCCTCCCCATCTCAGAGGATTTCTCTCCCCCCAGAAAACATACCAGAACCCTGCGTTCAACTGCAAGTCACCCTTTAGTCATCCCTAGAACACGCTCAAACCATGGCAAATGCTCCTTCAAATTTGCTGCCCCTTACCTACGGAACTCTCTACCACTTGTCTTGACAAACTCATCCACCCTCACCCAGTTCAAAAATGGACTCAAACTATATCTTCTCAATCTCAGTCTCTGTGGCTGTAACCGCTAGCTCCCCAGACCAGTCCTCCTGGCCGTTGCACTGCTCTGAACTCTCCCTATAACTTGACATGAAATGCTAATATGGACTCTGATTACTGGTGGAACTGATGTGCACACTGTATATAATGTGTGAGGTCTAAACATACTGTTTATAATATGAGTCTATATGTGAACCCTACTGCTACCCTTGTATAAATGTTATCATTGTACTATGGTGTAACAGATGTAGCTAATGTAATTATTGCTTTTAGTGTCCTCTCTGTAACTAACTCCGGGTCACCTCTGAAAAAGGGACCTTTGGTCTCAGTGGGCTTACCCGGTAAACAAAATCTAAATAAATAAATAAATAAAGTTAAACTCCACAAAATGCAAAGTAATGCATTTGGGTTCTAATAATTTAAATTTCCAGTATATTCTGGACGATGTACCATTGTGTGCCACTAATGATGAGAAGGATTTGGGTATAAACATTTCAGATGACAACATATTCGAAGCATATGCATTCGGTTATTAGTACATCTAATAAAATTATTTGGTCTATTTTGCGTAATATTAGATCTCGAGATCAGGAAGTGTTGTTACCCCTATTCAGGCCCTATGTCCGTCCCCATCTTGAATATGCTTCACAGTTGTGGTGTCCTTTTAAAAAATCAGAATGTCACTCTCTTGAAAGGGTTCAGCTAAAATAAACTAAAAAAAATCTGGTCTTGAATCCTCATCTTATAAGTTTAGGTTGGATACATTGAAACTAATGCCTCTTACTATCAGACGCATTAGAGGTGACCTTCTCCTCCTATATGACATTATTCATGACTCCTATATCATGACTGAGTTAGGATTTTCTTTTAAGTCATCAATACATAATACTAGAGGTCATGTCCTCCAGTTAACTGGTAAATCTTTTAAACACAATAATCGTAAGTTTTTCTTTTCTGTAAGAACTATTGGGCCTTGGAATAGACTTCCATCTGATGTAGTAACAAGTAATACTAAAGATATTTTTAAACATCGTCTCGACACGCTAATTATGTCTGGGTATGACTTAACATTCTACTCTATGGCCTAGCATAGGAGCATTATGGGCTTTGGCCTACTAGCTCTTTCTTCTAACCTTAGTATGAACCTTAGTATGGAACTCCTTACACTTTTGGGGGTACGCTAAGCAATATGCTTTGCTTAGCCTGTCTTTTAACTCCTGAACAGCTTCTTTTTGTCTAGGCTGTCACATCCAGGGAACTTTTTTTTCAACAATTCAAACAAGGGCTGTGCAATTTCTGCATAGTCTTCGATGAACTGTTGGGCGTAGTTGCAAACTCCTAGAAAACTATGTAGTTCTTTTAAGCTAGTAGGCAATTTGAAGGTGCGAAGGGCTTGTACCCAATCCTTTTGTGGGCAAATACCTTGGTATCCTATGTAATCTACCTGAGAGCGACACCACTGTCCCTTGGTCAAGGACAGTATGGCTCCAGCCTCTTTGAGTTGTCCTAGGACATGCCTAAGTTGAGCTAAGTGTTCAGACCATGTGGCTGATTTTATAAGTATGTCTTCAACATAAATCAGGTTCCACGTGCTCCTGCATCTGGCAGAGATTGGTGTAGAAAGATATTGAACTCAGCAGGTGAATTACTGTAACTGAACGGCTATCGGTTCCAAGTAAATTGAGAATTACCACAGGTAAAAGCCAGCTTGTACTTGTCATCGGAGTGTACCTTTAAGGTCCAGAATCCATTGACTACATCAAGGGAGGTTAAAGTACTTGGCTCCCTCAATTTTGGCCTGACTCTGGTCCAGGCAAGTCATGGGCCATTGTGAGAGGGGTACCTGTTCATTGAGTTTCCTATAGTCTACAGTAAGTCTCCACCTACCAGTAGGCTTAGGCATGGGCTAAATCACACTGTTGTGGTTTGATTTGGTCTTTCTGATAATTTCTCACTTTAGAAGGGTATCCAGGGTTTCCTGGATAGACTCATAAGCTGCTAAGGGAATTCAGTACCGCTGGACATAAACAGGTTTTGAACTGGTAACAGTGGGGATTCTTACCATGTGGAGGTCAGTGCTACCACAGGATAATGAATCTGTTGCAAACATGTCATGATGCTTGTAGAAAATTGACCTTAATTGGTCTTCAGCTAGTTCATCTGGTAGGGCAGATAACTCAATCTGTACTTATACAGTTTCAGTAAATTTAGGAAATTCTTGGGCTGGGCCCACTTCTACTTTTTCCTCTACAGACTCACTAAAATATTTGTTATAGCATGCACTATGGGAGGTGTAGCATGGCTAGTGGAAAGGGTGTCTCTGGGGAAGGAGAGTACCAGATTGATACCTTCCCACTGGAAGTGGGTCATGGCACTTCCATCTTCATTAAGAAGAGACTGTGCAGCAATTATTCCCTGAGGGCAAGTGTAACACAGTGCATCCAGACCCCCCATGTAGGCCTGGGGGTAGTCGACCAATGACAGGCACCAGGGGTTCAGAGCCATAAAAAAGAGTCCCCCACTAGGAATCCCAGTTGTGGGAGGGCAGAAATGATAATATCTCTATGATAAGGATTGGGTACCAGGGCAGGGCTGGTCTGAGGATTGGGGGATCTGGAACAAAAAAAAAAGATTGGTTATCAGGATATAGGTGCCTTGTCCAATAATTTCCAGGTAGAACTCACCATGGATGATAAGGCCTAAGACATGGAGTAAGGCAGCAGGCCTGAAAAAGGCTGTATTATCAGGCATTAGCTAACCTCATTGAATCCTCAGTCTTACTGGGAAAGCATATGATGTGGCAGTTATAACCACGGACATTGCTGCAAAAACAGCTTGGCAAATTTAGGGCATGGTCTGTCCAAACCTCATATTTTCTGGTTAACCAGAGAGAGGAGAGGGGTTCTCTCTTATTCTGGACCATAAGATAGAGTGAATAAAATCTACAGTTATGTCCAGGCATACAAGCAAGTTGGTGCCAATAGAAACTGGAGGTTTGAGATTTTTTTCCACATACACATAGTGTGAGATTTTCTTTTTCCCTAACATAATGGGAAGATGAGTGATTCCTGTGCGTTTTGCAATGCCCCCCTTTAGTGGCAATCCTGTGTGTCTAGTAGTTTTCTCTGCCAGAATGAGGGGTTGGGGTTCTCTAAGCTAGCAGAATAAAGCCTCACTAATTAGAGTGTTTTCCTGATTAAGGGCGAGTACAGCATCGGAAACTAAGTGTTTGGTTGAAACAACAGTCCACCAAGTCTCATTATAGAAGTAGATATGTTCCAAGCAGGTAGGGTGATGTATTACTTTATTAGGCAGCATGGCAAGACCAGGGTGTGTGTTTTCCTGTCCACTGGTATTTATAGACTCTAGGGTGTTGTGTGTGCCTGTATCCTGTGCATCAACTTCCTGATTACCTGAGGGGCTAGAGTGAAAAATTGTGTCATTCAGTTCTTGTATGGTTTGTAATGGGTCAACCTCTTCATTATGGGCTGGAGTACCAGTTGTGTTTAAATCTCAGGTAGAATTTGTCAGATCAGATCCACAGACCAAAACTAAAGCATATGCCTTTGTTATGTTTGGATAGGTAAATTTAAGTGCTGTACCATTTGAACGGAAGTAACAAGCAGTGGCTTGTAACTTGTTTGTATCCACACAGGTAACAGGAAGGGAGCTACGGAGTTGTGCATACAGTTTTTGAGCACAGAAATCCAGCAAAGGGGTAAAACACAAAAAAAGATCAGATCCCACTAATAAATTTTCAGAGGGGAGATTAGTCACATACACAGGATGAGATATGCTTAGGGATCCAAAATTTAGCCTTAACCAGATAATGCCCAGGACATTAGCAGTGTCTTGAGTGAAACTGGTAAAACTTACAGTGCTATCTAGCAAGGTCAGAGCTTTCCCTTTTGAGTAGAGAGATCCTATATTTTTGTGAAGACCTTCTGGATCATGATAGTAATTTCAGAACCAAGATCCAAAATGGCATCACAATTTAAAACATCATTAATGGTGACCTCAAAGTATGGTCTCACTGTACCACCCTTAAGTTTTAATGGACCTAAGTATGTTTTGCATTTTAAAGCAAGCACCTCCTTTGCAGGTGGTGGTGGTGGTGGTTGTGAGTTTTGAGTCTCCCTTTTGTCCACCCCGAAGCTCTGGTGACATACACCACATTGCCAAAATTAACATTTCTGCCCCCCCCCCACCATGTTAGGATGGAGAATAGGAGGGGACTGGTCCTGGATTAGTTAGCTGGGATAATGGGGAGTGGCTGCTCATGCTGGTGTGCAGCTACTGGAAGGGGCACTCCTAGGGGTGAAGGGAATGGCATTAGGGTTTGGTGCAAGGCATCTGAAAGGAGTCCTGGGAGTAGATCTGAGTTTCCTCTCTTAATTGTCTGATTTGTCTTTTTAGCTGTTCAATAGCATAGCTGTTAGTATATCTGCTGTTAGTACCTCTGTCTCAGCTAGGCCATTATTGGTCATTCCAGGCATCCAGGGGCTGTTTGGATGCCTCTGTCTCCCATACTGGGGCCAGTCCTTTTTAATGTCTTTATAAGTGACATTGCAGAGGGACTGGAAAGAAAAGTATGTATCTTTGCAGGTGACACAAAGATCTGCAACAGGATTGATATGCAAGTTGGGGTGGAAAGGATGAAAAGGGACTTAGCAAGGTTGGAGGAATGGTCAAATGTAGATTCAATACAAAGAAGTGCAAAGTAATGTACCTGGGAAACAATAACCCAGGGGAAGAGTACACAACGGGGGGTGAGATACTGACAACAACAAAAATGGAAAGGGACCTGGTATCAGATGATCTAAAGGTGGGCAAGCAATGTGAGAAGGCAGTATGGAGGGCTGAGGGGATACTGGGATGCATAGGGAGAGGCATCACCAGTAGAAAACAGGAAGTTGTTGTCCCTCTGTACAGACAGTTGGTAAGACCACATCTGGAGTACTGTGTATAGTTCTGGAGACCCCATCTCCACAAAGATATATACAGGGTGGAGGCTGTCCAGAGGAGGGCAACCAAAATGGTGCAGGGTCTGCACCAGAAGATATATGAAGAAAGACTAAAGGAACTTAAGATGTATAGCCTCGAGGAAAGGAGGGAGATGGGGAACATGATAGAAGGGAAACATGATAGAAACTTTCAAATATCTCAAGGGAATCAACAAAGTCCAAGAGGGTAGTATTTTCAGAAAAGAGATGTGCAAGAACAAGGGGGCACAATTTGAAGATAGAGAGGGACGGCTCAGAGGTAATGTGAGAAGTATTTCTTCACAAGAAAATTGTAGATGCATGGAACAGCCTTCCTGAGGAGGTCATAGAGTCAAAAACAGTGGGGGAATTCAAGAATGTATGGGACAGACATAAGGCAATTCTAGTGGGAGGTAGGAGGAAGTAGGCTGTTGGTTAACTAGGATCTGCAGCTTATATGTTAGGTAGGGAAATGGACAGACTAGGTCTGCCAAGCAGTCCTTATCTGCCATCAGATTCTATGTTTCTATTTGTTTTGGTCTTGGGGCTTCATGATCTAGGGTGCAATAGGAACTGTCCCTTCCCTGGTTTGGGAATTTTTTATTATCCCAAGGAAGGCAGGAGGTAGCATCCTGTCTAGTCTGTGGCAGTTTTTTTTCCTTCCATTTAAAGGGAGGCCTGGTTACTAACAAGGGCAAAAAGCTTATTTTGAGGTTCTGTGGTAGGTTTTTACCTGCATCTGGGTTGACAGTTACAAACATTCTTTGGGCACGTTCTGTAATGTCATTCATGGGGTAGCTGGTTCCACCCATGATTGAACTAATGCCTTAACAGAGGGATGAAGGCCTTTTACCAATGCTTCCAGTTAAGAAGTGGGATAAAACCTTTTATAGGTACATTATGGAGTGAAGAAAGACCAAGGGAAGGATTGTGAGGCTTAATAAAGGGGAGGGGGTGGGCAGAGGGTGACAGTGAAAAGGCAAAGAAAGATACTGAATGAATACTTTTGTTCAGTATTCACAAAAGAAGAGGAGGGAGAGGTACCTAAGCCAAACAATAGAAGCATTCTGGATAGGGGGGTCAATACCAGTCCATTCACGGAAGAAAGAGTCCTGAAAGAACTCCTAAAATTCAAAGTGGACAAGGCAATGGGGCCTGATGGGATTCACCCCAGAATTCTTGAAGATCTAAGGGGAGAACTAGTGACACCACTTACTACTCTTTTTAACAAATCATGGGAGGATGGTGTGGTACCTGAGGACTGGAGGAGGGCAGATGTGATTCCCCTTCACAAGAGTGGGAACAAGGCAGAGGCAGGAAACTACAGGCCTGTTATTTTGTCCTCAGTGGTAGGGAAAATGATGGAATCACTTCTAAAAGAAAGAATTGTTGAGTACCTAGAGACCAGCAGGGCACAGGACCCAAAGCAGCATGGATTCACAGCGGGAAAGTCATGTCAGATTAATCTAATAGATTTCTTTTACTGGGTGACCAAAGTAGTAGACCAGGGAGGGTCTGTGGGCGTGGCCTACCTAGACTCTAGCAAGGCATTTGACACAGTCCCACACAAAAGATTAATAAATAAGTAGCTAGCCTGGGAGTGGGTCCCAGGGTGCTAGCCTGGGGAAAAAATGACTGGACAACAGGACACAGAGAGTAAAAGTAAACAGAGTTCATTCCAAAGAAGGGGGGGTACTAGCTGGGTACCGCAGGGTTCAGTACTGAGGCCGGCCCTCTTCAATGTTTTTATAAATGACACTGCAGAGGGACTGAAAGGAAAAGTATGCCTCTTTGCAGATGACACAAAGATCTGCAACAGGGTTGATATGCAAGGGAGGGTGGAAAGGATGAGAAGGGACTTGGCAAGGTTGAAGGAATGGTCAAAAGTATGGCAGCTTAGATTCAGTGCATAGAAGTGCAAAGTAATGCACCTGGGAAACAAAAACCCAGGGTGAGAGTACACAATGGGGGGGAGGTACTAACAACAACAAAAATGGAAAGGGACCTGGGGGTAGTCATATCAGATAACCTAAAGATAGGCAAGCAATGTGAAGAGGCAGTAAGGAGGGCTGGGGGAATATTGGATGCATAGGGAGAGGCACCACCAGTAGAAAACAGGAAGTTGTCATCCCTCTCTACAGACAGTTGGTGAGACCCCATCTGGAGTACTGCATGAAGTTCTGGAGACCACGTCTCCATAAGGACACAGACAGGATGGAGGCAGTCCAGAGGAGGACAACTAAAATGGTGCAGGGTCTGCACCAGGAGTCATACAAAGAGAGACTAAAGGAGCTTAACATGTATACCCTTGAGGAAAGGGGGGGGCATGATAGAAACTTTCAAGTACCTCCAGGGAATCAGCAAAGTCAAGAAGGGTAGCATCTTTCAGAATAAGAGATGTGTAAGAACAAGGGGCACAATTTGAAGATAGAGAGGGGATGGCTCAGGGGCAATGTAAGGAAGTATTTTTTCACGGAGGGGGTGGTGGACACATGGAATGGCCTTCCTGAGGAGGTTGTGGGGTCAAAAATGCAAGAATGAATGGTACAGACATAAGACAATTATAGTGGGGGGTAGGAGGAAGTAGGCTGTTGGCTAACTAGGATCTGCAGCTCATCCAATAGGCAGAGAAATGGACAGACTGGGTGGGCTAGGCAGTCCTAATCTGCCATCAAAATCTATGTTTCTATGTAAGGAAATAAATCTGGATTTTTTTCTTCCCCTCCTGAGAAAAACATTCTGCTCAGGATTTTGTAGTAAGCTTTAGGGCTCTGATTTTTCTGGCATGTTTCTTTAAAAGCTGCTATTGGGCTTCGATAAGTGGTGTATTCTTTTATTAGGGCTAGACACATTTTATCAAAATCTGTTTTGATCTCAGGTTTCTGTCTAGCCATCCAGGCTCGAACTTCTGATACAACAGAAAACCTTAAGACCCACAACTGATCCTCAGGGTTATCAATCTCAAAGTATTCCAATTGGGATTTGATGTCAAGTGATGAAATTCTCAACCTCAGTACTAGTTTTGGGAGCAAAGCTAGTACCTATTGCCTTTATGACTTGGATTAATTGGTTTGGATCTGGTTGGAAGGGGTTACTGATTTGGAAACACTGGGGCCAGATGTGGTAGGGCCAGGTAATGGCTGGCTTGCCCCTGCAGGGGTACTCATCTGGCTATTAGAGGCCTGAGGGCCAGTTGAAGGCTGTGCCCCCCCCAACTTTAGGTCCTGAATTTCTTTGACTAAGTCCTAGGCCTGGACTGCAAGGTCCTCTGCTACAGGATTTGGGGGGGGGTGTATCTAGACCAGGAGGTGGCAAGAGGTCAGCTGGCTGAAGGGACCCCGGCTATTAACCAGTAGCATCAAGGAACTCAGTAAATGCTTTACGAACCCTGTTTATCTTATGGTGCGCTTCATCCACCCGTTCCTTGGCTCTCTGACACATTTCTCAGGCCGCTTTCATTTGAATCACCACCTCTGCTAATTTCTCCTGACCCTCACCTTTCTCTGTCTGAAGTCCTACTATTTCAGCTCTCAAGGTTTTTATTTGCTGTTGCAGGTCCTTGACTTCGCTAGGCTCTGGGATAATTTGCTGTTTTCAATCCCCAACCTCTTCTGTTAACCTTTGGTTGATTGGTTTTAAGTTGTGTCTAGCTGCCTCATTTATTTTAAGAAGGCCCAGATAGTTTGCTTTGTCTGACTCTAGTTCAAATTCCAAGGCCTGGACTTTCATGGCCTGGTCTTGTCTACATTGGTCACGTCAAAAACTGAGCTCCCCTAGGGTATGTAGCCTACTTTGTGCCTCCTGGTGGCAAATCCTATGCTTCAGGTACAAGGTGTATCCTATCAAGGTAGGGTTGAGCTGTTTTTTCTTTAATCTGGTTTTGGCCTCATCAAAAAGGCTATTTAGATAATCATCCAGCTCTAAACATTGTAGTTCATTAGCTGGTATGATTTCTAAGGGAATCTTTTGATCAAGAATTGCTTAATGGTAAAATATATTTATCTCCTTTTGGGCAGAAGAGAGAGTTTCCCCTGGGTATTCAAAGGAAATTTCTAGGGCAGGGGGATTATCTTTTTATCCCCTCTTCCAGAGGACTATTTATGGTAGAAAGTACTGGAAGAGCATCCTCTTGATCCCCTGGGAAGAATCCTGGTGAAAACATGTTTTTACCTTTTAAATGTGTACAGAGGAGAGTTAGAGCTAGGATAAATTGTGTTTTTGTGAAATCTTAAAAAGAGGAAGTGGCTCCTTTCAGCCTCTGCTTGTAGTATCTGCAAGAAAGAAAAAAATGTTTTTCTTTCTTGCAGTATTTAATGTTTTAATTGAAGGTTAGTCTTTTACACTTTTTATTACAGTCTAAGAAAACTTTAACTGCAATTCATACCCAGATAGCCTGACGTGGCTAGAATTAGCATAAATCTCAGGCCGTGAACAGGGACGCCATTGTTTTGTGAGCACAATTACCAGTAACTAACTTTGTCTCTGTATAAATTTCAAAAGGGGAGATCTATTTTGGCTGTTGGTTAAAAAGGTATACCATACATTGCATTCATCAATTTTATAGTGGCAATCACTGAGACATCAGGCTTTTCTTGGATGTAGATTACAATCAAAAGTAGTTTGTTTTTAGTATCACAGACAACATTAACACCTTGATATTTAAAAACAATCCTAGGATATTTCAGTAGACAGCCTGTTTCTGGGTTTTTATCTTACACACTTGCTATCTTTATAGGTATGTGGCCTTTGGTCCCTTGTTTCTAGGTTCTTAAGGCAGTGTTCTCTCAAGAACAATCTTAATTAACACAAGTGCACAATTCTTTAGTACTAATAATTTTTGCTAGCTTTAAACAATATTCTATTGCATTTTATCTTTATCATTTAATATGGAACCATGACTCTTACAAGACACGTGTTAGGTAAACACCTTGAAAGTCTTTAAATATACTCAGCCCAATGTCTTACGTTTGCTTCTTCTCTCCCTTATGTTTGGAGATTGAATTGCCTTGAGAGGCTAAATGAGTGGTGTCTTTTACTGGTTCCTGGGCATGAAGTCCTCTTCTTTTCTTTAGGCTTAAAGTAAAATTGAACAAAGTTAATATAATGTCAGAGCTCTTCTTTCTCTTGGCATTAGTCAAAGTTCTTTGCAGAGTTTAGAGGAATAACTGTCTTGAAGTCTGAGAGTAAAGTGGAGTTGGTGCTTCTCCTAGAGAAGGAATAGTGTAGTTTGATAGGAAGCGAGTTGGTAATACAAAGTTTAGCCTCTTGAGGTCCTCCTTTTATACAAGACTGTTTCACTGTAGATGACGTGATATCTACAAATGGTATAGAAACAGATGCTTGCCAATCTCTCATTGGCTTAGCCATATATCCAGGCAGATGTCCTGGCCTGATTGTAAGGTCTGGAGCTTACTTGTTGGGGTTTTCAAGCCACCAGATCTCAGTCAGCATCTTCATGTCTATTGTACTTTTGACCTATCGACAGTATGACAATTAATAGATTTAAGACTTTACACTATGCATGTTCAAGAATAGGTGTTTGGAAGTTATGTCACTTGTGGTTAGGGTGCTACGGTTTGTAGTGGCAGATGGTCTTTGGCAATAGGCAGGTGTGTGGTCATCTTTGAGGAACCTGTTCATGAGATGACTGTCTGAAAAGTCTGGATGTTGCAACCTTTATAGTTTAGGTCCTGTGACCAGATTAATGCTGAGCTGTGATTTTTAAAATATATCTTGGCTTGTCAGCGCTCCACAGAGTTCATGAGTTTAAAAATATGTCCAGTTGACATTTACCAAGATTCTTGAAGCTGGAAGGCTTGAAGAATATATTTTGATATAGGTCCTTTTATTATTTGCGTTGTCCAGTGGTTTCTTTACTGAAGTGTATACATATACCTGGGTTGACTACTTGCAGGACTGCTTGGTTGTAAAAGCTTAGAAATAAATGTTTTATGACAGGCTCTTCAGTGCATATCTGTTGCTGATTAGACTGAAGTAAGCACTTTTCTTCCATTTTGCCAGGATCCCTAGGCTTATGGCTGAATTGTGCCTACAGTGCTTTATGTGACACCCCACACCCCCACCAGGTAATGAAAGGTGCAGGGTTGTCTGTACAGGCCCAGGTACCATATAGTGAAGATGTGTCCTTTTGGCATAGGGCCTTGCACCTTTCCATCCATGGGTTGCAGAAGGCTCTGTGCATTCATTGACAGATGCAGTCTTTGCCCTGTGCATCTGTATCTGCAGCCACATGGAAGCTCAGGAACCACAGGGCCCTGCACTTCCACAGCCCACCAGACAGCCCCATGAATTCTTCACATGCGTTGCTGCACTTCTGTAGGTGCAAAGAGTCTGTTTTCCATTGGTGCAGGGCATCTGCATCTGTTTGGAACATGCATGAATGAGGATATGATTCCACTATCTCAAAAAGAAAGGAAATTCTTTGCAAAAAAACCTTGTTAATGCAATAGTTAGGGTGGCCCTGTGTGAAGAGAACTACAACAAATTGTATTAGAAACATGCAACAAGACATGCTTCTCTACCTTTGAAAAAGTGTATCATTGTGAGGCACTGGCTTGGAGCTGAACCTTGAGTTTCTGACAGAAGGCTGTGGGCTGGGTGGGAGGATGAGCTTATGGTTGACAACCCCCAAGGAAGACCCCTTCCACCTATTCACCAAAACTCCAGATACCCACAGTCCTAATGTTTTTCCTTCTGCTGCTTGGGAGGTGGGGTGGGCCATTAGGGTTGGAAACTCTAACACTGCATTTCCCTACTTTTGTGGCATTAAGTTGATCTAACTGGTGCATTAATTAATATTTGTTGCAAATAATTTAACATATACATTCTTACCAAGCACATGCTCTTTAAGAACTGTTCCATGAGAAACACATCTTTTATCTGCTCCACAGAGCAAGCCTTTGCACCTTGTAATCATCCCTCTAACAGATTGCCTAGTTGTACACACATTTCAGATCGGATATCCCCAGTGCCTTCCTTAAACCTCTAAATTTTATCTATAGGCTTCAGGAGTCAATTCAAAATGTTTTAACAAGGCATTTTTCACTTTGTTATAGTCCATACAGTCCTCATTTTCCATTCTGGTGAAGGTTTCTAATGCTCTGCCTGTAAGGTGTGGCAAAGGTAAGTTGCCCTAGAGACCCTGTCCAATTCACATTGTCCACAGATTCTCTCAATAGGTGTTGGAATGGGGGGCCACCATAGCCCTACCAATTTCTTAAGTGTCCCTATCAGTTTTTGCAGTCATGTTAATTATTACTAGGGGAGATTTTACTCCTTACATCCTTGGCCCTACCACTTTTCAGGCCGTTCTGCCACCAATGCCTTTTGCCTCATTGCCTCTGCCTTCATCTTAATGAGGGTGAGCTCCAGCTGCATCATTTTTATCCTGTCTGCTTGTCCAGCTGCCCAGTTATAGGTTCTGGCTAATTTGCACTCTCCCTAGCCTCCCTTTCATGATTTTGGCTAGCAATGACAATGTTTTGCAGCACTTCCCTGGACACTTTTATAAAGAGGTCTATGAGATTTGCCTATGGCTTGCCTTCCTCAAAGACAAGCCTTGTACTTTGGCACAGCTCCTCAAGGTGTGCCAGCTTCGATTTGTTGTATGACTGAGCCGTAGTGTCTTCTAGCTGTCTACTTTTACTTACAGAAAAAGAAAACTGGTAGAATATACAGTATCCCATTTTGCATATGCGGCTCTGTGACTGGACAGGTAACCTTTTGATTGACAATCTGTTTCAGATCCCACCACTGCCACTAGTTTGTTACAGACTGGTTATCTACCAGAAATCAGTCTGGACAGCTGTTACCAGTTTCACAACCCCTCAAATGCCTTAAAGGATTACTTTGATATGCTGCCACCACTCAACTGCAACCTCACTCAGGATATCTCTAGCTATGAATCCCACCAGAGCCAATGTTCACACACAGTACAGTGCTCCTTACCAAAGGACAAATGACCCACCACATCTCTTATATCTTAGAAAACTTTTAATTAGATATGGTAACTGTAGCCTGCCTCTTTGAAGATGGAGCACAGATGTGTCAGTTTACCCCAATTATCTATACCTGAAATGACACTGTCACAGAAAGCATAAAGTATATAAATATACTATTTAATACTCCATGATATTTACATATGTTACAGGAGAATACACATTAAAGACTATGGGAAAACAGTATTTCTGCAGAGACAGAAAGACTTTTGAAATAGATAGTGGTCACATGGAAAAATCTAACCGACACCTATCTCAGTCCTAAGTAGAGCAGACGCTTTCCCCGACTGGGAACTCAGTGAGTTGTGGCAGACTCAAACCCTTGATGTTGCTTGTTCAGAATACCAACATAATTGAACTGTAAGGCACACACACACACACACACACACGCAAAACTACCTCTGGCTTGTTGGCTCACCATGCCAAAATCAGTGTATGTGTTTCTCTGACATCACAGGTTCAACTATTTCTTTCATCTGTTGATGCCACCCTTTTGGAAAACAGACCCAAACTGGATTTGTTATTTCAAAGTGGACCTCATTTGTTTCCTTGGACACTCTGTGGGACACTGTCTTATTTGGACCTGTCCTTGTTTAGGGTCACAACATGTCTTTTGTTATGAAAGTAACACAGTCCTTTGAAGTGTCCCCAAAACAGAAACCTTTCAGCTGGCAAGGGCCCAGCCTTTGATGTCTAAGCAGAACAAAATAACTGTTACTTTTCACACATAACCTCTGTGAGAACCCAGGGCTGTACTTTTTAGCTTTTGCCAGACCTCCCCCATAGCAGAAACACTTTACAGAGGCAATATAATAAAAATTTAAAACACACACACAGTATACATACATTACAAGGGAAACCCCTAAAGAAAGCATCTCTATCTCCCTTCAGTTCATGCAGCTCCCCTGCTGGGAGACATAATGATTATAAACAAGACTTGGAAAATTCTGATCATTCAGACAAGGAGTCAGATGCAGACTCAGGCAGCTCTCTCCCATGCTCATGGCTCACAGAGGGGAACCCAGCCAAGAGGCCCAAAGGGGATGAAGAAGATGAAGAAAATCTCAATCCTGATCCCAGAAAAATGCCCTTCAACTCAGAAATGCAGAGGGATTCTGTTTGTGAGTGGATTTTTCTGCCAAAGGTTTCAGATCATTTGACTCAGCACCTCCACAAGCCTCATGATAGAAAGGGGATGCAGAAGCTGCAAAGGGATTATCCCAAACCCTTTCTGCTCCATAAGGTGGCACTCACCCCAGAATTCAACAGAGGCTTCTCTATTTAGAGAAGTCAAGGAAGAATCCAAAAAAGGCCACCAATAAGAGCTTAGAAGTGGTTTAAGACAAATGTCATAGTCCCACTGGCATTCCTGAGTGACTTACTCCAAGAGATAACTGCTGAGAGAACCCCATGAATAGATACAGTATATCATTCAGAGGGTAGTTTGTTTCTTGGGCAATGCAAATGTGTCCCTACCAGTGGAGATGAGGAAGTCAACTCTTCTCTAATTTTTACCGGTGGAGATGAGGAAGTTGACTCTTCTCTAATTTTAGCCAGACATAATAGACCTAGCCACTTAAACACAAATGGCATCCTCTTTGGTCCTCACTTTTGAAACAAATGAAAGTAGTTTGGGAATAGTTTTTCCCAAACTAAAGCAGACCCAGTCATCATTCAGATTGATGGAAATGTTCCTTTCTGCAAAGGCTAGAAGAGTTTGGGGCCACTCTTTCTGCCAGAACTTTAAATTCCAGTTCCATCAAGGTCCCCCTTTCCAGATCTATTCCTCTGGTGGTTTCAACACCGGTAGAGGTTGGGGAGAATGCAAAGAAAGAGGTAGAGGTAATTTTAGAAGAGCCCAAGGGACCTCCCAGGACTCAACCCGCCCCTCCACCCAAACAGGTAAGTACGAAGGAGGCTATTCCCCTGCTTTCCCTTTTCCCAGTTTTTCACAGAGTGAGAAAACCTGCTCCAGCTAAGGGGCAGGCTAGGAAAATTAACATAAAATGTCCCCTACTCACTCAGTGCCCCTGGTTTCTGAAGGGAATAAAAGTGTACCACCTGCACTTTGTAGAAGTCCTTCAAATTTCAGAGCCATGTCCAAGGCCCATGGAGGTCTTGGTAGAAGACAGAGCTTATAAAACAGGAGATCTCACTGCTGTACTCCAAAGAAGTGATCAACAAGGCAGTCACTGGTTCTGATGGATGGATAAGTATCATCTTCCTGGTCTAGAAAAGAGGGGGAGGCAACCTCCCAGTAACCAACCTGAAAACACTAAACAACTGTACTCAGTACTATCATTTCATGATAGAGGGCATTCTCCTCCTCAGGGACACACTTTTGTAAAAGGACTGCCTAGCTTCTGCTGATGTCTCCAGCATAGTGGGACACTGAACTGAGAGCTCTGTGACCGACTCCTCCAATCTGCAATAATCTTCCCAAGGTTTAACTGATTTCACTAGCAATTTGACATGAAACAGTAGCAGTGATGACCACGAAGGCGAACAGGGGAGAAATCAGCATCCTACATCCTCCCAAACTAAATTAAAGTCACTTAACCTGGATGAAGAGGTTGAGGGGTTTATGGCCCCCTCTCGGTGTGACTGCTTGCCATCCAAATCATCTCAGGACATGGAGGGAGAAGAACTGACTTTATCTCGTAAGTCAGAACGTACCTTGCAGCAGATATTGACAGCAGTAAATAAAATCGAGTCCTACCTGGCTAACTTAAGGCAGGATGTGCGCACAATGTATAAAAAAGTGCCCGACAATGTGGCCCGAGTTGCAGAAGTTGTAGAAGCCCAAGACATGAGTGAAAGGCTGATTCTTTACCTTCTACATCGGGACAGAGAAGTGCAGGGTCGGCTTGAAGATCTCGAAAACCGAGCAAGAAGAAATAACTTCTGTATCCACGGAATCCCTGAAGGGGATGATGAAGGGTTCGCCACAATGATAGATTCTGTGCAGCATATCCTTCGTGCTGTGCTCTCCATCCCCTCAGATCTCGACTTGAACATAGACCAGGCTCACCGTTCCCTTGGGCTGAAACCAACTAATCCATCGGCACACCCACGCTCGGTGATCATAAGAATGGTCCTATTTCAAAGTAAGGAACGGATCTTGCAGGAAACCTGGAGGCATCGGTATCTAAAATATCAAAATGCAAACATCTTTTTTGATCAGTATTACTCTTCAGCATTAAAACGTAGTGGCAGAAAGTTAGGAGCATGAATAAAGGACAAGAAAAACATAAAGGCGCAATTACTGTTCCCAGCTCGCCTCAAATTGAACTTGGAGTCTGGACCTAAAATATTTCCTACATTGGTGGATGCCCTGCCATAACTGAAGGAGTGGAGTATTGCTCTCCCTGATCTCAAGATGGAACAACTGGAAAGAAAGCTCACTGTAGGAGCCTGGAGTGTGGTGAATCGTGGCCAAAAACAGGGTTTCCTAGGTGCACTACCGTAAGCTTTGGCAGCCAACGCAGTGAAGATTTTATAGCACATGAGCTCGGGAAAGCATGGCAAGGAGCCAAAGAGGTCTACTTGATCCCCCCAAAGAGATGACTTTTAATTATTGCTTCAGTAGGTAATATTTTGCCAATTATGGCACTTTGGGGTAATGGC
Source organism: Neoceratodus forsteri (assembly GCA_016271365.2). Lineage (NCBI taxonomy): Eukaryota > Metazoa > Chordata > Ceratodontiformes > Ceratodontidae > Neoceratodus > Neoceratodus forsteri. Next base: position 763,414,584 of record CM057453.1, read on the forward strand.
TGGAAGTATAAGCCATTATCAGATACTTTCTTCTCAGGCACAGAGACATGAACATTATATTTATTTTCCTCTTTATTGGTAACTCAGTCCAGATCCTAGCAACAAGATGCATGTTTATTAATATTGCCATAGAAGAGGTATTTGTATGATTAACAATGAAGGGTACCAGCTGATTCTGGGGGAAAGGATGGGAGAAAATAAATACTTTGAGTTTAAGGATAAAACACGGGGGGGGTTGTCTCTCTTAAAACTAAAACCAAAAAATTGTGTAGTGATTTTGGATTTGGGAGGGGGGAGAACACTGGACAACTACAATTAAAGGGGCTCCTCCAATACAAAGGAGCAGAGAGGAAATAAAATAGTGGGAGGAAAACAGACTTTTATAAATATATCAGGATGGGGGTTCCAGCAGTTTAGTGGTTGGACTTTCCCTGTTGGTGACGATTTTATTTTTTCTTTTCTGTTGAGCAAAGAATGTCAATTGCTCAAATCCCCTAGCACATTGGGGGTGGGTAGTGCTTGTGCACTACTAAATTAAAGTAAACCTCAGTGGCACAGACATAGTGCCATAGAGGGATTTCCCTAGGAAGTTTGTAGTTAGATTTGATAGAATTGATTGCCACATGTGCTGGTTGCTGAGTGGCAATCCTGGTTATTGAACTGTGTTAACCATATTAAAAGTTAACAAGTTTGTTAACAGTTCAAAGTTGTTTAAACTATTGTTGGAATGTATTTTTTATAATAATAAGGGACAGAGCAAGTGGTTGGGATGGAGAAAGCGACAGGGTGAAAGACTTGCAGGAGGTTGCGATATCTTAAAAGCATTAGTAATGTTGATTCTAACCTAATATGGTGCATTTAAATATCATCTCATGTAATGGAAAGGAGATAAACTCCCCAGTGAAATGCACTAGGTTGTTGATGGAGTTTAAAAGAATAAATTGCAATGTAGCCTACCTACAGGAGATCCATCTCTCAGAGGTGGAACACTCCAAGCTGAGATGAATGTTGGTGGTGGCATCTCACCCAAAGACCAAAAAGGCAGGTGTGGCAATATTGATTAAGGGTGGGATACCTTTTAGTATAGAATCATCGGAGGTGGGGCAGCTGGGAAGATATGTCCGAATTTCAGATACAATACAGGGAAGGAAATTACATTTTGTTAATATATATATACACACCCAATATTCATCCAAAGGTGTTTTTGGCCTCTGCCTTTGCCAAAATAGCGGAATTACCCCCAGGTCAACTTATTTTTGCAGGAGACTTTAATACGGTCCCGCACCCAGAGTGAGACAGATCTTCAGGTGAAATGTCTATTAATAGAGCAGTTAACAACTTCCTCACTTCTAGTGTCAGAGAGATGGGACTTTCAGATATCTGTAGAGCCCAACATCCGGGAGAGAGGGACTTCACTTTCTTTTCCAGCCCGCAGCAATCCTTTTCCCAAATAGATTTATTTTATACACAATTATTAAACCTACATCTTGTTTTAAAATCTCAAATACATAACGTAACATTGTCTGATCATGCCCCGGTCTCCATACAGTTAGTGCTCCCGTCTCAGGACCGACAATCAATATGACGACTGAATGTTTCTCTTCTAAATGAGAAATCATTCATTCAGAAATTAACACAGACATAAAAGATCTCTCATCATTGAATAATGTTGATAATTGCTCCCCACTGCTGCAGTGAGATACCATGAAGGCGTTGCATGCAGGGGGAGATTATTAGCCATGCCTTGGCGAAAAAGAAACTTTCCCAAACCACTCACAATAAACTTAAAGTGAAGATACTGTATCTACATTGGAGGACCAACATAAAGCTTCCCCTAATAATAAACAAACTCTAAAGGATCTTACCAGGGCTCATCAATCCCTGAAAGAGTGGGAAAATGAGAAGGCAGATGATATATTGAGGTTTACAAACCAAAAGTATCATGAGATGAGGAGAGGGGCATCTAGATTGCTAGCTTTCCACCTTAAGAAAGCCCAGGCTGACAGATATGTCCCATATTTGCTTAATAAGCTGACACCAGGGTGGGCAAATTGTACCAGACTGAGAGACATAGCGACACAGCTTAAGTTATTCTATCAGTCACTGTACATGGAAGATAAAGACACAAATATAGTACAAACTCAAACTAAGGCCTTTTTAAGCATGCTTATGCGCCCCACACTGGTGGAGACAGCCAGAACACATTTAAATGTAAACATCACAGCAGCTGAAGTTAAAACAGTGATTAAATAACTGCCCATGGGCAAAATACCAGGCCCGGATGGGCTCAGTGCCGAGTTTTATAAAAAGCTCAGCCCCACTATCTCTCCTGTACTCGCGGAGGCATTCAACACCTGCCTTATAGAATAAAAGTTATTGGATACCCGGAATGAATCCATTATAACAGTTATTCCCAAACCCAGAAAAAACACCAGTACTTATGAGGCTTTCCGGCCTATATCCTTGCTCAATCAAGTTTAAAAATTCTCACCATAATCTTGGCAGTACATCTGCAACAACATATTGAAGCCCTTGTTCACACCAAATGGGGTTCATCCCCCATCATCATCTGATCGATAATGTCAGGAGACTGCATAACATAATGGCCCACAAAACATCTAATCAGTCCCCACGATTAGCCATATTCTTTGACGCAGAAAGGGCATTTAACCACCTTAATTGGCCCTACTTGATTACAGTAATGGAACACTTAGGGCTTGGAGGAAATTTTCCTCACTGGGTTTCCCAGTGTTATCAAGATCCTAGAACCAGAGTATGGGTTAATGGCACAATTTTGGATTATTTAAACATTCAGCGGGGATCTAGGCAGGGTTGCTCCCTGTTCCCTCTGCTGTTTGCCCTTAGTATGGAGCCATTGGCACAAGCTTTCAGGGAAGCTAAGGATATCAAAGGAATATAGATTGGGTGGACTGTCCACAAGGTGTCCGTTTACGCAGATGATATCTTAGTGTACCTGGAAGAGCTGGAGCTCTCTATCCCTCCTTTCCTGAATTTGCTGGAGCAGTATGGCCATATCTCTGGCTTTCACTTGAATAAAGACAACTCCAAGATTTTGCCTATGGGGGAACTATACAGCTAGGGATTAAATGGAACATCCCATTTAAGTGGGTCTATAGTAAGGTCTGCTACCTGGGAATCCAGATTCCTGTGAAGCTTTCCAAACTGTACCAATATAATTATACAACCCTTAAGCAACAAACATATGCAGACCTAAATAGGTGGAAGGTGCTCTCTCTATCATTTCTCAATAGAATTGAAGTGGTTAAAATGAACATCCTACCATGCTGCCTCTTTTATTATACCACATTACCCATTCCCATCCCTAGTAAAGACTGGAAAGACCTGATGAAAAAAACTCTCAGACTTTGTCTGGGCAGGAAGATGACCTAGGGTACATTGGGAATTACTCACAGAAGTTAAGGAGAAGGGAGGTTTTGGCCTTCCCGATTTTAAACATTACTACAGATTAGCCCAATTGCTGCCAATTTTTTTTTTTTGTATTATCTCTTTTACCTCCTACGTGCTCCACTTCAACCTCTCTTTTAGGCTTGTCAAGGCTGCTCTGATCCATCTGCCCTCTGAGCCTCTGATCCCACATGGCAGCCACCCTCAGGATAACCCAGCGTAACCCTTCGCTGGATGGGTCCTTCTCCTCTGAGGGGGAATGCACCAGCTCCAAGGGGGCAGGCCAGTGCTACACTTGGCCCCAGGGTGTTGCTGTGATGGAGGACTTGGCAGGGACATGAATGGTACCAGAGAGCTGGGCAGCCATCATCCGGCTGATGTGGAGCGGTATTTCCACTTTTTCTGGTGCGTTCCCTCCTGCGTGCATCTGTAGTGCTCCTGGTCTCCACCAGAGGCTGCTACAGTGTAATGTCAAGCCACTACCCACCCCAGGAAAGGAGAGCAGTCCTATGGATGCTTGATCCTTTCCTTCCCCTGCTAGCCCCCAGTGTCCCGAGTCTGTTCCCAAATCCGGGTTGCCAGCGTGAGTCGAGGTAAGATGCCAGCACCTCAGCCCTCTGCACCACCGGACTGGCTGTTGCCAATTCTAAAGATGTTAGCACTAGGAGGGGGGTGAGGGCTGGCTCACAATAGAGGAAGAGGACTGTTCGTGGGCCTCAATTAATTTCCTTCCACAGACAATTACATCCAAGGAGTTAAAAAAATAAATCCCTGGACAAGACACACTCTAGGCACTTGGCTATCGACCAGGCAATGGTAGGAAATCCCCTTCCCAGTGTGGAGGTATAGCCCTTTTGCCTCCTTACCCTCATTTCCAGCCTCTAAGGATGATCCAGATTTCAAACCGTGGAAGGCATGGAGGTTAAAATATCTTCCTCAGTTACTGGATGGGGAGCAAATAAAAAGTTTTTTGCAAATGCATCAAGAATTTAAATTGCCCAAAACAGAATTTTTTCAATATCTTCAATGTCACCACTACATTGAAATGGGACCAGGGGCACTGGCCATATCCCAAGATCCCCCACATCCTATTACACTAACCTGGAGAAAAAGTCAGATGCTAGATACCAAACAATATATCTCCAAAGTTTATAGCGTCTTACAAGTAGATGTTGGAGCAGTAGCTCTTCAAAAAATAGAGGAATGTTGGCACACAGAAATGGGTATGGACCTGCCAGAGGATCTCTGGAGGGAAACATGGAAGGGTATTTATAAAACAACAAACTCCCCATCCTGGTGGGAATTTCATTGGAAAGTCTTAACCAGGTTTTTCCAAACTCCAGTTCTCTCAAAACACTACTCCACCCACCCCTCCGACAAATGCTGGAGACAATGTCAGTGTCAGTGGCTCAGTAGGTAGCACACTCGCCTCTGAGGCTGGGAGATCAGAGGGCTGTGGGTTCAGTTCCCACATCTGGCACTTGGGTTAATATCCCAGTACTGACACTGCAGTGCAGCACGAGAGGGGTGCTGCACTTCTGAGGTGCTGTCTTTCAGATGAGACATTAAACCGAGGTCCCATCTGCCTGGATTGGTGGTAGTTCAAGTGGATGTTAAAGATCCCATGGCACTTATCGAAAAGAGTAGGGGAATTTCCCCGGTGTCCTGGCCAAATTTCCCTCATTCGCTAAAAATACCACCAACAGCTTAATCTGGTTCAAGGTCAGTTGGCATTCATCTGTATCCCCCTCCCCCGGGTCACACCTGAAAATAGGCAGGATTTGACTAGTGCACTTACCCGGTCAACAAAAGCTAAATAAATAAAATAAATAAAAAAAATGTGGATGGGTGGGCACCCCACTATCATGTCTTTTGGGACTGCTCTAGAATGAAGACTTTTTGGAGAGAAGAGACATGTAATATTAAATCTATTTTCCACCTGGAACACCATCCAACCTTTGAAAACTTGGTTCTAGGTTACCCACCAAAAGATATGCTTTCAGCAGCAGAGAAACATCTTTTTTTATATATTGATAAGTGATGCCATTAAAGTTATAACACAAGACTGGCTATCCAATTCTTGTCTCTCTCTCTCTCTCAAATTGGCATAGTAATATTGGTAATATCAGAAACATGGAGGCTATGACAGCCCAGTTAAGATTAGCAACAGATAAATTTAATTCAAGGTGGCTACCCTTTTTTGATCATTTGGAAGAGAGGGAGGGAGGGATCTCAGTCCTGGACCAAATTTTAAAGGTATAAAAGGAAAAAGGGGAGGGGGTGATGACTTGGCCAGACATGGCTCCATAATCAATAGGAAGTAAATGTTTAAGAATAAAAAATAACCCTGCATGGACTTTATGTGTTGCAATACATGAATGGATTGTGCCATTGCTCTGTTCTGCTTTTTTCATTCCAAACTGTATTTTTCTTCTTTATTTCACTTTTTCTTTTTATTTGTCTATGATGCAAATGTCAGTTATCTAAATTGGTGATAATATCAAGTTTAATGCCTTAAGATATAGAAAGGAGAGCCAAAGGGACACAACAATGTGGAGATCTGGACCTATATTTACTTTTTATTAATTTAATTCAAATGGTTTACAATTCATTAAAAGTAAGATTTTGGTAAAGATCCTCCAGGAGATTTTAATACACAAAGTCTGCACTGTTACCATTGCTCTTGGAGGGACCAACTGGGTGAAGCCATCACAAAGTGTTGGACTTGAGGACATCGTGGAGAAGTCTGGAATTGCTCTGGATCCTGGATCATAGACTGGATTCTTGATGCTTAATATAAAATAACATAAAACAAAAACATATTAGTTAACTCTGAATGTCTATAACAGTATGGTATGTACTTGTTTTCTTTTTTTTTCTTCACCTTTTCTTTAGTTGATGAATTTATAATGCCTCAGAATGAATGGCTGAATGTATGCATTGTACCCTATCTCTTCAATAAAATAATACAAGTTCAAAAAAAAAAAAAGGACTAGCTAGCCAGGTTAGAACTCAGTAACATTTATATTTCTGTACCTGTCCTCTAAGAAGACAGAAAACGGTTGAGGTTCCTTTGGCTGTAAAGAGATTGGAAAATCTTGTGCCTCCAGTTTGGTTTGTTGTCAGTTCTGAGATGCTTCACAAAGATCATTTGGTGATTGGTGGTTTGGGTAAAGGCTTCAGGGATTCATCTAATAATTTACCTAGGCAATATACTTATTATATAGCCTCCACCCCAGAGAAACTGTCAGAGGATCTTCTCGTCACACTGACCCTCCTGGAGAATTTGGGGTTTGTTATCAACTGCTAGAAATCAGTGCTTTTCCACTGCCTGTCATTAACCATCCTTGGGTTTTCTCTACATTCAAAGGAGGAAACACTGGATCTACCTTCATCCAAGTTGAAGGAGACCAAGAAGGTCAGGAGACTAAGGAGAGTTCCAATTGGAGACATAACCCAGGAGATAGGTGTTCTGTTAGTCAGTGTTCAGGTGACATTCTAGCCCCCATTCACTATTGCCAACTTCAGCTGCTCAAGATCCAAGCCCTTCATGAGCAGGGCTCCTTTAATGCCCTGCTCCTTTTGACTGGTCTGGTAAGGAAAGAGCTGATTTAGTGACTGGCTCAGTTGGACTTCACAATGACAGAGCCATTTTGGGGTATTACTCAGCACTGGTAATAGAGTCAAACTCCAGCTTGTTAAGCTAGCATGCCTCTTGATAAGCTAGTTTGGTGGGAGGAAAGTAGACACTCCATGAATCCTCTTTCCATATCAACATTCTTGAATTGTTGGCAGCATCCATCTCTGGACAACTTTGTGAAGAACAGGAGGGATCTACTGTCCATCCAACTGTGCATGGACAATGTGGCAGCAATGAGTTGCATCAGTCACCTGGGGTGCACCAAATCCCCAGCACTGATCAAGGCATTGAGACTGTTTTAGCACTTTGGTCTAAAACAAATCTGAAGGTGCAAGCACTGCACATTCTGGGCCAGTTTAACAGCAATGCTGATGAGAACTCCAGTTACCTGTCCAACTCCATCGACTTTGCCCTCAGGAGAGACATTTTACTTCAGATCCAGGAGAGGAGGAGCCCTCTGATAGTAAGCCTTTCCCCTCACATCTCATAAGCCAACTGTGCCATTTTTAAAGTTGGTGCCCAGACCAAGAGGGCAAGGTGACAGATGCTTCCCTTCAGGACTAGAAGAAACTGTGAGGTTATGCATTTCCCCTCTTCTCCATCATCTGCCAGATCCTGGCACAGATCAGGAGGCAGCATGCCTTAATGGTGCTGGTAGCTCCATACTATGGCAAGCCCAGGTCTGGTTACCCCTTACTCCTAAACTTGTCAGTAGAAGTACCTCTTCTCCTGCCAGACCTGCTGCAGAGCTCAGATGACAGTCCACATCCCATAGTGCAAGAGAGAAGTCACTCCTAGTGACATTGGAGTTTTCATGGTTCCTGGTCAACCTCCAGACTTTTGAAAGGGGCTACAAGCCTTCTCAGAAAATCCTGGACTGGAGAACACTTGGAAGGCCTACAAGTCAGCTTGTGACCTATGAGCAATCTGGTGTTTGTGTAGGGACTTGGACCCCTTTTGTTCCCCATATGAAAAAGTAAGTCTTACAGGTACATTAATGTACCAAGGTCAGTAATTATAGCAGATCACTCTTCCCTGGAGGGTAAGTTCATGAGGGCAGACACCCCGAGCCTGCAGCTTTATGAAAGCCATAGAAACATAGAATTTGATGGCAGATAAGGACCGCTTGGCCTACGCAGTCTGCCTTTTTTCCCTACCTACATTGTTACTGCAGACCATACTTACTCTACCACGCTTTCTCCCCCTTCCTTTCCATTATGATTCCCTTGTGCCTATTCCATGCTTTCTTGAACCCTGCCACTCTCTTCACCCCACCACGTCCTCTGAAAGATTGTTCCAAGAATCCTCCATTCTTTCTGTGAAGAAGTACTTCCTAACATCTCTCCTGAATCTACCTCCCCAGCGTCATAGGGTTTTATGTGATGACAGTGATTCCTATATGTCAGTTGCCGACCACAAACCATGAACCAAATTGACGTCAAAAGGGTAAGCAGGATAACACCGACCACTGCAAATAGTGAAGGTCACTTACCTTTCCTCTCAGGTGCAATAAAAAAAATTATTTATATACAGGGGGTGTAGCCCCCCGCATCCACTAACTAAAGGGTTACCAACTTCTGGGGGGGGGGCAGTCTTAGAAAAAATATAAAAAACACAGTAAGAAACAATTTGCTTCCACACCAGGACCCGAACACGGGTCCACCAACTCCACAGGTGGTGGCTTAAGTTTCAAGTATTTGTTTACAATCTGTATTGCAATACAGTACAACACACACAAATTACAAATTTAAAAAGCAATTAATAAATATTTGTATACAGATCTATTACACATGATTATGAGAGTGCCATCCCATCACATTTTTAATAATCTTATGGAAGCAATTGTGAATTGTGCTACACTATACAATATTGCAGTGTCACTGGTGTTTAATAGAAACCTTAGATTTTCTTCCCTACTTCAATCTCCAAATTCAGACAAACATAATGAGAGCCATTTCTCTCTTAGACTAGTTAAATTTGGGCAATCCAATTGAATGTGACATATAGTCAAGTTACCTGAGCATTTGCTCTTACAATCTAACCATAATTTAAAAGTAGTCCAACCCATAAAACCAGAAGAGACTCCTACATTAACATCAAATCTCAGATTAGCTATTGATTTATAGTGAATATTATTTTCACACTTATAGATATATTCTTCTGTCTTGTGCATATTCTTTAACTTTATATAATTTCCAAAATTCATTGATGATGAAATTCTTTCAAGATCACTCTGCTTCACAATATCAAATATTCTTTCTAGTGCCATATTTTGTATAATGTTAATGTTTCCTATATGATCCAAATTTACAATAGTTGGTAATCCAATTTTCCTCAGACAGCTGTTTAAGTCTTTTAGCCATATCCAACCTTTAAACTGTATATTTTTTCTAGACATTAGTGTTTTACTATTTCTCTAGCAGTCATAAGAAATTTGATTCACTTCTTTATTATAATATATTTTACCTGACGTTTTAATATCTTAGATGTCAAGGATAGGACACACGATTCTGCCCTAATAAATTCTGCCAGAATAAATTGAGGAAGATTCAGTGTTAATCTGATATATGAATTTTGAATGGTCTCTACTTTTTGCCTTCCCCAAATCTCTGAACCATACAGAACTGTTGATTCCACTTTTGTTCTGTACGTTTCCAATAAACACTGAACCTGAGTTATTAACATATTGCTTCGCAAACTTATTTATTGCCAATACTAGCTGTCTTCCCCAATTTTGTTTTCTGCTATATGCGATTTCCATGGTAGTTTGTTATGGATTAAAGATACCCAAATACAAATAACTATCAACTTCTTCTATGTTTGTATTATCCACTGTCCATTTATAATTTAAGTTCTTTGGTTTATTTATTATCAGAATCTTAGTTTTATCAACATTAATAGCTAACTGTAAAGTTGTCAAAGTTGATATAACACAGGACAGGGCCTGTTGGAGCTCACTCGTAGTTCTGCACACCAACACAACATCATCTGCATATAGCATAACATTCAAACTGGTGTCTGCTATCTTCAGTGCGTCTGTGTTACATTTGTCCAATTTATGTATGATCTGATCTATATACTGTATAAGTTAAATAGCAGAGGAGATAAAAGACAGACTTGTCCAACAGTGAGCACTCCAGAAAACTGCTAGATAAATCTCCAAGATAGAAATAAATGCAAAACAGCATTTATTTACAAATAACATCAGACAATTAACCAGGACCCCAGGGGTTATTTTGCATTTATTTCTATCTTGGAGATTCATCTTGCCATTTTCTGGAGTGCTCACTGTTGGACAAGTTTGAGTTTACTGAGATTAGCACCTTCTGTTTGAGCACCCGCTCGCTAGTGTTTGCACTGTCTTGTTTTGGTCTTTTCATTTGAGCTAAAAGACAGCCCTGTTTTATGCCCTCATTAGCACTTATTGGTTCAGTTAACTTTCCATCTGATGAGTATCTTATTTGAATAAAGTATTTGTATATAGCTTTGTTACCAGTGCTAGCAACTTATTGTCAATGCCCCAAGAAGCTAACATTTCCCATAAAATATGTCTATTTACATTAGCAAAGGTGAGGATAAATCCAAACAAGCAAAAAATAATGTCCTGTTTCCTTCATTTGCATTTCTAATCAAATGGTCCAATATAAATATACAATCAACAGTTGAATGTCTATCTTCGAACCCAAACTGACAGTTACTTAAAATGTTATTTTCATTTACCCATAAATTAAGTTCCTGAAGTAAAATACATAAGAAAATCTTCGCTGAAATATTCTGTAGGGCTACTGGACAATAGTTGCTAGGTAAATATTTGTTTCCTTTTTTATGAAGTGGCACCAGTTCTGCTACTTGCCAAGATTGGGGAATCTCATCTGTTTTTATAATATGGTTAAACAACTTGCTAAAAATTTCTATCCACCATGCCACGTTGTTCTGATAGAATTATGCAGGAATGCCATCTGTGCCTGGCGCTTTGTTCCTGTTTTGTGCACAGATGGCTATTCCTATTTGTGCTTTTGTAACATTGTATTAAACATGACCTTGCCTTTTTCCGAGTGGTTTTATTTCTACAGCAATCTTCTCTTTACAGATTTGGTCAGAGTCTTACAACTTTTTAAAATGTGCAGACCATTCACTTTCAGGAATATTTGCATCTGTATTTCTATGATATCCCTTTTCTGCATATAAAATTGATTTCCAACTCTTGTGCATTTTTTTAATGTATCATTGTTTGCATAAATGCCCACAACATATTATTATGGTTACCTTTTTTCCTTTTAATAAGCTTTCTATATTCCTCCTTAGAAGCACAAGGCCCTATTAAAATTTGGATCTACATTTTCCTACACAATCTAGTCACTTTATTTAGAAATTTCTTAAAATCCCTACAGTACTTATCATAACATGGAGCTTTCCCAAGGGCTGTTCACTCTTCCCTATACACATGTGTCTGTATTTTTATCATCTCCTTCATATAAACATTCAGCTCTTCAAACCTTTTAATAATATCACTATCTACTGCCCACAACAATAGGGATTCCTTCATAATTAATGCATCTTCATTGCATTGTAAATTGTTCATTTTTTCTTTAATTCTTTTATTAGTAGTCATCATGGGATGATTAGCTTCTTTTTCAGTGACCCTATAATGAATAGTTATATGACCGTATTCAAAATCCACTGATAAAGCAATAGGGAAATGGTCAGACATATGTTCTTGCAATACTTCAAAGGTTTCTATTCTTGTAAAAAGAGGTATATTAACCAGAGCCAGACCTAACAGTGACCCCTTCTTCCCCTCTCTTAGTTGGGAATGTAAAGTCCTCTAGTCTATCTTTTTAGTCCTTCCATTTACAATGCAGAGATTGTGCTTAATAATAAAATTCAGAAGTAAGTCACCCTTTTTGTCCTTCCTCAGATCCTTAGAATGTCTGAAAGGAATATTATGATAATAGCCCATATCGTTATAATTATGGAATAAGTCTAGCTCATTTTTGTTACCCAAATGAGCATTCCGGTCTCCAGTGAGTATAATATGCTTATACTCCAACTGGTAAAAATATTCCTCTATAAACTCCTGACAGTTCTTTTAATTGGTTTTCATATTCAACATTGTTCAGAGAAGGAGTAAAATATACATTTATCAGGACAAAGACTTCCTTTTTTTCTGTCATTATTTCCATGGCCAACCAATTTGAGTACATCAAAGTTATAGCTTTCACTATAGTCCCTGGACGGGATATTCAAAGCAGTTGCACAATGTGCAACAGGGTTGCACCACCGCAACCATGAAAATGCACTGAAGAGTGATATTCAGCTGCAGCAACCACGCAGCACAAATCACCATCCGCCAATGCACAATGGTAATGTATGCATGCACAAGTGCAAGGGGCATAGCCATGAATATCCAGTGCAGTGCGATATTCAACACCTGATGGACAGTGCAAGCATGGAGCAAATGTGAAATGCATGGAGCACACTTGAGCTCATAAAAAGAGGGAGCAATCAAGGGAAGGACACTTGTGCCAGAGGGGAGCAGGTGTGGGAGAGACACAATGGCCAGGCTGAACAGCAGTAGGAGTGCAAGACAGAGACAGAGGCAGAGAGGGAGTGAGAGGGAGTGAGAGAGTGGCCGTGTAGGTGTGTGTGCATGTCAGATAATCAGGGAGGCCACAGCCTGAGTGTGCACCCATGACACCTGGCACAGAAGGGATGGCACAGGTGCCCAGAGAGGTGGGAGATGGAGGCCTCAGGCCACAGGCTGCCAGCTGGCAACTGAAAAACCAGGTGTGTGCCTAGCGCAACCACACATGCAGCAGCACACAGACGGGGGGACCCGAGGGGCCTGCAACCCAGGGGGATCTGGACAGCTGAGGCCATGGCCAGTGCCATCTTCCAGATGGAGGTGGTAATGAGGGGTGTGAGGAGGCAGGATGCAGAGCAATGTGGCTGTGGAAGAGACCTTCGAACAATACAGTGATACAGAGATTGTGGGCCAGTACCACCTGAACTGGACAATTCTGAGGCAGCTCTGTGACCTGTGCAGTGATGAGATGCAGGCATCCACCAGACAGAGCCATGCCATGTCTGTGGAGACAAAGGTCATGGCTGTCATGTGCCTGCTCACCACGGGAACTTCCATAGACCAACAGGGGACACCGCAGGCATAACCCAGTCAGCCACATCACAGCTCCTCACACAGTTCCTCAATGCACTGCTGCCACATGCTGCAGAATACATCCACTTCTCCAGCACACAGGCAGAGCATACAGTGAACATGCAAGAGTTCCACAGGGTAGCACATATGCCTGGCATGCTAGGGGCCATCGACTGCACCCATGTCAGTATCTGCACACCACCCAGCCTGGATGGGGTAGCCTACATCAACAGAAAGGGCTACCCCAGTGTCAACTGCCAGGTGGTGTGCGATGACAGGGGGTGCATAATCAATGTCTGTGCCACATACTCTGGGGGAGCACACAATGCCTTCATCTGGCATAGCTCAGCACTGTGCCACAGGTTTGTGAGTGGGGACATCCCCACTGGCCACCTAGTAGGTGAGTATGCCATAAACATGGGCAGCCTGGCACAACAGGGAAAGGTGTGGGGGGCTACCAGGGTAGGGGCACCACAGGGTCCGGCCGGGAGAGATGGGTGGTGCAGCAACACAGACCACCATGCTAACCATATATCTATCCACAGAGGTGACAGTGGCTACCCACTCTGGCCCTGGCTGTTCACCCCATACCAGTGCCTGTCAACCCCAGAACAGGAGTGATTCAATTAGGCACACACCAGCACACGGAACATCATTGAGTGTGTGTTTGGGCTACTGAAGACATGGTTCCGATGCCTGGATAGATCTGGTGGTGCTCTACAGTACAGCCCCTCAAAGGCCTGTGGCCTATTCCTGGCCTGCTGTATACTACACAACATGGCCACTGACTGTGGGATAGCTGTCGATGTCGAAGAGGGTAACAGCAGTGGGGACGATGCGGCCACCAGGCCATGTAGCGGTGAGCAGCCCCTCCCCGGGTGAAGGGAACCCTGCTGCACAGGATGGCCCAACAGCACCAGGACGCGATTGCAGAGGGAGCACTACCATGCACGCAGGTAGGAGAACATGTCCCCATGCATGTAAAGGTGACCAAGGCACAGCGCACAGGCAAGGTTGGGTGGGCCATGTGACAGGAGTGGCTGGGGAGAGCATGGATGGGTGAGGGTTGGGATGCTGTGGAACCACAGAGCACAGCATTCCCCACACCCACACACCCACATACCTTCGCACACACACATGCACATGCACACAGGCAACTGCAGGCACGTGCCCAGAGGCTGGCACCAGGCATGTGTCAGGACACTGAGCACCGGGGCACAGTGGCACCTGGCACTGTGCTGGCATCATAATGCACACACTGCAATGGCCAGCAGCTGGGCGGGTGTGCACACGGCCTGTGTGCGGTGACATCCATGGATGCTACAACCATGGAGCGCAACATGCCACACCAATGTGCACACAGGGTGGCAGCAGACAGCAGACAGGGTGGTGGGTGGTTCAGGACCACCGCGGACACATGGGCAGCCCCACCAAGACTGCCCAGCAGACTCAGGTTGTGCAATGGCCACAGGGGGTGTCTGAGATGGTCCCCCCAGGGGTATTACTGTGGGAATGCGACCGTGTCCTCACAGGGGTCTGCAGGCCCCCGAACATGCCCACCCCAGGCATGTCCAGAATGCCCACAGCTTATCCTGGTGTTGACCCCGAGGGGGTCACTCAACGCCGTGACCGAGGGGTGGAGAATGCACACTGCGGGGTCTGCAGTGGACAGCCATGCACCAATGCAACACTGTTGCTAGGCCTGCCGTGACCTCAGCGGTAAGCCTATTCAGGGCTGCGGTCATGTCCACCCACATACGATTGTTGGCTGCCAGGAGCTTTGCAAAGTCCCTGTCATGCTGTTCTGCAGCCTTTCGCAGCTTGGCATGGAATGC
Organism: Neoceratodus forsteri; assembly: GCA_016271365.2. NCBI lineage: Eukaryota > Metazoa > Chordata > Ceratodontiformes > Ceratodontidae > Neoceratodus > Neoceratodus forsteri. The sequence continues at coordinate 763,429,642 of CM057453.1, forward strand.
ATGCACCCCTGCCACGATCAGCACCTGTTGCTCCATGGAGGCCTGCAGCAGACAGATGTGCTCGGGGAAGGGGTTGGTACCCAGGGGCAGCTGGGCATTGTGACAGCCCATGGGTGGCATTCGGCCCTGCTGCCCAACCTCCCACACAGGTGGCTGCTGCATAGCGGGGGCCCCTTGAGGCTGTTCATTCACTGGTGCACCATCAGCAGGAGCTGTACCCGGCCCCCTAGTGTCCCTGTCCAACTGCTGCTGCTGCTCCTCCAGCTGCTGCACACTGGGCAGTGCCTGTGCAGCTGCTCCAACACCACCACCCCATCAGCTGGCGCTGCACTGCTGCTGCCCACGGTGACACCAGGGGTGGTAGCCGGTGGTAGGACAACTGCCACCAGGGCACCGTCTGTGCTGCCATGGTGGGTGAGTGGTATGGGTGCCTCCCCCTCGATGGTGACACCACTGACCAGGACGATGATCACATTGTCATCGGTGTCAGACCCCGCCGCCCCAATCAGTGTCTTGGCATACTATATGCCATGGCAGGCATCATGCTGAAACAGAGCCAGGGCCTCGTCCGCAATCACACCATGGGCATCCGCCAGTCAGCAGTGTTGGGCTGCAGTTGTTCTGGCCCCCAGACACCGATGGAGGTGGATGGACGGTCCTCCAGGTCTAAGCTTACCCCCATGGTGGACACCCCCACCCCTGCCACCGCATGCAGATGCTCTGGAGCTGAAAGGGAATACAGTTGCATTACTGCCACTGTCACACCAGCCAGACCCCTGCCTCCTTCCCCTCGCCGCTGATGCTGGTGTACCTACCATGCAGTGATGGGCTGCCACCCATCTGGAGTCTGCTGCCAGGCACCCCCTCGACAGTGCTGTGCCGGATGGTGGCCGCCACCATCTCCACCTGCGGCATCAGCTGTGGCACATCAGACTGTCCACTGCCTGTGGCTGCACATGTGGCCCAGATGGCTGCCAGCTTCTCCTTTATCCGGCACCTGTCTGAGCCAACCTACTTTTTGCACTCCTGCACAGTCCTCTGATGGCTGCCCTGCTGGTTCACAGCCCTCGCAACACCCTCCCATGTTGCGTACCTGGTCTGGCCACACACCCTGGGGGAGCACACAATGCCTTCATCTGGCATAGCTCAGCACTGTGCCACAGGTTTGAGAGTGGGGACATCCCCACTGGCCACCTAGTAGGTGAGTATGCCGTGAACATGGGCAGCCTGGCACAACAGGGAAAGGTGTGGGGGGCTGCCAGGGTAGGGGTGCCACAGGGTGCCTGTCAATCCACTCAAAAGAGGCTCCTGGTCAAGGTATGCCTCGAACAGGGCATCCATCTCAGACCTTGTAAAGTTGGTCCTATGTTTCTGTGCAGGCCCATGCTCCTCAACCTCCTCGTGATCGGTCATGCTGTGTCCTGTGGGATAAGACATGTGGTCAGTGACTGCTACCACCCACACCACACACCCAGGCCACTGTCCCAACTCCCCCTCAGCCTCGCAGCTTACCTCTGAAGGATGCAATACCAGTCCCTGTCCTGTGCTTACCCCGTAGCACCTTTATAGCGCATTGCATGCAAATGATGGGATGCGCATCTGTAATGAAATGCAAATGCCCCCGATGCTCCGCAGATAGGCTGATGAGCTAATCTGCATATTCCAGCTGAATATCGCATTATTGCACTATTGCAAAAGGACTCCATGCCTGCTCAAAGTCATGTGCTGATAATGTGACGGCGCACAGGCCCTGAAGTACACATGCGCACACTACCTGCACATATGCAACAAGAATACACTATATGGCACTCTGCCACTATTGGGCATGTGGCACTCGGGCACTGTGAGGCCTACTGTGCAGGGGCACCATAGGGCTGATGGCACTCTGGTGCCATGGGGTGTACAGCACATGAGCACTAGTGCCCAGTAGCCCATGGTGTCCATGTGCCCCTATTGCGCACCTTGCATGGTGGTCCCAAAAGTGCAGTTGTGCACAGTGCACATGCCGACCCCTGACCCCAGGACCACCCTTTGTCCTGCACCATGTGCCAGTGCGGCCATGCCCATATCGCCCATCTCTGGGAATGCGCGATTGCCATTGGCAGCACATCTCCATGTGAGGTGCACATCCTCAGCACATGGGGCTCGTGCACTACAGGGTGCCATTTTATATTCCCCTACTGCAATCTAGCAATGCCACACTGCAACAGAGCCAGGGCACCATACTGGTCCCTGATAGATCTTGTGAATCTTGTGGCCCTAGTGGAGCCACACACACGCAGCCTGTTTGGGCAGGTGCCCCTGGGTAGGCCACGCACAGATGTGTGTCAGGAGGTGGTGGATGGGCTGGAGGAGGCCACAGATGTCCAGCACACAGGTGAACAGTGCCACCACTGCTATGGTGACCTGCAGTGGAGGGACCCAGAGAAGCTCTAGGCACTGCAGGCACGTGTTCAGAGGGGTACCGTGCCATGGCCAGGTAAGTGTGGGGCCAGTAGGGTGGCACACCATGCTGTGGGGGGGCAGTGGGGCTTCGCACACCGTAGCATGGGCCGGCATACCCAGTGTGCACTGTGCCAATGCGCTGTGGCTGTGCTAGACCAGGGAGTGCACCCAGGGGGTGCCTTTGGTGATTCCAGGTACTGATGTGTTCATCTCTATGCTACCTTTCTAGGTCCTGGACAGGAGGAGAGCCCAACTGGTGGGTGCTGCGGGTGGGCCAGGGCGGGCCACCGCAGGGGCTCCTACGCAGGCTGCAGGCCACATGGGCGGTGCAGTGGGACTAGTGCAGGGTGTGCCACAGCATACAGGTAGGCACTGTTACATGCTACATTGCTGTGCAGGGTGGGCAGCTGGGGTGGGGGTGGGACACAGCCCCCTGTGCACATAGCCATTTTAGCTGTGCACCACCTGTAGTGGCCATTGAGCCATGCTGTTGCTATCGCACATGTGTGTGGCTGCCACAGGTGGGCTGTGGGTGCATCCGGCCACCAGCTGTGCCACTGCCATCCTGTCGCTTAGCTATGCTGCCTGCCATGGTGGTGGTGTGTGGTCCATGTTGGTGGTGGTGGTGGTGTGCTGTGTTCCGCATGGCTATGGTGTGCCATGTTGGCAGCATGTGTGAGCGCACTCAATGCAGGTGGCTGTGTGCCATCCCAGGGGTGCATGTCACCATTGTCTGCTGCGCATGATGGGTGGGCTGGGGTGTTCTGGACATGCACTGATTCCGTGTAGCCTCCTTTGTCCTAGGTGCTCGATGCCTGGCCATGAACACCCACCTTCTGAGGAGGATACTGGAGGTCTCCACTGCCACGCTGCGGGTGGCGAGGATTATGCAGATGGCCATTCGCAGGCTACAGCACCAGGCTGCAGTGGGACATGGCCGCCTGTAGGGTCTGTTGGCCCGTGACTGTTCTACAACCCTGTCCCCCCATCCCTTGCCCTCCCTTGTCCCCTTGACTTGCCCTGGCCCCGTCCCCATCCCTCCCTTCCCTGGCTTAGACTTCTTGTACATAGCTACTCCATTATTCCTGTTCCCTGCTTTTATCAGTATATAACTGTGATTTATTGATGTAAATACACATTTCTGTGGTTATGCATCTGTGTCTGGGTTTGCTTTGTGGCTTGCATGTGGGGCCATTCTGCAGTGGTGTGCATGGTGGCTGTGGTGTTTGCCTGGGGTGGCCATGGGGTTTTGCCTGATGGTATTCACCCATTGTTCAGTGGCTGTGCCCTTGGGCGGCCATGGCCTTTCAGTCCCAGTTGTGTGGTGTATGCATTGTGTGCTGTCTGCCTGTGTGTTGCCAGGTGTGGTCCCAGTGGCATGGTGTGTGCGTTCCTGTGGGGGGTTGCCAGTGGCTATTCACCAGTGGCCATTGGTGCCACCCTGCCTCCATGCACCATTGTGGTACATGTAGGTGGGGGCCTGCTGCCTTCCCATGTGCACTGGGCAGTGTTCCGTCATGTGCCTGCCGTGCCTCACTCCTGGCACCCTTGGCACCCTGGTGGCAGGATGTCCCATCCTAGTGGCCTGCTCCTTGCTGTGCCTGTTGCCATTACATATGTGTCCTGGCACAGGCAACTCTTCCCCTTGCACATCCCTGATCGTGCTGTTGTGCATGTTGGGTTGCTCCATGGTGCAGCCCTGGTTGCACTGTTGCACATGTTGGGTTGCTCCCCAGTGCAGCCCTGGTTGCTCTATGGCACGTCTGTGTGATATTCAGATGGGTTGCACTGGTGCATGAAGTCATGCGCAACCTTTGAATATCACGCTCGGTGCACCATGGTACGCTGGATTTGTGCTGCGCAAGTCTTGCGCCTCGCTTTGATGCATTTCTGAATATCCCACCCCATTTGTTTTTTGTATCTAGTAAAACCATCAGGCCACCTTTATATGTCCCTTTCTGGTTAGTTTTTTTCTCTTGGTACCACTCTTTTACTATAATCTTTAAAATGAACTTGCGCATGAGCCTCTAACCAAGTTTCTCACAGTAGTATTATGTCATAGTCTCTAATCAGTGAGTGCCAGGCACCATCGTCTATTTTACCATTTATACCTGCAATATTCCATGATAACATCCCTACACCTTTCTTTAGAAGGACCACGATGGTTTTCTGATTTCAGATAAAACTGTAGTTGCGTTGTCCAATGTTGAATCAATTGATAAATGAGACAATAACTCAAACTGAGACATTTGCCCTAAATTTACATTCATATTTTTTTGTCATCTTCTCGATAATTTGGTACTTGGTAGAAGACTTGGTTTGCTGGCCAAGGCACCTAGCTTCACCTGAGCTCTTTCCTTCTAAGACTGCTTGAAAGGCAGAGTAGAGAAACTTACCAGAGCAAGGGAAAAGGATTAAGACTTAGTTTGGCTAAGCAGATTTACTGTGTGGTGGTGTTTTTATTTTTTACTCATGGGGATTGCTACTGTTTGTTGCTAACATTTCATTGCTTTATTTTTTCTCTGATTCAAATTGTTGTCGCTGGTATACCTTCTTCTGCATTATTACAAGGTGTGCCTACAGGTGTGTGCTAACAGATTACTGCTGTAATCTTCTGATTCAAATTGTCTTTTGCAAGGTATATCTTCTGTTACTGCTTTATTTTTCTCTGGAACAAAGTGTTTCTTACAGCGTATATCTTCTCTGAAATTATTACAGGTGGTGCTTTACAGGTTTTACAGTTTTATCTAACATTAGGATAAGCTTTCAGGGTTACTGCATTTGTTGTTGACTGATTGTTTCTGCTCTTACCTCCTTGTTCTTTCGTCCGTGGTTCTTCTTTTTAGGCAGGGGAGGGCCCAGCCACCCACCCCCATCCCCAACCACCCCACACTACACTCCTTTTATAGGGTACCACAGTTGTGACATTTCCTGTGGCAGAGCAGGAAGGGGTGGATCAATGGGGCCTCCACAAGATGATCTAATTTACAGGGGCACTAGTAATTTAACTTGTTATAACAAGTTAAACAAAGCACAATTAAACCATTACTTGCATTTTTTTCCTTTTTTCTCCTTCTAATTACTCTGACTAGGTTACAAACCCAGCAACTTATTTGGAATGGATTTCATTAACTGCAGGTACTGTGGAACAATTTTCAGAAGGACAGTCTTACAGGATTTAGGACACTGTCCTACATGCTGGGCCTTTGGAGATCTTAGGGCTCAGCTCCGGGCAGCATGGGCAGAGATTGCACGCCTCAAATTTCATATTGAAGAGGAAATACATTATAAGAACCACCCGCCATTTCCCCAGCATCCAACAGAAAAACCTCGACCGCAGAGGGTAGTTGGTCCAGGAGGTTGGCAGGTGGTTAGGAGGAGCAAATCAGGTGCCCCATCACTCTCTGCTCTCCAACACATTACCTCCAAAAACCATATAAACACTACAAACAGGTATATGCCTCTATCTCTGAAATCAAATAAAGAGGCAGAAGACACTGCAGAGCAGGACACTGCGGCACAGGAGCTAGCACAAGACTCACCCAAATCAGGAACCAAAACAAAACAAGCACAAAGGAAATCCAAAAAACTTCTGATCATAGGAGACTCCATGATTCGAGGAGTTGATACCCATCTCCAGCCAGGGGTGATGGTCAGATGTCTTCCAGGTACATCAGCATGGAGAGACACTGACCGCATTGCTAAAATTGTTCACAAAGCAGGAGAAAACATTGATGTCCTAGTACACATAGGGACTACGATCTCGCGCCAGCCGGTCAGTTGTGGAGACCAAGGAACACCTGACTAGGCTGGGTGACAAACTATCATCTATTTCATCCAGCATCTCCTTCTCTGAGATCCTGCCAGTCTGGGAGAGGGAGCAGATGGACGGAAGGTCAGAGAAGGGGAGCTAGGGGAGCTAAACATGTGGCTCAAGGGCTGGTGCCAGGAAAAAGGACACAGATTTGTAGGGAACTGGCAACAGTTCTGGGAGGCGAAAGTTCTTTAAATTTGATGGACTGCATCTGACTAAAGAGGTCAGTGCATTGGGGCAGAAGTTTGACGTCTTTGCAGAATATTTAAACTAGCAAATGGGGAGAGGTGCAGCACCCCATATGTCGAATGGGAAGACACCCTCCCTCCTCAGCTGAGTGGTCAAACAGGAATTCAGCATGTTTGCTGTTCATTTGCATCACCAGAGAAAAAAAGGTTTGTCTCCCCATACAACGACAGGGTAATGCCAAACTTCACCCAACAACTAATACACCAAAATCTGGCCAATGGAAAATCATGTACACAAATGCTCACAGCCTGGGAAATAAGATCCCAGACGTGCAGGCAATAATGTCAGAGGCTAAACTGGACATAGTAGCAATTAGTCAGACGTGGTTTACCAGTAACCACACTTGGGAGACTTCAGTACCTGGCTATGTATTGTTCAGAAGAGACCGAGGTGGAAAAAGGGGGGGAGGAGTGGCCCTGTATGTTAATGAAAATATCAAAGCTACAGAAATTCAGAATACACATAAGGAGCCAGAAGAACTGTAGCGTCACCCTGGAAACAGGAAATGGGACAGCCATAAGAACTGGGGTTGTCTACAGGCCCCCAGACCAGGGGGAGGACATAGACACATTACTGTTAGAAGATATACAAAACATGACAGCTAAAGGGGAGGTTCTGATAATGGGAGACTTCAATATGCCGGATACAGATTGGTCAATACCAGCAGGAACATCTGCCAGAACTAGACACATAGTGGATTCCCTGCAGGGGGAGGGCCTCAAACAACTGGTACAGCAACCCACAAGAGACAGGGCTATCCTAGATCTAGTACTGACTAAGAAAGAAGGGATCACAGATCTCAGGTAGAAGGTCACCTGGGGCCAGTGACCATCACATGGTATGGTTCAATTTGGCTACTACATCTAAATCATCCCATTCCAAGGCAAAAATATGGGACTTCAGAGGAGCTGACTTTGATAAGATGGCCAACAGAGTTAAGCTAGCCCTGGCAAAAAGAAACACAGGTGAGGGGTACAGGCAAAGTGGGCAAGCATTAAGGATGCAATACTGAAGCAACATCCCATTGTGTTAGACAAAAAGGAAGTGCAAAGAAGAAGGAAACCACTTTGGTTCTCAAATACAGTAGCAGAAAGGTCAGAGCAAAGGCTGGCCTTCAGGAAATATAAAGGGAACACAGCGGATGAAGATAGGAGGCATACCAAACTGCCCTAAGGGAAGCAGGTAAGGCAGTAAGGCAGGCAAAGTCCCAAACTGAGGAAACACTAGCACGAACAGTAAAGAAGGTGACAAGACTTTCTATAGATACGTTAGTGAAAGGAGAAAGTCCAGAGGGGTATTGCTAAGCTTAAAGAAAAGGGAGCATGTGAGGAGGAGGACCCTGTAAAGGCATCTATCCTAAATAGATACTTTTGCTCAGTATTTACTGAAGAGAAGGTAGGGCAGGGCCCACAGCTCAGCATCATGGATACAGGGGAGGGAGGTGAGCACTACCCCTTCACAAAAGAAAGGGTCCTACAAGAGCTTGCTAAGCTCAGGGTGGATAAGGCAATGGGACCTGATGGCATACATCCCAGGGTACTTAAGGAGCTAAAGGAGGAACTAGCAGAGCCATTAGCAGAATTGTTTAGTGAGTCTCTAAGCACAGGAGAGGTCCCAGAAGACTGGAGAAGGGCTCATGTGATCCCGCTCCACAAGAGTGGTAGCAGGGAGGAGGCGGGGAACTACAGACCGGTCAGTCTTACCTCAGTAGTGAGTAAGATTATGGAGGCACTCCTTAAGGAAAGGATAATGCAACACCTGGAATCCATAGGGGCACAGGATCCAAGACAGCATGGGTTTACAAAAGGAAGGTCCTGTCAAACTACTCTCATAGATTTCTTTGACTGGGTAACCAGAGTGGTGGACCAAGGGGGAGCAGTTGATGTCGCCTACCTTGACTTCAGCAAAGCTTTTGACACTGTTCCACATAGAAGATTGATAAATAAGCTGGGTAGGCTCGGGTGGGTCAGAAGTTGGTCAACTGGGTGGCAAACTGGTTGACGGCAGAAAACAGAGAGTGGTGGTAAATGGTATACAGTCAGAAGAGATGCAAGTCACAAGTGGGTACCTCAGGGATCAGTCCTGGGGCCAGTCCTCTTCAACATCTTCATTAGTGACCTTGCAGATGGACTAGAGGGTAAGGCTTGTCTGTTTGCAGATGACACCAAGATCTGCAACAGAGTAGATGATCCAGATGGGGTGGACAGAATGAGAAGAGATCTGGATAAACTAGCAGAATGGTCAGAAGAGTGGCAACTGGGATTTAATGCAAAGAAGTGCAAAATCATGCACATAGGGAAGAGAAACCCTGAAGCCACCTATAGGCTGGGAGGGGAGTTGCTAGCAGTCACAAAGGAAGAAAGAGACTTGGGCATCATCATCACTGATGACCTAAAATCATCCAAGCACACCTCTAAAGCAGTAGGTAAGGCTAGGAGGGTGTTAGGGTGTATTAGTAGGGGTATCACAAGTCGTAAGAGGGAGGTAATAATCCCTCTGTACAAGACACTGGTTAGGCCCCATCTGGAGTACTGCGTGCAGTATTGGAGGCCACACCTTCACAAGGACATTAACCAAATTGAGGCAGTCCAGAGAAGGGCTACCAAAATGGTGCAGGGACTACATCAGAAGACATATGAGAACAGATTAACGGAGCTCAATATGTATACCCTTGAGCAAAGGAGGGAGAGACATGATACGATCGAGGCATTCAAACACCTTAAGGGCATAAACAAGGTGAAAGAGTCTAACATGTTTAAATATAAGAAAAATAGCAGGACAAGAGGACACAGCATGAGATTAGAGGGAGGCTGATTAAGGGGGAATGTGAGGAAATTCTTTTTCACAGAAAGGGTGGTGGATGCATGGAATGGCTTACCACAAGAAGTGGTGGCTGTGAATACAGTGCAGGGCTTCAAACAGGCATGGGATAGGCATAAGGGAGCAATACAAATGACTATGAATAGATAGGCCACTGACAGAGCAAAGGCCGATGGCACATTTATAAGGTAGAAAAAGAAATGGGCAGACTGGATGGGCCTTGCGGTCCTTATCTGCCATCAACTTCTGTGTTTCTATGTTACTTCTACCATGAATCTTCTAAAATTAAACTGTTGTTAATTCTCTGACCTCTCTGTTTTCTACCCCTAATTATCACATTCTGGTGAGCCTTTCAGTTCATATTCTGTAACCATTGTTTTTTGAAGATATTTTACTATAGTCTGCTGTTGTTGTTCACTCCCTGTCTTCCTGTTTCCTAAGCAATGTGGCTTTTCCACCTGTTCCTTGGTATACATCTTAGCTGAAAAATGTCTTGTTGTAGTGTCCAGGTTTATACTCAGTTTTTTAATCTCTTTCTGGATTTCCAATATATTTTCCCGGACCTTAAACATTTTCAGGATCAGGCATACAGATCCCTTATCTGGCAATGCTCTATAGGTTGATATGAGAGCCTCCCAAGAAATGTTGCTTTTTAACTGGGTTTTAATAATACTGTACATTGCTATTTTTAGTGAAAAATGTGTTTCTCTCCTTGACTTGGGAATACCTTTGAAATAAACAGTGGACAATGTCTCTCCTTGATTCCATTTAATTTTCCCTCTTCCAGTTTCTACCTCATTTTTTCCCTTTTGTCTACCTCGCATCTCCTCCCCAGCACTAAATTTTGTAGTCTGTATGCCCTTGTCCTTTACTTTATTCTGTCTATTTATCCTCTTTTCTTCCTTTGTTTTAGACACCTTTTCCTCATGGTTCCTTTTATCTTTAAGTTCCTAAATTTCCTTATACTCTTTTTCTGAAATTTCAACAGTAATTTCTTTAAGCTTTTTCCTTTTCTTTTTCTCTTGATTTCCTATTAACAAGTTAACTGCAGCTTTAAGTTCCTCCAGCTGTTTTTCTGTTCTTCAAACTCTTTCATTATAGATCCCATTGCCAGATTCTTACATACCAATACTGTTTTTATTTCAGAGAGTTGTTGACTAATTAATATATTTGCCAGAACATTATGGTCTTCTAATGGATCAGAGTTCTGCTAGTTTGCAATGAATTTTCATCATGGATTTGAATGCTCACTGGTATTTTACTATGTTCACCCATTGTCACATTTTCCCTTCTATTCATGAATAGGTTAATAAAATTCTCAAAATCAGCAAGATAATTTTCTTTCTTATCAATATTTCCCTGTATAGCTGTAGTTTCCCCCTGAATATGTGAGTGTGTCTCTCTCCAGCCTAGAGCATTCGTTTCTCGTGGATTGATTTTGAGTTTCTAGAACTTTAATTGATTTTAGGATATAATCCCCTGTATGACTACCATCAACCCTAGATAGGACCTTAGATGTATTTTGTCTAGGAGAAGAGGCTTTAGGAGTTACAGTACATCAGCCTTATTTACTTTATCCATATAGTAATTTCTTTTCTTACTATGATTCTTGTTTTTTTTTTATAATCTGGCTAAATCAGCCTGTCATTCCTTAATTTTATTGCATCTGTTGAGGAAGCTACCTCCATAACTTCTCTAACATTCATTAGTAACACTGAATAACACTTAAAAATAACATGGAAAAGTAAAATGAATGATAGCTTAATGCACTTGTAGTTGAGTCAAGTCCAATGTTTTCTATAGGTGGAAATGTCTTGAAATTCTTGGTGATAGTTGACTGTAGAGTTATAAACTTACCAGCTGGTAATAAAACACCTCAAGGAGGATATCTTCTCAGTGAAAAAAGTTTATATTTCTGAGATATTTCTGAGGTAGCTTTCTGCATAAATTCTTACCTCACCTTTAAAGTCCTTCTAAATATGAAATGTTCTCTTTCAATGGATAAATGGTCTAAATGTCCCAGACCAGATTCCTGCTTATATCCCAGCTAGAAAATGAAATAATACAAGTGCACTCTGGATAAAGCAAGCGGTGTCTGAACAAGGCCGCCAGCCTCATGAAACAAATGAAATTGTCCAAATCAGCACTCGTGGAATCCAAACTGAATGAAAAAAGGTTTTAACTTTTATTGTGGCTGTCTGCCCAACAGCAACCTTCTCCTAGCACTTCGACCCTAACACAGGGTCTTCCTCAGGGGTAGGTCTAAGGAGTAGCAGAGCAATCACCCTTTTATCCAAAATGAATTAAAGAGATATTCACCAATTAAATTGACAGTGCAAAGAAAAACAAGATAAATTGTAACATATATTTTTAAGGCATATGTTTTTAAGGCTTTGTTAGTTAATTTTCCAGTGCAGTATATATTTAAACTTATTAAATAATTTTTTTAGAAACAACAAGCTTATTTGGTTGCCATTATGAAAAAATATTGTTGCATATTAAACTGTACTTTACTTCCTGTTACAGTTAAAAATTATATAATGTATATATACATACATGAGAGCAGTGCAAACATCTAATATTTTATTTCCCAATATCATTTTCATGCCACAGAATGAAAGACAGATAGACAAGAATAAGTAAAAGAGAATAAGAATAAGGTTGTATTTTTAAGGTTTTTAAAATGTTATACTTAACAAAAGTTGGGGGTTGTGATCCGGTGATTCAGAGATTACCATAGCTCAGCCATGATCTCATTTTTTATAGATTTTTAGAATAATTTATTAAAGATTCCTTTCCCTTATATTTAAGAGATCCATATGAGAGGTCCAAGGCAAAGCAAAGGGTGCATCTCAAATAAGTTGAATATCTAAATTAATTGGAAATTGAAAGAAAAGAGGTCCTTGGAAAAAAGCAGTTATATGTACTACATATAGGATCCAGCTATGATGGTATGCCTCCAGCTTTTAATTAATTGGAACTTTACACTAAACTGCAGTGAGCTTGACAAACGTGCAGTTCTTAAGTGTTTAACAGAAAATAATGATGAATTTTTAGAACAGGTAATTACCTGTACAAACAAGGAAAATTAGTAAATGAGTAATAAAATAATAGAATGAAAAAAGAAGGAAGGACAGAAAGAAATCTTTGTTCTCACATTTGTTTCACAGGTAACAAATAAAACCCACTTCATCATTTAGACCATCTGGTATGACTGTACCCAAATTAATAATCCATTTGGTCTCTTTTTGAGACAAGATTTTTGCCCTATTGTCTCCTCTAGGATTTCTGGATGCATGTTCCAAAATAAAAAAATTAAGGGTTTCTGGTTTTCCATGATGAAAAAGGCTAAACTGTTCCTCAATTGCATTATAAAAATGTCCATTTGTAATGGCTCTGACGTGTTCCTGTATGCATTCTTTCATAGGCCTAGTAGGTTTTCCAGTGTAGTAGTAGTAGCAGGAGCACCAGCGCACATAGACTACAAAAGGGGTGGTACAAGAAATAAATTCAGAGATATAAAAGATTTTACCATCCTTCCTAAAAACATCACCTTTGTTTACATATTTGCAGACATTACGTTGGCCACATTTAAATAAAGCCTTAGGTCTTGTGTTGAGTCAACTATTACCTGACTGTTTTTGTGTGGAGGGGGAAATGGTTTTGTATTAAATTGTCCACTATGTTTTCCCCTTAGAGAAAGTGACTCTTGGCTTGTCTGCTATGTGTGTGTTTAAGGTTTTGTCTGACAACAAAACAGGCCAGAATTTATACACCAGATTCCCAGCCTTTCCAGCTAGTGGATTGTATTCAGTTACAAAAGTTACAATCACTTTTTCCTTTTTGCTTTGAGTTGTCTCTGCTTCCTTTGTTTTTGTCTTGTTTTGTTTGTGTATCATTAAATCAGATCTATTCATATTTTTGACTTTATCTAAAACTTCATTAAAAATATTTTCTGTATAACCTCTCTGGTATAGTCTGGATCTGAGTTCCTCTACTTGTTCAGAAAAGTCCTGTTCTAATGTACAATTTCTTCTTAATCTTATGAGTTCACCATATGGTATGGAGTTGATAATTTTTTAGGATGTGCACTCTTGGCATTCAAAATTGTATTGCCAGCTGTATTTTTTCTAAATCCTGAAGTCTATATTAGTTCTCCATGTTGTCCCCTTTACTTTAAATCCAGGAATGTGATCTCTTTTCTGTCTGTTTCATAAGTAAAGTTAAGATCCAAATTATTGGGGCATATAGCTAGCTGGCAAGCATGGAGGATGCTTGATAAGACAGCTCCCTGGGTGGCGGCGCTTAAAGTTAATGTTGCAGATTAAAAAGTAAATCTGGGCTGGCCAACTGGTGATATTTGGGTCCTTTAGGCAGATGGCTTCAATAAAATCCAAAACTCGACAAGCCAAACTACAAATTGGAGCTAAAACATTGAACATTAGAGCTGAACCGAGTATCCATGGATCTGGGCCTTCCTCTCCGCATGCTGGCACTGAAAGTGCGCAGTTCGATTGCAGTGCTATGGAGCTTACCAAATCTCTGGCAGCGGTGACTGAAACACTTGCACAGATGCAGAGGGATATTAAAGCAGAATTTCACAACTTGAACACACAATTTACAGATCTACAGACTGTGGTTACCACCCTAACTGAGACTACGGTCACTCATACATCACTGATATGTGAACTAGAAAGAAGAGTCAGTGATTTGGAGGATACCTATGCTGGAGACTCAGCTGAACAGAATGGCTTGATAACTACCATCATGGAGTTAAGGGAAATATTGGATGACCAGGAGAATCGCTATCGATGATCAAATATATGTATCATCAGCTTGCCAGAGGGGATGGAAGGCTGAAACCCTAATGTGGGCCTGCATGCATGGTTAACAAAACAGCTAGAATTACCGCAGGAAGCTGGGGAATATGAAACTGAACATGCTCATTGGGTGGGCCCTCCTCCAAAACTTGGAGATCATCCTCGACATTGCCTCATTAAATCAGTACGCTCCTCAGGATCCCCCAATTCTCGACCGCCCACTCTTTCACATCCGACTGGTAAAGGTAAAAGAGGTCCTGGCCATCCTAAAAACCTTGAAAACAAGAGGTTCAGGAGGCCCAGATGGAATCAATGCTAGATTGCTCAAAGACGATGCCCCGACACTTGCGTGCCCACTCACATGGCTGATTAACAGGTCCTTACTTGAAGGATCTGTCCCAGAGCTGTGGAAGCAGGCACATGTGGTCCCAATTCACAAGGGCGGGCCCATGGAAGCAATTGAGAACTACAGGCCTATCTCCCTGCTGTGTACCCTTGCAAAAATACAGGAGAAACTCATCTATGTCCAACTTAAGGAATACCTGGAGACACACATGCTGTTGTCCCCATCTCAACATGGATTTAGGGCCAAACATGGGACTGATACTGCCTTAACTAAACTCTCTACAGATATACTTAGAGAACTTGATTCTGGATCCAACACAAGTGCGGTTTTCATAGACCTTTCCAAGGCCTTTGACCGGGTGGATCACAGACTACTACTCAATAAACTCCTCCACTTAGGCCTCGACACTCATGCCCTCAAATGGGTGGAAAGCTACCTCTATGGTCGAACACAGAAGGTTAGGTGGCAGGATAAATTTTCCAAACCACAGTTCCTAAAGGAGGGAGTACTCCAAGGGTCGATACTTGGGCCCCTATTGTTCTCTCTGTTTGTTAATGATCTGCACAACCACTGTGGGAGCAGCAGTGTTATCCAATATGCCGATGATACTGTCATCTATAAAACCTCAGACAACTTGGATGATCTAGGCACATCCCTTCAAAAGGACATCCGCATCATGGAGGAATGGCTCATCAAGAACAAAATGGTCCTTAATACCAATAAAACTAAAGTCATCTTGTTTGGACCTAGAGCCCTTGGACAAGACAGATCACAACTACTCCAACTTACGTCCCTGGAGGGCAACAAACTGGAAGTAGTCTCCTCGACAAAATACCTTGGCCTTACCCTCAACCAAGGCCTCACTTTCAAAGAACATGTTGACCAGGTCACAAAAGTAATCCATACTAAACTTGGATTACTTTATCGGCTCAAGGAACAGCTGACCCCTGAAGCTAGGACTGCTATTGCTTCTAGTGTCCTACTCCCATCACTAATATATGCTGCCCTGGTCCTTCAGGGTATCACAAAGCTGGAGTATGGTAAACTTCAGACTTTATACCACAAGGTGGTTCACTTTGCCTCCGTATCCCACTATAGGAGCCATCACTGCAAGGTGTTAGGAAGGCTCAACTGGCCATCTTTTGAAGCTCGCCTCAGGTACCCTGCACTCTGCCTGGCTAAGAAGTTAATTAGCCCTGCCCCTCCCCCGAGTCTCTATGGACTCCTAACAGAGAAGAGAAACCTGCACAACCTCAGGTCCTCAGGCCTAAAGCTATTAGAGGTCCCTAAGGACTAATGCCAGCCATAAATTCTTCACACATGCTGCCCCTTCCTTGTGGAACAACCTTCCTTTGGAGGTGCATGAAACCTCATCGTTATCGTGTTTCTGCACAAGACTTAAGACCCATCTGCTGACAATGAGCAAATGCCAATGCTACAGCACCTGACACCTCAACCATTACCCTGGGACAGCACACTTACCTTACTAAAATCTCCAACCCCTGAACAGGTAGCACTAACTCCTTCCTCCCCTGCACTGTGCCTATCCTATGGCTTTTACAAAAAGTTACCTAAGGAATCTCTAGTACTGTCTCTCTCCTTTGCATGACTGACGCATAACCAAATGTATAACTTTTTTTCAAACTATAGATATTAAACCCGTTGAAAAGTCGGTGATGTTCAGCTACCGAATACTGTATACCCATGAACTATATATGTTCCTCATTGAAAAGTCTGTGATGTGCAACTACCGAATACTGTATACCCATGACCTACATATGTTCCTCTGACTGTTCGTTGTATGTACTGTATTCCTGACTGTTCATTTTATGTACTGTATTCCCGGGTCACCACTGAAAAAGGGACCTTCGGGGCCCAGTGGGCCTACCCGGTCATCAAAATTCAATAAATAAATAAATAAATAATAAAATAAATAAATACCTAAGGTTTAGGGATAAGGACACTGTACTACGGAAGACCAGGGAGAAGGGCCCCTTGAAAATGGACAATTCCTCAGTTTATGTGTATCAAGATTAGAGTTGAGAGCTGCAAAATGAAGACAAACATTTAATCCAGTGAAGAATCAACTGTACAGAATGGGTTGGAAATTCTCTCTGGCATACCCTGCTCAGTTACGGGTGGACAGGCCTGGACAGAATCCACGTTTTTTCTCATGTCACCAACTCGCAGAAAAATTGCTAGAGGAAGAGGAGACCAGGAGAGAAAGAGAAGACCAAAACCAATGAGCTAAGTAGTTCTGAATTTCATAAATATGTCAGGTCTGTGGTGTTGCTGCTTACAGCAGCTCTGGCTTAGTGTGTGCATATCTCCCGGGGATCTTATTTCTCCTTTGGCCTAATACTTTAGGTTTTGTTTTGGTGGGTTGCATCCTTGGCTTTGGGAGGTAAAATCTAGGATGATGAAGCCTGCAGCATGGTAATCCTGACCAGGTCAGGGGACTCGGGTAACAACAGGGGGAAGGCCTACTACTATTTACATCTGCTTATCCAGTACAGGAATAATCGGGTACTCCAAGGGCAGTGAATTTGAATGCAGTACGTGGTGTCTTCATGAGTACTGAAATGTGGAACATTGGTGTGACAGAAACAAGGAATTGGTGTAGTGGATCATTAAGAACTATCTCGGCAATGCGTAATCCTAATGAGAAATTGGTAACCCAATTTAGGAGGCTTCAGTTATTTCTTGCACAGCTGCCTGGCCCGACCATGCCTGGGGGTACAGGTAACAGGGGGATTGAGTTGCTGGATGAGCGGAATTATGAATGTGGTCTTTCTTACTTCCTACCCTGGAGTAACACGCTAACTGGGGTCCAGAGGGACTAAGGGGAACTCAAACAGGATCATGCTTATAATTGAGCCATGAACTGCTATGCTCTCTCTGTAATCATTGGAGACAAATATTTGTTAGAGACCTTAGTCTGACATTTAAAGTTTCATAATAATGTTGGCCAATTTGTACAACAGTTTTGCTGCATATCTTGCTTAATTATTGGCAGTTGCCGTCACCCCTCCTTTTATAACATCTTTATGGCTAGCAGTAGGGGCAGGGTAGGATTAACCTACCTAATGTTTGTAATAGGAATGCTGGCGGGGTTTTCTTTTTTCCCGCATGGGGGAGGGCTTTAGTCCCACTTGGGCTGAAGCTGGGACTGTTTAGTACCACAGGGGTGGGAGGGGGGCTTGGGGAATGGGGAATGAGGATTAAACGGGGATGGAGCTGTCTGTCCTTTTTACTTGTGAGAGAAGGGGAGGAGGCAGGCTGTGGGCAACTAATAACGCTGCCAAGGATGCAAACTGATCTGCAGCCTTCTTTAAAGGCATTAATCATGGTTCAAGCTGATTGGTGTTTGTTGAGAGCTTTTAAGGTGGGATATAAGGGGTGGCTGTTGGGGGGGAGGGAGAGGATTGGAACATTTGGGGAAAGGAGTGTGGGGGCCTTCTGGATCCATGTCAGTATGTCACAATGTGTTAGATTGATGTTTAATGATGGGGGATGATTTTTGTTATATTTCATGGAATGTTAATGGTCTTAAATGTATTGTGAAGCGTAAGAGAGTCATGACATAAATTTGAAGGTGAAAAGGGCAATTGGTCTTATTGCAGGAGACCCACTTTTCAGTATCAGAAGCTCAGAAAATGGCCGAATTCATGGTGGGGGGGGTGCATGGGTTTCCTCGACTTTTTCTGCTAAAGCATGAGGGGCTTCTATATGGATACCAATGGGCTCCCCAAATCAGATCCGAGAACAAATAATAGACCCCATGGGCAGACATGTGCTGATAAAGGTAGAAATCCTGGATGGCAGTAAGCTGTTGGTAGGTTCTGTCTATGCCCCGAATGTGGATTACCCTGTTTTTTTTTCAAAAACTAGCCCTAGATATGTCAAAATGGGAGGGCCCCTGGATATTGGGGAGACTATAATTGAGCCCTTGATATGATACTGAATAGATCTAATACTGCCCTGGTTCTTAAGTCGCAAAATGCAAAAGCTTTAGAAATACTACAGAGTGACCACAACTTGTTAGACGCTTGGAGACACACGTACCCATCGGGTTGGGAATACAGTTTTTACTCCCTTTCACATCGGTCTTATGCCTGTTTTGATAGATTGTTAATCTTGAGTAATCTGATAATCGGGGTGGGGGATGTAGGGTATTCGTCTATTCTAATTTCTCATCATGCACTCCACTATGTGACACTTAAGGGCACAGGGCTTGATGTGGGAACCAGGTCCTGGAAATTAGATCCATTGCTGTTAAAAAATCAAGAGTTTGTGAAGTTTATGGAAGCTGCAATACAGGAATTTTTGACATTTATCCAGAAGGGGGGTACCTCACACTCCAAGCGCTGGGAGGCCTTGAAGGCATATATAAGAGGTCAGACAATTGCGTTTGCAGCACAAGTTAAATATGCTGCCACAAGGGAATTGGATCTCATCAGGGATAAAATTGAGAGGGGGAGAAGGCCCATATGCTTAACCCCAATGCTGCTCTGTATAATTCGATACAAAAGTTAAAATGGGAATTTAACTCCTTATTGGAGCGAAATATCTTTTTGTCGAATGCTGGGCAATACTTTGATGGGGATAGGGCTGGGAAATATTTGGCCTGGCAACTTAAAAGGAAAGAAGCAATCAAAACAATTACTCAAATCCAGAATGATCAGGGAGTTATGGTGAAAGGAGCTGCAGATATTGGTGATGCCTTTGGCAATTACTACAAAAAATGATATACTTCCGAATGTACCCCTAAACAAGAGGACTATGAACAATTTTTTGCAGGAGTCCCACTAGACAGGTTTAAGGAGAATGACATCATGCAGTTGGAAGCCCCTCTAACAGTACAAGAAATTAAGGATGCCCTTAGAGTGCTGAGGAGTGGTAAAGCACCCTGACCAGACAGTTTACCGATCGATTTTTATAAGATTTTTAAGGGGTGTATCGTAACACCGATGTTTGATGCCCTAGAGGAAGGTCTACAATGGGGAGAGCTGCTCCCCTCCACACGATCTGCCATAATAACTGTGCTGCCCAAAGCGGGCAAGGACCCTGCTCTGTGTTCTTCATATAGACACATTTCATTGCTTACAGCTGATTATAAAATTCTAGCTAAAGCTATGGCTTCTAGATTGGATGGGTGTGTCCCCTCAGTGATATACTCAGATCGGTCTGGGTTTGTTAAAGGCTGGATAGATAAACATAATATTCGACGTACACTGAATATTGTTTATAAATGGGCACACACTAAAAGATCTCATGGACCGGCTGTGGTAGCCCTTGATGCCAAGAAGGCTTTTGATCATGTGGAGTGGGGGTATCTATTTTACACCTTGGAACACTTTGGAATGGGACCAAATTTTAGATCATGGGTACAGACACTATATCACGGACCAACTGCTAAGGTAAATACAGGAGGAGTTTTATTCAATTCTTTTCAACTGAGTAGAGGTACAAGGCAAGGCTGTTCACTATCTCTTTTATTGTATGTCTTATCTCTGGAACCCCTAGGGGCAGCCCTGAGAGCTCACTCAGGTATTAGGGGAATGCGGGGAGGGGGGGAGAACATAAAATAGCAATGTATGCTGATGATCAGTTATTATTTCTACAGAACCCTGAAGAAGACTTACTGGCTTTACATGAAATTATGTGCCGCTTTGGAGCCATATCAGGTCATAGAGTTAACTGGACAAAAAGTGAACAAATGCCGATAGGCACCCAATATCGAGCACAATTAATTTCTCACTTAGGGGAGCTGCAAATGGTCTCAACTTTGAAATATTTGGGTGTAGAATTTTGGCTAATATAGGGAATTTGAATAAACTAAATGTAAAACCACTTCTAAACACTATAGCTGAAGACTGTATGAGATGGTTGGCACTACCCATCTCTTTGTTAGGCAGGGTTGGGGTTATTAAGATGTCAATTTTGCCTAGATTATTATACCTCTACCAATCTCTGCCTATTAAGATTCCTAAAATTAATTTCAAATGCTTAGACTCCATACTACATAAATTTATATGGAAACAGGGTTGGGCAAAAATCCAGAGGAACTTTGTTATACAAGAGGCCTAGTGAGGGAGGAGTAGGGCTTCCAAATTTTAGATTTTACTATTGGGCTGGTCAACTTGCGTATATTCCCACTGGTGATTTGTTCTCTGAATGCTCGTGGATTGGGTTGGAGGAGGATATGCTAAATGGTAATTTCAGGAACAACCTGCTGGCTGGGAGCATTGGAGGGATGGGAGAGGTAAGCCCTAGTAATCCCTTCACGGCCACTACTAAGGAGATACGGAAACTGGCTCATAGGAGAATAGGTTTCAAAGGGGGTAACTCGCCTAATATTAGTATACTCAGTTTCATGAGACAAGGGGATAGGTACTCTACTGAGATGTTGCAGAGCTTGTGGGTATGGCACAGGAAGGAGCTTGTAGCAATTACCCAATTGTATGATGGAGATGTACTAAAAAGTGTTACTCAGATATGCTCTCAGTGGAATATTCAGAAAGGCGATTTTTTTTAGATACCTATGGGTTAGACATAGGTGCGGAACCAAATTAACAACTGGGAATAAGTGAGTCGATCCGTCCCGCTTTGAAGAAGAAGTATTCAACCCGCAACCACCGGGCAAACCATTATCTATATACTATCAATTGCTAACTAGATCAGACCCCCATCAAACTATCTCTAGTGTGGAGAAATGAAGTGCAGATCTGTCCCTCCCTATAAATCTAAAAACATGGGCTTTAGCGTGCTCTTATTATATTAATTGCTCTAGCAGCAATAAACTGTGACAGATACAACTCTTTTTTTTTTTTTTACATAGTGCGTATGTAACCCCTATATGGCTGAACAAGATAGATGGGTCTAGGCCTCCCTTGTGCCCCAAATGCTTGGTAAATGAGGCTGATTTTCTTTACCTGGCACTCACTTGCCCAAGAGTGGCTCCTTTTTGGCACCAGGTCCATAACATTATGTCCCTAGTTTTGGGATACTCCCCTTCTAAGTCCCCACTGGAGCTAATGCTGGGAGCATACCCCACCCACCAAATCATAAAATAAATAACCCCCTCTGGTCCATGGCACTGATAAATGCCATAAGAACAATAGCTCAAACATGGATGTCAGACAGGGGTCCTTCAATTGCACAATGGGTACTAAATGTGGAATCTTGTATGTTATTGGAGAGAGCTCAATTGAGCGCAATGGGTAGGAAGGAGCACTTTGATAGCATTTGGGAACCTTGGACAACATCGGTGGAGGAGGGTATTGTTCCAGATTAACTAGTAAAGAAAAGGGTCAAGGAGTATGAATATGATATGGTGCTTGTTAAAGTAATATTGATGACAGCAATGGTCATGATGGGTAGGGGATGTGATAAATTACAATCAGGCCTCATCCCCCCGTGGGTTGGAGCTGAAGTTTAGCAAGTCAATGGCTCTAAATGCTTATCCATTGTTTCATTCATAAGATATGTGAGTTTTTATGTCCCAGCTAGATTGGCTTGACAATCACAGTTATCTGCTCACAGAATAAGGCAGCTACCATCCACATGAGAAGCATGATTAAGCTAAAGAGGACATATAAAAGGAAAACTATCAGTACTATAACCACATCATCAAGGTGTTGTACTAAAATTGCTATAAAACAAATTATTCACACTAAAAAAGAGGGAGATAAAAAGTTATCCACACTAAACTATAAATAGAATACATGTACAATAAGCTCTATTTAGCTAATAGTACTGAAACCACTGCTCAGACGGATATTGCTCCAAAAATCCACCTGTCCTCTAAGGACAGGAAAAGACCAAACGATGGCCTGTGGCTACGGTGCACCCTCTACATATAAGAAAAATGGGCTTCTTCCAGTTACAAGATGAAATGCAGTGACAGCTTCTGATCATAGCAGAAAAATGCTGTGGAAAGTTCAGAAACGCTCTGAAACAGCACCTCACAGGGAGAGAGCTAGAAGAGAATGACTCTTCCACAAACGAGTAACCAATGCTATACTTGATGTTCGAGAAATGACTGCTACACTTCCAGGATGCCAGCGCACGAGCAGTATATACCAGATCTGCGATACATGGTCACGTCATCTGTGTGGCACAAAATTCAAAATACAAAAAATGTAAAAATATAGGAATTATAAAAGATAAAAACTGGAAAAACAATGCTCCTAGTGTCATAAAAGCATGGATAAACAAGGTATTGAAGAGAGAGAGAGATAGGGGACAAACAATAGGAGGTGACTGAGTCGCTCAACAGAACAGAAAACGAAGCCCCAAAATCTGTTTTCTACATACTGACTTTCCTTCTCTCTCTAATTTCCTTCCCCGCATATTGTCCATAGTGTTCTGTTCCAGTCTATAGGGCGTTCTGTCTCAGCTGTCAGCGTTATTTCCCCGGTTCTCTTTCATCACTCCTGTTAGGTGCTTGTACCAGTCTCTGCATTCAGTTCTTCGCAGAACCACACGTGATTCTTCTCCTCCAAGCACAGCTCCTATGCCACAGGACTCCTGATACCTGAGGGTGAACAAACAAAACCAGAAACAGCAGCACCAAAAAAAACTGCAGCACAAGATAATCCAATAAGAACTCAGAACTTCAAGAATACAAAGCATACAAAGCACAGGCAATGTTGGCATGCCTGTTAAAAATCTTGAATATCACTTTTCTGAGTTCCTGCTAAGAAGCTCCAGTGCTCTCCAGCACTCAGTGTGCAGACACCTCTCTCACTGTCTCATACAGCCACTATGCCAAATGGCCAGCTCAGCAGGGCTTGACCAAACTACTCCCCAATTCTTCTAACGAGCGCAGCTCACTGCTACACTCGCTCTAACCTACTCCTTGGTATTGTGCACCACTCACTCTTACTATGAGCAGTTTTGAGTCGCTCTTATTGAGCCACTCAATAAAACACACTCATATCACGCATGTCCCCTCATTCTTGAGCACCTTTTCTTCTGAAAAATACTTCCCTCATGTACCTTATTTACCCCTGTGAGGTCCATCGAGTGATCCATGTTTTCTCTCCCCAAATATAGAAGTCCTTGAGACAATAATGGGGTACTTCTGTTTCAGTTGTGGGATTCTAACAGGACCCTATATTTGAAACATCTCTCCGTGAAGCAGGCTATTTTTCTCTGTTTGGTGTCCATTAAGAGGGTGTTGGATGTACGTGCACTGGCAGTGTCTCAAATGGTCCACAGTCTGGACAGGGTTAATTTTTCCATTGTCAAACGAACCGAGACTGCAACCCCAGGATGTCTTACTTTTTCGAGCAAGAACCCAGGTTGTGTGTTGTGGATTGTTTAACTGTATACTTCCTAAGGGCGCAGCCCCTCAGACAACACAAGCAATTGTCGATTTCTCTGATGAAACCTCATAGGCTGATACTGGCAGCTACTGCTGTCAGGTGAATCCACTGGACTGTGCAAAAAGCCAGGATTGGCATCTCTCAGTTTGGAGCCCACTCAGGAAAGCTGCAGATAATCAGGCTTTCCAGTTGGGCATCCATTTAGAAGACATTCTAAAGACAGTGGACTGGTACAAGGACATAGTCTCTTTGAGGTTCTATAATACACTGGTGGTTGATAGTATGGCTAATCTAGCTAATCTTATGTTGACTAGGGCTTTGAACACACCTGTAAGCCAAGCCTATGTGTGTTGATGTAAAACTGTAATTTTTCTGGAGTGTGGCTCTGCAGAAAGTTATGGTTTTATGAAACACACAGAGGTGCAGGGTTACAATGTCTTCTCACCTGTCCTGTGTTTGCTCTGTTGCATGTTTCTTCGAGAAGAGAGACTCTGTCACTAGCATTTTGTTTAAAGGGGAACAGTCAGCACCAAGGCTAACTTTTCCTGACCTTTGAACTGCACAACATGAAAAACAATCCTACTGAAACCCAATTACAGTCAAGGGCAACCATATGCTGTACTACAGTAAAGAGTAAGAACACCAAAATGTTTTTCATTCAACAAGTGCACACTGGAACCAGCCTCACACTTCAGTGTGAGGCCCTTTGTGCCGACTGTTCCACTTTAAATTCATTGACATCTCTAGCTAAATCCATCTGCGCAGTTCAAAAACATCTCAAGTGTATGCTTTTATTTTAAACATCTTCCCCGGTTGTATATCAGTTGCACATCAGTTTTGACTTTATATTCCTTATGAGTAGCCTTCAGTGCAGCCATACTTGCTTTTTGGGGCTTTTTTAAACATTTCCCATGTGTTATGGGCTCATGTAAGCTCCATTTTTCTATAAGACATTCAATTAGGCCTAGCTGGAGATGTTTGTGAATTTAAACAAAATGCTAAGGATACTATAAATGTTTAGAAAGAAAGAGAAGATTTGTTAAAGCAATAACTTTTTTAAGCATCACATAGCACTACTAGCACAAGGGGCTAGGTCATTGAATGTTCTGGGTATGCATACCTACTTGATTTAACATCCCCATGTGAAATCTTGTCTAGCCATTTATTTCTTTATTACTTTTATTTTTAAAGGAGAGTTAACAGTTTAATTACTCTCCTGTTTCAGAACCTGATTACCCGGAGGAAACTACTTTAACAAGTAGTGGAATATAGGTGTTACACAGGTCTGGCGTCATATGTGATTTTGATAAATTAAAAGAATATTGAAATGATTATTGGCATAGTCGGTCCTTGTAGCCAGCTGTTCTGGGGATACTGGATTGAGTGTTTTGTTGGACTTGGATTCTTTGCCCTTCTCTGTTTTATATGCCAGAGGGCCAGGAGGGATTTGTTGTAAAGCAACCAGATTCCACCACAGGGGCAGGTAATCCAGTCTACATTCTCGCCACCCTCTCCATGAAAAAATGCTTTCTCAGATCCAGCCTAAGTCGAGCTGTCTCAATTTTGTATGCATGCTCCTGGTGCATCCCTCTTCAGTCTGAAACCAGAACTCACTACTATCCAAGTCACCCTGCCCTTGTATAACCTTATACACTGTTACCACATCTCCTCTCAATCTTCTACAATCCAGACTACATAAACAAACTATCCAATCTGTTTTACTACACTAGCTCTTTCCATTCATACCTGCAGTCATTCTCATTGCTCTCCTCTGCACCCTCTCCAAAACCTCCACATCCCACTGCAGATATGGAGAGTAAACCAGGACACAATATTTCAGATGCAGTCTAACATATTGTGATGGACCCACAACGCTGTTTGCCCAGGCCACTCACATGGCGCTGCCATCACCTTTGATAAACTAAGAATGTCCAATAGGAATGGATATTAGGGTGAGTGTTGGAGGCCCTCTAATTAGCTGAGCCACAGGGGTCTTGGCTCATTGTGAGCTTGGTAAATAAACCACTCAGTAATGTACTGCACACAGTAATTAACATGCAGATAACAATGGGATTATTTATTTATTTATTGTAAAACTCGTTAACAACCTTTGAGCACAAAGTGCTTGTTTGCAAAGGTTCCACGTCATTTATAGACAGTACAGGTGACAATACAGTTTTAGTTGGCTCAGGCAGAGCCTTGTCACAGGTACTACAAGTTATGGGCATTACATGTTGGTAAACAGGATATTAGCGCATTAGTAAAGGTTCAGGTAATAGCATAGTACAGAGCATTCGCAAATAGTGTAAACAACTAGTCAGAAGGATAGGTAGCAGAAATATGGGACAGTAATATACATGAGGATAGATATAATTGCATAGAGACCCAGTGTGGACTTGGTTGGTTGGTAGCAGGCAGAAGTTAAGTTTGTTTGAGCAACCTTAGGTTGTGC
Organism: Neoceratodus forsteri; assembly: GCA_016271365.2. Taxonomy (NCBI): domain Eukaryota; kingdom Metazoa; phylum Chordata; order Ceratodontiformes; family Ceratodontidae; genus Neoceratodus; species Neoceratodus forsteri. Next base: position 763,455,920 of record CM057453.1, read on the forward strand.
ACTCTAGCATGAGTGACTGCAGTAACAGGGTACACAAGTAGGGGTGGAGAGCGTTAGTACATGAGCAATGAGGAGGTGGAGGAGAAATTGTTATTCAGGTCGGGTCAAAGCAGCAACAGCCTGAGTTCAGGGCAATATTAGACCGGAGAGCCTGTTTAAATTGTGAGATCTTGGGGAGGCTGACAATGCTAGTAGGGAGTTCATTGAACCACATGGATGCCCAGTTAGTGAAGGAGTGCTGTCTCAGGCTATTCTTCACCGGGGGATAGCTAGGGCCTGTTGGGTCATGCCCAACTTGGTGTTTAGGTTGTGGATGGGCCTGCGGATGGAGCTAATGGTGGGTGGTGTAAGGCCTAGGAGTGCTTTCTTATCCAATAAGGTTGTTTAATATTGGAGCTGAGCAAATAAGGGGAGTCAGTTAGTAAGGGCATATAAATTGCAGGTGGGTGTGTGTGTATTTGTACGAGCCAGATACAAAATGTCAGGCTTTACTGAGCAACATCCTGACTCTATTTAAAACCATATCAGTGGATGACCCATAAATTGGAAGCCTGTAGTCAATGAGTGAGAGCACAGAGCTGGAGATAGCCAGGTGTTTAGCTTCCATGGTTAGATTCAGCCTTTGTCTAAAGAGTGCACCCAGTTTCCTATTTCCAATCCCTACAATGATATCAACATGTTCGGTGAAGGATAGGGTGTCATCTAGGATAATACCTACTGTAGGTATGTAAAGGATTTTACTTGCTCCAGGGTGGTGCCTGGTGCGCTGTGTATGATGAGGCGAGGTAACTTATTCTTAAGGTGTACTCCTGAGAAGAGCATTGTTTTGTTTTTTTTATAGTTGAGAGCAAGTTTATTGAGCTTAAACCATAATTATAGGGCCTCAAAGTTGTGTTGGAGTTTATGAGTGAGGCTGTTGTACAGAGCACTGCTGCTGTAGATCGCAGCACCATCTGCATATATATATATTTTTTTAATTTAAACATTTGTTAGCCAGGAAAGGCACACTGAGCTGAGGCTCATTTCCAGGTGCGATCCGGGGGCAGGGAACATCAGAAATTACACACAGAATATGATAATAATGCATAGTACAAAAATATGAATAGAAAATACATAGTAGGCAATTGGTGATATCAGGGCAATAGTACAATAGGTAATCAAGAATATCCTTAAGATTTTATAAAGAAAACACTGGCATACAAAGCTATGTATGGAGGTATATACAGGAGTATTACAGGTAGGTAAATAGGTGAACACTTGAGATTAGCAGAACACACTGATTATGCAAAAATGTATTGGAAAAGAGCATGAAAGATTTAGGACTGAATGCAGTAATAACAGTAGGTAGGTAGTAACTGAGGTGGAGAGGCGAGAGATGTGTTGCTTGTTGTTATGGGGCAGCAGCAGGTGGGGGGAGGCATGCGGCATAGTTGGGATTTGATAGAGTCATGTGAGAGTGAGTTATGCAGGAAAGGAGACTGAGTGTTCCAGAGGGTAATATTACAATATCCCAAGCACATTAGCCCGACACCATGTAGCCCGGTGCCACATTCCCAAAACCCAAAATCCCAACAGTGGAATTCCCCCTCCCCCCCAGAGTTTGTACTATATTTATGGGGGGTGCAAGGGACAAAGTCCCCAAAACATGGGGAACAGGCAAAATTCCACTGTCGGGATTTTGGGTTTTGGGAATGTGGCATCGGGCTACAGTGTGTTGGGCGAACAAGTTTCAGGATCTCTTAGTAGATCCTTCCAGAGAGAAGGAGCCTATAGGCAAAAGCAGATTTGCCAGCTGTTGAGGATGGTTTAGGGAGTGAGAAAGAGCAGAACTCCCTAGAGCGCAGGGTGTAGCGTGAGGAGAGTGCAAATGTTAGCTGCTCAGACAGGTATGTGGGGAGCAAGTTATACCAGTATTTGGAAATAAGGGAGATAGAGTGTATGAGATGTTGGTGAGACAGCAGTGAGTTATCAAGGGTAGAGAGAAGAGAGCAATGGTGGGTTCTGAGGGGAGAGCTGGAGGCAAAGCGGCAAAAAGCATAAAAAAGAGGGAGTCGAGCCTAGTATGTGAGGAGGCAGGCGCGTGCAGTATATTAAGTCTGAATAATCAAAAATGGGGTAAAGTACAGAACAGGTACCTCAGCTCTTCTGGACTGGGTTCCTACAAACCACCCTGAACACATTACTAATATAGTAGTTCTCCCCTACTGTATAAGTGACCACTCACCAGTCCTACTCTTACGGTCCAACAAATTTATTAAGACCCCCCCCCCTTAAAATCATCAACAGTAGAAAACTACTGCCTGGCCACCTGTGGCCACTAAAAACATGCTTACAAGATCACAACTGGTCACCTATTGATGCAGCCCCAGACATGGACACTGCACTTGATTACTTTATCCAAAGCTTCAACACAGCCTGTGATGCACGTGCACCCTTCATGAAACACAAGATTAAAGGTGTTAACAACCCTTCGATCAACCTTGGTCTCCTTGAGCAAATTAGGGTCTGGGGTCACCTCTGGCAATGTGCTTAGCTGCCCAGAAACAGGGCAGACACTCAAGTCTTCAACGCTGCAAGAAATGCCTGCACCCACACAATACGAAATGAAAAGGTCAACTACTACAAAAGAGTGCTAACAAATTCTTGGAAAGATGGAAATAAGTTTTGAGCCAACCTAACGGAACTAACTGGAAAAAAAAGCAAAAGTCCCACCTGCTATGGTCCACCTAAATGGCCACATCATCACAGATCAAGTCACCGTGGCAAATGCCTTTAATGCAGCATTTACTAACCGTAGCCATGTTTTACCGCCAACTTTCTTTGATCCCCCTCAGGTTACCATTAACTCAGTCAAAGTCAGAAATTTGGAGGGAAATCCGCTGTTCTACTTTAAAGCTATCTCCAAGGATATCACAAAAAAGTACCTCCTTCGAGTACTTGGAAAGTCTAGATCAAGCAGCAACTCCCTCGACCTGAAACTCCTCGCTCTTACCATCGATGAAGTCCTGGCCCCCTCACCAAAATCCTTAATAAATCTCTCATGCTCTCATAGTTCCCCCCAAAATGGAAATCAGTGATGGTGGCACCTATCCACAAAAGTGGCGATAAACCTGTTACAAGCAACTATAAACCAATCTCCATTCTCCCCCCTCTCTCAAAAGCGCTGGAAAGAATAGATGCCGACCAACTGATAGAATGCCTTACTAAGTATAACCTGCTATGTCAAGAACAACACAGATTTCACAAGGGCCACAGCATGACCACAGCACTCCTAGAGCTTACCCCCTACATCCACAATGCCCTGGACCAAGGGGATCTCATTGGCGCCACCTACATCGACCTAACTAAGGCGTTTGACACCATCAATCATTCACTACTCCTTCAACAACTATCTCTAATAGGTCTATCTCCAGACACAACTCTTTGGTTTCAAAGCTACCTCAGTGACCGATCACAGCAGTTAAAAATTGGTGAATCCTTCTCAACATCCCTCTTGGGCCGATCAGGAGTCCCACAAGGATCCATCCTGGGTCCTATGCTTTTTCAGCATTTTCCTAAGCAGCCTCCCTTCATCTTACTCAAAAAAAAATCCTACTCTATGATGACGATGCTGTCATCATCACCTCCCAATCTGACTCCTCCTTTCTTCAATTGCTACTACAAGAAAGCTTCACTGATGTACAGGCATGGTTTAAATCCCACAAACTTATTCTTAACTACAGCAAAACCAAATCAATGCTGTTCCATGGTACCAACAGCAAACATAAAAACAGAGACCTCTCTATCTCAAACAGCAAAGGGGCCACCGTTGAACAAGTATATCTATTTAAATATCTTGGGGTCATTCATGACCCAACACTTGGATACTCTGAACATATTAACTACATAGCAAAAACTGTGAATACCCTCATAGGCCTGCTCTATAGACATAAAAACTGCCTCACAGATGAAGCCCTAAACACTGCCATTCACAGTTCAGTAATCTCTATAATAGACTATGGGCTTGTGATCTACAGGTCTGCCACTGACACAGCTCTCCAACGCATCGCCACAGCACTAAACAAGGCATGTCGTCTCCACAACATATGCAAACTGCCTTATACACACCTGCGAGATCTACGAACATGCAAACTGGCTCCAACTATCTGGCAGAATTAAATATCAAACCTGCATCCTAGCAAAAAAGCAAACATTGGACCTACTACCCCCTGGATCACAGGCACTGCTGAGACCATATAGCGGCCCACGACAAACCAGGAATTCAAACTACCTCTCCTTCACTGTTTCCCTTTGCAGGACTACCCAAGGCCAATGGTCCTTCTTTTTCAGGGCCTCTTCCTGGTTCAACACCCTGCCAGCAGAAGTTACCAGCAAAGCAACCCTGGGTGCCTTTAAGCTCAGCCTGCATCAATACCTCCTCTCCTGTGCCTCCTGCGACTGCTACACCAAAATGGTTTATCCCCCACCCCATACCCCACCCTTCCCTCCCTACTCCTTCCCTCCTCCTCCTCTGCTCCTCCATACACCTCCTTGCTGCCCTGACCCTGACCCACCCCCACCTCTCTTTCTCCTCTTACACCAGCCTCTGGCCTCGCCTCCCTCTGTTGGATGGCTACCTATACGAATCTATATTGTTTAATTTGTTATAGACGTGATTTGCACAATTGTGATATTTTGGTAATTGACAAAGCCCTCAGGCTGCTATGTTTATTTCTCTTTTGCACAAAACCACTGCCTGTCCTAATGTTTCAAGTAACTTGATGTGGAACCTTTGTAAAAGAGCCCCTGGCTCAAAGGTGTATCTGATTCCCTTAAATAAAAATAACAAAAATATAAAATGGGGGTTATCATTTTAGTTAGCAGTTCACGCCTCACAGAGAGTGAGAGTGAATTCTTGTTATGGTATAAGATACCTAGCTTAGGGCAAAATTTGGAGAAGATAGAATCGATATGGTATGTGAAATTTAGCAGGGGTCCAGCCATACACCTAGGTATTTACAGGATGTGACTGTGCTGACAGAAGTGCCATCCAGAGTGGTGATTGGCGTGGGGGAGGGGCTCTGGTAAACGTTAGAGAGGTACCAAAGGTGAAATAAACCATTTTTGATGTGTTAATTTTAAGTAGGTTTGCCTGAAACCAGGATTGCAAAGATAGGAAGTCCTGTTTCAGGATGGATTGAACCTCACTTAGAACTGGGCCAGATGTGAAGAGGATGGTATTGTCTGCGTACATGTGGATGAGGGACCTTGTGCAGACAGAATGGAGGTTGTTTATAAATATGGAAAATAGAATGGGGCCAAGGATCATGCCTTGTGGGATGCCAGCAAGTATGGGGAGGGAGGGGGATGTGGAATTTGCGATCCTGACAGATTGCTACTTGTTTTCAGGGTATAAATTTAAACCACTGAATGGCAGGGGCGGGGGGGCAATACCAGTCCATTCACAGAAGAAAGGGTCCTGAAAGAATTCCTAAAACTCAAGGTGGACAAAGCAATGGGGCCTGACAGTATTCACCCTAGAATTATAAAAGAACTAAGGGAGAACTAGTGACACCACTGACTATCCTTTTTAACAAATCTTGGGGGGATGGTGTGGTACCTAAGGACTGGAGGAAGGCAGATGTTATTTCCCTCCACAAAAGTGGGAGCTAGGCAGAGGCAGGAACTACAAACCTGTTAGTTTAATCTCATTGGTAGGTAAAATTATGGAATCATTTCTGAAAGAAAGAATTGTTGAGTTCCTAGAGGTCAGCGGGGCACAGGACCCAAGGCAGCATGGATTCACAGTGGGAAGGTCGTGTCACATGAATCTAATACAGTTCTTGGACTGAGTGACCAAAGTTGTAGACCAGGGAGGGGCTGTGGATGTGGCCTACCTAGACTTTAGCAAGGCATTTGTCAGAGTCCCACACAAAAGATAAATAAACAAGTTAGCCAGCCTGGGAGTGGGTCACAGGGTGGTAGCCTGGGTAAAAAATTGTCTGGATAACAGGACACAGAGGGTAATGGTAAATGGAGTCCACTTCGAGGAAAGGGGGGTTACTAGAGGGGTACTGCAGGCTTCTGTACTGGGGCTAGTCCTTTTTAATGTCTTTATAGGTGACATTGCAGAGGGTCTGGAGGGCAAAGTATGCCTCTTTGCAGACAACACAAAGATCTGCAACAGGGTTGATACACAAGGGGGTGCAGAAAGGATTAGAAGGGACTTGGCAAGGTTGGAGGAATGGTCAAAAGTATGGCAGCTTAGATTCAATGCAAAGAAGTTACTTTAATGTACCTGAGGAAAAAAAAACACAGGGGAAGAGTACACATGGTGGGGGGAGGTACTAACAACAACAAAAATGGAATAGGACCTGGGGGTAGTCATATCAGAGAACCTAAAGGTAGGCAAGCAATGTGAGAAGGCAGTAAGGAGGGCTGGGGAGATACTGGGATGCATAGGGAGAGGAATCACCAGTAGAAAACAGGAAGTTATTATCCCTCTGTACAGACAGTTGGTGAGACCCCATCTGGAGTACTACATGCAGTTCTGGAGACCCCATCTCGGCAAGGACATAGACAGGATGGAGGCAGTCCAGAGGAGGGCAACTAAAATGGTGCAGGGTTTGCACCAGAAGCCAAATGAAGAGAGACTAAAGGAGCTTATCATGTATACCCTCGAGGAAAGGAGGGAGAGGGGGGCACATGATAGAAACATTCAAGTACCTCCAGAGAATTGACAAAGTCCAAGAGGGCAGCGTCTTTCAGAAAAAGAGATGTGCAAGAACAAGGGGGCACAATTTGAAGATAGAGGGGAGGATGGCTCATGGGCAACATGAGGAAGTATTTTTTCACAGAGAGGGTGGTGGACGCATGGAACAGCCTTCTAGAGGAGGTAATGGGGTGAAAAATTGGGGAATTCAAGAATGCATGAGACAGATATAAGGCAGTTCTGGTGGGGAGGTAGGAGGAAGTAGGCTGTTGGTTAACTAGGATCTGCAGTTTATCCGAAAGGTAGGGAAATGGGCAGACTGGGTGGGCCAAGTGGTCTTTATCTGCTGTCAAAGTCTACATTTCTACATTTCTGTGAGCCCGGTGACCTCGAGTTGGTTTAGGAGCAGAAGGTAGGAAACTGAGTCAAAGGCCTTTGCCAGGTCAATAAAGACTGTGGCGGTGAGATGGCCTTAATCTGCTGCTGAGTGGATGTGACCTATGAGATGGAGAAGGGAGGATATAGTGGAATGTTGCTGTGTGAACCCAGATTAGTAAGGGGAGAGGAAGTTGGTGGTGGAGAGGAAATCAGCCTGGATTGCACTAGTTTTTCCAGCAGTTTGGATAAGGCTGGGAGTAGGGAGATGGGCCAATAGTTGCCGGCCACTGAGGGGTCACCGCTCCTGTGCAGAGGTATGATGCAGGCTGATTTCCAAGCATTGGGGACCATGCCAGTGGAGAAGGAAAGGTTTAATAGGAAGGTGAGAGGAAAGGCAATGGCCAGGGCTGATATATGCAGGAGACTTGGGTGTATGCCATCAGGGCTTGATATCAAGGGGTTTAGAGATTGGAGTGTCTTCAGTACTTCTTCAGCAGTAGCAGGGGTGAACAGGAATGAATTATGAGGAGGGTTATGTGGGGGGTTTGTGCACCTAGAGGGGAGAAGTGTTGGTCTGGGAGAGCGCAGGTGGTGAAAAATTTATTTTGGGTTTCAGCAATGTGGATGGGGTCAGATATTGTAAGGCCACTATGCTTGAAAGTGGGGGTGTTGGTTTGTGAGAGGGGTCAATGAGGGAGTGGGCTAACTTCTAGAAGGAGGAGGGGTGTATGGAGTGAAGATGGGGGCTTTGGCGTGCCTTATGGTCTCTGTGTAGGCATTCCTGATGGTGTTATGGGCTTGTCTGGACTGAAGGACCAGGCCTTGTCACAGGTTTTGCAGAGAGCAATTATTGGGGCAGCAACCCAGAAGTGATGACAGTTTCTGACTCTGGCTTTTACTAGGGGGGGTTAGAGAATCCCAGACACGCATGAAGATAGTATGAACTGGGATAGGGCCATATCAATGTCTGGAGCAGAGCAGACTGGATCATAATTAGCATGCTGCAGGTCATAGAGGAGAGAATTTGGGTCAAGTGAGTTTAGGGGGCTAATTTTGCTATACAGTATTTTGAGGCAGACTTAGGCATTTGGGTCTTTCTGGTGCAATAAGTGATGCATTGGTCACTTACATCTGCATCCAGTGGCCCAGTGGCACTGAGGGTTGAGGCACTGGATGCCACACCTCGTGCCACACAGGCAACCCGGATTCGGGAGCAGGCACGGGTCGTCGGGGGTCAGTGGGGTTGAGGAAGGATCGAGCATCCCAGGGACTGCACTCCTTCCTCGGGGAGAGGTGTTTATCCATGCTGCTGCAGCAGCAGCCCCTTGTGGAGACTGGAGGGTAACACAATGCCCGGCCAGCTGTAGAGGGGGTTGAACTGCGGCGGACAGCTTTCAGGTATGCACAGGAGCATGTGTACGTCGAGCAGGACATCACTGCACATCCGAGTTCTCGGGGCTATACACCAAGTGGAAAAAACCCTCTACATCGGGTGATGCGATGGTGACCATCAGTAGCCCGGCCATACATCCAGAGTCGGACGTTCTCTCCACCACTCACTGGGGGTTCTGGAGCCTCTCCATGGCGCAGGAGAGCCTGGAGCCCTCACTTACCTGATGCAGTCAGCAGAGGAAGGTTCAGATGGGCAGTTGAGCTGTGGGCTGAACACGGGTCCCTGAGAGATGGGGAAGCAAAATAGAACTTACAAAAAAAAAAAAGTCTGCATCCAGGATGCCAGCTGAGGATATTCTGTGGGGATGGGAAGAGAGGACCCAGTCAATAAAGGAATGGTTTGATGATCGAGTGTTATAGCGGGTGGGCTCTGAAATTAACTGGATGAGGTTGTAGGATTCAGTTTTGGAGGGGGCAGACTTGGAGGAGGGGGACAGCCAGTTGATGCTATAGTTGCCCAGAAGTAGGAGTTCACCAGAATTTGCAAGGGGGAAGGTAGAGTTGTATGCTGTGAGTGTATCCAGGGCAAGCAAAGGAGAGGTGTAGATCACTCCGATGAAGACAGGGAGAGTAGAGAGCAGAGTGATGGGTGAGAATCTTTTCATGCAAGCCGTGGCAGGATTCTTTTTTGAATATTGTTCTGGAGAGAGGTTGCCTTATAAGTACTGCAACTCCTCCCCCTCTTTTCCCTTAATCTTGTAGGATGATTGAGTAGCTGGGGAACATCAGGGATAAGTTAGGAGTCTTAGCGGATAACCAAGTTTCAGTGAGGCAGAGGATATCGGGGGACTGTTGAGTCATCCAACAATTTAGAAGGTCCAGTTTAGGCAGGGGACTCCTGATGTTAATGTGCATGATTTTTAGGCCTTTGTGAGAGGTTGAGTTCTGATGGGCTACAGGAGGACCAGGGTTCTGCTCGATATCACCTGCAAGGAGCAGGGTAAGTAGAAACATAGAGAAAGTGGCTGGGAACTTTCTCCTGCTTGTGATAAAGAGGATATTTGACATGTGGGAGCATTTTACAAGGGTGATGCTGAAAGTCCACAGTGGTGGCAAGGGTAGAGGGCCCAAGATTGACCCCTGTGAGACCCCTACAGTGACACTCCTTGCACTTGAGAGGACCCCATTTATTTTCACTTTCTGTGAGTGATCAGAGAGGTAGCACTTGAACCATTATGCAGTTTCCTCAGAGAGGTAAGTAAGTGTAGCTTGGGGATCAGCAATTGGTGATCCACAAGGTCAAACACTTTTGTTAGATCTACATAGATAGCATCAACTACTTGCCCTTTTTCCAGGGACAAAATCAGATAATGGGGGAAAAAAGGGTATTAAGCATTCAGAGTCTATGCTAGCTGGTCTTCTGGTGCCCATCTAGGCACAGTATAACTACCATATTGTGCCCTGGGTGTTCTTTCATCACACTCCTAGGCACAGCTAAAATGATTGGTAGCCCATCCCATAACAACAAACATGCACAGTATTAGATGCCCAACTGTACTGTGGGGCTCTACTCTTTTATTACTGGGACCATTGTTATCCTTTAAACTAAATGGGAGTGCTGCTGCTGCTTCACTGCTTACCCAGTCACAGTTGCATGTGGTTAGCCAGCATTAGTGTCCTTAATAGAAACAGCTCTTTATGAGATGGCTGTCAAAACCCAAATTCAACCCAAAAGTGGGTATTTGTAAAGCCTGGCTGGCTGGCACAGTCCATTAACTAGCTTCCAAAAATGCAAACAAACAAGTGGTGGTTGTGCTGGAGCCATGAGTTACTCACAGTTTACCAGTCCAGTGGGATGTCCCTCAGTGAGGGTGGGGAGGTGGGGGTTGATGGTGCAGTAACAGATCTTCCTCTGGCTGGTTCAGCTTCTCAGTCACCAAGCTGCTTTCACACACAGGAAGTTTGTCCTGGGCTGCTGTGCAGCAAAGTTTCTCTGTGCAGGAGAGCATTCACATGGCAGCTTCCCATCACTAACATATCTCCTGCTTTTGACTCCTTTTTTTAGCATCTCTCAGCTCTCGCTGAACAAGTACATGATTGCCTCCTTTTTCAAGGCTACTTAGAAAAGCTGAAAGTGATATTCTTTTTTTTTAAATTAAATTTTATTACTTTTTGCATACGACAATAATAAGCAAAACAATATCCAAAACCATATAAATCTAGCCAAAGGAATTCTTCCATGGATGTACAATACAGTGTGCTCCACTTATAACGAACACTGTCATAATGAACAGTCACTTACAGTGGACAAAAACGGATTTCCCAAACCAAATATATCAAATCCAATGTATTTTTCTCTGGTTATAATGGACAGAAACATTGTTTATAATGGACACTATGAAGCTTTTGTGGGCATTTGTAGTGCTTTTTGTAGGGCGCAGTGCAGAGCTGGTGAGGAGATTTGGCAAATATAAAAATTAAGATGGAGAAGCTACAGAGCTAACATTTCTAACAAAATAATTCTACACAAACTGCATAAACATATATTAGTAAATTAACTAAACTAAACATAAATGATTTTATATTTCAATAAAACCCTTACAGTACACTTTGCTCTAAGGCCCTGTACACATCAGGCTAGTTAAAACGTTTTAAGGTGCTTAAAACGTTTTAACTAGCGCAAACACAGCACCCGTCCACATTTAAGCACAGTTTCAAAGCGTGTTAGGAAACCGTGCTTAAACCCTGCTGCAAGTTAGTCTCAAGTCCATTTTTAAAAATGGTTTTGTGAGAGAAAGCATGTTACCCTGTAGTGTGGATGGGTGTCTGCATATTGCTCCTCCAGAAAGCGTGTTAAGGGTCGTGGAGAACCTGTTTTAAAAAACATTACTGGAGGCAGATGCAGACGGGAGTCGGCTGTGGTATAACCGAGTTAAAACTCGGTTGAAGACTGATCTGGATGGGCTGCTGTGGTGAGTTTAAAAATGTTTTTAAAACGTTTTTTAAACCAGTGCAAATCTTCAGCTCTAATGTGTACAAGGCCTTAGTGTCCTATAATCTCAACATCTAGCCAATGGAGTTATTATGTTCTTTTTACCTTCTGTAATAAACTTCCTTAAAATAACTCATTTTCCCTGACAGTTAAATAACTTTAAATAAACACACATAATACAGAAACATATGCAAGGCAGGATTCTGAGTAATATGTAAAGTTTTATAATAAGTTCTTATTCTCTCTGAGTCCATGTTCACACACATCAACACACCTAACACGCAGGCTACACCTCTTCTGAATATAGTGGACTTTGGATATAACGGGCAAAAGTTGTGTGCACAAATGTGTCCATTATAACAGGCTTGTACTAACAAAACAAAAAAAATGCTAAAGATATCATACTTATACAAACATCAAAACTGAAAAAACGTCAAACCATTACTATCCTAATAAAATTCATGTAAAACTGAGAATAAGGTAGACACTATTTAACCATTAATTATTTTATCTAACAGTAAAACTAAATTTGTATTATTTTAGTTATATGAGGAACCTTAGTTAAGTTCATAGTCTAAATTAAAAAATAGTTAACAATAAACAACCACCTATCATTCCCTAACTAAACTAACAGAAAATAAGATTTCAAACTTATATAAAAAGTTACTACTAACAATTAGAAATATAACCATCACAACACAATAACCTTATGAAAGTCTGAAACAAGGGGACATTATCCCTAGTTACAAATAATATTGTACAAAGGGGTAACCTATTCCCTCGTTACATTGGACTTAACTATAAACCACAGGTGTACTGCTCAGGTAGGTTTGATGGTCAGCGTGCACTGCAGAAAACTTATACATGAATATAGGCTCATATTAACACCACCTAGATGTATCATATGAGGACTTATGATTAAATGTTTATTATTGCTATCAACTATTCGAGTCAGAACAGGGGCAGATATTAGAAAAATGGTGAACCAGAGTGGTAATAAATAATTTCTGTGTGTCCTCTCAACGGGGAATATCCTGTCTTTTCTATGTTTATGCCACCTATGATTTTCAGGCTTTATCCACAGGCCAAACATTTTGTCAAAATTAAGGACTGTTGCCCTGAGATTATGCATTACTCTAATAAAGGAGGATGTTTTGGTAACAGCCAGTTCCCATTCTAACATAGAGGGTAATGTGGATTGCCTCCACTTCGCTAATAGTAAGCATTTGGTTTCTGTGGCCATAGTGTAAATGAGGGGTCTATGTTTAGCAGGAGGGTCCGTAATTAAAGTCATATCCCCCAAAATCCATAACACCGGTGACTAAGGAATATCATTACCTAGTATCTCTACAGCTTTCTGCTGAATGTTCTGCCAGAAATGTCTGACCACTGGACAAGACCACAGTATGTGTCCTATATGTGCCAGCAAACATTGGCATCTCCACCATTTCTTCTTAACAGTGATTCCCATCCTAAGTAATTTATCAGGGGTATGGTGCCACCATCCTAGTGTTTTTTCCTTTATAAGTTGTGCCTTAGGATCAGGCGTCCTTTTGTGGGCAAGGGTCCAACATTTATGCCAGGTGTTTGGGGGTATCTGAAGTTGGAGGTCTGCTTCCCACTTGAGTCTATGAGACTCCCAATTAGGGAGATGTAAGGACTGTATATGGCTATAAATGAGCTTGCTGTTTTTTTCTTTTGATGTTAGCCAGTGGTCTATTACTTCACCCATATCAGTGGGCTGATATTTCAAGTCTGATCCTATCTAGGCTTTTAAGGTATGGCAAAGCTGAAGAAAGCACCAATTGTCTGAACTATAGAGGTGTGATATTCCTCCTTAAGTTGCTGAAAAGATTTCAGTGTCATAGTGTTGGGACATATGATGTCCTTAAACATTCTAATCCCTTGCAGGGCCCACGTAAACCAATGAATTATATGATCCTTTGCCTGTGATTTGGGATTAAACAATAAGGATTCAGAGAAGCCTAAAGATATAGACCTCCAATACGACATGGTTTGTAGTTTGCAAAATCTTGTCTTGTGAACTGAGTTGGTTGGGAAAGTAACTTAACACTAATGCGCTTTTTCAACAGCACAGGTTGTATGGGCATAGCCCCAACTAGGTCTTGTTCTGTGGTGGACCACACAGGAGCTTTCTCCTGTGGCAGCAGCCAAGTGAGACCACTTTTAATTCCTTGGTTTAAATGATAGACTCAAGGCCATGGAGCATTCCATCCTCCCCTGTTTTTTGGGGCACTGAGGTGTTGTTTCCCAAATCGAGGTGGTTGCTGTTCTCATAAAAAGGAACTAAACAGCCAATCTATTTTTTTCCACCAATTACCCATTAGAACCATAGGGAGATTCACAGTGCAGTAATTTAGTTTTGGTAAGGCCATCATCTTAATGGCAGCCAGTTTTCCTGGTAAGGTTAAGTTACGCTTTTTCCATCTGTCCACATCTATCTTTAGAGCTTCTTTCTAAGGATTTTAATTCTTTGCAGGCCATTCGCTAATATTAGTGGAAATTTGCATTCCTAGGTCTCGTATACCTTCTCGAGCCCATGATAGACCAATTGATATTAAAGCAAGTGATGACTCAGAGCAATCTTTAATAGGCATTAGGTCTGTTTCTGACTAATTCATTTGTTGGCCAGAGAGAGCACCAAAATGGTTTAACAGGGCTAAAGCAGCTGGAACCAACTGATTAACATTTGAAACTGTCAGCAGCAGATCATCTGTGTATAAAAGTACTTTACATTGCTGAGTAATGACCCATTTCCCCTCAATTGCCAAACTTCCTCTGATAGCCACCACCAATTGCTCCAGGCCAGTACAAAAAGAAAGAGTGACAGGGGGCATCCTTCCCTTGTTCCTTGGTGGAGTGGGAACATAGATGATAAAATGTCATTAGTTAACACTGAAGCTTTTGAACATATGTAGAGTGCTTTAAAGGACAACTAAACATGTTTTTGTCTAAAATAACTCTGCCAAAATTGGTAAACATAGGGTTGTAATATAATTTAAACTTGGTAACTTGGTGTATATAGACAAAGTAGGCAATTGGCCCATTTAATTGTCTCCCACTCATAGTGGGTTTATCTAGTGACACTTTTATGTAATAAATATTCGTCTAACCTTCTTTTAAATACGTCAAATGATGAAGAGTCCACAACATTCTTAGGCAGATTATTCCAAATTGTAGGTGTACGTTTTTTATAAAAGCATTGATGCCTATTTGTTCTTGCCTTATATATAAATATCTGTTTATCATGTGATCTTGAATTTACTAATTTTTGAATCCTTCTTATTTTACATTGTGCCATTAAGGCCTCATCTTTCAAGATTCGGTATAAAATAATAGATCTCCTCTAATTCTTCTAGTCTCCAAGGAGTACAGATTTAGGTCAACCAGTCTTTCCCTATACTCCTTATTTTTTAGTCCTTTAATAGATTTTGTCAGCCTCCTTTGTACTTTTTCGATCTTTAAAATATCTTTTTTTAAGTATGGGTTCCAGATCGGTGACCCATAGTCGAAATAGGGTAGGACATAAGTCCTAAATATAACTTAAGGACACAGTCTTTATTCCTAGAAATGAATGCTCTTTTGATGGAGTGAATAATACTGTTACATTTCCCTACAGTTTTAACAATATGTGTATCCGATGACAATTTAGAGTTTACCCATACACCAAGGTCTTTTTCACATGTACTAGTCTTTATAAGCTTTTTATTTAAGAGATACGGATATTTTTTTTCCCAAAATGTATCACTGCATATTTATTTTCATTAAATTTCATATTATTTTGTTTGCCCCATCTTTCTATTGTCTTGAGACTAAAACTTAATTATTTATACTTAATTAATGATGTCACTTCTCCACCTATTTTAGTGTCATCTGCAGATTTGGTAATGACAGAATCAACACCATTTCCCATATCACTAATGTATAAACCAAACAACACCGGGTCCAACACAGAACCCTGGGGAACACCACTGGTAACCTCACCCTCGTCAGAGAGAAATGAATTTATTCTCACCTTCTGTTTTCTGTCAGACAGCCAATTCCCAATCCATCTTACTATAAATTTATTTAGAGCTAGATCAAGCAATTTTGTGTTAAGTTTATTATGTGGAACCATATCGAAAGCCTTTCCCAAGTCCAAAAAGATCACTTCTACTGGTTTACACTCATCTAATTTACAACTTACATGGCTATAGAATGCTAGTAGGTTAGTATTACAAGAGAGTCCTCTTTTAAAGCCATGTTGTGAAGAATCCTGCAATCCTAATTCGATTACATCCTTCTCAATTTTATTTTTAATCAATCTTTCCAGAATCTTGCAACAAATTGCTGTTAGGCTAATAGGTCTATAATTTGCCACATTTGATTTGTTTCCTTTTTTATGAATTAGCACCACTATGGCTTTTTTCCAGTCCAAGGGAATCATACCGGTTAAAATTGATTTATTAAATATATTAGTCAAGGGGTTTATTACTACATCTGAAAGATGTTTCCAAATTATTATGTCAATATTATCAGGGCCTGATGATGAAGAAGTCCTTAAATTAGATAACTCATTCAGTACCATATCATGACTGATACTGAAGGCTTCTGAGTCCATTACCCCCTGGAATAGTCACTTTTGAATTATTTTCCTGATAGATAGTCTTAAAGTAATTATTGAAACTGTTTGCTATTTCTTTATTACTCTTTATTATTTCACCATTAACAGTCACTGAGTTTATTTTTTTCCCAGTTTGCTTATTGTTATTTATATAGGCGTAAAACGCTTTATGATTTTTATTTGATGCCAATTTATTTTCAAATTTTACTTCTCCTTTTTTTAATAATAGATTTTAGGGATCTCTGCAGAATCTTATATTTGTTAAGATTCATCAAAGTTGGATAGCTTTTGTATTTCTTGAAGGCTTTGTTTTTCCTTCTTATTGTACCTTGATATTTTATTAAACCAGTATGGAATAAAGCCTTTATTATTTTTATCTTTACACCTAGGAATAAAATGATTTGTTATTTCTTGAATTTTTGTTCTTAGTTTTTCCCACATAGAGTTTACATCTAGTTTACAGAATGATTCTCCCCAATCCATTTTTTTAAAGGCTTCTATAATTTTATTCCATTCTGCTCTTTTATAGTCAAAAGGTGGTGACAATCTATTTAATTTGGGTTTTTTAATATCGATTGTACATTCTACAATGTTATGGCCACTATTTCCTAAATGGGGGAGAATATCTATACTGTCAATTCTATTAATGGAATTTGAAAAAAATAAATCCAAAATACTTCTCTCCCTTGTTGGAGCATCAACCATTTGATGGTAACCTTGAGATATTATGGTATCAATCAATACTTTCTCAAAGGTAGTAATTCCTTTCAATTCATCCCAATTTATTCCCGGTGCATTGAGTCTCCCAAAATTAAGGTATCACCTAAACTAGAAGCTTTATTTATTCCCTCTATTAATTTGTTATTATAATTACTATTACTGTTAGGTGGTTTGTAGCAGATTCCAGAGTAATTTTTAAGGAATGAGGAAATAAATTCAACCACAGGGTTTCTGTTATATTTTCAGAGATTTCAGAAATTATAATTTCTTGACACTGTATATGTTTTGAAACATAGCAGCATACTCCACCACCTCTTCTTCCCAAATGATTTTTTGAAAAAAGTTGATACCCAGCAATATTGTTAGACCAATTATTACACTCATCCCACTATGTTTCTGTTACACATATAATGTCTGTATTATATTTATTTATCATAGTTTTTAGTTCAGTTAATTTTACATTATTCAGACTTCGGGCATTGATATTCCATATTTTTAGTTTCTTTGTTTTTAGATTGCTGAAGTTATGATCCAGTTTTGCACCCTCATCCGCCTTATTTCCTAGTTTAAAGCTTTTTGTATGATATTCTCAAAGGTTCTGCCCAATTTGTAGGCACCTTGCTTACTTAAATGAAGTCCATCCCAACAAAACAATGATGGAGCGTCACAGAAGTGTTCCCAGTGGGGAATAGACTGGTAACCTTCTTTAAGTGTCCATTTACGTATCTACTCATTTATACATTTGATCTTACGAGTAGTCTGGTAATTTGCTCTAGGAACGGGTAATGTTTCTGAAAATCATGTCTCACAGTTAAGTTCAACTAATGTTTTACCAAGGTTTATGTATTCCTGTTTGATTTCTTCAGTGGATGGCTTTTTTAGACCATTTGTACGTGTGTGAATAATGACAAGTGGATTTGGGCCTGAGTTATGTAGAATATCAGGGCACATTCTTTATATGTCTTTTATGCCATCTCCACAAAATGATGAACATGCTATATTGTGTTTATCTTTTCAGCACACAATTTTGTCAGTGTATTTTATTATTGAATCACCTAGTACAAAGCACTGTCGGGTTAAATTATTATTTGTTACTGTTTCCATAGAAACTATGTCCTTAGTTCTATCTGACTGTACTTCAGCTGTTTCATAATTGGGTCTATTTGAATATATTACTTCTTCTGCTATAATAGAAGATTGAACTGCACTGTCAGTAATCAATATACAGTATCTGCCTGGGATTTAGTCATCACAGAACTAGAAGGAGTGGCAGTATGTTGTTCATTTATTGAACTGTCCTGTACCCTTTCTAAGATATTATCCCCTGTATCTAAATCAATCAGGGCTTCATATCTATTGGATAGGCTGATATTGTTACACATTGCCTTGCGTCTGGATTTAGACTGGTGGCCTATAGAAACATTAATCCAGTCTTCAGATTCACTATGTGGAAGGCTAAGGGTCTAACAGATGGACGCTTGACACAGGCTCTGGTAAATGCAGGAATCTTGCAAGACTCTTTATTTACAGGAACCAAAAGCAGCAGCAAAATAAAATGAACTGATCATCCAAACAAAATAAAACAGTATAGTAGAATACAGGACACACCAGCAGGCTTTGTTCCATCCTTAACATGACAGGAGTAGCACACTCATCAGCTCCACAAGGTGTTCATGGTACAACACTCAAGCTGAATCTGAAGTGCTTCACACAATAGGCTGACATATAAAGGGTGCTAAGAAACATGATTGGATCATTTTAGCCATCAATCATATACCTCTTTTAAAACATATAACAAAAACAGGTATTCAGTACAATTATTAATGCAACAACTTCAAATCTGAAACTTATAGATACCTCTGTTCTTGCTACCTTTCCCTAAACTTATTTTGCACCTTGCATTTTAGTTTAGCAATGCTAACAGGAACCGCCCCCAGCTTTCCTGCATAAATTGAGGATGAAAGGGGCCGGTTGGCTCTTAGAAAGTAAGTAAGCTGGGCAGTTCTGTGACGTTTCAAAAAGGAAAATGAATATTTGTAGAAGTAAAGAAACCAGGGTTAAAATCCTGTTAAACCTTTCAGAAACAAAAAAAATGTCTCTGGGATGTAGGGCAATTTATGCCTAACCTGTCTAACCCCTTTTGAAAGTGTTTGGCTTTCAAGCCCAAAACAGAACAAATTAGCTGCACGAATGGGTGTTTACTCACCTGGTAAAGGTGATTGTGTTGGTTGGCATCCATGGCACTCCAGACATTATCTCATGGGTTACAGCCCACCTGATAGGCTAATGATTCACATGACCTAGATCAGATTTCCAGTATATCCAGGTCCCAGGAACCCCTGCTCTCCAGTTTGAATCTTCCATAGCTGAAATAAGGTTAGTTAGTACAAGAGAGAAAAAAACATTCAGTATGTATATAGTCACGCACAAAGGAGGCCTACCACGACATGATGTAAAGGAAGGCCAGAGGCCTGCATTTATTTCCTATTATTTACAGACTAAAACTCGAACCTAGGGGTTCGACTGATCTTGGTAGAGTAAGCAACTCCCCTGTGGCACAGGGAGTTGGGTAGAGACCCCCTACTTTGCCCCGAGGCAGACGCTCCGATCACTCCCGAGGGAGGGCCTTGGAGTGCCATGGATGCCAACCAACACAATCACCTTTACCAGGTGAGTAAACACTGATTGTGATTGGTTGGCATCCATGGCACTCCAGACATTACCTCATGGGAGACAAGAAGCAGTTAGCACTCCGGGTGGGAGATGAGTGAGTCGGAGTGTCCGGATGTAGAGGCCACTGTCAGAACCTGGGTTGCGAAAGATGACCTGAAATCCTGGAGCTGCTCTAGCCTGTAGTGCCTAGCGAAGGTGTGCAAGGAACTCCAGGTGGCCGCTCTGCAAATATCCTCCGAGGAGACCGAGGCCTCTCTCCCAAGAGGTGGCAACCCACTGGTGGAGTGGGCCCGATCCTGTGGTGGGGTCATCTGGTTCGCCAGATAGGCATGCTGGACGCACCTGCCTGAGCCATCCTGCAATTGTGGTCTTGGAGGCCACAAGCCCCATCTCTGCCCTTTTGAGACAATGAACAGCCTCTCCGTCTTGCCCGGATGTGGCGGGTCCTGGCCAGATAGGCCGATGGGGCCAACCCGGCGTCCAGGTGATGGGGGCCCGCCATGTCCCTGTAGGGGTGTCGTGACAGGGTGGGCAGATCGATAGGCTGCTCCTGTGG
The DNA here is from genome assembly GCA_016271365.2 of Neoceratodus forsteri. Classification (NCBI taxonomy): domain Eukaryota; kingdom Metazoa; phylum Chordata; order Ceratodontiformes; family Ceratodontidae; genus Neoceratodus; species Neoceratodus forsteri. The sequence continues at coordinate 763,475,946 of CM057453.1, forward strand.
AATTTTGTTGAAACCTTTGGCTGAAAAGCTGGCACTGTTCTCAGCCTGACCTCCTGTGGAGTGAAGACAGATTATATGGCTCAGTGCACGATAGGGGCGCCAATTCCCGATTCTTCTGGCGAGCAGATGGCCACGGAAAAAGCGGTTTTAAGCCCGACCCAGAAAAAGGTCTGCCTCTAGGGAGGCGGTTAGTATGGGGCGATTTGAGGATCCCAGTACTAGAGCGGTCCCCACGGGCGATGGTTGGTCTGGATCTCGTGGTTGGAGGTTCTACCGCTCTCACGAAGCGTATGGCATCCAGGTGAGCTCCCGGTGGGTGCCCCTCCACAAGTCCCATGGCCGCCCCACTGGCCTCCAGTTGTACCCTTAGGGAAGAGGGGGCCAGCCCCTTGTCCACTCCTTGCTGGAGGAATAGTAGAATGGTGGCCAGGTCGGACTGTTCTGGTACCGACCCTCTCCTTTGGCACCACTGCGAGAAAATGGCCCATTGCCTCTCATATGTGGACATGGTGGAGGCCCGTCTAGACTGAAGCAGTGTACCAATGACCGATTCGTGATACCCGGTTGCCGTCAATCTCCTCCTTTCAGGAGCCAGGCCGTGAGTTTTAGGGTCCGAGGAGACGGGTGAAGTACGGTCCTTGACAGCATGTCGGGCGGTCGGGTATCCAGAAGCTGGCCAGCGACATCTCTCTGATCGTCGTGAACCAAGATCTGCGTGGCCAGTAGGGAGCCACCAGGATGATCGTGACGTGTGATTCTCGGATCTTGGTCAGTACCTGTGGTATTAGGGGGAGTGGCGGAAAAACGTATGCGTACTCCCGCCCCCAGGTCTGTGACAGGGCGTCCGTGCCCTGGGAGTGGGCGTCCCTGAACCGTGAGTAATACATGTCGACTTGGGCGTTGTCCCGTGATGCCATGAGGTCCATGGACACGGGTCCCCACGCCGCCTGGATTGTCTGGAATAGGGTCGGGTGCAACCTCCATTCTCCCGGATGAATCTGTTGTCTGCTGAGCCAATCTGCTCTGACATTCAGTTTCCCTGCAAGGTGCACTGCTCCCAGATGCGAGAGGTGTGTCTGTGCCCAGTTGAGCACCCTTGCTGCTTCCTTCGACATGACCCTGCTTCTGGTTCCCCCTTGTTTCACGATGTAGGCCACCGTCACCCGGTTGTCGGACCGGATCAGGACCGAGCGACCCAGGATGAGTCGTCTGAACGCCCTCAGGGCATGAAATACGGCTCTCATCTCCAGAACATTGATGGAGAGTTGCGTCTCCGCTGGGGACCACGTTCCCTGTGCTGATGCATCTCCTAGACAGGCTCCCAGCCCGAGAGGCTGGCATCTGTCTCTATGGGGACCGCGCGAGGAGCTTCCAGTGGAACTCCCCTGGTCAGGTTTCCTACTGTTGTCCACCAGACCAGGGATGATCTTACCTCTACGGGCAGTGGCACCACGCACTGGAGGTTGTGCTCGTTCGGTGTCCCGCAGGACAGGGTGTAGTTCTGGAGTGGGCGCATGCGCCACCTGGCCCAGGGCACGAGGTCGATGCAGGAGGCCATGCAGCCCAGTAGTCGAGCTATCTTCCCCATCGTGGTGTGCTGCGCGATTTCAACTCGTGCGCCAGCTCCCATAGGTTGTGAACTCGGCTCGGGGATGATTTTGCCCAGCCTTCGGCCAAGTTGATGAGGGCCCCGAGGTGCTCGATTTGTTGGGTTGGGTGGAGGTGGTTCTTTTCCTGATTCACCACCCAGCCGTGGTCCTCGAGAGCCTGTAAGGCGAGGTCCATGTGCGCTCGCGCCTGGTCCTCGGAGCGGGCGTGGCTGAGCCAATCGTCCAAGTACGGGATAATGTCTAACCCTGCTCCCTGAGTCTGGCCCCCAGAGTTATGGAGACCTTGGTGAAAACTCTGGGGGCCGAGGACAGGCTGAAGGGGAGCGCCTTGTATTGGAAGTGATGGCCCAGGATGTGGAAGTGGAGGAACTGCCTGTGCCTTCTGATAATGGGGATGTGAAGGTAGGCGTCCTTCAGGTCGATGGATGTCATGAAATTGCCTACCCTGATGCCCTGGAGGGTGGACCGAATGGTCTCCATTTTGAACCGGTGAGGGACCACGTGTCGGTTCAGTTGTTTTAGGTCCAGGATGGGTCTGAGCTCCCCCGACTTTTTGGGTACCAGGAAGAAGATGGAGTACATGCCCATTCCTTGTTCCTGAACCGGACAGGCTGGATGGCCCTGTTTTGACTAGCTCTGCTAGAATCCGTTGACCTGATGGGGAGAGGCTCTCCTTCTGAACACGGGGAAGACACAAACCTGTGTGGGATAAGGGGTGGGATAGCTCGATGGCGTATCCCTTGATACACGCCTCGCACTCCACCTGTCCAATGTGGTGGCCATCCAGCGGTGGGCAAACAGGGCTAGCCTTTGCCCTACCGGAGGGTATGGGTCCTGACCGCGAATCTTGGACCGCTGGTAGTCACTGTTTTCCCTGAATCCTCTACTATTTCCGGATCTTTGTCCCAGATCTGAAGGGAGGGACTGGTAGCTCTGAAAAGAGGGGCTGCGGGGCTGGAGGAGGAGCCTCACCTCAAAAGGAGGCTCTGCTGAAAAGAGTCCCTCATGGATTTGGCCAAGCTTGTTCCCCGCTCAAACCTCTCGCCTCATGGAAGGCAGATAAGAGGGTTTGACTCTATTCCTAAGGAGGTCCCTACCTTCCTCCTTTTGTTTTAGATAATTCTGGAGTCCCTCCCCAAAGACATGATTTCCCTTGAGAGGCAAATTCTGTAATAATGTTTTGGATTTCCCATCAGCGTCCCAGAGTTTTAACCACAGGGCCCTACGGGCCCGGTTGATGATGGCGGCGGCCCTTGCCTGGAGACGTAGCGAGTCGACCGCCATATCAGCCAGATATTTGGCTGCATCCAAGGTGCACTCCAGCAGCTCTGCCTCCCTAGATTTAGGGTTAGCCTGCTCCTGGAGCTCCTCGAGCCAGTGAATCTGTGCCCAAGATGTGTAAATGGTGGTGGTCATTGCCTTGGCAGTGGTTCCCTCGATCTCGAACGTCCTCTTGAGCATATCCTCGATTCTTTTGTCTGTTGGGTCCTTGAGGGCTATGGTGCCACATGGGAGCACAGTCTTTTGCTCAGGGCCGCCACCTGTGGATCAATAGTGGGTGCCTTGCACCAAGTATCCGATTATCACCCTGGACAGGGTACATTCTGTCCAAGTTTCTGTGGTTCAACATTCTGCCCGGATCAGGAGACTGCCATTCTGTGCTGACAATGTCTTCATGGCTGGGCATACTGGGAAGGTCTCTGTGGTTGTGGGTCTTAGCCGAATCATTGGATCGAGCTTCGACTCGGGCTTGCACTCTTCAGGCTCCTCAGTGCCCAGGCCAATGGTGGCCTTGATCATCTTCATGAGCCCCGGGATGGTGTCGAATGAGCATAGTTTAGAGGTCAAGGACGGTGTTGCTTGCAGGTCCATGTCCTCTGCGTCAGAATCCACCCCAGCTTCCTCCTCCTCTTTTTCTTCATCCGCGTCATCTCTCTCCCCTTCCTCCGGCGTGCCATCATGTGGTGCGACCGGGCGGGAGTCCTCAGGCATGGACGGTTCCTCTGGTAGACCCCTAGTCTTGTTGGGTTCCGGGCTGGGCGGTCTCGCCCTGTTCTGGGTGAGGGCCTCCAGCTTTTCCATGATCTTGAGCATGAAGTTCTGTTGGCTCTCCATCATGGCCACTGCTGCTTGTTGGTTCTGGATCAATAGAGAACCTGGGTCCACCCACGTCGAGTTGCTGGATCCGGGGTTGGAGGGGGCCAGAGGTGGTGTTCCCTCCATCGAGGAAAGGTCATCGTCCAGGAGGCAGGCCATGCACAGGGGCCCAGGGGTTTGGGGGAGGAGGTTGGCACTGCACGCGGAACACTTCTTGGCCTTTACCATCTGAAATTAGAGAGAAAGGTATACTTGTAAGGGAAGACGATCACCCCCTTATCCCCTCTCTCTTTTCCCCTTATATTTTTTCCTTTTTTTTTTTTGTCCCCATTGGATGCGATGGAGAGGCAGGGGGAACAGAGGGAGTGCCTGAGTGTAGGGGTGCTATGGGAGGACCCCTACCACAGGGGGGTTGGTGGTGCCGAGGCCCACTGTGGGAGGGGGCCGTGGCCACCATGCGGAGAGAGGAACTCCGTTAACTCTCCACTGGGGTCGCTATGGGAGGGACCCGAGTAGTGGTAGAAATGCATGCTCCTTTTTTTTTTTTTTTTAATCCTCTGCTGGGATTAGAACACTGGTCTCCTGCTTTGTAGTTGTGATTTAACCTCTACACCAGGAACTGCCAGAGGATGCTAGACGTGTCACAACTCCCCCGAACCACACCTACTGGATAGGCTTCCAGGGCCTGGTGGCCAAGCTGGAAGGCCTACGAGGCGTGCCCGGGAGTGGAGGTCTTGTCCACCTCCTGAAGAAAGCAACGCTCTTGGGGGCATGGCCCCGCAGAGAGATCGGGAGCACTCTATCAGCTGGCCCCTTGACTCCTTGGTCGTGTTAGCCGTGGACTCGGTGGCACACTGATGATTATTTCGCCCCCCCAGCAATTGAGGGTGAAGGATTGTTGCCCTCGAGTCCTGAACGCCTCCCGAGGAACAACAATCTGCGCGCCTAGTAGCTGCTCCACCTCCCCGATGGTCCAGAGTGAGGGGGAGAAGGCGCCGGCAGAAGCGGCTAGGGAAATGAGCCGCACACCGAAAAAAAGGATGCACCTCGCGCGCGAAGGCCCCAATGAGGCCTACTGTGCGCCCGCGAGTGCTGGCTTTCCGCCTCCCGGTTCACGGCCTGGAGCCATCGCGGTCACAAAGGAGGTGGAGACGAGCAGAGTGGCACAGAGAGGCGAGAGAAGAGCTCTGGAAGAGGCACTCCTGTGGAGCTCGCGGAGGACAGAGGTGGGGGGGATAGGCCTGCGGCCTACCGCGAGTCACTGAGCCGAGCGCTAAGGGAAGAAGCAAGCGCTCGGCCAGGCAGCAGATCCAATGCCATGGAGCGAGGGGGGGAGGGTGTACAGCCTACCACGACACTCGCGCACCGAGCGCCAAGGAGGCGGGCAACGCTCAGCCTGTTAGCGCGATCGCGGCGTGGAGGCATACTTGACCACACATGGCGGAACTGCCCTGAGGGAACTGGGGAGGCCAGTTAGGGCCATGAGAACAGGCAGCCACCCCAGGCTCATGGAGCTCCATCGGGAAATTAGGCGGGCTCAACTCACTGGTACCAATCTAGTGTACCAGCTTACCAACAGTAACATTTCTAGCAGGCAAAAACAACAGAATTTAAACCAGAGACTGGTTCCTACCTTGGTAGAGCCATGTTAAAAACAACAGAATTTAAACTAGAGACTGGCTCCATCTCTTGATAGAGCCATGTTAAATCCTTAAAGCTAGAGTAGGTAGGGTGAATAAACTGAAATTTGCAGAAAAGCTGGTTCCTACCTTGTTAGAGCAGACAGGGATTCCTGGTATGCTTCTTGCCTATTCAGATGCACGAAAAAAACTGGAGAGCAGGGGTTCCTGGGACCTGGATATACTGGAAATCTGATCTGGGTCATGTGCATCATTAGCCTATCAGGTGGGCTGTAACCCATGAGGTAATGTCTGGAGTGCCATGGATGCCAACCAATCACAATGTGCGCATCTTCGCGAAGGAACTGGGACTCGGCAGAGGAATTGCCTCTCTAGAACAACAAGCAAGGTAAGCATTTAGTGAACCAGGCAAGCTTTTCAGGGCACAGACTATTGGAGTGGCTTTATTCTGACAGGTTCATTTGGCCTACAAATGGACAAAAAGACGCAGGAAGCTGCAGGAGCATCCGTTTTGCAAGGCAAAGAGGCTAACGGATTAAGAACACTCAGGGACAACTGTCTAGCATTCTTTTACAAGGCCTGTTCAAATGGGCGTTTTACTTGTTTTTAAGAGGGGGAGGTTTTGTGTCTCCTGGCTGTCATAATGCTGCACAATGAAACACGAAATGAAAGAACGCTCCCTTTTCCTTTTTTATTTGGGACATGGGCTGCAACGTACAGTGGCATAAACAAATGCCATAAACGCGACTATTGAACATTTCTACAAGGGACAAAGAGGAGGGGATTATTTTAAATAGTGTGTAATAGATGGCCAGTCTATTACTCACTATTTACCACCATACCACATAGACAGACATACATAGACAGCATTCATACTACAGGACAATGACAAACATAGAACAATAAAGTGGGGGGGGGAACTACTGCTCCTACCACATACTCCTCCCCCCTTTTGAATAAACTCTCCCCTTTGTTTACTCAAAACTTCCTATTACTGAGTTTATTCTATCTCTTAGATCTCCCGGAATGGGAAGATGGAGCCACAGCCCACCCTCTCCATGGCTCAACCCCGGGGTCCCTTACACGCATATCAAAACTTTTAACAAGTAAGAGGAAGACAAATGTCTTCCAAATTTTTATTCTGCATTACCCCGGGGTCTGAAGATAGATGCTCTTCTGTTCCATATCTTGATAGAAAGTCTGCATTTTCATGTGTTACTCCCTTCCAGTGTTTTATTATGAAACAATATGGTTGCAATGAAAGATACCACCACATAATTTGAGGATTTTTTGTCTTTCATGTTGTGCAACCAACACAACGGATTATGATCCATCCATATTTCAAACTTGGTACCCCACAAATAAAAACAAAGGGCCTCAATAGCCCACTTGATGGCTAAGCTTTCCTTTTCTTTAGTGGAATACTTGGCCTCTTGTTCATGTAGTTTGCGGCTTACATATATGATGGGGTGTTCTTCTTCATCAATAAACTGTGTCAGCACAGCTCCAATACCTCTGTTAGAGGCATCAGTTTGTACTATAAAAGGATGTGTAAAATCAGGAGTATAGAGAATCGGTGAAGAGCATAATTGAGCTTTTATAGTACAAAAGGCCTCTTCATATTCAGGGTTCCATATTATTTTGTCCAGCATGTGTTTCTTGGTTAGATCGGATAAAGGTCCAGTTATAGTTGAAAAAGAGGGAATGAAACGCTGATAGTAACCAGCTAGGCCCAAGAAGGCATGAACATCCTTCTTTGTTTTTGGTCTAGGACAATTGGCCAAGGCGTCCACTTTACATATTTCTGGTTTTATACACCCCTTCCCTATCAAGAAACCTAGGTATTTTGTCTCCTGCATCCCCATAGTACATTTCTCAGGGTTTATGGTAAGACCAGAGCTGGAGATAGCGGACAGGACTTCTGACAGATGGTGTAGATGTTCTTTCTATGTAGGACTAAATATCACTACGTCATCTAGTTCTGCCGCACTGTATGCAGCATGTGAAGCCAGAACTTTGTCCATAACCCTTTGAAACATAGCAGGGGCACCATGCAGCCCAAAGGGCATTACTGTAAATTGAAATAATCCAAGGGGAGTACTAAAGGCTGTTTTATCCCTTGCTTCTTGATCTAAGGGTATTTGCCAATATCCTTTTGTCAAGTCGATGGTAGAAAAATATTGGGAATTTCCTAAATTATTTAATACGTCGACAATACGAGGCATTGGGTAACTGTCAAATCTGGAAATGGTCTTAAGACGCTGAAAATCCAAACATAAACGTACTCCCCCTTCTTTCTTATTTACAACAACTAATGGAAAGCTTCATTCACTGTGTGAAGGCTCAATAATCCCCATTTCTTGCATTTTCTGTAGTTCTTGTATTACATTTTCCCTAATTCTTTCAGGTAGGCGGTATGGTTTTTGTCAGATGGGGTTATTTTGGGACACTACAATACTATGTGTTGCATCTTTCACCCTCCCTGGTGTTCCTTTAAAAGTGTCCTTATGTGACTGTAGTATAGTTAATAATTCAGCAGTTTGCTGAGGTGTTAAGTTGGGATTTATTTTTATGTCTTTGATATCCCCTTCCATTTCCAATCGTCTGTAAGCTATATCTAGCTCACTAGTACCACCTTCTGGGTACACATATCAACATAGTTTGGGTGTTCTCTCTACCCAAGAATTGAGAAGGTTAGCATGGTAAATCCACCTATTATTAGTCTTGTCATGTACATTGATTTCATATGTGATGGGTCCTACTTTTCATATTACCTTATAGGGGCCCTGCCATTTCATTAACAATTTATTGTCGGAAGATGGTAGTAATAACAACACCTGATCCCCTTCTATGAAATCCTTCTTACCTGTCCCTTTATTATAATGCATCTTTTGTGTCGACTGTTGTTTTTGGCTATTAGCATGGGCCTGTTGGCTCTACTTCTTTATTCGCTCTCTTAAATTATGTAAATATTCAGGGGGACATTTGTTTTGGCCCATCCTTGTTTTCTTCCCACCATTGTTTTATCACATCCAAAGACCCTCTTGAATTTCTCCCGTAAAGTAATTTGAATGGTGAAAAGCCAGTTGAGGCTTGGGGTACCTCTCGATAGGCAAGCATCAGATAAGGAAGGTAAAGGTCCCATTGTCTACCTTCATCTTGTATGAATTTTTGAATCATTTTTTTCATGGTTTGGTTGAAGCGTTCTACCAGACCGTAAGTTTGAGGGTGGTATGGTGTGGTCCGTATAGCTTCAATACCTAGAGTCTGGTAGAGTCGCTTCAGAACCTGACAGCAGAAATTCATGCCCCTGTCAATGAGTATTTCTTGTGGGATGCCTACTCTGCTGAAAAGTTTTCCCAGCTCTTCAGCAATTCTAGGGTCAGTGACAGTTCGGAGGGGTATAGCCTCCGGATATTTGGTTGCATAGTCACATACCATTAGTATATACTGATTACCCTTGGCACTCTTTTGGACCGGACCCACAACATCCATGGCAATTCTCTGAAATGGTGTTGAAAATAAAGGCATTACTTGCATAGGGACCTTATCTTTCTTTATGATCTTAGATACTTTCTGACATTCTGGACAACTTCTGCAATACTTAGCAACTTGCTCATGTATTCCCGGCCAGATGAATCTATGTAACAATCTACTCAAGGTCTGATCCCTCCCTAGATGTCCAGCCATGGGAATGTCATGAGCAAGGCTTATTAGGATCGGTTGGTACTTTTCAGGAACTAACAGTTGTTCAACAATTTCATGAGTTCTAGGATTCGTACATATCCTATACAATAACCCTTCTCTCACTTGATATTTATCTCCGGTCCCTTGATTCTTATCTTGGGAGAATAAAAACAGTTTTAAAGATTCATCCCCCTTCTGTAATTCAGCAAACATAGGTTTTTCACATCCCTGTATACCATACACCTTACTATTATTTATATTATTCTTTTGGTTTATAGTTCAGTTATGCTTTTCATTTTTCTTCTGTCTTTTAGTCTTCTTATCTTTCCCAAGGGCCCCATAAATGTTCTTGTCAAAGGGAAAGAAGTGTTCTAGGTCTCGACATGTTGAACAGGGAGACTCTGTGATCGGGTCACCAATGCACAAAGGTTAGCAGACATGGGTTTCTGGAAGGTGGGACAGTCATGCCCGATTATTACTGGAATAGGAAGGTTAGGTACGACACCCAGCTTCATAGTTTGTACCTGTCCCTGTATGGTTAGTTCGGTCTCTTCCAATGGATATTGATGAGTGTCACCATGAATACATGTTACTTCTGTAGTGGGATGTTCTAAGGATGGGGGTACACTCAACAATTCTGCTTATATCAGGGTCTGTTTACTTCCTAAGTCTAGAAGTCCTGTAACTAGGTAATGTCCAACTTGTACAGTTACCATGTATTGTCCCCAGTTAGCTAAGGCAAGATGGGTAGACTCAATATTTTCTTGGGACAAAACCTTGCAATGTGTTCTTTGGCATTACATTCATGGCAAATAATATCCTGATTGTACCCCCTTCATGCTTTACCAGTGCCTTGTACACCGGTACCTATGGTAGTGCTACCAGTGCTTCCCACAGTAGTAGTGAGAGGTCTTGCTGATGGGATGTCTGATGGATGCTTCTCTGCCTATGGGGTCTGGCAGCAATATACTCTTCGGCCAATTGGATTGCTGTATCAGAGACCTCTGGGCGATGTTCCCTGGCACATAGTTGGACATCTGGAGGAAGAACTCGGATAAATTGCTTCAGTACTATCGTCTCAATGATTTGATTTACAGTCCGGGTATTAGGCTGCAGCAATTTGACACACAAGTCCTTTAGTTGGGTAAACACATCCTGAGGATTATCTGCAGTACCATATCTATATGATCTGAACCTTTGTCGATAGGTCTCCGTATTAATGTCATAACATTTTAGAATGGCTTGTTTGACTCGATCGTAGTTGTTTGCATCCACCATCTCTACTTGGCTGTAAGCAAGCTGAGCCTTCTCAGTCAAATAGTGGCCTAGATGGATGACCAATTGATCTTGGGGCCAGTTACAGGTGGTAGCCACTCTTTCAAACATCAATAGGCAAGCTTCAATGTCATCCGAGTCAGTAAGTTTAGCCAATTTGATGTCCTTTTGGCCTCCACCAGGGACAGCAGGGGGTCTACCCGTGCCCATCGCTTGAATTGCCCTTAGTGTATCATTCCATCTGGCTTCATACTCCCTCTGATCTCTATCCCTCTGTCATTCCATTTCCAGCTGTCTTGTGCACAGCCATCTTAACAGATCTTGGGGTTCCTCAGGGAGGTGCTCCTCCTCCTCACCTCCAATAGCTTGAGCCAATCCCTCTGTTTTTGGTTCCTCCATCTGAGCTTCTGCCGTTACAGGCACTCTTTTTCCGGGTAGCTGGATCCAAACCTGGGAGTAAAGGTAGCTGATATTTTGATGGCACTGATCTGGTTTGTGCTCCCCAAAGCCTCTGCTGGTCCGTCAGGTCCACTCTCTCCTGTAGCATCAGAAGTCCATCAGGTTTTGGCCCAGGTCCTCCAGTTGGTCAGCCCCAACCAGCTTATCCCACTTCTAACATCCATGTGGAAGGCTAAGTGTCTAACAGATGGACGCTTGACACAGGCTCTGTTAAATGCAGGAATATTGCAAGACTCTTTATTTAAAGGAACCAAAAACAGCAGCAAAATAAAATGAACTGATCATCCAAACAAAATAAAACAGTATACTAGAATACAGGACACACCAGCAGGCTTTGTTCCATCTTTAACATAACAGGAGTAGCACACTCATCAGCTCCACAAGGTATTCATGGTACAACACTCAAGTTGAATCTGAAGTGCTTCACACAATAGGCTGACATATAAAGGGTGCTAAGAAACATGATTGGATCATTTTAGCCATCAATCATATACCTCTTTTAAAACATATAACAAAAACAGGTATTCAGTACAATTATTAATGCAACAACTTCTAATCTGAAACTTACAGATATTTCTGTTCTTGCTACCTTTCCCTAAACTTATTTTGCACCTCACATTTTAGTTTAGCAATGCTAACAGGAACCACCCTCAGCTTTTCTGCATAAATTGAGGATGAAAGGGACTGTCCGGCTCTTAGAAGCAGGTAAGCTGGGAAGTTCTATGGCGTTTCCAAAAGGATAACGAATATTTGTAGAAGTAAAGAATCCAGAGTTAAAACCCTGTTAAACCTTTCAGAAACAAAAAAAAATATGTCTCTGGGAGGTAGGGCAACTTGTGCCTAACCTGCTTAACCCCTTTTGAAAGTGTTTGGCTTTCAAGCCCGAAACGGAACAAATTAGCTACGCGAATGTGCACATCTTCGCGAAGGAACTGGGACTCGGGAGAGGAATTGCCTATCTAGAACAACAAGCAAGGTAAGCATTTAGTGAACCAGGCAAGCTTTTCAGGGCACAGACTATTGGAGTGGCTCTATTCTGACAGGTTAATTTGGGCTACAAATGGACAAAAAGACGTAGAAAGCTATAGAGGCTGCAGGAGCGTCCGTTTAGCAAGACAAAGAGGCTAACGGATTAAGAACACTTGGGGACAACTGTCTAGCATTCTTTTACAATACCTGTTCAAATGGGCATTTTACTTGTTTTTTAAAAGGGGAGGTTTTGTGTCTCCTAGCTCTCATAATGCTGCACAATGAAACATGAAACGAAAGAGAGTTCCCTTTTCCTTTTTTATTTGGGACATGGGCTGCAACGTACAGTGGCATAAACAAATGCCATAAACGCGACTATTGGACATTTCTACAAGGGACAAAGAGGAGGGGATTATTTTAAATAGTGTGTAATAGATGGCCAGTCTATTACTCACTATTTACCACCATACCACATATACAGACATATATACATAGACAGCATTCATACTATAGGACAATGACAAACATAGAACAATAAAGTGGGGGCAGGAATTACTGTCCCTACCACAGATACTGTTCTCATTTGAGTCACTTATTTTCCTTTTTTCATATGTACCAATCTCCCTATGAGGGTCAGTTTCACCCATATTGATATTGGACCCCAATGATTTTGCAGTACCCTCCTTTAAAGAATTGCCTGAGGTTTGACTCAAGGTTTCTTGATATTGTTCGATAACTGCTAATCTTTTGTAGAAGTTATCAATGTCTTTCCTCAGGTCACTGTTATTTCTACATTTATCACAAACATATAAAGGTGTTTGGGGAAGAGAATCAAATAAGGTATACATGGAACAGGTATTGCTTTTCAATACTGTTTCCCCATCCAAAGTTATGATAATATCTCTCCTTACAGGATTTGATGCCATTTTTTTTACAGTGCTGTTATTCATTTCGTTGTCCAAGATGATTAGTATCTATCAAACACAACATAAATAATTGAAAACATGACTGATTTAAAGTAGGCCTATGCTGTATTTACAAATCCCAATGTTACCATCCCTGTCACTCCTGGCACGCGTGACACACGACATGTGTGTCTTTGCTCATGTCTTCGCGCATGCAAGTGCGCACTCACCCTGCTCATGCTTACCCTGCTTGCAGCAGGGCTTCCTAAAACAGTGTGCTGTAACCCGGAAGTGCCCTTGCGAGGTCGCCGGGCAAGAGGATTTTTTAACAAATTTAAAATAAAATTGAGTAGTGATTTAAACACACTCCAGTAAAAGCGCAGTTCTCCAAGCAGTTTTACTGCCTAAAATTTCTAATCTGGTCAAGTTGTAGTTCTTTTTAGCTAGTCCTCGAACTACACTCCTCTTCCTTGCATTGCTAGGGCTCCAAACCTCGCGACAGTGAGTTACAGTGCAAACGTATAGTTAGCACTGCAAAAGGTATATCCTTTTTAAAACTGTTTCATTTAGAAACAGAATCAATAATATACAGAGTCTCACTTTAAAATATAAGGTGTAACACAGTTCAGGGGTACTAGCTCATAGCAGGGCTTCCTAAAATACCGTGCTGTAACCCGGAAGTGCCCATGTGAGGTCGCCAAGCAAGAGGATTTTTTAACAAATTTAAAATAAAATCGAGTAGTGATTTAAACACACTCCAGTAAAAGCAAAGTTCCCCAAGCAGTTTTACTTCCAAAAATTTCTAATCTGATCGAGTTGTAGTTCTTTTTAGCTAGTCCTCAAACTACACTCCTCTACCTAGCGTTGCTAGGGCTCCAAACCTCGCGATAGCGAGTTTCAGTGCAAATGTATAGTTAGCAATACAAAAGGTGTATCCTTTTTAAAAATGTTTCATTTAGAAGCAGAATCAATAATATACAGAGTCTCACTTTAAAATATAAGATGTAATACAGTCCCATCTTTAATGTGCTAACCTTGCCGTTGTCCAAAATCACATTTTTACATTGTTTTGCCATGTTAGAAAAAAGTAAACAAATCAGCCGAGCTTTCAAATTCAGCTTTTTGGAGGTATCATAAGATGGCTGCTATGTGGTAACATAATGATGTCATTGGAGCGACAACACTCCAGATTTATAATGGTATCGTATAGAAGCTTGTTGAGTTGCATGGAATTAAAACCTTTAGATGGCATCTTTGGGGCAAATTCTTTACTGTGCACATGCGATACCCTCTTTACACATGCAAAGTAAAGGATTTGCCCCAAAGACACCATCTAAAGGTTTTAATTCTACGCTACACAACAAGCCCCTATACAGATACCATTATAACTCCAGAGCACTGTCACTCCAGTGACATCATTATGTTACCACGTAACGGCCATCTTATGATACCTCTGAAGCACTGAATTTGAAAGCTCGGCCGATTTGTTTACTTTTTTCCTAACATGATTAAATGATATAAAAACGCAATTTTGGACTACACCAAGGTTAGCACATAAAAGGTAGAGGATTATACTACACCCTTATGTTTTCTGATTTTGGCAGTGTTATTTAGAAAAAAAAAACATGTTTAGTTGTCCTTTCGCATAAGAAAGAAATTTAGAATCTACTTGTACACAATTCATTACTTCAAAGAGATAGTCCCACTCCACTGAGGCAAAGGCTTTTTCAGCATCAGTCGTCATTAATGCCACAGAGTTGTGCGTCTTCTGTTGAATTTCAGTCAAGTTAGCTAAAGCCATCTCATTATCAGCTCCCTGTCTCCCCTTGATAAACCCTGTTTGTGAGGGATGTATAATGCAAGGAAGTACTTTCTCCAGCCTAAGATCCATGGCTTTGGCTAAGATTTTGGCATCCACATTAATTACTGAAATTGGATGATAGCTGTAGCATTCTGTATTGTCCTTGTTGGGCTCAGGCAATACCATAATAGTGGCATCTTGCATGGTTCCGGTAATTTTTCCCTCAAATCCGATTATCTGAAATAATTGATATACATGGGGTGCTAATTCCTCAGAAAAGTCCTAGATACATAGATATACATAGATACATAGACAGCGTCGGCAGATAAGGGCCTATGGCCCACCCAGTCTGCCCATTTGAGCTTGTAAGTTCAGTTTGTTTTCCTAGAAGTCTGTTTCCCCTTACCCCTGACCTCTAGAATTCCTTTATGTCTATCCCATGCATTCTTAAATCCCGTGATTGTTTCAGCCCCCGCCACTTCCTCTGGCAGGGTGTTCCACTTGTCCACCACCCGTCCCGTGAAGAAATTCTTTCTCATGTTTCCTCTGAATCGTCCTCTCTCCAACTTCATCCCATGCCCTCTAGTCCTGGAACATCTTTTTCACTTAAAAATAGTGTATTCCTGCAGCTTGTTCCTCCCTGTGAGATACTTGTATGTCTCTATCATATCCCCTCTCTCCCTCCTCTCCTCCAGGGAGTATATGTTCAGTTCCTTCAACCTGTCTTTATAGGACTTGTGATGCAATTCATGCACCATCTTTGTTGCCCTCCTCTGAACCTTCTCTACCCTGTCTATGTCGTTACGTAGGTATGGTCTCCAGAACTGTACACTGTACTCCACGTGGGGCTTCATAGTGTCTTGTATAGCGGAATTATGACCTCCTTTTCCTGCTGGTGATGCCCCTGCCTATACATCCCAGCATCCTATTTGCTTTACCTGCTGCCTTGTCACACTGTTTCTCACTTGAGGTCATCAGAGATGACAACCCCAAGATTCCTTTCCTGCTTGGTGCATGCTATATCCTCACCCCCCAACTGATATATTGTGCCTGGGTTTTTGTGCCCCATATGCATTATCTTGCACTTCTTTGCATTGAATTTCAACTGCCAAACCCCTGACCATTCTTCAAGTTTCTGCAGGTCGCTTCTCATTCTGTCTACACCCTCTGGTGTGTCTACTCTGTTACAGAGCTTTGTGTCATCAGCAAACAGTGAAATTCTGCCTTCTAGGTCCTGCGCAATGTCACTGATGAAGATGTTGAATAGGACCGGGTCCCAGCACTGATCCCTGTGGTACCCCACTGGTCACTCTTCCCTCTGTGGAGTGACAGCCATTTACCACCACCCTCTGTGTCCTGCCACCCAGCCAGTTACCTACCCACCACACTACTGTCCTGCCCACACCCATATTCCCCAGTTTGTGTAATAGTCTTCTATGTGGCACAGTGTCAAAGGCCTTGCTGAAGTCCAGATAGGCCATGTCCACTGCCCTCCCCTGATCCACCTCCCTAGTCACCCAGTCAAAAAATTCAACGAGGTTGGTCTGACATGACCTCCCTCTGGTGAAACCATGCTGCCTTGGGTCCTGTAGTCCATTGACAACCAGATGTTCCACCAATCTCTCCTTCAGTAGTGCTTCCATGATCTTCCCCACTACCGGTGAGGCTGACTGGTCTGTAGTTCCTGCTTCCTCTTTGTTCCCACTTTGTATAAGGGGACTACATCTGCTGCCCTCCAGTCTTTGGGTACCTCCCTGTTTCCAGTGATCGGCTAAACAGGATAGCCAGAGGTTCAGCCACCACCTCTCTTAGTTCTTTAAGGACCCTGGGGTGCACCGTCTGGCCCCATTGCTTTATCAACTCTTATTACTTCCAGTTCCTTCAGGACCCTTTCTCGTGTAAAGGGACTTGTGTCCATTTCTGCACCATTCTCACCCCTTGTACTCCCTTCAGACCCATTACCCCCCTTCCTCAGTAAAGACTGAGCAGAAATACCTGTTCAATATGTCAGCTTTACTGTTGTCATCCTCCACGCGACTCCCATCCTCCCCCTTCAGTCTCATTATCCCTCCCTTTGTCTTTCTTTTTTCACTTATGTACCTGTAAAGGTTTGTCCCCTTTACCCACTGATTTTACTATGTGTTCTTCTGTCTGGAGCTTTAGCTTCCCTACTGACTTCCCTGCCTCCCTTTGCTTCTCCTGGTACTTCTCCCTATCCCCTTCTGCCTGTGCTTTTTGTATTGCCTGAATGCAATCTTTTTGGCTTTCACTTTCTTTGCTACCTCTTTGGAAAACCATAATGGTCTCCTCTTCCTTTTCCTCTTGCTAACCTGCTTAATGCAAAATTCTGTTGTTCTTATAATCCCCATTTTAAATACTGCCCACTGTTCCTCAACCCCTGATTCCTGTCCCATTCCCCTTAATGCCTCTTTCAAGAATCTTCCCATTTTCCCAAAGTCTGCCCCCCTAAAATCCAGGATACGTGTTTTTGTGTGGTTTGGTTCTGCTCTTTCTGTGATTTCAAACCACAATGACTGGTGGTCATTGTTACCCAGGTGCTCCCCCACTGTTACCCCATCACACTGTCCCTGTTTGTGAGCACAAGGTCCAGTATTGCCTTCTGCCGAGTTGGTTCCATGACCAGTTGCTTGAGGAAGGCACCCTGAAGGGAGTCCAGGATAAATCTGCTCCTAGTTGATGCTGCTGCTGGGATGCTCCAGTCCACGTCTGGAACACTGAAGTCTCCAACCAGTACTACCTCACCCTTGTCTGCCATCCTTTGGATGGCTAGCATCAGCTCCCTATCTGTTTCTTCCTCCTGGGCTGGTGGTCTATAGACCACACCTGTGCAGATGGCTGGCCCCATTTTCCTTTCCAGCTTAACCCACAGTATCTCTCCCCCATTTTGTTCCTCCTGGATCTCTGTGGCCCTTATGTCATTTTTCACATACAGTGCCACTCCTCCTCCCTTCCTGCCTGCTCTGTCTCTTCTGAATATGTTGTAGCCAGGTATGGCCATCTCCCAGTCATGGTTTTTATTACACCAGGTTTCAGTGATGGCCACAATGTCCAGGTCAGGTCTGACTGTACCATGACAGCCTCCAGATCTTCCATCTTGTCGCTAAGGCTCCTGGCATTTGCACACATGGCTTTCCATGATTTGACCTCCCTAGACTGCTTCACTGTTCTACTCCAGCCCCTTCCTTGGTTGTCATTTAGCCCTGGTTCTCCTTGCTGTCAGCCCTTCTGCTGAATTTTGCCCCTTTTCTGCTTATCCACCTCTTGGGCACTAATCTCCATCTTTTGCACACTGCTTTGCAGAGATAGCCACACCTCTGGTTCACTGGTTCCACTGCTAGCTGTCGGGGGTGAGCAAGTAGGTACCCTCCTTGCTGGCCTGCCACCCCCCTTTGCAAGTTTAAATGCTTGTCAATGTAGCATTTAAACTTATCATTGAGTGTTTGATTCCCTCCAGGATGGATGCAGTACGTCAGGCTTGAACAAACCTCCATCCCTCCAGGTGGGTCCCCAGTCACCAATGAATCCAAACCTTTCTCACAGCACCAGTTCTTCAACCATGAGTTAAAGTTCCTGCATGCACCTCATGCTCTCCCTTTGCTCTCACAGGTAGTACTCTGAGAAAGTGACAGAAGTAGCTACTTGCTTGAGACCCTCTCCAGTTTCCTAAACTCTTCCTGAACTTCTTTGGCTCCCCATTTGCCAAGTCATTAGTCCTAGGTGGATAATGACATCCAGCTCACCCTCCCGCCTTGCCTTCCCAGTGATCCCTGCATATCTTCCTTCCATCCCTCCATGCTGTGGCACCTGGTAGGCACCTCACCTCCCTGTCCTCCCCTCCTGTGTTCCTAGCTGGATCCCTCTACGATGGAGTCCCCACCAGGATTCGCTTCCTCCTCCTCTGGGGTCCCCTGCTTTCCCCACTGAGGTCACCTCCTTGGCTAACCTCCACATCCTTTCCTTCCACTTCTCTGGGTACCTCTATTTGGTTGTCCCCATTTGCCAGTGTGGCATATGGTTCTTGAGTGAATAGGATCTGGGATGTGCCCTGCCTGACTGCTCTAACCTCCCTGAGCCCACTGTCATCCAAGTGCTCCTCGTCTCGGCATCCTTTGAGGCAGCTGCATTGGACTGGGTGGTCCCTGGATAGGGGTGATGGTACTCCTGATCCAGTTTACTTCCGCTCTGAGTCTGGCTACCTCATCCCAGATCCAGAGAGAGTGCATGCAGATAGGGGCAGCACCTCAGTGTCCAGAAGGCCTGCCTGAATATGGCTGCCCCACAGCCACTGCATTGCACCACTCCCCACATTATACTGCAATTCCACTACTTGTCTGCTACTGAAGCTCTCCTAGTTCTCTTTTATTAATTTACTGTACTAAAAATCCTGTCACTGATCCTCAGATAATTTTTTTAGGAAAAAAGAACCAATAAATAAATAAATGAGTCAAAACATTTGTCGGGGTTGAGGGTAGGCTTCTTCCCTCTTATGCCCTCCTACTTCACACCTCTTACTATACCCTGTGTTTAGCTCCTGTCAATCAGATTTATCAGGGCATATAATATGTAGTGTGGAAGGGGGGGTAAAAATTTGCAGCAATTAAAGACAGCACAGAATTACACCACCACTATGTTTTAAATTTTCAACAGCCCAAAAACAATTTTAAGTAAAGACAACAAAGAAAGTATAGTGTCACTACAAGCCCACAATATAAGTTTAAAAGAAAAATAGCAATTACCAGTTACTCTAAAGCACTGAATTGAATATGTTTCCTTCCTTTCCCTTCTGGCATCTTCTGAGAAAATAAACCTCTGCTTGCTACTTTAACTCTGACTAAGCCCCACCTCCAGTTATCACGTAGCTGAGGTCACAGGCCAGACAATTAACACCCTTCACCCAACTACAGAAAAGTCAGACAAGCCAAGATAAAATTTGCAGCAATTAAAGACAGCACAGAATTACACCACCACTATGTTTTAAATTTTCAACAGCCCAAAAACAATTTTAAGTAAAGACAACAAAGAAAGTATAGTGTCACTACAAGCCCACAATCTAAGTTTAAAAGAAAAATAGCAATTACCAGTTACTCTAAAGCACTGAATTGAATATGTTTCCTTCCTTCCCCTTCTGGCTTCTTCTGAGAAAATAAACCTCTGCTTGCTGCTTTAACTCTGACTAAGCCCCACCTCCAGTTATCACGTAGCTGAGGTCAGAGGCCAGACAATTAACACCCTTCACAAAACTACAGGACAGTTAGACAAGCCAAGATAAACTTTGCAGCAATTAAAGACAGCACAGAATTACACCACCACTATGTTTTAAATTTTCAACAGCCCAAAAACAATTTTAAGTAAAGACAACAAAGAAATTATAGTGTCACTACAAGCCCACAATCTAAGTTTAAAAGAAAAATAGCAATTACCAGTTACTCTAAAGCACTGAATTGAATATGTTTCCTTCCTTCCCCTTCTGGCTTCTTCTGAGAAAATAAACCTCTGCATGCTACTTTAACTCTGACTAAGCCCCACCTCCAGTTATCACGTAGCTGAGGTCACAGGCCAGACAATTAACACCCTTCACCCAACTACAGGACAGTCAGACAAGCCAAGATAAAATTTGCAGCAATTAAAGACAGCACAGAATTACACCACCACTATGTTTTAAATTTTCAACAGCCCAAAAACAATTTTAAGTAAAGACAACAAAGAAAGTATAGTGTCACTATAAGCCCACAATCTAAGTTTAAAAGAAAAATAGCAATTACCAGTTACTCTAAAGCACTGAATTGAATATGTTTCCTTCCTTCCCTTCTGGCTTCTTCTGAGAAAATAAACCTCTGCTTGCTACTTTAACTCTGACTAAGCCCCACCTCCAGTTATCACGTAGCTGAGGTCACAGCCATACAATTAACACCCCTTCACCCAACTACAGGACAGTCAGACAAGCCAAGATAAAATTTGCAGCAATTAAAGACAGCACAGAATTACACCCACCACTATGTTTTAAATTTTCAACAACCCAAAACAATTTTAAGTAAAGACAACAAAGAAAGTATAGTGTCACTACAAGCCTCACAATCTAAGTTTAAAAGAAAATAGCAATTACCAGTTACTCTAAAGCACTGAATTGAATATGTTTCTTCCTTCCCTTCTGGCTTCTTCTGAGAAAATAAACCTCTGCTTGCTACTTTAACTCTGACTAAGCCCTTACCTCCAGTTATCACGTAGCTGAGGTCTAGGAGTCATGTACAATTAACACCCTTCACCCAACTACAGGACAGTCAGACAAGCCAAGATAAAATTTGGGCAATGAAAGACAGCACAGAATTACACCACCACTATGTTTTAAATTTTCAACAGCCCAAAAAACAATTTTTAGGAAAGACAACAAAGAAAGGATAGTGTCACTACAAGCCCACAATCTAAGTTTAAAAGAAAAATAGCAATTACCAGTTACTCTAAAGCACTGAATTGAATATGTCTTCCTTCCCTTCTGGCTTCTTTCTGAGAAAATAAACCTCTGCTTGCTACTTTAACTCTGACTAAGCCCACCTCCAGTTATCACGTGAGTTGAGGTCACAGGCCAGACAATTAACACCCTTCACCCAACTACAGGGCAGTCAGACAAGCCAAGATAAAATTTGCAGCAATTAAAGACAGCACAGAATTACACCACCACTATGTTTTAAATTTTCAACAGCCCAAAAACAATTTTAAGTAAAGACAACAAAGAAAGTATAGTGTCACTACAAGCCCACAATCTAAGTTTAAAAGAAAAACAGCAATTACCAGTTACTCTAAAGCACTGAATTGAATATGTTTCCTTCCTTCACCTTCTGGCTTCTTCTGAGAAAATAAACCTCTGCTTGCTACTTTAACTCTGACTAAGCCCCACCTCCAGTTATCACATAGCTGAGGTCAGAGGCCAGACAATTAACACCCTTCACCCAACTACAGGACAGTCAGACAGGCCAAGATAAAATATGCAGCAATGAAAGACAGCACAGAATTACACCACCACTATGTTTTAAATTTTCAACAGCCCAAAACAATTTTAAGTAAAGACAACAAAGAAAGTATAGTGTCACTACAAGCCCACAATCTAAGTTTAAAAGAAAAAGTATAATTACCAGTTACTCTAAAGCACTGAATTGAATATGTTTCCTTCCTTCCCTTCTGGCTTCTTCTGAAAAATAAACCTCTGCTTGCTACTTTAACTCTGACTAAGCCCCACCTCCAGTTATCACGTAGCTGAGGTCACAGGCCAGACAATTAACACCCTCCACCCAACTACAGGACAGTCAGACAAGCCAAGATAAAATTTGCAGCAATGAAAGACAGCACAGAATTACACCACCACTATGTTTTAAATTTTCAACAGCCCAAAAACAATTTTAAGTAAAGACAACAAAGAAAGTATAGTGTCACTACAAGCCCACAACCTAAGTTTAAAAGAAAAATAGCAATTACCAGTTACTCTAAAGCACTGAATTGAATATGTTTCCTTCCTTCCCCTTCTGGCTTCTTCTGAGAAAATAAACCTCTGTGTGCTACTTTAACTCTGACTAAGCCCCACCTCCAGTTATCACGAGCTGAGGTCTTATAGTTACACCAACACCCTTCACCCAACTACAGGACAGTCAAACAAGCCAAGATGAAATTTGCAGCAATTAAAGACAGCACAGAATTACACCACCACTATGTTTTAAATTTTCAACAGCCCAAAAACAATTATAAGTAAAGACAACAAAGAAAGTATAGTGTCACTACAAGCCCACAATCTAAGTTTAAAAGAAAAATAGCAATTACCAGTTACTCTAAAGCACTGAATTGAATATGTTTCCTTCCTTCCCCTTCTGGCTTCTTCTGAGAAAATAAACCTCTGCTTGCTACTTTAACTCTGACTAAGCCCCACCTCCAGTTATCACGTAGCTGAGGTCAGAGGCCATACACCAACACCTTCACCCAACTACAGGACAGTCAGACAAGTCAAAGATAAAATTCTGGAGCAATGAAAGACAACACAGAATTACACCACCACTATGTTTTAAATTCTCAACAGCTCCAAAACAATTTTAAGTAAAGACAACAAAGAAAGTATAGTGTCACTACAAGTCCACAATCTAAGTTTAAAGAAAAATAGCAATTACCAGTTACTCTAAAGCACTGAATTGAATATGTTTCCTTCCTTCCCGTCTGGCTTCTTCTGAGAAAATAAACCTCTGCTTGCTACTTTAACTCTGACTAAGCCCCACCTCCAGTTATCACGTAGCTCAGCTCACAGGCCAGACAATTAACACCCTTCACCCAACTACAGAAAAGTCAGACAAGCCAAGATAAAATTTGCAGCAATTAAAGACAGCACAGAATTACACCACCACTATGTTTTAAATTTTCAACAGCCCAAAATCAATTTTAAATAAAGACAACAAAGAAAGTATAGTGTCACTACAAGCCCACAATCTAAGTTTAAAAGAAAAATAGCAATTACCAGTTACTCTAAAGCACTGAATTGAATATGTTTCTTCCTTCCCTTCTGGCTTCTTCTGAGAAAATAAACCTCTGCTTGCTACTTTAATCCTGACTAAGCCCCACCTCCAGCTACGTAGGCTGAGGTCAGAGGCAGACAATTAACACCCTTCACCCAACTACAGGACAGTCAGACAGGCCAAGATAAAATATGCAGCAATGAAAGACAGCACAGAATTACACCACCACTATGTTTTAAATTTTCAACAGCCCAAAAACAATTTTAAGTAAAGACAACAAAGAAAGTATAGTGTCACTACAAGCCCACAATCTAAGTTTAAAAGAAAAATAGCAATTACCAGTTATTCTAAAGCACTGAATTGAATATGTTTCCTTCCTTCCCCTTCTGGCTTCTTCTGAGAAAATAAACCTCTGCTTGCTACTTTAACTCTGACTAAGCCCCACCTCCAGTTATCACGTAGCTGAGGTCAGAGGCCAGACAATTAACACCCTCCACCCAACTACAGGACAGTCAGACAAGCCAAGATAAAATTTGCAGCAATGAAAGACAGCACAGAATTACACCACCACTATGTTTTAAATTTTCAACAGCCCAAAAACAATTTTAAGTAAAGACAACAAAGAAAGTATAGTGTCACTACAAGCCCACAATCTAAGTTTAAAAGAAAAATAGCAATTACCAGTTACACTAAAGCACTGAATTGAATATGTTTCCTTCCTTCCCCTTCTGGCTTCTTCTGAGAAAATAAACCTCTGCTTGCTACTTTAACTCTGACTAAGCCCCACCTCCAGTTATCACGTAGCTGAGGTCACAGGCCAGACAATTAACACCCTTCACCCAACTACAGGACAGTCAGACAAGCCAAGATAAAATTTGCAGCAATTAAAGACAGCACAGAATTACACCACCACTATGTTTTAAATTGTCAACAGCCCAAAAACAATTTTAAGTAAAGACAACAAAGAAAGTATAGTGTCACTACAAGCCCACAATCTAAGTTTAAAAGCAAAATAGCAATTACCAGTTACTCTAAAGCACTGAATTGAATATGTTTCCTTCCTTCCCCTTCTGGCTTCTTCTGAGAAATAAACCTCTGCTTGCTACTTTAATCTTGACTAAGCCCCACCTCCAGTTATCACGTAGCTGAGGTCAGAGGCCAGACAATTAACACCCTTCACCCAACTACAGAACAGTCAGACAGGCCAAGATAAAATATGCAGCAATGAAAGACAGCACAGAATTACACCACCACTATGTTTTAAATTTTCATCAGCCCAAAACAATTTTAAGTAAAGACAACAAAGAAAGTATAGTGTCACTACAAGCCCACAATCTAAGTTTAAAAGAAAAATAGCAATTACCAGTTATTCTAAAGCACTGAATTGAATATGTTTCCTTCCTTCCCCTTCTGGCTTCTTCTGAGAAAATAAACCTCTGCTTGCTACTTTTAACTCTGACTAAGCCCCACCTCCAGTTATCACGTAGCTGAGGTCAGAGGCCAGACAATTAACACCCTCCACCCAACTACAGGACAGTCAGACAAGCCAAGATAAAATTTGCAGCAATGAAAGACAGCACAGAATTACACCACCACTATGTTTTAAATTTTCAACAGCCCAAAAACAATTATAAGTAAAGACAACAAAGAAAGTATAGTGTCACTACAAGCCCACAATCTAAGTTTAAAAGAAAAATAGCAATTACCAGTTACACTAAAGCACTGAATTGAATATGTTTCCTTCCTTCCCCTTCTGGCTTCTTCTGAGAAATAAACCTCTGCTTGCTACTTTAACTCTGACTAAGCCCCACCTCCAGTTATCACGTAGCTGAGGTCACAGGCCAGACAATTAACACCCTTCACCCAACTACAGGACAGTCAGACCAGCCAAGATAAAATTTGCAGCAATTAAAGACAGCACAGAATTACACCACCACTATGTTTTAAATTTGTCAACAGCCCAAAAACAATTTTAAGTAAAGACAACAAAGAAAGTATAGTGTCACTACAAGCCCACAATCTAAGTTTAAAAGAAAAATAGCAATTACCAGTTACTCTAAAGCACTGAATTGAATATGTTTCCTTCCTTCCCCTTCTGGCTTCTTCTGAGAAAATAAACCTCTGCTTGCTACTTTAACTCTGACTAAGCCCCACCTCCAGTTATCACGTAGCTGAGGTCAGAGGCCAGACAATTAACACCCTTCACCCAACTACAGAACAGTCAGACAGGCCAAGATAAAATATGCAGCAATGAAAGACAGCACAGAATTACACCACCACTATGTTTTAAATTTTCATCAGCCCAAAACAATTTTAAGTAAAGACAACAAAGAAAGTATAGTGTCACTACAAGCCCACAATCTAAGTTTAAAAGAAAAATAGCAATTACCAGTTACCTAAAGCACTGAACTGAATATGTTTCTCCTTCCCCTCTGGCTTCTTCTGGAGAAAATAAACCTCTGCTTGCTACTTCTTAACCTGACTAAGCCCCACCTCCAGTTATCAATGTAGCTGAGGTCACAGGCTGGACACTAACACCCTCCACCCAACTACAGGACAGTCAGACAAGCCAAGATAAAATTTAGCAATTAAAGACAGCACAGAATTACACCACCACTATATGTTTTAAATTTTCAACAGCCCAAAACAATTTTAAGTAAAGACAACAAAGAAAGTATAGTGTCACTACAAGCCCACAATCTAAGTTTAAAAGGAAAATAGCTATTACCAGTTACTCTAAAGCACTGAATTGAATATGTTTCCTTCCTTCCCCATCTGGCTTCTTCTGAGAAAATAAACCTCTGCTTGCTACTTTAACTCTGACTAAGCCCCACCTAGAGTTATCACATAGCTGAGGTCAGAGGCCAGACAATTAACACCCTTCACCCAACTACAGGAGAGTCAGACAAGCCAAGATAAAATCTGCAGCAATTAAAGACAGCACAGAATTACACCACCACTATGTTTTAAATTTTCAACAGCCCAAAAACAATTTTAAGTAAAGACAACAAAGAAAGTATATTGTCACTACAAGCCCACAACCTAAGTTTAAAAGAAAAATAGCAATTACCAGTTACTCTAAAGCACTGAATTGAATATGTTTCCTTCCTTCCCCTTCTGGCTTCTTCTGAGAAAATAAACCTCTGCTTGCTACTTTAACTCTGACTAAGCCCCACCTCCAGTTATCACGTAGCTGAGGTCATATGTGCCAGACAATTAACACCCTTCGCCTAACTACAGGACAGTCAGGATGCTTTCAAGATAAAATTTGCAGCAATGAAAGACAACACAGAATTACACCCCACCACTATGTTTTAAATTTTCAACAGCCCAAAAACAATTTTAAGTAAAGACAACAAAGAAAGTATAGTGTCATTACCATTCACAATCTAAGTTTAAAATAGAAAATAGCAATTACCAGTTACTCTAAAGTACTGAATTGAATATGTTTCCTTCCTTCCCTTCTGGCTTCTTCTGAGAAAATAAACCTCTGTTTGCTACTTTAACTCTGACTCAGCCCCACCTCCAGTTATCACGTAGTTGAGGTCACAGGCCAGACAATTAACACCCTTCACCGAACTACAGGACAGTCAGACAAGCCAAGATAATATTTTGCAGCAATTAAAGACAGCACAGAATTACACCACCACTATGTTTTAAATTGTCAACAGCCTAAAACAATTTTAAGTAAAGACAACAAAGAAAGTAGAGTGTCACTGATGCTCCACAACCTAAGTATAGAAAAGAAAAAGCAATTACCAGTTACTCTAAAGCACTGAATTGAATATGTTTCCTTCCTTCCCTTCTGGCTTCTTCTGAGAAAAATAAACTCTACGTGTTGCTTTAACTCTGACTAAACCCCACTCCAGTTATCACGTAGCTGAGGTCACAGGCCAGACAATTAACACCCTTCACCCAACTACAGGACAGTCAGACAAGCCAAGATAAAATTTGCAGCAATTAAAGATAGCACAGAATTACACCACCACTATGTTTTAAATTTTCAACAGCCCAAAAACAATTTTAAGTAAAGACAACAAAGAAAGTATAGTGTCACTACAAGCCCACAATCTAAGTTTAAAAGAAAAATAGTAATTACCAGTTACTCTAAAGCACTGAATTGAATATGTTTCCTTCCTTCCCCTTCTAGCTTCTTCTGAGAATATAAACCTCTGCTTGCTACTTTAACTCTGACTAAGCCCCACCTCCAGTTATCACGTAGCTGAGGTCACAGGCCAGACAATTAACACCCTTCACCCAACTACAGGACAGTCAGACAAGCCAAGATAAAATTTTCAGCAATGAAAGACATCACAGAATTACACCACCACTACGTTTTAAATTTTCAACAGCCCAAAAACAATTTTAAGTAAAGACAACAAAGAAAGTATAGTGTCACTACAAGCCCACAATCTAAGTTTAAAAGAAAAATAGCAATTACCAGTTACTCTAAAGCACTGAATTGAATATGTTTCCTTCCTTCCCCTTCTGGCTTCTTCTGAGAAAATAAACCTCTGCTTGCTACCTTAACTCTGACTAAGCCCCACCTCCAGTTATCACGTAGCTGAGCTCACAGGCCAGACAATTAACACCCTTCACCCAACTACAGAAAAGTCAGACAAGCCAAGATAAAATTTGCAGCAATTAAAGACAGCACAGAAATTATACCCACCACTATGTTTTAAATTTTCAGCAGCCCAAAAACAATTTTAAGTAAAGACAACAAAGAGAGTATAGTGTCACTACAAGCCCACAATCTAAGTTTAAAGAAAATAGCAATTACTGTTACCTAAAGCACTGAATTGAATATGTTTCCTCCCTTCTCGCTTCCTTTCTGAGAAAATAAACCTGTCTTTGCTACTTTAACTCTGACTAAGCCCCACCTCCAGTTATCACGTAGCTGAGGTCACAGGCCAGACAATTAACACCCCTTCACCGTAACTACAGGACAGTCAGACAAGCCAAGATAAAATTTGCAGCAATTAAAGACAGCACAGAATTACACCACCACTATGTTTTAAATTTTCATCAGTCCCAAAACAGTTTTTAAGTAAAGACAACAAAGTTATATAGTGTCACTACAAGCCCACAATCTAAGTTTAAAAGTAAAATAGCAATTACCAGTTACCTAAAGCACTGAACTGAATATGTTTCCTTCCTTCCCTTCTGGCTTCTTCTGAGAAAATAAACCTCTGCTTGCTACTTTAACTCTGACTAAGCCCCACCTCCAAGTTATCACGTAGCTGAGGTCACAGGCCAGACATCACACACCTCCACCCAACTACAGGACAGTCAGACAAGCCAAGATAAAATTTGCAGCAATTAAAGACAGCACAGAATTACACCACCACTATGTTTTAAATTTTCAACAGCCCAAAAACAATTTTAAGTAAAGACAACAAAGAAAGTATAGTGTCACTAAAAGCCCACAATCTAAGTTTAAAAGAAAAATAGCAATTACCAGTTACTCTAAAGCACTGAATTGAATATGTTTCCTTCCTTCCCCTTCTGGCTTCTTCTGAGAAAATAAACCTTTGCTTGCTACTTTAACTCTGACTAAGCCCCACCTAGAGTTAATAAGATAGCTGAGGTCAGAGGCCAGACAATTAACACCCTTCACCCAACTACAGAGGAGAGTCAGACTAAGCCAAGATAAAATCTGCAGCAATTAAAGACAGCACAGAATTACACCACCACTATGTTTTAAATTTTCAACAGCCCAAAAACAATTTTAAGTAAAGACAACAAAGAAAGTATATTGTCACTACAAGCCCACAACCTAAGTTTAAAAGAAAATAGCAGTAATACCAGTTACTCTAAAGCACTGAATTGAATATGTTTCCTTCCTTCCCTTCTGGCTTCTTCTGAGAAAAATAAACCTCTGCTTTGTTACTTTAATCCTGACTAAGCCCCACCTCCAGTTATCACGTGAAGCTGAGGTCACAGGCCAGACAATTAACACCTTCGCCCAACTACAGTGAGACAGCTTGTAAGCCAAGATAAAATTTGCAGCAATGAAAGACAGCACAGAATTACACCACCACTATGTTTTAAATTTTCAACAGCCCAAAAACAATTATTAGTAAAGACAACAAAGAAAGTATAGTGTCACTAAAAGCCCACAATCTAAGTTTAAAAGAAAAATAGCAATTACCAGTTACTCTAAAGCACTGAATTGAATATGTTTCCTTCCTTCCCCTTCTGGCTTCTTATGAGAAAATAAAACCTTGCTTGCTACTTCAACTCTGACTAAGCCCCACCTCCAGTTATCACGTAGCTGAGGTCACAGGCCAGACAATTAACACCTTCACCAACTACAGGACAGTCAGACAAGCCAAGATAATATTTGCAGCAATTAAAGACAGCACAGAATTACACCACCACTATGTTTTAAATTGTCAACAGCCCAAAAACAATTTTAAGTAAAGACAATAAAGAAAGTAGAGTGTCACTACAAGCCTCACAACCTAAGTATAAAAGAAAAAAAGCAATTACCAGTTACTCTAAAGCACTGAATTGAATATGTTTCCTTCCTTCCCCTTCTGGCTTCTTCTGAGAAAATAAACCTCTACGTGCTGCTTTAACTCTGACTAAGCCCCACCTCCAGTTATCACGTAGCTGAGGTCACAGGCCAGACAATTAACACCCTTCACCCAACTACAGGACAGTCAGACAAGCCAAGATAAAATTTGCAGCAATTAAAGATAGCACAGAATTACACCACCACTATGTTTTAAATTTTCAACAGCCCAAAAACAATTTTAAGTAAAGACAACAAAGAAAGTATAGTGTCACTACAAGCCCACAATCTAAGTTTAAAAAAAAAATAGTAATTACCAGTTACTCTAAAGCACTGAATCTGAATATGTTTCTCTTCCCTTCTAGCTTCTTCTGAGAATATAAACCTCTGCTTCCTACTTAACTCTGACTAAGCCCCAATTTAGTTATCACGTAGGCTGAGGTCACAGGCCAGACAATTAACACCCTTCACCCAACTACAGACAGTCAGACAAGCCAAGATAAAATTTTCAGCAATGAAAGACATCACAGAATTACACCACCACTATGTTTTAAATTTCAACAGCCCAAAACAATTTTAAGTAAAGACAACAAAGAAAGTATAGTGTCACTACAAGTCTCCACAATCTAAGTTTAAAAGAAAATAGCAATTACCAGTTACTCTAAAGCACTGAATTGAATATGTTTCTCCTTCCCTTCTGGCTTCTTCTGAGAAATATAAACCTCTGGTTTGCTACTTTAACTCTGACTAAGCCCCACCTCCAGTTATCACGTAGCTGAGCTCACAGGCCAGACACTCAACACCCTTCACCCAACTTCACAGAAAAGTCAGACAAGCCAAGATAAAATTCTGCAACAATTTAAAGACAGCACAGAATTACACCACCACTATATGTTTTAAATTTTCAACAGCTCAAAACAATTTTAAGTAAAGACAACAAAGAAAGTATAGTGTCACCATAAGCCCACAATCTAAGTTTACAAGAAAAATAGCTAATTACCAGTTACTCTAAAGCACTGAATTGAATATGTTTCCTTCCTTCCCTTCTGGCTTCTTCTGGAGAAAATAAACCCTGCTTGCTACTTTAACTCTGACTAAGCCCCACTCTCCAGTTATCACGTAGCTGAGGTCACAGGCCAGACAATTAACACTCCTTCACCTAACTACAGGACAGTCAGACAAGCCAAGATAAAATTTGCAGCAATTAAAGACAGCACAGAATTACACCACCACTATGTTTTAAATTGTCAACAGCCCAAAAACAATTTTAAGTAAAGACAACAAAGAAAGTAGAGTGTCACTACAAGCCCACAACCTAAGTATAAAAGAAAAATAGCAATTACCAGTTACTCTAAAGCACTGAATTGAATATGTTTCCTTCCTTCCCCTTCTGGCTTCTTCTGAGAAAATAAACCTCTGCGTGCTGCTTTAACTCTGACTAAGCCCCACCTCCAGTTATCACGTAGCTGAGGTCACAGGCCAGACAATTAACACCCTTCACCCAACTACAGGACAGTCAGACAAGCCAAGATAAAATTTGCAGCAATTAAAGACAGCACAGAATTACACCACCACTATGTTTTAAATTTTCAACAGCCCAAAAACCATTTTAAGTAAAGACAACAAAGAAAGTATATTGTCACTACAAGCCCACAACCTAAGTTTAAAAAGAAAAATAGCAATTACCAGTTACTCTAAAGCAATTGAATTCATTATAAGCTTCCTTTCCTTCCCTTCTGGCTTCTTTTCTGAGAAAATAAACCTCTGTGTTACTTAACTCTGACTAAGCCCCACCTCCAGTTATCACGTAGCTGAGGTCACAGGCCAGACAATTAACACCCTTCACCAACTACAGGACAGTCAGACAAGCCAAGATAAAATTTGCAGCAATTAAAAGACAGCACAGAATTACACCACCACTATGTTTTAAATTTTCATCAGCCAAACAATTTTAAGTAAAGACAACAAAGAAAGTATATTGTCACTACAAGTCCACAACCCAAGTTTAAAAGAAAAATAGCAATACCAGTTTCTAAAGCACTGAATTGAATATGTTTCCTTCCTTCCCTTCTGGCTTCTTCTGGAGATAATGAACTCTGTGTGTTACTTAACTCTGATCTGTTCCCCACTCTCCAGTGTATCACGTAGCTGAGGTCAGAGGCCAGACAATTAACACCCTTCACCCAACCACAGGACAGTCAGATGCAAGATAAAATTTTAGCAATGGAAAGACAGCACAGAATTACACCACCACTATGTTTTGAAATTTTCACAGCTCAAAAACAATTTTAAGTAAAGACAACAAGAAAGTATATTGTCACTGTTTTCCAACCTAAGTTTAAAGAAAATAGCAATTACCAGTTACTCTAAAGCACTGAATTGAATATGTTTCCTTCCTTCCCTTCTGGCTTCTTCTGAGAAATAACCTCTGTTTGCTATTTTAACTCTGACTAACCCCACCTCCAGTTATCACGTAGCTGAGGTAGAGGCCATGTACACTTAACACCTTTCACCCAACTCACAGGACAGTCAGACAAGCCAAGATAAAATTTGCAGCAATGAAAGACAGACCTGAATTACACTACCACTATGTTTTAAATTTTCAACAGCCCAAAAACAATTTTAAGTAAAGACACAAAGAAAGTGTAGTGTCACTACAAGCCCACAATCTAAGTTTAAAAGAAAAAAATAGCAATTATCATTATCTAAACACTGAACTGAATTGTTTCCTTTCCCTTCTAGCTTTTCTTGAGAAAATAAATCTGCTTGCTACTTTAATCTGACTAAGCCCCCACCTCCAGTTATTCACGTAGCTGAGGTGCCAGGCCAGACATTAACACCTCCACCCAACTACAGGACAGTCAGACAAGCCAAGATAAAATTTGCAGCAATTAAAGACAGCAGATAATTACACCACCACTATGTTTTAAATTTTCAACAGCCAAAACAATTTTAAGTAAAGACAACAAAGAAAGATAGTGTCTTTCACAAGCCCACAATCTAAGTTTAAAGAAAATAGCAATTACCAGTTACTCTAAGCACTGATTGAATATGTTTCTTCCTTCCCCATCTGGTTTCTTCTGGGAAAATAAACCTCTGCTTGCTACTTTAACTCTGACTAAGTCCCACCTAGAGTTATCACATAGCTGAGGTCAGAGGCCAGACAATTAACACCCTTCACCCAACTACAGGAGAGTCAGACAAGCCAAGATAAAAATCTGCAGCAATTAAAGACAGCACAGAATTACACCACCACTATGTTTTAAATTTTCAACAGCCCAAAACAATTTTAAGTGAGGCCAACAAAGTGATATTGTCACTACAAGCCCACAACCTAAGTTTAAAAGAAAATAGCAATTACCAGTTACTCTAAGCACTGAATTGAATATGTTTCCTTCCTTCCCCTTCTGGCTTCTTCTGAGAAAATAAACCTCTGCTGCTACTTTAACTCGACTAAGCCCCACCTCCAGGTATTGTTTGTAGCTGAGGTCATTGTGCCAGACAATTAACACCTTCACCTAACTACGTTATGGACAATTGAGACAAGCCAAGATAATTTTGCAGCATTCAAGACAGCACAGAATTACACCACTCACTATGTTTTAAATTGTCAACAGCCCAAAACAATTTTAAGTATAGACATGAAAATGAAGTGTCACTACAAGCCCACAACCTAAGTATAAAGAAAAAAGCAATTACCAGTTACTCTAAAGCACTGAATTGAATATGTTTCCTTCCTTCCCTTCTGGCTTCTTCTGAAAATAAACCCTGTTGTTACTTTAACTTGACTAGCCCTCATTTCCAGTTATCACGCAGCTGAGGTCACAGGCCAGACAATTAACACCTTTCACCTAACTACTAGGACGTCAGACAAGCCAAGATAATATTTGCAGCAATTAAAGATGTCACAGAATTACACCACCACTATGTTTTAAATTGTCAACAGCCCAAAACAATTTTAAGTAAAGACAACAAAGAAGTAGAGTGTCACTGAAGCCTACAACCTAAGTATAAAGGCAAAAATGCAATTACGTTTACTCTAAAGCACTGAATTGAATATATTTCTTCCTTCCTTCTGGCTTCTTCTGAGAAAATAAACCCCTGTTTGCTGCTTTAACCTGACTAAGCCCCCACCTCCAGTTATCATTCAGCTGTAGTCACAGGCAGACAATTTTACCCTTCACCCAACTACAGAACAGCTGAGATAAGCCAAG
Organism: Neoceratodus forsteri; assembly: GCA_016271365.2. NCBI lineage: Eukaryota > Metazoa > Chordata > Ceratodontiformes > Ceratodontidae > Neoceratodus > Neoceratodus forsteri. The sequence goes on from CM057453.1 coordinate 763,509,630, forward strand.
ATAAAATTTGCAGCAATTAAAGATAGCACAGAATTACACCACTACTATGTTTCAAATTTTCAACAGCCCAAAACAATTTTAAGTAAAGACAACAAAGAAGTATAGTGTCTTCTACAAGCCCACAATCTAAGTTTAAAAGAAAATAGTAATTACCAGTTACTCTATAGCACTGAATTGAATATGTTTCTTTCCTTCCTTCTTGCTTTCTGAGAATATAAACCTCTGTTGCTATTTAATCTGACTAAGCTCCCTCCAATACGAGCTGAGGTCATAGGTTGGCACCACACCTTCACCCAACCAGACAGTTTACGTCAAGATAAAATTTTTGGCAATTAAAGACATCACTACACCATTACTATGTTTTAAATTTTCAACAGCCCAAACAATTTAAGTAAAGTGCTATATATAGTGTCACTACAGTTTACAATCTAAGTTAAAAGAAAATAGTAATTACCAGTTATCAGCACTGAATTGAATATGTTTCTTCCTTCCCCTTCTGGCTTCTTCTGAGAAAATAAACCCTGTTTGCTACTTAACTCTGACTAAGCCCCACCTCCAGTTATCACGTAGTGGGCTCGCACCAGACATTAATACCTTCACTAACTACAGGAAGCAGATACTAATAGAATTTTGTACATTAGAGATGTTAGAATATACCACCATTTAGTGTTTTAAATTTTCATCAGCCCAAACAATTTTAAGTAAAGACAACAAAGAAAGCATAGTGTCACTACAAGCTCCACAATCTAAGTTTAAAAGAAAAAATAGTAATTACTAGTTATTTCTCAGCACGAACTGAATATGTTTTCCTTCCTTCCTTCTGGTTTCTTCTGAGAAAATAAATCCTGCTTGTTACTTTAACTCTTGACTAAGCCCTCACTCCTCCAGTTAATATCACGTAGTTGAGGCTTTCCAGTGCCAGACAATTAATACCATCCTCCACCCAACTACAGGACAGTCAGATGCTTTTAAGATAAAATTTGCAGTAATTAAAGACAGCACAGAATTACACCACCTACTCATATGTTTTAAATTTTCACAGCCCAAAACAATTTTTATGAAACAACAAGAAGTAGTGTCACTACAAGCCCATAATCTAAGTTTAAAAGAAAATAGCAATTACCAGTTATCTAAAGCACTGAATTGAATATGTTTTCCTTCCCCTTCTGGCTTCTTTTTGAGAAAATAAATCTCTGCTTGCTACTTTTAACTTGGACTTAGCCTCTCATTCTAGAGTTATCAGCAGGCTGAGGTCAGGAGGCCAGACAATTAACACCCTTCACCTAACTATGGTGAGAGTCAGATAAGCCAAGATAAATTCTGCATAATAAAGACAGTACAGAATTACACCACCACTATGTTTTAAATTTTCAACAGCCTTAAAAACAATTTTTAAGTAAAGACAACAAAGAAAGTATATTGTCACTCCATGCTCACAATCTAAGTTTAAAAGAAAATAGCAATTACCAGTTACTCTAAAGCACTGAATTGTAATATGTTTCTTCCTTCCCTTCTGGCTTTTTCTGAGAAAATAAACTTGCTTTTCTTATTTAACTCTGACTAAGCTCCCACCTCCAGTTATCACGTAGCTGAGGTCAGTAGGCCAGACAATTAACACCTTCGCCTAACTACAGGACAGTCTGATGACGCCAAGATAAAATTTGCAGCAAATTAGAGACAGCACAGAATTACACCACCACTATGTTTTAAATTTTCAACAGCCCAAAACAATTTTTAAGTAAAGCTACAACGGAAGTAGAGTGTCACAAGCTTCCAGCGAAATCCTAAGTAGTATAAAGTTAAGAAAAAAGCAATTCTTACCAGTTACTCTCTAGCACTGAATTGAATATGTTTTCCTTCCTTCTGGTTTTCCGAGAAAATAAACTCTGTGTTACTTTTATCCTGTGACTAAGCCTCACCTCCAGTTATCACGCAGCTGAGGTCACAGGCCAGACAATTAACACTCTTCACTGAACTACAGGACAAGTCAGATGTCAAGATAATATTTGCAGTAATTAAAGACAGTACAGAATTACACCACCACTATGTTTTAAAACTGGTCAGCAGCTCCAAAAAACACCTTCTAAGTAAAGACAACAAAGAAAGTAGAGGTCATCATGCTCTCATAACCTAAGTATAAAAGAAAAAAGCAATTACCAGTTACTCTAAAGCACTGAATTGAATATGCTTCCTTCCTTCCTCCTTCTGGTTTCTTCTGAGAAAAATAAACCTTACGTGCTGCTTTAACTCTGGACTAAGCCCCACCTCCAGTTATCACGTAGCTGAGGTCACAGGCCAGACAATTAACAATCTTTCCACCCAACCACAGAACAGATCAGACAAGCCAAGATAAAATTCATAGCAATTAAAGATAGGCACAGAATTACATTCACCACTATATGTTTTAAATTTCAACAGCCCAAAAAACAATTTTAAGTAAAGACAATAAAGAAAGTATAGTGTCACTACAAGCCCACAATCTAAGTTTAAAAGAAAAATAGTAATTACCAGTTACTCTAAAGCACTGAATTGAATATGTTTCCTTCCTTCCCCTTCTAGCTTCTTCTGAGAATATAAACCTCTGCTTGCTACTTTAACTCTGACTAAGCCCCACCTCCAGTTATCACGTAGCTGAGGTCACAGGCCAGACAATTAACACCCTTCACCCAACTACAGGACAGTCAGACAAGCCAAGATAAAATTTTCAGCAATGAAAGACATCACAGAATTACACCACCACTACGTTTTAAATTTTCAACAGCCCAAAAACAATTTTAAGTAAAGACAACAAAGAAAGTATAGTGTCACTACAAGCCCACAATCTAAGTTTTAAAGAAAAATAGCAATTACCAGTTACTCTAAAGCACTGAATTGAATATGTTTCCTTCCTTCCCCTTCTGGCTTCTTCTGAGAAAATAAACCTCTGCTTGCTACTTTAACTCTGACTAAGCCCCACCTCCAGTTATCACGTAGCTGAGGTCACAGGCCAGACAATTAACACCCTTCACCCAACTACAGAACAGTCAGACAAGCCAAGATAAAATTTGCAGCAATTAAAGACAGCACAGAATTACACCACCACTATGTTTTAAATTTTCAACAGCCCAAAAACAATTTAAGTAAAGACAACAAAGAAAGTATAGTGTCATCATGCTTCCACAATCTAAGTTTAAAAGAAAATAGCATTACAGTTACTCTAAAGCACTGAATTGAATATGTTTCTTCCTTCCCTTCTGGCTTCTTCTGAGAAAATAAACTCTGCTTGCTACTTTAACTCTGGACTAAGCCCCACCTCCAGTTATTACGTAGTTGAGGTCACAGGCAGACAATTAACACCTTCACCGAACTACAGGACAGTCAGACAAGCCAAGATAAAATTTGCAGCAATTAAAGACAGTACAGAATTACACCACCACTATGTTTTAAATTTCATCAGCCCAAAACAATTTTAAGTAAAGCAACAAAGAAAGTATAGTGTCACTACATGCTCCACAATCTAAGTTTAAAAGAAAATAGCAATTACCAGTTACTCTAAAGCACTGAACTGAATATGTTTCCTTCCTCTGGCTTCTTCTGAGAAAATAAACTCCCTCTTGCTTATATTTCTTTAACTCTCCACCTGCTTCCTCACCCTCCAGTTATCACGTAGCTGAGGTCACAGGCAACATTAACACCCTCCCACCCAACTACAGGACAGTCAGACAAGCTAAGATAAAATTTTCAGCAATTAAAGACAGCACAGAATTATACCACCACTATGTTTTAAATTTTCAACAGCCCAAAACAATTTTAAGTAAAGACAAAAAAGTATAGTGTCACTACAAGCCCACAATCTAAGTTTAAAGAAAAAATAGCAATTACCAGTGTTACTCTAAAGCACTGAATTGAATATGTTTCCTTCCTCCATCTGGCTTCTTCTGAGAAAATAAACCTCTGCTTGCTCTTAACTCTGGACTAGCTCCCACCTAGAGTTATCAAGCATAGCTGAGGTTTAGAGGCCAGACAGTGATTACCCTTCACCCAACTACAGGAGAGTCAGACAAGCCAAGATAAAATCTGCAGCAATTAAAGACAGCACAGAATTACACCACCCACTATGTTTTAAATTTCTTAACTAGCCCAAAACAATTTTAAGTAAAGACAATAAAGAAAGTATATTGTCACTACAAGCCCACAACCTGTTTAAAGAAAATAGGCATCTACCAGTTACTCTAAAGCACTTGAATTGAATATGTTTCTTCCTTCCCCTTCTGGCTTCTTTTCTGAGAAAATAAACTTGCTGCTATTTTAATCTCTGACTAAGCCCCCACCTCCAGCTGTCACGTAGCTGAGGTCACAGGCCAGATACTCACCACCCTTTCGCCCCAACTACAGGATAGCCAGACAAGCCAAGATAAAATTTGCAGCAATGAAATATAGAATTACACACTCACCACTATGTTTTAAATTTTCAACAGCTCCAAAACACTTTAAGTAAAGACAACAAAGAAAGATATAGTGTCACCACAAGCCCACAATCTAAGTTTAAAAGAAAAATAGCACCTTACCAGTTACTCTAAAGCACTGAATTGAATATGTTTCCTTCCTTCCCTTCTGGCTTCTTCTGAGAAAATAAACTCTGCTTGCTACTTTAACTCTGACTAAGCCCCACCTCCAGTTATCACGTAGCTGAGGTCACAGGCCAGACAATTAACACCTTCACCAACTACAGGACAGTCAGACAAGCCAAGATAATATTTGCAGCAATTAAAAGACAGTACAGAATTACACCTTGCTACTATGTTTTAAATTGTCAACAGCCCTAAAACAATTTTAAGTAAAAGACAACAAAGAAAGTTAGTGTCACTTTACAAGCCCACAACCTAAGTATAAAAGAAAAAAGCAATTACCAGTTACTCTAAAGCACTGAATTGAATATGTTTCCTCCTTCCCTTCTGGCTTCTTCTTGAGAAAATAAACTCTACTGCTGCTTAACTCTGACTAAGCCCCACTCCAGTTATCACGTAGCTGAGGTCACAGGCCAGACAATTAACACCCTTCACCCAACTACAGGACAGTCAGACAAGCCAAGATAAAATTTTGCAATTAAAGATAGTACAGAATTCACCCACCACTATGTTTTAAATTTTCAACAGCCCAAAACAATTTTAAGTAAAGACAACAAAGAAAGTATAGTGTCACTATAAGCCCACAATCTAAGTTTAAAAGAAAATAGTAATTACCAGTTACTCTAAAGCACTGAATTGAATATGTTTCTTCCTTCCCTTCTAGCTTCTTCTTCTGAGAATATAAACCTGCTTCCTACTTTAACTCTGACTAAGCCCCACCTCCAGTTATCACGTAGCTGAGGTCACAGGCCAGACAATTAACACCTTCACCCAACTACAGGACAGTCAGACAAGCTAAGATAAAATTTCAGCAATGAAAGACATCACAGAATTACACCACCACTATGTTTTAAATTTTCAACAGCTCAAAAAACAATTTTAAGTAAAGAACAAAGAAAGTATAGGTCACTATGTTTCAACAATCTAAGTTTAAAAGAAAAATAGCAATTACCAGTTACTCTAAAGCACTGAATTGAATATGTTTCCTTCCTTCCCTTCTGGCTTCTTCTGAAAATAAACCTCTGTTGCTACTTTAACCTGACTAAGCCCTCACCTCCAGTTATCACGTAGCTGAGCCACAGGCCAGACAATTAACACCCTTCACCCAACTACAGAAAGTCAGACAAGCCAAGATAAAATTTGCAGCAATTAAAGACAGCACAGAATTACACCACCACTATGTTTTAAATTTTCAACAGCCCAAAAACAATTTTAAGTAAAGACAACAAAGAAAGTATAGTGTCACTATAAGCCCACAATCTAAGTTTAAAAGAAAAATAGCAATTACCAGTTACTCTAAAGCACTGAATTGAATATGTTTCCTTCCTTCCCCTTCTGGCTTCTTCTGAGAAAATAAACCTCTGCTTGCTACTTTAACTCTGACTAAGCCCCACCTCCAGTTATCACGTAGCTGAGGTCACAGGCCAGACAATTAACACCCTTCACCGAACTACAGGACAGTCAGACAAGCCAAGATAAAATTTGCAGCAATTAAAGACAGCACAGAATTACACCACCACTATGTTTTAAATTGTCAACAGCCCAAAAACAATTTTAAGTAAAGACAACAAAGAAAGTAGAGTGTCACTACAAGCCCACAACCTAAGTATAAAAGAAAAATAGCAATTACCAGTTACTCTAAAGCACTGAATTGAATATGTTTCCTTCCTTCCCCTTCTGGCTTCTTCTGAGAAAATAAACCTCTACGTGCTGCTTTAACTCTGACTAAGCCCCACCTCCAGTTATCACGTAGCTGAGGTCACAGGCCAGACAATTAACACCCTTCACCCAACTACAGGACAGTCAGACAAGCCAAGATAAAATTTGCAGCAATTAAAGACAGCACAGAATTACACCACCACTATGTTTTAAATTTTCAACAGCCCAAAAACAATTTTAAGTAAAGACAACAAAGAAAGTATATTGTCACTACAAGCCCACAACCTAAGTTTAAAAGGAAAATAGCAATTACCAGTTACTCTAAAGCACTGAATTGAATATGTTTCCTTCCTTCCCCTTCTGGCTTCTTCTGAGAAAATAAACCTCTGTGTGTTACTTTAACTCTGACTAAGCCCCACCTCCAGTTATCACGTAGCTGAGGTCACAGGCCAGACAATTAACACCCTTCACCCAACTACAGGACAGTCAGACAAGCCAAGATAAAATTTGCAGCAATTAAAGACAGCACAGAATTACACCACCACTATGTTTTAAATTTTCAACAGCCCAAAAACAATTTTAAGTAAAGACAACAAAGAAAGTATATTGTCACTACAAGCCCACAACCTAAGTTTAAAAGAAAAATAGCAATTACCAGTTACTCTAAAGCACTGAATTGAATATGTTTCCTTCCTTCCCCTTCTGGCTTCTTCTGAGAAAATAAACCTCTGTGTGTTACTTTAACTCTGACTAAGCCCCACCTCCAGTTATCACGTAGCTGAGGTCAGAGGCCAGACAATTAACACCCTTCACCCAACTACAGGACAGTCAGACAAGCCAAGATAAAATTTGCAGCAATGAAAGACAGCACAGAATTACACCACCACTATGTTTTAAATTTTTAACAGCCCAAAAACAATTTTAAGTAAAGACAACAAAGAAAGTATATTGTCACTACAAGCCCACAACCTAAGTTTAAAAGAAAAATAGCAATTACCAGTTACTCTAAAGCACTGAATTGAATATGTTTCCTTCCTTCCCCTTCTGGCTTCTTCTGAGAAAATAAACCTCTGCTTGCTACTTTAACTCTGACTAACCCCACCTCCAGTTATCACGTAGCTGAGGTAGAGGCCATACAATTAACACCCTTCACCCAACTACAGGACAGTCAGACAAGCCAAGATAAAATTTGCAGCAATGAAAGACAACTCAGAATTACACCACCACTATGTTTTAAATTTTCAACAGCCCAAAAACAATTTTAAGTAAAGACAACAAAGAAAGTATAGTGTCACTACAAGCCCACAATCTAAGTTTAAAAGAAAAATAGCAATTACCAGTTACACTAAAGCACTGAATTGAATATGTTTCCTTCCTTCCCCTTCTGGCTTCTTCTGAGAAAATAAACCTCAGCTTGCTACTTTAACTCTGACTAAGCCCCACCTCCAGTTATCACGTAGCTGAGCTCACAGGCCAGACAATTAACACCCTTCACCCAACTACAGAAAAGTCAGACAAGCCAAGATAAAATTTGCAGCAATTAAAGACAGCACAGAATTACACCACCACTATGTTTTAAATTTTCAACAGCCCAAAATCAATTTTAAGTAAAGACAACAAAGAAAGTATAGTGTCACTACAAGCCCACAATCTAAGTTTAAAAGAAAAATAGCAATTACCAGTTACTCTAAAGCACTGAATTGAATATGTTTCCTTCCTTCCCCTTCTGGCTTCTTCTGAGAAAATAAACCTCTGCTTGCTACTTTAACTCTGACTAAGCCCCACCTCCAGTTATCACGTAGCTGAGGTCACAGGCCAGACAATTAACACCCTTCACCGAACTACAGGACAGTCAGACAAGCCAAGATAAAATTTGCAGCAATTAAAGACAGCACAGAATTACACCACCACTATGTTTTAAATTGTCAACAGCCCAAAAACAATTTTAAGTAAAGACAACAAAGAAAGTAGAGTGTCACTACAAGCCCACAACCTAAATATAAAAGAAAAATAGCAATTACCAGTTACTCTAAAGCACTGAATTGAATATGTTTCCTTCCTTCCCCTTCTGGCTTCTTCTGAGAAAATAAACCTCTGCGTGCTGCTTTAACTCTGACTAAGCCCCACCTCCAGTTATCACGTAGCTGAGGTCACAGGCCAGACAATTAACACCCTTCACCCAACTACAGGACAGTCAGACAAGCCAAGATAAAATTTGCAGCAATTAAAGACAGTACAGAATTACACCACCACTATGTTTTAAATTTTCAACAGCCCAAAAACAATTTTAAGTAAAGACAACAAAGAAAGTATAGTGTCACTTCAAGCCCATAATCTAAGTTTAAAAGAAAAATAGCAATTACCAGTTACTCTAAAGCACTGATTTGAATATGTTTCCTTCCTTCTCCATCTGGCTTCTTCTGAGAAAATAAACCTCTGCTTGCTACTTTAACTCTGACTAAGCCCTACCTCCAGTTATCACAGTAGCTGAGGTCACAGGCCAGACAATTAACTCCTTCACCCAACTACAGGACAGTCAGACAAGCCAAGATAAAATTTGCAGCAATGAAAGACAGCACAGAATTACACCACCACTATGTTTTAAATTTTCAACAGCCCAAAAACAATTTCAAATAAAGACAACAAAGAAAGTATAGTGTCACTACAAGCCCACAATCTAAGTTTAAAAGAAAAATAGCAATTACCAGTTACTCTAAAGCACTGAATTGAATATATTTCGTTCCTTCCCCTTCTGGCTTCTTCTGAGAAAATAAACCTCTGCTTGCTACTTTAACTCTGACTAAGCCCCACCTCCAGTTATCACGTAGCTGAGGTCAGAGGCCAGACAATTAACACCCTTCACCCAACTACAGGACAGTCAGACACGCCAAGATAAAATTTGCAGCAATTAAAGACAGCACAGAATTACACCACCACTATGTTTTAAATTTTCAACAGCCCAAAAACAATTTTAAGTAAAGACAACAAAGAAAGTATAGTGTCACTACAAGCCCACAATCTAAGTTTAAAAGAAAATAGCAATTACCAGTTACTCTAAAGCACTGAATTGAATATGTTTCCTTCCTTCCCCTTCTGGCTTCTTCTGAGAAAATAAACCTCTGCTTGCTACTTTAACTCTGACTCAAGCCCACCTCCAGTTATCACGGCTGAGGTCAGAGGCCAGACAATTAACACCTTCACCCAACTACAGAAAAGTCAGACAAGCCAAGATAAAATTTGCAGCAATTAAAGACAGCACAGAATTACACCACCACTATGTTTTAAATTTCAACAGCCCAAAACAATTTTAAGTAAAGACAACAAAGAAAGTATAGTGTCACTACAAGCCCACAATCTAAGTTTAAAGAAAATAGCAGCACTACAGTTACTCTAAAGCACTGAATTGAATATATTTCCTTCCTTCCCTTCTGGCTTCTTCTGAGAAAATAAACCTCTGCTTGCTACTTTAACTCTGACTAAGCCCCACCTCCAGTTATCACGTAGCTGAGGTCACAGGCCAGACAATTAACACCCTTCACCGAACTACAGGACAGTCAGACAAGCCAAGATAAAATTTGCAGCAATTAAAGACAGCACAGAATTACACCACCACTATGTTTTAAATTTTCAACAGCCCAAAACAATTTTAAGTAAAGACAACAAAGAAAGTATAGTGTCACTACAAGCCCACAATCTAAGTTTAAAAGAAAAATAGCAATTACCAGTTACTCTAAAGCACTGAATTGAATATGTTTCCTTCCTTCCCCTTCTGGCTTCTTCTGAGAAAATAAACCTCTGCTTGCTACTTTAACTCTGACTAAGCGTCACCTCCAGTTATCACGTAGCTGAGGTCACAGCCCAGACAATTAACACCCTTCACCCAACTACAGGACAGTCAGACAAGCCAAGATAAAATTTGCAGCAATGAGAGACAGCACAGAATTACACCACCACTATGTTTTAAATTTTCAACAGCCCAAAAACAATTTTAAGTAAAGACAACAAAGAAAGTATAGTGTCACTACAAGCCCATAATCTAAGTTTAAAAGAAAAATAGCAATTACCAGTTACTCTAAAGCACTGATTTGAATATGTTTCCTTCCTTCCCATCTGGCTTCTTCTGAGAAAATGAACCTCTGCTTGCTACTTTAACTCTGACTAAGCCCTACCTCCAGTTATCACGTAGCTGAGGTCACAGGCCAGACAATTAACTCCCTTCACCCAACTACAGGACAGTCAGACAAGCCAAGATAAAATTTGCAGCAATGAAAGACAGCACAGAATTACACCACCACTATGTTTTAAATTTTCAACAGCCCAAAAACAATTTTAAATAAAGACAACAAAGAAAGTATAGTGTCACTACAAGCCCACAATCTAAGTTTAAAAGAAAAATAGCAATTACCTGTTACTCTAAAGCACTGAATTGAATATATTTCCTTCCTTCCCCTTCTGGCTTCTTCTGAGAAAATAAACCTCTGCTTGCTACTTTAACTCTGACTAAGCCCCACCTCCAGTTATCACGTAGCTGAGGTCAGAGGCCTGACAATTAACACCCTTCACCCAACTACAGGACAGTCAGACACGTCATGATAAAATTTGCAGCAATTAAAGACAGCACAGAATTACACCACCACTATGTTTTAAATTTTCAACAGCCCAAAAACAATTTTAAGTAAAGACAACAAAGAAAGTATAGTGTCACTACAAGCCCATAATCTAAGTTTAAAAGAAAAATAGCAATTACCAGTTACTCTAAAGCACTGATTTGAATATGTTTCCTTCCTTCCCCATCTGGCTTCTTCTGAGAAAATGAACCTCTGCTTGCTACTTTAACTCTGACTAAGCCCTACCTCCAGTTATCACGTAGCTGAGGTCACAGGCCAGACAATTAACTCCCTTCACCCAACTACAGGACAGTCAGACAAGCCAAGATAAAATTTGCAGCAATGAAAGACAGCACAGAATTACACCACCACTATGTTTTAAATTTTCAACAGCCCAAAAACAATTTTAAATAAAGACAACAAAGAAAGTATAGTGTCACTACAAGCCCACAATCTAAGTTTAAAAGAAAAATAGCAATTACCAGTTACTCTAAAGCACTGAATTGAATATGTTTCCTTCCTTCCCCTTCTGGCTTCTTCTGAGAAAATAAACCTCTGCTTGCTACTTTAACTCTGACTAAGCCCCACCTCCAGTTATCACGTAGCTGAGGTCAGAGGCCAGACAATTAACACCCTTCACCCAACTACAGGACAGTCAGACACGTCATGATAAAATTTGCAGCAATTAAAGACAGCACAGAATTACACCACCACTATGTTTTAAATTTTCAACAGCCCAAAAACAATTTTAAGTAAAGACAACAAAGAAAGTATAGTGTCACTACAAGCCCACAATCTAAGTTTAAAAGAAAAATAGCAATTACCAGTTACTCTAAAGCACTGAATTGAATATGTTTCCTTCCTTCCCCTTCTGGCTTCTTCTGAGAAAATAAACCTCTGCTTGCTACTTTAACTCTGACTAAGCCCCACCTCCAGTTATCACGTAGCTGAGGTCAGAGGCCAGACAATTAACACCCTTCACCCAACTACAGAAAAGTCAGACAAGCCAAGATAAAATTTGCAGCAATTAAAGACAGCACAGAATTACACCACCACTATGTTTTAAATTTTCAACAGCCCAAAAACAATTTTAAGTAAAGACAACAAAGAAAGTATAGTGTCACTACAAGCCCACAATCTAAGTTTAAAAGAAAAATAGCAATTCCCAGTTACTCTAAAGCACTGAATTGAATATGTTTCATTCCTTCCCCTTCTGGCTTCTTCTGAGAAAATAAACCTCTGCTTGCTACTTTAACTCTGACTAAGCCCCACCTCCAGTTATCACGTAGCTGAGGTCAGAGGCCAGACAATGAACACCCTTCACCCAACTACAGAAAAGTCAGACAAGCCAAGATAATATTTGCAGCAATTAAAGACAGCACAGAATTACACCACCACTATGTTTTAAATTTTCAACAGCCCAAAAACAATTTTAAGTAAAGACAACAAAGAAAGTATAGTGTCACTACAAGCCCACAATCTAAGTTTAAAAGAAAAATAGCAATTACCAGTTACTCTAAAGCACTGAATTGATTATGTTTCCTTCCTTCCCCTTCTGGCTTCTTCTGAGAAAATAAACCTCTGCTTGCTACTTTAACTCTGACTAAGCCCCACCTCCAGTTATCACGTAGCTGAGGTCACAGGCCAGACAATTAACACCCTCCACCCAACTACAGGACAGTCAGACAAGCCAAGATAAAATTTGCAGCAATTAAAACAGCACAGAACTACACCACCACTATGTTTTAAATTTTCAACAGCCCAAAAACAATTTTAAGTAAAGACAACAAAGAAAGTATAGTGTCACTACAAGCCCACAATCTAAGTTTAAAAGGAAAATAGCAATTACCAGTTACTCTAAAGCACTGAATTGAATATGTTTCCTTCCTTCCCCTTCTGGCTTCTTCTGAAAAATAAACCTCTGCTTGCTACTTTAACTCTGACTAAGCCCCACCTCCAGTTATCACGTAGCTGAGGTCAGAGGCCAGACAATTAACACCCTTCACCCAACTACAGGACAGTCAGACAAGCCATAGATAAAATTTGCAGCAATTAAAGACAGCACAGAATTACACCACCACTATGTTTTAAATTTTCAACAGCCCAAAACAATTTTAAGTAAAGACAAGAAAGAAAGTATATTGTCACTACAAGCCCACAATCTAAGTTTAAAAGAAAAATAGCAATTACCAGTTACTCTAAAGCACTGAATTGAATATGTATCCTTCCTTCCCTTCTGGCTTCTTCTGAGAAAATAAACCTCTGCGTGCTACTTTAACTCTGACTAAGCCCCACCTCCAGTTATCACGTAGCTGAGGTCACAGGCCAGACAATTAACACCCTTCACCCAACTACAGGACAGTCAGACAAGCCAAGATAAAATTTGCAGCAATTAAAGACAGCACAGAATTACACCACCACTATGTTTTAAATTTTCAACAGCCCAAAAACAATTTTAAGTAAAGACAACAAAGAAAGTATAGTGTCTCTACAAGCCCACAATCTAAGTTTAAAAGAAAAATAGCAATTACCAGTTACTCTAAAGCACTGAATTGAATATGTTTCCTTCCTTCCCCTTCTGGCTTCTTCTGAGAAAATAAACCTCTGCTTGCTACTTTAACTCTGACTAAGCCCCACCTCCAGTTATCACGTAGCTGAGGTCAGAGGCCATACAATTAACACCCTTCACCCAACTACAGGACAGTCAGACAAGCCAAGGTAAAATTTGCAGTAATGAAAGACAGCACAGACTTACACCACCACTATGTTTTAAATTTTCAACAGCCCAAAAACAATTTTAAGTAAAGACAACAAAGAAAGTATAGTGTCACTACAAGCCCACAATCTAAGTTTAAAAGAAAAATAGCAATTACCAGTTACTCTAAAGCACTGAATTGAATATGTTTCCTTACTTCCCCTTCTGGCTTCTTCTGAGAAAATAAACCTCTGCTTGCTCCTTTAACTCTGACTAAGCCCCACCTCCAGTTATCATGTAGCTGAGGTCACAGACCAGACAATTAACACCCTTCACCCAACTACAGGACAGTCAGACAAGCCAAGATAAAATTTGCAGCAATGAAAGACAGCACAGAATTACACCACCACTATGTTTTAAATTTTCAACAGCCCAAAAACAATTTTAAGTAAAGACAACAAAGAAAGTATAGTGTCACTACAAGCCCACAATCTAAGTTTAAAAGAAAAATAGCAATTACCAGTTACTCTAAAGCACTGAATTGAATATGTTTCCTTCCTTCCCCTTCTGGCTTCTTCTGAGAAAATAAACCTCTGCTTGCTACTTTAACTCTGACTAAGCCCCACCTCCAGTTATCACATAGCTGAGGTCACAGGCCAGACAATTAACACCCTTCACCCAACTACAGGACAGTCAGACAAGCCAAGATAAAATTTGCAGCAATTAAAGACAGCACAGAATTACACCACCACTATGTTTTAAATTGTCAACAGCCCAAAAACAATTTTAAGTAAAGGCAACAAAGAAAGTATAGTGTCACTACAAGCCCACAATCTAAGTTTAAAAGAAAAATAGCAATTACCAGTTACTCTAAAGCACTGAATTGAATATGTTTCCTTCCTTCCCCTTCTGGCTTCGTCTGAGAAAATAAACCTCTGCTTGCTACTTTAACTCTGACTAAGCCCCACCTCCAGTTATCACATAGCTGAGGTCAGAGGCCAGACAATTAACACCCTTCACCCAACTACAGGACAGTCAGACTAGCCAAGATAAAATTTGCAACAATTAAAGACAGCACAGAATTACACCACCACAATGTTTTAAATTTTCAACAGCCCAAAAACAATTTTAAGTAAAGACAACAAAGAAAGTATAGTGTCACTACAAGCCCACAATCTAAGTTTAAAAGAAAAATAGCAATTACCAGTTACTCTAAAGCACTGAATTGAATATGTTTCCTTCCTTCCCCTTCTGGCTTCTTCTGAGAAAATAAACCTCTGCTTTCTACTTTAACTCTGACTAAGCCCCACCTCCAGTTATCACGTAGCTGGGGTCAGAGGCCAGACAATTAACACCCTTCACCCAACTACAGGACAGTCAGACAAGCCAAGATAAAATATGCAGCAATGAAAGACAGCACAGAATTACACCACCACTATATTTTAAATTTTCAACAGCCCAAAAACAATTTTAAGTAAAGACAACAAAGAAAGTATAGTGTCACTACAAGCCCACAATCTAAGTTTAAAAGAAAAATAGCAATTACCAGTTACTCTAAAGCACTGAACTGAATATGTTTCATTCCTTCCCCTTCTGGCTTCTTCTGGGAAAATAAACCTCTGCTTGCTACTTTAACTCTGACTAAGCCCCACCTCCAGTTATCACGTAGCTAAGGTCACAGGCCAGACAATTAACACCCTTCACCCAACTACAGAAAAGTCAGACAAGCCAAGATAATATTTGCAGCAATTAAAGACAGCACAGAATTACACCACCTCTATGTTTTAAATTTTCAACAGCCCAAAAACAATTTTAAGTAAAGACAACAAAGAAAGTATAGTGTCACTACAAGCCCACAATCTAAGTTTAAAAGAAAAATAGCAATTACCAGTTACTCTAAAGCACTGAATTGAATATGTTTCCTTCCTTCCCTTCTGGCTTCTTCTGAGAAAATAAACCTCTGCTTGCTACTTTAACTCTGACTAAGCCCCACCTCCAGTTATCACGTAGCTGAGGTCAGAGGCCAGACAATTAACACCCTCCACCCAACTACAGGACAGTCAGACAAGCCAAGATAAAATTTGCTGCAATTAAAGACAGCACAGAATTACACCACCACTATATTTTAAATTTTCAACAGCCCAAAAACAATTTTAAGTAAAGACAACAAAGAAAGTATAGTGTCACTACAAGCCCACAATCTAAGTTTAAAAGAAAAATAGCAATTACCAGTTACTCTAAAGCACTGAATTGAATATGTTTCCTTCCTTCCCCTTCTGGCTTCTTCTGAGAAAATAAACCTCTGCTTGCTACTTTAACTCTGACTAAGCCCCACCTCCAGTTATCACGTAGCTGAGGTCACAGGCGAGACAATTAACACCCTTCACCCAACTACAGGACAGTCAGACAAGCCAAGATAAAATTTGCAGCAATTAAAGACAGCACAGAATTACACCACCACTATGTTTTAAATTGTCAACAGCCCAAAAACAATTTTAAGTAAAGACAACAAAGAAAGTATAGTGTCACTACAAGCCCACAATCTAAGTTTAAAAGAAAAATAGCAATTACCAGTTACTCTAAAGCACTGAATTGAATATGTTTCCTTCCTTCCGCTTCTGGCTTCTTCTGATAAAATTCAGCTGTAAAGCCATCAGGGTCAGGGGCCTTACCTTTAGGCAAAGCTGAGATAGCTGTGGATATTTCAGCCAAAGAGAAAAGAGCTCCTAGCATGACCTCCATTTCAGAAGGTATTTCTGGATGCCAGAACCTCTAAGAATGCTGCTAATAGTAATAGTGGGGGGACATGTTTTGCTAGTATATAAGATTTCATAGATGTCCTTGAAAACGTCATTAATGATCTTAGGGTCTGATGTGGTGTTTCCCGAGCAGCAACGAATATTAGATATATGTGATTGAGTTGCATGTTGACATAATCTATAAGTTAATAGTTTTGAAGCTTTTTCTCCCCCTTCCCAATAGCACTGCTGCAAATGGAAGAGAGCTTTCTCTGCTTGCTAATGTAGTAAAGTGTTAAGCTGGTATTTCAAATGGATTACCTTTGAAATTTCCTTTTCAGTGGGTATAGGTCTCTTGTAAAAAAAATGTTCTGCATCTTTAAGTTGGGCCTGCAGTACCTCAGTTTCCAGCTTTGTCTGTTTAGTAAGCTTAGCAGAATAACTAATTATAGCATATGGTTAGTCCTTATTGTACACTGAAATCTGTGGCTTTCTTATTGTTGTTGTAGGACAGTTCAAAGATCAAAAAATTTGTACTATCGTTCTGATGTCACATCGATAGTACAACAACTTTTTATCCTTGTCCTCCCATCTGATTGACTTATTGGGCGAGGACCCACCAGGAATCGCACACAAAACATGGCAGTGCAGTTTAGCGAGGGCTGAACTGTAGATCCAGACAGTGACACACAAAGAGCCATACACGGCTCTATGTCACAAAATAAACTTTTTTTTTAAATCTACATTTAAAAATTAAGCTATGCAGCAATGGAGGGATGAAGCCACCATAAGCGGATCTCTCAGCCTGACACAATCTAAGAAGACGGAGTAAGCGGGGGCAGCAGAAGCCGGAGTGAGTGGGACTGAGAGCAGCACCAGAAAATAAAAAAAGGTAATGATTAAGAAAGCTGTGTACAATAAGAACTAACCATATACTATACAAAACAGTGGATGGGCACCCATCCACAATTAAGACTGCGTTTCCACCTCGGGAGTTGATGACATCATAGAGACCTCTCATGCTTTGCTCTTGAGGTCTCTATGATGTCATCAACTCCCTCAATGGAAGCGCAACCTTGTTGTGGATGGTTGCCCATCCGCTATTCTATATATAGTGTATAGTAGAACATTGTTCTACATAGAAATTCATCCTTTTCAAAATGCTGTTGTACCATAGTTCAGAGGTCATGGAGTGTGATTGTACCCTTCTGTGGTAGAATAACATTCTAGAACATCTAGAGATTGCACAAGTCAATTTCATTGTGAAAGAGAGAAAAAAACACTGTATACAACTCACATACTACTATACACTATGAAAAATGTATGCATAACCAGTGTGTTCTGCCACAGAGGGGTTCTGATTCTCATAGACCTCTCAAGCTTTTCTCTCAAGGTCAGAGAAAATCAAAACCCCCCTGTGTCAGAACACACTGATTGTAAATAGTTGCCCATCCAGTATTCTCTATATTCTGTCTCTTATGAATACTTTGAAAGCATCCCACACTATGGGCTTGATTCTCGAAGGTTGGTGCAGGGCATACAGAAGCTCTGTGCCAATGGTGCAGCCTGCCCCAAACTCTTTGGTTCACGGTGCACCCAATTCTCATAGGTTGTGCACCTTTGTGACATTACACTGTTTGTACGCTGGCTTGCATCACAGACTTGGCACAAGCTCCGTAAAAAGGTTGGCGATGTTAGACCTGCAAAAGCTGGGTTAACTCACCACATGTGGTGCACAGAGGGCTTGGGTTTTGAGAATCCCGAAACTGGCCCCAGGAATGCCGCAAGCCCTATGCGCCATGCGTTTGGCACACCTGGGGGTTGAGGGCATTAACTTCTTCAAGAATGGGGCCATATGAGTTCTGACATCCTGATTGCCTATTTAGTTCAAAGCAGATAGTGATTTCTTTTTTCAGCCAAGTCACAAATTGTGTGGATCTAAGAATGAGTGAATTCATCCTCCATCTAAGAGTTTTGATATGATATTGGCCAAAAGAATAGAACGAGCGGTGGATGGTGTGAGACTATTATTGGATGTATGTCTATGCTTGTAACCTTGACCGAAGCACTAGAACTCAAAAGAAAGTTCTCTAATCTACTATGGGAAGAGAAATGAGGTGAACGATAAGTAAAGTCCCTCTCAGCTGAATGGTGGATTTGCCAAATGTCACATAGTACAAAATCTGAACACAGTTTAAGCAAAGCTTGCCTAACCTGGCTATGTGTCTGGTGACCTACTCTATGAGTGATTTGTCCTGAAGTGAGTTTAATACTAGGTTAAATCCCCCCCCCCAAGTATTAAGCTACATGGGATGAGATCATCCATCAACGTCTGTGATAATTGATTAAAAAAGACCAGGTTATCTTCATTTGGTCCATAAACATAAAGTTATGTAATATCCGTCTTCTGTACTCTGCCCCGTACTAATACCCATCTACCCATCACATCTTTTTCTGAGGTCTGTGCCTGAAAAAGTGAACCTTTCTTTAATAGACTGGAACCACCTCTTCTTTTCTTTGAGAAGCAACTAGAACATTCGGTACCCACCCAATCTCTCCTAAATGTAATTGCCTCCTGTTGAACGAGATGGCTTTCTTGCAAGAAGGCCATATAACATCTAAATTGTTTCTTTTTTTTATTATTGTTTCATTATTTTATGGAGAGGTACAGTATACATCTTTTTTTCATACATATTTTTCACAGATTCTGTATAGATATGTCCTTCATATTGGTCTCAGGAGTTTTTCTTACTATATCTTTTCTCAGTAGTACATTTACTATTTAATTCATAGGTTCCCTTGTGGTGGTCCTAGGTCTGCCCTTGGGTATCTGCCCTCATGGTATCAGATCAGGTCTATGCCCAGATAATCCAGAGCCACCAATTAGCCCAAAAAGCTGTACATTACTGTTTTTTTAAATTAATCTGGGCTGTCATAAGTTCCATGCTGTATATTTGATAGGTTATATCTTCCCATTCTCTAGAGGTAGGTGGGTCTTTTTGTAGCCATTTCCTCGTTACTGCTTTATTGGCAGCCATGAGCAATATGGCTAGTAAGAGCTTTGTGTTGCTTCTTCCTAATTCACTAGTGAAATTTAAAATAAGTACTATTTCTGGTGTCAAAGTCCCTATTTCAGGGAATAATTCTCGTAATGTCTCCCCCACCTCTCTCCAAAATGTTTCCAGAGTTGGGCATCTCCAAAATATATGTTTATGGTTAGCTACAGGTTCCCCACACTTTCTCAAGCATGTCATTCCCATTTGAGGATCATACTTCCCACTATTTGTGGGGTTCTAAAAAATCTCATCAGACATTTCTGGCCAAATTCTCTCCAAGTTGGCTATCTTGTAATTCTGTATACTGTTGTGTATATCCCTTCCCAATTCTCTTCCTCCAGACTTATACCTAATTCTTCTTGCCACCGTTGTTGGGAGTGCATCTTAATCTCTTTCTGGTTATTAATTAGAACTTGATATGTTTTGGATATTATATGTTCTGGTATTGCTACTTCTATTGTATTAATTATTATTCCCATAAGTGGGTGTATCTCTCCTGTGTCCCAGTCTTTCCCTAATGGATTCTTGCAATAATGTCTTATCTGGATAAATCTAAAAAAGTCTTGTTTCCCTAAGTGGTACTTTTCTTTTAGTGACTGGAATTGGCAAAAGACCCCTTGTTCATATAGTTGATAGAATCTGGTAAGGCCCTGTTGGTGCCACCTTATAAAATTATAATCCTGTTTGGTTGGTTCGAATTTGGGACCTGCTGTAATTTTTTGTATTAAGTATATTTTGGGGTCTTTGATTTTTTTTTATTATTGATCTCCAAATTGTCAGTAATTGTCTGGTTTGTTTAAATCGGATCTCTTTTTTCATGATTACTTTTGGTACTGTTTGGTCAAATAGATATTTCTCTATCCCCTCTAGTTGGTTTCCTCCCTCTATCCCTTTCCAGTGTGGATTCATTCCTTCATCTAACCACTGTAGTACATGCAAAATTACTGCTGCCTGTGTGTATTGTTCTAAATTAGGTAAGGTGAGCCCCCCTTTATTTTTAGGTAGTTGAAGGGTTTCATATTTTATTCTTGTTTTTTTCCTCTGCCATATAAATCTTGATATCATACTATTCCATTTTTAAAGTCTGTCTGTTGTGGGTAGATCGAGAGGGTCTGGAAGAGGTATAGGCATCTTGAAAGTATACTTATTCTTATAACCTCAATTCTTTGATTCAATGAGAGAGGTAAATGATCCCATCTCAGAAAATCTTCCCTGATAGATTGTATAAGTGGGTTATAATTGGCTTCGTATAAATTGTGTGTTTCCTTAGTAAGATTTATTCCCAGATACTGAAATGTATTACTTTTCCATCTCAATGGATATCTGGTCCAGATTGTCTCACTTGGTTGGTAGTTTAGATATAGCACTTCTGTTTTACTTGTATTTAACTTATACCCTGATAAACATTCCATCTCCTCAAGAAGAGAGAATAATTTTGGTATGGATGTTTCTGGTTCTTTAAATATATTAGCAAATCATCAGTGGAAAAAGTTGTTTTGTGAGTAGTGTTAAGAAATTTTATCCCTGTGATTAATTCATTCTCTTTATTTGCCTGGGCTAACAGTTCTGTGTATATGGGAAATAGGGAAGGGGATGGGGCAGCCTTGGCGAGTACCTCTATTTAGAGGGAAATGAGTTGAGAATGATCTATTCACTTTTATCATAGCTTGTGGAGATGTATATATTCATTGTATTATATTTAAAAAGGCTATTGGGAAATTACATTTTTCCATTGTGTATCTTAGAAATCTCCAAGAAACTCTGTTGAATGCTTTCTGGGCATCCATACTTAAAAGTATGGAGGGTTTCCCCTTTTTGTATTTCTTCTAGTAGATATACTGTTCGTTTAACATTATCTGCTGTTTGGCATTTTAAAATGAACCCACATCTAAATAGTTTCAATGAGGACAACATTTTCTTATGATTAATTGGGTGGTTCACCCCTTGAACATTCAATGAAATACAGTTAAGATTAGCCATACTCTTTTTTGTATGTAATAGTTTTAACTTGATAAATTCACCAGTATGTTCTCTTTCCTAGTGTTCCACATCCAAATCCCCTGTGAGTCTGACACCTGTACCCTTGACATAGTACTATATAAACTGGTGGTGTAAAAGAAAAAGCAGAGATATAATAGTCATATAACAAAATATTAAAATGTGGTAAAGTAAAACCATACATCAATGTAACAATTTCATTTGCCCCTTGCAGTACTCCTGTTAGGAAGAAAAATGAAAGCATTAGCCCAATAAGTAACAGTACCATCTGTGTCAACTCCAACAAAAGTGGCATTTGAATTAAAAATAAAAGAAACACATATTGTATTTAACTCCCTAAGGTCAATTTGAAGGGTACGATATAAAGGAGGGCAGACTGCTCTCTACCTACACCTCCCACCCTACTATCCCTATCTACATCTCCTACTGGTATTTGTACAACACTCTTAGACCTGCAGATGTTATGCAGGAGTATCCGGCATGTACTCCTAGAGATCCCAGTAGAATGCAATTTGGTGCAAGCTCATGCTCTTCTAATCTAAATTCCAGCATCAAGGTGGACCCAGTAGGATAACGGTGTGGGGGGGGAAGGAAGGGAAGTATCTCCAGGTCAAGCCATTATTTACCATCTATCTATAAAAAATATTAAAATGGGAGGAAGGGAAGAGAGAAATAAGAGACCCAAGCAAGAATGGATACCAGACCCCCAACAATAATTTCTAGAAGTTCTACAGACATTACTGAGTGGAGCTCTGGCCTACCTGTCAAAACTGCTGACAGTTAATAATACTAGTGTATCATAGAAACATAAAAATTGTCAACAGATAAGGACTGCTAGGCCCACCCAGTATGCCTTGAAGCCCTACACTTGCTTGTGGCCTCTGACCCTTTCTGGTCAGTGGTTTTCCCCACTCCTTCCCACCTCTATGGTTCCCTTATGACTTTCACAGGCATGTTGAAATCACTACACCATTCTTGCTCCCACCATCTCCTGTGGTAGACTGTTTCATGCATCCACCACCCCTCCTGTGAAGAGAAACTTCCTCACATTGCCCCTTAACTTGCCACCTACCAATTTCATATCATGGCCTCTTGTTTCTGTACTCCCCCTAAATTGGAAGATGTCACCCCCTTGCACCTTTTTTATGCCCTTAAGGTACTTGATTGTTTCTATCATGTCCCCCCACTTTCTCCTCTCCTCCAGCGAGTACATATTGAGGTCCTTTAATCTCTCCTTATATGTTTTCTGGTGCAAGCCCTGTACCATCTTAGTTGCCATTCTCTGGACTGCCTCCATCCTGTCAATGTCCCTATTGTTATGCCTGGGTGCTGCCTCCAGAACTGCACACAGTACTCTAGGTGAGGCCTCACTAGTGTTTTATGCAATGGTTTCCACCTCCTGCTAGTGATACACAAAGTTTATACAAATTTTCCCACCTCCTGCTAGTGATACTGCTGCCTATGCACCCCATCATGCCACTGGCCCTCCCTTCAGCCTTTGTACTCTGCTTAGATACCTTTATGTCATATGAAAAGATAACCCCTAGGTCCCATTCATCCTTGGTACTTGTCAACAACTCACCACCCATCGTGTAGCTCTCCCCAGGGTTCCTTCATCCCAGGTCCATAATTTTGCACCTCTTTGAATTAAACCTCAGTTGCCACACCTCAGACCATTTCCCAAGCTTCCCCAGGTCCCTCCTGTATGTATATTAGGCTGTCATTGAATGGATTATCATAGTATGGCTTTGGCCCTGCTGGCTGTCTCGTGGCTCCAGGCTAAGTTGGATAGCCCCCCCCCAGGCATGGGAGAAATGAAGCTAGGCTGCTCTAGGGTCTATATCAAATCTAATTCAAAGGCTAGCACAGCTCAGGCTGATGAACTCTAATCCTATTTAGCAGAGTCTAAAAAGGTGTTTCTTTCTCTTTATACTTAAAGTTCATGTACCGCTATGGGGTGATAGTGAGCAGAGCTTCCAGTAGTATTAGTAATGATTGCATTGTAGTGCTAATTTACTTTACTGTCAATCACAAGAAAGTATTTTTATATTAGTAAGGGTCCAGCAGGAATAACAAAAAAAAATGCAACTCTATTTTCTCTTAAACTTCTTCTCCTTCTTTTGTTTAAAACAGATGGAGGCCTACGAGTAAATTCCTTAGTATTCCTCCATTCATTATCTGTGTGTTATTCCCGGATTAGTACCCCAGTCCTTCCCCCACTAGTTCAAAGGATCTATGTATTTCATTTTCTGGCATAAATTAATCCTGTTAAGGTACCAGTAAAAAATTAATATAGTTATGAGAATAAGAACAATTAGATAGTACAGACATTATGCATGTAACATAAATAATATCTGAGATAAAATGCTATAGGATCCCCTTCATCCATCATTGATATATTACAGAAGATATGTAGTGTGACTTCAACTCACTTAGTGACCGATTTAAGTACTCTTTTTTTTCCTTTCCACCACCTCTTCCCTACCTCACAAGAAGTAATGAGAAATAATAGAGTCAACTTCCTATAACAGATGAAAATAAATAAGAAATAAAGAAAGCACTTACAGTTTTTTGCAAGCTTAAATGAACATGTTACTGTGTTTTGTCGGGGAAGAAAGGGGTATAACAATAAAAGGTGGAGACATGGAGCAGAGGTATTCAGGAACAATAATATGCTAAGAAACATGAAGCAGGTTTAAATTGCTGTACTGCGGGGTTGTCTTTAGAGTGAACATTAAGCAATGATAGCTGATTTTTGTTTACTTGAATGTGCAAGTGAGCTGTCCGATCCTTCCACCACACTCACCCAGCTCGGGTGAAGAGAAACATCTTCCTCACGTTGAATGGTGACCGAACAGTCCATCTGAGTAGTATCCGTCTCTAGTTGCTCCTGAGGCTCTGGTGCACGTAATAGATCCTTTTTCCCCCTAGTGTTTTATTTATTTATTTTTTATTTAAACATTTGGTAACTGGGAAAGACCCACTGAGCTGGGGCTCATTTCTAGGTGTGACCCGTGGGAAGGGTTAACAGGTAATTTTTACACATGAGATTATACAACAAAGCAATACATTTGCATATACATTTCTCTATTAGTACAGCAAGACACATGAAGATTATTTATGTGCTAACCTTGGTATAGTCCAAAACCACGTTTATATATCATTTCATCATGCTAGAAAAAAAAATTCAAGAAATTGACCAAGCTTTCAAATTCAGCACTTCGGAGGTATCGTAGGATGGCCATTACATGGTAACATAATGATGTCACTGGAGTGACAGTGCTCTGGAGTTATAATGGTATCTGTATAGGGGCTTGTTCTGTAGCATGGAATTAAAACCTTTAGATGGTGTCTTTGGGGCAAATCCTTTACTGTGCATTATTTGTGCAATACATAAACAGTTCACTATTAATACAGCAAGGCGGGGTATTTACAGTGACCAAAGGATTAATACAGTGGCAGCAATTCATAGCTAAATTTTCTTATAGGATTTACTTGCATTTTCAGAGAATTAAACTACTGCAGCGTTGTACGTAGGAATTAGGCATTTTAGTGGCAGGAGCAAGTGGGGGAGTGGTAGTAGGTGAAGTTGCTGTCTCATAGAGTTGAGTGAGGGAGAATTTCTTAGGAGAGGTGAGAATTTGTTCCATAGGAAGGGAAGTCTGTAGGAGAAGATGGTCTTGCCAGTAGATGAGATTGGTTTGGGTAGTGAGAAAGAGCGGGTGTCCCTGGAATGTAGACTGTATGGGGATTGTTTTCCTGGGGATAGACTCTCTGATAGATTGGGTGGTAGCAAGTTGAACCAGTAATTGAATATAAATGTGACAGAGTGGATGTAGCAGTGGTGGGATAGGGGTGATATACTGAGAGAGGAGTATAGGGAACAGTAGTGTGTTCTGATTGCAGAGTTTATGGTGAAGTGGCAGAATGCATTTAGAAGGGTGTCAAGCCTAGATAAGGATGAGGCAGGAGCAGTGCTGTCAACCACATCAGCATAATCAAAGATGGGTGTGATCATCTTTGTTAGTATTTCACATCTGACTGACAGTGGGAGGGAGCCTCTGTTACAATAGAGCATACCAAGCCTGGGCAAAGTTTTGAGGTGATGGCTTCTATGTGAGCTGAAAAATTCAAGTGGGGTCCAGCCACACATCTAGATATTTGTATGTTTTAATAGAGTCCAGTGGTGTCCCATCCAAAGAGGTGATGGCAAGGGGAAGGGGAACTCTGGCCAGTTTTTGCACGGTCCCGAAAGTTATTGACACTGTTTTGGAGGTAATGGTTTTCAGTTGATTGGTCAGGAACCAGGTCTGCATATTATGGAAATCCTATTGAGTAGATTGGACAACATCTAAAACTAGCCTGGAGGTGAAAAGTATGGTGCCATCCACATACATGTGAATGTGAGAATTTGAGTATACAGTGGGAAGACCAACTATGAATAGTGAAAATAGGATGGGGCCAAGGATCGATCCTTGCGGAACTCCTGCACGTATTGGTGGGTTAGAAGTCAGCCACTCTGATAGACTGGAGCCTGTTGCTTAGGTAGGAATTGAACCATTGAACTGTGTGTGTGTGGAAGGGGGCTAATCCTGCTGCCTCAAGTTTTGTAAGAAGAAGGCAGTGGGAGACTGAATCTAAGGCCTTGGCCAGGTCAATAAAAACTGCTGCAGTTAAATGGCTTTGGCCTGAGGCAGAGTGGATGTGTTCAGTGACTCGTAACAGGGAGGAGATTGTCGAATGGTGCTTTCTGAAACCTGACTGGTAAGGGGAAAGGAACCTGGTAGCCGTAAGGAACTCTGTCAGTCTGGATTGAACTAGTGTTTCCTGAATTTTGGCAAGGGCTGGAAGGAGGGAGATTGGCCAGTAGTTTCCAGGCATTGAGGGGTCACCACCTTTGTGTAAGGGATGACACATGCTGATTTCCAAGCTTGTGGGACAGTTCCCAAGGAGAAAGACATGTTTAGAAGGTGGGTTATTAGTAAAAAAAATTCCACAGCAGATACATGTAACAACTTAGGGTGTATCCCATCTGAACTGGACTTAGTGGTGTTTAGGGTGAAGAGGGCATCCAGGACTTCCTGTGAGGAGATGGGTAAGAACAGGAAGGTGTTGTGTCATGTGTTTTGGTGGGTTTCTTCAGGGGGAGAGATAGTCTGGGAGGGTGCAGGTCAAAAATGTACTTAGGGTGTCAGCAATACTAACGGAGTCGGAGATAGGTAGGTAGGCAATTTTGATTAAGAGCAAGTGTGTTGGATTGAATAGGGGGATTGATCAGGGAGTGTACCACCTTCCAGAAGGAGGATGGCTGTGCATTTTGCAGGTGTGATCTAAAGTAATCAGCTTTAGCTCATCTTATGACCTTTGTGCAGGCATTTCTGAGGGTGTTGTAAACTTGTCTGGCTTGGGAGGTCTGTAGAGATTTGAATTGAGACCATACCTTGTCTCAGGCTTTGCACTGGGCAATAAGTGAGGCAGAGCCCCAGGGATGATGGTGCTTCTTTACCCTAGTTTTGACCAGAGGGGCATGGTGGGTGTCTCAAACCTTGGTGAATGTATGCAGAAACCAGGTTAGCGCAGTGTCAATGTCCAGTGCTGAATAGATCTGGTGCCAGTCAGCGTGCCTTAGGTTGTGCAGGAAGGTATTTGTATCAAGTGAGTTTATATGGTATATTTTAAGTATTTAGGGGCTAACTTGAGTAGTTGAGTTTTTCTGGTACAGTACGTAATGCAGTGGTCACTTAGGGCATTAGCAAGTACGCCAGCTGAGGCTATTCTGTGTGGATGAGAGGAGAGGACCCAGTCGATTATTGAATGGTTTAAAGAATGGGGATTGTATTGGATGGGCTCTGTGATTAAATGGGTGAGGTTGAGAGAATTGATTTTGGAGAAGGAGGCATTGGAGGAGGGGGAAAGTCAGTCCAAGCTGTAGTTGTCTAGTAGTATTACTTCACCTTTTACCGCGAGTTGAGGTAAGGTGGATAAACATGAAATAAGTGAGTCATGGGCTAGCAGAGGGGAGGAAGAGATCACCACTACACAAATTGGAAGCATACAGGAGAGGGTGATGTTGGTAAGGATAAATTTGTGGGAGCGATGGCAGTTTTCCTATTTGGAGGCAGAGCAAGGTAGTGATTGCTTTACATAGATCACAACCTCTCCACCCCTCTTGCCTTGGTCTTGTCGAAACAGTGTGTAGTCTGGAATCCTTAGTGAGGATTCAGGGGTCCTTGTAGATAGTTCAGTTTCTGTTAGGCAGAGAATATCAGGAGAGTGTTGCACCAGCCAGCAGTTAACTAGGTCTAGTTTAGGTAAGATGCTCCTGATGTTCATGTGGACGATACATAGGCCTTTGTGGGAATTCAGTTGTTGGGGTTCCACTGGGGGTCCTGTATTTTGTTCGATGTCCCCAGCAAGGAGTAGAAAGAGGAGGAAAAAGGAGTACATGGCTGGGATTTTGTACCCACTATTGATTAAGTTGGGTTTGTGAGCAGCTAGATTGCACCAGGGCCAAGTTATGTATGTATATATTTGTGGTGGGTAAGGCACAGTCCCATGCAGATTTGCTTGATGGTTCAGGTTCAAATGTCAGAGAGCTGGATTTTGTTTTAGAGTGCCTTGAACCGTGACTCCTTGATTGTTGATGTGTCCTCATTTCTGCCACTTTAGGGGATCGATCCCAGCTGCTTGCTCTTGATCTCTTAGGTTTTGCTGATGACCAGGAGTCCTGTTGGATAATCTCTCCCCATAGAGGTGCATTGTCCTTAGGTGATGAAGGCTGAGTTTGTTGACATTCTATAGATTTTTGTAATGTGGAGGCTAACTCACTGAAATGGGGTTGGGCACACTGTTTTCTTAGAGAGTTCATAATAAACTGTTCTGCATCCACTGGATGGTTGAACAACAACCATTTTTCATGCCACTGGACTTGTAGCATAGCTGGGTAACAAACGGAGTAGGGAATGTTCTTCCTGGCCAGCTGCTTTTTGACCAAAGTGAAAGCTTTTCTATGGTCTGCTACCTCCTTGGAATAATCTTGAAATAAATAAATATGGTGGCCATTCCATTTTAGGATCCCCTCTTTCTCTGGCATGATGACGTTTCTGCTCCTTAACACTGTATAATAAAAAATAGGCCAAGATGGGTTGGGGGGCACTTCGCTGTGGTTTTGGACCAAGAATGCAATGAGCCCTTTCGATTTCCAAAGAGCCATCTCAATAAAAATCTAATAGCTGCTGGCTCCGCGGTGCCAGACAATAGGGGATCGCCTGGCACGCTAGGGTTCAGAGCACCCAGTTGGATGTTGTCCTCCCGGGGGGAGGCCAAGTCTGCACTGCTCTAGAGTGGCTCCTGGTGGCCCACTGGGCCATGCATGGTGTGGTGTGGGTGACCACATGCTGCCTGTGCATGCTGCCATGGATGCCACAGTGCACAGCCACAGAGTGAGTGGGCAGGATAAATGGCCACCTGGCCAATGGCGGCTGGCTTCCGTGTGCACTGTAAAGTCTGGAGGAGCTCTGAGCTGATCCCCACCAGCTCCCATGAGGACCGGAGTGTGAATAGGCAAGTCTCCCCTCCTGGTCAGGACCACAGGAGGGGGCCCTCCGATGAAGGGTCATGTTGGGTCAACAGGATGCTGGCAGCTGTGGGGACAGCTGGATGGTGATGGGGGGAGCATGGTGGCAGTGGGGGCTCTAAACCACCCAAAGAAGTGGCTGATCTGGAGGGCTGGAGGGATAAAAAGATTAAACAAAAAAAAATCTAATAGCTTAGGTAACACTTTTTGGAGAAAGAGACACATCTTTCTCTTCAATGCCCTCTGGGAGACCATTGATATATATTATATTGTATATGATATATTGTTCCTACGACCTCGATTTTTGAGGTCACCCACTTTTGCCCAAAGCGGGTCAATTTGTTGCTCCATTCTGGCTATGCAGTCTGAGTGTATTGAGATTTGTGTGTCCATTTTGAGGGTGGCCACCTTAGTGTCCGCAGTTCTGAATTCAGTGGCCTCTATTCTTTTTCCTAGGTCAGAAACAGATGCTCTTAAAGGAGGGACATCTTGTAAAAGGGACCATAGCATCTCTTTTATCTCCTCTATGTCAGTTTGCTGGGTTTTTACAGTTGGATCTGGAATTGCCGCTGTTGCCATTTGTTACTAAGGAAAGTGAATAGCTGATGAGATTTTTTCCATTGAAGTTAAAATGACAAATGAAGATGAGCAGCCAGTAACAAATCTGGTATCTCCTCAAAGCTAACAATGAGCTCTAATGGATAAAATTCTTAATCCTGTTCCCCAGAATATTGCTTTTGGTTTTACCAGGTTTTCACCATCAGAGCCAGGAGCGCCACCACTGTCATTTGCTGCTGTTGGGAAGTGAAACCACTGAGGAGATTTTACCTTCATCAAATAAACAATGATCAAGCACTAAACATTAATAAATTTAGTGTCTCCATAAAGGAAACAATGAGATCTAATGAATAAAACACTAATTTCTAACCCCCGGAGTATTTACTTGTCAGAAATTAATTTCATAACCACTGTCTGAGAGTGTTACGTTTAAGCTGTCATCACCTCGGTAGCTCACGCGTCCCATGAAAGTGCTATTCTTGTAAGCAGAGGGTGGGTATGGCCAAATGATAATATCTCTCCTGCTTTTCACTCCAGGTCTTTCAGCCCCTCTCACCTCTTACTGAACAAGTACACATTTACCTCCTTTTTTAGGGCTACTCAGCAAAGCTAGATGTACAAAATCACACATGCCCCCACAATACAAAGCATCATGGGCTGCATATGCAAATCACCACAGAATGTTATGCTGGTCCAACTTTAAGCAGAATTGCATGGTGCCGAAAGGCCTCTCACACAGTTTGCAAAAGCTAAATGTGATATTCTTGTAAGAAGAATGATGGGTATGACCAAAACAGGAAAAGGTGGCTTACCCTATTTTGCTTCCCTGAAGGGATAACAACTCGGCAGGAAGTGACCTGTGTGCAGCTGTAATTCAGAGCTATAGAATGTGTACATATCTATAGCATTGCACAACAGAAAGTTTAGAAACTATTTGTAGAAAAATGCTGCTTTTTCAAGTTTTTTTTTCTTTGCAATAAATGACATAGTATAGTTACATGACTACTGTACTTTTCCCAGAATACAGCTTATTTTTCCAACACTGTGAATAACATGATCTTGTATTAGTCTGGATTTACTATATAATATCTGGTTATCCTGACAACTTAATCACTGAAAAATGCTTGTGTGTCACCTGTTCATTTTTTTTCTACAAACATTTTATTACTATACTGTGCAGCATGTAGCCTCCATAACATTCTGAGGTAAACAATGGTGGCTTTTACATAACATTCTACTAACAGGAAAACACATTTATCTGTGGCAATTATATTGACCTTATATTATACAAAAATTGTTTTGCTGTGCTTTGCTGTCACGGTGTATTATTGCAGTAGACACCCTCCATGGAATATAGGGGTTGACATTTGTGTTTTTTAAAGCCACAAGAACAGGATGATAGTTTTTTATTTTCACATGCAGTACTGTAGATCCATTCAGAAATGGACAGGTTAAATATTGTATTCTGAGTGGCTGTTGTCATTCAGCTGGCATATTTGTATGTGCCAATACCCCCTGCAAAAAGGTCCAATGTGTAATTTGGAATTTGGGCACATCACATACAGAATTCATGAGCCATTTCCCTCATTCTTGGATTTCCATCACAAACAGGGCTGCCACCTTTACTCTTATATAAAAACTTTCTACTAGTCCCTACCAATAAAACTCCCTTAAATTAAACAAAAAAACATGAAATAACTGAATGTTCTTTCTGCTCATGATCCCTTTCTTATACACATAAACACATTTTAAATCAAGCACTATACATATTGTTTATTTGTGGTGTTTCTACACATGATCCCTTTCTTATACACATAAACACATTTTAAATAATTAAGCACTAATCAATTTTTTTTATTTCCGGTGTTTCTTTGAAAACCTTGAAAAACCTCCCTCATAGCTTAACTAGCTTGACAGAGCAACCTCTGCTGCTGACTCTGTCCCAGATAAAATTGAGCCTCTGGCTCTATATGAGGCTTGCGTGTGTGACTTTGTGAGTGTATGCCAGTGGAATTTTGCAGAATTTTGAATTCATGCAATCCATGTTAACATTTCACATTTTAGGGTGGGTGTGGGGGTTGAGCATTCTATTAGTGGAATACTGCAGAATATTGAAATTCTTGTGTTTCATGGTAAACAAAACTTCTACTTCATGTGTAGAAAGATAAATGACTGACAGGTAGAAACCATCTGTGGAGGGAATATTTAAGCAATAAGGCACAACAGGGTGTGGGCTATTTGGGGATTTACCCACGACTTGTGTGGTGTGTCACGAGGTGCAGCTGAGTGACTTAACCACACAAGAAGCGGGTAAATCACTCAATAACTCACACCCTGGAGTACCTTATTGTGATTATACAATGGACCCACATGTAAAATAAATTTAAAATTGTTTAATTATATTTTTTATAAATGCCATTCCTCAGCTGTGGGTTATGCAAGAGTTACCCATAGTCATGTGTCATGTTTTGACGAATGAGGTTACAGGATTTTCATACACCATTGTAGAATTACATTTTCTAAGCAATATTTTATTGTATTTGTTGTGTCTTTTTTTATCTTTTAGATATTTTTTTTTAATTTGCCCAACCCATTTTCTAAGGGTAGTAAGTCCCTTCAGAGTTTGGGGTATTGGTGGATACCTGCACTTCCAGGGACTGTAAGGCCCTCCACCAGTGACTATGGCCTCATCACACCCCTGGGCATATGGGTATCAACCTATACCACACACCCTGTCAGGTCTTATTTCTTATGTAACATCTGGTTTAGTTATACCAATGCTTTTTTCAAGAGCCTAGATGAATTCCCTTTAAACCTGCCAAGTTTTTTTTTATATTATCTATTTATGCCCACTCCGGCTAGGGCTCGGTGGCAGTGTATCACCATCCGGAGCTCCTTCTCCCCGATTGGTGATCACTCTGCTCAGCCGTGGGGTTGGAGTTTTTTGGTTTTCATAGCTACACTGTTCCATCCCCACCCCAGAGGATGACAGCAAACAGGACCAGAGTCCAAGCAGTAAGCTGTGATGAGGCATGGCTTCTGCCACTCATCTAATGGCACCTTTCCCTCTTGATACCACCCACTAGTTGGCATGGTGCCCGACCCACCCTAGGAGAGGAGAGTTGCCAATCAGCAACTCAATCCAGCTACTCCCTTCCCTAGCTGACTGCTGGCATCCCTGGCTTGTTCCTGAACTTGGGTCACCAGTGTAGCATGAGGTGTGGTGTCCAGTGCCTCAACCCTCAATGCCACTGGGTCAGCTAACTTACCAGGTTTTTCTTACCAGAACTAATTAATCGTTGTGTCAGAACAAAGGCTTATAATATCACTTTTTATAATGATGCACTTGGATTTGCCTCGGGCCTTACCAAAAAAATTATTTCATAAAATACCAAAAATAGTAAATATTCACATGTGATATTATCCTATGCTCTCCAGATTCAAAACGATGGTGAAAAACACTGTTGCCACACTTTGGATTATATGAGATATAAATATATTTTATTCACATATGTACAAGTTCTAAATATTTATAAATAGCATAAATATCAAGCATAATAAAAGTAATGTAAACATAAACTGTAATGTAAACAAAACAGATTTTAGAAAATCAAGTAAATCATATAAAATAAAACAAATTTCAGCAATAAGCAATGTAAATAAACGAGCAAAATTCAGCATATTAAATGACCATTTATACTATTTCTTTAGCATACTTATAAATAGCATGACCTTTTCTTTTAACTATGAGAACTTGCAACTCATTACACTAGTTTCAGATTATCTTGGTATGATACTTGTTCAAACTTTATAGTATGTAAATGGTATTTTCTTTAGATTTAAATTCAAGCTTAACCATAAACCCAAGGTTTGGAGCTAAAATGCACCAAGTAATCACCCCAGATAGCCAAATAAGTACTAATAGTAAGATAAAGGAATACTTATGTTTTAGTTATCTGTAGATGTGGTCTTCTACTTTTTAGCTTTCAAAGTCTTGGTGAGAACTTTTGGTTTTGGATGACAAATGTCCTTGGTGGTGAGTTTGGTTTTAGTCTGCTGTCTTTTTCCCTTGAACCTGGAACTGTAGAATCTTTTGACATCAATGAAGCAATGCAGGCTGGATCCTTCTTGCTTGACGTCACAAATTATCAAAAGTCACTTCAGGATTTAGTGGGAGAAATTAGACCACAAGATTTCAGCAGTTCAGCACAGTATGTAGAAAGATCTCTCCCTGTGGACAGCAATGTTGTTTTGGGTAACTGGACTCTGTGACTCTTTTCTGTTTCAGTTAACTTCTGCTTTTGAACCTGCAACTCTGGACTCACTGCTATTCAACAGCACTGCAAGCTTGCTGGCTGGAAAATTCCAAAGTCAGTCTCTTGTTCAGGCTTTTAATAGAAATTCCAAGACATTACTTTCAGTCCAAATTCTCAGTATGCAAACATAGGCCTTGCTTGATCCAATACTGGAAGAAAGTCCTTTCTGTAACAGTCAATTGCAGCAGCTGGTTTAGCAACCCCTTGCGGTGGCCATGTCAAAACCCAAATAGTGTTCCAAGCAGGTGTGGCTTCAGGTTTTTGGTACAAATCCAAGCTCATCCAAAATTGTCAAGACAGCCAATACAGGTCTACACACACCAAAGAATTAAGCAGTTCTGGGCCGGCTTTGCCAGCATCCCATTTATGTCCCCTTTACTGGGTGACATCACCATCAAGTTATGATTGGTCTGAGCACTCTTTGAGGGTGGTACTGTTAGCCCCTCCTAAGCCATTTTTTTTCAACATGACCTCATCCTGAAAACTATTTTTGATATAAAACAACTTTCCTTTCTTGCATCTACGTGCACCTTTGTACATATATAAAACTCACATATTTAGATGCAACTAAAGGAGAGGATTCATTTGAGACCAAATATGATGGTATCAATTCTAATATAAAATCTATAATTTATAAAAGCATTATAAAACGTTTTCCTTTATAGATATCTAAAAAGTACTTACAGATTTCAGAAGTACATTTTTTCCTGTTTAAAATGGTGTTACGTTGGCATACCTGCTATAATTAGGAACTGTATAAATTTGACAAACTTTTTTAAGACAGGGATTCCCTTTGTTCTTTTCTTAAAGACATCAATCACTGTCAGAAAAGTTAATTCACTGTAAACATTTAGACAGTCTTTCTCTCTATAGCAACAAACTACATATTTAATATTCTTCTTGTTAGACTTCCTAAGATGTGAGCTATCACAGGATACTAGATTTGTCTAGTTTTCTAATAAGAAAATGATATTAAATAAATTATATTCATAGCTTTTGAATGCTTCATTCTGCAACTATAAAATTTGGTAAGCTTATTTATCATACTATTGTACTATAACTGTCCAATTTTCAGTACATTGCATCTTTAAACTATGAATAAAACTTCTTATTTCTATACAGGATAATGGGACTTTCCAAAGTCTGACTTTTTTTTCTTGGTGCTACTCATCACATGATCTCTTATCTTGATAGTGGTCATGGATACCTAGCTTTAGCTAAGACTTTTCCTATAAATTTACCTATAACTCTGTCATGCAAGGCTTGGGCATCACAGAGATGGTCCTGGAATGTGGCAGGGCCCCCTTAGAACAAGATTGCACTACATGCTTAGCCTGGAAGGTGTCCACTCATATCATGGCTTAAAAAACAAAATGGAGTTTCATCTCTAGTCCCTTAGACCTCCTCTAGCATATGGCAAAGTGCTGCTTATGGAACATAAGTATTTTCCTTTAAAGCATTAAAGCCAGATACCTTGTCTTAAGGTTTAAATAACTAACACTTTTTGTTTTCTTGTAGGAATTTATGCAAACAATACTCTTAACCAGAAATTAGTCCCATATAAAAATCAGATAAAATAATAATTAAAAATCAGTTATTGAAGATAAAAATAAAATATTTTTCCTTCAAGAGTTTTGTCCCTACATTTGTCCAACCTCTGACCCCAGTGAACTTGTTGAAGACACCACATGGTGAGGTGACCTGCTAATTGCAGCAGGACTTTAAATCTTTACTGTTTGTTTATCGGACACCACCAGAGAACTCATTGGACATTCGCCTCTATGAGTCAGTGACTGTGTGTTCTGAGTGCACTTCATGGTCTCACATTCTATGTTCCCAGTCCCCCAGACACAAAGTAAATGTAAATGTGGTGCCCTCCTCCTAGAGCCATGCTGTTTGTTGTAGCACTTAACAGGGGAGGGGTTACATAAGCCTTTGCTTACAAACAGCCTCTACAGCCCTCCACGGGTGGCAAGGGCTAGTCCCTGGTCCACCGCTTCCTACTAAAAATATTTCCCATGCTCTACTAGCCTACCCCATTTCCCACAACTATAGAAGTAAAAGTTGAATTCTGGTTGACAAATTGCCAGGAGCCAACAGCATCACTGAAATAAGCCCTCCTAACTGACCCAACACCCCCCATGTAAAACAAAAGTGTTTTCTTAAATATCCGGTTCCCATTTAACCCCTGTTCCAAGAGGGTGGTGGTGGGTGGGGAGCTCTCACACCCAAGGGCAGTGACGAGCGGTGTTCCACAGGGCTCAGTGTTGGGACCAGTTTTGTTTCGGATATTCATTGCAGACATATCATGGGACATCCAGAGCAAGATCAGTCTGTTTGCTGATGATACCTGGTAGCGGTGGTGGATGACCTAGGGGATGGCAGGGGTTGCAGGATGATCTGGCAAAGCTTGAAACCTGGTCAGACACCTGGCAACTGGGCTTTAATGCCAAAAAGTGCAAGGTGCTGCATTTTGGGATGAAGAACTCAAGGAGGAGTTACCAGCTAGGGGAGTGCAGCAGCCCAGACAAGGAGGAGAAGGATCTGGGTGTATGTTACAGGGTCAATGAACAACTCGGCACAATGTAGGAAGGCAGCTGCAAAGGCCAACAAAATGCTGGGTTGTATTGCAAGGGGTATATCCTCGAGGAGGGAGGAGGTGATTCTGCCACTGTATAGGTCATTATTTAGACCACACCTGGAGTGCTGCATGCAGTACTGGCATCCGTATCTGAAGAGGGACATTAAGTTACTGGAGGGGGTGCAGTGCAGAGCGACAAAGATGATCAAGGGGCTGGGGGACTTATCATATGAGAGGAGGCTGAAGGAGTTGAACATGTACTCACTGGAGGAGAGGAGAGACAGGGGTGACATGATTGAAACCTTTAAATACATGAAAGGAATAAACAAGATGGGTACAGAGGGGCTGTTCAAAGTAAGGGAGGGGAGGGCCACCAGGGACCATGATATGAGACTGGAGTGAGGAAGGCTCAGGAGGGAGATGAGGAGACACTTTTTTACAGAGAGGGTGGTGGCTGGGTGGAATGCGTTACCTGCTGAAGTGGTATGCAGTAGAACAATGGACTGCTTCAAATAAGGATGGGACAGGACAAGGGGGAGGGTTAATAAAGGGTAAGGGTGGAAGGGAAGGGCAGCTGCAGAATAAGGGGTGCTAGCTGCATATTCGAGCAGACTTGATAGACCTCTAGGCCTTTATCTGCTGGCAAATTTCGTATGTTTGTATTTGGTGAGGGGGGTTAATGATGCTTACTTTTCCAACCCCTCCCTCCCTTCCTCCTCATAGCATGCCTGATCACACTACTAAGTGTGGATGAATGAGAGTAGTGGCAGAATTGGTCACTCATGGGAAGAGAGGGTGCACATTTCCCATCCTCCACCACGTTACTCCTTCTTCCACAAGTGTACAAATAAAAGATAGCTTCTGGCTAGCAGATTGCCAGGAACTGCAAGCATCTTTACTATTAAACTCCTACCTAACTTGACTCCCCAATTCCCCAAAAGCTTTTTCTCAAATCTTTAGGCCTTTTTCTAACCTCCATTCCTTGATTGTGTGTAGGGGGTACAACAATGATGCCTACTGCTCCCACCCCTTCCTTATGTTAGTGCACCTGTTCATACTACTGAGTGCAGATGATTTAGAATAAAGCACTAGTAGGAGGAGGAGGGTGATGGAGGTAGCTAGAAATGTAAATGTACTTGTCCCCTCCCTGAAATCATGGATCAGGAATTTGGGTTAAAGATTTAGTGAAATGCTTTTGGGAAACTTTTTTTTTGGTTAATCTTTCTTCCCCGCCCCCCGGGCTGTCCTGGTGGTGCTGAAGGTTGAGGCACTGGATGCCACACCTTGCGCCATGCTGGCAACCCGGGTTCAGGAGTGAGCCCGGGTTGCTGGGGGTCAGCAGGGGAAGGAGAGGATACAGCATCCAGAGGACAGCTCTCCTCTCCCGGAGAGGGACAGGAGTCCCAGATCGGTGCTCTGCTGATCTCTAGTGGAGGCTGGAGATACAGCAGGCACTGCAGAGGACAGCAAGGAGTGGGGGAGTGGCAGACATTGGATACGCCTTGACATCAGGGCACCAGCCACTCCCTGCAGAAAAAGAGAGGAAAATGCCTTTTGGCTCGGGCGGAGACGGAGCACCAGGAGCTTGCCCCTGATTTACGGCCGCCCACCTGGCATCCTCCCAACCAACATTACTGCTGTGTTGGGGCATTAGGGCCCACCCTGTCCCTGCCTGGGGGGGGTATAACCGAGGCTACATGGGTGATGGAGGATGGCCGGGTAGGATGAGCCATAGGGCACTCCATGTGTTCCTGAGGAAGACCAGAGCAGAGGGGGTGAAGGAGGCATAAATAAAAGAATAAAAAAAAATCTTTC
Organism: Neoceratodus forsteri; assembly: GCA_016271365.2. Taxonomy (NCBI): domain Eukaryota; kingdom Metazoa; phylum Chordata; order Ceratodontiformes; family Ceratodontidae; genus Neoceratodus; species Neoceratodus forsteri. The sequence continues at coordinate 763,547,836 of CM057453.1, forward strand.
TTCCCATCCAACCAGCCTCCTCCCACTGGTCATCACAGCCTTGATACCCTGATGTCCTCCAGGGCTTACTCGCCCACATCTGTCCCCAGCATTTGACCCCCCCAGCAGATTCAGTGGAGTTCTCCAACCCCCACCATTGAACAGGATTCAGTTTTGCTGGGCAGAGCCTGGATAGCTGGATGGTATTCTGCTGGCCCAGAGTTTCCTATGTTCTCTTCATGGAGTTACAGACATGGAATTCCATCATGATGTAGGTTGCATACTCCCATGTGACCTGTGTCAGTAGCCACTGCACCTTCCTGCACTTCTGGTGGCCCCAGACTGCTTTTGCTCTAGCCTCTGCTAGAGGCCAGATGTACGCTAGGCTCTGCATCTCTCCATCCCGGAAAAGGAGAGCAGTCCCTTGGATCCTTATTCCTCCTCCCCCCAGCCAACCCTCCAATGTCCTGAACTGGCTTGTGAACCTGGGTTGTCGGTGCTACGAGCAGTACCATGAGCCACCACTTTTGGGGAACTTGTGGGGGAGGTTGCGTGGGGGGGGTGCTAGAGCTTAATGGCGGTGCTGGCTCCTGGCATATTTTCCAGCCAGGAACTGACTCTTTTATTTGTGGGAGGAGGAGGAGGAGAAAGGGGGAGTGAAGGGTGGGAAATATATGTAGTGGAGAGGGGAAGGTTCAGGGAATAGCCCATGCCACCTAAGGAGGGCTACAGAGATTTTTTTTGCATGTCTAAGTATTTTTCTCCAAAATACAATGAATAAAGTTCTCCATATTTGGTTGTGAGTACTGGAAACCCTATTATTTGTGATATTTGGGAGGAGGTCGGGGGAGTCGGGGCAGAGCTCTCACAGGTCTGGCACCCCAAAAGGCATCGTTAATAAAAAGAATAATAATAATAGGGCCATGCACACCTCTACCACCAATGGACATCTTAGCTGTGAAGCTTCTTCTCTCAGACCTTGGGCAGTTGAGACAGATAAGGCAGATTAATCTCTTGGTTAAGAAAATGAATTGTGGGGACCTTTAGTAGAAAAGAACATATAGTTTGCAGGACAGTCTTAACCTGAGGATAGAAAAGCAAAGGCTCCTTATTAGAAAGTGTACAAAAGAAAGTTGCCAGCACCAGTTAGTACTGCAAAAGTCTAATGAAAGAAGTTGACTCGCATAAAGATTTGTGCAAAATTTGAATGTAAATGTTGCTGTGGCAGTGCTGACTAGCAAAACCAATCAGGGTCATGTGATACTGTTTTCTTACTCATCTCTCACACAGCTTTGCACAGCAATGTTTACAATGTTTTTTTACAAGCTTCCCCCAGGTAGCAGTCAAGTAGCAGGAGACAGTGCCCCCCCAGCTCAAGAGAAGATAGCTGACCTTGGGATGCTTAATTCTCTCTTCCCCGGCCAGCCTTCAAATGACCAAAGTCCATTCCCAATCCCGGGTTGCAGGTGTAGAAAGCAGTAGCACTATCACTGTGCTTCTGGGTGGGCTCAGCCTTTCATCTGCATAATGCTCAGGACCTTTTCTTCCTCCACTAGAGCAAGATGGGCCCCACAGTGTGAAGGCGCTACTGTACCTCTCTTTCTCTGCACAACTATAGCACCATGACTCTGGCTACACTGAATGTGAGACTCCAGAAATCTAAGTGACCAGTCATCACGTTAAGATAATCCTGAAGTTTGTGCCCATTCTCAATGGGGTCCACCACCCTGGTTAACTTAATGTCATCAGCAGACGTTAGCAGTCTGCATGAGACCCCAGCTTTTAGATTGTTGATGGAACTGTTGAACAGCAGTGATCCCTGAGGGATGCCACTGGCATTGCTCTTCACTCAGAGTGGTGCTTTTCCACTACAACACTCTGTTTCCTGCCCCAAGCTAATTATTAACCCACCTTGCATGTGCCTCATGTGTATCACATTTTTGTACTTTGCCCTGTCATATGCCACAGTCTCAAAAGTCCAGCTAGACTACGTCTGTAGCACTACCCCATCCACCTCCCTGGACACCCCTCAAGGAAGATGATCAGGATTGTTTGGCATGATCTGCCCTACAGAATGCCATGCTGAGAGGGGGCAAGAACCTTGACCTCAACCGTTATTCTGCCCTTGATAACAGCTTCCAAGACCTTGCACAGAATTGATGTCAGGTATTTGGTTGCCTGAGTCTAATTTTGCCCCTTTCTTAAAGAAGGGTACCAATAATGGTCCTTTTACAGTCCTCTGGCACCACACCTGTCATCACACACTCCTTTAAGTGGCCACACCTTTTGTTTCCTTAGCTTCACTCTGATCCTGGGGTGTGCCCCATCTACCCCTTGGGACTCACCCGGCTTGCTCTTCACCTGGTAGTCAGCTACGAGGTTGAGTGTGATGTGCACAGGCTGCATCATGGCTACTCCTGATGTCATAGGCCCTTCAAACGAGCACCCTCCCTCCCTCAGGGGCCCCTTAAACACCAAAAGGAAGTATTCATTCAGCATCTTAGCCATTGCAACTGACTTTCTTTTATTCTTTCCCGCATTGTTTGCCCCCCTGATATTCTCCATGTCTTATACAGTGACTCCCTACCTTACAAAGAGAGTCACCCCACTCCAGTAAGTCCTACCCCTTTGAAATAGTCTGTATCTTTCTATCCTGGTGTTCCCTTCTTGTTTTCTTTTGGTTATAAGTTCTATTAAGGTTTTTTAACAGTACAACCAAGAAACACTTACATGACAATAAAATACATGAAATGACAGATACTTATGTTTGATATTACCCTTTCCCCTTTTTTCAAGGTCTAAATCCCCTCTCTCACCCTCCTTCTTCCACTAATGTACTCAAAGAAGATGTTGGTGTTGTCTGCAGCTCTTGCAGGTATCCTACAGCAGCTTCTAGCCCCTCCTTGACATCACTAATTCTAGTCTAGCATTTCCTCAGTGCTACTCTGTGCTCATTCTGGACCTGGAGACAACCTGCCTTTTTCAGGAGTCATAGACTTTCATTTTGTTCAGGATCAGTTGCCTTAGGCAGTGCTGAGCTGGGGGGGGGGCACTTTTGGGCCATTTGTCCCCTTATTGCTGACAGGGGTGAAGGCCTCAGCATCTGTTTTGAATATGATTGCACAATTATGCAATATACTGAACATGTGCAAAGCCCTCCAAAAGCCCATTCGCTAAAGCTTGAGCTCTGCCCCTGTATCTCACATCCTCACTCCTCCATGCTGCAGATCTTCAGACAGGAAACACAGCAAGCATGAGGCTATACCAGAATGTAACCAGTGAGTGCTAGTTGCCCAGGGAGGTCAGGTAGGTTAGTGTGACCTTAGAAGGAATACCAGTAGTAAAACTATAATTACAGTTGAGTAACTTTGTCTTATAACTGCCCGGATTCCTTCTACATAGTCAGACTTATGCAGATTGCTGGCAGTAGCCAAGCTAAAGGGAGGTTTAAGCCCCCAGCTTAGAGAGTATTAAGAACAGAAGGACCTAACATATTTATTTATTTATTTTATTTGTAATTTTTGACAAGGAAAGGCACACTAAGCTAACACAGCTTGTTTTCAGGTGTGTCCTGTGGGGGTGGGTTGCATGGACCTGTTCTATTGACAGAGAAATGTTGGTCATGACACTCAGTAAACCTCCCCTGCTCTTCCTACAGGGGGTGCTGCTGACTTCCTGTGGGAGAGAATGGCAGATCCTGGAGTGATTGCTGAAGGTGGTGGAGTGCAGGGGACAGAGGAGCTAACCTCCTTTTCAGTCCCCGAACAATTAGAAGTTAATACTACTTCTGAGACTCTGGATATTTCTGTGATATCTGATTCACCTTTACTTAATGAATTGGTCAAGCAGGAAAAATGCCTGCCAAGAAGACATGCAAGAAAAGAAAATACTTTTGGTGAGTATGATGGAGGAGGAGGAAGCCAAATATGTAATGGAAAAAACTAAGCTGAAAGAAAAGAAGAAAACAAAACAGCTCCCCTGTCGGTCCACAGGGTGCCTCAGGGAAAAAGTTTCAAATGGACAGTACAGAGCACTTGTCTTCTTTAAACACTGTTACTATAGAGTAATCCTTCCAGCACAGACCGTTCCCCTCACCAACATACCTTTTCCTCAGAACTGACAGATGACTGGTCTTCCGAGAGGCCATTATGCGAAACCAACTGGTTGAAATGCCCAAAGACTGGGAAATGGGTTCCGGACCTAACTGTTCCATTTTAAAGAGGCAAGCAAGTTGGGGAAATGTATGTCTCAATTGACCGAGAAGCCTGTGCTGGTAAATCCTGTGACTGACAAGTTGTCAACTGGGTTTGACAATCTGTTTCCTCCCACTGACAGCCTGGAACCAAATGCTGTCAGCGCAACCTCGGCAGTCCATGATGATGCACCCTGAAGTGCCTCGGCGTCTGCTGGGGACCACAAAGCTGTACAGGAGGGTGAGACCGCGATGGTTCCTAGCGAGCAAAGAGGCTTAGAAGCAGATGACAGGAGGACACCAAGCCAATCAGTACCAAGGAAATCAACACAGTTAGAAGGAACCACTGGGGAAATGGACATCAACACATTCAAGTGAACTTTTCAACTGACAGCCCAAGACACTGCCTTTTCAGCTAGGGTACCAGGCTGCTTTCCTGCTTCAGCAGGACAGAAAGGAGGGCATGCTGCTAAGAAAAACATTGAGACTGAGCAAAATAAGCAGATTCAGAGCAGGCTGCTCCTCGAGACAGTGATGCTACACAGACCTGGGGCTCAGAAGTTGGGGGTGGGGGACAGCACAAGAAATCTCTCGGCTGCAGTTAATGAAACAAGAGAAAACTTTGAACCAATCAAGGACCTCTCTCTGGCAGGCCACAAAATTGAACTAATAGAAGACAATGAGAGGATACTATAGGATCCAGTACAAGATTTTGAATGGCGGACTTGTTTGCTAGCAGGTCTAAACCTGTCAAAAGACAGAACGCAGTTAGGCTGCAGTATATGGGTGGTCTTAAGGTGTTACCCAACTGCTCTTATGTAGCTTGCACCTTACTAAAAGACTCAATGAAGTTTTTTGCTTACAAAATCTATGCACTAATACATATATCAGGAGAAATAACTTTTAATATAAGATTTAAAACAATGGCTTCTCTGGGCAGGTTCTGGAAAAAATATGGTGAATTAAAAAATACACCATTGTGGCAACCCTTTGTGTCCATACCACTGACAAAACCTCTGTACAGGACTATCACAATAATGTTCAGGAATGAGGGGGGTACGTGTGGCAGACATTCAATACTAGCTGCAGCAAAAGTGTGAGATTCAGGGTAGACCTGAACCTGTCTGTGACAATGAACAAATCTGGACTGGGGGTGGAAATTTGAAGTAAAGTTACATCAAACAGACAGAGGAGTTTGCCATTTACCTGATATTTTTTTTTCATAGGGGGAGACAGAACGATCCTGTTTTACCCAGGCCAGCCAAAGGCGTGTTACAAATGTGGGTCTGAAATGCACTTAAGTAGTGCTTGCAACCAATTAGGTTGCAGCATGTCTCTTCAGTATGTGCATGCAAGCAGGCAATGCCAAAATGTACAAAAATGTAATTTATGTTATGAAAGGGGGCACTCCTTCCAGTCTTGTCCCTAGGCAGCACATAATCAAGAAGACACTGGTAATCAGGATAACCTCTTGGCCCAGGCACAAAAAACAGGGTTACAATAAAAGCAGCTTTCTGGGTCCGGCCTGCTACCGCTTGCGATGCCGGCGACCCGAGTTCAGGAACAAGCCAGTGTTGTCGGAGAGCCAGCCAGGGGAAGGATGCTTGAGCATCTGAGGGACTGAGGGACTGTTCAGCTCCTCCAGAGGAAGGGGTGTGCATTTACTTGGTGCTTGTATGGCCTCTGGTGGCAGCCAGAGGTACAGTGAGCCTGAGCCTGATTCAGTGGGGAGGAGGCATGACAGACACCAGTGTAAGGCCTTGGCATCATCACACATCACGCCTCCGGGGGGAGTTACATAAGAAAAAAATTCCCTGACATGACACTGATGCGAGGGCCTGGATGTGGTCCTCACTCGCCGGAGCTGTGAACCACCGAACCAGGACCCGAAAGAAACAATGAAGGTACATTCTGGGGGCTGAAAGGAGCTCCCCCCACCATGTCCCCACTTGGGGGGTATAGCCAAGGTTACATGGGGGGTCCTTGAGTAGGTTGTGCTGTCAGGTAGGGAAGGTCAGGTGACAGTGCCAGTGTGAAAGGGGCATAAATAGTAATTGCAAAAAAAAAAAAAAAAAAAAAAGGCAGCTTTCTCCAGATTCCTTACAGGATCATGCAAACAGATTGGCAAATGCTCCAGCCTTGGGAGATTCTCAGCCTCATAATAGCAGTACTGAGTCAGTGGAATGTCATACTTCTGTGGAGACATCTGTTCCCCCACCCCACCCAGGTTCACTGGAAACCCCGTGTGGACAAACTCAGCCAGACATAGAGCCTGCTGTACTCGAGAGCACTGCTTCTACTAGGACAGAGGAGAATGGGGATTCTGTGGATATGCCTCTCCCTCAACCTCCTGAGCCCTTTTTGGTACCCAAGCCTCAGATGACCAGGTTGGGTAATGGTTGCTTAAGGGGTAAAATACCCCAGATAACACCTATTTCAGTTCATAATAAGTCAAAACCTCTGAGTAAAGCCAGAAACTGAGGACATTCAGACAAAGAGGCTTCAGATGCCCCTTCCCTCTTCACAAATATCCTCTGATAATGAGTACTGTTTCAGATCCTCCACAGGATAGAAAAAAAAGGCCACATTCGGAGTGCACAAGGGGTAAGGCAGCTTCAAAGATAAAACAATGAGATTTTTTTTATTTTGGGTGGGGGGTGAACATGTTGTTGTTTTTTCTCCTTCTATGTATTAATGCCTGGGACTCAGTTGTGCCACTGAAAAGTATGAGCATTTTAAAGAGATGCCTAACTACCTTTTCCTTACATAGAAACATAGACTTTGATGGCAGATAAGAACCGCTTGGCCCACCTAGTCTGCCCATTTCCCTACCTAATGGATAAGCTGCAGATCCTAGTTAACCAACAGTCTGTTTCTTCCTACCCCCACAAGAATTGTCTTGTGTATGTTCCATGCATTCTTGAATTCTCTCACAGTTTTTGACACCACAACCTCCTCAGGAAGGCGGTTCCATGCATTCACCACCCTCTCTGTGAAAAAATACTTCCTCACATTGCCCCAGAGCCGTCCACCCTCTATCTTCAAATTGTGTCCCCTTGTTCTAGCACATCTTTTTCTAAAAGATGCTACCCTCTTGGACTTTGCTGATTCCAATGAGGTACTTAAATGTTTCTATCATGTTCCCCCTCTCCCTCCTTCCTTACCATAAGGGTATACATATTAAGCTCCTTTAGTCTCTCCTTGTATGGTTTCTCTTGCAGACCCTGCACCATTTTAGTTGCCCTCCTCTGGACTGCCTCCATCCTGTCTATGTCCTTGCAGAGCTAGGGTCTCCAGAACTGGACGCAGTACTCCAGATGGGGTCTCACCAACTATCTGTACAGAGGGATAACAACTTCCTGTTTTCTGCTGGTGATTCCTTTCCCTATACATCCCAGTATCCCCCCAGCCCTCCCTACTGCCTTCTCACATTGCTTGCCAACCTTAAGGTCATCTGATACGATTACCCCTAGGTCCCTTTCCATTTTTGTTGTTATTATCTCCCCCCCCCCACTGTGTACTCTTCTCCTGGGTTATTTTTTCCCCAGGTGCATTATATTGCACTCTTTGCATTGAATCCAAGCTGCCATACTTCTAACCATTCCTCCAACCTTGCCAAGTCCCTTCTCATCCTTTCCATGCCTCCTTGTGAAACAACAGTGTTGCAGATCTTTGTGTCATCTGCAAAGAGGCTTATTTTTTCTTTCACTCCCTCTGCAATGTCACTTATAAAGACATTAAAAAGGACCAGACCCAGTACTGAACCCTGTGGTACCCCACTAGTAAACCCCCTTTCTTCACAGTTTACTCCGTTTATTATTACCTTCTGTGTCCTGTTGTCCAGCCAATGTTTTACCCACACTACTACCCTGGGACCCACTCCCAGGTCGGCTAATTTGTTTATTAATCTTTTGTGAGGGACTGTGTCAAATGCCTTGCTAAAGTCTAGGTAGGCCATGTCCACAGCCCCTCCCTGGTCTACTACATTGATCACCCAGTCAAAGAAATCAATTAGATTCGTCTGACATGACCTTCCCATTGTGAACCTGTGCTGTCTTGGGTCCTGTGCCCCACTGGCCTCCAGGTACTCAACAATTCTTTCCTTCAGAAGCGATTCCATCACTTTCCCTGCCACAGAGGTCAAACTGACTGCTCTGTAGTTTCCTACCTCTGTCTTGCTCCCACTTTTGTGAAGGGGAATCACAGCCACCCTCCTCCAGTCATCAGATACCACCATACCTCTCAACCTTTCTTCACCAAAATGTGTGACACGATGTGTGACAAATGAGCAAAATGTGTGACATATTGTCTAACATGGCACTGCAAGCTTAGAACACTATAGCTATTAGTGCACTAATGTTCATAATGTTTTTTAATAACTGAGCATAACAGATTATTATAAATTTCTGCTTGAAAGTCTCAGTGGGAAATGTGTAATGTCACCTTCCGCATGATGGACAAAGGGCTTCTGAGAGGTAAAATGAGTGACGTACCTCATAATGTGTGACAGATGACAGGTATGGATACCACACCATCCTCTCATGATTTGTTAAAAAGGGTAGTCAGTGGTGTTACTAGTTCTCCCCTAAATTCTTTTAGAATTCTGGGGTGAATCCCATCAGGCCCCATTGCTTTGTCCACTTTCAGTTTTAGGAGTTCTTTCAGAACCATTTCTTCTGTGAAAGGATCGACCCCCCTATGCACAGTGCTTCTGTTAATTGGATTATGTACCTCCCCTCCTTCTCTTCTGTGAATACTGAGCAGAAGTATTCATTCAGTATCCTTGCTTTTTCACTGTCCCTCTCTGCCCACCCACTGTCCATTTTATTCAGCCTCACTATCCCTCCCTTTGTCTTTCTACGCTGCTTAATGTACCTATAAAAGGTTTTATCCCCCTGTTTACTCTTTTGTTCTGTTGCTTTTATCCCTTCCCTTACATAGAGAGCTACTTCTCCCCCACTTCTACCTTCCCTGTAGGTTGTGTTCCCTGGTATGTTAACATCCCAGTCATGGTTCTCTGTGTACCATGTTTCTGTGAATGCCATAATATCCTGGCATCCCTCTTCCATCAAGGCCACCAGTTCAGGGAGCTTGTTGCCCAGACTATGGGCATTGGTACTCATTACCCTCCATTTACTGATGGCCTTACCCCTTTTTGCCCCATCCCTGTCCTTATTGCCTTTGTCATTTTCTCCATTTATCCCTGTCCTTCTCCCTATCGACATCTCTGTCTTGGTGTTTACCTCAGTTACTACCCTGATTTTTGGGGTTGGGCTAAGATTTCCCTTCTCCTTTGTAGTGCATCCCTCCTTGTCTAGTTTAATTGCTTGCCAATGAAGCATTTAAACCTATCACCTAGGATCCTGGTTCCCCTCCCGGACATATCTGGACAGATGGACAGATTGTACAGTCTGGGCTATACAATACAATTTTTTTTCCCCCCAAGACACCAGAATATGTACAAGTTATGATATTAAACAAACACAGAAATTATGGGGGGGGGGGTATTGCTCGTTCTGGTGAGTTGGGGAAGATCCTTGCTCAGGTGTAGGTATTGGTTTTCAGGGTGTTTCATGCCCCTTGCACAGACTCTTAGACATTGTCCCAGGTAGACTATTAATTTTGGATATCGCAGTAGAAAACTATTTGATTCAGCTTATTAATATTTATGCACTGCAAGGCAAAGTAAACAGAATATAATTTTTTAAAGAGTGCAGCCTTATCTACACACATCTAGAATTATAATCATGGGAGGGGACTTTAATTGTTCTCTGGATATAAAGAAAGTAGGAACAACTGAAGGGAAAGTGTATTGTGATTCAAATGTTTTAAAGGATATGATTGTAACAGCAGGTCTTAGGGACATGTACAGGTGTCAATATAAAATGTGTGTGGGGGGGCACTTTTTTATGGTCCTTTAGTTACATGGATTGATTGCTGTTTTATTTCCAACACCCTGGATATCAAACAGACTAATGCAATAGTGTCAGAAATTTCAGATCATGTGATTTTAGGAGAGCAGTTTAGATTCACAGGGATACAGAATAGTGGGACAGGATTGTGGAAATTGAATAGAAACATAGAAACATAGAATTTGACGGCAGATAAGGACCGCTTGGCCCACCCAGTCTGCCCATTTCCCTACCTACTGGATAAGCTGCAGATCCTAGTTAACCAGCAGCCTACTTCTTCCTACCCCCAACCCCCAGAACTGCCTTATGACTATCCCATGCATGCTTGAATTCCACCACTGATTTTGACTCCACAACCTTCCTCCGAAGGCCGCTCCATGCATCCACAACCCTCTCTGTGAAAAATACTTCCTTAAATTACCTCTGAGCTGCCCCCTCTATCTTCAAATTGTGCCTCTAGTTCTTGCACACCTCTTTTTGAAAGATGCTACCTCTTGGACTTTGTTGATTCCTTGAGGTACTTGAAAGTTTCTATCATGTCCCCTCTCCCTCCTTTACTTGAGGCTATACATATTAAGCTCCTTAAGTCCCTCTTCATATGTCTTCCGATGCAGACCCTGCACCATTTTAGTTGCCCTCCTCTGGACAGCTTCCATCCTGTCTATGTCTTTGCGAGATTAGGTCTCCAGAACTGCACACAGTACTCCAGATGGGGTCTCACCATCTGTCTGTACAGAGGGATAATAACTTCCTGTTTTCTACTGGTGATGCCTCTCCCTATGCATCCCAGTATCCCCCCAGCCTTCCTTGCTGCCCTCTCACATTGCTTGCCCATCTTTAGGTCATCTGATATGACTACCCCCAGGTCTCTCCATTTTTGTTGTTGTTAGTATCTCACCCCCCATTATGTACTCTTCCCCTGGGTTTTTGTTTCCCAAGTGCATTACCTTGCACTTCTTAGCATTGAATCTAAGCTGCCATACATTTGACCATTCCTCTAACCTTGCCAAGTCCCTTCTCATCCTTTCCACCCCACTCTGTGCATCAATTCTGTTGCAGATCTTAGTGTCATCTGCAAAGAGACATACTTTTCCTTCCAGTCCTTCTGTAATGTCGCTTATAAAGACATTGAAGAGGACCGGTCCTAATACTGAACCCTGTGGTACCCCACTAGTAACCTCCTTTCTTCTGAGTGGACTCCATTACTATTACTCTCTGTGTCCTATTCTCCAGCCAATTCTTTACCAGGCTGTCATCTTGGGACCCACACCCAGGCTGGCTAACTTGTATATTAATCTTTGTGTGGACTGTGTCAAATGCCTTGCTAAAGTCTAGGTAGGCCATGTCCACAGCCCCTCCTGATCTACTACTTTGGTCACCCAGTCAAAGAAATCTATCAGATCTGGCTGGCATGACCTTCCTGCTGTGAATCAATGCTGCCTAGGGTCCTGTGCCCCTCTGGCCTCTAGATCTTGACAATTCTTTCCTTTAGAAGTGATTCCATCATTTTCCCTATGACTGAGGTTAAACTAACAGGTCTATAGTTTCCTGCTTCTGCCTTGCTCCCACTTTTGTGAAGGGAATACATCTGCCCTCCTCCAGTCCTCGGGTACCACCCCATCCTCCCATGATTTGTTAAAAAGGGTAGTCAGTGGTGTCACTAGTTCTACCCTTAGTTCTTTTAGAATTCTGGGATGAATCCCATCAGGCCCCATTGCTTTGTCCACCTTCAGTTTTAAGAGTTCTTTCAGAACCCTTTCTTCTGTAAATGGGCCGGTATCAACCTCTGTATCCAGCGTGCTACTACTGTTTGTTTTATGTACCTCCCCCTCTTCCTTTGTAAATATTGAGCAAAAATATTTGTTTAGTATCTCTGCCTTTTCACAGTCTCCCTCTGCCCACCCTCGCACCCCTTTATTAAGCCTCACTATCCCTCCCTTGGTCTTCCTTCGCTCCCTGATGTACCTATAAAAGGTTTTATCCCCCTTCTTAACTGAGTTGGCTATCTTTTCCTCGGTTTGGGCCTTTGCTGTTCTGACTGCCTTCCCAGCTTCCTTTTGCTTTAACTGATACAGTTCTCTGTCCTGCTCCTTCTGCGATTCCTTGTACTTCCTGAATGCTTTCTTTTTCTCTTGAACCTTCACTGCCACTTCCTTTGAGAACCATAGTGGTTTCTTACATCGTCTTGTTTTGTTTATTTGAATTCCAATCTTTTGGATTCTAAACAAATGCATGAAGAATTAGTGGAGTTATTTTTGGCCAGGAAGTCAGTTCAATATATGTGTGAATCTTGCATCACATGGTGGGGAAATAAAAATACTAACATCAGGATTTTTTTTTTCAAAATAAAGGGAAGGAACTAGAAAGAGAAAAATTTTAACAATTCTGCTCTTTGAGTTCCCAGTTACATAAATTATTAAATTATTAAGAGCTGTACATCACAGAGGAGGAGGACTGATGCACCAAATAAATAACATCCAAAATCAAATTATGACCTTACAGTATATTAGAGCAGTATCATTATTAGCAGAACAATGATTAGAGACACAAAGTAAGTTACCCACAGGAAATCTTTTTGAAAGTTGTGCTGGGCAAGAGTTATTGGATTACAGTGGCATAACTGTTTCCCAGAAGCAGCATATCCTACAGGTAATTCATAAACAGGAGACACAAACAAATAAGTGCCTTAGCTGGGACTTGAACCCAGGCCACCCAGAATACCATTCCAATTACACTACCAGCTGCGTCACCAAGTCAACTGGAAACTAAGCCATCCTGAGGCACCATACTCTTTCTTTAATGCACAACCTGGTTCTTCACAGATAATCGCATTTTCACTCACAAGAGTATGGTGTGCATATCTTTGGAGCTTGTACAAACAGGAGAGAGAAAAAATAAGTGCCTTAGCTGGGACTTCAACCCAGGCCACCCAGAATACCATTCCAATTGTGCTACCAGCTGCGCCACCAAGGCAACTGGAAATTAGGTCATCCTGAGGCACCTTGCTCTGAAGTTGTGCTGAGCTGGTTAAAAAAAAAAGAATAATAACAGAATTATTGGATGACAGTGACATAACTGTTTCCCAGAGGCAGGATATTCTACTAATAATTCATAAACAGGAGAGGCAAACAAATACAGTCCACGCCACTTATACCGCCCTCGGTTTAGACAGGCAGTCGGTTTATGCGGGCAAATTTAATTTTCCATTTGCCAGTTACATAGGGTCTTGCGTTAAACCCGCTACTTATAGCGTTATAGCGTTCCATGCCCACCGTCTATTTCGGGCAGATTAGCTGCTAGTTAATGTCAGTTCACACTTCGGCATGCAGTTTGCATAACTTTTCAAAGTGTGAACTGACAATAATTAGCTGCTAATCAGCCCCAAATAAAAAGGGCATAGAATTCTGTAAGCAGTCACGGCTATGAAGACCGGGTTGGGGCTCAGCCACTCTCCCAGATAACTGTCTGCACTGCTGTCATGCACACACTCAATCGATACAATCGCAGGAAATGGCATTTAAAGGTTGCAGGCTTTTTTTTTTAAACAAGCCACTACTGTACCTCCCACGATGTTCTGTCTCTCTCTCCTCATACAGTAACAGCAACTACAGTAGTCTCAGGCAGATACGATCGCACTACAAAAAATAAAAAAATGCTGGTGCAACTGCTGAAGTAAGAAATCGGGAGAGGTTTAGGGCAGGAACACATTTTGTCTGAGAGAACCTCCTTTAGCATGCAATCCTGTACACATTCGTCAGAGAGAACCTTCTTTAGCCTACAGCCCTGTGGTGTACTATATGTTGAAGCTCCGTGACCACCAGCGCGTCATTTTACATAAAAAATGTCCCCTTTGGTTACAGCGCCCACTCGCTATAATGGGCAAAATCTGCTTACACAGATGTGCCGTTATAAGCGACTTAGAACTGTAAGTGCTTAGCTGGGACTTGAACCTAGGCCCCCGATCAGCTCCATTACACCTCCTGCCAGCTGCACTACCAAGGCAACTGGAAATGAGGCCATCCCAGGGCACCATACTCTTTCTCTAATGCACAACCTGGTGCTGCACAGAAAATCACATTTTCAGTCACAAGAGTGCCTTGGTGGCATACCTGGTAATGCAGTCAGAATGGTATTTCAGGTGGCCTGGTTTCAAGTCCCAGCTAAGGCACTTCTTTCTTTTTCTCTCCTGTTTGTATGAGTTCCATAAACATGCATGCCGCACTTTTATGATTGAAAATGTGATTATTTGCGCAGCACCAGGTGTGCCTTAGAGAAAGAGTAAGGTGCCTCAGGGTGGCCTAGTTTCCAGTTGCCTTGGTGGTGCAGCTAGTAGTGCAACTGCAATAGTATTCTGGGTGGCCTGGGTTCAAGTCCCAGCTAAGGCGCTTGTTTCTTCCTCTCTTCTGTTTGTATGAGTTCCATAAGTATGCACACTGCACTCTTGTTATTGAAAAAGGTATTTCAGAAGTCAGATTCTAAGGATTTAAAAGATCCTAACATAGACATGGTAGCCCCGGAAAAAATCTGGGATGGGGTAGTTTATCCTCAAGTCCCACAGGATTTAGGGGCTTTATTTATATAGCCTGTTAGGCTAGAAGAAGTCCAAAGGGCAATTTCTACTCTAAACTCAGGTACTGCACCAGACAATGATGGCTTGACACTGGAATTTTATAGGGCTATGATAGATTTTTTAAGTCCAGAATTGACACTGATATATAATGAATGTTTACAAAATTTGGTAATTTCTGGGAGCATGTCTGAAGCAGCCATGGCCCTCCTGCCTTCTTCTTATGGCTCCCTGCCCTTCCTCCCTCCTGCCTTTCTTAACTATAAAATAATTCCTTTCCTTCTTTTGCCTTGTGGTATGAATTAGCTATTGTTTAAGCTTATGTTCTAGCACACTCAGGGCCAGATATTCAAAACTTTGCCCCGAGGCTAAATTAACACTGCCCGGCGGGCAAACTTAGCCCGGAGCTCAAAGCAAGCTATATTCAAAAGGAATAGCCCGGGGCAAACAGCTTCTGAATATAGCATGGAAATGAGGCCAAGCAAACTGGGCTGGGAGTGCAGGGCAAACTTAGCCCTGGAATAAGACAGTTCTGAATATAGCAGCCAGGAAGTGCAAACCACAACAGCAACACAGTGCACAGCAATGTGAAGTTAGGTAGAGGTGAACTATGTGGCCAATGTGTGCCAGCAAATGTGAGACTCAGTACAGCTGCAGGCAGCAGCGAATCAATGTAAATAAAACTGTATAATATTCCCAATTGTTTCATGAACGTGTTTGGCGCTGGTTTAGCACAGGCTAAACCATTAGTCTGCGTAAACACATTTGCCCAGCGCTAAACTTTGCCATATTCAAAAGTGACATGCAAATGAGCCTACTTAAGTAGTCTCTGGGCAAACATCCAGATTAGCATCTCATTATGCCCTGATTTGCATGCAGTTTGCACCGGGCTAATGGTTTAGCCCTGCGCTAAACTCGCGTAAACGTGTTAGAGCTGCACAAACAGTTCAGGGAATATACAGTTTTGAACACTGTACTTTCACATTTATTTTATTTAGCTTTTGTTTACCAGGTAAGCACACCAGACAGTCAAGTGCCTATTTTTAGAAGTGACCCGGGAGAATTACAAAGGTAAAAACAACATGTCAGAGACAAGGTAACAATTACCGTATAGGCTCGCGTATAAGTCGGATTTTTGGGAGTGAATTTCAGTCTCCAAACTCATGTTCCAACTTATACGCAAGTCACTGAGAAATAAAAAAAAAAAACAAAGGTTCTGCTATCCTGATTGCTTCTACCTCCTGAGCTGAGCTGAGCTGAGCTGACACCTAATTAATAACATCTCCCGACCAGATGATTAACACCTACTGCCTGTTTGTCTCTGTTGTCTGTGCTCACCCTTATTAAGACACATTTAAAAACATTTAGGAATTTTAGCAACTGAATGATGTTAGGATTCTTCACCCAGATTTCAACATGCAATCAACAAAAAAACGCTCCCTTCAGACTGTTGGTTTCTTGTTCAGCTTAAAATCCCATTTCTCATATCCAGCATCACACTGCAATTAAGTCAGGGCATTTTGCCCGCCTGCATTCCGCCCGCATGCCCGCTGTAACTATTTTATTCAATAGCATTCTATTGCATTAATTACAAGTTTTCAGCTCACAGTTTTACTGTGCAATGGTAGACTGCAATAAATGTGTTTTTTACAGTAACATCAGTGCACTCAGACTAAAGCAAAAAAGATGATTCTAAATTGAGATTAAATGTTTGCATCGATTTCAGGTTCTGTTTGTATTTGCTTATAAAATTCAGTACCATTTAGTGAAATTCAGATGTAAAAGATGCACCAACTTATATGCGGGTCAAACACTGAGGCAGAAAATTAAGGTCTGAATAATGGTCCCGGCTAATACGCGAACCGACTTATATACGAGTATCTACGGTAGTCAATACTGTACAGTCCAGTGCTGGCAGGGAGACCAGGCAAATAACATAGTGTGGAACATGATAGCAACAGTTCAGTGAGGTACAGACAGGAATAGGCAGCAGACTGCAGTCAGGTGCAGGCAGATAGAAAATACTTAGTAAGTGCAGCGAAAAGGGCATGGCAGCCACAGGAGGTGGCCAGGGGGCCAGGCAGTTATAGCAGAGCCCTTACGAAGAGGGCAATCTATACTGTTGCTCACGAGCTGTCGAGGGGACCTCAGGGCACAGTGGAGGGGAGGACAGCTAGGAACAGAGGCAGCTGTACTGGGAAAACATAGCCTAGGCATAGACGGTGATGGTGCTGCATGCAATTGTCACACTGCAGGTCATGCTACAGTACACAGCAGACACTACAGTAGCAAGGGGGCCAGTAGTGTGTGGACACAGCACTGCATATGGTGTGTAGGGCAGTGCTGATGACTGCACTATACACAGTGACAGGCCCAGCATGCTGGCATTTACTGACAGTGGACATTACTGTTACACTGTTGTGTGACCCAGATATGCTGCACCTCTGGCATGGGATGCTCACAGTGACATATACATGTCCGGCTTTGTGTTGTGGCAGTTGTACAGCTGTGCGGTATGTGACTGGGGGGGCATATATTATCAGAAAGGCACACTAGTATTGGGGTATTCCCAATACTGGCCCATGTGCACTGCATGATGTGTCCCAGCCTTGTGGCCACACCTGGTCTGTGGCACAGCCTGGCCACCCATACAATCTCCCCTCAACATCCTCCATGCCCACAGTGCTGCATGTGTATGCTGGCATCTGTTGGTGTCCACAGAAGAGTGGTCCGCAGGTGTGTGCTGTATGGCCACACTGCCATGCTGTCCACTGGTGGCAGGACACCACTTACTGCCTGGCATGACTGAGACAGGTGGCAGATGATGGCATCATTGTGATGCCAACAATGAGCAGCATGTTTCCTCTATATCTGGCTTTGTCTACGTGTCATATTTATTTGTTAGGGTTGCACAAAGTCGTGCAAAAGTCACGCAAACACCGTGCAAAGCCATAATGCCATAATGCCCAGGGTTAAGACTACCTTTCCTGGGTGGTAATGTGCACCGCACTAAGTGTCACGCTAAGTCACGCAAAACCACTTTGCATGGTGCTAGTCACTGAATATAGCATTGCACCTGTATTCATGTACACACCCAGTCAGTTTGCCCCTTGCATACATTATGATTTTGCCCGGCGCTAATGTAGTTTGCGCGTGCTATTTGGCCTTTTGAATATAGCAAACCCATGCTAATCCCACGCTAAACCTGCACAAACAATTTTTAACCAGCGCAAAGTTTTGAATATCTGGCCCTCACTCCGTTAATGTACAAAGCTTTACAAACCATTATCTGCACGACATTTTGGTTTGAATGTACTGTATATATACTGTAGTTACTGTTCCTTGTCCCTTTCCTCTCCCCCCAGGATGCATCTGGAAACGAGCTTATTCTAGCTGAGTATGTCCTTCCTGGTGAAACTTTTAAATAAATAGATAAATATAAAAAAGGAGAACACTTTCATTTAAGGAATTGGAGGCAAATTAGTCTATTAAACATAGATTTTAAGATTGTATCCAAAATTCTGAGTATGAAACTCAGTTATATGTTTCAGAAGTTATAGATGTATCACAAGTCCGTGCAGTACTTGGTAGGAAAATCCAGGATTATTTAATATTGCTGAGGGAAATATTTCAAAAAGCACAAGAAGGGGACTGAGAGGACTTTTCATTCTATCACTCATTCACATTAACTCCTGGTAATGGACAAATATGGGTTTCAGACATATTTATAAGCTGGATTAAAGTATGTTATGCTAATGCAAGAATATGTTCAAATGTAAATGGCTGGACAGGTGAATCCATTATGGTTAAATGTGGGATTAGGCAAGGCTGCCCTCTAAGTCCCCTTTTGTATGTTTTGTGTTTTGATCCATTGATATGGAAACTGAATGCTACAGGATGAATTTCAGGGGATGTAATTTTCCATACACTGGTTTTAGCCTATACACCTGGGAGAACAGCAAAGATTTCTGGAACAACATCAAAGAAGGAACAGGCAAAGACCATAGGGCCACACCTATCATGCTCAATATAAATGGAACTGCTACACTAGACCCTGTCACCATAGCCAATGCATTTAATAATGCATTTATGGACCTAAGCAGTGTCCTCCCCCCCCCCCAACTTCTTCGATGACTCTGAGGACCCCATTAAGGACAAAGATCAGTGACCTCTTGGCTCGGTCCCTGACACACTTCCTTTCTGTTTCAAGGTGGTACCACAGTTTCTGGTCAAGAAATACCTTGTTAAAGTTCTCAGTAGATGTAGGCATAGCGGTGACTCCCTAGATCTCAAATTCATTGCTTTAACCCTTGATGAAACCTTGGCTCCCCTTACAAAAATACTGAACCTCTCTCTGAGACTGGCGCAACTCCCCCATATCTGGAAATCAGCCTTAGTTACACCAATTCACAAAAGTGGAGATCATTCCCTTCTCACAAATTATAGACCCATATTGATTCTCCCACCACTCTCCAAGGCGCTTGAACACATAGTTGCTGATCAGTTGGGGGAACATTGTTTAATGGGAAAATTGTTTAACCAGGAGGAGCATACTAAGCCAAAGCTTGTTTCCAGATGCTACCTGGGAGCACAAGAAACTTAAGTGACTTGCTCAAGATCACACAGTATGCACCTAATTGGTGGATTACATAGACAAATACTTGATACAGTGCCCACAGCAGCATGGTTTCAGAAAGGGACACAGCACCACTCCAGCTCTACTTGAGCTCACTGGCTTCAATCACAAATCCCTGGACAAAGGAAGCTTAGTTGGTGCAACATTCATAGACCTTACAAAGGCCTTTGATACTGTGAACCATGATCTTCTCCTTAGGCAACTAAACGCCATAGGCCTCTCTGCAGATGCCGTGTCCTGGTTCAAAAGATATCTCTCTGAACACTCACAACAGGTAAGGATAGCCAGCGTAATCTCGGACCATCAACCCATCACCGCTGGTGTACCACAGGGCTCTATACTGGGTCCACTTCTCTTTACTGTCTTTCTTAATACCCTCTCTCATGCTTGTCATCAACAGATCCTCCTCTACGCGGATGATGCGGTCATCTTCAGTAGCAGCACTGACCCTCCCCTGTACATTTTGAACACCAACTTCAACTTGGCTTCACAGATGTCGAGGACTGGTTCAGTAAGCACAAGCTGATAATGAACTATAAAAAAACTAAAGTCATGTTGTTCAGTGGTATTTGCAGCAAACACAGATCCAGCTCCCTTACCATCAAGAACTCCTCTGCCATCCCGCTTGAACAAACTCAACTTTTAAAGTATCTAGGGGTTACTATGGATAGCTCACTTTCCTTCACCCAGAATGTTGAGCAAGTTGCCAACACTGTCAACAGCAAACTTGGATTACTCCACAGACTTGAGCATAATCTAATGCCGGAAGCCCTTAAACTCGCAATCTACAGCTCCATCTTAGCCACTGTGGACTATGCACTGGCTATCTATGGCGTCACTTCAACCACCTCCCTCCACAGAATAACAGTGGCACTTAATAAAGCTGGACCACTTCTCACTGGAG
This sequence comes from Neoceratodus forsteri, assembly GCA_016271365.2. Lineage (NCBI taxonomy): Eukaryota > Metazoa > Chordata > Ceratodontiformes > Ceratodontidae > Neoceratodus > Neoceratodus forsteri. Next base: position 763,568,026 of record CM057453.1, read on the forward strand.
CAGCTTGCCTAACCCACATGTGCGAGCTCCATAAGCAAACAGACTGGCTTCAACTAACTGGGAGGATCCAATACCAAACCTGCCTGCTAACAAGAAAATCACTCCTTGGTCTTTTACCTGTTGGAACAACAAACATACTTTACCCATTTTTCAGCACCCAGCACACGCGTAGCTCGGTCAATTGACTTCTCGCTGTCCCAAGATGCTGAATTACCCAAGGTCAACGCTCATTTGCTTATAGAGCACCACTCTGGTTTAATGCACTACCCAGCGCTATTACTGCCTTACCTAAATGGGGACCTTTTAAAGACACTCTACATCGGCATCTTACAGCAGTCAGTTCCTGTGACTGTTTCACCTAATCAGGACATTTCTTCTGCTGCACTGAACAACCATGGGCAGTCATTCACCACTCCCTTCACCCCCTGACTGCTGCCACCTGTCCCGCTCCTTCCTATTCCTGGCTTCTCACCTCACCTCTCCACCCCTCCCCACCCTACACCTTCCTCCCTCCTCACTGTCACTTACCTTGCCTTCATTGAATTTCTATACACTTTGACAAAGCCCACGGGCTGCTTCCTCTGATAAGGCCTACTGTAACTTCCTACCTAACTATATTTTTTTGCATTGCTTAAGTCATCTTAAATTGTTAAAACATTTGTAATACCTACCTCTGTATGTCTGTCACCCCTCCCACTGACGTGGAACCTTTGTAAAAGAGCTGTTTGTGCTCAAAGGTATTGTAATCCGAGAACTAATAAATAAAATACATATTTTTTAAAATATGCCAATCATCTCTGTTTATTAATACATAATGAACAAGTGGAAATTCAAGTGGTTCAGGTTCCGCAGGAGTTTTCCAAGTCCCCTGGTGCACACATAAACATGAGTGAAAGTTATGGACTAGCATTAAAATAAACAGACAACATATACCTCAGTGGCTGGGATTTTGCTAGTCTCTGGCCCAATTCCAATTTTAGAGACTTGGTTTGGAAAACTTGATATGGCCACGTATATTTAGAATTTAAAGTTAACAGAAGGGCAACAAAAAGAGGACAGATGGAAAAGTGTCAGACTTCGAAGAAAAAGAAAGTATACATGTGTAAAACCTTTTTACTACCTATTTTTCTTTATCTTAGTTACGTCCCCCAGTGGCTTGTGAAACAAAATTATAAAGTATATTTTTTCAACTAATATGGGGGAGTTGCTTAAACCCTATAAAAAGAAATGTATTAATATGATTAATCCTTTAGTGTTCTTTTGTAGTATATTTATCAATAATATACAATTTCTTTTGTATATTATTAAACAGTTGTGAACATCTTGGGCAAATATATGGTTTCAGTCCATTAGAAACTATTGGGACAAAGCAAAATTGAAGCAATTAAGGAGAGGGACAGTGGGGTATCCAGCGGCTCCCTACATACAAGATACTGTTGACAAATAAACAAATGGAACATCTCCTCAGACCAGATTAAGTCAGCAGCAAGGAAACATTTATATTACTCCCTTTTATGTATGATCTGTCCTGTGGCTCATTTATTTGGATTCTATAGGGGAATTAGTCCTGACATACTAAGAGTTTGGTTAATGACAAGCACATTCCTCCTAGAATGTGGGCTGTGATATGCCTTATCAGCCATGGAAAACTCAATGTGAAGACAATAATAAACATAAACTTATTGAAGAAGGTATTGTCCTAGAAAAGGACGTGAAACTCAGTATGAAACACAGGAACATATTGGTGGCTCAACATCTATCAGAGGGCAGGTCAAAATAGGCGGCAAAAGAAAAGGGCTGCAACATCAACCGCTCTCACTCCGAATGATTGGAATCAGTTAGTGGACTGAGTGACAAGTAGACCAGGAATGGAAAGTTTACAATTATCTCTAAATACCTTTTTTTACCAGCTACAAAAAAATCAGTGCTACAACTGAGCATACGGAGGCAGTGCTGGTGGAGACAGCACGAGGCTTACAGACCCTGCAGCAATGGACAATGGATCTAGAAGAGGGCCTGACAACAGCTACCAATATAGTGGATAAGCACCACGAGATGAACAGCTATCTACACCATTGGGAGCAGGAGCTTACTGAAAAACTAAATGATTTGGAGCTCCACTCTTGGCGAAACAATATCTGGACCCATGGATTTCCAGAAGGGACGGAATCTGGTGGGATGGGACAGTACATGGAGTCTTTCCTCTGGGAATTGCTAGAGTGGCCTAAAGAGGAGCCCCTACAAATTGAGAGGGCTTACCTGGCCCTCGTGCCCAAACCAACAGACCCTAAGGCTCGGCCATGCTCCATTGTTATAGAAACATAGAAACATAGAAGTTGATGGCAGAAGGAGACAACTAGGTCCACCTAGTCTACCCATTTGTTTTAGACCTATTTTGACACTCTAGTTGCCCTTTGTAGTCAGTGCTCCCTTGTGTCTATCCCATGCATTCTTGAATCCCCCCATAGTGTTGAGCCCCACAACCTCTAGGGGCGGGCTGTTCCAGGCATCCACCACTTTTTCTGCGAAGAAAAACTTCCTGGTGTTGGTAGAGAACTTCCCTTCTTGCAACCTGAGGTCATGTCCTCTGGTCCTGGAGCCCTTCGTGACGTGAAAAAGTTCCTGTGCCTGTACCTTGTTAGTACCTTTTATGTACTAGAATATTTCAATCATGTCCCCCCTCTCTTTCTCTTTCTCTCTCTCTCTTCTCTGCTCCAGGGAGTACATATTCAGTTCCCTAAGTCTTTCCTCATAGGATACGTACTACAAACCCTGAATAATTTTTGTTGCCTTTCTCTGTACTGTTTCCACCTGATCAATGTCCTTTTTGATGTGAGGCCTCCAGAACTGGACTCTGTATTCCAGGTGAGGTCTGACCAGTGATCTATACAGTGGTAGTACCACCTCTCTCCTCCTCCTCGTGATTCCCCTCCCAATGCAGCCCAGCATTCTGTTGGCCTTCATTGTTGCCTTCTCACGCTGCTTACTAACCTTCAAGTCATCTGAGATTATGATTACCAGATCTCATTCCTGGTTTGAGGCCGCCAGTCTTTCGCCTCCTAGGTAATACTGCTTTCTTGGATTTTTCTTTCCCATGTGCATGACCTTGCACTTTTCGGCATTAAATCTCAGCTGCCACACTTTAGACCATTCTTCTAGTTTCTTGAGGTCAGCTTTCATCTTGCTCACTCCTTCTGAGGTGTCCATCCTGTTACCTATTTTGGTGTCATCTGCAAAGAGACACATCTTCCCTTCCAGTCCGTCAGTGATGTCTGCTATAAAAACATTGAAGAAAAGAGGCCCCAGCACTGAGTCCTGGGGCACCCCAATGGTCACCCTACCTTCCGTTGATTGCATTCCATTAACCTGTACCCTCTGGGTTCTGCCTTATAACCAGTTTTGTACCCATCTGACTACTTCTGAACTAACTTCTGTTGGTCAAGCTTCTTTACCAGCCTTTTGTGTGGAACCAAGTCGAAGACCTTACTAAAGTCTAGATAGACCACATCTACTGCTCCACCGTCGTCCACTATTTTTGTAGCGTAGTAAAAAAACTAGAGCAGATTTGTCTGACATGACCTACCTGCTGTGAAACCGTGCTGTTTAGAGTCTTGTTGGCCACTAGTTTTGAGGAATGCTATGATTCTCTGTTTGAGTAGTGTCTCCATTAGTTTCCCCTACTATAGACGTGAGGCTCACCCGTCTGTAATTACTAGCCTCTTCGCAACTGCCTGATTTGTGAAGTGGAACCACTATTGCCTTTTTCCAGTCTGTGGGTACCACGCCACTCTTTAAAGATTTCATGAATGGAAGTGCCAGAAGAGCTGCTAATTTTGCCCCTAGTTCCTTAAGGATTCTGAGGTGCACCTCGTCTGGTCCCATGGCTTTGTCTACTTTTAGTTTATTTAGTGCCTCCCGTACTTCAACTTCTGTAAAGGGACTCGTGTCTACCCCAGATCCTGGGGTGTTGTGTTTTTTTCAGGGCTGGGCCATTCCCCTGGGTCCTCTTTGGTAAACACCGAACAGAAGTATTTGTTGAGGATTTTGGCTTTTTCTTGGTCATGTTTGGTGCATTTCCCTTCCCCAGTAGCAATCTTTACTATTCCCCCTTTTGCCTTCCTACATTCCCTAATGTATCTAAAAATGATTTGTCTCCTCTTTTTGCCCCTTCTGCTGTTTTTTCCTATGTCTGGGCTTTTGTCTTTTTAATTTGTTTGTTAGACTCTCTCATTTTTTCCTTGTACGACTCTCTGTCTTTCTCAGTTTTGGTTTCCAGGTATATGCTGTACGCCTTCTTTTTTCTTTGACTGTGGTAGCCACTTCCTTGGAAAACCATGGATGATTTTCTTTTTTTCTTTTTGCTTTGCTGACCCATCTGGCACATTGACCTGTGGCAGTCTTTATTGCTCTCTTGAGTCTCTCCCACATGACCTCCAACTCCTCAGCCTCTATTTCCATTAACTGGCTACTTATGTTGTTCCTCCTCATTTTTTGGAAGTCAGCCTTTCTGAAATCTAGCACCTTTATCTTTGAGTGGCTGGTGTCCTGTTTTATGTATACCTTAAAGCTTACCATGCAATGGTCGCTGTTGCCCATATGGCATCCCACTTCGATGTCCTTGATCCTTTCCAAGTTTGTGAGAACAAGATTGAGAATGACATCTCCCCTTGTTGGGGTTTTAACAAGTTGGCACAGTCCCACACCTTGTAGTGACAATAAGAAGTCCCTACTTCTTATTGTTGCTGCCATTAGTGTGCTCCAGTTAATATCTGGTAGGTTGAAGTCCCCCAACAGTGTTACATTGCCTTTATCAGATATTTATGCGCTTCCTCGATTACCAAATAAAAACTAAAGTACTTTACATGGCTGGGGGGAAAAGGAAATACTTTTCGGGGACACAAAGTTATACTTTGAATGTGATTTTGTGCCATTAACTCTGCTAAAACTGAAAACTCTCCTTTTAATTAGAAGACACCTGGCTGCGTAAAATATTAAAGATGCAGCTTCTAGCACCTGCCCAGTTCAAAATCCATACAATCAATGGGCTGGAGTTTGTTCACACATTGGCAGAGGCTAAACCACTCCTTCAGCAGCTTAGAGTACCCCCCGAGCTTACCTCACCTCCTGATGTAGCTTTCCAAGCTCTTCCAGATTATGTGCCATGGCAAAAGGTGGGAAGAAAATGTGGCAAGTCGGCTTCACCAGCATCCGACGGAGACTTGGGCTGCATGACACCCAAAAAGAAAAAGAACCAGCAGAGACTGTCTTCTTCTCTGGCTGCAGATCCAGTTTGAATGGATGGAACAGACCAGAAGTGAAAAATACAACAATAATCCTCCACTATCCTTTTTGTTTATTCTGTTGATTGGCTGAATTAGCTGTAATGCAGGGGACCTTAACTAGTTGATACAGTTGGTTGGTGGGCCCATCGGGAAGGGGTGGGGTTGGGGTGTTTCATTGGGACCAGGGCATTGTTTGTTAGTCCAGGGGGAAGGTTGGCTTGGAAAGGGGAAATTTGCAGACATTGGAGGAGTAGTACGATGCGGTGTGCTGGTTAACCATAGCCATCCTTTTGTTTCAGGTGCTCTCTCTCGACGTGATGGTGTTTGGTCTTCTCTCCACAGACTCCCCTGATGCACTGCAAAAGAAGGGGAGCCCAGATGCTGGAGACTGGTGAGTAACCTGGGGACTGTAATGCTAATGGGGGGCCATCAGGCTTTAATAAAGGATATGGGGTGTTGCTGTTGATAATGACATTCCACTGTCAACTCGTGGAAGGCTGGGGGTACTATTCGGATTAAAAAAGGCAAGATGGCTGCTGGGGCTGAGGAGGGGCAGGAAGCATCACAAAAGTGTATGGAGGTGGATGTTGTTGCATCAGGAAGGAGAGATGTTGACTTTTCCATTAGCAGATTATATCCTCTCACCACTAGAAAGCTATATCTCTATCTCTTTATCTAGTACATAAGCCATGTGGGCTCTCTCTACCTTTCTCTCACCTCTCCTCCTCCTCCTTGCCCTGGCCCCCCCTCTTCTCTCTCCCTGGTACTAGCCACCCCCGCCACCACCCTCTACTCTGGTTTCCACTGCTACTCCAAGGAACTCCACTTCCACTGAGTCTTGTGATTGGTGCACTGTGATATTCCTGGTTACTTAACCTGACCACTACTCTCAACAAGTGTGGCCACCTCTACACTGTACCACCTTGCAGTCCATATGGGACACCGCCTGAATCTTGCAACTTCTACCCAGGAAACAACAATCAAAACTATCTCTCAAAGAGCTAGCGACTCTGCTCCTTAAAACTCCTACTCCTCTCCTCTCTCATCTCAAGCAGCGTCCATCCCAATCCTGGCCCTAGAAGCTCAGGCCACACACAAACCCAGGTGCCCTTATCCTTGCAACCATTAGTATCTGCAGCCTACTACCAAAGCTGGAAGCACTCCAAGCCTTCATATGCCAACACAACCCTGACATCCTTGCAGTGGTGGAAACTTGGCTGACACCTACAATTCCTGACTCAGCAGTAACAATACAGGGCTACAATGTCCACAGGCTGGACCGAATATCCAAAAAAGGCGGTGGTTGCACAATCTATATCAAAGATTCCCTGTCTTGGCACCCTGTAGCAACTCCATCACTTTCTGCCTCAGCCCAGATTCTGCCAATAAAAATCGTCCTAGGTCCCAACCATAAAGCCCTGACTATTGTCTCCGTATACATCCCGCTCCAGGGACCCTAAACATGGATTCAATGATGTCCTAAACTTTATCAACTCTCATCCTTCCGAAGCTGAACTTATTCTACATGGGGATTTCAACATAAACTGGTTAGCATCAAGTGCCAGTGCCTATAAAGACTCCATCTCAGCTGCTAACCTCACGCAAATGGTAAACTTCCCTACTAGGATTAACTACAAGACTGGCATCAGTACCCTCTTGGATTGGGTCTCACCACTCACCTCACAAGGATTTCTATACACTATTCTCCCAGACTCACTCTCAGTGACTACTCCCCAGTCATGTGTGCATGGTCTCAACAAATTCCTTAAGCCCTCCCAAAATTATCACTAGCAGAGTCTTTCCTCATGGAAAACTTCCATATCTCAAACAACACCTGCTTTACAAGACTGGCTACCCATCTATGAAGCAACAGATGTTAACTTGGCTCTTGATCACTTCATCTCAATTTTCAACAAAGCTTGCAACCTCTTGCCCCTGCAAAAGGCGCCAAACAAAATCTCTCTAACCCATGGGTCACCGCGGCTCTTCTCACAGCTGAAACTATGGGATCACCTCTGGTAGCTGGTTGCTGCCAGGCCACTGGCAAACAACTGGACATCCAAAATTACAAACAAGCATGAAATGCCTGCACAAAAGCCATACTAATGAAATCCACCTATTACAAAGACGCCTCACCAATACAGGGGAAATGGTCGTGCTTTCTGGGACAATATCAAGGATGTCACAGCGAAGCAGCCAAAACCTTCTGGCATGTTAATGGTTGATGGATCTCAACCCTGACCCCAAGGTGATCGTAAACATCTTTAACACGGCTTTTTCAGACCTTAGTGCTGTTCTACCCCATGACTTCTTCGAGAACAGGGCCTACTCCCCAAATACCTCAGCCCCTCAGTCTAACCATCCCCTCTTCTACTTCAGGAAGGTAAGGCTAAATGAGGCTCACCGCTATATTACTGCAGCTATCTCTAAATCTAGATCTAGTAGTGACACCCTGGACCTTAAGCTTCTGTTGCTCACCCTCGATAAGGTAATTCATCCATTAACAAAAATCATAAACCTCTCTCTCAGCTGTGGAAAATTCCTGGACCTATGGAAAACACCCACCATGACACCCATCCATAAAAGTGGGGACAAGACGATTTACTCAAATTATCGCCCTATCTCCATACTGCCCCCCACTCTAAGGCACTTGAGCGCATTGTGGCTGATCAACTTGCCGACCACTTGGATAAATACAATATACCTTGTCCACAACAACATGGCTTCCGGAAAGGTCACAGCACCACCACAGCCCTTCTTGTGAGTTCACTGAGCTGGCAAATCCCTTGGACAACGGCCTTCCTCATTAGGGCCATTTTCGCCGACCTCCAAGGCCTCGATACAGTACACCATGGACTACTAATACATCAACTACTGAATGCCTGGACTATCACCCATTCTTCTTCTGGTTTAAAGCTTACTTAGAAACTCACTACAGAGTAAAATTATGGACGCTTTTCTAACACCCTGCCTGTTCACTGGTGTCCACAGGATCCATACTGGGACCCTCCTTTTAGCCTCTTTTCTTAAACTCCCTCCCTTACCACTGCTCTGAGCAGATCATACTATATGCCGATGATGCTGTTGTATTCTCCACTCACAAAGATCCTGTAACTTTCAACACAACTTTCAACTTTGTTTCAGTTCTGTAGAGACATAGTTTAATCGCAAACTGGTCCCTCAAAATGCAGCAAGAAAGCAACCTTATGCTCTTCTGCAACCTCATAACCCACACAAGCCATACCAATTGGCTATCTCACCACCCAGGAACACTCTAGATCAGGTGGTGTCCTTCAAATACTTAGAGATTCAGCTTGACCCTAATCTCTCCTATGGACTTTGTGTAGATAATGTAGCTAGAGCTGCTAATACACGGCTTGGTCTCCTCTACAAACACAGACCACACCTCACGCCAGAAGCTTGAAGGTTGTAGTCCTGAGCTCTGTGATCTCTGTAATAGACTATGGTCTCATCATTTATGGCTCGCCACAACCACAACCCTTAGACGCCTCTCAACTGCCTTAAATAAAGCATGTCGGCTCATCACTAGTGCTCACCGTCTCACCCACACATGTGACCTGTACACTGAGACCGGCTGGCTCCAACTATTAAACCGCATAAAGTTTCTCACCTGCTCCATGGTCAAAAAAATCTACCTTGGCCTTGCACCTTCTGGGGTCTCAACTCTGTTACAATACTGAATTAACAAATGGTGCCTTAGGAGAGCCACGCTACAGCTACTGAAAGTCCCCCACTGTCACACTTCACAGGGACAACGCTCTTTTGCTTATTGAGCACCACTCTGGTTCAATGGCCTCAGCCCAACCATCTCCTCTGCCCGAACTATTGGTATGTTTAAAACTAGTCTCCGGGACTGTCTCACTACCAACAGCTCCTGTGACTGCCCAACTTAACCTTGTTTCTCCACTTCCCTTTCTGCTCTAGTTGTCCCCCCCTCCTCCCCTCCTCACTGGATTCTACCCTCACATCTTGGTATACCCAATGCTGCACTTTTCACCCTCTCGCACCTTCCTACATTCCTTCTCCTCCCTCCTCTTCCTCCTCCCTATGACTCTGGCACTTTTATCTGTTGCCTATTTTTCTGACAAATGCACGCTGCTTTGTTACAATGCTACCCTAGAACTGTATCAATCTGTACTCTGTTTGCAATGTCCACATTGTTGCAATGCCTGTCTTGATGTTCCCCATAATTTGTATTTCTCTGACATGGAACCTTTGTAAAAGAGCCATGGCTCAAAGGTATTTGTAATCTTAGACTTGATAAATAAATAAATAAAATAAGTGGGCCCAATTGAAGGGAGAGGGGAGTAAAGATGAGGTCGGCCAGATGATGGTCATTGGTGGGGTCTTGCAAAGCAGGAGGAGGGTGGAAGTAGAAGGCTAACTGGTTTCGGCAAGTGGGTGAGTGACAGGATACTGACAGTGGGTAAAGCCCTGTCATGGGAGTGAATGTGTTGGCTTAATCGCTCACGGACATTTCTGTTTTGATGTTACTCCTGCTTAAAATCATGTGTATGGCGTGTGGGCTGCTTCCCAGGTATACGTAGAGATTGGGGATTTCCTGGGTGAGGGAGGATGCCAGTTGGCATTTTGGTTCTCAAATAGGGTGGACTATTTATTTTACAGCCACAAAGGGATCTGTGTACAATGGGTCTTAACCTCTGTTATGACAGTACTGTTATATTAACCCATTGGGATAGTATGCATTCAAGTAATCAGTGGGGTTACGGTCTAACTCGTCCCAGAAAAGAGAATTAGGGGTTTGAACATTGCTGAGGTGGCACATTACTGAATCCAGTTCCTTCCTGCTATGGGCTTGTCATGCAGGCAGTGTCACTTCTGTAAAGATGGAGTAGCATGCCCTGCTGTGGACTGGGTGGGGAGCAGCCCTCGCAGTGTACTGAGGAACAGTGAATAGGACCTGTCATAATATGGTTTGTTTTTCTTTGAAGTTTACACAAGCAAAACTTACAGAAGATGAGACAAGGAGAGAGGGTGGGCCTGCAGGGTCAGATTGGGGGGGCACTGAAGTCGGTCAATACTAGATAACTTGCCGGGGGGGGGTGTACTGCAAGATGGGAGTTGCACGGTGTAGAAGTACAGCAGGTGGGGCTTCCTATGTCAGTGACCGTATGATGTGCACATCACATCGGAGAAGGCATCACAAAATAATTTAGGGGAGAGATACACATGAGAAAGCCACTGGTCCAGTCATAGTCTATAATGAGATGGTTTGCAGGCTCACCTCTTACTGATTTGGGAGGTTGGGTGAAGTCACATGGGAGGGGGGGGTATTGGAATGTCCACAGCAGAGGTTCGCACTCTTGAAATGGTTTACCTGGGGGTGGCTGGGGGGAAGGGCGATAATAACTTTCAAGAGGAGAAGTATTGAATTTTGTTTTTAACATCTAAAGATCTAATTTACTAGACTTACAGTGTATAAAGCAACTGGCACAAAATCAGATATAATAAGGCTAAATATTGCTCTATGATGACTACAAACATATAAAAGATGAGACAGTGTGACATGTTTGGGGCTCCTGTGCTGTAATATGTGCTGGTTGTGCAATATTGTAAGCAGTTTTCTTGGTAATAACCGGGGGGGGGGGGCATGACTGGGGGCTCATATGCCATAGGGCTATGCAAAAAGGTGCCAGGTGCCCCTGGGTGATAAACCATTTTAAATATAAAAGGAGAGAGAGAGTCCTGATGGGTGTGCGTAAGGTAGTCAGATGAGGCCTAGATGATACGGGCTTGGGTGTGTCACCCTACCCCTAGGCATTAACACGGGCAGATTGTGGGGTATTGCATCTGCTGGGGTAAAATGAGACACGGTCCTTCACCCCAACACAACCCTCAGTGAAGTTCCCAGAGAGACTGGCCTGACCAGAGGGGTCCCGAGTCTGCAAGCCAGATAGTATTAATGGTGACTGTGAGAGGGTCCACATCTGAAATATAATAAACATGGGGGGGGACCGCAACCTTGAAAATATCTGCCCCGACCGATGGACCATGATAGAGACAATCACAACACAGAGGGTGGACGGTAGAAGGGTTCTACCAAAGAAGTTCCAAGTCCCATGCATTCAAGAATCCTTGGGACAGACATAAGGCAGTCCTAGTGGGGGGGTAGGAGGAAGTAAGCTGTTGGTTAACTAGGATCTGCAGCTTATCTGTTAGGTAGGAAAATGGGCAGACTAGGTGCGCCAAGCGGTTCTTATCTGCTGTCAAATTCTATGTTTCTATATAGGGGATACATTCACCTGTCAACACAGGCTCTCTCTGCAGGGGCTGGGGAGGGAGATATTGGTCATGCAACTAATAAAACAGGCAGTGTTTGAGTCACTGAAGGGATAAAGAGAAGGAGTGGCTCACTAAACATGGTGTGTTTTGTGCTGTGGCAGACTATAGACACAGGTGCAGCCCTGCTGGAGGACTATACCCAGGCAAGACAGGGCTTCACTCCATAACCATTGAAGTTCAGTGGCCTGAGGACAGGCCTCAGTTTATAGTTTTTACAGTTTTAAAGTTTCCTGTTGCTTTTCTGACTGTTCGTAATTCACGTTATAATGAAGTGGCTGCCTGTTCCGTTCGGATACTCAGGGGAAGGGGCAGTTCTGGTTGTAATGGAGGACAAGGTGGTAACTTATAATGTCAAATGCCTGAATAGTCATGTAAAGAAAACCCATCTTCTACAGGAGCTCAAACAACAGGGAACTGCGGTGGCCCTCTTGCAGGAGACTCACTTGAATGAGTCTGAGCATACTAAACTGAAAAGGTCCTGGGTGGGACAGGTTTACGCAGCATCTTATACAGTTCACCCTCACAAAAGGGGAGTTGCTTTTTAATACACAAGGACTACCCCCAGAAGGTAACACAGGTGAGGATAGACCCAGAGGGTAGGTGTGTGTGTGTTAAGGGCACATATGGCTCCTCCCCGTGTACTGTATTAAATGTCTATGCACCAAATTTGGAAAGAGAGAATGTGGTATTTCTCAAGGAGACATTACTCGCCTGTGCCCCTGACCCTGACACATTATACCTGATGGGGGTACTTCAATGGGGTAACTAAACCCCAGTTAGACAGGTGAGGCAGCAGCACCTCAACACAGACCAAAGCTGGTCAGTGCATCAGAAGATTATCCCAGGAGTTGGATATGGTGGACATATGGAGACTAATACACCCTAAAACTAGAGACTACACCTTTTGGTCTCACCCACACCAAATCTACTCCTGAACAGACTTCTTGATTTCCTCAAAATGTTTCCACGCAGTTGAGCGGTGCGACATAGAGCCCATTAGTATTTTGGACCATGCCCCAGTGAAATTGGAACTGCTGATCACCCCGAGGATGATATCTAGCAGCTGGCGGCTGAACATCTCTCACCTTAATCAGGTAGGTTTTCAGTAAATGATTGATATAGAGACCAGGAACTATGAGGCCATGAACCCCAGAGGACAACCATTGGGAGAGGCTTGGTAGGATGGCCTTAAGGCAGTCCTTACAGGCGACTTCATAAGCTATGCCTCTAGACAGAAATAAGAGGGGTTGAGAAAGCAAATGGAACTTGAAGATCGTCTGTTCGACCTTGAGGCAGAGCATAAAATTACATTAAATGCTAGAGTCATGGAGCAGTTGGAAAGATGCCAAGCACAAATTAACCAACTCCTAGAGGCAAAGATAGAGAAAAATCTGAGGTATTTGAAGCAAAGATTTTATGAACTGGGACAGCAGGCAGGGGCACCTTTTGGCCTGGCAGCTCCACAGGGAGGCAGCAAGCCGAACTGTTGTACGTATCCAAAGACCTGGCTGAAGGCACTGTGATACAGACCCACTCACAATTTTACAGCATTTTATGCAGTTTTTACAAGGAGCTGTACAAACAGGAGTCGATCCCCAACCTCCAGAATAGGTTGGATGAGTATTTTCAGAGGGTCATGGTGCCGAGACTCTCAGAGCTGCAACAGGAAGCCATTTAAGCCCTCACACTCCTTGAGATTCAGGGAGCAATAGCTAGGTTAAAAGTTAGTAAGGCTCCTGGCCCAGATGGAATAGGAGATAAATTTTATAAGAAATTTCAAGCCAAACTGGCCCAATGCTGCTGGATGTTTGTCAAGGGATTCAGGAGAGGGAAACAGCCCCACCTCATGGCAGTATGCTCAAATCACAGTGCTCCCCAAACCAGGTAAGGATGGAATACTTTGTGACTCTTACCATCCTAACTCACTCCTGAATACCGATTTAAAGATTTTTATGTCTACACTGGCATTCTGACTGCAGAGATGTGTGACTTCCCTGGTTCACCTGGATCAAACAGGTTTTATTAATGGCAGACTGATACATGACTATATCACGCGCCTGCTTAACATACTGGTCAGGGCTCAACAGGGAAAGGAGTTAGCACTGGTAATCTTTATGGCTGCTGAAAATGCATTTGACTGGGTGAACTGGGAATTTTTGTACAGGATTTTGGAGGAGATGGGTCAGGGGGGTACGTTTCTTACATGCATACAGGAGCTTTATGCCTCCCCTCAAGCCATGGTCAGGGTTGATGGGGTGATGTTGGACAGATTTCTCCTTACCAGCGGTACCAGGCAGGGATGCCCGCTGTTACCACTGCTCTTTGCTTTGTGTATAGAGCCACTGGCACAGGCAGTCCATGTGAACCCCAAGATTAAGGTTGTGAGAGGCCAGGATAGAAAACATAAAGTATCACTATATGCTGATGATTCCTTGTTCTTCCTGACTCGACCTCATGGACTCGGTGCCGCAGTTGCTCAATGAGTTGGATACATGTGGCAGGGTATCAGGCTATAAGATTAATTTCTCTAAATCAGAAGCACTCAGGCTAAACAGTATTGTTCCCCCCAACTATGGGAGAACTTTCTTCAGTGTGTGGCAAATGGAGTCATGCGATATCTACGCATATGGATCTCAGCTTGACTCAGCTCTCTTTTTAACCTAAATTATGGAAAGCTGGAAGCAGGGGTAAGGGCAGACATCACAAGATGGAACCTCCTCCCCTTAGGGATGGTCGGGCGAGTGACCACAATCAAAAGGAACAGTCTGCTAAGGTACCTCTTCCTTTTCCTGGCCCTGCCTGTAAATGTTCCAGAGACCTTCCAGAAAAAAATTACAAAAGACCATACAGTCGTTCACTGGGCTGATCATAGACATTGGATTAGGAGATGACTGCTAACCCTCCCTAGAGAGAGTGGGGGGGTTGGCACTGCTGGATATGTGCCTTTATTATATAGCAGTGCAACATTCTCCTATCATGACATGGGTTAAACAGGTTCTAGACTAGGGATGGCTGGACCTAGAGGCAGACACTGGACTCCCGGTGCCCCTTTTCACACTGCCCCATGTCTGAATAACCCCAACTCTGCTGGCATCTGTTAGAAATCCCCTCATAAGGCATACTTTTGTGTTCTACTATGGGCTAGGGTGATTTCCGGAACACCCAATGAAACTGGACCACAAACGGCTATAACAGGGAATCTAGACTTCACCCCTCCAGCTGCAGATGCAGGATTTAAGCGCTGGAATCATAGCTCTTTAATAAGATTTAAGGAGTTCATACATAACAGATCCTGCCTCTCTCTCATGGACATACAGCAGCAGTTTAACCTTCCACAGCAGGACTTCTGCTGTTTCCTGCAAGTCCATCACCACACACAGCAAACATTTCCTTGGGAGCGGACAGTTTGGAGCAGCCTAAAGAGGTAAAGAAAGCCCTCCCTGTAGCTTATTTGTCCTGAGGGTGTTTACCCGCCCATGCTTTGTTTCGACTCTCCACCCACCCAAAGCCAGCTCTCAATTTATTACCTCACCCACATCACATGACTTCCTATTTACAAAGTCCCCCAACTCCCATTTGCAGGTTAGAATTTCTGGCCACTAGGGGTCAGTATTGCACCTACTCTTCTTCTCCCTAACTCTATCCTCTCATCTGCCTCCCTAGCCCAGCTTGCCTTGCCCTGCCAGGTCCTCTCACCATTCCTAACTGCCTTGGGCTCCCATTTAGCAACGCTACCTTTGCTGGGTCTCAACCCCCCTACCTACTGATCTTAAGGCAGACACTTAACCCCTACACCACTAGCTAGTGTTATTTGCTTCCTACTTTTCTGTTCCTATATCCTGTTTCCCTGATTCTGTCCATCTCCCCTTTATTTCCCCCTCTCCACTTTGTTGACTTCCGGTTTCCTTTTCTGCCAAAATTAATCTCTTTGCTCTGTTTTTTCCGGTGCTCCTCCTTCTGTCTTCTCTTTCATCTACCTGCCCTTCGTCTCACTTCCTCCCTCGATACTCCTACCATTATGTGCTACATTACCCCTTCTTTCAGCACCAAGTCCTGCCTCCCTCATTTCGTCGACATCCCCCCGTACACCCCTGCAGTGTATCTGTTCCAACCCAAACTCCTCTGGGGCACTGAAATCCTGGTCTTCATCCGATCCCCTACTGTAAACCAGCACAGCCACCCCCCCCCCCAGAGCACCCAACTCACCTTAAAGAAGCCACCCAAACATACGTTGTATAGGTTCTCTTTCATTCTCTTGCTTCTCTCTGGAATTGTTCATCCCAATCCAGGCCCTATGCCCACCCCCTTCAAAAACTTAAGCATACTGGTGGCCTCCTACTAGCCACCATGAACATATGTAGCCTTCTAAAGAAGTATGCCTAAATCCAAGCCTGGGTATACCACCACAACCCAGATGCTCTTGCGGTTGTTGAAACCTGGCTACCCCACCATATCCCTGACTCGGCTGTCGCGCTATCTGGTTACACCCTACACAGATCAGATAGAATGTGAAAAAGGGGGGGGGTTGTGCCATCTATCTCTGTGATACACTTCAAGATCATGTAATCCTGGATAGCCTCCCCCACTGCTAATGCTCAATCTCTTACCCTTATAATTTCCATTGTGACCTCTAGTAAAACTGTATACCTGATGTCTATATACATACCTCCCCGTAACCAGAATGAGGCTTTCATTTCGATGACATTGCATCCCAAGTCCCCAAAAACTCTGAGATCATTGCACTCAGTGACTTTAACACAAATTGGCTTGCACCTCAATCAACCTATTTCAGAGATGCCGCTGCCACCAAAACCTAATTCAACTGGTCCCCTCTCCAACCAGGCTTAACTGAAATATGGACAACAGAACCCTCATTGACCTCATTTTCTCCAATCACCCTGAACGCATCTCCGATGTCTAGGTCTTATCTGACTGCTTAGCAATCACACCCCAGTCACCTGCCGCTGGTCAAACAGCTGGAAACCGCCCCCCCTTTCCATATCTTCAGACACCAATTCCTTAGGAAAGGTGCTCTAGGGCATTTCCGCAATTATCTTCTCAACTTTGGCTGGACCCTGCTCGACTACATTGCATCTGTCGATGATGCGCTGTCCTTCTTTATAAGTTCCTTTAACACCGCCTGCGATGTCTTTGCCCCCTTTGTTAAGTGGGCAGTAAAAGATTTTTTCTCACCCTGGGTCAACCAGTCTATAATTGACCAAATGACTGCTTGTGACAACCTGTGGTGCAGAGCCCTGGAATCTGGCTGCCCAGCGGACCATCAACTATACTGTGCTGTCCGAAACTCCTGCTCCTGGGCCATTTGTCTAGTTAAGGCTGCTTACTACCAAGCTAAACTCACCACCTCCTGGGGGCAGGGACGTAACTTCTGGGAGAATATTAAGGAACTCAGTGGTAAACCAAGCTAAACTCACCACCTCCTGGGGGCAGAGACGTAACTTCTGGGAGAATATTAAGGAACTCAGTGGTAAATCCTCCCCCCTCCCCACTGATCATAAACGGGGTCCCTACCCAAGATCTTGACCAGACTGTCAATACCTTTAATGCGGCCTTTACTGACCTTAGCTCAGTACTCCCCCTCCCCGACTTCTTCTCCCCCTTCCCTGGGCTGTTCCCCACACTGGTGTCCTACCGTTCCATTTTAAGACCACTATCTCCCCGAGTACTGCCCCCTTCTACCTCTCTAAGTTCCTTGGAAATCCAGACAGTGGCGATGCACTAGACCTTAAGCTGCTCAACCTGTCTCTAGATGCAGTCCTAATCCCCTGGCCAAAATCTTGAATATGTCACTATGCCTTGGTCAGTTGCCTTCCCAGTGGAAATGGCCAGTGGTCACCCCCATCCACAAGAGCGGCAACCAAACCACCCATAATAACTACAGACCTATCTCCATTCTCCCCACCAGCCCGAGAGCGCTTGAAAAAAAATTGTCGCCAACCAACTCACTGAATTCCTGGAATCACATAACCTCCTTTGCCAGCAACAGCATGGTTTCAGGAAGGGCCACAGCACCAACACTGCCCTCCTGGAGTACACCTCATTCATCCATGATGCCCTCGACCAAGGGGCCTTTGTTGAGTCTGTGTACATAGACCTCACCAAGGCCTTTGATACGGTCAATCATTCCCTACTATCAGACTCTCTCCTTTCCATTGGCCTGTCCCAGGAGGCCACCATCTGGTTCACCCACTAACTGCAAGGAAGATCCCAGCAAGTGAAGATAAATGGCACCCTATCCACTAGTCTACAGGTTAGCTCTGGGGTATCCCAGGGCTCCATTTTTGGCCCACTCCTATTTACCCTCTACCTGAACTCTCTCCCCTTGGCCTGCACCAGACGTCTCCTCCTCTTCTTCTATGCGGACGATGTAGTGATTTTCAGTCGCCACCCTGACCCTGCCATGTTTCAACAGGACCTGCAGTGCTCCTTCAAGGAGGTTGAATCCTGGTTTTCAACCCATAAACTTATTCTCAATTATAAAAAGACAAAGGTAATGCTATTTTCCCACCACCAAAATAAGTACAAGTCCTCCACCCTCTCCATCCTCAACTCACATGGCACCTCCCTGGAATCTGTTCCCCATTTTAACTACCTTGGTATCACCCTCGATCCTGCCCTCTCCTTCTGTGAACACATTACTGGTACCTGCTCTGCAGTTAATGCCAGAATTGGCCTCCTCTACAGAAATGGGTACTGCCTCCCCCTGCTGCTCTTAGACTGGCTATCTCCAGCTGTATTCTATCCCTGGTAGACTATGGTATAGTCATCCATGGGTCTGCCTCAAAGTCAGCCCTAAGTAAAATTAAACTTGCCTTAAACAAAGCCTGCCACCTGGCCACTGGCTGCAACAGGTTGACACATACCTTCGATCTCTATCAATGCTTGGCCTGGCTAAATTTCCAAGGGCGTCTGTACTATCAGACTTGCCTACTAGCAAAAAAAATCTCTATGAGCCACTCACCCCCTGGTGATAACCTTCTCCTCTCTCCAAGGCAGCACAGGTGGGTGACCAGACACACAGACAAAACTGCTGTTCAAGTCCCCTTCTATAGAACCACCTCCGGTCAAAGGTCCTTCATATATAGGGATCCTTTATAGATGAATTCCATCCCCTGTTCCCTCCTATCCATACCCAGGTTGGGCCCTTCCAAAAAAGAACTGTGGGACCATATCCTGGTTTCATCAAATTGTGACTGCCCGTAACACTGTTGTAACCCTCCTACTATTTTCTCTCCTGCACCTTAGATCCACGTCAGTGCCCATTGGGTGGCTTTCTGGTCTCTACTATTTTTCCAGCTCTTCTTTGGTCCACTTTCTGGGCCTGTTTCTCACTTTCTCCTTCATAGCTCCATTGCTCCTGTCTCTAATATTTACTTTTTCTCCTCAGACTTATTTCAACAATTTTCGTTACTTCCATGTCAATTCACAGTGCTTATTGTCTTGCTTCATTATTAGATAACTCCCTATTGTATAATTTTCTCTTTGTGTATAATTACTGTCATTGTTCATGATGTCTGTAACACTTGCCTGCCACACTTTGTACTGACCTGGAGCCTTGAAAAAGAGTCCCTGACTCAAAGGGTTGTAATTCCTAGACTTCAATAAATAAATAATATATAGACATTGGGGAGGTTTACCCTAATTAATAGGGATCTTACAAGGCTGTAACAGTTCTTATACTGGGCTGTTAAAGTTGTGGGTCGGCATGTAAGATTGCCTTGGCCAATAAGATGTTACAAGGTTCTGACCACCTCGAGTTTCAGATGGTGAGGGAGGCATGGGAGCAAGAGGCATAGATCACAATAAATGAGGAAGTGCGGGAACATGTGGAGAATTGGTTGGCACACCACTTCTTTGCCTATGTGTCGAGAATTCAGGTGGAAGTGCCTCATTAGGTACTTCCATACCCCTATGGTCACCAAGCACTTTTGGCCTGGAGGGTCTGAGTTGTGCTGGCAAGACTGTAGGCAAGTGGCTACGCACTATCATATCTTCTGGGGATGTCTGCGCTTGAGGTTGTTTTGGTCCCAGATACACGGAGCACTGGAGTGCATCTGGGGAGTGGGTATCCCCCACATTTTTGAAAATATGATCTTGAGGAAAAAAGTTTCTGGTATTGGGTGCTTGCCCCAACAAATGCTTTTTAGGACTTTCTGCCCGGCAGCTATGAAGGGGAGTACATTGCATTGCCTTACAAGGACAATACCGACAACTGAAGAGTGGCAGGTACAGGTGTGGGAACTTCAAACAATCGAGCATATCACTGCAATGCTGCACCTCACTTAAGAAAAATTTGGGGAGCTGTGGCACATATGGGATGGCCCTTTTAGAGGAATTCCAGGCCTTGGGGAAAATTCAGACTCTGGGGTCCCTACCAGTTTGCAGCCCCTTTCCCTGTGTACAGTATGCTTGATGGCCTGGGCCCCTCCTGGCATCGGGCCCCAGGAATTATCTCCGGCTCCCCACCCTCTCAAGGGCCCTGCAGTAGGCCATAATTGCTAGGAAATGCCAGTTACCAGTTACTGATATGCCTCTTGAGAGAGTGGACCCCACTGGAGTGGAGACACGTGCCAGTGGATGGGATTAGGGCACCTGTGACTGGGAGTCACTGGAACAGAGGTAGGAGATGGGCCTTAACACAGTTCTCCTTGCTCTCCAATTTCAGGGGTGCTTTCTTTCTTTTCTCTCCTTTTGTGTGGTCAAACTTTTGCCCACTCGCATGTGGACCATGGGACAATAGCTGTATAAAAAGATCTGCAGGGGACAGACGGTAATGCTAGTTAAACAGTTCTGTTATTAAAAAGTTTGTTTTGAAATTAAAGAATCATAGCTCTTTAGACAAACTGTAGTGATTCTATAACATGGTGTTTAAAACGAAACAATTTGTTTTTCTGCAGACCCTAGTCATAAGGATGGTACACCAGATAGGGTTCAAGATTTTAGGCACTGTTTTAATAGATAGTGGCACTAACAAGAGGCATTGAAACAAGATAGAAAAGCATATACCACATAGTCTTGTCTGCAGATTGTGCTGTGTACTTGTCATTGTGTATTATATGGTTGTACAAATCAATGTTTGTAAATTAAACTGAGTTAAAAAAACATGAACATATTTTTTTAGCTTGCCCATTTATTGCCAAATTTTGGACTAGAGTAGCTGAAGATCTTCTTCGAGAACATCTCTTTTATCAGGCCACACCTTTGGAACATATAGCCATCAGGCAGCAGGACCACACAAAAACCTTTGCAAGCAGTGCCACCAGGAGCTGCCCAAAATAATGTCAGATGTCAGCGTGTCTTTAAGAGTGGGTGGCCCCTCCTCTCCTCAATTCTTATCCCGCCATTGCTCCTACTCGTCAGACACCATATGGAAATGCCATTGGTTACCACACCACTTTTCTTTCTTTTAAGCTGCAGTAATCACTTTTTAAGTGATTAGTTGACGACCTATATGCTGGCGAAGGAGCCATTGAAGTTATTTCATTATTGTGAGTACAAAATGTAACCCCCCTGCAAATGGGGGTTCCCAAAAGACTTCCAGGAGCTTGCTTGAATGCTCCAAGCCTGAATGGTGTTTGGCGTTTAAGCCATTTATCAGTGAGTGTTTTTAGAGCCTCTGGTACTGTCTCTTTAAGAGCTGTCTGCTTGCAGACATAATTAGTTTGTATGGGAGGACTGTGTGCTTCTCTGTTTGAGTACCACTCAGCTGCTGCCAATTCACTCCATTTTTGCAGTCACTAGGAGTGCAAAGGGAACCTATCTGAAAGATGTAACTGTTTGCCAGAAACCATTTAGAGTAATAATGAAATTACGGTTTGTCTAACCTGCTTTCTTTGCAGTCAGAACAGTGTCTGCCTAGTTCCCCATTCTGGTTATGAACTGCTGAACTGGACCAATCAGTTTGGGGTAAGCTAGCTCTAAATGGTGCCTTGGATAATCAGAACTTGGACTCATAATCTGAGCCAGACACAAGAGGATTGTATGGGCAGTGACTCTGGGAGATGTAGTTTAGACTTGGCGCCTTTTTGGACCAACAGCAGCAGTCTATTGTGAGTGACAGCCAATCCAGTCAAGAACTGGGAGGAACTCAAAGGAAGTGCCGGTTTTGTCTGTTGGAGTTTCAGTTTAGCTCTGTGAGTGAAGGGAAAGAAACCCTGTGCTCCTTCAGTGCACAGTTTCAGTCAAAAAGCGTGGTAAGGCCCAGAGTTCCGGTCTGCAGCTTGTGTAACTGCTTGTTAGGACTGAACTGTTCCTGTGAAAAGAATCAAAGGATCTCTGAAGAGTAGAAACCAGGCTCACCCTGTAGAAGACTGGAGAAATTGTTGAATTGCACTTGGTCTGTCAGGAACTGAATCTGCGTGTGTTCTCCGGTATTGTGCAGTAATTGCGATCGGGATAGAGAAGAACCTACCTGGTATAGTACTTTCTTTTTACCATATAAATGTGTGAAGAGTCTCGTGGAGCTCAAGAGTAGCCCTGCTGATGTTGAAGGACCCTATCTTGTTTGGAGGTCGTGAGTACTAATTCAGGGTCGCTCCTGTTGAATTGCCACATTAAATCCAACTGGAATCACTGTACTGCTGACTGTTTAAACTAATTTTTCTTTTCATGTGTGAAAGGGCCCTACCAGCTGCCACGGTTTGGACTAGCCACTGGGGCTTGGGTACCCAGGGACAGTAACTGGTAGGGATAGGCCTGTGCACAGAGCCATAGGTAGATAGTAAAGTGATAAGCTAATTAACCTGATTTCCCCGTCCTTGTTATATCCCCTAAATAAATCAGAGCTGCTTGTTTCAGCAAAGTTATACTGCCTGAGGTATTTGTCATGTTAAAGTACTGTACTGTGATTGTTGCACTGTATCTTATTTCACAGGAGGTCCCAGTGCCGGAACTAGTCCTGGGGTAAGTGTATACTGTGAAGGTAATTCTGATATATTGTGTGGGCCACTAGTGGGAAGAAAGGGGGGTTGCAGTGTCCCAGAGGGCTGTGACCAAGTAAGTTTAACTATTGCAAACCCTGACCTCTGGGTGGAGGCACCCGCCATTGGATCCAGGCCCCTCAACCTGTTAGTGGCAAATCAGGCAGGGGTAGTAGCCCCTGGGATAGCGCCATCTAGGGGTTACAAAAATATATACCGGCAATGTCTGTGTTTGTTACTTAGGCCCTGACCATGAGGTTGCTACCTTCCAAATTTGTAAGCCTTTAACTTTGCAACAAGACGATGCCGCAAAAGTGCCTTATAAATGTTTCTACTAAAGAAACAAACTCGACGACATGGAGAAGCAGCTAACAGAACAGTCTGCTTTGAAACAGTCTCAGGAGACATCAGTGTTTCCAGCCTCCTCGATCACTTCAAAGTCATCCAAATCCAAAGATTAAGTTAAGTCGCAAGCATAAGCACAGGGACATGAACAGATTGCCCCCACTCCATTCCAGGTCTCATCACAGGCCTGTTACAGGTGCGGTCTCTGTGCTGCTGCCAACTGCTCCAGCAGGGACACTTTGGGCCCCTCCCCCACCTGTCGACCTCCCAAAACATTCAGAGTTAGGTGTAGTCACCACTGGCTCGATGACTCCCAGTGTGTTGTCAGTGTCGATGGTTTCACCTCCACTGTCAACCTCTGTTGTCATACCCACACTCAAGCGGTTCTAATCACATTTTCTGAGATGATTCGCCGACTACTTCCTGGCCTACCTAGCACATACGAACATACGAAATTTGCCAGCAGATAAAGGCCTAGAGGTCTATCAAGTCTGCTCGAATGTGCAGCTAGCACCCGTTATTCTGCAGCTGCCCCTCCCTTCCACCCTTCCCCTTCATTAACCCTCCTCCTTGTCCTGTCCCATCCTCATTTGAAGCAGTCCACTGTTCTACTGCATACCACTTCAGCAGGTAACGCATTCCACCCAGCCACCACCCTCTCTGTAAAAAAGTGTCTCCTCATCTCCCTCCTGAACCTTCCTCGCTCCAGTCTCATATCATGGCCCCTGGTGTCCCTCCCCTCCGTTACTTTGAACAGCCCCTCTGTATCTGTCTTGTTTATTCCTTTCATGTACTTAAAGGTTTCAGTCATGTCACCCCTGTCTCTCCTCTCCTCCAGTGAGTACATGTTCAACTCCTTCAACCTCCTCTCGTATGATAAGTCCCCCAGCCCCTTGATCATCTTTGTCGCTCTGCGCTGCACCCCCTCCAGTAACTTAATGTCCCTCTTCAGATACGGATGCCAGTACTGCATGCAGCACTCCAGGTGTGGTCTAAATAATGACCTATACAATGGCAGAATCACCTCCTCCCTCCTCAAGGATATACCCTTGCAATAAACCCAGCATTTTGTTGGCCCTTGCAGCTGCCTTCCTACATTGTGCCGAGTTGTTCATTGACCCTGTAATGAGCACACCCAGATCCTTCTCCTCCTCTGTCTGGCTAGCTGCACTCCCCTAGCTGGTAACTCCTCCTTGAGTTCTTCATCCCAAAATGCAGCACCTTGCACTTTTGGCATTAAAGCCCAGTTGCCAGGTGTCTGACCAGGTTTCAAGCTTGCCAGATCATCCTGCAACCCTGCCATCCCCTAGGTCATCCACCACTGCGCCAACCTTGGTATCATCAGCAAACAGACTGATCTTGCTCTTGATGTCCCATGATATGTCTGCAATGAATATCCCAAACAACACTGGTCCCAACACCGAGCCCTGTGGAACACCGCTCACACTGTCCTTGGGTGTGAGAGCTCCCCACCCACCACCACCCTCTGTTCCCTTCCCTGCAGCCAGTTTCCTACCCATCTCACCAGTTTTGCACCCGCCCCTGTGCCTACTAACTTCCTTCCCAGCCTTCCATGTGGTACTGAGTCAATGCCTTACTGAAGTCCAGATACAGGACATCCACTGCATGGCCCCTGTCTAGTTGCCTAGTTACCCAGTCATAGAACTCAACCAGGTTGGTTTGGCAGGATCTGCCACGTATGAAGCCATGCTGTCTGCTGTCCTGTAGTCCTTTGGCCTCTAGGAGGGCCACCAAACTCTCCTTCAGGATAGTCTCCATTAGCTTACCCACGATGGATGTGAGGCTCACTAGTCTGTAGTTTCCTGGTTCATCCTTGGGGCCACTCTTGTGGAGGGGCACCACATGAGCCATCCTCCAGTCCTGAGGTACACACCCTGAATGTAGTGAGGCATTAAATAGGTCTGCCAAAGGTCCTGCAAGGACCTCTGCCAGCTCCTTCAGTACCCTGGGGTGGATGCCATCTGGGTCTGGCGCCTTGTCCACCCTCAGTGCCTTCAAACCCTCTCGAACTCTGCTCTCCATGACTTCCCCATCTGTCACCACTTCCCACCCTGATTCTGCCATTTCTCCCACCTTGGGTGTCACCCCCCTCTTCTCTTTAGTAAATACTGAGCAGAAGTACTCATTTAGTGCTTCCGCCTTATCGCACCCTGCTTCCACCCAACCACCCTCCTTCCTAATCCTTACTATGTGGTCCTTACAGCTCCTTTTCTCCCTGATATACTTAAAGAGTCCTTTCTCCCTTCTTAATGCCTTTTGCCAGCCTGAGTTCTGAGATGCTTTGGCTCCCTTACTGCCCTTGTCACCTCCTTTGATTCTGTCAAGTACCTCCTGTCCTCCCCCTCCCTGTTTTCTTGTACTTCCTAAAGGCAGTTCTTTTCCTTCTTACCTTTTCCATGACCTCCTTGCTCAACCAGATTGGTTTCTTAGCCCTAGCCTTCTTGCTCTGGGCTTTGCAGCAGGTTTTGGTTGCCTCCACTATCCCCAGCTTTATGAGCTCCCACCTCTGGTTAGTGTTCCTACTAGATTGAATTCTGGACAGGTACCCTTTTACCACTTCCCCCATCCTCCCAAAGTCGTCCCTCCTGAAGTCCAGCACTATTGTGCCAGATTCCACTCCTTCCTTGCCCATATCCAATGTGAGCCATACTGAGTGGTGGTCACTCCCTGACAGCGGTTCCTCCACTGTAAGTTCTCTTACAAAGTCTCCATTTGCCAGCACAAGGTCAAGGGTATTTCCTAACCTGGTTGGTTCACTGACCATTTGCAGCAGGAAGCTGTCCTGTAAGGCATCCAGCAGTACCTGCTCCCTTCTGTTCCTGGTTGTTGGGGTGCACAGTCCCACAATCAATTGGGATGCCAATACCTCTCTCTCCTCAATGTCACCAGGCCCCTCTGTGTCACAGCAACCTCCTTCACAGCAGCCAACGCTGTCATCAGCCTGCTCCCTCCTGCCCGTCGAAACACTCGATGATGCCTATGAATATAATACAGACAACATCATGCAGAAGGAGGAGGAGGAAGATCTTGAAAAGCCACTGCGATACCCTATAAACAGGGTACCAGCTCTGCTGTCGCAGTCTGTAGTGAGGACTCTGTCATTAAAACTCCCCGTTCACCTTCAGAAGACCCATTTTTTTCTTTCCATGATGCAGCAACTTCAGGCTGCTATGGGGTTTGCCCTAGAGGAACAGAACACCACTAAAAACAATTTACTATATTTTCCGGAGCTCCCAGAATATTCCATTATAGTTGTGCCTCCTCTTTTGCCAGATTTAGAGGATGCCACTTATGCTGCTTTGCACAGGCCCAGTAACATATTGCAAACTACCAGGCCCATATGATTATATATCAAAACTCCCTCTGGCTTAAAAGACTACTGCCCAGTCTCTGCCTGCCAGTGCAGAGAAGCAAGAATTACTTAAACTTCTCTCTACAGGTACTGATGAGGGAAAACATCTCCTTCAGGCAACTTATGATATTTCAGATGCCTCTGCCAGAGCAACTGCTTCGGGGAGCTGCCTTAGAAGATACTTATGGCTCAGAGTGTCAGGTTTTACCTCTGATGTTCAGCAGGCTGTACTAAATGTTTTTTTTTTAAGGACCCTAAACTATTTGGCTCTGATGTGCAGGATACTTTGAGGGATCTACAAGTTAAGAACATACAAAAATTGCCAGCAGAAATTAGGCCACTAGGTGCAGCTAGCACCCTACTTTGCAGTTGCCCCTCTCCCTCCTCTATCTTCCTAGATACCCCCCCACCCTGTCCCATCCTGTCTTGAAACTATCCACCGTCCTACAGGATAGTTAGGATATATATATATGTGATACACAACAGTGGAAAACACTTCTCAGCACCTCCACACACTTCCCCAGCTCCAGCAAAGAAAAACAGTACCTTTTTTTAAAACATTTCCTTGTTTGTCTCCTGTTACCTTCGCTGCAACCTAGTCCCCATAGTGTTCACTCTCTGCCCACGCAAATGTTGCCGACTCTGTGCTCTCTCTCTCTCTCTCTCTCTCTCTCTAAACTCAAACTGCCACAAAAACCACTGACTGCAGGACCGGTGACACATATCACAAAAACTGTACAAAGCAGGATCAACCAGATAAAACTTATTTTTAACTTATACATAAACAGTTACACAGCAATGCCAAATATAAGCGAAACAAAGCCGCCATGTTTTTTTTTCACTGCCTGCCCACATACACAAATGGACCAATCACGAAACATGCAACAGCAAATATGCAACGTCTTGACACCGAGACCCTAGCAACCAGCCCAAGAAGCCACAGCATTAACGGCACAACAGTACTTACAGTAAAAGTAAACTTAACAACTTTATTAATTTTTCAAAAATAACTAAATAAATACAATTAATTATCGCAACCCACAAGGTCCATGTCTATTACATAAATGAAATACACAACAGGGACCTTGTGAAATACACTATTTATT
This sequence comes from Neoceratodus forsteri, assembly GCA_016271365.2. Classification (NCBI taxonomy): domain Eukaryota; kingdom Metazoa; phylum Chordata; order Ceratodontiformes; family Ceratodontidae; genus Neoceratodus; species Neoceratodus forsteri. Next base: position 763,595,396 of record CM057453.1, read on the forward strand.
TTCACTCATGCTGTTTGATCATGGGCACTTCACTCATGGCTTATGCCACTTGTGAGGTACCCAAGGTCAAACAGCACACATGAAAATAAATAGTGTATTTCACAGTCCCTGTTGTGCATCCTTTATTGATACATATATATATATATAATTGTAACCACCCCCTACAAATGGCGGTTCCCAAAAAGTCTTCCTTGAGCTTGCCTAAATGCTCACTGCCAGGCTGGTGTTCTGCATTTTAGCAGTTTAAATGTATTGGTATTGCCACTGGCCCAGTGGCGCTGAGGGTTGAGGCACTGGACACCATACGTCGCGTCATGCCGGCGACCTGGGTTTGGGAATGAGCCCGGTCCGCCGGGGGTCGGCAGAGGAGAGAGAGGATCAAGCATCTGTTAGACCTCAAACTTTACACTTTAATAACATTGCAAATGTTCAAGGTGGATTTGCATAAAATTTGGCATGCTTTGCGGCTAGTGGCAGGTCTGTTGACATGCCAAATTTCATGTAAACCCCTTTTGTGGTTTATGAGAAACAGCGTGGTTAGAAATGCAGAATTTGAATGGGTTTTGACAATTTCTTTAGACAGTAGTTTCCCCAAAACAGATTTTGCTTGTTGTCCAAGTATAACCCCTCACCCCTGGCTTTTTAGCAAAATGACAGGTGGCATGCTGTTGAAGCTGACAGCAGTAAATGGTGGAGACTGGGTTCGGGGAGGATGAGGTTACTCGGCACAGGGGGGGCCTAGATTTGGCTACTCTGCACAGAGTCACCCAAGTAAATCCAAACACAGGAAGCAATAACTGTAATGTCCAGAACCAGGAATGGGATTCTCCAGTGTGGCTTTTATTCACATACAAGCTGACCAAACAAAGCATAGACGGACCCCCACTGGGCTACATTCCTGGTAATGCAGATTAGAGACAACAGAACACTTTATCACTATTTCCAGCCCTCAGGCTCTAAACCCACCAGGCACACAGCTCAGACTTGCATGCAGCTTAGGGTACACAGCCCGACTTGTACACTACTTGGGTTTTCCCCACTGGCCTGGCTCCCCCGCCGGCCACTTGATCCACGGTCCATTTTGGGAATGAACCAATTATCCTGTTGTGGCTCCCCAAACCACACTAGAGCCGTCAACTCCTAGAGAGAATTTTACTTCCAATCCCATGTCTGGGTACTTCCCTCATCACTGGCCAAGTACCTGAGGTAAAGTAGAAATCCACAGAGCAAATCCGTAGAGGTGAACCTGGTCACTAAAGATGGGGGGTCTCCCACCTCCAGCTCCCACAGTCCATACCCTGCCATTTCTCTGGAAACTGAACAATTCCTTTACTGAAAACTTGCAAATGTAGATTCTTGGGTAGACGTCTGTCACATCTCCTCTACATATCATTTGCAACCCAACAAGCTCTGGACTTGAACCTACTTTTACTTGTTGCTTAGTCCATTACTCTAGGCTTCCCACTATTTTAGTAGTTCAATCCCTACATTGTCACACAAGTCCCAGGGTGAAAAACATAGGCCCTTTCAGGAAGAGCAGACACTCACCCTCCGGTTGCAGGTGCCCCACAGGCAATTCACAAATCTTCTTGTTCTTCCAAATAAACTCTGGAACAAATAGGCAGCTTCTCCATTACTGGCAGAACTAGGGGGTTGCCCCAGGAATCTGCAGGGAACCCTTTCCTGTCCCCATCCCCGGAGGGAGGGGGTACTGAGACCCAAAAACAGTAGTCTCCACCACTTCAATTATCTTCTGTGTCTCTCTTTTGGTGGAAACACACACCCTTTATACCTAAAAGTAGCCTTTTGTCAGGGCTGAAGCTCCTAGAGCCTACACTGAGCTGCTGTGCTGCTTTCACAGCAAGCTCCCAACACCAACTCCACACTGAACTGACTGAATCTGTTCAAACATCCCAACATTCTATACCAACTCCCTTGCTGCAGATTCCAATGTGGCTCATGCAGCTGCAATAGTTCTATTTGTGATGTCATCCCTCAGTCTCAGCTGAGACTGAGAACAGAGTGAGACAGTGTGAAACCCATTTAACTGGAGTTTCACAAGCTGCCTTCCCCGCCTACCACTAGGTCTTACTGGGATTCTAGTAACCCCGGGTAACAAGGGGGTTACACTCACCCTTGACCAGGAAAATGACTGTCCGCAGTCATTATTTACCCAGCCTTAGGCCATCCCACCCTATGTGCTACCTGTGGAGGGGGGTGATCAGGCCCCCTCCAACCATGTGCAAGCATAGGCAGGCAACACTAAGGGTCTAGAGGCCTTTAGCTGACATATCAGCCTCAACACTATCCACTTACTATGGACACCTAGTGGCTCTAGTAGAACTATCCAGAGCATAGCCCTGATAGATCAGCACTGCGGTCCCAATGGCCATTCAGGACCACAGCCTGTCCATCCCCCCTAACCCTCTAGGCAAACCTATTTGCTTCTAACCTAATACCCCCAAAACAAAAACAACCCGGGGACCTCCCCGACCTTGGGCAACCTGCAACCACACACCATTAAAATACCACATTTTATACCATTTTACTGTCTCCTCCCTACCCCCACAACCACACCTGTGGAAGGAAAGGGTTATTACAGTAACAACAACAATAACAACACCACAGTACTTTAGATTTCTACACACTAAAGTACTGATGAGGAACTCGGATGAGCCCCTTCTCCTCTTCTTGTCTTCTCTTCTGTCTTCCCAGGAACACCTGTAAGAAAAAGAAAGACAACACACACTCCTAATCTGCATACACAGTCTACCTAAACCCCTACCATCAAAACACTGAAGAATTCCAAAAAGGTTTTTTAGAAAAAGGTAGAAAAACAGTATTTACATTAGAAAACAACGCCATTATTTACAATACACATTTGAGGGGATAGAGTCCCCTAAAAGTCCCAACTAGTAACCACAATGCCCAAAGGCTAGTCCAATAAAGAGTCTCTCCTGGGCTGGAGCCCGGTGAAGCACAGTTCTAATAGGCCAAAGTCCCGAAGGGGAGAGTCTTTGCAGATAGTTCACATATTTTGGAGTCTGCTAGTGTAGGGTGTGTACTGCAATGTCATAAAGATAGAAAAGTTCGGACTTACCAGCCCCTTGTAGAATGGAAAGTTCTGTACCGGCCTGCACCTCTGACAAAGACTCTCCCTGGCAGCACTTCTTCAGATACAGCTGGGAGGACATCTTCCGGGAACCACAGGAGGGCACATCTGGGAACAGCTGGGCTGATGTCATCTCTGGAGATCGAACCTTAAAACAGGAACAAAAAGAAAACAGCTGGTCTGACGTCATCCGATTACCAGGAGATGGCTCAGGATACAGCTGGGCTGGTGTCCTCTCTGGATCTGAAGTTATCTGGTGGGCCAGTCGATGGATTCTGGAAAGGCCAGTACACTGTAGAACTGACGAATGTGGGGCACCTGAGTCCTGGATGTCCATATTGGCGGATCAATAAAGGCACTTCACAGTCTGGTGTGGCAGTATTGACTACCACTGCTCGGCTCTCCATTTAGTAGGCACAGGCACATTTGCTGAGAGGTCCTTGCACTGAGGCCAATAGGACCGGGGGTCAGGAGCTTGAATTATTACCCCATCTGGGCACACATAATTCACACAGTGGGAGATTTCACATCCCTTTCCATCCACTATTCTCACTCTGTCTATAAACAGTGTCCTGCCTCTCTTCCACTGGGTATACTTCTCGTGAAACAGTCTGTTCTTTACATGCTTGTTGGCCCCAGGATGCACACTTTTCATTGCTTCATCCCAGATCCAGGATTTCCTGCTGTTCTCAATCTCCTCCCAGACTTTCCGAGGAAAGGTAGGAAAGGCCATACCATAGATCTAATTTGCTTTCCTACGAACCAGTCTCTCCTCTTTACTAGCTTTGGTCAATCTGAGACCACTGGCCTGGCTTGGGGGTGGCCAGTCCTGGTTCTGCCAGCTATGCATCATTAAAGAAATTAGAAACGGATCCCTGACTTCTTCCTCTTGCAAAGCCAGGGCAGTGGCATCAGCACTTTCCACCATACATTCCTCTGAGGCAAGATCTTGAGGCTGTGTACCCGTTCCTTTTTCACAAGGCCACATAGGTTCCCCCTCATCTTCCTCGTCACTGAGGATCTGAGCCCAGGAGTGAGCAGTCGTTCTCACTCCTGAGACTATCCACTCATCACTAGGCGTGGAGGTTGACACCTCCCACTCAAAGGCCTCCCGCATCTCATCTTCGCCTAAGAGACTTGGGCTAGGCCCCCCCCCAAGGGTCTATTGATGCTTTATTTGAACTTTCCTTCTGGGATCCAGTATCTGAAACTTCAATTTCTGGTTCTGGCTCTAACTCTGCACCCTCTAGCTTTGTGCCACACTGCTCCGAGGGGCCTTCCTCCACAGGCTCTGCCTGGTGCTGTGTGCTGCCAACTGCAGATTCCTGAACCTTTGTCTATGTTGGAGCCAACTGAATTTGAGGTGCTTTATACAAGCATATTCTTCTAGGCATCCAGCACAGTGAGGACTCATGAAGACGTCCCTTCCAGCTCTCAAGCATATTTGGCATACATGCACTGGAAAATTAGGAATCACCACATGAGGAGGCAGTTGCCCTCCATAGCACCACTTTTCAATATCCCTCAGTCTATTTACTACTGCTGTTACTGCAACCTGGGCATGATCCAGGTAACGAGCTGGTCCTGAGGCCACAACTGCAGAAAAACAAACAAAAGTTCACTGTAACTTAAAGTCCCACTTTACTGAACACATCACTTTAGTTGTAAAATGGCTCTTCTGCTGCTGTGTTGACTTTACTACCCCACCCTGTAATGGCAGTGACAGCACTCCTGTGAATCAACATTCAGAAATTGGGGGGCGCTAGAGAGCTGATCTCCTGGCAGGAAGCATTCCATAATCACTCTGCAATTTAATTCTACAAAACCGCTAATTTTAGCGTTTTAGACGAATCCTCTGCTGAAAACAAATAGAAATTATTGAAGAGGAAACCACCGCCTATCCGACGGTATAAAAATTGTTATGGGGAAACAGAAAACTTCGGCGGCAACTCCTTCTAAAACTTTGGCATTGAAAACTAACAAGGCCGCAGAGCCCCTGAGTTCAGAAGGAGACAACGTGGGTGAGACATCTAATACTCCTCCATGGCACCAAATCCTGGCCACAATGCAATCAATGGATTCCAAGATAGAAAAAAACACTAACTCGGCTTGAGAAACATGATGCAGCCCTCAAAGAACTTTCGACAACTGTTGCTGACGGCGAAAAAAGATCGATCTCTACTCAGGCAGCAGTTGCCTCACTAACCCAGGAGAATGGACAGTTATGCAGTCGAATTGAGGCCCTAGAGAATGAAACCTGGGCAAAGAATGTCCGCTTGGTAGGACTACCAGAGGGTGCAGAGGGGACTAATCTACTGGGGTTTCTCAAAGAATGGATGAGAACCTCAATCCCGGTGCCAGAAGGTTTTGACTGGAATTCACTGAGAAAAGCATATAGAGTCAACCCGAGAGTACGGCCTTCCAACACTAACTCGCCTCGCACTGTACTACTGCAAACAACAGGAGTGGATATTCGTAACATCTTGATATCCAATGCGAGAGCGGTATATCCTTTGGAGATCAATGACGTGGATGTGAAGCTTTTTCCGGATTTATCTTTCCAGACGTGGTCTCGAAGGAAAAGATTTGACGGAGTTCGGCATCGGCTGAGAGCTCTCGGCATGATTCACTCCTTCTTGCTGCCAGCGAGGCTTAGAATAATATATGGAGGAAAGTCGTGGCAATTTACTGACCCAGCAGATGCGGGAAGGTGGCTCGAGAAGATTGAAAAGGAGTTTGCTTCCAAGGACTCAGTATTGGCTGAGGACTCAGAGTCTGAAGGAGATTGAAGGACTGGTGGGATCTCTGATCTTATTTACCCATTTACTTTGAGGTAGTAAGTATACTGGGAGTTCAGAACATGTGTTAATATTGTAAGTGAGGGTTTCCCTCTCCGTATTGTGCAGAGAGTCTGATTGAAAGTTTCTGGGAGAACGAGCTATTTCTCAGTTCGCATAATACTATATGGTGCAAATGCTCTATTGTAAACTGTGCACCTCATCATTTTTACACCTCTGCATTTAGGGGAAGCAGATAACTGAACATGTATGGATTAAAAGGGAATCGACATGCACATGTAACCTTATTTGATCTAAAACATCCGAGGGTAATTTTGGTTATACGATTAAGGGATAATTGAAGGTCCTTCTTGACAATTTTAAGTGGCTTTAATTGCAGAGGTTATGTATTGCAGTATTATTCCTGTGTTTTCTTGTTTAGTATACTTGGATAAATAGCATTCCTCGGAGAATGCCTGAATCTTTTCTCCTTATGTTCTACCTAGACATGGACACTCCACAGCCGTTGAGACGGCTAGCATTACTGGACTCAAAAATGTACATTAATTTGTCTTGTTATTTCTTTTGGATCTCCCCCAATCCTATTGTACAAGAATACAGGGGGCAAATATTAACATCAAACTCTATTGTAATTTGTATTTTTATTATTTCCCTGTATGAGACAGGATGTAATTGTCTCATCTAAAATAAAAAACAAGTTTTAACATTCAGAAATTGGGTCAAGCCACTTCGTACCCGATTTACACAAACTACTGATAACTTTTGCTCAAACTGCACAACTTGCTCTGTTCTTGCTTTAAACACATTTACAGGATTGTCCATGGACTTTTTACATGCTGGAAACATTTCTTTGATTCATGGTCCCTTAAAGCTTCAGGTTTTTAGCACAGGACTGCCTGTATAACTAGTGCTGCACATTGGCTACAACCCACAGTCTCTCTCTGGCTTCAAACTTTAAACTGAGGCTGAATTCATTACTATGCACACAGTCAATGGCTTAACAGACTTGCACTTGCTGGCAGGACTTGACACAGTCGTTACTTGCAAAGCGACTACACTGCTGCACACACATTTATATGGCATAGGGCTGAAAATCACTGTTTGAGCAGTTTTTATGTTGTTACTTACTGTTATCAGTAGCAGATTGCTGCAATGGGGAAAAATGGCCTGCAGCCTGTTCTTGGAGGCCTCAGAACAGAAACGGCGGGCAATCCTGCCGATCATCTTCTCAACCACCACACTTGCAATTCCGATGATCGATTAGTGGGTTGAGCCCAATTTTAAACAAGATAGTCTATTTTAACAAAGTTTACAGCGATTTTAACACTCCGTGATGCTCCTCCACTAGCCAGTACACGCAGTCCACTCACACTCCCTCTCAAATGCTGGGGCAGTCACTGTAGAGCTGGCTGAGGAGCGGGACTGATCGCAGCCTGACCAATCACACGACACCATGCAAATGAGCCTCTTCTTCCTTGCGAGGGCTCTTCTCCTCACGGCGATCGTCGAGCAGGCAAATTTAAACTGCAGAATGCAACTTTTTTTTTTCAACTGACTCCACGGTGGAAGCCCATTTCAGCCATTTAACATAGCCATTACACACCTGCAAGTCTCTCTATTCATTCAAAAAGCTTTTCCAACGTCCAGGGTACAATTTTTCTGTTGCTACCCCTAGTCTTCCACGCTTTTCTTTGCCACAGTTCATTTTAAAAGCAGGCATAAATGCTGTAAACAATTTGATGCAGGACAAGGGCACACTCTTTGGCTTTACTGCACCTTGGTAAACAGTTGGCAATTTTAAACAGCAACACAAGATCCACAGCACACAGCAACATGCTAGGTAAATTGCTTCAGCTTTTTGGGCTACCCACTGCCAGATAGCCAAAACACTAGGCCCCTTGCCCAAGCACCTTCCTCCCTGAATAAAATCCAAAGCGGTGCCTCCATTTTTGTAACCCCTCACCCCTGCCTTTTTAGCAAAATGACAGGTGGCATGCTGTTGAAGCTGACAGCTGTACCTGGTGGGGACTGGGTTCGGGGAGGATGAGGTTACTCGGCACAGGGGGCCTAGGTTTGGCTACTTTGCACAGGGGCACCCAAGTAAATCCGAACACAGGAAGCAATAACTGTAATGTCCAGAACCAGGAATGGAATTCTCCAGTGTGGCTTTAATTCACATCCAAGCTGACCAAACAAAGCATAGACGGACACCCATGGGGCAACATTCCTGGTAATTCAGATTAGAGACAACAGAACACTTTATCACTATTTCCAGCCCTCAGGCTCTAAACCCACCAGGCACACAGTCCAGACTTGCACACAGCTTTGGGTACACAGCCCGACTTGTACACTACTTGGGCTTTCCCCACTGGCCTGGCTCTCCCGCTGGCCACTTGATCCACGGTCCATTTTGGGAATGAACCAATTATCCTGTTGTGGCTCCCCAAACCACACTAGAGCCGTCGACTCCTAGAGAGAATTTTATTTCCAAAGCCATGTCTGGGTACTTCCCTCATCACTGGCCAAGTACCTGAGGTAAAGTGGAAATCCACAAAGCAAATCCGTAGAGGTGAACCTGGTCACTAAAGATGGGGGGTCTCCCAACTCCAGCTCCCACAGTCCATACCCAGCCATTTCTCTGGAAACTGAACAATTCCTTTACTGAAAACTTGCAAATGTAGATTCTTGGGTAGACGTCTGTCACATCTCCTCTACATATCATTTGCAACCCAACAAGCTCTGGACTTGAACCTACTTTTACTTGTTGCTTAGCCCATTACTCTAGGCTTCCCACTATTTTAGTAGTTCAATCCCCACATTGTCACACAAGTCCCAGGGTGAAAAACATAGGCCCTTTCAGGAAGAGCAGACACTCACCCTCCGGTTGCAGGTGTCCCACAGGCGACTCACAAGTCTTCTTGTTCTTCCAAATAAACTCTGGAACAAATAAGCAGTTTCTCCATTACTGGCAGAACTAGGGGGTTGCCCCAGGAATCTGCAGGGAACCCTTTCCTGTCCCCATCCCTGGAGGGAGGGGGTACTGAGACCTGAAAACAGCGGTCTCCACCACTTCAATTGTCTTCTGTGTCTCTCTTTTGGTGGAGACACACACCCTTTATACCTAAAAGTAGCCCTCTGTCAGAGCTGAGGCTCCTAGAGCCTGCACTGAGCTGCTGAGCTGCTTTCAGAGCAAGTTCCCAACACCAGCTCCACACTGAACTGACTGAATCTGTTCAAACCTCCCAACGTTCTATACCAACTCCCTTGCTGCAGATTCCAATGTGGCTCATGCAGCTGCAAAAGTTCTGTTGGTGATGTCAACCCTCAGTCTCAGCTGAGACTGAGAACAGAGTGAAACAGTGTGAAACCCATTTAACTGGAGTTTCACAAGCTGCCTTCCCCTCCTACCACTAGGTCTTACTGGGATTCTAGTAACCCTGGGTAACAAAGGGGTTACACAAGTTTTTCAGGGTTGAAAGCCTTTGCCTCACAGATGTCCCTTTTGAAGGTTTGGTGAAAAAATATTAATCTGTTCTAAAGTTATAAAGTTTTTAATTGTCCCATTATTTCTTATGGGAAGAATAGATGTCCCACATGGTAATATTTTTGTTTTCAGACACGGGAAACCAGTTCTGATTTCGAAAACATAGAGTTGTACTCTCAAAAGTATTTGTGTTCCAGAGAAATACAAGAAATGTTGAGCTGCATATATGCAGCTTCTGTGACGCAGAGGTGCTTACATAGCACAACAATGAGAAGGTTACAGGTTTGAGAACTCCTACTTGAATTTTTTTTTAAATGCTTGGTGATAGGCATGAATAAAATAAAATGTGCATCCATGGCCCCTGTCCTGGGTTGTACAGCACCCCCTACCTGACACTATTGCTTCCAGTCCCCGATGTTGCCATGGCTGGCACAGACTGAATTGTCACCCCTGTTATGTCTTCCCCCAACCACACCCCTGCAAGTACTGGTAAGGACTCCAAAAAGCAGTCGGCACCCGCACAGCCCTCCTCTCACCTCTGCAGCCGGCACCGGCTGTACTGTCACCCTGCTATGCCCACCCCACCCCTGCATGTACTGCCCAGGATCCCGAAAAACAGACGGCACTGGCACAGCTCTCCTCTCACCTCCATGGCTGGCACTAATTGTACTGTCACCCTTGCCATATCCTCCCACACACACACCCTGCAAGTACTGCCCAGGATCCCAAAAAACAGACAGCACCAGCACAGCCCCACCCACACCCTCACAAGTACTGCCCAGGATCCCGAAAATTATTTGGCACTGGCACAGTGCTTTTCTCACTTCCACGGCCACCACCAACTGAATTGTTATCCTAGTCATGCCCACCCCACCCGCACCCTCCACAAGTACTGCCCAGGATCTCGAAAATCAGTCAGCACCGCACAGCCCTCCTCTCACCTCTGCAGCCAGCACCGACTAATCTGTAACTTCCGTCATTTGGTTGACAGTGGCCCCCCCACACACACCTGCAAATCCCCCCATGCAAGTACTGCCAGGACCAGGAAAATAGATGGTATCAGCACAGCCCTCCTCTCACCTCCGCGCTGGCATTGCACAAGGGTCACGGATGCATATTTTATTTTATTCATGGCTAATACCAAGGATTTAAAGAAAAATAATATTCAAGCAGGTGTTAGTAAACCTGTAAACATTTTGATCTTCTGCTATGTAAGCACCTCTGTACCACTCAAGGAGCTTAATATGTATACCCTTGAGGAAAGAAGGGAGAGGGGGAACATGATAGAAACTTTTAAGTACCTCAGTGGAATCAACAAAGTCCAAAAGGGTAGCATCTTTCAGAAAAAGAGACATGCAAGAACAAGGGGACACAATTTAAAGATGAGAGGGCAGTTCAGGGGCAATGTGAGGAAGTATTATTTCAAAGCGAGGGTAGTGGATGCATGGAACAGCCTTCCTGAGGAGGTTGTGGGGTCTAAAACTGTGGGAGAATTCAAGAATGCATGGGACAGACATAAGGCAATTCTTGTGGGGGGTAGGAAGAAATAGGCTGTTGGTTAACTAGGATCTGTAGCCTATCCTGTAGGTAGGGAAATGGGCAGACTAGATGGGCCGAGTGGTCCTTATCTGCCGTCAAAGTCTAAGTTTCTATGTTTCTATGTTCTGTATATATGTATCCCAGCATTTCCTGTATTTCTTTGTCATTTAAATACTTTTGAGAATACAGTTGTATATTTTCGAAATCATAGCTGCTTTCCCATCTTTTTTTTTGTAGACGTTCTTTATTCACTCTGCGGCCCAGGCATCCTTCCGGGGTACCCACACAGCGAGGTCTGTACTCCCTAACTGAACCCCCACATGCCAGTGAACTCCCCCAACTGCCCAGGCAGGTCCAGCCCCCTGGATCAGCCCCCAGGGTGGGTTCACCCTCCTTAGCGGCCTTTACCATGATTAGAGGGACCTACCTGGCCTTGGGTTGGCCATGGAGTTCACTGGTGCGCTGGGCTAGCGTTTGGATGTGGACCTGCCCCTGGGATCCCCTTCATCTCCACGACTCCACAGAGGGCTTTTCTGCACTGTGTGTGTTGCTCGGGTGTGGACGTGCGATGGCATCCTGCTCACACCAGGCACGCTTCCATGCGTGGGTGAAAGACACCTGCCATTACCCAATCCCCTTCCACTTCCCCACGCTGACTGCAGCCGCCCTTCTCTCCTCCAGATGTCGCTAGTGCAGTGCTCTGGAGAGCCTAACCACCCCAGGAGAGGAGAGGAGAGGAGAGCTGTCCTACAGACACTCAATCCTACTCCTCCCCTGCCGACCCCCAGTGGCCTGGGCTCATTCCCGAACCCGGGTTGTCAGTGTGATGCGAGGTATGGCGTTCAGTGCCTTAACCCTCAGCACCTCCAGGCCAACTAGCTGCTTTCCCATCTGTCCAAAAACAAAACTGTTACAATTCAAGTAGGTGAAATGTTGAGCTGCATACAAGCAGCTTCTGTGGTGCAGAGGTACTTACATAGCAAAACAGTGAAAAAAGTTCCGTGTTCAAGAACACCTGGTTGAATTTATTTTTAAATCCTTGGTAACAGGGATTACAGTTCAGTGGGTGCCGGATGCGGAGATGAGAGGAGAGCTGTGCTAGTGCCATCTGTTTTTCAGGATACTGGGTAGTACTTGCAGGGGTGTGGGTGGGGATGGCAGGGTGACAGTAGAGATGGTGCCGGCTGCGGAGGTGAAAGAAGTGCTGTGCCAGTGCTGTGTTTTTTTTTTGGAATCCTGGGGGTCCACGGTACAACTGAGGAGAGCTATATTTTATAGTTCTACATTGGGCAACATCGGTGAGTGGAAGCTATAATATCAGGTAATGGGGCACTGCACAACCTAGGACGGGGGCTAGGGATGCATATTTCATGTTTCTCATGTCTATTGCAGGTGTTCTTGAGCCTGCAACCTCCTCACTGTTGTGCTATGTAAGCACCTCTGTGCCACAGAAGCTGCGTATATGCAGCTCAGTATTTCCTGTATTTGTTAGAAGCACAAATACTTTGCAGAACACAGCTCTATGTTTTTTGAAATTAGAGCCGGTTTCCCCTGTGTCCGAAAATAAAAGGAACACAATTAACATGTGGCATAGGTTTGTTTGCAGCACACAGTTGAGTTTAAGCGGGAAAACACATTTGGTGTCAATTGCTACCGAAACAACTTGGACAAGTGAGACCACCGATCTGCTCTGTAGTGTGTACCACCCACCAAAAGGACAATAAGTAAGTTTCCAAAGCTCAACATTTCACTGCTTTCCTGTGAAGAACTGTGCTGTAATTGCCTGGGATTACTGATCACTGTTATCAACGTAATAGAGGGTGAAGTCAGACAGCACTGAAAATGAGAAAATAGGATTACAGATACACTATCTGAAAAAGTAAAAAAATTCATAGCAAAAACTTTGTTAATGCATCAGTTAGGGTTGTTACTACAGCGACTAAAGCAGGGAAATGGGGTGTTAGGGTTTCCAACCCTGACACTTCACCCCAACCTGCAGAGACTGACTGGTGTGGAGAGTGCCTTGAAGTTGTCATCCCTAATGCCCCCACATCCACCCTGCAGACATTGACACACGCGGGGTGCCTTGGAGTCATCAGCCCTCACGCTCACCCCATTCTGTTACACTGTGCCCATCTCAACTTATTTACTTATGAAATGGGGTGAGCATTAGGGCTGACAACTCAAAGGCACCCCCCATGTGTGTCAATATCTGCAGGGTGGAAGAGGGGGCATTAGGGATGAGAACTCCAAGGTACCCTGCCCCACGACAGTCAGTCTCTGCAGGGTGGGGGTTGGGTATCAGGGTTGGAAACCCTAATACCCCATTTCCCTGCTTTTGTCACCGTAGTAACAACCTAACTGATGTATTAACAAAGTTTTTGCTATAATTATATATATATATATATATATATATATATATATAGGATACATGATGGGCAGGAGTGGATAAGGAAAATATTCTCACTCCTGCAGAGTGAGCTCTGTATTCTCACGAGTGCCAAAGACATGAGTGAGAATGCACAGCTCACTCTGCAAGACTGAGAATATTTTCCATCTCCCACGATCTGCACATCATGTGTGCGATTTATACCATGGAGGTGAGAGTTTTAGGAAAATCTTTTCTGTTTCTGTGTGTTTTCTACTCATTCTGAGTGTGGTGTGAGTGTGAGTGTGTGTGCGTGCGTACGTGTGTGTGTGTTGTTCTGAATTATATAATGGAGTCAGGAAAAGCTGTAATCTGATTGGCTGACTGGCACCTTTTACCTGTGGTAAATCCTAGCATTACCCACGGGAAAAGGTGCCAGTAAACCGCATCAAACATAGATCGCTCCAACCCGAACATAAAAAAAAAAACATCACTATCTTGAATCACAGATAAATTCAAAGGAGGCAATATGGTGCAGTGGTTTAAGGCTCTAAGCTGGAAATCTAGAGACCTGGGTTTGAATCCCGGAGCCCCCACTTGCATATTGAGTGATCCTGAGCAAGTCACTTAACTTCCTTGTGCTCCCAGGTTGCACCTATAAACAAGCTTTCAGCTTAGTGTGTCTCACCTGGTTAAATAATTAAAAAAAAAAAAAGATGAATTGTAGCTTCCAAATCCATGTGTCATAACACCAAAGTTTTGTTTTTAACAGTCTATCATCACCAACTTCTCACACTCAGCTCTCTGTCCCACATTCCCTACCACATCAGCTAGTTGAAAATAAAGCTGCCAAATTCACTTTGAAAACTAAAGAAAAAAAATGTTTAATCCCAATTGTTTCCTGTCCACGGTTCTGCCTCCTCACCTGTCAAGCCACTGCAATCTGCTCCCTGCCACAGGCATAGAAAAATCACCTTCATGTATAAATATCCCAGAACCCTCCAGTAGTTTGGTGATCACAAGAAAAGAGAAAAGAAAAGAAATTTCCGCAAGTCACACCAATGTTTTTGTGACTGCAAACTTAAACCCGGAAGCAGCGCTCCAATGTGATCACTTTTCGCTCCCACGTGCACCACAAAAGAAATCACTACCTCTTTATTTTGTTTCTTCTAGCTCCTGTTTAGTGTCAGCTCCCTTCCATCCCCACAGTCTCAGCAGCTGTGCTCCAGAGTGTTTCCGAAAGAAAAATAAGGAGAAAAAAAATAAAACCGAGTGTGAGCTCCACTTCAGTCACTTCCCCCAGATCAGAAAATGCCCTAACCCGACCCTGAGGGCAGCCCTTCAACATGTTTTATTTTTCATTTATTTATTTAGTCTAGAATTACAAGTACCTTTGAGCCAAGGCTCTTTTACAAAGGTTCCACGTCAGGAATAACATGCAACAAGGAAACAACAGTGAGATAACAATAAACAAGTCTTGTACAACAGTGCTATTGCAATAGGTCAAGTATAGAAACAGTAAGGTGTAGAGGAGGAGGAGGAGAAAACTAGGTGGCTAACATAGGCAGTTACAGCAAAATGGAGAACATATCAGGATGCTTGTGACCACCAGGAGTGGGTCTAGTCAGGCGCCCTGGGGTGGCAAAGAACAGGGATGAGAGGAGAGGGGGAGAAAGCAGATGCAGCCAGAGGCATTTGCCAAGAAAAGTGGGAAGGAGTGCTAGAAGAGAAGAGGGGGCAGGGTGAGGGGGAGGAATAAGTGCAACAAAGGGGCATGGAGAGACTAATGAGGCGGTATGTAGACCTGGGTTTTGAGGTAGCGCCTCAAGAGCCAGGGGAAGGGGAACTTGGGAGGGCAGGGGCTTAGCAGTATATAAGTTAGGACTAGAGCTGGATAGGTCATGAGCTAGGAGAGGCAGTCACAGGAGCTAGAGGAAGTGAGATGGGCCCAGAGCCTGGTTTTGAACAGACCTAGTGTAGTGGCTGAGGATATGGTGTGGCTAAGGCCATTCAGCCATAGAGGAGCCCTGTAGGTGAAGAAGCGTTGGCCCTGTGTTGTACGACAGCAAGGAACTAGTAGATTCTGTGTTGTTGAACTCCTGGTGTTCCTCTGGTTAGTGTTCTGATGTAATAAGGCAGTAACATCAGGAGGTGTTAGGCCAAGGATGATTTTTCTCACCATAGCACAGGTGAGATACTTTCTCCGGTTGGAGAGTTGGAGCCATCCGGCTTGTGCATAGAGGGCAAAGGTGTGGGTGAGGCAGTGGGCACCAGTTGTGGGTCAGCACACCTTGTTTAGAACAGTTGTTATACGTCGGAGGGTGGATGTCGAGGCAGAGCCATAGATAATGAGGCCATAATCAATAAGTGACACCACCGAGCTCAGGACGGCAATCTTCAGGGCCTCTGGGGTGAGATGTTGCCTGTGCTTGTAGAGCAATCCAAGGTGTGTATTGGCAGCTTTGGCCTGCTGTCGATGAGAGCAGAGTAGGAGAGATTGGGGTCAAGCAAAATCCCTAGATATTTGAAGGAGTATGCTTGTTCGAGGACAGACCCCTGTTTGGTGGAGATGGCGAGGGGGTGAAGCTTGTGACGGTTATGTGAAATGCAGAAAAGCAAGGACTTGGTTTTCTTGTGATTTAGGACTAGTTTTTGTTTGGAGAACCAGGTTTGAACAGCACTGAATCCTAGTTGTAGGCCGAGTTGGAGTGGTGAAGGGTCCTTGTGCGTGGAGAAGACAACATCCGCGTACAGGATGATTTGTTCCAAACTGGATTGAGGTAGGGAGTTTAAAAACAGGCTGAAGAGGAGTGGGCCCTGTATATACCTCTGAGGGACTCCAGAGCGTACAGGCAAGGTATGTGAGAGAGCATTGGCAATTTTTACTCTTTGTGAGCGGTTTTCAAGGTAGCTTCTGAACCAGTGGGCTGAGTCAGGTGCAAGACCGGTAATGAGTAGTTGGCCAAACAGTAGCCGATGATGGAAGATGTCAAATGCCTTCGATAGGTCGATGAAGACAGCCCCAGTGAGTAGACCCTTGTCTAGGGAGCTATGTACTTTGCCGGTAAATTCAAGTAGGGCAGTGGTGGTACTATGGCCTTTTCTAAAACCGTGCTGTTGAGTGCACAGAATATTGTATTTGTCCAAATAGTCAGTGAGCTGGTCCATAACAATACACTCAAGGGCCTTGGAGAGTGGTGGCAACATGGAGATCGGGCTGGTCTTATCCCCACTTTTGTGGACTGGGGTCACTGTGGCAGTTTTCCAAATTTCTGGGAATGTACTGCTGTTGAGGGAGCCGTTAAGAATTTTAGTGAGGGGACAAAGGACATCATCAAGTGTAAGTGACAGCAGCTTAAGGTCTGGGTGTCACTGCTGGTTCTGGATTTAGAGATGGCTGAGGCAATGTGGCGGTGAGCTTCACTCATCTTAAGCTCCCTGAAGTAGAAATGGGGCTGGTTAGACAAAGCGCAGGGAGTGCTTGAGGGGGAGTCACTAACCGAGAAGAAATTAGGCGGGAGAACAGAACTGAGGTCAGTAAAAGCCATCTTGAAAGTGTTAGCAATGACCCCAGGATCAAGGGTAGTGGACCCTTCTACAATTAACATGGCCAGAGGGGACTTTGATTGTTTCCCAGTGATGAACTTGATATTGTCCCAGAAGGCGTGGCCATTACCCCAGGTGTTGGTGAGGACGTCCTTATAATATGAGCTTTTTGTGAGACGAATGAATTTTGTGCTGGCATTGCGGGCATGTTTGTATTTTTGGATGTCAAATTATTTGCCTGTGGCTTTAGCCACAGCCCACAGGTGTTCCCTAGATTTCAGCTGTGAGAGGAGCTCTGCAGTTATCCAAGGGTGACAGATGGCTTTTACTTTCCGTTTTTTAGCAGGGGAGCAAAGAGGTCACAGGCCTTGTTGAAGGTGGTAATGAAGTAGTCGAGGGCTATGTTAACATCCGTCACATTGTAAATAGGCATTCAGTCTTGCAGGGATAGATGCTGTTTGAGATGGATTAGTTTCCCACGTGGAAGAACTCTGCTGGTAATGATTATAGGGAGTGGTTTTGGAAATTTATTAGGCCATTCACATATAACTGGGGAGTGGTCACTGAGAGAGTCCGGGAGAACAGAGGGACAGGTGATCCTGGAAGGGTGATTGGTGAGAACCCAGTCCAGCAGGGTGCTGGTGCCTGTTTTGTAATTAATCCTAGTAGGTGAAGTAACCAATTGTGAGAGGTTGGCAGCTGCAATGGCATCCTTATGAGTGTAGACATCAGATGCGAGCCAGTTAATATTGGAATCACCAGTAGGATGTGTTCAGAGCCAGGAGGTTGTGAGCTGATGAAGTTAAGAACTTCTTTGATACCAAGATCTTGTTCCTGAGGTGGAATATAAACAGAGAAGATAGTGAGGACTTTTTGATTGGGGCCAAGAAGGATTTTTATGGGTAGGAGCTGGACAGAGGAGACAGGCACAGGAGTTGAAACAGGGTGTCCCAAGAGAGTATCCTTAATGTAGATGGTGCAGTCACAGCCCCTTTTGGAGACACAGTCCAGTCTGAAAATATTGGAGCCCTGCAGGGTGATTGCCAGGTCTGAGACTTTATGTGTCAGCCATGTTTCGACAATTGCAAGGATGTCCGGATTATGTTGGCTGGCGAAGGCTTGTAGTGCATCAAGCTTTGGCAATAGGCTGCAGATTTTAAGGGCTGCGATGGTACGAGTCCCTTCGTGTTTAATATTTTACTTCCGTAAACAAATTATTAGCAAAAAACGGGTCAGAAACAGATGGTAGCTTAAACAGAGAGTAAATGGGGGAGGGGTTGTTTACAGATAAAGACTACTAGGGAAAGGCTAACAGTGAGGAAACTGGACTATTTCTTTCTGGTGCAAGAACACATTAAATACAAAACATTACAAATGCAAAGAAAAATGTTTTTTCTTTTTTTCTCATACAAATAAAATGAAGAGGACATTGTATAATCACAATAAACCACTCTAGGGTGTGGGTGATGCTGGGATTTACCCACACCAGTCATGGTTTGGTCACTCAGCCTGCATCACTCACACCTTGTCGTGGTTTATTGCTTAATGGACTGGGAGTCAGAAACACAATGGGACACAGGTGAGTGTGTTTTGCAAACTAATTGAATAAGTTGTAGGTTTCAGTGAGAAAGAGAAACTGTTGCAGGTAGCACTGAGAAAGAGAAACTGCTTTGTGAAGGAGTTTCATTTAGAATTCAGGTAGTTTTGAAGCTGAGATCAGCACAGTTATGGGCTGGGAGTGTTAGAAACACAATAGGACACAGGTGAGAGTGTTTTGCAAAGCTAATTGAGCAAGTTGCAGCTTCAGTGAGAAAGAGAAACTGTTTTCTGAAGCAGTTTAATCTAGAATGCAAGCTGCAGTGAAGATATCCTCACTGGTGACATCAGCAGAGTATGGATAAACGACATTTATCCTCACTCTGCTGATGTCATCAGGATTTATCCTCACTACAGTTGAAATAACACAGGATATTCTACTGAGAAAGCTCTCACCCCCATTGTATAAATTTGGGATATACAGGGGGTGCCTGTTGGATAACAAAGTTATTTGTACAGTTGCCTGTGACCTTGAGTAACCTCATGAGTGGCGAAGCCACGAGTGAGGGTTACGAGTGGTCACTGGCAACTGAACAAATAACTTTGTTATCCCACAGGCACCCCCTGCATATTTGATTTATGCAACAGGATTTTTGGGGGTTCTGGTTTGTCATATTTTATTTTTTTAGTTAAGTTCCTTTTAAGGTTTTTTTCTCTGTGCCTGGTTGCTGTGTTTGGTTTGCAGGATTGCTGTGCTGAGAAAGAGGAAAATTTGCTTTTTTTTCTTAAGAGTGTTTTCATTTAAAATGTGGTTCCAGTTTTGGGGGGGTTGGTTAGGGTGTGCATTTTGTGAGTGTTTGGGACTGTGATAGCTTGGCTTTTAAGAGCACTGTGAGGAGGTGAAAGTGAAACTGGGAGACAGTGCTGGTAAAGAAGGCAGCTCAGGTGGTGGTAGTTAGTGATGTAGTTACTGTGTGGATAAATGGGTGATGATGTAGTTACTATGTGGATAAATAAATTTATCCACATAGTAGCACAGATAAATGGATTTATCAGTGCAGATTTATTCAGACACCTGTTGCATAAATATATAGCTATGTATATAAGATAGGATATAAGTTCAAGTAGAACCTTAAAATATGTTCACTTCCTCTACCACACCCAGCCTAGGGGTCAGTTTTGGGGTTCCTACCATCCAGTGGGTGTCAGAGGGCAACGCCCCCCTTCCAGGCAACAAAGTAAAGGAAAAGGAGTATTACCAACTCCAGCCCACATTCCAGGTGCACACTCCCAGGCCCCTAGAGGTGGTGGAGAAGGGGTAGCAGCCTCCACTGCTACAGCTTAATTCCCCAGTCCTCCAACAGCCACCTTTACCTCCAGGAGTGACTGCAGGGGGGGGCATCTCCCTACACTTACCCCATTGGAGGGCAATCATCTCAGACATTTGAGTTCTAGAAATTATAGATAAAGCCATGCCCTGGAACTCGTAGACAATCCTCCAGACCATCCACCTATTCTGAGAAATTACTCAGCAGAACATCTTGCTCTGTTACTGGAGGAAGTTCAATCCCTCCTCCAAAACCGAGCCATCCAACCGGCTCCTCTAGAACAACGGAACACCGGCTTTTATTCCACGTACTTCCTAGTCCCCAAGAGGACAGGTGAACTGTGCCTCATTCTAGATCTCAGGGGTCTTAGCTGCTTCATAGAGTACAAAAAGTTCAGGATCGTCACCCTCCAAGGGCTCCTTCCACTTGACTACTAGTGCAACATGGAGACTGGCTGTGTTCCTTAGATATGAAGGATGCCTACCTCCACATCCAAAATCAGGAAATCTCACTGAAAATATCTGAGGTGCCTCCTTCAAGGGAAGCATTAGCAATTCAGGGTATTGCTTTTTCGCTTATCCTTGGTACAGCATGTTTTTACCAAATGATTTGCCGTAGTGGCAGTGGCTGTTCTCAGGGTAGGCTGTATGTGTTTCCCTACCTGGATGACTGGCTCCTAAAAGCTAACTCCAGGGATCAGCTTTTATATGAGATTGTATACACTCAGTCTGTCTGGTCTAACTTTAACCAGGTAGCTGTAACAAATGTTGTGAGGGTCATCTGGGAGTTAAAACCAACCTACTGTAGTTTGGATCTGGGACCAATGCGCCTCCTTGTGGGGTATGTTGATGCCATTGGCCTGGTCCTAGACAAGATAGTCCAATGTTCTCTGGAGTCGGGGGTCTTTCCAGGGCCCCTGAAGGAGGCGGTTGTAAGGCCCCTCCTAAAAAAAACTCACTAGACGCAGACTGTCTGGTAAACTACAGACCTGTCTCTAATCTTCCCTTTGTGGGGAATATTATAGAGAAGGTGGTGGCCATTCAACTGCAGACCTATTTAACAGCCCATGACATCTACAGGCCTCTCCAGCTGGGATTTAGGAAAAGGAGTAGAACTGAGACTACCATGGTTTAGGTGCTAAATGATCTCCTGGTGGTGTGGCATCGGGAGAGACTTTCCATCCTCGATCTCTGAGCAGCATTTGACATCATGCACCATTGGGTGCTGATGGAGCACCTGCGAGTATGCTGTGGACTGATGGGTATAGTGCACAACTGGTTTAGATCTTACCTCAGCGACAGGTCGCAACGTGTGATGTCTAGGGTTTATTTCTCATCTCCCATGTCCCTGCCATGTGGGGTCCTGCAGGGCTCCGTTTTGTCCCTCATGTTGTTTGCGGTGTACATTCTACTGCTAGGGGACATTATGGTGGTATGGGCTGAGTTTTCACTGTTACTATATGCAAATGTATTTATTTATTGAATTTTGATGACCGGGTAGGCTCACTGGGCCCCGAAGGTCCCTTTTTCAGGGGCAACCCAAATGATACTCTGCTGTACAAGTCCTTTGCACCCAAGCAGCAGGAGACGGTCTCAGTATTGAACACCTACCTGGACGAGATCCAAGACTGGATGAGGGTGAACTGGTTGAGGTTGAACCTGGATAAGACTGAGGCACTGGTGCTGGACTCTGGGGTTATTGCTAGGGTGCAGGAGTGCACACACTCCAGGGGGCACAAGGCCCATAGTTACTTTCTTTGCCATGATGCAGGTTAGGCACTTTATCCAACTGGTGAGTTGCAGCCATCCAATTTGTGCATAGAGGTCGCATATATGTGTGAGGTGGTGGGATCCAGTGAGAATTCGGCAGGCCTTATTGAGGGAGGTGGATATGCGTCTAAGAGTGGTAGTGTGGGCAGAGCCACAGATGATAAGCCCATAGTCAATAATGGAGACAACAGAGCTCTGAATGGCGACAGTCAGGGCTTTTGGAGTAAGATGTTGCCTATGCCAGAAGAGAAGGTCAAGAAGAGTATTTGCTGCTTTGGCTACAGAGTCAATGTGGGCACTGTAAGTTAGATGAGGGTCTAGAGTGATCCCAATGTACTTAAAGGCTTAAACCTGTTCCAGGGTGACTCCATGACTGGTTTTGATGGCTAGGGGGTGCAGCTTATGCTTCTTATGTGAGCTGCTGAACATCATAGACTTTGTTTTCTTACTACTGAGGACCAGATAATGATTTGAGAACCAATTTTCAACAGATGTGAAGCCGAGCTGAAGGTTGTCTTGTAGAGGCTTAGGATCCTTTTGGAGGCAAGAATTACAGCAACATCTGCATAGAGGATGATTGTTTCAGAGCAAGAATTTGGAAGGGAGTTCAGGAACCAGCTGACTAGTAGAGGGCTCAGAATGGATCCCTTGGGGACACCTGAGCGAACACATCTGGTATCAGAGAGGACATTTGTAATTTTTACTCTTTGAAACCGGTTCTCCAAATAGCTTTTGAACCAGGCAGTGGAGTCTGGAGAGAGCCCAGCTTTCAAAAGTTGCACAAGTAGTAGGCGGTGGATGGACAGTGTTGAACGCCTTAGATTGATAAAGATGGACCTAATTAACTGACCATTATACAGTGAGCTGTGAAGAATGCCAGAGAATTCCAGTAGGGCAGATGAGGGACCGTGTCCTTTCCTGAAGCCATGTTGCGAGCACAGGATATTGTATTTGTCCAGGAAATCTGTGAGCTGATCTGTTACAATACGTTCAAGGGCCTTGGAGAGGGGTGGCAATATAGAGATCGGACAGTAGTTTCCATGAGTGGCCCTGTCACCACTTTTATGGATAGGGGTAATAGTGGCATATTTCCATTTGTCAGAGAACTGGCTGAGCCTGAGTGAGAGATTGAAAATATACGTCAGTGGCTGTAACACTTCATCAAGGGTGAGGGACAGCAGTTTAAGGTCAAGTGTATCACTGCTGGATCTGGATTTGGTGATGGGTGAAGGCAGTGTTGAAGGTATTTGCTATGATTTTAGGGTCAAGCGTAGTAGACCCATTTATGTTGAGCAAGGTAGGGGAAGTTTTTGGCTGCTTCCCAGTGACCTCTTTAATATTGTTCCAAAATGCCCTCCCATTACCGCAGGTATCCATGAGAGCGTTCTTGAAGTAGGTAGATTTATTTTGCCGAATAGATTTGGTACAGTCATTCCGTACACGTTTATAGTTTTGGATGTTACTTTCTTTACCAGTGGTTCTGGCCAGATGCCAGAGGCAATCTCTAGGATTTTAGTTGATGTCAGAGATCAGCTGAGCGCCAGGGATTGCAAAGGGCTTTGACTTTGCACTTTTTAAAAGGAGTATAGGAGTCACAGGCTGCATTGAAAGTGTTGATGAAGTAATCCAGCGCAGTATTTACATCTGTTGCTTTGTAGATAGGAGACCAGTCTTGGAGGTTGAGGCATGTTTTGAGGTTTGACAACTGCCCACGTGGTAGGACTCTGCTAGTGATGATATTAGGAGGGGACTTGCAGAATTTTTTTGACCATTCACAGATGACAGGGGAATGGTCACTAAGCGAGTCAAGGAGGACTGAGGTATTTGTGATACGAGTTGGGTGGCTGGTAAGAATCCAATCCAGGAAGGTGCTGGTGCCGGATTTGTAGTTTCTCCTGGTCAGAGAGATGACCATCTGGGTGAGACTGGCCGATGAGACGGCATCCTTATGGACCCCCGTATCAGACACGAGACAGTTTATATTAAAGTCTCCAAGCAGAATCATTTCAGAGTCAGGAGGTTGGGACCTGGTGAATTCCAAGACAGTGTTATTTTGGGGAGATATACACTGAGGCAACTGTGAGGGATTTGTTATGGGCACCTAATAAGATTCTGATGGGGAGAATCTGCGCAGCAGTGGCTGGGAGGTGGGTATTGATGGGGTGTCCCAGTAGCGAATCTTTAAGGTAAATTGCACATCCACCACCTCTTTTGGACTTCCAGTCCAGCCTGAAAACAATGTATAGTGTAAAGGGAACTAGGACACCCAAAGCACCCAGCTAGGAGGAAGCATATGATTGAAAAATGTATTCATGAGACAGTGCATTATAATCATGTCTGAAATTTGGAAGAATACCATGATTTTGGAATAAGTTTTTTTATGGAATTAAGGATAGGTTTATTTTTGGGGCTTATACTGAATTCTAGAGGATTACCAAGCCATGAAAAAGAAAATATTTGAGAGATTACCCTAAGTGGCAACTCTTGATAAAGCCTATAATTAGGTGAAACGTTGGGTATATTGCCATGTTTTAAAATTATCAATAAAAGAAAGAAATTCTGAAAATGGATTCATCTTGTCTGAATCAATATTTCTTTAGCGCCTCACCATTTTTCTTGCTCTGACACAGAGAAATCAACTTAATATATGAAAACAATGTAGCCTGGAAGAGCAATAGCCAGGTCGGGGATTTTGGGTGTAAGCCAGGTTTCTACAACTCCCAGGATATCTGGGCTGTGCTGATTTGAACCCAGCAAAGGTTCAGCACCCTGGCTATTACTGTCAGTGTACTAAAATTATTACTGACACCTTGTCAACACCTCCAATACACTGGGGTGGTGTTAGACACCTCTCTCAGAATGGCCTTTCTACCAGAGGTACCCGAGGACCAGGCCAACCACCTCATTGATCAAGCCTACTCGATTTACGCCAGATGTCATGTCACAGCCATCTAATTTCTAGGCCTTCTGGGTTACATGGCGGCATCCGTTGTCACAGTCCCCTTAGCCCAGGGTTTCTCAAATGGTGAGGCCAGCCTTCCAGATGATGCCCCAACCTGTTCCAGGGGAGGCTCAAGCAAACCTTAAAATGGCTATACTGTATTTAAATGTCAAGTTTTGGATGCTTTGTGTAAAAGGATGCAGCAAACTGAAAGTGAATAATGGCATGTGAATTTATGTATAAAATGGGTGACCAGGAAAGTCACACTCAACAAACACTTGTTTCCTGGTGTGACATGGAGGAAATACACGTCTTGGAAACTGTGCAAAACAAAATGCAAAATAATACGAATGAATAGGAAAAAGGTAGCAATTGACCCATTATACTGGCTGCAGGAAAGCAACAAATACAAAGGCTAAGTGAAGAGTTACTAGGAGCAAGAGCAGGACAAAACAAAATGGTCCCTGAGAAGGTGTTTAAGAACAAGGTAAAACTGACAAAGAAACAATCCAACTCATGGAGATATTGCAACGAGGGGTAAATAGGGTCCAAAACTCAGAAGTGTTGAGCGAGTAGGCTGACATGGGGAGGAGGGGTTATACAGAGGGAGAATAATAAGTTCAATAAAATGAGAATAAACTCAGTGACTCAAAGGAATTGAACTGTATTCATTGTATACTGTGCACAGTATGATAGTTGTTCTAACTATGGGATGACCCCAAATTATTTCTATGTTAGGGGAAGGTCAAGATATTTTCCAAGGCTTGGGGGAGGCTCATTATGACAAAGTGTGAGAACTACTGCTTTAGCCAGACTGCACATGCGAGTCCTCCAATGGACCCTCATGGTCCAATCCGCCAACTGATGGACAACTTGAACCAAACAGTCCTCGTCATTACACCTCTACACAAAACATTGTTATGGTGGATGGATCATGGCAACCTTCTCAAAAGCATGTTGATCCTCCCCCCTACATATCCTGACTATGGATGCTTCATGGATGGGCTGGAGTGCACACCTGGGCCCTTAAAGAGCAACTATCCCAGGATTTCTAAAAGTTGCCCACAAGAACAGTAAAGACACCTTACCTGACCCCTTGTTATATGCCTCCAGAATTTTAATGTTTCAATGTCCCAGTCTGGGAAGGAAAGGGATCGTATTTTGGCTCCATGGAGCTATGCCGATCCCTTCCACTTCCTTGTACCTGTTCTAACTCTTATCCGCCCCCATGCTATCACATTTGCTGATGTAACTATACGGACCTTGTTAGTTGAGTGGTGGCCTTGATTTGTCCAGGATGACCATTTGAAATACCAAAAAATGACTTTTAAAACCGACCGCATTCATTCTTATGTAGTGTGCCCCCGGGCTGTCTTTATGGTGACATCAGCAACGTGATAGTGCAGGGGAGGATCAGGGGAGGATCAGAGTTAGAGCAGGTATAAGGAAATGGAAGGGATTGGTGGCTGGAGATCAGGGCTCAATCAGGATAGTTATGTGTTCACAACTGTCCTGACAAAGGTGGCATGTTGCCTGGCATGGGCATCAAGTGCATATTGCTTGGTAAAGGTGTGCACTGTCCACCAAGCTGCAGCTCTACAAATTTTATCAATAGGCACTAAGCATATTTCTGCCAGGGAAGTGGCAGCCACTCTGGTGGAGTAGGCCCATACTTTGCCCTCCAGTTTAACTTGAGCCATAGCAGAGCAGTGGGGAAGGCAATTTACAATCCAGGCAGAAATCATTTTAATGTACAGCTCGTCCCTTCTGATTAGGGTTGAATGACACAAAGAGCTGTTTGACTATCTGAAGTCCTGTCCAGGTAAAATCTAAAGACCCTCTTATCATCCAGTGAGTGGAGAGTCCTTTCTTCCCCATTCTGGAAGTTGGCGAAGTAGGTAGGTAGACAGGATTATAGCCTGATTAAGATGGAACTCTAACACCATTTTAGGTAAAAACTTGGGGTGTGTACAGAGAACTACCTTATCTCTATAGAAAACAGTATACAGAGTATATGTGACCAAAGCATGGATTTCCAGTACATTGAGAGCAGAGGTGATAGCCACCAGAGGTGCTGTTTTCCAAGATAGAAACTTTAAGTCACAAGTCACAAGGCTTGAAGGCCATACGAGTGAGCATATCCAGCACAAGTTTGCTATCCCAGGGAGCCACCAGCTTCCTGATGGGAGGCCTTGTGTGCAGAATACACTTGTGGAACCTCTGAAACAGCAGTAGCTGTGCTAGATGGGGCTATAGGTACACGGTGTAGTGAATGGCCCTTTGCCACTTTTGTGTTTAGTAAAATCACGCTGTTATTTTTCTGAAAAATCTGGCTGGAGTGGCTTTATCTAGTAGAGTGACTGGTATGGCGCTACATCTGTCTGAAACCTGCTGACATAAATGAATCTAGCCACCTGTCTGTAGTGCACCTCGCTCCAATCGTGAGCGCAGGACATTTCCTTTTGGAACTGTTCAAACTACAACTCCCAGCAGCCCTTGCAGCTGCTTATTTACATGTGCTTTAAGCAATTTTAATTGTTAACTTTTGGGGCCCCTTAGGTCAAGTGAAAGGGAACTGTGGTGGATGTCTTGCAGGAGACTCACTTGAACGAGTCTGAGCATACTAAACTAAAAAGGTCCTGGGTGGGACAGGTTTACACAGCGTCTTATACAGCTCACCCTTACAAAAGCGGAGTTGCTTTTTAATATACAAGGACTTCCCCCTGAAGGTAACACAGGTGAGGATAGACCCGGAGGGTAGGTGTGTGTGCGTTAAAAGACCATATGGCTCCTCCCCGTGTACTATATTAAATGTCTATGCACCAAATTTGGAAAGAGAGAATGTGGTATTTCTCAAGGAGACAGTACTCTCCTGTGCCCCTGACCCTGGCATATTATACCTGATGGGGGGTACTTCAACAGGGTGATTAAACCTCAGTTAGACAGGTCGGGCAGCAGCACCTCAACATAGACCAATTGGTCAGTGCATCAGAAGATTATCCAGGAGTTGAATATGGGGAAATATGGAGACTGATACACCCTAAAACTAGAGACTACACCTTTGGTCTCACCCACACCAGGTCTACTCCCGAACAGACTTCTTGATTTCCTCAGAATGAGTCCATGAAGTTGAGCGGTGCAACATAGAGTCCATTACTATTTTAGACCATGCCCCAGTGAAACTGGAACTGCTGATCACCCCGAGGGTGAGATCTAGCAGCTGGTGGCTGAACATCTCTCGCCTTAATCAGGTACATTTTCAGCAAATGATTGATATACAGACCAGGAACTATGAGGCCACGAACCCCAGAGCACAACCATTGGGGTAACTTGGTGGGATGACTTTAAGACAGCCCTTACAGGCCACATCATAAGCTATGCCTCTAGATGGAAAAAAAGGGATTGAGGAAGCAACTAGAACTTGAAGAATGGTTGTTTGACCTTGAAGCAGAGCATAAAATTACATTAAATGCTAGAGTCATGGAGCAGTTGGAAAGCTGCCAAGCACAAATTAACCAACTCCTAGAGGCAAAGATAGAGGGAAGTCTGAGGTATTTGAAGCAAAGATTTTAAGAATTGGGACAGCAGGCCTTTTGGCCTGGCAGCTCTGCAGGGAGACGGCAAGCCGAACTGTTATATGTATCTGAAGACCTGGCTCAAGGTACTGTGATACAGACCCACTCACAATTTTACAGCATTTTATGAGGTTTTACAAGGAGCTGTACAAACAGGAGTCGATCCCCAACCTCCAGAATAGGTTGGATGAGTATTTCCAGAGGGTCATGGTGCAGAGACTCTCAGAGCTGCAACAGGAAGCCATTTAAGCCCTCACACTCTTTGAGATTCAGGGAGCAATAGCTAGGTTAAAAGTTAGTAAGGCTCCTGGCCCAGATGGAATAGGAGATACATTTTATAATAAATTTCAAGCCAAACTGGCCCAATGCTGCTTGATGTTTGTCAAGGGATTCAGGAGAGGGAAACAGACCCACCTCATGGCAGTATGCTCAAATCACAGTGCTCCCCAAACCAGGTAAGGATACATAGATACATAGACAGTGTCGGCAGATAAGGGCCTATGGCCCACCCAGTCTGCCCATTTGAACTTGTAAGTTCAGTTTGTTTTCCTAGAAGTCTGTTGCCCCTTACCCCTGACCTCCAGAATTCCTTTATGTCTATCCCATGCATTCTTAAATCCGTGATTGTTTCAGCCCCACCACTTCCTCTGGCAGGGTGTTCCACTTGTCCACCACCCGTTCTGTGAAGAAATTCTTTCTCATGTTTCCTCTGAATCGCCCTCCTCCAACTTCATCCCATGCCCTCTAGTCCTGGAACATCTTTTCGCTTAAAAATAGTGTTTTCCTGCACCCTGTTCCTCCCTGTAAGATACTTGTATGTCTCTATCATATCCCCCTCTCTCCCTCCTCTCCTCCAGGGAGTACATGTTCAGTTCCTTCAACCTGTCTTCATAGGACTTGTGATGCAATCCATGCACCATCTTTGTTGCCCTCCTCTGAACCTTCTCTACCCTGTCTATGTCTTACGTAGGTATGGTCTCCAGAACTGTACACTGTACTCCAGGTGGGGCCTCACTAGTGTCTTGTATAGCGGAATTATGACCTCCCTTTTCCTGCTGGTGATGCCCCTGCCTATACATCCCAGCATCCTATTTGCTTTACCTGCTGCCTTGTCACACTGTTTCCTACCTTTGAGGTCATCAGAGATGATAACCCCAAGATCCCTTTCCTGCTTGGTGCATGCTATATCCTCACCCCCAACTGATATATTGTGCCAGGGTTTTTGTGCCCCATATGCATTATCTTGCACTTCTTTGCATTGAATTTCAACTGCCAAACCCCTGACCATTCTTCAAGTTTCTGCAGGTCGCTTCATTCTGTCTACACCTCTGGTGTGTCTACTCTGTTACAGAGCTTGTGTCATCAGCGACAGTGAAATTCTGCCTTCTAGGTCCTACGCCATGTCACTGATGAAGATGTTGAATAGACCGGTCCCAGCACTGATCCCTGTGGTACCCCACTGGTCACTCTTCCTTCTGTGGAGTAGCAGCCATTTACCACCACCCTCTGTGTCCTGCCACCCAGCCAGTTACCTACCCACCACACTACTGTCCTGCCCACACCCATATTCCCAGTTTGTGTAATAGTCTTCTATGTGGCACAGTGTCAAAGGCCTTGCTGAAGTCCAGATAGGCCATGTCCACTGCCCTCCCCTGATCCACCTCCCTAGTCACCCAGTCAAAAATTCAACGAGGTTGGTCTGACATGACCTCCCCTGGTGAAAACCATGCTGCCTTGGGTCCTGTGGTCCATTGACAACCAGATGTTCACCAATCTCTCCTTCAGTAGTGCTTCCATGATCTTCCCACTACCGAGGTGAGGCTGACTGGTCTGCAGTTCCTGCTTCTTTCTTTGTTCCCACTTTTGTATAAGGGACTACATCTGCTGTCCTCCTGTCTTTGGGTACCTCCCTGTTTCCAGTGATCGGCTAAACAGGATAGCCAGAGGTTCAGCCACCACCTCTCTTAGTTCTTTAAGGACCCTGGGGTACCCCATCTGGCCCTATTGCTTTATCAACTCTTTATTACTTCCAGTTCCTTCAGGACCCTTTCTCGTAAAGGGACTTGTGTCCATTTCTGCACCATTCTCACCCTTTGTACCCCCTTCAGACCCATTGCCCACCTCTTCCTCAGTAAAGACTGAGCAGAAATACCTGTTCAATATGTCAGCTTTACTGTTGTCATCCTCCACGTGGCCCCATCCTCCCCTTCAGTCTCACTATCCCTCCCTTTGTCTTTTTTTTTCCTTATGTACCTGTAAAGGTTTTGTCCCTCTACCACTGATTTTGCAATGTGTTCTTCTGTCTGAGCTTTGGCTCCCTTACTGACCTCCTGCTTCCTTTGCTTCTCCTGGTACTTCTCCCTATCCCTTCTGCCTGTGTTTTTTGTATTGCCTGAATGCAATCTTTTGGCTTTCACTTTCTTTGCTACCTCTTTGGAAAACCATAATGGGCTCTTCTTCCTTTTCCTCTTGCTAACCTGCTTAATACATAATTCTGTTGTTCTTGTATTCCCATTTTAAATACTGCCCACTGTTCCTCAACCCCTGATTCCCTGTCCCATTCCCCTAATGCCTCTTCAAGTATCTCCCATTTTCCCAAAGTCTGCCCTCCTAAAATCCAGGATCGTGTTTTTGTGTGGTTTGGTTCTGCTCTTTCTGTGATTTCAAACCACAATGACTGGTGGTCACTGTTTCCAGGTGCTCCCCACTGTTACCCCATCACACTGTCCCTGTTTGTGAGCACAAGGTCCAGTATTGCCTTCTGCCGAGTTGGTTCCATGACCAGTTGCTTGAGGAAGGCACCCTGAAGGGAGTCCAGGATAAATCTGCTCCTAGTTGATGCTGCTGCTGGGATGCTCCAGTCCACGTCTGGAATATTGAAGTCTCCAACCAGTACTACCTCACCCTTGTCTGCCATCCTTTGGATGGCTAGCATCAGCACCCTATCTGTTTCTTCCTCCTGGGCTGGTGGTCTATAGACCACACCTGTGCGGATGGCTGTCCCATTTTCCTTTCCAGCTTAACCCACAGTATCTCTCCCCCATTTTGTTCCTCCTGGATCTCTGTGGCCCTTATGTCATTTTTCACATACAGTGCCACTCCTCCTCCCTTCCTGCCTGCTCTGTCTCTTCTGAATATGTTGTAGCCAGGTATGTCCATCTCCCAGTCGTGGTTATCATTACACCAGGTTTCAGTGATGGCCACAATGTCCAGGTCTGACTGCACCATGACAGCCTCCAGATCTTCCATCTTGTTGCTAAGGCTCCTGGCATTTGCACATGGCTTTCATGATTTGACCTCCTAGACTGTTTCACTGTTCTACTCCAGCCCCTTCCTTGGTTGTCATTTAGCCCTGGTTCTCCTTGCTGTCTGCCCTTCTGCTGAATTTTGCCCTTTTCTGCTTATCCACCTCTTGGGCACTAATCTCCATCTTTTGCACCTGCTTTGCAGAATAGCCACTCCTCTGGTTCACTCGTTCCTCTGCTAGCTGTGGGGGTGAGCAAGTAGGTACCCTCCTTGCTGGCCTGCCACCCCATTTGCTAGTTTAAATGCTTGTCAATGTAGCATTTAAACTTATCATTGAGTGCTTGACCCTCCAGGATGGATGCAGGCGTCAGGTGTAGACAAACCTCCATCCCTCCAGGTGGGTCCCCAGTCACCAATGAATCTAAACCCTTCCTCACAGCACCAGTTCTTCAACCATGAGTTAAAGTTCCTGGTGCATGCACTCCTGCTCTCCCTTGCCTCTCACAGGTAGTACTTCTGAGAAAGTGACAGAGTAGCTACGCTTGTGAGACCCCTCTCGTTTCCTAAACTCTTCCTGAACTTCCTTTGGCTCCCCATTTGCCAGGGTCATTAGTACCCAGGTGGATAATGACATCCAGCTCACCCTCCCGTCTTGCCTTCCCAGTGATCCGCAGGATCTTCCTTCCATCCCTCCATGCCGTGGCACCTGGTAGGCACCTCACCTCCCTGTCTTCCCCCTCCTGTGTTCCTAGCTGGATCCCTCTTATGATGGAGTCCCCCACCAGGATTCACTTCCTCCTCCTCTGGGGTCCACTGCTTTCCCCGCTGAGGTCACCTCCTTGGCTAACCTCCACATCCTTTCCTTCCACTTCTCTGGGATGGAATACTTTGTGACTCTTACCATCCTAACTCACTCCTGAACACCGATTTAAAGATTTTTATGTCTATACTGGCACTCTGACTGCAGAGATGTGTGACTTCCCTGGTTCACCTGGATCAAACATTTTTATTAATGGCAGACTGATACATGACTATATCACGCGTCTGCTTAACATACTGGTCAGGGCTCAACAGGGAAAGGAGTTAGCACTGGTAATCTTTATGGCTGCTGAAAAGACACTTGACTGGGTTAACTGGGAATTTTTGTACAGGATTTTGGAGGTGATGGTACTGGGGGGTACGTTCCTTCTGTGCATACGGGAACTTTATGCCTCCCCTCAAACTATGGTCAGGGTTGATGGGGTGATGGACAGATTTCTCCTTACCAGGGGTACCAGGCAGGGATGCCCACTGTCACCACTGCTCTGTATAGAGCCACTGGTGCAGGCAGTCCATGTGAACCCCAAGATTAAGGTTGTGAGAGGTCAGGATAGAGAACATAAAGTATCACTATATGCTGATGATTCCTTGTTCTTCCTGACTCGACCTCATGGACTCGGTGCTGCAGTTGCTCAATGAGTTGGATACATGTGGCAGGGTATCAGGCTATAAGATTAATTTCTCTAAATCAGAAGCACTCTGGCTAAACAGTATTGCCCCCAGCTATGGGAGAACTTTCTCTTTCAGTGGGTGGCAAATGGAGTCATGCAATATCTACGCATATGGATCTCAGCTTGACTCAGCTCTCTTTTTAATCTAAACTACGGAAAGCTGGAGGGGCAGGTAAGGGCAGACATCACAAGATGGAACCTCCTCCCCTTAGAGATGGCAGGGTGAGTGGCCATGATCAAAAGGAACATTCTGACAAGGTACCTCTTACTTTTCCAGGCCCTGCCTGTAAATGTTCCAGAGACCTTCCAGAAACAAATTACAAAAGTCCCTACAGTCTTTTAATATAATATGCATAAAAAAGATTAGGAAGAGCAAAAGGGGAGGAGACCGATTTGGTTTACAAAGGAGGTTGAAGGGGCAGTCAGGGAAAGGAGGAGAGTT
Organism: Neoceratodus forsteri; assembly: GCA_016271365.2. Lineage (NCBI taxonomy): Eukaryota > Metazoa > Chordata > Ceratodontiformes > Ceratodontidae > Neoceratodus > Neoceratodus forsteri. The sequence goes on from CM057453.1 coordinate 763,628,570, forward strand.
TTTAGAAAATTTAAGAGGACACTCAGCGAGGAAGATTAGAAAGAGTATAGGGAAAAGAGGAGTATGGTGGGGGGAAAAGATCAGATGAGTAAAAGCAGATACTGAGGAGAAAATAGCAAAAATGGCCAAAAGGGGGGATAAAACCTTTTTCAGATATGTGAGGGAGAGGAGAAGGGCAAGGCAGGGGATTACTAGGCCGAGGGTGGAGGGAGAGATAAAATTGGAAAGGGACTGTGAAAAAGCAGAGTTATTAAATAAGTACTTTAGCTCGGTGTTCACAGAGAAGGAGGAGGAGGACAGTAGGAGACCAGAGCTAAAGTCAAAGGGGAAGGAGGCCAAATGGGTGGATCTGAGCCCATTCACTGTGTATAGGGTTAGGACAGAGCTAGATAGATTGAGGGTGGACAGGGCAATGGGGCCATACGAGTTACACACCAGGGTGATCAGGGAATTGAAGGAGGAGTTGGCTGCACCCTTGATAAGGCTTGTTCCTGGATATGGTGAGAGTGCCAGAGGACTGGAAAAGGGCAGATGTAGTGCCTTTACACAAGGGAGGTAGTAAGGAGGTGAAGGGGACCTACCAACTGTCAGCCTCACGTTAGTGGTGGGGAAGGTAATGAAGGCATTAATCAAGGAGAGGGTGGTGGATTACTTGGAGGATAGTGGGCTGCAGGACAGCAGACACCGTGGATTCATGAAGGGGAAGTCTTGCTAGACAAACCTAGTTTAGTTCTTTGATTGGGTGACTCAGGTGACTGACCAAAGGGGGGTGGCGGACGTGGCCTATCTGGACTTCAGTAGGCCTTTGACACCGTCCCCCATAGGAGGCTGGTGAGCAAGATGGAAAGCCTGGGGTTGCATGGTAAAATAACAAGCTGGGTGGAGGCCTGGCTGTCAGGAAGAACACAGAGGGTGGTACTGAATGGGGTGCACTCTGGGACAGCGAGGGTGAAGAGTGGAGTGCCACAGGGGTCAGTTTTGGTTCCACTTCTCTTCAGCATCTACATCAGTGATATTGCTGAGTGTTTGAGGGGGAGGGTGTGCCTATTTGCTGATGATACAAAAATATGCAATAGGGTGGACATCCCAAAGTGGTTGGAGGACATGAGGGAGGACTTAAAGACGCTTGAAAAATGGTCTGGGACATGGCAGCTGAAATTTAATGGCAAGAATTGTACTGTGATGCACTTGAGGAGTAGAAACAGAAGAGCAGGGTACATCCTAGGTGGGGAGGAAATTAAAGTAACAGAACAGGAGAGGGATCTGGGGATCATAGTCTCCTTGAACCTTAAGATAGGAATCCAATGTAGCCAGGCATCAGGAAAGGCCAATGGAATGTTGGCATGCATAGGCAGGGGCATTACTAACAGAAAGGTAGTAATGCCCCTTTACAAAGCCATGGTTAGGCCACACCTGGAGTATGGGTTTCAGTTCCAGAGGCCTCATCTCTGTAAGGATGTAGATGCATTGGAGAGGGTTCGGAGAAGGGCAACCAAGATGGTGCAGGGTATGCAGGGAAAGTAAAATGAGCAGAGGTGTAAGGAGCTGGATCTGTACATGCTGGAGACAAGGAGGGAAAGGGGAGACATGATTGAAACCTTTAAATATGTAAAGGGACTCAATAAAGTGGGAGAAGAATTTTTACTTAAGAGGAAGGCGGGGGTTAAAACTAGAGGACACAGCCTCAGACTGCAAGGAAAAAGATACAGGGACAAAGTGAGAGGGCATTTCTTCACAGAGAGGGTGGTGGAGCCCTGGAACAGACTACCAGACGGAGTGGTGAGGGCTAAATCGGTGGAAGAATTCAAGAGGGCATGGTCCAAGCATATGGGGCTGAGTATCGAGGGGGAGGGCGGGCCATTGGGAGGGGGAGTTGTAAGGGGAAAGGGCAGACTAGATGGGCAGGTATGGTCCTTTTCTGCCATCAAGTTTAATTTGGGCTGATCATAGACATTGGATTATGAGAAGATTGCTAGCCCTCCCTGGAGAGTGTGGGGGGTTGGCACTGCTGGATATGCACCTTTATTATATAGCAGTGCAACGTTCTCCCATTTTGACATGGATTAAACAGGACCTAGACTTGGGATGACTGAACCTAGAGGCAGACACTGGATTCCCAGTGCCCCTGTTCACGCTGCCCCATCTCCAAATAACCCCAGCTCCTGCTGGCATCTGTTAGAAATCCCCTCACAATGCATATTCTTTGTATGATACTATGGGCTAGGGTGAGTTCTGGAGCACACAATGAAATTGGATCGCAAATGGCTATAATAGGGAATCCAGATTTCACCCCTCCAGCTACGGATGTAGGATTTAAGCGCTAGAATCCTAGCTCTTTAATAAGATTTAAGCAGTTCATATGTAACGGATCCTTCCTCTCTCTCATCCACATACAGTACGGCAGCAGTTTAACCTTCCACAACAGGATATTTGCTGTTTCCTGCAGGTACATTATTATATATATATATAGACACAGGGGAGGTTCACCCTAATTAATAGGGATCTTACAAGGCTTGAAGAGTTCTTATATTGAGCTGTTAATCTTGTGGGTCGACATGTAACATTGCCTTGGCCTATAAGATGTTACAAGGTTCTGACCACCCCGAGTTTCAGATGGTGAGGGAGGCATGGGAGTGAGAGGCACAGATCACAATAAATGAGGAAGAGTGGGAACATATGTGGAGAATTGGTTGGAGCACCACTTTTTCTCGTACGTGGTGAGAATTCAGGTGGAAGTGCCTCATTAGGTACTTCCACACCACTACAGTCACCAAGCACTTTTGGCCTGGAGTTTCTGTGCTGTGCTGTATGCACCATCATATCTTTTGGGGATTCCCAAGCTTGCAGTTGTTTTGGTCCAGAAACATGGAGCACTGGAGCGCATCTCAGGAGTGGGTATCCCCTACACTTTTGAACATATGGTCTTGAGGAAAAAAGTCCCTGGTATAGGGTGCTTGCCCCAACAAATGCTTTTTAGGACTTTCTGCCTGGCAGCTATGAAGGGGAGTATGTTGCATTGGCTTACAGGGATAATACCAACAACCAAAGAGTGGCGGGTATGGGTGTGGGAGCTCCAAACAATGGAGCGTATCACTGCAATGCCGCACTTCACTTAAGAAAAATTTGGGGACCTGTGGTGCATATGGGATGTTTATGATACAAGAGAGCAAGAGGTACCAGATACAGTAGGCCAGGCCCCTTGAGAGGAGTTCCAGGCCCTGGGGAAAATTCAGACTCTGGGGTCCCTACCAGTTTGCAGCCCCTTCCCTGTGTAGAGTATGCTGGATGGCCTGGGCCCCTCTTGGCTTCGGGCCCCAGGAATTATCCCCGGCTCCCCCACCCTCTCAAGGGCCCTGCAGTAGACCATAATGGCTAGGAAATGCCTTTTACCAGTTACTGTGCCTCTTGAGAGAGTGGACCCCACTGGAGTGGAGACGCATGCCAGTGGCTGGGAGTAGGGCATCTGTGGCTGGGAGTCATTGTACCAGAGGTAGGGGATGGGCCTTAACACAGTTCTCCTTGCTCTCCCATTTCAGTAATTTAAAACAGATCACAGCAATTCAATGCAACAGCAATGTTCATAAAATCTATGTCTCAATAAATATTAGGTTCAAAAAACTAGGCAGGATCTGTAAACGCCATGCTAAATAAATACGTTTTAAGTGCTGTTTTGAAGCTCTGAATGGTCTTCCACATTGTAGGGGCCACAAAAGCAAATGACCAGGCCCCAGGTGTTTTCAATCGAACTCTGGGAATCTCTAGCAATCCCTTGTCGGTGGAGCAGAGTGGGTGGAGGGGACAGTAGGGACAGAGGAGATCTTGCAAGTAGCATGGTTCCTGCTTGTGTAGGGCTTTATAGATCAGCAACCCGACCTTGAAGGTGATTCGCCACTGTACTGACAGCCAGGTCAGTCCGCAGAGCAGAGGCGTAATATGACTGGCCCTAGAGGTGCCAGTCAATAGCCTGGCTGCCACATTCTGCACTAGCTGCAGGCAGCAGATATCAACCCCCAATAGCCCTAGATAAAGGGCATTGCAGTAGTTAAGGAAAGAGGTTATGAAGGCGTGAACCAATGTCGGAAGATCATCAGGAGGAATCAAGTGCTTTACTTGGGCGATATTCCTCATATGGTAAAATAAGGACTTGACTATGGCTGACACCTGTGATTTAAGGGTCAAGCCATGTAGTGTAACATTTTACTAAAGTATAATTTTACTTTAGTGTAACCTTTCACAATATTTAACCAAATGTTTTGTGATACACTTTACATTTCACAACATTTAACATCAGATGTCCTACAATAAACCTTTATCAGGATGGTGTGCCCTTATTAAGATGGTATACACCTGTTAAGGAAGGTGTGCAATAAAGAACCTTCTTTAAGTGTAGTAATCACTTATGAGGTTGTGCGAGAAATGTAGTAATACCTGTAATACTTATGTTTTCAGTGGACAGATACACCGCACCCTAAGAGTAATAAGTTATTTTATATTATGATTGGCTTATGAAGGGGTGTGGGTGCTTGTTTAAGATAACAAATCTTTATATAAACACTGTATGTAACTTGAATAAGCAGCTCCAATACAGATGACAAGAATGAACATGCATGTGAAGCTGAATAACCGCAATAAACTCTTAGAAGAAATCTGAAGGCTCGAGTGAATTTCTTTTGCAAACACGATCCCACCTTACAAGCTGTTATCAAAAATAATGCCCAGGTTCCTTATCTGATCTGAGGTAGTCAATTGAACTCCCCTGTGCCAGAGCCCAGAGGGCTGTCCAGCCGACAAACCCACCTCTCGTCGATCTGGTTCCACAACCAGCACCTCAGTTTTATCTGGGTTTAACAGCAGCCAACTGGCACAAATCCAGTCCTGGATTTCAGAGAGGCAGCTATTAAAGACCGAGAGGATCCCATCCTGTTCAGGTACAAAGGACATGTACAACTGAGTATCTTCTGCATAACAATGAAAAACTCAAGACGTACCACCTAATAATGTCTCTTAATGGCAGCATATACACTGCAAACAACATGGGTGACAAAATGGAGCCCTGTGGTACACCGCAGGATAGGGAGAGAGGGGCTGAGGAATAAATCCCAGACATCACTCTTTGAGTCCTATCCTCAAGGAATGATAGAAACCATCCAAACACTGTACCAGACAGTTCACAGATAAACCGCAGGTGCTCCAATAGCAAACCATGGTCCACAGTGTCAAATGCTGCAGAGAGATCAAGGAGGAACAGATGGAACAAGTCCTCCAATCTCTTGCTATTAGGAGATCATTTAGCACCCGATCAAGGGCCGTCTCGGTACTATGCCTCTTCCCAAATCCAGACTGGAGAGAATCATAGACATCGTGGGTGGATAAATGCTCATCCAGTTGCAGCACAACCACCTTCTCAATAACCTTACCCACAAAGGGCAGGTTAGAGACAGGTCTGTAGCTGGCCAGGCAGTCTGGGTCAAGGGAGAACTTTTTAAGGAGGGGTCAAACAATCGCTTCCTTTAAGGGGTTCAGAAAGACCCCCTCTCCAATGACCTCCAGGCTATCTCTGCCAGGACTGGACCAATTTCATCAACACACCCTACAAGAAGGCACATTGGGCCCGGGTCCAAACTACAGCTGGTTGGCTGCAGAGTCTGGATGTTCCTCACGATGTCAGCGATATCCATCTGGCTGAAGTCAGAGCAAGCAAACAGGGTACCCACAACCTCCTGCCAACCTCCGCAAAATGCAATAGAGGGGGCTGAACAGATCCTGGACCTGATGGTGGCAACCTTATCTGTGAAGAACCAAGCAAAATCATCACACCTCTCTTGTGAAAAGGCTCCACCAGGCCAAAGACGGATTCGTTTAATTAGTATTTCGGAAGGACCTTTGAGGGTGAGCTCTTTTACAAAGGTTCCACGTCAGAGTGGACAATAAGACAATACACATATTTAGTGGTTACAGAGGCCTGATCATTAGGCATTAAAGAGTGATTACATGACAATTAGACAAATAGGAGAAAAAAACTGAGCAATTGTAATTGAATACTAAGCTATTTCTAATCAGTTGCCCTAGGTAGCATACCACTGGAAACCTCTAAATCCATTGATAGACTATGGCAGAGTAACTGCATAGGGTTTAACACTATCCCAGATGGCAAGAGGCTGGGTGACAGTGAAACAAGGGGGACTGGGTTTGAAACCAACAGCAGAGCAGAAGTGGAGGAATAGGAAATGGGCGGGTGGGCTGTGGGGAGGCAGCTCCAGAGGGCTTTGTTGAGTCTGGGTCTGGTGTGTGTGTGTGTGGGGGGTTGGGAGGGCAGTACCAAGTGCATTTAAAGAGGACTGATAGCTTACTTAAGATTGGATTGCACAATCTATTGACAGTCTGGAAGAGCTGAACTGGTCAGGTCTGTGCAGCAGCAATCTCCCTGAACAGGAACACTGCACCAGATAAGGTTCAAGATTTTAGGCACTGTTTTAATAGATAGTGGCACTAACAAGAGGCATAGAAACAAGATAGAAAAGCATATACCACATGGTCTAGGCAGCGGATTGTGCTGTGTACTTGTCATCGTGTATTATATGGTTGTATGAATCAATGTTTATAAATAAAGCCAAGTCTAAAAAAAAGAAACACATGAACATATTTTCTAGTTTGCCCATTTATTGTTAAATTTTGGACTACAGTAGCTCAAGATCTTTGAGAACATCTCTTTTATCAGGCCACACCTTTGGAACATATAGCCATCGGGCAGCAGGACCACACAAAAATATTTGCAAGCAGTGCCACCATGGGCTGCCTACAACAATGTCAGGTGTCAGCGTGCCTTTAAGAGTGGGTGGCCCCATCTCTCCTCAGTTCTTTTACCACCATCGCTCCTACTCATCGGACCCCCATATGGAAATGCCATTGGTTACCACACCACTTTTCTTTCTTTTAAGCTGCAGTAATCACTTTTTAAGTGATTAGTTGATGACCTGTTTGTTGGCGAAGGAGCCATTGAAGTTATTTCGTTATTGTGAGTACAGAGATAAAATATACACTGGCAACGTCTGTGTTTGTTGCTTAGGCCCTGACCACAACATCACTGCCTTCCAAATTAGTAAGCCTTTAACTCAGCAACAAGGCGATGCCACAAAAGTGCCTTATAAAAGTTTCTCCTAAAGAAACAACTTGCCAACATGGAGAAGCAGCTAATAGAATATGCTGCTTTGAATCAATCTCAGGAGACATCAACGTTTTCGTCCTCCTCGACCACTTCAAAGTCATCTGAATCCAAAGATAAGTTCAGCCACAAGCATAAGCACAGGGACATGAACAGATTGCCCCCACTCCATTCCAGATCTCCTCACAGGCCTGTTACAGGTGTGGTGCCTATGCTGCTGTCAACCGCTCCAGCAGGGATGCTTTTGGCCCCCCACCTGTCAACCTCCCAAAATGTTTGGGGTTAGTTGTAGTCACCACTGTCTCAATGACCCCCAGTGTGTCATCGGTGTCAATGGTTTCACTTCCACCATCGACCTCTGTTGTCGTGCCCACGCTCAAGTGGCTCTCGTCACATTTTCTGAGATGATTCACCGACTACTTCCTGGCCTACCTAGCATAGTTCTACAGTCAATAGAGATCACGACACCTCTCCCCTCTATGTCACCAGGACCCTCTGTGCCACAGCAACCTCCTTCACAGCAGCCACCGCCATCTCCGGTCTGCTCCCTCCTGCCTGTCGACACACTTGATGATGCCTATGAATATAATCCAGACATCATCATGCAGGAGGAGGATCTTGAAAAGCCGCTGAGATACCCTATAAACAGGGTACCAGCTCTGCCATCTCAGCCTGTAGTGAGGACTCTGTTATTGACACTCCCAAGCCACCTTCAGAAAACCCATTTTTTCTTTCCATGATGCAGCAACTTCAGGCTGCTATGGGGTTTACCCTAGAGGAACAGGACACCACCAAAAAGAATTTACTAGATTTTCTGGAGCTCCCAGAATATTCCACTACAATTGTGCCTCCTCATTTGCCAGATTTAGAGGATGCCACTTATGCTGCTTGGCACAGGCCCAGTAACATCCCTGTAGTCCCTAGAAAGGCAGATAAATTGTATCTTGCCCCATCCGACAAACCATTTTATGCCATACAGCCTGAGGCGGACCATAAATTATTACTGCAGCCCATGACAGGTCCGGGGCACCCACACACCTTAGCTCCCTCCCTTCTGACAAGGAGTCTCAGAAGCTGGATGTCCTAGTCAAACATACATATGCATCAGCATCTTTGGGTCTATGTATTGCAAACTACCAGGCCCATATGATTATATATCAAAACTCCTTCTGGTGTAAAAGACTACTGCCCAGGCTCTGCCTGCCAGTGCAGAAAGGCAAGAATTACTTAAACTTCTCTCTACAGGTACTGATGGGGGAAAACATCTCCTTCAGGCAGCTTATGATATTTCAGATGCCTCTGCCAGAGCAACTGCCTTGGGGAGCTGCCTTAGAAGATACTTATGGCTGAGTGTCAGGTTTTACCTCTGGTCCACCTGGGTACAAATGACATTGAGGGAAATAGCGAACTAGAGATACAGGCAAGATTCAGGGAGCTTGCCAGGGTCTGTCATGACACAGGATGCACAGTTTCCTTCTCGGAAATCCTGCCGGTGACAAGGGTTAGTGGGGAACACAAAAGAAAGATTAGGGAGATAAACCAGTGGCTCAGGGAGTGGTGTGAGGCCAGAGGGTATGGGTTGATGGGGGATTGGGGGGAGACCTGGGAGGATAAGGAGCTGTATGCTAGAGATAGACTCCATCTCAATTTAAAGGGAATCCTTAAGTTGAAAATAGAGGGTTCATTGGTGAAAAGTGGGGTTTAAACTTGTGAAGGGGAGGGATGGGGAAAAGGCTGTCAAGGGGTGCCGATAAAGGAGGACTCTGTCTCCACCCCCCTGGGGAGCTGGAGGATTGCGGGAAAAGGCCGACTGGTAAAGTGCAGACCAGGGGAAAACAGAATCCCCATGGGAACACGAGCAGGGGAAATGGAAGTAAAGGGAAATGGTGGAAGGTAGTCCTGCTAAATGCCAGGAGCTTGGGCAATAAAATGCCTGAGCTCCAGGCAATGCTAACTGAGGGAACAGTGGATGTGGCAGCGGTCACTGAGACCTGTGCCACTGCAGGACACGACTGGGACCTGAACCTGGAGGATTACACTATGTTCAGGAAGGACAGGGGGGGGAGAGAAGGGGAGGAGGGGTAGCAATGATAGTCAAAAACTGCATTGGCATAGGGGGAGTAGAAGAGGCGGAGGGAACCATGGAGGTGATTTGGGTCACCTTGATAACAGGGGGGGGCAAGAGAGTAAAAATAGGAGTGGTGTATAGACCCCCTGCCCTGGCGGAGGATCTGGAGGACAGTCTGGTGGCAGATGTTGGGAGACACTGCAGACTGGGCAGAGGAATGGCGGTGGTGGTGCTGGGGGACTTAAACATGCCAGGAACAGACTGGGAGACTATGACATCCTCTCAGACCAGGGAACAGAGGTTGTTGGATGTCTTTCAAGATGCGTTCCTAACTCAGCAGGTAGGAGAACTGACCAGGGAGGCACGGGTACTGGATGTGGTCCTGGCAGACAGTGACCAGATTGGGGGCCTGGAGGTAAAGGGACCTGTTGGCGGGGAGTGACCATGCCACGGTCTGGTTCTGCCTGGACCTAGGAGGGCAAGAAGGCTGCACAAAGACGGAAGTAACTGACTTCAGGGGGACGGATTTTAAGGAAGTGGGAAGGATCCTTAAAGAGCATTTGGATGTGATTGGGTCAGACATGGACGCTGACAGTAGGTGGGAAATCATCAGAAGAGGGGTGCAGGATGCTACCAGCACCTGTGCAAGAGTAAGAAAAATGCGTGCAGCCTGAAAACCCTGCTGGTGGACCAGGGAGGTCCAGGAGGTGGTGCTGGGAAGAGGCAGCCTAGGAATCCAAGTGCTCAAGGGTGAAAGGGATCGAGGGAGTATGAGCTGATGGCTAGAAGGGCCACTAGGGTGGTGAGGGCGGCTAAGGCAAGGAAGAAGCAGAACCTGGCCAGTGAAATTAGGAGAGGGAACAAGGGGTTCTTTAGATACATTGGGGAAAAACAAAGGGTGAAGGGGCAGATTAGCAGGATTAAATCAGGGGAGAGATGGGCACAAGACCCGGGCTGAGGTACTAAATGAGTACTTCACCTCAGTTTTCACCAAGGAAAATGGGGGTGCTGCATCATGCATGGGAGAAGACAGAGGTACTGAGGAGGGGGGGACCCTTACCGATCGGTGGGTCTGGGGAGAGGGGGAGGCATCACTGGCAGGAGGGAGGAGGGCTAAGCAGGGAGAAGAGGTACTGGAAGTGGAAATCACAGCAGAGAGAGTGAGGGAAGCCCTCAGCTCCCTTAAGACGGAGAAAACACCGGGGCCAGATAAATTGCATCCCAGAGTGCTGAGGAACTTGCAGATGTCCTGGCGAAACCCCTGGTGGAGCTTTTCACCATCTCTCTGAGGACAGGGTGGGTGCCCCAGGACTGGAAGGTGGCTCATATAGTGCCTATCCACAAGGGGGATCAAGGGAGGTGGCAGGGAACTACAGGCCTGTCAGCCTGACATCGGTGGTAGGCAAGGTGATGGAGGACATTGTCAAGGAGAGGCTAGGGGGGACCTGGAAAAGTCAGGGTGCCTGGATGATAGACAGCATGGATTCGTGCCGGGGAAATCATATCAGACAAACCTTGTGGAGTTCTATGACTGGGTGACGAGTGCCTTGGACCTGGGTAGACCAGTGGACGTCCTCTTTCTAGACTTCAGCAAGGCATTTGACTCTGTTCCTCATGTGGGCCTGTTGGATAAGCTGGGAGAAATGGGGATGGGGAACCAGATGATGAGATGGATAGGCAATTGGCTCCAGGACTGGACCCAGAGAGTCGTAGTTGGCGGGATAGTCTCATCCCCAATTAGGGTCATTAGTGGGGTCCCACAGGGATCAGTCCTTGGGCCCCTCCTGATCAATGCCTATGTCTCTGACATAAGGACAGGAATCAGGAGTGAGATGAGTCTCTTTGCGGATGACTCAAAACTGGGGGCGGTGGTGGATGGGGAGGAGGGGAGGGTGGCCCTACAGGGGACCTGGAGGCTCTGGAAAGATGGTCTAGAAAGTGGAAGCTGAGGTTCAATGCAGGGAAATGCAAGGTACTCCACTGGGGGCCAGAAACCCAGGCCAAGTGTACACCCTGGGGGGGAAATACTACAAGTCTCGATGGCTGAGAGGGACCTGGGGGTGGTGGTGGATGTCAAGATGAACAACTCTGAGACTCATAGGAGGGCAGCAGCCAAGGCCAACAGGATGCTGGGATGCATCGCTAGGGGGATCACCTCCAGAAGGAGGGAAGTGATACTCCCTCTGTATAACTGCTTGGTGAGGCGCACCTTGAGTACTGCGTGCAGTTTTGGAGGCCACACTTAAAGAGGGCCATTAAACTCCTGGAGAGGGTCCAGAGGAGGGCAACAAAATGATTTGGGGCTTGGGGGACAGGCCCTATGAGGAGAGGCTCGAAGAGCTAAATATGTACACATTGGAAGAGAAGGACCGGGGGACATGATAGAGGTCTTCAGGTACATGAAGAGGGTAAACAGGGGAGGAACAGTCAGGGTGCTTCGAAGGTAGGAGGAGGGGGCCACTAGAGGGCATGGATGGAAGCTGGAGGGGGGGGAAGATTCAGGGGATAAAGGAAGAGGTGCTAATTCATTGAGAGGGTGGTGGAGCCATGGAATGCACTGTCTAGGGGGCTGGTGGAGGCAGAGACGGTGGAGGAGTTCAAGAGGGGGTGGGACAGATACAGGGGAAGGGTTCTGGAAGCAAAATCCAATGCAGCAATAATATCCGGAACTGGGAAGGAAGAAGCCAGAGAAGGTGAGGGGGGCAGTAAGGTCAGCACCCAGGGTGGTGGCTGACCAAATGAGTAGACACGGAAGACCGTTAGGCCTATTCTGCTGGCATTTTAGTATGTTAGTATGTTCAGCAGACTGTACTAAATGCTTTTTTTAAGGGCCCTAAACTAATTGGCTCTGATGTGCAGGATACTTTGAGGGATCTACAAGTTATGAACATAAGAAAATTGGCAGCAGAAATTAGGCCTCTAGGTCTATCTAGTCTGCTTGAGTGTGCAGCTAACACCCTATTTTGCAGTTGCCCCTCCCCCTCCTCCACCTTCCCAAATATTCCCCCCGTGCTGTGTCCCATCCCCTCTTGAAACTACCCACGATCCTACAGGATAGTCAGAATATATATTGTTTATAGGAAATTTATACCACGGATCAGCTCTTATATGAGGTTGCAAGCACTCAGTCGGTCTGGTATATACAATATATATAGGATATATATGATATATTATAAGATAAGTTAGAATTTCAGGTAGAAAAAAGAAGCAGCACTGCCAACTCCAGCCCACATTCCAGGTGCACACTCCCAGACCCCTAGAAGTGGTGGAGCAGGGGGAGCAGCCCCCACTGCTGCAGCCTGACTTCCCAGTCCTCCCCCAACCACTTTTACCTTCAGAGTGACTGTAGAGGGTTGCATCTCCCTGCACTTACCCCATTGGAGGGCAATCACCTCAGATACTTGGGTTCTAGAACTTGTAGATAAAGGCCATGCCCTGGAACTCGTAGACACTCCTCCAGACCATCTGCCTATTCCAAGAAATTGCTTAGCAGAACATCTTGCTCTGTTACTGGATGAAGTACAATCCCTCCTCCAAAAGCGAGACATCCAACTGGTTCCTCTAGAATAACAGAACACAGGCTTTTATTCCAGGTACTTCCTAGTCCTCAAGTGGACAGGTGACCTGTGCCCCATTCTAGATCTCAGGGGTCTCAGCTGCTTATATATGAAGGATGCCTACCTCCACATCCAAAATCAGGAAATCGCACTGAATATATCTGAGATTCTTCCTTCAAGGGACCCATTATCAATTCAGGGTATTGCCTTTTGGTTTATCTTGGTACAGCATGCTTTTATCAAATGCTTTGCCGTAGTGGCAGTGGCTCTTCTCAGGGTAGGCCTGTATGTGTTTCTCTACCTGGATGACTGGCTCCTAAAAGCTAACTCCAGGGATCAGCTCTTATATGAGGTTGTATGCACTCAGTCTGTCTGGTCTAACTTCAACCAAGTAGCTGTAGTAGATGTTGTGAGGGTCATCTGGGAGTTATGGCCAACCTACTGTAGTTTGGATCTGGGACCAACACACCTCCTGATGTCATCAGCCCAGTCCTACCTAAGATAGTATGATATTCTCAGGAGTCGGGGGCTTTCCAGGGCCCCTGAAGGAAGCAGTTGTATGGCCTCTGCTAAAAAAAACCTCACTAGATATGGACTGTTTGACAAACTACAGACCTGTCTCTAACCTTCCCTTTGTGGGGAAGGTTATTGAGAAGGTGGTGACCATTCAACTGGAGACCTATTTAACAGCCCATGACATCTATGAGCCTCTCCAGTTGGGATTTAGGAAAAGGCATAGTACTGAGACTGTCCTGGTTTAGGTGCTAAATGATCTCCTGGTGGCGAGGGATCAGGGAGACTTTCTATGCTCGATCTCTTGGCAGCATTTGACATCGTGGACCATTGGGTGCTGATGGAGCACCTGTGAGTATGTTGTGGACTGATGGATACAGTCCACAATTGGTTTAGATCTTACCTCACTGGCAGGTCACAATGTGTGGTGTCTGGGGCTTACTCCTCATCTCCCATGTCTCTGCTGTGTGGAGTCCCACAGGGCTGTGTTTTGTCCCCCATGTTGTTCGTGGTGCACATGCTACCACTAGGGGACATTATGGCGGTATGGGCTGAGTTTTCACTGTTACTGTATGCAGATGATACTCAGCTCTACATGTCCTTTGCACCCAAGCAGCAGGAGATGGTCTCAGTATTGAACACCTGCCTGAATGAGATCCAAGACTGGATGAGGGCGAACTGGTTGAGGTTGAACCTGGGTAAGACTGAGGTACTAGTGCTGGAACCTGGTCACCAGAGGATGAGGGCGCAATCTTCTCCAGTCTTAGAGCATAGGCTCAGGGACTCCCAGTTGTTCACCTCTGATTGGGTGAGAAATCTTGGCGTTGTCTTGGACTGCGGCCTGACGCTTAAATCACAGGTGTCAGCCTTGGTCAAGGCCTCTTTTTACTCTCTGAGGATCATCGCCAGGATTAAACACCAGCTATCCCCGTCTGATCTGCTGGCACTAGTCCATGTCTTTGTGACCGTGCACCTGGAATACTGCAATGCTCTGTACCTGTGTCACTACTTGCCCATCCGCTCCCTTTGTTCTGCGGATGAGAGTTTGTTAGGAGTTCGTAGGATTCACTCAAAGACGTCGGGCTCCTGCACCTTTTCCTTTGCAGCCCCAGTCCTGTGGAACTTTCTCCCTCAGTAGATTCGAGATAGCCCAATAGTTGACATTTTCAGATGGGAGCTGAAGATCTCTTTATTTAATCAAGCTTTTATGAGTAGTTAGTATGCCTTTATTGAAAATTAATGTTTGTATTTATTACTATGTTTGTATATTTTGTATTATATTTCATAAACTTTTTTGAATTTTTGAATTATCGTGAAGTGCATTGTCTCACAATGGAGAAATGCACTCTGTTAAATAAATCTTAATTGATTGATTAATATACTCTCGGTCAAACCCAGCAAAGGTTCAGCACCATGGCTATTAGAGTCAGTGGACCAAAATTGGTACTGCCACCTTGTTTATACCTCCAATACACTGGGGTGGTGTTAGACATCTCTCTCAGAATGGTCTTTCTACCAGAGGTACCAGAGGACCCGGCCAACCGCCTCATTGATCAAGCCTACTCGATTTACGCCAGATGTCATGTCACAGCCAGGCAAGTCCTACGCCTTCTAGGTTACATGGCAGTATCTGTTGTCACAGTCTCCGACTTAGCCAGACTGCACATGTGAGTCCCCCAATGGACCCTCAGGGTCCAATGGTGCCAACTGATGGATGACTTGGACCAAATAGTCCTCGTCAATACACTTCTACACAAAACATTGTTATAGTGAAAAGATCCTTCTCAAAGGCATGCCATTCCCCCCTCCTCCCCCCTCTACATATCCTGACTATGGATGCTTCACAGATGGGCTGGGGTGCACACTTGGGCCCTTAAAGAACAACTATCCCAGTATTTCAGAAAGTTGCCCACAAGAACAGTAAAGAAGCCTTACCTGGCTCCTAGTTATCTGCTGCCAGAATTTTAATGTTTCAGTGTCCCTGTTTGGGAAGGGAACGGATTGTATTTTGGCTCCGTGGAGCCATGCTGCACCAATCCCTTCCACTTCCTTGTACCTGCTCTAAATCTGATCCGCCCCTGATCTTCCCCCACATTATCATGTTTGCTGATGTCACTATACGGACAGCGCGGGGGCATGCTACATAGGAATGAATAGGGCCAGTTTTAAAAGTAATTTTTTTGTATTTCATATGGCCATCCTGGACAAATCAAGGGCACTGCTCAACTAACAAGGTCCTTGTTGGTTGAGCAGTACTACTGATTTGTCAGGAACTCCATTGAAATACAAAAAATGACTATAAAACCAACCCATTCATTCCTATATAGCGACTTCGGGATGTTCGTATAGTGACAACAGCAAACATGATAGCGTGGGAGTGGATCAGAGTTACAGCAAGTACAAGGAAATGGAAGGGATCAATGAGGTGCGGCTCCACAGAGCCAAAATATGATCCCTTCCCTTCCAAAACAGGGCCTCTTGAAACATTAAAATTCTGGCCGCATATAACAAGGGGCCAGGTACGGCTTCTTTACTGCTCTTGTGGAAAAGACCTGAATAGTTGCTTTTTAACAAACATAGAGCACCTGGACCCTGCTGGAACACACCTTGCATATCGACGTGTTAGAACTCCATGCTGTCCTGAATGACTGTCATTTTTTCCTCCCATATTTATCTCCACGTCCTCTGTTAATACAGATGGACAATGCCACTGTGATGCATTACATGAACAAACAAGGGGGACTCATTCCTACCCACTGTGTAGAGTGGCCATGAGACTGTAGTAGTGGGCCCTGTATTATGGCTTCACCATCTCCGCCATTCATGTTCCAGGTGTCTGAAACATCTTAGCAGACAAGATCAGCAGATCCTAATGTGTGATGCAAGAGTGGGAACTCCTGACCTCTCTGGTAGAAGACCTTTTCACAAAGTGGGTCAGACCAGAACTAGATGTCTTTACATCTCTCCACAATGCAAAACTGACCAATTTTTGCTTGCTCTAGCCAGGGCCTGGAGTTTTTTGGCAAGATGCATTGTCCCCCTGCTGGAGAGGGAGGTTCCTTTATGCTTTCCCTCCCTTTTCTCTCATTCAGAAAGTGCTCCTCAAACTGAAACAGGAGGGGGGCAACACATACTCATTGTCATCTTTTGGCCTTGGCAGATTTGACTCCCACTCCTGCAACATCTAGCAGTGGAACCTTCAATACCATTGCCACTCCAACACAATCTTCTGATCCAGAAGCACGGTACTGTGGTCCACCCTGACGTGAAATCCCTTTGCCTTCACGTCTGGCTCCTGGAAACATAGCCATAGCTCACTTTGGAGTCTCACCAAAAGTGGCAGATGTTCTGGTGGCTGCTAGGAAACCCTCTACCAGATGCAGCTATGCTGTCAAATGGAAATGGTTTACCATACGAGTCACTTCTCACCATCTGGATCCTTTTACATGCCCAGTAAATCAGATTTTGGAATACCTGCTCACCCTCTTGAATGTAGGCCTTCAATACTCTACCATTAAGGTACATCTCTCAGATATACCAGCCTCTCATGCACCTGTTGATGGATGTCTGGGGACTCATCTGGAGGAGGAGGCATAGTCATTCCTCGGGGGCATTCTACATCAGTGGCCCCCTATACTAAATATGGTTCCCCCTTGAGACCTTCATTTTGTTTTGGAAAAGCTTATGTTGGCTCCTTTTGAGCCTGCTGCGAGATGCAGCTTACGCTTTCTCTCTTGGAAAGTGTTATTTTTAGTTGCTGTTACTTCAGCTCAATGAATTTCAGAGCTGCAAGCTCTTGTGTGTGAGCCTCCTTATTTGATTTTTTACAAAGACAGGGTGTCTTTGCGCAGTAATCCTAAGGTTGTGTCTGAATTTACTTTGAATCAAGCCATCCACCTTCCCATCTATTACGTGGCATATGCCAATCCAGGGAAAGCTTTGCTCAACACTTTAGAGGTAAATAGAATCCTAAGATACTACCTCAGTCACACCAAGGCCTTTAGAAAGTTCTCTCAACCTTTTGTTTCATCCACCCCTGGGAAAGAGGGCATCCCTGTGTCCAAGAAATGCATACTTAAGTAGGTGGCAAATTGTATCATTTCTTGTTTGTATGGCAAGGAACCTTCTGGTCTGGTTCGTGGGCTGGCCACTCCAATAGAAGTTGATCACCTCTATTGCTTGTTTGTGAAATGTGACTGCTGCTGACCTTTGCGCAGCTGCCATCTGGAATACCATCCACAGCTTCCCCAAACATTACAGTCTGGACATCCACTCTTACAAACATGCAGGCTTTGGACTTGAAGTCCTGCAAGGACTCCTTTCCTGATTCTACCACCTGTCCTTTGGGGTACTGCTTGGTACTTGTTCCAAAGGTGTGGCCTTATAAAAGAGATGTTCCCAAAGAAAATAGTACAGTTATGTATGTACTTACTGTCACAGTAGATCTTCAAGAGAATCACTTTTATCAGGCCATCCCATCCCTCCCTCCCTCCTTCTCCCTTCTCAGTACTGCTTCAAAGCATCCTGCTGCTATCTCCATAACTATTTCACCTCCCTCTGCTTCACCTGCCTTGCAGAGAGCTCCATTCTCTCCTGGTACCCTCAAAGCCTGTCCTCCAAGTAAGATTGCAGCTAGGGAACTAAGGAGAGGAGGGGGCCACTCACACTTATAGGTATGCTGAAGGCCTGACATCATCATGGGTGGCCCCTAGTGGCACTGCTTGCAAAAGTTTCCATGTGGTCCTGCTGCCTGATGACTATATGTTCCAAAGATGTGGCCTGATGAAAAAGATTCTATCGAATATCTACTGTTGTGGTAAGTACCTACATAACTGTACTTTTCAGTGGCAGCAGCTTTTAAAACCTTATCATATGAATAAGTGGTATGAGGGAGCTATGGACCACAAAGGAAAGGCTTTAGTGATAACTCTTTACATCTGTAGTCTGCATCTTGCAAATTTTATATTTGGCAAGTGAGATGCCAGTTTGTTTTACAACAAAAAGAAGTGTCTGATTACTGGCTGTTAAATAAGGTGCTAGGTTCTATTCAATGTATTTATTCTATGGAAGGGAAGAAGTATTTAGGGGATAAAATACACAATTTGTGGAAGAATATATCCTGAATTTTCACGAAGTAAGGGCTGTTTTTTTTTTTTTTCTTTTTCTAGCTGAAACATAGAAACACAGACTTTGACGGCAGATAAGGACCGCTTGGCCCACCTAGTCTGCCCATTTCCCTACCTGCAGGATAAGCTGCAGATCCTAGTTAACCAACAGCCTATTTCTTCCTGCCCCCCACAAGAATTGCCTTATGTCTGTCCCATGCAGTCTTGAATTCTCCCACAGTTTTAGACCCCACAACCTGCTCAGAAAGGCTGTTCCATGCATCCACCACCCTCTCTGTGAAAAAAATACTTCCTCACAGTGCCTCTGAGCCGTCCCCCCTCTATCTTCAAAATGTGTCCCCTTATTCTCGCACATCTCTTTTTCTGAAAGATGCCACCCTCTTGGACTTTGTTGATTCCACTGAGGTACTTAAACGTTTTTATCATGTCCCCCCTCTCTCTCCTTTCCTCAAGGGTATACATATTAAGCTCCTTTAGTCTCTTCTCGTATGGCTTCTCTTGCAGACCCTGCACCATTTTAGTTGCCCTCCTCTGGACTGCCTCGATCCTGTCTATGTCCTTGCTGAGATGGGGTCTCCAGAACTGGAAGCAGTACTCCAGATGGGGTCTTATCAATTGTCTGTACAGAGGGATAACAACTTCCTGTTTTCTGCTGGTGATACCTCTCCCTGTACATCCCAGTATCCCCCAGCCCTCCCTAGTGCCTTCTCACATTGCTTGCTAACCTTAAGGTAATCTGATATGATTACTCCCAGGTCCCTTTCCATTTTTGTTGTTGTTACTACCCCCCCATTATGTAATCTTCCCCTGGGTTTTTGTTTCCCAGGATTATTTTGCACTTCTTTGCATTGAATCCAAGCTGCCATACTTCTGACCATTCCTCCGACCTTGCCAAGTCCATTCTCATCCTTTCCACGCCACCTTGTTTATCAATTCTGTTGCAGATCTTTCTGTCATCTGCAGAGAGGCATACTTTTCCTTCCAGTCCCTCTGCAATGCCACTTATAAAGACATTTAAAAGGACTGAACCTAGTACTGAACCCTGCGGTACTCCACTAGTAACCCCTCTTTCTTCAGCCTGGACTCCATTTACAATTACCTTCCGTGTCCTGTTGTCCAGCCAATGTTTTACCCAGGCTACCACCCTGGGACCCACTCCCAGGCTGGTTAATTTGATTATTAATCTTTTGTGTGGGACTGTGTCAAATGCCTTGCTAAAGTCTAGGTAGACCATGTCCACAGCCCCTCTCTGGTCTACTACTTTGGTCACCCAGTCAAAGAAATCTATTAGATTCATCTGACATTACCTTCCCACTGTGAACCCATGCTGCTTTGTGTCCTGTGCCAAACTGGCCTCTAGGTACTCAATAATTCTTTCCTTCAGAAGTGATTCCATCACTTTCCCTACCACAGAGGTCAAACTGACAGGTCTGTATTTTCCTGCCTCTGTCTTGGTCCCACTTTTGTTCAAGTTCAAGTTTATTGCAGGAAAACTCCGTTGAGCAAACTCATTCACAAGGAGAACCAGGGGCATGTGTACAGTCAAATATACAAGACATGTAATGAATAGACATAACAGTAAGTAAAAGTGCGGTTTCGATCCATATGTTACATAATAATCAAATAGTGCCTGACATACTAACATACTAAAATGCCAGCAGAATAGGCCTAACGGTCTCTCGTGTCTGCTCGTTTGGTCAGCCCCCACCCTGGGTGCTGACCTTGCTGCCCCCCATGCCTTCTCTGGCTTCTCCCTTCCCAGTTCCAGATATTCTTGCTGCATTGGATTTTGCTTCCAGAACCCTTCCCCTGTGCCTGTCCCACCCCTTCTTGAACCCCTCCACCCCTAGGCAGCGCATTCCATGGCTCCACCACCCTCTCAGTGAAGTAGCACCTCCATGCCCTCTAGTGGCCCCCTCCTCCTTCCTCTTTAAGTGTGGCCTACAAAACTGTATGCAGTACTCAAGCTGCGGCCTCACCAAGCAGTTATACAGAGGGAGTATCACTTCCCTCCTTCTGGAGGTGATCCCCCTAGTGATGCATCCCAGCATCCTGTTGGCCTTGGCTGCTGCCCTCCTACGAGTCTCAGAGTTGTTCATCTTGACATCCACCACCACCCCCAGGTCCCTCTCAGCCATCGAGACTTGTAGCATGTAGGTATAAGAAGCAAAAACCTGAGGAGGAAAAGAATTAGCGGTGGAGGGTGTAGAGACTATAGAAGAAAGATGTAATAAGATGGGAAAGTTAAGAAGTAAGGAAAAAGGGGCGCATGAGGAGGGTTAGGGGGCTATGGTACTGGGAGGGAAGTGTTGGGGGAAGAAAACTGATAAAGAGAGGAAAGATAAAGATACAGGGTCAGCCAAAAGATACAACGAAATGAGGGCAAGGGTGAAAATGAAGAGGGTTAGAGAGCGTGGAGGGGGTATAACATAGGGGAAGAGAAGTAAGGGCAGGGAAGCATCAAGAGGACAGATGCGGGGATCGTTTTGGTTGGCTACTGTAGGCAAATAGAAGAAAAAAAGAGTGAGGAGCAAAGGGGTGAGAAGGGGAATCACATCCGCCTTCCTCCAATCCTCAGGCACCACACCATCCTCCCATGATTTGTTAAAAAAGGTAGTCAGTGGTGTTACAAGTTCTCCCCTTAATTCTTTTAGAATTCTGGAGTGAATCCCATTAGGCCCCATTGCTTTGTCCACCTTCAGTTTTAGGAGTTCTTTCAGAACCCTTTCTTCTGTGAAAGGACTGGGATCGACTCTTCCCCCCCCCATCCAGAGTGCTTCTGTTAATTGGATTAGGCACCATCCCCTTCTCCTCTTTTGTGAATACTGAGCAGAAGTATTCATTCAGCATCCCTGCTTTTTCACTGTCCCTCTCTGCCCACCCACCGTCCATTCTATTCAGCCTCACTATCCTTCCCTTTATCTTGCTACGCTCCTTGATGTACTTATACAAGGTTTTATCCCACTTCTTAACCAAGTTGGCTATCCTTTCCTCAGTTTAGGCATTTGCTATTTTGACTTCCCTTCCTGCTTCCTTCTGCCTTGACTGGTACAGTTCTCTGTCCTGCTCCTTCTGTTTTTCCTTATACTTCCTAAATGCTATCTTTTTCTCCCAATCCTTCCCTGGCACCTCTTTTGAGAACCATAGTAGCTTTTTCATTCATTTTGATTTATTTGCTTCACACAAAGGCTTATTGCCTCTATGATGGCAGTTTTGATGTTTCCCCATTGTTGCTCCACCCCTCCTTCTAGCCTGTTTGCTAGTGCTTTTTGTATAGCTTGACTCTGTAGCTGAGTTTATTATGAACCACACTGTTTGGTGGTCATGTGTTCCCAGATGGCTACCCACTTCTAGATCTGAGATCCTCTCACTGTCCCCATTTGAGAGTACGAGGTCTAAAATTGCTCCCTCATGAGTGGGTTCCAAAACTAGCTGTTTGAGGCATGCCACCTGTAGGGCGGAGCCTACAGCCATCCTGCTTTCACATGAAAAAAGGTGTTTCCATGGAACACATCTTTTAGGAGTTTTCAGTGTATCCTTCCATCAATTGCAAAATAGTGTGCTCCCCCTTTTGCTATTGGCTGCTCTGCCTTAAGAGGGGGTGCTACTGTGCCTCACAGCTTCTCAGGATATAAACAAAAAAAACTTTTGAAGCTGCTATCATTTAACCCTTGCTGGGCTGCAGAATGAACATCTGTCCAGCTCAAGTGAAATAGATTCATTCCAGTTCTTTCAGCAGCCTAGGGGTTAACGCATTATCTCCTTACTTTGACTGAATACTGACCCGGTAGCACATGGCTAATTAAGCACAAGTGTTACCTGGGACACAGAGCAATGTAAGAAGTAGACGCAGACCTCCCCCCCCCCCAGAATCCCAGCCTTGAAGCTGGGAGTCATCATGTAGAACTTTCTACTGTGTACTGCTCTCAACACTCCCACATGTCTAAGTTATGTAGTTCAAAAATAAAGTAGAACTACAAAACCAGTCATATAGACAGTATAATGGCTTGAAAAGTTTTTTTTTTCCTTTTGTTTGTTGTCTGTTACTGATCCAAAATACTGTAAGTATCCATTTATAAGTGTATGAGTCCTGTTTGATAAATGAATGCTCTGCTATGCCATGCAGCTCCAAATGTCAGTACTAAAACAATGCGTGTCCCTTTGCCTGTTGCAGTAAGGTTAAACTGATTCCTTGCTAAGGAGGCACATTCTGTAACTAGACACTGTCTATTCTGCTTCACTCTGGGATCCATTTTAACTGGAATTTCAGGCACAAAAATTGGGTTTAAGTATCTTTTAAATTATGTTCTGTTATTCCCCCTGCGTGCATTTACTGTCAATTTACATAATACATCTCTTTGGAACCAGTTTAACCTTGCTGCAACAGGGAAATTGACATACATTCTACAACAAAATGTATTCAACTCAGATTTAAAAAAACAAATATGTGTGCATAGATTCTATTTTGCAACAGTAGCCATGAACATAATGAAAGTAGCCATAATCTAATACAAGTCTCCTGGGTCTTCACATGTAAGTGGCTTTGGTGGGATTTGAAGCAGATGATTAATTTATCTCAAGGCCAGGTAACAACTTTGTAAACATAAGACTGCAGAATACTGTTTTCTGTTGTGCCATAAATCTGATGCACCACATTTTACTGTCATGTTTTCTATGACACATTTCAGATCACCTAATGAAGATAGGCTGAGGGACCTCAACATGTACTCACTGGAGGGGAGAAGGGAGAGGGTGATATGATTGAAACCTTCAAGTACTTAAAGGGCAACAACAGGGTTAGTACAGAGGGCATGTTTCGATTAAAGGGAAAATGAATTACTGGGGGGGGGGTACAGCCTGAAGTTGGTTGGGGGTAGTTGCAGGAGAGAGGTGAGGAGACATTACTTCATGGAGCAGCTGGTCGGGGGGTGGAACGACTTGCTTAGGAAGTGGTATCTCTTAAAACAGCGGAGAGCTTTAAAAGGGGGTGGGACAGGGTCAAGGGCAAGATACTAGTCAGTGGGAAGTTGAAGGGGGAAGAAAAGGAAGCAAGGGGGCAGCAGTAGGAGTCTAACCTATGTGCTGCATGACTTAGCAGATGTGATAGACCAATTGGCCTGTATCTGCTGGCATTTTTGTATGTTCATATGTTTGTATCACTTCATTTTCTTACTTCAGAGCTGAGATTTGGACTTGCTACTATTATTGCTGAAGGTGCTGTTAGTTAAAACAGTGATTAAGTTATTGTTCTATTATAACAAGTTTGTGCAAGGGATAAGTGTGGTCATGTCAGAAATTAAAACTGTAGACTGGATTACATTCTAATATACAGCACAGAGCAAGATAAATTATACTAAAACGTTTAGTGAGTGCAAGGGAAAAATCAGAGATTCTGGCCCAGATATTCAAAAGGGTGATGCATACACATTCCAGATATTCCTGGTTAAACAACTAAAAAAAAAAGAAAAGTGATAGGCAGTTCCATCATCTTCACTTTGGAGAGAGTTTAATTAGAAATTACTCACAGGGTACTTCTTGACTCCCCCTTGAACCAGGCACTTTGACCCCTCGAAAACTGATCGGTGTTGGAGGGAATGTGGTGAAAGTGGTTCCCACTGGTACGTCTTTTGGGAATGTTCTAAGTTAAAACCCTTTTGGCAGCAGATACATGCCCAAATTCAAACCGTTCTAGAATTTCCATACCCATGCTTTTTTCAGGCGTTGGTCCTGGGAGCAGAAAAACCTTTGGTAAATGCCAGAGGGAGACACAGGCTGTTCCACATTCTAAGAAATGTGGCTCTCAAATGTATTACTCAGCAGTGGCTCTCCCCTGATCCTCCGACACTATCTTTATGGGTCAAGAGTGGAGGAGGTAGAAAGAATGGAGAGGCTTACAGACTCTATCCATTTGGGCCTAGATAAGTTTTTGTCTGTGTGGTCTCCTTGGCTCACCAAAGCCCCCGGAACAGATAGGGCCCTGGAGATGCATGGGCAGACAAATACTCTGACCCCGATAAGGCATAGACCTTCATAATGATTGTGATAGAAAGAAAGACACAGACTGCACGCAATAAGTTGGTTATAGTGTTGTTTATTGTTTGTGTGATAATTAAATGACTTTGGTTTGGAATGCTATCGATGAATTGACATGGTGTGGAAAGGCTGGGCTCCTGAGGTGGATGGAGGTCCTCTCCCCTAGAGGCAAAGCTAAACTGCACCTGGGTCCTTCTACCTCCATGGGAGATGATGGCTGATCCTAAATCAAAGTGGAAAGAAGTAAAAGAAATCTGGATTTTAATAATTATCAACTAACCACATGCTGTCATTACATCTCAATCTGTTATGTAATAGAATACCTGTACGATAAGTTGGGCTCTGATGAGCCATGGAATGCTTGTAACATGAGAAGTAAAAATAAAGTTTAAATACAAAAAAAAAAAAAGGGCGCATTCGTGATCTGTTGTTGGACGTCCAGGGTGAAGCCAGCAGTCTGCAGCCAGGAGTGCCGTCTGATGCAAATACCTGCAGCCACAGAGTGAGCTGCTGCATCAAAGGCATCCATAGAGTCCTTAAGCTGATGGCTGTTAGACTCAATAACTTAACAGCAAGCAGCATTTCTTGTTTTGCCTCTGTGGCTTGCTACAGAGAGTATATTCATACTTTAAGAAGTGACCTTGGTAGCTAGATATCCTCATGCCAAGGGTAGCCAAGGCATAGACCCACTTACACATGCTGTCTACTTTGTGCAACTTCTTGTTAGTGTGGTGGACTGTGACCTCCTTGGGCACTACAGTTTTGTCATTTTCTGCCAGAATAACAATGACATCCACTATAGACTGAATGAAATACATTAGCTTTGCTTTAGGTGCTGCATATTTCTTATCCACCTGTTTGGGGACAGCTGCCAAAATAGGAGGTCTCCTCCAAGCTACCTCTGAGTGTGTTCCTAGGGCTGGCTGGATAGGAGGAACTAAGAAGAATGGGATATTAGACATGTTTACAAACTCCAGCTGGAGGCTCCTAACCTGGTCTATGGCTACTGGCTCTTAATTCAGTGTGGAATGCATATTTCAGAGCAGAGCCTGGAAGGAAATGTCCTCCTGAAGTATGGTCACAGAAACTGGTTCTGAGTTCTCGGGACCATAGTAAGAGTCATGCTCCTCACCATCAGAAATGATGATATCAGAATCTGACTGATCCCGCTCTATACCCTCCTCACTTGGAGAGTAGTAGAGAGGAGGGGGTTAAAAAGCCGACAGCGCAGGCCACAGCAACATCGGTGACACCAGCCCTGACGGCCTAGGAAGTTGTGTCAGCAGCACCATGGGCGGCACCAAGCGTGTCCCCAGGGCAATGATCCTGATAAAACAGGCTCATGCTGTACTACACAAGGTGCCACAAGCGGTACTTTGTTAGGCCACAAGAGACCCAATCCCAGTCCTGCACATACAGTGTCAAGGACCCTATCTGGCACTGAAGTGACCGAAGGGGATAGAGGTGACACCACAAGTGGGACAGGCATCGGTGGTGCCGAGAGTGACTCCAATCTGGAGGCTGGTGCCACAGTCAGCTGCACACCTAAGTCAAGCAGCACTGCAGGCAGCATCAGCCCAGCCGACCCCGAGGGGTCAGGGGCTGGTGCCAGAAATGGCACTGCATGACTTATACACTGCACCCACTACTCCATAAGAGCTGCCCAACGGCCAAACTGCCTACTGGAGTCCCCTCTAATGGACAGAGAGAGGCTCTGGGATGGAGACAGTGACCTCACAGGCCCAGGTGTCCCTGGTGTCTTCGGTGATGACTGTGGGGAACCAGACCCGTGGAAGTCAAGTGTCTCACAACAGAAAACCTCAGGATGACTTTGATGGGTGCTGTTTCTTCACCTTCTTCAGGGAAGAGGTCAAGGCCAAATGGCACTAAGATCCAGATGTAAGGTACTAAGATCCAGATGAAGGTGTGCAGGATCCAGACCAGTTCTTTTTGTGATTCCTGGAGGATTGTCCCTCTTCCTGAGTACCGGACTGCCCATTGCCCAGAGCAAGGAGGTGACTAGACACAGCACCGTTGCCAGAGCAACTAGTCTTTTCAGGTTTCCTACCTTATTCCATAGCTGTCAACTGTTGGCACAAGGTAGAGCTCAGATAAACTGAAGAAAATTTTTAAGTTAAACTAACTGACCCAAAAATACTAAACTCCAATGTAATTATAACTAAAGACAAAGAACTGAACGCTGTTGTTTGTATAGACAGTGACATTCCGGCCTTGACGAGGAGAGAAACAACGCTACTGATGCACATTCAGCTGCAGGGAAAAAAGAAACTGCGGTGGTTGGGAGCTGATATCGTTATATACCAGCGGTCATGTGCAGTGATGCATATGTGGGGTCTGTCGCTTTGCCAGCTCCCACGAGAAAAGCTCTGGCGCCTGCAGAGTCCTGGCATTTCCAGCTTAGACCCACAGGTGATAATCAATGGTGATGCTTGATTCTTGGAAGATATGTTCCTTTCTGCCAGTTTCTAGTGGTTGCTCAGGTGTAAGCTGATGATCCCATTTGGGAAAAGATTAGGGGATAACCCTGCTGCTCCAAATAACATTTTTTGCCTCAGTTATTGCATTACAAGTATCTAGTTCATTTGATTCGGAAAACACTTAGAAATGCAGGGTGCATAAATATGCTAAGTGAATTTAAGCTGTATACTGTAACAATTAATTCAATTATTTAACTACTGTTTCATATGTGTCTGTGTGTGATTTTGTGTAATGTATGTTATAGATCACACAACATTGTCATAGACGCAGACCAAGCAATGTACAGCTTGTTCTGTATTTCTGCACTACCCATCTTGACCTGGGTTGTGACTCCAAAAGGTCCTCTGGATCAGTGCAAATAAAATAAAGAATGAGAGAAACTGGTTCTGACTTGTGCCCAAGTACATCATTGTTAGTGGGTGTGCTGACTTTTGTACAGTTGCTGAATTTTGCAATTTTTGACCAGGACCTGAATTTTTTTGTCAGGAGAATGCTGGCCATACAAAGGGAAAACATCACTACTCTAAAAATAAGTGCCATGGGATCTTCATCTTCCACCTGGATAGTTACCAGTGTGATAGGTAGAAGGGACCTCAGTCTGAGGTTTCATAAGAAGGATAGCACCTCAACAGTTCAGTGCTACACAGTCTGTTTTGGGTAATAGTCTATGTGCTGGGTATGGGACTAGAACTCACAACCTTCCAATCTTCTGGCCCCAGAGGCAAGTGTGCAACCTCCTGAACCACTGAAGTTGACTTAATAATCAACGTCAACACCTCAGGTGCTCTTTCCTGGTTGCATACATAAACTTAGATGCATAAACTAATCAGTTGTAATCATCATGATTCTAGAGCAGAGCCATGGTACAAAGTACATGAAATACTTCTAAAAAAAAAATAAAATTCAGCTAGATTTGTTCCTTTGGGTAAAAATTGGCTGACGTTGGCAGCAGTTCCAAAATTGAATTCATACAAGAATGCAATGTGCTAAAACTGATGACAGCCTTTCTTCATCAAAACTGGGGCCACATATTCAGAACTTTGTGCTGGACGCAAACTGTTTGCACGCCATTTGCGCGGGTCCCCTATATTCAAAAGATCAAACAGCGTGGGCAAACTGGATTAGCACCACACAAAATTATAATGTATGCAATGGGCAAAGAGAGGGAGTGTGTACATCAGTACAGGCGCTATGCTATATTCAACACGTTAGCATTGCACAAAGTGTGTTTGCATGACTTTGTATGACACTTAGTGCAGTACAAATTACCGCCCAGAAAAAGGTACTCTTAACTCTGGGCAAAACAAGGATGAGGGTGTGGATACAGCAGCAACAGGCAACAAGGCAGTATGCAAGAACAGCAGCATCATGGTGCACATGATGACTGTAGCCAATGAGGAGGCAGAGATGGTGGACGGCCGCCCTGGGCCACTCCGTGTGCCATGGAAGAGACATGCTGCACACAGATAGCACTGCCCACGTCTCTGTCATCTTGCACTGATCCCAACTCTGCCAGGCATTTGAGGGTGCCCCAGCACCCCATGGACACCTTGTCATTGTGGCCATGCAGCACACACCACGAGTCCCCCATGGGGTACACCAACGCAATCCAGCACACACATGCAGCACTGAGGAGATGGAGGGTGTTGAGGGGAAGGTGTACAGGTGCCCAGGATGCACCACATGGTAGGTGCTGCCACACAGCTGGGGCCATCCACACAGTGCACAAGTTCCAGTGACGGGTATGCTCCAAACATCGGTGTGCCTGTATGACGGTATGTGTCTGCCCCCCCTTCCCCCTTGAGACACACACCACACACCTGTACATATGCCCCATCACACACTGCCAGCCATGTGTATGTTACTGTGAAACTCCCATGCCACTGGCATAGCATATGTGGGTCACAGGACAGTATGACACTGGTGTCCATTGTCAGAACACAGCTGCCAGCTGGACCGGTCACTGTGTGGATAGCAGCAGTGATTGATGCCCGACACACCATAGGTATTGCTGTGTCCCTCACAATACCTGTTGCTATGGTACTGTAGCATCTGATACACACCTTGGCAGACACAACAACACGACAGTGGCATGCAGCACAACCCCCCCATGCCTGTGGTGCTGGTCCCCTGGAGCACATTAGTCTGTGCTGCTGTGTACAGACCTAGCCTGCAGCCACCAACCTGTTGCCACAGTCTGACCTACAGGTGGAGTTGTGTGCACCCCTGAAACAGCCCAGGCAATCCACACATGGTCATGCATGCAAATCAGGCCATAATGACATGCTGTTGTGGCCGCTTGCCCTCAGACTGCCTAAGTAGGCTCATTTGCATGTCAGTTTTGAATGTAGCAAACTTTTGCCCTGGGCATACATGTTAGCGCTAGGCAAATGTATTTGTCCCGGGCAAACCTGTCAGAACCATAGCACCGTTCTGTGGTATTTGGCCTGCAATGTTGTTTGTAGTTGTGCTCAACTTCTTTGCTAGGACCCCCATTGGCCACATCACCATGCCCTCTCGGCCCTTTCCCCAGTTAGCTGCGGGGTCCCCCAGGGGGTCTGTCCTTGGCCCCACTTTGTTATCCCTCTTCATAAATGAACTGCCCTCCATTGCATCCTATGGGCACACTACACTATATGCGGATGACCTCGTAGTACTGTCTATTTTCCAGGACATTACAACCATCAACTCCAGACTTAATTCAGACTTTGTTCGTATCCAGAACTGGCTCATGGGACACAAGCTCACTGTAAACTTGGACAAGACCCAAGCCATGATCTTCAGATCAGTGGCCAAAGCTGCTTCCTGTCCTACTCCTTTAGCTATCCTTGGAGCAAACGGCTCCCTCCTGCCGGTCATTGACTCCGTCAAGTACCAAGGTGTCACCCTTGATCCTCAACTGGAACTTACTGAGCACCTTAGGAACATATGTAAAGCCATGAACAGCAAGCTTGGACTAGCCTAGAGAGCTAAGGATTGCCTCACTCTGCCTGCTCGGCTCACCATAGCCAGGGGGATTCTCCTTCCTACGTTCTGCCATGGGCTTTTAGCCTTTGCCCCAGTTCCGTATTCCAGTCTAGCAAAATGGGATACTGCATATAACAACATATGTCGCTTTGCACTCTCTGCACCTCACCTCACGCATCGCTGTAAGCTCTGTTCTTGACTGGAGTGGCTCCCCCCCGAGAAACACCAGGCCTTTGTCCTCAGCAACTTCGTAGATAATATAGTTAGAACGGCTACCCCCTCTGCTCTTGCCCTACCCTTCAAACATGAAACACCTGTCTACCGCTTAAGGTCTAGTGCTGCCCAGGTCCACCTGGTCCCAAGGACTCGCTCCCTCACTGGTGACTGGGCCTTCTCTGTCTATGCGCCTAGACTATGGAACTCCCTTCCCGCCCTAGTTCGTGCCTCCCCCTCCCACCCCTGCTTCAAAACTTCCCTATGGAACTTCCTCAAAGCAGCTTCTACTTGTCTATGTGCTGCATAGACCTAGAGTAATCTCTCCCTCACCCAGACCCCTCTCCACCCTGGGAGTTGGGGTGCTGTCTCTCTGGCCACTGTTTCTCTCTGTTGACAATCCTGCCTTAAGCACTTTCCACCCGTCCTCTGGAGAGACGCTCCCCGACATATCAGCACCCATTCTAGCTGCACTTTGATGCCCCCACTTTCCCATGTTATTCCCTCAGGTCATGAAATTGTATGTCTGTACTTTCTTTTTCGTGGAAGTTGACACTGCCACGTTGCCTCCTGCTGTTTTCTGCCCCTCAATACTATTATGCTTCTTGCTGATGTACTGCCAACTCTCTGCCTTGAGGTTCCCTGTTGATTTGTACCTCTCCATGCTGCTAAGTACCCTGCTGATGTACTGCCTACTTTACTGTATAATTTGTCCATGTGTACTGTTTTCAGTCCCACCCACTAGTACGTGGGCCTGTATGTTACCCTGACTCTGTATTTTATTTCTCCTGTACTCTGGAACCACCGGTATGGATGCCTGTATGTTACCCTGACATTGTATAATTGTTTCTCATGTACTCTGTAACCTTCCGGGTCGCACCTGAAAATAGGCATTTGTTGTCTTGTGTGCTTACCTGGTTAACAAAAACAAATAAATAAAGTCACCTTTGTCTTACTCCACCTCTGTGTGCACTGGGCTTCTGTCGCAGTTTGCACTTCCCGGTTGCTATATTCAGAGCAGTCTTCTTTGCTGGGCTATTTTTGCACTGCACTCACAGCCTTGTTTGCCTGCCTTCGTTTGCCTGCTATATTCAGAGCTGTTTGCCCCAGGGCCATTCCTTTGAATACTGCGTGCTATTGGCTGTGGGCTACATTTGCACGCCAGGCAGTGCTATTTTTCCCTTGAGCAAAGTTTTGAATATTGGGCCCCTGATGTCTATTGCAGAGTCACAAGGTGATATTTTGGGCACCTTTTTGTTTAGCCTTTTCATTAAGAAAAAATTACTCACCTTAGTAATGTTGTTTCTTCTAATGGAGTCTTGCTGTATTCTGACATATGCAGTGATGTCCAACCTTTGAACTGCACTGGAGAGGAAAGAGTTAACTTTCAATGCAAGGCATGGAACGCTGAGCTCGAGCTCGGTTGAGACTCTGTCTGTTGTTGTTTGAACTCAAACCGCCAGATCTTTACGAGCTATACTCACTGGGTGTCCTGTGTGGAAACTGTAAACTTACACTAGCCAACTGGCTACTAAATATAATAAAAATATTTTTTGGTCCCAAAGCAAAGACTCAAGTCAGGAAACCCAAAAAATAAAACAAAACACAACACACACACCCAAATTAAGGGGGTGAGAAAAAGGGGGCACCTCCAGAGTGCCAACACTGTTGCTGCCCACCCACACCCCAAAACCCAGGTTCTGAGAGGGGAGGCGGGAGGTCAGAATACAGCAAGATTCCATTAGAAGAAACAACATTACTAAAGTGAGTAATTATTTCTTCAAACAACATGAAGTCTTGCTGTATTCTGACATATGCAGACTACCAAGCAGTACCTCCATGGAGGAGGGACAGAACCTACTTTGGGAATAGGCTCTGAAGCACTGCTGTGCCAAACTGAGCATCACTCCTAGCCTGGATATCCAGAGAGTAATGCTTGGTAAAAGTATGTACTGTTTTCCAGGTGGCTGCTTGACAAATCTCTAAGACAGGAATATCCCTGGCAGCAGCCAGGGAAGCAGCTGTACCTCTGGCAGAGTGAGCCCTCAGGCCTGAGGGTGGGATCCTACCTAATTTTTCATAGCAAAATTGTATGCAAGAGACAATCCACCTGGCAATAGATCTCTTAGTGGCAGGTTTTCCCTTACCAACCTCACCATAAGTAAGGACAGTTGGAGGGAGTCAAACCTGTGACCCTTGGTGTGCTCTATGTAGTAGCTAAGGGCCCTTTTCACATCCAAGCTGTGCAGCCTCCTCTCCCCAGAGGAGGAATAGTCAGTGAAGAAAACAGGAAGAGACATAGACTGGTTAAGGTGGAAATCTGAAACCACCTTAGGCAAAAACTTCCTATTAGTCCTGAGGACCCCCTTATCTCTATGGAAGGAGATCAAATCAGGCTCCACTGACAGGGCCTGTAACTCACTTATGCATCTGGCAGAAGTGATGGCCACCAAGAAAACAGTTTTCCAAGTCATGTACTTAATCTCTGCTGAGGACAAAGGCTCAAAAGGGGGCTGCATAAGCTGAGAAATGCAAACATTAAGGTCCCAGGCAGGGTCAGGGTCCCTGAATGGAGGATTGGTATGCAGCAATCCCTTGAAGAACTTACAGAATACAGGATGAGCTGAAATGGGGGAGTGCTTGCATGCTGACAGGAAAGCAGAGACAGCTGCCAGATGCACTCTAAGTGTAGCTGGTCTGAGTCCCAAGCTATTGAGATGAACCATATAGTCAAGGACTGCAGGCAACCCAGCAGACTCTGGAGAAATATGCTTCCCAGAGCACCAGATAGTAAACCTTTTCCATTTTGAGCTGTAAGTCTTTCTGGTGGAAGGCTTTCGAGAAGCCTTTAAAATATCCAGAACACCTCGAGAGAGTTGCAAATCTGCAAATTCTAACTCTTTAAGAGCCAGGCCTTGAGATTGAGAGATTTGAGATTGGATACAGACCCTCCCTGAGAACATGTTAACAGGTTGTAATTCCTGGGAAGAGACAGGGAAGGTGGACTGCTAAGGACAGCAAGAGGGGTACCAGGGCTGTCTGGCCCAGTCTGGAGCAATCAGAATCACTTTGCAGGGTTGAGACCTGATTCTGACTAGTACCTTGATCAGGAGAGGGAAGGGGGGAAAAGCATACAGGAACTTCCCATCCCAATTGAGAACTAGGGCATCCAAGGGGACTGAGACCAACACTGGGGGCCTGCAGCAAAAAAGGGGAAGTTGGTGATTGTCTGAGGCTGCAAAAAGATCTATCTGAGCGGTGCCCCATCTGGAGAAGAGCACCTTCAAAATCAGGGGATCTAGGGACCATTCGTGATGGCCGGGAGATATCCTGTTGAGAGCATCTGCCAGGACATTGTCCTTCCCTGGGAGGTGCACTGCTATAAGAGAGGTATTCAGAGAATAGGCCAGAGACCACAACTTCATTGCCTCTGTGCACAAGGCCGTAGACCGAGTGCCCCCTTGCTTGTTGATGTACCACATTGTGGTGGTATTGTCTGTCCTGATCTGAACTACTTTGTTCTGAACAGACTTGGAAAAAGTGTGAAGTGCTAGAAGCACTGCTCTGAGTTCTAAGAGATTGATGTGAAGCAGAGATTCTTGAGGTGACCACAACCCTTGGGTGGTCAGGTCCCCCAGGTGAGCTCCCCATCCCAAGAGGGAGGCATCTGTAGTAAGGATTAGAGAATGAGATTGAGTAACAAAGGGAACTCCTTGTCTTAGGTTGTCCTGATCCTGCCACCATTGCAAAGCCTGGATCAGGGTATGAGTCACTGGGATTAGTTTGGTCAGAGGATCCTTTCTCTGAGACCAGAAGGCTCTTAAGTGGAACTGAATGTCCCTCATCTGAAATCTTGCTCCTTGGACCACTGCTGTGGAGGCAGCCATGTGGCCCAGGAGCTGCAGAAAATGCCTTGCTGGTCGAGACACCTGGAGAGTGAATGAAGAGGCCAGTGAAACAAGGATCCTTGCCCTGTCCAGGGGAAGGAAGGCTCTTGCCTTTAATGTATCCAGCTCTGCCCCTATGAAGGTGAGGAGCTGCACAGGCTCTAGAACTGACTTTGAGAGATTCAGAAGGAATCCTAGAGAAGTGAGCAGTTGCAGAGTTATCTGTAGGTGTGACTTGACTTGGTCTGGAGACTGACCTACTATGAGCCAATCGTCCAGGTATGGAAAGATGGAGATCTTTTGTCTCCTTAGAAAAGCAACCACTACTGCCAGGCATTTTGAACACCCTTGGAGCTGAAGTTAGGCCAAGGGCATTGCTCTGAATTGATAGTGGCCTGAGAGCAACTCGAACCTGAGGTACTTTCGGTGGGAGCTTCTGATGAGAATGTGGAAATAGGCATCCTTGAGGTCCAGGGAAACTAGCCAGTCTCCTGGCCTCAGAGAGGGTAGAATTATTCCCAGAGTCACCATTTTGAACTTTGGCTTTAAAAGGTGCTTGTTTAAATATCTGAGATCCAGGATGGGCAGCCATTCTCCTGTCTTGTTGGGGGCTAGGAAGTACCTGGAGTACAATCCTTTCCCGTTGTGTAGGGGTGGAACCCTTTCTATGGCTCTCAGAGCCAAGAGGGAAGAGACCTCTGCCTCTAGGGCAAGTGCCTCTGAAGGATCTGCAGGTGGAAAGGATCTGGTTCTCATCTTGGGAAATTTATTGAAGCTGAGAACCAGTCCCTGGCTCACTACTTCCAGGACCCATTTGTCTGATGTTAAAGACATCTAGTCCTGGACAAAGTAAGCCAGCCTGCCCCCTACAGGTGGTGGAGAATCGGCCCTGGCAAACCCATCAGGGTGCCTGTTTGGCAGGGGCTTTAGACTGAGGGGTGGTAGCAGGCCTGTTTGTACCCCATCTTCCTCTCCCTCTGAAGAACCCCCTCTGGGCAAAGGTGGAAGAGGAGGCCTGGGCTTGGTAGAAAGGCCTATGAAAAGGCCTGCCCCTGCCCCTGGAATGCTGCCTCTGGGGAGTGGCTTGCCTTTCCTTGGCCTGAGCACTCCTATAGGTGGTCCTGTATTCATCCATTTTCTTCGTGTAGATCTCTGTTTGCTCCCCAAACAGAGAATTACCCACAACAGGAAAATCCATGGCCTTAGTCTGGGTATCCTGAGACAGGCTAGTACATCTGAGCCAACCCATCCTACGAAGGGCCACAGATGTAGCCATGACTCTAGATGAAACATCACTGGAGTCCACTGCAGCATGAAATTGCACCTTGGATGCCTCAATACCATCTGCAGCCATCTGCTCCAGCTCCTTGGCAAGCTGGCCAGGGACCTGTTTAGCCAGAGCCATTACAGTGTCCCATCTAGACTTCTGATACCTAGCTGTATAGGCCATATAATTAGCCTGCCTGAGTCCCAAAGATGCTGCCATGTACTGTTTCTTTACCATGGCATCAATCCTCCTGGAGTCCTTATCTGGGGGGTGTGAAGCCAAGGGTATATTTGCCTTATCACAGGCAGCAGCCTGCACTACCCCAACATGGCTGCATTGCTGGGTAAGGAACTCCGTATCTGAGCCTGAGAGAGTGTACCTTTTGTCCATTCTCTTGTCCACCGGAGGTATAGAATTAGGAGTCTTTAAAATTTTCATTGTCTGTTTCCCAAAAGACTTATGGAGGGGAATAGACAGCCTCCTGGACTCTGGGATGTCCATCATCTCAACGTAATCAGGCTCCTCCTGATCCTCTAGTGCTTCCTCCATAGGAAGCTGAAGAGTTTCAGCCACTTTCTTGTAAAACATAAAATGGGAAGGGGACTCAGAAAGCCTAGGAGGAGAAACCCCTGAAGGTATGTCTGGGGAGATGTCCGGGTCAATGGGCACTTTTAGACTTTCATAATCACCATCACTATCCTCATACTCTCCTTCCTCCTCCTCCGGTTCATAAAAATCCTCTAAATTATAATCTGGAACCGGGGGGAACCGACCGAACCGAGCCCCTAACCAATGGTGCCGGTTCGGTCGGAACCGGGGTTAGCGATTGAACAATCCTTATCGCTTTGGCTATTTCATCAACGGTTGGAGGTAGAACTTGTGGATCCACACCGGCTGATTTATCCCTTCTTTTTCTTTTAGCAGGAACCGAATCCTCAGAGTCGGTTCTCCTTTTGCCTGAAGAAGTTTCTCCCTGGTCAGAGGGCACTCCTTCTGGTTCGGTTGGAACTGAACCAGGCTGGCCATCTGGGTCAGCGGACTTCTTGGCCTCCCTTTCCCTGAGCCTACCGACTCTCTTTTCCAGGGTAGCTGAGGGAACATTTTTGCAAATCTGGCAGTCTGAATCGAAGTGGTCAAACCCCAGACAATAAACACAGGTGGTGTGGGGGTCAGCCTTAGCAAAGGCTTCCCCACACACACTACAGTGTTGAAACCCAGTGGGCCCGGTTTTTCTTTTGGGTTTCTCAGACATGGCCAGTCCTAACCAAACTTACCCTTTTTTCGGCAATCCGCCAGGCAAGACACCCTTATCGGTTCCTGACCGTGTTACGGGT
The DNA here is from genome assembly GCA_016271365.2 of Neoceratodus forsteri. NCBI lineage: Eukaryota > Metazoa > Chordata > Ceratodontiformes > Ceratodontidae > Neoceratodus > Neoceratodus forsteri. The sequence continues at coordinate 763,665,196 of CM057453.1, forward strand.
CATGGAAAAAAAAACCGTAATGAAATCCAATTTTTTTTAGAACCGATAAGGACCGGTTACCACACTCAAAGTAGAACAAACTTTTTTGAACAAACCTGATCGGTTCAAACCGAACCGATCCAACGTTTACAAGTTCCACACAGAAGAAACAATAATAAACCTATCTAGTACTCACGATACCACAGACCGAGACTGAACCGACAGGTTAAACGGATTAAATTTGGTCGAAAACCAAGGAAAACAGCACTTTAACTGACTAAATTGAACCAAGCAAAGGAGAAATCTCCGGAGCGACTGTTCAGTGAGGCGAAATAAAGAATCTGGCGGTTTGAGTTCAAACAACAACAGACAGAGTCTCAACTGAGCTCGAGCTCAGCGTTCCATGCCTTGCATGGAAAGTTAACTCTTTCCTCTCCGGGGCAGTTCAAAGGTTGGACATCACTGCATATGTCAGAATACAGCAAGACTTCATGTTGTTTGAATGACATTTCCAAAGTACGTGTGCAATTTGACATTTTATTGTACTCTGATGATGCAACTCTTTTTATGCAGCACAAGTCAGGTAAATGTACTGATGTATGTCCTTCAGGAGAACTGTAACAACTTACAGCACTGGCTTCCTGATACAAATGTAGTCCTTAACAGTAAAAACAGCAAACAAACAAAAAAAATAAGGCTGTGATTTTTGCTAGTGCAAAAAAGTTAAGTTCTTTGCCCCTTCTTTAGGCATTGTCATGCTTGACAATAACAAAACTGAAATCTGCCTGAGCTTTAAGTACCTAGGGTTGACTCTGGAGGGGACACACTTGTACAGTAATCATGCTGATTCTCTTATCAAATCTGCTCATTATCAGCTCGGCCTTTGCACCAAACTAGAAAACAATTTCACTACTAAAACAAGAAAACATGCTTTTCAGTCTTCTGCTTTTCCTTATTGTGTCATCATAGTCTGTTCGACTGTCTGTGAGGGCGTCCTTGACAGAATACTCCCCAACAAGGCCTGCCGCTGTGCTCCTGCTGCTCGTTCTCTTCACTGGGACAATTAAGTAGAGATTTGACCCTCGATTTTCATCTTAAGTATTTCACTGTTAGTATGATGCTACATACTTATCTCCCTTAGCTTGCTTGTTTCCATTGCAAATCTGTTTTTTCCATGTTCTTTTGATTACAATACTTGTGCCATGGACAAGTAGTCTTACGAAATGCCTTTTAGTGGGACAGTACAAGGTCAGAGATCTTTCACCTTTAATGCCGTCAAGCTCTGGAATGTTCCCTTATTGTTGCGATGCAGCTTGCAACTGAATTTTAAACCTGTGTTAGAACCGGAACTTGACTCACCAATGTAATTTCTTAACATCAACTAGTGCAGGGCTTGCAATGTGCTGCTTTGAATCCGTTTTTACATTTTTCTACTTTTGTGCTCACTATGCTTCTATCATTTCTTGCATATCTCTTGCAAATAGGCAGGTTTCTGCTCAAGAGTCAACCCGATTACCAAATGCAAATAGAATAAATGAATACATACATAAATAAATATCTGGAACGCCACAATGACAGAAAGGGACTATCATGTAAAAGAAAATAAACACACAATTAATAAGCATTTATGTTTATCAAAGTGTCATTTATTAGTAAAAACTCAAGTTATGCCATGTAGTACTTGATGGATATCGTAAGTGCAGCAATGCTGAAATGAAACCATTAATACATGTTCTGGGAAAGAAATAAACACAATGAGAGCACCACACATCTTCACTCAGTCGGGACTGAGCCTCCTGAGTGGATACAATGTACCAAACATAAATTGTGGAACATGGTCAAAGTGGAATATTACAGCAAGATAGTGTACCTCAGTGCTAACGTTCCCATCAGCAAAATGTGGCCGAAATCCTCCCAGGTTTTAGTAATGCAGCGACGTTGCATTTAGTCATACAGTAGTATCACATTTTAATATGATTTTATCCCCACTCTCCTCCTGTTCAGCACCATAATACTTAAACACACAAACAAATAAAAAAAGCATTTCCGGATTCCTAAGTCACTACACACAGGATATAAAAGTACAATACATAATACAGTACACACAGGTAGTAATAGAACTGCAGAAACTAAATATATGAGCGCTCAACATAATCTGTGAAAAAAAAAAGGGGGGTAAACTGACATAAGCCACAAAATGTGGTCTTTAGACATCTATTTGATATTCAAAACCTGTAGACAGAGTGTGCTTTCAGCAGATAGTTAAAACAAGGGGGCAAAATGTGTGCATGTGGACTTCAGTGTTAGCTGTGGGAAGATGAACTTTCAGTGACTGCTCGGGGGTTAAACTGGCTCTAATCATAGAGTTACTCAAGCAACAGCTACAGAAGCAAGAAGATGCAACTACTGATCATGCTGCAGCTTGAGAATGGTAGAAGGAAGGCTGCTCTCCAGAGGTTCTGTTGCTCTGCTGTTTAGTCAGCTGCTAGGCCTGTGTCATGCAGCTGTGCTGTAGTCCTCTGCATGTTCAGAGTCACAAACCGATCAAGGAGAACTCAGAAAAGTTCAGTCTGTTCACATTTAACCCAAATCTGTTCACAACTCTTCACTGCCCCATCAGTGGCAGAGTCTCTCTCCAACCAAACCATTTTTATTCTTTGGCCTGACCAGGTCTGACTAGAGAAGGAGGAGCTTAAAGAGTATATGTGCCTTCTAATCCACTGTGCCCAAACTAAAATTGTCAGATTAGCATGGCTGTAACTAGGTTTTATGAAGCCCTGGGAAAATAAAAATAAACCCCTCCTCCCTGGAGTTTGGGTTAATATTAGGACTGGGAAATTTGGCTAGCACAATGTGGGCCCTGCTTTTTTTTTCCTTAGGTCCTTGGCAGCTGCCTAATTTGCCGGGTGTAGTTATGCTTCAGAAAATGGGAGCTGGTAAGGTCCTGAAACAAATCAGAAAGAGCAACTGGACATCCTGAAATTAGAGCTGTGGTGGCTGCCCCCACAAAAGGGTGATTGAGGAATTTGGGGAATAGTAGAATTACATAAAGGCAATTCTAGTGGGGGGGATTTTGAAATTTGAAAGTAGGTAATTCCCTTTATGCAGTCTGTGGTGGCCAGCTTTTGGACCATGTGTGGCTCATCCCATTTCCTAATCTGTAGTTATCACCATGCCTCACTTGACTGCTCAGCCTCCATCTGTTCCACCCTGCCACCCAGGGAAAGGTCTTCCCTACACAGTAAAAGAAAGCTCTTGTGCCCAGTGGTGACCAAATAAAGGGCTCAGTGCCCCACAAACAAGGCAGAGACAGGGAGGGGTTAAGTAGAGGTATGTGTGTTCGTAGGGGGCCTTTTTTGAGTGTGTGTGTCTGTGGGGGAGTTGGTCGGTCATGGTGGAGTATAGGAAACTTACTGTGCCTGGACGAGAGAGGATGTTACTTAAGCACTAAGGCATGACGGGGTGGGTTATTGGTGGATTTACCCGTGCCTTGTGGGGTGTGACACAAAGTGCAGCCGAGTGATGTAAACCTGCTGAATGCTAAGCTAAACAAACATAATTGGGACAGACTGTTACTCAACTCTGATGTTGAGTCTGACTGGTCATATTTCGCAGCTGCTCTACTACTACCCAGTGACAGATTACTTCATGCAACATCTGTATGTGTGCTATGCAGACATTATAATAGGATCATCCCTTCTCTTCTTGACTGCTTCTGCCAATGCAACAAATCCTGGGCCAGATAAAAGCCCACCCAAGGTGATTGTGATTGGGAGGCTTACGGACTGTGTAACCTCACCTTGTCTGCAACAAAGAATACTAAAGCAGCATATTATGCCATTTTTCTGGGAGACAACAGCAGACTAAGTATCTCTTGTCTGGAATTAATGCTGTACTTGGTAAAATCAGTCCCAAACAGTTACCCACCTCATGCATAACACATTAATCACAAGGAGTACAAAGATCATGGACAACCTTGTATCTTGACTTTACAAACCTCCGCCTCCCAATGCCTGCCCTCTCACCGTCTCCCTCACATGCCCCCTTCACTTCCAGCTCCCCCAGCTCGTCGAGTTTCTCTAACTCCAGCTGCATCCTTTAGCTACACTGACATCAACCAAGAGGAGGTGTATAAATTACTGAATGAACTCAATATTACTAAAAGTGCCGGCTTCAATGGCATCAAGCCTCATCTCCTAAGGCTCGCAGTAGTACAACTGCCTTACCCTATCACTACATTATGCAGCCTCTCCTTATGCACAGGCAAATCACAGCATCCTAGAAAGAAACCTTTGTCGCCCCCCCTCTCCTGATAGGACTGGCATCTGACCCAAACAATTACTGCCCAATTTCTGTTCTCACAGTCCTTGGCAAACTCCCAGACAAACAGGTGCATAAACAGCTTCTAGGTCACATCATCAAACGTAACTGTCTGTCTGATGCACACTCTGGTTTCTGGCCAAACCACTCTACCACTGCCCCTTAAAAGTCATGAATGACCTACCATCAGTCATAGATGAAGGCTACTACATGGGCTGCATCTTTATTGACCTCATCAAGGTGTTCGACACCGTGGACCACAAACTCTTACTTCTCAAGCTATGCCAGCTTGGGCTTTCACAAAACACACTGGCCTGATCTGAAGCCTATCTGAAGGACAAATGGCAAAACCTTACCAACAAAAACTCTGATTTTGAATGTACCCCAAGGATCCATCCTAGGACCTCTGCTCTTTAGTATATCTGTGAATGACCTATCTTTCATCTGCAATGGCCTCAGCAGGGTAACACACCTTGATGCAAATGATACCGCGATCTATGCCAAATCCAAATGTCCAGCTGACTTCACCAACGTACTACAGACTGCCTTCAATAAAATACGGAAGTGTATGAATGGAAATAAAGTCATTCTTGACAGTAACAAAACCAAAATAATGGCATTCGGTAGCAAGTCTGCCATCCCCTTCTCCCTATATATCATGCCACATTCTCAGCTTCCCTTAGAAACAGTCCAAGCCTTCAAGTACCCTGGCCCTTGGATAGACCCATAGCTAAACTTCACCATGCACATCTTTAGGACTGTAAGTGGCTCACACCAAATCTTGGGACTGTATACCGGGCACGAAATAGCCTCACTCCATGCACCAGGTGCTTAATTCTATGACAGTCCCTCATGCCTGCTCTGCAATATGGCATCATGGTTTACAGATCTGCACCCGCCACCTCACTGCACAAAGTAACAATGGCATACTTGAATATGTGCAGGTTTGCCTTGAGGTGTGATAAAATAACCTACCACTGTCTGACGTACAGTCAGTGATCTTGGACTTTTATCTCCAGACAAGAGACAAGGACTTAAATGGGCAACCTTTATACACAGGTGTGTGCCTGGACAGTACTTTGTGTACCTATGTAGGCTTTTACTTAAGCCCACCCAGACATGCACACTCCACCCTCAGGCTAAGGATTACCTTCACATACTCCATGCTCACAAGTCATTTGGCACGAAGGCCTTTTCCTTTTCTGCTCCATCTACTTAAAACTCTCTCTAGAGACATATAGATTACTGCTACTACCCAAGGCTTCAAACAAACCTTGTACACCCATCTTTTTGTCTCCTGCCACCACAAGAACCCCCAAGCCTACTGAGCCCCACTTTATAACATCCTTTCTAAATCCCTACCTTCTGTATCCCCTTGTGTTTATTATCTGGACTCTACTGCATAACTGTGTCAGTGAGCAATATACATGTATATGCTTTCTTCACTTTATTAGTCGTGAAATGTTACAGAATATTCTGCTGCTGTAACTATCCCCCTGGACCCACTTGAAAAATTGGTGTTGCACCTAAATGCACATTTCCAGGAGCTGGATTTTCAGATCCCCCCCAAAAAACTGACATAGGTGTGGGAAAAATTGCCAGAAGTAGGGCTTCACTTACAGAGTTGCAGTTTTCCCAACATGCACTATATTTTCAAAGTGGGAGCCAATTAATGACCGGCTCCCCAATTTACAGCAGCTTGCGGCCATTTCTGCAGGACATCAGCGCTGAAATTATACGCCTGGTGGGACCAGGCATAACATCTCCCGCAGCTGGGCAGGACGAAAATAGCAAAGTCCACAGGTGTGGAGACATCAGTGCACATCAATCAGCTGCAGAGTGGGACTTAGTCCTTGATGGGCTGAAAATCCCACCCCTGGTGTTTCAAATTCTGTGTTGCACCTAAATGTGGATTTCCTGATTTGTCCAAATTCTGTGTTGCACTTAAATGTGCATTTCCTGGTGTGTCACATTCCGAGTTGCAACTAAATATGGATTACCTGATGTGTCAAATTCTGTTTTGCACCTAAACGTGGATTTCCTGATGTGTCATATTCTGCATTGCTCTTAACTGTACATTTCCTGATGTGTCAAAGTCTGTGCTGCACCTAAATGTACATTTCCTAGTGTGTCATATTCTGAGTTGCTCCTAAATGTGGATTTCCTGATCTGTCATATTTTGAGGTGCACCTAAATATGCATTTCCTGATGTGTCAAATTCTGCATTGCACCTAAATATGCATTTCCTGGTGTGTCAGATTCTGCATTGCACCTAGATATGCATTTCCTGACGTGTCAAATTCTGTATTGCACCTAAATGTGCATTTCCAGATGTGTCAGATTCTGTATTGCACAAAAATATGGATTTCCTGATGTGTCAAATTCTGTTTTGCACCTAAATGTGGATTTCATGATGTGTCAGATTGTGTGTTGCACCTAAATGTGCATTTCCTGGTGTGTCAGATTCTGCATTGCACCTACATGTGCATTTCCTGGTGTGTCAAATTCTGTGTTGCACTCAAATGTGCATTTCCTGATGTGTCAAATTCTGCATTGCACCTAAATGTGCATTTCCAGATATGTCAGATTCTGTTTTGCACCTAAATGTGCATTTCCTGATGTGTCAAATTCTGCGTTGCACCTACATGTGCATTTCCTGGTGTGTCAAATTCTGTGTTGCACACAAATGTGTATTTCCTGATGTGCCAAATTCTGCATTGCACCTAAATGTGCATTTCCTGGTGTGTCAAATTCTGCATTGCACCTACAGGTGCATTTCCTAGTGTGTCAATTGCACTGAAATGTGCATTTCCTGATTAAATTCTGCATTCCACCTAAATGTGCATTTCCTAATGCGTCAAATTCCGTGTTGCACCTAAATGTGGATTTCCTGATGTGTCAAATTCTAAAAATAATTAGAAGACTCTTAATAATAACAACATTAATAAACCACACAAGAATTGGGTAAATCCCCCAATTGTCCACACTGTGGTGTGCCTTACTGCAATTTTATAATGGATCCTTGAGTAAAATAAACACTTGAAAACTCGTTAAATTTATATTTTTGTAATTGTTGTTAAAAGCTCATTTTAGAAAAATCTTTCATCATTGTTGGAAATTGTCTCCCTAACTAGAAGAGGAAACAACACAAAATATGCGCCCCACCCAGTCCAGCTTTTCTCTTAGCAGCAGTTTTACATTAGTTTATTCGTGTTAGTGAGGTTTGGGTGAGGCAACAGTACAGAAAAAGTGTGAAAAGAGAGTTGAAGCGGTTGAGAGCTGGTGGTCTTGTAGAGTAGTAACAGCATGTAACAAGACATGAGTCATTTTGATAGCTGAAGCAGGTAGGAAAAAAGGTAAAACACACTTCGAGGATTTGTGTGTAGCACTTTGGAGCACTTGTTATTCCGTGCAGCAGAAGTGGTGTAGGAGTTAAGAGAAAGAGTGTGGAGAAAATCAAGATGAAGAAACATGCTTATGGTCTTTAAAGTTTATAGTGCTGTTTTCAGGGCTGGGGCAAGCAGCAGCTCATGAAATAAAACATAAAGAAATCATTAGGCAGGACCTACTAGATAAATAAAAAATAATTAAGAGGGGTGACTTGTTTTTTTAGGGGGGGCCATTTACAAGGACTTTGAAACTCAAGATGGCAGCATATTTGATTTTCAAAGTTCTGAGTGTGGTGTACAATTTTTTTTTACATTTTACTTGTGTGGTGTGGTCAACTGGGACTTCACCTGTGGATTATTGCATGATTTACTTATAGGTGAAGATCTGAGCTGACCAATCAGCTTCAAGTATTTGAAGTATACACTCTGTCTTATGTCCAACACATTGATAACACTGCAAAGACTATCAATATAAGAATAGGGATTCTTTACCACCACAAGCACTGCTTAACCTAAGAGGCAATGAATCTGGCCATCAACAGCTCAGTAGTCTCCCTTGTCGAATACAGACTGGCTATCTATGGATCAGCAACTGACACCACCCTACAACACATTTCCATTGTGTAATAAGACATGCCGCCCTCTCACAGATGCTACAAGACTCACGCACACCTGTGCCCTCTACTCACAGGCCGGTTGGCTCCAACCAAAGGAAAGAATAAGATACCAATCTTGCCTCCTTGCCAAGAAATGCTCTCTCAATCTACTACCGGCAGGGCTCCAGAAACTCCTAACCATGCACTCAAGCTCCCATTTCACAAGGAACTCCACCACCCAGATCTACAAAATTCCTAGACTCCGAACTGCCTTAGCATAACGTGCATTCTGTTACCGTACTCCTCACTGGACCAATGTCTCACCACCTGACATTTCCGGTGCTGCAACTATTGGTGTTTTCAAACACAAACTATGACAGCACCTTATCTCAACCAGCAGCTGTGGCTGCCTCCACTACCACTCCTCCTGTGCCTCAAGGGCACCCTAGCACTCTTATCTCACGTCTAACCTACTCATCTGACGTGATCTATCCATAGCACTTCAGGTCACCACCCTACCTCACAACCTTTGCCACCTCTACTCCACCCATTCTGTATACTCCCCCACTTCCTACCCACCCTCTAGCACCCTTACCACTATCCTCCTACTATCATCCCTCATGCAACCCAGTAGGGTGCCCTAACTTTGACTCAGGCAAATTACTTGCTGCCTATGATCCTAAATTCGGTGTGTTCACTATAGGAACTCTGTCTAAAAATGTACTACTGTATTACTGTATGTTACTGTTACCCTCTCTAAAACAAGTACTACTGTTTTGATGTACCTTTGTCCTTGTGTAAGTGACGTGGAACCCATAAATGAACAACCGCTCACAGGTGTAATCCAAGAACTCAATAAATAAATAAATAAATAAAAAGTATTTAACATGTTTATTGTGTAGTAAGTAGTTTACTGGGGCACAGTACTGGATCCGATACTGAGCAACTGCAGGGAAGGAGAGAGAGTGTGTGTGTGTGTGTGATACCGACCATAATATAATCAGATTTAAAATATGCAATTGTGGCAGTAAAACTGAACCCATGCACGTTTAAAGAGCTAATTCTAAGAAGCTGAGGTCCCTTGTGAGGATGGAATAGGAGTAGGATGGTGATTAGGGAAGGGTGGAGTGGCAAGAAAATGGAATCTACTAGAGAACATCATCTAAGAAGCTGTAGCTACCTGCATAACCAAATGAAAGGATGGCAGGAGGTATGAAGGAAGGCTGTTATAGAATAGCAGGTAGGTGATAAAAATATCAAAGCAAAACCAAACCAGGTGCCTAGGTTATGCCAGGCAGAAAAGAATGGAGAAAAAAGGACAGTTTTGAAGGAGGCAGGATCATTATAAAAAGGTACAAGTGAGGTTCTGCTGACCAAAGACGGGTGAGGGCAGAACCATTAAATGAGTACTTTGTCTTACTTTCATTGAAGCAGCACATGGTTACAGGACAGAGACATGGAGCTATTTACAGGTGAAAAAGAGCAGCTGTAGTGTAGGGCTTAGTAGGGATGACCAATTTGGTAATGGAACACCTATTAAAGGGCCCTGGGCCCAGATAATCTGCAGCCAGAACAATGGGCAAATGATCTTGCAGAACCACTAACAGAGATCTTTGCAGCCTCTCTGAGAATGGGAGGGTCAGGAAGACTGAAGTCAGGACATGTGATCTCTCTGAGGGAGTGGTTAATGAAGTAGCAGGTAAGATAACACAGATTATAGGAAAGACAGAATCATTAGTATATGCTTCTGGATTAAAAAACTGATTAGGGAGAGTCAGCATGAGTTCAACATTGGTAGGTCATCATACCAACCAGATATTTGTATCAGGATGTGAGTAAGAGGATAACCAATAAAGAAACAATGGATATTGCGTACCTGGAATTTAAGAATGTATTTTACATGGTGCCACATGACATATGATCTGCAAGACTGGGAATCATGGCGAGTGGTAGGGGGTACTGAAATGGATAGGAAACTAGCTAAGCAGCAACACAAGACAGAGGGCAGTAAATGGCAGGTGACCAGTGTGGTACCTCAGGAGTCTGTGCAGTGACCACTGTCATTTAATATGCTTACTAAGAGTCTCAAGAAAGTGGTGGAGTGCCAAATTTCCATATTAGTACATAATTCTAAGGCAGCCTGTCTAGTCAACATTAAGGAGAAATGTGCAAAGTTACACGTGAACTTGAGACAGAGGACGAGCTGGGATGATATATGGCAGAAGTGGTTTAATCTGCATAAATGCAGTTATGCACTTGGTGGACAAAAACAAGGCCAGAACCATAGAGGGGATAAAATATAGGGTAACACAGCAGGAAAAGTATCTAGGGCTTGATGTAGACAAGACTCTGAAGCAGGCATAACAGTGCACATCAGTAGTTAAGAAGAAGACCATTGAGATGCTTGGATGGATCAAGCAAGAACCAGAAAAAAAACCAAATGAAGTGGTATCACCATCATATAAGGCTCTGGAGGCAACACACTACAAGTAGGATATCATGCAACTATAAAAGGTTTAGAAGTGATCAGCAAGGGGATGATATGGGGTTGGAGTATAAACACAGGCTGCAGCAGCTGGATCTCATCTCTCTAGAGATGAAGCAGGTGAGACAGATTCTGATGTGTAAAACAGTGAAAAGCATTTAGACTGTAGATCAAATTAGACTGTTTGCTGTAGATAATAAACAAGGTTTGGAGCTTGGTGTTGTGGTACTTAAGCAGACTTATGGAAGAATTACTTAAATCAGCAGGTGAAAGTTATGCACTTCGGGGTGAGGAACCTGAGGAAATATTGGCTGGGTAGGGTGTGGTTAGGGGGTCACTGAGGAGGAGAAGGATCTGCGAGTCATAGTAACGGAGAGTATGAACAACTCTGCTCAATGCAGGAGGGCTGTGGTTAGGGCCAATAGGATGCTGGGGTGCATTGCACGGGGATTCTCGTCCAGGCACAAGGAGGTGATCCTGCCCCATACAGGTCCTTGGTCAGGCTGCAGTTGGAGTACTGTGTGCAGTATTGGTGTTCATACCTGAGGAAGGATATCAAGCTGCTCAAGGCAGTGCAGTGCAGGGCAACGAAAATGATACAGGGGATGAAAGGCAGATCCTATGAGGAATGGCTGAGTCACTTGAGTTTGTTCACCCTGGAGGAAAGAAGGGATCGGGGGGACATGATTGAAACTTTCCAGTACTTGAGGGGGATCAAAAAATCTGGCACTGAGGGGCTGTTTAAGCTGAGGAAGGGAAGGGACTTGAGGGGGCATGGGTTAAGACTGGAGGGAGGCATTATTTCACTGAGAGAGTGGTGTTGAAATGGACCGCACTGCCAGAGGGGGCGGTGGCATGCAGGATGGTGGAAAGTTTCAAAAGGGTATGGGACAGGGCAAGGAGGGGGACTGGGTAAAGGACACTGAGCAGTTCCAGGAGGTGAATGGTGGGTTGGGGGTGGGCACTGTAACATAAGGGTGCTATCTAGCATACGAAAGCAGACTTGATAGACCGTTAGGCCTGGATTCTGCTGGCAAGTTTTTGTATGTTTGTATGTAGGGACCTGACCAATGAGACAATAAAATTTAATTCAATGGGTGCTTTAAGTGCAAAATGTACAGGCAGAGGAATAACAACAGTTGGCACCACTTCTAAGGCACAGGGGGAGGGATCTGACAGACTACTTATTATGTCTGTGCAGCATGGCACATGCAGTGGGACTAGACATGCTGAGACTAGAGATGAGCATGTAGGTTACTACCCCCCAAACTGGGTGCAAAGCATTGGTCAGCATTCTTAAGTTCAACTGCTTCAATCAACTCAGATTGGTCAAACACAGTGCGATTCATTGCTCCCAAAGTTAATTTCTTATCTGAAAAGAAGCAGATCTCTGAAGTATGAGGGGTTGGAATTTTTTTTGCAAATGATTCCTCCCAGCTCTAATTTGTAGTTGATACTGTCAAATTGCAGCTTTTCACCAGGTGTGAGAGGGTAAAATATAGCCTGTCCCAGGGATAGATTAACCATTAGACCAGTAATGCAAAAGCCTAGGGACTCCAACTTGTCTAGGGGGACTGGCTGACTCCGCCTGTCAGCATCTAATTTACAGTGAAGTCGTGTGCACTAGAAGGAAGCGTTTTTGAAAGGAGATATGGAAGGTCAGCATGGGGTAGGGGCTCACAGTATTTGTGAATCAGATAGGAACCAGCCTGCAGCTTAGACTCTTCAGATTGTGAGGAGGAGCAACTTTAGAAAGGGGAAGAGATGCTTCTCATTCTCAGCAGCAAGTGACCAAATTCAGAGGCTGCACTGGCATAATTTATTGGAAAGAGGAAGAGAGGGTCTGGCTGCAAGCAAGACCAAACATGTACGTGGGTTGCTAGGCAAATTTTAATGTGGGGGCCCAAACTTTATCATAGGCCTTGTTTCCCAATTAAACTTAATGTGGTCCTGCCCTCCTCTCTTCAAATACATGGAGTGCAAGAAGGTCATTTCAATAGTATTAGCTTATTTTTAAGACAAATAAACCAATTAGAACTGGTCTCTGCAAAATGAAGTTAAAATCAGGAGGGACCATCACTATTATTTGGACCCTAATAAAACAATTTCCAGTGTTTAAAAATACATAATATCTGTTGCACTTACTAAGCTAACTGATACCTCCATGTAAGAATTGTATTTTGCAAAAATATTATTTACAAATCTCATTCAGTTACAAACAGTTCTTAGTGTGACAACAAAATCTTGAGTGCATAATACTTGGTATACATAGTGGTTATATTGATGACTTACAGATCAGAAATCACTCATTTGTGGATATGAGACAATATATTAATACAACATGGAACAGAGTGCCTGAGCTACCTGAAAATAAACTGGCAGACACTGACATTAAAGAAATCTATTAGCAAACTGACTCATAAATGTTTGGGACAGCAGGAGTCCGATACACAGTCACTACATGGTGTTGCAAAGGTGTTGCAAGGACCACTTAGCAGCATAGTTCAACCTTTCACTCCTTGGTACCATATACAAAGGGGTTGCAAGTCTTCTTTTGCAATGCTTTTTATGAAAGCACAGGGAATGGGATTGGGGAACAGTAGTGCTATGCGGAATGTGGAATTCTGCTGGTGGAATTAGTGCAGAACGATCATTACTTCGGGGGAATTTCTATGGTTCTTCTGCGTAATTCTGCCTGCTATGATCCATGGAATAATATTCCCGAGAACAGCATTTTTCCACATAAAATCATTCCACAACCATTTCTGTGGAAAATATTGAGATTCACAGAATAAAATTCTGTGGAAATGTTGAGGAAAAACTCATTCCACATTTTTCTGCAGTGGAATTCCACCATTCCGTTTCCGGTGGAATCTTGGAAACTCCACAAAATTCTGCTATGCCTTAATTTGAAAATTCTGCACAGCACTATGAAACAGCCATTTAATTAGGGTGCTGGTGTGAAATGAGCAGCAGTACTATGCACAGCGACTCTCCAAGCCTGTCAATCCCAGTCGCAAGGAGTATCAATCTCAAACAAAGAAGAACTGCTATAAAAAGTTCTGCACTGGGCTGCTGCCTTGTGAGATGGAAATTGTGTTCTGGCGGGGGAGGAGGGGTCTTAGGCAATGCACAGTACTGCAGATCTTTGCACCAGATGGGACCTGAGCTTTGGAGGAGTTATCAACTGGACACCAGGGAAGAAACATAAGGAGCAGTTTCGGAGCCACTACATTACCATGGATTACTAATGTGGGATGTGGAAAAACTGACATGAAGGTGACCAATAAGGGGAACAGAGGTACTGGGCGAGGGTGATGGGAGAAGTCTGTGATGGTAATATCATGAGTCCAGGGTACAGACCATGGCGTACCACTATGCAACAGGTGTTATGTCATCTTTCTACTCCTGCCATTGCCTATATCCACCATGTTAGTGGTTGCACAAAATTTACATATTGTGGCTGTACAAAGCTGTTGCAGTGGGGAACTACCCCCCTGCAGACAGCACCAGCCTTTTGTGTATCGCAGTTTTCAGGGGTGGCAGTATGGGTAGCCCTGATGTACCCCATAAGTCCATCAACACTGACTGCAACTGTGTATTGGGCCCCAGTTCTGAAGAACTGTTCTACAGTGTAAGTAGTTTTCTTTTCCCTAACCCTGAGGCTTCTTCTCACTTTAGTTAAAAAAGAACTGTATGTAGAATTATTATGGCCACTGATTTAGGTGGTCACCAGCACAAAACAATAAGCATTCCAGAAATGGACTTTCTGCACACCGATACAAATCACAGAAGTTTGTGGAATTTGGCATTTTATACCAGAGCAGTACATCTAAATCTCATTTAAATTATTTTCTGCACTATTTTTTATTTGGCATTATTTAATTAGCTCTATAAACTATATGGCTTTAATTTATTATTTATGTTTATACACATTACAAATGCTAGCTAGTGTAAGCTCAGTAAATTGCAGAAACTGGAATAGCCAACACTGGTGCAGTCGTGAAATTTCAGATCATGAAGCCACAATTTGATTACTTCACTGACTGTAAATCAGTGGCCCTGGTTTTTAATAACAATAAAAAAAATAGCAATGGTCCGGCATAGTCACACTGTCATGAGTGTACACATTCTCCAAACCTTACCTACTCTTATATATACTGAACTGCTGAATCTAGTACAACCTGTACTTTATAGACGTTCATGTTAGTGATGAAAATGGATATGATTTTAGGCACATTATATAACATTTAAGGCAGGGACTAAGAGTTGCAATAAATAAAAGGCAAGTTATATTTTCCAAAGGCAACAACAAAAATGCCGCTGTAGAACAACTCTTTCTGTTATGATCTTTGACATCGTGTGTTTGCACATTTTTGCATAGAATGAGGTAGCTCAGTTCTGAAATGACTAATGCAATGCATAGCTCTCCAAGATCCATTACATTTTCCCTTTTTTCCCTTTATAAAAATACCAGTACTTTCATTTTATACAATTTTAGAAAAAGGATAAAAATATTGGCACACTATCAAACTTCTGTTCCATCATGTAAATTATTATGAACTTTGACCTCTAGATTCACTTGCTTGACCTTGACTCCTTTGACCTTGTAGGCATGTTCATTTTTCTCTAATATATTGATGTTCCTCACTGTGCAGTGCTGACTGTTGACATTCTTCTCTAGCCTATCTACATTTCTCTTTGAAACATCAACTTTTGTATTGAGGGGGTACTCCTCCAAGACATCGTTGGTGGGCTTTTTCTTCTTTTGTCTTCTGCACTTTCTGGCTAAAAAGCAAGCAGCAAAAAGTATGAGCAGAAGTAGCATGATGGCAGCAACTGCACCTCCTATGGAGGCTTCTGTCTGTGCTATAGAGGCAGCTGATTCCCCTTCTAATCTCAGGGTCTTCATATTGGTGCCATTCTTCACCTGGTCACCCTCATTGTCATAAATTAAAGAGTCATCTAGGATAAGCCTGCCGTTTTTGTCCACTAGATCCCTCCGGCTCCGTTGCAGTTGATGAGTGAGTGAACGCTGCACTCTAGGTCCAGCAATAGACTCCGGACCAATGATATAGATCACTTGCAGGTACCACTGGTGGCCAGCCTCCACCTTTATAACAAGAGAGAGAGAGATGGCATTAAGTCAAATACTTCTTTTAACCCCAAGAACTGAAGCCATAACAAACAGTACACATTTAGATTGCTTTACTCTAACAACATGCATATGTAATGTACATACCGTATATCAGGGCTACACAACTGCTTGCTTCAAAATATGCCATTTATCTTAATAAGTGAGGGACAAGATCATAACTCATGACTGGCAGAGCCACAAGTGAGTTATGAAAGTCCTGCTCACAGATGGTGATAAAGGTCATTCTCTGAGAGAGGCCATTTTGTGCCTAACTTATACCATGTATTTTAAATGGCAGAGTTTTCTGATTAGTTCTTCTAATCAAGATTTATCGGTTTCTGTTTGATTTCACTGCTCTGTTTTGAGTGCAGCAGAGGCCACCATAATGTCATCAGGCATTGTGCACGCTGCTCCTCCATTGGTTCAGAGCTCCTTTGTGGCAAACCTAAAGTGGAAATAAATGCTGATGACCAACCTAACATTGAAATAAATTATTTTAATTTAGGATGCTTCAGTGGCTAAAATAAATAAGTTATCTGTAAGGTTTGTTTCTCACTTACATTGTATAAACTTATACCATGAGAGGTATGAATAATGGCTGAATAAAATTGGTTATCCAGCCCTGTTATTCACCTCTGGTGTGACTGCATGGAATAACACATGGAACTCTGTTTGTTACGGTGCTGCAATTCTATTGAGGGATTTCAGTGACACCATAAATCTCAAGAGGTTTGAGATGTTACTGGAATCCCAAGGTGCTGTTTCAGATTAGTTCTAATGAAGATTTAATTATTTATGTTTGATTTGACTTCTCTTTTTGAGGGCAGCAGAGGCAACTCTAATGCCATCAGGCATTCTGCAAGCTGCTCTTCCATTACTTCAGAGCTCCTTTGTGACAAACCTTGGGATACTGTACCCACTGTGGCCACCCCACACAGCTGCAGTACAGTCCCCAATATACATACACTTCACGCTAAACAGAATGGCAGCAGGCAATAAGTTTAAACACAGCTTTATTATGGCAGGACTCCATACAAGGAAAAAGGGGTTAGTAGCAGTATGAGGTATCTCAGCTGGTCTCCCTATTCCTGACATAGGCCCAGCCGGTATAACACGTTCAGCCGCTGTCACTTGCCCTGAGCAGGTGCGGCCAAATCAAATGCTTCCCTGAGCTGTAACTAAAAAGGCACAGCCCTCCAACTCAACCTGCCCTCCATACCACAGTGTGCTATACAGTATAATAACTCACTGTCCTGTATACAAATACCCTACCCTCCTCCAACTGTTAACAGTACTTTTATTTTTAAAATACTATAGGGAACTCCCAAATGTCACTGGGTGGCCAGAGCTGGTTCATTTTAAATAAAGAATTAACATTTTCATGAAGTTATGAATTCCCAAACCCAAAGGCCATGCAGCTGCAAGCCACAAACCCAAAACCTCAAATGGAGGTATTTGTGAATCCTTGGGTGGCTCACTAAATCCAGTTAAACAGTTTCATAACCAATGCACAATGTCCTAGAAACTGGGACAAACCCTGATTTTACTCATAGTTCCAGTGCTTCAGGATCTCCCTCGTTAGGCAGAGCTCCACTGTCACAGCTTGTGGCACTGGCTCTCAGTCGGCTGGTCTCTTCTATTCTCTCTCTCTTTCTCAGTCTTTCACCGTGTATCTGCCAAGGTGAGGCTACTGAGAGTTGCAGCTACCCTCTGGTCAATCAGGCCACTGCGACTCCCTCCACACAGAATCCCACGTCTACATATCCAGACCCCGAACAGTAATAGCTGGGTTATGGTACCTACTGTCAGATCCTACAGCACTCTTAGGTGGCAGTTCAACTCTCAGCCACTTTCGCTCTGCACTGATGATGCTAAGTGTTGAATGGCATGCTCAGCTACCAGCAGAATACCTCTCTTCAGTCTCAACAAGGGCTCTTCTGACTAGCACTTTCAGGTCATCTCAGCAAATGCACAGTCTGTCACAGCACAACTCTGACACCCCCAACAGTGATCTTGCTTGGACTAGCTCTCACATTGTTCTGCCTTTCTCAGCCCCTGCTTATCATGAAGGAAACAGAAAAGCTGATTCAATAATGCTGTCAGTCAGGATGGGCAGTCCTCGCAGTCTGTATGCAACAGGTAATTGGCAGTTACAAAGTCAACTGAATTAATTAGGTCCACCTGTAGTCCACAAGCCTCTGGGGCTACCGGAGTTGGTAAACATCCCTGATGGACTGGCACAGCACCCTTCAAATCCATCACCATTGCAAAGTTGGTCAAAGGCAGCTGAATATGGCATTTGGTTTGTAGTCCCAGAGACACTTTTCAGAAAAGTCCTGATTTACACAAAAGGCAGAGTCCAAGCACTGGATCAGACCCAAACCAGTCTTGTGTAGCTGAACACTCATACCTGGTGCAGTTAATAGGTAGATTAGGTGACTCCTGGTCAAGTTGCTGACATGGCAGTGTTGGCTATGGTGGCAAATGCCTCTGATATACAAGCAGTCAAGGCATAGTAATCCATAGTAGTCCACGGTGGGGGGTCACACTTTCCTGGCTAAGGAATTGCTATTCTCAGCAACTGGGTACAAAGGTCTGATAAATATGATTCTGCATTAATTACCCAACATACAGTATTCATAGATATCTACAACTGTGGCTCCCTACACCCATGATTCCTAGCTTAGGCATTCAATGTCATACATTCAGCATTTACTGACTAGTCAAATAGTTCCTGCATAAAGCAGTTATCAACAAATGGCTACAATATATGCCATCACATTTTCTCAACTAGGGGCTCCTCTGAACACTATTTGGGGCAGGGACCTGGGTATAATGCATATCCCTTGGTGTGCAACATGCAAGGGTTAGTCAGTGGAGGTACTAGGAATGTCATAAGCAAGTCTAACTACAGGTCTCATCAGTCTTTCAGACTGCTGTACATGGGACAAGTTATTGTTCAGAATCCATGGTCTCAGCTTCCATCTCTTTGGTTGAAGGTGGCCCAATTACATCCTCTGTATCTGGGTGCTCCTCCTTATCCTCTTCAGTGTGCTCATCCTCAGTAATAAGATGTACATCCACAGGCACACATTTCTTTTTTGTCTTTGGTAACCGGCTAAGACCCACTAGGCACAAGTGCCTGTTTTCAGAAGCGACCTGGGAGCACTGGATGGTTAAGTGACTTGCTCAGAATGTATCAAGCTTGTTCACACCTAGTTCCTCTAACCTCTAGGCTATACTGCCAGCCCACATGGTTCTGTCTGCAGACCCAAAGGAGTTCCAGCTTGATTGGCATTGCATAGCAGGTGGTATTAAACTGGGTAGGAGCAAGTGGTATTAAACTGGGTAGGTCCATAGTGGAATAGTACTTGACAACTCTGGTGTCCTCAACTGAGGACTCACCAGCCGTGCTCTCCAGGGCAAGTTTAGGTACATCTGTATGTTGCCTCTTGCAGGTGACAAATTAGGTTTCCAGTTACTTAGGTGCTTCAGATGCAACCATTTCAAGGGGAAGTTCATCTGCCCAATTGACAGCAGATGATTCTGATGAATAGTGTGACTTTTGTTCGACTCTCTTCTGGCAGAATATTGTAAACTGATAGGTCCTGAACCTGTTCCAAGATGACATGGGGGTGTTGCCCCATCTATTGGCAAGTTTGTCATTTTCCAGTCAAGGCTAAGTTCCTTACAAGTACACAGACACTGGGCAAAAGTTCCTGAGCCTTTACTTTCTGATCATATCTAACTTTATTAGCCAGGTTCCTCCTCCCAGTCATCTCTAAAGCCAGATTGTAGGCAGATCCAACTGGTCCTTCAAAGGATACACATACCTGAGATATGTCTGAGTGTGAACTCTATCTGATGAGATTCCGAAACACAAGTTAACAGGCAATCGAGCTTCTCTGCTGAATATGAGATAATATGGTGAAAAGCCTGTGGCATAACATTTTTAGTAGAACTGTATGCATGCACAAGTGCACTGACCCATTGGCTGTACTTCACTTTGTCCTGAGGTTCTGAAGTACCCAGTATGTGGAGGGTAAGGTGTGGTTAGGACACCCCGACTGCAGATCGACTTGAGGGTGATACGGGGTCATGCGAGTGTTCCAAATTTCCCAAAGGGAGAGCAGTTATTTTACAGGATGACTTTTGAAGTCACCTCCCTGATCCAAGTGGATCCATTTGGATGCTCCATAGTGTAGGATAAACCTTCCCATTTAAAGGCAGGCGACCATTTTGGCCTTTTTTGGCCTTGTTTGTGTACACCTTCATGTATTGTGAAAAATGTTCTGTAACCACCAGTGTATTAGGAATGTTTTTAGAGTCAGTTTTAACTGAGGGCGTCTATGCATACCAGCTCTATTGGTGTACTTGTCTCAATGTTCATAAGAGGCTCTGCTCTTTTGGTAATGCCTTTTGTTGTGCGCAGTGGAACCCTATTTGCAATGCCAATCTACATCGCTTCAGAGTGCATGCTCACTAGAAACAAACACAGGCAAGGTTCAACAGCCACTCACTCAAGAGACCCATTTCATCATATAATGCGCTAATGGCCACTGGTCTGAAACTGGTGGGAAGAAACAACTGTTGCCAGGGGAAATCTTAAGAGGGCTTTAAGTCTCTTGATAGAGCAAGTTGTCCTTCAGCTGCAGCAGTTTAGGCCACTCTTTGAGTAAACATCAGGTATCTTCACTCTTTGGTACAACTTGGGTTGCATCCCTCCCTTTCTGGAAGGAAATCACAATGTCTCTGACACCAGGTCTTGTCCTTGCTCTCACTGTAGATGAAACCGGTTCAGGAGTGGTAATGATGTCCTGTGCAGGACTGCAAAACTGTCAGTAGGCTGGCGGCTAACAGTCACTTGAGGGTACAATAATGTCCACAAGACAATGTTGATTGGCAGGTTAGCGCTGCTCATCAGTCTTAAATTTCTGACACAAGACTTTTATGGTGTTCTCCAAGATCCTGACCCATTTAGAGTAATTTTCAGTAAGTACAGGCAGGAGCCAAGAAAAGGTATCCACATGATTCAAACTGGGAATGCTACTCTACATAGTAGTTTTATTTATTTATTTATTTATTTAGACAGCAGTTTGGAAAACCTTTGAACCATAGGCTCATTTACAAAGGTACCTTGTCACAGTAAGACAAACAAAAATACACAGTATAACAGTATAACACAGTATAACAGTAACTTAAGACAGCAATAAGTACATAGATACAAACAAGCTGGTACAGGTAGGATTGATGCAAACAATACCAGAGTTATGTTGTCCTTAGCAGCTTAGTAGTAAGCTTTGTCATAAGTATTGGGTATGGCTTTGACTAGTGGCAATTACAGCTTCGGGTGTTAACAAGGTGGTTCCGTAAGGACGCTTTTAAGCTAATGAGAATAGTTGGAGCTGAGATGGAGGGGGCAGTGTGTTGAACCAGGAGGGGCCCTAAAGCTGAAGGCTCTTTGGCCGTGAGAGGTCCTAGCTCTAGGGATAACAAGAGAGGTTTTCCCAGAGGTCTCAGTATGAACTAGTGGGACAGAGTGGCGGATGGTGGTGGTCAATCCTGGCGGGGATAGCCCAAGGAGGGGTATTTTTGTAGAGGTACAGGTCAGATATTTTAGGCACTCGTCAAGATCAAGTACCAGCGCTTTAGCGTACAGTAGACAGGTGTGTGTTAGCCTAGGTTCCCCAGTAATTAACCTGCAGGCCTTATTCAGAGTAGTGCGAATTTTATGGAGTGCGGTCTGATCAGCAGCACTGCGAGTCGAAGTGCCTTCGGGGGGAGGCAGTGTTTATACCGATGTAAGATGCCCAATCTGATATTAGTGGCAGTGGCTAGGGCAGCGATGTGTCCATGGAAGGAGAGGGAGGGGTCAAAATGGATCCCTAGGTATTTATAGGAGCAAACTTGTTCGAGTGGGAAAGAGGACCCAGAGTGAATGAGGAGTTTGAAGTTGCAAGACTTGATCTGAGGATGAGTGAAGAACATGGTTTTTGTTTTTTTAAGATTTATCACCAATCTATGTTCCTTGAACCAGCCCTCGGCTTCAGTGAAGGACTTCTGCAGCGAGTCCTGGAGGGCAATAGGGTTACGACTTGAGGCAAAGATGACTACATCATCAGCGTACAATAGAATGTTCCCCGAGCAAGAGCATGGAAGGGTGTTAAGGTAAAGGGAGAATAGTAAGGGGCCCAGAATGGAGCCCTGGGGAACCCCAGAAAAGATGGGACAGATGTCTGAGTAGGTCCCATTAATTTTACATGCTGTGGCGGTCAGACAGATAACTGGTGCACCAGGAGATAGGCCCAGCAGCAAAACCAGAGAGACTAAGGGCATCAAGAAGGAGGGGTGGGAGACAGTGTCGAAAGCTTTAGAGAGGTCAATGAAGACCGCACCAGCCAGAAAACCAGTGTCTAAGGAGGAGTGCGGAAAGTTAGAGAACTCTAGGAGGGCTGTGTTGGTACTGTGGCCCGCTCGGAAGCTATGCTGCTCAGGACATAGGACATTGTAGGTGGAGAGGTAGTCAGAGATTTGAGAGGCCACCACTTTTTCCAAGGCCTTGGAGAGAGGAGAGAGAATGGAGATTGGCCGATAGTTTCCAGCCACAGTCCTATCACCACCTTTAAAGATAGGGGTGACTTTCCAGGCAGTTGGAACCTTCCCCAGGCAAAGAGAGTGGTTGATGAGGCCGTGATCGGGTAAGGACTGTGTCTAAGACCAGCTGTAGGATACATGGATCAGGTGTCACTGCCGTACTATTACTCTTGAGGGCAGTGACAAGGTGCTGACCTAAGTTCTTGGGCAGAAACATGGTGGAGGAGAAAATAAGGGCAAGAAAGATTTCGACAGGGCTGGGGAGGAGGGTCAAAACATTTGTAGGGAGGATAGGGCTAAGGTCAGTGAATGAGGTGTTGAGGTGGTTGGCTATGAGGGCTGGGTCTGAGGAGATCATGCCATTAATGTTGATCTGGGAGGGTGGGGGGAGTGTGCACTCCCATTTAACTGTTTAATGTTATCCCAGAAGGTTCTGGGGTTCCCCATGCGGCAGTGAGGAGGACCCGATAGTGCTCAGACTTGGCATTTCTGATGGCCGAGTGCACTTGTTTCGGGCGGCAGCATATAACTGCCTATCACTGGGCCAGCCAGTCTCAATGGCACGGTGCCATAGGTTGTCCCTATGTTTGAGTTGGTGGATCAAAGCTGGGGTTACCCAGGGAGCATTCTGCCTTTTAGAACGGCGGGTCGGCAATGGGGCAAAGATAGCACAGGCATTATTAAAAGTTTGGGTAAAGAAGAAGAGAGCTGTGTCGATGTCAGGAGTTGCCTGTATAGGAGACCAGTCAATTTGGGACAGAAGTTCCTTAAGTTTTATCAGTCCACCAGGTATTAGACGCCGCCAGCATGTGGACTGTGCTATGGGTTTGGGGACTGAGGATGACCAGTGGAATAGAATGGGGGAGTGATCGCTAAGAGAGTCTGGGAGGACTCTCTCAGCGATCACTCCCCATTGTATGTTGTATGTTCACTGTAACAATAGCCATCAGTGTCCAGCAGTGTCCAGCTTCACCGTGGTCTGTACATATGTCAATGGGTTTTTGTCCAGTTTGACTATTATCTGTGCCCCATATAAATATTCATAGAAACATAGAAGCTTACAGCAGAAAAGGACCGCAAGGCCCATTCAGTCTGCCCATTTTACCAATTTGCTCCTGCTGCCTCTACTAGGTCAGCGGCCTCAGCTATGCCCCCCTCATATGTATGATTCCCTTGTGCCTATCCCATGCCCTCTTGAATCTCTCCACTGTACATACTCCCACTGCCTCCTGAGACAGGGCGTTTCATGCATCCACCACCCTCTCTGTAAAAAAGTACTTTCACATTACCCTTTATGACCCCTCCTTCCAATTTCATGTCAGCCTCTAGTTCCACTGTACCTTTATACTGGAAGATGCTATCCCATTCCAATTTTATTTATGCCCTTAAAACATTTCAAAGTCTCAATCATGTCCCACTCTTCTGTCGCTGTTCCAATGTGTACATATTGAGGTCTCTAAGTCTATCCCCATATGCCTTGTCATGCAGACCCTGCACCATCTTAGTTGCCCTCTTCTGCACTGTTTCCACCCTGTCAATATCCTTACAAGTCAAGTGCCTCCAGAACTGCACACAGTACTCCAGGTGAGGCCTAACCAGTGTCTTGTACAGTGGGATTGCCACCTCCCTCCTACGGCTTGTAATACCCCTCCCTATACACCCTAATGTCCTAATTGCCCTCCCAACTGCCTTTGCCGTTTGTCTGGTCTATTTCAGGTTATCTGATATAATGATCTCCAAATCCCTCTCTTACCTGGTGACTGTCAACAACTCACCCCCCAAGATGTAGCTCCCCCCAGGGTTTCTGTTCCCCACATACATGATCTTGCTCTTCTTTGTGTTAAACCTTAACTGGCATACCTTCAGACCATTTCTCCAGCTTTTCCAGGTCTCTTTTCATTCTCTCTATGCCCGCTGGAGTATCTACTCTGTTGCAGATCTTGGTGTCATCTGCAAACAGGCATACTTTTCCCTCTAGCCCTTCTGCTATGTCTGCTTTGAAGACATTGAAGAGGACTGGTCCCAGGACTGATCCCTGTGGCACACCACTGGTGACTCCCATTTCTTCCGACTGTATACCATTTGCCACCGCCCTCTGCCTTCTGTCCACTAGCCAATTTCTAACCCAGTTCACCACCCTGTATCCCACCCCTAGACTCCTCAGCTTGTTTACCAGCCTTCTATGTGGGACTGTGTCAAAGGCCTTGATGAATCAAGGTCGGAATTGGTCCACAATAGCCCACTTGAGTGCCAGAAACTCCAACTTATGGATGGGATAGTTACATTTAGCTTGGGCTAAGCTTTGTCTGGAAAACTAACAGGTCTTAAGCCTCAGAATGTTCTTGGTTAAGAATTATTCCCAATCCTCTGAGATGGACATCGGAATGCAGGACATATGGCTTGGCTGGGTCTGCATACAGCAGAATGGGTGAGTTGGTCACCTGGGAGATGATCTCATGGAAGACTTCTTTACAGAACTCATCCCACCAGGATCCAAAAGGTTCAAAGACTTGAAGTAAGCTTGAAGCTCTTATCTTTCTTTGGGGTTGATTTTCCAAGCTTTGTTTGTGGGTAGGAACACTTGGGTTCAGTAGGAGCCTTACCATGCACGTGTAGACTTGCTGGACTGCCTATAGCAGGGTTTCTCAAATGGTGAGGCCAGCCTTCCAGGGGATGCCCCAACCTGTTCCTGGGGATGCTCAAGCAAGCCTTAAATGTACTGTATTTAAATACCAAGTTTTGGATGCTTTGTGTGAAAGGATGCGCCAAAACTGAAAGTGAATAACGGCATGCAAATTTATGTACAAAATGGGTGACCAGGAAAGTCACACTCAACAAACACTTGTTTCCTGGTGTGACATGGGCGAAAGCTGAATGGAGGAAATGCAAGTCTTGGAAACTGTGCAAAACAAAATGCAAAATAATGCGAATGAATAGGAACAAGGTAGCAATTGACCAATTATACTGGCTGCAGAAAAGCAACAAATACAAAGGCTAAGTGGAGAGTTACTAGGAGCAAGAGCAGGACAAAGCAAAATGGTCCCTGAGAAGGTGTTTAAGAACAAGGTAAACTGACAAAGAAACAATCCAACTCATGGAGATATTGCAACGAGGGGTAAATAGGGTCCAAAACTCAGAAGTGTTGAATGAGTAGGCTGACATGGGGAGGGGGGTTATACAGAGGGAGAATAATAAGTTCAATAAAATGAGAATAAACTCAGTGACTCAAAGGAATTTCACTGTATTCCTTGGCTTGGATATTCAAAGGGTTTGCGGATGGTGCAACAGAGGTGTGCCGGCGCAACCCCACACTGTGCCCTAGTGGGATATTGAAAAGGCCACCAGGTGCCACACAAATCCCGAAGCCCTGGGGCACAATGTGAATGTATGCGGCGCAGATGCAGGGGGCGTGCCCATGCATATGCGGCACATCCCAATATTCATCCTGAGATGTGCGGCGCATATGCTGGCACAACCCTGCATTGCGCCACATGGGGGGCTCAAGGTTGAGCCCGTGAATAGTAGGAACAATTCCTGGCCACCAACAGGCGGGCTGCTGTATTGCAGGGTGCAACACAGCAGCCGCCAGCTGAGGGCGGCCACCCGCCCACCCAGAACACCATCCACAAGCACCCATAGCTCCCTGGTAGTCTAGTGGTACCCCCCCCTCCTGTTTCCCCGATCACCGGTAAAGCGCTGTAAAATACTGCCCTGGTAGTCCAGTAGTACCTCCCTTCCTCCCGTATCCCTGATTGCAGTAAATCACCGTAAAATACTTCCCTGGTTATCCAGTAGCATCCCCAACCCTCCCACACACACAGGACCCCCTTGCCCATCCCACTCCCCCCGTCATCGGTGGGCGGCTGCAACCCACCCGCATAACGCCTGCTCGCCTGCCGAATGACAGGTACAGTATGGGCTTGCAGGGCATTCTGTACTAGACAGTCCCAAATATGTTTATGACTTCATTCACATATTCGTGACTGTCTAGTACAGTCAACGTTATCGCAATTGGGGAAATGGTAGGAGGGTACCACTGGACTACCAGGAAAGTATCTTCTACGATGATTTACAGCATTGAAACAGAAGGGAGGGGCGTACTCACTAGACTACCAGGTAAGTATTTTACAGTGATTTATCGCGATTGGGGAAACAGGAAGGAGGGGGTACCACTAGACTACCAGGGATTTGTTCCAATCGCAGCTACGGGGGTTGGAGATGCCCTGGGACCTCCACTGTGCACACGTCATTCTATGCAGGGCGCCAGGTGCAATCCGCCAGGCTGCCCTGTGCAAGGCATGCAAATGGGGCCAAAATGACATGCAAATAGTCACATTTGCGCCTTGCATATATTATGGCTTCATTTTCATGCCCTCTGCTGAATATCACAGGTGATGCACCCAGCACAACCGAGTTTGCGCTGGCGCATCCCTGTGCTCCATATCTGTGGCTTGCACCAGCGCAGTGCCACTGCACCATGCGCTGTTGTGCCATATTCAATGGTGCTGCACCATGGCACAGCACCATTGAATGTCACCTGTTCCTGGCCCTGGCGCATCCCAGTTGCGCTGCGCCCATGCTTGCGCCACTGCCAGGCATAGTCTGAATATCCGGGCCCTTGTATACTGTGCAAAGTATGATAGTTGTTCTAACTGTGGGGAGACCTAAAATGATTTCTATATTAGGGGGAGGGTCAAGATCTTTTCTAAGGCTTGGGGGAGGCTCACTATGACAAAGTGTGAGAACTACTGGCCTATACTACCAACAGAAAGAATAGATTACTCACCTGTAACCATAGTTCTCTGAATGGTACATGTTTCACATCCACACTCTTGCCAGTTCCACTAGAATGTGATGATTGGCTGGAACAACTGTAAGCTAAGCTCTTCCCATTAGCTGGGCAGATATATCCGCTGACTACACCCCATGATGTCAGAGCTTGCATGCTGGAAGCAGGATCAGGTGCCACTTGCCTAGGGAGGCTGGGTGGGTTGTTTGGATGTGAACCATATACCACTCATAGAACTAAGGTTACAGGTGAGTAACCTAGTCTTCCAGGGATGTGGATACAGTTCACTTATCCACACTCAGGCAGACTCCAAGCAGTTCCCCAGGAGGAGGGGCAAGGTGCACCCCCCTACTTGGCAAACAGAGACTGGAGAACTGATATCCCAAAACATGCATCCTGGCATGACTTGAGGTTGATGCAGGTCATGGGAAATAAAGATGTATGCTGACCTCTAGGTACAAGCTTTACAGATCTTCTGTATGGGGCTATCCGTGGAAGTAACCACTGAGGCAATTGTATGTCTGGTGGAATGAGCCCTAATCTCAATGGGAGGCTCCCGACCAGCCAATTTATAGCAGATGTGGATGCAAGATGTGACCCACCTTGCAATCGTCCACTTTGCTGCTGGTCTGCCAAGTGCACCTTCAGCGTAGGTGACAGCTGTTTAGCCTGTCCCCGAATTCCAGCAATACACTCTACATAATATGAGAGCATTCTCCACAGGTCCAGGGTATGGAGCCTGCAGTTGGCCTCCAAAGTAGAATCGGTAAAGTACCGGTAAGTTAATCACCTGGTTAAGGTGAAACTCTGATACCATCTTCGGGAGGATCTTTGGGTTGGAGCAAAGGACAAAATTGTCCCTGTGGAAGACCAGGTAGGGAGCGTCCACTGAGAGCGCCTGGCGCTCCTCAATCCTTCTGGTAGACATGATGGCCACCAAGAAGGCTGTCTCCCATGACAGGTGTGACAGTTCACAGCTGCATTGGATCAAAAGGCTTGCCCATGAGCATAGCCAGGACTACCAGTAAGTCCCATGGTGGAAATAGATCACACAATGGAGGGGACAAGTGGTCGAGTCCCTTGAAGAAGCACCTGATCACATTCTCCTGGGCTACCGTCAGCATACCGACCTGCGCCCAGTAAGCAGAGATGGTTGCCAGGTGCAGCTTTAGGGTTGTCACTCACAGTCCCAGCTGGGAAAGGGACCAGAGGTAGTCTAGGATGCTAGCCACTGGACAGGCAAGGGGATCAAGCTCCTTGCCCTGGCACCAAGTGGAAAATCTTTTCCATTTAAAGGCATATCACCTACCAGTCGACTCCTACCTGGAGGCCTCCATGATGTGGAGGACATCCTCAGGAAGACCAAAGGCCTATAACTCTAGCCGCTCAGGAACCAGGCCGTGAGGTGCACAGACTGAAGGTCCAGGTGCAGCACTGTCCCCCGAAGTCTGGTCAGCAGTTCTGGGCAAAGAGGCAGTCACCACAGAAACTGGCTGTTGAGGCTGAGGAGATCCAAGTACCAGAACTGCCATTGCCAGTCTGGAGCTAACAGCATCATCATTACCTTGTTCTTTCTGAACTTGACCCATACTTTCTGGGTCAAGGGGAAGAGAGGAAAGACATACACGAGGCCTGGGATCCAGGGCCTTGCAAAGGCATCCCCCATCTGTGTCCTATACTTTGGGAGGGCACAAAACAGCCTCAGGCTGGCATTTTCCCAGGAGGCAAAAACCAGAGGAAGTGGTGGGGGCTGAAACAATCACAGGATTTAAGAATGCATGGGATAGACATAAAGGAATTCTGGAGGTCAGGGGTAAGGGGCAACAGACTTCTTGGAAAACATAAACTGAACTTACAAGCTCAAATGGGCAGACTGGGTGGGTCATAGGCCCTTATCTGCCGACACTGTCTATGTATCTATGTACCTCCACTGACAATGAGCCCCACAGGGAGAACAGGTGGTTCCCCACCCCCTGATTCAGAGACTACTCATGGAACGACTCTCCTACCCGGATGACAGTGTCTTATCAGCTGATTGTTCTCCCCTGTGACAAGAATCACCAGGAAATCACTGCCCAGGCTGTGCATGAGGGTCCAGGTGTGGAGTGCCTCCTAACACAAAGTAAGGGAGTGTGTGCCACCCTGTCTGTTCAGATAACACATGGTCATGGTGTTTAGGTAAAACATGGTTGTGGTGTTGTCCATCTGGACCTAAATGACCTGACCCCTGACTAGTGGAACAAATTCCATCAGAGCTAAGTGCACTGCACAGAGCTCCAGCAAGTTTATGCGGTGACAGGACTCCTCAGGCAACCAAAACCCAGAGGCCATGTGGTCTTCCAGTTGTGTTTCCCACCCTACCAGAAATGTGTCCATTGTCAGTGTGATTGTCGACTCTGGGTGGACAAATGGTATTCTTTCCTCCAGGTATTCCAGGACCAGCCACCTCTGGATGAGATTCCACATCAGCTATGTCACTGTGACTGGTTCATCCAAATGACCTAGGTGCTGGGACCACTGACGGCCTAGCTCCCACTGAAGGTGGCGCATCCACAAATGGGCCCATTGGACCATGTTGGTGCAGGATGCCATGTACCTCAGCAGCCATAGGAAATCCCAGGTAGGGCGCAAAAGCCCAACCTGAAATGATAAGGCAAAGGAGATGAGATCCTGTGCCCGGTGTGCCAGGAGGTGGGTCTTAGCCTTCAGGGAGTCTAATTCTACCCCAATGAACTTGATCACCTGCCTCGGTACCAGTTCAGGCTTGTCCAGGTTGACCAACAAGGCACAAATCTCAGCAATTCTGGAGAGCCAGGGCTGTAGATCTTGCCATGGCCTCTCTGGATGGACCAGCCAGTTGTCTAGGTAGGGTTACACCCTAACCCCTAGGCACTGCAGGTGGGCCACCATCACTGCCTTGCATTTGATGAAGACCCTTGGAGCAGAGGAAAGACAGAATGGCATGACCTGGAACTTGCATAGGACCTCCTTCTGCATGAACATAGAGGTACTGGTGGTGGGATCTCTGGACGGGAATGTAGAAGAATGCATCCTGGAGGTCAAAGGTGCAAAATCACACATTCTGCTTCAGGGATAGTATAATTTGGCTCAGAGTGACCATCTGGAACTTGCGCTTCCACATGTACTGGTTGAGATTGTGTAGATCCAGTATGGGGCACCAGCCCCCCATCTGTTTCAGGCCCAGGAAGTTCCTGGACACATAACCTGACTGGCCAGGTTGTCTGGAACATGGGCTATAGCCCCTTTCACAAGGAGCTCAGCAATGTCCTCCTGAGGGCAGACAGCATGTTCTGAGACACCCTAGGCTTTTGAGGCACGTAGAGGCGGAACAGCGGGACAGCCCTGAAGTCTAGAGACAGTCCTCTGACCATTATGTCCATCACCCACTTGTCTGTTGTGATAGTGGACCAAAGTGGCAAGAAGTGAAGTAGTCGGCCACCGATGGGAACAGCAGTCTGGGACAGGGCAGGTGGAGGATGACATGCCCAACCCATCACTGAGCAGCTTTGTGGGAGCACCAGCAGCCAGAGGGCACCACTACCCCTGCCCCCCACTCTTTTAGTACCTTGGTCCTTAGTACCTGGGCCCAGATTTCTGCTTGGGGCACCAGGCCTGAAACAGCCATAGAGAGGCTGTGACCGAAAGGACCTTAACTGGAAGCCTGTTTATTCAGCTTCTTTTCTGGTCCTTCTGGGATGAAGTCACAGAGTCAAGGGTGGCACTGAACTTCTCAATACTAGTGAGATGCCCTTCCACCCCAGGGCTGAAGAGGTCAGTGCCCAGGAAAAGGACATCAGTCAACTTCTGTTGGGTGTCTGTCATGAAGGTGGACAAACATAATCAAGCCCTACGATACATGGAGACAGCTGCTGCCAGTCACCCATGTCCAAGGCTGTCTGTAGCTGGTGTTTAGTCAGTGGTTGACTGTAGTCTCTGATGAGTGGCAGGCACTGTGTGAAGAATCTGACCTAATTTGCTCAGGGAGGGTGGGCATTAGTGATGACATCCCCAAGGAAGACTCCACCACTGATTCGCCAAGACTCCAGAGACCCAAAACCCTAATCTTTTTTCCTTTTGCTGATTGGGGGTGGGGTAGCGAATTTGGATTGGAAACCCTAACGCAACATTTTGCTACTTTTGTTGCATTAAGTTGAACCCGAACTTGTACATTAACACAGTTCTTTTTTTTTTTTTTTGCAAAGAATTTCCTTTCTTTTTGAGACAGAGGAATCGTATTCTCATTCATGCAGGTCCCTTCAGGACATGAGTGAACAGATGTAGATGCACAGAGCCCTTTGGGGCCTGCACAAAGGAAAGATTCTATATGCCTATGGGGCCCTGTACTTCTGTGCAGCGACAGATGTCAAGAATTCATGCAGCTGTCTGGTGGGCTGCAGAAGCACAGGGGCTTTCTGGGTCCTGCGCTTCCGTGTGGCCTCAGATACAGACACATAGGGCAAAGAGTCCATGTCTCAGTCAATGCACAGGGCCTTCTGCCACCCACGGGTGCAGAGATGCAGGACTCTATGGCAACAGAGGAGTTCTCTTCACTATATGGTAGCTGTGCCTGTGTGGGCAACCCTGCACCGTCCCTCCCCTCCCTGACTGACAGGTCAAATAATAGCGCCATTCCCCCAGACTCACCCCTTCCAGCTAGCTCACTGAGCTTGCCCCCAAACTCAGCTCACTGACATGGGATCACAATGCACTACCCACTGGGGTAAAGGTTGGCACTACACACAATGTTTCTTAATAATTTTTTTTTATGTTTATTTTGACCCCAGATTTCCAAGATAGTCATTTTCTGTATAAACATGAGTTTGTTTTTTTTTTCCAACTCTATTTCACTCCGGTCATGGCCCCGTGGAGCCTCTCTCAGGCATCCTGCCTGTTCCTGCCCACCTGAGGCCCCCTAGACCTCTGCCTCCTCTCTCACCTCCCTTCCTGCAGCCAGCACCCCCCGGCTTAACCCCTCTGGGGAGGGGCCACCCCTCCTCTTTGGGTGCACTCACTAGTTAGTCTCTGGCTGCAGGTGAGGACTCAGGTGAAGGAACTGGAAGGCCAGACGAGACGGACACAGTGGAGGGAATGGTGGTCAGGTGCCGTCATCTACCCCATGGAGCTGAATTTTTCCTTGTTCTGGTAGCCCTTCCCCCTGAGTGAGCACCCCTGACGCAGTGGTGCATGGCAACTCTGCCAGCGTCAGCCATGCTGTCAAAGTGCAGCCCACGCACTGCAGTGCCCCCGATCGCCACTGGGAGCTGCTGGTGTGCCGGGCCATCCCCCACCCTCCCCCCAGGGGAGGAGAGCAGCCCTGCGGCTCTCAAACCTCTCCCCATCCCTGCCGATCCCCGGTGCCTGAGCTCGCTCCCAAACTCGGGTCGCTGGCATGGCACGAGGTGTAGCATCCAGCGCCTCAACCCTCAGCACCACCGGGCCGGCATAAACATGACATTTGGCATTTATAGTATATTTATAGTATATTGGTTGAAATGTCATTTTGCACCACAGGTGTGAAAACATGTCTTGTCCAGGATTTGAAAAATGACACCTGTCACATTTATCAAGTGGTGTGACAAACTGGCTATGTTGAACGTTTGGAGTCAAAATATTGAACATTAAGAGAAATTCTGAGTGAATTTTGAAATATTTCAATGTTCACTCATAACTTGGTAATTCCATCATATTTTTAAACCAAGTTTTCAACATAGCCTACTCATGACACCACCTCATAAACCCAGTAGGTGAAAATGTTCAAATCCTGTCCAAAATATATTTTCACACAACAACTGTAAAATCACCTTTTGGCACATATTTGAAAAATATCAACTGCCTTGTTCGTGAGGTGGGGTCACAAAAGGCCATGTTAAAAGTTTGGTGGAAAAGAATGAGTTACTCACCTGTAACCATAGTTCTGGGAGTGGTATGTGGTTCACATTCACACTCTGGCAGTTCCACTGGAATGCAATTATTGGCCAAAACGTCTTTAAGCTAAGCTCCTCCCACCACCGGGCAAATATATCCCCGACTCTGCCCCATGATGTCAGATCTTGCGCTGGAAGCAGGATCAGGTGCCATTTGCCAGGAGGCTGGGTGGGTTGTGTGGCTGTGAAGCATATACCACTTCTAGAACTACAGTTACAGATGAGTAACCTATTCTTCTAGGGACATGGATGTGGTTCACTTATCCACACTCTGGCAATCTCCAAGCAGTTCTTTGGGAGGAGGGACAAAGCATGCACCCCTAGCTGGTGAACACAGACTGGAGGACTGAGGTCCCAAAACACACATCCCAGTGTTACCCAAGGTTGATGCAGTAGGAAAATGAAGGTGTGTGCTGACCTCCAGGTAGCAGCTCTACAGATCTCCTGTATGGGTATATCCCTGGAAGCAGCCACCAAGGCAGCGGTATGTCTGGTGAATGAGTCCTAATCCCAATGGAATACTTCTGACCAGCCAACCTACAATAGAGGCTCATGAGAATGTGATGCACCTTGCAATCATCCACTTTTCTGCTGGTCTGCCAGGTACGGCTTCAGCATAGGTGCCAAACAACTGATGAGCCTGTCTCGAACTCCAGCCATACGCTCCACATAATATATGAGTACTCTTTGCAGGTCCAGGGTATGGAGCTTGTGGCTGACCTCCAAAGTAGGGTTGGTAAAGTATAAAAACAGGTTACTCACCTGTAACAGTAGTTCTAGGAGTGGTATATGTTGCTCATCCACACTCTTTGGCATATTCCTTTTCCCTTTAAATCTTGCTGGAAGTCTTCAAGCTGGCTCCTCCCACCCACCCGGGTGGTATAACCTCAGTTCGCCCATGACGCCAGATCTTAGCCCGCTGGAAGACAGGTGTTATGCGTCCGCAGCCGAGGTCGGGTGGGTCCATGTGGATGAAATGAAAATTACGCATCTACCGTAATTCTTGATCTTCTTGGACGAGTCTCCACCACTCATTCACACTATTGGGATCTGCACCGGAGGCACTAGGACCCATCGGGAGCAAACTTTTTTACTGGGGAGTGGACGCCAGAGATGGCGCCGCGAGCCCCAGCTCGCGCGGCAATGACTATCTCAGCGTCGACTCCCCAACCGCCTCAGTACCTTTTTTACCAAGGAGGTGCAGCGTAACTAACCTAGAAGGGTAGCCTAACCTAAAAACCGGACATAAGATAGTCTGGACGACCTGTGTAAGAAGGGTCAACAAAGAAGTCTTCAAGGCCTAAAGATTTGAGGGAGTGAAGACCAACAAGAGAGGTGAGCTCGGGGGATGGAGGGTGGGCGTGAGAATGAGTGGTGGAGACTCGTCCAAGAAGATCAAGAATTACGGTAGGTACGTAATTTTCATATCTTCCTGGACATAAGTCTCCACCACTCATTCACACTTATTGGGAGAGTACCGAGCTAATAATCCCCCGAGAGGGCGGCAGGAGAAACCAAGAGCTCACGTTTCTTAAGACAGAAGTCCATTAAGGATGGCTCTGCCAAAGGAAGAATGTCGTCTGGCATGGACATCGAGTGCATAATGCTTAACGTAAGTATGCACTGAGCTCCAGGTGGCTGCATTGCAGATCTCTGCAATCGGCACGTTGTGGATTTCCTCTAGGGATGCCGCTACCGCTCTGGTAGAGTGAGCATAAACTCTACCCTCCAACTTAACCTGCGCCATGGAATAGCAGTGACGAAGACACGCCACTAGCCATGCTGAGATACATCTAATAGCTACAGGTTGACCCAGCCGGGTCTCACTGAAGAAAACGAACAGTTGCTGGGCTTTACGAAAATCCTTGGTTCTATCTAAATAGAAACGCAAGGCCCTCTTAACATCCAGAGAATGAAGAGAGCTGCTTCCTTCATTTTAGAAGTCTGCAAAATAAGAGGGAAGGACCAAAGGTTGGTTAAGATGAAATTCTGACACAACCTTAGGAAGAAATTTAGGATGAGTATGAAGGACTACTTTGTCTTTATGAAACACAGTGTTTGGAGGATCTGTGACCAGGGCATGTATCTCAGAGACCCTGCGCGCTGAGGTAATGGCCACTAAGAAGGCAGTCTTCCAGGTGAGGAACTTTAGTTCACAGGTAGCTAGAGGCTCAAAAGGTTTCCGAGTGAGCATGTCTAGCACAAGATTAATGTCCCAGGCTGCAACTGGACGCCTTGTAGGAGGTTCTGTGTGCAGAATGCCCTTAAGAAATCTCTTAACCATAGGTAACTGAGCCAGTGAAAGGGAAAAACCGCTCATAATACGCTGAAATGGCACTAAGGTGAACTTTTAACTGTAGAGTACTGAGACCTGAATTTGAGAGGTCCAAAGGTACTCTAAAACTTTATCTGGAGGGCAGGAAAAGGGATTGAAAGAGGACTTGCACACCAGAGCTAAAAACGCCCACTTAGCCGTGTAAGTTTTCCTCGAGTGGCTGGCTTCCGCAGCCAGAAGGATATC
Source organism: Neoceratodus forsteri (assembly GCA_016271365.2). Taxonomy (NCBI): domain Eukaryota; kingdom Metazoa; phylum Chordata; order Ceratodontiformes; family Ceratodontidae; genus Neoceratodus; species Neoceratodus forsteri. The sequence goes on from CM057453.1 coordinate 763,700,951, forward strand.
AGAAACTCTTCGAGACATTGAACCAATTTACTTCTACTTCTTCAGGAACCAAGCGTGAAGGTGAAGAGATCTCAGATTGGGATGAACCACCAATCCCTCATGCTAAAAGGTTCATCTGCAGGGAAGTGGTCTCGGAGGAACTGCCAACATACTGTTGAGAAGTGGAAACCACAGTTGTCGAGGCCAAAAGGGAGCAATGAGAATCATCTTGTCTTCCTGAGACTCGAACTTGAGGAGTACTCTGAATTAGAGGAAGAGGCGGAAAGGCGTAAAGAAAGCGTTTTGTCCACCACAGCCTGAACGCATCCTGACAAAAAATGCCAGGCCCTGGATTTCTGGAGCAGAAGAGAGGCAGTTTTGCGTTGAGTGGGGATGCAAAAAGGTCCAGGTCTGGAGTTCCCCACTCTTCGAATAGTGACTGAACTAAGGTTGAGTCGAGAGACCACTCGTGAGGATCTGTCTCTGTTCTGCTGAGACGGTCTGCCAAGTCATTCTGTACACCTGGCAGGTAGATTGCTTGAATTAGAGCCTTGTGCTCCAAGCACCATTCCCAGACCCTCATCGCTTCTCTGCATAAGGGGTAAGAATGAGCACCGCCCTGCCTGTTGATGTAATACATCACTGCTTTGTTGTCCGCTTGGAGGAGAATATTCTTGGACAGAGAATGTCCTTCAAAGCTCGGACCGCATAAAGGATGGCTCTCATTTCTAGGACATTTATGGAAGCTGGGCCTTTGAAAAGCGCCGAACACTGTCTCCTGCACTAATGTCAGCTGACTGGCCCGTGCCCAGTAAGCAGATATGGCTGCCAGGTGCACCCTAGGGGTCAATGACACAGACCCCTTTGAGAGAGACCAAAGGTAGTCGAGAATGCTAGCCACTGACAGGACAAAGGGTCCAGGTCCTTGCCCTGACACCAAATGGAAAACCTATTCAATTTGAAGGCGAACACTTGCTGTCTGATTTCTTTCTAGATGCCTCCACCATGGCCGCTCATGTACCAGGCTGTGAGGTGCAGGGATTGAAGGTCCGGATGGAATAGCTTCCTGATTTAGAGATATCAGGTCAGGGCATGCTGGAAGCCGCCCAGGGGCCTGCAGTTGAGGCTGAGGAGATCTGAATACCAGAACTGGCATGGCCATTTGGGGCTACTAGGATCACTCTCACCTTGTCCCCCTCACCTGAGGAGCACCCTTGTGATCAAGGGAAATGGAGGGAAGGTGCAGAGGAGGTCAGGTCCATGGCCTCGAGAAGGCATCCCTGTGCAGCGAGCCCTGCTGAGGGGTGAGCATGGAACAGCCACAGCTTGGTGTCCCTGAGGCAAACAGGTCCACCATCAGTTTGCCCCAGTGGGAAAACAGGCTGTAAACTACCTCTGGATGGAGAGACCACCATAGGATGTCTGGCCTAAGCGGCTGAGAACATCTGCCAGAGGTCTGAGGCTCCTGCCACATGGATGGCTAGAGATCTGCCTCTAACCAGCTCACGAGGGTCCAGATGCAGAGCACCTCTGCACAGCAGATGGGAGTGCGTGTCACCCTGTTTGCTGAGGTAGTACATGGCCGTGGTATTGTCCGTCTGAACTTGAACCACTTGACCCTGAGCTGAGAAGTGAAAACTGACAGTGCCAGTCTGACTGCTCTGAGCTCCAACAGGTTGATGTGGCATCGGGACCCTTGGGGTCCACAGCCCATGGGCCCTTTTGCGCCCCATGTGGGCTCCCCAGCCCATGAGAGAGGCATCGGTCATAAGGACACCAGCTCGGAGCAGACAAATGGGATCCCTTCTTGCAACCAGTCTGGGGCGGTCCACTAGTGGAGAGCATCCCACAACTGCTGGGTTACAGTGATCAGCTGGTCGAAATGACCATGGCGCTGAGTCCACTGGGAGGCCAGCTCCCACTGGAGTGGGCGCATGTGCAACCGGGCCCAACGGACCACTGAGGTGCATGCCACCATGTAACCCAGAAGGCGAGAAAGTCCTGGTAGGATACAATTGCCCAACCAGAAACGACAGCAAAGGAGGAAAGAACCTCCAACCTGTTCTGCTGGAAGCCGAGTTCTGGCTTGATGGGAGTCGAGCTCTGCCCCAATGAAGCCCATCACCTGAGCCTGAAAAGGCACAAGTTCCAACTTGGCCTCGTTGGTCAGGAGGCCTAGATGGGAGCAGGTCTGGAGGGCCAGGTCCCTGGACCTCTCCACCTCCTGTTGGGTGGAACCTGCTAGGAGCCAATTGTCGAGGTAAGGATAAATCCTGACCCCCCCGACGCCTGAGATGGGCTGCCACCACTGCAGTGCATTTGGCGAAGTCCTGTGGGGCTGACAACAGGCCGAATGGCATGGCTCAGAACTCGTACAGGGTCCCTTCGACCCTGAAGTGGAGTAATTGTTGATGGGACAGACGGACTGGGACATGAAAGAATGCATCCTGCAGATCCAGTGAACAGAACCACATGTTTTGCTCCAAGGATGGTGGTATGATCTGGGACAGAGTGACCATCTGAAAGGTGCGGACCTGAGATGTTGATTCAGGTTATGCAGATCTAGAATGGGCACCAGTCCCCCATCCACTTGGGCACCAGGAAGTACCTGGAGACAAAACCTGGATCTGTTGGAGGATCCACCACTGAGCTGCAGCCTCCTTGAGGAGGAGATGAGCTGGTGTCGCCCTCGAGAGCCGACTGAGTCTGAGCAGATATTCTTTCCTCCGGAGGGGCGGGGGCTCAGCTTGGAGGGTACTGCTCAAATTCCAGAGGCAGTCCCTGACGACCACTTCGAGAACCCACCTGTCCAAGGTGACAGTGGACCAGGCACAAAAGAAGTGGAGGAGCCAGCCCCCCATGGGAGGATACAGAGCTGTGGTGATGGGAGAGGAGTTGGCAGCCTCCGCCCCGTCACTGAGTAGGCTTGGAAGAGGAGGATCCAGGACTAGAACCTCGGCCTCCTTTACGGGCCTGGGAGGGCCAAGGCTTGGGCCGGGGCGCCAAGCTTGAGCCTGCTGCTGTTGCTGATGCTGCTGTCCCCCTTGAAAAGAGGACTGCTGAGCCACAGGGGAAGAATGCCGAAAAGCTTCTTCTTTTTCTTCGGTTGGTTCTTTCCCGAAGAACCCTTGGCAGAAGTGGCGTCTAAGGTGGCATTGAACTGCTCAATGCACTGAAGGTTCCCAGCCACTCCTGGGCCGAACAGGTCGGTCCCTAGGAAGGGCACTTCAGCCAGTTTGTACTGAGTATCTGCCGGGAAAGAGGAGAGCCTCAGCCATGCCCTGCGACGAGCGGCAACTGCCATCAAATGGGCACAAGAATCCTCAGTGTACAGGGCTGTCTGAAGCTGCTGTTTAGCAACAGTTCGGCCCTTATCCTGGACCTGCTTGACTGTGGTCTGCATGTCCACGGGAGATATGGGAGGACTTCATCCAAGGACCCTAGGAGGGCGGGAGAAGTGTGCCATGATGACGGATGAACTTGCCTGATGAAGGCCTAAGGAAGAAGGCGATAGACCTTCCTGGCTGAATGGTCCAAAAGCTTGGACTCTTTATCAGGAGGTCGGTCAGCATAGGCAGAACTGCCAGTATGCCTGAACACAGAAGTGGTCACCAGGCTCGGCCAAGGGGTGCTCTGAGAACCTCAGGGTCCCCATGAGCACTGCATACTCAGGGCCATGGGCAGATGGAGCTTGACAAGAAGCAAGGCGCACAGAGTTCTGTGGCCCACAATGGCCTCGGCCACAGGAAAGGCCTCTGTCAGGGTATCCCCACCTTGAGGATGTCCTTGAGAGGGTACTCCACCTTTTCTGGATTGGCTCCAGGGGTATCCCTGTGGACTCAGAGATGAAGTGTAGAATGCCCTGAAAAGACGAGGGCCTTCCTCTGTCTCTAAGCCAATGGCTGATCTGGCCATCCCTGGGATGAGAATGCAGGCCGGTGACATCCAAATCCAAGGAATCTGGATATAAAAGGTCGACCACCCAGGTCACTCGACCGGGCCGAGGGCAGTCCGGGTGACTGTGGACTCAACAAACGCTGAAAGTTTCCGCGTCCGTCTAGCTACCTTGAAGGAGCCCTTCCACAGGCTGCTTGGTGGTGGTTCCACCACAGTCGGTGGAGAGACTGTTTTAGGGCTCCACCAGCGAGGGAAAAGACTTTATTGGCTCTGAAGGAGTCAGCTTCAGCCAAGGAGGCGAAAGCCAAATAATGGCCAGGGTGGAAGCCGGAGTCAGCTTGTGCCAGGTCACAATCAGCAGTTACTACGAGGTCTTCGTAGCACCGGAGTTTCCGCTGGAGACTCTCTTCATCTGAGGAGGACGAGGATGACCGATGGCGTCACCTCTTTATAGAGCGTTTATCGCTTTTCCTCAGCCTTTCGGTCGAAGGGGTCCGAGACCTCGATCGAGATTGGACAGGCTGACTCGGTCGCTCAGGAGACACCAGTGGGAATGGTGATTTCCAGGGGTCAGGGACCACTTCTTTGATGGGAGTCCCAGAAGGCTAAGTCTCCTTATCAGGGAAAACCAAATTGACCAGAGTCGGCGATAAAGGATTAATTGAGTCGGTGACGATTTCTACATCGTTGATCGACAGTTCGGTCGACTGGCCAGATGGCAAAGCTGAAAAGCCACCGGCCAAAGAAGCAATCTAAACTGAGGTCAAGACCGCATGTTCCTGGGACCAAGATCTCTCCCGCTCCCAAGAGCGTCTCCGTCGAGACGAAGATGATCCTGGATCCTTCTCCCGCTTATGGGATTGAGAGGAGTGCGTGCCCACAGGACCCTCAGGACCTTGGTCGGGAGAGACTGGCACAACTCTCGGAAGGAACCTGAGAAGGTGAAGCCCAGGTTGAGCAGAAAGAAGAAGCTCCAAGAAATTTCTGCAGCCTGAGCCGCTTCCTCTTTGAATGCCTGCATTCGTTCCAATTGCTTGGCGGATCCCGCAGCTGCGGAAACTTCTCACCGAGCCTCCTTGGATTTCACTGGAGGGTTCCGTTTCTCCGGCCTCCCTAACTTCAGACATGCGAGATGGTTGTTGAGGATGTTAGGATGGAAAGCGAAGCACAAACTGCATTTCGAGGTGTCATGGTCGACACCAAGACAATATACGCACGCAGTGTGGGGATCTGTGCGCAACATCTTCTGGACGCAAGGGCACCGACGAAATCTGGTGGAAGACTTGTCTTCCATAATTGAAGAAGTAAATTCACGATTGCTAATGCAAATAAGACGGATTTTCGGAATAACTAAAAGTTTTAGAGCCAGGGCCTACAAAATATGTAAGTACGAGGGAGACAACCTGAATCTTCCAGCAGAAAGGAAGATCTAGCATCATAGGGTGGAGCCGAGGTATATACCACCCGGGTGGGTGGGAAGAGCCAGCTTGAAGACTTCCGCAGATTTAAAGTGAAAGAGGACATGCCAAAGAGTGTAAGAACAACACATCCACTATCCTAGAAATAACGCCTAAGAGAGAAAACGAGCTTGCAGTCTGCGGCTGGTTCAAAGGGGGTAGGTGAGCTTCCAAAACAAAAAGAAGATCCTAAGGGGCACAGGATCCTCAATGGAGGCTTTATATGTAGAATGCCTCTCAGGAAGGTATGGGTAACCTCCAATTGAGCCACTGTTCACGAGGACAGGGGTGTGTAGACAGAAAGAGCAGCCAAGTGTACCTTAATGGAGGAGTAGCTAAGGCCTGCTCTGAAAGGGATAACAGGTATTCCAATAAAATATTGACCAGACAGGCCAAGGATCCAGATGGTGTGCTGTAGCCCATAAGCAAAATAACTTCCATTTCATGGCATAAGTGGCTCTGTGGAGGGCTTTCTGGCCTCCACCAGGACTCCGCAACCTTGTCTGAAACTCCGAAGTGAAGTTTAACTATGTCTTTAGGAGTCATGCATGAAGATGTAGGGATCATAAGTTTGGATGAATTAAGGTCCCGTCATCCTGAGAAAGTAAATGAGAACTCAGAGGAAGCCCATTGAGGAGCCACTGCTAGTTGTTGCAATAGAGGAAACCAAATTTGTCGGCGCCACAGAGGAGCTATAAGGATCATAGCGATCCCCTCCATCTGCACCTTGAGGAGGACCCTCTGGAGGAGCGTAAATGGTGGGAAAGCAAAAAGATACCTCCCCTTCCAGGAGAGGGACAATGCATCTTGACAGAAAGCACTAGGCTAAGGATCTAGCGAGCAAAAACTGGGCAGTTTTGCATTGGTGAATGAGGCAAACAGGTCCAATTTGGGGGCTCCCAACGTGACAAACAGGATGTTGACCATGGATTAGAGGAACGACCATTCATGAGCCCTCGACCTTGTTCGACTGAGGGCATCTGCTAGAGCATTCTGCACTTCTGGGACGTGGACCACTGAAATGGCGATCTGGTGGACCGTGGCTCAATTCCACACTCTCATGACTTCCCTGCAAAGGGGGTATGTGTGCGTGTCTTCCTGTTTGTTGATACGGAACACTACCGACATGTTGTCCATCTGAATAAGGAGATGCCCAGGCTGGAGCACCGTGCTCAAGGCCTGGAGCATGCAGAAGGACGGCTCTCATCTCAAGGACATTGATATGCAGGAACTCCTTGGTTGTGGACCATGATCCCTGTGTCTTGTGGACCCCGAGGTGAGCCCCCAATCCCGTGTTTGCGGCATCCGTCATGAGAACTTGTACGGGAGCCACCCTCTGGAATGGAATCCCTTCCTGTAAAGCAGGAGAAGCCATCCACCAGGCTAGTTCTAGGCGTACAGACTGTGTGACAGAGACTGGAAGATCCAAGTCATCCCACGACTGATCCCACTGGACTCGAAGGGTCCACTGGATTGTTCTCATCCTGTACCTCGTGAACAGGACTGTGACTATGGACGCTGCCATGTGGCCCAGCAGCCAGAGCAGAAGTCTTGCCGGTACTGAGGATGCTGAATAGACCTGGCCGGCCACGGACCGAATGTGGTCTGCCCAGTCCAGAGGCAGATAAACCCTTCCTCTGACAGTGTCGGGTATGGCCTCTATGAATGGTAGCTGTTGTGTAGGGGTCAGGCATGACTTCACCATACTGATTGTGATCCCCAGGCTCCAGAAGAGAGTGCAGGTGTCCAGAATGGCAGACTTCAGGCGTTCTTTGGACTGTGCTGTGAGAAGCCAATCATCCAAGGAAAGGGACACATAGTGTCCCCTCCTTCAAAGCCCCATGGCAACCACTGCGAGAAACTTCGTGAACACCCTCGGAGCAGAGGAGAGCTCAAAGGGCAGAGCCCTAAATTGGAAATGCTTGCCCTGGAAGGAAAACCGGAGGTATTTCCTGTGATGTTTTGCTATCCGGATGTAGAGGTAGGCGTCCTGCATGTCTAGAGATGCTAGCCAGTCTCCCTGCCTGATCATGGGAAGTAGGCTCTGCAGGGTGACCATCCGGAATTTCTTGTACTTGACCAACAGGTTGAGGTCACTGAGTTCGAGAATTGGCCTTAAGTGTCCTGACTTCTTCGGGACCAGGAAGAAGTGAGAATAAAACCCTGTTCCCTGCTGACTTGGAGGAACGGGCTCTATAGCTTTTCTGGAGAGCAGGGCATGAATTTCATGTTGAATCAGACCTGCGTGCTCCCTCGAATAATGGGATGGGGGTGGGGGCCTGTCCAGTGGAATGCTGATGAACTCTGTAGAATCCCCGTTCTCTATAGAAACACAGAAGTTGACAGCAGATAAGGACCGCAAGGCCCATCCAGTCTGCCCATTTCTTTTTCTACCTTATGAATGTGCCATCGGCATTTGCTCTATCAATGGCTTATCTATTCATACTTCTCTGTATTGCTTCCTTATGCCTGTCCCATGCCTGTTTGAAGCCCTGCACTGTATTCATATCCACCACTTCCTGAGGTAGGCGATTCCATGCATCAACCACCCTTTCTGTGAAAAAGAAATTCCTCACATTACCCTTTAATTGGCCTCCCTCTAATCTCATGCTGCGTCCTCTTGTCCTGCTATTTTTCTTATATTGAAACATGTTAGACTCTTTCACCTTGTTAATGCCCTTAAGGTGTTTGAATGTTTCAATCATATCACCTCTCTCCCTCCTTTGCTCTAGGGTATACATATTGAGTTCTGTTAATCTGTCCTCATATGTTTTCTGACGCAGTCCCTGCATCATTTTGGTTGCTTCTCTGGACTGCCTCAATTTGGTTAATGTCTTTGTGAAGGTGGGCCTCAGTACTGCACACAGTATTCCAGATGGGGCCTAACCAGTGTCTTGTAAAGAGGATTATTATCTTCCTCTTATGACTTGTGATACCTCTACTAATACATCCTAATACCCTCCAGCCGCCCACTTACTGCTTTAGTGGTCTGTTTGGATGATTTCAGGTCATCTGTGGTGATGATGCCCAAGTTCATTTCTTCCTTGTGACTGCCAGCAACTCCTCCCAACCTATAGGTAGCTTCAGGGTTTCTCTTCCCTATGTGCATGAATGCACTTGCACTTTATGTTAAACCCCAGTTGCCACTCTTCCGACTATTTTGCCAGTTTATCGCGATCTCTTCTCATTCTGCCGAACCCATCTGGATCATCTACTCTGTTGCAGATCTTGGTGTCATCTGCAAACAGACAAACCTTACCCTCCAGTCCATCTGCAACGTCACTGATGAAGATATTGAAGAGGACTGGCCCCAGGTCTGATCCCTGAGGTACCCCACTTGTGACTTGCATCTTTTATGACTGTATACTGTTTACCACCACTCTCTGTTTTCTGCCCGTCAACTAGTTTGCCACCCAGTTGACCAACTTCTGACCCACCCCCGAGCCTACCCAGCTTATTAATGAATTTTCTATGTGGAACAGTATTGAAAGCTTTGCTGAAGTCAAGGTAGGTGACATCAACTGCTCCCCCTTGGTCCACCACACTGGTTACCCAGTCAAAGAAATCTATGAGATTAGTTTGACAGGACCTTCCTGTTGTAAACCCATACGGTCTTGGATCCTGTGCTCCTATAGATTCCAGGTATTGCACTATTCTTTCCTTAAAGGACTGCCTCCATAATCTTGCCCACTACTGAGGTAAAACTGACTGGTCTGTAGTTCCCTGCCTCCTCCCTGCTACCACTCTTGTGGAGTGGGATCACATGAGCCCTTCTCCAGTCTTTTGGGACCTCTCCTGTGCTTAGAGACTCACTAAACAGTTCTGATAATGGCTCTGCTAGTTCTACCCTTAGCTCCTTTAGTACCCTGGGATGTATGTCATCAGGTCATATTGCCTTGTCCACCCTGAGCTTAGCGAGCTCTTGTAGGACCCTTTCTTCTGTGAAGGGAGTAGTGCTCACCTCCCTCCCTCCTGTGTCCATGGTGCTGAGCTGTGGGCCCTGCCCTACCTTCTCTTCAGTAAATACTGAGCAAAAGTATCTATTTAGGATAGACGCTTTTACATTGTCCTCCTCCTCAGATGCCCCCTTATCCCCTTTGATCTTAGCAATACCCCCTCTGGACTTTCTCTTTTCACTAATGTATCTATAGAAAGTCTTGTCACCTTCCTTTATTGTTCGTGCTAGTGTTTCCTCGGTTTGGGCCTTTGCCTGCCTTACTGCCTTCCCTGCTTCCCTTAGGGAAGTTTGGTATGTCTCCCTATCTTCGTCCCGCTGCGTACCCTTATATTTCCTGAAGGCCAGCCTTTTGGCTCTGACCTTTTCTGCTACTGTTTTTGGAAACCAAAGTGGTTTCCTTCTTTTGCACTTCCTTTTCTCTCAAACACAGTGGGATGTTGCTTTAAGCATTGCATCCTTAATACTTGTCCACTTTGCCTGTACCCCCTCACCTGCATTTCTTCTTGTCACGGCTAGCTTAACTCTGTTGGCCATCTTATCAAAGTCAGCTCCTCTGAAGTCCCATATTTTTGCCTTGGAATGGGATGATTTAGTTCTAGTGGCCAAATTGAACCATACCATGTGATGGTCATTGGCTCCCAGGTGACCTTCCTCCTGGAGATCTGTGATCCTTTCCCTGTTAGTCAGTACTATATCTAGGATAGCCCTGTCTCTTGTGGGTTATTGTACCAGTTGTTTGAGGCCCTCCTCCTGCAGGGAAACCACTATGCATCTAGTTCTGGCAGATGTTCCTGCTGGTATTGACCAATCTGTATCTGACATGTTGAAGTCTCCCATTATCAGAACCTCCCCCCTTAGCTGTCATGTTTTGTATATCTTCTAACAGTAATGTGTCTATGTCCTCCCCTGGTCTAGAGGCATGTAGACAACCCCAGTTCATATGGCTGTCCCATTTCCTGTTTCCAGGGTGACCTACAGTTCTTCAGGCTCCTTATGTGTATTCTGAATTTCTATTGCTTTGATATTTTCATTGACATAAGGGCCACTCCACCCCTCTTTGCATCTCGGTCTCTTCTCAACAATACATGGCCGGGTACTGAAGTCTTCCAAGTGTGGTTACTGGTGAACCATGTCTCGCTAATGGCTACTATGTCCAGTTTAGCCTTTGTCATTATTGCCTGCAGGTCTGGGTTCTTGTTTCCAGACTGCAAGCATTTGTGTACATGATTTTCCACTGGCCAGATTTTGGTGTGTTGGTTGTTGGGCAAGGTCTGGCATTTCCCAGCGTTGTATGGGAAGCTGGACCTTTTCCTTACCCGGTGATGCAAATGAACTACAAACATGCTGAACTCCTGTTTGATCACTAGCTGAGGGGGAGGGATATTCTTCCCATTCGACATATCGGGTGCTGCACCCCTCTCCCCATTTGCTAGTTTAAATATTCTACAGACATCAAATGTCTGCCCCAATGCACCGACTCCCTCCTTAGTCAGATGCAGTCCATCAAATTTAAAGAACTTTCGCTCCCAAAACTGTTGCCAGTTACCTACAAATTTGTGTCCTTTTTCCTGGCACCAGCCCTTGAGCCACATGTTTAGCTCCCCTATCTCCCCTTCTCTGACCTTCCGTCCATCTGCCCCCTTCCCCAGACTGGCAGGATCTCAGAGAAGGAGATGCCAGATGAAATGGATGATAGTTTGTCACCCACCCTGGTCAGGTGTTCCTTGGTCTCCACAACTGACCGGCTGGTGAGATCATTAGGCCCTATGTGTACCAGGACGTTGATGTTTTCTCCTGCTTCCTGAACAATTTTAGCAAAGCGGTCAGTGTCTCTCCATGCTGCTGTATCTGGGAGACATCTGATCATTACCCCTGGTTGGAGATAGGTATCAACTCCCCGAATCATGGAGCCTCCTATGATCAGAAGTGTTTTGTATTTCCGTTTTGCCTTTTTTGTTTTGGTTCCTGTTTTGGGTGAGTTTTGTTGTGCTAGCTCCTGTGCTGCAGGTCCTGCTCTGCAGTGTCCTCTGCCTCTTTGTTTGATTTCAGAGATAGGGGCAGATACCTGTTTGTAGTTTTTATATGGTTTGTGGAGGTGATATGTTGGAGAGCACTGAGTGATGGGGCACCTGATTTGTCCCTCCTAACCACCTGCCAACCTCCCGGACCAACTACCTCTCAGGTCGAGATGCTACTGTTGGATGTTGGGGAAATGGCAGTATGTTCTTATAATATATTTCCTCCTGAATATGCGATTTGAGGTGTACAATCTCTGCCCATGCTGCCTGGAGCTGAGCTCTTAGATCTCCAATGGCCCAGCATGTAGGACAGTGTCCTAAATCCTCTAGAACTGCCCTTTTGAAAAGTGTCCCACAGTACTTGCAGTTAATAATATCCATTCCAGATAAGTTGCTGGGTTTATAACCTCGTCAGAGTAATCAGAAGGAGAAAAATTAAAGCAAAAGTTTGATTTTGTGTTTTATTTATTTTGTGTAACTTGTTATGAGTTCAAGGACCCGTTGGTCGGAGGTCACTCCTCTTCAAGCTGCTGCATCTAGTAAGAAGCGACCTTGTCGCGCCAGCGGGCTCAGTTGGTAGCACATCCGCCTCTGGACCAAAAGGTTGTGGGTTCTCGTCCCACACTGGGATTGGACTTGCCCCTAAAAATCACTGGCATCTGAGTGCAGTATTGGGGGATGCTGTACTGCTGGGGTGTGCCATCCTTCGGATGAGACATTAAACTGAAGTCCCTTCTGCCCATCCTGGTGTTGTCCTGGTGGGTGTTCAGGAGGAAGTAAAAGAACCCAGGCACTCTTCGCAAAGATTAGGGAACATTCCCGGTGTCCTGGCCAACAATCCCCTTCCCATAAACTGGTTCATGCAATTATCCAGGCTGTGTGTGGGTGATGATGTGCGATATGGCCGCCACCACCACACATTCAGTCACTTCACTACCAGTCTAGCACTGCTTGTAAAGTGCTTTGGATGTATGAAAAGCGCTATATAAATGCTGATTCTTCTTCTTCCACCTCCTCCCCTGGCAGAATGGCCGGAGGGGGGTCAACTGTGACGTCAGGCAGTGGGAGGGGGAGAAGGATGTTTGGGTGGGGTTTAGACTGTCGACTAGCGGTGCCAGCAGCTCCCCTGTGGCCACCTCGACGACTGTAAATACCACATTGAGGCTGTTGATGCTGGTAATGGGGTTGCTGATGTTGTTGTTGATTTCCCCCTCGGCCACGAAAATGAGACTATCGAAACTGTCTTTGTTAAGGGCAGTACATGGACTGCATGGAGCGGACAGCCTTAGCGGAGTCCTGTAGTCTGCTGATGGTCATCTCTGTGTCCTCGCCAGAGAAGACGGAGCCTCTAAAGGATGCATCCAGAATGTTGGATTGAACGTCTGCAGCAAAACCCGAAACCCTTAGCCAGGAGTGGCGATGTAGGCAAATGCCCGTAGCAGCCGTCCCTGCCGCAGTGTCCAGTGAGTTGTAGGCAGAGCACAGTACAGGTGTACCCATGTCTGACCCGGTCTGAAGTAACTTAGCAAGCTCTGCCCTCTGGAGGCAGTCGGGCATACCCTGCACAATGTCCAACCCTTGTTTCCAAAGGGTATTCTGGAATTGTACCATGTGTGTCAGACAGCTAAGACGTCTGACGCTGCAGGTTGCAGACGTGTACATCTTCCTGCCCACAGAATCCAGCTGCTTAGACTCTCTGTCAGGAGGCTGGGTGCTCAGGTGTTTGGGCCTCTGCGACTGGTCGTGTGCAGCTGAGATGAGCACTGAGTCTGCAGTTGGTTGCTCTGCCAGAAAGAGATGATCTTAAGTGCCCTGTATAAACAGTTGGCCTTTTTAGGGATGGCCGTAGAAGAATAGAGACGTTTCCAGGTGGCCTGGGTAACGTCCTGGAAGGTGTCCACCATGGGTGGATGACCGCCAGTTTTGGGTCTTTTGCTTGAGGTATTTGGCAAGCTGCATATGCTCAGGGTTGAACCTGAGGAAATATTGGCTGGGTAGGGTGTGGTTAGGGGTCACTGAGGAGGAGAAGGATCTGAGTCATAGTAACGGAGAGTATGAACAACTCTGCTCAATGCAGGAGGGCTGTGGTTAGGGGCCAATAGGATGCTGGGGTGCATTGCACGGGATTCTCTGCCCAGGCACAAGGAGGTGATCCTGCCCCATACAGGTCCTTGGTCAGGCTGCAGTTGGAGTACTGTGTGCAGTATTGGTGTTCATACCTGAGGAAGGATATCAAGCTGCTCAAGGCAGTGCAGTGCAGGGCAACGAAAATGATACAGGGATGAAAGGCAGATCCTATGAGGAATGGCTGAGTCACTTGAGTTTGTTCACCCTGGAGGAAAGAAGGGATCTGGGGACATGATTGAAACTTTCCAGTACTTGAGGGGATCAAAAATCTGGCACTGAGGGGCTGTTTAGCTGAGGAAGGAAGGGACTTGAGGGGGCATGGGTTAAGACTGGAGGGAGGCATTATTTCACTGAGAGAGTGGTGTTGAAATGGACCGCACTGCCAGAGGGGGCGGCATGCAGGATGGTGGAAAGTTTCAAAGGGTATGGGACAGGGCAAGGAGGGGACTGGGTCAAAGGACACTGAGCAGTTCCAGGAGGTGAATGGTGGGTTGGGGGTGGGCAGCTGTAATATAAGGGTGCTATCTGCGCATACGAGCAGACTTGATAGACCGTTAGGCCTGATTCTGCTGGCAAGTTTTGTATGTTTGTATGTAGGGACCTGACCAATGAGACAATAAAATTTAATTCAATGGGTGCTTTAAGTGCAAATGTACAGGCAGAGGAATAACAACAGTTGGGCACCACTTCTAAGGCACAGGGGGAGGGATCTGACAGACTACTTATTATGTCTGTGCAGCATGGCACATGCAGTGGGACTAGCACATGCTGAGACTCGTAGATGAGCATGTAGGTTAGCTACCCCCCAAACTGGGTGCAAAGCATTGGTCAGCATTCTTAAGTTCAACTGCTTCAATCAACTCAGATTGGTCAAACACAGTGCGATTCATTGCTCCCAAAGTTAATTTCTTATCTGAAAAGAAGCAGATCTCTGAAGTATGAGGGGTTGGAATTTTTTTTGCAAATGATTCCTCCCAGCTCTAATTTGTAGTTGATACTGTCAAATTGCAGCTTTTCACCAGGTGTGAGAGGGTAAAATATAGCCTGTCCCAGGGATAGATTAACCATTAGACCAGTAATGCAAAAGCCTAGGGACTCCAACTTGTCTAGGGGGACTGGCTGACTCCGCCTGTCAGCATCTAATTTACAGTGAAGTCGTGTGCACTAGAAGGAAGCGTTTTTGAAAGGAGATATGGAAGGTCAGCATGGGGTAGGGGCTCACAGTATTTGTGAATCAGATAGGAACCAGCCTGCAGCTTAGACTCTTCAGATTGTGAGGAGGAGCAACTTTAGAAAGGGGAAGAGATGCTTCTCATTCTCAGCAGCAAGTGACCAAATTCAGAGGCTGCACTGGCATAATTTATTGGAAAGAGGAAGAGGGTCTGGCTGCAAGCAAGACCAAACATGTAGCGGTTGTTAGGCAAATTTTAATGTGGGGCCCAAACTTATCATAGGCCTTGTTTCCAATTAAACTTAATGTGTCCTGCCCCCTCTTCAAATACATGGAGTGCAAGAAGGTCATTTCAATAGTATTAGCTTATTTTTAAGACAAATAAACCAATTAGAACTGGTCTCTGCAAAATGAAGTTAAAATCAGGAGGGACCATCACTATTATTTGGACCCTAATAAAACAATTTCCAGTGTTTAAAAATACATAATATCTGTTGCACTTACTAAGCTAACTGATACCTCCATGTAAGAATTGTATTTTGCAAAAATATTATTTACAAATCTCATTCAGTTACAAACAGTTCTTAGTGTGACAACAAAATCTTGAGTGCATAATACTTGGTATACATAGTGGTTATATTGATGACTTACAGATCAGAAATCACTCATTTGTGGATATGAGACAATATATTAATACAACATGGAACAGAGTGCCTGAGCTACCTGAAAATAAACTGGCAGACACTGACATTAAAGAAATCTATTAGCAAACTGACTCATAAATGTTTGGGACAGCAGGAGTCCGATACACAGTCACTACATGGTGTTGCAAAGGTGTTGCAAGGACCACTTAGCAGCATAGTTCAACCTTTCACTCCTTGGTACCATATACAAAGGGGTTGCAAGTCTTCTTTTGCAATGCTTTTTATGAAAGCACAGGGAATGGGATTGGGGAACAGTAGTGCTATGCGGAATGTGGAATTCTGCTGGTGGAATTAGTGCAGAACGATCATTACTTCGGGGGAATTTCTATGGTTCTTCTGCGTAATTCTGCCTGCTATGATCCATGGAATAATATTCCCGAGAACAGCATTTTTCCACATAAAATCATTCCACAACCATTTCTGTGGAAAATATTGAGATTCACAGAATAAAATTCTGTGGAAATGTTGCGGAAAAACTCATTCCACATTTTTCTGCAGTGGAATTCCACCATTCCGTTTCCGGTGGAATCTTGGAAACTCCACAAAATTCTGCTATGCCTTAATTTGAAAATTCTGCACAGCACTATGAAACAGCCATTTAATTAGGGTGCTGGTGTGAAATGAGCAGCAGTACTATGCACAGCGACTCTCCAGCACTGTCAATCCCAGTCGCAAGGAGTATCAATCTCAAACAAAGAAGAACTGCTATAAAAAGTTCTGCACTGGGCTGCTGCCTTGTGAGATGGAAATTGTGTTCATGGGGGAGGAGGGGTCTTAGGCAATGCACAGTACTGCAGATCTTTGCACCAGATGGGACCTGAGCTTTGGAGGAGTTATCAACTGGACACCAGGGAAGAAACATAAGGAGCAGTTTCGGAGCCACTACATTACCATGGATTACTAATGTGGGATGTGGAAAAACTGACATGAAGGTGACCAATAAGGGGAACAGAGGTACTGGGCGAGGGTGATGGGAGAAGTCTGTGATGGTAATATCATGAGTCCAGGGTACAGACCATCGCGTACCACTATGCAACAGGTGTTATGTCATCTTTCTACTCCTGCCATTGCCTATATCCACCATGTTAGTGGTTGCACAAAATTTACATATTGTGGCTGTACAAAGCTGTTGCAGTGGGGAACTACCCCCCTGCAGACAGCACCAGCCTTTTGTGTATCGCAGTTTTCAGGGGTGGCGGTATGGGTAGCCCTGATGTACCCCATAAGTCCATCAACACTGACTGCAACTGTGTATTGGGCCCCAGTTCTGAAGAACTGTTCTACAGTGTAAGTAGTTTTTTCCTAACCCTGAGGCTTCTTCTCACTTTAGTTAAAAAGAACTGTATGTAGAATTATTATGGCCACTGATTTAGGTGGTCACCAGCACAAAACAATAAGCATTCCAGAAATGGACTTTCTGCACACCGATACAAATCACAGAAGTTTGTGGAATTTGGCATTTTATACCAGAGCAGTACATCTAAATCTCATTTAAATTATTTTCTGCACTATTTTTTATTTGGCATTATTTAATTAGCTCTATAAACTATATGGCTTTAATTTATTATTTATGTTTATACACATTACAAATGCTAGCTAGTGTAAGCTCAGTAAATTGCAGAAACTGGAATAGCCAACACTGGTGCAGTCGGAAATTTCAGATCATGAAGCCACAATTTGATTACTTCACTGACTGTAAATCAGTGGCCCTGGTTTTTAATAACAATAAAAATAGCAATGGTCCGCATAGTCACACTGTCATGAGTGTACACATTCTCCAAACCTTACCTACTCTTATATATACTGAACTGCTGAATCTAGTACAACCTGTACTTTATAGACGCTCATGTTAGTGATGAAAATGGATATGATTTTAGGCACATTATATAACATTTAAGGCAGGGACTAAGAGTTGCAATAAATAAAAGGCAAGTTATATTTTCCAAAGGCAACAACAAAATGCCGCTGTAGAACAACTCTTTCTGTTATGATCTTTGACATCGTGTGTTTGCACATTTTGCATAGAATGAGGTAGCTCAGTTCTGAAATGACTAATGCAATGCATAGCTCTCCAAGATCCATTACATTTTCCTTTTTCCCTTTATAAAAATACCAGTACTTTCATTTTATACAATTTTAGAAAAAGGATAAAAATATTGGCACACTATCAAACTTCTGTTCCATCATGTAAATTATTATGAACTTTGACCTCTAGATTCACTTGCTTGACCTTGACTCCTTTGACCTTGTAGGCATGTTCATTTTTCTCTAATATATTGATGTTCCTCACTGTGCAGTGCTGACTGTTGACATTCTTCTCTAGCCTATCTACATTTCTCTTGAAACATCAACTTTTGTATTGAGGGGGTACTCCTCCAAGACATCTAGTGGGCTTTTTCTTCTTTTGTCTTCTGCACTTTCTGGCTAAAAAGCAAGCAGCAAAAAGTATGAGCAGAAGTAGCATGATGGCAGCAACTGCACCTCCTATGGAGGCTTCTGTCTGTGCTATAGAGGCAGCTGATTCCCTTCTAATCTCAGGGTCTTCTACATTGGTGCCATTCTTCACCTGGTCACCCTCATTGTCATAAATTAAAGAGTCATCTAGGATAAGCCTGCTGCTTTTGTCCACTAGATCCCTCCGCCCGCTGCAGTTGATGAGTGAGTGAACGCTGCACTCTAGGTCCAGCAATAGACTCCGGACCAATGATATAGATCACTTGCAGGTACCACTGGTGGCCAGCCTCCACCTTTATAACAAGAGAGAGAGAGATGGCATTAAGTCAAATACTTCTTTTAACCCCAAGAACTGAAGCCATAACAAACAGTACACATTTAGATTGCTTTACTCTAACAACATGCATATGTAATGTACATACCGTATATCAGGGCTACACAACTGCTTGCTTCAAAATATGCCATTTATCTTAATAAGTGAGGGGACAAGATCATAACTCATGACTGGCAGAGCCACAAGTGAGTTATGAAAGTCCTGCCCTCACAGATGGTGATAAAGGTCATTCTCTGAGAGAGGCCATTTTGTGCCTAACTTATACCATGTATTTTAAATGGCAGAGTTTTCTGATTAGTTCTTCTAATCAAGATTTATCGGTTTCTGTTTGATTTCACTGCTCTGTTTTGAGTGCAGCAGAGGCCACCATAATGTCATCAGGCATTGTGCACGCTGCTCCTCCATTGGTTCAGAGCTCTTTGTGGCAAACCTAAAGTGGAAATAAATGCTGATGACCAACCTAACATTGAAATAAATTATTTTAATTTAGGATGCTTCAGTGGCTAAAATAAATAAGTTATCTGTAAGGTTTGTTTCTCACTTACATTGTATAAACTTATACCATGAGAGGTATGAATAATGGCTGAATAAAATTGGTTATCCAGCCCTGTTATTCACCTCTGGTGTGACTGCATGGAATAACACATGGAACTCTGTTTGTTACGGTGCTGCAATTCTATTGAGGGATTTCAGTGACACCATAAATCTCAAGAGGTTTGAGATGTTACTGGAATCCCAAGGTGCTGTTTCAGATTAGTTCTAATGAAGATTTAATTATTTATGTTTGATTTGACTTCTTTTTGAGGGCAGCAGAGGCAACTCTAATGCCATCAGGCATTCTGCAAGCTGCTCTTCCATTACTTCAGAGCTCCTTTAGACAAACCTTGGGATACTGTACCCACTGTGGCCACCCCACACAGCTGCAGTACAGTCCCCAATATACATACACTTCACGCTAAACAGAATGGCAGCAGGCAATAAGTTTAAACACAGCTTTATTATGGCAGGACTCCATACAAGGAAAAAGGGTTAGTAGCAGTATGAGGTATCTCAGCTGGTCTCCCTATTCCTGACATAGGCCCAGCCGGTATAACACGTTCAGCCGCTGTCACTTGCCCTGAGCAGGTGCGGCCAAATCAAATGCTTCCCTGAGCTGTAACTAAAAAGGCACAGCCCTCCAACTCAACCTGCCCTCCATACCACAGTGTGCTATACAGTATAATAACTCACTGTCCTGTATACAAATACCCTACCCTCCTCCAACTGTTAACAGTACTTTTATTTTTAAAATACTATAGGGAACTCCCAAATGTCACTGGGTGGCCAGAGCTGGTTCATTTTAAATAAAGAATTAACATTTTCATGAAGTTATGAATTCCCAAACCCAAAGGCCATGCAGCTGCAAGCACAAACCAAAACCTCAAATGGAGGTATTTGTGAATCCTTGGGTGGCTCACTAAATCCAGTTAAACAGTTTCATAACCAATGCACAATGTCCTAGAAACTGGGACAAACCTGATTTTACTCATAGTTCCAGTGCTTCAGGATCTCCTCGTTAGGCAGAGCTCCACTGTCACAGCTTGTGGCACTGGCTCTCAGTCGGCTGGTCTCTTCTCATTCTCTCTCTTTCTCAGTCTTTCACCGTATCTGCCAAGGTGAGGCTACTGAGAGTTGCAGCTACCCTCTGGTCAATCAGGCCACTGCGACTCCCTCCACACAGAATCCCGTCTACATATCCAGACCCAACAATAAGCTGGGTTATGGTACCTACTGTCAGATCCTACAGCACTCTTAGGTGGCAGTTCAACTCTCAGCCACTTTCGCTCTGCACTGATGATGCTAAGTGTTGAATGGCATGCTCAGCTACCAGCAGAATACTCTCTTCAGTCTCAACAAGGGCTCTTCTGACTAGCACTTTCAGGTCATCTCAGCAATGCACAGTCTGTCACAGCACAACTCTGACACCCCAACAGTGATCTTGCTTGGACTAGCTCTCACATTGTTCTGCCTTTCTCAGCCCCTGCTTATCATGAAGGAAACAGAAAAGCTGATTCAATAATGCTGTCAGTCAGGATGGGCAGTCCTCGCAGTCTGTATGCAACAGGTAATTGGCAGTTACAAAGTCAACTGAATTAATTAGGTCCACCTGTAGTCCACAAGCCTCTGGGGCTACCGGAGTTGGTAAACATCCCTGATGGACTGGCACAGCACCCTTCAAATCCATCACCATTGCAAAGTTGGTCAAAGGCAGCTGAATATGGCATTTGGTTTGTAGTCCCAGAGACACTTTTCAGAAAAGTCCTGATTTACACAAAAGGCAGAGTCCAAGCACTGGATCAGACCCAAACCAGTCTTGTGTAGCTGAACACTCATACCTGGTGCAGTTAATAGGTAGATTAGGTGACTCCTGGTCAAGTTGCTGACATGGCAGTGTTGGCTATGGTGGCAAATGCCTCTGATATACAAGCAGTCAAGGCATAGTAATCCATAGTAGTCCACGGTGGGGGGTCACACTTTCCTGGCTAAGGAATTGCTATTCTCAGCAACTGGGTACAAAGGTCTGATAAATATGATTCTGCATTAATTACCCAACATACAGTATTCATAGATATCTACAACTGTGGCTCCCTACACCCATGATTCCTAGCTTAGGCATTCAATGTCATACATTCAGCATTTACTGACTAGTCAAATAGTTCCTGCATAAAGCAGTTATCAACAAATGGCTACAATATATGCCATCACATTTTCTCAACTAGGGGCCCTCTGAACACTATTTGGGCAGGGACCTGTATAATGCATATCCCTTGGTGTGCAACATGCAAGGGTTAGTCAGTGGAGGTACTAGGAATGTCATAAGCAAGTCTAACTACAGGTCTCATCAGTCTTTCAGACTGCTGTACATGGGACAAGTTATTGTTCAGAATCCATGGTCTCAGCTTCCATCTCTTTGGTTGAAGGTGGCCCAATTACATCCTCTGTATCTGGGTGCTCCTCCTTATCCTCTTCAGTGTGCTCATCCTCAGTAATAAGATGTACATCCACAGGCACACATTTCTTTTTTGTCTTTGGTAACCGGCTAAGACCCACTAGGCACAAGTGCCTGTTTTCAGAAGCGACCTGGGAGCACTGGATGGTTAAGTGACTTGCTCAGAATGTATCAAGCTTGTTCACCTAGTTCCTCTAACCTCTAGGCTATACTGCCAGCCCACATGGTTCTGTCTGCAGACCCAAAGGAGTTCCAGCTTGATTGGCATTGCATAGCAGGTGGTATTAAACTGGGTAGGAGCAAGTGGTATTAAACTAGGTAGGTCCATAGTGGAATAGTACTTGACAACTCTGGTGTCCTCAACTGAGGACTCACCAGCCGTGCTCTCCAGGGCAAGTTTAGGTACATCTGTATGTTGCCTCTTGCAGGTGACAAATTAGGTTTCCAGTTACTTAGGTGCTTCAGATGCAACCATTTCAAGGGGAAGTTCATCTGCCCAATTGACAGCAGATGATTCTGATGAATAGTGTGACTTTTGTTCGACTCTCTTCTGGCAGAATATTGTAAACTGATAGGTCCTGAACCTGTTCCAAGATGACATGGGGGTGTTGCCCCATCTATTGGCAAGTTTGTCATTTTCCAGTCAAGGCTAAGTTCCTTACAAGTACACAGACACTGGGCAAAAGTTCCTGAGCCTTTACTTTCTGATCATATCTAACTTTATTAGCCAGGTTCCTCCTCCCAGTCATCTCTAAAGCCAGATTGTAGGCAGATCCAACTGGTCCTTCAAAGGATACAATACCTGAGATATGTCTGAGTGTGAACTCTATCTGATGAGATTCGAAACACAAGTTAACAGGCAATCGAGCTTCTCTGCTGAATATGAGATAATATGGTGAAAAGCCTGTGGCATAACATTTTTAGTAGAACTGTATGCATGCACAAGTGCACTGACCCATTGGCTGTACTTCACTTTGTCCTGAGGTTCTGAAGTACCCAGTATGTGGAGGGTAAGGTGTGGTTAGGACACCCCGACTGCAGATCGCCTTGAGGGTGATACGGGGTCATGCGAGTGTTCCAAATTTCCCAAAGGGAGAGCAGTTATTTTACAGGATGACTTTTGAAGTCACCTCCCTGATCCAAGTGGATCCATTTGGATGCTCCATAGTGTAGGATAAACCTTCCCATTTAAAGGCAGGCGACCATTTTGGCCTTTTTTGGCCTTGTTTGTGTACACCTTCATGTATTGTGAAAAATGTTCTGTAACCACCAGTGTATTAGGAATGTTTTTAGAGTCAGTTTTTAACTGAGGACGTCTATGCATACCAGCTCTATTGGTGTACTTGTCTCAATGTTCATAAGAGGCTCTGCTCTTTTTGGTAATGCCTTTTGTTGTGCGCAGTGGAACCCTATTTGCAATGCCAATCTACATCGCTTCGAATGCATGCTCACTAGAAACAAACACAGGCAAGGTTCAACAGCCACTCACTCAAGAGACCCATTTCATCATATAATGCGCTAATGGCCACTGGTCTGAAACTGGTGGGAAGAAACAACTGTTGCCAGGGGAAATCTTAAGGGGCTTTAAGTCTCTTGATAGAGCAAGTTGTCCTTCAGCTGCAGCAGTTTGGGCCACTCTTTGAGTAAACATCAGGTATCTTCACTCTTTGGTACAACTTGGGTTGCATCCCCTCCTTTCTGGAAGGAAATCACAATGTCTCTGACACCAGGGTCTTGTCCTTGCTCTCACTGTAGATGAAACCGGTTCAGGAGTGGTAATGATGTCCTGTGCAGGACTGCAAAACTGTCAGTAGGCTGGCGGCTAACAGTCACTTGAGGGTACAATAATGTCCACAAGACAATGTTGATTGGCAGGTTAGCGCTGCTCATCAGTCTTAAATTTCTGACACAAGACTTTTATGGTGTTCTCCAAGATCCTGACCCATTTAGAGTAATTTTCAGTAAGTACAGGCAGGAGCCAAGAAAAGGTATCCACATGATTCAAACTGGGAATGCTACTCTACATAGTAGTTTTATTTATTTATTTATTTATTTAGACAGCAGTTTGGAAAACCTTTGAACCATAGGCTCATTTACAAAGGTACCTTGTCACAGTAAGACAAACAAAAATACACAGTATAACAGTATAACACAGTATAACAGTAACTTAAGACAGCAATAAGTACATAGATACAAACAAGCTGGTACAGGTAGGATTGATGCAAACAATACCAGAGTTATGTTGTCCTTAGCAGCTTAGTAGTAAGCTTTGTCATAAGTATTGGGTATGGCTTTGACTAGTGGCAATTACAGCTTCTGTGTTACACAAGGTGGTTCCGTAAGGACGTTTTGAAGCACGATATAGTTGGAGCTTCGGAGATGGAGGGGGGCAGTGTGTTGAACCAGGAGGGGGCCCTAAAGCTGAAGGCTCTTTGGCCGTGAGAGGTCCTAGCTCTAGGGATAACAAGAGAGGTTTTCCCAGAGGTCCGAGTATGAACTAGTGGGACAGAGTGGCGGATGGTGGTGGTCAATCCTGGTGGGGATAGCCCAAGGAGGGTATTTTTTGTAAGGGTACAGGTCAGATATTTTAGGCACTCGTCAAGATCAAGTACCAGCGCTTTAGCGTACAGTAGACAGGTGTGTGTTAGCCTAGGTTCCCCAGTAATTAACCTGCAGGCCTTATTCAGAGTAGTGCTAATTTTATGGAGTGCGGTCTGATCAGCAGCACTGCAAGTCGAAGTGCCTTCGGGGGGAGGCAGTGTTTATACCGATGTAAGATGCCCAATCGGATATTAGTGGCAGTGGCTAGGGCAGCGATGTGTCCATGGAAGGAGAGGGAGGGGTCAAAATGGATCCCTAGGTATTTATAGGAGCAAACTTGTTCGAGTGGGAAAGAGGACCCAGAGTGAATGAGGAGTTTGAAGTTGCAAGACTTGATCTGAGGATGAGTGAAGAACATGGTTTTTGTTTTTTTAAGATTTATCACCAATCTATGTTCCTTGAACCAGCCCTCGGCTTCAGTGAAGGACTTCTGCAGCGAGTCCTGGAGGGCAATAGGGTTACGATTTGAGGCAAAGATGACTACATCATCAGCGTACAATAGAATGTTCCCGAGCAAGAGCGTGGAAGGGTGTTAAGGTAAAGGGAGAATAGTAAGGGGCCCAGAATGGAGCCCTGGGGAACCCCAGAAAAGATGGGACAGATGTCTGAGTAGGTCCCATTAATTTTACATGCTGTGAGCGGTCAGACAGATAACTGGTGCACCAGGAGATAGGCCCAGCAGCAAAACCAGAGAGACTAAGGGCATCAAGAAGGAGGGTGGGAGACAGTGTCGAAAGCTTTAGAGAGGTCAATGAAGACCGCACCAGCCAGAAAACCAGTGTCTAAGGAGGAGGCGGAAAGTTAGAGAACTCTAGGAGGGCTGTGTTGGTACTGTGGCCCGCCTGAAGCTATGCTGCTCAGGACATAGGACATTGTAGGTGGAGAGGTAGTCAGAGATTTGAGAGGCCACCACTTTTTCCAAGGCCTTGAGAGAGGAGAGAGAATGGAGATTGGCGATAGTTTCAGCCACAGTCCTATCACCACCTTTAAAGATAGGGTGACTTTCCAGGCAGTTGGAACCTTCCCCAGGCAAGAGAGTGGTTGATGAGGCACGTGATCGGGTAAGGACTGTGTCTAAGACCAGCTGTAGGATACATGATTCAGGTGTCACTGCCCGTACTATTACTCTTGAGGGCAGTGACAAGGTGCGGCCTAAGTTCTTGGGCAGAAACATGGTGGAGGAGAAAATAAGGGCAAGAAAGATTTACGGCAGGCGCTGGGGGAGGAGGGTCAAAAAAATTTGTAGGGAGGATAGGGCTAAGGTCAGTGAATGAGGTGTTGAGGTGGTTGGCTATGAGGGCTGGGTCTGAGGAGATCATGCCATTAATGTTGATCTGGGAGGGTGGGGGGAGTGTGCACTCCCATTTAACTGTTTAATGTTATCCCAGAAGGTTCTGGGGTTCCCCCATGAGGCAGTGAGTGAGGACCGATAGTGCTCAGACTTGGCATTTCTGATGGCCCGAGTGCACTTGTTTCGGGCGGCAGCATATAACTGCCTATCACTGGGCCAGCCAGTCTCAATGGCACGGTGCCATAGGTTGTCCCTATGTTTGAGTTGGTGGATCAAAGCTGGGGTTACCAGGAGCATTCTGCCTTTTAGAACGTGGGTCGGCAATGGGGCAAAGATAGTACAGGCATTATTAAAAGTTTGGGTAAAGAAGAAGAGAGCTGTGTCGATGTCAGGAGTTGCCTGTATAGGAGACCAGTCAATTTGGGACAGAAGTTCCTTAAGTTTTATCAGTCCACCAGGTATTAGACGCCGCCAGCATGTGGACTGTGCTATGGGTTTGGGGACTGAGGATGACCAGTGGAATAGAATGGGGGAGTGATCGCTAAGAGAGTCTGGGAGGACTCTCTCAGCGATCACTCCCCATTGTATGTTGTATGTTCACTGTAACAATAGCCATCAGTGTCCAGCAGTGTCCAGCTTCAC
The DNA here is from genome assembly GCA_016271365.2 of Neoceratodus forsteri. Classification (NCBI taxonomy): domain Eukaryota; kingdom Metazoa; phylum Chordata; order Ceratodontiformes; family Ceratodontidae; genus Neoceratodus; species Neoceratodus forsteri. Next base: position 763,726,573 of record CM057453.1, read on the forward strand.
CGTGGTCTGTACATATGTCAATGGGTTTTTGTCCAGTTTGACTATTATCTGTGCCCCATATAAATATTCATAGAAACATAGAAGCTTACAGCAGAAAAGGACCGCAAGGCCCATTCAGTCTGCCCATTTTACCAATTTGCTCCTGCTGCCTCTACTAGGTCAGCGGCCTCAGCTATGCCCCCCTCATATGTATGATTCCCTTGTGCCTATCCCATGCCCTCTTGAATCTCTCCACTGTACATACTCCCACTGCCTCCTGAGACAGGGCGTTTCATGCATCCACCACCCTCTCTGTAAAAAAGTACTTTCTCACATTACCCTTTAAGTGACCCCTCCCTTCCAATTTCATGTCATGCCCTCTAGTTCCACTGTACCTTTTATACTGGAAGATGCTATCCCATTCCACCTTATTTATGCCCTTAAAACATTTCAAAGTCTCAATCATGTCCCACTCTTCTGTCGCTGTTCCAATGTGTACATATTGAGGTCTCTAAGTCTATCCCCATATGCCTTGTCATGCAGACCCTGCACCATCTTAGTTGCCCTCTTCTGCACTGTTTCCACCCTGTCAATATCCTTACACAAGTGCGGCCTCCAGAACTGCACACAGTACTCCAGGTGAGGCCTAACCAGTGTCTTGTACAGTGGGATTGCCACCTCCCTCCTACGGCTTGTAATACCCCTCCCTATACACCCTAATGTCCTAATTGCCCTCCCAACTGCCTTTGCCGTTTGTCTGGTCTATTTCAGGTTATCTGATATAATGATCTCCAAATCCCTCTCTTACCTGGTGACTGTCAACAACTCACCCCCCAAGATGTAGCTCCCCCCAGGGTTTCTGTTCCCCACATACATGATCTTGCTCTTCTTTGTGTTAAACCTTAACTGGCATACCTTCAGACCATTTCTCCAGCTTTTCCAGGTCTCTTTCATTCTCTCTATGCCCGCTGGAGTATCTACTCTGTTGCAGATCTTGGTGTCATCTGCAAACAGGCATACTTTTCCTCTCCATCTTCTGCTATGTCTGCTTTAAGACATTGAAGAGGACTGGTCCCAGGACTGATCCCTGTGGCACACCACTGGTGACTCCCATTTCTTCCGACTGTATACCATTTGCCACCGCCCTCTGCCTTCTGTCCACTAGCCAATTTCTAACCCAGTTCACCACCCTGTATCCCACCCCTAGACTCCTCAGCTTGTTTACCAGCCTTCTATGTGGGACTGGTCAAAGGCCTTGATGAATCAAGGTCGGAATTGGTCCACAATAGCCCACTTGAGTGCCAGAAACTCCAACTTATGGATGGGATAGTTACATTTAGCTTGGGCTAAGCTTTGTCTGAAAACTAACAGGTCTTAAGCCTCAGAATGTTCTTGGTTAAGAATTATTCCCAATCCTCTGAGATGGACATCGGAATGCAGGACATATGGCTTGGCTGGGTCTGCATACAGCAGAATGGGTGAGTTGGTCACCTGGAGATGATCTCATGGAAGACTTCTTTACAGAACTCATCCCACCAGGATCCAAAAGGTTCAAAGACTTGAAGTGCTTTGAAGCTCTTATCTTCTTTGGGGTTGATTTTCCAAGCTTTGTTTGTGGGTAGGAACACTTGGGTTCAGTAGGAGCCTTACCATGCACGTGTAGACTTGCTGGACTGCCTATAGCAGGGTTTCTCAAATGGTGAGGCCAGCCTTCCAGGGGATGCCCCAACCTGTTCCTGGGGATGCTCAAGCAAGCCTTAAATGTACTGTATTTAAATACCAAGTTTTGGATGCTTTGTGTGAAAGGATGCGCCAAAACTGAAAGTGAATAACGGCATGCAAATTTATGTACAAAATGGGTGACCAGGAAAGTCACACTCAACAAACACTTGTTTCCTGGTGTGACATGGGCGAAAGCTGAATGGAGGAAATGCAAGTCTTGGAAACTGTGCAAAACAAAATGCAAAATAATGCGAATGAATAGGAACAAGGTAGCAATTGACCAATTATACTGGCTGCAGAAAAGCAACAAATACAAAGGCTAAGTGGAGAGTTACTAGGAGCAAGAGCAGGACAAAGCAAAATGGTCCCTGAGAAGGTGTTTAAGAACAAGGTAAAACTGACAAAGAAACAATCCAACTCATGGAGATATTGCAACGAGGGGTAAATAGGGTCCAAAACTCAGAAGTGTTGAATGAGTAGGCTGACATGGGGAGGGGGGTTATACAGAGGGAGAATAATAAGTTCAATAAAATGAGAATAAACTCAGTGACTCAAAGGAATTTCACTGTATTCCTTGGCTTGGATATTCAAAGGGTTTGCGGATGGTGCAACAGAGGTGTGCAGGCGCAACCCCACACACTGTGCCCTAGTGGGGATATTGAAAGGCCACCAGGTGCCACACAAATCCTGCCTGGGGCACAATGTGAATGTATGGCGCAGATGCAGGGGCGCGGCTCATGCATATGCGGTACATCCCAATATTCATCCTGAGATGTGCGCATATGCTGGCACAACCCTGCATTGCGCCACATGGGGCTCAAGAGCCTGAACAGTAGGAACAATTCCTGTCATCATCAGGAGGGCTGCTGTATTGCAGGGTGCAACACAGCAGCCGCCAGCTGAGGGCGGCCACCCGCCCACCCAGAACACCATCCACAAGCACCCATAGCTCCTGGTAGTCTAGTGGTACCCCTCCTGTTTCCGATCACCGTAAAGCGCTGTAAAATACTGCCCTGGTAGTCCAGTAGTACCTCCCTTCCTCCCGTATCCCTGATTGCAGTAAATCACCTAAAATACTTCCCTGGTTATCCAGTAGCATCCCCAACCCTCCCACACACACAGGACCCCCTTGCCCATCCCACTCCCCCCGTCATCGGTGGGCGGCTGCAACCCACCCGCATAACGCCTGCTCGCCTGCCGAATGACAGGTACAGTATGGGCTTGCAGGGCATTCTGTACTAGACAGTCCCAAATATGTTTATGACTTCATTCACATATTCGTGACTGTCTAGTACAGTGGCGATTTATCGCAATTGGGGAAATGGTAGGGAAGGGGGTACCACTGGACTACCAGGAAAGTATCTTACGATGATTACTGCCAAGCATTGGGGAAACAGAAGGGAGGGGCGTGACTACCAGACTACCAGGTAAGTATTTTACAGTGATTTATCGCGATTGGGGAAACAGGAAGGAGGGGTACCACTAGACTACCAGGGATTTGTTCCAACGCAGCTACGGGGTGGAGATGCCCTGGGACCTCCACTGTGCACGCCATTCTATGCAGGGCGCCAGGTGCACTGCAGGCTGCTCCTGTGCAAGGTATGCAATGAAGCCAATGACATGCAAATAGTCACATTCGGTGCCTTGCATATATTATGGCTTCATTTTCATGCCTCTGTTGAATATCACAGGTGATGCACCCAGCACAACCGAGTTTGCGCTGGCGCATCCCTGTGCTCCATATCTGTGGCTTGCACCAGCGCAGTGCCACTGCACCATGCGCTGTTGTGCCATATTCAATGGTGCTGCACCATGGCACAGCACCATTGAATGTCACCTGTTCCTGGCCCTGGCGCATCCCAGTTGCGCTGCGCCCATGCTTGCGCCACTGCCAGGCACAGTCTGAATATCCGGGCCCTTGTATACTGTGCAAAGTATGATAGTTGTTCTAACTGTGGGGAGACCTAAAATGATTTCTATATTAGGGGGAGGGTCAAGATCTTTTCTAAGGCTTGGGGGAGGCTCACTATGACAAAGTGTGAGAACTACTGGCCTATACTACCAACAGAAAGAATAGATTACTCACCTGTAACCATAGTTCTACGAATGGTACATGTTTCACATCCACACTCTTGCCAGTTCCACTAGAATGTGATGATTGGCTGGAACAACTGTAAGCTAAGCTCTTCCCATTAGCTGGGCAGATATATCCGCTGACTACACCCCATGATGTCAGAGCTTGCATGCTGGAAGCAGGATCAGGTGCCACTTGCCTAGGGAGGCTGGGTGGGTTGTTTGGATGTGAACCATTACCACTCATAGAACTAAGGTTACAGGTGAGAACCTATATTCAGGGATGTGGATACAGTTCACTTATCCACACTCAGGCAGACTCCAAGCAGTTCCCCAGGAGGAGGGGCAAGGTGCACCCCCCTACTTGGCAAACAGAGACTGGAGAACTGATATCCCAAAACATGCATCCTGGCATGACTTGAGGTTGATGCAGGTCATGGGAAATAAAGATGTATGCTGACCTCTAGGTACAAGCTTTACAGATCTTCTGTATGGGGCTATCCGTGGAAGTAACCACTGAGGCAATTGTATGTCTGGTGGAATGAGCCCTAATCTCAATGGGAGGCTCCCGACCAGCCAATTTATAGCAGATGTGGATGCAAGATGTGACCCACCTTGCAATCGTCCACTTTGCTGCTGGTCTGCCAAGTGCACCTTCAGCGTAGGTGACAGCTGTTTAGCCTGTCCCCGAATTCCAGCAATACACTCTACATAATATGAGAGCATTCTCCACAGGTCCAGGGTATGGAGCCTGCAGTTGGCCTCCAAAGTAGAATCGGTAAAGTACCGGTAAGTTAATCACCTGGTTAAGGTGAAACTCTGATACCATCTTCGGGAGGATCTTTGGGTTGGAGCAAAGGACAAAATTGTCCCTGTGGAAGACCAGGTAGGGAGCGTCCACTGAGAGCGCCTGGCGCTCCTCAATCCTTCTGGTAGACATGATGGCCACCAAGAAGGCTGTCTCCCATGACAGGTGTGACAGTTCACAGCTATGCATTGGATCAAAAGGCTTGCCCATGAGCATAGCCAGGACTACCAGTAAGTCCCATGGTGGAAATAGATCACACAATGGAGGGGACAAGTGGTCGAGTCCCTTGAAGAAGCACCTGATCACATTCTCCTGGGCTACCGTCAGCATACCGACCTGCGCCCAGTAAGCAGAGATGGTTGCCAGGTGCAGCTTTAGGGTTGTCACTCACAGTCCCAGCTGGGAAAGGGACCAGAGGTAGTCTAGGATGCTAGCCACTGGACAGGCAAGGGGATCAAGCTCCTTGCCCTGGCACCAAGTGGAAAATCTTTTCCATTTAAAGGCATATCACCTACCAGTCGACTCCTACCTGGAGGCCTCCATGATGTGGAGGACATCCTCAAGGAGACCAAAGGCCTATAACTCTAGCTCAGGAACCCAGGCCGTGAGTGCAAGACTGAAGGTCCAGGTGCAGCACTGTCCCCAAGTCTGGTCAGCAGTTCTGGGCAAAGAGGCAGTCACCACAGAAACTGGCTGTTGAGGCTGAGGAGATCCAAGTACCAGAACTGCCATTGCCAGTCTGGAGCTAACAGCATCATCATTACCTTGTTCTTTCTGAACTTGACCCATACTCTTTCTGGGTCAAGGGGAAGAGAGGAAAGACATACACGAGGCCTGGGATCCAGGGCTCTTGCAAAGGCATCCCCATCTGTGTCCTATACTTTGGGAGGGCACAAAACAGTCCTCAGGCTGGCATTTTCCCAGGAGGCAAAACCAGAGGAAGTGGTGGGGGCTGAAACAATCACAGGATTTAAGAATGCATAGGATAGACATAAAGGAATTCTGGAGGTCAGGGGTAAGGGCAAAGACTTTCTTGGAAAACATAAACTGAACTTACAAGCTCAAATGGGCAGACTGGGTGGGTCATAGGCCTTATCTGCCGACACTGTCTATGTATCTATGTACCTCCACTGACAATGAGCCCCACAGGGAGAACAGGTGGTTCCCCACCCCCTGATTCAGAGACTACTCATGGAACGACTCTCCTACCCGGATGACAGTGTCTTATCAGCTGATTGTTCTCCCCTGTGACAAGAATCACCAGGAAATCACTGCCCAGGCTGTGCATGAGGGTCCAGGTGTGGAGTGCCTCCTAACACAAAGTAAGGGAGTGTGTGCCACCCTGTCTGTTCAGATAACACATGGTCATGGTGTTTAGGTAAAACATGGTTGTGGTGTTGTCCATCTGGACCTAAATGACCTGACCCCTGACTAGTGGAACAAATTCCATCAGAGCTAAGTGCACTGCACAGAGCTCCAGCAAGTTTATGCGGTGACAGGACTCCTCAGGCAACCAAAACCCAGAGGCCATGTGGTCTTCCAGTTGTGTTTCCCACCCTACCAGAAATGTGTCCATTGTCAGTGTGATTGTCGACTCTGGGTGGACAAATGGTATTCTTTCCTCCAGGTATTCCAGGACCAGCCACCTCTGGATGAGATTCCACATCAGCTATGTCACTGTGACTGGTTCATCCAAATGACCTAGGTGCTGGGACCACTGGACGGCCTAGCCCCACTGAAGGTGGGCATCCACAAATGGGCCCATTGGACCATGTTGGTGCAGGATGCCATGTACCTCAGCAGCCATAGGAAATCCCAGGTAGGCGAAAGCCCAACCTGAAATGATAAGGCAAGGAGATGAGATCCTGTGCCCGTGTGCCAGGAGGTGGGTCTTAGCCTTCAGGGAGTCTAATTCTACCCCAATGAACTTGATCACCTGCCTCGGTACCAGTTCAGGCTTGTCCAGGTTGACCAACAAGGCACAAATCTCAGCAATTCTGGAGAGCCAGGGCTGTAGATCTTGCCATGGCCTCTCTGGATGGACCAGCCAGTTGTCTAGGTAGGGTTACACCCTAACCCCTAGGCACTGCAGGTGGGCCACCATCACTGCCTTGCATTTGATGAAGACCCTTGGAGCAGAGGAAAGACAGAATGGCATGACCTGGAACTTGCATAGGACCTCCTTCTGCATGAACATAGAGGTACTGGTGGTGGGATCTCTGGACGGGAATGTAGAAGAATGCATCCTGGAGGTCAAAGGTGCAAAATCACACATTCTGCTTCAGGGATAGTATAATTTGGCTCAGAGTGACCATCTGGAACTTGCGCTCCACATGTACTGGTTGAGATTGTGTAGATCCAGTATGGGGCACCAGCCCCCATCTGTTTCAGGCCCAGGAAGTTCCTGGACACATAACCTGACTGGCCAGGTTGTCTGGAACATGGGCTATAGCCCTCTCTGCAAGGAGCTCAGCAATGTCCTCCTGAGGGCAGACAGCATGTTCTGAGACACCCTAGGCTTTTGAGGCACGAGAGGCGGAACAGCGGGACAGCCCTGAAGTCTAGAGACAGTCCTCTGACCATTATGTCCATCACCCACTTGTCTGTTGTGATAGTGGACCAAAGTGGCAAGAAGTGAAGTAGTCGGCCACCGATGGGAACAGCAGTCTGGGACAGGGCAGGTGGAGGGATGACATGCCCAACCCATCACTGAGCAGCTTTTGTGGGAGCACCAGCAGCCAGAGGGGCACCACTACCCCTGCCCCCCACTCTTTTTAGTACCTTGGTCCTTAGTACCTGGGCCCCGGATTTCTGCTTGGGGCACCAGGCCTGAAACAGCCATAGAGAGGCTGTGACCGAAAGGACCTTAACTGGAAAGCCTGTTTATTCAGCTTCTTTTTCTGGTCCTTCTGGGATGAAGTCACAGAGTCAAGGGTGGCACTGAACTTCTCAATACTAGTGAGATGCCCTTCCACCCCAGGGCTGAAGAGGTCAGTGCCCAGGAAAAGGACATCAGTCAACTTCTGTTGGGTGTCTGTCATGAAGGTGGACAAACATAATCAAGCCCTGCGATACATGGAGACAGCTGCTGCCAGTCACCCATGTCCAAGGCTGTCTGTAGCTGGTGTTTAGTCAGTGGTTGACTGTAGTCTCTGATGAGTGGCAGGCACTGTGTGAAGAATCTGACCTAATTTGCTCAGGGGTAGGGGTGGGCATTAGTGATGACATCCCCAAGGAAGACTCCACCACTGATTCGCCAAGACTCCAGAGACCCAAAACCCTAATCTTTTTTCCTTTTGCTGATTGGGGGTGGGGTAGCTAATTTGGATTGGAAACCCTAACGCAACATTTTGCTACTTTTGTTGCATTAAGTTGAACCTAACTTGTACATTAACACAGTTCTTTTTTTTTTTTGCAAAGAATTTCCTTTCTTTTTGAGACAGAGGAATCGTATTCTCATTCATGCAGGTCCCTTCAGGACATGAGTGAACAGATGTAGATGCACAGAGCCCTTTGGGGCCTGCACAAAGGAAAGATTCTATATGCCTATGGGGCCCTGTACTTCTGTGCAGCGACAGATGTCAAGAATTCATGCAGCTGTCTGGTGGGCTGCACGAAGCACAGGGGCTTTCTGGGTCCTCGCTTCCGTGTGGCCTCAGATACAGACACATAGGGCAAGTCCATGTCTCAGTCAATGCACAGGGCCTTCTGCCACCCACGGTGCAGAGATGCAGGACTCTATGGCAACAGAGGAGTTCTCTTCACTATATGGTAGCTGTGCCTGTGGGCAACCCTGCACCGTCCCCCCTCCCTGACTGACAGGTCAAATAATAGCGCCATTCCCCAGACTCACCCTTCCAGCTAGCTCACTGAGCTTGCCCCAAACTCAGCTCACTGACATGGGATCACAATGCACTACCCACTGGGGTAAAGGTTGGCACTACACACAATGTTTCTTAATAATTTTTTTTTATGTTTATTTTGACCCCAGATTTCCAAGATAGTCATTTTCTGTATAAACATGAGTTTGTTTTTTTTTTCCAACTCTATTTCACTCCGTTCATGGCCCCGTGGAGCCTCTCTCAGGCATCCTGCCTGTTCCTGCCCACCTGAGGCCCCCTCGACCTCTGCCTCCTCTCTCACCTCCCTTCCTGCAGCCAGCACCCCCCGGCTTAACCCCTCTGGGGAAGGGCCACCCCTCCTCTTTGGGTGCACTCACTAGTTAGTCTCTGGCTGCAGGTGAGGACTCAGGTGAAGGAACTGGAAGGCCAGACGAGACGGACACAGTGGAGGGAATGGTGGTCAGGTGCCGGCATCTACCCCATGGAGCTGAATTTTTCCTTGTTCTGGTAGCCCTTCCCCCTGAGTGAGCACCCCTGACGCAGTGGTGCATGGCAACTCTGCCAGCGTCAGCCATGCTGTCAAAGTGCAGCCCACGCACTGCAGTGCCCCCGATCGCCACTGGGAGCTGCTGGTGTGCCGGGCCATCCCCCACCCTCCCCAGGGGAGGAGAGGCCCTGCTGCTCTCAAACCTCTCCTCATCCCTGCCGATCCCCGTGCCTGAGCTCGCCTCCCAAACTCGGGTCGCTGGCATGGCACCAGGTGTAGCATCCAGCCCAACCTCAGCACCACCGGCCGGCATAAACATGACATTTGGCATTTATAGTATATTTATAGTATATTGGTTGAAATGTCATTTTGCACCACAGGTGTGAAAACATGTCTTGTCCAGGATTTGAAAAATGACACCTGTCACATTTATCAAGTGGTGTGACAAACTGGCTATGTTGAACGTTTGGAGTCAAAATATTGAACATTAAGAGAAATTCTGAGTGAATTTTGAAATATTTCAATGTTCACTCATAACTTGGTAATTCCATCATATTTTTAAACCAAGTTTTCAACATAGCCTACTCATGACACCACCTCATAAACCCAGTAGGTGAAAATGTTCAAATCCTGTCCAAAATATATTTTCACACAACAACTGTAAAATCACCTTTTGGCACATATTTGAAAAATATCAACTGCCTTGTTCGTGAGGTGGGGTCACAAAAAGGCCATGTTAAAAGTTTGGTGGAAAAGAATAGGTTACTCACCTGTAACCATAGTTCTGGGAGTGGTATGTGGTTCACATTCACACTCTGGCAGTTCCACTGGAATGCAATTATTGGCCAGAACGTCTTTAAGCTAAGCTCCTCCCACCACCCGGGCAAATATATCCCCCGACTCTGCCCCATGATGTCAGATCTTGCACGCTGGAAGCAGGATCAGGTGCCATTTGCCAGGGAGGCTGGGTGGGTTGTGTGGCTGTGAAGCATATACCACTTCTAGAACTACAGTTACAGATGAGTAACCTATTCTTCTAGGGACATGGATGTGGTTCACTTATCCACACTCTGGCAATCTCCAAGCAGTTCTTTGGGAGGAGGGGACAAAGCATGCACCCCTAGCTGGTGAACACAGACTGGAGGACTGAGGTCCCAAAACACACATCCCAGTGTTACCCAAGGTTGATGCAGTAAAGGGAAATGAAGGTGTGTGCTGACCTCCAGGTAGCAGCTCTACAGATCTCCTGTATGGGTATATCCCTGGAAGCAGCCACTAAGGCAGCGGTATGTCTGGTGGAATGAGTCCTAATCCCAATGGAATACTTCTGACCAGCCAACCTACAATAGAGGTCGACGTAGAATGTGATGCACCTTGCAATCATCCACTTTTCTGCTGGTCTGCCAGGTACGGCTTCAGCATAGGTGCCAAACAACTGATGAGCCTGTCTCGAACTCCAGCCATACGCTCCACATAATATATGAGTACTCTTTGCAGGTCCAGGGTATGGAGCTTGTGGCTGACCTCCAAAGTAGGGTTGGTAAAGTATAAAAACAGGTTACTCACCTGTAACAGTAGTTCTAGGAGTGGTATATGTTGCTCATCCACACTCTTTGGCATATTCCTTTTCCCTTTAAATCTTGCTGGAAGTCTTCAAGCTGGCTCCTCCCACCCACCCGGGTGGTATAACCCTCAGCTCCGCCCCATGACGCCAGATCTTAGCCCGCTGGAAGACAGGTGTTATGCGTCCGCAGCCGGGGAGGTCGGGTGGGTCCATGTGGATGAAATGAAAATTACGTACCTACCGTAATTCTTGATCTTCTTGGACGAGTCTCCACCACTCATTCACACTATTGGGATCTGCACCGGAGGCACTAGGACCCATCGGGAGCAAACTTTTTTACTGGGGAGTGGACGCCAGAGATGGCGCCGCGAGCCCCAGCTCGCGCGGCAATGACTATCTCAGCCGACTCCCAACCGCCTCAGTACCTTTTACCAAGGAGGTGCAGCGAACTAACCTAGAAGGGTAGCTAACCTAAAACCGGACATAAGATAGTCTGGACGACCTGTAAGAAGGGTCAACAAAGAAGTCTTCAAGGCCTAAAGATTTGAGGGAGTGAAGACCAACAAGAGAGAGGTGAGCTCGGGGATGGAGGGTGGGTGTGAATGAGTGGTGGAGACTCGTCCAAGAAGATCAAGAATTACGGTAGGTACGTAATTTTCATATCTTCCTGGACATAAGTCTCCACCACTCATTCACACTATTGGGAGAGTACCGAGCTAATAATCCCCCGAGAGGGCGGCAGGAGAAACCAAGAGCTCACGTTTCTTAAGACAGAAGTCCATTAAGGATGGCTCTGCCAAAGGAAGAATGTCGTCTGGCATGGACATCGAGTGCATAATGCTTAATGAAAGTATGCACTGAGCTCCAGGTGGCTGCATTGCAGATCTCTGCAATCGGCACGCTGTGGATTTCCTTCAGGGATGCCGCTACCGCTCTGGTAGAGTGAGCATAAACTCTACCCTCCAACTTAACCTGCGCTATGGAATAGCAGTGACGAAGACACGCCACTAGCCATGCTGAGATACATCTAATATTACAGGTTGACCCAGCCGGTCTCACTGAAGAAAACGAACAGTTGCTGGGCTTTATTAAAACTTGGTTCTATCTAAATAGAAACGCAAGGCCCTCTTAACATCCAGAGAATGAAGAGAGCGTTTCCCTTCATTTTAGAAGTCTGCAAAATAAGAGGGAAGGACCAAAGGTTGGTTAAGATGAAATTCTGACACAACCTTAGGAAGAAATTTAGGATGAGTATGAAGGACTACTTTGTCTTTATGAAACACAGTGTTTGGAGGATCTGTGACCAGGGCATGTATCTCAGAGACCCTGCGCGCTGAGGTAATGGCCACTAAGAAGGCAGTCTTCCAGGTGAGGAACTTTAGTTCACAGGTAGCTAGAGGCTCAAAAGGTTTCCGAGTGAGCATGTCTAGCACAAGATTAATGTCCCAGGCTGCAACTGGACGTCTTGTAGGAGGTCTGTGTGCAGAATGCCCTTAAGAAATCTCTTAACCATAGGTAACTGAGCCAGTGAAAGGGAAAAACCGCTCATAATACGCTGAAATGGCACTAAGGTGAACTTTAACTCAGAGTACTGAGACCTGAATTTGAGAGGTCCAAAAGGTACTCTAAAACTTTATCTGGAGGGCAGGAAAAGGGATTGAAAGAGGACTTTGCACACCAGAGCGAAAAACGCTTCCACTTAGCCGTGTAAGTTTTCCGAGTGGCTGGCTTCCGCGCAGCCAGAAGGATATCAGAAACTCTTCGAGAGACATTGAACCAATTTACTTCTACTTCTTCAGGAACCAAGCGTGAAGGTGAAGAGATCTCAGATTGGGATGAACCACCAATCCCTGCGTTAAAAGGTTCATCTGCAGGGGAAGTGGTCTCGGAGGAACTGCCAACATACTGTTGAGAAGTGGAAACCACAGTTGTCGAGGCCAAAAGGGAGCAATGAGAATCATCTTGTCTTCCTGAGACTCGAACTTGAGGAGTACTCTCTGAATTAGAGGAAGAGGCGAGCGAAGGCGAAAGAAAGCGCTTTGTCCACTACAGCCTGAACGCATCCTGACAAAAAATGCCAGGCCCTGGATTTCTGGAGCAGAAGAGAGGCAGTTTTATGCTGAGTGGGGATGCAAAGGTCCAGGTCTGGAGTTCCCCACTCTTAATAGTGACTGAACTAAGGTTGAGTCGAGAGACCACTGTGAGGATCTGTCTCTGTTCTGCTGAGACGGTCTGCCAAGTCATTCTGTACACCTGGCAGGTAGATTGCTTGAATTAGAGCCTTGTGCTCCAAGCACCATTCCCAGACCCTCATCGCTTCTCTGCATAAGGGTAAGAATGAGCACCGCCCTGCCTGTTGATGTAATACATCACTGCTTTGTTGTCCGTTTGGAGGAGAATATTCTTGTGACAGAGAATGTCCTTCAAAGCTCGGACCGCATAAAGGATGGCTCTCATTTCTAGGACATTTATGTGAAGCTGGGCCTTTGAAAAAGCGCCCGAACACTGTCTCCTGCACCAATGTCAGCTGACTGGCCCGTGCCCAGTAAGCAGATATGGCTGCCAGGTGCACCCTAGGGGTCAATGACCACAGACCCCCTTTGGAGAGAGACCAAAGGTAGTCGAGAATGCTAGCCACTGGACAGGACAAAGGGTCCAGGTCCTTGCCCTGACACCAAATGGAAAACCTATTCAATTTGAAGGCGTAACACTTGCTGTTCGATTTCTTTCTAGATGCCTCCACCATGGCCGCTCATGTACCAGGCTGTGAGGTGCAGGGATTGAAGGTCCGGATGGAATAGCTTCCCCTGATTTAGAGATATCAGGTCAGGGCATGCTGGAAGCCGCTCCAGGGGCCTGCAGTTGAGGCTGAGGAGATCTGAATACCAGAACTGGCATGGCCATTCTGGGGCTACCAGGATCACCTTCACCTTGTCCCCCCTCACCTTGAGGAGCACCTTGTGGATCAAGGGAAATGGAGGGAAGGTGTAGAGGAGGTCTGAGGTCCATGGCCTCGAGAAGGCATCCCTGTGCAGCGAGCCCTGCTGAGGGGGGTGGGCATGGAACAGCCACAGCTTGGTGTCCCTGGAGGCAAACAGGTCCACCATCAGTTTGCCCCAGTGGGAAAACAGGCTGTAAACTACCTCTGGATGGAGAGACCACTCATAGGATGTCTGGCCTAAGCGGCTGAGAACATCTGCCAGGAGGTCTGAGGCTCCTGCCACATGGATGGCTAGGAGATCTGCCTCTAACCAGCTCACGAGGGTCCAGATGCAGAGCACCTCTGCACAGCAGATGGGAGTGCGTGTCACCCTGTTTGCTGAGGTAGTACATGGCCGTGGTATTGTCCGTCTGAACTTGAACCACTTGACCCTGGAGCTGAGAAGTGAAAACTGACAGTGCCAGTCTGACTGCTCTGAGCTCCAACAGGTTGATGTGGCATCGGGACTCCTTGGGGGTCCACAGCCCATGGGCCCTTTTGCCCCCCATGTGGGCTCCCCAGCCCATGAGAGAGGCATCGGTCATAAGGACGACCGTCAGCTCGGAGCAGACAAATGGGATCCCTTCTTGCAACCAGTCTGGGGCGGTCCACTAGTGGAGAGCATCCCACAACTGCTGGGTTACAGTGATCAGCTGGTCGAAATGACCATGGCGCTGAGTCCACTGGGAGGCCAGCTCCCACTGGAGTGGGCGCATGTGCAACCGGGCCCAACGGACCACTGAGGTGCATGCCACCATGTAACCCAGAAGGCGCAGAAAGTCCTGGGCAGGACACAATTGCCCAACCAGAAACGATTGGGCAAAGGAGGAAAGAACCTCCAACCTGTCTGCTGGAAGCCGAGTTCTGGCTTGATGGGAGTCGAGCTCTGCCCCAATGAAGCCCATCACCTGAGCCTGAAAAGGCACAAGTTCCAACTTGGCCTCGTTGGTCAGGAGGCCTAGATGGGAGCAGGTCTGGAGGGCCAGGTCCCTGGACCTCTCCACCTCCTGTTGGGTGGAAACCTGCTAGGGAGCCAATTGTCGAGGTAAGGATAATCCTGACCCCCCCGACGCCTGGAGATGGCTGCCACCACTGCAGTGCATTTGGCGAAGTCCTGTGGGGCTGACAACAGGCCGAATGGCATGGCTCAGAACTCGTACAGGGTCCCTTCGACCCTGAAGTGGAGTAATTGTTGATGGGACAGACGGACTGGGACATGAAAGAATGCATCCTGCAGATCCAGTGAACAGAACCACATGTTTTGCTCCAAGGATGGTATGATCTGGGACAGAGTGACCATCTGAAAGGTGCGGGACCTGAGATGTTGATTCAGGTTATGCAGATCTAGAATGGGGCACCAGTCCCCCATCCACTTGGGCACCAGGAAGTACCTGGAGACAAAACCTGGATCTGTTGGAGGATCCACCACTGGAGCTGCAGCCTCCTTGAGGAGGAGATGAGCGATGTCGTCTCGGAGAGCCGACTGAGTCTGAGCAGATATTCTTTCCTCCGGAGGGGCGGGGGCTCAGCTTGGAGGGTACTGCTCAAATTCCAGAGGCAGTCCCTGACGACCACTTCGAGAACCCACCTGTCCAAGGTGACAGTGGACCAGGCACAAAAGAAGTGGAGGGAGCCAGCCTTCTCATGGGAGGATACAGAGCTGTGGTGATGGGAGAGGAGTTGGCAGCCTCGCCTGCCACTGAGTAGGCTTGGAAGAGGAGGATCCAGGATCAGAACCTCGGCCTCCTTTACGGCCTGGGAGGGCCAAGGCTTGGGCCGGGGCGCCAAGCTTGAGCCTGCTGCTGTTGCTGATGCTGCTGTCCCCCTTGAAAAGAGGACTGCTGAGCCACAGGGGAAGAATGCCGAAAAGCTTCTTCTTTTTCTTCGGTTGGTTCTTTCCCGAAGAACCCTTGGCAGAAGTGGCGTCTAAGGTGGCATTGAACTGCTCAATGCACTGAAGGTTCCCAGCCACTCCTGGGCCGAACAGGTCGGTCCCTAGGAAGGGCACTTCAGCCAGTTTGTACTGAGTATCTGCCGGGAAAGAGGAGAGCCTCAGCCATGCCCTGCGACGAGCGGCAACTGCCATCAAATGGGCACAAGAATCCTCAGTGTACAGGGCTGTCTGAAGCTGCTGTTTAGCAACAGTTCGGCCCTTATCCTGGACCTGCTTGACTGTGGTCTGCATGTCCACGGGGAGATATGGGAGGACTTCATCCAAGGACCCTAGGAGGGCGTGGGAGAAGTGTGCCATGATGACGGATGAACTTGCCTGATGAAGGCCTAAGGAAGAAGCCGCATAGACCTTCCTGGCTGAATGGTCCAAAAGCTTGGACTCTTTATCAGGAGGTCGGTCAGTATAGGCAGAACTGCCAGTATGCCTGAACACAGAAGTGGTCACCAGGCTCTCGGCCAAGGGGTGCTCTGAGAACCTCGCAAGGGTCCCCATGAGCACTGCATACTTGTGGGCCATGTGGGCAGATGGAGCTGGACAAGAAGCAGGGCGCTGCCAGAGTTCTAAGGCTGGGCCCACAATGGCCTCGGCCACAGGAAAGGCCTCTGTCAGGGTATCCCCACTCTTGAGGATGTCCTTGAGAGGGTACTCCACCTTTTTCTGGATTGGCTCCAGGGGTATCCCTGTGGACTCAGAGATGAAGTGTAGAATGCCCTGAAAAGACGAGGGGCCTTCCTCTGTCTCTAAGCCAATGGCTGATTCGTCATCCCTGGGATGAGAATGCAGGCCGGTGACATCCAAATCCAAGGAATCTGGATATAAAGGTCGACTACCCAGGTCACCGACCTGGGCCGAGGGCAGTCCGGGTGACTGTGGATCAACAAACGCTGAAAGTTTCCGCGTCCGTCTAGCTACCTTGAAGGAGCCCTTCCACAGGCTGCTTGGTGGTGGTTCCACCACAGTCGGTGGAGAGACTGTTTTAGGGCTCCACCAGCGAGGGAAAAGACTTTATTGGCTCTGAAGGAGTCAGCTTCAGCCAAGGAGGCGAAGCCAACAATGGCCAGGGTGGAAGCCGAGTCAGCTTGTGCCAGGTCACAATCAGCAGTTACTACGAGGTCTTCTAGCACCGGAGTTTCCGCTGGAGACTCTCTTCATCTGAGGAGGACGAGGATGACCGATGGCGCCACCTCTTTATAGAGCTGCTATCGCTTCTCGCCTTCGCCTAAGGGGTCCTAGACCATCGAGATTGGACAGGCTGACCGGTCGCCAGGAGACACCAGTGGAATGGTGATTTCCAGGGGTCAGGGACCACTTTGATGGGGAGTCCCAGAAGGCTAAGTCTCCAATCAGGAAAACCAAATTGACCAGAGTCGGCGATAAAGGATTAATTGAGTCGGTGACGATTTCTACATCGTTGATCGACAGTTCGGTCGACTGGCCAGATGGCAAAGCTGAAAAGCCACCGGCCAAAGAAGCAATCTAAACTGAGGTCAAGACCGCATGTTCCTGGGACCAAGATCTCTCCCGCTCCCAAGAGCGTCTCCGTCGAGACGAAGATGATCCTGGATCCTTCTCCCGCTTATGGGATTGAGAGGAGTGCGTGCCCACAGGACCCTCAGGACCTTGGTCGGGAGAGACTGGCACAACTCTCGGAAGGAACCTGAGAAGGTGAAGCCCAGGTTGAGCAGAAAGAAGAAGCTCCAAGAAATTTCTGCAGCCTGAGCCGCTTCTCTTGAATGCCTGCATTCGCTCCAATTGCTTGCGGATCTCAGAGCTGCGGAAACTTCTCACCGAGCCTCCTTGATTTCACTGGAGGGTTCCGTTTCTCCGGCCTCCCTAACTTCAGACATGCGAGATGGTTGTTGAGGATGTTAGGATGGAAAGCGAAGCACAAACTGCATTTCGAGGTGTCATGGTCGACACCAAGACAATATACGTACGCAGTGTGGGGATCTGTGCGCAACATCTTCTGGACGCAAGGGCACCGACGAAATCTGGTGGAAGACTTGTCTTCCATAATTGAAGAAGTAAATTCACGATTGCTAATGCAAATAAGACGGATTTTCGGAATAACTAAAAGTTTTAGAGCCAGGGCCTACAAAATATGTGAGTACGAGGGAGACAACCTGAATCTTCCAGCAGAAAGGAAGATCTAGCATCATAGGGTGGAGCCGAGGTATATACCACCCGGGTGGGTGGGAGGAGCCAGCTTGAAGACTTCCGGCAGATTTAAAGTGAAAGAGGACATGCCAAAGAGTGTGTAAGAACAACACATCCACGATCCTAGAAATAACGTTTTCCAAGAGAGAAAACGCAGCTTGCAGTCTGCGGCTGGTTCAAAGGGGGGTAGGGTGAGCTTCTCCAAAACAAAAAGAAGATCCCAAGGGGCAACAGGATCCTCAATGGGAGGCTTTATATGTAGAATGCCTCTCAGGAAGGTACGGGGTAACCTCCAATTGAGCCACTGTTCAGCCGAGGACAGGGGTGTGGTAGACAGAAAGAGCAGCCAAGTGTACCTTAATGGAGGAGTAGCTAAGGCCTGCTCTGAAAGGGATAACAGGTATTCCAATAAAATATTGACCAGACAGGCCAAGGGATCCAGATGGTGTGCTGTAGCCCACAAGCAAAATAACTTCCATTTCATGGCATAAGTGGCTCTTGTGGAGGGCTTTCTGGCCTCCACCAGGACTCCGGCAACCTTGTCTGAAACTCCGAAGTGAAGTTTAACTATGTCTTTAGGAGTCATGCATGAAGATGTAGGGATCATAAGTTTGGATGAATTAAGGTCCCGTCATCCTGAGAAAGTAAATGAGAACTCAGAGGAAGCCCAATTGGAGGAGCCACTGCTAGTTGTTGCAATAGAGGAAACCAAATTTGTCGGCGCCACAGAGGAGCTATAAGGATCATAGCGATCCCCTCCATCTGCACCTTGAGGAGGACCCTCTGGAGGAGCGTAAATGGTGGGAAAGCATAAAGATACCTCCCCTTCCAGGAGAGGGACAATGCATCTTGACAGAAAGCACTAGGCTAAGGATCTAGCGTGCAAAAACTGGGCAGTTTTGCATTGGTGAATGAGGCAAACAGGTCCAATTTGGGGGCTCCCAACGTGACAAACAGGATGTTGACCATGGATTAGAGGAACGACCATTCATGAGCCCTCGACCTTGTTCGACTGAGGGCATCTGCTAGAGCATTCTGCACTTCTGGGACGTGGACCACTGAAATGGCGATCTGGTGGACCGTGGCTCAATTCCACACTCTCATGACTTCCCGCAAAGGGGTATGTGCGTGTCTCCTGTTTGTTGATACGAACACCACCGACATGTTGTCCATCTGAATAAGGAGATGCCCAGGCTGGAGCACCGTGCTCAAGGCCTGGAGCATGCAGAAGGACGGCTCATCTCAAGGACATTGATATGCAGGAACTCCTTGGTTGTGGACCATGATCCCTGTGTCTTGTGGACCCCGAGGTGAGCCCCAATCCCGTGCATTGCGCATCCGTCATGAGAACTTGTACGGGAGCCACCCTCTGAATGGAATCCTTCCTGTAAAGCAGGAGAAGCCATCCACCAGGCTAGTTCTAGGCGCACAGACTGTGTGACAGAGACTGGAAGATCCAAGTCATCCCACGACTGATCCCACTGGACCTCAAGGGTCCACTGGATTGTTCTCATCCTGTACCTCGTGAACAGGACTGTGACTATGGACGCTGCCATGTGGCCCAGCAGCCAGAGCAGAAGTCTTGCCGTACTGAGGATGCTGAATAGACCTGGCCGGCCACGGACCGAATGTGGTCTGCCCAGTCCAGAGGCAGATAAACCCTTCCTCTGACAGTGTCGGGTATGGCCTCTATGAATGGTAGCTGTTGTGTAGGGGTCAGGCATGACTTCACCATACTGATTGTGATCCCCAGGCTCCAGAAGAGAGTGCAGGTGTCCAGAATGGCAGACTTCAGGCGTTCTTTGGACTGTGCTGTGAGAAGCCAATCATCCAAGGAAAGGGACACATAGTGTCCCCTCCTTCAAAGCCCCATGGCAACCATCATGAGAAACTTCGTGAACACCCTCGGAGCAGAGGAGAGCTCAAAGGGCAGAGCCCTAAATTGGAAATTTGCTTCTGGAAGGAAAACCGGAGGTATTTCCTGTGATGTTTTGCTATCCGGATGTGGTGGTAGGCGCCCTGCATGTCTAGAGATGCTAGCCAGTCTCCCTGCCTGATCATGGGAAGTAGGCTCTGCAGGGTGACCATCCGGAATTTCTTGTACTTGACCAACAGGTTGAGGTCACTGAGTTCGAGAATTGGCCTTAAGTGTCCTGACTTCTTCGGGACCAGGAAGAAGTGAGAATAAAACCCTGTTCCCTGCTGACTTGGAGGAACGGGCTCTATAGCTTTTCTGGAGAGCAGGGCATGAATTTCATGTTGAATCAGACCTGCGTGCTCTCTCGAATAATGGGATGGGGGTGGGGGCCTGTCCAGTGGAATGCTGATGAACTCTGTAGAATCCCCGTTCTCTATAGAAACACAGAAGTTGACAGCAGATAAGGACCGCAAGGCCCATCCAGTCTGCCCATTTCTTTTTCTACCTTATGAATGTGCCATCGGCATTTGCTCTATCAATGGCTTATCTATTCATACTTCTCTGTATTGCTTCCTTATGCCTGTCCCATGCCTGTTTGAAGCCCTGCACTGTATTCATATCCACCACTTCCTGAGGTAGGCGATTCCATGCATCAACCACCCTTTCTGTGAAAAAGAAATTCCTCACATTACCCTTTAATTGGCCTCCCTCTAATCTCATGCTGCGTCCTCTTGTCCTGCTATTTTTCTTATATTGAAACATGTTAGACTCTTTCACCTTGTTAATGCCCTTAAGGTGTTTGAATGTTTCAATCATATCACTCTCTCCCTCCTTTGCTCTAGGGTATACATATTGAGTTCCGTTAATCTGTCCTCATATGTTTTCTGGCGAGTCCCTGCATCATTTTAGTTTGCTTCTCTGGACTGCCTCAATTTGGTTAATGTCTTTGTGAAGGGCTCAGTACTGCACACAGTATTCCAGATGGGCCTAACTAGTGTCTTGTAAAGAGGATTATTATCTTCCTCTTATGACTTGTGATACCTCTACTAATACATCCTAATACCCCCAGCCGCCCACTTACTGCTTTAGTGGTCTGCTTGGATGATTTCAGGTCATCTGTGGTGATGATGCCCAAGTCTATTTCTTCCCTTGTGACTGCCAGCAACTCCCCTCCCAACCTATAGGTAGCTTCAGGGTTTCTCTTCCCTATGTGCATGAACTTGCACTTCTTTATGTTAAACCCCAGTTGCCACTCTTCCGACTATTTTGCCAGTTTATCGCGATCTCTTCTCATTCTGCCGACCCCATCTGGATCATCTACTCTGTTGCAGATCTTGGTGTCATCTGCAAACAGACAAACCTTACCCTCCAGTCCATCTGCAACGTCACTGATGAAGATATTGAAGAGGACTGGCCCCAGGTCTGATCCCTGAGGTACCCCACTTGTGACTTGCATCTTTTATGACTGTATACTGTTTACCACCACTCTCTGTTTTCTGCCCGTCAACTAGTTTGCCACCCAGTTGACCAACTTCTGACCCACCCCGAGCCTACCCAGCTTATTAATGAATTTTCTATGTGGAACAGTATTGAAAGCTTTGCTGAAGTCAAGGTAGGTGACATCAACTGCTCCCCCTTGGTCCACCACACTGGTTACCCAGTCAAAGAAATCTATGAGATTAGTTTGACAGGACCTTCCTGTTGTAAACCCATACGGTCTTGGATCCTGTGCTCCTATAGATTCCAGGTATTGCACTATTCTTTCCAAAGGACTGCCCATAATCTTGCCCACTACTGAGGTAAACTGACTGGTCTGTAGTTCCCTGCCTCCTCCCTGCTACCACTTTTGTGGAGGGATCACATGAGCCCTTCTCCAGTCTTTTGGGACCTCTCCTGTGCTTAGAGACTCACTAAACAGTTCTGATAATGGCTCTGCTAGTTCTACCCTTAGCTCCTTTAGTACCCTGGGATGTATGTCATCAGGTCATATTGCCTTGTCCACCCTGAGCTTAGCGAGCTCTTGTAGGACCCTTTCTTCTGTGAAGGGAGTAGTGCTCACCTCCCTCCTCCTGTGTCCATGGTGCTGAGCTGTGGGCCCTGCCCTACCTTCTCTTCAGTAAATACTGAGCAAAAGTATCTATTTAGGATAGACGCTTTTACATTGTCCTCCTCCTCAGATGCCCCCTTATCCCCTTTGATCTTAGCAATACCCCCTCTGGACTTTTCTTTTCACTAATGTATCTATAGAAAGTCTTGTCACCTTCCTTTATTGTTCGTGCTAGTGTTTCCTCGGTTTGGGCCTTTGCCTGCCTTACTGCCTTCCTGCTTCCCTTAGGAAGTTTGGTATGTCTCCCTTCTTCGTCCGCCATGCATCTTATATTTCCTGAAGGCCAGCCTTTTGGCTCTGACCTTTTCTGCTACTGTTTTTGAAAACCAAAGTGGTTTCTTCTTTGCACTTCCTTTTCTCTCAAACACAGTGGGATGTTGCTTTAGCATTGCATCCTTAATACTTGTCCACTTTGCCTGTACCCTCACCTGCATTTCTTCTTGTCACGGCTAGCTTAACTCTGTTGGCCATCTTATCAAAGTCAGCTCCTCTGAAGTCCCATATTTTGCCTTGGAATGGGATGATTTAGTTCTAGTGGCCAAATTGAACCATACCATGTGATGGTCATTGGCCCCAGGTGACCTTCCTCCTGGAGATCTGTGATCCTTTCCTGTTAGTCAGTACTATATCTAGGATAGCCCTGTCTCTTGTGGGTTATTGTACCAGTTGTTTGAGGCCCTCCTCCTGCAGGGAAACCACTATGCATCTAGTTCTGGCAGATGTTCCTGCTGGTATTGACCAATCTGTATCTGACATGTTGAAGTCTCCCATTATCAGAACCTCCCCCCTTAGCTGTCATGTTTTGTATATCTTCTAACAGTAATGTGTCTATGTCCTCCCCCTGGTCTAGAGGCATGTAGACAACCCCAGTTCATATGGCTGTCCCATTTCCTGTTTCCAGGGTGACCTACAGTTCTTCAGGCTCCTTATGTGTATTCTGAATTTCTATTGCTTTGATATTTTCATTGACATAAAGGGCCACTCCACCCCCTCTTTTTGCATCTCGGTCTCTTCTCAACAATACATAGCCGGGTACTGAAGTCTTCCAAGTGTGGTTACTGGTGAACCATGTCTCGCTAATGGCTACTATGTCCAGTTTAGCCTTTGTCATTATTGCCTGCAGGTCTGGGTTCTTGTTTCCCAGACTGCAAGCATTTGTGTACATGATTTTCCACTGGCCAGATTTTGGTGTGTTGGTTGTTGGGCAAGGTCTGGCATTTCCCCTGTGCGTTGTATGGGAAGCTGGACCTTTTTCCTTACCCGGTGATGCAAATGAACTACAAACATGCTGAACTCCTGTTTGATCACTAGCTGAGGGGGAGGGATATTCTTCCCATTCGACATATCGGGTGCTGCACCCCTCTCCCCATTTGCTAGTTTAAATATTCTACAGACATCAAATGTCTGCCCCAATGCACCGACTCCCTCCTTAGTCAGATGCAGTCCATCAAATTTAAAGAACTTTCGCTCCCAAAACTGTTGCCAGTTACCTACAAATTTGTGTCCTTTTTCCTGGCACCAGCCCTTGAGCCACATGTTTAGCTCCCCTATCTCCCCTTCTCTGACCTTCCGTCCATCTGCCCCCTTCCCCAGACTGGCAGGATCTCAGAGAAGGAGATGCCAGATGAAATGGATGATAGTTTGTCACCCACCCTGGTCAGGTGTTCCTTGGTCTCCACAACTGACCGGCTGGTGAGATCATTAGGCCCTATGTGTACCAGGACGTTGATGTTTCTCTCCTGCTTCCTGAACAATTTTAGCAAGCGGTCAGTGTCTCTCCATGCTGCTGTATCTGGGAGACATCTGATCATTACCCCTGGTTGGAGATAGGTATCAACTCCCAATCATGGAGCCTATGATCAGAAGTGTTTTGTATTTCGCTTTGCCTTTTTTGTTTTGGTTCCTGTTTTGGGTGAGTTTTGTTGTGCTAGCTCCTGTGCTGCAGGTCCTGCTCTGCAGTGTCCTCTGCCTCTTTGTTTGATTTCAGAGATAGGGGCAGATACCTGTTTGTAGTTTTTATATGGTTTGTGGAGGTGATATGTTGGAGAGCACTGAGTGATGGGGCACCTGATTTGTCCCTCCTAACCACCTGCCAACCTCCCGGACCAACTACCCTCTGCGGTCGAGATGCTACTGTTGGATGTTGGGGAAATGGCAGGCGGTTCTTATAATATATTTCCTCCTGAATATGCGATTTGAGGTGTACAATCTCTGCCCATGCTGCCTGGAGCTGAGCTCTTAGATCTCCAATGGCCCAGCATGTAGGACAGTGTCCTAAATCCTCTAGAACTGCCCTTTTGAAAAGTGTCCCACAGTACTTGCAGTTAATAATATCCATTCCAGATAAGTTGCTGGGTTTATAACCTCGTCAGAGTAATCAGAAGGAGAAAAATTAAAGCAAAAGTTTGATTTTGTGTTTTATTTATTTTTGTGTAACTTGTTATGAGTTCAAGGACCCGTTGGTCGGAGGTCACTCCTCTTCAAGCTGCTGCATCTAGTAAGAAGCGACCTTGTCAGCGTCAGCGTGGCTCAGTTGGTAGCACATCCGCCTCTGGACCAAAAGGTTGTGGGTTCTCGTCCCACACTGGGATTGGACTTGCCCCTAAAAATCACTGGCATCTGAGTGCAGTATTGGGGGATGCTGTACTGCTGGGGTGTGCCATCCTTCGGATGAGACATTAAACTGAAGTCCCTTCTGCCCATCCTGGTGTTGTCCTGGTGGGTGTTCAGGAGGAAGTAAAAGAACCCAGGCACTCTTCGCAAAGATTAGGGAACATTCCCGGTGTCCTGGCCAACAATCCCCTTCCCATAAACTGGTTCATGCAATTATCCAGGCTGTGTGTGGGTGATGATGTGCGATATGGCCGCCACCACCACACATTCAGTCACTTCACTACCAGTCTAGCACTGCTTGTAAAGTGCTTTGGATGTATGAAAAGCGCTATATAAATGCTGATTCTTCTTCTTCCACCTCCTCCCCTGGCAGAATGGCCGGAGGGGGGTCAACTGTGACGTCAGGCAGTGGGAGGGAGAAGGATGTTTGGTGGGGTTTAGACTGTCGACTACGTGCCAGCAGCTCTGTGGCCACCCTCACACTGTAAATACCACATTGAGGCTGTTGATGCTGGTAATGGGGTTGCTGATGTTGTTGTTGATTTTCGCCACGAAAATGAGACTATCGAAACTGTCTTTGTTAAGGGCAGTACATGGACTGCATGGAGCGGACAGCCTTAGCGGAGTCCTGTAGTCTGCTGATGGTCATCTCTGTGTCCTCGCCAGAGAAGACGGAGCTTCAAAGGATGCATCCAGAATGTTGGATTGAACGCCTGCAGCAAAACCAAACCCTTAGCCAGGAGTGGCGATGTAGGCAAATGCCCGTGAGCAGCCGTCCCCTGCCGCAGTGTCCAGTGAGTTGTAGGCAGAGCACAGTACAGGTGTACCCATGTCTGACCCGGTTCGAAGTAACTTAGCAAGCTCTGCCTCTGAGGCAGTTGGCATACCCTGCACAATGTCCAACCCTTGTTTCCAAAGGGTATTCTGGAATTGTACCATGTGTGTCAGACAGCTAAGACGCCTGACGCTGCAGGTTGCAGACGTGTACATCTTCCTGCCCACAGAATCCAGCTGCTTAGACTCTCTGTCAGGAGGCTGGGTGCTCAGGTGTTTGGGCCTCTGCGACTGGTCGTGTGCAGCTGAGATGAGCACTGAGTCTGCAGTTGGTTGCTCTGCCAGAAAGAGATGATCTTAAGTGCCCTGTATAAACAGTTGGCCTTTTTAGGGATGGCCGAAGAAGAATAGAGACGTTTCCAGGTGGCCTGGGTAACGTCCTGGAAGGTGTCCACCATGGGTGGATGACCGCCAGTTTTGGGTCTTTTTGCTTGAGGTATTTGGCAAGCTGCATATGCTCAGGGTTGAGGTCTTCTGTGTCCCAACCCATGTTGGACTGGATGTGGCGCATGACCTCCATAAAGGAAGGGTCATCCGGAAAGATTTAGGAGCAACCTCGGGGTCCCTGTGGGGAGACTCCTCAAAGAGTGTGTCTGAGTAATCCGACATTTAGTAAGGGTCGGAAGATGAGTCATAAGGGGACCAGTGCCTCCTATGTTTGTGGTGCCACCCACTTGAGGAGCTGGTAGGGCTGGTGCTCCTTGACCTTGATCTGTGGTGCTTTTTCTTCGACACCTTATTCCTTGGCCTAGCAGGGGAGGAAGGGTGATCATCCTGACACCCCTCAGCCCAGGGGGAAGGGTTACATTGTGATCTCAAGGAGGTACTGTGTCCAGAGTCTTGCCCAAGTCTGGTTCCACAGGTGTGGTTGGCTGAGGCTTAGGTGGCACAATATCAGATTTGATTGTCTCCCACCAATGGCAGAACAAATCCATCACATGTTACATATTCAGTTTTGGTGAGTCTGCAGGTGTGGCCGGTATCAGGTTTGGGGTAGTGCCAGTGCCAGTACTGGCATCAGGTCTATCCAGTCTTGGTGTTCGAACAGGCGACGATGGAGCGTCCTGACCATCATCGGGTCCTGATGGCATGCCAGGGTCTGTCGAAAGGCCGTCCGGCGCTGGGGCGTCGTCCTCTCTGACATCCGTCGGAGGTGGGGGCATCAGTGGAGATGGTGGTTTGGGAGGAGCTCCTTGGACTTGCTATCCGAGGACCGACGTTGGTGGGAGTCCGAGGCAGGTTTGTGTTTCTCTGAGCCGTGCCAGTCAGAAGTCAAAACACAGCGTTTTTCGCCTGACTTCTGGGCCTGTTTCGGAGGGAGAGAGGAAGATCTCCCTGCAGATGAACCTGCAGACTTGGCCTTATCCCAGGAATCGATGCTGCACAAGGAGGCTGACCGGGAGGTATGAGAGGACTTACCTTGGGAGGACTCATGGCCTGGAGTCTGAACCGGAGGATGTATTTTAATAAGTTGGAGTGTCGGTGCCGAGGATGCCGGTGTCTTCTCCTTGGAGCCCAGCTCTGGAGCCTGCATCTTGTCCTTGGCGCTAGGCCCACCTGAAGTGGCCATAGTTTTGAGCACCATCAGCTGAGACTCGTGGCCAGAGGACTTGGATTGGGAGGTTGACTGTGATCCGAAGGATTTGGATCTCGAGAGGGACCTCTCCCTTTCTTTTTCTCTCTCTTTGTGCTTTTTTGAAGAATGGTGTTTATGATGGTGGGAAGACTCCTGCTCCTTGGAAGATCCCCAATGCATGGCGGTCAACTGTTGCTGGGTGAGGAAGGTCTGAAGGGATTTATGTCGATAGATACGCGTCCGGCTGTTAAAGGACTGGCAGGACTGGGTGTCATCGTCTAGGCCCAGACAGAACACACAGGCCGTGTGGCCGTCCTTTGTGGGTATTTGCTTCCCACGGGTGCACTTGTTCGTGTGCCTGGGTGGAGATGAAGACATGCAGAGTATTGAAGAAAAACGGAACGAATCCGGAAAAAACTTCTGGAGCAAAAGTTCTACCATGGAGCAGATGAACGCACTTTCGATGGTGGGAAAGAACTGGGGCATGCTGGGGACCGCCGCCTTTTATACCACGTGGGACATCGGGGGTGGGCCAACGTCAGGGGTGGGCCGACGTCGGGGGCGGTCCCAGCTTGGTACTGCTGGTTAGACATTTGCCGTGGGTTCCTTTCGCTGGTCGGCTACAGTCCTATATGTGTTACCTGCTGCAAGAGCTGACTCTCAAAGTGAGATACAGGATTCCTTCCTCCAGATGTTCTGGGACCAGCCACCGCTGGATGGGGTCCCCCATCGGCTAGGTCACTATAACCACCTGATCCAAGTGGCCTAGGAACTGGGACCACTGACAGTTCAGCTCCCACTGAAGGTGGCACATCCACCAGTGGACCCAGCAGACTATGCTGGTGCAGGATACCCCAGCAACTGTAGGAAATCCCAGGCAGGGCATAAGAGCACAACCTGAAATGATTGGACAAAGGAGATAAGATCCTGTGCCCTGTCCACTGGAAGGCAGGCCTTGGCCCACAGGGAGTCTAGTTCTACCCTGATGAACTTGGTCACCTGCTATGGTACCAGTTTGGACTTGTCTGGGTTGATCAACAGGCCAAAGTCTCGGCAGGTCTGGAGAGCCAGGTCTGTGAATCTCTCCACGGCCTCTCTGGATGGACTGGCTACCAGCTAATTATCCAGGTAGGGGTACACTTTGACCCCAGGCATTGTTGGTGAGCCACCACCACTGCATGCAATTGGTGAAGACCCTTGGTGTAGAGGACAGTCAAAAAGGCATGACCTGGATCTGGTACAGGACCACTTTCACATGGAAATTGAGGTATTGTTAATAGGACCTATGGACAGGAATGTGGAAGAACACATCCTGGAGGACCAGGGAGCAAAACTACATGTTCTGCTCCATAGATGGTATAATTTGGCTCAAAGTAATCATCTGGAAATTGCGCTTCTACACGTACAGGTTGAGATCATGTAGATTCAGTATGGGGCGCCAGCCACCTGGTACGTTTTAGGACCAGGAAGTACCTGGACACATAACTTTGACTGGCTAGGGTGTTTGGGACATGGGCTACTGTCCCTTTCACAAGGAGCTGAGCAGTGTCCTCCCTGAGGGCGGAAAGCATGTCCTGAGAAACCCAAGACTCTCAAGGCACATGGAGGCAGTAGGATGGGAGTGCCTCAAAATCTAGAGACAGTCCTCTGCCCACTACGTCCAGCACCCACTTGTCTGTCGTGATTAGTGGACCAACATGGCAAGAAGTGATGTAGCTGACCTTCAATAAGGAGAGCATTCGGGGACAGGACAGGTGAAGGGATGACACCCCCCAATCTGTTGTTCAACAGCTTTTGTGGGGGCACTGGTGGCTGCTGCTGGAGTGACACCACTACCCCTCCCTCCCCCTTTTAGTACCCTGGACCCAAGACTTCTGCTTGGGGCACCAGACCTGAAACTGCCCCTCCTGAGGCTGCTGCTGAGGAGGTTGTGACCGAAAGGACTGGAACTGGGAAGCCGTCTTTTTTGTTTTGCTTTTCTTTCTGGTCCTGGGACGAAGTCACAGAGTTAAGGGTGGCACTGAACTTCTCAATCCTAGTGAGATGTTCTTCCATCCCAGGGCCAAAGATGTTGATGCCCAGGAAAGGGACATTGGCCAGCTTCTGTTGGGTGTCTGCTGTAAAGGTGGACAAATGAAGCCAAACCCTGCAACACATGGAAACAACTTCTGCTACCATAAGTGTGTAAGAGTCGCCCATGTCCAAGGTTGTCTGAAGCTGCTGTTTAGCCAGCGATTAACTGTGGTCTCCGATAAGCTCCATCACCACCCACTACTCAGGATGGAGGTGGGGAAGGATTGCATCAAAGATTCCCATCAGGGAATAACCATAATTAGCCATCAAGATTGCATAATTAGCCTGATGGAGAGCCAAGGTAGCCACAGCGTACACCTTTTTTGCAGCATGGACAATCTTACGGGACTCCTTGTCAGGAGACTTGACCAGACCTTCGGCAGAAGGGTGGTCAGAAAACCCTGAAGGGAAGCCTGTAGGGACCATGTACTTCAAGACCATGTGGGCTGAGGGCACTGGGCAGGATGCTGGATGCTGGATGCTGCCAGAGCTCCAGGGCTGGTCTCAGGATGGCTTCTACCAATGGGAAGGCAACCCCCAGGGATTCATCCTGGTCCAAAAATGTCTATAACAGGGTACTTAGCCCTCTTCTGGACTGACTCCAATGGGAGTGACATGGACTCCAAGGTAAGTCAGAGCAGCCCACTGAAGGACTCCAGCCCATAATTGGAGGAAGGCTCCTCGACTGAATCCTGGTTGAACAGCTGAGTCCTTGAGGAGGCCATGGACTCCTGATCTGAGTCATATGATTACTCCTTGAAGATGGTCCTCTATTGTTTCTCACCACGGACCTCCTTGGAATCCTCACCTGGGGTAATCCTTACCGATGAGGCAGGCAAGCTGGGAGCTGAACGGCCTGCCTCCTTGGTTGGAGTGCTGACTGGCAGCTGTTGGGGTGGCGGCTCCACCATAATCGTTGGAGAAGCAGGTGTGACAAGCACCTACAGAACCTGGATAACCACTAGTGGTTGCAAGAGGACTGAAGGTCCTTGGGGTAAAGCCCTGCCCAAACCCAAAATGGCCCACTGCTGCCAGAGGAACTCCTTGTGGCACCAGTGCATCTTCTGTCAGTGCCTCTCCTCACCAGAAGATGAGGAGGACGAAAAGCACTGATGGTGGTGCCTCCTGGTTGAGTGGGATTGAGAGGGTGAATGCCTCAACTGTGACCTTGATCTCAACAGTAGACCACCCAGTCTTCCTGAGGTTGGCCGTAGATTATGCGCCTACTGACATTTAGCAACAAGGGCATCAAAAACCCGACCCTGGGTGGTCCTTGGAAGGCTCAACTGGGGTCATTGACTGGGCCATGTCCTCCTAAGTGAGGACCAGGAGCACCGACGTCTGCAAGGCTGACTCCTCAGCCTTGTCTGACAACTGGTCAACTGGGTCAAGAAAAATCTCAGTGGCTTGGTTGACCAGAACCCAGGTCATCTGGCTCGAGGGCAGAGCCAAAGAGCCTTTGACCTGCTTGACCAGCCCCTCAACTGAGGTGTGCTCGACAGCCGTCAAGTGGTTGGGTTAAGTCGAGGAGCCGGAGGACTGCGATCCCTCCCCATCTCACGACTGGCAATGGTGGTGTGAAGACTTGGTTTTGGATTTAGAGCCATGGAAGGCAGAGCTCTCCCCAGTGGTCTGGAGGGACCTGTACATGTCATGGAACTGCTCCACGGAAGTCCCTCTGATGCTGGCCACAGGTGAGAACAGCACCGGGACTGAGGAGGTGTCTGTTGCAGCAGCCACTGCTTCCGCCTCAAGGTCCACAAGTTGAGCAGCAGACCTAGCCACAGCTGAGTCCTTTTTGTGGCCCTTAGGGTGATCCTTTGAATTCTGTTCGGAAGGTCAACCCAGCATGAGCTGGATCTTCCTGTTCTTGAGGGTCTCAGGAAACATGGAAAGGCATAGGCCACAGCTGGCCATATCATATTGCCCACCCAGGCAGTACATGCATGAGTCATACAGATCGGTGTCCGACATCTTCTGGCAGCACAGAACACAGAATTTAAATACAGGTTTCTTGTGTTCCATCATTGGTCCGGAGGCGGAGTTAAAAGAATCATGAAACTACACTTAAATAACTTTGGAAACTTTGAAAAGAAAGGTCTGTCAATGGTGCAGAGAAAATCTTAAGCAAAGAGTGAAAGAGGTGACCAGTTCTTCCAGTGGAAAGAAATATCTGATGTCACAGGGTAGAGTCACCCATGTGGTGAGAGGACCTTAGCTTAAAGATGTTCCGGCCAATCACATTCCAGTGGAACTACCAGAGTGTGAATAAGTGAACCATATCCATGCCCCTAAAAATATTGAAAATTAGGTAAGTTATGAGTGACCATTGAAATATTTAAATGTTCACTCATAACTTGGTCATTTTAACATAGTTTTACACAAAATTTTCAACATAGCCTTCTTATGACCCCACCTCATGAACCTGGTAGGTGACATTTTTCAAATCCCGCCTGAAAGGTGATTTCAAGCAGTGACTGCAAAATTACCTTTCAGGCCAGATTTGAAAATTTCCATCACCCTTGTTCAGGAGGTGGGGTTCCAAAAAGACTATGTTGAAAATTTGGTGAAAAATATTAAAAAATGACAAAGTTATTAGTAAAAGTTCAAACCCCACTGAAATACATGAAACTGGTCTTACCTTGTTTTTTCACACTGCAGTCTCTGGTTCCAGCAGCAAGACGTATTTTCGATCGAGAGTGGCTGTACAACTTGGGTCAGTTTAAGGTAAATGAGGTGTGTGGGGTGGTGGGGAAGGTGGGAGTGGGGGTGGTGTAAATTGGTGATGGACTGTTTTTATTGTTTAAGTTTAACTTAAAAGATCAACAACGGATGGTTTTCTTTATTTAGCTGAAGGATGTGCCGACACTGTGGATTGGGCACTTCAGTGTTGGGATCTTGTTTGACTGCACCGGGGGGGGTCCTTGGTGCTGCCACCTATATTTTTGGGGGGCAGTGACCTGGAGGGGAGGGGGGTTACGGCAAAGCACCCCAGTCCACTTAATCAAATCAAACATCAAACATTGAAAAGGGGCAGGTGAACGTCCGGCTCGCCGGCGCAGCGGTTGGATTTCCACTTGTGACACCAGCGACCTGGGTTCGGGAACGAGCTCGGGTCGCTGCAGGGCCCGCCAGGGGGAGGCAGCTTCAGTGTCCCACGACTGCTCGCTGTCTTCAGGGAGGGAGGGCTGCGACCCGGTGTTGAGTGACTGCTGGTGGAGGCCAGGAGTAGGGCAACATGTCGGGATCATTGCTGGGTGGTGCGTGGCAGATGTCGGCTCTTGCCTTGATGTCCGGACGTCACACATCTCAAGGAAAAACCAGGAAAATCGCTCGCTAGCCTCCGGCTGACGGCTCTCTGTTCCTTGAGTGCCTCCAGGGCCTTCTGCTCGGCAGCATCCCGGGCCCTAGATGTATGTGCGTTGGGTCATCTCTCCCTCGGAGCCTTCACCGAGGAGGGGACCCACCCGCGAAGGGATATGCTGGGATATCCCAGCGGTCAGCTGCAACACGAGGACCAGAGGAGGGCTGGGTAAGGACAGTAGGGGCTGGGGGAATTTGTGGAGCCCGAAGGAGTGGAGCACCAGCGAGCACGGGGTGGAAAAATAGAATGCACAAAAAAAAAAAAGAAGAAGGGGCAGGCGAGCTAGAGGGAAGGGCATGAGCAAGCAGTACTTGAAGCGAGCACCTGTCCCGCATGGGAAGACACAAACATCTCAGGGAAGAACAAGGGATGGCTGGCTGAGCTGGGAGGGGGAGAGAATAAAGAGACATAGATAGATAGAGAGACAGACAGATACAGAGATGAGAGAGAGAGATATCACCAGCTCACTGCTGCCACACAAGCTTGCAGCACACCTCCATCTGCGGTTGCAGATGTCAAAAAAGTCCTGCTGTTTTCATACTGAGAACACGGGTGAACGGCTCCTCTCACTAAAATGGGCACCAAGGATTTTTGGGTGCCCAGAAAAAGTGTTTCCAGGCATATTTTAAAAAAACTAATTCCAGAATCTAGCTGAACCGGTCCCGTTTACCTAGGTTCAGGTGTTTGGTTTTTGAAAATACATAATTTTTTTGTATTTTCAATGTTTTTTAGTTAAAAAAAAACCAAACAAGATGGCAGCCATCACAATCTAGTTTTCTCTTACGACAAGGACATAATTTCTCACGGCAAGTAAATCATGAAAAATGAGCCCTTATGATCGGTGTTTCTTTACCGTTTGTATCAGAGGGTGAGCCAAAAACCAAACTTTAAATCCTTATAACTCTGGAACCATTTAATATTTTTTCATGAAACCTTCAAAAGACACTACCTTCACGTAGGCTGTTCCTACCCTGAAAGTTTCATGAGAAAATTCTGTTCCATCTAGGTGTATGTGAGAGCAAAAAGAACAGGTTACTCACCTGTAACAGTAGTTCTAGGAGTGGTATATGTTGTTCATCCACACTGTTTGGCATGTCCCGTTCCACTTTAAATCTTGCCGGAATTCTTCAAGTTGGCTCCTCCCACCCACCTGGATGGTATATACCTTGACTCCGCCCCATGACACCAGATCTTAGCCCGCTGGGAAGCAGGTTGTCTTGCGCCAGCCGGGAGGTCGGTGGATGCGTGTGGATAAGATCAACATATACCACTCCTAGAAAGTACAGTTACGTAAGAACTTACCGTAATAGTAGATCTTCGAGAGAGGCTCGTGCAGTAGGTAATTACATATAGGACTGATGCCATCAGGCGTCAGGACCCCATGGAAAAATTTCTAGCTAGCAGTCTCTGCCGGGGGACCGCCCCCACATCAGGTGACCGACGTCAGTATAAAGGGGCAGTCCCCCAGGCCCACCTTCCAGTTCTTTCCCGCCAAAGGCCAAAAGGCGAGAGGAAAGAGAGCAGTGGATATTTCCCATCCTGGAAAAGGAGGTGAAAAAACTTAGGGGGATGGAGGGTGGGAAGGTATTACCTAATGCGAGAGCCTCTCTCGAAGATCTACAGTTACGGTAAGTTCTTATGTAACTGCACTATCTTACTTCGCTAGGGTTCTTGCAGCAGGTAATTACATATAGGACTGAGTCTCAAGCAGTCTGGAACAAGGAGAAGCACATGGAAGGAGGAAAACTACACAGAAGTAGACCCTCTAGCTGTGAAGGCCTTGGGAAAGGAGGCCTTGCAGAACAGCCATCCCGGAGCCTGCTCTACGGCGAGGGGCAATGTCCAAACTGTAATGTTTCGTAAAGGTATGGCCAGAAGTCTAAGTGGCAGCTGCACAAATGTCAGCCGCTGACACATTCTTGAAACAAGATGCAGAGGCAGCGACCACTCTGGTGGAGTGGCCTCTGACCTGACCTGGCAGGGTCTTGTGGTACTTGTCATAACAGAAAGTGATACAATGAGCCAACCATTTTGACAGGCATTGCTTAGAAACAGCATTGCCTTCTCTTTTATGAGCAAAAGAGACAAACAGTTGATCAGTCTTTCTGAGATCCTTCATTCTGTTGGTGTAGTATCTCAGAATCCGGTGAACATCCAGAGTATGCAGGAGGTACTCTCCTTGATTGGAGTGCTGCGTAAAGAAAGCAGGTAACTCCATGGATTGATTCAGTGTAGATTCTACTACAACCTTGGGGAGAAACTTAGGGTTGGTACGCAGAGCCACACGTTCCTTGTGGAAAATCAGATACGGGATTTTACACATCAGGGCCTGGAGTGCGGAAATCCTTCGAGCAGAAGTAATGGCCACTAGGAGAAGAGTCTTCCAAGAAAGGAACTTTAGGTCTGCTGAGGCTGCCAGCTCGGAAGGGGGCAGAGTAAGCTTCTCCAGGATAAAATTCAGATCCCACGGAGGGGCAGGAACCCAGATAGGGGGTTGCAAGTGGAGGACCCCTCTAAGGAAGGTCTTAGAGACCTCCAGCTGAGCAAACGTCCTGTCTGCAAAAGGGACATGGTAGGCTGACATGGCCGCCATGTTAACCTTTAAGGATGAATGACTGAGTCCCAGGTCAAAGAGGTGTCGCAAGTAATCCAGAAGCCATCCAACAAAGCATGAGAAAGGCTAGAAATCTTTGGAGGCGGCCAAGATAGTGAACCGTTTCCATTTCATGGCATAAGTAGATCTGGTGGAGGGTTTTCTGGCCTTCACCAGAATTTCAGCTACACGGGGGGGGGGGGACCCCAAAATGGGCTTGAGCTACATCTGCAGGAGCCATGCATGCAACTGAAGGGACTAGAGGCCTGGATGGACCTGGGTCCCCGATCCTAGGTCAGCAAAAGTCATGACAGAGGAAGAGGAAGAGGAGGTTCCTCTGAGTACTGCTGCAAAAGAGAACCAAACTTGCCTGGGCCAGAAAGGAGCGATCAGAATCATTCAGGCCCCTTCTGAACTGAGTTTCTATAAGATCCTCAGAATCAATGGGATCGGGGGGAAAGCATAGATGAATCTGCCCTTCCAGTCTAGAGACAGAGCATCTCTCAAAAAAATGCCGCGCCCTGGAGCGAGCGAGCAGAAGTCAGGAAGTTATGCGTTTTGAGGGGACGTGAACAGGTCTGCCTGTGGTGTCCCCAACATAGGAAGATATCATCTGCGAACCCCTGATCCAGTTCTCACTCATGACCAAGAGCAGATGACCGACTAAGGCCATCTGCCAAAATGTTCTTGACCCCCGGGACATGAATTGCCGTGAGGTAAAGGTTGTACTGCACTGCCCAATCCCAGACTTGCATCACCTCCCTGCAAAGAGGGTAGGAATGAGTTCCTCCCTGTTTGTTGATGTACCAGACCACACACATATTATCTGTCTGTACAGCCAAGTGTCCAGGAAGCAGATGCAGATGCGAGCCTGAAGAGTGTATAGCACAGCCCGAAGCTCAAGCACATAGATGTGAAGAGATTTCTTGAGCTTGGACCAAGAGCCCTGGGTCCTGTGAGGCCCGAGATGGGCTCCCCAACCCTCGCCCGAGGCATCCATAGTCAACGTCTGGGAGGGGGAAGAAAGACAGAAGGGAACTCCCCGGCAAAGGATCTCCTGAACCATCCACCACTGCAAGTCCCGAGCCATAGGAGTGGAGACCAGAATGAGTTGATCTAGGTTGTCCACCAACTGATCCTACTGAGACCGAAGTGTCCACTGAGAAATTCTCATGTGGAGCCGAGCACGAGGGAATCAGAATCGCAGCTGCCATGAGCCCCAGGAGGCGAAGGACCAACCTTGTGCTGACCCGGCTGCGGCTGGACAACAGGCTGACCTGAGCCTGGAGTGTGGCTGCCCTGTCCGGTGGCAGGAAAGCCATGCCGGAGGTCGTGTCCAGGATCACCCCGATAAACTGAAGCCTCTGGGATGGGATCAAGTGGGACTTGGTATGGTTGATGGTAATACCCAGGCAGGCAAAAACCTGCCGGGTAAGGGAAAGGAAGCGCAGGAGTTCCTCCCTGGACACGGCCGGTAGGAGCCAATCGTCCAGGTATGGGAAAACCTGCACCCCCTGTGTAAGCAAGTAGGCCGCTACCACCGAAAGGCATTTGGTGAACACTTGGGGCGCCGAGGAAAGACCAAATGGGAGAGCCTTGAACTGGTAGTGGTCCCCCTGGAATGCAAAACACAGGTATTTGCAGTGGGACAGGTGGATAGGGATATGCAGGTAAGCATCCTGCACATCCAGTGCATACAGCCACTGTCCCAGCCGGAGAAGGGGCAGAAGACTCTGCAGAGAGAGCATCCTGAACCTCTTGTACTCCACGAACAAGTTCAGGGAGCTGAGGTCGAGAATCGGCCTCATGTCCCCTGACTTCTTTGGGACCAGGAAGAAATGTGAATAGTACCTCATCCCCAGAAGAGGAGAGGGGACGAGTTCTATCGCCTCCTTCAAAAGAAGGGCAGAAATTTCCTCCCAAACCAGAAGATGTACTGTCTCCTGACAGTACGACGACCTGGGGGGGGGTTTCGAGGAGGTTTCCAAAGAAACTCTATTGAGTGTCCTTCTGCAATCAGCTGGAGCAACCAGGTGTCTGAAGTTATCCTCTCCCAACCCGGAAGATGGAGGGAGAACCTCCCTCCTGCCGGTTCCTTTGGAGACCTTAGGGGCTGTGGGAGAGGAAAGGAGTCAGGTGGTGTAAGGCAGCATCGTGGCTGAAGCCCCCGCTGCTTTTTGGGTGGGGGCTTGGCAGTCGGGGGGGGGCGACTTTTATTGGCCCGCTTTCCTTGAGGTTTCGACTTTTGCCGATTCCATCTGCGAAAGGGACGATGCTGCGTCTGAAGGGGTTTGTACATGGAGCCCACAGACTTCAGTGCAGTTCCCTTCTCCTGCAGATCGGTGATAATGTCCTTGACATCACCACCGAACAGCACCGAACCCCAGAAAGGCACGTCCTGGATGGCAGACTGCACTTCCGGGACCAACCCAGACACAGAGGGCCAGGCACAATGCCGTAAACCCATGGCAAAAGCCGAGCTCCTACTAGCAGCGTCCACTGCATCGTACGTGGCATGAAGAATGTGCAGACTGGCAGAACGTGCGGAGCAGACAAGACCAGCCACTTCCTGTTTCACCCGAGACTCAGGAAGGGAGTCCAACTTGGATTCCACCTCACTAAGAATTGTTTTCTGGTAATCCCCCACATGACTGACATAATTCAGGGTCCTAATACCCAAAGTGGAAGAAGCGAAGACCTTCTTGCCATACTGGTCCAGAAGACAGGATTCTTTGTCAGGTGACAATGAGCTCAAATGCTTCGGGTTAGCTGACCGACCGTGAGCAGTGCTAATCACGACTGAGTCAGCTCAAGGGTGAGAATTAAAGGAGTCAACACCCTCGGGAGCCTGACATAGCCTGTCCGACTTCCGGGAAAGAGGGGCAATTGCCGATGGTTACTTCCAAATAGTGGAAACAAGGTCGACATGAGGCTCAATCCAGGGTGGCACCAAGGTCGGAGGGTCTCAGGCAGATCCAGGTGTGCAGCGAGTTTTTTACACTATGGATCCAGCTCCAAGGAGCGCCACTGATGACCCTCCTGGATTTTGCGCAGTAACTCTGTGAAGGAAGGATCCTCCAGAGGGGACTTCAGAGGAGTCCTTGGCCTGGGTTTATC
The DNA here is from genome assembly GCA_016271365.2 of Neoceratodus forsteri. Lineage (NCBI taxonomy): Eukaryota > Metazoa > Chordata > Ceratodontiformes > Ceratodontidae > Neoceratodus > Neoceratodus forsteri. Next base: position 763,764,334 of record CM057453.1, read on the forward strand.
CGGAGAGCAGGGTTTGTCGTCCCGGTCTGAACAACCATCGGAGTCGTCCGAGGTGTCCGAGGAGGAAGAAGAGAAACTCCCCGTCCCAGCGCGTGGGAGGAACGGACCCCTTAGGAAGCCCTCAGGGGAAGTGTATCCTGCCCTGCCCTGGAAATGGAGGGCTCACCTCTGGTATCCGGAGGTGGGGAGGAAGTCACTCGTCTCAGACGTAAGGGAACTGGGATTGGTACCGTCGCCAGGAGACGACTCTCCACCTCTCTGGTGAGCTGAGCCTTGGCCTCAGCCCACCAGGAGGCTAGAGTCTCCTTCAAATCCACTAGCGGCTGAGGGGGTGGTGGAGGAGGAGGAGGATGAGGGGGATATGGATACTGAGTGTATCCGTATGGCGCATATCCGTAACCCGACGTTGCGTAATGAGGCACCGTGTACTGTGGCATCGGATAGGCCGGCGTCGGATACTGGGGCACCAGATACTGCGGACCCGGGTATGACGGGTCAGATACCCAGGAACGGGGGGTCTGCCAGGGCAGACGGCCCGGTAGGGCGCCCAGCAGGTGAGCCTGGAACCAGAGGCCCAGCGGGTGGTAGGCCTGGTGTGGGGGCAGCATCCGGGAGCGGGATGTCGCCCGGTGTAGGCAGAACTGGCATCGGGGCTGGCGTCCGGGGAACCAATGTCAGGTCATCCGGTCCAGCAGGAGGGAGACCTGATGGGGGTGCAGAAAGATCCTCAGCATCACCCGGGGAAGGAGGAGGAAAATCCCTGGGGTCAGGCTGAGGAGACCCAGGGTCCCCGGATGGAAGTGAAGGCTCCGGGGAGCGGGGAACGGCAGAGGAAATAGGGCCCGGCATCAGCTTGGCCACCAGGCAGTCATTGGGCAGCCTGACGGCCAAATTATTGGCAGAGTCCAGGCTGACTTAGTGGACCCATCGCCTGAGGCAGGCCGCGAAGGGACGACGGTCTGGTCGGGCGGGACAGGGACCTTGCGCCACCCTGAAGGGTCAAGCGACTTAGCGTCTGTCTCTGGGCGGATGTCAGAGGAGCTGATGTCCGGCTTACTGGAGCCACTGCACCAGTAGGCTGCAGCGGCGGCTGACACTTAGAGGTGGGAGCCTCCAATAGCCTGGGAGGCGCCTGAAGGGCCCGGCCTTGAGCCAGAACAGGCGGGCTGACACGTCTTGGAAGCCTCCAAGATGGCCGTCGTGGAGCGGTCCCCCAGAGGGGATGTTACCTGTAACAAGGTGACTCCAGCCGAAGTCGCAGTGGACGAGGAGCCCCGGTCCTGGTGCTTCTCCTTATCCTTCTTCTTACGATGGCTTTTGGGGGAAGTAGAAGCCTGACGGAGCATTTTTAACTCCTTCTCCACAGAGGTCATTTTCTTTTTAAGGATGTGGGCCTCCAGGGACTGCTGCCTCCGTTTGTGGGTGGCTGCGTTGAATTTCAGGCAATGATGGCACTTCTCCACCTAATGATCCGGGCCCAGACAGAAGAGACACTGGGAATGGTCGTCCTTGTATGGAAGTTGGGCGCCGCACAAGTCGCACTTATTCTTGTGCTAGGAGGGTATAGGGGACGACAAACACCACCAAAAAAGTAAACTATTTGTCGAATAAATCGAGAAAAAAATGACGGTAGCACTACTGACGACAGGCTGATGAGCACTGAACTTTACCGCGAGGCGCTGACACAAGCTAATGGCGGGAAAGAACTGGAAGGTGGACATGGGGGACCGCCCCTTTATACTGACATCGCTGATGTCGGGTCACCTGACATGGGGTCGGTTCCCCGCCAGAGACTGCTAGCTAGAAATTTTTCCGTGGGGTCCTGACGCCTGCCGGCATCAGCCCTATATGTAATTACCTACTGCAAGAGCCCTCTCGAAGTAAGATCTACTGGTACAGGTGAGTAACCTTTTCTTCTAGAAGTGTGGATATGTTGTTCATCCACACTGTTTGGCAGACTCCAAGCAGTTCTTGAGGAGGAGGGAGGCAAGGCGCACACCCCCTACTTAGGGAACAGAGATTGGAGAACCGAGGCCCCAAAACCAGCATCCCAGTGTGACTCAAGGTCAATGTGGTAGTGGGTAATAAAGGTGTTTGCTGACTTCCAGGTAGCATCCCAACACATTTCCTGGATAGGGATGTCCCTGGAAGCGGCCACCGATGCAGCAGTATGGTGGGTAGAATGAGCTCTTATCCCTTTGGGAGGCTCCTTGCCCGCTAACTCACAGCACAAACCTATGCATGATGTAATCCACCTTGCTATGGTCCATTTGGCTGCAGGTCTGCCAGAAGCGGCTTCAGCATAGGTGACAAATAGCTGGCGAACCTCTCCACGAATTTCCGCCATTCTTTCCATATAATAGGAGAGAGCACATCTCAGATCCAAAGTATGGAGCCTGTACTCAGCGTCCGAGGTGTAATTAGGGTAGTATACTGGCAGAGTCAACACCTGGTTAAGGTGAAACTCTGACACCACCTTTGGAAGGAATTTCGGGTAGGGACGCAGGACAACTTTGTCCCTGTGAAAGACCAGATAAGGGAAGTCCACCGAAAGCACCTGGAGCTCCCCTGTCCTTCTGGCTGAAGTGATAGCCACCAAGAAGGCCGTCTTCCATGACAAGTGTGACAGCTCACACTTGTGCATGAGTTTGAATGGCTTGCCCATGAGCTTTGCCAAAACCAGCAACAGATCCCACGGAGGTGGAGGTTCATGCACCGGAAGGGATATGTGATTCAGGCCTTGAAAAGCAACAAACCACTGTCTCCTCTTAATACTGGCTGACCGGCCCCGCACCCGTAAGCAGAAATAGCCGTCAGGTGCACCCTAAGGGTCGATGACTGTAGACCCCCTTTGGAGAGAGACCAAAGGTAGTTGAGAATGTTAGCCACAGAACAGGATAAGGGGTCCAGACTCTTACCCTGACACCAAATGGAAAATCTTTTCCATTTGAAGGCATAACATTTCCTGGTCGATTACTTTCGAGATGCCTCCACCACAGTGCAGATATCCTCAGAAAGACCCAAAGCCTGGAACTCTAGCTGCTCAGGTACCAGGCTGTCAGGTGCAGGGATTGAAGGTCAGGATGAAATACCTTCCTCTGGTTCAGAGATATCAGGTCCGGGTGTGTAGACAGCCGCTCTGGAGGCCTGCAGCTGAGGCTGAGGAGATCTGGGTACCAGAAATGGCGTGGCCAGTCTGGGGCTACCAGAATCACCTTCACCCTGTCCCTCCTCACCTTGAGTAACACCTTGTGGATCAAGGCAAATGGAGGGAAAGCATAGAAGAGGCCTGGGGTCCATGGCCTCGAGAAGGCATCACCCTGCAGCAAGCCCTGCTGAGGGGGGTGGGCATGATACAGCCTCAGCTTGTTGTTTTCCCTTGAGGCAAACAGGTCCACCATTGGATTACCCGAATGGGAGAACAGGTTTTAAGCTACCTCTGGATGGAGAGACCACTCGTGGGATGTCTGGCCTATATGGCTGAGAGCATCCGCCAGCTGGTTCAAGGCTCCTGCCACATGGATGGCTAGGAGATCCGCCTCTAACCAGCTTACGAGGGTCCAGATGTGGAGTGCCTCCTTGCACAGCAGACGAGAATGCGTGCCACCCTGTTTGCTGAGGCTGTACATGGTCGTGGTATTGTCGGTCTAGACTTGAACAACTTGACCCCGGACCTGAGGAGCGAAAGCTGACAGTGCCAGTCTGGCTGCTCTGAGCTCCAACAGGTTGATGTGGCATCGGGACTCCTTGGGGGTCCAGAACCCATGGGCCCTGTTGTCCCTCAAGTGGTCTCCCCAGCCCATAAAAGAGGCATCAGTCATAAGGACGACCGTTGGCTCGGGGTGGACAAATGGGATCCCTTCCTACAACCGGTCTGGGGCAGTCCACCATTGGAGAGCATCCCACATCTTCTGGGTTACAGTGATCAGCTGGTCAAAATGACCATGGCGCTGAGTCCACTGGGTGACTAGCTCCCACTGGAGGGGGTGCATGTGCCACCTGGCCCAACAGACCACTGAGGGGCATGCCGCCATGTAACCCAGAAGGCGCAGAAAGTCCCAGGCAGGGCGCAAGTCCCAACCAGAAATGATCGGGCAAAGGAGGAGAGAACCTCCGCCCTGACCACCGGGAGCCAAGCTTTGGCTTGACAAGAGTCGAGCTCTGCCCAGATGAAGCCCATCACCTGAGAGGGCACGAGTTCCGACTTGGCCTCGTTGATCAGGTACTTAAAAGTTTCTATCATGTCCCCCCGTCCCTCCTTTCATCAAGGGTATACATATTAAGCTCTCTCAGTCTCTCTTCATTTGGTTTCTGATGTAGACCTTGCACCATTTTAGTTGCCCTCCTCTGGACTGCTTCCATCCTGTCTATGTCCTTGCGTAGATGAGGTCTCCAAAACTGCAGGCAGTACTCCAGATGGGGTCTCATCAACTGTCTGTACAGAGGGATAACCACTTCCCTTTTCTACTTGTGATGCCCCTCCCTATGCATCCCAGTATCCCCCGGCTCTCCTTACTGACTTCTCACATTGCTTACCCACCTTCAAGTCATCTGATATGACTACACCCAGATCTCTTTCCATTATTGTTGTTGTTAGTACCTCCCCTGCTATTGTGTACTCTTCTCCTGGATTTTTATTTTACAGGTGCATTACTTTGCACTTCTTTGCATTGAATCTGCATTCATGAATATTCTGCATTCAATATTCCTTTACTATTTTCTGTACTTATATCTTGTACTACTGCCTTCATACCATTATATCAGTCAGAGATTTAAATCCTTGTGATCTACCCCTTGTGTACAATACTCTATGTCTTGTATATCTATATATTGTACTATAGCCTTTATACCACTTTATGCTGTCCTACCCAGGACCTTCTTGTGAATGAGCTTGCTCAATGAAGACTTTTCTGGTAAAATAAATAAATGCAAAATACAATCCAATACATTTTTCTGTTTGTTTCTTTAAAAAATTGCTACAATTTAGTGAGAGGAGCTGCTGATCTATATTCTCTATAAGAACAGCAGGGCTTTCCTGAGTTCTGCAGCTATAGCTGGAAGTTGTGCTGTGGGCTGCATTGACACACGTGAGCCTCCAATCCCTTGTTCTGTCTGCCTTCATAGCTAGCTAGCTAGCTAGCTAGCTATCTATCTATCTGTCTTAGCTTTTTTTTTTTCATTAAGTGGACTGGGATTCCCACCCGTGGTACCGCTTCTTTCTCCCCTCACCCTATCTAATCGATTTGTTTATTTTTTATTAAGCGGGCCAGCGTGCCCACCCCCCAGAACTGCTTCTTTCTCTCCCCTCCTTGTTTTTTTTTTATTATTTCACAGACTGGTGCCACTTGTGGAACACCCCCCAGTTCATACACCCCTAATGCTGTCAGCTTAGCTGAAATTAAGGAAACCATCCTCAATGTTTTTGTTTTTACCTGCAAAAAGAGAACGGTCCTTTGCCCATCTGACCCCCACCCAACCTCTCACTTGGCACCCACTCCCCCACCCCACCCACATCCCACACCCCTCACTCACTTGAACAGGTCACATGGCGAAGAGCCACTCTCTGACTAAAGACACATGTTGGTGCTGGAACTGCCGACTGCAATGTAAGAAACTAAGGTAAGTGCAGTTCAATGTATTTCAATGGGGGGTTTAATTTTGATACATAACTTTGTCATTTTTGCATATTTTGAACCCAAATTTTCAACATGGCATTTTTGGCACCCCACCGCATAACCAATGGTGATGAAATGATGCAAATCAGGCCCAAAAGGTGATTTCCCAGTCGCTTTGCAAAATCACCTTTCGAGCAGGATTTGAAAAATTTCACCACCCTTGCTCATGAGGTAGGGCCATAAGAAGACTATGCTGAAAATTGTGGGTCAAAATATGCAAAAATGGCAGTTAAGTGTTTACACTGACATTTTTTTACACTCATTTGTAACTTTGGTTATTTGGAATATTTTGACCCCAAATTTTCAGCATAGCCATTTTTTACACCACTTCACAAATGTGACGGCTGTCACTTTTCAAATCCTGGCCAAAATGTGTTTTAGCACCTTTTGTGCGGAATGACATTCTGGCAGGGATTTGAACATTTTCACCTACTGGGTTCATGAGGTGGGGCAATAAGAAGGCTATGCTGAAAATCTGGTGTACAAATATGGTAGAATGCCTGGGTTATTAGTAATTGTTGCAGTATTTCAACATTCACTTATTACTTCACCAATTTTAAATATCTTGATTCCAGACTTTCAACATAGCCATTTTCCATATCACTTCATAAATGTGACAAGTGTCATTTTTTTAAATCCTGGATGAGACATGGTTTCACACTTCTGATGTGAAATGACATTTCATCCAATATACTATAAATGGTGCATATCACATTTATAAGGCAAATCATAAAATGGGTATCTTGAACATTTGGGGTCAAAATTAAAAAAATTGGGGTCAAAATTAAAAAAGAAAAATAAATAAAAATAATTAACAAACTTTCTTTAGTGCCAGTTTTGACCCTAGTGGGTTTGCATTATGATCCCATGCCAGTAAGCTGAGTTTCGTGGTGAGCTCAGTGAAAGCTGGATGGGGTGGGGGTGGGGGGATGGCACTATTATGCAACACCCCCACCCCCCAAGCCAGGGAATGAAAGGTGCAGGGTTGTCCGCATGGGCCCAGGTACCATGTAGTGAAGACAACTGTCCTCTTGGCATAGGTCCTGCATCTCTCCACCTGTGGGTGGCAGAGGGCCCTGTGCACTGGCTGACAGATGCACTCTTTGCCCTGTGCATCTGTATGTGCGGCCGCATAGAAGTGCAGGGACCACAGGGCCCTGGGCTACTGCATCTTGCCAGACATTCCCATGAATTCTTCACATCTGTCACTGCATGGAAGTGCAGAGCCCACAAGGCCTTGCACTTCTTCAGGTGGATGGAGTTTTCCCTTGGCGCATGGCATCTTCATCTGTTCACTCAGGTCCAATAAGGATATGATTCCACAATCTCAAAAAGAAAGGAAATTCTTTGCAAAAAACTTTGTTAATGCACCAGTTAGGGTAACTTAATGCCACAAAAGTAGGGAAATGTAGCGTTAGGGATTCCAACCCTAACTCCCCACCCACCAAGCAGAAAAAGGAAAAAAAAAACCATGAGGGTTTTGGGTCTCTTCTCTGCCTTTGAAGAGTGTATCACTATGAGGCACTGGCTGGGAGCTGCACCTTGTGCTTTGGATTAAAGGCAAGGGGGGAAGGGGAGCATTAGGGTTGACAACCCCAAGGAAGACCCCACCACTGATTCACTAAGACTTTGGAGACCCAAAACCCTGCCTTTTTTCCTTTTGCTGCTTGGGGTATGGAGGTGGGAAGTTACAGTTGAAAACCCTAATGCCACATTTCCCTATTTTTGTGGCATTAAGTTACTGTAACTGGTGCATTAATGACATTTTTTTGCAAAAGAATATATACACACACACACACACACGTACATACATGCTGACCTTTTCATTCTGCTTTTCTCAAAGTTAGCAATCTACCTGTCAGGCTCTAGGGCAGGTCATTCTTTGAGCACTCTGCTCATGGACTTTGTTAATGTGGTGGCAAAGGCTCTAGATGTGAGGGACTCTGTGGATGTGGTGCATGTTGACCTCTAAGGCCTCTGACTTGGTGGATCATGATATTTTGCTCCTGAGGCTGGAAAAGACTGGATTGCAAAACATGCAACTATGTGGTCTAGATCTTACTTGGAAAACAGAAAGCAGTGTGTGGTGGTGTACAGACATCTACTGGAACCTGGAAAGTTGTATAGAGGAGTCCCACAGGGTTTGATTCTGGGACCCCTATCATGTTTATATATATTAATGATGTACAGCATCTAAAAAACCCGGCTATACAGTTATATGCCAATGACGATGACTAAATCCTACATGGAGTTAAATCTTTAAAGTAGTTGTTATACTTCACAAAACTGGTTTTCTGCAACAAATTTGGTACTAAGCACTCCCCACCCCAAAAAAAAAATGGATGAAGTGCTTTTACCATCAACAACAAAATCTAAAGAAACAGCAAATATATTTATAACAGATGGGCAGAAAATACTAAAGAATATAAATAGTTGAGGGTATTATATTATTAGACAACTCACCTAGTTTTTAATACCACATGAAAAATGGCATTAAAGAGATAAACTCAAGTACAAGAGTATTAAGACATTCTGTTGTGGAAATCACATACAAAGTGAGAAATACAAAAGCCAAACCAATGGATATTACCAGTCCCTGAATACAGGAATATGGTTTATAAATTTGCTAATAAACAGTATTTGGAATTGTTGAATATCTCGTGTAAGAGACTGGCGAGATTAATATCGCTCTGCCCCTATGACTGCAATCATTGCCCAATATTCAGCCAATTAACATGGCATTCTCTAGAACTCAGAAGAGAAAAACCACGGGCAGCCACTAGGTATAAGACGATGCTGGGCCTGGTAAAGTGAAACCTGAACACTGCAATAATTACTCCAGATTATGGGTAGTCAGTGAGAGACATACAACAGTGAGCTTTAACTGTTCCCAGAATTGACAGCAAGTTTGGACAAATAAAAGTCAAATACAGTTTATCAAAACTGTGGGTGTTCCGACCTCAACAACAAGAAATGCAGCTACTCTGGCCAAATATAGTATAACACTTACTTAAAAAGAGAAATGATGGAAACATTCAATTGCAAATAGACTACCCAGTGTATACATGTAATATATTGTATATTGAGATCTTTTGTATTTTAAATGGTCCAAACTGCAATATGTGTGAAATATAGTGGATAGTTTTAAATGATCTGTAATCTCAGGTTCTACTTTTGATGTAACAATTACAGGCAGGACAACCTTGAAAATAGAGCCAAACAGGTCTTAATAGTTTCATCCTGTTGAAAAATAAAGTTTATACTGTAACTTTTGTTACCATTCTTAACAGATTTGGTGACATTATTTTTTTTTTAATTTTATAGAGAAATCTATTGTCCTGGAGTCTACATTAGCTTACTTTAGAAACTATAAGGAATAATGTATGGGTGCCCATACACAACAATCCTGTGCTTCCATCGAGGGGTTGAGATACCAGCGTATGGACCTCAAGAGCGAAACTCGAGAGGTCCATGCTGGTATCTCAACCCCAAGATGGAAACAGAAGGCAAGTTGTGTATGGGCACCCATATTTTATTTGATATAATGTATGGTTTAAAAAAAAAAAAGAAATGCAGCTAACATGTCTTTTTTTTTTTAACCGTGGTTACCGTAACACTGAGGTACAGTGTGTAGAGAAGTAAAACCAAGCAGCAGGAGTCAGCGTGAGGGAATCACAGCTGCAGTTAATGATAGAACATGCACAATAAGGTTTTTGGAAGGTGCACAACAACTTTAGAACATGCACAACAACTTAAGAAAGTGCACAATAAGGTTTTTGAGCTGCTTGAATTCCATGCACAATAAGCCCTAACCATACACTATAAAAGTGGTTCTATACAAACCAACCTTGTACAGAGCATCAACTTTAATGGTGAATCCATCCACTCCAGGCATACTACTCATGGACTGGAAATCAGGTACTTCCGAGGCAAAGTGTGCATCAAATGGTACATCATGGAAGTATCGGTCCGTCACTTCTGGTTGGTTTCGGTCCTTTTATTTACAAAACAGGAGGAAGCAGCAGGAAAAAAAAAAAGAACAAAAAGGATTAAATAAATTAATTACATCAGTCTCTCAGGTAAGACACAAGGGGCTTGTTTTTTGTAAATCTGGACACAGGTGCAGCCAGAGATTGCAATGTTTGAAACTGCATCTGTTGTTTATGGCAGAATTTCTCTAACTTAGGATGCATATGGAATTTGATGACTGTTAGTGGGACCCATAAAAAAATGGTTCTGCTGATTAAGTCTCTAGCTGCCTGCATCCACCAATGGACTTGTGGATCAGAAACTTATTCCTGCATCTGCCCTCTGACGCTGGTGCACAGGTAGATTGGGGCTGGCAAAGTCCCAGTTGCAATACAGTATACCAAGGCACTGTGTGGACAGGGCTCAGCTGCTTTGACAAATGTCCATTTTTGGCCCTGCTCAAATTAAAAACTAAAATGGATCCCCCCCCCATGTTATTTCTAGCATCCACCAAACTCATCCTCAGATCTCCATCAGCTCATCCACAGTGCCCCCTGGTCAACATCACCTCTGGAAGAGTTGACACTAACCCCAGGTCCCAAATCTACTGCCCTCACTGCCCCTTGGTATGTCCCCTGATCCCAGATAGGCCCTCAAATGGGTTGTCTCTAGGGTTGGCCTTTCCACTCCTTGGCCATGCCCCTTACAAGAGGAGTCAGGATCAGAGGAGGATTCCAGGATCAGAGCCCCCAACAGGGTAGTCTGTTGGCGCCACCTGCCAGGAGGGGCCTTTTTGCATGTTTTCACACTCTAAATGCCCTCTTTGACACAGGGCCGACTCGGCTCAGGCATGCCTGTTGCACTGGCATATCTCTACTCCTCTACTGTACAATTATCTGGTTGCACTGCCACCTATGGTCACCCAGTTGGCAGTCTTGCAGTGGCAGGCACAGTCCTCCCACCTCAGAGGAGGAACGTCTCCTCTATGATGCTCAATCCCCCTGCTTGTTTGCTGTTCTGCACTTTGAACAAGAAACGGTGTCACTGGCAGTGGTATAGCAAGCAGTGTCACTACCAATGCACTATCAGACCTAAAGCAAAGACTTGTATTCAGCCTTTCTTAAACTGCTGCATTAGCCACTAACACCTCCGAAAAATACTGACAACTGAAACAGTCACAGTTCCTAATATATTCTCTGTGTTTCTCTTTCCCCCACTCTTCATAACTAGGGACAACTGAATGAAAACAAGATCTTTGTCCCTTTGGGCTATATTTGTTCCTGCTTATCTATTTTCTATATACAGTGTCAAACCTTCTTGTGTATGACATCATAATCTGCTGTGGCAATGATTATGATGTCACAGGCACAGGATAATGACTTCCAGTGCAGACAAGCATTAGGAACAAAGTATGTCTAAGGGACACTAACCCTGTTTTCAGGCAAATATTTTGGTCATAAAGACTACATTTCTTTCTTCTTTTCTTCTTTTTTTAATGAGGCAACTACATAATTAGTTGCTTCTCAAAATGGCTGCCTTACAGTACAAGTACTTAGCCCTTACAAGCACTTAATGAAAAAAAAAACTGTCCAGGCACCAGAGAACAGACACAAACTATTAATTTTTTAAAATATATATTTTATAGATTTTCTGTGCTAGAGCACAGGCAATACAATATACGTACATGGCAGTTAGCAGTGGGAATACATTCAAATGCAAAAAAATCAAAATGATAATATGACATCTGCATAGGGTATCTTGATTTCAAGGGATCACTCTAGACTTAGTTTCTGGCAGCCAACCAGGTTGATACATAGCAACACAGACAATGTCAGCAAAAAGACTATTGGCCCATCCAGTCTGCCCAGTTTTATCCTACTCAGCCCCATAACCTACTGTCCAGATGGGGTTTTCATCCTCCTCCTCCTCCTCTCTCCCCCCCCACTCCCTGCCTTACTGCTATCCCTCTGGTTACTAATATGCCCTTTATTCTGACCCAGCGTTGCTTGAACCCATTAATGGTTTTTGTGCCCAACACTTCTGCTTATAGGCTGTTCCACAGCTCAATCACTGTCCCAGAAAAGTAACATTTTCCAGCATCCCTCCTGAACCCCCACCAGCTTACAATCATGTCCCCTGTTTTGACCCATCATTTCTGCTAAATAGTGTGTTACAGTTTACCTTGTTTATTCCTTTCAGGAACTAGACTCATGACCCCCCCAACTTCTGGCCCCCAGCAAGTACATGTTCAGTGTTCTAAGCTGATCCTCACAGAATCATTCTAGTCACTACACTGCACTGTCCCCAGCCTGTCTGTCTTTTCTCAGGTGAAGACTCCAGAACTGGGCACAGTACTCCAGATGGGATTTCACAACTGATCGATGTCACAAATTCACTCAGCAGATCAGGCCCTCTACTCCCAAAGTGCCAACCTCTGAGCGCAGTCTTGTGAAGAGTATAACAGACAAGGTAATCCTCTTCTCTGTTTCTGTGAGTTCGGATCAACCTTTGGTTTCAGTTATGGAGGGATTCAAACTGTAACCTCTTGCTAGCATACCCGATGCACAGGCTCAGATATATCTGTCTTCGGGGGGCCAGATATCTTTGCCTATGGGCACCTAACCAGGTATTCAGAGATGAACCCTTAAAACTTAATAAAGACCTCAGATTTAAAATGCTTCTGTTTCCAGTTTGGTACCACCATACAATCTATATGTCTGCTGAACCATAAATATTTCTTAGCAAAAGAAAATTCAAAGACAGACCAGGTTTGCCCTAAAATTAGAGTTTTTACTAAAATATATAATAATATGTCAAACATACAATACAGAACTCTTATAACACAATATATACATATATTTAAACAAAACAAGGTTTAAAACAGTGCAATTCCTACAACTATATTTAGATTTTGTCTAGCTTTCTAAATACCTGTTTTCAGTGCTCAGATGTGTCCTTAGTCACTGTCAGATACAAATGCATCTCTATAGTGAAAGAGAATAATCTTTTCAAGCAGTATTGGCCAATCCCTTTTTGATGAAGTCATCCAGCCTCTCCTCTGGTCAAATATCTAACAAAAATATACTTTTATACAACCACAGGATGTAATTTTATTAATCTATACTATACAGCTATACAGGATGTATTAATTCTGCAACCTTAGCATAACTCAAGTTTCAGTGACATCTCTTTTGATCTCATGCTGTACCCTCTTTACACAGGCTTCATAGGTCATTTGCAACCTTACACCTCTATGTAACATCCTAGCTTCACTTATTTTAACGTCATAAACCTAGTTTATGATTTCCCTCTTAACAAAAATTAACTTAACAACTCTGTAATTAGCTCAGAGAAACAGGATCCTTAATACAAGTCTTTCAGTAACATTGTCTCTAAAAAGACTGAGTGTGTGATAAATGCTGTCAGCAGTTAATTTGGCCTGCATCTGTCAGCTAAAATCGGGGGATGAGAGAGGTCATTCCTAGAGCATTTGAATTTTCAGCAGAGACAGTAATACATTTTATATTAAAACAATATAATAGAGCACTCAGAACTGGCTGTCTACGTCACACTCCTCCCTACCTAGACTGAATTTGGGGGATCTATCCCCTACATGGGATGAGCTTCCCAAATCAGTTCACTCCTCATAGACCCTAGACAGCCCATCGGCATTCCGATTCTTAATGCCTGCCCTATGTACGATTGTCAGATCATATCCTTGCAAAGCAAGACTCCATCTTAGCAGTCTCCCATTGCTCCTTCCCATCTGCGTCAGCCAAACCAGGGGTCTGTGGTCAGTCTGCACCACAATATGCTGTCCATACAAGTAAGGCTCTAATTTCTTTAGGGCCCACACTATGACAAGACACTCCTTTTCCACCGTGGAGTACGCTTGCTCCCTGGGAATAAGCTTCCTGCTCAGGTACACAACTGGGTGGTCTGTCCCTTGGCTAGACATCTGGCTAAGTACTGCCCCAATACCTACGTCTGAACTATAAAGGTTTTGCTATAGTCCGGGCTTGTCAAAACAGGAGCACTGCACAGTGCCTCTTTCAGTCTGGTAAAGGCTTCCTCACAGGCTGGGCCCCAGGTAATTTTCCTTGGCATCTTTTTCTTTGTCAGGTCAGATAGGGGAGCAGCCAGGGCACTGTAATAAGGTACAAACTTTCTGTAGTACCCTGCTGTCCCTAGAAAGCTCCTGACCTGCTTCTGGGTTTCTGGTCTGGGCCATGCCTGAATCACCTCTATCTTTATTTGGTTAGGACAGAGCTGTCCCCCGCCTACCACATGTCCGAGGTATGCCACTTCCCCCATGGCCACCTGACACTTCTCGGCTTTGACAGTGAGCCCGGGTCTCTGTATCCTGCCCAGCACTTCCCTAAGGTGTGAAAGGTGATCCTCCTAGCTGGTACTGAAGATGGCAATGTCATCCAGGTACGCTACGGCGCACTCCTTAGCACCATTCAACACCTGGTTCACCAACCTTTGGAAAGTGGCCGAGGCGGTCTTCATTCCAAAAGGCATTACTTTAAACTCAAATAAGCCTATTGGAATGATGAAGGCCGACCTTTCCCTAGCTCTGTCTGTCAATTCTACCTACCAATACCCCTTGGTCAGGTCAATAGTCTTAAGGTAGGTCGCCCTTCCCAACTTGTCCAGGAGTTTGTCCATCTGGGTCATCGGGTGGGCGTCGGACTTCGTGACTGCATTCAGTCCACCATAGTCCACATAGAAATGAGTTGAGCCATCTGGCTTGGGCACAAGGACTACGGGTGAGGCCCAGGGGCTGTGGGGTCTCTGGATTACCCCTAAATCCAGCATCTCCTCCACTTCCCTCCTAATGTCCTTTTGGACAGATTCTGACACCCGATATGCTGTTCACCGTATGGGTGTCTGTGTCCCAGTCTCCACATCACGTGACACTAAGGGGGTTAGTCCAGGCTTGGCGCTAAACAAGGGGGCAAAGTCTGCTAAAACCTCCCTTACTTTCTGGACCTGGTCCACGTTCAGCTGGGGAGACAATTTTACTGCTTCCACAGAGGACTCCAGCTTACTTTCTTCCAGCGGATCCAGAAGGGGGTCTCCTTTGTCCATCCCCTCCCTATGACTACACACTGCGAACACCATGTCAGCCCTATTTGCATATGGCTTCATCACGTTGACATGGTACATCATTTCTGTCTGTCTACAGTCAGGTAACTCCACAATGTAGTTTACGTCATTTACCTTCCTAACCACTTTGTACAGTCCCGCCCACTCAGCTTGCAGCTTGTCTTTCTGGACCGGAATAAGGACCATGACTTCCTGATCCACCATGTACAAGCAAGCTCTGTCTCTGCGGTTGTACCACACCTTTTGTCTCTGTTGGACAGCTGCCAGGTTGCTCTGGGCTGTCCCCATAAGCTCCTTCAGCCTTTCCCTAAACCTAAGGACATAATCCACAATGGGAGTTCCTTGGGTGGCGTGCTTGCCTTCCCAGTCCTCCCGGATCAAGTTTAGGGGTCCACGCATCCGGCGTCCATATAAGAGTTTGAAGGGGGAAAATCCTGTTGACTCTTGGGGCACCTCCCTGTATGCAAACAACAGGTGGGGAATGCATTTCTCCCAGTCCCTCCCATGCTGTTCAGCAAACACCCAGAGCATTGACTTTAGGGTACCATTGAAACGTTCCACAAGCCGATTCGCTTGTGGGTGATACGGTGTCGTGCATCTCTACACCACCCCACACTTCTCCCATAAACACTTCATCAGGTCTGACATGAAGGAACCCCCTCGATTGGTGATTACCTCCTGCATTAACCCAACAAGGGAGAAAATCCTAAGTAAGGCATTTGCCACTTTGTCAGTCCTCAGTGAGGATAGGGCGAGTGGGTACCAGGTGGCATAATCCACCACAGTCAGGATGAATCTCTTCCCTGAGGAGCTGGGGGTATTTAAAGGCCCCACAATATCCATTCCCACCCTCTGGAATGGCTCCTCCACTACGGGCAAGGGGATCAGGGCGGCTTGGGTTTTCTTGCCTGCCTTCCCTATTTCTTGGCACTGGTGACATGACCTGCAATACTCCTTCACCTGCTGGGTGAAGTTAGGCCAGTAGAAATTCTGGGCTAACCACTGTGTAGTTTGTGCGATTCCCAGATGACCAGATAAGGGAATATCATGTGCAGTTTTATGCAACTGCTCACGCTATCCCTGAGGGATGACAAGCTGCCTGCCTAGCATCCCTCCCTCTGTCTGTACTGCCTGTGTATACATAAGTCCATCTTCCCAATAAACCTTATGTCTGCCGTCACCTCCCTGTGTGCTCTCAGAGTCTGCCCAAGCACTCAGCTTCTCTAAACTAGGGTCACTCCTCTGAGCAGCTGCAAACCCCTCACACAGTCCCAAGGCATTGTACAAGTCCCCTTTCAGTCGCTAAACTAGGGTTCCTAGCACTAGCGTCAGGGCCCTCAGGATCACTGTCAGTCCTAACCCTCTGACAATTGGTCACCCCTCCCTCTTCGGAGTAACCTTCCGTAGCTGTGTGGTCACTCATTACCAGGGAAATTTTTACTCCCTTTTTATCAGTCTCCCCATCTGGAGACATAGGCTGGGGAACCAGCCTCTCCGTGGTTTCCACACTGGTTTCTGTGGGGTTCAGGGAACTACTATTTTCCCTTGCCACTTGGCTATGGGTAACTGCACATACCATCCCCTGTTGGAGACTGTTACCCAGGATCACATCTACTGCTAACGTTTTAGCTACAGCCACCTGTTGCACAGTTCCCCATGTTTCACCCCAGTCCAGGAGAACACTGGCCAGTGGCAATGTTTTCGCTTCACCCACAAAGTCCTGTACAGTCACATATTTGTTTGGGATAAGCTGACCAGGCTGTACAAGATCCCCTTTCACCAATGTCAGGGATGCCCCGGTGTCTCATAACCACTGCGTCTGTACGTCATTTACCATGACTGGGTGCATGTGTTCTCTCATGTTCACTGGCATGCTCTCAGGAAGACACAAACAACCCACTTCTTTTCTGGTACTACTTTGCGTATTATTGCTTGCCCTTCTTGGACACTGTCTGGCAATGTGCCCAGTTTCTTTACATAACCAACAAGCATTTCTTACTTCAGAGAAATCTCTTCTTGGAAACCTGGGGCTAACTGGTTTTGGTGGAGACAGTGAGGGTTTTAGCTGCCCTGAATACATGCTTTTCCCTTTCTGCGCTGTCATGCCCGCCCCATTCACTCTCAGAGCAGGTCTGCTCTTGGCATAGCGGTCCGAGAGTTCAGCAGCCTCTTGCACTGTTTTTGGGTCTCGGTCCTCTGGCCAGGTTTTTAACTCTGCTGGGCATGCCCAATAAAACTGTTCTCATAAAATCACATTTTCAATTTTATTAACAGTGTTTGCCTCAATTCCTTCCCACCAATGTTATAAAAACTGACGTTGTTTTGTGGCTAGCTCCTCATAGCTCATATCAGGGCTTCTCCTGAGCTTATGGAATTTATCTCTGTATGATTCAGCAGTTAATTCAAACTTTTTTAGTAGTGCAGCTTTTAACTTGCTGTAATCATCACTGTCTTTATTGTCCATGTGACCCAATGCATCCCGAGCTTTTCCGGTAAGTAGTGGGGATAGCTGGAAGCTCCAGGACTCTGTAGGAATTTTAGCCTGAATACAAACTTTTTCAAAAGAATTTAAAAAGGCGTCTATATCCTCCCCATCCTTAAACTCAGCTATTAATTTAGAGTTCAATTTGTAACCCAGTCCTGCGGTCCCAGTTAAACCCAAGCCACTTACTATACCTGCTCTGGTGCCGCTGTTCGGAATCGCATCTTCTCCACCTCGTGTTGCTATTGGCTCTCCTCTTTCTTCTCCTTTGCCTCTTTGCATTCTCATTCTGCGTCACGGCATTCTCGCTCTGCCTCATGGTCCACCTCCCTCTGTTGTCGCTCTGCCTCACGGTCCTCCTCCCTCTGTTCTCGCTCTGTCTTCTCCTCTGCAGCTCACTGGTGCTCATGCTCCTCACGGTCTGCCTCCCTCTGTTGTCGCTCTGCCTCCAGTTCCATCCTGCGCAACTCAATTTGCAGTTTGAGTACCTCTGGATTCAGGATACTGGTGACCATCTCCTGCTGCTGTGGCCCTTCACTGACAGTGGCCCTGCTGTCCTTTTCAGTCACGGTCTGTGACTCACTGCTCTGGGTATCTGCGACCATCAGGGCATCTATGAGGTTCTGCTTACTGGCTTTCACCTCGAACAGGACTCCTCTGTCCTCGCACAACTGTTTTAACTGTTCTACAGTGTGCCTGCTGTAGTAGGACGCCATCTTTCCTAACTATTGCTACTCTGACTTTGCACTTTAGAAAAAAAATAAAATAGGTAGGAACTTGACCGTACACCAAGTGATATATAGTTCTGTTTTCTTTTTAAATTAAAACTCTGTCTTTTTCTTTCTTTGCAAGAGAGCTTATGGTCTCAGCTGACAGAACAATAAAGCTTGTGATACCAAAATTATGTCACTGCTGCCAACCAATTTGTCACAAATTCACTCAACAGATCAGGCCCTCTACTCCCAAAGTGCCAACCTCTGAGCACAATCTTGTGAACAGTGTAACAGACAAGGTAACCCTCTTGTCTGTTTTTGTGAGTTCGGATCAACCTTTGGTCTCAGTTCTGGAGGGATTCAAACTGTAACCTCTTGCTAGCATACCCAATGCACAGGCTCAGATATATCTGTCTTCGGGGGGCCAGATATCTTTGCCTACGGGCACTTAACCAGGTATTCAGAGATGAACCATTAAAACTTAATAAAGACCTCAGATTAAAAATGTTTCTCTTTCCAGTTTGGTACCACCATACAAGCTATATGTCTGCTGAACCATAAATATTTTTTAGCAAAAGAAAACAATTCAAAGACAGACCAGGTTTGCTCTAAAATTAGAGTTTTTACTAAAATATATAATAATATGTCAAACATACAATACAGAACTCTTATAACATAAGACATACATATCTTTAAACAAAACAAGATTTAAAACAGTGCAATTCCTACAACTATATTTAGATTTTGTCTAGCTTTCTAAATACCCATTTTCAGTGCTCAGATGTTTCCTTAGTCAGTGTCAGATACAAATGCATCTCTATAGTGAAAGAGAATAATCTTTTCAAGCAGTATTGGCCAACCCCTTTTTGATGAAGTCATCCAGCCCCTCCTCTGGTCAAATATCTAACAAAAATATACTTTTATACAACCACAGGATGTAATTTTATTAATCTATACTATACAGCTATACAGGATGTATTAATTCTGCAACCTTAGCATAACTCAAGTTTCAATGACACCTCTTTTGATCTCATGCTGTACCCTCTTCACACAGGCTTCATAGGGTCATTTACAACCATACACCTCTATGTAACATCCTAGCTTCCCTTATTTTAACGTCATAAACCTAGTTTATGATTTCCCTCTTAACAAAATTAACTTAACAACTCTGTAATTAGCTCAGAGAAACAGGATCCTTAATAAAAGTCTTCCAGTAACACATTGTCTCTAAAAAGACTGAGTGTGTGATACAATGCTGTCAGCAGTTCTCTTGGCCTGCATCTGTCAGCTAAAATCGGGGGGGGGGGTGAGAGCGGTCATTCCTAGAGCATTTGAATTTTCAGCAGTGACATTAATACATTTTATATTAAAACAATATAATACAGCACTCAGAACTGACTGTCTACGTCACAATCTATACAGACGTAATACCTATTTCCCCCGCTACTGAAACCTCTTCCAATACTCCCCAGCATTCTGGTTACTTTGGTGTAGGCCTTGTTACATTGGCTAGTTTGTTCTAGGGAGTTGCTTATAATGACTGTCCATGTCCCTTTCCTCTGAAGTAGTGGTCAGCTTAAGCCCACCCATCCAGTACGCCTTCCTTGGGTTCTTGTTCCCTACGCACATCACACTGCACTTTTTGGCACCGAATTTTAGCAACCATACCTTGGTCCACCTCTCTACTTTTTGCAGGTCCCTCTGTAGCTCCCTTACCCCCTGCTCACTGTCTGCCCTGCCACAGAGTTTAGTGTTGTCTGCGAACAGACACATCTTGCTCTGTATTCCTCTTCCTATGTCGCTTATGAACATATTGAAAAGGACTGGTCCCAGGACTGAGCCCTGCAGGAACCCACTTGTGACCTCACTTGCCTCTGATCTGGCCCTGTTTACCACCACCCTCTGCTGCCTCCCACTGACTGACTTCCCACCCATTTAAATAAGTCCTTTGCTGCTCCCAGATCCTCTAATTTCTTCAACAACCTTCTGTGTAGCACCGAGTCAAATACTGTGCTGAGCTGTGTAAATCTACAGCTTGGCCCTTATCCACTGCCCTTCGTACCCAGTCAAGGAATATTATCAGGCTGGTCTGACAAGACCTTTCTGCCACAAACCCATGCTGTTCACTGTCTTTGAGTTCAGTGCTCTCCAGGTAGTCCACGAGGTCCTCTTTGACTAGTGCCTCAATCAGTTTATCTACAGTGGAGGTAATACTGATGGGCCTGTAATTTCCAGGTTCCTCTCTGTCCCCTCCCACTCCTTTTTTTTATTTTAATTCTTTGGTAACCGGGTAAGGCCCACAAGACCCAGTTACAGGTTGTGGGAATCAAACCCAGGTCTGCCGGATGTACCAAGCTCATTCGACATTCATAGCTTATTACTTAATCTCTACAGAATACCGTCAGCTACCTTGTGGAGTGGCACCATGTCTGCTATCCTCCAAGCTCTTGGAACCACCCGTTACTGGAGTGAGCTATCCGAATCTGTTCTCGAGACTCGAATCCTGAATAGAGAGAGAGAGAGACAGAGTGAATTTTGCCTGGTGGGGACCAAAGACTTGCTCCTGGAGTGATTGGCCTGTCAGGAATCTGCAGAAGAACCGCAGAGCATGCGGTTTGCGCAGAGACACTACCTAATTGCAACCGGACTGTCACCCGAACTGGGGTATTTGGCTGTTTTGACTATAAGTGTGCTGAGTGTACAGTGTGGGTCACGATTTGGTTCCCCACACCTTGGAATGTGTCATGCTAGCTGGAAGCTGCTCCAGCACTTAAACAAACTGAAATCCAGACTTTTCCACCTGGTCTGGGCCTCACCATTTCGGCCTAGATTGCTGCTCACGCCGCAGAGTTTCATCCGACGAAAGACTCGCTTGGAGATTCGACTCCCTGCTCAACACCAACAAACAGGATCGACCACCACAGCGCATCGTTTGGGCCCTGCTTCCCCTGGCAAACCAGCATACCATCCTGAGGTCTCCATCGCGTCAATCCTGCCTCCTGGTCTGGGTAGTGTGAGTAACCAACAGGGTAGCTCCCTGCAACAAAGCTCAAATCATTGTGTGTCATTTGATTTTGTTGTTTGGGTTGATCATCACGAACTGAGCCATCTGGCTCCGGAATACAAATTGTGGGTTAAAGTGCATGTTGCTTGTTTTCTTTCCTAAGGGCCCCAACAACAGCTGCGATGCCGGCCTACCCCGGGCAATGCTTCAGGCTAGCCTGAATAACAACTGGGTACCCAGAGTGTGTGTGGCTGTGCCAGAGGGACTCAGTGCATGCATGCTTAACTTTACTAAATCAGATCTGAAATCAAATGCTAGATTGCTGCCCCACTCTTTTTCCCGTCTCCTGAATAAATCAGATTCTGTTCTTTCTGCATTTAACGTGGCTAGTTTGTAACTTTGTGGAGGGAATACTGTATTGCCATTGAACTTGTCTATTGCAGGTCTTGTTTTACAGGGGGTCTCCAGGGTCACTTCAGCTGATCCAGCCCTGGTGGTAAGTGTACCAAGTGTGGGTTCAATATTGTATTCCTATGTCATATGTGACGGTTTATCTGCTGACCTGTGTAAGCCACTAGAGGGGTTGGAGAGGGGTATTAGTGTCCTGGAGGGCTATACCTATAGCAGCTACGCTACCCTTAAACCAAACCTTCGGGTAAAGGCACCCGTTCACCAAGCTCAGGCCCCTCAACCTGTGCCTAGCCACGCAGGCAGGGGTAGTATCCCTTGGGACAGCTACACTTAGGGGTTACATAAGAATACTCAGCAGAAGTAATCATTTAGAATGCCTGCCTTCTCCTCCTCTACTACCCTGTCCCCCTCTGTCAGCCTAACAATTCCCCCACTTTTTTTCCTTGTTTCCCTGTTTCCCTGCTACACCTGAAGAACTGTTTATCCTCCCTTGACCCCTTTGGCAATACACAGCTTTGTATCTGTTTGTGCGTCCCTGACTGCCTTCTTGGCCTCCTTCATCTTTACCTGGTATTTGCTCCATTCTTCATCCCCCTGTTTCTCCTTGTAGCCAATGAAGGCCCATTTTTTCGCCCTCACTGCCTTCCTGACCTTCCTAGAGAACCAGATTGGTCTCTGGTGCCTGTTACCCTTGGTAACTATTCTCACGCTTTGTCTGGTTGCTTTGAGAATGGCTCTTTTAATTTTTTCCCATTGTTCCTCTACTCCCCTGATTTTGCCCCCTCCAACTTACTTGCCCTTTGACTAATTTCCTTATCTAATCAAAACATGCTCATCTGAAATCCAGAACCACAGCTTTTGACAAGGGTACACGGATACCCTATGTACCCTTAGTATGTGTACCAGTATTTTCTTCTGCTTAACTGATCAGTCTGTCAAGCCTTGTTGTACCACAGTCGCTGTATCAAACGTCTGTACAAATCCGATTTACTGCATATGATTGCTTGTACTGTTTCACTGTTCTTTGTATTTGGTAAGCCTTGTTGTACCACAGTCGCTGTATCAAACGTCTGTACAAATCCAATTTACTGTTTATGATTGCTTGTACTATTTCACTGTTCTTTGTATTTGGTAAGCCTTGTTATACCACAGTCGCTGTATCAAATGTCTGTACAAATCTGATTTACTGTTTATGATTGCTTGTACTATTTCACTGTTCTTTGTATTTGGTAAGCCTTGTTGTACCACAGTCGCTGTATCAAACGTCTGTACAAATCCGATTTACTGCATATGATTGCTTGTACTATTTCACTGTTCTTTGTATTTGGTAAGCCTTGTTGTACCACAGTCGCTGTGTCAAATGTCTGTACAAATCCGATTTACTGTTTATGATTGCTTGTACTATTTGTTTTATACTCTTTTATTGGTGTTTGAAGTACAGATGTTATTTCCATTCTTATTACATATTTGTATTCATCTAATCCAGTTGCTTAATAATTTCTACTATCACATAACAGTACTTTCCATGTTCTGTAATGGTATCTTCAAGATTAAATCTATTATTCATTTAATCTGTTAAATTTAGATAGAAAAAATACATACTAACACACCAAATAACATTTTAAAACAGCAAACTATTAAAATACAGGTTATACCAGCTATTGATGTTTTACTTCCATAACTAAAAAGAGAGATGTCTATCTTAAAATTGTATCTAGGTATAGGTAAGGTTTGTTCTACCTGGAGTAAAGGAAATTAACTGCATCTAGGTGGAGGCAATCAAAGGGGGTAAACAGCACTAGGGTCTTCTCTCTCTATGTCCGGAGAACATTCTGATCAAAACTTGATATCACTTTAGTTATAAGCAAATTAGCCTGCCAACTTCCTCTCCCGGTCGCACGCCTGCAATACTAACTGTCTATGGTGCCCTCTATCTCTTATTGTTACCGCAGCCAGCTGCCTACTCAAGCTGCTCATTATATGAATATTATATCAAAGTATGTTATAACTGAGTATCTTTATTTTTTTCTTTTAGTTGTTTTGGTTGTTTATTGTGCATTCTTTTACTACCTCTGTATGTATGTTGACCCTCATCCTTTGATGTGGAACCTTTGTAAACGAGCAGTTTCTGCTCAAAGGTATTTGTAATCCGAGAATTTAATAAAAAAAATTAAAAGCAAGGGGTATAGCAATCTCCTCCCACCACCCATATAAAGAATGAAGTCTATTTGTTGCACTGGAGTCTCATCTCCACCAGGTGGGGTGTAGTCTCCACTTTATTTATTTAGCTTTTGTTAACCAGGTAGGTACACTAGACAAGACAATTGCCTATTTTCAGGTACAACCCGGGAGAGTACAGGAATAATAGATTTAGATACATACAACGACACTGTACAAATTAGACATGTTCAGTTCATGTGAGGACACAGATTCTGTCCTGTTCTGTAAATTATATATAAGCAGCTCGAAGGCTTGTATGTGTAGTATTATATTTTTCCAGTCTTCAATGGTCGGGGCCTCTCTTAAGCTATCTCTTTGTGATGGTTTTATAGGCTGCCACCAGGAGGATAGACCATAGATTGTGTGCCTCTTTGGCTCTAAGACATCTAGGGGGAATACCTACAACTAGGTTCAGAGGGGATAGCTATTCTGAGAGGCTAAATAGGGTTGTAATCTGTAAGGTTAAGATCCGCCAGAAGGGTTGTATTTTTCCACAATAAAAAAATATGTGTGTATGTGTTGCATCAGAATCGCCACACTCCCTCTAGCTCTCTGAAGCAGTTCCTGGGTTTCACTTGGCTAGAACCTGTGGAACCAGAAACAATCTGGCCCGTACCTTCCAGGTGTATTCCGGCCATAATGGGGATGATGTGGTAGACCATGTCATACTCCAAATCTTGGGCCACACAGTTTGAAGAGGAAATTTAAGATCTGTTTCCAAGCGTAATTTCAAAGCATCTGTCATATGGGTTTCCTGTAATATAAGATACTTATATATAACAGAAATAGCATGCTCGCCAACTGTTGAGTTGCAGATCTGAACAAAGGGGGCACTATCAACTATAATCTGGGAGCGGGTATTCGCCTTTCATTGTTGTAGATGCACAAAATCTCTAATTTGATAATAATAAAATATGTCCTTTGATTCCCAATTAAATGTAGTTTTAGCCTCATCAAAGAATATCATCTGATTCTGTCATAAGAGTTGCCATGTGGCTACACGGCCTTTAGAGGCCTGCAAAGTATACAATGTGCATTCCCTAGCTAGCTTATAATCAGAGTTAGTTATAAACCAGGTATACGTCCAAAAGTGTAGTTGGTTCACTTTTTGGTAGGTTTCTCTTCTCCAGCCCTCCAAAATTGTTGCCGGTTCCCCAGGAAGCTGCAAGAGGGTTTGTTTCAGTTTATCAGGGCTAAATAATACAGATGGGAGTGAGTGGGTTAATGGTCTAGCCAGGTCCATCTCTTTCCAATGTGTTATATAATTTGCATTGCCCCACAGTAGAGCCAGTTTCAGCTGTGTAGCTATCCAATAAAACTGTAGGTTAGGAAATGAAATTCCACCTACATTTTTGGGGAGGATTAGCATGTGTAATTTAATACGTGTTTTTTTTCCCTCGCCAAGTGCAGGCACAAAACATTCTTTGCCAGGATAGCAACTCCTTAACTGTTATGCTGCATGGCACACACTGAAATAGATATACTAGTCTGGGTACAGCATTCATCTTGATGGCCTGGTTCCTAGTGTATAAGGATAAAGGTAGTAAATTCCATCTCTGCATATCTGTTTTTAGGGCGGCTATCAGTGGAGGGTAGTTTAATTTAAATAACTGGTTTAGGTCTGAAGGTATTTTAATCCCTAACTATTTTATTGAAGGCATGTCCCATTTAAATCAAAACTGATTCCTAATTGGGGGAGGAGATTATAATTAAATGTAAAAACTTCAGTTTTTGTTGTGTTCAGTGAGTATCCAGATAACTCAGAAAACACTTTTAACTTATGGAATAATTCAGGGAGGGTTTCGTCAGGGTTAAAGAGAAAGACCAGAACATTGTCTGCAAATAGGGTTAGTTTATGCTCCCTAGTCGCCAGACGTATACCGTGTATCTCCACCATCTGTCTATTGCATTGGCCCAGAGGTTCTATGTAGAAGGCAAATAGTAAAAGGGATAATGGGCATCCCTGTCTCGTACCTCTTTGAAGTGGAAAGCTCCTGGATATGTGTCCGTTAGATCGTACATAGCCTTGTGGGTTGGTGTAAAATTTAAATATATGATTAATAAACTGCTCTGGGAATCCAAAGCTGGCAAGGACCCATTTTAAAAATACCCGTGATACCCTATCAAATGCTTTCTCAGCATCT
Organism: Neoceratodus forsteri; assembly: GCA_016271365.2. Lineage (NCBI taxonomy): Eukaryota > Metazoa > Chordata > Ceratodontiformes > Ceratodontidae > Neoceratodus > Neoceratodus forsteri. The sequence goes on from CM057453.1 coordinate 763,790,064, forward strand.
AAACTTATTAATAAGACAGGGTTCGTTTGATTTTGGATATGTTTGATAAGGTGTGTACTACGTCTGGTATTGTCAGCGGTCTGACGCCCAGGAATGAATCCACTCTGGTCTTGATGAATTAATAAAGGGGCTATTTGTTTCAGTCTCTGGGATGATACTGCTGCCAACAGTTTATAGTCAGTGTTCAGAACAGATATGGGATGGTAGGAGCCACATTGCGAGGGGGTCCTTGCCAGGCTTCAGGATGACGGAAATAATCGCATGGTTCAGGATGGGGAAATATTTCCCTTTGGGGCTGTAATTCCCTGAAACAAATGGTGGAGTGGGGGTCAACTCATAAAATTCACCTGGCAGCCTGTCAGATCCTGGGCATTTACCAGTTTTTAATTGACCAATTTCAGAATTTATTTCCTGAGTCGTAATGGGGACAGTTAAGGATTGTGCGAGATGCTTGGGTAAAGTTGGGAGTTTTAGGGAATTTAAGAAAGATTCAATTTGCTGTGCTGGGGCCTGTGGGGGAGATATATACAGTTGCCTATAGTATTCTAGAAAAGAGCTTGAGATTTGGGCTATAGAGTATTGGGGAAGGCCTGTGAGGCTGTTTTTAATACAAGAAAAGGTAGCCCTGGTTCTTTGTATTCTGAGGCACCCAGCTAAAAGTTTTAAAAAGAGAGGGCCCCGTCATAGTACTTCTGTCGAAGAAAAAGTAGTTTTTGTTCAACGTAGTAGTCCAGGAGCATGTTTAGTTCCTGTTTTAGAGCTTTAATCTCTTCTGTAACCATGGCACTAATTTTGCTTTTTTGTTGTTCCTCTGGGGCCTGTATACAGGATGTCAGAGAAATCCTTTTCTGGTCTCTTAGCTTTTTATTTCTAGCTGAGATTTCTATAAATTTCCCTCTGCAAATGGCTTTTATTGTATCCCATAGAATAGAAACATCAACCTCAGGGGTATCATTGTTTAGGAGAGCTTGTCTTAGTGTGTCTTTACTATCTTGTAAAGTTTACAGGTTATGTAGTAATGATAGATTAAGTCTCCATATGGTGTTCTTTCTGAATTTATCACTTTGCACCTGCAAAAAGACTGGTGCATGATCAGATTGGATATAGTCTCTGACCCATGTTTTCTGAGCTATTTCCATATGCTCTTGGGATAACAGGAAGTAGTCTAGGGTACAGTAGCTTCCGTGGGCTTGTGAATAAAATATATAGTGTTTACTTGAGCCATTCAGATATTTCCAGGTATCATTATAGCCCAGATTCTTTAGTGGTCTAGACAGATCTTTGTTTTTTTAATCTATACTAGAAGCATTCCATCCCTGTCCCCATGCCGTCGACAAGTTTACATTAAAGTCTCCTCCACAAATAACTGTGCTCTCACCCCATTGAAATAGTAATAGAAAGAAGGCCCAATACGTTTTGAGGTCTGTATTTTGGGGGGGGAAGTACACAGATGCAATAGTGGTCATTTTCCCATTCAGCCTCTCCTTTGTGACTGTGTACCTACCCTCCTTGTCAACCATCTGGTCGAGATACTCAAATGGAACCCTCGGGGGTATCAATATGACTGCCCCTCTTCTCCGCCCCCCTTTATATGATGATGCAATCACCTGGGAGAATCCAAGGCACTCAAACGTTTTGTGCTCCAGGGGCCAAAGATGCATCTCCTGAAGTAATGAGACAACTACTCCCTTGCGACTCAGCAGCGACAAAACCTTCGAGCACTTAATTGGATTAGAAAGTCCATGAACATTATACGTACAGCTTTTATACCCCATCTTTGTAACTCCAAAAATAAATGGTTGTTCTATCTAGACTGACATTCAGTAGAAAAAATTCTAATATACTCCTTCTAGTACATCTGTTCTGTTGTACATTTAAGATAGTTTCAGGTAGAGTAAATCGAACAGCTGGTAAAACAAATATCAAAGAACCTTGTACAAGCCGGGCACTAAACCATAGAACATTTGTTAACTTCCAAGGTAGGAGGTCAAATATTTTTAGTGACATCTGTACCCACCTTGATGCAAAAGGTAGGTGGAAGAGAGATTTCCATTTCCTCCCAGGAAGGAGGTCCTCTTCCTGAGTCAAATTAGTTTTTGACTCACAATCTATTGTGGCTAATAAGACTCTATGAACATGAGCCTGTCTGCTTATCTAATAGCATTCTATTTGTCATGCTGATGTACTCTGGAGGGAGGGCTGAGAAAGTAGTTCCATCTCCTCCAGATACACAAGGGGAGAGAGGGTAGTAGGATAATGCATTTAACAGCAGGGCTAAACCCCCTAAGACAGGTCCATTTAAGAGCTTTTGCTTCCTTTCACTGTCTATCACATCTCAAAACTTCTCAACAAAAGTAAAATTTCCTTTCTTGGCTAAAAAAGCATTTACAATAGATTATAAGGTTTTTGAAATATAAATGCCATTCTTAACTCGCTACGATCTCTAACCATATTTAGATCCCCTTCCCCCAGTCTCAGGGTTAATCATGTCCTGGTATAGTTAGTGCTGACAGGACCTGGGTCCAGTGCCCCCATAAAGGTCGAGTTTCGTCACAGAAGCATTATCCTCAGGTCCGGGACCCTAGGACATCCTCATCGCACCCCAAGAAGCCAGGTCAGGGTGAGATTCAGGGATCATATGAAAGTTCCATACTCTTCAGCCACAATCTCAAACTCAACCGAAACGATGCAAAGCATAGGTACATATAGAAATCCAGTCATCTGAGGTGGGGGTGTTCAAATAGACAGTGGAGAAGTATTTTATAATCATAGGGTGGAAGAACAAGGAGAACAGTTAGGGGGTCTAAAATAGTAAGCAAGCCCAAAAAGCAAGGGTGAAAGATTTTGATCTGCCCAAACATGGGGAACTTGCTGTTGCAGCGTGTAGCAGGAGGCATAAACAGTTCTAAGCCTTAAGAAAAAGCTTCTGCATATACTCACTGCATCGGAGAGATAGCTCTAATCAAACATTTCCTGGATGGTCGCCTGTTCAGCCCTCATCTGCTTCTAAATCTTGCTCTGAGACACCAGGTGATTTTCTGATTAAGTCCTGGAGGTGTTGGATGGACTCGGAGGAAGTATGAGTCATGGAAAGCTTACTTTTCCTGGGGAGCATGATTTGCCAATCCTGGTCCTGTTCTTTTCTTTTAAGTGTGGGAGCTTTAGGGTGGTCTGGCATCTCTATTCCTCATTTTCCGGGTGCTTCTCTGGTCACTTGTGGAGAGCTGTACAGTTCTGTGTTCTGTGTTTGGATTTTCAGCTGCTTACTTTGCAAAATTTTAATAAGCCCTGTGTACTCCTGGCGCTGCTTCTGGATGTCAGAGGGGTAGTCTTGGTCGAAGAAAAGCCTCAAATCAAGGTATTTAACCTTTTTTTTCTGCCATGGTCTCCTTAATATGTCTTCTTTGGTTCAGTAGCTATAAAATTTTATGATGATGGAGTGTGGTCGAGAGGCTGGATCCTTAAGCCTAGGTAGCAAGGCCCTGTGCGCTCGCTCTGTCTTTATTTTATAACCTTGTGGCAGGTCTAATACATCTTTGAGTAGGTTTGTGATAAAATCTGTCATATCTCCTACCTATGCTCCTTCCTTCAAGCCATACATGCGTAAATTGTCATGCTGCGATCTACTTTCAAAGTCCAAACATTTCTGCTCGAGTTCTATAGCGTGCTGGCAGAGATCATGCACTGTATGCCCCAAGTGAAGCAGGCTATTCTCTGTGGTAGATATTCAATCTTCTGCCTCCTGCATACGGGTTTCTACCTGGGATAATTTTATTTTTAGTTGCTTAAATTCACTTTTGTTTTCTGCTCTCATCTCCTGTAATTCCTTCATTAACATGTCAAATCTATTCCGAGACAGATGCTCGGTCTCCTCGTCTGTATTGTAGGAGGGAGCTGTCTTGGTAGCTCGCAGATGGCCAGCCCCACGTGTAGGGAAATTGAATTTTGAATTAGCCCCCCTCTTTCTCACTGCAGGATTGCTGGACCTTATTTCTGGATCCCCTCTCTCTCTCTCTCTGGGTCCCTGCTCCTGAAGTTTTCTTGGGATTTTAAAGACAAAAGGATTATTTTTGAAGGGTTTTAATGGTGGACAGAGCAGGAGCTGCTCGATTAGCTGCATGTTGGAGCCATGGTGGAACTAGAAGTCATGACTGCTTGTACTATTTGACTGTTCTTTGTCTTGTATTTGATTTTTCCTCTACCCTCTCCCCCAGGACGCACCGAGAGATGAGCAACTTGTTGTTCAGAGTGCCTCTCTGGTGAAACTTTTCAGTAAATAAATACCCATGGCGAGTTCAGATCATATGGTGTTATAGCCACTGGAACCCAGTGGTTCCTCAATCTACACTCCACCTAATATTTCCAAGTTGGTGAGTACAATATCGAGAATGACAGCCTGTATTATAGGTTCCCTGACCAGCTATACCAGCACGCAGTCCTGCAACATATCTTAGGTGCTAAAATGTCCTAATCTATGTCAGGTAGATTGAGATACCCCATAGCAACTACATCCCCCTTTGCAGCTTCCTTCTCAGTTTCTGCTTGTAGTACCCTATCCCCCCCTTCTCCCTGTCTATAGAGTACCCCCATGCAAAACTTCATTCCTGATGCTGTTGTGAGCTGTACCCACATTGATTCTGTCTCCACATTTCCTCCCCTGATGGACCCATCCTCTACTGCCTCTATGTCAGCCTTGGAATAGAGGGCTACCTCACCTTATACAGAAGCTTAGTATTCATAAGCAATATATTTATCAGAAAAGTTCCTTATGTAATGCCTCTTGTAACGGAAATCACATAAAGTTATGAAGATGGCACTGACTTAGAATAATTTAATTTCTCAGGTAAGTGTTGTCCTGCAAGAGATTTTTCCACAGTTGGTAAATTGGTCTTTCCGCTGCCATGCTATACAAAGATGGGCATTAATCAAAGCCATATTTAAATAGATTTCTATCTGGACGCCTAGATCAGATTTGCAAAGATAAAGTACATAAAAGGCATAATTCAGCTTCTGGATACATCCTAGTTTTTAAGATTACATTTACAGCTTAAAAACTTTCTAGCCTGAAAGGGTCTAATTTAGTTCAGTGGACAATGCATGGCATAAGGTACCAATTACAATGACACATATTACAGAATGGAAATATAACATTTGTTGAGTAAATAAGGTGTATAATATATCCAATGAAATATATAGAATTTAATTTGATTTAAAGAGCTAGTGGAACTAAAACAGACAGGAAAATCACACAAATTTTAAGAAGTAGTCAGTTGTAACTTTTTTATTTCTGAAGTATCTTTCTTTTTCATTTTGCTCATTAGAAAGATTTTTATGTGATAATATTGTGTTGGATCTATGGAATAGCTCTCAGCCTGGCAGCTGACATACTGTATATATCTATAGTCCCCCCACTACATCATCAGCATTGCGATCTCATTGACAGTGACATCACAGGTGACTGATCCGGCAGCTACTGAATGGCTGCTACTAAGCAGCAGTGATGTCACAGTCAGGGAGGTCACAACGTCGATGATGTAATGGGTGGAAAAGAGCTGGATATGTCTGCTGCCAGGCAGAGTGCTGTTCCACAAAGCATACCTACTAACATCGGGTACACAATCCTCTAATTAACCAAACGGAAAAGAAAAAGTACCACAGATATGAAAGATCATGGTTGACTGCTTTTAAAAACTATTAGTTTTAGGCAGTACACTAGCTCTTTAACCAATTTTGTTATGGGAATGCATACAGAAGCAACTAGTGTTGCCCGTGTCTCATCAGCAAAATAATATATTAATTCTTTCTGCCATGAAAATGTCAAAAGTTGCGAATTATTAGGGGCATGTGTCATAATTTAATTAAAGATTTTAAATGGGGGGCGCTGATGAGCAGCTAACTGGATAGTCATGCCTGCTTGTTGCTCCGTGCTAACGGTCAGTAAAAGTGATAAAAGAACCCCTTAAAACTATTATTTACACACAGTATTCGGCAGAGATATATGCAGGAAGGTGCCATGGAGGAATATCTGATGCCAAATCCAGGGAAGAGCCAACGCTTGGCTGGCAAAGGCAGGAAGAAGTCGACGGACGCTCCTGCGGGTGAAAGCGTGGGCATTATTTTGCTCTCGGCAGCCAAAATGAGTGCGTTAGGCCGCGAAATGACTGGGCAAGTGATTGTGGTGCTGGAACCTAGGTTACTGAAGCTTGAAAGTAAAATTGACCTTAAATTGCAGGAGGTCCTGGAACAACAAATGTTGCACAGTAATAGAATTGGAGAGGCGGAGGACCGTATATTCAGGTTGGAAGACGAGACCATGAAGGTTCCTGGGTGAGTGGCACTACTACAAAAAGAGCTGGATGAATTAAAGGAGGCGTTTGATTATCAGGAAAATTATCACAGGCGCCTAAAATTTGCACCTCAGGGGACTTCCAGAGGGGGCAGAAAAGGGAGCTATGATGAGGTTCTGTGCCCAAATCCTGCCGGAGCTGCTGGGACTGCACCCAAAAAATGAGCGACTGAAACTAGAATGAGCCCACAGGGCTGTGATGCTTCGGACCTCGGGAGATCAGCCCCCGAGGCAAGTGGTTATGCGGTTTCATGCATTCCAGGACCGAGAATCGATCTTAAAAGCCTATCGAGAGAAAGAATATCTGGAATTTGAGGGCACCAGGCTATACCTATCTTAAGGTTATGCAATTCGGCTCCTCAAAAAACGTAAGCTGTTTAATCCACTCATGGCCCAGCTCAGAAGCCTAAAAGTAGAGAACTTCCTGATCTACCTGGACATTCTCAAAATCCGGCCTGAGGGAGCGACATTCTCCTTTTGGGAGCTCCCTAAGGCTGAACAATTTGTGAAAGACTTACAGAAGAAACTGGCTAAATGAAGAAGCTGGTTTGGGATGGACCGTAGAGCTGTTTCTCCGATCTGCTGTTGAACACTCTGGCCCGCATGTGGCTTGGTATTCTTAAAGTTAACTGTTGTTTTTTTTTTCTCTTTCTCTCTGTATTGCTACTTTTGGCTCTGTTGGTTGGGTGAATACACCAACACCCTGCATTGGGAATGTGGGGGCATTCAGCGTGAGGTTGTGCACAATCGATGAACTGGCCCCAGTGGACAGTGGAACTTTTGGATCGCCTCGAAGGGAGGAAGAGTGACTGATGAAACTAATTGTATGGAGTATGGTGAGATATGATGTGACCTTTGGCAAGGATCTATGTGGACAAGCACCGGAGGAAACGATCCGAAAGGTAGATACGATGGGGGCAGGGGGAGAAGGGGCTTAGCGCATGTGTAATTGGCGTGGCCTGCTTCCCTCCCCGGGTTGCGTGGAGCCTCTAAATCTTGTGGATACGCATGCCCTCCGGAGACACTAATGGCAGATACCAGAGGAGAATGTGTAGTGGGGAGATAGGCCGGGGGGGTGGAACACGTGGAGGTATCTCTTTTTCCTATTTTCTCCCTGCAAATATGGTGCTAGAGATTTCAGGGGAATGCCTCACTGGTAAGAACTGTGCCAAGTCATGCTGGTTGTAACCTTTTTATTCTGTGTATATGGGCCAACGGTGGAGTATAGAGGGGTCCTTTACATTTAATCACATTTGTGCGAATGGGTAAATGCTGGCACCAGCTGTTGTTGGAGCAGCGGGACACATATATCCTTGGAGGGTTTACTGACACTCATGCTAGGGCAGCAATTGGTGTCGATAACAGGGGGTATAAGGGGTGGGTGGAATGTTTTTCATTTGGCTGGGATGGGGGTGGAAGGAGGGAGGGTGGGTGGAGGAGAGGGATGCTGTTAATCAAGTTGGAGACGAAATGAGGTGGGGCGGGGAAGGGGGGGTTAATGCTTATGTTCACATGTTGTATATAATTCACTGTTATTTCAAGTGAGAAGCAGTCTGTGATATGTACAGTCTACTACAGAGTCCGGGAAATTGCATTTCTAGTATGGAATTTCAGATGCATGGGCTGGGGAAAGTAAAGGATGGGGATCGAGGTAGGATATACCATGGCTAATCTACAGGAGCTGATGGTGGTCTCCTGGAGTGTGCGAGGGGTTACTAACCCGGTCAAACGCACAACACTTTTGGCGGCACTTAAAAGAAGGGGCACACAGGTCGCGCTACTCCAGAAGACTCACCTGTCAGATGTGGAGCATGCTAAGCTTGCACATGGCTGGGTTGGTAAATGCTTTGCAGCCTCGTACCCTGCTCGCAAAAGAGGGGTTGCTATTCTCTTATACAGGCACCTGCCAATGGAGGTTATAAGAGTGGTGAGAGACCACCAAAATGGGTGATATGTTTTCATAGTGGGGCAATTATTTGGGGAACTAGTTACTTTTGGTAGTGTTTATGCCCCTGCCGTATATGACCCTGGGGTTTTCCCTGAACTCCTGGATCTTCTTACTAAAGAACAGTTCCCAGGACTTATTATGGGTGGGGATTTGAATAGTACAATGGATCTGGTACTGGACCACTCTGAATGCAAGGGGAGGACAACGGAGGTATTGGGTCAATGGCAGGAGGGGATGGCAGATATGGACCTGGTAGATGGCTGGAGGATGTTGAACCCTGGGGCTAGAGAATATACTTTTTTCTCTAACCCTCATGGGACATGGTCCAGAATCGACTATATTTTCCTGCCGTGGGGCTGGCATAACAGAGTGGTGGATATAGCTCATAGCCCTATCCATGTGTCGGACCATGCTATGGTCATTGGGTGGATTCAGACGCGGGTAGTGAGAAACTCCCCTTCCCAGTGGAAATTTCCATTGTACATGCTCACAAACCAGAAGTTCAGGGAATACTTGGTAAATCAATGGCAATGGTACAAGGGAACTGAGGTTTCAAAAGCTATATATTGGGATGCGGGTAAGGCCTTCATGAGAGGTGCCATTATAGCATTTATGGCCAAATACAGGAAGGAGAAGCATGAAAAGAGGCAGGGACTGGAGAGGAAGCTAAAAGATTTGGAAAAGAGGGCAGCCCGGGGAGAGAGAGGGGAAGTAGTACAGTTATTAGCAGTTATCAGGGAGGCATTGACCGCTCTGGTTAAAAGTGAGGCTACAACATCCTGGTTATATTGCAAATGTCATATGTTTGAATGGTCTAATAAACCTGGTCCCCTACTAGTGCAACTTATGAAGGGAGGTAAATGCCCCACTCGAATAACAGGCATAAGGGGACAGGGAGGGGTAGTGTATAGAGAACCCCAGAGGGTAAGGAGTACTTTCCAGGATTTTTATAAGCAGCTGTACAAGGCGGGGTGTCAGGGTAAGGGACAATTGATGAAGGACTTTTTGGATAAGGTACAACTTCCCAGGTGTTCGTCTACGCAGAGAGAGGGATTAAATCAACTCATAACGAAGGAAGAGGTAATTAACTCATTGTCTCCTAGCAGACGCCTGTAGTCATCAGTAAAATACACTGGTGTGTCCTGAGGACATCTGCAGAAGTTGGCTACTGACTCCCAGTGTGTCCTTGCAATGTCTGGAGAAGTCACTTATATATTTTAATATATAGTATAATAGAATATAATTTATATTTGACTGCATAGCACCGTTGGAAAGGTAATTTTATGCTGAACAACTCTGTCCCTGATAGTTTGTGTATATCATGTATACTTTAGGAGTTATTTGCATTTGTTTATGGTATGGTGTGTATGGCTTATGTTGCCTGTTTTAGTGAAACAAATATTATTTTTTTCTGTTTCAACCAGCATAAAAAAACCAAAATTACATATTATTATTTGCATATCACCATTGGAACGGTAATTTTGTGCTGAACAATTTTGCCACTGATATTTTGTGTATATCATGTATACTTTAGGAGTTATTCACATTTGTTTATGGTATGGTGCGTATGGCTTATGTTGTCTGTTTTGGTGAAAAATATATATTTTTTTCTGTTTCAACCAGCATAGAAAAAAAACAAAATTACATATTATTATTTGCATACCACCATTGGAAAAGTAATTTTGTGCTGAATAACTTTGCCCCTCATACTTTATGTATAGCACTTACGGTTATTGAGCTATTAGGATTTGTTTGTGGCATGCTGACTATAGTTTAATTTTGCTTAGAAGGGCCCAGGATTTACTGTTAACAGTATACAGGAGACAAGTGGTGCAAATTCAGAGAGCTCCTGTGGAGGCAATGAGTTGTTAAAGCCATAGGGAGACTGCAGCGGGGTAGACAAGTGGTCTTGATGGATTCCCTGTGGAATATTACAAAACCTTGGCGGGGGCAGATGGCGGAGGTGTCAAGTGGGCTGATGAAGCGGGGGGAGGAAGGGGGGTGTCCACATTTGCCCACTACCTGTTTTGATGCTCTGATTTGTTTAATACCTAAGCCAGGTAAAGATGAGTTGGAATGTGCCTCTTATAGGCCGATATCACTTTTAAATTGCGATCTTAAAATCATAGCTAAAGTGCTGGCCATGAGGTTGGAGGACTATCTGCCTGTGCAGATTCACCCAGACCAGACCAGATTCATAAAGGGGAGATTTTCCTATCATAATATGAGAAGGCTGCCAACATGATATGAAGAGCAGGGCAAACAGAGGAAAAAAACGTACATTATTTCTATGGACGCTGAAAAAGCGTTTGACATGGTGGAGTGGAAGTACCTCTTTGAGGTGTTGTACCGGTTTGGTCTAGGTGAATCATATATACAGTGGGTACAAGGTATGTATTGGGCCCCTAAGGATCGGATTTTGGTTAATGGGGTGCCCACGAATGCTTTAGATTTGGAAAGGGGTACAAGGCAGGGCTGCCCCCTCTCTCCTCTGTTAGTCGCATTGGCCTTAGAGCCATTGGCTACAGCACTTCGGCAGTGTCTGGAGTTTCACAGGGTAGAAAGGCCTAGGGGTACTATGCATAAGGTTACTCTTTATGCGGATGACATGCTTTTTTTGCCAAGTACCCGCAGGTTTCTATGCCACCTTTGCTGGTGACAATAGATACCTTTGCTGCGTTTTCTGAATATAAAATAAACCTTAGTAAATCGGAATTGATGTGTTTTCCTAAAAAGGAGAAGCAAGATGAGCGGTGGAGTCTACAGGGGAAGTCTTTGACTATTACTTACTTAGGTATTACGGTGGGTAGGACAATTGGGGCACTGTATGGGTTAAATTACACACCCTTACTTAAAAAAGTGGAAGCAGACCTGAGGCGGTGGATGCAGCTCCCTATTTTGTGGTTGGGTCATATCAATCTGATAAAAATGAATATCTTGCCAAGAATCTTATACCCCATGCAGATGATACTGGGGGGTATGTCAAGAAGGGATGTTCACCGGATTGAGAAAGCATTTACTAGATTTATATGGCGGGAAAAGCATCCCAGAGCTTGTCTACAGAGACTGAAAGCTGCAACAAATAGGGGTGGGCTAAACTTTCCAGATGTGTGGAACTATTATTTGCCAATACAGCAACACTATGTGGCGGATTGGGTGCACCAACCTGCTGTGGCTAGTTGGGTGGACTTAGAGCAATGGGGCTGTCCGGGTCGTCTTTCGGCCTACTTGCATAGTAAGGGCCTCAAAGCATATTCTGCTCAGGGCAGGGGTATCCCATTAGTGAGGCCTGGAATCACCTCAGGAAAAAAGGAGGGATTGGTAAAGGGGAGACTCTGCTATTGCCTGTGGTGGATAACCCCTTCAAGGCATCAGGGAAGACACCTTCCGACAAAGAGCACTGGACAATCAAGGTGAACACCGTGCCTAAAGAGTCAACACATCCCATTAAGAAACGAGTTGGCACTGGGTCCAGTTCACAATATATGTGCTCCAGCCTAGAGACAACCTCAATGACTCTCAGCCACCTCCAATGGTTTAAACTCCCCCCAACTAGGTGGACTGCTCCTTGGACAATCAGGGCGACCACTGTCGGCCACACTGTGGCTCACCGGGTGGAATTCCCTACCTAATAGCAGACACTCTGTCCGAAAAGAACCGAGCAAACTCATTGCATAAAGCATCTGAAAAAGCTTTTTTCGGCTATAGACAAGTTGGATGTAACAACCTGTCCACAGTCCGAAAAAGCATAGTTGGTCAGTTCTTCCCAGCAGCAATCTCCCTGGACAGGAACACTGCCATTCTTATGGTTGACTGCCCCCTGGTACACAACATAGTGTGCACGCAGGGCCAGTCTGTCCACCTCCGCCAGCAGCGCTCTAACCTCCGACCCTTGATCTTCATTGCCTTGAGCTCACCATCAAACCAAGGGGACCTCAAGTAAGAGGATCTGGATCATACACGGACCAGTGCAAGGGAGTTGAGTGCCCCAGACATCGCCTTGTTATAGGCGGTGACTGCTTCACCCACACTCCCTATGCATGCACTGCCCACACTAGATAGGTCAACTACTGCCAGAAAATCCTCCAGGGTCAAACCCCTCAAAGGGCGGTAGCTTACCATCTCTGCAGGGGGAGTGATCATAGGGGGGACCCTGAGCAAGAACTCCACTGTGCAATGATCGGATCAAATGACCCGATCAGTCTTAAGATTATCAATCTCAAGCCCCAGCGAGAAGACCAAGTCCAACATGTGACTGCCCTTGTGTGTCACAGTAGAAACTTCTTGTGACAGGCCCAGAGATTACATCAACTGGAGGAGGTAATAAACCAGCCTGGATGATTAATCGTTGGCTCAAACTCTGAAGTCCCCCAGAACTAAACACCTGGAGGCCTCCAATGTTTCACCAATGACAAAGTCAGCTATCTCTTGCAGGAACTCTCCTGCCACCCCAGGGGAGTAGTAAATCAGGAGGATCCTGCAACCCACACCCAGGCCACCATGGATGGCCACACAATCGAAATCAGTGTTCTCACTGGGTGCACGGTGAAGCCTAGCTCAAATCTAAAACAGATTGCCACACCCCACCCCTGCATTCCACTCTGGGGCAGTGCGCAATGAAGTAACAGGGGGGACAGCAGCCTCTAAAACTGGACCAGCATCGTCACCCACCCAGGACTCCATAATGTATGCCAGATCACCCGATGAAACCAGATCCGCTATGATTGCAGTCTTATTTCTGATCAATCTGGCATTGCACAGTACTGCCCTCAGGGGACTGGTGGACAGTGCAGCCCCTCTGGCTGCCTGCCCACTTGGTCTGGTGGGGACCCTGGGGATGGGAACCAAACACGTCTGGCTTCTCTCTAGGACCTTTTGAAACCCAGGGTGCCCTCTACACCTAACCACCTGTATCCTGCTCCCTTCCTGTGTGCATGAGGCACCCTGCCAAGACTGACCAATGCAACACCCCTTAATCTCAACCTCTCTACAGCGATGCACTGTGGTGCTGGAAACTGGGAGGTCGGTGAAGGGCTGCAAGTCAAAAGCTGGGATGCCCCATACACAATTCTTGCCCGACCCAGCTCCCCAGACACATGCCAACTGACTAAAGCCCCAAAGCAGTGAGGAAACTTCACTTAAATAAATAAACACACACATTACACATACACTAATACAGTAAAACCTAGACCTCACACACCACATATACAGCCATTAACTCCCAACACCCCCTTCCCACAACCCACAAATCCCACACCAAAACAACAAAAATTTCAAAACCTCAGGCTGTCGGTAGATTTGTTACTGGAGGAAGATAGAATGCAGAATACACAAATGCTCCAAATGGAGCAAGGTCTGAAGTTAAATAACAGCAAGTTGTAGTAACGTTCAGTTATCTTTGAAGTTCAGCAGCTGCCAACAAAGAGTTTGGCAAAACGCTCTCACCGGTTGCCAAATGTCTGTATTGGGATGCTGGCTGAAACGTTAGTAACAAGGGGATATTCAGGAGGGCTGAGTATGTGGTGGGACTAACTCAGCAGGACTCTCACTCGAGCCAGAGCTTCTCACCACCAAATTACAGTCAAGATATAGGGCCATAACTATGCACCGAAGAGCAGTGTCAGTGACCTACCCATTAATTACAAGATCGTAATCGACAATGGATAGGACTGAGCTTTGTAATGCCAAATTAAGTGCTTCAGGTGACAGACAGTGCCTGTGTTTGTAGAGGAGCCCAATCCGTATGTTTGCAGCTCCAGCGACATTGTCTATATGGGAGGCATATGACAAAGTGCTGTCTAATGTTACTCTCAGATATTTAAATGCACTTGTTTGCCCCAGAGCAGCACCTACACAGTTCCTTATCATTAACTGTCAGTCTTTGTACTTTCTATGTGAACCAGGGAACAACATTGTTTTGGTTTTATTGTAGTTCAGGATAAGTGGGTGCTGAACCAGGCCTCGACATCTTTGAAGCTGTTCTGAAGCTGGGTCTCCAGAAGGGAGGGGTCTGCATTACTGGAGTAGATGACTGCATCATCTGCGTACAACAACATCCTAGCGTGACAAAAGGCGGGGTTTGTTGAGGAAAATACGGAATAATAAAGGGCCTAGAATAGAGCCTTGTGGAACGCCGGACTTGACAGGAAGCTTAGTGACAGGGCATCTCCAGTCCTTACTTGTTGGTACCGTTCAGTAAGGCAGCTTTCAAACGAATGTGTTGTGTCCTTTGATAGGCATAAGAGGGATACCTGTGCAATCAGAAGGGAGTGACTGACCATATCAAAGGCCTTAGTGAGGTCGATAAATGTTGCTCCAACTACTTGGTCTTTATCTAACACATGGTGGATATAACTTGTGAATTCAAAAAGGGCAGTGGAGGTACTGTGACTTTTTCGAAAATCATGCTGCAGTGGGCATTGCAAGCTGTATTTCTTCAGAAAATCTACGAGTCGGTCTGCCATGATTCTTTCACTGCTTTGAAGGGGTTGGGGATGGAGATAGGTCTGTAGTTACTATGCAGTGCCCTGCTGCCATTCTTGTGAATAGGGGTGACCATAGCAAATTTCCATTTGCTGGGGAATTGTGAGAGCCCGAGGGATAGGATATCTGAACCATCTTTACCAAACCTTTCTGATGGCTGTGTAGCTTTATCTTTTGTTGTCACCTTTTACATCATGTGCTGCTGTACACGAGGAGATGGACCTTTCAGATGTGTGCTTTCCACCATTGTTGGAACCTCCAGCAGAGCCTTTTGTTATTATTTTTAGGTGACAGAGGCAGACTGAGAAGGTATGTATCTGTTTAACCTTTTTTAATGAGTTTTTTAGGCAAACAATCAAGCAGGATTTACAATTTTCAAAATAGTGTTGTAAACCTAGACAATTTTGAAAAAGCTTGTGACAGTCTGCCCTTGCCAGCAGCTGGAAAAAAAACAGGTTACACACTTGTAACCATAGTTCTAGGAGTGGTACCTGTTGTTCATCCACACTCTTTGGCATATCCCCTTCCAGGTTAAATCTTGCCAGAAGTCTTCAAGCTGACTCCTCCCACCCACCCGGTTGGTATAACCCTCGGCTCCACCCCATGATGCCAGATCTTAGCCCGCTGGAAGCCAGGTGTTGTGCGTTCGCAAATGGGGAGGTTGGGTGGGTCCGTGTGGATGAACAATATACACCACTCCTAGAACTACTGTTACAGGTGAGTAACCTGTTTTTCTAGGATCGTGGATATGTTGTTCATCCACAGTCTTTGGCAAACTCCTAGCAGTTCTCTGGGAGGAGGGAGGCAAGGTGCACACCCCCTACTTAGGGAACAGAGATTGGAGAACTGAGGCTCCAAAACCAGCATCCCAGCATGACTCAAGATTGATGTGGTAATGGGTAATGAAGGTGTCTGCTGACTTCCAGGTAGGAGCCCGGCAGATTTCCTGGATAGGGATGTCCCTGGAAGCAGCCACCGATGTAGCGGTATGGTGGGTAGAATGAGCTTTTATCCTCTGGGAGGCTCCATGCCCGCCAACTCATAACACAAACTGATGCAGGATGTAATCTGCCTTGCAATAATCCATTTTGATGCAGGTCTGCCAGAGGCGGTTTCAGCGTAGGTGACAAACAGCTGGTGAACCTCTCCCCGAATTTCCGCCGTCCTTTCCTTATAACAGGAGAGAGCATGTCTCAGGTCCAAAGTATAGAGCCTGTACTCGGCCTCCGAGGTGTAGTTAGGGTAGTAAACCGGCAGAGTAAACACCTGGTTAAGGTGAAACTCTGACACCACCTTCGGAAGGAATTTCGGGTGGGGGCATAGAACAACCTTGTCACTGTGGAAGACCAGATAAGGGGAATCCACCAAAAGTGCCTGGAGCTCCCCTGTCCTTCTGGCAGAAGTAATGGCCACCAGGAAGGCCATCTTCCACGTCAATTGTGACAAGGCACACTTGTGCATTGGTTCGAATGGCTTACCCATGAACTTTACCGGTATCAGCAGAAGATCCCACAGAGGTGGAGGTTCATGCACCAGAGGGGATATGTGATCCAGGCCTTTGAAAAATCGCCCGACCACTGTCTACTGCACCAATGTCGACTGACTGGCCCACGCCTGGTAAACAGAGATGGCTGCCAGGTGCACCCTAAGGGTCGATGACTGCAGACCCCCTTTGGAGAGAGAGAGACCAAAGGTAGTCAAGAATGTTAGCCACTCGACAGGACAAAGGGTCCAGGCCCTTGCCCTGACACCAAATGGAAAACCTTTTCCATTTGAAGGCGTAACATTTCCTGGTCGATTCCTTTCTGGATGCCTCCACCATGGTGAAGACATCATTGTAAAAAAGACCCAAAGCCTGGAACTCTAGCCACTCAGGTACCAGGCTGTGAGGTGCAGGGATTGAAGGCCCTGATGGTATACCTTCCCCTGATTGAGAGATATCAGGTCCGGGTATGCTGGAAGCCGCTACGGGGGTCTGCAGCTGAGGCAGAGGAGATCTGGATACCAGAACTGGTGCAGCCAGTCTAGGGCTACCAGGATCACCTTTGCCTTGTCCCTCCTCACCTTGAGAAGTACTTTGTGGATCAAGGGAAATGGAGGGAAGGCATAGAGGAGGCCTGGGGTCCACGGCCTCAAGAAGACATCCCCCTGCAGCGAGCCCTACTGAGGGGGATGGCCATGGAACAGCCTCAGATTGGTGTTGTCCCTGGAGGCAAACAGATCCACCAATGGTTTGCCCCAGGGGGAGAACAGGCTGTAAGCTACTTTTGGATGGAGAGATCACTCGTGGGATGTCTCGCTTAAGCAACTGAGAGCATCCGCCAGATGGTTTGAGGCTCCTGTCACATGGATGGCTAGGCGATCTGCCTTCAAATGGCTGAAGAGGGTCCAGATGCAGAGCGCCTCTCTGCAAAGCAGATGGGAGTGCGTGCCACCCTGTTTGTTGAGGTAGTACATGGTTGTGGTATTGTCCTGAACCACTTGACCCCGGAGCTGAGAAGTGAAATCTGACAGTGCCAGTCTGACTGCTCTGAGCTCCAACAGGTTGATGTGGCATCGGGACTCCTCGGGGGTCCAGAACCCATGGGCCCTTTTGTCCCTCATGTGGGCTCCCCAGCCCATGAGAGCGGCATCGGTCGTGAGGACGACCATCGGCTCAAGGCAGACAAACGGGATCCCTTCCTGCAACCGGTCTGGGGCAGACCACCATTGGAGAGCGTCCCACATATTCTGGGTTACAGTGATCAGCTGGCCGAAATTGCCGTGGTGCTGAGTCCACTGGGCAGCCATCTCCCATTGGAGGGGGCGCACGTGCAACCAGGCCCAATGGACCACTGAGGTGCACACTGCCATGTAACCCAGAAGGTGCAGAACATCCCAGGCAGGGCGCAATTGCCCAACCAGAAATGATTGGGCAAAGGAGGAGAGACCTTCCACCATGTCTGCTGGGACCCGAGCTCTGGCTTGACGAGAGTCAAGCTCTACCCCAATGAAGCACATCACCTGGGAAGGCACGAGTTCTGACTTGGCCTCGTTGATCAGGAGGCCGAGTTGGGAGCAGGTCTGGAGGGCCAGATCCCTGGACCTCTCCACCTCCTGTTGGGTGGTACCTGCTAGGAGCCAATCATCAAGGAAGGGATAAACCCTGACCCCCCCCCAACAATGCCTGAGATGGGCTGCCACCACTGCAATGCATTTGGTGAAGACCCGTGGGGCCGATGACAGGCCGAACGACATGGCTCGGAACTCGTACAGGGTCCCTTCAACTCTGAAGCGGAGGAACCGCTGATGAGATGGACGGATTGGGACGTGAAAGAACGCATCCTGCAGATCCAGTGAACAGAACCACATGTTTCACTCCAAGGATGGTATGATCTGGGACAAAGTGACCATCCGAAAGGTGCGTGAACTGAGATATTCATTGATTCATAGAAGTGTGACGGCAGAAAAGGATGGAACTAGGCCCACCAAGTCTGCCCATTTGCCCAGTTATCTGCTTGGACCTGTGCCTCCCCCCTTTAACACTCCCATGTGGTTGTCCCATGCTCTTTTGAATCCCTCCACTGTTTCCTCTCCAATGACTGCTTCTGGGAGTCTGTTCCACTTTTCTCTCTGAGTAATAGTATTTTCTAATGTTTTCTATTGATTCAGGTCATGCAGATCCAGAATGGGGCACCAGCCCCCATCTGCTTGGGCACCAGGAAGTACCTGGAGACAAAGCCTGGATCTGCTGGAGGATCCACCACTGGAGCTAATACCTCCTTGAGGAGGAGCTGAGCAATGTCGTCTCAGAGAGACGACTGAGTCTGGATGGATACTCTTTCCTTCCGAGGGGCATGGGCTCGGCTTGGAGGATACTGCTCGAATTCCAGAGGCAGTCCCTGACCGGCCAGTTAGAGAACCCCCCTGCCCATAGTGACAGCGGACCAGATGGAAAGGAAGTGGTGGAGCTGGCCCCCCATGGGAGGACCCAGAGTTGGCGTGAAAGGAGGCAGCCCCCAACCCGTCACTGAGCAGGCTTGGAGGAGGAGAAGGAGGATGATCCAGGGCCGGAACTGCAGCCTCCTTTAAGGGCCTGGGGGGGGGCCCCGACTTGGGCAAGATGCACCAAGCTTGAGCCTGTTGCTGCTGTTGCTGCTGTCTTCCATGAAAGGAGGGCTGTTGAGCCACAGAGGAAGAATGCTGAAAAGGCGTCCTCTTCTTTTTCTTCTTCTGCTGGTTCTTGGCAAAAGAACCTTTGGCAGAAGTAGCATCCAAAGTGGCACTGGACTGTTTGATACACTGGAGATGACCAGCCACACCTGGGCCAAAAAGATTGGTGCCTAGGAAAGGCACATCAGCCAGTTTGTGCTGAGTATCTGCCGGGAAGGAGGAGAGTCTCAGCCAAGCCGTGCAACAAGAGGCAACTGTGGCTGCCATTGAACAGGCACAAGAATCATCAATATCCAGGGCTGTCTGAAGCTGCTGTCTGGCAACAGCTTGGCCCTGATCTCAGACCTGCTTGACTGTGGTCTGCATGTCCGTGGGGAGGTGTGGGAGGACTTCATCCAAAGACCCCAAGAGGGCATGGGAGAAGTGTGCCATGATAATGGCCAAACTTGCCTGATGAAGGCCCAAGGAAGAAGCTGCATAGATCTTCCTGGCCAAATGGTCCAAGAGTTTGGACTCTTTCTCTGGAGGTCGGTCAGTGTCAGCAGAACTGTCAGTACACCTGATCACAGAGGTGGTCACCAGGCTCTCGGCCGAAGGGTACTATGTGAACCCTACAAAGGACCCCATGGGCACCGCATACTTGCGGGCCATGCGGGCAGATGGTGCTAGACAAGAGGCAGGGTGCTGCCAGAGTTCTAAGGCTGGGCCAACAATGGCCTCGGCCACAGGAAAAGCCTCCGTTGGGGTGTCCCCTCTCTTGAGGATGTCTGTGAGATGGTACTCCGTCTTCTTCTGGATCAGCTCCAGGGGCATCCCTGTGGACTCAAGAGATGAGGCGAAGAATGCCCTGAAAGGATGAAGGACCTTCCTCCGACTCTAACCCACTGGCCGATTGGTCAACCTCAGGGTCAGAATGCAGGCCAGTCACATCCGAATCCGAGGAATCCAGATACAAATGTTGACCACCCAGGTCGCCCTCGACCCACCGGGGTGACAGTGACCGAATGATGCCAGGGAAGCCCAGTGTCTGGCCTAACTTCTTTAGAAGGAACCCCTCCCACAGGCTGCTTGGGTGGTGGTTCCACCACTACTGATGGAGAGATCGGTTTAGGCCGAAACTGGAGGTTTCACCGGCTCTGCGGGTGGAGGAAGCGACTTCATCGGCTCAGAAGGAGTCGGCTTCTGCCTAGGAGGCCAAAGCCAAGTAATGGCCGGGGTAGAAGCCGGGGTCGGCTTGTGCCCAGTCAAAATCAGCTGTTGCCACATGAGGTCCTCATAGAGCTGATGGAGTTTCCACTGGAGCCTCTCCTCATCCAAGGAGGATGAGGATGACCGATGGCGTTGCTTCTTTTTAGAGTGCTTGTGGCTCTTCCACGGCCTTGCAGTCAAGGGGGTCCTGGACCTTGATCGAGATTACACAGGCAGATTCGGTCGCTCAGGAGACACCGGCAGGACCGGTGATTTCCCGGGGTCGAGGACCACTTCCTCAATGGGATTCCCAGCATGCTGTGTGTCTCCTCATCAGGGAAAGTAAGAACCAGAGTTCGATCAAGAGAATAGTCTACCAGAGTCTGCAACAATGGGTTGATTGGGTTGATAACGATTTCAATGTTATCGATCAACACTTTGGTTGACTGGCCAGACGGCAAAGCCGAAAAGCCAGCATCTGAAGAGGCAATTTCGACCGAAGTCAAGAGTGCCGGTTCCTGGGACCAAGATCTCTCCCAATCCCAAGAGCATCTCCATCAGGACGAATACGATCCCGGGTCCTTTTCCCACTTATGGGGCCGAGAGGAGTGCATGCTGGCAGGACCCTCTCCCTTGGTCGGGAGAGACTGGCACAACTCTCGGAAAGAACCCGAGAAGGTGGAGTCCAGGTTGAGCAGAACAAAGAAGCTCCAAGTAGTTTCTGCAGCCCGAGCCGCTTCCTCCTCGAATGCTTGCATGTGTTCCAATTGCTCGGCGGAACCCGCAGCCATGGAAACCACCCACCGAGCCTCCTTAGATTTCACCAGAGGGTTCCATTTCCCCAGCATCCCCAACTTCAGGCATGTGAGACGGTCATTGAGGACGCTGGGATGAAACGCGAGACAAAGATCGCACTTCAGGGTGTCAAGGTCAACACTGAGACAGTAGATGCACGCGGTGTGGGGATCGGTGCACGACATCTTCTGGCTGCAGGGACACCGACGAAATCCGGGGAAGACTTGTCTTCCATAATCGAAGGTAAGTAGTTGCGATTGCTAATGCAAACTAGATGGATTTTTGGAATAACCGAACGTCTTAAAGCCAGGGCCTACAAAATGCGTGACCATGAGGGAGGCAACCTGAATCTTCCAGCGGAAAGGAAGATCTGGCCTCATGGGGTGGAGCCGAGGGTTATACCACCCAGGTGGGTGGGAGGAGCCAACTTGAAGACTTCCGGCAAGATTTAAAGTGGAAGGGGACATGCCAAAGAGTGTGGATGAACAACATATCCACAATCCTAGAACAGTTTTTACAATTTTTTTTGAAACTGAAGGTCCACAAGGTCTCTCTGATATACCAATTAGAGAGAATCTTGAGGATGTTCTCTGGTGTTTCAGCAACCCCATGTCAAAGTCATAATTTTTTGCCCAGTACATGATAGTCATTTAAAATCCATGGCAAAAAAACAAGGGTTGCCATGCTTATTTTTAAGTTACATTGTTGAGACTTAATCCCTTTTTATGGAAAAAAATCCAGAAGTGGTCCAATTGTTTTATGTGGTTATAACATTAATATTTTAGATGTCAACATGAGTGTGAAAGAAAATGTAAAACAAGGACACATCATTTGTCATGATGCTTGCTTCATTTTCTCCACACATGCAAAAAAAAAGAGTAAATTACCAATACTATGACACCCTCTTTAATTGATATTCCCAAAAAAGGTAAAATATTTGTCAGTTTTTAAACATAAAATCATTTCAAACCCATGTCATTTTCATAAAACTTTTTTGATAGCTGTAGAATATAATTATACATTTAGAAACAGAAAGAAAAGTAGGGTTGCCATGCTTCTTTTGGTTATATCTGCTTTCACAGTTGCAGTTTCAGTGCTGGTTGGCTCGGGACAAAAATAATTGAAACATCCCAATAAAAAATAAAACTTGCAAGAATGCTGTTTAAACAATTCAAAAGTATATGTAGAATGACAAGGACTTTAACATAAAATAAACAGTGTAACCAAATACAGACTGATGTGTAGGTAAAGCACCTTGAATGATACCAACTGCTACAATTGTGGGAGCTAATTTCCTTGCTGCCTTCTTTTATACTTTCTTAGCCAGTCATGACGTAATAGAATTAATCATTATTCTAATAATCCTTCCATATATTTAAGAATGTACTTGTGCCAGAAAACAATCCTGAAAACTTTTTTGAGTGCATCAGAAAAATGGGAATTTGAAACACTAGGGAATGTCTTTAAAATTGTAAAAAACGATTCCCAAAAACAATGCAGTACAAAGCAGAGATACTAAACAAATATTTTTGCTCAGTATTCACAAATGAAGAGGGGGAGGTACCTAAACCAAACAACAGAAACACTCTGGATAGAGGGGTTGATACCAGCCCATTCACAGAAGAAAGAGTTCTGAAAGAACTCTTAAACTGAATGTGGACAAAGCAATGGGGCCTGATGGGATTCATCCCAGAATTCTAAAAGAACTAGGGTAGAACTAGTGACACCACTGACTACCCTCTTTAACAAATCAGGGGAGGATGGGGTGGCACCTGGGGACTGGAGGAGGGCAGATGTGATTCCCCTTCACAAAAGTGGGAGCAGGGTAGAGGCAGGAAACTACAGACCTGTTAGTTTGACCTCAGTGATAGGGAAAATGATGGAATCACTTCTAAAGGAAAGAATTGTTGAGTACCTAGAGGTCAGAGGGGCACAGGACCCAAGGCAGCATGGATTCACAGCAGGAAGGTCATGTCAGATGAATCTAATTGATTTCTTTGACTGGGTGACCAAGGTAGCGGATCAGGGAGGGACTGTGGACATGGCCTACCTAGACTTTAGCAAGGCATTTGACACAGTCTCACACAAAAGATTATTATACAAGTTGGCCAGCCTTGGAGTGGCTCCCAGGATGGTAGCCTGGGTAAAAAAATTGGCTGGAGAACAGGACACAGAGGGTAAGAGTAAACTGAGTCCACTCTGAAGAAAGGGGGGTTACTGGTGGAGTATCGCAGAGTTCAGTACTAGGACCGGTCCTCTTCAATGTCTTTATAAGTGACACTGCAGAGGGACTGGAAGGAAAAGTATGTCTCTTTGCAGATGACACAAAGATCTGCAGAAGGGTCGATACACAAGGTGGGGTGGAAAGGATGAGAAGGGACTTGGCAAGGTTGGATGAATGGTCAAATGTATGGCAGCTTAGATTCAATGCAGCGAAGTGCAAAGTAATGCAGCTGGGAAACAAAAACCCAGGAGAAGAGTACACAATGGGGGGTGAGATACTGATGACAACAAAAATGAAAAGGGACCTGGGGTAGTCATATCAGATGACCTAAAGGTGGTCAAGCAAAGTGACAGGGCAGTAAGGAGGGCTGGGGGGGATACTGGGATGCATACAGAGAGGCATCACCAGTAGAAAACAGGAAGTTGTTATCCCTCTGTGCAGACAGTTGGTGAGACCCCATCTGGAGTACTGCGTGCAATTCTAGAGACCCAATCTTTGCAAGGACATAGACAGGATGGAGGCAGTCCAGCAGAGGGCAACTAAAATGGTGCAGGGTCTGCACCGGAAGACATATGAAGAGAGCCTTAAGGTGCTTAATATGTATACCCTCAAGGAAAGCAGAGAGAGGGGGGACATGATAGAAACTTTTAAGTACCTCAAGGGAATCAACAAAGTCCAAGAGGGTAGCATCTTTCAGAAAAAGAGGTGTGCAAGAACAAGGGGGCACAATTTGAAGATAGAGGGAGGAAGGCTCAGAGGTAATGCGAGGAAGTATTTTTTCACAGAGAGAGTTATGGATGCCTTCCTGAGGAGGTTGTGGAGTCAAAAACAGTGGGGGGAATTCAAGAATGCATGGGACAGACATAAGGTATCTCTAGGGGGTGGGGGTAGGAGGAAGTAGGCTGTTGGTTAACTAGGATCTGCAACTTATCCATTAGGTAGAGAAATGGACAGACTGGGTGGACCAAGCGGCCCTTATCTGCTGTCAAATTCTATGTTTCTATAGTAAAACATGGCTCTTGTACTGAAGAAACCGTGTCAGAGGCCAAACTGCAGTTTCTGCAACAGAAACTAATTAATTAAGATGAAAGGGCACAGACAGAAATGGAAAGTGAAAGCACTTCATTTTCTGTAATTGGTATACAGTAGCTAAAAAAATACTAAACAACTGCTACTTTAAACAAAAATGGTTTAGTAGCCAAAAATAGACAAGAATAAAATGGTAGCCAGCTGGGATAGTCTCTGGTTCCTGGGAATCAATAAGGAATTGGAGAAACCATAAATTAATTAGAAAAAAAACCCTAGCTAACACAGAGTAATCAAAAAACTAAGATTACACTTTAAAATAAAGTACAAAATGAATAACCCGACTGGAGAACCAACAATTACTGGAGTTCACTATGAGGTGACTGATCTCTTTAGGTGGAGAAACAGATCTGCGAAATGGCCAGAGTGGAGCGCAGATGCAGAGTTTGAACCTACATTCCAAATTGTACAATTTTCATAGGTTCTAATTTCCAGAGTGCCACTCTCAGCTGTGATGACTGCTAAAGTCTAAACACCAAGTGAGAGATTCCTGGAGTTAGAATGTTTGAATTTTAGAAAACGTTATTTTATCTCACACTATTACAGAAACCTCCCACAAATTTGTTACACTAACTCTTTAAATGAATAGTTGAGTCTTTCCCATACAGTATTATACACTAGCAGTCACAGTACCATGACCTACATAGATATTCTGATGCTAGTGATTACACCATAGGAGTGCAAGGGCTGAACTCGTCATAAATACCCAGTCCACTCTCTGATGTGGAATCACTCTTCAAAATGTACAGCATTTCAAACTAATGTTGCCCTTCCTAAATTAAGACTGCCCCTTAAAGCAGCAGCAATATATGTTAGTCGGCAAAAAGTTTCATCATATAATTTTTTTTAGTGAAAATGTATTTGCGACATCCTTAAATTCATAGTTTATAAGTATTTTTTATTGACTCAGTTAATTAAAGATGACCAGGTCTCGTTAAAACTTCTGTTGAGAGTACAGTTCATCTATTTATACTGGAGTTTTACTGTGGATATATTATGATGGTGCCAGCACATGTTTCTGATGGTAAACAGCACCACACCAATATTTTAAATTTTTTCATGGGGAGGGGGTCATCTCACAGGAGCAGAGACTTTTAAAAAACTTCAAAAACACGTATCCCAGCTAAGGAATGAAAGAAAAATCAAAAAAGCAATTAGTATAGTGATGATTTTGCCAGAAATACACTATTATTAAACAAAAAACATGAGGACTGACTAATACTGCTGCTTTATAGAGTCCTTAATATCTAAGGGTAAACCTTGAAAAAGCATCCTTTTTGACAGGTTCTAACATGTTATTTCATACTTTTACTGTATTCAGCATCCCTGTTGTCCTTATGATAATGAACACAGGTTCACTGTTCCCTAGACTTCATCCACTCTTGCTGCCTACCTATACCTGATATCACCATGCTCTGCTTGTAAAATGACAGTCTGTTATTGTGGAGAAAAATATCATAAATAGGTAATTACGAAGTCAGGTATAGACAAGCAGCCAGTGCAGACAAAGTCTAATGGACAGTGAGAGCTTGTGTGCATGTTAATGTGCACACTGAACAATGAAAATGGGATGCTAACTACAGAAAATACTGTGTATGAAATGTAAGCTGAAATCTGTATACAGATGATTATAGATCAAGCAAGCACTCCCTATTGGCTGTAGTGCTCCTTTCCCCTGCATGTGAGACACTCTTATTCTGTCGAGTGTCTCATCACCACTGCACTGGAAAAGGGAAATTTTGGGGAAGATTTTATCACATTTCAATATATTATTGCTCAATCTTAATCAATAATATATTAATACTAACATTGAGTCAACTCTTGCAGTTGTAAGAGTGTTCTGACTATTATTCTTAGGGTATTAGAACTACTCACCCTCGGGTTGTGGTTTTTATATCCCTAAGAATGCACATGAAAATTCTTAGAACTGTAAGAGTGGTCTCCGCAGTTGCATTAATACATACATTTTTCCTGTTTCCCATGTGCTATCTAGTACTCTATCATTCTTGTTGGAAGGAATCATAAAAGCCTGACTATTTGTAAAATAAGCAGTACAGTTCTTGGCCAAGTACTACATACTTCAAAGTAGCACTGTACAGTGATGAAATACCTGTTTTTTTCATCTGTGCACTGACATGAACCTGAAAAGCAACATCATTATGTGTAGCGTTGCTCAGGTAGTGCTTTTGTGGATCCTACCACCCTCCATCAGACAGTGCTAGTATCCTGGCTAGGATCCTACCAGAAATCCTGCCAAAGATGGATGTCAGATTTGGCATCAGATAGCAATGGATCCTAGGGCAGATCCAGGGATCCTAGGTCAGATAGTTAGGATCTGAGCTGGATCTGTTGGTCAGCTCCATTGCTTGGATCCACAACATTTGTCAGATATGTGCACTGGATCCTAGAGGGTCAGATCTGTGATCGGGTAGCACTGCTATCCTACCACATCAACTGTCTAGTCAAATGGGAAAAAATCTGTTGGTATCCCAGTTTCTAGGATACTATCTGAGCAACATTAATTCTGTGTATTCTGTTTAACCTACCAAGAGCAGAAACCTGTGCTTGAGGTACTTGTTAGGTTGAATGCAGCCATACTGGGGGCCCTCATTGTAAATTGTTCCAGTAGGATCAAAGAAAGGAACGTGCCCATCCCTGCCAGTGCAAAGATAGACCTTCTCCAGCTGCAGCTTGTAGGCTGAGTTCAGGTCCTGTTCAGGGTTCCAGAGCACCCGCCCATATAACGTTTGACCTGTTAATAAAAACAGAGGGGAAAAATAAAACTACTGACCTTGTTGTTCCATGTGATCTACAAGATGACATACTGTAGACATGTAATGAAATAATGATTTCAATGATGTGCCATGTCTCTTGCTGTGCCTGATATATGCACTGTATCAAATAATACTGCACTAAAGGATAGAAGAACCAGAAAAGGTTCTGAGGTTCTGATAAGTTATGATGAAACAGTCTCGTAGTTCTCTGAGCCATATCTGAACTTTCAGAACCTTTTTGTTTCATTGATTTAAAGTATGACAACTATTCCCATAACTACTGTCAACAAATAACAGTGAAAAGAACTGAAGGGTTGTACTAAATGTACTTGGGGCAGCATATCGGAACAGTTAGTGTGATACTAACAAGGTTTGGGCTACACCCTAGCTGTGCTTACATGCTCGAGAGGTATGTAGCAGATCAAGCACCATACTGAAAGGAACAGTTAGCATGTCCTGAGATTGTTAGCACTTGAGTGCTAATCTACCCCAGGAGTGTGTGCTAATGAGAGGTGGAGCCATGCATACAGGGTGCACTGTCATATCTGAAGCTTTCTGGAAGTACTAAAAGGCTGTCTGCATTAGTTAATGCTTTCAAAAAGCACATTTTAACCAAGCACAATGGGCATGCCCCCTCGCCCCATTCCCTGTCATCAGCTCACTGGTGGCACCCCTCCCTCACCTGAACCCCTTAAACATTCTTCTGGGAGTCCAGTAACACCCCCCCCCAAAGCTTTCTACTCCCACTCCAGTCCCAAAATGGCAACCGGCACATACTGCCCACTCACAGTTATGGCCAGCAGCCATCTGATGCATGCAAGTACTTTAGCGAGGCACAAGAAAGTGTATGGCTATAGTACTTGCAGGGTGTTTATAAAAATCATGGCAGCTTTGTGATTTTTCATAGATATCCAACAAGTACCAGAGTGAAGTATCTTCTTATACATGGTCACAGTGCTTGCAGTATTATTTATACAATGCTAATGATTCCACTCAACATGCAGGGTGCTACAGGCCACTTACCAAGTTACCATTATCTTCTCATGAATCTACATTATCATGGCAAATTGCTCCATGCATCTGCTATTGGCTGCACTGTCACTGCTCATCCTAGCAGTGTGGTGCATGATACATTCTCCCTCACCTTTTCTCTGTCATCAACTTCCTGGCATAAAGTGACACCCTCTCCCTCTTCCTGTGCCCTTGAAAATAAACTTTGGTATCCAGAAGCTCCCCCCTTCTCTCCTGGTATGCTTGAAAGTGATTAATTGGAGAGGGAAGGGTGATAACATGAACAGTCTACTGGAGACCCCATCTTCCAGATGGTTGATGAAACTGTTGAACAACAATGGCCCAAGCATTCATCCCTGTGGAAAACCACAGAACACCCGTCCACTCAGAGTAGTGCCCATCCACCTCAACCAACTTTTTTCTGCCTTCAAGCCAGTTAGCAATCCACCTTGTGTATGCCTCATGTACACCACACTTGTCTATGGCCCTGCCCGTGTCTAGCTCCTTTATCACCCCCTCGAAGAAGGTGACCAAGTACTCCATTATTCAGTCCCTGATAATGGATTTCAGGGCTACTCTTTTACTTCTGCCAGCAGGAGGTTTTCACATGCCAGATGACAAGTTTCTCCCACTAAAGTCAGAGCATGTCACTTCTTCAGTTCACCTGTGACTCCAACAATGACCAGACTGAGGTGGGAAATCTGGAGCTCAGGTGTGAACCTGAGTCTCCTACATCGTAACATGGACACAACTCTGCCACCATGCCTTTTAGCCAGCTGAAAAGTCAGTTTAAACTATTCTTTCTGCTATGAGTTGTTAACCTGCAATGTGACTGTCATTTTACATAGGAGACGCAACTAAGACTAGAGCAGAGACCAGTACCTGTGTGCTCTTGTTTAACCTGTGTCATGTGATTACTCTGTCAATAATTTACTGGCCTGACCTAAGTCTCAGTCCTCTCCACTTCCTGCAACTTTTATAGGATTTACTGCATACCCATCGAGAAAGCTCCTTTGTAATCCATTTCAGCTAGTGACATTTCAGAGGTGCCGGGGTCCATCATAAAGATTTTCTCATTGTTACAGAGTTGGAACTCAGTGTTGAGAGAGTACACAACAGGGACTGGGCGGTTCGTCTGCTGGAATGCAATTGGGACAAGGAATCTATATGGAACAACAGCAAAAAAACAAGAAGTTGAAGACATTTATGTAGACTGTGTGGTTTATGTGGCACTTGGATATAGGTTCATGTCATGTATTCCCTATGCTGGAAAAGCTGAACAGTAGCCCTTTACAAAAACCTATAATTATAATGCTTAATCTGATTTAGCAAACTATTTTATAAAACAGATTTTAATACTATAATGTATTAATATTTCAACAAATCTGTTACCCATTTCTGGTAGTGAAGGGTAATTTCAATGGCACTGTCAGCTTGGAACATTGTTAAAATATTTGTGTGACTTCAATATTATGAAAATATAAGTTACTTACTTGTAACCTTAGGTCTACTACTAGTATTCTCT
Source organism: Neoceratodus forsteri (assembly GCA_016271365.2). NCBI lineage: Eukaryota > Metazoa > Chordata > Ceratodontiformes > Ceratodontidae > Neoceratodus > Neoceratodus forsteri. Next base: position 763,819,596 of record CM057453.1, read on the forward strand.
TCACATCCACACCTGGGCAGTCTTCTTCTGAACATGCTCAGTCACTGGGAAGCCTTGAAGCTTGCCTCCTCCTACCACTCAACCATTCGGTCCTCTATCTCTGCACCCAATGCACTCTGAGCTGTATGCTGGAACAGGAATCAAATGCAAACCTTGCCAGGGAAGGCTGGGAGGGTCACGTGGATGTAAACTGAATACTAGTAGGAGAACTATGGTAAAAGTAAGTAATCTCTGTTTCTAACAACCTAAATTCAGTTCACTATCCATACTTAGGCCCACTCCTAGCAGTCCTTAGGAGGAGGGTGCCAGATGCCCATCCCAAATTAGGAGAATATAGACTGGAGGACTGAGGACCCAAAAGTAGTATCCTGATGACTAAGCAAGTCAATGCAGCAATGGGAGCTAAACGTGTGTGCATTCAACCAGGTAACAGCCTTACATATTTCAGAAATGGGGATGTACCTGGCAGCAGCAACAAGGCACGGTATGTCTGGTGGTCTGTGGCTCCTCCTTACTTAACCTGTGACACAGAGTAATGCAGCAGGTGATCCACTGACTAATCAACTGTGTGGCTCTTGATCTGCCTAGAGCAGCTTAAGCTTATGTCCTGAATGGCTGGCAAGCATTACCATGAAATTCTGCCATTCGTTTTGGTAAAAGAGCAGTACCCTATAGATACTGCACATGTGGAGTATCCTCTCGGCCTCTGAAGCATGATGATGCAGAACGAAGGTCAGTAGGATGAGCAGTCAATTTAGATGAAACTGAGAGACTACCATCAGCAGGTATTTCACATGGGGGCATAAGACAATCTTGTTCTTGAGAAAAAAACAGATAAGGTAACTCAACAGAAAATCCACTGCAGCTTACTAAGCAGTCTGACAGAGGTGATGCCAACCAAAAGCACCATTTTCAACAAGTGTGAGAGAACATAATTGTCCACTAACTTGAATGTTTCACCCATTAGCCATTATAGCACAACTTAGAAGTACCATGGTAGAGGTAGTTTACACACAGGAGGGACAGGTGGTCCATGCACAGGAGGGACAGCTGGTCCAACCCTTTACAAAAATGGCTGGCTACTTTGTCCTGTGTAACTATCAGCAAACCTGCCTTGGATGTAGCTTACAACCCTCCCTGAGACAGGGACCAGAGGCAGCCAAGAATATGCACCATGGAGCAGAAGAGGGACAACAGTCCTCACTCCATATACCAACATGAGAACCTCATTCTCTTACAAGTATATATCTTGAGAGTCTTCTCCTTCTGAAATGCCTCCAGCACCTGGATAACACTCATAAATTCCAAGGGCCTGGAACTCTAGCTACTCAGGAACCAAGCAGTCAGGTGCAAGGACTGAAGGTTTGAATGCCTGGCTGTTCCCTCAGAACTTGTCAGAGGGTCTAGCAGTAGTGAAAGCAGCCACAGAGGTGTACTGCTGATACTGAAGAGATCATGATATCAGAACTGGTGCAGCCAGTTTGGCATGAATATAATCAGGGAGGCCTTATACTTCTGCACCTTGAGGATCACCTTGTGCACCAATGGCAACAGAGTGAAGTCATACAGGAGGTCCTGAGCCCAGGACCAAGAGAACCTATTCCCCCTTCAGAGTGCCTGCAGAGAGAGGTGGGCACAGAACAGCCTCAGCTTCCTGTTGCCCCAGGAAGCGAACAGTGACTGATGGTGTTTCCCATTCCAAGAAAACCTGGGACACCACCAGTGGATGAAGCAACCACTTGTAGAATACTGCTCCCACAAAACTGAAAGCATCTGCTAGCTGGTTATTTGCTCCTGTGACAAGGACTGGCACCAGGTCTGTGCACAGGGAGCATGCCGAAGACCACGATCACAGCACCTCCTGTCACAGAAGAAAGGCATGCATGCTGCCATTTGTTCTGGTAGAACATGTTGGTTGTGTTGTCCTTGCTGATCTGGACCACTTGACCCTGGACCTGCAGTGCAAATTCTGCCAACAGTAGGTGAACAGCATGTAGCTCCATCAGGTTGATGTAAAGCCTGAGCCTTGCTTAATGCCCAGAACCAGCATGCTCTGTGGTCCTTCAGATGTGGGCCCAATCCCACCACTGATGCATCCACTTTCAGTGTGACTGAGGGCTCCACCTGAACTAACAGGATGCCATCAGAGAGGTTTGTAGGCGTCAGCCACCAATGGGTTATGTCCAGCATCAGCTGGATCTTGTGGTCTGGGTGATTCAGGGCTGCATACAATTGTGACCACTGACACCCCAGTTACTAGTGAATGAGTTGCATGTACCAGCGGGCCTGATGGACCATGGCCTACTCTGCTTGGTAAGGGACTCGGTCAGCACCGCAGTTCAGGAAAGTGAAGAATCCCCTCCCTTGAAGGACTCATCCTCTACAAGGTTTACTCTCCAACTGACTGGTGTTGACATATTTGGCTGCCCAGACAGAGGTTCTGTTGGCAGACTAATGGGCTCCACAGCGGTTTGAGCTCCCTCGAGGGCGACCGATCATGTAGACCCTCTGGCAAGGGAAAAATGCAAATGGTCCATTGATTGACAGTGATCCCAAGACTGCATTCAACTCTTCTTCTTTTGCTTTTGGCACTGAGATGGAGACCACCTTCGGAGGATTAGAGAGATGGAAGAAAATTCTTAAAATCATCATCTTCATGGTGAGTCAGCAGATCTAACGCATACTTCTCGCCACTGACAGAAGGTCCAGGACTGGAACATCCATGCTGGCTCACTCCACTTCCTGGGTTTGCTACTGTGCCAGCTACCACACAGCCATGGATGCATGCACATTTTTGTTGGCTTGCCTCTGGAGCACTCGCAGCTAATGCTTGTTGTGCACCTGTGGGTACGTGTCCTGACACCAGACTCAATCTTCTACATCACAGCAATGCCCAAGCAGTACAAACAGGCATCGTGTACATCAGTACATTTACCTCTTTTTTTTGGGGGTGAGGGTGTGCACTAACTTCTTGTTTTTACTGATGTATGCTATATGCAGTAGCACCTCTGACTTAGAATCCCATTTATAGTTTGTGAATCAGCAAGGGTGAGCAGGTAACATTAGTTAAGGTTTGTAAAGGGATAAGTATGGCTCTCTCATTTAGCTAGCTCCCCACCAGTTACCTACACATTGGTTGGGACCACACTTTAATTAAGCCAATTTTAGGCTGATGCACCCTATATAAAGGAAGCCATTTGAGGCAAATGCAGTTTAGAGTAGGGACCCAGTTGATGGGTGGTCTACCTCAATAATGGTAGCTGGGTGACTTCACAACATGGCCCTGAGGTGAATACCAACAGAACCCCACTCCTTTTGAAATCAAATTAGTAAGTAGCCAATCCAGGCTGAAAAAATGTTTATTGTTACATTTACCTCTTTTTTTTTGGGGGGTGTGAGGGTGTGCAAGGACTTATTTTTACTTGCACACAAAACACCTGGAACACTGACTTATTTTTCTGTTCCATGGCAAAGAGCGATGATGGAGCAGGACACTGATGGTAAAGATATAGGTATGAGTCAAAAACTGAAGTAACATTTTGCGTAAAATAGCTAAATAGCATGAAAACTAACAGAATCCTAATTCACTAGAAGAAGCTGTGAAGGAGGAGACCTATTCCTTCTAGCAGGAGAAAAGATTCATAGTGCAACTGGGTGATGGGAGGAATCAAGCTTGAAGACTGTTCCAGGGACTGACCATGCTCATCGGAAAAGTGTCTAAATGTGGCTAGTGATCTGAATCTAGGTAGTTAGAAATGTTATTTTTCCAGATGTGGAACTTCATATTCCAAAGTCAAATCTTGTATTACAAAGCCACCCAGTGGCGCTAAGGGTTGAAGTGCTGGACGCCACAACTTGGGCCACGCGGGCGACCCGGGGTTTGGGAGCAGCCTTGGGTCGCTGGGGTTGGCGAGGAAGCTGAACGTCACTGCACTGCCAGCCGTAAAGGAGGAAATATGGCAGAAAAATAGCGGGTGGTCATGCATGCCTGATGGTTGTGCGCCATGCTCGGCGGGACCTGCCAAGAGGTACGCCACCAGATATTGGTTCCAGGTCCCGGGGACAATGTGCGTGCCAGCCTGTGGAGAAGAGTGAGTCGCTGACCAGACCGGGTCCGGGGATGTTGGTGCTGGCAGCTGGATGATCTGCCAGGCCCGCTCCGCAGAGGAGGCGGACAAAATATGAATATAAAAAAAAAAAAAAAAAAACTTGTATTACAGGTATGCCACCTCATTACATTCTGTTTATTCTGCTCCTCTAAAACTTACCAGTTTTTAGTGAATGGCTGTTTCTGATTTATCTCCTGATGGTGAAGATCTTGTTGGACTCGCATGACATCAGCAGTGATGTAATTTGTGTCACTGTTAACTGTTTTCAACACTGATTAAATACAACAGTGGACCGAAAGGGAACGCATCACTGTTGATGTCATTTGACCCAAAATGGGTCTTTATGATTAGGAACAAATCAGAAATGTTGCATGGATTTATTTAAAAAAGTTAAATCACAGTGGAAAAATAACAGAATGTGGAACAGCATTTACAAGTCATTGTTCAGAGAAAATACAGGTTTACAAGCACAATGTAGTTCCCCATTAAAGTAGCTTTTCTCCTTGACAGACACAGCTGTTCTCATGAGGTTTAGTGCATAGGCGAGTTTGTGAGGGTGGGGTGGGTGTTGCTACCCCATGTTTGTCATGACTGGACACTTTTTTCAGTAATTTTAAATCAATTACACCAAAAATCCTGCCCCTGCCCCCCCAAATGTCAAAGTCAAACTACGCCTATGGTTTAGTGACAGGAGTTGCAGCTGAATCACCCACTTGTGAGTTTGCTGTTTACTAGGAGGGAAAACAGATAAAATACATTCAGTGCCAGTTCAAGTCCCTGCCAGTCTGAGCTGAAGAAGCAGCTTCAGTGAATGGTCCACAGACAAATTGTAAAGCTCAAGGGTTCTGACCTTTCAGGAGCATGTGCAGTGCAGGCTAAAGGTTTGTCTCCAGGGTTCACCCAGGGCTGCGTAATGTACCGACATAAGGACCAAGAAGAATGTGTACACCCCTGAATAGTCCTTCCTGAAAAAACCAAAAGACAATATTCAGCTTGGGCATTGTTCTTACAGTGCTTTCTAAGAGAGCTGCATGTAGCAAAACAATGGAGAAAGGTTCTTCTGGGAATTAGAAAACAGGTTACCAGGAAGAAACTTTTTGACAGCACTTCCATGGAAACTGGGAATGCAGTTAATATGTATACTGTTATTTTTATGTTTAGATCTGCTCAGTTCACAACTTTGTATCTGAAAAGCCTGTAAATGATATACTATGATACTGTACTATTGTACACCGGGTCACGCCTGTAAAAGGTGCTTTTGGCGCCAGCGTATTTCACCCAGTCATCAAAATAAAAAAAAAAAAAAAGAGGTACTGCTGCAAAAATGTCAGTATCAGATGTCTGTGTAAGCAAAAATCTACCAGCATCACCTAATTCTGTTGCTTTTTCCTGCTCCCGGAGCTGATGTTTTACATGCAGGCATGCATCAGCATCTGCTAGCTGTCCAGACCACCAGCTCTGCAATATCATATTCATAATAAAACTCTGGAAAAATATAGTTTATATAAGTCCCAGCCAGATACACAACCGTCAAGAGAAGAGTGGTTCAGGATAGAATCAGGAGATCATGGTCATTCAGTAATCAGCAGAAGCTGTGGGATTGGGAGGAATAGGCAATGAACATGAGGAAACATACCAAGAGTGAGAACTGAGCCAAGTCTTTCCAGTTCTGTATAAACGCCCCATGACATCATGCTCTGTCCTCAGTTGCCGATGCCATTTGGAATCATGTTCTGTCCTATACTCCATGACTCAACCGACTCTTAAGGGGCAGGAGCTCTGTGGTGTGGTGTCAGTGTCTGGCTGGGTGGGTGAGACTTGGACTTCAGAGGAGACTGACAGAGTGCAAACGAATGGTAACAGCCACTGTGCCTGTGGCATACAGGGTTGATCCAATTGTCAACTTGATATTCCCTGCCTTTGGCTGCACCAGGTCCTTGGTGTTCTGGTGGTCTGTCTGTTCATTCCTTCCCATATCAAGACTTCTGGACCCAGTCAGTCTGAATTCTTGGAGCCTCCACTGCATTACCAGAAGTTCTTCGAGGGAGAGATGAGTGAGAGGGGATTCCGTGGGTGAGAGGTGGCTATAGGACTCGTCTACAAGGTGCAAGCTATGTGTTGTAGCAGAGTTACTGCAAAACACTACATATATACCAAATATGAATACTGAGGTGCTCATTATTTGGCATCCAAATGTGAATACCTTGATATCTGCAGTATTCAGAATTTAAGTATCTAGATTTGCATACCCCTAGTACTATGGTTGTCTTACCTTTGGTATACATCTCTAAAATAGTTACTAGAACTTAAAATATAACATTAGCAGTCCTGCAAATATGCTGCCAGACAGGAACAAATCGTTCTTTCTGCGTGCAGATAACATTTGTGAGGGCTCCCCGATGACTTCTATTTATAATATTCTGGGCACCTGATGATTTACTTCTGTCAGTGGTAGGCCAGCCTTTTCCCACTCATTCACTCCTAAATGTTGCACTCAAGGACACAAAGAATGTCCATGATGGTAGAAAATATCACTACTGTTACCTGTTGTAGGAGCTGGTTGCTCTCCAGAGCTGATAGGGTGAGTCAAAAGACTGGGCACTCCACAGTAGCTGTAGGTCAAATTCAATGCCCCCTAGGTGATCAGGAGCCATGATGAGAGAATGCTGCCCTGGAAGGGTGTGGTGTTCCATCACAAACTGCCCTGTGTACACAAAAGGTTGGCTGTTGTTCAGACAGCTGCATCATAACCTTTCACTTTTAGAGATATTTTCTCAATTAATACTTTCATTAACAGCATCTTTCTTTTAGTTTTTAAGAAAGAAATATATTCAAGCTAAGACCAACATGGACAAAGTTACTCACCCATAACTGTGTAGTGTTACTGGTAAGGGTTGGTTATAACCCGAAATCTAGTACTAGAATTATATATATAGTGGTGTGTGTATAATGAAGAATATGCCCCATCAACTGACAAACCACTTTCTCCTCACAGGAGAGGATATGGCTTCCAAAACACAAAACCAGAACCTATAAAAAAATAAAACACGGGGAGTGTAGTAACTTGCTTTTTCATTTGTTTTTTTACACACACCCTTGGTGTGTGATGCCAGTACAAACCAGCTGAGCTTCACTTTCGTGGTTTATGAGGCATTACACATCTAAGGTGAGTAAAACAAACTCATTACACACCACTCCGCATGCATTTATTCTATAGTACAGTGAATGGAGACCGACTTAGCCAATCACATCATTTATCTAAGGTATCTATCAGGCTACAAAGTCACTACTGATATACACATTAGCTTTCAAAGCCCCCGAGTGTGCAGGTTAGTTTCTGATCAAACATTCACCTCATTAACATTCCATCAGAAGCTAATTTAAAGGCCCCAAAAAACAGCAACCATTACCGAGTTCGTACAAATACAACTCCCGATTTGTTCTCCATATTTATGGTCTTTTCCACTTGACCACTCGCTAATAGCAATAACATATACTGTAGATATTGAACTTGGGAATAATGTCACTGTAGGTAGAAAATAAAGACCTCAGTCTTCAGCATCTATCCTTATCTGCGGAACCCCACTAGTACCTACAGAAGGGACAGCACAGTCAAAGGCTGCACTGAAACAAGGGGGAACACGTCTCCTTTATGTGTCTTAGGCTGTCAGGGCATTACGTGTGGCATCTCCATGATCTCCTGGAACATTCGTTCTCTCCAGGATCTTAATCCTTTCTGCAGCCAAACTGACATACTGGCAGTGTGCATGGCTGACTGAGACCAACATCCTTCTTGTGCTTGCAGCTGCCATGATGCTTACCCTTCCTTCCCCCGTTTCTTCGTGGATATTGCTTACATAATACATGCATACATTTATTTTTATTTCTTTTATTTTAGATGTTTTGGCTGGAAAAGACAAACTGAGCTGAAGGTTGTTTCCATGCATGACCTGGGAGAGAATTAAGCACAAGGAGGTTAAGTGGCTTGCTCAAGAACACACAGTAAGCAAATAGCATTTGGATTCAAACACAGGTCTACTGGGTTTTCAGGCTCACAGCTCTATGCTCTAATCAAAAGTCTGTGATTGCTTTTGGTGGGACAATGGGTGACTGCTCCACAAACCCCATGAGCACTACTGCAGTTGCAAGTATGCACAAAGATGCTTGTTTTCGTTGTAGCAGCTGTGTTGCTGCCAGTTTGCACTCTCATTACCTCCTGTCTGTCTGCCTCCGACCTGGCTCGTGCCAGCTCCAGCTGCTGCTTTAAGTGTTCCACTCACTCATTTGGCATTCTGTCCTCTCCTCCATGTCCCTCCATTCTCTCCCTCCTCCTGCGGCTCTGACTGTCACCGCTCTTCTGGGTTTGTTCCCGGCCCTTTTGTCCTGTGGCTGTTGCTGCCAATGGCTACTTCCACTCCTGCTCCCCGTCGCTCTGTTAGGCTGGCGTCAGGTGACCAGCAAGGGGAGAGGCTGCTACGTTTGCTCCGCCCCATGGAACTCTGCACTCCTGTGACTTCTCTCAATGTCAGCTGCCTCTGCCTGTTGCATGCTGGGAAGTCATTTGTCTGACAGGGATTCACACATATGGTACTTGGAGCCAACATCCCATTTGGGTGCCCTGTGATGCTACCAGGGCTACCAGAGGCTCCTGGTCCCCCAAGGAACATGAACCCCTTCACCTCCAAGTGCAATTGCTAAAACAAAGGGGCCCCTAAGCGTAAGCCTAACTCATCACAGCACAACACGCATTGGGGCCTTACCCCCCCCATACACCTCCTTCCATGGAAATACCTACAATGACTACACCAACCTATATGGCCAACCCAGCATATGTAGCCAGCTGGAATGCAACTATGTATTACCCTGTGTTATGTCTTGATGTGTCTTATGTATTGTATTCATGCTGTATACTATACCATGTAATATACCATGTAAACCCCGGGTCGCCCCTGAAAAAGGGACCTTCAGGGCCCAGTGGGCTCACCCGGTTATCAAAATTTTATAAATAAATAATAAATTTGGGTTTCTGCACAAGTGGCCCTGTTTGCTACTGTTTTTCTCTTTCTGGATTGTGCCCCCCCGTCCCTCTCCCACTGCCTGCTGTAGGGGGTCTGTTGTAGGGATGTGCCATTGCCATACAGTTTCTGTGGCCATGTTTGCCTTCTTCCCTTTTGGGGTTTAATTCCTGCTTTTCAATTAGGCTCATTTCGGCCAGGTAGTCGACCTGCTTTTCTCCCCATGGCTCTGCACACGTGTCATCTGGAGCACACTCAATTAGTCTTTTGGCTATTCCCTTCATATCAGTCTACTAGTCATCAGTCTATTCCCTCAGGCAATCACCCTAATGTTTAGCTGCCCATCAAGGGCCATTACATTTGACCATCAATGGCTTTGTACTGTACTGCAACGTCATATTTTTTTCCTTTACTAAGTGCTTCTTTCTCATTTAGCACATCCACCATTCCTCCTGGGTTAGCGTCAGGCCTAGACTGAATAGTGCATAGCTTTAAGGCCTAGGCTTATTCAGATTTTCTGTTGGTACTGTAGTCCTTAGAAACAGCACTGGTTGCTCTGTACCCTGCACTGTAGTTGCATTTGTCCTGTAGTACATGTATAACCTTTCTGGGGTGGGGTCCTCTGTTGGGGGGCCCTGTAATCATATAACTACAACTCTGTGACACCCATCATGCTTCAAACCCGGGAAGTGTTTGGTAGCTCACCTACTGCTTGACAAGTAGATTCTCCACTGTAACTGTCTCTGTCTATGCCTGGTCTCTACCTGCTTCCCTTCCTTTAGCAGGACCACCTTGCTCAGTCATTCAGTCAAGAATGGGGCTCTTGTGACCGGAGGTTCCTTTAGTCATACGACTACAACTCTGTGACACCCACCTAGGTTTAGGCCTCCTTCTGCATATGAGGTTGGGCACCCACCATTATAGCAGTATTATATCTCAAGGGGGCTTCGTGTTTTCCAAATCAGTGGGAGCCAGGACTAGCTGCTCCAAGGGTGGGGCCCTCACCATTCCGGGGGGCCCTTAAGTCATACGACTGCAACTCTGTGACACTTTTGAGGTCAGCCATCCTGTTACAGGGATGAAGCAAGAATTCTGTAGCTTTCTCATAATATTGCCATCAGTTATTCCCCTTCCCCTCTACACACAGGATTGCTCCATCACCCACCAAAAGGTTCCCCCATCCACCCAACACATACCTTTGGTTAGATTCAGGGCTGGTACTGCTCTGATTTTTTTGCCACTCACTTGTTCTGTTCTTGTAGTCCAGTGGTCTCCACCCACAGCCCAGAAATACAGGTTACTCACCTGTAACAGGAGTTCTAGGAATGGTATATGTTGTTCATCCACACTTATTGGCAGGTTCCTTGCCGCTTTAATTGTTGCCGGAAGGTCTTCAAGCTGGCTCCTCCCACCCACCCGGGTGGTAAAACTCTCGGCTCCGCCCCATGATGCCAGATCTAGCCCGCTGGAAGCCAGGTTGTGCGTCGAGCCGGGAGGTGGGTGGGTCGGTGGATGAACAACTATACCATTCCTAGAACTCTGTAACAGGTGAGTAAACCTGTATTTCTTAGGACATGGTTATGTTGTTCAATCCACACTTATTGGCAGACTCCTAGCAGTTCTTCAGGAGGAGGGAGGCAAGGCGCATACCCCTGATACTTACTTGGGAAATAAGGACTGGAGAACCGAGGCCCCAAAACCAGTATCCCGGTGTGACTCAAGGTCGATGTGGTAGTGGGTAACAAAGATATGTGCCAACTTCCAGGTAGCAGCCCTGCACATATCTGGATAGGGACGTCCCTGGAAGCAGCTACCGATGCAGCGGTATGGCGGGTAGAATGAGCTCTTATCCCTCTGGAAGGCTCCATGTCCGCCAACCTATAGCAGAGCTCTATGCAGGAGGTGACCCACCTGCTTATCGTCTGCTTGGCTGCAGGTCTGCCAGGTGCAGCTTCAGCGTAGGTGACAAACAGCTGGCGAACCTCTCCCTGAACTTCAGCCGTCCGCTCCTTATAATAGCGAGCGCCGCCTAGGGTCCAAAGTATGGAGCCTATATTCAGCCTCCGAGGTGTGATTGGGGTAGAACACTGGCAGAGTCAACACCTGATTAAGGTGAAATTCCCACCACCTTCGAAGGAATTTTGGGTGGGGGCGCAGGACAACCTTGTCCCTGTGGAAGACCAGATAAGGAGACTCGATGGAAAGCACCTGGAGCTCTCCCATCCTTCTGGCTGACGTGATAGCCACCAAGAAGGTGGTCTTCCATGACAGGTGGGAAATATCGCACCTGTGCATCGGTCCGAATGGCTTGCCCATGAGCTTGGCCAATACCAGCAGTAGATCCCAAGGAGGTGGAGGTTCTCGCACCGGAGGGAAAATATGGTCAAGGCCTTTGAGAAAGCGCCCGACCACCTTCTCCTGCGCCACCGACTGCTTCCCGGCCCGCACCCGGTAAGCAGAGATGGCTGCCAGGTGCACCTTAAGGGTCGTCGACCGAAGCCCTTACTGAGAAAGGGACCACAGATAGTCCAGAATGCTTGGCAAGGGACAGGTGGAAGGGTCCAAGCCCTTCCCCTGACACCAAATGGAGAACCTCTTCCATTTGAAGGCATAGCATTTCCTGGTCGACTCCTTACGGGACGCCTCAACGACGTTGAGGACCTCCTCAGAAAGATCCAAGGCCTGGAACTCTAGCTGCTCAGGAACCAGGCCGTCAGGTGCAGGGATTGAAGGTCCAGATGAAATACCTTCCCCTGGTTGACTGAGATCAGGTCCGGGCAGGCTGGAAGCCGCCTCGGGAGCCTGGAGCTGAGGCTGAGGAGATCTGGATATCAGAACTGGCGGGGCCAGTCTGGGGCTACCAGAATCACCTGTGCCTTGTCCCTCCTCGCCTTGAGAAGCACCTTGTGGATCAAGGGAAATGGGGAAAGGGTAGAAGAGGCCTGGGATCCACGGCCTCGAGAAGGCATGCCCTGCAGCGAGCCCTGCTGAGGGGGGCAGGCATGGAACAGACTCAGCTTCGCATTCTCCCTGGAGGCAAACAGGTCCACCTGAGGCGTGCCCCAGTGGGAGAACAGATCTTGTACTACCTCTGGCAGGAGAGACCACTCGTGAGATGCAGCTCCTATCCGGCTTAGGGCATCAGCCAGGGTGTTGGAGGCTCCTGCCACGTGCATAACAGCAAGGAGCGTGTCCCACCCTGGCGGTTCAGATAGTACATGATCGTGATATTGTCTGTCTGGACCTGAACCACTTGACCCCGTAGAAATGGAGTGAAGGCGGTGAGAGCTAGGCGGACCGCTCGGAGCTCCAGCAGGTTAATATGGCATCGGGACACCCGAGGGGACCAGAGGCCATGTGCTCTGTGCTCCCCCAGATGGGCACCCCAACCCATCAGAGATGCATCGGTCGATAGAGAGACCGTCGGCTCTGGGCGGATGAACGGGATGCCCTCCTGCAGATGTGTCGGAATGGTCCACCACTGGAGAGCGTTCCACATCTCCTGGGTCACTGTCACTGTCACAGGCTGGTCCAATGGATTGCAGCGCTGTGACCCATTGAAGGGGACACATGTACCAACGAGCCCAACAGACCATGCTGGTGCAGGCCGCCATGAGGCCCAGGAGGCGCAGGAAGTCCCGGGCAGGGCGCGATTGCCCAACCAGAAATGATTGGGCAAAGGAGGAAAGAACCTCGGCCCTGTCCGCTGGGAGCCAAGCTCTGGCTCGAAGAGAGTTGAGCTCTGCCCCGATGAAGAGTATCACCTGCTTCGGCACGAGTTCCGACTTGGCCTCGTTGATGAGGAGGCCAATCTGAGAGCAAACCTGGAGGGCCAGATCTCTGGACCGCTCCACCTCCACTCTGGAGGGGGCTGCAATCAGCCAGTCGTCCAGGTAGGGGTACACCCAGACCCTTCGGCACCGCAGGAATGCTGTCACCACTGCCATGCATTTGGTGAAGACCCTGGGAGCTAGAGAGAGGCCGAAGGGCATGGCCCGGAACTCGTAAAGGGACCCCTCCGCTCTGAAGTGGAGGAATCTCTGATGAGACGGACGGATCGGGACATGAAAGAACGCATCCTGGAGGTCCAGGGAACAGAACCACATGCCTCATTCCAAGGATGGTATTATCTGAGCCAGAGTGACCATCCTGAAGGTCCGAGACCTTAGGAACCTGTTCAGGTCATGCAGGTCGAGGATGGGGCGCCAGCCCCCCGTCCGTTTGGGGACTAGGAAATACCTGGACACAAACCCCGGGTCTGGCGGAGGATCTGCCACCTACCTGATCACCTCTTTTTCGAAGAGCAGGGCAATATCGGCTCGGCGGGCCAACAGCGAGGCTGCAGATCCCGTGGCCCCCCGAGGGACGATGGCTCGAAAGGGAGGAGCCTGCTCGAACTCCAGAGGCAGGCTTTTTCCTACCACCTCCAACACCCAGCGGTCCGTGGTGATAGTGGACCAGGCGGAAAGGAAGTGGCGGAGCCGTCCCCCCATGGGGGGAACCCAGGGGGGAGTGACGAGGCTGGGGGCAGCACCCCTCAACCCGTCACTGGGCAGGCTTGGAGGAGGAACCAGCCGAGAGACCTCCTGGGCCTTTACCTCCTTGCTTCCTGTTGGAGGAAGCCGCCGGCTTGGGTTTGGGATGCCAAGCGCGAGCCTGCCGGCCCTGTTGCTGGTGCTGTTGGGCTGGTCGAGCTGCAGGGGCCGAAGGACGAAAGGACTTATGCTGACGGCGGCCTTTGTCCCTCTGGGCGGAGGTGACCGAGTCCAGAGTGGCATTGGACTTTTCGATCCGCTGGAGGTGTCCCTCCACTCCAGGGCCAAAGAGGTCAGTCCCCAAGAAGGGGACGTCCGCCAACTTGTGCTGGGTATCCGCCGTGAAGGTGGATATCCTCAGCCACGCCCTGCGGTGCATGGCCACTGTGGCCGCTACTGACCTGGCACAGGAATCTCCTATGTCCAGAGCAGTCTGAAGCTGCTGCTTCGCCACCGCCCTACCCTGATCCCGCACCTGACGAACCGTGGTCTGCAGGTCAGCTGGAGATGAGGGACAACCTCATCCAGGGAGCCCAAGAGGGCGTGGGAGAAGTGTGCCATCAGCACGGCCGAGCTGGCCTGACGGAGGCCGAGGGAGGACGCAGTGTACACCTTGTGCCCGGCAAAGTCCAGCTTTTTGGACTCTTTGTCGGGGGGCTTATTCACGTCCCGAGCATTACCGGAACGCCGGAAGACGCTGTCGGTGACTAACCCCTCGGCAGAGGGGTGCTCCGAGAAACTGGGCAAAGAGCCTGTAGGGACCGCATACATCCTGGCTGAGGGCGCAGGACAGGAAGCAGGCTGCTTCCAGAGCTCCAAGGCTGGGCCGACAATGGCCTCAGCCACCGGAAAGGCCTCCGTGGGGGAATCCCCTCGGTCCAGTATCTCCGTCAGGGGATACTTGGCCCGTTTGGACACGGGCTCGAGCTGCATCCCGGTGGACTCCGAGATGAGTTGAAGCAGACCCAAGAAGGATGATGGGCTATCGTCCAATGACTGGCCCCTGGAGGACTCCAGGTCGTCCTGCCTGGAGAACAGGGAGGAGTTGTCGTCGGAGTCCGAAGAGTCTGCGAAGAGCTGCCTCGGCCCTGAGCCACCCTCTACCTGCCGAGGACGGTCGGTAGTGAGGGTGACTGACAACCTGTGGGGCAGGCCGTGACCCGACCGAGAATCCTTGGTCGGTGCCCCAGACTTTGGTTGTGGAGGCAGAGGTTCCACCACAATCGGTGGAGCAGCAGGTTTCGGCCGAACAACCGGCCCTGGAACGGGCATCTCGGCTGGGGCGAGTAGTTGCTTCGGTCATTCGGGCGACAGCCACTTGATGGCCGGGGGCTGAACTGGAGTCGGTTTAGTCCTGGACAACAGTAACTGCTGCCACATAAGCTCCTTGTAACATCGACGTAATTTACGTCGAAGCCTTCCCTCATCCAAGGAAGAGGACGAGGAGGAACGGTGTCGCCGCTTACTTCGGTACCGAGACCGAGACCACCGATGTCGGCAGGAACGGCTTGATCGAGATCCTCGGGGAGACCGAGGGTGGGTCTGGGAAGGGGCGGGGGACACCCGCTCTTCCCTCGGCTCGGGCACTTTATCCGGGGACTGCGGCCCCGAAGGCGCAGGCAGATCCTCGGTCTCCACTGGGGGGAACCGGTGAAGGTGGGTTGTCGTCTTCACCAGTCGACAGCCTGTCTGACGGGTCGAGAAAAATCTCGACTGCGTCAAAGGGAGTTTTGTCAGGCTGGCCTGACGGGGACACCATGAAGCCAGTGGCCTGAGCCGCAACTTCGACCGAAGTCGACGGTCGGCTGTCCGGGGAAGGAGACCTCTCCCGCTCCCACGAACGCCGACAGTGGGACTTACCCTTTGACTCCTTCTTCTTGGGCTGAGAAGAATGTCCCGATGGCCCCTCTCCCTTCGTGGAAAGGGACTGACAAAGCTCCTTGAACGAAGCCGAGTACGAGGAACTCAGAGAGAGCAGGATAAATGCCTCGGTCGAGGAGGAGGAAGATGCGGCCTGGGCCGCCTCCTCCTCGAGGACGATCATTTGCTCGAGCTGCTCAGCCGAGCCAGCCGCCGTGGACACCGCCCAATGAGCCTCTTTTGATTTTACCAGCTGGAAACGCTTCTCGGGGCACCCGAGCTTCAATCGGGCAGTGCGATCATCCAGGACGTTGGCCGAGAAAGAGCAGCACAACTCTCAGGCCTGCGGGTCGTGATCTAGGCCTAGGCAGTAGACGCACATGGAGTGCGGATCCGTCCTAGACATTTTCTGCCCGCAAGGGCACCTCTGAAAGCCGGAAATAGATTTGTCCATTGCAGCCACGAGGGAAGATGAAGACCGAAGTTTAAAAACTTCAAAACCAGTTTCGGACTAACCGAAGAGTTAGGATCCAGTCTAAAACGCAGAGCACTAAGGAGGGAACCTGAGCTTCCAAGCGGTAAGGAAGATCTGGCATCATGGGGCGGAGCCGAGAGTTTTACCACCCGGGTGGGTGGGAGGAGCCAGCTTGAAGACCTTCCGGCAACAATTAAAGCGGCAAGGAACCTGCCAATAAGTGTGGATTGAACAACATATCCATGTCCCTAGAACATAATGACTCCCTGCAGAACCTAATGACTGCCTGGTGTTCAGTGGACCCCCTCTCTAGTCCTATTTCTCCAGGTCGCTGATCTGAACAGAGGTCCCTCCCTGAACTCATCCCCTGCCAGCTTCACAGCTGACAGCACAGCATTGCAACATGCCTTACTGTTGCAGTATTACAACACTCTTTACTGCTATAGCACTGAAACACTCCTTACTCCCAAGGCACTATGACACTCCTTACTGTCACAGCATTGCAACACATCTTACTGTCACATCACTACAACACTCCTTACTGCTGCAGCACTGCACCACCCCTTACAACCACAGCACTGCAACACTCCTTACTGTCACAGCACTGCAACACTCCTTACCACCACAGCACGGCAGCACTCCTTAGCACAGCACTGCAACACTTCTTACTGTCATAGCGCTGCAGCACTCCTTACTGCCACAGCCCTGCAACTCTCCTTACAACCACAGCACCGCAATAGTCCTTACTATCACAGCACTGCAACAGTCCTTACCACCACAGGGCTGCAGCATTCCTTACTGTCACAGCACTGTAGCACTCCTCACCATCACAGAGCTGCAGCACTCCTTACTGTCATAGCACAACAGCACTCCTTACCGCCACAGCACTGCAGCATTCCTTACTGCCACAGCAGTGCAGCACTCCTTACTGCTGTTTGCTGTAGCACTGCCACGCCCTTACAACCACAGCACTGCAGCACTCCTTACTGTCACAGCACTGCAGTACTCCTTATCACAGCACTGCAACATTTCTTACTGTCATAGCACTGCAGCACTCCGTACTGACACAACACTGCAATACTCACGGTCACAGCACTGCAGCACTCCTTACTGTCACAGCACTGCAGCACTCCTCTTTTTTTCCAAAATAATTTTTATTCATTTGGATATCATAATCTTAATACAATATAAGTAATCACCATTAACATTCATATATCCCATTAACAATTCATACAGACAGAGTCTTATAGTTTAGTGTGACAAATAGGTAAAAAGACATATTACATTATATATCTTCTTTCACATTATTCTTACTATACATATTTTCTGGCTGTTTATATATTGGGCCCTATGCACTAATGGGTGGAGTGGCTATGCGCCGTGTATTTGCGGCGCACAGCTATTCCGCACCCATTGTGCCCCCACGCAGAATGCACTAATGGGGGCATGCAGCCCCAATGCACCCGGGCCTGCAGACCGCAACATTCCGGGGGATGCCAGCACTATGCGCTATTCACTAAAGCAAGTAGTGCTGGTTGCATGGGTGCAGAGATGGGCACAGGTTACAGCAGTGGGGACCCTTTCCTAACCCACTACATGCTCCCACTGTCAGCATCCACCGGATGCATGGGGGGGACCAGAACAGGGCCCTCCATGCTGCCCTTGCCCACAAGGCAGGCAGAGAGGGCAGGGGCAGCTCAGGGGAGAGGGAGAAGCAGCTTCCTTATGCTGCCTAGCCCAAAGCTGTGTGCATTATGTCACCACGTTCCTCGCTCGTGTCCCTCAGCACTGCAGCACTCCTTACCACCACAGCACTGCAGCACTTCTTACTGCTGCAGCACTCCTTACCACTGCAGTACTCCTTGCTATCATAGCACTGCAACACTCCTTACCACCACAGGGCTATTGTGCTTCTTACTGTCACATCACTGCAGCATACCTTACCACCACAGCACTGCAACACTCCTTACTGTCATAGCACTACAGTACACCTTAACACCACAGCACTGCAGTATTCCTTACTGTCAAAGCACTGCTGCACTCCTTACCCCACCGCACTGCAGCACTCCTTACTGTCATAGTACTGTAGCACTCCTTACTGTCACAACACTGCAGCATGCCCTACCACCACAATACTGCAACACTCCTTACTGTCATAGCACTGCAGCACTCCTCACTGTCATAGTACTGCAGCACTCCTTACTGCCACACCACTACAGCACTCCTTACTGTCATAACACTGCAGCACTCCTTACCTCCACAGCACTCCAACACTCCTTACTGTCATAGTACTGCAGCACTTCTTCCCACCACAGCACTGCAACACTCCTTACTGTCATAGCACTGCAGCACTCTATCACCACAGCACTGCAGTACTTCTTACTGTCATAGCACTGCAGTACTCCTTACTGCCACAGCACTGCAGCATTCCTTACCACCACAGCGCTGCAACACTCCTTATTGTCACAGCACTGCAGCACTTCTTACTGCCAAAGCACTGCAACACGCCTTACTGCCACAGCACTGTAGCACTCTTTACTGCCACAGCACTGCAGCAATCCTTACTGTCGTAGTACTGCAATACTACTTACTGTCACAGCACTATAGCACTCCTTACCACCGCAGTACTGCAGCACTCCTTACTGTCATGGTACTGCAGCACTCTTTACCACCACAGCACTGCAGTACTCCTTACTGTCATAGCACTGCAGTACTCCTTACTGCCACAGCACTGCAGCACTCCTTAGCACCACAGCACTGCAGCACTCCTTACCATCAAAGCACTGCAACATTCCTTACTGTCACAGCACTGTAGCACTCTTTACTGCCACAGCACTGTATCACTCCTTACTGTCACAGCACTATAGTACTCTTTACCACCACAGCACTGTAGCACTCCTTACTGTCATAGTACTGCAGCACTCTTTACCACCACAGCACTGCAGTACTCCTTACTGTCATAGCACTGCAGTACTCCTTACTGCCACAGCATTGCAGCACTCCTTGCCACCCCAGCACTGCAATACTCCTTACTGTCATAGTACTGCAGTACTCCTTACCACCACAGCACTGCAGTACTCCTTACTGTTATAGCACTGCAGCACTTTTACCGCCACAGCACTGCAGCACTCCTTACTGTCACAGTACTGCAGCACTCAACACCACAGCACTGTAACATTCCTTAATGTCATAGTACTGCAGCACTCCTTACCGCCACATCTCTGCAACACTCCTTACTGTCATAGCATTGCACCACTCCTTGCCGTCAAAGCACGCAATGCTCCTTACTGTCACAGCACTGTAGCACTCCTTACTGCCACAGCACTGCAGCACTCCTTACTATCATAGTACTGCAGCACTCCTTATTGTCACAGCAATATAGCACTTCTTACCGCCACAGCACTGCAGCACTCCTTACTGTCACAGCACTGTCTCATGCCTCACCACCACAGCACTGCAACATTCCTTACTGTCATAGCATTGCAGTACTCCTTACCACCATAGCACTGCAACACTCCTTACTGTCACAGCACTGCAGCACTCCATGCTGTCACAGCACTGTAGCACTCCTTACTGCAACAGCTCTGCTGCACTCCTTATCACCATAGCACTGCAGCAGTCCTTATTGTCACAGCACTGCAGCACTCCTTACCACCAAAGCACTGCAGCACTCCTATCAAAGCTCTGCAGCATTCCTTACTGACATAGCACTGCAGCACTCCTTATCACCACAGCACTGCAGCACTCCATACTGTTATAGCAATCCTTACCGCCACAGCACTGTAGCATTCCTTACCGACATAGCGCTGCAGCACTCCTTATCGCCACAGCACTGCAGCACTCCTTACTGTTATTGCACTGCAGCACTCTTTACTGCCACAGCACTGCAGCACTCCTTGCCGCCACAGCACTGCAACACTCCTTACAACCACAGCACTGCAACAGTCCTTACTGTCACAGCGCTGCAACACTCCTTATCGCCATGGCACTGCAGCACTCCTTACCATCACAGCACTACAACACTCCATACTGCTAGTCCTTAGGAGTTCAAAGGGCAGGGGGTGTCAGACAAATCTGAGGCAGCCTCAGTGTCACCACACTGTATGTATGGTCCTGCAGCCCATCTGCATGGTGACCCCTCTCCACTTCCCTGCATAGTTGCAGTGTGCTGTATGACTGCACAGAGAAGGCTTGTGACCCCGACTGTGCATGACACAGCGGGGCACAAGAGAAGGGAAAACAACACCAGTCCCTTGAAACTGTGCAGGGAATCCCAGGAATTTGAAACATACAGTGAGGGTCATGGAAAAGCTATCTGAACTTGCTATTATAGACCCCGAGAGTTCTTGCAAGTAGAGTGCTTCTTTCCCCTGTGTGTCAGACACTCTTATTCTGTAAACAGTGCCTCATGTGCACGTGCCCTGAAACAGATTCGTTCAGGTGAGGGTTTTTAATTTTTTATACATTACTGATCAAACTTGATCAATAATATACTAATGCTGCCACAGAGGCCACTCTTACGGTTGTAAAAGTTGCCTCACATTCTTAGGGTATCAGAACCACATATCCTCTGTTTGCAGTTCTGTTACTCTTAAGAATTCAAGTCACACCATTCAGACAACCATAAGAGTGGTCTCTTTGGTAATATTTACATATAGCACTTGATTGCTGGAAACAGAAAGTGGGCACTCTTTGAATGGTAAATTAATTTGCTGCTAATCCATCTATTTTTTGCAGCAGATCTTTTTTCTAGAGAAAAAGTCTGCCTCCCATTGTATATGTGTAGAAATCCTTACTGTTATTAGGTAAGCACTTTTGTTATTTCACTTGGTGTTTCCTCAGGCTATATAACAGTTGAGTAACTAATGATGCAGCACTTCAACTGGTATGCCAGGAAATACAGGTTACTCACCTGTAACAGGAGTTCTAGGAATGGTATATGTTGTTCATCCACACTCATTGGCAGTATCCTTGCCGCTTTAAATCTTGCCGGAAGGTCTTCAAGCTTGCTCCTCCCACCCACCCGGGTGGTATAACTCTCGGCTCCGCCCCATGACGCCAGATCTGGCCCGCTGGAAGCTCAGGTTGTGCGTCAGCCGGGAGGTCGGAAGTGTGGGGATGAACAACATATACCATTCCTAGAACTCCTGTTACAGGTGAGTAACCTGTATTTCTAGGGACATGGATATGTTGTTCATCCACACTCATTGGCAGACTCCTAGCAGTTCTCCGGGAGGAGGGAGGCAAGACGCACACCCCATATACTTACTTGGGAAAGAGAGACTGGAGAACCGAGGCCCCAAAACCAGCATCCCGGCGTGACTCAAGGTCGATGTGGTAGTGGGTAATGAAGGTGTTTGCTGACTTCCAGGTAGCAGCCCTGCAGATTTCCTGGATAGGGACGTCCCTGGAAGCAGCCACCGATGCAGCAGTATGGCGGGTAGAATGAGCTCTTATCCCTCTGGGAGGCTCCATGCCCGCCAACTTATAGCAGAGATCTATGCAGGAGGTTACCCACCTGCTTATCGTCCGCTTGGCTGCAGGTCTGCCAGATGCGGCTTCAGCGTAGGTGACAAACAGCTGGCGAACCTCTCCCCGAATTTCAGCCGTGCGCTCCTTATAATAAGCGAGCGCCCTTCTAGGGTCCAGAGTATGGAGCCTATATTCGGCCTCCGAGGTGTGATTGGGGTAGAACACCGGCAGAGTCAACACCTGGTTAAGGTGAAACTCCGACACCACCTTCGGAAGGAATTTCGGGTGGGGGCGCAGGACAACCTTGTCCCTGTGGAAGACCAGGTAAGGAGACTCGATGGAGCGCCTGGAGCTCTCCCATCCTTCTGGCTGACGGATAGCCACCAAGAAGGCGGTCTTCCACTTACAGGTGAGAGAGAGCACACCTGTGCATAGGTTCGAATGGCTTGCCCATGAGCTTTGCCAGTACCAGCAGTAGATCCCACGGAGGTGGGGGTTCCCGCACTGGAGGAAAT
Organism: Neoceratodus forsteri; assembly: GCA_016271365.2. NCBI lineage: Eukaryota > Metazoa > Chordata > Ceratodontiformes > Ceratodontidae > Neoceratodus > Neoceratodus forsteri. The sequence continues at coordinate 763,841,577 of CM057453.1, forward strand.
GTGATCAAGGCCTTTGAAAAGCGCCAGACCACCTTCTCCTGCGCCACTCGACTGCTTCCCGCCCGCGCCGTAAGCAGAGATGGCTGCCAGGTGCACCCTTAGGGTCGCCGACCTAAGCCCTTGACTAGAAAGGGACCATAAATAGTCCAAGATGCTTGCCAAGGAACAGGAGGAAGGGTCCAAGCCCTTGCTTCTGACACCAAATGGAAAACCTTTTCCATTTGAAGGCATAGCATTTTCTGGTCGACTCCTACGGGACGCCTCAACTACATTGAGGACCTCGTCGGAAAGACCCAAGGCCTGGAACTCTAGCCACTCAGGAACCAGGGCGTCAGGTGCAGGGATTGAAGGTCCGGATGGAACACCTTCCCTGATTGACTGAGAGCAGGTCCGGTGAGCTGGAAGCTGCCATGAGTCCTGGAGCTGAGACTGAGGAGATCTGGGTACCAGAACTGGCGAGGCCAGTCTGGGGCTATCAGAATCACCTGCGCCTTGTCCCTCCTCGCCTTGAGAAGCACCTTGTGGATCAAGGGAAATGGGGGAAAGGCGTAAAAGAGGCCCGGGGTCCATTGCCTCGAGAAGGCATCCCCCTGCAGCGAGCCCTGCTGAGGGGGGCGGGCATGGAACAGACTCAGCTTCGCGTTCTCCATGGAGGCAAACAGGTCCACCTGAGGTGTGCCCCAAAGGGAGAACAGATGCTGTACTACCTGGCAGGAGAGACCACTGTGGGATGCAGCCCCTATCCGCTCAGGGCATCGGCCAGGGTGTTGGAGGCTCCTGCCACGTGAATGGCTAGGAGATCCGCCTCCAGGCTGCGACGAGTGACCAAATGCGGAGAGCCTTGCATAGAAGCATGGGCGCGGCCCCGCCTGGCGGTTCAGATAGTACATGGTCGTGGTATTGTCCGTCTGGACTCGGACCACTTGACCCCGGAGGAACGGAGCAAAGGCGGTGAGAGCTAGGCGGACCGCTCGGAGCTCCAGCAGGTTGATGTGGCATCGGGACTCCCGCGAGGACCAGAGGCCATGAGCCGGTGTTCCCCCAGATGGGCACCCCAACCCATCAGAGAGGCATCGGTCGATAGAGAGACCGTCGGCTCGGGGCGGACGAACGGGATGCCCTCCTGCAAATGATCTGGAGCGGTCCACCACTGGAGAGCTGCCCACATTCCCCTGTGTCACCGACACAAGCTGGTCCAAGGGATCGCAGGTGTGACCACTGGCTGGCCAGTCCCCACTGAAGGGGACGCATGTTCCAGCGGGCCCAACGGACCACGCTGGTGCAGGCCGCCATGAGACCCAGGAGGCGCAGGAAGTCCGGGGCAGGGCGCAATTGCCCAACCAGAAATGATCGGGCAAAGGAGGAAAGAACCTCGGCCCTGTCCGCCGGGAGCCGGGCTCTGGCTCGAAGAGAGTCGAGCTGCGCCCCGATGAATAGAATCACCTGCTTCGCTCGAGTTCCGACTTGGCCTGCGTTGATAAGGAGGCCCAGTTGAGAGCAGACCTGGAGGCCAGATCTCTGGACCACTCCGCCTCCTCCTGGAGGGCTGCTATCAGCCAGTCGTCCAGGTAAGGGTACACCGGACCCTCGGGCGCCAGAGAATGCTGTCACCACTGCCATGCATTTGGTGAAGACCCTGGGAGCTGGAGACAAGCCAAGGGCATGGCTTGGAACCTGAAGAGGGATCCTCCGCTGGAAGCGAAGGAATCTCTGGTGAGACGGACGGATAGGGACGTGAAAAACGCGTCCCTGCAAGTCCAGAGAGCAGAACCACACGCGGCTCCAAGGATGGTATTATCTGAGCCAGAGTGACCATCCTGAAGGTTCGAGACCTTAGGAACTTGTTTAGGTCGTGTAGGTCGAGAATGGGGCGCCAGCCCCGTCTGCTTCGGAACCAGGAAGTACCTGGACACAAACCCTGGGTCTGAAGGAGGGTCCACCACCCTCTTACCACCTCCTTCTGGAGGAGGAGGCGATGTCGGCTCGGCGAGCCGCCAGTGAGAGCTGGGGTCCGAAGCCCCGAGGCGGCTGCTCTGGTGGTGCCTGCTCGAGATTCCAGAGGGAGGCCTCTTCCACCACCTCCAAGACCCACCTGTCCGTGGTAACAGCGGACCAGGCGGAACGGAGTGCCGGAGCCGTCCCCCACGGGGGACCCAGGGTAAGGTGACGGGATGGGGGCGACACCCTCAGCCCGTCACTGGGCAGGCTTGGAGGAGGGACCGCCGAGGGACCTCCTGGGCCTTTTCCTCCCTGCCTCCTGTTAGAGGAAGCCGGCTTGGGTTTGGGATGCCAAGGCCGAGCCTGCTGGCCCTGACGCTGCTGGGCGAGCTGCTGAGGCCAGAAGGACGAAAGGGCTTAGGCTGTGGTTTGCGCCTTGTCCTTCTGAGCGGAAGAGACCGAGTCCAAGGTGGCATTGGACTCTCTCGATCCTCTGCAGGTGACCTTCCACCCCAGGGCCAGAGGTCGGTCCCCAAAAGGAACATCCGCCAACTTGTGCTGGGTATCCGAAGTAAAGGTGGATATCCTCAGCCAAGCCCGCCGCACGATAGCCACTGCGGCCGCCACCCATCTGGCACATGAGTCCCCTATATCCAAAGCAGTCTGGAGCTGCTGTTTGGCCACTGCTCCTGCCCTGGTCCGCACCTGCTTAACCGTAGTCTGCAGATCGGGCGGGAAGATGAGGGATGACCTCATCCAGGGAGCCCAACAGGGCATGAGAAAATGTGCCATGAGGACGGCCGAACTGGCCTGGCGAAGGCGAGAGAGGATGCAGCGTAGACTTTTAGCCGACATAGTCCAATTTCTTGGACTCCTTATCAGGAGGTTTGTCACATCCTGGGCGTTGCGGGCCGCGAGAGCGCTGTCGGTAACCAACCCCTCAGCAGAGGGTGTTCTAAAACCGGACAAGGAACCGGACCGGATACTTCCTGGCCATCCTGGCCGAAGGCGAGGGCAGGAAGCAGGCGCTGCCAAAGTTCCAGTGCCGGACCCACTATGGCCTCGGCCACCGAAAGGCCTCCGCCGGAGAATCCTCGGTCCAGAATCTCTGAGGGGACACTGGCCCGTTTGGAACGGGTTCGAGCTCCATCCCGTAGACTCCGAGATGAGCCAAGCAGTCCTAGGAAGGACGACGGGCTATCGTCCATTGACTGACCTCCTGAAGACTCCAAGTCCAGTCGCTTGAGAAGAAGGAGGAATCATCTTCGGACTCGGAAGAGTCCTCGAAGAGCTGCCTCTGGCCTGAGCCACCTTCACCTGCCGAGGTCGGTCGGGAGTGAGGGTAACTGACAGCCGATGGGTGAAACCTTAGCCGACCGAGAATCCTTGGTCGGAGCCCCAATTGGTGGCTGTGGAGGCGGAGGTTCCACCGAATCGGTGGAGCAGCTGGTTTGGCGAACAACCGCCTGGGTATAGGCCTCGGACAGTCGAGGGTTGTGTCGGCGTTCGGTGACAGCTACTTAATGGCGGGGAAGGCGCCGGAGTCGGCTTATTCCCGCCAGGAGGAGTTGTTAGCAACATAAGGTCCTCGCATCGGCGTAGATTTACGCCAAGCCTCCCTCATCCGAGGGAGGAGGACGAGGACGAGCGGCGACGCCCGCTTACCGCGATCACCGAGATGAAACCCGCCTATGGCGGTGGGGAACGTGGACGCGAAGAGGTCCGGACCGAGACCGAGGTCCGAATTTCCGGGGTCGGTGCGGGGAGGTGTCGGCGGAACCGGCACTCTTCCGCCGGAAGGTCCATCCGAGGCTCCGAACCGAGGCACAGGCGAGCCACGGATCCTCAACTCCTCCCGGGAACCGGGAGAGGGAATCTGCTGCTAAAGGCGACAGCCCGTCAATGGGTCGAGAAAAATCTCGACTTCATCGGTGGGAGTCTCGGTCAACTGACCTGGACGGGGACACCGTGGGGCTAGTGGCGAAGCCGAGTCGGAACAGCGGACGGTCGGCGGCCCGGGGAAGGGACCTTTCCGCTCCAAGAGCGTCGTGAGGAGGACTTACCCTGTCCTTCTTTTGGACCGAGAATAAGGTCCCGCAGACGCAGGGCCCTTCTCCTTTAGTGGAGAGGGACAGACAAAGCTCCTTAAAAGAAGCCGTGTAGGAAGAACCCAGAGAGAGCGGGATAAATGCGGCGGCGGGAAGATCTGACCGCGCGCCTCCTCTTGAGGCGACCATCCTTCGAGCTGATCCTTGGCTCCCGCCGCGCTTACACCCAACCGGGCCTCCTTGGACTTCACCGGAGGGAAACGCTTCTCGGGACGGCCCAGTTGCAATCGGGCAGCACGGTCTTCGAGGACGTAGGCCGAGAAAGATGAGCACAGGTCGCAAGCCTGCGGGTCGTGCTCAAGGCCTAAGCAGTATACACACGTGGAGTGAGGATCCGTCCGAGACATCTTCTGCCCGCATGGGCATCTCCGAAATCCGGGAGTCGATTTGTCCATCGCAGCCGCGAGGGATAGAAGACTGAAGTCTTTTTGCAAAATTTTATTTTTAAATCCGCAAACGGAGAAATAGGAACCAGTCGCAAACGCAGAGCGTTAAGGAGGGAACCTGAGCTTCCAAGCGGTAAGGAAGATCTGCGTCATGGGGCGGAGCCGAGAGTTATACCACCCGGGTGGGTGGGAGGAGCAAGCTTGAAGACCTTCCGGCAAGATTTAAAGCGGCAAGGATACTGCCAATGAGTGTGGATGAACAACATATCCATGTCCCTAGAACACTCTTTCTTTCTACAGTAGTTTGCAAACTGATAACACAGAAAGATAGAAACATAAAATATGTCAGCAGAAAAGGACAACCTTGGCCCACCTGCTCTGCCTAGATAGTCCCTGCCTAGTCTGTCTCAGACTCTAACTGCTCTCCGATGACCCTCCCTCCTCCCTGCCTATTTACTAATATTCCCCTGTGTCTATCTCAGGCATGCTTGATGCCCCCGACTGTTTTCCCCTCCACCACACCTCTGCTGGCACTCAGTTCCAGGTGTTTACAACTCTTTCAGTGAAGTAGTGCTTCCTCACATCCCTCTTAAACTCCCCCCCAGCTTCATTACATTTCCTCTGGTCCTGGTATTTTTTCTCATTTGAAAGAGACTCCCCTCCTGCACCCTGTTTACCTCTTTGAGATACTTGTAGGTCTCTATCATGTCCCCTCTCACTCTCCTCTCTTAATCCAGGGTGTACATGTTGTACAGTCTCTCCTCGCAGAACTTTTGGTGCAACTCCTGCACCATTTCAGTTGCCCTTCTCTGGAATGCCTCCATCCTGTCATGTCCTTTCTGACTGCGGCCTCCAGAACTGGACACAATACTTCAGGATGGATCTCACAGTGAATGATACAGTGGCAATACTACCTTCCATGACCTGCTGGAGATACCTGTCCCTGTGCATCCCACTTACCCTACCTACTGCTTTGTCACAGTGCCCTGTCACTTTGAGGTCATCAGATACAACCTCAAGCATCCATTCCTGCTTAGTGACTGCCAGTACTCGCCCCATCTTACACTCAGCTCCTGGGTTCCTATGCCCTAGGTGCATGATTTTGCACTTTTTGCCACTGAACCCCAACTGCCATGCTCTTGACCACTCCTCCAGTTTCTCAAGATCCCTACATAGTTTCTCCACCCCCTCCTGTGTGTCCACTCTATTATAGATTTTGGTGTCATCTGCAAAAAGGCATACCCTCACTTCCAGTTCTTATGCAATGTTGTTTATGAAGACAGTGAAGTGGACTGGTTCCAGTACTGAGCCCTGCAGCACTCTGCTGGTCACTCACCCATCATTAGAATGAGTGCCGTTAACCACCACCCTCCGTCGCCTATCTGTTAACCAGTTTCTAACCCAATCCACTACTTTGGATCCCACCCTTAGGCTGCTCAGTTTCATTATCAGTCTCTTGTGTGGCACACTATCGAAGGCCTTGTTAAAGTCCGGATAGGCCACATCCACTGCCCTCCCCTGATCTATTTCTCTATCACCCAATCAAAGAAATCAATCAGATTTGTCTGGCATGATCCCCACCATGAATCCATGCTGCCTGTGATCTTGTAGACCACTGGATTCAAGATACTCTACTAACCTTTCCTTTAACATGGTTTTCATTAGATTTCTCACCAGTGAGGTGAGAGTGACTGGCCTATAGTTGCTAGCCTTCTCCCTGTCTTCCTCCCTCTGCATTTCCTTATGCCTTCTGAATGTCACCCTTTTTTCCTTCGCCACCATGGCTACTTCCCAAAAGTACCATAACTGTCTCTTTTTCCTTCTGCTTTTACTCACTTCTTTCATACAGAGGCTGGTTGCCTTAATTATGCCCTTCCTTATTTTCCCCACTGTACCTCTATCCTTCCCTGGCAACTCCACCCCCTACGAGGCAGTTTCCCATTTCTTTGGTGTCATTTAATGAAAAATTGTCATTTGTCAATAATGTAGAATATCTGTCGCCACCTAAGTCTTGGTTTTAGAAGGAGTTTCAGAAAGGTGTACTGCTTTCTTTAAATGAGTATGCCTACATTTTCTCTGGCCCTCCACCTGATAATTAGGACTGCCACCACGGCTGCACCCTTCCTCAAACTGGCTAGGGTGGGGTAGCAGCTACCTTCACAGTTGACACAAATGCCTCTCTTTCAGTGGTCTGACAGGCGTACATGAATGCCAGGTGGCTCACATACTCCTTCCCCTCACCTCTGTGATGCACCCTGCCCCACATAAGGCCCACGTATAGAAGTTATGATCTTGCACATGAAATCTGGTCTCCCACAGCCACTATACCAGTGGGCCAGCCCAAGCACTCCACTCTTTATTCTGCTTCAATACAGTACATGGCTAAAGAAATCCATCAGGACATGTTGTGAAACCTCACAGTTCTTGACTTTGGCAGCACAGATCTCGTAATTCACAACTACGATGTCAAAATCGAAAACTACGCTAGATGATTCTTCAGTTTGCATCTGCTAGGATACTGACAAGGTGTATAGCTACTGTACCATTCTAATCATCCATGATTGCACTTATTTGGTCATGGACACTTTAGTACTTAAGCTGCTGAGGGATCTGTATCCCGATGTACTCCGTACCCATGTCATGTTTTACAGTATGTTATGCTCTACCTATGTTATTCCTCTGTTGACTACTGTTTGTTCTAACTGATGATTTTTGACAATGCCTATTGGCTGCTACTGTCTACCCTACTCCATGTATTGGTTTCCCCTCCATTATATGACGAAGATCCTTTGTAAAACAGCTTTTTGCTCGAAGGTTGTAATTCTGATTATTCAATAAATAAATCAAATAAATAATGGCTGTCAATCATTTCTTTGAAAATAGCTCATGGCCACGGAAAGTAAAACTAAGCAAAACACCCAGCTGACATTTTCCCTATCTTACTATGACACAAAACAAAAACCCTTCCAACCACCCTCAAATCCATCCACCCATCTGTAAAAGCTCACACAGTAACAGAAAAAACAGGTTACTCACCTGTAACAGTAGTTCTAGGAGTGGTATATGATGTTCATCCACACTTCTGGCAGTTGTCTTTCCCTTTAAGACTTGCTGGAAACATCTTTAAGTTGGCTCCTCCCACCCACCTGATTGGTAAAGTACAGTTACATAAGAACTTACCGTAACAGCAGATCTTCGAGAACAGCTCTTGCAGCAGGTTACACCATTAGGACTGAATCCAGCAGGCGCCAGGACCCCACATAAAAATTCTAGCTAGCAGTATCCAGCTGGGGACTGCCCCCGATGTCGGCCCCTCCCCGATGTCAGGCATCACATAAAAGGGGGCAGTCCCCCAGCATCCCCAGTTCTCCCGCCGGAGACTCCCGGCTCAAGTGTGACATCTGAAGGGGAGACCGAGGATCTGCTTCCAAAGGAAGGTTAGAAAAAAGGCGTCAAAGGACGCTGTAGCCTAAAAACTAGGTCAGAAGACTCAATCTCCAGAGGGGAAAGTGGGAGGGAAACTACCTGCTGCAAGAACTGTTCTCGAAGATCTACTGTTACGGTAAGTTCTTACGTAACTGTACTATCTTACTTCGAGAAACAGCTCTTGCAGCAGGTTACACCATTAGGACTGATTCCCAAGCAGTAAGGGAACAATTTGCTACCGGGAGGAGGGTAGGAGAGATGACTCAGACTTCAGGACAAGAGTCCTTGAAGGACCGCCAAGCCGAATCCAGCTCTACCCCTAGAGGCAATGTCCAAACTGTAGTGTCTGACAAAGTGTGCACAGTGCTCCAAGTCGCTGCCGCACAGATGGCTGAAGTGGAGACATTTTTGAGCGCAGCGAAAGAGGTAGCCACTCCACTCGTAGAATGACCCTTCACCGGTCCCGGTAAGGGTTTATTGTGCTTCTGATAACAGAACATAATGCACTTGACCAACCATCTGGAAAGCGACTGTTTCGAAACAGGAGCATCGAGCATCCGCTGTGCGTAGGAAACAAAGAGCTGGTCTGACTTACGATGAGCTTTGGTTTTGGTCAGATAATATCTGAGACATCTATGCACATCTAGAGTGTGCAACAGGGCCTTCCCCCTGTTACCGTAATTCAGGTAATACACCGGCAGGTCTATATCCCGGTTGAGTGTGACCGCCGAGACCACTTTGGGAAGGAACATAGGCTTTGTTCTTAAGTACACCTTGTCCTTGTGAAAAACCAAATAAGGATCCTTGCACATGAGTGCATGAAGCTCAGAAACTCTTCTGGCAGAAGTAACAGCAACTAAAAGAAGCATCTTCCAAGCGAGGAGACGCAGCTCGCAGTCCGCGGCTGGTTCAAAAGGAGGTAGAGTAAGCTGCTCTAAAACAAAGGGGAGATCCCAAGGTGGAACCAGGTCTTTGATAGGAGATCTCAGGTGCAGGATGCCATGCAAAAAAGCACGCGAAGCCTCTAGCTGAGCTAGACAGCTATTACCTATCAGTGAATGATACGCTGAAATGTCGCACAGGTGAACCTTAATGGAAGAGTAGGCAAGGCCTGCCTTGTACAGGGTTAGAAGGTAGTCTAACACTGACCTCTCTGAACAATCCAATGGGGTCAATCCGCGAGCTTGAGCCCAGATGCAAAATCTGCACCACTTCATGGCGTAAGTGGCGTGAGTGGAGCGTTTTTTGGCTGCCGCCAGAACATCCGCAATTTCCCAAGAGACCCTGTATCTCAGGACTGCTATGTCTTTAGGAGCCAGGCATGCAGGATCAGTGACCGAAGATTCGGATGGACTAAGGAGCCTGCCTCCTGGGACAGAAGTTGAGAGCTGAATGGCAGAGGCACTGGAGGTTCCTGGGTCAGCTGATGTAATAGAGGGAACCAAATTTGCCTGGGCCAAAAGGGCACTACCAGAATCAGTGTCGCCCGCTCTTGTCGGAGCTTCAGTAAAACCCTCTGGATCAAAGGAAAGGGCGGGAAAGCATAGAGGAATCTGCCCGTCCAAGAGAGGGACAACGCATCTCGCCAGAAAACACCAGGCCCTGGATCTAGCGAGCAAAAATTGGTCAGTTTTGCGTTGGATGGGGATGCAAAAAGGTCTAATTCTGGTGTCCCCCATCTGCGAAACAGATCCTCTGCGACTTCCTGAAGCAGTTCCCATTTGTGGACTCTGGCCTGTGATCGGCCAAGACTGTCCGCAATTGTGTTGTCCACTCCGGGAACGTGCACTGCAATAATATCTGCGCCGTGTTGCAGTACCCAATTCCAAACCCTTTGAGCCTCCCTGCAAAGGGGGTAGGAATGAGTGCCTCCTTGTTTGTTGATATAGTACATCACCAAAGTATTGTCTGTTTGAATCAGAAGAGTACCCGGTGGAATGTCCGTCTGGAATGCTTGTAGGGCATAGAGGACGGCTCTCATCTCCAGAATATTTAAGTGCAGATGAGACTCTAGAGATGACTATGAGCCTTGAGTCTTGACCCCGCTGAGGTGCGCTCCCCATCCGGATCCCGAAGCGTCCGTGGAGAGTGTCACTAAAGGACGTGGTGCCATGAAGGGGACTCCTTTCGAAAGATGGCCCGGGACGAGCCACCATTGCCAGTCTCTGATGACGGCATTTGTGCTCCGGATTGGATGCTGCATATGAACTTGCTTCTGGTCCCACTGAGCCCGCAACATCCATTGGGTAATCCGCATATGGAGTCGGGCTAGGGGAACCGTCACAATGGCAGCCGCCATATGACCGAGCAGGCAAAGAATGGTCCTGGCGGGCACAGTTGTCTTCGTCATTGTGTCCCGTATGAGGGATCTAATATGTTCCGCCCTGTCCGAAGGAAGAAATGCTCTCCCTTGAGTGGTGTCCAGAACTGTTCCAATAAATTGCAGAGTCTGAGACAGGACAAGGTGCGACTTCTCCTGGTTGATGATGATGCCAAACGATTGGAAAAGAGAATGGGTATCCTGAATCGCGGACATCAGGGCCTCCCAAGAGGGTGGCACGAGGAGCCAGTCATCTAGGTACGGAAAAACATAGTGGCCCTGCCTCCTGAGAGTTGCTGCCATGACTACTATGCACTTCGAAAACACCCAACGTGCGGAAGACAGTCCGAATGGGAGGGCTCGGAACTGGTAGTGGTGTCCCAGAAACTTGAAGCGCAGAAACCTTTGATGCGTTCGAGCGATCGGGAGATGTAGGTAAGCATCCTGCATGTCCAGCGATGCTAGCCATGTGCCTTCTTTGACCATGGGGATGAGACCCGGTAGGGTCACCATGCGGAAGCATTTGTATAACACAAACATGTTGAGATCGCTGAGATCTAAGATCGGGCGCAAGTCCCCTGTTTTCTTTGTGACCAGGAAGAAGTGGGAATTATAACTTTTTCCTTTCTGGTCCGGTGGAACATACTCTATGACCTCCTTGTCCAGGAGGACCAAGATCTCCTGCTGGATGAGTAGAACATGCTGACCCGAGTAACGGGAGAGCAGGGGAGGTCTGGACAGTGGGTGGCTGAGGAACTCTATAGAGTGGCCTCGCTGTACCAACTGTAACACCCACTGTTCGGAGGTGATCCTCTGCCATGCTGAAAGGTAATGAGAGATGCGACCCCGACCTTTATCCTTTGATCCAGAGGAGGGGTGAGGGCCGGGAAAGAGTCTGCTGTGGTGGCATTGGGTCCCATGGCCTAGGCTGCCTTGGGATGCTTTGAGCCCTGGCCCGTGGGGAATCTGGCTTGACCCTTGTGACTAAAATTGCCCCGGCATTGCTGGCCGGAATGTGGCTGTTGCCGTTGTTGCCTGCTGTGAAAATGATTCTGGTTCCTGCGAAAGGAACCAGATTTGGGCCTGTGCATAACCTGTACAGTCCGAACTGCCTTCCCGGTGTCCTGTAGCTTGGTGATGACCTTCTCAGATTCCTCACCGAACAGAACAACTCCGTTATAAGGGACGTCCAGGATATTCTTCTGAACGTCCGGGGTGAAACCAGAGACTCTCAACCAAGAGTGTCTCCGAAGACAAACACCAGTAGCTGCTCCCCTGGTGGCCGAGTCCGCTGAATCGTAATCGGCTCGGAGAACCTGGGTCCCCACGTCCCACCCAGTATGAAGAAGGTTGAGCAGCTCCTCCTTCTTTCCTCCATCTGGAAAGTCCTTCAAAAGGTCTTGGCCCTGCTCCCAGAGGGCGTTTTGAAATTGCACCATGTGCGTGAGGTAATTCAAAGACCTTATCGAGCATGTAGCAGCCGCATACATGCGTCTTCCTATAGAATCTAATTGCTTAGATTCTTGGTCCAGAGGCTGGGTACTCAAGTGTTGCGGTCGTTGAGACCGATCATGAGACACTGTAATGACCAGTGAGTCTGCCAGGGGTTGCTGCGCCAGATACAGGTCCTCCATAGGAGCTCTGTAGAGGTGGTCAGCCTTCTTAGGAACAGCCGGTGTCAGGTACTGACGCTTCCAAGCCGCCTTGGTGATGTCCATGAAGGTGTCCACTAGAGGTGGGACCACCACAGACTTTGGGTCCTTTTGCCGAAGGTAACGGGCAAGGCGTTGTCTCTCAGGGTCCAAGTCTTCAGTCTCCCATCCCATATTCTCCTGGATGTGCCTCATGATTTCGGAGAAAGAGGGATCATCCAGTGGTGACCTTGGCTGGTCTCGTGGGTCTGGTGATGGGGAACTATAGGGGGATGGAGACCTGGAGGTACCGTACTTATCTGGTCTGTAGTCATCCCCCAGTGGGTGTCATCTGTCCCTGGGTTGTTTAGGGATTGGAGACCCAGAGGGAGACCGTGATGGGCGTCTTTTTCTCTCTCTCTAGATCTGCCCCTAGGAGATGCAGTTGGCTCCTTAGGGGTCGGGGGTCTTGAGCCTTCACCCTCCCGAGGAGGGGGTGTAGGTGGTGGAGGTGGAAGAGGTTTACTGGGGACCACGTCCTTTCTGATGGTCTCCCACCAGAAGGTGAACAATTCCTTCACCTCCTGAATGGTCATGCCCGATAACGGGCCTGGCATCGATGTGGGTCTGTCGCCGAGGTCGGGTCTTGCGGAAACCACCGGATCTGTCAATGGCTCCCCGGGCGAGCCGGCATCCTCCGTGCCACCCGTCTGATCATCCAGCAGCGCGGCAGCCTCCTCTCCTGAGGACCCCTGATGTCCGGTGTCACCCGGCGTCGGTACAACTGCTGTCGGGTCGGGAGTCCGTTTTTCGGGCGTCGGGTCAGGCACCTTTTTATTCTGTGATGTCCGCTTAAGAGGCGTCAGATCCTTGGTCTACCTTTCCAGGGCCTTGGGAGGCTGGAAGACGGACCTGAGGTCGGTGTCCCGGCATCGACCTAACGCCCCGCTAGATTTTGAGGAAGACTTCCTATGTTTTTCTGAAGAGTCAGGCCTGGAAGAAGAGTTGGGTGCCCAGTGGGTCTTAAGCTGGTGCAAGGAGGCTGAAGAACCCCCTGAAGACCCTACCTTAACTGGGGGAGGGGTTGGAAGTGGTCCCGGGAAGGAGAACGGTCGGACCGTGTAGAGCAGGAGCTGGCCCTGGATTCAGAGGCCCTGCTGGGGGATCCTGACCTACCCGAGCCCCAGTGCTTTCCGGTCTTATGGGAAGAATCCCTTTTGGAGGAAGGTCTTTTTTCCATTTTGCGAAGTTTCTCTTCAAGAAGGAACCCCTGAAGGGTCTTTTGGCGCACTCTGAGGGGGTGTCCTTCGAGAGAAGGAGTTGGAGAAGTAGACATGGGTTTTGTAAAGATTTAGCATGTCGTATCGTTGATGCAGGCGTCTGTGAGGTTGATGCTGGTGAGTCGACGGCGGGAAAAGAACTGGGGATGCTGGGGGAGCGCCCCCTTTTATGTGATGCCTGACGTCGGGGAAGGGTCGACATCGGGGGTGGTCCCCCGCCGGATACTGCTAGCTAGAACTTTTCCATGGGGTCCTGGCGCCTGCCGGCTTCAGTCTTAATGATGTAACCTGCTACAAGAGTTGTTTCTCAAAGTAAGATGTCCCTTGGCTCCGCCCCACAATGACAGAGCTTGCCTGCTGGAAGCAGTGTTGTGTGCCAAGGCCAGGGGAGGTCGTGTGGGTCCATGTGGATGAACATCATATACCATTCCTAGAAACATAGAAATTGTCGGCAAATAAGGACCACTAGGCCCATCCAGTCTGCCCGTAGAACTACTGTTATAGGTGAGTAACCTGTTTTCTAGGGACGTAGATATGATGTTCTATCCACACTTCTGGCAGACTTCTAGCAGTTCTCCGGGAGGGGGGAGGCAAGGCGCACACCCCCTACTTAGACAGACTGGAGAACTGAGGCCCCAAAATCAACATCCCGGCATGACTTGAGGTCAATGTGGTAATGGGAAATGAAGGTATGTGCTGACCTCCTGGTAGCAGCCCTGAAGATTTCTTGGATAGGGACGTCCCTGGAAGCCGCCACCAAGACAGCAGTATGATGAGTGGAATGAGCCCTTTGCCCTCCAGGAGGCTCCCAACCCGCCAACCTATAGCAGAAATCGATGCAGGATACAATCCACCTACCAATCGTCCACTTAGCTGCCAGTCTGCCAGGTGCAGCTTCAGTGCAGGTGACAAACAGCTGGCGAACCTCTCCCTGAACTCCAGTCATGCGCTCCTTATAGTAGGCAAGCAATTGCCACAGGTGTAAACTATGGAGCCTGTGTTTGGCCTCCGAGGTGCGACTGGTGAATTACATAGGGAGATTAATCACCTGGCTAAGGTGAAACTCTGACACAACCTTCTGGAGGAACTTCGGGTTGGGGCACAGGACAACCTTGTGCCTGTGGAAGACCAGGTAAGGAGACTCCATCGAAAACACCTGGAGCTCACTGATCCTTCTGGCTGACACGATAGCCACCAGGAAGGTGGTTTTCCATGACAGGTGAAACATGTCAAACCTGTGCATCAGTTCGAATTGCTTGCCCATGAGCTTTGCCAAAACCAGCAGCAGGTCCACGGTGATGGTGGTTCATGCACCAGAGAGGAACATGGTCAAGGCCTTTGAAAAAATGCCAGACCACCTTCTCCTGTGCCACTGACTGCTGACTGGTTTGTGCCAGGTAATCAGAGATGGCCACCAAAATGCACCTTAAGGGTCATCGACCGAAGGCCCAACTTAGAGAGGGACCAAAGGTAATCAAGGATGCTAGCCACTGGATAGGACAAGGGGTCCAGCCCCTTGCCCTGGCACCACATGGAGAACTTCTTCCACTTGAAGGCATAGCATTTCCTGGTCGACTCCTTCCGAGATGCCTCCACAAAAGTGAGAACAGCTTCGGAGAGACCCAAAGACTGGAACACTAGCTGCTCAGAACAAAGGATATCAGGTGCAGGGATTGAAGGTCCGGATGGAGTACCTTCCCCTGACTGATGGAGAGCAGGTCAAGGTGGAGAGGGAGATGCCTCGGAAGCTTGCTGCTGAGGCTGAGGAGATCAGGGTACCAGAACTAGCACGGCCGTTCCTGAGCCACCAAGATCACCTGTGCCTTGTTCCTCCTGGCCTTGAGCAACACTTTGTGAATCAAGGGAAGTGGAGGGAAGGCATAGAAGAGGCTTGGGGTCCAGGGCCTTGAGAAGGCATCCCCCTGCAGCATTCTCTGCTGAGGGGGGTGGGCACAAAACAGCCTCAGCTTTCCATTCTCCCTGGAGGAGAGCAGGTCCACCTGAGGGGTGCTCCACTGGAAGAAAAGACAGTGTACTACCTCTGGGTGGAGAGACCACTAGTGAGATGCCTCGTCCACATGGCTGAGAGCATCTGCCAGCTGGTTGGAGGTCCCTGCTACAGGATGGCTAGAAGATCAGCCTCCAGGCTACGCACGAGGGTCCACACATGGAGAGCTTCCTTGCACAGTGGCAGGGAGTGCGTTCTGCCCTGTTTGTTGAGGTAGTACATGGTCGTGGTGTTGTCCACCTGGACCTGAACCACCTGACCCTAAATGTGCGGAGCAAATGCAGTCAAAGCAAGCCGAACTGCTTGGAGAGCCAGCAGGCTGATGTGGCACCGGGACTTCTCGGGGCACCAGAGCCTGTGGACTCTGTATTCCCCCAGGTGGGCACGCCAGCCCATGAGAGAGGCATCAGTTGTCAGGATGATCATTGGCTCTGGGCAGATGAATCGGATCCCTTCCTGCAGATGCTCAGGGAATAACCACCACTGGAGGACATCCTACATCCACTGGGTCACAGTGACCAGCTGGTCAAAGTGACCCCTGCGCTGAGACCACTGTTTGGCTAGTTCCCACTGCAGGGAGCACATATTCTCCAGTGGGCTTATCAGACCATGCTGGTGCAGGCCACCATCTAACCCAGCAGGCACAGGAAGTCTTGGGCAGGGCACAATTGCCCAACCCAAAACGACTGGGCAAAGGAGGAGAGAGCCTCCACCCTATCTGCTGGGAGCTGGGCTCTTGCTCTGCAAGAGTCAAGCTCCGCTTCAATGAATTGGATCACCTCTGAAAGTATGAGTTCTGACTTGGCCTCGTTGACCAGGAGGCCAAGGGAAACACAGGTCTGGAGGGCCAGGTCCCTGAACCACTCCACCTCCTGCCTGGAGGGACCTGAGATCAGCCAGTTGTCCATGTAGGGGTAAACCCGGACCCCTCGG
Organism: Neoceratodus forsteri; assembly: GCA_016271365.2. NCBI lineage: Eukaryota > Metazoa > Chordata > Ceratodontiformes > Ceratodontidae > Neoceratodus > Neoceratodus forsteri. Next base: position 763,857,607 of record CM057453.1, read on the forward strand.
CACTTCAGGTAAGCTGCCACCACTGCACTGCACTTGACGAAGACCCTGGGGGACGAGGATAGGTTGAATGGCATGGCCTGGAACTCGTAGAGGGTTCCCTTGGCTCAGAAGCAGAGGAACCTTTGGTGTGTCAGATGGATCAGGACGTGGAAGAATGTGTCCTGAAGATACAGGGAGCAAAACCACATGTCCTGCTCTAGAGATGGTATGATCTGAGACACAGTTACCATCCTGAAGGTGCGCAACTTGAGAAACTTGTTCAGGTCGTGTAGATCTAAAATGGGGTGCCAGCCCCTCATCTGCTTTGGCACCAGGAAGTACCTGGAGACAAACCCTGGGTGTTCTGGAGGATCCGCGACAGGAACCACAACTTCCTTGTGGAGGAGCTGGGCTATGCCGTCTCTGAGAGCCGACAGAATGTCTGCGGATGCCAAGTCCTCCCATGAGGCATGGGCTTGGCAAGGAGGGTACTGCTCGAATTCCAGAGGCAGACCCTGACCCACCACCTCGAGAACCCACCTGTCTGTGGTGACAGTGGACCAGGTGGAAAGGAAGTGGCAGAGACAGACCCCCATGGGAGGACCCAGAGGAGGTGTGACGGGCATGAGAGAGGCACCCCTCATCCCATCACTGTGCAGGCTTAGACAAGGAGGAGGGAACAGCTGAGGGGCCACCGGAGTCTTTCCCCCCAGGCTTATGGATGACCAAGGCCACTGACTTCGGCCTAGGTCACCAGGCATAGTTTGGCCACAGGAGTAGAGGTGGACTGAAAGGGCTTCCTTTTCTGTTGCTGCTGCTTGGAGCCTGTGGGGGTCCCTTTTTCTTTTCTTTTTTTTAAATAAAATAATTTTTATTAGGTGTCTCAGGCAAAGTAAGCAGTTCATGTTTATACATACATATTTGATTCACGGGGTACCTACAATTTTTTTTTCTCCCCTTTTAGGTACATAAATAAAACTGTGTATTTTTGATACTATTATTCTTGCTCTATAGTCCATAATTATGCAGGTCCTCGAAAATAGCTATTTCTGGCATTTCTCCCATGTGGTCTTCCTGGATTTTCCTCTTTCCTGCTTGCTCTACCCGATACTCAGTCTGCTCATATATAGTCTACATTTCATATGTTTTTCCCTTCAGAATAACAAACTTTTAGTGAAGCAAAACCCGCCCATTACCTTATATTAGCATTCCCTCCTCCTATCAATCCTCTCTCCCTTCTCATTTCAAGGGACAAAATCCGAATAGGTATCTAACTGGTGCCTCACCCATCTACTCCACCTGTCTTGGAACTTGTTCACCCTACCTTTCATTCTGGCTGATAGCCTTTCAGCCGTGGGGTCCTTTCTGGCAGATGTCACAGAGTCCAAGGTGGCACTGGACTTCTCGATGCGGGTGAGGTGGCCCATGACCCTATGCCTGAACAAGTCAGTGCCCAGGAAATGAACATCTGCCAGCTTGTGCTGAGTGTCTGCCATGAAGGTCGAGATCAAGAGCTAAGCACTGCGGCGCATAACCACTGCATCTGCCACAGGGCAGGCACAGGAGTCCCCAAAGTCCATGGCTGCCTGGAGCTATTGTTTTGCTACAGCCCAGCCCTGGTCCCAGACCTGTTTGACTGTGGTCTGAAGGTCCACCAGCAGATGAGGGAGGACCTCATCCAGGGTGCCCAGCAGGGCATGGGAGAAGAGAAGTGGGCCATAAGGAGGGCCAAGCTCTCCTGGCGAAGTTCAAGCCAGGAGGCAGTGTAGACCTTTTTAGCTGCATGGTCCAATTTTTTAGACTCTTTGTTGGGCGGCTAGTCAACATCCCCAGTGTTGCCAGCACACCTAGACACAAAATCAGCCACCAGCCACTTGGCTGAGGGGTGTTCTGTGAATCCTGAGAGGGAACCGGTCAGTATTGCACACTTGCGAGCCATCTGCGAAGAGGGTGTAGGGCAGGAATCGGGGCACTGCCAAAGCTCCAGGGCAGAGCCAATAATGGCCTCCACCATGGGCAGGCCTCCATAGGAGTATCTCCCCAGTCAAGGATCTCGGTCAACAGGTAATGAGCCTGTTTCTGGATGGCCTCAGTTTTCATACCCGTGAACTTGGAGAAGGCCCATAAAAGAGGAGGGGCCATCGTTCTTTGAGAGATCCCCCACTGACTTCACATTGACTGGACGGGAGTGCAGGGAAGAATCTGTCGACTCCGAGGAGTCGTTAAAGAGGGGTCGACCACCCAAGTCACCACTGACCCTCCACGGATGGACAGGGTGACGGTGACTGACAGCCGAAGAGAAAGCCCCTTGGCCGGCCAAGACTCCTTGGTCGGAGCACTGGTCAGTGGCTGTTTAGATAGCGGCTCCACCAGAATCCGTGGAGACGCCGTGGTTGGCCGAGCCAGGACTGTCTGGGTTGGCTCTTTAGGTGGAGAAGGCATCAGCCTATTGGGTGAAAACCAGGTGATGGCTGGTGTAGTAGCCAGAGCCGGCTTCATGCTGGTGAACACCAGCTGTTGCCATATGAGATCCTCACAGCATCGATGCAACTTACGTCAAAGCCTCTCCTACCTACGGAGGACAAACATGAAGAGTAGCAAAACTTTTATTGCTTTCCGTTTCAAAATATAAGTCAAGCAGTCCACCACTAAAATTTGATTTACCATATTTTTCCATTGTTCTAGTGTTAGGTGTATTGCATGAAACCCAGGTGTTTTGGATGCCCTGTCTCGCAACTGCAAGCAAGATCCTGACCCATCTAGGTTACACAGTCCATTTTTCATCATGGCCTTCTTCAATTCCAAGAAGCAGTGATAGTGGAGAGCATGCTACCTGGGTCCCCCAAATTCACAATATCTCCTGTGCCATGCTTTTCCAATATCTCTATATAGTACTGTATTCCCAAAAGTAGTGAAAGTGTGTACCTCTCCCGATGACATCTCCCACAAATTGGGGATATTCCTGGGTGGAATCTGTGTACAGTACTAGGTGTGCAGTATAACCTATGTAGAAGCTATTGGGATGCTTTGTATTTATTGTAAACTAAAAGCCCCATATGAGAGCCCAGAATGAGTTGCCAATTCTCATCCCCCACCTGTCTGCCCAAATCAGCCTCCCATTGTTGTTTTACCCTTGTGACAGGGTTGAATAGGACCTTGTCCCAGTTGTTATGGAGAGTTTAACAGCCTTCCTGAGGAGGTTGTGGGGTCTAAAACTGTGGGGTCTAAAACTGTGCATTCAAGAATGCATGGGACAGACATAAGGCAATTTTTGTGGGGGGGCAGGAAGAAATAGGCTGTTGGTTAAATAGGATCTGCAGCTTATCCTCTAGGTAGGGAAATAGGCAGACTAGGTGGGCCAGGCGGTCCTTATCTGCCATCAAAGTCTATGTTTCTATGTTCTGTTCTTTCCTTTCCTGTCTCATGTCTGTCTGGCTGCACAATCAAATTTTCCTGTGAGACATGGGACTTGATCACCCCGACAGTCTCACAATTCTCTGCCTCTTACTGTCCCTTGCTGTTCTTTTTCCTCCCTTGCATATCTGCTGGTATAAAAATATATGCAAATCATTATGTGGAAATGTAATTAATATTGGGATTCCTTTGTTTAGAAATTATATAGTGTTACTGTTGAAATGTATATAATTATAGTTTGAGATGATTACAAAAAGCTATTGGGAACTCAAGGAGTTAACCTGACAGCAGTTTTTAACCCTTTTTCAGAAGTTGTAGAGAAGGGGCCTCTTTTCTGGGAAATTGTGTTCTTGCTGCACCTGCATGAAATTAACAAGAACATTGGAAACTTACACAAACATTTTAGAAAAAAACAGGATGCTTGTTAAGGAGGGGGGGGTTGCATTGTTTTGGGAGACGAAGAGATTGAAGAAAAACTCAGATGGATCTTCTCTGTTTATTCTGCCTTTGTAAATAGTTGTACTGAACAAGTTTATTTTTTTACGTCACTGCTAGTACTAATAAACACCTTTTTGCAAATTCTACAACTGCTTCTGGTTTTTCCTATGCTTCCTGACCTGTGCCTCGATGACAACCCTTCCTGTCAAATCTGGTAATAGGGATCTGTCCATCTTAACTACTCTTCCAATCATACTTTAGCATTCTTCTTTGCTCTATATATTTCTAGTTCCACCTCTGCCAGCTTGGAGGTACCTGTCGTCTCCCTCTGAAGCATCCTAGCAAAGGAACAGACCTGCAAGAATTGAAAAAATTATCCCTTGGGATCTCTAGTGCTGTTTTTATATCAGAGAAACGTGCTAAAACCCTCCAGTCCATACAGATCCCCCAAACAGCGAATCCTTCTCTCCTGCCAGAGCTTGAACCCCAGATCATCCAAACCCGGCAAGAAGCCAGGATTCTGTGCTATAGAGATTAGAAGAGTCTGGTCAGTAAGTGCTCCCCGTCATGCTTTAATCGTATCCCGCTCCTCCAAGACACACATCACCAAAGGGTTAGGCTCTGGGGTCTGTTTATAGGCCCTTCAGCCACCATTTGCTAGGTACGCTGAGAGTCGCCCTGGACAGCCTTCTTCTTCTAGGCCCAATCAACTTGCCTCCTGACCCCTACTGACCCAGTTCTGGAGATACCGGATCTGTATGGCTAAGTGATGGGTCTATGTGATGACGGTGAACGCCTAAAGGCGATCACCATTATCGCTCAGTCAGAGTGCCGAACACATTTTCGGCACTCTGACAACCCTGGTGCACCAGCACAATGGCACCAGGACATATTTATACTACTTTCTGTGGAGGGGCTGCACCCCCCACACCTCCACACCCCCCACCCTACTTAAGGATTCTCAGCTCCAGAGGGGTGTATGTCGAGGGGGTGAAAGTAGTAAAAATAAAAAGGTTCGGGCCAGGTGCAATAAAAATCGCACCAGCGCCTGGACTGAACCCGGTACCTCAGCCACCCCAGCCATTAACCAATCCCCGACGCCACAACGCAGCTCGACCGGCAACCGCAGCACCACTCCCTACAGCCTCTCCACCCTCTCCCAGCCCACACTTGCCGTGCTCACTTCCCCCCCACGCTTGTACGTATAGCGACATCCTGTCGCCTAGTTCGCCCACCCCCTCATCCGGTCGCCCTACCTGTCAGTTGCTGTGAGTGGATTGCGTGGGGAAGATGTCGCCATATCAGACGGTGCCCTTCCTCATGCGCCCACTTCATGGGTTAGCCTGAGTGATAGCCCTGTATATCCGGGGATCCCAAGCCTCCCTCATCCCTGGCCCTTTTCATCCTGGCTTGACTCATTTGGGGGCATTTCCCATTCCAAATAAAGTTAATGAAGCCTCTCTCCAGTTTCTGAAGTTCATCCTTTGTTGGGTTCATAAGAAGCATTTGCATCACATATACTGTATTATACGGGGTAGGACATTCATTTTTATCAAATGTATGTGCCTGATCCAAGAGATAGGGAGTGCTCTCCATCTTTGTAGATCTTTCAATATGTTTTGAAAGACTGGTGTGTAATTTAGAGTGTAAAGAGTATCTAATCTCTGCCCTACTTGGATTCCTAAATAGGTGAGGTGCCCCGTTACCTGTTGCAGGTCCCATGTATTTTGTATCGTATTTCCATTCCCTTGTCCTTTGCTCATGAGGTGGGATTTACTAAGATTTAATTTATAGCCAGAAAAACCAGAAAAGGAGGTCAAGACCCCAAGAGGGACGATATCATCATATCCAGTTCCATCACAAAAATGAGCAGGTCATCAGCATATAATGTGAGTTTGTGCTGGCACCCTCCACTGTCTGATATTCCCTCAATATTCACTTTCTCTCTTATTCTAAGTGCCAAAGGCTCTATAGCCAGGGTAAACAAGAGGGGGGAGAGGGGACAGCCCTGTCTCATCCCATGGAGGAGCTGAATTGCCTCCAATGTGGCTCCATTTGTAAATACCCACACCACATGACTGCAATATAACACACCCACCAGGTCTATAAACCCATCTCCCAAGCCAAATCTCTTAAGTACTTCGAACAGATAGGGCCATTCTATTCTATCAAATGCCTTCTCAGCATCCATAGAAAGCACAAAGGTCTGACCATGGTGCCAAGAACCCCATCACACTACATTGAGGAAGCGCCTCATATTGCGATAAGACAACCTACCTTGCATGAATCCTGTCTGGTCCCCATGGAAAATGAGCAGTAAGATGCCCTCTAATCTTTTTGCCATTACCTTGGCCACTATCTTGCTATCACAGTTTAATAATGAAATGAGTCTATAGGAAGTGCACTCCTGCACATTTTTGCCAGGCTTGGGAAATAACACAGATGTTAGCTGCACAGCAGGTGCTAGGGAGCCCCCTCTCCCCTCTTCCATAAAGTTTGTCAGAGGTCCAGCAACAGCCTCCCTCATTTCTTTACAATATTCAGCGACAAAGCAATCTGGGCCTCCCGCTTTGCCATTCTTGAGGCCACTAATAGCTTTAGTGACTTCCTCCTGAGTCACCAGTGCCCTCAACAGTTCCCTATGAACCAAAAGGTGTCCAGGTTTGTTACCCCACTCATATATTTGCTGTCAAGTGAACGAGAGCTTTGTTTGGGCCTCTTCAGTTAGGATGACATTTAACGCTTCTCTAGCAACTAGCAAGTTTCTTGCATCCTCACTGTTATTAGTATCTGCCATCTTACATTCTAATTCATTAATTTTAGTCTCCAGGTCCACTATTTTCTGTTGTTTTTTTTTTTTCCTTTTCACGGTCGGCTACATAACCTATAATGACTCTGTCTTGAAGGCATTCCCTGCCTCTCAAAAAAGACTCTCAGAGGATGCCATACCCCTGTTCATAGTATTAAACATTTCCCATTGGGATTTTAAAAATTTTCTTAAGTCCTCCTTAGCTGTTAGGTAGGTTGGAAATCTCAAACTAGGTGTAGTGTGTTCTAGTGTACTCTTCTTTACTGTTAAGCAAACCATCGCATGGTCTGAAATGTGTATATGTCCATAAGAGACCTTTATCACTCTGTCATGTGCAGCTCTAGACACATGCACACACATACATTATATATATATATATATAGATAGATATATAGATAGATATATATAGATAGATATAGATATAAATATAGATATACAGTATATCAGTAGTAGACACAGACATGGTCAAATATTTCCAGATACTTCGAGAAATTTCTAAAGAGTTTCTCTCTGCTGCCCTAACTTTTGAAATGCAGAAAGCAGATTTCTCTAGAAATATCACAGAAATTACAGGAAATATTAGACCATGTCTTGGCTGTGACTGTGTGTGTGTGTGTGTGTGTGTGTGTGTGTGTGTGTATGTATGTGTATATATATATATATATATATATATATATATATATATATATATATATATATATATATATATATATATATTATAGGTAGCACGGTAGTGCTACCATAGTTAGGGTTGAGGAGCCATTTACATGTTAAACCCAAAACTTTGCACCTTAATAACTTTGCAACCGTTCAATGGATTTGCCTGAAATTTGGAATACAGAATCAAGACCCACATGCCTTGGGATCTTCCAAGTTTCGTACCGGTCGGATATACAGCTGCGAAGTTACCAAGCGTGATCTGCGCATACGTTTACGCTTTTTTTGGAATTCTATGGTCGCGCCTACAGGTCACACGGTTTGCATGACCAGTCTGAAATCTTCAGGGAACGTGCAGCCAGAGTCCCCAATGTGCCTTTCGAAGATTTCGTGAAAAAATATTAAACGGTTCAAAAGTTATTCAAAAAACAAGTTCCCATTATAAGTCAATGGGAAAAGTTAACAAAAGTTCAACATTTTCAGAATGCACTTTTTACTGTCGAACGCCCTTTACTGTCGTGAATCCACCATTTTGTTTTCAGTTAGTGATCACAAAAGGCTTGGCATTTAAAATTGAGACCCTCTAGCAACCTAATTATTTTTGTATTCACCTAGTCGGGCCCTGAGGATGCTAGCCATGTCTTTATTTTGGGGTAAAACACCCCAGAAATATGTTTCAATTTCTGGAAAAAGTACTTTCGCAAAGTAGTGTCGCACTCATGAAAGTGTTGCAAATTTTTGCGAAAACTTTGCCAAATCACGACACTACTTTGCGACACTATGCTCAAAATAACAGTAATTCTTTGGCATCCTGCTGCAAAAGAACGGTTTGGAGTTTTGGGCTGAAATTTGGAGGAAACGCAGCCAACATCTCACAGATGTGCCTTTCAGTGTTTTGCTGAAAGAATATTAGAACATTTCTGTCTACAGTACTGTTTCTCTTTCTGTTTCGCTTTGCGTCACCATGCGCATTACGATTTGCGTTTGCGGGCACAGTGTTACTATGTGACAAGACATCACGTGGCGGGAGCACGGGGCCTCGCCGCTGCATTACGTGGTGGGAGCGCGGGGCTCGCAATACATTCACTATTTTTCATTATCATTCTCAAAAAGAAGGGAAATTAGAGGCAAAAAACCCTGTTTAATGCATCAGTTAGGGTTGTTCCACAGCGACAAAAGCGAGGAAATTCGATGTTAGGGTTGAAACCCCCTTTGCACCCCTCCAGCCCACCCCCCCAACTGGAATCAGGGTGCGCATTGGGGTCATCGGTCCTAACTGTCACCCCATTCTCCTATTCCTCAGCTTCTTTCCACATGTGGAACACGGCACCGACAGACGCATCGGCGCCGAAGACAGCGCCGAGCGTGCCATCGACGCCGAGGGCACCAAAAACACCCCAAGACTCTGAAAAACAGGATTTGAGGGGAATGAAGGAAGAAGAGCAGGAGATAAAGGCATCGGTGTGGCCCCCCGCCACAGCCATGTGAGGGGGGAAACACCTAAGCGCGGAGTCGATGACAACGAAAACGGTGCCGTGCGACCAGGGAGGCTCAACCGCCCTACCTGGTCTCCCAAGAAGCCCGGAGGCCCCTGAGTGACCGAGCCAGGCAGCTGAACCAATCTCCGAGCCCATTGCTCCATAAGAGCGGCCCACTGATGAAACTGCTCATCTGAAGACCTACCAGAGGGCGGGGTAGGGCTCTGATGTCGAAGACGTTGGCTACCAGAAACAGAAGCAGGCGACTCCGAAGGAGGAGACCGGCAACTAGCCCCAATAACTGACCATCTACACGCAGACATATCAGAGGGTGACCTCGAGTGATACCTTCTCTTTTTTGACCTGTGGGCCGAAGAAGAACTCGAGGCCGAACGGTGCCGAGAATGCGACTGTTTAATTTTTATGCTTCCGAGAGGACCGCTCGTCCCCTCGGGCATTGGACTGACCATTGTCAGCCCCCCCTTCCGGAGAAGGCGGCGGACCGGACCCAGCCTGACTGACTGAACAGCTTTCATACGAAGTCTCCCTACCGTCACCTGACCTGCTCATGGTCGACTCCGTCAAAGTAGGCTGAGACTTCTTTGTAAATAAGAATAAACTTAAGCGATACTTATTCGCGATACTACTACAAAATAACAAAACTGAAAACTATGCTGCTAGTTTGAAGTTTGACTCCCGGCGGGTGAGCGTCGTCGTCACTGAAGCGCACTCGACGGCGGGGAAAAAAGGAACTGAGGCGGTTGGAGGGTCGACGCCGAGATAGTCATTACCGCACGAGCTGAGGCTCGCGGTGCCACTCCTTGTGGCTCCATCTCTGGTGCCAGCCCTCCAGCAAAAAGTTTGCTCCCGCTGGGTCCTAGTACCTCCAGCGCAGATCCCATTAGTGTGAATGAGTGGTGGAGACTTATGTCCAGGAAGATCTGTATAGTTCTCCCTCTACATATAAACAGGGATTTAAAGAACAATTGACACTTTATTGTCTCATAGCAGGCAACTCATATCAAGGACCTGTCACTCCAAGATCTATATCAGTAAAAAATAATTTTGTTTGGCTTGTAGTTATTAAGTTTTTTTAACTTCTTGCGACCCACTCATGACCTTCTCCTCCCATACTGCTCAGCTGCTGTCTTGTACAGCCCTGTCCCAAAAGCAGCATTTTGATGATGTTAAGAAGGGAATGGGCTTCAAACTCTGTAAAGTCTAATCCCTAAAACTCACCTAGTCATTATCCTTTACTCCTGGATTAGGGTCTTTTTTTTTTTTTTTTTTTTTTTTACACATTAGTGCACAGATATCTCTCCCTTTTCTTCTTTTACTCTCTTTCTCTCCCCTCCTTCTTTATCTCTATTCCTTCTCATTGTTGCCTTTCTTCCTTCTTTCTCTACTAGTATATACTATTTGTATTCCAATAGGTATCACTTTATACAAATTATTGAATGCCTTATTATAATGGGTTTCAGCATCCATTTATATTTGCTTTTCCTACTGTACTCAATACACCTTATGATTGAAATCATTATATTCTTTTTTCAAATATAATTAAGGCTAGCACTATTAGTATTAATAGGTGTATTTTAGACATTTCTGTTACTCTGACTCTACATAATATGCCTTGTTATGTGATTCCTTTTGTATTTTCATATTGTGAATATCCTTTTACTGTATACACTTACTAACATACTAAAATGCCGGCAGAATAGGCCTAACGGTCTTTCGTGTCTGCTCGTTTGGTCAACCCCCACCCTGGATGCTGACCTTGCTGCCCCCCTCGCCTTCTCTGGCTTCTCCCTTCCCAGTTCCGAATATTCTTGCTGCATTGGATTTTGCTTCCAGAACCCTTCCCCTGTACCTGTCCCACCCCTCTTGAACCCCTCCACTGTCTCTGCCTCCACCAGCCCCCTAGGCAGTGCATTCCATGGCTCCACCACCCTCTCAGTGAAGTAGCACTCCTCCTTTCTCCCTGAATCTTCCCCTCCAGCTTCCACCCATGCCTCTAGTGGCCCCTCCTCCTTCCTTCGAAGCACCCTGACTGTTCCTCCCCTATTTACCCTCTTCATGTAGCTGAAGACCTCTATCATGTCCCCCCGGTCCCTTCTCTCTTCCAATGTGTACATATTTAACTCTTCGAGCCTCTCCTCATAGGTCCTGTCCCCCAAGCCCCAAATCATTTTGGTTGCCCTCCTCCAGACCCTCTCCAGGAGGTTAATGTCCCTCTTTAAGTGTGGCCTCCAAAACTGCACGCAGTACTCAAGGTGCGGCCTCACCAAGCAGTTATACAGAGGGAGTATCACTTCCCTCCTTCTGGAGGTGATCCCCCTAGCGATGCATCCCAGCATCCTGTTCGCCTTGGCTGCTGCCCTCCTACAAGTCTCAGAGTTGTTCATCTTGACATCCACCACCACCCCCAGGTCCCTCTCAGCCATCGAGACTTGTAGCATTTCCCCCACGGTGTACACTTGGCCCGGGTTTCTGGCCCCCAGGTGGAGTACCTTGCATTTCCCTGCATTGAACCTCAGCTTCCACTTTCTAGACCATCTTTCCAGAGCCTCCAGGTCCCCCTGTATGGCCACCTCCCTCCTCCCCATCCACCACCCTTCCAGTTTCGAGTCATCCATAAGAGACTCATCTCACTCCTGATTCCTGTCCTTATGTCAGAGACGTGGCGTTGAACATAAGGTGCCCAAGGACTGATCCCTGTGGATCCCACTAATGACCCTCCTTGGGGATGAGACTATCCCGCCAACTACGACCCTCTGGGTCCGGTCCTGGAGCCAATTGCCTATCCATCTGATCATCTGGTTCCCCAACCCCATTTCTCCCAGCTTATCCAACAGGCCCACGTGAGGAACAGAGTCAGATACCTTGCTGAAGTCTAGAAAGAGGACGTCCACTGGTCTACCCAGGTCCAAGGCACTTGTCACCCAGTCATAGAACTCCACCAGGTTTGTCTGACATGATTTCCCCGGGATGAATCCATGCTGTCTATCATCCAGGCACCCTGACTTATCCAGGTTCCCCCCTAGCCTCTCCTTGACAATGCCCTCCATCACCTTGCCCACCACCGATGTCAGGCTGACAGGCCTGTAGTTCCCTACCACCTCCTTTGATCCCCCCTTTTGGACAGGCACTATATGCGCCACCTTCCAGTCCTGGGGCACCCACCCTGTCCTCAGAGAGATGGTGAAAAGCTCCGCCAGGGGTTTTGCCAGGACATCCGCAAGTTCCTTCAGCACTCTGGGATGTAATTTATCCGGCCCCAGTGCTTTCTCCGTCTTAAGGGAGCTGAGGGCTTCCCTCACTCTCTCTGCTGTGATTTCCACTTCCGGTACCTCTTCTCCCTGCTTAGCCCTCCCCTCCTGCCAGTGATGCCTCCCCCTCTCCCCAGACCTGCCGATCGGTAAGGGTCCCCCCTCCTCAGTATCTCTGTCTCCTCCCATGTATGATGCAGCACCCCCATTTTCCTTGGTGAAAACTGAGGTGAAGTACTCATTTAGTACCTCAGCCTGCTCCCCCGGGTCTTGTGCCCATCTCTCCCCTGATTTAATCCTGCTAATCTGCCCCATCACCCTTCGTTTTTCCCCAATGTATCTAAAGAACCCCTTGTTCCCTCTCCTAATTTCCCTGGCCAGGTTCTGCTCCTTCCTTGCCTTAGCCGCCCTCACCACCCTAGTGGCCCTTCTAGCCATCAGCTCGTGCATCCTCGATCCCTTTCACTCCTTGAGCACTTGAATTGCTTATAGGCTGCCTTCTTTCCCGCACGCCTCCTGGACCTCCCTGGTCCACCAGCAGGGTTTTTGGGCCCTACCGCATTTTCGTCTTACTCTTGCACAGGTGCTGGTAGCATCCTGCACCCCTCTCCTGATGATTTCCCACCTACTATCAGCATCCATGTCTGACCCAATCTCATCCAAATGCTCCATAAGGATCCTTCCCATTTCCTTAAAATCCACCCCCCTGAAGTCGGTTACTTCCATCTTTGTGCCTTCATATATATACTTCAATAAAAGTAGAGTACAATCACTCTTCTGATTTTGTCTCCAACTTCACATGGCAAAGTTTCTAATTAAAAAAAAATTAAAGGGGAACTCTAACAGTGCCTTTACCTAGAGGTCACTGGCCATTGACAGAGCTATGGATTCCCATGGACCCAATGGCTGAGCCTTGACATGTATGACAGGCTCAGCTGCAGGAACCATCTATGCAACTTAATAAAAAAGTGGTTCAAAAAAGAATGAGATAGCACAATTGTGCTAAAAATGCCAAACCAACCTCACTCCCCACATACATTCACTCTCCCACCCCTCAGCGGGTATCAGGATGGACACCAGCATGATGTTTCAAGCCACAAAGAGTCACTGCAACAGTGGCCAAACAGTAAGGTTCCTCCAATCGCTGGAACTGGAATGGATACTTTGGATGCCATCAGCCGAGCCCCTTGAGGGGGAACTGCAACAAGCCCCTACCTTCCCAGTGATGATTTCTTTAGAATCTGACTTTGGAGACACAGCTCAGAGGGTCTGGGAGCCACTCCCCAGACTCTGGGACCTAGGTCCCACATACCGGGCTTGGCAAGCCCCCCTCCTGTCAGTCTACATAAATGCAGTCAAACACCAGCACTCACCCTCAAACTTGAAATGTGGCCAGCAAAGTTAAACATTTGTACTCTACTTAGCATCCCTCCCAATCCCAGTCAGCTTCCATTTAAAGAACTGCAGCCCCTTTCATTACCTAGTGTCATCAATATGCTGTTTTGGGGGTGGGGCTGTACAGGTAGTGGTTGAGAGGCACAGGAGGAGGAAGTTATGAGCGGATCACAGGAAGATTACTTACAAACTACTAACCAAAAATATTATTTTTATTTCTGATTTAGGCCTTTGAGCACACAGCGCTTTTATGCGAGTTGCCTGCCCAGGTGTTGTCAGCTACTCTTTAAAATATGTCTACAAGATGAAGTTGAAAATGCTTTTCAAAACCAGTCCCTGGTAATCATTCCAATCTTTCTCAAAAATGAACATGTATGATTGTTAACTATAATAACAATTCAACAGTGAACTGAGCTCATATGCACAAAACCTTTTTTTTTTGTCTTATGATTCCCTTCTCTCCAAAGCTTGAAACAGTTTATGTTGCTAAGTAAACAGATGCTGACATAAATCTCCAAAAACTTGCGTCAATAAATACATGTTGACTTTCATCAAGGTTTTAAAAGCAGGCTACCTTATTTCGAATATTCGGGCCCCCAAATATTCATTATTCTTATTCGTCATTCTTGTGATTGTTACAAAAAAGAAAATAAAGAAAAGGAAACAGCCCCAACCAGCCTCTCTAGCCCAATCCTTTACAATACACAACCTCTGATAGAATCCCAGTCCTACCCTATTCCCCCCAAGCACACATAATTTTATATCCTGCATGATATTGTAAAAAACGCCCACCATGGGCGACCAGCACAATCTGCTCGCCTCCACAGCATCTTCTGATAGAATCCCAATCCCACCCTCCGCCGCTCCTGAACCAACAATTTGATACTGTATTTAGCACTCATTTTCTGTAAAAGAAATATGTCCCCCAACCCCTACCCAGCAGCACCCTCCTTCCACCGTTCTCCACCTCCCCAATGCTCAATTCTTCTTAAAATCAGAAACCAGGCATGACAAAGAAGGTGGCAACCACAACCCTCCCTCCTTCATGGCCAGATGCCTTCTACTCTATGAAAGAGCTCAAAGCTCACTCGGATAGTAAAACCAGCTGACACGCAATCAGCTGGTTTTATTAAGCAAACAAGCACGGGACCACTTTCATTCAACAGAAGGCAGCCAGCTATGGAGAAGGGAGGGAGGGTTGTGTAGGTTACCTTCTTTGTTACACTAGGCTTCTTCTTTTAAAGAGAATTAAATGCCGGGGACCGGAGGTGAGAGACATACTTCCTTTACAGAAAATGACTGCTGAGTACTAAAGAGGATGGCCAGCTGTGAAGGTGGGTGGGTTATGCTGGTGATAAACATGCTAAATATCCAATTATGGGTGCTGGAGGGGGAGAGGATGGGATTGGATTCTAGCAGAAGACTGGGGGGACGGGGGTTGTATATTTTAAAGAACTGGGATGGGGAGGAGGTTGGGGGGGCTGTTTTTTTCCTTTGTAGAACAGTATTTCCCGAATAGGAATAGGGCACTAATAGTGTCACTATTCATTATTTGGATCCAAATAATGAACAGTGCATTATTCATGGTATTTGGGGAAATACTATTTGTTACTCACACCTACCAAGCTTGAAGTGATGGCATATTTTGCAATCAGAGAGCAGCAAGTCCCCAGGCTTCACATTCTAAATATTTCTGTTATACTCATCCCCCACATAATTGGAGATGTTATGGCTGCACCCTTTCTCTGATCCACCACTTCAAGATGATAGTTTTGATCCAGCCCACATCTTTCCACTCCAACATTTGAACACAAGTGGACACATCTCCTGGAGCTGTCACTGCTTGAACTGAGCCCTGCCAGAGATGGTGTGACAGGGTTGAATAAGACCCTGTCCCATTTGATATGCAGACAGAGGTAAAAGCAAAGATCCATTTTGTGCTATCCTATTCTGTCTCTTGCCTGTCTGATTGTGCAATCAAATTTTCTTGTGGCACCAGGATCTGGTCAATTCGACGGTCCCACAATTCCGTTCGACCGCTATCTCCCTTCCTTCACTTGCTGTTTCTTTTTTTCCCTTGCTTCTCTGTAGTTAGAAAATATACATGAATCTTTTTGTGAAACTGGGATCCCCTGGTTTGCAAATGTATTTAATTATATTGTTGAAATATCTGCACAAAGCTATTTGGGTTTCTCTAGAACACAGGGGTTTAATCTTGAGATGTATTTTAACCACCAAAATTGTCAAGAGGAAATCAGACCTGGGACAGGATATCTTAATTGGTTGCACTTGTTGACAAGACTGGATGTACTGGTCACAGGAAAGAAACTGACAAAGTTTGGTACACTGTGTGAAAACAGGAAATATAGCTTAAAGCGGTGAGGATGCAGAATTTAATTACCAGGTTAAAACACCTTTTTAAAAAAGAGCAATGTTTGTTTAGAGAGTTAGAGAGAGAGAATGGGAGATTTTAAAGAGACTCTCAGATGAAGGACTTCTACTTGTTTTAATTGCCTGTATCAAAAGCTATCCTGCACAATTTTTTTTTATTTTGTTGTTACTACTAATAATAAAATGCTACTTGCGAATTTTACAACTTCTCCTGGTTTGTGTATGCTTCCTGACCTATGCCTCGATGACAGGCAGCAGGCGTTGGGGGTTTGCTGGTGACATGAGGGGTGGTCTTGTAGGGGGAACAAACAAGCAGGAGTGGCCAGTGGTCAGGGTAGGAGGGGAGAAAATGTAAATGAACAAAATCAGTGATGTTGTCATGAGTAGAGTTTATAATCATACCTCTAAACTTTGCATGAGTTTTAAATTCAATGACGAGGCGTCCATCCTCGAGGATGTAGATCCTTATGATTTGAAGCCTTGCTGACAGAACACTCTCGGTCTGAATACCTAGTGCCCAGGTTTTTCCATGAAGAGGGGGAGAAGGATAGTTAACAATTAGGTGGGTTCAGACTATAAATGTGACATTTCAAATCAACTAAGAAGACTTTTTTCTAAATTAGCAATTGAGGAGATACCTGTTCTCCAGAGGACAGTGTCATAGAAGAAGGAAAATTCCATTTCAGTGTGATGCTCAAGGGATGCCCAGCCTCGTGGAGCTGTCACATAAATGTATGAGACGTAGAGTGGTACCTGAACAGTGAGGAAGGACTGGGTAGAATCCCGTACCTGTTGAGTTAGTAATAAAATCATGTTAGCATACATACACAGAGGGTGATGGCAGAAAAAGACTTGGGAGTTCATCCAGTCTGTAGAGGCAGTGAACGTAATTTTGAGCAACTTAAAATTTAGTCAAGTGTAAAGATATGCCAGGGACATACCAAGATGACACAAAGTAATTTAAGAGTGGTATATTACAATGTGTATGTTACAAGGATGCAAAATACTTATTTTTTACTTTCATTTTTCTGCACCCCTTTGCATCTCTGGCACCCACTCTCTCCAGACTCCCATGGCCCACTGGCTCATCTGTGTCTCAACGTTGAGGCCAGCTCCTCCACAGAGCCTTGGTTATGCTCCCAAGTAGGGTTGGAGGTGGGAGGGTATACCCCCAAATACTTTGGCTTTGTCAGGCCACTGTGGATGATGAACACATGGGACCTGGATGTACAAGGGTTCTTTGTTTAGGTACCAGGGATGCGTTTTCCTCTTAGTTTGACCACTGGCAGTCAGCTTGCAAGGGGCTTCCAGTGTGAACATGCATAGCAGCATGCTGTATACAAGCCCAGTCAACGGCCACCCTAACCTGCTTGCTTCTACTGCGTTGCCACCCATGGTCACCTAGTTGGCAGCCTTGCAGTGAAGACAGTGACCCTGCATCCCTAAAGGAGGAGAGCTTTCTTTGTGATACTCGAACCTCTCCCCCAGATCAGCACCCAACAACCCAAGATGCTCCTAAGCACGTGGCACTGGAAGTCGCAGTGTAGCTTTACTGCTGCGCACAGCCAGCCGTGAATACTTTTATTCTAAATCATCAATGCTGATTCAGCCAATTGGCTCTGATAATTCCCTTGCAGGAAAGGCTCTCATAACCATATATATACATATTTTTTTTTTTTAAAAAAATGCCCTGTTTTGTTTCTTTTGGTGTGGAGGAAGGGGCTTGGCTGACTAAGCAGGGTGCAAGATGGCCATGTGGAGAGCTTCTGCTATTCGGTCATTGTTTTGTTAGTTTGTTTTTTAGTGTGTGTGTTTTCATGGTACTAGCGTGGAAGGAGCCAGAGCATCCATGGAGACAAATGAGGAAAGAAACAGCAGTTTTAGAGGGATCTCTGAAATGAGTGCAAAGTACTGTATGCTTAATTCACTTCACATACTCACACACACACAAAGAGGTCACTGATATTACTGCTCTCCATAATAAAACTGGACATCTGGTCTGGAAAACGTGGAGAGGGAAATGTCAGGCTTTTTGGGTGTTATGCAGGCATACTGTTTTGGGAACCTCGACTCACTCCGCATTCCCCACAGGTGCCACATGACTATGTGGCTAGCACACACTAATATGACTCTATGTAAGTGATGGTTAACCCACATGTCCATGAGATGGGTCGGTGACAAGGCTAGGGGAATGCCACTGGGACAAGGGATGCAGGCAGAGAAACCAACAAACAAAAAAAAAAAAAGAAAGCTTGAGATAGAGCTGGGGAGATGCCACCAAGACCAGGGATGCAGGCAGAGAAATAAACAAAGAAAGCCTGAGAGAGAGAGAGAGAGAGAGAGAGAGGGAGAGAGAGAGAGACTGAATGAATTCAGTATAGGTAGTGGCCAGAGAGGATCAGGGATGGGCAGTCTATTCCTGCTGTATAAAGAAAGGAAATCACTGATAAGAGATTTTTTTTTTTAAACTGGAAAATAAATCATTTAATTTTGTACTGTTCAGACCACAGTAAAATAAAGAGTTTAGGTGTTTGAACTTTGAAACCTGTCTGATCTATCATTTTGAATGGTCCCAAATAGCCTAGGCCACACAGTTACATGCTACCTGTCACAGTATCGCTATAGGGAAAAGTTTAAAAATAGTTTTTTTTTTCCAAGATGAAAATTGGCACTGCTATACATAGCGCTAAATTGGGTGGTAAGGATCAAGATAATGGAAAAGGGAAGATAAAAGGTACAAATTCTCTTTAATGTTGTTGAGCACTGGAAAGAAAAAAATTCTGTAAATCTGCAAAACAGATTTAAAAAAAAATCCCACTCAGTCCTCTTCATGTTCAAAGATGCAGAATAAACAAAGCTTTCTGTATTCTGTTAAAATTGTCCAGTAATCATTCGTTACTAGTATTACGCTTTTCACCAGAAATGTACAAATAGAATCAACTGCGTAGATATACATCTGGATATACCACTGTGAAAACCCTGTCATTTCCATGGGCTTTCCTGTGATATATCTAGATACACCGTATCTAGTGCTACTTGTTACTGTTACTGGATGCAACTGTACCTATCATGCATGCTCTATATTTAATTTGAGCCAAAATTTGCTGAGTGTATGATAGCTAAAAAAATCTATTCCATAACATGATGAATTATGTGATAAATCACAAAGAACTGAAACCTGGAAGTCAGCTGTGACAGATCCACCACAGACATCAATCAGTTCTGTCATATCGTAGTATGCGTCAAATGTCCAGATGCAGCTTTTCAGGTTAAGGTGCTTGTACAGCTGAATTGTTTTCTCTTCCCTCACAGTGGGATCAAATTGGTATGGGCGGTCATATCCAGGCCCCAAGGAGATGCGGTCATAAGTCACCTGATCCAGGAATCCGGACTCTGGAATTTCAAGAAAAAGCATAACAAACTGTAACTCAGCAAGGAAAGAGCCTGCTGCTTAGCAAAGAATAAAATGTTTTCAGACCAGGAAACAAGACAGTGTAACACACAACACAATTTCAAGACAAAGATAAAGAGGCATTTATTTGCCTAATTTGTATGTAATTGTGTTTTTTATCAAATTAGTTGTAATATATATATATTTATTTTCCTTTCCTCTTCTGTCCCCCCCCCCATCCATTCTGTCCAACTTGTCCTCGCCTAATTCTATCCTCTGGCAGGGTTCTCTGCATCCTGGAGCGGCCCAGCACTGGGCAATTACTCTTCCTTCACTCCCCCTCCCCCTCACCCTCTATCCTTTCTATCCAACTAGTCCTCGCCTGACTCTGCACTCTGGCAGGGTTCTGAGCATCCTGGAGTGGCCTAGTCTCAGGCGAGCCTCTTCTTTCCCTTCATCCTCTCTTTTCTCTGTTCCCAACATGTCCTCACCTAGTTCTGTCCCCTGGCAGGGTTCTCAGCATCCTGGAGGTGTCAAGCACTGGGAAATTACTCTTCCTTCCCTCTCCTTTCCCCTCTATCCTTTCTACCTAACTCGTCCTCGCCTGACTCTGCTCTCTGGCAGGGTTCTCAGCATCCTGAAGAGGCCTAGTCTTAGGTAAGTTTATCCCACCCCTCCTCCTCCTCCTCCTCCTCCTTCCCTTTACCATCCCCTCTACTGTCTTTATCCAACTTGTCTTTGCCTACTTCTGCCCCTTGTTCTAAGTCCTCGCCTCATTCCACCACTGGCAGCAATCTCCATACTCTGAAGGAGCTAGTTCCAGGTATGACTCGTCCTTCCCTACCTTATCCCTTACCCCCACCTCCCTCCTGCCTCCCTCTCTACCCCCATACACTTAAACAAAGGAATTAGTTCACTTGAGCTAATAACTTGCACTTTTTGTTCAGTCTGAGGTACTCCCAAATTGCACTAGCCCTGTATTAACTTGCCCCTCGCAACTGATTTTTTGCTCACTTTGCTCCGGCAATGTTCCCCCTATCGTTTTCCTGTCCTTTCCCCAGCTGGTTTCCCCTGTCTACCCCTCTACCCTCCTTAATGTCCCCCTCATTGCACCTCATTCAATAATTGCCAAATGATCTGCCTCTTAACTGTGATCCATTCCTGCAAGGAGTTGGCTCCAAGGCTACATTAAATTTCTGTACTATATTCCTCAGATATGCCACTTGTAATTAAATGCATATTCCACAGGTGTGATATATTTAACTGTATGTTATGTCACAAATGCGATTGTATGATTATCTATGATATTTTTTAACTGTATGTCTTGTTACATATGTAATTGAATGTTTAATTTCTCAGATATGTTAAATGATAAACTGTATGTCTAATTCTTCATCCAGTTGTCACCCCAAGGTCACACTGGGAGATGAGCAACTTGTTGTTCAGTGTGCCTTCCTGGTGAAACATTTCAATAAATAAATAAATAATACTGTAATTTTTATTTCATTTGTTACTGGTGTAAGAACTCCTCTGTTAATATTTGTAAGTATGTACTTTTTGTCCTAGGGTAAAATAGGCCCTTGGTCTACTGTATTTACTTACCTGGTTAACAAAAACTAAATAAAACAAATCATAGCTTTTGAGATTTGTCACAATGCAGAATATGCTTTTTAGCTTTCCAATGGCTTAATTTAGATATGTTTAGTGCTGGTGCGACACCTTGATGGCACTTATCCTTCTGGGCCAGAAGGATGTAGTTTCAGATTTTGCACAGGTCGTTGGGCTCGTGCCTGGTGCAGTGGTGACACTGCAGTGCAGTACTACTGTAGCGCCAGGGCTACTGTGTTGGAGGTACCATCAGCTAAGATCCCTACTGACTTCTTCAGGTGGTTTTCTAGGTGACAGTCAAATTCAATGGTACTTCTTGAAGATACAAAGGGATTACTCTAGTGTCCTAGCCCACAAGCTGTTTCTCAATAACAATGATTCTAATGCAGTTACACATGAGGGTTGTGCTACTGTCATGGTAAAATTCAGAGAAAATGATGGTATTGTGATGGTCGAAATCACAGAAGTCAAAGAAATCACAGTAATATTCTCAAACTCCTCTCCTACGCAACTCTCCCTCTCACTCCTCTGTCAGATCTCTGCTGCGCCTACTTCCCTTCCCGAGTTGTTCCCATAACAACACATAGCACTTGTACTATTTGTACCTTGCAGTTCCTGAAATTGCGCTGGGATATTCCTCAACTACCCTGTTCATTAACTATTTGCATTAGCCTGTTTGCTGTATTAGCTATTCATGATAGGTTTTATTATGTTTTCTATTGTGTAATACTGTATTTGTTTACTTTATCCCATGCCCTGGGGCGCGCACCTGGAAACGAGCTCGTGTCAAGGAGGTGAGGCACAAAATCTTGGGCTTGTCATATCAAATGCAAACCACCATGGTATCTTCTTGGAAAATGCTACAAATCACGGTGTTGTCATGGAAAAGTAAAAAGGCACAGCATTTCCATAAAAAAATGGGGAAAATCTTGGCATGACTTTCATGACCTGCAGGACAAAAGGATAGCCCTACTCATGATTTTATGTAGGAGGTTGCTGAATGCATAAAACATTCTCTGTTCCTCTGAATACAGTCACTACACTATCAGTATCCCACTTAATGCTTTGTCAAGTCCTGCATGGTACTCTAAATACAAAAAAACATACCTCACCATTTGTTACCTAAATATGGAACCCTGGTGCTTCAGTGTTGCAAAACAGGAGACAGCTTGTGTAAAATATCATTATACCATGGAAATACAAAGTCAGAGACGTTAAAAAACAGAAAATAGTGGCAGAAAAAGACCATTGGACCATCCTGTCTGCACCTGTTTTACCCTATCCTACCTCTGGACCTAACTGTTACTCAGGGTTATTGCCCTCACCTCCCTCCTTGCCCCCTGCTTTACTGCTCCCTTGTGTAATTATTAAACCTTTTACTCAGTCCCGGCCCTGTTTGAAACCATTTATGGTTCTTGCACCCATCACCTCTGCTGGTAGGCTGTTCCACAGCTCAACCACCCTCTCTATAAAATAAAACTTTCTCAAATCCCTTCTGAATCTCCCCCTACTAGCTTCTACTCATATGTCCATGTTCTTGACTTACCAGTCCTGCTGTATATTTCCTCACAGTCTACCTTGTTTATTCTTTCAGGAACTTGAAGGTCTTTCTCATTATCACCTATCTCCCTTCAGGTCCCCAGTGAATACATGTTCATAGCTTTAAGCTGCTCCTTGTAGAATCTGCCCTGCTGGCCCCGAATCATTTTGGTTACCCTATGCTGCACAGTCTCTAACCTCTCTTTGTCTTTTCTTAGTTGGGGTCTACAAAACAGGGCACAGTATTCTAGATGTGGCCTCACTAATGATCTACAGAGGGGCATTATCACCTTCTTTCCCTTGTTGTCAACCGCCCCCAGTACACCCCATTATTCTGGTTGCCTTGCTGTATGGTTGTAACAATTACCAAATTATTTTAGGAAGTCACTTATGATGACTCTTATGTCCCTTTCCTCAGTAGTAGTGTCCAACTTAACCCCTCCCAATCAATATTCCATCCAGGGATTGTTGTACCTTATGTTCATCACTGCACACTTCTTGGTGCTAAATTTCAACTGTCAAACTTTGGACATGTAGCCAATGTTTGCAGGATCCTCTGCTGCTTCCTAGCCCCTTCCTCGCAATCTGCTCTGCCACAGAGCTTAGAATGATGGAAATCAGAACTGGTGTTTGTTAAAGCAGTTTGTGTTCTTTGTGCATCATGGATGAATGGGAGTTTCTAGCTTGAAGTTCCAGTGTACAGCATTGGACAGCAGCGTATACATGTGAGAAAGGGGTTCTGAGAAATAAACTAAGGGATGTCCTTTCCAATGTACGTGATGCAAAAGATCAAAACCTTAATGAAAGCACTCACCCCTAGTGCTTTTGTTTTTAGAATTTAAAGGGTCTCAATTGCATCTTCAGGTTCATTTTACCATGATGCGATATGAATTACTCTGAGCCCCACTGTATAGGTTGGGTTCTTTGCATCATAACATGCAGAATTAAAGGAGTACTACATTCAAAATTAGCAAAAACATATATGGTGCAGAATGTTTTTTCTTTTTCCAATTGTTAAACCAGGTGAGACACATTAAGCTGAAAGCTTGTTTACAGGTGCAACCTGGGAGCGCAAGGAAGTTAAGTTTTGATTTTTGTGTGTAGTCCTAGTGTGTCCCTCTCTTTGTTTGCTAGTAAGAGTTTTTTTCTAAATTGGCCTGCTATTTATATGGTAGTTTTATGGCCCCTGGGGATCTCCAGCCTATTTATTTAAGATTCGGATTAACACCTTTGAGCCAGAAGGCTCATTTACAAAGGTTCCAAGTCGATTAGAGTAAAACAACACAAAGGGGTACAAACATGTTCAATAGTCAGCAACAATACTACAGACAAAGTTATATACAAGTTTGGACCATAAGTATGATTTAAATACAGCAGCACAACAAACAAGTGCAGTACATAGCATGTTGAGGAAATGTATACAGGTATCGTAGCTACAGTAAGATAAGTGACCTAGCTGGCTAAGTCATGAGGAATCGCAAGTGATAGATGGGAGAGAGAGAGAGAGAGACAGTAGTGGTCTAAGACGGTCTTGTCAGGGTGCAAAGGTGCACGCTCTACCATGCTAGTCTCCCCATATACCAACACGATGAACAATTTATGCTGCCTCTGTACGCCTTTGATCCCCTCACAGTTTGTGGAATCTCCTCGAAGTGGAACTGCTAACCAATATCCTTTACGTGGTCCTATACTCTATCCATTCAAACTAGGTATGGCTTGGTGCTATTCTGCATGGATCTTAGGATATGTGTCCGTAGGGCAGCACAATAAGATGATTCAGTCTTTGGAGCCCTGTACTCAAACCTATACCAGACATAGAAAGACTTGTGCCTTTAAACTTCTCCTTGCTGCCCTGAGGAAAACTGTGCTCCTTCTACTCCTATGCTCAGGTGACGTCAAACTTAACCCTGGCCCTATGAAAGCGCTCTCATCTCCATCTGAACTCACAACTTTGAAAGGAATTAGCTTCTTGCATGCTAATGTGTGTAGTCTTTTAAAGAAGCTTGATTCAGTCCAGGCTTGGATTATTCATACTGCACCAGACGTACTCATGCTTTCGGAAACATGGCTCCGGGCGTCAACCCCAGACAGAGAGGTAAACATCCCTAACTACCTCCTCTTCAGAACTGACAGGCAGACCAGGGGTGGAGGAGTAGCCATTTATGTTAAAAACAAATTCTCAGTATCTATATTAGATGCTACCTCCATTGCCTGTGGATTTGAATGCCTGTCTCTTAAAGTCGAGCTTTCCCCATCAGTGGCGTTCCGCATCATAGGCTGCTATAGACCTCCAGCAGCAGGACCGCAACTTCTGACACATCTGTCATCCCACCTGGATACTACTCCAATGGAAACAATCATACTAGGCGACCTTAACTATGATTGGCTGACTAAGGTCTCGTTACCCCTGAAACAATTCTGCGACTCTCATGGGCTTACTCAACTGAATATTGAGCCTACAAGCAGCAACAAAAAAAATCCAATGAGAAGCACCCTTTTGGATGTTCTCCTTGTTAACAGACCCCATTCCTTTTCCCATGCTGGTATCCTCTTAGCGGACGTTAGTGACCACTGCTTTATTGGTGGCATAAGAACTGTTACCAAACCTCCAGCTACATCAAAGTTTTCCACTAAAAGATCCAGAAGAAACTTCGATCCTATTGTATACTTCAATGATCTAAAAAACTCTTTGCTATGGCAGAGTTTCTACCTGGCTAAGTCAGTGAACGATGCCTATGACGTTCTCAATGAAATCATATCCAGCACCCTGAACAGCCATGCTCCCCTGGTTAAAGCATGAATAAAAGCCAGAACCTGTCATTGGTTCTCACCTGAGCTGAAGGCTGCCTTACTTAAATGAGATTACCTCTGGAAAAAGGCTCATAAATCTTGTGCCAACGCAGACTGGTGTCTCTTCAGGGCATCTAGAAACGCCTGTACTAAGTTGGTCAGAGAGACCAAAGCCAACTTTTATCAAACTGAACTACTCTCTGCGTCAAACTGCCCTACGTAGTTCTGGTCCACCACAAAAGAGCTATCTGGCCACTCTCCAGGAAGTGCGCTTTCTTCCAAAATTACCACTGATAATATTATCATTAATGATAAATTAGAGATACTGCAGGCTTTCTACAATCATTTTGCCACTGCTGGCCTGGCGTTTGATAATGCACCTGTAAGTAGCCTTCTTCCTCAGACCAACACCCAGCCTCTGTAGCCAAGTAGCAATAAAGGAAAATTACGTACCTACCGTAATTCTTGATCTTCTTGGACGAGTCTCCACCACTCATTCACACTAGTGGGATTAGGGCCGGAGGCACTAGGACCCATCGGGAGCAAACTTTTTTGCTGGAGGGTCGGCGCGAGAGATGGCGCCGCGAGACACGGCGCCGCGAGCTGCGGCTCGGCGCTGTAACGACCTTCGCGGCGTCCGACCCTCCAACCACCTCAGTACCTTTTACCAAGGAGGTGCAGCGAACTAACGAAGAGTAACTGTAACATTAAAAACACGGACATAAGATAGTCCGTACGACCCGTGTAAGAAGGGTCAGTAAAGAAGTCCTCACAGCCTAAAGATTTGAGGCAGTGAAGACCAACACAGCGGTGAGCTCGGGGGATGGAGGGTGGGCGTGTGAATGAGTGGTGGAGACTCGTCCAAGAAGATCAAGAATTACGGTAGGTACGTAATTTTCCTATCTTCCTGGACCTAAGTCTCCACCACTCATTCACACTAGTGGGAGAGTACCAAGCTGATAATCCCCCAAAAGGGCGGCAGGAGAGCCAGAGCTCACATGTCTAAGGTAGAAGCCCATTAAGGATGGTTCTGCCGAATGCGGAATGTCGCCTGGCATGAACGTCCAGTGCATAGTGCTTAACGAAGGTATGCACTGAGCTCCAGGTGGCGGCGTTGCAGATATCTGCAATTGGAACATTGCGAATTTCCGCCAGGGATGCCGCGACCGCCCTAGTAGAGTGAGCGTACACTCTACCTTCTAATTTAACCTGAGCCATGGAGTAGCAATGTCGAAGGCATGCCACTAACCATGAGGAGATGCATCTGATAGCTTACAGGTTGACCCAGCCGGTGTCGCTGAAAGAAACAAAGAGTTGTTGAGTCTTATGAACATCCTGGGTTCTGTCCAAATAGAACATGCAGCTCTCTTAACATCCAAGGAATGAAGAGCTCGCTCCTTCATTTTGGAAATTAGCTAAGAAGCTGGAAGTACCAGAGGTTGGTTTAGATGGAATTCTGACACAACCTTGGGAAGAAATTTTGATGAGTACTGGAGAACTACTTTGTCTTTATGGAAGACAGTATACGGAGGGTCTGTAACCAGGGCATGTATCTCAGAGACTCTCATGGTGAGGTAATGGCCCCAGGAAGGCAGTCTTCAGGTAAGAAATTTTAGCTCACAGGTAGCTAGGGGTTCAAAGGCTTGAGTGAGCATGTCCAGCACCAGGTTAATGTCCCAGGCTGCAACTGGACGCTTAACAGGGGTCTGGTATGAAGAATCCCTAAGAAATCTCTTCACCATAGGTAACTGAGCCAGAGTCAGGGATGAAACCAGCTCATGGAACGCTGAGATGGCACTAAGGTGAACTTTAACTGTGGAGTACTGAAGACCTGAGTTAGATAGGTCCAAAAGATACTCCAGAACCTTTGTCAGGAGGACAGGAAAAGGGGTTCCAAGAGGACTTTGCACACCAGAGAGAAAACGCTCCATTTGGATGCGATGTTTTCCGTGTGGCTGGCTCCCAGCAGCCAGAAGGATGCTCGAGACTCTACGGAGACGTTGAACCGATTCACTTCTATCTCTTCAGGAGCCAAGCATGAAGGTGAAGTGATTTCAGGTTGGGTGGACCAACGAACCCTGGGTCAAGAGACTGACTTGCAAGGGAAGTGGACTTGTGCTCCAAGCACCACTCCCATACCCTCATTGCTTCCTGCAAAGGGATAAGAGTGAGCACGCCTTGCTTGTTGATGTAATACATCACAGCTTTGCTGTCTGTTTGAAGGAGAATGTTCTTGTGACAAAGGACATCCTTCAGAGCTTGATCGATAGAGGACCGCCTCACCTCCAAGACATTTATGTGGAGATGAGATTCAACGGAGTCCATACACCTGAGTGTGGAGGGAGAGACAGTGAGCTCCCATCCCATTAGCTGTATGCATCTGTGGTGATGGAGATCTGATGGTTCGAAGAGCAAGGGGAACCCTTTGAGGAGATTGCTTTCTTGAGACCACCAGGTGAGAGACCTTCGAAGGGGTTGCGTCACCTTGATGGGATAAGACTGGGGGTGAGAGGTCGGAGACCACTGAGTGGAGAGCATCCATTGGGTGGTTCTCATGTGCAACCGGGCCAGGGGTACAGAGAACACCGAGGACGCCATGAGACCCAACATGTGTTGCATCGAGAGAGCTGTAACCGATTGGTTCTCCCCGATGTAACGGGCCATCCGAAGGATGTCGAGTCTTCTGTCCTCTGAAGGAAAGCCTTCATGAAGAGGTGACTAGAAGGTCCCTAAGAAAAGGAGCCTCTGGGAGGGCTGCAGTTGGGATTTTTTCAGATTCAGCAGAGCTCCCATGGACGTGAGAAGACGAGTAGTCGCTTGCACGGCTTCCAAAGTCCTTGGCTGGACGGGCTTGCTAGAAGCCAATCGTCCAGGTAGGGAAAGACTCGAGTCCGCTTTTCCTGAGATGCGCCATGAGAACTGCACAACACTTTGTAAAACTCGGCGCCGAGGATAGCCCAAAAGGCAGGACTTGAACTGATAATGCTGACCCAAAGCTACAAACCTGAGGAACTTATGTGGGTCGGTGGACGGGGATATGCTGGTACGCATCCTGCATATCCAGAGAGGCCAGCCAGTCGTCCTGATGCAGCAAGGGTAACAGGGACATAGGGAAATCATTTTGAATTTCTCCTGGGAGGAATTTGTTCAGCTTCTGAGGTCTAGAATGGGGCATCCCCAGTTTTCTTTGGAACCAGAAAGAAATGGGAGTAGAACCCTGTGTTCATAAATCTGGGGCACCAGTTCTATTGCCCTGTTGTTCAGAAGGCCCTCGATCTCGGTGGTGAGGAGGTCTGACTGAGAAGCCGACAACCTGGGTTGTCGTCTGGGAGGACAATTTGGGGGGGGGAATTGAGAGAGTAACCCTCGCGAATTATCCGAAGGACCCATTTGTCTGAAGTTATGGACTTCCACTCGTTGTAGAAGTACATCAGACGACCTCCCACCGGAGGAGAAAGTTCCATCTCGGGCAGTGTGGATGGAACTTGGGCCAACAACTCATAGCAGGCGCTTGGGGCTTTAGGCCCCGGGCTTTCTGCTGCCTTCTTCTGAGGTTGGGCAGGTTGGCTTTTATGGAAGCTCTGCTTCTGCCTCAAAGGACTGACGACTCAAGAAACTGACGTCTGTTCAGATGCCCGCGAGAGGGGGCAGGCGGAGGTTCTGGCCAATTTAATGGCCGATCTAGTCTTTAGGAGGCTTCTAAGGCTTGCTCCACCTGAGGCGAAAAGATAGGTGCCATCAGAGCAGCGCCATTACCTGTTGCTGAGCATCCTTCGTGAAGCCTCAAGAACGAGCCAGGAAATGGCGCGAGTACAAACCTCGCAGCAGCTGAACGAGAAGCAGTGTCGAAAGCGCCCATGGCGGCTTTGACTTGTTGGTTATTGGATCAATAACTCTAGTAACGGTCAATAGAAGCTCTGACTTGGAGTCCGAATCTGGAAGAGCTTCAACCATTCTTTTCATAGAGTGCCACAGGATATACTCATACTGAGAAAAATAGCCTTGATAACTGGCACACGCATACTTAGAGTGGAGGCAGCAAAGACTCTCTTACCTAATGTATCAATCTTACGAGACTCTTTGTTAATAGGTCGAGCTGAAGTAGTTTGAGGAAGAACGACCTTGTCATTCTCTGCCAGGACTACAATAGGATCCGCAAATGCTTGGGATGCCAAAAATAGGACGATCCTTGGGAGCTGAATACTTCTTATCAATGGATTTAGCCACTGAATGATTAAGAGCAGGATTATTCCATACCATTTGAGACAGCGTCTCGAAGGAAGGCTGGATCGGAGGAGTCAAACTGTAGGGATCTCCAAGCATGAAGGTACTGAGTCTTAATATCTTCCCAGGATCGATGTCTGTAGTCTGGAGAAAGAGTGGATCTCAGGTTCTTCAACAGAGACTTAAAGGACAGGTCCTCGACCACAGGCTCTGTAGCAAAGAAAGATCCTGTTTCCTCCACTTCATCACCCAACCCAAGGTCTGGGTCAGAGCTCAACATCATCTCCTGATGTCCAGAAAGGACTGTTTGGACAGGAAAGGAATGAAAATTAGGAGAGGAGGAATATCAGAAACAAGGAGAGTCCCCGAGGACCCCCGCGCCGAGACGGCAAAGCGGGCTTAAGACGGCACCGCGGCGCACACGGCGCCAAGAGGCACGCGCCCGTATGGGCACCGAGAAACCTCTGGCGGCGCCGCTGAACGGCGCCGCGATACTGCACCACCGGCCGATGGCGTTAGATACGCGCGCCGCTTGCCGACGGCGTTGCCGCACACGGGCGCCACCGCCGAGCGGCGCCTACTCAAGCCGACGTGGCGCTTAATATTACCGGGCGCTGCTGGAAAGCCGACGGCGCCGCGACACGGCGCCGCTAAACCGGACGGCGCCGCACACGGCGCCGCTGGGAGCCAACGGAGGCGCCGCACACGGCGCCGCTTCGACGGCGCGCTGCTGGCGAAGCGCCGCCAGATCCAACAGCGCCGCTGACGGCTCGCAAGACCCACTGCACCAAAAATGGCGCCCGACAAGCCAACAGACTCCGCAGAAGGCGCCGGAAAGCCCCAGGAACCTGGAAAGCAAGAGGAGGAAACAAACCAGAGATAAGGGCATCGGTGTGGCCCCGCGCCGCAGCCATGTGAGGGGGAACACCTAACACGGAGTCGCAGGCACCGAGAAGGCGCCCATGACTAGGAAGGTCCAACCGCCTACCTGATCGCCGGAGGGGCCCGAGGGCTCGAGGCAACCGGAGCCAGGCAGAAGAACCAACCTCCGAGCCCATCGCTCCATAAGAGCGGCCCACTGATGAAACTGCTCATCTGGAGCCCTACCTATAGGCGAGGAGGCTCCGATGTCGAGAGCACGATTACAGAAGTTGGCGACTCCGAAGAAGAGACCGCAAGCAATGATAACCGACCGTCGACGCCAAGAGATACCAGAGGGCGACCTCGAGAGATGCCTTCTCTTTTTTGACCTGTGGGCCGAAGAAGAGCTCGAGGCCGAACGGTGCCGTGAAAGCGACCGTTTATTTTTATGCCTGACGGGGGGACCGCCCATCCCCCCGGGCATCGGACTGACCGTTGTCGGAACCCCGCTGAGTTTCTTGAGAAGGAGGTTGACCGGACCCAGCCCGGCTGACTGAACAGCTTTCATACGAAGTCTCCCTACCGTCACCTGACCTGCTCATGGTTGACTCCGTCAAGTAGGCCGAGACTTCTTCAAGTAAGTTAAATTTAAGATATTAGAAAAAATTTTCGAAATAGAATAAAATTAAGCGATACTACTATCGTGATAATGTTACAAAAAAACAAACTGAAAACTAAGCGCTAGTTTGAAGTTTGACTCCCGACAGACGAGCGACGTCGTATACTGAAGCGCACTCGACGGCGGGAAAAAAGGAACTGAGGCGGTTGGAGGGTCGGCGCCGAAGGTCAGTATCGGCCGGAGCTCGCGCGCCATGGTCCTCATGGGCCGCCCATCTTCTGTACGACCTCCAGCAAAAAAGTTTGCTCCCGATGGGTCCTAGTGCCTCCGGCCCTAATCCCACTAGTGTGAATGAGTGGTGGAGACTTAGGTCCAGGAAGATCATGGACTTCTCCTTTTCACCTACCACCATAAAAGAAGTTGAAGACCTTCTTCTATGACTAGATACTAAAAAAAGTGCTGGGGCTGACTCCTTCGACCCATATTTCTTGAAAATAGCATACTATATACTTGTTACACCAATAACACACCTATTCAGGCACAAGGCTACATCCCCAAGGTATGGAAAACTGCTCACATCATTCCCCTGTTTAAAGCAGAGGACCCCCTGTGACCTAAATAACTATAGACCAATCTCCCTTCTAACCATACTTTCAAAACGTCTGGAAAAAATTGTGGATACGCAGCTGAGATCCTTCTTAGACAATGCTAGACTACTCAACCCAATGCAGTCTGGCTTTAGAGCCAAGCATAGTACAATTACGGTGCTGGCAAAAGTTACTACTGATTGGCAACGGGACCTAGACAACAAAAAATTTGTTTGTGCCGTGTTTCTGGATCTCATTAAGGCTTTCTACACGGTCGACCACTGCCTGCTTCTCTCCACCTTAAAAACTATAGGCATTGGCTCAACCACACTGGGATGGTTCCAAGACTACCTTTCTGATAGACAGCAACAAATTAAGGCTGATGGAGAGCTTTCTCCACTTAAACCGATAAAAGAGGTGTCCCCCAGGGCTCAATACTGGGCCCATTACTGTTTGCCATTTATATCAACAGCTTGGACGTAGGCATCAAGGATGCCAGTATTCACTTACATAGATACATACATAGACAGTGTCGGCAGATAAGGGCCTATGGCCCACCTAGTCTGCCCATTTGAGCTTGTAAGTTCAGTTTGTTTTCCTAGAAGTCTATTTCCCCTTACTCCTGACCTCTAGAATTCCTTTATGTCTATCCCATGCATTCTTAAATTCTGTGATTGTTTCAGCCCCCACCACTTCTCTGGCAGGGTGTTCCACTTGTCCACCACCTGCTCTGTGAAGAAATTCTTTCTCATGTTTCCTCTGAATCGTCCCTCCTCCAACTTCATCCCATGCCCTCTAGTCCTGAAACATCTTTTTCGCTTAAAATAGTGTTTTCCTGCACCCTGTTCCTCCCTGTAAGATACTTGTATGTCTCTATCATATCCCTCTCTCTCCTCTCTC
Organism: Neoceratodus forsteri; assembly: GCA_016271365.2. Taxonomy (NCBI): domain Eukaryota; kingdom Metazoa; phylum Chordata; order Ceratodontiformes; family Ceratodontidae; genus Neoceratodus; species Neoceratodus forsteri. Next base: position 763,889,956 of record CM057453.1, read on the forward strand.
CACGGAGTACATGTTCAGTTCCTTCAACCTGTCTTCATAGGACTTGTGATGCAACCCATGCACCATCTTTGTTGCCCTCCTCTGAACCTTCTCTACCCTGTCTATGTCCTTACGTGGGTATGGTCTCCAGAACTGTACACTGTACTCCAGGTGGGGCCTCACTAGTGTCTTGTATAGCGGAATTATGACCTCCTTTCCTGCTGGTGATGCCCCTGCTTATACATCCCAGCATCCTATTTGCTTTACCTGATGCCTTGTCACACTGTTTCTACCTTGAGGTCATCAGAGATGACAACCCCAAGATCCCTTTCCTGCTTGTGGTGCTATATCCTCACCCCCAACTGATATATTGTGCCAGGGTTTTGTGCCCCATATGCATTATCTTGCACTTCTTTGCATTGAATTTCAACTGCCAAACCCTTGACCATTCTTCAAGTTTCTGCAGGTCCTTCTCATTCTGTCTACACCTCTGGTGTGTCTACTTGTTACAGAGCTTTGTGTCATCAGCGAACAGTGAAATTCTGCCTTCTATATCCTGTGCAATGTCACTGATGAAGATGTTGAATAGGACCGTCCCAGCACTGATCCCTGTGGTAGCCCACTGGTCACTCTTCCCTCTGTGGAGTGACAGCCATTTACCACCACCCTCTGTGTCCTGCCACCCAGCCAGTTACCTACCCACCACACTACTGTCCTGCCCACACCCATATTCCCCAGTTTGTGTAATAGTCTTCTATGGGGCACAGTGTCAAAGCCTTGCTGAAGTCCAGATAGGCCATGTCCACTGCCCTCCCTGATCCACTTCCTAGTCACCCAGTCAAAAAATTCAATGAGGTTGGTCTGACATGACCTCCCCCTGGTGAAACCATGCTGCCTTGGGTCCTGTAGTCCATTGACAACCAGATGTTCCACCAATCTCTCCTTCAGTAGTGCTTCCATGATCTTTCCCACTACCGAGGTGAGGCTGACTGGTCTGTAGTTCCCTGCTTCCTCTTTGTTCCCACTTTTGTATAAGGGGACTACATCTGCTGTCCTCCAGTCTTTGGGTACCTCCTGTTTCCAGTGATTGGCTGAACAGGATAGCCAGAGGTTCAGCCACCACCTCTCTTAGTTCTTTAAGGACCCTGGGGTGCACCCCATCTGGCCCCATTGCTTTATCAGCTCTTATTACTTCCAGTTCCTTCAGGACCCTTTCTTGTGTAAAGGGACTTGTGTCCATTTCTGCACCATTCTCACCCCTTGTACTCCCTTCAGACCCATTACCCCCCTCTTCCTTAGTAAAGACTGAGCAGAAATACCTTTTTTGCTGATTTTTGCTTGCTGCTTGTTTGCTGATGACACGGTGCTCTACTTAAGCCGGGAATCTCCTGAAGATGCCTGCACTGAGTTACAAGCTGACTTTAATACTCTGCAGTACCAGCTCCTTAGCAAAAAGTTACTACTAAATGCAAAAAAAAACAAGGCCATTCTTTTCTCACCATCAGGCCCAGGGGCTTACTCTGCTGTCGCTAGTCCATTACCATCAATCTCTACTTTATTAGGAGAAAATCTTGAATTTAAACTAAATTCAAATACCTTGGTATTTGGCTAGACAACAAACTCTCTTTTGTGGAACACACAGAAGAACTGCTGAAAAAACTGAGGCAGAGACTTGGTCTTTTTTTCAGAATTAAACGCCTCTTGACCACAGACGCTAAAAGGCAGCTTGTCCAATCTACATTCCTTTCATTAATTAACTACGCCAACTTCATTTATGGCCATTCCCCGGCCTCATATCTTGCAAAACTGGATGCATTATATCATAGAGCACTGAGATTTATAACTGGCCTCCCGTACTCCACACATCACTGCGCTTTATACGCAGCCGTAGGGTGGCCCTCCCTTCAATACAGGCGAAATAGAAATGCAGCCCTATGGACGCACCGAGCCCTTACCAACAAACTCCCACAATACGTTGTTGACTGTCTTCCCCCTTAGTCCCATTAGGAACTATGCCTTAAGAAGTCACTCGCAGATTTCTTTGAAAGTCCCAAGGGCCAACACTCGCTTTGGAAGGGCTGCCATAAGCTATGCCCTGCCTACTCTCTGGAATAGGATACAAAAATCGTTGAGACTTGGCTCCCCTGTCAGTCCTGCCTTCTTTAAGAACCTCTATGACAAAACGTTCACTGAAATCTGTAATTGCTTCTATCGCTCCTAGCAGCTTGGCTTTTGTTCCTCTCTTCATCAACACTAGTCCCAGCTGCTTATCCAAATATTAGCCTAAGCCTTACACACTGTTATGTGCACCTCCATAGCTTAGGAATTTCCATCCAGGCTTGTAATGTGTTTCTGCTGGACAGGAATATAAATAATCTTTCTTTTTCTTCTATGGTTTGTATATGACATCCATACACATCCTGCTCCTGTGGGAACTGTGTATATATATATATATATATATATATATATATATATATAATGTTCAGGTTGTGTTATGTATATCTTTCTTGTGCATGTGACTTGGAATGTAAATACTCTGCTCCTATCAGTATTGTAAACATGTTGTTCCTTTTGTATTATGTATATTTATATGTAACTGTACAATTTTTCCTGCCAACAGCAGGTCCACCTTGTAAATGAGCTTACTCAATGGTGATCGCCTGGATAAATAAAGATTTGATTGATTGATTGATATCTTATCCTGTATGTGTGTTTTGTTTTTCCTTGCTTCTTTTTGTGTGTTTAGTACATTTCAGTACTCTAAGCCATGGAAGAGCAATATACAAAAATACATCTACCACTACTACATTATGAATTAAATTATAATTCGATTAATTCAGAAACAGTCAGTTTTTAATATGTTAGGTTGAGTTAAAGGAAGGAGGCAGTTCTGGACTATTGTTACCCCAATGTATTTGCCTGGGATAGTCTTGCTGTCTTGTGTCATCTCATTTTCAGCGGGACGCTGTTCTTTCGTGTATTATAGCTTGAAGGACAGGGAAGTCACGTGACCTGCTCAAGACCACAAAAGGAGCGGCTGACTGACACAATTCAAACCTTGGTGTCCTGCACAGTTGGTTTCATGCACCAGCAATCCCTGCAGTTTCTGGAGGCCCACTGCTCACGGTTCCCAAGCCAGAGCAGTGTACCGCAATAGTATTTAAATGTCAGCTCATTTGTTTTTCTGTTATTGTCTTCTCAAAAAATCAATGAAGGTCTGGGACTGTGGTTTCAAGTGATAGGGGGACTGTTCAACATGCTGACAAGCTGAGTTTGCATCCGAGCCTAGGATGTTAGAAGCATATGCTGGTAGAGGACAGAGAGTCTAACTGAACCCTCTTCTTGCCCAGGGTGGGGCGGTAGCCGTGGCACTGTTTGTTACTTGGCTGTGGAGGTGGCACTCGAACAAACAGCAGACACAAGAAGTAATATGAGACTCTTAGTTCATGGGGGGGGGAGATAGGGTAAACAGACAAAAAGCTATCCTTAGTGTCAGATAACAGCTGCCTTTTTCCTGTGCTCCATAGGGACCATCCCCTCTAATGTCCCTAGCCACGTACGTGCTTCCTTCTCCCCTGCATGTCCTTGTCATTGTAAGGGTGACCACAGTGTCAAGGAACTGTGGTGGTCCTATAGAAACATAGAATTTGTCTGCATAAAAGAACCTGTAAGCATACCTAGTCTGTCCTATTTTTCCTGCCTATTTCCACACCCTGAACCCTATTTGGTCACAAGTGTCCCTTTCTCTCCCCTTTCCTCTATCTATTATACTCATATGCCTATCCCATGCATGCTAGAAGCTCCCCATTATCTTCACCTCAAAACCTCTTCTGGCAGGCTGTTTCAGGCATCCACCACCCTTTCTGCAAATAAGTATTTTCTCACATCCCTCTTAAATGTCCTCTACCACCAAGCTTTATAACATGCCCCCGTGTTCTGGTACTCCTTCTCCACTCTTGCACCTTGGTCACCCCCATGAGGTACTTATAGAAACATTGAAATACAGAAACTGATGGCAGATAAGGGCTGCATGGCCCATCCAATCTGCCCTTTTTTTTGTTGCATTGCTTACACTGTAGACCTCTCCAAGTCTATGCCACTTTCTCTGCCACCCCCTTACCTATCACTTATGACTTCCTTCTGGTTATCCCAGGCTTTTTTTGAATCCCTCCACTGTTTTTGACACTACAACCCCTGCTGGAAGACCATTCCAGGCATCCACCACTCTTTCTATGAAGAAATAGTGCCTCACATCTCTCCTATAGGTCTCCTTCATGTCCCCTCTCACTCTCCTCTTCCCCAGGCAGTACAGGTTCAGCTCCTGCAGCTGCTCCTCATACAGTTTCTCATGCAACTCTCCCACACCATTTTGGTAGTCTTGAGCTGGACTGCTTCTACCCTGTCAATGTTCTTGTGGAGATGTGGCCTCCAGAACTTGGTGCAGTACTCTAGATGGAGTCTCACTAAAGAGCGATATACTGTAGTGGTAACATTTCCTCCCTTCTTACTAACATATTAAAATGCCAGCAGAATAGGCCTAACGGTCTTTCGTGTCTGCTCGTTTGGTCAGCACCCACCCTGAGAGCTGACTTTACTGCCCCCCTCGCCCTCTCTGGCTTCTCCCTTCCCAGTCCCAGATATTCCCGCTGCACAGGACTTTGCTTCCAGAACCCTTCCCCAGTACCTGTCCCACCCCCTCTTGAACCCCTCCACCGTCTCTGCCTCCACCAGCCCCCTGGGCAGCGCATTCCATGGCTCCACCACCCTCTCAGTGAAGTAGCACCTCCTCCTTTCTCCCCTGAATCTCCCTTCTAGCTTCCACCCATGCCCTCTAGTTCCCCCCTTCCTTCGGAGCACCCTGATTGCTCCTTCCCTATTTAACTCCTTCATGTACCTGAAGACCTCTATCATGTCTCCCGGTCACTTCTCTCTTCCACTGTGTACATATTTAGCTCTTCGAGCCTCTCCCCATAGTGCCTGTCCCCCAGGCCCCAGATAATTTTGGTTCTTCTGCTAGAAATCCTCCTCCCTGTGCACCCTAGCATCTGGCTAGCCTTGCCTATTGCCTTGTCATCTGCCCTGCCACCTTGGGATCATCAGATATGATTACCCCAAGGTCCCTTTCTTGCTTGGTGACTGTACCTCCCCTCCCAGTCTTATACACAGCCCCTGAGTTTCTCCTCCCCAGGTGCATTACTTTGCAGTTTCTGACATTGAAACCCAGTTGCCACACCCTGGACTACTCTTCAAGTTTCCTCAGACCCCTTTTCATTTTCTTCACTCCTTCCTGGGTGTCCACTTATAGATTATTGTGTCATTCATGGAGAGACAAATCTTTCCCTCCAGGTCCTGAGCAATGTCACCTATAAAGACATTGAAGAGGACAGGATCTAGTACTGATCCCTGTGGTACTCCACTGGTCACTTTTCCATCCAGTGTGTGACTTCCATTTACCATCACCTTCTGCTTCCTGTCCTTCAACCAGTCTGATATCCAGTTTACCACCTTCTCTCCAACCCCCAGATTGCTAAGTTTCTTAATTAGCTTTTTGTGCTGCACAGTGTCAAAGGCCTTACTGAAATCCAGCTAGACTACATCTACTGCCCTCCCCGATCCACCTCCTTAGTCACCCAGTCAAAGAAATCTAAGAGATTAGTTTGACATGACCTCCACCCTGTAAAACCATGCTGCCAGTGGTCTTGCGCCCATCTGCACTCAGGTACTCCATAGGCCTCTCCTTCAGCAGGGACTCTATTAATTTCCCCACCACTGACGTGAGACTGGCCTATAATTGCTAGCCTCCTCCTTAATGCCACTCGTGCAAAGGGATCACATACCCTATCCTCTGGAAGTACCCTCATCTCCAATGAGCTGCTGAAAAGTACTGCTAGATGGGTGACTAGTACTGTGTTCAGTCCTTTTAGAACCCTTGGGTGGATCCCATCTGGTCCTATGGCCTTATTTTCCTTTAGGTCTTCAAATCCCCTTTGGACTCTCTTCCGAAAATGGAGTTGTGTCCACTCTCTCCTCCTCCTCCTGGTGGCTACTGATACATGTTGGACCGTCCCCTCCCCCCTTCACTGTGAAGACCAAGCAGAAGTACCCTTTTTTTTCTCTCTATAGCTTTTTGGCCCTTTAACTGCTGCCTGCTCCTGTCATTCGGGACTTCTACTGATCCCACGCCCTGACTACCACTCCCCCAACATCGTGGCCAGTGGGGATCCACATAGAGCGAGGACTGAAGAGACCATCAAACTTAGTGGCCATGGCACATACAGTTTTTCTGTGTTTTTTTCTCCCTCTTCCCAATCCCTGCCCATCACCCCATGATGTCAGGCCTCGGACATCAGCAGCACATGCTGAGCTAATGCCACCCCCTCCCACAAAAGAGCAAGTTCCCCAGCTTGCCATGAGGGGGCCACAACTGCGCAGGGTCCCGATCATCCCCTGGCCAGCTGGCTTGCACTCTCCTCTGAAGCACTCCCCAGCCTGGCCACTCAATCCTGATGTACCTGGGCTCACTTGTGAACCAAGGTCACCACCATGGAAGCATGACACACTTCCATGGAGCCATTGGGTGGCCCCTCAGAAGTACTCATTTAATATTCTAACTTTTTCTTGGTCTTCTTCTGCACAGTCCCCTCCCCCTGTTCTCCTGATCCTCACTATCCCACTCCTTCATTTCCTCTTTTCACTCACATGCCTGCAGAAAGTCTTATCCTCTTTTCTTACCTCCATGGCTATCTTCTCCTCTGTTTGTGCCTTAACTACCCTCACCTTCAATCCTTCCTGCCTCCCTTAATCTAAATATGCATTCCTGTCACCCTCTGTCTGGGGCATCTTGTACTTCTTAAAAGCTGCTTTTTTCTCTCTTACCACCTTAGCCACCTCCCTTGAGAACCACAGTGGCCTCTTCCTCCTCCTACCCTTGCTTATTTCCTTCAAACAACTTGCCACTTCATTATTTATTCCCTCATTTATCCTTTTCCATTGTTCCTCCACTCCCCCCAGGCAACTTCTCCTTCAACGTATTTACTAAGACAGTCTCCCATTTTTAAAAAAAATCTACCTTCCTGAAGTCTAGGACCCTCGTCCTAGTGTCATTTTTCTTCTGCTCAATCTGTATGCTAAACCACACAGTACGATGATCACTTTTACCTGGGGGCTACTCACTGTGACTTACTAAAGGTTATACTAAAAGGTAACGGAAAGGAGAAGGCGGTTGGCCCATTTGTGCTCCTTTCCATCATCCATAATAAGATAGATCATGTCTCTCCAATATGTATCTATCTAGTTCCATCTTAAATTCCTTCTTATCTTTGCTAATTATTATTTCAGTAGGTAACGTATTCCACAGGTTGACTGTACATTGTGTATAGAAACCCTTCCTCTTGTTAGTTCAATATTGTACTGGTTTAATTTGCAGCTGATGACCCCAGTACCCAAATTATCATTTTAAAATTGTAGCCTAACTCATTGAGTAAGTAAGCATCCTGCATTATATCGTAACACATCAGTAAGTCACCCCTTTTCCTTCTAGTTTCCAAAGACATCAAATTAAGATGTTTAAGATGATCAGTGTAACCAGGGACTTTAATATTACGTATCAATTCTGTGGCCCTATGTTGAATCCTCTCTACCCAGCTTATTTCCTCCTTGCTTAGTGGGCAGCAAGCTTAGCTGCCATAATCAAGAATAGGCCTGACATAAGCTCTATAAAGGGGCATAATAACTTCAGCTCTTCTGCTTTTAAAATGTCTTGTAATAGACCACAATATTTGATTGGCTTTAGCTATCAGAGTGATACAGTGGTCTGAGGAATTACATTTATTATTTATTGTGACCCCCAAGTTCTGCTCACGCTATTTCCTTAAGAATACTATCCCCGAATTTATGTCTTTATATTGACTTCTTAAATTTTGTTCCTGTTTATAAGAACAAGGTCCAGCACTGCCCTATCTGTAGTGGGTTCTCCTATCTGTAGTGGGTTCTGAAACCAACTGTTTTAAGAAATGCCCCCTGTAGGGAGCCAAAGATGGCCCTGCTTCTCCTTGTAGCTGCGGCCATAATGCTCCAGTGTACAGCAGGTAGATTAAAGCTGCCCATAATCAACACCTCCCCTTTACTTGCCATTTTGCCTATGTGCTCCTGCAGAACCCTGTCTAACTCCTCTCCCTGTGTTGGTGGTCCATACACAAGATCCCAGACCCTGTCTCTAAGCCAACCCACATATCCTCCAACCCTTCTACATCCCTGTTGTGACCCTGTATCTGCATGACATTAAGGCCTTCCCTCACATATAAAACAACCCCTCTTTTTCCCTGTCCTATCCTTCCGGAATGTGCTATATCCCATAACGGCCACATCCCAGCTGTAGTTGTCGATGCACCATGATTCTGTTATGGCCACCAGATCCAGGTCCACCACCACAATGGTTGCCTACAGGTTGGGAATTTTATTTCCTAGGCTCTTTGCATTGGTGGACATGACACTCCACTCCTTTTGTCCATCCCTCCCCTTTCCTTTCTCTCCATTTCCTATTCCATCCTTTACTCGTTCACTGTCCCTGTTACTGTTATCCCCTTTTTCATTTTCCCTCTGCCCACCCTCCTTAACTCTTCTGTCACCCTTAGGACCACCTCTCGATCCTCCCATTCCCCTCCCCCCCTTCCCTACACCACTCTACCGATGGAGAATTTATTTCCCTTGGGCTTTTTCTCTCTGATGCTCCATTTGGGGGGGGGGCTATCACTGCTTCCCTCATTTTTTTCTGCCTCCCGCCTTGGCTTCTTTAAATACACACCAAAGTAGCATTTAAATGTTCCACTCAGAACTGCTGTTCCCCTCTTGGATGGGTGGAGGCTATCCCCCTTGTACAGGCCTCTATCCCTCCAGATAGGACCCCAGTCTCCGATGTATCCAAACCCCTCCTCCCAGCAGCATGCCTTCAACCAGTTGTTGAAGACCCTAGTGCAGAATTCCCTAATCTTCCCCTGGCTGTATACAAGTAGCATCTCAGTGAAGGCCACCATATGAGCTACTTGCTTCAGGCCCCTCTCCAGTTCCCTAAACCTATCCTTACAGAGACTAAGAGGAGGCTAACCTGAGACAGAGGTATCCTTGGTGGAAGATGGGGTGCAATGTGGCATCATTCTGTTGTGGAATCTATCACACACCAAGGTATGGCCCATCAACAAGCCAATCAACAGCAGAGAGGCAGAAAAGGTCTGGGTGGGTAGGAGGGCCCGAAGGGGTAACAGTCCTTGATCCCTCTAACAAAACATGATTATATCACTGGCTGTATTGAACACTAACTGGAATGCATTTGAGACAGACTGGAAGACATGTGATCGAGGTGGGTATGGTTAGAGTCCCATGACATATCTAGCTAGGGTCCTCTAAAATCCTAATGTCGGTTCTAGTCTTCTGGTACATCAGCACTAATCCACTAGATCATAGTACCTGCATCTGCTACATGATCTGAAACATCAACAGCTTGAAGTCTACAGTAAACTTCAAATTCCATTTTGCTCAAGAACCCCACATGAGCATCATGTTAAGATATGATTCTGTAGCAGGTAAACATGGAGCCAGGCCGGCCTGGTGGCACTGAGGGTTGAGGCACTGGATGCCACACCTCGCACCACACCGCCGACCAGGTTTTGGGAATGATCTCGGGTCATTGGGGGTCGGCAGGGGCAGAAGAGGACTGAGCATCCGGAGGACTGCTCTCCTCTCCTAGGGGTGGGTGGGTTGCATCTCCTGCTGTTACAGTGGCTCCCAGTGGAGACTGGGGGTACTGCAACAAGCAGGAGACACGCTACTGGGGTATGGAGGTGGCGGCAGATAGCTTGTGGGTGGGTGTGGGAGTGCACCCATCGTGCCAGCAGTCACTGCACGTCCGCGCCTCCGGGAACGAAAAGCAGGAAAAACCCTGGCATCCAGACAGGCGAAGGTGGGGCCAGAGGATGTCCCCCATGCCCACTGCGGGGTCCAACCTGGCTGGTCGCTGTCTCTCTCCTCCACTCCCCGGCTGCCCTTCTAGATTCTAGATAGAGTGCCAAAGGAGTAAAGGTGGTTCCACCTTGGGGGGCTCAGAGCCGGGGGGGCAGGGTGGTCAGTGGAGATGGAGGAGAGTACCTGGGAGCAGAAGACCAGTTCAGGAGGTCCTCAGGCTGGGCTGGAGACAAGACGTTCCATGAGCGCACTGCAGACAGGTCTATGGGACCAGAGAGGAGATAAAAGAAAGTTAAAAAAAAACATGGAGCCAACAGAAGGGTCAAATGCAAAGGCATATACTCTGATGAGTCCTTCTACACCTGTAAGATGGCTTAAAGGAGCAAACAGAGTGCTATAATCAGAGGTTTGTGTTCTGCTGGTTCTTTATGTACCATGAGAACCAGTACCAGCAGCTTGTGGGTCACAGGAAAAGGCACATTTTACACTCTGAAGTTCTGTGACAGAACATATACCAGTGCATGAAAGTCAGTTCTGTGTTGGTTCTTTCCAGATCATTCACAGAGCAACACTTTCAGCTTAAAGATCAATGGTGACACAATTTTCTCTGGTTCTGGTTTCCCTTGTTACGAAGATATCAGAAAAATTTGCAACAAAATAATCATGCAATTTAATAAAAAAATGTTGAAATGTACCACTGTAAATGTGCACCAATGGCCCAGTGGCAGCGCACCATGCTGTCTTGCAGGCAAACTGGGTTCGGGAACAGACTCAGATCACCATGGTTGGAAAGCAGGCCATGCTGAGGCAGCTGCTGCAGGGCAGTATGCCTCAAACGAAGAGGTCACAGTTAGCTCTGTAGGTGAGACAAGAAGCTTGCATTTTCTGCGTCTGCGTGTACCTGTGTGCCTGAGGCCGACAAAGGCTGCATCCATGTCAAGGGGTGGAGGGAGGATTCTGGGAGAAAGCAATGAAAATTCCACTCTCTGGTTGGATGAGGACAGCTGCCAGCAAACTCAAGTCCCCTGCCATGCAGCTCACTGTCTGCTACCAGATCCTGGTTGGGTCAGGCGAGATGACCCTGCCTTCGCCCCCAACCCATCAACTAAGCCAAGCCAAGTAGGGCAGTGACAGTGATGAATTAGTGGCTGATGGGAATGAGGGGTTGCTGGTCACAGCCCGAGGGGAAACAATATGACTGGGGGGGAGAAACAAAGCGAATGAGAATGTACCCACTGTATATATGGTTTTGTACTGCAAGGAGGAATGACAAAAATCAAGAGTTTGGCCTTTTGGTAAGTCAGAACAGCTTTGTTTTTGATAACTAGAAAAGGGTTGAGTTTGTTCCTTAATGGGGCAGCTATTAGCATCTCCCAACCACAAATGTTATGTAAGCAATAAGACATGACAGGGCGTCAGTTGTGCTGTCATACCTACTGGCCCAGGGGCATAGTAAGACCCTAAAAGTGGGGATATCACACCACAACCCACACCCTGGAGTGCCTTACTGCACTTACAAAATGGGAAACAAGGCAAATTATGAAGAAAACAAAATGTAAATAATAAAATGGTTTGAAAATGTATGTACAATAGGCCCTTCTGCAGATGGGTGCCACAAGGGGGTGATAGGACAGTGCATAGCCTAATGACTGCGTGCTGGAAGAGCTAGCAGTGTCTTCCCTAACCACCCCCCCCCCCCATCAACACACACAGAGACATCACTGGTTGCTTAATTTGCTGTTCAGTTATTTGTATTTGTTGGCGAGTTCTTTAGTGTACTAAGCGGTGACGAAATTAAGTGAGGAGCTTGGTCCGTGACTGGAGACTTGCTGCTTTTTAATAAAAGAAAGATTTGTCCATGCAGGTTGTAGATTTTAGTGCTGTTAACTGTGTTATCATCGTGGACACTAGCAGAGAATGTTTTTTTGTGAAGTTGGTGTCTTGACCCCACCACCTGTGTTTGATACAGCCAGAGACAAGAGACTTGTTCTCTGGTCATAGAAACATAGAATGTGACGGCAGATAAGGACCGCTTGATACAGTACGATCAAGCAAGTGAGCGGGTGGAACTGGAGCTGGGAGTGCAGTCTAGCTGTTTAAAAAATTCTTAAATACAGTGCAAAAAAAAAAACAACTTGGATAATGGAAATTAAATGAAAACAAAAAAAGAAAGAGAACAAGTAAGAAAAGTATAATGTCTTGCAGGTTTTTTTCAATGTGGGTTTAAAAAAATGGCTATCAGTTTGAAAATGAACATTCTAGGTGGTTGTAACATGGCAAGGATGTCACTGGCACTTTTTCTGCCGGTGGGTCATAAACATGCCTTCAGAATACCATTAGCTAGGTAATGGGCTGGATTTTCCCAACCTGGGGCCCAATTCTCAGCTGCAGTGTTATCCACTTGGAAACAGAGCACAAAGGGAGCCATGTTGCTCCGCCACAAAAAGTGCTATGCTGTGAAGGGATTATTGGAGCTGGGCCGGAGACCCTTGGTGCAGATAAGAAGAAATGCAAATGAAGCCATCTTGCTCTTTCTGTGTGCAAACATGGATTGCATACAGAAATTATGTCATATTGCCACATATATATATATGCACGTGGCACAGTGCCATACACATACATGCATGTGGTGACACTGCGATAAACTTTGTCCCTGCACCCCTCCCCAATACCTTTAGGCAGCTTCTGGCCCTTCTGTGATGTCTATTACTCTGTCCCCCATTGCCTCCCTGGTGGTCCAGTGGGTCTTGAACACGTCCCAATACAAATAATCTTTCCTTGCAGTCCAGCTGCTCCTCCCTCCCTGGCCCCATGAGCACGTTCTTGTCCCTCACCATCTGGTCCCATGCCAGTCTCTGCCCCCCCCCCCCGACATCTAAGCACTCCCATTGCAGTGTTCAACTCCTCCTGCCGCCAGGATGTGTTTTGTTTGTGGTTGTAAAGGCCATCACCGGCGCTGCGCTTAGTCGTGTTAGTGGTAGTTGGCAATGTGAATGGAACTGCATGCCATTCACATGCCAACTTTGCCCTCTTCTGTGCACCAGTACACAATGCTGTGTGCTGGGAGGAAGGCCCATCTAACTTCCTTTTAGCAGGGCTCACGGGGGTGGAAGCCAAGGGATTGTCACCATTTTGTAATGGTCCCTTGCAACTGAGAATCTGGTTCCCATTTTCTACATATCAGTAACCACACATAATGACAGTATATCATTTTGATATTTTCTCAGCTATCAATATATATTTTTTATCAGTATGTACAAAAAAAAAACTCAATCACTTGAATATCAATTTGCATTTTAACTATACTGTAGATGTAGCCTGTCATTTTATTTCTTTTATATTTCAACATATGGAAATATGGAAAAATAAAAGGTTTCGAATAAAGCAGTTTAGGAATATATTTTCAAACTTTTCCTGAATTTTGCTTTCACTTCAACCTAAAAAGAAATGCATAAACAAATTTCTATCACATTGACAGAGAGTAAGAATTACTGAATGACTTGTTTCTGGTAATTTGAACTAGGTATACTAAATTTGAATGAAATATACAATGTACACATACAAAAAGCTAAGTTTACAAGTGGGGGGAAATCTGAGAAAACAGCAAATTGAAATAAAAAACGACCCTATAACAGATAGAGTTACATCTATTTTAGCATAAGGAATGGGACAAGTACTGGTGGCCTCCAGTATCATATAATGTGGGCAAGTTAAATTGAGCACCTCAATCTGAGTGACTCAGTCTGAGCAACTCAATTTGAGCGCCTACAATTGCAGCGAATGTGAAAGTGTGGCGTGAGTAGTATACAGTGAGTGTATCAGTGAGGTACACCTGCTGTATAATGTTATGGGGCTATGCCTGGCCATGCAGTTTCTAGCCAGCTGTATGGTGTAGTGGGTTAGGTTACAGCTCATGGAGCTGGTGGACCCAGGTTCAGGTTGGGTGGGGAGGTAATTTTTTTGCTCGTAAAATAAATTGTTTTTGTTCTAAGTCCAGTTTCCCAGTTGCTCCCCAGTGCCCTCCCAAGTTTTCCTTTCCTTGTGTCCATCCCCGAGTTGATTATAATAAGTTTGGGGTGAGGGGGGAAAGCCCTGTGAAGGGGATGCAGGGGCATAGCCCCCTGCATAAAAATTTTAATCCATTTCCCCTTCCCCAAGTACATACTACAGTAAGCGTCCATTGCTGTTTGCAGTGGTCACTGTATTTGCCATTGCTGATTTTCCTTTCGGTGATTTTGTTGTCACTCTTGTGGTTGGCGCTCTTTTTGAGTTGCCGTTATCACATAAAACTATGGCTCCTCTGGCTGACATGTACAACAATCCCCTCATATCCGAAGTTGTGATTAGGGAATGAAAAACTACTGATATCATACCCTACGGAAGAGTGGGGCCACGACAAGATGGGGAACTACTGTACAGGCCTGTCAGTTTGATTTCAACAATCTGCAAACTGATGAAAACCAGTTTAACGGAAAGGTTGGCAGAATTCCTCTAGACTAACAGGCCAAAGGACAGCAGGTGACCCGGTCAGTGGCAGGGAGGTCATGAATTTGAATGACTTTTTGACTGGATCATGAGGGCTGTAAATAAGAGTCAGGCAGTAGATATACTGTACCTGTACTTAACCAAGGCTTTGGACTCTGTCACCCACACAGATTAATCAGGAAGTTGGGCGACTTTGGGGTGGTAGACAAAATGATCAGGTAGGTGTATAATTGGCTGGGGGACCAAAACCAGAGTGACAGACTTTGGGGAAGGTACTGGATCTGAACATAGCAGACCACAATGCCATCGGCAACAACAGCACAGCAAAAATACAGTCACCTTTGTTTTGAAGCGCCCCACACCCCCCAACATGGCTCTGCCCCCGCACCGCCTAAACTTATGATTCTCCCTCCAGGGGGGACTGGATCATAGGGCAAGTTGAAATTTTTTTGGGAACTCTTTTTCTCGCCTGCCTTCTGGGGCATCTCTCGGATTCCCTCTCTCGACCTGCAGCTCCTGACCACCTGCCTGAACTGCAACTCCCCCGACTTCTAAATCAGTATCAGGACTCCCGTCCTCCCCGCCAAGGCCCCTTGGAGAGGCCGGAAGTCCCCAGAGGGTAGAGTCAGGGATGTGGCCAGCACTGGGCGTGTGGGCCTTGGACTCTGGAGTTCACCGTCGCCTCACCCAGTTGGCAGGGTTTTTTTCCTTGTTACACCCTCAACCCCCCTCCTCCTAGAGCTCAAACGCGCAATAGCGTCTACAGACGCCTGCCACAGCTCCTCCCTGCTACTCGCTGCCCTGGCATGCGCAGTGCCTCCGGTCTCCAGTGGGGGCCGCTGCAGTGCTGGGCAAGCCTGAATCCTTCTCCAGAGAGAGGACAGCTGTCCTCCAGATGCTCAATCCTCTCTCTCCCCTGCCAACCCGATGGCCTGGGCTCGTTCCCAAACTCGGGTCGCTGGCGTGGCGCAAGGTGTGGCATTCAGCGCCTCAACCATCAGCACCACCGGGCCGGCCTGGCAAGTTAAAATTTAAGGTGCTGTGGAATACTGCTTCCTCGGCCCCTTGTAAATAAATCTAAGTCTTGATGTTGGCAAAATGGTAGGAGACCAGGAATAGAACCCTAGTCTCCACTGCCTCCCAGCTGAGCTGCTCCATGCCCCAGCCCTCCATGCCATGGGAGCAGCTCAGTTAGTGCCTGGTATACTGCTGCCCTTGTCCTATGGCAGCACCATGGACAGCGACCAGAGGAGCGCATATCACAAGAGCTATAAATCTCTGCTTGCTGTCCGTGGTAGTGCTACATGGACTAGCGCTCTCTTCAGCGGCGCTATTAATGTAGCACTAATCTAACCAGGTACCTATGGGGAATACTCAGGCAAGAGAGGTCACAAGTTGGGTTCTGCAGGGATCAGTGCTCGGGCCAGTGCTGTTGAAGGTATTGATCAGTGATACTGGAGACAGCATCAAGGGCAAAATCTTTCTTCTTGCAGATGACACCAAGCTCTGCAGCAGTGTTGACACTGAGGAGGGTTCAGGGATATGAGGGAGGACCTGGAAAAGTTGGAGAGGGGGGCTTGGATCTGGCAACTGGGTTTTAATGCCAAGAACTGCAAGATCTTACATGTGGGAAGAAAGAACCTGGAGGCTGAGTACAAGTTAGGGGATGGCCGTCACCATGTCAGAAGAAGAGAAAAATTTAGGGGCAGCAATTGCGAGGTACCTCAAGCCATCTGTACAGGGCCGCAGTAATGGGGGGGGGGATGTTGTCCAGGGCCCTGAGCTCAGGAGGGACCCACCTGAGGAGCTGCTATTACTCCTGGTATTAGCTGGTTTGGGAAACAGGGGCCCATTTCAAGTGACTTTTCCTGGGCCCCAAAATTCATAGCTGCAGTCCTGCATCTGTACAGTGCAATAAGGCAGTGAGTAGAGCTAACAGAATCTTGGTCTGCATAAACAGGGGGGTTAGTAGCAGGAGGAAGGAGGGTATACTGCCCTCGTACAGATCCCTGCTGCAGCCGCACCTCGAGTATTGCATCCTGTTCTGAGATCCCTACCTCGGGAGGAAACAAACCAACTGGAGGTGGCACACAGAAGAGTTACCTGAATAATTCAGGGGCAGCAGGGATACATGAATGAGCAGAGGCTGGAAAGCCTAAATATGTACTCACTGGAGACCAGAAGAAAAGAGGGGACATGACAGAGACCTTTACATACATAAGAGATATTAACAGAGTGGACTCTAGTGAATTGTTTGGGGCCAGTGAGACTAAATGCATGAGAGGGAATGGCTGCAAAACAGTGAGGGGTAACTGCATGAGGGATGGCAAGAGGTACTATTTTTCACAGAGGGTGGTGGAAGGGTGGAACAGGCTGCTGGAGTTGGTTGTTAATGCAAAAACAGTGCAGAGCTTCAAGAGGAGGTGGGACAAGTACAAGGAGCAGGTCAGGGGGGATGGGGGGTGGAGGGACATGAACCAATAAGGAACACATGCCTCCACATCAGGCAGACGTGCTAGCTTGCAAGCTTCTTCTTCTACTGGTGAAATTCTTTGTTTCTATGTTTCATCTCATACCTTTAATTTTCTTGCAAACATTTTGCTCTTTGTTCAGTTAACCCCTTCTCTTTCTTACTTTTGTTGACTACAGCTGCAAAAGCACTGGAAGTTAATAACAATTAGGGTCCAATTATCAGTCACAAGGGACAGCCGCAAAATTGATGCAAAATGCTTTTAGTGACCATCTCTTGCTTTTGACTACCCTTATGCTATGCTCAGAAGTGGTTATGGGGGCTTCCACACCAGCGCTCATCACTGTGTGCTGATGTCTGAAAGGGGGGGAGTTGGCATCTAAATTTCATACGGTTCCATTCACACTACCAGCTACCACTGGCACACCTGGTGCAGCACTTTAGTGATAGCCACTACTACTGCCAGAAAATCCTGGCAGGGGCGGACTGCTGTGTTGTGTGTCAGGATGTTGGGTGACTGAAATCGGTGTGGGACTGGACTGTCAAAGGACTACAATGCGCCAGCCTGGATAAGGAAGGGGGTGCCACTGGACTACAAGGGAACGTTATTTGCAATGGGATATATTTAGGTGCCTCTGGCACTTCGATGTCATGCTTCAACTCACCCAAGGCATGCCGTTATCCCAGCACAATGCACACCCTGCCGTGTCTTATTGCTTAAACATTCCAGATTCACTTATAATCATAAGAGTTGCACTACCTCTTCATCAGGAGTCCTCTGTAATTCCCTTGGGAAACAGAAATTTGTCCCGGCTTACCTTGAAGACCTGTACTGTCTTCATGTCTACTACCTCAGCTGGTAGGCTGGTCCATAATTTCACGACCCTCTGGGAGACATTATCCCTGAACATAAAGTACCGTTGAGCTTCAGGGTGTGTTCCCCTCATCCTGCTGGAGCACACCAGATCAAACACCTCCATTTGTTCGACTTTGTCAGCACCAATCAGTATGTGGGATCCTGCCCCCTCAGCCTCCTGTTCTCCACAATGAACAAGTTAATGGCCTCCAGTCTCTTTTCACAGCTTTTATCCTCCACACCCTGATGAGTCTGGTGATCATGTGTGCACCCTCTTGACTGTCTCAATATCCTTTTTGTATTGAGCAACCCAGAATGGCACACAGAACTCCAGGCTGGGTCTGATTAAGACGTCCCAAGGCACCTTACTCTTTCTCTAATGCACAACCTAGTGCTGCACAAATAATTACATTTTTAATCACAAGAGTGCGGTGGGCATGTTTATGGAGTAAAAAAAAAACAACAGAAAAGAGAAATAAGTGCCTTGCCTGGAACTTGAACCTAGGCCACCTAGAATACCATTCCAGTTGTGCTACCAGCTGCACCACCAAGGCAACTGGAAACATGAACATCCTGAGGCACCTTGCTCTTTCTCAAATGCACAACCTGGTGCTGCACAGATAATTATATTTTCAATGCCCCAGTTTCCAGTTGCCTTGGTAGTGCAGCTGGTAGTGCAACCAGAATGGTTCTGTTCTCTTCTATTTGGGACTGATTAAGGTCTTGTACAGTGGTAAGATTTTTCCCCTGCTCTGCTGGTCACCCCCCCCCGGCCCCGATTTGATGCATTCCAGTATTCTTCCAGCCTTCTTGACAGCAGCTGTGCACTGCTAGTCACGCTTAGTCCCCTTGTCTGTTAAGACCTCCAGCGCCATTTACTTCTCCACTACACCAAGAGGAGCCTCACACAGCATGTAGGGTCCTACCTGTCTTTCTCCTCCCCAAGTGTGGCACCATATATCTGGCTACAATGAATCTAAGATTTCAGGAGTTCAACCAGTTGCTTAGCTTGTTCAGGTCCTCCTGAAATTTTTCCCCATTCTCAAGGTCCACCACCCCAGCCAGCTTAGTGTTATCAGCAATCTTAAGAAGTCAGCTGGAGACTTCAGCTTCCAGATCATTGATGAAAATGTTGAAGAGCAGTGGCTCCAGCACTGATCACTAAGGGACACTACTCAGCACCCCTCTCCACCTGGAGTAGTGTCAATCAGCCCAAATCCTCTGCTTTTTGATCCCCGGCCAATTAGCAATCCACCTTGTGTATGCCCCATGTATACTGCACACGTGTATGTTGACTAGACGCTTATTATGCATTACAGTGTCAAAGGCTGTGTTGAAGTCCAAACAGACTATGTCTACAGCTCTGCCCCTGTCCACTACTCTGGTCACCCCCTCAAAGAATGTAATTGGATTAGTTTGGCATGATCAGTCCCTCATTAAGCCATTCGGGGCGAGAACTCTGGCCTCAGTCAAGTGCTCCATTATTCTGTCCCTCATAGTGGATTCCAGAATCTTGCCAATCAATGTCACACTGACCAGTCTTTATTTGCCCACTTTCCTCAGTCCAATCTTGCCCCATTCATGATGTGTGGTACCATATTTACCACTTTCCAGTCCTCCAGTGCTATGCCTGTATAGACAGATTCATGAAAGATTATCGCAAGAGGCCTGGCCAGTTCTTCCTTTAGTGCCACTATGATCTTAATCTTGGGCTGTATCCCATCTACCACCATCGCCATTTACCTAGCTTGAACTCTGCCAGATAGTCTGCTTTCAGAGCAGGCCTTCATTCTGTCAGTTGCTTCATGGTTATCCTTGATGCAATGGGCCCTCAAAATGAGCACACTCCATCTTTGGGGCCCTTTGGTGAACAAAAAAGCAAGGTATTCATTTGACATTTCAACCATTGGCCCTGGGTCATGCGTAGGTTCCTCCCTTCCTTTTCTTGTTTCCAGTGATCCAATCCCTGCCCTCACCTTCCCTCTTCCATTTACTGTATGTGCTGGAAGAAGGCACTCATGTTATCTGCAGCTCCTACTGCTATCCTTGTTTTCAGACCCCATTTGGCTTCCTTAATGTTATTCTTGCTCTCCCTCAGCGCTGCTCTGTACTCCTCTGTTGCATGGAGGCAATCCATCTCTTAGCAGCAGTTATATGCCCTGTTATTGTGTACAATCAACTGTCCTAGGGCTCTGTTTTATTTTATTTAGTTTTTATTGACTAGGAAAGGAGGGCTAGGCAATTCTAATTATTTTTGGCCTTGTCCCAGGGTGAGGTGGGGTGGGGGAGATACAGATGCAAACTGATTTAATGAATCATGTTAAGGTTTTGGTGGTACTTTTTACCGAATGGGAGAAATTTGGCCATGGCACTGGGGAAATTCCCCTTCCTGTAGGGGAACTGCTGGCCATCTCCAGATGGCCACTCTGAGTGAGACACCATAGGGGATGGACGTGTCTGAGGCAGAGGAAAAGGCTTCCTTCTCTGACCTCCTTTTGCAAGAGGTCATCGATAATGTCTTGGATATTACTAACTTTAACGAAGATGAGGTTGGAAATGAGATTTTCTTTCTACAGAGGACCTGAGTATGTCAGCTGGTGAGCAAAACACGGAGAATTTTGAACCTACTAAACAAACAACTAAAGCTTCTGATCCTGAGAATGTAACGCCTCTGCAGGAAAATATGTCGAAACAACTAGCTGCTGAGGAACAACGACACGACAACCTAAAACAGCACTTGCAGGCAGATCAGCGAAAACTCGAAGCTGGGAACTCGCCTGTCAAAGGGTGCAGGCCCGATGTCAAACATCTCGATGACGCACCAGCATCAAAGGCGGATACCACGTTGTCAAAGTATTGCACCGAGAACTTTCAGGTAAAAGCTGCTCCTTTACTTTAGAGTATTAACAAGGCGGCTGGCAGTGAAAATGCTGTGAGTGGCGTGTGCCCAAAGCCACAGGAGTTAGCTCCTGAGATGATACCAGAAAAAGTTAAGATTTCACAACTGCGGGTTGGGTTACAATGACCCACCGAAAAAAGTTTAAAGTAGAAAACCCTCCACAAACACATGATAAGGCCCCTGGTAAAATTCTAACAGAGGAGGCAACTACTTACAATACAGATACCAATACTTCTGTTATGATGAACTCCTTAAAGCAAATAGTCCCAGCTCCAACTACAGAAGGGGAAACACCCACTCCTCCTGAAGGTGTCACAGTTTACCAAACACACCTGCACTGTCAGGTGGGTACAACAATATTCTCCTTCACAGCAAAAGGATCAGGAGCACAACTAACAGCAAAAGAGGACACAAAAAGTAAAAGAATGACCCTTACATATTCAAAAAGAAACATACCCTCAGATTTAAAAATCCTGAGTGATGATTCTGCTGACAATTTACATTAGGTGTCATTCAGCAACCACAAACTTCTGCAATTGCAATCCAAGCTACTTTTTCAGTCAAATCAGTAAACAATGATCCCTTTTCACAGTGGTACTCAGAAAAAGCACAGGCTGAGGCAGGTTGGAAGAAGATGCCTGATGGCAAGTGGTTACCAGACCCCAATTAGGATTCTAATACTCCTCTTTCTCAAACCTCACCTTCACGGTAACCAACGATCTAGCAACAGGTACCTGTAACCCAAATTATTCTCGAACAGAATTTCAGGAGATAAAATAGAGGTCCTGAACTCTGATCAAAAAAATGAAAGCTGTTCGGAATGACCCTCTATGCAAGCACTAAACAGTGGAAGTGGACAAGCGGCGTCAGGGCTCCCTCAGGAACTGAAGGCGAAATTGGGCACACCAACTCAAGAACAGCAGAGAAGGGGACGCCTGGTAAAATGGGGGATCCTCCCCCTCAGAGACTTTATTGTCAGAACTATTTACAAAAAATAAAAAAGAGGCAGCTACTCTGAGAAATGCCCGTACTTTTATGTTTGCGGCCCCAACCCTCTGGAATTCTCTGCCCTGTCAGCTTTGGGAGTTCAGGACTGTGGGGAGCTTCAAGCAGGCACTAAAAACATTTTTGTGGATCAAGGCTTTTCCTGATTTATTACGATTTTGATACTGTGTTTTAATGAATTGTTTTTAAAATTTTGTGAACACCCTGATAATTTGAAAGGTGCTCAATAAATAAAGATATTATTATTATATTCGGTACAAAGGGGGATGGAGATTAGGCTAGACAGGCAATATGTTGGGAGAACACTTTTGAAAGATTCCCGACATTTTTCTCCAAAAGAAGTCTTTGCATTTGTTAATATCTCACGGGAGGACAATTTTGATGTTAGTTTTAGAACTTATGCCCTTGAATTGTTCTGGTAATGGTACAATCAAGTGAAATTTTCTCCTCTCTGGTCACCATTTTTAGTGATTCCCCTAACCAAACCTTTATTAACATTTGTTATTGTGATGTTTGTAAATGAAGGGGTCCATTTTGAGGCTATCATTTACTGGGTATCCCAAAAATTGTGAGGTCTTGAGTAGCCCTGAACCGATCCTAGACTTGGAGCTTTTTTGGACGGGGGGGGGGTGGAAATACAAAGTCAAGTTACGCCAGAAAGTAAATGAGATTGAGCACAACCAAAATGAATTTTTACTTGGAAGAGATAGGGGAGTGTGTTTCTATCCTGGGCAGCCTCATGCATGCTATAAGTATGGAGCTCGGATACACTTATCTAGTATATGTGACAGACCCCGGTGTGACAACTGCGGGGAAGTGGGACATATTAGTCAGCAATGTGCCAATCTTACCAAATGTGACTTATGTGAGGAAACAGACCATGTTTTCTCAGACTGTCCTTGGGCTGCGAAAAATAAAGCTTCTACCATTAGCCCCGAATTACTAATTCAGAAAGCCCAAAATGCAGCAAATCCTCTGGGAATGACTTCCTTTGAAGACCCTACCCCCCCAAACCCTCAGGACTCCACTCAGGAGAACACTGCAGTACTCCCAGAACCCCTGGTGGAAGTTCACCCTTCTACCACATCTGAAAACCCCTATACAGATAACATCCAAGACTTCCCCCCCCATATGTTACCATGACCCTCCAGTAAGAAATCAGGAAGAGGTAGTCATAACACCCCTACCCCCTGCTAAACCTGACCCATTATCTAGGAGGCGGGTCACTAGGAAATAAACCCACCCATTGACATCCCGGTAGTAGAAACTGGGAATCCCTATGCTGCCTTAGCCACCTCTTGGGGCGGGATTCTGACATGGAAATCGAAGACTCTGATTCTCATTCCCAAACCCTTGAAAACATGAGAACCAGAAATGATGCAGTGGGGTATAAAGGGAAGAAGGAAAAAAAGGAGGCAAAAGAGTCCTTGAACATCAATAAACTACTAACTGATGGGGAAAATTCGTATTGCATCTGTAGTCTTCTGAATGTTAATAAAAGGCAAGCTATGTTTCAGTACATACATGACAACAACATAGACATTTGCATGTTTCAGGAAAACTGGGTGTTCATCATAGACCAGGCCCGACTCTTCCAAGCAGAATGGGTTTGGGGTCCATCCTATTGGTCCTTCGGGACCGATAGGGCAGATGGGATAGGGATAGTCTAACTCCTTTTCCTTTACCCTAACCAAATTATTAGATTTACTTCCCAGTAGATTGTTAATTTTAGATGGGTTATGGAATCATTCTCCTTACAGATTTACAATGGTTTATGGCCCACAATCGAAAGTAGAAAGAGTAGTTGTTCTTTCCTTATTGCAACCCAATGTAATGATCTCCACTAACATTATTCTGGGAGGGCACTTCAACTGTGAATTACCTAAATCTGGTAGCGCACTAGAAGGGAAAAAAAACTTATTGCGATTCTAATGCCTTGAAAAAATGCATTGAGTTGGCAGATCTTTTGGTTTGCTCCAAATACCAGTCTCAGGGGCCAAACTATACTTATAGAAGAGGCAGCCTAACTTCCTCTATAGATAATTTTTTTATTTCCAAAAATATGCCCATTCCCTCCTATGAAACCTATCCATTGGAATTTACAGACCATCTACTATTATTAATAACCTTTCAACCCCCCCCCCCATAAACATAAAAATAACAGGTGGAGATTAAACACTTCTTCTCTCTCAGAACCCACAGTACAGCAGGAAATCCTAAAATTGTTATGGGCCAGAACTTCAGTGTGTATGCTCTATGACGACATAGGGGAGTGGTGGGCCAACACAAAAGCTAATATAGCCAAATGGTTCCAAATTTATGGGAAACAGAGGGAGAGAGCAACATTTTTAAAATATTTACAACTTAGGAATAAAGTACAGTATGTATATACTTTGGATTCCACCTACAGGTATGATTATTCTCCTCAGATAGAACAGCTCAAAACTAAAATGAAACACTTCCAGTTCTCCAACAAAAAATGATGTCATACAAGACCTTCACTGTTTTGGTAGCGCAAGCAATGAATTCGGTTTATTTAAAGGATAAGGCTATATATTCATCAAGCAAGATATTGAAATGGTAGAAAGGGTTTTTGGTGTTCATTAAATGTAAATAAACATAATGTTGAGAGGGATCTAGCGAAATTACATATGAGCTTATGTCTTGGGATGGTTTGAAAGTCACTTAACGATTTATGTAATTTTTTGTGCATGTATTCTCAAATTCCTTTACTGGTATGATGTATTCTGTTGTATGCAATTTTAGTTTGACTGTCTTGATGTTTTTTTCAATAAAAAATTCCCCTACTCTTTTCGAGAAGTGCCATGGGATATTTAACATCTACCTGAACAACCACCAGTACAGGCAGACAAAACTTTAGTTTAACATCTCATCCTAAAGACAAAGGGCTTGATTCTCATAGCCTCCATCATGGCGCAAGGGGCCTGTGCCACAACGAATGCTACAAGGTGCACCTCGCACCGAAAGAAGCCGGCAGGAGTTATTCACAAAGGCAGCCTGCGTCAAACACAGGCTGTCTACCCCAAACAGGTGTAGTGCCACCCTTGTGCCCATGGATGGGCTGCAACATGGCGCAGGGGTGCATGCAGTGGACAGAAGCTGCAACAGCCCCCAAGTGGGATTCTCAGAACACCGCCGGTGGGAGAATTTCTAAGTAGCCTTAGACCAGCCAATGCCGGTCTAGCGGTACTTAGAACAAAATCCACCGGAGCAGTGTAGCCCATGGGGCACAGTGCCATGGGCATCCAACACACACACACCAAGCCCTGACATGCCCGTCATATCGTTATGACATATAAGCAACCCCGGTAGTCTAGGGGACCCTCTCACTGCCCTGATATGCCTGTTACCCCACTGTAATAAATACTGTACCTGGTGGTCTAACGGTCCCTCCCCTCGCCCCGATATGGCCAGTAGTCACTGTCATAATCATATAAAACCCTGGCCATGCCAGGGTGTGAGGGGGGTGGGACAACTAGATCACCAGGTTTTTATATGACTATGGCAGTGACTACTGGCCATATCGGAGAGGGGGGAGGGACTGCTAGACCACCAGGTACAATATTTATTACAATGGGGTAACGGGCATATCAGGGCAGTGAGAGGGTCCACTAGACCACCAGGGTACAATTATATTTCAATACGGTACAACACACGTATGGGGGACATGGCTGCTTGCCCTGTCCACAGGGGTTTTCACCAAACCTCTCCTGTGAGCCGGGCATTTGTTGTACAGGAGAGGTTGCTGCATGTGCGGGCACTTAGGCGCCGGGACTCGTCCTGTACTAGAATCTGGTGCAGGGGTTCCTGGCACACGGGGCTTCGGTGCAAGCTGCAGTTTGCTGCAGCTTGCACCGTACGCAGCCCCGTTTGAGAATCAGGCCCATTACCTCTGGCATGCAGCATCCCCCTCATGCTGCACTACAATGTCAGTATTGCAATTTACCCCAAGTTCCTGATATGGGTCTACAATCGACAACCACTGGAACTTCTGGTCTCAGAAGTGACTGCTCAGTCTGCTGAGCCACTGACTGCTCAAGCAGGAATGCAACATCTTCTTCAACAAACCCAACATGTGCTCTGCATTACTAGTCTCCTGCAGCTTCTCCATACTCTTGGTCAACAGATCCCTCATCTTGGCAACATCTACCTTTCTAATGCTCTGGGTCCTGTTGGGGAAGGCCTGACAGAGTCTTCCCTGTCACCAGAGAGAATGTTACCCAGTTGTGGCCACTGCTCCCCACTGGTTCCTTGATGTTCACACTGGAGATGATCCTATCTCCACTGCTGAGAACAATGTCAAGAATTGTTTAAACCAATAAATTTGTAATTCAAACGTTGGCGACAGCTTGGTCTTAGATTTATACACCAATTTTTAGACTCGATGGGAGTGGTTTCATTTGAGGTATTATATGCAGCATATGACCTTAATGGCAGAGAGCACTACAGGTATTTGCAGGTTCAGATCTACGTTTTACGCAAACAACAGAACTATACTAGGCTCCCTGATCCCCATAGTAAGTAAGTAAGTAAGTAAATTTTATTTTTTAAGCGCTTTTCAAAGCCAAAGCGCTGTACAATTAAGCAAACATTAGAATTTACAAACTATGACAAAATAACAATAACAATAAAATCACAATAAAATTCACAGTAAAATCACAATAAAATCACAATAAAATCATTCTTCATATGCTTTTCGAATAAATACGTTTTTAGCTCCGACTTAAAACTCTCGACGGTCAGGCAACTACGATCCGACGCAGGTAGAGAATGCCACAGGTGTAGGGGCAGCGAAGAAAATGCATGCCCCAGATGTTTTAAACGCATTCTGGGAATTCTAGCAATCCCTCGTCGGGCGGATCGGAGTGAGCGAGGGATAGGGAATAAGAAGATCTTGCAGGTACCGCGGTCCCTGTTCGTGTAGGGCTTTATAGGCCAGTAAGCCGACCTTGAAGGTGATCCGCCACTGAACCGGCAACCAGTGCAGTCTGCACAGCACAGGCGTAATATGACTGCTTCTAGATGTCCTAGTCAAAAGCCTGGCTGCTGCGTTCTGCACCAGTTGCAAGCGGCAGATATCAACCCCCGGTAGCCCTAGGTACAGGGCATTGCAGTAATCAAGGCGAGAGGTCACAAAGGCATGGATCAGTATAGGAAGGTCAGCCAGAGGAACTAGGTGTTTCACCCGGGTGATATTCCTAAGATGGTAAAAGGAAGATTTGACAACGGATGACACCTGCGATTTTAGGGTCAAACCGTCGTCAATAATAACGCCCAGATTACGCACCCGGTCTGAGGTTGGGTGCTGGGCACCATCAATCCATATGCCCGAAGGAAGCCCAGCCCTACAACCCGCCTCAAGGCGACCTGGGTCCACCGCCAACACTTCAGTCTTATCCGGGTTTAACCTCAGCCAGCTAGCACTCATCCAGTCCTTGATCTCGGATAGACAGCTGTTAAGTATAGAGACTGCATCTTCCTGTCCGGGACTAAAGGACAGATACAGCTGGGTGTCATCTGCATAGCAGTGAAACCCCAAACTGTATCGCCTAATAATGTCTCCCAATGGCAGCATATAAACCGCGAACAACATGGGTGCCAAAATGGAACCCTGCGGTACCCCACAGGACAGGAAGATGGCATCAGAGGAATAAATTCCGGTGATAACCCTCTGTCTCCGACCCGTGAGGAAAGATCGAAACCAATGCAGAACAGTACCAGACAGTCCGCAATAAAGCCGCAGGTGTTCCAAAAGCACACCATGGTCCACAGTATCAAATGCTGCAGAGAGATCAAGAAGGACTAGAATAGTACGAGCCTTTCGATCTCTCGCAATCAGGAGATCATTTAGAACTCGAACAAGAGCAGTCTCAGTACTATGTCTTTTTCTAAATCCGGACTGAAGAGTATCATAGATATTGTGATTTGTAAGATGGTCATCCAGTTGTAGCGCAACCACCTTTTCAATAACCTTACCCAAAAAGGGAAGGTTAGAGACAGGTCTGTAGTTAGCTGGACAGTCCGGGTTCAGTGAAGGCTTTTTCAGGAGTGGTCAAATGACCGCCTCCTTTAGGGGATCAGGAAAGACCCCCTGCTCCAAAGATTTCCAGACAATTTCAGCAAGGATCGGGCAGATAGTATCTACGCAACCTAATAATAGTGACGTAGGGCCCGGATCCAAACTACAGCTGGTTGGACATACAGTCTGGACAATCCTCACAATATCCTTGAATTCTGGCTTACCAAAGTCACACCAGGTGACACAGGTGTTTGTTTCCCCTCGCCGATCACCGCAAACCCTTGAAGAGTGAGCCTGGCCAATATCCGACCTAATGCCAGCAATCTTATCTGTGAAAAACCAAGCAAGCTCATCACACTTTATTTGTGAAAAATCTCTTCCAGACTGTAGACAGAGTGGATTGCACAGTCTGTCGACAGTCGGAAAGAGTTGAGCTGTTCGGTTTCGCGCAGCAGCAATCTCCCTGGACAGGAATTCTGCCTTCTTACGGGTGATTGCTGATTGAAAGATACCATAATGATCCATCAACCTAAGTCTGTCAGCATCCAGGCCGGACTTCCGCCAGGCTCTCTCTAGCCTTCGCCCCACTCTCCTCAGTTCCTTCAAAGACTCATCAAACCATAGAGTCTTAGAGGCTGGTGAGTGGGGTGCGAACACGGACAGGAGCAACTAGGTCCAGGGCCTCACTCACTGCCTTATTATAGGCAAGAGCAAGGTCTCCTGGACCCATGCTCTCGCCAGAAATACCCGATAGGTCCAGTACCGCTAATAGACCCTCTGGGGTAACTCCCCTTAAAGGGCGATACTGAACCATCTCCGTAGAGGCAGGCCTATTAGGGGGTGCCCCAAAGCTGAATCTTATGGTGTGATGGTCTGTCCACAAATTTGGTTCCACTCCCAAATGCGTGATATCCAAATCCAGTAGGAACTCTAGATCCAACGAGTGACCTCCTATATGGGTAGCAGAGGTAACTACCTGTGACAGGCCCAACATAGTCATAAGTTGGAGGAAATTCTTTCCAAAATGCAAGAGTTCATCGTCGACCCAGGCATTGAAGTCACCCAGTATTAACCATCTGGGCGACTCCAATGCCATGTCGACGATGAAGTCTGCGAACTCCTTCAGGAATTCTCCACCATCACCGAGTGGATGGTAAATGAGGAGAATCCTAAACCCTGCACCTGCTGCCTGGATACACTCAAAGGATCTAGTGTTACCCACTGGCACATCCACAAGACTCAGATCTGTTCTAAAAAAGATGGCTACTCCCCCGCCCCTACGATCCAATCTCGGGTGATGCATCACCGAGAACCCAGCCGGAACAGCAGAGTCTAATATAGGACCTGCGTTCTCGTCCAGCCAGGTCTCGGTGATACATGCCAGGTCAGATGTTGCAACAAGATCTGCAATAATTGCAGTCTTGTTCCTAATGGACCTGGCATTACATAACACCTTGCCGGGTTGGATGGGTTTTCGGAGAGGAGCGCAGTACCTGCCCACAATCTGCGGAGCCCTTGGGTATGGGAATCAGGCAGGGAGGACCCCTCTCCTGATCCCATTTCGCCCCAGGGCGTCTCCTCGTCCCAACTACCCCATCTGCCCACTCCTTTCCAATCTCCCACTCTGTCCAGTCCAACCATCCTTCAAGTGCCTTCTCACTATCCCCGCTGCACGACACCTATTAAAGACATCAGCAGACAAGTGTGGACAGTGAAAAGGACAGAGGCTCCGGAGCAGAGTGGGAGAGTAGCGCCTGACCATCGTAAGGGCCATCCAACACATCTTAATTAACCAGTATCTAACAAAACTAACTTAACTTAAGACAAACCTATCTTAAATAAACAAATAGTGTTATACTAAAACAAACAAAACCTGTAATAAAATAAAATAATAAATTATATTTAGAGTTTAAACTATTAGGCTGGCATCAAGGTTTTGACTCAGATAACATCATAAAAGGTCTATATAACCATAAAAAGGTGGGTAAGGAAACTATAAAACCAGAGAATGTAAAACATTTTTAAACTCAGCAGAATTCTCACTGCGGTGTGAGAGTAGATGCAAGCAGTCACGGTCTTTTAAACCCCACAACTCTCACTACTAAGAGAGATAGGGCATAAACAGAGTCAAAGCATAA
Source organism: Neoceratodus forsteri (assembly GCA_016271365.2). Taxonomy (NCBI): domain Eukaryota; kingdom Metazoa; phylum Chordata; order Ceratodontiformes; family Ceratodontidae; genus Neoceratodus; species Neoceratodus forsteri. The sequence continues at coordinate 763,919,785 of CM057453.1, forward strand.
AACTAAAAGCATCCAGTATTCCAGATTTAGGAACTCCAGTCTATCTAAAACTCAGGCGATCAGAGCCAGGCTGACTTGTAAGTAGAATAAAACTTTGGACAATTCTAGTCCAGGAGCATCAGTATCGCCGCAATCGTGTGAGGGAGAGTAGCTACCCCAAAGTGGAGCACTGACCCAGGCTGGACCCAAGCGATGACCCCGGAACAGTGTCCACCCACCAGTAGACCCCCTCCGGTAAGTCCAGGAGACCCCGGCAACTCACACCCGCCCTTCAGCAGGTCAAAGCCGGCGTCACCCGCCCCGAGCCCAGCCAGCATCAACCACCCCAGGCAACTATCCCACAGCACACCTCCAAACTCAGATCACCATAAAATCCACAGGCACAAAATCCTCTTTAAATCTCCTCACAGTCAGGCAGCAGAACCGGGAGGCGAAAGATCACACTCTCCTCCCCAAACTCTAATAGCCTCAAATGCACCAATGTATCAGACTGTTCAATGCTGTAATAATTCACTCTAGTGAACCGATAGTTGCACTTAATTATTCGTTGGAGGCTCAGATAGCACCCCAGCCCAACTCCCAAAGCCCGGTAAAACTCACGGTTTAATACAGTTCACAAATTGACACTGTGGATGTTACTCTGAAAATCGAGAGTGTTCTGCTTGTTATCCTACTCATGGCACGAAGAGCAGCCCAGCCCAACTCCACCAACAGCAAACAAATCCTCCTCTAACAGCAGCCGTATCTCTCGTCTAATTCAAGCGGCTTTCTTGCAAGCAAATGCAGGATCTGGATCGTAACACTTAATCCACCTTGAGTACCGGAGCAAAACGCGAAGAGAAACACCATGCTGTCCGCCGTCTAATGCCCAAAAAGCGCACAGGAGAGCGATAAAAATAAACAGAACTCCAAGACTCCAAAACTCCAAAACGAACGAACAGGTGAGCAAACGAACATGCAGTGCAGTGGCTAGCCCAGCGTGGCCACCATCTTCCGTCATTAACTTGGAGTTTAGGGTATCGTACCCCCCATTAACAATCATAATGGATGCCCAGGGTAACAAGCCTAGAGGGCATCTAATAGGTCATTTATATTCCATTTTACGGGAATCCTTGGGCGACTCCACACAATCTATTTTGGATAGTTGGAACAAGGGCTTGTGCCTTTCTGTACCTTTTGACTCCTGGTGGAAATAAACAATCCCTGTGGTAAAAATAACTATTTCCAACTCCTGGAGGGAATATGCCTGGAAGTGCAGGTACAGGTATTGTCACACTCCAGTGGTATTAATAAATAAAACACATGCCACAACCCTATGGTGATTGTTGGATGGGATGCAGGTACAATCCGGCAGAGCACGGTCATATATTCTGGTTCTGACCCATTATTGCTCAATATTGGGAAGTCATTTTGCAAGAACTGGAAGATTTCAAGAGTGAACCAGTTGACCTTACAGTTGAATTTGTCTTACTTTTGATTCCTCCTAGGGATCGTCCCCAATGGCCTAAAAGAATACTATTATTACTTACACTGGCTGCAAAAAAAAGCAATAACAAGACACTGGATGTCATCTAAGACTCCCACGGTCGCAGAATGGCATAAGATAGTTTGAGATATTTACCAAATGGAAAGGTTAACCGCTGTGATACATGATGGACTTAATCAATTTAACACAAAATGGCAACGCTGGGTATGGTATATGGCCTCAGTGAGCCTGAAGTTCGTTCCTTGATAAATTTATAGTGAGGATGTGATGGGGTGCTGACACAGCGGGGGGGGGGGCCTTCCTTCTCCCCCCCTCCACAGTTTTATTACATTGATAATGGGAATAGGTTCTGTAAAGATGTATTTAGTCTAATTTTGTTTACCTGTTCCTCCCTATGTTTATTAATTTGGGTTAGAGGTAATACGCATAACATGGATGATGTATAATTTTAAGCTGGCTGTATATCCATTGGTACAGCTAGTGTCATGTGATTGAAAACTGTTGTATGTCAAATGTGCTACATTCAATAAAAACCTGAATATAAAAAAAAAGAATGGCTTAAACCTAGTCTCCTGTTGGATATGCTGTTTCATAAAACAGTCCTTGAAAATGTTGGACAGGATCTCAGTCTCAACACTGTCATTTGTCTTCCCAGGGTGCCAGTCTATGCCTGGGAGACTAAAGTCCCCCAGGATTTATTAACAACACACACTGCTGACAAAACAACACACAAATGCAATTCCTCATAGCCATAACTCTTACCAGAGATGCCCTTGAGGTCTTTGATGGTGACCAGGTTGGAGCAGACATGCTGCTGCCTGTAGATAGACTCTGACAGCAGGAAGTGCAGATTATGCAGGGGCACGGTGGAGACAAGAGGCAGCATTCCATCTTGGTGAGGGATCTGTACCGAAATGTGAATCCTGGAAAAGAGTGACATGTAGTGCTTTTTTATTCCGAGGCCTGTACATTTATTGCAGTACAGTACTAAAAGCAACAGATAATATACAAAATACAATGGGTAAACCAGGCTACAGAAATATTAGTAATAAATATTCTTGCAACCTCTCTTTTAAAAGTGTGGTTGTATCCTGTTGTTGCTACTGACCTGCACTTATAGTATTAAAGGGAAATGGCCACTTTGGGTCGGGCCCCACCTTCATAAGGAGCAGTGCTCGATTAGCAGATTCATAAATACTACAATTTTTTACACTTACTGTGCCATATTTAATTTAAAATTTTATCTGGTTGATCCTGCACCCTCCCTGCTGGCATTTTACAAATGACAGCCCTCCCCTGCACGCCCACAACCACTCGCGGCTGTCCCAAGTAAGACGTGTCCTGCAGGGACCAGCTGGGGTGTGTCCATAGGAGTACTACAGTGCTCTGTACTTAAATAGCTCCAGTCTGAAGCCCACATTTTTCCATGATATACTGAGAGCAGGTACCGACTGCTAGGGTGTCAGGGTGCCAGGGTGCCTGTCAGTCTGTACCTGGTCTCGGTATAGCATGGACACACGTAGGCACCAAACTGGAGCTATCTGAAGGTACAGCAATACAGATTACTATACTGCTTCTCATGGAGGTAGGGCCCCGATCTGACGTGGATGTTTCCTTTTAATAAAGTGTTTACTGGGTTTCTCTGCCATCTGGGCTGGGAAGCTCCACTGTAGTATGAAAGGGGGGAGAGACTTTAGACACTTTAGGAGAGCCCCAATGTGTTTAAAGCCCTATTTACATGGCTGCTAGGCTCACAACTGCTGTCTGTGTTAGTGCTCCTCTGACTACCTGAGCCGATTACCAATTTGGTTTACATGGCCCTCCCAGTGCCAACACAAGATGCGCTGGAGGAAGCTGTCAGTCAGGGGAGATGCAGAGACATGCATGGTGCCACTGTGAGGGGGTCCCTTCTATGGTGGAGGGAGCATCGGCTCCCTGAGATGTCCAGTGGCTGACTTACTGCATACGGGTAAGTATTCACATGGTTGCATCTGCACTGGAGCAACCCGAGCGGCTGGCTTGCTACAGTGCAAATGTGACCGTGTAAACAGCCCTTTAGGGATGAAGTGTGTAGAAAGAGTGGTCAGTAGTAAAGTAAGCTGGACGTAGGGCACTGTAGACCAGCCAAGGGATACTACTACACTGTGCTATCTCATTGCTGCTAAATCACTTTTTTCTTCCATTTAGAACCTAAAGCTACCGCAAATTAAACACATTTTTCTTTTGTTTGAAATTCCACATGAAGCACCATTTTTAGACTATTAGTTGCATGTTTTGTGGGGACGGTCACTGCACTGAATTGGTTCAGGGGTGTGGTGACCTTGTGGGCACATGGGTATGTACCACATCCCAGAGGGTTGTGCCATATGTACACCATGCCCACTTAACCGTTCAATGGGTGGCGGCATCGCAATATTTACTATCATAACTTTGGATACAGACCTTCACTTAAAGGACCCAGGCCCCTCAACCTTGTCTGATCCCGCAACGCAAGGGCAGCCACCATAACACCACTGGTGACTCGGTGGCATCTGTAAAGATGAGGGACACACCGACACTCATCATGCACAGATATGAAAAAAACAATGTAAACAGAGACTGTGGTGAAGCCATCCAGGATACTGAGAGTAATGAAATGAGGATAATGAAAGGCAGAGAAAGATACAGGAGATACAGCAATACAGTTTGCCATAATATGAAGCAGCTGTTGGTAGCTCTTCTGTGAGAACAATGGAATTAGAAATACAGACTGCTAAAAGTACCCTGGAAGAGAAATCCAATTCATTTGTAAGGTGTTATTTTCATTTTGTTCTAGTTTTCAGCCCCCTCCCCCAAAATACCTTTTTGAAAACAACAAATAATGCATGCAAAATATATTCTGTGGGATTTGTTACCGTACCTGTTGGGATGTTCCTTGTTTTTGACATCCAGGTATTTCAGAGTGGCAATGAAGGACTGTGCCTGGAATCCCCGTGCTGTTCCTGCTGCCACGGGAGTGTGACAGATAGCACTATCAGTTCCTATGGTTACTATGTTACTTCTCAAGGGAGTCCCCACATGTCCTGCCTTGTCCACTGCTTTAGCAACACAGCGTATGTGGAAGCGCCGACTGAAGTAAATGCTATCCAGCACCTTAAGGATGATAAGAAGTTTAACATGAGCTACAAGCAAGGCCACACAAGCTTACTGTAACTGCAACAAAGCAATCTTAAAAGCCTTTATCCAGAGCTGGGGCGTAGTTATAGAAAAGGATCCTGATAAAAAGAAAAGACCTGCACGCAGCTGACAGAATCTATACCTTAGACACTGTTTTGTATCATACATTGCTTTAACTCTTAATAAGATATTCTGTATTTTGGCTCAAACATAGCCCGTAGCAGCCAACATAAATCTCAAGAACAGAAAACAATGTCTGAAGCAGCATCATACACAGATCAAATAAGTAATACTATTAATGGAAGAATAATAATAATATGCAATATTTCTTGTCACTCGATTCTGCAAAACAGCTACCAATGTCCACGGTTTACAAGGGCAGATACAAACATTCAACACCAAAACCAAAGATGTGCTGATCATTTACTGCCCTACCCTACTAAACTCCATCAAAGGTTTCATTAAGTGGTGCTGCTTTCAAAACATATTCAGAACATGGCATATTTGGCTGCTATGGGTTTTAAACATAATATCTGACCACACAAAGTTACAACAGTATCTATAAATTCACATGAAACATAAGTCAAGCTCCACCTCCTCGCCTCCAACTCTCAGACTGGTAGGCTAGCACAGCTACATTCTTTATGAAGGGTGCTTGCAAAGGTTGCTCGATGGAAGCTACATAATTTATGATTTGTCTACTGGTTTTCTAAGGTCCCAGGTAATATTGTTTCCATTCCTCACAATGTGGGACAACTAATTTCATTAAGATAAATGTCACTTTATGCAGCGGAAAGAATCTCCCATAATTTTTCACACTGCAATACCATGTATTTTGTGATTATAATCTTCGGGCATTCTTGGTCAGAAACTGAAAAGAGCTGTCTCAAAAAATATACGGGTACCATCTGTTCCTCAAACTGTACTGTGCTGTTTTGCCTTACAGTATAACATTATACCAAATCTGAGAATATTCTAGTGAGATGGTGTAATAGTTCATTGGAAAACCAGACTGTTACTCCCATACTGACATCGTGAGGTATGCCGTCCCAGAATTGGGGGGAGGAGGGGTAATCAGCTGGAGAGAGCCACAACTTGTCTGGGACAGTCAGGCTGGGGAGTGTTCATATCTAAGGAGAGAGTGGACACTTGGGCATATGACAGTATACTGTTTGCTCGTGGAGCTTTCCAGTGTTACAGATGCTTAACATCTGTTCAGTTCTGCCTCCTGAAAGGCCTCACTATGACAGGCTTTAAGCATTCAGCTTCTCACTGCTCTCCTTATGCTAGTGGCTGTGGCCGTACATTGGCTGGATGTGCTAGACACTGGCAGGTAGCTGAATAATCCGGGTAAACATAATTCAGTCACAATTTTTCTGCAACCCACCAGGTAACATTTAACAGATTTCCTGTGACAATACTGTTAATCAGTGCCTCAGATCCTTTTCAACTTACCATATGGTACACACTGGTAAATGGTGTGTTGTCAGTAACGGTTTCAAAGGGAGACCTCGCTCCATTGGCATCTGTAGGGGTAGCCACTTCCCAGCTGAAGTGAATTGTTGACTGGTTAATTCCAGCTTCCTCGCAGCGTTCCTTCATCACAAAGTACTTAGGAAAATGAGGGTCACAAGGTGTCACACAGACCAATGGGTAGCCCGGTGATGGAGATTTTTTACTGCCCTCTTTAGTTACTTCTTCTATGTGGTCGTAGTCTGTTAAGGAAACCACCTATAGAGACAAGTTGATATTATTACTCAGCACATAACAGGCATGCATTATAATCCACTGGCACACTGATTAGATGGCTGAGCTCATGTCTGTCATCTACTATTCTTAGAATTTTAATTATGTTTTTACATCTCCTCTTCGTCTGCCCCTCTCCTGAACCTACTTATTTGGCTACTCTGAGGCACCAGGCATCAGCCAGTTAAAACACACACCACAGGAAACCTGAACTGCAGGGCAACATTTCAGCCAGCCCTCTTCCAAGAGTAGCTGTTAGCACGTTGGGGAGGGTAAGCTCGGAGTGATACTGGTCCTAGTGGTATGGACTCTCTGGACAACTGTCATCCTTAACTGCTGTTGAACATTTATTCTTTGTAAGCCCCTCCCACCTCCCCAGCTGGAGCTGCCCACTTTGCTCCAACAGTGAGTCTGGCAACACCCTCATTAAGGTCAAACTGGGTATAGTCACTGTCATGCAGCAGTAGGGCAGACCAGCTGGACCCCAAGTCCTTTTCATCATCGCAGTACTATGATATGCTACTATATTACTATGTTAGCATCTGAGTGCATTGCCTCCTCACCACGCTGGAGACTACTCCTCAAGCCCAGCGTGTAGGAGTTGGGTTTGGAACAGTGCTCCAGATAAGGTGAGTACTGGCCTATTTTACTCACTAAATTTTAAGAAATACTCATTGAAATTTTTTTTGATGAGTACCGATACTCATCCCAACCCTTAGAAATGCTCTGTAGATAGTTCAAAAGGTGCTGTTCCTCCAAGTTTAAAGCATTTTTACTTATAAGAAAATATATTTTACTCACATAATCTTAAAAATAGTGAGTACATTACTCTTGAATGCCAACTTTATCTTGAGCATTAGTTTAGAACATGAACCCTGGGTCTCTAAAATGGTAGCTGCTCTCAGTGCTACTGGGCCAATTTCCAGCTTTACACGTGTACACAAAAAGAACAAGTTACTCACCTGTAACAGTAGTTCTAGGAGTGGTATATGTTGTTCATCCACACTCTCTGGCATGTCCCTTTCCCCTTTAAATCTCGCCAGAAAGTCTTCAAGCTGGCTCCTCCCACCCGGGGGGTAAATACCTCAGCCCAGCTCCACGATGCCAGATCTTAGCCCGCTGGAAGCAAGGTGGTGCGCCTAAAGCCGGGGAGGTCGGGTGGGTGCTGTGGATGAACAACATATACCACTCCTAGAACTACTGTTACAGGTGAGTAACCTGTTCTTCTAGGAGCGTGGATATGTTGTTCATCCACACTCTCTGGCAGACTCCAAGCAGTTCTCTGGGAGGAGGGAGGCAAGGCGCACACACCCTATTTAGGAAACAGATATTGGAGAACCGAGGCCCCAAAACCAGCATCCCGGCGTGACTCAAGGTCAATGTGGTAGTGGGTAATGAAGGTGTTTGCCGACTTCCAGGTAGCAGCCCGACAGATCTCCTGGATAGGGATGTCCCTGGAAGCAGCCACCGATGCAGCCGTATGGTGGGTAGAATGAGCTCTTATCCCTCTGGGAGGCTCCTTGCCTGCCAACTCATAGCACAGACTTATGCATGATGTAATCCACCTCAGAATGGTCCATTTAGCTGCAGGTCTGCCAAAGCGGCTTCAGCATAGGTGACAAACAGCTGGCGAACATCTCCCAGAAATTTCCGCCATCCTCTCCTTATAATAGGAGAGAGCACGTCTCAGGTCCAGATTATGGAGCCTGTACTCGGCGTCCGAGGTGTAGTTAGGGTAGTATACCGGCAGAGTCAATACCTGGTTAAGGTGAAACTCTGAAACCACCTTCGGAAGGACTTTCAGGTGGGGGCGCAAGACAGCTTTGTCCCTGTGGAAGACCAGATAAGAGGAGTCCACCGAAAGTGCCTGGAGCGCCCCTGTCTTTCTGGCTGATGAGATAGCCACCAGGAAGGCCGTCTTCTATGACAAGTGTGAGAGTTTACACTTGTGCATGGGTTCGAATGGCTTGCTCATGACCTTTGCCAAAACCAGCAAGAGATCCCACAGAGGTGGAGGTTCACGCACCGGAAGGGATATGTGATCCAGGCCTTTGAAAAAGTGCCCAACCACTGTCTCCTGTGCCAATGTCAGCTGACCGGCCCGTGTCAGGTAAGCAGAAATGGCTGCCATGTGCACCCAAAGGGCCGATGACTGTAGACCCCCTTTGGAGAGAGACCACAGGTAGTCTAGAATGTTAGTCACAGAGCAGGATAAGGGGTCCATACTCTTACCCTGACACCAAATGGAAAACCTTTTCCACTTGAAGACATAACAATTCCTGGTTGATTCCTTACAAGATGCCTCCACCACGGTGTAGACATCCTCGTAAAGACCCAGAGCCTGGAACTCTAGCCGCTCAGGTACCAGACTGTGAGGTGCAGGGATTGAAGGTCCAGATGGAATACCTTCCCCTGGTTCAAAGATATCGGGTCCGGGAATGTACAAAGCCACTCCGGGGCCCTGCAGCTGAGGCTGAGGAGATCTGGATACCAGAACTGGTGGGGCCAATCTGGGGCTACCAGGATCACCTCCGCCTTGTCCCTCCTCACCTTGAGTAACACCTTGTGGATCAAGGGAAATGGAGGGAAGGCATAGAGGAGGCCTGGGGTCCACGGCCTCGAGAAGGCATCCCCCTGCAGTGAGGGGGGCGTGCATGGTACAGTCTCAGCTTGGTGTTTTCCCTTGAAGCAAACAGGTCCACCAACGGTTTGCCCCAACGAAAGAACAGACTGTAAGCTACCTCTGGATGGAGTGACCACTCATGGGACGTCTGGCCTATGCGGCTGAGAGCATCTGCCAGTTGGTTCGAGACTCCTGCCATGTGGATGGCAAAGAGATTGGCCTCCACCTGGCTGACAAGGGTCTAGATTTGGAGTGCCTCCTTGGATAGCAGGCAGGAGTGCATGTCACCCGGTTTGTTGAGGTAGTACATGGTCGTGGTATTGTCCATCTGGACTTGAACCACTTGCCCCCGGAGCTGAGGAGTGAAAGCTGACAGGGCCAGTCTGACTGCTCTGAGCTCCAACAGGTTGATGTGGCATTGGGACTCCATGGGGGTCCAGAACCCCTGGGCCCTGCTGTCCTCCATGTGGGCTCCCCAGCCCATGAGAGAGGCATCGGTCATTAGGACGACCGTCAGCTCTGGGCGGACAAATGGGATTCCTTCCTGCAACCGGTCTGGAACGGTCCACCACTGGACAGCGTCCCACATCTTCTGGGTTACAGTGATCAGCTGGTCGAGGTTGCCATATCGCTGAGTCCACTGGGCGGCCAGCTCCCATTGGAGGGGGCGCATGTGCAACCTGGCCCAATGGACCACCAAGGTGCACGCCACCATGTAGCCCAGAAGGTGCAGAAAGTCCCGGGCAGGGCGCAAGTGCCCAACCAGAAATGATCAGGCAAAGGAGGAGAGAACCTCCATCCTGTCCGCCGGGAGCCGAGCTCTGGCTAGACGAAAGTCGAGCTCTGCCCCGATGAAGCCCATCACCTGAGAGGGCACGAGTTCCGACTTGGCCTCGTTAATAAGGAGGCCAAGTTGGGAGCAGGTTTGGAGGGCCTGATCCCTGGAGTTCTCCACCCCTGAAGGGAGGAACCTGCCAAGAGCCAGTCATCGAGATAAGGGAATATCTGAACTCCTCGATGCCGAAGATGGGCTACCACCACTGCAATGCACTTGGTGAAGACCCGTGGGGCAGATGACAGGCCAAACGGCATGGCTTGGAACTCGTACAGGGTCCCTTTGACCCTGAAGTGGAGGAACTGCTGGTGGGACAGATGGATTGGGATGTGAAAGAATGTGTCCTGCAGATCCAGTGAACAGAACCACATGTTTCGCTCCAGAGATGATATGATCTGGTTCAGAGTTACCATCCGGAAGGTGCGAGACCTGAGATATTGATTCAGGTCATGGAGATCTAGGATGAGGCACCAACCCTCCATCCGCTTGGGCACCAGGAAGTACCTGGACATGAAGCCTGGGTCTGTAGGAGGATCTGGCACTGGAGCTACCACCTCCTTGTGGAGGAGCTGAACAATGTCGTCCCGAAGGGCCGACTGAGTGCAAGCTGAGATCCTTTCCTCCCAAGGGGTGCGGGCTGAGCTTGGAGGGTACTGCTTGAATTCCAGAGGCAGTCCCTGGCCAACCACTTCCAGAACCCACCTGTCCAAAGTGATATCGGACCAGGCGGAAAGAAAGTGATGGAGCCGGCCCCCCACAGGAAGACCCAGAGCTCTCGGACGGGTGTTGGGGTGGCAACCCCCGACCCGTCACTGAGCAGGCTTAGAGGAGGAGGAGGCTCCTGGATCAGCACCTTGGCCTCCTTTACGGGGCTGTTGGGGACCCTGCTTGGGCCTAGGGCACCAAGCTTGAGCCTGCTGTTGCTGCTGGCCTCCTTGAAAGGAGGGTTGCCTGACCACAGGGGAAGAGTGCTGAAAAGGCTTCTTCTTGCGCTTCTGCTGGTTCTTGCCCAAAGAATCCTTTGCAGAGGTAGCATCCAAGGTGGCACTGGACTGCTCTATTCACTGGAGGTGACCTGCCACTCCCAGACCAAAGAGGTCAGTGCCTAGGAAAGGCACGTCAGCTAACCTGTGCTGAGTATCCGCTGGAAAGGAGGATAACCTCAGTCAGGCCCTGCGGCGAGAGGCCACTGCGGCTGCTAGGGAGTGGGCACAGGAATCTCCAATGTCCAGGGCCATCTGGAGTTGCTGTTTCGCAACAGCACGGCCCTGGTCATGGACTTGCTTCACCGTGGTCTGCATGTCCGCTGGGAGATGAGGGAGGACTTCATCTAATGACCCTAGGAGGGTATGAGAGAAGTGTGCCATGATCACAGCCGAGCTGTCCTGACGAAGGCCCAAGGATGAGGCCGCATAAACCTTTCAGGCAGAATGATCCATATTCTTGGACTCCTTGTCCAGAAGGCGGTCAGTGTCAGCTGAGCTACCCATGCGTCTAAACACAGAAGCAGTCACAAGGCTTTCGGCCGAGGGATGCTCTGTGAACCCCACCAGGGACTCCACGGGTACTGTATACTTGCGGGCCACGTGGGCAGACAGAGCTGGACAGGAGGCAGGGCGCTGCCATAGCTCAAGGGCCAGGCCAACAATGGCTTCGGCCACTGGAAAGGCCTCCGTCCGGGTATCTCTCCTCTTGAGGATATCCATGAGGGGTATTCCGCCTTCTTTTGGATAGGCTCCAAAGGCATTCCGGTTGATTAGGAAATCAGGTGGAGGATGCCCTGAAAAGAGGAAGGACATTCCTCCAAGCCTGCCACTGATGACTCGTCATCCCTCGGATGCGAGTGCAAACCAGTGGCATCCAAGTCCGAAGAGTCAGGATATAATGGTCTCCCACCTATGTCTCCCTCGATACACTGAGGGCGACTGGGGACAACAGTGATGGACAGATGACGGGGCAGTCCGGTGTCTGTCTGGTCCTCTTTCGAGGGAGCCCCTCCCTGAGGCTGCTTATGCGGTGGTTCCACCAATATCGGTGGGGAGACCAAAATAGTCCGAGCTGGAATACGTGCCGGCCCCACGGGCCGGGGAACCAAGGCTTTCGATTCTGGAGGGGTCGGCGTTGGCCTGAGAGGCGGAGGCCAAGTAATGGCCAGTGCCGCCGGCAGAGCCGGCTTTTGACCATTCAAAATCAGCTGTTTCCACATGAGATCCTCATAACGTTGAAGGAGCTTCCGTCAAAGTCTCTCCTCATCTGAGGAGGATAAGGATCAGTGGCGACGCCTCTTCCTGGAGTACTTGTGACCTTTCTTCGGTTTTTCGACTGAAGGGGTCCTGGTCCTCGAATGAAACCGAAGGGGTTGGCTTGTTCGATCAGGAGATGCCGGAGTCTGAGAGAACTGAGGTTTTGGCACCTTTCCCTCAATCGGGACACCCGAGGGCAGGGTCTCCTCATTGGGTCCTTTCCAAGGAGTCGGTGACTGGAGTCAATGACAAAGGCTCGATAAGGTTGAGAGATATCTCGGCCGGTTCAGCTGTTTCCTCGGTCTTGGTGCCTTGGCCTGATGGAAGGTCCGTAAAGCCGGTGGCTGAGGAAGCGATTTCGACTGAGGTCGAGACCGCAAGTTCCTGTGAGTCAGACCTCTCTCGGTCCCAGGAATGTCTCCTTCTGGAGGAAGAAGACTTGAGGTCCTTATCCCTCTTCCGAGGGCAGGAGGAATGCAAGCCCGAGGGCACCTCACCCCTAATGGGGAGAGACTGGCATAACTCCCGAAAGGACCCAGTAAAGGTAGAGCCAAGGTTGAGAGGCACGAAAAAACTTTGGCTGGCCGGAGCTTGAGCAGCTTCCTCTTCGAAAGCCGCCATTTGATCGAGCTGTTCGGCGGATCCCACGGCCGCGGAAACCGCCCACCTTGCCTCCTTCAATTTCATTGGTGGATTGTGAAGCTCCAGTCTCCCCAATTTTAGCGGTCGTCCAGGACGTTGGGATGGAAGGTCAGGCAGATGGTGCAAGAGGTGGTGTCATGTACGACACCTAAGCAATAGACACACGAGAGGTGGGGATCAGTGTGCAACATTTTCTGGCCGCAGGGACACCTGCGAAATCTGGGAGACAATTTGTCCTCCATGTCTGATGCGCTAGGATCAGAATCGTAAACTCTAATGAGTTTTGGAGAAATAGTTTGCGGTGAAAACCGACGTTGAGAATCCAGGGCCTACAAACTGCAAAGGTAGCACGAGGGAACCTGAATCTTCCAGCGGAAAGGAAGATCTGGCGCATGGGGCACAGCCGAGGTATTTACCACCCGGGTGGGTGGGAGGAGCCAGCTTGAAAACTTTCCGGCGAGATTTAAAGGGGAAAGGGACATACTAGAGAGTGTGGACGAACAACATATCCACGCTCCTAGAACACCCATTTCTCTTTTTTCTACTCTTTTATTATCCAGGATAGCCCAGCTGAGCAGTATCACAATTTTAGCGGGGTCATATTTGTGCACAGTTTTACAGCTAAACAGACTAACAGGGGGTCAAGTGCTTCATTTATTACAATTTCTGCTGCAGAGGTGAAACAAATGTACTAGAGAAATTGAGGATCCCTGATGCAGGGCTTAGGGATTCAGTGCTACAGAGAACTATGGTCCCTGGCAAGGAACATGGCAGTTACCTCTAGGCTAGTAAGCAAGGGTTACTCACCATATTAACTATTTCTTCAAAGAGATGTGATATATAGTCAAACTAACTGCATCAAGGTCTGTTGGGCTTACTTTATCTGGCCCACGGATCCCCCAGCTCCGCTGCCTGACATCTATGCTCCTTCTGACTGCTGTGGATTACTGCACTGGTGGTTGGAGCAGGAGTGAAGAGGAGTGTCATTTCTTAGGTGCCTCCTGTGCCATGGAGTTGCAGCTCTGCTGCTGAACAAACTGCCATACACTGCCGCAGATGGAGGAACATGGCCATCATTCATGAAAATGGGGACAGCCCCCAATCCACTGCACAACTTGGCTAGAAGCTTCCAAGCATTTGTGTTAACTCTGTCTAAGGGGACAGTGTTTTGAGTGAAGGTGCCTTCTCATAAAGGTCTTTTGTGAACATCACGTCTAGAACTAATGGATGCCATCTTTGTGAACCTCTGATCTCTCTTCAGCATGGCAATGGAGTCAGAGGCCAGCCATCAACCAGTCAAGCTACTGGAGCTTGCAATAAAGCCAGAAAGGCTAACTGACCAAAAGAGGCCTTCATTACATTTCCTAGGATTCAGACAACCAATCAGCCATGGATGAGCAGACAGGCATTCCCTCTCCAGTAACTCACATCTGGGACTTACCAAAGGGAGTGTTGTTTTACTCTCACATCTGGGACTTACCAAAGGGAGTGCTATTTTACTTAGGAACTTTCTAGCACTCAGTCAGTCTCATAAGCAGACCCACTGTCTGTGAGAGAGTGAGAAAACTGTGTAGATACTTTGGAAGAAAACTTGTGCTAAAATAGCCAAGGAAGAAGGAGGCTGCTATATGCAGGACATCTACAAGTTACACTGAATCAAAGGGGAGCTATCTTGCAGCTGAAGCCTCAGTGTGCTGAGGAAAAAATAGAGACCTTGCCCAGTAGCAGACCTAAAGGGTCTGGAATGGTGATGGAAACCGAGGACCTGGAAGCCACCACATGACACCACAGCTGGGTGACTGCCTGCCAGAGGAGAACGCTGTCTTGGGGCTGCACTAACTGGAGGTGAGCTTGCCAGCCCAGAATCTACATGAACTACCCAGAGAGAGACTGATGAACACCAATTATCCTTATAGCTGGGCACGGTAGATAGGGCCACAGAGTAGACATTTAAGGGACTGGACTGTACTACCCTGTTGGTTTGTGCTGTCCTCTGGATGACATGCTAAACCAAGGTCCCTTCTACCCATCTCTGGTGGGTGTCCAGGTGGAAGTTAAAGTGCCAAAGACACTTTTATGCATGAGTATTGGATTTTCCAGTGTCCTGGCCAACATTCCTCTTCCCATAAAACCGCTTAATGCAACTGTCCAAAGCTATGTGTGGGAGCTGATGTGCAAAATGGCTGCCACTACACGTACAGTCACTTCAATACCAGACTAGCATTGCTTGTAAAGTGCCTTGTGATACAATGTGTATGAAAACCACTATATAAATGCTGATTCTTCTTCTTCTTCTACCCTACCACAAAGCTTCAAGCCATCTGTGAACAGACAGAACTTGCCCCGTATGCCCTCTCCAATGTTGTTGATGAACATATTGAAGAGGAGAGGACCCAGAATAGCTCCCTGCAGCACCCCAAACTTTCAGGTTGGTCTGACAAGACCCCCCTACTACAGATCCATGCTGTTCACTATCCTGTAGAGCACTGCTCTCTAGGCAGTCCACAAGGTCCTCTTTGATCAGTGACTCCATCAGTTTACCCACTACACAGGTAATGCCGACAGGTCTCTAATTTGCTGGTTGCTGTGTCTCACCCCTCCTCCCCCTTGGGTAGTGGGACTATATCTGCTGCCCTCCAGTCTTTTGGAACTACCCCTGTCTGAACTGATCTACTGAACAGCACTAGAAAGGGTTCAGTCAGTTCTGCAGCCAATTCCTTGAACATCCTTGGTAGTGGCCCTGGCCCTTGGGCTTTATCTACCTTTTGGGCTTTAATCCCCTTCTGGATCCTCTCTCTGGTAAATAATGGTTGCCTCATTTCAGGATTGCCCTTGGCAGCTGCCCTGATGCCACTTTCAGACAGGCACTTACTGTCTTCCCTTGGGAAGAGAGAGCAGAAGTACTCCTTAAGGCTGGCTGCTTTTTGTTCATCTTCCTCTAGTACCTTCCCCTCCTTGTAGTCCAACAATACTCCTCCTTGATGCCTTTTTTCCTAATATATCTGAAGAATTGTTTTTCCCCACACTTGACCACCTCTGTATTATGCAGCTCCGTGTCTGACTTTGCCTCCCTGCCAATCCTCTCTGCTTCCCTAGATTTTATTTGGTTCTCTCCCCATTCCTCCTCCGGCTTTTCCTTGTACCTGGTGGAAGCCTTTTTCTTGGCCCTCATTGCTTCTCTGACCCATTATGAGAACCATGCAGGTCTTTTGTTCCAGTTTCGTTTTGTAACTATTCTTGTGCTCGACTCTGTTGTCTCCAGAATGGTCCCCTTGATTGCCCCCATCTTTTCTCTACATCTCTAATGCTGTTCAGTCTGGTCAATTAGTCTAAGACCAGCTATCTCCTCTGGTTGAAGTCTGCCATTATGAAATCTAGGACTTCAGTTTTTGACAGGGACATTCTGGTCCTGAGGGCCAGCCTGAACCAAATAGCACCTCTACCCTCACTCCATCCACCATCTCTGAGTTGGTGAGTACCAACTGAGAATGGCCACCTGTCTGGTAGGTTCCTTAAACAGCTGCACCAGTAGGCAGTCCTACAAGGAATCTAACAAGGTCTGACTTCTGGTGCACCTGGCTGCTGGAATGTCCCAGTTGATATCTGGCAGGTTCAGATCACCAACCACCACCACCTTCTTCACTACCCTTGCCAGCTCTTCCCCAATCTCTCTGTCTCTCTCTTCCCCTTGTTCTGGCTGTTTATTGATCACCCCCATCTGTATTTTCTTGCCCGAGGGCATCGTGAGGTGAATCCACAGCGACACTCTCTTTCCCATTTGCTTCCCCTGATGTGTCCTTTGTCCACAGCCTCTACATCCTCCCTGACATGTATGGCTACCCCCCCTTCCCCGATGCCTCTATCCTAACTAAACACTGTGTAACCTGGGATTGACAAGTCCCAGTCACTATTCTCTGTGGCCCAAGTTTCTGTAATGGCTACGAGGTCTGCCACCAATGCATGAAGTTCACTAATTTTACTACCTAGACTCTAGGCATTAAGGCAGACTCCCCTTCCAGCTAACTCCAGATCCTCTTTTGCTGTTTTGTGATCCTACACCTGCATTCCAATCCAATCCAATCCAACTTTATTTATATAGCGCCTTTCAAATCCAAGGCGCTGTACAAAAACATATACAGAGTAATAAAAATTCCATACATTAAAATGTCAGCCATGACTAACTAGAATATGCTAAATTAAATAAATATGTTTTTAACGCAACCTTAAAACTATCGACGGTTGGGCATTCTCTCAACCTTCTACTTATCCTTACCATCGTATTCTTTTATTGCTTTCAGTCCCTGAGAGCCTTCCCTCTCTTTGCCTTTTCAACTACTCCTTTTTGAACATCAACCTTATTTTTACCCATCTTACTGCTACCACTCCCCAGTATAAAGGAAGCACTAGATAGGTTCTCCTCCCTTACTCCCTTCACCGTGGTTCCCCTAATCACAGTGTACCCTGCAGTCAGTTTAACTGTCTAATGTAGGCATCAAGCTTCTGCCCCAGCACGCTGGTCCCATCTCTTGTCAGGTGAGGGCTGTCACTTTTGAAGAACCTCCTGTCCCAGAACACCCCCCCCCCACAAAAGTGGCAGCCTTTCTCCTGTCACCATCCCTTTAACTGTTTAATGCCTCTATTTCTTCCCTTCTTACTCTATGTTCCTCTTTCCCCACTCCACAAAGGAAGATCTTGGAAAAGGCGAAGGAGGCCGAGTATGTCTGCAATCTGCCCTGCCTCTGAAAGTTCCGCTTCACTTTCTCCACAGGCTGGTTCATCAGATCGCTGGTACTCAAGTGTACCAGCCCCCCTTCCTCTCCACTATTCTCTCTATTCTATGTGCCCAGATGGCTGATGCCCCAGGAAGGCATCTGACCATGCTCCTCCCCCCCACTGCCCATCCTACTCACCTGATCATAGAATCCCAGTCACTAAGACTGTCTAAGCTGCCTTCTTCTTACTCTCACCCCTGAGTGCCACCAGGTTATCACTCCCACTTCCCCCAACTGACCCAAAGTCCCCACCCCACCCTGTGAAGTCATGTACTGGAATCTCCTTCAGGAGTGCAAAGCAATATGCCATCAGGATGGTGTGAGGTTGGTTGACCTCCTTGTGACTGCTCCTGCCACCATTCTCCCTCCCCTTCCTAGATAGGCTAGCTGGTCAGTGGCATGCCTAATTGTTGGTATTCATGTTGAGGTCTGCTTTAACACTTTATTATCTAGAGTAGCAGAGAATTGTTTGTAGCTGTATTGGTACTTGTACAAACAGGTGTACAAAGTAGATGATTCAATACCTTTTATTGAACAAACACAACATTTGCTTTATGTAAGATTTGAGGCTTACACAGAGTCCGTCTTCAGGTGATGGCAGTTTCCACAAAGAGCAACTACTTTCTTCCCCAGAGTCTTGTTCTTGAACCCCAGTAAATCCCCTTATACTTTAAATTTCTTGTGTAAGCATATTATTTATAGAGTTATAATTCACAGTATACCGAGCCAACTGCTGACTGCACTATACGGAAAACAGGTGGGTTGTACCATTGGGAGCCACAGTGGGATGATATTACTTCTCTGGGTAATGCTGTCTTTTCATCTAGCCCACTAATCTCTTCCCTGGTTGGAGGCACATGCAAATTCAAACTTCAATCTTTGGATACTGAAACCTCACAGGAGATATTGACCTAGGCCCCTCAACCTTATGTGAGATCACAAGACAGAGGTAGTGTACTGATATGATGGTGACCCAGTTACATTTTTTGGGGGGTGGTTAGGAAGTACCTTGAGAAAAAAGAACCCTACCCTAATTCGGAGACATTAACAGTTTTCTGACAGTAGCAGAGCCAGGTTTGGGATCATTAGGGAGCAAGGGAGGGCCACTGAGTCAATGACAGGCTCCACAATGAGCACTAAACAGTGAATAAAGATGGTGGCAGGGCGCCACTACACTGGGGCAGCCAGGAGGGGGGACCACCCCCCCAGCCCCCCCTCTGGCTCCGCCAATGGGTTTTCACTGTTTGCAATTGGAGCAGTTTTTGAACTTCCAGTATCAGTAGTTCTGGCAAAAGTGCTGTGCAAATCTTTAGATCATTAAGTTTTGGAAAACACTGGAAAGACAGTGTCAGTCTCTCTCTAACCATCTCCAGGACCCATCTATATGTTGTTATTTTCTGGCACTTCTAGAGATGGCCTCACACTGGGAAATGATCTGTGGTGACAGCGACATAAGAGTCAGGGATTAGCCTTTTCCTATGCAGGTGGAGTAGAGACAGAGGTGGCTTGTTCCTCTCTTTCTTCTTGCAGATCTCTTATGGATACCGAACTCTTGCTGCACATTGTGTCTGCTGTAATGGACTCTTCTTATACCTTCCCATCTATAGGGTTGAATGTACCCTGTAGATTTTTCTTTTTGCGCCACATTTTTTAAATGTTCACGTATTAGTATCAAACATTTTACCTAATCTTCCAATTTTATGTCCAGATAGGGAGGTTCCTTCAAATAGAAAGTCTGATGCTTTATTCTGCAAATCATTAGATACCCCAGTTGTTCTAAGTTACAGTATCTATATTTTGCTACAGTGATTGCATTAGGTAATGACTTTGTAACTGTGTCAATATCAACTGCCATCTGCAATTCATATTTGGCTACTTCTAGGCCTGGTTTTATAGTATGCATCAGTTGAGATCTCTCTTCTGAGGCAGACTATTACATATAGGCATAACAGCATTCCAAAGTGTTTTTTTTTTTTTTCATAAAGTGCTGCACTGCTGTGGAACTCAGAAAAGCAGCCTGTCATAATAGTAAGGTGGAGGAGAAGTAAGCCTTCTACCTAAGGGATCTATCTTCCTTAAGTCTTTGTCTGGGGGTGCTGTTGATAAGCTAGTCTGTACTTTCTCATAAACAGCAGCATAAATCAGACCTTCTAGGCAAGGGCGAACATACAAATACTCTGGCCCTTCTTCTGTAACTATATATCTTTTCTCCAATTTTTTTATCTGTTCACTAAGTTTCTTAAAAGTATTTTGAATGGGTATGCTTTTTTTGTACTTTATGAGTTTTACATGTACAAGACAATGGTTAATGCATATAGTGGACAGACTATCAACAGAAACAGTTTCAGTACAACAGTCTCTTAATCACAGGAAGCATGCATTCACTATATGGAGATACAGTACAACATTGGGGGAGTACCTATTAATATAAAAGCCTCAAAAGAATATAACATACTACGTTGTGTTGTGAATCCAGGAGCAACATGGCAAATTTGAAATGTTACTCGAAGTCCAGCATAACCCATAAACAATTCATGTCCCTGCTGGGACTAATGGTGCCATGTGTAATCCCTAAAGTTAGAAAAAATCTAAAAAAACTAAACAGTGCAGCAATATACTATTTCTAAATATACATAGAAACCATTCCCACTTCCACCCATATCCCCAATCCCACTTCAATTCAAAACCAGATATTCAGTTAACAATTACAGCACTTTGAACTAGAAAGGACAGGCAATAACAGAATCACCAAGCCACAAAGGCCTGGAATCAGCTTGTGGTTATCTGTAGAAAACTTGGTGGTAAGAAAAACTCAATACAAAAGATTTAAGCGCAAGCTTGAATCAGGGTTATAAACCTAAGAAACCCCCGTTAATGTGTCCCCAGCAATTTCATCTAGATCTCCCTCCTTCGATCCAGCCCTTCATGTGGCAGTGTGACAAGTGGCCCACTTACTGGCCTCCACTGGGTCCGAGAAAAGGTACACTTTCCCATCTAAGACAATCCTGAGCCATGCTGGGTATATCATTGCGTGCGGGACCTCAGCATCATGCAGTGTGTGCGGGACCCCATCAAACTTCTTATGGCATTGTCTTGTGGCAAAGCTGATGTCCAGAAAAACATAAATTGGGTTAGTGTCCTACATAATAGGGCCAGCTCTCCTGGGAAGTTGTAAAATATGGTCTCACACAGCAACCACTGTCATCACCACCATTAGGGTCCGGGATTTCTCTGAACTTTGAGGCCATCCTTGAGGGGATAACAAAGTAGATCTTCTGGATGCCAGTAATCAGTTCGGCCTGTGTCAGGACTAACTTCTCATTAAACCAGTTCATAAAAAAATATCACAGGGTGATCTCCCTCACCCCCACCCCCAGTATTCCCAGGAGCCTGATATGTGCTGAGCAGGCCTAATTTTCACAGCGTTTCAATGCATGCCCGCAATGTTGCATCTCCTTAGCTATTAAAGCTGTAGCTTCAGTGGAGCTGATGGCTTGTTTGTGCACCTCAGCCAGATCCCCTTTTAATCCACCCACAGCCATTTCTAATATGAGAACATGGCTGTTAAAACCATCAACCTTCTGAGATAAGTCTGACATTAAAAGAAGTAATTTCAAAAGTTTCTAACCCAAAGAAGCTAACGTTTCCTTGGAGTACTGTTCATCCATAGCCTTGGCCTCTGCTCCATGCAGCGAGGTCTGTGCTCCAGCGGATGCTTTGTCTTTGTCAGAGCCAGCAGTGGCTTTGTCTTTCCTAGGATTGCCCATTTTAATCAAAAAATAGTCCCTCTTTTCAATGAAGTACTCAAAATGGCAATCTAAACAGCTGAACATAGTGATTTTATCGGATTAAGAGTACAGGTTGTAGGAGCTATAAGAAATGCTGCTTCTTAGCTCCGGTTTCACAGCACTCCCTGAATGGGTATGCTTATTCTTTTAGATGATGTCAAACCAAAAAGTCCTCGAAATTCAGATGCTTCAACATTTGCCTCTGTTGTTGTAATAATAATCATCTCAGCCATTCCACGGATGATCGATGAATAGAAGCGATAGTCTAGCATCCATTGGGGTCTGCTCATTTCTTCATCCCGTTACCGCAAGAGTAACTGCTTCCTCCTCCTCGTAATATTCCGCCTCTAGTTTTGGGGTAGTTTTACAAGGGTTTGGATTGCATGTTGTTTCACTGTTCAGAATAACAGTCACATCTCTTTGAATTCTTCCATAGATGGCAGCTATTACTCTTATGGGCTAGACTGCACTATGGCCTTTTTGCATGTGTGGTATTACAGTTTCTAAATGGTATTCTTATTCTGACCTTTCCCACCTGTGGTCTGAGGAGAATCCTCAACTGGCCTTTTATGTTTGTAAACACTCCTACCTGTGAGGTGTGCTGACTAAGCCTGGAGATGGTAAAGGGCAAAGTCTGTTATACCTTCGGGTGAATGTCGTCTGGGTTCAAGGTTAGAGATAGGCTTGGAAAGTGGCATGGTGCCTCCACCTATGGGGATCCTTATGCCAGGGTGTTTCTCCCAGAAAATTAAAACAACCCCCACCCTCCGTCACAGGGAACACACTAATACAATCCCACCCCGCCCCCAATCACTCCACTCATGCAAATAAACAGCAAGGCAATAATTGCAAAATACATCAGCAGTTGCAAACAAATAAGCAATGGGTTTATTCTGGGATTAGAGAACAAGGTAGAGGATAAGGGAAGCAAAGGTAAAAATAAACAAAGACGGCAGTTTGCATTAACCCCCTACTGTAAGGCATGTCTCGGCATCTCTCCTCCCAGTGGTGCACCACTTAATCCCATAGTCCCTCTGGGAGCTCCCAATTACAGTTCAAGTGTGGACAAAGATGCAGAGTTGCAGGCCTGTGATGTTTGGACCTTGGTGATGTACAATTTAAATTGGTTGTCGGCTGCTGCTGCTGACTGGCAAACTACACAACTGATGGACAGCAAAAGAGCTGCTCCTGGCTGCAAGCTGTAGCTGTAGGCTTTATTCTAAGGTTATGCAGGAATTACCAGAAAGGAGCTAGCTAGCTAAACAATAGATGACAGGTTGATGCTGTTTCAGTGGGAACTCTCCCCTGCTAAGGTAAATGGTGGCTGATGGCCTTTTCTGTAGGCTGGATACAGATGCGGCGGACCCAGCGTGCTCCCAGTGGTGAAGGGTGTGGGCTGTGATGACTTTAGATGATGAGAGCTCTGTTCTGTAAGATGTTACAGGTGCAGCAGACCCAACATTCTTCTGGTGGTGAGAGGTGCGGGCCATGATGCTCTGGACGATGCTCCTTCTCACCCAAAAAGAGGACTTGCCTTTACCCAGCTGGACAGGTGGGCAGTCA
The DNA here is from genome assembly GCA_016271365.2 of Neoceratodus forsteri. Lineage (NCBI taxonomy): Eukaryota > Metazoa > Chordata > Ceratodontiformes > Ceratodontidae > Neoceratodus > Neoceratodus forsteri. Next base: position 763,942,639 of record CM057453.1, read on the forward strand.
CTTGGGACCTCAGCTGGTTTGATCCCTTATCAGGATAAAATCCTAACGGCAGCAGAAGGCAGTGACTCACCACCTTTCTAGATGCAGAGCAGCTTTCAAGGCAACCCCAGCTCTAATTCAGTGCTAGACACCAGGCTTGGGACTCTAGCTGCATCAGTCTTCTTTCCCAGGGGGTCTCAAGTCTGTTTTAGACAAACTTTGTGGTCAGACAGGAATAGCAACTGGAACTATTCACAAATGCTCTCCTCTCCTCAGAGATTTCTCAGAAAAATCTGCTCTATTGCACATGGCTCGCTTGTGCAGAAATCCACAGAATCAAAATATAAATGGCTAGCATCTCATGCATTATGCTTTATGCTAAACCCCTGGCTCTCAGAGGCTGTCTGTTCTAGAGGAAAAGCATGCATTCAAGTCCTGAGGCAGCTTGCAATTCAGAGCTATTTTCCAGAGCTGAGCTCCAAACTGACGTCAGTTTCTCAGGGACAGGATGTACTTACTAATTTAAGTTGTTTTGGAGAGCTGTACTAGTCTCCAAATTGATGTCAGTTTCTCAGAGACAGGATGTACTAATTTAACTGTTTTGCAGAGCTGAACTAATCTGCAAAGTTCATACTCCCAGGGGAGGAATGGTTTTGCACTTTGTGCAGCTTTGAGAACTGCTTGACACTGAGCAACCTCCTTGATGTGGGCTCCTTGACCCTGAAGGCAGTCTGGGAGCTGGCTGAACAAAGAGAAGTGGTGGCATGCTGGCCATGGTGAGAATGGCACTTTACAAGCCTGCATAATAAATGACAGTGTCCAGTCCAGTCCCAGGTTCTGCAGCTGCAGTCTGGACAAAGACCGGGGTGGAGGAGCTGTGCAGGGGAAAGTGGAAGCAGTGCTCTGGAGAGAGCCAAAGTTGAGCCCCAATTTACAAGGAGGTTACATGTTTTTGTTCGTTTTGCTCAGGATGACTCTCAGCAGGTGGTTTATGTTCCTTGCCACTATTTGTACTACCTTTAGATGTCTCAGGCTTACTGTAGATTGAGAATGCTTACGGGATGAGTCATCACCAGATATTTTTCTAGTAGTTTTGCAACTTGCTAAAAGTAATTTTCTCACATCTGGGGGTAACTTACATTAAATTGAAGCTTGTTCTGGTAATAGTTGATCTTCATCAATGTTAATTATTGTTCTGTGGCTGTTATTAAATGGCAAGGGACTGTAGTTTGGTCCTGACAAGGTGGCCAGCTGATCCCTTCCACTTCCCAATTCATTTCCACCCCACCATGCTGTGACGTGCAGCAAGGGAGAGCATAGGGTTGTGCCCAATTAAATGAATATGGGCATTTTTTTATTAGCATTTTCTACATTATGATGGAAAGTTAGAGATTAATGAAGGTCACCGCTCAACTAACAAAGGGCCTTGTTAGCTGAGTGGTGGCCTTCATTAATCTCTAACTTGCCACCATAATATAGAAAATGGTAATAAAAAAATGCCCCCATTCATGTCAATGGGGTGCATGCCTGCCCTCTCCCTTGCTGCACATCATAACAGGCTGGAGCATGGGGACATGGAAATAAATCAGGAAGTGGAAGGGATCAGCTGGCCACTTTGTTGAGGACAAACTATGATCCCTTCCCATTCAGTAACGGCCCCAGAAAAATAATTAACATTTATGTAGATTGCCTATCACCAGTAGAAGCTTCAATTTAATGTAAGTTATCCCTAAATGTGAGAAAATCACTTTAATAAAGGAGCACTCTAGAAAATGGGTTCTTAATGCTGAAGCAGATAAAACATTTGCTCTGTGTCTCTCTCTCTCCTGCTTTTTTTGTTTTACAGTCAAACACTTGGCAAAACTCACGATCAGAAATGTTGTGATTTGGACCCAAACAGGCAAGACACTGTGAATGCCTGTCTGCATTAGACACCAGCAACAACGATGCACACTTTAAAAAAAAATGTGGAAACAGTCTTCTTTTTTTGGTTTTTATCTTGTTCTACTAAAGACACTGAGTACAAACTACCAGCCACTTTAAAAGTGAGCTTATGTCCTGGTGCAAGCTTCTCTCTGTATTTTTGGGCCCAGTTGTTTGGATCTGAAGGCAGAAAGTTTGAAGTGCTTTTCAACTTTAGCAAATAAGCACTAAACTTTTTGTTGGCCCCAGACATGAAAACCTATACTTTAGACATTTAAGATATGTTTAACCACAATTTGACCTGAGTACTTGGGAACTGAAGAAAAAGTGGTGAACCTACAGTTCCTGGATTTGACCAGGAACCAAAGATAAGATGCTAAAAATTGGTAAAAGTAAATAAACACAGTGCGTAACTAAGGGCACCCTGTTTTTGAATTTGAAATAAATTATAACCATGAATATTAGCTAAAACAGTATAACGTAGCTGAGTTCTGTCAGGAGCGAAGATCTGGGCCAACTCTCTTCAGAAGAAAAGTCTCCCTTTGGAAGTTGGGGAAGCTCGTGATCAGCAAAGTGCCAACAGCTTAACTGAAAACTCCATAAGATTCCAAGCATCATGCAGAAGTGGACTCGATGCAATTAATGTGACATCATACATCACATTCCTGTTAGAAGGAATTCTGTGGGTTGTAAAGACTATAACGTAACTATGAAGGGCTACTTGTAATACCCTTATAGCAATGAACTTGTAATTTCTGCAGTGTTAACTGGCTACTACTGGCTCAGTGAGGTTATATTAATCTTTGATTAACAGCCATGTATAGCCTTATCACATGTAGCATGATTCCCCTTACAGAGTCCGTCATAGAATGCAGGAATTTAACTATGTGGTAACATTCTATTACAGTTTTTTGTGACTGCCATTGCTCTGCCCACTTCACTAGTTCTGTGTAAGTGTCTTCAGTAGTTGCTGTCAGTAAGTTGAAAAAATAGAAACAGGAAAAAAAAAAACGCAAGTTAAAATAAATATTGCACTCTGCTTATCACCTGGTCTGATCCACAGCAATGTGAGAGCTCTCCTCGTGTTTATTTAGCACTGAACCAGGACCTTTCTGAATTCAGCTGCTGTCATGACAACTGCCGTGGTAACACCACATCTGCCATACAATATTTGTACATTCCCATTCCTAGTCACATAAATTGCTGTTCCAAGGACATCATGCATTGAGCGTATGAGCCATCTGGTCCGCATGAAGCAAGAAGTGATACTTGATATAAGCAATACATAAGAAATTATGTTGATTCTTAATCATTTCAAGAATGCCTCATTTGCTTCAGAGCTCAAGACACTTAATTTACTGTCCCCACACCCCCAAACTTATGTGAAAGAGTGTTTGCTGCGGAGACAGAGAGAGAGAGAGAGAGAGATCACAGCATGCAGTATCTTGTTTTGGGTATCAGAGGGACGCTCTCAGTCAATCACCAAATCCTATTACACAGCCTGAGTCTAGATACCCCCCCCAAAAAAAAATGTATTCCATTTGACAAATTAAATCCTCATATGTAACAGGCACAAGTTAAATCTACAAGCGTTCTCTGCATTTGAGCCCAAACTCTGGAATTCCCTTCCTGTAACTTTAAATTACAGTCAGTCTCACCAGGTCTTTAAGAGCAACCTTTGTAAACACATTATAAGCACTGATAAATATTTGTGTCATTTGACCCTGCATACTGCTACTTAACCTGGCCTTACCTTCTCTCTATAAGTCTACTTGCATTTAAACTACTTTGTTTTCAACCTGTTCTTTGCGGTACAATGTTCTAGGGTAACTAATTATCAAGTTTGACCATTGCTTGATGCTTTGTTGTGTTGTACAGTAACACTTGCTATACTTTCTTGTATTGTATCACCTGTTAATGATGCTTATGTTGTCTGTAACTCTCCCGGGTCGTGCCTGAAAATAGGCAGTGCTCTTGTCTAGTGCACCTACCCGGTTAACAAAAACTAACTAAATATTTTCAGTTTCCTACTGACAGCCGAAACAGGACACTGCCTGCCGCAGTCTCTCTCTGTCTCTCCCACTCTGCTTTGATTGTGCTGTCTCCTACACTGCAGCTGACAGAGCTGGTATTAAGGGAGATGGGAGATTTTATAAAAAGTGGCATAATGTTTTGTTTGTTTTTAAAACATTCCTTGTGGTATAATACAATCTCAAGTCAGTATGTTTCCACAACTGGGAGGGCACCTGGTAATGGCGGATCAAAATTCTGTTCATAGAATCTTGCAAAGCAGGGAATCTATAGAACATGTAAAAATGGAATGCTCCCATCGGATCAAATGGTGGAAGGACTATTTGACACTAAATTCAGGCATGTTACTTACAAAATGCAGATGGACAAAATATATATATATTTTTTTACATACAGGATAATACATAGGGTGGTGTGCATTACAAGAATTTAATTCACACCTGAGGTATGTGATGCTACATAAATCCCAAGAGCGAAGCTTGAGGGCTATATTCAAGCATCACACACTGAGGGTGTGTATTAAATTTGAGTAATTAAATCACCCCATGTTTTGTTTTATATAATTTTTGGTCATCAATTTTCTCTCCCCCCCAATGTTAATCACACCAGTTCCTTGGAATTATAACACTTTCCCTCACTGTCCCTGGCTTGTATTCAGAGTCTGCCGTCTTTTTTAGGTAATAGGTTAAGTTTGCCAGCATACTATGTAGTTGAGGCATTGGCAAGTGACTGACAAGCGGTCTTGTAACGTCCACAAAATTGAACCATACTGCCATTTCTGTTTTTCCCCCCACAGAGGAGCTGCTTTCAGGGCAGCAGGATCACACGGGACATTTTCTGGTACTGAAGGGGAATCACACAGCTTATTTTGCTTCAAAGTGAGTTTACTTTTTTAAATTTCCAGCCAAAAATTGCTACAGCTTCCTAATTTGTTTAAACCTGTGGCCTCACTGAATGAAGTGCTCGAGAGCGTCTCGCGATAGCAGCTAATGTTCAGTGAGCGTGTGTTTGTCATAATAACTGGCTGGTTATTATAGCAAATAATAACTGGCCAACACCATTGAAAACATTTATGGTCAGTTATTATATTGCTATAAAAGCAATAAGGTACTCCCAAGGGTTGCATTAATTGTCAGTTAATCACACCCTGGTGGTATATGGCACTTGGCTTTGCCTCGTGCCACATCACACCCCTAGAGTGTGATTAACTGATGATTAGTGCAACTCCTGGTCGTACCTTATTGCTTAATAATCTGTCTAGTCACGCTAAACATTCAAACTATACTCTTGGGTTCTTGATTACCGGAAGTGATGATTTCTGGATTTGCACTTTTTAAACACAAGAGAAGTTCCAGAGTTGAACTGGAGCAGTGTGCTTAAGTCCAATGCTTACTACAGGAGGTGCTGGTAGGATGAGACTTCCTGCGGCTTCTTGGTCTAGAATGGTCACGGTTGCTGTGGTGATAACACCAAGCAATGCCTCCACTGGATCATCAGGTCCCAGAACCACTGAGAAAGACTCATGCCATTCTGTGTCCTCATTGGATAAGATTTCCACTTTAAATATCATATGGTCAACTCCTGCACAGTGGGGAAAAATATAACAGAACACATTTAAATACTATGAAAGTACTGTAAAATCTATCAAAATCAATTACAACAAAACTTCTGTCCAGTTATGTTATGTTAAACATTGTAAAGGTCGGTATCCCATGATAATGAAGAAACAATAATAGCGAGGCACAGAAAGACGAACGCAAAACAGCACGGCCACACATGGCAACTGGCACATGACAGTGATCACCAAAACGGTGACCTAGGGTTTTCCCCCTCCCCAAGTTGCATCCCCCCTGGAGTTGGTTATTTTTAGTAAGGGGGGTGCAAGGGCCAAGTCACCCACAAGGGGGGGTGCATGGGGCCAAGCCCCCAGAAGAAAGCCACTGTGCAATTAGTCACCATTTTGGCGATTGTTGTCATGTGGCAGTTGCCATATGTGGCTGCACTGTTTTGTGCTATTATTGGTTCACTATTATCACATAGAACCATAAAGGTCTAGTATAAAATGGCTGTTTTGTATACTGCAATCTGATTTGTTCATGAGCATTAGAACTTGTGGGTGATTCTTGGCATGGTCTAACGTCTAGGATCTTGAATTGTTCTTGCATCATAATCAGTTGTTTTTCTTTAAAAGTGACAGGAAAAAATGAAGTTACTCATCTGTAACCGTAGTTCTAGGTGTGGTATATAGTTCACATTCACACATAGGCAGTTCCAGTGAAAATGATGATTTGTTGGAATGCCTTCAAGCTAAGCTCCACCCACCACCCAAGCGGAATATCCTCCGAATCCACCCCATGGTGTCATATCTTGCACGCTGGAAGCAGGGATCTGTGTGACACTTGTCAGGGGAGGTCAGGTGGGTGATGTGAATGTGAACTATATACCACTCCTAGAACTATAGTTACAGGTGAGTAACCTATTTTTCTAGGGGCATACATACAGTTCACCATCCACAAATAGGCAGATTTCCAGCAGTTCTTCGTGAGGAAGGGACAAGGTGCACACCCCTATCTGACAAACAGAGTTTGGAGATCTGAAGTCTCAAATGCAGCATCCCGACGAGACTCAAAGTGGATGCTGTAATGGGAAATGAAGGTGTGAGCCAACTTCCAGGTAACAGCCCTGCAGATCTCTTGGATAGGGATGTCCCTGAAAGCAGCCAGTGAAGCATTGGTATGTCTGGTGGAATAAGACCTAAGCTCCCTATCAGCTAACTAGCAGAGGTTGGATGCAGGATGTTTTCCACCTGCCAACTATCTTCTTAGCTCCTCCAATTTTTAGGAGGGCCGGTAGCCAGGTTGGGATACAAGAGGCATGGCTACCACAATGTATAGGGTAAGTTGAAAAATATGATTTGGAAAAAATAGAGAAATTATATGAGAAAGAAAAATATCAGTCCTATATGGTTAAAAAAATTGATTGATGTGGAATTGCTGATACGGGGGGTTACTCTGTATCTAGAATTTTTTTTATCATGATGCCATGGATGGAGCCAGGTGTACAGAATATGGAAGAACTTGAAAATTGAAGTAAGATTAAAAAAAAAAAAGCATTTCACTGTATTTATTGGAGGATCTTTACAAAAGGGATAAAAGCTCTGAAAATCCTGGATTGATAGTAAAATGCAGGTGAGAAGTTATACTATAAGCATAAGAAAAGAAACAGAAATATACTGACAAAGGAAAATATTAAAAAACAGATTTTATAATGCACTGAATTTTTAATGTTTTTTAGATAATAAGTCCCATGAGGAAGCCTTATGGTGAAACGTCAGGGCAACAATAAAGAATTTATGAAAAATGTAATTTAAGGACCAGATTTGATCTTTTAAGAAAAAGAGGTTGAGCTCCTCTACCTCGTTTTGTCTAACTGAGTTGAGCCGACAGGGGTAGCATACCAAGATATAATTACATGGTGCTGTTTCTTATAGACAGACTCTTTAGTTTGAATTAGCAGAACCACATGCCCTGCTGCAGGGATATGATCTGATTCAGCGTGACCAACCCAAACTTTTGCTTCCACATAAAGTGGTTGAGAGCGTGCAGATCCAGTATGGGGCGCCATCCCCCCTCTGTTTCGGGACCAGGAAGTACCTGGACACATAACCTTGACTTGCCAGGGTGTCTGGGACAGGGTCTATGACCCCTTTTGAAAGGAGTTGAGTGATATCCTCCACTAGGGCAGACAGCATATCCTGCAAAACTAAGGACTCCTGAGGAGTGTGGGATCCATAAGTCCCAAAGTCTAAATGCAACCCACTGTCTACCACCTCTGCGACCCACTTATCTCTGGTAATCATGGAGCAGTGTGGCCAGAAGTGGCAAAGCTGACCCCCTCCCCCAAAGGGAGCTAGGTCGGGGACTGGACAGATGAGAGAATGACACATTAACCTGTCACTGGGCAGCTTTGGCTGGGGCACCAGCTGCTGGGGCTGGAGGGGCACCACTTCCCTTGCTCTCACCTCTTTTCAGCTCCTGGCCAGGGAACATGGCCTTGAGACACTAGGCTTGGTACAACCTCTGATGGGGCTGTTACTGCAGAGGCTGCTGTGGCTGAAAGGAATGCAACTGAAAGGGCTTCTTTTTAAGTTTATGGCCTCTAGAATCCTTTTGGGATGAAGCCACTGAGTCCAGGGTGGCACTGGAGTCACTTGGAGTCAAGGGGCAAAAGACCAAAGGAGCTCCTCTTAAGACAGTAGATAAAAATCCATATTTCCCCCTTCCATGATATAATTGTCTAGAGATTTTTTGAAATTGTCTTTGTCTCTGTTTACTATGTTTTTTTCTGGTAGTCTATACCAAATATTTTCTGTTCTTTGTGTAAAACAGTATTTTTTTTTTGTCTTAAAGTGCCCTTGTTTAACCTGTAGTGGAAGTCCCGTTACAATTAATATATCAGACTTGTATTCTATATTCAGCTCTGACATCAGGATATCATCATTCATAATTGTGGGATGAAGTATGTCACCTCGCTGCCTTCTTAGTGCAAGACTATACAGGCCTAAGTTTAATAACCTTTCCTCATAACGTCTGTCTTGTATACTTTTGATATTTTTTGTGAATCTACATTATACAGATTCTATTTTTAATAGGTCCTTTTTATTGTATGGGCTCCATAATTGACTGCCATAGCCTAATTGTGGTCTGACATATGAGAGGTATAAGAGCATAAGAACCTCCTATGATTTACTCGTAACATTTATTTTTATTGATCTCAATGTCTTATTGTCCCTAGCTGCTATATTAGTGCGGTGCTCCTTGAAGTCTAAGTTAGTGTCTATCATAACACCAAGGTCTTTGCCAAGAGTTTTATGTTGCAATATTTGATTACATACTGTATAACTGTGAAGTAGATTTCTTTTTCCAAAATGTAAATACAGCATTTTTCTATATTTAGCTTCATATCCCCATCTTTCCGTCCACAAGACTAAGGCATTGAGATCTTCCTGAATTGAGTCAATTTGTTCACTAGTATTACATGGCCCTCCTAATTTCACGTTGTCAGCAAACTTTGTTATGTAATTTGTGACATTTTCATCAATTTTTTTTTTTTTTATTCTTTCTTTCTCGCTCTACACTACTGAACTCTTTCAGGAGTGGTCACTCGGGGTCCTGGTCCTGTTCCCACCCGTCTGAAGCCCCTCTCTCGCTCCTTGCCACCGCCCCAGCTGCCACCTGGCCCCCCCCCCGGCTCTAAGCCCCCTGAGACAGGATCGCCAGATACTCCTCCTGGTGTTGTATCTGGTAATCTGGTCTGGTAGAGCGAGGAGGTGGAGAGCACACAGTTGTGAGAGTATGGCCTGACTCTGGGCGTGGTGGACTGATCCCCCCGGATCCTCCGTCACCTATCAGGAGGTGGAGGTTTTTTTTTCTAGTTTTTTCCTTGTTCCATCCTCGCTCCCGCACCCCCAGGCGGAGCTCTAACATGTAATGACGCCAGGGAACGTCTTGCTGTGGCTCCGCAACCCTTTAGACAAGCCCTGTAGTGTTGCAGTACCTCCGGTCTCCACCAGAGGTCACTGTGGTGCTGGGCATGGTCCCTGGATCCCCCCAAGGAAGGAGAGCTGTCCTCCGGATGCTCGATCCTTCCTCTCCCCTGCCGACCCCCAGTGGCCCAGGTTCATTCCCGAACCTGGGTCGCTGGCGTGGCGCAAGGTGTGGCATCCAGCGCCTCAACCCTCAGCGCCACAAGGCCAGCCTGATATTTTCATCTATGTCAGTGATGAATACTCAAAACAGTATTGGTCCCAGCACTGAACCTTGGGGGACTCCACTAGCGACATCCCCCATAGTGGACAAATGCCCTCTTATTGCAACTCTTTGGATTCTATCTTTTACCAAAGAGTCTTATCCATCTTATAATAACTGTGTTGATACCGGATTTCATATGTTTTTTATGTATTGCCCAATAGGGTACAGTATCAAATGCTCTCCTGAAGTCTACTAAAAGGACATCCACTGGGATGGAATCATCCAGGTGTTTATTTGTTCATAAAAACAAATTAAGTTTGTAACACAGGAGCACCTCCTCATAAAACCATGTTGATTCATATCAAAATATGGAATATTTTTGAGTTGATTTTGAATTTTTTCTTTGATCAATGTTTCTAAGATTTTACAAGGAATAGACATTAGACTTATAGGTCTGTAATTTTTGATGCTAGTTTTACTACCAGTTTTATATATATCGGAGTTTTTGGATTTCTTCCAGTCTGATGGTACTGTGCCAGAATTTTATGATTTTTCATATAGGATTCTTTTTTTTTTTTTTTACGTAGTATTTTTCCCTCCTACTGCCCCCTCTCACCACTCAGTCGGACTTCCTCTGTTGCGCTATCTTTCTTCACACTGGAGTCTGCCCCTAGAGCACCTGGTCCATATATATCCTTGATTGCCGGATTACCCCCCCCCCAATGGGGTAGAGGGAGCCCCCTACTCCCCCCGACCATTGATTGTGGACACACTGTGCAGCGGAGTCTGCCCCAATGGTCCGAGGGCACGCAGTGAGGAGTTGTCACCTAGGCGAGGAGAAGGTGATTTTCCTCTGTTTTCTTCTCCCAGCGCCGGCGTGCAGTGAGGGCCAATGAGTAAGGAGGCGCAATGAGATGCACCTCCTGCTCCACCCCTCTGCCGATGTCTGCCCCGGATCCCACGCTGCTACCTCCCTCTACTGCACCTACCTCCTGAGCTCCCCCAGGAGGCGATATTGCGGCGGGAGCTTGCAGGTTGACCCCCCCAGAGAAGGAGAGCAGCCGACGGGCGCTCAATCCCTCTCTTCCCCGGCTGAACCCCGACGGTCTGTACTTGTTGCCGAACACCGGTCACCGGCGTGGTGCGAGCTAAGGCATCCAGAGACTCAGCCCTCAGCACCACTGGGCTGGCATATAGGATTTTTTACAGTAGTCCTAAATGATTTTTCATTTATTTCAACATAGATGGAGTTATGCCACCAAGTCCTGGTGCACTGTGTGGTTTTAGCTTATTAATTTGTTCAATTATTTCATCGATATTTATAGAATAATTACCCATACCTCTGTCATTAACTATTTCATTGGTACTGCATTGTTGTTTATGAAACATAGAGCAAAAATATTAATTAAATATGTTTGCCATTTCGAACAGCTTTCTTATAGTCTCATCCTCGTTTTTTATTGATGTTAATTCATCTCTTTTTTTTTTTGAGTGTGTTATATAGGCATATAATTGTTTGCCATTTGATTTGCTTGCTTTACTTGCTAGTTTCTGTTCATAGTTTCTTTTGGCCCTGTTTATCTTGTTTTTACATTTTTTTGTAATTGTTTAAAGATATTCAGTTTTTTTTTCAGAATTATTGTTTTTATATGCTGCATATGCCTTATTTTTCGTTTTTTATCAATCGTATGATGCAACTTGTAAGCCACTTTGGTTTTAGTCCTTTACCATTATATTTATAGATACTTTTAACATGTATCTCTGTTATTTCCCACGCTTCATCTATGCTTTTTGTTTCTAATTTGGTAGTCCAATTTATTTCTAGTAGATCTGCAGAGATCACATTTATGTTTGCAGAGTTATATAAATATATTTTTGTACATCCTTTGATGGTTTAATTATTTTCACAACTGAAGGTGATAGAGGCATGATCACTATTGCTAATAGGTGTAGTAACTATACAGTTTATTATATTCAAATCATCTGATGTTATAACCAAGTCAAGGATATTGTTTAGTCTAGTGGGTTCAACAACATGCTGGTTTAAGTTGTTTTCTAGACACATATCCAGAACGTTTTTACTTTGTGTATTAGTTGCTTGTTTGGTAATCCAATAAATGTCCAAGTAATTAAAATCTTCAGTGAGTAATGTTTCACCCACGTCAAGTGCTTGCTGTATTTCAACTACAATATCATAGTTTACTTCTGGTGATGTATCAGGTGCTCTGTAGCATAGGCCAAGAATAAATGAGCTACTATTGTTTATTAATCGTAGCCATAAAGTCTCACTGATAGAACAGGTGCTTTTTATTTTGGGAGATACATTTATTACTTTTAGACAATCAGAGGTGTATATAGCTATTCCTCCCCTTTCCTATTGGGCTGATCATGTCTGAATAAATTGTAACCTGAAATATACTTGGCCCATTGGTCTCCCTCCTCCTACAAGTCTCAGTCACTAGGCCTACATCAGTACCCTCAGCGTGTATCAGGTTGTTGAATTCAGAGAATGTTTTTAAAGCTACGCACATTACTCAACAGAAATTGTATCTGTTTGTTTTTGCTCTGGATGAAGTGACTGTGGTTCTAGTTGTTTTTGTTTCCCCCTTCCCCTTGACTAGTTTAAATGGACTTTTTTAATTTCTTCCTTTAGCAAGTTTCCTAGCATTTTGGTGCCCCTATAGTTCAGATGAACAACTCGGCACAATGTAGGAAGGCAGCTGCAAAGGCCAACAAAATGCTGGGTTGTATTGCAAGGGGTATATCCTCGAGGAGGGAGGAGGTGATTCTGCCACTGTATAGGTCATTAGTTAGACCACACCTGGAGTACTGTGTGCAGTACTGGCGTCCGTATCTGAAGAGGGACATTAAGTTACTGGAGGGGGTGCAGCGCAGAAGCGACAAAGATGATCAGGGGCTGGGGACTTATCATACGAGAGGAGGTTGAAGGAGTTGAACATGTACTCGCTGGAGGAGAGAGAGACAGGGTGACATGATTGAAACCTTTAAATACATGAAAGGAATAAACAAGATGGGTACAGAGGGGTTGTTCAAAGTAAGGAGGGAGGGCCACCAGGGCCTTGATATGAGACTGGAGCGAGGAAGGTTCAGGAGGAGATAAGGAGACACTTTTACAGAGGGTGGTGGCTGGGTGGAATGAGTTACCTGCTGAAGTGGTATGCAGTAGAACAGTGGACTGTTTCAAACGAGGATGGGACAGGACAAGGGGAGGTTAATGAAGGGGAAGGGTGGAAGGGAGGGGCAGCTACAGAATAAGGGGTGCTAGCTGCACATTCGAGCAGACTTGATAGACCTCTAGGCCTTTATCTGCTGGCAAATTTCGTATGTTCGTACATGTAATCCATCATTACTGAACAATTCAAAATCCTGTTTAAATATGCCCCAGCCGTCTATATAAGCAATCCCCTCATTCTCACACCAATTATTGAGTCTTATGGTAATTCTTTCGATTGTTTTATTTCTTTCTGGTCTGGCTCTAGGGACAGGTAGGAGGTTTGAGATTAGGGGTTTGGCTCCCAATTTCTATATTTCAAATGCAACACCTATCAGGTTTTGACAGATGTCCTTTTCATGTAAGTATCCAACATCGTTGCTGCCTACATGGATTGCCACTATCTGATTATTCTCTGATCTTTTTATCACCTTATTAACCATTTTGTGAATGTCCTCTGTTTTTGCCCCAGGATAACACAGAACCGTATTTTTTTCTTTGTTGGGGTTACATATGCTTGAGTCACACCTTTTTATGATAGAGTCACCCAGCACTATTATTTCTCCCTGCTGGCTGCTCTGAGGATTGAGATCTATTTCATTTGTATTAGTTCCTGCCTAGGGGGTAAACCTGTTTTTTAAATGGATACATTGTGCTGAGAGGGCTCTGCATCCTTTCTTTATACCTTGACTTTTATTTACAAGGTACCAATTATCGTTGTTCTCATTACTCATCTGTTTTCATCTTTTATAGTAGTTTGAAGATGTTTCTGCTTGTTCATTATCTGTTTGTGTTTCATCCCTTCCTCATTTTTTTGACCGGTGTTTAGGTTACATGTCCTTTGTCTCTCAGGACTATTATTTTCATGTTCACTACCTTGCTGTATTATCATAATATCCTTTAGTTCTTTTTAATTCTGTCTGTAGATTAGTAAGTTTGTATTGAATTACATCATATTGCAAGCATTGCTGAGGTGTCGAGAACAGCACTGGCTTTGCTGCATGACCACTGTAAAGGCTGGTCCTGAGCTGAGCTGATCAGGGATACTGTCTTGTCCACATTCTCCTAGGAGAGGACCAGGAGAACTGGAGTCTTGGAGATAGACTCCTCGTTGATCTTCTCCACTGGACTTCTCAATCCTCGTCAGATGTCCGTCCACCCCCAGGCCAAAGAGGTCAGTGCCCAAGAAGGGGGCATCAGCTTGCTTGTGTTGAAAGTCCACAGTAAAGGTGGGCAATCTCAGCCAGGTCCTGCAATGCATCGCAATGGCTGCTGCCATGGCACAGACACAGGAGTCACCCCTGTCCAAGGCCATCTGGAGCTGGTGTTTAGCCAGTGTTTAACCCTATCTCTGACCAACTTCATGAGCAACTGCTCATCAGCATGAAGATGAGGGACGACTTCATCCAGCACTCCCATCAGGGAGCGACCAAAGTTGCTCATCATTGCGGTGTAGCTTGCCTGATGGAGACTGAGATAAGAGGTGGCATAGATCTTCTTGGTTGTGTGGTCAAGTTTCTTAGACTCCTTGTCGGGGGCTTGTCCATGTCCACATGGCCTCCAGACTTCTGGATGGTCGAGTTCGATACCAGTCCCTTGGCCAAGGTATGGTCTGAAACCCCAAGAGGGACCCCGTAGAAACCACATATTTGCAGATCATATGGTGAAGGGTGCTGGGTAGAATGCTGGATGCTGCCAGAGCTCCAGGGCTGGTTCCAAGATGGCCTCAGCCATGGGAAAGGTAACCCTAGGAGAGTCATCCTTTTCTAGTATGTCCGGGGAGGGGTATTTACCTCACTTCTGGACCGGCTCCAAGGACACATGCATGGACTCTGATAATAAACAGAGAAGAGCTCTAAATGACACTGGCCCATGGTCAGTGGACAGGTCTTTGACTGAGAAATGGTTGAAGGGATGGGTCCCTAATGTCACCAAGGATGACCCATCTGAGTCGTCTGAGGACTCCTCAAAAATGACCCACAGCCCACCTCTGACCTCCCTGGAGTCTTCCATCTGGGTGATGTGCACTGACAGCTGGTCTGGCAAGCTGGCTGCAGCATGAGAGTCCTTGGTCAGTTCTCCCACCAAAGGCTGTGGTGGAGGTGGCTCCACACACAAGGTTGGAGAGAAAGACAACAATGACATCTGCTGAGGGTGGACCAGTGTGGGCAGCAATGGCACCTGCCAGATTGCCATCAGGCCCAGGGGTAGTACCCTACCCCAACTTGCAGTGGTCCATTGCTGCCAGAGGAGTTCCTCATAGTGCTGTCGCATTCGGCAGCGGTACCGCTCCTTGCCTGAAGATGAGGAAGTCAAGGAACATCGATGACGGCACCTCCCAGTCGAGCAGGATCAACAGCAGGAATGGTGTCTCAACTGCGACCTCGACTATCAACTGGAAGGTTGACATTGAGGAGAAGACACTGGTGGGTTGGTATAAACCACATGCAGAGGTGCAAAGAAGAGCACTGACTCTTCTGCATGACCACTGTGGAGGCTGGTCCTGAGTTGAACTGATCGGGGATACTGTCTTGTCCACATTCTCCTAGAAGAGGACCGGGAGAACTAGGGTCTTGGAGATTGACTCCTCATTGATCTTCTCCAGCAGCTAGTCAAAGGGGTTGAGAAAAATCTCTACAGCCTGGTTGGCTAGTGCTATGGTCGACAAGCCCAAATGGGCACTGTGGAGATGTCAGCAGAACTCTCAATCACACGAACCTCGACCACAGTCAAGTGCTCGACAAGTGTCGAGTGGTCTGGGGAGCTGAGGGAATGGGAGGACCACAATTTCTCCCAATACCATGACTGGCACCAGCAGCACTATGCTTCTTACTGTGATGGACAGGGCTCTCTCTCCGTAGGCCTGGAAGGCACAATACATTTTATGATATTCCTTTGTGAAATACCCTCCAATACTAGCCCCTGCCTGGAGTAGTGCCGAGGCTGAAGACGTGTCCACTGCAGCAGTTGCTGCAGCTTCTTCCATGGCAGCAAGCTGAGCAACGGACCCTGCTGCAGTGAAGGCCGACTTGTGACCCTTCAGCTGCAGCTTGGGATCCCTATCGGCTGGCCGACAGAGAAGAAGCCTGGCCGCGAGATCCTCCAAGGACGAAGGAAGCATCAACTGATATAGGCCACAACCAGATATATTGTGCATAGCCCCTAGGCTCTTCTGCCAACACGTGACACAGAATTTGAAGCCATGAACCAGCTTTGTTTCCTTGAAGTCCATCATCCATTAACAAGGCAGAGCCAAACAAGGGAGAGAAGAGCTGCGAGGAACACTACAACCCAAAAAAAAAAGGGGAGAATGTGACCTAATATTGCCAAAGGCACACTTGATAGCCCACAATGCTGCAGAGCCGTGAAGGATGATACCGGACCTTTCCAGCAGAAAAGAAGATCTGACATCATGGAGCGGAGATGGAGGATATAAAGTAGTTCTAGGAGTGGTATATGTTGTTCATCCACACTAATTGGCATGTCCCTTTCCCCTTTAAGAATCACTGGAAGTCTTCAAGCTGGCTCCTCCCACACACCCAGGTGGAATAACCCTCAGCTCCACCCCATGACACCAGATCTTAGCCCACTGGAAGCCAGGTTTGTGCGTCTGCAGCCAAGGAGGTTGGGTGGGTCCATGTGGATGAACATATACCACTCCTAGAACTACTGTTACAGGTGATTAACCTGTTTTTCTAGGATCGTGGATATGTTGTTCATCCACACTTATTGGCAGACTCCCAGCAGTTCTCCAGGAGGAGGGAGGCAAGGCACACCCCCCTTCTGAAATACTTACTTGGGAAATAGAGATTGGAGAACTGAGCCCCAAAACCAGCATCCTGGCATGACTCAAGGTCAATGTGGTAATGGGTAATGAAGGTGTTTGCTGACTTCCAGGTGGCAGCCCGACAGATTCCCTGGATAGGGATGTCCCTGGAAGCAGCCACTGACGCAGCTGTATGGCGGGTAGAGTGAGCTCTTATCCCTCTGGGAGGCTCCATGCCTGCCAACTCACATCACAGACTTATGCAAGATGTAATCCACCTTGCAATAGTCCATTTTGCAGCAGGTCTGTCCGAAGCAGCTTCAGTGTAGGTGACAAACAGCTGGTGAACCTCTCCCCGAATTTCCGCCATCCCCTCCTTATAATAGGAGAAAGCTCGTCTCAGGTCCAAAGTATGGAGCCTGTACTCTGCCTCTGAGGTATAATTAGGATAGTATACTGGCAGAGTTAACACCTGGTTAAGGTGAAACTCTGACACCACCTTCAGAAGGAATTTCGTGTGGGGGCATAGGACAACCTTGTCCCTGTGGAAGACCAGATCAGGGGAGGCTACCGAGAGCGCCTGGAGCTCCCCTGTCCTTCTGGCAGATGTGATAGCCACCAGGAAGGCCATCTTCCATGACAAGTGTGACAACGCACACTTATGCATTGGTTCGAATGGCTTGCCCATGAGTTTTGCCAGTACCAGCAGTAGATCCCATGGAGGTGGAGGTTCACGCACCAGAGGGGATATGTGATCCAGGCCTTTGAAAAAGCACCTGACCACTGTCTCCTGCACCAGTGTCGGCTGACTGGGCCATGCCCGGTAAGGAGAGATGATTGCTAGGTGCACCCTAAAGGTTTGATGACCGAAGATCCCCCTTTGGACAGAGACCAAAGGTAGTCGAGAATGTTAGCCACTGGATAGGGCAAAGGGTCCAGGCCGTTGCCCTAACACCAAATGGGACACATTTTCCATTTGAAGGCGTAACATTTCCTGGTTGATTTCTTTCTGGATGCCTCCACCACGGTGAGGACATCCTCGGAAAGACCCAAAGCCTGGAACTGTAGCCGCTCAGGTACCAGGCTGTGAGGTGCTGGGATTGAAGGTCTGGATGGTATACCTTCCCCTGACTGAGAGAGATCAGGTCCAGGCATGTTGGAAGCTGCTCCAGGGGCCTGCAGCTGAGGCTGAGGAGATCTGGATACCGGAACTGGCATGGCCAGTCTTGGGCTACCAGAGTCACCTTTGCCTTGTCCCTCCACACCTTGGGGAGCACCCTGTGGATCAGGGGAAATGGAGAGAAGGTGTAGAAGAGGCCTGGGGTCCATGGCCTCAAGATGGCATCCCCCTGCAGCAAGCCCTGCTGAGGGGAGCGGGCATGAAACAGCCTCAGCTTGGTGTTTTCCCTGTAGGCAAACAGGTCCACCATCAGTTTGCCCCAGTGGGAGAACAGGCTGTAAGCTACCTCTGGATGGAGAGACCACTCATGAGATGTCTCGCCTAAGCGGCTGACAGCATCTGCCAGATGGTTTGAGGTGCCTGCCACATGAATGGCTAGGAGATCCACCTCCAGACGGCTAACGAAGGTCCAGATGTGGAGCGCCTCCCTGCAAAGCAGACGGGAGTGCGTGCCGCTGTTTGTAGAGGTAGTACATGGTCGTGGTATTGTCCATCTGGACTTGAACCACTTGACCCTGGAGCTGAGGAGCGAAAGCTGACAGTGCCAGTCTGACTGCTCTGAGCTCCAACATGCTGATGTAGTGTCAGGACTCCTTGGGGGTCCAGAACCCATGGGCCCCTTTGTCCCCAATGTGGGCTCCCCAGCCCATGAGAGAGGTATCGGACATGAGGATGGCTGTCGGCTCTGGGCAGACAAATGGGATCCCTTCCTGCAACCAGTTTGGGGTGATCCAACATTGGAGTGCGTCCCACATCTTCTGGGTTACAGTGATCAGCTGGTCGAAATGACCGTGGCACTAAGTCCACTGGGCAGCCAGCTCCCACTGGAGGGGGTGCATGTGCCACCGTGCCCAACGGACCACGGAGGTGCACGCCACCAAGTAACCCAGATGGCGCAGAAAGTCCCAGGCACAGCGCAATTGCCCAACCAGAAATGATTGGACAAAGGAGGAGAGAACCTCCGCCCTGTTTGCTGGGAGCTGAGCTCTGGCTTGATGAGACTCGAGCTCTGTCCCAATGAAGCACATCACCTGAGAAGGCACAAGTTCCGAGTTGGCCATGTTGATCAAGAGGCCTAGCTGGCAGCAGGTCTGGAGGGCCAGATCCCTGGACCTCTCCACCTCCTGCTAGGTGGGACCCGCTAAGAGCCAATTGTCAAGGTAGGGGTAAATTCTGACCCCCCCCCCCCGACACCTGAGATGGGCTGCCACCACTGCGATGCATTTGGTGAAGACACGTGGGGCCAATGACAGGCTGAACGGCATGGCTCATAACTCGTATAGGGTCCCTTCGGCTCTGAAGCGGAGGAACCACCAATGAGATGGCCAGATTGGGACATGAAAGAACATGTCCTGCAGATCTAGTGAACAGAACCACATGTTTTGCTCCAAGGATGGTATTATCTGGGACAGAGTGACCATCTGAAAGGTGCGTGACCTGAGATACCGATTTAGGTCGTGCAGATCTAGAATGGGGTGCCAGCTCCCCATCCACTTGGGCACCAGGAAGTACCTGGAGACAAAGCCTGGGTCTGCTGGAGAATCCACCACTGGAGCTACCGCCTCCTTGAGAAGGAGCTGAGCGATGTCGTCTCGGAGAGCCGACTGAGTATGGATTGTTACTCTTTCCTCCTGAGGGGCACGGGCTTGGCTTGGAGGGTGCTGCTCGAATTCCAGAGGCAGTCCCTGACCGACCACTTCCAAAACCCATCTGTCCGTGGTAATAATGGACCAGGCGGAAAGAAAGTGGCAGAGCCGGCTCCCCACGGGAGGACCCAGAGTTGGCGTGATGGGAGAGGGAGTGGCAGCCCCTGCCCCATCACTGAGCAGGCTTGGAGGAGGAGGAGGATCCAGGACCTGAACCTCAGCCTCCTTTATGGGCCTGGGAGGCCGGCTTGGGTTGGGGGCGCCAAGCTTGAGCCTGCTGCTGTTGTTGCTGCTGCTCTCTTTGAAAGGAGGGTTGCTGTGCCACAGGGGAAGAGTGTTGAAAAAGCTTCTTCTTCTGCTGCTGTTTCTTGCCCGAAGAACCTTTACCAGAAGTAGCGTCCAAGGTGGCACTGGACAGCTCAATATGCAGAAGGTGACTAGCCACACCCAGACCAAAAAGGTCAGTACCCAGGAAAGGCACACCAGCTAGTTCTGCTGAGTATCTGCCGGAAAAGAGGAGAGTCTCAGCCAAGCCCTGCGATGAGAGGCAACTGTGGCTGCCATCGAGCAGACACAAGAATCCCCAATGTCCAGGGCTGTCTGAAGCTGCTGTCTGGCAAGAGCCTGGCCCTGATCCCGGACCTGCTTGACCATGGTCTGCATGTTTGTGGGGAGGTGTGGGAGGACTACATCTGAAGACTCCAAGAGGGCATGGGAGAAGTGTGCCATGAAGACGGCCAAACTTGCTTGATGAAGGCCTAAAGATGAGGCCGCACAGACCTTTCGAGCTGAATGATCCAAGAGTTTGGATTCTTTTTCAGGAGGTCGGTCAGTGTCGGCAGAACTGCCTGTATGCCTGAACACAGAGGCGGTCACCAGGCTCTCAGCCGAAGGGTGCTCTGTGAACCCCACAAGGGACCCCATGGGCACAGCATACTTGCGGACCATGTGGGCAAACGGAGCTGGACAGGAGGCAGGGCACTGCCAAAGTTCTAAGGCAAGGCCAACTATGGCCTTGGCCACAGGGAAGGTCTCCGTTGGGGTATCCCTTCTCTTGAGGATGTCTGTGAGATGGTACTCCATCTTTTTCTGGATAGGTTCCAGGGGCATCCCTGTAGACTCAGAGATGAGGTGAAGAATACCCTGAAAGGATCTTCCTCCGTCTCTAACCCACCGGCCAATTCGTCATCCCCAGGATGAAAATGTAGGCCAGTCTCATCCGAATCCGAGGAATCCGGATACAATGGTCGACCACCCAGGTCACCTTCGACCCACGGGCGGTCTAGGGTGACAGTGACCAAAAGACGCCGGGGAAGCCTGGTGTCTGGTCTATCTTCCTTAGAAGGAGCCCCTCACACAGGTTGCATGGGTGGTGGTTCCACCACAATCGGTGGAGAGACCAGTTTAAGCCAAACCGGAGGTTTTGCGGCTCGATGGTGAGGAGCCCCTTAATCTCAAAGAGTCAGCTTCGGCCTAGGAGACAAAAGCCAAGTAATGACCGGTGTGGAAGCCGGGGTTGGCTTGTGCCTGGAGGAAATCAGCTGTTACCACATGAGGTCCTCGTAGTGCCGATGGAGTTTCCGCTGGAGCCTTTCCTCATCCGAGGAGGACGAGGACGGCTGATGGTGTTGCCTCTTTTTTGAGCGCTTGTGGCTCTTCCTCGGCCTGTCGGTCGAGGGGGGGTCCTAGACCTTGATCGAGATTGGACAGGCCGATTCGGTCGCTCCAGAGACACCGGCAGGACCGGTGATTTCCCAGGGTCGGGGACCACTTCCTCGACGGGATTCCCAGTGGGCTGGGTCTTCTCATCAGGGAAAGAAAGGACCGGAGTCCGATTGAGAGAATCATCGACCGGAGTCGGCGACAATGGGTCGAATGGGTTCATGATTATTTCAACCTCGTCGATCGACACTTCAGTCGACTGGCCAGACAGCAAAGCTGAGAAGCCAGTTACCAAAGAGGCAATTTCAACGGAAGTCAAGACTGCTGGTTCCTGGGACCAAGATCTTTCCTGATCCCAAGAACGTCTTCGCTGAGATGAAGATGATCCCGGGTCCTTTTCCCGCTTACAGGACCGAGAGGAGTGTGTGCTCCCAGGACCCTCTCCCTTAGTCGGAAGAGACTGGCATAACTCTCGGAAGGAACCCGAGAAGGTGGAGCCCAGGTTGAATGGAACAAAGAAGCTCTGAGAGGAAGATTTCCTGGCACGAGCTGCTTTCTCCATGAAGGCTTGCATGTGTTCCAGTTGCTTGGCGGATCCTGCGGCTGCAGAAACCGCCCACCGAGCCTCCTTTGATTTCACCAGAGGGTTCTGTTTTTCCGGCCTCCCCAACTTCAGGTGTGCTAGAAGGTCGTCGAGGACGTAAGGGTAAAATGCAAGACAAAAATCGCACTTCAAGGTGTCATTGTCAACACCCAGGCAATAGACGCACATGGTGTGGGTATCGGTACGCAACATTTTCTGGCCACACAAACGCCGGCAAAATCCGGGGGAAGACTTGTTTTCCATAATCAAAGATAACTAGTTGCGATTGCTAATATGAACTAGATGAATTTTCGGAATAATAGAAGGTTTTGAAGCCAGGGCCTACAAAATGCAGGAGCACGAAGGAGGCAACCTGAATCTTCCGGCGGAAAGGAAGATCTGGCGTCATGGGGCGGAGCCGAGGGTTATACCACCTGGGTGGGTGGGAGGAGCCAGCTTGAAAACTTCTGTTGATTCTTAAAGGGGAAAGGGACATGCCAGTAAGTGTGGATGAACAACATATCCACGACAGTTAACTCTCGCTTCGGCAGCGCTGCTATAAGCTTTACACTGTCCACCTTGTGGAATAAATTGCAAAAAAAACTGAAACTGAGGTCACCCATCAGCATCTCATCTTTCAAGCTCTTATATTCACGTCTCAGAAATGATCAGTGCAATTGTTTCCTATGACCATGAACTGTCATCATGCTAACCTGTACCATTTAACCATGAACAAATTACTTCTAGTGCTTGTCTCCTCCTTGGCTCTGGTCTGTCATCATGCTTTCATGTAACACCTCGATGCCTCTGTCCTCCCTTTGATACTGGTCTATCTTCCCGCTTTCTACAGCCTTCTTTTCACAACTCTATACTGCACTCATCCACAATCTACATGCAATCATACTATAAAAGTCCTAACTCCGCCTTCCCTCTCCCCGTAGGCCCCCACTGCCGCATCAGTTCTACCGACCTATCCTTGGGACTTCACTTCTCACAATGTTTATCCTTCGCTTACATATTACATATCCCTCCTGGTACTCCATCTGCCATTAGTTGGTGGTTCTCCAAGCCATTTTCATGGCTAGTACTAGTGACTGCCCCTGGTAAATGAACTAACTGGTACTTCTATACAGAGAACATGGTTTATATACAGTTGCATGGTTCAATGGTGGACCTGCCCCCTTGTATTTTAATCTTCCTCTGTTATGGCTTGCCTTGTCTTCCTTTTATCACTTGACTCCCCTATTACTGCACCATTGTATTTGTGTTTATATACTTATTTACATGTTTTTATGATGGACGTTACTCGACCCTGTTCTAACCAAGTCCATCTTGTAAAAGAGCTCTGCTCAAAGATGTTCGCCTGGATAAATAAAGATTTTGATTGATTGACTGATCCTAGAAAAAATATTTCTATAGCTCCCACCCCCATTGTATAACTAGCACACATGATGTGCAGATCAAGTGCTATGGAAAATATTCACACTCCTGCAGAGTGAGCTCTGGATACTCTCACTCGTGCCTTCAGCGCTTGTGAGTATCTAGAGCTCACTCTGCAGGAGTGAGAATATTTTCCATATCACACTCCTGCCCATCATGTATCCTCTATATATATTTTTTTTTCAATATACACTATGAAAAATACAGGATGAGCAACTTTACACACAAGCAGTGTGTTCTGCCACATTGGGATTCTAATTCTCACACCTCTCAAGCTTTGCTTTCGTGGTTGATACCAGGTCAATATAGCGCGACAATAACCGCACCGTGTAAATCGCGGAAACATTTACAGTGACAGGGGTATAATATCGGCAATGAATTATCACTACCACTGTCTCTGGAGTTTTAACTTAGGAGGCATCAGGTTGCCGTGTGTGTGGTGCCTGACCAAGCCACTCCCATGGTGGAGTGGCTAAGTCACGAGCACATGGCAGGATTGGAGATCTGGGACCACGGTTGGTCCCCCCACCCCAGGTCTCCTGGTGTTTCCTTTTTTTTTTTTATGTGAAGCAAAGTTTTTCCCCATCCGAGTTTCTTCACAGGCGAAGTCCACACCCCTTGAAGTTGGTTATGTTTAGTTGGGGTGTGGTGAAACCCCCCACGATAGGATGTGTGTTGGTGGAGCCCCAAAAAACAAAGAGGTCCCGTTGCGTTCAATGGGGTTTGCACTGTTTTTGTAAGGTCGGTGTTTTTCCTGACCTTATTTTGGTGCACGCTGTTTTGTCTGTGGCATTTATTGCTGCACTGTTTTTGTGTTTGGCGTTATGACCCCATACCTCAAGGTTTGAGCAAATCCGAACCTCTCTGTGGTAGAACATACTGGTTGTGCAAAGTTGCCCATTCAGTATTCTCTATGTATAAAAACAGTGGTGGTCTCAGAGGAAGGACTTGCCACCTAGCACATTCTCAAGTAGTATGCAGCAAAATAATTTTTTTTTTGATGGATGGCCGGATGAGAAATGCATCCATAGTTTATAATGCTAACTTAGGGGAAAAATTCAATACAACTACTTGGAAGATTGCCCAGAGACGGAGCACCCTCAGTATATGAGCTATAAGACCAGCTAAGCCCAAACAATACTAGTCTCTCACAGAAACATAGAAAATGTTAGCAGAAAAACACTACTGGTTCATCCAGTCTGCCCTGTTATGCCCTAGGCTACCTTGAGACCTACTGTCTAGTTGGGGTCTTGCCTGCCCCTTCCCCCCATGCCCCTCTGTACTACTGTTTCCCCTGAGTAACTATTAATCCTTTTACGCAGTCCCAGCTGTGTCTGAAACCATTAATGGTTCTTGTATCCGCCATCTCAGCTGGCAAACTGTTCTATGGATTAACCACTCTTTGTACAATAAAACTTTCTCAAGCCCCCCCCACCAGCTTAAACTCACATCCCCATATTTTTCATTAGCTTTTCTTACTGAACATCTCCTCGCAGTCGATCTTACCCAGTCCTTTCCGGAACTTGGAAGATCTCTATCGTATCACCCCTCTCCCTTCTGGTCTCCAGTGAGTACATGTTCCCAGCTTTAAGCTGACTGTTACAGAATCAGCCCTGTTGGCCCTGAATCATTTTGCTTACCCTATTTAATTTATTTATTTGATAACTGGCTAGGTGCACTGGTCCAAAGGACTGTTTATAGGCATGACCTGGGCCATGTAGGATGGCACAGGAATACAGGAAGTGCAAGAGTTCATGGTACAAAGCATAAGGAGACAACTATAAGCAATGAGAAATGTCAGACATAGCAGCACGATAAAAACACAGTAAAAAGAATGACACTTTAACTAACAAGCAAGTTCAAATACAATATAATGCATGGCAGAGAATGCATTTCAAGAAGAGGGTTACTTAAAGAGATTCACCAAGAAAACCCATGGCTTTCCCGGTGGGAGAAAATTTACGAGTTAAATAATAAATTCCCTACAGGATTTTTTTTCAAAACCATCTACATCCCCAGCACTTGCAATCGGGAAGGCACCGATATATGAGGTGCACATCTTTCTATTTAACTTAGCAGATCTCTTTAAAGGTTGAATGGGTGGGTGGGGGAGCAGATGCAGGACTCACTCAGCCATGGGAAAAGGGGCAAATGGTGGAGAACAACAGGCGAGACCTGAGGAGAGAATGGAAATGCCGTGGGGAGTCTGAGGTTCTAAGGGAGAAGGGCTGGCTATTCCAGAGGTAGGGACATGCTGCAACATCTCCAGCCTGTCTTCGTCTTTCCTTAGGTAAGGACTCCAGAACTGAGAATAGTATTCTAGGTGCTAAGGCAAATGGAATACTGGGGGTATACTGCTAGAGGGTTCATGAGCAGAAGAGAGGAGGTTATATTGCTGCTATACAGATCTTTTGTAAGACCTCAAGATCTAAAAGGGTAGCATTCAGAAGGTATAAGGAGACACAGAGGGAGGAGGGTAGGGAGGTCTATCAGGGGAAACAGAGGGAAGCAGAGGAAGCAGTAAGAAGTGCAAAGGTATAAACTGAAGCCAGAATAGCCCAGAAGGTAATGGAAGGGGACAAGATATTTTTAAGGTATGTAAGCAAAAATAGGACAACTAGGGGAATGATTGTAAAGTTAAAAAGAGAAGAGGGGACTGTGCAGAGTGGGGCCTGGAAAAGGCAGACATCCTGAACAAATACTTTTGTTCAGTGTTCACAGAGGAAGGAGAAGGGGAGGGTTCCACAAAAAAGTAACAGGATCTTTTTTTTGGGGGGGGGGTAACAACTAGTCCTTTTTCAGGGGAGAGAGTTCTGAAGGGACTTGCTAATCTGAAAGTGAACAAAACAATAGGGTCAGACAGGTGCATTCAAGGGTATTGAAGGAGTTCAATGAGGCACTGGCTGTACCTCTCCCAGTCATTTTTTCCTATTTAACAGCTCATTGGAAACAGGAATACTTCCGGAGGACCGGAGGAGAGCAAATGTATTCCCATGTCATGAAAGTGGTAGCAGAAATGAGGATGGCAATTACAGGCTACTCAGCCTGACACTGGTGGTGGCACAGTTAATGGAATCACTGCTGAAGGAAAGTATTGTGGAATATCTTGAATCCAATGGGATACAAGACCCGAGGCAGCATGGATTTATGGACGGGGGTGGTCATGTCAAATGAAACTGATAGATTTCTTTAACTGGATGATCAAGGAATTAGATCACAGTGGCATGGTGGACGTGGCCTCTCTAGAGTTCAGCAAGGCTTTCAACACCGCTCATAGGTCTCATAGGTAAATACAAAGCTAATAAGACTGAAAGTCCATAGCAGCTTGCCATATGTTAACTATAACCTGTGATACCAGTTTTAATCAGATATTCATCTGGATGTGACTTGAAATCTGTTATTATCTGCCTAGTTACCACTTCAACTGGAAGTTGGTTCCATATTTTAGTAACCCTAATACTAAACCAGTACTTCCTTTTTTTATGTGATAAGTGGAGCTCTTTATTTGTAGTGGATGTGCCCTGGTTACATATGTCTGTGTCCTTAGCTCAAATCCCAGCTGGGCCCACAAGTCATCATCGAGCAGTGCTCTGTAAACCATGCACATGTTGCCCCTAAGTCTTCGAAATTCCAGAGAATAAAGGTCCAGTTCTTGCACTCTCTGCTGATAGCTTAGCTCTTCTAAACAAGAGATATGCTTGGTTGCTCGTCTCTGTACTCGTTCTAGTGCTTTAATTTCTGTTTTACCCCCGGTGGCCAAAGTTGGGCACAATACTCCACATGTGGACAGACCAGTGCTTTATATAGGGGCATCATTACTTATCTGTCTCTACTTTTTAAATGTTATTTATACAGTGCAATAACCCACTGGCTTTTTTAATAGCCTGATTACAATGAGACTTAAGACTATGATCGCTAGTAATGTGGATGCCTAGATCCTTTTCATCTAGAACTGCCTGAAGCTCCACTCCATTTAGGCTGTACTTGTGACGACTGTTGTTTTTGCCCAAGTGCATGACCCTACATTTGTCGGTATTAAAAGTAGATTGCTTCATTACTGCCCACTGCTCTAGCTCTTTTAAGGCTAATTGGAGAGTTGCCACATCCTCTTTAGAGTTTATTACGAAACCTATTCTAGTGTCATCTGCAAACTTTAATAGCCAAACAGAAGCTGAAGTTTGCATAGATGATATGTACAGATTAAAGAGGCAAGGGCCCAATACCAAACCCTGGGGGACTCCACTAGTCACCTGTGCCCATCCTGACAAGGATCCCCTTACAGACACCCTCTGCCTCCAATCTGCCAGTCAATTTTCTATCCAATGGGTAATGTTTGCTTTTATACCATGTTGGATTAAGGCTTCAATAAGAAGGCCATGAGGGACCTTATCAAAGGCCTTTGAATAAACTAAGAATATAATGTCCACCGCATTGCGTAAGTCAAATGCCTGGTTAACCTTACCATAAAACTCCAGCAAGTTTGTTTGGCAGGACCTACCCTTTCTGAAGCCTTGTTGGTGTTGGTCTGTGTCCCCTAACAAGGTCAACTCTTCAGTAATATGTGTTTTTATGATACCTTCGAGGATTTTCCCTAACATTGATGTTAGGCTTACTGGCCTATAGTTAGAAGCTTCTTGCTTAGACCCCTTTTATGTAGAGGAATGACCTCTGTCTGTCTCCATTCCTCCAATACCTCTGCACTGTCAACTGAATGCTGGAATAAATAAGTCACTGGTGCTGTCAACACATCGGCCAATTCCTTTAACACCCTAGGGTGGAGGCCATTGTGTCCCTGAGCTTTATTGTGATCCAGCGCCTTTAATCTGTCTCTAACTTCGTTAATCCTAATTTTAAGTGACAGATTTCCTTCTTGAACCTGATGTTTCATGGTATTTTGGGTTTTAGCATTGTAAACTGAGGCAAAATAAGTGTTATAATAACAGGCCATTTCGCTATCCTCTGTCACTAATTCCCCATTTCATTGCCTCAGGGTACCGATTGTTTTATTGCTGCCTTTTTTATTATTTATGTAAGAGAAGAAGGATTTATAGTTATCTTGGACTTTAACTGCTAACTTGTGTTCATAATCTGCTTTGGCCTTGAGAATACTAATTTTGCACTTCTTTAGTTCTGCTTTATATTCTGCCTAACTTGCCTGCGGGCCACATTTCTTAGCCTTACTGTAAGCTTTATTTTTATGCTTAATATTTTTCTTAACTGCTGAGTAAACCACGGTGGATTTTCTAAGGAGTTTTTAGATTTCCTGCAGCTAGGAATAAACTCATGCACTAGTACTTTAATTTTATTGCATAGGAGACTATTAAGCAAGCTGGGTAGCTTAGGAGTGGGTACAAAGGTGGTGAACTAGGCAAGAAATTGGTTAGGGGGTCATGATAGAGGGTGGTGGTAATCTCCAAGGAAGGAAGGAAGACTAGCAGGGTGCCTTAGAGATCAGTGCTGGAACCAGTCCTCTTTAATGTCTTTATAAGTGGCATTGCAGAGGAGTCGGAAAGGCTGTCTCTTTGTGGATGACATTAAAATCTGCAATAGAGTGGACACTCCGGGTGGGGGTGGGGGTTGATGGTGTAAAGGATGAGCAGAGACTTGAGGAAACTTGAGGGGTGGTGAAGGGTAGCTGAGTTCAATGTAAAAAGGTGCAAAATAATGCATGTAAGGCACAGAAAACCAGGGGTTGAGTACAAAATTGGTGGAGTGGTACTGATGACCACCAAACAGGAAAGACACCTGGGCATAATCATACTGAATGACCTAAAGGTGGCCAGGTAGTGCAACAAGGCAGCTGGGTGGCCTAGTGGGATGCTGGGGTGCAAAGAGAAATGTATCACCAGCAGAAAGAGGAAGATGGTGTTGCCCCTGTACAGACTGGTGGTAAGACCTCACCTAGAGTACTGCGTCCAGTTCAGGAGACCACATCTCTAGAAGGACACAGACAGAGTGGAGGCAATCCACAAGAAGACAACTAAAATGGTGTAAGTTCAGCACTAAAAGCCCTGCAAGGAGAGATTAAAGGTCTATGATATGTACCTCCTAGAAGAGAGAAGGGAGAGGGGGGTATGATAGAGACCTTTAAATACCTCATGGGGGTAAATAAGGTAAGGATGGAAACATTTTTCAGAAAAAAAGGCGCTCAAGAAAATGGGGACCATGCTATGAAGCTGGAGGGGGATAGAGTCAGGAGAGATGTGAGAAAGTGCTTCTTCACATAAAGGGTGGTGGATTCCTGGAACAGGTTAAGGGGGCAAAATCAGTGGTGGGGTTCAAGATTGCATGGGATAGGCATAAGGGAATCTTACAAGGAAGGGAGGAGAAGAACGAGCCAGATATCAAGTCAGGTCGAACGTGATACCGTAGGTGAGGAAAAATAGGAATACGAAACACAAGCTGGTCACTCGCTCCGCATAACAACAGGCTGTCCAGAAGGCAAAGTGATCAATCCATTTTTATTCAGGTGGCAGTACAATTTTATTCAGGTGGCGGTACAATTTTATTCAGGTGGCAGTACATTTTTATTCAGGTGGCGGTACAATTTTATTAAGGTGGTGGTACAATTTTATTCAGGTGGCTGCTTTTAATTGTTTTTTGTACTGTACTGCCACCTGAATAAAAAAGGACTGATCACCTTATCCTCTGGACAGCCTCTTGTTATGCAGAGTGAGTGCCAGGCTTGTGTTTCATCTATGTAATTGTTGCTGTTCCCATGTGCACCTGGTCTCCAGTGCGGCTCTTTGTTGTTTGAGTAGGAAAAAATGGGCAGACTACATGGACCAAGCAGTCCTTATCTGCCAGCAAATTCTGTGCTTCTATGTTTCTCATCTGGAGTATGGCGTGCAAAACTGGAGACCCTACCTAAAAAGCATATCAACCAGATCAAGGCAGTTCAGACGAGGGCTACAAAGATGGTTCAGTCAGTCAGCAGGGCAGAGCACATGAGGACAGATGGAGCAAACATAACATGTACTCGCTGGAGGAGAGGCGGGAGAGAGGGGGGATATGATGAAGACTTTCTAATACCTGAGAGGTATACACAAAGTGGATATTGGAGGCCTCTTTTGTCTCAGTGATAACAAAACAACCCAGGTGCACTCTTACAAGCTGGAGGGGGGAGGCTTAAGAAGGAAGTCAGGAGGCACTTCTTTAGAGAAAGAGTGGTATTGGGATAGAATGAACTTCCAGCTGAACTCCACACTCAGAAGATAGCGGGGGGGGGGTCAAGAGAGGGTGGGACACAGCGAGGGGGATGGTCAGGATTAGAGTGGGGGTGGGGCCCACTTTAATCTCTGGATTAGGGGCGCCACAATTCAGCAGACTTGATAACCACAAGGCCTTCTTCTGCTGGCTATTTCATATGTTAGTATGTGGCCTCAACAGCAATCTAGAGGAGGCAGTACATCCTCTTTCCACCCACTGTTAACCCCCCTCCCAATACACCGTAGCATTGTGGCTGCCTTGCTGTAGGTCTTGTTGCATCGGCTAAATTGTTTAGGGAGTCACTTATGATGACTCTCAGGTCCCTTTCCTCTGATATACTGTTTAATTTAACCAAACCCATCCAGTATTCTGACCTGAGATTTTTGTTAGTTATGTGCATCAACTTGCACTTCTTGGCATTGAATTTCAACTAAAACAGCAGAGTAGCTCTATCAACCAGTTAACTATGCTTTAGACTTAAATTCAGTTTCACAACTTTATTCTATACTCTTTATTTTCATACTGGCTATCGAATTTGCTTGGCGCAACAGTTTCGCTGGCCTTCTGCCAGTCTTTTCAAAGGGAGTGGTCCTATGAATTAAAAATATGTACAATGTATGTTCAGTTAACAATTCATTATGGTAAATACCTGTTGCACTTTAAAAACAGGTTACCAAAAATATTTAAATTGTCTCACATTTTATCTTATTTCAAAGTATAAAGAAAAGGACCAACAAAACAGAGAACAGAGGTGAAAGCACAGTCCAGGGCCAGCAAAAAGTCAAAACGACAAAGAAAGAGAAAAAGATAAAGCTACCAACTGACCCTATTTTCCCAGGACAGTCCCTATTTTAGGCAGCATGTCCCAGTGTCCCCACAAGTTTTGCAAAATGTCATTTTTGTCCTGGTTTTTGCTTACGTGTCCCAGTTTTGTCCCTTTTTTTTTTTTAGCTAGCTGCTAATCCATGAGTGACTGTTATTTCAACACCACTGTGGTGCTACTCGGGCTGGACAGCAGTTTGCAACTTCAACCCTTGTGCCTGTTTTCTACTGCAAGCACGTCACTGGGAGCACAGTAAAGCATGTTCCTTCCTGTTAGATTAGACTGGGTAGTAGTGCAAACAAGCGCATGTGGATGTCTGCCTGCCAGTAGCTGAGAGGGACTCCTGACAGAGAAGAGACCAGCAGCAAGGAACCAAGGTACCTGAACCTGATCAGCTGTAGGGAAGTGTATGAAAACAATCTGGTGTGGTGGTGGGAGTCACTGAAGTAAAGTTTGCTCAGCAAATGAGGTGAGTGTAAGCGGGTTGGATGGGACTGTCAAGAGGAGCAACACATGCAGCTTGAATGTCTGATCACAATTTAACGCAGGTTTGCTTCTAATGAACTTTCTGTACATCATGATTTGGAACTTGCAGCGGAATGATGTATTGTTTTAATCTGGATGTTTGCTACTGATGTTACTGTGGGGTGGCATGGCCAGAGCAAGCAGCAAAATTTAATTGACTGCGTGAGGCGTTGTCTGCGGCGGTGCCCGTGGGAGTGACGCGGTGAGGGGGTGTCATGGTCAGGATGGACCGTCCCAGTTTTAGACCTTGGAAAGTTGGTAGCTTTAGAAAAAAAAACAAACCATAACAGAAGTAGAAGATGAAAGGGCAGCCAGAGGGATAAGCAGCGGACCCAGGACAGGATCATGTTCAATCTCTTGTAAAGGCCATTAACAGATTTAGACACCTTTATAAAGGGTATTGACAAAGAAGTAGACCACCTTTTAAAAAAGGTTTAAGACTAGAAAAAGGAATCTTACTAGTGCTGAAAGGATGGTGATTAAAAGTCTTGAAAAAGATCAAGACATAGTTATCAAACAAGAGGATAAAGGGTGAGGCGTTGTGACCCTAAATACAGAGGACCATGTAAAAGAATGTGAGAGACAAGTTAACAATACAAAGAATTACAAACTGCTGTAGCAAGATCCAACTCACAGCCTCCTTCAGGAAGTTAAACGGATTGTAGCCTTAGAGGTAGAACAAAGGGAAATACCAAACTGGGTAGCTGAGGCTCTGGTAGCCAAAAGTGCACAAATCCAGTTTTTTACTGTCTAGCTAAGCTACTTAATCCTGAGAGATCACCCTTCAGGTGGACCCATAGTCTCTGGACTGGGTTTTTTCCTGGAACCCCTATAATGTATTTTAATATTTTATTGCTGTAATTGTTTTGTTGTGCAGTGCTCTGATACATTGTTGAAGAGCGCTATATAAATAAAGTTTATTATTATTATTACATCAGGGATTTTGTATTGTTGATGCTGTCATTTACAACACTCAGGAAATGTTTTAAAATTGTTGGAACAGTTGAATTGAGATGTGATAAATCTTGAGAACTGCCTTTCAGTGACAGTGGATGTGGTGGATTTATACACTTCAGTCCCACAGAAGGAAGGTTTAGAAGTGTTGCATAACATTCTAAATCTAAGGAATCCAGATGAAAAACCCGGCACATACTATTTAACATCTCTGGCTTCTATGGTATTTGAAAAAAAACTATGTTAGATTTAATAACAAGTTTTACCTGTAGACAAGAGGAACAGCGATGGGGTCTAGAATGTCCCACCACATTTACCAATCTTTTTATGTACCAGTTTGCAAAGGACTTTATCCTGAAGGACAGTAACTCTTACTGAGAAAAAAATATCTGTGTATAGGCAATACACAGATGATGTGTTTTGTTAAGGACAGCTACTGTTGAGCTGAAATTATTCCATGCTTACTCGAATCATTTGAATCCAAACATCTGGTCCGTGTTACAATTTGATGAAAAAATGTATCACCTTCTGGATTTTAGAAATTTGGAAGGAAGGTCAGAAACTAGGCAACGGATTATAAAGAAAGCCCAGTGACAAAAATACCCTTCTGAGATCTGATTGTTGCCATCCTAAAATTTTAATTAATAACATTCCATTTGGACAGTTTTAAGAATCAAAGAAATTGCTCTCATTTTCCAGAATATGAAGAATCAGCAGATGACTTATGTCACAGATTTACAGTGAAAGGGTATGGCAAAGCCACAATTACTAGGACAAGAAACAGAGCGGCTGAGGTGCCAAGAGAGACACTTTTACAGTCTTCTATTAAAAACACTACACCGTAAAGCACTGTGTTCTCCATTGCACACAACAGTACTTTTGAACAAATTAAATACATAACTGAACACAACTGGTATGTTTTAAAAACAATGGAAAAAAAGGGGCACAATCTTTCAAAGAGCCTGCTTTAAATGTGGCTAAAAGAGGGCAATCTCTAGGGTCCTGTTCACACTAGGGAACGTAAAATGATTTAACTGTCTTAAACCATTTTTAAGCTCTTGGAACACGGTTTGCATACACACTGTAACATGGCTTAAACCATGTTACAACCATGTTCTAAAACCCTGCTAAAACTCTGCTAGGGAGGTAGTCTTTAGCTTGGTTTTAGATAAAAATGGTTGCCTTAATCTGTGTTAACAGCAGTATGTATGTACACGATCCGTGATATAACACGGGTTAAGGCAACCCGTCCTTGGAGAAAAATAATTTTTTAGATGCAGAATTGAAAAAAAAATACTTTACAGCTATTGCTGAGCTACCAAAGAATTACTGATTCCGTCAATGTGCTTTTTGCGATAATCCATTTTGGTGCTCGATCATGAGTATCCCCATCATGCATTGTGGCACCCAAAATGCTTTGAGTTGGCACTGCAATCGTGCCCAGGAATCTGCTCAGGCAAGCACACTTGCTGGAATGCGGTGTGGACACTCTGACAAGAGTGCTAGGGACCAGTTTGTAAAATGTTTTT
Source organism: Neoceratodus forsteri (assembly GCA_016271365.2). Taxonomy (NCBI): domain Eukaryota; kingdom Metazoa; phylum Chordata; order Ceratodontiformes; family Ceratodontidae; genus Neoceratodus; species Neoceratodus forsteri. The sequence continues at coordinate 763,976,871 of CM057453.1, forward strand.
AAAAACGTTTTAAAGTTGATCCCCAGTGTACTGTATATGAAGCCTAAAATAGAAATTTGTACACTCTGACTATATTCCACAACAAGAACTCAGGACGGGTTTCTCTTAAGGACCACCACCCCTTGGGAACTATCCATCTGGGCACTGCATCCAATGTGGTAACACCCATAAAGCACTTGAAGTGTACAACCGCCACTGGGATAAATGAATAAAAATCAGACAACACATGACCTGTAGTTCCACCAGTGTGGTCTATCTGATTAGATGTATTTGTGATAAGCTTTATATAGGTCAAGCCAAATGAGAATTAAGATTAAGAATTTCAGAGCATAAATCAATGATTAGAAGAAGAGATGCAGCATACAGCTTGACTAGGCACTTCACTGAGACTAATCATCAGGTGAGATCCCTAAATGTCCTGGTGATAGAGATGCTTGAACCTCACAGCAGGGGACAGAACAGAGATCAACAATTGTTATTTATTTATTTATTTAGTTTTGTTTACTGGGTAAGTACACTAGACAAGTATTTTGCCTATTTTCAGGAACGACCCGGAAGAATACAACAAAGGAATACAGATAGGTGCACATAATGGTTGCGGGTACATCATGACAAATATAACAAGACATAAGGGAAATAAGGGACATCATTGACTAATAAAAGTAACATACAGGAGTAACAGCACTATCCACAGGAATGGTAGGTCATAATATAACTTATAACTTATACTTATAACTATATAGTTTAGCAGTCCAGGGCAACAGAGGTTCACAGACAAGCTTATGATCAAGGTGCAATGTTGTGGTCAAAAGAGGTATATCCAACAGTCAGAAAAACCCGGGGAACTGAAAAGAGATTAATGGGATCATTGGGGTCAATGAGAGGTATCAAGCAGCTTCAGCGAAGGCAGCTTGGGGCAAGTATGACAAATAGTTTAAGAATTCCCCTAGGGAGGCTTGGGGCAGTCACACACAGAGGGTAGTTTCAGTTAGCCCCACAGGGAGTTGCGAAAACTCTGATAGGAGTGGGCCGAGTGGATGTCACTAGGGAGGGAGTTCCACAGTCTAGGTGCACTAACGGCAAAATCCCGGTCCCCCATGAGGACACGGGTTGAGGGGACTTTGAGCATCCCTGAGGTCTGGGATCTGAGATGGTAGGGGGTAGCATCAGAGGCTTATTGGATCGAGAGATTTGGTACCTCAGGTGGCACCCATGGTCTCAATGAAGAAACAGACTGATTACCATTGCTATAAAAGAAAACTGTTTTCTGCTAGCATTCCTGAAACAAATGAAACTGTATTATGGTTTTGTCACACTGAACATTAAACAATGGAAATGCAGTGTTTCTCAGTATAGACATTAGGGACACAAAGCTGTGAGTGAGATGGGAAACTGATCAAAATCCTACTGAACATCAACATGTATACCACTACTTTTCTGTACATTGTATTGAACAAGTGATACGAGATTTGATGAGTATTATAGTTTCATTGATTTGTGTATAGTTTTCATACATCACTTTTGGCTTGTTTATGAGTTTTGTATTATTTTCATGATTTGGTCAAACAGTTTTTGTAACATAGATGAATTCATTAAAAAGCACTGTAAGCTTGAGTACATTTTTCTTGTAACACCTCGTTTATTTGAGGATGACTTCACCCAGTCCTGTGCTACTTGCTTATCTGGACCTACCGGAAACCCATTTATGTGTTTTTTATAAGATAAAAATGTAAACCACTTTTTGGCAAGTAATATGTTTCTATTGAAATATACAAAATGCTGAATAATCTGGTGATCAAGGAAAGGTTCCTGAATGTAAAACTCTAAAATCCAAAACTGGGATCCCTAGGAGGTTGTGACTTTAAATCTAGTCACTTGTCACAGTCACTTCAGTTGGAGTAGGAGGGCCAGTTTGTCATTGCCAGACAGTCTGAGCATGATGTCATTATGTTATAGATGGCGACAGCTTCAAAAGCTAGCCAGGTGGCGTGCATAGCCAGATCCTGCATTGTATTGACTGTGGCACTCTTAACAGCTACATGCATGCCCTGTGAGTTGCTGGGTAGAGATAAAAGCTAAAACTACATACTGAGTTGGTAAGCAGCTTTGAAATAAGAGAAAATGTTAAACAATGTACATACTTTTGGTACACTGTTTAAAGTGCAACAGGTATTTACCATATTGAATTGTTATCTGAACAAATACTGTACATTATTTTTAATTCATAGGACCACTCCCCTTGAAAAAGCTGGCAGGTGGCTAGTGAAACTGTTGGAGTACGCAAATGTGGTGGTCAGTATAAAAATAAAGATGAATTTGTGAAACTGAATCTAAGCCTAAAGCAGAGTTAACTGGCTGACAGAGCTACTCTGCTGTTTTCTATGCTATTCTTCTTGTAACTCTATCTCTGTAAACCATCATTATTTATCAGCATTGGGTGTGACTGAACTTGGATCGCTTCCCCCACTTTGGAACTGAATTTCAACTGCCAAACTTTGGACCACCTCTCTAACCTATGCAGCTCCCTCTGCAATTCCCTCACCCTTTCTAAACTGTCTACCTTGCCACAGAGCATAGTGTCAACTGAGAAAAGACACATCTTGCCCTGTATTTCTTCTATGTCACTGAGGAACATACTGATATGGACTGGGCCAAAGACTGAACCTTGTGGCACCCCACTTGTGATTTCCATATCCCCTAACTTGACCCTATTTACCACCACCTCCTGCTGTCTCCACCCCAGCCAGCTACCCAGCCATCTAACTAGGTCCTTCACTGCACCCAGATCTTCCAACTTCTTCAGCAACCTTCTGTGTGGCACCAAGCTGAATGCCTTGCTTAAGTTAAAGTAGAGTAAATCCACTGCACAACCCTTATCCATTGTCCTAATTAGCCAATCAAAGAACGTTCTCTCTCTCTCTTTTTCCCCTTCAATCTGTTACAACTAAGAAGCCCAGAAACAGAAAAATAGTGTTCAGATGAAGGTTAGCACAAACACTGAAAAAAATTACCATTTGCACCTATGGTGCTAGCTAGAGAAGATGATTACAGTTGCCTGTCAGTGCCGTACAGATGCATGAACAACCCAACCATTCAAGAACAGAGCAACGTAAGCCTTATTCCATTGATAAGGCTACTATCAAGTGGCATTAGGCTGATGTCAGGACACCAGAAGGGTTCAGTGTTATATATGGCAACAATCTGGGATATACCCAAGGTAGAGGGGATGTATCTTGGACGGGATGAAGGGTGGGGCAAACAGGAAGTAAAGAGAGGCACAGAGGAAATCCTCTAGATTTTTTTTCAATGTTTGTGGTTTGGAAGATCTTCAGTAATGGTTAGTGTGTAACTTGTGTATCTTCCCAGAAAAACAAGTTACTCACCTGTAACTGCAGTTTTAGGAGTGGTATATGGTGTACATCCACACACAAGCAATATCCTTTCCCTTTAAGAAGAGGCCAGAAGGTCTTCAAGCTGGCTTTTCCCACACATCTGGGTGGTATCATCCTCGTCACTGCCCCATGTTGTCAGATCTTGCACGCTGGAAGCAAGACAGGTGTGCCACTTGCCTGAGGAGGTTGTGTGGATGTACACCATATACCACTCCCAGAACTACAATTACAGATGAGTAACTTGCTTTTTGAGGGCATGGATATGGTGTACTATCCATGCTTTAGCAGACTCCTAGCAGTTCTCCTGGGAGAAGGGGGCAAAGCACATACCCCCTACTTGGGAAAAAGAGATTGGAGAACTGAGGCCCAAAAACCAACATCCAAGCATGATTCGAGGTCGACGTGGTAATGGGAGATGAAGGTGTATGCTGACTTTCAGGTAGCAGACCTGCAAATCTCCTGGATAGGGACGTCCCTGGAAGCAGGCACTGAGGCAGCAGTATGTCTGGCGGAATTAGCTCTAAGCCCTATGGGAGGCTCCCTACCAGCCAATCTATAGCAGAGGTGGATGCAGGAGACTGTCCACCAGCCAGTCGTTTGCTTCGCTGCCAGTCTGCCTGGTGCAGCTTCAGCATAGGTGACAAACAGCTGCCGAACCTCTCCCAGAACTCCAGCCGTGCATACCTTATAATAGGCAAGTGCACGCCTCAGGTCCAGAGTATGGAGCCTGTGCTCGGCCTCCAAGGTGTGGTTGGTGAAATACACTGGGAGATTGATCACCTGGTTAAGGTGAAACTCTGAAACAACCTTTGGGAGGAACTTCAGGTTGGGGCAGAGGACAATTTTGTCCTGGTGGAAGACCAGGTAAGAAGACTCCATGGAAAGCACCTGGAGCTCGCTGATCCTTCTGGCGGAGGTGACAGCCACCAGGAAGGTGGTCTTCCATGACAGATGTGACATCTCACACTTGTGCATGGGTTTGAACAGCTTACCCATGAGCATAATCAAAACCAGCAACAAATCCCAAGGTGGTGGTGGTTCACGCACCGGTGGGGAGAAGTGGTTCAGGCCTTTAAAGACAAGCCTGATCACCTTTTCCTGTGCCACCATCAGCCTACCGGCCAGTGCTCAGTATGCAGAGATGGCAGCCAGGTGCACCTTAACAGTCATTGACCAAAGGCCCAACTGAGAGAGGGACCATACGTATTGCAGGATGCTTGCCACTGGACAGGACAAGGGGTCTAGCTTCCTGCCCTGGCACCAAATGGAAAACCTTTTCCACTTGAAGGCATAGCACTTGCGAGTTGACTCTTTCTGAGAGACCTCAACAACATGGAGGAGCTTGTCAGAGGGACCCAGGGCCAGGAACTCTAGCCACTCAGGAACCAGGCTGTCACGTGCAGGGATTGAAGTCTGGATGCAGAACCTTCCCCTGGGAGCACAAAAGCAGATCTGGGTGGAGAGGAAGATGCCATGGAGGCCTGCTGCTGTGGCTGAGGAGATCAGAGTACCAGAACTTGCGTGGCCAGTCCAGAGTCACCAGTATCACCTGTACCTTATCCCTCCACACCTTGAGCAATACCTGTGAATAAAGGGAAAGGGAGAGAAGGCATACAGGGGCCCCTGTGTTCAGGGCCTCATGAAGGCATCCCCCTGCAGTGTCCCACACTGAGGGGGGCAGGCACAGATCAGCCTCAGCTTTGCATTCTCCCTGGAGGCAAACAGGCTGACCTGGAGAGTTCCCCACCAGGTGAAGAAGAAGAGACCACTCGTGAGACCCCTCACCCAATTGGCTGAGGGCATCCACAAGCTGGTTGGCACGCCAGCCACATGAATCACCAGAAGGTCGGTGTCCAAGCTGTGCACAAGGGTCCAGATGTGGAGAATTTACTGACGGAGAGGAAGAGAATGTGTCCCACCTTGTTTGTTGAGATAGTACATGGTCGTCGTGTTGTTGGTCTGGACTTGAATGACTTGATTCTGCATCTGGGAAGCGAATGCTGTCAGTGCCAGACACACCGCCCAGAGTTCCAACAGGTTGATGAGGCAGCAAGACTCCTCAGGGTTCCATACCCCATGGATTTAGTGGACCCCCAGGTGGGCACCCCACCCCCACAAGGGAGGCATCAGTCATTGGGGTGACTGTCGGCCCTGGGTGGATGAAGGGGACTCCTTCCTGGAGACAGACTGAGATTAGCCACTACTGGATGACATCCCACATCTTCTGGATCACTGAAACCAACTGGTCGAGGTGACCATGGCACTGAGCCCATTGCCTGGCCAGCCCCCACTGCAGGGAAAGCATGCTCCAGTGAGCCCAATGGACCACACTGGTACGTGCTGTCATGAGGCCCAGGAAGTCCTGGGCAGGGCACAATTGCCCAATTTGAAATGAGTGGGCAAAGGTGGTAAGATCCACTGCCTGGTCCACCAGTAAACGGGCTGTAGTCTGGCAGGAGTCAAGCTCCACTCCAATGAACGCAATCACCTGAGATGGAATGAGTTCTGATTTGGCCTCATTGCCTAAGAGGTCAAGAATCAAGCAGGTCGGAAGGGTCAGATCTCTGGACCTCTCCGCCTCCAACCAGGAGGATCTAGCTATCAGCCAGTCATCCAGGTAGGGGTATACCCAGACCCCCTGGTGACACAGAAAGGCTACCATCACTGCAATGCACTTGATGAAGACCCTGGGCACCGAGGAGAGGCCAAACTTAAGTGGAACTGGAGGAACCACTGGTGGGATGGGTGGATGAGGAAATGGAAAAAGGCATCCTGGAGGACTAGAGAGCAGAACCACATATTCTGATTGAGGGACAAGATGATCTGGTTCAGAGTGACTATCCAGAACTTGCGAGGACGCAAGAACCGATTGAGGTCGTGCAGATCCAGAATGGGACACCAACCCCCTGTCCGCTTCAGGACCAGAAGGTATTTAGACATGAACCCTGGGCTGGGCACAGCATCCTGAACATGGATCACCGCCTCCTTGAGGAGGATGAGGAGGAGGTGAGTGTCCTCCCGAAAGGTGGACACCATGTCTGAGGGCACCGTGGCTTCTCATGGGGACATGGGCTCGACTGGGCAGAGAAGCCTCGAATTCCAGAGGCAGACTGCTGCCGACCACCTTGAGGACCCACTTGTTGGTCCTAATGGCAGACCAGGTGGAAGCAAAGTGGTGGAGCCAACCCCCACGGGAGGGCTCAGGACAGCCAGGACGGGCGGGGGAAAGGCCACCCAAACCTGTCACTTTGCAGGCTGGGAAGCAGAAGAGGGGCTGGCCAAGGAAGCTGCTGGCCCTCTCCCTCTGGACTGTCTGGCAGCCGAAGACGAGAACATTGGCCAGGGTCACCAGGACTGTTGCTGCTGAGACACCGGGGGTGGTGTGGGATGGCCAGCAGGGACAGAGAAGGGCTGAAACTGAAACAGCTTCTTTTTCTGTTTTGGCCTTTTGTCCTTCTGGACAGAGGTGACAAGTCCATAGTAGCACTGGATTTCTCAGTCCTAGTGAGATTGCCATCTACCCCAGGACTGAACAGGTTAGTACCTAAAAAAGTACATCTGTCAACTTGTGCTGCATATCGGTCATAAAGGTCAAGACCCACTGCCAACTCCTGCGGTTCATAGCCACAGTAGTGGCCACTGACCGGGTGCATGACTTGCTGATGTTAAGAGCCATTTGGAGTTGTTGTCTGACAGCTAAGTAAACACCAAGTTAGAGAAGTCAATAGGAAGCAGGACAGGGGTCAATGGAGAAAAAGGCAAAGGCAGTAAGGGCAGAGATGGGGCTAAAAAGGATATGGCCATCAAAAAATGGAGGGCAATGAGTACCAATGCCCATAGTCTTGGTAACAAGCTTCCTGAACTAGTGGCCTTGATGGAAGAGGGATAGCTGGATATTGTGGCAAGTCACAGAAACATGGTACACGTAGAACCATGACTGGGATGTCAACATACCAGGGTACACAATCTACAGGAGGTTCAGGGAGGGTTAAAGAGGAGGTGTAGCTCTCTACGTAAGGGAAGGAATCAAAGCAACAGAACTAAAGGGTAAACAGGGAGGAGAGGAGGCACTGTGGGTCACCTTGGAGACAGAAAATGCCACCACAATCCACACGGGTGTTGTTTACAGACCCCTGTCTCAGGGGTAGGAAACGGACTAGGAAATGATAGAAGGCATCCTTAGAATGGCAGAAAAAGGGGAGATATCATTGATGGGGGACCTGAATATGCCAACTGTTTACTGGAGCACATTTGCTGCCGCCACATCCAAGAGCAGGGTCCTGCTTAATGCCATACAGGGGGCCTCAGACAGCTAGTGTTGGAACCCACTTGGGAGGGAGCAAACTTAGACCTGGTACTCTCAAACGGGGACGAAGAGAGGATCTCAGATTTAGAAGTGGGTAGCCATCTGGGAACAAGTGACCACCAAACAGTGTGGTTCATGATACACAGCCATAGAGTCAAGCCATACAAAAGTGAGGGTACTGGACTTTAGAACGTCTGACTTTGCCAAAACGGGAGAGTGCATAAGGAATGCACTAGCAAATGGGCAGGAAGGAGGGGTGGAGGAACAATGGGGAAAAATCAAGACCACCATCACAGAGGCAACAAGCCTTTGTGTGAAACAAAACAAAATGAAGGAAAAAAACACTATGGTTCTCAAAAGAGGTGGTGGGGAAGGTTAGGGAGAAAAAGATAACATTCAGGAAGTATAAGGAATCACAGAAGGAGCCAGGACAGGGAACTGAATCAGTTAAAGCAGAAGGAAGCAGGGAAGGCAGTCAGAATAGCAAAGGCCCAAACAGAGGAAAAGATAGGCAACTCAAGAAGGGCAATACAACCTTTTATAGGTACATTAGGAGGCCAAAAAAGACCAAGGGAAGGATAGTGAGGTTGATAATGGGTATGGAAGGTGGGCAGTGTGTGACAGTGAAAAGGCAGAGATCCTGAATGAATACTTTTGCTCAGTATTCACAAAAGAAGAGGAGGGTGAGGTACCTAAACCAATCAACAGAAGTACTCTGGATAGTGGGGTCGATACCAGTCCATTCACAAAAGAAAGGATCCTGAAAGAACTCCTAAAACTCAAGGTGGACAAAGAAATGGGGCTTGACGGGATTCACCCCAGAATTCTAGAAGAACTAAGGGGAGAAACAGTGACACCACTGACTACCCTTTTTAACAAATCATGAGAGGATGGGGTGGTATCTGAGGACTGGAGGAAGGTGGATGTTAATCTCCTCCACAAAAGTGGGAACAAGGCAGAGGCAGAAAACTACAGACCTGTTAGTTTGACCTCAGTGGTAGGGAAAGTTATGGAATCAGTTCTGAAAGAAAGAACTGTTGAGTATCTAGAGGTCAGCGAGGCACAGAACCCAAGGCAGCATGGATTCACAGCAGGAAGGTCATGTCAGACGAATCTAATAGACTTCTTTGACTGGGTGACCAAAGTAGTAGACCAGGGAGGGGCTGTGGATGTGGCCTACCTAGACTTTAGCAAAGCATCTGACACAGTCCCACACAAAAGATTAATAAACAAGTTAGCCAGCCTGGGAGTGGGTCCTAGAGTGGTAGCCTGGGCAAAAAAATTGGCTGGACAACAGGACACAGAGGGTAATAGTAAATGGAGCCCACTCTGAGGAAAGGGGGGTTTACTAGCGGGGTACCTCAGAGTTCAGTACTGGGTCCGGTCCTTTTTATTGTCTTTATAAGTGACATTGCAAAGGGGCTGGAAGGAAAAGTATGCCTCTCTACAGACGACACAAAGATCTGCAACAGGGTTGATACACGGGGGGGTGGAAAGGATGAGAAGGAACTTGGCAAGGTTGGAGGAATGGTCAAAAGTATGGCAGCTTAGAGTCAATGCAAAGAAGTGTAAAGTAATGGGAAATAAAAACCCAGGGGAAGAGTGCACAATTTGGGGACGGGGGGTGCTAACAACAACAAAAATGGAGTGGAACCTGCGGGTAGTCATATCAGATGACCTACAGCTAGGCAAGCAATGTGAGAAGGCAGTAAGGAGGGCTAGGGAGATACTGGGATGCATAGGGAGGGGCATCACCAGTAGAAAACAGGAAGTTGTTATCCCTCTGTACAGACAGTTGGTGAGACCCCATCTGGAGTACTGCATGCAGTTCTGGAGACCCCATCTCTGCAAGGACAAAAGGGTCTGCACCAGAAGCCTTATGAAGAGAGACTAAGGGAGCTTAATATGTATGCCCTAGAGGTAAGGAGGGAGAGGGGGGACATGACAGAAACATTCAAGTACCTCAAAGGAATCAACAAAATCCAAGAGGGTTGCATCTTTCAGAAAAAGAGATGTGCAAGCACAAGGGAGCACAATTTGAAAATAGAGGGGGATGGCTCAGGGGCAATGTGAGGAAGTATTTTTTCACAGAGGGTGGTGAACGCATGGAACATTCCAGAGGAGGTAGTGGAGTCAAAAACAGTGGGGGAATTCAAGAATGTATAGGGCAGACATAAGGCAATTCTAGTGGGGGGTAGGAAGAAGTAGGCTGTTGGTTAACTAGGATCTGTAGCTTATCTGAAAGGTAGGGAAATGGGCAGACTGGGTGGACCAAGCGGTCCTTATCTGCCATTAAAGTTTATGTTTCAATGTAACTGCAAAGCCTTGGTCCCACACCAGCCTGACAGGAGTCTAAAGATCAATCGGCAAACATGGGATAACCTGATCTTAGGTGCCCCACAAGACATGGGCAAAGTTGGACATGAATAAGGCAGCACTCGCCTGCTGAAGGCCCAAGGACGAGGCCACACAGACCTTTTTGGCCGCATGGTCTTGCTTCTTGGACTCCCTGTCAGGAGGCTTGTCCACATTGTCCATGTTGCCCGAATGGTGAAAGACAGAGTCAGCCACCAAACCCTCCGCAGAAGAATGCTTTGTGAAGCCGGAAAATGACCTAGTAGGGACCACATACATGCAGACCATATGGGCCGATAGAATGGAACAAGAGGCAGGATGATGCCAGAGCTCCAAAGCAGGGCCCAAGATGGCCTCTGCAATAAGAAAGGTGACCCAAGGGGAGTCATCTTTGTCGAGGATCTCCGTGAGAGGGTAGCGAGCCTGCTTCTGTATTAGCTCCAGAGGGGTTCTGGCAGATTTGGAGATTAGGTAGAGAAAGGTCCCAAAACAGGTAGGATCTTGATCCAACAAAAGTTCCTCCCCAGAGTCCTGGTCAAAGCCAGGAGTCCGACAGGAGTGCATCGAAGAAGTCTCCAACTCTGAGGACTCTTTGAAGACTGGGTGAGCCCCGGAGTCCCCAAGGACGCAACAAGACTCACTGTCTTGAGAAACAGTGACCAACAGTTGATGGGGCAAACCAGAGGCTGGCTGAGCTGACTTGGAAGGAGCCCCATCCTTGGGCTGAATGGGTGAGGGCTTCACCTGAATCGGCGGTGATCCTGGCGATGGCCATGCCAGAGGCATCGGCACAGGCTGAGGCATAGACAACCAAGGGAGTGCCAGAGGAGGGGCTGAGGCACTACCAGGGGCCTGTTACCCACACCAAGCAGTAACTGCTGCTTGACAAACTCCTCATAGTGGTGCTGCATTCTGTGGTGGAGGCGATCCTTCCCTGAAAAGTTGGAAGAGGATGAATGTCAACGTCGTGTCCTGCCTGAGCTCCAACAGCTGGGCCAGTGGTGTCGGGGACCACTCGACTTTGAACTGCAGGACTGAGACCTGGACCTCGACCATCAGAGAGACCGACAGGGAGGAAAGCCGGGGTCAGAGAAACACATTGAGGAAGCTCTTGCAGGTCCCATTCTGGAAGGGAGGGAAGCGGATCTGTCCTTCCCTGGGAAATGATGGGCAGGACTGGAGTCCTAAAGAGGGAATCATCCCCTTCATCCTGTGACAATGGGTCAAACTCTTTGAGAAAGAACTCAACTGCCTGATCGACCTATGTGTCAGCCGACAGTCCTGACAGGAAGATCGTGGGGCCAGCGGCCAGGACAGAAGTATCGGCGGAAGCCAAAAGCTCGACAACTGTCGAGCTAGGAGAAGCATGGGAACCCAAGGCCCAAAAGCGCTCATGGTCCCATGACCAACAATGGGACTTCTTTGATTTAGAGTCCTGTATAGAAAATTTGGAGGGTTTGTACCCAAGGGTAGAAAGGGACTGGCATAGGTCCCGGAATGCCCTGGTGAATGAGGCACCAATGCCTGCTGAAATGATTGCTGCCACAGACGATGCTCCTGCAGCAGCCTGAGATGGACTCTTTGAGGGTAGCAAGTTGCTCAGCCAAGCCGGCCACTGCAGAGGACAAAGAGATTAAATGACAGGCCTCTTTTGAACAAACTCGCAGGTCCCGTTCATCCAGATGCCTAAGCAGGAGGTGCATGTAGCAGTCTTCAAAGGTGGAGCAGAGGAGAGAGTGACATAGGACACATGCCTGTGGGTCGTGATCCATCCCCAAACCATAGATGCATGAAGTGTGTGGATTGGTTCTAGACATCTTAAGGCTGCAAAGGCACTTTCTGAAGCCAGTTCCCAATTTCAAATTGCCAGAGTCCATCCCCAAAGCAAACAAAGCTCGAAGACAGAAAAAAATGCACAAATGTTTTAGGGCCTACACCAAGCATGGAGCTGTGATGAAGGGAACCTGAAGCTTCCAGCAGAGGTGCCGAGGAGGATACCACCTGGGTGAGTGGGAGGAGTCAGTTTGAAGACCTTCCAGCTTCTTCTTAAAGGAAAAGGATACTGTTAAGAGTGTGGATAATACACCATATCCACACTCCAGAATCAATCTTTTCAGTAGAGTCCCACTCTTGGGTCCAGTGTACCAAACTTCCCTTTTACAAGAGAGGAGCCTGGTCACCCTGAAGCTATGGCTAGATAGCCTCAGCCCTCTTGTTCTCGTTGTCATTAGTGGCACTGAGTCCAAGTCCGGCCTTCAAGCTGGCACAGACCATGGCTCTGACTCCAGTATCAACTCCGGGAGCAGTGTCAACACCAGAGCTGACACCGTTGTCACCCTCTGTGTCATCACTGTGAATGGTGAAGACAGTCTGGGTGACATGGAAGGTGGATGTCGACATCTCCACATTAGTACAAGGCCAAAGGCCAAGGCCAAGGCGGTCCACTGCACATGGCTAATGGGCCATGGTATGCTCTCCAATGGCTGCCCAGAAGGTGCCAGCGGTCCACCCGACAGTACCACCAAAGACTCCAACACAGCACCAGCATGAACGTTCTACTTCCTCTGGCTCTGAACAGAGGGGAATGGACCCAGGGGAAGTGCTCAAAGTCACTCCATTGAACCTCCTGGTCCATTGCCTTCCACCAAAGGTTGGAACCGGATGGCCAAGCTTAGTGAAGCTTCAAATATTGAAAATGGAGGGTGTGACAGTCAAAAGAAAAGGAGTCTATGATGTGGTCTGGTCTGAGAAAGAAGAGGCACAATGAATGACCATCGCCAGGGCTAATTCGGCCAAAATGGAAGATAGGTCTTTTGACCATCTTTTTTGAAGACTAAGGCATTTCAAAAAACAAGAAAATGATAGGAAAATGCCAACTTTAAGCAAAATGAGGCAATAACTCACTTACATGGTGTGCACTTGATGACAGGAATAACAGAACTGAGGTAGGTTAGAGGTGCCAGTAGCAGTTACTGGCAGGCACATATCACCATGCGGTGTCATATTGGTACTAGGGTCCAATGACCAATGCTGACCCCCTGGCCACAAGACTTGCTCCCACAGGGCCCTAGCCCCTCTGGCTTAGACCTAAGAGTGGGACTGCATGAAGCAGATAGATTATGTGACGATCTACCACTACACTCTGTTGTGCAGGTAAGCTGTCACCACTGACAAGCACTTTGTGAACATCCTGAGTGCTGCATTCAGATCAAAATGCATTACTTTGAACTGAAACTGAGAATGCCCTGCTCTGACCCTCAAATATGCCCTGTAGTGGGATCCTATTGGGATGTAGAAATATGTATCAGCCCAGTCACCCCAGCTAACCCTTGTTGTAGGGAGGGAATCAATGCAGTGTTACTATTCTGAACTTTCTTTTTCAGATGCCACTTCAAGAACCTCAGGTCCAGAAAGGGTCACGATTTCCCATTTTTTTTCAGAGTGAGAAAGTACTTGGAGAGGAAACCCTTTGCAGCTGGAAAATGGGAACCCTCTCCACAGCATTTAATTCTAACAACTTTCTCACATTCAACTCCAGTAGTTTTTGCTCTGACACTTGAACTTAACATACTGAATTTGCCTAACTCTAAAAAATGTACAATTTAAATGGTTAAGCCCTCTCTTATTATCTACAAAACCTTCTTGTCTATTGCAAGCCTTTTCCACTGTTTGAGGTAGAAACAGAAGCAGCGTCCCACTAGCAGTGGGGGTGACTAGTACTGTGTGGAATTTTTAGTTCTGTCTCAATGGAATTTCACAGAATTTTGTGAATTTCCAATTAAATTCTGCCGAATGTCGTCAGAAGCGGAATGGAAGAATTCTGTGGTGGAATAATCTGAAACAGGTTCTTTGTTTCATTACTGCAGAATTAAGTTCCTGTAATTTTGATATATTCTGCACAAATGATCGCAGAATTATTTTCCACAGGGAAATGTTGATCCATGGAACACAATTCCGCTGATCACAGCAGGTGGAATTCAATAGAATGAACAGTGAAATTCTGACAGAAATTCCACCAGCAGAATGGTCACTCCACACTAATTTCACTGGTGGAATTCTGCACAGCACTAGTGGTGACATGGACAAATTTGTCAGGGTTAGGTTTTGCTTGGGCTGGGGAAGCTGGTGCAAATTTCTGTCTAGCTCCCCTTCTGCTTGTACTTCTCCTGTGCCCCTTTGAACTCTATATTTATAGTGCACACTGGGTCTGTTGTAGTGGTGCTTGGATAGTGCTTTTTGGATCTGTCCACCCTCCATCTGACAGTGCTGGTATCTGCCTCTGGATCGACAGCAATCCAACAAAAGTCAGATTCTGGAACCAGAATCGGATTGTTGTGTATTCAAGTGTGGATCCAGGTATCCATGGTCAGTTCCATTTAATTTAACCTCGGACTGCTGGATCCAATGGTCAGATACATAGGCATCCTCAAATCCTTACCTTGGATTTGAGGAGGTCGGGTTCTTGATGGGACACCTATACCACCCAAGGCCATCCGAAATCCAGCCAAGCTGATAGCATCCAATGGTAGCCAACCTTTTAGGATATTATCCAAGCAACACTAGTCTGCTGCATTAAACCCCTCCCATACCTCCCTTTCGTATTGGGCCTGTAGGGCACTGTGGACTACTTTTCGTGACAAACTCCTAAAAGCTGCGTTTTGTTCATCAACTTTTTTCAAGACACCGCTGGGTTTTTTTAACCAAATATGGAAATATCCTTAAAGGGGCAATCAGCTGCCTTAGTTTGCATGTCTTGTGACAACCCAGTTATTCAAAGCCATGCAAACTGAATTTGCAACAGCACTAGACACAGTGTCAGTCACATCAGCAGCCATTTGAAACTATTATTCAGCAGTATATATGGGAGAACCAGATTTGATAAATGTTCAGAACTTTGCAGAACCTCTGCCACTTTATGTAAAAGAACTTTACAATAACCTTTTTTAAGTTCTGAAAAGATTCTGATGATTTTAAAAGATTTTTCTTTTTTGATCTTAGAGTACTCCCCCAGCAGGTTATCCTGTGCGTGACAAGATCCAGACAGCAGGTTGGGATGGAGAGGGAAGGAGGGACCCAGTGAGCCAAGTCTGTATTAAGTGGTCATAATCACAGTGGTGTTAAAGAAGGGACACTAACTATCTACCTGACACTAAGCAAAAATACAAGATTTTTTTACACTACTGTAATTTCAGTTTCAATTCTTCTAAGGTAGAAAAAGACTTGGGTGTATTAGTTCTGACAAATTAGTTTGATCTTCATTGTCAGAACATGGTGAGCAAAGGGAACAGAATACTTGGCCGCATAGGTAGAAATACTAAGAGTAGGGAAAGAGAGGTGGTGATGCCCCTCTATGGTGCCCTGGTGAGGCTCATATGGAGTACTGTGTGCAGTTTTGGGCACCATATAGGAAGGGAGACATAAGAAGATTGGAAGAGGTTCAGAAAAAGGCAACTAAATTAGTCTCCAGTATCAAACACATTATTCAAATTTGTCTGGCATGCCCCTGCGATGCTTGTGGTCTTGCAGCCCATTGGATTCCAGATTCTCTATCGGCCTTTCCATTAATGTCCCCACCACTGAAGTGAGACTGACTGGCCTGTAGTTGCTAGTCTCTTGTCTACTTCTGCTCTTATGTAGAGGGTCCACATCTGCTCTTCATTCCTCTAGAATCATGCCTGTTTCCAGTGAACTGTTGAATAAGGCAGTCATTGTGGCAGTTAGCAATTCCCTGAATTCCTTTCATATTCCTGGGTGTATCGCCTCCAGTTCCATGGCCTTGTCCACCTTCAGAGCTTCAGTCCCTTCAGAATTGTTTCTCTGAAAATGGACTAGAGTCCACCTCACACCCCTTTGTTCCTATTACTCCTGGTGGTCGCCCCCATCTACTGTGAAGACTGAGCAGAAATACCTTTACAGGCTGGCAACTTTTCCTTGGTCCTCTTCTGTGCAGTTTCTGCTGCCACCCTCCTAATCCTCACTCTACCCTTGCTTTCCTCTGCTCACTTATGTATCTGAAGAGTTCTGTCCCCTTTAGCTACCCTTCTGGCTATCCTTTTCTCTGTCTGTGCCTTTTCTCTCCAATCCTAGAGAGATAAAGCACATCAGAGGAATAACCAGCCTTAAAAAAAAGTGTACGCACAAAATACTTAAACCATAGGGCAGGGATCTGGGGGCCGCCTAAGCCCCCAGAAAATGTTTGTTTTTGGTGCATTCTGGTGCATTGTGGGGGTGTTTTGAGGTACATTCTGGTTCATTCTGGGGGTCATCTGAAACAGAATTTGCTACCCTGTTACCCCCTCCCCATACCCAGTAAGTTGCACTCTAGTCCCTTCCCAAGAGTCCCCACAGTCCAGTATGTTGCCCAGACCACCAACACCATAGCCCAGCCACCTGCTCCTGTGCATGGCCCATAGCCCTCCCTAATCCCAGCAAGTTTCATCCTAGCTTCCCACCCTATAATCCTTAACCTTTCCCCAGTACAGCAAGTTGCGTCCCACCCCCCCATCTAGAGTCTCCATCCCTCCCTGCAGCCCAGCATGTTGCCCTTTCTCCCAGTCCAGCAAGCTGGTCCCAGCACAACTTGCCAGATTCCCTGGACCTCCTCCAGCCCACCATGCTGACTTTTCCCCCTGTCCACCCAGCAAGTTGTATCCAACTCCCAAGACCAACCTAGCCTAGCAGGTTGCATCACAGCCCCCTCAACCAGACTGCACACAAAGTACAATGAACTAAACAGGTGCTGAACTCATGAACCGAATACCTACACTCAGAAAATTAAACACACTTTTTATGCAGCTTAAGTCACTGTAGTCCACTGCCTCTTTCTGTCTCTTTACAAGTACTCTTCATCACCCCTCCAGCCCCCTTCCCCATACCCCTCCCACAATAGGTACTTTAGTTCACTGCGGGTGGGGGCATCACAGGAATATAGGCTCCTCTGATAGCTACATTTACAGTGTGCACAAACTGGAGCAAATAACACAGTCATAGTCCTTTCCACACTGTCACGTTCTCCAAGCAAGCAACATATATATATATATATATATATATATATATATATATATATATATATATATATATATATATTCATGGCAAAAAACTCAGTTTAATGCATCAGTTAGGTTGTTCCACAGTGACAAAAGTGAGGAATTCGATTGTTAGAGTTGTAGGCCCCTGTACCCCCCAGCCTGCCCCAAACCCGGCATCGGGGTGTGCGTTGGGTCGTCGGCCTAACTCTCACCCCATCACATGTGTAAGCAAGCTGAGGTATAGGAGAATGGGGTGAGAGTTAGGACCGGCGGCCCAATGAACACCCGATGCGGGTTGGGGTGGGCTGGGGTGCAAGAGGGCTTTCAACCCTAACACCGAATTTCCTCCCTTTTGTCACTGTGGAACAACCCTAACGGATTCATTAAATGGAGTTTTTTGCCATGAATTTCCCGTCTTTTTGAGAATGAGGACTATAAATAGTGAATAGAATGCGGTGGTAGGAGCGCAGGCCCACTACCACATGATGTTTTGTGCCATAGTAACGGTAACTGCAATGCAAACGCAAGCGCTAACAGTTAATGCACATGGTGACGCAAACAGGAATGGTAACGCAAACGTTAATAGAAACGCAAGCGCACAGTGACGCCAAAGCAAACAGTGATGCAAACAGAGACGCAAGTGTGCACGGTCCTGTATCCCTTCAGCTGTGTCCACTCTCCCACAGAGCTCGGTGTAATCCGCGAATAGGTGAATACCTGCTTTCTTCTCTGTCCAGCCTCTCATCAAATGTTTCCCTCTATGTTAGCAGTCCTCCGAATTCCTTCCTCACACCCTTCCCCTTCTCTTCTCAGCTGTCCCTTTCCACCAGCTCCCATCCTGCCTCCTCCTCCCTTTTATTTGCCTCCACAATGCACTTAAGACTATATCTTTTTAGCCGGCCCAGTGGCACTGAGGGTTGAGGCGCTGGATGCAACACCTCGTGCCATGCCGGCAACCCGAGTTTGGGAACGTGCCCAGGTGCCAGGGGTCAGCAGGGGAGGGTGATGATCAAGCATCTGATGGACTGCTCTCCTCCCCTGGAGTGGGATCCCGGGCCCGCTTCGCGCAGTAGAGACCTCTGATGGAGACCGGAGGTCACTCAAAAGCCGAGCAGCAAAAATGGGGTGGAGCGACGGCAGACATCGGCGACCAGGATCGCACAGACGTCATTGCATGTCACACTCCAAGGGGGCAACCACAGCAGAAAATCCCTGTCCTTGGGGATAGACAATGGCACCACTACCCCCATAGCCACACTCCAATTACTGGACATTCTCCGCTCCTGGGCCAAGCCCAGCCTGGCACATTATAGATAAAGTGCCCTGGGCGGATAGGGTGGCTCTACCTCAGGGGGGTTCAGAGCCAGGGGGTCCTTTGGGCTGGTGTCAGGAAGACGGAGATGTCTTAGGTAGGAGGTAGAGCTTGGGGTTCTAGTGGCTGCCTGAGAGTTCCTCAAGAGACGGTGCAAAAATAGAAATTACAAAAAAAAAAAAGAGAAAGACTATCTTGTTAGCCTATTACTGCTGGGTCCTATTGTCCTACTGCACTTACTGTATCTCGCCGTCTATTATACAATTGGCTGCCAATATAGCATTTGTGTCTTTTATTGTTCCTAGTTACTGTGTTATGTAATGCCCTCTGTATTCGCACATTTTTTGCCGACTGGGTTTCTCCTGGTAAAATAAAGACTGATTGAATAGTCTCAGAAATGTAGTATAGGATGACTAGTCCTCAATCAATCTGGTTGGGGAATCAAAGGCCTCCTCCACAGTATCCTCAGGGGAAATTACTTCCTCCTCCTCTTGCTCCTGAAATACCTTCTCTGAAGGGAGCCTGGGGGGGGGGCCACTGGAGTTATTTTTTTTTTTTTTAAAGATTTGTATTGTTTTGAATAATTGTTACATTAGCTTTTCTCTCACATCAGTTCCTCTATTGCTTTTCAGGAAAAGAGACCTTTAAGCAAGCAATAATACCCAATAAATTGGCCAGTATTGGGCTATACCAGACTGCCCAGGGGTGTAACGAGCCTTATAGCCCCTGGGAAGTCCGGCATACCCATACCACCCACCCTGGAGGGTATTACTGTGCTTAAAAAATGGGTATTTGTTCTGTTTTTAATAAAAAAAAAGTTTCAAGAATTTAAATAAGGCAATAAATAGATAAAAAGTATTAAAAAGAAGCAGTTTGCTGTAAAATAGTCCTGCAAGGGCAGAATTGCCAGTAGAGGGTGCTGCTCTTTTAAGAGCATTTTCTGCTACGCTCTTGATCTGGACTGATCCCCCAACACACACACATAAGCCCAGTAACTGAAGCCTTTCTGGATTTTTTCTGATGTTACCTGATTTGCCCCCTTGCTGGCACCTCTATGAAGACTGGGAAACAGGGTAGCATTATTGTGAGACAGGAATAGTGCTATTAAGAAGCACTGCGATCCGGCAGCATTAGTGTATAATTGGCACAGTTTGTGTATTCTTTTTTTCTGGGGGAGAGGAGGAGTACTGTTCTTGTTTTGTATTTCCAACAGGGAAGCAAGGGTCAGTGGAGGATCCATCTGTACTTGACATGCAGTGGGAACAACTAACGCACGTCTGTGAGTGGTAGCAGTTAGCCATTTAGAAAATGGGGAAAAAGAAAGTTGTTTGTTATGGTGAGATGGGTAGAACAGAATTTAATTTAAAAGTGGCTGAGTCTGTGGCACTGAGATTACACATACCAGTGTTGCTGAGGCGCATGGGTGGGGGCTCACTTGGTCGTCCATTAGGGGAAAGTCAGCTTGCTCAGTGAGAAAAAAAAAATGGCAGCAGATCCAGTTCTGAAAATGTGATTGGCACCGTGGTATAGGTAATCAAGTCAGGTGGCACTGGCACTTTTTTTACCCAGGCTCTGCTGTCTGATAGATGCCCACTTTGCCAAGGGCATCGGTCAATCAGAGACCAGGAAATCTGTAGCTTTTTTTTTAAAGTGCTTTTCTTTCCACTTCCTTTTTTCAACTGTAGTATTTTGCTGATGTTTAAAAAGCCTTTTTTGCTTTTTATGGCTGCCATTACAGCCATCAGAGGGTTCCAGTCTGGCAACCCTTTGCACTTTACTGGAAGATAGTTACAGTAGCAACATTTTCTATCCCCGTGTGCCAGAGACAACAGTTCTTTTACAGATGAGCACTTTGCAGCTTTTTCAATCTCATTGGGTGCAAGTGACCACTACAGAGAAGGAGAGCCATCTGAAGCATACTTTCTATCTTCAGTGGTACTCTTCTCTACATTTTTATACACAGACTGCTTTACAGGATAGTGGTGCAGACGAAGAATGTTTAGTTGCCCTGTTTCCTTTGCTTTGGGGTAGAAAGCCTTGCAGAGTTTGTAATTTTCAAAACTGTGATCTGGGCATTGTCCCTGCAGCACTTCTAGGAGTGGAAATCTCCTTAAGAAGGTTCCTGTGTCTTCATGGCGCACTGAAATGCTGATAGTCATTGTAGTAGGGACGGAGAGAGCATACGTCAAAGTTACACATATGTTGTACAAGCATCCTACACACACTGTATTTTCAAATTTCTCCCATCATTCCAGTCTTACCTAACCTTGTCACTCATCCTCCAGTACAGCCCCAGAATTCCTACAGAAGGAGCCCAAAAGTTCACCGAACTCAACAAAACTTTACAAAATAATAAAATGGTAGCCAAAACACTTAGCCATAGGGACTGAAAGAAGGCTCCAGGTAACTGATCTCTCCAGCAGAGAAATACATCTGCCACTGAACTGTCAGGAGGAGCATGACCACACTGCAGAGTTTGAACTTTAACATTCTAATGTTCTATCTCAGACCAACACCTCAGGGCTGAGATGCTGCAGTTCGCAGGACATCACAAATGCAATAGTGCTGCACAGAATTTTCAAATTTCAGGGAATGGAATGCTGGGGAATTTCAAAAAAATTCAGAGCAACTCTGCAGAATTCCTTCCAATGCAGAATTCTAAAAACTCAATAAATTGAATAATTGAAACTATGGATTAGTAATTTGTGGTTTAAATAACCTGTGGATTAGGTTTCTGCAACCCACCCAAAAATAATCTGTGGTTTATGTAATTGCGAAACACTAATCTGCCGTTTTAATTAAATGACTTTTAAAATTCTATGGAATTTTTTTAAAAATGTCAAAAAGCATTTTGGAAGTGGAATTCCCCTTCCACCTGATTCCTGCTTGCAGAATTCCACATAGTTTTAAATTACGATCTTGTTGCTAGAATAAGTTGCTCTCCAGTCAGAAGCACAGGAATGCTTGGTTCGGATGTGAAAATAAGTATCCTTTAGGTTGAGGGTGCAGAACTATTCCCTCTGTTCCAGACAGAGGATCATGTGATCCAATGTTACTGTCCTGAATATATGTGCCTGATATGGCGGTTCAGACTGCACAGTCAGTGGCAGATCAATATAGGAGCTGCGTTATTTTACAGTACACCTTACAACTACTATAGCAATAAACCCTCTCATATATCGATACAGAGTCTTTGCGATTTAGATGGCAGCCAGCCCAGGTGGTGTGAGGGGGGCTGCACAGGTCACCATTTACTCTAGTAGACAGTCACTGCACTCGGGACAGGTGGCGATAGGAGTTATTTATATCTATCGTGGATGGGGGAAGGAGGGTGGGAAGGGGTGCTGCGTAGGCTGGAGTGAAGGGGGTTATTTTTATATCTATTGGGGCTAGGACAGGAGAGTGGAATGGGTGCTACATAGGTGGGTGAAGTGTATTAATTGCCTGGTGGGAGGGTCTTTAAGGTTCTTAAAAGTGTTTTATTTAGCTTGTCTTTGCAAATTGCGAACTTACTCGAACCCTGTTAAACTATGGGTGATTTGCATCACACTGATTAGCATATATGCAGCTGAATGTGGCACACTTTTTTATGCTTAAAACTCACTTCACAAACGCACAAACCTTGCATCTAAGAATTGCTACAGACTAGGTATATCTCAATGCAGTATACTGCTCTGCTTTGGGCCCACACAAGTTGCTATATTCAGACATGTGCCTGGTACATTTTAGGAGCCTACAATATGTCAAGCATATGTTGGAATATAGCAATTTTTGCTTGTGTGTCTGGATTTGTGACAGCTTTGAATACAAGGAATTACCTACAAATGTCAATATCATTGGCAATGGATACCATGACAATGCTAGGTCTCTCAGAAGTTTTTTTTTGTTTTGAGGGTCTGGAACTCCCTGTAGAAAAATGAGTGGTATATCTTTAAGTGAACACACAGCACTGAGTTCAGTCTCTTACCAGGGCTGAATTTGAGCACCCTGCTCTTGGGGTTGTAATCCACACCAGACTGGGCCGATCCATCACGTGTACTGCAGCGAACCTTGGAGGTTCGGTTCTGGTCGCCTTTCCTGATCACTTTAATATTCAGAATAGCAACGTTCTCTGGACCGGGTGGCTCCCGAACTTGATATGCAGCTTCCTCAAATTCAATGGTTGGGGCTAGAAGAGGTTAGAATAAAACAGATCAGGAAGTACATTCTCTGCAGAAAACCATATGCAAATATAGTACTTCACACATTTCTAACATTGATGGCCTGGCTTCGGCATACCCAAATATGCTGGTGCCTATGCCGCATCTGTGAGTAAAGTTACATAGCACACAACCACAGTTAAAGAGACTGCCAAGTTTCTATCAAAACAATTGACACCTGGCATCAGCAGAACTTGCAGAAAACTCCACCTACAATTTCAATTTAAGGACATTCTTTTTTTATTACTCAACACGTTTTCCATTAAATCAGATACTGTCCCTTAAAGTTCATCTGTTCACATTGCCTTATTCCTGCTGTGATGTCACCATCTGTTTATGACATCACAACCTGTTGCCAAATAAATTAGTATGAAGTAACAGGTAGAGGATTATGACTTCACCGCATGTAGAGGCAGCAGGGGCAGATAAAGTTTAAGGCAAACATATAAGACTCATGCAAGGTCAAATCATTTTCTTGCAAGAGACACACCTTTTGTATACTGAAACTTCTCAATTATCAAAAATGGACTTTAATCAGGTATTTGGTTATGGTGATTCTACCAATAAAAAAGGGGTAGCAATTTTATTAGACAGTAAAGCACCCTTTAATAAAAGTTTTACACTACAAGACCCCTTAGGAAGGTACATATTAATGGGAGGAGAGTTACATAATTATAAACTCCTATTAGGAAGTATATATGGTCCTAATTTGTCTTCCCACACCTTCTTAGCTGAAGTAACAAAATATTACTCAAATATTCTGATTACAGTCTTATTCTAGGAGGGCTGACAATACCGCCCTCACCAGAATCCAGACCTCGATAAACAAGGCCTGCAGACTCCTGACCGGTGTATCCCTCCGCACCCATACTTGCCCGCTGTATTCCACCGCCAACCTGCTCACCTTGGAGGAGCGCCTGCACTACCAAACCTGCTTACTTGCCAAAACATCCCTTCTAGGACTCTTCCCCCCCAGGGTCACCGTGTCCCTGCGACTTGCATCCCCATCCATTGCCACCCTCAGTTGCTCAGTTAAGGCCACCTTTCTGGTGCCCCGTACCAAGACCTCCCTAGCCCAAAGAGCCTTCCACTATCGCACCACCACATGGTTCAACTCCCTCCCGCTCTCTGTCACTAAGTCTACCAAAATTAGTCCCTTTAAAGTCACTCACCGTAACCACCTCTTTGGCACCCAAAGCTGTAGTTGCCCTTAATCAACCTAATGTTGGGGTCCCTCCCCATTTCTTGCCCATAGCCTTGACAATGTCCATTGGACTGCTTTCCCCCTTCCCATTTCTTTTTTTTTATAATATACGATTGCTATTTACTGCATGTAACTTTATCCCGTAAACCACTGTTATATTGTGATCTTTTTGTTATCTGTATTGCACCTGTATGTTACCACTGTTGTATCTCACACTGTAACCATGTCTATCCTCCCTGCGATGAAGTGCCTTTGTAAATGAGTCCCTGACTCAAAGGTTTGTAAATCCGACTTTCAAAATAAATAAAAAAATACAAATATTATTAGATGCAAAACTCGACAGTACCTCACAATTTAAACCTAATTATGAAGCAGATACAAAGGCCCTACTGGAATTTATAAATATTTTTGATTTATATGACCCCTGGAGATCCCTAAACCCATTAATAAGTCAGTTCACTTTTTTTCACAAGTTCATAAAACTTTTTCGAGGCTTGATTATTTTTTAATCAGAAGTACTCTAAACTCCAAGGTTAATGATTCCTCTATTTCCCCCGAGAGTGCTTTTTGATCATTCGCCAGTTAAACTGACTTTAAACTTAGCTGATACAAATCAGCATATCCCCAAATTATGGAGACTTAATAACCAGTTGTCAAAAAATACTCTTATCATAGATTTTATTAAGAAAGAAATCAGTCATTTCTGGACTGCTAATTACAATTCAGTTGGTAACCTAGATATGATCTGGTCAACCCTTAAATGCCATATACGTGGACATTTTATTAGGTTTGCCTCAAAACACAAAAAATTTCATATAGCTAAACTAAAAGAAGTATTGGCAAATGTTTACAAAAGGTTGAGCTTAAAGATCCCTTGACATTGGCAGACCAGGAACTAGTTGAACTGCAAAATTTAAGACATACCTATGCTGAGCTATTGAGAGATAAAGCAGAATTTAACTTACTGAAAACAAAAGCATTGTATGTAGACCAAGGGGATAAACCATCTAAACTGCTGGCCCACAGAATTAGCCAGACTAGTGACTCTAAACTGATAACTTCAATGATTTCTGATAGAGATGGGTCAGTCAAAACCTTTACAGAAGACACTATTTTAGAATTTGAAATATTCTATAAAAACCTTTACAATTTAGATTCAGACATGTTTGATCTTAAACAATGTAGATCCTATCTAAATCAGTTTAACGGCCCCACATTTTCCTCCCATGATGCTGTAAGTTTGACAGCACCTATCACAACTGAAGAAATTTCAGACGTTATTAACTCTCTCAAGCTTGATAAATCCCCAGGATCAGATGGGCTATCCTCTAACTTTTATAAAGTATTCAAAGAAGAATTACTTACTATTCTCCAAACTTTTTACAGTTATATCTTAGATGAAGGAATAGAAGACTATACACTCCTGGAAGCTATAATTGTATTGATCACTCAACTGGGAAAACCCAAATAAATAATATCAAACTATAGACCAATTTCATTAATAAATAATGATATGAAAATAATAGCTAAAATTCTAGCAAACAGAATTAAACTCTTTTGGGGCTCCTTGATCTCTCCAGACCAAGTGGATTCATGAAGGAAGATCTGCTGCTGACCATATTAGGAAACTTTGCCATATCTTCTGTATCTGGGGCAAATCAGATGCAATTTTGGTCTCCCTAGATGCGGAGAAGGCCTTTGATAGCATGAACATATCATTTTTATACAAAACCCTTCTCAGGTTTGGCTTCCCACCTAAATGTACAAGTTGGCTATGGGTTCTGGAGAAAGGCAGAGGGATGTCTGCCTTGGGGCTCCTGAAGAGTTGGGGATGGCAGGCTAGGAAGGTGGCATAAACAGAAGTAAAAAAAAAAAAAACTCCCTTAATCTATTGGGTACTATTAAATCTGATTTAGATAGATGGGAAAAGCTACCAATCTCATTATTAGGAAGGATACATAAAGTTAAAATTAACATTTTTCCCAGGCTCTTATCTACTCAGCACCTCAAATTGTTTTCTCCCAATTTCTTCATTTAAAAAAATAAACACTCTAATTACCAACTTTATTTGGCTTCATAAACCTCCTCAAATTGCTTTCGAAAAACTGACCCCTACAAAAGATCAAGGAGGGTTTAAACTACCTAATTTTTCCCTATATTATTTGACTAGTCATTTAAATAAACTTTCTAAAAGGTATTCCCAAAATAATAATTCAGATATGTATTGCCATCCATGGATAACTATTGAAAGAGAAACATTAAAAAGGAATGGTATTTCCTTAAAGGTAAATTTTTATCTAAGATTTAAATCCCTTCATAAAAATTTAAAGAAGACAATAATTTGAACTGCATATAAGGCTTTTGATCAGCTCTGTAACTTCTTTCAGATTACTTTACCTAAAGACATAAATCAGTCAATTTTGTGTAACACTAATTTCAAAATGCAATCCAGACCATTTGAAACTGATTGGTTTCCTCAATTTAAAAATATACTAGTTAAAGACAATGGTAATTTTCTACCATTGGAAGATATCAGAAGGAATCTTTCCTTAAATAAAGGATGTTATTATAAGTTATTTATCTTAAAACTGAGTATAACATCACATTTGGGAAACTCGCCTTGGTTGGATGATCACAGTTCACTAATAGAAGCTATGATATTCCTTAGTAGAAAATTTCATTCAATATCCAAGTTATATTGGCTCTTACTTTCAAAGAAACCTTCATTAGGGCCAAATGTCTCGAAATACTGGATAGGCAGTCATCTCTATCCTAGTTCTGATTGGTCACTGATCTGGAAAGCCCTTCACAAATTTATCTTAAATGATAAGTTGAAAATGATTCAGATCAAATTACTTCATAATGCCTACTGCTCTCCATTGAAATGATTTACATTTGGGTTAGCAGATTCGAACCAATGTTTTAGGTGCAGATCAGAAGTGGGTTCACCTGCTCATATTTTTTGGGAATGTCCACTAGCCACTTCCTTTTGGGCTCTATTAAGAAATAAAATTGGCTGTAAACTTGGCATGGCTCAATATTTTACCCTGCAGGTGTATCTAATTGGAGATCGTTCTAGTGCATCCAATCCTGTAAAAAAAAATATAGTATGTCTATGATTGCTTTAACAGCAAAAAAAATAATCTTAAACCATTGGAAAGATCAACAGGTTCCTTCCTTAATCAAGGAAGGAATGACATTCTTCTTAGTTTAAGAATCAAGAGATTACTAGTTAGTAAGAATCATAAACTAGAAAGTTTTTTCTTTAATGGGGGGAACTTTATGATGTGATCATTACTTCAGCCTGACCTAGCTCCATCGCTTGAAAGTTACCATAACAATTTCTATTGATTATTTTGACTTATTGTTATGCTGCCATAAATACATTGTGCAATTCCCAATGTGTTTAAATCCCAGTATACCTCAGATCTATATATTTTTCTGTTATGCTGACTCTCTTTTATGGGGTGAGGTAGGGTGTGGGTGGGGGGGGTTGGAAGGAGAACTATTTTTTCACTAGTATCCTATATGTAATTTCTTTTGACTACGGAATGGTTATTAGTTGTACCTACTATTTGCTATGGTATTACTCATTGTTCTCCATGTTATATGTTTCTCATAAGTAAATTCTTTAATAAAGATTATAAAATAAAATAAAAAGTTTAAGGCAAATGTTCTGTTTTCATGCAAATCTCTATAGTAATAAAAAGCTGAATGGCTAGAAATTCTGATATTTGGGGAATGTTCTGAGATTTGCATCCAGCCAATACCAACTAGAAATGTTTTGCAGGAAAGTGGAAAACTGCTTTGTCCATCTTAACAGAGTCTTATGTACAGGAATGTACCACTGCTGCTGAACTAACTACTTACAATCGTAGTAAGAAAGAACTAGCCTGGTTCACTCTTCAGGGTGGTCAAGACCCCATTTAGCATTGTTCCTGGATTCTGTATTTTACACCCCAGTCTATTTTCATTTCATTTCATAAACTTTTATTCATAAGGATACAACGAACAGGATAGATGTAATAATGCTCCCTTGAGCATAAGCTCATTTCCAAGAAGATCCCAATGTGCAATTTTATATACAGTTTCACAACACTTGATACAAAAAAAGTCATAAAAACGTAGCCTCATCTCAAGTACAAAAGACGAACAACATATAACATCAAGTACAAAAAACACAATCATAAATAATGAAAACTAACTATGACAACATGTCTAACATTAAAGTGCATTACAACAGTGATGTGGTTGCATTGATTTTTCAAAAAAAAAAACATTTGTTTTGTAAAAAATATGGTTTGATAGCCCAGTTTATCAATCTAAGATGAATTGGGATACTATTCCATAGCATCGTCCCCCTATAATAGAAAGATGATACTCCTATTTTTAAGTTGCAGCATGGAACTTTGTATTCCAGACCTTGGGTTGATCTGATGTTTTCTCTTGGCTTCTTAATTTCAAAATTTTACACAATATACCCTGGCAATTTTCCTTGTTGTATCTTGCTCATTTAGGTTTAGGTGTGCCAATCTCTCCTATCTGTAAACCTCATCCAAGTTAATGATTTGTACATGTGACAGTGATGGGTTCGTCTTGGGACATTAAGTATGAGACGGGCCATTTTATTATACTTTGTATCTAATTTAATTAGACAGATCTTAGGGGCCCCAGCATAGATAATGTCCCCATAATCCAGCACCGGCAAAAGCATCATATTTACTACCCTTAGCCTCATTTCCTGTGACATAAAATGTCCCCATAATCCAGCACCGGCAAAAGCATCATATTTACTACCCTTAGCCTCATTTCCTGTGACATAAAATGTCCCCATAATCCAGCACTGGCAAAAGCATCATATTTACTACCCTTAGCCTCATTTCCTGTGACATAAAATGTTTTATTCTATGCCTCATGCCCAGCTTCTTTCTTACACTGTGGGTCAAAATTTCTAGATGAGGTGCACAACTAAGTTTTTCATCCAGAGTAATGCCCACATACTTATATTTGTTTACTTGTTGGATTTGTGTGCCCTGTAGGGCCTGGATAATAAGGGGGCCCCTATGCGATCTGTCCTGAAGAACAACACAGACTGTGTCTTCTTAGTATTTAAACACAATATGCGTTCCCCACCAAAACTCTGCAGACTGCAAAAGACCTCCTGTAGGTCATCCAGTATATTGAATACTTCTTTTCCTTCTGTATAAACAACTGTATCATCAGCATAAATATGGTACTTTATTGCAGGATTTTTAAACGATAAGTAATTTATATAGATTTATATTTATATGATGTATGTGAGAAAAAAAATGGAGAATAAATGATTTAGCTGGCCAGGTTTTACATTCTAAACAAGAACAGTTTATTTTCTCAGTGGGAATTCAGACACGCACTCCACATGTCACGACCCTCCCTCCCTTCCCTGAAGCAGCTGTGGGATCACTGTCAGATTTTAATATTACATGGACTAACTGGAAACCTCTACATTCCTCCCATTCAATAACTGGTGTAAACATCAGCACAACATTGACAAATTAACAAAATAGTTCCATGGAGTTTGTTTAAAATCATCAATAGTACATATACTTAAATCAATTGACTGATACCTAAAAAAACAAACTACACTGAATATACAAACAAGGGCAGTGTTTTCAAGTGAGCCAAGTAATCTGTCCCCTCCCAATAACAACACCCTTAGGGCCCAAGATGGCAATACCACACTGGAGCAACCAAAGTATACGTACCCAGCTATCTCAGTACTGGAAGTGATGAAGGTGCTACTTGCTATAAACCCAAACAAAGCTGGTGGTGTCATGGATGGCATCCTAACAAACTATTAAAAGTTGGTGCTTTACCTGTTGCCTGTCCTTAGCATGCATATTCATTGTGGGAGATAATCTCTGAGGCACTCCAGAATCCTTACATTTAGGGTTATGTTCACCTGATAGGTAGCTGATGCACATGTGACTTCAAAAGTGAAATAAGACCAACCTTGTCCTCTGACCTGATCAGACTAGTTCTGTTTCAAATGTGCATTGGATCAGGTTGCAGCTAGTGTTGCCCGGATAGTATCCTACCAGGTCAGATACCATTTGATACCATCATTTTGGTCGGATATTGGATGGCCTCAGATAGTGTACACATCTGACCAAGGATCTGACCTCCTAGGATCCACTGTAAGGATCCGAGGTATCCGTAGATCTGATCTATACCAATGGATTTGATCACTGGATCCAGGGATGCGACCATCGGATCACACTATCTGAGGTTGGATCTGACAGATCTGACCACTGGATGCAACTATTCAAGGTCAGACCAGCATTATTGGAGGGAGGATAGTCGGATCCACAAAAGTACTATATGAGCAACACTAGTTGCAACACAGGATCACAGTTCCTGCTCTCAGCAGTTTATTTCGACACAAAATAAACCTTCTCTATTAAGATACTTTAGATATGTTGCTCTGTTTGGTTTGTGACTTCTGCTTTTGACAGTCAGGCTTTAATCCATTTTCTTCTTTTTAATCTTTTTTTTTTTTTTGATATACTTTCTATTTATGACCCCCTCCACTGCAGCACCTACCTTCCCTCAGGGACTCCCAAGGCATCATGCCTGCCAAGTCTCCCAGGAACTAAGAGCCCCTCATGAGTCCACCCTGCCATCAGCCCTCAGATTACCCCCAGTGGGGTGGGAGGCCTACCCCAAACCTCCCATCCTTCATCCAAGTGTTGGCTGGACTTGTGCAGCTCCTCTCCAGTCCTGGTCTCATAATGCTAGGGCCTGACTCCAGGCAGAGCTGCGGGTGTTTTTCCTGCTTTCCTAGGGAGTGGTCCGATATCAAGGCGTTCCTGCCAACATCCACCACTCCCCAACCCTCTCTATCTGCTTTGCGCGCTTGCTGTGCCTCCGGCTTCTACCAGAGGCCAGTCAAGCACTAAGCCTGTACCCACCTCCCTCCCAGGAGAGGAGAGCTGTCCTCCAGATGCTCAATCCTCTCCCTCCCTGCTGACCCTCGATGCTCCAGGCTCATTCCTGAGCTCAGGCCGCCAGCGGGGCGCGAGGTGTTGCGTCCAGTGCCTCAACCCTCAGCGCCACTGGGCCAGTCTTCTTTTTAATCTTTACCTCTGTTGCTGGCTCTGAATCTACCCAGGTCAGCAGTGCGACAGTGTGTCATCTAGGTCTCGAATCTTTTTTGCATATTGATGTGTACAGATAAATTATCTTAGTTTGGTGTCCCTTTTTGACCCTAACGCTTTGAAGTTTTAATCTGCTATGCTGTTTCTAGTTACACTCCTGCACAAGACTGTCTGGCTTTTAAATCTGCTGCTCAGCCCCTGCAATGCACGTTGATGCCTAGATGGCATGCTAATGCATGAATGTGACTCCTCACGTGGAGGTCACATGCCATGCTGTGCTACACTTGGTAGTCGAGAGTCAGGGGTCTCACTGCATTCAGAAAGCACTGTAGTGTCCTGGTAGCCCTGCTAGCAGTTGCAGGATGAGCTGTATCCCACACAGTGACCCAAAGAGTGTGTGATTTTAGAGTGTGGACTCTGGTGGGCCCTGGACTGAGCGAGAGCATTCTAGATGCTGGCGTTTCCAAGTTATTTGAAAATGGAGCCTGTGCCATGTTTCAGGGCTAATCACTCTTCTTCATCAGTCCTGAGATCCTCCCATGCATCTGATCAGACTGCAGCATAGTTTGGGCATGCCTTCCATCTGCATTTAACAATATATTCAACTGTAACCTTAAGGTAAAATTTGCTACTCTGGTTTGTATACTCATTACCATCAATCGCAGGGACAAGCTAATTTCCACTAATTCTGCCTAAGTAACACCACCTTTTAAGTACATATGCTACTCTTTCTATCGCTGGCCACCCCTCAACTAATGGGAACCAGCCACTGGCATGCATCGTGCTTATCATCAGGTTATATCCAGGCATATCACTTTTAGGATTCAGGATGGGAGTTTCACTTTTAAACAGGTGCCTTCAGATAACCTGAGTCATGTTTACTCTGACTGCCCACCTCCTCTACTAGCAGAGATAGTCGCAAGCCTATGCGTGCGTGTAACCCCTAATTCTGGGGTTGCCACACCTCAGTGTGCATGCTCATGTCAGTGGGGGGCTCCCATGCAGTGGGACATTCACTTAACAAAAATTATTGAGTGCTGCCCTTTGCAAGCACCTGGAGCCCCTATTAGTGTGGCTCCAGGCTTAACTTGCTAATCCCCCTGCAAAGCTATCCACAAGGGAGCAGGGAATATTGTCATAAGGCTGTCAGCCTGTTTTCAGCAGGGCTCAGTAATAAGGGCCACAGGTTATCAGAAGGGGCTAGGTTGGTGTTTAGATGCCATGATTGTTACACTGACCTTCTTGGACAGTTCTCTTTTTCCTGCCCATCCCCTTTACCTTGCTCAACCAGTCCTCTCCAGGGCATTTTGCCTTTGTTCCTGTCCATCCCCCCTTCCTTACTCAGCCCCTATGAGAACTCATGCTTGATTACTGCAAGGTCTCAACATCATATTACGTTGCTCAACCAGTTCTCTCCAGTGCATTTTGCCTTTGCTCCTGCCCCTTCCCTACTCAATCCCTATGCGAAATCATGGTAGATGACTACAAGGCCTCAACCTCATATTTACTTTCATAAGTTGGCCTTGTGGCACAGGAAGTGATCTGATCGCATCACTTCCTGCAGCCATTTTGAAGGAACATTTTTTTGGTTAATCAAATTTTTATTTGAACAAAAAAGGTGTTATTACATAATAAACAAAAGATTATCGACATATTTAAAACAACAATATTCACGCATTATTTACACTCTTAATTTCTCTATACCAACTACTTTCCATTATTCTTCCACTTCCTATTGGTGTCTCCTTTTCTTTCTTTATATCTTTCTCATTCTCTTCTTTTTTCTTTTAGTACCCTAATCCTTCTCTCAACATTTTGAAGGTCATACTACATTTATGCAGTGCTTGTGACAGGAAGTGACATGTTTCGCATCACTTCTGGCAACCATGTTGGGGGCACTATATGCACCACATCAGGAATTCAGTCAGCCTCTACGTGAGAGACTCAAATATAAAACAGCCTGATAGATATTTATGTGTAGTATCTATCTACCTATATATCGATCTGTCTGTCTGCCTATCTATCTATTTTAATGGCACAAACACACTAAAGGACACCCCTTTCCCATTATGTCTTCTTCTAGCAGGCATCATGGTGAAGTCCAAAAAGTGCAGAACCTGCAGCATCCCTCTCCTGCCC
Source organism: Neoceratodus forsteri (assembly GCA_016271365.2). Taxonomy (NCBI): domain Eukaryota; kingdom Metazoa; phylum Chordata; order Ceratodontiformes; family Ceratodontidae; genus Neoceratodus; species Neoceratodus forsteri. The sequence goes on from CM057453.1 coordinate 764,009,942, forward strand.
ATGCAAGCTGGACCACTGCATCCCCTATGTGCTCCAGAAGATGCTCCAACTCTCCTGAACCAGCAAATCACTCCAGAAGAGCCACACTGTTCACCTATCATCATGCTAGACACACATAAGAGCAAAGATACAACCACGATCGCTCTGAACACCATATTCATGCTGATACAGACTCAACAGGTGACAGCAGCTCCTATCCAGGCACAGCAATTTATGACAGCAATGATGGCGAGGCTGGAGGAAATAGCTAATCCAAGCAACCCAATCAATAATGATACCCTTCTGCCCACCTTGTCACCACCCACTCCTTAACCCACTACTCCACAGATGGATGGTGATAACCCTGACTTAGGGGAGGAGTCAGATAAAGAATACATCAGGTCTCTGTAGCTTTAATTCAAAAGCCCTACCTGTGCCACACTGGGGCTTTAATTTAAAAATTAATCAGGACCACTGTAACATTAAATAAGACCACTACTTGTGCCAAGCTGTGGCTTCAACTCCAGATCCACACCTAGTGATTGACACCACACCCAACTCCCCTGCTAGCAGGGTCATGTACCTCAAGTGCATCCTTCTGAAGTGGAGGGCTCCCCTGATAGCAGGGTGCTCACTACAAATCAGAAAAAGGACTTGCACTGAGCGATGCCTTGAGCCCCTTTTAGTGGCTCCAAGGTCACTTACTCCATTCCTCCCTGCAGAATGCACAGTGGGATCAGGGAAGAGCCTTTACAGTCAGAAGGCAGAATCAATTAATGCCGATCCATGGCTGTCGCTCAGCATACACACCATTTGCCACTGCTGCAGGGTTACTTTGTGAATGTGCTTCACCCCTCTTTCCTGTTCATCATGGGTGTTGGCCGCTGCAGAAACGCTATGCCATACTTGCCTCTTGGGCATTGGCTCCTCTTGTTCAAGCATGCATACAAGTACATTGATGGCATGGTGCTGACGTCATCGACATCTCAGCGAGGGCATGCAGCACCAATGAAGTGTCTAGGCACCATATAGCCATGGATGACCTAGTGTTCGATTTTCACGATCCCCTCTACTCACAGATGGGGGGGGGGCTAGCATTAATCACTCGCTAGTAGTGCGAGTTGGCCACATCCCTATGCAACTGCTTCTCATCCATATTGTAATAGAGGAAACTGCCTCGTAACTGTGTTACTGCCTCTCAGCCATGGAAGATACCAGAATTGCTTCACTTCTGCCAGATATGATTGATGGTACACTTGCAGCCACCAGAAGTGCCTCATTTCGCATCACTTCTGGCAGCCATATTAGCATACAGCTTATCCATCCTAGATGCCCTTCTCCTGCTGGACATGACCCAATTTGCATCTTTCCTGGTGGCCATCTTGGTGAAGCACCACTGATGTTAATTCTGTCCAGTCTAGCACAGATAGTGACTCTGACAACGTCACTCCCTGCAGTCACCCTGACTGCAGGTGCTCACCAAGTGCTCACAAATGAACCTTTCTGGCCTCACTTTTAATTACATATTGCAGAAGGAGATTGATTAAATTACTGTGGCCCTGGATGTGGCCCAATCACCATCCCACTTCCATGGTTACAGTGTCTATACAGCAGCATATTTATGCCTATATATATAATTTACATTGTTTACTGGCATTCAGCATCCCAAGGGAGACACCTGACACAACATCTCTGCTCCTGCAAAATCAGCAAGTCACAGCCGTGTTCATTCAAGTGCACCAACAGTTTATGGCTGCCATGATAAGAAATTGGCAGGAATAGCAAACCAGTGCAATCAAGCTCAACAAGAACAGAGGAGACAAGGAATATAATCTAAATTCTTTAAGGTACCCAAGAGAATAGGAGACTTGCATCCCGTCCTAGATCTAAAATTCTTGAATTGTTTTGCACAACACAAGCAGCTCAAGACAGAAACCATCCAATCTACTCTCAGAGCATTCTGGTCCAGAGATTATCTCACCTCCATAAACATGAAGGCTGAATACCTTCACATTCCCATGACACCGTCACACCAAAAATACCTCAGGTTCCACATACTGGGAAGAGCCTTCGAATATCAGGCACTCCCATTCGGCCTAGCATCTAGCCCAACTACGCTTCAGTCACCTAATCAAAAACGAAAACATTCTCATAAGACCGGACAACAAAATGATGGTAGCATACATTATAAAACAAGGCAGAACCAAGAGCAGGGCCCTGCAAAAGGAAGATGAAAAGTTTTTTAACTGGGCACAAAGCCTTCTAATCAGCATTTCAGCCACTCACTAAGCCGATAAACTAAATATGATGGCAGACTGGCAGAGTCGTCAACAGACCCATACAGGTGAGTGGAGACTCCATCGTCAGCTCTTCCATTGCAACAACAGGTGCTGGGGGCCAGTACAAGTGGACCTTATGGCAACCAGCGGAACACTCAATGCCTCAGCTTTTACTCCAGGTTCAAAGACAACCAATCCATGAGAGTGGATGCCCTGTCATTAGAATGGCACTTTAATGTGGCATACATCTTCTCTCCTCTTCATCTGCTTCTACAAGTACTGAAGAAACTTTGACAGTCCAGAGCTAGGGTAATCCTGATCAGTCCATACTGGCCCAGGAGGTAGTGGTTCACCACAGTGGTAGCCATGGCTCTGGGCCACCCATGGAGGCTTCCACTCAGACCTGACATACTCCAACAAGGATCGGTCTGTGACCCCAATTTAGAACCTCAAAACTGACAGCTTGGCTCCTGAAAGGGAGAGACTGCTAAAAGCTTGAAATCACCGTTTCATCATAGACACTATGACTATGTCCAGGAAGGGATCTACTATATTAACATATAAGGTAATGGTCAATTTTCTCAAAATGGTGTTCCATGAAATCCCTATAACCACAGACCACCTCCATAGCAGACATGCTCCTGTTTCTGAAAGACAGCCTTGATAAGGGACTCTCTCCGTCACTTCTATGGGTTCAGTTGGCAGCAATCGGAGCAGCATGAGGTCAAATAGATGGAACAGTGCCAGGGGCTCACCTCAACATACTTTGTTTACTGAAAGCGGTCACATGTATACAACCTAAAGTCAAACAGATTACAGTACCCTGGGATTTACACTTAGTTCTCAAAGCGATGAGCAACACACACTTTGAACCACTAGCCACGGAGGATCTAAAATGGATTAATCTCAAGACAGTCTTCATGATGGTGGTTTGCTAGACCAGAAGGAAAGGCAAGCTGCAAATCCTATCCTCCAGAGAACCGTACTTGTCTTTTCACAAGACTGCGTAACACTGAGAATAATCCCATCCTTCTTATCTACAATTGCCTCAGATTTCCACTTAAGACAGATGATCGAACCACCAGCCCAAATGCCTGTCTCAGAAGGCACAAACGATCCCAAACTTTAAACTTTGGGAATGAGAAGAGTCATTGCTACATACATGAACAGGATAAGGGACTTTTACAAGATGGACAGACTGCTGATCATTGTTCAAGGACACAGGAAGCCTACCCTGCCTCATCTCATGCTCTACTATTGTGTCCTGGTTCAAGACAGCCATCCAGGAAGTCTACAAATTGAGTTCTACAACTCTACTTGCAGATTTTAAAACCCACTCAACCAGAGCAGTTACCACGTCATGGGCTGAAAGAAGACTGGCTATGACAGAGGAAATCTATGCAGCTGCCATGTAAACATCGATTCACACATTCACTAGACAGTTTACAGGCTCAGTGTTGCTTATGATGTCGTCCAAGCAGCCACCTCTCTCCCTTCTGAACATGACTCATCTCCCCCTCCCTAACACAAGGGGACTGCTTTTTAGAGTCCTTGATGTAAGGATCCTGGAGTGCCTCAGAGATTATCCCCCACAGTGGTAGTTTACTCATCTGGTAAAGGTGATTGTGGGGGTTCCACCCATTCAGGGTGCCGGCGGCAGCGTGCCCGGTCATTAGGGAGCCACATTTTCAAGTCACCATTCCTCTTTCTGCAGGGGGGCTGTGCCACCCCCACCCCTCTAAACATTCTAACTCTGGGGTGGACCTCAGGGAAGGGGCAGCAAATTCCATTATTTGGCACCCTGATGGCCAGAAAGGGATTGTGGGGGTATACATCTCCAAGGCATTACACATCCCGCTCTTGGAGACACTCATGTTCAGACAAGGAAGTGATGTTCCGCTCCACCATACCATACTGGCCAGATTCCATTAGAGTAAATTAATAGGTAATACATACTTCTGATTGATAATCTCACTACTGGCCTGCAGTCTAGCATTAGTCATAAGCTTATAAGTTAACCCATTTTCATTCTTGATAACAGCTTTGGAAGACATCAAAACTGAGCTACTCTGATCAGGTCACAAGACAAGATGGGTCTGATTTCACTTTTGAAGTCACATGTGCATCAGCAACCTATCAGGTGAACACAACTCTAGATGTAAGGCTCCTGGAGTGCTTCACAGATGTATTCCCGCACAAAAGTATGTTACTCATCTGTAACCGTAATTCTAGGAGTGGCATATAGTTCATATCTGCACATTGGCAGTTCCACTAGAAGTACTGATTCGTCTGAACATTTTTAAGCTAAGCTTCTCCCAACACCAGGCGGTATATCCTTCGGCTCTAACCCGTGATGTCAAACCTTGCATGCTGGAAGCAGGGATCCATGTGTCACTTACCATGGGAGCTCAGGTGGGTGGTGTAGATGTGAACTATTTACAACGCCTAGAACTATACTTACAGGTTAGTAACCTATTTTTCTAGGGGCATAGCTATAGTTCACTTATCCTCACATTTGCAGACCTCCAGCAGTTTGCTGGGATGAGGGAGCAAGGTACGCACCCCTACTTGGTGAACAGAAATTGGAGAAGTGAAGTCCCAAATGCAGCATCCTGATGAGACACAAGGTCGATGCTGTAATGGGAGATGAAGGGGTATCCAGTTAGAACAGCACTTCCTGAACCACGAAGCATAAACCGCGCGGTCAGGACAGCGTCAGCAGGAATAGCGATGGGGTAGAATAGCATCTACTAGCTACTGCTACCCCTGTCACTATTCAACCAGGATACAATCAGTGGAGAAGAGGGAGAAAAGTGCACTTGTTGGCCGAGCTGCCCCCATGGCAGAGCAGGTTGGGGCAGCAGCTTGGTTAGCACTTGGGAGAGCAGGGTTCTAATCCTGGTCTCCCCTCTAGGATTTTTATTTTTCATGTTTGGGAGCTTAGTGTTTAACAAAGGGATGTGGAAACAGTATTCCATGGCCCCACAAATTTTGTTTTTTTCCTTGAGATCTGCTCCCCCTTGGAGTTGGAATCTTAAAGTGGGGGGTGCTGGGGATGGAGCCCCCCCGCATGAGGTGTGGTGGGCAAAGCACCCCATATAAAAAGACATTTTATGGTGTATGTCGTTTACAATGGTATTGGTGTGTGACTACTACCATTGGCACTGTGTTGGCTGGTGGCATTCTTTCCTGCCGCTGTAGTGTAGAGTGCTGTCAATACAGCACTGTCCTGGGCGGTGCTGTTATTGACAGTATTCTTCAAATCTAGTGCTGATGAAGGTGGGGTACTCCTTCCAGGTAGCAGCCATGCAGATTTCCTGGATAGGGATGTCCCTGGAGGCAGCTACTGAGGCAGTGGTTTGTCTGGTGAAATTAACCCTAAGCCCTACAGGAAGCTCCCTACCAGCCAAGCTATAGCAGAGGTTGATGTAGGATGTGATCCACCTGTCAACAGTCCACTTAGCTGTCGGTCTGCCAGGCATGGCTTCAGTATATGTTATAATCAGCTGGTGATGCTCACCTCGAACTCCAGCTATGCACTGTACATAGAAAGAGAGTGCCCTCTGCAGGTCCAGAGTATGGAGCCTGCAGTTGGCTTCAGAAGATGGGTGGGTAAAATGTACCTGGTTATGGTGGTACCCCAATACTTCTTTCAGGAGGAACTTTGTGTGGGGCAAAGAATGACCTTATCCCTGTAGAAGATCAGATAAGGCGACTCCACTAAGATTCCTAAAGCTCACTAATCCTCCTAGTTGATGAGATGGTCACCAAGAAGGCTGTCTTCCATGGGCGCACAGGCTCAAAAGGCTTGCCCATGAGCATAGCCAGAACCAGCAGTAAGTCCTATGGTGCTGGTTGCTCATGTACCAAAGAGGACAGGTGGTCCAGGCCCTTGAAAAAGTGCCCGACCACATTCTTCTGGGCCACCATCAGCATACCATCATGCACCTGATATGCACAGATGGCTGCCAGGTAGGGTTAAACTCTTATGCCCTTGCACCACAGAAAGGCTGCCACCACTGCCATGTACTTGGTGAAGACACTAGGCTTGGATGACAAGCTGAAGGGCATGACCTGGAACTGACAGAGAACCCCTTCTGCAGAGAACTAGAAGTACCGCCAGGAGGACAGATGGACTAGGATGTGGAAGAACATGCCCTGGAGGTCCATGGAGCAGAAACATGTGCCCTGCTCCAGGGATGGTATAATTTGGTTCAGTGACTATCTAGAACTTGTGCTTCTGCATGAACTGATTGAGATCATGCAGATACAGCATGAGGTGCCAAGCCCCCATCCGTTTTGAGACCAGGGAGTACCTGGACATGTACCCCTGATTTGCCATGGAGTCTGGGACATGGGCTATAGCACCGTTCACATGGAGCTGAGCAGTGTCCTCCATTAGGGTGGACAGCAGGTCCTGCAACACTGAGGACTCCCTTGGAGCATGGGATTGGTAAGGCAGGACAGCCACAAAATTGAGAGGCAACCCTCTGCCTACCACCTCAAGAACCCACTTGTCCATAGTAATGAGAGACCAGTTGGGCCAGAAGTGGGGGAGCTGGGTCAGGGACTGGACAGGCCTGAGAAGAACACATCCCGATCTGTCACTGGGCAGCTTTGGGGGTAGCACAGCCATTGGGGCTGGAAGGGCCCCATTTCCCCTACCTCTGCTTCTCTTGGCCCTCCCGGCTAGAAAACTTGGTGTTGGGGTGCCAGATTTGATACTGCCCCTGCTGGGGCTGAAAGGACTGAAACTGAAAGGCCTTCCTTTTCATTTTTGAGTTCCCTGGATCCTTTTGGGATGAAACCTCAGAGTCCAGAGTGGCGCTGGACTCCTTAATCCTTGTGAGATGACCTTCCACCCCCTGGGCCAAAGAAGTCGGTGTCCAAGAAAGGGACATCAATCTGCTTGTGCTGACTGTCCACTGTAAATGTGGAAAACCTCAGCCAGTCCCTGTGACACATCATGACAGCTGCTGCCATGGCATGGGCACAGGAGTCGCCCACATCGAAGACCATCCGGAGCTGGTGTTTAGCCAGTGCTTGACCCTGGCCTCTGACCAACTTTATCGGCAACTGCTTGCCCGCAAGGAGGTGAGAGAGGGCATACCCAAGCAGTCCCAGCAGGGAGTGACAAAAGCTGGCCATCATCAATGTATAGCTCACCTGATGGAGACCGAGGAAGGAAGTGGCATATATCTTCTTGACTGGATGGTCAAGCTTCTTCAACTCCTTGTCAGGGGGCTTGTCTATATCCCCAATTTTTCCAGACTTCCAGAAAGCTGAGTTCAAGACCAGACCCTAGGCTGAGGGGTGGTCCCAGAGCCCAAACAGAGAGCCAGTAGAGAGAGCATACCTGCGGACCATATGGGCTGAGGGTGCCAGGCAGGATGCTGGATGCTGCCAAAGGTCCAGGGCCAGTGCCCAAATGGTCTCAACCATGGGAAGGGCAACCTCCAGGGATTCACCCTGTTGAGGATGACTGTGAAAAGGTATTTAGCCGTTTCCTGCACAGGCTCCAAGAGGACAGCCATGGATGCCAACATGAGTAGGAGCAGAGCCCTGAATGACACTGGCCCATGGTCGGTAGTCAATTCTTTGACTGACTCGCAGTCAAAAGTATGTGTCCTTGATAACTGCATGGAAGAGCCATCCGAGTCATTCAAGAACTCATCAAAAATGGCCCTTAAGCGTTGGCCACCATGAACTATCCAAGAGTACTCTGACAGGGTGATTTCCACGGAGAGTCTGCCTGGTAAGCCGGTCGCAACACAAGGGTCCTTGGTTGGGGCTCCCCTCAATGGCTGTGGTGGAGGCAGTTCCACCGGCAGGGGTAGAAAAACAGGCTTCAGCAATAACTGTCTTGGGCAGACTGGTGTGGGCTTGTCTGGTGCCAACCAGTTGATCACAGGGGTTGGGGTTAGAGCTCTACCCTGCTTTGCCATGGCCCATTGTTGCCAGAGGAGTTCCTCATAGTGCCATCACATGCACTGGTGGAGCCTCTCCTCATCCAAGGATGAGGAGGATGAGTAATACTGACAGCAGCACACCCAAGCTGAGCATGAGCAGCACCTCAGCCTCGACCACGGACCCAAGGGCCGACGTTGAGGTGAGGCTACCAGGGGTATTGTACAGATTACATGCACTGGTTTCAGTGTAAAGACCTCCGCTAGAGGCTGGTCATGACTGGAACTGGATGGAGACACGACTGGTCCACATCCTCCTGGGGAAGGACTGGGAGCACTGGGGTCTTGGATACTGACTCCTTGTTGACCTTCTCCGACAGCTGGTCAACTGGGTTGAGAAATAGCTCAACTGCCTGGTCAACCGGTGTGGTTGACAAGTCCAATGGGTGCACTGTGGAGCTTGTGACCTGGTCCTCGATCAATTTTGATGACCGAGGTTGGGCATCCGACCTGCGTCTGCTGTCAAGGGAGTCAAGGGAGCAGGAGGAGTGTGATCTCTCCTAGTCCCATGACTGGCAGTAGTGTTTCTTGTGCTTTTTACTATGGCAGACAGGGCTCCCCCCAAAAGCCTGGAGGGCCTGACACAGCTCCTGGAATTCATCGGTGAAGGACACTCTGATGCTGGCCCCAGCTGGAAGCAGTGCCGAGGCCAAAAAGGTGCCCATTACAGCCTTTGCTGACACTTCTTCCATGGCCATGAGTTAAGCCACTGATCCTGCTGCAGAGGAGAACTTCTTGTGGCCTTTCAGCCATAGCTTCAGGTCCCGATCAGCCAGTCGACCAAGGAGAAACCGTGCTGCGTGATCCTTCAGGGAGGAAGGGATCATCAACTGGCATAGGCTGCAACTTGTGACACTGTGTGCCATTCCCAGGCAATAGAGGCACGACACAGGTGGGTCTGTCCACATCTTCTGTCTGCACGTGATGTAAAATTTGAAGCCAAGGACTGGCTTTACTTCTTCTTGTTCCATTTTCTGTCACAGAGGAAGGAGCAGAACCAAGACATATAGCAAAGTGTTCGCTCTTGATTAAATCTGTTGATGATGCCAGCCTGTCAGTGCAGGGGCAACTCTTCCACTGGTGACACTGGTGACCTGGGTGCGAGTGTGAGCTAGGGTTGTTGTGGGCTAACCAGAGAAGGAGGAATGAGTATCCCAGAGGAGGAGGGAGGGAGGAGGGCTTCTGCCTCTGTTGCAATACTGCAACCTGGGTGACCACAATTATCAGTGCTGTAGATGCTAGCTAAAGGGAGTTGAGGACATTGGCTGGAATCATGCCACCATGCTTGCATGTGCATGCATACAGATTCCCCTTTGCGTCAACATCCTTTTTTATTTATTTATTTGATAACTGGATGAGTACACTGGTCCCAGGGACCATTTTCAGGCATGACCCAAGCCATCAAGATGGCACTCATAGGTATGGATACACAACATTACAAAGAAAAAATATACAAAAACATGACGAGTTATGCAGAGTGGAGTAAAAATGACAGTGATACAGAGCAACCAAACTGCAGTACAAACGTAACAAGGCATGCTGTGCAGAGTGGAGCAGTTACAGCGATACAAAGCAACTACAAAATAAATACTGTTGTACAGTGTTTTGTTTCTGTGGGTTTTTTTTACCAGGAGAAGCACACTAAGCTGAAAGCTTGTTCACAGTGCAACCTGGGAGCACAAGGAAGTTAACTGACTTGCTCAGGGTCACACAGTACGCAAGTGGGGGCCTGTGGGATTCAAACCCAGGTTTTCAGGTTTGTAGCTCAGAGACTTAAACTACTGCGCTATACTGCCTCCAGTGTGAAACAATGTAATTTGATCCAGTTTGATCCATCCGCTCAGATGCCCATCCTAGGTAAAATAAACACAATTATACATTTTCAGGTGAGAAAACAAAACAGAAAAGCCCTAGTGTGAGTACGATGATGGGGCACACTTGAATCTTGTCCCAGCTGGCCAGTCACCCTGCCCAGATGGAGTTCCTAAGACAGAATGACTTCACCTTACCTCGCCTGGGATGGCCAGTCTGGGGAGCCACCTCAAGAGATTAAGAGAAGGGGTTGCACCAATGGGCACGCACTGGTGATGGCTAGGTATGGGGATGGCTGGTAGTTATCAAATTGGGGCAGTGCTGGAGAAAAGGTGCACAAAATGCAAATTAAAAAAAAAACAAATGTGTAAGTGATGGTGCTTGCAAAGTGCAGGGGTTGATAAAACCTGCTGCTGCCCAGGGCTCATTCTAAAGGTCTGATGGACCTCACCAGATTAATGAATCCCATGCTCTGTGTTGAAGTCCCCACTGTGCCCAACAGTGCACTTAATATCTCACACATGGCGTTGGTGCCGCCTACTGGCCAAACATCAACACTGTCTCCAGTTTTTTATTTTTTTTTCATTTTTACCAATCCACTGTAAACAAAAACCAAAAACCCACATCCTGGTGCTAAAACCCACCCCAGGCATGTTACATTCCAACCACAACACACACTGTGTTGTTTCTTATTGCTTGTATTAAATACAAGCTGGACAAATATCGTGATGCTGCAAATTAACTTTCCCATTAATATGAAACTGACATGTAAAGAAAGGCTGGCTCTCTAACTTACCGTCTTCATCGTTAGTAATAGTGACTGTGGCCATGTCTACCTTCCCAACTTTTGCCCCTGCCCAGTGGTTTCCCAGGGGGTTGCTAAGGTAGACTTGCAACTGTTCTTCAGGTTCAAACACAGAGTCTTCACTGATCAACAAGGTGCAGTTCTTCACCTGAAAGAGAATTCCATTCCACAGCTTTAAGACATGAAAACAAAGAAAGAGGCAAATGCACTTCAGCCTTCTCTTTGTGACTCTAGCCATCCAGCAACTCAAGACACAATATCCCCCTTACAGCATGCATTTACTGAGTCTCAAATGATCTGGTTAAAGGGGGTAAAGAACTGGACTAAAAGCACAGTGGTGGTGCTACTGTTTGCTACACCAGCAATCCAGATTTGGGAATGAACTCAAGTTGCTTATGGGCTGATTGAGCATACCACAGACAGCTCTCCTCCCTTGCTGTGGGGGGAGGGTGCTTTGAAATCCATTCTTGGACTGTCAGTTGGTGGAGACCATGTGGCAGCACAATGGATGCAGCACAGACTGAGGGAGGGGCACCCACTGATGCCAGCAATGTATGCAGGCCTCCACACACATGCGTGCATGTCATTGCTTGCTGGTAACCTCTTTGGATAAAAAAAAACAGTGGAGAAAATCTCCAGTCCATTGGGATGCTGGCAGCACCTCCAACAGGATCACGCATGACTGACAGGGCAACACACCCACCATGCGGCCAACCTAGTGCATGTCATTGACATGAGTTTGGGAGTGACTTGGAGCCATCGATAGTCAGCTAGGAGTGGGAAGACTGAACATCCGAAGGACTGATCTTTCACAGGGCAGGTGGGTAGCATCTCCCTCAATGTGCCTGACGCTTAGTGGAATCTGGGCGTCACACCAGTCAGCAAGCCCAGAGGGGCATGGGACACTGACAAATGCACTGTATTGTTACATGTTGGAAGGTTCATTGGAAGAAACAGGTGGAAGAATCCCCTGGACAGGTAGGATGTCTGGTGCCCCCTCCCCCCCTTCAGAGGCACCCTGATTGGATCCTGCCTTAAGGAGGCAAGAGCAAGCCCCTCCAACTCTGCTACAAGGAGTAAGTAAGGGAGAGAGGGGATATGGTGGAACCTTTGAAGAGCTAGTAGAACCAAAAATAGCAGACAGAGAAACGTTACAAATTTTAATAGTTATACATTTTTATTTCTGAAATATTTTTTTTCCACTTGCTTATTAGAAAGTCTTCTATGTGATAATATTATGCTGGATATATTGAACAGCTCCCTGCCTGGCAGCCAACACATCTAGTGCTATTAATCTCACTACATCATCAACAATGTGACCTCACTAACAGTGAGATCAAAGGTAACTGAACTGGCAATTGCTGACTGGCCCTTCCTAAGCACCTATGATTTTACAGTGAGTGATGTCACAATGTTGATAACGTAATGGTAGCAACAGAGCTAGACATGTCAGCTGCCTGACAAAGTGATGTTCCACACATCACACCAACTAGCATCAGGTAAAAATCTTGTAAGTAATGAAAAGGAAAAGTGCATCAGATATAAAAGGTAATACAGTAGCTGACTGCTTTTAAAAACTAATATTAGTTTTTGGCACTATGCTCGCTCTTTAAATAGCTATAGTGTAACAACAGGGTGGACTCTAGTGAATTATTTCAGCCCAATGACAACACAGACACAAGAAGGAACAACCACAGATTTGTAGGGGGCAACATTAGGAGGGATGCCATGAGAGATGCTCTTCTGTTTTAATGGAAAACACCAGTAAAATACAGAATTTGTCATTTTTAAATCAGCACTTTGGAGTCAGTTTTTAATGGAAAAAAAAACAAACCACTTTGCACCAGCTTTTTCAACAAACCCCTCCATTCTGAGCCGACGTTTTGCACAAAACATGCAAAACTGCCCTTGATTTTGTGGAAAAAAATGTAGAAAACAGATTTAAAGATTTTGCCAAACCAAAGTGGCCCTTTTTGGAAAATGGAAAATCATTGGCTCTAGGTGGAAGGGTGGAACAAACCGCCAGAGGAGGTTGTTGTTGTATTTGGTAGCCAAAAATAAGTACCTTAAACTCACAAGGGTCCTGGTACTGAGAAAACCACACCACATTGAATCTAGACCTTCTCTTTTTACTTCCATTCAGCAGCACATACAAGAGGAGACTGGCCCCCAAAACAGGCATACTTACAGGAAGTGCACATTATCTTAAAGCTGTACTGTCTCTAACATTTCTTAAAGCTATACTACACATAACAATCCCTCCTGACTTAGCTAGGAAGTACTTAAATCAATAATTCAGAAGTAATATGAAACTATTACAGTTATTACTGCACTGTCCCTTTTAGTTAGTCTATGTCATTAGGCTATATCTCTACAAGTCAATTCTCTTCGGTGGACGTCTTATACGTCCTGATAGATGTTGTAGGGCTCAAGGCTGTTGCACTGGAATCTGATTAGCATCAGCCACATCTTGTCTCAAATGCTGTGGTTCCTCTATCTCTTCCTGTTCTTATTCTGGAACAAATAATGCTGGATAACTAGCCCAACTCTGGGCATCCCTTTTTTGTTCTGTCTCAGTTCTAGTAAGTAACTGGTCCACATGTTTTCTTTCACACTCCTCTGGTTAGTCAGTCGAACACTATAGACAACATTTCCGAACTTTTTTCCCACCACACCTTCTATCCATCTCTTCGAGCCTGCATACATCCTGACCCACACAAAATCATTGGGTTTGAAGGATCTGGTCCTAGGAAGCATTTCAGTTACTGACTTATAGCCTAGAGGGTGAAGAAGATCCAACTGAGTTAGAATCTGATGTCCAAACAACAATTCTGCAGGGGATATTCCTGTGACACAATGTGGTGTTGTTTGATACATCACAAGAAAGTCCAAAAGGGCTATTTGCGCTGCCGTCGGTGTAGTAGGATTCGCTTTGTTCATACTCTTTTTAAAAGTCTGAACCAGGCGTTCCACTTCACCATTTGAACTTGGATGGGAGGGAGGTGTGAAAATATGACGGATACAATGCTGCTGGCAAAATGCTTGGAATTCAACAGATGTGAACCGTGGTCCGTTATCCGAGACAATCACTTGCAGAAAACCATGGGTAGCAAAGATAGATTTCAACACTTTGATGGTACTCTCAGTAGTTGTAGAAGACATTTGATGAATTTCTGGCCATTTACTATAAGCACCAGTTAAGAGTAACCACATGGAATTTAAATAGGGTCCCGCAAAATCAATATTTAACCTTTGCCAGGGTTTTCAGGACATTCCCAATGGTGATCTGGAGCTCTTGACGGATTTCCCATTGATACTACACAACCTTCGCATTTTTGCACAACCTGGTATATGTCTCTGTTAATGGGAGGCCACCATACGTGAAGTCTGGCCAGGGATTTCATTTTAGCAATGCCTGGATGGCTCGCATGCAAAAGAGTCAACATATTTGAGTGATAACATTGGGGTACTATGACACGCAATCCCCATAGAAGACACCCCTCGGCAATGGACAACTGCTGTCTCTTTGTATAGTAGGACTGTAGTGCAGCTGAACAAGTAGTGCCTTGCGGCCAACCCTCAAGCATATACTGTTACACTTGTTTCAAAATTACATCTTGACTAGTTGCTTTTGCAATGTCCTTGGCTAGTACTGGAAGCTGATGTAACTGTTGTAGCTCCATTGCACACACAACAGTAGAGTCCTCCATATCTCTGAATTGCACTGGAAAACTATCTGGCCCCACCTGGCATACTAATGGCTCCTGTTTAAGTCCCACTTCAAACTCCATTTCTCTGGATATTGGTAACCTCGACAAGGCATCTGCATTTCCATGCTGGTCCGTTGGTTGGTATGTAACCTTGAAATTATACGCAGACAAAATAAATGCCCATCATTGAAGTCTGCTGCAGCTGTCTCTGGAATTCCTTTTTCTGGACTGAAAATTACCACTAGTGGCTTGTGATCTGTCTTCAGGTGAAACCTACGACCTAGCAAGTATTGGAGAAATTTCATTACTCCGAACACAACTGCTAATGCCTCTCTCTGAATCTGGGCATAATTCCTTTCAGCTGCAGTGAGTTTGCGTGAAGCATGGGTTATCGGCTTCTTCACTCCTTCTGGATCTGTATGGAAAAGGACAGCTCCTGTAACCACAAGACGAGCATCACAGGCCAATGTGATAGGTAAGTTAGGGTCATAATGAGTTAAATCATTTACATCGGTTAGAGAGAGAGCTTGATGGCCTGAAGTGCCTTACTGTGACCCTTGGTCCACGGAGTACCCTTATGTAATAGTTCATTTAGGATAGCATATTTAGTGGCTAAGTCAGATATGAAACGGTCATAGTAGCACACCATACTCAAGAATGAGCGCAACTCTGAAACATTCTGCAGTCAGGCATGTGCACAATGGCTTCCACCTTTTCATCATTCGGACAAATTCCATCTTTGTCAATAGTGTGACCTAAGTATGTGACACTTGGTTGACAAAATTGGCATTTTTCGCTCCTAAGTCTGAATCTACTTTGTTGCAATCTCTCTAAAGTCCTCTGTAAGTTAAGTGAATGTTCTGCTTCTGTCTTGCCCGTGACAATGATGTCATCCAAATAACAAGCAACACCTGGTATATCACCCATCGTTTGCTCAACCACTTTTTGAAAAATAGAAGGCGTGGAACTAAGGCCAAAACATAACCATTTGTACTTGTACAGTCCTTGGTGTGTATTAGTCACTACCAATTTCTGAAAGTCTGTATCCAACTCCACTTGAAGGTATGCATCAGCGAAGTCCCATTTACAAAACCGCACACCACCATTCAGTCTATGAAAAAGTTCTTCTGGTAAGGGTGAAGGAAATATATTTGTGCTATTTACCGGATTAAGTGTTAAAATCTCCACATATCCGAACCTTACCACTTGGTTTAGATACCACCACAATTGGAGTTGCCCAATCTGAATTTGAAACCTTTTCCAGCACACCTGCTTTTTCCAGTCTGTCAATTCTGCCCCAACAACCGGTTTAAAGGCAAAAGGGAGTTTCCGTGTGTAACCCCCCTGCAAATAGGGGTTCCCAAAAGACTTCCAGGAGCTTGCTTGAATGCTCCAAGCCTGAATGGTGTTTGGCGTCTAAGCCATTTATCAGTGAGTGTTTTTAGAGCCTCTGGTACTGTCTCTAAGAGCTGTCTGCTTGCAGACATAATTAGTTTGTATGGGGGACTGTGTGCTTCTCTGTTTGAGTACCACTCGAGCTGCTGCCAATTCACTCCATTTTTGCAGTCACTAGAGTGCAAAGGAACCTATCTGAAAGATGTAACTGTTTGCCAGAAATCATTTAGAGTAATAATGAAATGACAGTTTGTCTAACCTGCTTTCTTTGCAGTCAGAACTGTGTCTGCCTAGTTCCCCATTCTGGTTTTGAACTGCTGAACTGGACCAATCAGTGTGGGGTAAGCTAGCTCTAAAATGGTGCCTTGGACGAATCAGAACTTGGACTGAGCCAGCCACAAGAGGATTGTATGGGCAGTGACTCTGGGAGATGTAGTTTAGACTTCGGCGCCTTTTTGGACCAACAGCAGCAGTCTATTGTGAGTGACAGCCAATCCAGTCAAGAACTGGGAGGAACTCAAAGGAAGTGCCCGGTTTTGTCTGTTGGAGTTCAGTTTAGCTCTGGCAGTGAAGGGGAAAGGAACCCTGTGCTCCTTCAGTGCACAGTTTTAGTCAAAAAACATGTGTAAGGTCCAGAGTTCCGTCTGCAGCTTGTGTAACTGCTTTTTAGGACTGAACTGCCTGTGAAGAGAATCAAAGGATATCTGAAGAGTAGAAACCAGGCTCACCCTGTAGAAGACTGGAGAAATTGCTGAATTGCACTGATCTGTCAGGAACTGAATCTGCTGTGTGTTCTCCCGGTATTATGCAGTAATTAGCATCGGATAGAGAAGCAGCCTGCCTGGTATAGTACTTTCTTTTTACCATATAAATGTGTGAGGAGGCTTGTGTACCTCAAGTGAATCCTGCTGCCATTAAGTGACTTTTGCCTGTGACTGTTTACCATATAAATGTGTGAGGAGTCTCTTGGAGCTCAAGAGTAGCCCTGCTGACATTGAAGGACCCTATCTTGTTTGGAGGTCGTGAGTACTAATTCAGGGTCGCCCCTGTTGAATTGCCACATTAAATCCAATGGAATCACTGTACTGCTGACTGTTTAAACTAATTTTTCTTTTCACTGTGTGAAAGGGCCCTACCAGCTGCCACGGTTTGGACTAGCCACTAGGGCTTGGGTACCCAGGGACAGTAACTGATAGGATAGGCCTGTGCACAGAGCCATAGGTAGATGAATAAAGTGATAAGTTAATTAACCTGATTTCCTGTCCTTGTTATATCCCCCTAAATAAATCAGAGCTGCTTGTTTAGCAAAGTTATACTGCCTGAGGTATTTGTCTGTTAAAGTTAAAGTACTGTACTGTGATTGTTGCACTGTATCTTATTTCACAGGAGGTCCCAGTGCCTGAACCAGCCCTGGGGGTAAGTGTATACTGTGAAGGTAATTTTGATATATTGTGTGGGCCACTAGTGGGAAGAAAGGGGTTGCAGTGTCCCAGAGGGCTGTGACCAAGTAAGTTTAACTATTGCAAACCCTGACCTCTGGGTGGAGGCACCCGCCATTGGATCCAGGCCCCTCAACCTGTTAGTGGCAAATCAGGCAGGGGTAGTAGCCCCTGGGATAACGCCATCTAGGGGTTACACGTGGTTTACAAAACTTAGGGACTGCATTAAGCTTTGCAATTAGCTTGGCTTTAGCTGCTGTGCAACATCCCAGGCCTTTCCACAACTCTGGATACATGTCTAAAATCTTCCCAAGCTTGGGCGGATTACTGCTTTGTGGTACCTGGACAGCAGCAAGTAGGCCAAAATCTGCTGGATCAACATGAATGTTTAGAAGAGCCTGAACATCTCTGCCCAAAATGTTGACACCCTTTTTTGAAACCAGAAAAGTTAAAGGTGTACCAGGAGACTCAATCCTGCGTGCCCACATGGTAAACAAGCACAGTGGCTGAATTGGTTACCCTTTAAATGCATGCAGCAACTTATTACAAGGAGACAAGGGTGGCTTATCCAGATCAGACCATGTTTGATGGTTAATAAAAGTAACTGGAGAAGCAGAGTCTACCATTAAATGCAACTGACGCCTCAGTTCTGGCAAGTGAAGTAACACACAGAAAGGAGGAACATCTTTAGTCTGCATTTGTGGTGCAACAGAAACCACCACACTGTCTGGGGTCTCTGAACCGACAACCACGGCTCTCCTGCAAACCTTAGCAATATGCCCGATGTTTACATGCATGACACTGAACTCTGAATTTGCACTAGTCCCTGCTATGCTGAGACGTCCCACATGATGCACATTTGTACTGGCCATGCAGTTTGGGTGGAGTGGTTGAATTTTTCTTTGAAAACCGTGGCTCAGACTTAGGTTTGTGCTGTTTTGATTTGGGGTTTACTGCAGCTACTTGCACCTCATTTTTAGTGTCCAACTTAGCATGTGCATCATTTTCTGCAGCCTCATATATTTGTGTCAGATGTAAAAGTTCCTCAGTAGACTTCTTGACACTTACAGAAAGTAATTGCTGAATACGATGTTCATTATTCAGCCCCATAACAAACTTTGCAGCTAGATCAGATTCAAGATGCTCCCTGCTCCACTCACACGTGAGAGCTAAGCGTTTGATCTCAGCCAAATATGATTGCAATGACTGACCTGGTTTCTAGCGGTAATTGTACAATTTATAACGTTCAGCCCTTGGGAAAGTTGTTAAACTATATTGTGCATTCAATTTAGCCTTTAGCTCTTGATATGACAAATGCTCCCTGTCCGGTACACACAGATTGCATAAAAGTTTGAAGGTTCGCTCCCCAAGAAAGTACAAAAAGCAGCCTGAATAAGCTTATCCTGCTGCTCATCATTAGCAGCTTGTATGGCAGGATTAAGTAATAACCACTGATCAAACAGTCGGGACCATGTATCCCAGTCCGTTCCTGTAAACATTTCAAAGCTGGCTGAAGTTGCCATGATATTATGCAATTCCAAATTGCTTGCTTGCCTCCAATGCACAAAGTCACAAAATGGTGTAATTCAGTAAGCTGGAGCTGTGAAAATGTCCACCATCCATCGTCGCCAGTTTGTTGTATTTGGTAGCCGAAAATAAGTACCTTAAACACACAAGGGTCCTGGTAGTAAGAAAACCATGCCACACTGAAATCTAGGCCTTTTCTATTTACTTCCATTCAGCAGCACATACAAAAGGAGACTGCGCCCAAAACAGGCATACTTACAGGAAGTGCATATTCTCTTAAAGCTATACTGTCTCTAACATTTCCTAAAGCTATACTACACATAACAGTTATTGCAAAATCCATGGAAAGATTCAGGAGGGGGTGGAATAAGGTAAAGGGACCGGTACAGCTGTCAGGGGATGGGGGAGAAGTGACATGAAACCCTAAGGTGCATTTTGATTTATTTATTTGAAAATCAGTGACCGAGAAAGGCACATTGAGCCAAAACAGTTTCCAGGTGTGACCTGGGGGAAGGGGAACATGGGAGGCAAGTAATACAGCAGTTAGCATGAGGGCTACTTGATGCTACAGACAGAAAGTAATATAAGCTCTGAACTTTTGCTTGCTGGTCTTGCTGTCCTCCCAGAGCTAAGTACTGTCAGAGTATTGTACTTAGCCCTCGGAGAACAACAGGTTTGGCAAACATCTGCTCTGAGCTTATAAAATCTCTTACACCGCACTACAGGCTATCTGATCTACAACTGCTGCAGCTCCCCTCTGATGTTAGATGCAGGGGATTCTGGGATTTGAACTTACAGAAAATTTCAGCTTGAAAGTAAACAAAAATCAACCTGATACAATCTACTACGCTACAGTAAACAGTAAATAACACAAAATGTTTTTGCATGCAAATTGCTAACTGAGAGCCCCATAGACCTGGGTGTGGGGCTCCTAGTACTGAACATTCCCCATTAATGCTCAGTTAATCATCCTGTAAGCCCTTGTGCCACATTACGCCCCTAGTGGGTTATCAACAGACCACTTACATAACCTGATCATGCCTTATTGCTTAAATATAGATCTGTTGACTCAGCACAGTTTATAATGACTAATTTTTTTTTAACTACTGTTTTTGGAAAAGCTGTTGACTGTTATATGGGAATGCACTTTAGAAATCCACTCTAAGTGGTGGAGGCTCTCTGTACCACTATCACAAAGCAGGTTTCCACTGGAGATGCAAGAAGAATGGAGTAGATAATCATGGATGACATTGTCGGGATAGGGCTAGCACAAAGCTCTGGGACCAGATGGTATACACCCAAGGGCGATAAAGAAAACAGAACCAGAACTGTCACTGCCCTTGGCAGACTCTCTGAAAACAGAAGGTACCAAGGGACTGGAGGTCTGCAGAGTGGTCCCGCTCGGGGAGACAGGGAAGAATACAAGTCAGTTGGTCAGCCTCAATTGTTGGTAAACTGATGGAGACCCTGGGCAAGTAAAAATGTGTGGATTTACTAGAAGTCAACAGGTTGCAGGACAATAAGCAGCATGGGTTTGTGGTGGGAAGTTTATGACAGATAGGTGATTGCTGGGCTCTAGTTCGACTTTGGAAGGGGCCTTTGATTTGGTGCCATACAGGAAGCTACTAAAGAAGCTGGATTATCTGGGGATAGGGGATGGGCTTTTAATGTGGTTTGGGAACTAACTGGGGGAAAGAAGGAAGCAGAGGGTGGTAGTAAATGGGATAAACTCAGAGGACAGAGAAGTCACAACTGGAGAGCCACAGGGTTCGGGCCTGGGATCTGTCTTGTTCAGTATGCCCATCAGTGACACCAGGGAGGTAATCCAGAGCAGGATGTGTCTCTTTGCAGATGACACAAAAACTGTGTGACAGCGTGGATGGCAAAGGGATGGGATCTGTCTTGTTCAGTATGTCCATCAGTGACACCAGGGAGGTAATCCAGAGCAGGATGTGTCTCTTTGCAGATGACACAAAAACTGTGTGACAGCGTGGATGGCAAAGGGATGCTAAGGGAATTAAGGAGGGATTTGGAGAAACTGGAAAGATGGTCCAAAGTCTGGCAAATGTGGTTCAATGCAAAAAGTGCACAGTGATGCATGTTGGTAAAAACAACCATGCACTGAGTATTGGATTGGGGGGGCACTCAGCTGGCCACAATTATGGTGCAAGGGGAGCTGGGGGTAATCATCAACAAGCCCCTCAAATCCTCAAGTCAGTGCAACACAGCAGACAGTAAGGCAACCAGAATGCTGGGATGCATAGGGAGATGATTTGACAGAAGGAGGTGACATTGCCCCAGTATGGGTCCCTAGTGAGGCCCCATCTGGAATACTGCACCCAGTTCTGGAGTCCACACCTGAAGAAGAACAAGGGGAGGATAGAGACTGTACCTTGTAAGGTTATCAAGAAGATCTAGGGTCAGCAAGGCAGATCATATGAGGAACGACTGGCAAACCTAAATATGTACATGCTGGAGGCCAGGAAGGAGAAGAGATATGCTTGAGACTGACAAGTTCCTGAGGGGGATAAAAAGAATGGGCAGTGAGGACCTGTTCACCATGAATGGGAACAAGAGTGGAGACTAGTTGGTGGGAGATTTAAGAGAAATGAAAGGAATTTCTTCTCCACCAAAAGGGTGGTGGAACAGACTGCCAAAAGAAGTGATGGCGATGGGGTCTATAAATTGGTTCAAGATCAGGCAGACCAGATACAGGGGGATCACTGCACCAAAATGAGGGATAAAGAGGGAGGAGTAGAAAGTGGAGGGGGTCAGCTGGGGGGGAAGGGAGGGGTAGTTCTCAAGGTAAAACCCTCTTGACAATAGGCCAAGGGTGGACAGGATGGAAACCTGGCCGGACAGGATGGAAACCTGGGCAGACAGGATGGACCGTGGGTCCTTTTCTGCCATCATTGTCTTTGTTTCTAAGCATTTTCCAGTAATACTGCAAAGAGGCAGATCTTCGCTAACTGGCCTAACACTGATTCCCTCCCCATTTTCTTTACAGTTTAACACAAAGAACAGGTCAAATACAGTTGGTGAATAGATATAATATGTACTTTGCATTTCACTATTGGCTCCAGTTACCTTTTCTTCTTTGAGAAATGTAATACGGAAATCGTCACTGTTCTGCCTTTCTTCAAAGTCATCCATGACCTCTGCTGTAAGTGCCCTGGTGTAGCACCTCACTGAAGATTCGAAGCTAAGATCTCCAGTGCGGATAATGGGAATATCCACCACGCCATCTTTCTCCTTTACTGTGTATGCATCATTTCCAAACTGCATGCTGGGGACTAAACAACAGATCAACATCTCGTTAACTGTACTATAGATTCATTTAAAAGGATTGTTTTTACTTTCCCTCGGAATCCCATTTTTTTACCCTCCCTTGTAATTTTACTTCTGGCCAACCTCGACTCACCCCGTTTCTCCACCATGGTTTACACTGACCTCATTCAGCAGTTAATTCTGGTGGGCTCCTGCCCTGACCCATTCATTAAGTCAGACATCCCCAGGTCATAGAAACATAGGAATTGTCAGCATATAAGGACCGCTAGGGCAATCCAGTCTGACCATAGGACCTATACATTGTATGTGGCCACTGATCCTATGTGATCAATGGCTTTTCATCACTCCCTTCCCTCTCAGGCTTCCCTTGTGCCTATCCCAGGCATGCTTAAACCCCTCCACTGTGCTTTCCCCCACTACCTCCTGTGGCAAACTATTCCAAGTGCCGACTACCCTTTCTATGCAGAAAAACTTCCTCACATTACCTCTTAATCTACCCCCTTCCAATTTCATATTGTGCCCCCTTGTTCTAGTACTTTTTCTGTATTGGAGAAGGTCCCCCACCTGCACCTTGTTTGTGCCCTTGAGGTACCTGAAAGTTTCAATCATGTCCCCCCGCTGTCTCCTCTCCTCCAGTGAGTACATATTGAGGTCCCTTAGTCTCCCCTCATTTGTTTTGTGGTATAAGCCCTACACCATTTTTGTTGCCCTTCTCTGGATAGTCTCTACCTTCTCCATGTCCTTGTGCAGGTGTGATCTCCAGAATTGCATGCAGTACTCCAGGTGAGGCCTTACCAATGTTTTATACAATGGCATCATCACCTCCCATCTCCTGCTAGTGGTACCCCTGCCTATGTATCCCAGCATGCCACTGGCCCTCCCTGCCACCTTTGTATACTGCTTTAATACCTTAAGGACATCAGAGATGATAACCCCTAGGTCCCTTTCCTCTTTGGTGACAGTCAACTCCTCTCCCCCAACCTAGCTCTCCCCAGGGTTCCCTCTACCCAGGTGCATTATTTTGCACTTCTTTGTGTGGAACCTCAGTTGCCACATCTCCGACCAGCTTTCAAGCTTCTCTAGGTCCCTCTTCATTTTCTGCACCCCTTCTGGAGTATCCACCCTGTTTCAGATCTTGGTATCATCTGCAAACAGGCAGACCTTTTCTTCCAGCCCCTCTGCAATGTCACTAATGAAAACATTGAACAGGACTGGTCCTAGTACTGATCCCTGTGGCACCCCACTGGTCACCCTCCTCTCCCCAGATTGTACCCCATAAACCACCCCCTCCGTCTCCTGTCTGTTAACCAGTTCCTAACCCAGTTCACCACCTTGTCTCCAATGTCCAGACTACCCATCTTGTTAGACTTCTATGTGGGATGGTGTCGAAGGTTTTGCTGAAATCTAGGTAGGTGATGTCTACAGCCCCTCCCTGATTTAGTTCTCTAGTCACCCAATCAAAAAAACTATTAGATTCATTTGACATGACCTTCCTGATGTGAATCTGTGTTGCCTCAGATCCTGCGCACTACTGGATTCCACATGTGCCACTATCCTTGCTTTCAGCAGTGTCTCCATGATCTTTCCCACCACTGAGGTGAGGCTGACTGGCCTGTAGTTCCCCGCCTCCTCCCTACTGCTGCTTTCGTGCAGTGGGACTACATGTGCCCTCCTCCTCCAGTCCTCTGGAACGACACCCATGTTGCATGACTCTGTGAACAGGGTCCACAGAGGTGCTGCTACTCCCCTTCACAGCTTCTTTAATATCCTTGGGTGGATTCCATCTGGACCCATGGCCTTATGCACCTTCAGCTTTGTGAGTTTTTCCAGAACTCTCTCCACTATGAATTAACTGGTGTCCACCTCTCCCCCCATTGCCTCTGCAACCCAACTGTGGTCCTTGACCATCCCCCTCCTTAGTGAAAACAGAGCAGAAGTATTTGTTCAGTATTTGTGCCTTGTCCAGATCCTCCTCCTTATAATCTCCCTTCTCCCCTTTGAGCCTCACAATCCCCCCCCCAGGTTTTCTTCTTTCACTGATGTACCTATAAAATGCTTATCCCCTTTGTTTACAGACTGTGCTATTCCCGCTTCTGTCTGAGCCTTCGCCCTCCTTACAGCCTTTCCTGCTTCCCTTAGACATTCAAGGTACACATCCCTGTCCTCCTCCTTTTGGCTCCCTTTATATTTCCTGAAACTCCGCCTTTTAGTCCTGACTTTGTCCCCCGCCTCTTTGGAGAACCATAGTGGTTTCCTTCTTCTTTTCCCTTTGGCCACTATCCTAATGCATTGGTTTGTTATATCCACTATGGCTCCTTTCAGTTTCTCCCATTGTTCTTCCACCCCCTCTATTACCTCTCTCTTCCACAGGACTGCTTGTATACATCTATCCATTTCAGTGAAATCCACCCTCCTGAAATCTAATACTCTTGTCCTTGTGTGGCTTGAGTCCATGTCTCCATGGTGAACCACACCATGTGGTGGTCGCTGGACCCCAGCTGCCCTTTCACCTGTATTTTTTTGACTCTGTTCCCATCGGTCCATACCAGGTCCAGAACTAACTTGTCCCTGGTTGGCTCATGCACCAGCTGCCTGGGTCCAACCCCCTTCATGGTTTCAAGTATGGCTGTACTTCTGGCTGAAACAGCCATCTGGGTGGCCCAATCCACATCTGGCATACTGAAATCCCCCAGTAGCAGGATTTCACCTTTAGCTGCCACGTCGTGTATGATCTCCACTAGTTCTCTGTCTACTTCCTTCCTCTGTGCCGGAGGTCTGTAGCTCACCCCTGTGTGTACTGCTGTAACATTCTCTGGCTCCAGGGTGACCCACATTACCTCAGCCTCCTCCTGTCTTCCCTGAACTTCTGTAGCCTTTATACCATCTCTGATGTACCAGGCCACTCCCCCACCCTTTTTACCCTCCCTGTCCCTCCTGAACAGTGTATAGCCTGGTACACTGACTTCCCAGCCATGATTAGCAGAGTACCATGGCTCTGTTATTGCTTCTATGTCAAGACCTACATCTGCCAACAAGACCTCCAGGTCTGGAACCTTATTTCCTAGGCTACGGGCACTCATTAGCATGACCTTCCATGTTTTACAGTCTGCCCTCCCTCTGCTCTTGTTCTCCCTCTCCAGTGTCTTCCTCCCCACCCCGGTTTCCTTTCCTATGTATTCTTGCACCCCCTGTATCACTCGTTTTACATTCTTTATCTGTCTGCTTTAGCTGTTGCCGTAGTCAACTTATGTTCCTGAATGCTCCCTTGAGGGGATGTTCCTAAGCCTCCTGACTCTCCTGGCTCTCCCCCTTTGGCCAGTTTAACTGCTCACAGATGAAGCATTTAAACGTCTTACAAAGGACCAAGGTCCCCTTCTCGGACAGATGCAGACCATCCTCCTTATATAAGCCTGCATCTGCCCAGGTCAGGCCCCAGGTCCTGTATATGCAGGTCCATGTCTGTCTTCCTCTGGCTCTTACACACTGTGTTTCAGTGGATCTGGACATAACACTGTGGAGACAGCCTGCCATGAGATGCCGCACTTACCAATAACAGAAGCTGGCCACAAGAGGTACCTGTCCTGCTGACATGGCACTCCCTCCCAGCAGATCCACCAAGAAGGGGCACCTTTCCCTCCCCCACAGGCACTGCACATCCACTGCAGATTGTGGGACCCCTTTGACAATTCCACAGGGACTCCAGAATTAGGAGTCCTTTCTGGTTCCCCCAAATGGTAAGTGGAAAGACTCACTAGTATGCTTTCAGTTAGTCTCAAGGCATTTGTTATTCTTCTTTGTGCACAGGTTTCATCAGATACAAATTTGTCAGCAGTAACTAAATCGGCACATATCTAAATACATGTTTAATACAGGTGGCAGCACCCTCCCCCCGCACGCCCCCTTTGCAAGGGGCAAGACCCCGCATCCCCCAAACTATTATAATCATCTCGGTGGGGTGGACACTGGAGGAAACACAAGGGACCGAGGACAGCAGTAACTTTAAAAAAAAGGAAAACACCACCTGCCGAAAACAAAATAAAATACCTGTCCCTAGTCCTTAAGCCAGGACCACCACCACTGCAGCTGATGTCCCTACCTGCTATGCTACGTGGGTAACTCGGTGGGATCACACTCCACACCCCTAGTCAGCCCATCCCTCTTCCTCCCACTTCCTTCTGTCCCTTCTTTCCATCCATCCCAGCGTTATGTCCTCTCTTCACAGTTTTTTCCCTCCCCCCCCACTATTCCCTCCTTCGCTATCCCTCCACTGTCACCAAACCTGAAATGACCAAAATGATGTGCTCATTTATGAGTTGCTCATTTTGGTTCACTATTTTGACATGATACCCATTTAATTTCTTTCCACGCATCTCTGTCTATAGCAGACAGCGCCCTGGTCAGGAAGCATATAGTGCAGCAGACTCCTAACAGTAACCTCTCTTTATTGCCCTCAGTCTGAAACTGCAGTAATTCTGATTTTCTCCCACCCTGTCTAATCTCCTCCAGAATTTTTGTGAATACGTCATCCCTTTCATAATGAACTACCCCACGTCCTCTCATGCCACCCTGGTCTTTTATAAATAATTAGGACTACTAATTTTCAATTTTCAAAAATTGGAAGTGCCATTTTACAAATTCTTAGAATCATTTTTTTTTCCAATTGTCCTCCAAACTGAGTGCAAATTAGCATGTTTTGCACTAAAATGTGATGCAAAAATGGGTGTTTTACACAACTGAAACGGCAGTGTCAGTGGCTCAGCAGGTTTCACACTCGCCTCTGAGGCTGGATGTTCGGAGGTTTCTGAGTTCTAGCCCACACACCAAGAACTTGGAGTAAAATCCAGTGCTGACACTGTAGTGAAGCATGATGGGGGTGCTGCACACCTGAGGTGCAATCTTCTGGATGAGACATTAAACTGAGGATCTGTCTGCCTGTTCTGGTGATTTTTTTCAGGTGGACGTTAAATGTCTCATAGCACTTCTTGAAAAGAGAAAGGCAATTTTTCCAATGCCCTGACCAAATTTTACTCAAAAAATGTTAAAGTTTTTACTAAAAATACCACAAACAGCCAGCCCGGTGGCACTCAGGGCTGAGGCACTGGACGCCTTACCTCATGCTACGCTGGCGACCCATGTTCGAGAATGAGCATGGATTGCCGGGGGTTGGCAGGAGTTGAGAAGGCTTGAGCGTCTGACGGACTGCTCTCCTTCTCTGGGGAGGGGGGTTCTCACTACTCGGTGCCCGGCTGCCCCATGGTGGAGGCTGGGGAACAGGGTGCCAGGTAGCAGCTTGAGGAGAAGTTTGGGCAGACGCCTGAAGGGAGCGCAGGCGGACGCGTGCACGCTTCCCTTCGCTGGCGTCATTGCATGCCCCAGATGCCAGGGGAACAGACAAGTGAAAAAACTGATAGCAACTTTCGAGCAGCTTGATGGCCATCCATGCGTTTGCCGGGCTAGCTTTGCACCTGAAACTGGATCCGTTCAGGTAGGGAGTTGGGGGCTCCCTGCCACCCCGGTGCGGAGGGTAACTTGCAGGGGTTACAAGGTGTGGAGTGAAGTTGCGGTAGAGGCGGACGATGGCTGGATCCCCATTAGGATGCCTGGACATGGGAACAGAATAGGTGGCCGAGGGGGTAAAAATAACAGAAAAAAATAAATATATATATGTATATATCAAAAACAGCTTAATCTAATTCAAGATGTCAGTATGCATCTATATTCCTCCCACTGCCCTCTCCCCACCCCCACCGTGTGAGGCTGAAAATAGGCAGACTTCCTAGCCCTCCTTTTCTGGTCAACGAAACAAAATAAATAAATGAGGTGCCAAGTGAGGCTGTGAATGTGGTGCAAGCAGGTTTTTATATGAAAACGTGACTCTTAAGTGATGTTTAAAAATAGCAACTTCTCTTTTTAATCCAATTTTCCCATTTTTGTGGTAAAAGTGTGGGCTTAAGTAATGGAAATCCTTCTAACATGGTATTCAATCCATTACTGTCTTCCCACCATGTTTCTGTGGTCCCTATGTCTACTTTACCATGCAACTGTAGCTAATCCTTCTAGTTCCCCTAGCTAAGAGTTCAGACTCATTGCATTTGTATAAAATCAGGTTCTTTCAGTTAGTATAGTACTTCATAAGGCCCCTTTCTCTTGCCAAGAGCTTTTTGCTATCAGTTTTCAAGTTATGTTTCCTTATTCCCAGTCCTCTTAATCTGTTATTCCTTCCCTTGCTACATTAGTTGCCTGATGCTCTTAGAATCAGTCCTTCCATTTCTTTCCCCCTAGTGACTCCCATCACCACACCAGATTGTTTTCACACACTTCCCTACAGCTGATCAGGTTCAGGTACCTTAGTTCCCTGCTGACAGTCTCTTCTCTGCCTGGAGTCCCTCTCAGCTGCTGGCAGCCAGACGTCTACATGTGCTGTTTACACCACTACTCAGTCTAATCTAACAGGAACAACATGCTTTAATGTGCTCCCACTGACATGCTTGCAGTGCAACATAGGTGTAGGGACTGAAGTTGCAAACTGCTGTCCAGCCCGAGCAGCGCCACAGTGGTGCTGAAATAACTGTCACTCACGGATTAGCAGTCAGCAAAAAAAATGGACAAAACTGGGACAAGTAAGCAGAAAAAGGGACAAAAGTGACATTTTGCAAAACCTGAGGGGACACTGGGATATGCTGCCTAAAATAGGGACTGTCCTGGGAAAATAGGGACTGTTGGTATCTTTACCCCCAGTTGTTCCTCTTGTCTGCAACAACCTGTGCCCTCATTCTGATGTGGGACAAGCAAAACGTGTTTTATGTAACTTTGTTTGGTATATTTTGCTCAGTTCTATCCCAATTCAACTCAAATGAAACAGACTGTGGGTGCTCCCTCCCCCTCCAAACACATATAGCATGGTGACTGTTAAAAAAAAGTTCAAGATATTTTAACAGTACATTTACATGCATTGAAAAAAGACCACTAGTAAATAGTCCGTCCTTTTTCCTCAGGCAGGGAGAAGGAGGCATTATGCACTTAAGCTTTTACTTATTTGAGTTAACATACCGTCTTGGAAAGTGTCATTGATGATGACTGTGGCCTGGAAGGGTTCCGCCAGCTCTGCTCCTTGGGCTGAGCTCAGGAATACAACAAATGTCTCGCTTCCCTCGATTGCTGGATTCTGAGTATCATCTAGGATTGTCAAGGTGCAGACCTGCATAATGTGGCAAGGGATATCGTAACAAAGACACAAAGCTGTTTACAATAGACTTATTCAACTGAATTGCCTAGAGCAACATGATTTCTATGGCCAAAAATGCTTTCATTTTTTATCTGTTTAACAAGAAATAAGATATGGCAGGGCAGTGGTAGCACTGTGACAACCACACACCAGGGGGCATAGTAAGAGGCACAAGGCCATAAGCTGAGTGCCTTCAGCTCCTGGGTGTGGGGTTGTCACAGTACTACCAACACTCTGTAGTGTCTTACTGCATTGATAAAAATGGGTTGTGAGGAACATTTTGAAAACAAAACAAAACTTTCAAAATACAACTGTTTACCCATTGACAGTATTGTCACCAAGCATTGGGTCCTGACCAATCATGATGCAGGGATTTCCCTACCCTTTTTATAATTTGCGATTCTATGACCAAGAAAGACAAAATAACCTGTGGCAACTGACTGATAGGTGTGTCCATGGGTGTGGGTTATGTGGGCCTGTTTTATTGTCTGGGAGAATGTTGGCTTTCACACCGGGGAAAACTCCCTATTCTTATAATAAGTGCTTTGGGATCTTAGACATCACATGGATAGCTGCCAGAGATGGGCAAAAGGGACCTTGCCTTGACGTCTCATCTGAAGTGGTGCCACACTACAGTGTTACTACTGGGTATTATGCCAACTTATTTTTTATTTTATTTATTTTACAATTTTTGGCCAGGACAGACACACTAAATTAAATGACTTGCTGATGGTCACACAGTATGCAAGTGGTGGCAGTGGGATTCACACCCAGGTGTCAACATTTGCAGCTTAGTGCTCTTAACCACTGCACTATACTGCCTCCAGCATAGCACAGTGTAAGTTACTGGTGTGGGTTAAGAATCCATGACCTTTCCATCTTTTGGCACCAGAGGCCAGTGTGCAACCTACTAAGGCACTCACAGCTCAAATATTACTTATTTTGCAGGTGGGACTAATACAAAGAAGAACAGGCTATAAGTAAGGAATAAGCCATGGTTGGGTGTGGCAACAGTGCAATAACCGCATGCCCTGGGTGGATAGTGAGGCACGAGGCACAGCCTAGGGGCTTCAATCATCCAGGAAGTGCAGTTATTGTAGCTCTGTTGAACACCCAGAGCAGATTATTCCACTTATAACACTCAGAAAATAGGCAAACAATGTTTAACAAATTTGTGTTTCTGCTATGAGCTACCTTAAATAATCATCCACAAGTGAACATTTTCACAGTCAAAGACAAGAAAACTGGCAGTGTGCGAGCACCATTAGCCCCAAACTCGATCAGTATTTCCTAACTGGAATCCAGTAATACTCAGTATTCTTTATTTGTTACTCTGTAATTGGGTGAAAAAGGGGGGAAAATGTAAAAAAGTCCTTCCCCCAAGTGGCCAGGATTAGTCTCATGGTCACCCTAACCCGCTCAGTTATGTACCCTCGGAATCTGGTGTCCTGCAGTCACTTCCCCGTGCCAGGAATGGTCTTTCTCAATCCACCCACTTCCCTCATCCTATGGACAGAAAAAATATGTTACTCACCTGTAACTGTACTTGTAAGTGTGCTATATACTGTAGTTTACATCCACAGTCTGGGAGTTCCAATGGAACAGTCTGATTTGCTGTACGCTTTTAACGTAAGCTCCTCCCACCATCTAGGCAGTATTGCCTCTGCCTCGTGACATCAGATCTCGCACGCTGGAAGCAGCAATACATGTGCTACTTGCTAGGGGAAGGTTGTGTGGATGTAATCTATATACCATTCCTAGAAAGAACAGTTACGTAAGAACTTACCATAACAGTAGATCATCAAGGGAATCTCTGTCATCAGGTCACAATTATGGAACTTAGCCATCAGGCATCAGGATCACCGATCACATGGAAACTTTTTCTGCAGCAATCTATTAGGGGCTGTCCACACCGATGTCAGGCTCTGATGTCACACACCCTATATAAGTGCGGGCGGCCACACTCCCTCCACAGTTCTTTCCATAACCAGAGGCCATGTGAGACAGGAGTCCCACCAGGGAATGGAGGAGAGAGAGAAGATGTCCAGCTAGCAGAAAGGCTGGAGCAACAGGACAGCTTGGCTGTAGGGAGAGAGAGAGAGGAAAAAGGGGGATGGAGGGAGGGACAGCATGACCTGATGACAGAGATTCCCTCAAAGATCTACTGTTAAGGTAAGTTCTTATGTAACTGTTCTGTCTTCTTCGGGGATATCTCAGTCATCAGGTCACACCTATGGAATGAGTCCCAAATAGTGCAGGCCAGAGGCTGAAGAAAGAAAGCCCTTAAGCACAGCTAGCCCAAAGCCTGCCCTTCTTCTGGAGGCAGTGTCCAAACTGTAGTGCTTGGTGAATTATTTTTTTATTTATTTATTCTAGGATTACAAATACCTTTGAGCCAAGGCTCTTTTACAAAGATTCCATGTCAGAAATAATAAACAACAAGGAAGCAACAGTGAAATAACAGTAAACAATTCATGTACAACAGTGCTATTGAAAGGGGTCAATTATAGGAAGAGTAAGGTGTAGAGGAGGAGGAGAATGTAGGTAGTTAACAAAGGGAGCTATAATAAGATGGTGAACACAGCTAGGACACATGTGCCCACAAGGAATGGGTAGTGTCAGGCGCCCGGGGGATGGCAGAGAAACAGGGATGAGAGGAGAGGGGGAAGGTGAAGATGCATTTGTCAAAAAATAAATCAGGAGGAGTGATAGAAGAGAAAAAGGGAGCAGGGTGGAGGGGGGGATAAGTGCTGTAATGGGGCAAGGAGAGACACTAATGAGGTGGTATGAAGACCTGAGATTTGAAGTGGCGCCTCAGGAGCTGGGGGGAGGGGGACTGGGGGGCCTGGGGTTAAGCAGTATATAAGTTAGGATTAAAGCTGTGTAGGTCATCATCTAGGACAGGCAGTCACAGGAGCTAGAGGCAATGAGATGGGCCTGGAGCCTGGTTTTGAACAGACCTAGTGTTGAGGCAGAGGAGATGGTGTGGCTGAGACCATTCATCCATAGAGGAGCCCTATAGGCGAAGAAGCGTTGGCCCTGTGTTGTTTGACAGCAAGGAACTTGTAGAATCTGGGTTGTCGAGCTCCTGGTGTTCTGTCAGTTGGTGTTTTGATGTAACAAGGCAGTAACACTGGGGGTTGTGAGGACAAGGTTGATTTTTCCCACCATAGCACAAGTGAGATACTTTATATGGTTGGAGAGTTGGAGCCATCCGGTTTGTTCATTAAGGACACAGATGTGGGTGATGCGGTGGGCACCAGTTGTGAGTCGGCATGCTTTGTTAAGTGCAGTTGTTATACATCGGAGGGCGGATGTCGTGGCGGAGCCATAGATAATGAGACCATAATCAATAACTGGACAGTACTGTACTCCAAGTCACAGCAGTGCAAATCTTGGCTGCTGACAGGTCTCTGAAACAAGCAACTGAAGTGGCCGTATCTCCAGTGGAATGGCCTTAACAACCCCAGGAAGTTCCTTACTGTACTTCATGTAACAAAAAACAATATAGTTGGCCAACCATTTGGACAAACACTGTTTAGAAACTGCAGCACCCTC
Source organism: Neoceratodus forsteri (assembly GCA_016271365.2). NCBI lineage: Eukaryota > Metazoa > Chordata > Ceratodontiformes > Ceratodontidae > Neoceratodus > Neoceratodus forsteri. The sequence continues at coordinate 764,042,925 of CM057453.1, forward strand.
TTTCCTAGCGCCGAAAGAAACAAACAACTGAGAGGACTTTCTGCAGTTTTTAGTACGGTGTGCATAGTACCAGAGAATTCTCTGCATATCCAAAGTATGAAGCAATGCTTCACCTGGACTGGCATGCTATGGAAAATAAACAGGCAGGTGGATGGATTGATTTAAAGTAAACTCAGACACCACCTTAGAAAGAAACGTCGGATTAGTACGCAAAGAAACCCTGACTTTGTGGAAAAGCAAATAAGGCTGCTCGCACATTAGAGAGCCTGTAGCTCTGAAATTCTTCAAGCAGAAGTAATGGCAACTAAAAATAATGCTCTCCACGATAGAAAGTGTAGCTTGCAGGATGCGACAGGCTCAAAAGGAGGCAGGGTCAGCTTCTCAAGCATGAAATTGATGTCCCAAGCCGGGACCAGATTATGGATAGGAGGGTTCAAGTGCAGAATGTCTCTCAGAAAAGTACAGGCCATATCCAATTGGGCCACCATATGGCCATCAATAAGCACATGAAAAGCTGAAATAGCTGACAGGTGCACCTTGATGGAGGAATATTTGAGTCCTGCATCCGACAAAGGACAAGAGGTACTCTAGAACTTGGTTGACCGGACAAGTAAAAGGGTCCAGGTGCTGGGAAGTGGCCCATATAGTGAAGTGCTTCCACTTCATCATGTAAGTGGCCCTGGTGGAAGGTTTCCTTGCAGTCACCAGAACATCAGCCACCTTCTAAGACACCCTGAACCTAACAATGGCTATGTCCTCAGAAGCCATGCTTGCAGATGAAGGGACTTGAGGTCTGGATGGACCAGGGTCCCCTGAGCCTGTGTCAACAGGTTCTGGCAAAGGGTAGGGGAACTGGAGGTTCCACAGCCAGTTGTTGCAGTAATGGAAACCATATCTGACAAGGTGAAAAGGGAGCCACCAGAATTAGGGTGGCACCCTCCATCTGTAGTTTGATGAGCACCCTCTGAATCACAGGAAAGGGAGAAAAGGTGTAAATAAACCTCCCTTTCCAGGAGAGGGGCAACACATCTTGCCAGCAAACACCAGGCCCTGGATCTTGCAAGCAGAAATGTGGCAGATTTGCGTTGAGTGGGGATGCAAAAAGGCTCCACTCTGGATGACCCCACCTGTTGAACAGGTCTTCTGTGACTGAGGTCAGTAAGTCCCACTTGTGCACTTTGGACTGTGACTAACTGAGGCTGTCCACCAAGTTGGGACATACCAGCTGTGAGTCACCTCCTGCGCCTGAGCAATGAGGCAATCTGCCCTGTCTTGGGAGAGGAAGGCCTTGCCCTGAGTAGAGTCCAGAACCGCTCCTATGTACTGTAACTGCTGGGACGGGATAAGTACAGACTTGGGCCGATTGACAGTAATGCCAAAGGCCTGGAACAACTGCTGCATCCACTCTAGAGTTAACAACAGAAGCTCCCTGGACTAGGCTTTCAGTAACCAGTTGTCCAGGTATGGGAACACATAGAGGCGTTCGTGCCAAAGGGCTGCTGCTACAGCTGTTAAGCACTATGTGTGGAGGGGTTGTGAGAAAATAGATGAACCATACACAGAACTTCAGGTTCAACACACAGTCTCTGTGTGATGTTTATTTAAAACACAGAGGATAACCTTAAGCAATGACATATTCCTTCTTCAATACATCAGTTTGCAGCAACAGACTATGCATGTCCTTCCTCTGTATTTAGTCAGCACCTACTGACCCACCTGATCTACTGATCTCTCTCTTTAGTGAATATTTTTCAATCCCTATTTTGTCTTCTGTGTTTGGGTGATGGGGTGCTCAAAAAAAAAGGAAAACTCCAAAAACAAGCCAAAGACAAAGAACCTCAGGGCAGAAGCACTGAAGCAAGGGTTACCCCAAAGGGCATTGGCAATAAAGCCAAGTTTCAAACAAACACATCACACATACCCCATAATGCAAAGCAACATGGGATGTATATGCAAATCACCATGACATTTTAGGCTTGTTCAGCTTAAAGCTCGAATGCACGGTACCAAAGGGCCTCTCAAGCAGTCTATAATTTACATGCATGTTAAATAACGCAACTAACTTAATTGTTATAATACAGTCCCCTAGTAACTTTTTATCTTTATCAAAAACACCTAGTGCTGTGGTATTTTCAACATTTACAGGTTTCATACACATAAGGCATATTCATCAAGGTATTTTATGACCTAGTGCTATTGCATACTAAATCCAACAACAAGGAACACAGCCTGTTGTTTAACATCAGCTCGGAGGTCACCACAATAACCTCCCTGTACGGGGACTTGAGAGGGAAAAGGAAAATTAAAGAGGACACTACAGCATAGTCAAGAAAGGGAAGGGGGGACACCCATAGGTGACCAACCTTATGGACTAGAAATTGTAAAGGACAGATTAGACTAAGAAACAACCCGTAGCAACAGATTTAAGAAAAGGTCAGTCCTCAAGAGTAGCAGGATCTCCCTGTCACACTGTAAATACCCGTGGCACAAAGGATAAGCCAAAGGGCAACACCCTGAACTGGTAAATGCTCCCCCTAAAACAGGAACCGCAGGTATCGCCTGTGAGAGGGGCAAAGCAGGATATGCAGATAGGCATCCTTTATATCGAAGGAGCATATGCAGTCACCCTGCTTGAGCAGAGGAAGAAGGCAGAGCGGAGTGACCATCTGGAACATTTTATACTGGATAAAAAGGTTCAGCTCCTTGAGGTCTAGAATGGGGCTCAAGTCCCCTGTTCTTTTGGAAGCCATGAAGAACCTGGAGTAGAATCCCTTGTTTCTGTGACGCCTGGGCACGGGTTCTATGGCCCTTTTGTGCAGCAAGGTGAGCACCTCCTCCCTGAGCACCTCTATGTGGTTTAGAAGATAAGAGGTGGGGACTGGAGGAACATCTGAAGGCTGTTCTAGAAGTTCTAGGGCATGGCCCTCTTCGATTATCTGCAGGATCTAAGTGTCTGAGGTAATGCTTCCCCACTGGGACAGATGGAGGGAGAACCAACCTCTGATCACCACCTCCTGGCTTGGAACAAGAGGAGGAGGGTTTGAAAAGGAGTAACGCAGGGGCTGAACTGGTGGCTGGGGCTGCACCTCCTCCTCTGGAGTGCTTAGCAGAGGGTCCAGAGGTGGAGGAGAGGGCAGGCAAGGCACAGCTGGCCCTGCACTTACCCTGGGGCTTGGTTCTGGAACCAGACTTGTAGAGACCTTATGAAAGGAGAGCCTCAGTCTACTCCTGGGCTGGGTATGGTGAAGGGAGTGGAACGATCGAATAGCCCTGCTGGAGGCCTGCAGCTCATTGATTGTATCCTGCACATCTGGGCCAAAGAGTTTGTGATCCATAAAGTGGGCATTCAACACCTGTGCTGGACATCAGCTGCAAAGCCCAATATGCTAAGCCAGGAGTGCCTTCTAAGGCACATGCCAGAGGTAGCTGCCCCAGCGGTAGTATCAACAGTATCATAGGTGGCTCTGAAGAGATGATTACCAACATCTTCCAAGGCCTGGAGCACTTTGAGAAGCTCTCGTCTCTGGGAACCCTCAGGGAGGACCTCAGCAGCAGCTTTTCCCTTACTGCACAGAGTTTTCTGGTACTTAATCAAAAGGTCAAGTAACAGGCAATTCTAAGGCTGACAGTGGCAGAGGCAAAAGTCCTCTTGCTCCAGGAGTCTAGCTTCCTAGATTCCCGGTTAGTTGGCAAGGAACTAAGGTGCTTGGGGGCATTAGTCCTGTCATGAGTGGCCTTAATTACCACTGAGTCTGTTTCCAGCTGGGCTGCATAAAAGGGCAGCCCCAGAGGGGCCTGATACAGCTGGTCAGCCTTTCTGGGCATGGCTGGTACCAGGTTGGGCCTATGCCAGGCAGCAGTGGCAGCATTATTCAGTGCTGGCAACAGGGGAGGAATAACATTGGGTGGAGATTCTGAGAGCTCCAAGAAATCCACCAAATTTTTGTTACATCCTCTTCCTCAGTCTGGAACCCCATGGAGGAGGAGGAGAGCTGCTTCATGATGTTGAAGAAAGAGGGGTCTTCCTGGGGGGACCTGGGGGAGTGAGTGACTGAGTCCTCACTCCTGGAGGAAACAGTAGACCTGTCAGAGAAGTCCACTTCAATGTCTTCCTCTTCATCTTCATCTTCATCTTCATCTTCCTGTTCAGGGAGGATGAGATCAGGATGGTATTCTTCCTCAAAGTCAGCCTGTTCTGAAGCAAGGACCGATGGTCAGAGTACCAACAGCTCTCTAGAAGGTATGGGGCAGACGGGGTCGAACTGGTGTTGACGCCGAAGCAGCACCCAACAGCATGGGCAATGACGGCCCAGACCGTGGAACAAACTGTTGTATAAGAGACGTGGTAATGGAGGAAAGAATAGCATTAAGGTTGACCGCAGGAAAATGGAGCATTGTTGACACAGGCATCATTGGAGGTGGCACAGAACCCAGCTCTGACAAACCGCTGCTAGCCATAGTGGAAGCGGTGGAGCTCAGCACCAGTGGACCTTGAGATTTGAGATGTCTCGATGGTGGGGCTGGGACCGACGACCCAGAGGTTGATGGCCCCTCAGCAGCCTTGTGAAGGCTGGGAGAACTCACCTCCGTGGGGGGGGGGGCCTGATAGGAGCAAAGTCCTGCATGGAGCGAGGCGTTGATGACAAAGCATTCAAAAAAGCGATCCCAGGAGAAGAAGAGGAAGAATTCAACAGGGACTGGAACTGCCACTGGAGGGAACAGTCCTGAGGCTGGTCCTTATCATGATGAAAGTGCTTCCCTGAGGACTTGTCCCAGGCCTTGGTGGCCTGAGAGCCCAAAGAGGACACTGGCGATGGGGAGGAGGGACCAAGGAAGACCCCTTCCTCTCCGCTGGCTGCCTATTGCACTTCTGCTGGACTTTATTACATCAGTGCTGTGTGGTGAGGTTGAATTTCAGGCAGAGCTCATCGGCGAGAATGTTGTGATCAGGCCCAAGACAGCAGACACAAAGTTCATGGTTGTCGGCTGAAGAAATCTTCTTTCCGCAGTGGCAATGACGGAAAAGAGCCGACGAAGGAGTAGTTCTCGAAATACAAAGACAAAAGGAATCACTTTAAAATAAAGTGAGTCAAAAGTAAATATTAAAGGAAAAAGTAAGTGGTTTTGGCAGTCGAACTGAGCGATGAAGCTTTCGTGGAGTCTGTGCGTGACTGGTCGACAGCAGGAAAGAACTAAGGAAGGAGCGGTGCCACCCACGCTTATATAAAGTGTGTGAAATCGAAGCCTGATGTTGGGCTGGGTGGACCTGTCAAAGGGTCTGGTGGTACAATGCCAGGCCAGCCCTGTTATGTATCTATCAGGTTTCGACTGTTGTGCCAAGACTTCCGTACTGTGTGTTCATCCCTATTCGTATGTCTTTGTCATTGTAATGTCTTTATGTGCATAGACTGGCCACCTATGCAAATTTTTTATTTTATTATATTGTCTGTTAGTTATTTTGTCCTTGTTTTCCCCCATATTGACAAGCCAAGAAATAATATACAACAAGTAGAACCTGCTAGAATGTGAATGGGAACATATTGTATTTATGAGTCAATCCCAAATGTAGTTGTGGCCCCTTTAAAATGGCTCGAATATTAGGAACTGTTAAAACTGCTCCTCTCACCCCTAAAGGGCTTTAAAAGTAAACCCCCTTGTCCAAAACAGCGTTGGATACGCTAAATGTAGTTGCAGACCAAGCATTTCTTTAAAACGCTCCTTTGCGATGTTCTAAATGAGCTGCACGAACGTGCGCACTATCGTGTAGCTCGTAAATGCCGCAAATCCTCGAAATGGTATTCCTTCTCGCTGAAAACGTCATTGATGTGAAACGCTATTCCATGCACTTTGTGAAAATTATCCTTTTCTTGACTGTGGCTGAGCTGTGTTCCTGCCAGCCACAGCCCAGCAAAGAACACAGTGTTTTGTTTCCCCCTTTGTTTAATATTCAGTCAGCCCTGTGACTGCAAAACACAGCATATCATTCAAGGGAGTGAGAAAAAGAAAAGGAATCAAAGGAATACTTATTTACCGGGCATAATAAGAAATATATGGGGATATTATAAGAGTCCTCCATGGTAAATCCCCTCCCTAGGAGCCGGACGGCCATACTGTTGTTCATTTTATACAAAAGAGATATAAAAGGAAGGGGCTTGTTCTACAAACTCTAAGTTTAGAAGCTTAAAAATCATATTAATGATTTTATAGATGCTATATGATCATAAGATTACTGAAGTGATTGGTTTATAAGCTTTGAATGACACAAATGATTAGTTTGTAAAAAAGTTTATTTGTATTAACTGAGTGATAGGAATTCCAGCCAATCAGAGATCGTTCTAGCCTATATATAGCTAGCATCTCCAGAGAGAGTTCAGATGTGGCTGAGGGTGTTGGAGTGTATAGACCCTTAACTAGTGCTCCAGTTATTCTTTAAGTGAAGACTCGCTTGACCTATTCTGCTTGATGTATAAAGGAACCTATGATGCTGTAAGCTTCTCCTGTTAAACGTGCTTTATGTTTAATTTTGACAAAACAGTCTGCCTTTTTATTTTGTTATATATTATTTTTATTTCGGAATTTCTTCAATAAAGCAGCTGCTGAGATTCAACTTGAGAACATCACCCGAGTCTGAGTCCATCTGTATCCCATAGCCTCTTACAGGACCCTAATAGACTGCTGCAGAAAAAACTTCCATGTGATCCTGATGCCAGATGGCTAAGTTCGATAGGTGTGACCTGATGACAAAGATATCCCCAAAGAAGATCTACGGTTACAGGTGAGTAACCTATTTTTCTAGGGGTGAGATATAGTTCACTATCAACACTCTGGCAGACTCCTAGCAGTTCTCCAGGATGAGGGGGCAATGCACTCATCCCTACTTAGCTAACAGACTGGAGAACAGAGGTCCCAAAACCAGCATCCCAGTGTGACTCAAGGTTGATGCGGTAGTGAGAATTAAAGGTGTATGCCGATTTCCAGGTAGCAGTAATGCAGATCTCATGTATAGGGACATCCCTGGAAGCAGCCACTGAGGCACCGGTATGTCTGGTGGAATGAGCTCTAAGCCCTACAGGTGGCTCTCTACCAGTCAACCTATAGTAGAGATGGATGCAGGATGTGATCCACCTACTAACTGTTTGCTTTGCTGCTGGTCTGCCAGATGAAGCTTCAGTGTAAGTGATGAACAGCTGGCAAGTCTCTCCCCCAACTCCAGCCATACACTCTTTATAATAATAGAGAGCCTTCCGCAGGTCCAGGGTATGGAGCCTGCAGTTGGTCTCCGAAGATGGGTTGCTAAAGTAAACTGGTAAGTTAATCACTTGGTTAAGGTGCAACTCCAATACAACCTTCAGGAGGAACTTCAGGCTGGGGTGAAGGATGACTTTGTCTCTATGGAAAACAGGGTAGGAAAGCTCCACCAAGAGCACCTGGAGCTCCCCAGTCCTTCTGGCTGATGTAATGGCCACCAGGAAGATCGTCTTTCATGACAGGTGGGGTATCTCACACCTGTGCATAGGCTCAAAAGGTTTGCCCATGAGCATAGCCAACACCAGCAGTAAATCCCATGGTACAGGTAGTTCACACACCATTGGGCATAGGGTGTCCAGGCCCTTGAGAAAGCACCCGACTACCTTCTCCTGGGCCACTGTCAGTTTACCAGCTTGCAGCCAGTAAGCAGAGATAGCTGCCAGGTGCACCTTAAAGGTCACTGCTAGCAGCTCCCGCCGAGAGGGGGATCAGAGGCAGTCCAAGATGCTCACCACAGGGCAGGCAAGGGGATCAAGCTCCTTTTCCCTGGTACCAAATGGAGAACCTTTGCCATTTAAAGGCACAGCACCAGTGAGCTGACTCTTTCCAGGAGGCCTTCACAACGTGAAGCACTTCCTCTTTTTAAACACCTAAGGCCTGGAACTCTAGCTGCTCAGGAACCAGACCATAAGGTGCAGGGACTGAAAGTCCAGGTGCAGGACCATCCCCTCTCATCTGGTTTGCAGGTCCAGGCAGAGAGGCAGCTGCCATGGAGGTCTGCTGCTGAGGCTGAAGGGATCTGGGTACCAAAACTGCCAAGACCAGCCTGGAGCTATCAGGATCATCCATGCCTTGTCCTTCCGGGCCTTGATCACCACCTTGTGGATCAAGGGGAAGCGAGGGAAAGTGTACATGAGACCTGGGGTACAGTGCTCCAGAAAGTCATCCCCCAACAGTGTCCTGGACTGTGGGGGGGGGGCACAAGACACCCTCAGTTTGGCATTCTCCCAGGAGGCAAACAGGTCCACCCAAGGAGTGTCCCACAGGGAGAACAGCTGGTTCTCCACGTCCTGATTCTGGAACCACTTGTGTGATGTCATTCCTACCCGATGGAGAGTGTCCACCAGCTAACTGTTCTCTCCTGTGACATGGATCATCAGGAGATCTTCACCCAGGGTGCGCATGAGGGTTCTGGTGTGAAGGGCCTCCCAACACAAGGGATGGGAGTGAGTTCCGCCTTGCCTGTTCAAGTAGAACATGGTCACAGTGTTGTCCATCTGGACCTGCATGACCTGACACCTGACTAGAAGAGCAAATTCCATCAGCACAAGCAGCACTGCACGGAGTTCTAGCAGGTTTATGTGATGATGGGACTCCCAGGGTGATTAGGACCCATGGGCTTTGTGGTCTCCCAGGTGTACTCCCCACCCGACCAGAGACATGTTCTTCATGAGTGTGATGGTTGGTTGTGGGCAGACAAATAGGATTTTCTCCCTCCAGGTGTTCGGGGATCAGTCACCACTGGATGGCATCCCACATCAATTTGGCCACTGTGACTGGCTGCTCCAAGTGGCCTGGGCGCTGGGACCACGGACGGCCCAACTCCCACTGGAGGAGGCACATCCACCAGCATCCTATAGACCACGCTGGTGCAGGATGTTGGTGACACCAGCAGCCACAGGAAATCCCAGGCAGGACATGAGGGCCCAATCTGAAATGATTGAGCAAATGAGGTAAGATTTAGTGCGTGGTCCACAGGGAGTCTAGTTCTGCTTTGATGAACCTGATCACCAGTGTGGTTACCAGTCTCGACTTGTACTGGTTGACCAGCAGGCTTATGTCTCAGCAGGTCCGGAGAGCCAGATCCCTGGACCTCTCTACAGCCTCTCTGGATGAACCGGCTAGCAGCCAGTCATCCTGGTAAAGATACACCACAACACCTAGGCACCTCAGGCAGGCTGCCACCCCAGCTATGAACCTGGTGAAGACTCGGATGCTGAGGAGAAGCCGAAGGGCATGACCTGCAATTGGTACAGGACTCCTTCTGCTTGGAGCTGGAGATACTAGTGGTGAAACTGATGGACTGGGATGTGGAAGAATGCATCCTTGTGGTCTATGGAGCAATACCACATGTTCTGCTCCAGCAATGGAATGATCTGATTTAGAGTGACCATCCAGAACTTGTGCTTCCTCATGAACTGGTTCAGATCTTTTGCAAAGAACTGAGCAACATCCTCCCAAAGGGTGGGTGGACAGCATGTCCTGCGACACACAGAATCCCAAGGCAGTTGGAAACAGTAAGGCAGGAGAACCTCCATGATCAGAGGCAACTCTCTGCTGACTACTTCCAACACCTACTTGTCGTTATGATAGCAGACCAATGTGGCAAGAGGTAGCACGGATAACCCCTTATGGAGAATGCAGAGAAGGACAGGACATGTGGATGGATGGCACCCCCAACCTGTCACTGGACAGCTTTTGCGGGGGCATCGGCGACTGCAATTGGAGGGCCACCACCACCACCCCTACCCCCCCTCTTAGGAACCTGGCCCCTGGACTTGGGTTTGCCGTGTCAGGCCTGGTACTGCCCCTGCTGGGGCTGCTGCTGAGGAGGCTGTGGTTGAAAGGACTGGTACTGGAAAGCCTGTTAGGCTTCTTTATCAGGTCCATCTTGGATGATATCACAGAATCCAGGGTGGCACTGGACTCTTTTATATGGGTGAGATGTCCTTCCATCCCAGGGCCAAATAGGTTACTGCCCAAGAATGGGACATTGGCCAGATTGTGTTGGGTGTCTGCTATGAAAGTGGACAGAATAAGCCAGGTCCTGCGACGCAAGGAGACGGCTTCCACCATGTCACAGGCACATGAACCACCCATGTCCAAAGCCGTGTGGAACTCGTGTTCAGCCAGTGGCTGATCCTGGTCTCTGATGACCATCACCACCGACTGTTGCTCAGCTAGAAGGTGAGGCAGGATGGAATCAAACACTCTCATTAGGGAGTGACCAAAATTGGCCATCATCATGGCATAGCAAGCCTGACAGAGACCAAAGGACACTGTAGCATACACCTTTTCAGTGGTGTGGGTGGTCTTACAGGACTCCTTACCTGAAGGGTTGTCCATGTCCCCCTGGTTTCCCAGCTTACATCCAGTTCTGCAAGATCGACTTCTCAAACTCGTCCAACTACTAGTCATCGAGCTCGAGGAAAATCTGCAGGGCCTGCTTGACCAGAGTTGAAGTTGAAAGGCTTGACAGGGGTGCTGAAGAGTCCTCAACCTATCCGACCTGCCCTTCAACCAAAGGGTGCTTGACCACCGTCAAGCAGTCGGGCGAGTCGAGAGACCAGGAGGACCTCAATCTCTCCCCATCCCACGACCAGTGCCAGTGGCACTTGTGCTTAGAACCACTGTGGTCAGGGCTCTCCCTTAAGGTCTGAAGGGCCAAACACATATCACAGAAGCCTCCAGTGAATGACCCTCCGACACTGGCCCCAGGTAACAGTACTGAGACCAAGGAGGTGCCTGTCGTGGTAGCTGCCGCTTCTGCTTCAAGTCCGAAAGCTTCTGTGCTGACCAGCAGCTGCCAACGTGTTCTTGTAGCCTTAGGATGGTCCTCTGGATTCTGTTCTCAAGGCCGGACCCGAGACAACCAGAGGTTCCTACCCTTGAGGGATTCAGGAAGCATAGAGACGGCACCTGGCTATGTCATGTTGCCTGCCCAGGCAGTATATGCACGTGTCATGCGAATTGGTGACCAACATCTTCTGTCAGCACCACACACAAAATCTGAACCCCGACTTCTGTTGTTCCATCAAGATCAGCCAGAGGGGTCAAAGGGACAGAGAAGATAAATTTGTACTGTAGAAGTCAAAAACTTAAGTCTGTCTATGGTGCACTATAATCTAAATGGAAGTCCCAAAGAAGGTGACCTGTTCTTCCAGCAGAAAGAACGATCTGATGTCACAGGGCGGAGTTGGTGGATATACCGAATGGTTAGTGGGAGCAGCTTAGCTTAAATACATCCCGCAAATCATACTGTTGCAGTGGAACTGCCAGAATGTGGACAGTGAACTGTATTCAGGCCCCTAGAAAATGATTTATTAATCCCCCCCCCAGGTAAGGTTAGCTAAATTCCTTCTCGCTGTATGAGCAGAAAGCTCTGAGGCTCATGGCAGCAGAGTGGGCAGGGTGCAGTTGTCTGTCTAATGTCCGACTGTAACAGAGGACTGATACGAGCTCACTGATATAATACAGCCATAGAAAGACTGCTTCCCCCTGCACATGCCTCAGAGCTGTCAGCTGGCACTGTGACGTAATGGAACCTGACTGAGATGCCTGGATTTCAGCTATTGCCTCACCATCATGTAATGGGGGGGGCAACTAATGCATCTTTTCTTTCTTCCACAAAGCCGGGGTGTGGGCATGTTTGTGTGTGATTAGGTACAAGTGCAGGAAAGAGTAGTTTGATCACAGGAGTTTTTAGAAGAGAGGAGGTGGAAGCTCTGAGGGAAGAGGAGGCTAGATGAGAGAGGAGTTTATAGGAGAGGGCAGCATCCTCAATTGAGGTCTTATATAGTTATTTAATTGTTTAGTAATAGGTAGGTGCACTGGGCTGAGAGTGTGCCTGTTCTCAGCATCACCTGAGCCATTTGGCAAATAACAGTTACTGTACAGGGAAGTCACAGTTACAGACAAGGTTGCAAGTAGACAAGGATGCATAAGTATTACACAGTCACTAGATATTCTACAGCAGCAACCATAAAGAGACAGACCTATCTGTGTATAGTGGGTACAGATAGGGCATACATAATGAATTGTGGTGGAATAACACATTTATATCCACTAATTAGTGGCAAGACCCATAACTCATGAGAGGCAAAGCCACAAATGAGTTCTTAAGGTCCTACCACTCATTTGTGGAGATAAATGTATCATTCTGTTGCAACCAATATTTATTTGATACACAGCACACTATCTGAAATTATTTTATTAGTGTTTACTTTGTTTTAGCTCAAAACTGCCTTCACATTGTAAACTCTGTATCTAGCCCATTATGCTTTGTGTTCTGCTTCAGATTCTAACTAGAAATAACACGTTTAAAGTGAAATAACATGTGTTCCAAGTAAAATAACGTGTTCTCATGTCAATAAATATTAATCCCAAAATAATATGATTTATTTACCCAGTTTATTCACCACATAAAGTGTGGGTATGTTTTCTAGTCTCTACAGCTGTTAAAGAAATAACACAGGAAAAGGGTAAATACAAGGGGAAAGTCTACTTGACACGGCTTGCAGATCAGGACACTTACCCCTTCAGTCTTGCCTGGTTTGAAATCCACCTTCTTGGAGCTGGGGATGTAGTCAATTCCTGGAGAGGCTGAGGGTGGGTCTGAAGGACGTGTGACGCACCAAACTACAGTGGGTGTTGAAAGGTCACTACCATGTCTTATAACAGGGATTTCAATGGTCCCTAAAATGCAAAAAAAAAAAAATAATAATAAATGGCCTTGTTCACAGTTGCAGGCGATACCAAAAATTAAAAAAAGAGCTTCTGATTGCTTTCTAAAGGCCCAACCAAATAAATCATGCTTTAATTCTGATTCCTGTAAATGGTATGTACAGTGTGTTATTCTGCGTAATTCTTTTTAGGTTTCTATAAGGATACCAACAGTAGCACACAATAAAAAGAGAAAACAAACTAGACCAAAACCCACAAAAAAACAGTGTAACCACCCCCGCTACTTTACTCAGTTAGCACCCCTGGCACCCATACTGGGCACAAACTCAGAATTCAGAAATGGTACCACCCCTAGCTTTGGGAATATATACCAGGCTCATTCTTTTAGAGATCCAGGGGTGGGATGTACAAAAACATAACTATCTGGTATGTACAAAACCAGGTCCTGGGGAGAGATTTTTTGCTAGGCATATGTTAGACCTATCTTTTGGAGGGGTATCCAGTAACTCCAGACAGGGCGTAAAAATACAGAAACATAGACGCTGACGGCAGATAAGGACCGCAAGGCCCATCCAGTCTGCCCATTTCTTTTTCTACCTTATGAATGTGACATAGGCCTTTGCTCTGTCAATGGCCTATCTATTCATACTCATCTGTAGTGCTCCCGTATGCCTATCCCATGCCTGTTTGAAGCCCTGCACTGTATTCATATCTACCAATTCCTGAGGGAGGCTGTTCCAAGCATCTACCACCTTTTCTGTGAAAAAGAACTTCCTCACATTATCCCTCAATCGCCCTCCCTCTAATCTTATGCTATGTCCTCTTGTCCTGCTATTTTTCTTATATTATAACATGTTAGACTCTTTCACCTTGTTAATGCCCTTAAGGTGTTTGAATGTTTCAATCATATCACCTCTCTCCCTCCTTGGCTCTAGGGTATACATATTGAGTTCAGTTAATCTGTCCTCATATGTTTTCAGATGCAGCCCCTGCACCATTTTGGTTGCCCTTCTCTGGACTGCCTCAGTTTGGTTAATGTCCTTGTGAAGGTGTGGCCTCCAGTACTGCACGCAGTACTCCAGATGGGGCCTAATACACCCCAACTTCCCTACTGCCTTACCTACTGCTTTAGAGGTCTGCTTGGATGATTTCAGGTCAATAAAATATTCTCTTCAGACACTTGGCCATTTGTCTAAAGTAACCAGGCACCCTTACTGAACCTGTTAGTCCTGAACTGGTTCCTCCAGAAGGGGCTCTGCCCACCTTTTGCTCCCAAATCCATGCTCAGCCATTCTTTCAGAGTTACACCTTTAACACTGGAAAACCTTTTGAATTGCTTGAATGAAACTTGGCATTCAGAATTCAAATTCACCCCCTCAGTAGTGTAAAGGTACAAAGTCCTGAACAGTGTGGTATAGTCATACCTCTGGCCATCACACACCTCAGTCAACTTTACTTCAAAGACAGTCTTGCATGTCTGTACTTATAGGAATAGAAATTGTGCCTTCCCTCTGGGCATGGAACACAACAGAACAGGTATTTACTTTCCATAGCAAAAGTCAGGAATCACTCACTGTTAGACATTTCAGGCAGCTTCACAACATTCTGGATCAAAAAGGGGATTGCCCCTTGGATCCATCCACTAGCAGTCCTTTTCACCCCTCCAGGGATGAAAATCAAGAAATCCTTCTGTAGAAAAGGTCTCCCCCACTTCTCTTGGTAGAACTAGGGTGAGAATTAGGGCGCTCAACTCAGAGTCCACTGGCAGCAGCTCTCACTCCCTCACTCCAACTCTAAACACTCCAAACTGCAACTACAACTGACTCCTGTCTCAACATTCTATCTCCCACCTCAACAGCTGGCACAAGAGTTATGCTGCTGCAAGAGTTCCAAATGAGCTCATCACTTCAGTCTCAGTGGAGGCCAAGTAACCAGAAGAGTAAGCAGGTGAAAAATCATTTACCTGGTTAATCACCAGCTGCCTCTCCCTGCCTAGCACTGTTACTGAGGGGACTGTAGTAGCCACAGGGGACTGGGTGGTTACACCAGCATTTTGACAGAGAGATGTATTCATGTAGATTAAAGTGAAATTCTACTTCTGTCATTCCAGATTAGATGCCCAATGCATGTCTCAAATGTACAAAAAGTCATATAACCAAGATACTGTTCTCCTGTGATGGACGATCCCTTCCCTCCAGGGATTTCTTAGAAATCACGGCCAACACATATCATACATGGAGGAAACTGAGAAGAAAGAGTGATAGCCATATAACTTACAAGAATTGTAAGCTGATATCAGAAGGTTAATCTTTTCTTCCAGCAACATCGGACCTCTCCTTTAGAGGATGGAGGAGACTAGGTTTATCTCACTACTTCCAATTTCTGTCACCACAGTGCATAAGCCCATTTGATGCACTGAAGACAAAATTTAGTCTTAGACACTCAGATCAGTTCCGCTATTTTCAAGTTCGGAACCATATCTTAAGAAGTACAGATATACAACCTATTCTATTGATTCCGGCACCAGGATTATTGAAATTTTTTATAATAGCCTTACAAGGGACTCTTGAGGGCCATTTGATTGGAAACTTGTACAAGGTCTTTAGGGAAGGGGTCCTGGAAACTACAACATCAGCCATAACTGAATGGAATAAAGATCTCGATTTAGAAATTCCATGGGAATCCTGGTCGGAAACAAACTTGATAACAGTTAAGATCACTTCATCCCCTATGTGGCGAGAATTCACGTTGAAGTGCAGGATTAGGTATTTCTGTTCCCCCCAGGTCCTCAGTAAATATTTACTGGAGAGGTATGGCAGGAGTTGGCGTAATTGTAGCTGTCGACGCACCTCACTGGGTCATATCTTCTGGTCTTGCCCATATCTGATGCCATTTTGGTTGGCACTTCAGACTGAACTCTCAAGGTGTCTAACTGAAACTATTGAATTGACAGCAGAACAGGCATTGTTGGATATTTACCCCCGATCACTCTCCACCCTGGAAACACACCCTTATTCCAGTGTTTTACCAAGCAGCCAAGGGTGAAGGCAAGGGTGGCTACAGGCATGCAGGCAAGCACCTGAAGGATGGGGCCTGGACCAGTTCTATTGAGTCAGAGAGAAGAAACAGCTTCCAGAGAAAGGGAGTGAGGCAAGAGAGCCAAGGGATAGAAAAAGGAAAGGATTTTAAACTGAAAAAGGTATGATCCGATTGGAGGACAGAAAAGAGAGAACCCTACCCTATGTGGCCATGGGGCCTCAATCCTTGGGCGGTCTTGGGAGAAGGAGAAGGCAAAGGACAGAAAGAAGAAAGACAGAAGAAGTGGAAGTAAAGGATAAAGAGGGGAGAGAGGAGGGCTCTCCGACGTGTTAAAATGGAAGACCATTGGCTTGAGAGTTTCAAACCCCTGCGGGAATGAAGACAAAGGAGCAAGGATCCTGCTAGACACAGAGGTTATAGAACCAAGGTCTGAAGAGAATTAATGGTCTTGCCAGTTGTGGCAGAGGCAGATCTCTCCTCCCACTCTTTACCCGTAATTGTTATGAAAAACCTAGAGCTTAGGTCTCACAGACTGTCTCTTGGAGGGCGATCAGTCCTGCTCAGAAGAGGAGTGAGTCCTGACTTAGGTGAAGGGGAAGAAATCTGGTAGAAGTTTTCCTACAGGAGTACTGGCATAGTCCCCACTTCAGAAGAAGAGAACCAAGGGACAGCCGTGCCATAAGAAAAAGAGAGGGAGGAAAATCCCACGGACTCTCCTAGGACTGCACTGATGTAAATGACAACAGGAGGGTGGCATAAACCAGAGGATTATCCAGGCCACAAGAGGTGGAAACCTTAGTGCATTGTGAGGAGAATCTGAGGGAGTTCCCTTAGAGGTTAGGGTGAAGACCCTATTTGCCGTCCTCCAAGGTGAATGCTCTGTGACTTGTTATAGAAGGAAACAGAGAGCTCTGAGGTACCAGGGGGACTCAGCCCCCCAATTGGTCTCTAGGAGTGGGAAGGCGAGCAGGGTGGAGGGGACGCCCAAGTACTGAGGCCCATGTGGGGATGGAGGGTGGGATTCAGTAATGAATGGTGAAGATACAAGAGAAGATCAAGAACTATGGTAGGCACGTAATTTTCATATCTTCCCTTGTCAAGCTTCATCATTCATTACTGTTGGGTGAGTACCAAGCCCCCCAGAGGGGACCTGGCACAGCCCTAAGGGCACATATCCCCTTAGCCTCCTGAGGGTGAGGAGCAGGAGGAGGAGGAGACCCTAAAGCCGTATTAGACCAACAAGATCTAAGGCTGTTCAGGATGAAGAGGTGTCCCCCGTGGCTGGGGGGACAGGAGGTGCCCCTGTAAGTTCCTCCTTACCCTGTGGGAAAAAAGTCGGGCCCCCTTGAAAGCAGAGGAGATCACCCTATGCTGGGCAACAGGTGACAACCTTGATAGATGAAGCTATGCCGTCCACCTAATACAGATCACTGTCCCCGCAAGTCTGGACACCACCTCATTGGCTTCATAAGATGCCCTTGCTTGGTGCCTTGCAAGCTCCAGACCCTGAGCAGAGAGGGCAATGGCCTGTCTAGATTGCTCCATATCAGGCAAGGATGTCAGGACTTGCACAAGCATCAACCACAGATGCCTGTTGTAGGCAGCATGGTGAGCCTGATGAGAACCTATACACATTAACACATGAGCCGAAGAGAAAACTCTTCGCCCCCATTGGTCAGATTCTGCAAACCATCTGGGTCGGGTCTTGTGTGTTGTGGCGACAAGCCCAGAAGAGTGTCTAGGATGTCAGCCCTGAAGATGGGTGAGGTAGGGAACCTAGAGACTTCTGGGGGGTGCAATACCATCTCCTGCAGTCCATTGGGGCTGGGGAAGGGGCAGTTAGAGACTGCCAGGTGCAGACAGATGCCTCCTGTAAAGGGATGGGCCAAGAGGGTATCACCAGGTGGTGGGTGCTGTATTCACTCAGGAATGAGCATGTCTCCCGCTCGGTATTTCTTCTCAGCATGTGAGAGATGTGACGCTTCTGGACCAGCCTCGAAAGGAACCGCTGATATTCCATGAAATCAGCATCAGAGGACAGGTGGCTGGAAGGTTCCTCTCCCTCGGAAGAGGGAGAAGAGGAGGAAGAGGAGCTTGAATGTTCAGAGTCCTCCTGTGGCAGGGGAGACAGATGAAACACCTGTTCATCCATGGCCTTGACATAAGTGGGAAAGGCCGCCATGGTGGCAATGAACATTTCCCAGGTTAAGGGCCCCGTAGGACCCACATGGCCTGGGAAAGGAGGTGGTGTCTGCGGGGGGACGGGAGAAGGGCACTGAACCGATAGTGACTGGCCTCTGCCAGGGCTCTGAGACCCAGAGACTGGTCCCGTTGGACAGGAGGACCCTGGGGCCAAACTAGGCTGCGAAGGCTGTGTCTGAGATGGCAAACTCCAGAAGAGCCCTGAGGGAGAATCTCCCCTGTGACGTGACTGGGGTTGCATGGGTCCAGAAGGGCAACCCTCCGCACTGCCAACTAAGGACACCTCCGAGACCTTAAGGGGAAGGCAGGGTTCAGCACTTCGACTCCTCCCCACTCCCCACAGTGCAGTGGAGGGGGACACCTGTACTTCGCCATGGCCCTCTGACTCAGAGGCTGCCCACTTCCTCGATCCCAGTGAAGCTGGACCACCCAATCCCACAGGCCCCCGAGGGAGACCGCGGGTGGGGGTCCCAGTCCCCATCTGGGGGGCCAGGGCAGCACCAGGAGTGGCAGCTGCCACGGCCTCCCCAGGAGAGGACACCCCACCCTGAGTCCCTAGGCCACTGTCTCCAACGGATCCACACCAGCTGGCCTCAGTCGTAGAATCCGCCGGAACTACAGACTCCAGGATAGGGCCGCTGGCCTCCCTCGTACTGCATCCCAAGGGGCTCTCCGACTCCAAGGAGTTGGGGTGCCAGTCTGGATTGGCCTGCTATTTGTCCTCCTCCAAAGAGGAAGTGACCAGGCAGACCTCCAGGCTAACGACCCTGGGAGGGCCCCTGGTGGCAGCACTGCACGCGGTGCCACTGCGGGACACGGCACTGCCTGTGGCACCGCCCCGGTCACCGATGCCGCAAACAATGCCAGAATCTAGGATGGCGCCGGGAGGCGGTGCTGAGGATACACCAATGCCAGGCCCAGCAGCAGTGGGCCGTGACACTGGGGGAGCCTACGCCTCCGTGGAGGTGACTGCCGGGGTGGTGCCAGGAACATGACTCTGCAGGGAACCGCATTGCTCCTCCAACACCACAAAAGTGGCCTCCTACTTGGCAAGGCTAGAACTAGAGAAGGCCACCTCCTTGCCAGGCCTTACAGACTCGGGAGGGGACCCGGAGGAAGGATCAAGTGTCCCGGTTTTGGCGATCAGAGCAACGCTGTCCTCCACAAGTCGGTGAAGCCCTGACGACTTTAAATCCGTGGACTTCAAGAACACGGTGGTCCATGGAGAAGCAGGTGTCGCAATGATCCATATCGTGATTCGGTCCCAGGCATCGCAAACAAACATCATGCCGGTTCGAAACGGAAAAATGACGGCCACAGTGGCACCGACGCATGGGGGCATGGCCCGCTTTGGATTGTCTCTTTGCCTCTGAACTGGACATGATGTGAAAACAATAACCAAACTTTAGCAAAAGAACCTGGCACCATTGGAAGAAATAAAAGGAACGGGCTTACCAGATTACCAACGGCGTCGGGTGGTTCAGAACCGGGATGAAGAAAACTGGAGAGGCAGCTTCGAATAGCGAAGGCCTATGATGCAGACTTAATTTGGCTTACTCGCACAGCAGGTGCAACCTCAATGGCAGGAGAAACAAAACTGGGATGGAGGAGGAGTCTACGGCACCTAGGGTTAACCTGCATGTGCGACAGAAAAGGCCAGCCACATGATAGCGTGCCATCTCCTCCTTCCAAAAAAAAATTAAAAGCTCCCATGGCAGATGCGCGCCTCCAGCTTAAACCCAACAGTAATGAATGTTGAAGACTGACAAGGGAAGATCTGCTTATGTGTGTGTGTGGCTGCTCTGTGAATTGAGACAGAAGTACTGGCAGGCAGCAAAAGTTTAAAAAAGTAAGAGGCAGATTATAGAGAGCAAATGTGTAAGAAGGCGAGAGGAAAAGAGAGTCAAGCAGCAGGTGTGGTGGCTACCTACATACTTCTCAACCTATTGTCACAGAAATGAGGGACATGGACACTCAGAAAGAAACAATGAGGGACGGTGACCCTCATAAATACAGGTTACTCACCTGTAACTGTAACAGGAGTTCTAGGAATGGTATATGTTGTTCATCCACACTGTCTGGCAGGTTCCTTGCCACTTTAAATCTTGCCGGAAGGTCTTCAAGCTGGCTCCTCCCACCCACCAGGGTGGTAAAACTCTCGGCTCCACCCCATGATGCCAGATCTAGCCCGCTGGAAGCCAGGTTGTGCATCGAAGCCGGGAGGTTAGGTTTATGGGATGAACAACATATACCATTCCTAGAACTCCTGTTACAGGTGAGTAACCTGTATTTCTAGGGACATGGATATGTTGTTCATCCACACTGTCTGGCAGACTCCTAGCAGTTCTCCGGGAAGAGGGAGGCAAGGCGCACACCCCCTTCTTAGGAAACAAAGACTGGAGAACCGAGGCCCCAAAACCAGCATCCCGGCATGACTCAAGGTCGATGTGGTAGTGGGTGATGAAGGTGTGTGCTGACTTCCAGGTAGCAGCCCTGCAGATTTCCTGGATAGGGATATCCCTTGAAGCAGCCACCAATGCAGCGGTATGGCGGGTAGAATGAGCTTTATCCTCTGGGGAGGCTCCATGCCCGCCAACCTATAGCAGAGATCTATGCAGGAGGTGACCCACCTGCCTCATCGCCCGCTTCGCTGCAGGTCTGCCAGGTGCGGCTTCAGCATAGGTGACAAACAGCTGGCGTAACCTCTCCCGAACTTCTCAGCCATCCGCTCCTTGTGGGCTAAGCGAGCGCTTTTCTAGGGTCCAAAGTATGGAGCCTATTTGGCCTCCAGGTGTGATTGGGGTAGAACAATGGCAGAGTCAACACCTGGTTAAGGTGAAACTCCGACACCACCTTCGGAAGGAATTTCGGGTTGGGGCACAGGACAACCTTGTCCCTGTGGAAGACCAGATAAGGAGACTCGATGGAAAGTGCCTGGAGCTCTCCCATCCTTCTGGCTGACGTGATAGCCACCAAGAAGGCGGTCTTCCATGACAGGTGCGAGATGTCACACCTGTGCATTGGTTCAAATGGCTTGCCCATGAGCTTAGCCAATACCAGCAGTAGATCCCACGGAGAAAAAGCACCCGACCACCTTCTCCTGCGCCACCGACTGCTTCCCGGCCCACGCCCGGTAAGCAGAGATGGCTGCCAGGTGCACCTTAAGGGTCGTCGACTGAAGCCCTTGCTGAGAAAGGGACCACAGGTAGTCCAGAATGCTTGCCAAGGAACAGGAGGAAGGGTCCAGGCCCTTGCCCTGACATCAAATGAGAGAATCTCTTCCATTTGAAGGCATAGCATTTTCTGGTCGACTCCCTACGGGACGCATCAACGACGTTGAGGACCTCGTCGGAAAGACCCAAGGCCTGGAACTCTAGCTGCTCAGGAACCAGGCCATCAGGTGCAGGGATTGAAGGTCCGGATGGAATACCTTCCCCTGACTGACTGAGATCAGGTCCGGGCCGGCTGGAAGCCGCCTCGGGAGCCTGGAGCTGAGACTGAGGAGATCTGGATACCAGAACTGGCGGGGCCAGTCTGGGGCTACCAGAATCACCTGCACCTTGTCCCTCCTCGCCTTGAGAAGCACCTTGTGGATCAAGAGAAATGGGGGTAAGGGCGAGAAGAGGCCCGGGGTCCATGGCCTCGAGAAGGCATCCCCCTGCAGCGAGCCCTGCTGAGGGGGGCGGGCATGAAACAGTCTCAGCTTCGCATTCTCCCTGGAGGCAAACAGGTCCGCCTGAGGCGTGCCCCAGTGGGAGAACAGATCTTGTACTACCTCCGGCAAGAGAGACCACTTGTGAGACGCAGCCCCTATCCGGCTTAGGGCATCGGCCAGGGTGTTGAAGGCTCCTGCCACATGAATGGCGACGAGGTCCGCCTCCAGGCTGCGCACGAATGACCAAATGCGGAGAGCTTCCCTGCACAGAGGCATGGAGCGCATCCCACCCTGGCAGTTTAGGTAGTACATGGTCGTGGTATTGTCCGTCTGGACCTGAACCACTTGACCGCGTAGAAACGGAGTGAAGGCGGTGAGGGCTAGATGAACCGCTCGAAGCTCCAGCAGGTTGATGTGGCATCGGGACTCCCAAGGGGACCAGAGGCCGTGCGCTCTGTGCTCCCCCAGATAGGCACCCCAACCCATCAGAGAGGCATCGGTCGATAGAGAGACCGTCGATTCGGGGCGGAAAAACGGGATGCCCTCTTGCAGATGTGCTAGAACGGTCCACCACTGGAGAGCGTTCCACATCCCCTGGGTCACTGTCACTAGTTGATCCAGAGGATCGAGGTGTTGTGATCATTGGCTGGTCAGCCTCCATTGAAGGGGACGCATGTACCAGTGGGCCCAATGGACCACGCTGGTGCAGGCCGCCATAAGGTGCAGGAAGTCCCGGGCAGGGTGCGATTGCCCAACCTGAAATGATTGGGCAAAGGAGGAAAGAACCTCAGCCCTGTCCACCGGGAGCCGTGCTCTGGCTCGTAGAGAGTCGAGCTCTGCCCCGATGAATTGTATCACCTGCTTTGGCACGAGTTCCGACTTGACCTAGTTGATGAGGAGGCCAACCTGAGAGCAAACCTGGAGGGCCAGATCCCTGGACCGCTCCACCTCCACTCTGGAGGGGGCTGCAATCAGCCAGTCGTCCAGGAAGGGGTACGCCCGGACCCTTTGGCGCTGCAGGAATGCTGTCACCACTGCCATGCATTTGGTGAAGACCCTGGGAGCTAGGGAAAGGCCGAAGGGCATGGCCCGGGACTCGTAAAGGGATCCCTCCACTCTGAAGCGGAGGAATCTCTGGTGGGACGGACGGATTGGGACATGAAAGAACGATCCTGAAGGTCCAGAGAACAGAACCACATGCCTCGTTCCAAGGATGGGATTATCTGAGCCAGAGTGACCATCCTGAAGGTCCAAGACCGTAGAAACCTGTTCAGGTCATGCAGGTCGAGAATGGGGCGCCAGCCCCCCATCCGTTTTGGGACCAGGAAGTACCTGGACACAAACCTCGGGTCTGGAGGAGGATCTGCCACCTTCCTGATCACCTCTTTTTCGAGGAGCAGGGCAATATCGGCTCGGCGAGCCGACAAAGAGGCTGCGGACCCCATAGCCCCCCGAGGGGTGACGGCTCGGGAGGGCGGGGCCTGCTCGAACTCCAGGGGCAGGCCTTTTCCTACCACCTCCAAAACCCAACGGTCCATGGTGATAACGGGCCAAGTGGAAAGGAAGTGGCGGAGCTGTCCCCCCATGGAGGGAACCCGGGGGGAGTGACGAGGCTGGGGGCGACACCCCTCAACCCGTCACTGGTGGCTTAGAGGAGGGACCGCCGAGGGACCCCATGGCCTTTTACCTCCCTGCTTCCTGCTTGAAGGAAGCCGCTGGCTTGGGTTCAGGATGCTGCTGAGCCTGCTGGCCCTGGTGCTGGTGCTGTTGGGCCGGACGTGCCGCAGGCGCAGAAGGACGAAAGGACTTGTGCTGCTGCTGTTGGCGGCCTTTGTCCTTCTGGGCGGAGGTGACTGAGTCCAGAGTGGCACTGGACTTTTCGATCCACTGGAGGTGACCTTCCACTCCAGGGCCGAAGAGGTCAGTCCCTAAGAAGGGGACATCTGCCAGTTTTGTGCTGGGTATCCGCCGTGAAGGTGGATATCCTCAGCCATGCTCTGCGGTGCATGGCCACCGCAGCCACAACCGATCTGGCACATGAGTCTCCAATGTCCAGAGCCATTTGGAGCTGCTGTTTAGCCACTGCTCTACCCTGGTCCTGTACCTGCCGGACCGTGGTCTGCAGGTCGGCCGGGAGATGAGGGATCACCTCATCCAGGGAGCCCATGAAGGCGTGGGAGAAGTGTGCCATCAGCATGGCCGAGCTGGCCTGGCGGAGGCCGAGGGAGGACGCAGCGTACACCTTGCACCCAGCATAGTCCAGCTTTTTGGACTCCTTGTCGGGGGGCTTGTCCACATCCCTAGCGTCCCCGTAACGCCGGAAAACGCTGTTGGTGACCAACCCCTCGGCAGAGGGGTGTTCCGAAAAACCAGGCAAAGAGCTGGTAGGGACCGCGTAATTCCTGGCCATCCTGGTCAAAGGCGCAGGACAGGAAGCAGGCTGCTGCCAAAGCTCCAAGGCTGGGCCAACAATGGCTTCAGCCACTGGAAAGGCCTCCGTGGGCGAATCTCCTTGGTCCAGTATCTCCGTTAGGGGATACTTGGCCCGCTTGGATACGGGCTCGAGCTGCATCCCGGAGGACTCTGAGATGAGCTGAAGCAGACCCATAAAGGACGATGGGCTCTCGTCCATCGACTGGCCCCCAGAGGACTCCAGGTCAATGGGCCTGGAGAACAGGGAAGAGTCGTTGTCGGACTCCAGAGGAGTCCGCGAAGAGCTGCCTGGGGCCTCAGCCACTCTCCACCTGCTGAGGATGGTCGGGAGTGAGGGTGACCGACAACCTGTGGGGCAGACCCTGACCCGACCGAGAGTCCTTGGTTGGCGCCCCCGATTTCGGTTCTGGAGGCGGAGGTTCCATCACAATCGGTGGGCAGCTGGTTTCGCCGAACAACCAGCCCAGGCTTGGGCACCTCAACTACAGCGAGGGTTGTTTCGCTGCTCGGGTGACAGCCACTTGATGGTCGAAGGCGACGCGCCGGGCTTGTTCCCAGACAGAAGTAACTGCTGCCACATTAGGTCCTCGAGGCATCGACGCACCTGCGCCGAAGCCTCTCCTCTTCCAAGGAGGAAGACGGGGACGAGCGGCGGTGCCGCTTACTTCGGTGCCGAGACCGAGACCGCTGATGTCGGCGGGATCGGCTGGACCGAGACGATGTCCGAGACCGAGACCAAGATCCTCGGTGTTTCAGAGGACGGGTCTGGGAAGGGGTGGGGGACACCCGTTCTTCCCTCGGCTCGGAAGCCTTGACCGGGGACTCTGACATGGGAGGTGCAGGCAAGTCCTTGGTCTCCACCGGGGAAGCCGGTGAAGAAGGGTTTTCGGTTTCACCAGTCGACAGCCCATCCGACGGGTCGAGAAAAATCTCGACCGCGTCGACGGGTGTCTCGGCCGGCTGACCTGACGGGGACACCATGAAGCCAGTGGCCTTAGCTGCAACCTCGACCGAAGTCAAGTGTTGACTGTCCGGGGAAGGGGACCTCTCCCGCTCCCACGAATGCCGACGGTGGGACTTACCTTTCGAGTCCTTCTTTTTGGACCGAGAAGAATGTCCTGATGGCCCCTCTCCCTTTGTGGAAAGGGATTGGCAAAGCTCCTTAAAGGAAGCTGTGTAGGGGGATCCCAAAGAGAGCGGGATAAATGCCGCGACCGAGGAAGAAGATGATGCGGCCTGGGCCGCCTCCTCCTCGAGGGCAATCATCTGCTCGAGTTGCTCAGCTGAACCAGCCGCCGCGGACACTGCCCAATGGGCCTCCTTTGACTTCACTGGCGGGTAGCGCTTCTCGGGGCACCCAAGCTGTAACCAGGCAGCGCGGTCTTCCAGGTCGTTGGTCGAAAACGAACGCCATAACTTGCAGGCCTGCAGGTCATGGTCTAGGCCGAGGCAGTAGACACACGTGGAGTGCGGATCCATCCTGGACATTTTCTGCCCACATGGGCACCGCCGAAAACTGGGAGTTGATTTGTCCATCGCAGCCGCTAGGGAGTAATTTAACCGAAGTCTTGAAAATTTAAGAATGAGTTTCGGGCAAACAGAAGAATTAGGATCCAGTCTATATGCAGAGTGTTAAGGAGGGAACCTGAGCTTCCAAGCGGTAAGGAAGATCTGGCGTCATGGGGCGAAGCGGAGAGTTTTACCACCCGGGTGGGTGGGAGGAGCCAGCTTGAAGACCTTCCGGCAAGATTTAAAGCGGCAAGGAACCTGCCAGACAGTGTGGGTGAACAACATATCCATGTCCCTAGAACTAAGGTTATGTTGTTTGCCAATACACATAACAAACACAAAAGCTGGCCACCTTGTATTCTCAATAGTCAGTAACAACCCTTGGAACAAGTGAATAGTTTCAAACACCTTTGTATCACTCTTGAATCTACACTATCATTTCTCGAACATATCAACCTTGTATGCAAGGGGGTTCACACCAGGATTGGCCTACTCTACAGGCACAGGAAGTGTACAACACCTGACGCTCTCCACCTGGCTGTTACCAGCTCGGTCCTATCCATGGTTGACTATGGCTTAGTTATCTCTGGCTCTGCAGGGCATACTGCATTGAGTTGCATTAAAATTGCACTGAACAAAGCCTGTCACCTTTTGGTTGGTGGTGACAGATTCACCCACACCTGTGACCTGCACGCACAAGCACAATGGTTAAACCTCCAGAGAAGGCTTACCTACCAGACCTGCTTGTTACCCAAAAAGATATCCTCTGGTCTCTCCCCACCTGGAATTCAGCATCTCATAACCCCTGCCCCTACCCTGCAGGCTACTAGAAGCTCTTCTAAAGCTGTTTTCCTAGTTCCATTCTGTAGGCCTTCTATGGCACAGAGGGCTTTCATGCACAGGGCTCCCCATTGGTCAAACAACCTACTCCTCATCTGTACATAATCTAGGCCCTTTCAAACACTCACTCCGACAGCATCTCCTTGCTAAATGCAGATGTGACTGTTCCTAGCCTCCTCTCCTCTCCTCTCCTTCCACTTCCCTGACCTTTTTCCCTGAATTTGGTAATCTACTGTGATAAGGCCAACTCTGGCTGCTTCCTTCTAATTTACCTCCTTCCCCACGCCCCCTAACTCCGCTCCTCCACCTGTCCCCCCTTTTCTCTGTCCCACCTGCTTCCATCCCCTATGTCTCCCGCTCTTATACTTCCTGTCCCCCCTCCTTCATTTTCCCTGCCGAATTGTATCCCCTCTATGTGACTGTCTCCTGTAAGACAAGATATTTATTCAAGGTACCAAGTTTTGATTCTAATTATTACACTTGTGTTTGTTCTAGCTATGGTTATCATCCATTATATCCCACCTGTTAACTCATGCTATTAATAGTCTTCTTGCCTCTGTATATCAATTTTTTTAGCCAAGTTTCCAGTTTCCCTGTGTGATATTGTATTTCCTCATACTATGTCTTCCTGTACACCTTACTGGAAATTGCTTCTGTACTGTCTTTTGCTGCTTGTGGTTATGTAGTCGCACCTCTTCGCTGTACCTTCTGTTCGTATGTTGTGGAGCCTTTGTAAAGGAGTCTCTTACTCAAAGGTTTGTAATTCCGATACTTTCAATAAATAAAAAAATATATTCTTGTTTATCAGTTACAACATCCCCGGAAGAGCTAGAGAATAGGCAACTCACCATAACCGTAGTTCTAGGAGTGATACATGGTACTCATTCACACTGAGCTTTCTTTCCAGCAATCTTAAATCTTTCTTTCCGGCAAATAACATCGTTCCAGTGGCACTGCCACAGTGTGGATAGTGTACCATATCTACGCCCTGAGAATAAACATTCGGAACAGACACTGGAGGGTGGGCATCCACTATACTTACAAGCCATAGCCAGCTTTGGCCAGCATGATTTTTGTCTTCTTCCAGTAAACTAAAGGGTCATCCTTAATGCTAATGCTGGTCTCAGACAGGTATGCATCTACCATACTTACTACTGAGCATGTATCTTCTCCTTCTGTAATTTCAATGTCCTGCAGCTGGCATCAAATGTTATCCTCCTCATTATCTACTTCTCTACGGCGCTTCAGTGTAGTCTGCTAAGTTTGAGATGGTATTTTTGTAGTACTACTTCCTAATGAAATCTCATTTATTACATCAGTCAAAATCTGCCTGTAGTCCAACTCCTCCATATCCTGAGAAGAAACATCAGGAAGGTGTCTGGTCTGGAAACATGGGTCTAGCAATGTTGCTAAGATACAGTATGCACCACTTAGTGCAGACATATGTAAGCCAGACAATCGGTTCTAGCGGACATTTCACATTTGCCAAAAGTCAAACCCAATGTCTACAATGTAAAAATTATTTGATATTCTATACCCTGTCCACTGTCTATTGCAGACACAATAACTGCTCATAAGTTGCTTTTTCCCCTGACATCATCTGTTTTTTCCTCTCCTCTCATACCACCACATGGCAACCAAAGAGTACACATACCACCACACACCGAATTCAGTCCGCACATCTCACTGCAGGCAGTGGAAGTCTAGACCAGGGTTTTTCAACCTGGGGTCCACGGCCTCTAGACAACTTGTTCTAAAAGTGCACATCACACTGGAAGCATCAGCTGATGCCATATTGAAGATCAAAATGCTGGGTGCTATCAGAAGTGATTCATGCAGGCCACACACATGGTCCGTAAAAGTAATCTCTGCTTGTGCCTCAGTACCAAAGTCAAGCCTCTGCTGATGCTGATACCCATGCGCTAAGTCCCAATTTCACTTTTCAAGGAGAGATTTCTATATGAAATAGCCCTCGGTTTGACCAACGAGCGATATTGCTGCAATTGGTGCAGTTCCTTGAATACAACAAGCTACTTATTTTATATGAAACAAAAAAATTTACCAAACTCACTCATGCACGAGTTCAGTGAGATTCAGTGCCATAGCTCTGTCGGGGAAAAGCAGCAACGAGCAACCTGCGGCAATAGGTCAGGATGACTTAAAGTAACTTTTTGTAAAAAAAAAAAAATACTGATTGAAAGGCAATGGAAGCAAGTACTATGTAGCACACTATTAACAGGCACAAACATTACAGGGGTCATGAAAATAGGGCATAAAGCTGACAGTGACCCCTTGAAACTTGATGTGCATTTTTTACGTCAAAATGTTTAGGACCAAAGGCTGTATAAAAAAGCTTGTCGACTACGTTGGATTTTCTTTTGTATGAGTAAAGGGTTCATCACTTGTGTGGCAATGCAGTCTTGTTTCAAACACATGCTGATTTACTACTAGTGAACGTCACTGGTACGATTTTGCCGTTTTTCCTGTATATGAGACAAACCCTGTGCATAACTCTGCACACATCCTATGATAAGCATGTGATTCACAGCATGTATATTTTGATTATGCTGTGCATACATTTTCGTAAGCATCTTACAAAGGTATAAATAAATTTATAAACAAAGATCCAATGAGAAAACCAGGTTCAAGGTGTGGCCTGGCTGTGCTGATGGGTACCAGAGGCAACTCCCTGTATGAAGCTTGACCACACAGGGATTGGTTCAGAAGTAGTCAGATGGGTACAAAACTGGTTACAAGGCAGAACCCAGAGGGTACAAGTTAACGGCATGCAATCGACGGAAGGAAGGGTGACCAGCGGGGTGCCCCAGGGCTCAGTGCTGGGGTCTTTGCTCATTCAGTGTTTTTATAGCAGACCGCTGACAGACTAAAAGGGAAGGTGTGTCTGTTCGCAGATGACACCAAGATATATAACAGGGTGGACACCTCAGAAGGAGTGAGCAAGATGGAAGTTGACCTCAAGAAACTAGAAGAATGGTCTGGAGTGTGGCAGCTAAGATTTAACGCCAAAAAGTGCAAGGTCATGCACATAGAAAAGAAAAATCCAAGAAAGGAGCATTACCTAGGAGGCAAAAGACTGGCGGCCTCAAACCAGGAACAAGATCTGGGAATCATAATCTCAGATGATTTGAAGGTTAGTAAGCAGTGTGAAAAGGCAACAATGAAGGCCAATATAATGCTGGGCTGCATTGGGAGGGCAATCATGTATAGGAGGAGAGAGGTGGTACAACCACTGTACAGATGGTTGGTCAGGCCTCACCTGGAATACTGAGTCCAGTTCTGGAGGCCTCACTTCAGGAAGGACAGTCACTGGATGGAAACAGTACAGAGAAAGGCGACAAAAATGATTCAGGGTCTGCAGTACATGTCCTAGAGGAAAGACTTAGGGAACTGAATATGTACTCCCTGGAGCGGGGGAGGGGGACAGGACTGAACATTCAAGTACATAAAAGGCATTAACAAGGTACAGGCACAGGAACTTAATCACTTCAAGAAGGACTCCAGGACCAGGGGACATCACCTCAGGCTGCAAGGAGGGAGGTTCTCTACCAACACCAGGAAGTTTTTCTTCACAGAAAGAGTGGTAGATGCCTGGAACAGCCTGCCCCAAGAGTTTGTGGGGGTCAACACTGTGGGGGAATTCAAGAATGCATGGGATAGACACAAGGGAGTCCTGACTACAAAGGGCAACTAAAGTGTCCATGAAACTATCAAGTTCCTGTAAGAATTTACTCCCATACTCCAGAGACTGGTATATGGGAATGATCTTGCAACTTGTACCCAGCTCACCTTTCGCTGCCACACATTCAAATGACATGGTCACCCCATGAGGTATGCCATCAGTCCCAATGCAGATCTAAAACAGATGACTACCCCACCACCCCTGCACTCCCACCTAGGACAATGCACCACAGAGTAACCTGGCAGAATGGACACCTCGGTCACAGGGCCCAAGTCATCTCCCAACCAGGTCTCTGTGATACATACCAGATCAGCCAAGGAATCTGTGATGGAAGCCTCCATCACAGATGTTTTATTCTTTAGAGATCTGGTGTTGCAAAGAACTGTCTTAAGGAGAGGGGCAGAGCTGGCTAGTCCATCAGCTACCTGCTGACCAAAAATCTCAGTAGTCTGGGGAAGAGGAACCAGACATGGGAGACCCCTTGCCTGATGAGACCTAACCCCCAGGGGTCTTCTCAACTCAACACTCCTGATCTTACCCCCCTGTCCACCATTAGCACCCAACTACCTTTTAAACAGCGACCCTGGAGGACCCTCAACCCCCACTAGTGATGAATTACTACAGAAGGCAGCATACAAGGGAACCCCTCAAGAGGATGCCACTTCCATAGCTGCTCCATGGAGTAGACAATATGAGGCCTGGGTGCTGTACAACACATATTTAACAATCCCACTAAAACAACCTAAATAAATAAACAAGTCCCTCCCACTACATAAAACCACCTCCACCCCACTAAAACAATCCCAACATAATACCATAAATCAGAATAACCAAATCCCCCACAACACAAATAACCACCTCACACTCAATAATACTTCACAAATACACCAAACATACAGTCACACTACCATTCAAACCTACTAAACAAATCTCACCATTAACAAAACCTGCATAATCACACATTCCAGTCACTCCAAACTGAGTCCAACTGAAACAGTGAGATTTCTGTGCTGAAAACTAATAATGCAGATTCTGTTAAATGAAATATAAAAAGCCAGAAGCACTTCGAATCAGAGGGTGACTTTATATCTCTTGTCACTTGTAAAGAAGGATACAATAAGTCATCCACAAGACCAGCAAAGAGTGTTAAAAGGGAGACCATCCTCTCACAGTAATCCAATATTCAGAATAGTTCAAAATGTTGCAAGTAAAGAGGACCATCCAAAAGAGGCAGATAATATCCACAGCAGTCAAGCAAGCTAAAACACAGGCTATAATCCTGGATGTGGGGAGGAAAAAGTAGTAGACCAGGGAGGGGCTGTGGACATGGCCTACCTAGACTTTAGCTATGCATTTGACACAGTCCCACACAAAAGATTAATGATCAAATTAACCTGCCTGGGAGTGGGTCCCAGGGTGGTAGCCTGGGTAAAACATTAGCTGGACAACAGGACACAGAAGTTAATTGTAAATGGAGTCCACTCTGAAGAATGAGGGGTTACTAGTGGGTACCGCATGGTTCAGTACTGGGTCCAGTCCTTTTTAATGTCTTTATAAAGTGACATTGCAGAGGGACTGGAAAGAAAAGTATGCCTCTTTGCAGATGACACAAAGATCTGCAACAGGGTTGATACACAAGGAGGCATGGAAAGGATGAGAAGGGACTTGGCAAGGCTGGAGGAATGGTCGGAAGTATGGCAGCTAAGATTCAATGCAAAGAAGTGCAAAATAATGCACCTGGGAAATAAAAACCCTGGGGAAGATTACACAATGGGGGGGGGGAGGTAGTAACAAAAAAAAAAAAAAAGAAAGAAAGGGACCTGGGGGTAATCATATCAGATGACCTTAAGATTAGTAAGCAATGTGAGAAGGCAGTAGGGAGAGCTGAGGGTATACTGGGATGCATAGGGAGAGGCAACACCAGCAGAAAACAGGAAGTTGTCATCCCTCTGTACAGACAGTTGGTGAGACTCCATCTGAAGTACTGTGTCCAGTTCTGGAGACCCCATCTCTGCAAGGACATAGACAGGATAGAGGCAGTCCAGAGGAGGGCAACTAGAATGGTGCAGGGTCTGCAAGAGAAGCCATTCGAGGAGAGACTAAGAGCTTAATATGTATACCCTTGAGGAAAGGAGGGAGAGGGAGGGCCATGATAGAAATGTTTAAGTACCTCAGTGGAATCAACAAAGTCCAAGAGGGTAGCATCTTTCAGGAAAAAAGACATGCAAGAACAAGGGGACACAATTTAAAGATAGAGAGGGGCGGTTCAGGGTCAATGTGAGGAAGTATTTTTTTCACAGAGAGGGTAGTGGATGCATGGAACAGCCTTTCTGAGGAGGTTATGGGGTCTAAAACTGTGGGAGAATTCAAGAATACATGGGACAGACATAAGGCAATTCTTGTGGGGGGGGTAGGAAGAAATAGGCTGTTGGATAATTAGGATCTGCGGCTTATCCTGTAGGTAGGGAAATGGGCAGACTAGGTGGGCCAAGCGGTCCTTATCTGCCGTCAAAGTTTATGTTTCTATGAGATTTATAGTACCTGCTCAGCTGAGCTCTCACTCACCAGCCTACGGACACCCAGGCAGCTGAGGAGGGGAAAGAACTCAACTTGAATTTGGTACCCCTTAAAAATAACACTATTCTCTCACGGCAGCCCCCCTTTGATATGGGGAGAGTCAAAGAATGCTTCATTCCAGGTCTGCTGACCAGCTGCAGCACCAACAACCTGCGGTCAGGTCCAATCCACAGTTGTCAGCTGAAATGCCAAATACTCCCCACACTCCATGATGAAGGAGTTCACCACCTCGAACTCCAACAGCAGCCACCATCCAAGAACCATGGCTCAGGAAAAATGAGAATATACCCCCACTTAGAACTGCTCTGTAAAGAACTACAAGCATGCCTGGGATAGGGCAATACACAAAAAATTTGTATTCAAATGAAAAAGACCTGAAGTCCAGCTCCCACTACTGCAATTATCTCTGTTATGACTTGGAGTGAGTTTAAAATGAAACAAATCATGACCGCAGTCCGCTCGTCTCTTGCAGTCAGAACAAAAAGTGTCTTCACAACAACTGGCCTTCCAAAATAAAGTCAGTCAAAGAATCGGCACCACCACAATCACACCAAACAGAATCAGTCCTGAAACTAAAAATAAAGTCTAACTGCCTTGCTCTTCCTCACTATTTTCCCTAGCTACTACTTAAAAGCAACTTAATGAGCTATACTAAGCTAAAATGCTAAAACTGCAGATTTGAGCAAAAGATAGTTGTCATCTTTTGGCTATCATACTCATGCTGGTGCAGGAGCAGCAGACCACCTGCCTCTGTCTGCCTTCCACACTCATTCTCCCCTCCCTCACCCTTTGTTTTTGGCTCAGAGAAAATTAAGAAAAAAGTCTTTAGCTTTTTTCTCTAGTTTCTTAACTTCTTTCTTTCTATCCCCAAATGATTTGGCAATTTTTTTGCACATGAAAATGTGAAACATTCATCCATGAGGCACTTGACCAAGGGTCAATTGTAGGGGCCATCTATGTAGACTTAACTAAGGCTTTCGACACAGTCAATCACGATCTACTCCTTCAAGTCCTGCCACAACTAAATGTGGCCCCCGAGGCCTCAGCCTGGTTCAAGGACTACCTCTCTGGACGCTCACAGCAAGTAAGAATAAACTCCACCATCTCCACCCCAAACCTGTTCACTCTGGGGTTCCGCAGGGGTCAATTTTGGGCCCGCTGCTTTTCACTCTCTTCCTTAATTCACTCCCCAAAACATGCAGCAGTCATCTCTTACTCTATGCTGATGATGATGCGGCTCTCTACTGGCAACAACCCCAACCAAACACCCTCCAGCTCACCCTCCAGGGGTTCTTCAGGGAGCTGCAGAATTGGTTCGCTGATCACCGTCTGATCATTAACTATTCCAAAACCAAGTCCATGACCTTTGCTCATCGCCAAAGCCCTCACAGTCAGATGGCACTTCAAATTTCCAACTCGGATGGTTC
Organism: Neoceratodus forsteri; assembly: GCA_016271365.2. Lineage (NCBI taxonomy): Eukaryota > Metazoa > Chordata > Ceratodontiformes > Ceratodontidae > Neoceratodus > Neoceratodus forsteri. Next base: position 764,077,018 of record CM057453.1, read on the forward strand.
CCAACTGGAACACGTCACTCACTTCAAATACCTGGGTGTCACCTTAGATACCTCCCTCTCCTACCACAGACATGTATGCCTCCTCGCGTCAGCGATCAACTCTAGAGTTGGTACCCTCTACAGGATCAAAAACAGCCTGCCTTCCCAAGCCATGCAGATAGCTGTCACCTCCTCCATCCTCTCCCTTATCGATTACGGGATTGTTATCTACCGCACCGCGGATAACACCACCCTAAGCAGCATAATCACTGCGCTTAATAAAGCCTGTCGCCTTGTCTCTGGAAGTGACAGACTCACCCACACCTGCGATCTGTACAAGCTGACTGGCTGGCTTAATTTCCATCAAAGGCTCAAATACCACACCTGCATTCTAGCAAAAAAGATCCACCTCCAGCTTGCGCCAACCGGTCTACTCCCCATCATCAGACCGGCCCCTCTCAGGCGTATTACCAGACTCTCGACTACCACATCCTTCATGGTCCCTCCATGTCGAACATCCCTTGGGCAGAGATCCCTCCGCTACCGCGCCCCCAAATGGCTTAACACTCTTCCCCCTTCTCTCTCCCAGTCCCACAGCATCCAACGCTTCAAAACAGGCCTTAGAACCCACCTATTGGAAATCACTAAATGTGAATGCTAATTCGGCCTGACCTCTCTCCTCCCCTTGCACTGACACTGGGGCCCCCTAGAACCGACGAATCACCCTCCTTATAAGCTCAGTCTAGGGGTCACATGTATGTCTCCTAATTGCTCTAACCGGATAAATAAGTCTCTCTGCTATCAAGCCAGAAAAGTAATCAATAAATAATTTATGTGTATATAAAATTGGTTCCTTTTGTTCATATACTGTCTTATGTCTCTCCACCCGCTGTAACCATCGTGGAGCCATTGTATAAAATGTTTTGAACTAAAATCTGTATATAATTCCTTGTTCCATCTGTCTTTCCTGTTCTTGTTCTCCCTCCACCCTCTGTAACTGACGTGGAGCCTTTGCAAAAGAGTCTGTGACCCACAAGTTTGTAATTCCGAATATGCAGTAAATAAATAAATAAAAAGAGAATGAATGTGACAAGTCAAACTAGTAGAGATAGAGACTGCAAGACTGCCACACTCATTCTCCCCCCTCCTACCCTCCCCCATCCTCCAGTCTGGCTCACAGAAAAAAAAATTATATTCTCTTCTGTAATGTTTGTTTTCTTTTTTGCTTGAATACAAAAAAAAACAAGGATCTTAAGATAGACCTTAGGCTACTGAAAGCACACACAACTTCAAGCGCAAAGTGCCTGCCTGAGCTTCATCTGTCTGCCTACCACGCACACTGACAGCAGAGTAAACTTGCAGCCAGTAAAACCGAGAACCAAGTGGGCTCTCCAATGGAATAACTAATCAGGTGCCCCCTTTCAAATCTCATTAATTTTATTAACTAATGACCACTAGAGACACTCTAGTCTCTGCCGCTGTCCCCACTACTGTTTGCACTCACACACGCATAGCAGCACGTCCTCAACTCCAACTTAGTATTGCAATCTAAGACTCACCAAAAAACAAGGAGCTGGGGAAGAAAAGCCTGTACTTCAGCAGTAGCTCCCCCGGCCCTTGCAGTTGCACTGCCAGACATGCCAAGTCTGAATCTCCAAGGCTAAGGATCGCCCAACTGGTGGCATTCACGCCATGGACAGCATAGCGCAGCTCTTTCTTCACATTGTGCTTAATTTATTTTATTGAGAAAAACAGTACTTACTGTGACTAGGCATTTGGAAATCAAAAGTGCATGCACTGCATATCCCATTCCTCTCCAGACCTCTCATCAGTGCCGAAATGAACATTTATAGCATACCAGTACTGGGTGATTGATTGTTACACATGTAGCGAGCTACCCGGCTGCTAGCCCTTATCTGTAGATATTATTCTGTTGTATATATGTTTTTTTTTGCAGTTCTACGTACATGCCAGTGTCAGCACAAGGCACCTAGAGAAAAGACTGGATTTCTAAAAGGATTTTGACCTTCTGACCTGAGAGACCAGCTGCTTGCAGGAATCTGACACGTTCTTGTCAGAAGGGCTTGTGGATGCGTGACCAAAGGGGTATTTCCAATAGGAACTGGCCAAGTGAAACATAAATAATATAACTTACAGGATCTTCCTTATAACTAATTAAATTAAGCCAGTTCAAAACCCCAGGATGAGAGAAGCAGTTTCCACTGTTGTAAACCCTTAAGATCAAAAGGGAAATGGTTTAAGACAAGATGTGATGAAAAAGTTTCCCACAGAACATTTTTTTTTTTATAAGTGCCAGGAAGCATCCTTCTAACAGGTCTGTGTGAGATTGTAATGTGAGGTGACAGAAAGGTTCCCACAGTACACTGACATTTTTACTAAGTGCCAAGACTTTGGGAAAGTGCAAGAGTGACACCTGGAGGCCTAAAATGGAAGGGCCAACCTTTATCTGGAGACAGATACATAAATAGCCCCAGCTCAGGACATTTAGATACATTTTTATCTGGACACTCTGCTTGACACACACCAGGAGTCAAACTGCTGAAACCCAGTGTGGCTGCCAAGGACTAAAGAAACTGAAAACTCTCATCTACTTTTTCTGGACTTCAAATCACCACAATTTTTAAGGTATAGATTAGCTAACAGTTCTAGTGTGGTTTATTCTATACATCCATTTTAATTTGTTTTATACTGTAACCAAAAATTTACTAACACCCTTTTAGTTGTAACTGAATGATTTATTATGTAAGTATTTTAGGAAAAAACATTTGTTTTTCTAAGGAAATTCTGCCTGCGTGAAATTTCTATATTGTGTGTGATTGTAGAAGGTATATTAATAATCTGTGAAAACTGTTATTGCCAAAGGGGTCTCACCAATAGCAACCAAATTGAGAAAAGGGTCTGGAAGGGATCTGGAAGGATAGGGAGAATACCAAAGTTTCAGGGACGAATCTGCAGGGATTTTGAAGCAGCCTGTTGCATATCCTATAGGGAGAAGGCCAAATCAGGCTTACACTGCTACCCCGAAGCGAGTGTGATGCCTGGGTCTTTCTCCTTTGTGTAACAGCCAAGGAAAGAGTTCATATTTGGCCACAAGACACGAGACTGGTATTGTGCCCTTATCCAGAGTTAGAGGGACACCCTAGGTTCCTGTGGAAGAGGTGCAGTCATGACCTCAGTAAGCATTCTAAAAGCACGAGGAGGGTAACCCTGCCCCTCGTCATGGACTGCACTTAAGGGTGGGCACTGTGAGCTCAGTGGGCCTGACCCTCAGGAGTGGGTTTGTGACAACACACACAAAGTTACATCTCAATCATCCAGTTTTGCTGTGCTATAAATGTCAGTTTTGGCACTGATGAAAGATCTGGACAGGATATTTACTTTAATTTCTGAACTCACAGTACTATGCTGATCCATTCAGCAACCAACACCTTATGATATTAAATGCTGTTTATCTGAACCGATCCAAACTGGAAAAAACAGTTCGGAAGTGGCTTGCTTAATAGTAACGTTGTTGGTTTAGGGGGTCAGGGTTGTTTTTTCCTGAACCAGTTTGCCTACCCCTATTGCAAACCACCACCAAATGACAAATGAGAGACACAGAGCTAACTGATGACACCAGTGCTTTGTGAATTTGCTCCTCTTCACCAGGGGGTCAATCAGCCAGTCCAGCTCTGTGCCCTGCATCTGTTTTTTGGTGTTGGTTTGTGACTTTTCAGACCCCCAAGAAGCAGCTCCCACTCGCCCTGCTGAACCCATTCAGACCAATGGCGGAACCCTCGAGGAGCAGCTCCCGCTTGCCCTGCCAAACCCATTCAGACCAACGGCCAGAACCCCCGAGGCAGCTCCCACTCATCCTGCTGAACTCATTCAGGCATGCCGTGGAGGATGCTGTGACCACGCTTCTGTTCCTCTGTCTCTCTATTTTTAAACTTGGCACCTTTTTAGTTGCTCACTCTCATGGCATAAAGGCAAGGCTAGCCAAGAGGAACTGATCGGAAACCAGCTGTGGGACCTTTCTTTTATTTTTGCACCATAATTGCTGCCCTTTAAATTATTTAAGCAGCTCAGCTGATGCTCAAAATTGCAAGCAGCTTTTCTAAGTTGGCTCCAGTTTAATTTGGAGTGCAATTTCTCAACAACTGGCAGCTTGCTCTGTCCTCAGCTTTTACCTGACTGGCTGAACCCCGCAGTCCCTTTGTGACTGCTCCCCACCCACCTCCCAATTCCCTCCCACCCTCGGCTGGTGTTAAATTTATACGCCATGCTCTCGTGAGATTTTTTTTTCTCTATCTCCCTGGTTTCTTATTTGCTCATAATACAGGTCCTCCGCTAGAAGTCTCCTGAACCACACTGATAATCTACAGATCTGTCTCTTGCCCAGCCCTCATCCTAGCTCCCCTTCCCTGGTAGCTGATTCTCTGGCTGGTTGATCTGTTTTTTATTCCTTATTTTCTGGATTAATTTATTTTTTGTCCAGCTTTCCCTGCCTCTTACTCATCTCCTCTTTCTCCCCTGATTCCCTTGCTCATAATCTTTCACTTGCCCCTACTTGCACTCACTCCTCTCCCTTTCCTCTACTCTCTGTTCCAGTCTTGCCCCCTCATTACCCTTCCCATTCTTACATAGAAACATAGACTTTGATGGCAGATAAGGACCCTTGGCCCACCCAGTCTGCCCATTTCCCTACCTATTGGATAAGCTGCAGATTCTAGTTAACCAACAGCCTACTTCCTGCAACCCCCCACTATAATTGCCTTTTGTCTGTCCCATGCATGTTTGAATTCCCCCACTGTTTTAGACCCCACAACCTCTCCAGGAAGATGGTTCCATGCGTCCACCACTCTCTCCGTGAAAAAGAATTTCCTCACATTACCCCTGAGCTGTCCCCCCTCTAACTTTAAATTGTGCCCCCTTGTTCTTACACATATCTTTTTCTGAAAGATGCTACCCTCCTGGACTTTGTTGATTCCCTTGAGGTACTTAAAAGTTTCTATCATGTTTCCCATGTCCCTCCTTTCATCAAGCGTATACATATTAAGCTCTCTTGGTCTCTCTTCATATGGTTTCTGATGTAGACCCTGCACCATTTTAGTTACCCTCCTCTGGACTGCTTCCATCCTGTCTATGTCCTTGCATAGATGAGATCTCCAAAACTGCATGCAGTACTCCAGATGAGGTCTCACCAACTGTCTGTACAGAGGGATAACCACTTCCCTTTTTCTACCTGTGATGCCCCTCGCTATGCATCCGAGTATCCCCCTGGCTCTTCTTACTGACTTCTCACATTGCTTACCCACCTTTAGGTCATCTGCTATGACTACACTCCAGATCCCTTTCCATTATTATTGTTGTTGTTAGTACCTCCCCTGCTATTGTGTACTCTTCTCCTGGATTTTTATTTCCCAGGTGCATTAATTTGCACTTCTTTGCACTGAATCTAAGTTGCCATATGTCTGACCATTCCTCCAACCTTGCTAAGTCCCTTCTCATCCTTTCTACCCTTGTATATCAACTCTGTTACAGATCTTTGTGTCATCTGCAAAGAGGCATACCTTTCCTTCCAGACCCTCTACAATGTCACCTATAAAGATGTTAAAGAGGACTGGACCCAGTACTGAGCCCTGAGGTACTCCACTAGTAACCCCCTTTCTTCAGAATGTGTTCCATTCACTATTACCTTCTGTGTCCTGTTGTGCAGCCAGTTTGCTACCCAGGCTACCACCATGGGACCCACTCCCAGGCTGGCTAACTTGATTATTAATCTTTTGTGCGGGACTATGTCAAATGCCTTGCTAAAGTCTAGGTAGGCCATATCCACAGCCCCTTCCTGGTCTATTACTTTGGTCACCCAGTCAAAGAAATAGATTAGATTCGTCTGACATGACCTTCCTGCTGTGAATCCATGCTGCTTTGGGTCCTGTGCCCCACTGGCCTCTAGGTACTGAACAATTCTTTTATTTCAGAAGTGATTCCATCATTTTCCCCACCACTGAAGTCAAACTAACAGGTCTGTAGTTTCCTGCTTCTGCCTTGCTCCCACTTTTGTGAAGGGGAGTCACATCTGCCCTCTTCCAGTCCTCAGGCACCACCCCATCTTCCCATGATTTGTTAAAAAGTGTGGTTAGTGGTGTCACTAGGTCCTCTATTAGCTATTTTAGGATTCTAGGGTGAATCCAGTCAGGCCCCATTTCTTTGTCCACCTTGAGTTTTAAGAGTTCTTTCAGGACTCTTTCTTTTGTAAATGCACTGGCGTCAACCCCACTACCCAGACTGCTTCTACTGTTTGGTTTAGGTAACTCCTCCTCTTCTTCTTTTGTGAATACTGAGCAAAAGTATTCATTCAGTATCTCTGCCTTTTCACTGTCTCCCTCTGCCCACCTCCCCTCTCCTTTATTAATCTTCACTATCCCTCCCTTAACCTTTCTATGCTCCCTAATGTACCTATAAAAGGTTTTTCCCCTTCTTAACTGAGTTGGTTATCTTTTCCTCGGTTTGGGCCTTTGCTTTTCTGACTGCCTTCCCCACCTCTTTCTGCTTTAATTGATACAGTTCCCTGTTGTGCTCCTTCTGTGATTCCTTATACTTTTTGAATGAAGCCTTTTTCTCCTTAACCTTCCCTGACACCTCTTTTGAGAACCATAGTGGTTTTTTATTCCACTTTGTTTTCTTTATTTGTTTCACACAAAGGCTTGTTGCCTCCATGATGGCAGTTTTGATTTTTCTCCATTGTCCTTCCACCCCTCCTTTCTGGCCATTTGCTAATGCATTCCTCAGGTATTCCCCATTATGCCAAAGTCAGCCCTTCTAAAGTCCAGTATCCTTGTCTTTGTATGGCTTGTCTCCATGGTTGTGTTTATTGTGAAGCACACTGTGCAGTGGTCGCTTGTTCCCAGATGTCTACTGACTTCTAAATTTGTGATCCTCTCTCCATGTGAGAGTACCAGGTCTAATATTGCTCCCTCCTGAGTGGGTTCCACCACTAGCTGTCTAAGGCATGCCCCCTGTAGGGCATCGAGAATGACCCTGCTCTTGGATGTGGCTGCAGTCCATGTCGTCCAGTTAACATTTTTGCATATTCAGGTCCCCCATCAACAGTATCTCCCCTTTTTCAGCCATTTTGAGAATGCCCTCTATCATTTTCTTGTCCATTTCCTCCCCTTGAGACAGGGGTCTGTATACAACCCCTGTGTGGATTGTGATGCCATTCCCTGTCTCCAAGGTGACCCAGAGTGCCTCTTGTTCTCCCCCTTTACTTTTTAGTTCTGTAGATTTGATCCCTTCCCTTACGTAGAGAGCTACTCCACCTCCTCTTTTACCCCCCGTCCCTTCTGTAGATTGTGTACCCTGGTATGTTGACATCCCAGTCATGGTTCTCCGTGTACCATGTTTCTGTGACTGCCACAATATCCAAGTGTTCCTCTTCCATCAGGACTACTAGCTCTGGGAGCTTGTTTCCCAGACTATGGGCATTGGTACTCACTGCCCTCCATTTAACATTGGCTTTATCCTTTTTTACCCCATCCCTGCTCTTATTGCCCTTGTCTGTTTTTCCATTTACCCTTGTCCTGCCCTCTGTCAAGCTCTGTGCCTCAGTGTTTACCCTACTACCTGCCATGTTTTGTGGGGGGAGGCTTGAACTTTCCTGTTTCCTATCAGCACCTCCCCTTGACTAGTTTAAAAGCTTGCCAAGGAAGCCTTTAAACCTGTCACCTAGGAGCGTGTTTCCCTTCCTGGACAGATGCAGACCATCATGCTAGTATAGACCTTCATCTCTCCAGGTGGACCCCCAGTCCCCAAATGAAGCCAAAGCCCTGTGCTCTGCACCAGTTTTGCAACCATTCATTAAACTGCATGGTGTGCAGTACCCTAGCCTCACCCCTGCCATAGACTGGCAGCACCTCTGAGAAGGTTACCGAGCTTGCTACCTGTCCAAGGCCCCTCCCCAACTCCACAAATTCATCCTGCACTGCACTGATCTCATGCCTAGCTAGGTCATTTGTCCCAAGGTGGACAATGATATCTAGTTCCCTCTCCTGTGATGCTGCTTCTGTAATCCTGAGGATTTGCTTCCTGTCCCTTCAAGCCATGGCACCAGGCAGGCACCTTACTTCCCTCTCCTCTCCCTTCCCCAGGTCTACACCCCAAACAATTGAGTCCCCTCTCAGAAACTGTTTCTTTCCCCTGTGGTGTCCCTTGCCACTCTTTTGTGGGTCTCCCTTGTGGATATCCCCAGCATTCTTCTTGGTCTCCACTGAGGGTGTCATCATAGAGAAACCTTGATTTGCCAGACTGACATATGATTTGTGTAGAGGTACAACTCGGGGGCTACGCCTCTGTTCCACCACCCTCACCCTCCCGAACCTACTGTGGTCCATCTGCTCTTCACACATGGCAACCTCTGAGGCAGTGGTTGTGGAACTGGTGCTCTTTGGGTGGGGGAGGCCTCCTTAGTCCTTGCTAGTTCAGCCTGGAGGTGGGCAACCTCCTCCCTCAGAGCTGACAGTTGCCTGCAAATAGGGCAGCAATGCAGGTTCCAGAATGTCTCAAAATTGCTGCCCCACAGCCAGTGCATTGCACAACTCCCCACATGTCCCTCTTCCTTATAATATACAATGAGTAATATATAATTTTTTTTTTTTGGTGTGTACTCACCCTTTATGCACTGTGCTGGGTAAATAAGAATATGAGAGTTCTGGCCCAAGACCGGTTGAGGAAGTGATGTCAGAACCTTGGCTATAGAAATGCCATGTCTGGGGTGGGCAGGGGTGAGGGGAAGGGTGGGTGGGTAGGCCACAACCACTGGTGATTGTTAGAAACAATCAAATACACCACTGCTCCACCACCTGGTGAGTACTGCCCTTTATAGTAAGTCAACCAACACCACAATTTACTAGACCACTGCTCCCACACAAACCACTCTACTGAGTCCAGGGATAAAAACGAACTCACTGCTCAGCCAGCAGGACACTTCTAAAATGTTGCACAAATATCCTTCCAAATCCTAGGTGTCTAGCACAGGAATCAAGCAACTTCAGTTGTATTTCACCCCCTCTGATTATAAAATTACTACACTTTAACAGAATCCTGCAATTCTCTTCTTAATGCCTCTCTCCATGAATCCTGGGGCTATATTCCACCTCCTGACATTATTTGGCATCATGTTTTTGTTGGTATTTTTAACAGTTCTGACTGATTATCTCTCCTCTCGTCATGTATACTCACTTGATAACTTCTGCTACTCCAACTTACTATCAGACCCCACCACTAGTCCATCATCTGTCGGGTTTGAATTATAAACACCTAGGGGTATTACTTAGTTATATCTCGCGTAGGTACTCTAGCTCCTGTGGGCGTGCTTCTCAGGCTTTACTGACTGCATCTTTGGATCATTACCCTAACGCTTACCCTTGCTGGGGACATCAAGATGAATCCTGGTCTGACTATAGCTTATAACACCACCCAGCCTCACCCATGCAACTGCCTGCCCCAGTCATCCAGTTTCACCTTTGCTCACCTTAACATTAAGAGCCTTACTGCCAGCTTCTCAGAACTTGAGGCTTGGGTTTGTTCGAATAAACCTGACATTCTTGCCTTATCCAAAACACGGCTGAAGCCATCCATTGCTGACTCCCTCTGCTCCCTTCCGGGCTATAATATGCTTAGGGCAGATCATGCCACCTCCAAAAGAGGTGGGGGCCTAGCACTATACTTTAAGTCTCATCTCAATGTGACTGTCTTACACAGTCCCCCTTTGGCCAATTGTGAAGTGCTTCATTCCCTCCTATTGCTTGGGGGTGCTAAAAAATTACACATCTTCTGCATTTATATGCCTCCCAGAACCGCTAGGCCTGGTCTGGAGGAATTTATCGAACTATTACCATCAGTGACAGGGGAAAAAAGAAGTAATCTGCTTGAGAGATTTCAATCTGGACTGGGCTGGGCCTAGTTCCTCCCTCCTATCCACCATTACTAGCAAGGCGACCCTCACCCAACTCATCCAGGCCCCCACTAGGATCTCCCGTTGTGATTCCTGCTCCACTCTCTTAGATTGGATCCTGACAAATAGGAAGGTGAATTTCCCCTCGGCTGCAGTTCTACCTGACTCCATAAGTGATCACTGTCCAGTGTACTGCGTTTGGGACATCACCTCCCCCTCATTCCCCTGTAAAGTCTTATCCTTTTCCAATGTTTCTGGGCTCAACCACGATGCATTCCTACAGGATTTAAAAATGGTTGACTGGTCTCCCCTTTACATAACCAATGATATCTACATAGCAGCTGAATATTTCAACTCTGCCCTACTCTCTCTTCAACACCAACATATCCCGGTCACCACGTGCAGGGTAAAAGGTAAAGTCACCAAATGGCTCAAGCGTCCCCTTCTCCAGCTGCTAAAATGGAGGGATAAACTCTGGGCTATGTGGAAGTCCTCCTCCCTTCAAGCTGACTTTGAGGCCCACAGATCCCTTTGCAACACATGTAAAAAGGAGATTCATTCAGCAAACAGCATCTACTACCGTAACCTGCTCAGTTCCTCTGCCTCTAACCCTAAACTTTACTGGTCACAAATCAAGGAATTCCTCGGGAACAACAAGCCAATGTCTCCAAATAAAATGCTAGTCAACATACCCACTGCAATAACCCTCTCACCATTGCGAATGCCTTTAACTCCCTCTTTTCCTTGCTTCCCACCCCATCCCACCCCTCATCACCCAACATTTCTCTTGTCCTCAACCCCCTTACCACTGCTTCCTCTGCTCTTTGCACTGACTCGGTCACGCGTCAGGAGGTCCTTATACTACTAAAATCGTTACTGGCTAATGGCGGTGCTGGACCTGATGGTATTTATCCTAGGATCCTTAGACAGATTGCTTCATGTCTGGTGGCTCCTGTGACCCGGCTTTTCAACCTCTCGATCTGCTCTGCCTCTGTCCCCTTGGTCTGAAAAGTTGCCAGAACCATTCCAGTGTTTAAGAGAGCAGACGTCAAAGTCTTGCTGAACTACCACCCCATATCACTCCTGCCCACGCTCAGTAAATTGCTTGAAAAACTGATTCACCAACAGGTCTCTGCACACCTCCGCAATTCCAACCTCCAAACTCCGGTGCAACATGGCTTTAGGGCTGGGCACAGCACAACCACTGCTCTCACCCAATTTACCAATGATGTAAAATGTAACATGGACAAGGGTTTACTTACTGGAGCAGTGTACCTAGACCTCTCCAAAGCAATCTGACATGGTGCATCACCCCTTCTTCTGCCAATCAGTTTGCTCAAGGCCCTGATACTACCCTATACTCTGTTTGGCAGCTACCTAGAAAATCGATCTCAGGCTGCCTCTTCTAAGAATCTCTCCTCCCTGCCCCTGTCTCCTGTGGTGTTCCACAGGATGAGGTCTTGGTCCTCTTCTTTTCCTAACGACATCCCCACTCTGCCTACCAACTGCAGTGATTATCAAGGTATGCAGATGACTTGGTGCTTTACTCTGCCTCCAAGTCTATTGTTGACATCAGTCTATATCTCTCATTTGCCTTTCAGATAATACAAACCTGGTTTTCCTCCAACTCACAAATCCTGAATTTATCCAAGACCCAGGCCATGCTCTTTGGATCCTCCAGGAAGGTACCTGCTGAGTCCCCCAAGCTCCTGGTCCACTGTTGCGATGGGACCACTGTTGATATCACCTTATCCTTCAAATATCTTGGGGTTACTCTGGACCCAGTACTCAATTTTGCTGCTTACGTCAATGAGATATGCCGATCAGTTAATGCCAAGATTGGTGCGGCCTACAGAGCGCGTCACTCTCTCACTCCAGCTGCTAGGATCTCAGTAGCGAGATGTGTTTAACTCCCACAACTGCTATATGCCCTCCCTGTACTCTCTCATGCCAACACTGGGGGTTCTTCGCCAAAGAGACATATCTTATAACACCATCTGCAGATTTGCCTTATCGGCTCCTCACTTTACCCATCACTGCCAGCTCTATTCTGCTTTAAACTGGCTGTCACCCAAAGCCCTATGCTCTTATACTCTTGGGAGTTTTGTTGACTCCCTATCCATACCCCCTCCCTCTCTCTGGGTGACTTACTACCCCTGTCTCTCACTCTCGCTCCCCTTAGGTCCTCCACCTCCCTGCACCACTGTTCAGCCCTGCTCCACTAAAATGGGGAGCAAGTTTTTATTTGCACTCTCGTTCTGGAACTCACTCCTTCTCTATGTTAAGAACTCCTCGTATCGCCTTACATTTAAGCATGCTCTGTTCTCTCACCTTTATGCTCTTGGAACCTGTGAATGCACTTAACTGCTGCTTGTCCCTCAGCTCTGTCCAATCAGTTGTATGCATGCCCTTTGTTTATGTAAGTGTAACCCCCCTGCAAATGGGGGTTCCCAAAAGACTTCCAGGAGCTTGCTTGAATGCTCCAAGCCTGAATGGTGTTTGGCGTTTAAGCCATTTATCAGTGAGTGTTTTTAGAACCTCTGGTACTGTCTCTTTAAGAGCTGTCTGCTTGCAGACATAATTAGTTTGTATGGGGGACTGTGTGTTTCTTTGATTGAGTACCACTCAAGCTGCTGCCAATTCACCCCATTTTTGCAGTCACTAGGAGTGCAAAGGAACCTGTCTGAAAGATGTAACTGATTGCCAGAAATCATTTACAGTAATAATAAAATTACAGTTTGTCTAACCTGCTTTCTTTGCAGTCAGAACTGTCTGCCTAGTTCCCATTCTGGTTTTGAACTGCTGAACTGGACCAATCAGTGTAGGGTAAAGCTAGCTCTAAAATGATGCCTGAGACGAATCAGAGACATGGGACTCATAATCTGGAGCCAGCCACAAGAGGATTGTATGGGCAGTGACTCTGGGAGATGTAGTTTAGACCCGGTGCCTTTTGGACCAACAGCAGCAGTCTATTGTGAGTGACAACCAATCCAGTCCAAGAACTGGGAGGAACTCAAAAGTGCCAGGTTTTAATAGGTTAGGAGTTGAGTTGAGCTTTGGCAGTGAAGAAGGAAGGAGCCCTGTGCTTTTTCAGTGTGCAGTTTTAGTCAAAAACGTGTGTAAGGCCCAGAGTTCCGGTCTGCAGCTTGTGCCAACAACTTGTTAGGACTGATACGTCCTGTGAAAGAATCAAAGGATCTCTGAAGAGTAAAACCAGGCTCACCTGTAGAAGACTGGAAGAATTGCAAAAATTGCACTCGGTCTGTCAGGAACTGAATCTGCTGTGTGTGTTCCCGGGAGTATAGCAATAATTACGATCGGGATACAGATGCAACCTGCCTGGTATAGTACTTTCTTTTATATGGATGTGTGAAGAGGGTTTGTGTACCTCAAGTGAGTCAGTGACATTGAAGGACCCTATCTTATTTGGAGGTCGGAGTACTAATTCAGGGTCGCTCTCCCTGTTGAATTGCCACATTAAATCCAAATGGAATTACTGTACTGCCTGACTGTTTAATTCTCCTTTTCACTGTGTGAAAGGGCCCCTCACCAGCTGCCACGGTTTGGACCAGCTTACTAGGGCTTGGGTGTACCCAGGGACAGTAACTGATAGGGATAGGCTTCAAACAACAGAGCCATAGGTAGATTATTAGAGTGATAAGCTAATTCAACCTGATTTCCCCTGTCCTTGTTATATCCCCTAAATAAATCAGAGCTGCTTGTTTCAGCAAAGTTATACTGCCTGAGGTATTTGTCTATGTTAAAGCACTGTACTGTGATTGTTGCACTGTATCCTCATTTCCCAGGAGGTCCCAGTGCGGAACCAGACCTGGGGTAAGTGTATGACTGTGAAGGTAATTCTGATATATTGTATGGGCCACTAGGGAAGAAAGGGAAGTTTGCAGTGTCCAGAGGGCCTGCTGACCAAGTTAGTTTAACTATTGCAAACCCTGACCTCTGGGTGGAGGCACCCGCCATTGGATCCAGGCCCCTCAACCTGTTAGTGGCAAATCAGGCGAGGCAGTAGCCCCTGGGATAAGCGCCATCTAGGGAGGTTACATTTTGGAGGCTCACGCTGGGATTGTGTGTCCTCTAGTGGACATATTTACAAACCACTGTTAAGGGAAAAAAAATAAATAAATAAATAAATGGGTACCTCACAGAAGTGGCATGCAGTAACTGGTGGAGGGTGTATTGGGGAGGAGATCGAATTTCAAAATGCTATGCTTATCCTGGACATCCCCTGTATCACACGGACACTGTGCAGGGAGTACTTTCCAAGGTGGAAGGTTTACAAAATCCTGTGGTGGTGGGTCAGATCGCCTAATCTGCTCACCCACACTTTCCTGGCCCTAGTAGAGCTTAAGGATCCCATAGATAGCTCCAACGACCCATGCCAGCTGAATGGAAAGTGAAGATCAGTGAGAAGCTTGCCCAGAGACCAGTGTTTTCTTTAAAGGGAATGGGATGTAGGATCGTGCAAGGGCCAGAGCACAGACATCCGGCTGCATGACGTAAAGACCATTTCGGTGAGAGGTCTCGCGCCTGGCACCTGCTGGCACATAGATGATGTGAGGCAGCATCTGCAAGAAGATGTTAGCTGCTGGTGTAATACAAGAATCCAAGCCCTTATGCTTCCCCCATTGTGGTAGTGAGGAAAAGAATGGAACAATAAGGATGTGTGGATTATCGCACCTTAAACCGCGGACTATCCTGATCAGTACACAATGCCCGCATTCAGGATGCTTTGACTGCCTAAACGGGAGCAAGTGGTTCTCTGTGCTGGATCTCCGCAGTGGTACTATCAGATCCCGATGGCCCCAGAGGACCGTGAAAAGACAGCCTTTATCTGTCCGCTTGGCTTCTATGAATCTCATGAGGATGCTCAAGGATTCTCAGGTGCCCAGCCACCTTTCAACGATTGATGGAGCGTGCAGTGGGGACATGAACTTATTAGAGTGCCTGGTATACTAGATGATGTTATTGTGTTTGGCAGCTCACTGAGGAACATGAGAGCAGATTATTTAAGGTATTGACCGACTGAGACTTCCGCCTTAAACTGTCCATTGATAAGTGTCAATTTTTTCAAACATCAGTAAAGTAAGTGGGACAATAGTATCCACCGAGGGAATAGAGACCTGACCATGCAGTTGAGCCTTGACCACCTGGCCATGCGCCCCAAAAATCTAAAAAGAACTGCAAAGATTCCTGGGATTCTGTGGTTATTATCAGCGCCTATCAAGGACTATTCAAGAGTGATCCGCCTTTACTTAACCTTACTCAAGGGCATCCCCCAACCCACAAAAATACCAAAGTCAGCATCCTCAAGACTGAAAGAGTGTATTTTCATCCGAGTGAAGTATTTGGGGCCCGCTGGACCCTGATTGTGGACTGCTTTTCATGGAGATCATATATCAACTTACCCCATGCTCCAGTGCTGGCCTATGCCGATCCAAGAAAATCCTACGTCCTGCACACTGATGCTAGCTTGCAAGGGTTGGAGCTGTGTTGTACCAAGAGCACGAGAATGGCTCTGAGACCAGTGGCCTTTGCCAGTAGAAGCCTGACCCATCCGAAAAAGAACTATCCTGTACATGTTAGAGTTCCTAGCTTTGAAGTAGGCTTGTTGACCAATTCCATGAGTACTTGTATGGGGCTAAAATACTAGTAAAAACTGACAATAATCCTTTGACCTATGTGCAGACCTCAGCTAAGTTGCCACTGTATAGGTAGCTTTCTGCATTATCTACATATGACTATGCTCTCGGCGAATACGAGTGAGTCACTGAACCACATAGATGCTGATGCTCTCTCCCGGAGGCCTGTTCCCAGAATGATTGGGTCCGACTGGAGAACCTGACATTCGGCAGCACTCTGCCGGAAGTTTGACAGGGAGGAACAAATGTCCACGGACGAGTGGACTGCATGGTGGATTGCTTGGGAGCCCCTGAGAATTGCATACCTGCTGCTTATTGCCACTTTTCTGCAATAGACATTGGTGCACTGCCTCAGCTGGACAATGATAGTATTCGCGGCCTAATCATGATCCCAATGATCAAAGCAGCTTTAGAAGCCCTCATGCAGGAAAGATGTGTCCAAATTACGCCACTGATTTGAGAACTGCACTGTTATACAAAGAAGGTCCTAAGTTGAAACTGATCAATAAACTGTTATACAGAGAAACAGTAGACAGAGGGGACAAGTAGACAAACAACAACTAGTGCTGCCCACTGCCTTCGAGACTCAGTATTGAGGTCCTTGCACAACCACATGGGGGCACCTTGGCATAGACAGAACACTTGACTTGGTGAGATCCAGATTCCATTGGCCTAAGATGAGAGCTGATGTGGAGCAACACATTAGAACTTGGTAGCTGCACTTACAGAGGAAAGCTTTGCCCAGAGAGGCTGCCCCCTTGTTAACACCTAACCACCAGTGCACCCATGGAGCTGGTCTGTATTGATTTTCTAAGTTTGGAGTCAGATCAAAGAAATATCAGTAATGTGCTGGTGGTCACTGACCATTTCCTGAGATATGCCCAAGCTTTCCCACAAAAGACCAGAAAGCATCCACTGTAGCCAAAGTACTTGTAGAAAACTTTTGTTCACTATAGAGGCTCCACAAAGTCCATTCTGATCAAGGGAGAGACTTTGAAAGTCGTCTGATCAAAGAGATGCTTTCTCTGTGGGGAGTCTGATCCAGAACCACTCCTTACCACCCCCAGGGGACCCACAGCCTGAACGTTTCAACACGCACTTTGCTAGATATGCTAGGCACCCTGCACCCAAAGGACAAGCCCAGATGGAGCCAACAAATTAGCACCCTGGTACATGCTTATAACTGCACCAAAGTGATGCCACTGGATTCTCCCCTCACCGCCTGATGTTTGGAAGAAAGCTCGACTACCAGTAGATGTGTGTTTTGGGGTCTCTCTGATGGGGTTCAAGCTGACAACTATTTACAGTATGTGCAAAGTTAAAGGCCCAGCTAACTCATGCAGTACAAACTGGCTCTAAAACCATGCATGCTAAAAGAAATCTGGGCCAACAAAGAAAGGTATGATAAAAAGGTGAAAGCACAGGAACTCCAGGAGGGAGATCGGTATTGCTAAGAAATCTGGGACTGCATGAAGCACAAGATTGCTGACAGATGGCACCATCTCCTCACATTGTAGTGGGCAAACTAGATGATCTGCCAGTGTACAAAGTAAGGCCTGAGAATAATTCAAAAGATGTAAAAACAATGCATAGAAATCATTTACTGCCCATTGGACAAATCTTAATTGAGTCTGAGCCCTAGAAGATGCCCTCTGGACCAGTGACTAGAGCTGCTGCTAAGAAAAGATCAAGAAAGTCTGCACCTACAGAAGCAAAGTTAAAGTGTTCCTCCACAAGTCCCAGTTGAGCATGACTGTCAGTCCATATGGGAAGAAAGTGAGAGTGAGTTTGAATACTATCCTTCTTCACGAACTGAGTCAATTTTACGGGCAATCCCTAGTCAATAGTGGAGACAAAGCTGGGCCTTCCGGACTGTCAAGCCCCCAGCTTCATCCCTGGAGCCAATGCTCCCCAGAAAGTGAAGTGCAAAGCATCAGATCAGATGAAATGGAATCATTGTGCATGGCTGAACTGCTTGAGCTTTCAGGGGAGGAAATGATAGATTAGGGCGGACTGGTGATACACCAGACAAGAAGAGTATTTTGAGTGCCCTGACAGTCCACTGCCAGTGTCCGAAAGCTCTCCAGCGCAGCCAAAATGTTGTGGACTCAGAAACTGTAACTCCTGGAGCTGAAAGTGCCCCAAGTTCCCCAGCCTCTACCCCATGGAGACTCCCCTGACAAGTGAGGACAATGCTGAAAATGAGGCTCAGAGTGCAGAGACTATAACAGTTCCCCTAGAAAGACTGGTTGGCTGTAAAGCCTGTGGTGCCCTCAGTTATGATTCACTTGGGGCCTGTGGACTTGCCTCTCAATGTTGTCCATAAAGGAGTGTATGTGTCCCCGAGCTCACTGCCCAAACTGAGCATCAGTGCTAACTCCAAGTTACTTGTGTTGCCCTCTAAGTATGGTGCCCTTGCCCCATCCAGCCCCAAGGTAACTGATAGGGAGGCCCCTCTCTCAGGTTTCATGTACAAGAGGTAATAACTTGAGTTAGTGGTACAATGTGTGTTATACTGTGTAAAGAGTGACGTGCGCAATGTTTCAGAAATGGTTCTTGGTAAAATGATGTATTGACTGATGATTACATGTGTGAGCCTAATGCAAATGTATATGGTTGCAGTTGAAACTTATGGGGAATTTACTTGCTTGGACGGACGTCCTTTACAGGCCAGGAAGGGTGTAACCCCTGCAAATGGGGGTTCCCAAAAGACTTCAGGAGCTTGCTTGAATGCTCCAAGCCTGAATGGTGTTTAGCGTTTAAGCCATTTATCAGTGAGTGTTTTAGAACCTCTGGTACTGTCTCTTTAAGAGCTGTCTGCTTGCAGACATAATTAGTTTGTATGGGGACTGTGTGTTTCTTTGATTGAGTACCACTCAAGCTGCTGCCAATTCACCCCATTTTGCAGTCACTAGGAGTGCAAAGGGAACCTGTCTGAAAGATGTAACTGATTGCCAGAAATCATTTACAGTAATAATAAAATTACAGTTTGTCTAACCTGCTTTCTTTGCAGTCAGGAACTGTCTGCCTAGTTCCCCATTCTGGTTTTGAACTGCTGAACTGGACCAATCAGTGTGGGGTAAACTAGCTCTAAAATGATGCCTTGGACGAATCAGAACTTGGGACTCATAATCTGGGCCAGCCACAAGAGGATTGTATGGGCAGTGACTCTGGGAGATGTAGTTTAGACTCGGTGCCTTTTGGACCAACAGCAGCAGTCTATTGTGAGTGACAGCCAATCCAGTCAAGAACTGGGAGGAACTCAAAGGAAGTGCCCGGTTTTTGTCGGTTGGAGTTGAGTTGAGCTTTGGCAGTGAAGAAGGAAGGAGCCCTGTGCTTTTCAGTGTGCAGTTTTAGTCAAAAACGTGTAAGGCCCAGAGTTCCGGTCTGCAGCTTGTGTAACAGCTTGTTAGGACTGAATCCGTCCTGTGAAAGAATCAAAGGATCTCTGAAGAGTAGAAACCAGGCTCACCCTGTAGAAGACTGGAAGAATTACTAAAAATTGCACTCGGTCTGTCAGGAACTGAATCTGCTGTGTGTTCTCCCCGGTATTGTGCAGTAATTGACGATCGGGATACAGATGCAGCCTGCCTGGTATAGTACTTTCTTTTATATGGATGTGTGAAGAGGTTTGTGTACCTCAAGTGAGCCCGGCTGACATTGAAGGACCCTATCTTATTTGGAGGTCGTGAGTACTAATTCAGGGTGCTCCCTGTTGAATTGCCACATTAAATCCAAATGGAATTACTGTACTGCTGACTGTTTAATTCTCCTTTTCACTGTGTGAAAGGGCCCCTACCAGCTGCCACGGTTTGGACTAACCACTAGGGCTTGGGTACCCAGGGACAGTAACTGATAGGGATAGGCCTGTGCACAGAGCCATAGGTAGATTATTAGAGTGATAAGCTAATTAACCTGATTTCCCCTGTCCTTGTTATATCCCCTAAATAAATCAGAGCTGCTTGTTTCAGCAAAGTTATACTGCCTGAGGTATTTGTCTATGTTAAAGTACTGTACTGTGATTGTTGCACTGTATCTCATTTCTCAGGAGGTCCCAGTGCGGAACCAGACCTGGGGTAAGTGTATACTGTGAAGGTAATTCTGATATATTGTGTGGGCCACTAGTGGGAAGAAAGGGGGGTTGCAGTGTCCCAGAGGGCTGTGACCAAGTTAGTTTAACTATTGCAAACCCTGACCTCTGGGTGGAGGCACCCGCCATTGGATCCAGGCCCCTCAACCTGTTAGTGGCAAATCAGGCAGGGGTAGTAGCCCCTGGGATAGCGCCATCTAGGGGTTACATAAGCCTTATGTGTACTAGTGTTTCCTGTCTTTTCTCCCCTAGCTAGGCAATATGGCTGTTTGTTGCTATTATGCCATCATTGTAAGTTGTAATCAACCATAACTTCTCTATTCCTGATGTTATCTCCGTGCTGTTAAATCCTGTAATCTGCTTCTGCTGATGTACTTGTTGCCTTGACAGCCAACTGACTTTATGTACCTGATTGTCATTCACTACTGTATTTGTCAACTTGTACTCTCCCGGGTTGTGTCTGAAAATAGGCATTTTTTTGCCTAGTGCACTTACCCGGTTTCCAAAATCTAATAAATAAATAAATTCACTGTGTGGTCTCTTGAACATTTGAGACATGTATTGGGCATCTAATCTGCAAAGATATAAATAAAATTACACTTTATTCTACATGTCTCTAAGTGGCTTTTTCACTGGTGTAGTGTACTGGCCTTCTATAGTCAGTAGCGAGGTTGCTGGATAAGCATTAGTAAATGACTTCAGTAAAACATTGTAAGATACATTTTAAATGGGATTGTGGGGTAATTCATTTTGTGGACTGAAAGTCTGATGTGATGTTGTCATTGTCTCACCAGTTTTAACAGCACACTGTGAAGCAATGAAGAAGGAAGTACTCCTGCTGACAGATATCCTGTTAAATAGTGAGGAAACACTCGATCCTCTTATCATACTTCACTACAAAAAATCAAGTGGTTTTAGTCGCAACAGACTAGAATGTCTTTCATTACAAGCAATTTGTTCTTACCTGCTTCTAGGGGTGTGCGAGTAATGAATAGTATTTCCCAAATACCACGATTAATGCACTGTGTGTTACTCAGATCTGAATAATGAACAGTGGCACTATTCATGCCTATTCATATTTGGGACATGAAGGTTACTCACCTGTGACCATGGTTCTAGGAGTGGTATATGGTGCACATCCACACTTAGGCAGTCTTCTTTCCCTTTAATTCCAGCCAGAATGTCTTCAAGGTAAGCTCCTCCCACTTCTCAGGTGGTATACTCCTCTGCAGGACTCTGTGATGTTAGATCTTGCATGCTGGAAGCAAGGATCCATGAACCACTTGTCAGGGGAGGCAGGTGGGTCTGGGATGTGCAACATATACCACTCCCAGGACTACAGTTACAGGTGAGTAACCCTTATTTCTAGGGGTGTGAATACGGTGCACTATCCACACTTCTGTCAGACTCCCAGTAGTTCTCTGGTGGGGAGCAAGGTGCATACCCCCTACTTGGGAAAAAGGGACTGAAGAACAGAGGCCCCAAAACCAGCATCCCAGCATGACTCAAGGTCGATGTGGTAGTGGGAAATGAAGGTGTGTCTTGACTTCTAGGTAGCAGCCCTGCAGATCTCCTGAACAGGGATGCTCCTGGAAACAGCCACCAAGGCAATAGTATGTCTGGTGGAATAAGCCCTAAGCCTTAAGCCCTACAAGAGGCTCCCTACCAGCCAACCTACAGCAGAAGTCAATGTAGGAGACAATCCACCTGCCAACTGTCCTCTTAGCTGCCAGTCTTCCAGGTGCGGCTTCAGGGCAGGTGACAAACAGCTGGCAAACGTCTCCCTGAACTCCAGTCACGCACTCCATATAGTAAGTGAGCGCTCACCACAGGTCCAAAGTATGGAGCCTGTGCTTGGCCTCCAAGGTTAATGTGGTGAAATACACCGAGAGGTTAATCACCTGGTTAAGGTGAAACTCAGACACAACCTTTGGGAGGAACTTTGGGTGGGGTCAAAAGGACAACTTGCCCTTGTGGAGCACCAGTTAAGGAAACTCCACCGAGAATGGCTGGAGCTTGCTGATCCTTCTGGCAGAGGTGAAGAAGGCAGTCTTCTGCCGGCTCAGTGTCACCGAGGGTTGAGGCACTGGACACCACACCTCAGCCATGCCGGTGACCTGGGTTCAGGAATGAGCACGGATTGCCTGGGGTCGGCAAGGGAGGGAGAGGATCGAGTGTCCGGAGGCCTGCTCTCCTCTCCCGGGGCGGGTGGGTTGTCGCCCCCATTGAACGACTGCCACCAGATGGAGGCCTGGAGCCTAGTCCTGGACTGAGGGCGACACAAAGGGAAAGCATTGCAGGACTGCAGCGTGTGCCCACGTCCATGCACTTATGTGTGTCTGCAACAGGGGATGGGAGAAAACAGAAAATGGGGTTGGCAGGCTCCATGACAACCCCTGCTGCGATCCAGATTCCGATGACCCCTGGACTTCTGTATTGTGCTGGTGGGGGAGCTGGCCCTCCTGCCTCTGGTCCCACCTTGGGGGGATCCCTGTGGGAATCACCATGGGGAAACTGGATCAGGACGCAGGGCATTGAAGTGATACGAGCCTGCCAGCCCTGCAAGGAGTGGTGCAAAAAAGCAATATGAAAAAAAAAAAGAAGGCAGTCTTCCACGACATGTGTGACATCACACACCACTGCATCAGTTTGAATGGCTTGCCCATGAGCACTGCCAGTACCAGCAACAAGTCCCAAGGTGGTGGTGGCTCTTGCACCAGCAGGGACAGGTGGTCAAACCTTGGAAAAAACACCCAACCACCTTTTCCTGTGCCACTATCAGCATGCCATCCCGCATCCGGTATGCAGAGATGGCTGCCAGGTGCACCTGGAGGCTCATCTACCTCAGGACCGACTGAGAGTGGGATCATAGATACTCCAGAACCCTAGCCATGGGGCAGACCAGAGGGTCTAGTCTAGGAAAATATCTTCCATTTGAAGGCATAGCACTGGTGGGTCAACTCTTTCCAGGAGGCCTCCACAACATGAGGAACCTCTTCAAAGAGAGCCAAAGCCTGGAATTCTAGCTGCTTAGTAACCAGGCCATCAGGTACGGGGACTGAATGTGCAGATGCACGACCTTCCCCTTGTGATAGGACAGCAGGTCTGGAAGTAGGGGCAATTGCCACAGAGGCCTGCTGCTGAGGGTGAGGAGATCTAGGTATCAAAACTGGCATGACCAGTCTAGGGCTACCAGGATCATCCGCACCTTGACCAATACTTTGTGGATCAGGGAAAAGAAAGGGAAGGCATAAAGGAAGCCTGGGGTCCAAGGTCTCATGAAGACATCCCCTACCAGTGTCCCATACTGTGGGCGGCAGGCAAAGAACAGCCTCATCTTGGTTTGGCCAGGAGGTGAACAGGTCAACCAAAGAAGTGCCCCACTGGGAGAACAGATGGTGCACCACCTCCTAATGTAGGGACCAGTTGTAAGATGCCTTGCCCACCTGACTGAGGGCATCTGCTAGCTGGTTAGAGCCTCCTGTTACATGAATCATCAGGAGCTCAGCATCCAAGCTGTACAAAAGGGTCCAGGTGCGGAGGACCTGCCAACACAATCGAAGGGAGTGTATTCTGCCCTACTTGTTCAGGTAGTACGTGGTCGTGGTATTGCCTGTCTGGACCTGCACGACCTGACCCCGGACAACTGGAGCAAATTCTGTCAGAGCAAGGCACCCTGCACAAACCTCCAGCAGGTTGATGTGGCAAAGGGACTCCCTGGGAGTCAAGAACCTGTGGACCCTGTGGTCCCCCAGGTGCATCTCCCATCCCACCAGAGATGCATCGGTTGTCAGGATGACCACTGGCCCGGGGTGGATGAATGGGACTCCTTCCTCCAGATGTTTTAGAATAACCACTGGATGGCATCCCACATCGGATGAGTCACCAAGACCAACTGGCCCAGGTGACCTAGGTGCTGAGATCACTGGCGAGCCTGCTTCTACTGGAGGTGGCGCATCAGCCAGCAGGCCCACAGGACCATGCTGGTGCAGGACACCATGTAACCCAGCAGCCACAGGAAGTTCTGGGCAGGGCTTGAGCTCCCCACCTGAAATGATTAGGCAAAGGAGGACAGATCTGATGCCTGGTCCACAGGGGAGTCGGGCCTTGGACCGAAAGGAGTCTAGCGCCACCCCAATACGGTGAATCATCTGTGAGGGGTTGAGTTCGAATTTGGCTAGGTTGATCAGAAGGCCCAAATCTTGGCAGGTCTGGCGGGTGAGGTCTCTGGACCACTCCACCAGCTCCTTGGATGGCCCAGCTATGAGCCAGTCATCCAGGTATGGGTAGATTCTGACTCCTCAGTGGCACAGGAATGCAGCCACCACTGAAATGTGCTTGGTGAAGATCCTGGGGGCCAAGGAGAGGCCAAAAGGCATGACCTGGAACTCATAGAGAACCCCTTCTATATGGAACCAGAGGTACTGCCAGTGGGCTGAACAGACTGGAATGTAGAAGAAGGCATCCTGGAGGTCCAGAGAGGGGAACCACATGACCTGCTCCAGGGATGGAATGATTTGGTTCACAGTGACCAACTGGAACTTCGCTTTTTCAAAAACTGATTGACATCATGAAGATCCAGTATGGGCACCAGCTCCCTGTTCATTTTTTGAACAGAAAGTACCTGAACATGAAGCTCTGACTGGCCATGGCACCCATGACCCAAGTTATGGCTCCTTTCTCTAGGAGCTGACCAATGTCCTCCCAGAGGGCGGACAGCATGTCCTGAGACACCACGATCTCCCATGGAGCGTGGGGTCTGTACGGTGGGAAATCCTCAAATTTGAGAGGAAACCCTCTGTCCACCACTCCTAGCACCCACCTGTCTGAGGTGATGGCAGACCAATTGTGACAGAAATGGTGAAGCCGCCCCTCCCCCCACAGAGAGCTGAGGCAGGGTCTGGACAGGAGGGAGCTAGACACCCCCCAACCCATCACTGGGCAGCCAAGGAGTGTGCACTGGCACCAGCTGCTGGAGGGGCACCACCACCCCTGCTTCTTGGAGCCCTGGCTGGCAAATTTAGACTCAGGCCACCAGACCTGAAAGTGGCTTGGGCTGCTGTGATGGAAAGAGCCAAACCTGAAAGTGCTTCTTCTTCAGCCGCTTTCCTTTCTTTCTGTGAGGATGTCACAGAATTGAGGGTGGCACTGGACTTTTCAATCCTTGGTAGGTGCCTGTCCACCCCAGGGCTGAAAAGGTCAGTGCCCAAGAAGGGCACATTGTCCAATGTATGCTGAGTCCGCCATAAAGGTGGAAATCCACAGCCAGACCCTACGATGCATTGCGACAGCTGCTGCCATGGAACAGGTGCAAGAGTTGCCAATGACCAAGGTTGTGTGGAGCTGTGGTTTAGCCACGCTCTACCATAGTCTCTGACCAACTTAACTGCCATCTGCAGATTAGCAGGAAGGCGAGGGAGGACATGATCAAGGACTCCCAGCAGGGAGTGACCAAAGCTGGCCATCATCAAGGCATAACTCGCCTGACTGAGACCAAGGGAGTGTGCAGCATTCACTTTTTTTGCTGCATGGTTCAGCTTCTTGGACTCCTTGTCAGGGGGCTTGTCCACATCCCTGACTTTGTGGGTCTTATGGAACACAGAGATGGCCACCAACCCCTTGGCCAAGGGGGGGTCTGAGAAACTGGACAAGGAACTAGTTGGGACAGCATATTTGCAGATCATATGGGCCGAGGGCGTCATGCAGGAGGCCGGATGCTGCCAGAGCTCCATCACAAGCCCCAGAATGGTCTCTGCCACTGGGAAGGTGATCCCCTGGGAATCATCCCTATCTAGGATTTACATGAGGGGGTACTTAGCCCACTTCTTGGTTGGTTCTAGGGGGATTGCCATAGATTCAGAGATCAACCAAAGCATAGCCCCGAAGGACACCAGCCTGCGATCAGTGGTCAGCTCTTTGACTGATTCACGGTTGATGCCTGGGGTCTTCGTGGATTTCATGGAGGACCCTTCAGAGTCTAAAGACTTCTCAAAGACTACCCTCAGCTGCTTTTCACCATGCACGACCCTGGACTCATCGAGTGGGTAATCTCGATCGGCAGCTGATCTGGTAGGCTGGTGGCCAGGCGGGAGGCCTTAGTAGGCGCTCCCTTCAATGGTTGCTTGGGCAGTGGGTCCACCCTAATTTATGGGGAGGCTGGTGTAAGACACCAGGCTCAGCAGGACCAGGGAGGGGCAAGACTGTAGGTGACCATGGAAACACGGGGGTTGGGGAAGGTGCCTGCCCTGCTTGGGAACCCACTGTTGCCACATCACCTTCTCCTCACAGCGCCGATGGAGCCTCTTGTCATCTGAAGACAAGGAGGAAGAGGAGCACCTGTGGCATTTCCAAGCCGAGGTTCAGAAGCAGGAGGATTCCTTCAACTGTGATCTTGACCGACATGGAGACCACGACCGAAGACTGATTGTCAACAGTGAGGAAATACAGGTGGAGGCGTCGTGTAGAGAACACACACCGGCTCCTGCCACAGGACCCTAGAAGGAGGCAACTCCTGGGAGGAGACAGCCAGGTCTCCTGACTGCTCCTGACCAGCCCTCCTGGGAGAGGGTCAAAAGGACCAGAGTCCTGGAAACCAAGTCATCCTCAATCTCTTCAGGCAACATGTTGACCAGGTCAAGAAATCGCTCTACCTAGTAAACTTGCGTCACAGCCAACAAGGCCGACAGGGTTACCATGGAGCCAGTGGCCTAGCCCTCGACTAACACAGGTTCAGCTGAAGCTGAGCACTGGATAGCCATTGTGTGGTCAAGGGAATCATGGGAGCGGGAAAAGTGTGCTCATTCCTGGTCCCACTACTGACAGTGGGTTTTTTTAGTCTTTTTCTCCTCATCCCAGGAAGGCCCCCAAGGGTCTGGAGAGACTGGCACATCTCACTGAAGGGTCCTGTAAAGGAAGCCACAACACTGGCCTCAGTTGGGAGCAGTGCCAATGCCGACAAAGTATGTGCCACGTCTTGGACCGCCACCTCTTCCATGGCTGCAAGTTGGATTGCTGAGCCCACCACTGCGGACACCACCTTATGGACATCTTTCGAGCAGACTGGGGGGGGGTCCCATTTATCCATCTGACTGAGGCGGAGGCCTGCATAGCACTCCTCGATGGTCGAGGGCAAAAGAGTTTTGCACAGGCTGCAGGCCTGAACGACATGTTATGCCATTATGCAGTAGATGCATGACAAGTGAGGATCTGTCCTGGACATTTTTTGGTTGCACTGAATGCAACCTTTGAAACGGGGACTGGATCAGCCTTCTTCTCGATCCATGGTGCGAAGCGGAACTGAGAAGCAACAACTCAAAGACAAAGCAAAATGCTGATGGTGCAGTTAGGAAACAGAGGCCTACACCAAGCATGGAGCTGCGAAGGAGGAGACCTGACTCTTCAGGCAGAAAGGAAGATCTGATATCATGGGGTGAAGCTGAGGAGGATAACACCCAGGTGGGTGGGTGGGTGGGTGGGAGGAGCTTGGTTTCAAGATGTTCTGGCTGGAATTAAAGGGAAAGGAAGACTGCCTAAGTGTGGATAAGTGTACCATATCCACATCCCTAGAATTACTGTTATCACCAAAAAAAAAAAACACCTGTGATTAAAAAAACTCTACCTCGTTCCCCCACCCACTGTAAGAATCCATCCCAACCTCCTCCCTTTCCCTGGCATACACTAATAGTAAAAAAAAAATCCCGCAATGTGCGGCCAGTACAACTCACACATCTCCACAGCCAGCCGCCGTCTTTGAACACTTATTTGTGCTAATTTACTTCATTAATACATTTCCCACCAACCCACCCAGCTGTAGTACCTTTTTTGCCCCCACCAGCAAGCCCAATACCTATACACACAGGAATATGGCTCCAAAACTGCTAATGAGCTAAAAAATAATTTAGTTATTCTAAATAAAACCTTAAGATATAGACAGGTATTAATAGTTTTGAAAAGTACAAATGGCCGAGACAGTGTTTCTCTGTTCCACCCACCCAGCTGCATACCTCTTCTCCACCTCCCTACCACCTAAAATCTGGGGACTGAGTGGCGTGATGAGCCAATCCAAATAAGAATGAAGAAGGCAACTGGTCATGTAACCCACCCTCTTCCACGGCCGGCCACCTTCTTCTGAATGAAAGTACAAGTGCTTTCATTCAGAAGAAGGCAGCCAGCCATGGAGAAGGGTGGGTTACATGACCGGTAACTATACATTTTAAAAAATAAATTCTGTCTGGCCCGGTGGTGCAGAAAGCTGAGGTGCTGGTGCCTTGCCTCGAACCACGCCGGTGACCCGGGTTTGGAAATGGACTCGGGGTGCTGGGGGTCGGCAGGGGCAGGAGAGGATTGAGCATCCGTAGGACTGCTCTCCTCTCCTGAGGTGGGTAGTGGGATTGCTTCGTTCTGCAGCAGCCCCTGGTGGAGACCAGGAGCACTGCATGAGCATCGCAACAGAGGGAGGAACCAAGAAAACTGAAAAACAGCCCAGGATTGGCCGGATAATGGCAGCCAGCCTATCGACACCTCTGAAGGGCCTCCTGTGGAAGTTTCATCTACTTCAGCAGCGCCCTGGGACCAAGAGAAGTGTGTGCTGGGTGTCCCCACTGGTGTCTTCCCCCTCAGAGGAGGGGGACCCACCCGGCAAAGGGTTACGTCAGGCTACCCCGGGGTCAGGCTGCAAATATGAGGTAAGGAGGGCTTCAGGGGAGGAGTAATAGGGGAATGTCGGGGACCATGGCTGCTCGAAAGAGTGGTGGATCCTGGGTACGTAGGGGTGAAAAAAGAAATAAAGAAAAAAATAAATAAAAAATTAGTTCTGCTAAGTCATGTGTTGTCAGTAGGTAGTGCTATTGCAAATGGCTTTATATTTTAGAAACTGTTTGTTCTTATCCAGCGTCCCTGCCGCACTTAGTACAAATGGTTCATTTCTATCTGATTTAAGTGTGACTGCGAGAAACACTTTCTGTTTGTTTTGTATTAACTATGCTTTATCATTGGGATTGCACCTGTCACTATCGCTCTCTCCCTGCTATCCCCACAGCACTGCCCCAACGCTCGTGACACGGGGACACACTTTCACCCAACAAGCACCCTGGCTTCCCCCCAGGGTGGGGCCACTGGTACCCCAACAGGACTCCTACTATGGTACCTGAGGCACCGTGGTTCCCCCCCCCAGGCTGGCCACCAGTTTCCTGACAAACAGAGATATGGTATCAGTGAAAAGGGTTTGCTGGTCACAGTGTGGGTTCCAGCAGCAAGGAGGATGTCATCTCGCCAATGGGACCCAGAGGAATTTCCAATAGAAGACCCCCGAGAGGTGGGACATGCAGCGATGTTCAAGGCTCTAATGCTGATGTCTGGCCTGCCTCTCACAGAATACCGGCACCGGGCACTGCTGGCTCCCAGCCTCCGCCAGGGATCAGTATTGCACCAGACACTCAAGTCCCCCTCCCCCGGAGAAGGAGAGCAATCTCTAGGACGCTCAATCCTTCCCCCCGGCCCCCCAACTCCCAAGTCCAACTCCAAACCCAGGATGTCAGCGTCACAGGCAGAAGCCCTACCGCTGCACCGCCGGGCCAGCCAGCAATACCTTCTGTGCCATGATTGGGGGGGGGGGAGTTAAAGGGACACTGTCCACCTTCTACTTTCTTTTTTTGGTCATGTTCGGAAACGTGCCTGCATTCTCTGCAGAAATCTATAATAGGATCCAGAACAGACTGCACTAATGGATGCCTTAAATTAGTAGCCATTTTATTCCAACTGTAACCCCCTCAGACTGCTTGTATTTGTGGCTGCCCAATGCCAAAGTACACTCACAGTTCTAAAAATGGTACCAAAGCACAGGTAGGCTTGTCTACTGACAACTTCAGTCTGTTGTAACTAAGTTCAGCTAAACACTGCTTGTGATAGCAGAAAGCTTAGCAAAGTATTTAATTTTTTAAGACGAGCACCCGAACTTGTGTCAGTCCCAGTCAGAAAGTTGAAGCCATGCTATTGGGCATGCAGAGGTGATTCACATGCTCAGTGTCATGGCTTGACTTTCAGACTGGGATGTACACAAGTTAGGGTGCTCGTTTTTAAAAATGAAATACTTTGCCAAGTTCAGCTTGCTTTTTGCTATCACAAGCAGTGTTTTGCTGAACTCGGTTACAACAGACCAGACTCATTCATGGACGAGACTACCAGTGCTTTGACACCATTTCAGAACTGTGAGCACACTTTAGCATCAGGCAGCCGCAAATATGAGCAGACCGACAGAATTACAGTTTTTAGCAAAATTAATAAAATGGCTATTAATCTGAGGCATCCACTGCTGCACTGTATTCTGGATCCTATTTCAGACTGCTGCGGGGGTGCAGGCACGTTTCCGAATATGATCCAACAAAAGTAAGCAGAAAGTGAACAGTGTCCCTTTAAGTTGCAGGGTTGGCAGCTGTCACTGTGGCCCACTTTAGGCATTTTGTATAAGCTGCTAACAGCAGAAGCTGCAAAAAGTGTTTGCAAATTTAAGCCAAAAACACACAGTTCAGATTTTATGATCATCAGGTTGCAAAACGTGTTCGAAAAATGAAACTGAAACCATATGGTTCATATGTTACGATCGTCAGAAGTAAAATGCAATTGAGAGCATTAGTTAGACCATGTGAGCAGTTGTAAAGTTGTGATAAGCACTGGAAAATTAGATATAACTGCCTGAAAATGGTTTTGGTAACAGTAATAGTGGAAAAGACTCAGAAATAAGTAAGGATTAAGCCACTCGAAAGGATGGGTCTACTGTGGTATTAATCCATGGTTGGGGGGGTTGGACCACAAGGCCGAGTGGGTCCAACCAACCAACCATGGATTAATTCCACTGTAGACCCATCCTTTCGAGTGGCTTAATCCGCTTATAACATGGCAATGAGTGTATGACTAATAGTTTTTGAATAAATGAGTACAATCACAATGATTTGCTTTCAAAATACTATAAATTGAGCTATTAAACATGATGTACATATACTTGAAAACTATTGGAACACACCTATTGGAAATATCGTTGCTACTATTTCACTTTTGTTAAAATAACTTTCATTACAAGCTTTAAGCTTTCTAACATCTAAACATATTTTACAACTTTTCAAAACCTTGCAATTCACTTTCTATCCTAGGTGCTTTGATTTTCCTCTCTATGTATTAGAAGATATGGGCTGCACTGCATGATGGGAGTGTGCTATAGGTACATTTAGTTTTCTTTCTCCAGTTCCTTTGCAGCCCAATAGGTGGCTGTCACACAATCCTAGTAGCACAAGCACCTTTTCTCCAAATGTACTGAACTAAGCCAATCTGAAAAACACTTTATTGAACAACTACTATTTTGCGGAATATTATTTTCACTTTTTTTCCCTCTAAACTACCTAACTCAGCAGGACATAGAACAACATAACGTTTACTGCTTTCATCTTTCAAATACTTGTTTTGACTACTATTGTTAGTCTGTTTCTTTGATTTCTTTTTGTTTCTCTCAATTTATTTTTCTTTTCACCCACAGAAGTATCCTCTCTCTTTAATTTTGCTTTGTTTATCTCAGTGTCTGTTATTTTTGTTTTCGGTTATAGAAGCTGCATGCTTATCTTTACCACTGTGTATTCACCAAGAAAAGGCTCGGCCAGATAATATTATTCAGTCATCCACAATGCATTGCACCCACAGTTGCTTAGAAAGCAGTAGATCAGAAGGGATGGTAACAGTATGTAACTGTTCACTTCTACAGAAATATTGCTGCAGCATAATTAACAGTATATGTGGAGTTTAAATGTACAATCTTTAGTAACTCATGAACTTCTGTTGTAGTTACAATATAGAACAGTCTTGAAAAAGTCAAAAACCCTGTGCCAGGAAAATTCTTAGTAAATACAACTTGGGATAACTACACACTGCAAGCTATTTGCATATTGTTTTCACTTGTATACTGCTTTTTACCTGTAGTGGATTGCCAAGGTATTACAATACAAACCATGATCTACAATATAAAGTAATGCTAGAGCAGCTATTTGGTATGTGGGTAAACTGCAGGCAATGTGGTGCAGGGATTTTTATTGGTTAAAAAAAACCTGTTGGCTGGAAACTTATCTTGCCTGTGATTATGATGTGGATTTTAATCACGGGTAAGAAGAGGGCTCAGCTTGTCAGGTTACTGGATTCTTTCTATCCAGTTAATTTTATTTACACAATAGGTGTAGAGAGATTGCCACAAAATAAAACTTTTTTTTTTAAAACTCACTTTGTAAGATGTCATGATAGCTTGTATTTTGTGGAATGTCACAATCTGATACCAGCAAAGCTGGGTACATCACAATAAAATATAGAACCAATAAGAGAGCAGCTTTTACAACACTGACAACATCATGATAGCCATGTGTAGAACCGAAGCCAGCAGTTAAAAAAAAAAACAGTTACATTTTCATACAAACAGAAGATTTTAAAGCAATAATAAATAAACTGAAGTTGTATAAACTGAATATGCAGTAGGCTGACTGTGGAATTTATTATCACTTGTGAAGGGACAGGACTTTCATAACTCACTCGTATAGCTCCCCCACTCATGAGTTAGGATCCTGCTACTTTGATCATGAAGAAAAACTGCATATTTTGAGTCAGCCTGTTGTGTATCCCCTGTTTATATCTACTCAGAATAGCCAAGCTGAGATGCAACATCTCATCTGCAGAAGGGTCTTATTTCTACCCAACATATGGGCTAAGAGACCTGTAGCAGAAGGGAGGTCAACTAACTGGCCCAAGGTCACCCAGGAAGTATGTTGGTTTTGTGCTCTAACCACTGAGCTGCCTCTGTTACGTGACCTAGTCCTCTAAAGCAATCATCTCACAATAATAAGATGATCACTATAAAGTAGACAGTCCACTAGGATTGTACATCCCTTGGATTTATTGACAGTAGTCTTTCATTAGAGATCGTGCTAAAATCTGAGTGGAAATTTACAGAACATAAGCTTGATTCCAAAAGTGTGTCACTCTGTTCATCTTCCATGAATAAGTGACCCAGCTAACCCTACACTCTGGCCACTCCATAAGGGGTATGTGACTCTGGAATACTAATCACTCCCCTTTCGTGTCCCCAGAATACCTGCAAGTGGGTTGGGACATGCTGCCCACAGGAAATCTATGCCTTTGCACCCCTGCCTTCTATAGGATGCCAAATGGTCAGGGGTTGATGCTATCCAGTAATAAAGCATGGGCCTTTTGTGATGTTCGGGGGCAAGGGGCACACAGGTAACCTAGAAGTTTGAGCAATGGGCTGGAAAGGAACTTGGTACATCTAGCAGAGTTGGGTTTGATTCCCACAACCTCCACTTACATACTGTCTACCTAAGCAAATCTTTTAACCTTCCTGTGCTCCCATGCCGCCCCTGTAAATGGGCCATGTATCCAGTGGGCCTTACCTGGTTAGTAAAAAATTAAAAAAAAAAAAAAACAGGTAGCCTCCAGGATATGTAGCTTTCACCCCCCCCCCAAAAAAAAAAAAAAACGGTCTGCACCACAGGCATCTGTACAAGAATGCCGGCATTAATCAGCCATTCTCTCTTCCTGGCAACAGTCTGACTGAATAGGGTTCGGCATGATTGGCAATGGAGGGGCTACACAAGGAGAGGGGGCATGTGTAAATGCCATGAAAGAAAACACGGTTGCTTCTGAAACTGAGATATACATCAGTACAGCTTAGCAAGAAAAGAAAGAAATTGTTTTTTTTTTTTTTTAATTTTCCTATCTTTGGTTCCCATATTTTCGTCTCAACACTGTAGGCCACCAAGTGTACCCCTCTCTGACTGGTGGGTGGGTGAGTGGCTGCCTTACTGCTGATACCAGTGGAGCTCCAATGTCGGCTAACAGAGGGGACATGAAATTATGATGGGCAGCCATCTCCCACCCTTCACAGGTACCAAGTACCTCACCTCAGTGAAGCACGCCCGCCCCCCATTCCAGTGTGGGATTTCAAAGAAATAAATCTTGACAAGCCAGCTCAGATACCTGCATCTTCACTAAATGTGAATGAAGAACTGCCCAGGAAGACCGTGGATGCATCATTGGGGCCATCTATCACAACCCTGGCAGACGCGATATTTCCAATACGTGCATCATCGGAGGAGTCAGCCAGGAAGAGCTCAAAGTCCTCCTCGTTTTCATATTCACTGTCATCTATCAGCTTGACATCACAGGTTGACATGGTGACACCAGGGCCAAACACTACCCGGCTCTCACTGGTCATTCCCCGAGACTTAAAGTCAGATCCTGACTCCAAGGCATGGAGGCTGCTGCCTGTAGCGGACTTCGAGACAGTGTAGCAGATGGCAGACACTGTGCTGCTGGTATCACCTGTAGGCATAAGAGACACAAGGATTCAATGTTTTCTGTGACAGAGAAATTGCTGCACCACTAATAAACAAAGAGACTGCTTCACATTTCTGCATGTTACTGAAGATACTGGCAATGGCTAGCGTTTTGTTCAGGCAGGAGGGTGACTATGAAATTAAAAACTGGCACACTGTCACACCATTTGTTGCACACCACCCCGAGTACTAATAATTTCCATATTTGATTCCGCCAAGCTCAGAACCCCTTTTCCATGGTGCCACCATAAACAGTGATTCCTGTGGAATTAGTGTCCTCAGACCATGCAAAGTTTTGCTCCCCTGAGGACTTCTAGTACCAGTAATACTACCCCCACTCCAAGGACCCAGCTACTGCTTACAGGGTCACAGGTGGAGACAGTACAGCAATCTCAATGGTTGACACTTCTAATCTGGACTCACAAGAGAGAGGATACAAACTGTATGTTAATACCACCACCGAGACCACTCTTATGGTCGTAAGAGTGGTCTCACGTGCGTTCTTAAGGTAAGAGAACTGCAAACCAAAGTTGAGTGGTTCTGATACTCTAAGAATGTAAGTGTGGTCTCAGTGTCGGTATTAATATACTACTGATTGAGCTTGCTCAATAATATATGCTTTTATAAAAAATTCTTACCCAAAGGTATCCATTTCCAGGGCATCTGCATGTGAGACAGTCTTCACAGAATAAAGTGTCTCATGCACAGAGGAAAGAAGTGCTCTGATTGGTCGGGAGTGCTGCTGCAAGCTGTAGTATTCTCCCTCTCTATCTAAAAGAAAGCTTCTAGTTTGCAAGGGTTCAAGTCCAGTCTTTCCAGTCACCATAGGACTCCCTATATTTGTTTTGGCCCGGAATCCCCCTCTCCCCGACCATGATCATGTTGCATCACGATGCGCATACTCTGCGTGCAGTGATCTCATTTTGTTAGCTTCATTTGATTACTGCTTGGATGTGCTAACCAGTGCAGTTTTCCTGAGTATATTTTAGCATTTTGTGGAAAACCTCCACTTCCTTAGGGAACTGTTCCTGTCACAATTACAACAGTATGCATTACCTCCGGACTTTCAGTCAAAGATATCTACTTTCTGAGTCTGCCATCTCTGCGAAAGGTCTTTCAGCAGCATTCCCCTAAGGAAATGGATGTCTTCCACAAAATGCTAGGGCACAGAAATGTACTAGATGGCCAGTGATAGTCATATAAAATATGTGGGATCAATTTAATTTGGTGAATAAGCAGCCATTTTGTCATCTCCTGGCACTATTTTGCTCCTTACCACACAGACCATTGTTCCTTCACCCCCTCGACCCACATGTTTGCCCTGGTAGGTAGACAGACATGTGGGGAGTAGTGCAATGTAATGGCTGTGGGGCAGCAGTCTTCCGGAGTCTTTCTGGAGGCTGAGATGCTGCCCTATTTGCAGACAACTCTCTGCCCTGAGGGAGGAAGCTGCTCGTCTTCAGGCCACACTGGACAGTAATAAGGGAACATACCCCCAGGCCGCACTGGATAGTAGTAAGGGAACCTGCCCCATCCAGGGAGCACCAGAGCCACCTTCACTACCTCAGAGGTTGCGAAGAAAGCACAGCAGTTGGACCACAGTGGGCTCAGGGAGGGTAAGGGTGGTGGAATAGAGGCACACCTAGTCAGTTGTTCCACTCCACAATCCATACACTATTCTGGGGGAGCATAGTTCCCCTATGGATGCACCCGCAGAGGAGACTAAGGAGGTTGCAGACAACTGTCACAAGGGAGGCCCTCAGAAAGGAGGCAGAGGACACCACAGGGAAAGGAAGCAGCTTCTGGTGGGGGACTCAATTATATGGGGGGATAGAACTGGGGGGAGCAGGGGAAACTGAAGTAAGGTGCCTGCCTGGTGCCATGGTTTGGAGGGACAGGAAGCACATCCTTAGGATCACGAGAACAGTTGCACGGGAGTCTGAGTTGGACGTCATTGTCCATTTAGAGACAAATGACTTGGCTCATCATGTGATTAGAGCAATGCAGAAGGACTTTGTAGAATTGAGGAGGGGCCTAAGACAAGTAGCACACAGTATCCTTCTCAGAGGTGCTGCCTGTCAGTGTCATGGGTGAGATGAGGGTACTTTGCACCATGCAGTTTAACGAATGGTTGAAAAAATGGTGTGGAGCACAGGGGTTTGGCTTCACTGGGGACTGGGGTTCCACCTGGAGGGACACCAGCCTATCCTGGCAGGATGGTCTGCATCTGTCCAGGAAGGGAACAAGTCTTTTGGGCAATTGGTTTAAATGCTTCATTGGCAAGCTTTTAAACTAGTCAAGCGGGAAGGCACTGATAAGCAGCAGCAGGAAAATCCCAACCTCCCCCTACAAAACAGGGTACTAAATGAGAAAAAGACCAAGGTAGAAAGGTCAGTGGGGGATGCTGCTACAGATGGTAAAGCCATCAAAAAATGGAGAGCAATGAGTACCAATCCCCGTAGTCTGAGTAACAAGATTCCTGAATTAGTGACCTTGATGGAGGAGGGACATCTGGATATCGTGGCATTCACAGAAACATGATACACACAGAACCATGACTAGGACGTAAACATACCAGGATACACTATCTACAGGAGTGACAGGGAGGGTAAAAGAGGAGGAGGAGTAGCTCTCTACATAAGGGAAGGAATCAAAGCAACAGAACAAACTGGTAAACAGGGAGGAGGAGAAGAAGCACTGTGGGTCAATTTGGAGACAGGCAATGGCACCACAATCCGCACAGGGGTTGTATACACACACCCTCTCTCAGGGGGAGGAAATGGACAAGGAAATGATAGAAAGTATACTTAGAATGGCAGATAAAGCGAAGATACTGCTGATGGGCGATCTGAATATGCCACATGTTAACTGGAGTGCAGCTGCAGCAGCCACTTCTAAGAGTGGGGTTATTCTAGATGCCCTACAGAGGGCATGCCTTAGACAACTAGTATTGGAACCCACTCGAAAGGGAGCAATCTTAGACCTGGTTCTCTGAAACGGAGATGGAGAGAGGATCACAGATGTAGAAGTGGGTAGCCATCTGGGAACTAGCGACCATTGAACAGTATGGTTCACAATAAACACAGCAATAGAGTCAAGCCATACAAAGGCAAAAGTACTGGACTTCAGGAGGGCTGACTTTGCCAACATGGGTGAGTGCCTAAGGAATGCACTAGCAAATGGGCAGGAAGGAGGGATGGAAGAGCAATGGGGAATAATAAAAACTGCCATTACAGAGGTAACAAGCCTTTGTGTGAAGCAAATAAATAAAACACAACAATGTAAGAAACCATTATGGTTCTCAAAGGAGGTGGCAGTGAAGGTTCAAGAGAAAAAGAAAGCATTCAGAAAGTACAAAGAATCACAGAAGGAGCAGGACAGAGAATTGTATCAGTTAAAGCAAAAGGAAGATGGGAAGGCAGTCAGAACAGCAAAGGCCAGAACCGAGGAAAAGATAGCCAACTCAGTTAAGAAGGGGGATAAAACCTTTTTTAGGTACATCAGGGAGTGAAGGAAGACCAAAGGAGGGATAGTGAGGCTTAATAAAGGGGAGGGGGGGTACGGGAGGGTGACGGTGAAAAGGCAGAGATACTAAACAAATATTTTTGCCCAGTATTTACAAATGAAGGGGGGAGGTACCTAAAACAAACAGTAGAAACACTCTGGATACAGAAGTTGATACCAGCCCATTTACAGAAGAAAGGGTTCTGAAAGAACTCTTAAAACTGAAGGTGGACAAAGCAATGGGGCCTTATGGGATTCATCCCAGAATTCTAGAAGAACGAAGGGTAGAACTAGTGACACCACTGACTACCCTCTTTAACAAATTATGGGAGGATGGGGTGGTACCTGAGGACTAGAGGAGGGCAGATATGATTCCCCTTCACAAAAGTGGCAGCAGGGCAGAAGCAGGAAAACTACAGACCTGTTAGATTAACCTCAGTGATAGGGAAAATGATGGAATCACTTCTGAAGGAAAGAACTGTCGAGTACCTAGAGGCCAGAGGGGCACAGAACCCAAGGCAGCATGGATTCACAGCGCTACGGCCGTGCCAGATGAATCTAATAGATTTCTTTGACTGGGTGACCAAAGTAGTAGATCAGGGAGGGGCTGTGGACATGGCCTACCTAGACTTTAGCAAGGCATTTGACACAGTCCCACACAAAAGATTAATATACAAGTTAGCCAGCCTGGGAGTGGGTCCCAAGATGATAGCCTGGGTAAAGAATTGGCTGGAGAATAGGACACAGAGGGTAATAGTAAATGGAGTCCATTCTGAAGAAAGGGGGGTTACTAGTGGGGTACCGCAGGGTTCAGAATTAGGACCAGTCTCCTTCAATGTTTTTATAAGTGACACTGCAGAGGGACTGGAAGGAAAAGTATGTCTCTTTGCAGATGACACAAAGATCTGCAGAAGGGTCGATGCACAGGTTGGGGTGGAAAGGATGAGAAGGGACTTGGCAAGGGTAGAGGAATGGTCAAATGTATGGCAGCTTAGATTCAACCAAAGAAGTGCAAGGTAATGCACCTGGGAAACAAAAACCCAAGGGAAGAGTACACAATGGGGGGTGAGATACTAACAACAACAAAAATGGAAAGGGAGCTGGGGGTAGTCATATCAGATGACCTATAGGTGGACAAGCAATGTGGGAGGGCAGTAAGGAGGGCTGGGGGGATACTGGGATGCATAGGAAGAGGCATCACTAGTAGAAAACAGGAAGTTATTATCCCTCTGTACAGACAGCTGGTGAGACCCCATCTGGAGTACTGCATGTAGTTCTGGAGACCCAATCTCTGCAAGGACATAGACAGGATGGAAGCTGTCCAGCGGATGGCAACTAAAATGCTGCAGGGTCTGCACCGGAAGACATATGAAGAGAGACTAAAGGAGCTTAATATGTATGGCCTTGAGGAAAGGAGGGAGAGGGGGGACATGATAGAACTTTCACGTACCTCAAGGGAATCAACAAAGTCCAAGGGGGTAGCATCTTTCAAAAAAAGAGGTGTGCAAGAACAAGGGGGCACAATTTGAAGATGGGGGCGGCTCAGAGGTAATGTAAGAAGTATTTTTCACAAAGAGGATTTTGGATGCATGGAACGGCCTTCTGGAGGAGGTTGTGGAGTCAAAAACAGTGGTTGAATTCAAGCATGCATGGGACAGCCATAAGGCAATTCTAGGGGTGGGGTAGGAAGAAGTAGGCTGCTGGTTAACTTAGATCTGCAGCTTATCCAATAGGAAGATAAATAGGCAGACTTGGTGGGCCAAGTGGTCCTTATCTGCCGTCAAATTCTATGTTTCTATGTTTCTGCTTGGGGGGCCCAGGGAGAATTAACCTTGTTCAGTCTCTTGCTTTCTTGTTGGTATTCCAGTGGTACCTCTCCCAACCCCAACTGAAATACATTTCTTGGTAGCCTAGTGGATTGCCCTTCCCTTGCCTCATTTCCCCACGTGCATCAGTAATGTTCTTTGTTCCCATGATAATTTCCCAGACAGAAGCATGCACTGGGTACAGCTGCCAACACTGCTACTGCTTGCCCGAAAAAGTTCTTAAGAAAGGGGCATTGGACAAACTGCATCTAGTGCTACTGGGTTGCCATGCTTCTGAGCCTTGCACTTAATGTCATTCGAGTGGCAACTCCTTTTGAGCACAGTCACACTCTGGTGGGCTTGTTTTAACAAAAATGAGTCGTCACTCACAAAGGTGGATGAGTAAAGTACAGTTATGTAAGAACTTACCGTAACAGTAGATCTTTGAGAACAGCTCTTGCAGCGGGTTACACCATTAGGACTGAAGCCGGCAGGCACCAGGACCCCAAGAAAATTTTATAGCTAGCAGTTTTCAGCGGGGACCGCCTCTGACGTCGGTCCTGCCCCCGACGTCAGGCATACTACATAAAGAGGCAGTCCCTCAGAATCCCCAGTTCTCCCGCCGGAGACTCCCGGCCATTGGATGACATCAGAAGAGGAGATTGACGATCTGCCATCAAATGGCATTCAGAGTGGTGTTGAGAACACCTGATCCTAGGAGAAGGATATCTGAACAAAAAATTCTACCTCCAGCAGGGATGGTGGGAGGGAAAGTACCTGGTGCAAGAGCTGTTCTCGAAGATCTACTGTTACGGTAAGTTCTTACGTAACTGTACTATCTTACTCCGAGAAACAGCTCTTGCAGCAGGTTACACCAATTATGACTGATTCCCAAGCAATAGTGGAAATCCCACACCATTGGGAGGATGGAAGGTAGAAATCCCTAGTAAAACCTAAGCCTAGGACAGAAGTCCTTGAAGGACTGCATGACCAAAACCTGCTCTTCTCCTCGATGCCACATCCAGGCTATAATGCTTGATAAAGGTGTGCACAGTGCTCCAAGTCTCTGCTGCACAGATAGCTGAGGTGGACGCGTTCTTTAAGGCCACAAAGGAGGTAGCCACCCCCCTTGTGGAATGATCCTGGTAAGGGTTTGTTGCGCTTCTGGTAACAGAATGTGATACAATGTATAAGCCACCTGGACAGCGACTGTTTGGAAATGGGAGCTCCCAGCATCCTGTGGGTGAAGAAGACAAAAAGCTGATCAGATTTTCGGTGGTGTCTGGTCCTGTTCAGGTAGTATCGAAGACACCTATGCACATCTAAAGTGTGCAACAGGGCCTCTCCTCTATTACAGTATTTAGGAAAGTACACTGGTGAGCCTCTGTCCTGATTAAGGGTGAGAGCTGAAACCACCTTAGGTAGAAACTTTGGATTTGTCCATAGGGACACCCTGTCCTGGTGAAAAACCAAATAAGGTTCTTTGCACATCAGTGCATGAAGTTCAGAAATTCTTCTGGCCGAAGTAACGGCAACCAAAAATAACGTCTTCCATGTAAGGAGACGTAGGTCGCAATCTGCTCCTGGTTCAGAAGGTGGCAGCGTAAGCTGCTGCAGGACAAAGGGTAAATCCCATGGAGGAACACGATCCTTAATCAGAGGTCTAAGATGGAGAACACCTCTCAGGAAGGCTCATGCCGTGTCCAACTGAGAGATAGGACGTTGGCCTATAGGAGTGTGATAGGCTGAGATGGCACAAAGGTGTACTTTTATTGAGGAGTAGGCCAAGCCTGTCTGAAAAAGAGACAGGAGGTAGTCCAAGACTTACCTTTCTGGAAAATCCAGTAGCGAAAACCCCCGCACTTGAGCCCATAGGCAAAATCTGTGCCATTTCATGGCGTAAGTAGCATGAGTGGCCGGTTTTCTAGTAGCCGCTAGAACATCAGCTACCTCTTGCGAGACCCCGTGTCACATAATGGCTATGTCTCTAGGAGCCAAGCGTGCAGGTTCAGCGAACGAAGGTCCGGATGGACCAAGGAGCCCACCTCCTGAGACAGCAAGTGAGAGATGATTGGCAGAGGCACCGGATGTTCCCGGGACAGCTGATGTAGTAGAGGGAACCAGATCTGCCTGGGCCAGGACAGAGCGATAAGTATCAGTGGCACTTGCTCTCTGCGAAGTTTCAAAAGGACCCTCTGGATCAATGAAAAGGGGGGGAAGGCACAGAGGAATCTGCCCGTCCAAGAGAGAGAGACAATGCATCTCGCCAAAAAACACCAGGCTCTGGATCTAGCGAGCAAAAATTGGGCAGTTTTGCACTGGATGGGGACGTGAAAAGGTCTAACTCTGGTGTACCCCATCTGCGAAACAGATCCTCTACTACCTCCTGGAGTAGTTCCCACTCATGGACTCTGGCCTGAGAGCGACTCAGGCCGTCTGCGATGACAATGTCCACTCCTGGTACATGAACAGCAATGAGGTCTGCACCGTGTTGTAAAACCCAATCCCACACCCTCATGGCCTCCCTGCAAAGCGGGTAGGAATGGGTGCCTCCTTGTTTGTTGAGGTAATACATCACCGCGGAATTGTCTGTTTGTAACAGAACAGTACCTGGTGGAATCTCCGACTGGAAAGCCAGCAGGGCG
Source organism: Neoceratodus forsteri (assembly GCA_016271365.2). Classification (NCBI taxonomy): domain Eukaryota; kingdom Metazoa; phylum Chordata; order Ceratodontiformes; family Ceratodontidae; genus Neoceratodus; species Neoceratodus forsteri. The sequence continues at coordinate 764,119,034 of CM057453.1, forward strand.
TAAAGAACTGCTCTCATTTCCAGGATATTTATGTGGAGATGAGTTTCTTGGGCTGTCCACAGGCCCTGAGACCGGACGCCATCTAGGTGTGCTCCCCATACGAGCCATGAGGCGTCTGTGGAGAGCATCACAATCGGAGACGGTGCAGTGAAGTGGACCCCCACTGGGAGGTTCTTCGAATCTAGCCATCATTGCCAATCCTGGATTATGGCCTTCGTGATCCGAATTGGAAGCTGCAGATGGTCTTGCTTTTGATCCCATTGGACCCGTAACATCCATTGAGTCACCCACATGTGGAGACGGGCTAGTGGGACTGTTGCAATGGCCGCAGCCATGTGTCCAAGCAGGCAAAGGACCAGTCTGGCTGGGGCGGTCTTCTTTGCCAAGATGTCCCTGATGAGGGATCTGATGTGTTCCACTCGGTCCTGGGGTAGAAAGGCTTTCTCCTGGACGGTGTCCAGAACTGCACCTATGAACTACAGAATCTGAGATGGAACCAGGCTCGACTTCTCTTGATTGATAATGATGCTCAGCATCTCGAACAGAGACACAGTACAATGAATGGCGGACATCAGGCCTCCCGAGAGGGCGCCATGAGAAGCCAGTCATCCAGGTAGGGGAACACATAGTGGCCTTGTCTCCTCAGAGTCACCACTACTACCACCATGCACTTCGTAAATACCCAAGGTGCCGATGACAGTCCGAAGGGGAGGGCTCGGAATGGATAACGGTGACCCTAAAACTTGAAGCGCAAAAACTTCCTGTGTGCTTGAGCTATGAGTATATGCAGGTAAGCATCCTGCATGTCCAAGGATGCTAGAAAAGCACCTTGCTTGAGCATGGGGATCAGACCTGGGAGGATCACCATGCGGAAGCGTTTGTACAGGACCGATGCGTTGAGGTCGCTGAGGTCCAGTATTGGACGGAGGTCCCCTGTTTTATTGGGAACCAGAAAGAAGTGGGAATAATAACCTGCACCTCTCTGGTTCTGTGGTACATGCTCTATAGCTTCTTTTCCGAGAAGCACGAGCACCTCTTGCTGTATGAGCAGGGCATGCTGACCCAAGTAAAGGGAAAGCAGGGGAGGTCTTGACAGTGGGTGGTTGAGAAATTCTATGAAGTGACATTTTTTGACCAACTGGAGAACCCACCGGTCGGCGGTAATCGACTGCCACCCTAAAAAGTAGTGAGCGATGGAACGCCCGACCTTTTATGCCCGTTGAGCCAGAGGAGGGGTGGGGGCTGGGAAGGAGTCATGCTGTGGCAGCACTGGTCCCTGCAGGCTGGGCTGGTTTAGTGTAGCACTGGCCTCTGCCTTGGGACGACTTAGCCTGGGCTTTACGTTGAAAAGTGCCCCTGTGTTGCTGGCCAGAACGTGGCTGCTGCCTTTGTTGGCGGCTGTGAAAACGGCTCTGGTTCCTATGAAAGGAACCAGGCCTTGATCTGTACATGGCCTGTACAGACCTGACTGCCTTCCCAGCGTCCTGGAGTTTGGTGATAACCTTCTCCGAGGGTTCACCAAAAAGTACTTTGCCATTGCAAGGGACATCAAGAATGTTCTTCTGTATATCCCAGGTAAAACCAGAGACACGGAGCCAAGAGTGTCTCCGGAGACAGACGCCTGAAGCTGCAGCTCTGGCGAATGAGTCCGCAGAATCGTATGTGGCTCGTAGTACTTGGGTACCCACATCAGACCCTGTGCAGAGGAGGTTTAGGAGCTCCGTCTTCTGATCACCATCCGGTAATTTATCAACCAGGTCCTGGCCCTGTTCCCACAGGGCATTCTGAAACTGTACCATGTGAGATAGGTAGTTCAGGGACCTGATGGAGCATGTAGCAGCCGCATACATGCACCTCCCCAGGGCATCCAGCTGTTTGGATTCCTGGTCCGGTGGCTGTGTGCTCATGTGCTACGGTCTTTGAGACTGGTCATGTGAGGCCATAATGACCAGGAAGTCAGCCAGAGGTTGTTGAGCAAAGTACTGGTCCTCTTTCGGGGCCTTGTACAGACAGTCAGCTTTCTTTGGCACAGTGGGAGTGGAGTGAGGACGCTTCCACGCAGCCTTGGTGACGTCCGGGAAGGCGTCCACCAAGAGTGGCACTACCACAGGCTTTGGATCTTTCTGCCGAAGATAACGGGCAAAGCACGGTCTTTCGGGATTGAGGTCTTCAGCATCCCATGTTGTCCTGAATGTGCCTCATGATCTCAGAGAAAGAGGGATCATCCGGAGGAGACCTGGGTAGGTCATGTGGGTCAGGTGATGGGATGCTGAGTGGAGAAGGAGATATGGAGTATTCTGAGGTATCTGATCTGGAGTCCTCCCCTGAAGAGTGTACCAACGACGTCTGGGTCGCTTGGGGCTGGGAGACCCTGATGGAGATCTTGAGGGAGGCCTTCTCCGGTCCTTGGATCTACCCCAGGAGGTGGAGTCTGCTCCTTAGGGGATGGTGGTCATCCTGCTGGCCCCTGTGGTGCAGGAAGGGATGTAGGAGGTGAAGGAGTAGGAGGAGGTTTTACGGGAACCACGTCTTTTCGGATGGTGTCCCACCAGAAAGTAAAGAGATCCTTTACCTCTTGTATGTTCATGCCCGACGCCGGGCCTGGCGCCGGTGGCCTGTCGCCGGAGTCGAGCATCGGGTCTTCAAGTGTCTCCGGGGTGGGTGAAGGTTCCCTCGGAAGCACAGCATCCTCTGTGTCACCCGCCTGGTCTTCAGGCAATGTCGTGTCCTCCTCCATGGAATCCCTGCGACCGGTGTCCACCGGTGACTGGGGGGTGGTCTTCAGCTCCGGTGAGTGTGAAGCCAACGTAGGTTGCTTGGCTGATAACCTCGGGTCCAGCGAATGCCCGGCTGGCGTCTGGTGCTTGGCCGATGTCTTCGGCTCCGGCGAATGCCTAGCTGACTTTGGGTGCTTGGCCGATGTTGGGTCCGTCATCCGCTTTAGGGACGTCAGGTCTTTCGTCTTCCTGGGTGGTGGATCCGGACCCCTGGGAGGTTGGGAGACCGATCTGGAGTCGGGGTCCCAACGTCAGGCTGATGAGGAGGACTTGTGGTGTTCGGAAGACTTGGAAGATGCCTGAGAGGGAGTGGAGGAAGCCGAGGCCCTAAAAGTCCTGATGGGCTGAAGAGTCGAAGAACCGCCTGTAGCCCAGACTTTGACCGGGGGGGGGTGCTGAGAACAAGCCCTGGAGGGACAGCGGTCAGATCTGGTGGAGCCTGAGCTACGTGAGTCCAAGGCCCGGTTCGGGGATCTGGACCTTGCTTTCTCCCGGTGTTTATGGGCCTTGGAAGAAGAATCACCCCTAGCGGAAGGTTCTTTGTCCATCCTGCTAAGTTTCTCTTCTAACAGGTAAGCCTGAAGTGCCTTCTGACGGTGGATCCTGGTGCAGCTGTTGAACCCTTGGCAAAAGGTGCAGGCCTTGGTGTCGTAGTCCAGGCCTAAGCACCGCACACAGGAAGAATTCCTTGAAAGGGATCTGTTTTCCTCAGGCACACTTTGAAAGGTGTCCCTCAGATGAAGGAATTGGAGAGGACATTAGTTTTGTAGAAAACACTTGACGTTCTAAGTCGTCATGTGCTAGCTAGAGACCGAGAGGCCAATGTTGGCGAGTCGACGGCAGGAAAAGAACTGGGGATTTTGGGGGACCACCTCCTTATGTAGTATGTCTGATGTCGGGGGCGGGACCGACATCGGAGGTGGTCCTCGCTGAATACTGCTAGCTAGAAAATTTCCGTGGGGTCCTGGAGCCTGTTGACTTCAGTCCTAATGGTGTAACCTGCTGCAAGAGTTGTTTCTCGAAGTAAAATCAATGTTTTATTAATACAAAATACAAAGTGCCATATTATAACTTACTAAAACCACCATACCATACAAAAACTGAGTCATCTTGACACCCGTCATGATGTCCTGACATCTCGCATCATACTTACACTTCCACTAGGGGTGGAGTCACAGTACCACTGCCCTCAATAAGCACTGGGTCGTCATAAATAATTCATTACTTTAGAAAGCCTGCCTTTTGTCATTCCAAACTGCCAGCACAAATGTTGGAGATTATAAAGGATACCATTATTTAATAGCAGTATGGTTGAACAGCACTATAATTTCCTTCTTTTCCTTTTTTTTTTTTTTTTACAAATGGTGTATATCTTCTCCAACACACAGATTACAGTGGACACCTCCCCCAACGAAGCCTCAGTGCGAGGCGAAGCGCCAGGACTAGTGTTCATTCTGTCTCTACACTAATTCTGTATGAATGAATTACAGCATCCTTCAGATGGATACTCTTGTGTGTGCTATAATCTGTATCCAAAACTCCAGTTTTAGGCTCTGCAACGGCACCTACCAAGCAGCGTGTCCTTTGTGCATTCTTCTGCTTTATAACTTCCTCTCCCTCCCATTAATATTCTTCCTTTCGCTGAAGTCGGGTTCCATAATGTAATGTTTGTATGTTGCACTTTGGGATACACTTTTTTTTAATGTTGGCTAAGTCTAGTTGTTACTATTACTGATACACTTAATACAGTGTACAGTTCCTCCTCAACAACTACAGGTCATTCTAAAATAGTTCCAGTTTTAACAATACCCCTTTGATGTAGCCACTCCATGTGTATCGTATGTCTGATTTCCAGCCTCCTGTGGAACACAAGAATATCTCCTGGCAATTACCTTCATTGTGATAAACATTTTTACTTCTGTATATTCTAAAATATTGTTTAGTTTCTAATACGCCTGATCAAGAGGCCGTAGAGGTCCCGAAAGCTTGTGTGTTAAAAGTTATTCAGTTATACTAAAACAGCAACTATGCCTGAAATTTCATGAGTCTGACTAAAGCTCTCCTGAACTACTATCTTCCCACTTTCTGGCTGACTCCCCTGGTCTAAGGTACTCCAGCAATGATTACTTATAAGTACCTGACTACGTGTAATTTGCACTTCATAGGATTGTAACTGATGTTGTTGATTTACTGTTGTTTTATGTTAACTAACTGGCCTGCTCTACACTGAGTGACCAAGTTATGAAATGCCTCCTTGAGATAGTTTTGCCTATGTATAGACCTCTACATTTTACATGCATCTGTTGATTTTTTAACTCTGTACTACATCGACAAATGTCCCCTTACATGTAACTAATCCCAGGTTACCCCTGAAAAAAGGACCTTTGGTCTCAGTAGGCCTACCCGGTCAACAAAATTCAATAAATAAATAAATAAATCTAAATCGCATTACCCAAGAAAAGTGTACTCCAAAATAAACAGATAAAACAGCTAAGTAGAGAGTTTGAACAGGCTACACACATGCACAAACTACCAGTAATATTAATATAGGGAAAGACAAGTTTATGTTCTGTTTAAGAAATATTATAAAAAGGGACTAATAAATGCTACAATCGGATTAGTTGTCAGCATTCTAAGACCCTTACATTAATCTCTGTTCATACTGTCATGTACAGCCTGATCACCATGGTGCACAAATTCTTCCAGTCAGCATTCCATTCTGTAGCACTGTTGAATGACTGCAATGATGCATTCTGATTCTGAACCAGCATTTTTAAACAATTGGTGGATCAACTATTTCATTACAAATCTCCCTCTCTGTGAGGGAAATATTCAGTTGGAACACTTCTAACACTTTCCATTTGGAATAATTTTATAATAGTAATAGGGCTCTCTCAGGGGTTATATAAGCAGTCAATCAACCCCTAGGGGCAATATGGCACTCGGCTGTACCTCATGCCACAGTACGCCTCTTGAGAGTGATTAGCAGACTGTTAATCTAACCTCTGGTCATGCTTTATAGCTTAAAAACCATGCTAGGGATAAAGCACTAAATAACCATTTTGTTTGGCTTTACTAATAGCTACAACCTTCGCCACCACAACTGAGAAAGAAGTACTGACCTTTCCTTTCAACAGGTGCAAACAAGAAGCCGGCACTTTCATTGACATGGTAGATTTTTTTGTCAAACTGCAGTGTAGGCTCATCTTCGGTGTCATTAATATTGACTTTGGCCCGGGTAACCTCCCCGAGGAGGGCATATGCTGGCATGCTGAGCTCCACAGTAAAATTCTCAATGCCTTCAAACACATGGTCATCATTTATAATGATGGTGCAGGCTTTTGTATCTTCTCGCTCATCAAACTGAACCTGCAGGTTAAAAAAACAGAACTTTTCATTAATAAAGGGTCCAAGAAATCATTTAAGGAACACAAAAATAGTCACACTCCACAGAAGAAAACTTGAACTGAGAAATTAAATCAAAGTGATACTTCCTATTCTGGCAAAGCTCTACAAACGAGTGAGAGGCATTAAAACTCCCGTAGCTTCAGGTCTCCACATGACCCTTCATCAGGGGGTGTGGGGCCAGGTGCAATAACTACTTTTAAAGCACACAATTAAAGGTACAGGTACAAAAAAAACAGCACAACTAACCTTCGAAAGCCCAACGCAGTGAATTACATAGTAGTGAAAATTCTTCATAATAAAATTAAATTAAAGGGGACATATGTGCCATGTAACACCATTTTTCAAACTCAATCAACATTTACAGCTACAAAATTCCACGAACGGTCACATGTGTGACCTGATGAGGGGTCATGTGGAGACCCGAAGCGCTGGGAGTTTTAGTGCCACTCGTTCGTTTGTGGAGCTTTGCCAAAATAAAAAATATCACCTGGATTTAATTTCTCAGATCAAGTTTATCTTTTGTGGAGTGCAGTTTTTTTGTGTTCCTTGGTATGTTAAGTGGCGTGCTTACAGTTAGCTAGCACCCTTACAACTGAGGTTTGAGCACATGGTATATGTGTTGTTTCCAAGAAATAATTTACCTGCATTCCTGTGACATGGATAATTTTCTGACCCTCAGAAGCATCACTCCTCACCATCTGAAGGGACTGTCAAATGGTCACAATGGTAGGGAGATGGGTTTGGGGCTGGAGAATTGAATTATGCTAACTACCTAAACAGTTAGTTGAGTAGTTGGTTTATATTTGGGACGCAGCATTTTAATGACAGACTGTCCCAGTGCCACTCCTATGGCCTAGGACAAGGCACCCACCATCCAAGGGATATGGGTTTAAGTGTTGAGCCTGGTTTCTAGTTGGGTGTGGCAGATGGTCTGGGTGGAGTCCTTGAGGAAACATTTAACCTAAAAACAGGAAGGGCCTTACTTACTGCTGCACGCGTGCCTGAGGTGGCCCATGTGAGTGGAAAGAGGCAGTGCAAGTCCCATTCATGTTGCAGGTGGTTCCCTGACAAGGTGCTGGTTAAGGCCTGACCACTAGTTAAGTATGTCAAGGGAAAGGCTAGTCTTGTGGGGAAAGACTAGCTTGGTACCAAGCTAAGGCAGCACTGTGGAATAGGCAAGACTGGTTCTCAGTGTAGAGATCAGGAATACCACTGTGCACTGCCAAGAAGTGCAAGGACATATTTAACATAGGTATTGACATCATATCTACATGAGACTTCCAGCATAGGCCTGTATCTCAGGCTGGAGTGTTTGGTTATTTGTTATTTGAGAGAAGAGAGCAAGTGAGTGAGTGAGAGTGAGAGAGTGAGAGAGAGAGTGAAAATGAGAGAGTGACAGTGAGAGAAAGTGAGAGAGACAGAGTGAAGAGAGAGAGTGAAAATGAGAGAGAGTGAGAGAGAATGAGAGAGAGAGTGAGAGTGAGAAAGAGTGAGAGTGAGAGAATGAGAGAGTGAGTGAGAGTGAGACTGAGAGATAGTGAGAGAGAGAGAGAGAGAGAGAGAGAGAGAAACATAGAAACATAGAAGTTGACGGCAGATAAGGACCGCAAGGCCCATCCAGTCTGCCCATTTCTTTTTTCTACCTTATAAATGTGCCAACGGCCTTTGCTCTGTCAGTGGCCTATCTATTCATAGTCATTTGTATTGCTCCCTTATGCCTATCCCATGCCTGTTTGAAGCCCTGCACTGTATTCATAGCCACCACTTCTTGTGGTAAGCCATTCCATGCATCCACCACCCTTTCTGTGAAAAAGAATTTCCTCACATTCCCCCTTAATCGGCCCCCCTCTAATCTCATGCTGTGTCCTCTTGTCCTGCTATTTTTCTTATATTTAAACATGTTAGACTCTTTCACCTTGTTAATGCCCTTAAGGTGTTTGAATGCCTTGATCATATCTCACCCTCCCTCCTTTGCTCAGGGTATACATATTGAGCTCTGTTAATCTGTCCTCATATGTCTTCTGATGCAGTCCCTGTACCATTTGGTTGCCTTCTCTGGACTGCCTCAATTTGTTAATGTCCTTGTGAAGGTGTGGCCTCCAATACTGCCGAGTACTCCAGATGGGGCCTAACCAGTGTCTTGTAAAGAGGGATTATTACCTCCCTCTTACGACTTGTGATACCCCTCTACTACACCCCTAACACCCCACTAGCCTTACCTACTGCTTTAGAGGTTTGCTTGGATGATTTCAGGTCATCAGTGATGATGATGCCCAAGTCTCTTTCTTCCTTTGTGACTGTTAGCAACTCCCCTCCCAGCCTATAGGTGGCTTCAGGGTTTCTCTTCCCTATGTGCATGATCTTGCACTTCTTTGCATTAAATCCCAGTTGCCACTCTTCTGACCATTTTACTAGTTTATCCAGATCTCTTCTCATTCTGCCCACCCCATCTGGATCATCTACTCTGTTGCAGATCTTGGTGTCATCTGCAAACAGACAAGCCTTACCCTCTAGTCCATCTGCAAGGTTACTAATGAAGATGTTGAAGAGGACTGGCCCCAGGACTGATCCCTGAGGTACCCCACTTGTGACTTGCATCTCTTCTGACTGTATACCATTTACCACCACTCTCTGTTTACTGCCCGTCAGCCAGTTTGCCACCCAGTTGACCAACTTCTGACCCACCCTGAGCCTACCCAGCTTATTTATCAATCTACTGTGTGGAACAGTGTCAAAAGCTTTGCTGAAGCCAAGGTAGGCGACATCAACTGCTCCCCCTTGGTCCACCACTCTGGTTACCCAGTCAAAGAAATCTATGAGATTAGTTTGACAGGACCTTCCTTTGTAAACCCATGCTGTCTTGGATCCTGTGCCCTATGGATTCCAGGTGTTGCACTATCCTTTCCTTAAGGAGTGCCTCCATAATCTTGCCCACTACTGAGGTAAGACTGACTGGTCTATAGTTCCCGCCTCCTCCCTGCTACCACTCTTGTGAAGCAGGATCACATGAGCCTTCTCCAGTCTTCTGGGACCTCTCCTGTGCTCAGAGACTCACTAAACAGTTCTGCTAATGGCTCTGCTAGTTCCACCTTTAGCTCCTTAAGTACCCTGGGATGTATGCCATCAGGTCCCATTGCCTTATCCACCCTGATCTTAGCAAGCTCTTGTAGGACCCTTTCTTTTGTGAAGGGTAGTGCTCACCTCCCTCCCCCTGTGTCCATGATGCTGAGCTGTGGGCCCTGCCCTACCTTCTCTTCAGTAAATACTGAGCAAAGTATCTATTTAGGATAGATGCCTTTATAGGGTCCTCCTCCTCACATGCTCCTTTTCTCCATTAAAGCTTGTAATACCCCTCTGGACTTTCTCCTTTCACTAATGTATCCATAGAAAGTCTTGTCACCTTCTTTTACTGTTCGTGCTAGTGTTTCCTCAGTTTGGGACTTTGCCTGCCTTACTGCCTTCCCTGCTTCCCTTAGGGCAGTTTGGTATGCCTCCCTATCTTCATCCCGTTGTGTTTCCTTATATTTCCTGAAGGCCAGCCTTTTGGCTCTGACCTTTTCTGCTACTGTATTTGAGAACCAAAGTGGTTTCCTTCTTCTTTTGCACTTTCTTTTCTGTCTAACATAATGGGATGTTGCTTCAAATGTTGCATCCTTAATGCTTGCCCACTTTGCCTGTACCCTCACCTGTGTTTCTTTTGCCAGGGCTAGCTTAACTCTGTTGGCCATCTTATCAAAGTCAGCTCCTCTGAAGTCCCATATTTTAGCCTTGGAATGGGATGATTTAGATGTAGTAGCCAAATTGAACCATACCACGTGATGGTCACTGGCCCCCAGGTGACCTTCTACCTGGAGATCTGTGATCCCTTCCTTGTTAGTCAGTACTAGATCTAGATTAGCCCTGTCTCTTGTGGGTTGCTGTACCAGTTGTTTGAGGCCCTCCCTCTGCAGGGAATCCACTATGTGTCTAGTTCTGGGAGATGTTCCTGCTGGTATTGACCAATCTGTATCCGGCATGTTGAAGTCTCCCATTATCAGAACCTCCCCTTTAGCTATCATGTTTTGTATATCTTCTAACAGTAATGTGTCTATGTCCTCCCCTAGTCTGGGGCCTGTAGACAACCCCAGTTCTTATAGCTGTCCCATTCCTGTTTCCAGGGTGACCCACAGTTCTTCTGGCTCCTTATGTGTATTCTGAATTTCTGTAACTTTTGATATTTTCAATGACATACAGGGCCCTCCTCCCCTTGCACCTCGGTCTCTTCTGAACAATACATAGCCAGGTACTGAAGTCTCCCAAGTGTGGTTACTGGTAAACCACGTCTCACTAATTGCTACTATGTCCAGTTTAGCCTCTGACATTATTGCCTGCAGGTCTGGGATCTTATTTCCCAGGCTGTGAGCATTTGTGTACATGATTTTCCATTGGCCAGATTTTGGTGTGTTAGTTGTTGGGTGAGGTTTGGCATTACCCTGTGCATCGTATGGGAGACAAACCTTTTTCTTACCTGGTGATACAAATGAACTGCAAACATGCTGAATCCCTGTTTGACCACTAGCTGAGGGGGGAGGGGTGTTCTTCCCATTCGACGTATGGGGTGCTGCACCCCTCTCCCCATTTGCTAGTTTAAATATTCTGCAAAGACGTCAAACTTCTGCCCCAATGCACTGACTCCCTCCTTAGTCAGATGCAGTCCAGAGAGAGAGAGAGAGAGAGAGAGAGAGAGAGAGAGAGGCGGTCCCAAGGGGAGAAAATTCCCCATAACCTGGCCAATCCCACCCAAAGCAAATCCCCACATTGCAGTGGTTGCTTTTGGAGAGATCGGGTAGAGCCATAGGGAATATAAAAAGTCTATAACAGAAAAAAAGTTAAAATGTTTGCCCTGTTTTCACTTGATAAACCTTGAACAATCATACTTTTGAGAGTCTGCCAAAAATGAATATACAGTAATCCATGCTAAGAAACTTCCTTTAAGTCCAGTTTATCCCCATTTAGTTTTCCTGCATGTATACAAGATGTGTGCTTATCCTCGCTAAGTGTTTGATATACAGATGAGTGATACAGTGATAATGGCATAGAGGGGGGTTCGAGATAATAATCATATCTCGATTATTATCTTTCAGCTTATGAACACTGAGTCTGCTTATTAGTCCCACGGCTCCTCCCCCAGCCAGCATTATTTAATTATTATTACACTGTAAAACACGCATAAAGTGATGTCAAAACTGTTTCATGTAATATATTCAATGCAAAAAGCTACATTAAAGCATCAGTCAGGGTTTAAACAGTAACATTTTAAGAGGAAGGAAATGCAATATTTAGGTAAAAAGTCCCCATAACCTTGGTAAATCTGTGGTTTGATGTTTCTCTGACTTTCAAGTGATTTTGCAAAGAAGCATTGTATTATTTTGTCTTTCCAGACCCTAAAAAAATATTTCAGGCAGTATAGCCTAGAGGTTAGAGGAACGAGGTGTGAACGAGCTTGATAAATCCAGCAGAGCAGACTTGAGCTTGATTCTCACAACCTCCACTTGCATACTGTATAACTCTGAGCAAGTCACTTAACCGCTCAGTGCTCCCAGGTCGCCCCTGAAAACAGGTACTTGTGCCTAGTGGGCCTTACCCAGTTACCAAAGACTAAAATAAATAAAAATAAAAAATACTTGGGGAAAGGGTGGCAAAGCTAGGGTTATCATCATCGCAGTAATGCCCAATCATTCAGACCCTAAGAAACACCACACCATAGTTTCATTGAGGTGCAGAGCCAATATTTTTTACTCTGGCATTACATTTCCTTCCTTTTTGCAGCATTAATCTAATATACAGTATATATAACACTAAGTCATGCTTCAACATACTTTATTTCAAGGGCTTTCCTCACCTTTTTTTCATATAGCTTTTTCTCCTAGGCAGACTGGCTCTGGTGGGCTCTCAGCCCTGTCCCTGCCTCCCCCACCCGGCATCTTACCACACTCTGGTGATACAGGAGCAGGGGCAGGCAGGGCTTCACTGGTCTGGAGCTGTCCCTTTTCCTTCCCTGTTTCCACACGCTGGGGTGTATATGTAGACACACGTGCGTGGCGGCACGCACGTGCCACGGAGTCCCGCAGCCCTCCCTTCCACTGACCTCCTAGACCCGCACTACCATCTGGCCTCCACTAGGTGGCAGTCATTCAGTGGAGCACGCAGATTCTCCCCCCCCCTCACGAAAGGAGAGGAGCCATCAGGCGCTCAATCCTTTCTCTCCCTGGCCAACCTCCAGCAACCCACACTGGCTGACGAACATGGGTCGCTAGTGTGGCAGGCGGTACAGCACCAGTGCCTCAGCCCTTCCCACTACTATTTTAAAAATGAAATTTAGTAACAGACACACTTGTTTGTATTGGCAATGACAGCCAAAGTAATCAGTACCAAGTGCCAATGCCATTCTCATCCTTTACCCCACCCTTAGTTTTTAATTCCAGGGGCCCAATATTCAAAGATTACTGCACCCCCTAACAGGGTTAGTGGATGTGCAAACCCAGATTTGCACAGGTGCTCCAGGCTAGCCCACATTCAGAAGCCTCAGGAGCACTAGCACAAACCCACAGCACCAAAGTGCTATAATACCGCTGTGCCTATGCAAATTGGGGGATCTCCCATGCATACTGAGCAGCAGTCTTTTCAAAGGTTTGCAGCAGTGGTAAACAGCCCCCAAAGCAGTGCTATTTACCTCGGCTGAAACCACCTCTCAATGGGGCGCTAAACCCACACCCCCACCCCTTCAAAGGCAGGGTGGCTTCTCGCCCCAGCTCACCTGTTTCAGAACAGAAACAAATCCCTGGTGTCCAATGGTCCCCCCACCCCGTGATCACCCATTCTGTGATAGTATAGAATTCCCTGGTGGCTAGCGGTACCCCCTCACCCCCCCAATCATTTGTTCCTGTCCATACAGTATTGCCTTGGTGTTCAGTGGTATCCCCACCTCCCAGTTGTCCATTTACAAACAGTAAGTAAGCCCTGGTGTCCATCGGTTCCCCCCTCCTGATCACCCATTTACAAATAGTATGTAAGCCCTGGTGTCCTCCCCAGCCCCCCCGGGTGCCCATTGACAAAAGTACAATGAATCAGTGGTGGCCCAATGTCTCCCCAACCATCCCACCTGCTCACACACCACCAGCTGGCACCTCCCCTTACCCAGGTGGTCAGCGATCAGTGAAGCCCGATACGGTGACCAGCACAGCCTTCCTCACCTCCTCAGTCAGCCACCATATCAGCTGTCAGTGAGTGTGCATACAGTACATGTGCTCCCTGACAGCTCATATGGCCGCCAGCCGAGAAGGTGAGAGGAGGGCTGTGCTGGTTGCATATTGGGCTTCGATGATCGCCAGCCTCCTGTGTAAAGAGGAGGTGCGAGGTGGTGGTATGTGAGTGGGTGGCTGGGATGGGTGGGGGAGAGGGACACCGGACCACCACTGATTCATGTATTTTTGTTAAAAGGCACTCGGGTGGGGGGGCAGAACCACTGACACCAGGGCTTACTTACTTATTTGTAAACAGGCAATTGGGAGGGAGAGGGTACCACTAGACACCAAGGCAATTCTGGGAACTGGTGACTGAGGGTGCTGTTAGCAACCAGGGAATTCTATACTATCCTGGAATGGGTGACGGGGGGGAAGGTACTGCTAGACACAAGGGAATTATTTACATTCACGAAACAGGTGATTGGGGGGCAGGGTCCACACTAGACCACTAGAGTGGACATATTTGTTGGGACTGGTGTGAATGATCTGCTGCACCCCATTCCCATTAGCTCCTAATGGCCATGAAACAGCCTCTTAACACCTTCCATGCCCAATGGGCTCAGCTGCATGTTGTGTCTAAATATAGCCCATGGGGGGTCTTGACATGATCCCATTTTGGGCAGCACTATTCCCTATGGGCTTTAAATAATTGAGGTCCATGTTGGGGCAGCACAAGTTTACTTAGTGCTCTGCCGGCATAGTCCGATAAGTCAGTCAGATGGCGCTGTCCACCATCTAATTGTATATAGCGGCTACCGGGTTGGTGGCAAGTGCAAGAGTACTACAAATATTTGCGCTGCACTTGAGTTCCTATTTGAATATTTTGACTAGTGTGATTTCGTCAGTTGGCAGAAACATCTTTCACAGGTAAAACCTCAAAGTGTAAATCTGCAAAAGTATTTTTACTTTCTAGTTTCATTTACAAAAGCAGTTTTGTACTTGGTGCAAAACTTCAACAGTTACTTTAGGAGTGGTATGTGAATTGACCTTATCTGACTCAGACCTGGTTTTTAAGTTTGGTGAATGTACATACATTGAGGTCGATTCTCAAAGGGTTGGCACAAGTCACGTCAAAGGCGACTTGTTCTGATTGCTGATGTGCCAGGGATCCTGTGCTAAGTCCCATGGCTTGTGTCAGTGTGCCAAACAGACGTGCACCTGGCCAGATTGCCGCAAGCCTGCAGCAGTGTACAGACAAAGGACACAAGTGCCCCCCCAGCCCCAATCCCTGGAATTATGTAAATAGCCCTGGTGGGCTAGCAGCACCACCCCAGCCCTGAGCCCCAAAATTATGATGTAAAATGCCCTAGTGGGGTTAGTGGCACCCACCCAGCCCTGATCCTCAATCATAAAATGCCTCAGGGCTAGTGAGCCTTCGTGCCTTCCTGGATCCCCCATTTGGCAAAATGGGGGATTGGGGCTTGGGGGTCCTACAGCCCACCAGGTCATTTTACATTTTATGATCGGGGTTGGGGGTGCCACTAGCCCACCAGGGCTATTTACATTTTATGATAGGGGATCAGGGTGGAAGGGGGGTGCTATTAGCCCACCAGGGCATTATACTTATTATTATTTGTGACTGGAGTGAAGGGGCGCATGTACAAGGGGGGGACTGGCTGGTGGCAAATTGGCACAACTCCCAGAGGACGCTGAAGTACACTTACACCAGCCCCTGGCTGGTTGGTGTAAATGTACTTTGACAGTTGTTTTCCGTAGGTGGTTTGGGAATGCCACTTTAGGGGATGTGGCAGCCTACTTCTGCCGGAATCCCCCTAACACCATGCCGCAACCCATGTTTTGGCACAAGGCTGGCGCAAAATATGTTAATTATTTTTAAGTTAACTTACCACTGAGTGCCAGTGTAAGGGAAGTGTGTGGGCGTGCAGCGCTAAAGAAAGGCACAGAGGCAGTATAGCACAGTGGGTTAAGGTTCTGAGCTGCAGATCTGCAGACCTGGGTTTGAATCCCACAGCAGCCTAGGTGCATACTGTGTGATCCTGACCAAGTCACTTAACTTCCTTGTGCTCCCAGGTCACATCTGAAAACAAGCTTCAGCTTAGTGTGCTACTCCTGGTTAAACAATGTTCCCTTTCCTTAGAGAGGAAGAGAAGAGTGGCGGTTAGCGCATATGTGGACCAAGGAAAACCCAGCACCTGTTTGCCGTTATAAACACTCCTTTATAATGGTAAATTGCTGACCGTCTTTCCCTTAGGGAAAAAACACTCACCAGTTATTATAATGCTTTTTGTAAACGGTATGAACATCCAAGGCATACATTTTTGTCTGATATTTTGGGGATCTTGGTATACCATCGGATGAATTTATTACACTTCTCAGCACAGTTGATCAAGTCACGCTATTAAATGTAGCAATGTTTCTTAAAATGCTGCCATCATATCCAGTTAGCTATAGTGAAAAAGAGACTACTGTAATTTCTGTATTTTGTACTAGTCTCCGCAAATAATCAGTTAGCTGGCATAGGCATGTTTTGTTTTTCTCATTGCATTTTACATTCTATTATGTGATGTTTTTTTTAATGATTTTTTAATGTATGATTTTAATGCATTGAAAAGACTTGTTAATCAATAAACTTTACTGACTGGCTACTTGCCATGAGACTTGCGACATTGGTTTTCAGGGTGATGTAAATTCCCCTTATCAGATTTATTTATTTATAACTTTCTTATTTTTTGTCTGCATTTTTTTCTAAAACAACAAAAGCACTACCCTTGGGATAGGATCTAACAAACCCAAAAGAGTCAGGTTCCAAATCCCAGACACTCTAGGTAGTCATGAGGAAAAATAACATTTTTTCATATTGTTTTGTATATTTGCCACCATGTAGCACAATAAATTACTTATTTAATGTTCATCAAACTTTGTGGGTCTTGCATTCCTTCTACAAATGGGGTGCAAGACCATTTTTAGGTCATTATGTTTAAACACTGCTGAGTTATAAGCAGCCACAAAAAGAGGTTTGATGCAGAACTGCTTTCTCAATCCCAACTATAGGAGCACTGCTGTGCCACTATAATATGACTGAGGCTGTTTTAGCCAATGAGAATGTAAAGACGTGCATATATTCTGTCTGTTAATCAGCGGTCCTTACCACTCGTCCACTGGGGACTACTCGCAAAAATTATCCTCTCTGTATTTGATTATGCAGATGTAGTTTTTGGATCTGCCCCGGCCTCTTCCCTATCTAGACTGGATTCCCTCTTTAATGCCTTTTGTCATTTTGCCTTAAATGCATCCCCCCCCACACACACACACAGCACTGCTCCCTCTACTCCTCCCTCTCCCTTTCCTCACTTCACCTACTCCATCAGCACCATGTCACCACTCATCTCCAAATTCTGGCTTGGATCCCTTCCCTCCTGTCTCACCTTTCTCCTCTCTCCCTCATCCCCCTCTTCCTACCCTCTATGCTCCAGAGACACCTGTACAGTACCTTCTTTCTTGCCTGTCCTTCATCCTGTTTGGGGCAGGCAGCCTTCTCCTACCATTTACCCGCACACTGGAACTCTCTCCCAAGCTCTCTTAGACTATCTCCCTCTCTGTACTACTTAAAATGCACACTCTCAGCCATCCCGGCGGCGCTGAGGGTTGAGGTGCTGGACGCCACACCGACAACCCAGGTTCGGGAACGGACTTGGGCCACCGGGGGCTGGGAGGGGGAGGGATGGATTGAGCATCCCGCAACTGCTCTCCTTCCTTTCGGGAGGGTGTGGGACATACACTGTGCTGTTGTGATGCCTAGCGGAGGCTAGGCACTCCATAGACGTGGGCATACTCGGGGGCGGCGGACATCTGCACGTACATGCACTGACGTCATAGAACAACTGGCTCCTCAAGTGGGAGAAGACAATGGAGGAAAAAAATTGTGGGGCGACTTCGGCAGATGATGGCCAGCCCTGCACCCCTGGAGTCGTGTGGCATCTTTGCCAGTTACGTGCCATGGGTCCCCTGGGGGGGCCTCTATCGGCTGGGCGAGTGCGATGGGCATCTAGTCCTGCACGCCTGACTGACTCCAGGGTGCAGGTGGCCGGTGGCCGGAGGTCAGGAAGGGGATGCTCTGCCCAAGGCAGAGAAAAGTATGATATGTTAAAAAAAAAAAATGCACCCTCTCCCACCTCTCCCAAACCTCCCGTCCTCCTTGCTCCTGTTCCGTCTCCTCCCTGTAACTCCTTAAAACTCCTCTTGCCTGTTTTTGTTGCTTTTTGCAAATCTATGTCTCCTTTTTCCTAATTTGTATTACTATACTCACAATCTCAATAAAACCTGTGATCTCATTGTAATTTTGTTTTGATATCTGTATGTCATATTTAAATTGTTATCCTGTTAACTTTTGTACTCCCCCCATTCCCCTTTCCCCCGGGTAGCACCTGGAAATGAGCCTTAGCTCAGTGTGCCTCTCCCAGTTACCAACTTCTAAATAAATAAATAAAAATAAATAAACATTAGTGTCTGCAGTAGGATTTCCAGGGACAGACACTCACTGGACTGCAGCCTTGGCTACCTGAAGTTTTGTTGTACTGGGCTGACAGCTCCTGAGATGAGCAGAGTGTTTGCCTTTGCCTTGGCTACACAGCAGAGGACAGCACTGGGCTGACAGATGAGTTGAGATGGCCTTCACCTTGATGACTTGGGTGAAGATGGCACTACAGGAGTTTAGCTGACAGCCCCTGGAGGTGAGTTGTGTGTTGGCTGTTGGGTGGCAATGTGTGAGGAAACAAGCAGCCAAGACTGTGGAAGTGTCCATGCAATAAATACAAAAGTTGTCGGTTCACTGTTATGTTGTTGCCAAGGACAGCAGGTGGGACACCGAGAGACGAGAAAGTAATGGGGAGAGACTTAGAGTAATGGTGCATAGTACAGGCACTAATGAAAAAAAAACAGACACACAGAAATAGCTTGGGATATTGTTTTTAAAACAAGCATGATTTTTTTGTTTGGAAGAGGAGTGTGCGGAAGAAAATGGTTTACGTAAATGAGGAAAGTATGGCACATTCTTGAAAGTTGAAATTTACTTGCAAAAAATAAGGTCTCACTAAACTTACTTCCTCAGGGAGTTTTGAGCCTTCTATCACCACCTATACGTGCCAGGTACACCAGGAACTTGACTACACAAGTATTCCATGTACCCAGGTGCCGCACAACTATGGCCCAGCGATCCTTTGCTCACCGGGCCCCTCTGTGGACAAATGGTCTACCACTTGACATAGCCAGAGCCACAACCCTTGGTTCCTTTAAGCGCAAATTCCGTCACCACCTCACTGACAACAGTACCTGTAGGTGCCCCCGCTAGTCTGCGCCCATAGCTTTACTCTGCCTCAGCACTTCCAACTCCTGACCCACCAAGTTAAGTCTTTTCCCAAGCACTTGTCTCCCACCCCCTTTTGCCCAAGCACTTGCCTCCCACCCCTACCCCTTTTCTTTCCCTCTGCCCTTCCTATCCCAGCTCTCACTGCCCCTCCCTACCTCACCCTAGCAGTCTGCCTCTGCCTCTCTCTCTTTCGCAGAACACTGGTATACCATGTACTATGCCTTAGCATGATTTGTGTAATTGTTTGTCACTGCAACTCATGTACTGTTGAATTTTTTGTACTCTATGTATAATTTACTGTAACTATATTGTGTCTTCTTGTGTTAATGTATCTGACGTGGAACCTCTCAAAGAACATCCGCTCACAGGTGTCATCCAAGATTTCAGTAAGTAAAATAAAAAATTATAAAAAAATTCTAACAGTGCAATTTAATATAGTATTTGTGCGGTATGGTTGGTACCATGTCTGTTTTTAGGAGAGCAGTGTTTGGCATGCAAATCCATAGCAGACATACTCACAGCTATAGATCTGTTCCTATTCACTACCCACACACCCTCATTTTTAAGTCTTTTCACTATCCTGCCATAAATTATTTTGAAATAATGCATCATAGCATTTATAATTTCAGCTTCTTTTGCTTAGTTTATTATAATACCTGATGAAGGGACCTGTGAGGCCCCGAAAGCTTGTGTACTATACTATCTTTGTACAAGGCATATGATGGCCCAGTAAAACCCATCAAACTATTCAGTGACTGATGTTACTTTATAAACCCAAGTAAGGAAAAATGAACATGAAAAACAATGAATTTTCTAAAAAATCATAACAGCTGAAAAATTATTTTTAGGAAAGCACATACAGAAATGAATAGGTGCTCTTGAAACAAGAAATCTACATGGAAAGAATGAGCACTTATTAAATGCATTTGATCTCTTGCTTGGAGGACACTTGTCTAGACATAAAAGTCTCAAAAACCCCAATCCACAAATCAATATTTACCTTACCTGCATCACTGAAAGTTTGGTTGCCCTTTCTGCTCCCTAGGGCAGGAACCTGTTAGAAGCAGACCTTTGGGCAAGGGACCAGCAACATTAATTTATCTGGAGCATTTTATTTCATCTGCGTTTCATCTTCCTTGTCTGCTCTCCAGCCCCCTCCAGCTTGTTGAGCCCTCTCACACACAATCCAGGGACTTACCAGCTCCCCTGATCCCCCACAGATTTCTCTGTGGTGGGGCTAGGTTTATGGCCCCCCCCCCCCACTATCCACAGCTACACTGAAACCTGTCTGGCAGGAGGTGCAGGGCCTATGGCAGGCTGGAGCATCGTCCTGCTGGAGGGATGTTCTCCTCCTTACTTTTCCTCCCCTGTGGCTTCACCAAGAGATGGTGCACGGTGTGCTGTGCCTCTGCATGCACACGCATATCAGCACTGAGGGAGCCATGTGCGTCAGATACTTTCCAACTCTGCTGCCACCCAGTCTCCATCAACTGGCAGGCTAAGGGTGGGAAGTCTGGTCCCTCCATCCCAAGGGATGACAGCAGTCCTCCAGACATTCAGTCAGCCAGATCTGCCACAGGATTGACATTCCAGGGGGGATGGAAAAAATGAGGAGGGATCTAAGTAAGCCTGAAGAGTGATCAAGAGTGTGGCAGCTAAGATTCAATGCAAAGAAGTGCAAAATCACACATTTGGGGCACAGAAACCCAGGGGCAGAGTACATGATGGGAGGGGAGGTACTGATGATCACCAAACAGGAAAGGGACCTGGGGTAATCATATCTGATGCCCTAAAAGTAGCCAAACAGTGTGACAAGGCTGTGGGGAGAGCCAGTGGGCTGCTGGGGTGCAGAGGAAGGGATCTCACCAGCAGAAAGAAGGAGGTGGTGAAACCGCTGTACAGATCATTGCTGAGACTTCATCTAGAATACTGTGTCCAGTTCTGGCGGCCACATTTCTGGAAGGACATAGACAAAGTAGAGGCAGTCCAGAGGAGGGCAACAAAAATGGTGCAGGGTCTGCACCAAAAGCCCTATGAGGAGAGACCAAAGGACCTCAATATGTACACCCTGGAGGAGAGAAGGGAGGAGGAGGAGGGGGGGATATGACAGAGACTTTCAAATACATCATGGGTATAAATAAGGTACAAGAGGGAAAGCATTTTTTGGAAAAAAATGTTCAGGAACAAGGGGTCATGATATGAGGCTGGGGGGGCTCAGGGGTAACATGAGGAAGTATTTTTTCACAGAAAGGGTGGTGGATGCATGAAACAGAGTCCCAGTGGAGGTGGTGAGGGCAAAAATGGTAATGGAATTATGAAAATGCATGGGATAGGCATAGGGGAACCTTAGCGTTAGGAAAGGGAGGGTAAAGTCAGAGACCAAGTAAAGTCTGCAGTACTGCAGTAGGTAGGGTAACTGGGCAGACTAGGTGGGCCAAGTGGTCCTTATCTTCCATCAGTTTCTATGTTTCTCCCTCCTCTAGTGGACCTTCCACAATCAAGGTCCACTCCTGAACCCTTGATGCTGGTGTGGCAGGTCCACCACTGAGCTACCAGACCTGCCCCTTAAGCATTCCTTTTGCAGTTAATTCTTTTTTTTTATTCAATCAAATATTTCCATTACATAAGTAGAATGATGTGATACTGCATCCGAAACAGTCATTACAGTTCATTGCTACAGCAAAATAACTGAAAAAGGTAAAAAGCATACATAGGACTAGATTCAACAGTTAACCGATAAGCAATATTGTCCTAAGTCAGTCGAAAGTCTATAAGAGATTGCATAGGAAAAACAGCATTAATAATTATACAGTATCTAAGAACAAGTACAATTCAGAACTTGCTTCATGAGTTAAAACCCCTTAGAATGGCAGACAATCCACCCTATCCATCTTCCCACTGTGTACTGATTGCCCTAAAGAAGGGGGGAAGGGCATACCTGCAATGGGTACTCACTGGGAGTCCCCCTGTGACAGCAACCACACAGATACATCTGAGGGAGTAGGGGGTGTCCTTGGTAATAACACAACACAGAGTGACCTGGAGTGGGAGGGGGAGGGAGATCAGAGCACCAGAATCTCTCTCTGTAGAGGGAAGAGAGGGTTATTCAGCCCATACATATTATTTATGAAGGATGTAACATGTCCTTGTTTCTGTGTGGTAGACTGTAAGTAGGGGACTTCCCAGTGAATTGGAGAAAAAGGCCCCAAATCTCCTTGTATACTTTGTTTGGTATTTTTGGCAAAATGAGACATCCTTATCAGGGTGGCAAGAGAGTGAACAGCCTCAGCCACTCGGGGGGAAATAAGAATATTTGTGGTGTGCCGACAGCGCAGGATAAGACACTTTGCCTCCAATTCTGCTACCAGTAGCCACTAGAGCGATCACAAGCATTTCTACAATGCAAAGTGCCTCACAGAGTCAAAGAACACATAGATAAAACTGTCAGAGACAACGTAAACATATATACAACTAGTACAAGACACAGTATTGTAAAAAGGCCTGTTCAGATTTCATTTGTTCAAAAAATAAAAAGCTTCTCTTGAATTCGAATCACAGTGGGGAAGAAAATGTACTGATTTTGCTGCTTTTCAGCCCCTCAGTATGGCTGCTTCTATAAGATTTTCTTCAAAGATTACTTCAAAAAGATAAATTAAATAGCTCTTACTGAACCCCCCACCCCCTCCCAAAATGCTTCAAGATTTTGGAGAAAATATATGCATTATCTTTTGATTGTAGCCCAGAGGGCCAAACGTTGTAGCAGCGCAGGAACCCAGTAATAACGCACCTGGCCTGCATATTCCACGTAGTCCTGCTGTCCTGGCCTGGAGCTGATGCTGGCACTGGATGTTGCACTTCCCTGCTCTGTGCGACACAGAACGATGGCGTACTGGTTGAGATTGCCGGTCCTCTTCACTGTTACACTGACAGAGCCTGCCTTCTCACTCACATTATAGCTGTTAAGACAGAATGAATGAATATACAGTAACAAGCCATATCAAGGGGTTCACAACAGAGCATTCTTGCATATTGCCAACTAGGAATAGGGGTCAGATTCGTAATAAAAACCTCCCTACAACCTGTCGGGATCAGAAATTTAGAATGGAAATTCACTTCCACATCTGAAAGCCAAAGTTATAAGAAATGCTAATTAGTCTGTAATTATTTTGCACATATATGCACATTACTAGATGATAAAAGGGTTAAAAATAAATAATAAGAAATGTCTAGTGGACCCTCCCCCCGATCCCCGATGTCCCACAGAAATGGGCTGTTATCTTTCTGGTAGTCCAGCAATCTAATTTCAGTAATTTGGAATGTTTACTATGCCATGGTTTGTGCACAGAAAGCTATGAATGGGCTGTTAACCTATCACAACCATGCTCAGAGTTCTATACACAAACTGTGATGTAGTTAAAACTCCATATGTCTGATTCCATGAGAACTGTAACATAATACTGTCAGTAAAATCAAAACAATACAAAATATGTTATTTGCATTACTTTTAATTCAGGCATAGTGAAATATGGAGAATTTAGGAGCACGAATATCATTTCTGAAAAATAGGAACATTATAAACAGCTGCCAATTAAAAATAATTTCCTGCCCTCTTGAAACTGAATTTTTGTTTTAGACTTTCTGACATCATGGGAAAAGAACTTCAAGTAAAAGAACTAGTGAAGGCAAGCATCTTCTGTCCTTGTGATTTAACAAAGGGGACAATCATGTTCTGCTTCACAAGACCTAAGAGACACCATTCTGTCTGATTCAGGATAAGCAAACAATTGCTTGAGACTTTGCAGTTGATCACTGTGATTTATGTTGAACTTGAAAACACCTAAACCAAATATTTGTTTATTCTGTGGGGATAACCTATTAAGATTACTATATAAATTGCAGTTGTGAGGCAAACCTACATACGTTGTTATAAGTGGTATTCCATCTATGCAAGTCTGCCTCACTGGCAGCAGAATAAACAACTGCACAGTATGTCAACCTAGACATTAAAAGACTCCTCACACTGGATCCTCTTGCTTCCAGTGTTAACTGTTGCTGTGCTGTACAGGTGGTGCCTAACACACAATTTACCGTACGGCAAACATTACCTGTCTGGACAGAGAAGACTAATGAGGGGTCTAATAAGATACTTGGATGTTGCTATGCTCTCTTAAAGAGTACTACCTGCACTATAAATACTGAGATCATCCCCGCTGTAATCTAGTTTTTTTCTGAGACTAAAAATATGTTTATTTGCATTCATAATTACCCTACTTTTTGACATCCAGTTAGAAATAGTTACAAAATCAACATTCAATGCTGTGTTGCTGCTCATGAATACAAGTTGGGTGGGAGGAATGTCTGTTTATGAGGGTAGAAGTACTACTTGCTCATGGTAGGGTGTGAAGTAGGGGTCAGGGCAGGTAAAGCCCAGGACCAGTAGAGCTGGACAGACTTAATGGGCAGAGGGTGGGGTGCAGTTGTTCTGTGCCTGGGTGGAATGGCCATGGGTCAGTAGCATGGGTAGATGGCAGGGTTGGTGGGTGGGGTGCAGTTGTTCTGGGCCTGGGTGGAATGGCCATGGGTCAGTAGCATGGGTAGACGGCAGGGTTGGTGGGTGGGGTGCAGTTGTTCTGTGCCTGGGTGGAATGGCCATGGGTCAGTAGCATGGGTAGATGGCAGGATTGGTGGAAGGGTGCAGTTGTTCTGTGCCTGGGTGGAATAGCCATGGGTCAGTAGCATGGGTAGATGGCAGGGTTGGTGGGTGGGGTGCAGTTGTTCTGTGCCTGGGTGGAATGGCCATGGGTCAGTAGCATGGGTAGGCAGCAGGGTTGGTGGAGTGGGGTGCAGTTGTTCTGTGTCTGGGTGGAATGGCCATGGGTCAGTAGCATGGGTGGCAGGCAGGGTTGGTGGGTGGGGTGCAGTTGTTCTGTGCCTGGGTGGAATAGCCATGGGTCAGTAGCATGGGTAGCAGCAGGGTTGGTGGGTGGGGTGCAGTTGTTCTGTGCCTGGGTGGAATAGCCATGGGTCAGTAGCATGGGTGAGGCAGCGGGGTTGGTGGATGGGGTGCAGTTGTTCTGTGCCTGGGTGGAATAGCCATGGGTTAGTAGCATGGGTAGATGGCAGGGTTGGTGGGTGGGGTGCAGTTGTTCTGTGCCTGGCTGGAATGCCATGGGTCAGTAGCATGGGTAGAGCAGGCAGGGTTGGTGGATGGGGTGCAGTTGTTCTGTGCCTGGCTGGAATAGGCCATGGGTCAGTAGCATGGGTAGACGGCAGGGTTGGTGGATGGGGTGCAGTTGTTCTGTGCCTGGCTGGAATGGCCATGGGTCAGTAGCATGGGTGAGCGGCAGGGTTGGTGGGTGGGGTGCAGTTGTTCTGTGCCTGGGTGGAATAGCCATGGGTCAGTAGCATGGGTAGCGGCAGGGTTGGTGGGTGGGGTGCAGTTGTTCTGTGCCTGGGTGGAATGGCCATGGGTCAGTAGCATGGGTGAGCGGCAGGATTGGTGGGTGGGGTGCAGTTGTTCTGTGCCTGGGTGGAATAGCCATGGCTCAGTAGCATGGGTAGGCGGCAGGGTTGGTGGGTGGGGTGCAGTTGTTCTGTGCCTGGGTGGAATAGCCATGGGTCAGTAGCATGGTGAGCGGCAGGGTTGGTGGGTGGGGTGCAGTTGTTCTGTGCCTGGGTGGAATGGCCATGGGTCAGTAGCATGGGTAGACGGCAGGGTTGGTGGGTGGGGTGCAGTTGTTCTGTGCCTGGGTGGAATGGCCATGGGTCAGTAGCATGGGTAGACGGCAGGGTTGGTGGATGGGGTGCAGTTGTTCTGTGCCTGGGTGGAATGGCCATGGGTCAGTAGCATGGGTAGATGGCAGGTTGGTGGATGGGGTGCAGTTGTTTTGTGCCTGGGTGGAATGGCCATGGGTCAGTAGCATGGGTAGATGGCAGGGTTGGTGGGTGGGGTGCAGTTGTTCTGTGCCTGGCTGGAATGGCCATGGGTCAGTAGCATGGGTAGACGGCAGGGTTGGTGGATGGGGTGCAGTTGTTCTGTGCCTGGCTGGAATGGCCATGGGTCAGTAGCATGGGTAGACGGCAGGGTTGGTGGGTGGGGTGCAGTTGTTCTGTGCCTGGCTGGAATGGCCATGGGTCAGTAGCATGGGTAGACGGCAGGGTTGGTGGGTGGGGTGCAGTTGTTCTGTGCCTGGCTGGAATGGCCATGGGTCAGTAGCATGGGTAGATGGCAGAGTTGGTGGGTGGGGTGCAGTTGTTCTGTGCCTGGCTGGAATGGCCATGGGTCAGTAGCATTGGTAGATGGCAGGGTTGGTGGGTGGGGTGCAGTTGTTCTGTGCCTGGGTGGAATGGCCATGGGTCAGTAGCATGGGTAGACGGCGGGTTGGTGGGTGGGGTGCAGTTGTTCTGTGCCTGGGTGGAATGGCCATGGGTCAGTAGCATGGGTAGACGGCAGGGTTGGTGGGTGGGGTGCAGTTGTTCTGTGCCTGGGTGGAATGGCCATGGGTCAGTAGCATGGGTAGACGGCAGGGTTGGTGGGTGGGGTGCAGTTGTTCTGTGCCTGGGTGGAATGGCCATGGGTCAGTAGCATGGGTAGACGGCAGGGTTGGTGGATGGGGTGCAGTTGTTCTGTGCCTGGGTGGAATGGCCATGGGTCAGTAGCATGGGTAGATGGCAGGGTTGGTGGGTGGGGTGCAGTTGTTCTGTGCCTGGGTGGAATGGCCATGGGTCAGTAGCATGGGTAGATGGCAGAGTTGGTGGGTGGGGTGCAGTTGTTCTGTGCCTGGCTGGAATGGCCATGGGTCAGTAGCATTGGTAGATGGCAGGGTTGGTGGGTGGGGTGCAGTTGTTCTGTGCCTGGGTGGAATGGCCATGGGTCAGTAGCATGGGTAGATGGCAGGGTTGGTGGGTGGGGTGCAGTTGTTCTGTGCCTGGGTGGAATGGCCATGGGTCAGTAGCATGGGTAGATGGCAGGGTTGGTGGGTGGGGTGCAGTTGTTCTGTGCCTGGGTGGAATGGCCATGGGTCAGTAGCATGGGTATATGGCAGGGTTGGTGGGTGGGGTGCAGTTGTTCTGTGCCTGGGTGGAATGGCCATGGTCAGTAGCATGGGTAGACGGCAGGGTTGCACCCATCTTCTGTCAGCACAGAAGATTTATGTTGCTGGTTTACGTCGGGGAAGGGGATTCCCAAGGTTTGTGGATCACTTGACTCTAGTTGGCCACGTGAGGATTCAGGTGTGGTAAAGGAGTACAGAGATCTTGGGTACTGTGGGTGGAATGTAGTAATAAGGAGTGGTTCCTTCAGGCCAGGCAAGAGAGGTCATGGTTCTGCCTTATTTGTAGAAGCCACTCTGGTCATGGGCCTATAGGTGATTTTGCCCCCTCTTATGGAAAGAGGGTTGGACGCAATATGATATATCGCCGCTGACTGCTGGTGGTAGCAATGATATAAGGTGGGGGAATGGGTAACACACCCTTCCTCTGTACTAGGGGGAGGGTTGCTGTTACAAGTCTCCAGGAGAGTTCTTTGGTGGTGAGATGACATGCAAGGAAAGGGCAAGTGCCAGAATTATAGGGGTTCTAGAAATGGAAGGAGTCAGAAGGAATACTTAAAAGACAGCTTAGGTGCTATTAGAGGAGTTGAGAAAACAGGGCTGAGGTCTAGAAGGAGATCAGGAAGACACTGGGGATTAGCTGAAAAAATGCCATTACAGCTCACCAGTAGATCTGGAATTCTTAGAAAATTTTAACAAAATCCTGAAAGCGACGAGTCAAGTAGAGTGAACACACCTGACAAACTAAACACACCAAACCTGGCTGTAGAAAATATGAGAGTAATACAACCCAGACCAAACAGCCCAACAACAAGTGATCGAGTCACCAGATCAGTATGTAGAGATGCCTCAAAATGATACACGTCATATTCTAGTCCTGAGAGACTGAATTATACAGTATACTGACTGTATAATCTGTAAACATAGAAACATATATTTTGCCACGGTTTTAAGCAAAAACACATTACAGAGACAGCCTTGGTGGGATTCACAGGGTGCCCTAGATAATGGGCACTCTGTTGTGGCCATATTTGTGGACCTCACCAAGACTTTCGGTTTGGTTGATTTCAATATACTTCCTTCTGTTCTGAAGGAGTTTCATTTCTCTACTTTGGTAATTTCTTGGTTTTCAAATTATTTGCGTTATAGGAGTCATTGTATTATTATTAATGGTATTTCATCTAATTTTGTTGATACCCATTGTGGGGTTCCTCAAGGTTCCATCCTGGGCCCCTTGAGTTTTTCTCTTTTTATGAACTCTGCACCCTTAAGTTGTAGTAGTTCATTTATGTGTCTTTACGCTGACGATGCTGTTTTATATAGTACTGCCGATAAGCAATCCTTAGCATTAAAAATGTTCAGGATGATTTTACTGCTTTTCAGTATTCGCTTCTATCTAGGTGTATGGTGCTGAATGAAAAAAAAGACAAAGTTAATGATTTTTTCCGGGCCCAGGATGGACCCCCCCAAATGGCAACAATGTTAGATCTTAAGGGGGGGATCACAGAAAGGGTCAATATGGTGTTTACCTCGATTCACATTTATCTTTTGAGTTTCATATTAATTATTTACGTAAGATTCTACACCAACAATTAAGGATGTTATATAAGATATGTCAGTTTTTAACTAAGAAATCTAGAAAGCTACTGACGTATAGCTTTTTATTTAGTCTGTTAGATTATGGCATCAATATTTACCAGCCACTACAGACACATTACTTAATAGACTAAGAGTTACTTATTATGCCATTTTGAGATTTCTTACTGGATCCCCTTTCAATACTCATTCTTGTGATTTGTACAAGAACTCTGGTTGTCTATCTTTATCTAAGAGGATTGTCTATAAATCTTCATTATTTATGCTTAAACAAGTTTAAAATCTTTTATCCTCTTCCATTTCAGCCTTTTTTCCCTAGAGTCTCAAATTCACATGGTACACGGTCTCAAAATAAATTTAATTTTGCAATATCTTTGTTTAGGAAATCTGTAGGTCAGAGGTCATTTCTATTCACTGCCCTTACTTGTTTCAGTTCTCACGCTTTCCATATAACAAATCGCACATCACTGTATAGTTTAAAAAAAACATTACGGATACGGCTTTTTGACAATGATAAATGCAATTTTTTTGTGTGAATGTAATTGCTTTTTGTGATTCTAACATGCTATTTGTATTTTTGATATAACTATTTATGACTATTTGTATCTGTTATATGTCTGTATCATTCTCAATTTTTGTATATATGTCAACTTGTCGCATATGAAAACGGGCAGACATGCTCATCAAGCTAACATGTATAAAAAAAGAAAAAGAAAAGGACTTTTATGCCCATTCAGTCTGCCTCTTGCCCCTGCCTGTTACATCACCACTGACCCTAGGTGGTCACAGATGTCACTCCCTCCCCCTTTTCCTTTCCCTAATATGTCCCTGTGCCTAGCCCAGGCATGCTTGAAGTTCTCCACAGTCTTTGCCCTCCCTACCTCCTCTGACAGGTTGTTCCAGTCATCCACCATCTTTTCCATGATGAAGTACTTCTGCTAGATTGCTAGGGCTGTGCAAGGCAAATATTATTCGACACAAACACCCCTGAATATGTTGGTATTTAGGTTGCTAAATCAAAACCCAAATACCGGCATATTTCAGATGTTATTTATGCAGTAAAACCCACCACTAGGATTCTTTTTTTTTTAACATGTACTGTTGTCTTTTTCAGTTTTTTGTACCCGACTCCCTGACCACTGAATGGCAATGCCACTCTTCGATCATCTGACCTGGAGCCCGGCTGGCAGTCACCTGATGGCCACACTGTATTCATGTGGCTGGCATTCCTAAATGCTCGCACTCATCAGGCAGCAGGAGCGAGCTGAGCTAGTCTCCAGGAGTGACCGTACCATGGCCACCGGGCCGAGAAACGCAACTGGCCCAATTTAGCCAGACTGACAGGCTAGGCAGCCTATAGCTGAGTTAGACTGACTGTCAGTGCTGGCTGGCTGGGTCAGCGCAATGGGGCAGAGCTAGCTTCCACCGCCCAGCGCCCGCTGGAAGAGGGCACCACTTCACCACAGTCACTGATGTGGAGGGACACATTTTAGCTTTAGGCACTGCAGCTTGTTCTGTTGCTCTTAGTGTTTGCGCATTTGGGGGCTTATACTGCCTTGGGCCCACCTTAACCACCCATCCACCATACATATATATAAAAAAAGGAGACATTTAGAAAAAGCCAAAGGGATAAATGATACCACTGCATGCAGTAACATCAGGTGTGTGTGTGTCGGGGAGAGGGGGGAGATCATGGGGAGGACAGAGGACAGCTGAAGGTGGTTGGGGGACAGTCTCACTCACTGTCTCAAGACAAAGAACTGCAAGATTTGAAAACTGAGATAAAAAAGATGAAATAAGTGTGTTACTAAATTCACCGGGGTTGGGAACTTGTGTGGACTGATTCATTGGGGTTGTGGGGATTGAGTAGGGTGCCAAAACTTACAACAACTGAATAATATAAGGAAAAATAAATAATCAAGATAAAGAAAAACTAAAAGCTGAAGACAAAGCCATATAAAGAAAAAAAATGCTTTTTTTTACAGAAACCTTACAGAAGTCAAATGAGGGAATGTGGCCGTGAGATTGTGCCTGCCCTGGGAGGGCAGAGGAACTCAGGAACAGCTAGTGAGAAGAACTAAAGAAAGGAAAAAAAGAAAAGAGGTGCAGAGGTTGTTCATCTCAGTGCTCAGTGTGACCATTTAAAAAAACCCTGGTAGAGGGTCAGTTGCCTCGTGTGTCTTGCTCAGTGTGACAAAATCAGTTGCACCATAGTGGTGCAGAGTGTCAGTTACCTTGTTCATCTTGCCCAGTGTGACCATTTAAAAAAATACATTAGTGGTGCAGAGCGTCAGTTACCCTGTGCGTCTTGCCAAGTGTGATCATTACAAACATCAGACCTTGTCAATAGTAGGCTCTGTTGCTCTGTGTATTTTTCCAGTGTCACTATCATTTTATCACCTTACCATGAGCAAACGAACTAATAAAGGTCCAGTCAGCAGCACCGATGAGGACAACACCAATAGTCCTTGTGCTCCACCAACAGCAAACATGCCATTTAGAGTGAAGCAAACAAGATCTGGCCGTATTGTTACAACAAAACATTTAAGTCCATTTTCTAAAGCACCTAATGCACTAAATAAAAAAGAACAACCTTCTCCTAGTACATCTGCTTGCCAACTAACTTGTTCTACACCCAGTACTAGTAGCAGTGGTGACAGTAGCAGCAGCAGTAACGGACAATCAACTGCTGCAAAGAAGCTTAATTTCCCCTTTTTTTCTGGAATGCAGTACAAGTGCACATTCCACAGAAAATAAGAATAAAGATACCAGTGGTAGCAGCAGTACTCCTTTTGCCAGTACAAACGCTCCCAGCAAAACAACTACTCTTGTTAGTACAACTGCTACTAGTGCTAATACAATAGAGAAAAATAAAGCATTGATTGCTGCTACTGATGCTACTTCTAGCGATACTGTCACTGCCTCCATCATCGTAGAAACAAGTGACCTGCGGTGTCCTCCTGGAACCAGCATGC
Organism: Neoceratodus forsteri; assembly: GCA_016271365.2. Taxonomy (NCBI): domain Eukaryota; kingdom Metazoa; phylum Chordata; order Ceratodontiformes; family Ceratodontidae; genus Neoceratodus; species Neoceratodus forsteri. The sequence goes on from CM057453.1 coordinate 764,150,450, forward strand.
CAAGTACTGATGCTACTTCTTGCGATACTGTCACTGCCGCCATCATCGTAGAAACAAGTGACCTGCAGTGTACTCATGGAATCGTGCCACCACCACTCCAGCAGCATCGGATAATTCCGATTGTAGTTCATCTACCGCACTTAACACTTGCAGTTCAAATGATCATACTGTAAACGAGTTACATGAAACAGATTTCTTACATCACTTTTTTGTAGATGAGAGAAATGACAGTGACACTAGTGTTGGTATTCCACGAGCAGCACCAACTTCTGCTTCTGCTTTATTCTTGTCTAGTTTGAACAAAAAATCTTCAGCAAAAAAAAATTCTTCATCTTCTTCACACAAGTCAAACTGTTCCAGGGTCACATCCACAGTATGGCAACATTTTACTTTGCATCCAGAAGATGTCACAACAGCTATCTGTGTACACTACAAAGCTTGAATTAGCCAAGGTAGGGAAACAAGCCATCTAGCCACCACTGGTCTGTGGAATTATATAAGAAAAATGTCACCGTGAATTCTGTAGCAATAGTTCTTCAGAAGGCCAAGGGATCAAGCAGAATCAACCACTATAATGCAAGCCTTTGAATCAAGGCAGGTTTTTTCTTCAAATCACCCTCTCTCATGCAAAATCACAACACGCATAGGTGAGATGACAGCTCTTGACCTCCAGCCTTTCTCTCATGTTGAAGACACCAGTTTCAAAAGGCTTGTGAAGTTACTCGAACCCTGTTACAGTATTCCATCTCGCACCACATTTAGCCCTACTATCCTACCTTCCATTTATATCACAGAGAAAAACAACATTTGTGAAAAAATGTGCTAAAAGTTTTATTGTATTTATTTATTCATTTCAAATGTTGGTAACCAGGAAAGGCACTCTGAGCCAAGGCTCATCTCCAGGTGCGACCCCGGGGTAGGGTATAGGGACAATAATATAGCATCATATACAGGAGAATATACTGTACATACATAGAAAATGTGATAATACAGTATTTACATAGATGCGGAAATATTATGCCTAGTGACTAATACATAGCGTGGCTAAAACAGCAATGAAAACAATATTTACACTGAAGTGAAGACATTGTACAATGTGACAGTACGGCAATCATGGTCTTCTTCACTTCCCTTCTGACATCCGGACAAGCACTAGTGCTCGTAATGCATACCTGTTTTTAACAGCTCACTGGGTGCAGTTTGCTGGAAAAGAAAGTGAAGTGCAGAATGCTGCCGGATCAGATCCGGACACAGATGGTGCTAGATCATTGCGAAAAATGTCTCTTTTGCATGTTGCGGTTTTTGAGAGAGAACATACTGCTGCCAATATCTTGCTCAATATAAATGGCATAAGAAATACCTGGATCTATGCACCCAAATTAAATCCTGGCATGTTTGTTATTGATAATGCTAGAAACATGTTGAAAGCAATCAGTGATGGGGGTTAGGAACATGTTCCCTGTTTTGCACACACTGTAAATCCTGTGGTGCGTAACAATGTAGGTGGTAATAAAGTGGTATGTAATTTACTCAGCATTGCATGAAAAATCTCATAGAATCATAGAAATATGTCAGCAGAAAAGGACCTCTCTGGCCCATCAAGTCTGCCACTCAACACTCCCCCACTCGACTTCTTGCCTAGGGACTTCCCCTTCCCACCTCGGTTAACCCCTTATGTCTGTCCCATGCCCTCTTGAATCCTTCCACCATTTCGGCCCCCACCACCTCCTCAGGTAGTTTGTTCCAGGACTCCACCACCCTCTCCGTGAAGTAACACATCCTCACATTGCCCCTAAATCTTCCTCCTTCTAATCACAGACAATGACCTCTAGTTTTAGCCCCCTTTTTCCTCATAAATAAGCTCCCCTCCTTCACCTTATTAATCCCCCTCACATACTAAAATGTTTCGATCATGTCCCCCCCACCATCCCTTCTAGTCTCCAGTGGGTACAGATCCAATTCCCTCCACCTCTCCTCATAGGGCTTCACCTGCGTACACCATCTTGGTTTGCCCTTCTCTGAACCCTCTCAATCCCATCTATGTCTTTTCATAGGTGAGGTCTCCAGAACTGGACCCCGTACTCCAGGCAAGGTCTCACCATGGTTTTGTAAAGAGGCATCAGCACCTCCCTCCTTCTGCTTGTTATGTCCCTCCCTATGCACACCAGCATTGTATGTGCCTTGCCCACTACCTTGCTGTGTTGGGTACCCACCTTAAGGTTGTTTAATATTATGATTTCCAGATCCTCTCCTGCTCAGTTGGCTTAATTACCCCCCCAGCCCTAGTGTGTAAGTGGCTTATGGGTTCTTACGCTACATGTGCATTATGGTACACTTTTTGGCACTGAATTTCAGCTACGCAAGTTTCTGACCAGCATTCTAGAATTTTCAGGTCCTCCTCATGGCCTCCCCCCAGGTATCCACCCTATTGCAGATTTTTGTATCATCTGTAAACAGGCACACCCTCCACTCCAGCCCCTCTACTATATCGCTGATATAGACATTAAAGAATCTGACCTTCCATGTCTGTGGTCATTTTCATCATTCAATAAAATCAAATGGGTACTTGAGCAATTTCCAAAAGACAACTAATAGTCCACAGCACTGTTTGATACAAGATGTCATGAAATGTAATCAATGCAGCAAAACAGTGGGAAAGGCAAAAAGAATGTAGGCGTGCATTGGGAGGTGCATAACTAGCAGAAGGAGGGAGGTACTGATGCCTCTTTATAAAATCATGGTGAGGCCGCACTTGGAGTACGGGGTCCAGTTCTGGAGACCACATCTACGCAAGGACATAGATGGGATTAAGAAGGTACAGAGAAGGGCAACCAAGATGGTGCATGGTATGCAGGGGAAGCCATATGAGAAGTGGTGAAGGGAACTGGATCTGTACCCATTAGAGACTAGAAGGTAGAGGGGGAGGCATGACAGAAACATTTAAGTACATGAAGGGGGACAATAAGGTGAGGGAGGGGAGCTTATTTAAAAGGAAAGATGGGGTTAAAACTAGAGGGCATAGTCTAAGATTAGAAGGAGGAAGATTTAGAGGCAATGTGAGGGGGCATTACTTCACAGAAAGGGTGGTGGAGGTCTGGAATAAACTACCAGAGGAAGTGATGGGGGCTGAAATGGTGGAGGGATTCAAGGGGGCATGGGACAGACATAAGGGGTTGGCAAGTGGGGGGAAGGGGAGGTCCTGTGACAGAGGGTATGAGTAAGGGGGGAGGGGCAGATTCGATGGGCCAGCGGGTCCTTTTCTGCTGTCAGATTTCTATGATTGTATGTCCAGACCAGGTGGAATTCCACATTTTATATGTTGAAACGGCTGCTAGAGCCCTAATTCAGGTCACACCCATGATTCGCATCTTGTTGTATAAGATGGAAGCATTCCAGCAAAAAAAAGGATGTTCCTCAAGAGGTTGCTTCTCTTGCAAACGTTTTTATTGAACAGCTTCACAGGCATGTTGACAGTCTTTAAAGACAGAAAGTATGTTCTTGCAACAATTCTTGACCCTCGTTTGAAAGTGTCTGTTTTACCAAAGGAGGCTGCATCTTCTTTTAAAAATGACTTAGGGCGGTTCTGTATGTCAAATATACTATGCCTGCTTTGGATAACATGGAAGGTCAGCTTGTTCATGGTACTGGTAATGACGAGTGTCACTCTCAGGAAAACGAAACTGAGGCACTGGATTTGGCAACGCACAGGCAGAAGGTGAAACCACTACAACTTCAACACCGTAATCTGGGTGTGATATGTGGGCTCATATCAGTCTTTAGAAGACTCAGGCTCAGATGAAGATCGCATCTTTAGGAATACTATTAGTGCAGAGAATATGGTGGTTAGTTACTTGGGGTAACAAAAGCGACACTTCAAAACAGATCCCTTAAAATACCGGATGTCAAAAAAGATGGAGTGGCCAGTACTCACTCAAGTAGCTGTAAAGTATTTAGGTTGCCCTCCTATGAGTGTACCCTCTGAAAGAATGCTTAGTACTGCATGCGATGTTGTAGTTCTTCACTGGTCCAGTCTCATGCCAGAGCAGGTAGAAGAACTTGTTTTCCTAAAAGTAAACCTCCCATTGCTAGACTATGACTATGAGTGATATACTTTTATTGTGTTGGACTTAACGGAACATTGCTCATGTGATTTTCTTTTTTACTGTTCACCCACCATTTTATCTGTTTCTTCAATCACCACTATTGTTTCTTGGCCTAGTGGTACCATAAGTAATGGGTGCATTCTGTCTACTCCAGCTGATACGGGTAGGCTGGATCAGCCTGAGTTTCATACTTTGCTGTTTCACAAAGAAAGAATGTATATATTAAATTTTCAGTCTGGTTCTACTCTTGATCTACCTCGATCATCAACCTATTTTAAAATTTATTGTCTCGGAAAATAGCAGAGAAATCTAGGTGAGAAACCATAGTATATCCCATGTAATGCATCATCTATTACTGTCATAAGTAGCTGCAGCATAGTTCCTGAAAGACCAACGGAAGGAAAAAAAGCAATGGATTGCTTAGTTACTCTGCATGACTGGGCCCATGGGCTGCACTCAGCATCATTTGTCATCTTGGATGCTGAATGCATCAGTCCACCAGACTGACACGTAAGAACAGGTTACTCACCTGTAAAGTGCAATTACGTAAGAACTTACCATAACAGTACATCTTCGAGGACCGCTCTTGCAGCAGGTTACACCATTAGGGCTGAAGCCGCCAGGCGCCAGGACCCCACGGAAATTTTCTAGCTAGCAGTATCCAGCGGGGACCACCCCCGACATCAGCCTGCCCCGGCCTCAGGCATCATACAAAAGGGGGCGGTCCCCCAGAATCCCCAGTTCTCCCGCCGGAGACTCCCGGCCGCTAGATGACATCAGAAGTGGACTGAGGATCCGCCTTCAAAGAAGGTATGTAACAGGGAGGTGTTAAAAAACACAGAATCCTAGGTGGTGATCAATGGAACAACTGTACCTCCAGAGGGGATGGTGGGAGGGAAACTACCTGCTGCAAGAGCTGTTCTCGAAGATCTACTGTTACGGTAAGTCCTTATGTAACTGTACTATCTTACTTCGAGAAACAGCTCTTGCAGCAGGTTACACCATTAGGACTGATTCCCAAGCAATTCTGGAAATGCCTCTGAAATGGGCGGAGGCTAGGGATAGATCAAGAGTTGAACAGGAGCCTAGGACAGTAGTACCTGAAGGACTGCTAGACCAAAACCAGATCTTCGCCGTGAAGCAACGTCCAGGCTATAATGTCTGATAAAGGTGTGCATGATGCTCCACGTAACTGCTGCGCAGATGGCTGAGGTGGACACGTTCTTCAAAGCAGCAAAGGAGGTAGCCACCCCCTTATGGAATGTCCCCTTACCAAGCCTGGTAGGTGGTTGTTATGTTTTTGGTAACAGAACGTGATGCAATGGGGGCACTGTGGAGCATCCATCACAGCGGATGTTTTTTTCTGAGCTGCAGATAGTAGAGGAATAAAACTTTAAAATTAACAATCTACAAGGCAGTAACCAATATTTTACAAGCAGCGATTTTTAGGGGAATGTCAACAAAATCTAGCAATGAGCCCAAAAAAGGACAAACAAGTTGGACAAAACCTAGATGCTTTTCTTCCGGTGGGGACAGGCTCGAAACAATCAAGTGGAGGTCACCTAGCAGCAGAGCCTAGAGCACCCGATACACAACATCATCAGATAATGGCAATGCTCGAAAAAATTAGAGCAACAGGTGAAGATACAAATTGCCGACTAGCGACCATGGAAGCCAAACATACTGACCTGGATGAGAGGGTTCAATCGAATGTAACACAGATTTCAGAGCTTACTTCGGAATCGGATCGGCAACGGGAGAGGAACGCGGCATACGTGCAGGACTTTCATTATCTCCGTACAAAGATTGAGGCACTAGAGAACGCTCACCGTCAGACAAATATCCGTATAGTGGGCTTCCCTCCCAAGTTCGCAGGGTCTACAGAAATAACTACATATTTTCAGACCTACAGCTCCTACCTGAAATTTCTGGCATCTCTGTAGTCAAGGCCTTTGTAATTCCGATGCGATCACGGGCCCAGGGGAAAACATCAGAGTGACCTCTTACCGCGATCACCACCCTCTCCAGTTCGGAGGCCCGTGTGCCTCTCCTACAAGCAGCTCGGCAACGTGGAGACCTGTTATGGGAAGGAAATAACATTTCAATATTCCCGGACATTTCAGCACAAACGCAGACTAGAAAAAAGCACTGCAAAAAACAAAAAAAGCTCTCCTGGAAAATAACATTTCGGCCCAACTTCTGTTCCCAGCTCGACTGTCGAACATAAAGGCAAAGCTCATCTTTTCACAGACCCAGAAGCTGCAGCTGCTTTTACGGCTAAAATTCTCGAAGACTGCCAACATTCTTCGGAAAAGGAAGAAGAGAGCGAATTAGACCCTAATGACTGAAACTGGGTCAATGGGGTCTTTTATAATGATCGACTCCTTGGGTTCATTGTGTAGCTTATTTAAAGTAAACGCTCCCCTAGATACAAGTTTATATTATTTATGAATCTCAAAGTATTGCCAAGATGTTAATGCTTAAAAGATAACTTTAATATTTCCTAACCATCTATGGAACCATGTTCCTTGGGAGCATTTAGCTCCACTCAGTTCGTATACTTCAGAGTATCCTGGTTAAGTTCTGTTTCCCTGTCAGCCATTAGAGGCAGCTATTGCAGGGGTGCGTTATTTAACTTAACTGAGTCCAGACAATCTTTCTAATTTCCTTTTGGTTCCTAGCTGGTAGATACAGTCTCTCACAATTTATTTTAATTCTGCAAGGGACAAGAAATGTCGGTGAATTAACCTACTAGTAAATGCAGAGGTGAGAGTGGTCTCTCCTACGAGATTATCTTGTTGGATTGTAACTCCTGTGAATTAAGGTACAGTTCTACTAGAACAATGGACATACATTTTTATGTATCCTAAAGTATAAACCCTGTACATTGTTTTTGTGGCACTGTAATCACCATGACTGTCTGTATTTATTGAATATAGCATCTGCTATGTATCATAAAATGCCATAAATAAAAAAAACCAAAAAAAAAAACCTGATGCAATGCATGAGCCATCTCGAAAGAGATTGCTTAGAGACCGGAGCACCCAGCATCCTGTGGGCGAAGGAGACAAAAAGCTGATCAGATTTACGGTGTTGCCTGGTTCTGGCCATATAGTATCTCAGACACCTATGCACATTGAGAGTGTGCAGCAAGGCCTCTCCTCTATTGGAGTATTTAGGAAAGTACACTGGTAGGTCGATATCCTGATTAAGGGTAAGGGCTGAGACCACCTTAGGCAGAAAGTTTGGATTTGTCCTTAGGAGCAACCTGTCCTGGTGAAAAACCAAATAAGGTTCTTTGCACATAAGCACGTGTAGCTCAGAAATCCTTCTGGCTGAAGTAACAGCAACTAAAAATAACGTCTTCCATGCAAGAAAACGTAGCTCGCAATCCGCGGCTGGTTCAAAAGGAGGCAGCGTAAGCTGCTCCAGGATAAAGGGTAAGTCCCACGGAGGAATGGGGTCCTTAATCGGAGGCCTATGGTGGAGAACGCCTCTCAAAAAGGCACGTGCAGTTTCCAACTGGATTATGGACCGTAGACCTATAGGAATGTGATAGGCCGAGATGGCACAGAGGTGTACTTTGATTGAGGAATAGGCCAAGCCTGCCTGAAATAGGGACAGGAGGTAGTCTAATACCGAACCCTCAGAACAATCCAGTGGGGAAAGTCCCCCTGCTTGAGCCCAGAGAAAAAATCTGTGCCATTTCATGGCGTACGTGGCATAAGTGGCCGATTTTCTAGCAGCTGCTAGAACATCTGCTGCCTCTTGTGAAACCCCATAACGCATGACTGCTATGTCCCTAGGAGCCAGGCATGCAGGTTGAGAGAGTGAAGGTCCGGATGGACCAAGGATCCTGCCTCCTGGGACAATAAGTGAAAGCTGACTGGCAGAAGCACCGGTGGTTCCTGAGAAAGTTGGTACAGCAGAGGGAACTAGATCTGCCTGGGCCAAAAGGGCGCAATCAATATCAGTGTCGCCTGCTCTCTGCAGAGTTTCAGAAGAACCCTCTGGATCAACAGAAAGGGAGGAAATGCATAGAGGAATCTGCCCGCCCAAGAGAGGGACAACGTGTCTCACCAGAAAACACCAGGCCCTGGATCTAGCAAGTAGAAATTGGGCAGTTTTGTGTTGGATGGGGAGGCAAAAAGGTCTAACTCTGGTGTCCCCCATCTGTGAAACAGATCCTCTGCAACCTCCTGGAGTAGTTCCCATTCATGGGCTCTGGCCTGAGATCGGCTCAGACTATCTGATATCACATTGTCCACTCCTGGACCATGAACAGTAATAAGGTTTGCGCTGTGTTGCAGAACCCAATCCCACACCCTCATGGCCTCCCTGCAAAGACTGTAGGAATAAGTGCCTCCTTGTTTGTTGAGGTAATACATCACCGTGGTATAGTCTGTTTGCAGCAGCAGAGTACCCGGTGGAATCTCCAATTGGAAAGCCTGCAAGGCATAAAGGACCGCTCTCATCTCCAAAATGCTTATATGAAGATGAGCTTCCTGGGACATCCATGAGCCCTGAGACCTAACCCCGTCAAGGTGTGCTCCCCCAACCAGACCCCGAAGTGTCCGTGGAGAGTGTCACAACTGGAAACGGTGCAACAAAGGGGACTCCCAATGACAGGTGCTCTGGGTCAAGCCACCCTTGCCAATCCCAGATGACGGCATTCGTGATCCTGATTGGATGCTGCAGATGGTCTTGCTTCTGATCCCACTGCACCCGGAACATCCACTGGGTCACCGGCATGTGGATACGGGCTAAAGGGACTGTTGCAATGGCCGCAGCCATGTGTCCGAGCAGGCAAAGGACCAGTCTTGCTGAAACGGTCTTCTTTGCCAAGATATACCTTATGAGGGATCTGATGTGCTCCGCTCTGTCCTGGGGCAAAAAAGCTTTCCCTTGGACAATGTTCAGGACTGCGTGCCTATGAACTGCAGTCTCTGAGACGGAACCAGGTGCAACTTCTCCTGATTGATAATGAAGCCCAGTGACCTGAAGAGGGAATGAGTACAGTGGATTGCGGACATCAGGGCCTCCCGAGAGGGGGCCATGAGGAGCCAGTCATCCAGGTAGGGGAACACAAAGTGGCCTTGTCTCCTGAGAGCCGCCGCTACGACTGCCATGCACTTCGTGAATACCCGAGGTGTCGAGGACAGCCGGAAAGGGAGGGCTTGGAACTGATAATGGCGACCCTGAAACCCGAAGCGCAAGAATTTTCTGTGCACCCGAGCTATCGGTATATGCAGGTAGGCATCCTGCACATCCAGTGATGCTAAGAAGGCGCCCTGCTTGAGCATGGGAATTAATCCTGGAAGAGTCACCATGCGTAAGCATTTGTAAAGCACCGAAGCATTGAGGTCGCTGAGGTCCAAAATCGGACGGAGGTCCCCTGTCTTTTTGGGAACCAGAAAGAAGTGGGAATAGCATCCTGCGCCTCTCTGGTTCTGCGGTACATGCTCTATGGCCTCTTTTTCCAGAAGTGCTAGCACCTCCTCCTGAATGAGCAGTGCGTGCTGTCCTCAATAATGGCAAAGCAGGGGAAGCCTTGACGGTGGGTGATCGAGGAATTCTATAGAGTGTCCTCTCTCGACCAATTGAAGGACCCACTGGTCAGCGGCTATCGTCTGCCACCCTGAAAGATGGAGAGAGATGTGACCCCCCCGACTTTTTTTTCCCATTGATCCAGAGGAGGGCTGGGGGCCAGGAAGGAGTCATTCTGTGGCGGCGTTGCCTCCCGCAGGATGGATTGGTTTTGTATATCTCTGACCTTGGCCTGGGGAAGACGTAGGCTGGGCCTTACAGTTGAAGTTGCCCCTTTGCTGCTGGCTGGAACGTGGCTGCTGCCGTTGCTGCTGGCCGCGAAAGCGATTCTGGATCCTTACCACCTTCCCGGTGTCCTGTAATTTGGTGATTACCTTTTCGGAATCTGCACCAAACAGGACCTCTCCATTGTAGGGGATGTCCAGGATATTTTTCTGGATGTCCGGGGTAAATCCAGTGACGTGAAGCCCTGAGTGTCTCTGGAGACAGATGCCCGATGCTGCTCCCCTGGCTGCAGAGTCCGCTGAATCATAGGCGGCTCTCAAAACTTGGGTCCCCACGTCTGACCCTGTGTGAAGGAGGTTCAGAAGTTCCTCTTTCTGTTTGCCATCCAGAAGGACTTTAACCAGGTCCTGGCCCTGTTCCCACAGGGCGTTCTGAAACTGAACCATGTGTGTCAGATAGTTCAGTGACCTGATGGAGCATGTAGTAGCCGCATACATGCGCCTACCCAGTGAATCCAATTGCTTGGATTCCTGGTCTGGAGGCTGTGTACTCAAATATTGCAGCCGTTGAAACCGGTCATGAAAGGCCGTGACGACCAGTGAATCTGCCAGGGGTGGTTGCACCAGATACGGGTCCTCCGCAGGGCCCCTGTACAGGCAGTCAGCCTTCTTCGGCACAGTGGGGGTGGAACGTGGACATTTCCATGCGGCCTTGGTGATGTCCGTGAAGGTGTCCACCAAGGGTGGCACCACCACAGGCTGAGGATCTTTCTGCCAAAGGTATCGAGCTAGGCACTGTCATTCAGGGTCTAGATCTTCCATTTCCCATCCCATATTCTCCTGGATGTGCCTCATGATTTCAGAAAAAGAGGGATAATCCGGAGGTGACCTGGGGAGGTCTCGTGGGTCTGGTGATGGTACGCTTATGGGACAAGGAGACCTGGAGGTATCTGAAGTGTCCGGTTTAGAGTCATCCCCCTGCACAGTGGGCTTCCTTCCTCTGGGTCGCTTGGGTCGGGGGGACCCTGTGGGAGATCGTGAAGGAGGTCTTCTCCTTTCTCTAGATCTGCCCCTAGGAGGTGGTGTAGGTTCCTTGGGGGTCAGAGGTCTTCCTGCTGGACCTTGAGGAGGAGAAAGAGGAGTAGGTTTAACTGGGACCACGTCTTATTAATCGTGTCCCACCAAAAGGTGAAGAGGTCTTTTACTTCTTGAATGTTCACACCGGACGATGGTCCTGGCGTCGGGTCTGTTCTGTTGCCGGCATCAGATGTCGGGTTCAAGGGCGTCGCCGGTTTTGGTGAAGGTTCCCATGGAAGCCCAGTGTCCTCATTGTCGCCTGCCTAGTCATCAAGCAACGTCAGATCCTCCTCGGAAGAACCCCGGCAACTGGTATCAACCGGTGAAGGGAGGGCAGTCGTCGGCTTTTAGATCGATTGACCGACTTCGGGTGCTGAACGGACGTCGGGTCCGACAGGCATTTGTCTAGAGAAGGATCGGCAGCCCACTTGGGGTCTGTCATCTGCTTAAGGGACATCAGGTCCTTAATCTTCCTGGGAGGGGGATCAGGTCCCCTGGGAGGCCGATCTGGAGTCGGGTTCCTGGCATCTGTCCGAGGAAGCAGAAGTAGACTTAGAAGAGGACTTGAACCGATGACAGTCAGCAGACTTCGATGAAGCCCAAAAGGGTACTGGAGAAGGGTCCGAAGTCCTGGAAGTCTTGAGAGGATGAAGAGAAGCCGAAGAACCACCTGAAGTCCTAACTTTAACAGGAGGGGCTGCAAGCAAGCCCTGGAGGGTGAGAAGTCTGAACACGTGGAGCCTGAGCTGATGCGAGAGTCTGAGGCCCATTTCGGGGATCTGGACCACTCCTTCTTCCGGTGTTTTTCCCGGTGTTTATTGGCCTTGAAGGCAGACTCACCTCAGAAGGCAGGGTCTCTATTCATAGTTTTTAATCTGTCTTCTAACAGGAACCCCTGAAGTGCCTTCTGATGGCGGATCCTGGTGCGGCTGTTAAACTGCTGACAAAAGGAGCAGGCCTTGGTGTCATGCTCCGGGCCTAGGCACCGCAGACAGGCTGAATGAAGATCTTTAAAAGGGATCTGTTTGCCGCAGGCACACTTGGAGGGGTGTCCTTCTGAGGAAGGAGTAGGAGATGCTGACATTTAGATAAATAAATGCTGGAAATTCAAGTCGTCGTTCACTGAAAAGGGCGTCTGTGAGGCCGATGCTGGCAAGTTGACAGCGGGAAGAGAACTGAGGATTCTGGGGGACTGCCCCCTTTTGTATGATGCCTGACATCAGGGGTGGGGCCGACGTCAGGGGCGGTCCCCGCTGGATACTGCTAGCTAGAAACTTTCCGTGGGGTCCTGGCGCCTGCCAGCTTCAGTCCTAATGGTGTAACCTGCTGCAAGAGCTGTTTCTTGAAGTAAGATCAGTAGTTCTAGGAGTGGTATATGTTGTTCATCCACACTTCTTGGCATGTCCCTTTCCCCTCTAAATCTTGCCGGAAGTCTTCAAGCTGGCTCCTCCCATCCACCCGGGTGATATATCCCTCGGCTCTGCCCCATGACACCAGATATTAGCCCGCTGGAAGCCAGGTTGTGTGCATCCGCAGCCAGGGAGGTCGGGTGGGTCCATGTGGATGAACAACCTATACCACTCCTAAAAACGAAAATTACGTACCTACCGTAATTGTTGATCTTCTCTTGTATCATCACCATTCATTACTGATTGGGTAGTGCGAGGCGCTGCACTCCCCACCGGAGGAGATTTTTTTTGTTTTTTTTTTGGAGTCGGCTCAATGGCGCCACTAGAGTGACGACCGCGCCATGCATGAGTGGTGGCCGTTAGGGTGCAGACCCTCCTCCATCTCAATTTGCAGCCGGAGAGGCAAAAACAAAGGGTAAGGAAAAGGGAGAGCGAGGCAAGAGAGCCGAGGGACAGAAAAAGGAAAGGATATAAATTGAAAAAGGCATGAGCCTGTAGAGGACAGAAAGAAGAGAGAGAATGCCTACCCTAAGGGACCGCAGGGCCTCCCTTCTGGGGTGGCTCCAAGGGAGGAACAGATATAGGGAAAGAGAAAAGGAAGAAGAAGAAAGGGAAGAAAACAAGGGATGCTGAGAGGGGAGAACACTGCCCATAGACATATTAGTTGAGAGGCTTATAAGCTCGGAACCAAAAACAAGGGAGCAAGAATCCCTCCTGATAGGACTGAGAGAAGGTTCAACTGAACTGCTTGTACAGATTGGACACAAAGGGCAGATTCTCTAACCTCCCACTATTCCAACCCCCTACACTCTAGCTGAGAGCTCACAGACTGCCCAGGCAGAAAATCTGTTCGGAAAGAAAGCGCCCAACTAGCAGGGGGAATAAGCCCCTTAGCACCTTGTTAAGTGCTAACACAGAAGTGTGGGAAGGGATCAAGCCCTACAAATGGCAGCTTCGTATGAAAGGATAGCGTGGGAACTCAATCGGACTATCTGAAGGCAAGGCAAGAACAACAGCTCAAGGCTAATGAAGTGCCAGAAGCACCAAACAGAAGAAGCTGACAATATTAATTAAACACCTGCCAGAGGGAACCTGGAAATTGGGGCCGAGCCATAGAGGGACGGTCTCTTCAGTTGTAAACTGAACAACATGGCTAAGAAGCCAAGAGGTCACCCCTTGGGGCAATCAGAAAGAGTTCCCTCGGGATAGAATAAATTCTACTCATTCCCCTTTACCTTGAGGAAAAAGGATCCGTATAGAGGAGAACGGAAATCAAGATAGGTTTTTGGGGGAGGCTGAAGGCCAATGAGGAAGGGAGAGAAATGAGTAGGAGGCCACTGAGGGAAAGGTGGGAGGGTATCAGTAATGAATGGTGAAGATACAAGAGAAGATCAACAATTACGGTAGGTACGTAATTTTCATATCTTCTCTTGTCAATCTTCACCATTCATTACTGCTTGAGTGAGTACTGTGCCCCGGGCGGGATAATAGAAACCCTGAGGGAACAAGACCTCAGCCTCCTGCTGGTGGGAAACAGGAGGGGAAGACCCTGGGCTAATCAGATGAGAAGCCTATGGCGGAGGAGCTAGGAGGTGTCCTCGGGACAGGGAGACGGAGGAAGCCCCTGCAAAGCCTCCTAGCCCTGGAGGAAAAAAGACGGCCCCGAAAGCGGAGCAAATCACCCTACACCGGGCCAGGGGTGATAACCTTGATAGACGAAGCCATGCCGTCCGTCTAATACAGATTGTTATCCCTGCAAGCCTGGAAGCCACCTCACTGGCGTCGTAAGATGCCCTTGCTTGGCGTCTTGCCAGCTCCAGGCCTATAGCAGAGAGGGCAATAGCTTGTCTGGATTGCTCCGCATCAGGTATTGATGCTAGGACTTGGGAAAGCATCGACCATAAATGCCTACTGTAGGCAGCATGGTGAGCCTGATGGAAGAGGAAGAGAACAATCTTCACCCCCACCGGTCAAATTGTAGGGAATCTGAGTCTGGTGGGCGGTCGTGCGCCAGGCGGCGGTGCCCGGAGGGAGTTTCTAGGAATGCCAATCCCGAAGGCGGGTTGGGAAGAGAACCTAGAGACTCCAATGGGGCACAGTACCTTCTTCTGCAGTCTGCAGGGGCTGGAACAGGGGCAGCTGGTGGCTTCCAGGAACGGATAGATGCCTCCTGCAAGGGAATAGGCCAGGACAGTACCACCAAATGCTGGGCACTGAATTCACTGAGGAATTCACGCATCTCCCGTTCGGTATTGTCTCGCCTAACAAATGAGATACGAAGATCTCTCACCATCCTTGAAAGGAATCGCGGATATTCAGTGAAATCAGCATCGGAGGAGAGATGAGCAGTGGGTTCCTCTCCCTCCGAGGAGGGAGACGAGGATGATGGAGAGCTCGAATGACCAGCGGACTCCTGTGGCAGTGGGGATAGGCAAAACACCCGCTCATGCATATATCTAACATATGAGGGGAAGGCCGCCGGAGAGCCTCTGAACGTCTCCCAGGATAACAGGCCCGTAGGACCGACGTGGCCTGAGAGAGAGGGGGGTGGCTGCAGTGGCATGGGAGAGGGACACCTAGGACGAGGCAACTGTCCTCTGCTGAGGCTCTGAAATCCAGAAAATGGAGCCCGAGCTGGCAGGATCCCAGACAACAAACCAGGTCGCAGAACGGAACCCTGGGGATGCGAAGCCTGGAAGAGCCTAGTAGGGGATCCTCCCCTGTGATGAACCTGGGGCTGCATGGGTTCAGAAGGGTAGCCCACAGCAACACCACCAGAGGGGTCCCTGAAGCCCGAGAGGGAAAGATGGGGCCCAGCGCTATGGCTCCTACCCACACCCCGAGGGATGGCAGGCTGAGAACGCCTTCCTCCTCGACCCCAGCGACACCCCACCCCAAGCAGGTGCAGCAGCACTGGGATCGGCAGCTATCGCAACCCCCTCAGGAGGATAAGCCCCTTACCCCACCTCCACGCCGTCCCCCTCCAGGGACCCCAGACCACCCCCAGCTTGGGAGGCCTCAGGCGAGGACAGCAGAGGAGACAGAGGAATAGGCATGCTGGGCCACCACCTCGTCTCACTGGAGACCGTGACTCCGAAGAGTCAGGGTGCCAGGATGGGTCTATATCTGAATCATCCTCCGAGAAGGAATAGACCAGCTGGACCGCAATACTTGCCACCCCAGGGGTCTCCAGAGAAATGGCACCGTGAATGGCGCCTATGCCAGCGGCGGCGCTGGACGATCTCGGACCACCCATAACACCCAAACCCAGCCCTGACTCCCTAATGGCACCGGTCAGACCGAAAGCACCGCCCTCGGTGCCGGGACCCGACTTGGCACTGCCAGGAGAGCTGACCGGGCCCATGGCGCCGCATGCAGCGCCGAGAGCCAACATGGCGCTGCCCCGATCACCGGCGCCGCGAATGGCACCGGGATCCGAAGCGGCACCAGGAGGTGGCGTCGAGGGTCCACCGATGCCAGGTCCAGCAGACCTGGGACTTGACACTGGGGGAGCCTGCACCTCCGAAGAGGTGACTGCCGAGGCGGTGTCTCCACCATGGCCCCAAGAGGGACCACGGCGCTCCTCCAACACTGCGAAAGAGGCCTCCTTCTCGGCAAGAGTAGAAGATGAGGAGGTCTCCTCCTCTCCAGACCATATAGGCCTGAGAGGGGACCCGGAGGAAGGGTCTAGAGATCATACCTGGGAATCCCTGGAGCGACGCCATCCCCCGAAAGTCGGCGGAGCCTTGCCGATACTGAACGAGTGGACTTCTAGGACGCAACGGTCCATTGAGAAACAGGTGTCGCACGCATCCATTTCATGGTTGGGTCCCAGGCAATGAAGGCAAACAGCATGCCGGTCCGTGATGGAAAAATGCCGGGCCACAGCAGCAGCACCGACGCATAGGGGCACTGCCCGCCTTCGATTTACATTTGGCTCCCGAACCTGACATGATGAGAAATAAACACCAAAACACAGCAAAAAGATCCTGGCACTGTAAGAAAAAACAGAACGGTCTTACCGGCTAACCACGTCAACGGCGTCAGGATGACAGAAAGCAAAGAAGGAGGAGTCGCAAGTAGGCCTCTGACGCAGTTGTAAATCTCCCACATGGAGCAGGTGCAGCCTCAATGGCAGGAGAAACAGAACTGAGATGGAAGAGGAGTCTGCGGCACCTAACGGCCGCCCCACATGCATGACGCAGCATGTCGCTCTCGGGGGCGGTGCCATTGGAGCCGACTCAAAAAAAAAAAAAAAATCTCCCGTAGTGGGTGCGCACCTCTGGCACTACCCACGCAGTAATGAATGGTGAAGATTGACAAGGGAACTGTTACAGGTGAGTAACCTGTTCTTCTAGGATTATGGATATGTTGTTCATCCACACTTCTTGCAGACTCCTAGCAGTTCTCCGGGAGGAGGGAGGCAAGGCACACACCCCCTACTTAGGGAACAGAGACTGGAGAACTGAGGCCCCAAAACCAGCATCCCGGCGTGACTCAAGGTCAATGTGGTAGTGGGTGATGAAGGTGTTTACTGACTTCCAGGCAGCAGCCCGACAGATTTCCTGGATAGGGATGTCCCTGGAAGAAGCCACCGATACAGCAGTATGGCGGGTAGAATCAGCTCTTATCCCTCTGGGAGGCTCCTTGCCCACCATCTCACAGCACAGACCTATGCATGATGTAATCCATCTTGTAATAGTCTGCTTCACTGCAGGTCTACCAGAAGTGGCTTCAGCGTAGGTGACAAACAGCTGGCAAACCTCTCCACGAATTTTCACCATCCTCGTCTTGTAATAGGAGAGAGCACGTCTCAGGTCCAAAGTATGGAGCCTATACTCGGCCTCCGAGGTGTAATTAGGGTAGTATACCAGCAGAGTCAACACCTGGTCATGGTGAAACTCTGACACCACCTTCGGAAGGAATTTCAGGCGGGGGCGCAGGACAACTTTGTCCCTGTGGAAGACCAGATAAGGGGAGTCCACCGAAAGTGCCTGGAGCTCCCCTGTCCTTCTGGCAGGCATGATAGCTACCAGGAAGGCCGTCTTCCACGACAAGTGTGACAGCTCACACTTATGCATTGGTTTGAATGGCTTGCCCATGAGCTTTGCCAATACCAGCAGAAGATCCCACAGAGGTGGAGGTTCACGGACCGGAGGTGATATGTGATCCAGGCCTTTGAAAAAGCACCTGGCCACTGTCTCCTGCACCAATGGCATCTGACCGGCCCACGCCCGGTAAGCAGAAATGGCTGCCAGGTGCACCCTAAGGGTCGATGACCGCAGACCCCCTTTGGAGAGGGACCAAAGGTAGTACAGAATGTTAGCCACAGAACAGGATAAGGGGTCCAGACCCTTACCCTGACACCAACTGGAAAACCTTTTCCATTTGAAGGCATAACATTTCCTGGTCGATTCCTTTCTAGATGCCTCCACCACAGTGTAGACATCTTCGGAAAGACCCAAAGCCTGGAACTCTAGCCGCTCAGGTACCAGGCTGTGAGGTGCAGGGATTGAATGTCCGGATGGAAGACCTTCCCCTGGTTCAGAGATATCAGGTCCGGGCATGTACAAAGCCGCTCTGGGGGCCTGCAGCTGAGGCTGATGAGATCTGGATACCAGAACTGGCACGGCCAGTCTGGGGCTACGAGAATCACCTTCACCTTGTCCCTCCTCACCTTGAGTAACACCTTGTGGATCAAGGGAAATGGAGGGAAGGCATAGAGGAGGCCTGGGGTCCATGGCCTCGACAAGGCATCCCCCTGCAGCGAGCCCTGCTAAGGGGGGTGGGCATGAAACAGCCTTAGCTTGGTGTTTTCCCTGGAGACAAACAGGTCCACCATCGGTTTGCCCCAATGGAAGAACAGGCTGTAAGATACCTCTGGATGGAGAGACCACTCGTGGGATGTCTGGCCTAAGCGGCCAAAAGCATCCGCCAGATAGTTCAGGCTCCTGCCACATGGATGGCTAGGAGGTCTGCCTCCAACTGGCTTACAAGTGTCCAGATATGGAGTGCCTCCTTGCATAGCAGACGGGAGTGCATGCCGCCCTGTTTGTTGAGGTAGTACATGGTTGTGGTATTGTCCATCTGGACTTGAACCACTTGACCCAGGAGCTGAGGAGCGAAAACTGACAGTGCCAGTCTGACTGCTCTGTGCTCCAACAGGTTGATGTGGCATCGGCACTCCTCGGGGGTCCAGAGCTCGTGGCTCTTTTGTCCCCAATGTGGGCTCCCCAGCCCATGAGAGAGGCATCGGTCGTGAGAACGACCATCGGCTCGGGGCAGACAAACGGGATCCCTTCCTGCAACCGGTATGGGGTGGTTCACCATTGGAGAGCGTCCCACATCTTCTGGGTTACAGTGATTACCTGGTCGAAATGACAGTGACGCTGAGTCCACTGGGCGGCCAGCTCCCACTGGAGGGGGTGCATGTGCAACTGGGCCCAACGGACCACTGAGGTGCATGCCGCCATGTAATTCAGAAGGCGCAGAAGGTCACGGGCAGGGTGCAAGTGCCCAACCAGAAATGATTGGGCAAAGGAAGAGAGAACCTCTGCCCTGTCCACCAGGAGCCGAGCTCTGGCTTAACGAGAGTCGAGCTCTGCCCCGATGAAGCCCATCAACTGAGAAGGCACGAGTTCCGACTTGGCCTTGTTCATCAGGAGGCCGAGCTGGGAGCAGGTTTGGAGGGCCAGATCCCTGGACCTCTCCACCTTCTGTTGGGTGGAACCTGCAAAGAGCCAATCATCAAGGTAGGGTAAATTCTGACCTCCCGATGCTGGAGATGGGCCGCTACCACTGCAATGCATTTGGTGGAGACCCATAGGGCTGATGACAGGCCAAACGACATGGCTCGGAATTCGCATAGGGTCCCTTTGACCCTGAAGTGGAGGAACCGCTGATGGGACAGACGGATTAGGACATGAAAGAATGCATCCTGCAGATCCAGTGAACAGAACCACATGTTTCGCTCCTAGGATGGTATGGTCTGGGACAGAGTGACCATCCAAAATGTGCGTGACCTGAGGTATTGATTCAGGTTGTGGAGATCTAGAATGGGACACCAGCCCCCCATCCGTTTGGACACCAGGAGGTATCTGGAGACAAAGCCTAGGTCTGCAGATGGATCTGCCATGAGAGCTACTGCCTCCTTGAGGAGGAGCTGAGCAATGTCGTCTCGAAGAGCCAAGTGGGTGCATGCAGAAATCCATTCTTCCCGAGGGGCACGGGCTCAGCTGGGAGGATACTGCTCGAATTCTAGAGGCAGTCCCTGACTGACCACTTTGAGAACCCATCTGTCTGTAGTGATAGCAGACGAGACGGAAAGGAAGTGGTGGGGCCGGCTCCCCACAGGAAGACCCAAAGCTGCAGTGACAGGAATAGGTGTGGCAACCCCCACCCCATCACTGAGCAGGCTTGGAGGAGGAGGAAGCTCCAGGACCTGAGCCTCGGCCTCCTCTACAGGCCTGTTGGGGTATAGGCTTGGGCCGAGGGTGCCAAGCTTGAGCCTGCTGCTGATGCTGATGCTGCTGTCCTCCCTGACAGGAGGACTGCTGAACCACAGGGGAAGAGTGCCGAAAGGGCTTCTTCTTTTTCTTCTGCTGGTTCTTGCCCAAAGAATTCTTGGCAGAAGTGGCGTCCAAGGTGGCACTGGACTGCTCTATGCGCTGTAGGTGACCGGCCACTCCTGGGCTGAATAAGTCATTCCCAAGGAAAGGCACATCAGCTAACTTGTGCTGAGTATCTGCCAGGAAGGAGGAGAGCCTTGCCAAGTCCTGCGGTGAGAGGCAACTGCGTCGGCCATCGAGCGGGCACAAGAGTCCCTGATGTCCAGGGCCATCTGGAGCTGCTGTTTGGTAACAGCACGGCCCTGATCTCAAACCTGCTTAACCATGGTCTGCATGTCCGCAGGAAGATGAGGGAGGACTTCATCCAATGACTCAAGAAGGGCATGGGAGAAGTGTGCCATGATAACGACTGAGCTTGCCTGACGAAGGCCCAAGGAAGATGCCACATAGACCTTCCGCCCCGAATGGTCCAAATACTTGGACTCCTTGTCGGGAGGTCAGTCAGTGTCGGCAGAACTGCCAGTACGGCTGAACACAGAGGTGGTCACCAGGCTCTTGGCCGAAGGGTGCTCTGTGAACCCCACAAGGGACCCCATGGGCACCGCATACTTGCGGGCCATGCAGGCAGACGGAGCTGGACCTGAGGCAGGATGCTGCCACAGTTCAAGTGCCAGACCAACAATGGCCTCGGCCACAGGAAAGGCCTATGTTGGGGTGTCCCCTCTCTTGAGAATGTCCGTGAGAGGGTACTCTGCCTTTTTCTGGATGGGTTCCGGGGCATCCCTGTAGAATCAGAGATGAGACGAAGGATCCCTTGGAAGGAGAAAGGACCTTCCTCCATACCTGTGCCAATGGACGACTGATCATTCCCAGGATGAGAGTGGAGCCCGGTGACATCCGAGTCCGAAGAGTCGGGGTACAGTGGCCTGCCACCCAAATCACCCTTGACCGGCCGAGGGTGGTCCGGGGTGACCGTGACTGATGGATGTCAGGGAAGCCCGGTATCTGGTTGGTCCTCTTTGGAGGGAGCCCCTCCCATAGGCTGTTTAGGCGGCGGCTCCACCACTATCGGTGGAGAGACCGGTATAGGCCAAACCAGAGGGGTTCTGGCCCCGTGGGCGGAGGAACCCAAGGATTCAGTTCCGAGGGGGTTGGCTTCGGCCTCTTCTTCTTTGAATGCCTTCATGCGTTCCAGCTGCTCAGTGGAACCCGCGGCTCCGGAAACTGCCCACCTAGCCTCCTTGGACTTCACCAGAGGATTCCTTTTCCCCAACTTTAAACGTGACAGGCGGTTGTCCAGGACATTGGGATGGAAGGCCAAGTAAACGCTGCAGGACGAGGTGTCATGGCTGACACCTAGGCAGTAGACGCACGTGAGATGGGGATCGGTGCACAACATCTTCTGGCCACAAGGACACCGGCGAAATCCTGGAGGAGATTTCTCTTCCATGATCGAGGACACAAAAGCACGATCGCTAACTCGGACGAGTTTTAATTTCAGTAAAACCGAAGTACTGAAAGCGAGGGTCTACGAAATGCATGAGCATGAGGGAGACAACCTGTATCTTCCAGCGGAAAGGAATATCTGGCGTCATGGGGTGGAGCCGAGGTATATACCACCCGGGTGGGTGGGAGGAGCCAGCTTGAAGACTTCCGGCAAGATTTAAAGGGGGAAAGGGACATGCCAAGAAGGGTGGATGAACAACATATCCGCGATCCTAGAAGCCATGTTACACCTTGGCTGAGGCTAGTGTGATTCAAAATGACAGTGATGAAGCATGCTTAGAGCGTGGTTCTTACTAGCTTTAGGTTAGGCAACTAAGTGTGAAGGCAAAGTTACGATGACCCATGCTTTGATCTTAGTTTTCCAAAACTGTGCCAGCTGTAACATCTGCAAAGATATGGGAGGTTGGGACGGCCCTGTCATGCACAGTCAGCCCTTTCGTTAAGTGTATGTCAGATTTGTTTTTCAACTAAAACAAAGCTAAAAAGCACAATCTGCAATGCTGGGCAAGAGGCACAAGGTCATAGTAATCTGACACGACCTGCACTCACCAACCTTTTTTTAAAATTTATTGTCTCAGAAACTAGCAGAGAAATCTGGGTGACAACCATAGTATATCCCATGTAATGCATCATTTACGATGTGTAACACTGGGCAAGATGCACAAGGTAAAAACAACCTGCCTGCCACTAACCTTGTATGTTGCATTTTTTGTAACTTGATGGTAACCTATTAATGTAACCTATTAATCTACCTATCAATGTAACCTATTAATCTACCTATTAATGTAACCTATTAATCTACCTGTTAATCTACCTATTAATGTAACCTATCAATGTAACCCATTAATCTACCTATTAATGTAACCTATTAATCTACCTATTAGTGTAACCTATTAATCTACCTATTAATGTAACCCATTAATCTACCTATTAATGTAACCTATTAATCTACCTATTAATATAACCCATTAATCTACCTATTAATGTAACCCATTAATCTACCAATAATGTAACCTATTAATCTACCTATTAATGTAACCTATTAATGTAACCCATTAATCTACCTATTAATGTAACTTATTAATGTAACCTATTAATCTACCTATTAATGTAACCTATTACTGTAACCTATTAATCTACCTATTAATGTAACCCATTTATCTACCCATTAATGTAACCTATTAATCTACCTATTAATGTAACCTATTAGTCTACCAATAATGTAATCTATTAATCTACCTATTAATGTAACCTATTAATCTACCTATTAATGTAACCTATTAATCTACCAATAATGTAACCTATTAATCTACCTATTAATGTAACCTATCAATGTAACCTATTAATCTACCTATCAATGTAACGTATCAATATAACCTATTAATCTACCTATCAATGTAACCTATTAATGTAACCTATTAATCTACCTATTAATGTAACCTATCAATGTAACCTATTAATCTACCTATCAATGTAACCTATTAATCTACCTATTAATATTGTAAGTTCTTTATGTGTTAGGAATTGAGACTTTATTTTTGATAACTCAAATACCCTTGATACTGTGCTGCCATTAACAACTGCAGGAGCCCGAAATTATTTATTTATTATTTATTTATTAAATTTTGGTGACTGGGTAGGCCCACTGGGCCCCGAAGGTCCCTTTTTCAGGGGTGACCCGGGATAACAATACATTTATAATACAGTGGTTAGTCAGTTGGTTACAGGATTATACAGGCTTCCTTATGCAGTTTGCATACATGGTTATCATCATGACACAGTCTCAACTAGCCAAATGGCCAAATGTTTTTTATTAATAATACAAGAACTTGACTGATACACATGCAAATACAAATATCAAAACGTCTTTTGCACAGCCCTAATTTCTGCACATCCCTGCTAAACATGCCCCATTGGCTTCACTGCATGCCCCCTTGTTCTAGTGCCTTCCGTCCTCTGAAATAGACCCTCCACTTGCACTTTGTTCCCTCCTGTGAGATACTCGTACAGAAACCTAGAAAGTACTGTATTTCCAAAGCCTGGAGTCAAACCCAGGCCACCTGGATGAAAACCAGGAATCCTAACCACTAGACCATATGGAAAGCTAATAAAGATAGGAAAGATCCTACATCTGTCTGCTGCCTGTCTGGTGCCAACATGTGTGATATCAAAAACAATTTTGAGGGATTACTGAAAATAACCCACTTGTAATGATCCACTGTGGGTTAATGATGTGGGTGTGAGGGTGGACAAGGATATAAGAAATGTCTGTATGTCTGTAGGAAATTTACTAAAAGACATTGTAAAGTCCTAATATCCACAATGTTTCCAGTGCCAACGGCAGGGTCAGGCAGAATATGAGCTATTAAAAGAAATGAATGCATGGCTATGAATCTGGGAAAAAAAACAAAAAGAAGAGGGGCACTACTTTGTTAGAAATTGGGATTTCTCTGTAAATAAAAACGATGGGCCTGATTCTCAAAGCCCCCCTTAATGGCACAAGGAGCTTGTGCTACATGGAATAAGCGCCGAGTCGGCTTGCGCCAAGATACCAGGAGCAATTCACAAGCACAGCCTGCAGCACTCCTCAGGTTCTGTGTGCCAAGGGGCTTGCACCATCCTTATTTAATTGTTTAATTAGTATTTGGAAAGACCTTTGGCGTGAGCTCTTTACAAGGGTTCCACGTCAGGGTGGACAATAAGACAATACACATATTCAGTGGTTACAGAGGCCTGATCATTAGGCATTAAAGAGCGATTACATGACAATTAGACAAATAGGAGAAAAAAAACTGAGCAGTTGTAATTGAATACTAAGCTATTTCTAATTGGTTGCCCTAGGTAGCACACCCTTGGAAACCTCCAAATCCGTTTATAGACTATGGCAGAGTAACTGCATAGGGTTTATCGCTATCACAGATGGCGAGAGGCTGGGTGACAGTGAAACAAGGGGACTGGGTTTGAAACCAACATGAGAGTGACAGGTGGGGGATGGTGAAATGGGGGAGGGGCTGTGATGGGGGAGCTGCTCAGAGAGCTTTGTCGAGTCTGGTGTGTGTGTGTGTGTGGGGGGTTAGGAGGGCAGTACCAAGTGCGTTTAAAGAGGACTGATAGCTTGCTTATGGCACAAAATGGGCTTAGCATGGCCTAGAGGGCTTCGGCAGTGCAGGCTGCCATATCCTCTAATTGGGATTGACAAATCCTCCAGAGGGCACACTTCTAGGTCTCTTTAGACCAGCCAGGGCTGGTCTAAAGGTACCAAAGTGTGTCCTCTGAGAGACACATCATAACATAGAAGATGGCGGCAGATAAGGACGGCGTGGCCCACCTTGTCCCTTTTCCACCTAATGCACCACAGACCCTAGCTGACCTCAGCGACACCATATCTTCCCTATTGCGAGAGTGCGCTTATGTCTGTCCCATGCATTCCTGAATTTCCCTACCATTTTTGCCCCCACCACCTCCGAAGGGAGGCTGTTCCAAGCATCCACTATTCTTTCTGTGAAAAAGTACTTCCTCACGTTGCCCCGAGCCAACCTCCCTCTAGTCTCATATCATACTTGTTCTTGTACATCTTCTTTTCTGAAATGTGCTACCCTCCTGTACCTTGTTTATACCCCTGATGTACTTGAATGTTTCTATCATATCCCCCCCCCTCCAGGGAATACATATTGAGGTCCTCTAGTCTTTTCTCATATGACTTTTGGCGCAGTCCTTACACCATTTTTGTTGCTGTTCTCTGGACTGCCTCTATTTTGTTTATGTCCTTCCGGAGATGCAGCCCCCAGAACTGGGTGCAGTACTCCAGATGAGGTCTCTCTAGTGATCTGTACAGTGGCATCATCACCTCTTTTCTTCTGCTGGTGATACCTCTCTCTATATATATACCCTAGCATCCCACTGGCTCTCCCCACAGCCTTCTCACATTGTTTGGCTAACTTTAGGTCATCATATATGATTACCCCAGGTCCCTTTCTTGATTGGTGGCCGTCAGTACCTCTCCCCCCCATCTTGTACTCTTTCCTTGGATTTCTGTGCCCCAAATGCATGATTTTGCACATCTTTACATTGAATCTTAGCTGCACACTCTCGACCACTCCTCAAGCATGTTTAGGTCCTTTCCCATTTTTTCCACCCCCTGGAATGTTGACCCTGTTACAGATCATAGTGTCATCTACAAAGAGGCATATCTTCCCCTCCAGTCCCTCTGCAATGCCACTTATGAAGACATTAAAGAGGACTGGCCCCAGCACAGATCCCTGTGGCACCCTACTGGTCACCCTCCTCTCCTCGGATTGAACGTCATTTACCACCACCCTCTGTGTCATGTCACTCAACCAGTTTCTGACCCAGTTTACTACCTTGGCGCCCCCTCCCAGGCTGCCCAACTTATTTGCCAACCTCCAATGTGGGACGTTGTAGAAGGTCTTGCTGAAATCTAGGTAGGCCACATCCACCGCCCCTCTCTGATCTACTTCCCTGGTTACCCAGTCACAGAAATCTATCAGATTTGTTTGACAAGATCTTCCCACTGTGAATCCATGTTGCCTCAGATCCTGTGGTATGCTGGATTCAAGAAATATCACAGTCCTTTCCTTTAGCAGTGACTCCATTAATTTCTCCACCACGAGGTCAGGCTGGCTGACCTGTAGTTGCCAGCCTCCTCCCTGTTCCCACTTTTGTGGAGAGGAACTACATTTGCCCTCCTCCAGTCTCCTGGAACCACCACTGTCTCTACTGATTTGTTGAATAGGGCTGTTAGTGGTGCTGCCAGCACCTCTCTAAGTTCTTGTAATATTCTAGGATGCATCCTATATGGCCCCACAGCCTTGTCCTCTTTCAGATTCTCGAGTTTCATGAGGACTCTTTCCTCTGTAAATAGGCTAGTGTCCACCTCTCTCCCACTGGTGCCCCATCACCCAGTAGTGGTTCTTCTCCTTCCACTTCATCTGAGAAAACTGAACAAAAATATTTGTTCAGGATTGTTGCTTTTTCTAGGTCCCCCCTCGCACACCCCCTCCCTCCCTTTTTAACCAAACTTGCACCAATGTGCAGCAGTCCCCCCCTCCCGCTGATCCCTTTTAGTAAAATAATCACGTCCCTAAGTGGTTCAGTGGACCCCCCAGCCTCGATCCCATTTTATTAAAGAATCATGTCCTAATTAGTCTATGGCCCCTTCCTATCCCAATGTGCCCATATAATATAAAATATATTTCCCTGGTGGACTAGTGGATTCCCACCCTATCTCTGGAGGCAGTGCCCCCACCCCACTCTGCTCCATCCCAAGCGGTGACTGGCACAACCCTCCGCTCTCCACCATGGCCAGTTGCCAACTGAGCTGTCAAGGAATGTGTACTGTATACAGTATACGCTCACTGATTGACAGCAGTGAACTGTCAATCACTGAGCGCATGCTGTATACAGTACAGGCTCCTTGACAGTTCAGTTGGTGGCCGGTCATGGTGGAGAACGGAGGGCAGTGCCGTTCGCCAACTCAGGGATGGGATGGGGTGGTGGGGCACTGCCTGCCAGGGTGGGGGAGTGAGGGTCTGCTAGACCACCAGGGAAATATATTTTTATATTATATGGGCACATTGGGGAGAGGGAGGGGGGTCTGCTAGAACAGCAGGGAAAGATAGTTTATTATACTGGCAGATCGTGGCTGGGGGGGTCCACTAGACCACCAGGGATGTGATTCTTTTAATAAAAAGTGGATCGGGGCTGGGGGTGTGTGCTAAACCACCAGGGATGTGATTCTTTTAATAAAAAGGGGATCAAGGCTGGGGGGTCCTCCAGAAAACCAGGGACATCATTCTTGTAACAAAAAGGGGATCTGGGCTAGAGAGGGGGGACTCCACTAGACCACCAGGGACGTGACTCTTAACAAAAGGGGATCAGGGCGGGGGGTCCGCTGAACCACCAGGGATGTGATTCTTTTACTAAGAGGATCAGGCTGGAGGAGACACGCAAGCCACCAGGGATGCCCTAGGTGGCGCACAGCTGCCTCACAGCTTGCGGCACACATCTAGATGCGCTGTCTGCTCGGTGTACGGCCACAGTTGCTGCAAGCTGTGGCATTTTCTGCCGGGACACTACCCAACAGCAAACTGGGTGTAGGGTCCCTGGCGCACAGGCAATCGATGCAAGCCACGGATGGTGCAGCTTGTACTGAGTTTTGAGAAACGAGCCCTATATGTTTAGGAAGGACAGCTTGCACCTAAACAGAAAAGGTTCAGTAGGTCTTAGAGAAAGAATCAAAACTTTTATAGATAAAAATTTAAACTAAAAACTAGGGCTGTGCATGGTCCAAATATCATTTTCCCAAATACCATGAATAATGCACTATTCGTTATTCAAATCCCGAATAACGAAGACTAGCACTATTCATCCCTTATTTGGGAAACACTGTCTAAAAAAAAAAGAAATAACAGAAACAGCCTCCTCTCTCCTCTCTCCTCTCCTCTCCCAGCCCAGCAGCAAGCAGTGAAAATGTAACCCCACCCCAACCCTCTGTCAAAAAAGCACAGTCCCACTCTACTCTCCCCCCCGAACCCACAAGTTTCCTTTTTAATAAAGATAATTAGATAATTGCCTGATGATGGGTGACTGACTCAACTTGCTTGCCTCCACGGCCAGTCACCAACTTATTGTAAAGCGCTTAACCGCACTTAAAAATAAAGTATACATTATGCCTCCCCAACACACAGCACCTGACCCCCGCACTTGTGCCGCCATCTATGTCCAAAGTCCAGCACCCAGTTCTCTCAGAGAGACGGTGACTAGCACAACCCTCCCTCCTCCGTGGCCAGCCATTTTCTCATGAATGAAAGTGCTCACCCACTTGCTATAGTAAGACCAGCTGATCATGTGATCAGCTGGTTTTACTCTAGCAAGCATGCAAGTGCTTTCACTCATGAGAAGTTGGTTGGCTGTGGAGGGGAAGGATTGTGCTGGTCATCTTCTCCTTTGTATCTGAGAGAACTAAGTGCTGGACGTGGGTGTTGCGGGCGTGGGTGCCAGGGTCAAGTGCTGTGTGTGTGAGGGGGCATAATGTAAACATTTTGTTAAGCGCAGATAATGTCTTTACAATAACTTAGATGGTGACCGGCCATGGAGGCAGGTGGGTTGAGCCAGTCACCCATCATTGGGGAATTATTCTAATGTCTTTATTAAAAAAACAACTTGTGGGTGCTGGGGAGGGACTGTGCTTTTGACAGACTGTGGGAGGGAAAGGGACATTTTTCACTGTTTCTGCTTTAACTGGTCTGGAAGAGGAGGGAGGGGGCTGTTTCTTTTTTTGTTTGTTCAAGGCTGAATATAATGCCGAATACCCGAATATTTGGCTGCTGAATACCAAATATTCAGCTGAATATAGTTAGGGACAGATATTTGTACAGTCCTTCTAAAAACTACTGAGGAAACAGTTACCAGCAGAACTGTTAACAAACCTAATGGTGGTCAAACAAATATGGAAATAAGAAAACAAGGAAAAAATAAAAAACACCAGAACAAACAAATGGGAAAACCAAAAAACTAGCACAATCCACCCCATACGTCAAATGGGAAGAACAGCCCTCCCCCCTCAGCTAGTGGTCAAACAGGGATTCAGCATGTTTGCAGTTCATCTGCATCACCAGGTAAGGAAAAAAGGTCTGTCTCCCCATATGACGCACAGGGTAAATGCCAGGCCTCACCCAACAACTAACACACCGAAATCTGGCCAATGGAAAATCACGTACGCAAATGCTCACAGCCTGGGAAATAAGATCCCAGACCTGCAGGCAATAATGTCAGAGACTAAACTGGACATAGTAGCAATTAGTGAGACGTGGTTTACCAGTAACCATACTTGGGAGACTTCAGTGCCTGGCTATGTACTGTTCAGAAGAGACCGAGGTGCAAAAAGAGGGGGTGGAGTGGCCCTGTATGTCAATGAAAATATCAGAGCTACAGAAATTCAAAATACACATAGGGACCTAGAAGAACTGTGGGTCACCCTGGAAACAGGAAATGGGACAGCCATAAGAACTGGGATTGTCTACAGGCCACCAGACCTGGGGGAGGACACAGACACATTACTATTAGAAGATATACAAAACATGACAGCTAAAGGGGAGGTTCTGATAATGGGAGACTTCAACATGCCAGAACTAGACACATGGTGGATTCCCTGCAGGGGAAGGGCCTCAAACAACTGGTACAACAACCCACAAGAGACAGAGCTATCCTAGATCTAGTACTGACTAACAGGGAAGGGATCACAGATCTCCAGGTAGAAGGTCACCTGGGGGCCAGTGACCATCACATGGTATGGTTAAATTTGGCCACTACAACTAAATCATCCAATTCCAAAGCAAAAATAAGGGACTTCAGAGGAGCTGACTTTGATAAGATGGCAAACAGAGTTAAGCTAGCCCTGGCAAAAAGAAACACAGGTGAGGAGGTACAGGCGAAGTGGGCAAGCATTGAGGATGCAATACTTAAAGCAACATCCCATTGTGTCAGATAGAAATGGAAGTGCAAAAGAGAAACCACTTTGGTTCTCAAATACAGTAGCAGAAAAGGTCAGAGCCAAAGGCTGGCCTTCAGGAAATATAAGGGAACACAGCGGATGAAGATAGGAGGCATACAAACTGCCCTAAGGGAAGCAGGGAAGGCAGTAAGGCAGGCAAAGTCCCAAACTGAGGAAACACTAGCATGAACAGTAAAAGAAGGTGACAAGACTTTATAGATACATTAGTGAAAGGAGAAAGTACAGAGGGTACAAGCTCAAAGAGAGAGTGCTGCAGGAGGACCTTGTAAAAGCATCTATTCTAAATAGATACTTTTGCTCAGTATTTACTGAAGAGAAGGCAGGACAGGGCCCACAGCCCAGCACCATGGACACAGAGGGGAGGAGGAGGTGAGCACTACTCCCTTCACAAAAGAAAGGGTCCTACAAGAGCTCACTAAGCTCAGGGTGGACAAGGCAATGGGACCTGATGGCATAGATCCCGGGGTACTTAAGGAGATAAGGGTGGAACTAGCAGAGCCATTAGCAGAACTGTTTAGTGAGTCTCTGAGCACAGGAGAGGTCCCAGAAGACTGGAGAAGGGCTCATGTGATCCCACTCCACAAGAGTGGTAGCAGGGAGGAGGCAGGGAACTACAGACCAGTCAGTCTTACCTCAGTAGTGGGCAAGATTATGGAGGCACTCCTTAAGGAAAGGATAGTGCAACACTTGGAATCCATAGGGGTACAGGATCCAAGACATCATGGGTTTACAAAAGGAAGGTCCTGTCAAACTACTCTCATAGATTTCTTTGACTGGGTAACCAGAGTGGTGGACCAAGGGGGGAGCAGTTGATGTTGCCTACCTTGACTTCAGCAAAGCTTTCGACACTGTTCCACATAGAAGATTGATAATTAAGCTGGGTAGGCTCGGGGTGTGTCAGAAATTGGTCAACTGGGTAGCAAACTGGTTGACGGGCAGAAAACAGAGAGTGGTGGTAAATGGTATACAGTCAGAAGAGATGCAAGTCACAAGTGGGGTACCTCAGGGATCAGTCCTGGGGCCAGTCCTCTTCAGTATCTTCATAAGGGACATTGCAGATGGAATAGAGGGTAAGGCTTGTCTGTTTGCAGATGACACCAAGATCTGCAACAGAGTAGATGATCCAGATGGGGTGGGCAGAATGAGAAGAGATCTGGATAAACTAGCAAAATGGTCGGAAGAGTGGCAACTGGGATTTAATGCAAAGAAGGGCAAGATCATGCACATAGGGAAGAGAAACCCTGAAGCCACCTATAGGCTGGGAGGGGAGTTGCTGGCAGTCACAAAGGAAGAAAGAGACCTGGGCATCATCATCACCAATGACCTGAAATCATCCAAGCAGACCTCTAAAGCAGTAGGTAAGGCTAGGGGATGTTAGGTGCATTAGTAGGGTATCACAAGTCGAAGAGGGAAGTAATAATCCTCTTTACAAGACACTGGTTAGAGCCCCATCTGGAGTACTGTGCAGTACTGGAGGCCACACCTTCACAAGGACATTAATCAAATTGAGGCAGTCCAGAGAAGGGCAACCAAAATGGTACAGGACTGCATCAGAAGACAATGAGGACAGATTAACGGAGCTCAATATGTATACCCTAGAGCAAAGGAGGGAGAGAGGTGATATGATTGAAATATTCAAACACCTTAAGGGCATTAACAAGGTGAAAGAGTCTAACATGTTTCAATATAAGAAAAATAGCAGGACAAGAGGACACAGCATGAGATTAGAGGGAAGCTGATTAAGGGGTAATGTGAGGAAGTTCTTTTTCACAGAAAGGGTGGTGGATGCATGGAACGGCCTACCTCAGGAAGTGGTGGCTATGAATACAGTGCAGGGCTTCAAACAGGCATGGGATAGGCATAAGGGAGCAATACAGATGAGTATGAATAGATAAGACCATTGACAGAGCAAAGGCCGATGGCACATTTATAAGGTAGAAAAAGAAATGGGCAGACTGGATGGGCCTTGCGGTGCTTATCTGCCGTCAACTTCGATGTTTCTATCATGACCCACTAGATTTAACAGTCACAGTCTTGTGGGGGGGATAGTATTCCTACATGCAATATATGTACTGTAAGGAACCATCACCAGGTGGAGGAAGAAATCTTCCACCAGTACTGTATATCGGTACACAAGGACCCAGACCCGCACCTTTGGTGTAAAGAGAAGTGCCCCCTGAGGGTTACAAAGAGGTGACACAAAGTTCTGTCCATTAGTGCTTTAGGTTGCATTTGCAGCCTTATACTACTTTTTTTGTTATAAAAAGGACCTTTATCAATTTGTTTATTCTGGTTAACTAGAAAACAGTACATGTCTGTAAGGTGTTTTTTATACCTGGTGTATTCAAAACTGATTAGAGACCACTGGATGTGAAAGACATTGTCACTGACAATGTTGGGCTTACTATCCTTCACCAGAAATCGGAAGGTGTCCATGGTTTCCCGAACCTTGTCTTCATGCAGCACATACCGAATCAGTCCCAGGTTGATCTCCTCTGTAGAAAAGCAGAAAGGGAAAGAAGTGACATTACTGAGTCAGAACCTCCTTTTATTTCTTTGTCAGGCTGTACTGTTATTCACAACCTGAAATCCTTTTCACTTTCAAGACATCAATGTTGTTATTACCAATTAAGAAGATGGGATGCCACATTCTGAATGCACAGTAAAGCTACTTTAGTAAAGCAATGGGGATTAATTTAAAATGAACTAAAACAGATAATTCTGAACTCAAAAAGTACTATCAAATGTGACTTCCTATAGGTCACATGCTGAGGATGAAACCGTCCTATCACTACCTGGCAGGACAGTTAGGGTTTAATAAACTGTGCCCTACATTAGGAATAAACAGGGGCATGAGCTTAACTAGTCTGATGTCCAGTCCAGTTTGACAAGCTATAGTCATTTTAACAAGTTTATTAGTGAAAAGGTTGGGATCTTTAAAAATATACATCCTCCTCCTCATCATCATCATCATCCAACATGCAATACTTCCATGACTGTTTTCTGCTAAACTAAATTGCTTAAAATGAGTTACATAATAAACTATAGTAACATAGTAATTTAAGGTAGGAAGAGACTCTAGGTCCATCAAGACCACCACCCTGTTTCAGTAGCAATCAAAAACAATTACAATATGTTAAACATAAGTGTTTCTGGGAACCTTCTGCTCAGCATCTATCAAAGTGTAGTGGTGCATGGAAGGGGATAGGGCTGGTATGTAAAAGCATGGAGTGCTGTTCACATAGCCAGATAGCCCCAGTGCACTCATCGCTGTACTTCTGTGACTGCTTCCAAGTACCACCGATAATAGCTGGCAGTAGAAGGTTGTCAGAGGGCTACACAGGTAGGACCTAGTAACCAAATGGCCACAGGCATGGGAATGGGGCTACGAGAGAGGACCACTGGACTATCAGGGAAGTAACTATACTGGCTTTTGGGACGGGGAGGCACTGGACTATCAGGGAGACCAGAAAGGGATAGAATGACATCAGAATTCCCGAAGTGCACAAGCAGGACTTGGGTAACAGTTGAGGGAGTATAGATACATGCACTATTGATTGGCGAGGCTATGCATGCATGTGCATGACACAGCGCTATTGGCATATATGCATGGGCTTGTACTGTGTGACATTACTATGCACAAACCATCTTTCCATACAGTAACAACTGGTTAACTTCATTTAAATCATAGTATTTGTGCTGGTGGGTCTCCACTTCCCAACACAAATACCCACTTTTGTGAATAGCAACTTTTTATGTCAGCGCAATGGGGTGCACTTTGCACCCCTATTCCCAGCATATAAAACTGCATCTGAGAAGCGGTCCTGATATGTTCCTGCCATACAGAATGAAGTGCAGAGCTGCTCTTTAAGTGTTTTCAAATTCCAATGTCTCCGAGGTTAAAATGTTTCTAAAGCTAACATGTATGCGGGACATCGCATGACTTTATATACCTTTACTTTCACTGGGAAGGAGAGCTGTGTGGAAAGAGAAAGGATACATACTTAATGAGAAGAAACATTTCTAAGTGGAGTAGGTTTTCCTTTGAATAGAGGTATCATCTCTTTTACTAAAGACATTTCCCATATATCTAGCTACAAACATTTTTCTGGTTTTCCTTTAGAATGGTACACTCCCAGAACTTGCACTGCCACTTGCCAGTGGAGCACCCAGAATTTGTATTTTGAAACGGCAGTTTTTAAAACTAAGTGCTGTTAGAGTTGAAACTTGGGTCTTGTCCACCATATGGCACAACTGGCAAAGATAGTTACACAAAAAAGGAAAAATCCAATGCTAGTCCTGTTCCCCAGCCTCTTGATTACTCCCTGAGGTCCGTTCTCATTAAAGAGCTACTGACACCTCAAAGAAAACTTTAAAAACATAATAATTAGGTACAATTCTGCTTACATTCCATTTATATTTTATATATTTCTCCTCCTCACCATTTATTACTAAAGAAATGTGTATGAATATATGACTGTTGTCCCTTAGAGTTCACTCTCAGTTAATCTGCCTCTATAGCTTACTCCCTACTTCAAGTCATAATCCTCTATTGTGACATCACAGTCTGTTGTCATGGGGGTAACTGTGATGTCACAAGCAGTACTCTATGACTTCAGGTAAGGAGAAAGCAGCAGGAATAGATTAACTCTTCATGCAAATGACCTCACTACTAAATAATGGGGAGGAGGAATACAAAACTCTTGGGAAATATAAGCTGGACAGTGGCTAAATATTATATTTTGTTAAAGTTCTCCTGAAAGTGTCACCAGCTCTTTAAAGAGCTGATTTGCTCCCATGAGAAACAAGGAACTAAGGGAAAAATGCTTCTGTATGCTGACCCAGATTTATTGAGCAAACTCCCATTGCACATACTCCCATTTAACCTGCATCAATGTGTTAACCCTGAGTAACATTAACTCTGTGTTAGATTATTATTTAATTCCTTCCCTCCCGGGGCTCATATATGGAAAGAGTTGGAACATCCTGTTGCCAACCTTAATTCAGAATGGCTACCAAAGAGTGGATATGTTTGTATCTATGAAGTAGGCTTAAAAATGCTAAAACACATTTTATAAATTTGCCTCTGCAGTCTTGGTTGAGACGAAGGCTTTAGACGTTACCTGTTTTTTCACAGCTGGCAAATCATGATATTGTATGTAAATGATAGTTATATTAATATAATGAGTTAGTTCACGGGTAGAAAAATATATAGACATTCCTATGACAATGGAGTATGGTACTTGAAATTTTAGTTGCTAAACTTTAATGCCTAAAAAAAGAGGGAATGATAAATACAGAAACAATGTAAACTGTAAATAAGGGTTACTCACCTGTAACTGTAGTTCTAGGAGTGGTATATGGGACAAACAGCTAGTGAACCTCTCTCCCAACTCCAGCCGTGGGCTCCACGTAATATGCAAGCGCTCGCTCCAGGTGCCACGTGTGGAGCCTGTGCTCAACCTCCGAGGTTGGATTGGTGAGGTACACTGAAAGGTTGATCACCAGGTTAAAGTGAAACTCTGAGATAACCTTCAGAAGGAACTTTGGGTTGATGCAGGAGACAACCTTGTCCTTGTGGAACACCAAGAAGGGAGATTCCATCGAGAGTGCCTGGAGCTCACTGATCCTTCTGGTGGAGGTGATGGCCACCAAGAAGGTGGTCTTTCATGACAGGTGTGACATCACACACCTGTGCATCAGATTGAACGGCTGCCCATGAGCATCGCCAACACCTGCAACAAGTCTCAAGGTGGTGGTCATTCACACACTGGCAGGGACAGGTGGTCAAGACCCTTAAAGAAGCACCCAACCACCTTCTCCTGGACCACCGTCAGCATACCGGCCCACACCCGGTATGTAGAGATGGCTGCCAGGTGCACCTTGAGGATCGCCAGCCTTAGGCCCAACTGAGAGAGGGATCACAGGCAATTCAGGGTGATAGCCACAAGACATTCCAACTTCCTGCCCTGGCACCAAATGAAAAAGGCCTTCCATTTGAAGGCAGAGCACTGATGAATCAACGCCTCCTGACATCGGCTTCCATGACATGAAGGACCTCATTGGGGAGACCCAAAGCCTGGAACGTTAGCCACTTAGGAACCAGGCTACCAGGTGCAGGGACTGAAGGTCTGGGTGCAAGACCTTTCCCTTGTGGCAACAGAGCAGATCCAGGTGAAGAGGCAAGTGCCATGGAGGCCTGCTGCTGAGGCTGAGGAGATCGGTGTACCAGAACTGGTGAGGCCAGTCCGGGGCTCCGAGGATCATCTGTGCCTTATCCCTCCACACCTTGACCAACACCTTGTGTGTCAGGGAAAATGGAGGGGAAACGTATAGGAGGCTCGGGGTCCAGGACCTCATGAAAGCATCCCTCATCAGTGTTCCACACTGTGAGTGGTGGACACAGAGCAGCCTCAGCTTCGTGTTCTCCCAGGAAGCAAACAGGTTGACTAGGGAAGTGCTCCACTGGGAAAACAGATGATCTACCACCTCCTGTTGAAGAGACCACTCATGAGACGCCTTACCCACTTGGCTGAGGGCGTCTTCCAGCTGGTTGGAGGTTCCGGACACATAAATTACCAGAAGACTGGTACCCAAGCTGCGCACAAAGGTCCACAAGGATCCAGGTGTGGAGGGCTTCCAACACAACCGGGGGGAATGCGTTCTGCCCTGCCTGTTGAGGTAATACACAGTTGTGGTGTTGTCCGGCTAGACCTGCACAACCTGATCCTGAACAGATGGAGTGAAAGCCATCAGAGCAAGGCGCACCACACAGAGCAGGTTGATGTGGTACTGGAACTCCTTGGAGTCCAGAGCCCATGGACCCTGTGGTCCCCCAAGTGAGCTCCCCATTCCACCAGAGGCATGTCTGTTGTCAGAGTGACCAACGGCTCTGGGCAGACAAATGGGACTCCTTCCCACAGATGTCCCAGGATGAGCCACCACTGCATGGCATCCCACATCAGCTGCATCACCATGATCAGTTGGTCCAGGTGACCGAGGCACTGAGACCACTGGTGGGCCAGCTCCCACTGTAGGAGGCACATCCACCAGTGGGCCCACCGGACCACACTGGTGCAGGTTGCATGTACCCCAGCAGCTGCAGGAAGTCCTGGGCAGGGCGCAAGTGTCCAACCTGAAATGATCGAGTAAAAGAGGTAAGATCTGCTGCCCGTTCGGCTGGGAGTTGGGCCATGGCCCGAAGAGAGTCAAGCACTGCCCCAATGAAAGGGATAAACTGCAAGGGGTGGAGTTCTGACTTGGCCGGGTTGACAAGAAGATCCAAGGCCAAGAAAGTCTGGAGGCCCAGGTCGTTGGACCACTCCACTGCATCTCTGGATGAACCAGCAATCAGCCATTTATCAAGGTAGGGGTATACCTGGACCCCTTGGTGCCATAGGAATGCTGCCACCACTGCAATACACTTGGTGAAGACCCTGGGGCTGAGGAGAGTTTGAATAACCTAACTTGGAACTTGTAAAGCACCCCGAAGGAACCACCAGTGGAATGGACAGACTGGGATGTGGAAAAAGGTGTCCTGGAGGTCTAGAGAGCAGAACCAAATGCCCTGCTCCAGGGATGGAATAATCTGCTTCAGAGTGACCATCTGGAACTTGTGCTTCCTCAAGAACTGATTGAGATTGTGAAGATCCAGTATGGGACACCAGCGCCCCATCCACTGGGGGACCAGGAAGTACCTGGACATGAAGCTCTGGCTGGCCAAGGCGTCTGGGACCCAGGCTGCAGCTCCTTTCTGGAGGAGCTGAGCGATGTCCTCCTAGAGGGCGAACAGCATGTCCGGAGACATTGCGGCCTCCCATGGGACATGGGCATGTTAATGCAGAAGAGCCTGGAAGTCTATAGGCAGACCCCAGCACACCATGTTGAGCACCCAATTGTCTCTAGTGAAGATGGACAAGACATGCCAGAAAAGGCAAAGGTGACCCCCCCCCAAGGGAAACTGAGGCAGGGACAGGACATAACAGAGTCCAGGGTGGCACTGGACCTCTCAATCCTAGTGAGATGACTGTCAACCCCCTGCTCAAACAGGTCAATACCCAAGAAAGGGACGTCTGCCATCTTATGTTGGGTATCCGCTGTAAAGGTTGAGATTCTCAACCAAGCCTTACACCTCATGGCAACTGCAGCAGACACTGACCTGGCACAGGAGTTGACAATGTACAAAGCCATCTGAAGCTGGTGCTCGCTAACTGAACATCCCTGGTCTCGAACAATCTTGACCGCCAACTACAAATCCACAGGGAGGCAGGGAAAGACATGGTCCAAAACTCCCATGACAGCATGGTCCAAAATTCTCATGAGAGCATGGGCAAAGTTGGCCATCATAATGGTGGAGCTTGGCCACTGAAGATCTAGAGAGGAGGCAACATAAAGCTATTAGCTGCATGGTCCAGTTTCTTGGACTTTCTGTTTGGAGGTTTGCCGACATCCCCAACATTGCCCATCTGGCAGAAAACAGAATCTGCCACCATCCCCTAGGCTGAGGGGTGATCAGTAAACCTGGGAAGAGACCTGGTGGGCAACGCACACTTGCTGACCATGTGGGTGGATGGCACCGGGCAGGAAGCCGAATGCTGCCAAAGCTCCAGGGCGGGACCAAGAATGGCTTCTGTCACCAGAAAGGCAACCCTCAGGGAGTCGTTCCTGCCAAGGATCTCAAGGAGGGGTTATCTGGTCCACTTCTGGACTGGCTCCTGCGGAATCCCCATAGACTCAGAAATGAGGTGAAGCAAGGCTCCAAAGGAGTCTGGCACATGCTCCATGGTGAGCTCTTTGGTCGACTCGCAGTCGAAGCCCAGGGTCCAAGAAGAATGCATAGAGGACCCCTTGGAGTATGAGGACTCCTCGAACACTGTCTTCAACCCAGGCTCTCCGTGGACCACCCAGGACTCATCCAAGTGGATGATCTTAATGGACAGCCATCCGGGGAGACCAGAGGTGGGCCAGTCAGTCTTGGACAGGTCCCATGCAAGGACTGCGGAGGCGGGGGCTTCACCCATCCAGGGGGAGAGGCCAGAGTTGGCTTGGCTGGTCGGGGTAGGATTGGAACAGGCTGTGTCAAAGGAGACCAGTGGTGTGCCAGAGCATGAGGTGTGGGTTGACTGTGGCTGAGGATCCATTGTTGCCACATGAATTCCTCATTGCACCACTACAATCTGCAGCATGGCCTCTTGTCATCTCAAGATGAGGAGGAGGAAGAGGTGCTTCCTAGTTAATGGCCGAGAGTGGGAATACCCAGATTCCCAAGACCTTGATTTTGAGCAGGACCGGGTCCTTGACCTGGATCTCGACTGACGATGAGCGTCTTGCCGGTGATGAGATGCATGGGAAGGGGCTACATACTCGACACAGACTGGTTCTCATGGAACCCCAGAGGGGTTACTCTCCCAGGGGAAGACAGCTGGTTCAGTTGGTTTATCCGGCCCCGCTTGCAAGAAAGCCACAAGGACTGGAGTCTAAGAGAGCAAGTCATCCTCAACCTCTTCCGACAATGGGTCGACTGGGTCAAGAAATATATCGGCCAGCTGGTAGGCCTGCATCTCAGCTGGCAAGCCTGACAGGGACGCTGTGGAAC
Organism: Neoceratodus forsteri; assembly: GCA_016271365.2. Lineage (NCBI taxonomy): Eukaryota > Metazoa > Chordata > Ceratodontiformes > Ceratodontidae > Neoceratodus > Neoceratodus forsteri. The sequence continues at coordinate 764,190,012 of CM057453.1, forward strand.
CAGAGGCCTGAAAAGGGACCCCGGAAGGGTTGGCTGAAGCTGATGGCTTGACAACCATCGAGCCAGAAACAGAATCGCGAGAGTGGGAGGAGCAATCCACTCTTGGTCCCATAACCTGCAACAGGTCCTCTTAGACTTCAAGGGTTTTGAAGATTTATCCCCTCGGGAAGGGCACTCCCTGAGGGTTGGAAGGGACTGGCATCAGTCCCAAAAAGCACCCATAAGATGAAGCCCCACTACCCACCGAGAGCAAAGCAGGAGCCACAAAGGAGCCCACCACGGCCTTGGCCACTGCCTCTTTGAATGTGGCAAGCTGCAACGTTGAGCTCACTGCCAAAGAAACGGCCCTGCAAGCATCCTTGGACCAGATTGGTAGATCCCGTTCATCTGGGCGGTCTAACAAAAGGTGGGCATAGTAGTCCTCGAGGGATGACGGTTGCAAGGAGTGTCATCGGCTGCAAGCCTATGAGTTGTGCTGAGCCCCCAAGCAGTAAACACATGAGGCATGGGGGTCAGTGCATGACATCTTCTGGTTGCAAGCAATGCACCGCTTGAACCCGGGACCAGATTTCTGGTTGTTGTGCTTCATCAAAGTATGAATTTACAAAGAAACTCCAAGGAAAAAAATTGTCTGACTGACTTTAGAAATGGGCCTACACCACATGCAGAAGCTGCGAAGGAGGAGCCCGGACACTTCCAGCAGAAAGGAAAACCTGATGTCATGGAGTGGAGCCGAGGAGGATACCACCTGGGTGAGTGGGAAGAGTTTAGCTTGAAGACATTCAAGCGGAACTTAAAGGGAAAGGAAGTCTGCCAAAGTGAGGATAGGTGTACTATATCCACATTCCCAGAAACAGAATTTTGTGCAAATATAACTTTTTTTAATAGTTTTTCAAGAGATGTCACAAGCTCGTTAATATCCTAAACTGTGCACTTGTGTGCTGGCTCTATCATGTGGATCAGGGTGCTGGCTCTCTACCATGTGGGTCAGGGTTTAACCCATAGTACTGAGAGAAAAATGGAAACCAAATGTGGCATGTTATTGGATTTTGGGCCATGACATGACAGTGTATGATTCAATCCTTTTTTGAGTGATTTCTCTCCCAGAGGAGAAAACCTGGAAAGGTAAGCAATTATAAATAACTTGAGATATTTTTAGCCAGCACATGGTCCTCCAGATTCTGGCCAGCTTTGATACAGGACTGCCATAGGAAAGTGCCTAAAGAGGCCACCTGCTGGCCCAGAGGAAGCATGCAATGCTTCCATGCAGGTAACCCAGGCCTGGGAGGGGACTTCGGTGTTGATTGCTGGGCCGTTAGGATGGTAGTAGCATTGCCAAGTGGGACTGCATCCCAGCGAGGGTGGATTGGCATTGTCACCTGCCACAGTTTTGACCCCCTCGCTGTGGACCAGGGAACCTGCTCTCTTGTGCAGTGTAGGTTGGTGGTACCTATGAGCCAAGACAGTGCTGTGGGAATGGCCACGAGAGGCACTGTGCATCAACGGAGAAGAGGGGGTCAAGGGTCACCTTGCATGCATCAGAATGTGCACAGCACTAGAAGAAAACCCTCTTCCTGCACCAGCAGAATGATGGGGATACTGATACACTTGGGCCCTGCTCAGCACCTCCTCTGCACCAGATTAAGAATTTTGGAGGAAGGGGGATGTAACCAGTCATAGGAGCCCACTACTGGGTGCAGTCTGTGGAGGAATAAGGAGGTAAATGGCTGAGACGGGACTGGAAGGTCACCAGTGACAGCTTGAAAGCTCAACTGATATGTGTATGTGCAAGTATGTCTAACTGGATTATAAACAACAAAATAAATTTAAAGTAAAGAAGGTACACGAAGGCATCCCTAGCATGCTACTGAATGTGGGCACTTCTGCCTATTGGTAACGGAGCAATTGCACAATGCAGAGATTTAAAATGAGGGAGGAGATGTGAGATGAGGAAAAACTGTGGACCTATTCTACAAAAGGCACAAATGCAGCTGCACCTCAGAGGCACATGGCTGAATGTGGGCACCCACCTTGTGTAAAGGTAATAACTGGGGATGCTGGTTTCAGTTTGTTCTCCAGGTACCCATGTTTTGACTCCGTGGTTATCTCATACACTAGCTGCTTGTCTTCAGTGTCTGGGTCCATGGTTAGCAGCTCCTTCTTGGAGATGAGGTTGGTGGCCTGGGGGCAGAAATACACATCAAGCTCCATTAACAACTAATGATAAAGAAATGAAAATTACGTACCTACCGTAATTCTTGATCTTCTTGGACGAGTCTCCACCACTCATTCACACTATTGGGATCTGCGCCGGAGGCACTAGGACCCAGCGGGAGCAAACTTTTTTGCCGAAGGGTCGGCGCCAGAGATGGAGCCACGAGGAATGGCACCGCGAGCCTCAGCTCGAGCGGTAATGACTATCTCGGCGTCGACCCTCCAACCACCTCAGTACCTTTTTTACCAAGGAGGTGCAGCGTAACTAACCAAGAAGGATAGCCTAACCAAAAAACGGACACAAGATAGTCCGGGCGACCCGTATAAGAAGGACAACAAAGAAGTCTTCACAGCCTAAAGATTTGAGGGAGTGAGACCAACAACAAGTGAGCTCGGAGACGGAGGGTGGGCGTGTGAATGAGTGGTGGAGACTCGTCCAAGAAGATCAAGAATTACGGTAGAGTCGTAATTTTCATATCTTCCTGGACATAAGTCTCCACCACTCATTCACACTATTGGGAGAGTACCGAGCTAATAACCCCCCGAGAGGGCGGCAGGAGAGACCAAGAGCTCACGTTTCTAGGACAGAAGTCCATTAAGGATGGCTCTGCTAAAGGAAGAATGTCGTCTGGCATGGTCATCTAGTGCATAATGTTTAACAAAAGTATGCACTGAGCTCCAGGTGGCCGCGTTGCAAATATCTGTAATGGGGACGTTGCGAATTTCCACCAGGGATGCCGCGACCACTCTAGTAGAGTGAGCGTAAACCCTTCCCTCCAACTTAACCTGTGCCATGGAATAGCAGTGGCGAAGGCATGCCACTAACCACGCTGAGATACATCTGATAGCGACAGGTTGACCCAGCCGGGTCTCGCTGAAGGAAAACAAGCAGTTGTTGGGCTTTGCGAAAGTCCTTGGTTCTATCTAGATAGAAGCGCAAAGCTCTCTTAACATCCAAGGAATGGAGAGATCGTTCTCCTTCATTTTGGAAGTCCTCAAAGTAAGAGGGAAGGACCAAAGGTTGGTTTAGATGAAATTCTGACACAACCTTAGGAAGAAATTTAGGATGAGTCCTAAGAACTACTTTGTCCTTATGGAACACAGTATACGTAGGGTCTGTGACCAGGGCATGTATCTCAGAGACTCTGCGGGTTAAGGTAACGGCCACTAGGAAGGCAGTCTTCCAGGTGAGAAATTTTAGCTCACAGGTAGCCAGACGTTCGAAAGGTTTCCGAGTGAGCATGTCTAGCACAAGATTAATGTCCCAGGCTGCAACTGGACGTCTTGTAGGAGGTCTGGTATGCAGAATTCCTTTAAGAAACCTCTTAACCACAGGTAACTTAGCCAATGTTAAGGAAAAAAACGGCTCATGATATGCTGAAATGGCACTAAGGTGAACTTTGACTGTAGAGTACTGCAGACCTGAATTTGAGAGGTCTAAGAGGTACTCCAGAACCTTATCTGGTGGGCAGGAAAAGGGATTCAAAGAGGACTATGCACACCAGAGCGAAAAACGCTTCCACTTGGCTGTGTAAGTTTTCCGAGTGGCTGGCTTCCGTACAGCCAGAAGAATATCTGAAACCCTTCGAGAGACATTGAACTGGTTTACTTCTACCTCTTCAGGAGCCAAGCATGAAGGTGAAGTGATCTCAGGTTGGGATGGACCACCGGCCCCTGAGTCAAAAGGTTCGCCTGAAGGGAGAGTGGTCTCGGAGGAACCGACAACATATTGTTGAGTAGTGGAAACCACAGCTGCTGAGGCCAGAAGGGAGCAATGAGTATCATTTTTGTCCCCCTGGGATTCGAACTTGAGTACCACCCTCTGAATTAGAGGAAGAAGTGGAAAGGCGTAAAGAAAGCGTTTTGTCCACCGCAGCCTGAATGCATCCTGACAGAAAATGCCAGACCCTGGATTTCTGGAGCAGAAGAGACGCAGTTTTGCGTTGAGTGGGGATGCAAAAAGGTCCAGGTCTGGAGTTCCCCACTCTTTGAATAGTGACTGAACTATGGTTGAGTCGAGAGACCACTCATGAGGATCTGTCTCTGTTCTGCTGAGACGGTCTGCCAGTTCGTTCTGTATTCCTGGTAGGCAGACCGCTTGAATTAGAGCCTTGTGCTCCAAGCACCATTCCCATACCTTCATCGCTTCCCTGCATAAGGGGTAAGAATGAGCAACGCCCTGCTTGTTGATGTAATACATCACTGCTTTGTTGTCCGTTTGAAGGAGAATGTTCTTGTGACAGAGAATGCCCTTCAACGCTTGGACCGCATAAAGGACGGCTCTCATCTCTAGAACATTTATGTGAAGCTGGGACTCGACCTGAGTCCACGTACCTTGAGTGTGGAGAGCCTGACAGTGAGCTCCCCACCCCATTAGGGATGCGTCTGTGGTAATGGAGATCTGATGATCCAGAGGAGCAAAGGGATATCCCTCCAGGAGATTGCTCTCTTGAGTTCACCAGGTGAGTGACCTCTTTAGAGGTTCTGTCACTTTGATGGGATAGGACTGCGGGTGAGTGGTTGGGGACCACTGAGTACTGAGCATCCACTGAGTGGTTTTCATGTGCAGACGTCCTAGGGGTACAGTGAACACCGAGGATGCCATGAGGCCTAGCATCCGTTGCATCGAGAGAGCTGGGACTGAATTGTTTTCCCTGATGTGACGGGCCATTTGAAGGATATCGTTCTTTCTGTCTTCTGGAAGAAAAGCCTTCGCACAGGAGGTGTCCAGAAGAGTCCCTATAAAAAGGAGCCTCTGGGAGGGCTGCAACTGCGATTTCTTGAGGTTCAGCAGAGCTCCCATGGACGTAAGGAATTGAGAGGTCATCTCTACGGCGTCCAGAGTTCTCTGCTTGGAAGGGCTTGCCAGAAGCCAATCGTCCAGATAAGGGAACACCTGTATTCCGACCTTTCTGAGGTGCGCCGCAAGAACTGCACAACACTTTGTAAAAACCTGCAGTGCTGAGGATAGCCCAAAGGGCAGGACTCTGAACTGATAATGTTGTCCCAGAGCCACAAACCTCAGGAATTTGTGATGCCTTGGGTGAATAGAAATGTGCTGGTAAGCATCCTGTATGTCTAGGGAGGCTAGCCAGTTGTGTTGATGAAGCAAAGGTAACAAGGTCCCCAGAGAAATCATTTTGAATTTCTCTTTGGGGAGAAATTTGTTTAGCTTTCTGACATCCAAGATGGGGCGCATGCCCCCAGACTTCTTTGGAACCAGAAAGTAATGGGAGTAGAACCCTGTGTTCCGTTGATGCAGCGGCACTACTTCTAGTGCCCTGTTGTTCAGAAGGCCCTGAATCCTGGTGGCGAGAAGGTCTGACTAAAGGGTTGACAGCCTCGGCTGTCATTTGGGAGGACAATCCAGAGGGGTCTCCACAAGATTGAGTGAATACCCCTCGCAAATTATCCAAAGGACCCATTTGTCTGAGGTTATGGACTTCCATTGGTTGTAGAAGTGCATCACATGACCTCCAACCGGAGAGGAAAAGTCCACCTTGGGCAGCTGAGATGGGACTTGGGCCAGTAACTCATAAGGTGGCGCTGGACGCTTTGGGCCCTTGCGCTTTCTGTTGTGTCTTCTTTTGAGGTTGGGCAGGTTGATTTTTATGGAAACCTCCTCTGCCTCTGCCTTGAAAGGACTGACGGTTATGAAACTGACGTTTATTGACACTTCCTCAAGAGGGGACAGGAGGAGGTCGAGCAAACTTAATGGCTGACCTAGTCTTTTGCGTAGCTTCTAGAGCTTGTTCTACCTGAGGGCCGAAAAGATATGCACCATCAAAAGGCAACGCCATTACTTGCTGCTGCGCGTCATTCGTGAAGCCTGAAGTGCGCAGCCAGGAATGACGGCGGGTGCAAATACCAGCAGCCGCCGTACGGGAAGCAGTGTCAAAAGCATCCATAGCTGCTTTAACCTGCTGGTTATTAGATTCGATACCTCTGGTAATGGTTTGAAGAAGCTCTGGCTTTGTATCCGATTCCGGTAGAGCTTCAACCATCTGCTTGATAGAGTGCCACAGGATATACTCATATTGGGAGAAATAGCCTTGGTAGCTGGCGATACGCATACTTAGGGTAGAAGCAGCAAAGACACTCTTACCTAAGGTGTCTATCTTGCGAGATTCTTTGTTAATAGGTCGAGCTGTAGTAGTTCGGGGAAGAACGACCTTATCATTCTCTGCCAGGACTACAATAGGATCCGCAAAGGCTTGAGACGCCAAAATGGGTCGATCCTTGGGGGCTGAATATTTCCTATCTATGGATTTAGCCACCGAAGGGGTGAGAGCAGGATTATTCCATACCATTTGAGACAGCGTCTTGAAGGAAGGCTGAACCGGAGGAGTCAAATCTGTAGGGATCTCCGGGGCATGAAGGTATTGGAGTCTTAATTTCCCAGGATCGATGTCTGTAGTCTGGAGAGAAAGAGTGGAAATCAAATTTTTCAGCAGAGACTTAAAGGACAGGTCCTCGACCACAGGCTCTGTAGCAGTAAAAGATCCTGCTTCCTCCACTTCATCACCCAGCCGAAGGTCTGGGTCAGGCTCAATGTCATCTCCTGACAGTCCAGGAGGGAGTGTATGTACAGGAAAGGAATGAAAGTCAGAGGAAAGGGATGAAGAAAGAGTGAAAGGAGGAGTCCTGAAAGCGGAAGGCACCCAAAGCCCCAGTGCCCATGGGCGCACGGCGGCACGGTATAGAGGACCATGCGGCACAGCGGCACCGAGGACCCATGGCACGAAAATGGCATTGAGGAGCCACACGGTGCTTGCGGACAGCGCCGAACAGCACGGTGAAGCCGCGACGCGCCGAGGATGGCGCCGCTGGCGCTAAGGGTGCCGAAAGACCGCGACTCCGAAAAAATGCCTTTGAAGGTAAGGAGGGAAGAAGAGCAGGAGATGAAGGCATCGGTGTGGCCCCCTGCGCCGCAGCCATATGAGGGGGGGAAACACCTAAGTGCGGAGTCGATGGCACCACCAGGGAAGTTCAACCGCCCTATCTGGTCTCCCAAGAAGTCCGAAGGCCCCTGAGTGACCGAGCCAGGTAGTTGAACCAACCTCTGAGCCCACTGCTCCATAAGAGCTGCCCACTGATGAAACTGCTCATCTGAAGACCTATCTGCGGGCGGGGTAGGGCTCCGATGTCGAAGACGTCGGCTACCAGAAACAGAGGTTGGCAACTCCGAAGGAGGAGACCGGCAACTAGCCCCAATAACCGAATGTCTACGTGCAGACATATCAGAGGGCGACTGCGAGTGATGCCTTCTCTTTTTGACCTGTGGGCCGAAGAAGAGCTTGAGGCCGAACGGTGCCGAGAATGCAACCGTTTATTTTTATGCTTCCGCAGGGACCGCCCATCCCCTCAGGCATTGGACTGACCATTGTCAGACCCCCCTTCTGGAGAAGGCGGCGGACCAGACCCAGCCCAACTGACTGAACAGCTTTCATACGAAGTCTCCCTACCGTCACCTGACCTGCTCATGGTCGACTCCGTCAAAGTAGGCTGAGACTTTTTTTATTTTTAAAATAAGAATAAACTTCAGCGATACTTATCGAGATATTACTAAAAAAGAACAAAACTGAAAACTATGCTGCTAGTTTGAAGTTTGACTCTAGCGAAGCGGCGGCGTCTTCACTGAAAGCGCTTTCGGCCAATGGGAAAAAAGAACTGAGGCAGTTGGAGGTTCGATGCCGAGACAGTCATTACCGCTCGAGCTGAGGCTCGTGGTGCCATTCCTCGCGGCTCCATCTCTGGCGCCGACCCTCCGCCAAAAAAGTTTGCTCCCGCTGGGTCCTAGTGCCTCCGGCGCAGATCCCAATAGTGTGAATGAGTGGTGGAGACTTATGTCCAGGAAGATCTAGCCCAGCAAAGCCACACAGGCTTCCAAAAAGAAAATGTCCTTCCATCCTTGATAAATAGGAGTGTCAGCTCAGATACCCAGAAATATTCCCACCCAACGGGCAGGAAGAAGCAGCCTAGTTTTCAGCAGTTGCTATAACCTACTCAGGAGAACTTTGGGCCAACTAGCCTTCACCCACCTAATGTGTTTTCATGTTACTATTTGTTTATCCCAAAGGAGATTCTACTGTACATCTCTGTTTACTAAAGTCCAGCTTCTTTTCCGTTTTACAGCTGGTAACAATGAAACAAAGGGAGGTCAAGTGACTTGCTCTGGGTCAACAGCCACTTGCTCTGGTGGGATTTGAACCTGAGATCTTTTGGTTCGCGGTTCTGTCCTCTAGCCAATGGGACATGCTACTTTCACTAAAGAGGGTAGAATATTTCTTCACTCCTTGGATCACCATATCAAGGTGTGCCTTAGCCTATATTCGCAAATAACCACCTCCTCCATCTCCTGTGGCTCCCCAAACTCTTGGCATTTACATGTATTCCCCTAGCACTTCTTTTCTTCTTTCCACCTTGGGATTATTCCAATGCCCACCTGTTTGTTTAACTACATCTACTTCCACCCTTCACCGACCCTTTCCTTAGTTTTTCCCCCACCCATAAACCTTCGGTTGTTGTTCTCTCACTTACCCTACCTGGTATCCCTTGTCTTATTGTAACGTTGTGACCTTTGTCTGAATAATCCCACTTCTTGAAGGACTCCTTTATATATACAGTCAGTTATCAACCCGGATAGTGTTCACCATATGTACTCCCCAGCCCTGATCTTATTTGTTTATCTGCAGCCGTCTTTTATTTGCTCATTGTGTGTACACTGCTTATCTGGTAATTTTGCTGTAGTTGTATATGTCCTACTTGTCCAGGGCCACCTTGCAAATGAGCTTGCTCGAGGACGATTTTGCCTGGTTAAATAAAGTCTGATTGATTGATTGATTGATATTCTGTTCCTCTTCCCTGACTAGTCATGGTCACTCATTGGATTTAGTATTCCTACTGGGGATGGAGCTCTCCGACCTGGCAGTGGAGCCGGTTGAATGGTCTGACCTTCACACTAGAAGGTTCAGTTTTGAGGCTCCTCCCAATAGACCTGCCCCTATGGAGATGATCCGGTACCACCCTTTAAGAGGTTTGACCTCGGATGTTCTTGCAGTGGTGCTGGATCTATCAGGTATACCGAGTGTAACCCTGGAACCAGAAGATTTGCTACTGGCCTATAATAAGGCAGTGACGGTGGCCCTGGATTCTATAGCTCTTGTCCGTGTTTGCCCCCTCACTCTTCGTCCTCGGTCCCCTTGGTTTGATGGGACCTTGAAGGAGCTGTGGCATGTGAGGCAAAGGCTGGAATGGCACTGGTGGAAATCTAGCCTGAATGCTGACAGACTTAAGATTGATGGCCCATTATATGGACTGTCAGTCGAGACAGTCTCCCTCAAGAAGGCAGAGCTCCTGTCCAGGGAGATGGCCGCTGGCAGAATCGACCAGTTCAATTCTGAACTGTCGACAGGCTGTGCAATCCAGCCTGTCTGCAGACTCGAGGAGCGTTTTCACAAAATAAGTGTGATGAGTTCACCAAGTTCTTCGCAGATGAGGTTGCCAGCATCAGATCAGAGATCTGCACAGCACACTGCAATGGGTTTTGTGGTGGGAGGTCACTAGCACCCAGTTTGTCTGGTCTGACTGTTGCCGGCTGGTGAGCACTCATATCATAAAGAGCATCCAGGGTATGCGACCGAACTACTGTAGTTTGGATCCAGGCCTAACTCGCCTCCTTGTGGGGTGCGTTGAGGTAATCGGCCCGGTCCTGGCAGAGATAGTCTGGTGCTCGTTAGAGACAGGGGCATTTCCTGACACCCTGAAGGAGGCGGTGGTAACACCTCTCCTAAAGAAATCTTCTCTCAACCCTGACTGTCTCACCAACTACAGACCTGTGTCTGACCTGCCCTCGTGGGTAAGGTTATTGAGAAGGTTGACCACTTTGCAACTGGAGGATTATCTTACCATCCAGAACGTCTATGATCCTCTCCAGTCTGGATTCAGGAAAAGGCATAGTACCGAGATGGCACTGGTTCGGGTACTTAATGATCTCCTGATAGTGAGAGATCGGAAGAGTTGTTCGATCTTGGTTCTCCTTGATCTCTCTGCAGCATTTGACACTGTGGACCATAGTGTGCTGTTGGATCACCTGTGGCTGGTCTGTGGACTGTCTGGTACAGTTCTCAGGTGGTTTCAATCCTTCCTCATGGGCAGGACTCAGAGTGGTGTTGGGGATTTATTCCTCGGCCCCTCTCCCCTTGTCCTGTGGGGTGCCCTATTGTTCCGTTTTATCACTCATGTTGTTCACAGTGTATATGCTGCTGCTGGGAGACATTATAAGGCAGTATGGGCTGAGTTTTCACTGCTATGCAGATGATACTCAGTTATACATGTCCTTTGTACCCGAACAGGATGGAGCTGCCTCGGTTTTTAACAACTGCCTTTCTGAGATTCAGGACTGGAAGAGTGCCAACTGGCTGAGGTTGAACCCTGATAAGACTGAGATGTTGGTTGTGAACCCAGGTCATCAGGGAGAGGGCCCAGCAGCTGGTCAGCCCTCCAGTTTTTGCATGAAGGCAGCAAGCTGTGGGAAACTGTGGTGCATACAGGCAAATTGTATATTTCTAGAGATGCACTTTTTGCATGCACTCGCACTTTAAATAGGTATCATGTGACTATGAAAGGGTGCTATTTAAGAGTGCCCACACCAGGGGGCATGACCTTTGAGAAAGCCCATGACTGGGTGAAACATGAGGAGTCTTGCTGTGTTCCTGTGGGTTGCTGTAATCTGTTGCTATTTTGCTATTATTAATGGATGGAATTTTTTCTTATTGCAGCTTCTGTTGTTTTGGACTTTTTGGAGTGCTGGTGGTGAGTGCCATGACTGATTTTTCACTGTTATTAACACCTTGAGATGCACTAAATACTGTCAGTAAACTCGGCGACAGTAGACAGGGCACTTTCATTTGAAGGCAATAGCATCACGGATTTTGCAGTTTTAGTCAGATCCCAAAACAACCTACACCAGTTGAGACAAAAAGGGCTTGCAAAAAGTCAGCAATCATGATTACAGGCTTGTGGGGTCAGCACCATATTCATTTCATGAGATAGTGAATAAAATGCACTTACAGGGCTCCATATTTAAAAGTGGCTGGATGCATTGCGCAAGTCCATGTTCCGTGCATCTCAGATGCGCCAGCGCAAACCATTGGTATATTCAAATGATGCGCCGTAGAATGCAATTGTGCAAGTCCGGCTGAGTATCCAGAACATGCACAGTCGTGCAGTGGGAGATGCGTGGTGCAGCAGGTGTCCTGAGACCTGTGTGGGGCATACGTGAATGTGCGTTGGGCGGCCACATGCATGGTATGCAGAACTGCAGTATTCAGCCAGGATATGCAAATGGCCTCATTGCACAATCTGAGACCATTCCCCACATTTGCATCTCATTATTGAAATGTATTCAGGCCATCTGCATGCCAATGGTATGCGTAGATCCAGCTTTGTAGGGCAGCCCCACCACTCCACAGAGGTGAACAGGAGGTACTGCAGTCTAGCAGGCAAGTGTGATAATATGTTTGTGTGTGGGTGGACTGCACTAACCAGAGAACAGCGCTGTTGCCCATGGCCATGTACAGGGTCGGACTGGGGTATAGGGAACCCACCTGGACAATGGCTACAGGGGTCCATCTGGAAAAGCAATAGGGGGAGGGTCCAGCGTGACACGCTCTGATCAGTATGCCACATGAATGTGATACAGTGCCCCACATACCCCACTGTAATGGAAAATAGATGAGAAATGCAAGGGAAGCCAGGGTTTAGATAGTGACTGGGCACCTAAGTGAGTGGAGCTCATCTGGACCTGGCCAGGTAACCTGGTTGGCCACTCCGACACTGGCCAAGTACATGCCTGTGGTGGCTGCACGCCCAACACCGGAAGGGTCCGGTGTCCTTCAGGCATACCCAAGCTGCCTCCAGGCTCCAGGTGGTGCCAGCCCTGCCCCGTGCTGCCCATGGTTGTACAATGTCCATCACTGGAACACCACACTGACCCACTGTGCTGACCCTGTGGCACTGTCACATTGCATGGATGGCATCAGTGTCATGTCTGTGGCCCCAGGTGATGTGAACCTGGTAAGGGCACGCTGTGTGCACCTATGGTGTACCACTGTGGGTGTGTGCCACTGGTCAGTCCCTGGACCATGCCATGCTTCTGCCAGTACCACCAGGCCACTTGGGCACTGCTGCCCCAGACGTCACCATGGGCGCATGCCACCACTGGGTGGTGCCCTGGAGACCACATGGGTGCAGGCCATGGCCCTGGTACATGTGCTGCATTGGCTGTCTGCACTGTCGGTGTGCCAGGGAGGTGCCCAATGGGACCAGCATGTGGCAGCTGGGCATCTATGTCCTGGGTGCGGTGGGGAGGGGGTCGTCTGGGTGGTGCTAGTGGTGTCACAGCACCTGTGGTTTTGAGTTCTGCCATCCTGGTATGACTGCCGTGTGTGGGTGCCTGGAGCACATCCTGGTGCACCTCCAAGGGATGTTTCAGGAGCACCTGTCTGCAGTTCCACAGGTTGCCTGTGGGTGGCTGGCCAATTTAGGCTATCCTTTTGCTGTCCTATCTTTGCGGGGCACACTTCTGGGGTGCGCATCACATGCACCGAACAGTTCTGCTGAATATTCCTATGCACAGCACATTCAGGTACACGTCCCCTGTTTCTGCACCACATACATTATCTATGCGTGATAGCACATTCCGACATGCATGACACATCCATCCCTACTGAATATTGCACTTCTGTGCATTTCCTAGGATGCACCGTGCATCTCCATTTTGCACCGCAAATCTCTTTTAAATATGTGGGCCACAGTCCTTGCCACTTCTAGCACCAGCATTGTGTGTGTAAAGTCTTTAATTTCATATCCTAGAGCATGCTTCCTCTCACCAACACTGCATTATACTCAGGCTTTCCTTCACAAATACAGGCTTATTATAGTATTTTAATTTGTAATTGCCTTTAAAGAACTTTCGGCAACATGAACAATACATAGATACATAGATACATAGACAGTGTCGGCAGATAAGGGCCTATGGCCCACCCAGTCTGCCCATTTAAGTTTGTAAGTTCAGTTTATGTTTTCCAGGAAGTCTGTTGCCCCTTACCCCTGACTTCCAGAATTCTTTATGTCTATCCCATGCATTCTTAAATCCCGTGATTGTTTCAGCCCCACCACTTCCTCTGGCAGGGTGTTCCACTTGTCCACCACCCGTTCTGTGAAGAATTCTTCCTCACGTTTCCTCTGAATCGTCCTCCTCCAACTTCATCCCATGCCCTCTAGTCCTGGAACATCTTTTTCGCTTAAAAATAGTGCATTCCTGCACCTGTTCCTCCCTGTAAGATACTTGTATGTCTCTATCATATCCCCTCTCTCCCTCCTCTCCTCCAGGGAGTACATGTTCAGTGCCTTCAACCTGTCCTCATAGGACTTGTGATGCAATCCATGCACCATCTTTGTTGCCCTCCTCTGAACCTTCTCTACCCTGTCTATGTCCTTACGTAGGTAAGGTCTCCAGAACTGCACAGTGTACTCCAGGTGCGGCCTCACTAGTGTCTTGTATAGTGGAATTATGACCTCCCTTTTCCTGCTGGTGATGCCCCTGCCTATGCATCCCAGCATCCTATTTGCTTTACCTGCTGCCTTGTCACACTGTTTCCCTGCCTTGAGGTCATCAGAGATGATAACTCCAAGATCCCTTTCCTGCTTGGTGCATGCTATATCCTCACCCCCCAACTGATATATTGTGCCAGGGTTTTTGTGCCCCATATGCATTATCTTGCACTTCCTTGCATTGAAATTCAACTGCCAAACCCCTGACCATTCTTCAAGTTTCTGCAGGTCCCTTCTCATTCTGTCTACACCCTCTGGTGTGTCTACTCTGTTACAGAGCTTTGTGTCATCAGCGAACAGTGAAATTCTGCCTTCTAGGTCCTGTGCAATGTCACTGATGAAGATATTGAATAGTACCGGTCCCAGCACTGATCCCTGTGGTACCCACTGGTCACTCTTCCCTCTGTGGATGACAGCCATTTACCACCACCCTCTGTGTCCTGCTGCCCAGCCAGTTACCTACCCACCGCACTACTGTCCTGCCCACACCCATATTCCCCAGTTTGTGCAATAGTCTTCTATGTGGCACAGTGTCAAAGGCCTTGCTGAAGTCCAGATAGGCCATGTCCACTGCCCTCCCCTGATCCACCTCCCTAGTCACCCAGTCAAAAAAATTCAATGAGGTTGGTCTGACATGACCTTCCCCTGGTGAAACCATGCTGCCTTGGGTCTTGTAGTCCATTGACAACCAGATGTTCCACCAATCTCTCCTTCAGTAGTGCTTCCATGATCTTCCCCACTACCGAGGTGAGGCTGACTGGTCTGTAGTTCCCCGCTTCCTCTTTGTTCCTGTACAATACACTGCATAATGTACAGTACTAACTGCAAGCTTTTGTAAAAAGGCAAGCAGATGTATCCAGCTTCACAGCACAGCAATTAGTGCTACTGTGGTAACACTTTGAGCAGTGATTTTGGGTATTGGGGCAGAAACAGAAGTCAGCAGTCCCAACCACCTTATTGGATGAGCGGTATTGCATCCAACTCCTATAGCTGTCAAAACAGTGTAACACAGACTAGCCTGCTATAAGTGGTGGGGACTGTATATACAATTGTAGAATGTTAAAATCATAATTGCTAAAGACTACAAAAGGATGCAAATATTGTAGATAGTACTTATTTAAAATTTGGTGACAGGGATAGGCACGCCAAGCCAAAACTCATTTCCAGGTGCGGTGGGGGGAGGGGGGGATACTGTACAGAGTGAAACAGCAATAACAAAGTCACAATAACATGCACATACATGAACAATAAAAAGCATGCAACACATGATAAATTTCCACAGTAACAAAATAACAATATAAAAAGTGTATAAAATACATCTATTACTGGAACAGCCAGAATGACAGCTATGGGAACGTGCCAACAATAGATGGCAAGATATTTATAACAGACTTGTAAAGTGGAAAAATAATAGCAATGTTTGTAAACCCAAATATGTTACTCTAGCTGACGAGACAAAAGAAAAATACTTTTTTTTCAGTCTATACATTCTTTTTTCACACCTCAATGGACACTAGTCACTTTTTTATTGAAATTCCCTTTATGGCTCTTTCTTGCTTTGTTTCTTTACACCCTTTCACTGGCATATACACCTTGATACTTACTCACACCTCAGTCTGCCAACTGTGGCATTTTCTCACTTCACCTCGTCAACCCGCTAGACCCCACAGCTTGCTTCCTCCTGGAAGGCCCCGTACTCTTAAGGGGATCACAGGACAAGAACCAATCTGATTGCCCCTTCCCCACCCTGTGGATGATGACTAGACAGGAGGGCACTATGCCAACATTAGGTGAAACTGGATACTGTCTAGGCTGCTATTATTTTTTGAATGATTTCAATTTCTAAAATTGAAAAAAATACTCTAGAAATGTAATTGCCCGAGATATGTCACCTGACCATGTATTAAATCTCCATAAACACATGGTCAGGTACTCAACCTCATTTTTCTCAAAAAAAAATACTGAGAACCATTTTACAAGTGTAATAAGCCCGTCCAGAGTGTGCATCATAGGATTTTAATGCACTTCCCAGGGGTGTAAGGGAACTCGGCCTTCAGTTTCATGCCTTACTACATCCCTGGGGCATGCACTGAGTAAACAATAACCCACGGCAGGGTATGGGGTTACTGGGGATTAATCTACACCCCGGGTGCATTGTGAGGCATGAGGACGCAGGCCAATTGCCCTCACAGCACCCGGGGTGTTGATTAATCTCCAATAACCCCATATTCTGGAGTGGGTTATTGCACCTATAACATGGGCTTACTAGACTGTTATAACTACAAAGGAAAGAGATATAAAATTTTAGAAAAACTAAAGATTTTCATAAGTATCCTTCCACCACACAAAGTAGTCCCACTGTTTTAACTGTGTGCCAATGTGCACACACCACAGGGACTCTCTTTGGACAAGAAAAAAGCAACATTTATTATTATAAGGTGTCATTCCCTCTCTGCAGCGCACAATGCAAAACAGATGCTGTGTTGCTCTAGCTTCAGTGATCACAGAAGCTACAATTGTCCAGCATGCAAACACAGCAACGTAGACTTTGATGGCAGATAAGGACCGCTTGGCCCACCCAGTCTGCCCATTTCCCGACCTACTGGATAAGCTGCAGATCCTAGTTAACCAACAGCCTACTTCTTCCTACCCCCCCATCAGAACTGAATTATGTCTATCCCATACATTCTTGAATTCCCCCACTGTTTTTGACCCCATGACCTCCTCAAGAAGGCTGTTCCATGCATCCACCACCCTCTCCGTGAAAAAATATTTCCCAACATTGCCCTTGAGCCATCTCCCCTCTATCTTCAAATTCTGCCCCCTTGTTCTTGCACATCTCTTTTTCTAAACGATGCTACCCTCCTGGATTTTGTTGATTCCCTTGAGGTACTTAAAAGTGTCTATCATGTCCCCCCTCTCCCTCCTTTCCTCGAGGATATACATATTAAGCTCCTTTAGTTTCTCCTCATATGGCTTCTGGTGCAGACCCTGCACCATTTTAGTTGTCCTCCTCTGGACTGCCTCCATCCTGTCTATGTCCTTGTGGAGATGGGGTCTACAGATCTGCACACAGTACTGCAGATGGGGTTTCACCAACTGTCTGTACAGAGGGACAACAACTTCCTGTTTTCTACTGGTGATGCCTCTTCCTATACATCCCAGTATCCCCAGCCCTCCTTACTGCCTTCTCACATTGCTTGCTTACCTTTAGGTCATCTGATATGACTACCCCAGGTCCCTTTCCATTTTTGCTGTTAGTACCTCCCCCCCATTGTGTACTCTTCCCCTGGGTTTTTGTTTCCCAGGTGCATTACTTTGCACTTCTTTGCATTAAATCTAAGCTGCCATACTGATGACCATTCTTCCAACCTTACCAAGTCCCTTCTCATCCTTTACACCCCCCCTTGTGTATCAACCCTGTTGCAGATCTTTGTGTCATCTGCAAAGAGGCATACTTTTCCTTCCAGTTCCTCTGCAATGTCACTTAGAGAAACATTAAAAAGGACCGGACCCAGTACTGAACCCTGCGGTACCCTGCTAGTAACCCCCATACCTCTCAACTATCCCTGATTTTCAGGGCATCCCTGATTTTGCCTTAAAACTTTCCTCTGTCCCTTGAAAAAAATCAGTGTTTTTCTGACAGAACAGTGGGGATTAAAATCACAAAATAACGTCAAGCATTGAAGTTACAGACTTGTTCTTCTTCAGAAAATACATCTTAACACAAATCCCCTTATTCTATCAGCTTTCAGAGTGAATTGTACAAGTTTTTAAGATGTGTCCCTGATCTGGGGTTTTTGTCCCTGATTTTTTTTAAGCCTTGTCCCTGATTCATGAGGCAGGAGTTTGAGAGGTATGGTAACCCCCCTTTCTAAGGAGTGGACTCTGTTTACTATTACCTTCTGTGTCCTGTTGTCCAGCCAATTATTTACCCATACTACCACCCTGGGACCCACTCCCAGGCTTGATAATTTGTTTATTAATCTTTTGTGTGGGACTCTGTCAAATGCGTTGCTAAAATCTAGGTAGGCCATGTCCACAGCCCCTCCCTGGTCTACCAAGAATTCTAAAAGAGCTAAACGTTGAACTAGTGACATCAATGACTACCCTTTTTAACAAATCATGGTAGGATAGTGTGGTACCTAAGGACTGAAGGAAGGTGGATGTGATTCCCCTTCACAAAAGTGGGAGCAAGGCAGAGGCAGGAAGCTACAGACCTGTTAGTTTGACCTCAGTGGTAGGGAAAATGATGGGATCACTTCTGAAGGAAAGAACTATTGAGTACCTAGAGGCCAGCGGGGCACAGGACCCAAGGCAGCATGGATTCACAGTGGGAAGGTCATGTCAGACAAATCTAATAGATTTCTTTGACTGGGTGACCAAAGTAGTAGACCAGGGAGAGGCTGTGGACATGGCCTACCTAGACTTTAGCAAGGCATTTAACACAGTCCCACACAAAAGATTAATATACAAGTTAGCCAGCCTTGGAGTGGGTCCCAAGGTGGTAGCCTGGGTAAAAAACTGGTTGGACAACAGGACGCAGAGGGAAATAGTAAATGGAGTCCACTCCAAAGAAAGAGGGGTTACTAGCGGAGTACCGCAGGGTTCAGTACTGGGTCCGGTCCTCTTTAATGTCTTTATAAGTGACATTGTGGAGGGACTGGAAAGAAAAGTATGTCTCTTTGCAGACGACACAAAGATCTGCAACAGGGTTGATACAGAAGGTGGAGTGGAAAGGATGAAAAAGGACTTGACAAGGTTGGAGGAATGGTCAAATGTATGGCAGCATAGATTCAATGTAAAGAAGTGTAAAATAAGCTGGCCCAGTAGTGATGAGGGCTGAGTGCTGGATGCCACACCTTGTGCCACGCCGGTGACCCAGGTTAGTGAATGGACTTGGGTCGCCGCGGGCTGGCAGGGGGAAGGAAGGATTGAGCGTCCTGTGACAGCTCTCCTTCCTTCGGGGTGGGTTAGGGATATGCGCCGCACTGCAGTGACACCCAGCGGAGGCTGGGTGTTTGGCAGGTGCAGGCATCTACATGGGGGGGGAGCCGGCGGACGTCTGCACGTCAGTGCGTTGATGTCATTGCATGTTGGGCTCTCTAGTGGAAAGGAGGAAAAACATCTCCAATCCTCCTAGATGATGACCGTCGATGCCTGCTTCACCACCCGCCGACTGGGAAGGGGCAGACTCCACTGTGCAGCTCACTCCTGGGGATAGAGGAGGGTAAGGAGGTTCCCTCTTCACCCTGCCCAGGGGCGTAATCCGGGCCATCAAAAGGGCCCTGAGGATTAGCGAGTATGGCACTCTAGGAGCAGACTCCAGGGCAGTCGGTAGGGTCGGGCAGCACAGCACCATGGAGGCCTGAAGGAGTGGAGGTTAGGAGACAGTAGAGAGGTGCAGAAAAATAGAAAGTGAAAAAAAAAAAAAGAAGTGCAAAATACTGCACCTGGGAAACAAAAACCCAGGGGAAGAGTACACAATGGGGGTGAGATACTAACAACAACAAAATGGAAAGGGACCTGGGGGTAGTCATATCAGACGACCTAAAGGTGGGCAAGCAATGTGAGAAGTCAGTAAGGAGGGCTGGGGGGATACTGGGATGCATAGGGAGAGGCATCACCAGTAGAAAACAGGAAGTTGTTTCCCTCTGTACAGACAGTTGGTGAGATCCCATCTGGAGTACTGTGTCCAGTTCTGGAGACCCCATCTCTGCGAGGACATAGATAGGATGGAGGCTATCCAGAGGAGGGCAACTAAAATCGTGCAGGGTCTGCACCGGAAGACATACGAAGAGAGATTAAAGGAGCTTAATATATATATTTAGAACAACAAAAGTGGTACTGCATTCGCCGACCTGGGCAGGGTGCTGGTGCAGGGCTACCACCTACTGAAATCACACACATAGTCGCACCAGCACTCCAGGGCAAGGAGTTAACAAGTAACTCCAGTGCAGGGTCTCCATACAATCTTTGTAAGGAAAATTAGATTTAATGGGAAACAAATTTCCATACAGCGACACAGTGAAATCCCAATGGAACATTCGTCTCACCAGTTGCCACATAAGGCTTCATCAGGGGGCGGGTAGTTGGTGAAGGACAACCCCTTAAATTAATTTTAATGTATGACATCATAAACTATGTGATATAGTATACACCTCTCAAATTGTTCCAGTACCTGCATTGAATCCCTTGTATGGGATCTTAGGCAGGGAACGCTGCGTTTAAGGAAGAAGTCAATAAAAGTACATACATTATAAGTAAGTGAGTCCACACCGGCATGGGGTCAAAGGACTTAATCGCGTTGCGCATTTTCTTGTTATTTTTTGTTCTGTGGGGGGCTCCGCCCACCACACACCCTGGACCCCACTTAGGATTCTAACTCTGGGGGGGGGGGGTCCAACACGGAGAGCACATAGGTCCAGGGTTCACGCATAATGCCGTACGCTATTAAGCATACGATATTACGACCCGGTCCACACCAGACAGTTGGCCTGCATGGTGGGTCCAAAATATTTTTATGTATTTTTGGAAGAATATATACAGTGGGTGTTAATGGAAACTTCAGTAATAAATACTCAAATTCACCTACTGAGATTTCCCTTCGATTCCTTACATTTTCCAAAATAGGTATGAGCTGCATCTTATAGTTAGCTAGTGGATTTCCCCCTAAGCTTTTCATCATTTTTAGTTATCGATAACAGATCCAGGACTTTACATTCATAAATATCCTTGTCCATGATAACCAAATTCCCACTTTTATCAGCAGGTTTGATTACCAAATTCCTATATCATTGGTTTGCAGAGTATCATCGATTATAAGCAATTCATTAATGACTTCTGAGGGGCTTGTTTTCTCAATCAGATTGAAGTCAGTTAATAATGCTGTGACCTTAGGTGTGTCATCCTCAAGTTTGTCTTGCCTGTCTTCTGGAGGGATGAGTTGATTACCAAAAGCAGAACCTAGTGTAGCCTCCCAAAAGTGAGTTACAGTTGCTTATGTGACATTCCCCTATGATTTAAGAATTCCCTGAAAGCCCATCTTTTTGCACAGGCTTTTGATGATTATTGATGAATTACTGGAACTCTGATTATGCTACTGTTTGGATTAGAACTGTTTTAAAAAAAAATAATTTTTAAGTTGTTTAACTGAGTTTTAAATTGTTATTGTATTTTTGTAAAGGCACCCTGAGCCTTGGAAGGGCGCCTAATTTAAATAAAGTTTGCTTTGCTTCACTATTAAGGTTACTTATGTCCCTTCAATTCAGCTTTTTAAGGAATTCAGCAACCTGTGCTCCTTCAGCTACCACATCACTCTAAGCAGAGACTTGCAATAGTGCTTCCTGAATGTTGCAATGATCCCGCCATCCATGCGGAACATTGTGTTTTTAGGCAGGAACAGTGCTTTGATTCTGCCATCATGACATCGCAGTTCTGATTCTGGGGGGTAAGCAGGACACCGATCAAGAAGCAGGAGTGCTTTTACTAGGAATCTGTTTTGTTTTAGATGACTTCTTATAGAAGGAACAAATGTCTCAGAAAACCACATCTATCCAGGCATTTCGGATATTAGAATAACTGACTGGGAGGGATGACATGCTGATATGGTGAAAACAACGTGGCCGTTGAAATTTATCCGTGTGCAATGGCTGCACTTTGTGAGCCCCAGTGGCATTTGTGCAGAACAGAAATGTGACTATCTTTTCCAACTTCAATCCTTTCGAGGCATTTGGTTCATTTTCACAAGCAAGAGTAACAACTGGGAAGCACCTCCAGAACATGCCAGTTTCATCTGCATTACACACTTGTTCAGGAATGTACCCCTTGGCAGTAAAAGTGTCCTTAAGTTTCGGCATGAATGCAACAACTGCCGTATCATCACAGGAACTTTGTTCTCCACTAATTGTGAGTCTTCTTTTTTTATCTGCACTAATGCAGGCACAGTGAATATCATCTCTGCACTGAAACCTCCACAGACACCCAGAGGAGGATTTGAATTTGTATTCCTCACCGTGGAGCTCCTTAGTGAACTATTCGGCTTTAGATTTCACTATAGAGATGAACACAGGTACCCCATTTGCATGCTGCTGCATAAGCCAAAGCTGTGTCACCTGGTGAATTTCTCCTTCATCCAGAAGCCTGAGCATTTTGCAAGCCATACTATGTGACTCAGTAAATTCATTAGTAAATTCTCTCAATGCGCCCTCCTGTTTTCTTCACGTACACACGTGGTTTTTGAATAGACTGTCTTGAGGGAGATCTTGGCTAGACTTTCGCCTGCCTTCAGTTGGTCTAAGACTGATAATTTGGTCTCCATGGTGTAGCCTGAGCATTTCATTCTGATTCCTGAGATAAAACACCCTTGTACCCTGTTTACATTGTATTTCGGCATTACAACACACCTGCACATTAACTGACAGGACAGTTAATTGACAGACCAGCTGATTTAATAAGAGTGCACAGCTGACAGCTGACAGATGCGTTAGCTGTCAGTTTCAATTATAGGGCCTGGAACCAACAACCACATTCCTTATATGCGGGAATTTGTTATAGCCAGGTTCACTATGACGAGGGAGAACTGTAATAGGGCTCTGCAAATACCTTATCCCAAATATTTGGTCAAATATTCTATTCAGAGCTCTCAAATATTCAGGTATTCAGTATTCATGATTCGGGTTATGATCTGGGGGGGAGAAACAGCCCCAACCCTACTCCCTAACCTAGATTTAAAATATACCAGCCCCCCATCCTCAGTAAGAACCCCACCCCACACTCCTCCCCCTCCAGCCCCCACATTTTGATAATGAATATATGTTTTGTAACTGTAACTCCAATGATGGGTGATTGGCACACCCTGCCTGCCTCCACGGCTGGCCATTCACTTTCAGCACTTTGCAGTGCACTAGAACACATTAGAATGTCCCCCCACCTTGGTGCCAGCATCCACACTACCACTACCCCCCCCCCACATACACCCTGCCCACACCCATTTTTTTTTCAGTTAGTCTTTTTTATTGGAATATTTCTTTTATACACAGGTACAAAGACAGATGTATGGATAAAATATGAGTACTGGACAGTTATTGTGCATCGTTTTATAGGACTGTACAACCTGAGATGTGCACTCAAGAAAATGGCTCAACAACTTACTAGTCCATACATGGCCTACCCAAGGTATAGCGTGGCTTCTAAGTGAACATGTTAGGTACATCAGAAAAAAATAGGTTACTCACCTGTAACAGTAGTTCTAGGAGTGGTATATGTTGTTCATCCACACTCTTTGGCATGTCCCCTTCCACTTTAAATCTAGCCGGAAGTCTTCAAGCTGGTTCCTCCCACCCACCCGGGTGGTATAACCCTCTGCTCCGCCCCATGATGCCAGATCTTAGCCCACTGGAAGCCAGGTGTTGTACGTCCGCAGCCGGGGAGGTCAGGTGGGTCCGTGTGGATGAAAAACATATACCACTCCCAGAACTACTGTTACAGGTGAGTAACCTGTTTTTCTAGGATCGTGGACATGTTGTTCATCCACACTCTTTGGCAGACTCCTTGCAGTTCTCCGGGAGGAGGGCGCAGAACACACCTACTTGGAACAGAGTTGAAACTGAGGCACCAAAACCAGCATCCCGGCGTGACTCAAGGTCAATGTGGTAGTGGGTGATGAAGGTGTTTACTGAGTTCCAGGTAGCAGCCCGGAAGATTTCCTGGATAGAGATGTCCTTGGAAGCAGCCACCGATGCAGTGGTACGGTGGGTAGAATAAGCTCTTATCCCTCTGGGAGGCTCCTTGCCCGCCAACTCATAACACAGACCTATGCATGATGTAATCCATCTTGCAATGGCCCGCTTTCCTGCAGGTCTGCCAGAAGTGGCTTCAGTGTAGGTGACAAACAGCTGGTGAACCTCTCCATGAATTTCCACCATCCTCTCCTTGTAATAGGAGAGAGCACATCTCAGGTTCAAAGTATGGAGCCTGTACTCAAGCGTCTGAGGGTGTGGTTGGGGTAGTAAACCAGCAGAGTTAACACCTGGTTAAGGTGAAACTCTGACGCCACCTTCAGAAGGAATTTCAAGTGGGGGCATAGGACAACCTTGTCCCTGTGGAAGACCAGATAAGGGGAGTCCACCGAGAGCAGATGTGATAGCCACCAGGAAGGCCGTCTTTCACGACAAGTGTGACAAGGCACACTAGTGCATTGGTTCGAATGGCTTGCCCATGAGCTTTGCCAGTACTAACAGAAGATACCACAGAGGTGGAGGTTCACACATTGGAGGGGATATGTGATCCATACCTTTGAAAAAGCACCCGAACACTGTCTCCTGCTGCAACGTCAGCTGACCAGCCAACGCCCGGTAAGCAGAGATGGCTGCCAGGTGCACCCTAAGAGTCGATGACTGTAGACCCCCTTTGGAGAGAGAGACACCAAAGGTAGTCAAGAATGTTAGCCACTGAACAGGACAAAGGGTCCAGAGGCCCTTGCCCTGACACCAAATGGAAAACCTTTTCCATTTGAAGGCGTAACATTTCCTGGTCAATTCCTTTCTGGATGCCTCCACCATGGTGTAGACATCCTCGGAAAGACCCAAAGCCTGGAACTCTAGCCACTCAGATTCCAGGCTGTGAGGTGCAGGGATTGAAGGTCCGGATGGAATACCTTCCCCTGACTGAGAGATATATCAGGTCCGGGCATGCTGGAAGCCGCTCCGGGGGCCTGCAGCTGAGGCTGAGGAGATCTGGATACCAGAACTGACGCAGCCAGTCTGGGGCTACCAGGATCACCTTCACCTTGTCCCTCCACACCTTTAGGAGCACCTTGTAGATCAAGGGAAATGGAAGGAAGGTGTGGAGGAGGCCTGGGGTCCACGGTCTCGAGAAGGCATCCCCCTGCAGTGAGCCCTGCTGAGGGGGACGGGCATGGAACAGCTGTTCCTGGAGGCAAAGAGGTCCACCATCGGTTTGCCCCAATGGGAGAACAGGTTGTAAGCTACCTCTGGATGGAGAGACCACTCATGGGATGTCTCGCCTAAGCGGCTGCCAGATGGTTTGAGGCTCCTGCCACATGGATGGCTAGGAGATCAGCCTCCAATTGGCTCATGAGGGACCAGATGCAGAGCACCTCCCTGCACAGCAGATGGGAGTGTGTGCCGCCCTGTTTGTTGAGGTAGTACATGGTCATGATATTGTCCGTCTGGATTTGAACTACTTGACCCCGGAGCTGCGGAGCGAAAGCTGACAGTGCCAGTCAGACTGCTCTGAGCTTCAACAGGTTGATGTGGCATTGGGACTCCTCGGGGGTCCAGAGCCCATGGGCCCTTTTGTCCCTCACGTGGGCTCCCCAGCCCGTGAGAGAGGCACTGGTCATAAGATGACCGTTGGCTTGGGGCGGACAAGCAGGATCCCTTCCTGCAACCGGTCTGGGGCGGTCCACCAACGGAGAGCATCCTACATCTTCTGGGTTACAGTGATCACCTGGTCAAAATGACCATGGCGCTGAGTCCACTGGGTGGCCAGTTCCTATTGGAGGGGGCGCATGTGCAACCGGGCCCAATGGACCACTGAGGTGCATGCCGCCAAGTAACCCAGAAGGCTCAGGAAGTCTTGGGCAGGGCTCAATTGCCCAACCAGAAATGACTGGGCAAAGGAGGAGAGAACCTCTGCCCTGTCCGCCGGGAGCCAAGCTCTGGCTTGACAAGAGTTGAGCTCTGCCCCGATGAAGCCCATCAACTGAGAAGGCACAAGTTCCGACTTGGCCTCATTGATCAGGAGGCTGAGTTGGGAGCAGGTCTGGAGGGCCAGGTCCCTGGACCTCTCCACCTCCTGTTGGATGGAGCCTCTTAGGAGCTAATCGTCGAGGTAAGGATAAATTCTGATCCCTTCCCCGAAGCCTGAGATGGACCACCACCACTACAATGCATTTAGTAAAGACCCGTGGGGCTGATAACAGGCCGAACAGCATGGCTTGGAACTCGTATAGGGTCTCTTCGATCCTGAAGCGGAGGAACCACTGACGGGACGGATGGATTGGGACATGAAAGAATGTGTCCTGCAGATCTAGTGAACAGAACCACGTGTTTCACTCCAAGGATGGTATAATCTAGGACAGAGTGACCATCTGAAAGGTGCATGACCTGAGATACTGATTCAGGTTGTGCAGATCTAGAATGGGGTGCCAGCCCCCTGTCCGCTTGGGCACCAGGAAGTACCTGGAGACAAAGCCTGGGTCTGCTGGAGGATCAGCTACTGGAGCTACAGCCTCCTGGAGGAGGAGCTGAGTGATGTTGTCAAAGAGAGCCGACTGAGTCTGAGTGGATACTCTTTCCTCCTGAGGGGTGTGGGCTCGGCTTGGAGGGTACTGCTCGAATTCCAGGGGCAGTCCCTGACTGACCACTTTGAGAACCCACCTGTCCAAAGTGACAGCAGACCAGGCAGAAAGAAAGTGGCGGAGCCGGACTCCCATGGGAGGACGCAGAGCTGGAGTGACTGGAGACGGATTAGCAGCCCCAACCCCGTTACTGAGCAGGCTTACAGGAGGAGGATCCATAACCGGAACCTCAGCCTCCTTTATGGGCCTGGGCCGGGGGCACTAAGGTTGAGCCTGCTGCTGATGCTGCTGTCCTCCTTGAAAAGAGGACTGCTGAGCTGCAGGGGAAGAACACGGAAAAGGGTTTCTTCTTTTTCTTCTGCTGGTTCTTGCCTGAAGAACCCTTGGCAGAAGTAGCGTCCAAGGTGGCATTGGACTGCTCAGTGCGCTGAAGGTGACCAGCCACTCCTGGGCCGAACAGGTCAGTCCCTAGGAAAGGCATGTCAGCTAGTTTGTGCTGAGTATCTGCTGGGAAGGAAGAGCATCTCAGCCAAGTCCTGCGATGAGAGGCAGCTACGGCTGCCATCTAACAGGCTCAAGAATCCCCAATGTCCAGGGCCGTCTGAAGCTGCTGTTTGGCTACAGCTCGGCCCTGATCCCGGACTTGCTTGACCATGGTCTGCATGTCCGCAGCGAGATGTGGAAGCACTTCATCCAAAGACCCTAGGAGGGCATAGGAGAAGTGTGTCATGATGATGGCCGAACTTACCTGATGAAGGCCCAAGGAAGGAGCTGCATAGACCTTCCTGGCTGAATAGTCCAAAAGCTTGGACTCTTTATCAGGAGGTCATTTAGTATTGGCAGAACTGCCAGTATGCCTGAACACAGAGTTGGTCACCAGGCTCTCAGCCGAAGGGTGCTCTGTGAACCCCACAAGGGACCCCATGGGCACTGCATACTTGCGGGCCATGTGGGCAGATGGAGTTGGACAAGAGGCAGGGCGCTGCCAGAGTTCTAAGGCCAGGCCAACAGTGGCCTCGGCCACAGGAAAGGCCTCCATTGAGGTATCCCCTCTCTTGAGGATGTCCGTGAGCGGGTACTCTGCCTTTTTCTGGATTGGCTCCAGGGGCATCCCTGTGGACTCAGAGATGAGGTGAAGAATGCCCTGAAAAGACGAGGGACCTTTCTTCGACTCTAACCCAATGGCTGATTCGTCATTCCTGGGATGAGAATGCAGGCAGGTGACGTCCGAATACGAAGAATCCGTATATAACGGTCGACCATCTAGGTCACCTTCGACCCGCTGAGGCCGATCTGGGGTGACAGTGACCGACAAACACCGGGGGAGCCCGGTGTCCAGCCTATCTTCCTTGGAAGGAGCCCCTCCCACAGGCTGCTTGGGTGGTGGTTCCACCACGATTGGTGGAGAGACCATTTTAGACCGAACTGGAGGTTTCCCCAGCTCCGTGGGCGTGGGAACCGACTTTATCGGCTCTGAAGGAGTTGGCTTCGGCCTAGGAGGTGAAAACCAAGTAATGGCCAGGGTCGGCTTGTGCCCGGTCAAAATCAGCTGTTGCCACATGAGGTCCTCGTAGTGCCAATGGAGTTTCCGGAGGAGCCTCTCCTCATCTGAGGAGGACGACCGATGGCATCGCCTCTTTTTAGAGCATTTATGGCTCTTCTTCGGCCTTTCAGTTGAGGGGGTCTGAGACCTCGATCGAGATCAGATGGGCCAATTCAGTCGCTCAGGAGTCACTGGCGGGACTGGTGATTTCCTGGGGTCGTGGACCACTTCCTCGATGGGTCTCCTCATCGGGGAAAGTCAGAATTGGAGTTCGTCGAGAGAATCGTCGAACGGAATCGGCAATAAAGGATCGACTGGATCGATGACGATTTCTACATCGTCGATCGACAGTTCAGTCGACTTGACCAGACGGCCAAGCTGAAAAGCCAGCGGCTGAAGAAGCAATCTCGACCGAAGTCAAGATCTGAGATCTCTCCTGCTCCCAAGAGCATCTCCGTTGGGACAAAGACAATCCTGGGTCCTTCTCCCGCTTATGGGATTGAGAGGACTGCGTGCCTGCAGAACCCTTTCCCTTGGTCGGGAGAGACTGGCACAAGTCTTGGAAGGAACCCGAGAAGGTGGAGCCCAGGTTGAGTGGAACAAAGAAGCTCCGAGTAGTCTCTGCAGCCCGAGCAGCTTCCTCTTTCAATGCTTGCATGTGTTTCAATTGCTCAGCGGACACCGCAGCCGTGGAAACCGCCCACCGAGCCTCCTTGGATTTCACCGGAGGGTTACGTTTCTCTGGCCTTCCCAACTTCAGGCATGCGAGATGGTCATCAAGGACGTTAGGATGGAAAGTGAGACACAAATCGCATTTCAAGGTGTCATGTTCGACACCGAGACAATAGACGCACGCGATGTGGGGATCGGTGCGCGACATCTTCTGGCCGCAAGGCCGCCAATGAAATCCAGGGAAAGACTTGTCTTCCATAATCGAAGAATCAAATTCGCAATCGCTAATGTGAACAAGATGGATTTTCAGAATAACTGAAGGTTTTTGTGCCAGGGCCTACAAAATGCGTGAGCACGAGGGAGGCAACCCGAATCTTCTAACGGAAAGGAAGATCTGGCGTGATGGGGCAGAGCTGAGGGTTATACCATCCAGGTGGGTGGGAGGAGCCAGCTTGAAGACTTCCAGCAAGATTTAAAGTGGAAGGAGACATGCCAAAGAGTGTGGATGAACAACATATCCATGATCCTAGAATACACCATTTTGATCTGGAGCTGATGAGGCTATAGAAGTTACAACACAGAAAGACCATTATAATCAGCCCACACTCAGTTCTGAAAGGTAATCAAGAGTGAAGAAGGCAACTGACACAGCTCGCCCTCCTCCACGGTTGGCCACCTTCTTCTGAATGAAAGCTCTCTCGCTCTTGCTTGCATAGTAAAACCATCTGATTACATCACTTTCTTGTTTTACCATATCATAGCTTTCATTTAGAAGAAGGCCCTGCCTAGTCTGTCTCCACAGATCCTAATTTGTCTCCTGGGACCCTCCTTCCTCCTTGCCTATTTTCTAATATACCCCTATGTTTATCCCATGTGCTTGAACCCCCCAATTTCCCCTCCACCACTTCCACTGGCAGGGTGTTCCAGGTGTCTATTACCCTTTCAGTGAAGAAGTATTTCTTGACATCTCTCTTAAACTCACCCCCCACACACATACACACATACTTCTCTGCATACCCCATGATCCTGGTGCTCTTATTCATTTGAAAGAGACTCTGCTCCTGCACCGTTCACCCCTGTAAGGTAATTGTAGGGGTCTATCATGTCCCTTCTTTCTCTCCTCTCTTCCAGAGTGTACTTGTTGAGATCCCTCAGTCTCTCCTCGTACGGTTTTTGGTGCAACACCTGCACCATTTTAGTACCCCTTCTCTGGACTGCCTCCACCCTGTCTAAACTGGACACAATACTCCAGGTGGAGTTTCACCAGCCAACAATACAGTAGCAACAGCACCTCCCCCCTCTTGTTGGAAATAACTCTGCTTATGCTCCCCAGCATCCCACTAGCTCAGCCCACTACTTTGTCATGATGTCCTGCCACTTTGAGGTCACCAGCTATGATACCCCAAGGTTCCTCTCCTGTTTAGTGACTCTCAGTACCCACCATACTATACTCAGCTTCTGGGTTCCTATGCCCTAGGTGCATGATTTTTCACTTTTTGGCATTGAACCCCAACTGTCATGCTCTGGACCACTCCGAGTGTCCCAAGATCCCTGCACATTCTCTCCACCCCCTCCCGAGTGACCACCCTAGTGCAGATTTTAGTATCATCTACTGTACAAGAAGGCATAATTCTCTTCCAGTTCTTCGAGAGCTGAACTTCAGGTCCTCCAGGCAGGACGTGCATGTGTTAAAACTATTAGGCCATGGGGTGGCCCCAGTCATTTAACAAAATATAAACAAATGGTTTTAAAGCCTTAGACTCCTGATTTAGAGTAGTTTAGATAAACAGAGTTACCTTGCCATCCATGTACTCCAGCCACTGCAGACCTAGGTTGGTGACTATTCTTGGTGTTCCATCATCGACCGGGAGGATATCAATTTTAAACTTCTGGGGAGCAGCTGTCACAATCTGTGCAAAAATCCAAGCAAAGTATTTAGTCCAGTTCTGAGTAAAGCAGGTTCATGTACTTGGGCAGCTTGTGCTTTCCTCAGCTGATATGTTGAAGACAATGGTATACAGAATGTTGGTTATTCTGTTTCACCAGTGGATTATTTGGATTCATTTAGAACCTATACTGAAAGATTATTTTTATTTATTTGAAAATTGGCAACCTGGAAAGGTGCACTCAGGTGGGCTTATTTCCAGGCAGGACCCAAGGGAAGGGGGCAGAGGTAATGACAGGTACAGGAAAGTTAAAATAACAATTCCGTGCTGATACAACCAAACATTAGCTGAAAGCTATAACTGACAACTGCAATAAGGCACCAGTTCTGCTTGACAATCATTTAACATTATGATATGGCCCCATAATGGGATGAACAGAAAATAGATAAAATCAAACAGCTGAATGCAACGAATTAAGAAAAATGACAAAATAAGCAAACAGAGCAAACTAGGGATCCACTGGTAGAAGGGTGGGTGGGCAGAGAGGCAGATGAGCACTAAAGGAGGACTGGAGCAAGTGGGGGAGAAGTGAGACTGCAGAAGTGACTTAGAGAGGCATGAGGGGGCAAGGTAAATGGGGGGAGAGTGTTCCAGGGCAAAGGCAGTCAATCTAAGAAACAGGACGGACCTAAGTAAAGACAACATTGTGTTATCATGGTTTACCAGGTGCAAAGTGGGGGCAGTACCTAGTGAAGAATTAAGAGTTGTCATGGCAGCCCACCCAACAGGCACCACATCAATTTGCCTGCTTTAGCTGGCTCTCACAGCATCTGTACCAAACACTCACACAATACAGTGTAGACAAACAGTATATAAAGTGTTGGAAACTGCATGCAAAAGGCCATGAAAAAAATTAGATGCTGATGCAGTTCACCCAACAGGAAAGGGAAGTCAGCAAATACATTCTGAAAACTGGAAGACATACATCAGTCTTATAAGTAATAACTTACAACAGGGTGTGTGGCAAGCCAGACCTTTGTTTCCCCAATTTTTTTCATGCTGTTTTTAGCAGGGATCGGCTCTCCTTCGGCCATATTGCTAGTCACTTACCTCTCTTCTGGAGGGACACCATCTAGTTGTACACTGTACTGGTGCTCAACTTGCAACCAATGCTACCACTGATGCTTAAACCTTGTAGTGGAACCTCCCCTGTAGTCACTTTGGGGACTGAGTACCGGCAGTCCGTTGCATGAGGTGAACGTATGGGGTATCATCCATTAAATGTTACCACATGTTTTCCATTGTTCTACCCTCTGAAATCCCACATGCAAGGAGGGAGTGGCTAGTGTATATGCCAGAGAGCCTGACACTCTGCTTCCGGTCCTCCCCTCCTCTGGGGGCTCCCAACTGCACTTCCAACTATGGTCATCTAGGCAGCACTATTACGATGAAAGTCATGATGAACCCTCCCTGGAAGTTGAGAGTGTCCACTAGGATACTCAGCCCTTCTCCACCTCCTGGTTGGTGTTTCTACTCAAGATGCAATCTCAGGTCGCTAACGTAGCAGGTAAAGCCCACTGCCAGTATACAAAGGGGCTGGCTCAAACCAGCTCTTACCACAGGCCCTGAGGTAAAGCCTCAAGTTCCTTCAACCACTCAGGTAGTGAGGCAAGATATGGATAACCACACACCCTAGAAGAGGGCCACTGAGCTAATAAAAGGATTCATTTCATAGGAAAAAAGGTTTTACTGTGCAGTACTATAAATAAAACAGTATGCATATGAAATTGCATTCAGTCAATCAGACTGCTACATTCCCTGTATCTATCTATGCATGCAGAATTGTATCCTCCATTGCATGTCCTCTAGTTAGGGTCCCAGCTCTGTCTGCCACTTTTCTGCTTCAGGGGTCACATTGGTTCAGTGCTCAGAAGTGCCTTCCACCATCACTGAGATAGAAGGCTGGCAATGGTGATGGGAAGGGTGCAGTGGACAGAACGCATTTCCTTGTTACTGAATAAAATTCTTATGTTTACAAAAGGCATGCTACTCCTGAGGTGGAGAGTATAGTTTTTAACCCCTTAAATGCCAGGCTCTCAATTGTATCACAAAGCATTTCACCTCTGCACTATTTTCTACTGGATCTCAGACCAGTGCTTAGCACACTGGAAGCAATTCGAAATTAACGAACATGATCTAATACCCCTCTCACAGATGCACTTTTCCAATCCATTAAGGAGTACTTCTTGGAGTCAATGTAACGAGTACACTCAGACTACTCTATAAATGTGGCTTCACACAATGTCTCACAAGATTCTTGTTCCAGGGTGCTCACTGTTTCAGGCCATACCATACAATTTCGAATTTCAGTCAGCTACTCTCAATCGTAGCTTTAGAGTCCAGAAGAGATTCGGCCTGTGTCTTCCTTTTCAGTTTCTAAACCAGGATCTTGTTCATCATTTGGAAGGTCTGGTGGGCTTTCATAACCATGCACAGACACAGTGGTTCCATTACTTTCAGGTTAAAACCTTTCTTCAGCAGACCTGCTTGCAATTGCTGAGGGTCACAAATTAGGGTTGCTCAGAATAGAATTAATTGGAGTCCAGGGCTTTCCCAGGAATTCTGAATTTCAGCACTGAAGGTAAAAAATCTGAATTCTGAAATCACAAGTCAGATGCAGAATTGGAACTGAAATTCATTTCTGCATCTGACTGTTGTGCAGGGCAGGCAAATTGAGTAAATCTGACCCCCATCTGGTAGAAGTAGTAAACACAAAGCCTGTCATCCCACTCACTCCCGCACCCTTACCTTGACCATTGCTGCGGGGGGATCAGGTTCAGTTAAGGCAGGCAGGTTTCCATCTTTTTTTTTCTCCACTGCACTTGACTGGACTGGTCCCCCCTCCTCTCAACCTGCCACTGTCTTGATGTCACCCCTTATCAATTAACCCTACACTACTACCGCTGACTCACTTCCTTATTCCCTTCCCTATTCAGTGAGCTGTCTGTAGAGTGCCTAAGATCCCCAGGGCAGAGGTTAAGAAGCAGTAAGTACACTGAATCTGGCTTCGATCAAAAGGCTTTGACTAAAAGTTCCTAAAACTCAGTCGTCCTCTGAATGAGTCCTCTGACCTACTGAACTGATGTCTGCTGGGAATTTGTGGTGGACTATGCAGGCCTAAAACTACCAAACCCTGGGCTGCATACTCAGTAGAGCTACCAGCCCAGTGTGAAGGATGGCCTACAACTGCAGAGTTTAGTGCTGGTAGACCCCAACTGTCCCAGCACACTTGAATTTGGATGGAGGAATGGAGCAGGTACGAAACCTTACTCTCCAGAAAGGCAGAGGATTTTTCCTCATTCTATTGTCAGATAAATTGATGATTAGGCTCAGGAAGGCTGCAGTATGGGCTGATCAGGTCAAGGAGGGATTTGTGGGCAGAGCAGTGGTGGGGGTGGGGGAAATTAGTTCTCTAGTTTGCCAGTAAAAATCAAGCATAGTACCCAATGGCTAGTAACCACTGTTAGCTCCAACAGCAAGACCAGGAGGATTATGGCACAAGGAGTGACTCAGTGCTTTAATCAGACACAGACCGGACTTGGAATCGGAATTTCTGGAATTCAGCCTGGTTATAATGGAATGGATTCCAAAGAATCTGGGCAGACCTAACAAAATTCCTCTTTTATTTTTCCAGTTACTTAAACAGATACGCTCCTCAGGCTTACTATGTCATCTAGTCCGCCGTGTTTATACAGCTTTACTTTGCAGGCAGATTTGTTTACTCAGTTCAAGAGTAAATGGGAGCAGGATTTGGGGGTTGACCTAATATCGAATACATGGGAGCACCTGCTTCAAATTTCTGTTACAATCACTTTCTATCCTGCTTGGCAAGAATTTGCCTGGAAAAATCTACATCACTACTTTCTACCCCCAGAAATCCCTGGTACATTTATAGGGCAGGTTAAAGTGGGTGTTGGAGAAGATGCAGAACCACCCTAGTGACACACTCACATGTGTTCTGGCAGTGCCAGATCCTAGCCCAGTTTTGGGGAGAGATTCAAACAGCTATTATCAAATTTCTGAATCCACATTTATATCTACTACCAGAAACTGTCCTGTTACATAATTTACCTGGATACCTACACAAGGCACCCTGTAAGGAATTTACTCATATCAGCCTTCTAGCCACAAAGAAAGCCACAATAGTGGATCTCTCCAATCACACCATCCCTGTGATCATGGCACAATATGATGATAGTGTAACCCCAAAGTCGCGCTATCACTAAGGTTATTACCCCTGCCTGTATGTCTGAGCACAGGTTAAGGGGCCTGGATTCAGTATTTAGGTGCCTCCAGCCACAGTAACAGTACTGGGGGTGTCTTTCTAGCTTGTTATAGCCCTCTGGGAAGCTACAACACCCCACTAACCCTCCTAGCGGCTCTGTACCTATAACAGCAGTTAACACATAGTCTGTATATGCAGTAATGATACGCACACACCCTTCACACTTTATTTATTGAAATGTTTCTCCACGACGGGACACTAAGCGAGAAGTCGCTTATCTGCCGTTGCAATCTGGGGGAAGGGGTACAAAAAGAGTGAAACGTTAAACATTCAAGTTACAAGATCAACATTAACATACAGTTCTAAGGCAGGTGTTACAAGCAGTGGTACAACAGTGTTGTGCATAATAGGTAGAAAGAGTGGTCAATAATAAGTGCTGGGTTAAAAAGTAAACAAGTGCTTACATAAAAGAAAAGAAAAGAAAAGAAAGAAAAAGGGAGGCAGTGAGAGGGGAAAAGTCATGTTCAAGTTACAAGTTAGTTGCAAGGCAGGTGTTACAAACTGTTGAAACAGAGTTGTGCATAATATGTAAAAAAAAGTGAACAATAATAAGTGTTGGGTTAGTAAGCAAACAAGTGCTTATGTTAAAGAAAAGGGTGAAAGGAGAGGAAGGGGTGAGGTGGAGGGATGTAGGGGAAGGGGAGTATATGAGGGATACAAACCTCAGGGAGGGTAGGAGAGGGATTCATGGAGAACATTTGGCATCCCTTACATTCTGTGAGAGATCAAGGGAGTCCAGTAAGGGGGAGCATTTTGGGGGGTGAGGGTGCATATGGTAAAATGAAGGTGACAGTAGAGGGGTAGGGTTTATCCATGGCGTATAGGGGGAATTAGGGAGGGACATGGCAGGAACAACTAGGCACAAGGTAATTTTTGAGGGCAGAGCTGATGTAGTAGATGGAGGATGAGTGCCGGATTTGAGGGGGGAGTGAATTCCATATTTTTGGGAGGCAGTGAGAGTAAGTGGATTGGCCGATTGGGGTGGATCTGTGGGGGACTACCAGAGTTCGGGAGTCGGTTGATCTAAGGGAATGGGAGGATGGGGGGGTTGTTATAAAGGAGGAGGAGGTTAGGTAGGAAGGAAGCTCTCCTAACCAGTGCTTGGAGGTGAATTTAGCACCATGAAAGAGTCTCCTATTTGTAAGAGAGATGAAGGATAGGGCACAATAAAGAGCGCAGTGGTGGGTGCAAGAGAGGGCATCCAGGGCAAAGCGTCAGAAGAAATTGAAGAGGGTGTCCAGTCTGGCCAGGGAGGACTGAGGGGCAGCACCATAGACTACGTCACAGTAGTCAAAAATTTGGCAGTATCATCTTCTGAACAAGTTCACGCCTAGCCGTAGGAACGATGCAACTACGGTTCCTGAACAGGGCACCAAGCTTGGGGCACAGTTTTTTCTGGATGGCATCAACATGTCCAGAGAAGTTTAGGTGTTGGTTCAATCAAACACCCAAGTACCTGAAGGAGGAAGTGTCCTCAAGTAAAGTCCCAGCAAGGGTGTGGAAAGTTGGTAGGGAGGAAAGCTTAGAGAGTCTCTGCCTTGTGCCAAAGGTCATGGAAATAGTCTTCTTGACATTGAAGAAAAGCTGATGGTTAGCAAACCAGAGCTGAACCGTGTCAAATTCTCGCTGTAAGCTGGTTGTAACCTCAGCAGGACAGGAGCCAGATGCATACAGGACTGTATCATCAGCATGCATATGTATAGTGGTGGAGGGGGAGCAAACAGAGGGAAGGTCAATTAAGAAGATGGAGAATAGAAGGGGCCTTAATACAGAGCCCTGGGGGACGCCAGTGCAAATTGGGAGAAGAGGTGCAGTGGCATCCAAGATCTTAACTGATTGGGTTCTGCCAATAAGGTAGGATTTGAACCAGTTTGTGGCAGAGGGAGACAGGCCAGCTGCTGGGAGTGAGTCGAGGAGAAGGGAGTGAGAGACGGTGTCGAAGGCCTTGGCAAGGTTGACAAAAATGGCAGAGGTAATTTGGCCATTGTCCATCCTGGTTAGGATGGAGTCTGTGAGTCGTAGGAGAGAGTTGGCAATTGTTTTTTCCTGAAACCAGACTGGAAAGGGGTGAAAAAGGAGGTGTCAGAAAGAAAAGAGGTGAGTTGGGAGAGGACAATGTTTTCTTGAAGCTTGGCATGGGTAGGTAGGAGAGAAATGGGGCGATAGTTGCCAGGGGATGAGGGGTCACCCCCTTTGGGTAGAGGGAGGACCACTGCACGTTTCCATGAAGAGGGGACTGAGGCAGCAGAGAATGAGAGATTTAGGATTAATGAGATTGGGTAGGCAATGGCCAGAGTGGAGAGGGAGAGGAGTTTCGGGTCGAGGCCATCGGGGGAGGCACCTTTAGAGGGGCTGATGGTGAGGAGGGCACTTAGGGCATCATTTGAGGTTACAGTAGTGAAAGAGAAGGGAAGGTGGGAGGGTGGTGGAGGGGGCATACCAGTACAGGGTAGGGAGGAAGGGATTTCAGTAGCTCAGTGGCGCAGGAGGTATAGTAGGAGTTAAATACTCCTCCTACCACCAGGGATGGCTCTTCAGCAACTTTCCTGGAGACCCCCTGTAAAATAAGGTTAGCCAAACAACTGCACATTTTTAACACTGTGACCCAACTAATTATATACACATGAGCCAGGTTAAATGATAAAAAGACAATCAGGTTTATTTATGGGTTGTGAACAAGGAAGGGGTGTGAATTTTGTCAATTGATTGGTACTCTGATTTAAATCAGGTTTTTCTGACATGCACTTTAAGTCCCAAATATACAGTTTAACAACACTGGGTACCCAGGATGGAAAGCTGGCTGGCCAGAGGCATTGTCCGGGGCTGGCCAGCATTGCAGCTAATGTTGGGGCCCTTGATGGAAAGAAAGACAATTAGCATGCAAAACAAGATGATTTTTTGTAATCCAAGCCAGTTGGCTCAGTCTATTGAAAACCCAAAAAGTTAAAGAAATCAGATGGTACCACAGATGATTTAAATACCCACTGCAGGGAGCTACCCTGAGTGTACTCACGCTACCAGATTTCTGCAAGATGGCAAGGGATATAGAGACCTTGTGGTGTTCCCTGATGAGCATGGAGAAACAGGGCCGACATGCCGCATTTCCTCTTCACGGCCTTTCCCTCCAGGTGGCTGCAACCTGCGAGTTGTTGTTACACAAGGGCTGGATCCCCAAAGCCGGTCTCTTGCCAAATCAGTCTCTGGTGCAGGGCAATCGGTCTGGCCCTGATTGGCAAAGGCCCAGGCAGGATGAGCAAATTGGCTAAGTTCGTTAGTTTTCTTGCTGGTGAAGCCTCCAGCTGGCATAATATGTTGGGTCGTAAGCAAGCAGGTCTTGACCCACAAGAAACATTCCACACATTCAAATAAAGCAGCACTAACTTTGTACAGTTCGGATACAGTCCAGTTGATAATACAGTAGATTCACTGAGCAACCCTCTGGATCCAAAATTCGCCACTCACACTAGCTGGGCCCATCGCTTCACAGAAGCAAATCTTTGGCCCAGAACTCAAGTGTTACTGATAAGCTTCTTTCTTTGGTTCTGCCACAGTTCCAAGCTTAAATCAGAACAAGTTTGGCTCGTGCAATCAGGTAGTTTGAGGCAGGAGAAATGTGGCAGGGAGGCAAATTAGGCCTCTTCCCACCGATTCTCCTACGCTCCGTGCAGGGAGCAGTCTCTCGATGGTTTGGGCTGTTCACACTCCAAACTCCAACTCTGACTGATCCACTGTCTCTTGCAGTACTGGGGATTTGCCTTTGATTCCAAGATTCAGGTTGGCTGGAAGCTGTCAGTCACACTTAGGGCTCCCTCTCCGGGTTAGTATTGGTGCCAACCTAAAAAACTAGTTTTCCTTCCCACGAAACACTTGGGCCAGAATCCATTTTAGGTCCCCTCAGTCCTATTAGCCCAATTACTGGAAGTCCCAGACCTAACATGGTACCTTCCATTCCACAGCATAAGCTGCAAGGAAAGCACATTAAACAAACTTCTCTAATTCAAATACAACAGCATGTAAATAGTAAATAAGCACAGTTCCCATACAGGCTCCCTCTGCACTATTATCGACTGCAGAGTGGAGCAAAACAGGGTGGTGGTTGGCCAGGCGCAAGCTCTAAATCACTCAGACCCAGCTCAGACCATTCACCATACACATATCAGTTAGTCTCTTAAAGGGACAGGCGCGCAGAGGCTCAGCATGGCACTCTCACATAAATAAACAGGACAAACAAAGACAGGACACCAGCCTGGCAGTGGGCACTGAAGGAGCCCAGGAAGACATTAAGGTAAACCCCAAATTTGAGGGAGGGGGGTTACAATAGCAGTATATACAATAGAGAAACTTTCATCCATGTTTAGACAAAAATTACCCAATTTTCAAAATAACAGAACTTGATGAATATTATATATTATGACCTGCTAACTAGATTTTGACCATGTGGGAGGTGTCATCTAGAGACATGGGATGAGAGTTGAGGGTAACGATAAAAGTAATATAGACTGTGTATTCTATTTACCCTCTGAACTTGATTGGATAGAGAGATGATAAGATTCCAGTTGTGTACCTTCCTAGAGGGATTGTATATAAAATTTATTAAGTGTACCTACATTGTTGATATTGAAAGTTAAAATAAACCATAATTCATCATTGGATGCATGTATATTATAATGTATTGTGACTAAACCTCTGTTTTGCAAGCAAACATAAAAAAAAGTATAAAAAAGTGAGATGGCACTGTGGTTTCCTCCGGTTTGCCCTTTGACCCTTGAACCACACCACAGTGGCTCGAAGATCTTACGACTGTTTCATGTGCACACAGTATCAACCCCAATGCAAGTAGTAGCTCTCTGGTGCTGTGGTGGCAGATCATGTTGCCAACCTCTACTTGTGAGGCATACTACCTTGGGCAGTGCTCCTCGCAGTCCGGCTGCTCAACTGCTGCCCTTCGGGTCCACATTCAGATTGGAGTCTCAGGCATGGCAGTACATGGGAGGCCCCATCCATGTCATTTTTTTTTAAAGTATTTGTGCCAAAAGTGAAGGACGATTAGGGGAGCATGGCTTTGGAGGTATCAACTCAGGTTACATCTATTGGATTATCAAAAAATCTAATTCTGACTCTCTTTCCGATCTGATCCCAGTTAAGGTATCAAAATCAGAATAAGAATTTCTGATTCCACATCCAACACTTAGTATTAACTTCCCCTACCCAGTAAAAACATAGCATATACACAGTGAGGAAAACAAAGTCCCCACACCCGTTTCCCCCTCCTTTATATGGTGTCTAACAACTGATAAATCTGTTTCCATCTAAGGCATAGTTGCCTGACAATGGATTTATCAGTTACTGTAATTTTGTAGGCTGTAGTCACTGCTGTACGTACTTGAATCACATGATCTACTGTCTGCAGGCAGAAAGAAAGAACAATCAACGGTCTGGTATAGGCAATGTAGGTGGGACTTGGTCTTGTACCTTGTTTTTAGTGTTTATTGTAGGTGTCCCTTACAAACTTATCACGAAGGTGACCTTACCATAGTTAAAGATGCTCATATGCATCTCTACCTCAGTGTCAGAACTCAACAGAGTGTGAGAGCATACAGAAGTACTCTGCTTTGGCCCAGTGGCATGGAGGGCTGAGGAATATAAAGCATTACCTCCTGCCATGCCAGCAACCTGTGTGCAGGAACGAGCATGGGTTGGCAGGGTGAGAAACGATTTGAGCGTCCCTAGAACAGCTCTCCTGTCCTGGGAAGAGGTTGCAGCCGTTTCAGCCCTTGGCTGCCACCAGGTGGAAGCCCAGTGGCAGTGCAGGCAACGAATGGCTCAAGGGCGAGGATGCGCATCTGCAGGACGTGCACGCCTCCATGCAGATGTTTCCAAAGTGAAGCCATGGCAGGGGATTGGGAGAAAACAGAAAAGGGATCCTTAGGCAGGATGAAGCCCTGTGCTCCTCCTCAACACAGCACCACCACCTGGACACCTGGAGCTGAACTAGACTTGAGTACTGGGGGGGGGGGCCCTCCCCTCTCCACCCTACCATGGGAGCAAGCCAAGGGGAAACAAGATCCAAGGTCAGTCAGGAGGTGGGTGCTGGCCGAGGGAGGGAGGTGGTAGAGGAACTTGCTGAGGGAGTAAAAGCTATATATATATATGGGGAGTGCTCTGATTTCACCATCCAGCACTGTTCAGTCTCTACACATTCAGCTTGACAAAATCAGTATTTAGGCAGGGAATATTAGTTCTATATTAGGTAAATAGCTAAGTATGAGTGTTTGTGTACTGCGGCTTTTTTTTATACAGAAACCTAAAAAAAACAGACGCAGTGAAACAATGTTCCTATTTCACTCCATGCCAGCCGATGTCAATAAGGCATCATTTTTTGAACATTTGGCATCCTACACTGTGAGATGTTTTATACACTTCTTAACACGTTAGAAAATGTCATTTTGGCATAATATTTGGAACACATGGCAACCTAATCCATGGGGGGCTGTATCTACTACTCAACCCATAAACACATCGGTAAGATGTAATTTTTCCCGGATCCCATTTTATGGGCATCTAACATATTTTCACCAAATGCCATACATTGTTCAAAAGGGCTGCTAATTAAGATTTATATAAATGCAGGGAATGATGTGCCCATTGTTTAGTGTCATGGGTAATAGGGGGACCCAAAGACATGGAGGCAATGGCCCGTAATCAAAATGATACAGGGCGATGGTGACATACAGTAAATGGCCATATTAATGCCACACACAGTGTTTCACCTAGCAGTGTGATATAAGCCTGAAACACTATCAAGCAGGATTACTCTAAATAAGAGTTACTAAGACAAAGAATAAAAGGCCGTGGTAGCAAGGGGAATAGAAACTTTCTAAAGTTTTTCATTGATCCCATAACCAATGAAAAACTTTAGAAATTCACTGTAATGGCTTCCAGGACCATTTTAATGGGAAACTTACAAATTTTTCCAAATGCCATACATTGTTAGAAAGTGACACTAATTAGCTTTTAATAAATGTAAGGGTTGATGGGCCCATCATTTAGTGTTATGGATGATAGGGGGCCCTGTACTTTTATCGTGTATCGTATTATGTGAAATGTACACACAGCAGTTCTTTGGCCTTCAGAATGAAACTGACTTGTGCAGTCTTTAGAGGTTCCAGAATGCTGTTGTACTACAGAAGGGTATAATCACATTCCATGACCTTTGAACTGTACTACAACAGCATTTTGAAAGGGATGGAATTCTATACAGAACAATGCTCTACTATATACTACACAGTATATACAGTGTTCACCAAATACCATACATTGTTAGAAAGGACTACTAATTAGCTTTAAATAAATGTACAGGGCTCAATTTTTTTTTTGTTTAATATTTTTATTAACTTTTAAACACATGAACATATTCATAGACATAACATTAAGCAGACAAAAGTACAAAAGACGATCTAAACAGATTGCAGCTACTGACAAGAACCAAAAAAAAAGCATACATGTACAGACATTATATTTTCTGGCTATTTCACTAAGTGAGACAATAAGACAATACAGAAAATAAAAAGACTAACAGCTCTACTAACTATTTACATTTGTCCACGTCCTACCACAATTTCTTGAGTTTTACTTCACACAAATCACCTCTTAAGCTTCAATCATCCTTTATAGTCACATTAATATTTCAGTCCCTATTTCATAAATGCCACTTTTCTCAGTCATAATTTATTTTGAGTTAGGTTACGACCCTTCACTCCCACTTCCCCTCCTTAGGCTCCCAGCTGTAGGACCATCGCTTCTTCCATAGTCACTGCTGACAAAAGGGGGTTCCATATAGAAATAAAGGACTCTATCCTTCCCTGAATTTGATAGGCCCTTTTCTCCATTGCCAAGGCACCAATGATCATAGCACGTCATTGTTCAATGGAAGGGTCCTTTGCTGACACCCATGTATTCAGGATGGCCTGTCTAGCTTGTGACAACACAACCCTAATCCACTTCCTGTATGGGGCCCATTCCTCTCCTTCCCCCATTTCCACACCAAATAAGAGATCAATTGGACGGAGAGGGATGCTCACCCCCAACTTTCCCTTCATATGCTGGACCACTTTTTTCCAAAACATTTGCAGCCGGGAGCAAGTCCAGAAACAGTGCAGATATGTGCCTCTTTGCTGTTGACATCTAGCACACATATCTGATACCTCAGGCTG
Organism: Neoceratodus forsteri; assembly: GCA_016271365.2. Taxonomy (NCBI): domain Eukaryota; kingdom Metazoa; phylum Chordata; order Ceratodontiformes; family Ceratodontidae; genus Neoceratodus; species Neoceratodus forsteri. The sequence goes on from CM057453.1 coordinate 764,232,826, forward strand.
ATATTTATGCATTACCACTGGGGGGTAGAATAGTCTGTGGATAAACTTATAGGCCGACTCTTTGTACCTATTCAACATCAGTAGGCCCATATGCATTTCCATTATAATTCCCCAATTAGAGTCAGAGATTGAGAGCCCTAAGTCATTCTCCCATTGTTCTTTCGTATTCCTCATCTTCCCTTGCAAACTATCCCGGAGTATACATGCCACACCCCCAATCATCCCTTTCGGATCTTCTCTAGCTTTACCAATCAGGGCCTCTATCCGTTGTAAAGGAAGGGGTTGAGGCCCATACTTCCTCAGCTTCTTATAATAATCTCTGGCCTGAAAAAACCTAAACATATGATTGTTAGGGATCCCTCTACTCTCCATTAACTCCTGGAAGGAGCTTATGTTTGGCTTATTTAGGAGGTCCCCTACCCTGTGTATCCCCCTATCATTCCATTCTTCAAATCCCTGATCCTCCAACCCCGGCCGGAAGAAGGGGTTTCTGTTTAGTGGAAGAAGTATCGTTTCTACCTCTGTACTCCCTACCATCTTCTTAATCTGTTCCCAGCTTCCTAATGTCCAGATCACCATCGGATTTGAACGTGTCTGAGCCAAATAAGCTTTTTTCCCCTCCTCTGGCTAAATATGCCAATAGTCTTCCCTGTCCCTCCATTTCTTCTAGATCTATCCAGCTAGCTACCTCCGGCTTCGCTATCCAGTCCTTAATCACTCTTACTTGTGTGGCCAGATAATAGTTCTTTATATCTGGAAAGTTTAGCCCCCCCTCCTTTATGCTCAACTTTAGCCTACTCAGACTAATCCTAGCCCTTTTCCCCTGCCACAGGAAGTCAGAGAATCCTCTCTCGAGTTTCCTGTTGTCTTTCTTAGTCAGACCCACTGGGAGCATCTGAAGCAGGTATAGTATCCATGGTAGTGCATTCATTTTCAAGAGGTTCATATGCCCAATCCAAGATAACGGTAACGCTCTCCATCTCTTCATGTCTGCTACCATGCTATCAACCATCGGCCTATAGTTTAGTCCATATAGTTCTGAGATATTTCTACCAATGTTCACCCCCAGATATTTAAAAGAAGATCTGACTTCTCGCAGGCCCCACCCCTCATTTCCTCTTATTTTCCCCTTTCCCACAAACATTACCTCTGATTTGTCTAGGTTTACTTTATAGCCTGAAAAGAGGGAAAACCTATCTATCATGTCCAATATTAGAGGAATAGAACTCTCCAGGTTACCCAAATATAGGATCATGTCATCCGCATATAGCGACAGTTTATATTGTTGCCCTCCAGTCCCCGCCACTCCCACCACCCTTTCATTCTGCCTTATGGCTATGGCTAGAGGCTCAACAGCCAGATCGAACAGAAGTGGAGATAGCAGGCATCCTTGCCTCGTTCCCCTATACAAACTGAAACACTGTGACAGCCCTCCGTTAACTAACACCGCCGCCTGTGGAGAAGTGTATAGGGCTCTAACCATGTCTACAAACCTTTCCCCCATGCCAAATCTACTTAGAACCTCAAAGAGGTATCCCCACTCAATACGATCAAAAGCCTTCTCGGCGTCCAACGCCAAAACCTCTGTGACTCCTGGACGCCGAGAAGAGCCATGCACCACATTAAGTACCTTTCTTACATTGTGATAAGAGTGTCTCCCCTTTACAAAGCCGGTCTGGTCCGGATGTACCAGACAAGGCATCAATCCTTCCAAGCGCCGGCTAGTACTTTAGCATAGATCTTCGCATCCACGTTCAATAGGGATATGGGCCGGTATGCAGCACAATCTTGGGGGTCCCTTCCATGCTTTGGAATTACACAGATCGTCACCATCCCCATGGTAGGGGGGAGCGGATTCCCTTCCCTTGGTTCCCGGAATACTTCCCATAACAAATCCACCATCTTTTGCCCCATTGCCTTATAAAACTCAACAGGTAGACCATCCAGACCAGACGCCTTGCCTGCCTTCATATCCTGTATAGCTCTTCTAATCTCTTCTTTAGAAATTTCTCTATCCAATTCCCCCCTCTGCGTCTCACTAATTTTCCAGAGCTTAATACCTTCCAGAAAGGTTTTCGCCTTCTCCAGTTGACCCTCACACTCACTCTCATACAGAGCTCGATAGAATTTCCTAAACCTTTTCCTTATGGCCTGAGGTTCTTTCAACAGTGTTCCCCCTTCCCCCCTTATCTCTTGAATTCTTGTCACCCCCCCCTCCTACCTCTGATAAGGTTAACAAGCATGGGTCCAGGTTTATTACCCCATTCATAAAACTTTTGCTTCACAAGCCATGTCTGGCTTCTTGCCTGCTCAGCCAGCATATTATTGAGTGTCCCTCTCGCCGTTGCCAACAGCTGAATACTCCCTTCATCCCCCCAATACCTTGCGCTCCATCACCTTGACCTGTTGGAACAGCTCTTCGTATCTTCTATTCTGCTCCTTCCTATACCATGCCACATATCCTATAATAGCCCCTCTTAGGTATGCCTTTCCTGCGTCCCAAAAGACCTGTGTAGATGGCGCTGAATCCCTATTAAAATCAACATCTCTCTCTACTTGTTCTCTCAAGAAAGTCCGAAATTCCTCCTTCCCCAATAGGTATAAAGGGAACCTCCATGAAGCAGGTCTCGTCCTACCAACCTCCATTTCTAACGTCATTGTTACCATGGCGTGATCCGAGACATGTATAGGTTCATGCCTCACATCCACCATCTTGTGATACCAACATCCTTCTATGTATATGTGGTCTAATCTCGATCATGTTTTGTGGGGGTTAGAGAAGAAAGTGAATTCCTTAAGGTTTGGGTTAGCTGTCCTCCACGCGTCTAATAAATCTAATTCTACCACACCCTCCCTCCACCGTTTCATACAACTCCCACCCCTGCCCCTCCCTCCCGAGTGATCCATGACTGGGTCCGGTGTGCAATTGAAGTCACCCCCCATAACCAGCCCCTGAAACTGTTCCCTTGTTAACAGTTCCAACAGGTTTCTATAAAACATTGGCTCAAATACTGCTGGGACGTATACACTTCCAAATGTTACCTGGGTCCCATATATCTTGCCTTCTACAAACACATATCTCCCTTCCTTTTTATCCTGTACCACTCTTGAGACCTTAAACAGGAAGTGTTTATGTATCAATATTGCTACTCCTCTCTTATGAGAGGAGAAGGATGCTGCGTAGCAAGTTCCCACCCAGTTTCTTACCAGCTTCTGATGCTCTGAAGAGGTCAGATGCGTCTCTTGAAGTAGAGCCACCTGGGACCTTACTCTCTTAAGTGCTGTAATTATAGCGGTTCGTTTAATCGGGGAAGAGACGCCTCGCACATTCCACGAGACTACCTTCACTCTCTCCTTTTGATCCATCTAACTATCCAACAGGCCTTTATGACCCTCTTAACCCATATCATCCCTCTTATGCTCTTAATGTGTGGCATTTCTCTACTCATTGACTCTCTCAATGTGGACTTAACATAGAGCTTTTGAACAACATTTAAAACAGAACATTTAAACTCTCTACCCCCCAACCTATTTACAATACGTGTTTCTCTCTCCCCTTGCAAAACATATAACATTCTTGCAAACAGTATGTTCTCCCCTCTGTAGTTCGTTACAAACCCCCCCCCCGGGTTATGTACTACTTCTAACCACCTGTCTCCTACTCCGTAAATTCTTTGTTCATACAGCACGACCTATCTATGTATTTCATCTTTTATCCCCCTCCTCCACGACACATTACACTCCATCCACATTTCCCTGTAGTTATTATCATCACAGGGTCTCACAACTTTCAGCACTGCCACATCCCTTGTCTTTCAGGTACGAGCACCCAAGCATCTTTAAACTCTTCCCTTTGTACTACTTTCAAGGGTAGGCCCCGCAAATCCAAGCTAGCGCGCAGGCCCTCCTCGCAGCATTGATTTACTCCTCCTCCTCCCCTCCCCTCAGCTGCTCAGAAAGCACCCTCCCCCTTCAGCCCTTCTTCTTCTTTATACTCATTCCGAAGATCCTTTAGGCAGTTCATTAACTCGGGTCCACATGTCTCCCTTATCTGGTCTGCCAGGATAGGCTGCATGAGTCAATATCAACGTGCAGGCCCCCCTCACGACCATCTCTTCTCACCTCCTTCAAACAATGCCGTCAGGGTCAGAGGTGTATCGCCAACATCCCTGGGTATGCAGCATAACAGTTTCACTCTCTCAGTGTACATCTGAAAGATCTCAGCTGTGCAAAACAGATTGCCATTATATCCGCATTGGGGGGCGGTGGAGTTTGAGACAATCCTCCATTAAGACAAGGGAAATGCTCTGCGAGTGTTCCAACCTCACCACAGGGATAAGGTTCAAATGTCTCAGGACTTTTTTGTTCTCTCAGTGTACCTATCCTCAACTGCGACTCTGCTTGGAAAATGAGAAATCTTCAACTATTTACAGGGACTTTAGTGTTTAGCATCTCACTGCAGTACCAGTCACCTCCCTTCTGTGAATCATTAAAGGGAGCTCACCCAATTTTCTTTTGCAACTCCGTCACAAACTTGTGTGCTTTATCAGCCTCCCAAAAGCTATACGTTGCCCCCTCAACCTTGATCTTCATAGTACCCGGGAACACCATATACCACTCCACCTTCATATTTTGGCAAGCAGCTATCACTTCGTTGAATTCTCTTCTCTTCTTCCCCACCTTCGCAGAATGATCCTGGGACATGTACAAATGCACCCCTTCATATTTCAGCTCAGGCAAGGCCTTATATGCTTTCCACATTTCCTGCCTGTCTTGAAAATTGTGAAACCGGAATATCACTTGCCTCGGGGGGTTGCCCACTCTGGGGCCATGGCTGAACTGCTCGATGCACTCTTTCTAACTTATATCTCCCTCCTTTCGGTTTTAGGCCCATGATCGCTGGCAAAATTTTAGCACAGAACCCCAGGATGTCTGCACCTTCCCTGCCCTCAGGGAGGCCCCGAAGTCACAAGTTGGGCCTTCGTTGGTAGTTCTCCTGGTAATCCATTACCTCTCTCATGTCCTGAATTTGTTTTTCTAGTTCTTCCACTCTCTTTATCAGAGGGTTCAGTGTATCCTCCGCAGCCGAGACGTGGCCCTCCATCTCCTTCAACCTTTCGTGCTGCCGTTCAATTTGCGCCTCCATTAAACCAATCATCCTTCAATCTTGTTCTCCAGTCTCTCCAACTGCGGAGATAGAGCTTCCATGAGTTGATCTTTCAGTTCTCGGCCTATTGCTGTCATTTCTGCAGCTGAAAATGAGATGGGACCTATGCTGTTTGTCTGTCCCGCAGCCGGGAGTTTTTTGTTGTTTTTAGCTCCCGATCGCTGCGATTTGCCCGTCGCTGACACAATAAACTCATCTATGGCGTATTCAGACGTTACTAGATCGATTGCTGATAGTAGATTTATTATGAATCCTGGTGGATTCACAACTTATATTTACCCGGGGTTTGGAGCTCGAAAAAGGCACGTCCTCACGCCATTCAACGGTCACGTGCCCCCCCAGGGCTCAAATTTAGTGGTATTCCAGTACATTATGAGTACCAAATGTCATACCAGAATACCAAAATTTGAGCCTTAGTGCTCCGTATGAAATACTTGGGAACATAAGCAAGAGGCTGGTAAGGACAGAGGTCTGAGGTTATATTCTGTTTTAACTGAAATATTTGAATAGTTTTGTAAGTGAAATTAGTTCTATGTGTTAAAAATTATTACCTTGAGTTAGAACTGTTACTTGGGCTGTGATATTGTAACTTTGGAGGCTTGGGAACAGTTATTTGGCAGTGATAATTAGAGTGAAATTTAAATGTGTTGTTTGCCTGGTGTTAGGGAGGGACATTAACAGGAATTACCTTTGTCTTTAACAGGAGTCACCTTGGCTTTCATTGTTCATTTGGGAACATAAGCAGGAGGCTGGTAAGGACAGAGGTCTGGGGTTATATTCTGTTTTAACTGAAATATTTGAATAGTTTTGTAAGTGAAATTCGTTCTATGTGTTAAAAATTATTACCTTGAGTTAGAACTGTTACTTGGGCTGTGATATTGTAACTTTGGAGGCTTGGGAACAGTTGTTTGGCAGTGATAATTAGAGTGAAATTTAAATGTGTTGTTTGCCTGGTGTTGGTAGAGTCCTCCCACCCACCCTGTTTTGTAGGCTTTCTTAAATACTGAAAAGCCACTGGGGTTGGGATTGAAGGGCTGAGTATTTCTGTTTGGGACTGAAATTGAAGCAACAGGAGCTGGTGGGCCTGTGACATCATACTGCACCTGATGTCTGCATACACACACTGTTAGTGGACTGAACACACACTGGACTGTATGTGTTTGTGAGACTTGGGAACTTTATTGGTGAGGTTGAAATTGGGTTTGTAAATAACTGCAGTCAGTATAGAGAGAAACTGTATTCAGGAAAGGGACCGAGAAAAGGGGTGTGCCATTATAAACAGAGGGATAAACAGGGTGGCCATATTCCACCATGGCAGGCATCTTCGGAAGGGTTGTAGGCTGCATAGGCTGTGGGATGGCAATAATTCTCAATTGGGCCTGGAGAGGGAGGCTGCCCACTCTGTAGACAGCTATCTTGTATCAGGAGTGAGGTATATTGTTAGGGAGTAAGCTGGGGAGCTGGGGGGTGTCCAAGGATAAGGGGTGGATATGGGCAGCAGAAGGGTGGGGCTGAGGGGAGACTGGGGCAATGCTCTGAAATTACAGGACGTTATGTTACAGCAAGCAGGAGGGGGGATATTAGGGACAGAGGACCCTTACATAGGGATGTTGACGCTAAGGGGAAAGCGTACAGGGGTGAACATTCTGAATACAAAGAGAGTGGAGGGGGAAGAGTCAGGAGGGGCTGTTGTGTGGAAGCCTAAAACAGCAGACTGTGGGAAGGGAGCTCCTAAGGTGAACAGAGCAAGAGGAGAAGAGGGGCAGTTTAGAGAGAGTGCAGTCAGGGAAACTTGGGTTGCGATGGAGGCTGACATAGAGTGTCACAATAAATTTGAGCTACTAAGCAACCTAGAGGGGGAGGAAGGGGTTGGTGGAAATGAGGAAACTTATACAGAGGCCGGGGGGAGGGAGTCAGATACCCATAGGGCATCACAGACCAGCAATGGAAAGGATAGAAATAGTCCCAGAGGGAGAAGGGGAAACATAAATGTTAAGCAAATGGGGGAGATGCAACATATTGCAGACATGAGGGAGGAGAGCATGATCGGAGAGAAACTGGGAGACAAGGAGGTGGGAGAGGAGCCCCCCTTCAGCAGGGGGGTCAGTACCAAGGATGGGGCCCTAGGTAAAGGGGACCCACAGAGAGCCTCTGGAGGCAGAGGTACTATTACAAGGGGGGGAGAATGGCGGTGTGGGGAAAGGGGAAACCATCAGGGCCAGGATAAATGGTTCAGATAAGAGAGGGTTAAAGGGGGCACCTATTTAGAGGGGTTTGAGTTAAGGGGCAAAATAACGAGGAGGCAGAAAGGGAGGGTGACAAGGGGTCTCTAATAAGGCAGGAAGACTCCATGGAATTGAGATCATGAATAAAGGGGGGGAAGGGGGGCTGAGAGGGCATAGTGGAGGTAACCATAACGATGATGGCGGTGTTAAGGTTCTGTTATTGGGAGACTCGATGATTAGGGGTATCCAGTGGGAGGGACAGGGGGGTGGATGCCATAGCCAGGTGAAGATAGTGAGTATCTCTGGGTTGACAGTGCACAGAGCAAAGTTCATGGTGTATGAAATGGTTAGGGATTGTAGAGGGAAACCGGATTTTCTGGTGCATTTGGGAACTAACGATCTAGAGGGAAATAGCGTTTTGGAAATCCAAGCAAGGTTCCAAGAACTTGCCAGACTCTGTCGGGATAATGGATGCAACATTTCCTTTTTGGAGATATTGCCAGTACCAAAGGCCTCAGTGGAGAAAAAAATGAAGATCACAGAGGTTAATGACTGGCTCAGGAAGTGGGGTGAAGAGAGTGGGTTGGGGTGTTAGGGAACTGGAATGGAGTTTGGGAGGATAAGGGACTATATGCCAAGGACAGGCTTCATCTTGCCCCATTAGGGAAGGAAGTCCTTAAACAGGGGATGGCTGACTACATTCAAGAAAGGTGGGGTTTAAACTTGTGAGGGGGGGAAGGGATAAGGGAGGGGCTGACCAGAAGTCCTCTCCTCCATATGAGGGGAGTAGCCTTCAAGCCCAAGGGGGGGGGAAACAGACTGGGGTGGAGGTTTCAGGAGGAGCAGAGGGAGGATGGAAGTATAAGGAATGTGGGTGGGGTTCGACAAAGAGGATCAGGGATAAGGGGTGGGGGTTGGTGTTAGTAAATGCCAGGAGCTTGGGAAACAAGTTGCCAGAGTTCCAGGCCATGCTGTTGGGGGATGTAGCGGTGGTCACGGAGACGTGACCAACAAAACCATGACTGGGACCTAAATGTGGGAGTACACTATGCTTAGGAAGGATAGAAAGGAGGCCAGAGGGTGGAGTGGCTATGTTCATTAGAGATGACATAGAAATTGCTAGGGTAGAAGAGGCAGAGGGAAACGTGGAGGCCTTGTGGGTCACCTACGATCCCCAGCATCAGATAAGGTCAAGCTGGGTGGTAGTATAGGCCCCGGGATGAGTGATGTTCTAGAGGATGGTTTGTGGACAACATCATTGCCCAGTGTGGACCAAAGGGAAGGAGTGGTGATGGGGACAGCAATATGCCAGGTACAAACAGGGGAACCATGTCCCCTAAGGTGGCCAAGGAGCAGAGGTTGCTGGACGGCTTCCAGGATGTGTTCTTAACACAGCATGTGATGGAGCCCACAAGGGAGGGGCATGTCCTGGACGTGGTTCTGGCAGATGGGGATCTGGTAAGAGACCTGGTTGTACAGGACCCTCTGACTGGGAGCGACCACAATACTGTCTGGTTTCAAATAAGCATGGGGGAGGGGGTGAGATCTAGGACACTGGCAGTGGACTTCAGGAGGGCAGACTTTGTGGGCATGGGAAATATTCTCAAGGATCACTTGAAGGGGATTACATCAATGACAAGTGTGGAAAGGAGATGGGAGGTCATAAAATGGGGACTTCCTGAGACAGTCAGGATCTGCGCTGAGTTGAAACGTAAGGGAGCAAGGTCACATAAACCATGCTGGTGGTCCAGTGAGGTACAGGTAGCAGTCAGAGAAAAGAAGGCGGCCTACAAAAAATATAAAACAACAAGAGGGGATAGGGATAAGGAAATGTACCATCTTGCATCTAGACAAGTCACCCATATGGTGAGGGGAGCAAAGTCCAGTAAAGAGCAGCGGCTGGCACAGGGGATACATGGAGGGGAAAAGGGGTTCTTCCGGTACATTGGGGAGTGGAGAAAAACTAAGGGCCATCTCAGCAGATTGAGATCAGAAGGAGGGTGGGTGGAAGAGGCGAGGGACCAGGCAGAGGTATTTAACGAGTACTTTGCCTCTGTGTTCACTAGGGAGGGGGATGGGATATCTACAAAGCAAGGCACAAAAGGGATAGAAGTGGCAGTGAGAGGGATCAGGGGAGCAACAGAAATCGAGCAAGAGGGAGGGAGAGGTATCCCAGGGGTGTCACATCTGGATAAGGATAAAAAGGCCAGTAAGGTGGAAGGGACGGATGATGCTATCTCTGCCAAAAGGGTGTGGTTAGCCCTCAAGGCCCTAAAGAAAGACAAATCTCCTGGGCCGGATGGCATTCATCCGAGAGTACTATGGGAATTGGCAGACATACTGGCTGCACTTGGCGGAGCTCTTCAACAGGTCACTTGAGACAGGGAGGGTACCTAGGATTGGCAGAGGCACAGTGGTGCCAATCCACAAAGGGGGGTCGAGGGAAGTACCAGGTAACTACAGACCCATCAGTTTGACCTCGTGGTGGGAAAATTAATGGAGAGTATACTAAAGGAACGATTGGGGTGTACTTGGAGGAGGTGGGAGGTCTGGATGGTCGGCAACATGGGGTTTATGCCAGGTAGATCTGTCAAACCAATCTTGTGGAGTTCTACAAATGGGTAACATCAGAACTGGACAGGGAAAGCCTGTGGATGTATTATTCTTGGACTTCAGCAAGGCGTTTGACTCTGTCCCCACAATGGTCTGGTGGAGAAACTGATGGGGTTAGGAGTAGGCCCTTTGATGGTCAGATGGATTGAAAACTGGCCAGCTGGACGACCCAGAGAGTAGTGGTCTGTGGGGAGCTCTCAACCCCAGAGAGGTTGGTAGTGGGCACCTGAGGGCTCGGTCCTGGGTCCCGATCCTGTTTAATGCATACATATCGGACATCAGGGAGGGTATAGGGTGTGAAATGAGTCTCTTCGCTGGATGACTCCAAGATGGGAGCAGTAGTTGAGGGAGAAGAGGGGAGGTTGGCCCTGCAAGGGGACCTGGACACCTTGGAAAGCTGGGCTCACACATGGAAATTAAATTTCAATATCACCAAGTGCAAGGTGTTGCATCTTGGTCGGGGAAACCCTAAACACAGGTATACCCTGAGAGGGGAGGCGCTGGAGGCCTCAATAGGGGAAAAAGACCTAGGGGTCATGGTGGATGCATGTATGAATAACTCTGAGCAGGAGAGCGGCTAGCAAGGCAAACAGGATGTTGGGATGCATCGTAAGGGGGATCACCTCTAGGAGCAAGGAAGTGATTCTGCCACTGTACAATGGACTGGTTAGACCATACCTTGAGTACTGTGTACAGTACTGGAGACCACACTTGAAGAGGGACACACAGCTCCTGGAGAGGGCACAGAGGAGGGCAACAAAGATGATACGAGGGCTAGAGGATTTGACGATGAGGACAGACTTGAGGAGCTCTGCCTGTTTTCACTGGAGGAAAGGAGAGAGACAGGGGGACATGATTGAGGTCTTCAAGTACCTCAAGGGAATAAATAGGATAAACATGGAGGGATCTTAGACTAAAGCAGGAGGTATCACCAGAGGCATGGTTTGAAGTTGGAAGGTGGAAGGGTGAGGGAGGAAAAGAGGAGGAGGTTTTTCACTGAGAGGGTGGTGGACCCTTGGAATGCACTGCCTGGCGAGCTGGTTCAGAGATCCACAGTGGAGGGCTTCAAGAGAGGGTGGGACAGACACAGAAAGTGGATGTATCAGATGATGGCCTGTCCCAGGGGGGTGGGGATGGATGATAGGAGTTTCTGGAGCACAAGGGATGGGAGGGCCTCGGCACCCAACTAAGGATCTAAAGTTCAAGCAGACTCGATAGACCGTAAGGCCTAATCTGCTGGCAAGTGTATGTTAGTATGTTAGATATTTTTGTCACTTGCATGCAGTACTGACTCCCATCCATGTGGTGGCACTGTTCACAATGCAAAATGTGCAAATATTAGCGGTTCTGGCTCTCTGAATATAGCTATGTGAGCTACATTCAGTGTAAATTTGAGACGGTGGGATTTTGCAGTTTTGCCTAGCACTGATGTAACTGGTCAGCCGGCAGACACCCCCTCCCCCCATACAGCAACTTAGCTGGCTGGCACGTTCTTTTCTGCAGCAGGTCTTTGAGTGCTGTGAGAAAAGGCATGAGTGAGCAAAAGATTGGGCCACACCTAGGAACAAAAAGAGGGATACCTTTACAGTATTTCTTTTTTCAGGGAGATTGCCTTCTGACAAATATCATTTAGTGTAGCTGCCCCTGTAGTTATTTTTTATTAGCAGTGTATTTATTTTCATATTCAGTGCAATTTTGCTCAGTTCTGGGCATGGGGGTTAGTGTTTTGGAGGAGTGGATGTGTGTAATGCCTTAACTGAGCCTCACCAGTGCTGGAGCTTTGCTAGCCGATCACCATTCTCCCACAACCCTAACCATCTGCCCCTGTCTCACCTGACCGCAGCTGAGAGACCCGTACATGCCCTGCATTCAGTCCACTGGCGACTGTCACTCACTCACCTGTACATCATTTCGGCAGATCCAATGAGCCTCAGTTGAGAGAACATTTACTTTCTCTGTGTAAGAGTTGGAATGCAAATCGTCAGACTGCTCACCTGGCTATCCCTCCCTGTCTGCTCTTCAGCCATGAGTTGCCCTCGGGCCCTGGCCTCACCCCATTGCTTGCCACCACCGACCACTGTTAGGTCCATGATGCATCCTCCCTCGATCAAAAAAATTAATGAATTGAATAATGAATTAATCCATTAATTTTTAGTGCTTTGCTGCAATGTTTACGTATTGCTGCTAAATATGCCTGTGTTGTCAATGACGTCCACAAAGTATCTGCCCTCAGTGCCCTGAGTTTGTGTGTGAACCTGCCCTGCTTTGTGTTTTAGTCCTCCATACTGCTGCTTTGATTGGGAGTGCTGCTGCTTCATGGCTGTCAGTGTGTAAAAGTCTTGGGGACCAAATCTCTTGCCTTGTTACCATAATTCTCTGGCATCTTCTAGAATTTATAAATAAACAAAAATAAACAAGTCAGTGAGCCTGGCCTCCAACAGCTAGGTCTGATACCCCCCCACCCAAAAAAAAGACAACAGACAAGGTTTTTTAATCTTTATTTTGAGTCTCCATTAACAGGACCCTGCTCGAGAGAGGTACCAGTGGCAAAGCAAAAGGCAGGAGGGTCTGCAACACTGAAAGAACAAAGACAGTATGAAAGTAGCAGGGGTTTCCTGGCAGGGTGGAAGTGACTTAGTGTGTGCAGCACTGTTGTTGAGGAGAGTGTGTAGGTGACAGAGCACATGAGGCGTAGCAGTCGGAACAGTGGCAGTGGGAGTCAGTGGGGTGAAGGCATGAGTGACCGCCACCGACCTTATGGCAAGCTGGAGTTCACTGTTGGGTCCTTTGGTGACTGACACTGAATCCACCAGAGATTCTACTACCTGAAGGTGAGTGGGCAAGGTGGATGACTGACCTGACAATCCTTGCATAGGGTGACCCTATGCAGGAACTGTCAGATCACTCATCCACCTTGCCCACTCACCACATACATGGGCGTATTAAATCTCTGGTGGCCCCTCGTAGTCAGTAACCAAATGATCCAATGATCTATGGCTTGCCATAAGGTTAGCGTTGGTCACTTACATCTTCACCCACTCTCACCGCCATACTGTACCAAGTGTTATCAGGTTCTCTGTCACCCTACACAATCTCCCCAACAGCACTGTTGCAGGTGGAATACCAGATTTCCAGGCGGGATACCAAAATTTAGCATCTGGTATTCTGTCAAGAATACCCCCTTTTTTTTCTTAAATTCTACCCCATAATATAGGAATTGATAGGTCCTTCATTTAGTGTCATGGGTGATATTGGGCCCCAAGAAGAGGTATGCAAGTTCCCATACTCAAAATGATAAGGGGTGATGGTGACATATATGGCCATATTGATGCCAAACACTACGTCCAACCCAACAATGTGATACACGCCTGAAAAGGTATCAGGTAGGACTATTTCAAGTGAGAGTCACTAAGACAAAGAGTAAAAGGCTGTGGTGACAAGGGGGACTTAAACTTAAAATTGTTGGTCCATTGAAAGACTTCAGAAATTTGCTCAGTCTCTCACCTGGCCAGCCCCCGAGTGACCAGTGTCCGTTTCTGAACCCGGGTCATTGGCATGGCAAGAGGTGAAGTGCATGGTTCCTAGGTCTCCACGCCACTGGGCTGACTCAATGCCACATATACTGACTTACTGATGCCAAACGCAATGTCTGACCCACCAATATGCTATAAGCCTGAAGAGATATCAACTAGTGTTTTTTCAAATGGATGTCACTTTGAATAAGAGTTTGATCATTTATGGACCCACCGGGCCATGATTCATACAATTACAATAAGGTCTTACAAACTAAAATGTACACCATGATTGCTTGTACGATTGCTGTTCCCAGCCAAACAGCATATTTCAGCAAACTGTCATACACTGTAACAAAGGTCAGCTAATAATCGTTAATTAAATATAGGGGTTGGAGGGTCTTTCATTAAGGTGCTTTGAGATAAGGGGATACAAATGCCAGCTGAAAGGGGCAAAACCACAAATGATATATTGAGGCGAGAAATGGTGCACAAACCGCACAGAATCAGAAGTCCAACATAAAAATGTGGCACATGCTGTACAAGCTACCACCTAGAGCTACTACCAGTGTAAATCAATTGGACAGCTGAAAAAAATTACACAGGAGTCAGGCAAATCAAGGGAGGACTATTCTACTTTTATTTATTTAGTTTTTGCTGACCGGGTTAAGTGCACTAGACAAATTCTGCCTATTTTCAGGCACAACCCGCAGGAGGGGGATAACAGATGAATGCCAACTGATCTTGAACCAGATTAAGCTGTTGGTGGTATTTTTAGTGAATGAGGGAAATTTGGCCAGGGCACCGGGGAAATTCCTCTACTCTCCACTGGGGAAATTGCTGGCCATCTGTCCAAGATGGCTACTTCTTCGAAGTATGCAGACAGGGAGGATGCTGCTGGGACAGGAGTTCAGGCCTCTGCTCCTGTCCTGTCTACTCAAGAGGCTGTGGCTCTTGAGTTTGCTATAACTGATTTTTTGAATCATGACCAGGACTCTGATGTTATGGAAGTAATGGATACTTTTACTGACTTACCTGAAGAAAGCAAAGATGCTATAAGTGACCTGGCTGTGGTTTCAAGAGATGTTCTGGGCTCAGCCGCTCAGAAATGTGCTGCACTTAGGTAAACAAAACTGGAGTGGCTACAGAAAGCACAAGCAATTCACAGCAAACTTTTTGCTCTAAAAGCCAGTTCTCCCCCGGCTGCTGATCCATCACCCGTACAGCTGGAGCAGACGCAAGAGGAAGACACAAGGGTAAATGCCCCTGTCACTGACTAAACGCCAGACAAGCTGAAATACAAGACGTGTATGCAGGGGGGCAGTGGCGGGATTGGAGAAGGTGCAGAGGAGGGCCACCAGGATGGTGCATGGTATGAAGGATAGATCTTATGAACATAGACTGGTTGATCTAAGGCTAATGTCACTGGAGACTAGAAGAGTGAGAGGGAACTTGCTGCTATGTTATGATATAATGCAAGATGATTACTTATTAAATGAATTCAATCTACAGTTTAAACATGATAAACTGGGCACAAGAGGACACCATCTTCAACTAAGACATATAAGGTGTAACTCAAGTAGATGGATGGCTTCCTACACAGAGAGTGGTGGCCCTGTGGAATGGGTTACCTGAAGAAGTTGTATATGCGGTTAACAAGGCTCAGTTCAGAAGAAACTTAGATGTCTATATCTTAAAGGGCCATAAGCTGACATATTATGGGTAAAAGGAAAGGAGTGTGTATGGGTCTAAAGGGCCCCCTAAGCTCCTCACCACTTTGTATGAAACTTTGTGTTGTGAGGCTGGCAGAGAAAATGGTAATAACGCCATGTGCCAAAAGCCGACCAGTGTTTTAGTGACAGGGAAAGGACTGTAATGAGAAAAAATGGGGGAACCTCATCTTGGAGTTGGTAGTAGGACCATTGATGGTCTCCGTGATGCCAAACAACAGACATCAGACTCAGAACAGACCTTCTCCTTTAGCAATCAAGAAAAGGAGAAAGAATGGGGCAATTTGGTTAGTGATTTTCCACCTGCAGACCCTGTGACTGTGCAGCGGACAAACATGGACTCATGGTCTCCAGATCTTGCTCTAAAAGACGCTGGCTGGATTAAGGGCCAACTAGGACATTGGACTCCTGAACCCAGGGACCCCTCTTATAAGAAAATGCGTGAATTACCTTCTTTGGATGTGGCCACCAATGCTGGTTCAACAGAGAGCTCCAACAAACCCTGGGGTAATTACATTTTGCTTCCTGATAAACAGATAACTAATGTGGAATGTATGCCTGACCATGTAGAGCATACTAGAGAGGGTCAAGCCACGGGGGTTCGACTAGTTCCTAGTCCTGAGGCATTGGGAGAACGTCAGTAGGACACTCTATGGCTCCCTTGTTTAGGCTGACTGATCTCTTTCACTGTAGTGGGGAACCTGCCCGAGGAGGAATGCGGTCAGGTTGCTATACAAGGATGGGCTGGAAAATCCGCCAGATAGGGTGTTTATTGCCAGGAATTTATTGAAATCATCCATTGAGTTTTTTTCCTCTGAAAGTTTTGCTCTCATTACTTTGGGTAACGGGAACTTTGATATCAGCTTTAAAAATGTATCCAATCTGGATAGATTCTGTGCCCAATATCAGGCACTGAAAAATAACCCCCTTTGGATACATTTACAGGCTATCCCACTCACTAAGCCTTTGATCAAGACCATTGCTACTATATTTCGAAACGAGAGTGTCAATGTAGAGGACATTCTGTTTTGTCTGCGTCAAAGGTGTGAGATTTTGGGGAGGTCCACGCCTACTATGGATAGTGAGCAAATTTGGGATGGTGGATGGAAAGTAAAGGTGAAGCTCCGCTCCGCAAATTCAGGCCCAGTACACCTACCTAGTACCTTCTTTCTGGGGAGGGATAGGGGGTCGATTTTCTATGTGGGACAACCCAGGTCATACTTCAAATGTGGCTCCCGGCTGCATCTTAGCTCGGCCTGCAACACCACTAGATGCAGCCACTGTCTGGAGTACGGTCATTTGGCCTCAGCATGCCTTAATTTGTTTAAATGCAACCTCTGTGAACACATGGGGCATGCTTATGGCTGCTGTCCATGGGCATCCCACAACCGTGAGGACTGCCCCTCACATGAAGGGATAATTAATTAGGCTTAGCATGCCTTGGCCAAATGAGCTGCAACACTCGCCTCCACTCAGCATAGTACTCCGGGGTCAGGAATGGTGCTGACCTCTGAAGTTCCACATCAGAATGACCATCTTGAGACACCACCCAACATACTACAGGATGACGGTATGGGAGTGGAACAGGATAGCCCACCCAAGAATATACCCAAAGTAGTTATAGATGCTGACATGCCCTTCCCCTCCCCATATGGAAGAACCATTTAAGCTAATACCCCCAAGAAAGTGGACCAGGCAAGGGAAAGCCATGTCTTTGACTACAAAAGTCTCCAAATCGGAACCCCCTCAAGGTACAGTGAAGTTTGGGAATAAGTACACTCCGCTGGAAGAGGACATGGGCGGACGCAGATGATGATGGTACAGATTCCTCCTCTGCCATATCCACTACTGACACAGAGAGTAGGACTGAATATTCAATAGCCAAACGGACCAGATGGAGGCATGCGGGCAAAACCCCCCCTGATTTGGTTGCCCTGGGTGAGCTTGGAGTTCTCTATTTCTTTCTCTAAAGCATGCATTCATTAGCAATTTCTACCATAAACATAAATGGGATTAAAAGTGAGAAGAAGCGCATAGGGTTTTTTCAGTTTTAAAACACTTTCAGTCAGACATTATTTGCATACAAGATACCCGGTTAAAATCACATTTAAAACTTCAGCATGCTTCCAAAAGCTGGACTTTAGGGCCGTACTTCTGGTCAGTAGGGATTGACCCCTGTGATGCGATAGGAATCATTTTTTTCTAACCCTGCCATCACAGTTTCTAAATTGGTGGACATTCATCCAAGGAGAGCGCTTTGTTTGGATATCTCCTTATTTCCAGAAAGGTTTACAATTATTGCTATTTATGCACCCCAGACGAAGGCACAGAGAATAGCCTTGTTTAAGGAAGTCCAACGGTTCCTTCATACCTTGCATTTGGTGGTTTGGTTGGGTGACTTTAATTGTGGCCTGGCTAAGGCAGACAGGGGCCTTCAAACCCAGAAACATTTCTGTAATTCTATAGCCCTACAACACATGGTTTCTACTACCAACCTGATTGGTGCTTATAGGGCACTTCATCCTATGAGGGGATTTACGTATTTTAGGGGTAAATTTAAAACAAGGATAGATTTTATTTTTTTGTCCAAAGTGCTTAAAATACTTCAGGTTTCAACTAGGCCAATAGAATTTTCCGATCATGGGGTCGTTACAGCTTTACTTACGTGGGAGGGAGCACCTAGACGTAAAAAGAACAGTTGGAGACTAAATGAAACTCTGTTGGCCGACCCCAAGATTAAGAAGCTGTGGTTAAAGGATTGGGCAGCATGGCTTTCAGTCACTGAGTGTTATGACACTGTTTCAGAATGGTGGAAGGACACGAAATAAGAGAGTGGCGATATTTTTTTCAGCAAAATGCTCACTTTAAAGCACAAAAGGATTATTTGGGGTACCTAAAACTTAGGTATCACTTACAGCATCTGATTTCTTTAACACACACTACACACACACAGACTATAGCCAGTTAACTGCCACTGTAAAACAACAAATGGTTCGCGTGCAGTATGATAGGGGTAGGTCTTTAGATCAGGAATTGAGATTTGGGACTCGCATGACTAAGCAATCTTTGGATCCATTTAAGGAGTGTAAAGACAGAGTAGACTCCCGGCTTATCACAGCACTGACCACAGCTGATGGGCAAACGGTATGTGCTCCCAATCAGCTGTTGACAGTAGTGGAGGATTATATGTCAACCATGCTGAAGGAAGAAGCCACCCCAGCAGACGTAGGGATAATTCGGTGCCTGAACAAACTAGATTTACCCTGACCTTTAGATAGCGAGGGGGTGGATTTAGAGGCTGAAATTACTATAGGAGAAATGAAAGATGCCATTAGTACTTTGTCTTGCCAGTCAGCTCCAGGTTCTGATGGCACTGGAGCAGGGTTGTATGAAACTGGCATCACTGAATTAAGCCCAGTCTTGGTCATTTTGTTAAATCACATATTACTGACGGGAGATTATGCTCCATCTATGAATGAAGCTATTTTGATTTTGTTATACAAAAAAGGGGATACAACCAAGCTAGGGAACTGGCACCCAATCAGCCTCTTGAATATAGACTTGAAAATTTTAAGCAAGATTTTGTTAGCTAGACTCTCCAGGGTCACCCAGATGCTTATCAGCCCTGTACAGACCTGTGCCGTACCAGGACGGAGGCAGCAGGATAATTTAATATGGTTGAGAGAAATCTTTTATAAAGGGGAACTTGACCAAATACAAGCAGTGGGCATAGGTTTGGATCAGGAGAAAGCTTTTGTTAGGGTTGCAAATATGTTTTTATTTCTAGTATTAAAAGCTTTTGGGAGTCCAGATAAATTTGTGGGTTGGCTTGCTTCAATGTATCAGGGGGCTTTTATAATCCCAAATATGAATAGATGGTATGGGCAGAAAATCTGTGTGGGAAAAGGGGTATGTCAAGGATGCAACCTGAGCCCCACATTGTATTCTTTCACGATATATATTTTTATTAGAATGTTACAAGTAAATCCTGCTTTAGAAGGTATAACGGTCTTTCACATATTCTCCAACACAAAGTTCTGGCTTTTGCAGATGATTTAGTTTTGATTTTCTCTCCTCTGTTTTCAGCTAAGGCACTCGTGGATACTATAGAGACGTTTTCAAGCTTTTCTGGTTGCAAGGTAAATTATAATAAAGGTAAGGGGGTGGTCAAAGGGTCCACACCTGTGCCACCCTCCGGCATGATAGCTGGCGTTCAGGTTTCTAGAGACCTGATTAAAATTTTGGGGGTTCAGTTTGGGCCTGGAGACATGGCGGGTCAATACTTGGAAACAGCCCTGAACAGGGGGCAGCGGCTGATAGGAAGATGGAAGGGATAACAGATTTCAAAGAAAAATGGTTAGTGCTCATTAAAATGATCCTCACACCTATTTTTTTATATGTAAACTACATTTTTCCACCTCCCTTCGATGTTCGGACTCAGTTACTTAGTATATATTTTAAGGCATTTTGGGGGTCCAGGTTGAACCCTATAAAGAGAGAGAGAGTTGACCTATCTTCTGATATCAGAAGGAGCGGTAAACATGCTCAATCTGATTGCCTTCTTTTTCAGTATTTTTTTGGCCTATAATTTGGGGTCAGTGTTGAGGCCAGGAGCAGTTGTATGGTGACCTCACATAGTTCAGTGGTTACAACAATGTATGTGCAGTTGGCAAGAAAAGAGACATAGGTTACTAGCCATAATTCCTAATCTGCCCTTATGTGTGACTGATTGATGAAATAGGTTATTAAGTGGGACATTACTCCTCAACACCTACAGACCCTGGATAGAAAAAGGCTGTAGGAATCTATTCTCTCAGTGGAAACTCAAGTAGAAGTGATATTTCCAGAATGTCCAGAATACAGAAAGTCCATAATCTTGAGGCACCTAATGAATACAAGGATCCCCATATATGCCTGGGACTGCCTATGGTTGAGCAACTATGGGAGACTGGGAGTGAAAGGGAACAGTAAGCACAAGCAGATGTCAGAAAGATACTGTCCTAGAATTGGCTGTGGTCAATTCAATGAAACCCCAAAATATTTATATTTAGAATGTGGGTATATCAGGCCATTTTGGGCCTATCTGGCTGACACTTGGAATGAGGCTGGGTTTAGGGGTATTGATTACCCAACCTTAATGTTTGGACCATTGGATAACACATTTGTTAAATACCACAGTGACACTATCTACACAATCCTCTGTATAATACGGTTTTATATTTGGTAATCTCGGTGCATGTGGATTTTGCAACAGAAAGAAGTGTCTTATGTCAAAATTATTTTCCAATATCTGTAAAGCTATTGAGAGTCTACTGAAATGTGGCTTTGAAAGAGGCTCATATGAACAAACACGGCATCTGTGGATCAACTGTAATACATAGATTATTTGACTATTATACAATGGCAAGAGAAAATCCTTGTCCCCGATTGGTCAGACTGGGACAGTAACCGGGATGTTATCCCAGCATAACATCCCGACTCTACTCCCAGTGCACTGACGACCGCATTCCAAGTAAACAAAATATCACTCCACTATCGTCCCAAGCAGCAGCTACAGCAGTTCTTCTTGTGCACGGAATCAAGTTTCCGCCCTGCTTAACAACTGTGTCCGTGTCACACGCCACCCTGTAACCATGCTGCCACAGCGTTAACATTCCCAACTCAGACAGTTTAAAAATACATAAACAAATGGAAGCCCGAAGTCCACTCACTCTGCAGCTACGATAGTTGAACACGTCCAATTTAAAATATACTACTTCCTACCTCAAAACCGCAATCCTCGACTCAGTAAATACGCAAACTGTCAACAGTCACGGACTGACAGTTTTCTCCAGCGTTCCCCGATCCCAGCTCACCGTAATCTCCAAAACTAATCCTCCCTACATCCTGCCATGTACTGTCACAGACTTCCATACTGTCACAGCCTTCTGTTCACAGTGCTAAACGGAGTCTCACAGAACAGTGACACGCTGGCAGCTCGAATCAAATTGTAATCCACACTGATACTGTCCCGGTACATTAAGCAAACTGTACAGAGAACTGCAAACAAGATACAGTTGTTTGTGTGTGTGTGGGGCAGCAGACACATTCAAAAACACATCAATTTGTTTAGCAGCAGCGACCTACTGGCCAAAACAGAACTACTTTTCTCTTCAGTACACCTCCACATTGAAAATCAAACACAAAATGTATTTAAAAATGCATTTTTTCCTCATCTTCTGTCTTTTAAAATTAACAAGCCATTGTATAATAGAATATATGCCCTCCAGGGTGGGTATGCTGGATAACATCCATGTAGGTGTTGGGCGCACTGCCGCTGGCCTCGGGCCCAACCACCCAAGGTGGGATGTTATCCCAGCATAACACCCACCCTGAAGGGCATTATTCCTTTAATATACGCTTTACTCTTTCTGTTTCTACCATTGTATGAATGATTGTTTATTGCTTTATAACCATTTTGTATGTAATGAAGTCCAATTTCAAAACAAAATCCCCCTACTCTTTTAGAGAAGTGCCATGGGATCTTTGACATCCACCTAAACTACCACCAGAACAGGCAGATGGGACCTTGGTTTAACGTCTCACCCGAAAGATGGCACCTCAGGAGTGCAGCACCCCACCCTCATGCTGCACTGCAGTGTCAATATTGGGATATTAACCCAAGTGCCTGGTGTGGAGATAGAACCCACAGTCTTCTGATCTCCCGAGTGTGCTACCTGCTGAGCCACTGACACTAATTTATTCTTTATTCACATTGACTGCACAATTTATATTTCATTATCATGGCCCCAAAATGTGACATATTTGTGTAATTTGGGGTTATGGGTGCTACCATCACGAAGTACATATTCCACCAATTAAAATGATGTTTGGCTTATGCACTAGTATGTAGGATACGGTGGCAAAGTGAGTGCTGGAATGCATCGTGTGCAGATGTCTCAGTGCCATTACCAAAAGTGCTTAGGCCAATAGGTACTTTTATTGGGAAAATGTCTAGGCTCTATAGGGTTAACAGGTGTTCTTTTTTGCCTGATGAACTGGGTGGAACTGGTCGAGAGAAATAAGGCCATCCAAAATCAATCTTTAAGTCAGGTACTCTGGTTGATTCTAATATTAGTAGTAGGACAATGTAAGAGAATCTGCTCCATCTGGCCTAGGAGAATGTGCCTCCAGCCAATGAGCTTGATATTAGTGATAGCATGGCCTGCTGCCCGTGACCAGGATCTACATTAATACCCACCACAAAGTATAGCTAGACACCCTCCCTGATTAGCTAGCCTAGACCCCTCCCTACTGAGATCAACTCCCCAGTGCCTCCTGACCCATTTCCATTGCATATGTTGCAAGAATGCAAGTACTGATTCCAGCCAAAACAATCATCAACACTGGTCAGTCATCACTGTCTCTGTGTGATCTGGGGGGAAAACAAACAGTGGAGATTGCCACCTGGAACAAAGCCCTGGGCAAAGTCCTTATATCAGACTCTGCTCTGAGTAAGCCATCTGGTGATTGCACAGGGTTTTGTTCATACTGGCCTTCTCAGCTGTTATTGACCAGCCATCTCACCTATCAATAGAAATCCCCTATGAACTGCTGTTTTATACCTCTTTTCCTCCGTCTTCTACAATGAAGAATGGATTAGTGCCATCAGCCACAGTGAAGGTGAAGCGGTCTTTCAGGGAGTTGCTGCCATCATGGTTATAACTGATTCGGTTTTGGTAGATATCATCCATCGTGAAGGTGGTGGTCTGCCGGTACTGCTGCCCATTGTTAGTTCGCTCAATTGTTCCATGACGGGGTTGCTGTACAATGGAGAAAGTAACTGATTCGGCCTATAAAGAAACATATAAGGTCATGAATGAAACAGACAGAAAATAAATAAATGTGTGTTCATTTAGCACCAAATGTATTGAAGTTTTGTTATTCAGCCCTTAAATACGAGATTTTTTATGTTTCTCCATCTTGGAGCTGTACACTGTAGTTATGTAAAAGTTATGTTTAGCATTTAAAAAACACAAAAAAGACATAGAAAGAGGGGAATGGGTTAATTTACCGGGAGAAACAAAGGGAGGTAGGGAAGGCAATGAGGACAGCAAAAGCACAAAGAAGAATATTGCCCAGTCAATAAAAAAAAGAGATAAAACCTTCTTTAGCTATATTAGTGAGACCAGAAAGTTCAATGGGGGGATAACATGAATAAAGGGCAAAAGGGGGAGGGGTCTGTGAGAAAGGGGACCAAGGGAAGGCAGACAAAATGAACAGATACTTTTGTTCAGCATTTACAATAGTAGAGGTAGGTCACGGGCAAAAGATAATGAACAGGTGCAGAATTGGTGGGGAGGTAGACACCAGTCCCTTCGTAGAGGAGAAAGGCTTCAGAGTACTAGCAAAATCAAAAGTTAATAAGGCAATGGGACCAGATGAAGTTCACTCTAGGATACTGAAGGAGCTCACAGAGGTGCTGGTGGCACCACTGGCAGTTTTGGTCATCTTATAGCAGGATATGGGGTGGTTCAGAGGGACTGGAGAAGGGTGGATGTGGTCACAAAAGTGGGACTAGGGAGGAGGCAGGAAATTATAGATCTGTCAGCCTGTCTTCGGTAGTGGGCAAGGTTATGGAATCACTATTGAAGGAAAAGGTAATGGAATACCTTGAAACAAATGAATTGCAGGATCAAAGGCAACATGATTTCACAGGGGTGAGGTCTTGCCAGACAAACATGATTGAGTTCTTCGACTGGGTGACCAGGTAAGTGTACAGGGTGGAATGGTAGTTGTGGCATACCTGGATTTCTGGAAGGCTTTTGACACCATTCCACATAGAAGACTGGTGAACAAGCTGGCCTGTCCAGGATTGGAACAGAAAGTAGTAAACTGGGAAAGAAGTTGGCTGAGTGGCAGGAGTCAGAGGGTAATGGTAAATGAAGTCCACTCAGGAGAAGGTAGGCTGACAAGAGGGGTGCCTCAGAGGTCAGTACTAGTCCTGGTCCTCTTCAATGTCTTTATCAATGACATTGCAGAAGGGCTAGAAGAGAAAGTCTGCCTGTTCACAGATGATACAAAAATCTGCAACAGGGTAGACACACCGGGGTGGAGGGTGGAAAAAATAAGGAATGATCTGCGGAAGTTAGAAGAATGGTCAAGTGTTTGGCAGCTAGGTTTCAATGCTAAGAAGTGCAAAATTATGTACTTGGGGCACAGAAACCCGGGGGCTACGTACCAATTGGCAGGGGAGGTACTGGCAACCACCAAACAGGAAAGGGACCTGGGGATAATAATTTCTGATGACCTGAAGGTAGGCATGCAAAGTGAAAAGGCAGTGGGAAAGGCTAGTAGAATGCTGGGGTATATCGGGGTATTACTAGTAGGAAGAAGGAGGTAGTGTTGCCCCCATACAGATCACTGGTAAGACCACACCTTGGGTACTGTGTCTAATACTGGAAGCCCCATCTCTGGAAGGACACGGGTAGGGTGGAGGCAGTACAGAGACAGGCAACCAAAATGGTTCAGGGACAGCATCAAAAGCCCTATGAGGAGAGACTAAGAGAACTGAATATGTACTCGCTGGAGGAAAGAAGGGAAAGAGAGATATATTAAGGTTCATACTACAGTATCTAGGAGCCAAAGGAGGCAGTTAAGCCCATTATATTGCTCCTGTCCATTCACCCATACTACTGTACAGCGCTACCATCTAATATGTATCTATCCAGTCATCGTTTGAACTGCTGTTTACTGTTACTTATAATAACCTCCAGGGGTAATCCATTCCAGGGGGACACTACTCTCCGTGGGAAAAAAGCCTTCCTTCTATTAGTACTGAACCTCCTGGGTTGGAGCTGCAGTGGATGTCCCCTAGTGCATACTGAAATGTTTTTAAATTCTAGCTGTAGTTCGTTTATTAAGTAATTATCCTGCATTATGTCATAGCACATCAAAAGGTCTCCCCGGATTCTCCTTTTCTCTAAGGACATGAGGTTCAGCTCGAGGAGCCTATCCTTGTATGTTTTATCCCTTAGTCCATATGTCATTTTTGTGGCCCTTCTCTGCACCCTCTCTAAACCATCTATGCCACCTCTAGATATTGGTCCCATACAGGGGTACCATAATCCAGCAACGGCCTCACATATGCCATATAGAGTGGCATAATCACCTCTCGGCTTCAACTTTTAAAATTTCTTTTTATTGTCCAAAGTAGTCTGTTTGCTTTGGCTATCTGAGTGGAACTTTCAGCTTAATATGTTAGTTTATCTATAATTATGCTCAGGTCCTTTTCCTCACCTGAATGCCTTAATGTTTGTCTGTTTAGGGAATAGTTTGCCATTTTATTATTTTTACCCAGGTGTATAACACAGTATTTGTCAGCATTGAAACTCATACCCTTTGTGTTGGCCCAATCATTTATTCTGTCAAGATCATACTGTATTGATGCTGTGTCATCATCATCTTGTGAAATCCCTGCAAGTTTAGTGTCATCTGCATATTTACTTATCCAGTTTGTGGCGTCCTTTCCCATACCGGATATGAATATTCTAAACAACGACTGCCCCAGCACCGATCCCTGCGGCACGCCACTCGTCACTGCAATGGGGGGGGAGGAGATATCCATCGACACACACCCTCTGGGTCCTATCCATTAACCATGAAGCCACCCATCCCACTATCCCCATGTCCAGTTCAATATCCATTAAGCTGTTAATAATTTCCTTACGTGGTACTTTATCAAAAGCCTTTGCAAAATCAAGATATATGCAATCCACCAGTCTCCCATTGTCTAATGCATGAGATATTTTTTCACAGAAACATAATAGATTCGTAATGCATGATCTACCCACCATGCTGGTCATTATCAGTCTGACCGCTTTTTTCAATATTGGAGTTATTTCATCTTTAATGATGACCAGGACCGATGTCAAACTTAGTGGTTGATAATTTACATGATCTTCTCTATCCCCCTTCTTATGTATAGGCACCACATTTGCCATCAGCCAATCCTGTGGAACCTTATTTTCAAGCAGTGATTTAAAAAAAAAATAGCTTTAGCGGTTTTGCTATCTCTGGGGTTAGTAGTTTCAGCATAGTGTTTAATAAATTATCTGGTTCAGCAGAATAAGTGTTTTTGAGTTCCTTTATTTTATCATTTATAACACTTTCTGTTATCTGTATGGGGGACCTAGCATTATTTTTTACTTTATAAGTATTTCCATGTTTCTGGGAAAAAAAACATTGCAAAGTAAGAATTGAATATTTTTGCCATATCTGCAGGGTCATCTACTATTTTGTTATCTACAGTAAGGGTGCATACAGTAAGCTCATGTTTGTTTTCCGTGGTGAGTTTACGTAGCTGTAGAACTGTTGCATGTTGTCTTTACTTGCTGTCCCAGCCAGTTTTTTTTCCATATTGTGTTTACATTTTTTGAAAGCCTTTTTGCACTGCCTCTTAACTGTTTTAAATTTCTCCCATGTTACCTTTGTTTTTGCACCTTTATATGATTCATATAGTTTGTGTTTTTTATCAATAAAGTTTACATTTTATTTGTGCGCCACTTTGGTTTGATTCCCCTATTATTATATTTGTTTATTTTTTTGATACATTTATCACATACTGTAGTTATATGGTGTTTGAAGTTTTCCCACATGTCATTTACTGACTGATTTTCAAAAATGGTTTCCCACAGGATGGAGTGGAAAGGATGAGAAGTGACTTGGCAAGGTTGGAGGAATGGTCAAATGTATGGCAGCTCAGATTTAATGCAAAGAAGTGCAAGATAATGCACATGGGAAACAAAAACCCAGGGGAAGCGTACACAATGGGGGGTGAGATACTGACAACAGTAAAAATAGAAAGGGACCTGGGGGTAATTATATCAGATGACCTAAAGGTGGGCAAGCAATGTGAGAAGGCAGTAAGGAAGGCTGGAGGGATACTGGGATGCATAGGAAGAGGCATCAATAGTAGAAAACAGGAAGTTGTTATCCCTCTGTACAGACAGTTGGTGAGACCCCATCTGGAGTACTGTGTGCAGTTCTGGAGACCCCATCTCCATAAGACATAGACAGAGTGGAGGCTGTCCAGAGGAGGGCAACCAAAATGGTGCAGGGTCTGCACAGAAGACTATCTGAAGAAAGACTAAAGGAGCTTAATATGTATACTCTTGAGGAAAGAAGGAGAGAGGGACATGATAGAAACTTTCAAGTACCTCAAGGGAATTAACAAAGTCCAAGAGGTGAGCATCTTCCAGAAAAAGAGATGTGCAAGAACAAGGGGCAGAATTTGAAGATAGAGAATGACTCCAGGGGTAATGTGAGGAAGTTTTTCACTGAGAGGGTTGTGGATGCATGGAACAGCCTCCCTGAGGAGGTCGTGGAGTCAAGAACAGTGGGGGACTTCAAGAATGCATGGGACAGGCATAAGGCAGTCCTAGGGGTGGGTAAGAGGAAGTAAGCTGTTGATTAACTAGGATCTGCAGCTTATCTGTTAGGTAGGAAAATGGGCAGACTAGGTGGGCCAAGCGGTCCTTATCTGCCGTCAAATTCTATGTTTCTATGTTTCACAGTGTCTTCTTTAATGCATTTCTGATTAGTTCTTTATTAGCTGTGTTAAAGAACTAGATCTCCTTACAACCCTTCGTGAGAGGAATGTGTTTATGTATTGTAAAAAAGACACAATTATGATCGCTGTTTCCCAAGGTGGGTCAGACCCTACAGTCAGAGACTGATTTCTTTTGTTGCCATCACTAGATCCAATACATTTTTCCCTCTTGTTGGGCATTTGACATACTGTATTATGCCTATTTGATTTACTACATCTACTAAAGTTTTACTTGTTGTTTTAATTCCTTCCAGTTTATATCAGCCAGGTTAAAATCCCCCATCAGAACTACCTCCCCCATTGTGCAGGCTTTTTCTATTTCATATTTCAGCAGTGATAGAAGCATTCAAATACATAACAGGTATTAATAAGGTACAGGAAGATAGCATTTTCCACAGAAAGACAGACTTGAGAACAAAGGGTCATACTATGAAGCTGGGGGGGGGCTCAGAGGGGATGTGAGGAAATATTTCTTCACAGAGAGGGTGGTGGAAGCCTGGAACGGCCTCCCAGCAGGAGTGGTAGGTGCCAAAACAGTTGCAGGATTCAAGCATGCATGGGACAGCTACAAGGGGACCTTGGAAGGAACACAAGGGGTTGGGATGACAAGAGATTGTACAAGGGCTGTGGTGGCACAGTTGGCAGGGAAAATGGGTAGACTGGATGGGCCAAAGGGGTCTTTATTTGCTGACAACTTCTATATATCTGTCAATATGGAGCTAATTCTTACTCGGCATAAAATCCCTATTTGTGAGTCAAATATTTTGGAATATTTACCAAATATTCATATTCTGATATGAGCAAGGAAGTATTGCCCCTGCCTTATCAGACTGTGTTTTGGACCCCAAATACTTGTCTTGAGTTAGCATGATCTAACTGCCAAAGCACAGGCTTGGGAACCCAGAGCCCCAGGTTGCAATCTCACCAATTCCACTTACACAGGGCGTGACTCTGGTCAAGTCATTTAACCACACATCGCTGCAGGCCACTCACCAGGACTCCAATGGAAATAAGATACATCATCACAGCGGGCCTTCGTTGGGCACATAAACTGTAAAATAAAACCTTATGAAAAATTCAAGGCCTCTACAGTTATCCCCTCACCTGCACCAGTGGTACCCCAGAATCAGCACTTTCTGAACAGGAGTTGCTTGGCTCCAAAGGCGTTTCCAAATTTCTCTCCCCCAATACCTTAGAACCCCTCCCCAAGACTCAAGTCCCCAATCAATCTCAGCTAGTATTCTGGTCCAATACTGTGCCATCCTCAGCTTCAGGTCCATCTCACACAAAATCCACTGCCAATCCGCACCAAGGACAGCCAGAAAATCAAGGAGCTGCAGCCATGCACTGCTTTGCAAATGGAATTTTCTGACTCCCTTGCAATTTACTTGGCATCCTGTTGTGGGGTAGGGCAGAGGGTTGGCTTGAATATGAAGATGGACCAGCTTTGGACCATAACCCAAACCAGGACTGACTGGCACCATCAAGTGGGTGCTGGGGGTGATGTGGATTGCGCTGAAGGGCAGGGGAAAAGGCTGCTTTTGGAAGCACCTTTGAGCTTGTGTGGACCTCTGTTCCTTGATGTGAACCTGTTGCTGCATGCTCACCTTAGTTGGAGCTGCCATGAAGTCTGAAGTATAACAGTCTCAAAATGTAGAGCACACATCAGAATTTGTTTTTTAAAGTACTATTGCATTTAATTTCAACAAAAGTTCAGAAATTTGTGCAGACACAGACAAAAGAATACATGCAACCCCTGTGCTTCGAGGTGTTCTGCCTCTTCATTGGGGATGTGACTATGATTTGTAGCCACCCCTCTTCTGCATGCAGCAGTAGAATCTCATTGGCTGATATGATTTCATGTTTTTTAAAATATTTCTTTATTTTACTTCTTTTTAGCAAAGTATTCTGTCATGAAATCAACAGGAGTCTATTAAACGTGACCATCAATTTTACTGAAGGCCTGATCAATTGCCCTAGATTGACAGTCCGTTTAAGGAGAACAGACTGTCTGAGTAAGTACAATGCGTAGAAGCACAATGATACTATAAGCAGTACTGTGAATGAAAATATATATCTTGCACCGTGAAATAGATTGGAATAACGTTAAAAAGCAATTTCTTTAGATATGTGCCCTGTCTTTGGTGATTGTTGACCTCTTTTTCCTGGCCAGCTTCAAGGGAACACATTTGTTTTGGGTGCATGGGTTGGTGGTTATTATTGGGGTGCTATGGGGCAGAAAGATTTTTCATATTGCTGAATAGTGTAGCAGATTATCGTTAGGAGCAGCCACCAAGCTACTTCACAAAGGCAAGTCAAGGGGCTTTTTTTATTCTTAAAAACTGAGTGATTCCATCCAACTGTCAAGTGCAGCAGTAGCACTCCCACTTGCCATTCAGACAATCCATGTACATGTCCTGAGCCTGGGATGGCAGGGTGTGGTTCTGGAAACCGTCTGCTGCCTCGGGGAGGCAGGGCCCCTCTTTCACTGCAGTTCTGCCCACTGGTGGTCCATGGGGAGTGAGTGTCATGTGGGAAGGATTAAGTGGTCCCTCTGAAGCAGCCTTACATCAGCATGTGCCTGCTCACCTGCCGAGTAATGCAGAGGCATCACTCATACAGAGTGGGGCCAGCAGGACAGTTCTGAAAACAGGGCTGGCTCGCCAACCCTTCTGATGGCCATGATAGGTTTTCTGCTGGGTTGCTCCTCAGGACACTCCTGTAGAGGATTAAGAGAGGGTTTATTCAGAAAAAACCTACTCTAATAGCCCCAGACAGATAAAGCTGCCCTGCCCCCACACACCACAGAAGTGCCCTACTGACTCCCTCTGTGCTTCACCAA
Source organism: Neoceratodus forsteri (assembly GCA_016271365.2). Classification (NCBI taxonomy): domain Eukaryota; kingdom Metazoa; phylum Chordata; order Ceratodontiformes; family Ceratodontidae; genus Neoceratodus; species Neoceratodus forsteri. Next base: position 764,263,504 of record CM057453.1, read on the forward strand.
CTCCTCTCTGACCTCGACTGTCAAGTTAAGTATTGTTCTGCTGGCTCAGGGAACAGGTATGTCCCACCCATAGGGTTACAGTGAGATTTCAGAGAGGATGTCAAGCTGAGGCTGGTGGCAGGTTGGACAATTGGAAGACTCCTAGTACTGTGGGCAGAAGGGCTTGGGCAGGTAGAAGGAGGACTTAGCAGCTGGCGAGAAGAAAATATGGGTAAAAATATAAAATGGAGTGATTCACTATTTGGCCCTGGGCTGAGGGGTTAAGGGTGGGTGAAGAGCACTGTAACAAGTAGCGGGGCAGGTTTTAAGGCAGCAAACATTAGTGCCATTTCTCTGGGAGTCAGGTCACATGACTGAGGCAACCCAATAGCATGCCTCAAGTCCAGGGATATTTAACAGAGCATTTTTGGTTCTTAAAGGTCCCACCCTCAGCACCCCCAGTGAGTCTAGCCCTCCTTTATGACTACACTCTTTAGCACTTAAGACAAAAGAACTGCTCCCCATCAAGTTTTTGCCTCCTTGCGTTTAGTATTAATTAATTATTTTACAGACTATATCATCCTCTGTTCCCTACCTGATTCTCTCTATGTCCTGTAGCTTCTCAAGCTGTTCACTTAGCAACCTGTCAACCTAGCCTGCTTTAAATTATGTGTCTGTATATTTTTACTTATGTAATCCCTGTTATTGTAATTATGTAACCTCTGTAACCTGATGTACTCATGTCTTTCTAGGCATGGAACCTCTTTGTATCTGCTTATGTACTTGTAACCATTGTAAACGATGTTATGCCCATGTATTACTACGACGTGGAACCTCTGTAAAAGAGCCTTCCTAGAAATAAATAAATAAATAAAGCACAGATAATCACGAGAAACATTACCATCTCTCGTCCTGCAAGGAGCCTGCCAGCATACCTGCTCTGCCTGCTGGGAAGAACTTCTCCCCTCTACTGCCGAACTGTGCTGTTTTTGTTGCTGTGACCTCCATGAACTACCATACTAGCTCAGAGTGTAGGGTGCTCAGGGGAGCAGACAGCTGAGCGCATCACCAGGAGGTGGAGTTTGCAGACTTCAAAAGCCCACGGCACTCGCTTACCATCAGGAGTATTACCATCTCTCATTCTGCAAGGAGGCTGCCAACATACCTGCTCTGCCTGCTGAGAAGAACTTCTCCCCTCTCCTGCCAAACTGTGCTGTTTTTGTTGCTGTGACCTCTACGAACTACCATACTAACTCAGAGTGTAGGGGGCTCGGGGGAGTGACAGCTGAGCGTGTCACCAGGAGGTGGGGTTTGCAGACCTCAAAAGCCTGTAGCGTGAGTGAAAGTGAGTGGCACAAGCGCCATTCCTCAGAAGAAAACTACATAGAGTGCCTGGAGTTTGTTCATTGAATAGGGAACACTATATTTTAATTATATTGAGGTAACCCTAGTGGTTTGCTAATTTTAAAGTTAGATTAACTGTATACCTTAAAAAATATGTGATTTGAAATTATGTGGGTTTATGTATTTCTCTGTCTTCTTTATCCCTATACTATTCCCACTGATGTTTACCCTGAGGGTAACAGTTTCTCTCAATTATTATCCTCATATTCTAGCATTACAAATCAGGTCTTTAATATAACATGGGAGGGCTTTTCAGATGTTGGTCCTGAATTTTGGTTGATAAATTGCCCTCTCCTAAGGGTCTGTTCTGTCCTCAATTTTCAATCTAGCCAGTTAGCTTTGAGACTAGTTAAAAGGCTGTACCAAAAGGGAAAGACAGCTTGAGGGCAGAATAAGACATAAAAAGGTTGTTAGTGTTATTATTACTGATGTCAGGAACTGTACATCCCCATCCAGAGCCTAGTTCCTCCCAGGGGGATGGATATGATTTTAACATAGTCAGTTCTCAGCCAGGTACTGTTACTTCAACACTTAAAATTGTACATCTAAATGTACAAAGTTTGCTAGCCAAATGGACTCAATTTGTAGCCTGGTCTGAGCTTCATCATTTTGCTGTTATCACTCTCTCAGAAACCTGGTTATGTGATGGAATAACATATTCTGAGATTTATCTCCCTGGCTATAACCATGTTAGACAAGATAGACCAGGAAAGTGGGGAGGTGGGGTTATAATATATATATATACACAATAAATTTAATTATACTGTTTTAGACCACCCCCTAGGAAATTCTGGATGTGACATGATTTCGGTTGATCTTATCTTTGGACAAAGTAAACATTTATTAGCACCATTTATATCCCCCCAGGTAGAATATTGCAGGGTTTAGAATTATTAACCTCCTTGCGAAAGGTTTCTCCAGTTAATAGAGAGTGGATTGTATTGGGTGACTTTAATTGTAATCGGGACTCACATTTTAAGAGTGAAGTCAGAGAAATGTTAGCTAACCTGGGTGTCAGGCAACTAATTGAGGACGTTACCAGGCCCAATTATATATCAGGTGGAGGGACTCTTCTTAATTGGATTGTGGTCACACATGCTGACAGGATTATCAACTGGAGGATTATGCCTGACACCATGAATGACCACCATCCAATCAAATGTGAATGGTCGGCTAAGAGTTTTGCTAAGTTATCTCCTGAAATAGTTGAAGGTTTGTGTAGGGAAATAGTTTGGTCTCCTCTCTTTTCATGTACCCACAATGATGCAATGTGGGTGGTTTCCTGTTTGGCCCACACTACTATTGCTAATAAGGCAGCCCCACTAAAGAAAATTAGAATAAGAGTTCACAAACAAAAATGGGTTACCAGGGACTTACTTCAATTAATGAAAAAAATGAGACAGGAGTTGGAAACAATATAGGGCAACTCAAGATCCTGTTTCCCTTTAAGGGTATAAGGCACTTAAAAATAAGTGCAAGTCACAGATTAGGAAAGATAAGGCTGATTACTGCTTAACTGAACCAAGGAATTTTAAAGGTACCCTAAACAAACATGGGATGTCCTTAATAAACTTATGGGAAGAGAGAAAAAAGACCTAACCCCTACCATCTTCCACAATGGACAAAGTGTTAGTGACCCCTCTCTGGTTTCAGATGTCTTTAATAGACACTTTGGGAATCTTGACTCTTACAGAATCCCTTTTGACTCTAACAGAAATATTGCGCCTAAGGAAGTATCTACTAATACCAATCCAAAGTTCTATTTCAAGTACCAATATATCCTAAAATAATGACCCTAAACCTTCCCAAGGTCATGATGGAGTGGACTACAGGATTATTAAACTGGGTATTGTTTTGCACATCCCTTATCATATATCTTTCATTTCTCTCTTAGTCATAATATATTTCCCACCAGTTGGAAACTTGCCACTATAAAGCCAGTATTAAAGAATGGGAACCCCTCCTAAATTCTAAATTATCGACCAATATCTCTCCTTTCACCTATTTCAAAAATTCTCAAAAAATGTGTCCTGGACCAAACTCTGGATTTTCTTGGAAAATATTCCCTCTGGTCTAGCCAGCAACATGGCTTTAAGTCAAAACATAATACAGAGATGGCATTGGTGGGGTTCACAGGAAACATACAGGGTGCCCTTGATAAAGGTCACTCTTGTGCAGTTCCGTCTGTGGACCTCACCAAGGCCTTCGATTTCGTCGAATATGGTCTTCTTCCTAGTGTCCTCCACGGATTTCATTTTTCCAAGGAGGTCACAGGATGGTACCAAAATTACTTGTGTAATAGGTACCATACAACCATTATTGGTACCTCTAACTCTCAGTCATATCTTCCCATTGTGGTGTTCCCCAGGGCTCAATCCTGGGGCCAGTTTCTCCCTATACACAGATTCAGTCCCTAGCATCTGTACACAGACTGGAATGACTCTCTACGCAGATAATGCCATCTTATTTTGTTTTAGTCCCAACCCTGAAATTGCTCTTCATAGCCTTCAGACTGACTTTGATCACTTTCACGATTGGTTACTTTCCAACCATTTGGTTCTCAATTTGAAAAAAACAAAAGTGATGGTGTTTTCTCATAACAAGTATATCATTTCTGAGTTTCCTCCCATTATTGATAAGAAGGGTAATGTAACAGAGTTCATTCCAGTTTTCAAGTATTTGGGAATATTACTAGACAGTCAGTTTACTTTTGAACCCCATATACAATCTCTCAGAAAGATCCTACATCAAAGGTTCGGTCTTCTATACTGGATAGTCATTTCTTACTTTTGAATCTAGAAAGTTCTAGTACATAGTTTCATGTTTAATGTTCTAGATTATGGTTAATTAATTTACTCTTCCTCCAGTAGTAATGCTCTAAATTGTTTAAGGGTCGCATACAATTCTGCACTCAGATTCTGGCTAAATGTTCCTTTTCGATCTCACCATTCCGATTTATATACACAATCTTCTACATTATCACTTGATAACAGGGTCCTGCATACAATGGGCATGTTTCTCTATAAAGTGAACACTGTGCTCTATCCTCTCTCTATTGTTTCCTTGTTCCCTAGGTCCCTTAATATTTTTTCCACTAGGTCTCAGTATAGATTTACCTTCAAACTGACTCTTTTTAAAAAAACATTTGGGCAAAGATCATTATTGTTTAGGGCGCCCACCTTTTTTAATAAGATACCCACAGAAACTGTGGAAAGCAATTCCATTAGATGTTTTAAAATGTGTTTACAACAGCGGCTTTTTACTCAAAATGACTGTACTGGCACTTGATTGGATGAATGCACTGGCACTTGATTGGACTACAGTTGTGTGTTCCTAAAACTGTTTTGTTTATTTTGTCATGTCTTTGTCTTTATATGACTTGTCACCTCTGAAAATGGGCAATTTTGCTCATCTGGTTTACAAGTATAAAAAATAAAAAAAAAAAATCATTGTTAGGCGCAGCAGATACGCTTTTTACCCAAGCACGAGTCCATGGGGTCTTTTTATTCATAAAATGGAGTGGTTCACTGTTTGGTGCTGGACTGTGGATGTAAGGGAGGGAAGAAAGGTGAAAAGCATTGTGGGAGGTCTGGTGGCATAGCGGTAGGATCCGAGAGATATTGGTGGCACAGGCATAGTGGTCGGATTCGAGGCCAGTGTAACAGATTGATCAACTGTATATGATCCAAACAAAACAGCACAGAGATTTGGAAAAAAAACAAGTTGGTTACAGTATAGAGTTTTTTGCCCTCTTTTGTTTTGTTTCTATGGTGTAAGCCAGTGTAGTAGTAGTTAGGGAAGAAGATAGTTTCCAACTACGGCGAATGCACTGCAGACAAGTTAAGGCAGCTGTGTCAAGAAAGAGGGATCCATTACGAGGAGCAAACAAAAAAGAGTCTCATGGAGATGCTCGTGGCAGCCGATGAGCAAGCAGTTGCCCAGAATCTCAAGTCACGACCAGTGACTGAAAGGGACCAGACTTGGGTGTGGTGGTGCCAAGGGCCATCACAGTGTCTTGTCCGAGGGAGGAGGACAGCAAGACCAGAGGAAACCCAGAGCCACAGCACCTGGGGAAGGCCACCACAAAGCTGGAGCTGGAAGACTAGGTTTGCTGACCAAGGCACCTAGCTTCACCTGAGCTATTTTCTTCTAGGTTGCTTGAAAGGACACAGCAAAGAACCTTACCACAGCAAGGAAAAGGATTAAGGCTTCTTTTGGCTAGGCAGATTTACTGTGTGTTGCTATTTTTATTTTGTACTCACAGGGATTGTTACTGTATGTTGCAAACATTTATTGCTTTATTTTTTTTTTCTGATTCAAATTGTTGTTGCTGGGTATACCTTCTGCTGCATTATTACAGGGTGTGCCTACAGATTACTGCTGTAATCTTCTGATTCAAATTGTCTTTTGCAAGGTATATCTTCTGTTACTGCTTAATTTTTATCTGTAGCAAAGTGTTTCTTACAGAGTATATCTTCTGTGAAATTATTACAGGTAGTGCTTACATTTTTGTGACTTGTTATCATTCGGCTAAGCAAAATTACTGTTTGTCACTATTTTATTTTATTTTTTTTGCTGAAAGGTTTTTTGTTTGTCTCAGAGGTATTGCAGTGTCCTTCTCACATTGAAGGAGCTCACTGCTTTCCTCACACAGCTCTTCAAGGGGATTACGTGTGTATCTGGGGGGTGGAGCTGACAAACTGTCAGTAACTTTTATCAGAAGGAAGGGTTAAAAGGTCAGGTTAGTTGATACTTGGAGGTGGAAGACTAGGTTTGCTGGCCAAGGCACCTAGCTTCACCTGAGCTCTTTTCTTCTAGGTTGCTTGAAAGGACAGAGCAAAGAACCTTACCAGAGCAAGGAAAAGGATTAAGGCTTCTTTTGGCTAGGCAGATTTACTGTGTGTTGTTATTTTTATTTTGTACTCACAGGAATTGTTACTGTTTGTTGCTAACATTTTATTGCTTTATTTTTCTCTGATTCAAATTGTTGTTATTGGGTATCCCTTCTGCTGCATTATTACATGGTGTGCCTACAGATTATTGCTGTAATCTTCTGACTCAAATTGTCTTTTGCAAGGTATATCTTCTGTTACTGCTTTATTTTTCTCTGTAGCAAAGTCTTTCTTACAGGGTATATCCCCTGTGAAATTATTACAGGTGGTGCTTTACAGGTTTCACAGTTTTATCTATCATTAGGATAAGCTTTCAGGGCTACTGCATTTGTTGCTGGCTGATTGTTTCTGCTCTTACCTCCTTGTTTCTTTCATCCATGGTTCTTCTTTTTGGCAGGGGAAGGGCCCAGCTACCCACCCCCATCCCCAACCACCCCACATTACACTCCTTTTATAGGGTAGCACAGTCGTGACATTTTCTGTAGCAAAGCAGGAAGGGGAGGATCAGAGGGATATCCACACAGTGACCTCATTTACAGGGGCACTAGTAATTTATCTTGTTATAACAAGTTATACAGAAACAAACAAAACACAAAATCAAACTTTTACTTTAATTTTCTTCATTCTAATTACTCTGACCAGGTTATAAACCAGCTACTTATCTGGAATGGATATCATTAATTGCAGGTACTGCGGAACACTTTTCAGAAGGGCAGTTTTACAGGATTTAGGACACTGTCCTACATGCTGGGCCATTGGAGATCTAAGGGCTCAGATACAGGCAGGATGGGCAGAGACTGCGTGCCTCAAATTGCATATTCAAGAGGAAATATATTATAAGAACCACCCGCCATTTCCCCAACATCCAACAGAAGCACCTTGACCTTAGAGGGTAGCTGGCCCGGGAGGTTGGCAGGTGGTTAGGAGCGGCAAATCAGGTGTCCCATCACTCGGTGTTCTCCAAAATATCACCTCCACAACCCATTTAAAAACTACAAACAGGCATCTGCCTCTGTCTCCAAAATCAAACAAAGGGGCAAAGGACACTGCAGAGCAGGACACTGTAGCACAGGAGCTAGCACAACAAAACACACCCAAAACAGGAAACAAAATTAAAAAAGGAAAAAGGAAATCCAAAAAACTTCTGATAATAGGAGGCTCCATACCTCTCAACCTCCTGCCTCATAAATCAGGGACAAGGCTTAAAAAATCCATGACAAAGGACCAAAATCAGGGACACATCTTCAAAATTGGTGGTATCCACTCAGGAAGCTGATAGAATAAGGGGCTTAGTGTAAACTACATTTTCTAAGGAAGAACAAGTTTGTAACACTAATGTTTGACATTATTTTGTGCTTACATACCACACTGTTTGGCCATGGAAACACAATTTTTAGGAGGGACAGAGTAACATTTTGAGGCAAAATCAGGGACGTCCCTGAAAATCAGGGACAGTTGAGAGGTATGGGAGACTCCATGATTCAGGGAGTTGATACCTCTCTCCAGCCAGGGTAATGGTCAGATGTCTCCCAGGTACATCAGCATGGAGAGACACTGACCGCATTGCTAAAATTGTTCCAGAAGTAGGAGAAAACATTGATGTCCTGGTACACATAGGGACTAACGATCTCGCCAGCCGGTCAGTTGTGGAAACCAAGGAACACCTGACCAGGCTGGGTGACAAACTATAATCCATTTTGTCCAGCATCTCCTTCTCTGATATCCTGCCAGACTGGGAAGGGGGGGCAGATGGACGGAAGGTCAGAGAAGGGGAGATGGGGAGCTAAACATGTGGCTCAAGGGCTGGTGCTAGGAAAAAGGACACAAATTTGTAGGGAACTGGCAACGGTTTTGGGAGCGAAAGTTCTTTAAATTTGATGGACTGCATTTGACTAAGGAGGGAGTCAGTGCATTGGGGCATAAGTTTGATGTCTTTGCAGAATATTTAAACTAGCAAATGGGGAGAGGGGTGCAGCACCCCATACGTCGGATGGGAAGAACACCTCTCCCCCCTCAGCTAGTAGTCAAACAGGAGTTCAGCATGTTTGTAGTTCAGTTGCATCACCAGGTAAGGAAAAAGGTCTGGCTTCCCATATGACGCACAGAGGAAACACCAGACCTCACCCAACAACTAACACACCGAAATCTGGCCAATGGAAAATCATGTACACAAATGCTTGCAGTCTGGGAAACAAGATCCCAGACATGCAGGCAATAATGACAGCGACTAAACTGGACATAGTAGCCATTAGCGAGACATGGTTTACCAGTAACCACACTTGGAAGACTTCAGTACCTGGCTATGTACTGTTCAGAAGAGACCAAGGTGCAAAGGGGGGTGGAGTGGCTCTTTATGTCAATGAAAATATCAAAGCTACAGAAATTCAGAATACACATAAGGAGCCAGAAGAACTGTGGGTCACCCTGGAAACAGGAAATGGGACAGCCATATGAACTGGGGTTGTCTACAGACCTCCAGACCAGGGGGAGGACATAGCCACATTACTGTTAGAAGATATACAAAACATGACAGCTAAAGGGGAGGTTCTGATAATGGGAGACTTCAACATGCCAGATGCAGATTAGTCAATACCAGCAGGAACATCTGCCAGAACCAGACACATGGTGGATTCCCTGCAGGGGGAGGGCCTCAAACAACTGGTACAACAACCCACAAGAGAAAGGGCTATCCAAGATCTAGTACTGACTAACAAGGAAAGGATCACAGATCTCCAGGTAGAAGGTCACCTGGGGGCCAGTGATGATCACATGGTATGGTTCAATTTGGCCACTAGAACTAAATCATCCCATTCCAAGGCAAAAATATGGGACTTCAGAGGAGCTGACTTTGATAAGATGGCCAGCAGAGTTAAGCTAGCCCTGGCAAAAAGAAATACAGAGGGAGGGGTACAGGCAAAGTGGGCAAGCATTAAGGATGCAATACTTGAGCAACATCCCACTGTGTTAGAGAAAAGGAGTGCAAAGAAGAGAAACCACTTTAGTTCTCAAAACAGTAGCAGAAAGGTCAGAGCCAAAAGGCTGGCCTTCAGAAAATATAAGGGGCAGCAGCAGGATGAAGACAGGAGGCATACCAAACTTCCCAAGAGAAGCAGGAGGCAATAAGGCAGGCAAGGTCCAAACCGAGAAACACTAGCACTAATAGTAAAAGAAGGTGACAAGACTTTCTATAGATACATTACTGAAAGGAGAAAGTCCAGAGGGTTATTGCTAAGATCAAAGGGGATAGGGGGCATGTGAGGAGGAGGACCCTATAAAAGCATATATCCTAAATAGATACTTCTGCTCAGTATTTACTGAAGAAGGTAGGGCAGGGCCCACAGCTCAGCACCATGGACACAGGGGGAAGGGAGGGAGGTATGTACTAGTCCCTTCACAAAAGAAAGAGTCCTACAAGAGCTCGATATGCTCAGGGTGGACAAGGCAATGGGACCTGATGGCATACATCCCAGGGTACTAAAGGAGCTAAAGGTGAAACTAACATAGGTTAGGTTCAAGTTCAGAGGACAATCATCCATAGAGGATCTTGCCACCATGTCAAATTGGCATGGTGGAATTGACAAATCTTCTATCCCCCATGAAAGAATCAAGTCTCCTCTTAAAACTATTTATATTCTCACTTTCAACCACATTACTGGGTAGTGTATTCCATATACCAGTAATTCTCTGGGTATACCATTGACTTAGTTTTACAGTTTTAAACGTATCCCCTATTAATTTTATGTTATGTGATCTAGTTATATTACATGTTACTGTTTTTTTTTGTTAACCCAATTAGTTCTAGAAAGGCATCATCTTTAATAGCTCTAAAAGCTAATCACAAATCACCTCTTAATTTCCTATAGTCAACAGAATATAGATTCAGCTGTTTTAATCTGCTGTTATAATTCAAATGTCTTGCCATCCTAATTTTTTTGGTTACTCTTCTGTGTACTTTTTCCATCTTGTTATTTCCCAAGATAGAATATGGGGCACAAAATGGAGAACAGTATTCAATATGAGGATGAACCAGTGCTGAATATAATGGTAGTATAACTTCAGCCTCTCTCCTTTTAATAGATCTTAAAATACTTTTGATTATCTGGTTATATTTTAACATTATATATGCAGAGCCATTATCAGAACTGTTTAGTGAGTCTCTGAACACAGGAGAGGTCCCAGAAGACTGGAGAAGGGCTCATGTGATCCCGCTCCACAAGAGTGGTAGCAGGGAGGAGGCAGGGAACTACAGACCAGTCAGTCTTACCTCAGTAGTGGGCAAGATTATGGAGGCACTCCTTAAGGAAAGGATAGTGCAACACCAGGAATCCATAGGGGCACAGGATCCAAGACAGCATGGGTTTACAAAAGGACGGTCCTGTCAAACTAATCTGAGATTTCTTTGACTGGGTATCCAGAGTGGTGGACCAAGGGGGAGCAGTTGATGTCGCCTACCCTGACTTCAGCAAAGCTTTTGATACTGTTCCACATAAAAGATTGATTAATAAGCTGGGTAGGCTCGGGGTAGGTCAGAAGTTGGTCAACTAGGTGGCAAACTGGTTGATGGGCAGAAAAGAGAGAGTGGTGGTAAATGGTATACAGTCTGAAGAGATGTAAGTCACAAGTGAGGTACTTCAGAGATCAGTCCTGGGGCCAGTCCTCTTCAGTATCTTCATCAGTGACATTGTAGATGGACTGGAGGGTAAAGTTTGTCTGTTTGCAGATGACACCAAGACCTGGGACACAGTAGATGATCCAGATGGGGTGGGTAGAATGAGAAGAGATCTGGATAAACTAGCAAAATGGTTGAAAGAGTGGCAACTGGGGTTTAACGCAAAGAAGTGCAAGATCATGCACATAGGGAAGAGAAACCCTGAAGCCACCTATAGGCTGGGAGGGGAGTTGCTGTCAGTCACAAGGGAAGAAAGAGACTTGGGCATCATCATCACCGATGACCTGAAATCATCCAAGCAGACCACTAAAGCAGTGGGTAAGGCTAGGGGGATGTTCGGGTGTATTAGTAGGGGTATCACGAGTCAGAAGAGGAAGGTAACCATCCCTCTTTACAAGACACTGGTTATGCCCCATCTGGAGTACTGCGTGCAGTACTAGAGGCCACACCTTCACAAGGACATTAACCAAACTGAGGTAATTCAGAGAAGGGCAACCAAAATGGTGCAGGGACTGCATTAGAAAACATGAGGACAGATTAACAAAGCTCAATATGCATACCCTAGAGCAAAGGAGGGGGAGAGAGAGAGAGAGAGAGAGAGAGAGAGAGGTGATATGATTGAAACATTCAAACACCTTAAGGGCATTAACAAGGTGAAAGAGTCTAACATGTTTCAATATAAGAAAAATAGCAGGACAAGAGGACACAGCATGAGATTAGAGGGAGGCTGATTAAGGGGTAATGTGAGGGAGTTCTTTTTCACAGAAAGGGTGGTGGATGCATGGAACGGCCTACCTGTGAGGGGATTCACTGGGGAGGAGAAAACCCTGCCACTAGCTAATGTTCTCCTGGATTGGGATGAGACAGGAGAGAGGGCGCAAAAAGTGGCAGTGGCAGACAACCTCGCCCTGGATGTGATTATAGAGAATAATCTACAGCAGGGGGTGGCGCGTGCAACTACCTACAATCAGATGGCAAAGGCCACTTGTAATTTACTGAACCCCACAGAAGCCCCATGTGGAAAAGTACAGGAGGCTGGTTCCGCAGCCTGTGTCTCCTGACATGGAGAATAGTGAAAGAGAGGTAGGACTTCCCCAAGTAGCCATTCACCAAACAGCTACAGAAGGTTACTCTGAGGAGGAAGGGGTAACAAATGGTCAGAAGGTTAGGGATGGCAGTGACTCTGAATGCCCTGGTGCTAGAGCTATGGATCCCAGTTTAGGAACTGAGGGGGACATGTCCCATGCCTTGGGAAAATGTGAAGATTTTGCAGCTGCTCAGAGGACAGACCCTAGTTTGCAGAGGCTGAGGGCTAGTGCAGAATCTGACAGGACACAGGGGGGTGACATGAGACATATGGTATTTTGGGATGACGGACTGTTGCATACACAGGACATCAGGACAGAGGGAGGGGTGATGGGCAGGCAGCTTGTCGTTCCCCAGGGGTATCATGAGTGGTTGCTCTAGGTCACTCATGATATCCCCATGTCCGGACATCTGGACATCACTCACACCATGCAGCGACTGGCCCAAAACTTCTATTGGCCCAACTTCACCCGGCAGGTGAAGAAATATTGCAGGTCTTGTCACCGGTGCCAACAGATAGGAAAGGCAGGTAGTAAAACCAAAGCTGCCCTAATTCCCTTGCCCGCTGTGGAGGCGCCATTCCAGAGGGTAGGAATGGATATTGTGGGACCCCTGAATACCCCAAGCTCCTCCCAGGAAAAAGTTTATCCTGACCGTGGTAGATTACACCACCCGATACCAAGAGGCGGTCGCCCATCTCCTCAATTAAGGCAGACAAAGTGGCAGACACCTTGCTAGGGATTTTCTCCCATGTCTGGTTTCTGCAGGATTTTCTCTCTGATCAAGGAGGTAGCTTCATGTTGGACTTGATGAACTGCTTGTGAGAGAAGTGTGGGGTGGTGCAGAGATGCACAACACCTTATCACCCACAAGCCAATGGGCTTGTGGAAAGATTTAATGAACCCTTAAATCGATGCTCCAAGCATTTGTGCAGGCCCAGTGGGTGAGACCATACAAGGCAGTTCGACAGGTCAATGACGTTAGCTATATTGTGGAACTGCCTGACAGGAGACATACCCATAGAATGTACCATATCAATATGATGAAGCCATATGCAAATAGAGTTGACATGGTGTTTGCAATTTGTAGTCCTGGGGAGGGGACGCATGAGAAAGACCCCCTCCTGGACTTGATAGAGGAAAGCAAGCGGGAGTCATCTGTGGAGGCAATCAAGCTGTCACCCCAGTTGACCCGGAACAGACCCAGGAAGTGAGAGAGGTTTTAGAGGACTTTGTCCCTTTGTTTACAGCAAAGCCTGGACGAACCCCCTTAGTGACCCATGACATAGATATGGGGATGCAAGCGCCAATACGGCAGTCAGCCTACCAGGTGTCTGAGGCCATCCTAAAGGACATTAGGAGGGAGGTGGAGGAAATACTGGATTTATGTGTAATCCAGAAAACCCACAGTCCTTGGGCCTTGCCTGTAATCCTCGTTCCCAAGCCAGATGGCTCTACTCGGTTTTGTGTGGACTATCATGGACTCAACACAGTCATCAAGTCTGATGCCCACTCAATGCCACGGATGGACAAACTACCAGACAAACTGTGGGGGGGGAGGGGGGCGGGAACATACCGTACCACAACTGACTTGACTAAAAGAATACTGGCAGGTAGAATTAAGTGCCAGAGCTAGAGAACGGTCAGCCTTCATCCCTCCAATAGGATTATATGAATTCCGGGTAATGCCTTTTGGAATGAAGAAAGCCCCTGCCACATTCTAAAGGTTGGTCAATCAGGTATTGCATGGTACTGAAAAGTATGCAGTAGCTTATCTGGATGATATTACCATCTTCAGTACCAACTGGAAGGAACACCTGTCCCATCTGAAGGAAGTGTTGGGCAGGATACAGGCAGCAGGGCTCACTGTCAAGGCTGAAAAGTGCCAGGTGGCTATGGCGGAGGTAGCATATCTAGGTCATGTAGTGGGGCAGTGGCAGCTTCGTCCTAATCAGGCAAAGATGAAGCAATAGAGGCATGGCCCATGCCTGAAACCCAGAAGCAGGTTAGGAGCTTCCTAGGGACCGCAGGGTACTAACGAATGTTTGTGGCCAATTACAGCACCCTGGTGGCTCCCCTATCTGGTTTGCTAAAGAAAAGACTCCCCAAAAAGGCAAACTGGGAGCCAACCTGTGAATGAGCCTTCACCCGGCTAAAAGAGGCACTGTGCAGTGCCCCTGTGTTGGCCAGTCCAGATTACACTAGGCAGTTTATAGTACAGACGAATACCTCAGATGTGGGGATTGGAGCAGTCCTCAGTCAGACATCTAATCAAGGAAGAGACCACCTGATAGTGTATCTGAGCAAGAAGTTATTTCCCCTGGAGCAGGCATACTCCACGATTGAAAAGGAATGCCCTGTGCTGGTAGGGGCCCTGAAGAAATTAGAGTCGTACCTCTATGGGAGGTGCTTCAAGGCACAGTTTGATCACAACCCTCTAGTGTGGTTAAATCAGATGGGCAAAACACATGGACGGCTGCTACGATGGAGTATTGTTCTGCAGACCTATGACATAACAATTACGCACAGGGCCGGGTCAGCCAATGCAAATGCATATGGCCTATCTCACCAATTAGAACAGTCACAGAATTGTGGGATCCATGCCATACAACAGGGATGTGTTCCCACAAATTCAGTCTTAGAAGGGAGGGATGTGACGATTTGGCCACTGCTGGCATAATTCTGTGATATTTTTCTGTGATTTTGGTTATGTTTAAATTTCCCAAAAGGTCCGGGGATAAGGTGACAGAAGGATGCCCATGTTTTTTTTTGAAAAGGCCACATAAGGAGGATGTGTATTCAAGTGTCTCTGACAGGCTTGCTTAATAGGAACCTGAAATTACATATCAAAGGGGGATTTCCTGATAAGCTGATCAAAAGGGAAAAAGGTGTTATAAATTATTAGGAGATAGAAAACATCTCCTATAGTCATAAACTTTTCTACTTCAAAGCAAATTACTTTGAGAAACAGGATCTGGGAAAACATGCATTCTGGAAGTCTATTGTGAATTCTCTTCAGTGTCATAATTCATTTATGTTTTATTAAGTGGCAAGCAGGACATTGGATTTCAGAAGCCAGGATGTTGGGACTGTAGAAAATATAAATAATTAATAATGTTTATCCCTTTGCAACTTGGAAAGAGCAAGAGAGACCCCTGCTGGCCTAAAGATAATGCCACTAGCTAATTTGAAGAACAGTTTGCTGACTGAAGGACCAGGGTTATAGAAGGCCCTTCAAAACAGAAACTTAGGGCATTTTACAGGAGGCACACTTCTTGACACACAGAACAAGACTGCCACACACTCACACTGGGGACCAGTGGCTACAAGACAACTGGAACTTGGAAACATTTGCAGACTTCATTTATTTTCTGGACTTTGACTTTCTCTACACACAAGGTAGACATTAGACAGTTCACTTTCACAGTGCGTTTGTATGTATATATTTCCAACTTTTGTTTGTTGTCGTGTAACCAAATTTCCGAATCTTTTGTGTGCAAGTCTTGTATGATAATTATTCTAGTAATTAGTAAAAGCACTTGCTTTTAAAACACTGCCTGGAAGAGATTTCTTATTGTGTGTGTGAAGGTGGGAATGTTTATAAATCTGTGACATGCCTGTTTATTGCTAAAGGTGCCACCATAGCTACCAAAGACTAGGATCCTGGAAAGGAATCGGTGGCCAAGCTGGGGAAATACATAGGTCTCTGGAGGGGTCTGTGGGGGGCACTAGATCACAGCACCACCCATGGGAGAAGACACAATCAGGGTTACGAGGACAGTCCCAAAGAGCTTGTAATGCCTGGGTCTTAACCCCCCCCCCCATACAGCAACCGAGGAGGGTTCTCACCTGGCTGCAGACTCGAGACTGTATTTTACCCTTACCCAGATTAGAGAGGAAGCCCTGGGTCCTCGTGATGAGTGTTCAGTTGTGAACTCAGCAAGTACTCTAGGAGGACACAGGGAGGGTATTCCTGTTCCCCCCGTTACGGATTTCACTTAGGGGTGGGCAATGTGAGCTCAGTGGATCCAGCCCCCAGAAATGGGTTCGTGACAGATCATAGTTGGAGGAGTTTCAAGGCAGCTGACCTCTGTATCATTTCTCTGAGAAGGGTCACATGACTTAGGTAGCCCAATAGCACACCACCAGTCCAGGGACATTAAACAAAGCATTTTTGTTTGCTGCAGTACAGAACGTCATTCAGAGCAGCCACCAAGCTGTTACACAAGGACAAGTCCAAGGGGCTTTTTTATTCTTAAAAATAGAGCAATTCATTGTTTGGTGCTGGGCTGAGGGGTTAATGGAGGGAAGAAAGCCAGAGGACAGCACTGTGGGAGGTAGTAGGGCTTTTTGCAAGGCGGCCAACCTTAGAGCCATCTCTCTAGGGGCAAGTCAGGTCACATGACTGAGGCAGCCCAACAGTGTGTCTCCAACCTGATATTTTTATTGCACAGAGCCAGCTGCCCAGGAGCATTCAGAACTCCGGAGCATGAACGCTAAGAAACAGGAGGATGGCGTCTGCAGGAGCATCTGCAGAGAAGTCAGCTAGTCCATACAGAATTCTGCTTAGTGACCATCAGGGTTCTTCTAGAGTGAGGTAAGACCAAGACAGCCTATTTTGTAAATCCTGAGTGTCTTAGTAGAAATATAGATTTTTCGGCAGGTAAGCACCAGTAGGCCCATCTAATCTTCCCTATTTCCCTGCCTATTACTCTCCAGACCCTATTTAGTCTCAGGTGTCCCTCCCCCTTCCCCTTCCCTTACTTATTATGCCCATGTGCCTGTCCCACACATGCTTGAAGCCACCCACTGTCTTCACCCCCCACCAGCTACTCTGGCAGGCTGTTCCAGGTGTACACCCCCCTTTCTGCAAAGAAGCATTTCCTCACATTCCTCTGAAACTCCCCCCCCTCAAGGTTCACTGCATGTCCCTGTGTTCTAGTGTTCCTCCTTCTCTGAAGGAGACTCCCTTCCTGAATCTTTTTCATCCCCATGATGTGCTTTTTACCCTCACACCTTCATTACTTTGCTCCCACACTCACACGTTTAGCTCCCTTCTTTCGTGCTACCTCTTAAACTTTTGTCTATTTAGCTCCAATAATACCGATGCAATATTACAATTCTTTCTACTCCCACCATTGTAATTTCTACCACCCAATGTTTTTTAATTACCTGTATGCCTTAAACTGTAGATCAGTTTTACTTGTTCATTTTCCCCTTTTCTCCTCTCCCCCGGATCGCACCTGGAAATAAGCTTCGGCTCAGTGCGTCTCTCCCGGTTACCAAACGTTTAATAAATAAACAAACTTATAGGTCTCAATTATGTCCTCTCTCACTCTCCTCTCCTCCGGGGAGTACATGTTGAGCTCCCTCAGCCTCTAATTATATGGTTTCTTATGTAACCCCCACACCATTTTGGTAGCCCTCCTCTGGATCGCTTCAATCTTGTCAATGTCCCTGTGGAGGTGTGGCCTCCAGAACTGCAGACAGTACTCTAAGGTAAGGTCTCACAAGTAAGCGATATAGTGGCAATACCGTCTCCCTTCTCCTGCTAGAAATACCCTTCCCTCTGCATCTCAGCATCCCACTAGCCTTGCCTACTGCCTTACTGCACTGCCCTGCCACCTTGAGATCATCATATAGGGTTACGCCAAAGTCACTCTCTTGCTTGGTGACTGTATGTATCTGACCCCCAATTTTATACACAGCCCCCGGGTTTTTCCACCCCAGGTGCATGACTTTGCACTTTCTGGCATTGAAACTCAGCTGCCACCCCCTAGATTACTCTTGCAGTTTCCCCAGATCCCTTTGCATTCTCTCCACCCCTTCCCAGGTGTCCACCCTGTTGCAGATTTTTGTGTCCTCTGCAAAGATACACACTGTCCCCTTCCGTTCCTCAGCAATGTCATTTATGAACACACTGAAGAGGACAGGACCCAGAACCGATCCCTATGTCACTCCAATAGTCACTCTCCCATACCCCAAGTGACTTCCATTTACCACCACCCTCTGTTTCCTATTCTTTAACCAGTTTGACATCCACCTTACCACCCTTTCCCCAACTCCCAGGGTGGTAAGTTTCTTTATTAGCCTCTTGAGCAGCACAGTGTCAAAGGCCTTACTTAAGTACAGATAGGCCATACCTAGTGCTTTCCCCTTGATCCACCGCCCTAGTCACCCAGTCAAGGAAATCTATGAAATTCATTTGACATGACCTCCCCACTGTGAAATCATGCTGCCAGTGGCCCTACGGCCCATTTGTCTCCAGGTACTCTATCAGGCTCTCCTTCAGTAGGTCTCCATTAATTTCGTCATCACTGTTGTGAGACTTGAAAAAGCACCAGGTTCCTTGTGTGAAGCATTGGTGACTGAATGGAGTAACTAGGGACTTCTGGTAATGTGCTACAATAAATTTATTTTGCACAAGCATTTGGTGTACTTGTGGTTTTCTTGGTGCCGAACTTTCAGGCCTTTTTGATACTTGTGTTGGAGGCACGCAAATACGCAGAAGATGCCCTGCCTTGCTTGTCTCCATTAATTTCCCCACCACTGATGTGATACTAACTGGCCAGTAATTGATAGCTTCCTCCCTGCTACTGCTCTTACGTAGAAGGACATCAGCTCTCCTCCAGTCCTCTGGAACTACCCCCTGTCTCCAATCAGGTGTTGAATAATGTTGTTAGAGGGGCAGCTAGCACCATGCTTAGTTCTTTTTAGTACCCTTGGCCAAATCCCTCCTGGCCCAATTGCCTTGTTTTCCTTTAGGGTTTCCAATCCCCTTCGGAATTTCTCCTCAGAGAATGGACTTGTGTCCACTCGCCCCCCTTCCCCAGGCTCTCTGATAACAAAGAGATATCTGGGGAAGCAGGTTAAAACCAGTCCCATTCCAGCATCTACACAGCACACAAACATGCAGGGGGGGCACTGGTGGGGAATTGTGGAATAAGGGTAACCCAGCGGGTGCTCTGAGAAAGTAGTTTCTGTGTCATCCGTAAAAGGTTCCATGCCCTAAGGACTAAACCTAAAGTACCAAAGGCTGAAATATGTCACTTGAGGGCCACAGCCTGTGTGCAGATAGTAGTGGTGATCAGTATTCAATTCCCAGAATTGGATTACATCAGATTCAGAAGTTCTTTTCAGATTTAGGATATCCTAAATCCAAAAAATGGTTGGAATCAGACTCGGAATTCAGGATTCAAATTCTGCATCCAACATTTGCTTAAACCTCTCTTCATCTGCCAAAACACAACATGGTTCAATGCCCGGAACAGCAAATACCTCCCTCCTTCCCCAACCCTGATTTCATGGCCACTGCATCAGCATCTGATGGTTTCACAGGGTTTGTTCTAATTGGCAATGATCAAGACAGTAGCACTCATTCACCAGGTCAGTTGAGGTCAGTCACACTGGGGCAGTGAGCCACCAGGTTGATTGAGGAATGATGGTATGCACCAAGTTGACCATCAGACAGGTGCCGAGCGAGCGTGAGTGGGTGAACGGTGCAGTTATCGGGTGAACGGTGGGGAAGGGGAAGGGGCCACACAGCCAACATTTGCCAAAACCTTCCCCATCTGCTAAAAGCATCATCGGACAGGTGCCAGGCAAGTGTATGCAGGTGAACGGTGTGGTGATTGGGTGAATGGTGAGATGGGGGCAGCACATTAGCAGCAGGTGCAACCTTCAGAGCCTGCTGGCAAAATGAGTGGCTACTGCAAGTGGCACTTGTGGCAAATTACTAGACAACAAACAAGCACTGTGTGGTCAGTGTGTTGTACTTGAGTGCGCTCTGTTCAGGTTCAGCATTGTGGGTGGGTGGGTGGGGGGCTCAGCTGCAGTTCTTCTCCAAAATCCAAGCCCTTGACATAACATGGCCAGTTTTTGGATTACATTTCATGGACCTAGACCCACACTTGAACTGAAGC
This sequence comes from Neoceratodus forsteri, assembly GCA_016271365.2. NCBI lineage: Eukaryota > Metazoa > Chordata > Ceratodontiformes > Ceratodontidae > Neoceratodus > Neoceratodus forsteri. Next base: position 764,283,455 of record CM057453.1, read on the forward strand.
TGAACCGTGACCTAGGGTACTTACCAGCACCCAAGTGCATCAGTCACAGGCAAGGGACAAGGAATGAGAGAAAATGGGGGTGCTTTTTTTGCTGAACCGTTTGTGTACCTGAGAAGCTGGATGTAGAATCAGAAATTCTCATTCTGGCTCCATTTCCAGTTCCTAATTGGTACCGGATTAGGAATCGGAATCAGAATCAGAATTTCCAATAATCTGATGGATGTAAACAGACTGGATTCCACTAAATCCAATCACCCTTAGCAGACAGTGATACTACAATCGAATCCACAACAGAAGTGCCTTGGGGATCAAATCCAACTAGGTCGCTTGTTTCTTTCTTGCCTCTAAATTGCTTTTCAAATAAGTGCACCACACTCCTTGTACATAAAAATCTAGATTTAAAAGTTACAACGGGGGTGGTGAGGTACTTGAGTGGAGAGGATATGTTTACAGACTTTATTTTTGCATTTATTTTGCTCCATATTTTGATTGGGGACTTTCCAGTGGCTGAATAGTGAGCTCAGCAGTCTCAAAATAGGACCTAAGAAGGGCAAGGACAAAGCCACAAGGTTGCTCGATGAGTTTCTGCAACTTAGGGGTGGCATGGTAGCAGGCCTGTCCCCATTCTTGAATCTGGCAATGCAGAGGATCTTTACCACTGCCAGAGTACGGAAGAAAAAGTGGATGCCTTCACTACCTGGTTTGCTGCTCTGGACACTCGGGTAAGAAAGGCAGAACATACTTGTACCTGTCTGGCTGTAACTCAAAGACTGGGTCATTTGGAGCAGATTTTGGCAAAGGACAGTAAAGCAAGCACAAATAGGACTGAGGTGTTACAGAATCAATTGCATGCTGCAAATATTCCAATTGTGGGACTTCTTAAGAGTAGACTAAGGGAGGCCATGCAATGTCATTTGAGGGATGGGCTAGCCCTATTAAAGGTTTCGACTACTTATCAGGCAATGACGACAAGATGATGGAGGAGCAGGGGCTATAGTGGTGGCACAGCTGAGAGACTCTGAGGAGCATATGCTGGTGTTGACAACTGCAAGGGACCACAGGGAAGCTTTGTTTCAGGGCAAAAAACAACTTCAGTTCCTTGATGTTTCAGCATGCATGCAGCAACACTGAGAACTCCTGGCCTGGAAATCAGCTTTTAGGGAGGTGGGGTTGCTTGCTCATCTGCTTTTTTCCTCCATGCTTGTGTTTATCTTTTAGTCTGTGCTTTTGATTTTGAACCATGTATGTGTCTTGGACAGTATTGAAAAGTTTAATAAAGAAAGTCATTGAAATCAGTCACTTGCGGTTATAACTGGAGTTGGTTGGGGACAAATTGCAGAGAAACTTGAAGAAGAACAGGTTACTCACCTGTAACAGTAGTTCTAGGAGTGGTATATGTTGTTCATCCACACTCTTTGGCATGTCCCTTTCCCCTTTAAGGATCATTGGAAGTCTTCAAGCTGGCTCCTCCCACCCACCTGGGTGGTATATACCTCAGCTCCGCCCCATGACGCCAGATTTTAGCCCGCTGGAAGCCAGGTTTGTGCGTCCGCAGCCGGGGAGGTTGGGTGGGTCAGTGTGGATGAACAACATATACCACTCCTAGAACTACTGTTATAGGTGAGTAACCTGTTCTTCTAGGAGCGTGGATATGTTGTTCATCCACACTCTTTGGCAGACTCCTAGCAGTTCTCCGGGAGGAGGGAGGCAAGGTGCACACCCCCTACCTAGGAAACAGAGATTGGAGAACTGAGGCCCCAAAACCAGCATCCCGGCGTGACTCAAGGTCGATGTGGTAGTGGTTGATGAAGGTGTTTGCTGACTTCCAGGCAGCAACCCGACAGATTTCCTGGATAGGGATGTCCCTGGAAGCAGCCACTGATGCAGCAGTATGGCAGATAGAATGAGCTCTGGGAGGCACCTTCCCTGCTAACTCATAACACAGACCTATACATGATGTAATCTATCTTGCAATAGTCCACTTCGCTGCAGGTCTGCCAGAAGCAGCTTCAGCATAGGAGACAAACAGCTGGTGAACCTCACCCTGAATTTCCACCATCCTCTCCTTGTAATAGGAGAGAGCACGTCTCAGGTCCAAAGTATGGAGCCTGTACTCGGCCTCTGAGGTGCAGTTAGGGTAGTATACCGGTAGAGTTAACACCTGATTAAGGTGAAACTCTGACACTACCTTCAGAAGGAATTTCGGGTGGGGGCGTAGGACAACCTTGTCCCTGTGGAAAACCAGGTAAGGGGACTCCACCGAAAGTGTCTGGAGTTCCCCTGTCCTTCTGGCAGACGTGATAGCCACCAGGAAGTCCATCTTCCACGACAAGTGTGACAACTCACATCTGTGTATTGGTTCAAATGGCTTGCCCATAAGCTTTGCCAGTATCAGCAGTAGACCCCACGGAGGTGGAGGTTCACGCACCAGAGGGGATATGTGACCCAGACCTTTGAAAAAGAACCCAACCACTGTCTACTGCACCAATGTTGACTGACCGACCCACGCCCGGTAAGCAGAGATTGGCTGCCAGGTGCACCCTAATGGTCGATGACTGGAGACCCCTTTGCATAGAGACCAACAGTAGTCAAGAATGTTAGCAACTGAACAGGATAAAGGGTCCAGGCCCTTACCCTGACACCAAATGAAAATCTTTTCCATTTGAAGGCATAACATTTCCTGGTCGATTCCCTTCTAGATGCCTCCACCACGGTGTAGATATCTTCGGAAAGACCTAAAGCCTGGAACTCTAGCCGCTCAGGTACCAGGCTGTGAAGTGCAGGGGTTGAAGGTTCAGATGAAATACCTTCCCCTGATTGAGTGATATCAGGTCCTGGCGTGTGCAAAGCCGCTCCAGGGGCCTGCAGCTGAGGCTGAGGAGAGCTGGATACCAGAACTGGCACAGCCAGCCTGGGGCTACCAGGATCACCTTCGCCTTGTCCCTCCTCACCTTGAGAAGCACCTTGTGGATCAAGGGAAATGGAGGGAAGGCATAGAGGAGGCCTGGGGTCCACGGCCTCGAGAAGGCATCACCCTGCAGCGAGCCCTGCTGAGGGGGACAGCCATGAAACAGCCTCAACTTGGTGTTTTCCCTTGGAGGCAAACAGATCCACCATTGGTTTGCCCCAATGGGAGAACAAACTGTAGGCTACCTCTGTATGGAGAAACCACTCGTGGGATGTCTGGCCTAAGCATCTGAGAGCATCTGCCAGATGGTCCAGGGCTCCTGCCACATGGATGGCAAGGAGATCTGCCTCCAACCAGCTCACGAGAGTCAGATGCAGAGTGCCTCCTTGCACAGCAAATGAGAGTGCATGCTGTCCTGTTTGCTGAGGTAGTACATGGTCGTGGTATTGTCCGTCTAGACTTGAACCACTTGACCCCGCAGCTGAGGGGCGAAAGCTGACAGTGCCAGTCTGACCACTCTGAGCTCCAACAGGTTGATGTGGCATCGGGACTCCTCAGGGGTCCAGAGCCCGTGGGCCCTTTCGTCCCCCATGTGGGCTCCCCAGCCCATGAGAGAGGCATTGGTCGTGAGGACAACCGTTGGCTCGGGACGGACAAATGGGATCCCTTCCCGCAACTGGTCTGGGGCGGTCCACCACTGGAGAGCATCCCACATCTTCTGGGTTACAGTGACCAGTTGGTTGAAATAACCATGGCATTGAGTCCACTGGGCAGCCAGCTCCCATTGGAGGGGGCACATGTGCAACCAGGCCCATTGGACCACTGAGGTGCATGCCGCCATGTAACCCAGAAGGCGCAGAAAGTCCCGGGCAGGGTGCAAGTGCCCAACCAGAAATGATTGGGTAAAGGAGGAAAGAACCTCAACCCTGTCCACTGGGAGCCAAGCTCTGGCTTGACAAGAGTCGAGCTCTACCCCGATGAAGGCCATCACCTGAGAGGGCACGAGTTCTGACTTGGCCTCAATTATCAGGAGGCCGAGTTGAGAGCAGGTCTGGAGGGCCAGGTCCCTGGACCTCTCCACTGCCTGGTGGGTGGAACCTGCTAGGAGCCAATCATCGAGGTAGGGGTAAATTCTGACCCCGATGCCAAAGATGGGCCGCCACCACTGCAATGCATTTGGTGAAGACCCATAGGGCCAATGACAGGCTGAACGGCATGGCTCAGAACTTGTTCAGGGTCCCTTCGACCCCGAGGCAGAGGAACCGCTGATGGGATGGATAAATCGGGACGCGAAAGAACAAGTCCTGCAGATCCAGTGAACAGAACCACATGTTTTGCTCCAAGGATGGTATGATCTGGGACAGAGTGACCATCCGAAAGGTGCGTGACCTGAGATATTGACTCAGGTCATGCAGATCTAGAATGGGGTGCCAGTCCCCCGTCCGCTTGGGCACCAGGAAGTACCTGGAGACAAAGCCTGAGTCTGCTGGAGGATCCACCACTGGAGCTGCTGCCTCCTTGAGGAGGAGCTGAGCGATGTCACCTCTGAGAGCCGACTGTGTCTGAGTGGATAGTCTTTCCTCCCGAGGGGACGGGGGCTCGGCTTGGAGGGTACTGCTCAAATTCCAGAGGCAGTCCCTGGCTGACCACTTCCAGAACCCACCTGTCCATGGTGACAACAGACCAGGTGGAAAGAAAGTGGCAGAGCCAACCCCCCATGGGAGGACCCAGAGCTGGCGTGACAGGAGTGGGGATGGCAGTCCCCACCCAATCACTGAGCAGGCTTGGAGGAGGAGGATCCAGGACCGGAACCTCTGACTCCTTTACGGGCCTGCTGAGGACCCTGCTTGGGCCGAGGGCGTCAAGCTTGAGCCTGCTGCTGGTGCTGCTGTCCGCCCTGGAAGGAGGACTGCTGAGTCGCAGGGGCAGAATGACGAAATGTTTTTTTCTTTTTCCCCTGTTGGTTCTTGCCCGAAAAACTCTTGGCAGAGGTAGCGTCCAAGGTGGCACTGGACTGCTCAATATGCTGAAGGTGACCGTCCACTCCTGGGCCGAACAAGTCAGTCCCAAGGAAGGGCATGTCCACTAATTTATGCTGGGTATCCGCTGGGAAGGAGAACAGCCTCAGCCAAGCCCTGCGATGGGAGGCAATTGCAGCAGCCATTGAATGGGCACAAGTGTCCCCGAAATCCAGGGCTGTCTGGAGCTGCTGTTTGGCAATGGCTCGGCCTTGATCCCGGACTTGCTTGACCATAATCTGCATGTCCACGGGGAGATGTGGAAGGACTTCATCCACTGACCCAAGGAGGGCGTGGGAGAAGTGTGTCATGATGACAGCCAAACTTGTCTGATGAAGGCCCAAGGAGGAAGCCACATAGATCTTCCTGGCTGAATGGTCCAAGAGCTTGGACTCTTTATCAGGAGGTTAGTCAGTGTTGGCAGAACTGCCAGTACGCCTGAACACAGAGGCAATCACCAGGCTCTCAGCGGCTGAAGGATGCTCTGTGAACCCCGCAAGGGACCCCATGGACACCGCGTACTTGCAGGCCATGTGGGCAGACGGAGCTGGATAAGAGGCAGGATGCTGCCATAGTTCTAAGGCCAGTCCAACAATGGCCTCGGCCTCCATCGGGGTATCCCCTCTCTTGGGGATGTCAGTGAGCTGGTACTTTGCCTTTTTTCTGGATAGACCCCAGGGGCATCCCTGTAGACTCAGAGATTTGGCGGAGGATCCCTTGAAAGGACGAAGGACCTTCCTCCATCTCTAGGCCAGTGTTCCAATCATCATCCCCCGGATGTGAATGGAGACTGGTGATGCCCGAATCCGAAGAGTCCGGATACAATGGTCTACCGCCCATATCACCTTCGACTCACCGGGGGAGGTCTGGGGTGACCGTGACCGACAAGCACCGGGGAAGCCCAGTGTCCGGTCTATCTTGCTTGGAAGGAGCCCTCCCATAGGCTGCTTGGGCGGTGGTTCCATCACAATGGGTGGAGAGACCGTAAAAGGTCGAACTGGTGGTCTTACTGGCTCCGCGGGCAGGGGAACCAATTTGATCGGCTCCAAGGGAGTCGACTTCGGCTTGGGAGGCGAAAGCCAGGTAATGGCCAGGGAGGAAACCGTGGTAGGCTTAGGCCCGGACAAAATGAGCTGCTGCCACACGAGGTCCGCGTAGCATCAACGGAGTTTCCGTCGAAGCCTCTCCTCATCCGAGGAGGACTAGGATGACTGATGGCATCGCCTCTTCTTTGAGCGCTTGTGGCCCTTCCTCGGTCTTTCGGATGAGGGGGTCCTGGACCTCGACCAAGATTGGGCAAGCCGACACAGTCGGTCAGGAGACACCGGCAGGGCCAGTGACTTCCCAGAGTCCGGGACCGGATCCTCGATACGGACTCCAGCAGGCTGGGTCTCCTCATCGGGGGAAGACAAGGACCAGGGTCCTTTCTAGAGAATCGTTGACCGGAGTTGGTGACAGTGGATCGATTGGGTCGATAATGATCTTGACCTCATTGGCCACATCTTTGGTCATCTGGCCTGATGGGACGTCCGAGAAGCCAGCAGCCGAGGACATGATCTCGATTGAGGTCGAGACCGCATGCTCCTGGGACTGAGACCTCTCTCAGTCCCAAGTGCGTCTTCATCTAGACGAAGACTTACTTGGATCCTTATCTCGGGGACAGGATCGGGAAGAGTGCGGGCCCACAGCCACCTCCCCCTTGGTAGGGAGAGACTGGCACAGCTCCCTGAAGGAACCCGAGAAGGTGGAACCCAGGTTGAGTGGAACGAAGAAGCTCCAGGAAGAGCGGTCCGCTTCTTCCTCGAAGGCTTGCATGCGCTCCAACTGTTCAGCGGATCCTGCCGCCACAGAAACTGCCTACCTAGCCTCCTTAGATTTCACCAGAGGGTTCCTCTTTTCTAGTCTCCCCAGCTGTAGGCACGCAAGATGGTTGTCCAGGACTTTGATTGGAAGGCCAAGCAGAAACTGCAGAATGAGATGTCATGGCCGACACCGAGGCAGTAGACGCACACAGAGTGGGGATCGGTACGCGACATCTCCTGGCCGTAGGAACACCGGTGAAATCTGGGGGAAGTTTTTTCTTCCATAGTAGAAGCGACAAATTCGTGATCGCTAATTCAAGAAATTCGAAGTTTTGGTAGAACCGATATGAAAGCCAGGACCTATGAATGCATGAGCACGAGAAAGGCACTGAATCTTCCAGCGGAAGAGAAGCTCTGGTGTCATGGGGCAGAGCCGAGGTATATACCACCTGGGTGGGTGGGAGGAGCCAGCTTGAAGACTTCCGGTGATCCTTAAAGGGGAAAGGGACATGCCAAAGAGTGTGGATGAACAACATATCCATGCTCCTAGAAGTTCTAGTTCATTGACCGGGTTGGGGAAACATGGAATAGACTGCTCATGAAGGTAGTGGTGGCAATTACCCTTAAAGGGTTTAAACATGGCAGGGGGACTCGTCATCCCCACAGAGGACTGCAAGAGTTTGAGGTTTGCGTTGGGGGGGGGGCTGATATGACCCACCAGGACAGTAGGTCATCAGGGTGAGTTAGTATAGTAGGAGCAGACTCCATGTATCTTCGATCTCCTGCCATTGAATTCTAAGTTTTGAATGAACCTATTAAAGCTTTTTTTAAATGACAACTTTTAAACTGATGCATACATTGGAAAGACAATGCTTTTCTCAAATACACAATTTATTCTCACTTGTGAGGGAGGCAAGACTTTCATAACTCATGCCTGGCTTTACTACTCATGAGTTATGGTGTTGTCCCCTCACCCTAAACTACTTATTTCGAGTCAGGTCATTGTGTTTCCCTATCTCTAACTATAGCTCACCTCAGTGTCGGCATCCTTGGCCCTGAGTTCAAATTCAGTGATTGTCTTCCTCACACCTTCTTGCACTCGCATTCCAGGGATCAGAACCACAGGCAAAGAGTCATCAACGGGTCTTATGGTGATGTAGAATGTCTGAGAAACCTGGTTGAAAACAAAGGTCCAGCGTTAGAGAAATTCTGCCTAAAGACAGATTAGAACTGTTCAGCTAGGGAACTGGATGACTCAGTGGATTTGGAAGCCTTTCACTTCTAGGTCAATGGTTTGAATCCAACCCAGGTCAGTGGTGGCCAATGTCAAAAGTCATTATCATCTGATGACTGCTTATTATCCTACATAAAACGAGTAAAAGGGGCAAACTAGCTGGGCCACGCGATCCTAATCTGCTGTCACCTTCTATGTTTCTATGTGTTTGGAGGCCTCATCTCAGTCCATTTCCTAGTGGGCAGGTATTGACATCACTATACTGCCAACCCCAAGTCCACGGGAACATGACATCACCCAGCACTGGTGGGGATGGTGAAGGAACAGGTCACGTGACACAACTATTATGCAGTATATAGCGTGCCTCTCAGTGGTCTAAAAAAGGAAACCCTGTCTCACCCTCTCCCTCACTGGCAGGCCACTATACAACAAAAAGAAGATGACCTTTTACCTTACTGCCAGGTGGTTTACCTATGCCGACATGACAACAATGTTGTCGATGTTTGTCATAGCGACAGCCTCAATGTTGACAGGCGAATTTTCACCTGTCAGACATCTGTCTTTTTTTTCTATTGGGGGGCTGTACCCCCAAACATCACATGCAGGGGGCTGTGCCCTCCGTGCCCCTCCTTGTATTGATTAACTCTAAGCCCAGGTTATCCGCGAGTGAGACTCAGCGTAGAGTGAGATTTGTCCAGCGGATCCCCCAGCGTCATTTTCTAAACTTGGCAAGCGTTGCTGTGGGGGATTTCAGACGGGTTTCACTTTGAGTCAATACACCCTGCCAGGCACAATGTCCACGTACCTATTCTACCTCCTATTTCACCATGCTGTACACCTGCGTCTGGGAAGAAAACCTGACTTGGGGGCAGTATGGCATAATTTAGGATGGGTGTATGACTCGAGAGGGATTGGGGGCAAGGTAATGGTATGGAGTAATTGACAGAAGAAATCATCATGGTAGTGAGGCCAGACCACTGCCCACACAAGGGCAAGGATTAAAGATGGCATAGTTAGAATACTTGAAGACAAGGCAGTTCAATGCAGTGGTAGGGGATAAGGTGGGATTGGGGAGTTAATTGTCACCAACAGTTTATGTATTTTGTGATCGGGTAGGGAGCGTGTGCTCTGTGTGTGTGTGTGTGTGTGTGTGTGTGTGTGTGAGTCAGGTGTGTAATTTGTGATTCCAATTCCGATTTCCAAGGCCTTATCAGAATTGGAGTTCGATCAGACTCGAAACTGGAAATTCCTATGACTCCTTTGGCTTCAAAATGGAATGGAGTCGGCTGACTCCAAGCAACCCTAGTCAGCATGGCTAGTCCTATGACCACCCCTCGACCACAACCCCAATCATTTCCTGTCCTCCCAATAACATCAAAGACAAGGACCACTCCTCTTCTCATACTTTTCACGTGCGTGCTATGGACTGATACAGCCAGATGACTACATTAGACAGCTGGGGAAGGTGTGCTGTGGGTTATGGAAGGGGACTGTCTAAACTTTCAGTGTCCTGAACTGCGACTGCTGCCCTTCCAAATTGCAGATTGGGACTCTTAAGGAGTTGCCCTTTGGATCCAAGGGTTGAGCTTGGGAGGAAGCTGCTGTTGACTCCTGCTACAGAGCCAACAGTCCAACAATTGTTTTCTTTAGATGAGTCAATGGGCAGACGACGGTGGTGATGGTGGGCATGGTGGTAGATTGCCAGGACAGCGGAGGAGGACACGGGATTGGTTTAGGAGACTTGGGGAGGTATGGGTTTTTAAAAAAAGTAGATCTGAGGTTCTTATATACAAGTATTTGGTAAACAGAAAAATTTGTACACACCTATATTTGCCCCACTGTCAGTACTGAAACATAATCATCTTTGGATCTAAATGAGTTAGGAACCCTATGTAACCAGACTCTCTCTTCATTCATCTTCAGGCCGATTACTAGAGGGCTCCAGAAGGTTTAAGTGTAACCCCTAGGTGACGCTATCCCAAGGGCTACTACCCCGTCTGCTTGGCTAGTAGCAGGTTAAGGGGCCTGGCTACTGAAACAGGTGCCTCCACCCGGAGGTCAGAATTGTTAGTGGTGAAGCTAACCTGGGCACAGCCCTCCGAGACACTGTAACCCCCCCCTTTCCCTTCTAGTGGCCTGAACAATATACAATAATCACTTTCACAATGACCCTTATTCACCATGCAATTACCCACACTGTTTGCACTTACCACCAGGGCTGGTTCCTCTAGCTCGACCCTGGGGACCCCCTGTAAAACAAGGTTATGCACAGCAAATAGCGACAGTACAGTACTCTTGGCTCAAACTGGAACCACAGTTAGGTTAAATGCAAAAAAGAGATCTGATTTATTCAGGGGTCTTAAACAAGGGAGGTGCGTAATCAGGTTAATTTGCTTAAAGGCAGTATCAATCAGACAGTTATGCATGCACTTCAGAGTCCCTACACAGTCACACACTCTGGGTACTCAAGTAAGACAGTGGGCTAGCCAGAAACACTGCCCTGGGTAGGCTGGCTCGCTGCTGGTTGGGGCCCTGTGATGGAAGAAAGCAACATGCACAACACACACTATTTGTAATCCAGAGCCAGAGGGCTCAGTTTGTGACAGAAAAGACAGCAAAGCAATCAGATGACAACACTTTAGATTTAGCTGTTTTTGCAGGGAGCTACCCTGATGTTTACTCACGATACCCAATACAGGACACAGGCAGGATGAAATCGAGACAGCAGGTTGTTGAACTGGAGTGCCAGGAGAAGCAGTGCCCACACGAATCACTGAGGCATTGTTCCTGTTCAAAGCGTGAGCAGGGGGCCAATCTCCAGGTAGGTCTCTCATCGATGGTTTTCTCTGTGCAGCGGGTAGTCTGGCTGAGCCAGTGTGGCAAAGTCCAGGCCCAATGGAGATGAATATGGATTCAGTCTGTGGGAGCTGGATGCAGCCTCCAGCAAGGAGAACACAGTTCAGCACACAGTGGGGAACCAAATCATGACCCACTAACAGCACACAGCACATTTACATCTAAGAAATTCTACTGTACTAGGCAGATTGCTATCCGGTCGCAATTACAGAGTCTCTGCACAAACCGGGAGTTCAGAGGTGGCTGGAAATTCTGACAGGCCAATCGCATTCAGAAAATCTGTGGTCTTCTTCAGGTTAAAGCCTGGTCACAGTCCAGTGGCTTAAATCACTCTCACAACTCGGATTCAGTCCGAATCAACTCTGTTTTCCCTCTCAGGGACAGCAGGCAGACAGGCAGGCCAAAACTCAGCCCTTTCACAGTTCTCCCACACGAATCCATGCAGAATCGCTGCTCGACTATCTCGAGCTGTTACTCCTTCACTTCCCAACTCAGATCTGACCTGAAACTGCAAGCAGTCTGGGACTTTCCCCAGGATCCAAAAGGTTTGGTTGGCCGATTCCTCTGTCAGTCACAAAAAGGGCTCCCCCTCCAGGTTCATTTAGGTGCCAAAAGCCCAAAACTACAATTGTAACAGGGGATAAAGAAATGTGTCCCAATAATGCAGGTAAACTTCATTTTGGTCTAAAACATAAGGTGTTAGTGTAACAAATAATGAACTATGAAGCTGGATCATATTAAAACTTGTGAAGTTACAAGTTTAATTAACTGAGCCACAACTTGTAATATTCAAGTCTCTTTTGATATCTGTACTGACCATGTGAGTAATAGAAAACAGGTGTTTTAAGTGTCTGCAATACAGAAATACAGGGAGAGAGTTCAAGTTACCCTTTTGACTATTATTATCAGGAGGATAGGCCAGAATAAAAAGCTTGTATGCACATTCCTAAGTGCAAACCTATTTCTTCCTTCTAGATCTTAATAACTGGTAATGACTATTATTACTATCCTTATATAGTAGTATAATTTACACTATCAATACATTTGTGCTAAGTAAGGATTAGGTCATGCAAGAACTAAAAGGAGAATTGCCTTGTCATGCATGTACTAAAAGGAGAATTGCCTTCTAAAGTTAAAGTTTATATTTGTCTTGGACCAATCATAGACAACCATAGTACTGTATTCCACTATATAAGCAAGCCACTATACACTGTTAGTTTGAAGTATGAAGAATGAAGGATGTACCACTTGTAATCTCTCGCTGTGATTATTGTTATAATCATTAAATTCTTCCGCCTTCAGCCTCATCTCTGTTCGTCTCCTTTCTAAGTATTTGTAATAGATAATTTACTAATGGTAATTTTTTCACAACATTACAATTGGTGCCTTAAAGACTCAGATCACTGGTGCTGCATGCTGAGGAGGCTGCCTAACTGCTGGTTGGTTAGTCAGCAAGCCCTAATAAGAAGGTGAGGACGTTTGGAGACGTGGTGCTGCTGGCTTTAAGCGAGAGAAGAGGGTACACACAGACAGTCACAGCCACTTGACAATCAGGTGATGTATGCTTTGTATGCTTCTCAAATTGTTTTAAATATAAAGTAATGCTTAACTCTGTAGGAACTCTAGGGGCAGAGTAGGTTAGTGAAGATGCTGGGACTTGCAAGCCGGACCTCACAAGGGAGCCATAAGACATAGCTAGACAGACCAGGGCACCAGTGCACGGGTGCACCCGGCTGTAAAGGCTAGGCAGGCAAGAAAAAGATAAGAAAAATGAGTATGGAAACAATAATAGGTTGTTTTCTAGGAAAACACCTAAAGGGGGAAGCATATGAACCAGTGCCTGATGATCAACAGGCACAATTGTATTTTACTCAGCAAGTGTCCCTTCATAATGAGGGAGTAAAAATGAAAAGGGAAATCTTTTGCAAATGCATTGTAAGGGCTGTGGCAGTATAATCTGTGACTATTGTGTGTCGACAGAATAAAGAAGTAGCCTAGATGAGGATGAAAGGGATCAAAATGCTAAACAACTAGAAGAATTAACATTGATGTATAAAGATAGCATCCCAATAGATCAACACCAAGAGTTAGAGCAGCAGTGTATTAATTTTAGGACACAGCTAATAAAAGCACAAAGGGATTTGTGTCTTTTAAATAGGGATCATGCCCTTCTACAGATTAAGCTAGACCACCAGTCACAAGAGCAGCTAGTGAAACCAGGCAACTGTATACAGAACTACAGGATGCAATGGAAAGATTCAAGAGTTAAGTAATATAGAAGAAGGGTGATAAAGGTTAAGGTGGCACCCGTGCAAACAAGGGAAATGACAGCCACCAAGGGATTCCATGTCTGCTACCACAAGGTATCAGCAAGAACAATATGCTTTAGAGCTGCAAAATAAGTGAGCTAAATATGGATTAAAAGGAATATGCTGAAAAATGGGAAACAAGGAAGAGGCAGAAAGACATAAAAGCAAGAAGATAGTTATGATAAAAATATGCAAAAGTAAGAGATACTTTGAGAGAGGATGATGAGGCACATCACAGAGAAAGTGATAAAAAAGGACCCACTACCTCCCCACCAGGAGCTAAAAAAGAGGAATGGGTGAAAAGAGAGGAAACACAGGAGATGGAGAGGGACGGACAGGGATAAAAGGAAGTAGAAGGCAAGTTAGTAAAAATAGAAAGGTAGTAATAGATATGTTCTCAAAATGGGTAGAGGCATTTCCAGTTAAGAGTGCCAATGCTATAACACATGAGATTTTAAAAAAAGGAAAGCTGTATGAGCACTAAGGTGTAATAATCCAGCTACAGTCAAAAAATAAATAGTTTAGAAATGCAAAATAAGTCAAGAGCCAAAATCCCTGCAAGAGAGTTTGTAAAGGTACAGGGAGACCTTTGTTTTTTTAGATAGGGATGATTCTCTTTTATTAATTGCAATATTAACTATAACACAGCTTCTGTAGCACGTTTGTAAGATGTAAATGTCTTAAAATCTAAAAAAACACTTGGTAGTGCTAACTCCCTCTGTATAGGAGCAGTTAAAATGTAAAAGTAAAAAAAAAAAAGCTCAGATATGGCAAATTTGTGTCATTAGTCAGAGGTATTGCAAGGCATGCTAACTTAATGCCCAAAGACCTTGCCTCTTCTAATGTTAAAGAGTTTGATTCTAGATACTCTTAGTATGCTGTGGGGTGGACTAGAGCAAATGCTAGCCACTTGTTCTTCTGTAATTGCTACCATGACCAAACAAACCATTCGGAGTTGTTTGGCATGATTAATAATGTTATCAGTAACACTAGCATTTCTGAAGGACAAAAGATTATCATTAAGAATGATGCTGGCATATTTTTAAATATGGTATTCAAGTGTCCTTGGATTAAAAATGTTTAAGTTAATTACATGGAAAGTTTTTTCATTTTCTGTGCAATGTAACATAAAGATATTTTTTAATATCAGTAGTGTTCAAGGATCCTACAAAAATAACTGGGTTTGAGCGACCCTTGTATGCACACTATGTGACCTTTTGCATTTTATTTGACCTTCTTGTGTTTCAACTACCAGTTCATTGGTAACTCAGTTTCTAAAACTTTGCAGGTTGCAGGTTTCCATGGGATGCGCACATAAGATCTCTATGTTCAACAACAGTAATACTTTTATCTAGGTTAACAAGACTTTCATTTTTTCCTAAAAGAACTGTCACAGTTTTGGTGTCTAATTGGTTCCACATAAGGACTGTACAACTCTTTAAATCAACTGAAAAGGTCAGTGAGTTTAAACTGCCAATCTGCTTATTGTTTCTACTTACTTATGGAGTAAAGTCTGGGGTAGGGCAATCCTCAACTTCAGCAAGAAGATTCTTCTTCAATTGACCTTCAAGCAAGACATCCATTTCTTCACTGTTGTTTAATTCCAAACATGGCTGATAACTTTATACAAACTATTGCTTTACTATGGACTGTTCATCTGTGTGCCAGGGTGTAATCAACTATCACAACACAAATGCCATGCCAGTGTGTGTGTGGCTACTCAATGCACAATCTAATGCACCCCTGACCAGTGCAGTGTGTCTGCTATCCAACAGCCAGCAATATGAACACTAACTTTTCTAAATTGGTATGTGAACATACTTAACAGCTGGTCTAGCAGCTGTACCTCAAAGATCAAGACTGGATCACAGCAAAGCTACATGGACTAAAAATAAAAAAATGTGTCTCTTGTTATAAACAGAGCCACACCAAAGGACAATGGTGTTTATGTGTTAACTCTGTCCTACTGTTTTTGGGGTAATAATAGTGTTTGTAACTATGCTAGTTTAAGCAACTCATTATGTTTTGTAGTCTCGAATGCCTAAATGTGACAAAAGGGCCAGAGAGAGGATTTAATCAACACTTATTGATCAAGTGATTGTGAATAATGTAAAGTACATAGTGAGATGTACATGCTCAGAGGAGCTGCATTGTTGCATAAATAATAATTAAGCAATATTGGTCCAAAAGGGGGCTTGTAATAGGGGATAAAGAAATGTGTCCCAATAATGCAGGTAAACTTCATTTTGGTCTAAAACATAAGGTGTTTGTGTAACAAATAATGAACTATGAAGCTGGATCATATTAAAACTTGTGAAGTTACAAGTTTAATTAACTGAGCCACAACTTGTAATATTCAAGTGTCTTTTGATATCTGTACTGACCATGTGAGTAATAGAAAACAGGTGTTTTAAGTGTCTGCAAGACAGAAATACAGGAGAGAGTTCAAGTTACCCTTTGTCTATTATTATCAGGAGGCTAGGCCGGAATAAAAACATATGCACATTCCTAAGTGCAAACCTATTTCTTCCTTCTAGATCTTAATAACTGGTACATGACTATTATTACTATCCTTATATAGTAGTATAATTTACACTATCAATACATTTGTGCTAGTAGGATTAGGTCATGCAAGAACTAAAGAGAATTGCCTTTTCATGCATGTACTAAAAGGAGAATTGCCTTTTAAAGTTAAAGTTTATATTTGTCTTGGACCAATCATAGACAACCATAGTACTGTCTTCCACTATATAAGCAAGCCACTATACACTGTTAGTTTGAAGAATGAAGAATGAAGGATGTACCACTTGTAATCTCTCGCTGTGATTATTGTTATAATCATTAAATTCTTCCGCCTTCAGCCTCATCTCCGTTCGTCTCCTTTCTAAGTATTTGTAATAGATAATTTACTAATGGTAATTTTTTCACAACGCTACAACAATTCCTAAAGAATTTTGCTCCCACAAAGCCCCTGGGGACAGGCTCCATTTTAGAGTCCCCAAAGGTACTAATTGGTCCATTTCAGCAGTCCAGGACCAAGATGGTGGAGATAAACAGAAATGTCCATGCTGCCAAGAAGGCAGGTTAGACAAACTGCAATATTATTACTATTCTAAAAAATGGTCAGCAAACAAGTACATCTTCTAACAGAGCTCCCTCTGTGCTAATAGCAATGGCAGAACAGAGAGATTATTTGGCAGCCCAGGTGGGACTCGAACATAGAAACACTCAGCCCCCTCCCAGATTATTATTATGACTGCAACCTAGGCAGCTCTTAAAGAGACAGTACACAGAGGTTATACAGACACTCTCTGGCAATACATTTAAACTGCTAAAACGCAGGACACCAGAGCCTGGCAGTGAGCATCTAGGCAAGCTCAAGCAAGACTTTTCGGGAACCCCCATTTGTAGTGGGGTTACACTCTTTCCTGCCAGGAGAAAACTTGGCATCCGCGTCGAGTCTGTACCATCACACTATTAAAAATGCAATATAAACGAGACATATATGACATTAGCATGCTATGCTATACTATTTCATCGTCAGTTAACATAAACTTGTCACATTACTATATATTTCAACATACTTCCACAATACTATATCTGCTGCTGACAATACTTACATGTTTCCTTACAGGTAATACTGATTTCATTATGATTTTATACTGTTGAGCATCACTACACTAATTCATGTAATAACTTCTTGTACATTAAACAGTGTAAGAGGGGGCCCTTCCCTATCAGCTAACTTGGGTCTGGGTGGGGCAGGGGCACCATGGTGAGAGGGAAGAACAAGTAACCTGGAGTTGGCAGTCAGGCTCAGTTTGGGCACTGAGCTTGGCAAGACATAAACCCCTTTGTGAACCACACTGACAGGCAAATCCACTGGCCTCCCAGGGCAATCATAACTAAAGCATAGCACTGGCTTCGACAGCTCGGCCAGTCTTTCTGGGGGCAGCCACAGTCTCTCTGTACTGTCAGCACTAACTTTGGAGCTTTAAGTCGTTTTTGTGAGGGATGCCTCTGCACAGATGGGAATGTCCAAACGGGAGCACTGTCAGCTCCTTTCTCCTGTATACTCTATTCCCTCAACACTTTTGCTCCATTGTATCTTCTGGCCAGAAGCCCAGTTGCTGTTTAGGAAGGTTCAGGCACAATTGGGCTTGGTGGCACTGAAAGGGGCCAGCATGCTCATACTGTTCTTCAAGTTCTGGTGTGTCACCAGAGAGACTCAGACCATCAGCCCCTTCTTCGGGCAATTCACATAGTTCCATGAAACACAGGGAGTCTGCAGCCTCAGACGTAATACTTTGCATTGCACTTTCAGGGAGCATTGGCTCCAAGGACGAAGCTGGGTGTTAGGCAGTCCAGAAGGCCCAGCTTCATACCCACAATTAGTCATAGGGTTACCTTGAAACAGCTGACTCAATTCATAGGAGGGGTGACAGGCATTGTCACACTCACTATTGTCCGAGGTGGACTGACAGTCACTATCATTCTGGGCCTGCTGTGGGGGAAACCTTAAATCTGTAACTACTGGGGTAGGTTGATTCTGTCTCTTTTTTGCAGCAGCATGAGTCACCACCCTGGGAAGGCAATGTCTGCTGGCTCAGTTTCCAATAATAACTTGGCCAATAGGCAGCAGAAGTGGTTATGGTTGCATAGTCTTGACAGCTTTGGAGTTATTTCTCATGCATTTGCACACTGGTAGACAATCCACCTTTCCAACTACTACATGAGGAAGATGGTGCCACCTATCAGCAATTTTGTGCTTGCCATGTAGTGCCAAATTGCATAACAACACATGGTCTTGGCCGTAGCTCTTGAGCCTTTACTTTCTTATTGTGCCTTTCTTTGTTGGCGAGATTTCTCTTGGCGGCCATTCTCTGGGCCAGTTGATATGCATGGTTCAATTGAGCTTTCAGTTTCTGTACATACTGCAGGTAGTTTTCGGCTCAGACCCCATCTGGAGAGACCCCAAAGCAGACACCAACTGGCAGTAGGGCCTCCCTCCCGAACATGAGGCAGTAGGGGGAGCACCCAGTAGCATCATTTTTGGTGCAACTGTATGCGTGTACCAAGGTGCTAATCTGCTGGCTCCACTTATGCTTGTCTTTTGGATGGAGGGTACCCAGCAGAAGGGTGCGGTTAAAACGTTCAGGTTGAGGGTTCCCCTAGTGATAAGGTGGTTGTCTTGACTTCCGCACTTCACAGAAAGAGCATTTCTTTGATTAGCCTACTTTCAAAGTCTCTGCCTTGGTTAGAGTGGATCCACTGGGGCGCACCATAGTGGACGAAGAATTTTTACACTAGCACCTTGCTCATGGTAGAGGCTTTTTGATCTTTAGTTGGAAAAGCTTGTGCATACAGTGTGAAATGATCTGTAACCACTAACACATTGCCAATATTCTGCTGATCAGGTTCAAAACACAAAACATCTATGCAGACCAGTTCCATGGGGGCGCTGGTAGTGATAGTGACAAGGGGGGCAGCCCTCTGAGGCAGGGCTTTTCTTTGGAGGCAATCACTACAGGTCTTTACATGGTGCTCAACATCAGCTCCCATCTTGGGCCAGTAGAATCTAGATCGTACCAGGTTGAGAGTCCTGTCAATACCGAGGTGCCCCATGTGACTGTGGAGGGACCTCAGTACCAAGTGTTTAAAGGCCATGGGCAGGACCAATTGTTGCTTGTCTGCTTGACCATCATAACCACTGTCTTTCTGTATAACAAATGATTGAGTAACTTCAACCTGAGGCCTTCTTTAAACAACAGGGCAGTTCGCAAGTCAAGGGAACACAACTTAGACACATCTTTCCCTGCACGTAGGGCATCAAGTGCGGGCTGAATCATAGGATCTTGGGATTGAGCCCACTGAATACTGTTATTGTCAAGTTGAGGTAGTACACTACTATCTAGAGCAGAGAAATGGCAATAGGCAGCCAGTATGCAGGTAGCAGGAGGGCCCAAGCAATCTACTAGACAGTCCACTGTGTCCACAGACATCTGTTCATCTCTGTCAAACTTTTGGCACAATGCTCAGATGTCAGGTTCAGACAGCCTGATCCAATCACTTTTGGAAGCGGGCCTTCGTGACAGGGTGTCAGCATCAATATGGTTCAGTCCCGGTCTGTATTCGACAGCATAATCATAGGTTGATAAGACAGAGAGCCACCGGCTCCCAGTGGCGTCTAACTTAGCTGAAGTCTGTACATAGGTCAACGGGTTATTGTCAGTCTTCACCAATATCTTTGCCCCATAGAGGTACTCATGAAACTGATCAACGACGGACCATTTCAGGGCAAGGAACTCCAGCTTGTGCACAGGATAGTTTCGCTCCGACAGGGTCAAATTCCTGCTGCCGAAAACTGCCTGTCTCAAACCATCCTCATGGTCTTGATACACCACAGCTCCTAGGTCCTGCAGACTAGCATCCGTATGCAGCACATAGGGCTTGCTAGGGTCAGTATAGGCAAGGATGGGAGCGTGGGTGAGCTGGTATATGACTTCATGGAAGGCTGCTTCACATTCGGATGTCTAGTAGGGCCCAAAAGGTTCACCTGTGTGGAAGTACACTTTCTCTGGTTCTTTGACAGCCCCTTTCTTGTATTTACGGTTGGTGGGGGTAATCCTGGGTAAGATTCAGGAGTGGGCAAATCACTTTTGAATAGTCTTTTATGAACCTGCAGTAGTAGCCACAGAACCCCAGAAAATGCTGTAGTTCTTTCAAGATATGGGGCTGGAGCCAAGTAGTCAGTGACTCAACCTTACTGGGATCGGTCTCTATTCCTTCTGCAGATACTATGTGCCCCACATACTTCACGGAGGTTTGAAAAAACTGGCACTTGTCGATGGACAGCTCGAGGCCGAAGTCTTCCAATCGGTCCTGCACTTTAAACAGTCGGGTCTCATGCTCCTCTAATGTGCGTCCGAACACAATGACACCATCTAAGTACACTAGACATTCCAGCAAGTTCATATCTCCCACTGCACATTCCATCAGTTGCTTAAAGGTGGCCGGGCGCCCGAAATCCCTTGTGGCATTCTCAGGAATTCGTAGAACTCCAAAGGACAGATAAAGGCTGTTTTCTCATGGTCCTCTGGGGCCATCGGACTCTGGTAATATCCGCTATGAAAGTCCAATACCTAGAACCATTTGCTCCCATTCAAGCAATCCAGGGCATCTTGTATACAGGGCATGGTGTACTGATCTGGGATGGTCCGCTGGTTCAGGGTTTGATAATCAACACACATCCTCACGGACCCATTCTTCTTTAGCACATCCACAATGGGAGAGTCATATGGGCTCCTTGATTCTTATATAACACCAGCAGCAAGCATTTCCTGCAGGTGCCTCCTAATATCATCTATGTCCGCTGGGGTGAGGCGTTGGGATCTCTCTCGAACTGGCCGGTCATCATGCAGGCGCATGTGATGCTCTGCACCCTGGACACACCTCACATCCCATTCTTTTAATGAAAACACTTGTTCTCTCTGGGCAAGTTTCTTGCTAGTTCTAGCCTTCCATTCAGCTGGCAACAGGGAATCACCAAAGTCGAATAAGTCCGGGTCACTCTTTCCTTTTCACCAGAGTACTTGTTGCTGAGTAATACAGTAGTGTCTGCACAGTGTACTGTAGCTAGGGTGCATCCTCTGTTGAACTGGACCTCCTGATCTGACACATTATGAATCTGGACCATCACTCGTCATGCATAGGCGTGGGCATGGGCAGGCAAAATGCTGGGTTCAACCAATAATCCCTCTGGCAGCTGTCCATCACCCAGTGCATCCAACATTAATATTTTATTTTTCATTTCCTTTCTAATGCGAACCTCTCCCTCAATGGTGTACTAAGCATTGGGAGAGAGTTGTGTACTAGAGAATCAGGATCTGTCTTCCACACTATCCCCACCGGCTCATCTCCGTTGGCTTCGGTAGTCTGTTTTTGCAGATCATAGGCTGTCTTTATCAGGGCTGGGATTCTCAGTGCCCGCCTAGTCCGTTTTCCTTGTTTTTCACGACACAACTGCGCTAGTCTTCCAAACATGTGGGCATTGGTTCCAATGAGTAAGGGAATCCCATCATACAATCCCGTAGCAGGGCACACCAGGGCTAGTGTCTCTACTTGTTCATCTACACCAGTTACAGTCACAGGGAAAGACAAACAGAGCCGGACATATCCTAGGTAGGGATAAGACTTGTCACTCAGGCCCCACACATACAAACCTTCCAGAGATTGTGGTGGCACATCAGATAAGTGTATGTCATACCAGTCCTGGAATACAATGGTCACTTATGACCCGCTATCGAGCACAGCCCGAGCATGGATACCACTGACAGTCACAGAAGTCTCCATCGAAGGGCACACTATTCTGGACCAGTCTGGAGAGGCAGTAGCAGAGGCCTGGACAGATGATTTAGCCACAAAGAAATTTGAGTTAGGATTTCTCAGTCCTGCACTGTGGTCATTTCCGGTGCTCCTTAGCTATGGTCTCACTTTCTGAAGCTCCCCTTGAAGTCTGTATACAACTTCATCTAGGTCTTTTGGTGCTCGGCATTCTCTCTTCATGTGCCTATGCTTCTCACAATTATGGCAAAATATGCTTTCTGGTGTCTGGTGTGGCCAAGACATCACACTGGGAGCTGAGGTGGGGGTACTACCAACAGAAAACCTTGGTTCCACCTCTATCTGCGGTGTGGCGAGCATTTGGAGACATCGTGTCAATTCTCTCATTGCCATAGTCAAGACATCAATTTTTGAGCTGCTGTCAGCAGGAGATGCCTGGGTGTGCACTCCCACCACCATAGCAGATGCAGTCGGTTAAGGATCGGAGCCTGTACTTGCAGGAGCGGCCTTCATAAAGAGACTGTTTTTTGTTTCTCTGAACTCCCTCAGCAGTTCATCCCATGTCAAAGCATCCATAGCAGTCCCTCTCTGGCTGGGCTCTCTGGGGCTGACGTTTAGTTCTCGGATTCTGTCATGTGATTGCGGGTATTCCAGGCCATCTGCGACCAACCCAGCACCTAGAGCAGGGGTTGCAGCAGCTACGTCTGCGCAGGGTTTCAAAAGTCACGTCCTTCCAACTTCCCGTACCTCCTTCATGAACACGTGGAAGGGCAAGGGACCAGATTTCCTTTGATGTAGTTGCAATTTGAGCAACACCCAGCTGGAGTGCCGGGCACAGCAGAGTGTATGATCCAGTCTTACCCGGTCCACTTCACTAGAGCCCCAGCCTCCTTTCTGAAAAATGGTTTGTAGTATTCCCTCTAATCGATCCTTGTAGGCAGATAACAATTCCCCTGGCTGTTGTCTAACATCTTTAAGTTTCCATTTCAAGGCCTCAACACTAGTAGTGACCCCAAACACATTTTCAAGGGTGACTATTTACTCTTGGGCTTTGGCGTCAGGGTCAGATGATCTCAGGGAGTGAAAAGAAAGTACAGTTACCTACGAACTTACCGTAACAGTAGATCTTCGAGAACAGCTCTTGCAGCAGGTTACATCATTAGGACTGAAGCCGCCAGGCACCAGGACCCCACAGAAAAATTCTAGCTAGCAGTATCCAGCGGGGGACCGCCTCCGACATCGGCCCTTCCCCGACGTCAGGCATCACATAAAAGGGGACGGTCCCCCAGCATCCCCAGTTCTCCCGCTGGAGACTAAGGACCCAAAGGTGACATCTGAAGGAGAGACAGAGGATCCGCTTCCAAAGGGAGGTTTGTAATAGGCGTCAAAAGACACAATAGCCTATAAACGAGGTCAGAAGACTCCAACCTCCAGAGGAGAAGGTGGAGGAATTATTTGTTGCAAGAGCTGTTCGAAGATCTACTGTTACGCTGTCTTCATGTAACTGTACTATCTTACTTCGAGAAACAGCTCTTGCAGCAGGTTACACCATTAGGACTGATTCCCAAGCAGTAAGGGAACAAATTCTTATCGGGAGGAGGATAGGAGAGATGTCTCAGAGTTCAGGACAAAAGTTCCTGAAGGACCTCCAAGCCAAAACCAGCTCTGCGTCTACAGGCAGTATTAAACTGTAGTGCCTGATGAAGGTGTGTACAGTGCTCTAGGTTGCTGCCACACAAATGGCTGAAGTGGAGACATTTTTGAACGCAGCGAAGGAGGTAGCCACCCCCCTCATAGAATGACCTTTTACCGGTCCCGGTAAAGTCTTGTTGCGCTTCTGGTAACAGAACATAATGCACTTTTGCCAGCCATCGAGACAGTGACTGTTTGGAAACAGGAGCATCAAGCATTCTTTGTGCGTAGGAAACAAAGAGCTGGTCCAACTTACGATGTGCCTTGGTTCTGGTCAGGTAATATCTGAGACACCTATGCACATCTAGAGTGTGCAACAGGGCCTCCCCCCGTTACAGTGATTTGGATAGTACACTGGCAGGTCTATATCCTGGTTGAGAGTGACAGCTGAGACCACCTTGGGAAGGAACTTAGGATTCATTCTTAAGGACACCCTGTCCTTGTGAAAAACCAAATAAGGATCCTTGCACATAAGTGCACAAAGCTCAGAAATTCTTCTGGCAGAAGTGATGGCAACTAAAAGAAGCATCTTCCAAGCAAGGAGGTGCAGCTCGCAATCTACAGCTGGTTCAAAAGACGGCAGCGTAAGCTGCTCTAGAATGAAAGGAAGATCCCAAGGTGGAACCGGGTCTTTGATGGGAGGTCTCAAGTGCAGGATGCCATGCAAAAAGGCGCAAGAAGCCTGTAGCTGAGCTATAGACTGGGGACCTACTGGAGAATGGTACACTGAAATGGCGCATAGGTGCACCTTAATGGAGGAGTAGGTGAGACCTGCCTCGTAGAGGGATAGGAGGTAGTCTAAAACAGACCTCTCAGAACAATCCAGTGGGGTCAGTCCACGAGCTTGAACCCAAACGCAGAATCTGTGCCACTTCATGGCGTAAGTGGCATAGGTGGAGGGTTTTCTGGCTGCTACCAGAACGTCCGCAACTTCCTGAGAGACCCCATATTTCAGGACTGTTATGTCCTTAGGAGCCAGGCATGCAGGTTCAGAGACCAAAGATCTGGCTGGACCAAGGAGCCTGCCTCCTGGGACAGAAGATGAGAGATGAATGGCAGAGGCACTGGAGGTTCCCGGGCCAGCTGATGTAAGAGAGGGAACAAATCTGCCTGGGCCAAAAGGGCGCTACTAGAATAAGGCATGCCCGCTCTTGTCAGAGCTTCAATAGAACCCTCTGGATCAAAGGAAAGGGCAGAAAAGCAAAGAGGAACCTGCCCGTCCAAGAGAGGGACAATGCGTCTCACCAGAAAACACCAGGCCCTGGATCTAGCGAGCAGCAATTGGGCAGTTTTGCATTGTATGGGCATGTGAAGAGGTCTAATTCTGGTGTTCCCCCATCTGCGGAACAGGTCCTCTGCAACTTTCTGAAGCAGTTCCCATTTGTGGACTCTGGCCTGTGATCGGCTGAGACTGTCCGCGATAGTGTTGTCCACTCCGGGAACATGCACTGCAATGATATCTGCGCCGTGTTGCAGTACCCACTCTCAAACTCTTTGAGCCTCCCTGCAAAGGGGGTAGGAATGAGTGCCTCCTTGTTTGTTGAGATAGTACATTACTGCGGTATTGTCTGTTTGCACCAGAAGAGTACCCGGTGGAATCTCCATCTAGAATGCCTGTAGGGTGTAAAGGACAGCTCTCATCTCTAGAATATTTATGTGAAGCTAGGACTCTAGAGACAACCAGGAGCCTTGAGTCCTGACCCTGTTGAGGTGAGCTCCCCATCCAGACCCCGAGGCATCTGTGGAGAATGTCGCTGAAGGAGGCAGCACAATGAAGGGGACTCCCATTGAGAGGTGGGCTGGGACAAGCCATCAATTCCACTCTTGAGTGACGGCATTCGTGATCCGGACTGGATGCTGCAGATGATCTTGCTTCTGGTCCCATTGTGCCCTCAACATCCACTGGGTGATCCGCATGTGGAGTCGAGCTAGGGGAACCATTGCAATGGCAGCTGCCATGTGTCCGAGCAGGCAAAGAACGGACCGGGCCGGTACAGTCTTCTTTTCCTTTAGGTCCCCTATGAGGGATCTGATGCGTTCCGCCCTGTCCTGAGGAAGGAATGCCCTTCCCCGAGTGGTGACCAGAAGTGCCCCTCTGAACTGCAAGTTCTGAGACGGGACAAGGTGTGACTTCTCCTGGTTGATAGTAATGCCCAGCAATAGGAAGAGAGAACAGATATCTTGTATTGCGGACATCAGGGCCTCCGGTGAGGGTGCCATGAGGAGCCAGACATCTAGATAAGGAAATACATAGTGGCCTCTTCTCCTGAGAGCTGCTGCCATGACTGCCATGCACTTCGTAAACACTTGAGGTGCTGAGGACAGCCCAAAAGGGAGGGCTCGGAACTGGTAGTGGCGTCCCAGAAACTCGAAGCGCAGAAATTTCTGGTGCGCTTGAGCAATCGACAGATGTAGGTAAGCGTCCTGCATGTCCAGTGACGCCAGCCAAGCACCCTCTTTGAGCATGGGAATAACACCTGGTAGGGTCACCATGTGGAAATGCTTGTACAACACAAATGTGTTGAGGTCGCTGAGATCCAGGATCGGGCGCAAGTCCCCTGTTTTCTTTGGAACCA
The DNA here is from genome assembly GCA_016271365.2 of Neoceratodus forsteri. Classification (NCBI taxonomy): domain Eukaryota; kingdom Metazoa; phylum Chordata; order Ceratodontiformes; family Ceratodontidae; genus Neoceratodus; species Neoceratodus forsteri. The sequence continues at coordinate 764,309,193 of CM057453.1, forward strand.
GGAAGAAGTGAGAATAGCAACCTTTTCCTCTCTGGTTCAGGAGAACGTACTCTATGGCATCCTTGTCGAGGAGGGCCAAGATCTACTGCTGAATAAGCAGGGCATGCTGACCCCAGTAGCGGGAGAGCAGGGGAGGTCTGGATGGTGGGTGATTGAGGAACTCTATAGAGTGACCTCATTCGACCAACTGTAGAAACACTCAGCCCTTCCCAGATTAATTATGACTGCAACCCAGGCAGCTCTTAAAGAGACAGTACACAGAGGCTATACAGACACTCTCCGGCAATACATTTAAACTGCTAAAACAAAGGACACCAGCCTGGCAGTGAGCATTTAGGCACGCTCAAGAAAGACTTTTTGGGAACCCCCATTTGTAGGGGGGTTACATAAGTTTGACCCTAAGAGGTGTCATCTACAGGGCTTAGCTAGAAGCACAAAAGTTCTGTCATGAATATTTATGTTCCTGCCCTCCCCTGAAACTGTGCAAAAGGGAAGGCAAGCATCAAGGAGGGTTCATCTTGTGTCCAGGTAGAGAGAACAGCAGGAGTCCAGTCTCCAACTGTGACCCAGGCAGGGGCCTGTGGGCCCAGGAATGGTGGTAGGGTCCCTGGGTCAGAGTGGCACTGGTCCCTGTCCAGGCCTCCGGAGTTTTACCAGCACACCCCAGGAGGATGGGTCTCCCAGGAAGGCCTAAAGGACCCTAGTGAGAACAAAGACCAGATGGAACTTCAGGGAGAGTGGAGGGCTACCCTCAAGAGTGGTCACTGGGATCCTCGCAGACCCACTCCTTCTAGAAGCAATGACACAGAGCTAAGGTGTTAAATGGAGCAACCACTCATATGGGCATGTATAAGTGAGCCTTACAGCAAAAATGTCCAAATAGGCCTAAGCAATATAGTTAAGTATTTCACTCTGGCTGGTAGCCACATGAATGGTCATCAGAAGGAAGGGGCCTGAAAAGAGTTGGGGTCAGTAAGTCCCCATGTGAGTGGGCAGGCATGGGAGTCTGTTTCTTTTGGCAACTAGAGCTATCAGTACACTGTCAGAGGGAGGTGAATACGGTGGGCCAACTACATCAATTTAGTAGTACTATCATAATGCTGACATGCTGTTCTATTTAATATTGTTTTTCAAGGGCAGGACAGGACACATGCAGTCGAATGGGTTTTGGACAAGGGATGGTGCTGGCCCTACCTGGAAGCATGCCATGCACAACTGGCCTTGGGAGTGCCAGGGTTCCGGGGACCCCACAGGGAGGTTAGGGATGCGTGATAAGTGTAAATGTATTTGGATTTGTTCCACTGATAAATACATACAAGAATGCCTCTTAAGTGCAGCGTAAACATAGGAACCTGAATGAGGGAAGCATTTCAATGGAGATATGTCTTGAAAATGGTGGGAACAGAAATCACAGCCCCAGATAAGTTACAGGATTCAGTAGATGCAGCTATCACTGTACTCAGGAAGGATGGTATGGAGAACTAATTGAACGAGAAATGCCCTTGGACTGTGTAACATCTGCAGATGTAAATACACCCAACTTGATCCCAGCTCTACAGTATGCTTGGTCTCAGTTTGCATGTGGTTTCTTGTTTACTGGTGTCCCGTGTATTGGTTCATGGTGTCCCTACTCCAGCATCACAGGCCTGAGGTGGTATCAGTGCTTGTGCAGGTACAGGTTCGATGATGTAGGGTGTTTGCTTATCTGATGAGACTACCACCATATACCCCTAGTGACAGAGGGTGCCTAGCCCTTACATTTATATTTTCTTTGCCTTCAGATCCTCAGCTGGATTCCTGAAACAGTCATAGGTAGTCATATTTTTGGAAATGGTTGTTATATGATTCCATATTGATTGTCTTTACTGAATACAGTGCACTCCTACCTCATTGACTCCATCGGACACCTTGAAAGTAAACTCATCTGAATGTTTCTCCTCCTCACTGGTGTGAATATACTGCACGCTGCGAGAGGCCAAGTCCGCTTGAGTGAAGGAACTGATTCTTTTCCCTGCAGAAGGGGAAACACAGTAACAGAAAACACTCAGAACAGAGGAGTAATTGACACCAGCTCCATTCCAACAAACACAGTGTCATACAGCTTAAAGTAAGACCACTGTAATGCTGAGAATTATGTTTAAGTAATAAGGGAAGACAGGGTATGTATGTCAGTGTGGGAGGTAACTCTGTCTTTGGTGATGTAGCATGAGGCAAAGCTAATGTGAGCACAGGACTCGTGTCCTCTCCTGGGGTCTGGCCTGGGATTTTGCACTGTCAGGACAACTGGGTACAGTCGAATAATGATGTGATGCCTCCACTTGGGGTAAATGGTGAGTGCCTCAGGACACCCTTTTTTTATATATAGCTTTTTTCTTTCTCTGGCCTGTAGCATGGCTCAGGGATATACCCTGCTCATAGAGATATACCCTGATCAGGCTATGCCAGACCATCATTTAAACGGACGCTGTTTTCTTCCCCTTTTTTTTTTTTCCCCTCCCCCCCTCTCTCCCTCCTCCCCTGGCAGAGGCGGTGCCACTACCAGCACAGCCACAGCTTGCCCTGGACAGAAGCAAGCTCCGTGGCCCAGCTGCAGGGGTTGCTGTGGTGGTAGAAAGAGGGATTAAACTGGGAAGGAGCCCACAGGAATTCAGTTCCCTCGTCTCTTACAGTATTGTATGGCAGTTCCACCACCTCTGTCGTCTTTCTTCTTTGACTACTATGGGAGAGTTCCACTAGCTAGAAGTGACAATTATACCACCTAGAAATGACAATTCCACCACTTATGAATAACAATTCCACCACCTAGAAATCCAGATGTGCAAGTTCCTGCACCTCAGCATTTGCAGTGTAACCACTGGGTAGAGCCTACTACCAATCCTCCCCAACCGAGGCACACTGCTGAGCAGCAGTTGTCTTGGTCTTGGGGACACGTCAATTTGTGCTGGTCATTTAGCTCCGCAACAACTCATCCCAGACTATTAGCTCTGGTATCAATCATCTCCCATGTCATTGCCTCATCTGGTGGGTGAATAGCACCCACCTGGAGTTTATTTTATAATATGTATGCTAGGGGGCGGATTGTCTGGGGATGAACTGATGTGGAAACCAACTGACACCAGAGCTAATAGTCTGGGGCAAGTTATCGCAGAGTGAAATGACCAGGACAAATTGTCATGTAGCCCTTGGCCTGCCTCCTGACATGACTTCCTGGGCTCGCTTCCGAACCTGGGTCATCACGTCAGCATGGCAGCGCAATGTCCTGCTGCTGGGCCATGAGGCGACAGCCCCAGAACACTCTTAAGCTCAGGGGACAGCTGACCTGATTACTTTTAGGAAGAGGTATCTGACTCTGATTCTTGAGACTACCATCCCCATAATAAGTAACTTAGATCTTCTGCAACCACACAGTAATATAACCCCCAAACAATGAGTGTGACTGCAAAGAAATTTCAGATACACCCAATGTAGAATGCAATAAACCTGAAATGTATTTGGGAGGGAGGGGAACGATGAAGGTGTAGTAAGGAAAAAATCCCTTCCTCTGAAGAAGCTCTTAAAATACTATTGAAAGAAAAAGAAATGCTACTGAAAGCTACGTAGAATGTCTTCATTAATGGCTGCAGGCGTATGACGCACTGCACTATGTTACCTGGGGATGCTGCGTGCTCCAGGTATCCCAGCTCAGGCTGTTTGATGATGCTGAAGACGAGCTCACCAGGCTCACTGTCCTGGTCAGTGACTGACAGCTGAAGGGTTGTGAGCTTCTTCACGGAGTTCTCATCTAGCACCAGACCCTTGTTGGCTATGATGGTTGGAGGGAGCCTATCCTCTGCAACATCAAACAGAAGCAACAACAGTTACATTGGTCTGGATGCAACAAGAGTAGCAATAAAAAAAAAAAAAGTAACTGAGGGAAAACATGGCAACTCAAAGGCTGAAGTTAAAGGCGAACAAATGTCCTCCAGCACCCAATCCCCCAGACCACCCCCTCCCCAAATTGTACGTTTATTTGTGGTTGATTACTGTGTATCATACCCCTTCCTGTTGTATGTTTAAAGGATAACAAATATCCTCCCAGCACCCTTCCCCCAAACTAACCCCTGATCAAACTTCTGAGTACCAAATTAATTTTTTCTTTACCTCCCTGTCTTTATACTGGCTCTGATGTAGTAGTGCTAATGTAAGCAAATCTGGAGCAGAAGGGAGTTGCACTGATCATGTGAAATGGCGCAGCGCTGTTCTGGAATTTACATTAGCCCTACTACATTAGAGCTAGTATAAAGATGGAGAAGTACAGAACATTTTTTATTTGGGGGCTCAAAAGTCTACTTGAGGGGCAGTTTGGGGAGGGGTGCTAGAGACATTTGTTATCCTTAAACATACAACATAGGAAGGGGTATGGGATACACAATAATCAACTTATGCCATAAAACAAAACTTATAATGCTCACTACTGTATGTACAAGGACAATAAATATAACAAGCATAAATACAAAAGATCAAGTGAATACACATTTCAACCTTATTTAGCTACTTTACATGTTAATATGGCATTATTTCCTTTTCTTCAGAACCACTGTTGCTCTCTTGAGCAGCATGCATGGCTTAAACTTTATGTTAATATGCCTGCTGGCTTCAACCACTGGTTGGCAGGGCATATTAGCATAAAGTAAGCGAGGGAAGCGAACGGCTGCACACGAGATGGTGCTTGCCAGCAATGAATAGCGGAAGCTACGGTGCACTGTCTCAAAGACTAAAAAAACATATACAGGTACTGTAACAAATTCCTGTACTGTCTAAAAGTGTGAATCAGGTGTTTTGGAACCATCTGGTGAAAGCTCGTACTTTTCCTGTGTTTCCCTTTAACAGCTTCATCATCTGCGTAAATAGTTCCATAATCACTTCTCTACTAAATTCCACTGTATTATCTTCTTATTCATAATTTCCTATACATTCCCATTCTCTGGTCCATCTTTACAATTTAATTCAAAATTTACTTTTAGGAGCATTGGTAAATGGTCGCTATCTGATCTAATGACAGTAGTCAGTTTCTGAAGACAAACTTGAAACACACTCAGAGGTTGGTGATAAATGGCAGATTCACTGATGTGATACTCATCATGAGTGAGGTCCCTCAAGGTTCAGTCCTGGGACCCACACTCTTCAACATGAACATCAGTGATATAGGGGTGGGAGTAAAGAGAAACATGTGCCTCTTCACAGATTATACTATACTCTGCGACTGTGAGAGGGTAGACATTTCGGAAAAGAGTTCCAGTATGCAAAAGGACATGGAAAGATCAGAACAATGATCACCTATCTGGAGGCTGAAGTTCAATGCCAAGAAGTACAAGGTAATGCACATAGGGGAAGAAGAATCCTAAGATAGTACAGTGCATTGATGGAGTGAAGGTGAGACAAACTACAGAAGACAGAGATTTGGGAGTTGCCATTAGTAATATCCTTAAATCCACCTCGCAGTATGGCAAGTCTTACAGGAAAGACAGCAGAATGTTGGGGTGTATAGGTAGGGATTTTACCAGCAGAAGAGAGGATGTGATACTTCCACTGTACAGGTCCCTTGTGAGACTGCACCTGGGGTATTGTGTGCAGTTATGGAGGCCACCTCTGGGGAAAGATCATCACAAGTTGGAAAAAATACAAAGGAAGGTGACTAAAATGATACAGGCCTGCAAGAATAATAGCAAAGGCCATTAAAACTGAATATGTATTCTTTGGAGGCCAGAAGGGAAAAGGGACTATGATATAAACCATGTTTCTTCAAGGAATCAACAGAGTGGACTCCTCTGAGCTGTTCTAACTATAAGTTGATGGGGGGGGGAGCAACTTCAAGAAAGACATGTCGAAGTAGTTCTGCCCTGAGTGGGTGGGACCAAATGGAAATGTTTGCCTAGCGGTATGGTCAATACTAAAATGGTAGCCAGATTCAGGGTGGAATGGGAAAGATTTTAGGGACAGGTAGTTGTGACAGGATTGGTGGGGGATGGAGAAGGATCAAGATTTGCTGATGGGGTATCCTGATGTGATACTCATCATGAGTGAGGTCCCTCAAGTTTCAGTCCTGGGACCATCAGGTCCCAGTCTGTTACATTTGGTACAGCCTCCTCTCCTGCCCTACTAGTATCCACAGGGGTTCCCCAAGGCTCCATCCTTGGCCCCCTACTTTTTTCCATATTTATTAACGCACTCCCGGCTGAATGCCTCACCTGTGAGGCTCTCCTCTATGCGGATGACCTTGTCCTTTACCATAGTGACAAGTCTCTTGCAAACATCTCCTCCGCTCTTACACTTAATTATGGTGCTGCCCACAATTGGTTTCTTTCTAACACACTCTTGGTAAATGAAAAGAAAACAAAAGTAATGCTATTTGGATCAAAACCATTCCTCACAAAGATCTCCAAGACAAACGCCTCCCTCCTTGGACCCACACCTGCTGGTCCCCCCTTGAAAATGTCCCTAGTTTCAAATACCTAGGTGTCACTCTGGACCCCTCCCCTACATTTGTTGACCATGTCAATACCCCAAAGAATTAATAAGAAGCTAGTAGGCTCAATGCTCAAATCAATTCCTTTCTTATGAGGTGCGCCTAGCAATTGCACAAGTTTAAGTTTATTGTTCTAGGAATTAATACCTTTGAGCCAAGGCTCTTTTACAAAGGTTCCACGTCATTAAGTACAAAAACATAGTAGACAGTGTTACAAACAATCAGTAAGCCGTTTAACAAGGCCAAAACTTAAACAGTAACATTTATGTACAGAAAAGAAAAAGGAACTCAGAGGCAGTGTCAAGGGCAAGGAATAAGGATTGGAGAGCTTGAGAGGGAAGAGAGGAGAAAAATAGAAGTTTAGGAGCAGACAGAACCAGGTTAGTGGTACTCAAGTTGTCTTTGTCAAAGAGGAGACCATGGTGGTTGAGTGAAACAAATGTAAGTGCACTCAGTGGGATGAGACTTTAGTCAAAGCAGTCGCAGGAGCTGGAGGCTGTGAGGAGAGCGTAAAGTATGGATTTGAAAGCTCCCAATGTCGTGGTGGATAGGGAGGGCAGGTTAAGGGCATTGTACCAGGTAGGGGCACGGTATGTAAAAGATCTTTGTCCCTGAGCAGTCTGGCATCTAGGGACAAGGAAGGGTTGGTGGTCAGATCTTCTGGTGGTACGCGAGTGGCGATTGGAAAGATGCAACCAACCGGTTTCCGTGTAGAGGTCACAAGTGTGGGTCCATCTCTGTGCTCCAGTGAGGAGTCGACAGGTTTTGTTTAGTGCTGTTGAGATGCGCTTTAGTGCAGTGGTAGTAGCTGAGCCATAGACAATTAGACCATAGTCTATGATTGAGATGATGGAGCTTTGAACAGCAATCCTCAAGGCAGCTTGGTTGAAAAATTGACGGTTCTGGTACAAAATTCCAATGCGTTGGTGCACTGTTTTTTTGCAGTGTTATCGATATGGGCCGCAAAAGTAAGACATTCGTCAAAAGTGATACCAAGGTATTTGAAGGTGTTCACTTGTTCTAGTGTATTTCCAGAGAAGTTTTTACGACGAGTGGAGTATGCCTATTTCTGTTTTGATGACTGTCGAAAAGCATGACTTTTGTTTTTTTTTGATTTAGGACCAGTTTGTGCTCAAGGAACCACTTTTCAACACATGAGAAAGCAAGGTGCAAGCTCTGTCGTAGTGGATTTGGATCCTTATGGGAGGAGAGAATTACAGCGTCATCAGCATAGAGTATTAATTTTTCAGGGCAGGATTTGGGAAGCAAGTTTAGAAATAGGCTGAAGAGGAGAGGACCTAAAATTGAGCCCTGGGGAACACCAGAGAGGACCAGTTTGGAGTCAGAGAGAACCTCAGAGATTTTTACTGTTTGAGAACGTTGTGCCAGGTAACTTTTTTTACCCAGGCTCCAGGTCCCTCGGCTAGCCCAATGTTGAGCAGAAGAGAGATTAGAAGGCTATGGTGAACAGTGTCAAAGGCCTTTGTGAGGTCTATGAAAACAGCTCCGGTTAAATAACCCTTATCCAAGGCTTTGTGAGTTTCACTAGAGAAATCAAGTAGGGCCGTTGATGTACTGTGTCCTTTCCTAAATCCATGTTGCTGAATGCAGAGTAGATCGTACTTTTGCAGGTAGTCTGATAGTTGATCCACCACAATCCGTTCAAGAGCTCAGGAGAGGGGTGGAAGTATAGATATGGGCCGATAGTTCCCTGGTGTGGATTTGTCGCCCCCTTTATGCACTGGTGTGACTATAGCGGCCTTCCATGTGTTGGGGAACTGACTTTGGCACAGGGAGAGGTTGAGAATTTTGGTGAGGGGGTGGATCACTTCTTCCAAGGTGAGGGACAGAAGTTTTAGATCAATGGTGTCACAATTTCTAGATTTAGAGCAGGCCTTTTTTTATGTATCTGTAGGCTTCATATGTCTTAACTATTTTAAAGTGAAATAGCAGTTTGTCTGGCAAGGTGGTTTGGGATACAAGTTTTGGAACTGACAAGTCCTGGAAGAAGTCTGGTGAGAGGACACCACTGAGGTCAGTGAAGGTTTTATTTAGGGCATCGGCCATAGTCTTAGGGTCACGGATAGTGGAGCCATCAATGTTCATTGCCGTGGGAGAGAATTTAGACTGTTTGCCCGTAACATTACATATATTGTCCCAGAAGGATCTCCCGTCACCCCAAGTGGTTTCTAGAGCATTCTTGAAATAGGAGCTCTTCATTTGCCTGATTTGTGAAGTGCATAGGTTGCGCGCCTGTTTATAGTTAAGTGAGTCTGTTATGGAGCCTGTGGCCCTGGCAATAGCCCAAAGATGGTCACGTGCTTTAAGCTGAGCCAGTAGTTTGGCTGTTAGCCAGGGATTAGAGAGGGCTTTGATTTTACGTTTTTTGAAAGGTGCGTAAGTGTCACAGGCAGTGTTGAAAGTTTTAATAAAGAAGTCTAGGGCAGTGTCCACATCCAGCGTATTGTAGATAGGGGACCAGTCTTGTTTTAGGAGGCAGGTCTTTAGCTTAGCAAGGTTTCTGTGCGGTAGCATTTGACTTAGGATGTTTTAGGAGGTGGTTTGTGGAATTTATTTGTCCAGATACAGATCACAGGGGAGTGGTCACCGAGGGAGTCGGAGAGAACGGTGGTGTTTTTCATCCAGTCCGGGTGATTAGTAAGAATCCAGTCAATGAGAGTGTTGGTTCCAGTCTTGTAGTTTTTTTTAGTAGGGGAGTTGACCATCTGTGTTAGGTTGGCTGCTAGGATAGTATCCTTGCTGGGTCTGATATCTGAGGCAAGACAATTTATATTGAAATCACCGAGAAGGAGGAGCTCAGAGTCAGGAGGTTGTAATCTTGCAAATTCAAGGATAGACTGGAGCCCCGCTCGTGGGTCTTTAGGGGGGATATAGACTGCAGCCATGGTAAGCACTTTGTTATGGGCACCAAGGAGAAGCTGACAGGGAGAAGTTGTACTAGGGTGTTTCTGGGGAGAAACTGGCAAGGTGGCACGAGAGGTAGTCCTTATATAGATAACACATCCAACCCCCTTTCTTTTTACCCGGTCAAGTCTGAAGAGGTTGCAGCCTTGGAGCGAGATTGCATGATCTGGAGTGCTAGGTGTTAGCCAGGTCTCAACAATTACAAGTATGTCAGGATTATGTTGTCCAATAAAGGCTTGAAGAGATGCCAACTTAGGAAGGAGGCTGCAGATATTTAGGGTAACAATGGATAGCCCGTTTTCAGTTTTTGCAGGCTTTATCTTAATGATTGAGCCAGGGCCAGGGTTTGGGTGGATCCCACCAGACATGAGAAGTAGGAGGAGCAGCAGTTTGAGGGATATCTCCGTAGCTCATACCATGTAACGCCTTTCCTCTGCATGCTGCAGGTTTGGATACAGTGCAGTCGCTTAGGGTCTCAACACAGGAGGGTTGCTAACGACAGGTGCTCAAATGATTTTCCAGCTAGGCGGTCATTTGCACCTCAGTCGCTAGTAATGGGATGCCTCAGATAGAAATAAAGGGTATTTGCCATGGTTCCATAATGAAGGTAGGATGTCAAGATGCTTACAGTGGGGGGTTGCATGGTGTAGGAGGAGAGAGGAAGTTGACACAGTGGATAACAAATGGAGAGAGACAGAAAAGACAGGAGGAGGTTTACCCAAGGCTCACACATGAGCAGGGACAGATCAATTTCGGTGGTGTGCCTCCAGGGGGAGGATTTGCCCCATTGCCAAATGATGTAAAATAATCAAATCCACAGGAAAATGACCATTAAACTGTTTGATCTATGGTAACAAGACAAAGGATGTGTTAAATTCCTGGAACACTGTCCTGGGGCATATGCAGGAAGTTAAAACCCTTTGTCAGTGCTCTCTTTGTTTAAATAGTTGTGAATGGTTCTCAAAGACATGCAGTTCTCTAGCAACAAGGTAGACGGAAATGTGGATTCAGTTTGCACTTCCCAGGTCAGAGCTTGTAGAATTTCTTAGCTGTACTTACTTTGATTGTGATGACTTCCAAAAAAGTTGATTTATAATGAGAATTCCAATATCTGCTGATGATGTTTTCCAGTTTCTTAGTCCAGGAAACTTTCATAGACCATATATCCAAGAATGGTCTAGTTCCTCCAAGCCAAAACACATGAAGATCCACAAAACTAAACTATTGACAGAGGCAAACACAAACACCCAGCCACACAGCCCAAGTAGGCGGAGCACTAAGGAAACCTACTGCTCTCCTGTCTGTTCCCTCATATCCTCAGCTCTGTGCTCAATCAATCAATCAAAATCTTTATTTATCCAGGCGAACATCATTGAGCAGAGCTCTTTCACAAGAGGGACCTGGTTAGAACAGGGTCGGGTAACATCCATCATAAAGACATATAAATACATGTAAATAAGTATATAAACACAAACACAATGGTGCAGTAATAGGGGAGTCAAATGATAAAAGGAAGACAAGGCAAGCCATAACAGAGGAGGATTCAAATACAAGGGGGCAGGTCCACCATTGAACCATGCAACTGTATATAAACCATGTTCTATGTATAGAAGTACCAGTTAGTTCATTTACCAGGGGCAGTCACTATACTAGCCATGAAAATGGCTTGGAGAACCACCAACTAATGGCAGATGGGGTACCAGGAGGGGTATGTAATATGTAAGCGAAGGATAAACATTGTGAGAAGTGAAGTCCCAAGGATAGGTCGGTAGAACTGATGCGGCGGTGGGGCCTACGGGGAGAGGAAAAGGGGAGTTAGGAATTTTATAGTATGATTGTGTGTAGATTGTGGATAAGTGCAGTACAGAGTTGTGAAAAGAAGGCTGGAGAAAGCGGGAAGATAGACCAGTATCAAAGGGAGGACAGAGGCATCAAGGTGTTACATGAAAGCATGATGACAGACCAGGGTCAAGGAGCAGACAAGCACTAGAAGTAATTCGTTCATGGTTAAATGGTACAGGTTAGCATGATGACAATTCATGGTCATGGGAAACAATTGCACTGATCATTTCTGAGACGTGAATATAAGAGCTTGAAAGATGAGATGCCGATGTGTGACCTCAGTTTCAGTTTTTTTTTGCAATTTATTCCACAAGGAGGACAGTGTAAAGCTTATAGCAGCCCTGCCAAAGCGAGAGTTAACTTTGGGAACCATCAGTAGTAATTGCCTATTGGTTTTATACGAAGACAGTCTGTAATGTATTGGGGCAGTTTTTTGGAAATGGCTGTCAGAGTCCATAAGGCTGCATTTTTATCACACCTGAATTGAAGAGAACTCCACCCCACTGAATGATATAGGGAGCAGTGGTGAGTGGAATAAGGCAGGCCTGTGATGAACTTCAAAGCTCTATGATATAATGTGTCAGGTTTGGTGAGGTAGGAAATGGGACAGTGACTGTAGAGGATGTCAGCATAATCTATCAAGGATAGAAAGGCTGATTGTACCAGCTGTAGTTTGGCATCTCTAGTTAAGAAGCAGGCTATCCTAAAGAACAGGCCAAGTCTCTGTCGTAATTTTTTCAGTAATTCTTCAACATGCTCTATAAAGGAGTGCCTATGGTCCAGCCATACTTCAAGATATTTGAATTTAGGGACAAATTCCAACTTCTCGCCAAGAATTGTAGTAATCTGCGGCACAGGATCTGATAGGGCTGAATTTACCATTTGGGCAGAGGAAGAAAAGAGCATTGCTTTTGTTTTGTTGGCGTTAAGTAATAGTTTTTTGTTTAGGAGTTGGTGTTGCAGCAGGTTGAACTCAGACTGAAGGTCATTACATGTAGATTGTAATGACGGGTGGCTTACGTAAAGAACTGTGTCATCTGCAAACAGATGAATGTTGGCCTTAGTTATGTTTTCATCAATACTGTTGATGTATATTGCAAATAAGATTGGTCCTAAGATAGAACCCTGATGAACACCTCTTAGGAGAGGTTTGAGAGTTGAGAGATCTCCTTCTGCTTTCACCTGCTAGAAATGATCAGAGAGGTAGTTGTTGAACCACTGTAAAAATAATAGGTCAGCACCTAGTGAGGTCAGGGAAGAGAGTAGCAGATAATGGTCGACAGTGTCGGAGGCCTTGCTCAGGTCCACTAATACGGCTTCAGGTGTAATTCCTGTTGTTTAGCTCTCTTTGCCAGTCATTAGTCACTTTGGCAAGTGCTGTGATGGTGCTATGTTTAGCTCTAAACCCTGACTGGACTGGATTAAGCAGGTTATTAGCTTCTAGATACTGCCTCAGCTGGTTACTTACGATTTTTTCCAGTAATTTTGACAAGACTGGGAGAATCGAAATTGGTCTGTAATTATTTAGATCACAGGGATTTCCGGACTTGAACAGGGGTATGATGTGCTCTGTTTTCCATATTGAAGGAGTTAATTATAGGTTAAATAAATGGGTTATAGGCACGGCTAACACATGGATGGCCACCTTCAAAAAATATGGCTTGAGGGTATCTGCACCAGCACTTTTTTTTACATCCAGTTTTAGCAATAGGTCTTCAACTTCTTTCAGAGTAGTAGGACGCAAGGAGAAGACTGAATCGGTGACACTAGGATCTGCACCTTGATTATCCACCTGAGAGCGTATCAAATTTGCAGGTGAACTGTCGAAGGCTAAGCCTGCAGTCACAAAGTGATTATTGAAGGCATCCAGAACTTCCAGTCTGTCACTAATGGTATTATTGTTTAAGGAGATTTCATCGGGTAGTGAGCCACCAGACAAGTCCTTGATGGTTTTCCAAAATGTTTTAGGATTTTTGGAGGCAGAGAGAAATTCAGAATGATAGTATGCAACTTTTGTATCTCTAACCATTCTAGTACATGAGTTTCGTGCCCTTTTGAACTTGCACCAATCCGCAGCAGACTGGGCTTTGTGTGCTTTTTTCCATAGGTTATCTCTTTCAGTCAATGCAGACTTTAATAATGGTGTGAACCATCTACATGCATTTTTTTTGCAATTCGCACCTTAGCTACAGAGGCATATTTATTTAGGGCGTCTAGGATCATTTTGCTGAATATGTCAAATGCTGATTGCGTGTTTTTTGCCTCCTAGAAACGCCTGTAGGTGTCGACAAATCTAACTGCAGTTTGTCCCAGAATGCCTACAGAAGTCACCAACAGACTTCCTGTGTGCCTTAGAAACGTCTGGAGCAGTCACTCACATGTTTTAATATTACTTGTCAGCCAGAATTGATTAGAATTGACTGCATAGTACCATAAGAAAGGTAATGTTGTGCTGAACAACTTTGCCACTGACACTTTGTGTGTATCATGTTCACTTTAGGAGTTATGAATATTTGTTTATGACATTTTGTCCATCTAGAACCACCTAAGCACTCTGAAGAAAACACACATTCTGGGTATCTCAGCCAGTATAAAACAAAAACCGAATTGAGTACAGTTGATTGCATAGAACCGGTGGAAAGGCATTTGTGTGCAACAACTTTGCCACTAATATGTTGTGTGTATCATGTACACTTTAGGAGTTATATGCATTTGTTTACGGTATGGTGTGTATGGTTCAGATTTGTCCCTCAAACCTCACCAACACATCTTGACTCAAATGGGGAAAAATTATGTTTAATACTATAGAAAGAGCTGTTTGTTTTACAAATTATTAAAATTACATCTAATGTCTGGATGCTTAATTTGGTGTTGATATGTTACATATTCCCAAACAAAAAAAGGTTTATGGTACATTTTTTTAGTGGAAAAAATATTTTGTTTTGCTGTTTTGAACAGCACAGAAATAAAACTAAATTACCTGCTCTTCCTTGCATACCACCATTGGAAAGGTAATTTTATGCCGAACAATTCTGCCACTCATATTTTGTGTCTAGCACTTACGGGTTTTGTGCTATTAGCATTTGTTTGCGACATGCCAATTAGGGCTTGATTTTGCTTAAAAAGGCCCAGGATTAACTGTTAACAGTATACAGGAGACAAGTGCTGCAACTTCAGAAAGCTCCTGTGGAGACAATGAGTTAAGGGGTCAACCATAACAGAAGTATGAGTTAACTACAAGTGCATTAGAGATTAGGGGTCAGTCATAGCTAGGGCTATGTAAGGGGGAGAAGGGAAGGTGAGAGATAGGTAGGTATGTCGGTAGGCAGAGAAGCGGAGGGGGTGGAAAGGGATGGAATGAGGAGGCAAAGAAAGAGGTAGGAGGAGAAAGGTCTGCTGGGGCCTGACCCCTCCAGTATGCTGAGGAGCCTACCTGCACAAGGCAGGGGTCAAGCATGACAGGAAGGGAGCAGGTTGTGGCAGCGAGAGGTAGAGTACAATAGGAGGGAAGCATGTTGTAGACAGCGAAGGAGAATAGGCTTCGGAAGAACGGAAGAGAGGTTGAAGGTAAGAGAGAAGAGAGGCCAAATCCCAGCCCTTCAGGATGTGGCGAGGTAGAGGGAAGAGTTGGGTTAATGGTGTAAGGATAGGGTAAGGACTGGCCCTTGGTACAACTTTGGATGACTGAGAAATCACAGTAAGAGAACAGTGGAAAGTCTGAAGGGAAGGAACTGAAGGAAGGGAAGGAATGCAGGTTTTTAGGTGGGTGGGGGTGGAGCTGCAGCAGGGGCATTGCATGGGTACTGAAGAGGGGTAGAGTTTGTCAAGGGCTTAGAGGGGGAGTTAGGGAGGGTTACAGCAGGAACAGCTAGGTGCAAGGAAGGTTTTAGGGGCAGAGCTGATGAAGTAGTAGGAGAATGAGTGACGAATTTGAGGGAGGACAGAACTCCACATTTTTGGGAGGTGGCGAGAGTAACCGGATTGGCTGATGAGGGTGGCTCTGTGGGGGACCGGCAGAGTACTGGAGTCAAATGATCTAAGGGAGTGAGGGGTGTTATAAATGAGGGAGAGAGGTAGGAAGGGAGTTCACCCAGCCAGTGCTTGGAGGTGAATTTATCGCAGTGGGAATCTCGTCTGTTTGTAAGAGAGGGGAAGGATAGGTCATGATAGAGGTCACAGTGGTGGGTGCAAGAGGGAGCATCAAGGGCAAAACGGCAGAAGGAATTGAAGAGGGTATCCAATCTGGCCAGGGAGGACTTGGAAGCAGCACTGTATACTACATCACAGTAGTCAAAGATGGGCAGGATCACCTTCTGAACAAGTTCACGCCTAACCGTAGAGGGGATACAACTATGGTTCCTGAACAGGGCACCAAGCTTGGGGTGCAATTTTTTGGGGATAGCGTCAATATGTCTGGAGAAGTTTAGTGTTGATCCAGCCAAACTCCTAGGTACCTGAAGGAGGATGTGTCCTCAAGTAAAGTCCCATCAAAATTGTGGAAAGTGGGCAGGGAGGGAAACCTAGAGAGTCTCTGCCTCGTGCCAAAGGTCATGGAGACAGTATTCTTGTCGTTGAGAAAAAGTTGATGGTTGGCAAACCAGAGCTGAACCTTGTTAAAGTCTTGATGCAAGTTGGATGTAACCTCAGCTGGGCAAGAGCCAGATGCATACAGGACCGTATCATCGGCATACATGTGTATGGTGATGACAGAGGAGCAGATAGATGGAAGATCGTTTAGGAATATGGAGAATAATAGAGGCCCTAGCACTGAGCCCTGAGGGACTCCAGTATTAATTGGGAGGGAAGGGTAAATGACAACAGAGATCCTGACTGATTGGGCTTTACCAGTGAGGTAGGCCTTGAATCAGCTAGTGGCTGAAGGAGATAGGCCAGCTGTTGAGAGGGAGTCAAGGAGGAGGGAGTGGGAAACAGTGTCGAAAACCTTGGCAAGGTCAACAAAGATGGCGGAGGTGATTTGGCCATTGTCCATCCCGGTAAGGATAGAGTCAGGGAACTGAAGTAGGGAGGTAGTGGTGGAGTGA
This sequence comes from Neoceratodus forsteri, assembly GCA_016271365.2. Taxonomy (NCBI): domain Eukaryota; kingdom Metazoa; phylum Chordata; order Ceratodontiformes; family Ceratodontidae; genus Neoceratodus; species Neoceratodus forsteri. Next base: position 764,325,507 of record CM057453.1, read on the forward strand.
TTTTTCCTGAAGCCAGATTGGAAAGGGATGAAGTAGGAGGTGTCAGTTAGAAATGAATTAAGCTGGGAGAGGACAAGGTGTTCTTGTAATTTAGCTAGGGTAGGGAGGACAGAGATAGGGCAGTGATTTCCAGGGGAAGCTGGATCACCGCCTTTGGGAAGAGGGAGGACCACAGCATGTTTCCATGGGGTAGGGACTGAGGCAATAGAAAATGAGAGGTTTAGAATTAGAGAAAGGGGGTAGGCAATGGCCGAGGCAGAGACAGAGAGAGACTACTTATTGTACTAATCACAAGGTTGGCTCCCACTGCAAGAACAGTTCGACTTTGCCCTTGGTTGCTTAGTTGACAATATTCTGAGAGGCGGACACCTGTCCCCGTACTCATCCCTCCTCACAGGCAGAGTGGCAGCAAGGAGCCTCCGTGAATCATCCACCCCCCCTCCCGGTAGTTCCATGAATCTCCTCTACCATGGGTAGTAAAACCTTTTCTGCCTCTGCCCCCTCCCTATGGAACAGACTCCCTACACCTCTACGCTCTTCTACCTCCCATCTCTCCTTCAAAAACAATTTCAAAGAGTGGCTGTCTGAAGCCAAATGCCACTGCTCTCTTGGGTAATCTCTGGCATCCCCTCCCTCCATCCCCCCACCTATTAGCAGTGTCTCATCCTTGCTACACTCACCACAACCACTCCTGTCCTCTTCTCCCACTTTTCGTGGCTTTTTCTGTTGCCTCCCTATTCTGTGTCCCATCACCATTTGCTAAGGGGTAGTGTTGTACTCTGTTTCAGAATTCCAATCTGCTCATTGACCTGTGCACTATTAGTGTACCTGAATGCATTTTATACTTTACATATCATATCCGAGACTTATGTTTGGTTTCCGTGTTTTGTGACTTATATTTCAGTCTGTTGTCTGGCCTGTGACTATGTATTTTTGACCTGTATGCTGGCCTTCTTTGACACCTTGTATTCTTATGTAATTGCACTTTGTGTAATGACCCCTTGTTCTGTAATTTCCTGCACCTCATGTTGAGGCCTGTGTTTACTGTTATTCTCCACACCTGTATTGCTTAATGTGCCATGCTGTGACTTGGGTTGTGCCTGAAAACAGCCCTTTGGGTCAGTGCACCCACCCGGTTATCAAAGACAAATAAATAAATAAATCCTCAGGTTGTTTCATCTAGATGGGCAAGTCACTTCTACTAGCTAGGATTCTCAGGAAGACTGGATAGAGCATGTCTTCTTCTGCCTGTAAACTGATAGGTTTCTGTGTATGTTTGTAGGTAAGTGAGAGCAAGAATCACATTATTATTATTAGATATGATGGATGCTTTCTTACCTAATACACTAATGTAGAATGACTGGTCAAGTAGCTTATTTTCTTCCATGTCAACCACATCAAATTTGAAAGCAAAGCTTCCGCCTGGTTCTCCCTTCTCATGATGGTACTCCACGTGCCCTGCAGGAAATGCAGATAAGTTATTACTTGGAGAGTGCTTTTTCCAGTCGCTGAGTAACCAACCAACTGGCATCAGCATCTATTAAAAGGATGAAAAGGTGTTACTCTACACAGCAGCTGTGTTTCTTCCAGTACTTTTACTGTATACAATGTGTCTAGTATTCTGTTCATGGGGAATAATAACCCTCGAGATGTGGCATCCCATGTTTCAAGGCTGTCCCAGGGTGATAAACGTAACTCTTTTACCTGTGTATGATTCATACAAAATACTGTGTGCAGTATTTTCTAACAGCTGAGCTGGTTAAAAGTAGGGCTGTGAGAATGATGTTCCTGAATTTTCAGCCAAATATTTGTTATTCAACAGCCAAATGTTTGTTTTTTCAGTATCTGTGTTCATTATTTGTGTGCAATTAAAAAAAAACAGCCCCCACCCTCCTCCCCCAGTTCAAACCCAGTAAAATGCAACCCCTGTCCCATCACAGTCAGTCAGCAGTCCAATCGACCCTCACCATCAGCACCCACACTTTTTTTAATTACAATTATTAGTAGTAGCCATTTTTTTATCAAGCACCCATTCTGTTGGGTTCAGAGCACCTTAAAAACACAAAATAAACAGATACAATACATAAAATAAATAAAAATAAAATACATAAATAGAGATAACAGCCTTGTAAATATATCAAGCTATAAAACAGTAAACACAGAAAAACAGATGACATCATCAAGCTGGCCCGGTGGCGCAGAGGATTGAGGTGCTGGGATGCCACAGCTCGTGCCACACTGGTGACCTGGGTTCGGGAATAGACTCGGGTCATTCGGGGTTGCCGGGAAGGTAAGGATTAAGTGTTTGGAGGACTGCTCTCCTTCCTCGGGGTGGGGGTTTGTGCAGCGTCGTCCAGCAGAACTAAAGGGTTTTGGAGTGCTTGGCTGCCTCATGAAGTGGAGACAGCTGCTGCACCTATTGCACAGAGTAGGGCGCGGGGAAAAACAGATGAAAATATGATGGCCCTGAAGGGCTAGAGATGTCCCCTTCATTGGGGGTCGTAGCTCCTGCCAGGTCCAGGCCTGCAGAGGTGGTACAAATAATGCTGCGATTAAAAAAACAGATGACATCCTCTATAGGAAGGAAATAATTAGGTAGTGCTAGGAGCCTCTGAAAAAAGGAAGGACTTCAGGCCCCTCTTGAAGGTCTCTACCAAGGGGGTCCTCCCTTAAAGATAACGAGACCCTGTTCCACAGGGGCTGAGCCAGCTAACACAAAAGCTCGGTCTCCTGAGAATTTCAGCCTAGCCCTGGGAACAGTTAGGAGGCCCACTTCGGAGGTGCAGAGGGGGCAGGATGTCTGATAGGCAGTCAGAAAGTCTCTGAGGTAAACAGGACCCAAGGACCTTATAGGTCTGCAACCCAACCCTGAAGGTGATGCGCCACTTCACCAGCAGCAAGTGTAGCTCATGCAGGACCAGGATTATATGACAGAACCTGGGAAGGCCCGTCAGTAACCTGGTTGCTGCATGCTGCACCAGCTACAGGCAGCATACAACACCTCCACTCACCCTGAGATATACAGCACTGCAGTAATCGAGTCAGAAAGTCACAAATGCGTATATCCAAGATGGCAAGTCTTCAGAGGAAATCAAGGCTTTTATCTGGGCAATGTTTCTGAGATGATAAAAGCCACTCCGGACTAAGCTGATGCCTGAGACTCAAGCGTTTAACCATCTCATCCAAAAAGATCCCCAAATTCTTCACCGTAGCAGAGACCACCAAACTCCAGAAGTTAAGCCCCAAGCCAGTAATCTCCTTGGTGGTCTCTGCAAACTACGTCCAACCAGGCTCAATCACTAGTACCTCTATCTTGTCCAGGCTAAGTCTTAGTCAGCTTGATGACATACAGTCCTGAATCTCAGCCAGACACAAATTTAGTACATCGACTACAACAGGCATCCTGGGGGTAAAAGACAGATATAGCTGAGTATCATCTGCATCGCAGTGGAAACCCAAGCTATATCGTCTAACGATCCCTTCCAGAGGTAGCATGTACACCATGAGCAACACGGAAGAGAGAATTGACCCCTGAAGTACACCACAGGGCAGGAGCTTTGGGAGTGAGGAGAAATTCCCCCATCACCACTCTCTGTGTCCTATCTCTAAGGAAGGACTTAAACCAGCAGATGACAGTGCTAGGAAGTCAACAGTACTTCCTGAGGCAATACATCAACAGTCGTGACCATCGTCCACACTGTTAAAGCTGATGACAGATCAAAGAGGATGAGAACTGACAGTTCTCCTCTATCTCTTACCCTAAGAAGGTCAATATGCACCTTGACCAGTGCAGTCTCTGTAATGTGTTTGGACCTAAATCCTGACTGGAGAGGCTAATAGATGTTAAAGGCTGGGAGGTTTCCTTAAGCTGCAGAGCCACCATCTTTTCTATAACCTTTCCCAAAAAGGGGAAGTGTAAACTTCACCAAGCAATTTAGGTCTAATTATGTTTTTTTTCATAATGGGTCTAACCAGCACATCTTTCAATGCGCTTGGAAAAGTCCCCTCTAAAAGGGAGCACTGAACTAACTTGGCGAATACTGGACCCAAACCCCCCACACACCTCACTAGGAAGCATGTCAGGCTGGGGTCCAGTTCACAGAAAATGGGCTGCTGCTCCAAGGTAAGTCCACACACCTCTTCAGCTGAAACTGGCCTAAATGCTTGCCAGATATGAGAAACGCACCTGCTGACAACCTGTTCGATCCTGCCAGGTTGCGACAACCCACTTGGGAAGATACTGGACTGAACAGATTATAAAATTCAATAATTCCACGATGGACAAAAGGTACAACCCACCCACCTCCATGGCTGGCCACCATCTTCATATCATTGAAATGCACTTGTTTGCATTTGAAAAAGTGTATTTTCAAGTACCGCCTGTCCCCCACACTGACAGCACTCTGCTCCCATCTTCAGCTGGTTTTGCTACTACACACAGAAGAACAAGCACACAAGCACTTTTATTCATCAGCAAGCAGATGGCTATGGAAGAGGGTGGGTTGTTCTGGTCACCTTCTAACTATAGAACTGGGTGCGGGGGGAGGAGAAGGAAGCATGGTGCTGTCAGGGTGGGGGAAGAGGGGGTAATTGTACTTAAAAGCTGTGTAACACTGTATTTGTCAATGTCACTGTTGCAGCAGTACAGGTAGAATTAGGATATGTAAGTATGCAGTACGTAACAACATGGTGTGCATTGCAGGTAAAGGAATGGAATTTCAAGACTGTGGCTGTTGGCATTTTGTTTTCATTTCATTTAGGTATGTTGTGGTGTGTGTCAGGCTATAAGGTTCGCCTAGCTTAAAAATAAAATCTGGCATCTGACTGTGCTTCAACAGCTTTTCTTCTATAGAGATTAGTTCTGCCCCTAGGTCTGGTCAGCCCTCTCTGCCCTAGCCCATCGTCAACCGCAACCAGCCTCCTCTGGTACTCACTGGCCATATTCCCCTCACCGGCAAAAGGGGCCATGAGGGGGATGGCCATCCACTCCACCCGGGGTAGTGGTGATGATTGGGAGAGAGCCAGGCATCTTCTGCTGGCTCTGTTTTCTCCCCTTGGTTGGTGGTGTGCAATGACACAATTGCACGTGTGTGTACAGTCATGCATGCAGCGCATGACCTGCTGCTGGCCATCCCGCATTGCTGGCATACCTGCTGCTCTGTCACCATGCCTCCACATGATGGCAGTATTGCAGCAGTACAACACATCCCCCTCCCCGGGAGAGGAGGGCAATTCATCAGACACTCGATCCTCCCGCCGCTCCCGGCCAACCCCAAGCAGCTCAAAACCACTGCTGAACTCAGGATGCCAGTGTGGTTGGAGATGTGCCATCCAGCATCTCAAACCTCCACGCCACATTATCAGCTTTGCATCAATAGCTTTTAAATGCATGGTTAGGGCCTGATGTCTCTCCACTAGTAAGGTTTCTGGATTTTTTGGTATCATTTTATAAATATGCGGTATGTTCTGCAAGCCTCACAAAAAGAAACATGTGAAATACCTTTCCTTCATGTGCTTCTTTTTTTCCAGAGAATGAAACATTTAAAGTCAGTTTGAGAGTTGTGAGGTAAAAGCTCTCTCACCTTTGTTGATGTCTGCCTGAGTAAAGCTTTTGATGGGTCCCTTGACCGAAATCTGGATGAGGTTATCGTTCTTGGTCATTTGCAAACGCCCAACTGTAGGATCCTTGGTCATGATGTACCTTAACTTTAGGTCATCTGAATCAATGTCAGTTGCTTTCAAATGCTGGTCTGTAATCCGTGATACTGAGCCTAGATGGCAGTGTAAAATGAAATGTTTTAAATCAGAGAAAATAACTGCACTTTGTGAAAGGCATCAGTTTTCTGGTGAATTATTTTTTTTATTTAGTTTTTGTTGACCGGGTAAGTGCACTAGACAGACTCTGCCCATTTTCAGGCACAAGCCGGGGAAGGGGGATACAGATAAACAACGCCAACTGACCTTCAACCAGATTAAGCTGTTGGTGGCATTTTTAGTGAATGGGGGGAAATTTGGTCAGGGCACCGGGGAAATTCCCCTACTCTTTTTCGAGAAGTGCCATGGGATCTTTAACATCCACCTGAACTACCACCAGAACAGGCAGATGGGACCTCGGTTTAAAGTCTCATCCGAAAGACGACACCTTAGTATATACCAATATACTATTATTTATAGCACTTTGTATTGATATTTTTGTAACACTTTAAAGTCTTGGTTGACTATTACTATTATATTTAACACAAAGCAGTTGGTCAGGTGGTGGCCTAGCACTGTGTTGTACTGCTAACTACTGGTTTTTAGACTATGGCTTCCAGGAAATGGGGTATCTCGGTAGGATGTGACCATATTGCTAAAATGCAACATAGGGCATAGAAACACATAATTTGTTGGCAGAAAAGGATTGCCTGGCCCACCAAATCTACCAAGATGTTCCCTGCTTTATCTACCTCCACAGACCCTATCTGATCTCTGGCGACCTTCCTGTTTCCCTGCCTCTTTTTTAATATACCCCTATATCTACCTCATGCATGCTTGATGCAACCCTCCCCCTACACACTGTTTTAGCCTCCACCACTTCCGCTTGCAGTGCATTCCAGGAATGTACCAGTCTTTATGTAAATAAATATTACCTTACATCTCTCTTGAACTTCCCCCCTCCAGCTTCATCACATGCCCCTGCTCCTCGTGTTGTTTCTCACATGAAAGAGACTTCCCCCCTCACCCTGTTCACCCCTCTGAGGTACTTGTAGGTCTCTATCAGGTCACCCCCTCTCTCTCCTCTCTTCCAGGGTATAAATGTTGAGATCCCATAGTCTCTTCTCATATGGCTTCTCGTGCAACCCTGCACCATTTTAGCTGCCCTCCTCTGGATCACCTCCACCCTGTCTATGTCCTTTCTGATGAGTGGTCTCCAAAACTGGACACAGTACTCCAGGTGGAGTCTTACCAGCTAGCAATACAGTGGCAAAATCACCTCCCTCCCTCCCTCCCTGCTGGAGATACCTCTCCCTAGGCACCCCAGCCCCCACTAGCCCTACCCACTGCCTTGTCACCTGAAGGTCCTCACATATGATAAACCCAAGGTCCCCTTCCTGTCTAGTGACTGTGAGTACCACCCCCATCCTATAGTCTGCGCCTGACTTCCTATGCCCTAGGTGCATGATTTTGTACTTTCTGGCACTGAACCCCAACTGCCATGTTTTTGACCATTCCTCAAGTTTCCCAACATCCCTGCACGTTCTCTCCACCTCTCTGAGTGTGCCCACCTCATTGCAGATTTTGATATCATCTGCATAAAAGACATACCTTCCCCTCCAGTGGCAGGCAGTTACCCACGGTGTGGCGTTTGTGTTTGCCTGTCCCTTCCTATTCAAAACATGGTGCCTATTGTATGTGGTACAAGGGACATGGGTGGTAAAAAAAATGCTAATTAATCACCTTTAGACTCAGAACTTGTCAATCAGTATGTAAGTGACAACAGTGGTGAGGCACCTATATTTTGGATGCATTACTATATGAAAGTGATCATGAGTGCCACGTGTATCAAACCACAAATTCTACACGTATCAACTGCTGGTCCTGAATGGATTGAATTTAAGTTCTGTGTTTTGAGGCAAAGAAGGTGGACCTTCTGAGACTAGAGACCATCATTCAGTAGTTGACAAACTGACTGAAATACAAGTGCTGATTTACAGTGGTGCAGACACTGAACTGGGCAAAGGGGCAAAAACAGAACAGTTATGTAAGAACTTACCGTAACAGTAGATCTTCGAGAACAGCTCTTGCAGCAGGTTATACCATTAGGACTGAAGCTGACAGGCAGCAGGACCCCATGGAAAACTTCTAGCTAGCTACATACAGTGGGGGACCTCCCCCGACGTCGGCCCCACCCTCGGCGTCACACGCATCTTAAAAGGGGCAGTCCCCCAGCATCCCTCAGTTCTCCCACCGGAGACTCTGGCATAGCGATGTGATTCTCATGGGGAGACCAAGGATCCACTTCCAGAGGAAAACCAATGTTAATTTTTATTATTATTGCTAAAATAGTTGACTTCCTGAGGGGAAGGTGGGTGGGAAAGTGCCTTCTGCAAGAGGTGTTCTCAAAGATCTACTGTTACGGTAAGTTCTTACATAACTGTACCATCTTACTTCGAGAAACAGCTCTTGCAGCAGGTTACACCATTAGAACTGAGTCCCAGGCAGTGATAGGTATTACCATTAAATTTGGGAGAAGGACAGGAGAAGTGTGAAGGGAACCCCTCATGAAAGAAGCCCCTGCAGAACTGCAAGGCCAAAGCCCGCTCTGCGCCTAGAGACAATGTCCAGACTGTAATGTCTGATGAATGTGTTCACTGTATTCCAAGTAGCAGCTGCACAAATAGTAGGTGCTGAAACAGTTTCAGGGCGGCGAATGAGGCTGCCATCCCTCTGGTAGATTGGCCCTTTACTGGTCCCTGTAAGGGTTTGTTTCGCTTCTGGTAGCAGAACACAATGCGGTTCACCAACCATTTTGAGAGTGTCTGTTTAGACACCGGTGCACCTAACATCCTGTGGGCAATGGACAAAAACAACTGGTCAGACTGTCGTTGCAGTCTGGTCCTAGTCAGATAGAAGCTGAGTATCCTGTGCACATCCAATGTGTGCTGGAGAGCCTCTCCTTTATTGGTATACCCTGGGTAGCAGACTGGTAGGTCAATATCCTGGTTAAGGGTTAACACTGACACTACCTTGGGAAGAAACTTAGGACTGGTCCTTAAGGACTCCCTGTCCTTGTGGAAAATCAAATATGGCTCTTTGCACATAAGTGCTTGAAGCTCAGAAATTCTCCTTGCAGAAGTAACTGCAACTAAAAATAACGCCTTCCAAGAGAGAAGGCGTAGCTCCCAATCTGCGGCTGGTTCAAATGGAGGTAGTGTGAGCTGTTCTAAAATGAAGAGAAGGTCCCAAGGGGGGATCGGATCTCTAATGGGTGGCTTCAAGTGAAGAATGCCACATAAGAAGGTGCGTGACAAATCTAATTGGGCCAAGGATTTGTCCCCAAATGGTGCATGGTACGCAGATACAGTAGAAAGATGCACCTTTATTGAAGAGTAACTCAGTCCTGCTTCTGATAAGGAAAGAAGGTATTCTAATACTGATTTCACCGGGCAAGTTAAAGGGTCCAGGTCACGGGCCGATGACCAAAGGCAAAACCTGCACCATTTCATGGCATACGTGGCACGAGTAGAGGGTTTCCTTGCTGCCACTAGGATGCCTGCCATACTGTCTGATATTCCATGGCAAGACATTCCTAGGTCCTTAGGAGCCAGGCATGCAGGTGTAAGGATCCGAGATTCGGGTGAATCAGGGACCCACTGTCTTGCGACAGTAAGTACAAGCTGAGTGAAAGAGGAAGGGGTGGTTCATTCGCCAGCCCTTGAAGAAGAGTGAGCCATATCTGTCAGGGCCAATATGGAGCCATGTCATCAAGGCACAGATCAGGAAGCATAAGAAAAATGAGGAGCAGTTGTCGAATTCACAAAAAGTATTTTATTTGTACAAGCAGTAACAAAAAAATAAACTTGTTCTGTACAACTATTTACAAAGGCAGAATAAAATAATGAAGATCTATCAGTTTTCCTTCAATCTCTGTGTGTCCATCATGCACGCAATTGCAGCTCTATCTTATAAGTCCTTCCAACCCCCCATTCTTAACAAGCATCTTCCAAAGTGTTCTTGTACAATTCAGGCAGGTGTTGGCAGGAACACAGTGTGCCTGAGCTGAGGCCCCTTTTCCACAGCTCTTCTGCAAAAGGCTTAAAATTGCACTAAGATAACCTCTTGATTTTCCAATAGCTTTTTGCAATCATCTCAAACTATAATTATATATGTTTCAAAAATTAACACTATATAATTTCTAAACAAAGGGATCCCAATATCAGTTATACTTCCACATAAGATTTGCATATATTTTATATCGACCGACAGCAAAGGAGACTGACAGACAGTGAGAATGAAAAGAATTGCGAGACTGTTCGGGTGATCAAATCCTAGGTCTCACAGGAAAATTTGGTTCAGCAACCAGACAAGAGACAGGAAAGGAGAGAATAGAACAGATCCTTGCATTCAAATTCTCCATAACAACTGGGACAGGGTCCTATTCCCCCCCTCCACATATATACCCCCTCCTTAAGAGGGAACCTGTTTTATCAAACAGGTTTCTAAAACGTTATATTAATCCTCTAACAATATTAGCTTCTAATTTTCAGAAACTAAGCACATGTGCATTAACCTTTTTTCTGTAACATTACAGCAAACAGTAAAGTTCAAACCCATACATTTGTTTTTCAACCTTCAGATCCCTGAATTCCTGATCCATATCTTGACAGAAAATCAGCATTGCTATTCTCTTTACCAGATTTGTGTATCACCGTGAATTTAAATGGCTGTAGTGCCAGGTATCATCTTGTGATTCTGGAATTTTTATCTTTCATTTGGTTAAATCAACAGAGAGGATTGCGATCTGTTATAAGGACAAAGTCAGTTCCTAGCAAATAAAACTTAAGGGATCCCATAGCCCACTTTGCTGCTAAACAGTCCTTTTCAATAGTGAAGTACCTTTTCTCTCTGTTATGCAACTTCCTACTTATGTACAGAATAGGATGTTCTTTCCCATCTACATGTTGACTCAGGACTGCACCTAGGCCTACCTCTGATATATCTGTTTGTAACACGAATGGTTTCTCAAAGTCTGAGCTTCTTAAAACAGGAACTGAACATAATGCAGCCTTAATGGCTTGAAAAGCTTCATCACACACTGGGGTCCATTTCACATTATTTGGGTACCGTTTTTTTGTGAGTTCAGTGAGGGGAGTCGCTAACTCAGCAAAGTTGGGAACAAATCTCCAATAATAACCAGCCAGCCCTAAAAATGACCGGACATGTTTCTTTGTTTTAGGGACAGAGCTGTTAGCTACAGCTTCTGTTTAAGAAATTTCTGGCTTAACTTCTCCATTTCCCAACACATAGCCCAACTATCTGGTTTCCTGCATGCCCAATGCACATTTGGTAGGATTAATAGTCAGACCTGCATTTTTGATAGCTTGGACAACTGCTAGTAGGTGTTCCAGGTGGCTTTTCCAGTCTGGACTATACATCATAACATCATCCAGGTATGCAGCACAATAACCAGTGTGAGGTGATAGAATTACATCCATGTACTGCTGGAATGTAGCTGGCGCACCATGTAAACCAAATGGCATGGTGGTGAACTGACAGAATCCAACAGGAGTGGCAAATGCAGTTTTGTCTCTGGATTCTTTAGCTAAAGGTATTTGCCAGTAACCCTTGGTGAGAGCAAGGGTACTGATATACTTTGCACTTCCCAGTCTGTCCACCAAATCATCTATTCTGGGCATAGGATAACTGTCAAATTCTGACAGGCCACTAGAATCATGATTGCTCTGTCGTCCTGCAGCTTGAGCAGGACCCTCTGGATCAAAGGGAAGGGAGGGAAGGCATAGAGGAACCTGCCTGTCCAGGAGAGGGACAGCGCATCTCACTAGAAAACACCAGGCCCTGGATCTAGCGAGCAGAAACTGGGCAGTTTTGCACTGTATGCAGAGGCGAACAGATCGAACTCTGGGTCTCCCATTTTGCATACAGCATTTCTACTACTGGTTGTAGGAGCTCCCATTCATGTGCGCTAGCTCCAGATCTGCTGAGTAGATCTTCCAGCGTGTTCTCTAATCCGCTAACATGCACTGCAGACAGTGTGATGTTGTGCTCTACTGCCCAGTACCACACTCTCATTATCTCTCAACGAGTTGGTATGAGTGAATGCCCCCTTGCTTGTTGACGTAGAACACTACTGACATATTGTCTGTTTGGATCAGTAGGTGTCCTGAGGTTATGTCTGTTTGCAAGGCCTGAGGGGCATAAAGAACTGCCCTCATCTCAAGGACATTTATGTGAAGAGCTCCTTCTGTCCCTGACCATAGTCCCTGAGTCTTTCTGGCACCCAAGTGGGTGACCCAACCTGATCCCAACACGTCTGTGGTCAGGATCAGCGAAGGGGTAGGAGAGAAGAAGGGGACTCCTACCGAGAGGTGTTCCAGTATCAGCTGCCATTGCAAGACTCAGAAAATAGAGTTTGGGACCAAGACCAGCTGGTCTAAGTCATCCTAGCATTGGTCCCATTGGATCCTGAGTGTCCACTGAATGGTTCTCATGTGTAATCGTGATAAGGGAACCATGGCTATGGTGGCCACCATATGGCCTAGAAGACACAACATGGTCCTTGCTGGGACCTGTTTTTGACCCTTGACGTACTGAGTCAGGTTTCATAGACGTTCTGCCCTGTCATCTGATAGAAAGGCCCTTCCCTTTTTGGTGTCCAGTATCGTGCCAATGAACTGTAGTCTTTGGCATGGTGTAAGGGTCGATTTTGACAGGTTGATGGTGACACTTAGGGAGTCGAATATTAAATAGGTGTCTTGCAGAGCGTGATTTAGCTCTCTCTGGGACAAAGCCATCAGGAGCCAGTCGTCCAGGTAGGGGAGGACATACTGGCCCTTCTTCCTGACTGCCGCCGCTACTACTGCCAGGCATTTGGTGAATACCCTCAGAGCTGATGATAGGCCGAAAGGCAGGGCTTGGAATTGGTAGTGGTGACCCTGGAATACGAACTGCAGGAACCTCCGATGATGTTTCACGATTGGAATGTGGAAGTAGGTATCTTGCATGTCCAACGATGTGAGCCAAGCATTTGGACACAACATCGGGATTAAGCCTGGCAAGGTGACCATCCTGAAGTGTTTGTATGCCACGAAGATGTTGAGATCACTGAGGTCTAGGATGGGGTGTAGGTCTCCTGCCTTTTTTGGTACCAATAAGAAATGGGAATAGTACCCTTTCGCTCTCTGGATCCATGGAACCTTTTTTATGGCCTCCTTCACAAGAAGGGTATTGATCTCCTCTCAGATTAGTGTGGCATGTTGTCTCGAATACTGAGACCATAGTGGTGGTCTGGACGGCAGTTGCCTTGTGAATTCGACAGAGTGCCCTCTTTGAATGAGTTGAAGCACCCAATGATCTGAGGTGATTTGTCGCCATCCTGCTAGGTGTTTTCCGAAGTGACCCTCGACCTTCTCTTTCCTTTGAACTAGAGCGGGAGGAGGGGTCTGCAATGAGTCAGGCAGTGGAGGGGGAGGGGAGGGTTGCCTGAGGAGGTTTTGTGTTCCTGGCACCTGGACCTCCTGCAGTTCGAGATGGGCCTTTGTGATTAAAGCCACCTCTCTATTATTGTCCGAATTGGGGCTGTTGACCTTGTTTGCCCTTAAATAGTTTTTGTTGTCTCTGAAATGGCTTATGCTTGGGTCTGTACATGGCTTGTACAGATCTTACCACTTTTCGGGCGTCCTACAGTTTCGTGATTATCTTTTCAGACTCTTTTCCGAAGAGAACCAAGCCTTTGAAGGTGACGTCCAGGATGCCCTTCTGGATGTCTGGTGTAAAGCCCAATACCCTCAGCCAGAAGTGTCATCTAAGGCATACTCCTGATGCTGCACTTCTTGAAGCTGAATCTGCCGAGTTGTATGCTGCTCTGAGTACTTGTGTATTCATGTCAAAGCCCATTTAAAGGAGTTTTGTCAGCTCCTGTTTTTGGTCTCCATTCGGCAGGTTTTTGACCAAGTCTTGACCTTGTTCCCACAGGGCATTTTGAAATTGGACCACGTGGGTCAGGAAATTAAGTGACCGGATGTTACATATCACTGATGCATACATTTTCCTTCCCATGGAGTCGAGTTGTTCTGACTCTCAGTCAGGGGGCTGGGTGTTTAGGTGTTGAGGTCTTTGTGACCTGTCATGAGTGGCTGTGATGACCATAGAGTCTGCCACTGGCTGCTCACCTAGATAGGGACCCTCTAGAGGGGCACTATACAGGCAGTCCGCCTTCTTGGGGACTGTATATGAAGAAAAGGGGTGCTTCCAAGCGGCTTTCGCCACGTCCTGGAAGGTGTCCACTAATGGTAGGACCACCACTGGTTTGGGATCCTTTTGTCTTAGGTACTTAGCCAGGCGATGCCTTTCAGGATCTAAGTCTTCTGTGTCTCAACCCACGTTATCTTGGATATGTCGTATGATATCCAGAAGTGTCTGGTCATCAGGGGGTGACCTTGGCAGATCCTGTGGGTCTGGTGAAGGGACACTAAAGGGAGAGCTTGACCTTGATGACTCTGAAGAGGAGGAGTGAGACTCATCTGATGATGAGGAGTCTGACCTCCTGTGGTGCTTTTTAGGTCTATGCATCCTGAGAGAGCGGGAAGGGGTCTGGAAAGGAGACCTTGGCTGCTTCTTTTCTTTATGTGACCTTTTGTCCATAGACCAGCCCCTAGATTTGGGAATCTCCTCTCTAGGGGGTGGTCTGTCTCGGCTTTTCTCTTTTGGAGGAGGTAGGTTCTCCATCGGTTGTTTTGTGGGAACTACGTCTTTCCTAATGGTTTCCCACCAGTAGGAAAACAATTCTTTCACCTCGGTAATGTTGAGGCTCGACAACTGACCTGGCGTCGGTTCCTCACAAGGTGTCATCTGACTTTCTGTGCCCTGATGCACCTGTTGTATGGTCTTTGGGTGGCGCAGGCTCAAGTGGGAGGTTTGTCGCCTCCTCATCTCCTGGTGTCTGGTCCTCGCTGAGATGCTCAACCCCAGCGTTGGTACCTTTGTCGTCCGAATGTCTGGGTAGGCTGACGTCCAGTACGGATGAAGTGACGTCCTTTTTGTGAGAATGGACCTTGGATGGTCATTGGTCCTTAGGACATTTTGCGGGTGTCTGAGGTCCGCTTGAGGGACATCAGGTCTGAGGTCTGTTAGCAGATGTCCCCAAGTTTCCCCTGGGCGGTTGGGAGGCCGATCTCCAGTGGTTGGTGTCCTGGCACCGGTCCAGGGAGTCAGGGCCTAAAGTAGCGGCTGACTTGGAGTGCACCTCAGTCAGACGATCTGTGGATGCAAATCGGCCTGAAGGCTAGCTGTGCGAGACTTCTGGCCGGACCTTTAAGGGCTGGAGGGTGGATATAGCACCTGCACCACCCGACATCTGGACTTTGGCCGGTGGAGGCTGGGTCTTTGAGATGGAGATCTGTTGGAGTGGGCAGAGTCTCAGCTCACCCTGGAGTCTGACGACTGCGTGGATGGGGAGCACTCTTTCTCCTTCTCCCTCCGTTTTTCCTTGTGTTTCCACGATCTATGGGATGACATAGGCGGCCCTGAGGAGGTGTTTGCCAACATCCTCATCATGAGGAACACTGGAGCAGCTCGTGCTTTTGTGTGCCATCTGGGAGGGCTTGGGCAGCAGCCTTGCCCTTCTTCCAATTAGCATTCTGCTACTTTACCATATGAGACAAGTAGTTTGCAATCCTCAAACCCAGTGTGGGGGAGGCATACACCCTCTTACCCCAAAGGTCAATTCTTCGAAACTCTATCAAGGGGAAGGAAACTAAGGTGCTTAGGCACCTTAGACCTGTTATGAGCTGCCTTAATGACCACAGAATCTGTTTCAGGCTGGGCAGCATAACAGGAACCCCTGTGGATATGGTAAAGTTTATCCGCCATGTGAGGCATAGCTGGCACCATGTCTGGTCTGTGCCAGGCTGCCGTAGCTGCATTCCTCAATGCAGGCAAAACTGGAGGAATGATTTTTGGGGGAGACTCTGGGATCTCCAGGAAGTCCACCAGCTCTTTCCTGGTGACATCCTCTTCCTCAATGTGGAAGCCCATGGCTGAGGACAGCTGCTTCATCACACTGAAAAATGTGGGATTCTCAGGAAGAGACCTAGGAGTATGTTTAACTGAATCCTCACTGACAGAGGAAGCTGTGGACCTATCAGAGACCAGGATTTAGGATTTAGGAGGCAGTATAGCGCAGTGGTTCAAGGCTCTGAGCTGCAAACCTAGAGACCTGGGTTTGAATCCCACAGTCCCCACTTGCATACAGTATGAACCTGAGCAAGTCACTTAACTTCCTTGTGCTCCCAGGCCGCACCTGTAAAGGAGCTTCAGCTTAGTGTGTCTCACCTGGTTAAAAAAAAAAAAACAAGATCTCTTCTTTCTCCTCATTATGAGGAAGAATGAGTTTTGGATGGTACTCCTCCTCAATGTCGACCTCCTCCAAATCTGGGTCTGGCACTGGGTGCACCAATGACAGCTTGCAGGGGGCTTCCCGTGGCCGATGAGTAGGCATCAATGAAGAAGCTGCCGTTGACAGCATCGGTGAGTCAACAGCGGGGAAAGAACTGAGGAGAGAATGGGGCTGCTCACACCTTTATAGAGTTGGTGACATCGGCGGACGTTGACGAAGTGGGCAGCCCCACTGCTGAAAATCTGTGTGGCTCCTGCTTCACTGATGGTGAAGCTTCCTATGGTGTAACCTGATGACTGAGATCCCCCTCGAAGAAGATCTGGTTTTACATGAAGAACAGCATATTTTCAAAAGGCAAATATCAAGCCTGAAGTTGGGCCAGGACAAAGTTATATTTTTCATGTTTTAGGAAGCCTTTCTCTGATTGCACAAATAGCCTCACTGCATTGTACTGTCACCACTGGACTGAATAAATACATTACTATTGCAACGCAGTTTTTTTTCCACAGATGTATCCTCTTTACTCCTCAAAGCATTCTTTCTCATCAGTTCTTAACCCTTACTCCACACCATATTTCTGTTAATTTAATTTTCTAGTTATTTTTTGGTTTTTACACCAGCATCAGTCATTTGACTAAAGAAACCCTGGGATAAATTCTGATTGTTCTACTATGGTTTAACTCAATCTGTCTGGCATCACAGAATACTACATTATCAATGAACTTCTAAATGTTGTGATTTTGCTGCAACAGTCTTATTCATATCCTGATCCAAACCAATTGTAGTGTTTAATTTTTTTATATTGTTCCTTTCTTATATTTTGCACATATATTTCTTTTTTTTTTAACTTTATGTTAATTGCTATATTGAACAAACGTACAGTTTGGACACAAGCATAAGTACTGCAATACACTCTAAGAAAAACCATGAGGATGCCACTCCTCTTAATACATGCATTAAAATGTGACTAATGCTTTAAGATACATCATAGAGGGGAAGAAGGAAAATGTAAACATCCTTCTTGATAACATTTCTCAGCAACACTTAAAACCTATTAGGAAGTACTTTATAACATGCAGTACTTTTAAAAGTAGATAGTACGAATAGAGAAATATCCCTGAGCAATATTTAACCCTCACAAAAACTCTGAATGAACTGTCTGTACACAGTAACTCACTCTCTTTTATTTTAAGAACTAGAAAACAGTTGTAAACTTGTCATAACCAATAAAACAACTCAGTGTAGTACTATACCCAATGTCCCGATTGGGTAAATGCATACCTCTTCAGCAGGGCTGCAGCTATGAATTTTGGGGCCCAGGACAAGTCACTTGAAATGGGCCCGTTTCCCAAACCTGCTAATGCCAGGGGTAATGCCAGCTCCTCAGGTGGGTCCCTCCTGAGCTCAGGGCCCTGGACAACATCCCCATTTCCCCCCCATTACTGCAGCCCTGCTCTTCAGAGCTGGAATTGTACAAAAAAATAGAAAAATATTTCTCACTTTAGTCCAGAGTTCCAATAAGCTCCAAAGTGGTAATCACCCCACCAGACAACATCTGTGGAATTCATCAGTTTAGGCAGCCTTCACAAAGCTTCATTGTCCTTCGAGGAAGTAGCTTCTCATTCCACCTCTCTAGGTCTGATCGACGCGGTGTCTCTGTGTCCACTGCAAGGCCTCAGTGGGGTTGGAAAACAGAAAAACCTTGCCCTGATGTGCAATGCGGAGTCCGGCTGGGAAGACAAGGCCATGGGAGATATTAGCCTCCTTCAACATAGCTCTCGTGCCATCAAATTTTCTTCTCTTCTGCCGCGTGGCGTATCCTATGTCTGGGAACAGCCGAACCTGTTCCCTCATCCTGAAGGAGTATGTGTTTTTGTCTTGCTAAGGCCAGGATATAATCTCGTGATCCTATCCTGTCTGTCACCACCACCGCTGCCCTTGGTGCTTCAGGGTTATCTGGTCTGCCCTGGAGTGTCATCGGAGACACCTTCTCCAAGCTGTTGCACCAGCCATTCCTGGATGAACAGGAGGAGGTGATCCCCTTCGCAGGCCCAGAACATGGATGTTAGCAGCCTTTGCCTGGTTTTCCAGGCTCTCCAGATGAGATCTCAGGTGGGCATTCTCCTTTACTACTGCCGTCACTGCTCCCATGGCAGCGTTGGCTCATTTTGTGGTACCAACTGATGCACTCTGGACTGACTCAACAGTGACCTCAATCCCAGCCATGCGATTTGTTAAAGCATCAAATTTATTGGATAAGCCTGATACTGAAGCTATCAGTCTGTTCATCTTAAGACCCAAAGTCTGAAGGGTCTCTTCAGGAAGCAGTTCGTCTGTCTCGGCATTGTGGCCTAGTTGGTGCTTCAGCAGGAGTTTTAGTTTTAGCTCCTGTGCCCAAAGTTTTCTCCCTTCGAGAATGCTTCATGGTGCTCGGTAACAGTTCAGCTTCATATGGCACCTTTAGAAAATCAATTTTGATGGAAAATTTCAGTACTTAAGCGTAGTTTTCGTTAATTAAGTTGCAGAGCTTTATCAGAAAGCTTCCATCTTGCTCGGGCTCCACAGCACCCCCCCCCGCCCGCTCATATATTTCTTATATTTTGAGACCAGAAGGGAGAGGGGAGATATGATGGAGACCTTCAAGTTCCTTAAAGGAATTAATAAAGTGAACTGTGGGGAACTATTTAGTCTGAATACCAATTCGCGGTCATGTGCACACAAATGGAAATTAACAAGAGGTAGGTTCAGGAGAAATGTGAGGAAGTACTACTTTATGTAAAGGGTGGTGGAACCTTGGAACAGTCTATCAGCTGAAGTGGTGGGTGTGAAAACAGTAGGGAATTCAAGCAGGGCTAGGACATAATGAAGAGAATAGTGGTTACCAGGGGCGACAGGACCAAGGAGGAGACTAGAGAGAGGTCGAGGAGGGTTAGTACCCTGAAGGAGCAGTAGGTTCCAGGGATTATAGGGAACTTGGGCAGACTGGATGGACCTCCAGTCTTTTTCTGCCGTCATTGTCTATGTTTCTATGCTCCCTCGACCTCATCTAAAAATCTCCTTCCACCACCCTCTAGTCCTAATCTTGCCCAAGAAACCTCATGGTACCTGTTTTACTTAGGGACATAGCTGAGGAAGCAGATATCAGAAGTGAAAAAGCAGTTAGATAAGGATTTGATATCAAGAGTGGGTTTCTGAAGGAGCAGTATGAATGTATGTGTGCTGAAGGCAATGGCATTGGAGAAGATACTGAAAAAGATGGAGCTGATGATATCATAAGTGGGAAAGCATGAGAAGTTAACGAGACATGTAAGAGAGATTCTTGTAATAGATAACCATGAGAGGCAATTCCATAGCATACTGTAGGTGTAACTATAACATGAGATATCATCATGACTCAGACTGTCTTTTTTTATAGTAAACTTAACTGTTTCCAGCTTAGGTTCCACTCACAGTCAAGCAACTGCATGCCTCTGTTAAAGATATACTGATACCAGCTCCATTGTGATGAGCATCAGGGCATTCATTCAGTGTGCTGGCAACCTGGGTTCATGCCACAAATCTGGGACCTCCTATGGGGGCAGGTAGGGAGGGCATCTGCTTGGACAGTCTCCTCCAGAGTTGGGGGGGGGTCAAGTGTTGACCTGCTCATCACTATTAGAGTGGGTACTGGAGGTGGCACAGTGGAAGCATGCATGGGAACTTGGTTTACCCCCCCCCCCCAAGATGCTACAGTGTACTAGGTGGCCACAAGAAAAGGGTAGAGGGAAGGAAGGAGAGGAGGGAGCAAACAGAAAAATAGTGTGCCTATTCTACTTTATGCAGTTAGTGCTTTTTATTGAACATTTCAACATAGGATACAGAAAGAACAGTCACATCAGCAATACAGGTCTCATGTCAAAAGAGAGACAAACCTGCAGTACAGATCAGTAATGATTACTGGGAATCTAGGTCACACAATTATGAATCAAACATCTTTGGCAGGTTTCACAGCAGTAAGGTTCCAATGTATAAGCTTCTGGTACTGAGTACCC
This sequence comes from Neoceratodus forsteri, assembly GCA_016271365.2. NCBI lineage: Eukaryota > Metazoa > Chordata > Ceratodontiformes > Ceratodontidae > Neoceratodus > Neoceratodus forsteri. Next base: position 764,345,652 of record CM057453.1, read on the forward strand.
TGAGAGGGGGTGAAGCAGAGAAGAAAGTACTAAGAGCTTCTCGACCTAGGTGTCTTCTGGTGTGCAAGGGAGGTTGCCATTACTAAGGGTGAGGGTCTCTCCGTGTGAAGCAGGAGAGTAAGAATGGTTCCCATATGCTGGTATACTTTGGAAGTGTTTTCTTTGCAATGTCGGACATCCTGTCTAGTGTGGCTGAGGTCCTCAGTGTAGTCAGCCACTGAGCTATCTAGTGAACCTCATCCAACCTCCATATCTGGAGTATGAATCTCTTGGCCTCCATACTGGACACCAGCAGCCATTGAAGTTGTTTGTAAGGTAAGGGCAAGGCGGCAGAGGGAGACCAAGAATATATAGCTGGGGTGAGAGGGGGAAGGTTCCACCTAGGATTCTCCCATAGCACTTATGAACCTCGGAGCAGAAAGATTTTAAGGCAGCTCCACAGAACGTGAAGGAGTGAGCTCCAGCAGTCTGGCATCTCCAAAAGACATCATGGGACGAAAGGCCGAGGAATTTTCCATGGAACATAGGGAATACAGACAGGAGAGAGCATTATGCCTATCTAGCCTGTCCAGTGTCTTTTCACTCCTTCTCAAACCCTTCCTCATTTAAGAAATGATCCAGCCTGTGTTGAAAGATGCTCAGATTTTCACTGGTAACTACTACGTCAGGTAAACTGTTCCAGTAATTGACCACTCTCTGAGTGAACCAACATCCTCTTTTCACAATTTTAAAGTGTTTGGCCTGCATTTGGGATTGATGTGCTCTTGTTTCCCTACTGAAGGACCTTAGTTCTAAATGCAAACAATTTCTCATGTCTTCACATTTTAAAGCTTAACACAGAGTGATAAGATCCCCTGTAGTCTTCTTTCCAATGAATACAATCCCAAGCTACTTAATCTCTGTACTTACGACTGGTTTTACAAATGCTTAATTATTTGTGTTGCTCTGCTCTGGACCCTTTTAATCTTGCCGGTGTGTGGTACCATGAGTGCATAATATTATTTTATATGAGAAGACTCCTGGGCATGTTTTATGGGCAAGTAGCTATAGCTGTGACTAGTGGGCTTCAGAAATGTTGGTACTCAAGGCTTGGGACCATTTGCTGTTAGCACCACCTGATGGATCAGGGATGGACTGTAGAATCATCTTATATATATCAGACCTGCCCTCCCCTTGGTAGATGTCAGTCAGGTCTGGAGGTGGCAGGCAGGTGTTTGTGAGTTCTGGGGAGACAGCCACTTTAAGCACTCGCTTATGGTACTTCTTATTTGGAGATATCTCTAAAAGTCCTCTTTGGGGAATCAGAATTTTGTCTGGAGGTTCTCAAAGGACTCCATGTACGTACTGGAAGGTTTCCACAAGTCAGAAAGGAGTACAACACCCCTGTCTCTCCAGGGATCCCAGTGAAGTGGCTGCCCCCCCACTACAAAAGCAGGGGCAAGGAGGTAAGGGGCATATGTAGCCAGTCTTCTAGATTCCTCCGTGCCTTAAGAGTAGGGGCCACTGTAGGACCCACCTTTTAAACCCAAGTTGTGGAGCAAAGAGGCGGATGGTGGGGTCCACCATCAGCCCTGACTGGCATTCAATGACCACCCACAAGGGGGACCCATTAGGAGAGAGAGCAGTCAGAGCCACTGCAGTGCCTGCACACAGCAAAAAGCAGTGTAATATGCATGGAACCATGGTAGACCCCAACCATCCCTTCTCCAATGGTTCTGTGTGATAATTGTGAATGCAAAACAGTGATGGCAAAATGGCAACGGGAAAAGAGCGAGGGACAAAGGAGCGACTGCCTCAGAACAGCAATAACCGAAATGGCAAATGAGTTTCTGTGGGGGTCTTTGCCCTCACACTCCCCTTTCTATATATAAACATCTCCGGGGGGAGGGACATATTGGGGAGGGGAGAAAGCTGTAGGTTGCCTTTTCGGTGATCGTTGTTTTTGCTGGTCGCTCTTTTCCCCTCACTGTTGTGCAGTTGCGATTTTGACACTCGCGATCCTGCACTCGTGGTTATCACGGGACACCTCTCCAACTGGCCCTATGTTTCACCCTACTATAGCTAGGTGTCTTGCCTTCCCATAAGAAGTCAACTTCATTTATTTTAGGGAACCACCTTACAGGGATGTCCACCCCCAGGTGAGCAAGGCAATGAATCAATTTTGGGGCCATAATCATTTTAACAATCGCTATCTTCCCTGCTAGAGAAAGGTACATAGTTTCCAGTATAGTGCTAAGGTTTAGGGTAGAGGCAGTATAGTGCTGTGGTTTAGGGCACGGAGCTGCAAACCTGGAGACCTGGGTTAAAATCCTACAACCCCCACTTGCATATTATGTTATCCTGAGCAAGTCACTTCACTTGCTTGTGCTCCCAAGTTGCACCTGGAAACAAGTTCTGGCTTAATGTGCCTTTCCTGGTTAAACAATTTCCCCTTTCCCTTTCCAGCAGTCACACTCCTCATTAAGCTTCTTCAACAATGGGGTTAAGTTATCAGATACCATTCCCATAGGGTCCGGATAAACCCACATACTTAATGCCTTTAGAAGCCCATTGTTGTCCAAAAGGGGCTACTGATTCACGAGTGCACTGTCCATACAGTGGTAAGACCTCCATTTTAAAAGCACACCAGATGACAGTTCTGTTTTTTTAAACACACCAAACCCATTTTCTAAGTGCAATAATACTTTTCAGGGTGTGAGGTATTCTTGGATATCCACATTTACAGAGGCAGTAAGGCACTCTGCCTGCAGTATCAGGCCTCATCATACCCCTAAGCATGCTGGTATCCACCAGTACCCCAAAACCTGCTGAGTCTTACTGCTTACTTATGTCAAATGGCAAGTGGATGAGATTGTGTGCAGAGGCAGTGCTGAGCATCACTTGGAGGGATTGGAGATTAGTGGGTGGTTCCACTGGACACCAGAGATACTACATGACACACAAAGGTTGGGGGATTCCATCATTCACGTGGACACATACCATGGGATGGGGACAGGGACAGCATGCCAGTGGACCCAAGAGATTGCACTCCATGACTTGGAATAGAGTGAGGGAAAGGGCGCCACCAGGCACCCGAGACCTTTTCTAAATTATTCTAGGGGTGCCACCAGTCACTGGATAGTTGGAATGGATTCAAATATCTATGATCTGAAATCCAATCCAACTTCAGAATGAGTTTTGGATCTTCTGATTTTTTGGGAGAAATTGAATCAGGTTTGTTTTTTTTTCCCCGTTTGAACATCACTAACCCAAATCCTAGCTTCAAGCCTACTGATCTGGACCCCCTAAGATGGTTGCACTCCTACCTACTTCTCCAGTATTTGCTTTCATTCACTCTTACCTGCTGTAAGCTGTAGGCCCCTGTTAATAACTAACCGGGGAGACTCGTTCTTCTGCAGTTCGATATCAAACTCCACCCTCCCACTTTCAGTATATATGCCATCAGTCAGGGAGAACCGCAGCTCATCTGACTGCACATTCTCTCCATTTGGGGAGTAAACTATAAGTTCATCCAGCACATCCTGATAGGTGAATGAGGAACCCAGGGAGAGGATTCGGCCATTTTCTAGAGGCTCTGAGTAAAAACGTCTTTTCCGTAGCTGACCTGAAAGAAAAAAGTTAATGAAAAAAGCAAAGATTCATACTTGTACAGTACCTCAGACTTTTCAGTGAAAGAACTGACAATCCAGTCTATACAAAGTCATATTTTTCATCCCTGTAATTTCATTTCCATGAAGGGAAATACTGTATACTACAGACGTATAACCACTGGGGGTGTACACCATGGGCACTTGGCCAGCCTCCATCTCAAATTCTTGTGATTAAAACTGCAATCATACAAGTAAATTTGGCATCAAAATTTATTAGTATTTCCCTAGCTGTTACCTTCAGACACTTTTGCATGCTCACCAGCAAAAGCAATTTGAAGTAAGGGGTTGCGGGGGGTACAATGTTTGCAGCGCAATTAAGGGCATAAGATGAATGGAAATTTAGTTGCAAACTACAAAGTTTCTAAGTAAATAATGGGTAATATTACCAACATTCAGAAAAAGTAAGTACAAAATTATATTATATATATTTTTTACCTATCATGTAATTTTATGTATCGATACAAAAATTAGTATCAATATAGTATGTCGAGACAAAACAATAGCATCAATGCAATGTGTTTTCCATTTCACATAGCACTGATACATAGAATTACGTGGGTGGGTGTGTATAACCAGAATTTTACACACACCCGAGGTGTGGGTTGCTACTTCGCTCTCGGGGTTTATACAAGCATTCCTCACCAAGGGTGTGTGTAAAATTCTGTTTCTACACACACCCACCCATGTTTCTTTTTTTATAATTACTGGTGATCATTTTTAATTAATGTAGGTTCGCATGTTTGAGAAAGTGAAAGTGGTTGTTGTTTTGGTAGTGCTCATGTCTATGTGAGTGCAAGAGTGATTGACAACCGATGATTACAACTGCCTGGTTGTAACACAAAATAACAACTGGACAGTTGTAATGCAATTTTAAGAACTGGTTATCCAGATATTAAAAATGGTCACCAGTAATTATAGCGTATTATACAACCCCCCTTCCACCTGTCCTGCTGAGGGTCTTGTCTAAGCAGATGGGGTGGGCATGGCCCAGGGCAGCTCCCATGTCTAGAGGTATCTGAATGTTACGGCTCACTGGAAGTTCCCTTGCAAACACTTCTAGCATGTCCAGCCTTCCTTTGTTTACTTCATGTATCAGAAAAAATGATGATGTCACATAAATAATGATGCTCCACACCAGATTGACAGTTCATATGCAATCCCCTTTAGTTATGGAATAAGGGTTCAGTCATAGCTCAAGTCATGCACTTCACAATTCATTTTGAACACATTTTGGGGTCGGTGTCCTGTATCATAGTTCATCAGACTTAGGCCTTATTTATTCGGGTGCTTTTGGCAAACACAGTCACACACCTCTATTCCTTATGTAAGACTCCCCATCCCTAACTATTACATTAGGTGTTTCTGTGCACCACTTCTACAACTATGGAAGCTATAATTATCCCATAAAGATGCACATTTAAATACCATACCTAGTTCTGGTTTTGGTACCCCACTATGGACAGTAATATATTGAAATGAGTCTGGGCCCAGTCTTAAGAAATAGGATATATGTTCTTTACCTTAGTCTGGTTGCTGCCTCTCAGGTGGTTGCCTCCTCCAAAGTCCCCGTTAGCAGAGGTCCCTTTGGTACCTCACTGGGTGACAGTTCCATTTAGCACTGTCCTTAGGCATCTTCGGAAAAACTTCTAGTCCCCAAAGTCATCTATACTCATCCCCTGAGGGGGTGCCCATCTGGGAACTCACCATTACCATCTGAAGCTATTACCCAACCGTCCTTAACCCTTGCGATGCCCACCCACCTATGCCATCTGCCCAGAGGCCTCCAAACCCAAAACTGGCCATCCTGGCAAGCCCACCCCAGGTGGGCCCAAGATGGTTGCCTGGACATATAGAGACCCATATTATGGTTCCCAGATGCCCAGTAAAGGTGCACCTACACTAAGTACCACTGTGTTTCACCCACATCAAAAAGATTTCTGACTGATCCAGAACCGCAAATGCATGGCTAACAGATCCCTATTGGACCCCCACCTTGACCACACAATCTCAGATCCTTCCACCCCCTGATGTTACAGCCAGAGAATCTCTTCCAAGGGTCCCGTGCTCCTACAAACTATTACTCTGCCACTGGGCCTAGATTGGTGGGATCCCTCCCACTCCCCAGTGCTCAAACCTGCATGGTGGCACCAGTACAGTCACTATCCGCTCTGTTACTCAAACTCCAACTTCTGGGGAACCACAAGGAACATACACCTCCTTCCACCAAAAACGTCTATCTATCCATCTGCCCCTCCTCCTGAGGAACAAAGAAACTGGTGCACTGACACCTAGAGCTTTGTTGGCCATTCTAGCAATGACCTAGCCCTTTCTTGGGAAAAGTTTGCTACATATAGAATAGTATGAACAAATAAAAACTTTATCCATAGGACTGATCCTAAACAGCCTAACTCCAAGCTCTCAATTTAAATGAAAAAAAAACAGGTTACTCACCTGTAAAGTAGTTCTAGGAGTGGTATATGTTGTTCATCCACACTGTTTGGCATCTCCCTTTCCCTTTTAAATCTTGACGGAAGTCTTCAAGCTGGCTCCTTCCACCCACCTGGGTGGTATATACCTCAGTTCTGCCCCATGATGCCAGATCTTAGCCCGCTGGAAGCCAGGTTGTGTGCATCCACAGCCGGGGAGGTCGGGTGGGTCCATGTGGATGACCAACATATACCACTCCTAGAACCACTGTTACAAGGTGCACACCCCCTACTTAGGGAACAGAGATTGGAGAACTGAGGTCCCAAAACCAGCATCCCGGCGTGACTCAAGGTCGATGTAGCAGAGGGTAATGAAGGTGTTTGCTGACTTCTAGGTAGCAGCCCGACAGATTTCCTGGATAGGGATTTCTCTGGAAGCAGACACCGATGCAGCATTATGGCTGGTAGAATGAGCTCATATTCCTCTGGGAGGTTCCTTGCCCACCAACTCTTAGCACAGACCTATGCATGATGTAATCCATCTTGCAATAGTTCACTTCACTGCAGGTCTGTCAGAAGCGGCTTCAGCATAGATGACAAACAGCTGGTGAACCTCTCCACAAATTTCCACCGTCCTCTCCTTGTAATAGGAGAGAGCATGTCTCAGGGCCAAAGTATGGAGCCTGTACTCAGCCTCCAAGGTGTAATTAGGGTAGTATACCGGCAGAGTCAACACCTGATTAAGGAGAAACTCTGACACCACCTTTGGAAGGAATTTTGGGTGGGGGCATAGGACAACTTTGTCCCTGTGGAAGACCAGATAAGGGGAGTCCACCGAAAGCGCCTGATGCTCCCCTGTCCTTCTGGCAGATGTGATAGCCACCAGGAAGGCCGTCTTCCACAAGTGTGACAGCTCACACTTATGCATTGGTTCGAATGGCTTGCCCATGAACTTTGACAATACCAGCAGTAGATCCCACGGAGGTGAAGGTTCACGAACCGGAGGGGATATGTGATCCAGGCCTTTGAAAAAGCACCTGACCACTGTCTCCTGTGCCAATGTTGGCTGACCAGCCCATGCCCGGTAAGTGGAAATGGCTGTCAGGTGCACCCTAAGGGTCGATGACTGTAGACCCCCTTTGGAGAAAGACCAAAGCTAGTTCAGAACGTTAGCCACAGAACAGGATAAGGGGTCCAGACCCTTACCCTGACACCAAATGGAAAATCTTTGCCATTTGAAGGCATAACATTTCCTGGTCGATTTCTTTCTAGATGCCTCCACCACGGCATAGCCATCTTCGGAAAGATCCAAAGCCTGGAACTCTAGCCACTCAGGTACCAGGCTGTGAAGTGCAGGGATTGAAGGTCCGGATGGAAGACCTTCTCCTGCTTCAGACAGCTCAGGTCCAGGTGTGTACAAAGCCACTCCGGAGGCCTGCAGCTGAGGCTGAGGAGCTCTGGATACCAGAACTGGCACAGCCAGTCTGTGGCTACCAGAATCACCTTCGCCTTGTCCCTCCTCACCTTGAGTAACACCTTGTGCATCAAGGGAAATGGAGGGAAGGCGTAGAGGAGGCCTGGGGTCCACAGCCTCGAGAAGGCATCCCCCTGCAGCGAGCCCTGCTGAGGGGGGCAGACATGAAACAGCCTCAGCTTGGTGTTTTCCCTGGAGGCAAACAGGTCCACCATCGGTTTGCCCCAATGGGAGACCAGGCTGTAAGCTACCTCTAGATGAAGAGACCATTCATGGGATGTTTGGCCTAAACGGCTGAGAGCATCTGCCAGCTGGTTCAAGGCTACTGCCACATGCTAGGAGATCCGCCTCCAACTGGCCTACGAGGGTCCAGATGCGGAGCACCTCCTTGCATAGCAGACGGGAGTGCATTCCGCCCTGTTTGTTGAGGTAGTACATGGTCATGGTATTGTCCGTCTGGACTTGAACCACTTGACCACGGAGCTGAGGAGCGAAAGCTGACAGTGCCAGTCTGACTGCTCTGAACTCCAACAGGTTAATGTGGCATCAGGACTCCTTGGGGGTCCAGAGCCCGTGGCCCTTTTGTCCCCATGTGGGCTCCCCAGCCCATGAGAGAGGCATTGGTCGTGAGAACAACTGTCGGCTCGGGGCAGACAAATGGGATCCCTTCCTGCAGCTGGTCTGGGGCGGTCCACCATTGGAGAGCATCCCACATCTTCTGGGTTACAGTGATCACCTGGTCGAAATGACCATGGCGCTGAGTCCACTGGGCAGCCAGCTCCCATTGGAGGGGGCATATGTGCAACAGGGTCCACTGGACCACCAAGTTGCATGCCACGATATAATCCAGAAGGCACAGAAAGTCCCGGGCAGGGCGCAAGTGCCCAACCTGAAATGATTGGTCAAAGGAGGAGAGAACCTCCACCCTGTCCACTGGGAGCCAAGCTCTGGCTTGACAAGAGTCGACCTCTGCCCCGAAGAAGCCCATCATCTGAGAGGGCACGAGTTCCGACTTGGCCTCGTTGATCAGGAGGACGAGCTGGGAGCAGGTATGGAGGGCCAGATCCCTGGACCTCTCCACCTCCTGTTGGGTGGAACCTGCCAGGAGCCAATCGTCAAGGTAGGGGTAAATTCTGATCCCCCCGACGCCGGAGATAGGCCGCCACCACTGCAATGCATTTGGTGAAGACCCATGGGGCCAATGACAGGCCTAACGGCATGGCTCGGAACTCATACAGGGTCCCTTCGACCCTGAAGTGGAGGAACTGCTGATGGGATGGACGGATTGGGACATGAAAGAACGCGTCCTGCAGATTCAGTGAACAGAACCACATGTTTTGCTCCAAGGATGGTATGATCTAGGACAGAGTGACCATCCGAAAGGTGCATGACCTGAGATATTGATTCAGGTCGTGGAGATCTAGAATGGGGTGCCAGACCCCCATCTGCTTGGGCACCAGGAAGTACCTGGAGACAAAGCCTGGGTCTGCAGATGGATCCGCCATGAGAGCGACTGCCTCCTTGAGGAGGAGCTGAGCAATGTCGTCTCGAAGAGCCGACTGGGTGCATGTGGAAATCCGTTCTTCCTGAGGGGCACGGGCTCAGCTGGGAGGGTACTGCTCGAATTCTAGAGGCAGTCCCTGACCGACCACTTTGAGAACCCACCTGTTCAACTTGTGTTGAGTATCCACCAGAAAGGAGGAGGGGTGCCTCAGCCAAGCCCTGCAGCGAGAGGCAACTGTGGCAGCCATCGAGCGGGCACAAGAATCCCCAATGTCCAGGGCTGTCTGGAGCTGATGTTTGGCAACAGCACGGCCCTGGTCTCGGACCTGCTTAACCGTGGTCTGCATGTCCATGGGGAGATGTGGGAGGACTTCATCTAATGACCAAAGAAGGGCATGAGAGAAGTGTGCTATCATGATGACGGCCGAACTTGCCTGACGAAGGCCCAAGGAGGAAGCCGCATAGACTTTCCATGCCGAACGGTCCAGAAGCTTGGTCTCTTTATGGGGGTCGGTCAGTGTTGGCAGAACTGCCAGTGCAGCCTGAACACAGAGGCAGTCACCAGGCTCTCGGCTGAAGAGTGCTCTGTGAACCCCGCAAGGGACCCCATGGGTACCGCATATTTGCGGGCCATGTGGACAGACGATGCTGGACATGAGGCAGGACACTGCCATAGTTCAGGTGCTTGACTAACAATGGCCTCGGCCACAGGAAAGGCCTCTGTCGGGGTATTCCCTCTCTTAAAGATGTTCATGAGAGGATACTCCGCCTTTTTCTGGATGGGTTCCAGAGGCATCCATGTGGAATCAGAGATGAGATGAAGAATCCCTTGGAAGGAGGAAGGACCTTCCTCCATCCCTGTTCCAACGGACGACTCATCATCCCTAGGATGAGAGTAGAGCCTGGTGACATCCGAGTCCGAAGAGTCGGGGTACACCTCCTGCCATCCTCCACCACGAGGCGGTCCAGATGACTGTGACCGACAGACGCGGGGAAGCCGGATCTGGTCAGTTCACTTTGAAAAGAGCCCCTTCCACAGGCTGCTTAGGCAGCGGTTCCACCATTATCGGTGGAGAGACTGGTATAGGCCGAACCAGAGGACTGGCCAGCCCCACCCGCCGCTGGTGGGGGAACCGAAGGTTTCAGTTCCGAGGGGGGCGGCTTCAGCCTAGGAGGTGAAAGCCAAGTAATGGCTGGGGTAGGCGGCTGAGCCACTTTAGGCCTGGACAAAATCAGCTGTTGCCACATAAGGTCTTCATAGCGCCGCCGGAGTTTCTGTCGGAGCCTCTCCTCGTTCGAGGAGGATGAGGATGACCTGTGGCGTCACCTCTTTTTAGAGCGCTTATGGCTCTTTATTGGCCGGTCAGCCGAGGGGGTTCTAGATCTCGACCGAGATCAGGCATGCCGACTCGGTCGCCCGGGAGATGGCGGAGGGATCGGTGAAACCCTAGGGTCCGGAACCGGGACCTCGATGGGGACACCAGCAGGCTGGGTCTCCTCATCAGGGAACACAAGGACTGGAGTCCTCTCCAAAGAATCGTTCACCATGGCCGGTGACAGCGGGTCGATTGGATTGAGAATGAACTCGACCTCATCGGCCACCTGCTCAGTCGTCTGGCAAGATGAAAGATCCGTGAAACTTGCTGCTGAGGAAGCGATCTTGACTGAGGTCGAGACCGCATGCTCCTGGGACTGAGACCTCTCTCAGTCCTTAGAGTGCCTTCGCCGAGGCAGAAGAGCGGGTCGGCTCCTTATCTTGCTTGCGAGATTGGGAGGAGTGAGAGCCCACGGGCGCCTCTCCTCGGGTGGGGAGAGACTAGCACAACTCCTTAAAGGAATCCGAAAAGGTGGAGCCCAGGTTGAGTGGAATGAAAAAGCTCTGACTGTCCGAAGCGCGGGCTGCTTTTTCTTTGAATACCTTCATGCATTCCAGCTGCTCGGTGGAACCCACGGCCATGGAAGCCGCCCACCTAGCCTCCTTGGACTTCACCGGAGGATTTATTTTCTCCAGTCTCCCCAACTTTATACGTGGCAGGTGGTCATCCAGAATGTTGGGATGGAAGGCCAAGTAATAGCTGCAGGACGAGGTGTCATGGCCGACACCCAGGCAGTAGACGCATGTGAGATGGGGATCGCTGCGCAACATCTTCTGGCCACAAGGACAAAGGCGAAATCCTGGAGAAGATTTCTCTTCCATGATAGAGGACGCAAAAGGGCGATCGCTAACTCGGATGAGTTTTAATTTCGGTAAAAATGAAATTTTGAAAGCCAGGGCCTATGAAATGTGAGAGCATGAGGGAGGCAACCTGTATCTTCCCGCAGAAAGAAGATCTGGTGTCATGGGGCGGAGCCGAGGTATATACCACCTGGGTTGGTGGGAGGAGCCAGCTTGAAGACTTCCAACAAGATTTAAAGGGGGAAGGGACATGCCAAACAGTGTGGATGAACAACAAATCCACTATCCTAGAAGTACAGTTTCGTACTTACCGTAATGGTAGATCTTCAAGAGGATTTCTTGCAGCAGGTCATACACTTGGGTGTCCACCAGAAGGCAATCTTGTTATGGTAGCTTGCACCAGCAGTGCTGACTGGGGGCCACCCACAATGATGTCAGTCCATGCATATTTATAAATATGTGTGTGGCCCCTAGCAGCCTCAGTTCCAGGCCAACGAACAGCTCGCAGAGCAGAACATTGAGGGAAACCAAGGAGGCCTAAAGTATTGCCCAGTAGGATAATAAGGGTAGAAGCAGAAGATGGCTGTTCCAGAGAAGGACGGGGAAGGAGGGAGGGAACATGACCAGCTGCAAGAGATCCTATCGAAAATCTACAGCTATGGTAAGTACGAAACTGTACAATCTTCTTCGAAGGGAATCTCTTGCAGCAGGTCATACACTTGGGATGATTCCCAAGCAGTCAAGCTGAAAGGGAGGTTAAGACAGGAGGCCCTGGAGGACGGCGCAGCCAAATGAGGCATGGCTCCAGGAAACCATGTCAAGACTATAGTGTCTAGTAAAGGTATGGACGGTAGACCAAGTGGCAGCATCACAGATAACGGTGACGGAGAAGCCCCTGAAGCAGGCAGCAGAGATAGAGATAGCTCTGGTGGAGTGTGCGTGCACAGCACAGGGGAGAGGTTTGTGGTATTTAGAGTAGCAGTAGGTGATACAGTGGGCCAACTAGTTGGATAATGTCTGCTTTGTGACAGGGTGTCCCTCCCTTCCAGGAGCGAAAGCAGCGAACAGTTTCTGTGATCTGTGAGAAGAGTTAGTGCGAGCAAAGTAATAACATAGGATTCAATGCACATCCAGAGTGTGGAGAAGGGATTCACCCGGGTTAGTATGAGCCAGAAAGAGGACAGGCAAGTTAATGGATTGGTTGAGAGTAAATTCTGAAACCAGTTTCAGAAGCAACTTGGGACTGGTGCGGAGCGAGACTCTGTCTTTATGAAAGACAAGGTAAGCCTCATGGCACATGAGGGCCTGAAGTTCCGATATGCACCTGGCTGATGTGACAGCAACCAGGAACAGGGCTTTCCAGGCCAGGAAGCACATTTCACAGGTAGCAGCTGGTTCAAACAGCAAAAGGGTCAGTTTTTCCAGCATAATACTGAGGTCCCAAGGCAGAACCAGATTCTGGACTAGGGGCTTGAGATGCAGAATACCCTTGAGAAACATCCGGGCCAGGTCCATGTTGGTGATCTGCCAGTCCCTGATGGGTTTATGGAAGGCTGAGATAGCAGCTAAATGGACTTTGATGGAAGAATGGCTTCAACCCTAACTGGAGAGGGTGGAAAGGTAGTCCAAAATGGTAGTCAACGGGCAGGAGTAAGGGTCCAAGCCCCTGTTGGCAGTCCATACAGCAAAACATTTCCATTTAGCAGCATATGTCTTTCTGGTAGACACTTTTCTGGAGGCCAGCAGAATCGTGGCCATAGAGGCAGTCATTGTGCCGAGCTATAAAGATGTCCTCAGGAGCCAAGCATGTAGATGAAGGGACCTGAGATTAGGGTGAAGAAAGGTTCCATGGTTCTGCGTGAGCAGATTGGGTCGGAGAGGCAGGGGAAGGGGATCTGTGACAGACAGTAGCTGGAGGAGGAGGAACCATATCTGTCGCAGCCAAAATGGGGTGATAAGAATCATGGATGACATCCAGAGCCATACACCTCAAACTTCCTACAATTCACTTGCATTTCTCACTGTCAGAGCACTTCCACATGTCTATCATCTGGGTGACTTTGCTCATACAACTCTCGTAATCACCTTCCCCTGCATAATTTGGGGCAGCTGCCGAAAAAGTGTGCAACCTTTTGTACTGCTCATAGGGTACCACTACGAAGGGGATCACTCCAATAGGTAGCACTATCTGAGCTGCCGCTCCCCTTTGAAACAACATCTGTATATCTTTCACAGTCTTGTCTTCAGTGGCCAACATCTTGATTTTCTCTACCACATCTGGTTCATGTACTGGCTGGGGAGACAGATCTATCGGGGAACTACATCCCTTGCCAAACAGGTTCCATACACCCTCTACCCCTTCTGCATTGAGGGTGACAGGCAACTTACTTGCGTCTATATCTGATTCACTCTCCATTAAGGCAGTAGTGCATTGATTGGCATGATTGTACCTCATGCCATATACTGTACTTTTAGCTTCCCCAAACTTGGCACACTCTCTAGGGTGTCCAAAATAACACTTCTTTCAGAGCCCTTGTGGATCTCCACCACCAAAATAACCTTTTTTAGGTGTAGGTGCTCTCCTTGGCACCAGTCCTCCAATTTGTGCTGTGCCATTCTGACTTTCGAAACTTTTGTCTGGGGAGGTAGCAAAATTTTCTGGAATTCAGTGGTGGGGAAGTCACTAAGGGGCAGCAAAATCCCAGCAGTGCCTCCACTTTCTAATAGCCCCTTGACTCACCTTGGCTTTTACAGGGCCCTCATGGTCCAATACTGCTTCCACCTCTGAGGGGACCAGCCTGTATTCACTGATGGATAAAATATCAGGATGACAAAATCCCAGCAGTGCTTCCATTTGGTAACAGCCCCTTTGTTCACATTGGCTGTTCCAGGGCCTTCAGGGTCCACACTGCTTCCTCCTCTGAGGAGGCTGGCCTGGGTTCACTAATGGATGAAATATCTGGATGAAATAATGGTACGGTGCCTCCACCTGGGGTAGTGGTATGGGATGCCTGTGGGCAAATTGTAGATTACCAACCCCAGCTGGGTACTGAGTAGTACTTGCTGTATGGGGGTGGGGGGTGGGAAGGCATATATTAAGTGCCCGTGTCAGAGAGGGACAGGGTGCCCAGGGAGTTGCCAAGTGAGTCGGGAATGATCAAGCAGTATTGAGGTAGTCTGTGATTGTCCAGAGAGGTGAATAGATCGATGTCTGGAGTGCCCCACAGCTGGAATATGTCGAGGAGGACCTCCATCACCAATGTCCACTCGTGGCCCTGAGCGTGATGGCTCAGATGCTCTGCAACGATGTTTTGGGCTCCAGGAATGTGAACTGCCACCAGATGAAGGTAGAGAGCCACAGATTGATGCCAAACATTCACAGCTTCCTGGCACAGAGCTTGTGACTTGTGCCCCCTTGCTCGTTGATGCAGAATACCATGCAAGTATTGTCTGATTGGATCAGGAGGAGTTCGGGGGCAAGGAATGGCTGGAAAGCTTGAAGAGCCAGATGGACGGCCCGCACCTCCAAAAGGTTGATGTGGAGGGACGCAGCATCTGGGCACTAGCAGCCCTGCATTTGGTGAGGACCAAGGTGGGCGCCCCAACCCAGGAGGGAAGCATCTGTCTTAAGGGTCCGGGCGGGGGGAGGGGCTGACTGAAAGGGCATGCCAATTTGGAGGTGTGTCAGATCCATCCACAAGGAGAGAGCCTGCCTGAGGACAGGGGTTACTCAACTGGAGTCTTCAAAGTCCCTGGTCTTTTGGTGCCATTGGCGGCAAAGGGCCCACTGGACCAGGTGTATCTGTAAGTGGGCATATGGCACAGTGGAACTGGCCACCACCATGTGACCGAGGAGATGCATGGATTGGCAGGTGGTAATCTGCTGAGCTGCAATGAAAGCCGTGTGAGAGAGTTGAGCTTCTGACTCTTGTCCTCTGGCAGAAAGGCCCTGTCTTGTGCCATAGCTAAGACTGATGCAATGTATTGGAGGCAATGAGATGGTGCCATGTGGGACTTGACAACCGTTACAGTCATGCTGAGGTCCTGGAAGAGTTCCAGGGTGCAGGCAAGGGAGCGGAGCAATTCGTCCCTATAGAAGGCTTTTACAAGCCAGTCGTCCAAGTATAGGAACACCTAGTGTCCTTGGCAATGAAGGGCTGCAGCTATGACCGCCAGGCACTTTATGAAGACCCTTGGGGTGGAGGATAGCCCAAAGAGCAGGGCGCAGAATTGGTAATGGCAGCCCAGAATTTCGAACCTGAGGTACTGTTCATGGGCTGCATGTATCTGGATGTGGAGGTATGCATCTTTCATGTCTAGGGCGCAGAGCCAGTCACCATGGTTTAGAAGAGGCAGGACTGTTTGCCAAGTGACCATTCAAAATCTTGTGTACTGGATGAACCAGTTGAGGTCTCTCAGATCCAGGACAGGGCAGAAATTGCCCGTGTGCTTGAGTACCAGAAAAAAAATGGGAGTAAAAGCCCTTGCCTAGGTCAGATGGAGGAACAGGCTGAACTGTCTGCTTCTAAATTAAAGAATGGAGCTCCTCCAGCAGCACCAAGATGTGTTCTGGTGGGTATGACAGGAGCCGAGGAGGATGTGGGGGAGGGGGTGGCTGTGAGCTCCAGAGTATGGTCTGTATGAATAATCTGCAGTACCTATTCGTATGATGTAATCTGTTTCCAGGCCTTGAAATGTACAGAGAAGTGGCCACCCACTGCTTCCAAGGCCTGCAGAGGAGGGCAGGGGAGGCTGACTGATGAGTCAAAAGGAAGCGGGGGGGAAGCAGCAGCTAAAACAGGGATGGTCCAGGCACCTCTGGGGGCAGAGGCCAAGATATTGCCATGGGGTGATGTCTGGCATTTTCTAGTGGGCGAGCAGCATGATGAAACGGAAAGGACTGAAATGGCCACCCGCTGCGAGATAGGCTGCTGAGTGTGGTACATCATGTGTACTGTACGGACAGTGCAGCCTGAGACCTGTAAGTCATTAAGGATGCCTTCAGCGTCTGAACCAAAACATTTATGCCTACTAAAGGGTGCATTTGAGATGGACTGTTGCACATCTGGGGTAAAGCCAGAAACCCAGACCCATGCATGGCGGTGAAGGGTAATATCCGTCACCAAGGTACAGGCAGAGGCATCCATGGCATCCTAGCCAGCACAGAGAAGGTGCCAAGAGATACTAGTACCCATCTTAATGGTAGCCAGCAATTGGTCAGTGTCTGTGGATCAGGGAAACTTCACCGCTACTTCTGAG
Organism: Neoceratodus forsteri; assembly: GCA_016271365.2. NCBI lineage: Eukaryota > Metazoa > Chordata > Ceratodontiformes > Ceratodontidae > Neoceratodus > Neoceratodus forsteri. The sequence goes on from CM057453.1 coordinate 764,362,140, forward strand.
GTGGTAGTCCAAAGGGTTTTCTGGTACTTGAGCATATGCCCCATACAGTTTAATATATGTATGACTAGGGTGGATGAAGCATAGACCCTTTTCCTCATCAAGTCCAATTTCCGGGACTCTCTGTCAGGAGGCAGAGAGCTCAAGTGTTTCGGATGCCTGGTCCAATCATGGGCAGCATTTATGCTAACAGAATCCACCTATGGTGCCGTGGCAAAAAAGGCGTGGTCTGCAGGGGCCTGGTAAAGGTGATCCACTGTCTTAGAAACGTGGGGGGGGGGCTATGGAAGGGTGGTGGCACGCCGCAGAAACTGCATCCTGATAGGCCTGGATGAGGGGAGGAACCACAGTGGCAGGGTCTTCCGGTAAATCCAAGTAATCAGCAAAGTTGTACCGTTGCCGGTCTTGGTCGCTGGTTGCAAACCCCATGACCTGCTGTAACTGAGTCATAATTTCCAGGAAACTGGGGCCATCTGGAGGACAGCAGGGAGTCTTGAACCTGGGATCCTCCCCCCACAGAATACAGTGCAGAGGCACTGGAAGGGGTTTGTACCCCATCATCATCAGTTGGATCCTCCTCAAAGTATGCCAAATCCTCCACTTCCTGGGGCAGAAAGGAAGAAGAAAAGGAGAGATATTGTTGATGGGGGATCTGAATATGCCAGATGTTAACTGGAGTGCATTTGCTGCAGCCACATCCAAGAGCGGGGTCATTCTAGATGCCCTGCAGGGGGCATGCCTTAAACGATTAGTACTGGAACCCACTTGGGAGAGAGCAATCTTAGATCTGGTACTCTCAAATGGAGATGGAGAGAGGATCACAGATGTAGAAGTGGGTAGCCATCTGGGAACTAGCGACCATCGAACAGTATGGTTCACGATAAACACAGCAGCAGAGTCAAGCCAAACAAAGGCAAAGGTCCTGGACTTCAGGAGGGCTGACTTTGCCAAAATTGGTGAGTGCCTAAGGAATGCACTAGCAAATGGGTAGGAAGGAGGGGGTGGAAGAACAATGGGGAATAATCAAAACTGCCATCAAGCCTTTGTGTGAAGCAAATAAACAAAACAAAACAATGTAAAAAACCACTATGGTTCTCAAAGGAGGTGGCAGGGAAGGTTAGGGAGAAAAAGATGGCTTTCCGGAAATACAAGGAATCACAGAAGGAACAGGACAGAGAACTGTATCAGTTAAAGCAGAAGGAAGCAGGGAAGGCAGTCAGAACAGCAAAGGCCCAAACCGAGGAAAATATAGCCAACTCAGTTAAGAAGGGGGATAAAACCTTTTATAGGTACATCACGGAGCTAAGGAAGACCAAGGGAGGGATAGTGAGGCTTAATAGGGGGGGGGGGGGCAGAGGGTGACTGTGAAAAGGCTTGCTCAGTATTCACAAATGAAGAAGTGGCGGTACCTAAACCACACAACAGAAACACTCTGGATAGGGGGGTTGATACCAGCCCATTCAGAGAAGAAAGAGTTCTGAAAGAATGCTTAAAACTGAAAGTGGACAAAGCAATGGGGCCTGATGGGATTCATCCCAGAATTCTAAAAGAACTAAGGGTAGAACTAGTGACACCACTGACTACCCTCTTTAACAAATCAAATCATGGGAGGAAGGGGTGGTACCTGAGGACTGGAGAAGGGCAGATGTGATTCCCCTTCACAAAAGTGGGAGCAGGGCAGAAGCAAGAAACTACAGACCTGCTAGTTTAACCTCAGTGATAGGGAAAATGATGGAATCATTTCTGAAGGAAAGAACTGTTGAGTACCTAGAGGCCAGAAGGGCACGGGACCCAAGGCAGCATGGATTCACAGCGGGAAGGTCATGTCAGATGAATCTAATAGACTTCTTTGACTGGGTGACCAAAGTAGTAGATCAGGGAGGGGCTGTGGACATGGCCTACCTAGACTTTAGCAAGGCATTTGACGCAGTCGCAAACAAAAGATTAATATACAAGTTAGCCAGCCTTGGAGTGGGTCGCAAGATGGTAGCCTGGGTAAACAATTGGCTGGAGAACAGGACACAGAGGGTAACAGTAAACGGAGTCCACTCTGAAGAAAGGCACATTACTAGTGGGGTACCGCAGGGTTCAGTTCTAGGATGGTCCTCTTCAATGTCTTTATAAGCGACATTGCAGAGGGACTGGAAGGAAAAGTATGTCTCTTTGCAGACGACACAAAGATCTGCAACAGGGTTGATACACAAGGTAGGGTGGAAAGGATGAGAAGGGACTTGGCAAGGTTGGAGGAATGGTCAAATGTATGGCAGCTTAGATTCACTGCTAAGAAGTGCAAAGTAATGCACCTGGGAAACAAAAACCTAGGGGAAAAGTACACAATGGGGGTGAGATACTAACAACAAAAATGGAAAGGGACCTGGGGGTAGTCCTAAAGATGGGCAAGCAATGTGAGAGGGCAGTAAGGAGGGCTGAGGGGATACTGGGATGTACAGGGAGAGGCATCACCAGTAGAAAACAGGAAGTTGTTATCCCTCTGTACAGACAGCTGGTGAGACCCCATCTGGAGTACTGCGTGCAGTTCTGGAGACCAGTCTCCGCAAGGACATAGACAGGATGGAGGCACGCCAGAGGAGGGCAAATAAAATGGTGCTGGGCCTGCACCAGAAGACATATGAAGAGAGACTTAAGCTCAATATGTATACCCTCGAGGAAAGGGGGGACATGACAGAAACTTTCAGGTACCTCAAGAGAATCAACAAAGTCCAAGAGGGTAGCATCTTTCAGAAAAAGAGGTGTGAAAGAAGGTAATGTGAGGCAGTATTTTTTCATGGAGAGGATTGTGGATGCATGGAATGGCCTTCCTGAGGAGGTTGTGGAGTCAAAAACAGTGAGGGAATTCAAGAATGCATGGGACAGACATAAGGCAATTCTAGGGGGTAGGGGTAGGAGGAAGTAGGTTGTTGGTTAACTAGGATCTGCACCTTATCCATTAGGTAGAGAAACAGGCAGACTGGGTGTACCAAGCGGTCCTTATCTGCTGTCAAATTCTATGTTTCTATATTTCTAAGGAGGGGCAGGCACATGGTGAACCCGCTTTCCAAGGAGGGGGTGAGGGAGAGGAGGGTGGTGGAGCTGGTTGCACGGCTTGCATATCCTCCAACACAGTTTGACCACTGAGGCGATGTCAACGGCAGGTATTATCGACAAGGCCGTGGAGGGAGGAGGAGCTCTCATTGATCCCATGCGGGAGGGCGACATCATGAAGGATCTGGGCTAGGGCTGTGGATAAAGTGTAGAGCAGGAAGCCTGGGAAGCCATGCCTGATGCCTGAACTGCCAAGCCCCAGTAAGAAACAGGCTGCGATGGCAGCGGCAAGGATGGTAAATCCATTGATGCAAACCCTGGATCCATACTAGAGGGTCGTGTAGCGGGGGGCCAGAAAAAGGAGACATCGATGAATGCTGAAATGTGGATGTCATCAGCAAAGGACCAAGTCCCATACTGGAGGGATGGGTCATCGACGGAGGTTGAGAAGTTATTGACAGAGGGGCGTCGGCTATATCCAGGATTGATAAGGCCTAGGTAAGGGTGGTCAACAAGAGCACTGGCAAGGAGCTCGTCGACGGATGCGGTGCTTGGTCCATGTGGGAGGCCTGAATGCTTTGGGCCAAGGCCGCGAGGACCATCTGTTTTTTTTTCACTAGAGTGGGAGAGGCCCGAGCCATTGACAGGTGGCTGGAGGTGGAAGCCGTCAATGGCTGAAAGTCCTTAACTTTTCCACTGAAGGCCTTATCCTTGTCTCGGTGCTTGTGCTTCGATGAAGAACGGTGCTTCGGTTGAGTTGTCTGGGAGCTTGTTGACGGGGACCGAGACAAGGAGTGGAACTACCTTTCCTTTTCCAGGAGGGCAACTTTCTGCTCCATGAGGTATGATTATAATTCCTGGAGTCATCAACGACGGGTAGCGTGGTTGAATTCCTGGCATTGAGTGCAGGAGTGGACGTTGTGGGCAGTTCCCAGACAGCGAATGCAGAGAGAGTGGTTGTCGTAGCGGTAGATCTTCCTTCTACAACATTACTTGCGAAAAAGGAATCGGAACTGGACATAAGGGAAAACAAAAAGAGAGAACTTTCCCTGTCAATGACAGCTGCGACACACTTGTGGCGAAAGCGGCACGTGAAGTGAGCTAGGAGATGGCGGGAAAAGAACTGAGGCTGCTAGAGGCCACCCACGTATTTATACATATGCATGGACTGACCTCATCATGGACGGCCCCAGTCAGCGCTGCTGGTGAAAGTTACAGTGGCAAGAGCGCCCTCTGGCAGACACCCAAGTGTATGACCTGCTGCAAGAGATTTCCTCAAAGAAAATATGAAGTTTCTAGCCCTGATTCCAAAGATACCTATCAAAAGATAATTTCTTTAAAAATGGGAACATTTTGGAACAATTAACACAAGCAACTTCAGTTTTTTTTAAAGAAAGCTTGGCGTCAGCTATGTTGCTATATCAATATATCATGTTGGTACATCTTCCAGATATTGATATATAAAAACATAAAATGGTTTAAACGTTTTTTTAATGGGAGGGCTTTGCCCAAGGTTCGATGCAGGGAACCAACTCCCCCGCCATCTATACTTAAGCCAGCCTCTCCCCTCTCTCCAGTGCTTAGCGTGTTTTGAACATCCTCCATCCTCTCCTCCCAGTCTCCTCACCCTTAGACCTGGGCCTTCTTTTTCCATAATGCTGCCCATCTCCTCTACTGAGGGTGGGATAGAGAAAAGCCAAAATTAAAGTTTATAAGTTCGCAGAAGCACTTACACTGTTCCCAAACATTGATTTCTGTTATTATTAATAACATATTATATTTGCATGCATCAACATGTAGCAACACATAAGACCTATATTGTTAGCATTTATACTGTTTGATCAGACTCCAAGCTTTTAATAAAAAAAAGTAAGCTTTTAAGCCTAACAAGTCAAGTTACAGCTTTTGAAAAATAATTTCAAGTATCATCAAGCATCAGAAAAAAAACAATTTGGAAATGATCGGCAGTCATTACAGTTTTTTCTAAGAATAAACACATTATTTTCCAGTTATTATTAGCATGAGTAAGTTGCCACACTACAAAATCAAGATTTCAGCCTTAGTTTTGAGGCAGAGTTCTATCATTTGTACTGCATACTGAAATCACGTTTCATTTGGAATTCATTAGGTAGCTTTTAAATTTCACAACCACGAAAAACACTTTTGTTGAATTCTTCAGTTGCTTTTTGTTTGGGGGAGGCAGCACTAACATTGTATTCTAGTGGTTAGAGAACAGGCTTGGGAACCTGGAGACACAGGTTCTAATCCCACCAGAGTCATTGTGTGACCCTGATCAAGCCACTGATCTCCTCCTGCTTCAGTGTTTCATATTTATACTGTGGGGGAGAAGCAGGACCCCACTGAAAATGGGATGCTGTGTCTCAGCTAGGTTATTCTGTGCTAATAAACTAAAACTGTTATCTACTAAAACTTGGATTTGCAATTGAATTGGTCTTTTACATGTTGGTAGTACTTTCAGTATTGGGGAATAACATTAGAAATGATTTAGATTTTAAGGTTTTAAATTCTTAGTGCTTGTACTGTTGTAACTGACTGTAACACATTTCAAGACCAGCACATGGTACGTCACAGGGCCTCTGATGGCCCTGGACCTCCCCTCAGCCGCTGTGAAGCCAAACAGGCTGCTTCCCCCTGGTGGCAGCCAGGTGCTCTGTGCTGGTATAAATCAGGCTTCAGACAGTGGAGGTGCTGGGGGCATCAGATGGAAGTTCCAGGGGTCTGCAGAGTGTAGATTAAGGGTGTGCAATCCATGAATATTAATACCAAATATCACAAATAATAGGGGGTCCAAGTACTCAGCCAAGTACAGAGAATGTTACCCTATTTGTTGTATTTGGGGAAAAAATATTCAGATGTGATTTAAAAAAAAACAAAACTTAAAAATACCTCTATAGCGCTCCCACGTGGCTCTCACTACACACACTTCCTACCCTTCACCCCCCATCCCTCCTCCCACAAGTCTACAAGTACTTGTACTTGGAGCTGGCAGAGGTCCTGGTGGGACCTTAGGCAGACCTATTCAATGCCTCACTACACTCAGGGTGTGTACCTCAGGACTGAAGATGGCTCATGAGTTGCCCCTCTACAAGAGTGGCCCCAAGGACCTGGGAACTACAGACCAGTGAGCCTCACATCCATCATGGGTAAGCTGATGGAGACTATCCTAAAGGAGAGGCTGGTGGCCCTCCTGGAGGCCAAAGGGCTACAGGACAGACAGCATGGTTTTGTAAGTGGCAGAGCCTGCCAAGCCAGCCTGGTGGAGTTCTATGACTGGGTAACTAGGCAATTGGACGGGGGCCATGCAGTGGATGTCCTGTACCTGGACTTCAGTAAGGCATTCGACTTGGTGCCGCATGGGAGGCTGGGAAGTAAATTAGAAGGCATGGGGGTGGGTGCAAAGCTGGTGAGATGGGTAATGAACTGGCTTCAGGGAAGGCAACAGAGAGTGGTGGTGGGTGGGGAGCTCTCATCCCCAAGGGTAGTGATGAGTGGCGTTCCGCAGAGCTCAGTGTTGGGACCAGTGTTGTTTGGGATATTCATTGCAGACATATCATTGGGCATCAAGAGCAAGACCAGTCTTTTAGCTGATGACCTAGGGGGATGGCAGGGGTTGCAGAATGATCTGGCAAAGCTGTAAACCTCATCAGACACCTGGCAACTGGGGTTCAATGCCAAAAAAGTGCAAGGTACTGCATTTTGGGGTGAGAAACCCAAGGAAGAGTTACCAGCTGGGGGAAGTGCAGCTAGCCAAGACAGAGGAGGAGAAGGATCCGGGGGTGCTCATTATGGGGTCAATGAACAACTCGGCACAATGTAGGAAGGCAGCTGCAAAGGCCAACAAAATGCTGGGTTGTATTGCAACGGGTATATCCTCAAGGAGGGAGGAGGTGATTCTGCTACTGTATAGGTCATTAGTTAGACTGCACCTGGAGTACTGCATGCAGTACTGGTGCCCATATCTGAAGAGGGACATTAAGTTACTAGAGGTGGTGCAGCGCAGGGTGACCAAGATGATCTGGGGGCTGGGGGAGTTACCATACGAGAGGAGGCTGAGGGAGTGGAACATGTACTTGCTGGAGGAGAGGAGGGACAGAGGGGGATATGATTGAAACCTTCAAGTACATGAAAGGAATAAACAAGACAGTCAAGGAGGGCTGTTCAAAGTAAGGGAGGGTAGGGACACCCGGGGCCATGATATGAGACTGGAGGGAGGAAGTTTCAGGAAGGAGATGAGGAGACACTTTTATACAGAGAAGGTGGTAGCTGGGTGGAATGTGTTACTGGTGGAAGTGGTATCCAGTAGAACAGGGGGCTGTTTCAAAAGGGGCTGGGACAGGGCAAGGGGGAGGGTCAAGGGAGGGGAGGGCAGGGCAGGGCAGCTGCAGAATGAGTGCTAGCTGCACATTCGAGCAGACTTGATAGACCACGAGGCCTTTATCTGCTGGCAAATTTTGTATGTTTGTATGTTTATAGGAAAGGTAAAAGTCAGCTCCAGACAGAATCTTTATGATTAAGCCAAACTCCCTAACATGACTACTTGTCATTTCCTCAAAGTAGTTTTTTCTAATCTTTGGACTCCCAACCCTTCACTACATACATCTCCCACCCCCACCCCATCTATAACAAGTGTTCAAGAGGAGGTAAAAGTCAGCTCCTGGCTGGTAAATCACCAGGAATGAACAGCGTCTTTAAAATTAAGCCCCTCCCCCAACCTGATCCCCAGTTCCACAAAGCTTTTTTTTTTTTATCCCCTCCCAACGTAACCTCAGATCTAAAATTGTTTAGAATGGCGAAGTAAAATTCTAGCTAACTCTGTTACCCCCTCCAATGAGGTCCCAATCCTGCCACAATCTCATTCATTCTGCACAGAACAGCATAATGGGGCATGCTACCAACTGATCATGCACCAGGCAGACTGACCTATCAGTCTCTCTCATGTCATCAATGATGCTTACTGCTTGCCCTCCCCGAAGCATACTGAATCATGTAACTCCATGCAGAATGAAAGAGACAGTGGCGGAATCAGTTGCTCACGGAAAGGGGCGACTGCGTGTGCCAGAATTGTATGTCCTAGCCCTTACAAAATGATAGATCAGGAGTTAAGGTTAGGGGGAATCAAAAATGAAACAAGCACTTTTAGGGAGCTGGGGTGGGGGGGTCCAGTTAAGGAAGGGACTTAATCTTAAAGATGCTGTCTGCGTTTGGCAATTTGCCAGCCAGGAGCCAATTTTTTCCCTTTATTTTTATACTTGTGGGAGATGGAGTAGTGGGGTGGAACACAGGAAATGTATGTAGTGCGGGGGGAGGCAGAGACTAGCCCTGGCCACCTGGGGAGGGGTATACAGGTATTTTTTTTTTAATTTTCCCACAGTACCAAAAAAAACAGTACTCAAGTAACAGGGGTGCTGAGTATTAAAACTTGCCGAATATTTGAAAAATACTGTAGCACCACCCTCCCTCATCCAGAGCAGCAGTGGAGAGCCTACAGGATTGTGATACCAAGGGACCATGTTGGGAACAAAAAAAAGAACACCACTGATTTCTACTATATCTGTTCCCTCTCTGGACAAACACACTTCCAGCCTTGCTCGGAATCTAACCAGGAACCCCGAGTCCCAAAGGCAGCAGCTCTAGCCATTCAGCTATAGAGACATTTCCCCTAGCTGGAAGGCTAGAGAGTTCCTTTGTTCCTTTGACTTTCATACGCTTGTCATCTCTCATGGACCACCATTAGTGGTTACATTTACTTGGCACCAATTTGACTGTTATTCACCATAGTCACTACTACTCTAGGTACAGTAGCCCCCTGCATTGCAAAGATTGCCTTCTACAGCAATTTCTTCTGTTGCTATAGATGGCCTTTCAATTGCATGCTGCTTATTGCTCTCACTTTCTTCAGAATACCTTTTGCCTTAGAAACCTGACACCAAAAAATGCACCATTTGAACCAGTCCCACCTACCATAGTCAGGGTTTTTGGTCACCACAAAGAGTAGCTCATGCTCTGCAGTGTCAGGGTCGTGCACACTCAGCGAGGTGTTCCTGATCACAACTCCAGAGCTATCCTCCACTCGCACACGCACTGTTGACACCTTCGGAGGCTCGTCATTCTTCCGCTGTGAAGTAAAGAGTTGGCCAGTGAATGTAAAAGAAGATCAGCAAACAAACTGCAGCAAGACATTTGTTTCCTTTTTTGGGGGCTTGAGATATATATTTTTTTCATTCATTCTCATTAGTTGAGCTTAAAGGGTACAAAACTAGAAACAAACACCAGATGGATATGCCATTTTTTGCTCGTGTAATGACAACATAAAACTGTATATCAGGACCCTGACCAGACCATATTACAATCCTACATTGCATCATAACTTTAGAAGCTTATTCTGCTGAATTAATGTAACTTAACAAAAAAAGTGAGGTTGCCATTAGCACTGCATCCCATGACAAAGTGTTATAAGGGCCCAGTGATTTTTACGAGGAAGAAGCTAGAGAGAGACAGAGACAGAATACTCTTTGCTATGAGACAGCCTAGGATTGATATTAATTGTGCTGTGCATGTCAAAGACTGAATGTGAGGCTGTACCTGAATTGTAATGCTGATGTTGAACTCCTCGGACTGACTGTATCCATCAGTCACGTAGAAGCTGAAGCTGTCATATACTGGCTCGATGCTTTCATAGACAGTCTGCACGTAGTAAACTGTGTTCTCCAGAACATCCTGAATGGAAAAGAAGGCAACAGAGCCGATCGTACCCCCACGACCAAAGCTTCCACCTTCTGACCCTGCAAGGAAAGCAATAATAATCGCTGTATTATTACACCCTTAATCCATGCATGCACGAATATTTAATTTCACCAGTGAAGACAATGAGCCTTATGCACTAAGAGATCCTGGCCTTATGTGCCATGATATATAGTGTGTAGGGCTGAGATATGCACATCTCAGGTGTTCAGTGGACACTCGCAGATGCATGAACACTAGATGCCTACTGTGCAAACCTGCCTGGGGCTGTCTGCACCAGATCCTGCACAACTGCGCAGCCAGTCCAGGCAGGGCGTGTGAAGTGGGCTAGACCATTTTGGGTCTTTGGAGTGCATGCACAATGCCTAATATGCTGTGCCAGGCCAGTGTCAAGGGGGTTCCATTATGCCAGCCAGAAGAATACTTTATCAGGTGTGCAATTCTCTTAATGGCATCCAGAAGCAACATGGTTCCCCACAGTCATGGACCCCAGCCCTCCTCCATGTCACAGAGGTCTCAGGATGGATGAAGGCTGCGGGGCATGAGGGACAGCTAGAGGAAAACACATGGATAGGCCATGGAAGGCATGGCAGTCCTTACGCAGTCCGCCATGTTCCATGATCGCCTGCTCAGCAGAACTGGGGAACCACTGTGGGGCCAGTCAGAACTTCCAATTGGAAGCCCATGGTCTAACCCAAGTTCCACATGCAGACATACATGGTCATGCATCGGGCTGGTTGGGGGTCATGTATACCTGCCCCATACATTAAGCGGGGACCAGGTACATGGTGTTCAATTGTGTGGCCTGGTACGTGCCCTTACACCTGCTTATTGAGGCCAGAGTACATAGGACCCTCTGAATAAGACTGATGAGTTTGTACATGGTGCTAGATGTATAGTTTCTTTCTTTATTCCCCATGCAGGTTTTTCCATAGCCAGGCACACTTCAATGCCATCAGATACCCAAGCCATCACCAAAAAGAGGGGAGCCATGCTGGCAATGACTGGGCTGGGTGCTTACCAAGTTCAGCTAGCTCTTACAAAATGAAACAAAACAAATGGTCAGTACTGATGCCTCAGTGCTTGACTTGGTAGGACCTTTATCAGGGAATGCCCCTTGACAAGCTACTGCCAAGCAATGCACCTGGGGCATCAGAACTGACTGTTGCTTATCTTTTTTCTGCTGTTAATGTTCTGCTGTGTTTGTACAAATTTTTGATATGTGTGGAGGACTTTAAAATAAATTGGTGGTTTGCACTTTTGGACTTCCTTAGATTCTTGTTAGCAGTTCCTGGTAAAGTAGTGCTACTGTTTGTAGCGTTACCCAAGCAACTGCCAGTCCTATCTACCACTAACCTAGCTGCTTCGAGTCTTACATCATGGTTCAACTCCAGTGGTAGGTTTCTGGAGGAAGGGGTATCTCCCCTGGCATACTAGGATCTGGACTCAGTGGTTGGCTCAATGGCCCGAGTGTACTGGGGCCATCATACTGACAGTGCCAGCTATGTTCTTACCTTTTGTTCTCTCTCCTCCCTCTACCCTTTACCCACAAGATGGTACTTCCTGCCAGTACACTGCTTTATATGCCACAGCTTTATCCTGGGGAAGCAAGTTTCTGGCCTGGCATGAGGGGGCTGCTTGCCTCAGTGCTGGACATAGCACCGTCCCCTCCTCAGACTGGGAAGCACTGTCATCGACAACACTGCCTTCCAGCCTAACCACTCACTCCTAGCACCCTTAGTCGACTCCAGAACCCAGGTCACTGGCATGAGTGCTGGGTCAATGGGAACCCGAAATGTACATTTTTAACAAATTAGGTAGGCAAATATCAGAAGAATATCCAATTTAGAAGGGTAAAAAAGCCAATCAATGCAGTTTATAAACTCCTTGGATACTGACAACTGCTCAAAAATATATTTTAGGATGATAGGTCCGTTTCAGTCAGATGTAGCATGGAAGTTCTCAGGATGTGCTTTAACTCCATAGGGCATCCATAAATACGCTTTTTACTCACCCTGGAATGTTGCTAGAAATGCTGTCTAGCAATGAGTGGCAGAGCAAAGCAGAGCCCTGAGTTCTAGCATTGTTGCTAACATTCTAGAGTGCAGAAAAAAACTTATACCAAACTTAAACCCGGGTAAGGGAGCAAACGTGGGATGCTGGCACTTGGGCAACTGGCCCATGGCAGCACATCCCAGCCTGGGAAGGGAGTTGCAGCACATTTTTTGTTTACTTTTACAGCCATTTTATATGAGCAATAATACACTCCATGGTGTTCTATAATGTTGTGAATTACTACACATTTCAGTGCATGCAGCAATTTTGCACTACTGTGTACATGCTGTTGTGTGTTATCGCTTATTTAACCAAACTGCTAAAGGATGGAGCGCCTCTAGGACAACATAATCACCCTTCAGTTTTGTGAAAGGGGTTTACACAAATGCAAGTACCTGCTTTTGTCCTTTCAAGGTAGCCATATTTTGGAGCTGAGATTATCTTCACCAGCAAGTCACTCTTGGGCGTGTCTGGGTCTGTTACCAAAATACTGTGTGGCGATAACATCACTCTGCCACCCTCTTCTACCTAAAAGAAAGAATTATACATTTCTGAATGGAAAATTCTGTCCTCCCAAAAATTAAGGTTAGCACTGGGCATTAACATACATGTTGCACCTCTTCTTTGAGTTAATCTGAACTGCATTATGTAAGGGATTAAACACAAACAAGTGTGCAGTTGTAATTAGAAATACTCTATACAAGCTTCAGGTACATTAGAATGATGCCAAAGGCTGAGTGCCATTCGCACCCAATGTAAAGTTCCACAAGAAACCAATGGTTCCTCATAGTTGTGGGTCACCTGGTGGGAGGTCCAGCAGGGACTGGTGGGGTCTTGCCACATAGGAGGTCAAACCCTGAAATAAATAAAAACATTCACATGAGCGTATTATTGGAACATATGGAGTAAGGTAAGGGGAATGAGTGATTGCTTACACCTGCCACACAATGTAAATAGTCTGATAGGGTGATAGGGTAGCCATGGGCAAGTATGTAGCATGCCATGGGTAGCATGTGCCCTGGTGGTCTAGTGTACACCTAGGGCCAGCCTAGTGCACGTATGGCTATTGCCAGACTGACAACTTTTAGCTGATTTTTTTATGTCCCATGTAAAAACAATTCCTGCGGTCATCTGATTTAGAATCCTTCTTACAAAAACTTGCGGCTTCAGCATTTGGCGTGGTTTTGGTAATATTTTCTTTATTTACCTAAGTAAATCCCAAGCGGACTGCTGCTCCCACTCAAGCACACCTCAACATGGTGTGAAGTGCTTGTAAACTTGTGCATGCACGAGTTTGATTTTTGTAAGCCATAGCAGCTAAAGTAATTTCCAATATTTGGCAAGTGTCCTGAGCACTACAAAGTAAGTGAAATCGTAAAACGAGTGCTCTAAGATGAATATTTCTGTGTTTGAAAAAAAAAGCTATGGTTCTGGGCATGCACAGTAGCATGACGCTAGTGTGCATGCCCAGAATCATGCTTTATTTTTCAAACACAGAAATACTCATGTTAGAGTTCTAATTTTAACATTTCACTTATTTTTAGTGCTCAGGACACTTGCCACACATTGAGAATTACTTTAGCTGATATGATGAAAGGGACCTCGGGGTAATAGTCACAGGGGATATGATGGTATCAGCACAGTGTAGGAGGGCGGCAGCAAGGGCAAATGAGATGCTTGGGTGCATTGCCAGAGGGATCACCTCTAGAAAGGAGGAGATCATTCTGCCCTTGTGTAAATCACTGGTGAGGCCGCATTTGGAGGACTGTGTACAGTACTGGTGCCCATACCTCAAGAAGGATGTGGGATTACTGTGGGGGTTGCAGCGTAGGGCTACAAAAATTATCATGGGACTGGGGGAGTTGCCGTATGAGGCAAGATTGAGGGAGCTCAACATGCACTCGCTGGAGGAGAGAAGGGAAACGGAGACATGATAGAGACCTTTAAGTACTTGAAAGGCATAAACAAAGTCAGAGAGGAAGGACTGCTGTGCTTAGGGGTACAGTCACTAGGGGGCACAGTCTGAAGTTGGAAGAGGGAAGGTTCAGGAGGGAGATGAGGAGGCATTGCTTTACAGAAAGAGTGGTGGTGAGCTGGAATGCACTGCCAGAGGAGTTAACTGAACTGAGAACAGTAGATGGCTTTCAGCGGGGTTGGGACAGAGTCATGGGCAGGATTAGTACAGACAAAAACACAAAGGGGGGAAGACCAGGAAAGGGGAGGAACGGAGGGGTTTGGGTGGGGCTGGGGCAGCTGTAGTAATATGAACTAAGAGCTGCAAAATCAGGCAGACTTGACAGACCTGTGGGCCTTTTTCTGCCGGCAATTTTGTATGTCTTACAAAAATCAAACTCATTCACGTATGAGCCTACAGACACTTCAGCACCATGTTGAGGTGTGCACGAGCAGGAGCAGTGGTCTGCCTGGGATTTACTCACTCAGGTAAGGAAAAAAATATAATCAAAATCACACTAAATTTGCCAGCCCGCCGATGCAGCAGAAAGAATTACCGCTGTGACATACGCGACCCAGGTTCAGGAACAGACTCGGGATGCCCGAGGGCTGTCGGTGGTGTCCACGGGGGAAGTGTTGGAAGCAAGGCATGGTCACATCACTGCATCCATTAGACACGCTGTCCACCAGAAACCCAAGCAGAAAAATCCTTTAGCATGCCCAATGATGCCCCCCCCATAGCAGGTCTGGGTCTCCGTCGCATCCTAGACCTAGATCCAACAGAGTTAGCGATGGGGGGCCCAGGAGGCTCCGTCCTGGGGGGTAATCTAGGGGGCACTGTACGCAGATGGCCAAGGTCCGCCTGTGGAGGTGGGTGGCTGATGGGGCTTAGCCGCCGGATGTATAAAACATAGTACATTTTTAAGAATAATTACACTAAATGCTAAGCTGCAGGTTTTTATAGGAAGGCTGTTAAATCAGATGGCTGGCTGCAGGTGTCATTTTTACATGGGACATAAAAAAATCAACTAAAAGCTGACAGTGTCCCGTTAATGGTTAAGCAGTTGCTCTTATGGTAAAATGCAGAGCGGTAGTTGCGTGGTGCCAGGCACCTGAGAGAAAGGTTAAAGTGAGATGAGCTGTCTCTGAGAAGAAGTGCTACCATGCTGAAAGACAGGTGAGTGGGGGTCCCGCACAGGACACCGACTCTGGGGTGAAGCACACTATTACTCTGATTGGAAGTGAAACTAAGGCCTGTTCAGCAGCCTTAGAGAGTAAGCACTGTCCCAGAGAGAGAGAGAGAGAGAGAGAGAGAGAGAGAGAGAGACAGAGACAGACAGAGAGAGAGAGAGAGACTGCATTAGTAAAATGTCAGTGTCAGTGTCAGTGTCAGTGTTTAGTGTCTAGTGTCTAGTGTCAGTGGCTCAGTAGGTAGCACACTCGCCTCTGAGGCTGGGAGATCAGAGGGCTGTGGGTTCAGTTCCCACATCTGGCACTTGGGTTAATATCCTAATACTGACACTGTAGTGCAGCATGAGAGGGGTGCTGCACTTCTGAGGTGCTGTCTTTCGGATGAGATGTTAAAACCGAGGTCCCATCTGCCTGGATTGGTGGTAGTGAAGGTGCAGGTGGATGTTAAAGATCCCATGGCACTTATCGAAAAGAGTAGGGGAATTTCCCTGGGGTCCTGGCCAAATTTCCCTCATTCACTAAAAAAAAAAAAATACCACCAACAGCTTAATGTGGTTCAAAATCAGTTGGCATTCATCTGTATCCCCTTCCCCCAGGTCGTGCCTGAAAATAGGCAGGATTTGTCTAGTGCACTTACCCAGTCAACAAAAACTAAAATAAAATAAAAAATGGGTGTGGGCTCAAAGAAATCGGGCACCATCTTAAGCAGCAGGCTGCTCAGTGAAGTCCTACAGTGCACAGCAAACACTCGATGATTAAAAAAAAAAAAAGTAAATAAATCAGCAAATAGCACAGTGGGCTAGTTGGGAGCCCATGGAACACAGTTGTATGTTCAGTTTACCCCAGAATTTCATAGTCATAAAAACAGAGATACAGGCAGAGGGCTCGATTTTCAAAGCTTCACTTTTGACACAAGGTGCCTGCGTCAAACAGAACTGACGCAAGTGGCACCTTGTGTCAAAACTTACAGCAATCCCGATTTTTGACTGCAGGCTGCATGAAAACGGGAGGCAGTGTGGCAAACCAGACAGTTCAAAATGCCAGCACTCCAGAGCCCAGAGTTTTTGGGTAACCCCAATTAAGGTACTCACGGACAAGGATTTGATGCAATTGCTGAAATTTATTGCAGATAGTTCCTCAAACAAAAATCAATGTATACCACAAGAGCAGTGTTCCGTGACACCCAGATGCTTGGTGCTTCACCACGTAAGGGCTGTGTTGGTGGGGGACACTAACTCCTGGCTCTGGAGTGTTGGCATTTTGAACTGTCTCATTGCTAAACAAGGGAGAAAACCCATGCCAGCACCCCGCCCGGTCCGTTGAGCGCAGTACTTCCATTTGATTTTAGTGTGGCAAACCAGCTCTGTGCCACCCCTGTGCCCAAAGTGGTGGTGCACCAAGGCAGAAGGGAGCTTGCGCCACAGCAGGGTTTGAGCATCCACCAATTTGAGATTTTGAAAGCCCCACTGTGGCCACAAGTCACGACTGTGGTTAGACCAGCCATGAGCTGGTCTAATAGCCCTTGCATCGCTGCCAGGACTGTGCCGGGTGGGGGTGGGAGGGGAGAACTCCGCAACCCACATAGGACAGTGACAAGGGTCCAGTCGGAGTGCCCTATTGGACGGTGTGTGGCATGGCATGCTGTGGCAAGGAGAATGGTGGCACCGGGCAGGTCTACCCTCAACAGTCCCACAAACCCACAGACAGGGTACTTCTTAGCGTGTAGGCACTGGCACTGACCGGACCCTGGTGTTATCAGCCCTGCCAGATGTCCCATAGCTGTGTGCTTGGGTGAGGGGATAGGGGGATGATTTATTTAATAAACAGTGGCAAGATGAGACAGTGGCCATCCATGTAGGTGGGCAGTTGTGCCAGTCACCCATCCTGGGAGGTTTTTGTTAATACTGAAATTGTGAGTGGGTGGGGAAGGACAGTGGGATGGGTGCATTGCAGAGGGTGGACGGATAGTGGTTGTTTTTACCATGATTGGATGGGGGAGGAAGGTGCGTTTTTTTTGTTTACTATGTCCCAAATACAAATATGCATGAACAGTGCATTATTCGTGGTATTCTGGCAATGCTTTTTATTACTCACACACCCCTTGTAAATAGTGACTTGGGGTTCCCCTGACAGAAAATAATTATAGAAACTACTGTAGAGAGCCAGAGAAATCAGCTCTCCAGTTGGGGTACTGAAAAAGTGCTAGCTTTTAATTGTAAATGTGTTTTAGTGATTTATGCAACATACCATAGTAAAGTGTCCATGTGAACAGAGCAGAACAGGCTTAGATTTTCAGGCAGTTGGTCAGTAATTGTAAACAGAGGATTCCCTTGTGGCCCATGGTGCTGCAGAATTCCAGGGAGGAATCAGTCATGATTGATGCTTATTTATTTGTTTAGTTTTTGTTGACCGGGTAGGTGCTCTAGACACAGAAATTACTATTTTCAGGCACGACCCAGGAAGTTACAAAGTGGTAGAGGAACAATGCCAAGTACATTATTTACAAAAAATAGAACACTTAGTATAAACCAGGTAGATACAAATACAGTCATGATGAGGCAGTAGGCAGTTTACCAGGCAGTTTAACAAGGTATTCAAGGTATGATTTTACAAGGTAATTCAAGGTAAGTGCCAGGGTGATTTTAGCCTGGAACCAAATAAAGTGCAAATACAAGTCCATTAGTGAGAAATAGTGCAAATTTAACAATAATAGCAAGACAAGGCCTCAGACACAGTGTGAGCGAGGCAACAGTACAGGAGACAGTAGGACATATGATCTAGGTAAGAAGGTAAGATGTCTAGGGAGGTTTAAAACGTGTAAGAGGCAAGGTTGACAAGTAGTGCTCGATACATCTTTTTGAAGAGGGTATGACTAGGAGCTTGACGAACATCTAAGGGTAGGGAGTTCCAATGTTTAGGAGCTGCATGGGAGAAGGTACAAGCATCCTTGGACGTTTTGCTCCTTGGTACATGTATCAGGGATCTGTCGATGGAGCAAAGGCCATAGGAGGAGGACTGTGGGAGCAACATGGAGGCCAGTGAGATAGGGGTTCTAGTACTAATAATGCTGTCAGGGAGCCAAGGGAGAGTAACCGATGGGTAGAAGGGGAAGGTCAGTATAGATCAGCATAAAGCTGGCAATGATGTTTAAGCCACAGGAAGGCAGAGGCATACCTACAAATATTATTTTAAGCAGTATCCCATTTTCTAAGGGTGGCCTTTGATGCGTTTAGTTGATGGCACCATAGGTGAGTGCTTGGAGTTATATGCCAGGGGCAATGGCCAATCTAGTGGAGGGCATAAGGACATGACTGGTTTTGTAGGCAAGCCCAACATTGTTATGCACAGATTTACAAGTGGCCAGAATATGCTGGTCAAAGTCCAGGGTTTCATCAAGTAGGAAGGAGTGGAATCAGCTAGATTTCCACTCAGGGACCAGATATTGGAAGAAATAGAATGCTGCTTGAGCATAAAAGGAGCTGCACTGCTCATTTTAAGGGAGATTCAGAAGCAAGTCCAACCTGAATGGGCCAGTTCCTGACTAGAGGGAGTTCAGCCAATAGATAGAGGTCCACAGCCAGGTCCTAGGGGACTAGTTCTTACACAGTAATCCGAGCCTTCAGGGGGATCACCTGTATCCCAGTGCCAGGGTCAGTGGGGCAGTGAGAACAGGGAGTGAGGAATTATAGCCTGCTGCATGTGGTACCTGTTCATGTATAGTTGTTTCAACCCGCATCTAGAAAGTTCAGCACAGTATCTTACGGCAACCTGCTTGTCTTCCAGAACCATCAACACCAGGGTTCTGCTGCAGTCTCCAGAGGGTCTATGATTTTGTCGTCTAAATTCTAAAGCTCATAAGGAAAGTGGTACAGTACTTTCAATTTATCTTGCGGGACTAGTTCTAGAGTGACAATACATCTGCCATACAGGGGTTTGTGATTCCCACTGCTACAAAAAGGACTCCCATCCAGCAGTTAAAGAGACTTTGCTCAAACAGTGAGAGGGTATTTTAATGCGAATTCAGCAGTTAAAGAGACTTTGCTCAGACTTTGAGAGAGGATTTGAATGTGAATTCAGCAGTTAAAGAAACTGCTCAGACACTGAGAGGGGATTTGAATGTGAATTCAGCAGGTAAAAGAGACTGCTCAGACAAGGACAGGGGATTTGAATGTGAATTCAGCAGTTAAAGAGACTGTGCTCAGACACTGAGAGGTAATCTGAATGTGAATTCAGCAGTTAAGAGAGACTGCTCAAACTACTACAGGGGATTTGAATGTGAATTCAGCAGTTAGAGAGACTTTGCTCAGACACTGAGAGAGGATTTGAATGTGATTTACCTAGAAATATTTGTTAGCCAAATGTGATTTAATGCTACAGTGATTACAGAGATTTGCTATGAATTAAATGCTATGGCGTATAGAGAATGCAACCCATACCCTGGCCAAGAGCAGCAACTTGACCAGGACCCCCTAAACTTGTACCCAGACAAGGCAACAAACCACAAGCTGGCATACATAAGGCATCACCCCTGGCATTGGGGTGAATACCTGGCTCAGCATCTCAGATGTGGGAGGGTTAGGGCACAAAATAACATTTATATTTACTCCCGAGTTCTGGGAGAGAGGTGCTAGGGTTATGCTAGGTCTAACTTCTGAGGGGGCCCATAACCAAGATCACAGGGGAAGCATAGATCGAATGTCCACAACTAGAACTGGGATTGTGCAGTATGGCTTTATTCTGACACAAGTTGGAAAGACAGAACGGGGTGGGCCCCCAGGTTGGAAACTGTCATTACAGGTGTCACACTAGTACTTTTCTTTTTCAGAACGATACAGTTGGGCATTTAGAACATTTATCTCACAAACATTGAACTGTCCTTTCCTCTAGATTAGGCTCTCAAAGACATACATTTCTCACAAACTTCTACCCATCCACCCCTCTTTCCTAGGGGGTTTGTCATGACTTTAATTCTTCCGTAAGTGTCTATATCGTGGTGGGTTGCCACATACTTAAATACATTTCAAATTCTTTCCTCCTGACGAATGAACTTTGTTAACATGCCCAGGGTAACCTGGTACCCTTCCATGAACCAGTTAGCCCTGACTGAAGTTTCAGATGGAGGGTCTCCCACCTTGGCCCCAACCAGTCTCTGCCATTCCTTCGGGGTTACACCAAATGAGCCTTCAATTCTCTCAAATTACTAAAGGATTCCCAACTTTAAAACTTCACATTCAGTACATTTCTGTGGTGATACAGGGGCCCTGACAGGTGTATTCTAGGCTTATCTCTGGGCACATACACCTCAGAGAACTCCCTAAGAAACAGTCCCATGTAACTACTCACAGTTTTGTTTGTCCCTTTGATACAGACATGGATGCTGGAAGAAACACTTCTTCCCTTTACAGATAGCTTGCCATAGCTTCACTCAGAACACACTTTCTTTCTGGGTAGCTGACACTCTTCAGGACCTTCAGAAGATTGCCCCTTGGATCCACCAAAAACTGAAGTCCAAACCACTTCTCTGTGGACTGACCCACTGGGGTCCTGCAGGCAACGGACTCCACCACTTCACTTGTCACTGCTGGATTTTCACTCACTAGGATGAGAAAACTACCAGAGGTCCTTCACCCAGTCTCAGAACAGACTGGCAGGCATCTCCACACTCTGAGCACTGCTGTTCACTCAGAGCTCCACACTGAACTACTACCAATGGACTACTCCCATCTCAACAATCTAAACTGTCCCTCCCCTGCAGCTGACAAAGGGTTATGTTGCTGCGAGAGTTCTAAATGACATAATCCATTCTCTAATTAGGGTAGCTAAGTAAACAATGATGTCATGTTGTAAGGAACTTTTAACAGCTCCCCACAGGCTGTCCAGGAACCTTCCCAGTCTAACACTGATGGGATTCTAGTAACCCCAGGGGACTGGGTGGTTACACTCACCGTCAACCAAACAAGCTTGCTGTCCATAGCAAGTGCTTTAGTCTGCACATAGGCCATCCAACCTCTGGGTGCCCTACAGGGTGTGGTAGCCAGGCTCACCCCTACCTAGGCCGAAACCTATGCAGGTTGCACCAGAGAACAAAGGCCCACTAAAGCATCTTCAGCTTTACCTAACAAACTATCTCAGGACTTTCAGTAGCTCCAAAAGACTGCCTGAAGCCTGCCCTAACAGACATCACTGGTCCCTCTCCAGATCAGGACCACCAGCCTATCTATCCCCCTAGACCTCTAGAGAAAAGCTATCTGACCTATGCTACCTTCAGTGGTACCTATCCCCATACACATTTCACAAGTTACCAAACTGTATAATGCTTTAGGAACATATGTATGACATTGCTATGCATTTCACAAACCCCAGCAATACACTCTAAACCTGCAAAGCAGGAAACAAATGTTTAATATTCTCTAAACATTTCTAAAAACCCTAAACGCTCTAAAGGAGGACTCCGTGGAACCCTAAACATCCTCTTCTTGTCTTCTTTTCTATGCTCAGGAGCACATGCAAAAGAAAACATTACAAAACACATCCTGCAAGAAAACACAGTAATCAAACCTCCCACCAGCAGATACTACACAATCCCAAAAGATTTTAAGGGTTTTCTACAAAAGGCAGTATAAAAGTATTAAAATAACCACATTACAAAACATTTGGGGGGAGGGGGATCTCTAAACTGTCTTTAAGGGAATAAGTCCTGAGTGCACAAGGCACTCCATGCAAAAAGAGTCTCTATAGACCGAATCCTGCGGAAAACTGTTCTTGGCACACGCTCGAGGCCTGCTAACACTGCAGTCCAGATCCAGGAGCATCTCTTTTCGGACCAACAGTTCAAAGGTCATCTTCACTTATGGGCACATTCCATAAACAAAACAAAAAAAAAGTCAAAGAGGAAGTTTTACGCCTTACTAGACTAGCTGTGCAGGTTGACAGTCTGGATTACCCCTCTGGATCTGGGCTGGATCTCTCCTCCTCTGCCGAAGACAGTCTTCGGATCAGCTCTTCCACGTCACCTGCAGGACCTGGTTGCTGCCGGATGGAGTTCGAGCTGGATCTACCAGGACAGATGCACCAACGTTGGTCTCCTCCACTTGGCGCTTGACAAGAGACATGCACCACTAAAGCTGCACCCATGTTGGGCCCCTCCACTTGGTGCTTGGCAAGAGACATGCACCATTAAAGCTGCACCCATGCTGGTCTCCTCCACTTGGCGCTTGGCAGGAGATATGCACCATTAAAGCCGGAGTAGTGGCACTCAGGGATAGTACCACTCAGGATGAGAACCACAGACAATTGTCCCATCTGGATGAACAAGTTTCTGGGTGTGCACAGTCTCATTACCAGCTTTGTCAAGTACTCTGACAGAGTCTATGTAAAGTGTGCGAACTCACTTTCAAAATTTTAATTTGTCATGGCATAGTTTAAGTACCACAAATTTACACACATTGGATCTGATGGAGGCTCTTTCTTCTTCCCATAACCGTGTCTCTCTTTTGCCCTCTATGGCTTCCCATGCCCATCTTGGAAAAAATGGATATTTTTGTCAATATTCGGCCTCAGCCCTGCATCTGATCAGACATTCCTCTTCACTGCTTTTAGGCCTGGAAACATGCCATAGTTCTGCCCCTCCAAAGGGAGGTGATCTCTCATCCCCTGGGAACTACTGCCCCATCTCACTTCTACCCACATTGGCTAAACTCCAGAAATACCTTGTTCTCTCCCAACTCTCCTCCTTTCTTGATGACTCCTCCTTCTTCTCTCCATTCCAATCTGGATTTTGGAAGAACCACTCTACTACCACTTCCCTACTTAGACTAACTGACTCTATACATTCAGCCATGGACAGTGGTCACATCACGTTTGCCATCTTTGTCGACCTGGCCAAGGCTTTCAACACAGTCTCCCACCCACTTCTCCTTGACACCCTCTCATCAGCTGGCTTGTCTCTATCAACCTGCAACTGGTTCCAAGTCCACCTAGTAGGCAGAACTCAATCTGTTAAAATAGCTGACTCTCTATCCCCACCACTGCCCATCTCTTCTGGTGTGCCTCAAGGCTCGGTCCTAGGCCCACTCTTATTCTCAATCTTTTTAAATGACCTTCCATCAGTTTGCTCCTCTTCCACTATCCATATGTATGCTGATGACACAGTCTTGTACATCTCTGGCCAAACTCCCTCTGATGTGTCTTCCAGACTACACGTTGAGTTCAATAACGTTCAATGCTGGCTAAGCTCACATCAATTATTCCTCAATGCCAAGAAGACTGTCTCCATGGCCTTTGGCACTAGGCAGAGACTCTCTAGGCTGCCCTCCCTTCTTCCACACCCTTGATGGGACACCACTAGAAGACACCTCCTCTCTGAAATACCTGGGTGTCTGGCTTAACCTACACCTTAACTTTTCTGTACATATTGAAGTCATCCTGAAAAGAACTGCGCCCCAAGCTCGGCGCTCTTTACAGGAGCCATAGTTCCTTGCCACTACCGGTCAGGCATGATCTTGTTCAGAAAATGATACTCCCCATTTTAGACTACTGTGACTTAGTCTACAGTGCTGCTCCTAAGTCTTCCCTTTCCAGGTTGGATACTCTTTTCAATGCTTTTTGCCACTTCACTTGATTCCCTTCTCCATATACATCATTGCATCTTATACCACTCTCTAGCATTCTCTTCCCTTGAGTGCAGGTGCCTCTCTTGCTGTGCTAAGTTCATATCCAAATTCTGGTTTGTTTCTCTCCCCTCCTACCTCTCCTCTTATTTAGTTGTTCCACCTCCACCTCCTTCCTCCTGCCCTGTCAGATCCTCTGACATATGCACCCTGGCCATTCCTCATCGCTCTACCTCCATAGGCCAGGAAGTTTTCACCTACCACTTCCCAAAACTTTGGAACTCACTACCACCTCCTATCAGGATTGCCTCTTCCACTTCTTCTATCTCTCTAGCTTTACACAACTTCTTCTCCCCTAACTGTTTTTTTAGCTCCCCTAAACCCTTCCCCGGCTCATAATTTCCTCCAACCCTGCTTGACGTCTAATCTCCTGTCTTATTTTCCCCAGCACCCACCCCCTCATAACCCTCCCCATCCTACTGAATCATTTTATCACTATCACCATCCAATACCTACTAGTTTATCTCACCACTCTACACTGGCACCTCTACCTCCCTCCCCACCCTCCTCCACCCTCACACTCCTCTCCTCCTGTCCTCCCCCACACTCCCTCCTCTCCTCAATGTTTGGCCTAGTCCTTCTGCAGGGTTCTCTACATCCTGGGGGTGTTTCTCAGGGCTCTATCTCTCCCCTACTTTCTGTCAGTCCCAGTCCCCCTGCAGGGTTCTCTGCATCCTGGGGGACACTGATCCTGGCTCTCTCTCTCCCCTCCTCTCTGTCAAGCCCAGTCTCCCTGCAGAGTACTGATTCTGGCTCTCTCTCTCTCTCTACCTTTTCTTCCCTCTTCCCTTCCCCCCACTTATTAATCCATCTCCCTTGCAGGGTTTTCTTCTTTCTGAGGGGGTCTAGACTGGCTTACCTCCTCTTCCCCTCTCCCCTTCCACCAAATTCTCACTTCCCTGCCTCCCTCCACCCTTCTACTGTGGCACCTTCCTCCCCCCCCTAGTTATCACCCCCTTTCATCGCATCGCCCCTTTCTCTTCATGCCATCTCTGCCTTATCCTGTTTCCCTCAGACATAGGTCCCAGCATCCTGTTGGCATATAGGCCTTCCCAGGGTTCTGCTTCTCCCCCTCACCCCTCTCACCCTCTACCCCCTCATCCCCTATTTTCCCCTACTTTGTATTAAAATCAGCCTCCCCTAGGTTTACAGTAGCACTAGGGGCTGGTACCCGAACTATGATCTCTAACACTACTATTGAGTATTGTTCCAAAGTATGATTTGTTTTGTATTTGATTTTGTCCACCCTAGCCGATAGGCATGGGTTTCTCTGCTCCATAAATGTACCTCACTTGTGTTTTAAAATTGTTTATAGCTGTATTTTGTATTGTCTTTGTATATACACACAGGTACCATACATGTGTTTCATTTTTATAATTGTATAAGTATTGCTCAATTTATTGCTATATATTCCTGTTTCTCCCAACTCCTGTACCCCCCCCCCCGGACACTTCTGGAAACGAGCTGTTTTACAGCTTATGTTTTCTTTACCAGTGAAACATTTTCCAAATAAAAAAAAAAAAAGACAACCCGGTTTCCTGGCTGGGGGACGGCCAGACCTGGTCAAGCCAGCTTTGAATGGTCACAATAGGGAAAAAACAGTCCATCCCTGTAATTTCTACAATTTCTGAGCCCTGAACAGTCCCTTGTGGCTCATCTGCAGTTAGGGCCACTGCCAGACCATTCTTACTGCCAGTTGCCTTACCAACATGCTCCAATTCTGCTTGCGCTACACATTTCACCCAGGAACGGATAACTGGTTCAGTCCCGGACACAGTCCATTCTTCACTGCATTCGGAGCCTGGTGTCTCCCAGTGGAAAACCTCTTCAATTTCATCTGCTCTGACTAAACTTGGACTGGGGCCTGCTGCCACGGATCTACCGACACAGTCTCTGGATGGTCCTTCTCAACCTTTTCTGTAGTCAAGAAAACCAATTTTTTCTGCCACTGCAGGTCGCTCTGGGTCACACTCTCGAAAAACTTATTTACTAGTGCTTCTGGATCTTACTGCCTGCATGCAGTTTCTCCCTAAACAGTACAGACTGGACTTCCACATAAAGTCTATGTTGCAGCCAAACATATTGCTTTTTTTAAAAAACGTTATGTTTATTGCTTATAGTGCAAACATATAGTTACATTCACTAACATTTGATATCGCAGTATGATACTTAGCATAACATGAGGGCGCCACTCCTCTTAATACATTCAAATCGAGCAGCAAATGCTACAAGATACATCATCTGGGGAGTAAACAGAGTTTTACAATCTGATTATTAATCAAACAGTCAGATAGTGCTGTAATTGGGCCCATAAGCTGATGGTATTAACAATGAAGGATCATTAGTCCACAGTTCCAAAGCTCCTTTCCCCAAAAGGGGTGTGGGAAAGTCCACCATGCTTCAACATGGTAAGTGCACTTCATTGTACAACCCTTACATAGATAGAAAAACTCCACAGACAGCATCATGTGTATTATTTTGGCAAGTTAAACAACTAGAAACACTTAGTGTACTACAATATTAGGATAACAGTTTTTGCCTGTTAGTACCTCTGAACAAGTAATTTCGGACCTGTCATACTTTTCAACTAGTAAATGGGCACTTTCTAAACAAGAAAACTCACAGATTAACCTGTGCCAGAAGACAAACTGGTGAAGGTTAAAACATTGCCCTCACAATACAAATTGCAATGTATAGTTCTGGGAGTGTGTATTGACCATCCCAGGCTAATTGCTTTTTTGCATTTCACCTTTTTGTTATGTTTTTTTTTTTATTTTAAAAATTCTATCAACCACAAAAGCCAGAAGAGGCTTAATTGGGAACTCTTACAACCTCCCTCCCCACAAAGGGTAAAATAACCTTATGAAAGATCAAACAGTCTTAAGGGTTCACACATCTTCATTAGATGAGGAGTCATTTCTGGCAGCCTCCTGGGGTTGTCTTGCAACATTATTTTGACACCATTTAAGCGCATCAACGGGGTCTGTGAAGATGAAAATTCGGCCCTGGTGCATGATCCTCAGTCTAGCCAGGAAAATCATTCCATGGGAGATGCTCAATTCCCTCAACAGCGCTCTTGCACCATCTAATTTTTTGTGCTTCTGCCGTGTGGCATAACCCAGGTCCAGGTACATCAGAAGAGACCAACCATCTTGTAAAAGTGATCGGTTGCATCTCACCATTGCTAAGATATAATGCCTTCAGCCTACTCCATCAGTCACCATCACCACCGTACGTGGCACCTCCGGATTATCAGGTCGGCCCCAGGATGTAACACGATATGCCTTTTGAAAACATTGAACAAATGGGGTTACCTCCTCTCCCAACTGCTGCACCAGCCATTCCTGAAAAAAAAAGAAGCTGATGGGTCGCCCTCACAGCCTTCCATTAATCCCAGCAGACGTAAGTTGTGGGCACAGGCCTGGTTTTCTAAAGTCTCTAGCCTGGACTTTAAGTGAGTGTTCTCTTTGATCATGGAGGTTATGGCTTCCATTGCTGCATCTGCTTGTTTTGTTGCTTCAGCTGAAGCTACTGAAATGGATTCCAATGTAGTTTCCAAGGAAGTCACCTGATTGGTGAGGTTGTCAAATTTGGTGGGTAGTCCCATAACACAAGTGATCAAACGATTAAGTTTATAGCCTAGTGTTTGCAGCATTTCTTCTCCTGCAACATCCACATTTTCAGGCTCACGGCTCTGTGCTGACTGCATGGTCGGAGCTCCAGAGGGAGTCTTGGGTTTAGTTCCTTCCCCAGCAGGCCGATCCTTATAAGGGTTCCCATCTTATTCAATGAAAGTTCCCACACCAAAAGATGGCAAAATCCACCAAGTTTATCTGAAATTTGCTTAGTTCTGAGATGGAGTGTAATGTTTAGTCCACAGAGCTCTATCTACATGTGGCTATTTTGCTTGGGCTCCACAGCGCCCCCCCCCCCCCCAAAACATACTGCTTTTAATTTTGCTTGTACAATGCCACTGGATTCACACATCCCGAATTGCTCCTGCAATCTTTGCAATGGGGTATCTTTAGGACAGCTCTCCCAGTACTCATGCATATTACACAGACGTTCACCGGAAAGTTTAATAATGCTACATTTGCTGGTGCACCTTCACAACTGTATAGCCTCTCATATTGTGCTAATTCTCTTTCTTGCTGTGCTACCCATACTCAGGCATGGAGGGGATACCCTGTTTTTCTAACTGCCATTTTTTCGCTGCAACAAAAATAACACACAAGTCCAAGTTGCTATCTGCACTGTTAGCATTTAGCACACTGGTTCTGCCTTGTTTAAATTGCAAATGTCTTTTTGCTTTCTCCCTGCATTTTACTGAAACTGCTAAATGAATTTGCATGCCATTTCAACTACTACCTGCACATTTCTGAAACTTTTTCTCCACTGAACCCTTTTTCCAACGTTGCGCCTTGTTGTTTACTTTTCTGCAGACTATGCCCCAACATGGCCATGGAAACTTTTCCTGAGTCACACACACACACATTGCTTTGTCTTCCTTTTGGTTCTCTGACATAGCATTTGCTTGTACTATGCACAACCTTGCACATTTACTTTTGAAAAATCAGCACAGTCTCTAAATCTTTGCACACTTTCCTTTTGACTTTGTTTAGCACTGCCCATGGTTAGACTATAGCTTGTTTGCTTGCTACCGGCTACAGCTACTACAACTCGGTCCTTTTTTGCCATCATACACTTACTTAGCTCAAGCCTTTGCTGACTTTGCATTAGATCTCCTGCTTTTTTTGCACACAGTTAATTTACTTTGCCATAGAAGTACTTACAAGTAGCTGGTTCCCTCCGTTGATGTTTTGTGGCCTGCTGCTGAATTTGAAGCTTGTTTAGGGTCGGTTGGGCTGTCCAGCCCACGGATCGGCACCATGCACACTCGCGATCGCTACCTCTTTGGTTGCTAGTCGGGAGAAGCCCACTGGAGATGTTTTCAAACAGTTATAAATTATAAACATCAACTTTTTCCTCTGTGGTGATCCTGCTGCTGCTACCTGCTCCAAACTGCTGCACACTCCTCGCTTTCTCCACTTCGGACACTCCTCTAACTCTGAGACTCCAGGCAATGGGTTGGACTTGGCTGGCTTGACCAATCACACAATGCCATACAAATGAGGTCTCTCTCTCTTTCTCCTGCTCGCACTCCTTCACGAAGGTTCATCAGACAGGCAAATTTAAACTGCAAACTGAACTTTTTTTTTTTTCACGGCTTGAAATTTCAATGGGCAGAGCACTTTCTAGGCAATTTTGGCATGTATTATTTGTAAATTTCCTTTAGCAACTCCCCCAGTTTACATCACAAACACTTGAAACATGCAGTATACTTGGGCACAAGTATTCCCTTTCTCCACAACTACTTTAAAACTTGAAATCCTTACTTTTTGACAGTTTGTAAGTACTTTGTCTGACAGGGCACACATTTCTTTACCACAGCAGTCCTTGGCATCACAGTTTCCACAAGCACTGCAGACAGCACAATGTTTTCCACAGAAAGCACAGGCAGCAACTATTCAGAAACATAGGCAGCAAATTCTCTGGATGGCACTTTACTGGGTACAACTTTTCCTTTTCCTCACATTTCTGTTATGGTGCACTGCCACCAGACAGAAAGACCCTAGACATACCCTCACCACTTGCACTGGCAAGGCAATCTTATCCTCTCCAAACAAGATCTTCGGATGAACCCCCAGTTTTGCAACCCATACCCCAGCCAAGAGCAGTGACTTGACCAGGACCCCCATAAACTATTATCCAGACAAGGCAACAAACCACAAGTTGGCATACATAAGGCACCACCCCTGACACTGCAGCGAATACCTCCAGAGGTCAGAGGGTTAGGGCACAAAATAACATTTATATTTACTCCGAGTTCTGGGAGAGAGGTACTAGAGCTATGCTAGGTCTAACTTCTGAGGGGGCCCATAACCAAGATCACATGGGAAGCATAGATCGAATGTCCACAACTAGAACTGGGATTGTGCAGTATGGCTTTATTCTGACACAAGTTGGAAAGACAGAATGGGGTGGTCCCACAGGTTGGAAACTGTCATTACAGGCTTCACACTAGTGCTTTTCTTTTTCAGAACAAAACAGTTGGGCATTTAGAACATTTCTCTCACACAAACATTGAACTGTCCTTCCCTCTGGATTAGGCTCTCAAAAACATTACATTTCCCACAAATGTCTACTCATCCGCCCCTCTTTCCTAGGGGGTTTGTCATGGACTTTAATTCTTCCATAAGTATCTATAGTGTGGTGGGTTGCCGCATACCTAAATACATTTCAAATTATCTCCTCCTGACAAGATGAACTTTAACATGCCCAGGGTAACCTGGTGCCCTTCCATGAACCAGTTAGCCCTGACTGAAGTTTCAGATGGAGGGTCTCCCATCTTGGCCCCAACCAGTCTTTGCCATTCATTCTGGGTTACACCAAATGAGCCTTCAATTCCCTCAAATTGCTAAAGGATTCCCAACTTCATAACTTCACATTCAGCATATTTCTGTGGTGATACGGGGGTCCTGACAGGTGTATTCTAGCCTTATCTCTGGGCACATACACCTCAGACAACACCTTAAGAAACAGTCCCATGTAACTGTACTCAGTTATGTTTGTCCCTTTGATGCAGACATGGATGCTGGAAGAAACACCTCTTCCCTTTACAGGTAGTTTGCCATAGCTTCACTCAGAGCACTCTTTCTTTCTGGGCAGCTGACACTCTTCAGGACCTTCAGGGGGATTGTCCCTTGGATCCATCAAAACTGAAATCCAAACCACTTCTCTGTGGACTGACCCACTGGGGTCCTGCAGGCAATGGTCTCCACCACTTCACTTGGCACTGCTAGATTTTCACTCACTAGGGTGAGAAAACTACCAGAGGTCCTTCACCCAGTCTCAGAACAGACTGGCAGGCACCTCCATACTCTGTGCACTGCTGTTCACTCAGCGCTCCACACTGAACTACTACCAATTGACTACTCCTGTCTCAGCATTCTAAACTGTCCCTCCCTGCAGCTGACAAAGGGTTACGTTGCTGCGGGAGTTCTAATTGACATGATCCATTCTCTCCTCAGGCTGGCTAAGTAAACAATGATGTCATGTTGCAAGGAGCTTTTAACAGCTCCCACAGGCTGCTCAGGAACCATCCTAGTCTAACACTGATGGGATTCTAGTAACCCCCGGGGACTGGGTGGTTACATGAAGGAGTATAAGTGAATTCACAGTATAAGAGAATGCTAATTGATTAGATGCAAGGGAAGGGTGTTTGGGTAAATGGGGTGAGTGGGCTGACCGAGGTGGATACAGGCCTAGTAGCCACTGCACATTCTTAAGGCATCTGTAAGAGAAGGTGCAGCAGATGAGGTCCATGGAGTGGCCTATTACCTGTGGTACTGCTAACACTGGTGGGTACTAGTATAGCTTACAGTCTCCAGGGTTAGCAGTTGCAGACCATTGGGCAGAAGCAATACAGTATAAGTAAAAGTGCATCTGGTATAACTTACAGTCAGTTTAAGCGGTTTAGCTGTAAAAGTGTCACTGTTGTAATTTTTTATTTTTGCAAGCTGTATCTGTCACACTGGCAGAATAGCCTCGTAAATGTACCTTTATTTCACTTGAAAACTGTGTGAGTCACACCTTGAAGGTATCCAAGTCTCACAATTCCTGTTGTCTCTATTGTTAGTCCATTACAGAAGCTTCTCTTCCACACAGGTTCCCACAACTATTTGGGTGGTAAGTCAGTCATGCATATATGCTAGTTTTGGTGGGAGCAAAGGAATCTAATATGACTAGTGGTTTGCCTTATATGCCCTGGTAACCAGACACTTTGTAATACCAAAAAGTGTATATACAGTATATCAGTGATCGCACACCCTATAGTGTATTATCTTGCTTATAAAATGAACATCTTTTGTACTTACGTAATTAAATCAGCACATTCATAATGTTTAGACATGGTTTGTGCAGTTATTTCAAATCTTTCAGTTTGAGTTTTTCATTCTGAGTGCAGCAGAGGTGGACTGTGATGTCACTTGAGCTTTGCAACGCTCTTTTTTCTACTGACCTTGCTGAGTGACTGCGCTTGATGGAGGAGACCATGGCACAGGGTACTCCTATGTCTAGGGGTATTTCAGATGGAATGATGCTCACCAGGAGCTCCTTACAATTACCAAACAGGGCTTACACTCTTATTCTCCTTAGGATCTTAGACAGGAATGCACCTCTGTAGTAAATAATCAAATGGACAGGGTGGCTGTTCTTTGCTCTCCCTTTACTGACGCTCCATGGGTATGGGTTAAAAAACAGGTTACTCACCTGTAACAGTAGTTCTAGGAGTGATATATGATGTTCATCCACACTTCTGGCAGTTGCCTTTCCCTTTAAGACTTGCCGGAAATGTCTTCAAGCTGGCTCCTCCCACCCATCTGGGTGGTAACTTTATCGGCTCCAGCCCATGATGCCAGATCTTGCCCTCTGGAAGCAGTGTTGTGCACCAAAGCCAGGGGAGGTCAGGTGGGTTCATGTGGATGAACATCATATACCACTCCTAGAACTACTGTTACAGGTGAGTAACCTGTTTTTCTAGAGACATGGATATGATGTTCTAGCCACACTTCTGTCAGACTCCTAGTGTGGCCAGTCTGGAACCACCAGGATCATCTGTGCCTTGTCCCTCCTACCCCTGAGCAACACCTTGTGAATCAAGGGAAGTGGAAGGAAGGCATAGAAGAGGCCTGGGGTCCAGGGCCTTAAGAAGGCATCCCCCTGCAGAGTTCCCTGCTGAGGGGGTGGGCATAAAAAAGCCTCAGCTTTGTGTTCTCCCTGGAGGTGAACAAGTCCACCTGAGGGGTGCTCCACTGGAAGAACAGACTGCGTACTACTTCTGGGTGGGAAGACCATTTGTGAGACACCTTGCCCACAGAGTTGAGAGCATCCGCCAACAGGTTAGAGGCCCTTGCCACATGGATGGCTAGTAGATTGGCCTCCAGGCTGTGCACGAGGGTCCACATACAGAGAGCTTCCTTGCACAGTGGCAGGGAGCGCATCCTGCCCTTTTAGTTGAGGTAGTACATGATCGTGGTGTTGTCCGTCTGGACCTGTACCACCTGACCCTGGATGTGTGAAGTGAATGCAGTCATCGCCAGCTGAACTGCTCGGAGCTCCAGCAGGTTGATGTGGTATCAGGACTCCTCAGGGAGCCAGAGCCTGTGGACTCTGTGTTCCCCCAGGTGGGCAGCCCAGCCCATGAGTGAGGCATTGATCGTCAGAATGACTATCAGCTCTGGGTGGACAAACGGGGTCCCTTCCTGCAGATGCTCTGGGACTAACCACCACTGGAGGGTGTTCCACATCCACTGGGTCACAGTGACCGGCTGGTCGAAGTGACCCCTACATCCAGACCACTGGCTGGGTAGCTCCCAGTGCAAGAAGCTCATTCTCCAGTGGGCTCATGAGACCACACTGGTGCAGGCCACCATGTAACCCAGCAGGCAGAGGAAGTCCCAGGCAGGGCGCAACTGCCAAACCCAAAATGATTGGGCAAAGGAGGAGAGAGGCTCCGCCCTGTCCGCCGGGAGCCGGGCTCTAGCTCTGCGTGAGTCGAGCCCTGCCCCGATGAAGTGGATCACCTGCGAAGGTATGAGTTCTGACTTGGCCTTGATGACCAGGATGCCAAGGGAGACGCAGGTCTGGAGGGCCAGGTCCCTGGACAGCTCCACCTCCTACCTGGAGGGACCTGCGATCAGCCATTCATTCAAGCAGGGGTAAACCTGGACACCTCAGCACCTCAGGTAAGCTGCCACCACTGCAATGCACTTGGTGAAGATGCCTGGGGCTGAGGACAGGCCAAATGGCATTGCCTGGAACTCATAGAGGGTTCCCTCAGCTCAGAAGTGGAGGAAACTTCAGTGTGATGGACAGATTGGGATGTGGAAGAACACATCCTGAAGATCCAGGGAGCAAAACCACATGTCCTGCTCTAGAGATGGTGTGATCTGAGACAGAGTTATCATCCTGATGGTGCGCAAATTGAGGAACTTGTTCAGGTCATGCAGATCTAGAATGGGGGCGCCAGACCCCCCATCTGTTTTGGCACCAAGAAGTACCTGGAGACAAACCCTGGGTGTTCCAGAGGATCCACAACAGGAACCACGACCTCCTTGCAAGGAGGGTAAAGCTCGAATTCTCGAGGCAGACCATGACCCTCCACCTCAAGGACTCACCTGTCCATGGTGACAGCAGACCAGGTGGAAAAGAAGTGGTGGAACCGACTCCCCATGGGAGGACCCAGGGGAGGTGTGATGAGCATGAGGGAGGCACCCCCACTTCATCACTGTGCAGGCTTAGAGGAGAAGGAGGGTATGGCTGAGGGGCCATCAGAGCCTCTCCCCCCAGGCTTACGGATGACCGAGGCCACTGACTTCAGCCAAAGTCACCAGGCCTGGGCCTGCTGACCAGCCCTGGGTTGTGCTGGTTTGGCTGCAGGAGTAGAGGTGGACCGAAAACCCTTTCTTTTCTGCTGCTGCTTGAAGCCCTTGGGGTCCTTTTGGGCAGATGTCACAAAGTCCAAGGTGGCACTGGACTTCTCGATGCCGGTGAGGTGGCCCTTGAACCAGGGCCCGAACAAGTCAGTGCCCAGGAAAGGAATATCTGCCAGCTTGTGCATCAGCCGTGAAGGCTGAGATCCTCAGTCAAGCCCTGTGGCACATGGCCACTGTAGCCGCCACAGAGCGGAATAGAAATCCCCAATGTCCACGGTTGTCTGGAGCCTCTGCTTAGCTACAGCCAAGCCCTGGTCCTGGACCTGTTTGACCATGGTCTGGAGGTCCACTGGCAGAAGAGGAAACACCTCATCCAGGGTGCCCAACAGGGCATGGGAGAAGTGGGCCATAAGGAGGGCTGAGCGGGCCTGATGAAGACTAAGTGAGGAGGCAGTGTAGACCTTTTTAGCCACGTCATCCAATTTCTTGGACTCTTTGTCAGGTGGCTTGTTGACATCCCCAGTGTTGCTGGAGTGCCTAAACACAGACTCGGCCACCAGCCCCTTAGCCGAGGGGTGTTCTGTGAATCCAAAAATAGAACCGGTAGGTACCGCATATTTGTGGGCCAACTGGATAGAGGGTGCAGGGCAGGAAGCGGGTGCTGCCAAAGCTCCAGGACAGGGCTAAGAATGGCCTCTGCCACCGGGAAGGATTCCATAGGAGTATCTCCCCAGTCGAGGATCTCGGTCAATGGGTAACAAGGACATTTCTGGATGGGCTCCATTTTCATACCCATGGATTCAGAGATCAGGCAGAAAAGGCCCATAAAAGAGGAAGGGCCTTCATCCATTGAGAGATCCTCCACTGACTCCACATCGACTGGACGGAAGTGCAGGGAGGAACCCTCTGACTCCAAGGAGTCGTGAAAGAGAGGTCAACCACCCAAGTCCCTACTGACCCTCTGCGGATGATCAGGGGTGACGGTGATCGACAGCTGATGGAAACGTCCCCTAGTTGGCCAAGACTCCTTGGTAGGAGTGCCGGCTGGTGGCTGTTTAGTTGGAAGCTCCACCAGAATCAGTGGAGACACCGGAGTTGGCCGAGCTGGGACAGTCTTGGTCGGCTCCTTTGGCAGAGAAAGTGTGGGTCTGATGCAAAAGACAGGTGATGGCCAGTGCAGCAGCCAGAGCTGGCTTCATGCCAGTGAGCACCAGCTGTTGTCACATGAGATCCTTGTAGTTTCGACGCAACTTGTGCCAAAGCCTCTCCTCACCTGAGGATGAATAGTAGTGGCGGAGCCACATTCCGTGGTGACGGGAGCACTGATGTCAGCAA
The DNA here is from genome assembly GCA_016271365.2 of Neoceratodus forsteri. Taxonomy (NCBI): domain Eukaryota; kingdom Metazoa; phylum Chordata; order Ceratodontiformes; family Ceratodontidae; genus Neoceratodus; species Neoceratodus forsteri. The sequence continues at coordinate 764,397,640 of CM057453.1, forward strand.
GAACCACTTGACCCACACGAAGAATACCTCAACCTCGACCCCCAGGGGGACTGGCGGCGGTGCTCAGAGGGAGTCAGCGAGCACCAGGCTCCTCTAGGTCTTGGTCATTGACCAGAGGCAGTGGGTCAGTGGACTGACCCATCCCAACAGTCTGAGTCAGGAACAGAGTCCTGGATAAGGAAGTGTCAGCATCTTCAGTCAACAACTGGTCGACCGGTTCGAGAAAAATCTTGGCTGGAAGCGCAACAGCATTTCGGCCAACTGGCCTGACAGGGTTACCATGAAGCCAGCAGCCTGGGCTGAGGATTCAACCAAAGTCAGATCTGGAGAAGTGCTGGAATCTGAAGGTCGCAACCGAGAGCACTACTGATCCCATGAAAGTCGACGAGATTGTTTATTGAACTCTTTCTTCGACTTGGATTTGTGCCCAGATGGTCCCCGATTGAGGGTCGGCAAGGACTGGCACAATTGTTTAAAGGATCCCATGAAAGTCAAACCCAGCTGGAGCAGCACAAAGGCAGCCACTGAAGAGGAGTGGGAAGCGGTCTGGGCCACAGCCTCCTCAAACGCTGCATGTCGTTCAGTGGACCCCGCAGCCGTGAAGACCACCCAACTGCCATCCTTAGATTTGACCAGCGGGTTCAGTTCGCTCAGTTGGCATAACCTGAGTCGGGCAAGACTGTCCTCAAGAACAGTAGGATGGAAAGTTCGACAAATGTCGCAAGCCTGGGATCATGCTTGTGCCCCAGGCAGTAGACGCACGTGGTGTGCAGATCCATTTGGGACATCACCTGTCTGCAAGGGCACCAACACAACCTGGGAGCGGACTTGTCGTCTACTGCGATCATGATCGATGATTGAGCTGAAGAGACAAAGTATTAAACCTTTTTGGGAAGTAAATCCATAGATGTAGTCACAAGGGCCAACTCAGTGTGACAGCAGTAAAGAGGGAACCTGCTTCTTCCAGTGGAAGGGAAGATCTGGCATCATGGGGTGGAGCTGAGGGAGTTAGCACCCAGGTGTGTGGGAGAAGCCAGCTTTAAGACATTTTTGGCAAGTCTTAAAGGGAAAGACAATAGTCAGAAGCGTGGCTAGAACATCATAGCCACGTCCCTAGAATAGTATATTTGTTTCAGCTACAAGGAGCTAACTCAGAATGTTTACAATCAGTTACACTACTCTGAAATAATTACTTGATGCCATGAATTACCCCAGCCACAGTTAAACCTGTAATTCTTTTTCCTAGGCTCTCTCAGTCCCAGCAACTTCGACACTGTGATGTCCAACCAAGTAAGTACACCTCCTAGGTATCACCTTAGCTACTGACTGGATTCACCAATCCCCAAATGGATCCAGTAAGTGCAGACACACAAACGATATGCTCATCAGAGCTGTCACACCGACACAAGACACAGAGTTAGTACTAGTAGCCCTCTGGCTACCTAATACAGTAGGTCTTGATGTCTATGCCCCATGGCATCTGTGACTTCATCAGCTGAAGTTCTGCACCCTCACTTCAACACACTGCAGGCCCAGCCTAATGACGGCTTCCTGCCTTGGCGGCCTCAACTGCACAGCCAGACACATATCTTTGAGGACTCTCCATAACACAAATAGGAATGCTCCTACAGTGTCCTTGATGAACTCCTGCCTTACCAACCCTCTCGACTGCTCCCATCCTTAGTCATCAGTGGCCTCCTTAGGTCGAACTTGAGTTTCCTTGGACCTTTCTCTTGTTCAACTCTGCCTCTCAGCGCCCTTCTGTTTGAGCATCCCACTCAGATATAATGAGTTGGCAAGCCACACACCTTAAGGGTGTGCCACTCTGGATCCCTGCCTTCCCTCAGTAACCCTGTCACTGTTCCCCATGGATATAAACTGATTGCATCAAACACCTCTTGTTTTTCTCTTCTTGATTGAGTGAAGGCATCTGAGAGTCAGGCCCTATTCATGGCAATGCCAGACACCAGATATACCGTGCCACACCTGCAACTTCTCAGGGTGTGGACAAAATATTACCCTCAGAAAAGCATGGCAAACCTTCCAGTCCTACATGGGAGGCCAGATGGGGATCACAATACCTGTATTTGATGGAACAGGACCCAGCCAGCCAAGTGGGCCATCTCCTTGCCTGCCCTCCTGAAAATATTTAATTTTATGGTCATCATATCTGAGCTTAAGCTTTGTGTCTGGGATTTGTCTCTGATATTGCCATTGTCCCTTAAAGGAGGACACTGATGAACAGTGTCCATCATATTTAAATTGATAGGTCATGAAAGCTTCTTTTAAATTAGGTATGGGGCTAACCTGTAGCTGGCAGAAGTCCAGAGATATCGATAACTAAGTCTGCTCAACACGAATACTATGGTGCCACTATTTTTAGTACTGTGTGATGTCATGGAGGGGGAAGCTGTGCCTAATCACACTTTAGTTAAGCACAGTTACAGGTAAAAGTCTGAGTACACAATACAGCTCCACTGCTTACAGAGAGTGCAAGAAATAGTTCAAATCCATATGTAGCAAATAACCGCAATCCTTGGCTGGACGTACAAAAAGGCTCTAGTTAGAAATATTTCAAACATACCGCCATTCCACACACAGTAATCAGGCAAGTTGTTGGCAAACACCCCAACCAGTTTTGTACCATCAGTATGTCATCGGGGTGCCACCTTGGATCCCTGCCCTCCCTCAGGGAGCTTGCCTGATTACTGCATGTGGAACGGCAGTATGTTTTAAATATTTCTAAATAAAGCCTTTTTGTACAACCATCCGAGGAGTGCGGTTATTTGCTACATACAGTTACAGGTAAGCCATTACCTTATCTAAAAGAGCTTTTCATTGGCTTTCAAACAATGAGGGACATTGTTCATAAATGTTCGCCGTTAAATATGATGTCTCTCGACTGGATGTACACTGAGCCATGGACCACAAAACATAGGGATGGCACAGGCAGATGTCTGTGGGCCATGCGTATGCACACGCATGCCCACATGCTGATATCATTGCACTTATGGGTCATGTGGACCAACACAAGGTAAACCTGTGCAGCACAGCATCGTGAAGTCTGCCATCTCCGCCAAATGACACTGGTGGCGTAAGTCTCTGCAGGATTCTAGGTGGATCATAGTCTCTCATTTAGGAGCCCCGCCTTAGGGGGCAATCTATGGGGCCTCTGACCTGGACCGCCAATGAGGGATGCCGGTGAAGAGGTGAGTGGACTGAAAGGGGATACTACCGCGCATGCAGCCAGAGCTGAAAAAATAGTTGAAAAAAATATATATGATGCCTGTGATAAAACATAACACGGAGCTTTTCCAGATTATATGTTTTGCTTTTTATTCCAGTAGCCCTTGGCCCAAAAGTGAGATAGCAAACATACAAGCTTACACACCCACATAAATCTGGTGGTTAAGGTTCATATGTACTGTATGACATGCACAGAATCTTGTGACATATCCAATTCTCAATTAATTTAACACCCTCCAACTGTAGTGGTGTTGGGAAGCTAAAAATTAAGCAGATGACCAGAAGGAGGTTTAAAAGGATAAGTGGGAATGAAAATGGTATATTTATGGGATATTGTTATAATAGGAACCCAACTACAGAGTAAAATAATTTTTCCTTACACATTTGTTGCTACTGTCAGAGCTGGGATTAGCTTGCTGTGAACTGTGAATTTGGACAGGGCCACAAGAGCAGAGGGGCCCCTAAAAAGCCTCAGCTGCCCATTTGGCTCCTTTCTTCCTGGTTCTCTATGTTTTAATTCAAGTACAAAAATGACATAAAACTAGCTGAAAATGAAGATAGAGGGAGGCTATGGTAGGGATGAGGATGTTCCTTGGGAGCTTTGCAACTTCTAATATGAGGCCCCAGCAAAGAGGTTCAAACAGGGCCTCAGGATAGCTACGGCCAGTGCTGGCTACTATTTTTATGTTAACAGGATAATGTGAGCCAGTCCGGTGGCGCTGAGGGTTGAGGCGCTGGACGTCACACCTTGTACCACACCAGCGACCTGGGTTCAGGAACGGACTCGCTCGGCCAAGGTCCGGATGGGGAGGGAGAAGACTGAGCGTCTAGAGGACAGTTCTCCTCTCCTGGGGTGGGTTCCGGGTTTCACTTAGCACTTGAGTAGCCCCGATGAAGATTGGAGGTCTTGCATGGGCCGGCGCAGTAAGGGGTGGAGCATGGCGGACACCAGCAGCATGCCTGCGCAGGTGTCATTGCACGCCGCTCTCTGGGGAAACCACAAAACACGGAAAAGAGCATTGCCTTTAGTAGACAATGGTGGGGAGCAGGGGCTGACCTCCATGTCCAACGCTGGGTCCTCAGTCCACCTTCAGCGCTCCTCTCGTTCGGTGGCAACCTGTCTAGATTGCAGAAAGGTAATCAAGAGGAGCTGGCGGGCCTGCTCCGGGCGAGGGGGCTTAGATCCAGGGGGGCCAGGGTGTCAGCAGAGTGAGTAGGAGTGGTTGGAGGCTGAGAGGTGAGACTGGGACTTCAGACGGGCGGGACAGGGTTGCGTCATGAGTCCCACTGGAGAGAGTCCGAGGGCAACAGAGGGGAGGCGCATAAAGAGAATTGGGGGGAAAAAAAGCAGGATAATGTGGCCAGTTTTGTGGCACCCATATCATTCAGCCTCTGTGTTGGCAATGCTGCATTACTGCACCCTACTTGACTGTCAACTACTAAATAGAAAAATTATGTTCAAAAGTAGAGTTGTTCAGATAGTATCCTACCAGGTTGGATACCATCGGACGCCTTCATTTTGGTCGGATATCAGATAGCATCAGGTGGCATAGACATCCGACCAAGGATCTGGCCTCCTAGCATCCACTGTAAAGGATCTGACCATTGAATCCAGGGATCTGATCATCAGATCCAACTATCCAAGGTTGGAGCCAATGGATTCAACCTTGGATCCACTGGCCAGATCCTAGGTCAGATACCAGCACTATCCAACAGAGAATAGTCAGATCCACAAAGCACTGTGCAAGCAACTCTAGTGAAAAGTGTCTAGATACGTCGCTCAGCGGGCACAACCTCTTGGAAGGCAGTCAACTGAAATACAGATACTAAAATGCCGATTGCCTGCAGATTTGTGTCAGAAGCGAATTGCTCACATCCAACAACACAGTTGCGAATTTTATTTTCAGTTGCTTGGTCGTTACATTCACTAAGGTATTCCAAAATTTGGGGTGCCAGACCCCCCACACACACATTAAAATGTCCATAAACTCTGGCTGGTGGAAAACAAAATATGTATCTGTTTTATACATGCTAATGTTTCTCACATGTGAGTAATTATAATGGACTCATCTGGACGATTCTTTTAGTCATCTTGTGGCTTCTTCTTGTTGCTGGGGCCTAACGCCCCCACTTTTTCCATTTGAACCACCAGTCCCCTCCCTCCACTGTGATTGTAGAGCATTTGTGGCAGCCAACTTCAGACAAGAAGGGTGCAGGTGGTGATCTCCTCCTCCTCCTCACTTCTTGTTCAGTCTCAGAGGGCATTGGAGAGTTCTACCCTTGGGCTATGCTCCCAGAGAATGAACACATCACCTTCCAGCAGCCCAGTGAACAAAACAAAGACCTGAAGCACTGAGTCACAGGCCCAGCCAAACATGATTTTTTTTTGTCATAAAGTGCAAACTTGACACTGATGATGGATCTTACTATACTGTAGCTGTCACTGTTCCGGCTTTCAAAGCGGGACTGGACATATTCCTAAGGGGAAAGAGCACTGAGGGTTACACAGCACAAGCAGGAATAACATTGTGATATTTAATCTAGATGTGTGTCAGTAATTGAACTAGGGTATAGTCACAGCTGTGCAGCAGGAGGGGCACACACTGTGGGCACTATATCCAGCCAACCTGCACAATAATATGTTACAATGTTAAAACAGTTTTTTGTAATCACAATTTCTACCTCCTTCGCCAACCTGCCACCCCTGACCCATCAGGGGAGACACATGACATCCCACTGCCTTCTACCCTACCCAGATGGACCCCAGATCCCCATGGAGCTGCAGCAATACCCCCCCCCCCAAGGCGGGGACGAGGTGGGGCCAGAATGCCCCATAACTTACGTGTCATCAGTCCAGGGTCTGTGGGGTGGGCGGAGGCAGATCGTCAGCAAGTCCCAGCTCCCCATCTTCCCAGTGGTGGCAGGCCCTTTTTCCCCATTTTCACCCTCCCCGGACAGCATGCAACTCCCCTGACATCATGGCGCTGGCACCGATGTCCACACTGTACCACAGCCAGCATCCCTTGTAGGGCTTGCAATACTCCGAGCCTCCGCTCAGAGTCAGGCAAGTGTGCAGGCGTCGGCCTGTTCCCTCCCCAGAGAAGGCGAGCTGTCATAGGATGCTCAAGCTTATCTCCCCCCTGCCGACCCACCAGCGACCTGAGTCTGCTCCCGAACCCAGGTCATCAGCGTGGTGCGAGGTGTGGTGTCCAGCGCCTCAACCCTCAGCGCCACCGGGCCAGCTTAAAACAGTCTTTTTTGTGTGTGTAAAACTTCTGTTAAGACTGATGCATAAAAATGAGCCATTCAGAACCCAACCTTAATATGCATCTTTTAACTTGATAAAATCCACTTGAACACTACAATGAAACTTAACCCGTCTCTCATGCTGTTATGTTAATACTTACAGACAGCTGGTCAGTGACAGTGACACGCGGAGGCTGGCTTTGGACAGATGTGACAGTAATGGTGAACATCTGGTTACTCAGCTGATTGTTGTCCCCATCGTAGACGCTGAAGTGGAAGATGTCAGTAACCGGCTGGTTGCCAGTCTCAAAGGTTGTAGTATACCTACACAGTCAAGAGCAATAATAAGTGCCAGTTAGTGACTAACTAGTGAGCATGGTCAGTTTCAGTCAGAACTCACTCTTGTTAGCCATGCTTTTGCCTGTAGTAATTTAGTGCTTGAACTAATGACTTAATGCTATTAATTTTCACCTATATAATATGCTATAGTATTTATCTACTGTGCTGATGCAACTTTATTTTAATGTATATTTTTGAAGCCTGCACTTTACCACCCTGCGTATTTTGTATTATTTGTACAACTTGTCTCCCTACTTCCTCCCCTTCCCCCAGGTCACATCTGTAAATGAGCCTTGGCTCAGTGTGCCTTTCCCAGTTACCAGTTTTCAATAAATAACTACATTTTAAATGCAGGATCTCTTTACCTAGGAGCCAGTGACTTCCTGCTCAAGACATTACAGTATTCATATTCAGTACCTCTCAACTGACCATGATTTTCTAGGGAAGTCCCTGATTTTGCCTCACAATGTCTCACTGACCCACCTAAAATTGATGTTTTTAACACTAAAGCAAAGGGATTGTAAGCATAAGTGGATTTCGGGGGCACTGTGATCCTGACCCCCCCTCCCAGAGAAATGACCACAGAAACCAGTAGTAGAAGCTGCAGAAATTCAATAAAAAATAAAGTTGTTAGAAAATAAAAATTCTCTACTTTAACCAGTTGTAGTCCTCCTACTAATTTCCCTAAAGGTGCATTTACATGTACTTGGCAGTTGCGCTTCAATCTGTGCCGCTCGCCTTCCGCTCGACTCACACCACTGGCAACCTCCGTTTACAAGAGGAGAGCGGTGCACTGTTGCAGGGTAGCAGACAGCACTTCCTGCATTTCAAATGCAGTTCTGCTGGGGCAATGTACAGTTGGGGTTTGAGCTTACCTTTACTGCTGAAAAAATAATTAAAACTTATATGAGTCGCCAAATCTATTCAAACGGATTACTTTTTCGAACAATTTTGTTTTGCCTGCTGCCTTTTCTGGGAACTATGTCACGGGTGTAAGATAGGAGCTCAGCTGCCCCAGCTGAATAAGGATCAGGGTCCTCTTATTCAAGTATTGATAGCCAGGTTTCCATCTGCATATGGCCTTGTACTGTGTGGACTTTTCAGGGGCAGATGTGCGTGCTTGACATGGGCAGAGTGTCACTCATCATCTGATTCACTGTTATGCTGGTGTCATCATTGGTAGCAGGGGCCAGTACTGCTGACACATTGTCCTGATCTAGAGTGACAGCTGTTTGTGAGTTTGGAAGCTATCATCCTCTAGCAGAATACCAAAACAAGTCCAACCTCCATAGGTAAAAACGCCTGCCCCTGTATATGTTCCCACAGAAACAGAGAACTCTCTGCACTACAATGGAGCAGCCTGCAGTGCTCTGGCAGCTGTTTACACTACTTGATTTGCACTTCTGCAACTCAATCACATTGTTTGCAATGGTGCAAATCCAGTAATGTACACACTATGTTTCACATGGCTTTGTGTGATTGACAGCACTTCAAGAGTTCTATGTGTTTTTTTTTTACATTACACGATTTACAACAGCCTATGTATTTTATTGCCTGTCTTGTATTGTGTTTTTCTGTCAGGCGTGACTAAAAAGGGGCTGTCCCCAGTCACCTCCTAGTTAAAAATAACAAACTCTAGTCAGAGCCGACACGGCTGCAGATACGTTTTAAGAGTGCTCACTGAGCTCACGACGGAACAGTCTTCCATGCCTAAGATGGCCACCAGAGCTCAGTACACATGCACAAGCAGTTGCACACGCATGACTTCACTTCTGCAGTTTGTGGTGAAGTCACACATGCGCACTGAGCTCCAGTGGCCATCTTGGCCATGGTGGACAGTTCCACTGTGAGCTCAGTGCACATGTGCAAGTTCACCGGAACTGCAGAAGTGAAGCTGCACATGCACAACTGTTCGGGCATGCGCAGAGCTCTGGCGGCCATGTAGGGCACAACGGGCTTTATTGGAAGTGATGGGACAGTAAAGTAGTGCGTCCACGGGGGCCTAAAGAAATGACCTTCTACTGAGCAGAGTGCTTCAACTTGCGGAATGATCATGATGCAACTCCAGATTTATCGTTGGGTCAGATCGGGTCCAGATTTGTCGTTGGGTCAGATCGGGTCCAGATTTGTCGTTGGGTCAGATCGGGTGGGTCATTTTTACTTTCTGATTGCAAGATGGCTGCAGAGCTCTACCCCTGCAGCCGTAAAAAATGAAAATGAAAGAGGTGCGATTACCAGGCAATGGGGGGGTGAGGACCCCTAAAAAGTCACAATGTGAGTCATCACCTCATTGTTAACACTTCCAGCTAGTGTTCAGGTTATTTTCAGTAATCAGGGTGGGGTGCTCTCACTGTTACATCAATGGAGGCATCAACAGAGCTACAGGAATACTGGAAGTCTTCAGGATGTCCTGGTCACAGACTGATATTTATTTATGTATGTTGGTATGTTGCAGTTTGTGGGAGGACCATCATGGTAACATAACACTTCAGACAAGAAACAGAGCTGCTACCAAAATGCAGTCATTAAATGGCTATCGCGTGAAACTTGAAATGAAAAGTGACTCCTCAAAACAACAGGGAAACTGTAGCTGTGCTCCCTTCAGCACAGGATTTGAAAAGACTGATGGGGATCATTTCATCAAAAGCAGACATAGACATTTGGAATTGGTAGGGAGATCCTGTTGCTTTCAAAGCAAGTTCTCCTCAGCTCACCCAGCTTTTTTTTTTTTTTACATTGGCTGCGGTGAGAATGAGAACAATTCCCATGGGAACAACTTGAGAGCATGAATGGTATGTGCAGATGGTTTGGGGTGGCGGGGATTACAATTTTGCATAATTGCATTAAAGCGCATTGACATATTTTGGGCCCACATGTTTTTGTTTTTAACGAATTTTTATTTGCTGTCCTGATCATCCCAGTAATGAGCCTCAGAATGTCCTGGGCCCTGGCAGTCAGCATGGCACAGGGTCTGTATCTTTCAACTGCCCCAAACTACAAAGGATATCTCTCATCCACACATAATTGCTCCACCCCCACATGGAACATATGCTGCTCAAGAGATAAGGGACCTGTCTCATATTCTAAACTCACACTTTAAAACAAAAATTCCATACCCTATGATGGTAGTGAATCAAAATTAAAACTTTGCACAACTTTGCAAAGAAAATGATTTCCAATGTCCTGAGCTTGTGTTTCATGTGTTTGATAATATATCCCACATTATGAGGGTCAACGTCCCTCATTTTCCTACATTTTGAATGTTGGTGCCCAAACCCTTCAGTGACAGAATGCTGAGATTTTATTTTTTTATTTTTTTTTATTTTATTTAAACAGCAGTTTGGAAAACCTTTGAGCCATAGGCTCATTTACAAAGGTACCTTGTCACAAGATGCAGCAGGTCTGCCCCAGTAAGTCGTGGGTTTTATCCCAGCCTCTCCATAGCTACTACTTCTCTATTCCTAATCTCCCAACTCTGTACCTTCCACCAGGACATCACTGCTGGCTGATGCCAGAGGAGATCCACTGGAATGACATCCATAGGCTCATAGCTGCCCTTGCTGGCAGATGCAGGGGTCCCCAGCTCTTTCCCATGGACCACATCAGTTAATATCATCCATTATGGGAGGTAGTATAGCGTAGTGATTAAAGGGACACTGTCAACTTTTCTTGCATCACATAAGTTTTAGGTAAAAAAACAGATTTTATGATTGCTTACTTTCTCTAAAATCATTGATGCTGCTGGTTGTTTTATCTGCCTCCTTGCTTATTGGAACCAAATGCATGGTAATGTATAGCTAAGCCCAGCTTTGTTTTGTTTCAAATCACTGAACTACTTTGATTGCATACTTTCTGAACATTAGAAACATTAGCAATGCCCTCAAATAGTGCAGCCACTCATGATACAATAGTGTCCTGCACTCCCATTGCACACTGAGTGGCTCAGTTGTGTTGTGGGTGTTCCTGAGTCTAGGAAAGATGCAATTGAATCTGGTCAAGGAATGTAAACAAACACATTTTGGTATGGTAACACCAGTATAGTGGGCAGCCAGTTTTTCACTTTTTAAAAGAAAAGAGGGATCTGAATCAAACTATCAGCTGCATCAGCAGTCTCTATAGAATGCGAACAATCATAAAATATGTTTTTTAAGCTAGGGACACTTTGAGGCCTTGTTAGTCAAGGGGTCACTTCCACTAATCTCCAACTGGCCATTCTTTTGCATAAAATGGCATTGAAATTGAGCCCCATTAACTTCAATGGGGCTCACTCCCATGCTCCCCCTTGTCACACGTCATTATGTGCCTGAGTGCGGGGGCGTGTCACTGCTATTGGGAAGTGGAAAGGATCGGTTGGCTACCTCATACGGCTAAACTATAATCCCTTCCACAAACATAAGGACTTGGAACAAAATTATGAAAAGCAGCTAGGATGAGTATCGCAGGCAGCAGCTACTAGAATGTGTGAGTAGGGGGAAGTCTTGGAAAATCCCTTTATGTTACTGTACAATAGGCCGGCCCGGTGGTGCTGAGGATTGAGGCACTGGACGCCACACCTCGCACCACATCGGCAACCAGGGTTTGGGAACGAGCCTGGGCTGCCAGGGGTCGGCAGGGGAGAGAGAGGATGGAGCGTCCAGAGGACTGCTGTCCTCTCTTGGGGGGTCCAGGCTATGTCTGGCACTGCAGCGGCCCTCAGTGGCTACCGGAGGCACTGCAACACGCAGGGCACACTAGAGTGACACGGAACTGCAGTGGGCGTGCCTGGTGCTATTGCATGTCCGAGTTCTGCCGGGGAGGGTGGAGGGGAGGATCGTAATCAAGAAAAATTCCCGCTTCTGGAGATAGGCGACGGCACCACCCCTGCAGCCACACTCCATTGGGTGGACTCATCCAGCTCATGGGCCGAACCTAGGCCAGCCTGAATTTCCAGATAGAGTGCCCTAGGAGGATAGGGCAGCCCCACCTCGGGAGGGCTCAGAGTCGAGGGGATAGCCGGGCGGGTGCTAGGAAGCTGGTGAGTTTCAGGCCCAGAGGTAGAGCTGGAGCGAGTGTATGCCCGAGAGAGTTCTCCGGGGCTCACCAGACCCGGAAAAAGAGATAAAAAAAAAAAAGTTACTGTACAATGCATGTGGGTCCACACAGGTGTCTTATTCAGGTGGCCTTATATTCTGAATTTTCATATATTAACAACTAGTAGCTCTTTAACTTGAAATGGGCTGTACTTAAGACTACATCAGGACTGATAACAAATGTCCCTCGGAGAAATGTGCAAATGTAGACAGATGTGTGTCTTTCTTTGAAAAGGACATTTCATGCTGCCACAGAGCCTTTATAGACATGATCTAATAGCTACATCCTGTGGCTATGTAGGTAAATGGAACATAGATACTCTCTATGTTTTTTTATACTTCCTTGCTGGGGCCTCTTTTCCACACACTTCGGGCACATCCAGCACTTTTCCTAGCCTGTCGAAGGAGGCGCTATCAGTCGGACAGCAGCAGCCTCCCTCCAAAGTTCTTCTTTGCTTTGCTGCAATAACTCATCAAGCCTGTGGCTGTGAGTTGGGAACGAGGTGCAAAAGAGTTTTTCACATCCACTGCCATTGCTGCCACTGGGTCAGGCACCTTCTCTGTATTTAACAAAATGTTAATATAATCAATATTAATATTTCATATATCAGATTTCATCTGGTTCTTGCGGTCACCTTGGATTTATCCTTGCTGCTGTCATCTACTTTGAGTCCTATTTTTAGACAGGTGTTCAGTTTTGTTAGATTTCCAGCTTGTCCACATTCAAATTTTGTCAAAAAGATGTTTTAAAAAGTTGCATTCACAGTGACAGCGATTGCTTGGTGACCAGTTTGGAACCTGATGACATCTTCTCTAAAGCAACCAGTTATTTACACTCATTAAGAGAATTCAAGCACTGTGGTAGATTACAATTCCGCTTTCGTGGTCTACCAGTAAAGCTTCAGGTTGACCCAGGTGCTCCTTTGCAGGCACATCCTGGGATTGCATGGTGAAAATTCAGGCAGGTGAGATAAGCAGTCAGTGCTGTATATTTATATTAATGAACACATGGCCTGTGCTCAGAGACTGTTAGTAAATAACTGGAGAAGTACAAAGAGCGAGGCAGCAGATGGGAGGGTAGTATAATCCTATCTGGGGTGCCGCTGTGTAGAGATCTACATTCAGATATTGTGGGAAGGAGCTTGAGGTAGTAAAGATACCTTATACAGCCATGGGCAGCAGGTAGAATAAGGGTACCTTAGGAGAGGATTTAATTAGATTTCCCCAGGGTACTATGTGGAGGTGTGGAGACTACCCAGTCTGTGGGAGGTCTGCAGCACTCCGCTCTGAGCTGGCTGTAACATGTTAGCTGCAGAGCAGATCAGAGTAGAGCTGTTGGCTGCTGCTCCTCTCCCTTAGCATTCCCTAGAGCTTTGCAATGGGGGTTGAAAGGTCATGAGCAAGGGAGGGAGAATTAGGTGGTAACCATAGGATGGGGAAAGGGCTCAGGAGCATCAACAAGCACTTTCACTCAATTGATATATAAAGTGAAATGCTTCTGTCCTGGTCAAAGGAGTGCATTCTTTTGCTCCCAGAGCTCAGGCAGTAGCTCAATCTGCTGGAGGACAGTCTGAAAGGGAAAACTAGGAGGAGCTGCTCTTAGTGGGGGGTTCCATTGTTAGGGGTACTGAGATGGTGGCCTGTGCTGCAGACCAGATGGGGATGGTGGTGTACTGCCTTAGAGGGATGACAGCAGATAGGGTTCTCCCTAAGGTTGACAGGTTGGTTAATGAAGTGGGGGAGTGGTGGCATTATCCATCTTTGGATGAACAATCTGGTAGAACATTGAGCAGGAGCAGTACAGGGCAATAATTGGGCACTGGGTTCTAGTTGTAAGGGGCTGGCTGGTACAGTGGCTTTCTTGGAGGTCCTCATAGTACACAGGAGAGACGAGGAGAGGAAAGGAAGCTGAAAATATTCTAATTCAACAGTTGGTTGAAAGAGTTATGCACTAAAGAGGGCTTTTGCTTCCTGCAAGACAGGTGTGCCTTTTAGTGGGATAAAGACCTTTTTAAACTGGATGGCCTTTACCCTACAAGAGAGGCTTTAAGGGCACTGGACCAGAAATTTGAAGCTTACATCTCGGGATAGGTAAACTAGTAGGGGGTAGCTGGTGCAAGGGTCATACACAGAGTAAACTCTGTTATGGGAGACTTGGCTAAGACTGTCCCAACAAGTGGAGGCTACCTCGGAATAAGGGACAACATACATGGAGAAACAATGAAGGGGCATGAGATTAAGAGTGAGGACCACACTGGATGGGGGGGGGGTGCAGAAAAAATACAACACAGGTAACAAGTAAAAGAGGTCTCTCCAATACTGTAGATGGCTTAATAGCAGAAGGCAGGGGTCATGGACGGGGTTTGCTTAACACTAGAAACTTTGGTCATAAAAGGAATTACAGTCAGGCTATGGCAGCTGAAGGCAGCCCAGACATTATGGCAATAACAAAAACAAAGGCAACATCCAGCAATGACTGTGGCCTCATAGTACTGGGCTATGTAATATTCAGGAGGGACAGGGAGAAGGGCAGGGGGGTTGAACTGTACATTAGGGAAGGCATCAGGGTGTTGGAGGATAAGGACACAGAAGAAGGGACGATGATAAATTATTATGGGTTCAACTGATGGCTGATAGGGGAAGGGCCATCAACATGAGAATAATGTACAGGTCCCCTAGTCAGTATCAGGAGTGGATAGGGCACAGTGTCAGGCTGGTCCACCTGGATAGCTAGAAATTTCCAGGAGGGCCACCTCGGTCACATTCCTCCCCATATTACAAATACTAAAAATATTTTTACACTGTATATCAACTATTTTCTAATTGAATGGGAGGGGGTGCGGGTATGATCTTTGCAAGTACATACAAAATGTAAAAATGGAAGCAGTGGACCATATTGTAGAGTAATGCTAATATAAGTGTTGTCCCAGGTCTCCCTTATCCATTTCCAAGGAGGTCCCCTGTACCATTTACCCAAAAGGGCCACCTACGCCTCTTTTAACCCATTATAGGGCACTTGTTAAGGAGATCAGGGGGCCAGCAGCTGGAGAGGACACTGTGCTGCTATGTGACTTCAACATGCGAGATGTGGGATGAAGCACAACAGGGGTACGAAGTACCAGGTACCAAATGTTGGTGGATACCTTCGGGATTTTTCCTGAGTCAGCAGGAAAAAGGAGGAGACTATGGACAGAGCCATATCCGACATAGTTGTGACCAACTAAGAAAGCACTGGGGAGTTAACAGTGTAGTATCCACTCAGGACTAGCAGCCTCAACACAGTGTGGTTCAACATAGGCATGGAAACTAGAAGCCAGAATTCCCAGACAATGGCTCTGAATTTTAGAAGGGCAGACTTCAGGAATATAGCAGAGGAGCTAAAAGAAAGGCTAGAAGGGTCTTATCTAATACACGTTATTAGGGATGGAGAGCAAGTGGGAATTTTTTAAACGGGAGATACGTGATGTATCAATAGGATGTCTCAGGAAGATAGGAAAATGGAGGAGGACAAAGAGGCCTTTATTGTAATCAACCAATCAAGGCCAATAAGTCAGCCTTCACAAAATACAAGGCCAACTAGAAGGAAACAGGCAGGAAGCTCTACCTCCAGCAGGCAGAGGAAGCTGCAGTAATAGCAAAAGCTGGGACAGGTTAAACTTGCAGAAGGGGTGAAGGGTAACCAGTGTAGGACCACAGCAGTTGCACATGGTTGGCTGGTGTTGGCACACTTAAACGACAATTAAATAAACCTCCAAAATGGTGTTGTGGCTCAATGGCCTAGTCCCTTTAATCAAAAGAAGAAAGCACAAACAGTGGCCCCATCAAACTGTAAAGGATGGGTGTTGTGGGACTCATAGGCTGTGAGTCAGTACTCACAGTTACCCTCCACCTTGCAGACCTCCAGATGTTGCTCTCTCTTTGGCTCCAGTCCGTTTGGCTGTCTAGGAGGTTGCCTCAGTTGCAGCTCAGGCAATGGCACTCTCTGGCAGATCAGCTGTCCTCTGGCCTATCTCCATCAGTGCAGTCTTGTGGCACACTACTGATGGTTGCCTCAGCTCTCTTCTGCTGTTCACTCTCTTTCTGCAGATCAGCTGTGCTCTTACTCCAGCTGTCTCTCTTTCGTAGGTATCTTGAGATTTCCAGGCCACTGCAGCTCACCAAAATGGAGAGGTCAGAGCGGTGGCTTTAGACTACTCTGGCTCAAACTCCACTCAGACCAGTCAGGCCTGTCTCTGGAAAAGACTCTCAATGCATGATAAGGCTCAACTGCAGGGTGTACCCTGGCAATCTGATGCTTTGAGCTGCAAACTTTGGTGGCTCTCTCCTTTCCTTTCTCTCTCCTTGCATGTAGCTGTCTTCTCCTGGTGTGTGGCGGCTGCTCAAGCCCAGTGAGTGCCTCCTGGTCTCTGGCTGCAAAAGCTCCAGGCAGGCCTCCCACACTAGCAAATTCATACAGGAGCTCTGCCTCCAAGCAGTCTCTGACACAGAACTGAAGTAAACTGGAAAAGTTATTCTTCAGCTATTGCTGTTCACTCGAGGATCCAACACTCACACTGGCTGAGACCCTCTGTTAAACACTGGGGAGGGTCTGGATGGCTGTGTCTTATCAACAGTTAATTGGTCCTCTCACTCCAGGGCAAATAATGAAGTCTGCCTGTGTCCCAGAAGCTCTCTGTTGCTCCTTCTGCAGGCTTTGGAGCCTGACTGTATGTGCTGCTACCCTCTGGCCCCATTTCCATGCTGACTGGGATCAGAGGTGGCAAGATGGCTGCTGCAATTGTTGTTCAAGGACACTCAGCCAAATGTCTGTATTGCGAAGGGCCCCTGCCCTTAAAACATTTATCATGCACCGATATTGTTGTGCATGGTTGCACGTGTCTGCTTTGGTCAGGGGAATTCTGTTATCACTGCAAGCATGGTGAGTTCCTACACTGGCGGCAGGCAGCTTCCTCTGATGTGCAGCAGGAGCAGCAGCTGAATGGCACAGTTGGTGCCGAACATAGTAGCACTCTTCTGGTATCTGTTAGCAGTCCTGGGGATGGGATAACAAGGTAACAGCAGACAGGTTGTCAGTTAAGCCCCCATCTGCTGCTGGTTGGGGAGCACTTAGGTTCAGCAACAGAGTGTATTTCTAATTTCCTGGAATTTTTTGAAACAGCACTTATTACGAATTTTGTAATTAGTGTCTCCAGGCAATAAAGATGGCCACCACTGTCACTTTTTATGTTTGCTTGCGCGCGCAGCACACAAGAAACATATTGAGATAGTAGAGCATTGCAGAGGTGTGGCAGTGTTGTGGCCAATGCAGTGGATGCTTTAATGGGCGCGTCCCTCGGCCATCAATTAATGCTGAAGCTGCCGATGACGGCAGTTTCAGAGCGAATGCCGCACTTGAAAGAAATCTGCCGTTGCAGTCAGTGGCAGTTTCATCAGTGCAGCATCAGCTCCCCCCTCCCTCCCAACCAGGTACACAGCAGGACAACAAATTTTAATGTTAGCTCCCTCTCACCGCTGCGACCTGCCCCTTACCCTCCTTTCCCCCGTCCCCTGCCGACATCGGGGTGCTCAATACCCATGTCACCATGCATCCCCTTCCCCATTAATATGGCACACTGGGAGCCCACCCAGTGTGCCAAAAATATTTCTTTGATATTTCCGACACCAGGATGCCCATTCCGGTGTCAGATGCGTCGCCCCCTCAAGCCCCTTTGTTTTCAGCCAACCTGGTGCCCAATCCCCGGGTTGGCATTGATCCCCAGAACTCTGGCAAAATGGGAGCCCACCCCAGGTGCCAAAATCCAGTTTGTTAATATTTCTCCTGTAAAAAAGAAAACAGTTCCCCAACTTTTTATTTTTTAACCTAAAAAAAAAGAAAAGAAAACAGTCACTCGTCATTCCCTGAGGCCCAACCCACACACTCCTTCTGCACACCCCACCTCCCTGAACCTCCCCTCATCCATACTTACCTCCAGAGGTCAGAAGCAGCAATCTTCTGTGGACCGGGAACACGTCTGCACTCTTCAAAGACCAACCGGGAACTGAAGAAATGACGGTAAGCCCTATAACGGCAGTCGTTGGGGGGGGGGTTCAACTTACAGTAGCTTGATATCTCAGCCAATTTTTGGATTTTGGTCCCAAATTTTCAACATGGGGTTCTTGGGACCCCACCTCATGAACACTGGCACTGTCATGTCGTTTCTCAGTCCTGAAAGGTGATTTTGCAGTCACTGTGTGGAATCACCATTCGGGACCAATTAACGAAACAACAGTGCCACTGTTCATGAGGAGGGGTCCCAAAAAACCCTTGTTGCAAATCTGGTGAAAAAAAATCCAAAAAATGACTGTGTTATGAGCATACATTGCGCAGTTTCTATGCACGCTTGTAACTTCATCAATTTTTAATATTTTCACTCTAAATTTCCAACATTGCCATTTTTTTCACACTCCTTATGTACAGTACAGCTGTCATTTTTTGCATCCTTCCTGAAATGTGTTTTTGCATCTGTGGCACAGAATGGCGCAGTCATGTGTGAAATCAACGTTCGGGTGATTATTGAAATCACAGTGCCACTGTTCACGAGGGGAGGTCCCAAAAAGGCCATGTTGAAAATGTATGTATTTATTTATTGAAATGTTTCACCAGGAAGGCACACTGAGCAACAGGTTGCTTGTCTTCCGGTGAAGACCTGAGGGGAAGGGGTACAATAGAGATGAGACATTTTACATTTAAGTTACAAAGATCAATACAATTAATTAAGGTAGTTGTTACAAACAGAGTTGCATACATATGTAATTTGTGAGAACAATTAGTAAGTGCAATGGTAATAAGTAAACAACTGCTATCGTGAAATAAGGGGTGAAGGAAGAGAGGATGAGATGACAGATAGTGCACAGTCATGTCCCGGAGAGACCCCTTCAGGGTGTGGGGAACCCTGCAAGGAGACAGGGGACTGGAATAGGGATTAGAGAGGGACAGTGAGAGAGGGAGTAAGTATGATTAACACCTAGGAGGGGAAATAAGGCCTGACCCAAAAAGGAAACCCTTCAGTATGCGATGAACTCTGCAAGGGGGCAGGGAAGTTCAGGCAATTGTAAACCCTCCTGCGGTTAGGCGTTGTAATTATAGAGGGATACTGAGAGGAAGGGAATAAGAAATAATACCTGGGAGGGGATGAGACCTGATCCAAGGAATTCTCCAGGCTGCTGGGGACCCTGCAAGGGGACCTGGAAGGCCAAGGATAGGTAGATGGGGGAAGAAAAGGTGGCAAACCTAGGTACTATAGGACCCCATCAGGATGCTGAGAACCCTGCAAGGGGAGTGTGAAGGTTAGGGAAAAAGGGAGAGAGAGTAGGGGAAGGGAGAAATGTATGAGGACTAGCACCTAGGAGGGGCTAGGGTCAGCAGAGGCAGTAGAGTCGATAAAGGCACTGCGTAAATTCTGAAGGGGGATGAACTGTAAGGAGCAAGATGAAAGAAATTAAGGCTGGTCATAACAGGAACCGTTAGGGGCAAGATAGTTGGAGAGGGCAGTGCTGATGGAATAGAGGGAGGAGGAGTGTTGGATTTTGGGAGGTAGAGAGTTCCATATTTTAGGGAAATGGTGAGCGTACCCAGACTGGCTGAAGAGGGTGGAGCAGTGGGGGACAGTTACTGTGCGAGTGTCGGTAGATCTGAGGGAGTGGGAAGGAGGAGGGGGTGTTATAAATGAGGGGAGAGGTAGAAAGGGAGTTCATTCAGCCAGTGTTTAGCGGTGAATTTAGTGCAGTGTGAGAGGCGTCTATCTGTAAGGGAGGGAAGGAAAGGGCTCGATAGAGGTCACAGTGGTGGGTGTGAGAGGGAGCATCAAGGGCAAAGCGGCAGAAGGAGTTGAAAAGAGTGTCCAATCTGGTCAGGGAGGACCTATGAGCGGCACCATAGACTATGTCGCAGTGGTCAAACATGGGGAGGATCATCTTCTGGACAAGCTCACGCCTAGCCGCAGGAGGGATGCAACTGCGGTTCCTGAACAAGGCACCGAGCTTGAGGCACAATTTTTTCTGGATGGCGTCAATGTGCCCAGAGAAGCTGAGGTGCTGATCTAACCAAACCCCAAGGTATCTGAAGGACGAGGTGTTCTCAAGCAAAGTCCCGTCAAGAGTGTGGAAAGTGGGCAGGGAGGGGAAGCCTAGAGAGTCTCTGCCTTGTGCCAAATGTCATGACGGTCTTCTTGGTGTTGAGTAATAATTGATGGTTTGCTAACCAGAGCTGGATCTTGCTGAATTCATGCTGCAAGCTGGATATAACCTCAGCTGGTGATATTTGGTGAAAACATTCCAAAAAATAACGGTGCTACGATCGTGCGTTGCACTGTTTCTATGCACACTCGTAACTTCACCAATGTTTTCGATATTACTCAGATTTTCAACATTGTCATTTTTTCACACCTCTCATGAATAGTACAGCTGTCATTTTTCACATCCTGCCCAAAATGCGTTTTCGCACCTGTGGTGCCAAACGGCACACTCGCTATGTGAAATCACCTTTTGGGACTGACTAACCAAACGATACTGCCACTGTTTATGAGGTGGGGTTCCAAAAAGCCCATGTTGAAAATCTGGAGCAAAAATACCAACAAAGACCTGGGGCGTAGGGTTTCCACCTAGAGCACCCACTCTGTACAACTGACAGGTGTCGGGGTGTGTCACTGGTTGCTGGCCACAGCTCACGCCACTCACCTCCCCCCACCCCTGCAGCCATCGACAGGCATTGGAGGTGTGATTGTGGGTCTCGCCCCTAATGTTCACCCCATTCTCCTATACTGCATTCATCTCAGCTTATTTCCTTATGGAACAGGGTGAGCGTAACGGCCGAAGACCTCAAGGTGCACTGTGACACCTGTCTGTGTCTGCAGGGTGGAGTGAGGTGGAATGGCATGCGTGTTATGGCCAATGACCCAAAGGCACACCCCCAACACCTGTCAGTCTCTGCAGGGTGGGTTGGGAGTTGGCGTGACTTCAATACTTCACTGCCATTCCTGTTAGGCATATCTCTAACTCCTGTACTACCAATGCCAATACCAGCAAGCAAACATTCGGCACTGACAAATACTTGTTAAAATCTCTTCCTCAGAGGCTGCTTTTTGACTGTACAAACTAGATTTTTATTGTGAATGTATTTTTTTCATCCTTTAGTAACAGGGTAAGGTCCACTAGACACAACGCCCATTTTCAAGGGGCGACCCGGGAGCACTAGGACGGTTACATGACTTTTTAGGGTCACATAGTATGCCAGTAGAGGTTGCAGGAATCAAACCCAGGTCTGCTGGATGCACCAAGCTCATTCACATCTCGTTACTCTAACCTCTAGGCTATACTGCCAGATGAAGTTGTATTAATTATTATTTTTATAATAAAGGTCTGAGATCTATTAAAGATGGTGCTAGCACACATTTCTGGTGGTAAACAGCACAGAATCTCACTGAGGTTTGTAATTTCATGGTGGGATGGCAAGCGTGCAGGCATCTTAAAAAATTTCAGTACCACATGTCTCAGGTTAGGAATGAAACAAAATGAAAAGAAAAATGACTATAATAATTCTTATGGCAGAAATACATTATTTAAAAAAAAAATTATATGTTGAAATTTTTTGCCACTAACAAATGCTGCTGCTTTAAAAACAAACTCTAGCCAGAGACGATATGGCTGTGGCAAGTTGTCAGAGCTCCAAAGAGTGAGTGCCGCCGACAGGTGGTGATGCACCAGTGCATGCGTAGTTGCAGTGAACGGCATTCTGCCATTCACAAAATGGCAGCACCAGCGGAACTGCGCATGCACACCTAGTGCGGCTGTTACTCTGTAGTGGCCAATCGTGGCAGTGTGTTACAAGCTCTGTTGGACGTTTGGAAGGATACTTCTGATAATCTACCTTACTTGTATGTATGATATCTGGCTTACATCACTGTTTCATTGTTTTCTTGCAAATGATGCTGAACCTTTGTAAAAGAACCTTTGTTTCAAATATACTGTAATTCCTAGACTTCAATAAATAAATTCAATAGGTAGGGAAATGGGCAGACTGAGTAGGCCAAGTGGTCCTTATCTTCCGTCAAGTCTATGTTTCTATGTTTAAGACACTTGAGTCCCAGAAATCAAGTGTGCATGTGGGCCCCCCAGCATTTGTGGACCTCGCCAGCCTGCCAACGAGAGCCACTTGTGTTGACTGTGAATGTAACCACTCTCCTGCCATCCTAGCAGAAAGAATGCCATTTTGATGGCCCTGACTGTCAAAGTAAATGATGGGGGCTGTGGGGGAGAGACATGGGGACTGAGTTGCAGAAAATAATAAAAATCCATTTCAGTTAACATGGGTACATTTTATCTGTGCACAGTAAAATAAATGTTTCTCTGAAATGCATTCATTTTGACCAATGCCTGCTGTTTAGATGCAGAGTAGAGAGAACTATGATTACAATTAAAGCTGTTTTCTTAGTTCGGATGTTTATAACCATAATCTTCCAGCTATGTTTCTAAATGTAATCTAGTAAGTTAAAAAAAAAAAAACAGAGTCTATTGGGAGGAACAATTACAAAAAAAATAGTATTAGGAAAAATAAACAAATTTTTTAGCAGCACCCATAACTGCAGTAGCCACGAATGTTTTCACCTTGCTACGCTAGTCGAGAGTCAGCGGTCTAAGTGGTTAATAAAAAATAATGCAGTCAGAAATGCACTGAGGAAAAAGGACAGGTGTTGCTACATAAACTGAGTCTGTATACTGTATCTGACTACCAACAGTTCTGAAATGGGGACTATCTCTTTAAAGAGAACATATTTAAGGGCATGCTTTCACCTAGAACTTATTCAGTGACACAGTGACAGAGTACCACGAAGCACTAGAGTGCTCTGGTGTCCTGTGTTTGATTACGTTTATTTTGCATTGCTTTGCTTTATCAGGACTCCTTAGTGCGTCGCTTTCTGTGTGATTATGTAAGTAGATGCTTCCTGGTGCCCTCTTAGGGAGAAAACAAACACAGGGAGAGCTTTGAGGCTCTCTATAATTGTCAAAGGAAAAGGATAACATGGCAGACTGCTTGAGTCTCACTTTTATTTTTAATTCAAACCCTAGCTAGACTTAAACAAGCTCTAGCCTGTGGCAAGATTGCAGAGCTCTAAAGAGCGGAGTGCCCTTGATCAGAGCGACTTATTGCACCATGCGCAGCATTTGTGCATGCGTAGGTGGTGCCATTCACAAGATGGTATATTTCAATGAACCGTACATACGCCATGAAGGCCGCGATGCAGTTCTTGTCATCGAATGCAGAAGTAACAGCCGAAACAGTGCGGCTGTTACTCTGTAGCAGTCAATCGTGACGGAGTGTTACAAGCTCCATTGGACTTTCAGAAGGATACTTCCAAAAGTCTAATGGAAGGTGCCACGATTGTCCGTTTTAAGGCAAAGGCTCGCAAAACAGCTGTAGGGAGCCTACAGCCGTAAAAATTGGATATGTTGGAAAATATAAAAGTCAGTTCTCCATGCTCTACACTTTTCACAGCTCAGCACCATCCTAAGCTGGCCCATGGGACAGCTTCTTGCCCAAAGATCAGTCAGCCAAATCACAAAACACTCCAATGTACTTTTTGCATGCAAGATTACATCAAACATCAAAACAGTTCTATTCTATTTTAAAGTTCAATTACCGTATGATCTGTTTGTTGATGTCTTCCATGGTGAAAGTGGATGACTGGGACAGTTCTTCATGGATTGGACCTGGCCCTGTCTTTGTGAGAACACCATACATTGGCAAGGAAATCAACTGGATTCTGATATCTGCATCAGGGGAGTCATCATCCTAACAAGATAGCAAATCAAAGAAGATATAAGGCAAAGCTGAAAGGAAAGTGAAATAAGAACCTTACAATACACATTGGAGAACAATATCAAAATGACATCACTATCATTTTGCTAAGCCTTTTGAATAAAGAAACAGTTGCTGGCCTTAATACATGCATCCTGATTGTGTTTTATAACTCAGATGGTTTAGAATAAAATCCACACCTTCAAGACAGTAACTGGCAAACTGCATAATAAATATGTGAAAAATGCCAGCTCAGTGGCACTGAAGGTTGAGTCGCTGGATGCCACACCTCGTGCTACACCGGCGACCCGGGTTTGGGAGCAAGCTCGGGTGCCGAGTATCAGCGGGGGAGGGTTGAGGATCAAGTGCTCTTGTGGTGCTCTCCTCCCCGGGAGGGAGGGAAGGGACGGCCCAGCGTGCCAGCGGTCCCCGATGGAGACTGGGGAGCACTGCAGCATGCCGGGCAGCACGTGATCAGCGTGGACGATACAGGCAGGGCTGCCGTAGCCAGTGCGCTGGGGTGTGCGCCACACATTGGGGGGAGAGCTCAAGAACAAAGGAAAACCCCGGTCCATGGGGTAGGTGATGGCATCAGCCCACATGCCCATAGCCAGGCCTGTCCTGTCTGGCCTTTCAGTTCCTCCGCCTGAGCCCTCACCCGCAGCTGTAGTTTAGGTATGCAAGTGCACCCATAGAGGAGGGTGGCCCCACCTCAGATGGGTTAAGCTGGGGGTGTCAGTTGTGTGGTAAGGGGGAGGAGAGAGGAGGCTCACACAGGTGGACTTCAGGCAGGGCAGGATTTGGCTGAATGCTCGAGAGAGGCTCCTTGGACCGAGACAGGAGGGAAAAATAGTCTGAAAAAAAAATATGTGAAAAAATGTTTTTTTTTTCATTTTTCCTTCCATATCAGACATATTCTCAGATGGTAACAGAAGCATAAGTTAAAAATCTGAAGATAAAATACACACACACACACACACACACACACTACAAAAACACAACAGAAATGCTGCACCATGCCTACCCACAATCTCAAAATCACTTTAGGAGACCATTCCCATGGATTCAAATGTAATCAAATGGTTCAGTTCCGCATCCCACCATGGAAACTCCAGCAGCTAGGACTGAACTCTTCCCATTTAAAACCCAAGGGGGCCAGATATTCAAAAGACTGCTCTGGTGCAAAACCCAATTTGCCCCTGCAAACTGGGTTTTATGCCAAAGTCCCATACTCAAAAGCCCATTTTGGGCTGGCGCATTGGTGTTGCACCGCAAAAAAAAAAGGAGGGGTGCAAGGCAAAACAATGCAAATGGGGGGCAGGGACCTGAATATTAGCAGAGTCCGATATTCAGTGTATATGCTCCATGTAAGGGCACTTATGTGGTCTCCTTGCATAGAGAAATACAGCCGACTGAACCCTATTCTTAATCCTGCACAACCTCAGCAGTTGCCGGAGGCAGTGCATCAGCATCCTCCCCCCCAACACAGTAGGCCCCAGTGTCTAGTGGCACCCCCCTCCCTCTGATCCCAGTCCCAGCAGATGTATGTGAAATCCCTAGTGTCCAGTGGTCCCTCCCCCTTCCTGATACCAGTTTCTGTATAGTATTAATAATTCCATGGTGTCCAGTGCTCCCTCCCCACTTCTGACACCAGTTTCTCTATAGTATTAATATTTCCCTGGTATCCAGTGGTCCCTACCCCCTCCCAACACCAGTTCCTGTACAGTATTAATAATTCCCTGATGTCCAGTGGTCCTTCCCCCCTCCTGACACCAGTTCCTGTATAGTATTAATAATTCACTGGTGTCCAGTGGTCCCTCCCCCCTTCTGACACCAGTTCCTGTACAGTATTAATAATTCCCTGGAGTCCAGTGGTTCCTCGTCCCTCCTGACACTGATTCCTGCATAGCATTAATAATTCCCTGGAGTCCAGTGGTTCCAACCCCCTCCTCACACCAGTTCCTGTATAGGATTAATAATTCCCTGAAGTCCAGTGGTCCCTCCCCCCTCATGACACCAGTTCCTGTATAGTATTAATAATTCCCTGGTGTCCAGTGGTCCCTCCCCCAACCTGACACCCGGTCCTGTATACAGTAGGATTAATAATTCCTTGGTGTCCAGTGGTCCCTCCCCCATGCTGACACCAGTTCCTGTATAGTATTAATAATTCCCTGGAGTCCAGTGGTCCCTCCCTCCTCCTGACACCAGTTCCTGTATAGCATTAATATTTCCCTGGTGTCCAGTGGTCCCTCCCCCCTCCAACACCAGTGCCTGTATAGTATTAATATTTTCCTGGTGTCCAGTGGTCCCTCCCCCCTCCCGACACCAGTTCCTATATAATATTAATATTTCCTTGGTGTCCAGTGGTCCCTCCCCCTCCAGACACCAGTTCTTGTATAATATTAATATTTCCCTGGTGTCCAGTGGTCCCTCCCCCATCCCGACACCAGTTTCTGTATAGTATTAATAATTCCATGGTGTCCAGTGGTCCCTCACCCTTCCCGACACCAGTTCCTGTATAGTATTAATAATTCTGTGGCGTCCAGTGGTCCCTCCCCCCTCCTGACACCAGTTCCTGTATAGTATTAATAATTCTGTGGTGTCCAGTGGTCCCTCCCCCCTCCTGACACCAGTTCCTGTATAGTATTAATAATTCCCTGGTGTCCAGTGGTCCCTCCCCCCTCTTGGCACCAGTTCCTGCATAGTATTAACATTTCCCTGGTATCCAGTGGTCCCTTCCCACTCCTGACACCAGTTCCTGTATAGTATTAATATTTCCCTGGTATCCAGTGGTCCCTCCCCCCTCCTGACACCAGTTCCTGTACAGTATTAATAATTCCCTGGCGCCCAGTGGTCCCTCCCCCCTCCTGACACCAGTTCCTGTATAGTATTAATAATTCCCTGGTGCCAAGTGGTCCATTCCCCCTCCTGACACCAGTTCCTGTATAGTATTAATAATTCCCTGGCGCCCAGTGGTCCCTCCCCCTCCAGACACCAGTTCTTGTATAATATTAATATTTCCCTGGTGTCCAGTGGTCCCTCCCCCATCCCGACACCAGTTTCTGTATAGTATTAATAATTCCCTGGTGTCCAGTGGTCCCTCACCCTTCCCGACACCAGTTCCTGTATAGTATTAATAATTCTGTGGCATCCAGTGGTCCCTCCCCCCTCCTGACACCAGTTCCTGTACAGTATTAATAATTCCCTGGTGTCCAGTGGTCCCTCCCCCCTCCTGACACCAGTTCCTGTATAGTATTAATAATTCCCTAGTGTCCAGTGGTCCCTCCCCCCTCTTGGCACTAGTTCCTGCATAGTATTAACATTTCCCTGGTATCCAGTGGTCCCTGCCCCCTCCTGACACCAGTTCCTGTATAGTATTAATATTTCCCTGGTATCCAGTGGTCCCTCCCCCCTCCTGACACAGTTCCTGTATAGTATTAATAATTTCCTGGCGCCCAGTGGTCCCTCCCCCCTCCTGACACCAGTTCCTGTATAGTATTAATAATTCCCTGGCGCCCAGTGGTCCCTTCCCCCTCCTGACACCAGTTCCATGTGCTGCATATCACATTAGAATTCAGTTCATTTTATTCAGAAAAAATATTGTATAGTATATGGTTAGGGCTTATTGTGTATGAAATTCAAAGGTTCTATAAAAGCTGTTGTAGGACAGTTCAGAAGTCACAGAAAGTAGTTGTAGTATCGTTGTGACGTCACAGCAATACTACAACAACTTTTTGTGACCTTTGAACTGCCCCTTCCTTGTTTAGTGTTTGTTAGATGGCTATATGGTGCAAAAATCACGTTACTAGCACCACCGTCCTCCAACTTGTGTCCATTACTGCCCAGAGCAGAGGATAAATACAGTATTTATTTTTTTAGCGCAAGCTTGTTTCAGCGCAATAACGCCAGCAGCATTCATTTGTGGAAATCGGGAGGTGCTGATGAAAGCCACACCGTAGCTTTCTGGAAAAAAACACCCTTTCTTTTCTGTAAGAAATACTTTTTTAATTATATTCCACTGGAGCAGTTGGAGGAGTTGACTTGGAGACATGATGAACAAATAAGTGAGCAGGCATTGGAGACAAGCAGGCATGCGGGGGAGACACGCTGACAGACAGTTTGAAAGATGAATGAGCAGGTGGGCAGTGGGAGACGAGCTGGCAAACAGTTATGTGTACTTGTTTGAACCATATACTATATAAAATAGTATATGGGCAAACATACACATCAAAGACTGTGTTTCCATCTCAGGGTTGAGGCCGGGACCTCTCGAGCCCGCCTCTCGAGGTCCGTATGATGTCTTCTCACCCCCCTCGATGGAAACACAGCCTTGTTGTGTACAGTTGCCCATACACTATTCTATATCTTCTTTTCTTTCAAATATCTTGTATTATTCTTCTGCTGCACAAAAACACATTTGATTTTCACAGCACAGCAGCGCACTTGTTTCAGCTTGTGTATCTTAAAAAGCTTTGTATCAGAAATAATGTGTTCTCAAACTTCTGAATGAACATCATACTGTTTAAAATCCACTGATGGGGGGGCGTATTTAAAGATAGAGGATTTTGCCTTTTATACTAAATAATCTCTCCACTTCTGTAGCATTCTGAAAAAGGGGAGGGGAAAAAGGGAAGGAAGGGGAGTGATATGATACTACATATTTTATTCATATAGTACTTATATTTAAGAATACTCTGGCCCGGATATTCAAAGGGGTTTTGCATGGTGCAACAGAGTTGCCCTGGTTCAACCCCGCATTGTGCCCCAGTGGGATACTTGACAGGGCTGCCAGGTGCAGCGCAACCTGGCGCACCGGGCCGTTAATGGGATGAGGCGCGGCGCAGAGATGCAGGGGCGGCCCATGCATATATGGCACACTTTATATTCAGCCCTGGATGTGCTGCCACATATGTTGGCACAACCTCGCATTGCGCCAAGACAGGGGAGCTCAAAGTTGAGCCACGGAAGAGTGGGAACAAATCCCAGCCACCCACAGGCGGGCTGCTGTACTGCAGTCGCAACACTGCAGTCGGCCAGCCGTGGGTGGCCACCCACCCACCCAGAACACCATCGACAAGCACACATACCCCCCTGGTAGTCTAGTGGTACCGCCCTCCCTTCCGTGTCCCTGACTGCCCCTAAAGGACAATATTAAAATTCCCGGTAGTCTAGTGGTACCCCCCTCCCTCCCGTTGGCGCGACCGCCGGTAAATGACAGTATTAAAATCCCTGGTAGTCTAGTGGCACCCCTCCCTCCCTCCTGGTGCCACGATCGCTGGTTCATACCGTACGAAATCCCTGGTAGTCCAGTGGTACCCCCCTGCCCCTAGCCCCGATCACAGTACAGCACTGTATGTATATTCCCTGGTAGTCTAGTGGTCCCGCCCAGTTACTGCAATCGCGGTAAAGCTCCACAGTGTAATTCCCTGGTGATCCAGTGGCACCCCCCACCCCTCCCACCCACGGAGATCCCTTGCCCACACCACTCCCCATTGTTGTCGGGCAGCTGCAACCCGCACATACCGCCCGGCAGCTCTCCGAATGACAGACGGTATGGATTTGCAGGGTATACTGTATAGATAAAGTCCAAATATGTGAATGACTTTATTCACATATTTGGGACCATCTAGTACAGTATGCCCTGCAAGCCCATACTGTACCTGTTCACGCGAGCAGGCGGTTGCAGCTGCCTGCCAATGATAGGGTGAGGTGGGAAGCAGGGTGGGCAAAGGGTTCCTGTGGGTGGGAGGGGGGGGTGCCACTGGATCACCAGGGAATTACACTGTGGTGATTTATCGAGATTGCGGCAATGGGCGGGTGGGTGTGGGGACAACCAGATCACTAGGGAATCTATATACGGCGCTGTACTACGATCGGGCTAGGGATGGGGGTACCACTGACTACCAGGATTATGTACGGTATTAACCAGCGATCGCAGCAACGGGAGGGAGGGGGGTGCCACTAGACTACCAGGCATTGTAATATTGTCATTTACGGGCAATCAGGGACACGGGAGGGAGGGGGGACCACTAGACTACTGTGGACTTGTTCTGTGGTGTTTTACCACGAACACGGCAACGAAGCAGGGGATGCCCCAGGACCCCCACTGTGCACACATCATTCTGTGCAGGGTGCCAGGCGCAACTGGCCGGGCTGCCCTGCGCAAGGCATGCAAATAGGGCCATAATGACATGCAAATGGCCCTATTTGTGCCTTGCATATATTATGGCCTCATTTGCATGCCCCCTGCTGAATATCGTGGGTGATGCACCCAGCGCAACTGCACTTGTGCTGGCGCATCCCCATGCTCCCTTTCTGAGGCTTGCTTCGGTGCAGTGCCACTGCGCCATGCGCAGTATGTGCATTGACCTTGCCATATTCAATGGTGCTTTGCCATGGCGCATCACCGTTGAATATCACCTGGCCCTGGCACCGGTGCATCCCAGTTGTGCTACACCCAGGTTTGTGCCATTGCCTGGCACAGTCTGAATATCCCGGCCTACAATTTCTACTTCTTGTTCTTCTTGTCCATAACTGATAAATCTCCCATCATTGGTTAAATTTAATACAGCAGTTTTGCCAGCTCAATTAAATCATTTATACCTGGCCACTCTAGGGCTCCTAACGTATATATTCAAAAGGCCTCTCTATTACCTAGTTTCACCTCTATTTCACCTCCCCTAACCCCCAAAATTACTTTTTTAATTCCTATGAATTTAGGACTGTGGGATGTGCCATTTCTAGAATTATTTATGTGCTGTTCTAGTGCATATTTCTCATTGTTATTCACAATGACACACATATGTTCTCCTATTCTTTCCTTTAATTTGTGTTTCGTCCTCCCCACATGAAAAATGCCACAACTGTAAATAGCCATATACCCAACATTCTGTGTATCACAAGTTATAAGGCTCAGTATCTTGTATCTTTTTTCACTGTTCGGTCCCTGGAAAAACAATGTTTCTTCCAATACATAACAGTGTTTACAGTGACCACATCTAGTGTATCCAGGCTTGGGAGGAACAGAGGCCCGAAGAGAAGATCCTTTTTCTCAGATGGTTGAGCACTGTGTACCAGCTTGTCTCTGATATTACAGGCTCCAGTGTATGTCATTCTGGGAGGATTACCATGTAAATTTCTGAGATGTGACTCTGCTTTTATACTATCCACATTTTTCACAATAATATTACTAATAGCTTTAGAATCACGTGAATAAGTGGTGACAAAAGTTAGCCTATTGTCCTGCCCTGCATTTTTGTTTTTTTCTTCCAATAAGGACTCTCTGGTCATGTGTTCAACCTCTCTTCTTACATTATTTATAAGGCTACTCCTACAAACCCTTTCTAACAGACATATGGCCAGTTCATCTGAACATGTGATGAAATCCCTTTCTAAGGTACAGTCGTGTTTTACTCTCACAAACTGTCCTTTGGGGATATTGGTCACAGTGTGTCGTGGATGACTGCTCTCAGCCTGCAACAATGTATTTTTATCAGTTTGTTTCCTATAGAGGGAGGTTAGGAGGTCAGCATCCTTAGTTTTTTTAATACACACATCAAGAAAATATATACTTTCAAACAACATGAAGTCTTGCTGTATTCAGACATAATGTAGCAGTTAGCCCTAGCACTTGAACTGCCCCGGAGAGGAAAGAGTTAACTCTATGCAGAAGCACAGAACGTTGAGCTCGAGCTCGGTTTTCAAACCTCTGTCTGTGGTACTGCCCAGTGTAACCGTCAGATTCTTCCTCCGCCTAACAGTGAAGTGGCTCAGGGTTTCCCTCTGCTCGGTTCAGTAAAAGTAAAGCGTTCGGTTTTATCCGCGTATTTTTTTGTTTATTTTTGGATTTCCAGCCTCTGTCTACGGTACAGGTAGTGTGTAGATAGGTAGTGACTGTGTTTTCGTTTGGTGAAAAAGTGGAAGTTGTCCTTTTCTTCGGTTTCTTCCCGGTCGGTCCGGTTGGGAACCAACTTTATTAATTATAATTTTATTTTTTCTGGGATTAGTGTGGTGTTCCGGTACTGATCGGTTTCAAAAGAACCGGACCTTTTGCTGGTTCTTTTAAAAAGCCCGTGACACGGTTTGTAACCGATCAGTTGTTATATTACCTGGCTTGAAAGCTTCAATAAGGTAATTTGTTAGGTTGGCCATGTCTGAGAAACCCAAGAAGAAAACCAGTCCCACTGGGTTTCAACACTGTATTGAGTGTGGGGAGGCCTTTGCTAAAACTAACCCCCACCTCATCTGTGTTTATTGTCTGGGGTTTTACCACCTCAAGTCAGACTGCCAAATCTGTAAAAACTTTCCTAAATCCACTCTAGATAAAAGACTGAGTAGGCTGAAGGAAAGAGAGACCGAGAAGTCCGTAGATCCGGATGGCCAGCCCACTTTTGCTGTGGCTGAACCTGAGGAGGTGCCTACTGACCTAGGCGATACCTCCTCAGGCAAAAGGAGAGCTGACTCGAGGGTTCAGTTACGTCAAAGAAAAAGCGCAAGTCTGCCGGTTCGGATCCTGTATCCCACTCTCCAACCACGGACGAAATAGCCAAAGCGATTAGTATTGTTCAATCACTTAGACCAGTTCCGTCCGAACCGGAACCGCCGGTTCGGTCGGATCCATCTCCTCCAGATTATGACCCAGATGCTTATTATGAGGAGTGGGAGGGAGACAAAGACTATCCCGGTGATGATGGCGATGATGATGATGATGAGGGGAGTTTCGATGTGCCCATTGAACCGGACATCTCCCCAGACAGGCCCTCAGGTGTCTCTCCTCCCAGGCTCTCCGAGTCCCCTTCACACTTTTTGCTCTACAAAAAGGCGACACAAACCCTGCAGCTTCCCTTGGTTGAAGCCACAGAGGAGGATGAAGAGCCTGATTTTGTGGAAATGATGGACATCCCAGCATCCAAAAAGCTGCCGATCCCTCTTCATAAATCCTTGGGGAAACAGACACACAAAATTTTAAAAACTCCTAATTCAATACCTCATGTGGATAAGAGAATGGACAGGAGGTATTTATCAGGCTGAGCTGCGGAGTTCCTTTATAGTCATTGCAGCCATGTTGGGGTAGTGCAGTCTGCAGCCTGTGACAGGGCTAACATTCCTTTGGCTTTACACCCCTCTGGATAAGGACTCCAGGAAAGTGGACGTCATGGCCAAAAAACAGTATTTGGCATCCTCTTTGGGACGCAAGCAGGCTACTTATATGGCCTACACAGCCAGGTACCAGAAATCCAGATGGGATACGGTTCTGGAACTGGCTAAACAGGCCTCTCTCCAGCTAGCCAAGGAGCTAGAGGTGGTGGCTGCTGATGAAATTGAGGCATCCAAAATACAATTTCATGCTGCTGTGGACTCCAATGATGTGGCATCTAAGTCATGGCTACATCTGTGTGTCTCAGAAGACATGCTTGGCTCAGATGTACTAGCCTTTCACAGGATACCCAGACTAAAGCCATGGATTTTCCTGTAGTAGGTAACTCTCTGTTTGGGAGCAGACAAAGGCTTACATGAAGAAAATGGATGAATACAGGACCACATACAGGAGTGCACAGGCCAAGGAAAGGCAGGCCACTCCGCACAAGCAGCAGTCTAGCTAGGGGCAGGCCCTTTCAAAGGCCTTTTTACCAAGCCCAGGCCTCCTCTCCCTTCCCACAGAGGGGGGTTCTTCAGAGGGAGAGGTAGGAGGGGATGAGCAGGGCTGCTCCCTCCTCCTCTCAGTCTAAGGCTCCTGCCAAGCAGACACCCTGATGTGTTAGCCCGGGTCAACTCCCCATTTCCAGTAGGAGGCAGGCTGGCTTACTACTTCCAGGCCTGGAAGTCTATAACCTCAGACAAGTGGGTCCTGGAAGTAGTAAGCCAGGGACTGGCCCTCAGCTTCAAAAAATTTCCAAAAAAGAGGGCCAAGTCTTTTCCACCTGCATCAGTCTCAGAAACCCTTGCCCTAGAGGCAGAGGTTTCCTCTCTTCTAGCTCTCAGAGCTATAGAGAAAGTTCCTACTCAGCACAAGGGAAGAGGACTGTATTCCAAGTACTTCCTTACCCCAAAGAAAACAGGGGAGTGGCGACCCATCCTAGACCTAAGGTATTTGAACAAACGTATTTCAAAGTCCAAATTCAAAATGGTAACTCTGGGAATAATCCTTCCCTCTCTAAGGCCAGGGGATTGGCTAGCATCTCTGGACCTAAAGGATGCGTACTTCCATATTCCTATCACGTGCTCTCACAGAAAATACCTCAGATTCAAGTTGCCTTCAGGCCATTACCAATTCAGAGCCATGCCATTCGG
The DNA here is from genome assembly GCA_016271365.2 of Neoceratodus forsteri. NCBI lineage: Eukaryota > Metazoa > Chordata > Ceratodontiformes > Ceratodontidae > Neoceratodus > Neoceratodus forsteri. The sequence continues at coordinate 764,431,663 of CM057453.1, forward strand.
CCTAACATCAGCCCCAAGGGTGTTCACAAAGTGCCTTGCAGTAGTGGTGGCTTATCTCAGAAGACAGGGTATCACCATCTACCCATATCTGGACGACTGGCTCTTAGTGGGTCAGTCACCTTTACAGGTCAAGTCAGCTCTTGAAACTACCCAGGACCTACTCAGCTCCCTGGGGTTTTTTCTCAATCTTCCAAAGTCTGTACTCGAACCAGTTCAACTTCTCACCTTTATAGGCATAGAGTTGGACACTGTACACGCAAAAGCCTTCCTTCCCCTGGCAAGGGTGAAGGCCCTGGTGGATCTCGCTTCCTTCTTTCGACCTCAGGTTCCCGCCCAGCAAGACAGTTCCTCCAGCTCCTGGGCCACATGGCAGCTTCCATGGCAGTGGTGCACGGAGCAAGGTTCCAGATGAGGGACATTCAGTTTCATCTGAGGTCTTTTTGGTCTCAAAAGAAGGATTCACTTACCAAACTGATTCCAGTGACTCAGACTCTGGTCCAAGCTCTCCAGTGGTGGCTGGACCAGGACAACCTCAGACAAGGGGTTTCATTTCTCCCTCAAGTCCCATCAGTAGTTCTAACTAAGGATGCTTCTCTCCTAGGGTGGGGATCCCACCTGGGAGCCCTGACAGCTCAAGAGCTCTGGTTTCCACAGGAGTCTCTCCTTCATATCAATCTCCTGGAACTCAGGGTAGTTTTCCTAGCCCTGTAGAGCTTCTTGGATTCAGTCAAGTCCAAGGTGATCCAAGTCAGAATGGACAACACCACCACAATGTGGTACATCAACAAGCAGGGAGGCACTCGGTCCTTGGCCATTTGCACAGAAGCCATGAAGCTGTGGTCTTTGGCCCATTCTCTTCAGACTTCTCTGGTAGCAGTTCACCTTCCAGGGAAGGACAACGTACTAGCAGATGCTCTGAGCAGAATTTCACAGGGACACCACGAATGGTCCCTGGATCCTCACATCATGAAGGTCATCTTCTCCTGGTGGGGCATTCCAGAGATAGATCAAGTCTTTCGGATGAGACGTTAAACCGAAGTCCCATCTGCCTGGATTGGTGGTAGTTCAGGTGGATGTTAAAGATCCCATGGCGCTTATCGAAAAGAGTAGGGGAATTTCCCCGGTGTCCTAGCCAAATTTCCCTCATTCACTTAAAAAAAAAAAAAAATACCACCAACAGCTTAATCTGGTTCAAGGTCAGTTGGTATTCATCTGTTTCCACCTCCCCCGGGTCGTGCCTGAAAATAGGCAGGATTTGTCTAGTGCACTTACCCGGTCAACAAAAACTAAATAAATAAATCTCTTTGCAGCACCAGACAATTATCAACTTCCTCTGTTTTGTTGCAGACCTCCAGTCCTAGGGACAGTTCCCCAGGATGCTCTCTTTTTGGACTGGAAGGGCAGGTTTCTCTGTGCCTTCCCTCCCTTCCCTCTGCTGTTCAGAGTTCTGATCAAGATCAGGACTCAACCCTGCACAGTGATGCTAGTGGCTCCAGATTGGGCCAGACAGCCTTGGTATCCTCTACTGCTGTCCTTGTCAGTGCCACGTCCCCTGGCTCTGCCCAGGATATACAATCTCCTGTCCTCCTCCCAGGGGCAGATCTGGTACCCCAATCTCCAGTCTCTCAGTCTCAAGGCTTGGCTCTTGAAGAGTTAGAATATGCGTCACTACATCTTTCTCAGGGAGTTCTGGATATTCTGAAGGTCTCCAGGAAACCTTCCACTAGAAAAACTTACTATTCCAAATGGAAAAGGTTCAGTATTTGGTGCTCTCAGAAGGGCATCCTGCCTGATTCTGCAGACATTTCCACAACCTTAGACTATCTAGTTCATCTCATTGGTTTAGGCCATAGGCCTGCCACTCTGAAGGTTCATCTAGCAGCTGTCTCTGCATTCATCTCAGCAGGGAAGGGCTCTTCCCTGGCATCTCATCCTGTTTTCAGAAAATTTTTCAAAGGGCTGGTTCACATTAACCCTCCCTTTAGGGAGCCCACTCCACCGTGGGATCTTAATGTCTGCACAGCTCAGCTAATGCAGCCACCCTTTGAACCTCTGGCTTAGACCAAATTGAAGTACTTGACCTGGAAAACTGTGTTCCTGGTAGCTGTTACTTTTGCCAGGTGGATTAGTGAGTTACAGGCTCTGTCAGTTGAACCTGACTTCATCTCCTTCCATAGGGACAAAGTGGTCCTAAGAACCAATAGGAGGTTCTTGCCCAAACTGGTATCAGATTTTCATCTGAACCAGTCTGTATCTCTCCCTGTGTTTTTCACTGACCATTCTTCTTCAGGTGAAAGAAGGTTACACAGTCTGGACGTTAAAAGGGCCCTTAGCTACTATATTGAGCATACTAAGGCACATAGAAATGACCGTCTTCAATTGTTTCTCACTTATGGTGAAGTGGGGAAAGGTAAGACTGCCACTAAAAGAACTACTTCCAGGTGGATTGTTTCTTATATACAATTTTGTTATGACAAGTTGGGTAGGACACCCCCTTCAGGCCTGAGGGCTCACTCGACTAGGGGTACAGCTGCTTCTCTAGCTGCGGCCAGAGATATACCTTTGTTAGAGATCTGTAAAGCAGCCACCTGGAAAACAGTACATACTTTCACCAAGCATTACTCCCTGGACATCCAGGCTAGGAATGATGCTAGGTTTGGTACAGCAGTACTGCAGAGCCTCTTCCCAAAGTAGGTTCTGCATTCCCTCCTCCACAGGGAACTGCCTGGTAGTCTGCATTATGTCTGACTACAGCAAGACTTCATGTTGTTTGAAGAAAAAATTACTCACCATAATAATGTTGTTTCTTCTAATAGAGTCTTGCTGTATTCAGACCCCCCCCCCGCCTCCCCTCTCAGAAGCTGGTTTTGGGAAGTGGGCTGGCAGGTAGAGTGTTGCCCCTCAGGGGTGTACCTTGTACCCTCCCTCTTGGGTGGGGTAGATGATATTATTTTTCTGGTGTTTTACTTAAATATTGTCACTACCTTTCCTTCTTGGGTTCTTGACTTGAGTCTTTTGGGCCGAAAAGGAATCTTTTGCCCTTTGGCTATATTTTGAACAATTTCCATACTATAGTATATTAGTTAGTTTGTTCGTAAGAATCTGACGGTTACACTGGGAAGTACCACAGACAGAGGTTTCAAAACCGAGCTTGAGCTCAACATTCTATGCTGCTGCATAGAGTTAACTCTTTCCTCTCCAGGGCAGTTCAAGTGCTGGGGCTAACTGCTGCATTATGTCTGAATACAGCAAGACTCCATTAGAAGAAACAACATTACTATGGTGAGTAATTTTTTCTTCCATGCTGTGGGAAATCTCAAATTTAAAATAGGGGAGGTTGTTTTCTAAATATTTTTTGAAAACCCCCCCAACTCCTTTACATCACTTTTCCACACCATTACACAATCATCGATAAATCTGTTCCAAAATTCAGTTTTCTCCCTAAATGGATTCCCTTCATTATAAATTACCAGATCTTCCCAGTAATCAATTTTCAAATTGGCAAGAAATGCTGCTTGATGCGGCTGAAGCCAGAGAAGACAATACAGTCTTAAAGTGAATAGCTGAACTGGACTTAACTGCATTTGAAACAAAGTTCCGCAAAGACTGCCATAGTACTTTCACCAGAAAAGAAACATACGGACAACATTTTCACTATCCGGTGGCAAGGATGATGAGTCTGTGTATAAAGCATGTTTTAGTGAACTGATTTCTGAAATTGAGAATGACCTTGTTATCAGCAGAAAAGCTTTGTCTATGTCTTAACTGTTACAGAGATACCAGGGCATTCTGAAAGGCAAAGTTCCTAGCAGTGAGAGTTACCAAAGTGAAAAACTAAAGAAGGGACTAACAAGCTATTTTGGTGACCAAATTGTTTTTCAAACACAGCATGACCCAGGCAACCTCGAGCTTGTGTATAGCAGTGCTGTGTCTTTGGAAGATGTTATCAACATAGCTTCCCGGTTGCATTCAAAGTAACAGTATGACGAGGAAAACCCTCTCCCTACTTCTGAAAATAAAGATAAATATTCAGCTGCATCTGTGCTATTTCATGCAGCACAGGTCCTCCGTAGTGAACTCAAAATGTGTGAGGGACTGGATAGCAATCTAATAGATATTTCCACTACTGTATCAATTTAGAACAAGCATTAGACATGATTCCTGACAATGTGTACAGGTTCCTGAAATGGGTATTCCAAAGGGACGATGATGATGAACCTATTGAAGGTGGCAGTCCTTTAGTAACAGCCACTAACAAGACCCTCCACAGACAGATATTATCAGTTCGTTAGGACTTCATTCATATAGTATCCAGAGGTGCAAAGTGTACACCTACACATGTTGGGCTTGCAATGTCCATACACCATATGACAGGCTCTAAACAGGTAGTAACAATGGTGCACAAGCTAGCACACTGTGTCGGTTATGAAGCCCTAGAGAGAACTGTCACAGCTATTGCAATGGATCAGCATGAAACAGCTGCCAGGGACAATATCGCAATTCCATCAAACATACAGCAAGGGGAGTTTGTTCAGTTTGCTGCTGACAATAACAATATAAATGAGGAAACATTAGATGGAAAGCACACAACCCATGCCACAATTATGGTAGTATATCAATGTCAGACTCCCACAGTTCTTGAAGGCAGCTTTGGCACAGTGGCAGCTCAGGCTCAAAGAAAATAGCACTGCGAACAAGATCACTTGAAACTCCTGCAATGTGCCAAGCCATTCTGAAGTACAATCTTCATAGCAAACGCCCTACACTGAATCTTCTGGTAAAAGTAAAAAGTAATATACCGATGTTGAGGCTTGCCAACAAGCCACCAACCTTGATCTGCAATGGCTAATTCTAAGATGTTGCCCAACCAATCTATCTGAGGTTGAGTTTGAAAAGGTGAGTGCTCAGCAAGTACCAGGATGGACAGCTTTTAATGTAATGATTTCATCTACCATACCAGCAGTAACATCTATTTGGTACTGTCCAATGCTGCCAGCATCACCTACTGAATGGAGTACAGTTTTCACTGTAATGAAGACCATCTGCAAGATGTCTAGGACACTTGGTCAAGATTACAGTGTCTTGACATTTAACAAGGCTATATGTTGTTGGGCCAAAGAGATTCAGTGGAGGTACCCAGAGAAATTTCAGTAAATAGTCTTGAGAATGGGTGGTTTCCACATAGCATGGACATTTCTGGCTGTAATTAGAAAGAAGTATGAAGATAGTGGTCTGAAAGACATCCTCATAGAATCACAGGTGTATGGTAGCAACACAGCAAGCAATCTTTCTGAAGGCAAATCCTACAACTGTGGAGTGAGGGCCCACAGGCTTGTAATGGAGGCTCTGTCCAGACTGAGGTGGCAGGCATTTTGTAACTGCGTACAAGACAATGAGATTGTGATGTAGGCCTCATCAACAGCAAGCTCCAGGAATGTCAAAATGTGGTACCAAACAATGATGCAACAAGCCCAACAGCAACACTTTCCCAGCTCAGTGATGCCCTCAAGAATGTACAGGATGCATTGTATAAATTCTGCAATTTTGGAAAAGCAACTTCTCAATATTTGCATTCTGGAATGATTACATCGAAATGGTTAACATCCTAATGCAGTTCATTAGAGCAGAACGTGAAAGCAACTGGGACCTGCATCTTGCGACGATGGTAGAGATGCTGCCACTAGTTTTTGCCTTTGACCGTACCAACTATGCCCACTGGGTATCTGTGTAAATCAATGATATGAAGCTTCTGCCAGATTGTGCCCCCGAAGTTCATGTGCAGTTTGTGCAAGGAAACCATGCTGTAGCTCAGTCTAGAAATAAATTCAGCAGTCTGGACAGACGTGGTACTTGAACAAACAATAAACTGTGATAGTAAAGTACAAGAGGGTATAGTGGGTTTCATTTTGAAACCAGGAGCCTTGGCTAGATGGTTCATCACTGCTCATGAGTGCTCAGCTATCACAACTTCCATGTAGGTAATGTATGATATGGTAAACTCAGACGTTTCACAAGGAAAACTCAAGGAGTCTGCACCACGGTCACATGCAATGAGATGAAGGAGATGTAAATAAGATTGTTAATGCAATCACCTGCTCCATGACAAACCCATCTGTTTGAATGCTGACTTGATAGCACTCACCAACACTGCAACTGGCACTGTTGCACCCGCAGAGGTTGCCACCAAGTGTATTACTGTGAATGATACAGGAATCAAAGCAATGAAACAGTTTGTGGAAGACAGACTAAATTCAAATATCACTGGATTCTTTGAACCACTACACAAGCTCAACATCAAGACATCTACATCTCTAAGCAAGAAGATCAAATCGAAAGTTAGTAGTGATAAGACAGTAACTATTAATGCAGACAGGGAGTTGTTTAGCCATCTTGTAGTAGCTGCACAAAAAAGAGAGAGACTGATCTGAAGGGAGTTTTCACACATGAGCTTTCCACAGTTCCATATGCTCTAGCACACTGTGATGGTACCCTGAACAAAACTGCAAAGAGTAAGCTATTGCCTGAATTAGAAAAAGAAGCAGAGTCAATGTATCAACTGCCAGCATCCAACATGCCCACAGCCTGGATAGTGGATGGCATGGCTGATACAAATGGTCGAGCAAGGAGGTGCAACTAGCTTTGGAGAACTTGCTGAATTGGACTTCAGAATAGTATGTCAGCCTCTACAGAGTTATGAGAGCTCCAAAGGGGTAGATATCATTTTTGATCGATATGATGTCAAAGATTCAATTAAAGCTTTTGAGCGTGCATGAAAACAATCCTCAAAAAGCAGGGAAGTCAAAATCCATTTATTTAGTTTTTTATTTATTTGAAGTTCAGATATACCTCTGAGCCAGAGGCTCTTTCACAGAGCGCAGTCGAGTAAGTTCATTGGAAAGCCTAAGATTAAAGAACATCTGGTATAATTCCTGTCAGAATCATGGTGTGATGTGGCAGAAACCTTACTTGGCCCAGATCAGAAAATGGTTCTTGCAGGTGGATTCAAGGACGACCTCACTGCTCACATGATCACTTCAAGTGGAGTTGTAGATCAAGAAAATCTATTCTCATCACACATGCTTCAGAAGAATACCCTTGTAGTGGTATGGTCTCCAGACACTGACGTTGCAGTTCTCTGTGTACATTTTATTCACACGTTGGAAGCAGCTCAAGAGCTTTGGTTTTATACTGGTGTGAAGAATAAAGCCAGGTTTATATCAACCCACACCATAGCAGCTGAACTTGGCCAACAACCATGCGGAATATTGCCAGCAGTACACACACTAACTGGGTGTGAATTCACCCGCAGTTTTGCAAGAGTTGGCAAACTAAAGCCATGGAAGCATGTCAGGAAGAATCCACACACATTCAGAAGCCTTACCAAGTGTGGCACTACGGTGGATATACCTCCTGCACAGCTGAAATCAGCAGAACTTCTGATAACCCTTCTCTATGACCCAATGGCTAACTCAGTGGATGTAAATGGTGTGCGATATAAGCTTTTCTGTCCCAAACAGGCCCAGAACAAAGCTCTCCCCCCAACTTCTGATAGACTTCTGCAACACATCGAGCGTGCAAATTACCAGACCCTTATCTGGAACCATGCCCTGGAAGCTCAGTCTGACATCCCATCCCCAACTGGAAATGGCAGGCATCACGACAAGGATGGACACATTTCTCCAACACTAATGACACAGACACCTGCCCCTGAAGTACTCCTGGAAGTCATTATATGTGGGTTTAAAAAAGTCAAGTGTGAGTGCAACTGCAGTAGTTCCACGCACAGCATGGCATGCACACAAGCTTGCTTGTGTACTGGTGGTGAGGACAGTTATAATCCTCATAAAGTTGCCAGTGTGGCTCCAGATCAGTCCAATACTGCAGATGATTCAGACTTAGGCATGTAGCGTATGACAAATACATTGAAAAAGGCTAGACACACATATATACTGTCATATTGCTCATCGCTGAGAGGGAGTTCATTGGATATTGGTGTTTTGCTAGCACCATGATGTGCTGTAGTATACCTGTCTTCTATTATGGTAGTTGAAACTTTTGTGTCAATGAATAATCTGTGCATTTATCAATACAAACTACAAGGGCAACATCCTTTAAGTAATGAGCCTCATTAATAATTTGTGTCAAAGAAACCTTTTACATGACTAACATTTGTTTTTGTCTTTTAAAATAAATTGTTTCAATCCCAATTTATTGGTAATTTTTACTTTCAAACTTGTCTTGACAACTTTAGTACAGTTTTATGGACTTTGCACTTGTGGAAAATGTTGTTTTGACATGGGTACAAAAATCTTGCATTGGCATACCTTGCTACCACTTTACAAAACCACAGCTACCCTAGCTAAGTATCTAAGAGACACATCTATCAAAATAACATTGTTATTGCTTTCTGTTCGGGGGGGGGGGGCACGTCACCATAAATTTCAGGCCTGGGCCTCCAGACTATGTCCTTTACATCTATGTATCTATGTCAGGAGGGGAGGGAGCAGATACTAATCGGAACGGGCAGAGATAGTATAGGAAGTAACAGAAACAGAATTTCTTGGCAGGAAAAGACTGCTTGGCATTTCCAGTCTGCCCAGACATTCCCTGCCTAATCTGCCTCCGCAGACCCTATCTGGTCTTCAGTGAACCTCCCACCTTCCTGTCTCTAATATATCCTATGTCTACCTCACACATGCTTGAAGCCCCCCACTGTTTTAGCCTCCACCACTTCTGCTGGTAAGTTTGTTCCAGGTGTCTACCACCCTTTCTGTGAAGAAAATGTTTCCCATCTCTCTCTTGAACTTCCTACCCTCCAGCTTCTTTGCATGCCCCCTGGTCCTGATGCTCTTTCTCATGTGAAAGAGACTCCCTCCTGCACCATGTTCACCCTCTGAGGCTCTTGTAGGTTTTTATCATGTCATCTCTCTCCTCTCCTCTCCGCTCTTCCAGGTGTACTGTACATGTTGTGATACCTCAATTTCTCCTCATAGGGTTTCGCATTTTAGTTGCTCTCCTTTAGATTGCCTCCAGACTGTCTATGTCCTTTCTGAGGTGTGGTCTCAAAAACTGGACTGAGTACTCCATTGGGGAGTCTCACCAGGGAGAGATATAAAGGCAAAATCACCTCCCTCCTACTGCTGGATATACATCTCCCTATACATCCCAGCATCCCACTAGCCCTACCACAGCCATGTCGCACTGCCCTGCCACGATGAAGTCCTCAGATTTGATAACTCCAAGGTCCCCTTCCTGTCTGGTGATTGTCAGTACCACACCCCCATCCTATCCTCAGTTCCTGGGTTCCTATGCCCTAGATGCATGATTCTGGACTTTTTGTCATTGAACCCCCAACTGCCATGTTTTGTACCACTCCTCAAGTTTCCCAAGATCCCTGCACATTCTCTCCACTCCCTCCTGATTGTCCACCCTATGGCAGATTTTGGTAGCATCTGCAAAAAGGCTACCTTCTCTTCCAGTTCTTTTGCAGTATCCATTGTGAAGACATTGAAGAGAACTGGTTCTAGTAATGAGCCCTGTGGTACCCCTTTGGTCACTCTCCCATCATTACAGTGAGTGCTGTTAAGCACCACCCTTTCTCTCCTATCTATTAACCAGTTTCTAACCCAGTTAAGCACTTTAGATCTCATTCCTAGAGTGTTTGCTTGTTTGTTTGTTAATTTATTTACTTCAAAGGTTTTACCAGGAAAGATACACCGAGCTAGTATCAGCTCGTTTCCAGATGGACCCTGGGGGAGGGGAAGAGAGTAGGAGAGAACAATTAAAAAATAGAGAGCAAAAAACAAACAAACCATACACTGGAAATAAGTATATCAAAATAAGCAAGGCAATAATGCTTAAGAATAAATTTGCGAAACAGTAAGTTATACACAGTAAATTGTGGAATTTATGAAAGAAAAATAAACAACATATCAAAATAAGGGACAGAGAGAATTAAGGATGCTACGGAAATGGAAAGAACTGAAAACAATGAGGTGAGTTACAGGTGAAAGGGTTCTAAACCAATATCAGAAACCGTTGCACGAGTGAGAAGTGAAATCACAGAGAAGAGTTTTAAGAGCAGGAAAGGAGGGAGCACAGCAAATGGAACAGGGAGGAGTACCCCATAGTTTAGGGAAACAGAATGAGAAACTAGCTTGACCAGCAGTAGATTTCATATGAGGGACAGCAAAGGAATGAGACCAAGCATAAAGGAGTGAGATCAAGCATTGTGAAGAGAGTATGAGGATGAAGGGTGAAGGGAGAGGAGAGAGGCAAGATACAAGGGCAATGAGCCATGCCACAATTTGGAGATAACAGAAACACAGTGGATAAGGCACCTGGCATCAAGAGAGGGGAGGGAAAGGGAAGAATACAGGGTACAATGATGTGTACGCAAGGGTTTATCATGGGCAAAGCGACAGAAGGCGTAAAAGAGAGGGTGCAGTCTAGCTAAAGTGGATTTAGGAGGAACACTATAGACAATGTCTCCATAGTCAAAAATAGGCAGAATCATCTTAGTGAGGATTTCTCTGTGTGCAGGAAGCAGAATGGTTCTCTTATTTCTGTATAACGCTCCAAGCTTGGGGTTGAGCTTCTTGTGGCTAGCATCCACGTGACTAGAACAATCTAGATGATGATCAAGTTAGATCCCAAGGTTCTTGAAGGAGGAGACATCCTCAGTAATTATACCATGGGTATGAATGGAAGAAAGAGAGAGGGAGAACTCTTAACAAGTCTCTGCCTAGTGTCAAAAGTCATGGAGACTGTTTCCTTGGCATTCGAGGATAACTGATTGTCTCGGAACTAATGCTGGATATTGTCAAAATCCAGTTTGGAGTTGGTTCGTGAGGTCAGGGGCAGATGAGCCGGAGGTAAAGAGAACAGTATCATCTGCATACATATGTCTTGACACAGACAAACAGGCATTTGGGAGGTCATTTTGAAAAATGGAGAAAAAAAAACTGGATCCAAGACAGACCCTTGGAGGATGCCTGAGCTTATAAGGAGAGGAGGGGAGTTTAACTTCTTTATCATCCTCCTAAGTGGCACAGTGTCGAAGGTCTTGCTAAGGTCCACATAGGCCATTTCCACTGCCCTCCCCTGATCTATTTCCCTGGTCACTTAGTAAAAAAAATCTATCAGATTTGTTTATCAAGACCTTGCCCCCAAACAAATCAGTACTGCCTATGGTCTTATAGCCCACTGGATTCAAGATGCTCTACCAAGCTTTCTTTCAGTGGGGTTTCCATTCATTTTCTCACCATAAGTAAGACTGACCAGCCTAGTTACTAGTCTCCTCTCTGCTGCTGCTCTTATGTAGAGGAACCATGTCAGCCCTTCTCACGTCCTCCAGAACCACACCAGTTTCCAGTGAACTGTTGAAAAAAGCTATCAGTGGGGCAGCTAGTACCACCCTGAGTTCTTTTAGTACCCTGAGGTATATCCCATCTGGTCCCATAGCCTTTTCCACCATCAGGGCCGTTAATCCATTCAGGATTCTTTCCTGTCCAAATTTCCCCCATCCCTGTTTCCCCTTTGTGGTCTGTCCCCCCTCCCTTCACTGTGAAGACTGAGCAGAAATGCCTGTTTAGGATGTCAGCTTTTTCTTGATCCTCTTCTGCACAGTCCTCCCCTTCCACCATTTTAATCCTTACTATCCCTTCTCTTGCTTTCCACTGTTCACTTATGTATTTGAAGAAAATCTTATCCCCTTTAGCAACCCCTTTCGGAAATACTATCCTCTGTCCGTGCCTTTACTCCCCTTAGCTCCTTGTCTGCTTCCTTCTGTTTTACTTGGTATATCTTTCTGACCTCCTCCATCTGTGTTTCCTTATGCCTCTTGAATGCCACCATTTTTTCCTTCACCATCTTTGCCGCTTCCTTATAAAATCATAGGGGACCCTTTTTTCTTCTGTTTTTACTCACTTCCTTCATGCAGAGGTTGGTTGCTATAATTATGCCGTCCTTTATTTTCCCCACTGGACCTCTACCACTATCTGGCAACCCCCACCCCACTCCCAAGGCAGTTTCTTTTGAGGCAGTATCCTATTTGTTTAAAATCCACCCTCCTTAAGCCGTGGACCCTCATCCTTATGTGGGTTTCCTCTGCTCCCCTCTTTATGTCGAACCACACTGCACAGTAATCACTGGTACCTAGAGGACTTTCCCACTGTGACGTCTACAGTGCTGCCCCTGTTTGTGATCACCAGGTCTGGAACTGCCCCATCCCGAGTAGGTTCTTTGACTAGCTGCCTGAGAAAGCCCCTTGTGGGGAATCAAGGATGGCCCTTCTCCTTGCCCAAGCCACAATAAGAAGGCTCCACTCAACACTTGGCAGACTGAAGTTGCCAACTAGCAGTACCTCCCCCTTACTTGCCATTCTGATGATGGCTTCCCCGAGTGCCTTCTCTGATTTAATAATCTAATAAGTGGTAAATGATGGGTGGTGGAGGAAATTTCAGAAAAGTAAAAACAGAGTGATTTTGATAATACAGAGAACAGAATAATTCCTGTAGGAAATAAGTAAATCTGGCTAAAGAAAATTATTACAAGGAAAAACAGGCAACACATTTGTGTAATCCATGACTAAAGTAACATTTTTGATCACTCTCCAATAGATCAAATATGTAATAAAGGAGAAGGAGAATTAACTTCCTTTAGGCAGACGCTGAAGTACTGAACAAACAATATGCAGATCTGTCAATTTATAAAAATTGGGAGGCCTTACTCAGGTATGTGACAGGAAACTGGAAAATAAGGCTGGTTCAGAACTACAGTAACTGGGTCACTTCCCTTTAAATTGTTTAAGATCTCAGAACATGAAGTGTTTAAACTCTTGACTGGTTTGAATGGGCAAAGAGAGTGGTCCTGATGGACTTCTCTCAAAAATTGCTGAAAATAGCTGCTAAACAAATTGCAAGGCCAGTCACATATCTGTTTAATCTTTTCTTGTCAACAAATGTGATTCCCCTTATTTAGAAATGGGCTAACATGACACCTATTTTCAGATCAGAGGATAAAATGAATTCAGCAAATTACAGACTAATTTCAGTTCTTCATGTATTGTCAAAATTATTACAAACATTAATTTTTCTACTTACACATTATGCCCCCTTCCAGCCTCTGGCACTTGTATCCCGACAGAACTCCCAGGGCATACTCAGTCCCTCACACCTCCTACCAGTGCATGGCTTGCTCCATGGAGCCTTGGTTTGCCCCAAGAGGGGGCTTGGGTGGTGGGATTTACTTCTGAAACTTATAATGCATCAAAAGGCATAGCGTTGGAGATTCACAATCCATCACTGTGGGTGCCAGAGCAATTTCCCTTGTTTTTTCTCCTCCCCAAGATACTAACATGTTAGGAGAGCAGTGCAGGGTGTGCATGACAGTGTGTTGGCTGCACACCCGGCCAGCATCCTCCCTCCTATGCTGCCTAGTGCTGCGCTGCCACTGTAGCAAAGCCAGTGACCCTTCCTCCCTAGAAGACAGCCTCCTCTGGGATGCCCAGTCCCCCCCACCTCAGCTGGCCTTCAAGACTTCAGCTCATTGGGTAGCCCTACCACTACACCAAATGAATGGCTAGAAAGATTGTTTTTTATTAGTTGGTAGACTATGTAGAACAATATAAAATATTAACTGGTCATCAACATGGGTTTCAAAAAGGACACAGTAGTGCGATGGCCTTGGTCAGGTTGACTAGTAACTTCCAAGATGAATTTGACTGTGGTATGCTCACGGTGGCCATTTTTGTTAACATGACCAAGACCTCTGACTTGGTAGATCATCAATTGCTTATATAAAACTTAGAGAAAATGGGAGTCGGTAACTACACTTTAAATTTGTTTGCCAATTATGTGTCAAGGCATTACCAGAAGGTAAAGATAGGGTCAGAACTATTAATTTTGCTCAGATAACAGCAGAAGTTCCACAAGAACTGATCTTGGGACCATTACTGTTCTCTACTTTTACCAGTGATAAGCCACGAATGTATAATTATACAAAGGTCATTATGTATGTCCTTGTTAAAAGACCCAAATATGGGACTGCCTTAAGGCTACTCTCCGGGAAGAGACCATTGCCTATGCAGTAAAGAAAAGGAGAGACTTGGAAGTTAGATACAATAACCTGTTGGATCAACTTCAAAATTACCAATTGTTGTATATAGAGGGAATCAAAGAACTACAACTTAAAATTCGAGACACCAAAGCGGCCATACAAACAATCATAGATCAAAAAATACAACACATGCTTCTCTATCTTAAACAATCTAACTATTGGGGGGGCATGGGGCGCGCACCTGTTGGCCCTGCACTTGAGAGCCCGTACAAGAGCTGCTACAATCCTTAAAATCAGAGGCTTGCATACGGTCAGATGCTCCATGATGACACAGGAATTAGAGATGTTTTTGCCACATATTATAAACACCTGCATCAGCAGGGTTCTCCCTGTAGCCCTGAAGAGAAATTTAGTTTGTCCCGCAACTATCAGAGGATCAGATTGGTCTCCTGGAAGCTCCAGCAGGGGCAAAGGAAGTCCTGCCCTGTATTAAGGCTGTAGCCACTCAACGATTCCCAGTACAGTGGTACACAAAATTTGGAGTTGAGCTTCTGCCAAGCCTGCTTGCGGTGTTTGGGTCGGTGGACGATGGTGAGCCCCCGCCACCCTCTTGGGCATATGCCACTCTGGTGGCCCTCCCAAAACCAGACAAAGATGTTTCTGACCCATCTACTTATCGCCCTATATCTATTAAGCAATAATGACCAAAGAGCCAGTCATTTCCTCGAGATTAACAACCGGCTTGGGGGGGGAAGGGTGGTCCGAGGTGCAGTTGAGGGCCACCCCCATCCAGCTGGTCATTAATCTTGAGGAAATGATCGACTCTTCAGTCATTATTGTGATTATAAGTCTAATCGCAATAATGACATCTTTTTAAAGACATTTACTCAATGTTTTCTGTGGCGGCAGTGGGACAGCGACAGTGGGAAGCGCAGAGTGGGTGCAGTGTCGGTCACTTCTTAGAGATTTCAAACCAACACAGCAACCAGTCATGGATGGTGCTGCCATTATGAATGATTAATTAGACTTATAATTTTGAATACAGACTATAAGATCTATATGGCCGTTTGGGCAGCGAGACTGGAGGCCATCTTGCCTTCCATCATTCACCCGGATCAGGCCGGATTTATTAAACATAGGAACACCATGGACAACACTCAGAAAGTCCTTACCCTCCTGGATTATATCCAGACTAGACATAGCCCCACACCTCTCCTGAGCCTAGATGCGGAGAAGACTTTCGACAGGTTGTCCTGGTCTTTTATATGGGTCACCCTGTCGAAATATAATTTCCCGGGATCTTTTTTATATTGGCTCCAGAATATTTATGTGACTCCAAAGGCTTATGTCCATGTAAATGGGGGCATCTCCCCTCCTATTTCCTTGTCCCGTGGGACGAAACAGGGATGTCCCCTGTCCCTGCTCCTCTTTGCACTCTATATGGAGCCCTTGGTGGTAGTTCTGAGGGAGGCGGGGGAGTGGAGGGCATCCCCATGGGCCAACTGGAGTACAGAGTGAGCCTTTTCACAGATGATGTCCTCTTGACACTCATCTCTCCAGAGGAGTCCATTCCCCAGGTATGAGAACTCTTACATAAATTCAAGAGGGTGGCGGGGTTTAAAATTAACATCACAAAAACTGAGGTTCTCCTATTTAATTTCATCTCCAAAGACTCATTACGGCACACATGCCCTCTGAGGAGGCGCACAACTAAAAATGAAATATTTGGGAATGTACATTCCCCTGGATTTAGGGGTACTTGGCCTTATCAATTCTGAACCTTTAACACTAATCATACAGTTGGATCTAAATAGGTGGTCAAAACTACCCTTGTCCTTCTTCCAGCGGATTGAGATCATTCTCATGAATGTTTTACCCTGTCTACTTTACTTATTTTATAACATCCTCTTTTTCCTGGCTTCCTTCTGTTTCAAATCCTGGGACAGGATAATTTCAAACCTTGTTTGGGGAAGGGGGGGGGTCGCCCATGAGTTTGTCTCTCCATTCTAAAGTTGTCCCTTGCCCAGAGAGGGGTCAATTTGCCCATTTTGGAATTGTATGCCAGGTCCGCCTTTTTGCAGGTTCTCTTTTTATGGCTGTCTAATACCTATGAGGCCACATGGAAGACCTGAGAATTCATCATTAATGAGTTGTATGATATGGGTAAGCTATTATTTTCTTTCAGGGGTAGATTCCCTCCACTTCAGGATTTTACTAAACCTACGTCACATATTCTTAGGCGGTGGTACTCCATGAAAAGATCTCAAGGGTACAAACAAATTTTTTGTTACTGCCAAATGATTTCAGAGGATGAACTCTTTTAACCAGCACAGACGGACCTGGCATTCACTAGATGGCACCGTTTGGGCTTAATGTATATTTACCAATTCCTGTGGAAGGAGGGAGTACTTCCATTTGATTCATTACGGAAAGATTATGGACTCCCGTCTGCTGATTTTTATAGATATTTACAGGTGAGGAACTATATCCGGTGTCACCGAACCATCACTGCTAAGTTACCCTCTCCTTTGCCACTTTAACTCAAAATGTTAATTGATTTTCTTTCGGGTAACACCTGAGGACACCTTACTGGCAACAGATACAACATTTTGGGGGAGGGCCCTGGTGTCTCCATGCATTCTACTTTGGAGGGCTGGAGTTAGAGGTCCCCGATGTCTCCTGGATGAAGGCTGCTCTATCTGAAGTAAAGATTACTTCCTCCCCTTTGTGGAGGGAAATCTACCTGGAGAAACAGAAGTCACTATTTTTGCTCCACTGCATACTTGACTAAATACCTCCTGGATACCTTCGGACATTGTTGGAGGAAGTGTGGATGTAAGTTGGCTGTTCTGGGTCACGTGTTTTGGTATCGCCCACTTTTAATGCCATTCTGGTGCTCTCGGCAGCATTGTATGAGTGCTTAGGGGAGCTAACAGAACTTACAGCAGAATCTGTCTTACTGTCCATCTAGCCAGACCACTCCCCTCCTTGGAATAAGACTCTTCTTCCCATATATATACTGGCCACCCAGAAGGCCATAACTCATAAATGGATGACCACAACTATTCCATTGCTGACAGATTGGAGAACTATTGTAGCTAGCATATACCAAATGGAGTGTCTTACTGCAGAACTGCATGACAAATCGTCACTTTGTCACACAAAATGGCAGAGATGGATATTTTATCTGGGTGAGGGTGACCTGGAATTTGTCCCGTAGGGGATGGGAGGGAACAGGGGTTATAAATTCAAGCTCTCTAATTTAATATGGACTGACCTACTGTAGATCTGCACACTCCACCACCCCCACATTTTTTTCTTCTGGGACCAGTGTTGTTCTTGGGAAGAGGTGTTCTGCAAAACAAAATTATGTCAATAAACATATGAGCTATCTTAATCCTTTCAAGGGTTGAACATATGCTTCAGTTCAAACAAACTTTTTATTAATTTTGGATCATATCACCTTGTGTGATTGATTATTTCATTTACACTGCAGTCTACTGTATTAGTTGAGATGTTATATGTGTGTATTCATATTTTTTTAATACAAATTAAATTTAAAAAGTTATTATGAATGCTGATGACATGGTGTGTACAGTAGGCATATAAGTATTTTTCAGCAGACACTACAAAAGGATTATAATGCTCTACAACAGAGGCTTATCTTAAATAGTCTGATTTTGAATTAAAGAGTTTGAAGAAATATGGAAGGAAGTAGAGACATTACATTGTAAGGTGTATTTTTTGGAAATCTTACCAGCCCCAGGGGAAAATGGTTTTAACACTGCAAAAATTAAGAAACTGAATAACTGGCTCAGACAGTGGACACTGGAAAAATCTAGGGTGCATAAAACACTGGTAAGAGTACATCAACGAACCATCATATTATTGTAAAGACGGACTGCATCTGAGTAGAAAGGGTAGTAGGAAATTGGGGTTGGACCTAAAGCAGATTGTGGATAGTAATTGAAACTAGAAGGAAAGGGGAGAGGAGGTAAATCAAATATAAAAAGTACTGAAGACTGTTTACATGACAGAAGAAAGGTAAGCAAAGGAATACAGGAATGACTATATGGTCACTAAATGCCAGAAGTTTGAACAGTGAAAAGAAAGCAGAGCTAGAAGTTAAATTAATAAGTGAAAAGGTTGATATATGTATGGTGACAGAAACTTGGTGGGATTCAGAAATCAGGTGGAATACCAATGTCGAGGGATATAGGTTATACTCATATACAAGAAAAAATAAAAAAGGGGAGGGTGTGGCTATTTATATTACAGAAGATATACAAAGTAGCCTGTGTAATAAAATAGACAACTATGGAGTGGACTCTATATGGGTTCAAGTAGTAGGAGGTGTTGATAAAAAAATATTATTTAGTCTATATTACAGACCTCCTAATAGTAGAAAGGAAATAGATACTTTAATAAGAAATGAAACTGAGCAAATGGCTCTGGAGAGGGATGTTATTACAGGAGACTAATTTTCCTGATATTGATTGGGGAAAGTATAATAACAAAAGGACTAATAGTGTGACGTTTATAGAAATGTTAGAAATGACATGCTTGTAACAGTTAATTTATAAGCCAACCAGAGGGGAAAATATCTCAGATTTATTAATAACAAATAGGAGAGACATTATTCATAAGACAGAGTTAGGGAACAGCTTAGAAATAGTGATAACATTACAGCATTTAATGTAAAAAAGCAATTAACATATATTAAAGGAAAAACAGTTGCAAAAAATTACAATAGGGCAAATTTTAAACAAATTAAAAAATAAATAAAAAAGTGGAATTGTGAACAGAGTTTTGAAGGTAAAATTGTCAATCAAATGTGGAAGGAGTTAAATGGTAAATTACTAAATCTGGAAAAAAAAGTGCATACCTGATAAAAGGATATACAGCAGGAGAGGAAAAAAAAACATAATGTGTACAGATAAAGTAATCAAACAATGCTCACAAAAATATAACACATTTAAAAAGATGAAAATATTAGGGACAGAAGAAGCTATACTACACTATAGAGTTAGTTTGAGGAATGTGAAAAACACAATAAGAAAAGAAAGAAGGAGAGTTCAGACATATATGGCATATAGGAAAGATAATGGTAAAAGTTTTTATACATACATAACTCAAAACAGAAGAACAAACAAGGTGTGGGACCATTGTATGAAAATGGCAAAGAAATAAAGAAATCAAAAGAAACGGCAAATGCCTTAAATAAATTTTTTGGAACTGTGTTTGAAAAAGTTGGGAAAGCAAAGGATGTTAAAGTGAAAGAAAACCATCAAATAAGAAGCCTAGTAACAACAAAGGAAGAAATAGAAAACTTAATAAAGTAAAATCGCATAAGTCGCCAGGACCAGATCTACTGCATCCAAGGTATATTAAGGAAAAAGCACCATTAATTTCTGAAATGTTGGCATGGATATTTAACTGGTCTTTTACAACTGGTGAGGTGCCTGAGGATTGGAGGCAGGCTTTTATGGTGCCACTCTTTAAAGAGGGCAACAAGTCAGAAAAGTCCAATTATAGACTAGTAAGTCTGACTGCAATTTTGGGGAAGTAGCTGAAAGTACACTGATAACTAGAATAGAAGAAAATTTGCAAATTTTAGGCTTTACTGATGAAAAACAACATGGATTCAAGAAGAACAGAGCATGTGTAACAAATCATTTGTGCTTTTGTGAAAGCATAAATGAGAAAGTAAATAAAAACATTTTTGGATTTTCAGAAGGCCTTTGATAAGGTATCACATAGCATTTTAACTGAAAAAATAACTAAAATAGGGTTAGATAGTCGCATCATCATTGGATTAAAAACTGGCTGTGTAATAGAACCCAAAGGTAAGAATAACAGGCAAACTATCTGAGCCCATTAGGGTAGAAAGTGTTGTCCTGCAAGGATCTGTACTCAGGCCGATTCTGTTTTCTCTATACATCAGCAACTTGCATTATAATATTTCCAACCAGGTCACCAAATTTGCAGACGACGTTAAAATGGGGGGACCAGTTAGAACATTAGAACAACAGAATGAACTGAAAATGGATTTAAAGAAAATTGAAACTTGGGCAAAGCTAAATAAGATGAAGTTCAGTATGAATAAATCAAGAGTGATGAATCTGGGAAGATCAAATAGCAAGAATAGGTATATATTAAATGGGGAAGAACTGCAGGAGGTAGAGGATGAGAAAGATTGTAGAGTACTTATACATAAGCTGAGTTTTGTTAAACAGCATACTCAAGTTATACAAAAAGCTAACTATATGGTAAGAAACATAAAATGCAGTTTCATGAATAAATCATTAAGATGTTTGTTACCCATATATAAGTCTTATGTAAAACCGTATTTGGACTATGGGTCACAGCTTTGGAGTCCTTATACTAAGGGTGAGATTAAAAGGATGGAGCCAGCACAGAGAAAATGCACTAAAATGATGGGTTCTTTACATAATTATGAGTATAGTGAAAGACTAAAAAGAACTGGTCTTTTCCTTTGAGCAAAGAAGAATGAGGAGTGATTTAATGGCATTATATATGATCATAAATGATAAAGAATTAGCAGACGGGATAGGTTTGAGTTTGTAGGGAAAGCCTAAAGGACTGAGAGGCCATGGGATACAGATTAAGTTGGATGTAGTGAAAAGAAACAGATTATACTACTCATTTATAAACAGAACCGGGAGAATTTGAAATATCTTACCAGGGGAAGTAGTTACTAGTAAGTCATTGACAGAATTTAAAAGGAGGATCGATGAACTGATAATAGGAAATAGGTTTAAAAGTACCCACTGATGTGGGGAACAGTTTATATGGACCAAGGGATTTCTACCATTCTAATCCCAGTATATAATAAAAAAGAAGGCTAAAATGATGATGATGGGAACAGCATCATGATTCAAATGATTAAAACCAAATCTGTTCACTAAAGGACTAAGAAGTACTTATTTGAAAAATGTGGATTCCTTTTAAATACCAGGGGGATGGTGCTAGACCAGAATTTGACAATGAAACCACATGTATATCAGATAGCATAGAAAGCAAATGCTATATGAGGTTTTCTAGTTTGAAATAATTCAGCTTTAACAAAATTTATTTATTTATTTAAACATTTGGTAACCGGGAAAGGCACGCTGAGCCGAGGCTTGATTCCAGGTGTGACACGGAGGTAAGAAGCAGTGGAAATACAGACAATAAATGCAGAGAATTCGTTAACAGAACAATAGCAGCTAATTACAATCAATATAATACAGCAGTGAGAACAAAAACTTGACGTGATGAATCTCTATAGATGAACTATACAACAGTAAGTGCTCTACATAATGAATCTTTAGCAAGTGCTGGAGAGGAACTGTAGGAAGGTAAAGTCAGTAGAGGTTGTGGGTTTAGCTCAGTTGTGGCAGCGACATAAAGGTGGAGGAAGGACATGTAGCTGTTGCTTGCAGCTAGAGTGAGAGAGTGAATTTCTGAAAGCAGGGGTAAGTTTGTTCCACAAGTAAGGAAGCCGGTAAGAAAAAGCAGCTTTGCCTGCTGCAGAAGAGGGTCGGGGTAGGGTGAAGAATCTTTCATTTCTGTGCCTGAGTTCATAGGGGATAGGGAGTCTGAGGATAGACAGTCCTCAAGATAGGAGGGCAGCAGGTTAAACCAGTACTTAGATACAAGGGTTGAGGGTGTGTATATAGTGCCTGTGAGATAAGCAGCTTAGTCTGAGGAGGGAGTAAAGACTAGAGTGTTGGGTGCATAGAGGGAAGTTTGTAGCGAAGCAACAAGATGAGTTTAGAAGGGTATCCAGCCTAGCAAGGGTGGTTACAGGGGCAGAGCTGTAAACCACATCCGCATAATCTAGTATGGAGAGGATCATTTTAGAGAGAATTTCACGTCTGGCAGGTAACGGGAGAGAGTCCCTGTTCTGGTATAGCATGCAGAGTTTGGGGCGCAGGCTTGGAGGTGATAGATTCAATGTGAGCTGAAAAAGACAGGTGGAAGTCCAGCCAAACACCCAGATACTTGAATCTGGTGACTTGGTCAAGTGGGGAGCCATCGAGAGAGGTGGGGGGGATAGTACGGCTATGTTGCTGGGTAGAACCGAAAACCATGGAAACAGTTTTGGTGGTGTTTAATTTCAGTTGGTTTTGGCTGAATGTTGTTGAAGTTTCTTTGTAGGGTAGCTTGGACATCAAGCAGGTTGGAACTGGAGGTAAAGAGGATGGTGTCGTCTGCATATATGTGTATTGATAGACTGGTGCAGAAGGAGGGAAGGTCATTAATGAAGAGGGAGAACATGATGGGATCGAGAACAGAGCCTTTAGGGATGGCCGCCAGGATGGGGGTCGGGATGTGGTATCAGCAATTCTAACAGATTGAAATCTGGTGGATAGATAAGACTGAAACCACCTTACAGTGAAACAAAGTAAACTGTAGGAAAACAAATGCTTTTGCCAATGCTATAATATGGATCACAGATTTTCCAGGATCTTCTGGGTATTGCAATCTCCAGGTATGTGACCACATTCAA
The DNA here is from genome assembly GCA_016271365.2 of Neoceratodus forsteri. NCBI lineage: Eukaryota > Metazoa > Chordata > Ceratodontiformes > Ceratodontidae > Neoceratodus > Neoceratodus forsteri. The sequence continues at coordinate 764,454,236 of CM057453.1, forward strand.
CATTTTTTGTAGATGTATTCTAGGAGCTCAAATACATACTCATCGTTATGCTTTGTACGAAGGTATGGAGTACTTTCAGTGGTATCTAGAATTATATTTCAAAATTACAATTTGCTTTACCAAGTTTTAAAACAAAAACAACCTACTCTTTTGCATACATATTTTCTCATGGAAGAAATGGACCACTACAATTTTAAAGCTGAAATTTAAAAAAAAAACATATGGAACCAAGATGTACTATAAAAAATTTGGTGAAAGACCCTTCTCAGTACGTGATCCAAGGTTTGTAAATGATCTACCAATTTCTGTAAAAATAACAGATTGCTGAGACTCTTTTTAGAACAATCTTTTTAAATATCTTTCTCATTAACAGTCATGTAAATGTAATTTTTTACTTACTGTAGTTGTACTGATTTTGATAATAATGTGTATTTTTTTTATTGTGTCCTTCTTTATTATTTCTGAACTGTGTTCCCCTTTTTCCCAGGTACTGATGAAAATGGGTTGTATACACAGACAGATGCATAGAAGTTAACGGCAGAAAATGTATGTTTGCCCATACCATCAGTGTGACCTAGTCAGTGTCATGGTTAAACAAACAACAAAAATAAATAAATGATGGGAAGGGCAGAGGAGAAAAGGAAGCTGGTGTTAGATACTGTTCTGCATTTCATACAAACTGCTTCCCAAAGCACTTCACAATCCCTGATGAGGAATGGGAGAGAATGTTGTTACCATTTTAGGTACATGGGGAATTCAAACAGACTACAGATGGACTAGAGAGAGTACAGGGAACTAAACACAGGGAGGTTAAATGAGGGGTGGGGTACACAGGATCAAGGATATATATACAGTATGTATATATATATATATATATACACACACACACACATATATAAATTCTTTGCAAAAACTTTGTTAACGCATCAGTTAGGGTTGTTGCCACACCAACAAAAGTATGGAAATTCAACGTTAGGGTTGCCACCCCAGCCCCACCAACAGGCATCGGGTGTGCGTCGGGGTCGCTGGCCTAACTGTCACCCCATTCCATCCGTAAAGAAGCTGAGGTGGTGCAGTATAGGAGAATGGGGTGAGAGGCACAACAACCCCAACACACACCCCGATGCCTGTTGGTGGGGGTGGGGTGGTGACCCTAACGTTGAATTTCCACGCTTTTGTCAGTGTGGAAACAACCCTAACTGATGCATTAAAGTTTTTTCCAAGAATTTCCTTTCTTTTTTTAAAAGTGCAATGTAAGTAGTAATAGAAAGGGATGGCTTGGTGGGTGCGCAGGGCCCTTTAGGCCCCATGCTCCCACCAAGCCACCTATTTGTGCATAATGTATGTGTGAGTGGGAGCATGGGCCCTCTGGGCCCTGCACTCCCACTTATATAGAAGCACGGAGCCATACAGCAGCCCTAAAGGCAAGGAGGCTTGGCAACAGTAATTTGCCCATATCTCAGGAACCACAGGAGGTAGAAAAAAAATTAAAATGTCGTTGTAATCGTATCAGTGTGCAGTTCTCGTGATCGCGTGATGACTGAACCCATATCTCGCAACATTTCCGAGATACGTGCACTGAAACACAATGTGAGTGCGAAATCTTGAGGGCATAATAGTGGCCCACGCACATGAAAATCACCAATTAGAACAGTAATTCGCAAATATCTCAGGAACCGTACATGCTAGAAACAAAATTCAAATTTCAGGGGTATCAAGGCTTTCTAACCTAGTTCTGTACTTGGCCCTCTAGAAGGGGGCTAACAAGTTTTCTGACAGAAAGTCCGTATCTCGAAACGTTTTCGAGATACAGGCCCCAGAAGGCATCACGGGAGTCGCAATGTTATCCTATGGGGAAAATTTGGAACTTTGGAATGCTGTAACTCTGGCCCTGCTGAATGTTTTTGCAGCAAACCACCAAAAGGCACAACTGTGAGACTAGGGCTTTTCACTCTGAAAAGTTCAGGGTAATACCACATTGCACATGGCGGCAACAAGGCGACAAAGAGAAACCACGACTGCAATGTTATCCTGTGGGGAAATTTCCAAAATTCACAATGCTATAAGTATGGCCATGGTCAACGGTTCGGTAACAAACCACCAAAAGACACACCTGTAGGGGTAGGGCTTTGCACCCTGAAAATTTCAGGTCAATACCACAATGCACGTAGCCACAATGACATGACAAAAAAAAACAACTCCCACAATGTTACCATATGGGAAAATTTGTAACTTCATAACGCTATAACTAGGGACATGGTAAATGTTTTGGAACCAAACCAGTGAAAGGCACATCTGTGACACTATGGCTTGCCAACCTGAAAGTTTCAGGCCAATATTACAATCCAGCTTGCCACAATCAAGTGACAAAGAAAACAGCATTTCAGAAAATGTGGTTGTGCAATATTACTGCGGTCATTTAAAATATGATCACGACACTCCTATCTTTATAATGGGAATACAACCGCGAACGTAAAAAATAGTGTTTTGGTTGTATTTTTTATGGTCGTGCATACTGCCGCGGCACTTTGAGATAGTGTCATGATCAAAAAAATGGCAAAATGGTGAAAAAAATCTAAAAACGACATTTCCAGATGAGGTGGTGAAAAACTAATACAGGATTCCTGTTCCTCAGGCCCCAAAATGGGAAACCCAATGGTTGGTGTGTTGAAAAGTGCAATATTTTTTGAGTTATATTGTTTTTTTCTCTCTTGCTAACTGAAAACAAGATGGCGGCAGCACAATACTATTTTTGCAAGCTCGAAACTAAAAAATACTATCGTGACAATTTTCAAGCAGCACATATAAATTTTCCCATAGGATATGAAGGGGCACTAAAAACGCTATAACTTTTGAATGGAACAAGATTTTTAAACTAAATCTTCAAAAGGCACATCTGTGACTCAGGACCCTTGTAGCCCACCCAATCTGAACCCACTCAGATGCAGTTTTCTTTTTTTTTTTGCCACCTTACTTGCCCCTGGCCTGCCTCTCCTTCTGGCTGCACGTGACCCCCCGACCCGAACCCCTTCCTCCTCACCTCAGATCACAGCCGACCCAGGGGTGACCCAGCGTAACCCTTCGCCGGATGGGTCCCTCTCCTCCGAGGGGGAAGGCACCAGGAGGGGATACCAGTGCACTCTACGATCAGTCCCCAGGTACTGCTGAGGTGGATTCTGGGGAGTCGGCAGCCATCATCCGGCTGACCAGGCAACTACTTTTCCGCTTTTCTGGGGGGAGTGACATCCTGATGTCAAGGTGTACGCCGATGTCTGTCACTCCCCCTTGAGCACCGAGCCCAGCTGTATTGCTGCACTCTCATCCTCTGCCAGGAGTCAGCCTACACTGGTGCGCATCCCCTACCCTCCCCGCGGAGAAGGAGAGCTGTCCCTGGACACTCCATCCTTCTCCCTCCGGCGACCCGAGTCCATTCCCGAACCCGGGTCGCCGGCATCGCAGACGGAAATCCAACCGCTGCGCCAACGGGCCCAGATGCAGTTTTCAGTACAAAGTGGACTTCTAAAGAAAACAGAATGTTGGTGATTTTTCACGTTTTTCAGCGCTCTACGATTCCGTGATCATACATCTGATCAACACGAAAATGTCCAGATTCGGAGACCTACCAAAAATCGTCCTCCATCCCAAATTTCAGTCAAATCAGACAGACCGTTGCAAAGTTATTAAAGTGCAAACTCTGAGGTTTAACATCGAAATGGCTATACAACCCTAACTTTAGTGGCACGGTAGTGCCACTATAATATATATATATATTATAGTGGCACGGTAGTGCCACTATAGTTGGGGGTTGAGTACCCCATTTAAGGTTAAAGTGTGAAATTTGGTAGCTTAATAACTTTGCCATCGTAAGACGGATTTGCCTGAAAGTTTGCATGCACGGAGTGGTACCATAGATCTCTGGAGCTGCCAAGTTTCGTAATGGTTGGATATACGGTTGTGGAGCTACATAGTGCTGTAGAATGTGGTATTTACGCTTTTTTGTGCAATCTTTGCTCGTGCCTACAGGTTGCATGGTCTGCACGACAAGTCTGAAGCCTTCAGGGAACATGCGGCCGGGGTCCCTGATGTGCCTTTCGAAACTTTGGTGAAAAAATATTAAATGGTTCAAAAGTTATTCAAAAAACAAGTTTCCCATTATAGTCAATGGGAAAAGTTAACAAAAAGTTCAACAGTGTCATAAATGCAGTTTTTAGTGTCGCAAATGACCCCTGTAGTGTTGCAAATCTGCCATTTTGTTTTCTGTTGGTGGTTACAGAAATGCTTGGCATTTAAAATTGTGACCCTCTAGGGACACAATTCTTTTTGTGTTCACCTTGTCGAGCCCTGAGGATGCTAGCCATGTCTTTTTGGGGGGTTTAAACACCCCAGAAATATGTTTTTAACATTTTTGGAAACAGTAATGTCACAAAGTACTGTCGCACTTGCGACACTTTTGTGCTTTTTATTGTGAAAGTGTCGCAAATCACGACACTACTTTGCGACACTATGGCCAAAAGATTAGGAAATCTTTGCCACCCTGCTGCAAAAGAACGGTTTGGTCTTTTGGGCTGAAATTTAGAGGGAAGAAAACGAAGATCCCACAGATGTGCCTTTTGGTGGTTTGGTGACAAAATGTCAGAGGGCTGCAAAGTTACGGTACTCCGAATTTGACAATTTTTCCCACAGACCAACATTACGGCGCCCACCGCGCCTTCCGGGGTCCATATCTCAGAAATGCTTCAAGATGCAGATATTTTGTCAGAAAAATGTTTAACCCCCTGCTAAAAATGGCCAGGAAATTTTTTTCGTATGTTGTATAGTTCCTGAGACATGAGCAATTTAGCATTCCAAGGCCTGGATATTCAGACTGGGCCAAGCAGTGGTGCAAGCCTGGGCGCAGCGCAACAGGGCTGCGCCAGGGCATAGACAAGGCGACATTCAATGGTGCTGCACCATGGCCCAGCACCATTGAATATGGCACGGAGGGCGCACACACTGCACATAGCGCAGTGGCACTGCGCCAGCACAAGACAAAGAAACAGAGCAGGGAGATGCACCAGCACAAGTGCAGTTGCGCTAGGCACATCACCCACGATATTCAACCTGGGGCATGCAAATAAGGACATAATGCATGCAAGGCACAAATGAGGCCATTTGCATGTCGTTATGGTCCCATCTGCATGTGATGCGCCGATCCCCGGTGAATTGCGCCTGGCACCCTGCTAAGCTGCAGCAGTCAGGGATCGACACCCTGTTGTGTCAACCCCCGCTCCCGTACACCCGATCACGGGCTGTAGTAATCAGAAAGGATGCCTGGTGGTCCAGTGGTAACCACCCCCTTTGCCCAATTGTGGGCTGTAGTACTAATGAAGGAACCCTGGTGGTCAGTGGTATCCCCCTGATCATGGGCTGCTGTGCAAGAATGACTTACCTGGTGGTCCAGTGGTACCCCCCTCCCCACCCACCCACAGGGTCCCTCGCACCCAGCACCCCCGTCATCAGCAGGTGGCAGCACCCGCCCGCATGCCGTCCGCATACAGTATGATCTGTACACCTGCTGGTCCACTGCATGGACCGATGGGCGTGCAGACCACCAATGTACTTCACAGGCTCCGATATGAGATGAACTTGTTCATTCACGCCCGAGTCTATGTACAGTATGGTCTGCGACGCAATATGAGGGGTGCTGGGTGGCGAGGACCTGTGATGGGTGGGTGGGGGTAAGTACCACTGGACCGCAAGTAACTCTTTCTTTGTACAACAGCCCACGATCAGGCAAGGGGGATACCACTGGACCACCAGGGATCCTCTATTACTACTACAGCCCGTGATCGGGCGTGGGTTACCACTGCACCAACAGGGATCCTTACGTTTTACGACAGCCCGCGATCGGGTGTACGGGGAGTGGGGGTCCACTGGACCACCAGGGGGGTTTGTGTGCCAAGACTGGCGGCTGCTGTGTTGTGCCGGGCAATTCAGCAGCCTGCATGTGGGTGGCTGGGGCTTGTTCCTGCTTTTTCGGGGCACAACTTTGAGCCCCCCTGTGTGGCGAGTGCAGGGTTGCGCCGGATTATGTGCCACACATCCCGGGTTGAATATCGGGATGTGCTGCATATGCATGGTCACACCCCCTGCATCTGCGCCGCTTAGGATACCAATGCACCCCGGTGCATTGGGACTTGTGCTGTGCTTGGTAGCCATTTGAATATCCCGCCGGGGCACACTGCGGGGTTGTGCCAGTGCAAGTGAGTTGCGCAAGGTGCAACCCCTTTGAATATCTGGGCCCAAGTGTTCATTTTCTGCTCCAAGGCCCATTATTATGCATACATTCTTCACATTCACTGTGTTTCTCAATGCCTCTTTTGGGGGAAAAAGGGTGTGCATTTTCGTTACTGTTACAGTTAGCATTTCCACTTGCATTTCCTTAACCGTTTCTGTTACCGTTCTTGTCTACGCCACCGTGTGCGTTACTCTCTGCATTTTCGTTTGTGCTTGCATTTACATTACTGTTAACATTTGCGTTTCCATTACTGTTTTTGTTTGCGTTTCCTTTTGTGTCACCGTGCACATTTCCATTTGCGTTTCCATACGCACTTCAGTTAGCATTTCCATTTCTGTTTGGGTTTCCTTTGGCATCATCATTGCTGTTTCTGTAAGTGTTTGCATTTCCAATTGTGTTACCATGACCGTGTGCATTACGATTTGCATTTCCGTATGCGCTTGCGTTTCTGTTTTCATTAATGTTTGCCCTTGCGTTTCTATTGACATTTGCATTATCATTTACGTTTGCGTCACCATGTGCGTTACCATTTGTGCTTGCATTTGTGCTACCGTTACTTCACTATTTATAGTGCACATTCTCAAAAAGAAGGGAAATTCATGGTAAAAAACTCCATTTCATGCATCAGTTAGGGTTGTTCCACAGCGACAAAAGTAAAGAAATTCAGTGTTAAGGTTCCCACCCCTTGCACCCATGACCACCCCGCCCCCACCAACAGGCACTGGAGTGTGCGTTGGGGTCGTCGTTCCTAACTCTCACCCCATTCTCCTGTACTGCACCACCTCAGCTTGTTTACATGTGGGATGAGGTGACAGTTAGGACTGAGCGACTAACGCACCCGGTGCCTGTTGGTGGGGCTGGTGGCGTGGAGTGGGAAGCTGAGCATCGACTTCCTCGCTTTGTCGCCTGGAACAACCCTAACTGATGCATGAAACTGAGTGTTTTGTTGTGAATAGATTATATATATATATATATATATATATGTATATGGAGGAAGAAGGGGAAAAGGAGGAAGATGTGTGTGTATGTATGAGAAGGAAGTACAGAGATGATATATTGTACTGCAGAGGTAGAAGGGTGAGGAAATTAGGAACAGAATCACATCTGAGGGGCAGATGTGTATGACTTAGCCCAAAGTCAGGTTTTCAGTTGAAGCCAATGAACTGGAGAGTGCTCTGCTGAAAATAAGTCATCTCTCTAATAACTTTAACACCTCTGATACAGGGGCCATTTCCATACCAACCAGCATGGTAGGAGAGTACCAGCTGACTTCTTTTATTCACTGCTTTGGTTTAAACCGTTTATAGAGTCTACATGAAGGGAAATCCAAAATGCCTTATGAATATCTGCCAAGATTTAAAATGGAGCTCTGACTAGTGTTAAGATATGTTGATGAAAGGGTAGGTGAGTGGGATCTGGTGCAACAGCTGTGAGTTTAACACAGCACTGGCATCAGAACTGCAGAATTCGGGTCCGAGTACACAAGTACCTAGCCCACGGAGCTCCGCACTCATTAACAGGTGCATAGTGGAGGGCATTCGTGATCACCAGCAATCACAGGGGATTTGTCCATAGCTTCACCCCACTCAAGCGCTGCTGCAGGGGGGAGGCAAATGAGAGGACACAGACAGGCATCCAATCAGATGCCCAACCTGGTCCCTGAGTGGGTTTCCCGGTCCACTCAGAGCAGGGGATTATGGGATGGTACAAGTCTTTTATTGGATAAAGAAATAGGCGCATGCCTGAATGGCCACCTTCATACCGCCCTTCCTCACTAGGGGGCTGAGGCGGCATATGTACTGTTCTTCCAACTGCGGCCGGTGTGTGCCTTACATGGAGGGTGCACAGAAGACATGGCAGGGTGTCTTCTGCCATATCTTGTACCCCCATCACCCAGCACTCCATGTCTTCATGAATGGTGAGGTGTGTGGGCACTGCCCCGGCCACTCCCCCTGACAATCTGCATACGTAGCTGTGCACATGGCTGGGGGGGGGGAGATAGACTGCAAAAGGGGCACGCGTCCATTCTGTGACTGCTGTCAGGGTGCACAGGACTCCCAATGCATGACTCAACAACTTGGGCTTGCCTATGTATCACGGATTCCTGGCGCATAGGCATTATGTCCCTTAGTGCATAAGGTCCAATTTGCATGTTATACCAATAATCTTGAAAGCTGTTATGCCCACAGTAGAAAAATACATTTTAATGTTAGAAGGGTTGTTGGTGCCTTCCCCCTGACAATGAACTAATATTTATAAATATACTAATTATATCATAGCCACTGACTAGAAATAAATGACATACACAAAAAAAACTTACGATATAGGCCAGCTGATGCCTTGTGATGATAACAGAGCCCTTCTCAGGAGCTGTAATTGTCAGTGAACAGCCAGGAGCAAGTTTAGGCCCATCATCGTCCCTAACTGACACCGCCAACTTCAGCATGCTTGTTGCCCCAGAAACCGTGTCAGTAACTGAGAACTCCATGCTGTCCTCTGTTGCCAGTGAGCCATCATGAAAATACTCTACTGCATTCTGAGTGACATACTCATATGGAAATGTGTCACCTGAAAAACAGAGAAGTCTCTTTATTACTGTACTGTAGTATTACTCAAAGCCAGTGGTAGAAATTGGGTGGGGATGTATCGGGAGTGACATCCAGTTCTGGCGATGAAACTGACATTCTGTCTCAGCTTCATGAAAAAAAGAGGGAAGGGGAAAAAAGGGTACAAGTTAAAAAAAAGAACAAAGCTGCCTCTTAGTTAGCAGTAAGGGTCAGTATACAGATCCCCCAACATAAATGTATAAAAAGCACACCAAATAATCATATGGAGAAGGATGCCCCCAACTGATACCCTACCTCCGAGATGTTATTTTCTGCTTCTTAGGTGGTTGATTTTTCAAGTGATTTTCTCATCATGTGCACCACTGGGCAAAGCTACATTTAATGACAATTGTTTTAACTTGTAACTTTTCCTGAGTTAAGGAGACACTAACTAACCCATTATACCACAACTACGGTTACCTTACTTTATACTTAGATAAGATTAGATTAGATATACTTATACTACTACCCATTGCCAAACAAACCAAGCCATTCTTCAGCCTTTGGATAGCATGACTTTACAAGAGCGACTTGGCAAGCACTGGTTTTTGTGTTTTTTTTACACACCTAAAATACTTAGATTATCTTTCCAAACACAACCTTAAGTACTATTTTAAACATTAGCACCCCCCCCCCATTGAAGCAATTAAAACTTTAGTTGTGTAATACCTAATCACAACTGTTTCATTCATAGCACTGGTGGCAGTCTATGTCAGAATTCCAGCTTCATTTCCCATGACGCTTTGTTGTTGCTTGGCTTTGACCCACAGGGCTCTATCCTGACTTGCTTGTTCACCAAAATAAAAAAACCTCTGAGTGGAGGTCTATGTTGAACAAAGGAAATTTTGTTTTTGTATTTTCTGTATCCCCTGTGTCTGGTGTGACCCTTTTTCCACTTGGCTACCTCCCAGCACAATCCATATTTTTTCTGTTCTTTGCTCTGCCTCCAGGTGGTTCATGGGCCATTCTGCCTTTGTCCCTTGTGTTTTTTCTTCCAACAGGGTTCCCCTGAAAGTTCATCATTTATAGGACATCAGCAGGCAGTTAGTTAGGCAGGACCCAAACATGCTGATTTCATGCTGCAGATGGTTAAGGTTTTCTTGTCCCCCCCCCCCCATGAGTCAACAGGTGGGGCTCTAAGGCATACATGTACATGCAATGTTTTCTGACAGGCAGCACCTCATCTCCCCCAAGCAGCCCCATCTGCACTACCACCTGTGGTCATCCAGGGGGTGGTACAGCAGTGCAACTTGTTGTTCCCCCAGGATACTCAGTCCTCACCCACCCAGATGGCCCTGGCCTCCCCTGCTCATTCCCAAACCTCAGCTGATGTTGCCGTGGCACCAACCAGCTGGCCCGGATAAAGGCATTTTGTTACATATCCAAAAAGATTATCCTCATGGCCACCTGACCTGAAATGGATAAAAGGAAGGTGAGGAGTCCTGTTCCCACAACAAAGGTAAGTACAGACAGAAGTAAGAACTACAGACCCACTCAAGCACTCATCTTTGTAAATTAATCATTTTGCTGGGATAACCAGCTTTTCCAAGGCAGAACAGGATCTAAGTTAACAACATACATATTTAAAACTCATAATAAATACAGTTTAATGTATAAATAATATAGATGGACAATCCACTGCATTAACTGCTTTTTTATACAGTAGCAGAGTTCATACATGGACAATGAATACAGAGGAATAAACTTTCAGTAACTATTTTCTTTTTGTTCAATCTGCAGTAAATTAAATACATTTTTACCCATATGCCACGCTGAGTGACTGATTTACATATGAAGAACTCTGGACTGCAAAGACTCACAGATAAACACAATGGTTCACTCAAATTTGCTTTTCAGGGACTTTCAGACATTAAGAACCCTGCTGATGATAGTTCCCCTTTAATATATCAAATTTAAAAAATTAAGTTGATATTAGCATTCCTTTATTCATTAACTTTTTCAAGGTATGTTACTGAGTGTTTATTCAAAACTTCTCGTTTTTCTAAACTAAAAAAAAAATTACATTTCTGGTGTGAGTGTTCTGGTATTGTATATATTTTTACTATGAACATAGATTCTGGCTTTGGAAAATTTTCAGCTTAAAAACATTATTTACTATACATATAAGTCGAGCACATCTCGAAGGAAAGTGAGTGTACCTGCTTTAATTAATCGTGCGACTTGCACCTCATCTGGCACCCTGCTTTCTCCAGCCTCCTCGACAAGGCCCCTGGCTGCATTCTTCCTCTCCTGCTTACTCACCTCTCCCACCCTCTTCCCCTACCTTTCACGTCCTGACTGTCCCACTCTGTCCCACTAACTCGCCCACTATGTCCATGACTGGCTCTTTTCTGCACGTTTCTTCCTCCCTCCTCCCATCTTCCCTCCCTCCCCCCACACCTCACCATCCCCTCCCTCCTGTCACCCTCTCCTCCTGTGCCTGCCCCCCCACCCATCTATCCCTTCCCAATATGCTTGACAATGTCGCTGCATTTCCCTCTTGTTCTCTGTCCTGCTGCTACTTTCATCTCCTAACTCCTCCTTCCCTTACTATTTCCAAATGAGATTAACAGCCCATGTTTCACCTATAGTGTTCTCAGAATGCCAACTACGTATCTAATTGCAATCACCTATTTTTTTTTTACTATGTATTGTGCTGTTATTGCTGTTCTCTGTATTTGATATTATCTGTACATGATACTGTGCTTTATCCTTTGTCTGTCTTCTAACCCCCCCCCCCCAATACTGATGTGGAACCTTTGTAAAGGTATTCTCTAATCCTAGATTGAAAGAGTTAAATAAAATATAAGTTCCAGTTTCAAAAACAAAGTATATATATCCTTAACAATTTATTAGTTTTGCCCAATGAAACCTTAGTGCTTTTATTCCTAAAGTGATAATGCTTTTATATTTACTCCACTTTAATGAATCATTATGGATTATTGTGTTCAAAAATACTTATATATTCCACAATCAAACAATTTATGTGCTGGTTATATGTATTATCTGAGTGAGTTCCACAAGTGACTAGATTATAAAGGTACACTAATATCAACTTACCTTTCTGAATGTAATATATTAATGAAACTATACTAAGCAAGATCTTTGTGGCATACTGATAAAAACAAAAAGAATCAAAATAATTTCCAAAAGTTTATTCCTCTATATTCATTATCCAGGTATGAACTCTGCTACTATATAAAAAAACTGTTAATGCAGTGGACGGACCATCCCCATTATGTATACAATTTGCTGTATTTATTATGAGTTTTGAATATGTATATTTTTATCCTAGATCCTGTTCTACTTGAAAAAGTTGGTTATCCCAACAAAACGTTGGCAATTAACTGACAGGTGAACTATCCTTTGAAAAAGCTGACAGGTGAAACGTCAGGAGGATTTGTCTGCTCTCAACTGTTGTTTAATGTCTATCATGTCTTGCATTGAAAATTAAAGAAAAAAGGGAAAGATTTCTCTTTGTGGTGTGGACTTTGTGAAAACAAGTAAGAAGAAGTAAGTGTCGTGACTTCTACTACCTCAGTTCTTACTGCCTGTCTATTTTTGCTCTATAGCCACTGTAGCAGATGTAAAGTGAAGCCGCTTCTTATGAGCTAGAGGAAGAATTTCCTTATTATAAAGCATAATTACCTTTCCTGATTTGCGTTTGTAAGTCATAGTCAGACTTCATCAGAGCCCCATGATGAGGACTTTGCACCAGTTCAAATGTGAAGTCCCTTCCATCTGCATCGCTTACCAGCAACAAAGGACCTAGGGCAAAAAACCAATCAACAGCAATTACTGTATGCAGGCAAAGCAAATCTATCCACAGAAATAACATTTGAGTATACTAAGATTTACTTGAACTGTGAGTGCCTGTGAAACATGATGAGATTGAAAGAAGTGAAAACAGAAATCTTTTATGTAACTGTACACACAGGACTGCAGGTATAGGTAAATATACAGAAGTGGCATGCTGCCCTTTACTACTCCGTCAATGAACATGAAACGTGCCCTGGTTGTGTCAACCTTCCAACCATGGTGAGGACCAACCTTCCAACCACAGTGAAGGGAAAGCCATTATCCATGCTTATTCAGTACTGGGTTATGGCACAGTAGGCAAAGCCATCTATGTGGTCAACAAACTCTGTTTACTTGCAGTCCAAGCCAGTTACTCAAATCAGATAGCTAGGCAAATGTCAGCATATTATCTAATGACCCAGCCTCATGGTCATACCCGTTTCAGGAAGGGGTGCAGGTGAAAACCAGTACTCACTCACAACAGGAATGCTCCCAAATCCCTTTGCCAGACTGCCCCCATGCCTATCACAATGGGGCCTTCTGGCAGGGGCAGTAATCACTGGGCTTGTCCTATAAATAAGAGACATGCTCCCTGACTGTACTTATGGTGGCCAGCTGAGGAGGGTTGTGCTGGTCACCGTATGCACCCGGAGCACCACCGCTGTGGATACTGTGACTGGGGGGGATGCCCGGTGCCGTGGAGGGATGAACTAGTAGATGCCAAGGAAAAGCTGTTTATGGCAGGGCTGGCAATTGGGGGGGAGGGCACCACTACTACCAGGAATATAAGTGTGTACAATGGGGCTGGGATTGGAGGGCACCACTAGCACTAGGGATAATATACATGAATGCAGGAATGGAAATCAGTGGGATGGGAGTTACCACTAGCACCAAGAACAATATACATGAAGGCAGGGATAGCAGTCAGAGGGAGGGAGGTTACCACTAGCACCAGGGATAATATATGTGAAGGCAGGGATGGCAACCGGAGGGAGGGGATTACCACTAGCACAAGGATCCTTTTATTGTAATAAATGGGCCAGCAATCAGTGGGGGAAGGGTGCCAGGGACCACAGTGGGTGGCTGTGCTCCCCCAGCAGCCAACCAGCTAGGTGGCAGTGTTACCCCCAGCAGCCGCTAAGGTTGCCCAGAGTTAAGTCAGGTTTTTTTTTCAGCAATATTTGTGCTGTGTTTAAGGACCACACTAAACCCTTTTGCACAGTGCAATGCTGCTGAATATGGGGTTGTGCACATATTAATGGCCACGCCCCTCCAGTTGCCCACACACATATATTATGTTTTGCATGGGTGCTAACCCTCTTTGCCCTTACAAAAGCCCTTTTAGAATATGAGGCTCCAGCCCAACCCCAGTTTGTGTGGGCAAAGACCCATTAGATCCCATGCATACTTTTAAATATCGGTTCCCAGATGTTTACTGCATGAAAAGGGACCTCTGTGCCTTCTGAATCTCACGTCTTAGTGGCAAGTTGGTTCCTAAGAAAGGACACAACCCAGATATGGGGTAAAATATTTTAGACTAGTAGTCTAGAGGCTAGAGAGATTCTTATTTTTGTAATTCTTTTTGTTTTACTGTTCTTATTTTGCTTACCCTAGTGTGTCTCATTTCTTCTGCATTTTACTGAATATTCTGTAATTCAGCAGTGTAAATAACAAATATTTACATGGTTAATATTCTCTGCTACAGTGCAGTGTTTTATGGGATATGTAACAATCCATTTTTATTGAATAAACTGGTATTTAACTATGAAAGATCATAACTACCAATTATGAAAGTAACATATCTGATACAGAGTGGGTGAAAGATTACAGGGAGTGAATGAAGGGTTGGTTTTGTGTAAAACATAAGGCCTTGCACTGGGCGAGCAGTAGCCAGTGCTGGGACTAGAACCAGACCAACACCCTAGCAGTCAGCCAGGTGGTGTCAGCATTGAAATACAAGGAGCCATCCGGATGTATTATTTATTTATTTATTTATTGAAATGTTTCACCAGGAGGGTACACTGAACAACAAGTTGCTCATCTCACAGTGCGACCTGGGGGAGGAGGGTTATAGGAGGGTACGAACACACATACAATTAATAAGGAACAAGATACAATATTGGTGAGCAGCTGGATACAAATGATAGTACAATAATGGATGAAGTAACAGGAACAAATTACGTATACAGGAAATTGATAATAGGGTCACAGGCATATGTGCAAGAAGTTCGTGGAGCAGGCTTAGAGAGGAGAATAAGTGCTGGGAACAGGAGGAGAATCTAGAAGTGCTGATAGGTGAAGAGGAAGGGGCAGGGGGCCCGAGTGGAGAGGGGAATGGGGGAACACATCTACTCCTGAGGCAATTCAGTAAGGTTAGTGGAGGCCAGTGGGGGAGTGAGAGCAGAGAACAGAAAAGCAGGAGGGGACAACCAACCCCTCCAAAGCCCCTTCAGGATGCTGAGAGTCCTGCAAGGGGTGTAGGGGAGAGGGTGGCAGGGAGTAGAAAGAAAGGGAGATTAAGGGGGTTATACCAGGAGCAAATGGGAGACAGGAAGTTATGGAGAGAAGAATGAAGGAAATAGGAGGAAGAGGAGTGGTGAATTTGGGGAGGAAGGGAGGTCCGGATTTTTGGGAAATGGTGGGTAAAGGCTATCTGGCCAATGAGGGTGGATTGGTGAGGGACTACCAAGGTACGTGAGTCAACAGATCTAAGTGAGTGGGTAGGAGGGGGAGAAAGAGAGAGCAAGGATGAGAGGTATGAAGGGAGATCTCCAAGCCGAAGTTTGGAGGTTAGTTTGGCGCAGTGAGAAGGCACCTGCAAGCTAATGGAGGGAAAGATAGGGAGCAATAGAGTTTATAATGATGAGTGCGAGAGGGGGCATCAAGGGCGAAGTGACAGAAGGAGTGAAAGAGAGTGTCCAGTCTAGTTAGGGACTGGTTACGTCCAGATGCTCTTCCTCTGTTTCTGGAAGGGTATCAAACAAGAACCTCAGATGTGATTTTCTTTTTTTTTTTTTTTCCATTTAATCTTTATTACAGTTTCCAACATACAGTACATCATAGATACAGTACATTCGATGTAGACATGTACTTTCAGTATATAGACTAAACAAGACCAATAAAACAAGACAGACAGAGAGAAAAAAAAAAAGGAAGGAAAACCCCTTTCCCTACCCTCCCCCAATATCTCTCCCCCTCATCCCCCCCCAGACATATGCCCATCCCAGGAATGATCATCCTGAGTTATTAATTACGTAAAGCCTCTACTTCCCCTAAATTGTTGTGGTTGTGGCATTCACTGGGAATACAAAGTTAAAAATGGAGCCCAGATTTTGTTAAATTTGCTCAATCTGTTTTACAAACTGACAATCATCCTCTCCAATCTGATATTGTTTAATAGCTCTGCTAACCATTCAGTGTATGACATAGCTTTGCTATCTTTCCAATGCCTAAGCACTAGCTTTTTAACTGACATCGATATGAGGGCTATGTGATATTTCCGTGGTTTGACTGGGACCTCTGAGTAGTTTCCTAGCAGGCAAATATCGATCGTGAACAACTCATCAAGTCCCAGTAGGGGATCTGCCCTTTGTTTGATCTGCGTCCATAGGGGAGCTACCTTGGAGCATTGCCAAAATATGTGGATTAAATTGCCTCACCTTGGCGATCTCGAACAAGTGGCAGAGCATTCCTTGTCAAATTTTGATATCATCTGAGGGGTGTAATATAGGTTGTGCAGAATGCGGAATTGCATGAGCCGAAGCTTATCTTGAGTAATGAAATTATGGCATCCCCACCAGAGTATTTCCCAGTTAATGGATGTCTCCGGCAAGAGCTTCTCCCAGTGGTCCATAGGTCCAAAAGGCCCAGGATGTATTTTGTTGTATAAAACTTTGAATATTTTAGAGACTGCATGAAGGAGGCCTACAAATTGAATCAATTCTCCCCAAAAGGGGGTAGTCACAGGCATCAGGGGGTTGGTCCCTATAGCTTTCTTTAGAATGTGTCGCAGTTGGAATAATTTGAATATTTTGGATGTCGGCAGCTTTAATTTTCCTAAGATATCTGCAGAGGAAGCCCACTTTCGTTCTGCTTCCACCCATAAATAACTGAGCTTAGCTTCTCGGAGTTGCGGAACCCAGAGGGGGGAGAGAACTTTCCCATCCAATTTAATATTTGGATTGCCCACTAGAGGTTGCTCTAAGTCTATACAATGGTTATATTTGATAACTGAACAAAGCTGGGAGTGGACCTTGATCGAAATAGCAACTGGTGTCTCCAGTAAAGGTTTGGGAAGGTTCTTGGGTTGCACAAAGAGAAGGGCCGCGGGGGTCAGAGTATGATAACATATTTGTGCAGATTCTATTTGAACCCAAAGGGGAATATATTCTTCGGGACACTTGGGGTCATTTGAGGTGAGCCATCTTAGGTATTTGCTTGCATGGCTGGCCCAGTAGTAAAGGCCGACATGCGGTACTCGGAGGCCCCCTTTGAGCTTTGGGGCAACTAATTTATGAAATGCTAGTCTGTGCCCTTTGCCGGCCCATATAAAATTGGAAAAGATATTGTGTACTTTTTTGAACCATGATTGGGGTAGCCAGACATTTAGAAGATTGAGTGGGTAAAATAGCCGTGGGAAAATGTTCATTTTGATGAGGCTGACCCTGCCCCACATCGTTAAGGGTAGAAGGGACCACCTATTTAGGTCTTGGACAATAGTATTTAACAAGGGATCTAGATTATATTTGCCCCAACGGGTGGTGTTCCTCGAGAGAATGATACCTAAATACTTCAATGACTTCTCCCAGGATAGACCTAATGCCTTGATCTCATTCCTCATCACTCTGTGGTTAAGCGGGAATATCACCGTTTTCCCCAGGTTAAGTTTATAATTTGATAATAGACTATAATCTTTAATAACCTCAAGCAGACATGGGATGGCTTTGTCGGGATGTGAGGTACATAGAAGTAGATCATCTGCATAGGCTAAAACCTTAATTTCAATGCCCTGCACCGGTATTCCTAGAATCCCGGGGTCAGTCATTAGTCTTCGGATGAGAGGTTCTAAATATAAATTGAAAAGCAGTGGGGAAAGGGGACATCCTTGCTTCATGCCTGACAGTGTGGGGAATTTATCAGAACTACATCCGTTGCATAAAATTCTGGCTGTTGGAGATTTATAGAGGGCCTAAATCCAGTTCTGAAATTCTAAAGGGATGCGGAAGGCATGTAACGTTCGAAAGAGGAAATTCCAATTTACTCTTATCAAATGCTTTCTCGGCATCCAGAGAAATCAGGACCATTGGACATTCCGCATCTCTGGATGCCGAGAAAGCGTGATCTAGAGTTCGAATATGGTCACTGGCCAACCTGCCTTTCATGAATCCCACTTGTTCCATTCCTATCAGATCTGGGAGGACTCTGCTTAGGCGATTTGCCAGCAGCTTACTCAGAATTTTGATGTCCTGATTGAGTAACGAGATCGGTCTGCAATTTGCCATGTCTTCTGGAGTTTTTCCTGGTTTCAGAATGAGGACATTTATCGCTCCGAATAATGAAGCATCTGTACTCTTTCCATCTAGGATCTGCTGGAACGCTGGGAGAAGCAAAGGGATTAGATTTTTCGCGAGTATCTTGTAAAAATTTGGGGAGAACCCATCTGGTCCTGGCGATTTGTCGTTAGGGAGACTGTCTATTACTCCTAGGATCTCTACTTCCGTTAGAGGAGCACATAAAGCCGCACTCTGCTCTGTTATGCGGGTGGGGAGGTGCGATTCCTTTAGATAACGGTCTAAGTCCTCACCGGGTGGGGGGTTTGTCATTGGTGAATATAAGGATTGGTAAAATTTTTGAAACTCTGATGCAATTTCTACGGTGTCGACCACTAAGGGTCCATTATGTGATTGGATTGTGACAATGAATCTGTCTGACTCCTGCTGCTTAATACGGGCAGCCAGAAGATGCCCTGCCTTCTCCCCCTGATCAATGTACGTGGCGTTTCAGATGTGATTTTCTAAAAAATATCTTCAAGTCTGATTTAAATTCAAATGCTTTCATTCTTTTGTGAGGACAAACTGACAATCCATTTGATAATACTCTGTGCTCCTCTGGTGTTACTGCTCTAAATATTAGAAAAGTTAAACACTAATTGTTCTTGGCTATATTCCCTTGTGATGTGGTTGCTATCATTTCCTGTACTGTATCTTGTTGTTCCTTCTTTTTTTTTTTTTTTTTTTTGCCTATAGTGGCTGTAGTTTCCTCTGTTCAGGCATAGGAAAGGAAAAGGAAACAAACAAGAAGATACAGCACAGGACAAGATAACGGCTCATAAACTTTAAAGTGCAGTCTATATTTAAAGTGCAGACACTATGTGAGTACCTAACTTGGTCACCTCAAATGTGGGGGAGTGATGCAGCTAGTTTCTTATATCTTTTAGTATTTTCAGACTGCCCTGAGAATTATATGATTCCTCACTGTGAGATGTTAGTTATGGGTTAAAACCTATTTTTACAGGCTTTTGATATGATTCAAAATAAAATAAAAATATGTAGATAGAATTAACGCTTATTTAAACTTAGTAACAACCTTTCCTGATGGCTAAGGCACTGTACATAATTTAACAAATTACAAACATACACAACACGTAAGAAAATAAAACATAACAAAAAATACACCTCAGCTAAAAAAATACATAGGCTGCTAGTAGTTAATCATGTCAGATAACCTCAAGTGTCTATAATGAGTTCTGCCATAAAATTACTACACAAACGGATTGTGGCAACTCAGCTCGAACTGAGAACTAGAAACTCGATTTACATACATTGTTCCTTTGTAAAATGGACACAAAGTATTATAATTCCCTAGAACACTAGGTGACACCAAAATGCAGATGAGACATGACCCCAAGTGCAGCCATGCTCGAGCATGCGATCTCACGCATGATGTCATCACATCTAGTAGAAAATGCATGTCACCAGTGCCCTATTCTGTGCTAGTTGGCCATCTAAAGAGAGAGCAAAGTGGGCCAATAGCCGGTGCCTCTTTTTTTTTGTATCATATTTTTATTAATTTTGTAAGCACAAAACATATTGTACATGGGAGAATAAAACATAAATACCACATCACCACAGTGCTCAAACAGGAAGTTGAATAATGGCCCCTCCCCATAAGTAACAACATAGGGGGATATACCCACAGTTACAGTAGATACCAAATATTTAATAGCAAAATATGCATGCAGCCAAGGAAGGGCAACGAGGAATCATACATCTGTAATATTCTCTGCACATACTGATGACCCGCATAAGTAGGTGGTCCCAGTGATTCCCTCTAAGCATTAAACTATTAATTAAAGTAAAGGAACTCCCCAGATTTCAAAAGAAAAATTCCAAAAATAAATTCCCAGCAGAAATACCCACCATTATGTGCTCTGTCTAGAAAATACACGTAGGATAACATTTACAACGCTCCAAAGTGAGGAAAAAGATAATTACCTCCAGCCACAATTAACCACCTTCCCAGCAATCAGGAGTACAGCCCCACACAGTTCAAATAATATGTGTACCGTATAAGATTAATCCATCCTGCACTATTGAACATTGAAAAAGAAGAGATAAATAACTGAGTTTTATATCCAGTTAACAACCTTATAGCAGTCCCGAACAGCTCCAAAAAGCCGTGCAGCAAAAGTCCAGTGAGCAGCCTGAAGGCAGCTATTCAACGTCATCTATACAACTGAAAACGTAGACCTCACCTTGGGAGCACGAATATTGCCATCATTGCACCCCTCAGCCTTCATCAGAGGATACACCATCTGCCACATTTGCTGCTAACTCCTGCTCAATGCAATGTATCATCTTGTCAGCATCCTTCGGATCAGAGAACTCATACTGGCGGCCCTGCTAAGTCACCCTGAGCTTGGCAGGAAGAAAGAGCTGGTGCTGGACTTGCAAAAGCCTTAAATGGCCCCGAATACCATTGAATTCCCTGCACATTTGCCGGGTGCTAAAAGACAGGTCAGGGAAGAGCAAAATGGCATCATCACTGTATTTCGTGGCTCCTCGTCTCCTGGCAAGGGCAAGGGTTCTATCCCTGTCTCCAACGCCCGTAAATACCACCATCAAAGTCCTCAGGGCTATGGAACCGCAGCTGCACATCATGGGGTAATTTGGTAGGCCTTCTCGAAGGACAAGGGAGGGTCCCCATGTGTAAGTCCCAGGAGATTAGGTAAGAACATTTTGATAAAGTTCTGGCAGTCCTCACCCTACACAGCCTCCAAAAGCCCCATGATCCTCAAGTTTTTTTCCTCTGGCCTTATTTTCCACGGCGTCAAGTCATAGCCAAAGCCGGGAGTTTTATTTGATGAGTTTCACCATTGCATCAGAGTATGTAAGGGCCAAGGTTTTAGCTCGCTGCACTGTTTGCTCACAGGAATCCATGCGGGACTCCAAAGCAGAAACCTTGGGAGTCAGTGTATCGCATTTTTTGTCCAGCTTTTGCACCGACTTAACAAGCTGCAGCAAAGTTGTTTGTAAGGAGGCCAGGGATACACCTCCGGGTAGTTGCTCCGCCACGTCTGTGGCTCCTTCAGACACCACAGGCAGTTCTTCCCATGGTTCTTGTTTTTGGGGAGTGAAGAACTCTGGCGAAGGAGCGTTTGTGCCATGAGTCTTGCCCATCCTGACATTCAGGAGAGTAGAAACCACTAGACAGAACACTAGAAAGAGTAAATTTTCCAACTTGTGGATGTTTTTTACTAAATAAATCTCAGGAGCTGAGATAAAATACTGCTTCCCCAATGGCTCCAGCAGCGTCCCCAGCTGGAGCTTCTAAAGCTCTATAAGCATGAATTTTTGGGATGGTTTGGAGTGAGTAGAAAACAATGTTAATAACAGTGAACAAGCCTGCAGAGATATTGACAGGTGCATCTGTCTAATTTTACAGGCTAAACACTGAATGTAAATGAGAAAGTACTTTGGTGCATGTAAGAGCATATCTTATTTTCAACAGTTTGTTTTGAATATTATTTCCTTTAATGTGGTGGCAGCATGCACACTAGCTTTGAGTGCGTTTACATTTTAGACAATGAATATATGGTGACAGTACAGGATGTTTCTATATACCTGACATGTTTTACTGTACAATATTTGAAAAGTATGCAGAGTAAAGAGTTTTTTTTTGCCATTGTTATAGGATACAATGCAAACTGAGAATTATATGTTATGGGATTTAAGGAAGACCAGGTCATTATTAAGGTTGTATTACCTTTGGCTTCAGCTGTTTACCCATCACCTTTTATGGTGATTTATAATTTGGAAATCTGAATATAATTTTACTTGGTATAGGATACATTTTTAATGGATGGTGTATCCATGTTTGTTGTTTCAAAATGAGCTGAACATTTGCCATCCTTAAGCTTTCGTGTATTAGTTTTTATTTAGCACAATACTATAGAAATATATATATATATATTTTTTAAATTTACTGTATTTTTTTTAGACATAGACCAGTAAAACACTGAGGAAGGAGTTTTACTCCGAAACACTGGTGTTGGCTTATATTTTCTGGTTAAGGCAATTATCTGCTTCTGGTGCATGTGTTATGTAATAAATAAGACTGTATGGCTATTTGCATGAGTAGGCCTGTTTTTCTCATCTTTCTTGCAAGTTTGTCTGGCCTTTACTGGAACTGGCTTCTCCCTGAAAAGCTGCTTTTCTGATTTATTCTGAGGTTGACTGTGCTGGACCACCCTTCCAGGGGAGGGAGCCATGCCAGAATTTAGAGATAAAGGAAACACAATGCGCGTGCCATCTGGCTACAAGGGAGAGGAAAAAGAGAGAGGACTACAGTGAGAACTGCAGGTGCTGGGAGGACTATCCAGGGAGAAGCTGCAGAAGGAGTGAAAGAGGAGATCCAGTCTGGCTAGGGTGAACTTGGAAGCAGCACTGTACACAATGTCACCATAGTCGAAGTTGGGGAGAATCATCTTCAAGACAATTTCTCTGCACGCAGAACGCAGGATACTCTCTTTATTCCTATAAATTGCACAAAGTTTGGGGTGAGGTTTCAGATGGATGGCATCCACATGCACTGAAAAATCAAGGTGATAATCCAGCAAACCCCAAGATACTTAAATGAGGAAACAGAGCCTTTGTCTAGTGCTCATAGAAACCACTTTCCTGGCACTGATGGACAGCTGATTAACCAGGAACCAGTGCTGAATGTCAGTTAAGTCCATTTGGAGCCAGGCCATGAGGCCAGGGGCAGAGAAGTCACAGACAAAGAGTACCATATTATCTGCATACATACGGATGTTTATAGAAGAGCAGGCAGTGGGGAGGTCATTCAGAAAAACAGAGAAAAGTATAGGGCCAAGAAACAATCCTTGGGGCACTCCTGAGGAGATAGGGAGTGGAGGGATAAAAAATCTCCTATCCAGATATCTTGTGACCAATCCTCATGGTAGAACTGGAACCACCCAACTGAGGAGGCAGAATGCCGTAAGCTTGTCCAAAAGGAGTGGGTGGGCAACAGTATTGAAGGCTTTGGCCAAGTCAACAAAGATGGCAGATGTTGCTTCCCCTCTTGCCAGAATATTTAATCTGTCACTTTGCTCTGGGAGGGTCCCGGATATCTGTAAAACTGCTAGAACCGTCCCTGTATTCAAGAATGGTGACCCCAAGGCTATCCCTAACTATTGGCCTATTGCCATCCTCTCTGTCCTACGCAAGCTCTTAGAAAAACTCATTGCTAATCAAACTGTTGCGTTTCTATTTGACCGGAACCTCCTCTCAGAGACCCAACATGTCTTTAGGAAAGGTTGTAGACAGCATGGCCACTGAGTTACTTAAATTTACAAACGGTACTAAAATTGCAGTGAGCTCTGGCCTACTAACAAGTACCATATTTACTGACCTGACAAAGGCCTTTGATCTTGTTAATGGCTCTCTCCTTAAATCAAAAATGCTCTCCCTTGGTTTCTCCCCTGAGGCTGTTGCTTGGTATAGTGTAGCTGCTACCTAGTGGATAGGCAACAGTTTGTCAAATTTAACATGGTTGTCTCAGACCTTACAACTATAAATGTTGGGGTACCAAGGCTCTATACTTGGTCCCCTCCTCTTCACCATCTTTACAAATGACATATCTCTCTACGCCCCCTCCTGCTCATCTCCACTTTATGATGATGACCTTGTTCTCTACTTTAGCTCCAATAATATCACTAATCTCAACACGACCCTTTCTGCTGACTTTTGAGCCATCCAATAATGTCTCACGAGTAACAAATTAGTACTTTATTCCAGCAAAATCCACTCTATGCTCTTTGGCTCTGCCTCTAAACTAAAGAGATGTTTTGGTCAACCATCGATTCCCTGCTGTAATGGTTCCCTCTTTGACAATGTCAGTACATTCAGATATCTTAGTATTACACTTGACCCTTCACTTGACTTTCACCTCCACATCTCCAATACCTGTAGGGCTATAAACTATAAACTTGGGCTGGCCTACAAAAGTCACTATGCACTTATACCCTCTGCCAGAATAGCTATCGCCCAAGGCATTCCTCTTCCAGCTGTCACCTATGAATCTACCACTTATGCTGGTGCTACCAGAACAAATCTTCACAAATGGGACACTACTTATAATAATATTTGTCGCTTTGCCTTGGCCTCTCACCGTGTCACCCATCACTGTTGGCTCTACAGTGGCCTAAATTCCCCCCACCAAGGCAAACTGCCAAAATTCTCTTGGTACCTTGCTTGTCGGCATCATACACTTGCGTGTTCCCTCCTTCCTTGCTCAGATGCTGACCCTGCAAAGCCTCCTCTATGCACTTCGCTCTGGTGACCAGTCCCTGCTATCTGATGCAAAATGAAAATGGACTCTCAGGCTTTCTCCCACTTTTCTCCCCTCTTCTGGAACTCATTACCAGTAGCCATCCATCTAGCCCCCACTCATACTAGCTTTAAATGGGCTCTGCACAACTATCTTGCTGCTGCTAACCCCTACTCTTGTTTTTATCCCCCGTGATACCTTCTGACTTCTCCTGCTACATACGTCCAATACTAGTCAGCAACTGGTCTCGCTTTTATGCGCTTCAGCCTTATTGACCATAATTTTCAGCTAGCTTATGACTATTTAGCCTGTATTTTTCTTCTCTCCCTCTCTCTTTCTCTTACCTACTAAACCCACCCCTCTCTTTTGTGATAAATTGCTCATGTGGTTAGTATTGATTACCTACTGAACTGTTTTGTTTCTGAATTAGTTTTTATCTGAAGGATGTTAGTGTATTTCCTAATTTTGTTTATGATACACTTACTGTTGTGTAAATTTATTCTCCAATCACATTTGTTTTCCTGGTTTACTGTCCTTACTTCTGTTTGTAACTGTGAACGTCCCTGCCCCATGTATTTGTACTGTATTTGTATTTGTACTCTCCCATGCCGTGCCTGAAAATAGGCATCTGTATGTCTAGTGCACTTACCCAGTCAACAAAAACAAATAAATAAATATGTCAGGCCATGATCCATGCCAGAAAATATGAAGTCAGGGAGCCCGAAGAGGGAGGTTGAGGTGGAGTAGAACTTCCTGAAGACAAACTAGAATGGAGTGAAGGAGGAGGATAAATCAAGGAAGGGAGACAGCTGGGAGAGAACAAGGTGCTCACTGAATATAGCCAGAATGGAGAAGAAAGAGATAAGATGGCATCTGCCAGGAGAGGTGGAATCATCCTCTTTGGAATGAGGGATGACAGTAGCCTGTTTCCAAGTATCAAGGACAGAAGCTAAAGAGGAGAGATTGAGAAGGTAAGTAATTGAGAGAGCAATGGCATGAGTGGAGAGATGCAAGAGTTTGAGGTCAAGACCATCACTGCTCACACCCTTATGGGGGTATGGAGACAAGAGGGCCTTAAGGGGCGCAGCAGGAATGGTAGAAGAGAAAGGGTGGGTGGGGTTGGTAGGAGGGTAGGGAGAGGGAGAGTGGAGTAGGAGGAGAGGGGGAGAAGAGGAGGAAGAGAGGAGGGAGCAGGCATAGGAGCTGAAGAAGGAGTTGAAAGCTGAGGTGACAGAAGGGTCTGAGATAGGAGTGCTACCCACCTTGAGGACAGAGGGAGAGGACTGGGTTGGTGGGAGAAGTGGGCATGGATAACCTTCCAGAACGTAGAGGGGTGAAGTTGTTCTGGAGTGTGACTGTGAAGTATTCAGACTTTGCAAGCATGGTAGCTCTGGTATAGACATTGCAAAGGGTCTGGTACTTGAATAGGTCAGCAGGAGACCCAGTAGATTTGTGTGTCCACCAAGCAAAGCCTCGCATGTGGAGGCAGGCCAGCAACCCCGCTGAGATCCATGGGATCCACTAGTGAGTAGCAAGACCTATAACTCATGAGTGGTGAAGCCACAAGTTAGTTGTAAAGGTTTTACAATTCATGTGTGGAGACAGCTGTGTTATTTTACTACAGCCTATTATATATTTGATATATATACAGTACTACTCTGTTTTAATGCTTTTATACACAGGATATGCCGTGGGCTGACTGAAAAAACTCATATGTATTTTTTTTTTTAATCTGCAGGTTTTGACCTCTATGATCTCACTTGTAGTGGAGCCATGAGTTGGATCTATAAAGATCAAACTCTGCAAATAAAAATAAATGTGACATTTTTAGCCAACTTATAGCATACGACAGTGCATTTTCTAGAAAGGCAGATCATAGTGCTCAAATTCTAGTATTTTATTTAAAGAGCTACTAGTCCCCCCCAAAAAATAAGAGCAGGCAGAAAACTGAAATAATTTGTTAAAGTAGTTCCTTATTTTTATTTCTGGAGTGTGTGTGTGTGTGTGTGTATATGTGTATATATATATATATATATATATATATATATATATATATATATATATACACACATTAGATGGAGTTCTGCCTAATTGTATTGTGTGTGATGTGAAAAGCAATGGTTTACCTGGAAGCAGACCTATCTAATTCTGTTCCTTCCACTACATCATCAGCATGTGACCTCATTCACTATTACATCACAATTCCTGCTGATTGGTAATATGTGTCACAAGTTACCAATCAAGCAGCAGGAGATTGATTCTTCTTTGTTATTAGTGATGTTGCAGTCACTGAGGTCACAATGCTGATGATGCATAGGGTGGAATAGAACTGACTATGTCAGCTGTTACACAGAGTGCTGTTCCGCACATCACACCAAATAGAAAAATATTCTAATTAACAACACAGAAAAAGTACTTCAAATATATGAAGAGATAATTGACTACTTCTGAAAGTTCCTACTAATTCTAGGTAGTAAGCTAGTTCTTCACTTTTTAAACCTTGAGTCTGGACTTTTTTCCCCCTGTCGCAATGGATCACTCCACTGTTGTCTGTCAACATGCAAATTGTAATGAACACATTAAAATGAATAACACATTCCAAACATTTCAAATACATCCAGGTAAGGAGTTAAACTATTTAGGAATTCTGACAGGTGTTCTGGAATCTGATGATACTACTGGAGTAGAAATATCCTTATGATGCTCCTGGAGTGGAAATAAGTGATTTGTTTTTACTCCAGGTGCAAAATAAATGTATTTTTCTGGCATTTTCAGACTCACCATCATTGTAAAATACGGAATGCACCATGGGCTAACCTAAAAATACAGGCCTGGTTGTTTTTGTTTATGGTTAGTTATGTTTCTTTATTATCGCCTAACAGTATATTACTAGGCCTGGTCCTTGCTGTTTAGCCTCGCTCTTCTGCTTGTAAATTGTACTCTGTGAGATTCCAGCAACTACTGGGTCCTTAACTGTACTGCTGTTATTGTTTATTACTGCCCCTTCTCTAAGTATGAGGAAGGGGACAGGAGGAAAGGTGACATTTATTTTCCAGAAGGACTTTGAAGCAGAAATGCCTTGCTGTGGTATAATGCCATTTTTTGATGTGAGGGGGCAAAAATACAGGTTACTCACCTGTAACAGAAGTTCTAGGAATGGTATATGTTGTTCGTCCACACTTATTGGCAGGTTCCTTGCTGCTTTAATTGTTGCTGGAAGGTCTTCAAGCTGGCTCCTCCCACCGGGTGGTAAAACTCTCGGCTCCGCCCCATGATGCCAGATCTAGCCCGCTGGAAGCCAGGTTGTGCGTCAAAGCCGGGGAGGTCGGGTGGGTCGTGTGGATGAACAACATATACCATTCCTAGAACTCCTGTTACAGGTGAGTAACCTGTATTTCTAGGGACATGGATATGTTGTTCAATCCACACTTATTGGCAGACTCCTAGCAGTTCTCTGGGAGGAGGGAGGCAAGGTGCACACCCCCTACTTAGGGAATAGAGACTGGAGAACCGAGGCCCCAAAACCAGCATCCCGGCGTGACTCAAGGTTGATGTGGTAGTGGGTAATAAAGGCATGTGCCGACTTCCAGGTAGTAGCCCTACAGAATTCCTGGATAGGGACATCCCTGGAAGCAGCTACCGATGCAGTGGTATGGCGGGTAGAATGAGCTCTTATCCCTCTGGGAGGCTCCATGCCTGCCAACCTATAGCAGTGCTCTATGCAGGAGGTGACCCACCTGCTTATCGTCCGCTTGGCTGCAGGTCTGCCAGGTGCGGCTTCAGCGTAGGTGACAAACGGCTGACGAACCTCTCCCCGAACTTCAGCCGTCCACTCCTTATAATAAGCCAGCTCTTCTAGGGTCCACAGTATGGAGCCTATTCGAACCTCCGTGTGATTGGGGTAGAACACCGGCAGAGTCAACACCTGGTTAAGGTGAAACTCCGACACCACCTTCGGAAGGAATTTCGGTTGGGGGTGCAGGACAACCTTGTCCCGGTGGAAGACCAGATAAGGAGACTCGATAGAAAGCGCCTGGAGCTCTCCCATCCTTCTGGCTGACATGATAGCCACCAAGAAGGCGGTCTTCCACGACAGGTGGGAAATATCGCACCTGTGCATCGGTTCAAATGGCTTGGCCAATACCAGCAGTAGATCCCACGGAGGTGGTCAAGGCCTCTGAAAAAGCACCCAACCACCTTCTCCTGCGCCACCGACTGCTTCCTGGCCTGTGCCTGGTAAGCAGAGATGGCTGCCAGGTGCACCTTAAGGGTTGTCGACTGAAGCCCTTGCTGAGAAAGGAACCACAGATAATCCAGAATGCTTGCCAAGGGACAGGCGGAAAGGTCCAAGCCCTTCCCCTGACACCAAATGGAGAATCTCTTCCATTTGAAGGCATAGCATTTCCTGGTCAACTCCTTACAGGACGCCTCAACGACGTTGAGGACCTCGTCGGAAAGACCCAAGGCCTGGAACTCTAGCCACTCAGGAACCAGGCCGTCAGGTGCAGGGATTGAAGGTCTGGATGGAATACCTTCCCCTGGTTGACTGAGATCAGGTCAGGCGGGCTGGAAGCCGCTTGAGCCTGGAGGCGGAGACTGAGGAGATCTGGATACCAGAACTGGCGGGCCAGTCTGGGGCTACCAGAATCACCTGCGCCTTGTCCCTCCTCGCCTTGAGAAGCACCTTGTGGATCAGGGAAATAGGAAGAGTAGAAGAGGCCGGGGTCACAACCTCGAAGGCATCCCCTGCGGTGAGCCCTGCTGAGGCGGGCATGGAACAGACTCAGCCTCGCATTCTCCTTGGAGGCAAACAGGTCCACCTGAGGTGTGCCCCAGTGGAAGAACAGATCTTGTACTACCTCCGGCAGGAGAGACCACTTGTGAGACGTAGCCCTTATCTGGCTTAGAGCATTGGCCAGGGTGTTGGAGGCTCCTGCCATGTGAATGGCTAAGAGATCCACCTCCAGGCTGCGCACGAGGGACCATATGCGGAGAACTTCCATGCATAACAGCATGGAGCGTGTCCCGCCCTGGCGGTTCAGATAGTACATGGTCGTGGTATTGTCCGTCTAGACCTGAACCACTTGACCCCATAGAAACGGAGCGAAGACGGTGAGAGCTAGGCGGACCGCCCGGAGCTCCAGCAGGTTGATATGGCATCAGGACTCCCAAGGGGACCAGAGGCCATGCGCTCTGTGCTCCCCTAGATGGGCACCCCAACCCATCAGAGATGCATCGGTCGATAGAGAGACCGTCGGCTCGGGGCGGACGAATGGGATGCCCTCCTGCAGATGTGCCGGAACAGTCCACCACTGGAGAGCGTTCCACATCTCCTGGGTCACTGTCACAGGCTGGTCCAATGGATCGCAGCATTGTGACCACTGGCTGGCCAGTCCCCACTGAAGGGGACACATGTACCAATGGGCCCAGCAGACCACGCTGGTGCAGGCCACCATGAGGCCCAGGAGGTGCAGGAAGTCCCAGGCAGGGCGCGATTTCCCAACCAGAAATGATTGGGCAAAGGAGGAAAGAACCTCAGCCCTGTCCACGGGGAGCCGAGCTCTGGCTCGAAGAGAGTCGAGCTCTGCCCCGATGAAGAGTATCACCTGCTTGGGCACGAGTTCCGACTTGGCCTCGTTGATGAGGAGGCCAATCTGAGAGCAAACCTGGAGGGCCAGATCTCTGGACCACTCCACCTCCGCTCTGGAGGGGGCCGCAATCAGCCAGTCATCCAGGTAGGGGTACACCCAGACCCTTCGGCACCGCAGGAATGCTGTCACCACTGTCATGCATTTGGTGAAGATCCTGGGAACTAGAGAGAGGCCGAAGGGCATGGCCCAGAACTCGTAAAGGGACCCCTCCACTCTGAAGTGGAGGAATCTCTGATGAGATGGACGGATCGGGACGTGAAAGAACACGTCCTGGAGGTCCAGGGAACAGAACCACTCGCCTCGTTCCAAGGATGATATTATCTGAGCCAGAGTGACCATCCTGAAGGTCCGAGACCTTAGGAACCTATTCAGGTCGTGCAGGTCGAGAATGGGGCGCCAGCCCCCCCGTCCGTTTTAGGACCAGGAAATACCTGGACACAAACTCCGGGTCTGGAGGAGGATCCGCCACCTTCCTGATCACCTCTTTTTTTTTTTTAATACTTAAATTTTATTCATTTGTTTTTGCTTATACATTAACATTTTGTCGATCAAACCAACAGTTCACAGGTGACATCTTAATTGACCATGTTGATTTTTCGGTTATACTGTTATTTTCTTCAATTAAACATAAAAAAAAAAAAAGATAAACCAAAGCTTAAGAAGGAGGTAAAATCATTACATTATCAAAATTTTAAAAACCAGGGAGACAAGTTAATAAAACCAAATGGAACAAGTGTTGTCAATTGAATTAATTTTTGCTACAGCCATCATAAACAACTCATCCAGGGAGGGGTACTACAGTAATCGGGGACAAACATGCATTCCTCTCATTCATTCCTAGATAGAAAAAAGAAAAAAAAAACCTGAAGCATTTTAGGAAAGATACTAAATTTTAAAGGGCCGTGGACAGCAATAGGAGGAAAAGGAAGGGGGCAAGGGGAGAGAAAGAAGGGAGGAGAAGGAAATGTGGGGGGGGAGGGGGAAGGAAGAGGATGGGAGGAGGAGGGAGGGGAAGGGGAAAGGGAGAGAAGGTAGAGGAAGAGGTAGGGGAGGGGAAAGGTGCATGACCTATAAATCTAGCTTCGAGTCATTTCATCCATATATAACTCCCATCTATTCCATCTGACATCATATGCATTCCCACTATGGTTTATACTATATGTTATTCTTTCCATTTGTCGGATCTGATTAACTATTCCTAGCCAATCCTGCACAGTAGGAGGTAATTTCTGTAGCCATCTCTTAGTTATGGATTTCAAGACAGAGATTAACAAAATGGACCAGAGGTATCGAGCATCCTTATCCATGGCTTCATCTGGACAAAGACCTAGCAGACAGTGCTCAGGGCCTACTATCTTTTTCAGGCCGAACAGGGCGGCCAAGTGTTTAGTTACACTGGACCAGAAGTCACAAATTCCTGGACAATACCAGAACATATGGGCTTGGTCAGCTGCCGTCTCCCCACATCCCCACCAGCAGGTTGCCTGTGCTTGTGCTCTCATTTTACTGAGCTTTTCCGGTGTATAAAAATACCTGATCCTTACCTTCCAGGCATATTCCCTCCACCCTGGTGATGATGTTTTCCAGGTATTCCGGAATACTATACCCCATGTTTTAGAGCTTAATACTATCCCCAATTATTTTTCCCATTTCCCCTGTGTCCTATTTATATTGTATGCTAAGTCTGCAATCCTGTTGCCGTATAGCATCGTAATTGCACCCTTTCCATGATCCCCCTCCCATACATGCTCAAATACCCTCGGGTATGGTTGCTCATCCAGCCATGACATGTTATGTCTCAATTTTTTAGCTAAGTAATCCCGCAACTGAAAATAGAAGAAGTGATCCCCTGGTGACCAGCTGTACTTAGCCTGTAAGGTTTCAAAGGACATAATATCTGGCCCCCTGAGGAGCTGCCAGGCTGCTACAACCCCCCGTCCCATTTGCTCCTTGTACCAACTATGTAAGGCCGCCGGAGCATATTCTGCATCATAATACCACCATCTATATTTCCATAAACTTTTGGCTGTACAACCTTGCCTGGTACCCCGGATCCATCCCTGTAGGGTAACTTGTACTGTGTAGCTTCTGAAAGAGGATATATCAATTCTTGCAGGTGGAAAAAATAAGAAAGCTGATAAGGGAGGGGAGTTTGCTATGGAGAGCTCCATTTGTTGCCAGTGCGCCTTATATGAGGGATGAGACCACAGCAAGGCATTTTTCATTTGCGCTGCCACCCAATATTCTTATAGATCTGGGCAGGCCTTCCCTCCGCTCTGCTTAGGCAGTGTTAATACTTTTTTGGATATCCTGGGATGGGATTTGGCCCAGAGGAACGACATCATTTTTTTTTGCCAGACCCCAGCCACCTTCTGTGGGATAACACATGGAACAGCCTGGAATAGGTAGAGAAATCTGGGTATTATATTAGTCTTAATTGTTTGAAGTCTAGAGTAAAAGGGGAGCGGTAAAAGCGACCACCTCTCTATATCAGCCCACACTCTTTTCACTAAGGGAGGGAAATTATCTTTAAAGAGATTTTTGGAAAAGGGACCAATCTGGACCCCCAAATATTTAATAGTGTGGCAGTCCCATTTCATCGGGTATTTAAGTTTTAATCCCTGGGGTACCTCCACGTTAATGGCTAGAACCTCCGTTTTTGCCCAATTGAGTCTGTAACCCAACAAGTTAGAGTAAATTTCAATTTGCTGAAATACTTTCAGAAGTGATTCTTCGGGCTGGGTGAGGTAAAGTAAGATATCATCCGCATAAAGTGCGATTTTATGTATCGTGTTGCCCCACTTAAACCCCTCTATTCCTCCATTCACCCTGATACTTTGAGCAAGTGGTTCTATATAGAGGGCAAAGAGGAGCGGCGATAGTGGGCAGCCCTGGCGTGTGCCTCTAGTAAGATCAAATGGCCTCGAGACGTAACCATTAGCTCTCACATAAGCTACTGGAGATGTATACATCTTGATTATTATATTAAGGAGAGTCTTCGGGAACCCGAAGCCGGCCAGGGAGGCCCACAAGAATTCCCATGATACTTGATCAAAGGCTTTTTCGGCATCCAAACTCATAATAAAAGCTGATTTTTTTGTACTCTGCATTTTTTCTATTATGTTAATTGTTCTACGGACATTGTCCAGGGTCTGTCGGCCCGGGACAAAGCCTGCCTGATCCATATAAATCAGGTTCGGTAGAACCCCTTCTATTATTTTGGCTAATATTCCCGCCATTATCTTGTAGTCTACATTCAGTATAGATATTGGGCAATAAGACTCACAAATAGTTATGTCCCTGGCCGGCTTCGGGATCACGAGATAATCGCCCTTGTCCATGAGGGGGGCATTGAACCGATGTCTCTGGAAAGATAATTGTATGCCCTACATAACAAAGGGGAAACCTGGTCCTTAAATCGCTTATAGAACTCACTGGGGAGTCCATCCGTACCAGGACATTTACCGGTTTTGATCCTCCCTATCTCAGCCTTAATCTCAGCTTCCGAGAAAGAACGACTCAAGTCCTCCCCTTGTGTATGGGTTAATTTGGGCAAGCCCAAAGGGGACAAAAAGGAGTTACTCTCCTGTTCTGTTGGCTTGGGGCCCCCATTATACAGCTTTGCATAATATTTTGTAAATGCCTCAACTATGTTTTCGGTCTTGTACTGTAAACTTTGAGTCACCGGATCTATAATTTTTGAGATCGTCGCTCTGCTCCTAAACTGGCGCAGCTGACTGGTTAGTAATTTCTGGGCCCGGGGGCCTCCCTCGTAGTACCTCTGTCTTAAGTAAATGAGACGCTGTTCTATCTGATAATCAAGCATCATAATGTATTCCTCCTTTAATTTTTATAAAAGTTTACCTCTTTCTCTATCAAAATTCTGATATTGCAATTGCTCCAGACTATGGATTTGTTCCTGCAGCTCAATACGCCTTTTCTCCCTATTTCTCTTCATTCTGGATGAGATTTCCACCAACGTCCCTCTGACTATGGCCTTAATTGTGTCCCAAAGAGTACCTGGGGATATATCAGGGTGTTGATTCATTTGAATGGCATGCTCAATAGATTGAGTTATCTTTTCTTGCACTTCTTTCACCTGAAGGAGAGAGGTGTTCAGCCTCCACAATTTAGAGCTTTTGGGGGGTCCTATTTTCAGTTTCATATATACAGGACTGTGGTCTGAGAGCGGGGACACCCCAATCTCTGAGGATTTACATATTTCAAGAGTTTCCCTGGTTGTAATGAAATAGTCCAATCTGGAAAACGTTTGGTGAGGCGGTGAAAAAAAAGTGTACTGTTTACACCTGTTATTCAAGGCCCGCCAAACGTCCACTAAGCCAACCTCTGCTAGAAATCTGGCAACCTTCTGGGCCACTCCTTTTTCCTTTCTCGGAAGCTGAGTCAAGGAGTCCAGTTTAGGGTTTAATCTCAAATTGAGGTCTCCCCCCACCACCAAACGGCCCTCCGCCCACTCCATGATTTTGATAAAGAAATCCCGGTAAAAAGTGAAATCTGAGCTAGGGGGGGCATACAATGACACCAGAGTTATCTTTTCTCCCCCACCCATCCTGCCTTTAGCTGCTACATACCTGCCCTGCTTGTCCACCAACTTGTCAAATAGTACAAACTGCGTAGCATTAGGAATAAGTATCGCAGCCCCCCTTCTACGGCCACTGGAATATTCAGCTGCTATCACCTCTTTATATCCAAATTTCATTAATTTACCATGCTCGGTATTACTCATGTTGAGTTTCCTGGAGCAGTATAACATGCGCTCCGGTTTTCTTCAAAAAGGACATGACTCGGGAACGTTTGATAGGGTGTGCTAGCCCATTAACATTGTAAGTTAGGATTGTTAGATCTGAGTTAGCCATTTTTATAGTTTGTGTTAAAACCTAGTTTAAATATCGACATGGTACATATCGAGCCCACACCCCCAACATTTCAATTGTCTTAACAGCCCGAGATCTCCCTTGTAGAACAGAAACATAACAAGCTTCTCAACGACAACATTATTCCATAACTTTAGAACTTTATACAAGTTAACTTCCACAGTGGAGGTCATCCTTGCTCCAGGAGACCTCTGTGTGTTCAGCTTCTCCACCCTGAGAAGGCGGAGATAGCCGGACATGGGAGATGGAGCAACAGTACTCCTCACTGCTGAATAGCAGTTCTCCCAAAGAGCCTACGTTGGAAAACTCAGAAAAAAGGCTCCTCTTTAGCTGTAGTCTGCCCAACTATGGTGCAGACCGCTGTAAGGATGTCAAGTTGCCTTTAGCGAGCCCCTACAGATACCCTCTTCGCAGTAAATTGTATTAGTAACTGCTTTGGTAATTCCCCCTCCCCCCCGAGGCAACCCATTCACATTTTTAAGAAACCCCCAGCAACCAGCCTGTAATTGTAAACAAGCTGGAACAAAAACAATATGTTCTTCTTTTCCCTTAGCAAGCATAAATCTTAAGGACTACTCGAGGATTTTTGCTATGATCATAATTGTGAAGCAGGAATGTTATCAAACCAGCCAATTTCCCTCGTGTTATTACTTAAAAGGCACCGTAAACAGCCGCGAGGTGCAGGGTAACGTTGGGCAGTTACACTACTCCAGGCCCAAATCCTATCTCTGGACCTAGGATCTTACAGTATGTCCAGAAAAGCTTGTGTATCAGTCCTCAGCCTGCGTTGAGTCGTTACTGCCCTGTGATCTCCGTTGGATCTCCTTGAATCCCGGGACGTGCAAAACATTCGCTATGGATCCTCTTCCCCTTCTCCGTTTGTTCTGCGCCATAAGCCATTCCATGGGTGCCGTCCATGAAGCGGGCTGTCTCTGCTCAACCACCCCCTCCGGCACTGCTTCCATTCAGCCCCTCTGCACTAAAGCTTTCCCCGCTTACTCTGCCGAATCATATGCTTTCATGCAGTCAGACCAAAAGACACGGATCCTAGCTGGGTAGGGCGTATTGAATCTGATATTTTTTGCTCTTAGGATTTTCAAGATGGGGCCATATTTTAGTCTTTGCCTCTGAACATCCACTGGGTAGTCATGGTCAAAAAATAAGCGGCTGGACAGGTATTTGATCTCCTTCTGCTGCAAGCTCTCCAGAGGATATCCTCCTTTATTTTAAAGCTGTTGAACTTAAGCACCACTGACCTGGGCCTGGTGGGGGTTTCGTCTGGAGGGCTCTGTGTGCTCTTTCTATGCCTAATTGAAACCCAGGGGGCAACTGCAGCACGTCTGTTATGAGGTCTGTAATGAAGTCAGTCATTGTCTGGCCTGAATCAGCACCTTCTGGGAGGCCGTGTATCCGTATGTTCTCTCTTCTCGAACGGCCTTCAAGGTCTATACACTTGTTCTGGAGCTGTTCAGTGTGTTCCACCAGGGTTTGCAATATTAGGCCCATTTTGGTGGTATCATCCTCCGAGTTGCTTATCTGAGTCTCCGCTTCCTCCAGTCTTGTCTCCAAACCTTTGAGCTGCTGGTTCAGCTGCTTAAATTCAGCTCTGTTCTCCGCCCTCACTGCTTTAATCTCCATGAAGAGCTTCTCAAACCGAGATCTGGATAATTGATCGGTTTCTGCGTCTGTGTCTGGTATACTCTCAGGGGAAGGGCTTCTGCTTTCGTCCCCACGAGTCGACTTGAATCCTGCAGCATCGGGACATTTATTTGCATCCTTTAGTTTAGATCTGCCTCTGGTGTCCTTAGAGTGTTTAGTACTTGCCATTTCTGCTAATATTGAGCTGGTTTCTGAGATTTAGGTAACTTTTTTGGCCTCTGAAAGGGAGAGCTCTCTCTAGCTGGCTGCTATCGGCTCTGTGACGTCACTGGAAGTCCTGGATCACCTCTTTGTCGAGGAGCAGGGCAATATCGGCTCAGCGGGCTGACAGTGAGGCTGCGGACCCCGTGGCCCCCCGAGGGGCGACAGCTCGAAAGGGTGGAGCCTGCTCGAACTCCAGAGGCAGGCCTTTTCCTACCACCTCCAACACCCAGCGGTCCATGGTGATAACAGACCAGGCAGAAAGGAAGTGGTGGAGCCCCCCGTGGAACCCAGGGGGGAGTGATGAGGCTGGGAGCGGCACCCCTCAACCCGTCACTGGGCAGGCTTGGAGGAGAAACCGGCCGAGGGACCTCCTGGGCCTTTACCTCCTTGCTTCCTGTTGGAGGAAGCCGCCGGCTTGGGTTTGGGACGTCAAGCGTGAGCCTGCTGGCCCTGTTGCTGGTGCTGTTGGGCCGGTCAAGCTGCAGGGCGAAGGGCGAAAGGACTTATGCTGTTGCTGACGGCCTTTGTCCCCCTGGGTGGAGGTGACCGAGTCCAGAGTGGCATTGGACTTTTGATCCGCTGGAGGTGTCCCTCCACTCCAGGGCCGAGAGGTCAGTCCCAAGAGGGGACGTCTGCCAACTTGTGCTGGGTATCCGCTGTGAAGGTGGATATCCTCAGCTACGGCCTGCGGCGCATGGCCACTGTGGCCGCTACTGACCTGGCACAGGAATCACCTATGTCCAGAGCAGTCTGAAGCTGCTGCTTCGCCACCGCCCTATTCTGGTCCCGCACCTGATGGACCGTGGTCTGCAGGTCGGTCAGGAGATGAGGGATAACCTCATCCAGGGAGCCCAAGAGGGCGTAGGAGAAGTGTGCCATCAGCACAGCTGAGCTGGCCTGTCGGAGGCCGAGGGAGGACGCAGCATACACCTTGCGCCCGGCAAAGTCCAGCTTTTTGGACTCTTTTTCGGGGGGGCTTATCAAGCCCAGCGTTACAGGAACACCAGAAGAGCTGTCGGTGACTAACCCTCGGCAGAGGGGTTCAAAACCGGGCAAAGAGCCCGGTAGGGACCGCGATACCTCTGGCCATCCTGGCCGAGGGCCAGGACAAGAAGCAGGCCACTGCCAGAGCTCCAAGGCTGGGCCAACAATGGCATCAGCCACCAGAAAGGCCTCCGTGGGGGAATCCCCTTGGTCCAGAATCTCCGTCAGGGGATGCTTGGCCCATTTGGACACGGGCTCGAGCTGCATCCCGGTGGACTCCAAGATGAGTCGAAGCAGACCCAAGAAGGACGACGGGCTATCGCCCAATGACTGGCCCCCGGAGGACTCCAGGTCGACCTGCCTGGAGAACAGGGAGGAGTCGCCGTCAGATTCGAAGAGTCTGCGAAGAGCTGCCTTGGCCCTGAGCCACCCTCACCTGCTGAGGGCGGTCGGGACAGGGTAACCGACAACCTGTGGGGCAAGCCGTGACCTGACCGAGAATCCTGGTGGTGCCCCAGGACTTGGTTGTGGAGGCGGAGGTTCCACCACAATCGGTGGAGCAGCGGTTTTGGCGAACAACGGCCCTGGAATGAGCAACTTTCGACTGGGCGGCTGCCGGTCATTTGGGCGACAGCCCTTGTTCTTGAGGCTGAACCGGAGTCGGTTTAGACCCAGACAACAGTAACTGCTGCCACATAAGCTCCTCGTAGTGTCGTATGATTACACGAAGCCTCCGCTCATCCGAGGAAGAGGACGAGGAGGAACGGTGTCGCCGCTTACTTCGGTACTGAGACCAAGACTGCCGATGTCGGCGAGAATGACTTGACCGAGATGAAGTCCGAGACCGAGACCCTCAGGAGGACCGAAGGTGGGTCTGGGAAGGGGCAGGGGACACCCACTCTTCCCTCAGCTCAGGCACTTTAACCAGGGACTGCGGCCACCAAGGCGCAGGCAGATCCTCGGTCTCCACCGGGGGAACCGGTGAAGGTGGGTTGCCGGCTTCTACCAGAGGTGAAGCTGTCCTGGACTTGGGTTTAACTAACAGTGACAGGGTAAAGGAGGTAGAGGTGGAGTGCCACTTAGGAAATAGCGACCACTGCATGGTGGGATTTAAAGTAAACACTAGTGAAGATGTTAGTCATTCTAAGATCAGGGTTTTAGATTTCAGAAAGGCAGACTTTCGGAAGATGAGAGCCTGGCAGACTGTCTTAGATACAGGGAAGAGAAAGGAGTAGACGGAATGTGGGAGTATGTCAAAGGAGCTATCACAGAGATAAATGAACAGTGCATCAGAGGGGTGAGCAAGGCAAATAAGAAAAGGAAACCCCTCTGGGTCTCCAGGGAGGCGGCTGCAATAGTAAGGGAGAAAAAGAAGGTGTCCACAAAGTTTAGGGTGTCAGTTAAAGATGAGGATAAGGAAACCTATAAGGTAACACAGAGGGAAGCTGGTAAGGCAATAAGGAAGGCTAAAGCCCTGACTGAACTGAGGATTGCGCAGGGGTAAAGGAGAGAGATAAAGCCTTCTTTAGGTACATAAGGAAAAAGAGGAAAACCAAGGGGAGGATAGACTAGCAGATACTGGAGGGAAACTGGTAGAAAGAGACTGCAAGAAAGCAGAAGTCTTAAACCAGTACTTCTGTTCTGTGTTCACCAAGAGAATGCAGGGGATGGGCTAATCCTGCATAGCAGCCAAAACCCCAGGGACTGGGGGTTGACACAAGACCCTTCACAGAGGCTTAAGTCTTGGAAACTTGGGTGAAATGGAATCTGGAACGGGGTTCTTCCTGTCTGGATTCCATAACCATGGGCACCACCAATACTGGTGGGCAAGCAGTCCGT
Source organism: Neoceratodus forsteri (assembly GCA_016271365.2). Taxonomy (NCBI): domain Eukaryota; kingdom Metazoa; phylum Chordata; order Ceratodontiformes; family Ceratodontidae; genus Neoceratodus; species Neoceratodus forsteri. The sequence continues at coordinate 764,493,981 of CM057453.1, forward strand.
GCAGCTCCAGAGGCCCGTCCTACATGAGCGGTGTTGTGCAACACCAGATCCATTAAGAACAAGACTGCAGTTATTGCAGACCTTGTTGGGTCGGTGGATCTGGCGTGCATTACCGAGACCTGGCTGGATGAGAATGCAGGCCCTATATTAGAGGCCACTATTCCGACCGGGTACTCGTTAACACCGCCTGAGGTTGGAGAGTGGGGGTGCCGTCTGTTTCAAGACCGAACTGGGCGTCACGAGTGTACCAGTCGAGGAGGCTGAGTCATTTGAGTGTACTGTAGTGACAAGTGCGGGTTACAGAATCGCTCTCATCTACCGTCCACCAGGTGATGAGAAGCGGTTTCTGCAGGAAGTAGCGGATTTTGTGATCAACATGGCATTCGAGTCACCCAGGCTGATGGTCCTGGGAGACTTCAATGCCTGGGTGGATGACGAACTCTCACAGTTTGGACAACACTTCCTCCAATTGATGACATCTTTGGGCCTTGCACAAGTTGAAACTTCTGCCACTCATAAAGGTGGTCACTCCTTGGACTTAGTCTTCCTCCTGGGGTTCGAAGCCTTCGATTTGGGGGTGGAACCTGTCGGATGGTCCAATCATTACTCTGTGGAGTTCAGTTTTTGTGCCCCTCTTCGTAGGCCTACCCCTGTGGAGATGGTCAGGTACCGTCCTTCGTGAGATGTAAGCTCTGAGGGCCTGGCAGTGGTGCTTTACCTATCAGAGCTTTCTGGAGTGAGCAATGACCCAGATGCCTTCGTTTTGGCCTATAATAAAGGCATCTCCTCGTCTTTGGATTCCATTACTTCTGTCCGTGTTCGTCCTCTCCCCCTTCGCCCTCGATCCCCATGGTTTGATGGGACTTTGAGGGAGATGCAGTGACACGGACAAGATTAGAGTGCTGCTGGCGGACAGCCACCCTTGATGCCCACCATCTTAGATTGATGGAACAATATCAGGTCTATCATTCCGCAATCTCTCGTAAGAAGGTAGAGTTCCTGTTCAGGGAGATAGCAGCTGCTCAGAACCAACCAGCTCAGCACTTTCAAACTGTAGACAGACTGTGCAACCCAGCCTGTCTGCAGATTCGAAGAGCCTTTTCACAAGCTGAGTGTGAAGAGCTTGCTCGCTTCTTTGTGGCTATGGTGGCCGACATCAGGGCAGCACTCCAGCCCGCATCCTGTATGGGAGAAGCTGTGGATCGGCACCTGGTCACAGTCCCTAGGCTCTCCTGGAGTTCCCTTGACCGAGTTCATTGATGTCACACAGATTGTCCAGGGTATGCGCCCCACATGCTGTAGTTTGGATCCGGGCCCAACTTCACAGATAAAGGGATGTTGTGATATTACTGGCCCTGTCCTAGCACGGATAGTCTGGTGCTCCTTGGAGATGGGTGAGTTCCCTAGCTCTCTGAAGGAGGTGATGGTAACGCCGCTCCTGAAGAAAGCTTCTCTGGACCCAGACTGCCACGTTAACTACAGACCAATCTTTAACCTCCTCTTTGTGGGGAAGGTGATTGAGAAAGTAGTGGCCATACAACTGGAGAACCATTTGAACAGCCATGACATTTATGAAACACTCCAGTCTGGTTTCTGAAAGAGGCATAGTACCGAGACGGTGCTGGTCTGGGTGCTCAATGATCTCTTGATGGCAAGAGATTGAAAGAGGCATTCCAGCTTGGTTATTCTCGATCTCTCTTCAGCATTTGACACTGTGGACCATGGAGTACTTCTTGAATGCCTGAGGTTCATCTGCGGCCTATCTAGCACAGTCCTCAGGTGGTTTAGATCTTTCCTCACTAGCAGAACTCAGAGGGTGGTATCGGGGTTTAATTCCTCCGGCCCAGTCTCTCTGTCTTGTGGGGTTCCTCAGGGTTCGGTGTTGTCCCCCATGTTGTTTGCAGTGTACATGCTGCCCCGTGGAAACATTGTAAGAAGGTATGGTCTGAGGTTTCACTACTATGCTGTTACCACCCAGCTCTACCTATCTTTTACACCCGACCAGGATAGAGCTCTCTCGGTATTTAACAACTGCCTCTCTGAAATCCAGTACTGGATGAATTTGAGCTGGCCGAGGTAGAACTCGGAGAAGATGGAGATGATGGTTGTGGACCCGGGTCACTGGATAGAGGGGATGGCAGATTAGTTTGACCTCAGGACTTTTTCTGGGTGGCATCCAGCTCCCTACTTCTGAATGGGTGTGGAACCTGGGAGTGATTTTTGACTATGGGCTGACACTATGATCGTAACTGTCGGCAGTCGTTAAGTCATCCTTTGCCATCTGAGGAACATCTCCAGGATTAAGCACCTAGTTCCGTCCGGTGATCTGCCCACATTGGTCCACACCTTTGTGACCTCATACCTTGATTACTGCAACTCCCTGTATCTAGGACTACCAGGGGTTGATATCCGCCACTTGCAGCTCGTGCAGAACATTGCGGCCCAATTATTGACAGGTACTCCTCGTACCTGTCACATTTCTCTAGTGCTGCGCAATCTGCACTGGCTGTCAATACAGTGGCAGATCACCTTTGAAGTCAGTCTTCTGATGTATAAAGCCCTGCACGGACTGGGCCCGGACTACTTGAAAAAGCTCCTGGTACCTTACTGCCCTAGGTGATCGCTCCGCTTGGCGGACGAAGGGTTGCTAGAGATTCCGAATGTATCTTTAAAATCTTCAGGAGCCTGTGCTTTTATGTACGTGGACCCTGCCCTATGGAATCCTCTACCCCGTCCGCTCCGGCAGTGTGTATCCATGGAGGAATTTAAAAAGGCCTGAAAGACCCATTTATGGTTAAAGGCTTACCCCTGATGATGATATTTTATTGTATTTTATGAATTCAGCAGTTACTGGATCTGTGTTTATTTTACTATTTTATGTGCAGTGGTACAAATAAAGATTTATAATTATATAAACTAAAGGTGGACAAGGCCATGGGACCAGACAGCATTCACCCTAGAGTTTTCAGGGAGCTGGAGAGTGTACTAGCAGCAACCCTAGCAGAACTATTCACCAAATCACTAGAGACTGGGACTGTACCAGAGGACTGGAAAAGGGCAACAGTGGTCCCGCTTCACAAAGCAGGAAGGGGGCCAGCAATTATCATCCAGTAAGCCTCACAACAGTGGTAGGGAAGTTGATGGAGACACTACTCAAACAGAGAATAAGAATGTATCTGGATCCAGCAGGCAGCAAGACCCAAAACAGCATGGGTTCACGGCAGGTAGGTCTTGCCAAACTAAGCTGGTTGACTTCTTTGACTGGGTTACAAGGACAGTAGATCAGGGAGCGGTGGTAGATTTCTCTCTGGACTTTAGCAAAGCCTTTGACTCTGTTCCACACAGAATGCTGGTAAGGAAGCTGGTCCACAAGGGGGTGGGCAGGGAGGTGGTTGAAAGGGTGAGTAGCTGGCTGAGAGGAAGAACACAGAGGGTTCAGGTAAATGGGGCATTTGCAGCCGAGAGGGAGGTGACCAGCAGGGTACCACAGGGTTTGGTACTGGGTCCCCTACACTCAATGTGTTCACAGCAGACACTGCAAATGTGCTGGAATGTAAAGTGTGTCTATTTGCTATCGACACCAAGATTTGCAACAGAGTGGACTCCCCTGAGGGCATGAGTGTTGTCCCATCTGCAGACACCTCTCTGGGCTGGGGGAGGAGGTTGCTCATCTCCAGACTGAGTTGGCCAGGATTTGTGGGACCTCCTCTCCCACCCAGGGACCACCAGTGTCACTGCCGTTGCCTCAGAGTTTGCCAAGAAAGAGGAGTGGTTGGACCACAGTGGGTTCAGGGAGGATGAGGGTGGTGGAACAGAGGCACATCCCTCCAGTTGTACCTCTCCACGATTTCTATGCCGTTCTGGAAAAGTGTGGTTCTTCTATGGAGGCACCCATAGTGGAGACCAAGGAGGATGCTGGGAACCTCCACAAAAGAGACCCACAGGAGGGTGGCACGGGACCCCACAGGGGAAGGAAACAACTCATGGTGGAGGACTCCATTGTTAGGAAGGTAGAACTGGGGGAGGAAGGGAAGAGGGAAGTAAAGTGCCTGCCTAGTGCCATGGCTTGGAGGGACAGGGAGCGAATCCTCAGGATCGCAGAAGCAGCTGCACAGGGGAGGGAGCTGGATGTCACTGTCCACCTAGGGACAAATGACCTGGCTAATTTAGCCATAAGAGCAGTGCAAGAAGCATTTGTGGAGATGGGGAGGTGCCTTGGACAAATAGCACACGCGGTAACCTTCTCAGAGGTGCTGCTTGTCTATGGCACAGGTGAGGCTAGGGTGCTCCACACCATGGGATTCAATCAGTGGTTGAAAAACTGGTGCAGAGCTCAGGGATTTGGCTTCATTGGGGACTGGGGGTTCACCTGGAGGGATGCAGACCTATACTGGCATGATGGTCTGCATCTGTCCAGAAGGGGAACCAGGATCCTAGGTGATAGGTTTAAATACTTCATTAACAAGCATTTAAACTAGCCAAGGGGAAGGCACTGGAAAGGAGCAGGGAAATCCTAGCCCCCAAAATATCAGGGTACTAAGTGAGGAAGACACCAACATAGAGATGTCGATAGGGAGAAGCGCAGGGGTAAATGGAGAAAGTGACAAATGCAATAAGGACAGGGATGGGGCAAAAAGGGGTAAGGCCATCAAGAAATGGAGAGTAATGAGTACCAACGCCCATAGTCTGGGCAACAAGCTCCCTGAACTGGTGGCCTTGATGGAAGAGGGATGCCTGGATATTGTAGCAGTCACAGAAACATGGTACACAGAGAACCATGACTGGGATGTTAACATACCAGGGTACACAACCTACAGGAGAGACAGGGAGGGGGGGGGTAGCTCTCTATGTAAGGGAAGAGATAAAAGCAACTGAACAAAAGAGTAAAGAGGGGACTATACCAGAGGACTGGGGACTGTACCAGAGCACATTTTCTGGACCTGGAAGGACACTACTTCTTTATTCAACTGCGAGCTGTGTGAGAAATTCTATATTGCACTTGATATCTGCAACAAACATGCACTTTTGCTTAATTCTGTGGGAGGTGAAACTAACTACCCTTGGTAATTGCTTTTTATTCACATATTTATTTAGTGTTTAACCAAGAAGGGGCTTGCAAACTCTGTTTATCTTGTTAGTAACTTCAGAAGGATTTAAATACTGCATTTGGGTAGATCCTTGGAGGTAGTTAGATTGTCTACTAGGATTTTCTGACAGTTAAACTATTTTTAAATAAATTACAGGTGGCTGAGGAGTTGAAAAAGAAGCTTGCAAACTCTGCTTATCTTGGAAGTAACTTCATAAGTGTGTGAATACTGCATTTTGGTTGTCCCTTGGGGGAAGCTGGATTGACTACTAGGATTTTGGGACAGAAACTATTTTTAAATAATTTATTGGTGCGTAGGAGTTTGTGATAGTTATACTATTTTTAAATAAGTTACTGTGGTTAAGGAGTTGTCATAGAAAAACCTGCAGTGTGAAACAGGAAAAGACAGTCTTTCAAGCAACAGAGGGAGGTGGATCTAGGTTTACATTTGTTTGTTACAATTCTTAACATTTTCAGTGCAGGAAGAGTTTAAAGCACAGCTGACTTATTTTGGGGCTGACAGCTTTCAGAGCACAACCACCAGGCCTGTTTTGGGGCTGGGGGGGGGTTTACCTGTGTCTGACTTGGATGTGTGGATTTTTCTCTGTTTGATTAGCAGGATATTTTCTCTGTCAAATTGTTGTGTAGGGCATCTTGCAGACAGGAAGGCACTCATCGCAGCAGTGGTCAGAGCTTTTAGCTGATTGTTTTGTGAGGGCACAGTTTAGGCCCAACCCCTTCCCACCCTCACCCCACCCACCCCTGGAAATAGTTCCTTTATACCTGGGGTTCTGACATCATTTCCTCAAGAGTGCAAGGTGCATATCAATATCATATCCTCTCTAGCACACTGCACTGACAATATAAGCATACACATTGTATAACATAGATATATATATATATATATATATATATATATCTATATTACAAACCAATCACACCCACACAAAAAAAAAATATGTGGGGAGTAGTGCAATGTAATGGTTGTGGGGCAGCAGTCTTCCGGGAGTCTTTCTGGAGGCTGAGATGCTGCCCTATTTGCAGACAACTCTCTGCCTTGAGGGAGGAAGTTGCCTGTCTTCAAACCACACTGGACAGTAGTAAGGGGACCTTCTCCCAGGCCACACTGGACGGTAGGAAGGGAACCTCCCCCATCCAGGGAGCACCAGAGCCACCACCACTACCTCAGAGGTTGCGAAGAAGGCATAGCAGTTGGACCACAGTGGGCTCAGGGAGGGTGAGGATGGTGGAACAAAGGTACACCTAGTCAGTTGTTCCACACCACAATCCATACACCATTCTGGGGGAGCATAGCTCCCCTATGGATGCACCCACAGAGGAGACTAAGGAGGCTGAGGACAACTGTCACAAGGGAGGCCCACAGGAAGGAGGCAGAGGACACCACAAGGAAAGGAAGCAGCTCCTGGTGGGATACTCAATTATTAGGGGGATAGAACTGGGGCGAGCAGGGAAAACTGAAGTAAGGTGCCTGCCTGGTGCCATGGCTTGGAGAGACAGGAAGCGCATCCTCAGGATCACGAGAACAGCTGCACGGGAGTTCTGAGCTGGACGTCATTGTCCACCTAGGGACAAATGACTTGGCTCATCATGAGATTAGAGCAGTGCAGAAGGACTTTGTAGAATTGGGAGGGCCCTAAGACAAGTAGCACACACAATATCCTTCTCTGAGGTGCTGCCTGTCAATGGCATGAGTGAGGCGAGGTACTTGCACCATGCAGTTTAATGAATGGTTGAAAAAATGGTGTGGAGCACAGGGTTTGGCTTCATTGGGGACTGGGGTTCCACCTGGAGGGACACCAGCCTATACTGGCAGGATGGTCTGCATCTGTCCAGGAAGGAACAAGTCTTTTGAGCAATCGGTTTAAATGCTTCATTGGCAAACTTTTAAACTAGTCAAGGGGAGAGCACTGATACAGCAGGAAAATCCCAGCCTCCCTACAAAACAGGGTACTAAATGAGAAAAAGACCGAGGTAGACAGGTCAGTAGGGGATGCTGCAAAAGAAGGTAAAGCCATCAAAAAATGGAGAGCAATGAGTACCAATGCCCGTAGTCTGAGTAACAAGCTTCCTGAATTAGTGGCCTTGATGGAGGAGGAACATCTGGATATTGTGGCAGTCACAGAAACATGGTACACACAAAACCATGACTGGGACATAAACATACCAGGATACACTATCTACAGGAGGGACAGGGAGGTAAAGAGGAGGAGGAGTAGCTCTTTACATAAGGGAAGGAATCAAAGCAACAGAACAAAATGGAAAACAGTGAGGAGAAGAAGCGTGTGGGTAAATTTGGAGACCGCAATGGCACCACAACTGCACAGGGTGTATTCAGACCCTCTCAGGGGGAGGAAATGGACAAGGAAATGATAGAAAGAATACTTAGAATGGCAGAAAAGGGAGATATTGCTGATGGGTGATCTGAATATACCAGATGTTAACTGGAGTGCAGTTGCAGCAGCCACTTCAAAGAGTGGGGTTATTCTAGATGCCCTACAAGGGGCATGCCTTAGACAACTAGTATTGGAGCCCACTCGAGAGGGAGCAATCTTAGACCTGGTTCTCTCAAATGGAGATGAAGAGAGGATCACAGATGTAGAAGTGGGTAGCCATCTGGGAACTAGCGACCATCGAACAGTATGGTTCACAATAAACACAGCAATAGAGTCAAGCCATACAAAGGCAAAAGAACTGGACTTTAGGAGGGCTGACTTTGCCAAAATGGGTGAGTGCCTAAGGAATGCACTAGCAAATGGGCAGGAAGGAGGGGTGGAAGAACAATGGGGAATAATAAAAACTGCCATCACAGAGGTAACAAGCCTTTGTGTGAAGCAAATTAACAAAACGAAACGATGTAAGAAACCACTATGGTTCTCAAAGGAAGTGGCAGTGAAGGTTAAAGAGAAAAAGAAAGCATTCAGGAAGTACAAGAAATCACAGAAGGAGCAGGACAGGGAACTGTATCAGTTAAAGCAAAAGGCAGTTGGGAAGGCAGTCAGAACAGCAAAGGCCCAAACCGAGGAAAAGATAGCCAACTCAGTTAAGAAGGGGGATAAAACCTTTTATAGGTACATCAGGGAGGAAAGGAAGACCAAGGGAGGGATAGTGAGGCTTAATAAAGAAGAAGGAGGGTGGACAGAGGGTGACTGTGAAAAGGCAGAGATACTAAACAAATATTTTTGCTCAGTATTTACAAAGGAAGTAGGGGAGGTACCTAAAACAAACAGTAGAAACACTCTGGATACAGAAGTTGATACCAGCCCATTCACAGAAGAAAGGGTTCTGAAAGAAGTCTTAAAACTGAAGGTGGACAAAGCAATGGGGCCTGATGGGATTCATTCCAGAATTCTAAAAGAACTAAGGGTAGAACTAGTGACACCACTGACTACCCTCTTTAACAAATCATGGGAGGATGGGGTGGTACCCGAGGACTGGAGAAGGGCAGATGTAATTCCCTTCACAAAAGTGGGAGCAAGGCAGAAGTAGAAAACTACAGACCTGTTAGTTTAACCTCAGTGGTAGGGAAAATGATGGAATCACTTCTAAAGGAAAGAATTGTTGAGTATCTAGAGGCCAGAGGGGCTCAGGACCCAAGAGCATCATGGATTCACAGCGGAAGGTCATGCCAGACAAATCTGATAGATTTCTTTGACTGGGTGACCAAAGTAGTAGATCAGGGAGGGCTGTGGACATGGCCTACCTAGACTTTAGCAAGGCATTTGACACAGTCTCACACAAAGATTAATAAACAAGTTAGCCAGCCTGGGAGTGGGTCCCAAGATGACAGCCTGGGTAAAGAATTGGCTGGAGAATAGGACACAGAGAGTAATAGTAAAAGGTGTCCACTCTGAAGAAAGGGGGGTTACTAGTGGGGTACCGCAGGGTTCGGTATTAGGACCGGTCCTCTTCAATGTCTTTATAAGCGACATTGCAGAGGGACTGGAAGGAAAAGTATGTCTCTTTGCAGATGACACAAAGATCTGCAATAGAGTTGATGCACAAGGTGGGGTGGAAAGAATGCGAAGGGACTTGGCAAGGTTAGAGGAATGGTCAAATGTATGGCAGCTTAGATTCAATGCTAAGAAGTGCAAGGTAATGCACCTGGGAAACAAAAACCCAGGGGAAGAGTACACAATGGGGGGTGAGATACTAACAACAACAAAAATGGAAAGGGACCTGGGGGTAGTCATATCAGATGACCTAAAGGTGGGCAAGCAATGTGAGAGGGCAGCAAGGAGGGCTGGGGGGATACTGGGATGCATAGGGAGAGGCATCACCAGTAGAAAACAGGAAGTTATTATCCCTCTGTACAGCCAGTTGGTGACACCCCATCTGGAGTACTGCGTGCAGTTCTGGAGACCCAATCTCCGCAAGGACATAGACAGGATGGAGGCTGTCCAGAGGAGGGCAACTAAAATGGTGCAGGGTCTGCACCGGAAGACATATGAAGAGAGACTTAACGGAGCTGAATATGTATAGCCTCGAGGAAAGGAGGAGAGGGGGACATGATAGAAACTTTCAAGTATCTCAAGGAATCAACAAAGTCCAAGAGGGTAGCATCTTTCAAAAAAGAGGTGTGCAAGAACAAGGGGGCACAATTTGAAGATAGAAGGGGGTGGCTCAGAGGTAATTTAAGGAAGTATTTTTTCACAGAGAGGGTTGTGGATGCATGGAACGGCCTTCCGGAGGAGGTTGTGGAGTCAAAAACAGTGGTGGAATTCAAGCATGCATGGGACAGTCATAAGGCAATTCTAGGGGTTGGGGGTAGGAAGAAGTAGGCTGCTGGTTAACTGGGATCTGCAGCTTATCCATTAGGTAGGGAAATGGGCAGACTGGGTGGGCCAAGCGGTCCTTATCTGCCATCAAAATCTATGTTTCTATGCTTCTATGTAAACAGGGAGGAGAGGAGGCACTGTGGGTCACCTTAGAGACTGGAAATGGCACCACAATCCGCACAGGGGTTGTATATAGACCCCCATGTCAGGGGGAGGGAATGGACAAGGATATGATAGAAGGCATACTTAGGATGGCAGAGAAAGGGGAGATACTGTTGATGGGGGACCTTAACATGCCAGATGTTAACTGGAGCACCTTTGTGGCAGCCACATCCAAAAGCAGGGCTATTCTTGATGCCCTTCGGGTGGCATGCCTCAAACAGCTAGTTTTGGAACCTACTTGTGAGGGAGCAATCTTAGACCTCGTACTCTCAAATGGGGACAGTGAGAGGATCTCAGATCTAGAAGTGGGTAGCCATTTGGGAACAAGTGACCACCAAACAGTGTGGTTCACAATAAACTCAGCTACACAATCAAGCCATACAAAAGTGACGGTTCTGGACTTCAGGAGGGCTGACTTTGGCAAGATGGGAGAGTGCCTTAGAAAAGCACTAGCAAACAGGCTAGAAGGAGGGGTGGAGCAACAATGGGCAAATATCAAAATTGCCATTCACAGAGGCAACAAGCCTTTGTGTGAAGCAAATAAACAAATCAAAATGAAAGAAAAAGCCACTATGGTTCTTAAAAGAGGCGGTGGTGAAGGTTAGGGAGAAAAAGATAGCATTTAAGAAGTGTAAGGAAACACAGAAGGAACAGGACAGAGAACTGTACCAGTTCAGGCAGAAGGAAGCAGGGAGGGTAGTCAGAATAGCAAAGGCACAAACTGAGGAAAAGATAGCTAACTCGGTTAAGAAGGGGATAAAAATGAAAATTACGTACCTACCATAACTGTTGATCTTCTTGGACAAGTCTCCACCACTCATTCACACGATTGGGATCTGCGCCGGAGGCACTAGGACCCATCGGGAGCAAACTTTTTGCTGGAGGGTCGGCGCCAGAGATGGAGCCAGGAACAGCACTGCGAGCCTCAGTCACAAGTAGTAATGACTATCTCAGTCGACCCTCCAACCACCTCAGTACCTTTTTACCAAGGAGGTGCAGCGTAACTAACTTAGAAGGGTAGCCTAACCTAAAACCGGACATAAGATAGTCCGGGTGACCAAGAAGAAGGGTCAACAAAAAGTCTTCACAGCCTAAAGATTTGAGGGAGTGAAGACCAACAACAGAGGTGAGCTCGGGGATGGAGGGTGGGCGTGTAAATGAGTGGTGGAGACTCATCCAAGAAGATCAAGAATTACGGTAGGTACGTAATTTTCATATCTTCCTGGACATAAGTCTCCACCACTCATTCACACTATTGGGAGAGTACCGAGCTAATAATCCCCAGAGAGGGCGGCAGGAGAGACCAAGAGCTCATGTTTCTAGGACAGAAGTCCATTAAGGATGGCTCTGCCAAAGGAAGAATGTCATCTGGCATGGACATCTAGTGCATAATGTTTAACAAAAGTATGCACTGAGCTCCAGGTGGCCGCGTTGCAAATATCTGCAATGGGCACGTTGTGAATTTCTGCTAGGGATGCCGCGACCACTCTAGTAGAGTGAGCGTAAACTCTACCCTACAACTTAACCTGCGCCATGGAATAGCAGTGGCAAAGGCATGCCACTAGCCATGCTGAGATACATCTGATAGCAACAGGTTGACCCAGCCGGGTCTCGCTGAAGGAAACGAACAGTTGCTGGGCTTTGCGAAAGTCCTTGGTTCTGTCTAGATAGAAACGCAAGGCCCTCTTAACATCCAAAGAATGAAGAGAACGTTCTCCTTCATTTTGGAAGTCCGCAAAGTAAGAGGTAAGGACCAAAGGTTGGTTTAGATGAAATTCTGACACAACCTTAGGAAGAAATTTAGGGTGAGTGCGAAGAACTACTTTGTCCTTATGGAACACAGTATACGGAGGGTCTGTGACCAGGGCATGTATCTCAGAGACCCTGCGGGCTGAGGTAATGGCCACTAGGAAGGCAGTCTTCCAGGTGAGAAATTTTAGCTCACAGGTAGCCAGAGGTTCGAAAGGTTTCCGAGTGAGCATGGCTAGCACAAGATTAATGTCCCAGGCTGCAACTGGACGTCTTGTAGGAGGTCTGGTATGCAGAATTCCCTTAAGAAATCTCTTAACCACAGGTAACTGAGCCAGTGTTAAGGAAAAAACTGGCTCATGATACGCTGAAATGGCACTAAGGTGAACTTTTACTGTTGAGTACTGCAGACCTGAATTTGAGAGGTCCAAAAGGTACTCCAAAACCTTATCTGGTGGGCAGGAAAAGGGATTCAAAGAGAACTTTGCACACCAGAGCGAAAGCGCTTCCACTTGGCCGTGTAAGTTTTCCGAGTGGCAGGCTTCCGCGCAGCCAGAAGAATATCTGAAACCCTGCGAGAGACATTGAACCGGTTTACTTCTACCTCTTCAGGAGCCAAGCGTGAAGGTGAAGCGATCTCAGGTTGGGATGGACCACCGGTCCCCGAGTCAAAAGGTTCACCTGCAGGGGAAGTGGTCTCGGAGGAACTGCCAACATATTGTTGAGTAGTGGAAACCACAGCTGCCGAGGCCAAAAGGGGGCAATGAGGATCATCTTGTCCCCCTGAGATTCGAACTTGTGGAGTACCCTCTGAATTAGAGGAAGAGGTGGAAAGGCGTAAAGAAAGCGTTTTGTCCACCGCAGCCTGAACACATCCTGACAGAAAATGCCAGGCCCTGGATTTCTGGAGCAGAAGAGAGGCAGTTTTGCGTTGAGTGGGGATGCAAAAAGGTCCAGGTCTGGAGTTCCCCACTCTTCGAATAGTGACTGAACTATGGTTGAGTCGAGAGACCACTCGTGAGGATCTGTCTCTGTTCTGCTGAGACGGTCTGCCAATTCGTTCTGTATACCTGGCAGGTAGACCGCTTGAATTAGAGCCTTGTGCTCCAAGCACCATTCCCATACCCTCATTGCTTCCCTGCACAAGGGGTAAGAATGAGCACCGCCCTGCCTGTTGATGTAATACATCACTGCTTTGTTGTCCGTTTGAAGGAGAATGTTCTTGTGAGAGAGAATGTCCTTCAACGCTCGGACCGCATAAAGGACGGCTCTCATTTCCAGGACGTTTATGTGAAGCTGGGATTCAAGTTGAGTCCACACACCTTGAGTGTGGAGAGCCTGACAGTGAGCTCCCCACCCCATTAGGGATGCGTCCGTGGTAATGGAGATTTGATGGTCCAAAGGAGCAAAGGGATATCCTTCTAGGAGATTGGTCTCTTGAGACAACCAGATGAGTGACCTCTTTAAAGGTTCTGTCACCTTGATGAGATAGGACTGCGGGTGAGTGGTTGGGGACCACTGAGTACTGAGCATCCACTGAGTGGTTCTCATGTGCAGATGTGCTAGGGGTACAGTGAACACTGAGGATGCCATGAGGCCTAGCATCCATTGCATCGAGAGAGCTGTAACTGAGCTGTTGTCCCCGATGTGACGGGCCATTTGAAGGATATCGTTCCTTCTGTCTTCTGGAAGAAAAGCCTTCGCACAGGAGGTGTCCAGAAGAGTCCCTACAAAGAGGAGCCTCTGGGAGGGCTGCAGTTGCGATTTCTTGAGGTTCAGAAGAACTCCCATGGATGTCAGGAGGCGAGAGGCCATCTCTATGGTGTCCAGGGTCCCTTGCCTGGAAGGGCTTGCTAGAAGCCAATCGTCCAGATAAAGGAACACCTGTATCCCGACCTTCCTGAGGTGCGCTGCGAGAACTGCACAACACTTTGTAAAAACTCGTGGCGCCGAGGATCGCCCAAAGGGCAGGACTCTGAACTGATAATGCTGTCCCAGAGCCACAAACCTTAGGAATTTGTGATGCCTCGGGTGAATAGGAATGTGCTGGTAAGCATCCTGCATGTCCAGGAGGCTAGCCAGTCGTGTTGATGAAGCAAAGGTAACAGGGTTTCCAGAGAAATCATTTTGAATTTCTCCCTGGGGAGAAATTTGTTTAGCTTTCTGAGATCTAGAATGGGGCGCATTCCCCCGGACTTCTTTGGAACCAGAAAGTAATGAGAGTAGAACCCCGTGTTCCGTTGATGCAGCGGCACCACTTCTACTGCCCCGTTGTTCAGAAGGCCCTGAATCTCGGCGGCGAGAAGGTCTGACTGAAGGGTTGACAGCCTGGGCTGCCATTTGGGAGGACGATCCGGAGGGGTCTCCAGAAGAGTGAGTGAATACCCCTCGCGAATTATCCGAAGGACCCATTTGTCTGAGGTTATGGACTTCCACTGGTTGTAGAAGTGCATCAGATGACCTCCCACCGGAGAGGAAAAGTCCACCTTGGGCAGCTGAGATGGGACTTGAGCCAGCAATTCATAAGGTAGCGCTGGGTGCTTTGGGCCCTTGCACTTTCTGTTGTGTCTTCTTTTGAGGTTGGGCAGGTTGGTTTTTATGGAAACCTCCTCTGCCTCTGCCTCGAAAGGACTGACGATTATGAAACTGACATTTATTGACATGCCCTCGAGAGGGGGCAGGAGGGGTTGAGCCAACTTAATGGCTGACCTAGTCTTTTGTGTAGCTTCTAGAGCTTGCTCTACCTGAGGACCAAAAAGATATGCACCATCAAAGGGCAACGCCATTACCTGCTGCTGCGCATCATTCGTGAAGCCCGAAGTGCGCAGCCAGGAATGACGCCGGGTGCAAATACCAGCAGCCGCTGAATGGGAAGCAGTGTCGAAAGCATCCATGGCTGCTTTAACCTGCTGGTTGTTAGATTCGATACCTCTGGTAATGGTTTGAAGAAGCTCTGGCTTTGCATCCGAGTCCGGAAGAGCTTCAACCATCTGCTTGATAGAGTGCCACAGGATATACTCATACTGGGAGAAATAACCCTGGTAACTGGCACTACGCATACTTAGGGTAGAAGCAGCAAAGACTCTCTTACCTAAGGTGTCTGTCTTACCAGATTCTTTGTTAATAGGTCGAGCTGTAGTAGTTTGAGGAAGAATGACCTTATCATTCTCTGCCAGGACTACAATAGGATCCACAAAGGCCTGAGATGCCAAAATGGGACGATCCTTGGGGGCTGAATATTTCCTATCTATGGATTTAGCCACCGAAGGGGTGAAAGCAGGATTATTCCATACCATTTGAGACAGCCTCTCGAAGGAAGGCTGAACCAGAAAAGTCAAACCCGTAGGGATCTCCGGGGCATGAAGGTATTGGAGTCTTAATTTCCCAGGATCGATGTCTATAGTCTGGAGAGAAAGAGTGGAACTTAGATTTTTCTACAGAGACTTAAATGACAGGTCCTTGACCACAGGCTCTGCAGCAGTAATAGATCCTGCTTCGTCCACTTCATCACCCAACCGAAGGTCTGGGTCAGGCTCAATGTCATCTCCTGACAGTCCAGGAGGGACTGTATGGACAGGAAAGGAATGAAAATCAGAAGAGAGGGAAGAAGGAAACGAGTGAAAGGAGGAGTCCTGAAAAGCAGAGGGAGCCCCGAGAGCCCCCGGCACCGAGGGGGCACATAGCACCGAGAACGACGACGAAAGGCCACGTGGCACCGAAAACGATGCAGAGGGACCACGCGGCACTGAAAACGGCGCAGAGAAGCCGCATGGCACCGAGGACGGCGCCGAAAAGCCGCACGGCACCGACGACGGCGCCGAAAAGCCGCACGGCACTGACGACGGTGCCGAAAGCCGCGACGGGCGCCGAGGACGTGCTGGAGCGCATTGGCACCGGTGAACTGTGCCGAGAAGGCGCGCACGGGCTGAGGACGCAGTCAAAACACCCCCAGACTCCAAAAACAGGTTTTGAAGGAAGAAGAGCAGGAGATAAGGGCATCAGTGTGGCCCCCTGCGCCAGAGCTACGTGAGGGGGAACCAAGAAGGTGCCACGCGACCAGGAAAGTCCAACCGCCTCTACCTGGTCTCTCAATGAGCCCGAAGCCCACGAGTGACCGAGCCAGGTAGCTGAACCAACCTCCGAGCCCATTGCTCCATAAGAGCGGCCCACTGATGAAACTGCTCATCTGAAGACCTATCTGCGGGCGGCGAGGGCTCGGCGTCGAAGCCGCTGGCTACCAGAAGCAGAGGTTGGCGACCAAGGAGGAGACCGCAACTAGCCCCGATAACCGAACGCCCACGCGCAGACATCAGAGGGCGACTCGAGTGATGCCTTCTCCTTTAGACCTGTGGGTCAAGAAGAGCTCGAGGCCTAACGGTGCCGAGAATGCGACCGCTTGTTTTATAAGCCCGGGACCGCCCATCCCCCAGGCACTGGACTGACCGCTGTCAGACCCCTTCCGGAGAAGGCGGCGGACTGGACCCAGCCCGACTGACTGAACAGTTTCATATGAAGTCTCCCTACCGTCACCTGACCTGCTCATGGTCGACTCCGTCAAGTAGGCTGAGACTTCTTTATTGTTAAAATAAAATAAACTAAGCAATACTTTATCAAGATAATACTACAAAATAACAAAAGTGAAAACTATGCTGCTAGTTTGAAGTTTGACTCCCGTGGGCGAGCGACGTCGTCACTGAAGCGCACTCGACAGCGGGAAAAAAGGAACTGAGGCGGTTGGAGGGTCGATGCCGAGATAGTCATTACCGCGCGAGCTGAGGCTCGCGGTGCCATTCCTCGCGGCTCCATCTCTGGCGCCAACCCTCCAGCAAAAAGTTTGCTCCCGATGGGTCCTAGTGCCTCCGGGGCACAGATCCCAATAGTGTGAATGAGTGGTGGAGACTTATGTCCAGGAAGATCCTTTTATAGGTATATCAGGGAGCATAGAAAGAAAAAGGGAGGGATAGTGAGGCTGAATAGAATGGATGGTGGGTGGGCAGAGAGTGACAGTGAATAAGCAGCAGGGATACTGAATGAATACTTCTGTTCAGTATTCACAAAAGAGGAAGTGGGGGAGGTGCCTAATCCAATTAACAGAAGCACTCTGGAGAGGAGGGTTGATCCCAGTCCTTTCACAGAAGAAAGGGTTCTGAAAGAACTCCTAAAACTGAAGGTGGACAAAGCAATGGGGCCAGATGGAATTCACCCCAGAATTCTAAAAGAATTAAGCAGAGAACTAGTGACACCACTGTCTACCCTTTTTAACCCCTTTTTAACAAATCATGGGAGGATGGTGTGGTACCTGAGGACTGGAAGAAGGCAGATGTGATTCCCCCTTCACAAAAGTGGGACCAAGACAGAGGCAGAAAACTACAGACCTGTCAGTTTGACCTCTGAGGTAGGGAAAGTGATGGAATCACTTCTGAAGGAAAGAACTGTTGAGTACCTAGAGGCCAGTGGGGCACAGGACCCAAGGCAGCATGGGTTCACAGCGGGAAGGTCATGTCAGACAAGTCTAATTGATTTCTTTGACTGGGTGACCAAAGTAGTAGACCAGGGAGGGGCTGTGGACATGGTCTACCTAGACTTTAGCAAGGCATTTGACACAGTCCCACACAAAAATTTTAGTAGCCTGGGTAAAACATTGGCTGAACAACAGGACACAGAAGGTAATTGTAAATGGGCTCCACTCTGAAGAAAGAGGGGTTACTAGTGGGGTACTGCATGGTTCAGTACTGGGTCCAGTCCTTTTTAATGTCTTTATAAGTGACATTGCAGAAGGACTGGAAGGAAAAGTATGCCTCTTTGCAGATGACACAAAGATCTGCAACAGGGTTAATACACAAGGAGGCGTGGGAAAGGATGAGAAGGGACTTGGCAAGGTTGGAGGAATGGTCAGAAGTATGGTAGCTTGGATTCAGTGCAAAGAAGTGCAAAGTAATGCACCTGGGAAACAAAAACCCAGGGGAAGATTACACAATGGGGGGGGAGGTAGTAACAACAACAAAAATGGAAAGGGACCTGGAGGTAATCATATCAGATAACCTTAAGGTTGGCAAGCACTGCGAGAAGGCGATAGGGAGGGCTGGGGGGATACTAGGATGTATAGGGAGCGGTATCACCAGCAGAAAACAGGAAGTTCTTATCCCCCTGTACAGACAATTGGTGAGACCCCATCTGGAGTACTGCGTCCAGTTCTGGAGACCTCATCTCTGCAAGGGCATAGACAGGATGGAGGCAGTTCAGAGGAGGGCAACTAAAATGGTGCAGGGTCTGCAAGAGAAGCCATATGAGGAGAGACTAAAGGAGCTTAATATGTATACCCTTGAGGAAAGGAGGGAGAGGGGGGACATGATAGAAATGTTTAAGTACCTCAGTGGAATCAACAAAGTCCAAGAGGGTAGCATCTTTCAGAAAAAGAGATGTGCAAGAACAAGGGGGACACAATTTGAAGACAGAGGGGGGACGGCTCAGGGGCAATGTGAGGAAGTATTTTTTCACAGAGAGGGTGGTGGACGCATGGAACAGCCTTTCTGAGGAGGTTGTGGGGTCTAAAATTGTGGGAGAATTCAAGAATGCATGGGACAGACATAAGGCAATTTTTTGGGGGGGTGGGAAGAAACAGGCTCTTGGTTAAATGGGATCTGTGGCCTATCCTCTAGGTAGGGAAAGGGGCAGACTAGGTGGGCCAAGCGGTCCTTATCTGCTGTCAAAGTCTATGTTTCTATGAGGAATATTACTTCAGACTTGAAGAAACTGGAGGAGTGGTTGGAAACATGGCAGCTGAAATTCAACGCTAAAAAGTGCAAAGTCATGCACTTAGGCAGAAACAATCCCTAAGAGGATTACTATCTGCGAGGAGAGAAGCTAGCTTCCCTAGCCAGAAGAGGGACCTAGGGGGTCGTTATATCACAAGACTTGAAAGTGAGTAAACAGTGTGAAAAGGCGGCACTAAAGGCAAGTGGCATGCTGGGCTTCATCGGGAGAGGAATCATGATTCTCAGGAGGGAGGTGGTGTTACCACTCTACAGGGTGCTGGTGCTCCCCCACTTGGAGTACTGCATACAGTTCTGGAGACTGCACCTCAAAAGGGACATAGACAGAACTGAGACGGTGCAGAGGAGGGCTACAAAAATGATTCAGGGACTGCAACATATGGCAGGCTGAGGGAACTCAACATGTACTCCTGGGAACAGAGAAGGGAGAGGGGCTATATGACTGATACCTTTAAATATTTGAGAGGCACAAATAAGGTTAACATTCAGGAGCTCTTCCAATTGACAGAGAGTGGGAGAACAACAGGGCATGACATGAGGCTCAAGGGAGGGAGGTTCAGGAGTACTACAAGGAAGTTCTTCTTTACAGAGAGGGTGGTGGACCCATGGAATAGCCTACCCAAGGAGGTAGTGGGGGCCAAAATGGCAGGCGAGTTCAAGAACACATGGGATAGACATAAAAGTAGCATATGGAAAGGCAAAGGCAGGTAGGGGGAGCAGCACCAGGTAGGTTCTTGGGCAAACTAGATGGACCTTGCGGTCTCCTTCTGAAGTCACTTTCTATGTTTCTATGAACAGTGCACAAGATCTGCATTTATATGTAGTTACACTTGTGAGAACAGATTTAATAGTGCCAAAAGTAGTAACATAGTAGTTACACAATAGATTTGCTGTTACAATTTGCAATAGCTGTTACATGTGTAGTTGTCCTTATACAAACAAATAACATAATACCAGAAGAGAGAGAGTGGTAGCTGCACAAAAGATTTTCTGTTGCACTTTACAACAGCTATTACATGTGTAGTTACACTTGTCAGAATTAAATGATGTGTGCCAAAAGTGAGACAGTAGTAGTTGCACAGGTATGCAAGTTGCATAACTACACAACACGCAAATTTTAAACTAGTTAACAACTACATAGTAGTTTTATGTAGCTACACCGTAATTACAGTGCAGTTACTTCATGCAAATTGTGTGTAACTACACAACACAGAAATGTGAAGGTAGTTTACAACTACATAGTGGTTACATGTGACTACACAGAAGTTACAGTGCAGTTACAGCATGGTTATACAGTAGCTCCAGTGTAGTTAAGGACACTTAAAATAAAAAGTGATCAATATAGGATATGACATATGAATATATGAAGAAGCCAGCAGAAGAAGGACATTTGGTCTATCAAGTCTGTTCATATTGCAGGGTCCACAGCTTGAGCTAATGTCTCTGCCCTCCCTCCTCACTCCTCCCATCCTCCCTACCCATGATCCTTACCTTCCCCCATGCCTATCCCAGCCTCTCTTGAAGCTGCCCACTGTCGTCAACGAGATTACCTCTTCTGGCAGCGCATTCCAAGTGTCCACCACCCTCTCTGTGAAGAAATGCTTCCAAACCTCCCTCCTAAACCTCATACCCTCCAGCTTAAGACTGTGCCCCCTCATGTTATGGTTGCCAATCAGCTTAAAGAGACTCTTCTCATCAACCTTATTTATCTCTTTTAAGTACTTGAAGGTCCCAATCATGCCCCCTCTCTCTTCAGTCTTCCAAGGAGTACAACTTCAGTGCCCTCAACCTCTCCTCATATGCCTTACCCTGCTGACCCACTATCATCTCTGTAGCCCTTCTCTGGATCTTCTCCAGCAGGTTAATATCCTTTTTGAGGTGTGGGCACTAGTACTGAACTCTATACTCTAGATGCGGCCTTACCAGTGACCTGTACAAGGGCAGTGTAACCTCTTTCCTACTACTAAACCCCCTAGATATGCATCCCAGTCAAATATGACATGCAGGAAGTGAAATATGTTTGCCTTTGTTGCTGCCTTCTTGCACTGCATGGACTGCTTCAGGTCACTAGTGATCATCACTCCCAGGTCCTTCTCCTCCCCTGATGCAGATACTTGGACTCCACCCAGGTATTGTTCTGTCCTGGAATTCTTGGCTCCAATATGCATAACTTTGCATTTCTTGTCATTGAAGCCAAGCTGCCAGATCCTGGACCACCTCTCCAGCTTTTCCAGATCTTCCTGTAGGTCCTGTATCCCTTCAGCTGTGTCCACTCTCCTGCAGAGCTTGGTATCATCTGTGAATAGGCACATTTTGCCCTTACTGTCATCCCCAATGTCACTGATGAAGACATTGAATAACACTGGCCCCAGCACCGAGCCCTGCAGGACTCCACTGGTTACCTCTCTGGTGCCAGATAACTCTCCCCACAATCACCCTCTGAGTTCTGTCCCTCAGCCAGTTTTCCACCCACCTGGCCATCTTTTCCCCAACCCCAAGATCCATCAACTTACTGATCATCCTTTTGTGGGGCACAGAGTCAAAGGCCTTGCTGAAATCAAGACAGAGGATGACATGGGTGAGAGTGAGCTAAAAATATCTTCACGAGCTATACTAGACCTCCTGACCTAACGAGTTGTAAAGACACTATTGAGATCGGAAGAGGTCAAGTATACCAAGTGAATATATTTCTAATATTTCACTTCCCTCATGTCATATTTGACTTGTACAACAGGTGATTAGGTGGTTTTGTGATAGATATTATAAAAAGTTAACAAATGGAAAAAAGTACAAAATGTAAATGGTGCCACTCAAAGGATCTCTCCCTCATTCATGTCAGGTTGATCTGCGCAACAGATGCTTAGGTGGTTTTATGATAGAAATGATAAAAAAAATTACAAAAGGAAAAAAAGAGCAAAATTTGGACTGTGACCCTTAAAGCATCTCACATCTGCTGGCTTCAGTGCTGCACATGGCTATTGTTATGTCATCCGTATTGTTAAAGCTGCTGTCTGATTGGTTCAGTATTTCATTGTTTCAATGCAGCCTTTCAAATTGCAAGATAACACGACTATCTTCACTTTAGGCAGTGAAATAGTAGTGATATCTTGAGTGATAGAGAACCCACTCTTATGGTGTGTGGCCACACTCTGATATACGCATGCCTTGGTGTGCGTTGTTACGCACTAGGCCGCAGACTGAGTGTGTCAACCCTCCCAAGGCGTGCATATATCAGCGTGCGACCACACATCCTAGAGTGGGTTATCAATCTTATAAAATGGCAAAATTGTTTTGGAGGGGGTGAAAATGCAGGTGTGCGGTCGTGCTCTGATATACGCACGGTCATGTGATGTGTTTCAACCAACCAGCAGAGATAATTTTTCCTACCCATTTTATAAGCAGTTCTAACCACACCTGTTGTATAACTAGGAGTGTGTTCCCTTACTGTATTGCATAGGTTACATAAAAATCAGCTTGGTGTAATGTAGTGCTGAGAAGAAGGCAGAGTGCTTCATTACCTAAGGAGGTATCCTTTGTATTACTTACCAACAGGAGCGCTCCCACCATGGCTGACCTCAAGGATGGGACTGGAGGTCTGAAACACCAGCGGTGGCTGACTAGTGGAGAGCAGCTGGATGGTGAATTCCATTTCAGGGGTTTCATGTTCTCCATCAGAAACTGAAAAATAAAATGAAGAAAACCAGTTGCTGCTGGGATTGTATTTCATGGTTGCTGACATCAAAGATTATAAAGTCCAAAACTACAAAGCTGTAAGGGTCCAGTGCTGGGAGTGTAATGTATTTAAAAGAAGTTGTTTTAGCCTGGGGATCTGTGGGAAACGAGTATTTCCATGAAAGCTCATGCTTGGCTACAGAGTGATGATACAAACAGAAACAAAATTGGTTCTGAGAAATCTTTAGAGAAGAATATTTAGGCAGCTTGCTGTCAGAATTGCTTGTTTCTTTTCCTCCCAAAAGTTGATCAAAAGCTGATGCTGTATTTGATCAAATGTTCTCACGCCCTCTGGTGCACCATGTTACTTCTAATTAGAATGGGACTTTAGTGAGAAAGATCTATTGATGAGGATTCTTTCTGTCAGGGCTGCTTCTGCTCAGATGGAATTTAGTTTGACTTTGAAAATAATTACTCCAAAGCTCCAGAAACATTATGCTATAGCCCCCCACCACAAGCACACAATGTACATCCTTTCAAAGATTCTGTTTACTGAAACAAACTAGCAGGATAAGCCCAGAGCTCGAGCGCTACCTCTTCTACATGCATGTGAGCTATTTGCTCACCGGTCTGCATATGAAATGCAGACAGAACAGAGGCTAATTGCAACGTGGACACTTTAAGGTCAGATCTGGACTTTGCTCATTACTTTCAGTGTTCTGATACTTGCCTATTTTTAAATGTTCTCCTTAATTCTCCCCTTTTCTCCCTGGCAGGCCCATGGTCCACTGAGTCCCTCGCAGTCTACTGCAACCCAAACACAGACTAGTGCTTCATGCCCCCCCCCACACACACACACCCACCATGGTGGGCCCAGATACTTTAGGGTGGTTGGAAAAATGTGATACAGATCTCCAGCTCAGAGGCTGAGAATTGTCAGTGGAGTTAGCATTATGGCTGTGCCAGCCAAGAGTGCCTTTTCCCATTTCCCCAGTGCTCCCCTCCCTACACCTGGTCACTAGTGAGTGCACATTTGTTCTTGCTCTCCTGAAGTCCAAGGTGCCATCTGCCGGCAGCCCACTGCAGCTAGTGCCATATATGTGTCAAGGCTCTCTCTTGACCCTGCAAAGGAGGTCTCCGCTAGCGCTGCATGTCATTTGTCCCTTCGCAGGGTAGGGAGAGAAATGCCCTGGCAGTCCACCAGCTGAAGATTTGGCTTTACAGTACAAGTCAGGGTTCGCCGGATGGTAATGCAATGCATTACTTCTGGGCCATCTGACTGGTACCTGTCTTAAAAAAAAAAAAAGTCACAGTTAACATTATCAGAACTTAGTTATAAAATGTTCTCCAACATTTCGCTTTGTGAGCCATTCTGTTACTTATTTTTAAGGCCATGGATGTGAAAACAATCTCTGTCCCTCCCAGATCACTTACAGCCAAGGTTTATACTGGCACTGAAGTCCTAATCCCTTAGTTGTGACATTACAGTCTGTTGCTGTGGAAATGGCTGTTATGTCACAAGGTAGGCATTATGACTTTGGCCACAGAATAAGCCTCAGCTGCAGATGAACTATACGGGGCAAAGCTCCTATTTAAATTTATAAAATGGTATTGGAAGAATCCACAGTCATGACTGGCTGAGACATGTCACATGACCGTGCATTTAAATGCTTTAATGCACACCATACTGTTGATCTTATAAGATTAACAAAAAATGTTTATACAGTGAGCTATTTTGAAGCATAAACAGACACTCTAGGGTGTGTATTAAAACATATTGATGCATTTCCCAGGGGTGAAAGGCACTTTGCTACACCTCATGCCTCTCTACCCTGGAGCATGCTTACAATGTTTGAATGCACACAATGCTGTGTGATATTGCTTACACAAATTCCCTTTCATAATAATGAATAAAATAAAATGGAATGAATTGAAATTTAAGTTTTTTAGAAAGAAGTGCAACTGATTTCTGCTTATGCCAACTGTGACTTCTTTGCTGGTGGCTGCACCTCAATTTAAACATCATATTTATAGAAACAGAATCTGGAGAGATCTGAAAAAAAAGACAACGGCAATAACAACTTTTGCAAAGATGTAATGTTCTTGTGAGATGAAAGATTTTAGCATGAGGTAAAAAAGCAAAAGCAAAGACGTGAAGCAGTGTTCTTTAGCAGAGAGGAGCAGAACTGCCCGGAATGGAAATGCAACTTGCCAGAACATTTGATAGATGTCAGCTATGCAAATCAAAGTGAATCCTTTTACTAGGGGTTTCAGTGTCACAGCTGAAAAAGACAAAATAACTACTCACATGTCAAGGGAGGTCACAGAAGTCCCTGCAATGACATCAACAGGGCAAACTCCCAAGGAGAAGTACAAAGAGAAACTTTACTCTGGCCCTTAACAAAGGTGCTGCCTTGAAGGCAGGGCTGCAAGGGAGGCAGATCTGCCAATGGGATAACTCTGAGAATAAAAAAACTCCCTGTCCGATACCTCACTCTCCCCTCATCCCAGATTATATAAGGCTCGCTCTTTTTTTTTTTTAATTTCCTGCGTTTTTTCCCTGGACAGTCCTGATCAGCCCTAACAATCCTGCCACTCCACCTAGCTCCACCATCCGCCACCCTTGGGACTTATCTCCTACGTTGCAGTCCCCCATGGATGGCCCTCACACCCACACACACACACACAAGAAGGGCTGCCAGGCCCTTACTCCCCTGGATAGAGCTGAAGTGTCAGAGTAGAGGACCAAGTCAGTGGTGTGGGGTCTGCAGTGGGCAGCAGGCAGCACCCTGCATGCTCAGGAGATGTTTTTACAATTTTCTTGTCCTGTGGCTACTGGCCCTGCACTACATCATGCTGCTGATGTCCCCCCCTTGATCTGTGGCTCAGCTTGCATCACGACCTGGGGCGAAGCATTTATGGGATGCTGTGCCATGCTCCCTCGGCTGACCTTCCAGTGACCCAGGCTCGTTCCCAAACCCAGCTCACTGGCATTGCAAGTGGCAGCACTACTGCTATGCCAGTGGACTGGCACCTCTCTATTTCTCATTTCAGACAGACCCTGCACGTGACAGAGAAAACCCCAGTAAGCAGTTCAGTGAATAAGGGGCAGGAGGAGTCCCTTTTCCCTCTCAACGATGGTGTTCCAGACTCTGATTCACCCAAGGAATGTTGCAGTGAGCAGAAAAGATGAGAAGGCAGATAAGGTGATGTTAATAGGAAATGGGACTGTAAGGGTGAGAGTGATTTTGGTACCTGTGAAATAGAAGCTCACTGAAGGCGGAAGACCTGAAGGGACAAAAGTAGATTAAACACGACCAGCACGTTCAACAATTCATCATGATGTATTCAACTTCTTCCAAAGTTTATAAAATGACTCTTCCTGTCTTACTCCAACATACCATGCTATTAGGAAAGGGAACCATGAAGCCTTTTTAGAAGGCTGATAGATGAGTTTATCTGAGCAGGGCTTTGTGATCATGTCATTGAGAAGGATGGCATGCATAAACCCCTTCATACTTGGCAAAGCGTTCCCAGTAACTTGATAAATGGTTCTTGGGTGATCAATAATTCAGAGATGTGTGTGCTTGCATTTCCCCCTGCACCTCTTGTTATGTAGAGAAAAAATATATATTTTTTAATGAAACTTTTATTAAAAAGCACTGTCTGCAAAATAATCCATTTCATTTATTCTTTCCTCCCTGAGTTTCTGTTTACTGGGATTTTACTGATTTTATAAGTGAAACTGGACATGTGCAAAACTGAAAAGGGCATACCATTTAAACAGCGACAATCCCACAGCAAACGACATCACAGCAGCAATTCGCTGTTGTCGCTGTAATGTACCCACGGGACCCTGGCACTGCTTTTACCAGGTATTGCACCACCACCCTGAATTAACTTCGCCCTGGAGTTGATAATCCTAAAGTAGGGAGGGACAGCCCTCCCCCCCGGAAAAAAAAGACAGTTTACATGAGGGATTTATGCCAACCGCAACTTGCAGTCGACATAAATCCATCGCTGTAACATCGATCGACAACATTTTTGTCACATCAGCATCAAGGATCCACCGAAAAGTATGATGCAGTGCTGGGGACTCACTGCGGAAATCTGCTTATCACTTGAAGTTCCCTGGCATTTGTTCACAAGGCCAACATAATACAGTCCCTACCACTTATAGTGCCCGCGGTTTAAATGGGAAGTTGATTTTTGCGGGCAGATTACATTTTCCACATTCCAGTGCCATAGGCTATAATGCAAAAAACACTGGTTATAGCATTCTATGCGCACCTTCTACAATTCTCATACTTCGGGAAGATTAGCTGCTAGTTAGTGCACCTCAAAGTGTTTATTATTTATTTATTATTTTATTTAGTTTTTGTTGACCGGATAAGTGCACTAGGCAGATTCTGCCTATTTTCAGGCATGACCTGGGGAAGGGGGATACAGATGAATGTCAACTGACCTTGAACCAGATTAAGCTGTTGGTAGTATTTTTAGTGAATGAGGGAAATTTGGCCAGGACACCGGGGAAACTTCCCCTACTCTGCTTCCTGTAAGCAGAGGGGTCCCATTTTCATGTGGGACCAAGATGGCTGCCGCTGGACATGCTGTGGAGGACATGGAGGTGTTGGAGGCAGTGGAGCTGGTCTCTTCCCCTGTCTCTGTTCTGAGAGAGACCCCATCTTCTATGCCTATTGTGCTGCATTCTACTGAATATGGTTCTTCTGTGCCTTTGGATACTTCCCCTGCTACTGTTGTGGATACTTGTGTGCAGTGTTTGCCTGTGGATCCTTCATTTATTCCTCAAACTGTGCTTACAATGTCTTCTAGCCCTGCTACTATGGATATATGTGAGCCTTCTCCTCCTGTTTCTGTGGATGTAGATGTGTTACTTAAAATCGAGGAACAGCGTTATTTCACTGCTAGACAGCGTTTGTTAGTCCTTAAGCCTCAGTCTGGTTTTGTACCTGCTGCTACTGACTCACCGTCTGGGAAAGATTGTTTTACTGTCTCTTCACCAATTCTGACACCTCCGTATTCTTTGTCTGTTGCTACGGACCCTCCTCACTCCCTACCGCTTGTACTGACTGCACCTCTTGCTCAGCTTTCTCCAGAAATTTCTTCTGTACAGGTGCCTGCTTCTGCTCTCACTGATGCCTTGCACACGACGGACTGGTCTGTTGAGTCGGCCCTGGAAGCGGCTGGGTGGGAGAAGGATCCTACCATTGGGACTTGGCGCGCGTTCTGGTTCTTCCCCGATCTGTACTAGGCCACCTGACACTGACAAACTGCTGGCCTCTCCTGTTTTGAAAGACTCTGCTGCTTCTCTTGATCTTTCTTTGCCAACTGAACTTCTTCTGACTCAGAACCCGACTTTGCAATTTGGTCCTGCTTCCTCGACGCCTCAAGAACAATGGACTCTTCGGGACCCTGTGTCTCGTCCAGTTCCTGCTACTTCTACTGCTTCACCCCCTAAAACTTATGCTGCATGCTTTCAACCCCCTGTACATCAAGCTAAAAGACACAACGCTGTTCGGCTACATTATTTGGGGGGCTTACCTGACTTTCCTGACCGATTTTTTGTAGGTCGCACTCTTTTGAAAGATTCTATGCAATTTGCTGCTTTTGAGATTCATGCCTTAATTCATGTTTCTTCAGTCTCATTTTGATATTAGTTTTAAAACTATCACTGGTTTAGAAAAGTTTTGGAGAAAATATCAGGAGCTTAAAACTTCTCCTTTATGGTCACCGTTTAATGCCATTCCCTTAACTAAACCTACTCAGAAAACTGTTACTATATTGTTTCGTAACGAAGGTGTCAGTCTTAATGATATTACTGTCTGGTTAAAGCAAAGATGTAATGTCCTTTCTGACCCAGAGACTATCTTTGATTCTGAGAATATCTGGACAGGTGGGTGGAGAGCGAGTGTTATGCTTCGCACTTCGGAGGTTGGAATACAGCATCTCCCGAACAGCTTTATGCTTGGGAAAGACAGGGGAGTTCTTTTTTACCCCGGCCAGCCTAAAGCTTGCTACAGATGTGGCTCTCAGAATCATATCAGTAGTGTCTGTGACAAGATTAAATGCTCTGTTTGTGGTAACATTGGCCATGCAGGTTCCCAATGTGTGGATGAACCTCTTTCGTCCTTTGTGACGAGTGGGGCACACTTTCCAGACTTGTACTTGGGCAGCTCACAACTCCCCGACTCTTGCTGATGGGGAAGAACAACATTTGATTATTACTGTCGCACAACGTTCTCGTTTATCTGACACTCTTTCTCGACCTCAACGTGTACCCCTTCCTCACCCTGTTGTACCTGCTGTTGACCCCTCTTCTACTTTTACACGAACGGTCTGCTCCTGTTTTGGAACCACAGACCTTTACTACAGCTCTCCTTCCCCCTTCCTCTGATCTTGCTATTTCTACCTCGGAAGAGGTCCCTATTCCTGTCTTGCCTAGTATTTCTGGGTCTTCCATGGACCCCCCCGAACCTTTTGTTAGAGTAACACGAGGATCTAAGAAGGGGACTTCTCCCTCTTCTAAGGCCCTGAAATCCTCTACTGTGACTCATATGAATAAATTTTGAGGTTTTACGCCACCCTCAGGACAACACGGACTCTTATACATTCTCTGTTCTTTCCTCCCACCCTGATGTGACTACAGACACTGAAGTACCCATTGATAATATTGGTTCTCAAAAAAGGAAAGCTAAGGCAAAACTGAAACATAGGGAAGGTACCCCTAGGAAAGGTAGGCTAAGGTGACTTGTGTGTTTTTGTTTTCACGTTCCCGTTTCATGTCTTCTGCTTTCTCAGTGCATACTGTTAATGTTAACAGTATAAAGAAGCATGCTAAGAGAGATGCAGTTTTTTCCTTTTTATCTGGCTTGACAGCTGGTCTCATCTTTTTGCAAGATGTACGTTTCCATGCTCTTCTAGAAATTTCCAAGGCCACTCGTGCCTGGACCTCTGGGCTCTCTATTTGGTCCTTTGGACAGGACTCTTGTTCTGGTTTGGGTATTTTATTTAGTATACCTGATGTTACTGTTGTTAAACTGTTGGATGTCTACCCGGGTCGGCTTCTGTTGTTGGATATTTTGATTTCTTCTGTCCCTTTCCGGTTATTAATATTTACCCTCAATTGAAATCCCACAGAATTGAACTACTGAAACTGATTCAACCCTATTTATACACATCAATGCATGTGATTTTTGGGGGTGATTTCAATTGTGGGTTATCCACTAAAGATAAGTCTTCTACTTCAAAGACTACTAAGTTGTTTTGTGACACGAATTTCCTAAAACAATTGCTCCATTCCACAGGTTTACAGGATGCATATTTATCTTCTATGGGTCGGCATACTCCTACTTTTCACAAAGGCCCCCTTGCAACCCGTATTGATTTTTTTTTTATTTCTTCCCACCTCCAACTTTCTGATGCTGTAATTCAAGTTGCGGAATTTTCGGATCATAATTTATTATCTATTTCTTTAGGCCCTTCCTTGACATCTCGTTTTGGCCCTGGCATTTGGAAACTGAATGCTTCCCTGTTATCTGATTCACGTTTGTCAAGTCACTTAACTGAGTATATTCATAATCGCAAGACTGTATTTTTTTATATGACGCCCCCTGGGATTGGTGGCGGGATACGAAATCTGGACTCTGAACTTTATTTAAAAATTTTAGTAAACATCATCATGATTCATTGCATTTCCTTTATCACACTAACAGACAACGACTTCAAAAATTACTTACTTTATCTCATGAAACTGGCCATGATTTTTCCACCCAAATAAGTACTCTTAAGGAGCGCATGATGGAGTATCACCTTCTGAAGGCTACTTCTGTTCAGCATCAACAGCGTTTTGGGACCTCTGGTACCCGTGACACAGTATGTCCATATGCTTCTATTCGGTGAACAGTAGAGAGTAAAACCTTTACTACACTGTTTGATGACAGTTTCACCGAGCTCACTGATATTTTGGATATCAGGCACCGTGTTACCTGTTATACACAAAAACTGTTTGGTCCCATGCCCCCCCCATCTGCATCCATAATGGACTACTTTTCCTTTTTACAACTTCCTGATGTACCCTCTTCTGTTGTAGATATGTTAGATACTGAGATACAAGCACATGAAATTGAAGCAGTAATCAAGTCTTTACGTCCAAGAGTGACACCGGGCCTGGATGGTCTCTCCAGTGAGCTGTATAGATTGTCTTCTGCTGACCTGAGTTCTGAATTGGCTACAGTTTATAATTCTATTCTACAGTGCGAACATCTTCCTTTAGACTTTAACATGGGTTGTTTATTTTACTTACATAAAAAAGGGGATAGAAGATTGCTCTCCAATTGGAGACCTTTATGCCTCTTAAATACTGATTTTAAAATATTGACCAAAATTTTGGCCCTCAGACTTTCTAAATTGGCCATATATGTGATTTCTACCGCACAATCTTGCAGTGTCCCTGGGAGATGTATTCAGGACCATCTAATTTTACTTAGAGAAATGACTGAACGTGGAAATTCTAATGTTTTACATGGTTTCATATTCTCACTGGACCAACGGCAGGCTTTTGATTATGTACATCATGATTTTTTATGGTCTACTCTTCGATATTATAAAGTACCTGATTATACCATGACTAGACTCCGGTTGCTATATCGGTCTGCAACTGTTGTCCCACTGGTCAGTGGATGGAAGGGCCCTATGCTTCCTCTACACAGAGGGGTTAGACAGGGCTGTCCCCTTAGTCCACTTTTATATGTTTTTTTTGGGGATCCCTTACTTCGTTCTATTAATTCGGCCCCAACAATTATGCCACTTCCCTCAGCCCTATATTCCGTGTTGGCCTATGCTGACGATATGAGTCTCATGGTGGCTAATGTTGCCTCCGAGCGTTCTGCATTATGGCATTGTTCCAAGTTTGGGGCTGTTTCTGGCGCGGCCCTTAATCTTGATAAATGTGTAGGCCGTAGATTAGGTTCCCCTTTTGTAGATGAGTCTTCTGTTGACATTAGACTTTGTGATGACCCTATTAGGATTTTGGGCATTTTATACGGTACTGGTCCTTTAGATGTCCTTAACTGGACTCCCAAATTAGATTATGCTCAGACTATGGTTGCACGTTGGAATTCATGGCAGATGAGTAAGAAAAAGAGGATTTACATGATTAAAACCTTTCTGCTTCCCCTTTTTCTCTTTCTGGCTTATATTTTCCCCTCCCGGCAATTTGAAACCAGATTGCTTAGTCTCTTTTTTCGAGCCCTAGGGGGTAGCCGCCTGAACCCCATTAAATGTCAGATCACCTACCTCCCTATTCGGGATGGAGGCCTAGCTATGGTCCAACCTGTTTTTTTTATACTAGTTTTTTCTTGTTTCATAATATTAGACCCCTGCTGGTTAACCAAGATCGAGGTTGGGAACCTTGGTTTCTTGAATCCTGTGGTCCTCGGTTTCATAAATGGGAACTTAACAAATTGATGGTTTTAACACATTCCCCCCAGATTTCTGCTTATGTTAGGGATAGTTTTTTTCGTTTGAAACACTGGCAGATTACTAGCCATATGCTAATAACCGTCTCCAGAAAATCACTGTATAAGTATTTAGTGGACCTTGTATGTTTGGAGATTGTTGTTTTTCCCAAATGTCCTACGCAACATCTCCCTGCTTTGCTCACTTTACTTCATAATTCTAGGGTTCCCCAAAAGATGTGGGACTTGCATTGGCTTAGCTGCCATGAACGTATCAACGTCAAATGTAACCATAAACACAAATCACTACAGGACAGATTTTGTTCCAGACCTGAATGTCAGCAACAAGAAGAAACTATTTCACACCTTTTTTCATGTACATTTATTGTTTCTTTTTGGACTCTATTAGCTGCCAGATGGCGTGAACCCTTGTTTGCTCTTATTACTTATGACAATTTGATGTATGTTTTTTTCCCCCTCACTTGGTCTCATTGGAATATTAATACGTTAAATTTGATTTTTGTAATAATCAAATGGCACGTGTGGAATGCTCGTTGTCTGTTGAATTTACAGAATCAGGATGTGCCTCTTCTTACCATTATTCGAAGGATCGAACATGATTTGAAGGCCATATATTTTTCAGAGGCAGAGCTTTTGCCGTCTGACTCTTTGTTGGAATTATGGACACTATTACCTTGGATAATTGATTCTGATTTTCCAGTTACATAATTATTTTGTGTTTTATATTTTTCTCTGTATCATTTTCGTTTTTCTTTTCTGTTCAGTTGATGTTCAATAAAAACGTGCCCTACTCTTTTCGAGAAGTGCCATGTGATCTTTAACATCCACCTGAACTCCCACCAATCCAAACAGATGGGACCTCGGTTTAACGTCTCATCCGAAAGATGGCACCTCAAGAGTGCAGCACCTCCCTCAGGCTGCACTACAGTGTCAGTATTGGGATATTAACCCAAGTGCCTGGTGTGGGGATAGAACCCACAGCCTTCTGATCTCCCGGCCTCAGAGGCGAGTGTGCTACCTGCTGAGCCACTGACACTGCCATCAGGTGTCATATGGTGTCAGTTCACAGGCAAAACACAAATGGTTCTAGAATCCACTGTTGCTGAACTTACTAACAGTAGTTATCTAAGTGTTAATAGCAGTGTCAGTTCAACAATCAGCAGGCATAACACAAGACACAGTATTTACTGGTTCCAGAGTCCACACAAAATGATTTTGGTTTTATGTTTTTTTTCTGGACACATTAAACATAAGGGTACCCTGGAGATGTGCAGAGCAGGAGAGCCACAGAACAAACAGGATCTGGGGCTACAGCAGTGAGTAGGGAAATGGGCAGACTAGGTGGGCTGTATGGTCCTTATCTGCCAACAGATTCTATGTTTCTATGTTTATGTGACTCGCATGTTGCAGAGGATAGTGTTTATGTCAGTGACAATTTGTTTTTGTGGATGAAAATGATATAGCATCCAACTCGTATAGCAGGCAAAACAAAATAACACAGATTAGCCCACTATAAGCGGTGGGGACCATATTCTCTCTCAGCCAAGAGTCAAAGTCTGGTTTTGTTGCCCACTGGAGTTCAAGATCTCATAGTCTGCAGCAATTGCTGCATTTCGTGCAGCAAAAACAAACAAAACAGACTCCCAGTCTCTTGCAGTTCAAAGGCATGTGGGTTTGTCATTTATTTATACCACAGACATACTGTAGACAGTCCTTTTAAAATGAAGGACACAATGAATGCAGTCCCAGCTTCAGAAGGTGAGAAGTTTCTGCTAATCTCTTTAGTCAATTAGAGCACTTAATCAACCTCCGATTTTAAGAAAGATATGATAGTATGATTCTATCCGTCTATCTAATCTGTCTACAGATTCTGTGATAACACATGACAAACATGGCAATACTCTAACATATACACTAAAGGGGTTATTTAACAATTCCTCGGGGCATGTGCATAGCAGAGTATATACAAATACATTCTCAGAGTTTCTTGTCACTCTTACAAAATGAGTTTGCAGTGAGAAACGTTGAAAACAGAAAAGGAAATGGAAAGGAGTTCTAAGCTGTGGGAATAGCCATATCCCACAGTCATGCGAGCAGATTTTATCAATCATGATACAGAATTTTACCAGCTCAATAGATAGACAGACAGACAGACAGCGGAGGGGAGAGATAGATAGGTGTTAAAATTCTTTGTTTTGGTTGCCTTATAAGTGTGAAAGAACACAAGCAAGAAACAAGCCTACAAAAACGTTTTAAAAAGGAATTCTGTTTAATGTTTTTTTTGTTTTTTTTTTTTACTTTTTTCTGGCCTGTGTTCTTTTGAGCTAATGAGGCAACCAAAACAAAGCATTCTTAGTATGATCATGAGCCTTACTCGATCCTGTATACCACATGTATGAACGCAAGCTAGTAAAGAGGTCACAAGAATCAATAGAATTCCTCCAACTCCATATCTTACCCATGAAAGAGAAGACGTATATCTCTTGGAGATGGGGAGGCGCACTTGGAGGCCGATACACAATCTTTCTCTGGTCTATGTCTGCCTGTGTGAAATATGTTGCCGGAGAGTAGGGCCTATCCATATGTTCAATGGTGCCTATGAAACAAGTCACAAAGCAGAATTAAGCATGAGAAATGGTTATGTGATTTTACCAACCAACGTAAACTTCTTTTTTTAACCAGGAACAAAGAACAGAACATAGAAATACTGCACTAGAATGCCCTAAGTAATAGGTCTGCGTGAGCGTGCACATTTGTGTATGTATGTGTGTGTGTTTGTGTGCATATATTTCACAAATTAGTTGTGTGATTTCTCAGTAAGTGCTATTTTCATTGCAGGGAAATGCCCTATTTATGAATTCATAAACCCCTGAAAGGTTGTATTTCAGTAAGTACAAAAGGGTCAGGGTTCAGGTTTCAGGTTCAGTTTAAGGCCTGGTTTATCTGCAATGCAAAAAGGTTAATTTCATCTTTGCTTTGTTCTGCCATAAAAGGAAGCCTGACATATTATTCTGCAGGGCCCTTATACATAGTTCTAGTAAATGCCTATCATCAACGTTGAAGAGACAGCCATTTTGTTAAGAAGCTTGTTTTTCTAAATCTGTGTCCAGACTATGGGAGGACAGACTGCTCTGGCTTTAATTGGACTGTTCTGTCTTTAATCCAGTACTCACCTGTGGTCATGGATCGATACTGACACAGGCCAAATAATCCAGTTCCGAGTCCGTGAGCAAGTCTCTTTTCTAACCTCTCCACTGTCTTACCTGGAAAGAAATCAGTTTATTGGGTGATGGGGGCTAGGAGGCAGTGACAGCCCCTCCCCAAACCCCTTTTTTAATGCAGTCAGACATAGGTGGAGCTGCTGAAGCTGATCAGGAACCTTCACAATAGGAGTAGGTTCTAAAGACCATCCATAATTGGCTGTATTGCACATCATCAATTTCACACTGATTTGTCAATGGATTGCAAGAAGAAATCACCTCTTAGGAGAATGCAGTCTTGAGGGTAGTAGTAGCTGCATTGAGAAAGGTTCTCATTAAGAAAACAGGAGAAGTCAGTTAGTTAAGCGATAATACAGAACAGGGTGTTGTATATCATGATATATTGCCACACATTGGATGTGTTGTATAGCAAGAGGCAAAGCTGAGTGCCTTCAACCACTTAAGAAGTGATGCTATCCCTTGATATACCACATCCTGGAGTGTATTACTGCAATTACATAAAATGGCTCTAAAATATAGGAAATGGCTGATCATGGTAATCAGTTTTGAACTGGGATGAGATACTGAGATATTGTCACAGGTCAAAAGACTGCTTTAGACAATCAGCTTACAGGATTTCTCTGATCCATTTTAAAATAATGAATTAATGTTACCTCTGTGAGCTGAGGAGTAGGGAAATACAGTAAATGAAAATGAGCACTTATCATACCAAGGCCTGGGGGGTAAGAAAATATATTCAAAAGGATAAATGGGCAATTTACTGTATGTGAGGCAGATCATTTCAGCTAGCTCTGATCTTCTTTGAGGATATCTCTTACATCAGACCCGCACCTATGGAACAATAGTCACCAGGCAACAGGACCACATAGAAATTTTGCTAGGAGCCACCCATGATGATGTCCTATGTCGGCACTTCCCATACAAATGTGGGTGGCCCCTTCCCTCAGTTTTTTCCTGATGTCGACCACACTACACTGAACAGCCACCACTATAGTTATTTCTCTGCCTAGTTCATTATCGCTTTTATAAGTGATACTCAAAGTCAGCTAAAGAGCTGTCAAAACTCTTCAGATACTGCAAATGCGGTGACAAGATATACTTAGGTGACTCTCATGATGTTTGCATGTGCTTGCCTCGGCGCAGCCTATAACATGAAGGCCTGCCAGATTTGCTGTAAATTTACTGCTGCTACTTGGTGATGTTGAAAGAATGCCTTGGAGACCCACCCTTAAACAACAGGTAGCCAGAATGGAGAAAGAGCTCCAGGATAAGAGCTCCATTGCATCACTGATCTGCTCCTCAGGCTCCCACTGTTCAAAGTCCCAAAAAGAGACTTCAGGACAGCACAAAGACAAGCATCGGGAGAGGGAATGCAGTAAGGAGAAAACCTCCCTGGTTCACTTACGGTTGCCCCTTCACTCCAGCACGACCACTTCTGCGCTGTTGACTGCTACAGCGGTGATGCCACCAGCTATCCAGATCTTCGACCCTTCTAAGTCAGGACAGACTGCAAACACCATCAGACCTAGTACGGCTGGTGTGTTGCCATCAAAAGGGATGGTGCCTCCTCCATCTACATCACCCGGCATTTCTGCCATCCACTTGAGCCCCGACATTCAGGTGGTACTTTCGTCCTTTGCAGACATGTTGTTATGCCTGCTACCTCCTCCTTCTGTAACAGGAGCTGTGTCAACAGGGCAGTTTCAGCAAGCCACAGCACGGACACCTGTCAGATCAACGGGCCAGTTCCCATCCTGAGCGTGGATGGCTTCACCTGCTCCCTCTCTGAGATCTACTGAACCCATCAATGAGGATCAGGAGTACAACCCTGAACTCATCATGCATGAGGAAGAGGAGGAGGAAGAATATGTGGAAAGCTCATATGAAAGGTCCAGTTCCACTATCTCTACAGGGAGTACAGACTCTGTAGTGTATACATCAAGGTTCCTTCCTGAAGACCCATCATTTATCTCTATGATGCAGCAAAGTACAGTTACGTAAGAACTTGCCATAACAGTAGATCTTCGAGAGGAGCTCTTGCAGCAGGTCATATCAATAGGACCAAGCCACCAGACATTAGGACCCCACAGAAAACTTCTAGGTAGCAGTCTATGGTGGGGAAACGCCCCCAATGTCAGCTCTGGTATAAAGGGGGTGATCCTCTGGCACCACCTCAGTTCTCCCGCAGGAGACCAGGCTGAGATGAAGATGGAGAACCCAGGAGACTCTCCCATTCCCCAAAGAGGAAAGGAAATACTAGTCCCCGGGGGAAGGTGGGCAAGAAAGCCATCTGCTGCAAGAGCTCCTCTCGAAGATCTACTGTTACAGTAAGTTCTTATGTAATTGTACTATCTTACTTCGAGGGGGAGCTCTTGCAGCAGGTAGCACCAATAGGACTGAGTCCCAAGCAATACCCAAAAGACAGACCCAGGTCAGAAGGGTGGAGGACTGTAAGCAAAAGCCGTAGGCACCTCAGGAGAGAAGTCCTTGAAGGACTGCAAGGCTGAAGCCTGCTCTCCTCCTGGAAGCAATGTCCAGACTGTAGTGCCTGACAAAAGTATGTACTGAACTCCAAGTAGTGGCTGCACAAAGGTCCGCTGATGAGACATTCCTGAGGGACGCAAATGATGTTTTGACCCCTCTGGTGGGGGACCCTTAATCGGTTTTGGTAAGGGTCTATTGTACTTCTGATAACAGAAAGTGATGCAATTTACAAGCCACTTGGTCAGCGTCTGTTTTGATACTGGTGCCCCTACTGTCCTTTGGGTAAAAGAGACAAACAACTGGTCTGTCTTTCTGGATGATCTGGTACGAGCAAGGTAGTAACGAAGAACGCCATGTACATCCAGAGTATGTAGTAAGGCCTCCCCTCTGTTTGAGTACTCTGGGTAACAAACCAGTAGCTGGATGTCTTGGTTCAAAGTGAACTCAGACACTACTTTTAGAAGAAACTTATGATTTGTGTGCAGAGCTACCCTGTCCCTGTGAAAAATAAGATACGGCTCTTTACACATCAGAGCCTACAGCTCGGAAATCCTCAGAGCTGAAGTAATGGCAACTAAAAATAGCACCTTCCAAGATAGAAGGCGTAGCTTGCAACTAGTGGCTAGCTCAAAGGGGGACAAGGTAAGCTTTTCTAACACAAACAGGAGGTCCCAAGGTGGAACGGGGTCTCTCCTGGGGGTTTAATATGCAAGATTCCTCTTAAAAAAAGTCTTGCATAGGTCCAACTGTGCCAAAGTCTTCCCATCCAGAGGTGCATGATAAGCTGAAAGCGCACAGAGATGCACCTTAATGGATGAGTAGCTAAGACCCAAGTCTGAGAGGGAAAGGAGATGCTCCAGCACAGATTCCGCCAGACAAGTGAGGGGATCCAGAGAATGGGGGGATGCCCACAAGCAGAAGTGCTTCCACTTTATGGCATATGTTGCCCTAGTAGAGGGCTTTCTCGCTGCCACGAGAACCTCTGCCACTCTGAGGGACACTCCAAATCTGTCCCTAGCTAAGTCTGCAGGAAACATGCATGCACATGCAGGGACTGGAGGGCCAGATGAACCAGCGTCCTCTGCTCCTGGGAGAGTAAGTGAGTGGACAAGGGTAATGGAACAGGTGGTTCTGATGCCAGCTGCTGTTACAGCAGGAACCAAATCTGTCAAGGCCAGAAAACCACAACCAGGATCATTCGGGCACCTTCTGCCTGCAACTTGAGCAATATCCTCTGAAGAAGAGGGAAGAGGGAAGAGAGGGAAGGCATACAGAAACCTCCCTGTCCAAGAGAGAAACAATGTGTCTCACCCAAAAACACCAGGCCCAGAATCTAGCGAGCAGAAACTGGGCAGTCTGGCGTTATGCGGGGGTGCAAAGAGATCCATTTCTGGCTGACCCCACCTTCTGAAGAGGTTGTCTACGACCTCTTGCAGTAGTTCCCATTCATGGCTCTGCGATCCAAAGCAGCTTAGGCTGTCTGCGAGAACACTGTGGATCCCTGGAACATGGACTGCTGTGAGACCCAGGCTGTGATCCACTGCCCAGGCTCATATTCTCATTGCCTCTCTGCATAGGGGGTAAGAACGAGTGTCCCCTTGCTTGTTGAGATGAAAGACTACTGGGGTATTGTCTGACTGGACCAGAAGGGGCCCAGGTAAGAGTACCCCTTGAAAGGCTTGTAAGGCATACAGGATGGCTCTCATCTCTAGAATATTTATGTGGAGAGACCATTCTGTGGCGTTCCAAGAGCCCCTTGTCTGGTGAGATGCCAGGTGTGCTCCCCATCCCAGTCCCAAGGCATCCGTTGTCAAAATGTGTTGGGGAATGGGATGTTGGAAGTGAACCCCTCTGTTTAGATGAGCTGGAGTAACCCACCAAACCAGGGACTGACAAACCGCACTGGAGACTCGGATCAGCTGATCAAGATCATCTGTGCCTTGATCCCATTGAACTCTGAGGTTCCACTGCAGGACCCTCGTGTTTAAACAAGTGAGGGGAACTGTGGCTATGGCTGCAGCCATATGGCCCAAGAGCTGCAGAGCCACTCTTGCCAGGACCTTGTCTGAGGCCATCACCCTGTGTGCAACCTCTCTTAGCCGGACTGCTCGGTCTTCGGGAAGAAAGGCTTTCCCTTGGATGGTGTCCAGGACTGCTCCAATGTACTGTAGCCTTTGAGCAGGCCACAGGCATGACTTGTAAAGACTGAGCATGATGCCCAAGGTTTGAAACAGACTAAAAGTCTCCTCCAGAGTTTGACGCAGTTGGTCTTCTGATGAAGCTATAAGAAGCCAATCATCCAGGCAGGGGTAGACCTAATGACCCCTTCTCCTGAGGGCTGCTGCCACTACTGCTAGGCACTTGGTAAAGACCCTTGGTGACAATGAAAGGCCGAATGAAAGCACCCTGAACTGGTAGTGCTCTCCTTGGAAGGTGAAGCGAAGGTACTTCCTGTGGTGTGGCAGGATCTTTATGTGCATATAAGCATCCTGCATGTCCAGGGAGCAAATCTAGTCTCCTTGATGGAGCATGGCAGCAGGCTCACTAATGTCACCATTCTGAACCTTTTGTGTTCAATGAAGGTATTCCTCTGGCTTAGATCCACAATGGGACAGAGGTCCCCCATCTTCTTTGGGACTAGGAAGAAGTGGGAGTAATACCCTTTGCCTCTTTGAGCTCGGGGACCTCCTGAATAGCTCTCTTTTCAAGTAATGCCTGTATCTCTGCACACAGGAGAACCGCATGGTAGAGGGAGCAGTGGGAGGAAATGGGTGGGCTGTCCAGTGGAATCTGGGTGAACTCCAGAAAGTACCCCCTTTCGACTATCTGGAGGACCCATTGATCTGGGGTGATGCTGGACCATCCTGATTGGTAAAGGGAGAACCTCCCTCCTACCACCTCCCCTTGCACCTCCACCAGAGGAGGGGAGGTTGGCAGGGAGTCATGCCATGGTGGAGGGGGTGGGTAAAGGGGATCTGGCTGTCTTTGCACTTTTGGGGCCCTGGGTACATGCAGCAAGAGGAGGGCCTTGTCTCTTAAATCCTTCTTTATGCTGCTGTTGGCATCTTCCCTGTTGTCCTTGATTCTTGAGAAAAGGACTGCGCTGAGCTGCTGGTGGTTCTGACCTGTACATTCGATGTACGTTAGACACCACCTTGCCTGAATCCTGCAGCCCTGTTATGAGCATTTCAGTATCTGTGCCAAAGAGGATGGACCCTTGAAAGGGTTCATCCAGTATGGCATACTGCAAGTCTTGGCAGAAACCAGAGACCCTCAACCAGGCATGTCTCCTCATGCATACCCTGGTTGCTGCCACCCTGGCTGCCGTGTCTGTTGAGTTACAGGAAGTCCTCAGCACGTTTCTCAATGTCCATGCCTGACTGGATGATAGCCATGAGCTCTGACTTGCCATCCGAGTCTGGTTGGGCTTTCACCAAATCCATAGCCTTAGCCCAAAGTGAATTTTGGTACGTGACCATGTGTGCTAAGAAATTCAGTGATCTGACCATGCAGGTGACTGAAGAATAGACCTTGTGGCCCATTTATTCCAGCTTCTTTGACTCTGGATCTGGGGACTGAGAGTTCATAAGCCTTGGCTGCTGCATTCTGCCATGCGCTGCCATTAGCACCACAGAGTCAGCCTTTGGCTGTTCACTTAGGTGGGGCTCTCCCTTGGGTGTTTTGTAGAACCAGTCCGCTTTTCTTTGCACGGCTACGGTAGTAGCCGGGTGCTTCCAGGCCAACTTTGTAATGTCCTGGAAGGGTTCGATGAGTGGGGGGATGACCAGGGGTTTTGGGTCATTTGCCCCTAGGAATTTAGAAAGGTAGCAACGTTCTGGATCAAGTTCCTCTGTATCCCATCGATTAAGGGCCTGGATGTGTCTCATTATGTCCAGGAAGGATGGATCATCCGGGGGTGATCATGGGGAGTCCTTTCTTGGATCCAGAGAGGGTAGGGGTAGCTCATTCTCTGAGGAATAGTCTGAGGAAGAGTCCCCTGCATCTTCCCCTGAGAAAGAGTGCGGACATCCCATGGAAGAGGGAACGGATGAAGGGTGCCTCTTCCGGACACTTGGGACTGGCGACCGCCAGTCGTCGTTGCCGGACGCCAGACGATCTGGCATCAGGGAGGTCTCCTGGGTCTCTGAGGCGATGGCTCCCTGGGTGGTACTGGAACAGAGGATGGTTCTCTTGGCTTTAGCAGCAAATCCCCCTTGATAGTGTTCCACCATGCATTAAAAAGAGCCCCTACTTCTGCCAGCAGGATGACTGGTGGTGGTGGCGGCGGGGTAGGGACATTTGAGGGATCTGGTGCCTGTGGTGCTTTGGGTGCCAACATCTGTCCTGAGGCTCCTTGTCTACGGGTGCCTTGGGCATTAGGGCCAATGGGACCTTATCCAGTGGTGCCGATTCTCCTTGGGGTCTAGCGTCCAGCTCCTTAGGAGGAGGCGGAGGGGCGGCCGGTTATCCGTAGGCCCAGGTGTCTTATCCTTTAGGGCAGTGGGAGTTTGATCTGATGCCCAGTCTTTCGGGGCAGATTGTTGCTCTTTCGGTGGCGGCGTCTGGTCCATTTCCAAAGTGGAGTCAGAGTGGCCCATAGTCTGTCGACTCTCTGAGGCCGGTGTCACCCTGTCATCAGGTGGAGGAGGTGTTTGGCACCTAATGACCTCCTGGCATCTGAAGGACTTGTCCGACCCCTTGTGCTTGTTGGACGACCCTGAGGACTTTATGATGGCAGTATCTGTTTTCTTGCCCGAAAGAGACATCTGTCCCTCTGGTGCCGACCTGTGCATATGCTTGTGGGGCCTATTTGCCAAGGGTACCTGGGTGGATGAATGCTTGTGAGAAGACTCCTCCTTACCTTTGTAATGGAAGGAGGCAGTAATCTTCTTGGTGGAAGCCCCAGCAACAGTCATTGAATCTAGGGGAACAGATTTTGACCTCCAGTTGTAGATGGAAGAAGCAGAAGGCCTGTGAGGGGACCTAGGGCGGGATTCAGACCTGGCTCTCTCTTCATCTCTGTGGTGGTTTCCTGCCAGATCTTTTCTCTTTGGGGGAGGATTCTGTAGTTGAGGAGGAAGAGCGGTTTACTTTGTGGGCCACCTCTCACCAACTGGATCCATTTACCTGTCCCGTAAACCAGGTTCTAGAGTATTTGCTGTCCTTTTCAGATGTAGGCTTGCAATACTCTTCTATCAAAGTGCAGTTGACTGCCATTTCAGATTTCCATGTGCCTACTGATGGTCATATAGTTGCTCAGTTGAGAGCCATTCTACACTTGCAGCCTCCCATCCACAATCCAGTCCCAGTTTGGGACCTGAATTTTATGTTGGAAAAAGTTTACTTCGGCTCCTTTTGAGCCAGCCGTGACTTGCGATCTATGGTTCCTTTCTTGGAAAGCATTATTTTTACTTGCTATTACTTCTGCTCGAAGAATTTCAAAGCTTCAGTCTCTAATGTGTGAGCCTCCTTATTTGATTTTTCAGAAAGAAAGGGTGTCTTTACATACCAGTCGTAAGTTTCATCTGAAGGTGGTGTCTCAATTTACTTTAAATCAAGCCATCCACCTACCAGCTTATTTTCCAGAGCATGCTAACCCAGGGGAAGCATTGCTCCATACTTCAGATGTACATAGGATACTTAGATATTATATACGCCACATGAAGAACTGCAGGAAATCCTCTCTAACTGCTGTATGCAGACTAAGGAGAGGAGTAATGTTTAAAAATAGTCTTTCAGTGATCTCGAGGGTACAGTGACATTTTGGACCGGGCGTAGCGTGGCGGTGGTCGGCAGGCAGGGGTGTGCAGTAGTCATAACATCAATGAACTGACATACAGTACAGTACAGTGCAGAACAAGAAATACATTGGGGAGGCCCAGATGGCGCTATCCCAAGGGCTACTACCCCTTCCTGCCTGACTACTGACAGGTTGAGGGGCCTAGGTTCTATGGCGGGTGCCTCCACCCAGAGGTCAGGGTTTGCAGTAATTAGACTAACTTGGTCACAGCCCTCTGGAACACTGAGACCCCTCTTTTTATTCCTACAAGTGGCCCACACAGTACACCATGAGTATCTTCACTATTTACACTTACCCCCCGGACTGCCTCTGTCAGCTTGACTCTGGGGACCCCCTGTAAAACAAGATGATGCAGTACAATAGCCACAGTACAATACTTTAACATAAATGAACACCACAGTCAGTGTAACTTTGCTGAAACAAACAGATCTGATTTACTTAAGGAGCTGTAACAAGGAGAGGGGAAATCAGGTTAATTAGGTTAGACACATTAATAATCACAGTACTGTGCACATATTCAGAGTCCCTAAATGTCACTTTCACTGGGTACCCAAGATGGGGGGGGGGGCTAGCCAGGATCGGTGCAGCTGGTTGGGGCCCTGTGATCGGAAAACACTTGCACAATACCCAATTGTAATCCAGAGCCGGATGGCTCAGTTCCCATGAAGAAATGAAACAGCAACAATTAGATTACACACTTGCAATTTGATAAACAGATGGCAGGGGAGCTACCCTGCTTTGTTCTCACAGACTCAATGTTGAAAACTGGATGGAAGGCAGATTGTCCTGGATTGCCAGGGGAGCAGAATCTGTGGAACAAGGTCCTTGTGACTGGACCCCACTGAAGTTTATAGCAAATGGAAGTAGTCCGAATTAAGCTGGGGTTTACTTCCAGCTTCATGCACTCAATTCACTGTACAGGGGATTTGAAACAGTGATTCCCCACAAGCACTATGCACATTTATATGTAAAAGGAAAGCACTATACCAGGCAGGCTGCGCCTCGACCCTGACCATAATTACTGCAAAATACCCGGGAGAACACACAGCAGCTTCAGTTCCTGACGGACCGAGCACGATTCAGCAATTTCTCCAGTCTTCTACAAGGTGAGCCTGGTTTCTACTCTTCAGATGTCCTTCCTTCTCCTCACAAGTCGGATTCAGTCCAATTTGGCACTTGCAACGGCTGCAGGCCGAACCTCAGGGCCTCACACACGCTCCCTGCGCAAAACTACACACCGCAGAAGCACAGAGCTCC
Source organism: Neoceratodus forsteri (assembly GCA_016271365.2). Taxonomy (NCBI): domain Eukaryota; kingdom Metazoa; phylum Chordata; order Ceratodontiformes; family Ceratodontidae; genus Neoceratodus; species Neoceratodus forsteri. Next base: position 764,538,478 of record CM057453.1, read on the forward strand.
TTGTCTCTTCACTGTCACAACTGATCTACCCTCTCCAGTCAAGAGCAGGGCATTTCCTTTAGCTCCACACTATTCTGTTAGCTGGTCTGGCTGTCACTCACAATAAAACTCCCCCTGTTGGTGGAAAAAGGCGCCAAGGTCAAAATTACATTTCCCAGAGCCACTGCCCATACATTCCTCTTGTGGCTGGCTCCAATTAAGAGTACAAGTTCTGATTCGTCCAAAGTCTCCATTTTAGAGGCCCCCCTTGCACTGTTTGGATCTATTCAGTAGTTCAGATCCAAAATGGTGGGGCAAAACACACAGAGTCCCAGCTGTAAGAAAGGCATGTTAGACAAACTACATTTCCACTAATTCTCTGAATGATTTCTGGCAAACAGTTACATCTTTGAAAAGTGCTCACTCTACCCACTTAGCGACGGCAGAAATGGAGCGATTTGTCAGCAGCTCGAGCGGGACTCAAGCACGGAAACACACAGACCCCCATCCAAATTAATTATGTCTGCAAGCAGACAGCTCTTAAAGAGACAGTACCAGAGGCTCTAAAAGCACTCACAGATAAACGGCTTAGACGCTGAACACCATTCAGGATTGGAGCATTCAAGCAAGCTCCTGGAAGACTTTTGGGAACCCCCATTTGCAGGGGGTTAAAGATATATCTTAAATTCAAGAATTTTTACACTTAGACGTGTCTTCTCCTGTGGGAAAGTGCATACCACAAACCACTTCACCAGGTAAAGTAATGTATTAAGCTGCCCTGGAATGCTGCTCTGTACTTTTCAGCACTGCCATTCGGCTCAGAAAGCCAGCACAATGGAGACCACTTTACTGGCTCTCTGCACTACTGAAATGATCAAAAGCATAGCTTAACATATGTACTGGTAAAAATCATACATGTGTTAAGTCATGATTTTGATCATTTTAATACAATACTACTGCAAATCAGCATGTAAACACAGAAGGGTACTGTATTACAATGTATAGAGAGCCATCCAGCCCTCGCTTCACTGAGGTCACTGTGTGTTATATTTGAGGCCATTTTACAGAGCAGATAGAGTGGGTTTTTCGAAAGGAGGGGACTGCCATTTACATTTTTTAAAATGCTACAAAACAAAATTTCTGCTAATTAAACAAAAGCAGTTGTAAGGGGGGTGAGTGGAGTCCTCAGATGCGGGGAAAAGAACATGGGGGCAGGGTTTTCAATCCGAATACCATTAAGACACTTTTAGTTATTCATTGCTGTGAGTGGTGCATACATTAAGCAACTAACTGAAAAATGCTAAACTAGTGAGTTGCAGGAACAGTTTAATGTGACTTGCACTGTATTGGAAAAACTGTTTTTCTCTGCCTTTTTTTCAGTTCTCTGCTTATGCCCCTTCTATGCCACCTCCTCAACTATCCGTCTGGGTCCCCAAGGTGGCTGGCTCTACTGAACCTCAAACCACTCCAGCTTCCTACCTCCATGCTGCTCCAGTTTCAGGACCCTCCCTCTGGGCAGAGAATGAGGAAGGGGCCCCTTGCTACTTGAATCTTCTTCGTCAGGCTGGGAACTGAGAGTTTCTGGGATGGTTCATCTTCGGTCCACCATGGCCATCATCAGTCTTGGTGGTGGGGCCTTTCTTCTGTTTCTCCCAGCTCCAGGGACACAGGCATGTGTGGGAGGTCCAAGGTGCATAAGCACGTATTGCATGCTGCCACTCCGGGCCCTTGGCCTGTTTCCCTCCCACCTACAGCACCATTGGCTGCACTTCCACCTGTGGTCACCCAGATGGTAGTACTGCAGTGAGGACCGTCACCTGGGATGCCAAATCCTCCTCACTCTGTTCACCCCTAGATGACCCCAGGCTCGTTCCTGAACTCGGGACACCAGCGTCACGAGTGGTAGCACTATCGCTGTGCTGACAGGCCAGCTGTTTGTTCTCTGCTTTTGGACTCCTCTGCAATACGTAGCTCTGTGTATACTTTTACCTTCCTAACACCCTCTTTGCCTCCCTATTTCTCAATAAGAATTCTCCCCCTTCTTCCTCCCCCTGCTATTCTTCATACTTGTAGAAGGCCGTTTTCTTGGCCCTCACCACTTCCTGACTGTTGCCGAGAACCATAACGGTCTCTTGAACCTGTTCTTTTTGGTTATCATTCTAACACCTAACATGGATGCCTCAATAATAGCTTTCTTTAGTGCCCCCATCTCTCTTCCAACCCCCATGGTGTCCACCTCAACTAACTTTCCCCTGACCAGCTCCCTCAGCCTGTTGAAGTCAGCCCTTCTAAAATTAGCAGTTCTAAAAGTTTTCAGAAAAGTCTGCCATCTAGTAGCCTCATTGTAAAACCATGGTGTGTTGAAATGTTGTTGGAAAAAAATGTTTAAAAATAATTAAGACTGTTCCTTTAATAATGTAATTGCATCATCTTAAAGAATTGCCTGTTAAAAGATAAAGTATCTGTATTTACAACTTGTGGAACATCCTTATGTAATGAATTATTTAAGCAATAATGACTGAGATGCTGGTAATTTCCGAGGGATTAATGACCGGTTTGGGGGATGGCAGCCCACCTCCAAAGAAATGACTGCAGGGTTTTAAATAGCCGGTATCGCATCGCACTTATGGCGCAAACCGCTGGTCGTACTAGTCAAAAATCAGAAATGGATCACAAAACAGTGCAATCCATTTTTCTGTGTTTTTTTTTTTTCCACAGTTTGAATGTGCTTATAATGTCTAGTGGGCAGATTCTGTATTGGCTGGCTGAATCTATGGTTACGACCCCACGTTTCCCACGGAATAGTCCCACTTCACATAATTTTGCTGCATCTCTCCACTCTCTCCTCTGTTACATTTTGGAGAATGTCGGCAAGCTTTCCACTTGCTGTGGGCACATACTTCCTCGTTGTAGATGTCTGACACGAGGAGAGAACAGCAGCCAATTGGGTGTGCTCACCCACCAACAGCGCAGATGCTGTAAGTTTAAACTAAAGGGGGGAAAAAATGGACTCTGCTGTTTTCCTGCTACAACGCATGCAGGTCTGTCTCACAAGAATACAGGTATTCTGCCCCCGCCATTCCTCCGTGCAGCCCAAATGCCTCCCAGAACGCTGGTCACATTTTGCACCCCGAGTTCCATAGGAGAGGGACACACAGCCGACTGGGAGAAGCCAAGACTTCGGAGCATCCTCCTGACTGCATGGGCATTGATCATAAACAGAACAGCAGCTGCAGTAAGCACAAAATTCATTTTTGTTTGTTTGTAATAAAACAAAAACGTCTATACTAGTATTATTTTTGCTTTATTTGAATGAGCTGAGGGGGAGTCTTAATGTGCTCAAGTATCAGCATTATGCAGATGATACTGTCTGCTCTACACATCTGATATGTCTATTCCCAGGGTTCGCAAATATTTCAGGCTGAGTTTCCCAGTTTTGGAAATGTCCTTACTGGTTTCCAATTATTAACACTGGCAAGACCTAAATTATGCTTTTTGGGTCTGCGTCTAACAGCTATGCAGTGTCCAGAGTTCTGTTCTGAATTGTGGATGCAATCCTAGTGTGTCCCTTCCTTGTCTGCTGTTAGGAGATTTTTCAAACTTTGTCTACTAGTCTTATATGGCCCCAAGGGGATCTCCATGTTGTAATTTTTAATGCTTTTTTCCATATGTGCCTCCTGGAGTGCTGGAAGCAGACAGTAAAGTGGTTCTTCAGTGTTATCTTGTATCTGCATGTTGGTATGTAATTATCATGGTCACTGTCCTTCATTTCTGAGTGTCCATGTCCCTCATTTCAGTGCCTAAAAAGGTTGAGAGGTATGGTGGGGTGGAGGGAGGATTGCGGCAGTTGACTCAGACCTTTGTTTTTTGGTAAAGGGGACATGGCTGGGGAGGGTGGGGGTTTCTGCAGGCACCCTATTCTGGCAAAGGGGACGTGGTTAAGTGGGTGGGTGGGTGGTTGGTTAGGCACTGAGATGGGTGGGAGAAGGGTTTTGGCAAAGGGGACAAGGGTGTGGTACTGAGATATGTATGGCGGTACTGAAAGAGATGAAGCAAAGACAGTTGATTTTAATGAACAATTTTATTTAGGTTATATATACACATTTAAACATTTTTTAATGTTGCTAATCAAATTGAGACAAGTGCTATTTATTTTCACAACTGATTAGCACTTTCATGTGCAAAACTGCTAATCAATTTTCTGAGCTTATTTAAAACCCTGTGACTGGTTTCAAAGTTGTTACTGTGATTGTAAGTTTAATCACAGTAACGACTCTAGATTTTACCATTTATTTTTTACTTACTGTACTTTAGGTTTTGAGCAGAGTAGCGTGAGCCCTGCAAGCCTCACAGCATCAGTTGGCAGCTGGATCAGTCGTTTGTAAGACATTAATGATCGATCCACTGGCCAATCAGGAGCCTTGCTAGGCTCATGAATATTTAATTAAAACTTACAATGTAAGGTAACTCCTGTATGTGAATGGTTCTGCATAAACTGAATGAATAAGTGACCCTGTTACTAGTACAAAGTTCAAACTTAGTGTTGTAGACTTCACTGAGAACATCCTTTTCTAATAAGGTAGATGGAATGTTATAAAAACAATAATTTGCCTACCAGTCTTGCTGTCTAGTGACGAAGGGGGAGAGCTGCTTGCTCCATAAAATGTAGTGTTTAAAGATAACCCTTTCAAAAGACAGAGAGAGATGGTACAGTATCTTTTTGACAGTCAAGGTACCCTTGCATGGTATCTTTAACAGCAAATGATATTGTTATCATCATGACACCAAAGTATGGCTGATCAAAGGAGAAAAGAACACCCAGTCTTCATTTGTTCCCTAAGCACTTTGAAGTAAGGGTATCCTCTTCAGTCAAGTACCACCAGGAGGAGTGAGTGTCCCTCTCATTTGCCTACTGCAATTCCTTGCCAAGCCAGGTAAAATAACTTTACATAAGTGACTGAAAGATTTTCTCACACAATCCTCCCTAAAGTTACTAGCCTGTGTAACATCCTGTATTCTGGAACTGAATGAGACTAGGAGTAAGAAAGACATACCTGGTGATGGAAGGCTATGAGTGGAAGAGGTGTGTCCATAGACATACGCCACAAATTACTACTATCATTTACTTATAACTGGTGCTAGGAAATGTTAAGACTGTCATTACCTGGACTCTGCACATGCCAAATTTTCTTCTACTACTGAGGCCAGATTGCAACTATATACAGCCTCATACTAACTTGATATAACTTCCGTAGAACTAATATATTTCATGTTGAAAATATTTAGTGGTCTGAGCAATGGCAGCATATTCGCTGCACATAGCTTTCGCGGATGCAGAGTATACATTATACGGAATAAAGCAGATACAAATTCAGATTTTATAACATTTACATGGTGCTGACAGTATTAACATTTCAGGCCAAGAACTCTTGATTCTGGGCAGCAGCAGGCCCCATAATGTGTTAACCAGTTGCAGTAACAGAATTGTGACTTACAGAGATCATAGCTGCTGGCCTGCAGTCAGGTACAAGTGGCTGTAGTTATACTCAGGAAGAGTTGTATTCTTTTAATTTTTTTAACGAGAGCTATTACTACTTCAGGACTAACAAAAAAGAGGGGCATCACTTAATTTTATCAGCTAACACATGATTCTCTTAGTCACTAATCATCGGTGAGGCAGCGTCTGAGGGACCGCTCGTCTCCTCTGGGGGGATGGATGGGATCTGGCTTGGTGCTTGCCTGTCCTCTAGTGGTGGCTGCAGGTGCAGCAAGCTCGGGCCTTGTCTAGGGCGGAGGCATAATGGATGTTGGTGTGTGCCTTGATGTCACAGCGAATGTCATGCCTCCATCAGGGGTTACATTACCAGGAGAAAAAAGCTTGGCCCCTGCACACCACTGAGAGAGGGACCGGCACAGATCTGGCCCTCACCTGCCGACTTTGTGGCCTTGAGGCAATCCAGATGAGCTCTGAAGATATGAGGGCATGAGTGGCCCACCTCTTCCCCACCTGGGGGTACAGCCAAGACTTCATGGGGGCTTGTCCGGGCAAACAGTGCTCCAGTTGGTGGAAGTCGGTGTGTCAATGCTGGAGACTCCAAGGGATAAAACCAAAATTACAAAAAAAATAAAAATAAATAATAAACAGTTCCCAAGAAGAAATGTCATATTTCAAACAAGTGGAAAACGCACGCATCACAGCAGATCAGGTGAAAAGGTACACGCAGGTGGATCCGCTACTGTCCAAGGTAATGGACTTGATGCTGCATGGCAAGTTTCCAGAACTCTTAAAAGAGCCTTCCGAGCTGATGCCTCACATTGCCAGAAGGACTGAGTTGTCTGTTCAGTCCAGTTGCTTGTTATGGGGAATGTGAGTTATTAGTCCACCACCATTATGGCAGCAGCTATTACAACAGCTACACTCAGGTCATTGTGAAATCATGCGTATGAAGGAAACTGCTCGAAGCTGCTTCAGGCTGCCTGGCTTGGACCATGCCATTGAAGAAAAATCCAATTCTTGTCTTTCATGCCAGAGGGCGCTGAATATGCCTCAGTTAGCACGTCTGCATCCCTGGAATTGGCCTGAACATCCTTGGCAGTGCATCCATGTTGATTTCATTAGACCATTTGAAGGACACATGTTCCTGGTAGTGGATGATGCCCACTTGAAACATGAAATGGCCCAAAGATGCTGTAATGATCTCTACCACAGCAGAGAGTACAATTCAAAAACTTAAGAGAAATGTTTGCTCATTGTGGTTTACCTGAATAGTTGGTGAGTGACCAAAGCTTATATCTAAGGAGTTTGCAACATTCATGCATTTGAACAGTGTTCCTCATATCAACTAAGGACTATATCATCCAGCTACTAATGGACGGGCTGAGAGACTTGTCCAGACATTGAAACAGGCTATAAAATCAGCTCGAGGACAGGATTGTCTTCAAAAACACTTGGACACTTTCTTGTTGTCTTACAGGAATACAGTTCACGCTACAACGGAGGTGTCTCCAGTATTCTTAATGATGGGACGACAACTGAGTACAGTACAACCTTGATTATCTGAATGCTCTGGGAGACATCAGATTTTGTTGGGATAATCGAGAGTTCTGATAATTGAGAGTCCACAACATTAGACAAACCAGAGTTGGGGGATAATGTCAGAATTCGGATAATCAGGAGATCTGGGTAATTGGGGTTCAGATAATCAAGGTTGGACTGTACCTGTTTGGACCTGTTGAAACTATCTGAAGCCAAACAAGTGGTGCACCATCAACAACAGGCACCAGTGAACAGACGAGAACTAAGGTCTACGAGTAGAACGTATCAGTCTGAGCAGTCTGTACTAGCTCGTAATTTTGCAGTCGGAGCAAAATGGATTCTAGTCACAGTGATTGCACAGACAGACAGAATGATCTTATCTGGCGGAGACATGTGGATCAGCTCTTATCAGGTGTTGCCTTGCCTCTGAACGTGTCACCTGCTGGACATTCTGAAGGTCTAGACCAAGGTGCGATACCAGAAGAAATTCAGACTCCGAAGTTAGCCACTACAGGGTCTTCTTCTCAAGTCAGTTCTTCTGAATGTACTGCATCCCCAGCCATTGCTGAAGTGATGCCAGAAACCGTGCAGACATCACCAACTCCAGTGTCAGTTTCTGCACCATCTCCTAGTGAAGATGTCAAAGCCAATACACCCAAGATTCAATGACACTCCACCAGAGTGAGGAAACCTCACCATTTAGACTTATAGTTAGTGGCAAACCCATAACTATTGGGGCGGAATAATCTCCAGGGTGAGACGGGAATCAAGGCAGTCTACCCTCATTCCCTAGTTTAGAAATGTTTTTTTTTTCCTTTTTTATGGACATTGACATGTTCTTGTTCATTAATGGGATGTTTTCAGTGAGGTGGAGGAATATGTATGTATGGTGTTTGAGAGCCCTCTAGTAGCATGATTGTACCATGTGAGTGAGCACAAAATAAAAGTAAAATGGTGTCTGATAATGATAACAAGCCTCTTGTCTGAGCTCCTTTGTAAGTAAAAGGGAAAAACAGTGTCTCTCAACAGCCAGCACACAGCAAAACCCTTACCATTTCTTTATGATTTGAATGGCACTATTTTCTGGACAACCTCAGCACAAGGGAGACACATGCTCATAATGTGTTCTTCATACTAGTATAAGGATATTTCTTGCTCTTAAAGTATTTGCAATGCAGAATTCTAAGCAAGTCTAAAAGATATAATTGAAAATGCCCCTTTAAACAGGGCAGTCCAGCAATGAACTCTTCTTGCCTTGATTTGGTGGTAGGGGGATGGTGATGTTGTACACAACTTTTTCACTTTCACTCTCTGCATCTACAAATGACAACTGGGATGGCTGAATCACTGTGAGGCGGTCCTCGCGTGCCTAAAAGAAAAAGAAAAGATTTGATAACACAGTGCATGCAGTATATGCTTACATTTTGGGATTTTTTCCCCCATTCTTCTGTTTGTCCCTCATTTTTCTGTCTTCTACCTTCTCCCCCACCCTGATGATTAAGACCACTCCAGCTGCACCACTCCTCTGGCTGTCAGGGCAGGAATGCAGCTGCATTCAGCATTCCGCTCCAATCCCCAGCCACACAGATGCTAATCCTTGGTCACCTGACAGGGGATGCACACATGCCTGTTCCTTGTCTTCCTGAGAGAAGATGGTTTTATCTCTGTGATGTTTTGGTATCTAGCCAGCTTCAGTGTAAGATTCTGGGGCTTGTACATAAACCAAGGCCTCTCAGAGGGCAGTGCTTCCAAGGCCCAACCATAACTCTTGTGTGTGTGTTTTTTTTTTTTTTTAACCAATAAGATAAATTTATTTTCTAACACCCCCCCCACTGGCCACTTGTTTAACTAGTAAGCACACCCCCCATACTATTTCTGTCTAGGGGAAAAGAGAGGGATGGGGGTACAAAGCAATAAACAGTATTTACAAGACAGCAAAGAATGACCATTACTAAACCCAGGTCCTGAGGAGAGAAACTTTGCTAAGGGCTATGCTAGGTTTGTACTTCTGGAGAGGTACCCAGTAATTCCACACAGGAAGCAGTAACTAGATTGTCCATACCAGGTTGGGATTCTAGAGTGTGGCTTTATTCCAAACAGTTGGTACACAAAAGCAAAGATGGACCCCCAAGGGTTTACATTTCGTGGCACAAGGCAAATGCAGAACAACATCTGTAGAAAACAGAAACTTGAACTTCCCATACAGCACAGGATTTGGAACTCTGCACTGCCTGAGCTGAAAAAACACACAATTTCTAGTGGCACTAGCCACAACGGAGCACACAATTTCTTCTTCCAATGGTGCTGGCCACGACTTAGAATATATTCCTATATGGCATAGGCTTCAAGGTAGGCAATGTGGCAACTGGCCACGATGGAGCACACTGGCGCTCAACTAAGACAACCCACACCGGGGGTAAATTTTATCTTCAGGCATTGGCCAAATTACCTGAATAAACAGGTGCCCCTACAGAACCCGAAGGCTGAACTGGTCACTCCAGATGGGGGATTGCCCACCTCTTGCTTCCTAGTCCATACTCAGCCATTCTTTCACAGTTATACCTCAACATTTAGTAAAACAGTAGAACTATGCATCTTGGAATGTTTGGCACATTCAGCATTAGAAAACACTAAATAGGCATGTCTGGATAAAGTTCTGTACAATGTGCTAAGTTACACCGGTGACTCAACCTTTTGTCAGCCAACTTTTAAGAAAACATTTTGAGAACAGTCTCAAACAGAACTGGGTGCATAGGTCCCTTTATCAGAGCAACACCCCAAAGAAAACAACGCAGGTACACTTCTCCTGGGAATGCCCAAAGTGAGATTTACTCACGGTTGTACACAAAGGCAGCTTCAATGTCCTAGATCAAGTTAGAGGATTGCCCTCAGATCCATTCTGCAGTCCTCCTCATCGCACTGGGGACGAGAACATCAGGAACTCCTGCTAGACAGTTTCCACCACTTCTACAAGGCAGGCAAATGATTCTCAGACTAGGGTGAGAAAAAGTAGGCTCCCCTTACAAACAAAACAGGACCCAGCACTGAACCCTGCGGTACCCCACTCCTTACTGGCCTTGGCTTAGATGTCTCCCCCCTTACAGTTACCCTCTGTTGTCTGCCCTGCAGCCAGCTCTCAACCCACTCCACCAGTTTTTCTCCCTCCCCCATGTCCCTCAGTTTGCTCATTAACCTTCTGAGTGGGACTGAGTCGAAAGCCTTGCTGAAGTCCAGATACAGGATATCCACAGCATGGCCTTTGTCAACAGCCCTAGTGACCCAGTCGAAGAAGTCAGTCAGGTTAGTGTGGCAAGATCTTCCCATGACAAACCCATGCTGTCTCTTGTCCTGCAGACCATTGCTATCAAGAAAGGTTATCAGCCTCTCCATCAGAATGGTCTCCATCAACTTCTCCATTATGAAAGTCAAGCTCACCGGTCTGAAGTTACCTGGTTGGTCTTTGGGTCCACTCTTGTGAAGGGACACCACGTGAGCCATCCTCCAGTCCCTGGGTACATTCCCCATCCCCAAGAAGGTGTTGAAGAGGTCCGTCAGAGGGCCTGCCAACACCTCTGCCAGTTCCTTCAGGACACTTGGGTATACACCGCCCAGTCCTGGTGCCTTGTCCACCGACAAGGCTTTAAGGCTCTTCAGAACTCTATCCTCTTGGATGACTCCATCTGATATCTCTGCCCCCCCCCACCCTTGCTCCCTTTCCCATGTGGTATTGGGCCATCCCTTTCTTCTGTGAACACTGAGCAGAAATACTCATTGGGTGCCTCTAGCTGATCTTCCGCTTGTTCCACCCATCCTCCCTCCCTCCCTCTCTCTCGACTCAAACAATGTCATCCCTACAACTCCTCTTCTCCCTTATGTATTTAAAAAAAACCTTTTCCCCCCTCTCTGATCCCCTGAGCCAACTTCAGCTCCTTTGCCTTTGCTGCCTCGGCTGCCTTGACTGACCTGGTCGCCTCCCTAGAGGCCTTTGTGAACACTTCTGTATCCTCCTCACGCCCAGATTTTTTGAACTTAATGAAGGCCAATCTTTGTTCTCTCACCTTTCCCTCCACCTCCTTGCTGAGCCAGCTAAGTTTTTTTGACATGGACTGCTAACTCTGAAACTTGGCACACATGTTTGTGGCCTCATTTAGCCCCTTCCTAAGGATTGCCCACTTCTGTTCAGCATCCATCCCTGGGTTAATTTAAGCTAAATACCCCTCTAGGATGCTGCCCATTCTGGCAAAATGTGCCTTCCTGAAATCCAACACTGTTGTCTTGGTCTTAGCTGACTCCCTTCCTGTGTTGAGGAGGAACCACACTGAGCGGTGGTCGCTTCCTGCTAGAGCGTTCTGTACTACCACATCCTGGACTTGGTCTCTATTTGTTAGCACCAGTCCAGTATGTTCCCCTCCCTAGTAGGATCCATCACCCCTAGGTAGCTGTCTTGGATAGTCTCCAGCAGCACCTGTTCCCTGGTGTGTACTGTAGTTACTATATGCCAGTCAACCCCAGGTAGGTTGAAGTCTCCCACTGTAACTGTATTCACTTTGCCACTGACCTTCCTGATTTGCTCCCCCAGCTCCCTATCCACCTCCTTGCTCTGTGAGGGTGGCCTGTACACCACCCCCATCCTGAACTTCTTACCTTTAGGGCTTTGGAGCAATACACATATGGCTTCTGGCCTCCCCTCATCCCCTTCCTCCCTGGTATACAGTATCCCCTTCCTGGCAAAAATAGCCACACTTCCCCCTCCCGGTCCCTGCGGAACACCTTGTATCCCAGGATCGTGAGATCCTAGTCATGGTATTGGGTGGCCCAGGTCTCTGAGATGGCGACAATATCTACCTCCCCCTCTGCCATCATTAGCTGGAACTCTGCCATCTTGTTTGCTAAGATCCTTGCATTCAAGGATACTACAGTCCACCTTGTGCCCCGCCCCTCCTCTTCCTGTCTCTCCCCCTTCCACTTTTGTCTTAGTAACTTCCTCTCCTCCTCCCTCTCTGGGGGAGAGGCCTTCCGGTCTCCCCTGGAATGTGCCTCCTCCCTGCTATCTGACTCAGCCTTCCCCCTCCTCAGTTTAAATCAATATTGTTTTTAATGTACTTCTCAGCCCCTGTCCCAGTGCCCTTGTACCCTCGGTGCTGAGATGCAGCCTATCCTTGGTATAAAGCTCCTTATTGTTCCATCTCTCACCCCACTCCCCTACTACTCTGTACCCCATTTCTGCACACCAACCCTTCAGCCACCCATTAAACTCCTGTATTCTTAGCTTTCTCGCTGTGCTTGCCCTAGGTACCGGGAGTACCTCGGAGAACGTCACTGAGCTTTCCACCTGACTGCAGATACCCCCCACTTCCCTGACCCTCTCCTGCACTTCTTCCACTGTACTGCCCTCTAGGTCATTTGTTCCTAGGTGCACAATTATATGAAGCTTCGCTCCCACCTTCTCCACACATTTCTGAATGTACTGACCTACTCTCCCTGCTGTCATACCTGGCATACACTCCATTCAGGTTCGGCTCTTCCTTGCTCCCTTACCTCCCCATCTCACCCCCCCCCCGAGCATAGAATCCCCTAATACAAGTACTCGCTCCCCCATCCCTTGCATTCCCCCATAGTTTGCCCTCCTACGAGCCCCTTTTCCTCAGTGTCCTCTGCTTTCATACCCTGCCCTTCTCCCTCCCTTCTCCTACAATTGCACCTCCACCTGCTCTCCTCCTCCTCCGTCCTTTCTGTGCTCACCCCCTTCCACAACCACTCCCCTCCACTACTTTTATGTCCTCCTACTGCCCCTGCATTGTGCCTCCCCTTCCCCCCCTCCTAACATGTTTAGGCCTCCTCCTCCTTGTTTATTGTGTTCATGCCAACCTGATCTACTTCCCTGCCCCTCCCTTTTACCCCGCTCTTCCCTCTCTCCTTGTACCCTATATCCCCCCTTCCCTCCTGGTCACCCGACTCTTGTTCTATGGTGGCTTCCACAACCTCCTGCTGTGTTTCATCAACTAGTACTGCGTACCTGTTTGTTGTTTCCAACCTCTTGCCCCTGCCCTCCCCTGAAATCCTTTCCTGCCTCTGCTTACCCTGAACCTGTTTCGTACTTCCTGTCTACCCATGTTCCTTATCACTTGCCAACACCCCCTTTTGGTGCTCCAAGGACCCTGTGGACTTGGTGCCCCTGGCTAAGCGCCCCCTTCCAGCCCGTGGCAGCCTGGTCTGTCTTGTGATGAAGCCTTCCCTGCCCCTCTGCCCCATCTCCTCCTCACCCCCTCGTACCTGTCCCCTTCCCCAAGTTCCTGTCTCAAACTCTCTGTCTCCAGTGTAAGTTGTCTGAACATCCTGCACACTGGACAACCCCCCCACCTTCCACCAGATACCCAGAAACAGCGCTGCTCCAAACCCATTGCAGCTCACAACCCTCCCAGCCTCCCTGTGCCCCCAATTCCAGTCATCCCTATCTCTCCATTCCTCTCCCCATTCCTCCACCTGCCTCCTTGCCCTGGTCTCCACAGCCCCCCGTCTCTTAGTCTGTGAATATTCCACAGCTATTTACAACTGCATTTGTATTTCTATAAGGACTGTAAACCTGCAGCACTGCCCCAAAACTCTTACTCTCTCTCCTTCTGTAGGGACTTACAGCTTCTCTCTCCTCCTCTTGTGTGCCCTTTGGACCTAGTTACTGGCTACACCCTTCGTAATTCTGCCTATATATCAGCTAGGCTACTGCTTGTGCTGTGCTGCCTAACTGTTTCAGTCTCTTTAAGTAGGTGTGGCTTGGCATTCCACTATAAAGGCAGAGCGCCTGGGCAGGGCCGCGGTAATGGGGGGACAAGTGGGGATGTTGTCCTGGGCCCTGAGCTCAGGGGGGCCCACCTAAGGAGACAAGGGCTAATTTCCAGTTACTTGTCCTGGGCCCCAAACTTCTTAGGTGCAGCCCTGCACCTGGGGGTGTTGGAGAATGGGGTTGGGAGTGCAGCTCCTTTGGTACACGGTGTCTACAAAAACAATCAGGTAAAAAAAGACATACTTCTGTAAACTACAGGGCAAAAACACAGCTCTAGTTCAACATACCAGCAAACAGATTCTCCTAGTCCTGCTCACACAAAATGGGGACTCCAACTGAATGTCTGTTAGGCACACACTTGAATTTCATCTCTCACTAATCCCTTGCTGAAATGTGATACATGCAGTTAAGATCCCCAGCCTGGCCCGACAGTGGTTCTCCTGCACTGTGTGGAGCATGCTATTGTGGGATGTATGAGTCCTGTATTATCAACACGAATAGGTGAGTGCCTGAATTGCCACCCCCATCCCTCCCTCCCTTCCTGATCAGATGGCTGGGGTGGCATGGTATGTTGGGTTTCCATTCCCGCTGTGGATGGTGGGTGTCTTACATGGAGGGCACACAGAGGATATTGCAGGGTGCCTGCTGCTGTATCCTGCACCCCTTCACCCAGTATTCCACGCCACAGTGAATGGTGCAGAGTATGGGCATGCCCCATGGCCACTTCCATGGATCGTTTACCCCCGATCTATTTCCACTGAGCCCAGAAATAAATCTACTTTTGTATGGGACTGTTGCACTATTGATTAAAATGAATAATCTTTTGTGGTTGTATGGGATACTCTCCACACATCATTTCATCTTATGCCTACCACCTGTGTTTTCAAGACCTTTTCTGCTTTGGTTAACTGATATGGCCTAGTGGAGGACCTATCCCTATGATGTGATTTATTACTAAATTAAATTCCCCTCCCCCATATTATATCTCCTCTGGTCTTGTTAATTGTTGAATTAGGTCCTGGAAGAAGTGACAATCATCATAGTTTGGGGCATAAATATTGAGGAGGACAACTGCTTTCCTATGTAATGTACCATCCACCATGATCCATCTCTCCATGGTGTCCACTGGTGGGGTATTCTTGTTAATTAAAATAGCAACCCCTCTTGCTTGTGATGAGAATGATGCATAGTGCATCTACCCTATCCAGTTCATCTTCAATTTTGCATGCTCAGAGCTCATTAATTGTGTTTCTTGGAGAAAAGCTATTGCAGTTTGGTGGCTCTTTAAGTATGACAGCACTTTCTTGCACTTGATAGGGTGCATCATACCTTTACTGTTCCATATCACTAACTTTAGCATCACTCCCATTTTATTAAAGAGCTAGTGCACTAACTGGAATTTAAAGTAATTTTTGAGATGCACTCAGCTATCACTTCCTATATATAGCGGGGGCTGTGGAATTCAAACCCAGGTCTTCATGTTTGCAGCTCAGAGCCTTAAACCACTACCACCACTGCGATCTTTATCATACCCTATCCTTCCCTTCCCTTACTAATAGGCAACTCTCCCCACTACGCTAAATTCGCCTCCAAGCACAGCCTGGGTGAGCTCCCTTCCTACCTCTCCTCCTCATTTATAACACCCCCACCCTCCCACTTCCTTAGATCTACTGACTCTTGTACCCTGGTATTCCCCCACAGATCCACCCTTACTGATCAATCTGGTTACTCTCACCGTCTCCCAAAAATTTGGAATCCCCCCTCAAATCCATATCACTCATCCTCCTCCTCCTCTTACCCAATCAACTCTGCCCTCAATAACTACCTTACACCTAGCTGTTCCTGCCATGGCCCTCCCTAATTCCCCCCTCTAAGCCCAAAACAAACCCTACCCCCTGTCAGTACCCTCACTGTGTCCCTAATGCACCCCCACCCCTCTCTCCCCAGCTCACCTTCCCCCAACTCCCTCCCCTACTGGCCTCCCTTGCACTCATACTGTGTTCCTCTTGTACCCAAAGTTGTTCCAAGAGCATGTCCCTCTCACCCTTCCCCAACACCCCTCCTCCCCAAAGTCTCCTGCCATCCCTGTCCCCTTGCAGGGTTTCTCTGCACCCAGAAAGGGCTCCTTCTGGATCTTCGCCTCTCTCTCTCTCTCTCTCACAACCTCTCTTCTGGCCTTCCTCACAACCTATCAGGCTCCCTACATCCCGAAGCATACTCCCCATCATTGCTTAACAGCCTGCTTCCCCCCTACCATGCTCCACCTCCTCCACTGCCTGTCCCCGGAAGGAGTTCTCAGCTCCCCTAGGGTCTTAGCTCTTGTTAAGCCCTTACCTCTTTTCCCCCTTTCTCTATTTTCCCTCTCCACCACCCTCTTTCCTCCCCATTTTTGGCCTAATGCTTGCCCTGCACCATCCCCTAGCAGGCTTCTCAACATCTGAAACTGGTCAGAACAGGTTAGGTCCTCTATCTCTTCCCCCCCCCCCCACCTAGCACTCACACTTACCCTAAATCAACCTCTGGCTGGGTTCTTACTACCCTATAAGTTATGATTCTTATATGCCTCTTACCTCCCTTGCCCCTCCCCTTCCCCCTCCATATCTTAGCCTTAGTTCTGGCTAACCCTAATCTTTTGCACTTCTAGACAAATTAGCACTTCTGTCTTACCCTAGCTAACCTGTACTGTCTGTGTTACTCTCTATTAGCTTCCCCTTGATCAACTACGTGAACTCCATTCAGCCATATTCAAGCTACTCATTTATGTGTCACTTAGAGTTTACCATTAAATGTCATTTTGTGCTACTGTATTTACTAATTTCTAAACTGTTATCATTGTTATCTAGCTAGTTAAAAACTGTTAGCACCCTGCTATTTCATTGCATCATTACAGTTTACTCGCTTTTATTTGAATGTAATCATATGTAAATCTTTCTTAGTGCCCCAAATCTATGTTTACTATCCTCATGTTCCCCTTCCCCCCAGGTCACACCGGAAGATGAGCAACCTGTTGCTCAGTGTGCCTTCCTGGTGAAACATTTAAATCAGGACAAGTTCCACAGACCTTTTTAGAGGTCAGAATAACAGTGTTCCCCACACTGGGCAAATCTAAGCAGATGGTATCGTCATATAGATCAATTTCCCTGCTAAACACAGACTTTAAAATACGTGCTAAGACTCTGACTGGCAGGCTGGAAAAGGTCATGATTAGGCAGGGTTTGTGAAGAGGAAGAGAGCACAATCTAATCTCAGAACACTGGTGCAGGCACTAGCCAGAGGACACTGGAACTCAGATGACTGTCCAATGGTGGTCTCACGCAATGCAGAAAAAGCATTCAACTGTGTTGAGTGGGACCACCTCTGCTGCATGATGAGCCACATGGGATTCAGGGAAACGTTTCAGAATTGGGTTCAGGCCATATAGGAAACCCCTCAGCAACTGTGCAAACTATTGCATGGATCTCGGACCAATTTCTACTGAGCAGGGGGACACAAAAGGGGTGCCCCCTGTCCTGTTACTCATAGGTTTAGTGCTGGAACCCTTGGTGTAAGGCCATAAGAGACTATGATGAAATAGTGGCAGTGGAGATGGAATGGTCTCAGCCACAATTTCGCATTATGCAGATGACCTATTGGTCTGCATAACCAACTCAGAACAATCCAAATACCACAGCTGGTGGACATACTGACTAACTCTGGAGCACAAGCAGGCTACAAGTTGAACTTGTCCAAGAGTATTGTGATGCCTCTGTGTGAATTTAGCCATCAATGACAAACAAGAACTAACCTTCAAATAGTCTGACGAGGGATTCAGATACCTAGAGGTCAACATTAAGAGAAATATAAAGCACATTTATGAGGCAAATCACCCACCTATTTTGAGGAAGGTTAAACACCTGTATAATAATTGGATCACCCTTCCGCCTTCTATGGTGGGAAGATCAAATGTACTTAATATGGCAATTGTATCTTTTTCAGGTTTTACCTCTAAACATACCCATCAAATTCTTCAAGCAGCTTGAGGTAAGTGCAACATCACGGATATGGAACAAAAAGATACCCAGAGTAAATATGAGTAATTAACACAAGCTCCTGGCAGGGGAGGGATTGCAGCCCCACATTCTCTACACTATTACTGGGCAGTAGAACTGTCAAGGGTAAAGGACTGGCATAGGCCTTACTGCACACACAAGGATAAGGAAGGGACAGGCTTGGACAGGGAATCAAGGCTGACAGATCTCATTTATGGTTCCACAGCCAATAACTTAAGAGTGAACACAGAACAACCCAGGGATGAAACACCCACAGCAAGTCTGGCACAGATCATATAAATTCAAACAGATGGAATCAAGCTCACAACAGTTACTCCATTATGGAAAAATCTCATACTTCCCAGTTTTTTTAAAGATCTGGGATACAAAATATGGGATGAAATGGCATAACAGTCTTGGGATATTTGTATAGTGAAGGAAAATTTATGGCATTTGAGATTTTTTTTTTTTTTGTAGACTTTCTTTACTCCGGTCGCCAGCCACTGGGGCCCCACTCAGGCCAGACTCACCTGGCTGGCTCTACTGTCCTGCCAGAACCCTCCGGAGAGAAATCAGGGACACAGTCTGCTCCAACCAACCCCAAAGCAGAGTGGATCCAGGAGAGTCAACCGGAAGGGCCGCCGGCGGACATCTGAGCCACCTCCTTGGGTCCACCATTATCCTCCCAGTAGCCGGAATGTTTCCTCCTTACTTGGTTACACTGCCCCCGAGGCATGGACATGCAATGATGTCACTGTGCAGAGGGCACGCACCCATCCCCTCTCAAAGATGACCGCTGCCAACTCCCCCAATGCAAGTCCTCGCCCCCCACCGGTCTCCACCGGGAGCCGCTACAGGGTGGGGAATCCTTGGAACCCACCCCAGGAGAGGAGAGGAGAGCAGTCTTCCAGATGCTTGATCCTCTCCTACCCCTGCCGACCCCCAGTGCCCAAGTCCGCTCCCAAACTTGGGTCACTGGCATGGCGTGAGGTGTGGCGTCTAGCGCCTCAACCCTCAGCACCACTGCACCTGCGGCATTTGAGATCTTAAGATTACAGTATGATTTGCCACAAACACATTTGTTCAAATCCGTCCTACCTTAAACACTACCTTCAGGGCAGGCTGGGGAATGGTTACATTCTGCAAAAGCCTTTAGAGATAGCCAGGACTTTAGACTCTGCAGAGAACACTAGAGGATTAGTAACAAAAAATGTACTCCCGCCTTATGGTGTCAGTCCAGAGCAAAACAGAAATTAATTAGGTTGAAGTGGGGAGAAACATTAGGGTCAGAAACATCAGAAGAGGACCGGGCAGATATAGCAGATGGCTTGAGGACACCAATACAAAGTAAGCTAAAAGTCACACAATTTTTACATTACAGAAGGCATACTAGATTGCAAAAGTTTGCAGATACTTATGATGAGAAATGCCCTCAATGTGGCTAGGATAAAGCTGAAGTATCATACATGATGTTCCACTACACAAAGCTGCAAAGCTGTTGGCTAGAAATAGAACAAGGCCTATCAGATGTACTAGCCACACAGATAAGAATCACTCCTAAGTTGTCCCTTCTAGGGGGACTGGACAGAGTGAACCCAAGGAACTTAGAGCTTGCCAAAGGAAATGTGCATACATGGCCACAGGCATTGCCAAATTGGGCATACTGTATTGTCACAGTGGAAACAACCTACCCCACCAGGTTATAATGCATGGGTAAATAACACGAGGGAGTGTATGCAGATGGAGAGAATGGTATACGAAGCAAGAGGCCAAGAGCAAAACTTTGACAAGGTGTGGACACAATCTGAGGAACACATGGTTCTGCACAACAGAAATAACGCTGGCACAGCAGAGTGATAAACGGAGGTTGAACACTGTTGCTCATACAGATGGGGAGCATGTAAACTTGAAGAAAAGAACTAGGAACAAATACTGGACGGTGCCCCCAAAGGGCTGAACTAACCAAGTCTAAATGTCTGATTTGTAAAAACACTGTTTGTAATACGTTGTTTCAGTCTCATCCCTCTAAGAACCACGTTGGATGATCACTCGTAATAGTAGTGTTCTGAAAGGTTCTAAACTGTAGTAACATTGCTCTGACATAAGACTAATGTTACGACGACTTAGAATCTTACAAACAGCAGCGCGTGCAGCTGTTGCCAAATGATGTCAAGGAAATCCCAACTGCAAGCACTGCTCTGTAACATAAACAAATGGCAGACTTCTATTTAAAAACATTCACATGAACTGAGTAGTCAGTCTTGGCTTTAAAATAAATATTTATTCACTTTGTATGCCGATGATAAAAAAATTATTTCAATTCACATCCGATCTGTTCAAAGAACTGGGATGAGATGGTAGTCACTGCAACCATGTGGCGAGTATGACATGGCACTGCAGCTCCCTATTGGGCATCACCCTGACTACTGACAGTTTCTTAGTTAATTGCTGGTGCGTACATGTGCTGTTGCCGTGGTGATGGAGAGAAAGTGAAACTGATGAAGACTGACTGATGCCATGGCGGGAGTGTAAGTTACAAAAACTGTACCCACTCCTTTTGGCGTGACTGCAACTATGTATTACAAAAAACAGTGTAAGGCAGTCCATCTGTTATGGTTCCTGTAGCACCATCTCAGGGTTCCATGATGTCAAGCACCTCTCAAGCTTCGCTGTCAAGGTGTATGATGTCATGGAACTTTTCAATGGTGTTGCAGAACCATAATAGAGAGATTGCCATTCCCTGTTCTGTTTGTAATGTTTTAATGTTATGTGATGAAATGAAACATGGTACAGTCAATTCCAAATATATGCACAAGCCTGGGCCATGCCATTTTTGTGCATACATCTGAAATTGCATACAACCAGAATGATGCAGAAATGAGCATACACCTATTGAAATCAATGGGACCTGTTTCCAAACATTAGTTACATGCTACCCAAGCTGCCTAAGCCATCCTAAAAGTTATTTTAAACAAGTACAACATACAATATAACATACATTTATAGATTTTTATTAAACTTAGATTTTTATTAAACTGTGCCTACAATACAGTCAGTCCAGATGAAGCCACATCAGTTCTGCTCGTAGCGCATGGTACTGCATGCAGCATGCAGTGTGCTATCGGTAGCCAGCATGTAGTTTGTACCATGCACCAATCACTAAATCCGACCCCTTTACCATGGTGTGCATAATGTTTTTAAAAAAACTCACTTACTCACTTATACCAGCTGTGACCAAGAGAGCAGGAGTTCCTGATATGTGGCAGTTGGATTAGCTTATTTACTGTGGCTGTTGTTTTGTCTTTGCACCTCCCAACCCTAATTGTCCTTTGGGGCTGCTGTAGCATGTGTTCCCGGCCCCGTCTTCTCTCCTGCTGGGAGAAAGTTTGTAAGCAACATGCCAACCATGGTGTTTCAGGCTTTCTCAGTACCAGGAGAAAGTTTGCTGCTTTGTTTTGCTCCCAGCTCCCACTGCAATGTCCGTGGGGGTGAATGAGTGAGAAGTCAGCTCTCCAGTCATGTTGACAGTGGCATGGTCAGTGTAAAATGAAGAGCTTCTGTAGCATGTGCTCCCCGTCCCCAGTTTGGGACAGTCCAGGCCAGTTTGGTGCAACTGTGAGAATGGACTGAACTGAACATGTGTGTCCAGCTGCAGAGACTGTGCCATTCAGCAATGCCAAAGAAAGAAAACTGTAACTGTCTCAGAACCTCCAGCCAGGCATCTGTCAGGTAATTAGTAGATTAGCAGCAGGAAGGGGGATCACCTAGCAAAACAATGAGTGGCTCTAAGAAAAGGCGAGTGATAAAAAGGTGAGAATGGCCTTCTGGGGATCTGCTGGGGAGCCGCTCACACAGAAAAAAATGTGTATACAACCGAAAAACCGTGTGCATACAAACGAAGCAGTTAACACTGCTGGAATAGGGCAAGAATCGGAACTTCAGTTTTTTGTGCATACATCCAGAATGTGCATACATGATCTGAATGGCATACAAGTGGAATGTACTGAATGTAATACCTCATTAACTGAAACCAATGTATTTGCAACCTTTGACAAACAAGGTTTTATAACTAAGGCATTGAATTTATGTGAATGCACTGTTTCGTTAAAATTTTAATAAAACATTTTTTGAAAAAAAAAAGAAGGGTTGGGAAACTGAAATGGGTATGCCAGCTGAAGGGCAAAGGAGGAGAAGCATGTGGGACACCTGAAGCCTGTAGCTGCAGGCAGAAGCAGTAAGGAGAAAAGGGACATGCAGGACAGGCAGGAGAACTGGCAGCTATGTGGCTGCTGCAAAAAAACAAGCAGCCAAAGGACACTTGGGTACATGCAGTTTAATGACCGCTAGGTGGGGGGATGCTTGGCAAGAGTCGCCCGCTGTCCCACTGAACCAGGGAAACGGCCTGTAAATTTGCACTGTGCTAACTCAGAACAGGCATTTTATCTTCAAGTATGATGGGGCAGGAATATAACTCCTGTGTGGCAGAGATGCAAGTGAGTTATGAAAGTCCTGTTCCCTCACAAGTGATGAGTACTGTAGCTACATGTGTTGAGTCGGGATGCGGGAGATGATGAGCGCCCAGTCTGTCTAGGCAGATTTTAGCCAGCTAGAACCAGATCATCCAAACGCTGCACCCAACCAGCTGTAGTTTGGATCCGGGCTCTACACCCCTATTGGTGGGTTGTGTAGATGTTATTTGCCCGATCCTAGCTCAAATTGTTTGGGGGTCCTTGGAGAAAGGTGTCTTTCCAGATCCCCTTAAGGAGGCAGTTGTACAATCACTCCTAAAAAATCTTCCTTGGACCCAGACTCGTTAGCTAACTACAGACCTGTCTCTAACCTTCCTTTCATCGGGAAGGTTATTGAGAGGGTGGTTGCAGTGCAATTTGATGATCACCTTGTGACCCACAATGTCTATGATGCTCTCCAGTCCGGATTTCAGAAGAGATACAGTAACGAGACTGCACTTGTTCGGGTACTGAATGACCTTCTGATAGCGAAGGATTGAAAGGCACGTACCATCTTGGTCCTTCTCGATCTCTCTGCAGCATTTGACACTGTGGACCATGGTGTGCTTCTGGAGTGACTGTGGTGTCTCTGTGGACTGCCGGGGACAGTCCTTGAGTGGTTTCGATCTTTCCTCATGTGCAGGTCTCAGAAGGTAGTCATTGGAATTTATTCCTCTGACTCCCTTCCCCTGTCCTGTGGGGTCCCGCAGGGCTCCATATTGGCACCCATGTTGTTTGCAATGTATATGCTGCCATTAGGAGACGTCATTAGGCGATACAGTTTGAGTTTTCACTGCTATGCAGATGATACTCAACTGTATTTGTCCTTTCTACTCAAACAGAGGGATGCGGCCTCTGTATTTAATGAATGAACTAAAATAAAAATAGCACCCACCACAAACAACCAGAATTCATGGTTTCATTCGTTTTTTTAAACCATTTATTTTATAAAAAACAGCACAAGATGCAAAAGACTAACGTTTCGCAAGGACACTGCCCTGCTTCATCAGAGTTAATTTACTTTCACAAACTACAACCTTTTTATACAGACCTCAGCATACATAATCAATTAAAAAGAGGTAAAAACACCACGTTTATTTAACAATACAATCATCACTTGGCTATAGTAAATTAAGCCAGGAATTTACTTTTTAGCCACATAATGGTGATTCCTTAATTGGCTTTCATTTAACAGTTTTATTATTTAACTTACCCAAATTACAAGTATAATTTATCAGGAAGATCAAAATCTATGAGGTAGCCTTTAATTTATACATCAACTATAAGGTACAGTCTATCTTACATCCACATACTATATTAGTGGACCCACAACTTTGTTCTTATCTAACAGCATATTATTATCATTTAAAACTCCACATATTTTTTGCATTATTTCCACAGTATCCAGCATCCACTCAGTAAGAGTTTGAATGACTAGGTATTGCTTAGCCACATATTCAATTGCAGCCAATGTCTCAAGCTGCACTGAGACAAATGAATATATGGAAAAATGTGGCAACAAGTGCAGAGATTTGTACAACGGGGATATAGTAATCAAGTTATAGCTAGGGCTATTCAGGATGTAAATAAAATGGACAGAAAGGATACCTTAGTTCCCAAAATAAAAGGAAAAATGGAGTGGGTGCTATGTCCATTTGTTACTACGTATTCTACTAGAGCTTATCAAGTGGGCGACATTATTCATAGAAATTGGGATTTATTGAAATTAGAACCCAAACTAAAAAAGGTTGTAGATCAAGCACCTAAAGTAGTGTTCAGGAGAGCAAAAACCATTAAGGAATGGGTTGCATCTAGTATGTTACAGACTAAGATGAATGCACGACTGAGCTGGTTACCCCCCCCCCCAAAGGATGCTTTAAGTGTGGGAAATGCTCATTTTGTAAATATGTGAGACAAGGTCACAAATGTACTAATCCTGCTACGGGTAAGGAATTAGAAACATGTAGTATGATTACCAGCAATAGTGTGGGAATTATCTATATTCATTTCTGTAGTTGTGGACATTTCTATGTGGGTAGGACTATAAGGCAGTTTAGAATTAGAATGGGAGAACATATATGAGCAATTTCTCATTCGAATAGAGCATATGCAATTATTAAACCTTTAATAAATCAAAAGGATGGGATACATAGGATACATGAAATCAGTTTCATGGGTATTGAAATGGTGACTAAAAGTGCTCGTGGTGGGGACTTTGAGAAAAAAGTGGGACAGCGTGAATGTTTTTGGATATACTTTCTCGCAGTGAGAAGTGAAGAAGGGTTAAATGAAAATATAGACCTTGCGGCATTTCTTAGTAAACTATAGTTGGGTAATCCATAGAGTGATATTGGTAATCAGATGTAGGTATATATAGAAGTGTCACTGCAATAATAGAATAAAGTTTTTTATGCTGCAGGGTTATAATTAACTCTTTTGTAATATTGAGCTATGAGGCAATTAATGAGACATTGGCTGCAATTGAATATGTGGCTAAGCAACACCTAGTCATTCAAACTCTTAATGAGTGGATGCTGGATACTTTGGAAATAATGCAAAAAATATGTGGAATTTTAAATGATAAAAATAATATGCTGTTAGTTAATAAATATATAAGAACAAAGTTGTGGGTCCACTAATATAGTATACGGATGTAAGATAGACGGTACCTTATATTTGATGTATAAATTAAAGGCTACCTCATAGATTTTGATCTTCCTGATAAATTATACTTGTAATTTGGGTAAATTAAATAATAAAACTGTTAAATGAAAGCCAATTAAGGAATCACCATTATGTGGCTAAAAAGTAAATTCCTGGCTTAATTTACTGTAGCCAAGTGATGACTGTATAGTTAAATAAACGTGGTGTTTTTACCTCTTTTTAATTGATTATGTATATTGAGGTCTGCATAAAAAGGCTGTAGTTTGTGAAAGTAAATTAACTCTGATGAAGCAGGGCATTGTCCTTGCAAAACGTTAGTCTTTTGTATCTTGTGCTACTTTTTATAAAATAAATGGTTTAAAAAAAACGAATGAAACCATGAATTCTGGTTGTTTGTGGTGGGTGCTATTTTTGTTTTAGTTCATTCGTTGTTTGCAGATCTATTAACACCACCACTTGTTCCTGGTGCTCAAACTTGTAGTTTAAAATGTTGGCCTCTGTGTTTAACAACTGTCTCGCTGAGATCAAGGACTGGATGAGCACCAGCTGGCCGAGACTGAACCCAGACAAGACTGAGGTGACGGTCATGGATCCTGGTCATCCTGGGGCAGGTTTTGGGACTGGGCACACATCGGGCATTTGGCTCAATGATGTCCAGCTCATAACCTCCGACCAGGTGCGTAACCTGGATGTTGTTTTTGATGACGGTTTGACCCTGAAATTTTAGGTGTCTGCTGCTGTCAAATCCTCTTTTTACCATCTGAGGAACATCGCCTGGGTGAAACACCTGGTTCCTCCGGATGACCTTCCAACACTGGTCCACGCCTTTGTCACCTCCCACCTTGACTACTGCAATGCCCTCTACCTAGGGCCTCCTGGATCTGATATCTGCTGCTTGCAGCTAGTGCAGAACACGGTGGCCAGGCTCTAGACTGTGACTTCTAGGTCCAGTCATATTAAGCCTGTGCTGCACGGACTGCACTGGCAGCCTTTTCAGTGGTGAATCACCTTTAAGGTTTGTCTTCTGACCTTTAAAGCCCTACATGAACTGGGACCTCGCTACCTGCAAGAACTCCTGACTCCCTACCACCCCCTCCATCCTCTCCGATCTGCCGAAGAGGAATTGCTAGAGGTTCCCAGGGTACATCTGAAGACATCCGGTGCACATGCCTTTTCATTTGTGGCCCCTACCCTGTGGAATTTTCTATCTCATCAGTTGAGAGAATGCCTGACCGTCAAGAGGTTTAAATCAGAGTTTAAAACTTACCTCTTTCACAAAGCTTTCCCAGATGACTTTAATTTATAATTACATATTTGTATTTATTGATGTACTTTATTGCTGTTTGTGAAGCGCCTTGGTTTTAAGAAAGGTGTTATAGAAATAAAGATTGCTTTGCTTCGTCAGATCATTGCATTTTCCATTTATACAACATTAATTTACTAGTTACGACTTTTAAAGCCACTGTTTGTGGGAAGATATAACTGTTTCTCTTGGATTTGAATTACTGGCTTCCGTGCTGCACAGGGCTATTGTGATGTCATCAGCATTGAGAATCTGCTCTCTGATTGGTTCGGTAGCCCCATTGTTATACACCCAATGTTCAGGATACCGATTGTGACCTACTTAACTTGTTAGATAACATATTATCTCATAAGCTAGGTATCAAGACAACACATTTATCGTGCACAATGTATTTTTCCATCTGTTGTTTAAACTGCACTTCGAACCCTGTGATAGCATCTATGGAGGAAACCCAGATTTGGATTGGGGTGGCACTCTAATAAGGTTCACTTACATACTCTGCAGTGAAGGGAATACACCAGTAAGCTACAATGTAGTTCTCAAACATAGTCCAAAGAGTAACATAAAGATGTGGGGAATGTTATTTAAATCCTTACCGTCATTTGAAGAGAGGATCCAGATGAGAGTTGAGGACCCCCTGGTGTAACAGGTATCACGCCGACCTGGAATATGTGAGTGTCTGCCTGCACTTGAGGACTGGCTGCACTTGATACCTGCAAAGGTGAATTGTAAAGTTCTTGTTACACCTTGTTTCATTATAAATAACAAAGAGAAAATGACACGGTCAGTTTAAAGAGTATGCACCATTTAAGATTTGTTGAAAAAAATCGGCAGATAATATGCTGTGCTACCATGCTCCACCCTCCCAAACACACACTGTGTACTAGAGCAGAGTACTTAGTTATACTTTGACTAAATTATTTGCCCTTTCTGAACATGAAAATATTATGTGAAATAGTATATGAAAACATGAACATATTATGTGCCTAAAGTCAGGCTCATATTTAGAGATGATATGAGTTTACAAAGTCTAAGCTACGTTCATACACCACAAGTCAAACAGAATAATACCCCTCCTCCAAACCCTGTGTTCATTATGTGCAGCGTCAGAAACTGTCTTCGGTGGGGCTGGGCAAACTTACAGAGTTCAAATACACAAGATTCACAAACTGTAGCCAAATCCACAAAATTGGGTTAAAAAGATGTCAATAACCCAGTAATCAGAAAAGCATTTGTTAACTGTTAGGCTCACACTTACAGTATCTTTGCTGGCCCTTTCTCCCAGGTGTGATGACTGATGGTGGGCTTTATATTCTGTGTGATGGCCGAGATGCAGAACGAATGCTTTGCTTCAGTTGAGTTCACCAATGGACTGATGGGCTGGGGGGTGCTGACTGGGCAGACCCCTGACATCAAAAGGTAGCCATAATGGAACCCGCAGACATCATGATTACCCTGGTAACGGACCACTTGGCAAAGATCAAGCCAGATAAATCCCAAGGGGTGGATGGCATACACCCCATGATCACAGTGCCGCAAAATAAACAATTGGCAGAGCCTCATGCAGTAAACTTTCATGAGTCTGCTTATACAAGATTGTGCCGGAGGACTGAAAGGTGGCCAGTGTGGTCCCTATCTTTATGAAAGGGATGAGGCCAGGACTAGTCAACTATAGGCCCGTCAGAATGACACTGGTGGTGGGCAATGTTCTGGAATCCATTATGAAGGACAGAATAATAAATCACCTCCCCTTACCATGGCTTTGTGATGGGCAGATACCACCAAACTAAATTTTAACCTAACAACATTCTTCAAGGGGGTGACCAGGTAGGTGGGCAGGATAGGCTGAAGACATGGTCCATTTGGACTGAACAAGGCTTTTGGCACTGTGGCACATGATACGCTTCTGGCCAAAATACACCAGTGCAGTATACAGGATGCATACACAAGGTGGATTGCTAACTGGCTTGGGAGCAGGAAGCAGAGGCTATAATGGAAAACACTCCAAGTGGAGGGGGATACTCAGAGGTGTTACTCAGGGATCAGTTCTGAGGCCTCTACTTTTCAACACTTTCATCAGCCATCTAGAAGCTGGAATCTCAGGCAGACTGCTTGCATTTCCTGGGGAAAGCTGGCAAGGGTGGAGGGCTACCTTGAGAACAGGAGTAAACTTCAAGTGGACCTGAACAAGCTGGATAACTGGGGATGTAACTGATTCAATGTACTCAAATGCTAGGTCCTACATTTGGAAAAGAAAAAATGGGACAGGATCTACAAACTGTGGGGCTCTCTTGTTGCAGTGGAGGTGGAAAAGGACCTGGGGATCGTAACTGACAAGGGGCTAAAGTTTAGCAATCAGTATGTGGCTGGAAGAATTCTGAGGTGCATTACAAGGGGGTAACAAGCAGAGCAGGAAAGGTAATCCTACCACTTTACATGGCCCTGGGAAGACCCACCTGGAGTAGTGTGTGGAGTTATCGACTCCCCATTTCAAAAAGGACACTGATGTAGGAGAGAGAGAGAGAGAGACCGAGCAAGCACAGTGCAGGGCCAACAAAATGATCAGGGGTATGGAGCATAAAAGCTGTGAGGAGAGGCTGTAGGCTCTGAAGAAAAGGAGGCCGGGGGGAACATAACCTAACTCTTCTGTATACTGAAGATATTGACAAGATCGAACTGATAAGTTTGATTTGATGTGTTACCACTGAGATGGTAGAGTTACTAGTGCATGAGTTTTAATGGGAGATTGTTGTCATGGGTTGCAACATCAGTGCAATACCTGAAACTGGAATGAGTCTCTCTGTGAGCCGGAGCCAGAGTGCCTGTACCACACTATCCCTTCATTGATGTCCTGCTGAGTGAAGGAGGTGGTTGCTGTAGCTGCTCTTCCATCAGGAAGACGATGCCATCCTTCTGCTGGGCTGTCTGCTGGCATGGGGGCCAGAAAAATCACCTCACCTGTGATGGAAAAGATGTTTAATACAGGAGTCTGAAACAATTCCACCCAACTATGCACACATGGGGCTGCTTTATGAGCCTGTTGCACACGATTAAAAAATGTATTCAAGTGCTGTGTCTATAACATTCAGAAAAGTACATGCATTCATTGTTATAAACACATGGTCAAATATGTTGACATCTTTCTTTGCTTTACTTAGTTCTTTAGATTTAAATCTTCACATGCTATTTTTAAATCTATCATTAATCCCACTGTCTCCCTCAGCTGGCCCTCTCTGGATGGTCCTCCCAGCCCAATCACCTCCATCCCCAGGACGTACCCTTGTTCTCCCACAATATACCCCTCGTGGTGGGGCCAGAAGAGCTGGCCACGCCTCTCCGGAGAAGGATCCAGTGTCCAAGGTCCAAGCTGCTGGGTCTTCAGGAGACAGTCCTTTATGATGCTCCAACTGAAGGTGTTTTTCCTCCATTTTTCCATGCCATGAGAAGTCCAGCATGCAATGACACACTACGTCTACTGGCATCACTCCCCTTGTTGAAGCCTTCTGAATGCCACAGCACCTGGCCTCCACTAAGTATCAGGGGCACTGCAGGAGGTGCATCTCCCCCCTCACCCGAGGAAGGAGAGCAGTCCATAGGATCCTCCATCTTCCTTCCCCCGGCTGGCCCCCAGCCGTGAGTTTTCTCCAAAACCCAGGTCACCAGTGCGAGGGGTAGGGCTACAGCAGCACTATTGGGGCAGTTTAATCTGACACGCTCTGAGCACCACTAACTTTGTCAAGTCAAGGCTATTGCTGCCAGCTTGACCTGGCATTATTACAAAGTATAAAATGCATTTTTGTTGCATCTCGCATACAAACATATGAACATGGGAAAGGGAAGACCATTGTCCCATTGAGTTCTTCTGTCATCAGCTCATTTGGCATAACTATTTCTTCCTTATCCATCTATGCATTTTTATAGTCATATAAGTTAAAGAGCTGCATGGTTTCAGCTGACACTACCTTAGCTGGAAGTCCATTCCAGAAATCCACCACTCTGTGAAAGAACATTTCTTAAAAAAACAGGGTCCTGCCATTCCTGCTTCCTCATTGGTCAAATCTTTGTCTGATGTGACTACATTAAAGTACTGTAGCACAATCACCATCTAAGGGGGCATAAATTAGATCACAACTTTTCAGGGTCATAAGGCCAATATGCAAATCAAACAACCACACAACCCGTATGAGTCAAAAGGTCTTTATGGTAATCAAACAAGTACAGTACATTGCAAAAATGTTCTAAACAAGCAACCCCCCCCTCCCCAGACAGACTAAATTACTCCAAAGTCATTTATTTATTTACTTATTACAGGTTCGGATTAATAAATGGGTAGGCTTGGGGTGGGTCAGAAGTTGGTCAATTGGGTGGCAAACTGGTTGTCGGGCAGAAAACAGAGAGTGGCGGTAAATGGTATACAGTCAGAAGAGATGCAAGTCACAAGCAGGGTACCTCAGGGATCAGTCCTGGGGCCAGTCCTCTTCAATATCTTCATCAGTGACATTGCAGATGGACTAGAGGGTAAGGCGTGTCTGTTTGCAGATGACACCAAGATCTGCAACAGAGTAGATGATCCAGATGGAGTGGGGTGGGCAGAATGAGAAGAGATCTGGATAAACTAGCAAAATGGTCAGAAGAGTGGCAACTGGGATTTAATGCAAAGAAGTGCAAGATCATGCACATAGGGAAGAGAAACCCTGAAGCCACCTATAGGCTGGGAGGGGAGTTGCTGGCAGTCACAAAGGAAGAAGGAGACTTGGGCATCATCATCACTGATTACCTGAAATCATACAAGCACACCTCTAAAGCAGTAGGTAAGGCTAGGGGGATGTTAGGGTGTATTAGTAGGGGTATCACAAGTTGTAAGTGGGAGGTAATAATCCCTCTTTACAAGACACTGGTTAGGCTCCATCTGGAGTACTGCATGCAGTACTGGAGGCCACACCTTCACAAGGACATTAATCAAATTGAGACAGTCCAGAGAAGAGCAACCAAAATGGTGCAGGGACTGCATCAGAAGACATATGAGGACAGATTAACGGAGCTCGATATGTACACCCTTGAGCAAAGGAGGGAGAGAGGTGATATGATCAAGACATTCAAACACCTTAAGGGCATTAACAAGGTAAAAGAGTCTAACATGTTTAAATATAAGAAAAATAGCAGGACAAGAGGACACAGCATGAGATTAGAGGGAGGCCGATTAAGGGGGAACGTGAGGAAATTCTTTTTCACAGAAAGGGTGGTGGATGCATGGAATGGCCTACCTCAGGAAGTGGTGTCTATGAATACAGTGCAGGGCTTCAAACAGGCATGGGATAGGCATAGGGGAGCAATACAGATGAGTATGAATAGATAGGCCACTGACAGAGCAAGGGCCGATGGCACATTTATAAGGTAGAAAAAGAAATGGGAAGACTGGATGGGCCTTGCGGTCCTTATCTGCTGTCAACTTCTATGTAATACCTTTGAGCTACTATGGCTCTTTTACAAAGGTTCTAAGTCCAAGTATGCAAACAATACATAACAATACAAGTAAAACATAACATATCACATTATGCAGAGCCAAGAGCAGTTCCATGTCAAAGAACACAAACAAATACTAGACTATACAAATTGTCCATTAAAATGATTCTGTTTAGCAGTGCCCTGAACACTATATGCCTAGGACTGGTAGTTTCATGCACATTCACAGGAACAACATCAAAACTCATCTGTAAGAATAGTACAATATAAAAGTACCATCATGAGGGAGATCCCAGCCAGAAAGGGCAATGCCCAGGTGGGTTAGCTAGGAAGTGGTGGCAGGGACATTATGTGATTAAGCAGGACAGTCGCAGTGGTTAACTTGGGCTAGAAGTAATCGGAGCTCTCTTCTGAATGGCCCAATCTTTTCAAGGTCTAGGAGGGATGTGGGGAGGTCATTTAACCACAGAGGCGCACAATAGACAAGAGATTGCTGGGCAAAGGAAGTCCACTTGAAGAGAACACAGAGCACACCTTTAGCAGATCTACGGGTTAATTTAGTGGTTGGATTCTGCTGGAACAGAGCAGTCATGGAGTCAGGAGCAAGACTCAGAAGGGCTTTTTTCCCCAATCAGGCAGGCCTGGTATCTGGCCCTAAGGTGCAATGGGAGCCACCCAGAGTTTTGGTAGAAGCTACAAGTATGGGTTAGTTGTCCAGCCCCTAAAACCAATTGACAGGCCTTGTTTTGTAGTAGCGTGACCCTTTGTAACGCCGAGTCCATGGCAGCACTGTAAATGACTAGCCCATAGTCTATGTAGGACAGTACTGAGCTTTGAGTTACTAGTTTCAGCGCCTCTGTGGTCACTGATTGCCTGTGGCGATAAAGGATTCCAAGTTTGGCATTTACCGATTTAATTATATGGTCAATATGTGAAGTGTAGGACAGGGTATCGTCTAGGTGTATGCACAGATATTTAAAGAATGTTACTTGTTCGATGGCATCACCCTTTAGAGTGAGGATGGACAAAGAATCATATTTCTTCTTTGAGTGCAGAAGTGAGAAGTCAATGATTTCAGTTTTTTTTTTATAGTTTAGGAGTAGTCAGTTCTGGGAGAACCAGGTCTCTTGCTTTCTAAAACTATTTTGTAGGTTTACTGTAATTTCAGTCGGGTGGTTACCAGGCACAGAGATTACAGCATCGTCTGCATAAAGTAGCACCTTAGCTAAGCAGGCGTTGGACAGAGTGTTAATGAAAAGGCTGAAGAGTAGGGGTCCTAAAATGGATCCTTGTCCTTGGGGAACCCCCAGTTTTACTTCCTTTAGGTATGATGTTACCCCTCCAATCCTCACACATTGTGTTCTATGCAAAAGGTAGCTATTAAACCAGGAGACCGTGTCGCAAGACAGGCCAAGCTTTAGAAGGCTGTCAAGAAGGATCTGATGATTTACTGTATCGAATGCCTTAGTGAGGTCTATGAAGATAGACCCCACTGTCTTTTAGGTTTTAGATACTCAGGTGGCACTACCGAGCTTAGGTCCAAGGCATCATATAGGTGGGAAGTAAAGTCTATGAATGCCATGATAGTGCTATGTTTTTACTGAAACCCATGTTGTTGCGGGCAGAGTAGGTTATATTTTTGCAGATATTCAGTAAGCTAATTCAATATAATTTTTTCAAGTGCTTTTGAGAGGAGTGATAAAATCGATATGGGCCGATAGTTACCCAGGCTGGTTCTGTCCCCATTTTTGAACACCGGGGTGACAAGAGCTGTCTTCCACTCATCTGGGGACACTCCAGGTTTTAGGGATATATTAAAGACCTTTATGAGCTGCAGAGCAAGCTCATTCAGTGAAAGGGCTACAAACTTCATATCAATTGAGTTTTGCCAAGGACCCTCTTGACATATTTAATGGTTTGGGATCTAGTGACTTGTTTGAAATAAAAAAGAGGCTGTTTGGTGTCAGAGGTGTACGGGTGGCTCGTGTCAGGGGAAGAATTAGTGGGCTGAGGTTTTAGATATTCAGGTGGCAGTACCGAGGTTAGGTCCAAGAAGGCATTATTAAAAACATTTGCTAAGTCCTTGGGTTGCTGTATCGGGCCTGAAGGGGTAATGACTAGGTTGGGAGGTGGTCTTGGTTCCTTACCAGTCAGAGTTTTTTTTTTACTTTCTTTTTATCCCCACCTATCGCCTCGACGATCCACTCCTTCGGGCTGGCTCACGCTACCCACACCAACACTGAGTCTGCCCCTAGAGTGTCCATGGGCGACTCCTACCTTTCCTCCCCTCTTTCGTGGAGCACCCTGGCACAGCGGGTCTGCCCGTGTTTCCTGGACTGGGCAGCAGCTGGGCAGCGTCATCTAGGCCCGCCAAGGTTGGTTTCCCGCTTTTCTGTGCCCCCCGAGGACGCCGGCTCAAGTGCGCGGCTAACGCACGCCTGCCATGCATAACAACATCTCCCCTTCCCAACTCCAGCCCCTTCTGAGCCGCCAGTGTCCCGTGAGAGCCGGGTGCTCCCACCGCCCTCAGGGACGCCAGGTGCACACGGCACCCCTGGTAACCCACCCCGAAGGAGGAGAGCATCCATTGGGACGCTCAATCCTCCTTCCCCCCTGCCAACCCCCGATGACCCGAGTCCGTACCGAAACCCGAGTCACCGACGTGGTGAGAGGTGTGGCGTCCAGCACCTCAACCCTCAGCGCCACCGGGCTGGCCCCCAGTCAGAGTTTTAACAGTATTCCAGAAATCCCTCCCATTAGGAAGGGAAGGGGAAACTGTTTAACCAGGAAAGGCACACTAAGCCAAAGCTTGTTTCCAGGTGTGATCTGGGAGCACAAGGAAGTTAAGTGACTTGCTCAGGGTCACACAGTTTGCAAGTGGGTGCTGTGGGATTCAAACCCGGTCTCTAGGTTTGCAGCTCAGAGCCTTAAACCACTGCACTATAATTACCCCAAGTTCTTCCCATTTGGTCTATGTAGTAGGACGCCTTCGCATTTCTCACCAAGCTGGTACACGTATTCCTGGCAGCTTTATAGGCAGTATAATCAGCCTGCAAACCAGATGCCCTAGCTTTGTGCCAGAGGTAGTCCCACTCATTCAGTTGCTTAATTTGAAATAGCCAGTGAGCCAAGGGTTAATAGCGCCTTTAACTTTGGAGGTTCTGACTGGGGTGTACAAGTCACAGACTTTATTAAAGACAGAGATTAGATAGTCAAGGGGCAGATTAGCATCATCACATTCATCCAGGGGAGTCCAGTCAGCTCTAGTCAGGTATTTTTTTGAGGTGTTTTAACTTTTCCTTTCTCAGCGAACAGTGTTTGATGAGTTGAGGGGGATCTTTTGGACCCTTGTTTGCCCAGTAGCAAACTATTGGTGAGTGGTCATTCAGGGAGTTGGGGAGGATGGAGGCGTTTGAAATATGTTTGGGGGAGGAGGCAAGAAGCCAATCTAGAAGAGTGCTGGTACCAGTAAGGTAATTCCTCCTGGTTGCTTGGGGGACCATCTGCGTAAGATATAGACTGTGGATAGTATCTCTAGCTGCCACCGTATCCTGAGCCAACCAATTGGTGTTAAAATCACCTAGAATGATCTGTTCCCAACCCTGTTTAGCCTGTCCACAGTGAGCACAGAATTGTTCCAATCCCAAGCCGTTTCCCAGCGGGAATGTAAACAGTGGTAAGTAATAGTGTCTTGCCTTGACACCCAATGGAGAGTTTGACTGAGAATATTTGTGCTTCTTTACTGTTGATATTATAAGACATCATCTGCCCTTTAATCTTATTACTCAGATAGACCAAGTATCCTCCCCCTCATCTAGACAATCTGTCCTGCCGGAAGATGGCATAGCCATCAAGTGAAACTACTGCATCTGGGATATTAGGGGACAGCCAAGTTTCAGTGAACGAGGTTACGTCAGGCTTGTACAATGCCACCCAGGCTTGGAGCTGAGATAGCTTAGGAAGGAGGCTACACATGTTAGTCAAGGCAATTTTGATTTGTCCTTGGACCCTGGAGTTCCCATAGCCTGCTGGGCCTGGTTTGGGTGTACCAGATAAGAGTAAAAGGATAATAATTATTATTAGTAGGCTCTCAATTTGCAAGACTGCCTACACAGATAAGGCCTAGATTTATAAGTTCCTTTTGTAGTTGGATGCACACACAGCAGGGCTGCAACAAGCACAGGAGTAATGGGTGGTATTCTATTTTTGTATGTGGGGAAGACTGTACATAGGGGGCAGTGGTAATGGGGTTACTGAATTTTCTAGAGTTCCTGGTTTTTGTAGTATTGGGCAAGGGGCTAAATGAAGGTCGCTATGGGGAGTTTCCACAAGAGTACCATCATAGACACCCACAGGTAAGGTTAGAAGTAGTAGTACCATAGACCAGATGTGCATTGATCCCCCCCATTTTGCCAGGTACAGGTATACATTGTGCTGGTAGTGGAGTCAGTTCCTTTATGAGTGTGAGACATGAGATGCTACTCCAGTGTTGGGCAGTGCACAGAGTGTAAAACTGAACAAAGTGTGCCAAGGGCAATTACTACACTGTGCCACTTATCTGGTACTGGGTACCTGATTTGGGCAGGCTGGCTAAAAGGAAGATAGGATTATTAGGCAGGTTATGCCAGGATATACTGGCAGTGAGATTCAGCCAAGCACGCAATCAAAAGGGGGGTCAGAAATTAGAGTGAGAGAGTGGATGTGGCTATACTGGGGTGCGCGCCAGACAAAGAACAAAAGATTTCAGTTGAACTAAAGCACATAGGCACCAGAGAGAGGTTAAAAGGCAATATAGAAAATGAAACCCAAGGGAAAGGCAAGGGAGTGCTAGAGAGATTGAGAAGCTTTAAAGTTGCCTTGTGTAGGTACAGAAGGAGCAAGTATCAGGTAGTTCAGTTTATATAAATTCAATGGAGCACAGTATTTCCACACAACGGGCAAACATTTATTCTAATCATTCCTCATGCAGTGCAAAATGATACATCAAGAGCCAGAAGTAAAAGATTAAAGACAATCACTAACCAAATAAACCAGACCCCGCTCCCCCAAATAAAACTTTAAGAAGTAAGTGGACAGAGCAAAACAAAATACATTTATCAGTGGTGTTCACCTGTCAAGCACATGAAGAAAAAGTAGTGTGAAATGTACAATTTAAACATAACAAAACTTCAAAAATATAATTCCACAAAACAAGAACATGTATGCTAATACACCAGTACAAGCATCACCAATAATTCAAATGTATTAAAACTGACAAATACCTGATTGGAACAGTTCAGTCTCACAATGTCTGCCTCCCTGGGAAAACAGCAAAAAACTAAATAATCTGATTAACCCCAAACCCCCTCACCTGGACGCAGCCTCTCTTAAAAAAGATGCATCACACTAACTACAACACTGGACCCCGCACACCTGCATCAGACTTTTAGCCAAGCTACAGCAGTGAACCCAGTTCTAAACAACGTCCCAGTTTTTAAAAGGGCAACACAACTAAAATTGTCAAAACCATGACTTCTTTTCTGATTAAAAACATTTTGTACATGGACTAGGAGACCTCAAACATTCTGTGACTGGACTACGAGACTCCAAACATTTTGTAAGTAGAATATGATGAAGAGACTTGTATGGCCCTAAACCGTGTGTACTGTAACATCAATATATAATTTCTTTATAATAGTGACATGGTAGTTGTCCCTGTGGAAGACCAGGTAAGGAGACTCCACACAGAGTGCCTGCAGCTCACTGATACTTCTGGCGGATGTGATGACCACCAAGAAAAAATTACTCACCTTAGTAATGTTGTTTCTTCTAATGGAGTCTTGCTGTATTCTGACAATAGCAGTGAAGTCCAACCTTCGAACTGCCCCGGAGATGAGAGTTAACTTTCCATGCCAGGCATGGAACGCTGAGCTCGAGCTAGGTTGAGACTCTTGTCTGTTGCTGTTTGAACTCAAACCGTCAGATCTTTACGAGCTAAACTCACTGAGGGTCCTGTGTGGAAGCTGTAAACCTACACTAGCCAACTGGCTACTAAATATAATAAAAATATTTTTTGGTCCCAAAACAAAGACTCAAGTCAGGAAACCCCCAAAAATGAAATAAACACAACACCCACTCACCCAAAGAAAAGAGGGTGATAATAAACAAGGTGGGGCACCTCCTGAGTGCCAACTGCTACTGCCCACCCACATCCCAAAAACAAAGGTTCTGAGAGGGAAGGCGGAGGGGTGAGGTCACAATACAGCAAGACTCCATTAGAAGAAACAACATTACTAAGGTGAGTAATTTTTTCTTCAAACAACATGAAGTCTTGCTGTATTCTGACAATAGCAGACTACCAAGCAGTACCTCCATGGAGGAGGGACAGAACCTACTTAGGAAATAGGCTCTGAAGCACTGCTGTGACAAATTGAGCATCACTCCTAGCCTGGATATCCAGAGAGTAATGCTTGGTAAAAGTGTGAACTGTTTTCCAGGTAGCTGCTTGACATATCTCTAAGATAGGAATATCCCTGGCAGCAGCCAGGGAAACAGCTATACCTCTGGTGAGAGTGAGCCCTCAGGCCTGAGGGTGGAATCCTACCTAGTTTTTCATAGCAAAATTGATGCAAGAGACAATCCACCTGGCAATGGATCTTTTAGTGGCAGGTTTCCTTTACCAACCTCACCATAAGTGAGGAACAGTTGGAGGAGTCAAACCTGTGACCCTTGGTACGGTCTATGTAGTAGCTAAGGGCTCTTTTCACATCCAGATTCTGCAACCTCCTCTCACCAGAGGAGGAATGGTCAGTGAAGAACACAGGAAGAGACATAGATTGGTTAAGGTGGAAGTCTGAAACCACCTTAGGTAAAAACTTCCTGTTAGTCCTGAGGACCACCTTATCTCTATGGAAAGAGATAAAATCAGGCTCCACTGACAGGGCTTGTAACTCGCTTATGCACCTGGCAGAAGTGATGGCCACTAAGAAACCAGTTTTCCAAGTCAAGTACTTAAGCTCTGCTGAGGACAAAGGCTCAAAAGGGGGTTGCATAAGCTGAGCAATGCAAACATTAAGGTCCCAAGCAGGGGCAGGGTCCCTGAATGGCGGATTGGTATGAAGCAATCCCTTGAAAAACTTGGAGAATACAGGGTGAGCTGAAAGAGAAGAAGGCTTACCTGCTGAAAGAAAAGCAGAGACAGCTGCCAGGTGCACCCTTAGTGTAGCTGGTCTGAGCCCCAAGCTATTCAGATGAACCATATAGTCAAGGACTACGGGCAGGTCAGCAGACTCTGGGGAACTATGCTTCCCAGAGCACCATATGGAGAATCTTTTCCATTTGGAATTATAGGTAGTTCTGGTGGAAGGCTTTCTAGAAGCCTTTAGAATATCCATAACACCTTGAGAGAGGTGTAAATCAGCAAACTCAAACTCTTCAAGAGCCAGGCCTTGAGATTGAGAGATTTGAGATTCGAGTACCAAACCCTTCCCTGAGCACAGGTTAACAGGTTGTAATTCCTGGGAAGAGACAAGGGAAGGTGGACTGCTAAGGACAACAGGAGAGGTACCAGGGCTGTCTGGCCCAGTCTGGAGCAATCAGAATCACCTTGCAGGGTTGAGACCTGATTTTGACTAGCTACTCGAACAGGAGAGGAAGGGAAGCATACAGGACTTCCTTCCAATTGAGAACCAGGGCATCCAGGGGACTGAGCCCAACACTGGGGCCTGCAGCAAAAAGGGAAGTTGGTGATTGTCTGGGGCTGAAAAAAGATCTATCTGTGGGGTGCCCCATTTGGAGAAGATCACCTCCAAAACCAGGGGATCCAGTGACCATTCGTGATGGCCCTGGGATATCCTGCTGAGAGCATCTGCCAGGACATTGTCCTTGCCTGGGAGGTGTACTGCTGTAAGGGAGGTGTTCAGGGAAAAAGCCAGAGACTACAACTACATTTCTTCTGTGCACAAGGCCGTAGACTGAGTGCCCCCTTGCTTGTTGATATACCACATTGTGGTGGTATTGTCTGTCCTGATCTGAACAACTTTGTTCCGAACAGACTTGGAAAAAGCTTGAAGTGCTAGAAACACTGCTCTGAGTTCCAACAGATTGATGTGAAGCAGAGATTCCTGAGGAGACCACAACCCTTAGGTGGTCAGGTCTCCCAAGTGGGCCCCCCACCCCAAGAGGGAGGCATCTGTAGTAAGGATTAGAGAGTGAGACTGAGTGACAAAAGGAACTCCCTGCCTTAGATTGTACTGATCCTGCCACCACTGCAAAGCCTGGATCAGGGTTCGAGTCACTGGTATCAGTTTGGTCAAAGGGTCCTTTTTCTGAGACCAAAAGGCTCTCAAGTGGAACTGAATGTCCCTCATCTGAAATCTTGCTCCCTGCACCACTGCTGTAGAAGCAGCCATGTGTCCCAGGAGCTGCAGAAAATGCCTTGCTGGTCGAGACACCTGTAGGGTGAATGAAGAGGCCAGTGTGATAAGGGTCCTTGCCCTGTCCAGGGGAAGGAAGGCTCTTGCCTTTTCTGTATCTAGCTCTGCACCTATAAAGGTGAGGAGCTGAACAGGCTCTAGAACTGACTTTGAAAGATTCAGAAGGAAACCTAGAGAGGTGAGCAGTTGCTGAGTTATCTGTAGGTGTAACTTGACTTGGTCTGGGGACTGGCCTACTATGAGCCAGTCGTCCAGGTATGGGAAGATGGCAATCCTTTGCCTTCTTAGGGAAGCAACTACTACTGCCAGGCATTTTGTGAACACCCTTGGAGCAGAGGTTAGGCCGAAGGGCATTGCTCTGAATTGGTAATGGCCTGAGGGCAGCTCGAACCTGAGGTATTTTCAATGGGAGCTTCTGATGAGAATATGGAAATAGGCATCCTTGAGGTCCAGGGAGACTAGCCAGTCCCCTGGCCTTAGAGAGGGTAGAATTATTCCCAGAGTCACCATTTTGAACTTTGACTTTAAAAGGTGCTTGTTTACATATCTGAGATCCAGGATGGGCTGCCAATCTCCTGTCTTTCTGGGGGTGAGGAAGTACCTGGAGTACAATCCTTTCCCTTTGTGTAGGGGTGGAACCCTTTCTACAGCTCTGAGAGCCAAGAAGGAAGAGACCTCTGCCTCTAGGGCAAGTGCCTCTGAAGGATTTGCAGGTGGAAAGGGATCTGGTTCTCATCTTTGGAAATTTTTTGAAGCTGAGAACCAGTCCCTGGCTTACTACTTCCAGGACCCATTTGTCTGATGTTAAAGACTTCCAGTCCTGGACAAAGTAAGCCAGCCTGCCCTCTACAGGTGG
The DNA here is from genome assembly GCA_016271365.2 of Neoceratodus forsteri. Lineage (NCBI taxonomy): Eukaryota > Metazoa > Chordata > Ceratodontiformes > Ceratodontidae > Neoceratodus > Neoceratodus forsteri. The sequence goes on from CM057453.1 coordinate 764,579,510, forward strand.
TGGAGAATCAGCCCTGGCAAACCCATCAGGGTGCCTGTTTGGCAGGGGGTTTAGGCTGAGGGGTGGAAGCAGGCCTGCTTGTACCCCTTCTGCCTCTCCCTCTAAAGAACCCCCTCTGAGCATAGGCAGAAGAGGAGGCCTGGGCTTGGTAGAAAGGCCTATGAAAAGGCCTGCCCCTGCCCTTGGGATGCTGCCTCTGAGGAGTGGCTTGCCTTTCCTTGGCCTGAGCACTCCTATAACTGGTCCTATATTCATCCATTTTCTTCATGTAGTTCTCTGTTTGCTCCCCAAACAGAGAATTACCCACAACAGGAAGATCCATGGCCTTAGTCTGGGTATCCTGAGACAGGCTAGTACATCTGAGCCAAGCCATCCTACGAAGGGCCACAGATGTAGCCATGACTCTAGATGAAACATCATTGGAGTCCACTGCAGCATGGAACTGCACCTTGGATGCCTCAATACCATCAGCAGCCACCTGCTCCAGCTCCTTGGCAAGCTGGCCAGGGACCTGTTTAGCCAAGGCCATGACAGTGTCCCATCTAGATTTCTGATATCTAGCTGTATAGGCCATATAATTGGCCTGCCTGAGTCCCAAGGATGCTGCCATGTACTGTTTCTTTGCCATGGCATCAATCCTCCTGGAGTCCTTATCTGGGGGGTGTGAAGCCAAGGGTATATTAGCCTTATCACAGGCTGCAGCCTGCACTACCCCAACATGGCTGCTTTGCTGGGTAAGGAACTCCACATCTGAGCCTGACAGAGTATATCTCTTGTCCATTCTTTTATCCACAGGAGGTATAGAATTAGGAATCTTTAAAATCTTAAATGTCTGATTCCCAAAAGACTTGTGTAGGGGAATAGACAGCCTCCTGTACTCTGGGATATCCATCATTTCCACATAGTCAGGCTCCTCCTGGTCATCCACAGCTTCTTCCATAGGAAGCTGAAGGGTTTCGGCCATTTTCTTGTAAAACATGAAATGGGAGGCGGACTCAGAAAGCCTAGGAGGAGACACTCCTGAAGGTCTGTCTGGGGAGATGTCTGGGTCGATGGGCACATCCAGACTTTCATAATCACATTCACTTTCCTCATACTCTCCTTCCTCCTCCTCCGGTTCATAAAATTCCTCCAAATCATAATCCGGAACCGGTGGAACCGGCCGAACCGAGCGCCTTCCTGATGGTGCCGGTTCGGTCGGAACCGGGGATAGCGACTGAACAATTTTTATCGCTTTGGCTATTTCATCAGTGGTTGGAGAAGAAACTTTTGGATCCACACCAGCTGATTTATCCCTTCTTGTTCTCTTAATTGGAACCAACTCCTCAGAATCGGTTCTCCTTTTGCCCAAAGAAGTTTCGCCCTGATCAGAGGGCACTCCTTCTGGTTCGGTTTGAACCGAACCAGGCTGGCCATCCGGGTCAGTGGATTTTTTGGCCTCCCTTTCCCTGAGCTTACCAACTCTCTTTTCTAGGGTAGCTGCAGGAAAATTTTTACAAATCTGGCAGTCTGAATCGAGGTGGTCAAACCCCAGACAATAAACACAGGTGGTGTGGGGGTCAGCCTTAGCAAAGACTTCCCCACACATACTACAGTGTTGAAACCCAGTGGGCCGGTTTTTCTTTTGGGTTTCTCAGACATAGTACCAGTCCTAACAAAACTTACCCTTTTAATGGCAATCTGCCAGGCAAGGCACTCTTATCGGTTCCTGACCATATTCGGGTGGTGGAAACGTGGTAAAATCCGTTTTTTTAGAACCGATAAGAACTTGTAACCACACTCTAAAAGTAGAAATAAAGATTTTTAAACAACCTGATCGGTTCAAACCGAACTGATGAACCGTTTACAAGTTCCACACAGAATAGAAAAAACAATATAAACCTATCTAGTACTCACGAATACCACAGACAGAGACTGAACCGATAGGTTGCGGTTTAAATTTGGTTGAAAACCGAGAAAAACTGTACTTTAACCGACAAATTGAACCAAGCAAAGGAGAAATCTCCGGAGTGACTGTTCAGTGAGGCGGAGTAAAGAATCTGACGGTTTGAGTTCAAACAGCAACAGACAGAGTCTCAACCGAGCTCGAGCTCAGCGTTCCATGCCTGGCATGGAAAGTTAACTCTTTCATCTCTGGGGCAGTTTGAAGGTTGGACCTCACTGCTATTGTCAGAATACAGCAAGACTTCATGTTGTTTGAAGAAGGTGGTCTTTCACGAGAGGTGTGACATCTCACACCAGTGAATTGGTTTGAATGACTTGCCTATGAGCATCGCCAACACCAACAACAAGTCCCAAGGTGGCGGTGGTGGTTCACGCACCAGAGGGGAAATGTGGTCACGGCCCTTAAAGAAGTGCCATCTACCTTCTCCTGTGCTTCTGTTGGCATACCAACCTGCACCCATTATGCAGAGATGGCTGCTAGGTGCACCCTGAGGGTGTCGACCAAAGGCCCAACTGTGAGAGGAACCACAGAAAGTTGAGGATGCTGGCCACCAAACAGAACAAGGGGTCCAGCTCCTTGTCCTGGCACCAAATTGAGAATCTCTTCTATTTGAAGGCATAGCATCGATGAGTTGACTCCTTCCAAGAAGCCTCAACTACATGGAGGACCTCAGTGGAGAGACCCAGAGCCTGGAACGCTAGCCACTCAGGAAGCAGGTTTCAGGAGCAGGGACAGAAGGTCCGGGTGAAGGACCTTTCCCCCAAGAGCAGGTCCGGGTGAAGTGGCAGACACCAGAGAAGCCTGCTGCTGAGGTTAAGGAGATTGGGGGTACCAGAACTGCCGCGTCCAGTCCGGAGCCACCAGGATCATCTGTGCCTTGTTTTTCTGAGCCTTAAGCAGGACCTTGTGGATCAGAGGAAAGGCATAATAGAGGCCCAGGGTCCAGGGCCTCGTGAAAGCATCCCCCTGCAGTGTTCCCCACTGAGGGGTGTGGGCACAAAACAGCCTCAACTTGGCGTTCTTCCAGGACACCAACAGATCCGCCTGCGGGGTATCTCACTGGGAGAACAGACTGTCTACTACCTCCTGATGAATGGACCACTCGTAAGACACCTCGCACACACGGCTGAGGGTGTCCACCAGCCCAATGGTCACTCTGGCCACATGAATGGCCAGCAGGAAGGCCAACAGGCTGAGCATGAGGGTCCAGATGTGGAGAGCTTCCCTGCACAGAGGAAGGGAGTGTGTCCCGCCCTGCATGTTGAGGTAGTACTTGGTCATCACGTTGTCCATCTGGAGCTGGCTGGCCTAACCCCGAAGATGAGGAGCGAAGGCTGTCAGAGCCAGGTGAACAGCCCGAAGCTCCAGCAGGTTGATGTGACATCAGGACTCCTTGGGGGACCAGAGGCCAAAGACCCTCTGTTCTCCCAGGTGGCATCCAAGCCCATCAGGGAGGCATCGGTCGTGAGAGTGACCGTTAGCTCTGGCCGGACAAACAGGATTCCTTCCTGAAGATGTTCCAGGACCAACCATCACCAGATGGCATCCCACATCGGCTGGGTCACCATGACCGTCTGGTTGACGTGGCCCTGATGCTGAGACCACTGGGGGGGGCCAGTCCCCAGTGAAGGAAGTGCATTCTCTAGCAGGCACAATGGACCATACTAGTGCAGGCCGCCATGAAGTCCAAGATGTGCAGGAAGTCCCTGGCAGGGTGCAACTGTGCAATCTGAAATGATCAGGAAAAGGAGGAAAGATCCTCTGCCCTGTCCACCGGGAGCTGGGCTCTGGCGCAACAGGAGTCAAGTTCCACCTTGATGAAGTGAATCACCTGCAAGGGGAAGAATTCTGACTTGGCCTTGTTGATCAGGAGGTCGAGGAGGAAGGAGGTCAGGAGGGCAAGGACCGTGGACCGCTCCACCGCCATCTTGGAGGGGCCTGCAATTAGACAGTTATCCAGGTATGGTACCGACTCCTCTGCACCTCAAGAATGCTGCCACCACTTAATGCATTTGTTGAAAACCCTGGGAGCTAAAGAGGGGCTGAAAGATATGGCTTGGAACTTGTAGAGGCTCCCTCCACGCGGAACCAAAGGAACCGTCAGTGGGATGGACGGATGGGGACGTGGAAGAAGGTGTCCTGCAGATCCAGGGAGCAGAACCAAATGTTCTGTTCCACAGATGGAATGATCTGATTCACAGTGACCATTTGGAAGGTGCACGACCGCAGAAACCTGTTCAGGTAATGCAGATCCAAGATGAGCACCAGCCGCCATCCTTTTGGGAACCGGAAAGTATCTATAAACAAACTCTGGATTGTCTGGTGAGTCTGGGTCATGAACCACCACCTCCTTCTGGAGGAGCTGAGTGATGTCTTCCCGAAGGGTGGACAGTATGTCTGCAGACACCACACCCTCCCAAGGGGCATGGACTCAACAGGGCAGAAGCACCCTGAACTCCAGAGGTAACTGGCTGACCACTTCCAACACCCATCTGTCCATGGTAACATTGGACCAGGCAGAACGAAAGTGGTGGTGCTAGACCCCCACAGGATGATCCAGGGGAGACAGAACAGGCAGGGAGGGGGCACCCTCCATCCTGTCACTGAGCAGTCTTAAAAGCGGAGGTCAGGCTAGTGGAGGGAAACCGCTAGACCCCGTCCATCAGGCTTCCGGACCACAGAAGCAACCGATTTAGGTCTGGGATGCCAGGACTGATGGTGCTCAACCGGGGATGGTAAAGGCTTGGCTGCAGCAGCAGGATGGGGCTGAAACACAGGTTACTCACCTGTAACAGCAGTTCTAGGAGTGGTAGATGATGTTCATTCACACTGTCTGGCATTGTCCTTTCCCCTTTAAATCTTGCTGGAAGTCTTCAAGCTGGCTTCTCCCACCCACCCGGGTAGTATAACCCTCGGCTCTGACCCATGACGCCAGATCTTTGCCCGCTGGAAGCAGAGGTTGTGTGCCTGAGCCTGAGGAGGTCAGGTGGGTCCGTGTGGATGAACATCACATACCACTCCTAGACCTACTGTTACAGGTGAGTAACCTGTGTTTCTAGGGACATAGAAACATAGAATTTGATGACAGATAAGGACCACTTGGCCCACCTAGTCTGCCCATTTTCCTACCTAACAGATAAGCTGCAGATCCTAGTTAACCAACAGCTTATTTCCTCCTACCCCCAACTAGGACTGCCTTATGTCTGTCTCATGCATTCTTGAATTCCCCCACTGTTCTTGACTCCACGACCTCCTCAGAGAGGATGCATCCTCAACCCTCTCTGTGAAAAAATACTTACTCACATTACCTCTGACCCCCCCACCCCATCTTCAAATTGTGTCCCCTTGTTCTTGCACGTCTCTTTTTCTGAAAGATGCTACCTTCTTGGACTTTGTTGATTCCCTTGAGGTACTTGAACGTTTCTATCATGTCCCTCTCTCCTTCTTTCCTCAAGGTATACATATATAAGCTCTTTAGCCTTTCTTGTATGTCTTCTGGTGCAGACCCTGCACCATTTGATTTCCCTCCTCGGACAGCCTCCACTCTGTCTATGTCTTTGTGGAGATGGGGTCTCCAGAACTGCACACAGTACTCTAGATGGGGTCTCACCAACTGTCTGTACAGAAGGATAACAACTTCCTGTTTTCTACTTATGATGCCTCTCCCTATGCATCCCAGTATCCCCCCAGCCTTCCTTACTGCCTTCTCACATTACTTGCCCACCTTTAGGTCATCTGATATAATTACCCCCAGGTCCCTTTCCATTTTTACTGTTGTCAGTATCTCACCCCCATTGTGTACTCTTCCCCTGGGTTTTTGTTTCCCAGGTGCATTACCTTGCACTGCTTTGCATTGAGTCTGAACTGCCATACATTTGACCATTCCTCCAACCTTGCCAAGTCCCTTTTCATCCTTTCCACTCCATCTTGTGCATCAACCCTGTTGTAGATCTTTGTGTCATCTGCAAAGAGACATACTTTTCCTTCTAGTTCCTCTGCAATGTCACTTATAAAGACATTAAAAAGGACCAATCCCAGTACTGAACCCTGCGGTACCCCGCTAGTAACCCTCCTTTCTTCACTGTGGACTCCGTTTACTACTACCGTTTGTGTCCTGTTGTCTAGCCAATTCTTTATTCAGGCTACCACTTTGGGACCCACTCCAAGGCTGGCTAACTTGTGTATTAATCTTTTGTGTGGGACTGTATCAAATGCCTTGCTAAAATCTAGGTAGGCCATGTCCACAGCCCCTCCCTGGTCTACTACTTTGGTCACCCAGTTAAAGAAATCTATTAGATGTGTCTGACATGACCTTCCCATCGTGAATCCATGCTGCCTTGGGTCTTGTGCCCCACTGGCCTCTAGGTACTCAACAATTCTTTCCTTCAGAAGTGATTCCATCATTTTCCCTACCACTGAGGTCAAACTAACTGGTCTGTAGTTTCATGCCTCTGTCCTGCTCCCACTTTTGTGAAGAGGAATCACATCCACCCTCCTCCAGTCCTCAGGTACTACCCCATCCTCCATGATTTGTTAAAGAGAGTAGTCAGTGGTGTCATTAGTTTCTACCCTTAGTTCTTTTAGAATTCTTGGGTGAATCCCATCAGCCCCATTGCTTTGTCCACCTTCAATTTTATTAGTTCTTTCAGAACCCTTTCTTCTGTAAATGGACTGGTATCAACCCCCGTCTTCAGAGTGTTTCTCTTGTTTGGTTTTGGTACCTCCCCCTCCTCTTCCTTTGTGAATACTGAGCAGAAATATTTGTTCAGTATCCCTGCTTTTTCACTGTCACCCTCTGCCCACATTCCCTCCCCTTTATTAAGCCTCAGTATCCGTACTTTGGTCTTTCTTCACTCCCTAATGTACCTATAAAAGGTCTTATCCCCCTTCTTAGCAGAGTTGGCTACCCTTTCCTCGGTTTGGGCCTTTGCTATTCTGACTGCCTTCCCTGCCTCTTTCTGCTTTAACTGATAAAGTTCTCTGTCCTGCTCCTTCTGTGTTTCCTTATATTTCCTGAATGCTATCCTTTTTTCCTTAACCTTCCCTGCCACCTCTTTTGAGAACCACAGCGTTTTTTTCCTTTGTTGTGTTTTTTTGATTTGCTTTACACAAAGTCTTGTTGTCACTGTGATGACTGTTTTGATTACTCCCCATTGTTCCTCCACCCCTCCTTCTTGCCTGTTTGGTAGTGCTTTTCTGAGGCACTCTCTCATGTTCCCAAAGTCAGCCCTCCTAAAGTCCAATACTCTTGCTTTTGTATGGGTTGATTGTATGGCTGTGTTTATTGCGGACCACACTGTTTGGTGGTCGCTTGTTCCCAGATGGCTACCCACTTCTAAATCTGAGATTCTTTTTCCATCCCCATTTGAGAGTACCAGGTCTAAGATTGCTCCCTCTTGAGTGGGTTCCAATATTAGCTGTCTGAGGCATGCCCCTTGTAGGGCATCAAAAATGACCCTGCTCTTGGATGTGCCTGCAGCAAAGGTGCTCCAGTTAACATTCAGGTCCCCCATCAACAATATCTCCCCCTTTTCTGCTATTCTAAGGATGCCTTCTATCATTTCCTTGTCTATTCCCTCCCCCTGAGATGGGGGGTCTGTATACAACTCCCATGTGGATCGTGGTACCACTTCCTGTCTCCAGGACGACCCAGAGTGCCTTATCTGCTCCCTGTTTACTCTTTAGTTCTGTTGCTTTGATCCCTTTCTTTACATTGAGAGCTACTCCTCCTCCTCTTTTAACCTCCCTGTCCCTCCTGTAGATTGCATATCCTGGTATGTTGATATCCCAGTCATGGTTCTCTGTGTACCATGTTTCTGTGACTGCCACAATATCCAGGCAACCCTCTTCCATCAAGGCCACTAGTTCAGGGAGCTTGTTACACAGACTACGGGCACTGGTACTCATCAACCTCCACTTTTTGATGGCCTTACCCTTTTAGCCCCATCCTTGTCCTTACTGTGTTTGCCTTTTTTACATTTACCTCTGTCCTGCTCCCTAATGACTTCTCTACCTTGGTGTTTACCTCACTAATTACCATGTTTTGTGTGGGGAGGCTGGGATTTCCCTGCTCCTTTTCAGTGCCTCCCCCTTGGCTAGTTTAAATGCTTGCCAATGAAGCATTTAAACCTCTCACCTAGGATCCTGGTCCCCCCCCTTGGACAGATGCAGGCCATTGCACCAGTATAGGTCTGCATCCCTTCAGGTGGCTCCCCAGTCCCCACTGAAGCCAAAACCCTGAGCTCTGCACCAGTTTTTCAACCATTTATTGAATCCCCTGGTGAGGAGTACCCTGACATCACCCTTGTCATAGACAGGCATGATGTTCTATCCACACTGTCTGGCAGAGTCCTAGCAGTTCTCTGGGAGGAGGGAGGCAAGGCGCACACCCCCTACCTAGGAAATAAGGACTGGAGAACTGAGGCCCCAAAATCAGCATCCCACCATGACTCTAAGTCAATATGGTAATGGGAAATGAAGGTGTGTGCTGACTTCCAGGTAGCAGCCCTGCAGATTTCCTGGATAGAGACATTCCCCAGAAGCAGCCACCAATGCAGCAGTATGGCGGGTGGAATGAGCCCTAAGCCCTCCAGAAGGCTCCCTACCCGCCAACCTATAGCAGAGATCAATGCAAGAAGTGATCAACCTGTCAATCATCTGCTTGGCTGCAGGTCTGCCAGGTGCAGCTTCAGCATAGGTGACAAACATCGAGCGAACCTCTCCTTGAACTCCAGCCATATGCTCTTTGTAGTGAGCGAGTGCTTGCCTCAGGTCCAGAATATGGAGCCTATGTTCGGCCTTCAAGGTGTGATTCGGGGAAGAACACCGGAAGAGTAATCACCTGGTTCAGGTGAAACTCGACACAACCTTCAGGAGAAACTTTGGATTTGGGCACAGAACAACCATGTTCCTGTTGAAGATCAGTTTAGAAGACTCCACTGAGAGTGCCTGGAGCTCACTGATGCTTCTGGCTGACATGATAGCCACCAGGAAAGTGGTATTCCATGACAGGTGAAACATGTCACACCTGTGCATCGGTTCGAATGGCTTGTCCATGAGCTTTGCCAAAACCAGCAACAAGTCCTACGGTGGTGGTGATTCATGCACTGGAGAGGAAATGTGATCTAGGCCTTTGAAAAAGCACCAGACCACCTTCTCCTGTGCCACCGACTGCAGACCAGCCCACACCCTGTAAGCAAAGATGGCTGCCAGGTGCACCTTATGGGTCATCGACCGAAGTCCCCCTTGGGAGAGAGACCACAAGTAGTCCAAAATGCTAGCCACGGGACAGGTCAAAGGGTCAATCCCCTTGCCCTGACACCAAATGGAGAATCCTTCCATTTGAAGGCATGGCATTTTCTTGTTGATTCCTTTATAGATGCCTCCATGACAATGAGGACATCTTCTGAGAGACCCAAAGTCTAAAACTCCAGCCAGTCAGGAACCAGGCTGTCAGGTGAAAGGATTGAAGGTCCGGGTGAAGTACTTTCTCCTGATGGATTGAGAGCAGGTCCGGGTGTACGGAAAGAGGCCACGGGAGCCTGTTGCTGAGGCTGAGATTTGGATACCAAAACCGGTGGAGCCCATCTGGAGCCACCAGGATCACCTGTGCCTCATCCCTTCTCACCCTGAGCAGCACTTCATGGATCAAAGCAAGTGGAGGGAAGGCATAGAAGAGGGCTGGGGTCCAAGGCCTTGAGAAGGCATCCCCCTGCAGCGTTCCCTACTCAGGGGGGTGGGCGCAATACAGCCTCAGGTTTGCATTCTCCCTGGAGGTGAGCAGGTCCACCTGACAGGTGTTCACTGGGAGAACAGACTGTGAACTACCTCCGGATGGAGAGACCACTCAGGAGATGCCTCGCCCACCCAGCTGAGGGCATCTGCCAGCTGACTGGAGGCTCTGCCACATGGATGGCTAGGAGATCCATCTCCAGGCTGTGCATGAGAGTCCAAATGTGGAGGGCTTCCTTGCACAGGGGCAGGGAGTGCGATGCACCTTGTTTGTTGAGGTAGTATAAGGTCATGGTATAGTCCATCTGGACTTGGACCACTTGACCCCAAACAAACTGAGCAAAGGCAGTCAGCACTAGCCGGACTGCTCCAAGCTCCAGCAGGTTGATGTGGCATCGGTACTCCTCGGGGTCTAGAGCCTGTGGACTCTGTGTTCCCCCAGATGGGTACCTCAGTCCATGAGAGAGGCATTGGTCGTCAGGATGACCGTTGGCTCGGGGCAGACAAATGGGATCTCTTCCTGCACATGTTCTGGGACTAACCACCACTGGAGTGCGTCCCACATCCTCTAGGTCACAGCGACCAGCTGGTCGAAGTGACCTGTGCGCTGAGACCAGCTGGCTGCCCAGCTCCCACTGCAGGCAGCGCATATGCCGATGGGCCCAATGGACCACGCTGGTGCAGGCCACCATGTAATCCAGAAGGCATAGGAGTCCCAGGCAGGGCACAAGCACCCAACCAGAAATAATTGGGCAAAGGAGAAGAGAACCTCCGCCCTGTCTGCCAGGAGCCGAGTTCTGGCTTGGAAAGAGTCGAGCTCTGCCCCAGGGAAGCTGATCACCTGTAAGGTATGAGTTCTGACTTGGCCTTGTTGACCAGGAGGCCAAGGTTGATGCAGGTCTGGAAGGCCAGGTCCCTGGACCACTCCACCCCCGCTTGGAGGGATCTGCAATCAGCCAGTTGTCCTGGTAGGGGTACACCCAGCCTCCTCAGTGCCTCAGGTAAGCTGCCACAACTGCCATGCATTTGGTGAAGACCCTGAGGGCCGAGGAGAGGCCAAAAGACAAGGCTTGGAACTTGTAAAGGGTTCCCTTGGCTTGAAAGCGGAGGGACCTTCAGTGGGGCAGACTTGTTGGGACATGAAAAAATGCATCCTAAAGATACAGAGAGCAAAACCACATGTTTTGCTCCAGAGATGGTATGATCTGCGACAGAGTTACCATCTGGAAGGTGTGGGACCTGAGAAATTGGTTCAGGTCGTGCAGATCTAGAACGGGGTGCCAACCCCTATCCGCTTTGGCACCAGGAAGTACCTGGAGACAAACCCTGGGTGTTCCATAGGATCTGCAACTCTGATCACACCCTCCTTGTGGAGGAGTTGGGCTATGTATTCTCGGGGAGCCAACTGAGTGTCTGCAGATACCAAGTCCTCTGGGGCACGGGCTTGGCTGGGAGGGTACTGCTCAAACTCTAGAGGCAGACCCTGATCTACCACTTCCAGAACCCACCTGTCTGTGGTGACAGTGGACCAGGCAGAAAGAAAGTGGCAGAGTCAGACCCCCACAGGAGGACCCAGGTGAGGTGTGGCAGTCATGAGGGTGGTAACCCCCATTCTGTCACTGACCAGGCTTGGAGGAGGAGGATCCGGCTAAGGAGCCACCGCGTCCCTTCCTTCCAGGCTTTCGGACCACTGAGGCCACAGATTTGGCCCTCGTCGCCAGGACTGAGCCTGCTGGCCAGACTAATGCTGAGCTGGTTTCGCCACAGGAGTGGAAGGCTGAAAGGGCTTATGCTTCTGCTGCCTGTAGCCCTAGGGATCCTTCTGAGTGGACGTCACAGAGTCCAAGGTGGCACTGGACTTCTCAATACATTGGAGGTGACCCTCCATACCGTGCCCAAACAGGTCAATGCCCAGAAAAGGGACGTCTGCCAGCTTGTGCTGAGTGTCTGCCATGAAGGTTGAGATTCGCAGCCAAGCCCTATGGTGCATGAAGACTGTGGCCTCCACTGAGCAGGCACAGAAATCTCCAATGTCCAGAGCCATCTGAAGTTGTTGTTTAGCCACAGCATGACCCTGGTCCTGGACCTGCTTGACCATAGTCTGGAGGTCCGCAGGAAGATGAGGAATCACCTCATCCAGAGAGCCCAGAAGGGCATGAGGGAAGTGTGCCATCACGATGGCCGAGCTCGCCTAGCAAAGGCTGAGTGAGAAGGCAGCATAGACCTTTTTGGACGAGTGGTCCAATTTCTTGGACTCCTTGTCTGGCAGTCTATCAACAGCCCCTGAATTGCCCGCGTGCTGAAAACTGAGTCGGCTCGGCCACCAACCCTTTGCTGAAGGGTGCTCCATTAACCCAGAGAGGGTACTGGTGGGCACTGCATACTTGCGGGCCTTCCAAGCTGAGGGCAAGAGACAGGGTACTGCCAGAGCTCCAGGGCAGGGCTGACTATGGCCTTGGCCACTGGGAAAGCCTCCATCAGAGAGTCCCCTTTGTCCAGAATCTCTGTGAGAGGGATATGGAACCCACTTCTGAACGGGCTCCAAATTCATCCCCGTGGACTCGAAGATGAGACAGAGACACAGGATGCCTATGATGGATGTGGAACCTTCCTCCATTGAAAGGTTCCCCCACCAACTCTATGTCCACTGGACAGGAGCGCAGTGAGGAATCCTTGGATTCCTAGGAGTCCACATAGAGTGGCCCACCACCCGAGTCACTCCAGTCAGGCGTAAGAGTGACAGACAGCCGATGGGGAAATCCCTGATCCAACCGAGACTGCTTGGTTGAAGAGCTGGTCGGTGGCTGTTGGGGCGGTGACTCCACCATGATCGGTGGAGAGGCCAACATCAGCCAAACCGAAGCGGTCTGTACCGGCTCTGTGGGCAGAGAAGCGGTGTTGCCCGGCCTGTTGGGCGGCAGCCAAGTGATGGCCAGTGTGGGATCCTGAGTTGGCTTCGGACCGGACAACACCAACTCTTGCCACATCAAGTCTTTGTAGCATCGATGCAGTTTATGCCGAAGCCTCTCCTCACTGGAGGAGGACGAAGATGAATATCAGTGGCACTGCTTCCCATGGTGTTGAGAGCAAGACAGCCAATGCTGGCTGGACCTGCTCAGGATGAGGATGACCTAGCCCTCAACCTCAGCCATGGGGGTGCTGACAGGGTATCTCGAAGGGAGCCAAGGAGTGCCGTGGCTCCTCCTGGTCTAGGTCAGTGACCGGAGGTTCCTGCTCAGTGGGCTGAGCTGACTTGTTGGTGGTCACCGGCAGGACCGGATTCCTGAACAAGGAGTTATCAGCCTCTACAGATGACAACCAGATGACAGGATTGAGAAAAATCTCAGCCACATCGTCAGCCAGCGTCTCAGCTGGCTGGCCTGATGGGGGCACCGTGAAGCCAGCGGCCACAGCCGCGGTTTTGACTGTGGTCAAAACCTGAGAGTCCTGAGATCAAGAACATTCTCAATCCCAAGAACATCGACAGTGAGTCGTCTTCTTCTCTTTCCTGGACTCCTACTTGTGAGACCTAGAGCTGCGCGAACCTGAAGGGCCCTCTGCCATAGTTGCGAGAGACAAGCACAGCTCCTTGAAGGAGCCCGAATAAGTGGAGCCCAACTTGAGCAAAATGAAGGCTGAAGCCGAGGAGGACTGCACGGCGGCCTGGGCTGCCTCCTCCTCGAAGGCCTTAAGCTGTTCCAATTGCTTGGCAGACTCTGCAGCTGCAGAAACCACCCAACAGGCATCCTTAGGTTTAACTGGCAAATGCCATTTTTCCAGGTGGCTCAACTTCAAGCGGGCAAGGCAGTCCTAACAACTGACACGAGAAGCGACTGGCATATCTTGCAAGCCTGGAGATTGTGCTCATGCCCCAGGCAGTAAATGCATGTGGCATGAGGGTCAGTATACGACATCTTCTGCCCGTATGGGCACCAGCGAAATCTTGGTAAGGACTGGTCCTCCATCTCAGTCGTGATCGAAGATCGTGCTGAAGACAGAACTCTAACGAGTTTAAGTTTTGGAAGTAAATCCAAAGATTTGAGCACCAGGGTATACTCAATATGAGATCAGTAAGGAAGGAATCTGCCTCTTCTGCGAAATGGAAGATCTGGCATCATGGGGCAGAGCTGAGGGCTATACCACCCAGGTGGGTGGAAGGAGTCAGCTTGAAGACTTCTGGCAAGATTTAAAGCGATAAGGATAATGCCAGACAGTGTGGATAGAACATCATATCCACGTCCCTAGAAAGGACTTTTTTTTGAATTTGGAGCCCTTGTCCTTTTGGACCAAAGTAATGGAATCAAAGGTGGCAATGGACTTCTCAATCCTATTGTGATGACCATCCACCCCAGGCCTGAACAAAAAGGTGCCCAGAAAGGGGACAAATGCCAATTTGTGCTGGGCAGCAGTTGTAAAGGTCGAGATACACAGCAAAGCTCGTCGGTGCATAGCTACAGCCGTGGCCACCCACCTGGCGCAAGAATCGCTGATGTCTAGGGCTGTCTGGAGCTGCTGTTTGGCCACTGCATAGCCCTTGTCCAGGACCTGCTTTACTGTCATTTGAAGATCAGCCAGGAGCCGAGGACGCACCTCATCCAGGGTGCCCAACAGGGCATGAGTGAAGAGGGCCATCATCAAGGAGGAAATTGCCTGTCTGAGGCTCAGAGAAGAGGCCGCATACATCGTCTTGGCCACATGATCCAATTTCTTGGATTCTTTGTCAGGGGTCTTATCAACATCCCCAACATTGCCTGTCCAATGAAACAATGAGTTGGCAACCAGGTCCTCGGCCGAGGGGTGGTCCATAAACCCAGAGAGAGAGCCCATAGAGAACGCATACATACATACATACATACGGAGTAGGGCAGGAAGCTGGATGCAGCCAGAGCTCCAACACAGGCCCAAGAATGGCCTCGGCCATCGGGAAGGTGACCCCCAGGGAGTTGTCCTGGTCAAGTATCTCAGTAAAGGGATTCATGCCCCGTTTCTGGACGGGCTCCAACTGAATCACCGTGGCAAGGCATGGTCCTGAAAGAGGTGGGACCATGGTCACCTGACTCCAGGTTGACCTGCCTGGACTGCATGGCGAAAGCCTCTGATTCTGAGGATTTGTCAAAGACTGGCTGACCCCCCACATCACTGCTAACCTTGCGGGGCTGCAGCTGGCCCAGTGGCATTGAGAATTGAGGTGCTGGATGCCACAACTTGCACCACACAAGTGACTCAGGCTCAGGAGTGAGCTCTGGTTGCTGGGGGTTGGCCTGGGAGGAGAGGAGAGGATTGGGCCTCCGGAGGACTGCTCTCCTCTCCTGGGGAGGGGTGGGCTGTGGATCCCAGGCATCAGTGACTTCTAGTGGAGGTTGGGTACAGCTGGGGAACACTTCAGGAAGGGGTGGAGGCGATGGCAGACGTCAGCAGGATGGGTGCGGTAGCGCGCCTGCCTCATGCTGGACATCATTGCAGTTCTGCGCCTTGGGGGAAGGGGTCATGTTCATGAACAAGGAAACACCCCAGCACCTAGGAGGATGACAAAGCCTGCAGCAGCACCACTCTCACTGCTGGATCCTGCCCAGCCCAGCCAGGTCCCCAATATCCTCCAGCCTCACTCCGCCTACCGACTGGACTGAATGAGCACCAAGGTATCTGGATGGCGGCCTCGCCTCAGGGGGTACAAGCTACAGAATGTCTAGCAGGATAGGAGTGCATGATGAAGTTCTGGGGGGGGCCTAGGGCTGGAAGGGTCTCAGGCTGAGCGGGGAGATTCTGTTTGTGGGGGCTACGTCTGAGGGAGTTCCCAGGGGCTGGTGACTGGAGTGAAAAATAGTTGAAAAAAAAAAAAAACCCTTGCTGGGCTCATCAGCCCTAGTGACCATGACTGATAACTGCCGAGGAAGCCCGGGGGTAGTGTGGGTGTCCTTGGATGGGGGACTGTCCTTCAGCTGAATTGGTGAGGGTTCCATCTGAATGAATGGAGAGTGAGCACTGAGGCTGGAGCTAGCACCAGCTCAGACCCATCACCCAGAAGGAGCTGCTGCCACATGAGCTCCTCATAGCACTGCTGCAACTTGCGGTGGAGCTGTTCCTCCCCTGACGTGGAGAAAGAAGAGTAGTGGTGATGCAGCTTGCCCAAAGGCCGACAGTGCAAATGCCGACTTCAGCAAGGGCTACCTGACCTCGAGCTACTGGTCTGAGACCTCAGTCTCGACTGCCAGTGGTCCAGACAGTGAGGAGAGGCTGGAACTGGCAAGAAACACCTGCCACCCCAGCAAGTCTGATGTCCCATGGGTTAGGGACCGGATCAGTGGGCTGATCTGACTCGCCCTGGAACTGCAAGGTCAGGACCGGAGTCCTGGAGAGGGAAGTATCCCCCTCATCCTGCGACAACATGTTGACCAGGTCAAGAAAAATCTCAACCACATAGTTGGCCTGTGTCTTGGCTGACAGGCCCGGCAGGAACACCCCGCGGCCTGCGACCTGGACAAAAGGCTCAGCCAGTGTCGAATCATCAAGAAACATTGACTAAGCAGGAGCACAGGAATCTGAGGCCCGAGAGTGCTCGTGATCTCATGACCTGTGATGGGACTTTTTCACTTTACTTGTGGAATCCTTCTTAGATTTAAACCAAGTAGAGCCCTCACTGAGGGTTGGAAGGGACTGACACAAGTCCCGGAATACCCATGTAAAAGAGGCACCAAAGTCCAGAGGAATCATAGAAACATAAAAGTTGATGGCGGGTAAGGACCGCTAGGCCCATCCAGTCTGCCCATATACTCTACCTGTATCAGCGGCCAGCTGACCCTACTTGGTCATCAGCTTTAACTTCTCCTTCCCTCCTCTAGAATTCCCTTATGCCTAACCCATGTGTGTTTGAATCTCGCCACTGTCCGCCAACCAGCGTGGACACCGACGAGGAGCCTGCAGCTTCCTCGAAAGCCGCCATTTGATCAGTGGAACCTGCAACCATGGAGACCACCTCATGGGTGTCCTTCAGGTGAACCAAAAGGTCATGCTCATCCGGGCGACCCAGCAAGAGTATGGCATACTGGTCCTCCAAAGTGGAGGGATGCAGAGTGTGCGTCAGGTTGCAAGCCTGGAGGTCGTGGTCCTAGCCCAGGAAATAAATGCACATGGCGTGAGGGTCCACGTGAGACATTTTCTGCCCATGAGGACTAAGCCTCAAACTGGGCGTTGACATCTGAGCAGAGGAATCCACAGTGCGAGCACAGAAAAAAAACATGAAGTAGCCTGAAGACTAAATGTGAAAATATCGATAAGCAAAGATAGGGCCTACAAAAACACAGAGTGCAAATGGAGGGAACCTGTCTCTTCCAGCAGAAAGGAAGATCTGGCGTCATGGGGTGGTGCCGAGAAGGATAACACCCGGCTGGGTGAGAGGGGCCAGCTTGAAGACCTTTTGGCAAGTCTTAAAGGGAAAGGAATTCTGCCAGAAGTGTGAATAAGTACACCATATCCACACCCCTAAAACCTATTTTTCTAGGGACATGGATATGTTTGGCTTATCCACACAATGGCACAGTTCCAGCAGTTCTCCAGAAGGAGGGGAAAGGCATGCACCCCTACTTGGCAAACAGAGAATGGAGAACCAAGGCCCCAAAAGCAGCGTCCCAGTGAGACTCAAGGTCAATGCTGTAATGGGAGATAAAGTTGTGTGCTGACTTTCAGGTGGCAGCCCTGCCACTGAAGCAGGGGTATGTCTGGTGGAATGAGCACTGAACCCTATGGGAGGCTCTCTAACAGCCAACCAATAGCAGGGATCGATGCAGGAAGTGATCCACCTCCCAATCGTCTGCTTAGCTGCTGCTCTGACAGGTGTTGTTTCAGCATAGGTAACAAAGAGCTAGCGAATCTCACCTTAAACTCCATCTATGCGCTCTACATATTAGGAGAGTGCCCACTGCAGGTTCAAAGAATGAAGCCTGCATTTGGCCTCTGAGAATGGGATGGTAAACTAATCGGAAGGTTAATCACCTGGTTAAGGTGGAACTTCGAGACAACCTTCAGGAGAGACTTCAGGTGGGGGCGAAGGACTATCATATCCTTGCAGAAGGACAGACAAGGAGGCTCCAGTGACGGTGCCTGGAATTTACAAATCCTTCTGGCTTATGTGATGGCCACCAAGAAGCTGTCTTCCATGACAGCTGTGATATCTCACACCTATGCAGAGACTTAAAAGGCTTGCCCATGACCATCACCATTACCAGCAATAAGTCCCAAGGTGGTGGTGGCTCATGCACAAGTGGTCAAGGCCCTTAGAGAAGCAGCTGACCACCTTCTCCTGAACCACTGTCAGCATACCAGTCCATGCCTGGTATGCAGAGATGGTTGCCAGGTGCACCTTAAAAGTCATCGAACACAGTCCCAGCTGGGACAAGTGCCAGAGTTACTTCATGATGCAAGCCGCAGGACAGACCAGGGGATCAAGCTCCTGGCCCAGACATCAAATGGAAAATCGCTTCTATTTGAAGGCATAACACTGGTAAAATGACTCTTTTCAAGAAGCCTCCACCACATAGAGAACATTCTCTAAAAGACTCCAGAACCTGGAACTCTAACCACTCAGGAACCAAGCTGTGAGAGGTAGGGATTGAAGGTCCAGGTGCAGGACCTTCTCCTGTTGTCCGTTCAGCAGATCCAGGTGAAGAGACAACCACCACAGAGTCCTGCTTCTGAGGCTGAGGAGATCTGGGTACCAGAAATGGCAAGACCAGTCTGGAGCTTTGAGGATCATCTGTGCCTTGTGCCTCCACACCTTGACCACCACCTTGTGGATCGAGGGAAAGGGACGAAAGTCATACAGGAAGCCTGGGGTCGATGGCCTTGTGAAGGCACCCCCTCTAGTGTCCCAAACTGTTGGGGCCAGGCACAGAACAGCCTCCGTTTTGTGTTCTCCCAGGAGCAAACAGGTCCATCAGAGGGGTGCCCCACAGGGAGAACAGACGGTTCACCACATCCTGATGCAGGGACTACTCATGCAATGTCTCACCTGCCCTGCTGCAGCTGTCTGCCAGCCAACTGTCTGCCCCTGCAACATGAACTGCCAGGAGATCTCCATCCAGGCTGCACATGAGGGTCCAGGTGTGGAGGGCCTCTGGACACAATGAAGGGAGTGCATTCTGCCTTGCCTGTTTAGGCAGAACATGACCGTGGTGTTGTCCATCTGGATTTGATGACTTGACCCTTGACTAAAGGAGCAAATTCTGTCAGAGCTTGCCACACTGCACAGAGCTCCGACAGGTTGCTATGGTGAAGGGACCCCCTGGGTGACCATAACCTGTGGGTCCAGTGGTCTCCCAGGTGCACTCCCCATCCCACCAGAGACATGTCCATTGTGAGGGAGACAGTCAGTTCTGTGCAGACAAATGAGACTCCTTCCTCCAGTACCTTATACCCTTCTGCATGGAACCCAAGGTACTGCCACTGGGACACATGGACTAGGATGTGGAAGAACATGTCCTGGAGGTCCAGGGAGCAGAACCACATGCTCTGCTCCAAAGATGGCATAATCTGGTTTAATGCAACCATCCTGAACATGTGCTTCCTTAGAAACTGGTTCAGATCATGAAAATACAGTATGGGGTGCCAGCCCCCCATGCGTTTTGGGACCTGGAAGTACCTGGACACATGCCCCTGACTTGCCAGGGTGTCTGGAACATGGGCCATTACTCCTTTTGCAAGGAGCTAAACAACGTCCTCCCTGAAGGCAGACAGTGTGTCTTGTGCCACCAATGACTCCCTTGGAGTATGGGATTGGTAAGGCAGAAGGGTCTTGAAATCGAGAGACAACCCTCCGCCAATCATCTCAAGAAGCCACTTGTCCATAGAAATGATAGACCAGTGAAGCCAGAAGTGGCGAAGCCGATCCCCCACCAGGAGCTTTGTCAGGGACTGGACAGGTGGCAGGTTAGCAACCCCCGACCCGTCACTGGTCAACTTTGGAGGAGGCACTGGTTGCTGAGGCCGGAGGTGCACTACTTCCCCTACCCCTACCATTTATGGGCCCCTGGCTGAAGAACTTGGCCTTGGGGCACCAGGCTTGGAATTGCCCTAACTGGGGCTGTTGCAGCCGAGACTGCTGCGGCTGAAGGGGCCAAAACTGAAAGGCCTTTTTCTTTTGTTTCTGGTCTTTTTTGTCCTTCTGGGACAAAGTCACAGAATCCAGGGTGGCATTGTACTTAATCCTTGTGAGATACCCATTCACCCCCGGGTCAAAGTGGTCACTGCCCAAAAAGGGGAAATCGGACAACTTCTGCTGAGTGTTCACTAAGAAGATGGAGACCCTGAGCCATGCCCTGGAATGTACCACGATGGCCGCTGCCATAGCACAAGCGCAGTAGACGCCAATGTCCAAGGCTGTCTGGAACTGCTGTTTAGCCAGCACTTGACCTTGGTCATGAATGACCTTTACCAGCAGCTTCTTGTTGGCAGGCAGGTAAGGGGGGACATTATCAAGCATCCCCAGCAGGGAGTGACTAAAGTGGGCCATCATCAAGGTATAGCTCACCTGACAGAGACCAAGGGAGGACATGGCATAGACTTTCTTAGCTGCATGATCAAGCTTCTTTGACTGCTTGTCGGGGGCATGTCCACATCCCCAGCATTGCTGGATTTCTGGAAAATGGAATCAGAAACCAGACCCTTGGCCAAGGGGTGATCAGAAATTCTGGAAAAGGAGCTGGTAGGGCCTGCATATTTGTGGGCCATATGGGCTGAGGGTGCCGGGCAGGAGACTGGGTGCTGCCAAAGCTCCAGAGCTGGTCCCACAATGGCCTTGGCTTTGTGAAAGGCAACTCCCCGGGGATTCGTCCTTATCCAGGATGTCAGTGAAGGAGTATTTAACCCTGTTCTGAACTGGCTCCAAATGAACATTCATGAACTCCAATGTAAGCTGGAAAAGTGCCCCACAAGACACCAGCCTGTGGTTGGTGATCAGTTCCTCGACAGTTCCCAGTCTAACATAAGTGTCCCCGAGGATTGTAGAGAGGATGCATTGGAGTCATCCAAGAACTCTTCAAAGATGGTCCACAGCTGCTTACTGCCATGGACCACCCTGGAATCATCAGAGTGGTAATTTCCATTGACAACAAGCCTGGAAAGCCAGTGCCAGGACAGGAGTCCTTTGTAGGAGCCCCCCACATGGGCTGCTGTGGAGGGAGTTCCACAAACAATGGTAAAGAGATGCATCTAGGACAACTGTCTCGGGAGGACTGGTTTGGGCTTGACTAACACCGACCAGTCGGCCATAACGGTCATGGGTAGAGCCCTACCCAGCCCCACTAAAGACCACTGCTGCTGCCAGAGGAACTCCTTGCAGTGCTGCTGTATCCGCCAACACAGCCTCTCATCATCCAAAGATGAAGAGAATGAGGTGCATTGATGATGATGTCTCGTGGTCGAGTGGGATCTGTACCTCGACCTCAATCGTTGACCTGGGGGCCTATGCTAAGGAAATGCAACTGGGGGTGCAGTCTAAATTACTGGCACCAGTTTCAGCTGCATGACCTCTGGTACAGGCTGATCCTGAGAAGAAATGATCCGGGATACCGACGGTTCCACATCCTCCTTGGTGGGGACTGGGATGACCAGGGTCTTGAAAACTGACTCTTCATCAGACCTCTCCAACAACTGGTCAACGGGCTCAAAAAAATCTCAATCCCCTGTCCAACCGGTGTTCAGGTCGGCAAGCCCAATGGGGGCACTGTGGAACTAATGAATTGTCCCTCAGCCAAAAGTGGCTAAGCCAAATCTGAAAGCTTGACAACTGTCGAGTGGCCAGAGGAGTCAAGGGAGTGGGAGAAGCACGATTTCTCCTGGCTCCATGACTGACAGTGATGTTTCTTACTCTTGTTCTTCCTATTGTGGTGGTAAGGGCTCTCCCTGAAGGTCTCATTCAACCAACACATATTATGAAACTCCCCTGTGAAGGACATATGAACAATGGCCCCAGCCAGGAGCAGTGCCGAGGCTGATGAGGTGCCTGCCATAGCTTTAGCTGTTGCCTCTTTCAGTGCTGTGAGTTGTGCCACGGACCCCAGAAGCAGTGGAGGGTGCCTTGCGACCACCCTTGGCCCACAATTTCAGGCCTCAATTGACCAGCTGGCCAAGGAAAAGGGGAACCTTCTTGTCTTCGAGTAAGGACAGGAGCATTGTTTGGAAGAGGCCACAACCAGCAACATCATGTGTCATTTCCAGGCATCATCATGTGGACAAATGAACCATACCCTCATCCCCAGAACAGACAGCTTCCCTCACAAGAGAAATCAAGTGACTTAGTCTGTGTGTCCTGAGATAGGATGGTAGCCCTAATCCAGGCAAACCTCCTACTGCATGTGCCAGGACCCTCAAGGCAGAGTCGTTGATGTCCACGGTCATGTGGAATTGGTACTTAGTGGCATCCAGTCCTGATCTAGCTGTGCCAGCCAAGTCCTGAGCCACTTCATTGTATTTTTCTCTCGCTCTGTACTAGCACTGAATTCCATAGTGTCTTCTGGTACTAAGATGTATACTGTATGCCATGTAAGCTGCCTGTCTCAGGAGCAAGAAAGCTGAGGTGTTCACTTTTTTGGCCATGGTATCGTTTTCTGGAATTCTTCTCTGGAGGCTGTTCAGAGAAAGGCACCTTAGCCTTCTCAACTGCAGCAGCTTGGACCACTCCCTTATAATCAGGATGGGCATACAGGTACTCAATGCCCCTTTCTGTCCACCTGCTATTTCTTTTCAATCTTCTTATCGATGTCAGCATCTGAAGTAGGTGCTGACATGATTTTTAGGGCTTTTCAGAAAGGTCTGTGGATCGGAAGTAGCACCCACTTTGTGGGAGCCAGACCAATCATGTCCATAAATTCAACCTCCTCTTCATCCTCCTCAGCTTAATGGGAGGGGATGTTGAGGGTGTTTACCATTTGCCTTACAAAGAAACAGTGGGATGTGTAATCCTCAGAAGGCCTGGGAGGAGAGCTAAATTCTTGCTCATGTGAACAATCTGGTTCCAGGTGTTCACCTTCCTCCTCATCTTCATAATACATTACTTTCTCCTCCACAGACAGTTGGTGTGGAACCAGAGCCTGGGGAAGGGGTGGGGGGGACAGGCATATTCATAAAATTTCCAATAGCCTAGAAGGCCTGGAAAAATTGCCATGCTCTTGTCATGTCCTCTGTTGGGGGGAATTTGTCTTGTGTCAATTGTGCTCCCTTCCTTTCTCAGGAGGGGTGACAGGGATATGTTTTTCTTTTTTCTTTTGCAGACACTGTTTCCAGTGCCTGCTCTGAGGATCTTTTAAATTTTTACTTTTGTCATCACTGAAGTCAGGGTTACCCCTTTCAGATACCCTGTGGTCTGAACCATCTCTACCATATGTTTCTGATGGCTGTGCAGTTTATCTTTTTATCTGTACCCTATGACAGGGACTGCTGCTGATTCCAAAGGGAACACTCATCTGAGCCTTTACTGTGTTTTGGTGACAAGGAGGCAGTCTAAGAAGCCATAAAGTCTTCCCTTTTTTGGCACTTTTCTTTTCTGTCTTAGGGCAAAACTTTTCACAGAGTTCATAGTTTATAAAACCGTGGTCTGGACCCAGGTACCTTAAACAAAGAACTACCTTTACTGTCTTTCAAACAACCATCTAACTTATCCAACCTGATTGTCAGTAGTAAACTTATACCAGACCAAAACAACAGAATACTAGGGGCACTAAGCCTGCAATATTCAAATGTAAACCATGTGAGCACATTTCCGCTTCAGACTTTATTAACACCCCAAAACAAGCAATTCAAGATACAGGAATTATACATGTGGATCCCAGAGTGTTACAGGCTATGTGGGCAGCTGGACAACCCCTTCGAACCTGAATGAACTCACACAGAGACAGCATAAAAATGAAAAATACTTAAAGACCAGAGGGACAACATTTCACTCAATCTGATAACTCCACCTCTGACCTCTCTGTCCTGGTTCTCAAAGGACACTTCAGAAATACACAAGAAAGGCGTGCTTATGAGGTCAGATTTACTTTTGTTCTCAATACAGTAAACAATGGAATGAATGTGAACCTTAGTTTCATAAACCATTACAGAATTTAAACTGACAAAAGTTCATGTGCATATTAAAGACATAGTGTACTGCCTAAAACTAATATTAGATTTTAAATGCAGCCAACCATTACCTTTTGCATCTGAGGTATTTTTTGCCTTTTCCTTAGTTTAATTAGAACATTGTTTACCTGTTGTTAGTAGGTGTGATGTGTGGAACAGCTCTTAGCCTGGCAGCAGATATATCTGACTCTACTGCCCCACACTACATCATCAGCATTATGATCTCACTGACAGTGACATCACTGCTACTTGGGAACAGCAAGTGAGTGACTGCTAGGTCATTCATCTGTGATGTCCCAGTCAGTGAGATCACAATGCTGATGATGTAATGTGGGGCAGTGGAGTAAGACATGTCAGCTGACAGGCTAAGAGTCGTTCCACACAACCAGCACAGTATTAGCACGTAAAATACTTTCTGATGAGCAAAAGGAAAAAGAAAAATACTTCCAAAATAAAAAGTTACAACTGACTACTACTTACAATTTGTATTATTTTCCTGTTTGCCAGTTTTGGTTCCACTACCTCGTTAAATATATAAATATCTATATTTATATATAATGTCACATAGTTTAGTGTGCCTTTATACGGTAACATGGTTCTATTTATATGTTGTATCTTTCTTTGTGTCTGCTGTGTTCTTGTGGATATATATGTGTTTTTAGGGAGTTAGGATATATACATACATACATAAGTGCTTCTGAGCACATGCGCACACTCACGCACACAATGTCTGCTTCAGCATTTGGCAGTTTTTAGGCCTCCTGCTATCATATTCCATCCATGGAGAGGATCTGATGTGTACCCAGCTAGAATTTCAAACACTACTTTTTTTTTCTCTGCACAATATCCTATTACTTTTCTTTCTTATCAACATAACTGTCACATCCATGTGTAAAAGTAACCAATGTACTTAAGATGGTTTCTTTGTATAGTCAGTCCTTTTTCTGATGAAGGGCTCTGTGTAGCTGGAAAGCTTCAGTTTTGTAAATCTTTTGTTAGACCAGTAAAAGGCATCAAATCATTGACTTTATTCTTCTAACTTTGTATGTCATTCTGAAGCTCACCGATATCTTTCCTTGAATTTACTACATTCACAGTGTTGGTGTCATTTCAAATTCTGAAACCTAGAATGACTCACCCATACTATTAGGTCATTTAAGAATGTGTTAAAAAGAGTGGGTCTCACTGATCCTTGTGGCACTCCTTTTGCTTCTGAAAGATTATTTTTTACTTACAATTAATTAATTTTATAAAGTGGCAAGAAAAAAACTAGTACCTTCATTAGATGAGACATACCACCTGTACATGCATTAAATTGCTAGCACAAACAGTCAGGTACCATATCTCATTTTCATCTTCAAAAAGCCTATTCATGGACCACTTTATAGGCACAATATGCCACTCCAGGGTGTGCATTACAGGATTTTAATGCACTTCCAAGGGGTGTAAGGTCACTTGGCCTTTGGCCTCTCACCTTACCACCCTGGAGAGTGCATTAAAATCTTATAAATCACACCCTCTCATGGTGTATTGCTTACATTTATTTACACTTACAAAACTGTCAAGAGAGAATCTAGATACCTTACTGCATAAAATATATAATTTGACCATGGTTTAAAACTCTGTGGATGCACGATTAGATGTTGGCTCTCATTTCAAGTCATACTGTTATTTTCAACCTAATTACAGATCCATACACCTCTCTGTCCATTGATTGGAGCCATTTGCATAGAACTGAAGCTTACCCAGCTGAGTTATTAATCAGCACCTTGGCTAGAGACCCCACATCATCTGTCTTGCACTCTCTGTCCCTTAACTGAAGCCTTTTTTAGTTCTGACCTCACACCACTGTGTTTTACCTTGTAATCAGCAGTACTCAACAACCAGAATCTGTACATTGTTGGTTAATGTGCAGTGTTTAATGCATTCTGTTCCTTAGAAATAAATCTACTTCCTGGACTGCATGCCAACTGCCATGTTTGTTTACATTTTTTTAAACTACAACCTCAAAATATGAAAATTACGTACCTACCGTAATTCTTGATCTTCTTGGACGAGTCTCCACCACTCACTCACACTATTGGGATCTGTGCCGGAGGCACTAGGACCCATCGGGAGCAAACTTTTTGCTGGAGGGTCGGCGCCAGAGATGGCGCCAGCAGCAGACGGGCATCATGAGCCTCAGCTCGCGCCTGTACTGACTATCTCGGCGTCGACCCTCCAACCGCCTCAGTACCTTTTTTACCAAGGAGGTGCAGCTTAACTAACCTAGAAGGGTAGCCTAACCTAAAAACCGGACATAAGATAGTCCGGACGACCCGTATAAGAAGGGTCAACAAAGAAGTCTTCACAGCCTAAAGATTTGAGGGAGTGAAGACCAACAACAGAGGTGAGCTCGGGGAACAGAGGGTGGGCGTGTGAATGAGTGGTGGAGACTCGTCCAAGAAAATCAAGAATTACGGTAGGTACGTAATTTTCATATCTTCCTGGACATAAGTCTCCACCAATCATTCACACTATTGGGAGAGTACCGAGCTAATAATCCCCCGAGAGGGCGGCAGGAGAGACCAAGAGCTCACATTTCTAAGACAGAAGTCCATTAAGGATGGCTCTGCCAAAGGAAGTATGTCGTCTGGCACGGACATCTAGTGCATAATGTTTAACAAAAGTATGCACTGAGCTCCAGGTGGCCACGTTGCAAATATCTGCAATGGGCACATTGCGAATTTCCGCTAGGGATGCCGCGACCGCTCTAGTAGAGTGAGCGTAAACCCTACCCTCCAACTTAACCTGCGCCACGGAATAGCAGTGGCGAAGGCATGCCACTAGCCATGCTGAGATACATCTAATAGCGACAGGTTGACCCAGCTGGGTCTCGCTGAAGGAAACGAACAGTTGCTGGGCTTTGCGAAAGTCCTTGGTTCTATCCAGATAGAAACGCAAGGCCCTTTTAACGTCCAAAGAATGAAGAGAACGCTCTCCTTCATTTTGGAAGTTCACAAAGTAAGAGGGAAGGACCAAAGGTTGGTTTAGATGAAATTCTGACACAACCTTAGGAAGAAATTTAGGATGAGTACGAAGAACTACTTTGTCCCTATGGAACACAGTATACGGAGGGTCTGTGACTAGGGCATGTATCTCAGAGACCCTGCGGGCTGAGGTAATGGCCACTAGGAAGGCAGTCTTCCAGGTGAGAAATTTTAGCTCACAGGTAGCCAGAGGTTCGAAAGGTTTCCGAGTGAGCATACCTAGCACAAGACTGATGTCCCAGGCTGCAACTGGACATCTTGTAGGAGTTCTGGTATGCAGAATTCCTTTAAGAAACCTCTTAACCACAGGTAACTGAGCCAGAGATAAGGAAAAAATCGGCTCATGATATGCTGAAATGGCACTAAGGTGAACTTTGACTGTAGAGAACTGCAGGCCTGAATTTGAGAGGTCTAAGAGGTACTCCAGAACTTTATCTGGTGGGCAGGAAAAAGGATTCAAAGAGGACTTTGCACACCAGAGCGAGAAACGCTTCCATTTGGCTGTGTAAGTTTTCCTAGTGGCTGGTTTCCGTGCAGCCAGAAGAATATCTGAAACTCTTCGAGACACATTGAACCGGTTTACTTCTATCTCTTCAGGAGCCAAGCGTGAAGGTGAAGCGATCTCAGGTTGGGATGGACCACAGGCCCCTGAGTCAAAAGGTTCATCTGTAGGGGAAGTGGTCTCGGAGGAACTGCCAACATATTGTTGAGTAGGGGAAACCACAGCTGCCGAGGCCAAAAGGGAGCAATGAGAATCATCTTGTCCCCCTGGGATTCAAACTTGAGGAGTACCCTCTGAATTAGAGGAAGAGGTGGAAAGGCGTAAAGAAAGCGTTTTGTCCACCGCAGCCTGAACGCATCCTGACAGAAAATGCCATGCCCTGGATTTCTGGAGCAGAAGAGAGGCAGTTTTGCGTTGAGTGGGGATGCAAAAAGGTCCAGGTCTGGAGTTCCCCACTCTTCGAATAGTGACTGAACTATGGTTGAGTCGAGAGACCACTCGTGAGGGTCTGTCTCTGTTCTGCTGAGACGGTCTGCCAGTTCGTTCTGAATACCTGGCAGGTAGACCGCTTGAATTAGAGCCTTGTGCTCCAAGCACCATTCCCATACCCTCATTGCTTCCCTGCATAAGGGGTAGGAATGAGCACCGCCCTGCTTGTTGATGTAATACATCACTGCTTTGTTGTCTGTTTGAAGGAGAATGTTCTTGTGACACAGAATGTCCTTCAACGCTCGGACCGCATAAAGGACGGCTCTCATTTCTAGGATGTTTATGTGAAGCTGGGACTCGACTTGAGTCCACGCACCTTGAATGTGGAGAGCCTGACAGTGAGCTCCCCACCCCATTAGGGATGCATCCGTGGTAATGGAGATCTGATGGTCCAGAGGAGCAAAGGGATATCCTTCCAGGAGATTGCTCTCTTGAGACCACCAGGTGAGTGACCTCTTTAAAGGTTCTGTCACCTTGATGAGATAGAACTGCGCGTGAGTGGTTGGGGACCACTGAGTACTGAGCATCCACTGAGTGGTTTTCATGTGCAGACGTGCTAGGGGTACAGTGAACACAGAGGAAGCCATGAGGCCTAGCATCCGTTGCATCGAGAGAGCTGTAACTGAGGTGTTCTCCCCGATGTGACGGGCCATTTGAAGGCTATCATTCCTTCTGTCTTCTGGAAGAAAAGCCTTCGCACAGGAGGTGTCCAGAAGAGTCCCTATAAAGAGGAGCCTCTGGGAGGGCTGCAGTTGCGATTTCTTGAGGTTCAGCAGAACTCCCATGGATGTAAGGAGGCGAGAAGCTGTCTCTACGGCGTCCAGGGTCCCTTGCCTGGAAGGGCTTGCTAGAAGCTAATCGTCCAGATAAGGGAACACCTGTATCCCGACCTTTCTGAGGTGCGCCATGTAGAACTGCAGAACACTTTTGTAAAACTCATCGCGCCGAGGATAGCCCAAAGGGCAGGACTCTGAACTGATAATGTTGTCCCAGAGCCACAAACCTCAGGAATTTGTGGTGCCTCGGTGAATAGGAATGCTGGTAAGCATCCTGCATGTCTAGGGAGGCTAGCCAGTGTGTTGATGAAGCAAAGGTAACAGGGTTCCCAGAGAAATCATTTTGAATTTCTCCTGGGGACAATTTGTTTAGCTTGAGATCCAGAATGGGGTGCATACCCCGGACTTCTTCGAACCAGAAAGTAATGGAGTAGAAACCCGTGTTCCGCTGATGCAGCGCACCACTTCTACTGCCCTGTTGTTCAGAAGGCCCTGAATCTCGGCGGCGAGAAGGTCTGACTGAAGGGTTGACAGCCTGGGCTGCCGCTTGGGAGGACGATCCGAGGGTCTCAGAAGACTGAGTGAATACCTCGTGAATTATCCGAAGGACCCATTTGTCTGAGGTTATGGACTTCCACTGGTTGTAGAAGTGCATTAGACGACCTCCAACCGGAGAGGAAAAGTCCACCTCGGGCAGCTGAGATGGGACTTGGGCCAGCCATTCATAAGGTAGCGCTGGGCGCTTTGGACCCTTGCGCTTTCTGTTGCATCTTCTTTTGAGGTTGGGCAGGTTGGTTTTTATGGAAACCTCATCTGCCTCTGCCTCGAAAGGACTGACGATTATGAAACTGACGTTTATAGACATGCCCTCGAGAGGGGGCAGGAGGGGGTCGAGCCAACTTAATGGGTGACCTAGTCTTTTGAGTAGCTTCTAGAGCTTGCTCTACCTGAGGACCAAAAGATACGCACCATCAAAGGGCAACGCTTATTACTCCGTTGCTGCGCGTCATTCGTGAAACCCGAAGTGCGCAGCCAGGAATGACAGCAGGTGCAAATACCAGCGGCCACTGAACGGGAAGCAGTGTCGAAAGCACCCATGGCTGCTTTAACCTGCTGGTTGTTAGATTCGATACCTCTGGTAATGGTTTGAAGAAACTCTGGCTTTGCATCCGACTCTGGAAGAGCTTCCACCATCTGCTTGATAGAGTGCCACAGGATATACTCATACTGTGAGAAATAGCCCTGGTAGCTGGCAATACGCATACTTAGGGTAGAAGCAGCAAAGACTCTCTTACCTAAGGTGTCTATCTTACGAGATTCTTTGTTAATAGGTCGAGCTGTAGTAGTTTAAGGAAGAATGACCTTATCGTTCTCTGCCAAGACTACAATAGGATCCGCAAAGGCTTGAGATGCCAAAAAGGGACGATCCTTGGGGGCTGAATATTTCATATCTATGGATTTAGCCACCGAAGGGGTGAGAGAAGGATTATTCCATACCATTTGAGACAGCGTCTCGAAGGAAGGCTGAACCGGAGGAGTCAAATCCGTAAGGATCTCCGGAACATAAAGGTATTGGAGTCTTAACAATTTCCCAGGATCGATGTCTGTAGTCTGGAGAGAAAGAGTGGAACTCAGATTTTTCAGCAGAGACTTAAATGACAGGTCCTCACCACAGGCTCTGTAGCAGTGACAGATCCTGCTTCGTCCACTTCATCACCCAACCGAAGGTCTGGTTCAGGCTCAATGTCATCTCCTGACAGTCCAGGAGGGACTGTATAGACAGGAAAGGAATGAAAATCAGAAGAGAGGGAAGAAGGAAACGAGTGAAAAGAGGAGTCCTGAAAGGCAGAGGGAGCCCCGAGAGCCCCCGGCGCCGAGGAGGCGCACGGCACTGAGAACGACGCCGAGGGACCACGTGGCACCGAAAATGACGCCGAGAGACCACGCGGTGCTGAAAACGGCACCGAGAAGCCGCACGGCGCCGAAGACGGCGCCGAGGAAGCCAAAAACACCCCCAGACTCCGAAAAACAGGTTTTGAAGGAAGAAGAGCAGGAGATAAAGGCATCGGTGTGGCCCCCTGCGCCGCAGCCATGTGAGGGGGAACACCTAAGCGTGGAGTCGACAGCACCAAAGAAGGTGCCGCGTGACCAGGAAAATCCAACCGCCCTACCTGGTCTCTCAATGAGCCCGAAAGCCCACGAGTGACCGAGCCAGGTAGCTGAACTAACCTCCGAGCCCATTGCTCCATAAGAGCAGCCCACTGATGAAACTGCTCATCTGAAGACCTACCTGCGGGCAGGGTAGGACTTCGATGTCGAAGCTTGGCTACCAGAAGCAGAGGTTGGCGACTCCGAAGGAGGAGGCCGGCAACTAGCCCCGATAACCGAACGTCTATGCGCAGACATATCAGAGGGCGACCTCGAGTGATGCCTTCTCTTTTTAGACCTGTGGGCCAAGAAGAGTTCGAGGCAGAACGGTGCCGAGAATGCGACCGTTTATTTTTATGCTTCCGCTGGGACCGCCCATCCCCGGCATTGGACTGACCATTGTCAGACCCTCCGGAGAAGGCAGTGGACCAGACCCAGCCCGACTGACTGAACGGTTTCATACTAAGTCTCCCTACCGTCACCTGACCTGCTCGTGGTCGACTCGCACAGTAGGCTGAGGCTTCTTTATTTTAAAATAAGACTAAGCGATACTGTATCGAGATAATACTACAAAATAACAAAACTGAAAACTATGCTGCTAGTTTGAAGTTTGACTCCAGGGCGGCGTCGTCACTGAAGCGCACTTTCGAGTGAAAGAACTGAGGCGGTTGGAGGTCGGCGCCGAGATAGTCATTACAGCGCGAGCTGAGGCTCGTGGTGCCGTGCCTCACGGCACCATCTCTGGCGCCGACCCTCCAGCAAAAAGTTTGCTCCCGATGGGTCCTAGTGCCTCTGGCGCAGATCCCAATAGTGTGAATGAGTGGTGGAGACTTATGTCCAGGAAGATGCCCTTTTACAAGTGGAATACGTTACTCAAGGCAGTCATCATAAAGGGTTTCAATGCACTTCCAGGGCTGCAAGATCATCCGGGTTTTGTCCTCGTGCCCTTACACCCTTGGGGTGTGCATCAAAATCCTTTAAACCGTAGCATGTCATGGCTTATTCATTACATACAGGGTTTTATTTAACTTTAAAAATTGATTAGCATTTTGCTCATAAAAGCGCTAAAACTTTGTGAAAATGCATAGCACTACCCTCACTGTGTTTAACAAACATAACACTTCTAGAAAACCTATATAAATGCTTTCTGTACAGTTAGTATTGTCCCAGGAAAAAAGTGCTAATCAATTATTTAAAACCCTGACATATATTATGTGGAGATACTTATTTTCCAGGTAAATGTTCCTGTTCTACAGTGAATGTTTCCATGATAACATTTTATTTAACAACATAAGCAACCTCAAAACTAATGTTATGTCATAATGGGATGAATAAACCAATGAGAGGGTGGCTATTGGCACAATGCTGGATTTTAACTCAACCAGAAATTGTTAAATCTTTAAATAAAAGTCAATTTAAAAGATAAGTTTTGTAACATAATGTGGTATACATCAACTACACAATTGGTCAACACAAAATATACAATTTATCACCACTTGTGAGGGAGCAGGAGTTTCATAACTCTCTTGTGACTTAACCATTCTTTTAATTATGGTCCTGTTCCTTCTCTCCCAAAGCTAAATTGTGCATTTTAAACTTCCGGGTCATGCCTGAAAATAGTCATTTCATGGCTCGTGCACCTACCCGGTTAGCAAAAACTAAATAAATAAACTAGGCCGTTGTATATCTTACATTAGTTTGACTGCCAGAAGTGATATTCAAATGTCTAAGGAAGTGCAAGGAACAATGATTCCAGATTAAAGACCCAGTGCACCCTCTTTAAATACTAGCAATTTATACGAAGCCTGATGTTAGGTTTATATCTGAAGTACTTTTCTTTTGATAATTAAAATATGTTTTGTCTGATAGTATTAAAATAGCAGTCTGCCTGGAGGCTGACATATCTGCTTCTAGTCCCCATCATACCTCATAATGAGGGAAAGGAAGATTTGGGCCATCTGGCAGACATGCACCCCTTCCAGTCAATCAAGGTGCAGCACTGGTGTCAGCTGTGGGGACAACCACTTGCTCGCCCTCTTGACTGGAGGAAAGGTGCATCCATGGTGACACCATTTTGAGGTGGGGAGCGAGGTGGAAGAAGCACCTATGCAGAGCATCATTTTTTTTTTATTTACCCACTATAGCCCAGCTAAGATGCAACATCATGTTCTCAGTGGGGTTCTGTTTCTACCCATTTCCGAAATGAGTGGCCTGGAGCACTGAGACATTAAATGACTTGCCCACAGTCACAAAGTCAGTATTTGGCTCCAGCAGGGCTTAAATCTGCAATATACCAGTTCCCCAGTTAGTGCTGTAACCATTAAACCACACTGCCCCCAACTAATAGCAGTTTGCAGATCATTACCAAATTTGGTGTTGTGCTTTGTGATTGTGTAGATGATTTCGGAATCGCTGGAGCTACCATCCACAGCCTGCAATATCTTGTTTGTGATCTGCAACATTCCACCTTCAGGGACCCAAGCCAAGGAGTCTGCAACCAGCTGAGGGCTTTTGCTACCCTATGGGATAAAAACTGGCATCAGTAAGGAAAACTACTGTGAACTCTGATGTGTCACTAGCACAGTCATGGATACTCACAGGCACAGTAATCTACAAAAGACAGTGTATCATTCTTTCTGTTTCTTGTATTTAATAGGTTGTTAGGACAGATTCCATCTGGCTGTGGTTTGCTTTGAACACCTACTGTGACCAGGGCTTCAGATGGTGATGAAATGGCAGAGGAGCTTAGGCTAGGACCATCCACAGGAAATACCACCATATGGGCATACTGGCTTAAAACATTATGGAGAGGATTTTCAGACACCTTTAAAGTTTAAAGCGCAGGCTGTGATGTTTTAGAGGAGAGACACAGAGCAAGACAAACAGGCAAAGAACAAGGATTTGTGGCTTGTACTTTTTTACATCTTCATGTATAGAGATCTGAAAGCAAAGTACAGTTACATAAGAACTTACCGTAACAGTAGATCTTTGACAGGAGCTCTTGCAGCAGGTAACACCGTTAGGACTGAAGCTGGCAGGTGCCAGGACCACACAGAAAACTTCTAGCTAGCAGTATCCAGCGGGAGAACACCCCAAACATCAGCCCACCTTGACATAATGTATGGTATAAAAGGAGTGGTCCCCCAATCCATCCCCAGTTCTCCCGCTGGAGACCCAGTAAGTAGGTGAAAAAAGGAGACCTGAGGAACAAAGAGATGGAGAAGCAACTACCAGGGCGAATGGTGGGAGGGAAATACAGTACCTGCTGCAAGAGCTCCTCTCGAAGATCTACTGTTACGGTAAGTTCTTACGTAACTGTACTATCTTACTTTGAGGGGGCTCTTACAGCAGGTAACACCTTTAGGACTGAGTCCCAAGCAGTAAATGAGAGACCCTAGTCAGAAGGGTGCAGGCAGAAGTCTCCCAAAAAAGTTAGGACAGGAGGCCCTGAAGGACAGCGAGTCCAAAGCCAGCTCTGCAGCAAGAAGTAATGTTTCATAAAGGTGTGGACAGAACTCCCAAGTGGCAGCTGCACAAATGCCAGCAGCAGACACATTTTTCAGCAAGGCAAAAGAAGCAGCCATGCCCCTGGCAGAATGAGCCTTAACCAAGCCCAGGGAGCGTTTGTCGTACTTGTAACTGAAGCAATGCAATTAACCAACCATTTGGATAAACACTGTTTAGAAACAGAAGCCCCTTCCATCCGGGGGGTGAAAGATACAACTGATCAGATTTTTCAGTAGGATGAGTGCGCTCCAAGCAATAACGAAGCACCCTATGAACATCCAAAGTATGTAGCAGCCTCCCCATGGTTCGAGTACTCTGGGTAATACACCAGAAGGTGGATGTCCTGATTCAAAGTAAACTCTGACACCACCTTTAGAAGAAACTCAGAATTAGTTCTCAAGAACACCCTGTCCATGGAAAAACCAAATAAGGCTCCTTACACATCAGGGCCTGAAGCTCAGAAATCCTTCAAGCAGAAGTAATGGCAACCAAAAGTAATGCTTTCCACGACAGAAAGCATAGTTCGCAACTTGCAGCGGGTTCAAAGGAAGGCAACATGAGCTTTTCTAAGACAAAAAAAAGGTCCCATGCCAGGACAGAGTCCCAGCTGGGAAGCTTCAAATGCAGAATGCCCCATAGGAAGGTATGGAGAAGGTCCAGCTGGGCAATGTTCTTGCCCTCAATAGGCACGTGGTAGGCTGAAATGGCAGGCTAGTGTACCTTGAGTGAAAAGTAGCTGAGTCCTGCATCAGATAAAGAGAGGAGGTACTCTTTTTTTTTTTTTTTATTTAAAGTTTATAAATTTTCCACTGTAGATCAACACACATCAAGGAGACATGAACAGGAACAATTAAGTAAGCCAGATATTAACAATAATACATCCCCACCCCACCCCCCAACCCACACCAACCTCAACCAACCCTCCCCCCCGATAAATTCAAGGATTGAACAGG
Organism: Neoceratodus forsteri; assembly: GCA_016271365.2. Lineage (NCBI taxonomy): Eukaryota > Metazoa > Chordata > Ceratodontiformes > Ceratodontidae > Neoceratodus > Neoceratodus forsteri. Next base: position 764,614,699 of record CM057453.1, read on the forward strand.
AACAATGCAACACAGCAAAAAACACAATACCCAACAGTCCCCCTCTTCCCGTTGTCCCAGAGCATACTACCAGTGACTTTGCAAAAAAGCTAGAAGGAGAAAAAAGGAGAGAGAAGGTACTCTAATACTGAGTTCACAGGGCAGGTGACTGGGTCCAGATGTCGAGCGGTGGCCCAGATGCAAAACCGCTTCCATTTCATAGCGTAGGTTGCCCTAGTGGAGGGTTTTCTGGCTACCACTAGGGTGTCTGCTACTCTGGGTAATACCCTGAATCTGGAGATGGATAAGTCTGCAGGAGCCATGCATAGAGATGCAGAGATCTGAGATCCAGATGACCAGGGTTCCCTGCTCCTGAGAGAGCAAGTCTGATTGAAGAAGCAGGGAAACCAGAGGCTCCACCGTCAGCTTCTGAAGCAGTGAGAACCAAATCTGGCAAGGCCAAAATGGTGCCGCTAGGATCATTTCTGCACCCTCTGACTATAACTTGTGGAGGACTCGCTGCAGCTGAAGGAAGGGAGGGAATGCGTAGAGGAACTTCCCCATCCAGGAGAGGGATAACACATCTCACCAGAAGACACCAGGCCATGGATATAGCAAGCAAAAACTGGGCAGTTTTGTGTTGGATGGGGAGGCAAACAGATCCACTTCTGGACGACTCCATCTGGTGAAAAGATCTTCTGCCACTAAGGGATGAAGTTCCCATTAGTGGGTCCTGCAGTGAGACTCACTTAGGCTGTCGGCCAGGGTGTTTTGGATGCCTGGCACGTGGACCACCGATAAGTCCAGATGATGGTCCACTGCCCATACCCACACCCACATGGCTTTCCTGCAGAGGGGATAGCAATGAGTCCCCCCTTGCTTGTTGATGTAAAATACCACCAACATGATGTCGGTTTGCATCAGAAGGGGTCCCAATAGAAGAACTGTCTGGAAAGCCTAAAGAGCATACAGAACAGTCCTCATCTCCAAAATATTGATGTGAAGGTGAAGCTCATATTGGGTCCAGGATCCTTGAGTCTGGCAATCTACCAGGTGAGCTCCCCAGCCTTGCCCTGGTGCATCTGTGGTCAGGATCTGACTGGGGGGTTCCTTCCATAGACAAACTCCTCTGGAGAAGTTGGAGGAGTTCAGCCACCATGTCAGGGCTTGCTTGACTAAACTGGACACTAAGACAGGTTGGTCCAGGTCATCCAATTGTTGATCCCACTGAACCCCCAGGATCCACGGATCACTCTTATGTAAAGCTTGGCCAAAGGGACTGTGGTGATGTCTGCTGCCATGTGTCTTAACAGTCGGAGAACTGCCCTGGCTGGGGCTTGACGAGCCGAGGAGAGCTGTCGAGCATGCATCTAAAGGCACTCTGCTCTGTCCTGGGGAAGAAAGGCTTTGCCTTGGGCTGTGTCCAGAATTGCCCCTATGTAATGTAGCCACTGACTTGGCCAGGGAGAGGACTAGGGGAGATTCAGGGTGACCTCTAGGTCCTGAAATAGGGAGAAGGTGGCCTGCATGGTGTCCAGCAGCCGGTCCCTGGTGGGAGCGGTTAGGAGCCAGTCATTGAGGCAGGGGAAGACGTAATGCTCCTGCCTTCTGAGATTTGTGGCCACTACTGAGAGGCATTTGGTGAACACTCTGGGTGCTGAGGATAGGCCAAAAGGCAGAGCCCTGAACTGATAGAGGCATCCCTGGAAGCAGAAGTGAACGAACCACCTGTGTGGTTGGAATATCAGAATATGGAGGTATGCGTCCTGCATGTCCAGGGAGCATAACCAACCCCCTTGATAGAGCAGAGGAAGTAGACCTATCAGGGTGACCATCCTGAATTTTTTGTATTCAATGTATTGATTCAAGTGGTTGAGGTCTAGTATCAGATGCAGGTCCACCATTTCCTTTGGCACAAGGAAGAAATGGGAATAAAACCCTTTCCCCTGTTGTGTCGGGGGGAACAGACTCTATGGCCCTTTTTTGTATGAGAACCTGGATTTCCTCTGTGATTAGAGTGCTGTGGCCCTGGGAGTAATCTGGAGGGTTGTCCGGGGGGAACCTCAGTGAATTCAAGAGTGTGCCCTTTCTCGATCTGTTGTTATCTGACGCCACCCTTCTGTGTGCAAGGAAAATCGACCCCTCACTACTTCCCCTAAGGCCTTGCCTGGGGTCGGGGGGTCTGGCAATGAGTCAGGCAGAGGAGTCAGGAAGAGGAAGAGCAGCCTGGGAGGTTCTGCAGGTCCTAGGGGCTGGCCCTCCAGAGGCAGGAGTGGAGGCATTTCTCTTAAAACATGCTCTCTGCTGCTGCTGTCCTGTTGGTGGCTGACTAGCATTCCTTCAAAAGGACCACTTGGAATGCTACTTGGGTTGAAACTTGTACATTGTATGTACTGATTCAATGGCATTCCTAGATTACTGTAAATGGGTGATGATGTTCTGAGAATCTTTACCGAACAGGACTGGCCCTCTATAGGGAGCATCCATAATCCTGGATCAGATGTCCAGGCCGAAACCAGACACTCTCAGCCAAAAATATCAGCAGATGCAAACTACAAAAGCAGCAGCCCTCCCTGCCAAGTCCATGGTATCACAGGATGCCCACAGGATGTGATTATCGACGTCCGAGCCTGACTTCAGTATAGCCATCAGCTCTGCCCGCCCTGGGCAACATGGCATGGTTTGGGCAACCTCCAATGCCTTGTCCAACATGGCGTTCTGGTACTGAACTATGTGGGCAAGGAAGGTTAGAGAGTGAATGGCACAAGCGGCCGAGGAATACACCTTCCTGGCCGGATAATCAAACTGCTTGGAGTCTTTATCTGGTGGCTGCATACTGAGGTGCCGAGGGCACCTGGACCAGTCATGGGCAGCATTAATCATGACAGAGTCTGTCTCAGGTTGTTCCCCATAAAAAGGGTCTTCACTGGGAATGGTATACAGCCAGTCCAATTTCTTGGACACTGTTGGCATCGAAATGGGGTGCTTCCAAGCAATCTTCATAGGTTCATAGGTTTTTCTGAGTTTTGTTTAGGTTTGTTAACCCTTGGTCAAACTCGCCACCATCGCTGGTGGAACATTTGTTTCGCAGAGCCCATATAGTGATCCAATCTAATTTTAAAAATTTGAATGGTCTCACTAGAGACTACGTTAACTGGTAATGAATTCCAGATGTTTACAACTCTCTTCGTATACCAATTACATCTTTTACTTGCCCTGTTAGTTTCCCCTTTCAACTTATAAGTATGTGACCTCGTATTTCTAATGTTATTAACTCTGAGTAGGCCAATCGTGTCTAGTGTTGCTGGTTCTTGAAAAGCTCTAAAAGTTAACCACAAGTCTCCCTTAGTTCTTCTATAGTCTAGTGAGTACAGACCAAGTCTGCTCATTCTTTTACTGTATTCCAGATGTTGCATTCCTTTTACTCTTTTCGTCGCTTTTCTCTGAACCCTCTCAACCAGACACTTTCCCACAATTGACTGAGGGGCACATATAGGGGAGCAATAATCCAGATGGGGTCTAACTAGCCTGGAATATAGTGGAATGATCACCCTAGGGTCTCTACTTTTTATATTTCTAAATATGCATCCCAAGATTTTATGACACTTTTGTACGTTTTTTTTTTTAGTATGTAAATCAAAAGTTAGGTTATCTGATATTGTTATTCCCAGATCCCTTTCACTGGATGTTATTTCTGAAACTATATTATTAAGGATGTACTGATGTTTAAGATTGTTATGCCCAAGGTGTATGATTTTACATTTTTTCTCATTAAAGGTCTTTCCATTTAGTTTTGCCCAATTCACTAATTTAATTATGTTATCTTGAAATTCTTGTCTAGCCTGGTTATCGTTAACTATGCTACCGACTTTGCAGTCATCTGCATATTTACACATACATGTACTGCTATCAGTCTGCATTGTTGATACAAGTGTATTAAACAATGTTGGTCCCAAGACCGACCCTTGTGGGACTCTGCTTGTAACATTCCCCCAGTGGGATATGCTTCTTCTAATCCCTACTCTCTGTTGTCTTTCATCAATCCATGACACTAAGTAATAATGTTAGGGTGAAGTTGTTTATCTGTAAGATGTTGAATTAATATTTTATGGGATACAGTGTTACATGCTTTTGAAAAATCCAAAAACACTATGTCAACCAGCAAACCCTTATCCAATGCTGCACTTACCGGTTCAAAAAATGGCAGCAGATTGGTCAAGCAAGAGCTTCCTGATTTAAATCTGTATTGTGTTATATCCTCTCTACCTGAAGATGAAATATGAGCTATAATACGTGTAACCCCTAGATGGCGCTATCCCAGGGGCTACTACCCCTGCCTGATTTGCCACTAACAGGTTGAGGGGCCTGGATCCAATGGCGGGTGCCTCCACCCAGAGGTCAGGGTTTGCAATAGTTAAACTAACTTGGTCACAGCCTCTGGGACACTGCAACCCCTTTCTTCCCACTAGTGGCCCACACAATATATCAGAATTACCTTCACAGTATACACTTACCCCCAGGACTGGTTCCGCACTGGGACCTCCTGTGAAATGAGATACAGTGCAACAATCATAGTACAGTACTTTAATATAGACAAATACCTCAGGCAGTATAACTTTGCTGAAACAAGCAGCTCTGATTTATTTAGGGGATATAACAAGGACAGGGAAATCAGGTTAATTAGCTTATCACTCTAATAATCTACCTATGGCTCTGTGCACAGGCCTATCCCTATCAGTTACTGTCCTGGGTACCCAAGCCCTAGTGGCTAGTCCAAACAGTGGCAGCTGGTAGGGCCCTTTCACACAGAGAAAAGGAGAATTAAACAGTCAGCAGTACGTCATTCCATTTGGATGTAATGTGGTAATTCAACAGGAGCGACCTGAATTAGTACTCACGACCTCCAAATAAGATAGGGTCCTTCAATGTCAGCAGGGCTCACTTGAGGTACACAAACCTCTTTACACATCCATATAAAAGAAAGTACTATACTAGGCAGGCTGCATCTGTATCCCATCGCAATTACTGCACAATACCCGGGAGAACACACAGCAGATTCAGTTCCTGACAGACCGAGTGCAATTTTCAGCAATTCTTCCAGTCTTCTACAGGGTGAGCCTGGTTTCTACTCTTCAGAGATCCTTTGATTCTTTTCACAGGACTGATTCAGTCCTAACAAGCTGCAGACCGGAACTCTGGGCCTTACACACGCTTTTTGACTAAAACTGCACACTGAAAATGCACAGGGCTCCTTCCTTCTTCACTGCCAAGCTCAACTGAAGCTCCAACCGACAAAACTGGCACTTCCTTTGAGTTCCTCCCAGTTCTTGACTGGATTGGCTGTCACCACAATAGACTGCTGCTGTTGGTCCAAAAGCACTGAAGTCTAAACTACATCTCCCAGAGTCACTGCCCATACAATCCTCTTGTGGCTGGCTCAGATTATGAGTCCAAGTTCTGATTCGTCCAAGGCACCATTTTAGAGCTAGCTACCCACACTGATTGGTCCAGTTCAGCAGTTCAAAACTAGAATGGGAACTAGCAGACACAGTTCTGACTGCAAAGAAAGCAGGTTAGACAAACTGTAATTTCATTATTACTCTAAATAATTTCTGGCAAACAGTTACATCTTTCAGATAGGTTCCCTTTGCACCCTAGTGACTGCAAAATGGAGTGAATTGGCAGCAGCTTGAGTGGTACTCAATCAAAGAAACACACAGTCCCCCATATAACTAATTATGTCTGCAAGCAGACAGCTCTTAAAGAGACAGTACCAGAGGTTCTAAAACACTCACTGATAAATGGCTTAAATGCCAAACACCATTCCAGGCTTGAGCATTCAAGCAGCTCTTGAAGTCTTTTTGGGAACCCCTCATTTGCAGGGGGTTACACCCTTCCTGAGTTTTGGAAAGCTTGACGCCCTCGCCAAGGCACTCTAATAAGTTTCAACTGTAACTATATACATTTGCATTAGGCTCGCACATGTAATCATCAGTCAATATATCATTTTACCAAGAACACATTTCTGAAACATTGCAGTACGCCACTTTTTACACAGTATTACATACACATTGTACCATAACTCAAGTTATTACCTCTTGTACATGAAACTTGAAGAGGGGGCCCTTCCCTATCAGTTACCTTGGGGCTGGATGGGGCAAGGGCACCATACTTAGAGGGCAACACAAGTAACTTGAGTTAGCACTGACGCTCAGTTTGGGCAATGAGCTCGGGACACATACACCCTTTTATGGACAACATTGAGAGGCAAGTCCACGGCCTCCCAAGTGAATCATAACTGAGGTGCACCACAGGCTTTACAGCTACCAGTCTTTCTAGGGGAACTGTTATAGTCTCTGCACTCTGAGCCTCATTTTCAGCATTGTCCTCACTTGTCAGGGGAGTCTCCATGGGGTAGAGAGGCTAGGAACTTGGGGCACTTTCAGCTCCAGGAGTTACAGTTTCTGAGTCCACAACATTTGGCTCGCATGAGAGCTTTCGGACACTGGCAGTGGACTGTCAGGGCACTCAAAATACTCTTCTTGTCTGGTGTATCACCAGTCTGCCCCAATCTATCATTTTCCTCCTGAAAGCTCAAACAGTTCAACCATGCACAATGATTCCATTTCATCTGATCTGATGTTTTGCACTTCACTTTCTGGGAGCATTGGCTCCAGGATGAAGCTGGGGCTTAGACAGTCCAGAAGGCCCAGCTTTGTCTCCAGTATTGACTAGGATTGCCCCTTAAACAATTGACTCAGTTCGTAAGAAGGATAGTATTCAAAGTCACTCTCACTTTCTTCCGATATGGACTGACAGTCATGCTCAACTGGGACTTGTGGAGGGAACACTTTAACTTTGCTTCTGTAGGTGCAGACTTTCTTGGTCTTTTCTTAGCAGCACTCTAGTCACTGGTCCAGAGGGGCATCTTCTAGGGGCTCAGACTCAATTAAGATTTGTCCAATGGGCAGTAAATGATTTCTATGCATTGTTTTTACATCTTTTGAATTATTCTCAGGCCTACTTTGTACACTGGCAGATCATCTAGTTTGCCCACTACAATGTGAGGGAGATGGTGCCATCTGTCAGCAATCTTGTGCTTGCCATGCAGTCCCAGATTTCTTAGCAATACCCGATCTCCTCCTGGAGTTCCTGTGCTTTCAACTTTATCATACCTTTCTTTGTTGGCCAGATTTCTTTGGCAGCCATGGTTTGAGCCAGTTGGTACGCATGAGTTAGCTGGGCCTTTAACTTTGCACATACTGTAAATAGTTGTCAGCTTGAACCCCATCAGGAGAGACCCTAAAACACACATCTACTGGTGAATGAGCTTCTTCCAAACATCAGGGCTGTAGGGGAGAACCCAGTGGCATCACTTTGGTGCAGTTATAAGCATGTACCAGGGTGCTAATTTGTTGGTTCCATCTAGGCTTGTCCTTTGGGTGCAGGGTGCCTAGCATATCTAGCAAAGTGCGGTTGAAACGCTCAGGCTGTGGGTCCCCTGGGGTGGTAAGGAGTGGTTCTGACTTCGACTCCCACAGAGAAAGCATCTCTTTGATCAGACGACTCTCAAAGTCTCCCTTGATCAGAATGGATTCTTGTGAGCTCCATAGTGAACAAAAAGTTTTCTACAAGTACTTTGGCCACAGTGGATGCTTTCTGTCTTTGTTGGGAAAGCTTGGGCATATCTCGTGAAATGGTCAGTGACCACCAGCACATTACTGATATTTCTTTGATCTGACTCCAAACTCAGAAAATCAATACAGACCAACTCCATGGGTGCACATGGTGGTGATGTTAACAAGGGGGCAGCCCTGGGGCAAAGCTTCTCTGTAAGCGACTTTAAGTTCGAATGTGTTGCTCCACATCAGCCCCCATCTTGAGGCCAATAGAATCTGGATCTCACCAAGTCAAGTGTTCTGTCTATACCAAGGTGCCCCATGGTTGTGCAAGGACCCTCAGTACTGAGTCTCAAAGGCAGTGGGCAGCACTAGTTGTTGTTTGTCTACTTGTCCCCTCTGTCTACTGTTTCTCTGTATAACAGTTTATTGATCAGTTTCAACTTAGGACCTTCTTTGTATAACAGTGCAGTTCTCAAATCAGTGGAGCGAATTTGGACACATCTTTTCCTGCATAGAGGGCTTCTAAAGCTGCTTTGATCATGGGACTGTGATTGAGCCCGCTGAATACTGTCATTGTCCAGCTGAGGCAGTGCACCAATGTCTATTGCAGAAAAGTGGCAAGCAGGTATGCAATTCTCAGAGGCTCCCAAGCAATCCACCATGCAGTCCATCTAGGTCCGTGGACATTTGTTCCTCCCTGTCAAACTTCTACAGAGTGCCCGAATGTCAGGTTCTGCCAATCGGACCCAATCATTCTGGGGAACAGGCCTCCGGAGAGAGTACCAAAGATCTATGTGGTTCAGACCTGCCTGCATTCGAGAGCATAGTACATATGTAGATAATGCAGAAAGCCACCTATGGCCAGTGGCATCCAACTTAGCTGAGGCCTGGTACATAGGTCAAAGGATTATTGTCGTTTTACTAGTATTTTAGCCTCATACAAGTACCTGAATTGGTCAATCAATAGCCCACCAAAGCTAGGAACTCTAACTTATGTACAGGATAGTTCTTTCGATGGCCAGGCTTCTACTGGCAAAGGCCACTGGTCTCAGGCCATTCTCGCGGTTTGGTGTACAACACAGCCCCCAACCCTTGCAAGCTTGCATCAGTGTGCAGGACGTAAGTTTTTGGATCGGCATAGGCCAGCACTGGAGCATGGGTAAGTTGATATATGATCTCATGAAAAGCAGTCTCATTAATCAGGAGTCCAGAAGGGCCCCAAATACTTCACTGGATGAAAATACACTCTTCAGTCTTGAGGGACGCTTGACTTTTGGTATTTTTTTGTGGGTTGGGGATACCCTTGAGTAAGGTTAAGTAAAGGGATCACTCTTGAATAGTCCTTGATGAAGTTACCATAATAACCACAAAATCCCAGGAATCTTTGCAGTTCTTTTAGATTTTGGCTGTGGCCAGGTGGTCAAGGCCTCAACTTACTTGGTCGGCCTTTATTCCTCGGTGGATACTATGTGTCCCACATACTTACTGATGTTTGAAAGAATTGCACACTTATCAATGGACAGTTTAAGGCCAAAGTCCTCCAGTCGGTCCAATACTCAGTAATCTGCTCTCATGTTCCTCCAGTGAGCTGCCAAACACAATAACATCATCTAGGTATACCAGGCACTCTAGTAAGTTCATGTCCCCACTGCACGCCCATCAATCAGCGGAAAGTGGCTGGGGCACCTGAAATCCCTTTGAGGCATCTCTCATGAATTCATAGAAGCCAAGCGGACAGATAAAGGCCAGTCTTCTCACGGTCCTCTGCGGCTATCGTGATCTGGTAGTACCCACCGTGGAGATCCAGCACAGAGAACCACTTGCTCCGCTTAGGCAGTCCAAAGCATCCTGAATGCGGGCATGTGTACTGATCAGGGATAGTCCATGTTTAAGGTGTATAATCCCACACATCCTTACTGTTCCATTCTTTTCCTCACTACCACAATGGGGAAGCATAAGGGCTTCTGGATTCTTGCATTACACCAGCAGCTAACATCTCTTGCAGATGCCGCTCTCACATCATCTATGCAGCAGGTGCCAGGCGCCGAGACCTCTCACTTAAATGGCTTTCATGCAGCCGGATATTGTGCTCAGCTTTCGTACCCATCCTGTCCCATTCCTTTAAAGAAAACACCTGGTCTCTCTGGGCAAGCTTCTCACTGATCCTCACTTTCCATTCAGCTGGCAGCGGGAGTCGCTAAATCAAACAAGCTGTATGCTACTCTGTCATTCTTCCTGAACTCTTTGCTGCTGGGTAGCACGGGCAGTGTCTGCACAATGCACATGCCAGCCAGGATGCAACCTCTGTTTATCGAATGTCTCTTCAGACACATTATGAACTTGGACCATTACTTCTGGCATAAGCATGGGCTCTAGCGGCAAAATACTAGGCTTGGACCAGCACCCTCTGGCAATTTTCCATCGCCTGGTGCATCCAACATTAATATTTTATTCTTAACATCCTTTCTGATACGGACCTTTCCCTGTAAGGTACACTGGCATTTGGCGCCAGGATCAGAGACTCAGATCCTTCTTCCATACAATTCGACCGGTTCCTGGTTCTGTTTTTTCAGCATCTCTTGTGCCTCATAGGCCTCTTAATTAAAGCCGGAACTCTTAAAGCTCTACTAGTCTTTGACCCCTGTTTTTCATAACACAACTGTGCCAGCCTTCCGAACATATGAGCATTTGTTCCAATTAACAAAGGGACACCACTATACAGTCCAGTGGGGGACACACTAAGGCTAGGGGTCTCACTTGTTCGGCCACTCCAGCCATGGAGGTGGGGGAAGACAGCCAAATTGGATATACCCGAATAGGGTAGGCCTTTCACTTAACCCCCATACATGCAGTCCTTCTAATGGTTGTATGGGTACGTCTGGCAATGCTTCTGATACCAATCCTGGAACATAATTGTCACTTGGGAGCCACTGTCTAATACAGCTTTGTAGACACTCATTCACTCTTTACAGTGGTCTCCATGGAGGGACCCACTATTCTGGACCGAAGTCTGGAGAGGCGTAGGGGCCTGGGCAACTGACCTTGCTGCCACAAAAGGACGTGGAATTAGCATTTTGGTGCCCTCACTGGGATCATGTTGTGCACCTTTAACCACTGATTTTTCTCCAAGCTCTCCTTGTAGCCTATATGCAACTTTGTCAGTGTCTTTTGGGACTGGCATTCCTTTTCATGTGCCCATCTTTCCCACAATTATAGCAAACATACTTTCTGGAGTTTGAGCTGGCGAGGCGCCAAACTGGGAGCCAGGGCGGGGTATTACTAACTGGAAACCTGGGTGCCATCTCTGTTGGCATGGATAAGCATTTGGAGACATCTCGTCAGTTTCTCCACTTCCATGGTCAAGGAATTGAGTTTGGAGCTGTTATCAGCAGAGATACAGTGGGTACCTCCACCCCATAGCAGATGCAGTCGGATATAGGTCAGGGTCTGCCCTTGCAGGCGTGGCTTCATAAAGGACTGTTTTTGAATTCTGATCTCTTCAACAGTTCGCCCCTTGTGTATATCTTTTCCTTGTCAGAGCACTCATTGACTGTCAACCTCTGCCCCAGAACTTCACTTGATGGGTCACCCTCAGTCACTCGGTCGTAGCCACAGCTGTTGGTGCAGGTACCTCCTGAGGTCGCTTTTTCTCAACTCCTCGATTTCTCTCATTAACTCATCATAGGAGGGTGGGGATCTCGATTTGCCAGGCGCAACTGAAGCAACAGCAGTTCTGAGAAGGGGAGACTTTAGATTCTGTCCAGTCTGGTTCGTCCAGTTCAATCGCTGGCAAACCACTTTTCTGGAGGCATTCTTGAACAATTTTTCCAGCCGAGAGACATACACAGACAACAACTCCCCTGGTACTGTTGTGCATTTCTTACTCTCCACCATAGGTCCTCATCAGAATCTGGGCTCCCATACACATTCTCCAAGGCCTCAAGATAGGCCTGTGCAGTCGCTCTAGGGTTACTGGGTCTGCTTAGCACGGATGGTAGCCAGGGCAGGACCCTCGGAGGCCTCACCAACCCTCTTTCGCCTTCCCGAGCATTGCCATTCTAGCACTTGGGGCAACATAGTTTATCCAGGTCTCCTAGTCATCCTCCCTGGGGTGGGAGGTGCCAGAGAAGACCTCAACCTGTAAAGAGTCGTGACTACGGCAGGCAGAAACAGGGAGTCTGTATTGGTTCAGCACCATCACGGGCACTGGAGCAGGAGAGGGTGTTGGGAGGAACACCCCAGGTGGCAAGAATAGTTTCTTCAAGTCCTCCACAGTTTTCCTCTCCCAGCAACCATTCAGCAATTCTCCTCAAAGTTTCAGATAGTGGTGGGGGCTGATTCCTCGGTCTCTTACTGTCCTTAGTTATCACTCTCCAAGCATAGAGGGCTCCCTCTGGGGTAATGGTCTGTGGCACTTTGGAGCTATCTATGGGATCCTAAACTCACTAGGCCAGGAAAGTGTGGGTGAGCAGATTAGCATGCCGACCCACCACCACAGGGTTTTGTAAACCTTCCACCTTGGAAAGTACTCCTGCACAGTGTCCTCATTGATACCCAGGGGATGTCCAGGATAAGCATAGCATTTGGGGGTTCATCTCCTCCCCAGTACACCACTCCACCAGCCGGTGCACAGCCACTCTGTCGGGGTACCCATTTTTTCTTAACAGTGGTTCGAATATGGCCACTAGAGGACACACAACTCCAGCGGTGAGCCTCCAAGATGTAACCCCTAGATGGCTGCTATCCCAGGGGCTACTACCCCTGCCTGATTTGCTACCAACAGGTTGAGGGGCTTGATCCAATGGCTGGTGCCTCCACCCAGAGGTCAGGTTTGCAATAGTTAAACTAACTTGGTCACAGCCCTCTGGGACACTGCAACCCCTTCTTCCCACTCAGTGGCCCACACAATATATCAGAATTACTCTTCACAGTATACACTTACCCCAGGACTGGTTCCGGCACTGGACCTCCTGTGAAATGAGATACAGTGCAACAATCACAGTACAGTACTTTAACATAGACAAATACCCAGGCAGTATAACTTTGCTGGAAACAAGCAGCTCTGATTTATTTAGGGGATATAACAAGGACAGGGGAAATCAGGTTAATTAGCTTATCACTCTAATAATTCATTTTATGGCTCTGTGCACAGGCCTATCCCTATCAGTTACTGTCCCTGGGTACCCAAGCCCTAGTGGCTAGTCCAAACCGTGGCAGCTGGTAGGGGCCTTTCACACAGAGAAAAGGAGAATTAAACAGTCAGCAGTACAGTAATTCCATTTGGATGTAATGTGGCAATTCAACAGGAGCGACCCTGAATTAGTACTCACGACCTCCAAATAAGATAGGGTCCTTCAATGTCAGCAGGGCTCACTTGAGGTACACAAACCTCTTTTACATCCATATAAAAGAAAAGCACTATACCAGGCAGGCTGCATCTGTATCCGATCGCAATTACTGCACACTACCGGGAGAACACACAGCAGATTCAGTTCCTGACAGACCGAGTGCAATTTCAGCAATTCTTCCAGTCTTCTACAGGGTGAGCCTGGTTTCTACTCTTCAGAGATCCTTTGATTCTTTTCACAGGATGGATTCAGTCCTAACAAGCTGCAGACCGGAACTCTGGGCCTTACACACGTTTTTGACTAAAACTGCACACTGAAAATGCACAGGGCTCCTTCCTTCTTCACTGCCAAGCTCAACTGAAGCTCTAACCGACAAACTGGGCACTTCCTTTGAGTTCCTCCCAGTTCTTGACTGGATTGGCTGTCACCACAATAGACTGCTGCTGTTGGTCCAAAAGGCACTGAAGTCTAAACTACATCTCCCAGAGTCACTGCCCATACAATCCTCTTGTGGCTGGCTCAGATTATGAGTCCAAGTTCTGATTCGTCAAGGCACCATTTTAGAGCTAGCTTACCCCACACTGATTGGTCCAGTTCAGCAGTTCAAAACTAGAATGGGGAACTAGCAGACACAGTTCTGACTGCAAAGAAAGCAGGTTAGACAAACTGTAATTTCATTATTACTCTAAATAATTTCTGGCAAACAGTTACATCTTTCAGATAGGTTCCTTTGCACTCCTAGTGACTGCAAAATGGAGTGAATTGGCACAGCTTGAGTGGTACTCAATCAAAGAAACACACAGTCCCCATACAATCTAATTATGTCTGCAAGCAGACAGCTCTTAAAGAGACAGTACCAGAGGTTCTAAAACACTCACTGATAAATGGCTTAAATGCCAAACACCATTCAGGCTTGGAGCATTCAAGCAAGCTCCTGGAAGTCTTTTGGGAACCCCCATTTGAAGGGGGGTTACATACGTTTCTGTAATAGTCTTTCAATTAATTTTCCCAGGACAGAAGTTAAACTTATCGGCCTATAATTTCTTAGGTCTTTTTTGTTTCCACCTTTTGTATTGGTGTGACTGTGGCCATCTTCCATTCTTGGAGGGCTTTTCCTTCTCTCAATGAGGCAATGAACAGTGCAGTTATAGGACCTTTTAATTCATTTACTGACTCTTTGAGTAGCCTGAGATGTATCCCATCAGGATCTGGTGAACTGTTATATTTTAATTGTTTAATGGCGTGTTCTATATCTTTCATAGTAAAGGGTGTTATATCAGATGTCATTTCATTTGTGTTCAGTACACTAGGTTATTTGTCTGTATATATACTTAAAAAATAGTTATTAAATTCTATGGCCATCTCTTTCTGGTCATCTATAACTCCTTTTGCTGTTTCAAGAGGTCCAACTCCAATCTGTCTCTTTTTCATGGATCCAGTATAGCTATAGAACTGTTTCTTGTTATCCTTTGTTAACTTTGTTAAATGCAGTTCTTTTTTTTTGTTTTGCAGCACTGATTAATTTCTTGGTTTTATTTAGACTTGTTTTCTATCGTTTGAGATTTTTTTCATTTGAAAGCCTTTTGTATTTAATGTATAATTTTTTCTTTTTCTTGATACTTTTACTTATATTTTTCTCCACCATGGAGGACCTCAACGGTTATTATTGTGTTTTTTTATTTCTGGTACCCAATACTGAATACAGTGGAGCAGACTCTGTTCAAGCATTTCCCAGATTTGTTTCATATCAAGATGCGCTAACTCATTTTCCCAGTCCCAACTTTGAAGGAATTTTTTTCATTTTTGTGTAATTTTCCTTGTGGTAGTTTTTAATCAGTGTTATTCCCTTAGTTGGTTCAGTGATGCTAACAAACTCTGTTTGTATAGTGCAATGATCACTGTCCCCTAGAGGCATCAACATTTTACTTCCTTAATTTCTTCTTCAAAATTACAAAATACCAAGTCCAGGATGTTTTTATCTCTTGTTCCTTCTTTAACTAGTTGTTTTAAATTATGCTGAATAGTTAATTCTATGAATTTATTTTACAGTTGACCAGTTCCATAAAGGGTATCCCAATTAATTAAGGGGAAGTTGAAATCACCCATAAGTAAACAAAATCCCCCTTTACTTCAACTTGCTCCAGTTCAGTGAGAAAGGAAATGTTATCATTAAGATTTAAATTAAGTGAACGATATCCAACACAAACGGTTAAAGACTTGGATGGGAGCTGAATCTGTGCCCAGATAAATTCATTCCTATTATTTATTTCCCCTACATGTTGGCATATTTCATGAGCTTTGTATGCTTCATTAATGTATAATGCTACACTGCTGCCTCTTTTACCTGCACGGTTCTTTACAAATTTAGTGTATCCTGGTATATCTGTACCCCATTCTTCTCTAAATCAGGTCTCAGTTACTGCACATCTGTAAATTTTATCTTTATATAACCTATGTTTGAGTTCATCAATTTTATTGTGAAGACTACGAGTGTTAACTAAAAGTGTTCTAGTGCCTCTGATCTTTGTACTGTATTTCCTAAGATTAGTCTTATGATTTCTATTCCTTAATTGATTTTCTATTTTCACTAAGGAGGTTGGATTTGGTTTAGCATTTATTATTCCAAGAGGTGCAGGCAACCTGTGCTCCTCCCCCCTCACTGTTAGTTTAAAACCTCATTGATAAATTTGGATATTTGTTTTCCCAGTAGTGCACTGCCCCTTCTGCTGAGATGCAGTCCGTCCCAGCAGAATAGTTCTAGTCCTCCTTCAAATTCTTCCCAAGCTGTTAGACACGATATATCCTGTCTAAAACACCACTTTCTCAAACATTCATTATTTTATTAGTATAATAAATGGATTCCCTAGGAGTTGGCAATATCTCAGACAATGCAATGTCACAGCCCAGATCTATTAATTCATTTGTGAGAGAGACATAATCCTGTTTGATTGTCTGCAAGGAGTCCTGCTTAATATTATTTATACCTGCATGGATTATGATTAAGGGTTTTTCACCAGAATTATGTGATATGTCAGAGACCATACGAGTAATGTCAGAGATTTTTGCCCCACTGTAACTAGACAGTGTTCTTGTTTCCTTATCAGGGTTACAAACTGCTCTGTCTAGATGCTTTACTGTGGAGACTCCTAGCACGAAGACTTCCCTTTTCTTTATTACATTTATATTACCAACTTCCATTTGTTCTTCCCTGTCATTATTTATGTTGTTTATCTCCTGATTTGCTGGAAGGGGGGATAATATTAACCACAGGCTCGTCTTGTATCTCCAAACAGCGATTGATGGCATTTTTTTTTAGGTTAGTTTAGTTTAGTTTATTGTTCTAGGAATTACTACCTTTGAGCCAGAGGGTCTTTTACAAAGGTTCCACGTCAATTAGGTACAGTACAAAAGGTTACATAGATAACACAACAATTTGTGTTGTGTCAAGAGCAAGAAAACATATACAAATACATATCAAATCATTTGTGCAAAAGGACATGAGATATCAATAATCACATTATTATTACAAGAAAGAGGTCATGCCAGATTAGGAGAAACAAATAGGGAAAAGTCCAGAACAGAGAGGGTAAGTGAAAGGTGGGAGCAGACAATAGCAGGAGAAAAGGTTTCCAAACATGTCTTTGTCAAATAACAGAACAGGGTGGGTAGTGAGAAAATAGGAGGTTTAATCAGGGCAGTCACAGGAGCTGGAGGTGGCAAGGTGAGAGAACAGCCTTGATTTGAAAATACCTAGAGAGGTGGAGGCAGTAATATGAGTGCTGAGGGTATTTAGCCAGCTGGGGGCATGATAGGCAAATGATCTTTGTCCCTGAGAAGTCCGGCATCGGGGGACTTGGAGAGGCTGGTGTTCTGATCTTCTGGTAAACGGTGCTAGCACTGGGCATAACAGGTCTTGGATACAGGGTGGAGTGAGGCCCAGAGTGGATTTTTCGCCATCAGGCAGGTAAGGTACTTTATCCGGTTTGAGAGTTGCAACCAACCTGAGTCAGCATAGAGTTCACATGTGTGGGTACGTCAATGTGCACCAGTGAGCAGCCGACAGGCCTTATTTAGGGATGTTGTAATGCAACTAAGTGCTGTAGTAGTGGCAGATCCATATATAACTAAGCCATAGTCAACGACTGAGATGATAGAGATTGGATGGCAATCCTCAGTGCAGAATGGGTAAGGAGCTGTCGGTTCCGATACAGAATCCCAATTCGCTGATTAATAGTTTTTGCTGTACTATCAATGTGAGTTGCAAAGGTTAGGCCTTGATCAAAGTTGATTCCAAGATATTTGAAAATTGGCACCTGTTCAAGGGTATTTCCCAGGTATGTATTAATAGTGAGTGGGACTTGCCATTTTTTGTTTTGCGGGTTAGAGAAGAGCATGGATTTAGTTTTTTTGTGGTTTAGAACCAGCTTATGTTCAAGGAACCACATCTCAACTTTGGAAAAAGCATGCTGAAGGTTGAGGCGTAAGAGGTTTGGATCTTTATGAGTGGAAAGAATCAGGGCATCGTCGACATAGAGGATTATTTGTTCAGGACAGGATTTGGGGATGGAGTTTAGGAAAAGGCTGAAAAGGAGGGGGCCCAGGATGGATCCCTGGGGAACTCCTGAGCGAACCGGTTTTGAGTCTGAGAGAACTCCAGCTACTTTTACAGAATGAGAGCGCTGAGCAAGGTAATTTTTTACCCAGTCACCAGGACCCTGCAAGAGCCCTAGGGACAGTAGTTGTTTGATAAGTAGGCCATGGTGTACTGTATCAAATGCCTTGGCTAAGTCAATGTAGACTGCTCCAGTTAGGTTTCCTTTGTCCATGGCATTGTGGATTGCTCCTGAGAATTCAAGTAGGGCAGTCGATGTGCTGTGCCCTTTCCTAAATCCTTGCTGCCGAGTGCATAGGATGTTGTGCTTTTCCAGGTAGTCTGAAAGTTGGTCCGCCACCAAGCGTTCAAGGGCCTTAGAGAGAGGTGGTAGTATTGATATCGGGCGATAGTTACCAGGCAGTGACTTATCACCACTTTTGTGCACTGAGTGACAACTGCAGCCTTCCATTTCCTAGGGAATTGGCTGTAGCAGAGGGAGAGACTGAAAATTTTGTGAGGGGGAGTAGTACTTCCTCCAGAGTGAGGGATAGAAGTTTAAGGTCAATAGTGTCGCTGCTTGCTCGGGACTGAGAAATGGCCTTCTTTATATTTACAGACTTCATGTGCCTTTACTAGTTTGAAATGAAGGGTGGTTTGTTGAGAGGCAGTAGTAGAAGTAGAAATTGAGGGTCAGCATCAGTGAAGAAATCAGATGAGAGGACACCACTAAGGTCCGTGAAGGTATCATTTAGGGTGTTTGCAATGATTTCTGGATCTAATGTAGTGGTTCCATCCACATTCATTATTGTAGGAGAGGATTTGGACTGCTGACCCATGATATTCTTTATGTTGTCCCAGAAGGATTTCCCTTCACCCCAGGAGTTGGAGAGGGCATTCTTGAAGTAGGAGCTCTTCATCAAGCGGATCTGAGCGGCATTTGCATTGTTATTGTTTGTATGAATATTTGGAGTGGTGTGCTGTACTTCATAACCTTGAGAGGTGGATGCCACTGGTAAATTTTCATTGATAGGGGTAACTATTAGATAATAACGATGGGCAATATAAAATTATTTGCTTTACGTCCCTTTTTGGTAACCCTTGAGTTCTTTATAGCATACCATTGCTTGTCTGTATTGTCCAGTATATCTTCCTCTCCTGTTCTTTTTCTATTTATTTGCCCTGCCTGTGGGTCCTCTGACTGGGTGACAGGTTCATCTGATGTCATATCTGGGGTAACTGGTAATATCTTAGTTTGCAAATTAATTATGGATCTTGTTGCCTATATACTACCTTTATCTGAAACAACATGATTGACCTGTAACCTCTTAGCCATTTTGATCTGGCCATTTTCTTTTTTTTTTTTTCTA
Organism: Neoceratodus forsteri; assembly: GCA_016271365.2. Lineage (NCBI taxonomy): Eukaryota > Metazoa > Chordata > Ceratodontiformes > Ceratodontidae > Neoceratodus > Neoceratodus forsteri. Next base: position 764,633,609 of record CM057453.1, read on the forward strand.
TTTTCGTCTTTATCCCTCCTTACTGCCTCCGGTGCCCCCTCCTCCGTCATCCGTCAGGTCCTGCCCCGGTCATCTCGGATCTGCCCCTAGAGTGCCTACCTCCTTCTCCTGCACATTGGGGTCTGTCCATTGGTGGTCTGGGCGGGCTAAAGCGACCTTCATCTAGGAGCTTGCGGAGGGTATTTCCAGTTTTCTCCCCTTACGTCCCCACCCCTGGGGCGTCCAGCGCTTGGGACGTCATCCTCCAGTGGCGGCGTGCTGGCATACGCTAGCCCTCACGGCGGCTTGCCAACGTCTCCCTCCCGACCGACAAGCTGAGCTGCTCATCCTCTTGGTCGGTGCTTCCACCGGCCGTGAGAGCGATGTGAACCACAAAGTATTTCCGTGTTCCATAGGTTCCCACCCCTGAGGGAGGAGAGCATCCGTTGGGACGCTCAATCCTCCCTCCCCCTACCGACCCCCAGCGACCCGAGTCCATTCCCGAACCCGGGTTGCCGGCGTAGCGTGAGGTGTGGCTTCCAGCGCCTCAACCCTCAGCGCCACCGGGCCGGCCGATCTGGCCATTTTCAAGTGCTGTTAACCCTCACATTAAATATACTTATTTCTTGTTCCATTTCTTCATTTTGCCTACATTTATCACATTTAAAGCCCTTGTTGCTAAGGATCTGAGACACAATATTATACATTAAACATGTACCACACTTTAGACCAACTTCACCCTCGAGAGTCATAATTGTGTCAGCCATGGTTTGGTAACTAAAGCAGGTAACTCCTGTCTTATACCAGAAAGTACTCATTTGATAATTGGACTTGGTTATAGACTACTGTGTCACTGAACGTTTACTGGGCACCTGCCTTAGCTGTTGGCCTTGTTTTTCATCTCATCCTCCTTCCACTCCTGACACACGAAAAAACACGTGTTTCGGTGCCCATCTCCACATGCAGCACCGTGTGCTCTCTGCTCGCAGCAGGACATCCTAAATAGCCCCTCGTGACCCAGAAGAGCCAGAAAAGGTCACCACTGAGTGAGACACAGTCAGCCCAATTTAATTACAAAAAAAGGTGAAAGTCACTCATTCGTGACTCTGGCTACATTTGTTTTGTGGTGAATTAAGGTTTTTTAAATTATTCAGCGTTTCCCACTGACTTGTAGTTCTAGTTTTACGTACACATAAACTACAGTCCCTCTTCCTGCTTTCTGTAATAACAGGAAACAGGGCTCAGGGTCACACTAGAGCCCACGATGTTCATGGAATAAGATCACCTTTTGACTTGAAATTCAATAAAATACAAGGAGAACACTCGGGTAGTAGACCTTCTGCACACTAGGCTGCAGTCCTGAAATATGGAAAACCATGCTCTCACAGCAAGTCATCCTAAATAGCCCCTCATGACCTGGAAGAGCCAGAAAAGGTCACCGCTGAGTGAAATACTTTCAGTCTAATTTAATTACAAAAAAAGGAATGAAAGTCACTCATTCATGACTTTGTCTATGTTTGTTATGTGGTGAATTAAGGTTTTTAAAATTATTCACCACCAGCTACAGCGCCTCATTTCCCAAATTGCACTCACCGAACATGACAACAGTGCACAGATTAGCAACATCAAACAGCAGATGACAGCTCTACAATACGACAGAGCCAAATCCCTGCAACAGGAACTTTTGGGACACAAGTACAGAAAGATTCTTTAGATCCATATAGGGAATGTAAGCATAGAACTGACAACGGGATCACTATGGAACTGACTATGCTTTCTGGACAAATAGCACACTCCCCTCAAGTGCTTCTGAATGTGGTTGAAGCCCATGTCACCCACTTATTTGGCACCCCCAACCAGATGTACATAGCATTTTGACTTCTTTAGGACTGCCCCAGGTTACAGAGGAGGATGCTCAGACCCTAATAAAAGACATATCCCTGGAGAAGGTGGAGGCTGCAATAGCTCAGCTTTCCTGCCATACTGCCCCTGTGTCTGATGGCCTTAGTTCATGATTTCATAAAACCTTTAGAAATGATCTGTCCCCTGTGCTTCTGATTCTTTTTAATCACATCCTTAGTTCCACCAAATACTTTGAATCAATGTAGGACGCAGTACTAGTTCTTCTTCATAAAAAAGGTGCCAACAAGATATTGGAAACTGGCGTCCCGTCCCGAGTCTTTTAAACACAGACTTAAAAATTTTAAGTAAAGTTCTATTAGGCAGATTAGCTAAAGTAGCACACTATATCTAATTAGTCCATATCAAACATGTACGGTAGTGGGTCGTAAACAGTATGATAATTTACTAATACTACAGGAACTTTTTTTTTCAGGGTGACTGTGATGGTACAGAAGGATATGTTATTGGGTTAGACCAAGAGAAAGCCTTTGATAGGCCTTCCCATCGGTTTCTGTTTTCCACCCTATCTGCCTTTGGAATACCAGATGTCTTTGTGACCTGGCTTCAAGTCATGTATGATGACTCTTATCTTTGTTCCAATGTCAATGGATGGTTTGGTAGGAAGGTCAAGATACATTGGGGGTGAAACAAGGGTGTCCTGTCAGCCCTCTTCTCTATATCTTTGGCATAGACATTCCACTCAGGCTTATTATAGCTAGTGAAAATTTGGTGGGTATTACAGCACTCCCTGACACATAGCCTATTAAGGTGTTAGCCTATGCAGATGACCTGGTCTTGACACTGATCCCAGGATTCTCAGAAGCTGCGCTAACTACTATTTTAGCTCAGTTCTCCTGCCTTTCTGGTTCCAAGATAAACACTGTCAAACGTAAGGGAATTGTCCTTGGACCTACCCCTCTGCCCCACACTGGACTGATGTCTGGTATTTCAGTGTCAGCTGATCCATCTCTATTCTTGGGATAACATTTGGCCCTGGGGATATCTCCCAGCTGAACTGGGAAGATAGAATGGTACAGGCAGGTAGAATAGTGACAAGCTGGAAAGGGCAACAACTTTCAAAAAAAAGAAGGGTGGTGTTAATTAAAACTTTATTGATTCCCATCTTTCTCTATCTCAGCTATGTCCTTCCGCCCCCACAGGCAGTTACTACAAGATTGTTTGGCTTTTTCTTTCAGTCTTTTTGGGGCTCATCCTTGAACCCAGTCAAAATAGAATTTATTTGCCTCCCTATTGATAAGGTTGGTGTACAAATGGTTCATCCTGTTGCATTTTATTTTAGTTTGTTTCTAGCTTTTAATATTTGTCATACTCTAAGTCCTAGTGATAAGGCCTGGAGCCATTTAGTTAATGCATGGCTACTTCCCTGCCTCACTCCCTGGGAGAACAACAACACAAGACCTTTGTCATCTGCTAACAGAATACTACAGTATGGCAGAGACTGCATTAAGAATGTTATCATGTGGGGCATCTCCCATGCCCAGCTCTTAACAGTGGACAGAAGGACAATTTACTCAGCCATCCTGGCCTCTGAAAGCCAAGCAGAACTTGAATTTCCTTATTGTTCTGCAGCAAAACTACCATATATCCTTAAACAATTGAGCAACTCTAGAATCCCGCCCTTTGCGTGGGACTGCACTTGGCTGAGTAAGTATGGGTGCTTGAGGGTGAAGGCAAATAATAAACACAAGCAATCCTCAGAAAGGTACTGCCCTAGGGTAACTTGCGTACAAATTCCTGAAACCCAGCAGCATTTACATTTAGAATGTCCTTATGCCCACTCTTTTTGGGATTATCTGTCACTTGCCTGGTCAGAGCCACATTTTTCTGCCCTTACATATCAGGATTTACTGTATGGGTCATACCATAGTGTATTTGGTAGATACCATAAAAATACAATTTATGTAGTATTTACCACTATTAGGTATTTTCTATGGTAGGCACGTTATATGTTAATACTACAACAAAGGAATGTCACTCATTTGGAATTATTGAACAATATTCAACGCTCAATACAGCATACGAAGCAATTGGATTTACAGCGTTTTACACCTGAGAAAGTACAGCATTTATGGGTACACTCTGATATATGGTATGCCTAACCTAGCATTAGGAACTCTGTTATTCAGGTTGTTTTTCTTTATAATACTGATTTCATTGATCATTTTGAAATTGTTCATAACTCAATTTTGTTTATCGTGAACCGATTTATACTTGGAAAAATCCTTTGGTTTGTATTGTTTTCATTGTCTTTTTCTTTGAATGTATTGTAATGAAGTCCACTTTCAATAAAAATTCCCCTACTCGGACATCCGGTTGGGACATGGTGACGTGAAGACAAGGGGGACTAGAGCTCTCACCCCACCAGAGCCATTTCAGGTTTCTCGCCTCCAAAACATTTAATATATTACGCTAAAACCATTGATTTCAAGCACTGCCAGTTGGGGAAGGAGAACTAAAATTAAAATAAAGCCGCATTTAAAACGTACCTTTATGGGATGGCACGCCATGATCGCAACCATTACCAGCTGCTGTGAGACCTGCCTGACGACGAGAACAGTAGCCTACAGAGCTCTGATGCTGCTGTACTGGCCCCCCTCTATCTGACAGTAAACGGGGGAAACAGGACAAAAAGAAACAAATGAGGGAAATCTCTAATTCAGAGGCAATTCTATCGCCGATTTCGGAGTTTCGCACTGAAATGAGGGATGTTCTCAAAGAAATTCGAACAGATCTCTCTGAGCTACAGTCGAGGACTGCAGAGGCAGAATGACAGATAACAGATAATACAAATAGAATTGTGATCCTGGAGAGAGCAGTGCATGAACTAGCAGAGGAACAAATCTACACATTTTTAAGGTTAGAGGATATGGAGAATAGGGGAAAGCAAAAAAACATAAGGGTGTATGGTATCCCAGAGAGGGAAGAGGGGAATGACACGGTAGCATTTGCTGATTACTTGCTGCGTCAGGCCTTGGACTTAGGCCCGGACTTTCAAATAGATGTTGAAAGAGTGCACAGGGCTCTGGGCCCTTGCCCTTCCAAGCCTGAGGCACGTCCAAGATCATTTGTCATGCATTTTGTTAGCTTTTATCAGAAAGATCAGCTACTATTAAAAGTCTGGCGCAAACAGAAGGTTATGTGGGGAGAGCAGCACATTATCTTTGATAACAATTATGCACCGGCTACCCAGCGCATGAGACAGGAATATTCCTCATTATTCCCCCCTCTCTGAGCTAAGAATTTGAGATTCTGCACCCCCTATCCAGCCAAACTGTTTGTTCAGTTTCCCACTGGATCTATGAAGTATACTACAGCAGCAAAGGCCAGACTAGATCTGCTCCAATGAGGGATTATATCAAAACATGACCTTAAACCAGCAACAAGGGACCCGACTGTACCTTCCAGAAGTGGCACCCAAAATAAACCAAGAGTAGACACTGGAGACCGGCAATTGCAGAAAATCCTTCATAGAGTCAGATCACTATGGAATCCTACCCTACAAGTAGAATAAAGATCAGAACTCCATATCAGATACTGAGGGGCTAATGGGGTGGGGGCACGGGGAGATTGAGACACGAGTGTGTTCGGTCACGGTGTTGTGAGAGGGGGGTTGAGGGAGGGCTATTGCTCCAGTGTTGGCTTCACAATAATATTATTATATATAGACTAGCCTCTAATAAATATCTGGCTGGTGACTGAGGCCTCTGGAGAGCCTTTCTCTCCACCTTCCTCACGGTGACCAGGCCTTCTCAACCATAAGGCAACGTATTCAAGCCTTGCAGTTCAACTGCTCTGGTATGCCCCTTCAAAGAATATTACGATCTGCAGCTTTTGTCTACTCCAGGATACCATTGAGGGCTAACTTCAGTGATGGACTATAAATGCCCCCCCCTTTTGTTTTCTCATAATGAGACACTAACAGAGTATAGTGTCTGAAGGATAACTCCTGGGTTTTGGGACTTGCAGTCTATGAGGGGCCCATAAGGACAATAATCACTGCCATAAATCTTCTTTTATGACTTCTATATAGGGGATGGCATGTGGAGCAGAAAGAGGAAAGGAAGGATCAGCCTTCCTTCTCCCTCCCCCCCATTTTCTCCCCAGTCTATACCTTCTAGACACCAGAGGGTTTTATTTGGTTTTAAGGAGGGGCAAATGTGCTCCTAAGTGAGGGGGGGAAGATTGCTGACCTGGCTTTGTAGCAATAACAATACCTCATTCCATAAGCCGCCCCCTCTTTAGTCAGAGTAGATATCTCATTCTCAGGTCTAGTCCTTACTAGCTGGGGCTCATGTACAAGGATGGGTGTCTACGACGCCCTCAGCCTCCATATAAATCCCCTTGGGAAACATAACAAATTCTCCTCGACCAGTTTATGGTTTTCAGGTACTATAGGGGAGGAGATATAATAAAGGATCTTAAGACCTTATAAGGGTTGAGCAAGAGGGATGAATACTTTAACTCCCCTTAGAGGATTTCGGGGTTCCCCTCCCTCCCAAATCTCATTAGGCTTTCGCCTTTAGTCAGGTATTGGTCCCCAATTCTTTAGATACCTAAGTGCCCTCCTGGGGGTCACCATCTAGCCCTTTAATGGGCTGCATGGGTTTGGTGGGGTAGAAGATATTTCTCCCTAGTAATATTTGGAATTAGGGGAAGCACCAAGGGAGGTCGACAGTGAAAATGCCAACCTCCCCCACAGCGATGGCACAATATCGATGCAGGTATTGTGCCGCCTATTCTAACAGTGTTTTCTGTGGGGCTGTGCCCCACCTAACTTTAGAAGTTCAACTCAGGTTGGAGTTGGTACAGAGAGGGGCGGAACACTGGGGAAGGCGAGGCTACGGAAAAAGGCCATTACATGAATGTCACTGTAATGGTCTTTTCCTGTTTCCCATCGAGGTGTCGACCTCGAAGGGTGCACTGGAATTAGGCATTATTTTACCTATTAGTGCTTAGGTCCCAATCCATACAGGAGCAATTTCTGTAGTTTACAGACTGCTCCCAGTGGGGATGTTCCCTCTTGGGGGGGTGATACATCACTTTCCTAGGGCAAATGGTTTTTAGACCCTAGGACCACGGTGGGAGATGGTCTTGTCTCCCCAACAAATGGAAGACCGCATGTATATAGTTTTCTCCAGGTTATTATTTTTCAATGGTTATTGAGGTTAATTAGTTGGTTAGATCTAATAGTTTTGTTAACTTTGAAATTGGACGGTGACACAATTTCAATTTTGAGTTCCTATACCCCTGCACTGGTTGGATGGTTTGTAGTCCATTGGGCAATTCATATGGACGCCCCCCCCCACACTGGGATTGCTGTGTTTGGTCCAATAAGACCACCAGAGGGGAGAAGTGATTCCAGCAAAGGCATATTCCTTAACCTCTTAAGCCCACTGTAGACCAGACAATGCTCCAGACTGTTTAAGATAATTCTTCCTCCTTGTGCCAATGGTTAATGTTCCGTTAAAAAAATAATTCCCAAAATGTGAATGGTTTGTGCTCCCCTGTTAAACGATATAGGATAATGCAGCATTTGGGAAAACAGAAAGCGGATTTATACTTTTTACAGGAGTCCTACCTTTCTTCCCTTGAACATTCAAAACTACACTGGGGGGGGGGGGCAAATATAAAATAGTGGCCTCCTCTCATCCGAGGGGGACATAAGGGGGCACAGTAATTTTAATCCCCTCCATTACCTCTTTGGAGGTGCAGGACACCTATTTGGACCCACAGGGTAGATATGTCATTCTAACGGGTACATTATATTCCCAGACAATAACTTTGGTTAATACCTACCTCCCTCCACAAACCTCTCTACGGGTGGTACAGACCTTCCTACATTGGGTAATGGAAAGACTTAAAGGGATTTTGATTATGTGAGGGGGGGACTTCAATTTTGTATTTAATCCTCATTTTGACTCTTCTAATCCTAAACCGAATAGGTTACCTAAAGCAGGTAAATATTTGAAAGGAAACCTGGCTTCTCTGGGCATAGAGGATGTCTGGTGAAGACTATTCCCCTCAGTACCGGGATATACCTTTTTTCAGGATGCCACACAACATACAGTATTCTAGGCTAGATTACTTTTTTGTAACTGGGGAGCATCTCACATTAATTCAAGATATTTTAACAGAACCAATGGTATTATCAGACCATAACCCACTAATCCTTAAAATAGATTTGGGTAAACAAAAGAAATTTAGATTCTGGAGATTTCATGTGTCCTTCCTTAGGGATCAGGAATTCCTGGATTCCATGAGGAAACAAATTCCACAAGTAATTCAAGATAATTTAACTCCAGAGGTATCCCACTCAGTTCAATGGGATGCGTTGAAAGCTGTCTTGAGAGGTGAGATACTGGAATACGCCTCTAGGAAACAAAAAAAGCAGAATACTAGACTTAATTTCTTAACTCATCTTTTGGCTTCATACCAACTTTTATTCCAGGAAGGTGATAAAGAACTCCAGAGACAGATTGGAGGTCTAAAACTAGAAATACAAAAAATAAGATTACAGGGCCCTCCAGAACCTGACCTACCTACGCCAATATAATTAAGAAGGGGGTGCAAGGGGGGACATGATTACTAGCCAGGAAGCTAAGGGCCAGCAAAAGGGCATCTACAATTCAAAAAATAAAATCTACCGTAACAGGCACTACCACTTAAAAGGAGGAACAAATTAAACAGGTCTTCACTCAATTTTGCCAGACTCTGTATGCAGCCTCCCACCCACTCCAGCAACAAAATACCCTGATATCTGACTACTTAAATAGACTCCCTTTACCTAAATTATCTGATTTCCAGATTAACCAGTTAAAGCACCCTATTCGACCTGAAGAGATTCTTCAACAGGTCAAACATATCAAATCCTGGAAATGCCCCAGTCCAGATGGCTTCGACCCGGAATGGCATAAAACGTTTATCTCCCAGTTACTCCCTAGCTTTCTACTGGCACGTAATGCTGTGGCTGGGGGGAAGCCCCCCCCCCCAGAACTGTGCTGTTCTCGCCCCCTTACTCAAGCCAGACAAGGATCCCATACTCCCATCACCGTATCGCCCAATCTCAATTTTGAATGTGGATTATAAAATATTCATCATCATCATCATCATCAAATCTTTATTTATTCAGGCGAACATCATTGAGCAAGGCTCATTTACAAGATGGACCTGATAAGGTCAAGGTTCAGTAGTTGATACACAACAGATACATCATACACTTATATAAGACAGTTATACATACAGGGGAAAATAACGTTTATAAACACAGTGATGTACAGTAAATTCACATGATAAAAAACGGTTACAGGAAAGTTAAGCTAATATTTACAGTATGTACAGTATACATATCCCAGTGGGGGGCATGGCAGACACTCAACATAATGTAATACTAGGATGGTGAAGGTATTACTGGGTGCCATAAGATGGGGTGTCTGTCTGGAAGGAATATGCCATATATGGTTTGAAAGGGAGATTTGTGAGATGACAATGCTAGCTCTAGTGGTGGCAATTGCATTTCTCTTTGAAGAAGACTGTACAATGCTGTTTAAAGGATGCAAATGGAATGATATTGGACAGTTTTAGGGATTTTTGTAGGGTGTTCCATGCTATAGCTAGAGAATATCTGATTGCTGCCTTCCCTAGCCTATTCATGGCTATATGGGCTAAAAGACTAGAACCAATCCAATACTCTTTCAGTTAATACACCAAGATCAATCTAGCTTCATAAAATAGAGAAGTACCTCGGATAATCTTCGTCAAATCATGGTAATTATGGAATAAATTCAGGCCAGAAAGATCCCCTCCATAGTAATAAGCCTAGACGTCGATAAAGCCTTCGATAAGGTGGGCTGGGAATTTTTATGGGCTAACCTTTCCAAATTTGCTTTTCCGGACTCTCTTCTCACTTGCCTGAAAAACATTTATGCATCCCCTAAAGTCTATATTCGACTTAATGGATCCTTGTCTCAACCAATAGCTATACAAAGGGGCACGAAACAGGGGATGTCCTTTATCCCTGCTTTTATTTGTCTTTTATATTGAGCCCCTGGCAGAGGCTATTCAGAGAAATGCCCAGGTAGAGGGAGTTCCCATTGGTCAGAGAGAACATTAGGTGGCCTTATTTACGGATGATATTCTGGTGTCTACCCTCTCCCTGGAGACCTCCTTCCCGGCCCTATGGGAAACCCTGGCACTCTTTGCTGAGGTTTCGGGGTTCCAACTATATATAGCTACAGACCTGCTTCCCTTAAATTTTACCCCATCCCAATCTCTCTCTTAAATATCCAATAAAATGGTATCAGACCCAGTTTAAATACTTGGGTATTAATATTTCCAAGGATTTAGACAATTTGGAGTTACTGAATTATGAACCCATGTCTGTACAAGTTCAGTTGGATCCATCAGTCTAGTCCAAACTACCTTTACATTTTTTCAAAGGATAGAGTCCATCCGTATGATTATTCTGCCCAAATTGTTATATTTATTTCAGAATATTCCTAATTTTCACTCCAACTTTTATTTTAAATCGTGGGACAAAATTATTTCCAATTTTATCTAGCATGGTCAGAGACCTTGGATTAGGCTGACCTTGCTGCAGCTCCCGCAGGGTGGGGTCAACCCACCCGCCCTGAAATTTTATGCTTTAGCGGCATTCTTTAAAATACTATCCCTTTGGTTGGCTCCAACTTTCGAAGTGCCTTGGAAGGATCTGGAATTTGCGATAAACGATCTATATGATATAACAAAGATAGTTTTGACCTCGGTAACTAAAATTCCCTGCTTATGGGATTTTACTCCCTTTACTGCCCAAATCTTGCGACAATGGTATCGGTTGAAAAGGCACCAGAGTTTCAGAGAATTTTTTTTCCTTTTTACACTAATCTCAGAGGATGATAAGTTTTTCCCTGCTTCTACAGACCACACTTTTATAAAATGGAGAAGGGTGGAACTCCAATTTTTCAGGCACTTCCTATCTCGGGAGGGTATTGTTTCATTTAAAACTCTTCAAACAACGTATGGCTTATCTAATAATGACTTTTACAGATACACGCAGGTCAAAAACTATCTATTGAGACAGAAGGACATAGCCTCTAAACACCCAGATCCTATCCCAATGTTTTGGAAATATCTCAAAGACACCATGGCTGGTAATTTATGGGGACATCAGGTGGGAAATTTATATCGGATCCTAAGGAAGGGGATGGGTGATTCATCACTCTCCATTTTAAGGAGCTGGTGTCGGGATCTTGAAATAGAAATTTCAGAACAGGACTGGTTGCAAGCTTCCCCTTTGGCCTGCAGGATAACTCATTACAATATATGGCATGAATTCACCTGGAAATGTAGAATTAGGTCCTTCAATCTTCGTCTATCCTCACTAAGTACCTTCCCTCGTCCATATGTAGGTGTTGAGGAACTATGTGTGTTCACACGCGGACCTTGTTCATATATTTTGGATGTGTCCTCATTTGACACCTTATTGGTGTACTCTACAACAAGAGATGTCAGATTATTTGGGAGAGAGGATAGAGTTAACAGTTGAGATTCATAGAAGTGTGACGGCAGAAAAGGACCGAACTAGGCCCAGAAGTCTGCCCATTTGCCCAACTATCTGCTGGGACCTGTGCCTCCCCCCCTTAACACTCCCATGTGTTTGTCCCATGCCCTTTTGAATCCCTCCACTGTTTCCTCTTCAACGACTGCCTCTGGGAGATGATTTCATTGGCTATATCCCCCCCCCCCACCGACCTGGCACTGAACCCCATTACCTACTTATATTCTGGCAGCCAAAAAGGCTATAACAAGAAGATGTATGTCACCAGAAGTGAGGAGGCAGTATGGCGCAGTGGTTTAAGGCGCTGAGCTGCAAATCTGGAGAGCTGGGTTTGAATCCCACAGCCCCCACTTGTACACTGTGTGACCTTGAGCAAGTCACTTAACTTCCTCATGCTCCCAGGTTGCACCTGCAAACAAGCTTTCAGCTTAGTGTGTCTCACCTGGTAAAATAATTGGTTAAAAAAAAAAGTCCCTACTGTTAAAGACTGGAGGGGTGGTGGTTTCCGAGACTTATAATATGGAATCCCTTACGGCCAAATTACACAATAAAATCCCACTGAATGAGGTGTTCTGGAGGCCATGGGTGTTCTACATATCTAGACATGACCCTGATTTTATACCTTGGTGTTATTTACCATAAGTTCTTAGCTGCTTAAGGAACTTCAAGTCCTGATTACATGAACAGGGACAACCTTCACACTTGCTACAATGGCTGTTGCCACAGGAAAAGATCTCTTAATATATAATGCAGAGGGGGTTGGAACGATTGTGAAATAACAAGCTCAGTCATACTGTAAATGAGCAGGGTTCGACCTTAACATAGAATTACTAGTCCGGGGCATAGTGCAGATTGCCTAGGACTAGTGCAGATGCCTCCCTACCTGTCCATGTGGGTTAGTGCAGTTTGGCATCTGACGTCAGCTTCCGCAGTGCATGGCAGCAAAATTACACCGATGGCATGGAGCTCTTATTGGCCACTAGTCCAGGTAAAAGGCCAGAGTACTTCCATAGTTCCTTGCAAGTTCCTGACCAGTTTGTGTTACGGCAGCATATTGGCTAGCAAAGTTTGTAAATTATATTCTGATTGACTAGCATAAATGCTTCATGTTGCAGGGAGGGGAAGCGTTGGCAATAGGGAACAGCACTGGGAGCCAAAATCAGAACAGAGGCCACCAATTGTATTTTGCGCAGACTGCAGCAGGGAGTAGGGCAGGAGAAGAGAGGAACGCGGTGATGTGGGTGGGCGAGCACACAGGCTGTTAATGGGATTGGGCAATGTTTACAGTGAGCCTGGTCATTGGCAGCAAACAGGACTGGGGAGAGGCTTAATGTGCCGGAATGCAGAATAAAGGGTGGTGTTTGGAAGGCCAAACTGTGAAAGATTTGAAAATCTGAAGAAGGAGGAAGAAGGAGGCTGGTGGCGAATTGACTGAGGACAGTTGGACAGGCAGCGAGCGTTCTTTGGCATCGGAGGATCTCACCACGGAAGTTCAGCTACGGGGAGATTGGTGGTTGTGGCAGTGTACCATCTGATCAGTTTCAGGACTCAAGACTGTTGTTTTGTGAAGTTTGGCATCTTCTCATTCTCCGGGGCTGTGGACTTGAAAATCAGAGATGGGCAGACTGGGAGCTGGATCACTCGACTGCCACAGAAGAACGCTAGGCTCAGTCAGGTACAGTCATTTATTTTCAGAGGTTTTGGCGGCAATGTGATGGGAGGTTTCAGGAGAGGAATAGCTGTGCTGACTGATTCTCACTGTGTGATTATTTTTTATTTTTTTTACTTCCTATTTTTCCCCTGATTGCTATTTGTTGCCTGCTTATTAAGCCGTCTAGCTAACTAACGCCATTAAAGCCCAGCCAGCCCAGTAACTGCAATGGGGGCGTTAGGTGTATAATATTCCTGCATTTTCTCTTCTGTTCACTGCCTGCAAATGGGGGTCCACTGCCTGAAACAGGGGGAGGCTGTGGCTTGCTGTGGGGCTGGCCATGTGGCTTTTTTGCGGATGGGCATGATTGTCTTGCTTGCTGTTCTAATTCTGCCATTTTCTGCTGAAGCCTTGAGGGGGGGTGCCTGTACCCTGCCAGCAAATAGGGAGAACTGTGGTTTGTCGTGGGGCTGGCCATGTGGCTTCCTGTGGGGATGGGCATGATCGTCTTGCTTGCTGTGCGGCTGTGGTGTTGGGGAGGGGAGGAAAAACAAAAAACATGAGTTCATGTCTGCTGCAAGTGTGTGATGGTGGGGTGGCTGCTGTTCTAATTTTACCATTTCCTGATGAAGCCTTTAAAGAAAGTCCCAGTAACTGTAAAGGGGTGGGGAGGTTGTCCATCTATGGCTTGTTGTGGGGCTGCTTGGCATGTGGCTTGAGTGGGTGGGTGGATGGGTGGGTGGGTGGGTGTGGGCATGTCTGTGGCTTACTGTGGCTGTTGGTTTGTGGGGCCAGAAGAACAATTATTTTCCTACACAAAATGTGCTGCTTAGTTCATTTATGTCTGCGTTATAAGGTGGCATTTGTTTTACTAAGTGTGGGGTCGTGGAGGAGTGGGGTGGTGTTTTGTTGTGAAGTTGTGTGTCGGGGGTGGGGCTGAGGGCAAACTGTCAGTGTGCCCGTCTTTTTCTTTGCAGCTTCCAAACCTTGATTACGCCAAGCTCAGGTAAGTGTGTTTCTTTAAATCACAGCAGTTTGGGGCTTTCTGAGGTTGTGTGGGGGCAGTGGGGAACTCTCTGAAAGTGTCTTGTGGTCTGGGTTTGCCATTGCTGTCGTCTGATATTAAATAGATTTTGCAATTTGTGAAACAGTACATGTCACAGTGGCTAGTTACACTGTGTTCTGCTTTACTGCTTTCTCCCTCAGTTTCTGTTATGTTGACTGCAAAAGGGGAATGGGTGGGCTGGGCATGTCTGTGGCTGGTCGTGGGGCTCTTGCTTTGGGATGCCACTGCCAGAGCAATTCATGTCTGACCTAAAATGTACTGCTTGGTTGAATCATTCATGTCTACAGTTTCAAAGTGTGGTATCCTGGTATGTTTTGCGGAGTTTGGGGTGGTGTTTTTGTAGTGAGGTTCTGTCATTTTATAGAGCTAGTGGTGATGGTAGAACTTTTTTATTTTATAAATTGTTTCATTTTTATTTATTTATTTTGTTTTTATTTTTTACATCATAGAATCTTCACCAAAGTCAGTGTAAGGGAGTGGTGTGGGCAGGGGCCTGTGGTTGGGGACACTTAATACACACAATAAAACATTGTATTACCCACGCCATCCATAACAATAGTTAGCACAATGTGGAAATACTTCAAGGAAGCGAGCAATCCAGCTGATAATAAAAGAAAGCAAACAGAAGAAGAGAAAACAACTAGGGATCGAGAATATGATTGAAGAAAAAGAAGCCGTCGCTTTCAGACAGGCTGGCTAGAAAAATATGACTGGCTCAGATACGATGCCAGTAAAGATGTGATGTTTTGTAATTTGTGTCAGAAGCATGATGATCTGCAGTTGGGCAAGAGGGGAAATAAAAATAATTTTCACCATGGAACTGACAACTTCAGACTGGAATTGGTTACTTCACCTGGCATTAGTGAATGTCACATTACGGCCAAAAAAAAAAAGAGGATGCCAGCTCCGCCATCCCAGGTACGAGCACTGCAGAGCACATGCTGAAGACTATGAACCAGGCAACTCTAGGTCAGCTGGAAAAACTATTCCAGACTTGTCATGCCATTGCAAAGAAAGGGCATCCCTTCACAGACTTTGCATGGATGTGCAGTCTGGACGATATGAAGGGACTGGACCTCGGCTCAACATACCGAAATGACAAGTATGCACGCCGCTTCATACACTATAGTGCAGAGATGGAACAGATCTCTCTGAGAGAGAAGATAAATGGCACAAAGTTATTTTCCCTCACCAGTGATGGCACCACCGACTCTTCAGTTACAGAGGCCAAAATTGTCTATGTGCGGTTTGCCACCACATGCAAAGTATGTAACCAACTGGTGGGCCTGCAGACCATGGAAAAAGCTGATGCCCAGTTAATAAAAGGGGCTATTCAAAAAGTTGTGGAAACAAAGCTCAATATACCAACTAAGGGGCGGACAAGAAAACTGGTGGGTGTTGGCAGTGATGGAGCAGCTGTGATGGTTGGCAAGACCAATGGGGTAGCAACCCTACTGAAAAAAGTGCAGTCAGTACACTGCTTTGCACATCACCTCGAGTTGGCCTACAAGAGAGCTTTGAAAACCATCCCCATTTATAACAGATTAAGCAATCTGTTGCTGCATGTGTTCTGCTTCTACCACAACTCACCGCTAAATAGGAGCAAACTAAAAGAAGCATATGAAGCACTACAGATGCGTCCTTTACTTCCGACTAGAGTTGGCGGCACACGATGGCTTCCTCACCTCCAGACGGCTCTGCAGATTCTGCTGAAGGGGTGTCCTGCTGTAGTTCTACACATGACTCAGGTAATTTTTACGTGATTCTGTAAACACATGATGTGGTTGTAATTTGTGTGCATTTTGTTGTGCATTTTTAATGTTTCTGTTTTGTGTTACAGATGCAGCACAGGCAGGGTGTAAATCCGGAGCAAATGAACAAAGCTGCAGGCATACTGAAGACCCTTCAGCAGGCAGATGTCATGAAATTCGCACACTTTATGTTTGATGTCATTGGTGTTCTTTCAGTTCTATCCCGTGTGGCCAAGGAGAGGGATGCAACTGTAGCTGATGTGTTTGCGACTATCCAGTCATCCCTAGAAACTTTAAAAACATATAATACAAGGTGAGTACTGTGGCATGAGTTAAAGAAGGATGCAATGATCTGCTAGCATGATCTGCTAGCGGCTAGCCTAGTAGTATTTTTCAATGCATTTCCTTTTTTTTCTCCTTTAGGCCTGGACCAAAGGAACGACAAGTGGAGGGTGTCACAGAGCTGCATGGACAAACACTGGTAGAGAATTCAGATATCACTGCTGTTCACAAAAAGGTACTCAAAAGTTTGGAGGAAAATCTACAGGATTGTTTCCTTGATGCAAGCCCACAGCTTTTACGTGCTGCGACAGTTGCCAGCTTCACCCTATGGCCAGACAAGGACAGTCAGCAAGGTAGAACAGAATTTATTGTGGGCAATTAGATAATTGTGCTGGGAATGGAATGGGATGGCAGGGACAAAAACAAAAAAATTTAACTTATTTTTATTTTTGGGGGGGTTCAGAATTTGGAAACCAGAAAGTGGCCTTGATTGTAGAACCCTACAAACCAGTCCTGGAAGGTGCTACTGTGAAAACGGACATGATTGAGACAGAGTGGACTATGTTGAAATCCGCGAACTGTATGCAAGGTATGTGAAAGTTTCTTTGTCAATTCACAGTTGAATGTATGTTTAAAGAACTTATTGCCTTATTTATGGAGAAAGAAAGTTAATATGTGTGCAAGTTGTCAGTGTGTTGCATGCTTCTCATTTGCCTTTCTTTTTTTATTTTCCAGATTTGAGCAGATTCACAGTCTGACTTGGGAGAGGGTGAATGCTGCTTACCGACAGAAGTATCCCAACATCCTAGCTCTTATGGATCTTCTGTTGACACTGCCTGCAAGTTCAGCTGAGGCAGAGCGAGGTTTCAGCCAGCTGAAGCTGACAAAGTCCAACCAGAGTTCCAAGCTGTAGTCGGACACAATGATGAACCTCAGGGTGGTACAAATGAACTCCCCAGACACTGACTAGTTCATTCCCCAAGAAGCAATCTGCCTTTGGAACAGTGGGGGACAAAGGAGGAGGCGGCCACAAACTGAAACTGTTGTGGCACGACAGCAAGATGACTATTCAGCAGATTCTCGGAGTGACTGTAACACTGACTGTGACAGTGACGTGAGTGACATTAGTAGTGTGACTGAGTATCTATCCGACTCCCAAGATGAAGATGCATGACTCTGATCCTCATGTCATGGCAAGCCTTGATAAGAACATTGTCGGGGGGGGGGTCGGAGTTGGGGAAATACATTTTTTGATATTTATGAGTCACGGAATGCTTATATTTTGAAACAATTAGTCATTTGGTAATTTTGTGTGTTACTTCATCATTGTATAAATGTAAATACATTTTTAAACTGTGCTGCTTCCATCATTTATTCATTGTGTTATGGGTAGAAAGCACATGGTGACTCTGACTGCGGACTAGTGTAAATCACTGCAGGCTAGTGCAATTTTAGACTGACTTGTCCTGCTGGCTAGTGCAAAAAAAAAGTTAAGGTCAACCCCTGTAAATGAGTTACTTTATTCAGAAACAATGGCTTGAACTTAAATCTACCAATCATATTTACATACATTGTAAAGAATTTCTCTATTGTAAGCCAAAAAAAGCTGGCTGTACCAGAACTGTGGTCACAGCCATTTAATAAAAAGAAAAAAAATTCCCCCTACTCTTTCGAGAAGTGCCATGGGATCTTTAACATCCACCTGAACTACGACCAGAACAGGCAGGTGGGACCTCGGTTTAACGTCTTAACGTCCTATAGTATCTTGTGTGTGGACTGAGATTCATATGGAATGCCGTGACAACCGCTTCTGAAGACATGACTATCCCTACCATTCAAGTATAGCCAGTGGAGATGATTTGTGGGACAGCACTGGCCAGTGATTTAATGGTCTCCCTGAATTCCTAGTGAACCTCTCCAAAATTGCACCTTTTAAGAATTCCCTAAGAAAGGAACTTGCTTTGAAATCTGCTTGCCATTGTTTTATATGACCAAATACTTCTCTGTATAATGTTGTGGTTTGGGTGCCATCTGACTAAACTCTATGCTGCTATACCTTGTTTACAACCCTAATATCTGTGCCTGACCCGGCTCCCCTTGAGCTGCTGAAATCTTGTAGTATACACTGGCCCAGATATTCAAAAGGGTTGCTCCATACGCAACAGGGTTGCGCATGCACAAGTCCTACATTGCGCCATTCTGCGATATTCAGCAGGAGGCAGTTGCTCCACTGGCAACAGGTTGCGCAAAAGAGCAATGCAAATGAATGCATGCTCAACAGGAGGGGGAGGAACCATGCATAACCTGCGCAACCCGATATTCAGTCGGGTTGTGCAGAGGTATCATCGCAACCCCAGCCTGCGCCTGCACAACCTTGAGCCAAAAAAAAGGATCAAGTTGAGGGCCACCCACAGGTGAGCTGCTGTATTGCAGGGCGCACAGCAGCTGCCACTGGTTGCCCCCAACTCGTCCCCAGTTTCCCCACCAGCCCGATCGCGGCATAGATAACATAAACCCCCCCGCCCACACATCTCTCACAGCCCGATCGCGGGCATCACAGTTACAGAAACCCCCACACATATCCCAAAGCCTGATCGCGGGCATCACAGTTACATAGAAACCCCCACAGATCCCGAAGCCCGATCGCGGGCATCACAGTTACATGAACGCCCCCAACATATCCGAAGCCCGATCGCGGGCAGTACAGGTACATGAAACCCCCACACATATCCCACAGCCGATGCGTGGGCAGTACAGTTACATGAAACCCCCTCCACACACACATCTCCCACAGCCCGATCGCGGGCAGAATGTATATGAACCCCAGTGCCCGATCGCGGGCAGAATGTCACATCACAACCCCCCAAACATCTCCTGGTGTCTGTGTCCCCCCACCCACCCGCAGCCCCTCCACCCCGCTCCCCCGCGGCCGGCGAGCAGCATCCACCGCCTGCCGCCCGCGCCCGACTGACTGTCCGGTAGGGCTGCCGCCCATTGGTGCAGAGCTACAGCCAATGGGCGTGCAGCCCATACCGTATATGACAGTCCAGATTTGTGGAATGAACGTCCACTGGACCACCAGGGAGATATTCGGGTTGGGGAGGGTTACATTCTGCCCGCGATCGGGCACTGGGGTTCATATGTTCTGCCTCGATCGGGCTGTGGGAGATGTGTGTGTGGGGGTTTCATGTATCACGCCCATGACCGCTGTGGGATAAGTGTGGGGGGCTCCCATACCTGTACTGCCAGTGATCGGGCGTGGATATGTGGGGGTTTCATGTACCTGTACTGCCCGCTGATCGGGCTGTGAGATATGTGTGGGGGTTTCATGTAACTGTGATGCCCTGCTGATCAAGGTATTAGCGTCGGTCTCCGACGGCTGCTGCCTGGCAGGGGTACAGATAAAGTCCTCGGGATCGAGCACTCACATGCAAATGGGGCTATAAATAGATGCAAATGGCCCCCCCTGCACCTTGCATAAATTATGGCCCCATTTGCATGTCACCTTTTGAATATCGGAAATTTGAGCATGGCGCAATGGTACTGCATCCACGCAGTTTAATGCTCAACTCTGGCAACTTAGCGATGGGCGCAGGTTCACCCGCCATCATAAGTGCTGTGGCTGGGGGGTGATATTCAAAGGAGTTGCTCAACAGCGCAACTCCTTGAATATCACCCCGGCCACACCCCAGCGCAACTATTTTGAGCAGCGCTGGGGCTTGCGCCTCAGAATGGCGCAGTTTGAAAATCTGGGCCACTGTACTTATTCTAAGTTATCTATGTGCTACTGATGTGGCTCCTGTGTATCAGTGTTGTGTATACCTGTTTGTTATTGACATGGAACCTTTGGAAAAGAGAACTTGTGCTCAAAGGTGTTATCCAAATTTCAAATAAATAAATAAATAAATAAAATATCTCCCAACTGTCCCTGATTTTTATGGACATCTCAGATTTTGTCTGATAAATTTCCTCTACACCTTCTAAGTTTGGCATTTCTGTCACTAAAGAGTATGGATCTGAATCATATAATTAGGTCAGACTCATACCTCTCAACTGCCCCTGATTTTCAGGGATGTCCCTGATTTTGCCTCAAAATTTTACTCTGTCCCTCCTAAAAATTGTGTTTCTGTGACCAAACAGTGGGAGTTGGAAGCACAAAGTAATGTCAAACATTAAAGTTAAAGAGTTGATCTTCCTTAGAAAATGCATTTTGCACTAAGCCACGTATTCTACCAACTTCCTGAGTGGATGTCATCAAGTTTGAAGTTGTGTCCTTGATTTTCGTTCTTTGTCCCTGATTTTTTTAAGCCTTGTCCCTGATTTATGAGGCAGGAGGTTGAGAGGTATGGGTCAGAGATTAGTGTTGCATTTAGGTTCTCATGAAACTGCTATTTATAGAAAGCAGCATATTGTTCACAGCTTCTGAAGCTGATGTTACTATTTTTTCAGATGCATCCCAGATTCTGGTCATTTGTCCCTGATTTTTTAAATGTTGCCCCTGATCTGTGAGGCAGAAGGTTGAGCATTGGGCAGCATCAACACAGGATGGCCATTGCTTCAGTACAGTGGGTACACAAGGAGGAAGCCTACAGTTAACAGGCCGAGAAAAAAGCCTGTTACACATTCTGTTTAGTAAAGGTGTTGCTACAGGCAGTGAAATAACATGCTTAAAATTTTAAAGTGAGCACCACAGTCACAAGAACCATTATTAACCTGTTGACACTACAACTGAGCTTAGAATGTGCTGTTATTGTCTACAGTGTATAAAGAACATTCAACAAGGTATGAAAATTGGCACTTCCTTATATGCACAAAGGTTGATCAAAACACATGCATGCTACTACTTTTCTTTGTAAAACACAGTTTTTTTTATCAGTAATTTCTGGTATGTCTCACCATATATTTATGTACACTGTTTTTAGTTCTTATATGCCCATTTTGGAACACAACAAAATCTATCTACCACCAAATTCAATAAATCTTATTTTAACGCCTTTTTCTATACCATGCCTCCCTTTTGGTCCATAAACACTGAGAAGCATGCTGCTAGGACAATGAAACATTTATTTATTTAGTAAGTTAAAAATATTAAGGTAAGGAACATCTAAAGTTAAGGAGTTCTTGGGTAGGCCAAGTATATTCATCTCTCTACGAGGCCACCCCACACCGTAGAGGGGTAGCAATCTTGGTGAGAAGAGACACCCCTTTAGAAGTTAATAAAGTAAAGACACACCCAGAAGGTCTGTTTATTCTCTTGGAAGGTAAATATAGGGGACACAATTGTATATTAGTAAATCTATAAGCCCGGAACGAGGAAACCCCCCCGTTTAACATTTTTAGAAAAAACAATTAAGGAAAGCATTATGGATGCACAGAGCTTGATCAAAATCGGTGGTGACTTTAATGAGGTGATCAGTACTGGGGAGGACAGTTCGGGGCATATTTGGGGTCATACCACTAGGACTGGTAAATTAATCCAAAGATTAAACCAGGAACTAGGCTTGATAGAAACCTGGCGGTTCCTGCACCCTAGAGACAGAGACTTTACATATTATTCCTCCAGACACCAAGGATACTCACGAATGGACTATCTTTTAACCTCCACTAATTGGCTGCCTAGGGTCACCAGATGTGAAATAGGGAATATTACTATATCTGACCATGCCCCGGTGGCCCTCTCTCTCTCTCTCTCTCCATGGTTAAGACTCCCTTTGAGACATGCTGGAGACTAAATACCAGTCTCCTCACCCGGGAAGATGTTAAAGAGCTGATATCTCAAACGCTTCAGACCTTTATACAAGACAACCCTAGTGAAGATACTAGAGAAGGTATCTAGTGGGACATGTTGAAGTGTTGCCTGAAGGGTGCGATTATTCAATACTCCGGCAAACTTAAAAAAGAAAGGGTACAAAAAAGAGTGACCCTATAACACAGAGTAGCCAACCTAGAATTTTTACATAAAACCAACCCTGAGGAACGAACCAAAGCCGAACTACAGCAAGCAAACACAGATCTTAATAAATTATTAGATCTTCAAAGCGAAGGGCAGATCCGATATGCAAGGCAGAAATTTTTTGAAAATGGAAATAGGGCCAGCAGGCTATTAGCCTGGCAACTACGCAAAGAAATGGCAAGTAGAGCAGTTACACAATTAAAGGATAAAGGTGCACCGTCCCTAATAACCTCTCCATCAGACATAGTTAAAACATTTGTTAAGTTCTACTCTACCTTATATAAAGCAAATCCCACACCTGACCATCAGGAGAAAGTTAGACGGTTTCTGAATTCCTTACCTATGCCCCAACTGGACGAGGCATCCAAATCGGCCCTGGGCTGCCCCCTTACGAAGCAAGAATTGAATGCAAAAATCAAAAACCTGAAAAATGGGAAGGCTCCAGGGCTAGACGGCTTCCCAGCCGAATTTAGCTGACCTGATGCTGTCAACATATAATGAAATTATGCTGGATCATCAGCCAGTCCCACTTTCCTGGAATCTAGCACAAATATAGGTGATTCCGAAACAAGGGAAGGATGCACAACTTTGCAATTCATATAGGCCGATCTCCCTTCTCCCTGTGGATATGAAAATCTTTACCGGTATCATGGCGGATAGACTCCAAGTGCGTATATCTAGGCTGATTCATCAAAATTAAACTGGCTTTATAGCAGGGCGCTTCCTCCAAGATAATATACGGAGGCTACTTAATATTATCTCCACTCAAAAACATTCTACTTCCTTTCAAGTGACTATCAGTATAGACGATGAAAAGGCTTTCAACAGGTGGACTGGCACTTTATGTCGGCCACCCTGTCAAAATTCGGTTTAGGGGATAACTTCACCTCTGCGGTCTCTGCCCTGTATCAGAGGCCAGGGTTAGGGTCAATAGCCATTTTTCAGACCGCATACCCTTAAAAAGAGGTACTAGACAAGGCTGCCCACTTTCCCCTTTGATCTTTGCCCTAACAATAGAACCTCTGGCAATTTGGATCCGTAATAATCCTAATATCTCAGGGGTACTGGTCGGCACACAAGAACAGAAAGTAGCATTATATGCGGACGATTCCCTTTTCTTTCTGAGGGATTCCCAGCACTCTCTACCACATCTGCTGGAGACTCTTAGGACCGTCGGCTCTCTGGTGGGTTATAAGATAAATATCTCCAAATCTGAAGCCATGGTGCTCGGTGGCACCCCTCCGGTAGGTTTTAAGGATACCTTTCCATTCGCCTGGGCCAAAAGAAATACCTTTTGATATCTAGGGGTCTAGGTCTCAGCGGACACCTCAAAACTGTTCCAGAATAACTATGTTAAACTATATAACACCCTATTAACTGACACAGCCAGATGGAAATTGCTACCCCTTATATCGTATGGTAGAATCCACACGATCAAGATGAACGTACTACCAAGATTCTTGCTCTTGTTCCAGACCCTCCCTGTAGATATTCCAAAAGATTTTTGGATCCAATTAAACAAAACATTACAAAATTTCCTCTAGGGTGGGAAACATCCCAGGATATCTACCTGAATCATACAGACAGCCAGGGAAGGGGGAAGACTGGGTCTTCCGCATTTATACTACTATTACCTAGTGGCCCAGGGGTCTCAGCTTTATACCTGGGCTAAGAGAAGACAAGAGTCCAGGTGATATCACCTAGAGCAAGAGTCACTGCAGAAGGTAAAACTATGGACTGTCCCCAGCAGTGTTATATACCCTAATATTTGGACCCTCACTTTGAATCCTTGGGTGAAGCACTCCATAAGAATACTCCTCTGACTCTGTAAAGTAACACACACCCCAAACCAGCTGGGCCCATTCTCCCTCATACGCCATGAAGATGCATTTTCCCTCCCAAGACTGACTTAGGATATAGATACTGAGAGGGCAGGGGCCTTACCAGATTTGTTCAGCTGACAGATAGAACAGGTTGCCTTCCCTTTATGACATTGCAAAATAAATTCTCTCTATGTAGAGAAGACTTTTTTCGATACCTACACGTTAGGCACTTGATTACATCAGGAGAAGTCCTCCAACTGATTCAGAGAGACTTGAACCCCTTGGAACAATATTGGTGGGACTTGATTAAGATCAGGGAAAAATTAAGCTATATCTTGTTGCTATATAAGGTATTTCTCCCCCCCCCCGACCCCTCTATTTTGGAGGACATCAGGAAAAGATGGGAGACGGACAGTGGTGAGAGAGTCGCCCAGGCAAGTTGGGCTCATAGGATTCAGAGGGGCTGGCAGGTGACCTCATCAACTTGTCGGAGGGAGTTCAATTGGAAAGTCCTAACCCGGTTCTTTAGATCCCCTGTCATTATGAAACACTTCCACCCCCAAGCATTACAGGCCTGTTGGCATCAGTGTAGTGCCCCTAGGGCAACACTTTATCATATCTTTTGGGAATGCCCCAAACTGTGACAGGTTTGGCAACAGATACATGCCATCATGAAAAACATGGTGGGGTTTCCCCTCCCTCTTACATTTCAAGATATGGCATTTGACCTCTAAACCCTAACATCCAAAAAGAAAAAAGTGGTCGAGCTGGGCCAGATTTTAAGAGTAGTAGCATTAAAATGTATCACATCTACATGGTTGAATCCTGACCTTCCCTCAACAGGGCAGTGGATTTCCAGAGTTGAGGAAGTGGAGGAGATGGAAGAGATTACCCATACTGTTCACCTACCAATGAGAAATATCTGGATGTTTGGAGGCCTTGGCAAACCTGGAGGGAGACCCACCCACAAGAGAGATGAAAAGGACAAGGGATTAAGTCCAGCATGGGGAGGCTGGGGGTGGTAAAGGTGGGGGATGCAGAGAATTATCTTTAGTAACTGGTCACATGTAGGTATACAGAAAGGAAAGGATGAGGTATACCAAATATCAGGACGTAGAATTTATGTTGTAGAAGAATATAAATAGTTATTAGAGTCAAGATATATGTTTGTCTGTAATGACTGGTAATTGGGAGATTCATAAGCATTGAATTGGTCTGTATTAAGATTTGAAATACCAGCCAGCTACTTTACCTTGTGGACTATATTCACCTAAACTCTCACTGTTTGCGACCTTCACGTACGGGAGATGACCCCTAACAACTCTAACTTTACTACCAAGCCTGGGAGGGACGGCTGGTAATACTTCACCGGACTGTAACCACCTTAGAAGGTCCTTGGACTTAGTGTAGAAAGTCTCTCCTTGTGTTTCAAAGAACCGGTACGAAGGACTGTAATGAGGATAACTTAGTTTATGTAAAACTCTACCAATCAGCCGGTACTGTATGACAATGATAAGTACTTGTATGTAAACACTGGAATAGTTGGCAGCACCTAAGTTCTTGGGTATATATATTTTAACAACAAAATAATATGAAGTTAAAAATATATATATATATTAAGGCAAAAAAAAAAAATTTGTTGTGGTGGGTTCCAAGATGGCCACAGCCTGAGAGTAAAATCTGTATGCAGTTCATAATATAACAACCAAAACAAGAAGGTGGCTCAAAACTCCATGAATGGAGCCACAGGCGAAGTAAAACACACAATTCAAGAAAGAAAAAAATGGGCTGTAGACATTCTAGAGAACAAAACTCCAATATACTGGAGTGGTTAAAAAGCCATTTATTGTGCTAAACTGGTTTATTATTCTGCCCTTGAAGGCCTTTTGTTGACAGCAAAACAAGGCTGAGAGAGGCCATTTATTCTAATTGTGAGACAGCATAATGGATGCCAGCCCGTATGGATATTGAGGACAGACAAAAGGCTCCCTGCTGTGCCTCTAGCCAGTCAAAAAAACTATGTTACTGCATCTGTTAGAGTTATAAATCCACAAAAGTCTGCAAATGTGGTGTTAGGCTTTTCAACTATAATGCTCACTCCCCTCCCCCATCCCCTTTTCTCATGTCCCAAGTCCAAGCTACTGACCCAGGGCTGTGGCCCAGATGCATGTTATTTGATGTACCGTAGGGCTGCACACAAAGTACTACTGTCATGGGGCATACTGTGTTATAGGGCACATCCCTCAGGTCCACCTGGACAGAATGAGACAGACAACGAGCTTTGGAGAAAAATGGCCACAGCCATGTATTTTATTCTCATAATTCAGTAGTTACAGCAAAAAATCAGTGTGACTTGTGCAGCAAGGTAATCTTGGTTGGTAAATGTCATTCATCTACTCAATCTCATTCAGAGTTATTGGCGGCCGTCCCCCACTCCAATGGGGGCTGCCTAACCAATCAGAAACCCCATGAGGTCACCAGCTCTGGGGCATGAGGGATGGCTCTAAACCGGGTGCAGAAGTGTCCTCCCCCATTAGACTCCACAATGTGCAGGCGAGTGCCCGAAGAAGCTGCCCATCTGACTGCCTCCCTTTGAGGGGGGGAGGGGGGACTCCAGCCATCTGACCTAGACCTCTTGTCAGCTTCAGGGTGATCTGGCTGCACAAGACTCGTGATCCCCTGTTACCACCTCTGTACAGACCTTCCAAGACTACCGTGCCACCACTTACACTTATACATGACCGTGACAATCCTAATCTATGCTCTATCTATATTATCCTGCCTCAAGGTGAAAACTGGAAAATCCTGTTAGGGAAAAATGGGAAAACTTTTCTCAACACCTAAGGTAATCTCCCCAAGTTCTCTGCTTCCTCCAGTACTCCCTCCCTGGCTTTTACAAGAGTGAGGTTCGGGTGGGTTCTGACCCGAGGGAAGAGGAGCAAGAGAGAGATCCTCTCAGGTGCAGCCCTTTTTATGGGCTATGCTCATCCTCCCTGGACCTAAACAACCCTCTCCTTGGGAACAACTACCTGTCTACCCCTCCACCCCTAGTGGCTACTTGCCAGCCTACCTGCCCACCCAAGTATTACTCCAGTCCATACCCAGAAACAAAAGTCCCCCTTCCCCCTGCAATGCCTTGCAGGCTCTCTCATTCTCAGACCTGTAGCTTCCTTAGCCTAGGGGCAGCAAGTTTTACACAAAGCAGTATACTTGTAGTGCAATATATGTCCATGAACCTGCAGTTTGATTAGTGCATGGTCTACAACAGACCCATGGTGCGGGTTTCAGACATACTCCATGCTTTACGTGGGGCCCCGTGGGCCATAAACAATGCAGCTGACCTGTGCTGCAGTCCTTTAGACTTACAGCTTCTATCATATAGGGCAATGCAGTCCCTACACAAAGCAGCACACCCATGGTGCATAGCCTGTACCTTGACTGGGAGATGGCCCTACTGGGCCTACACAAAGAAGCAGGGCCCCAGACCTATAATTTGCTTTGGAAAGGGCCCTGCAGTCTATATGTGAAGTATCAGATCCACGTGGGATAATAATAATAGTAATCATTCTTTATTTATAGTGCACCTTTCAAAAACAAGGCGCATAACAATCAGAACAATTAAAACATGTGAAAACATCATCACATTCAATAAATACAAACATGTCAACCAACATCTTCACTGTATGCCTTATTCCATAGGAAAGTTTTCAGGGCCTGTTTCAATCTCCCCACAGTCACGCACTCCCTGATCCGACGGGGTAGAGAATTCCAGAGGGTCGGGGCCACGAACATAAATGCCCGGGCTCCTGCAGATGTTAAAGTCACCCTCAGAATCTCCAGCAAATCCTCGTCAGCTGAGCGAAGTGGTCGCCCAGGGTGATAAGGAACCAGGAGCTCTTTCAGGTAGTCAGGGCCAAGTCCATGTAGGGCTTTGTATGTCAGTAACCCAACTTTGAAGGAGATCCACCACTGAACCGGCAGCCTGTGCAGTTCCCGCAGCACCGGTGTAATATGGGCAGATCTTGAAATCCCCATCAACAACCGGGCTGCTGAGTTCTGCACCAGCTGCAAGAGACGGATATCAACCCCCGGTAGCCCAAAGTAAAGCGAGTTGCAGTAATCTAAGCATGAGGTCACAAAGGAATGGATCAATGTAGACAGATCTACTGATGGAACAAGGTGCTTGATCCTGGAGATAATTCTTAGATGGTAAAAAGATGACTTTATGACAGCCGACACCTGCATTCGAAGTGTCAGTCCTGCGTCTAACAACACCCCCAGGTCTCGCACCTTTCAGAGGCCTGGAGCTCAGCGTCTGCTAGGGACAATCCTAGGAAGCAGCCTGCCCCCAGCCCCCCTATCCAGCGGCCTGGATCCAAAACCATCACCTCCGTCTTCCCAGGGTTCATCTTCAACCAGCTGGACTTCATCCAATCTTGGATTTCATCAAGGCAGTTATTAAATACTGAGACTGCTCCTTCCTGGTTGGGAGCAAAAGACAGGTAGAGCTGGGTATCATCGGCGTACCAATGAAACCTCAGCCCATACCATCTTACAATGTCTCCGAGGGGAAGCATATACACCGCAAACAACATGGGGGACAACACTGAGCCCTGAGGAACCCCACGTGACAGCAGGATTGGATCAGAGGAAAAAAACCCCGACACAACCCTCTGAGTTCTTTCAGTGAGGTACGATGTAAACTATCTGTAGACCAACCCAGAGAGTCTGCAGACAGATCTCAGGCGCTCAAGCAGCACCCCATGGTCAACGGTGTCAAAAGCTGATGACAGATCTAAAAGTACCAAAATGGACCATTTTCTCTGGTCTCTCACCATCAGGAGATCATTGAGCACCCGAACCAGTGCAGTCTCAGTGCTATGCCTCTTCCGGAAACCGGATTGGAGAGGTTTGTTGATGCTATGGATAGTCAAATGCTTCTCCAGTTGTGCAGCCACTACTTTCTCGATCACCTTCCCCAAAAAGGGAAGGTTCGAGATAGGCCTGTAGTTAGCAAGAGAATCTGGGTCCAAAGAAGCTTTCTTCAACAACGGTGTCACTACTGCCTCTTTCAAGAAGCAGGGATAAGCACCGGAGTCAAGGGAGCACCAGATTATCTGTGCCAGAACCGGGCCAATAAGATCACCACAACCCATAATCAGGGATGTCGGGCCCAGGTCTAAACTACAGCATGTAGGGTGCATCCCCTGGACAATCCGCATAACATTCATGATTTCTGGATGGTCGAAGGTACTCCAGGACAACAGAGGGACTGTGACCAAAACCGGATCCTCTGCAACTCGCATGGAATGCATCGCAAGGATCTCCGACCTGATGTCAGCCACCTTATCAGCAAAGAACTGAGCGAGCTCATCACACTGCAATTGTGAAAAAGCTCTTCGGAGCTGCTGCATACAGGTTGGGTTGCACAACCTGTCCACAGTTCTTAAGAGCTGAGCTGGTCGATTCTGAGTGGCAGAAATTTCCCTGGACAGGAACTCTGCCTTCTTATGGGAAATTTCTGACTGGCAGAACTGATAATGTTCTAGCAGTCTAAGGTGGTTGGCATAGAGGCCGGATTTCTGCCAACAACGTTCTAACCTGTGACCTAGTCGCCGCAACTCCCTCAAGGCTCCATCAAACCATGGAGCCCGAGGGCAGAGGGAGAGAGGACACACACGCACTGGTGTAATGGTATCCAAAGCTGAGGTGATGGCAATATTATATGCCAAGACCAAGGCTTCAGGATCCTTGCAATCCACAGGGAGTTCTGATAGGTCAAGGACCGCTGCTCGGTCATCAGATGCAACATTCCGTTAAGGTCAGAACTTGACCATCTCCATAGGGGTCGGCCTACAAGGGGGGATGTCAAAATTGAACCTCACCGTGTAGTGATCTGATCAACCGACTGGTTCCACCCCCACGTCCGAGGCCTCGATCCCCAGGACGAAAACCAGGTCAAGGGAATGGCCACATTTATAAGTAGCAGTGGTAATCACCTGTGTCAGGCCCAGTGAATTCATCAACTGGAGGAAGTGTTGTCCAAATTGCAAGAGTTCGTCAATTCAGGCATTGGGGTCACCCAGGACCATCAACCTGGGCGACTCAAATGCCATATCGACGATGAAGTCTGCTACTTCCTTAAGGAATTGCTTCCTATCTATAGCCTGCACCTGCTACTGCAGCACATTCAAATGAGCTGGTCACCTCAAGTGGAACACTGTTGAGCTCCAATTCGGTCTTGAAACAGACCACAACCCCCCAACGGTCTGATGTCAGGCAGTGTATAACCGCATACCTAGCCAGAATTGCAGCCTCAAATATGGGACCTGCATTATCATCCAGCCAGGTTTCGGTGATGCAAGTCAGATCTGCCGACCTGACAAGATCCACAATAACTGCGGTCTTGTTCTTGACAGATCTGACATTGCACAACACCGCCCGAGTCGAATGAACTCCTGGAATGCCTCGACCTGAACTCCTGGGATGGTCCTAGACCTGTAGCTTAGACTTGAATCAAAAGGGTAGGGGATGGGGGAGGGGTGCAGACCTTGGGGTTGAAAACCCTGATGTCACATTTCCTGACTTTTATGGATTTATATAGAGATGCATTAATGTAGTTTTTTTGCAATGTATTTCCTTACTTTTTTAGATAGATACCCAGCATTAAACAACTAACACCTTATTGTTCTTTGTGCAGACCCATCTTGTACAGTGCAGGAACTGTAGCTTGCTTCACGCACGGTCAACCATGCAGACCTGTAGGCCTGAACCATACTTCTGCCACATGTGTGTCACACTTTCTGCAAACATGTGGTAAAATGTGCTATGTATTTTAGTATTTTGTGTAATAACTTTCATGTTTTAGTGCATTAAATGTTTCATTAATGTATAACTTAAATTTAAAAAATAATCAACCTATTGTTTTATTTTTCACTGACTACTCGATGGGTTTTAGTACTTGTGAAAGAATTCGCAAAGGTTGAAACGGTGCCGCGTTTGTTTTATGTTTCACTGTGCTCTTGATGGTTTTCACTACTCGAGAAGAATTTTGCAAAGATAAAAAATCATTGCGTTGCTTTATTTTTGGCCATGTACTCTTCCACCATTCTGTACTTTACCCATGTCTGCTCAGCAATTTTTCAAAAGTTGCGCTCAATGATTTTGCAAAGGAATTCACAAACGTTTTTAACTAAAATAGTAACATTAAATTGTTTTACAGACATCAACTCAGAAGTCTTGTTGGACCATTTTCCCACAGTTACATAAGTGTCACCATTTAATATTAAAGGAGAACTGCACTGAATCTGTAAGCCATTTTTCCCAATAGAAGTTTTTTAAGTACTGGTTACATTTCTGTTATTGTTCCATCTACACAGGCCCCTTAGTAACCTCATTGGATGTATCTGCTTTACACTCTGGTGTTAAGTGTCATCTTAGAACTGTATGATGTACAGTAGCTGATGTCCCTCTCAGCCACAGAGTTCTGTAATAGAACATGAATGCATTGTGCCAACAACAGAAGAATAGAACAGGGACATAAACTACATCGTACAGTTCTAAAATGGTTCTTACCAGCAGCGTGTAAATCAGAAACACCTACTAGGCTATCTAAAAGCCTGGCTAGCTAGAACAATAACATAATTTGAACCAGAATGCAAAAAACAGCTATAAATTCAGTGCAGTTCTCCTTTAAGTAATTTTTGCATTTTCTGCTTTTGTTCTTATCTAAGTGGGGAGAAAAAAACGGTTGTGTAATTCCAGTTAGTTTTTTTATTGCTTTGGTCCACCCATGTGTAAATATTTCCAAATGTAAACCTTAATAACTTAATAATGAAATAAATATTTCATTATCCAACCACCAAAAGAATATATACTGAGGCAAGATCTAACAAGTGCATATGTTTCCAAATTTACTCTTTTTTTTTCATTATTTGTGGGCAAAACATCTTAAAACGTGGAAAATTTTAAAAATTCAGAAATCTGTAACTAAAATCTACTGAAGCAATTTTTCCTAGCATTTTATAGAAAATTAACCAATAGGAATGAAACAGTGCACAGTAATTTTCACAGTCCAAGGGGTCTAGGACATCTGTGTTATATGCTGTTAAAAACAGGGTTATGACAAAAACACTAACTAAACCATATATATAAATATATATACTGTATATATATATATATATATATATATATATATATACACACACACATATACATATAGAGGATACATGATGGGCAGGTGTGATATGGAAAATATTCTCACTCCTGCAGAGTGAGCTCTGGATACTCATGAGTGCTGAAGGCACGAGTGAGAGTAAACAGAGCTCACTCTGCAGGAGTGTGAATATTTTCCATAGCACATGATCTGCACATCATGTGTGCTAGTTATACAATGGGGTTGGGAGCTCCAGAAATACTGTTATGGTTTCCTGTGTTCTTTTCTTGTTTCTGTGTGCTTTCTGCTCTTTCTGTGTGTGGTCTGAGTGTGTGAGATTTTCTGAATGGGCTGGGAGTCTCAGAAACACTATAGGACACAGGTGAGTGTCCTTTGCAATGCTAACTGAGTAAGTTGCAGGTAGCAGTGAGAAACAGAAACTTTTTTTGTGAAGCAGTTTCATTTAAAATGCAGGCTGCAGTGAAGCTGAAATCAGCATGTAATGGGCTGGGAGTCTCAGAAACTCTATGGGACACAGGTGAGTGTCCTTTGCAATGCTAATTGAGATAGTTGCAGGTAGCAGTGGGAAACAGAAACTGTTTTGTGAAGCAGTTCCATTTAGAATGCAGGTTGTAGTGAGTAAGTGGTGAAACCAGCAGAGTATGTATAAATGGCATTTATTTTAACTGCTGATGTCATCACCATTTATCACACTGCAGTGAAAATAACAGGATTTATCATCAGCTTGGAGCTTCCACCCCCATTGTATAAATATATATATATATATATTTATAGAGAAAGATAAATAATTTTGTGCTATTGTTTTTTGGCCCCCTCCTCCCCAATGCTATTTGTTCCCCTAGCTCTGGGATGCACCTGCTTCGCTCAGTGTGCCTTGCCCAGTCACCAGTTTTGCAAATAAATGGACACCATCAGCTTTTGTCACCATTTCCAAAGTGTACGTAATCAATATTTCTGGAGCAATCATAAATGCATAGATTCCAAGAGATTTGCATACTTGTGCAAGACATTTATTCAATTTGGCAAATTATATTGTTGACTCTGACTGTCTATCGGCCAATATACCCATGCGTCCACAAGCCAGCGTGGCACTGACCCATGAGTAAACTCGTTCATGAACGAGATAGTAATTTTTTTGTACAGGAGAAAAAGCTTGTACCTCTTCCTAGCGATGCATCTAATGACTGCAAAGGGGTTCATATTCACAAACGAGTGCCCTAACCTGTTCTACTTTGTATATGAAAACTGAAGCTGTGATTCCAGGCATGTGCATTAATGTTGACACTCATGTGCCTGCCTGGAGTCACGGCTTCAATACAAAATAAAAAGTGTTTTAGCACGCTCAAAGTGTCCCTTTAAAAATAAATTCTTCTGTCTTGAAGGCTTTTTCCTCACGGGCTGCTCAGTGCATGACACGGAATGATCCAGTACCTTGGCAGTCCAGATGTTGCAGCAGAAGGGATTCGTCATCAACCTGGGAAAGTCTGACCTGACCCCATCACAGATAATTGTGTTTATTGCTGCACAGCTGAACTCTGTGCAAGCCAGAGCTCAACTTCCATCAGACGGGAGTGTGTGTGTGTGTGTGTGTGTGTGTGTGTGTGTGTGTGTGTGTATGTGTGTGTGTGTGTGTGTGGAGGGGGGTTATCCTATGTTTTATTTCAAGATGGGTGATTTCAGTCAACTCGAGATTTCTTCAAGCTCCTGGGTTGCATTGTATAGACCACAGTCATTGCTGACTGGGGTTGTTGCCGTATTTTTTCAACTGAGTATGGTCCCGGTTCTATGGATTTGAAAATGATTGTCAATAAACATTGGTATATTTTAGAAACAGACAGAGATTTGAAAAAAGTATCAGACACAGGCCCCTTGGTGTCATTTGGTAAAGCAAAGAAGTTGCATGATTTTCTTGTGTGCAGTGAATTTGAGGGAGAAAAGGTAGCACGTGAGGTGGGTGCCTGAATCATTGCTCCGTCCAAAACGGCGATGCGATATGGGCAAAAGCCGGAAAGGTGAGGGGGCAGGGAGGGCAACCCTAGCGACAGGATGTTGCTACGTGTACGCACACGCGGGGGGAGGCGAGCACGGCCAGCGTGGCCTGGGAGGGGATGTAGGGGGTGGCGCTGCAGTCAGCTGCTGAGCTGCACCGTGGCGTGGGGAGTTGGCCTCCGCTTGCGATGCTGGGGTTCTGGGTTTGGGTCTGGGTCCAGGCGCTACTGTGCTTTTCTTCCGCTTGGCCCAAAATCTTATTTATTTTTTTTTTACTTCTGCACCTTCCCCCCACTAAATTAGTTTTTGCAATAAAATATCTCTCTGAATTTCTAAAGTGCTGCAGGGTTTTAAATAATTGAGTAGCAGTTTTTTTCTTGGGACAATACTAACTGTACAGAAAGCATTTATATAGGTTTTCTAGAAGTGTTATGTTTGTTAAACACAGTGAGGCAAGTGCCTTGCATTTTCACAATGTTTTAGAACTTTTATGAGCAAAACACTAATCAATTTTTAGAGTTAAATAAAACCCTGTGCTGAAATATTTTTTACTCATTGTTGGTGTATGTGGCCTCTCCGTAGGGAGCTGCGTATTGCCCAATCCAGACAGATCCACTCTTCCAGGTTTATCCAGGAGGATGGATGGGCCACAGTATGGAAGGTCTTAGCCAGGTCAGTGTACATGGCTGCAATAATATGGCACTACTCCATATCTCTAAGAATTGAATCAGTGACCAGGAGAAGGGAGAAGATGGC
The DNA here is from genome assembly GCA_016271365.2 of Neoceratodus forsteri. Classification (NCBI taxonomy): domain Eukaryota; kingdom Metazoa; phylum Chordata; order Ceratodontiformes; family Ceratodontidae; genus Neoceratodus; species Neoceratodus forsteri. Next base: position 764,668,511 of record CM057453.1, read on the forward strand.
ATAGTAGGATTTGCAAAAGCCAGAATGGTAGGAAGGAAGGAAGGAAGGAAGGAAGGAAGGAAGGAAGGAAGAAAGAAAGAAGAAGCAGAGTTAAGGACAGATGAGAGCTAAGATAATCCAAGCTTGTCCTGCACCTTGGCCAGTGTAAAAAAGGAGAAAGACGTTAGTTCCCAGGAAAACAGGATCTGCCCGCTATGTGGAGGGAAAGACTTTAGCCCATTTCCAGGCCCAGGGGATAGTACCAAGCTGAAATAAGAGGTTAAGTAAGGTAGCCAAAGAAGCAGCAATAGCTGGTGCAAAGAGGTGCAGCAATAACTTGAAGCTCTTACACCACCTAAATGCCACTGCCATTGACGAGTATTTGATGAACACCCTTGGGGCTGAGGACCGGTCAAATAACATGGCTTAGAATTGATAAAGGGTTCTCCCAGTTGAATCTGATTCCAGGTGACTTCTCAAAGCTGCCAAACTCATCTTAATAGCTACTGTCAGATAACAACTCAAATTACAAGTAAGCAATATACAACAGGATATGCAGTTCAGCATTTCGATGCACACCCCAGGCAGGCGCTGAGGCACAAGGCCAAAGGTCAAGTGTTTCACACCTCAAGAGAATAATACATAGGACATCGTGCACTGAGATTTTTTTGCACACACCTGAGGTGTGAAATAGTCAATAAACAATAAAATAGATTGAGGGAGCACTCCAGACCAATCGGCGCACTCTTTTCCTCCGCACAAGATTCTCTTAGTCTATGAAAAGTGTTGCATGCATAGCTGCCTCGATAACGAACACATTCCAGTAAGATTAAAAAAAAATGAATATGTTATTGACCAATCTCACTCAATAATACAGTAATACTGTTGCGGAGACCACTCTTATGGTTCTAAAAGTGGTCTCACTTACATTCTTAGGGTATCAGAACTACTCACCTTCGGGTCACGGTTTTCATGCCCTAAGAATGCATATGAAACCAGTCTTACAATCATAAGAGTGGTATCCATTGTTTTATTAACATTCAAATGAGAAGCTCAAAGAGTTGTCAAACAACACACACTGAGGATGTGTAGAAACCAAGGAATTCTACTGCCTATAATGAATTTTTTTTACAATTAATGGTTTTGAAACCAAATGTTTAAAGAGAAAAAAACTTGTGCAGTGTTGAGTTTAGTTGCTAATTGCAAAACAGAAACTCAGCTGCACAACAGCGATATGAGGACACTGTCAGCTTTTGTTATGTTTTCTAGTGATGTAACCTAGTGCCTCTTGCCATCTGTAGGGACAATGATGGCTCATATGGTCTTTGATTTATATAAAAATCACTGTAACAAATTTTTTTATAAAAACTGTTTTTTTTCTTTGTCCCAACCTTCATTCACATGGCCTGCTCCTCCTGTGCACCCTCAGATGAATATGGTGCCAGAGCACCAGACTCACTCATGAGCAAGTTCGGATTTTTCAAGCCATATGATTTCATTGTAACAATTCAAACTACGATGTTCACTGTGCTAGCTCATGTAGCTTCATGTTATTGAAACTTGGTTTTACAAAGTAAAGCTGTGACTTTGGGCATGCACACCAGCATCGATACTGAAGCACAGGAAAGCAGACAGTTTTGACCACTTCCAAAATACACGGGTCATAATACACTCATTACAGAGTTTGAAAGCACTTGGTTTTAGTGTGTTATATACACTGACCATTAGTTAGAGAATATTTTCATGCATTCTTCATGTACAATAATGTGTTCTTCTAAAAGTAAAAAATTGTTCGATTTTAGTTCCTTAAGTAGTCTGATTTCTGCTATATAGGCAGCAGGTGGTGCTGTTGGATCAGTGATTGATTCACTTTTTTAACACTTTTTTGTTTTACACAGTGGTTGTTTGATCTCTTTTTTTTGTTTTGTTTGTTTGTTTGTGTGCTAGCTGGTTACTGTTCAGTTTGTTGGGACCAGTCCTGCTCACCTGCTAACCCCCTCCCTTCACTCCAATTTACCTTTTAGTGCTGTTGGGGTTTTGCCACTGTTGATGCTGTTGCATCTTAACTGTGCTGCCTGAGGCAGTCCTGATGTCTCTGCTTTTCAGAGGGCAAGCTTAGGTACATTAGGCAACTACATTTTGTGGTGTTTACTCTGATATCTACTGACTTTTATAAAGCTGAACTCAGTTTGCTGTAGGTGCATGATAAGTAGTGAGAGTCTGAATCATGGCAGTCTGACGCTGGTGGGAGTGCTATGCAGATAAAACAAATTTCTGGGCTGGGGTCTGAATAGTGTTGTGTGCATCTATCAGTATATGTATGAAAAAGCCACTGTTGCCTTGAGAAGAACTTTGAAAAACATGATATTTGGACATAAAGCAGATTATATTTCTCATCAGCTCTGTATTTCATATCTCCATTTTCTATTACTGAGGTTATTTGCTTCAAAAACAGGATAGTTTTTTTGAGCATTCATCAGCTCCTACTGCTTCTTCCCAACCTGATGTTATAATACTCTGCTTGTGACATCACAGATGTTCCCATGGCAACAGAATGTGATGTCACAACAGGGCAATATGAATTCAAGTAGGGGGAGTAAGCTACAGAGGCAGATAAACTCTAAGGGATAAAGATCTTGTTTTTGTGGGATTTTTTCAGTAATAAATAATGGAGAAGATATAAGAAATACAAGCTGAACTGTGTCCAGCTATTATGTTTTTCTAACTGTTCCCAACGGTGTCAGCTACTCTTTAAGCAATAATGAAGTTTATTAATATTTTTATACTGTATCAGTTTTATGGCTTATTTAAAAAAAATTGGAGGGATTTAAGATGGTGACTATTTGTTTTTATTTCAAGATATACTGTATGGCCTTCACGTGGCAAACAGTTCTTCTGACCACAGAAAAGAGATCCAACACTTCACTGTGCATCAATATTATTTTGATGCACGGTCACGTGATGTGTCTCGACAAATATGGTTACTTTTTTTCCTGCCAGTTTATATGAGGGTCGATCAAAATGTTTGCTGCCTGACAAAGAAATGCACTATGAACCTAGTATTATTTTCAATGTACAGTTACGCTAATATGAATAGAATATGACCTACTGGTATAACAATCAAATGTTTTCTTTTGTAGTTACATGCCAGACAAAGTTTGATGGGTGATGATCATTTGAGAATGGAGAAAACTGGAATCACAGCAATTATCAAGTACATACATACTGAAGGAATGACTCCAATGCAAATGTATGAGGATATGGTCAGCACACTTGGGACAGAAGCCACTTCATACTCAACTGTCAATAAATGTTCTGCTGAATTTAAGTGTGGTAGAAGAAGTGCTGAAGATGATCCCAGGTCAGGGCATCCAAGGGAGGTGACCACTGACGCAGTCCATCAAATGGTGATGAAACACAGACGAGTAACTATACAGCATGTAGCTAGCACCTTGAGCATCAGTTTTGGGGCAGTACAATCAATCTTGACTGAAAACCTGGGCATGTGCAAAATGTTAGCAAGATGGGTCCCAAGAATGTTGACACCCGATCAGAAACGAGCCGGAAGGGACATTTTAAGCAATCTTCTTGCATAGTACATGAGGGATCCAGCAAACTATCAGTCATACTGTAACACTGTGAAACCTGGGTTCACCATTTTGATCCGGAGTCTAAACAGCAAAGCAAACAATGGAAACATCATGTATCTCCAATGACAAAAAAGTTCAGGCAGTCTTGGTCTCGGTATTCTGGGACTCTGAAGGTGTGATCATGAATGATTATCTCTTTTTTTTTTAAACTTTATTTTATCTCCAACCCTGAAGAACTTCTTCCAGCGACCTCGGAAGCTCCCAGCCTCTACTTCCCTCCGTGACCACTCCTCTCTCCTTGTGTCACCAAGCACCACCTCTGGGTCTGAACCCTCTGGAGGTAAGGCCACCCTATCCACCCAGGGCGCTCTATCTTTATAGTGCAAAGTGCGCAGCACACGAGTCTGGCAGTGGAGAGGAGATAGCCCGGAGTTGGGAGTGTGGGATATGGAAGGTCGAGGTGCCTTCATCTATCCCCAGGATTGGAGTTTTTCTCTCTTTTTCATCCCCCTGCCCCCCCGCAGAGCCCAGCCAGCGAGGCAACATAGTGCCGTAGCTCCGCCCACTGATGGCATACACTGCGTTTACTCAGCCGGCGATCCTCCAGCCTCCACCAGAGATTGCGCCATGAGCAAGCACCTCCCACACCCTCCCAGAAAGAAGAGCAGTCCTCCGGATGCTCAGTCTCCCTCCCCCCTGCCGACCCCCTGGCTCATTCCCGAACCCAGGTCACTGGCATGGCGCAAGGTGTGGCGGCCAGCACCTCAACCCTCAGCACCACCGGGCCAGCCATGACTGATTATCTTGAAAGAGGAAAGGCAATAACTGGTGAGTACTATACTGAACAACTATCCAAGCTGAGAGAAGCCATTAAAGCCAGACACCGGGGAAAATTTGTTCCTACAAAGACAATGCTTCATCCCGCACAGCACAGGTTGCAGTGACTGCTGCATCAGGATGTGGGTATGAACTGCTTCCTCACCCACCCTACTCACCAGATCTTGCTACTTTAGACTTCTATCTATTCCTAAAACTGAAGACTGAAATTCATGGAAAAAGATTTGCTGATGGCGACAGAAGTGATAGCTGCTGTGGAGGGGTTTCTGGGGGACCAAGATATAGACGTTTGTCATGAGGGGATAACAATGCTAGAATGATGCTGGACCAAGTGTGTTGAACTGAAAGGTGACTGTTGAAAAATAAAATACTACTAGGTACAAAGTGCATTTCTTTTGTGTGTCAGGCTGTGAACTTTTTGATCAATCCTCATAAGGCAAAAATGTGTTGAAGGCATAGCAAGTGTCATTTCATAAACAATAAAGTACAGTTACGTAAGAACTTACCGTAACAGTAGATCTTCGAGAACAGCTCTTGCAGCAGGTTACACCATTAGGACTAAGCCGACAGGCGTCAGGACCTGAGGAAAAATTCTAGCTAACTATGCTGGTAGGGACTGCCCCGGCGTGATCCCGCCTCCGGCGTCAGGCGTGGTACAAAAGGGCAGTCCACGCCAGATCCCCAGTTCTCCCGCTGGAGACCTCGCCGCAGGCTGACATCAAATGGGAGACCGAGGATTGCCGTCAGAAGACAGAAAGGTAAAACCCTGCTCAGAAAAACTGAGCCATGCCACCTCCTCAAGGGGAAGGTGGGTGGGAAGGTACCTGCTGCAGGCTGTTCGAAGATCTACTGTTCACGGTGGTGTACGTGGCAGCACTATCTTACTTCGAGACACAGCTCTTGCAGCAGGTTACACCATTAGGACTGATTCCCAAGCAGTAACGCTGCCAGAAATTCCGGGAGGAGGAAAAAGGAAATGAATTCCAGGTCCTGAACCTAGGACAGGAGACCCTGTAGCACCGCCAGGCCGAAACCAGCCCTTCGCCGAGAGGCGATGTCCAGGCTATAATGCCTGATAAAGGTATGCACAGAACTCCAAGTGGCTGCAGCACAAATAGCAGAGGTGGAGACATTTCTGAGAGCTGCAAAGGAGGTGGCCACACCTCTAGTAGAATGACCCCGGACTGTGCCCGGGAGGGGCTTTTGTTTTATATCATAACAGTAAGAAATACACTGGACAAGCCAGCGAGAAAGGGACTGTTTAGATACGGGTTGGCCCATCATTCTCTCAGAGAAGGAAACGAAAAGCTGCTCAGAACTACGAAAAGACTTAGTTCTGTTGAGGTAAAACCTCAGGCTGCGGTGAACATCCAGGGTGTGAAGCAGAGCCTCTCCTCTATTCGAGTAACTCGGGAAGTAGACAGGAAGGTCAATATCCTGGTTCAGAGTGAGTGAAGAGACCACCTTAGGCAAAAATTTGGGGTTCGTCCTCAGGGATACTCTGTCCCGGTGGAAAACTAAATAAGGCTCTTTGCACATAGGCGTGAAGTTCAGATATTCTTCTTGCGAGTAACAGCAACTAAAACAACGTTTTCCACGACGAAACGTGGCTACTTAATCCGCGGCAGTTTCAAAGGGGGGAGCGTAAGCTGTTCCAGGACAAAGAACAGATCCCATGGAGGCACAGGGTCCTTAATAGGAGGCCTAAGGTGTAACACTCCCCTAAGAAATTCCCGAGTGGCGTCCAACTGAGCCACTGTACGATGTCCCACCAGGAGGTGATAGGCCGAAATGGCACAGAGGTGCACCTTAATAGAGGAGTAGGCTAGACCCGAATGAACGAGGGAGAGCAGATAATCCAAAATTACTCCCACAGGACAACCTAAAGGGGAAAAATCGCGTGCTCGCGACCATAAACAAAAACGGCGCCATTTCATGGCGTACGTCGCATGCGTTGCCGGCTTTCTGGCTGCAGAAAGGACCTCTGCAACCTCTTGCGAGACCCCGTGACGCAAGATGGCTATGTCTCTAGGAGCCAAGCATGCAGGTTCAACGAACGTAGGTCCGGATGGACAAGTGAACCTTTCTCCTGAGACAGTAGGTGGGAGCTGAGCGGCAACGGGAGCGGGGGTTCCCGAGATAGTTGCACCAACAAAGGGAACCAGATCTGTCTGGGCCAGAACGGGGCCACCAGGATCATGAGTGCATGCTCCCTGCGCAATTTGAGAAGGACTCTCTGGATCAACGGGAAGGGAGGGAAAGCATAGAGGAATCTGTTCACCCAGGAGAGGGATAATGCGTCTCGCCAGAAAACACCAGGCCCTGGATCTAGCGAGCAAAAACTGGGCAGTTTTGCATTGGATGGGGATGCGAACAAGTCTAATTCTGGAATTCCCCATCGAAGAAACAGATCCTCTGCTACCTCTTGAAGAAGTTCCCACTCGTGGACTCTGGTCTGGGAACGACTCAGGCCGTCGGCAATCGTGTTGTCCACCCCGGGAACGTGCACAGTGATCAGATTTGCGCCGTGTCCGATTACCCAATCCCACACCCTCATGGCCTCCCTGCAAAGGGGGTAAGAGTGTGCGCCTCCTTGTTTGTTGAGGTAATACATCACCGCCGTGTTGTCTGTCTGAAGCAGAAGAGTACACAGAGGGATTACAGACTGAAAGGCCTGCAGGGCATAGAGAATCGCTCTCATCTCTAGGACATTGATATGAAGATGAGCATCCATCTGGGTCCACGTACCCTGGGACTTTACCCCGTCCAGGTGTGCCCCCCACCCAAGACCTGAGGTGTCCGTGGTGAGGGTTACCTCCGGGGACGGCGCTTCGAACGGGACGCCCGAGGAGAGCGACCCTGGGACTAGCCACCACTGCCAATCTCGAATCATGGAATTCGTGATTCTGACTGGATGCTGCAAGTGGTCTTGCCTTTGGTCCCATTGCACTTTGAGCATCCACTGAGTTACCCGCATGTGGAGCCTTGTGAAAGGGACAGTAGGAATGGCCACAGACATGTGTCCGAGCAAGCGAAGGACCGACCTGGCAGGTACGATCTTGTTCAACGATAAATCCCTTATGAGGGATCTGATGCGCTCCGCTCTGTCGGTCGGAAGAAAAGCTCTTCCCTGAACAGTGTCCAGTACTGCGCCTATAAACTGCAGTTTCTGTGACGGTACCAGGAGAGACTTCTCGTAATTTATGAGGATGCCCAGAGATTGGAACAGATCCTGGGTGCTCTGAATCGCATGTAGCAACGCCTCTCTGGAGTCGGCCATGAGAAGCCAGTCATCCAGGTACGGGAACACATAATGGCCCTGTCTCCTCAGAGACGCTGCCATGACTGCCATGCACTTGGTAAAAACCCTTGGTGCAGAGGACAGTCCGAATGGAAGGGCTCGGAACTGAAGGTGGTGGTCGAGAAACTCGAAGCGCAGGAACCTCATGTGCACCTGAGCCATAGGGATATGTTGGTATGCGTTCTGCATGTCTAGAGACGCTAAAAAGGCGTCTTGTTTCAGCATGGGAATAAGACCCGGAAGAGTCACCATGTGGAATCTCTTGTAGGCGACCGACACGTTGAGGTCGCTGAGGTCCAGAATCGGACAGAGGTCCCCTGTTTTCTTTGGAACCAGGAAGAAGTGGGAATAATATCCTTGTCCTCTCTGGTTCTCCGGGACATACTGTATCACTCCCTTTTGCAGGAGCGCGAGTACTTCTTGCCAGATCAAAGCTTTGTGCTGACCCGGATACCAGGAGAGCAAAGGAGGCCTCCAGGGTGGCTTTTCTGCGAATTCTATAAAGTGGCCTAGACTGACCAATTGAAGAACCCACCTGTCGGTGGTTATAGCCTGCCATCCCGGCAGGAAGTTCGCAATGCGACCCCCGACCATGATTTCCCGTTGATCCTGAGGGGCGGGGGCCGGAAAGGAGTCAGGCTGTGGCGGCTGATGGGCCCGCTGGCTGGGCCTGCTTAGGAGAACGCTGACCTCGGCTGGCGGGCTGCTTTCCCTGGGCTCTACGGAAACCGGAGCCCCTCTGATGTGCAGTGGAGCAGGGCTGCTGCCTCTGCGTCCGCCCACGAAACCGGCTTTGGTTCCTACGAAAGGAACCAAGCTTGGGTCGGTACATGGCCTGAACCGACCTTACCGCCTTCCCGGCCTCTTGAAGCCTGGTAATGATTTTCTCTGAAGGATTACCAAACAATACTTCTCCCTCAAAAGGAGCATCCACAATATTCTTCTGGACATCCAGGGTAAAACCAGAGACTCGTAACTAGGAGTGTCTCCGGAGGCATATGCCAGAAGCTGCTGCTCGGGCCGATGAGTCCGCAGAGTCGTACTCGGCTCGTAGCACTTGGGTTCCCACGTCTGAACCCGTATGGAGGAGCTGAAGCATCTCCTCCTTCTGCTCACCTTCAGGCAATTTTTCAGCCGTTTCCAGACCCTGTTCCCACAAAGTGTTCTGGAACTGAACCATGTGGGTTAGATAGTTTAAGGATCTGATGGCGCAGGTAGCGGAGGCATACGTGCGCCTACCCAACGCGTCCAACTGCTTGGACTCTGGGTCAGGTGGCAGGGTGCTCAAATGTTGCGGCCTCTGTGACCGGTCATGTGAGGCTGTAATGACCAGAGAATCGGCCTGAGGCTGCTCGTCCAAGTACTGTCGTCCCTTAGGAGCCTTGTACAGATGATCAGCTTTTGGCATCGCCGAGCGAGTGTGGACATTCTCACGCTGCCTTGGTGACGCCCACAAAAGTGTCCACCAAGGGTGGTACCACCACAGGCTTGGGGTCCTTCTGCCGAAGATATCTGGCGAGGCGTACCCTTTCGGGGTCTAGGTCTTCTGCATCCCATCCCATGTTCTCTTGTATGTGTCTCATGATATCAAGGAACGAAGGGTCATCCGGAGGAGATTTGGGCATCTCACGTGGGTCCGGAGAAGGGATGGAGAGTGGAGATGGGGATCTAGAGGCAGAGTAGTCTGATCCCGTGTCCTCCGTTGAAGGCGAACGTCGGTGTCTCCTGGATCTCTTGGGGCTGGGTGATCCAGAAGAAGATTTCGACTGAGGTCTCCGTTTTTCTGGTCTCCCCCTGGGAGGGGATCTAGGCTCCCGGGGAGAAGGTAAACGGCCTGCCGACCCCGATGGTGAAGGGGGTGCAGGAACCGGAGGAGGAGGAGGAACAGTGGGAACCATGTCCTTCTTTATGGTGTTCCACCAGGAGGTGAAGAGGTCCTTCACTTCCGCTAAAGAAAGGCCCGACGATGGCCCGGGCGCCGGTGGGTGGTCGTCAGGTCCTGGCGTCAGCTCCGTAGGGGGCTCAGGTAACGGCGAGGGTTCCCTGGGAGTTTTGACGAAACCGGGGTCGCCCGCCTGGTCCTCGGGCTGTGTTAGGTTCTCCTCAGTCAAAGTCTCCTGACTGATGTCAGTCGGAGCCGACAGGGCCCTCTTCTCAGGAGGAGCGGACGTCGGTCCCCCTGCCGGCGTCCGCTGAGGTGATGGTTTGGCCGGCGACGGCCGTTTGGCCGACGGCGGCTCCAGGGAGGTATGACGCGCAGCCGACGACGGTCGTGCCGGCGTCAGGTCCACAGGTCTCTTTAAGGGCGTGAGCTCCAGCGTCTTGCGAGGAGGCACAGAAGAAGACCTGACGTCGGGTACCGAAGAGCAGGAACCCGACTTGTGGTGATGGTGGTGGCGCTCCCCGGACTTCGCCAAGGCCTTGGATGAAGATGAGGATGGCCTGGTGGACTTGGCCTGAGAAGAAGGTTTCCTTACCGCAGCCGGGGGAGGCTGAGAGCTGGCCCTGGAAGGAGAGCGGTCGGACCTAGAACCGGAGCTGCGTGACTCCGAAGCCCTGGAAGGGGACCTGGAAGGGGCCTTCTCCCTTCTTTTCTCCGTGTGCTTGTGGGATTTTTGAGAGGCAGATTCCCCCTTGGAGGACATGGTCTTCAGCTTTTCCTCCAACAAAAAGGCCTGAAGAGCCTTCTGACGTCGGATCCGAGTACGACTGTTGAACCCCTGGCAGGACGGGCAGGCCCGGGTATCGTGGTCTGGGCCCAGGCACCTAACGCAGGCTGTATGGGGGTCCTTAAAAGGGATCTGTTTCCAGCAAGCACACTTGGAGGAGTGACCAGAGGTCGGAGAGGACATCAGCAAAAGACTTGCTTGAAGAAATTCGAATTTTCTCGGAGAGAAGCACTTAAACCATGCATCGCGCGCTAGACTGTAACCGAAGGGTTGAGACAAGCTAAGCCGACGGCGGGAAAGAACTGGAGAATCTGGCGGCACCGCACCCTTTTGTACCACGCCTGACGTCGGAGGCGGGACCGACGTCGGGGTCGGTCCCCGCTGAAGATAGCTAGCTAGAATTTTTCCATGGGGTCCTGACGCCAGCCTGCTTCAGTCCTAATGGTGTAACCTGCTGCAAGAGCTGTGTCTCGAAGTAAGATCTATTAGATTTAGCTTGCTCCCAGCTTAAAATGAGGTAGTTCATTTTGAAACATATGATACTGGGAAAAGCCTGCCATAATTTATGTTTTAGGATCTCTCTGTAATGAGTAGAAACAACAAGCAATTGGAATACTTTGTGTTTATAGCCAGAAAATGAATCTATGAGCTAGACTCTGTAATCCTGCTTGGCTGATGATCTGATTATGCAACACGTAATTCACCTCTGATGCTTCTTAACAATAGTTTATATTCTGGTATGATCAACAGCTAAATTGGAAATATTTACATGGGACAGCCCTCACCTCTAGATTTGTAGGTGGGGGAACTGTCATCTCGGTGTGGCAGAACTCTCCTACACATCGTGAATGAGTGCAGTTTGACTGTTTCACTGGCTGAATCAGTTTACACAAATGAAATCCTAAAACAAGCCAGAACGTTTAAACATTTCCATACAGATTCATCTGAAAGATCAACACTAACAGTTTTATGTTCTCTTTAAATGACAACATAATGTTACCCGTAAAAGAGTAGATCTGCTGATCTCAATTTTGTTGGCATGCAGCTCAATTACAAATAGATATTTTTAAACAAATGCTATTGAACTTATATAACTCTGAGGGGATGTCTAAATTAAACAGTTCCTTTTTTGTGTTTACTTACACTTTATGCCCCCTCATTCCTCTAGCTGGGCTATCCTTCTGGTGTCCCTAAGGTTCCTGGGCCCCACCACTCTCCCTCAGTTGCTGCCACCATTGTATCTTTGGTTGTACTTCACATGTGGGTATGGTGTCGAACCAATAAAATACTCTAATTCCTCATCAGGTGGTATATGGCGGGAGAGGACATGGTGCATGGACATACCGAGGTCCATCATCAGCGCAACTGGGCCATTTTTCTTGTTTCTGTTCTGTCCCTACGATTGCCATATGTCACAGGACTCCGTGCTAGAGCACAAATATCGATGCAACAGCCGTGAGCCTCGCGGATGTCCTCCTTCCACCATGCCTCCGCTGTGCTTCCACTCACTGTCAGTCAATGGCAGCACTCCAGTGGAGATAGTGACTATTCCTACCTAGAGGAGGAGAGCATCCACTGAGACTCTCAGTCTTCCTGCCCCCCCCAACCCCACTGCCCCTCTGATGACCAGAACTCATTCCTGAACCCGGATTGCCAGCATCATGGTGGTACTTCTACTGTTGCAACTGGCTGACCAAACAGTTGTTCTAATAATTCTCTACAATCTGCTTATGCATATGAGTTGTAATTAAAGAAAAAAAAAGGAAAATAGCACCCCAGAGCACTAAATATGCTATCAGTAAATCCTGCCTCCATAACACACAAACTGAGAAATCTGGCCTAGAGAGGAGTGCGCATACCATGATGTGCCCATATGGTTTGTTTTGTTATTCCAGAACTTGTTACTTCAAACTTCAGTAAGTATGTCTAATGCTCTTCATGGAGAAATTAAAAAATTTCAAATACTGGCACCTTTTTTTCCTCATAGCGTTAAACCTTTCTGTAGTATCAGTCATTTTGCTTTGCTGCCTCACATCATATACAAGCCTTACTCCAGCACTGCTACTCAACTGCCACAAGGTGACGCAATAACTTCAGCAGTGGAAGTAAAGTTGGCTATAATCACAGTGGCTGGCTGCAAAGTCCTCAGCAACCCTCCTCGCATGGCAAACTGTAGACTTGTACAAACGATTGGCCCTCCCTCCCTCCCTCCGTCCCTCCCAGGGCAATGAGATTGAACTTCACAGCACATTTGGTGCCTGAAGCATCAAAGTACACGACTGATGCAGGAAGCAAGCAGATCAAACCAGGTCAGCCAGGATTACTAGAGTTATTAAAACTGCTAGGAAAAAAGCCTGCCATTGTTGGAACAAGCCCTGTAGCAGAAGGCATATGAATGAAAAAACAAAAAAAGAACATTTCTGGCAAGCAGCTGTTAAACCCAAGGTCAGAGTTTTCAGGCAATAAAGATCTGCCTTCAGTTTCTAAAAGATTAAGGCCTCAGTTCATAAGAATAATCAATGAAATTCTCTTAAGAGAGTCATGTAAGCTCCGACACCCTAATCCATATAATTAATGGGAACATTTTCAGCAATGGGTCCTTTATTTTCTTTTGATCTTCTACTGTTTTATAATTGAGGGAAAGCACTGCCAGATCTGCACAGACTATCCCCCGGGGCCTGGTAAAAGCCTGGACACTGTGAAACAGATCTAATCAGGGACTTCTCTTTAATACATGAAAAGTTGGCAGGTTCTTAAGAGGCCGCAAAATTAAGTTCTGCATTTAAGTTCTAGGAGAAGACTGCCAATTAATTGGTGTTCACAATAAGGGTAATAAAGACAGCCTTTCTAAATTTGATTTAAATATAAGAGGAGGGACAGCTAATGTAACTAGGACTGGATTGTAGTATGTTTGTGTATGTGTGATAGCTACTAGGGACCAAACTGCACACACCTCAGAGATCAGATGGAGACTAATTTACTTTTAACACCAGGTAAAGGTCCCCAGGGGCACATTCGATGTCCAGATATGCAGGCTTGAAATAACATCACATATTAATACCTGGACTACAGCCTTTTCTTTTACAATTCTAAAAGCTTTTTCTGATGTTTTTCATCCCTTTCACAAACACTGCTGTCTCTTATAAAACCAAACATTTAAAAAAAGGCAGATACTAAACAGATAAAGCAGGGCAATGCATAAATCGAACATGTCACCGCCCTACCAGAAATATCTCTGGTATTTCTCCCTTGAGTACTCTGTGCCACTCATGATGTCACGAGGTCAAACTGCACTCGGGAGAAATATCAGAGATATATCTCATGGGGCCATGGCGTGTCCCTTATATATTTTTTCATTTTTTAATTAATGCAGACATTGGGGTTGAAGAATTTTCTTCTACTGTACAATTCTAAAAGCTTTTTCTGATGTTTCTTTACAGAACGGGTGGTGGACAAGTGGAACACCCTGCCAGAGGAAGTGGTGGGGGCTGAAACAATCATAAGATTTAAGAATACATGGGATAGACATAAAGGAATTCTGGAGGTCAGGGTTAAGGGGCAACAGACTTCTAGGAAAACATAAAGTGAACTTACAAGCTCAAATGGGCAGACTGGGTGGGCCGTAAGCCCTTATCTGCTGACAATGTCTATGTATCTATGTAAGAACATAAAGTGCACAAAGTAACAAAAAGTACAGTTACATAAGAACTTACCATAACAGTAGATCTTTGAGAGGAGCTTTTGCAGCAGGCTATTACCATTAGGCCTTTGGTTCCAGGAACTAGGACCCCGCGGAAAACTTCCAGCTCGCAGTCTTCAGTGGGGCCCGCCCCCGATGCCAACTCCGCCCCATCAGTCAATTGTTTATCAGGGTACGGTCCCCAGTCCCTCCTCAGTTCACCCACCAGAGAACCGCTGGTAAGGCCAGCAGGCTGACCAGGCGGAGACTTGCTATAAAGTTAAAATATGTAAAAACTCACCAGGGGGAAGGAGGGAGGGAAAGCAGCACCTGCTGCAAGAGCACCTCTCAAAGATCTACTGTTACAGTAAGTTCTTACGTAACTGTACTATCTTACTTCAAGTGGGAGCTCTAGCAGCAGGCTATTACCATTAAGACTGAATCCCAAGCAGTCCTGAAAAAAGGAAAAAGGCAGATCCGGGAGGAGGCTGAAGTGCAATAGCTCTAAGAAGGCACTAAGATAGGAAGCCTTGAAGGACCACCAGGACAAAACCTGCCCTTCTCCTAGGGGCAATATCCAGGCTGTAGTGCTTAATGAAGGTATGCACTGAGCTCTAGGTAGCTGCTGCACAGATGTCTGCAATGGAGACATTACGAATGGATGCAAAGGAAGTAGCCACTCCCCTGGTAGAATGACCCCTAACCGAGCCCAGTAGGGGTGCGTTGTAAGTGCTGTAACAGAAGACAATGTAATTTACCAGCCACTTAGGTAATGTCTGCTTAGACACTAGAGCGCCTTGACAGTGGGGCGCAAAGGCCACAAAAAACTGCTCCGTCTTATGGTGGGGAGCAGTGCAGTTAAGATAATACCGTAGTGCCCTGTGGACACCCAAAGTATCAGGTAAGTATTAGGTAATTAGATAATTTTCCCTATCCACCTCTCTCTTGGTCTTTATAGAAAATTCAGGAAGACCAAGAGAGGTGGACAGGGAAAATTACCTAAGGTTGGCTAGTGAGGCAAGTAAGAAAGTCAGCGAGCAAAGGCACAGAAGGAGCTGCAGATAGCCGAAGGAATTAAAAAGGGGAAGAAAGCTTTCTTTCACTGTATAAGTGAGAAAAGGAACACAAAGGAAGGGATTGTTAGGCTTAGGAAAGGGGTGGAATGGGTGGAAGATAATGGGGGAAAAGCAGAGATGCTAAATGAATACTTCTGTTCCATCTTCACCAGGGAGAAAGATGGACCAGTGTCTTCAAGAGGGAGAAGAAAAGCAGGGGGAGGGGAACACAGATGTAGTGACAGAGAATAGAGTGAGGGAGGGGCTGCTGGCATTGAAGGTGGACAAATCACCAGGCCCAGACTGAGTACATCCAAGGGCAATAAAGCAACTGGTTGAGGAGCTGGCAGGGCCACTGGCAAACCTATTTAATAGTTCATTACAGACAGGCATAGTACCGCAGGACTGGAGAACTGCACATGTAGTGCCCACTCCACAAAAGCAGTCCCAAGGATAACTCAGGGAATTACAGACCAGTCAGTCTGACCTCCATTGTGGGCAAGCTCATGGAGACCATACTCAAGGAGCGGTTGATGGAATATCTAGAGGAGCATGGCCTCCATGATGCAAGGCAGCATGGGTTCATGGCGGGGGGAGGGATCGTGTCAAACAAATCTGATTGACTTCTTTGACTGTGTCACTAAGACAGTAGATGGGGCCAAGCGGTAGACATCCTCTATTTTGATTTCAGCAAGGCCTTTGACTCTGTGCCCCACAAAAGGTTGATCAGGAAGTTGAAGGATCTCGGGGTTGGGGAAAAGATGGCCAGATGGGTGAAGAACTGGCTGAGGGACAGAACCCAGAGGGTGTTGGTGGGGGGAAGAGTTATCTGGCACCAGACAGGTAACCAGTGGGGTCCCGCAGGGCTCGGTGCTGGGGCCAGTGTTGTTCAATGTCTTCATCAATGACACTGGAGACAGCATCAAGGGCAAAATGTGCCTATTCGCGGATGACACCAAACTCTGTGGGAGAGTGGACACAGCTGAAGGGAAATAGGACCTACACGAAGATTTGGAAAAGCTAGGGAGGTGGTCCAGCATATGGCAGCTTGGCTTTAATGCCAAAAAATGCAAAGTTATGCATATTGTAGCCAAGAATCCTAGGATAGAGTACTAACTGGATGGAGTCTGAGTATCTGCATCAGAGGTAAAAAAGGACCTGGGAGTGATGATCACTAGTGACCTGAAACACTCAACGCCATGCAAGAAAGCAGCAGCAAAGGCAAACAAGATGCTGGGATGCATTATCATGCATATCTAGGGGGATCAGTAGTAGGAGAGAGGAGGTATTACTGCCCTTGTACAGGTCACTGGTAAGGCCGCATCTAGAGGATGGAGTTCAGTACTGGTGCCCACACTTCAAAAAGGACATTAACCAGCTGAAGAAGGTCCAGAGGAGGGCTACAAAGATGACAGCCGGTCAGCAGGGTAAGGCATATGAGGAGAGGTTGAGAGTACTGAACATGTACTCCCTGGAAGACAAAAGAGAGAGAGGGGACATGATTGGGACCTTCAAGTACTTGAAAGTGATAAAATAAGGTTGATAAGGAGAGACTCTTTAAGCTGAATGGCAACTATAACATGAGGGGGCACAGTCTTAAGCTGGAGAGTGGGAGGTTTAGGAGGGAAGTCAGGAAGCACGTCTTCACAGACAGGGTGAACACTTGGCATGCGCTGCCAGAAAAGGTAATCTCATTGAAGACAGTGGGCAGCTTTAAGAGAGGCTGGGACAGGCATAGGGGAAGGGTAAGAGTCATGGGTAGGAAGGATGGGAGGAGTGGGGAGGGAGGGCAGGGACATTAGCTCAAGCTATGGACCCTGCAATATGAGCAGACTTGATAGACCAAATAGCCTTCTTCTGCTGGCTTCTTCGTATGTTCGTATGTAAAGTATGCAGGAGTGCTGCTCCTCTGTTCAAATGATTAGGGTAGTACACTGGAAGGTTAACGTCCTGATATAGCAAGAACTTGGACACTACCTTGGGCAAAAACTTAGGATTAGTTCGTAAGGACACCCTATCCTCATGGAACACTAAATAAGGTTCCTTACACATCAGGGCCTGAAGCTCGGAAACTCTCTGAGCAGAAGTAACAGCAACTAAAAATAACGCTTTCTAAGAAAGGAATTGAAGCTTGCATTCTGCGGCAGACTCAAACGGGTGAAGAGTAAGTTTTTCGAGCACAAAATGGAGATCACAGAGCAGTACCAGATCTCTGATGGGAGGCTTAATATGCAGTATGCCCTGCAAAAACATACAGGACACATTCAGTTGGGCGAGGGGTTTTCCCTCCATAGGTACAAGGTAACAGAAATTGAAGAAAGATGTACCTTTATGGAGGAGTAGCTCAAGGCTCGATTTAAAAGGATAGGAGATACTCTAGAATCGAGTTCATTGGACAGGTAAGTGGGTCCAAGTGACAGGGTGAAGCCCACAGGCAAAATCTTTTCCACTTCATGGCATAAGTGGATCTAGTTGAGAGCTTTTTCACTGCTACAAGAATGTCCACCACCTCCTGGGAGACCCCATACCCAGACATGACAAAGTCTGCTGCAGCCAGGCATGAAGATGCAGGGATTTGAGGTTTGGGTGGACCAGAGTTCCCTGATCCTGTTATAGCAAGTGCAAGCTCAGCAGTAGCAGCTGTATTGGAGGCTCCGCTGCCAGCTGCTGAAGTAGTGGGAACCAAATCTGCCAAGGTCAAAATGGAGTGATGAGGATCATCTCTGCTCCTTTGGCCTGTAGCTTCAGAAGAACCCTCTGAAGAATGGGAAAGGGAGGGAAGGCATACAGAAACCTCCCTGTCCAACAGAGAGACAAAGCGTCTGGCCAGAAAACACTAGACATAGGCTCTAGTGAGCAGAAACTGGGCAGTTTGGCGTTGAGTGGACACGTAAAGATGTCCAACTCTGGGTGGCCCCACCTGTCGAATAGTTGATCTGTCACCAACTGGAGGTGCTCCCACTTGTGAGCCTTAGTCTGAGACAGGCTTAGACTGTCAGCCAAGGCATTTTGGATGCCTGGAACATGAACAGCAGTGAGGTATAGGCGGTGTTCCAGTGCTCAATACCAGACCTTCATCGCCTCCTGGCAAAGGGGTTAAGAATGTGTGCCCCCTTATCTGTTGACCTAAAACACTACTGATGTGTTGTCCATTTGGATGAGAAGAGGGCCTGGCAAAAGGTCCATCTGAAATGCCCAAAAGGCATTCAGGACCATTCACATCTCTAGGACATTGATGTGGAGCATTTGTTCACCTGGAGACCATGTCTCCTGGGTCTGTGTGTCTTCCAGATGAGCACCCAACTGAGACTGGATGCATCTGTAGTTAAAATCCATCTCGGGGCTCCTGCGGAAAGGGGACCCCTTGTATCAAATTGGAGAGTAGCCACCAGGAAAGAGTCCTTTGGACTGGGTCAGAGACCCTGACTGGCTGGTCCAGGTCATCTGACCACTGGTCCCACAGCACCCACAGTGGGACTTTCATGTGGAGGCGGGCCAAGGGAACTGTGGGGATGGCTGCCGCCATGTGCCCCAGAAGTCTGAGGAAGGTCCTGGCTGGGACCTGTGGAGCCATGGATACCATCCAAGCTATGCCCATTAGACGATCACCACTGTCCTCTGGGAGAAAGGTCATGCCCTGAACTGTGTCCAGGACTGCTCCGATGAAAAGGAGTCACTGGCTGGGCCATGGAGATCACTTTGGAAGGTTCAGGGTGATCCCCAGCTCTTGGAAGAGAGGAAAGGTGTCTCCGAGAGTGCGGAGCAGCTGAGCTCTGGAAGGAACTGCCAGGAGCCAGTTGTCTAGGTAGGGGAAGATGTAATGGCCCTGGTGTCAGACAGCTGCAGCCACCACTGCTAGGCACTTGGTGAAGACTCAATGAGCAGAGGAGAGGCCGAATGGTAAGGCTCAAAACTGGCAATGTCTCCTCTGGAACTGGAACCTCAAGAACTTCTGATGGGGAGGAAGACCCTTATGTGCAGATAGGCATCCTGCATGTCCAGGGAACAGAGCTAGTTCCCTTGGTGCAAGATGGAAATGAGGCCTGGCAGAGTGACCATTCTGAACCACTTGTACTCTATAAAGAGATTTAGAGAGCTGAGATCCAGAATGGGCCGAAGGTCTCCGGTCTTTTTCGGGACCAGGAAAAAGGGAGAATAGTAGCCCTGTCCCTTTTAATCTAGGGGAACCAGCTCTACCGCCCACTTCTGCAGAAGGGCTTGGATTTCTCCTTCTATCAGAGGAATGTGCAAAGGAAGATAATGGAAGGACCATGGTGGCTTGTCCAGAGGGATCTGAAGGAACTCGAGAGTATGTCCTCTCCTAATAATGTCTAACACCCAAAGGTCTGTGGTGACGCTGCTCCATCCCTCTAGGTAGAGGGAGAAGTGACCCCTACCGTCTCCCCCATAGCCTCCGCTGGAGGAGGGGGGGCAGGTAGCAATTCATTGGGCAGATCCGGGAACAGGCAGAGAGGGCTGGGAGGTCTTGGGACCTCTAGAGGCGGAGCTCCCAGGAGTTTGGTTGGTGCTTTCCTCTTGAAGCCTCCCCTCTGGTGAAACTGGCTGTGGGTATTTTGTCCTGAGGGCTTATGAAAAGGCCATTTGTGAAAGGGTTTCTGGTCCCCCTTACACATCTTTTGGATGGACCAGATAGATTTCCTGGACTCTTGAAGGTGAGAGATCAGTTTCTCCATTTCATCCCCAAAAAGAACGGAACACTGTAAGGGAAGGTCCAGGATACTGGACTGCATATCCTGGGAGAATCATGAGATTTTGAGCCAGGCATGATGTCTAAGGCAAATGCCGGATGCTGCTGCTGCCCTAGAGGCCGTGTCTGCAGTGTCATATGAGGCCCTCAGGACATGAGTGCCTACATCCGAACCCTACTTCAGTATATTCAGAAGCTCAGTCTTTTGAGCCGAATCTGTCAAGGCCTGAGCAACTTCTAAACCTTTCTCTCACATCACATTCTGGTACTGGACCATATGTGTGAGAAAGTTCAATGATCTAATAGAACAGGGGACGGCAGAATACACTTTCTTGCCCACCTGGTCTAAAAATCTGGACTCTACATTGGGAGGCTGCGAACTGAGGTGTTTGGCTTCTTTGACTTGTCATGAGCAGCCATAATCACCATTGAGTCTACCTGAGGGTGTTCTGCCAGAAAAGGCTCCCCCCTCGGTGCCCGGTAGAGCCTATCCAAATTTTTAGAGTTCACCGGAGTGGTGGAGGGATGCTTTCAAATGATCCGAGTGAGATCCTGGAACATATCCACTAGAGGAGGAACCAAGGGTTTTGGCTCCTTCTGCCTCAGGTATTTGGTCAACCTCTGATGCTCTGGATCCAGATCCTCCGTCTCCCATCCATTGGATGTCTGGATGTATTTCATGACATCCATAAAGGTAGGATCATCAGGAGGAGATCTAGGGGTGTCCTTTTCATCTGGGGGGACACGCCTTTCTCTTGAAGGAGAACGGTTGGAACCCAAGGTGTTGGGAGTCCGAACCGTGACCTCTAGAAGAGAGGGAAGCCGATCTAGAGCCTGAGGAATATCTGTACCTCTCCGAGGAACGCCGCCCACTAGAGGATCAGCGATGACTTAAGACAGCTGTGGGACCGGCGATGACTGGCAGAACGCAGACGATGGCTATCCGACTGACGTCGCCTGACTGACCACCTACAGCTGGAGGAGCGATGGCGGTAAGTATTTGGCGAACGGGAGTGACTTCAGTGACACTGTTCCTTATGTAAAGTCTGGTCATGGGCGTGTGTGTAGGACTGCGTAAGTGGGACTTAGATTTAGGTATGGGAGAGGCAGGTTTGTCTCCCTGACCTTGGTCCTTATCTGAATCCGTAGTCAGTTTAGTATCTGGCTGCAGTAGAAGGACATCTTTTTTCATTTAGCCCCACCAAAATTGAAAAAGTTCAGTCAGTTCTTCCTTTGAGAACTGAGGAGCCACTGGCCCCGCCAGGGGGCGAGATGTTTCTGGCACAGGTGGAGCAACTGGGGGAAGAGGTGAGGTCTGGTGGGTCCCTGGAAGAGGGAGTAGACCGGTTCCCTTGTTCATCGGGTGTAGAAGCCCTATGGACCGGTGAATTATCAAGGTCCGTAGAGACTTAGCCTGATGTACGACCCTTGTCTGGTACCGTCGACGGTTTGGAGATGTCTGGCTTGGAGACCATCGCCGGTTTGGCCATAGGTACCTGAGAGACCAAGGTACTGAAAGCTGAGGACAGCTTCGAGACCGTCACCTGACCTTGGTGCTCATCGGAGCCCTGGGACAGACCAACGCCGGGACCTTACATAACGGGACCTAGGTCCCCACGGAAGTCAAGGAAGAGGTCCCAACCCCGAGGTGGAGGGTGACCACAAGGATGTTGCCTTCACTGTCAGGGTACTCAAGGCTGGTGTAGAACCTGAGCCCTGCTTTCAACTCCCCGACATTGGGGTTTTGCCGAGAGTGGAAGAATCTTGCCACCCAGTAGAGTGCTGCGAATGGCGGGAGAAGTGGTCAGACCCCCCTCCGAGTTGGAACCCGAGAAGGTCTTCTTGAGGTGCAGGGACCTGGAGTGCGACTGCCCCTTGGATCAACCCCAGTCCTTTTCTTGGGACTTGTGTTGGTCCGAGTTCTTTTTCTTATCCTTATGCTTCAAGAAGTGAGAAGAAGAGGAAGACTTCTCAGCTGGTGAACTCTGCACCACATCCACCTGCTGTTCCAGAAGGTGGGCCTTTAGTGCCTTAAGGTGGTGAATCCAAGTTCGGCCGGTAAAGCCGCTGCAAATGGAGCAGACCTTGGTGTCATGGTCAGGCCCCAGGCAGAAGACACAGACCTCGTGTTTGTCCTTGGCTGGAATCTGACAACTGCAGGCACACTTGATCCTCTTCTTCTCAGTCGAAGAAACTGATGACATTGAAGACAACATGCAGATGAAGATAAAGTGGACGAAAAGTGGACTTTTCAATGAAAAAAGTTTAAACTATCAAAAAATTTGCTGAAAATCACCAAAAAATTTTCTAGAAGGCAACCGAAGAGCCGAAGTAGACAGGTCTGTGATGAGAAAAGAACTGAGGTGGGGCTGTGGAAAGCCCCCTGATTGTTCACTTGGGAACATAAGCAGGAGGCTGGTAAGGACAGAGGTCTGGGGTTATATTCTATTTTAACTGAAATATTTGAATAGTTTTGTACGTGAAATTAGTTCTGTGTTTTAAAAATTATTACCTTGAGTTAGAACTGTTACTTGGGCTGTGATATTGTAACTTTTGAGGCTTGGGAACACTTGTTTGGCAGTGATAATTAGAGTGAAATTTAAATGTGTTGTTTGCCTGGTGTTAGGGGAGAGGACATTACCAGGAATTACCTTGTCTTTAACAGGAATTACCTTGTCTTTCATTGTTCACTTGGGAACATAAGCAGGAGGCTGGTAAGGACAGAGGTCTGGGGTTATATTCTGTTTTAACTGAAATATTTGAATAGTTTTGTAACGTGAAATTAGTTCTATGTGTTAAAAATTATTACCTTGAGTTAGAACTGTTACTTGGGCTGTGATTTTGTAACTTTTGAGGCTTGGGAACACTTGTTTGGCAGTGATAATTAGAGGGAAATTTAAATGTGTTGTTTGCCTGGTGTTGGTAAGAGTCCTCCCACCCACCCTGTTTTGTAGGCTTTCTTAAATACTGAAAAGCCACTGGGGGTTGGGATTGAAGGGTTGAGTATTTCTGTTTGGGACTGAAATTCGAAGCAACAGGAGCTGGTGGGCCTGTGACATCATATAGTACCTGATGTCTGCATACACACACTGTTAGTGGGACTGGACACACACTGGACTGTATGTGTTTGTGAGACTTGGGAACTTTATTGGTGGGGTTGAAATTGGTTTGTAAATAACTGCAGTCAGTACAGAGAAAACTGTATTCCAGGGAAAGAGACTGAGAAAAGGGTGTGCCATTATAAACAGAGAGGATAAACAGGGTGGCCATATTCCACCATGGCAGGCATCACCGGAAGGGTTGTAGGCTGCACAGGCTGTGGGATGGCAATAATTCTCAATTGGGCCTGGAGAAAGGGAGGCTGCCCACTCTGTAGACAGCTATCTTGTATCAAGAGTGAGGTATATTGGTTAAGGAGTAAGCTGGGGGGTGTGTCCAAGGATAAAGGGTGTGGATATGGGCAGCAGAAGTGTGGGGCTGAGGGGAGGCTGGGGCAACGCTCTTAAATTACAGGATGTTATGTTACAGCAAGCAGGAGGGGGGATATTAGGGACAGAGGACCCTTAGATAGTGATGTTGACGCTAAGGGGAAAGCGTACGGGATGAACATTCTGAATACAAAGAGTGTGGAGGGGAAAGAGTCAGGAGGGGCTGTTGTGGGGAAGCCTAAAACAGCAGACTGTGGGAAGGGTGCTCCTAAGGTGAACAGAGCAAGAGGGGAAGAAGAGGGGCAGTTTAGAGGTGCAGTCAGGAGAAACTCGGGTTACTTGATGGAGGCTGACATAGAGTGTCACAATACATTTGAGCTACTAAGCAACCTAGAGGGGAGAAGGGGTTGGTAGAAATGAGGAAACTATATAGAGGTTGGGGAGGAGTTGGATACCCATAGGGCATCAGCAGACTGGCAATGGAAAGGATGGAAATAGTCCCAAAGGAGAAGGAGAAACATAAATGTTAAGCAAATGGGGAGATGCAACATATTGCAGACACATGAGGAGGAGAGCATGACTGGAGAGAAACTGGGAGACAAGGAGGTGGGAGAGGAGCCCCCCTTCGGCAGGGGGGTCAGTACCAAGGATGGGGCCCTAGCTAAAGGGGACCCACAGAGAGCCTCTGGAGGCAGGGGTACTATTACAAGGGGGGAGGATGGTGGTGTGGGGGAAGGGGAAACCATCAAGGCCAGGATAAATGGTTCGGATAAGAGAGGGTTAAAGGGGACACCTATTCAGAGGGGGTTTGAGCTAAGTAGGCAAAATAACGAGGGAGGCAGAAAGGGGAGGGTGACAAGGGGTCTCTAATAAGGCAGGAAGACTCCCATGGAATTGAGATCATGAATAAGGGGGGGGCTGAGACGGCATAGTGGAGGTAACCATAAGGATGATGGCAGTGTTAAGGTTCTGTTATTGGGAGACTCGATGATTAGGGGTATCCAGTGGGAGGACAGGGGTGGATGCCATAGCCAGATGAAGGTAGTGAGTATCTCTGGGCTGACAGTGCACAGAGCAAAGTTCATGGTGTATGAAATGGTTAGGGATTGTGGAGGGAAACTGGATTTCCTGGTGCATTTGGGAACTAACGATCTAGAGGGAAATAGCGTTTTGGAAATCCAAGCAAGGTTCCAAGAACTTGCCAGAGTCTGTCGGGATAATGGATGCAACATTTCTTTTTCGGAGATAGTGCCCGTACCAAAGGCCTCAGTGGAGGAAAAAATGAAGCTCACAGAGGTTAATGACTGGCTCAGGAAGTGGGGTGAAGAGAGTGGGTTGGGGGTGTTAGGGAACTGGAAAGGAGTTTGGGAGGATAAGGGACTGTATGCCAAGGACAGGCTTCATCTTGCCCCATTAGGGAAGGAAGTCCTTAAACAGGGGATGGCTGACTACATTCAAGAAAGGTGGGGTTTAAACTTGTGAGGGGAAGGGATAAGGAGGGCTGACCAGAAGCCCTCTCCTCCAGATAAGCGGAGTAGCCTTCAAGCCCAAGGGGAGGAAACAGACTGGGGGTGGAGGTTTCAGGAGGAGCAGAGGAGGATGAAAGTATAAGGAATCTGGGTGGGGTTCGACAAAGAGGATCAGGGATAAGGGTGGGGGTTGGTGTTAGTAAATGCCAGAAGCTTGGGAAACAAGTTGCCAGAGTTCAGGCCATGCTGTTTGGGGGGTGGATGTGGCAGCGGTCACGGAGATGTGGGCCAACAAAAACCATGACTGGGACCTAAGCGCGGGGGTACTCTATGCTTAGGGAGGATAGAAAGGAGGCAGAGGGGTGGGTGGCTATGTTCATTAGAATGACATAGAAATTGCTAGGGTAGAAGAGGCAGAGGAACGTGGAGGCCTTATGGGTCACCTTACGATCCCAGCAGGAGATAAGGTCAAGCTGGGTGTAGTATATAGGCCCAGGATGACGATGTTCTAGAGATGGTTTGCTGGACAACATCATTTGCCCAGTGTGGACCAAAAAGGGGAAGGAGTGAGGTGGTGATGGGGGACCTTAATATACCAGAGTACAAACTGGGGAACCATGTCTCTGGTGGCCAAGGAGCAGAGGCTGCTGGACGGCTTCCGGATATGTTCTTAACACAGCATGTGATGGAGCCACAAGGAGGACATGTCCTGGACGTGGTTCTGGCAGATGGGATCTGGTAAGGGACCTGGTTGTACAGGACCCCCTGACTGGGAGCGACCACAATACTGTCTGGTTTCAAATAAGCATGGGGGGGTGAGATCTAGGACACTGGCATTGGACTTCAGGAGGGCAGACTTTGTGGGCATGGGAAATATTCTCAAGGATCACTTGAAGGGGATTACATCAATGACAAGTGCGGAGAGGAGATGGGAGGTCATAAAACGGGGACTTCCTGAGGCAGTCAGGATCTGCGCTAAGTTGAAACGTAAGGGAGCAAGGTCACATAAACCATGCTGGTGGTCCAGTGAGGTACAGGTAGCAGTCAGAGAAAAGTGACTACAAAAATATAAAACAACAAGAGGGATAGGGATAAGGAAATGTACCATCTTGCATCTAGAAAAGTCACCGGATGGTGAGGGAGCAAAGTCCAGTAAGAGCAGCGGCTGGCACAGGGATACATGGAGGGAAAGGGTTCTTCCGGTACACTGGGAGTGGAGAAAACTAAGAGCCATCTCAGCAGACTGAGATCAGAAGGAGGGTGGGTGGAAGAGGCGAGGGACCAGGCAGAGGTATTTAACTAGTACTTTTCCTCTGTGTTCACTAGGGAGGGGGATGGGATATCTACAAAGCAAGGCACGAAGGGGATAGAAGCGGCAGTGAGTGGGATCAGGGGAGCAATAGAAATGGAGCAAGAGGGAGGAAGAGGTACCCCAGGGGTGTCACATCTGGATAAGGATAAAAAGGCCAGTAAGGTGGAGGGGACGGATGATGCTATCTCCACCAAAAGGGTGTGGTTAGCCCTCAAGGCCCTAAAGAAAGACAAATCTCCTGGGCGGATGGCATTCATCCGGAGTACTATGGAATTGGCGGACATACTGGCTGCACCCTGGTGGAGCTCAACAGGTCACTTGAGACAGGGAGGGTGCCTAGGGATTGGAGAGGCACATGTGGTGCCAATCCATAAAGGGGGTCGAGGGAAGTACCAGATAACTATAGACCCATCAGTTTGACCTCGGTGGTGGGAAAATTAATGGAGAGTATACTAAAGGACGATTGGGTGTACTTGGAGGAGGTGGGAGGTCTGGATGAGTCGGCAACATGGGTTTGTGCGGGTAGATCATATCAAACCAATCTTGTGGAGTTCTACTAATGGGTAACATCAGAACTGACAGGGAAAGCCTGTATATGTATTATTCCTGACTTCAGCAAGGCGTTTGACTCTGTCCCCACAATGGTCTGGTGGAGAAACTGATGGGGTTAGAAGTAGGCCCTTTGATGGTCAGATGGATTGAAAACTGGCTAGCTGGACACACCCAGAGAGTAGTGGTCTGTGGGGAGCTCTCGAACCCTAGAGAGGTTGGTAGTGGGGTACCACAGGGCTCGGTCCTGGGTCCGATCCTGTTTAATACATACATATCGGACATCAGGGAGGGTATAGGGTGTGAAATGAGTCTCTTCGCAGATGACTCCAAGATGGGAGCAGTAGTTGAGGGAGAAGAGGGGAGGTTGGCCCTGCAAGGACCTGGACACCCTGGAAGCTGGGCTCACACATGGAAATTAAATTTCAATATCACCAAGTGTAAGGTGTTGCATCTTGGTCGGGAAACCCTAAACACAGGTACACCCTGGGAGGGGAGGCACTGGAGGCCTCAATAGGGAAAAAAGACCTAGGGGTCATGGTGGATGCATGTATGAATAACTCTGAGCAGTGCAGGAGAGCGGCTAGCAAGGCAAACAGGATGTTGGGATGCATCGTAAGGGGGATCACCTCTAGGAGCAAGGAAGTGATTCTGCCGCTGTACAATGGACTGGTTAGACCACACCTTGAGTACTGTGTACAGTACTGGAAACCACACTTGAAGAGGGACATACAGCTCCTGGAGAGGGTACAGAGGAGGGCAACTAAGATGATATGAGGGCTAGGGGATTTGACGTATGAGGACAGACTTGAGGAGCTCTGCCTGTTTTCATTGGAGGAGAGGAGAGACGGAGGGGACATGATTGAGGTCTTCAAGTACCTCAAGGGAATAAATAGGGTAAACATGGAGGGATCTTTAGACTAAAGCAGGAGGTATCACCAGAGGCATGGTTTGAAGTTGGAAGGTGGAAGGGTGAGGGGAAAGAGGAGAGGTTTTCACTGAGAGGGTGGTGGACCTTGGAATGCACTGCCTGGCAAGCTGGTTCAGAGATCCACAGTGGAGGGCTTCAAAAGAGGGTGGGACAGACATAGAAAGTGGATGTATCAGATGATGGCCTATCCTAGGGGGGTAGGGATGGATGATAGGGGTTTCTGGAGCACAAGGGATGGGAGGGCCTTGGCACCCAACTAAGGATCTAAGATTCGAGCAGACTCGATAGACCATAAGGCCTAATCTGCTGGCAAATAGTATGTTAGCATGTTAGTATACCATTGGCCGACATCGGAGCGGAGCCGGCGTCGGGGTGGTCCCCACTTAAGACTACAAGCTAGAAGGTTTCCGTGGGGTTCTAGTGTCTGACGGCATAGTTCTAATGGTAATAGCCTGCTGCAAGAGCTCCCACTCAAAGTAAGATCTAAAACAAATTATGGTTTGGAGTCTCAAGAGACTTGTCAAATTGGTTCTGTAGTGCTCCTTGGGGTTTTCAACTCTAATGCCTACTCTTTCCCCCAACCGCTAGTCTCATGATCAAAGCACTAGGTAGAAGTCCAAGGCTGTGCCCCATGAGTCCAATGTTTGGAGCAAAACAACTGTGGCCATCCACACGAGGCCTGCAGAATCAGTTATAACTTTCTCTGCACAAGGCCCTGTGGATGCTGCATGAAGCATGAGCTCATGTATACTTTTTTTTTTTTTATACAGGGCCCTGCAGGCCATACCTGAAGCTTAAGATCACATTAGGCCCATAGAATCAGTCAGAACTTTCTTTTGCACAGAGAGCTGCGCAAAGAAGAAGAGCATGCATAATTTTCTTTGTATAAGGCCCTACACAATGCATGAGATCAATATCATTCAGATTTCAGAACTTTGCACAGGGCCCTTTAGACCCTTAACTAATTAGGAGATCATGTATAAGTTTTTTTGCATAGGGCCCGACTTCATACAGCATGCATATGCCCAGGACCTACAGCTTGTCCTTGGGTCATGAGGCTGGGGACTGGGGAAGGGCGAGTAGGCATTAGGGTTGAGAACAACAAGGAACACCACAGCACCAACTGGACAAGAGTCCTGAGACTCCAAACTCTATTGTTTTATTTTTTTAACTTTGTGCGCATTTAATCCCTTAACCCTAATATCTGTATGAGCATTGTTGGGTTTTTTTGCAATTAATTTCCTTCCTTTTTGAGACAGTGGAATTTTATCCTCATTCGCACAGTTCTGGAAACAGAATGAACAGAATATTTGACATATTTTGAGCCTTCCATCACCAAACATCTTCTAGCCAGGACACCAAGACAAAGGTCTGGCTGACTGCAAGCAGGGCCCTGCGGGTCCTGTTCACAGGCAAAGAACAAAGACCATCATGCCTTGATGCGCAGAGTCCTCTGGTTCATGCACAAAACAATGGCCTGACTGGTAGGGAGCAGGGTCATACAGTCCCTATGCCAGACTGACCTCAAAGACTGGCATTCCAGGATGAACAAGGCCCTCCAGTCCCTGACCCAAGACAAAGGTCCATGTAGTTGTGTGCAGGACTTGAAAGCTGGCAGCTGTTGAAGAACACCATGTCAGAACATAATGTCCCAATCAAAAATTTTCCAAAATGCCCTAAAACAATCCCATGACTGCAAAAACATCTCACAAAAGCACTTCCATATGTCATGACAGCTATCTTAAGAAAACATAAATCTGTTTTTAATTTTGTCCTCGTGACTCTGAATATTTTTTATTTTTACTTAAAATAAGGCCCATGTTTCAACAGAACACATCTAAAAGAATCTCCCACACAATTACTGTTGTCAAATACACAAGTTATAGCTGTGAAATCTACCTTGTTTTCTGACTATCATTTGCCAGCATTTTGAAACTATAACACAAGTAAAAATAACACACAAAAGCATAAATGAGAGTGACAAAAGCATACTCACAAAAAACAGCATATTCATGCTCTTATAACTTGTGACTTTTAAAAATTTATATTTCCAACAAATAAAATACAGTATCTACCCATAAAATGTACCAGAGAGTCTTCCTTTAAGGCTAACCACACAAACCACAAACCAACCCTCTGCCTACATTTTCTGTTTTCAGTGAGCAAATACTTGTGCATGTTTTATGCTTTGGTATCGCTAACTCACATAAAAGCCAATTTCTTTATCTCATAAAAGCATACATTTTATTAAACTTTTATCACTCATGATTTTTTAAATTAATATTTCTAGGAAAAAAGACAATATATGCCCATAAAAAAAATATGAGGGGTTCTTCTTTTAAGGATAATATGTGGACTATGAAAACCACACCTCCACCTACATTTTCTGTTTTCAGTGAGCAAAAATGTGTGTTTTTTACACTTTTGCATGCTGACACATAGAAAAGCTAATTTCTTTCCCTCACAAAAGCATTTTTTCACACAAAACCATGACAACACTAAAACATTTTTTCACTATGCTTTCATCACTTATGAATAATAAAAATCACATTTCTGGCCTTCCAGTGACATTGACTGGGAGATGGCAGCTTGAGGGGTGTGCGCATTCTATACTACAAATTAAATCCCCTACAACTAATTATAGAATCTTCTGGTTTACCCCCGGTGACCTTGCAAAAAGATAAAGGGGACAGACTTACTAGGTCCCAGTTGGTAAATCGAACAGTGTCCTCACATTTTAACAGATTATCTCTGGCTCTCCCTGACTGCAGCAAGAGCTCGTTCCAAGGCAGCATGGCAGGCCCAGGATATGAAATGGACCACAAAAATAACAGACTCTCCAGGAAAAGATATGATACTCTCCTGGCCAAAATACAAGGTTTCTGGGGGGAAAAAAAGGAGAAGAATTTCGGCAGCTGAACTCCAGGCTGCAGAAGTTACAAGACCAGGTAACTGAAGCCAAAGAGAGGGTCTCGCATGTGGAAGATGGCACACTGCAATTGCATCGAGCTTTGGAGGCTCTGGCAGCCCAGTAGACCCATCTACATGAAAAATTCATGGATCTCAAGGCCTGCTCTCGAAAGAGAAATTTGTGTCTACATAGTCTCCCCGAGGAATCAGAAACTGGGCAGATGAATGAACTTCTAGAAGACCTTCTCCGTGATGTCTTGAAGCTCCCAGCCATGGTGAAGTTTAGAACTGAGCACTCCTGACTGGGCCCTCCTTCCTGAACCTAAAGACACATCCCAATGGCCCTGATCAATCATTATTAAATTCAGTTCATACCAGGATGAGGAAGAGATTCTCTTGAGGGCCTGGCAGCTTAAGGCTGGCACCTACAACTCGTACAAGTTGGCATTCGACCAGGATTGCCCTCTGGAGGCTGTGAGTATACATAGAGCCTACATGGGTGTTGTGTGTCCTGAAAAAACACCATATCGGATTCCAAACTCCTTACCTAGCACAGCTCTGGGTATACTGGGAGACAGGTATGGAGCTCTACAGCACAGCTGAAAAGGCTCAGCAAGCACTTCAAGCTGGAGGATGAACCCTCCCGTAGTCGCCTGGATCTCAGGGGTATACCCGTGCATCTACCTCGGGCTGGTAGCTTGCACAACCACAGGGCATCCACACTCGAGGCCACCAGGCCACCCAGGTGACAATGCAAGAGGTGCAAGCCATATTACAATCTTTTTCAGCTCCTACTGAGAGTAAATCAACCAAGGGTATGGCAGCTTAGATTCAATGCAAAGAAGTGCAAAGTAATGCACCTGGGAAACAAAAACCCAGGGCAAGAGTATACAATGGGGGGGGGAGGTGAGATACTAACAATAACAAAAATGGAAAGGGACCTGGGAGTAGTCCTATCAGATGGCCTAAAGGTGGGCCAGCAATGTGAGAAGGCAGTAAGGAGGGCTGGGGGATACTGGGATGCATAGGGAGAGGCATCACTAGTATAAAACAGGATGTTGTTGGCCCTCTGTACAGACAGTTGGTAACACCACATCTGGAGTAATGTGTACAGTTCTGGAGACCCCATCTCCGCAAAGACATAGACAGGGTGGAGGCTATCCAGAGAAGGGCAACCAAAATGGTGCAGGGTCTGCACCAGAAGACATATGAAGAAAGACCAAAGGAGCTTAAGATGTATAGCCTTGAGGAAAGGAGGGAGAGGGGGGACATGATAGAAACTTTCAAATACCTCAAGGAAATCAACAAAGTCCAAGAGGTTAGCATCTTTCAAAAGAAGAGATGTGCAAGAACAAGGGGGCGCAATTTGAAGATAGAGGGGAGACGGCTCAGAGGTAATCTGAGGAAGTATTTCTTCACAGAGAGAGTTATAGATGCATGGAACAGCCTTCCTGAGGAGGTCATAGAGTCAAAAACAGTGGGGGGTACTCAAGAATGCATGGGACAGACATAAGGCAATTCTAGTGGGGGGTAGGAGGAAGTAGGCTGTTGATTAACTAGGATCTGCTTGTCCATTAAGTAGGGAAATCGGCAGACTAGATGGGCCAAGTGGTCCTTAACTGCCGTCAAATTCTATGTTTCTATGGGTGAACACCCTGAGTTTGATTCACATAGTACAATTTTGCTGCCTAAATTACAATTTTACTGCCTAAGTACACAGACCCCCAGCTTAGGGGGAAGACATGGAAATGACAGAAGGCATCCTTAGGATGGCAGAAAAAGGGGAGAAATGGTGGAGGGGTTCATATTTATAGCACACAGTGAATGGATTAACAGGGCAAGTTTGCCTGTTCGCAGATGATATAAAACTCTGCAACAGAATGGACACAAGGGAAGGAGCAGACAACATGGAAGCTGACCTTAGAAGGCTAGAGGATTGGTCCAAAGACTGGCAGTTAAAATTTAACACCAAAAAGTGTAAGGTAATGCACTTGGGAAAGAGGAACCCTGGAAAAAAGTACGCACTGGGAGAACACCAACTTGAGGAGACACAAACGGAGCAAGATCCCGGGCATTATCATCACTGGCAAACTAAGGGTAGGAAAGCAATGTGAGAAAGCAGCACAGAAAGTGGGTGTTATCCTCAGGTGTATAAGTAGAGATATTTCTAGTAGAAAGAGGGAGGTTATCAGGCTCCTTTACAGGTCGTTGGTGAGGCCACTCTTGGAGTACTGTGTTCAGTTCTGGAGACCTCACCTCAAGAAGGACAATGACCATTTGGAAACGGTGCAGAGTAGGGCTACTAAGATGGTGCACGGACTGCATCATAGGTCATATGAAGCAAGACTTGGGGAGCTCAACCTATACCCCCTTGAACAGAGAAGGAACAGAGGGGACATGATTGAAACATTTGCAACCATATGATGGATTTGCCTGATGTTTTGCATGCATGGTCTGGTACCATAGATCACCCTACCCTCCCATGACAATGATCCATTGACTAGCACTATCTGAGTCCTACTGTTCAGACAGTTACTGATCCCTCAGACCATCTTCTGGCTAATGCCTGTATGTTCCAGCTTGTTGGTTAGCCTTCTGTGAGGGATGGTGTCAAAGGCCTTGCTGAAATCTAGGTATACAACATCCACCGCCCCTCCCTGATCCAATGTTCTGGTGACCCAGTCGAAGAAGTCAATTAAGTTGGTTTGACAAGAGCATCCTGCTGTGAAACCATGTTGCTTTTGGTCCATTTCTCAAGTATCTGTTAGGTACGCCACTATCCTCTGTTTTAGTAGTGACTCCATAATTTTCCCCACAACTGAGGTCAAATTGACAGGGCAGTAATTTCCTGCCTGTTCCTTGTTTCCGCACTTGTGTAAGGGCACAATGGTTGCCTGTTTTCAGTTCTGAGGTATTTTCCCGCTCTCTAGTGACTTGTTGAACAGCTCAGCCAGTGGTGCGGCCAGTTCCTCTCGGAGCTCCTTCAACATCCTAGGGTGTATGCCGTCCGGTCCCATGGCTTTTTCCACTTTCAGTTTATCAAGCTCTTTGAGGACCCTCTCACTTGTGAAGGGGCTAGTATCTGCTCCCTGGGTATCTTCCTTTGTCCAGCTCAGTGTAGGACCTTTGCCACTGTCTTCTATGGTGAAGACAGAGCAAAATAACTCGTTTAGCACTTCTGCCTTGTCCTCATCACTCTCTGGCATCTTACTTTCCTTGGTTGTTAGCTGGACTATTCCTCCTTTAGTTTTTCTTTTTTGTCTTATGTATCTATAGAAGGTTTTATCTCCCTCCATAACACCCTGTGCTATTTTCTCTTCTGTCCATACTTTTGTCCTTATAATAGCTTTCTAAGCCTCCTTTAATTTATTCTTGTATTCTTTCATGTCTGCTTCATGTTTCGTTTGCTTGAATTGTGTAAAAACTTTTTTTTTTTTTCTCTTTGATTTTGGATGCTACTTTGTGAGAGAACCAGAGAAGTCTTTTCTTTCTTTTGGACTTGCTGATCTGCTTAGTGCATACAGTTGTTACTGTATGCAGAGCAGCCTTCAGAGTATTCCAGCAGTCCTCTACATCTCCTGTGATCCCTCCTTCTAGCATGGATGCGATCATAATTCTCATTTTGGGGAAGCTGGCTTTCCTGAAATCTAGTACCTTGATTTTGGTGTTACTATTTTCCTCCATATTGTTCACAGTAAACCAGATTGAACTGTGATCACTGATCCCTAGATTGGCTCTCACCTCTGCTTCTGGGATCTTTGTGCTGTTTGTCAGCACTAGATCCAATACTGCTTTGTCTCTGGTGTGCGAGTTCACCAGTTGATGCAAACCTGCTCTCCTTAGTGCAAAAAGGAACTCTGCTCTGGTCTGAGGATGCTGTGTATGAGGACCAATCCACATCCGGAAGATTGAAGTCCCCCACAAGCAACAACTCACCCCTGTCCGCCATCATTGAGATGGTTTCCAAAAGCTCCTTGTCTACGTCGGCCTACTGGCGTGGGGCTCTGTATATGACTCCTACCCGGATAGGGGCTTTGTCCCCGGCTCCTAGTGTAACCCAAAGGGCCTCTGCTTTACTGTGTTTTCCCTGGATTTCTGTTATGCATGTCATCTCTGACATACAATGCCACCCCCACTTCTTTCCTTTGCGATCTTTCTAGAATAAAGCATACCTTGGGATGGTGACATCCCAGGAGTGGTTCCCAGTGAACCATGTTTCCGTAACAGCAACCCAGTGTAATTGTGCGTCTGCCATTATGATTGTGAGATTTTGTTTGGCAGACTATGAGTGTTGATGCACATTGCCTTCCATTCCCTTCTGTTTTGGTCATTTGCATTTTTAATATGTTTTGGTTGTGTAATTTTGTTGAAATCCTTGGTCTGAGTATGTTTGGTGGGATGATTGGTCCGAGTATGATTGGCGCATCCATATGCTGAATTAATTGTTGACTGGGGAGGGGCATTTGGAAAACCTTTTTGTGCTAGTGGTGCCTGTGCCATCCCCCCGTCCACTAGTTTAACTGACCGATGTGAATGTCAAATTTTTGCCCTAGCGCTCAGGTCCCCTCCTTTAAGAGGTGTAGGCCGTTGAATTTAAAGAACCGTTCCCAGAAGTCCTGCCATTTTCCAATAAAGTGGTGAAATGTTTCCTGGCACCAGTCCTTTAG
The DNA here is from genome assembly GCA_016271365.2 of Neoceratodus forsteri. Classification (NCBI taxonomy): domain Eukaryota; kingdom Metazoa; phylum Chordata; order Ceratodontiformes; family Ceratodontidae; genus Neoceratodus; species Neoceratodus forsteri. The sequence continues at coordinate 764,703,595 of CM057453.1, forward strand.
CCAGGAGTTTAGCTCATTGATGTCCCCTTCCTTGATCTTCTGCCTGCTGTCTCCTTTTTTCCAGACTGGAAGAATTTCAGAGAAGGTGACAACAGACAAAAGAGAAGCAAGCTTGTCACCCAGCCTGGTGAGGTTTTGTTTAATTTCCTCTACTGACTTACTGGCTACGTCATCCATACCTATGGGGAGAATGACATGTGTGTGTCTCGATCAATGCCTCGAATGACTTCCTCTACGCGATTGGTGTCTCTCTATGCCGATGTTCCGGGGAGGCACCTTAGCATAGTTGAAGCATGGTCCTGCTGGAGGTGAGTCTTTACACCCCTAATTATTGAGTCGCCAATTATTAGTACCGATTTATTTTTGTCCTTTTTAGTGGGTTTAGTTGTGTGCTGTACCTCCATGCGTTGCTCTGGGTTCACAGAATTGTTGACTCTCGTTACGCCATTTGTCATGGTAGATAGTGCAGTGTACCTATTCAATGTCTGAATAGGTTTGGTATCTTCCTGTATTGTGGATTTTGTGCCAGTTGTATGAGACCTGACCTGTTGCCAGCCCCCTAGCCTGTTTGTCCTTTGGGGTAGGGGTACTGGTGTAGTGTGCCTTGAAACTAAAGGTTTTATACTGTTGCCCAGTGGGGGTCGATTTAGTATATCATGGAGGTATTTTATCTCAGCCCATGCTGTATGAAGCTGTGATCGGAGGTCTCTGATTGTGGAGCATGTTGGACAGTTCCCCACTCTGTAAACGAAGTTCTTGATAAAAAGTGTGCCACAGTTCTTGCAGTTCAGAAAGGTTCATAGTGGCCTTTAATTCTCTAAGTTCCTGGCGAGAGAAGTAGATTACTTAGAGGCAATCTTCGGACGAAAGAAAAGGGATGCCTGCTATTTCACTATGGTGTGTATCTGCTTAGCAGCAGGAGGTGGCTGTTGTCCTGAGCTGTTATGGATGAAAGGAATATATGAACAACTAGAGGTAGAGGCTGTCAACAGACCAAAATCTTTTGTTTCTGCTACCTGTAAAAACAATCAGTGATGTTCTGCCTTTTAGATGCACCAAGCCCTTGTTACATCAACTGCACATAAAATCAAAGTACACATAGAACTGATAGGATGGAAAGGAAACCTGATTTTATATCAAGGGGGTGTGGAGTAAGTGTTCAAACAGCTCCTTTTGCTGAGAGAGGAGCCGCTGGCTGGGTCTGAGGAGAGCGAGGGAGGAGAGAAGCTGCCTCAGCAGAGAAAGGAGACCGGACTGTGCACTCCAAGGAGGATTCAGGTAGAACTGCTGTCAAGGAATCCCTGCTTCTGCACCTGTCAGAGTCTGCCTTCCCTCCATGAGTGGTCTCTCTGCCAGTTGGTGAAGATCAGTGAAGCTCAGCAGACAGTAAGGCTAGGGGCTGAACCAAACTTGGCGTATGCCTCCTAGGGTTGCCCTTTGTGTCTGAGCTGTTGCTGCTGGTTGTTTCTGGCTGAGAGCTTTCTATTAGCTGACCACTATTTCAGTAGTGGGTACAACAGTCGGTGAAGATCAGTAGACAGTAAGGCTAGTGGCTGGTCCACTCTTGGTGTATGCCTCCTAGGCGTGCCCTTTATGTCTGAGCTGCTGCTTCTGGCTGCGAACTTGCTATTAGCTGAGCATTATTCCAGTAATGGGTACGGCTGATTTACATACCGCAGCCAGGAATTCTGGGTAAGTGTTCCAATAGCTTCTTATGCTGAGACACCAGCAAAGGGCTCGCAAACAGGAATTGCGAAGAGAGATTGGGAAATCTTGGAAAATTCCTTTTCACGAAGAATATGCCTCTTTGTCGGCCACCATCTTGTTTTTCCTCACTTAGCGAAGGGAGAAAACAAAACTTTACAACTTGCCCCAGGGTACTCTTTTCTAAAAACCAAGGCATGGGTTTTGGTTAGGGGGATGTCCCCTACCTGCCCATGCCTTTGTTTTGTTTTGTTTTTTTAGCTCAAAAACAGCACTTTTAAACTTTAAAATCCCTTTTATAATCCCTTTTCACCAGATTAGCTGGCAAAAGGGATTAAAGACTATAAAATAAACTCTGCCATTTTTCCCAGGTATCTAGTGGACCCCCTGACTCCTTTATAAAATTAATTCCCTAGTGTCTAGTGGCCCCCACCCTCTGATCGCCTTCCCTGGTTTTATTTTTTATTTATGTATTTTCCAATACTGGGATTCCCACCCCTGGTGCCGGATAACGTCCACAGCCCATTATATTTTAAATGTGCCAACATTGGGGGGGGGGGGCCGAATCACCATGTTGGCCTTTACCCCCTTAACCCCCCCAGTAGTATTGGGCACTGGGCAGCCCACCCACAGTGTCCTGAAATTTGTTCCTGAAAAAAAGAAAATAGTCGCCCGGTGTCTTTTTTTTTTTTTTTTTTCCTGAAAAAAAGAAAATTGTCCCTCGTCGTCTCCGCCACCACCCTCCCCCATCCTGACCCTCCCTCTATGCACCCACCTCCCTGCACCCCCACTTACCCCATACTTGCCTCCGGAGGTTGACAGCTTCTCTGGACTGGGACACATCTGCACTCTTCAAAGTCAAGCTGCGAACTGAGGAATCAAGGTAAGCGCCATATAATGGCAGTCAATGGGGTTTTCAACCTATGTTGATAAAACCATTTTTAGGAATTCTGGCCCCAAATTTTCAACATGGAGTTCTTGGGAATCCACTTCACGAACACTGGCACTTTCATTTTGTTACTCAGTCCCAAAAGCTGATTTGGTGTTCACTGTGTGGAATAACCTTTCAGGGCCGATTAATAAAGCAACAGTGGCACTGTTCATAAGGTGGGGTCCCAAAAAGGTCATGTTGAAAATTTGGTGCAAAAATACCCCAAAACGCCTGAGTTACGCACGGTTGTTGAAATTTCGCTACACACGCAGGTAACTTTTGCAAATTTTAATATTTTCACTCCAAATTTTAAACATTGCCAGTTTTTCATACCACCTCATGAACAGTACAGCTGTCATTTCTCACATAATGCCCCAAAAATCTTTATGCAGGAGTGGCATGGAATGGCACAGTTGCTGCATGAAATCACCCTTCGGGACCAAGTAACAAAATGACAGTGCCAGTGTTCATGAGGTTGTGTCTCAAAAAGACCATGTTGAAAATTCGGTGCCAAAGTACCTAAAAATGCCCAAGTTACTCACAGCCACTGGAATTTTTGTACGCACGTGTGTGACTATGGCAATTTATCATATTTTCACTCCAAATTTTTAACACTGCCATTTTCTCACACCTCCTCATGAATACTACAGCTGTAATTTTTCAAATGCTGCCAAAACTGTTTTTCCGCACCTGTGGCACAGAATGGCATTACAGTTGAGTTACAGGTGCTCAGAATTACATTTCGACGGGGATCTGAACATTTTCTGTACTAGGTACATATAGTGAAGTGATAAGATGGTTATGTTGAACATTCGGGGTGAAAATGATTTAAGATGGCACAGTTACTTATGACTATTTGTTGCAATTTCACTACGCCTACTCGTAACTTAACGCGTGGAAGCGCAGAGGCCGGATGCCCCTGTGTTTCCACAGCTAGATACATATGCGCATGTATGGAGGGATGGGAGCGGAGGGTCCAAAGGACCCTGTGTTCCCAAAGTAAAATAAAGACACTAATATACTGTCTCAAAAAGCAAGGAAATAAATTGCAAAAACTTTGTTAATGCATCAGTTAGGGTTGAAGTGACAAAAGTAGGGAAATGAGACATTAGGATTGAGCCCCTTACACACCTCCCAACCCCACCATACACCCATTCTTCACAGACCATCAGGTGTCGGGGTGTGCTTGGGGTCATTGGGCTTAACTCTCACCCCATTCTCTTATACAGTTCCATGTCAACTTTCTTACACATGGGAGGGTATCCCATGATAAGGGCTTTTGCACATTGGCTACTCGCATAAGGGTGACAGAGCTGTGAGCGCAGGTACCCTAACAGCGATGTGTAGGTGGGTGCAAGCCTTTGACCTAGGACATCATAATCGCAACTAGCTACCAGGAAGATAGTGTGAATGGCAAGGGGATATACTGGTGATGGGGCAATACAGCGATGGGGAAATACGGTGACCACAAGTATGGTGAGGGAATAAAAAAGCCAGCAACGTGAACATTGACTGCACACAATGCAGGGACAGGGCAGCACACCAGTGTCAGTGGAAATGCAAGGTGCACCCGTTCCCCTCCTGTGTGGTGCACCATGCGTGTGGTCCACATGAGCACCCCTACCACCCTGCAGTAGTGCATGGGCGTGCACACCCACCCACCCTGGATGCAGTGAAGATGCACTACGACAGCAGCACCCTCCTGAACTGCTACTGTAGCAAATGCTGTGCATCCATGCTGCCAACACACCAGAGTGCCTGCCTCCTGGGAGTTCCAATCCCAGTAGCAGATACCTACAGTCAACGCCTGTAAGCCTACGATGCCGCCCAAATGCCGTAAACATAGGGGGAGCTGACCTGCTACAATGGCACCAATACACTAGTGGATGTACTCACTGCCTCCAATGCCCCTGCGGGGTCTGAAACAATAATACTCCACTGCAGCACATCATACACCGACCACTGGCAATATAGTGCATGTCCCGCCGATGGCGATTGTTCTTTATGCCTCTTGTCCACGGGGGCAGGGCCACGCATGCACACAGGTGTGCACACACATGCCACGAACCTGGCCAATAAATGCCTGACTGTGGACAGTACAGTGAACTGAGGAAATGGATGAAACACCTTTCACTGTGAGACAGAAGGGGAAGCCACTCCTGTCCCACTGGGGATACCTGTACTAGCGGGACACTGAGATAAACAGCAAGGTGAACTGGCACTGCATGCAGGACCACTGCTCCAGCTGTCCTGCATGCATACACACCATGGCCCCACAATCATGTCCCCGATGCAGGGGAGGTGGGTGTCCATGAAGTCCTGACAAGGGTGCATGAGCAGACATGCACCAGTGGGGAAGGCACATGCAAAGTGATTGCATACTGTACCACTGGCATGCATGATGCCATGTCTGGCAGGCTACCAGCACTGCCTCTCATGTGGTGAATGGTGCAGAATGTGCGGCAGGCCAGTCGGGGGAGTCACGCCACACTGACTACACTGCAGGGTCTAGTGATATCCCCAGAATATGCCATCACCGGGGCCGGGGACACATTCCTACAACATGACAGCAGTCACTCCAAGGACCCCATACTGATCTTCACAACACAGTGGACACTGCATTACCACGCTGGCAGTGCCGACTGTTACATGGATGGCACTTTCCGCTGCTTGCCACCACTTTTCGGCCAGGTCTATATGGTACACAGCATGCGCAAGGGCGTCATCCTACTGATGGAATTTGTTCTCATGCTGGGACGGACAGAGAGTGCCTACGTGCATGTGTTCGGGAAGGTCAGCAGGCTCATGGGTGGTGTGCACACCAAGACGGCCCTCATGCACTTCGAGAGGGCTGCCTGGTGTGCATTTTTGGACACCTTGAGGGGACCATGGCCAGGGGTTGCTTCTTCCATTTTTGTGAGTCCATCTGGTGAAAAGTACAGCAGTTCCCTGAACTGCATGCCCATTATACCAGTGACAAGGAGTTTGCCCTGAACATCCGTATGCTCCTTACCCTGACATATATTCCTGTGGAGGGTTCCTATGGTGAGCTACTTGATGTACCATTCTACATGTCCCAGAAGGAGGTACTGCACCTCTCCTGGAGTATATGGAAGCAACATGGGTCAGACGGCTGGTGGGCAGGACGGCACGCCACTGACCCCTATTCCCATTGCCCACCTGGAATATGTATCAGACAACGCTGGATGGCTGTGCTAGGATGAACAACTCGGTGGAGGGCTGGCACCAGGGCTTTTCCACTCAAAGGGGTGCATGCCACCTGAGCCTATGGTGGTTCCTGGACAGCCTGCTGGAAGAGGAACACCTGACGGGAGTCTGGATGGAGCAGCTGCTGCCAGGTGCTGGGCCGGCATGCCCAGAGAGACGGTACCAGGACCTCACCATGTAGATTGAGGCACTCGTCGCAGACTACAGCAATAGGACCACACCCGACTACCTGTGTGGGCTCACCTACAACTTCCAGCTGTCGGTGTAGTCGGGTGTGGTGTGGGCCTGGATGCCGTCCCTGATCTACAGTCCTCCCTGCAGCACAGACCCTCCTCCTCATGCCCTTGTGTGCCGCAGCTGCACCCTAGATGCCCCTGTCTGTGTCCGTCCAACCGCCGCCCTCCCGTGTGCCATCGGTGTCCATTCTCCACCGCACCCATGCAGCGTGGCCTCTGTCCCTGCTGTAGCCTCCGCCCATGGCCTCGTGGTGGCATTTCCCTGTGCTGCAGCCATGGCAGGCAGTCAGCATCACCTGTATCCCTCCTGTGTCACTCCCCCCACATGGGTGTCATAATCTCCCCTCTCCCTGCATTCTCCCCCCCCCATATGTATGTTCCTCTGTCTATGTCTGGTGGTGGTGGCAGTGTTTTTTTTTTTTTTTAAAACACACTCCGCTCGCCATTCTGATGGTCGCGCCCATGCCTGCGCACCATCCCTGTCCTCTGTACTGTGCTTGTGCCCTTTTCCATGGGCTTATTCTGACCCAACTGCCGTTCGCACTGCTGCCTGTTTGCCTTCAGGGATTTCCCGGTCCTGCATGCGCCCTGTTGGCAGTCGCGATTCTGCTTTTACCCTTATCACATAGAACCCATGGCATGGGGTGAGAGTTAGGCCTGATGACCCCAAGCACACCCCGATGCCTGATGATCTGTGGAAGGTGGGTGTGAAGTGGGCTGGTGGCGGGTGTTAGGGGCACAACCATAACATCTCATTTCCCTACTTTTGTCACTTCAGCCTTAACCAATGCATTAACAAAGTTTTTTTTTTTTATATATATTTATGGCTTTGTTAACCAGGTAAGTACACTGATCCAGGGGACCGTTTACAGGCACAACCCGGGCCAAAAGGTATTTAACTTAAGCAGATGACAAAAGTCCAACAACGCAAAACAGCAAAATACAAGTGTGAAGGCAGGACAATCAACAGTGAAAAAAGTACAACATCAGCTAAAATATGAGTCCTATACAAGTCATTGATGGGATACAAACAGAAATCAGTTGAAGTTCAGACAACATTTGGGCAAACAATAGGTCAACCACATTCACCCCTCCGGCCCCCACAAGATCAATGTCTGACTGCCTCTTATCCAAGCAGAAAATAGGAAAGGGGTGCAGGAGACAGGCCAAGGAGAGCTGGGGAGAGAGCGTTACCTGTGCAGACAGGTGCAACTGTCCCTGTCGAGGAGCCAGAACCTAAAGTTATGTTTAAAAGCCAGGTGTTTGTCAGACAACTTGAGGGGGCACACAGTGCATTCCAAAATAAGGGGGCAGCAGCCGATAGTGCTTTACTACCCATGCTAGTGGTTGTTCATGGGATCTCAAGGGGAGGGACAAGGGAGGATCTGAGACTTCATGGCATGGTGCAGGGCTTGAAAAAGGTGGATGGGGAGAGGTAGGGCCATCCCTGATGCAAGTATCAATTTGACAGCCGATGGTGAAGTCAAAGCGGCCTTGCAGTGCGAGCCAGTTCAGGGAGCAGTACAGGTCGCAGTGATGTGTGGAGCAAGGGGAGCTCAGTACGAAATGACAAATGTTATTGTAAACAGTCACGGGTTTTCACCGAAGGGTGGAGGAGATACGGGTGTAGACTGGGGAGCAGTAGTCCAAGATGGGCAAAAGGTTTCCCCTGGCGATAGCTAGGTGACCTTCCGCAGTCAGGAAGGGTTTGATCTGATACATGCACAGAGTTTCTGATTAATCCTACGAACTACTGTGTTTACATGGTTGGAAAAGGAGAGCACAGGGTCTAGTATGACCCCAAGATTTTATATATATAGTGTAATATTCTAGCAGGATAAAACCATTATGCTACAGCTCATTTAGAATGTTATATTTGTGCAAATAAACAGTATTGTTACTTCACATCATTCCAATATAATTCTTTCTCCTCTGGACATCTTGCATGCCGTCTGATCTCAGTGTCCTTCTTATTCTTGCTTTCTGGTCTTTGTCTTGACTCCAGCACGCTTTGTTGCAGGCTGCAGCACTTACTTAACTGCTGTAACAAGCCTTTGCTTGCTCTGATTCCGTCTCTTGCTTTGCTTTTTTGTACTCAAAGTGACGCTTCTCATTCCTCTTTTCCTTTTGTTCCATGCCTCACGCATTTCAGAGCCAGACATCTCGACTTAAAAAAATATTTATTAAAAACTGCTGGCAGGCCTGGCAAGCAGTCTTCCTTTGTTTACTTTATGACTTTAGATTCTTCCTACAGTTTGCATCATCAGTTTCCTAGACCAGAGATAATTGGGCCTGGGGCCATTCCTACCTAATAACAGTCCCATAAACTTTGCTGCTTCAGAAACTGCTGTGTTAACAAAGGCATCCAGGCTGTATCTCAGCACTAGACCATGCAGGCTCAAGCTGTCTACTGTGCCAGCAGCAGGTCTGGTTCAACTGAACCTTTGTAGGACAGCAGTCAAGCCTCTCCACTTAGACACGACAGAGCCGCACAGCTCCCCATGTGTGGTACATCTGCTCCTCGTTTCCTCTCTTAACCAGACTCTCTCTCTTGGTCCAGAAGGAGCAGTTAAGTACTTACCATAACTGAAGATCTCCATAGATTACCACTTATGGGTCAGAGCTAGAGGTACTAGGATTCCACAGAAGCCAGAACTTTTCTGGGGACTGGGGGCATGTGTATGTTGCCACATGCACAAGCCTGCTAGTACACAGTAGCACCAGCCTCCAGCTGCCTCAGTACCTCTTTTACTGAGAAGGAGAGTAGCAATAAAGTAATCCTACAAGTAGCCTAACCACTAACTAAGGGCATAAGATAGCCCAGCTGGCCCGTATAAGAAGGGCCAACAACTCCAACATCAAACAGAGTATCTTCACAGCCCAAACCTACCCAAAAAGTGTGGAAGACAATAACAACACAAGAAGACTAGAGCGAGTCTGGAGCATGGAGAGTGGGCCATGGTAATCTACACAGATACACAGAAATGTGATGGCATAGAAAGGCACCACGGCCCGTCTAGTCTGCCCAACACCCTACCTCCCCCTTCTGTTATGCTTCCACCCTCTTTTCCCAACCCCTTAAATCTATCCCAAGCCCTCTTGAACCCCTCCACCATTTCAGCTGCCACTACCTCCTCTGGCAGCTTGTTCCAGGCCTCCACCACCCTCTCTGTGAAAAAGGCCCCCTGACATTACCTCTGTATTGCCCACCTTCCAGTTTGAGGCTATGTCCCCTCGTGTTCACTCCCTTCTTCAATTTGAACAAGCTGTTACCCTCTACCTTATTTATTCCCTTCAGATACTTAAAGGTCTTAATCATGTCCCCCCTCTCCCTCCTAGTCTCCAGAGGGTAAAAATTCATCCCTTTCAATCTTCTCTCATAGGGTACATTCTGCATCCCTCGTGCCATTTTGGCTGCCCTTCTGTGCACCCTCTCCATCAGCTCACTAACTCTTCGTAGGTGAGGCCTCCAGAACTGCACCCCATACTCCAGATGTGGCCTAACCATGGTTCTGTATAATGGCATTAGCACCTCCCTCTTCCTGCTATTAAAACCCCTCACAATGCAGACCAACATTCCATTTGCCTTTCCCACCGCCCTGCTACACTGGCTGCCCACCCTGAGGTCATGCGATACCATAATCCCCCGGTCCCTTTCTGTTTTCTTCTCCTTAATCATCAACCCCCCAAGGGAGTAAGTTTCCCTCCTATTCTTCCTCCCCAGGTGCATCAGCGAGCACTTTTGTGTATTAAACTTCAATTTCCAGGTGTCAGACCACCTCTCCAGCCTCTCCAGGTCCCACTCATGGCTTGCACCCCACTAGGTGAATCCACCCTATTGTAGACTTTTGTATCATCTGCAAACAGGTACACCCATCCCTCCAGACCTTCTGCTAGGTCACTAACACAGAGAAGATATTCTGGAAAGTCTTCTGTTTTTTGTAAGTATGTAACTTTTCTATCTTATTTATTTATTTACTGGATTTTGGTAACTGGGTGGGCTCACTGAGATAAGCTGTCCCTTTTTCAGTGTCGACTCAAAATTAATTACATGGAATGCATAGATAGTAAACATATATGTATGGGTCACACAATGGCCAGACTCAGAATATGCGATTTATCATCATGAATGAGGGGGCAACGCCATAAGTCATGAGTGGCAAAGCCATGAGTGAGTAATGATAGTCCTGCACAAGTGATGACAAATGTCATATTCTGAGTGAGGCCATTGCGTGTCCATTTTATACAATGGGCTGGATTTTCCAAGGGTGGCACAGGGTTTGTGTCATGCCTTGCATCAAACCCTTTCATCGCCACAGCTGTGCCTGATTTTACAATCTCGGGAACAGTTACAACATTTTACCCACTCTTCGGCAGCATGCACCAAATCTTGAGCGCAAGATCCATTTAAATGGTCCCCACTATTGACACAAGTTACACAACAAAAAGATGGTCTAGCAAGCATCAATTGCCATAAGGGACAGAAAATCCCTTTAGACTGCGGCAAGCTCAGTGAGCCACATCTTTGGCGCACCTAGAACTTACGGAAATCTTGATCTTTTAGAAATCTGGCACTACACATTTTAAATTGTAGCGCTTTCAGATTAGTTGTTTCAATGAAGAATGAACTGTTTCTGTTTGATTTCACTGCTCTGTTTTCAGTACAGTAGAGGTCACTGTGAGGCATTATTCAAGCTGCTCTCCCCTTGGTTAAGAGCTCCTTTGTGATCAACCTAAAGTAATTATAAATGGTGATGACCTACCTAGAATGATGACAAATGATTTAACATCATTTAAGGTCTTTAGGCCACAGAAATAAATTATTTATCTGTAAGTTACATTCTCACCTACACTACATAAATACTAATTATATACAGTGCACAAGTACAGTTAAAATAATGGGTTTCAGGTTTCCCATTTATGTCATCCAGAGGGAGGAGGGTGGTGGCCTTTGGCCAAATCCTGTGAGTTGCAGCCTTGAAATGTATCACAACCAAATGGCTATCGCCAGATCCCCCCAAAATCAGACAATGGTTCGCCAGGGTGGAGGAATTGGAGCAAATGGAGAAGACAGCATACACACTTAGGCTACAATCTGAAACGTCCTGGATAGGTGGCGCCCCTGGTACACACATTCAGAAACCCTAGTAACAGATAAGAATGTGGCTGGAAGACAGGACAGAGGGAACAGTGATGAGGCAGACCTCGGACATTAAGTTAAGTGAAACCTGATTGTCAGATCTGTTGGGATCTCTACTTAACTCATTGTCTCCTAGCAGACGCCTGTAGTCATCAGTAAAATACACTGGTGTGTCCAGAGAACGCCTACAGAAGTCAGCTACTGACTTCCTGTGTGCCCTTGCAATGTCTGGAGAAGTCCCTTATATATTTTAACATATAATATAGCAGAATATAAAACATAGTTGATTGCATAGCACTGTTGGAAAGGTAATTTTGTGCTGCACAACTTTGCCACTGATATTTTGTGTATATCATGTATACTTTAGGAGTTATTCACATTTGTTTATGGTATGGTGTGTATGGCTCAAGTTTCCTATTTTAGTGAAAAAAAAATATTTTTGTTTGCTGTTTCAACCAGCACAGAAAACAAACAAAATTACATATTATGTGCATATCACCATTGGAAAGGTAATTTTGTGCTGAACAACTCTGCCACTGATATTTTGTGTATATCATGTATACTTTAGGAGTTATTTGCATTTGTTTATGATATGGTTTGTATGGCTTATGTTGCCTATTTTAGTGAATTTTTTTTTGCTGTTTCAACCTGCACAGAAAAACAACAAAATTACATATTATTATTCACATAGCACCATTGGAAAGATAATTTTGTGCTGAATAAATTTGCCACTCATACTTTGTGTATAGCACTTATGGTTCTTGAGCTATTGGTATTGTTTGTGGCATGCTGACCATAGCTTGATTTTGCTTGGAAAATCTCAAGAGTCACTGTTAACAGTATACAAGAGACAAGTGGTTTAACTTCAGAGAGCTCCTGTGGAGGCAATGAGTTAAAGGCCAAAAGGTCCATTTACATAGGGGTATGGGGGAACCACGCCAATTAGTTAATGTTATACACAGTTAACTTTATGTTTTATTAAGTTGCTAAGATTATTGAAATGTGACAGCAACAAATACATTTTTAAGTCCTTTTAACATTGAAAGTTATAAATCATAATACCTGAAATGTTTCAGAACAATCTTTAGTTGTAAAAGGATGAACAAAAACAGACTGACCTTTTTAATTGTGAATAATGCAAAAGAATTGATGAAAATGCAACAATTCTCATGTGACTGAAATTCAGTTACCAATAAACTTTATTGCGTTTCAAAAAAAAAAATAATGGGTTTCATTACAAAAGAACCTGTGTAACAGGTAAGTGTTAGATACAGGATATGAACAAATACTCTGGCACTTACTTAGAACTGTAAAGAACATGGCCACTGTACTGAGGTAAATTCAGTTTGTTCGCTACATAGACAGACAGACAGACACTTTATAAATCGCCCCTTCCTGAAGGCTCGGAGTGCTGTACAATTACAAAATATAAAGCAAATACAGCAATACAACATTTCATGATATCACATAACAAAGCATATAAAACCTAAAATCTTGATATATATATATATATATATAAAAACAAATAACAAGATAGTCAGTGAAAAATATAATGAACGCAGAAAGTGGTGCACATGAGAATGCGGCAGTGCAGTGAGCAATAAAGCAGCCAGCTTACTTTGATAAGACCAAAAGTAGAGAAAAGCTCAACACTCAGTTCAAGTTTCAGGTGCAAAGTGCAACATTTATTCTGGCAAGATGCCTATCAAGATTTCAGCCCCCGAGCTTTTCTTTACTAGTGAAAAATATAAGACTTCTAGCAGTTATGTCAAGTCAAATGCCTGGGTAAATAAAAATGTCTTGAACCCTCTCTTAAAGGTTTCTAATGAGGGTGCCACTCTCAAATAACCTGGCAATGAATTCCAAAGGGCTGGCACAGCAACAGAGAAAGCATGGTCTCCCGACAGCCACAACCTAGCCCTGGGGAGCATCAAGAGGTCTCCGTTGGAGGAACAGAGAGAGCAAGCTGGGCAGTGAGGGACCAGGAGGTCTTGCAGATTGCCTGGTCCCTGGCCATGCAGAGCTTTACAGGTCAGTAATCTGACCTTGAAGACAATCCTCCACCTTACCAGCAGCCAGTGCAGCCAGCGAAGAACTGGCGTAATATGATTGAGTGTTGACCCACCTGTTAATTGCCTGGCTGTCGCACTCTACACCAGCTGCAGACAGTGAAGATTGCCTCCCAAAAGCCCCAGGTACAACGCACTGCAGTAGTCCAGCCTTGACATGACAAAGGCATGTAGTAGGGTGGCAAGGTCATCAGCTGGTATCAGGGCACGGATCCAGGCAATGTTCTTAAGACAGTAAAAGCCACTCTGGACAATGGCCAACTCTTGAGCATCAAGTGACAAACTGTCATCAAGGACCATGCCCAGATTCCTCACTTGAATAGAAGGAGTCAAGGACAGACCTTCCAGCCTCAAACCAGGATCAGTCCTTAACACTCCCCCATCATGCTGATGACCAGGATCCACCACCAATACCTCGGTCTTGTCTGGGTTAAGTCGTAACCAGTTTTGAGTTAACCAACTCTGGATCTTGGCCAATCAAGTGTTAAACACAGAGACCGCCATCTGGTTTCTGGGTACACAGGACAGGTATAGCTGAGTATCATCAGCACTGCAATGAAAGTCCAGCCCATACCACCTGATAACATCTCCTAAAGGCAACATGTACACTGTGAACAAAAAGGCGACAAGACCGAACCTTGTGGAGCTCCACAGTGCAAAGGCTTCAGACCAGATGAGGATAATCCCACTGTCACCCTCTGTACTCTGCCTGTGAGGTAGGACCTAAACCAGTTGATGACACTGCCAGTTAGTCCACACCAGTTCCACAGTCGATCCAGTAACAACTCATGATTCACAGCGTCAAATGCCGCAGAGAGATCGAGGAGAACAAGAATGGTATGCTCTCCCCTATCTCTTGCTATAAGGAGATCATTCAGCACCCTCACCAGGGCAGTCTCCATGCTATCCTCAAGTCTCAATCCAGACTGGAAGCGCTCAAAAGTGGCAGAGGAGGTGAGACAAGCCTCAAGCTGAACAGCCACCACTTTTCCCCAAACCTTCTCTAAAAACGGGAGGTTTGAGACTGGTCTGTAGTTGGTGAGACACTCCAGGTCCAAGGAGGATTTCTTCAAAAGGGGTCTCACCAGGGCCTCTTTCAAGGCCACTGGAAAGACCCCACTCTCTAAGAAACACCAGACGATCCCAGCAACCACAGGTCCAATCAGGCCAACACAACCAACCAAAAGTCAGGTTGGACCTGGGTCTGGATCACAATGGGTTGGCCACAATTTTGAGATTATCTCACCTACCTCATCCACTTCAACTGGATCAAACTCACTCCACACAAGAGGGGTGCTCCTGCACACCTCCGGTTTGACTCTGCAAGCCATTTGAGTAGCACTGGAGGAGATCTCAGTCCTGACAGAGGACACTTTGTTGGCAAAGAACAGAGCAAACTCATCACACCCCGTGCTTGAACTTGCTTCCCGTGTACAGAGACAGGTCGGGTGCAACAACCTGTCCACTGTACGTAAGAGCGGAGCCGGTCTGTTCCTTGCTGCAGCAATCTCCCAAATTAAAAATTAGCTAGCTGAAGCAGGCAAAGGGTTTGCTAAAAAATAGATACTCCTTCATGGCAGATTTAAAGGATATAGGGGTCTGGCATTCCATGACCTTAGTGGGAAGACTGTTCCATAGCTTAGTTGCATTAGTTGTAAATGATCGCTGACTAGTCTGCCATCCCATCAGTGCAGTGGTAGCACTACCGCTTGCCACCCAAGTGACCAGGGTTTGGGAATGAGTCCAAGTCATTAGGGGTAGCTGGGGGGGAGGAGTGAGTGTCCCATAGGATGCTGTCCTTCCCTGGGATTGGAGGGTCTCATCCACCACTGCTACATGGACCCCTGGATGCAGGGGGCAGTAGGGCTTGGCGTGACTAGGAGTGGGAGGAGCTGCACTGGCTGTGTGTGATGTCATGTGTTGGCAAGCACACCTGTGGTCTTCAACTGGGCAGCTCCTGAAGGCTGGATGAAAAAATGGTGGACAATGTAGTTCTGAGCCCGATGATGATCTCCACCCCACCCCCGGCCTCCACCAGATCTCGTTGTCTGGAACTCCGAGTCTGCCACCTGATGACACAAGAAGTACTCAAGAAAAAAAAGGGATCCCACCTCGTCCCTGCCTGAGGAGTAAATGACAGCTCCAAGGAGGACGGCACCTTGAGTTTGGTCGGGTAAGGGAGACAGTAGATAGCCTTGGGGATCTAAAGGAGATCAGGCTCAGAGTATATTGAGGGGGCCTAAACAGATAGTACAAAAAAAAAAAGATAGCTAACCAGCAGCAAAGAGGGTCCTCAACACAGCTGCTAGTTTCTGTCCAGCAGATTGCTGAGTCCTTCTTAGTGGTTTGAAGTCCATGATGTCAACCAGATTTTTTTTTGGGGGGGGGATTGTGCACCATGGAAAGTGCAGACAGATGAAGCCTCCCCTCCAATTAAGTGTAAAGAGAGTCCTGCAGTGATGTTCACCACTGCCAACCTCCACAGCAAAATGTGCTGTTTGATGGCAGGCAAACTTCAATTTCGAAAAGTTCATTAGCCAGTAACACCAAACTATAGCAGGCAGAAAATGTCAGTAATGTTTAAAAGTAGTCCTTTATTACTTTATATTTCCGAAGTGCTTATTTCCTATGTGTTCACTGGATAGTGTTCTACCTAATAGTACTGCTTTGGATGTGAAAAGCTGTTGTTTACCTGGGAGTAGACCTGTCTAGTTCTATTCCTCCCATTAAATCATCAGCATGTAACCTCACTTATTGTTACATCACAAGCCTTGCTGCCTGATTGGCAACATGTGTCACAAGTTACCAATCAAGCAGCTGGAGACTGACTCTCCTTGGTTACTAGTTATGTCACAGTCAGTGAGGTCACAATGCTAATGATATATAGGGAGGAACAGAACTGATGGTGTGATGGTGTCAGCCTCCAGGTAGAGTGCTATTCCACCCATCACACCTAGTGCTTTCAGGTACAAAATCTTCTAATTTGCAAAACAGAATGAAAACAAGTATTTGTCAATGCCAAGTGTTGCTTGCTGTCTTTAGCAGTGGAAGTGCAGGAGTTAGACAGATGCAGCATAGGAATGGCAGTGAAGTATTGAACTGACACCAACTTCACCCCCACCCCGCAGAGATGGACAGGCATTGGGTGTACTTTTGGGTCATCGCCCAAAACAGTGACAACATTTCACCTCACCCTACCCTGCAGTCATTTACAAGTGTCGAGGTGTGCTTTGAAGTGTTCGGGCTTTACACTCACCTCATTCCATAAGGAAATACACTGAAATGGGTGCAGTATAAGAGAATGGGGTGAACTCTGGAGTCAAAGGGTCCAAGGCAAACCTTGATGCTCGCCACTGGCCGCAGGGTGGGGGTGGAACGGCATGAGCATTACTGTCGACAATCCCACGTCACACACCTGACGCCTGTCAGTCCCTACAGGGTAGGGCGTTATGATTGAAAACCCTAACGCCCTGGGCATGTCTTGGTATTTTTACTCCAAGTTTTCAACAAAGGCTTTTTGTGATCCCACCACATGAACAGTGACACTATAAGTTCATTAGCCGAAAGGTGATTTAGCACAGCGACTGCGCCATTTGGTGCCAGAGGTGTGAAAACACATTTTGAACAGGATGTGAAAAATGACAGCTGTACTGTTCATGAGGAGGTGTAAAAAAATGGCAACGTTGAAAATCTGGAGTGAAAATATTAAAAAAACTGGTGAAGTCACGAGTGTACATAGAAACTGCACAACGTACACCCGTAATTAGTTTTGGGATTTTTTACAGCAGATTTTCAACACAGGCATTTTGGGATCTCTGCTCATGAACAGTGTCACTGTGATTTTCTTAATCCATCCTGAACACTGATTTCCCACAGCGACCGTGCTATTCTGTACCGGAAGTGCGAAAACACATTTCGGCCAGGCTGTGAAAAATGATAGCTATACCGTTCATAAGGAGGTTTGGAAAAATGTCAATGTTGAAAATCTGGACTGAAAAGATTACGAATTCATGCACTTACGAGTGTGCGTGGAAACTGCACAATGCATGCTCGTAACATAGTAATTTTATGGACTTTTGTCACCAAATTTTCAACATAGCCAGTTTAAGACCTCTGCTCATAAACAGTGTCACTGTGATTTTCTGAATCTGTCCTGAACACTGATTTCACACACCGACCACGCCACTGTGCGCTACATGTGCAAAAACACAGCTTGGGTGAGACATGAAAAATGACAGTTGTACTGTTCATAAGGAGGTGTGGTAAAATGGTAATGTTGAAAGTCTGGAGTGAAAACATTAAAAATGCTCGAAGTTATGAGCATGTGTAGGAACTGTGCAATGCACACTCGTAAAACAGTCACCTTGGGGAATTTTTTCACCAAATTTTTAACATAGGGTATTTGGGGGCCTACCTCATGAACAGTGTCACTGTGATATTCTTAATCTGTCCTGAACATCGATTTCGCACACTGACTGCGCCATTGTGCGCTACATGTGTGAAAACACATTTCAGGTGAGATGTGAAAAATGACAGCTGTACTGTTCATAAGAAGGTGTGGTAAAATGGCAATGTTGAAAATCTGGAGTGAAAATATTAAAAATGCTCAAAGTTACGAGCATGCGTAAGAACTGTGTAACGCATGCTCGTAAAACAGTCATTTTTGGGAATTTTTTCACCAAATTTTCAACATAGGGTTTTTGGGGGCCTACCTCATGAACTGTAACACTGTTGTTTCGTTAATCAGTCCCAAAAGATGGTTCCGTGCAGTGACCGCAAAATCACCTTTTGGGACCAAATAACAAAATGACAGCGACTGAGTTCATGAGGTGGGGTCCCAAGAACCCCATGTTGATAATTTGGTGAAAAAATTCCCAAAACTGGCCGAGATATGCACCAAAGTTGAAAACTAAAACATTTATGCCATTGTGCAACAACGGCATTTCTTCAGTTTGGTCAGCTTTGAAGAAGTGCAGGCGTGTTCCACAGTCACGCAAGATAGTGCACTGGGCTCCGGAGGAGGAGTGTGGGGGTGAGGTGGGGTGTGGGAGGTGGGGTATGCACAGGGTGGGTGCGGATTGGGGAGGAGGTAGAGAATCAACGAGGACCTTTATTTTTTATAGGTCTTTTTTTTTTTAAAGATGACGGGACTTTTGCCACACTGGGATGGACTCCATTGTGGCTCCAGGCAATTGTTTGGGGGCAGTGGGCCGGCCAGGGGCTTAGGCACCACGTTGGCAAGGAGACTTTTGTCACACTGGGGTGAGCTCCCAGCGTAAGATGGAAGTTTGTTTGGGGGCAGTGGAGCCAACGGGGATTGGGCACCCCCATTGGCCATACAGTGTGCTGGGGGGGACAGGCGCATGAGCCATGGGGGGATGCATTATGCCGATGGGGACTGGGCATCACATTGGCTTTTATTTTATTTATTGAAATGTTTCACCAGGAATGCACACTGAATGGCAGGAAGTGGCTTTCCATTGGCTTCCTGGGGACTGTGGGAGGCCGACAGAGAAGCCGCCGCTATGGTGACACCACACAATCAGCTGTTTTCATAGCTTGTAATGCACCAAAACAGCTGATTACATGGTGATGTGACCGAATTTCTTGATGCATTGTGGCATGCTCCCTAACTGCTGACTGACACAATGTGTTGCTTGCACATGTGTGCAAGCAACACAAAAAGTGCTTCAGATATAAGAAGCGATAGTTGACTACTTCTAAAAGACACTACTAATTTCAAGCAGTACACTGGCTCTTTCAGTCTCCTTGAGAGATGTCAGAAGTGGTGCCCCATATATGATAGCAGGTAAAAGGACGACGTTGGTGATCGAAAGGCTAGCCTCCTTAGTAATATAAGGGTGCAGTCTATAAGGCAGGCCCAATTTCTTGTTCAGGGTTTTGACAGCTATTTCAACATGAGGCCTGAGGGAAAGCTCTTGATTCAGCTGGATTCCCAGATATTTTACAGTAGTCACAGCATCTGCGTGTGCCCTGGACAGAGTACTAATGCTGAGTAGATTTTGTCTATTATGACCAAACGTACAAGTGTCAAATAGCATGGCTTTCATTTTTTTTTTTTTTTATGAAACCAGGGCTTAAGTGCCCGGAAATCCACCCGAAGGCCAGACTGAGTCTGAAGCTGGTTGGTGTGACATCTATACAAAAAGCACATCATCTGCATGCAGCAGTGTTTTTGCATCATCACAGTTACTGGGCAAGTCATTTATGAACATAAAAATGGGACCCAGAATTGAGCCCTGGGGAACAACATCAGTGATAGCCCACAGGGGGGACCCAGCAAACCACCCCCATTTAACAAGTTGCATTCACCCCTACAAAAATTAATAATTTTTCTCCATAGATTCCCACTTATGGGTCAGTGTACCAAGCTTAACATACTGTAGAAACACAGAATGTGTCGGCAGAGAAGGACCTTCAGGCCCACCTAGTCTGCCCAGTGTCTCTGACAGCTAGGTCTCTATTGCTAGCTGTACTGACTAACATTTCCCCTCCCTAGCTCCAAGAGACCCATGTGTCTATCCCATGTTACCCTGAATCCTGCCACCATCCTTGCCCTCACCACCTCCACTGGGAGTTTGTTTCAGCTGTCTACCATCCCCTCTGTGAAGAAGAATTTTCTACCGTTTCCTCTGAATCTCCCCCCTGCTATGTGCATATCATGCCCTCTTGTTTTTGATTATCTCTTTAGCTGGAAAATGTCACCCACCTGTACCCTGTTTATACCCCTGATGTACTTGAAGGTCTCAATCATGTCCCCTCTTTCCCTTCTTTGCTCCAGGGAGTACATGATAAGGTCCCCCAGCCTTTCCTTGTATGACAAATGACCGAGGCCCCTCACCATCTTTGTTGCCTTCCTCTGGACCCGCTCCACCCTATCCACATCTTTCTTGATGTATGGTCTCCATAACTGGACCCATACTCATGGTGTGGCCTTACCAGTTGCCTATGAAAGGACATTATGACCTCCCTCTTCCTGCTAGTGATTCCCCTAACGATACATCCCAGCATCCCACTGGCCCTTGCCACCACTTTCTCACATTGCCTTGCCACCTTCAGGTCCTGTGAAATGATCATACCAAGGTCCCTTGCCAGCTCAGTTACCTCTAGAACCTGCCTCCCATCTGATATTCCACTCCCCAGTTTTCATTGCGTAAGTGCATGAGCTTCAGAAAACAGTTCCCCTGGGGTGATATAGGATTTACTTAGGATAGCAGTGCATTCAAAATAGTTCTGCCAAAGCTGGCAAATAGTAATGTCTTTGCCTTGGGCTATTTTATTGACAAGGTCCTCAAAACTGCCACTTATCCTATCCTTGCATGTCAAACATGTCTAACTCGAGTTAGGTCCAATGATCACGCACCTGCTGGTTGCACCTAAGGCCCACGTTGCCTCTGGTGATCAGGTCTTCACTGCATGTGCTCCTAGACTCTGAAACTCCTTTCTGTCACTTGCCTGTGGTGACGCCTCTCAACTGCTCTTCAAAAGGTCTCTCTGACACTTCTTGAAGGATGACTGCCTCTACATGCACATAACTGTCATAGATATCCCTCAATATGCTGGGATCTTTTACACTCTCCTTCATGTATACCTTAATTGGTTTATACACTGTCAGTACACCTTATAGTGATGTATCATGAGTTGATCTCTTATGTCCTGTCCCTGATCACCACTGTCAACTTAATTTTGCACTTTATAGTGTATTTTGTTTCTATAATGCCACCTTGTCCTCTTACAGCACGTAATCCTTCTATCATTGTTGTGATATGGTTTGTCTTCATTGCTTGCCTTGTAACTCTCCCGGGTCGCACCTGAAAATAAGCATTGCAATTGTCTAGTGTACTTACCTAGTCATTAAAAACTAAATAAAGGCTCCATGTCAATACAGCAAAGAAATAACTGTGAGTACAATGACGGCGATGGCAAATCGTCAAGAGACAGTATGGTGACCAGAATTCATGGCGAATGCAGTTATGGCAACATTTGCTTTCTGTGGGGGAATTCACCCCCACCCCCCCATTGCGGGGGGGCTTTGCCCCCTGCACTCCCTTACTTTTATATCTAACTCCGAGGTCACAGCACTTCGAGGAGGAGGGAAGCAAATGTTGCCACAACTGCGGTCGCCATATTGACTCTCAACAATTTGCCGTCGCTGTAACTGTACTCACCATTATATCTTCACCTTATTGACATGCTACCAAATAAAAAAAAATGTGCTGTGTTCCCTGGTGCAGACCTGGATATTTCTGCAAATGAGTACTGACCAGATCTCCACTGAGGAAGCAGCTACTGCTCAAGTGGAATGGACATGATCCTTGCCACCCAGCTTTGCACTGCCATGGCCTAGCAGTCTCAAAGGCTATGAACAATCCAACTGGAGATGCACTTGGTGGTGACTGGGAGACCCTTTCAATTAAGATCAAAGGAGATTAAAAGTTGCTTTGCCTGCCTGTAGTCTTTAGTTCAATCAAGATAGAATCTAAGGACCCTTTTCACATCTAATGAGTGTAACATTCTTTTCCCCCTCATTCTGATGGTTGGCAAAGTACACTAGAAGAACCAGTGCCTGGTTCAAACAGAACTCTGACACTGTCTTAGGTAGTTACTTGGGGTGTGTGCACAGAATCACCTTATCCTTATGAAAGACAATGTATGGAGGATCTGTGACCAAGGCGTGGAATCAGACATGCTGCATGCAGAAGTGATGGCCACTAGAATGCTGCCTTCCAAGTCATAACTGGCTCAAAAGACTTGCAAGTGGGCATGTCCAGCACAAGGCTGAGATCTCAGGAAGCAAATGCCTTCCATATTGGAGGTCTGGTGTACAATGTTCCTCTGAGGAACAGTAGCAACTGAGCTGCGGACAGAGTGCTGACAGGCTCATGATATGCTAAAACAGAAGACAACTGGGCCTTGATCATGAAGTACTGTAGTCCTGAATCTGAAAAGTCCAGCAAAACATCTTCTGGAAGCCTTTTAAGGGGGTCCATGGGGATTCTGGATCACCTGATGGTAAATGCCTCCATTTGGTGCATACGTTTTCCTGGTAGAGGGCTTATGAGCTGCAAGGTGTACTTCAGAGAGTCTCTTGGACACCTTGAACCTATTCACTTCTATCTATTCAGGAGACAAGCCTGAAGATGAAAGGAAGTGTAAGTTGTAATAAACTAGACAGTCCTGAGCCTGAGTCAGTCAGTGGGCTTGGTAAATTGCTATTCTCAGGCCCAGGGTGCTTGAAGCATATTCCTGTTTACCCATTATATCAATTCTGCATGACTCCTTGGTAGTGGGTTGCACACAAACCTCTTTCCGGGCTATAGCCCTGTCTGTCTTACCAGAATCACAACAGCATTTGGTATAGGCTGAGTATAGTACATGGCTTTAGCCTGGGAGCCAAATACTTCTTGTCTGCCTATCTGGAGACAACTGCAATAGAAGCCAGCCTGATCCAATCAGCCTCCTTCATAGTCTCTAGAGTAGGTTGGATAGGTGGAACCAGGGACACAGGCATGTTAGTCATTTTCAAAGATTCTAATTGAAGTCAGCTAGCCTGATCAGTGGCCACTGTCTCCAATTGCAAGGTACAGTGTAATTCTTTTAGCAGTGCTTGAAATGAAAGATCCTCCTGAGGCACCTTCAGAAGGATGGGTTCAGGTCCTTTAGGGTCCAGGAGGTCTTTATCATCATCAGAAGCAGAATACTCTCCAGTGATTATTAAATTAGGATTCCATTCATCATCAGGATCTGGATAAGAAGACACTTCAAAAGGGTGCTGCACTGGAAACAGCACCAACCTTGGTGTCATGGGTGGCACCATCACTGACTGCTAAGGCTGGCTCAGAGGGAACTGGCCCCAGCTCTGGGTATGGCATTGAACGCAGCACTGGTGTTGCAGGTGGCATAGCGCAGGGTCTGGCCTCCACACCAAGGGTGCAGTCAGCACAGGAGGTGACACTACAGGTGGTGCCAGCACCAAGGCAGGCCCAACAGTTTGGATCGACAGCATTATTGCAAACAGTGATGCCAAAGGTCTTGGCACCAAAGCCAGGTTCAGCATGCCCAAGTGCAACAATGGTGAAGGCAGATCTGGCAAAGGCCCCAGTGGCACAAGGGCCATTTTGACAGAGGTTGGTGCTGGAGTCAATGGTGCCATTAAGTGCTGAAAATGAAGAACTGTGCAGCAGCCAAAATGCTCACCAGAAGGGTCCCCAGAGGATGGGTAGAGACTTGGGGATGGAAGCACCAGGCTTGCAGGCCTCGGAAAGCTAGGTGTCATCGACTGGGATGAGGATGGAGATTCTGGGCCCAGAGGCACTGAATACCTTGGTGCACAGTGGCCAGAGTTCAGCTTCAACTGGTGCCTTTTCTTCTCTTTATGTTTCTTGTGAGAAGAGGTTGAGGTCACCAGGGCCCAATGCTGAGCATGAGCAGGATCTGGACCATTTCTTTTTGAGACTCTGGGAGGAATGTCCTTCCAGCAGAGCACAAGACTGCCCAGCTCTTGAACACTCACCCAAAGAGGAATAGTGGTTGGATGCAACTTTGTTGCTGAAGCAACGTCCCCCTTTGGACTCCCTACCTTCCATGTCGTTGACCACTGTCAAAAGGTAGGACTGTAAGGAGACTTTATTTTTTTAAAGACTAACTGACACAAAAACAATAAACTAGTACTGTTAACTATAAATGTATCAAGAATTGAACAGAAAGGTTGAAGTCATATAGACTGTAAAGTTCTGGCCCTGACAAGGAGAGTGAGGAAAAATGCTGTGCTTCAACAGTGGGGAAAAAAGAAACTGAAGTGGTTGGGGCTGGTTCTGCTATATATCAGTAGGCATGTGCGGTGATGTATGCTGGGGGGCATACTAGCGCCATCATCCCCCTACAAAGTTCTGACTCCAGCAGGGTCCTAGCGCCTTGGGCCCAGACCCATAAGTGGCAATCTATGGAGAAGATTGACTCTTGAAAGATCACATAATGGTTGCATGACATATGCTGTCCTCATCCAAATGTTAATGGCAGCCTGAACTGCTGCCCCAGCCTTGCAATAACTGAGTGATCAATTCTGCTACAAAACTCCCACCACAACTCTCCCCATCCCCTGGCTGGTCAACACCCTCCATTTGCTCTGCTTCACAGCAACTATGTGAATAAGAATTAAATCCTTCCTCCACAGCATCTTCCACTGGGCCAGCCCGCATCTTCTTCATCAACCAACCCAACCTTATGCCCCAACCCCTACCCTAAGGATTCTGCCTGCTGAGAGTAGGTAGACCAAAAAATGGAACCTAGCCCCTGCCTAGAACCAGGAGTAAAACTGGAAGCATCCCAGTAAAATGAAAACATGCAGAGACTCTAGGCACAAAAAGGCTTATAAGTTAGAAGTCAGTACTAAAGTTCCAGGAAGCTGCCTGGTAGCTGCTGCCATGAGGTAATGGATCAATCCCCTCTTCCACTGCTGAAAGTTGAAGGCTTATATCTGGAAATGTGCTTTGCCAACATTATTTCCTCTACTGCAGAATTCTGTGTTAGGTTAATGCATCACTGACTTCTAAAGCATTAAAACCTATTAATAAAATATTTTCTTCTGCGGACCTCTTTTTCACACTTGGTTACCAAGAATTGTGATTTTATGGGTCTGGAATGTAAGGATTCTGGGACATGTGTGTTTGTCTAAACCCCACTGAAAATAATACCAATGTCACTTAAAGCTGGATGGAGGAATCCAAGCAGGATATCAATAATAAATGACAAGAGTGGTTTTATCACAGCAATGGAGGCTTTGCCTGGGTCTGCAGGGGTAACTGGTGGCTAGGCAAAACATACACAAACAGCAACGCTCCAAACAATATGAATAAAAAAGTAGCTTACACAATGAAAAAAATGCATTGCCACCCAGTTCATTTATTAAATCTAAGAAAGTCACAACACTAAACCCCGTTAAAATGGTGGCTATTCTTGGGTGGAGACTAGAGGAAGTTCTTTCTCTTGTGTCTAGACAGACTCTTTCATAATGAAGCCAGCTTTGTTCCATCTATGAAAGTTATGGTTGTAAGCCAATGAATTAGGAGGTGTGAGTCTCAGGGAGCATGCCAGCAATGCCTCATTCTCAGTGACACACTCTACAGGCGAGTTTCTAGTTTTAAACGGCAGAACAAAAGGAAAGCATCCTGTCCTCTTAGCTGATAGACCTATGTCTCTGGAGAATGTGGCTGCTACTTGTTAAATGAAAACCTGTGAGTGACCGATTCACTATTTGTTAATGCTCAGCCATTTTCCACTAACACTGTCATATTTGCTTTATGCACGTTGAGCTCTTGAAGATAGCAACGAATGTGCTGCAGCACATGAAGAATGAATGTAAGGTCTTCCAAAGGCTGTAGGAAAGGTTGCAGCCAGTTCAATAACTGGTACTACCACCAGCTTTACTTTACCAAAATAACTGTTTTCCATGCCCGAGCTATGTGCCTCAAATTCAAATTTATTTTTTATCACCATGGAATACTTATCCTGTTAATCAAAAACAGCTATCATAACTGAGCTTCACTTTTACAGTATGATATCAATCTTTCACTGTCTTTTGAATCAGTACATCACAGCCGGCCCGCCGGTGCAGCGGCAAGGCATCCGCTTTCGACGCCGACATCCCAGGTTTGGGAACGGGGCCGGGAGTTGGAGGGGTGGCTGGATAGAGAAGGATTGAGCACACATGGGGCGGCTCTCCTTCTTGGGGGGGTGAGCATTCAGCCTGTTAGTGACCTCTGGCGGAGGCTGAGGGATCCTTGGGAAAAAGGCCGGTACCGAGTTGCGTGGGAGGTGGGACAGACGTTGACATCACTGCATGTCCCACCTCCAGGGGGTTACAACATCAACAATATCCAGCTCCCCATGTATGACGCCCTGCCCAGCCTCCATTCCCACTGCCACCAGTGTCCGCTGGGCCGGGGATCCCACTCTCGTGGCCTCACCATGTGGGTAAGCCAGGGCTTGTTACCACTGACCATTCGGGGGGCTCCAGGGATGCCTTCCCAGCAACCCCACCCAGGGGGGTAAGCCTGGGCATGGTGGGGCAGTGTGCGGGGCAGGGGCTGAGCCAAACAAAAAAGAAACAGTACATCACCAGGCCCAGGTGGGATTCATCTTGCTGTTACAGGAAACAAGGCACGTGCTGGAAGAACCGCTATCAGTGATCTATGGGGAATCAATACCAACAGGTGTAGTGCCTGTAGATTGGCAGATGGCTAATGATTCACAGAAAGAGGGTGATAGGGAAAGTCTGGGTAACTACGGGATAGGCTGGTGAGCTTATGGGAAAACATTGGAGCCATTTCATCAAGGAGGAGATAGTTGCATTTTTGGAGGACAGTAACTTACTGGACAAGAACCGTCACGATTTAGCAGGGACTGATTTTGTCAGGCTCAGTCCTATGTAACAGACTTCGAACATAGTGACACGAATGGCAGAAACAGGCCAGGCAGTGGATGTGCTATACGTAGATTTAAGCAAGGAATCTGACTCAGTACCACATATTAGACTAGCTAGGAAGATGAGCCAATAAGGGATAAGGGATCAAATCAAAAACTGGTGCATTAAAAGAACCCAGAGTAAGGTCCTAAATTATAAATGCTCCCAACGCAAGACAGTGACTAGTGAAGTACCGCAAGGTTTGGCCCTTGGACCACTACTGTTCAATACGTATATGTGACATACAGCAGAATATCAGGGCAAGGTAAGTCTATTTGCAGATTATGCAAAGCTCTGTGGAGGGTTGAAAAGGAGTTAACATCATGAGACAGGATGTGAGAAGACTGGAGAAACAGTCTAGTATTTGGCAATCAAAAATCTGTGTAAAAAAATTGCAAGTGGTGCACATAGGGGTTAAGAATCCTGGAAAGGTTTACTATTTGGGTGGGACACCAGTAGAGGACAGGGAAGAGGAGAGGGAGCTGTGGGGTGATGATACAAGATAATTTAAAGCCATCGTCTCAGTTCAATGGGGCATATGGGAGGGTTAACAAGATGCTGGTGTGTATAGCAACCTGGATGACTAGCTGAAGGAGGGAGCTGATACTGTCCCTGTACAGATCACTGTTGGCATGACAATACCTAGAGTGCTGTGTGCAGTTCTTGGGACCACATCTAAAAAGAAGGATGAGGACAGATTAGAGATGGTGAAGCAAAGGGCAACAAAGATAGGACAACAAGGCAAATGGGATGACATAAAACCAGATACAGTACCTGCAGAATTACTAATGGAATTCACTAAGCATGATTCTAAAGCATTCTGCTGGAATCTGCACGTTCAGCAGAATTTCGTGAAAGTATAATGTTTGCCTTTCATCTATCTCTATCATATGCCAAAACCAAAATATCATCTAATTTAAAATTATGTGAAGTCTTAGGGTACATTTGGCATAATGATAAAACAAGAGTCACACAGCACTCATTCAGTATGCAGTGTGTGCTGCAGCCCTCACAGGGTAGGCTGACAACAGTAACAACCAGCTGTAGCCAGAGCCAATATGGCTGTGGTGAGCTTGAAGAAACTCCAAATAATGAGCGCCATGAGTGCTGCTGAATGTCATCCAACATACACCAGGCAAGGAAACCTTCATCAATGACAAATGCTTATTTTTTTATCTTTGCAGTTTCCAGCAGTCTGAGATGAAGACATAATCTCTGATTGTACACTCAGTCACAGAACATTTTAGTATAATTCATCTTGCTCTGTGCCATATATCAAACTGTAATCCAGTCTACCTGTTCCTGACCAGGGAAATTCTACGTTGGAAGAGCATCTCTGACAGATAGCAATGCTCGCAGACAGGGGTGCCAGAAGACTGAAATAGTTGGGGGTGCTGAAAATTGGAAGGGCATTTGTTAGGGTATAAAGGGCATTTTTACAAACCATTTTTCGATATACACCATAATACAACAGTATAAGATACTGTTAACCATAGAGATTAAGTATTGCCAGTGGCAGCCATTCTAATGTATTGAGCCATTAATTGCAAATACTGTATAGTTATAAAATCTGCTTTTAAGTATGTGAGATAGTTAGAAATATACTGATTATGAATGCAATGCGTCTTTTGCTAAAAAATAAAACTGATGTTGACAAATACTGCTGCTTTAAGTGAACAACCCCCCTAACATAACTTCATAGAAAAAAACATGAAGAAATCGGAAGTACCAGATTTTAAAAGTGTGCAATTATTATCATTCATGTGTTAATCAGACTTTATAACATAAGAAGCATTACTCCATTGAAAACAGGGCAGTGCATCTCAACTGGACAATCTCTCTGTGTGTGTTTGTGTGTGTGTACACACACACACACACACACACACACACACACACACGTGTTTAGCAAATATGAGCTATGCTTTGAACTTTTACTCTGCAGTGTGAAATGGTCATGGTGCCCGTAGTCCAGTAACGCATAAAGACTTAGTGAAAATGAATGCAGTAGGCTATCCTAAATCTTACCAGCAATCACAAATGACATTGCTGTAGGGGCATGTTTACATTGTTGTACTACTTTTGTTAGAACAAATGTGACTTCTTTTAGATTCAGACAGAAAGACTATTTTTCTTACTAGGAGGCAGTATAGCACAGTGGTTAAGAGCACTGATCTACAAAGCTAGAGATCTGGGTTTGAATCCCATCAGCTCCCACTTGCATACTGTATGACCCACAGCAAGTCACGTAACCTCCTTGTGCTCCCAGGTCGCACCTGGAAACAAGTCCTGAATTAGCGTGCCTCTCCTGGTTAAACAAGTATCCTCCCCGATTACTGTACATTGGCTTGCTAAATGAAGTCTGGCTATAAATAAGAGCTCTTGCTTGGACATTCAGGACTTAATGTAATGTAATGGTGTATTGAACAAAAAAAACCTTTTTGCAAGAGAAATGCTGCATGCAGTGGATACATGTCTGAACCAAAACAGAAAATGTATATTGTCTATACAAGCATGCAGTACAGTGTTGTAGTTAAGAGCACCGAGATGCAAACCTGGAGAGTTGGGTTTGAATCCCATCAGTATCCACTTGCATACTGTGTGACCCTGAACAAGTCACTTAATTACCCTGTGCTCCCAGGTCAAACCTGGAAATAAGCTCTGGCTTAGTGTGCCTTTCCTGGTTAAACAATTTCCCATTTTCCTTTCCATACTGTGTATCCGTCGGGGTTATATCAGGAAACTGGCATGCATAAGAAAGATGGCAAATAAAGTGATACTGGAGCCAGCCACATTTGAATGAAAATAAACGCATCGGATTGTGTATAACATTAAGTGTTGCAAATATAGTTCTGTTGGTCATTCATGCTAAAAAAAATATATTAAACTGATTACGAGGTCTTATAAAGGAGGCGACACTCCTGTTTCACAAATGCATTTTTTACATCTATTTCAAGATTAAACCATCACTGGATCTAATTTTCAGTACCAACCATATGACTTTTTAATACATGAAAAATCATGGTGGAGGTGTCAGAAAAACACCCTTTCAATAAGTGTATTTATTAATGCACCATTCATGGTTGCATTTGTTGGGTTTTGATTCATTCAACTTTAGAAAAACATATTGCTGCAGGGGAAATCTTTATTTAAAAAGAAACACAGGTTAACAGTTGAGAAAGCAAATGAAAATGAAGACAATCACCTGTTAACAATGTGCTGTTCTCAAAGGGTTAAGTCAGCCTAAAGTCCTTTTCCTTGTGGTCCTGTGAGACTGTCTTTGTTTAGCTAACCTCTTCCACCAATATTCTAAACCTGCTTAGAGAAGTGAAGGGGGGCAATTTGCATTTATGTGTACATCTTTTATACAATCTTTTTCTTGCCTTTTTGTGTTTAAAAACAATATTTTGTTTCAAATTAGTGGTCAAGATTAGTAATTTATGTTCAGTTTTACCAGTGTTGCTCCATAAAAGAACAGTGCTTCCATTTAAACCCCTCCCTGGACTGCTTTGGACGCTATTAGGTGAGCTACTTAATCGCAGTGGCTGGATGTGCTGATGCTTTCCATACAGGAACTGTGCGTATCCCCTGCCTGCCGAGATCGGAGCCCCAGTATTGCCTCCCTGACTAGCCTGGACTTCTGCAGTGTGAGAGACTGTATGTTGCTTCATTTCTGTCTTGCTTGTTGGAGGCTTGAGGGGGGCAGCTGATAATTGTCGGCTGGAGGGGTGGGGATTTGTGAGCTACTTAATTGCGCGCTGCTCTCAAGCGCAAGTGTGTGAGTGGCGCGCGCCACTCGGTGTGGAAAATGCTGTGGAGGCTAAGTTATTCTCCACAAGTTTATAAGTACTGAAAGAGACCGTAGTGTCTTTATTCCTCACTGTTTAATATTTGAACTTATTTCTGGCGTGGGGATAGCGCAGCTGGTTCAGCATTATTGTGAAGTAGCTTTGTCCTGCACATGAGACTTATTATCTGTATTAGTATATTTGCTTGTTTTATGTGAGCTAGGCAGGCCTTTTAGCTGTTATTTAATTGTGTATGATTAATTGTGATAGAGTTATTTTCTGTATCCTGAGTTTAATATTTAGTGATGTGTAAGGATTATATGGGAGAGCCTGGGGGGGGCAGGATTATGTATGGGAGCTCCCTGATGCATGATTTGCATCCTTTTATCCCATTCCCAGTTTCAGATACCACGGCAAGATGCTGTTGGAAAGTGGGGATTAAAAAGAATCGAGTTAATCATGGGCAGTGGGGCGCCCCATGCATATCGGATGGTGGCAGGATAGAGGTTGTCGGGTCCAGAAGGCACCCTGGGTTTTGATGAGCACCAGGGAGAGGCCAGACATGGTTGATGCCCGTCTCCAGGGAATCCACCAGACCGAGTGGTCAGGTAACCCGAGGGGCTGCTTCACCCGCCAGTCCCGAGGGCAGTGCTAAGCAATGCTAGATCAATTAGAAATAAGACAGCAATTATTGCTGACTTGATTTCTTCAGTCGATCTGGCTTGCATTACAGAAACTTGGGTTGGGGATGATGGGGCCCAGTTTTTGAGGCCGCAGCCCCTCCTGGGTATACCGTGGTGCACTTCCCCAGAGTGGAACGCAGGGGTGGCAGTGTAGCTATCTGTTTTAGATCCAGTCTGGCCTTCACTGTGCACCCAGTGGGAACTCCAGGTTCATTTGATTGTGTGGCTGTTCATGGGGAAACCACATGCGGGCTGCAGGATCTTCCTTATCTACTGCCCCTCTGGGCCAATGGGGAATTTCCTGCAGGAGGTCGCTGAATTTGTTGCCGATGGAATGCTGGAATCCCCCAGATGTGTTTTTCTGGGGGAATGTTTGGGTCGACGATGGGTATCAGAGGTATAGTCATGATTTTCTTCAAACTATGTCCTCCCTGGGCCTGACACAAGCTGTTACTGCAGCGACTCATCAAGACAGCCACATGTTGGACCTGGTGTTCTCATTGGGGCTTGAGATTGTTAATCTCAGGATTGATCAAGTACCTTGGTCTGATCACTGCACGGTGCAGTTCATGCTTGGGGCTCCTGCCAGAAGCTCTTCCCCTGCTGAGATGATGAGCTGTCGCCCTTTATGGGGTTTGACCCCTGAGGGTTTTTTGGCAGAAGCTAAATTATCTAGTGTGGGTGCTGCATGCGTCAGAGGTGTTGGTGCTGGGGTTGACGCCTATAATAGGGTGTTATCTGACACCATTAACTCCCTCGCACCTGTCCGTGTACGACCCAGAACTTCATACCTGAGGTTCCCATGGTTTGACGGAGATCTCAGGGTGATGAAGAGGATGGGTCGGAGGTTAGAGCACTGCTGAAGGAGGTCCAGCTTGGAGGTGGACAAACTGGTCCAGCGTAAGCATTATAGTGCATACCAGGAAGCAATCAACTGTAAGAAGGCAGTGTTCCTGTTCAGGGAGATTGCCGCCGGGAAGAACCGACCAGCTACGCTTATCCGAGCTGAAGACAGGCTATTCCATACTGCTTGTCTGCAGCCCAGGAAGTTTTTTTCTAATACAGAGTGTGAAGAGTTTGCTCGGTTCTTCTTGGACAGAGTGTCCGCGAACTGGCAGGTGGCTTCTTCAGCCAACAATGTCACAGCTGGCAGTGGTCGCCTTATGTGCTCTGAGTGCACTCCGCCTAGTTGGGGGGAGTTTAGAACAGTGGAGGTTAGTAAGATCATTGAGGTGGCAGTCAATCTGAAGCACACCTTTTGTAAGCTGGACCCGGTGCCGACACGTTTCTTAATGAGATGTGTTGACTATGTAGGCCCGGTGTTTGCCCTGATTGTTCGGTGCTCCTTATCCGAGGGGGTCTTTCCAGATGCCTTGAAGGAGGCACTAGTGAGACCCCTCTTAAAGAAACCATCTTTGGACCAGGAGGTCAGGGCAAATTACCGTCCTATATCCAACCTTCCCTTTTTGGCGAAGGTAATGGAGAAGGTGGTGGCACTTCAGCTGGAAGAGCACCTCACGACTCATGAGTTTTATGAACCCTTCCAGTCGGGATTTCAGACTAGGCATAGTACAGAAACTGCGCTTGTTCAGGTGCAGAATGACCTCCTCAGGGCAAGAGATCGGGGGGATAAGACCATTCTTGTTCTCCTTGATCTCTCTCTCTTTTCAGTATTTGACACTGTGAACCATTGTGTGTTGCTTGACCACCTTAGAGAGCTCTGCAGACTCACCGGTACTGTCATCCACTGGTTTGAGTTCTTTTCACCAACAGGAGGCAACGGGTTGTGATGGGGAATTCGTCATCTATATCCAGCCTCCTTTCTTGTGAAGTTCTTCAAGGATCGGTACTGGCCCCAATGTTGTTCACAGTGTATATGCTGCCCTTGGGGGGGGGGATCATTAGGAAGTATAGCTTGGGTTTCCATTGTTATGCCCATGATACCCAGCTATATCTGTCCTTTGCCCCAGGAACATCCAACACAGTGGATGTACTAAACATCTGCCTGATGGAGATCAATGACCGGATGGCCTCCAGCTGGTTGCGAATGAACCCTGATAAGATGGAGGTATTGGTAGTGGAGTCGAACAGAGTACGTGATAGGATGACCTCTGACACAGCAACTGGATTTGCTCTAGGAGCTGTGTCATTGAAGGCCTCCTCTTGGGTGCGAAATCTTGGAGTGATTCTGGACAGGAATTTAACTATGGAGGCACAAATATCCTCCATGGATCATTCCTGTTTTTTCCATCTCAGAAATATTGCCAGGATTAAGCCCCTTGTTCCGCCTCTTGACCTCCCTACCTTGATACATGCCATAGTCACATCTATGCTTGACTACTGCAGTGCACTCTACCTCAAGGTCTCAGGGGGATCTCTCCGCAGGCTGCAGCTGGTGCAAAACACAGCTGCCTGGTTACTTACTGGGCAGCATAAAGTTTGCCACATAACACCGGTACTGCATGAATTGCACTGGCTGCCAGTCAGGTGGAGAATCCTCTTTAAGGTGGGTCTTCTCACCTATGAGGCCCTACACGGGCAGTGCCCTGGTTACCTGTTGGACCTTCTGGTACCTGCTCACTCTAACCGCCCTCTCCATTCCTCTAGTGGGGGGCCTCCTGGCCATTCCTAGAACAACGCTAAAATCTGCTGGCGACAAAGCTTTCAGTGTTGCAGCTCCCGTTCTCTGGAATTCTTTGTCAGCTGAGGTCAGGGAAGCTCCCACTGTAGATATATTTAAGGCACGCCTGAAGGCCCTCCTATTTTCCCAAGCTTTTATGGGATCAAATCATGAACTGTAGTAAGAATCTGATATTATTTGCGGAATTATTTATTTTATTCTGTATTTTGTTTAAAAAATTTGTGATGTTTTATTTTTATTTTGATGCTGTTCTATTTATTTTGTACGGCGACCAGAGCCTCCGGGATTGGGCGTCTTTTAAATTAATTTTGCCTTGCCTATTAAGAAGAACTAGCAACTGACTGATTAATTACTGTCATAAAAGTCTCCTCCAGCCAGCCAATTTCAAAGGTATAACTCAGGATCTGCTGTTAAATTAGGC
Organism: Neoceratodus forsteri; assembly: GCA_016271365.2. Lineage (NCBI taxonomy): Eukaryota > Metazoa > Chordata > Ceratodontiformes > Ceratodontidae > Neoceratodus > Neoceratodus forsteri. The sequence goes on from CM057453.1 coordinate 764,737,916, forward strand.
ATGAGAAGACATAAATCATATGTTGGTCTCAGCGTAGTAATTTCACAAAGCAGGCTGTCTGAAATGTAATGGTAGTTTAGCAGAAAGAAGGGAGTATTTATTTAACTGCCATAGAGATTTGCAGAATGGAAAACCTTTTTTCAAGCAAAAGCAGGATGGCTGTAGGCTCTACCCACAGCCATAAAAATTCAAAAATGTCCATGTAGACTGGATTAGATGGAGCAGTCAATTCAGTCAAAGTTTGTTTTTTATGACTATTGCTTGTGCTGTTGTAGATCCCCCTCACTTCCACTCCCCCATAAACACACAGGCACACATGAGACAAGCTGCTAGCAGTTTGTAGTGACTCCTGTTCAGTAAATTTGAAATTAAAAAGAGCTAGAGTATGGGTAGCTGCTCCTTCAGTGCATCGGCAGAGTTCTTGCTTTTAGAATCCTTGTTAAAATTTCTTCCTGTCCAAGGAAACAAATATTTTACATGAAGTGTCACACGTGGAACCCACCAGTAGAATGAACACCTCACCCTGAGAGCTATCAGCCATATCAGGTGACTGGCTTTGTTAAAGTGTGGGTACTACAAGCGCTCTGGATCACTGTGACATAGACTTCTATTAGTTAGGCAGAGGGAAACTGCTTATTTTGCCTGTAGCAGTCCTGCTTGGGTTCTGGAAGGTTTGGGATCAAACCTCTCACTATGTAAAGCAGCAGATGTTTAGAGCTCTACATGTACTCAACATATGACTATAGTGGACAAGAAGAACCATAAAGACTTCAAGCTAAACCTACTATTGCAGGGCAGGATGTACAATAATACAGGTTACTCACCTGTAACAGGAGTTCTAGGAATGGTATATGTTGTTCATCCAGACTTACTGGCAGGTTCCTTGCCGCTTTAAATCTTGCTGCAAGGTCTTCAAACTGGCTCCTCCCACCCACCCGGGTGGTAAAACTCTCGGCTCTGCCCCATGACACCAGATCTAGCCCGCTGGAAACCAGGTTGCACGTCGAAGCCGGGCAGGTCGGGTGGGTTGTGTGGATGAACAACATATACCATTCCTAGAACTCCTGTTACAGGTGAGTAACCTGTATTTCTAGGGACATGGATATGTTGTTCAATCCACACTTATTGGCAGACTCCTAGCTGTTCTCCGGGAGGAGGGAGGCAAGGCACGCACCCCCTACTTGGGAAATAAGGACTGGAGAACTGAGGTCCCAAAACCAGCATCCCGGCGTGACTCAAGGTCGATGTGATAGTGGGTAATGAAGGTGTGTGCTGATTTCCAGGTAGCAGCCCTGCAGATTTCCTGGATAGGGACGTCCCTGGAAGCAGCCACCGATGCAGCAGTATGGGGGTAGAATGAGCTCTTATCCCTCTGGGAGGCTCCATGCCCGCCAACCTATAGCAGAGATCTATGCAGGAGGTGACCCACCTGCCTATCATCCACTTGGCTGCAGGTCTGCCAGGTGCGGCTTCAGCGTAGGTGACAAACAGCTGGCGAACCTCTCCCCGAACTTCAGCCATCCGCTCCTTGCAATAAGAGCGCTCTTCTAGGGTCCAAAGTATGGAGCCTATATTTGGTCTCCGAGGTGTGACTGGGGTAGAACACCGGCACGGTCAACACCTGGTTAAGGTGAAACTCCGACACCACCTTCGGAAGGAATTTCGGTTGGGGGCACAGGACAACCTTGTCCCTGTGGAAGACCAGATAAGGAGACTCGATGGAAAATGCCTGGAGCTCTCCCATCCTTCTGGCTGAAATGATAGCCACCAAGAAGGCGGTCTTCCACGACAGGTGAGATACATCACACCTGTGCATCGGTTCAAATGGCTTGCCCATGAGCTTAGCCAATACCAGCGGTAGAACCCACGGAGGTGGAGGTTCTCGCACCAGAGGGGATATGTGATCAAGGCCTTTGAAAAAGCACCCAACCACCTTTTCCTGCGCCACCGACTGCTTTCTGGCCCCAGCTCCTGGTAAGCAGAGATGGCTGCCAGGTGCACCTTAAGGGTCGTCGACCAAAGCCCTAGCTGAGAAAGGGACCATAGGTAGTCCAGAATGCTGGCCAATGAACAGGAGGAAGGGTCCAACCCCTTGCCCTGACACCAAATGGAGACTCTCTTCCATTTGAAGGCATAGCATTTTCTGGTTGACTCCTTACGGGATGCCTCAACAACGTTGAGGACCTCATTGGAAAGACCCAAGGCCTGGAACTCTAGCTGCTCAGCAACCAGGCCATCAGGTACAGGGATTGAAGGTCCGGGTGGAGTACCTTCCCCTGACTGACTGAGATCAGGTCCGGGTGGGCTGGAAGCCGCCTCGGGAGACAAAAGCTGAGGCTGAGGAGATCTGGATAGCAGAACTGACGGGGCCAGTCTTGGGCTACCAGAATCACCTGCGCCTTATCCCTCCTCATCTTGAGAAGCACCCTGTGGATGAAGGGAAATGGGGGAAAGGCATAGAAGAGGCCCGTGGTCCACGTCCTCGAGAAGGCATCCCCCTGCAGCGAGCCCTGCTGAGGGGGGCGGGCATGAAACAGCCTCAGCTTCGCATTCTCCCTGGAGGCAAACAGGTCCACCTGAGGTGTGCCCCAGTGGGAGAACAGATCATGTACTACCTCCAGCAGGAGAGACCACTCGTGAGATGCAGCACCTATCCAGCTTAGGGCATCGGCCAGAGTGTTGGAGGCTCCCGCCACATGGATGGCTAGGAGATCCGCCTCCAGTCTGCTCATGAGGAGCAAAGTGCGGAGAGCTTCCTTGCATAGGGGCAAGGAGTGTGTCCCACCCTGGCGGTTTAGGTAGTACATGGTCATGGTGTTGTCTGTCTGGGACCTGGACCACTTGACCCCGTACAAATGGAGCGAAGGCGGTGAGGGCTAGTCGAACCGCTCGAAGCTCCAGCAGGTTGATGTGGCATCGAGACTCCTGAGGGGACCAGAATCCGTGGCTCTGTGCTCCCCCAGATTGGCACCCCAACCCATCAGAGAGGCGTCGGTCGTCAGAGTGACCGTCGGCTAGGGGCGGACAAACGGGATACCCTCCTGCAAATGAGCCAGAACGATCCACCACTGGAGAGCGTTCCCCATCTCCTGGGTCACTATCACTGGCTCGTCCAGAGAACTGGAGCGCTGTGACCACTGGCGGGCCAGCCCCCATTGCAGGGGACGCATGTGCCAGCGAGCCCAGCGGACCACACTGATGCAGGCTGCCATGAGGCCCAGGAGGTGCAGGAAGTCCTGGGCAGGGCGCAAATGCCCAACCAGAAATGATTGGGCAAAAGAGGAAAGAACCTTGGCCCTGTCCACTGGGAGCAGTGCTCTGGCTCGAAGAGAGTCAAGCTCTGCCCCGACGAACTGAATCACCTGCATTGGCATGAGTTCCGATTTGGCCTCGCTGATAAGGAGGCCAATCTGAGAGCAGACCTGGAGGGCCAGATCCCTGGACCACTCCACCTCCAGCCTGGAGGGGGCTACAATCAGCCAGTCATCCAGGTAAGGGTACACCCAGACCCTTCAGCGCTGCAGGAATGCTGTCACCACTGCCATGCATTTGGTGAAAACCCTGGGAGCTGGAGAGAGGCCGAAGGGCATGGCCTGGAACTCATAAAGGGATCCCTCTGCCCTGAAATGGAGGAATTGCTGGTGAGACAGATGGATTGGGACGTGAAAGAACGCGTCCTGGAGGTCCACAGAACAGAACCACACACCTTGTTCCAAGGATGGAATGATCTGAGCCAGAGTGATCATCCTGAAGGTCTGAGACCTTAGGAACTTGTTCAGGTCGTGTAGGTCTAGAATGGGGTGCCAGCCCCCCATCCGTTTAGGGACCAGGAAGTACCTGGATACAAACCCTGGGTCTGGTGGAGGATCCGCCACCTCCCTGATCACCTCCTTCTGGAGGAGCAGGGCAATGTTGGCTCGACAAGCTGACAGAGAGGCTGCGGACCCTGTAGCCCCTTGTGGGGTGACGGTTCAATAGGGTGGGGACTGCTTGAATTCCAGAAGCAGACCCTTTTTTACTACTTCCAGCACCCAGCGGTCCATGGTGATACCGGACCAGACGGAAAGGAAGTGGCGGAGCCGTCCCCCCATGGGGGGAACCCAGGGAGGAGTGACGAGGTTGGGGCCAACACCCCTCAACCCATCACTGGGCAGGCTTGGAGGAAGGGCCGGCCAAGGGGCCTCCTGGGCCCTTCCCTTCTGGCTTCCTGCTGAAGGAAGCTGCAGGCTTGGCTTTGGGGTGCCGAGTGCGAGCCTGCTGGCCCTGATGCTGGCGTTTCTAGGCCGAACGTGCCGCAAGGGCTGAAGGCCGAAAGGGCTTACGCTGCTGTTGGCGGCCTTTGTCCTTCTGGGCAGATGTGACCGAGTCCAAGGTGGCACTGGACTTCTCGATCCTTTGCAGATGACCCTCCACCCTGGGACCGAACAAGTCGGAACCCAAGAAGGGAACGTCTGCCAGCTTGTGCTGGGTATCTGCTGTAAAAGTGGAGATCCGCAGCCAAGCTCTGTGGTGCATGGCCACTGCAGCTGCTACTGACTAGGCACATGAGTCAGCTATGTCCACGGAAGTTTGGAGTTGCTGTTTGGCCACCACCCTTCCCTAATCCCACACCTGCTTGACCATTGTCCGGAGGTCAGCTTGGAGATGAGGGATCACCTCATCCAGGGAGCCCAATAGGGCATGCGAAAAGTGTGCCATCAGAATGGCTGAGCTGGCCTGACGAAGCCCTAGGGAGGAAGCAGCACAGACTTTCTGCCCTGAGTAGTCCAGTTTCTTGGACTCCTTATCGGGCGGCTTGTCCACATCCCAAGCGTTTCTGGAGTGCCCGGAGAACGCTGTCGGTCACTAACCCCTCCGCAGAGGGGTGCTCCGAGAAACCGGAGAGTGAGCCAGTGGGAACGGCATACTTTCGAGCCATCCTGGCTGAAGGTGCTGGACAAGAAGCTGGCCGCTGCCATAGCTCCAGGGCTGGACCAACAATGGCTTCAGCCACCGGGAAGGCCTCCGTGGGGGAATCCCCTCGGTCCAGTATCTCCGTGAGGGGAAACTTGGCCCACTTTGAAACGGGTTCGAGCTTCGTCCCAGTGGACTCTGAGATGAGGCAAAGTATTCCAAGGAACAAGGATGGACTCTCATCCACCGACTGACCCCCAGTGGACTCAAGGTCGAGGGCCTGGAGAACAGGGAGGAGTCATCGTCAGACGCCGAGGAGTCTCGAGGGCCTGAGTCACCTTCCACCTGCTGAGGCCGATCGGGAGTGAGGATGACCGACTACCGATGAGGCAAGTCCTGACCTGACCGAGAATCCTTGGTCGGGGCCCAATTTTAGGTTGTGGAGGTCGGGGTTCCACCACAATGGGTGGCGCAGCCGGTTTCAGCCGAATAACTGGTGCCAGCTTCGGCTCCTCAATTACAACGAGGGGTTGTTTCGGCCGCTCAGGTGACAGCCTCTTAATGGCCGGGGAAGGCGATGGAGTTGGCTTATTCCCAGTCAAAAGCAGCTGCTGCTACATCAGATCCTCGTAGCGCCGACGCAATTTGCACCGGAGCCTATCCTCCAAAGAGGACGAAGATGAGGATGAGCAGCGCCGCCGCTTTCCATGGTGCTGAGATCGCTGAAGTCGGCAGGATCGGCTGGACCAGGAAGAGCTCCGAGACCGAGACCTTCTGTGTTTCCAAGGGTGGGTCTGAGAGGGGGTGGGGGAAACCCGCTCCTCCCTCACTTCAGGGACCTTAACAGGGGACTCCGGCACAGAAGGCACAGGCAAGTCCTCGGTTTACACCGGGGGAACCGGTGAAGAAGGGTTGTTGGCTTCTCCAGTTGACAGCCCATCCGACGGGTCGAGAAAAATCTTGACTGTGTCGACAGGTGTCTCGGCTGGCTGACTTGAGGGCGACACCGTGAAGCCAGTGGCCTTAGCTGCAACCTCGACCGAAGTCGAGAGTCGACTATCCGGGGAAGGGGACCTCTCCCGCTCCCACGAACGTCGATGGTGGGACTTACCCTTGGAGTCCTTCTTCTTGGACCGAGAGGAATGTCCCGAAGTCCCTCTCCCTTGATGGAGAGGGACTGACAAAGCTCCTTGAATGAAGCTGTGTAGGAGGAGCCCAAAGAGAGCAGGATAAATGCCGCGACTGAAGAAGATGATGATGATGCAGCCTGGGCTGCTTCCTCCTCGAGGGCGATCATGTGTTCGAGCTGTTCAGCTGAGCCCACCACCACGGACACCACCCAACAAGCCTCTTTCGACTTTACCAGAGGATAACATTTCTCGGAGCGCCCAAGTTGCAATCTGCCAGTGCGATCCTCTAAGACCATGGCCGAAAAGGACTTGCACAAGTCACAGGCCTGCGAATCATGCTCGAGCTCAAGGCAGTACACGCACGTGGAGTGTGGATCAGTCCGGGACATCTTCTGCCCACAGGGGCACCAACAAAATCCGAGAGTCAATTTGTCCATCGCAGCTGTGAGGGAAGATAAAGACCAAAGTCTTGTAAATTTTAAGATTAGTTTTGGTTTAACCAAAGAGTTTGGATCCAGGCCTAAAACGCAGAGAGCAAAGGAGGGAACCTGAGCTTCCAAGTGGTAAGGAAGATCTGATGTCATGGAGCAGAGCCGAGAGTTTTACCACCCGGGTGGGTGGAAGGAGCCAGCTTGAAAACCTTCCGGCAAGATTTAAAGTGGCAAGGAACCTGCCAGTAAGTGTGGATTGAACAACATATCCATGCCCCTAGAAATATGATTATGCTGTCTAGTGGGATTGTTAGGCCTTGGAAGATATTTGTGCCTACAGTTTAATTTTTTATTCCAGGCACAATGGCAGGGAGCAAGAAAGTTACATACTTTAGTTGACAAGACACATGCATTGTCCCAGGCATGTATGCAACCACTGTTCATGCTGTATAACCCACAATGCCATTCTATTCCAGGAGACTGTCTAGTCCAGCAGTGTTAGCTGCTGCAATGTAATTTTGTAGCCTGTTCCACATGTTAACATCCCTCACTGTGAACTGCTGTTTTCTAATGTCCCCCCTCCCCATTTGCGTGAATGTTTTCTGGCTCAGCTTCCACTCACCAGCTCAGATACATGTATACCCCATCCTGTCTATCCCATTTTGTATTTGGATCATCGTGATCACATCCTCTCTCAGCCATCTTTTATCTAGCCTGAACAATCGGAGTATGTACAATTTCTCATGGTAATACAGTAATTTAAGGTCGGAAGGGACTTTAGGTCCATCAGGTCCCCTGCCCCCACTTCATAAGCAGAGATTACTAAGTATGCTGTGCAAACATGTAGCAATTTATAGGAATTCCTTACCAGCTGTATTACCCAGGGTATCCAGTGATTCCCTTGGTAAGCAGATATGTGTCTAGGTTTGCCCTGAAGGCCTGTACTTTATTCATATCCAATGTCACCACTGATGGGCTATTCCCTAGGTTCACCACCCTTCCGGAAAAGAAATGCCTCCCAACAAAACCCCTCAATGTACCACCTCAGAGTTCGAGGGCATGTCCTTGTGTCTTGCTGGAGAACACCACATGAAACATCTCTGTTGATACCCTTCAGTATGTGAAAGATGCAGATCATATCACCCTCAGCCTCCTTTTCCCAGGGTGACTCTATTAGGGGCCTACAGTCTCTCCTAATAACTCACAGCCCTTACATCATATTCTCACAGCTCTCACATCATATTCTCACAGCTCTCACATCATATTCTCACAGCGCTCACATCCATATTCTCACAGCTCTCACATCATATTCTCACAGCTCTCACATCATATTCTTACAGCTCTCGCATCATATTCTCACAGCTCTCATCATATTCTCACATCATATTCTCACAGCTCTCATCATATTCTCACAGCTCTCACATCATATTATCACAGCTCACTTCATATTCTCACAGCTCTTACATCATATTCGCACAGCTCTCACATCATATTATCACAGCTCTCACATCATATTCTCACAGCTCTTACATCATATTCTCACAGCTCTCGCATCATATTCTCACAGCTTTCACATCACATTCTCACAGCTCTTACATCATATTCTCACAGCTCTCACATCATATTCTCACAGCTCTCACATCATATTCTCACAGCTCTCACATCATATTCTCACAGCTCCCAAAACATGGTCTCATGGCTTTCACGTCATATTCTCACAGCTCTCACGTCATATTCTCACAGCTCTCACGTCATATTCTCACAGCTCTCACGTCATATTCTCACAGCTCTCACATCACATTCTCACAGCTCTTACATCATAGTCTCACAGCTTTCACATCATATTCTCACAACTCTCATCATATTCTCAAAGCTCTTACATCAGTGTCTCACAGCTCTTACATCATATTCTCACAGCGCTCACATCATATTCTCACAACTCTCATCATATTCTCACAGCGCTCACATCATATTCTCACAGCTTTCACATCACATTCTCACAGCTCTTACATCATATTCTCACAGCGCTCACATCATATTCTCACAGCGCTCACATCATATTCTCACAGCTCCCAAAACATGGTCTCATGGCTTTCACATCATATTCTCACAGCGCTCACATCGTATTCTCATGGCTCTCACATCATAGTCTCACAGTTCTCACATCATAGTCTCACAGCTCTCACATCATATTCTCACAGCGCTCATATCATATTCTCACAGCGCTCATATCATATTCTCACAACTCTTACATCATAGTCTCACAGCTCTCGCATCATATTCTCACAGCTCTTGCATCATATTCTCACAGCTCTTACATCATATTCTCACAGCGCTCACATCATATTCTCACAACTCTCATCATATTCTCACAGCTCTCGCATCATATTCTCACAGCTCTTACATCATATTCTCACAGCTCTTACATCATATTCTCACAGCGCTCACATCATATTCTCACAACTCTCACCATATTCTCATAGCGCTCACATCATATTCCCACAGCTCTCAAAACATGGTCTCATGGCTCCTACATCATATTCTCACAGCTCTCATATCATATTCTCACAGCTCTCACACCATATTCTCACAGCTCTCACATCATATTCTCACTGCTCTTACATCATATTCTCAGCTCTTACATCATATTCTCACAGCGCTCACATCATATTCTCACAACTCTCATCATATTCTCACAGCGCTCACATCATATTCTCACAGCTCCCAAAACATGGTCTCATGGCTTTCACATCATATTCTCACAGCGCTCACATTGTATTCTCACGGCTCTCACATCATAGTCTCACAGTTCTCACATCATAGTCTCACAGCTCTCACATCATATTCTCACAGCGCTCATATCATATTCTCACAGCTCTTACATCATAGTCTCACAGCTCTTACATCATAGTCTCACAGCTCTCGCATCATATTCTCACAGCTCTTACATCATAGTCTCACAGCTCTTACATCATAGTCTCACAGCTCTCGCATCATATTCTCACAGCTCTTGCATCATATTCTCACAGCTCTTACATCATATTCTCACAGCTCTCGCATCATATTCTCACAGCTCTTGCATCATATTCTCACAGCTCTTACATCATATTCTCACAGCTCTCATATCATATTCTCACAGCTCTTACATCATAGTCTCACAGCGCTCACATCATATTCTCACAGCGCTCACATCATATTCTCACAGCGCTCACATCATATTCTCACAACTCTCATCATATTCTCACAGCTCTCACATCATATTCTCACAACTCACCATATTCTCACAGCTCTCACATCATATTCTCACAGCTCTCACACATATTCTCATGGCTCCTACATCATATTCTCACAGCTCTCAATCATATTCTCACAGCTCCTACATCATATTCTCACAGCTCTCACATCATATTCTCACAGCTCTCACACCATATTCTCACAGCTCTCACACCATATTCTCACAGCTCTCACACCATATTCTCACAGCTCTCACATCATATTCTCACAGCTCTCACATCATATTCTCACAGTGCTCACATCATATTCTCACAGCTCTCACATCATATTCTCACAGCGCTCACATCATATTCTCACAACTCTCACATCATATTCTCACAGCTCTCACATCATAGTCTCACAGTTCTCATATCATAGTCTCACAGCTCTCACATATTCTCACAGCTCTCGCATCATATTCTCATAGCTCTTACATCATAGTCTCACAGCTCTCACATCATATTCTCACAGCTCTCACATCATAGTCTCACAGCTCTCACATCATATTCTTACAGCTCTCACATCATATTCTCAAAGCTCTTACATCAGTGTCTCATAGCTCTCACATCATATTCTCACAGCTCTCACATCATATTCTCACAGCCCTCACATCATATTCTCACAGCTTACATCATAGTTTCACAGCTCTTACATCATAGTCTCACAGCTCTCATGTCATATTCTCACATCACATTCTGACAGCTCTCACATCATATTCTCACAGCGCTCACATCATATTCTCACAGTTTACATCAGATTCTCACAGCTTACATGATATTCTTACAGCTCTTACGTGATATTCTCACAGCTCTCGCATCATATTCTCACAGCTCTTACATCATATTCTCACACCGCTCACAACATATTCTCACAGCTCTCAAAACATGGTCTCATGGCTCTGACATCATATTCTCATCATTTTCTCACAGCTCTCACATCATATTATCACAGCTCTCACATCATATTCTCATAGCTCTTACATCATATTCTCACAGCGCTCACATCATATTCTCACAGCTCTCACATCATAGTCTCACAGCTCTCACATCATAGTCTCACAGCTCTCACATCATAGTCTCACAGCTCTCACATATTCTCACAGCTCTTACATCATATTCTCACAGCTCTCACATCATATTCTCACAGCTCTCACATCATATTCTCACAGCTCTTACATCATAGTCTCATAGCTCTTACATCATATTCTCACAGCTCTCACGTCATATTCTCACAGCTCTCATATCATAGTCTCACAGCTCTTACATCATAGTCTCACAGCTCTCACATCATATTCTTACAGCTCTTACATCATATTCTCACAGCTCTCACATCATAGTCTCATAGCTCTCACATATTCTCACAGCTCTTACATCATATTCTCACAGCTCTCACATATTCTCACATCTCTTACATCATATTCTCACAGCTCTCACATCATATTCTCGCAGCTCTCACATCATATCATATTCTTACAGCTCTCACATCATATTCTCACAGCTCTCACATCATAGTCTCATACCTCTCACGTCATATTCTCACAGCTCTTACATCATAGTCTCACAGCTCTCACATATTCTCACAGCTCTTACATCATATTCTCACAGCTCTCACATATTCTCACAACTCTTACATCATATTCTCACAGCTCTCACATCATAGTCTCACACCTCTCATCATATTCCCACAGCTCTTACATCATAGTCTCACATCTCTTACATCATAGTCTCACAGCTCTTACATCATATTCTCACAGCTCTTATGTAAGCAATAAGCCACGACAGGGTGTGCGTTAGACAGTTTAACACACGGCTAGGAGGCGTAGTGAGGCACGAGACCAACTGCCGAGTGCGTCCAGCCTCCCAGCCATGTGTTAAACTGTCTAACGCATACCCTGGAGTGTTTATTGCGCTTATGAAATGGGTTGGCCATCTTTTCTATTCAATCGGCATTTGGTAGGTTAAATTTCCAATTTTAAGTAGGAAAAACATGTATGTTTGTGTCACTTTTAATAAAATAGTTCCTCCGCCTAAGTGTGCTGTGTGTTTTTTGTTTGCACTGAAGTAATTTTGTCCTACAAAGGCTTCTGTACTTTAGTAGGTCTGGTTGTCATAGCAGTAGCTCCCCATGCTGCTGGAGAGAAATAAGATAGATTGCAGCTGTTTTTTTTTTTGCTATTAAAAACAAAAACTCTAGTGAGCAGGTGGGCTGATAGAGATAGAGCGAGTGGGTGGGCTGATAGAGAGATCATGGAGGTCTGGTAATGATAGCAGTAACCCCCATGCTGCTTGTGTAGACAAATAAGAGAAATTGCACTGTTTGTTTCTTTTTTTTTATTATTTAAAGACAGAGTGAGCAAGTGGGCTGATAGAGACAGCGACAGGGCGGGCTGGTACAGAGATCGCAAGTCGGCTGATAGAGACAGCGACTGGGCAGGCTGGTACAGAGATCGCAGTTGTTCCGGGTTTTTTTGGTAGATGAAGGAGCGTCCGGGTTGGGAGAGACATCACAGTTGTTCCTTTCTTTTTCTGTTAAAATTAAAACAATTGAGTTTAAAGAGTGAGCGGTCGGGCTGGTGAAGAGATCGTGGCTGTTCTGTTTTTTTTTTTTAAATACATGACCGAGCGGGTGGGCTGAGAGAGAGAGAATGGCTGTTCGTTTCATGCTGCATCCATGAGGAAATGGGCAGATGGATTTAAAAAAATATATTTACTGAAACACTGAGGCAAAGTGAAGAGGCGTCAGAGGTATTTATTTTATTTTTAACATTTCAACTGGCACCACTTCTGGCACAAACAAGATGACTGCGTTTTGTTTTGCTAACATTCTGAAGTGGGCAGCATCACCTATATCAATGCCCACTGCCCAGTGTTGGTCCTTTTTCCTGTGCATCAGAATGAATATCACATCCCTAGCAGCCAATGAGAGCTCTTAATTTATGATGCCCATTTCATAAATCATATTTTCACAGCTTACATCATATTCTCACAGCTTACATCAAAGTCTCATAGCTCTTACATCATATTCTCACATCTCTCACATCATTCTCACAGTTTACATCATATTCTCACAGCTCCTACATCATATTCTCACAGCTCTTACATCATATTCTCACAACTCTCACATCATATTCTCACAGCTCTCAGATCATATTCTCACAGCTCTCACATCATATTGTCACAACTCTTGCATCATATTCTCACAGCCCTCACATCTTATTCTCACAACTCTTACATCGTATTCTTACAGCTCTTACATCATAGTCTCACAGCTCTTACATCATATTCTCATAGCTCTTACATCTAGGCCACTAATTAGCTTGGTGGGCCCAATGTTGGACCCTCTTGATCCATTCAGAGTTAATTCTGTACTGCGCTGACCAGAGCTGGACACAGCACTGAAGGTGTGGTTTAACCAAGGCCTTGTACAGGGGGTGGGATCACCTCCCATGCCCTGCTCCTTAACCCCTTTTAATGTACCCTAACACTGAGTTTGTTCACATGACTACACCAGTACTTTGTCTGCCCTGATTCAGCTTACTGTTTACAATTACCCCTAGATCCTTTTCCTTGGCTGTGCTGTCCACTGATGCACCACACAGAGTGCATGTGGGACCTAAATTCCTTTCTCCTAGGTGCAGTACTTTGCACTTCCTCACATTAAATTTAAGCCACATTTCTCACCCACACCCCTATTGTGTGCAGGTCCCACTGTAGTGCATCCTCCTAAGCAGTGCCCATTCCTCTTTCCATTTAACAGCCATCAGCAAACTTCAGCAGCCTGTTGCCGATTTCTGCTTCAGGTCATTAATAAATATGTTAAAAAGTAATAGACCTAGCTCCAAGCCCTGGGGTACTCTACTCAGAGCCTCTCTCTACTGTGAAGGGTGACAGTTCCCTACAGCTCTGCTTTCTACCTAGCAACCAATTCACTATCACCTCCTAAACACTTTGCGGACTCCATATTGTGCTATTTTTCCATGAGTTTTCCATGCAGTGCAGTGTCCAACTTTTTCCCACTGGGGACTTGCTGAAAACCTGATTCACTTGAACAGTTGATGGCCTTAGTTCAGTTACCAGTGGACAGCTGTCCATTTGAAAAAAAACACTGCACGAGCAGATACAATCCAAAATGGACAGAAGCCTTTGCTCAAAAGAGACCAAGGACTGATGGCGAAGAAACAGACCTCATCTATAGTATATTTGCTAATATCATAATATGTGATGAAAAACTCTGATATTCTTATGGACTGCTTTGCCAATTTACCAGTTAGCCAAATGGCAGAACTACGGTATAGACTGTATGTAACTTTGCAATTAATTATTACCTCATTAACAGCCAGAAGAGACAGTTTGTTTCAAACTGGATTCTTAGAATGTCATGTTTTATTGTGAGTGCATTAATAATGCAGTGCTCGTCAAAAAATGCCATTCCTGGCCACCAGGGATGGAATGAGCTGATTCAGTTCTACCATACTTCCATGATTCAGTGTTACCATACCTTCCTCTGTGGATGAACCTGTTCAGGATTCACAGTTCTAGGATGGTGTGCCATCCCCCATACACTTGGGTACCAGAAACTAACGTAACCCAAATCTTTGCTTAGGTTGACGTTCTGGAACAATGCTCTATTGCATGCCATTTAAGAGCTGTTGAACACTGTTCCATCGTTCAGAAAATAAGACCACGTATTCCAGAGTTAGATAGGGCTGACATGGGGAGGCATCTTGAATTCCAGAGACAACCACAAACCTACTACACTGAGAATCCATCTGTCCGAGGTCACAGAGGTCAACTGCAGGAAGAAGTGGGAACAGTCAATCCTGACTGGGAGCCGTAGGAGGGGCTGTGATGGTGAGGGGACTGGGCATCTCATCCTATCACTTTCTGTCTTTTAGGAAGATCTAGAGGCCTGACCACCAGAGTGACCACTGCCACCACCACCTCTGCACTGGCCTTTTCCAGAGCTCTCAGGAGTGAAGGGCTTTACCTAGCAGTACTGTTAATACTGCTGCCATTGTTGTTGCTGTGACTTGTGAGCCATGAATGGAACCACAAAAGGAGCCACCATCATGCAGGTGCTGCTTGTTGGTGTGCTTGGCATTGGTAACCAAAGTGGCCAAGTCTAAGGGTAAAGTGTATTTCCGGCCCTAGTCAGGTAACCTTCAGTCTCCAGACCAAACAGATCATTGCCAGTGAAGGAAAGGTCTGATGAATATATTGCATGATGGTTAACAGGTACATTCATGCCTGGCAACACATAGTGATTTCCACATGGCACAGGTACTGCCCTGACTGAGATGCTGGCCTAATCAGGGGCCAGCTATAGCTGATGCTTATCAATGGAACACCTCAAGCCACAGATGTCCATAAGATCCTGTTTGTTAACCTACATAGGTCAGGGAGTCATTCAAATAACTCATGGCTGTACCCAGCCATCAGGGCTGCATAGCTGGCCTGTCAAATGTCTAGTGATACTGCCACATATACACTGTGGTCAAAGTGGTCCTGCTTTTTGGACTCTTTGTCCAGGAGCTTGTCAGGCTTTCCTTGCATTTGAGCCTTGCAGAACTCTGCATCTGCAAACAGACCTTCTGGTGAAGCAGCCTCTGTGAACCCATTATACCCTTCAAGAAGTGCTGCATATTTATAGTCCATCTTAAGTGAAGGGGGTTGGATAGGAAGCTGAGCCCTCCAGATTCTAAGCATAGGGTCTATAACAGCTGCAGCAGTGGAGAAGGCCACCCCTGGGAAGAACAGTTTACTCACCTGTAACAGTAGTTCTAGGAGTGGTATATGTTGTTCATCCACACTGTCTGGCATGTCCCTTTCCCCTTTAAATCTGGCTGGAAAGTCTCCAAGCTGGCTCCTCCCACCCACCCGGGTGGTAAATACCTTGGCTCTGCCCCATGATGCTAGATCTTAGCCTGCTGGAAGCAAGGTGGTGCACCTAAAGCTGGGGGGGTCAGGGGGGTGCTTATGGATGAACAACATATACCACCCCTAGAACTACTGTTACAGGTGAATAACCTGTTCTTCTAGGAGCGTGGATATGTTGTTCATCCACACTGTCCGGCAGACTCCAAGCAGTTTTCCGGGAGGAGAGAGGCAAGGCGCACACCCCCTACTTAGCAAACAAAGACTGTAGAACCGAGGCCCCAAAACCAGCATCCCGGCGTGACTCAAGGTCGATGTGGTAGTGGGTAATGAAGATGTCTGCTGACTTTCAGGTAGCAGCCTGACAGATCTCCTGGATTGGGATGTCCCTGATGCAGCCACCGATGCAGCCGTATGGTGGGTAGAATGAGCTCTTAGCCCTCTGGGAGGCTCCTTGCCCGCCAACTCATAGCACAGACCTATGCATGATATAATCCATCTAGCAATGGTCTGCTTTGCTGCAGGTCTGCCAGAAGCGGCTTCATCGTAGGTGACAAACAGTTGGCGAACCTCTCCCCGAATTTCCGCCGTCCTCTCCTTATAATAGGAGAGAGCACATCTGAAGTCCAGAGTATGAAGCTTGTACTCAGTATCCGAGGTGTAGTTAGAGTAGTATACTGTCAGAGTCAACACCTGGTTAAGATGAAACTCTGACACCACCTTCGGAAGGAATTTCGGGTGGGGGGCGCAGGACAACTTTGTCCCTGTGAAAAACCAGATAAGGGGAGTCCACCGAAAGCGCCTGGAGCTCCCCTGTCCTTCTGGCTGACATGATAGCCACCAGGAAGGCCGTCTTCCACGACAAGTGTGACAGCTCACACTTGTGCATGGGTTCAAATGGCCTGCCCATGAGCTTTGCCAAAACCAGCAAGAGATCCCACGGAGGTGGAGGTTCACACACTAGAGGGGATATGTGATCCAGGCCTTTGAAAAAGCACCCAACCACTGTTTCCTGTGCCAAAGTTGGCTGACCGACCTGCGCCCGGTAAGCAGAGATGGCTGCCAGGTGCACCGAAGGGTCAATGACCGTAGACCTCCTTTGAAGAGAGACCACAGGTAGCCTAAATGTTAGCCACAGAGCAGGATATGGGGTCCAGACTCTTACTCTGACACCAAATTGAAAACCCTTTCCATTTGAAGGCATAACACTTCCTGGTCGATTCCTTACGAGATGCCTCCACCACAGTGTAGACATCCTCGGAAAGACCCAGAGTCTGGAACTCTAGCTGCTCAGGAACCAGGCTGTGAGGTGCAGGGATTGAAGGTCCGGATAGAATACCTTCCTTTGGTTCAATTATATCAGGTCCGGGCATGTAAAAAGCTGCTCCGGGGCCCTGCAGCTGAGGCTGAGGAGATCTGGATACTAGAACTGGCGGGGCCAATCTGGGGCTACCAGAATCATCTTCGCCTTGTCCCTCCTCACCTTGAGTAGCACCTTGTGGATCAAGGGAAATGGAGGGAAGGCGTAGAGGAGGCCCGGGGTCCACGGCATCGAGAAGGCATCCCCCTGCAGTGAGCCCTGCTGAGGGGGTCAGGCATGGCACAGTCTCAGCTTGGTGTTCTCCCTGGAGGCAAACAGGTCCACCAATGGTTTGCCCCAATGGTAGGACAGATTGTAAGCTACCTCTGGATGGACAGACCACTCGTGGGATGTCTGGCCTAAGCGGCTGAGAGCATCCACCAGTTGGTTCGAGACTGCTGCCACATGGATGGCAAGGAGATCTGCCTCCAACCGGCTGACGAGGGTCCAGATTCGAGTGCCTCCTTGCATAGCAGACGGGAGTGCGTGCCGCCCTGTTTGTTGACGTAGTACATGGTCGTGGTATTGTCCGTCTGGACTTGAACCACTTGACCCCGGAGCTGAGGAGCGAAAGCTGACAGGGCCAGTCTGACTGCTCTGAGCTCCAACAGGTTGATGTGGCATCGGGACTCCTTGGGGGTCCAGAACCCATGGGCCCTGTTGTCCCCCATGTGGGCTCCCCAGCCCATGAGAGAGGCATCGGTCGTCAGAACGACCGCCGCCTCGGGACGGACAAACGTGATTCCTTCCTGCAATTGGTCTGGAACGGTCCACCATTGGAGAGCATCCCACATCTCCTGGGTTACAGTGATTAGCTGGTTGAAGTGACCATATCGCTGAGTCCACTGGGTGGCCAGCTCCCTTTGAAGGGGGCGCATGTGCCATCTGGCCCAACCAACCACCGAGGTGCATGCCACCATGCAGCCCAGAAGGCACAGAAAGAACCTCCGCTCAGTCCACCAGGAGCCAAGCTCTGGCTTAACGAGAGTCGAGCTCTGCCCGATAAAGCCCATCACCTGAGAGGGCACGAGTTCCAACTTGGCCTCGTTGATAAGGAGGCTGAGTTGGGAGCAGGTTCGAGGGGCCAGATCCCTGGACCTCTCCACCTCCTGAAGGGAGGAACCTGCCAGGAGCCAGTCGTCGAGATAGGGGCATATCCGAACTCCTCGACACTGAAGATGGGCTGCCACCACTGCAATGCACTTGGTGAAGACTCAAGGGGCCGATGATAGGCCAAACAGCATGGCTCAGAACTCGTACAGGGTCCCTTCGACCCTGAAGCGGAGGAACTGCTGGTGGGACAGATGGATTGGGACATGAAAGAACACGTCCTGCAGATCCAGTGAACAGAACCACGTTTTGCTCCAGAGATGGTATTGTCTGGTTCAGAGTTACCATCCGGAAGGTGCGAGACCTGAGATATTGATTCAGGCCGTGGAGATCTAGGATGGGGCACCAACCCCCCCCTCCGCTTGGGCACCAGGAAGTATCTGTAGGAGGATCAGGCACTGGAGCTACCGCCTCCTTGTGGAGAAGCTGAGCAATGTCGTCCCGAAGGGCCGACTGAGTGCGAGCTGCAATCCTTTCCTCCTGAGGGGCGCAGACTCAGCTGGGAGGCTACTGCTTGAATTCTAGAGGCAGTCCCTGGCCGACTACTTCCAGAACCCACCTGTCCGAAGTGATACTGGACCAGGTGGAAAGCAAGTGACGGAGCCAGTCCCCCAAAGGAGGACCCAGAGCTGGCATGACGGGTGTAGGGGTGGCAACCCATGACCCGTCACTGAGCAGGCTTAGAGGAGGAGGAGACTCTTGGACCAGCACCTCTGCCTCCTTTATGGGACTGTTGAGGACCCTGCTTGGGCCTGGGGAGCCAAGTTTGAGCCTGCTGTTGCTGCTGACCTCCTTGATAGGAGGGCTGTCTAACCGCAGGGAAAGAGTGCTGAAAGGGTTTCTTCTTGAGCTTCTGCTGGTTCTTGCCCGAAGAACTCTTTGCAGAGGTAGCATCCAAGGTGGCACTGGACTGCTCTATTAGTTGGAGGTAACCTGCCACTCCCAGACTGAAGAGGTCAGTGCCAAGGAAGGGCATGTCAGTTAACTTGTGCTGAGTATCCACCGGAAAGGAGGATAACCTCAGCCAGGCCCTGCGGCGAGTGGCCACTGCAGCTGCTAAGGAGAGGGCACAGGAATCTCCACTGTCCAGGGCCATCTGGAGCTGCTGTTTCACAACAGCACAGCCCTGGTAATGGACCTGCTTCACCGTGGTCTGCATGTCCACTGGGAGATGAGGGAGGACTCCATCTAGTGACCCAAAGAGGGCATCAGAGAAGTGTGCCATGATCATAGCTGAGCTGGCCTGACGAAGGCCCAAGGATGAGGCCACATAAACCTTCTGGGCAGAATGAGCCATATTCTTGGACTCCTTTTCTGGAAGGTGGTCAGTGTCAGCTGAGCTACCCGTGCATCTAAACATAGAAGCAGTCACAAGGCTCTCGGCTGAGGGATGCTCTGTGAAACCCACCAGGGACCCCATGGGTACCGTATAATTGCAGGCCATGCGGGCAGACGGAGCTGGGCAGGAGGCAGGGTGCTGCCATAGCTCAAGGGCCAGGCCAACAATGGCTTCGGCCACTGGAAAGGCCTCCGTCGGGGTACCCCCCCCCCACCGAGGATATCCGTGATGGGGTATTCTGCCTCCTTTTGGATAGGCTCCAAGGGCATTCTAGTTGATTCGGAAATCAGGCTGAGGATGCCCTGAAAAGAGAGAGGACCTTCCTCCAAGCCTGCCACAGATGACTCGTCATCCCCCAGATGCGAGTGCAGACCAGTGGCATCTGAGTCCGAAGAGTTGGGATATAAAGATCTCCCGCCTATGTCTCCCTCGATACACCATGGGCGATCGGGGACAACAGTAATGGACAGACAACGGGGAGGCCGGTGTCTGTCCGATACTCTTTCGAGGGAGCCCCTCCCTGAGGTTGCTTGGGCGGTGATTCCACCAGAATCGGTGAGGAGACCGAAATAGGCCGAGTTGGAATGCGTGCTGGCCCTACGGGTGGGAGAACCAAGACCTTCGGTTCCGGAGGGGTCGGCGTCGGCCTGAGAGGCTGGGGCAAAGTAATGGCTGGTGTTGCCGGTGGAGCCGGCTTTTGACCAGTCAGAATCAGCTGTTGCCACATGAGATCCTCATAACGTCGATGGAGCTTCCATCGAAGTCTCTCCTCGTCCGAGGAGGATGAGGATGAGGATCGGTGGCGATGCCTCTTCCTGGAGTGCTTGTGACCTTTCTTCGGTTTTTCGACCAAAGGGGTCCTGGTCCTCGATCAAGACCAATGGGGGTCGGCTTGTTTGATTGGGAGAAGCCTGAGTCGGGGAGAACCGAGGTTCCGGCACCTTTCCCTCGATCGGGACACCCAAGGGCTGGGTCTCCTCATTGGGGAAGGAAAGGATAGGTGTCCCTTCCAAGGAGTCATTGACTGGAGTTGGCAACAAAGGCTCGACTGGGTCAAGAGAAATCTCGGCTGGTTCCGCCGTTTCCTCGGCCTCGCTGCCTTGGTCTGATGGAAGGTCTGAGAAGCCGGCGGCTGAGGAAGCGATCTCGACTGAGGTCAAGACCGCAAGTTCCTGAGAGTCGGACCTCTCTCGCTCCCAGGAACGTCTCCTTCGGGATGAAGAAGACTTGGGGACCTTGTCCCTTTTCCTAGGGTGGGAGGAGTGCGAGCCCGAGGGCGCCTCACCCCAGTGGGGAGAGACTGACACAGCTCCCGAAAGGACCCAGTGAAGGTAAAGCCAAGGTTAAGAGGCATGAAAAAACTTCAGCTGGCCGAAACTTGAGCAGCTTCCTCTTCGAAAGCCGCCGTCTGATCGAACTGCTCGGCGGATCCTACAGCCGTGGAAACCGCCCACCTTGCCTCCTTCAATTTCACCGGTGGATTGCGAAGCTCCGGTCTCCCCAATTTTATGCGCACCTTGCGGTCATCCAGGACGTTGGGATGGAAGGCCAGACAGATGATGCAAGAGGTGGTGTCATGTACGACACCCAAGCAGTAGACACACGAGAGGTGGGGATCAGTGCATGACATTTTCTGTCCGCAGGGACACTGGCGAAATCCGGGGGACGATTTGTCCTCCATGTCCAATGTGCTCGGATCGGTATCGTAAACTCTAATGAGTTTTAGAGAAAGTGTTTGCAGTGAAAACAGTCGTTGAGAATCCAGGGCCTACGAACTGCTGAAGTAGCACAAGGGAACCTGAATCTTCCAGCGGAAAGGAAGGTCTGACGTCATGGGGCGAAGCTGAGGTATTTACCACCCGGGTGGGTGGGAGGAGGAGCCAGTTTGAAGACTTTCCAGCCAGATTTAAAGGGGAAAGGGACATGCCAGAGAATGTGGATGAACAACATATCCACGCTCCTAGAAGGAAGCTTTCTCCACGATACCCATCAGTGGGTAAGTCTTTTCTTTGACCTCTTCCAATGGAATGTTCAGGGACAAGGACGTCTTGTTCTAGAAAAAGACAAAAGAGGACCAGCCTTTGACCAAGACAGCTCTATCTAACAGCAGGCTTTCATGTTCCCAATCTCTTGGGGTTGACTGGAGCAATGACTTGTCGGAGTCTGAGTCTGGATAGATGAGAAACAGACAGCGATGAGGTGAATGGACCAATTACTTGATCAGGGTGACCATCTCTGACAAGGCATGGGACAACCCTGTCCCCTGCCTGGAGTCGTTGGTCACATTACGCAGCTTCAGCTGAGGCAGTGGGGGCTAGACTGGAATAGGATGCTGTGGCGCTGGTGCTGGTATCTGCAGGGTATTGAGCAGAGTAGAAAGGACCACCCAAGATGTAGCTGCACTGACAGCATCCACCAGATCTTCTGAAATACATATCATAGGCCTATTGCTGCCATGCCCCCTTTTTCCACTGACAGTGGGCACAATGTCAATGACAGGAACACAACAATGAAAAAGACTATAGTGTATGGTGGAATGCGGTTCTGTATGGAAATCCGTACACCGCAAAAAGTTGTTCTGCTGCAGTAGTGACGTCCTCACTAACGCAGAACGACTCTTTCGCTCTGCGAGTGAGGACGTCATAATACAAGGGGCTACAGCAGACGTCCTGATTCGTCCCTTGCTGTGTGAGCAGGGCGCGCAAGTGTGCTGGGCAGCAGCAGTTGTGAATCGCCGACCTCAGCAGAACCAAGTGAAAATATGGAAAAGTGAGTCTTTTTTTGTCTTTTTCGGGCACATACACTATAAAAAACAGTATAGGTTACCATACCAAGGCTATTCTTTCACCTCATAGATACAATGCCGACTTGGAGACCTCTCGAGCTTCGCTCTCGAGGTCATCAGTCAGCAATGTATCCACTCGGTGGAAGAATATCCTTGTAGTGTATGGCTAACCATACACTATCCTATATATTTAAATTAAAGAATGAATATGAATGAAGGCAGTGCTGGATCACATTTAAAGAGACAGTGCACCTGATGCAAACTGCCTATGTGAAATGCAGTTTAAAGACTGTCTAGTGTTTTGGGACCACTATAGTGGAACTGCATTAAAAAAACTTTCCAAACCGTATTAATTAAATCAACTTGCCTATAAAGTGGGACTCTGCAGCCATGCCTCAGCCCACGACACCCTAAAAGAAGCTTTAATCCTGAACTATGTTAAAAACTGCCTGTGATTTAAAGAGAAAGTAATGATACAAAGACTTTAAATGTTTATTTAAATAACTACCACCACAAATGTTTTAAAAAGACCTTTACTGACCCACCACTCCAGTCGTGGGTGGTACCCAGTGTGTCTCAGCCCAAATGTTCCAGACCAGCTTTGTCCAGGACAGTTCCTTCAAGAAATTCCTCAATGTCCTTGCATCTCAGTGATCCAGGGGTGGTCTGAAAGGCTCTACAATGCCGGTTCGACAAGAAAAATGTTGAATGGTATCACAGTGCCAGGCTCCATGTCGACAGCAATTTGCAGTCAGCATAGAGCCGCACACATTGGTGTGTTTTTTCTTTGGGAGGCTTTGCCCCCCCCCAAACTACCCACACAGGGGGCTCTTCCCCCTGCACCCAGGATTCTAACTCCAGGTCAGAGTTAGTTTGGGAAGGGGGTGCAGGTCAGGGGAAGGGGTTGCCTAGTCCCAGGGGAACTTGTATGGCAACGTGGCACTGTTGTCGATATCGATGCATATCGCCGTAGAAATGTTACTGTTCATGGGGCATATGAGTCCGAAAGACTAGTGACTTTCTTCTGTTTTTTTTCCTCAAGGGGTGACCTGTTCTGGTGGTCCGTATGTGACCTTCTGCCGTTGATCCTCACTGCCTCAGTTGTATGCAGTTCTTCAGTCCAAGAAGGGTAATGAGTACCGGTGGTCTACGATAGGCCCAAGGTCAACGACAAGTATCCACGGAACTGTTCTTTTCTTTCTTCTGCTCGAGTGTCCCTCCTGGAGGGGAAACTGTCCTGGACATCCAAAGGGGATCTCGACCTAGTTCCCCTCCCTGTAAAGGAGACACACAGTGGTGGCTGAGCTATAAATGGACTGCAATGCTGTTGGCATGCCTCATTTAATGCATTACAAATCAATTTAGAGTGTTAGTAATGATCTAGCTAATGTTACAAATATTAAGAGTATAGAACTTAAAGCGTTAGTAATGACATAGCTGATGTTACAATTTTAGAGTATAGATATTTAGTGTAGATGTGTTACTTTAGAAATGTTTAATAAATATACTTTGGTTGCATTCGCGTTACCTTCATGCCTCTCTCTTGTAGGTTCCAGCTAGTGCCAATTGGGCTGGATTCCCTTCCCCTAAATTCCCCAATGCCTGCTTTCCAGGTGTGCCCTGAAAATCCAGTGGCTGGCATAGTCAAATTTCACTTTCCTTCCAAGATGTAGCTAAGTGGATCTGCACTCTGACCTCACCTCGGTTGGCATCAGTGGCCCTCCTCGCCTACTTCAATAGTCATCAGTGATGGACATGGTGAATTATTAAAGAATGCACCTTTTAAAATGGGGCTTCGTTCTTTGGTTCATTTTGATCTACAGAGCAGTGAACTGAAGTCACGGTGTGCAAAATGAGTCAGCAGGAAAACTGGAATAAATTCAAATTAAATTGAAAAAGTCTGAAAAAACCCTTGCAGAAAACTCAATTAACAAACAACAGCTGTGAAGGAAGAGACCTGTTCTTTCCAGTGGAAGAAAAGATATGAGAGCAGTGGAGTCAGAGATGGAGGATACATGATAATGTGTTAGAAATCCAACTTTGAAAACTGCTTCCAGTGACAGAGCATGCTTAATGGAAGGCTGCCTAGCTGTGGAACGTGAACTAAATTTAGGTAGCTAGAAATCAAGGTTACAAGATACCTGAAGAGGTTAACTTCTTCAAGTGAGAGCCACCCAGTGTCTTGACCACAGATGTTCTGTGAAGCCTAGTGAGCCTCTGCTTGCTGCCAAAGGTCACCGAGATCTCTTTTTTGGTATTTAGTGAGAGTTGGTTTGAGCCAAACCAGCACTGAGCATTGCTGAGTTCACACAGCAAAACTGAATAAAGCCTGTGAACTGAGGCAGCTGAAGCAAAAAGTATGGTGTCACCTGTGTAAGGAGACACAGACTTAGAGGAGGTTATTAAGGAAAATGGAAAACATGTTGGAACCCTGGAGTACTCCTGAACGGAGGGGGAGGTAGAGGAGAGGGCTTCACTTACTTTGCTCAGCTGGAGCCTGATCAACAGGTAGGGATGGAATCAGCTGACCAAGAGATCAGAGAGAGACCAGCTCTGTGGGCTTATCAAGTGTTATGGTAGTTCAGCTGATATCAAAACCCTTTGCAAAGTGGACAAAGATGGAAGAGGTAAATAGGCTCTGATCCATCCGATTTAAGATGTAAGAGACACGAGACATCTGTGTGGCTTATCTTAGCAAAACCTCTTACATCCACCCAGAAGAGGGCTACATTTTCAACAGCACTACCCTTTAGCTTTTGCTTATACAAATGTACAGTTAGAAGCCCTGTTTTCCACAAGACAATGCCTATCTGTTTGACTGTGATTTCATTAGATAAGCAATTTGTATACTGTTTTTATTGAAATGTATGGACAGCAAAATGTATACAAAGACAAGGTCATATGGAATTGGAACCATATCATACCATACAGCTCGGATCCAGTGGCCATGGCTTAGCATTACAGCACTTTCTCTTTAGAAATAAGTTGTTTAATTAAAAAATCTATCTAACTCTACCAAGTAACAAACCATGGGATATGACGCATGAATATGGACTTATCATCTCAAAATTGTATTTGTTTAATACACAAAAGCCAAACAGGAGAAGGACCCACTGGGCCAGGGCCACCACACCACACACCATACAACAAGGAGGTATTTCTCAAGGAGCACCCCATCTCTGAGATAGATTAAATCAGAACTTGCATAGCTACTGTAGGAGTATGTGCATTGTAATGTAAGCCCCTGCCCTGTAAAATATGCCATTTTGTTTCATAATGAGAATTATTCTGTGATCTGTACCTGTATTGGTCCAAAGGGTGTTCCTCTATTCCTCCTCCACCTCAAATGCATCCGCACCCCCCTCCGCTTCCTCTCTTACATTTACCATCTAGTACATCTATTCAAATATGCTGGAAAGTTATCTCTCACCAGAAAGGTCACTCTCTCTGTTTCCACTATCTGATGAACCATCTTGCACCAGTCTTGCACGGGGGGTCCTTCCTTGGACTTTCTAAGCAAACTCTTGCCAGTGGATAGACAAAGATATTTTAACAGAACCCACCCAGATCTGCTCCCAGTCTGTCTGTGCCAGCTGCAGCTGCACCTCTAATTGCTACCTATCCGTTAGGTGGGAAGCTCCAGACTGCCTTTTATGGACTAGAAATTGAAACAGTACAGAATCAACTGAAGGGAAGTAGAGAGACTGAGGAAGGTAGGGATTGCCTGTGGTGTATCTGCCCTATCCTGTAATTCAAATCTCAGCTGTTTGGAAATATAATCTCTAACCTGGAAATACCTAAACCTGTCTCATGAACTCCAGGCAAAGGCTATCTGACATTATTTAAGTCTTTGATTAGTCTACCCACTAGGATCTGATTTGGGAATTGTAGCCCTAATCGTGCTTGATGCTTACACCAAGGGTCTATCCTGGTGGGGTGAAAACATCATCTCAGGTTACCCATTAAAATTGCCAAAGATAACTGAGATTTACTGTACTGTTCACAAGCTTGCATTGTAACCCTTAATGCATCATAATCTCTAGGTGATTTGATCTGGCTCAGAGTGGCAACACACAGCAGGACTGGCAGGCGGACTTGGTCTTACATATGCAACTCTTCAGTTTTTCTGTGAGCTATATAGGCCTTATCCCGCCACAACAATGCAAGTTTCACCTAGGCTGCCATTCAGTAGATGTAATAATGGAGTGCCCCCTTGTTTCTTTCTCAAAAATAAACTGCCTCTTACTCCAGGCCTAGTGCCCGCCCACATAAATCTGTATAATTGTCTCTGAACAGCCCCAAACCATTATTGAGTGAGCGTCACCAGGGCACACTGAAACAGGTACATATAGTGGGGAAGAACATTAATTTTAATAGCCTAAATTCTAGTGTAAAGGGTGAGGGGCAGCAGGGACCATCGTTTGATATCTTCGTTAAGGGTGGACAGTAGGGGTAGGTAATTATTTTGATATGGATGATCATATGTGGCTCATAGGTATCTCCTCAAATATCAGTTTCTGTAAGCCTGTTTAGCAGAACTATCTGCAGTAGCCACTAAGAAAAAGTTAAGACTTATGTTTTTGCACTATTAAGTGTATAACCTGAAAGAGCGGAGAACTCGGCTACTACTTCCGTCAAGTGAGAGATTGAGGTCTATGGTTCCGTGAGGTACAGCAGGATGTCATCGGCACAAGGTGCCACTTTATGCAAAACACTGTATTCGGAAAAAAAACATACCCTACATGTCTAAATGTGGAAGCATGAAATATGTTGTATAACTGTAAGCTTGCATCGTATGTACTGCAATCTGTAGGCATCTATCATGTTCTGTGTAAATATTAACTATTTCGGGCAGGCTCTTCTTGTAAACAAGCCACTGAGCCATACTGCAGAAATGTCTTCAACTAAATAAATAAGTGGCTTACCTGCTGAAGAATCCTGATCTGGAACAGAATGCTCTGAAAGTTGTGTCCATCATTTATTTGCAACAGCATCATATCTTGCAGGCTGTCTGATCCATCATGGACATAACGAAGCCAACTACTCCAGATGTCATCCAAGTGGAACTGCTCCACTGTCGTCTCTGCTGGGAGTATGACCAGATGTCCATGTTTTGGAGGGTCCAGGACAGTAATCATCACTTCTCTGGGATTGTCTTCATCATGAATGTCCAAGAGTGATTTAGTAATGCCACTAAATTCACCCCTACCAACCAACAGAACTTCATTGGTTAGTACAAAAGGGGCCTAGAAAAGAAAAAGATGCCTTGACATTGTTATAAAACATTTCTTTAAAGGACTCCAAATAGCCAAACAACTGATACACCCTCAAAGCTATTCAACAACAAAAAAGAACATTTACACCTTTTTTTCCTTTTTTTTTAATTTCAGAGTCTTCATTATGGAAACAGAATTTCAAGATGATCGATGTAATAACATTCTTACTATGGTAGTTGTGGTCTTCCTTGATTTTTATGGCATGAGAGATGCCCCTCTTGAGGTTTCAGAAGCCAGAACCATAGTGTTGCATCATGGTCCTCTCACCCAAACTTCACACTCGAAGTTACTTATACTGTAAAAGACATCCCATAAAAGCCCATCTAATTTATTACATATTTTTAAAACTGCAGCAAATAGCAGACCCTAAAGTTGTATGCAAAAGCTGTATAAAGGTGTTTTCAAATTGTATTACTGAGAAAGCCGTGGTAGGAAGTGACCATACAGTCCACATTAAAGCATGGATTTTGCAGTTCAGCTCAGTTATGATCAAAGCCATGGTGAGCCATTCAAACTAGTTTTGTGCTTTGTATTTCTCCAACAGTGCAGCATATAAAAATTAACTTCATGCCTAGTACTGTGTGAGAAAGTTGCTGATGAAAATGGATGCTGGTATGTCCTAAAGGTATACTTTCTTCATCTTGTGAACCACTCTTGCTGTGGTATCACACAATCTGCAGACTGCCAACTAAAATGCTCGACCACCTGAAGAGATGGGATTGTACCACAGTGTCCAAATGAAAGAATAACACTTTAACCAGGCAGATGTAGGCAGATGTATCTTATGCACGAATGTAAACCAATGCAATTGGGTTTGCTGACTGTCAGAGCCACTAGTGCACTGCCTCACCTCAGTCCATATTTCTGTGGCAGGGCTACCAGGCATCTGGGTGTGGGATTATTTATTCCTGCACCATGAATTATTAATTTCTGGGGAAGAATGCAGTCCTGCCATTGGCTAAAATATGATGTCATGTCATCGATGATATCACGTGCTGAGCACAGAGTAGGGTCTTCAGGACAAACATGGTGAGGAGATGAGTCATGCACTATGAAAAAAATGTTTGTTTGACTGAAAAAATCATCAAAAGGCTGAATTCTGCAGCCCTACATATATTCTGTGGCATGATGAAAGTTCTGCAGAAAAGTCCACAGCCATTTAAACTGCAGAAAGAAGAGTTACTTAAGAACTTACCATAACAGTAGATCTTCGAGGGGATCTCAGTCATCAGGTCACACTGTAGGAACTTCACCGGTGAAAGGGAGTCCACACAGATTTTAGTAGTACAACTGGGGCAGTTCACGTCGACGTCATGTGACATCACCACCTACTCTATAAAGGCATGAGCAGCCCCACGCCCTCCTCAGTTCTTCCCCCAGAGACTAAGGGAGCAAAGCCCAGCCATAGGAGACCAAGGAAAGACAGAGGTGCCCAGGCCTATAAAGAAGATTGGATACACCAAGTAGCCAATTCCAAGAAGAAGCCCCAAAAGGGGGATGGTAGGAGGGAAATAGACCTGATGACTGAGATCCCCTGGAAGATCTACTGTTACAGTAAGTTCTTACATAACTGTTCTATCTTCTTCGAGGGTATCTCAGTCATCACGTCACACCATAGGAACAAGTCCTAAGCACTTACAGATGCAAACAGTCTGGGAGGAAGGCCAACCTTAAACTTATGACAGGACGCCCTGTAGCACTGGAAGTAATGACCAGACTATAGTGCTTGGTAAAAGTATGGACCATGTTCCACATGGCAGCTGCACAAATGTCAGCGGCAGAAACCCCTCAGAAATAAGCCACAGAGGTAGCCATGCTTCTGGTGGAGTGAACTTTGAAAGCAACAGGCAATTCTTTGCTGTACTTGTTGTAGCAAAACACAATGCAATTAGCCAACCATCTAGATGAACACTGCTTAGAAACTGAGGCACCCTGTCTACCGGGGACAAAGAAAACACACAACTGCTTGGACTTACTGCTGTCCTTAGTGCGGATCAGGTAGTATTTCAGAGTTCTGCACATGACTAAAGTGTGGAGCAGTGCTTCCCCTGGATTGGGCACACTCTGGAAAATAAACAGGAAGGTGGACAGATTGGTTCAGTGTAAACTCTGATACCACCTTAGGGAGAAACTTAGGATTAGTGCGCGACACCCTGTCTTTGTGAAAAATCAACTAAGGCTCCTCGCACCAGAAGGCCTGAAGCTCTGAGATTCTTTCAGCAGACATAATGACAACAAAAAAGCGTGCTTTCCAGGAAAAGAACTGCAAATTGCAAGTTACAAGGGTCTCAAAAGGAGGCAGGGTCAACATCTCCAAAACAAAATTTAGATCCTAAGCCAGGACAGGAGAATGGACTGGAGGTTTCAGATGCTGGATGCCCCTCAGAAAGGTATGGGAGACATCCAGCTGAGCTACAGTGCGGTCACCGATGGGCTCGTGGAAAGCAGAAATAGCTCAAAGGTATACCTTGAGGGAAGAGTACTGAAGCCCTGAGTCAGACAGGGAGATCAGTTAGTTCAGAATCTGGTTCACCAGACAGGTGAAAGGGTCCAGATTATATGCTTAGTAGCCCATATGGTAAACCGCTTCCACTTCATTGCATAAGTGGTTTGGGTGGAAGGCTTTTGGGCAGCCACTAGGATGTCCAAAGCTCTGTTGGAAACCCCAAACCTGGCGATGGCTACGTCCTCAGGAGCTAAGCATGCAGATGGAGGGACCTGAGGTTGGGATGGACCAGGGTCCCCTGATCCTGGGTCAGTAGATTCCTGCAGAGGGAGAGAGGAACTGGAGGTTCCTCCAACAACTATTGTAGAAGAAGAAACCATATCTGGTGGGGCCAGAATGGGGCTACCAGAATCATGGTGGCCCCTTCCATCTGCAGTTTGATTAGTACCCTCTGAACCAGAGGAAATGGGAGGAAGTCATAAAGAAACCTCCCGCTCTAGGAGAGGGACAAGGCATCTTGCCAGAAAACTCCAGTCCCCGAATTGAGCGAGCAGAAATTGGGCAGTTTTGCATTGAGTGAGGACGCAAAAAGGTCCAACTCTGGATGACCCCATATGTCAAACAGATCTTCTGTAATGGATGAGAGCAGTTTCCACTTGTGCATGCTGGACTGTCTAGCTGAGGCTGTCTGCCACAGTGTTTAGCACTTCTGGGATGTGGACCGCTGAAAGGGTCAGACTGTGGTCTAGAGCCCAATACCACACTGTCATGGCCTCCTTGCAAAGAAGGTATGAATGAGTCCCTCCTTGCCTGTTGATGTAGTACACTACACAGAGGTTGTCTGACTGAATCAGCAACTGCCTCAGTAGAAGGTGGTCCTGAAAGGCCTGCATGGCATACAGAACTGCCTGCATCTCCAGGACATTGATGTGCAAGGAGACCAAGAGCCTTCAGTCTGAAAAGGGTCCAGGTGGGCTTCCAGCCCATCCCAGATGTGTCCAATGTAAGGATCTGCTGTGGGGATGACACCTGGAATGGGACCTCTTGCAAAAAGGTTCTAAGGGCCCATCCACCACTGAAGCACTCTGCAAACGGGGGAAGAAACTAGGAGTAACTTGTCCAATTTGTCTGTCCATTGATCCCACGGTACCCTGAGGGTCCACTGAAGGGTATGCATGTGGAGTCTGGCCAGAGGGACAGTGGGAATACCAGCCGCTGTTAGACCCAGAAGCCTTAAATACAGCCTGGTGGGGACATGCCGACTTTGGGCCACCTCCTGGGCCTGTGCCATATAGCACTCCGCCCTGTTCAGATGGAGAACAGTTTTCCTCTGTGCCAAGTCTAGGGAACCACCCTTATGCATTGCAGTCTCTGGGATGGACCCAGGACCGACTTGGGCAAATTGACCATGATGCCCAGGGAATGGAACAGCTGAGGAGTTCTGCTTAAGGTCTCCAGATGCTGTTCCCTGGATGGTGCTTTTAAGAGCCAATTGTCCAGATAAGGGAAGATGTACATTCCCTCCCTCCTGAGGGTTGCAGCTACCACTGCTAAGCAATTGGTAAGGACTCGTGGTGCAGAGGACAAACCAAAGGGCAGCACTTAGAACTGGTAGTGTTCATCCTGAAAAAGGGAACTGGAGAAACTTCCTGTGAGGAAGGAACACAGATATGTACAGGTAGGCATCCTACATGTCCAGTGAGCATAGCCAGTCACCCTGTTTGAGCAGGGACATCAAGCTGGCCAAAGTTACCATGCAAAAAGTTTTGTGTTGGACATACAGACTGAGATCATTTAGATCCAGAATAGGCCTCAAATCTCCAGTCTTTTTGGGAACCAGAAAGAACCTGGAGTAAAACCCTTTGTTCTTCTGATGCCTGGGTACAGGCTATATAGCCTGTTTGCGCAGAAGGGACTGTACTTCCTCCTGAAGCACTGGCAAGTGTGCTGGAGGATAGTGAGAGACTGCTAGAGGGGTCTCTGGAGGAAATTCCACAAGCTCCAAGTTATTACCCTTTTCTATGAGTTGCAGAATCCAAGCGTCTGAAGTTATGGTTCTCCACTGATTTCAATGGAGGGAGAACTGTCCTCTGACCACCACCTCCTGTTGGCAACCAGAGGAGGGTGATCTGGCAAGGAGTCACGCTGAGGTGGATCCAGCCACAGGGGCTGATCCATCACTTCTGGGGTGCTTGGCCACAGCTCTGGCATTGGAAGGGATGGGTATGGCAGTGGAGGCTCTTCTCTTGCATTGTGCCCTAGAGGTTGCTCCCTGTCTGTAAGGTGCCCTGCAAAAAGGAGGGTGCTGTGTGCCCTACTGCTGCTGAGTAAGGTACAGTGAGTGGACAGACTTAAGGTCCCTGCCAGATGCCTGCAGTTAATTAATGATGTCCTGGACATCAGGGCCAAACAGTTTGGTCCCACTGAAGGAGCCATTCAGCACCTTTTGCTGAACATCCATGGCAAAACCAGAAACCCGCAACCAGTAGTGCCTACATAGGCATATGCTCATGGCAGCAGCCCTAGCAACAGCGCCAGCCAAATTATAAAGTGTCCTGGGAAGGTGTTTGCTGACATCCTCGGCTGTCTGCAAGCACTGGAGGAGCTCTTGTTGTTGGGAGCTCTCTGGAAGAGCCTGGACAGCAGCCTTGCCCTTCTTCCAGTTGGTGTTTTGGTATTTCACCATGTGGGACAGGTAATTTGCAATCCTCAAGCCTAAGGTGGAGAAAGCATAAACCCTCTTGCCCAAAGGTTGATTCTGCAAGATTCCTTATCTGGGGGAGGAAGCTAAGGTGCTTGAGCACCTTAGACCTGTCATGGGCAGCCATAATGACCACTGAGTCTGTCGCAGGCTGAGCCACATAGCAAGGGAACCCTTGGGGAGCATTATAGAGTTTATCTGCCCTCCTGGGCATAGCTGGCACCATATCTGGGCGGTGCCAAGCAGCAGTGGCAGCATTGCTCAGAGCAGTCAAGATGGGAGGAACTATCTTTGAAGGAGACTCAGGGATCTCCAGGAAATCAACCAGATCCTTCCTGGTGACATCCATCTTCTCTGTATGAAACCCCACAGCACAGGATAACTGCTTCATGATATTAAAGAAGGAAGGATCCTCAGGAGAAGAACTAGGGGTGTGTTTGACTGAATCCACTCTGACAAAGGAGGCAGTGGACCTGTCTGAGGGGAAAAGATCTTCCTCCTCCCCTTCCTCATCATCAGGCAGAATTAGATCAGGGTGATACTCTTCATTGATGTCGACCTCCTGTAGTTCTAGCGCCGACGTCAAATCACGGGGATCATCTCTGAGTTGACGGGGGTGGGGGAGTGTTGACACCGAAGCGGCCATCGATGACACAGCTGAGGAAGGCCTGAAGGCACCAAGCTGTTGGACAATCACAGATATGAACTTGGTAAGAATCTCATTGAGATCAATGAGTGTCGAACCCTACATCGACGGCAGAGGGGTCAACGGAGCCCGGAGCGAAGGCTCAATGACAGAGCTCTGAGAGCCCAAGGATGTAGTCACCCCAAGACCAGGAGATGCATCAGGCCATGTCGGGATGGTTGTCAACGACGAGACCGTTGGTGACAGAGGAAGGGATGACGACCCAGAGGTCAACAACCGGCCTCCCGCCAGCAGAGCTGCCAGTATGGGCCTGGTAGATACAGAGGCCTGGATAGTAGATTGATGCATCAATGCTGCAGCCATCGACAAAGTTCCCCCAGGAGAAGAGGATGAGGAAGTTGTTGGGGAGTGGGACCACCGTCGGGGGAGCAGTCCCAATCACAGTGTTTTTTATTACTTTTCCCCGGGGACTTGTCTCGGACCTTAGAGGCCTGGAACCCTATGACCCAGTCAGTGATTGAGAGGCTGGGACCCCGGAGGACCCCCTGCCTGGAAAGGATCTACTATGAGATCCCAACACTCGTTCGCCCGACACACTTTAGCCCAACGCCACATTCCCAAAACTCAAAATCCCGACAGTGGGATTTTGCTTGTACTCCATGTTTTCATGGGCTTCGCACCTGCACCCCCTAAATATGATCACAAACTCAGGAATGTGGAAGGAATGTTTGTCTGCGAAGGCAATCTTCTTTCCACAGTGGCAGCGGTGGAAAAGAGATGTAGAAGGAGTAGTTCTCAATATATACAAAATAAAGGAATCTTTGAGATAAAGAGATTCAAAAATAGGTAAGTAAAGAAAGATTTAATAGGCAAAAAGGTATGAAACTGCATCAGAGCTTCCGTGGAGACCCGTGTAGACTGAGTCAACAGCAGGAAAGAACTGAGATGTGAGATGGGCCTCTCATGCCTTTATAGAGTAGGTGATGTCGTCACATGATGTTGGTCTGGGCAGCCCCAGTTGTACTGCTGAAAATCTTCCGTTTGGATTCCACTTCACTGACGGTGAAGTTCCTACAATGTGACCTGTTGACTGAGAATCCCACAAAGATCCCAAGGGATCTTGCTGACTGTATTCTCATGTTTTCCCATCTTTACCTCCCCCAGGGCGCACCTACAAATGGGTTGTCCTTAACCCAGTGTGCCCTCCTAGCCACATATAATATATATAAAAGTATGTATAGGCTACACACAGCGAGCCTGTGTTTCCATTGAGGGTTTGGAAACAACATTTGGGCCACAACAGTGAAGCTTGAGGTGGCTGTGCTGTTATCTCAACCTGAGATGTAAACACATAATAAGTTGTGTATCGTTGGCCTTTAATTTTTTATAGTATATGGTTTTGAATGAGTGAATATTTAATATTTTTTTATTAGTTTTAAAAAGACCACAGGTGCCATGACTTCTAATTTCATTTTCCAGTCGTGAGTAAAACGCAACAATGTTAACAGTGCGTCAGGAGACAGCGCGAGCTGGGTCACAGCTGAAATTATTTTGGAACATGCACAATAGTCTTTTTAGGATGTTCTCAACAACTAAGAATGTGCACAACTACTTTTTGAAGGAGCAGATTTTCATACATAGCAAGCGCAAACTATACTAGATGGAGAATAATGTATGGGCAACCATACACAAGGCTGTTTCCAGCAAGGGGCTGAGATGACAGCATATGAACCTCAAGAGCAAAGCTTGTGACTTCCATGTTGTCATCTCAACCCCAAGATGGAAATGCATGCTAAGTTTTGTGTGGATGTCCATATTTAATTTTATAGATAGTGTATTTTTTCTTTTTACAAAGGAGTCTCAGTAATGCCTCCCCACCAGTAAAAAAATTGCAATTTCTTTGTTCTGTACTATGATCTAAATTGAATTTACAGACTGTTACAAGTTAAAAGATACAGATTTGGATATTGGATGGTCATTAAGCAGCTGGGCATGGGGTAAATGAAGAATTTAATATTTTATGACCTTTGAACTGTGTTGAACAACTGTTTGATGTGCACAACACTTTAGAGTGCGCACAACAGTTTAGAATGTGCACAACAAGGATTTTGAGCAGGCTGATTTTTATACAGAACAAAAGTTAATCACATACTATAAATAAACAACATGCAGGTAAACTAGGAATGGTCGGCAGGTGGCAGAACTCCACGGAAAAATTTCTAGCTAACAGTCTGTGGCGACTGCCCCCACGTCAGGTGACCGGCGTCAGGAGACATCAGTATAAAGGGGCGGTCCCTCACGCCGCCTTCCAGTTCTTTCCCACCACAGGCCACAAGAGGCCGGACAAGAGAGAAGCAGATATTTCCCTCACTGGAAAAGGAGTTCAAAAAGCTTAGGGGGATGGAGGGTGGGAAGGTATTACCTACTGCAAGAGCCTCTCTCGAAGATCTACTGTTACAGTAAGTTCTTATGTAACTGTACTATCTTACTTCGAGAGGGCTCTTGCAGTAGGTAACTACATATAGGACTGAGTCCCAAGTAGTCTGGAACAAGAAGAAGCACACGGGAGGAGGAAAGCTACTCAAGTAGATCCTCTGGCTGTGAAGGCCTTAAGAAAGGAGGCCTTGCAGAACAGCAAGCCTGAAGCCTGCTCTACGGCGAGAGGTAATATCCAAACTGTAGTGCTTTGTAAATGTGTGGACAGAAGTCCAAGTGGCGGCAGCACAGATGTCTGCCGCTGACACGTTCTTTTAACATACCGCTGAGGCAGCGACTCCTCTGGTGGAGTGTCCTCTTACTTGACCCGGAAGAATCTTATTGTACTTGTTGTAACAGAAAGTGAAAGCCAACCATTTAGACAAGCATTGCTTGGAAACAGCATTGCCTTCTCTTTTGGGTGCAAAATAGACAAACAGTTGATCAGTCTTTCTGAGATCCTTTGTTCTGTTAGTGTAGGATCTCAGAATCCGGTGGACATCCATAGTATGAAGTAGATACTCCCCTTGATTGGAGTACTGTGAAAAGAAAGCGGGTAACTCTATAGACTGGTTCAATGTAGATTCCGCTACCACCTTGGGGAGAAACTTAGGATTGGTGCGCAGAGCTACACGTTCCTTGTGAAAAATCAAGTAAGGAATTTTACACATCAGGGCCTGGAGCTCGGAAATCCTCTGAGCAGAGGTAATGGCCACTAGGAAGAGTGTCTTCCATGAAAGGAACTTCAAGTCTGCGGAAGCTGCCAGTTCAAAAGGAGGCAAAGTAAGCTTCTCAAGAACAAAGTTCAGATCCCAGGGAGGGGCAGGGACTCGGATAGGGGGTCTCAGGTGAAGAACTCCTCTGAGGAAAGTTTGAGACTTCCAGTTGAACAAACATCCTGTCTGCAAAGGGAACATGATAGGCCGAAATGGCCGCCATATGAACCTTCAGAGACGAGTGACTAAAACCCAGGTCAAAGAGGTGGTGCAGGTACTCCAACAGCCTCCCAAAAGAGCAAGAGAAAGGCTCAAAGTCTTTCGAAGCATCCCAGATTGTGAACCTTTTCCACTTCATGGCACAGGTAGACCTAGTGGAGGGTTTCCTAGCCTCCACCAGACTCTTTGCCACCTAAGGAGAAACTCCAAAGCGGGCTTGAGCTATGTCTGCAGGAGCCATGCATGTAGCTGAAGGGACTTGAGTCCTGGATGGACCAGGGTCCCCTGATCCTGGGTCAGCAAAATTTGTGACAGAGGAAGAGAAAGAGGTGGTTCCTCTGAGTATTGCTGGAGAAGAGAGAACCAAACTTGCCTGGGCCAGAAAGGAGCGATCAGAGTCATTCATGCTCCTTCTGAACCGAGTTTCTGCAAGACTCGCGGGATCAGAGGAATTGGGGGAAAGGCATTAACGAATCTGTCCTTCCAATCTAGAGATAGAGCGTCTCTCCAGAAAATGCTTCACCCTTGAATGAGTGAGCAAAAGTCGGAAAGCTTTGCGTTTTGAGGGGAAGCGAACAGGTCAACCTGTGGTGTTCCCCAGCGTAGGAAGATATCGTCTAGGACCCCTGATCCAGTTCCCACTCGTGAGCTTGAGCAGACGAGCGACTTAGTTTGTCTGCTAAGGTGCTCACGACTCCCAGAACATGAATCGCCGAAAGGTGAAGGTCGTGTTGTGCTGCCCAATCCCAAACTCTCATCGCTTCCCTACAAAGACGGTAGGACCGAGTCCTTCCCTGTTTGTTGATGTACCATACCACACACATAGTGTCCGACTGGACAGCTAGGTGGCCGGGAAGGAGATGCAGATGAAGAGCTTGGAAAGCATAAAGCACCGCCTGAAGTTCGAGCACATTGATGTGAAGTGGTTGTTTGAGCTTGGACCAAGAGCCCTGGGTCCGATGAGGACCGAGATGGGCTCCCCAACCTTCGCCCGAGGCATCTGTGGTCAGAGTCTGGGAGGGAGGAGGAAAGAAGAATGGAACTCCCCAAAGAAGGTTCTCTCGAACCATCCACCACTGCAAGTCTCAAACCATGGAAGAGGAGACTAGGACCAACTGGTCCAAGTCACTCACCAACTGATCCCATTGGGAGCGGAGCATCCACTGAGAGACCCTCATGTGCAGCCAAGCACAAGGGACTGTTGGGATAGCAGCCGCCATAAGCCCGAGGAGGCAAAGAACTGACCTTGCACTGACCCACCTGCAGCTGGACAGCAGGCTTACCTGAGTCTGGAGAGTGGCCGCCCTGTCCGGTGGCAAGAAGGCCCTGCCCAGGGTCGTGTCCAGTATTGCCTCGATAAACTGGAGCCTCTGGGATGGGATCAAGTGAGACTTGGAATGGTTGATGGTAATACCCATACAGGCAAAAACCTGTTGGGTGAGGGAGAGGCAGTGCAGTAGTTCCTCCCTGGACGAGGCCGCCAGGAGCCAATCATCCAGGTACGGGAAAACCTGTACCCCCCGGGTGCGCAGGTAGGCCACCACCACCGCAAGGCATTTGCTAAATACTCGGGGAGCCGAGGAGAGGCCAAATGGAAGTGCCTTGAACCAGGGCCGGCTTTAGGGTTTTGGGGGCCCCCAGCAGATCAATGAAGTCATGGGGGCCCCCCCCACTTGGCCAACCATCACCCCATATGTTTGACTGTAACCAATACACACATCATTTTATTGTATTTTCAGCACAAGCGGCATCTTAAAAAAAAATTTAGAGAGAGACTGCAGTGTCAGTGCATACCGTTCATTTTCTCACATCCATTGTTACCCATCTGCCTCTTATTGCCTGGGTCATAGCTCAGTAAGGCTTTTCATGAAGTCATGATCCCACATCAAAATCTGCACAGTTCTTTGTTGCTGTTTTAAGATGATAATAAGAAAAAAGATTTAAAATAATTAAGGTAAGCTGTTCTAGTT
Organism: Neoceratodus forsteri; assembly: GCA_016271365.2. Classification (NCBI taxonomy): domain Eukaryota; kingdom Metazoa; phylum Chordata; order Ceratodontiformes; family Ceratodontidae; genus Neoceratodus; species Neoceratodus forsteri. The sequence continues at coordinate 764,776,559 of CM057453.1, forward strand.
GGGGCCCCCCATAAGCAGGGGGCCACCAGCGATTGCAGAGTTTGCTGGTGCCTAAAACTGGCCATGCCTTGAACTGATAGTGGTCCCCCTGGAAAGCAAAATGGAGATATTTGCAGTGAGACGGGTGGATAGATATGTGCAGGTAAGCGTCCTGCATATCCAGAGCGTATAGCCACTGGCCTGAGCGGAGGAGGGGCAGAAGGCTCTGCAGTGAGAGCATCCTGAACCTCTTGTACTCCATGAATAGGTTCAGGGAACTGAGATCTAGAATAGGTCTTACATCTCCTGTCTTCTTCGGGACCAGGAAGAAGTGGGAATAGTAACCTGTTCCTTGCAGAGGAAGGGGAACAGATTCTATCGCCTCTTTCAGTTAAATGTGCTGAAATCTCTTCCAGGACCAGAAGAAGATGTTCCCGAGAGTACGATGACCTTGGGGGGAGGGTGATGAGGTGGTTTCTGCAGAAACTCTATTGAGTGTCCTTCTGCGATTAGCTGGAGCACCCATGAATCTGATATAATCCTCTCCCAGCCCGCAAGGTGGAGGGAAAACCTCCCTAGTACCAGTTCCTCCGGGAAGCCCGGAGGCTTTGGGAGCAGGAAGGAGTCAGGTGGTGTGTGGCAGCACTGCAGCTGAAGCTCCCGCTGCTTTTTTTGGGGGGGGGGAATTGGCAGCTGGGGGGGCCCGACGTTTAGTGGCCCTCTTTCCCTGTGGTCTCGCTTTGGGCCGATTCCGTCTGCGAAAGGGACGACGCTGCGATTGATGGGGATGATACACAGAGTCCACAGACTTTAGTGTCGTCCCCTTCTCCTGCAGGTCGGTAATGATGTCCTTGACATCACCCCCGAACAGCACCGAACCCTGGAAGGGCGCTTCCTGGATGGCAGACTGCACTTCCGGGACCAACCTTGACACTCGGAGACAGGCATGATGCCGTAGGCCTATGGCGAAAGCTGAGCTCCTACCAGCAGTGTCCACTGCATCGTATGTCGCATGAAGGATGTGCAGACTGGCCGAACGTGCAGAGCGGACTAGGTCAGCCACTTCCTGCTTGACCTGAGAGTCCGGAAGGGAGTCCAATTTAGATTCCACCTCACTGAGAATCGCCTTCTGGTAATCCCCCATGTAGCCGACATAGTTCAGGGCCCTAATACCCAGAGTGGAAGAAGCAAAAATCTTCTTGCCATACTGGTCCACAAGGCGGGATTCCTTGTCAGGTGGAGATGAGCTAAGGTGTTTGGGTTGAGCTGACCGTCCATGAGCGGCGCTAATTACAACCGAGTCAACTCGAGGGTGGGAGTCTAGATAGTCAACACCCTCGGAAGCCTGGTATAGCCTGTTCGACTTCCTAGGAAGTGGGGCTAAGGCCAACGGCTTTTTCCATATAGTGGTAATAAGGACGGCATGAGGCTCGATCCAGGGTGGCACCAAAGTGGGAGCTGTCACGGGCAAATCCAGATGCTCAGCAAGTTTTTTACACTGGGGGTCTGGCTCCAAGGATTGCCACTTATGTACTTCCTGGATCTTTCATAGCAACTCCGTGAAGGACAGATCCTCTAGAGGAGACTTCGGAGGAGTCCTTGGCTGGGGCTTGGATGGAGAGCGTGGCTCGTCGTCTTGTTCGGAACAACCGTTGGAAGCAACCGAGGTGTCCAAGGAAGAAGAAGATGAGGAAGAGGTAGACTCCCTTTCCCGATAAGGGGGAGGAACAGACCCCTTGGGAAGCCCTCATGGAAGCATGTCCTGCCCCTCTCTGGACCCAGAGGGTTTAGCCCTGGTGTCTGGAGGTGGGGGGAGTTTGTCATTGTGGGCATACAGGGACCGGCACCATCGTCTGAAGATGACTCTCCACCTCTCTGGTGAGCTGAGCCTTGGCCTCAGCCCACCAGGAGGCCAGAGTCTCCTGCAGGTCCACCGGCGGCTGGGGGGGTGGTGGAGGAGGAGGAGGAGGAGGAGGAGGGGGCTATGGGTATGGACTATACCCATAAGGCGCATATCCATAACCCAATGGTGGGAAGCCCGGTGTCGGGTATTGATGCGCTGGGTACTGCGGCATCAGATAGGTTGGCGCTGGGTACTGAGGCGTTGGATACTGCGGTCCTGGGTATGACGGGGTCAGGTACCCGGGAACCAGGGGGGCTGCCGGAACAGACGGCCCGGCCGGAGGTCCCACGGGTGGTTCTGGAGCAGAAGACCTGGGGGGCGGAGGGGCCCGGCGTCGGGGTGGCATCCAGGAGCAGATGTCGCCCAGAATCAGCAACACCAGCATCCAAGCTGGTGGCCTAGGAGTCAGCGTCGGAGCCGGCGTCTGGGGAGCCAACGTCAGATCAGTCAGACCAGCAGGTGGACAGTTTGACGGAGGTGGAACAGGAACCTCAGCATCACCCGGGGATGGGGGGAGAAATCCTCAGGGTCGGGCTAAGGAGACTCAAGGTCCCTGCAAGGCAGCAAAGGCTGCGGGGAGCTGGGAATGACGGACGTGGGGGGGGTCCGGCATCAGCCCATCCACTGTGCGGACGTCGGGCGAACCGACGTGCGGCTTAGCAGAGGGATCCGGGAGGGCGCCGAAGGGGCCGGTGTCCGACTTAACAGATCCATCACCGGAGACAGGCCGCTGGTAGGGGCCGCTGGTCGGTGAATGGGGCTGCACGCCACCTAAAGGGTCAGGGCGACTTCATCAATTTTCTTCCGTGCAGGCGCCGGAGGAGCCGACGCCTGGCTTTGGAGCCGCAGCACCAGTAGGCTACGGAACCACGGGCTTACCGGGAGCGAGGCTCCAAAGCCCAGAGGCACCCGGTAGGCCCGCTGCAGCCGACGGGCGGGCACTGCCGCTTTATAAGCCTCTAAGGTAGCTATCGGGAGCGGTCCCCGGGGATCTACCTTAGCACAGCTTAATTCTCGAGAAGTTGGGCTATGGTGAGAGGTTTCTTTTGTCCCAGTGCTTTCTTTGTCCTTTTTCAGCGATGGCCTTCAAGGGAAGTTGACACCTGCCAAAGCTTTTTCAATTCTTTCTCCATGGAGCTCATTTTCTTTTTCAAAATATGGGCCTCCAGGGACTGCTGCCGCCTTCTCCAGGTGGTTGCGTTAAAACTAAGGCAGTGCTGGCACTTGTCTACCGGATGGTCGGGGTCTAGGCAAAAAAGACACAGGGAATGGCCATCTTTGTGCGGAAGTTGGGCGCCGCATGAGTCACACTTGTTTTTGCGCTCAGAGGGTGTAGGAGACGACATACACCGACAAATACCTGACGGATAATAGGAAAATCGAAAATACTCGTATATGTAATTATCTACTGCAAGAGCCCTCTCGAAGTAAGATCAACTGTTTGATGGGCACAACACTTTAGAGCGCGCACAACAGTTTAGAATGTGCACAACAAGGATTTTGAGCAGGCTGATTTTTATACAGAACAAAGGCTAATCACATACTATAAATAAACAACATGCAGGTAAACTAGGAATGGTTTTAAGTATGCCACCAATATTTTTCACAAGATCACTTTGTAAATATCTGGCAACCTTTATTGACATTGTTGATACTTCTGATCTTGTTGGTTTTGCTGAATGGTTGCCCTCGACTGCTTCATTAGCAGATCTCTGTTACCAGGTTTGCATGGACAGTATATACCACTTACTAATGTGTTATCTCAACTGCTTGTAACATGCATTTTCTCTGTTTCCCTTCTCCAGGCCACATCCAGAAATGAGCTTAGGCTTTCGTGCGCCTTCTTGTTAACCAATTCAAAATAAAAAAAATCTGCATTTTTTTAAGACATTTCTTTATATATATATATATTTTTTTTTTTTCCTGACGTGGGAAATTCCTTCCATCACCCTCAGTGTCTCTTTTCCCACCTGTGGAACCCCTGGTGGTCTGACACACCATTTCTGCCTTCACTCACTCCTAACTCAGGTCCCTGGGCAAGTTACCTGTAGCTTGTCCCCCGCAGGTGCAACCTCAGAGAGGGACAGGCCTCCAAGGAGAATATCTCATAGTACATAACTTGTCTCATACCTGTGCCATCTACCATGCCTCAAAATCATGATGCGACAAGTTGTTCAGGAACAAGACTCTCACCAGCTCCAAACAGCTACACCAGATCCGACCTTCCACAGCAAGCATCACCCCCGAGACCAGGTAAAACAAATGTTTGTGAAGCCTGCTGAGCCCTCAACAACCAAAGCTCCCTAATTAACCTCCATTTTGGTGAGAGAATAAAAGGACTGGGAGCATACCTCTCAACTGTACCACATTACGAGGAACGTTCCTCATTTTGCTTCACAAAAGCTCCCTGTTCCACATTGTGAGGACTTGTTCCACATTCAAAGTCAACATTTAAAAAAAAAATCCATAGTAAATGATGCAAAAAATATATTATTCAATTAATAACACACTTTCTGAACATAAATGCAACATGTTAACAGTGTTTTGAGCTTCTTAGGTAAAGATCTGAGTAAGTGTTCCACATTTTGCCCATTTGTTCCACATTTTGACAGGCAATGTTCCACATTTGAGGGACAAAAGGTTGAGAGGTATGACTGGGAGTGAGATTTTACCAAGGGGGCTGCAGGTTTATCGAGTGGCTAATGTGTGTACATGTTTTGCTAAGAACTGTATAAATTGTCATCATCTGGACTAGTTATATACCAAGCTGAAACTGGGAATGTTGTGCTGAGGGTATCAGCTAAAAAGGGACTGTTCAAAGAGCATTCCTTTCCAGCACACCACCTTCAGTGAGAAGCCAAAGATTGTCAACATTGTAATATTCTTCTAACAAGAGTGCACTGATACAAATGTATTTCAAAGAGATGATTGCTTTTAATCACTTGCTAATTGCTTATATACCGTCTTTTTCAAGTCTGTGCTGCTTAAAATGAAACCTACTGAACAGTATAGAGTACAGGTTTCTTGTTATCAGCTTGTCCTTTGAAACTCACGACATTGCGGGATTTATGTGGGGTCCACTACACTGGGATTCAGATTTGCTCTTGGGCTAGTATAAAGTAAATCAGGTTGCCTCCCACACATTTTGCTTCCAAGTTTGGGTGTGGGTAACTAAAAGCTGGTCATAACACTCACATAATATGGAGCCCAGCAGGGGCATGATATCTTTCATGTAACTGGCGTTCTAAGGCAGGCCAAATTAGAGACAAGAGGTGATGTGAACTGTGCTAGTGCACATAATGTAAAGTGACACTAACATTATTATTCCTCTCTGTGACTCACAAGGCTGCAATGCTGCCAGAGGTGCTGTATGGCCTTCAAACACTGTGAATCTTTTGAAAACAAAGTTATCTTACCTAATGAGAGAAATTGTAATCAACTTATGTTGAAATGTTAATTGTTAAAATGACAAGGATTTTATTCAGAAACTGCCCCCCACACACCTGTCTCCAACTAACAAGCTACTTTCAAGAGTTCAGATGCAACAGGAGGGATGGGATGAAATCTTTTCCACTAAAAAAGGAATACTTTTCAAGCAGAAAAAAAGGGTTTGTTTTACACATGCTTTGCAAATGGCTACCTAAAGGAAAGGCACAATGCACTTTCTGCAAAATGCAGTTAGAAGGGTTCAGGAACTAAATGCACTGCCACAACCCCCCCCCCGCCACCACCACATACGCACACACTAGTGTACAACAGAATATTCAGCACTACACAGCAGCTCTTTGAGTGTTCCACCCCTTGTTCCCTGTATAATCTTAGCACTGCATCCTGGACCTTTCTTAGCAAAATGAAGCCATAATCACCATAACACAAACAAATGTGAATACTTCATGAATTGTCAGTGCTACACACAAAGTTCGAGTGGCAAAGTTGTTCAGCAGAAAATTACCTTTCTAATGGTGCTATGCAATGAATTATAAGCAATTCCTTTTTTTTTTTCTATACTAACTGAAATAGCAAAAAAATATTTTATTTCAATAAAAACAAGCAACTTAAACCATTTTTTTGGGGGGGTATGGAACATATCAATATCAAATTAAGTATCTACACATTAGAAGCAGGTACAAAAGTAATTTTGTACTAATAAGCGATGTTCCTAATATAAAACATGTATTTCTTCCATTTTATTTAAGGTGCTTTGGTGAAGCTTGAGGGACAAATGTCAACCATACACACCATATCATAAACAAATAACTCCTAAAGTATACATTATACACACAAAGCATGAGTGGCAAAGTTGTTCAGCACAAAATTACCTTTCTAATGGTCCTATGCAATCAATTATAAGTAATTCGGTTTATCTTTTATACAAGCCGAAATTTCAACAAAGGGTGTTTTTGCAGTAAAAAAAAAAAAAAAAGGCAACGTAAACCATTTCTTGATGGAAAATATGCAACATATCAACACCAAATTAAATATCTGGTACCCATAATATTTGTTCAGTAAGCCCTATCTCGATTCCCTGGCAAGCAATATGCAGACATAGTGGCGATGACCACAGAAGTGTCCAGGGCAAACAGGAAGCCTTTTGCTGCCGACTGAAGTTGTGAGAGACAAAGGGGATGATTTTGGCTGCCACCTTCAGGTGTTTCCCAGGGGTAAAGCAGGCTCTGTCTGCCCTCTTTTCCTGATCACTGCACAGAACTTAGTGCCTTTGTGAATGTAAACTGGATTTTAAATCTTTGAAAGGGTACAAGAAGCCACATTTTTAAAAGCCTGTTTCTATGTAAACAAGAAGCTTGTAACTAACGGTGTAAAGGAATCGGAACGCTAACTCCATGCTGTAGTTGTGGTATTTTTTTCCTTAAGACTGTCTGAATTATGCATGTCAGGGAAATGAAAAGTAATTGTTAAGGCATTGGAGTTTTGCTAATGACAACATATAGAATAGTGTATAGTAGCCCATACACAATGCTATTCTTACACTGAGTGGTTACCATGACAACAAGGACCTCAAGAGGTTCTTTTATCGTCATGGTAATCAGAAGGTGTAAGAAGAGCACTGCTGTTTATTTGGGCAACCATACACTATTTTATATAGTGTATAGTTAAAAAAAATCACTTACCTTTTTTGTGTTTACCTCAATCAGTCTTTACACTCCGCCACCCGTACTTCACCACCATCTGCCCGCTGGCCAGCTCACACACGCAAAACTTCAACCCCCCCCACTGTCCTATGAACAGCACTGATGGCAATACTTGCATTGTGACGTAGCTACTAAAGCAAAAGTCATTATGCTTTAGTAGCTACAGCACTACTTCAGCAGAATGACTTTTTCAAGTGTATGGATATCCATACACAACAACGCTCTACCATACACTTAAGCACTTAATGCACAACAGGGCATGTGTTGTGGGATTTAACACACGCCTTGTGTGATGTGTCACGAGGCGCAGCCGAGTGACTTTAACCACACAGGGTGTGTGTGAATCCCACAACTATACATGCACTGAAGTGCATTATTGCAATTATAAAATTAATCTGTTACTAAAAATTTAAATTAAACAGAGAATAATGGTTATGCAGCTGTGTGTTATGAAATTGTTTTACACACCCAAGGGGTGTGATGACCCGCAAAGCTCGAGAGGTTTATGAGGTCATCTCACCCTGAGGGTGTGTAAAAAAATTCCAATAACACAACAGTTGCCTAACTTTAATTTTTTTATAATTACTGGTGCTGACAGTCACACACACACGCACACACACTCACTCACTCACACAAGCACTTTTGCCCCATTCTCCCTTCTTCTGACCTGTTTTCTGTGAGCTTCAAGCCATGCTGGGGTCTGTTCGGGAGCAGAGTCGGCATCTGCCAATTCTGAGACACAATCAACCAGATATTTATTGTGTATTTTGGGAGGCAGGATCAACCAGATAAATAATTAAAAAAATCATGAGGGAATGGCTCGTCGGTAAGCAACAAGCTGAGCTGCCATTTTTTATAGACTGCTCGGCCTGCCCACATGCAGAGAATGAGCCAATAAAGAGGCGGAATACAGACTGTGTGTACGGAGACTGGTGCTGAATTTCGAAAATGCCATAATAACCGGTTATTACAGCATTTTAAAATCATAATGAAGCCGTATATTAAAGGAGAACACCAGTAATTATAATGATTAGGTTCAGAGAAAGTACACATTTGATTACTGAGATCTTTCCTGGTTGTCTCTTGCAGGATTTACACACGGTCATGTGACATGTTTTGATCAATGAGGTTACAGGATTTTTGAGACCCATTTTATAATATATAATCATGATGCATGCTGTATGTGATCAAGAGGAGTGGTAAACCTCTCCATCTGAAAATGGGCATCCTGGTGAAGAAATGTCTTCATAAACATGTAGCTGGGAGGTTTACATAAACCTAAAAGGTGACCCCCTACCCTAACTTGTGCCAGGTATTAATGAGGGCAAAACCTACCATGCCCAAGACATGCCAGGTGGCAAGTGATCAGGATGCTGTGGCAACCAAAGTGAAGCTGGAAATCTTCCTTTTAGGAAACAAGTAATAAAGGGACATGTATTACAGCTTCAAGGTACTCCTTTATTCCACCATGATTTTGTTTTTGTCTGGAGTACTCCTTTATCTTAGACATAAGGCCATTCACATGTGTTATAAGTGGCAACCTCCTTTATCCTGGTGGATAACCCTGGAACAGGGTAAACAGTGCTAAGAACCAGACTAAGCTTGTATATAGTGGCAGATGTCACCTTCCTAATCCCCCATTATTCCTGCAGTGGGTATGTTATATGGAACACATCCAGAGGCAACAGGGCAACAGGGGCATTCCCTGATGAAGTTTCAGTGTTAGAGGTGAAGCACTGGGTTACCACTTTTGTGCTGCCTCAGTGCTTTTTAATTGTACCTCACTCTGCACTACCTAAAGATGCTGTCTTTGCACAAAGCAATTAATTTTTGATAACTGATCTGACTAGTGCAAAAGGATTCATTTTTTAGCAAATGTTCCTTAGTGCCCGTGGTTTGTGTGAAAGAGTATTGATAACCATGCTTCCACAAGATTCTGACCACTCCCAAGTCCTACTGGGCCAATGATTGCAGTGCATTCTGGGTGAAAAGTAAGTGAAAAGAGCTCGGTATAACTAACCACAGATCACTGGCTCTCCCCAGTTAAAAAGGAATGTCAGATAGCTAGGACAGGGCATATATGGATATCCTAAACTGTGGCAAACAAGACTTAATAAGGTTATGGTGAAGCTCAGACTAGTCGAGAGGAGCCGCACCTGAGAACACAGTGCTACACTAAGTGGAAAATGTTCAAGAAACAGAAAGGGTAGCAGGCACCTGTAATTGATAGACAAGAAGTAACTTAAATGCACTAACACAGGAAGTACCCGGACACCTTATGTCCATTGGGACAGTGCTTCTCTTTATTGTAGCGCAAATGTGCTCTATATATGAATAAAACAGGCATGTAATCTGATAACATCCATGGTAAACCTTGTAACTCAGATCCCTTCCTGGTTCCATTGGTACACAGAAGCACTTAAAGCTCCATTTTCACAGTGAATAGTATGAATACTCGAGGTTCCATGGTATACAGAAGCACTCAAAGTAGGCAATAATAGTCAACAGGTTGGGGGTACTATGCTATACTGGATCGCCCAAGAGCATAATGAGTCCTTATAGCCCCTGGAAGGTCCGGTATAGCACAATACCACCCACCTTGGAGGGACTATTGCGCTTAGCAAATGGGCACTGTAAAAGAAAATAAGAAAATGTTAATAAAATTAGTTTAAAAGAAGTTTTGTAACAAAATAGTTCCTCTGCCTGCATTAGAATATGTGTGTGTGTGTGCACGTGCGTGTGTGTGTGTGCGCTCGCGCGTGTGCTTTTAAGCTAAAGACTTCTGTACTACTGGAGCCTCTCTAGTCGTGCCTGTGGACCTGGTTGTCATGGTTACCCTGCGCCCCCCACCCCGACATACACTCGCCTTTTATTAATAGCATGGCAGGGAATGTCTTTTTTTTCTGTAATACAGGACAGGGACATTGAGGAGAACAGAAGTGGGATTGGGTGTGGCAGTCAGGAAGTGTTAACATGGTGGATCCAAGTTGATGGAGCTGGGAAGAAAAAGAAAAGATGGGGGGAAAAATAGTATATTGTTCTCAATGCATCAGGATGAACAGGGCAGAGGAGTGGTATTGCATTTTGCAGCCTTTTTACTTTTGCTTATAATAGACAAGTAGAGTAAGAAGTTGTAGAGGAGAGACAAAATCTCCTTAGATTTGTACTGAGTGACGTGGATTGAGCTGGAAGGAAAAAATAAGTCTAAGCCTGCAGAAAGTAGGTAGAGTTATGTGTTTTGGCCTGGTTTTGCTGTTTGTCTTTTAGCTTGGGGTACCGAGTGCACCAATAATTTAAAAATTGAATTTATCAGTACATTCGCTCCGAGGAGTGGTGGTGGCAAGTGGAGGGCAGCACTGTGGAGCTCCCCAGGAGGGATGGAAGGTCCGTACATTTTTAGCACTAGAGGTCAACCGAGCGTGTAGAGAAAGAAAACTAAGCTTGGAGAAAGGTAGATGTTGTGCTTGTGTGTGATTTTGCTGAGTTTTTTTTTCACCTGGGATACTGAGCAGGGTTATAAACTGGAAACTCGATGGATCAGGAGAATCACCAGAGGGAGTGCTGAAGGGACTTTCGCAAGTCCCACTCCCCCATGTATGGCAACACGCTGCTGGCTTGAAGCACCTACTACAGCAGGCAACCTTTGGGGGAGTGTGGGATGTGAGAAACTCTGTAACATCTGTGCACTTTTTCTGTTACTGAAAAGATTTCATTTTAGATAAATTTTGTGTTTTGCTTTTGATTGGATGTTTTTGTGAGATTGGGGGAGGGCTGTCTGGTATTACATCATCAGGAACTCTTGGTTGCCGAGAAGAAAAACATGTCAGGTCTGTGACTTGAAAATAGGCAGTGCTCATTCATATTGGTGATGGGGTTGGTTGGGGCTGCCACTTTTAATACCTGGGCTCTGTTTTCTGATAGATGCCCACCTTGCAGAGCTATCAGCCAGTCAGATCCTGGGAATGTCATAGCCCATTTTCTAAGCTTCACTGGCACACTGAAGGCTCAAGGTTTCTTGGGTACACAGAAACATTCAAAGCCCCACTGGTACACTGAAGTATCAAAAGCTAAATTGGCATAATGATGTTCTCAGAACTCCATTGGTACACTGATGACTCGTAAGTTCAAAGTGTACACTGACATACTCAAAACTCTACATGTACACTGAAGTAATCAGTTCTCCATGGATACATTAACGTACTCAAAGCTCCATGTATAACTGCACTACACTGCATCTGCACATTGCTTTGCTATTCACTGATCTGTGTACGGAATCCAGAGCCTCTCGGATTTGGGTGCCCTAGAAATACACTTGCCTTGCCTAACTACACAGCCACACTCAGTGCTCCATGGGGACACTGACACACTAAAAACTCCACAGGTACACTGAAGTACTCAAAACTCCATTCATACAATGAAGTAAATAAAGCTCCATTGGTACACTGATGTACTCAAACCTCTATTGGTACACCAAAGTAATCGAATCTTCATAGGTATACTAGCACACTCAAAGCTCCACCACTACACAGACACACTCAAAACTCCAGTGGTACACTAACACACACAAAGCTATATTGGTAAACTGAAGTACTCAAAGCTCCAGTCCATGGGTACACAGACACACCAAAAGCTCCATGGGTACACTGAAATACTCAAAGATCCATGGGTACACTGAAGTACGCAAAATTCCATTGGCATACAGAAACATTCAAAGTTCCAATGGCACACTGAAGTATTCAAGGCTTCATTGTTACACTGAAGAACTCAGTTCCATGTACTTGAAGCTCCGATGGTACACTGAATAACTTGGCTCCATGGGTACACTGCAACACTTCCAGATCCCATCTGCTCATGAACAACACTTTACATTTTCTGATTTTTTTTCCCCAGGGCCTAATGCTCCTTTTACCATTCTATTCCCTAACCCCTCACCCCAGTATTCAGAGAGCACACTGTGAACCCAACTTTGGGCATAAGGAGAACAGGTGACGTCTTATCTAGGAACCCACTAAGTCACACGTCAGACTTATGTGGTTGATGCAGAGTGACTCATCCTAGCTCTGCCTCTCTGGAGAGCAAGTACATCATCTCGCAAGAGACTTGTGGTTACTTCCTAACCTGGATCATGGCAACACTGCTATCAAGTAAAATCCTGCTTTAACATTTCCAGTTCTTAAGAAGTCATGAAACTTGGCTAGGAAAGTATAGTACACGGCTACCTACTACAAGTTTCAGTTCTTAACTCTCTCTCTAGGTCATATACTGTCACTTTATAATTCTTTGCTCTGATCAAAAGTAAATGGAAACAAAGACATTAGCTGGGGCACAGCCATGAATGACATTTTGGGTGTTTGCGTGTGTGTGAGTGTGTGTGTGTGTGTGTGTGTGCGCGCGGCACGTGTGTACATAAAATAATTAAAAACACGTGTTCAGATCTCATCAAGGAACCAGTCCACTCTATAAAGGATATCACATAACAGGGTGTGTGGTCATAAGGAACTTATGCAGTAGTAGTACTAATTAGTAAAAGGTAGAACAGTGTAATTGCTGTTCTCTTTTGATAGTAAAGTGAGATAAAAATGTATATATTTATATACTTCTGAATGTTATAGTTATGTATAACTGGAGGCTAGGAGAAGCTGGGCTTGGAGGATGTGGGGAGGGTTAGGTACATGTACGGGAAGCAGGAGGGTGGAGCAGCAGTCTTTCTGGGGGTGATGTGGAGTAAAGGGGGATGTCCTGTGTGTAACAGCCTGGAGCTGCTAAGGGTTGAAATAAGGTTATTCAGATGGGAGCTGGGGAGGATGGTGTGGGAAGTCAGAGGAGCACAGCAGTGGAAGGAAAGGCAGAGGGGTGATGCCCAGGGGAGTGATGGCATCAGGCAGGGATGGGAGTGGGGAGGAGCACCCAGTATACAGAAGTATCTCTTCCTCAGAGGAATAGGGAGCCCAGGGTGGAGGAATGGCAAGTGCTAATGGGAAGGGGTGGGAATGTGAGTATAGCATCAGGGTAGGGAAATTCTAAAGGGGTGCCTTTATGTAATAGATTTACACCACTGTCTGGAAGGAGGGACAGCAGGAGGTGAGGTAGGAGGTCAGGTTGAGCAAGGGTTGAGAGTAGGAGTACAGTGGTGGGTACTAATCAAGGTGGGCAGGGAAGAGGAGGCAGGCAAAACGGAGGGGAGGGAGAGAAAAGGAAAGGAAGGGGGAGAGAAAACTGAAAGCAGATACAGATAGTCACAAGGGGAGGGGCAGATTGAGAGATGGAAAAACAGTTGAGATAAATTGTGGATGTGGAGATAAATTCACCAGGGTGCAGAGGGAGCAGTTAGGTGGGGAAGCAGCTAGTATCAAAGGTAAGAAAGAAAGGACTGGAAGCATGGATGCAGGGGATGGAAGGGTGGCAATAATAGGGGACTCCACAATTAGGGGTATTCACTGAGGAAAGAAAGGGGACCCAAATGCAAGCAGGAGGGTGGTTTCTATGCCAAGGATGACAGCTGGGAAGGTGGGTCCATGAATAAGGGAAATAGTAAGGGAGGTTGGAGGAAAACCTAATTTAGTTATACATTTGGGAACCAATGACCTAGCTGGGAGGAGGTGGAGGTAGTGCAAAGTAGGTTCAGGGAGTTAGGGAAGAAGGAACTTTGCTAGCCTTCTCAGAGGTGATACCAGTACCAAGGGCCAGCACAGTCAGGATAAGAATAGAGGATTTCAATGACTGGCTGAGGAAATGGTGTAGGAAGGAGATGTTCATCTGTATTGGGGACTGGGGGGAGACCTGGTCAAACAAAGCACTCTTTTCACCAGACACGCTACACCTCCGTAGGGAGGGTTTGAGGGTACTCGGGGGACAAACTGGGGGAATACATAACCACTACACTTAATTTAAACTACTGGGGGCAGTGGACGTGCAGACCCACAGACTCGGTGAGAGGAGGAGGTCAGTGAACCTCCCCCACAGTGATGGAAGAGGTCTGGAGGCAGGAAATGGAAGGGGCAAGAACACAGTTAGCAAAGGGTGGAGGGGGTGAGGAACGCATAACAAGGGACGTGGAAGGGTGCACACAGAGGGGATAAATGTGAATAGAAGAATAGAGGGAAGAGAAGAAGGTCAGATTCTAGGTGGAGGGTGGTGTCTCTGAATGCACTGAGTCTTGGAAACAAGGTGAAAGACCTGCAGGCACTGTTAGCGGACAGGAGGGTGGACATAGCTGCAGTAAACGAGACTTGGGCAACATCACACCATGACTGGGACCTTGCTATTCCTGGATATAAACTACACAGGAGGGACAGGGTAGTTGGGAAGGGGGAGGGGTGGCAGTTTATATCAGGGAGAGAATAACTTGCACGACGGAGGAGTCAGAGGAAAGGGAGGTGGAGGTATTAGGGGTTCAGTTAAGGTCCAATAGAGGGAGAAAGGTGCGGTTGGATGTGGTTTACAGACCACCCAGTCAGGATGAGGAGAGAGACAGGGAACTGAGCTCACAAATATTGGCAGCTGTGGGGAAAGGAGAGGTGATAATTGTGGGAGACTTCAACCTACCCAAGGTGGACTGGAGCATACCATCCATGACATGTACTAGGAGTCAGGTGATCCTGGAAGGACTGCAAAGTGGGTTCCTGGCTCAAGGCATCACTGAACCAACAAGAGCTAATGCAAGTCTTGATCTGGTGCTCACAAATGGGGAGCATGTACAGGAAATAATGGTCAGGGAGCCACTGGGTGGAAGTGACCATTGCACAGTGTGGTTCCAGTTGGATATGGGTAGGGAAAGCATCCTGACTAAGACCAAAATCTTGGATTTCAGGAGGGTGGACTTCAGGAAAATGGGTGAAGTGCTAAGGAGCCATCTGACAGGCATTAGAGCAGATATGGGGGTGGAACCAAGGTAGTCCATCATTAAGAAAGGAATACTGGTTGCCACAAATGAGTGCATTAGGCTCAGGAGGAAGAACACAAGGGCCAAAGCACCCAGCTGGTTCAGGTCTGGGGTTGCCTAGGCAGTAAGAGAAAATAAGTTGTCCTATAGAAAATTCAGGAATACCGAGAGAGAGGTGGATAGGGAAAATTACCTAATGTTGGCTAGTGAGGCAAGTAAGAAAGTCAGGCGAGCAAAGGCACAGAAGGAGCTGCAGATAGCTGAAGGAATTAAAAAGGGGGCAAAGGCTTTCTTTTGCTAAATAAGTGAGAAAGGGACAAGAAGGAAGGGATTGTTAGGCTTAGGAAAAGGGTGGAGTGGGTGGAGGATAATGGGGGGAAAAGCAGAGATACTAAATGAATACTTCTGTTCCGTCTTCACCAGGGAAAAGGATGGACCAGTGCCTTCAGGAGGGAAAAGAGGAGCGGGGGAGGGAACACAGATGTAGTGATAGAGGAGAACAGAGAAAGGGGAAGGGCTGCTGGCATTGAAGGTGGACAAATCACCAGTACATCCAAGGGTAATAAAGGAAATGACAGGGCCACTGGCAGACCTATTTAATAGTTCATTACAGACAGGCATAGTACTGCAGGACTAGAGAACAGCACATGTAGTGCCGCTCCACAAAAGCAGTCCCAAGGATGACCCAGGGAATTACAGACCAGTCAGTCTGACCTCCATTGTGGGCAAGCTCATGCAGACCATACTAAAGGAGAGGTTGGTGGAATATCTAGAGGAGCATGATCTCCAGGATGCGAGGCAGCATGGGTTCATGGGGGGGGGATCGTGTCAAACAAATCTAATTGATTTCTTTGACTATGTCACTAAGACAGTAGACAGGGGCCAAGTGGTTGACATCCTCTATCTTGATTTCAGCAAGACCTTTGACTCTGTGCGCCACAAAAGGTTGATCAGGAAGTTGGTGGATCTTGGGGTTGGGGAAAAGATGGCCAGATAGGTGGAAAACTGGCTGAAGGACAGAACCCAGAGAGTGGTTGTGGGGGGAGAGTTATCTGGCACCAGACAGGTAACCAGTGGGGTCCCGCAGGGCTCGGTGCTGGGGCTAGTGTTATTCAATGTCTTCATCAATGACACTGGAGATGGCATTAGGGGCAAAATGTGCCTATTCACAGATGACACCAAACTTTGTGGGAGAGTGAACACAGCTGAAGGGATATAGGACCTATAGGAAGATCTGGAAAAGCTAGGGAGGTGGTCCAGGATAAGGCAGCTTGACTTCAATGCCGAGAAAGGTAAAGTTATGCATACTGGAGCCAAGAATCCTAGGACAGAGAACTACCTGGATGGAGCCCAAGTATCTGCATCAGAGGAGGAGAAGAACCTAGGAATGATGACAACTAGTGACCTGAAGCACTCCACGCAGTGCAAGAAAGTAGCAGCAAAGGCAAACAAGATGCTGGGATGTATATCTAGGGGGATCAGTAGTAGGAGACAGGAGGTTATACTGCCCTTGTACAGGTCACTGGTAAGGCCACATCTAGAGTATGGAGTTCAGTACTGGTGCCCACACCTCAAAAAGGAGATTAACCTGCTGGAGAAGGTCCAGAGGATAGCTACAAAGATGACAGTCGGTCAGCAGGGTAAGGCATATGAGGAGAGGTTGAGGGCACTGAACATGTACTCCCTGGAAGACAGGAGAGAGAAAGACATGATTGGGACCTTCAAGTACTTGAAAGGGATAAATAAGGTTGATAAGGAGAGTCTCTTTAAGCTGAGTGGCAACCATAACACGAGGGGACACAGTCTTAAACTGGAGGGTGGGAGGTTTAGGAGGGAGGTCAGGAAGCACTTCTTCACAGAGAGGGTGGTGGATACTTAGAATGCGATGCCAGAAGAGGTAATCTCGTTGAAGAAAGTGGGCAGCTTTGAGAGAGGCTGGGACATGCATAGGAGAAGGGTAAGGGTCATCGGCAGGGAGGATGGGAGGAGTGGGGAGGGAGGGCAGGAACATTAGCTCAAGCTATGGACCCTGCAATATGAGCAGACTTGACAGACCACATGGCCTTCTTCTGCTGGCTTCTTCATATGTTCATATGCATACCTTGGGTGGTGGTTAGGCACGAGGCATAGCTGAGTGCCGCAACCACCCAAGCAGTGCATTATTCCCTTATGACTACACACCCTGGCATGTGTTATCGCATTTTTAAAATAGTATTTTATTTGTTAAAAAATATGCAGTTCAGATGATATGTACAGTTGTTAGAAAATAATCAATGGTCAGGTGAGGTGTGATGTGTTTCGACCAATGAGGTTACATAATTTTCAAGACCCATTTTATAATGACTAAATAATGTTTTCTGGAGACTCTCTTTAAGTAAGTCACTTTTGTTTGGAGTAAGTTTTAATATTTATTATATAGCCTTCTACAAAGTTACAAAGAAAACACATCTTAACTCATATTTTTCCCTGTCACACTACTTATTAAATTGTGGTCATTACAAATGAATTATTTAGGTTCTAAGACATTATAGAGTGTACATTATTTTGGGACAATGGCATGCCTCAAGAAGTGAGGCATGAGGTAACATGAGCTTGCTTATGCACACAAGTGCCATTATCCCACAATTAAGCACACCCTAGAGAACCTTGTTGCGATAATGAAATAGCGCCAACTGAAAAATGATGTTCAGAGTGTAAATGCATTTCTGACTAGTGCTAGAATAATACACGATCATGTCATCACTTATGACCAATCGTGTCTTGATTTATCTTACCTATTTTATCATAATTAGTGATTCAAGTTTATATTGATGTACGTATGTAAATACTAAGAAGTCCATGAATCCTCAGGAAGTTCTTGGTAGTACGTAAGAAATGAAAGACACAGGAATTCAGCAAGAATCCCTGTTATGCAGGTTTTCCCATATCAAGCTTGTTGGAATTCCTTATGAACTACATTGTACTTTTATTATTCCATTTTACTTTTTGAGTGAATGGTAGAGATGTGGAGTTAGGTAAGGGTAACTGTGTTTTTTTACGTAGATTTATATTCTCTGACCAGTCTTCCAGCCTTCATATAGTGTCAGTGGCTCAGTAGGTAGCACACTCGCCTCTGAGGCCGGGAGATCAGAGGGCTGTGGGTTCAGTTCCCACATCTGGCACTTGGTTAATATCCCAGTACTGACACTGTAATGCAGCATGAGAGGGTGCTGTCTTCGAGGAGACATTAAACCGAGGTCCCATCTGCCTGGATTGGTGGTAGTTCAGGTGGATGTTAAAGATCCCATGGCACTTATCGGAAAGAGTAGGGAATTTCCCGTGTCCTGGCCAAATTTCCCTCATTCACTAAAAATACACCAACAGCTTAAATCTGGTTCAAGGTTAGTTGGCATTCATCTGTATCCCCCTCCCCCGGGTCGTGCCTGAAAATAGGCAGGATTTGTCTAGTGCACTTACCCGGTCAACAAAAAAAAGCTAAGCTAAATGTCTAGCCACCCTTTCAGCTATGAAACCCTATTTGCCTTCCACCAGTGCTGTGGGAATCTGGTAAGGAAGTGGGGCTCAAATGTAACAGTGCCATTATCCTGGTGGTTGCCATTTTTCCACATGTATTTTTTTTCCTCCGCCCCCTCCCCTTGGCACTGCGCCATGTTGTGATGGCCTTGCACACACGCTGCATATTCATAAAGAGGAATCAAACTCCTGGGCTCACCAAATGGGTTTGTAGTGGCAGCACACAGCACCACCCTATGCCGCATCTCCCAAGCCCTGGCCACCTGACTCCTACAACTGGAGCCCACTCCTTCACCCAGGCTACTGGCATGGTAGCCCAATGCACCACCACTGAGCCTTCTGGCAGCTCCCCCCAGGAAAAGGTAATCTTTATCAGTATGGAGTTAACACGCAGCAAGTCCTCTTGAGTACGGCAGCAATTGCATAGGGATATTGGTATGTTACACGCAATAAAAGTAACATGCAGCCTGTGAGATATTCCAAAGGACTGCACGTCAATATCTGGTGGAATTCATTTAAAAAACGTCAAGTAGTGCACATGCAATTTGTACATAATACCTGCAAATACTGCAACAACACCAAAAGAGCATTTTGAGTAACCTTTTTTAAATCTTTTTTTCTCTAATGTTCTCAGATCCTTATGTTATATATAGTTAGTTACCTTTAAGTACACCCCATAATACAAACTTTACCATTGAAACAGATCTCCTGGAACTGTTGACATGTCCCTCAAGTAAGACTTAGAAAGAACCTGTGGTTACAGAATGCCTGTTATGTTTTTGTCATTGCCATAAGCCATGAGGGATGTTCTTTAACAAAATAGGTATTTGCTTGAAAAAGCATTCAGACTTTATGCTGTTCGATTGGCTGTAGTTTCAATAGTTAAAGCACTCTGAGGTCCTTGCACGAAGGCCCATATTTGTAACAGGTTGTAAAATGACACTGCTGTGCCAAAACCACATTAAAAGGGCTATGAGGCTTATCTTTCACTGTCTCAGGAACACCCAGAATCCTGGTGCCAGGCTTCTCAAAAGCCTGAGTCTGAAAAGAGCTACAACATGCTTTCATCTGGGATCTATTGTAAGTATGCTGGGGCTACAGTATTAGTACAGTTTGTTTCTTGAAAAAGACGACAGCGTACTACATTTTCTGTGCTGTTTACACAGTGTCTGACCTACCAAGCTCAAAGTGCTATTTTATTCATACAATAATAAAAATAGTGAAAGTGCAAGCAGTAAGGCATGACGGGGTGGCATTATTGTAAGATAATGGCATGCCCTGGGAAGTGATGCATGGGACAGTGCCTTACACACCCATAAAGTGCTGTCAACTCACAATTATGCACACCCTGGTGTGCCTTATTGCAGTTATGAAATTGTTCTACTGATTTTGTGTTTTAAAAACTGAGTAATGAGGCTAACACTGTTTCTAATCTGTGCTGTTGTTCTGAAATAAGGCATAGTCATATGATCATATCTCACCAATCACTGGTCTTGGTTTCTCTTACCCATTTTATGATTTATTTTGGTTATAATGGAAATCAGGTAACATCCCATCATCAGATAAGCAAATCCATGTATAGGGTATAAGCCAACCACCGGTAATCAGGTGCTGTCCACCACTGTAGGAGAGCTGTCCAGAGTTCAGTCAATGTCTCTAAGAAGGACCAGGTGACTACTAACATGCTCACGACCATCATAAACTCCAACAACTGTTAACAAATTCATTGTCCACACAAAGTTCTTCAGTCAAGCAGTAGGGGTTTATTTAGATCACAGTCACTCTGGGAAGGCATTACTTGGTGTCACCACATACAGCTCCTTCCTGGGAGGCTGTTACACTTCACTTTGCTGGGTTCTAGAGCACATTTCCCATGCTATACACACTCAAGGGACATGATGTTAAACATTTCAATCATGACAAGATCCCTAACTTGCAGTCTAACCCCAGCCACTGGCTCCCCAGGCAGACAAGCTATGTGGGATCTCTCTGGGTAATGGGTACAGCCTTAGTCTTCAGCACCTGACACACGAGTGACCCATAAACTGGAGCACGCTGACAGATTTGGTGGAGGATTTCACCTTGACTCCCCCATTGTCAGGCAAACATTCCCCATGGAACACCCCATCCATTCACGTTGGACCAAATCTGTGAGCTGGAGTATGGACTGTCTGGGTTCTCTCACATCTCTGCAACCTTACTGTGACTTTAGCAGGATCCATTAGAGGTCCTTCATACTTAATTCACTTTGTCTATGTTACTCATTCGCAATATGCTCTTACTTTGCATCTGTGCTAGATTTTGTGCTGATATCTTTAATCCGAAGAAAGACTAAAGGAGCTTAATATGTATACCCTTGAGGAAAGAAGGGAGAGAGGGGACGTGATAGAAGCTTTCAAGTACCTCAAGGGAATCAACAAAGTCCAAGAGGGTAGCATCTTTCAGAAAAAGAGATGTGCAGAAACAAGGGGGCACAATTTGAAGATAGAGGGGGGACGGCTCAGAGGTAATGTGAGGAAGTATTTTTTCACAGAGAGGGTTGTGGATGCATGGAACAGCCTCCCTGAGGAGGCTGTGGAGTCAAGAACAGTGGGGGAATTCAAGAATGCATGGGACAAACATAAGGCCGTCCTAGTGGGGGGTAGGAGAAAGTAAGCTGTTGGTTAACTAGGATCTGCAGCTTATCTGTTAGGTAGGAAAATGGGCAGACTAGGTGGGCCAAGCAGTCCTTATCTGCCGTCAAATTCTGTGTTTCTATGTTTCTATCTTTTTCCTTCCCTTCTCTTGGAATCTTCACATTAAGATGCACATTCCCCTCGCTTAGGTCCCTAGGCACAGGCGCCAAATACTCTTCTCTCAGCTCACCACAGTCTACAATAACTACCACCAGTTGCCTTTCTTGCCACATTCAGAAACCACCACTGCAACTTATACCGGAATCTTGCTCCCCCTCCCCCAAAAGCATGCAGAGATAAAACCCTCTGCTGATTGATAAATCACTGCACAACCCTGACCTCTGTCCCATACCATGGTTCCTCCTTAGGTCTAAAGTTAGCCATGTGACCAGTCTCATGTCAATACAGACATGGGCAAAAATGGGATTCTCCAGAACTGTGTCACATCTCTGGAACTCACTTCCCTTAGGCCTATGAACTGCCCCTTCCCAAACAGCTCATGGGTTACCTATTGTCTGCAATGGACAGTACTACATAAGTGTTGATACATTGTACTGTTGTTGCCTGTATAAGTGTTCCTATGTTGCACTTTGTAACCTGCTAAGTGTTGCTATGTTGCACTGTTGTTGCCTGGATAAATGTTGCTATGTTGCACTGCTCTTGCCTGTATAAATGTTGCTATGTTGCACTGTTGTTGCCTGTATAGGTGTTGCTATGTTACACTGTTGTTGCCCATATAAGTGTTGCTATGTTGCACTGCTGTTGCCTGTATAAGTGTTGCTATTTTCCACTTTGTTACCTGTAGAGGTGTTGGTATGTTGCACTGTTTCCTGTATACATGCTGATACATATGCACTGTTGTTGCCTGTATAAGTGTTGATATGATGCCCTTTTGTTGTCTGTATAAGTGTTGCTATATTGTACTGCTGTTGCCTGAATAAGTGTTGCTATACTACACTTTGTTACTTGTATAAGTGTTGCAGTGTTGCCTGTGTAACCACCCAGTCCCCTGGGGTTACTAGAATCCCATTAGTGTCAGTGCTAGGTAGGGACAGGCAGCTGGTGAATTACTAGTTAAATGGGGTTTTCACCTATTCACTCTCTTGTTTACTTGGCCGCAGCTGAGATGAGAGGGATGAGGTCATTTAGATCTCTTGCAGCAGCATAAGCCACAGCTGGCTGTGAGTGGGGAGTTTTAGAATCTTGGGTCGAGTTGGTCAGCAGCAGTTGGAGAGAGAGAGTCTGTAGTGAGTCAGTGAAGGAGTGAGAGCTGCAGTGTGGGCTCTGAGAGGAGAGCCTGTTTTCTCAACCTAGTCCTGAAAGTCCCCACCCTGCCTACAGAATTGGTGGAAACCATTGTCTACAGCAGGATCTCCTGATAATGAAGAAAGAATAAAAATGCGAAGAAGTACTCTGAATCTCTGCATTTTTAATCTATGCACTTTTCTTTTATAATTTCATGTTGGTGTCTTTCTGTACCTGAGGCAGCCTCTCCCTTCCTTCTTTCTTATTCCACCACTGTGGCCACTGGGGCAATTGTTGTCATTTCTCCTTCCCTGCAGAACATCAACCCTCTGCCCAGCACAGTGATGAAGGGCACTGAGCTGCAAACCTGGAGACCTGGGTCTGAATCCCATCAGCCCCCACTTGCATACTGTGTGACCCTGAGCAAGTCACTTAACTTCCTTGTGCTCCCAGGTCACACCGTGAAACACGCTTTGGCTTAGTATGCCTTTCCTGGTAAAACAAGTTCCCCTTTCAATCATCCATCAAATCACAGCCACTGTCATCAACTGGAAGTAAAGGACAAGGAACACCCTAACAACCAACACTGCAGTCTGTTCTGGTCCAGTCGTCAGGGCATGCCCCCATTCCCGGAAATGAACTACTTTACTGCTGTGATGTACTGTACTGTAGCTCAGTCTCAGGAGGCATGAGATGAAATCCCAAAAGGCATTTCAAAACCCAGGCCTTTCACACAACATGCAGAATGTTTCCTGATGTTCCATAAAGCCTGAACTTTACTAGCAGCCAAGTGACTTTTAAAGAGCAGGTACCTACTGTCAGGCACCCAGCTCTCCTCAAACATATATAAAAGTAGATCTGCTCTACTGTTGAGGGACATTAAAAACTCTATGCGCGTCCCTCTGGTTAAACAGTTATAGCACCCCAAAGCTGCACCCCCATAAAAACAAAGCCTTATCTGACACGCCTCCTTTTGTGATGTCAGAAGATGAATACTGAGAGTGCATGTCATTACCCTATGTATTTGCGATATGTCTATGGTGTTTAGTACTATTTAGAGGTGCCCTGTAGAAATATCAGAACAGCCCTGGAGTAACAGTTCCTGTTTACTGGAATGGTCACTTTCATTGTTCCAAGTGGCAATGCTAAATAGTACTAAATGGCATTGACAAATGCCACCAATATAGATCTATGAAGCACACACAAGCAGCCTTCATTTTCTGACATCACAAAAGGAGGCGTGTCAGACAAGGCTTTGTTTTTATGGGGGGTGCAACTTTGGGGTGCTATAACTTTTCAACCAGAGAGAAGCGCATAGGATTTTTAATGCCCCTCAACACAGAGTTTTATTTAACTCTAAAAATTGATTAGCGTTTTGGTCATAAAAGTGCTAAAACACTGTGAAAATGCATAGCACCTGCCTCACTGTGTTTAACAAACATAACACTTCTAGAAAACCTACATAAATACTTTCTGAACAGTTAGTATTGTCCCACGAAAAAAACTGCTAATCAATTATTTAAAACCCTGCAACAGTAGAGCAGATCTGCTATTATATATGTTTGAGGGGAGCTGGTTGCCCGACAGTAGGTACCTGCTCTTTAATGCACTCAGGAAGATCATTCATTTTTCAAGAAACCATGCCCTGAAGTGGGTTGTTGCACTTACAAAATGGAAAATGTGTTATTTTTAAAATGGGAAAAGGTTTTATTTTCATTCAGTTAGTTGTTGCTAAGTAGAATAGGTGAATTTAGTAGGAAAGACTGTGTGCCTCTGAATACACCAGGGAACTGCATTTATTTTGAATCAATCTATGCCCTCTTGTTGTTTTTTGTGTTTAAAATGGAGATTTTTTTATTTTGGGGGGAAAATGTTTTATTTTCATTTAGTTAGGTTGCTGCTAAGTTGATTAGGGCAGGTTAGTTAGGAACTGTGCAGTTTCTGGGTAAATGTTCAACAGTTAGGTGCTATGTTCTAGTCTCTTGCTGGAATATCCGCAGGTCTCCACATGTACGGGTAAAAAAGACATTCTGTTCTGCCATCTCTACCCTGTGGAACAGCCTGCTAACCCACCTGAGGGCCCTTGACTCCCACCGGCAGTTCAACTCCCTCTTCAAGATGCACCTAATAGCCATGTCAGACTGCTCCCGCTCCACTGGGCAAATGTCATGGAAATGTCTACAGTGTGAACTCCTTACGATATCCTGGAAAACTGTCTTTGCACTTGATATCTGGTGTCAATTTTTACCAAGTTGGTGGCCTTTCCGGAATGTACTTACAGTATATGCATTTATCTTTTTGGATGCATTTACAATTTCCCTTGACCACATGTACTTGTGCTAACCTGTACTTATCTCTGCACTTTCATTGCTCTGTATTCTACCCACGTTATTATATTGTGCCCTCATGTGCCATCTCCATGACCCAGGTCATACCTGAAAACTGTCCTTGCAATCAGTGCACCTACCTGGTAAACACATGCATAAATGAATAAGTAAACGTTGTTTACCATGAAGTTGTTTAATTTGTTCCGTTTTTATACCCCATTATATATATCTACTTTATAACATGGGCATCTTAAAACGTGCAAGCTCTTTGGTGGACTGACTATGCGCGGCCATACATTAATGTCTGTTATTCCAACAGCTAGAGTGAGTAGGCTGTAGCTGAAATCCCTACTCACATCTAGCTGTTAGGTATATGGATAGGATAGTCAGGACTTGTTCACGCGCGAGGCATCCCTCCCCTGTGTAGCTAATCTCCCAAAGTCTGTCCCAAAAGGCTTTTGAAGCCCCCTATGAATGAATCTGCTAAAATGACGGTACTGAGAGGAACAGTAGAAAACCTTTACAGAGAAAGTGTAAACTGACAGTAAAAATAATAGCGCTGCTAAATTCATAGCACTTGTGAAATTCATAGCACTTGACTTGAGACAGTTGGCTGAAAAATACAAAAGTCACCCACCCAGGAGAAGGTAGCGAGTTACTGGATGGGCGTGAGTAGCAGGCACTGCACAGGAGAAGATGCCAGGCACCCACCCCCAAGGACCTCAGAGAAATGTATCAGTGTCTGTGAAGCAGTATGTTAAGACTTAAAAGTTGTGCCCCACCCACCGCCAGCGGACACTAGTTCTCTATGTGTTTTCATGTCATGGACGGTTGTCCGATGGCGGGAAGAGGCCGATAGGTGCCTGAAAACATACGGCAGGTTTGGGCCAGCGGGAAGAGTGAGTGGGGACAGGCAGAGCACCATGAATTATCCCAGTTCAGGGAGCGGAGCAGAGAGCTGGAACCCGGTTCGGGGGAGCAGGAGGAGAGAGCTGGTGCCAAGTAGAAGGCAACCTCACTTTCACTGGGTGAAAGAGGTGGTGAGGTGACACAGAATACGTGTCTGTCCAGTTGGAGAGAGTGGCAGGAGGGCCGTGATATGCGGCATGTCGTCAGGAAACAGCATGAATGGTATCAGCATGGAGAGGTGAGATGGGATGGCACGGACCGGAGAACAGAACAGGGCAGCAGGCACAGGTGTCTCCTCTCCGCGGCAGCAGTTGCTCAGCCGCTAGCTGGGTCTGTTACACCCCATCAGGGCCTGCAGTCTCAGGATAACACGGAGTCCTTGTGGAGGTGTCAGGTTCAGGTGGGCTGGAGTCACCGCTGATAACATGGGTTCAAACAAGTGTGTCCCAAAAATGGAATAGAACAGAAGACTTACCTTAGGGACTACTTTATTCTGTCAAATAAAGTGGAAGGATACCACATTGAAACAGGAAACTTTTCTGTATTTTTCTAAAACTAAATAACATTTTTCAAACTTGTCCAAGCCCATGTTACAAGCGCAATAATAACCCACTCCAGGGTGTGGGGTTACTGGGGATTAATCAACACCCTGGGTGCTGTGAGGACACTCGGGCTTTGCCCATAGAAACATAGACTTTGACGGCAGATAAGGACCACTTGACCCACCTAGTCTGCCCATTTCCCTACGTATTGGATAAGCTGCAGATCCTAGTTTAACAACAGCCTACTTCTTCCTACCCCCCACCAGAATTGCCTTATGTCTGTCCCATACATTCTTGAATTCCCCCACTGTTTTTGACCCCACGACCTCCTCAGGGAGGCCGTTCCATGCGCTCAACACCCTCTATGTGAAAAAATACTTCCTCACATTGTCGTGCCTCACAACGCACCCAGGGTGTTGATTAATCCCCAGTAACCCCACACCCTGTCGTCAGTTATTGCTTACATATATGGTTTCAGAATCCTAGAAACATTTTTGTTCTGAACATATCACATGATCATTCATCAATTCCCATACTTACACAGTTATGTTAATTTCTCAAGCTAGGAGTGACCTCATGACAAACCATAAGTCAATATGCAGTTTCTCCAGCAACTCACAGACTGTTCCTTAATGAGCTGAATTCCTCACTCCAAATTTGGTGCTGGTCAATCAGATTTCTCCTCCCATCTTCCCTCCATTTGGAGCAACCTCTCCCACACATTGTCTCCCTATCATTCTTTCAAACATCAGCTCAGACTTCTCTTCACCCCCTCTTGCCCTGGCTAGTGTGTACTATGCCACCCCTTTTTTCTGGGTTGTTTGTGGCCTCTGAGCTTACCCTTTTACTGCTTCTGAATGGTAGCCTGCCTTGGTTAGGGCAATTCCAAAATACTCCCTCCTCACTGAGTAAGAAGTTGAACTCACATACAGAACTGGGGCTCTGAAATGACAGTGGGAGGCTCAGAACACTACAGGCTGATATACAGCAAAGAAAGCAGCACATGCTAGCTACAATACCTGCAGCTTGAGCTAGCTCTCCTCAAAACAGTAAGTAAAAAAACAAATAAACTTTATAGACATAAGGTGGAAGGGAAAAAAACAACCTGGGAACAGATGGAAAATAAAAGTCTGATAAGGCATGGCTAGAGCCATCTTTTTTACTTTAAAATAAATATCTTTACTTTTAATTAGTATGAAAGTTCAGTAGTTTGAAAACATGTAAATTACTAAACAGTAAGATCTGCTTTAACAAATGTATGTGCTTGAGTCAATTCCTTCAGGTTTTCAGCAGTTTAAAAATGTTTCTGTCTTTACTTCTTTATTCTGTTAACATAGTGCCATTGAAAACAGTCACTTCAGGGCATGGCTGTATGCTGAATTGATGCATGCCCCACCTGTGTATGGTACTCGACTGTTAACCTCGTGCCATACTACGCAGCTGGGGCATGCATTAAAACAGCATACATCCATGCTCTGCCCTGGCATATTGCAAACATATTTTATTTTTAAATTTTAAAGACTGATAGCTTGCACTAGCTCAGGCTGAGGGTCCCCTATGAGTAGGAGACTCCAGTGAACAATGGGTTTGTGAGTGCCTAAGGCTGGTTATCTGGACAACGTAATACAATATGCATTGCTTTGCATATGTGTAGAACTTTTCATCCACACTGTATCAAACAATGTTTTACATAACTGCATTGCAGTAACTATAGTCATTCTGTACCAGTGACATCCTGTAGTCAATTACATGTGCAAATGTTTTGTTGACCAAGAGAGACTATTATCCAGGACACTGGGGGTTGGCTACTCATAGAGATTGTAGAGATCATGCAGGAATGGCTAGAGTGCTGACTATGAAATCTCAGTGTAGGCATGTTAGTCATCAAGGGTTAGAACAGAGGAGGACAATGAATGGGAATTCCTAAAGGCCTATTTTGAGTGGGCAGGGCAAAACTATTTGAAAATGTCAGATTGAAATGCGGTAACAACTGGGTTTGATGTCATACCTGGCTATTAAGGCATTCGATTAGAGCCATTATTGATGTGATATATGAGGTGACCAGTAATTATTTAAGCAATAATGCATGACAGGGTGTGTGTTGTGCTGAGATAATGTCATGCCTTGCGCGGTTGGGCATGAGGGCAAAGGCCGAGTGCGACCAACGGCAAGGCATGACGTTATCCCAGCACAACACACATCCTGGAGTGCATTACTGCTATTATAAAATGGCTCGGCTGTAAAACATTTTTAGTTGTTTTTTTAGTTTTCGGTTTTTTAGTTACTGAAAATGGCATGTATCCTTTCACTTAATAAAGTAGTCCAAGACATGTTTCTGTTCTTAAAAGCTTTTTATATTGATAACATTTGAACAGTAACAAGAGAATGATGCATTTTGAATAAATAATACCTTGGGAATAAATAACAGCATGCAGTTTGTAAATAAATAAATACAATAACACCATAAATATGTTTAAAGCATGCAGTTTGGTTATATTAGTTTTTATAAGTAAATAAGATTTGATAGAAACAGTTTGAACTTTGAACTAAACAGTTTGAACTTTGAACTAATAACAGTAGTCCCTGCTTGCTGTTACATATAGGAAGTTCATTTCATAGTGTGTTTTTTAAATGTGGAGTGCTTGCTTACTGAAATTATGCTGTTGCTCTTGTAGGTCTGATGTTTTCATTTGTTGTATACGTGGAAAACGCATATAGAGTTTCCTGTGATGATTGTTTGTGTATTTAGGGATTGCTTCGAGGAGACCAAGATCGTGCTGCACGTGCTTGCTGGTTGGTTTATCGTCGAGGTTACAGTGTTTGCCTCATTTCCTGTGGCTTCGGGTTCAGATCTGTGCTCCGGTGCTTGCTGGATGATTCCAGGCGCAGTTCTGATATGGACTTGTCCATCATGACTGTAGGCATCAGTTATTTGGAGAGGACTGCTGTAGTGATTGCTGGTCGGGAAACATCTCTGGAGGTATGTGGTTGCTCTGTAATTCCACTGGTGCCAGATAGCAGGTTGCTCCAAGTGCTTCGGTTTTCTAGTGAAGGGGCCCAGTAACTTCACAGAGAAGTTTCAGCTCGGTGGTCTGTGACAGCCATTATCTGTAGGGCTTGCAGTCCAGCATCGGATAAGATTTGAATGTCTGTAGCGCGGAGATTATGATTTGTGTATGTTTCCGGGAGCGCCGCAGCTTTACATATTTTTGGCAGCATTATAGCTAGGAAATGTATTCCCATCGGTTCTAATGTGAACCATGTAATTTCATCAGACCATGGTTTGCTTGGTTTTTTCCTGGGATGCAGGTACAGACTGGAAGCATTTTTGGGTATTTTACTTAGATATTTGGTGAAGGCTGCTATTGGGCAATGCAGATGTCCTGGGATCGCAAACATGCATCTGCATAGATTGTCTCTACCACACTCCATTATTTTCCCATGATTTTTTGTTTCTTCATTGAAAGTCATTGTTAGGTACTGGTGGCCAGTGGAGTCTGTACATAACTGGAAGGAGTCTGGCTTTAGTTTTCGCTGCCCCTCACAGCCACGCCTGGCGAAATGAATTTGAATTTTGAGCCAAACGCATCGGACTAGGCCTTCTGGTGTTTCTGTAGACAATGCCTCTGAGTTTCTCAGCTGGTCAAGATAGATGAGTGGTATGGCGGGGTGATGCTTTGTGCGATCTTTCCCTTCTCAACGGAGGTTTTCTATGTTGGCAACAAATACCTTGTTGGAGGACTGAAAATCAGGATTGGCCATGAGATTTATGTTTCTGCTTACTGGGGGTTCATTTAGGTACCTGTTTATGCCAGCACGAGGCCCCACATAGCTGCTGATACTGTACGGTTGTCCCGTTGTGGTTCTCACTGAACCGTAAAAGTTGCGAAGGATACTGTTTAAATCGGATGCTGATATATCGTGGAAGTTCATTTCTATGTTTTTTTCAGTGAGCCAGTCCAGGAACATTTTCATAGCCCAGGAAGTTGCTCGCTTTGTCGTGGGCTCATTTTTCTCTTTCTCAAGTTGGTCCAGGTCTTGAAGTGCTAGATCCAAGTGTCTCTTTTTTTTTACCAGGAGTTGTAGTACGTTGTGGCTGGTTTGATTGTTCCTTTTCAGTTTCAAACCATGTAGTCAGGTCTGCCATGTTACAGATCTCAAGGTTAATTTTTGATAGTTCTGACATTTTGTTTATTTCTTGTCAGCTGTTCTGAGGTAAAGGTTTTGACTGCTTTTCACAGGCATAGTGATTTCTTTTTTTTTTTTCTTAGGCTGTATCAGGTTGCCTCAAACTGATCCGTGATGTTGTACTGTATTATCCTCACACCTTCTGGACACTGCTGGCCAATCAGGTGAGTGGATTTTTTCTTGCCATTTTATAATATAAGTTTATTCAAGAAAAACAGATATATCATTTAGTTTGGGACTCATTTTCAATGGTTTCCAGTAGCAGGATTTGGTTACATCATGGTTATATACTATTTATACATTTTAGCTTGAGTACAAACACAGATTTTCATTACAGTTCCAACAATGTTTAGCATTGCACTTAACCCTTTACATGGGTAGAGTCACTCATTATCCACTGTTAGATATAAAATTACTTTTCATGTGCATCTCGCATGGATAGATGAACACCATCACATTAAGCATACAATGCAGGTCTATATGGTGTGTAGTCACCCACATCATGGGGTTTCTGAGCTTGCTCGGGTACAGCAGGACCTAGGGTGCAAGTAGTGCAGAGTGTGCCATCCGCATAATGGGACAAATGCGGTGGGGGTGTGGATTGGGCATAAGCCAATAGGCAGGTCATTTCAAGTCAGAGGGACAAAATGGTACGACCAGTAGGAGCCTGCTCTGGTGTTCATGCAAGGGAAATACCTCTATCATACCTTTTTTCTTCCCTATTGAATAAAGTCATGAGAGCTGTACCTTCCCCTGGAAGAACCCACAGAAATATCTAGAAGGCACATCCACGTAATGCCTCATTCAAATTATAGAACAGTGAGCTGGCCCACTGGAGCAGCAGTAGTGCTACTGCTTGCAGCACCGACAACCCAAATTTGGGAGTAAATTCAGGCTGTTGGAAGGTCGGTCAGGGAAGGGGGAAGGCTGAGCATCTGTCAGAGTGTTTGTCTTCCTTGGTGAAGGAGGGAATATGGTGCTTGGCAACATACTGCCCCCTAGCAATCGCTAGGGGTAGGTCAGGCATAGGTGAGCCTGGGACCAGTATTGAGGCCTTATTGGCAGAGACGACAGATGTCTGCATGCCAAGCTGTGCACTAAGGTCATTGCACATCTGCCTCCATCAAGAAAGGGGGCCACGAGGAAACCACACAGCAGGAAAAGGCCCTTGACAATGAGCAGCAAAAAGTCTGGGATTTTTGCAGGGACCCAGCCGACCAATGTGGGATATATTCCTTAGCCTAATAAGCCAAGGAGAATAAACAGACTGTGGAACAGTGTTCCCTTTCTATAACAAACCCCATTATAACACAACCTTGGCTATAACGAATGGCACTTGTGACTCCTGACTATAGTTAGCTGTTCCAATTACAGTTCCCATCACACTTACAGCAGGCAAAAAATTCAACAAACCACACAGATGGAGTGTTGATGCCTTTCCATTGATTGTTTGCCTACCATGCACATAGACTACAGTACTGTATTCCTCCTGCCTCATCAGTTTCAGTCATGGAGAAAAAGAGAGAGAGGGACAACACAACCACCACAATGCACACACGCACAATGGACCAGCTTCTAACTTCCCCCCATTTGCCGGCCCGTGGTCGCAGGGGCAGGGCGCTGACCTGCAATGCTGCTGACCCAAGTTCAGGAACAGACCTAGGACGTCAGAGGGCCCAGCTGGGGAGAAAAGAATTGAGTGACCAAGGACTGCTCTCCTTCTCCGGGGAGGGTGGAGAGTGTGTTGGCGTTACATGGACACCTAGCGGAGGCTGGGTGTACCGCTTATGCCGATGCCAATATGTTTGGAGGGCAGATGCTGGTCATCATTGCACATCCCCGCCCTCGCAAAAAACAGGGAGAAAAAACTGCCACCTCCCTGCCTAGTGACACTCGTCCCTCAGCTGCGATCAGCTCCTAGGCCGACTCCTGACCTATCCCGTCGATTGCGGCACCTTAAGAGGGGTTGGGTGCTGCAACCCCACCCTGGGGAATAAGCCAGGGGGTATCAGGAGTTGTAGCTGATGTGGCAGTGGCAGCTTAGGGGTCCATGACTGAGCAGAGGTAACGATGGTAGATGGCCCCAAAAAGAAAAAAAAAAAAAAATAACTTCCCCCACGCTCCTCCTCCTAAGTTCTCCAGCACCTACTGGCAGAAACAAAAGACCAGAAAAGGAGGTCCTGCTGCTTTGTACTACTGCTGTACTTTGCACAAAAAGGTTATAGGTAAATGTGACAGGGTGGAATAGGACCCTGTCCCAGTTGTTATGGAAAGAGTCTGAATGCAGAGATCTGTTCTATTCCCTCCTTTTCTGCCTCTTCTCTGTCTGGTTGCTCAACCAAATTTTCCTGTGAGACCTAGGATTTGATTACCTTGACAGTTTCGCAATTCTTTGCCTTTCATTATCTCTCAGTCTTCCCTTGCTGTTCTGTCTTTTCCTCCCTTGCATATCCGCTAATATAAAAATATATGCATATCATTATGTGGAAATGTAACTGATATTGAGATCCCTTTGTTTA
This sequence comes from Neoceratodus forsteri, assembly GCA_016271365.2. NCBI lineage: Eukaryota > Metazoa > Chordata > Ceratodontiformes > Ceratodontidae > Neoceratodus > Neoceratodus forsteri. Next base: position 764,809,391 of record CM057453.1, read on the forward strand.
GCAATTATATAGTGTTAATTTGTGAAATGTATATAATTAAAGTTTGAGATGATTGCAAAAAGCTATTGGAAACTCAAGAGGTTACCTTAGTGCAATTTTTAAGCCTTCTGCAAAAGAGCTGTGGAAAAGGGGCCTCCACTTTGGGACACTGTGTTCCTGCCAGCACCTGCCTGAATATACTACAACACTTTAGAACAACAGTTCTCAAACTTTGTCATAGTGAGCCTCCCCTAAGTCACGGAAAAGATCTTGAGCCTCCCCCAAAATACTGAAATATTTTCGGGCCTCCCCAAAGAAAAATAGCCCACTTTTCACAGGTACATCAGGAATAAATTGAAACCTCTTTGCATTGCTGGCTCTCATGTTATTAAGCTTATTGTAACCCCCAACAGGACAACCTACTTGCTCCAATATTTTGACTCTCGAACCATTGTTACTACTTACTGCCATACCTTCATGGATCAGACTGTTTTTCTGTTTCTCCTCTAACTGGAATAACCTTCCTGATGACCTCTGCCTCCCCCCTCCTACTCTTAAGCAACTTCTCAGGGATAATTTTGCTCCCTCCTGCTCTTATTCCTAGTACCTGTATGGTTAACTCTTATATTTGGACAGTTCTGCTGCCAGTCTAATTGATCAATTGTGCCTCGCATTGTTGGTTTTTTATTCTTAATTTAGTTGCACTTTTATTCATTTTGTATTGCTTGAGTGTTTTGCAGTTACATCTTGAATTGTATTCTCTCACTACTCTTCCCTGGGTACACCTGATATAAGCCATGGCTCAGTGTACAGTAGCTTCCCAGGTCACAGACTTGTGAATACATACATAAATTCACCTACTATTATCCTCTTTCAGTTTGCCTTATTCCTTCACACAAAATCTATAAAGTTCAAAAGTGAAATATAATACTTTTTCGAGACTTGCTTGAGCCTCCCCTGGAACAGGTTGGGGCCTCCCTAGGGAGGCTGGCCTCACCATTTGAGAACCCCTGCTTTAGAAAAAACAGGATGCTTGTTAAGAAGGGGGGGTTGTTGAAAGGACTTATAAGACAGAGCTGCAATTGCTTGCAAAAGGGACACAGAGATTGAAGGAAAACTCAGATGGACTTTTTCCGTATATTTGGCCTCTGTAAATAGTTATACTGAACAATTTTATTTTTTTATGTTACTGCTAGTACAAATAAAAGTCTTGTGAATTTTACAACTGCTCCTGTTTTTTTCTATGCTTCCTGAACTGTGCCTCAACGACAGTAAAAAGTACATGTACTCGATCTTGGTGCTTCTCGATACAGTACAGTATTCTGTCAGCTTCAAATCTTTACAGTGAGTAGGAGAAAGAGGCAGTGGGGGGGATACATGTCACGTCTCTAGTCTGAGCAGTAAGCAGGGACATGAGTGGGCGGGAAAGTGGGAGGTAGTACAGTCTTTTAAAATGGATAACAGAAATCAGAAAATATAGTGCAAAATTAAATTCCAGTGCATTAAAATAAATCTATTTAATTAAAAGCATACCCCTTCATGAGACGGTTTGGTCTCTAATGCCTGTATCCTGAGACTGGAACCTATTCTCATCTCTTGGTGCTCTGCCTTGTTTTTTCTAGCATTCCTCACTGTAATAAACAGGGAGCTGTAACAAGCTGACATTACAGCCCCCATTCTGTCTGTTACCATAGAAGGCCTACTGCATCTTCAAACTATGTACAGTAGCACACACACCAATACTATACTGTCAGCACTGGCCATAAGCCTTTGTCCCTGTGTGGGACTTTCAGTCCAGCGTGTACTGTAATTGTGTTACATATGGTACCTGTATATTCTGAGTAGTATACTGTTTAATCTTTACTACTTTCCAACAAGTGGTGCAGGGACAGCCACCATGTCTCTCGACTGTCCTACATTGCAAGAGACAATCCATCATTTTACTCCTCATAAGTCATCTGTCCCACATTGAGAAGATATTGTCCCACATTTTAAACAAAGACAAATGTGCAGCTCCACATTCTACACAAAGAAGAATTAGCTGTCCCACATTCTACTCAGACAAAGGTGCTATCACACACTAAAACAAAGTCTAGCCAGAGCTGATAGGGCTGCATGGGAAGAATTTGGGGCAAAAATATTGAAAATTACCAAAGTTATGAGTCAGAGTTAGCAAAATGTGAAGTGGGTTCATAAATTTGTTTTGTAATATTTGTACATCAAATTTTCAACATAGCCTTGTTATGGCTCTGCTCATGAGGAAGGGTAGAAAAAATGTTCAACTCCCGGCTCTAAATCTAATTTTGCACAGTGACTGCAAAATCAACTTTCAGGATACAGAAGCACATTTTGGGCAGGAGCTGAAAAATGACAGCTGTCACATTCATGAGGTGCTATAAAGAAATGGCTATGTTGAAAATTTGGGGTAAAAATATTGAATATTACCAAACGTACAAGCTTGCGTTTGCAAAATTGAACATACCCTCATAACTTTTTTTTTTATATTTTTATACCAAGGTTAGAATATAGCCTTCTTATGACTCCATCTCATGAACAAGGGCAGAGAAAACTTTCAACTTCTGTTGAAAGGTGATTTCATGCAGGGACTGCAAAATCATGTTCCGGGTGTAAAAAAAAAACACAATTTGGCCAGGATTTGAAAAATGACAGCTGTCACATTTATGAAGTGCTATAAAGATCTGGCTATGTTGTAAATTTGGTGTAAAAATATTGAAACTTACTAAAGTCACAAACCTGTGTTTACAAAAGTCAGTGTAGGCTCATAACTTGGTTGTTTTTAAATATGTTTACACCACATTTTCAACATATCCTTCTTATAGCTCCACCTCATAAACAAGGGCAGAGAAAATTTTACACTTCTGCCTGAAAGGAGATTGTAGCCTGTGACGTGGGCGCCGGAATCAAGGCGCTGTCCGAAACAACGACGTGATGTGGGTGAAAGCCCGAAAGGCAAGAGGGCAGGGAAGGCGATTGGATGTGGTGGGGTGAGCGACCCTAGTGACAGGATGTTGCTGTATGTACACTCGAGCGAGGGGGGGGAGCGAGCACGGTGAGCGTGGCCTGGGAGGGGGCAGAGGGGATGTAGGGGGTGGTGCTGCGGTCGGCTGCCGAGCTGCGCCATGGCATCGGGGGTGGGCCTCCGCTTGTGGTGCATGGGGTTCTGGGCTCTGGTCTGGGCGCTACTGCGTTTTTGTTGTGCCCAGCCCAAAACTTGTGTTTTATTTTGTCCCGACATGCACCCCTGGAGTTGAGAATTCTTAGGGGGTGCAGGGGTGAAAGCCCCGCGTGGGGGAGTGGGGTGCAGCCCCTCAAAGAAAGCAAATGTACTGAGTCTCGCACTGTTCCTCCATGCACCGAGGTTGTCAAGGTGGCAAAATTGCTTTTGCCGCCCTGACTTCGCAATAATGTGGGTCGCCGTTCAGCGCTCACCATTATCACATAGAACCAGAGGTGATTTTACACAGGGACCACAAAATCACCTTTCAGGATGTAAGAAAACATTTTGGCCAGGATTTGAAAAATGACAGCTGTCACATTTATGAGGTGCTGTAAAGGTATGGCTATGTTGTGAATCTGGAGTAACAATATTGAAAATTACCAATGTTACGAGCTTGCGTTCACAAAAGTTAACGTAGGCTCGTAACTTTTTTAACAAAATATTTTTACACCAAATTTTTTTTAACATAGCCTTCTTCTGACCCCACCTCATGAAGAATGGCAGACAAAATTTTACACTTCTGCCCAAAAGGTGATTTTGCATAGGGACCGTAAAATCACCTTTTGGGAATTAAAAAAAACATTTTGGCCATGATTTAAAAAATGACAGCTGTCACACTCATTAGTTGCTGTGAAGATATGGCTATGTTGTGAATTTGGGGGGAAAATATTGAACATTACCGAAATTATGAGACTGCATTCACAAAATTCAATGTAGGCTCATAACTTTGTTGTTTTTTAATATTTTTACACCAAATTTTCAACATAGCCTTCTTATGACCCCACCTCATGAACAATGGCAGAGAAAATATTCAACTTCTGGCCAAAAGGTGATTTCACGCAGGGACCGCAAAATCACCTTTCGAGGCAGACCTACCTAAGGACAGTGCAACTGTTTATGAGGTAGAGTCCCAAAGATGGCATGTTAAAAATGTGGGCCAAACATATACAAAAATGCCCAAGTTATGCCACTAAGTTCAAAACCCCACTAAAATTCATTAAACCGCATACCTGTTTCTTCAGTTTTCCATCTGACTTTGAAGAGTGAAGACATGTCTGCGGTCTAGAGAAGATTAAGGCATTGGACCCCTGATGGGTAAGTAAGGGCTTGGGGTGCGGGGTGGTCGATGCTGAGTGTGAGGGTCAAATGGGGCAGTTATGGCCGCAAAAGACATTGATGTATGGTTTTCTTTTTGCAAGGTTTCACAAAAATAACAACAATGCACGGAGGACTGCAATGGGACATGAGTGATTAGGCACACCATTGTCACTCTTATGTTTGTGGGGGAAAACGCTTGCCTCAATTCATTCACTCTCTGCCCTGTGTGTGTCTCTCTCTCTCTCTCTCTCTCTCTCAACACAGCTCCGCAGCTTGCTACCATTCTGAGGGAGTGCCAACAAATACAGAGTTGCTTGCAGGTCACTATAACATCTCACTCACTCTGGAAGTGTGTAGGACACCGGGGTGTTTGCAGCACACAAACTGCCACTGACATCTGCGGTGTTAGCCCGAAATAGCACACAGCCTGCCAAGAGCACATTATATCTGTAGGCTAACACCAACACAGAAACAGAAGACAGGCTATGGGGGGGGGGGCTTTCACTTGCTCTCTCACCCTCTCCCTCCTGTGTTTGTGTGTAACTGGCACAATTGGGAGACTGGCACTGACCCTCGCTCTCTCTCTTTGATGTATGGGCAGGAGGGAACTCCCTCTCTATGGCCTCAGGATGTCCATAGCACTGTCTCCACACAACCTGACTGGTATGGCATGGGACAGGAGGGCATAATTAAAGATGAAGAAGAAGAAGGAGGTGTCTCACATTCTACACAAACAAGGAACTGTCCCACATTCCACGCAAAGAAGGTGCTATCCCACATTCCACATAAAGAATGAGCTGTCCCACATCCCACACAAAGAAGGAGCTGTCCCACGTTCTGCTCAAAAAAGAAGGAGCTGTCCCACATTCTACACAAAGAAGCAGCTGTCCCACATTCTACACAAAGAATGAGCTGTCCCACATTCTACACAAAGCAGGAGCTGTCGCACATTCCACACAAAGAAGGAGCTGTCCCACATTCAACATAAAGAAGGAACTGTCCACATTTTACACAAAGAAGGAGCTGTTCCACATTCTATACAAAGACGAAGGAGCTGTCCCACATTCTAAACAAAGGAGCTGTCCCATATTCTGCTGAAAGAAGAAGAAGCTGTCCCACATTCTACACAAAGAAGGAGCTGTCCCACATTCTACACAAAGAAGGAGCTGTCCCACATTCTACACGAAGAAGGAGCTGTCACACATTCCACACAAAGAAGCAGCTGTCACACATTCCACACAAAGAAGGAGCTGCTCACATTCTACACAAAGGAGCTGTATCACATTATACACAAAGAAGAAGGAGCTGTCCCACATTCCATACAAGGAAGGAGCTGTCCCACTTTCTACAGAAAGAAGGAGCTGCCCACATTCTACAAAAAGAAGGAGCTGTCCCACATTCCACACAAAGAATAAGCCATCCAACATTCTACACAAAGAAGTAGCTGTCCCACATTCTGATCAGAGAAGAAGGTACTGTTCCACATTCCACACAAAGAAGGAGCTGTCCCACATTCTACACAAAGAAGGAGCTGTCCCACATTCTATACAAAGAATGAGCTTTTCCACATTCTGCTCAAAGAAGAAGGAGCTGTCCCACATTCGACACATAGAAGGAGGTGTCCCACATTCTAAATAAAGATGTCCCACATTCCACACAAAAAGGAGTTGTCCCATATTCCACACAAAGAAGGAGCTGTCCCACATTTCACACGAAGGAGCTGCCCACATTCTACACAAAGATGTCCCATGTTCCATACAAAGAAGGAGCTGCCCCACATTCTACACAAAGAAGGAGGTGTGCGACGTTCCTTACAAATAAGGAGCTGTCCCACATTCTGCTCAAAGGAGAAGGAGCTGTGCCACATTCTACACAAAGAAGGAACTGCCCACATTCTACACAAAGAAGGAGCTGTCCCACATTCTGCTGAAAGAAGGAGCTGCCCACATTCTACACAAAGATGTCCCACGTTCCATACAAAGAAGGAGCTGCCCCACATTCTACACAAAGAAGGAGATGTGCCACGTTCCTTACAAATAAGGAGCTGTCCCACATTCTGCTCAAAGGAGAAGGAGCTGTGCCACAGTCTACTCAAAGAAGGAACTGCCCACATTCTACACAAAGAAGGAGCTGTCCCACATTCTGCTGAAAGAAGGAGCTGTCCCACATTCTACACAAAGAAGGAACTGTCCCATATTCCGCATAAAGAAGGAGCTGTCCCAAATTCTGCTCAAAGAAGAAGCTGTCCCACATTCTACACAAAGGAGCTGTCCCACATTCTACATAAATAAGGAGCTGTGCCACATTCTACACAAAGAAGAAGCTGTGCCACATTCTACACAGAGAAGGAGCTGTCCCACATTCTACACAAAGGAGGATCTGTGACACATTCCGCTCGAAGAAGGAGCAGTCCAACATTCTGCACAAAGAAGGAGCTGTCCCACATTCCACACAAAGAAGATGCTGTCCACATTCTGCACAGATGAAAGTGTTATCCACTGTTCACAAAAAAGGAGGGGCTGACCTACGTTCTCTACAAAGACACTGTCCCACATTCTGCACAGACAAAGGTGCTGTCCACACTACACAAAAAAGGAGCTGTCCCATATTCTGCATAGCAGAATGTGATATTCCACACTGTACAAAAAGGAGGAGCTGTTCCACTTTCTACATAAAGAAGGAGCTGTCCCACATTCTACTCAAAGATTTTAAAACACAAATTCATGATAATCTGCTGCTCAACTTAAAAAAGATGTTATAACCGAGAAAGCACAAATTTTCAAAGTTCTGAGATTTCCCAGATGGATTTTCAGTGAGTTGCATCGTGACTGTGACGCAGTTGTGCTAGTTCTGACATGACTGTTAGACCACAAAAAAGGCAATCTAACTTTATGTCACAAGTCCTGCAATCTGTGTATCAAAAACGATGCATGTGTCACTATAATGACGTACGCATCTGTGAAGAGTCACAAATATGTCAAAATATTTGAAAATAGCACAAATAACATTTGGCTGCATTTGCGGCGATGCAGCAGTGGCAGAAAAACTAATTCAAGTCCTTTGTTTAAGCTTTTGAAAATCCAGGCCTCAGCATCTAAGATTTGATACTGTATCCCTCATTTTGTCTTTTTCCCCACACTTTGAGGGATGTTGCCCCATATTAGGTGATGAATGGTTGAGAGGTCTGAATGTCACATCAGTTTTCCCCTGACACACAAGACAGAGGGAATGTCTGTCAAATGACAAAGGTGTGAGATATTCTAAAGATGGGGGAATTCATGTTCCCCTTTAAAAACTGTTTACAATGTGCACACATTGGTGCAGTCTGGTGAGACTGTAGGCCACAATATACTGTACCACTGTGTAGATGTGCTTATTTATTACTGTAAGTGTTTTACCTTACAGTCTTTTCTTCACTTGACTTACCGCTCAACCTTTTGTCACTGAAATGGGAGACATGGACACTCAGAATGAGGGACAATGAGAGACACAGACAGTCATAATGAGGGAAACATCCTCAACCATGGAGACACAAACTCAGAACATTGTGAAAACCATTGTGTTTACTTGTACAAAGTTTATTTTTGGTTTAGCATCTTGGAATATTACACATTTTTGCTTTAAAGTCAGAGTTTACAGCACATTCTCTGTGTGGGAAGCATCTTTTCCATGAGGGACAGGTTAGGAACAGAGCAATTTTGAAGGGTAAAATGAGGGGTATCCCTCATAATCAGAGAACGATGAGAGGATGTGCTTGTTAGCATTTGTTTCACAGTCAATCAATTTAATTTAGCTTAAATGTTTTTTACTGTAGCCAGCCCCATGTGAAAATAACCGTATTCTGATCAAACTGAATACACAATAGTTTAAAATGTATGGTCTGGGGCGTGGCTAGGCAGCCTAGTAGAGTGGTCATATTTTGCTTCAGCTCCTGAGAGAGGCCTCTTATTTTCGATGTAAATTCTGCAAAAAAAAATATTAAAAAGTTGTCTTGCAACAATACCAATTGACTTGCACCAGTAAGTCATGAGATGGATCACCAGAAAAGATCAGTGCCACAAACAGATTTCTTTAAGTCAAAGGCAAATCTGCTAACCACGAGCAAGCAGGCCACTGAACAGCCCTTACCGCAGCAGCCCCAACAAGGGGAAGAGACTTGAGTGAACGAGAATCACGCTCTGATTACTGTGTTACATGGTTACTGACATGGACAGAAGGTCAAACAGCCTCTTGGGTAAGATCTGTACTTGATGTGGTCCAGTCCAGGGCAAGGAAGGCTGATACAAATTCCAAGAAACCCGAGCTGTCACTGTAAAACTGATTCAGGAGAAGCAACTGTTGTGGTAGAGACTCAAAGCTATCGATAACATGTTTTGGGGCAACCACTTACATTTGGATGGTCTCCCAGAAGGACTAGAGGGAAATGACCCCAAAAGCTTTGTTTAATGTTTGAGAAAGCCTGCCGCATCATCCTGCAGCAGTTCATGGCAGCGGTGAGCCTCAGGATTCTTCTGGTGGTTTGTGCCAGGGTCAGCATCAAGGAAAAGATTGTTTGAGCTGCAAGCCAACAGCAAGGTGCAACTTTTGAGGGTAATAAAATCTCAATTTACTTTTCTGATAGCACAAAGAATTTGTCAGAAACAATTCAACAACATCAGGCAGGATCTATGTGAACTGAAAGCCCACCACCAACTGTTATGTGAACTGAAAGCCCACCACCAACTGATATTACCTTCCAAGTTGCTGGTGAGTGATGGGGAGCATGCTTTTGTTTGGTCAGACCTAAGGACATGACACAATTTGTCACCAAAAAACAATCAACTGCAAAGTCAGGATGAAGCACAGATGAAATCTGGGAAAGACATTTAAAACTTCAGGATGTCCAAATGGTTTGGACCGTGAGTGAGTGCCATGAGAAAGGGGTTGCATGTTTATTTATTTGTGCTTGGGGCCAGTTTTCCCATCTTCACAGATGATGCCACAGTTTTTAAGGTGATGTCTCTGAAGTTTGCTGTGTTGGGCCTGCGCATGTGAAATAATTTAAAGTAGGTACTCAAGGTTTTTAAATTTACTATGGCTCCATTTCGTGAGCGACAATGGAAAATAGTGGCGGCTCCTTTGATGTGCGAGGGCGGCAGTGATATATTTATGATGGCAGGGGCTAAGGTTGGCTGAAACCTTTTCCAGTGGGTACATTGGAGGATTTATCATGCTGAAAAGGTGCCAGCCAACCAATCAGATTGCAGGGACTGGCCAATTGAATTTACACCATTGTATAATTGTCAGCGTAGTCCAACAGAGATATAGCACCTTATATATGTGACATAAGACTGTGGTTACTTTCTGTCTTTCCTTTACCACATTTTTTACTATTAGACAGGGGTTCAAAGGCTGTCATCCAGTTATTTTATAACATGGCATGCCTCAGGGGATGATTTAGTACATTAATGGGTTCTTGTTAATGTTTTTGCCTACTTTAGCCTTAAGGCTACAATGGTATAAAGGGATCCTTTGCTCAGCCTGAATCCCATAGGCACTTAGAGCTCTACTGCTATTAATAGCATTTTGTTGTCTATAGAAACATAGAAACATAGAAGTTGACGGCAGATAAGGACCGCAAGGCCCATCCAGTCTGCCCATTTCTTTTTCTACCTTATAAATGTGCCATCGGCCTTTGCTCTGTCAGTGACCTATCTATTCATAGTCATTTGTATTGCTCCCTTATGCCTATCCCATGCCTGTTTGAAGCCCTGCACTGTATTCATAGCCACCACTTCTTGTGTAAGCCATTCCATGCATCCACCACCCTTTCTGTGAAAAAGAATTTCCTCACATTCCCCTTAATCGGCCTCCTCTAATCTCATGCTGTGTCCTCTTGTCCTGCTATTTTTCTTATATTTAAACATGTTAGACTCTTTCACCTTGTTTATGCCCTTAAGGTGTTTGAATGCCTCGATCATATCACCTCTCTCCCTCCTTTGCTCAAGGGTATACATATTGAGCTCCGTTAATCTGTCCTCATATGTCTTCTGATGCAGTCCCACCATTTTGGTTGCCTCTCTGGACTGCCTCAATTTGGTTAATGTCCTTGTGAAGGTGTGACCTCCAATACTGCCAGTACTCCAGATGGGGCCTAACCAGTGTCTTGTACAGAGGGATTATTACCTCCCTCTTACGACTTGTGATACCCCTACTAATACACCTAACACCCCCTAGCCTTACCTACTGCTTTAGAGGTCTGCTTGGATGATTTTAGGTCATCAGTGATGATGATGCCCAAGTCTCTTTCTTCCTTTGTGACTGCTAGCAACTCCCCTCCCATCCTATAGGTGGCTTCAGGGTTTCTCTTCCCTATGTGCATGATTTTGCACTTCTTTGCATTAAATCCCAGTTGCCACTCTTCTGACCATTCTGCTAGTTTATCCAGATCTCTTCTCATTCTGCCCACCCCATCTGGATCATCTACTCTGTTGCAGATCTTGGTGTCATCTGCAAACAGACAAGCCTTACCCTCTAGTCCATCTGCAAGGTCACTAATGAAGATGTTGAAGAGGACTGGCCCCAGGACTGATCCCTGAGGTACCCCACTTGTGACTTGCATCTCTTCTGACTGTATACCATTTACCACCACTCTCTGTTTTCTGCCCGTCAACCAGTTTGCCACCCAGTTGACCAACTTCCCACCCGAGCCTACCCAGCTTATTTATCAATCTTCTATGTGGAACAGTGTCAAAAGCTTTGCTGAAGTCAAGGTAGGCGACATCAACTGCACCCCTTGGTCCACCACTCTGGTTACCCAGTCAAAGAAATCTATGAGATTAGTTTGACAGGACCTTCCTTTGTAAACCCATGCTGTCTTGGATCCTGTGCCTATGGATTCCAGGTGTTGCACTATCCTTTCCTTAAGGAGTGCCTCCATAATCTGCCCACTACTGAGGTAAGACTGACCGGTCTGTAGTTCCCGCCTCCTCCCTGCTACCACTCTTGTGGAGCGGGATCACATGAGCCCTTCTCCAGTCTTCTGGGACCTCTCCTGTGCTCAGAGACTCACTAAACAATTCTGCTAATGGCTCTGCTAGTTCCTCCTTTAGCTCCTTAAGTACCCTGGGATGTATGCCATCAGGTCCCATTGCCTTATCCACCCTGAGCTTAGCAAGCTCTTGTAGGACCCTTTCTTTTGTGAAGGGAGTAGTGCTCACCTCCCTCCCCCCTGTGTCCATGATGCTGAGCTGTGGGCCCTGTCCTACCTTCTCTTCAGTAAATACTGAGCAAAAGTATCTATTTAGGATAGATGCCTTTACAGGGTCCTCCTCCTCACATGCTCCCTTTTCTCCATTAAGCTTAGCAATACCCCCTCTGGACTTTCTCCTTTCACTAATGTATCTATAGAAAGTCTTGTCACCTTCTTTTACTGTAACCCCTAGATGGCGCTATCCCAGGGGCTACTACCCCTGCCTGATTTGCCACTAACAGGTTGAGGGGCCTGGATCCAATGGCGGGTGCCTCCACCCAGAGGTCAGGGTTTGCAATAGTTAAACTAACTTGGTCACAGCCCTCTGGGACACTGCAACCCCCCTTTCTTCCCACTAGTGGCCCACACAATATATCAGAATTACCGTCACAGTATACACTTACCCCCAGGTCTGGTTCCGGCACTGGGACCTCCTGTGAAATGAGATACAGTGCAACAATCACAGTACAGTACTTTAACATAGACAAATACCTCAGGCAGTATAACTTTGCTGAAACAAGCAGCTCTGATTTATTTAGGGGATATAACAAGGACAGGGAAATCAGGTTAATTAGCTTATCACTCTAATAATCTACCTATGGCTCTGTGCACGGCCTATCCCTATCAGTTACTGTCCCTGGGTACCCAAGCCCTAGTGGCTAGTCCAAACCGTGGCAGCTGGTAGGGGCCCTTTCACACACAGAAAAGGAGAATTAAACAGTCAGCAGTACAGTAATTCCATTTGGATTTAATGTGGCAATTCAACAGGGAGCGACCCTGAATTAGTACTCACGACCTCAAATAAGATAGGGTCCTTCAATGTCAACATGGGGCTCACTTGAGGTACACAAACCTCTTCACACATCCATATAAAAGCACTATACCAGGCAGGCTGCATCTGTATCCGATCGCAATTACTGCACAATACCGGGAGAACACACAGCAGATTCAGTTCCTGACAGACGAGTGCAATTTTCAACATTCTCCAGTCTTCTACAGGGTGAGCCTGGTTTCTACTCTTCAGAGATCCTTTGATTCTTTTCACAGGACGGATTCAGTCCTAACAAGCTGTTACACAAGCTGCAGACGGAACTCTGGGCCTTCACACGTTTTTGACTAAAACTGCACACTGAAAAAGCACAGGCTCCTTCCTTCTTCACTGCCAAAGCTCAACTGAAACTCCAACCGACAAACCGGGCACTTCCTTTGAGTTCCTCCCAGTTCTTGACTGGATTGGCTGTCACTCACAATAGACTGCTGCTGTTGGTCCAAAAGGTGCTGAAGTCTAAACTACATCTCCAGAGTCACTGCCCATACAATCCTCTTGTGGCTGGCTCAGATTATGAGTCTAAGTTCTGATTCGTCAAGGCACCATTTTAGAGCTAGCTTACCCCACACTGATTGGTCCAGTTCAGCAGTTCAAAACTAGAATGGGGAACTAGCAGACACAGTTCTGACTGCAAAAAGCAGGTTAGACAAACTGTAATTTCATTATTACTCTAAATAATTTCTGGCAAACAGTTACATCTTTCAGATAGGTTCCCTTTGCACTCCTAGTGACTGCAAAAATGAAGTGAATTGGCAGCAGCTCGAGTGGTACTCAGAGAAGCACACAGTCCCCCATACAAACTAATTATGTCTGCAAGCAGACAGCTCTTAAAGAGACAGTACCAGAGGCTCTAAAACACTCACTGATAAATGGCTTAAATGCCAAACACCATTCAGGCTTGGAGCATTCAAGCAAGCTCCTGGAAGTCTTTTGGGAACCCCCATTTGCAGGGGGTTACATTACTATTCGTGCTAGTGTTTCCTCAGTTTGGGACTTTGCCTGCCTTACTGCCTTACCTGCTTCCCTTAGGGCAGTTTGGTATGCCTCCCTATCTTCATCCCGCTGTGTTCCCTTATATTTCCTGAAGGCCAGCCTTTTGGCTCTGATCTTTTCTGCTACTGTATTTGAGAACCAAAGTGGTTTCCTTCTTCTTTTGCACTTCCTTTTCTGTCTAACACAATGGGATGTTGCTTCAAGTATTGCATCCTTAATGCTTGCCCACTTTGCCTGTACCCCTCACCTGTGTTTCTTTTGCCAGGGCTAGCTTAACTCTGTAGGCCATCTTATCAAAGTCAGCTCCTCTGAAGTCCCATATTTTGCCTTTGGAATGGGATGATTTAGATGTAGTAGCCAAACTGAACCATACCATGTGATGGTCACTGGCCCCCAGGTGACCTTCTACCTGGAGATCTGTGATCCCTTCTTTGTTAGTCAGTACTAGATCTAGGATAGCCCTGTCTCTTGTGGGTTGCTGTACCAGTTGTTTGAGGCCCTCCCCCTGCAGGGAATCCACTATGAGTCTAGTTCTGGCAGATGTTCCTGCTGGTATTGACCAATCTGTATATTGCATGTTGAAGTCTCCCATTATCAGAACCTCCCCTTTAGCTGTCATGTTTTGTATATCTTCTAACAGTAATGTATCTATGTCCTCCCCCTGGTCTGGGGGCCTGTAGACAACCCCAGTTCTTATGGCTGTCCCATTTCCTGTTTCCAGGGTGACCCACAGTTCTTCTGGCTCCTTATGTGTATTCTGAATTTCTGTAGCTTTGATATTTTCATTAACATACAGGGCCACTCCTCCCCCCCTTTTTGCACCTCGGTCTCTTCTGAACAATACATAGCCAGGTACTGAAGTCTCCCAAGTGTGGTTACTGGTAAACCACGTCTCACTAATTGCTACTATGTCCAGTTTAGCCTCTGACATTATTGCCTGCAGGTCTGGGATCTTATTTCCCAGGCTGTGAGCATTTGTGTACATGATTTTCCATTGGCCAGATTTTGGTGTGTTAGTTGTTGGGTGAAGTTTGGCATTACCCCTGTGCATCGTATGGGGAGACAAACCTTTCTTTCCTGGTGATGCAAATGAGCAACCAAACATGCTGAATTCCTGTTTGACCACTAGCTGAGGGAGGAGTGTTCTTCCCATTCGGCGTATGGGTGCTGCACCCTCTCCCCATTGCTAGTTTAAATATTCTGCAAAGACGTCAAACTTCTGCCCCAATGCACTGACTCCCTCTTTAGTCAGATGCAGTCCATCAAATTTAAAGAACTTTCGCTCCCAGAACTGTTGCCAGTTCCCTACAAATCTGTGTCCTTTTTCCTGGCACCAGTCCTTGAGCCACGTGTTTAGCTCCCTATCTCCCCTTCTCTGACCTTCCGTCCATCTGCTCCCCTCTCCCAGACTGGCAGGATCTCAGAGAAGGAGATGCCGGATGAAATAGATTATAGTTTGTCACCCAGCCTAGTCAGGTGTTCCTTGGTCTCCACAACTGACCGGCTGGCGAGATCATTAGTCCCTATGTGTACTAGGACATCAATGTTTTCTCCTGCTTTGTGAACAATTTTAGCAACGCGTCGTGTCTCTCCATGCTGATGTACCTGGAGACATCTGACCATCACCCTGTTGAAATGGGTATCAACTCCCGAATCATGGAGTCTCCTATGATCAGAAGTTTTTGGATTTCCTTTGTGCTTGTTTAGTTTTGGTTCCTGATTTGGGTGAGTTTTGTTGTGCTAGCTCCTGTGCCACAGTGTCCTGCTCTGCAGTGTCTTCTGCCTCTTTATTTGATTTCAGAGATAGAGGCAGATACCTGTTTGTAGTGTTTATATGGTTTTTGAGGTAATGTGTTGAGAGCAGAGAGTGATGGGGCACCTGATTTGCTCCTCTTAACCACCTGCCAACCTCCTGGACCAACTACCCTCTGGTCGAGGTTTTTCTGTTGGATGCTGGGGAAATGGCGGGTGGTTCTTATAATGTATTTCCTCTTCAATATGAAATTTGAAGTGCAATCTCTGCCCATGCTGCCCGGAGCTGAGCCCTAAGATCTCCAAAGGCCCAGCATGTAGGACAGTGTCCTAAATCCTGTAAGACTGTCCTTCTGAAAATTGTTCCACAGTACCTGCAGTTAATGAAATCCATTCCAAATAAGTTGCTGGGTTTGTAACCTAGTCAGAGTAATTAGAAGGAAAAAAAAAAGGAAAAAAATGCAAGTAATGGTTTAATTGTGCTTTATTTAACTTGTTATAACAAGTTAAATTACTAGTGCCCCTGTAAATGAGATCACCTTGTGGAGGCCCCACTGATCCGCCCCTTCCTGCTCTGCCACAGGATATGTCACAACTGTGGTACCTATAAAAGGAGGTGAGCGTGGGGTGGTTGGCTGGGCCCTTCCCCTGCCAAAAAGAAGAACCACGGACGAAAAGAATAAGGAGGTAGAGCAGAAACAATCAGTCAACAACAAATGCAGTAACCCTGAAAGCTTATCCTAATGTTAGATAAAACTGTAAAACCTGTAAAGCACCACCTGTAATAATTTCAGAGAAGATATACCCTGTAAGAAACACTTTGCTCCAGAGAAAAATAAAGCAGTAACAGAAGATATACCTTGCAAAAGACAATTTGAATCAGAAGATTACAGCAGTAATCTGTAAGCACACACCTGTAGGCACACCTTGTAGAAGAAGGTATACCAGCAACAAATTTTAAATTCAATATTATACAATGGCAAAAGCAAATCTAGCTATCTGATTGGCTGGTGACCCCTAGACACAGTGATGCTATTAGACAGTAACATCACTGTATCTAGGGCATGTACAGAAAGACCACACAACCATGTCATCTATCACTACCCATTTAAACTCTTCATAAAAGCCAAAGAGTAAAGCCATCAACAGCCCCTCCCCCCAACATCAATTCTCTCTGTTGTTTCACCAATCACAGCAGATACTACATTCCAAGAATTGATCACTAAAAATAAGTGTAATTTTCATGGGAGGCTCCCCCCCCCCAAACTGAGTGGCTTCCGTGAACTGCAACTGCCAATCGCATGGTTCACGGAAGCCGCTCAGTTACGGGAAAAAAAAACATGGCAGGTAAATCCTTTTTCTGCACTTAAATGTACCCCTTACACAGATCCTCTGCCCTCACCATGCTCCACATGTACTCTGTTCCAAAGTTTGAATAAAACTAAAGCAAACCTCAATTCAATCTCCTAGGAGCCGAAGTCAGTGCACGAACTACACATTTCTGTGTCCTGCCGTACAGTCACAGAGTGGATCAGCGACCATAGAAACAACCACAAAATAAAAATAAAGAAAAAAAAAATTGAACTACAAACGATAACGGGCTGATGAGGGGTGTGGGGGGAGATGATCTCAGACATCAGAATAATGAAATAGTGAAAAGCTGTGGCAGGCTACACAGACAGTATAATTCAAGCAGCAGCTCCACCTACTGGTGGAAAAATATAGTGGACTTTTTTTTTTTTTTTTTTTTTACAAAATATATACATCCACACACTAAAAATGATAATAAAAAAAACATGTTTTTTTCTTTTTTCTTTATAAAAAAAACTGAGCCATTGTATAATAGCAATAAGGCACTCCAGGGTGTGTGTTATTGGGTAATAACGTCACTCCTGGGGTGGTGGACGCACTCGGCTTCGCCTGTGCTTTAACTCATCCCAGGAGTGATGTTATTACACAATAACACATACCCTGTCATGTCTTATTGCTTAATTCTTTAACTTTCCTATTGCTGTATTGATATGGGAATGTCCAATGCATTGCCTAATTATGGAACTGCCTTTTATCACTGAAGCTATCTTCCACTGTCATTGTTGTTTATTTACAGTTTATGGATAAACTCAATAAAGAAAGTTTAAAAAAATATATATACAGTTTAGAATGGTAGAGGGTGGACAAGGCGCCAGGCCCAGATGGCATCCACCCCAGGGTACTGAAGGAGCTGGCAGAGGTCCTTGCAGGACCTTTGGCAGACCTATTTAATGCCTCACTACATTCGGGGTGTGTACCTCAGGACTGGAGGATGGCTCATGTGGTGCCCCTCCACAAGAGTGGCCCCAAGGATGAACCGGGAGACTACAGACCAGTGAGCCTCACATCCATCGTGGGTAAGCTAATGGAGACTATCCTGAAGGGAGGCTGGTGGCCCTCCTAGAGGCCAAAGGACTATAGGAGAGCAGACAGCATGGCTTCATACGTGGCAGATCCTGCAAAACCAACCTGGTCGAGTTCTATGACTGGGTAACTAGGCAACTGGACAGGGGCCATGCAGTGGATGTCCTGTATCTGGACTTCAGTAAGGCATTGACTCAATGCCACATGGAAGGCTGGGAAGGAAGTTAGTAGGCACAGGGCAGGTGCAAAGCTGGTGAGATGGGTAGGAAACTGGCTACAGGGAAGGCAACAGAGGGTGGTGGTGGGTGGGAGCTCTCACACCCAAAGGCAGTGACGGCGGTGTTCCACAGGGCTCCGTGTTGGGACCAGTGTTGTTTGGGATATTCATTGCAGACATATCATGGGACATCAAGAGCAAGATCAGTCTGTTTGCTGATGATACCAAGGTAGTGCGGTGGTGGATGACCTAGGGGATGGCAGGGGTTGCAGGATGATCAGGCAAAGCTTGAAACCTCGTCAGACACCTGGCAACTGGCTTTAATGCCAAAAAGTGCAAGGTGCTACATTTTGGGATGAAGAACCCAAGGAGGAGTTACCAGCTAGGGGGAGTGCAGCTAGCCCAGACAGAGGAGGAGAAGAATCTGGATGTGCTCATTACAGGGTCAATGAACAACTCGGCACAATGTAGGAAGGCAGCTGCAAAGGCCAACAAAATGCTGGGTTGTATTGCAAGGGTATATCCTCGGGAGGGAGGAGGTGATTCTGCCACTGTATAAGTCATTAGTTAGACCACACCTGAGTACTCATGCAGTACTGGCGCCCATATCTGAAGAGGGACATTAAGTTACTGGAGGGTGCAGCATGAGCGACAAAGATGATCAAGGGGCTGGGGGACTTATCATACGAGAGGAGGTTGAAGGAGTTGAACATGTACTCACTGGAGGAGAGGAGAGACAGGGTGACATGATTGAAACCTTTAAATACATGAAAGGAATAAACAAGAGCGGTACAGAGGGGCTGTTCAAAGTAAGGGAGGAGGGCCACCGGGGCCATGATTATGAGACTGGAGCGAGGAAGGTTCAGGAGGGAGATGAGGAGACACTTTTTACAGAGAGGTGAGTGGCTGGGTGGAATGGGTTACCTGCTGAAGTGGTATGCAGTAGAACAGTGGATTGCTTCAAGCGAGGATGGGACAGGACAAGGGGGAGGGTTAATGAAGGGGAAGAGTGGAAGGAGGGGCAGCTGCAGAATAAGGGGTGCTAGCTGCACATTCGAGCAGACTTGATAGACTTCTAGGCCTTTATCTGCTGGCAAATTTCGTATGTTCGTAGAATGAGGGCAGGTAGTCTACAATAATTTTTATCAGATAAATGAAAAAGGTTGCTGTGTAGCTGCAGTCCAATTACGTCATAGCACACAGTCCGCGGTCACCTTTCACTTTTATTTAAAAGGTTTTTTTAATTATTGTGTGGATAGTTGATCCAGTAATTACCTACCGCCAAGTCTCAGTGGCAGTTTTGTCTCCATGTGAGTTTGTGGTTCGGGAAGAAGGGGAAGCGGACAGCAGTCGGAAAGTGAGGAGCTCATGTGGGTGCATGCACAGAGTGAGGAAAACCGTGTGCATGTTTGCCGTAATAAACACTCCTTTATTACAGCACATAACTCCAGAATTTCCATATGGGAAAAAGAGGGAGCCAGTAATTATTGCACAATAAAACACACTTTCGGTATACCATCAAATGGAGCCTACTATTTACAGGGGTAGCCAGAGATGAATTCCAGTATAGCTAGATGTAGCAGGGGAATCAGTCATTTCAATTGGATTTCCTTGCTATATACCTTGATACATCTAAGTATTTTATCAGTTGCATTATCTGGCTACTGCTGTAATTATACCCTCCAAAACTGGGCTTGATTCTTTCATTTATGACTTTTACATTTGGCCTAACAGAGCAACTCTAACATCATAACTACACCACTGGAACACTTTTGACAGAGAGGCTAGATCCTAAAAGGCAGTAGCAGATCAGCATTTCACAATTAAGGGTGTTGGGGTTAGGACATGGTATGCAAATACAAATGTTTTTGAGCAGGTTTTAAATCATTTATATAATCTGCTATTACCTTTTTTATTATAGTTAAATCAAATACCATGCATACAGTTGTGGTATGGTTTGAGAATCAGCCACTAGGAAACAGAAGGATGCCAGTTTTGTTCCCCTCTAGATTCGCCACTCCTAACTGGGTTACATTCATTGAAACTGTTTATTGGACCAACAGAGAATACAGAAAGACCTTAAGCTTTCAGCCTGAAACAGAGGTCGTCTTCAGAAGAAATAGCAGATATTTAAGAAAACTCCGTTTTTAAAGCCCAGAGGGAAAAATACAGGTTACTCACCTGTAACAGGAGTTCTAGGAGTGGTATATGTTGTTCATCCACACTTACTGGCAGGTTCCTTGCTGCTTTAAATCTTGCCGGAAGGTCTTCAAGCTGGCTCCTCCCATCCACCCGGGTGGTAAAACTCTCAGCTCCGCCCCATGACGCCAGATCTAGCCCGCTGGAAGCCAGGTTGTGTGTCGAAGCCGGGGAGGTCGGGTAGGTGGATGAACAACATATACCCACTCCTGCTACAGGTGAGTAACCTGTATTTATAGGGACATGGATATGTTGTTCATCCACACTATCTGGCAGACTCCTAGCAGTTCTCCGGGAGGAGGGAGGCAAGACGCACACCCCCTACTTGGGAAAAAGAGACTGGAGAACCGAGGCCCCAAAACCAGCATCCCGGCGTGACTCAAAGTTGATGTGGTAATGGGTGATGAAGGTATGTGCTGACTTCCAGGTAGCAGCCCTGCAGATTTTCTGAATAGGGACATCCCTGGAAGCAGCTACCGATGCAGCGGTATGGCTGGTAGAATGAGCTCTTAGCCCTCTGGGAGGCTCCATGCCCGCCAACCTACAGCAGAGATCTATGCAGGAGGTGACCCACCTGTCTGTCATCCGCTTGGCTGCAGGTCTGCCAGGTGCGGCTTCAGCATAGGTGACAAACAGCTGGCGAACCTCTCCCTGAACTTCAGCCATCTGCTCCTTATAGTAAGCGAGCGCTCTTCTAGGGTCCAAAGTATGGAGCCTATATTTGGCCTCCGAGGTGTGACTGGGGTAGAACACCGGCAGAGTCAACACCTGGTTAAGATGAAACTCCGACACCACCTTCGGAAGGAATTTCGGGTGGGGCGCAGGACAACCTTGTTCCTGTGGAAGACCAGATAAGAAGACTCGATGGAAAGCGCCTGGAGTTCTCCCATCCTTCTGGCTGATGTGATAGCCACCAAGAAGGCGGTCTTCCATGACATGTGAGAGATGTCACACCTGTGCATCGGTTCAAATGGCTTGCCCATGAGCTTAGCCAGTACCAGCAGTAGATCCCATGGAGGTGGAGGTTCTCGCACCGGAGGGGATATGTGATCAAGGCCTTTGAAAAAGCACCCGACCACCTTCTCCTCTGCCACCGACTGCTTCCCGGTCCGCACCCGGTAAGCAGAGATGGCTGCCAGGTGCACCTTAAGGGTCATCGACTGAAGCCCTAGCTGAGAAAGGGACCACAGGTAGTCCAGAATGCTTGCCAAGGAGCAGGAGGAAGGGTCCAGGCCCTTGCCTGACACCAAATGGAGAATCTCTTCCATTTGAAGGCGTAGCATTTTCTGGTTGACTCCTTACGGGACGCCTCAACGATGTTGAGGACCTTGTTGGAAAGACCCAAGGCCTGAAACTCTAGCCGCTCAGGAAGCAGGCCATCAGGTCAGGGACTGAAGGTCCAGATGGAATACCTTCCCCTGATTGACTGATATCAGGTCCGGGCAGGCTGGAAGCCGCCTCGGGAGCCTGGAGCTGAGACTGAGGAGATCTGGATAACAGAACTGGAAGGGCCAGTCTGGGGCTACCAGAATCACCTGTGCCTTGTCCCTCCTCGCCCTTGAAAAGCACCTTGTGGATCAAGGGAAATGGGGGAAAGGCATAGAAGAGGCCCAGGGTCCACAACCTTGAGAAGGCATCCCCCTGCAGCGAGCCCTGCTGAGGGGGGTGGGCATGAAACAGTCTCAGCTTCGCATTCTCCCTGGAGGCAAACAGGTCTGCCTGAGGCGCGCCCCAGTGGGAGAAGAGATCTTGTACTACCTCCGGCAGGAGAGACCACTCGTGAGACACAGCCCCTATCTGGCTTAGGACATCGGCCAGGGTGTTGGAGGCTCCTACCACATGAATGGTGAGGAGATCCACCTCCAGGCTGCGCATGACTGACCAAATGTGAACAGCTTCCCTGCACAGAGGCATGGAGCGCGTCCACCCTGGCGGTTCAGGTAGTACATGGTCATGGTATTGTCCATCTGGACCTGAACCACTTGACCTCGTAGAAACGGAGCGAAGGCGGTGAAGGCTAGATGAACCGCTCAAAGCTCCAGCAGGTTGATATGGCATTGGGACTCCCGAGGGGACCAGAGGCCGTGCGCTCTGTGTTCCCCCAGATGGGCACCCCAACCCATCAGAGAGGCATCAGTCGATAGAGAGACCGTCGGCTCGGGGCGGATGAACGGGATGCCCTCCTGTAGATGTGCTGGAAAGATCCACCACTGGATAGCGTTCCACATCCCCTGGGTCACTGTCACTAGCTGACCCAGCAGATCGAAATGCTGTGACCATTGGCTGGCCAGTCCCCATTGAAGGGGACGCATGTACCAACGGACCACGCTGGTGCAGGCTGCCATGAGGCCCAGGAGGTGCAGGAAGTCCCAGGCAGGGCGCAATTACCCAACCTGAAATGACTGGGCAAAGGAGGAAAGAACCTCGGCCCTGTCCGCCGGCAGCCGTGCTCTGGCTCCAAGAGAGTTGAGCTCTGCCCCGATGAAATGTATCACCTGCTTTGGCACGAGTTCCGACTTGGCCTCGTTGATAAGGAGGCCAACCTGAGAACAAACCTGGAGGGACAGATCTCTGGAACGCTCCACCTCCGCTCTGGAGGGGGCTGCAATCAGCCAGTCGTCCAGGTAGGGGTACACCGAGACCCTTTGGCGCCGCAGGAATGCTGTCACCACTGCCATGCATTTCGTGAAGACCCAGGAGCTAGGGAAAGGCTGAAGGGCATGGCCCGGAACTCATAAAGGGATCCCTCTGCTCTGAAGTGGAGGAATCTCTGATGGGACAGACGGATTGGGATGTGAAAGAACGCGTACTGAAGGTCTAGGGAACAGAACCACACACCTCGTTCCAAGGATGGGATTATCTGAGCCAGAGTGACCATCCTGAAGGTCCGAGACGTTAGGAACCTGTTCAGGTCGTGCAGGTCGAGAATGGGGCGCCAGCCCCCCGTCCGATTTGGGACCAGGAAATACCTGGACACAAACCCCGGGTCTGGAGGAGTACCCGCCACCTTCCTGATCACCTCTTTTTCGAGGAGCAGGGCAATATCGGCAGGCGGGCCGACAGAGAGGCTGCGGACCCCGTGGCCCCCCCAAGGGGCGACGGCTCAGAAGGGCGGAGCCTGCTCGAACTCCAGAGGCAGGCCCTTTCCTACAACCTCCAATACCCAGTGGTCTGTGGTGATAGTGGACCAGGCGGAAAGGAAGTGGCAGAGCCATCCCCACACGGGGGGAACCTGGGGGCGACACCCCTCAACCAGTCACTGGGCAGGCTTGGAGGAGGGACCAGCTGAAGGACCTCCTGGGCCTTTACCTCCCTGCTTCCTATTGGAGGAAGCCGCGGGCTTGGGTTTGGGATGCCAAGCGTGAGCCTGCTGGTCCTGGTGGTGGTGCTGTTGGGCCGGATGTGCCGTAGGCGCAGAAGGGCGAAAGGACTTGTGCTGCTATTGTCGGCGGCCTTTGTCCTTCTGGGCGGAGGTGATCGAGTCCAGTGTGGCACTGGACTTCTCGATCCACTGGAGGTGACCTTCCAGTCCAGGGCCGAAGAGGTAGGTCCCCAAGAAGGGGACATCTGCCAATTTGTGCCGGGTATCCGTCGTGAAGGTGGATATCCTCAGTTATGCTCTGCGACGCATGGCCACTGCAGCTGCAACTGATCTGGCACAGGAGTCTCCTATGTCCAGAGCCGTTTGGAGCTGCTGCTTAGCCACTGCCCTACCTTGGTCCCGCACCTGCCGGACCGTGGTCTGCAGGTCGGCTGGGAGATGAGGGATCACCTCATCCAGGGAGCCCATGAGGGCGTGGGAGAAGTGTGCCATCAGCACGGCCGAGCTGGCCTGGCGGAGGCCAAGGGAGGACTCAGCGTACACCTTGCACCCGGCGCAGTCCAGCTTTTTGGTCTCCTTGTCGTGGGGGGGGCTTGTCCACATCCCTAGCATTCCCGGAACGCCGGAAAACGCTGTCGGTGACCAACCCCTCGGCAGAGGGGTGTTCAACCTGGGCTAGGCTGGTGAGGGACCCTTGTCTTCCTGGCCATCCTGGCCGAAGGCGCAGGGCAGGAAGCAGGCCGCTGCCAAAGCTCCAAGGCTGGGCCAACAATGGCCTCAACCACCGGAAAGGCCTCCGTGGGGCAATCCCCTCGGTCCAGTATCTCCGTCAGGGGATACTTGGCCTGTTTGGATACGGGCTCGAGCTGCATTCCAGTGGACTCCGAGATGAGCCGAAGCAAACCCATGAAGGACGATGGGCTTTCATCCAACAATTGGCCCCCGGAGGAGTCCAGGTCAACCGGCCTGGAGAACAGGGAGGAGTCATTGTCAGACTCGGAGGAGTCCGCAAAGAGCTCTCTGGGGCCTGAGCCACCCTCCACCTGCCGAGGACGGTCGGGAGTGAGGAGGACGGTCAGGAGTGAGGGTGACCAACAACCTGTGGGGCAGGCCTTGACCAGACCGAGAGTCCTTGGTCGGTGCCCCCGATTTCGGTTGTGGAGGCAGAGGTTCCACCACAATCGGTGGGGCAGCAGGTTTCGGCCGAACAACCGGCCCAGGCTTGGGCATCTTGACTAAGGCGAGGGGTTGTTTCAGTCGCTCAGGTGACAGCCACTTGATGGCCGGGAAAGGCGACGGCATCGACTTGTTCCCAGACAGAAGTAGCTGCTGCCACATCAGGTCCTCGTAGCGTCGACGCAATTTGTGCCGAAGCCTCGCCTCTTCAAGGAGGAAGGACGAGCGGGCGCGCCGCCTTACCTCAGTGCCGACCGATATCAACAGGACCAGCTGGACCAAGAAGAAGTCCGAGACCGAGACCGAGACCGAGATCCTCTGTGTTTCAGAGGACGGGTCTGGGAAGGAGCGGGGGACACCCGCTCTTCCCTCGGCTCAGACGCCTTAACCGGGGACTGCTGCACCGCGAGAGCAGGCAGATCCTCGTTCTTCACCAGGGGAACCGGTGAAGAAGGGTTGTCAGCCTCACCAGTCAACAGCCCGTCTGACGGGTCAAGAAAAATCTCGACCGTGTCGACAGGCGTCTCGGCCAGCTGGCCTGACGGGGACACTGTGAAGCCAGCGGCCTTAGCCGCAACCTTGACTGAAGTCAACAGTTGGCTGTCCGGGGAAGGAGACCTCTCCCGCTCCCACGAACGCCGATGATGGAACTTACCCTTACAGTCCTTCTTTCTGGACCGAGAGGAATGTCCCGATGGCCCCTCTCCCTTCATGGAAAGGGATTGGCAAAGCTCCTTGAACGAAGCTGAATACAAGGTACCCAGAGAGAGCGGGATAAATGCCGTGACCGAGGAAGAGGATGATGCAGCCTGGGCCTCCTCCTCCCCGTGGTAACTGCCCAATGGGCCTCCTTCAACTTAACCAGTGGGTAGCGCTTCTCGGGGCGCCCAAGCTGTAACCAGGCAGCGCGGTCCTCCAGGACGTTGGCCGAAAATGAACAGCATAACTCGCAGGCCTGCAGGTCGTGTTCTAGGCCGAGGCAGTAGACGCACATGGAGTGCGGGTCTGTCCTGGACATCTTCTGCCCACAAGGGCACAGCCAAAATCTGGGAGTCGATTTGTCCATCGCAGCCGCGAGGGAGAAAGATGACCGAAGTCTTGAAAATTTTAAAATGAGTTTCAGGCAAACCGAAGAATTAGGATCCAGTCTATCACACAGAGCGTTAAGGAGGGAACCTGAGCTTCCAAGCGGTAAGGAAGATCTGGAGTTATGGGGCGCAGCCGCAAGTTTTACCACCTGGGTGGATGGGAGGAGCCAGCTTGAAGACCTTCCGGCAAGATTTAAAGCGGCAAGGAACCTGCCAGATAGTGTGGATGAACAACATATCCATATCCCTAGAACCACATGCCTCGTTCCAAGGATGGAATGATCTGAGCCAGAGTGACCATCCTGAAGGTCCGAGACCTTAGAACTTGTTCAGGTCAAGTAGGTCTAGAATGGGGCACCAGACCCCCGTCCGTTTTGGGACCAGGGAATACCTGGACACAAACCCTGGGTCTGGTGGAGGATCTGCCACCTCCCCGATCACCTCCTTCTAGAGGAGCAGGGCAATGTCGGTTCGACGAGCCGACAGAGAGGCTGCAGAACCCGTAGCCCCCCGTGGGGCGATGGCTCGATAGGGTGGGGACTGCTCAAATTCCAGAGGCAGATCCTTTCCTACCACTTCCAACACCCAGCAGTCCGTGGTGATATCGGACCAGGTGGAAAGGGAGTGGCGGAGCCGTATCCCCATGGGGGGAACCCAGGGAGGAGCGACGAGGTTGGGGGCGACACCTCTCAAACCGTCACTGGGCAGGCTTGGAGGAAGGGCCGGCCGAGGAGCCATCTGGACCTTTTCCTCCCTGCTTCCTGCTGGAGGAAGCAGCAGGCTTGGCTTTGGGGTGCCAAGTGCGAGCCTGCTGGCCCTGATGCTGGTGTTGCTGGGCCAGATGTGTTGCAGGGGCTGAAGGACGAAAGGGCTTACGCTGCTGCTAGCAGCCTTTGTCCTTCTGGGCAGACACGACTGAGTGCAAGGTGGAGTTGGACTTCTTGATCCATTGCAAATGACCCTCCACCCCGGGACCGAACTAGTCGGTACCCAAGAAGGGAACGTCTGCCAGTTTGTGCTGGGTATCTGCCGTAAAGATGGAGATCCGCAGCCAAGCTCTGTGGCGCATGGCCACTGTGGCCGCTACTGACCGGGCACACGAGTCGGTGATGTCCAAGGATATTTGGAGCTGCTGTTTGGCCACCACCCTTCCCTGATCCCGCACCTGCTTGACCGTCGTTTGAAGGTCAGCCGGGAGATGACGAATCACCTCATCCAAGGAGCCCAAAAGGGCATGTGAAAAGTGTGCCATCAGGACGGCCGAGCTTGCCTGATGATGGCCTAGGGACGAAGCAGCATAGACTTTCCGCCCGGAGTAGTCCAATTTCTTGGACTCCTTATCGGGTGGCTTGTCCACATCCCGAGAGTTCCCGGAGCGCCAGAAAATGCTGTTGGTCACTAGCCCCTCCGCAGAGGGGTGCTCTGAGAAACCGAAGAGTGAACTGGTGGGAACAGCTTACTTCCGAGCCATCCTGGCCGAAGGTGCTGGACAAGAAGCTGGCCACTGCCACAGCTCCAGGGCCAGGCCAACAATGGCTTCGGCCACCAGGAAGGCTTCCATAGGGGAATCCCCTCGGTCCAGTATCTACATGAGGGGATACTTGGCCCATTTTGAAACGGATTCGAGCTTCATCCCGGTGGACTCTGAGATGAGTCAAAGTATTCCAAGGAAAGAGGATGGGCTCTCATCCACTGACTGCCCCCCAGTGGACTCCAAGTCAAGCGGCCTGGAGAACAAGGAAGAGTTGTCGTCAGACTCTGAGGAGTCTGCGAACAGCTGCCAAGCACCTGAGCCACCCTTCACCTGCCGAGGTTGAACGGGAGTGGGGGTCACCGACAACCAGTGGGGCAAGCCCTCAGCCGACCGAAAATCCTTGGTCAGGGACCCAGTTTTAGGTTGTGGAGGTGGGGGTTCCACCACAATGGGTGGTGCAGCCGGTTTCGGATGAAAAACCGGTGCTGGCTTCAGCTCCTCGACTACTATGAGGGAATTACGGCCGCTCCGGTGACAGCTACTTAGTGGCCGGTGAAGGTGATGGAGTCGGCTTGTTCCCAGACAATAAGAGCTGCTGCCACATTAAATCCTCATAGCGCCAACGCAATTTGCACCGGAGCCTATCCTCTGAAGAGGACGATGAGGATGAGCGGCGCCACCGATTTCCATGGTGCCGAGACCGCTGACGTCGGCGGGATCGGCTGGACCTGGAAGAGGTCCGAGACCGAGACCTTCGTAGATTCCGAGGGTGGGTCTGAGAGGGGGCGGGGGAAACCGGGCAGGGGAAACCAGGCTCCTCCCTTGGTTCAGGGACCTTAACCGGGGACTCCGGCACAGGAGGCACAGGCAAGTCCTCGGTTTCCACCGGGGGAAACGGTGAAGAAGAGTTGTCAGCTTCTGCAGTCGACAGACCGTCCAACGGGTCGAGAAAAATCTCAACCGCGTCGACAGATGTCTCAGCCGGCTGACCTGACGGGGCACTGTGAAGCCAGCAGCCTTAGCCACAACCTCGACCAAAGTAAGTAAGTAAATATTTATTTCTATAAGGCGCCCTTCCAAAGCTCAGGGTGCCTTTACAATATCACTTATACAACGTTAAAACCAAAACTATAAACAACATTAAATTCAAAATGCAAACCAATATAATTTAAGTCACTAAAAATGCTTGGTTAAAAAGGAAGGTCTTTAGAGCTTTTTTAAAGCTCTCCACAGTCAGGCAATTGCGTATCTGGCAAGGTAGAGAATTCCACAGGGTAGGAGCCATAAAGGCAAATGTTCTTCCACCAGATGTTTTTAAAGTTACCCTGGGAATCTCCAGCAATCCCTCACCAGAGGATCGGAGGGAGCGGGAGGGACAGTAAGAAGTCAGGAGTTCTTTCAGGTAGCGAGGTCCCAAACCATGTAGGGCTTTATAGGTCATCAGCATGACCTTGAAAGTGATCCGCCACTGTACAGGCAGCCAGTGCAATTCGCAAAGCACAGGTGTTATATGGTTGGACCTTGGGCTTCCAGTCAACAACCTAGCTGCCGCGTTTTGCACCAGCTGTAAGCAGCGGATATCCACTCCCCGGCAGCCCTAGATAGAGGGCGTTGCAATAATCAAGACGATTGGCCACAAAGGCATGGACCAGGATAGGAAGATCCTCTGATGGAATCAAGTGTTTCACCCGTGCTATATTCCTTAGATGAAAAAAGGATGATTTGACTACAGCTGACACCTGTGCCCTCAGGGTCAAGCCTTCGTTAAAAATAACACCAAGGTTACGCACCTGACCAGATGCCATGAGCGGGGTTCTTCCCAGAAATAAACCTGAGAGTTTTCCCGCCCATGGACTTGATATCCTTACCCCCGGTTCCACCACCAATACCTCTATTTTCCCCGGATTCAACCTCAGCCAATTAGCACTCATCCAGTTCTGTATCTCCAGGAGGCAGTTGTTAAACAATGTACTTGACTCATACTCCTGCTCGGGCACAAAAAGACATATAGAGTTGAGAATCGTCGGCATAGCAATGAAAACTCAAACTAAAATGTCTTATAATGTCCCCTAATGGAAGCATATACACCGCAAATAGCATGGGGGACAACACTGAGCCCTGTGGCACTCCACAGTGTAGGCAGCGAGAGGTCGAGGAATAAATCCCCGATACTACTCTCTGACTCCTACCCTGCAGAAAAGATTTAAACCAACTGTGGACCACCCCCCTTAGTCCACAGAGAGACCACAGGCACTCAAGCAGCACCCCATGATCCACAGTGTCAAATGCTGCTGAAAGATTGAGGAGAACCAAGATAGAACAAGTTCTCTGATCTCTTGCCATCAGGAGATCATTCAGTACCCAAACAAGAGCCGTCTCAGTACTATGCTGTTTCCTGAAGCCAGACTGGAGAGAGTCATAGATATTGTGGATGTTTGAATAATCATCCAGCTGCAAAGCGACCACCTTCTCAATAATCTTCCCCAAAAAGGGAAGATTTGAGATCGGTCTGTAGTTTCCTGGGCAGTCGGGATCAAGGGAGGGCTTTTTCAGGAGGGGACGTACTATTGCCTCCTTCAAGGGATCAGGAAAGATCCCTCTCTCCAATGATGCCACTACTATCCCAGTAAGGATCGGGCCAATAACCTCTACACACCCCACAAGTAGGTGTGTAGGGCCCGGATCCAAACCACAGCAAGTTGGACACAAAGTCTGGGCGATTCTCACTATGTCCATGACTACCGGTTGACTGAACGTGGACCAAGTCAAATGGGTATTTGTGTCCCTCGATTGGTCATTGCAAGACCCAATGGGAAGGCCCTGGCTGATCTCATCTCTGATAGCAGACACCTTATCAGCAAAGAACGTCGCAAACTCCTCACACTGTAACTGTGATAATGCTCGACCGGCATGAAGACAGACTGGATTGCACAGTCTGTCCACAGTCCGGAAGAGCTGGGCCAGTCTATTCCTTGCTGTAGCAATCTCCCTGGACAGGAACTCTGCCTTCTTATGGGAGATTGCTAACTGGTAGATCTTATAATGATCTAGCAGTCTAAGCCTGTCGACTTCCAGGTGAGTCTTCCGCCAGCGTCTCTCCAATCTTCGGCCCTGTCTCTTCAACCCACGGATCTCCGTGGTAAACCATGGGGACCCAGGGTGAAGAGTACAGGGGCGAACATGGAAAGGAGCAATGACATCAAGGGCCCTCACAACTGCCCTATTATAGGCCAGCACTAAAAACCCTGGATCCATGCTATCCATTGGAAAACCCGAGAAGTCAAGCTCCGTCATTAGGCCTTCTGAGGTAACTCCTCTCAAAGGACGGAACTGTACTATCTCCTTGAGGCGGGCCTCTTTAGGGGGCCATGAAACTGAACCTCAGGGCATGATGGTCAGACCAACCGATGGGCTCCACCTCCACATCGGAGACTTCCATCCCCAGATGGAATATCAAGTCCAATGAATGTCCCCCCTGGTGGGTTGCAGTGGTAATAACCCGTGTCAGGCCCAACGAATCAGTCAATTGGAGGAGGTTTTGTCCAAAAAGCGCGAGTTCATCGTCGACCCAGGCATTGAAATCCCCCAGAATTACCCATCGGGGGAATTCCAAAACCCTCGGCGATGAAATCCGCCACCTCCCTCAGGAATTCTCTCCCATCACCTGGTGGACGATAAATGAGAAGTATCCTGAATCCTGCACCTGCACCCACAATACATTCAAAGGAGTTGGTATATCCAACCGCTCCTCCCTAAGGTTCAGTTCCTGTCTAAAACAGACTGCAACTCCCCCGCCCCTACGGTCCACTCTCGGGCGGTGAATCACCGAGAACCCGTCCGGAACCGCAGACCCCAAAATGGGGCCCGCATTTTCATCAAGCCAGGTCTCGGTGATGCAAGCTAGGTTGACCGATGCAACAAGATCTGCCACTAAAGCAGTCTTGTTTCTAATAGACCTAGCATTGCTTAACATCGCCCGAAAGGGACGAGACTCCAAGGATGACTCCGCTTCCTGCCTGACCAAGTCAGTGCCCTTGGGTATGGGCGCAAGATACGATGGACCACGCTCCTGCATCCATTTCGCCCCAGGGCGCCTCCTGGTTCTAACTGTTCCTATCCGCCCACTCCTTTCCCATCCCCCCCAAGAGTTCCAGGATCTCCTATTCCCACCTCCCTCGTCTCAAAATGCGAGTGTGGCATTTCCTATACACTTCTGAAGGGAGTGCGGGACATTTAAAAGGTCGGAGATCCTTTAGTCTTGAGGGGGAGTACCGCCTGACTGTGCTTTCGCCAACCCAACACATTAAAACCTATTGATACCGCTAAAAATAACACTTTAATAATACACCTCCTAGTCAGCTTTAACAAAAAATAAAACAAACAAAAAACCACTCCTTTGATGACAACTCCACCACTTTCTCTCACAAAGTAGGGGAAAAGAGAGGCAAATTATTTACCAATCCCATCTACTGTCTCTCACACAGAGGAGAGAGTAAAATACATTTTCAAACTTAATACTTATTTAAACTAACATAGAAACTAAACTAAAAATAACTAAATTATAAAATTAAAATATTCAAACAACAAAATCACTTAATAATCTTAGTCAATCCAATAACTTTATCATATCAGAAAAAGTTCACATCTCAGGGAGTCATAAATGTAAATTGGTCCTTCCCATGGGCTCTCACTTCCATAGAGAACCAAAAACAGTCTTATATCCCAACGAAGTTCTAAGAGGGAAACTGGTGCAATTTATTACTTACTCTTAATAAATTCAAGTAAAACAAACAAACTTGCTATTATTTTTTCACACAGATTCAAATGTCAAACCTGCAGGTTCAGCATTTCCTCATAAATCCATAATCTTCACTCCAGTCAGAGTCGCGTCCGATTTTATTTCCACAACCTCTCCCAGACTCAGCCCAGCCCCAAAACCCTTCCCCAGACCCGTTCAGCCAAACGGCAGCCCACCAGCTACTGCCCGGCGAACAGAAGCACCACAGAACCGACCGCCCTACGGCAGCAAGCCTGTAGCACACCACTGAGTCGGGCCAGGGCCGAGAAAAGACTCCCAAGAGGAAATAACAAACTTGCCGTCCGACAAAAACTGTTCGACTCCAGCTGTCTCCTTCAGTGTTCCAGGCACAAGACCAATCACCACCTAGAATAAGGGCAGAACAAGCCCTCACTACAACAAACCAGGGAGAAAACAGTCTGGGCACTGAAGTAAAATCCTACTTGCTCTGTGGGCTTGCAAATCCAATTGAACACAAGTCTCTGGTGCTAATAACTCCCATAGAATGCATCCTTCAGCGTTTCCAAGCACAGGGCCAACTTGTTCCGTATTCAATCCATGCTCGTTCGAATTCAAAGTCGGGCAACAATGAGCAGCACAAAACGCCAAGAACAGAGACAAGTAAACCGAGCCAATTCGCTCCGTATTCACTCCGCGCTCGTTCGAAATCAAAGTCGGACGACAACGAACAGCACAAGACGCTAAGAGCAAAACAAATAAAACTGAGCAAAAACTAAATAAAGTAACTTAAAAATGACTTAAAATAACATAAATAATGGCAGCATAAACACACGTAGCAGCAGCACACTCAGTCTAGCGGCCAGGTTGTATTCAAGCAGTCCAAGTACAGATTCTGTATGTTAACACTGACTCCGAGACCAGTCTTATGACTAAAATGATTGACCCTTTGGCCTGTGTCGACTCTCCGGGGAAGGGGACCTCTCCCACTCACATGAACATCAACGGTGGGACTTACCTTTAGAATCCTTCTTTTTGGACCGAGAGAATGTCCCGATGGCCCTTCTCTCTTGGTGGAGAGGGAATGGCAAAGCTTCTTGAAATAAGCTGTGTAGGAGGAGCCCAAGGAGAGCAGGATAAGTACCGTGACCGAGGATGATGATGATGATGATGCAGCCTGGGCCGCCTCCTCCTCGAGGGCGATCTTCTGTTCGAGCTGTTCAGCCGAGCCAGCAGCCGCGGACACCGCCCAACGGGCCTCCTTCGACTTGACTGGAGGATAACGTTTCTCGGGTCGCCCGAACAGCAGACGGGCAGCGCGGTCCTCCAAGACAGAAGCCGAAAAGGATTTGCACAACTCACAAGCCTGTGAGTCATGGCAGAGTCCAAGGCAATAAACGCATGTGGAGTGCGGATCGGTCCGGGACATCTTCTGACCACAGGGGCACCAATGAAATCCGGGAGTCGATTTGTCCATCACAGTCACGAGGGAAAGAGAAGACTGAAGTCTTTTGAATTTAAGAATACGCTTCAGATTGACCGAAGAGTGAGGATCCAGGCCTAAAATGCAGCGCGCTAAGGAGGGAACCCGAGCTTCCAAGCGGTAAGGAAGATCTGGTGTCATGGGGCGAAGCCGACAGTTTTACCACCCCGGTGGGTGGGAGGAGCCAGCTTGAAGACCTTCCGGCAAGATTTAAAGTGGCAAGGAACCTGCCAGTAAGTGTGGATGAACAACATATCCACGTCCCTAGAAAAAACACTTTACACATGGGTGTGACAGATTAGCAATCAGTTAAGAAATACAGTCAGAGATAAGCAGGCATCCCTGAGACTAGTAAGTCAAATGTCACAAAATGGAATGTTATGTAGTAAATCCTCTGATGTTACAAGTCTCATTGAAGCCAAGTTAAAGAACGTGTGTGTGTGTGTGTGTTCTAAGCATTTAGAACAGCAGTTTTGCATGTGTAAAACTTAAGCAATATACCACAACGGTGTGGGTTATGCCAGGATTTACAATGCCTGGTGTGTTGTCTGGTCACGAGGCCGCAGGTGTGGTATATTGCGATTATACAATGGTCTCCTTTTTTTTGTATTAAAAAAAAGAAATAAAATGTTTGTTTTTTGGGGGGAGGGGGGCATTTTCATGTATTTCTATTAGATTATTCTTCTGCCACAGACAAGTAGTTCTGTGTTGTCAGGGGGTGGTACATTTTGTGGAGGTGAGAGTCAATTTTTATAGGAGAGCAACCCCGTGTGTGGCTGGCATTTTTGGAGGCAAAAGGACACAGTGCACTGAGATATTCATGCCTGAGTTCTCTTCCTTATTTTATATATATATTTTTTTTACCTTTCAGCATTGTGAGCCTCCGTTTCTGAGCCCAGTAGTGTCGTAAAGCCATGATTTATCTGTGCAGGTAATCACTGTCCCCCTCCTGCGCTGTTTTATCTAGAGCCCGAAAATATTAACAAAAAAAAATGAGAAAGAAAAAGAGATCAGGGTAGTTACAACTTCCGAAATGCTGAGAAGCCAACAGCAACACTGTGAACGGAGCTGCAAACCCGGAAGTTGATTGTTCAGTTGGCAGTTCGGGTAAGCGTTCACTTGCTCCACAACAGACTGAAATCTGGAGCTGTTTCACTTAAAGTAAGAAAGAAAACTGAGAACTGAAATGGGGGCTGGGGGCTGATTCAAAGCAGATTTGCATCAGCCTGTCTTGAAAGCAGACAGGCTTTAGCAATAGTGGCTTTATAGTTAGCGGTTTAGCGGGTCATCGTTCGTTGCTTTATTTGCTGGCAATGCTCAGAGTCATTTTTGGGGCGTTTAAAATGCGGCTGACTGGCAGCTGGCATCTCTTCTCATTGGTAATGAGGAGGATTTGCAACAGGCAAGACGTGCCAACTGACCAATCAGAGAGCTGCATTCTCATCCCCCATTGTATAATAAGAGATTTACCTCACCCCCTCCCCTTTTTTTAGCTGAACTCAATCCTAAAAATCCAGGAAGCATATAAGAAACTGTGTGTGTCTGGGTGCTGAGCACTTAATGACATTGCAGACATGCTGCACTAGCAGAAAATGAACCTACGCATGATTTTTTTACACATATTTTCAATACTGGCACTATGTAGACATATTTCTATTTGTAACTATGTATACATGTGTCAATATTATTTGTGAATATTTAAACTCACACTACTTAAACATGTGCAGTCTGTAGTTAATTACTACAATAAAGCATAATAGGTGGGGTAGCGGAGTTACCAACGCTTTTGAAAGGCCGAAGTGACCAAATCCACACCAGAAGTGGATAAATCCTAGCATAACCCACACAATGGAGTAGTTTATTGTGATTATACAATGTCCCCTTTTTGGTGACAAAGAAACATAAAAAGAGAGTTGTTTTTGTATTTTAAATTATTTTTATTGAGTTTATTGCTCCGCCAGAAAAAATAGTTCTATGTTGCTAGGGAGTGACTCTCATTTGTCAGGCAGGCTTTTCTTTTTATTTGCTATTGCTAATGCTATTTAGTAGTAAAATATTTTAGTTTAATACTTTTTACACACACACACACACACACACACACACATCTTTTCAGCCATGTAGTCAAAAGATGCCACTGCTTCAGATATTACTGTCTTTACCTTTTAACAAATAAATAATGAAAGTGGTCACATCCATAAACAGTGATTTCAGTGTTGGTGGTAGAAAGAGAGCTCTTGGACCTGATGTAATGCTGCAGGGTTTTTAACTGGGGCTGTAAACAGGTCTGATTTTTATGTTGGCTTGCGCACACGTGCAAGCAACATCTTGGGGTAGTCGCATATTTCAGAGGTGTGTCAGTGTTGTGGCCAATGCAGGGGATGCTTCAGTGGGTGTGTCCCTCAGTCGTCAATCAGTGAGCATGCTGGCGATGACAGCAGACTTCAAAGAGAGCCAAAACTTGACAGAAATCTGCTGCTGCAATCAGGTGCAGTTTTATCATTGCAGCGGCAGATGACAAGACTCTGGACATGCGCATTACAGTGCACAGTAATGTGCATCGCCGGAGTTACGAGCAACTTATGAAATGGCATAAATGTGGCACACTGGGAGCCAACCCCAGTGTGCTGCCTACCACACAGTCCTGAAAAACCAACATCGGGGTGCCCAATCCCTAAGTCAGCATGTATTCCCCCCTTCCATTAACTGTGGCATACTGGGAGCCCACCCCAGTGTTCTGAAACATGGTGGCTCCTGCTGCCCGACACACATTCCCAAATATCTGACATTGGGGTGCCCAATCCCCGTGTCGGCATGTATCCCCCCCATTAATGTGGCACACTGGGAGCCCACCCCAGTGTGCTGAATATTTTTTATTTTCTTCAGACACTGGGATGCCCACTCCCAGTGTCGGATGGGCCCCTTCCCTCCCAAACCCCTCTAAATGATTTGCCAACATCAGGATGCCCAATCTGCATGTTGGCATGCCCCCCAACTACTGTGCCACACTGGGAACCCATCCCAGTGTGCCCACATTAATACAAAAAAAAATTTTCCTGTGAAAGAAGAAAACCATCCTTCGCAGGTTATTTTTTTGTACCTGTTAAAAGGAAATGGCCCATAGTTGTCTCGCCATCCCCTTCCCCCATCCTAACCCTCCCTCTGTGCACCCACCTCCCTGCACCCCCCTCACTCCAATCTTACCTCCCGAGGTCGGGCGCTGTCATCTTCTGTGGACCGGGACATATCTGCGCTCTTGAAAGCCGAACCGCAAAATGAAGAATCAAAGGTAAGTCGTAAAAGTGATGGGATTCATCCCAGAATTCTAAAAGAACTAAGGATAGAACTACCAACACCACTGACTACCCTCTTTAACAAATCATGGGAGGATGGGGTGGTACCTGAGGACTGGAGGAGGGCAGATGTGATTCCCCTTCACAAAAGTGGGAGCAAGGCAGAAGCAGGAAACTACAGACCTGTTAGTTTAACCTCAGTGGTAGGGAAAATGATGGAATCACTTCTGAAGGAAAAAACTGTCGATTATGTAGAGGCCAGAGGGGCACAGGACCCAAGGCAGCATGGATTCACAGCGGAAGGCATGCGCCAGACGAATCTGATAGATTTCTTTGACTGGGTGACCAAAGTAGTAGATCAGGGAGGGCTGTGGACATGGCCTACCTAGACTTTAGCAAGGCATTTGACACAGTCCCACGAAAAGATTAATATACAAGTTAACCAGCCTGGGAGTGGGTCCCAGATGACAGCCTGGGTAAAGAAATTGGCTGGAGAACAGGACACAGAGAGTAATAGTAAATGGAGTCCACTCTGAAGAAGGTTATTAGTAGTTTATAGTTTACATTGCAGAGGGACTGGAAGGAAAAGTATGTTTCTTTGCAGATGACACAAAGATCTGCAACAGAGTTGATGCACAAGGTGGGTGGAAAGGATGAGAAGGACTTGGCAAGGTTAGAGGAATGGTCAAATGTATGGCAGCTTAGAGTCAATGCAAGAGAAGTGCAAGGTAATGCACCTGGGAAACAAAACCCCAGGGAAGAGTACACAGTGGGGGGTGAGATACTAACAACAACAAAAATGGAAAGGAACCTGGGGGTAGTCATATCAGATGACCTAAAGGTGGGCAAGCAATGTGAGAGGGCAGCAAGGAGGGCTGGAGGATACTGGGATGCATAGGGAGAGGCATCACCAGTAGAAAACAGAAAGTTATTATCCCTCTGTACAGACAGCTGGTCAGACCCCATCTGGAGTATTGCGTGCAGTTCTGGATACCCAATCTCCACAAAGACATAGACAGGATGGAAGCTGTCCAGAGGAGGGCAACTAAAATGGTGCAGGGTCTGCACCGGAAGACATATGAAGATAGACTTAAGGAGCTTAATATGTATAGCCTCGAGGAAAGGAGGGAGAGGGGGGACATGATAGAAACTTTCAAGTACCTCAAGGGAATCAACAAAGTCCAAGAGGGTAGCATCTTTCAAAAAAAGAGGTGTGCAAGAACAAGGGGGCACAATTTGAAGATAGAGGGGGTCGGTTCAGAGGTAATGTAAGGAAGTATTTTTTCACAGAGAGGGTTGTGGATGCATGGAACTGCCTTCCGGAGGAGGTTGTGAAGTCAAAAACAGTGGTGGAATTCAAGCATGCATGGGACAGTCATAAGGCAATTCTAGGGGTGGGGGCAGAAAGAAGTAGGCTGCTGGTTAACTAGGATCTGCAGTTTATCCATTAGGTAGGGAACTGGGCAGACTGGGTGGGCCAAGCGGTCCTTATCTGCCATCAAATTCTATGTTTCTATGTAAATAGGACTCAATGGGGGGGAGGGTTCAACTTAAGTTGATATCTCAGCCATTTTTTTAAATTTTAGCCCCAAATTTTCAACATGGGGTTCTTGGAACTCTACCTCATCAGCACTAGCACTGCAATTTCGTTTCTCGGTCCCAAAATGTGATTTTGTAGTGGCTGCTCAGAATCAACTTTTGGGGCCGATTAACGAAACAACAGTGCCACTGTTCATGAGGGGAGGTCCCAAAATGCCCATGTAACCCCCCTGCAAATGGGGGTTCCCAAAAGACTTCCAGGAGCTTGCTTGAATGCTCCAAGCCTGAATGGTGTTTGGCATTTAAGCCATTTATCAGTGAGTGTTTTTAGAACCTCTGGTACTGTCTTTAAGAGCTGTCTGCTTACAGACATAATTAGTTTGTATGGGGACTGTGTGTTTCTTTGATTGAGTACCACTGAGCTGCTGCCAATTCACTCCATTTTGCAGTCACTAGGAGTGCAAAGGAACCTATCTGAAAGATGTAACTGTTTGCCAGAAACCATTTAGAGTAATAATGAAATTACAGTTTGTCTAACCTGCTTTCTTTGCAGTCAGAACTGTGT
Organism: Neoceratodus forsteri; assembly: GCA_016271365.2. Classification (NCBI taxonomy): domain Eukaryota; kingdom Metazoa; phylum Chordata; order Ceratodontiformes; family Ceratodontidae; genus Neoceratodus; species Neoceratodus forsteri. Next base: position 764,848,014 of record CM057453.1, read on the forward strand.
CTGCCTAGTTCCCCATTCTGGTTTTGAACTCCTGAACTGGACCAATCAGTGTGGGGTAAGCTAGCTCTAAAATGGTGCCTTGGACGAATCAGAACTTGGACTCATAATCTGAGCCAGCCACAAGAGGATTGTATGGGCAGTGACTCTGGGAGATGTAGTTTAGACTTCGCGCCTTTTGGACCAACAGGAGCAGTCTATTGTGAGGACAGCCAATCCAGTCAAGAACTGGGAGGAACTCAAAGGAAGTGCCCGGTTTTGTCTGTTGGAGTTTCAGTTGAGCTCTGGCAGTGAAGAAGGAAGGAGCCCTGTGCTTTTTCAGTGTGCAGTTTTAGTCCGGAGTAAGGGCCCAGAGTTCCGGTCTGCAGCTTGTGTAACTGCTTGTTAGACTGAACTGCCCCTGTGAAGAGAATCAAAGGATATCTGAAGAGTAGAAACCAGGCTCACCCTGTAGAAGACTGGAGAAATTGCTGAATTGCACTCGGTCTGTCAAGAACTGAATCTGCTGTGTGTTCTCCCGGTATTGTGCAGTAATTACGATCGGATAGAGAAGCAGCCTGCCTGGTATAGTACTTTCTGTTTTACCATAAAATGTGTGAAGAGGTTGTGTACCTCAAGTGAATCCTACTGCTATTAAAGGACTTTTGCCTGTTACTGTTCACCATATAAATGTGTGAGGAGGCTTGGTTAGCTCAAGTGAATCTGCTGCCATTAAAGGACTTTTTGCCTGTTGCAGTTTGCCATATAAATGTGTGAGGAGTCTCGTGGAGCTCAAGAGTAGCCCTCAAGGACATTGAAGGACCCTATCTTGTTTGGAGGTCGTGAGTACTAATTCAGGTCGCTCCCTGTTGAATTGCCACATTGAACTCTAATGGAATCACTGTACTGCTGACTGTTTAAACTAATTTTTCTTTTCTCTGTGGGAGAGGGCCCTACCAGCTGCTGCCACGGTTGGACCAGCCACTAGGGCTTGGGTACCCAGGGACAGTAACTGGTAGGGATAGGCCTGTGCACAGAGCCATAGGTAGATGAGTAAAGTGATAAGCTAATTAACCTGATTTCCTGTCCTTGTTATATTCCCCAAATAAATCAGAGCTGCTTGTTTCAGCAAAGTTATACTGCCTGAGGTATTTGTCTATGTTAAAGTATTGTACTGTGATTGTTGCACTGTATCTTATTTTACAGGAGGTCCCAGTGCCTGAACCAGCCCTGGGGGTAAGTGTATACTGTGAAGGTAATTCTGATATATTGTGTGGGCCACTAGTGGGAAGAAAGGGGGGGTTGCAGTGTCCCAGAGGGCTGTGACCAAGTAAGTTTAACTATTGCAAACCCTGACCTCCGGGTGGAGGCACCCGCCATTGGATCCAGGCCCCTCAACCTGTTAGTGGCAAATCAGGCAGGGGTAGTAGCCCCTGGGATAGCGCCATCTAGGGGTTACACCCATGTTGCAAATCTGGTGAAAAAATTTGAAACAATGACTGCAATATGAACATGCGTTGCGCAGTTTATACGCATGTTTGTAACTTTGCCATTGTTTTAATATTTTCACGCCAGATTTTCAACAGTGCCATTTTTTAATGCCTCCTTATGAACAGTACATCTGTCTTTTTTCACATCCTGCCCAAAACGTGTTTTTGCACCTGTGGCTCAGAATGGTGCAGTCACTGTGGGAAATCAACTTTTGGGACATATTAATGAAACAACAGTGCCACTGTTCATGAAGGGAGGTCCCAAAATGCCCATGTTGAAAATTTGGTGGCAAAATTCCCCAAAATGATTGCGTTACAGGCATGTGTTGTGCAGTTTCTATGCATGCTCTTAACTTCGTCAGTTTTTCAGATTTCCACTCCAGATTTTCAACATTGCCATTGTTTTACACCTCCTCATGAACAGTACAGCTGTCATTTTCCACATTCTGCCCTGAAATGTGTTTCTGCATCTGTGGCACTGAATGGCGTAGTCACTGTGCGAAATAACCTTTCACATCCATCGTGGGTAAGCTAATGGAGACTATCCTGAAGGAGAGGCTGGTGGCCCTCCTAGAGGCCAAAGGACTATAGGATAGCAGACAGCATGGCTTCATACGTGGCAGATCCTGCCAAACCAACCTGGTCGAGTTCTATGACTGGGTAACTAGGCAACTGGACAGGGCCATGCAGTGGATGTCCTGTATCTGGACTTCAGTAAGGCATTTGACTCGGTGCCACATGGAAGGCTGGGAAGGAAGTTAGTAGGCACAGGGGCGGGTGCAAAGCTGGTGAGATGGGTAGGAAACTGGCTGCAGGGAAGGCAACAGAGGGTGGTGGTGGGTGGGAAGCTCTCACACCCAAGGGCAGTGACGAGCGGTGTTCCACAGGGCTCGGTGTTGGGACCAGTGTTGTTTGGGATATTCATTGCAGACATATCATGGGACATCAAGAGCAAGATCAGTCTGTTTGCTGATGATACCAAGGTAGGCGCGGTGGTGGATGACCTAGGGGGATGGCAGGGGTTGCAGGATTATCTGGCAAAGCTTGAAACCTCGTCAGACACCTGGCAACTGGGCTTTAATGCCAAAAAGTGCAAGGTGTTGCATTTTGGGATGAAGAACCCAAGGAGGAGTTACCAGCTAGGGGGAGTGCAGCTAGCCCAGACAGAGGAGGAGGAGAAGGATCTGGGTGTGCTCATTACAGGGTCAATGAACAACTCGGCACAATGTAGGAAGGCAGCTGCAAAGGCCAACAAAATGCTGGGTTGTACTGCAAGGGGTATATCCTCGAGGAGGGAGGAGGTGATTCTGCCACTGTATAGGTCATTAGTTAGACCACACCTGGAGTACTGCGTGCAGTACTGGCGTCCATATCTGAAGAGGGACATTAAGTTTCTGGACAGGGTGCATCGCAGAGCGACAAAGATGATCAAGGGGCTGGGGGACTTATCATACGAGAGGAGGTTGAAGGAGTTGAACATGTACTCACTGGAGGAGAGGAGAGACGGGGTGACATGATTGAAACCTTTAAATACATGAAAGGAATAAACAAGACGGGTACAGAGGGCTGCTCAAAGTAAGGGAGGGAGGCACCAGGGCCATGATATGAGACTGGCGCGAGGAAGGTTCAGGAGGAGATGAGGAGACACTTTTTACAGAGAGGGTGGTGGCTGGGTGGATCGTTACCTGCTGAAGTGGTATGCAGTAGAACAGTGGACTGCTTCAAACGAGGATAGGACAGGACAAGGGGGAGGGTTAATGAAGGGGAAGGGTGGAAGGAAGGGGCAGCTGCAGAATAAGGGGTGCTAGCTGCACATTCGAGCAGACTTGATAGACCTCTAGGCCTTTATCTGCTGGCAAATTTCGTATGTTCGTATGTTTGTAGGATTGAGTAACAAACTTATACTGCCACTGTTCATGAGGCAGGGTCCCCAAAAAAAGCATGTTGAAACTTGGATGGAAAATAACAACAAATGCCCGAGGCGTTAGGGTTTCCAACTGTAATGCCCCACCCTGTACAGACTGACAGGGGGTCAGGGGTGTGACTTGGGTTCGTCGGCCGTAATGCTCACAGCATTCCACCCCGATCCCCCCACCCTGCAGCCACTGACAGGCATCAAGGTGTGCTTTGGGGTATTTGGCCCTAATGTTCACCCTGTTCTCCTATACTACACCCATCTCAGTTTATTTCCTTATGGAATGCGGTGAGCATAAGGGCTAAAGACCCCAGGGCACACCATGACACCGGTTCCTGTCTGCAGGGTGGGGTGAGGTAGAATAGCATAAGCATTATGGCCGATGACCCCAAGGTACACCCACCTATGCTTTTCGGTTTCTGGTGGGGTGGGGTTGGCGTTAGTTCAATACTTCACTGCCATTCCTATTATGCATCATTCTAACTCCTACACGACCAATGCTAATGCCATCAAGCCAGCATTCGGCATTGACAAATGCTTGTTAATATTGGTGTTTGTGTCTTGGGTATTTGTATTTGTATGTTCGGTTCGCAAAATTTTTTATCATGCATTGCAGACTTGTTTCTGTTATGGGTAATGACATAAGATCAAGGATAAGAGAAGTTTCAATAAATATGCAGCGCTATTAAGAAAATATACATTTCTGTAATTCTCAGCAGTAGTCAAAGGTGTTTCACGTCAGCCTAAAACAAGGTCTAATACTGCTTTATGTGGTCTAACACAAAATAAATATTTAAGTGTGATGTTTGTATTTGTAAAATGTGCAGTATTTGGGTGTATTTGTCCCGAATAGTATCTGTTTGCACAGCCCTAGTTTTAACCTCTTTCAGCAAACATGAGCACAGTCATCCTCCTTTGCTATCTTTCTATATCTTCCTTTTGAAAAGGATGACATTTGGTGCACCACTCTTTAATCTCATAAATGCTGTTCTCAATCTGGTATTATATATAAATGTTAAATATTTCAAAAACAGCTGTTATAGCTTGTTTTCATTCATTAATAACTCACATCATTAAAGATGGCTGCCACTCGGAATTGTTGAAACTCTCTCCCACTGTGGTTACCTGCTGAATGTACATGCTAGTTTAATAGTGTGGATGTATGAGGATCATGTTACCACATTTCTTTCTGATGGTAAACAGCTCAGTACTCGTACCAAGGTATTTAATTTCTTCATGGTGGGCATGTAACAAGAGCAGGAACTTTTAAAAACTTCAAAATCCCATGTCTTAGTCCAGGAATGAAAAAAAGCAATAGAGAAAAATAGGTATATTGATGTTACTGGCAGAAAATCATAATTGCTGAAGAAAATACATGGTGACTAACAAATACTGCTGCAGTACTATCACACATTTTCACTCGGAGGCACGCTCCATATCATCCGTTATTGTTGGGCTCTTGAGCTGCATTTCTGCTGCACCTACAACTCACAGTCTGCCTGATTAGTCAGGTTGTTAAATAGCTATTCAGCAGTTATTCCGGACATCAAGCCAAATCAGAAGGACCTAAGGTAATCTGGGTCAGTTTGAAACTGTAAGCATGGTACAGTAAAATGTTATTTATAATATAATATGAACAGGGATATGCTTGATTGAGCCACAACTCATTTACAACGAAGTCCCATATGCAGGAACTATAAAATCTGTAACAAAGCGATACACTAATAATAGAATGTAACAATACAATACAAGTTATAAGTTGACAGACATACCATCAACAGTACATTTCAAAGGCATCTGATAGAACAGGAAAATACTGACAGCAGACCATGCAGAACTCCCCCGACAGAATGAAGCAGTGAGAAACGGGAAGTAAATGTATACCAGCCAGTTCCCAAACAAGTGCGAATGGAGGAGCTGACACATATAAATGCTTAGGCACATACAAACATATGAAATTGCTGGCAGAAAAAGGCCCACAGGTCTATCAAGTCTGCCCGACTGTGCAGCTCTTAGTATAATATCACTATAGCTGCCCCACCCAAACCCCTCCCTTTCTCCTCTTTCCCGGTCCTTCCCCCTTTGTATTTTTGTCTATACTAAGCCTGACCTTGACTCCATCCCAACCCTGCTTAAAGCTATCCACTGTCATTTGAGTGATTAACTCCTCCGGTAGTGCATTCCAACCCGCCACCACTCTTTCTGTGTAGTGCCTCCTCATCTCCTTCCTAAACCTTCCCCTTTCCAACATCAGACTGTGCCCTTTAGTGACCCTTCCCTCGTTTAAGCAGAGCAATCCTCTCTCCCTGACTTTGTTTATGTCTTTGAGGTACTGAAGGTCTCTATCATATCCCCTCTCACTCTTCTGTCTTCCAGCAAGTACATGTTGAGCTCTTTCAACCTTTCCTTGTACGGCAACTCCCATATTCCCATGATAATTTTTTTAGCCCTGCACTGCACCCCCTCCAGTAATCTCACAACCTTCTTGAGGTATGGGCACCAGTACTGCACACAGTACTCCAAGTGTGGCCTCACCAGTGATCTATACAAGGGCAGGATGATCTCCTCCTTTCGAGAGGTGATCCCTCTGGCAATGTACCCCAGCATCCTATTTGCCCTTGCTAACGCTCTCCTACACTGTGCTGATACCTTCATGCCCCCTGTGACTATTACCCCCAGGTCCCTTTCTTCCTCTGAAGCTATGATAATGATACTCTTAGAAGTGGCTGCTGCAACTGCACTCCAGTTAACATCTGGCATATTCAGATCACCCATCAGCAATATCTCCCGTTTATCTGCCATTCTAAGTTTACTTTCTATCATTTCCTTGTCCATTTCTTCCCCCTGAGAGGGGGGTCTGTATACAACCCCTGTGCGGATTGTGGTGCCATTGCCTGCCTCCAAATTGACCCACAGTGCTTCTTCTCCTCCCTGTTTACCCTTTTGTTCTGTTGCTTTGATTTCTTCTCTTATGTAGAGAGCTACTCCTCCTCCTCTTTTACCCTCCCTGTCCCTCCTGTAGATAGTGTATCCTGGTATGTTTACATCCCAGTCATGATTCTGTGTGTACCATGTTTCTGTGACTGCCACGATATCCAGATCTTCCTCCTCTATCAAGGCCACTAATTCAGGAAGCTTGTTACCCAGACCACGGGCATTGGTACTCATTGCTCTCCATTTTCTGATGGCTTTACCTTCTGTAGCGGCATCCCCCACTGACCTTTCTACCTTGGTCTTTTTCTCATTTAGTACCCTGTTTTGTAGGGGGAGGTTGGGATTTTCCTGCTGCTTATCAGTGCCTCCCCCCTTGATTAGTTTAAAGGCTTGCCAATGAAGCATTTAAACCGATTGTCCAAAAGACTTGTTCCCTTCCTGGACAGATGCAGACCATCCTGCCAGTATAGGCTGGTGTCCCTCCAGGTAGAACCCCAGTCCCCAATGAAGCCAAACCCCTGTGCTCCACACCATTTTTCAACCATTTGTTAAACTGCATGGTGCAAAGTACCCTCGCCTCACCCATGCCACTGACAGGCAGCACCTCTGAGAAGGATACTGTGTGTGCTACTTGTCTTAAGCCCCTCCCCAACTCTACAAAGTCCTTTTGCACTGCTCTAATCTCATGACGAGCTAAGTCATTTGTCCCTAAGTGGACAATGACGTCCAGCTCAGACTCCCGTGCAACTGTTCTCGTGATCCTAAGGATGCGCTTCCTGTCCCTCCAAGCCATGGCACCAGGCAGGCAGGCACCTTACTTCAGTTTTCCCTGCTCCCCCCAGTTCTATCCCCCTAATAATTGAGTCCCCCACCAGGAGCTGCTTTCTTTCCCTGTGGTGCCCTCTGCCTCCTTCCTGAGGGCCTCCCTTGTGACAGTTGTCTTCACCCTTCTTAGTCTCCTCTGCGGGTGCATCCATAGGGGAACTATGCTCCCCCAGAATGGTGTATGGATTGTGGAGTGGAACAACTGACTGGGTGTGCCGCTGTTCCACCACCCTTACCCTCCCTGAGCCCACTGTGGTCCAACTGCTGTGCTTTCTTCGCAACCTCTGAGGTAGTGGTGGTGGCTCTGGTGCTCCCTGGATGGGGGAGGTTCCCTTGCCACTGTCCAGTGCGGCCTGAAGATGGGCAACTTCCTCCCTCAGGGCAGATAGTTGTCTGCAAACAGGGCAGCATCTCAGCCTCCAGAAAGACTCCCGGAAGACTGCTGCCCCACAGCCATTACATTGTACTACTCCCCACATAACTGTCTACCTTGTTTAGTTTTTGTGTGTGTGTGTGTGTGTGTGTGTGTGTGTGTGTGTGTGTGTGTGTGTGTGTGTGTGTGTGTGATTGTGTTATATAGAAATATATGTATTTATATAATGTGTATGCTTATATTGTCAGTGCAGTGTGCTAGACAGGATATGACAGTGATATGTACCTTGCCCTCTTGAGGAAATGATGTCAGAACCCCAGGTATAAATGAACTATTTCAGGGGTGGTGGGGTGAGGGTGGGAGGTTGGGGCCTAAACTGTGCCCTCACGAAACAATCAGCTAAACGCCTGACCTACCAATGCGATGAGTGCCTTCCTGTCAGCAAGATGCCATACACGACAATTTGTAATACTGCTTCAAACCAATTTGACAGAGAAAATACCCTGCTAATCAAACAGAGAAAAATCCAAACATCCAAGTCAGACACAGGTAAACCTCCCCAGCCCCAAAAGAGCCTGGTGACTTGTGTTCTGAAAACAGTCAGCCCCAAAACACGTCAGCTGTGCAGAAGGGCAGACACAGAAAACAGTATTCAGTCTATGTGGGTTTAAACTCTTCCTGCACTGAAAACCTTAACACTTGTAACAAAAGTAAAGCAAACTCCACCTCCCTCTGTTGACTGAAAGACTGCCTTTTCTGATAATTCTAAGTTCCTTATTTCACCCTTCAGTTAGAAGTATCCTCCACCTGAAGAATATTAACTTTCCTAAGGAATCTGCTTCAAACCAAAGACAATTGTAAATTGTAAGGTTCACCTCCCTCTGTTGCGAGCGCTACTCGCTTTCTTGCAAGTCTTAAGTCCAGTGTTGCAGCTTGCAGCCAGAGGTAGCTTCACCTGAAGACTATGAGGTTATCATAGCTTCAGAGGAAGCAGCCACTTCTAAGAGTGGGGTTATTCTAGATGCCCTACGGGGGCATGCCTTAGACAACTAGTATTGGAGCCCACTCGAGAGGGACCAATCTTAGACCTGGTTCTCTCAAATGGAGATGAAGAGAGGATCACAGATGTAGAAGTGGGTAGCCATCTGGGAACTAGCGACCATCGAACAGTATGGTTCACAATAAACACAGCAATAGAGTCAAGCCATACAAAGACAAAGGTACTGGATTTTAGGAGGGCTGACTTTGCCAAAATGGGTGAGTGCCTAAGGAATGCACTAGCAAATGGGCAGAAAGGAGGGTGAAGAACAATGGGGAATAATAAAAACTGCCATCACAGAGGTAACAAGCCTTTGTGTAAAGCAAATAAACAAAACGAAACGAGGAAAGAAACCACTATGGTTCTCAAAGGAAGTGGCAGTGAAGGTTCAAGAGAAAAAGAAAGCAGTCAGGAAGTACAAGGAATCACAGAAGGAACAGGACAGAGAACTGTATCAGTTAAAGCAAAAGGAAGCTGGAAAGGCAGTCAGAACAGCAAAGGCCCAAACCGAGGAAAAGATAGCCAACGTAAGTTAAGAAGGGGATAAAACCTTTATAGGTACATCAGGAGCAAGGAAGACCAAGGGAGGATAGTGAGGCTTAATAAAGGGAGGGAGGGTGGGCACAGGGTGACTGTGAAAAGGCAGAGATACTAAACAAATATTTTGCTCAGTATTTACAAAGGAAGAGGGAGGTACCCAAAACAAACAGTAGAAACACTCTGGATACAGAAGTTGATACCAGCCCATTTACAGAAGAAAGGGTTCTGAAAGAGCTCTTAAAACTGAAGATGGACAAAGCAATGGGGCCTGATGGGATTCATCCCAGAATTCTAAAAGAGCTAAGGGTAGAACTAGTGACACCACTGACTACCCTCTTTAACAAATCATGGGAGGATGGGGTGGTACCTGAGGACTGGAGGAGGGCAGATGTGATTTCCCTTCACAAAAGTGGGAGCAAGGCAGAAGCAGGAAACTACAGACCTGTTAGTTTAACCTCAGTGGTAGGGAAAATGATGGAATTATTTCTGAAGGAAATAATTGTTGAGTATCTAGAGGCCAGAGGAGCACAGGACCCAAGGCAACATGGATTCACAGCGGGAAGGTCATGCCAGACAAATCTGATAGATTTCTTTGACTGGGTGACCAAAGTAGTAGATCAGGGAGGGGCTGTGGACATGGCCTGCCTAGACTTTAGCAAGGCATTTGACACAGTCCCACACAAAAGATTAATATACAAGTTATCCAGCCTGGGAGTGGGTCCCAAGATGACAGCCTGGGTAAAGAATTGGCTGGAGAATAGGACACAGAGAGTAATAGTAAATGGAGTCCACTCTGAAGAAAGGGGGGGTTACTAGTGAGGTACCGCAGGGTTCAATATTAGACTAGTCCTCTTCAATGTCTTTATGTTTACATTGCAGAGGGACTGGAAGGAAAAGTATGTCTCTTTGCAGATGACACTAAGATCTGTAACAGAGCTGATGCACAAGGAGGGTGGAAAGGATGAGAAGGGACTTGCAAGGTTAGAGGAATGGTCAAATGTATGGCAGCTTAGATTCAATGCTAAGAAGTGCAAGTAATGCACCTGGGAAACAAAAACCCAGGGGAAGAGTACATAATGAGGGGTGAGATACTAACAACAACAAAAATGGAAAGGGACCTGGGGGTAGTCATATCAGATGACCTAAAGGTGGGCAAGCAATGTGAGAGGGCAGCAAGGAGGGCTGGGGAATACTGGGATGCATAGGGAGAGGCATCACCAGTAGAAAACAAGAAGTTATTATCCCTCTGTACAGACAGCTGGTGAGACCACATCTGGAGTACTGCGTGCAGTTCTGGAGACCCAATCTCAGCAAAGACATAGACAGGATGGAAGCTGTCCAGAGGAGGGCAACTAAAATGGTGCAGGGTCTGCACCAGAAGACATATGAAGAGAGACTTAAGGAGCTTAATATGTATAGCCTCGAGGAAAGGAGGGAGAGGGGGACATGATAGAAACTTTCAAGTACCTCAAGAGAATCAACAAAGTCCAAGAGGGTAGCATCTTTCAAAAAAAGAGGTGTGCAAGAACAAGGGGGCACAATTTGAAGATAGAAGGGAGGCGGCTCAGAGGTAATTTAAGGAAGTATTTTTTCATAGAGAGGGTTGTGGATGTATGGAACGGCCTTCCAGAGGAGGTTGTGGAGTCAAAACAGTGGTGGAATTTCGCATGCATGGGACAGTCATAAGGCAATTCTAGGGGGTGGGGGTAGGAAGAAGTAGGCTGCTGGTTAACTAGGATCTGCAGCTTATCCATCAGGTAGGGAAATGGGCAGACTGGGTGGGCCAAGCAGTCCTTATCTGCCGTCAAATTCTATGTTTCTATGTTACCTGCACTCCCCCCAGCCAGTAGCTGTTCCTGGGATTTCTGGCTTCATCAAGGTACTTCAAGGGATGTTACCTCAGAAAACAATCTTACAAGCCCCAGCATATAGAGAGAACTTCTAAAAAGCAGTTCTAGTCACAGCCAAACAGGCACAGTATTTATTTATTTAAATTTTGATGACCGGGTGGGCCCTCTGAGACAGTCAAGTCCCTTTTTCAGGGGCGACCTGGGGAACCAAATGTTCCAAGCATAAGAAAACAGTACAGATATGGATAATTATGAACAAATATCATTGGACGGTTACATCAATTGCTTCAGAAGTGACTGGAACCTTTACATTAGAATCTGGGTGTCAGGTTTAGCCTTCAGTGTTAACATATGAATATTCTACATTACCTTTAGTGAAAGTGCTTGAACGTCAATCCTTTCAGGCTACGAGAACAGCTGTTGGTCACTGACTCGGAGGACAAAATAACCATTCCTGAAATTATGACAAACAACAACCAAAGAATAAAAACTGCGAACAAAATCAAGCTCTGAAATGAAATTAAGGCGAACACAATTAAAGGAGCTTTTTTTTTTTAACCCCATTTCCCTCCTGTATTCCACCCCAACAATTCAGGGCATCATGGCTGCAAATCTCTTCTTCTGGCTGGGCGAGTGGACGAAGGGTTGCCATCAAAGCTGATGTCAGTGCAGTTCCTTGGTCAGCCAGAAAGAGGCAGGCAAAAGGTGGGACAGTCCTTCTATCCCAGAATAGAATGCTTTACTTGTGTGGCATGGTGCCCCCTCCCAGTCCGGCTAAGTGTGGAATTCTGTTTTTTTTCCCCCATTTTGAATGTGCCTTAACATTTTTTTAGGTTTGCATAAACGTAAAAGGAACACTTCTTTTAATATGGTTGCTCCTAGTTTTCATCGGTATTCTCAGCTGCTTTTGAACACCCAACATACCTGTTATATGCTGGTTCAGCCGAGTCACAAAAGAAAAAAATTGCTCACCATAGTAATGTTTCTTCTTAAGAGATCCATCCTTCACAAATGCATCAACCCACTGGATTGAGTTGTTCCGGACACAGAACTTATGCTAATTATAGAACTTTAGAGTTAGAGCTAAGTTCAAACTGTACTGTGGTCACAGCCCCCCCCAACATATGCTAATTTTAGAACATTATAACATGGGGTACTGAAATACAGTCACTTGACTGATACGTGAGCATCAGGTGATTGCTGATTATATGCACACCTAGTTGTGAAGGGGCAGTAAAGGCAGATCCCTGGGCAGACCTGCACTCATTATGTGTGGGAAAATCAGTTGCAAGAGGCAGCCATTAAAATACATAGCGATGCAGGCGACAGTTTTGCAGCAGAAGAGAGAGCTGCAGCGCACAGTAAAACGTACTGCAGTCAGAGCTGTATATGTCCCGGAGTTCGTGAAGTGCAGTGGGGACAAACTGAGTGTGTCTGATCCCTCTCCCATTTCTGCAAGCAGGCTGTGCTCTGTTACGTGTCATCCCCCCCAGCGATATCTACATCATCATCGTTATGGATGCTGCACGTCAGTGAGATGCAGACAGTAGGGAGAGCAGCAAGTTTGCCTGAACTGTTAATCTCCCTACTGTCACCTACCCATTTATGTCACAGTAGGGACAACCCAGGCCACAGTCCAGTGTATGTGAGGCACCGCAGAGCTGCTCTGTATGCAGTGAGAGCTGACACGGCGTAAATTAAAATTACAGTTGCACATAGGGTTGCCACCTGTCAGTTTTTTTACCTGGTGATCAGGTTTTCAGGGTCCCTATCAGGTAATCCGGTTTTGCTCTGTGCTGGTCAGGTTTTTGAGCCATTTTGAGTGCTCACATACTTTTGAAACAAATGTTGCCATATAATTCATTGTTTCAGCTGCATGTCCAGCTTACAAACAAGTTCTGTTGTCAGTATAGCCCTTTGTTTATGAAAGCAGTCAGCCTATGAGGTGTAAAGTATCGCCATTAACACCATTAGCACTTACTTAACCTAATCTTTTCCACTGCATCTTAAGGTGGCACAGCAGCAAAGCTGCTCCCACCTTTTGTAACAGTAACAGAGCCAGTTGTCTGCCACTTTCATTTGCTGGTGAACAGTTTGATCTCCAACAGAATTTAGGCATTTTAAAATGTTTTCAATTATTTTTTTTCCCTCAAGAAAAAAGTATGGTTACTTCTTTGGCTTCGAAATAGTACTGTGGACATGAAAAGGAAATGGAGCCAGAAAAAGATATAAAGCACACATTACAGGAAACAGTTTCTTATGTATTATTATATATCATGTATAATGTTGTATGCTATTTACAGTATTTCCTTTGTCTCCCCCAGATCATATCTGTAAATGATATTTCTTTTATCTCTGTATGTTTATTTGGTAAACCAATGTCAATAAAATAAATACACAAGCAAATAAATAACTAGGAAAAACATAGGAAAGTAACTTTAACAGGTACAGTACAGTATCTTAACATTTTTGTTGAACAGCTGCTTTACGTGTTGTCTTTTATTGATATAACAAATGATCTTCTAGGAGGAACAATGCATGATGAGTCATAAAAGGGGCGGGGCTAGGGGCAGAGCTTAGGATCTGGTTTTTGCCCCATCCAAAGGTGGCAACCCTAGATGCACAGATGGAACAGCGTGGTGTGGGAGCGTCTCGGTGTCTGTAGGTTAGCCATGTGCAGCAGAGAGAGAGAGAGAGAAATGCGCAGCAGGGAGAGACAGTGAGAGCCAGAGACAACATTAAATCAAAGCTGCTGCACTCTCCTGTCTGTCTCTGTCAACTGACTTAGTGAACAGTAGGGACGGAAAGTAACTAATCCTGTATCATCCATTAATCTATATTCACTGAACTGTTTACCTAATTTTGCCACTGCTTAGTAGCATGCAGTCCCCAAACTTCCTTAGTGCAGTGTGTGTAAACTCAACTGGCTGTATGTTTTGCGTACCGCACTGCACAGAGGGATATGTCATGTTGTGGCAATAAATGTTACTACTTTGTTGTCTGAAGAGTCTGCCTGTCGTCCGTGCACAAAAGCACACTGTACAGTATATATCAGCAGCATTAAAACAGTGGCACTACTTTGTTTGATGGAAGGATACTGGATAAATTCTGTAGTTTCTCATCATTTTATATGACTTTCCATTGTTTTTATAACATTATAGTCACTCTGTATTATAAGTGCAATAACCCATTCCAGGGTATGGGGTTATTGAGGATTAATCAACACCCCGGGTGCTGTGAAGGGGCACTCATGCCTCACAAAACACTCAGAGTGTTGATTAATCCCCAGTAACCCCATACCCTGTTGTGGGTTATTGCTTACTTAGAGCTAAATTCAAACTCTTCGTTGTGGTCACCCCTTCCCCACCAACAGCCTAACATCAGATTTGTCTCTAAAGTTAGGGGCAGCTTTGCCCACTAAACTAGTGGAATGGCTACCAAAGAATTTTTAAAAATTGTGTTCAAATTTAGAAAAAGTACTAATCAAGTAACAGTAGACACAAAGACATATTGGAGAGTTTTTGTGATTTGACCACTTGACAACAATTGTAAGTGCACTGCGACAAGTAATGATCAAGCCAATGAAAAGATAAACTGATTCTTGTATGAACCTATTTTCAGGTTCTGGAATGGGAGGCAGGGTACGGGATTGTGAAGCTTACTCATGGAACCCTTAAGAAGAAACTACATTACTACAGTAAGTATTTTTTCTTCTAACCCTGGGAATCGATTAGTATAGCTTCACAACAGCAGATTCCATAGCAGTACCTTGGGAGGCTGGGTTCAAAACGTATTTAGGAAAAAGGTTCTGCAAAACAGCAGTGCCAATGCAGGTATCCCTTCTGGACTGTATGTCCAGGCAGTAGTGTTTTGTGAAGGTGTGTACTGTCTTCTAGGTAGCTGCTTTACAACTTTCTTGAAGGGGAATGCCCCTTGCTGCTGCCACAAAGGCAGAGGCGCCCCTTGTGGAGTGTGTCCTTAGGCCTGGGGGGGGGGTAACCTGCCAGCTTTCTCCTAACAGAACTGTATGCTGAAGACTATCCAACATGAGATAGTTCTCCTAGTTGCTGGTTTGCCCTTTCCTACTACACCGTAGGTGAAAAAAGCTGAGTGCTACTGGACCTAGCATCTTTTGTGTGGTCCAAATAGTAGCTTAATGCCCTCTTTACATCTAGGCAGTGGAGGTTTTGTTCCCCTGTGCTGGAATGCTCAGTGCAGAGCACAGGGAGGGACAGGGTCCCTCATAGGTGAGTACACATGGTTGAGGCCTTTAAAGAACCTTTTGAAAACAGGGTATGAGGCCAGTCTTATGTTTGCCAGCTGTATGTAAGCTGAAACCACTGCCAAATGCACCTTCAGGGTGGATGGCTTTAGGCCTAGGGACTATAGGTGCACTGGGGAATCGGAAACTGTGGGCAGGCTTACCTGCATAGGGATTATCTTTCTAGAAGGACAACAGAATGAAAATCTCTTCCATTTGGAAGCATACTTTTTTTGTTGCTGGTTTTCTGAACACCTTCAACACTCATCACTTCCTGTGATAACTTTAGGTTAGAAAACTCTACCTCCTCAAGAACCATGCCCTCAAGTGTAGAGTTCTGAGATCTAGAAATGGCACCTTGCCCTGAAGCAGGGTCAGGAAGTTGTGCCAAAGTGGCAGGATGATTGGAGACTTGATAGACAGAATCAGAAGCATGGAATACCAGGTCTGTCTGGCCCAGTCTGGTGCTGTCAAAATCACTGTAGCTAGCTCCCTCCTGAGCTTTACGAGCACCCTCTGCAGGAGTGCGAATGGAGGGAAGGCACACACAAACTTCCCTGTCCAATCCAGGACCAGGCATTCTCTGGTAAAGTCACCATTGTTGGGGGCCTGCAACAAAAGTGTGAGAGCTGATTGTTCTCCCAGAAAGCAAACATCTATTTCTGGTGTACCCCACTGTCTGAACAATGATGCCAGCACCTGCTGGTTCAGGATCTTCTCATGGTTTTTCTGGCTGATTCTGCTTACTGAGTCTGCCAGGACACTGTCTTTCCCTGGTAGGTGTGCTGCAGTTAGGCCTACATCCAGAGAACAGGCTAGGTTCCAGATCTTCATTGCTTCAGTACATAGCCTTAAGGATCTTTTTCTTCCCTGATGTTTATGTAATACATTGCTGTGGTGTTGTCTATTCAAAGCTGGACAGACTGACCCTGTATTTGGGAGGAAAAAGCTTGAATTCTACAACAACAAATCCACTGCCACTATTTCCTCAGCCCTCACTCAAAACTACGCTGCAGCCTACAACTGGTTTACAAATAATCTCCTCCTGGTAAAAGCTAAAAAAACAAAATCCATGTTGTTCGGATCAAAACCCTTCCCCGCCAAATCCAGGACTCACTCCCCCTAAACACTGTCTCCACTGGTGGCCTTGTCCTAGAGGACGTCAATACTTTCAAATATCTATGAATCTTACTGGACCCTTCCCCCACCTTCTCCGAGCATGTCAATTCCCTTGTTCATTGGTTTCATCAGAAATTAGGTGCAGCCTATAGAT
This sequence comes from Neoceratodus forsteri, assembly GCA_016271365.2. Taxonomy (NCBI): domain Eukaryota; kingdom Metazoa; phylum Chordata; order Ceratodontiformes; family Ceratodontidae; genus Neoceratodus; species Neoceratodus forsteri. The sequence continues at coordinate 764,864,490 of CM057453.1, forward strand.
TCTGGCAATATTTCACCCCTGAGGCTAGACTAGCCATTGTCCAGGGAAATCCACTCCTAATCCTGGACTATTGTTCCCCTATCTATGCCAGGACATCCGCAACCACTACAGCTAAGCTCTCCACTGCCTACAGTGTCTGCCGAGCTGCCTTATTGGCCCCTTTTTCAACCCACCACTATGTCCTATAGGATTCCCTTGGATGGCTCCCGCTACATGGCCGCTTCAACCTCGCCCTCTGCTGCCTGGTGGATACTGTCATCTATACTGGTCAGGAATCCCTCTTTGTGGCCCTCCTCAAGACCCGAACTCTCCACCGCTGCTTCCGCTTAAACGGCACTCCCCCCAACCGTTCCCTGGGTATCCACAAATATGGGCGGCAGAGCATTGTCGGCAGCAGCCCCAACGCTGTGGAATAGACTGCCTGCTGAACTTCATGCCACCGAAACACACAGTGGGTTTAAATCCCACCTCAAACTTTGGCTCCTGGCAAATTCCTCCTGCCACTGTTTCCCTGGGTAGTCCACCTTGCCTGACTGCTCACTCTCCTTCTGAACCTCGTACCTCCACAACCCCCCTTTTGTTTATTCCTCTAACTTACCACAGCTCCTCCTCCTTCCCCTCTCCTACCCGCCGTTTTTCCCATTCTTTTCCACTCACTACAAATGTATATTTTGGTTGCATGCTATGCTATTCTGCTGTTACCAACCATATGTATTTATGTATATATTATGTATTATGTATACCTGACTTATTGTATTTCACGAACCTATATCTTGTGTGCTATTGTATGTCCTGTACTAATTAACCCTGTGCCATTGTAAGTGGCCTGGGTCATGCCTGAAAATGGTCCCTGGGATCAGTGCACCTGCCCGGTTATCAAAGTCATAAATACATAAATAAGAATCACTAGGAACACTGCCCTGAGCTCCAGGAAGTTGATATGTTTCTGGTCTCCTGTCTGCTCCAAGTGCAACTTACAATGAGATCCTCCTGGTAGGTGCACCACTCTATGAGTGAGGCATCAGTTGTGATGATGCTTGTTGGGGATTGCTGGAGGAAGGGGATGCCCTCTCTGAGGTTGTCCTCTTCCTTGCACCACTCCAGTGCCCTTATCAGAGTTTTTGTAACTGGCACTAGTTTGGACAGAGGATCCGACCTTTGGGACCAATGGTCCCTTAAGTGGTACTGAATGTTCCTCATCTGGAGCCTGACCCTTGGTACCACTGCAGTGGAAGTGGCCATGTGTCCCAGAAGTTGTAGAAAATCCCTTATAGGCCTTGGCTGGCCTAGTGTAAAGGCTACTGCAGTGGAAATCAGACTTGATATCCTTGCTTGTAGAAGGGACGCTTTTCTCTGCAGAGTATCTGGCTCCCAGATACACAGAAGGTGTCGGCAGATAAGGACCGTGTGACCCACCTATTATGCCCCTTTTCCCCCACCTAATGCATTACCGCAGACCCTAGTTGATCTGCGGCTTAGTTAGTAGCACATCCGCCTCTGGACCAAAAGGTCGTGGGTTCTCGTCCCACACCGGGATTGGACTTGCACCTAAAAATCACTGGCATCCGAGTGCAGTATTGGGGGTTGCTGTACTGCTGGGGTGTGCTGTCCTTCGGATGAGACGTTAAACCAAGGTCCCTTCTGCCCGTCCTGGTGTTGTCCTGGTGGGTGTCCAGGTGAAAGTAAAAGAACCCAGGGCACTCTTCGCAAAGAGTAGGGAACATTCCCGGTGTCCTGGCCAACATTCCCCTTCCCATAAACCGGTTCATGCAATTATCCAGGCTGTGTGTGGGTGATGATGTGCGACATGGCCGCCACCACACATTCAGTCACTTCACTACCAGTCTAACATTGCTTATAAAGCGCTTTGGATGTATGAAAAGCGCTATATAAATGCTGATTCTTCTTCTTCTTCTCTCTTCCCTATTGCTAGAGTACTCTTATGTCTATCCCATGCATTCTTGAATTCCCCTACTGTTTTTGCCCCCACCACCTCCGCAGGGAGGCTGTTCCAAGCATCCACTACTCTTCCTGTAAAAAAGTACTTGCTCACATTACCCCTGAGCATACCTCCCTCTAGCCTCATATCATGCCCCCTTGTTCCTGTACCCCTTCTTTTCTGAATGATGCTACCCTCCTGTACCTTGTTTATACACCTGATGTACTTGACTGTCTCTATCATATCCCCCCTCTCACTCCTCTTCTCCAGGGAATACATACTGAGGTCCTCTAGGCTTTCCTCATATGACTTTTGATGCAGTCCTTCCACCATCTTTGTTGCCCTTCTCTGGACTGCCTCTATTTTGTCTATGTCCTTCCAGAGATGCGGCCTCCAGAACTAGACACAGTACTTGAGATGAGGTCTCACTGGTGATCTGTACAGTGGCATAACCATCTCCTTTTTTCTGCTGGTGATACCTCTCCCTATGCACCCTAACCCAGCACCTATGGAGTCCAATACCTGAGATGGCTCTGTTTGTGACTTCTGTAGGTTTATCAGGAAGCCCAGGTTTTCTAAGGTGCTTTTAAACCTTGCCTCCTGCAGTGTTTCTCCTGAGACTAACCAGTCATCCAGGTAAGGAGAAACTGCCGCACCTTGCCTTCTTAGATGTACTGCCACCACAGCTAGGCACTTTGTGAAAACCCTTGGCGCTGAGGTGAGGCTGAAGGGAAGGCATGTAAACTGGTATTGGCAATTCCCTAGCCTAATCCTGAGGTATTTGCTGTATGTATATCTGATTAGGGTAAGAAAGTGTCTTTCAGATCCAGAGACCCCAACCAGTCCCTTGACTGCAGAGATGGTATTACTGAGCCCATTGTAACCATCTTAAATATTTCTTTTTCTATATGTTTGTTCAAATATTCCGTGTCCAAATGAGTCACCACTCACCATTTTTCTTGTGGGTTAGACAATACCTTGAGAAGAGACCCTTTCCCCACTCCGTGGCAGGGACTTTCTCCACTGCTCTTGCTAGTAGCAGCTTCTCTACATCCAGGCCCAGCAGTATTTTTTCTGTTGGACTGTGAGATGGGAACAATTTTGACTTCTGCAGTTTAGGGAATTCTCGGAAGTACAGGGACAAACCTTGACTTACTGCTTCCAGAACCCACTTGTTTGTGGTGATTTTTGACCATTCCTGGAAGTAGTGCGCTAAGGGGCAACCAGGGCAGAACTGTCAGAGGTTTTGTTTTTGTTGTGACTTAGCAGCTGGTGTTGCAGCTGTCCACCTAGTGCACCTTCTACCCCTTCCCCTACAGTAAACTCTTTGGGATTGATACTCACAAGGGGCATAGGGCCTTGGGTAGTAACTCCTACCCCTGCCTCCCCTTCCATAAAGCATGTAGGAAATGAAGGCCTTTTCCTTTTCAGTGTTTTTCCTACAGGCAGTTTTGTAGTTATCCACCTTTTTCAAATATGCCTCTGTCATGTCACCTAACAGGGACTTTTCCTCAAGGGGGATATCCATGGCCTTAGTCTGTATATCCTTGGACAGGATGGTAGCTCTAAGCCTGGCGAACCTCCTTAGGGATACAGCATGGGCCAGGACCCTTGAAGCAGAGTCACTGGTGTCCCCAGCCATGTGGAAATGGTAACTGGTGGCATCCATTACTGATCTAGCTGCGTCTGCCAAATCCTCATTTGCTTTTCCAAAAAGTGCCGCGTTCCCTAGTGCCTTCTAATACTATCTGTGCCAAGTAAGCTGCTTGCCCAATGAGCAAGGAAGCTGATGTATACACTTTCTTGGCCATGATATCCAGCTTTCTGGAATTCTTCTCAGAAGGCTGAGCAGAGAAAGGCACCTTATCCTTCTCACATGTAGCAGCCTGGGCCATTCCCTCATGATTAGAGTGGGCATACAGGTAAACACCCTGCCTGCCCACCTGGTATTTATTTTAAGTTTTCTTCTCAATGCCAGCAGCTGAAGCAGGTGCAGACATGATTTTGGCAGTGGCTCTTGAGAAATCTAAGGATGAGAAGAAGCAACCTCTTTGTGGGAACCAGACCCATCATGTCCATAAATTCAACCTCCTCTTCATATCATCAGTTTCACGGTAGGGAATGTTGAGGGTGTGTCTCATTTGCCTAACAAAGGAACTGTGGGATGTATAATCCTCTGAAGACCTGGGAGGAAAGCCAAATTCTTCCTTAGGAGAACCATCTAGTTCCAGAGGTTTCCTCATCATCCACTTCATAATACATATCTTCCTCCTCCACAGGCAGTTGGTGTGGAAGCAGAACCTGAGAGTAGGTTGGGGGGCAGGTATATTCATAAGATTTTTGATAGTCTGAAGGACTGGAAACATTGTCATGCTCTTGACAGATGCCCTCAACAGAGGACATGACATGTGTCAACTTTCTGCTCCCTTCCCTTTTCAGAAAGAGTGCCAGAGACGTTTTTCTTTCTGTACTTTTCTTTGCAGACACTGTTTCCAGTGCCTGCTCTGAGGATCTTTTACTTTTGTCATTATTGAGCTCATAGTTCCCCCTTTCGAACACCCTAAGTTCTGTATCATTACCATGTTTTGCTGATGGTTGTGCAGCTTTTTCTTTCTTATATGTCCCCTTTGGCAGGCACTGCTGCTGATTCTGAGGGGAAGAACTCTCATCTGAGCCTTTACTGTGGTTAGGTGACATGGAGACAGACTGAGAAGCCATGAAGTCTTCTTTTCTGGGGGATCCGTTTTCTTTTGTGTTTTAGGGCGAAACTTTTTACAGAGCTCACAATTTATAAAATCATGGTTTGGACCCAGGCACCTAAGTCAAAGCTCATGGCATTCTGCCCTTTCCAAGAGCTGAAAACAATTTGTACAATTTTTAAAACCTGTTGGTCCTCATAGTTTCTTCTTCGATCTGTCAGTCATGTCAAACACTAATAAAACCCTAGGAATTTTTATCAGTTCCCACACAGGCTCTAAAAAAAGATATTTTGGTTTGGTTCTCTGAAAAAAAATGGACCTGCTATAGATCTGTACCCCAGAAACCAAGTTTTAATTAAAAGGGCTAAGATAAAATTACAGTTTCAAGATTCAGAAGCAAAAGTGGCTCAGTTCCCCCGTAAAGGAATCATGCTCTAATGCAAAAGAAACCACTACAAAAGCTAAAATTAGTGGTTAGTTAAGTAATAAATTGTATTTCTTGTCAAAATTAAGCAGTTCTCTTAAGACAGGAACTGCGCTAGTTTGTGACCATCTCTGGTTCCTGGGAACTGATCAGGAACTGGAGAAACTGCAAAAACACAAAAATAAATAACCTATCTAACACAGAGTTTTGAGAAATAACTAACAATAAATAAAAGAATATAAATGGAAGTATTAAACCATTTTGGAGGCCAAAAGAGTGAAGCTGACTTTTGGGTGATTGCTCTCTTAAGTGGAAAAGCAAATCTGACATTATGCTGTTCGGACAAGCTTAACCACACTGCAGAGTTTGAACTTACTAGCATACATTCTATCACTGGGGCAACTCAATCCAGTTGCTTGATGCAGTTGTGAAGCTATACTGATGGATTCCTGGAGTTAGAAACTGCAAAATTAAACAATGGGTGTTCAAAAACAGCTGTAAATATGTTTCTGTAAATATTGATGAATAGCTGTAAATTTCCTACATTAAAAAAAGCACTCATTTTAATTATGTTAAATGTAAACAACAAAAAAACCTAAAGCAAGCTCAAAATCTCATTGTCATATTGACCATGGTATCTTTACATTTGTAATTGTTGCAAGGCATCTCACAATTTAATTATTATTTTTTTATATATATATTTTATCCTCCCTCTCCCCCTTCCCCTCCGGAGTCGCCTCTTCGGGAGAGCCAATTAAGCCTGTCCCTACCCTATCCTACCTGACTAATTGGGGTCCTCCATCTTGCTGCGGTTTGCCCCCCTCGCGGGGTCAGGGTGGGGGCCGACCCCCCAAACCTTCAATCTCGTGAGGTCCCCAACTCAGCTGGGCAGGTGGTGGTAGATTGGGACCCGGCTCAGCACTCCACCTACCCGACTCCGGCGGCGCTTTTTCTGTTTTTCTAGGATGTACTGACTGCATGCCCCCGGCGTCAAGGCGTAGGCACTGATGCTCACAGGTCCCCGAGAACCAGTCCCGAAGCTGGTTGGTCCAAGGCCTATGCCCCCAACCAATCATGCCCCAGTGACTCCAGAAGCTGTCATGCACCCAGCCTCCGCCAGGGGTCACCACTTGCCGGTGTAGAGGACCAACCCTTCCCCCAGAGAAGGCGAGCTGTTGTCAGATGCTCTAGTCTTCTCCCCCCGGCGGCCCGAGCTCATTCCCGAACTTGGGTCGCCCGCGTGGTGCGAGGTGTAGCGTCCAGTGACTCAACCCTCAGCGCCACCAGGCCGGCCTTCACAACTGAATTTTAAGCATTTCAGGCATGTTTCTGCTCAAGAGTCAGCCTGGTTACCAGATGCAGAATAAATTAAACCCTTTAAATAAAGAAATGAAATGGGGGAAGAGCATCTTTGGGAGAAAAAGGTTGACCCAGTCAGTTGCTCAGAAGGTAGCAAGTTTGACTCTGTCTCTGGAAGTTCAGAAGGCTGTGGAACTTGGACTAATACCCCAGTACAGACACTGTTGTGGGGAGAGGATCCTACCTTTCAGTGCTCGTTCTTGTCCTTGTAAGTACAACAGCTGACATCCCCCATTTGCCTAGGCCTGATTGGAATGTTCTGTTGCATCCAGTGGCACTCCTGCCCTCTCCCTCTTCTGGTGCTGGTCCCAGTGCCAATAGCTAAATATGTCTAGTATGCCAGTGTTTCCCACCATTCTGGGCCCAGTGACAATTATCGACCCTGCATGCCCTTCACATCAGCACTCACCATCCTCAAAATGGGACAAATTGCACATGTATTATTTCCACAAAATGTATCTATTATTTGCTTGTTCTTACATTTGATGTATATGCTTAGCTGTTCATCCTGTACCTGTTTATTTGTATCACCCTGTTCATTGCTTGTATTTCACACTGTTGTAATTCCCTTGCACTGTTCTGTAATCCATGCTCTTGTAATCTCCCAGGTCGTACCTGCAATTAGGCATTCCTTGTCTAGTGTGCTTACCCGGTAAACAAAAACTAATAAATAAAACAGTTCCGTTAGTCCACTACACCTTTAGCACCTGTCCCAGTGCCCATATGCTGGGCACCTGGTGGCACCATTCCAAGTGCCACAAACCCTCACACCTTGGTCTTGAGAAATGGTGATCAGCACTGCCTCTCTGCTCACCTCAATGGCCAGCCACCATTTGCCACATGCAAGCACTAGATTGGTATACAAGCAGGTAAATTAATACAGTACTTTCAGGACAGCTTTGCAAAATCATGGAGCTTCCATGGTTTTACAGTCTGTAAGTACTGTTCTGATATAAGTGCTTGTATGTTGATACACTACTAGCATGCAGCAGACAGCTGAGGAGGTGAGCAGAGAGAATGTGCGGAATGGCATTGCAAAACTTAGGGGGGTAGGGGCTCTAGACAGGGTGCCACCAGATACCAGGAATATGGGCACTGCAGGGTATACATGACTTATGGAACTATTGATACTGGGACCTGAATTTGAGCCGGGAAGGGGGTTACAAGATGAGCATACTAGACAACAGGTTTTTATTGTTCATACTCTTTTTTTATTTCTTCTCTGACTGTGTGATCCCCAATACCTCTCCCCCAGGTCATATCTGTAAATCAGATGTTTATTGTATTTCTGTATGTTTACCTTAGTTAGTTAAATATTTATTGAAATTGTTCTGAGCTGTTACCAACTTGTTATATCTTTCCTGGTAAAACTTTTGAAATAAATAGACACATAAATATTCTATTGGCACTGTAACCAGAATCAGGGCAGTGCAGAGACAGATGTGCAAACAGTGTAATACGACTGGCACTGGGAGCTGCACACAAATACTAGAGAGGTGTTAAGGAACTACCAGCTAAAGGGGACGTGAGGAACTGGAGGACATAGATTTCAAGTGGCACCAGGAGAGGGGGTGCCAATGGATGCGAGGGATATACAGCATTGGCAGGGTGGGGAGAGAGGAACGCCCACTGTGTGCATTGTTGAAAGAAAACTTTTGGTAGCATTAACTAGCATTACCGAGGCAGTCTATTACTGTTTCCAAAAACATAAAAATATGCCACTGCAATCTGTATACATGCCACCATCCCTCATTTGCATGAATACCGGGTGTCAGTTAATGCTCTTTCACTAACAGATTTGGGCCACACTGACTATACAGTTGAACATGGTACCTAGTGCTCTAACACATTATCCAAAGCACACAACACAGTTAACGTGTCTCAGTTCCTGTTAGCACTGTGCTGTCTGTTTGAATATCTGAGCTTATGTCCTCTTTTCCTTTTTTGCGGTTTATCACACATCAGCAATAAAACCCTCTACATCAGATACCTTGAGCTCTATTCAGCAGCATTTTACATCCAGATCCCTCATATCTTAGTAAGGAAACATGCACATAAAAAGTCATTAGAGTCCTTATCTTGTAAAGCAGTAGTGGCCAAATTTTCACATATAAGGTGTGCTAATCTCCCAGGCAAACAATACAAGCAGACGAAAATTCCTAATCTATAAAGCCATAAAACAAGCCAGCCCGGTGGCGCTGAGGGTTGAGGCACTGGACACCACACCTCGTGCCATGCCGGTGACCCAGGTTCAGGAACAAGCCCGGGCCGCCAGGGGCATAGGTGCAGGAACCGGGGGCGAAAGGGGCAGTAGCCACTCCACTTTTTATTTCTGTATGGCAAAAACTAGTATAGAAAAAGTGCCCTTTGTACCCCCATAAGTGCCCTTTTGATTCTCACCCCCTCAGCTTTTACCATCTTCCGGCACCCTTGACCGGGGGGTCAGCAGGGGAGAGAGAGGATCGAGCATCCAGAAAACTGCTCTCCTCTCTTGGGGAGGGATCCAGGATAGTCCAGCATTGCAGTGGCCCCCGGTGGAGACCAGAGGCACTGCAATGCTCAGGGCCAAAGTAGTGGAACGCAGAGCTGCAACAGACGTTCCTGGCGACATTGCACGCTCGGGCTCTGAGGGGAGGGACAGATGTTCCTGGTGTCATTGCACACTCGGGCTCGGAGGGGAGGGAGGAAGGGAAGATGTAACAAGAAAAGCCCCTCTCCTCCAATAGGTGATGGCTCCCTACAGGGCTGACTGCCACACGCCCAATACTGGGTCCTCTCTCCGCCCCTTCAGCCTCTCGTCATCCCAGCCATTTGATCTGAATTATAGATAAGAGTGCCGAGAGAGGCTGGCGGCCCTCCCCCGAGGGGTTCAGAGTTGGGGGACTTGTTTTGTGTGGGTCCAATGAGAGACAATAATATGTATGAGGAAGAGAGGACCACGGTGGGCAGTAGAGCGGTCCGGCGAGCTAGGGCAGCATGAGAGAGTTCGGGGGAGTAGAAGACAGAAATAGAGTTTGAAAAAAATATATAAAAAAGCCATAAAACAAATGGCACAGACAAGAAAGACAAACTGAGAATAAAGGATCATGTTTTTTTGAACTGAAGATTCTTTTAACATAAATATTCTGTCTGTCTCCCTGATATCCTATTATTTCACTGTCTGACATAATTATGGTGCTGAAGTGAATCACACTGCAGTAAATGCAGTTATTTTGTCAACAGACAAGAGGATAGGCTCAGAATGTGCTTTGATTCTCAAGGGCCCTATTCACAATTTTGTGCCATCAAGGCGTCCCAAGGGCCACTCTGTGGCACATTTCTTTATTACACTGCTCTGTACTATACATGAAGATGCTGCAGTCTTTCCCTTTGTTATCACAAAGGTCAGTGCTAAAGCAGAAGGAAAAGGGACGGGGGTGACATTGGTAATTAGGGCACAGGTACCCATAGCAGCTGTCTGGTGCACTCACTCCCAATCGCAAGATGCAGTGACACTGAGAACAGATGAACAGTCTGCAGCAGTTCTTCAGGGTGCCTCTGCCTGGTGAGCCAGAACTGATGTTGCAGTATAGGAAAAGGTTTGAATGTCACCGAATAACAGAAAAGATGGGGATGGAGCTGAGGGGGAATCCACTGCAGACCTGGAAAATATTATTAACTAGGCACCATGTTCAGGGCTGCTAGATGCCATTGAAGGATTAGTGTTGAACCTGAAACATACACACGTGGTGGCATGGCCATGAAGGATGCTGAAAGGTACGGGGGTGAGAAGAGTGGGAAGAAGAAGCTGACAGTGGTAGTGCGGGCAGACCAGGGCATGGTCCATGGCAGTCTGTGACTGTTTCTGTGCCACGGTCTGACCCCTGCGGCTTTCACAATTCACCATGTTAGTGGCCACACACCCTGTATCTGACCACTTACATCAGAGTTACATACTTCCATAATGCGTTCACATAATACAGTTAGAGGGGGGAATCCACATCCTGTGGACAGTACCACAGCATCGTGCATTGCAATTTTCGGGGATGGTGATAAGGGGAGTCTCTGAGTGCCCCCAAAGTCTGCCACCTAAGACTGCAAATATGCATTGGTTATGTATTTCCCAAGGAAGCTGTTGGTTGGGGGACATGGGTGGGACTGTCCACATTTTTTAGGATGAAAAATAATGGCCACATTGTGTTTCACCTTGATTTTTCCTTGGTGTGCACAAATCGCACCCTCTGTTCCCTGAGCTCCTCTTCAGTAAAAGTGCTGTCCTTGCCTAGTCGCATTTCTGTTCCTTTGACCACTTTGACCAACTGCCCATTGGTAGGAGGGCTCACAACATAGAATAGGAGGTCCCGGTTTTCAGTGTCTGGGTCTCGCACACTCATGAAGGAGTAGTCCAGAGCCTTTCTTTCCCCAACCTCCACGACTAGAGAACCATTCACAAGGATAACAGACGCGTGGGCATTAACTGTGAGAGAAAACATTTAGACATATTAAAATCACAACTCATAATCCTTTCATGTTAGTCTACAATTCATTTACCCAGTATAGCCCAACAGCAAGGCAGTATCTCATTTGCAGTGGGGTCCTCCTACTATCCTACTATTAAATCTTACAGTAGGGTGAACTGAATGAAGGTGGTCAAGTGACTTGCTCAAGGTCACACACGTGAACTCATAAGTCACAATTCATCTTAGTCTATGGTACTAGATCCCGCAGCCTTCTCCAATATCTTTTGTCTTCTATTACTACGTAGAGATGCAGCAACATTTTACTCGTCTTGCAAAGTTGATGTGAAGTAGGGAACTTCGTGCTAAGTGTAGTGAGCCGAAGTTTTTTTTTTTAAACCTAACTTCACCCCAGTTTCACAAGCTGAAGTTCTTTTTGTGAAAAAAAAAAAAAAAAAATTTCTGAACATTCAATCCTCCTCCTACCCACTCACACACAGGGTTCCCACCACCACCACAATCTTCTGCAATAAAGTACCCCCAGTCCCACCATCATCTAGCATCTGCCACCCTCTCCCCCCACAGTCCTGCTTACTAAAGAACTGTCCTTTTTCTGAAACTCCACACCCCCTAGGCCTTACCGCATTAGGCTTTTCAGAAGTAAAAACATTTTTTAAGCACTGCAACTTACTTTCATTTTGTAAGCTCCGCAGACAAGGAACATGGGGGGTGCTGCGTGGTGCCATCTCAGATTACAGTGTAGCTCTGCACCGCTCACTTGTGCTGAAAAGCATACAAGCGAGTAGTGTGGAACCTCTCTGTTACCTGAGGTGGCAACATACAGCATCCACCATGTTCCCTGATCACAGTGCTTACAAAATAAAAAAAAAAAAAGCTGCAATGCTTTATTTTTTTACTTGCAAAAAGCCTAACTGGGGGAAGGGGGGAGGGGTAAGGCTTTGGGGAATGGGGAGTTTCAAAAAAGACAGTTGTCCTTAAGAAAGTAAATGATAGTAGTTAATGAAAGCAGAAACTATGCAGCTGCCACCATAGCCCTATACTTTTATCATCCATTCCCTCCACTCAGGCAAGGTCAAGGTAACCACCTACCTCCCCCACCACATGCACTGCAGCCAAATAACATCCTCCCACCTTACCACACCCTTTAGCACCCAACCTCCCTCCTCCTCCAACCCCAAATTTTCAATTTTACACAAAGAACACTCTATAGTTTTCACTGAAGTGCTACTTCACCCAGCATAGACTATAGAAGTGTCACTACATGCAGTCTTTGCCAAAGGTGAGACCGAACCTCTCCAGCTGAAAACTATGCAAAATGCCCCACCTGGTGAAGCAAAAGCTGGGGAAATTTTATGATGTACTTCACAAAGAGAATTCCTCCATCTTTGTACATCTTTATTACCTAGGCATATGGTACAGAACTCTGATTACAGTAGTAAGCAGGACATGTAATAAATGTCAGTTGCCTTGGGGTTCTGACTTGGTGTCCCGTTGAGACTGACTGCAGTACACTGAAGTTTCCCAAGAGAATGAAACATGTGTCTGTGCTTTGTATTGTCCAATCTAAACTGGATTACATGCACAAGCCTGTTTAACAGGCAGTGCCTGGTCTGGTGAAGCCATGTCAGCATGATGTGCACAAGGATTTGCATACCTATAATGCACTGCATGGAAAATGACTTTAGAATATGTGTATCATTTGGAGAGAAGCACAAAATTCAAATAATTTGGATATTTCTTCCCTCCTGGCATCTTGTTATTGACTCTGTATCCAATTCTTCCAGTAAATTGCCCCTCTGGTTTCTCACCCCAAGTGTTCTAACACTAAGTTCCCTTGAGGTTCTTAGTTGCTTTCTGCCAGCAACAATGACTGCAATACATTGAGAAATGTTAACAGGATGAAGTGAGATAGGCTGGACTCATAGAAATTGAGGAATGCTGCAACCACCAGGTGTGCCAAACACATAGGACACTCGGGACTTGGCGGTGATTGGTGTCCGTGATCCTCGATTTCTGTTTGGAACACTGCATGAGTATCTGCTGCTCCAGTTCTTTTGGATTTACATTCGAGTCCGGAATATATGGAGTGCTGACTCACTTCTTTCCGTGCAGTTTTTATGGAGTGTGCTGCTGATTTCTACGTGTCCTAGTAAGGTGCACCCATTTTTTCGCTGTACTAGAGAATTCAAATATATTTTGGAGCCTGCTACATTGTCTGTGGGTTGGTGTTCTTGATTCTCTGTGATGACTGGCAAAAGTTAGATCAGCTTGTTCTGGTCTAGCTTGTGGCAATCTTGAGAAGCACCCATTTTATGGGGCTTGCTCCAACCATTTGGCGCAATCTGCTGTAAACTGGGAAAATTGTTGTATATGCGCTTGGTCTTCCTGAATTGGGTGCTGTCTACGGCAGAGTTTTCAGCGCAGCTGTGCCAACCAATGGGTCTGATACAGGGCTTGATGCAAGCCTGCATCACCCTTTCTGAACCCAGCCCAATGTCTGTATGAACCCGCCCCCCCAAAGGAGGCTTGCCTGAACTGCCTTTCTGCCACTGCCCTCCCACTGTGCTGCCAAACTGCTGTTGCTGCAGCTCTCTTGCTCGAGTGCATGTATAGCATGGTGAGAGAGAGCTGCAGTCCTGCATAAAATTCCATCACCTCCTGCACCCTTTCTTCAGCAGCGATAGCTGTGCTCTTCAGCTATAACCCCCCACCCCACATCCTGGCAGTGGGACCAGGAGCCACAAGGATGACAATTATGCAGTGTCAGTGACTCAGCAGGTGGCATTCTTGCCTCTGAGGCTGGGAGATCAGAATGTTGTGGGTTCTAGCCCCATACCAGGCACTTCGGTTAATATGCCAATACTGACACTGCAGTGCAGCATGAGGGGGTGCTGCACTCCTGAGGTGCCATCTTTTGGATGAGATGTTAAACTAAGGTCCCATTTGCCTGTTCAGGTGGATGTTAAAGATCCCATGGCACTTCTATAAAAGAGCAGGTGAATATTTATTAAAGAAAACAAAACAAGAAATACATACAAAATGTTGTGAAATACAATAAAAAGAAAATATGTACAGAAAGTCAGAATGTAGTCTGTCCATGTTCATAATAATACTACACAGCATACGTGTACAGTTATATACTGAAACGAAAATTCATATTATGCACAATAGAGACAAACAAAAATATTTTAACAGACCAACGTTCGGTAGGAATTAACTTTGAGTTCTAAGGGTCCCAGCTATGGTCAAACTGAAAAGTGCCAAATCATCCAATTTTATCTTTCAAAAAAGGTACATTTTGCCACCTGTCAAGCTATATATCAAAATATACATGTGTTCTCTCAAACATACGTATTGTAGGTAATTTGTTTTCCACACTCAATAGCATACCTCCTGGATCTATATAACATTGTTGTATCACAAATTTTACACACAATTTTATAGTTTTACAAGCTGTAAAATACAGCTCTCACTAACACGTTCAATGCAATGTACAGCTGATCTTGATTCTGCAATACTGTATAACTAAAAAACCTGTAACCTTTAGCTGCCATTCTATGTCTATATGTATTAAGTGTTTATGTTTGTTTTTTCTGACGCGGAGCCTTTGTAAATGAGTCCCTGACTCAAAGGTTGTAATCCTAAAGACTGTTAAATAAATAAAAAAATAAAATACATTTGCATCTAGTTTGCCATAATAGATATTTTGTAACAGTTAAAATCAAGCGTACAGTCCCACACTCAATCTGAAGTACATTCATAGTAAAACCTCCAACTATTTCTTCATATGCTAATGTTCCCCAAAGCGGATTGTTCCATTTGTGAGCTATGAGTTTCCAAAAAGTTTGTACATATGGGCAATGTAATAAGAAATGCTCCATAGTTTCTTCAATTGCCAAACAAGAGTCTCGCAGGCAAAAATGTTCCAGTTGACTTTTATGTTTTGCATTTATTTTAACTTTTAACCTTCCATGGCTACTTAACCATAAAACATCCCACATTGTTGGGGGAGTTCTGGGATCATGAAGGGTATTTAGAACTCTTTCAGTATTACCCTCAGGTATCCCTTTAAATAGAGGCATAATCAAAAAGGCCATGTCCTGAATAGTAAAATAAATGTGTTTCCGCTGTTTCTGACAAATAAGTGATGGTGTTAGATGCCATTTCCTAATTTTAATAATCACTGGTCTAAAAAAAAAGCAGGTCCTGCTCTAAAGGAGGGGGATAACCTATCTAACCTGCTCCAAACTTCAAAAATATTCCTCCACCAACCATTCAAAAAAATACTCCAGAACATTGAGTCCGGTCTCCATGGGTCCTTTATATTATAATAAAAAAGAAGCTATAGAAAAAAGCCACAGAGTTCAATAGGTTAAGTCCACCTTTTTGTACCAGAAGATACAAAATATCCAGTTTTATTGGATTTAAATGGCTTCCCCATATGATTTGGAAAATGTGACTTAATAAAGTTGTTTCTAACTCTATGGAAATCGGATAAACTGCACTCAAATAAATGAATATCGGACACAGGAAGGTTTTAATTATTATTACTTTTTTATTTCTTTGTTTGTTGCCAGAACTTCCATAATTGGACTTTTTTCCCCACAGTGTTCAATTTGTCCTGCCAATTTAATGTACTATTGTTCCCCTCTCCAAAAATAATACCAAAAAGTTTAAAGGGCTCTACTGTGACCTTTATTCCTTTATATTAGGAGTCGAAGGACTAAGGGGGTAAACAAAACTTTTCAACCTATTTATAGATGAACCTGTTACCCTGGAGTATTGAGCAACCTGATCCAGAGCACGTATTCCTGAGTCTTTATTAGAGACAAATAAACACAGGACATCTGCATAAGCAATATTTTTTACTTCTATCGTACTATCAATAGGTTTAATACCCTTTATTAAACCATCCTGTTGAATAATCTTCAATAAGGGGTCTAAGCAAAAAATATATAGTAGCGGGCTCAAAGGGCACCCTTGCTGAACCCCTCTTTTAATTGGAATATACGAATCCAGGTATCCATTTACCAATGGAATACTAGTAGCTGCACCATACAGCATAGTGTTTCCAGCTACAGAAAAGTGAAGGACTACCATAAGCTAATAAAGTCTGTTCAATAAATTTATGTGACACCTTGTCGAAAGTCTTTTCCTGATTCATTGATATAAGATACCCAGAAATGTTGTCCTCTTTCCCTTGTTCAATTAATTCTCTATATAAGAATAAGGTGTCATGGATAGAATGTCCAGGAACTGAACAAGTTTGAGTACTAGAAATGAGATAAGGGGCCAATTTTAATAAGCTTTTAACCAAAATTTTCATTAAAATTTTCATATCCGTATTTAATAAACATAGCGTCCGCCAATTATTTAGATACCTTCTATCATGTTTTTTATATAAAAATATCAGTATAGCTATAAATAAATGATAATTTATAGTTTGGGATGTTAGTATCAAATTAAAAACTACAAATAAAATCTAAACTAAGTCGGTAGTAATTTTTTTATAAAATTCTGATGTGAGACCATGAAGTCCTGGAGCTGTGTCATTTTTTAATTGTTTAATATCCTGTTGTATTTCTTCTTTTGATATTGGTTGAGTTAAACTAGTGATGTCAATATCAGGAACAGTTGGTTTTTGTACCCCATCTAATAATTCTCGCATGTTTTGGTCATCTAATGATGCATACATATCTGTCAGGTATATTGTAATTTCTTTCAAAATTTCTGAGGATGTGAAAACCTCCTTACCCTCCTTTGTAAATATAGAGGTCATTAATCTTGCCTCAGATCTTTCTGAGTAATCCATAAAAAATACTTGTACCACTAGTTTTCCTGGTGTACAAGTTTTATGTTCCAGCAGCATAGTTGCCACCCTTGAATACTGTAGCTGTTCCATATCTTTTTTACATTATTAATTTGTGAAATGAGATTACTTCCCTGTGTGTTTACAACTGTATATAATTGTTCTAGTTGGTGTTGATGAGTGAGGTATTTTTTGTAACTAGATGTGCTAGATTGTGAAGTCCAGTTAATTAAACAGGACTTTAGTTCCTGTTTTGTATCCCTCTACCACAGACTAAGATCATCTGTCAGACCTGCTAGAGTCATACAGGCTCGAAATAGGTCTTGGATCTGAGCTACAATGTTTGAATCTCCTAGAAGGTTGTTGTGAAATTTCCAATAGCTTTTGCCAAATTTAACCCCTTTTGTAGTCCAAGTTTCCCTACTAATATGGCATGATCAGAAGTTTCTATGAGGTATGTGTGTGTTTCATGTATATGAATAGTTTTAGACACAAGCAGAAATTAAATCTGTGTGGATAGTGACCCCTTAAAAGAAGTGTTCCCCCTTGTGCATTCTGAGTTCTATATACATCTTGCATTCCCGTTGCTTGACTTATAGATCTTAAACAGGCAGTATCACAGAAAGTTGTATTGGTCCTGGCTCCCCTATCCTGCTTTGCTAGAACACAATTAAAATCACCCATCCAAATAACATTTTTTTGTGGTATAAAGAAAGGGTTGCACTTTTTTTAAACAAATTCACCCTGCCTTTTTTTGTAGAGGGGGCATACAGTAAATATTAATTGCTCTCCACTGAGTGTTATTTATGGTAAAATCTGTCAAAAGTGCCCTGCCTTCTTGTAGTTACAAGAGTCTTGTGACTGTATAATTATCTCCCCGAATTAGTATTCCAACACCATCACAAGAATCTGTGCCAAATGAAAAATAAGATGGTCCCCAAATCCAAAAACATTTGGGTGCCACCCCTCACCCAACCCACTCCTGGAAATAGTTCCTTTATACCTGGGGTTCAGACATCATTTCCTCAAGAGTACAAGGTGCATATCACTGTCATATCCTCTCTAGCACACTGCACTGACAGTATAAGCATACACATTGTATAGTATATATATCTATATATATATATATATTTCTATATAACAAACCAATCACACACACACACCAAAAAAAAAATTAGATAAACACGTGGGGATTAGTGCAATGTAATGGCTGTGGGGCAGCAGTCTTCCAGGAGTCTTTCTGGAGGCTGAGATGCTGCCCTATTTGCAGACAACTCTCTGCCCTGAGGGAGGAAGTTGCCAGTCTTCAGGCCACACTGGACAGTAGTAAGGGAACCTTCCCTCAGGCCACACTGGACGGTAGGAAGGGAACTTCCCCCATCTAGGGAGCACCAGAGCCACCACCACTACCTCAGAGGTTTCGAAGAAAGCACAGCAGTTGGACCACAGTGGGCTCAGGAAGGGTGAGGATGGTGGAATAGAGGCACACCCAGTCAGTTGTTCCACTCCACAATCCATGCACCATTATGGGGGAGCATAGCTCCCCTATGGATGCATCCGCAGAGGAGACTAAGGAGGCTGAAGACAACTGTCACAAGGGAGGCCCACAGGAAGGAGGCAGAGGACACCACAAGGAAAGGAAGCAGCTCCTGGTGGGGGACTCAACTATTAGGGGGATAGAACTGGGGGTAGCAGGGAAAACTGAAGTAAGGTGTCTGCCTGGTGCCATGGCTTGGAGGGACAGGAAGCGCATCCTCAGGATCATGAGAACAGCTGCACGGGAGTCTGAGCTAGACATCATTGTCCACCTAGGGACAAATGACTTGGCTCATCATGAGATTAGAGCAGTGCAGAAGGACTTTGTAGAATTGGGGAGGGGCCTAAGACAAGTAGCACACACAGTATCCTTCTCAGAGGTGCAGCCTGTCAATGGCATGAGTGAGGTGAGGGTACTTTGCACCATGCAGTTTAATGAATGGTTGAAAAAATGGTGTGGAGCATAGGGGTTTGGCTTCATTGGGGACTGGGGTTCCACCTGGAGGGACACCAGCCTATACTGGCAGGATGGACTGCATCTGTCCAGGAAGAGAACAAGTCTTTTGAGCAATCGGTTTAAATGCTTCATTGGAAAGCTTTTAAACTAGTCAAGGGGGGAGGCACTAATAAGCAGCAGGAAAATCCCAGCCTCTCCCTACAAAACAGGGTACTAAATGAGAAAAAGACCAAGGTAGAAAGGTCAGTGGGGGATGCTGCAACAGAAGGTAAAGCCATCAAAAAATGGAGAGCAATGAGTACCAATGCTCGTAGTCTGAGTAAGAAGCGTCCTGAATTAGTGGCCGTGATGGAGGAGGAACATCTGGATATCGTGACAGTCACAGAAACATGGTACACACAAAACCATGACTGAGACGTAAACATACCAGGATACATTATCTACAGGAGGGACAGGGAGGGTAAAAGAGGAGGAGGAGTAGCTCTTTACATAAAGGAAGGAATCAAAGCAACAGAACAAAAGGGTAAACAGGGAGGAGAAGAAGCACTGTGGGTAAATTTGGAGACCAGCAATGGCACCACAATCCACACAGGGTTGTAAGACAGACCCTTCTCAGGGGAGGAAATGGACAAGGAAATGATAGAAAGAATACTTAGAATGGCAGAAAAAGGGAGATATTGCTGATGGGTGATCTGAATATGCCAGATGTTAACTGGAGTGCAGTTGCAGCACCACTTGAAGAGTGGGGTTATTCTAGATGCCCTAGGGCATGCCTTAGACAACTAGTATTGGAGCCCACTCGAGAGGGACCAATCTTAGACCTGGTTCTCTCAAATGGAGATGAAGAGAGGATCACAGATGTAGAAGTGGGTAGCCATCTGGGAACTAGCGACCATCGAACAGTATGATTCACAATAAACACAGCAATAGAGTCAAGCCATACAAAGGCAAAAGTACTGGACTTTGGGAGGGCTGATTTTGCCAAAATGGGTGAGTGCCTAAGGAATGCACTAGCAAATGGGCAGGAAGGAGGGGTGGAAGAACAATGGGGAATAATAAAAACTGCCATCACAGAGGTAACAAGCCTTTGTGTGAAGCAAATAAACAAAACGAAATGATGTAAAAAACCACTATGGTTCTCAAAGGAAGTGGCAGTGAAGGTTCAAGAGAAAAAGAAAGCATTCAGGAAGTACAAGGAATTCCAGAAGGAGCAGGACAGAGAACTGTATCAGTTAAAGCAAAAGGAAGCTGGGAAGGCAGTCAGAACAGCAAAGGCCTAAACCGAGGAAAAGATAGCCAACTCAGTTAAGAAGGGGGATAAAACCTTTTATAGGTACATCAGGGAGCGAAGGAAGACCAAAGGGAGGGATAGTGAGGCTTAATAAGGGAGGAGGGTGGGCATGGGGTGACTGTGAAAGAGCAGAGATACTAAACAAATTATTTTGTTCAGTATTTACAAAGGAAGAGGGAGGTACCTAAAACAAACAGTAGAAACACTCTGGATACAGAAGTTGATACCAGCCCATTTACAGAAGAAAGGGTTATGAAAGAACTCTTAAAACTGAAGGTGAACAAAGCAATGGGGCCTGATGGGATTCATCCCAGAATTCTAAAAGAACTAAGGGTAGAATTAGTGACACCACTGACTACCCTCTTTAACAAATCATGGGAGGATGGGGTGGTACCCGAGGACTGGAGGAGGGCAGATGTGACTCCCCTTCACAAAAGTGAGAGCAAGGCAGAAGCAGGAAACTACAGACCTGTTAGCTTAACCTCAGTGGTAGGAAAATGATGGAATCACTTCTGAAGGAAAGGATTGTCAGTATCTAGAGGCCAGAGGGGCACGGACCCAAGGCAGCATGGATTCACAGCGGAAGGTCATGCCAGACAAATCTGATAGATTTCTTTGACTGGGTGACCAAAGTAGTAGATCAGGGAAGGGCTGTGGACATGGCCTACCTAGACTTTAGCAAGGCATTTGACACAGTCCCACACAAAAGATTAATATACAAGTTATCCAGCCTGGGAGTGGGTCCCAAGATGACAGCCTGGGTAAAGAATTGGCTGGAGAATAGGACACAGAGAGTAATAGTAAATGGAGTCCACTCTGAAGAAAGGGGGGGTTACTAGTGAGGTACCGCAGGGTTCAACATTAGGACCAGTCCTCTTCAATGTCTTTATAAGCGACATTGCAGAGGGACTGGAAGGAAAAGTATGTCTCTTTGCAGATGACACTAAGATCTGCAACAGAGCTGATGCACAAGGAGGGGTGGAAAGGATGAGAAGGGACTTGGCAAGGTTAGAGGAATGGTCAAATGTATGGCAGCTTAGATTCAATGCTAAGAAGTGCAAGGTAATGCACCTGGGAAACAAAAACCCAGGGGAAGAGTACACAATGGGGGGTGAGATAATAACAACAACAAAAATGGAGGGACCCGGGGATAGTCATATCAGCTGACCTAAAGGTGGGCAAGCAATGTGAGAGGGCAGCAAGGAGGACTGGGGGGATACTGGGATGCATAGGGAGAGGCATCACCAGTAGAAAACAGGAAGTTATTATCCCTCTGTACAGACAGCTGGTGAGACCCCATCTGGAGTACTAAATGCAGTTCTGGAGGCCCAATCTCCGCAAAGACATAGACAGGATGGAAGCTGTCCAGAGGAGGGCAACTAAAATGGTGCAGGGTCAGCACCGGAAGACATATGAAGAGACTTAGGAGCTTAATATGTATAGCCTCGAGGAAAGGAGGGAGAGGGGACATGATAGAAACTTTCAAGTACCTCAAGGGAATCAACAAAGTCCAAGGGTAGCATCTTTCAAAAAGAGTGTGCAAGAACAAGGGCACAATTTGAAGATGGGGGGCGGCTCAGAGGTAATTTAAGGAAGTATTTTTTCACAGAGAGGGTTGTGGATGCATGGAACGGCCTTCCGGAGGAGGTTGTGGAGTCAAAAACAGTGGTGGAATTCAAGCATGCATGGGACAGTCATAAGGCCATTTTAGGGGGTGGGGGTAGGAAGAAGTAGGCTGCTGGTTAACTAGGATCTGCAACTTATCCATTAGGTAGGGAAATGGGCAGACTCGGTGGGCCAAGCAGTCCTTATCTGCTGTCAAATTCTATGTTTCTATGTTTGTACCGAAGAAGTAGTATTCAATCACGTATCCCGAAGAAACATACATCAAAATCATATTTTCAGATTCTAGAAGAGTTACGCCTGGTGTAACAGCACCTGTGCCAAGTAGAATGGTGCAAGTAGCAACTTACGCCAGCAGTTGCGACATGTGCGATTCTACAATGTGGCCTGCGACACTTGTGCATAAGAGCAGTTATGCCAGCAGTTGCACCTTAAACCCCCTGCGACATGGTGCTAGGGGGTTTACAGCAGCAGTTGCGTCCTATTCCAGTAGGGCAGCAACAAAGTCCCTAATGTCAGGATTCTACAAGAAGTTACCTGCCACCTACTCCAGGATATTCCCCTCATGCCAGAACACTCCCGCCCGGTGCCCCACAGGAGCCCACAACCCCAGCCCCGATCCCCATAGCAGATGTACCCAGCTGGCCATCTCGCACCCCGACCCCCAGAACCCCAATGCCCTACAGGGCAGCCCACAAACATCATGCCCCAACCCACAATGCTTGCTCCTGCAGGGCAGCTGTGTCCCCCATGCCCCGACCCGATATGGTGCTGCAACTGCATAACATTTAGTACCCCAAGATCCCTGTAGTCCAGTGACCTCAACCGCCCCACCCAATGAGTGCCAGTCACCCCCACCCATCCCCAGTCAGCGACTGGCACAGCCCACCTCACACCTCCACGGCCAGCCGCTGATTGAGCTGTGCATGGCGCTACTGTATAGACAGCTCAGAAGCGAATGAGTATTCATTCATTTCTGGCCAGCGTCTAAGCAAGCACTCTGAAGGAGCTCAGTCGGCAGCTGGCCCTGGAGGTGTGAGGTGGGCTGTGCCAGATGCCAGCTGGGATGGGTGGGGGTGCAGGTGTATTGGCACAGCTGAGTGGGGGGCCACTAGACTACCAGGTATTTCCGTATAAGACGTTGGACATCTTTGTGTACTATAAATACAGTACAATACACTGGCTTGCTCGTGATCCGTAATCGTGGTGGCATGACAGTGGGTAGGGAGCCTCTAGCCCTGTGGGGCTCCAGCTGTGAACAGGCAGAGGGGGCACTTGTGACTTGCGGACCTGCAGATGCATCTTGTGACATTCTCGCCAGGTGCGCCCTCTGTTTGGCATACCTGGCTGTATGTCGCAA
Organism: Neoceratodus forsteri; assembly: GCA_016271365.2. NCBI lineage: Eukaryota > Metazoa > Chordata > Ceratodontiformes > Ceratodontidae > Neoceratodus > Neoceratodus forsteri. The sequence continues at coordinate 764,887,444 of CM057453.1, forward strand.
GTCGCAGGACTTAGACGAGGGGACCCTACCCCTTCTAAAATAGGATTCAGGGTCAATGTCGCAGCTGCATTTGGCGCAAGTCGCATTTGGCGGCGACTTACGCTGGGCTTCTAGAATCGGGTCCGTTAACGTTTACATTTATTGGATGGCTATTGATAGTATTTTTGACATTTGTATGTTTATTTATTTGTTTTGAAAAGGCACCTCTTGAAAAAGCCTGCCTTGTAGGTGAAACGTAGAGACATTTACTGAATTCAAAATAAAAAGGAAATAATTTGAACATTTGAAGCAACTGTCTACTGGAGTACCCCAGGGGTCCATACTGGAGCCTTTACTATTCAGCCTGTTCCTAAATAACCTACCAACAGCCTGAAGCAGTAACATAATTCTTTATGCAGATGATACTGGGCAATAACATTTATCATGATCAACTTCAAAAGGAACTTCAGTCCACCTTCAACCTTCTCGAGGATTGGTTCAGGAAGCAGAAGCTGCTACTTAACTACAAGAAGACAAAAACTATGCTGCTCTCAAGCCACCAGCTCAAGATAAAGCATTCAGTTCTGTCTATCCTCAATAATCGAGGCAACCCACTGGAGCAAGTACACTCTTTCAAGTACCTGGAGGTCACCATTGACGACACTCACTCCTTCACCCAACATATTGACCAGGTGGTAAAAGCAGTCAACATTAAATTGGGTATTCTCCACAGACATAAAAAATACCCGACGCCATTGGCCCTTTGTCTAGCAGTCTCCAGATCTATCCTGTCTATTATTGATTATGGTTTGATCATGTATGGTTCGACTTCCGACACTGCCCTTAAATGTGTTGAGACTGCCCTTAACAAAGAATGCAGACTCACCCTAGGAGCCGATATACAAATTCACATAAGTACGCTCTACAAGCTAACCAACTGGCTTAATCTTAGGTGCAGAATAAAGTATCTGACGTGCTTGCTTGCAAAGAATGTACTGCTCTGCAATGCTCCCCCAAGTACTACAGCATTACTGGTGACCAAAAAATCAAGTTATTCAATGAGGGGTATGTCTCACAGTTCCTTCAGTGTACCCTTCATTAGAACCTCTTTAGGACAGTGGTCCTTTGTATACAGAGCACCTCTCTGGTTGAATGAGGTCCCAGAACATACATTAAGCATGGGTACCCTCCCACCCTTCAAAACCCCACTGAAACACTTTCTCTTTCTGAAACAAAATCCCCTGAGTGTAGGCTAGGGTCCTGTTCCAGTTGCCTCTCATAGGTTTTCTCTAACTTATCACTTCCCTGTCTCTCTCTGCATAACCCTGCTGAGTGGCCTATTCTCTGCTCTCTGCATATCATCTCAGCCCCCTTCCCCACTTATGTGGCACTCATCTCGATCTTCTACTCCCACTCTTGTCTCTCATTCTTCCCCAAAGTAGATGCATCCTCCTCATCTCTCTCCCACTCTTCCCCTCTCACTGCCTCCGGTATCCCTCCCCTCTGTTATTAGCTTGGACTCCTCCTTTCTCTTTCCTCCTCCTTTGACAAAGCCTAGTCCTTTGAGCAGCTTAAGCTCAAGTTCTTGTTGACCATCAGTTGAAGGATGAGCCTAATGTAGAATACCAATCTAGGTTTAAGAACATTGTTAACCGTACTTGTTTTTATTGAACTGTCAACCTTGCATGATGTACAAAGCTTGTGCCAGCACCTGGAAATTCCATGTTGTCCAGCTGTAATTGTCAGGTTTTTTTGTATGTGTTTCTGTACTGTAACCTGCTGATGTGGAACCTTTGAAAAAGAGCATCATGCTCGAAGGTCTTTTCCGAAAACACAAATAAATAAAATAAACAAACACAGTCAAACATACATATGACATACAGCAAGGTCAAGCATACAAGTCATAGTAAAACATAGAATACAGTATTAACTAGACACTAAACTGAGGATAGCAGGACAATATAAGCATATACAACAATAATTAGAGGGGGAACATCACATCAGAATATAAAATAAATAATTACAGTACATAGGTAATAAATGCAGATGTGAAGACAAAATCAGTCCAAGGTACAGCAATGAAGGCCACAAGTGGCCATACCATGTCTCATCAATAAATAGTTACCACAGTTAAGCAAGTGCAGTCAAAGAAATAGCAGATAAAGTAACTTCAAGAGTAGTAGTACCTAGGCGTCCAACTACCTGTATAAGAACATTGACAAGTAGAGATACGTACTCAGAAGGTGTTTGTAATAGGCATGCCAGAAACCTACAGACATTGTACAAGCACATAGCTCAGGAGAGAGGGTATTCTACAGCCTAGGAGTGAAACTCTGAAAGGCAGCTATCCCACAGTTAGTCCTTAATTTAGGGACCATAAACAGGGCATGATTTGAATATCTTAAGGGACAGGAATTATGTTGTGGCTGAAGCAATTCAGTCAGACAAAGGAGCTGATGATTTTTCAGTATATTATAGATGGTTGCACCCACTGCTAGCTCACGTGCATTGCTTGGGGGGAGCCATCCAAAGTTCAAGTACAAAGTACAGTGATGTACAAGTCTGCTGTTTGCTAGAGCAAAGCGACAAATATTAATAAGCGATGTCCCATTTCCTGAGTACCATCTTTGTAGGTAGAAGGTGCATATACAACTACATTATATATAAGCTTAGGGAGTAATAATCCCCTAGTGACAGGAAGAAATGCATGTTCTGTGAGGTTATTCCCAATTCTATAGGCCAAACCAAGTCTAGAATTTACCATTTTGCAAGTCTTCATAATGTGCAAATGGAAGTCAAGTGAGGGTTTCAATGTAACACCAAGATAGTTAAAGGCCTGTACCGCTTCAAGCAAAGTACCATCATTGCAGGATACTTGTATAGGGGCATACAGCTTCTTAATTTAGGAGGAAAGCAGTTTGTTAAGTGATAGCCACATTTGTACTCCCTGAAGGTCCTGGGATAGCATACTATTTATATTACAAGTATTGTTGGAGCTAACTAGGAGTACGAGATCGTCTGCATAGAGTATCAGCATACTGTACTTGAGGCACTCATGCAGGTTACTGATGTGGATAGAGAACATGAGTGGTCCTAAAACCGAGCCTCATAGGACCCCAACTACAGATGCTGCAGGCTCAGAGAAGGTTGTGCCCAGTTTGACCTACTGTTGCCTGTACTGAAGGTAATTGGGAAACCATTTTAGGACAGGAGGTGCCAGTCCAAGGTCTTCGAGCATGGTATGAAGCAGGGGGTGGTCGACCAGGTCGAAGGCCTTTGTTAAATCTGTAAACACAGCACCAGAGTATTCCCCTCTGTCCACAGCATTAGCTATGTGGTTAGTTAGTGTAAGTAATGTAGTGGTGGTACTATGGCCCCCTCTAAAGCCATGTTGGTGTGTAGAAAGCAGACAGTGATTTAGCTGGTAGTTCGTGACCTGTGCAGCAACCAATTTCTCAAGTGATTTATTAAGCACAGGAAGGGTAGAGGGTCTCCTTTCTTAAAGACAGGGATTATGTGGGACAGCTTCCAGGCAGAATGGACAACACCAAATGACAGACAATTAAGCAATAAGGCATGACAAGGTGTGTGTTATCGTGTAATAACGTCACTCCTGGGGTGGGTTGAAGCACGAGGTGACCAAGTGCTTCCACCCCCAGGGGCTTTAGATAACGATAACACACACCTTGAGTAATCTTATTGCAATTATACAATGGCTCGATGTTATAAAAATTAAAAAAAAAATTAAAAATGTTTTTAGTAGATTTTTTGTGTTTCTGAAGAGACAGCAGCCAACAAATCAGCCAATAAATCAATACAGTGATGTTATTGTGTAATAACATCACTGTCTCAGGCACCCACTGACCAATCAGAATACAGGAAATTTTCTTGCCATTGTATAATTATAAATAATCTAGTAAGTGCAGAGGCAATTTCCACTGCAGCAAGCTAGAGCAATTTAGGCTCGAACCAATCTGAACCAGTTGACGTAGACACAAAGATACGCTTAAGCAATTTATATACCTTAGAAACTCTGACCATTCTGAAATAAAAAAGTTTAGTGTAGCAACAGAAACATAGAATTTGACGTCAGATAAGGACCGCTTGGCCCACCTAGTCTGCCCACTCCCCTACCTACAGGATAAGCTGCAGATCCTACTTAACCACCAGCCTATTTCTTCCTACCCCCCACAGGAATTGCCTTATGTCTGTCCCATGCATCCTTGAATTCTCCCAGTTTTACACCCCACACAAGCTTCTCAGGAAGGCTGTTCCATGCATCCACCACCCTCTCTGTGAAAAAATACTTCCTCACATTGCCCCTGAGCCGTCCCACCTCTATCTTCAAATTGTGTCCCATTGTTCTTGCACATCTCTTTTTCTGAAAGATGCTACCCTCTTGGACTTTTGTTGATTCCACTGAGGTACTTAAAAGTTTCTATCATGTCCCTTCTCCATTCTTTCCTCAAGGGTATACATATTAAGCTCCTTTAGTCTCTCCTCATATGGCTTCTCTTGCAGACCCTGCACCAATGTCAGCTAACCCATGCAACATCTACGGGCCTGCAACAATTCAGCACTAAGTACCCAGGGATAGCTGTAAGGGACCTCCAAATCTAGGTAACTGTAACATGCTGGTACCAGGCAGGAAGAGTAGCATTCATTGGTACAGAATAGCCACTGAAGGGGGTTGCATGATGTGACTTCTGCTGATGCATTGAGCTGTGTCTAGTTGGGACTAGTTAACAGCAGCTATTGTTTTATGGTTTCGCCACTATCCTGTGTGGGGTTTGACTGTACAGTGGCATTTACCCCTTAACTGCCCCATGACTCCATCTACATCGGGCGCCTAATTGGGGCTGATCTGATAGACTGCGCATGGTTAACAAAATTCTATTGCAGGGAATTTTGGAGCTGTAATAAACCTGTTTTTGTTCCTGCAACACTTATATCTTTATTGTCTGATTATCTGCTGTTATTGACTTGCAGGTGGACCTTTACTTTTGTGGGTGTGCATATTTTGTATACTCTGGTCACATTCGGTGAAGGTAACAACTGTCTTATTTGTCCCCAGGGGGTTGTCCACTCCAGTGAAGGGAGGTGGGTAGGTGTGGCATCCTAGGGGGTGGGTATGCACACATCTGGCCCACTTATTCTCTCTGGGTGGAGACACCATGCTATATCTTATCTTTTCTGGGATGAAGCCCCCTACTGAAGGAGAGAGAATGAATCCAACCCATTAAGCAGGTGGGCCCTGTACAGTACCAGGCAGGGGTGTGAACCCAGACACTGCGACCCGGGGATCACATGTACTGTACTTTGTCATTCTCATTCTTTACTGGATAAGACGTAGCTGCCTGTTTAAAATGCAATGTCTGTTGTGGAGCCTGAAGTGCTGAAGGATTTGCACACCCACACTGCTTAGCACTGGGATAGTGGCTTTAATGTATGTGTGTGGTTTGGAGAGATACCCAGAAAGCTTAGAGTAGTAAGAAGTACCTTATACTCCCTCTGGATTCTGTGACTCGCACATGAAACACAGAAACACAGAAAAGTGACAGACAGAAAAAGATGTGAACAGTCCATGTAGTCTGTCCCAAGAGTCCCTACTTAGGGATGGAGATGTTCTAGTCTCTGTCCTCCCTCCCAGCCGCCCCATCCACTCCCTCTACTTCCTGTCTAATAACTCCTTTAGATGTGTCCCACTTCCTCTTGAATACTGCAGTTTTCCTGGCCTCCACAATCTTGTCAGTAAGATTGTTCCATGCCTAACATCCCTTTTACACCTTCCCCTCTCCAACTTGAGAGCATGCCCCCTGGTGGAGGTACTGTTTCTTAGTTTGAACACATTTTTCTGAGTCCACTCTGTTGAACCCTTTCATGAACTTGAAAGTTTCTGTTATGTCCCCTGCTCCCTTCTGTCCTCCAGTGAATACACATTCAGATCTTTCAGGCTCTCATTATACACCTCACTCTGTTGGCCAATGATATTCTGCATAGCCCTTCACTGCACTGTCTAATCTACCCCTGCCCATCCCGTGGTGCAGGACCCAGAACTAGACACAGTACTTCAGATGTGGTCTCACCAATGATACATACAGAGGCAACGTCACCTCCCTTCTTCTGCTAGTGATCCCTCTCCTTATGTACCCCACAATTCTGTTAGCCCTGCTGGACTGAGCAACCTGCTTTAAATTACTGCTGATCACCGCTCCCAGGTCTCTCTCCTCCTCCATGCTCTCCATCGACAACCCATCAGTATACTACACTGTACCCAGAGTTTTCCCTCTTACACGCATCACCTTGCATTTTTTGGCATTGAACTTCAACTGCCAAATACTGGACCACTTCTCCAGCCTCTTCAACTCCTGTCTTTACTGTTAATTTCTTTTTCACTGTCAACCCTCCTGCAGAGCTTGGTATCAGACCAAACATGCTCATCTTTCCCTGGATATCCTCTCTTACATCACAGATAAACATTTTAAACAGGCATGGCCCCAGGAATGATTCCTGTGGCACCCCACTAGTCACTGCCCTATTCTCAGAGAATTTACAGCTTAGGAACACCCGTTTAGGTTCTATCCATCAGCCGGTTTTTGACCCATCCAGTTATTTTCTTCATAGAAGGAGAAGGACCATGGGGTACTAGTCAAAGGGGACATGAGGGTATCAGCATAGTGCAGGATGGCAACAGCAAGGCCCAATCAGATGCCAGGGTGCATTTCCAGGGGTATCACCTCAAGAAGAGAGGAGGTTATCCTGCCCTTGTACAGATCACTGGTGAGGCCGCACCTAGGTCTTTTTCTGCCGGCAACTTCGTATGCGCTTGGAGTACTGTGCACTTATCTAAAAAAGGATGTAAAATTACTGGAGGGGGTGCAGTGTTGGGTGACAAAGATGATCATGGGTCTAGGGGAGAAACTCTATGAGAAAAGATTGAGGGAGCTCAACGTGTACTCTCTGGAGAACAGAAGGGAGAGGGGGACACGACAGAGACCTTTAAATACTTAAAAGGCATAAACAGGGTCAGAGTGGGAAGATTGTTCTGCTTAAAGTGAGGAAGGGTCATGAGGGGGTACAGTCTTAAAGTGGAAGGGGAAAGATTTAGGAAGGAGATGAGGATGCACTACTTCACAGAGAGGGTGGTGGCTGGGTGGAACACACTGCCAGAGGAGTTGATTGCACTGAAGACAGTGGACAGTTTTAAGCGGGTATGGGATAGAGCCAAGGGAAGGCTAAGGACTAATAGAAACAGAGAGGGGGATAGTCATGGAGGAGGGGATTATGGAAGGGGAATGAGGGGGTAGCTGCAGGAGAAGCAAACTGTGAGCTGCACACTCGTGCAGACTTGATAGACCTATGGGCCTTTTTTCTGCTGCCAACTTCGTATGTTCGTATTCCCCCTATACCCAGATCGCTTACCTTCTTAACCCGTCTCCTATGTGGCACCAAGTTGAAGGCTCAGCTAAAATCCAGGTATAGTATGTCCACTGCCTGGCCCCTCTCTGCCATCTGTGTCACTACAGTACAAAACTCTATTAAGTTAGTCTGAGCCAACCAGCCCCTAGTGAATCCATGTGGGTTCCCATCCATTATGCATTTTCCTCTAAGAATGGCTCCCTTCTTTAATGATTGTCTCCAAATGTTTTCCCACAAGAAATGTCAAGCTCATTGGCCTGTAGTTTGCTGTATTTCCCCTATTGCCCACCTTTTTCTGCCCCTTATGTTTTCCTCTTCTCATGCCCACTCCAATTTCTTCTGGCCTTCATTGCCTTCCTCTACCTGTCAGACTCACAGAAACATAGAAGTTGATGGCAGAAGACCGCTAGGTCCTTCTAGTCTGACCATTTGTTTTAGACCTATTTGACACTCTAATTGCCCTTTGTAGTCAGGGCTCCCTTGTGTCTATCCCATGCATTCTTGAATCCCCCAGTGTTGACCCCCACAACCTCTTGGGGGAGGCTGTTCCAAGTGTCCACAACTCTTTCTTTGAAGGAAAAATGTCCCGGTGTTGGTAAAGAACCTCCCTCCTTGCAGCCTGAGGTCATGTCCCCTGGAGCCCTTCTTGAAGTGAAAAAGTTCCTGTGCCTGTACCTTGCTAATGCCTTTTGTGTACTTGAATGTTTCAGTCATGTCCCCTCTCTTTCTTCTCTGCTCCAGGGAGTACATATTTAGTTCCCCAAGTCTCTCCTCATAGGACATATACTGCAAACCAGGAATCATTTTTGTCACCTTTCTCTGTACTGTTTCCACCCATTCAATGTCTTTTTGAGGTGAGGCCTCCAGAATTGGACTCCATATTCCAGGTGATGTCTGAACAGTGAGCTATACAGTGGTAGTACCTCCTCTCTCCTCTTGTTCATGATTCCCCTCCCAATGCAGCCCAGCATTCTGTTGGTCTTCACTGTTGACTTCTCACACTGCTTACTAACCTTCAAGTCATCTGAGATTATGATACTCAAATCTCGTTCCTGGTTTGAGGCCGCCAGTTTTTCGCCTCCTAGGTAATACTTCTTTGTTGGATTTTTCTTTCCTATGTGCATGACCTTGCACTTTTTGGCATTAAATCTCAGCTGCCACACTCCAGACCATTCTTCTAGTTTCCTGAGGTCAGCGTCCATCTTGCTCACTCCTTCTGAGGTGTCCACTCTGTTACATATCTTGGTGTCATCTGCGAACAGACACACCTTCCCTTCCAGTCTGTCAGCAATGTCTGCTATAAAAACAATGAAGGGCAGCGGCCCTAGCACTGAGCCCTGGGGAACCCCGCTGGTCACCCTGCCTTCTGTCAACTGCGTTCCATTAACCTGTACCCTCTGGGTTCTGTCTTGTAACCAGTTTTGTACCCATCTGACTACTTCTGGACCAAGCCCTGTGTTGTCAAGATTCTTTACCAGCCTTCTGCGTGAAACAGAGTTGAAGGCCTTACTAAAGTCTAGGTAGACCACATCTACTGCCCCACCGTTGTCCACTATTTTTGCAGCATAGTCAAAAAACTCAAGCAGATTTGTCTGGCATGACCTACCTGCTGTGAAACTGTGCTGTTTAGGGTCTTGTTGGCCGCTAGTTTTGAGGAATGCTATGCTCCTCTGTTTGAGTAGTGTCTCCATTAGTTTCCCTACTATAGATGTGAGGCTCACCGGTTTGTAATTACTAGCCTCTTCACAACTGCCTGATTTGTGAAGTGAAACCACTATTGCCTTTTTCCAGTCTTCGGGTACCACACCACTCTTCAAGGATTTCGTGAATAGAAGTGCCAGAGGGGCTGCTAATTCTGCCCCCAGTTCCTTAAGGATTTTGGGGTGCATCTGGTCTGGTCCCATGGCTTTGTCTGCGTTTAGTTTATTTAGCACCTCCTGTACTTTGGCTTCTGTAAAGGGACTCGTGTCTACCCCTGGCCCTGGAGTGTTGTGTTTTTTCAGGGCTGGGCCATCCCCTGGATCCTCTTTGGTAAACACCAAGCACAAGTATTTGTTGAGGATTTCAACTTTCTCTGAGTCATGTTTGGTGCATTTTCCTTCTTCAGTAGCAATCTTTACTATCCCCCCTTTTATCTTCCTACATTCCCTAATGTATCTAAAAAATGATTTGTCTCCTCTCTTTGCCCCTTCTGCTAATTTTTCCTCTGCCTGGGCTTTTGACTTTCTAATTTGTTTGTTAGACTCTCATTTTTTTCTTGTATGACTCCCAGTCTTTCCCAGTTTTGGTTTCCTGGTATATACAGTATATGCTGTATGCCTTTTTTTCTTTGACTGTGGTAGCCACTTCCTTGGAAAACCACAGAGGATTTCTTTTTTTTTTGCTTTGCTGACCTATCTGGCACACTGACCTGTGGCAGTCTTTATTGCTCTCTTGAGTCTCCCCCACATGACCTCCACCTCCTCAATCACTATTTCCAATAACTGGCTACTTATGTTGTTCCTCATTTTTTGGAAGTCAGCCTTTCTGAAATCCAGCACCTTTATCTTTGAGTGGCTAGTGTCCTGTGTTATGTTTACCTTAAAGCTTACCATGCGATGATCGCTGTTGCCCCTATGGCATCCCACTTGATGCCCTTGATCCTTTCTGAGTTTGTGAGGACAAGATTCAGAATGGCATCTCCCCTTGTTGGGGTTTTAACAAGCTGGCACAGTCCCGCACCTTGTAGTGACAATAAGAAGTCCCTTCATTTCTTGTTGTTGCTGCCATTAGTGTGCTCCAGTTAATATCTGGTAGGTTGAAGTCCCCCACCAGTATTACTTCACCTTTATCAGACATTTTGTGGATTTCCTCTATTAGGTTTTTGTCTCCTTTATCTCCTTGATTTGGGGGCCTGTACATGATGTCGATTCTGAAGGGTTTTCCCTTGCCCGTGTCTACTGTAACTCGAAGTTTCCAGGTTGCCCTCTTACTTCCGTGGTTTTTATTTCCTCCCGAGTGTAAATGGCTATGCCCCCCCCCCCCCTTTTTTCACTCTGCCTATCTTTCCTGAACAGACTGTAACAGGGAATGGCCATATCCCATCTGCGGTTTTCTGTGAACCATGTTTCTGTTACAGCCACCCAGTTCAACCTGATTACAAGATGGCTGTGAGTCTGGGAAGTTTGTTGGTTAGGCTCCCAGTATTTGCAACCACTGCCTTCCAGGAATGTACATCCTCTTTGGTGCAAGGTTGTACCCTCTTCCTGGACTGCTCCAGTTTGCTATTTCTGGCCAAGAGATTATGGAGGTTGCTGATTTGGGCAGATGTCTCTGATTTGCTTTCTGAGGATGTACGTTCACATTTGGCATTTTGGGGCATGATGACCAGCCCACCGATGGCAGGGGTGTGAGCTGCGTCACACTCCCCTTTAGCTGCCATGAAGAGTCCTATCAGACCTCCAGCCTCTGCATCCTGGGGACTGGCATTTCACTGCTGGGAGCCTCCTCCTGCCTTGGAGTTGTGTTACCTGTTCCTGACTTCCTCCTTGTTACCCTCTCATCCCTGTTGATGGCCTCCCATGACCCAGAGGATGGATGATGATGCTGGGATGCTGACTGGAGGGGCCTTTCTGTGGTGTATTGGATGGTATGTTTGCATGGGGTGACCATGGGGCCATCATCCGGCTTACCAGGGCAGTATTTCTTCCCCCATCCCACTGACTCGTGCATGCTGCCACTGGCCTGGGAGGGTTTCTGACAACCCCCAGTTACCCATGCCATCAGCAGCAGCTCCCCACATCACCACCAGGAGTCACTACCATAGTGATGTGTTGATCATCCCTCCCCCTGAGAAGTAAGTGTCCAAAGGATGCTCTGAACCCTCGCTGTTGGTCTCTACTCCCAGAGTTCCAGGCATGGAGCGTGAACCCAGGTCACAAGCATGCCAGATTGATCTCCCATCGTTGGCACCATGAAGCCAGCCTGCTGTGTCAGGAAACCATATTTGTCCCCTCCAATCCTCAGGCTCTACATCAACACTACATGACACTGCCTCTGATAGGTTCTAAGTGATAATAGCGAGCGCTGAATGGCGACTCACATTATCGCGATGTCAGGGCGGCGAAAACAATTTCACCACCTTGACATTCCCGGCGCATGGAAGAAAGGCACTGGGACTTAAATCCTTGGCTTGCTGTGGGGGGGGTGTGCCCCCACCCACCCCTATCACCCCTACTTAAATATTCTCAACTCCAGGGGTATGTGTTGTGGGGGGCCAAAAGCAAATAAAATAAGTTTTGGGCAGGCGCAACAAAAAATGCAGTAGCGCCCAGACCCAGACCGGAACCCCATACTGTAGCCGGAGGCCAACCTCCGATGCCACAGTGCAGCTAAGCAGCCGACCACAGCGCCACCACCATCTTCTCTGCCTCCTCCCAGGCCACGCTCGCAGTGCTCACTCCCCCTCCACGTGCGTGTACATACAGCAACATCCTGTCGCTAGGATCGCCGACCCCACCACATCCAGTGGCCCTCCCTGCCCCCTCGCCTTTTGGGCTTTCGCCCACATTGCATCGCCATTTCAGACAGCGCCTTGATTCAGGCGCCCACTTCACGTGCTACCCCTTGATACACTGAATAAGGAGATATGTGTAACTGTGTGCTTGTCTAGCTGATCACTGTTCACTCAGCTTAGATTTATATCACAAGTGCATAGGTGGCACAAGAACAGAATAGCTCAGTGTGAGTAAGTAGCAGAGTGGTAGATGCAGAGGTGTGCTGTCTGGCAGTAGGTGAGAGGACTGTGCATCTCAGTGTCAGTTCATGCTTCTCTATCCCATCCCAGAGCACTCAGCTTAGATGTCCATCACATCAGAGTTAATATTAGACAGATCTTGTAACAAAGAAAACTAGTGTAAAGACATCCTATACTACAACTGCTGCCATGCAGCAGAATTGGCAATGAAAAGAACATTTTTTCCTTTTTTTTTTTTTAAGACCAAAAGGCACGTTCCGATATGTGACAACACTGGATGTTTCTGAATAGCTGTTACTGTCTATGTTTGGCACAGTTATGAAATGAAGGCATATTATTGACATTTTTTTTGACCAACACATATCTCAACATACAACCAAAGAAGCATAGCAGTGTCTAGTCGGTACGGTGTATGAAAAGCACTGCAAATATCTAAAAGATTGTTAGCACAAATGATGTGAATAGCAGTTCCTTTCTTTATTCACACTGTTTTCCTCTACCCACTGGTGCTGATTCTTCTCCTCTGACAGGCCACTTCTGACCCTGAATTCTTCTGTTGTGAACACAGCTCCCAACTGCACTTGCCAAGCCAATACCTGGATGCCTGGCTGGTATGTTATGGACTTCCAGGATGTCCCACCCAGAAAGTTAGCCCAGGACCAACGGTCTACACATGCAAGGATCATGTAGCAGTGGGCAGCGGCAGGTCCAGTGGTATGTGTATAGGGGTCTGGCCATCATTATGGCAATCATGTGCTTAAATTGTGCTTGTAATTCCGATTGTACTCAATAAATAAATAAATAAAATAAATAAGTGGGGGGCCCCACAAAGTGCCCTTCTCACCCACCAACCCTGATTCTAACATCAGCGTCTCACTGCTGCACCTGGCCTACGTGTGTGGTGGGGGGAGGAATGTCACACAGTCAACCACAGTGCCAAGGACACCGCAATACCAGCAGGAGGCAATATTGCAGTGGGAGCATGTCACACCACCTCCCAGAGCCTGAGAGAATGGCTTCCACAGCATTTGCATGGCTGCACCAGCTCTGGTCACCCATATGTGAGGGCAATGCTCTCCCTTGCAGCTACTGATCAGGAATAATATCTATCCCTAAATAACAGAATCATCAGTCAACATGCAAGCAAAAACTACATAAATCAAAATAAAAATCTGGGCTAGAATGGAATACTAGATAGAGTAAGCAGCTGTAAACCACAACTTCTTATTCCAAACAAAAATACAATAACACACATGTAAACAAGGCTGTCATTCCGTCAACGCAAAAGGAAGTTGTGGGACCAAGGCAAAGGGAGGGGGGAAGGAGAGGGGAGGGCACGGACACTGGTGTAGGGGTAAAATACAAAACACCAATACATATCGAGCAGTCATGATAGACCAGGTGGTATCCTTCTGCTGGCTACTTCTTATGTTCTTATCACAGGTTCTGGTCGATCTGGTTAATCATAAACCATGACAGTAAAGTCTGAATGGTTTATAATGTCACCAGAACCCTACGGTGGAATTACTAAGCCTCGTCACCAACTGTTTTATTTATTTAGAATTATTTGGTTATAATGTATGGGGAGCCCTTATTACTGTCTGAAGTCAGACAGTTTACTACATTGTTATGGTATCGATGTGACATCAAGAGGTTGTTAACCCCTCTTGACTACTTCACATCAATACGTAACAACGGGAGTGCATTTGTGCATAAGCATCTCTTTTTTTTTTTGAAGTTACTATTTTTTCCTCCTTCCTGCCTGTCATCCCGACCCTTCAGGAGCCTCAAGGTAGACATCCCTCTGCCTTCCACCCTGCCCGTATGACCCCACAGGAACCCCATAGAGCTTCGGTTTACCCCCTGAGCGGGGATGGGGCAGAGCCCCCTTACCCCAACAATCAGATTTCGTCGGTCTGGGGGCCATCGGGCAGGCGGAGGCACATCGAGGGCACGTCTCCGGAGGCTCCATCTTCCCGGTGATGGCAGGCGTTTTTTCCTCTTTCTCCCACCCCCTACAGCGTAGGACTCCCTGACGTCAAGGCATAGAGCGCCAACGTCACACTGTATGTCGGCAGCCCTTTCCCTCAACATTGGCGGCTTGCAGTACTCCGAGCCTCCGCTTGGAGTCAGACAAGTGCTCAGGCTATAGCCTGACCCTCCCCAGAGTAGGCGAGCTGTTGTGGGACACTGAAGCCTGACTCCCCCGGCCGGTCCACCAGCAACCCGAGTCCGCTCCCGAACCCAGGTCGCCGGCGTGGAGCGAGGTGTGGCATCCAGCGCCTCAACCCTTAGCACCACCGGGCCGGCTACGCATAAGCATCTTTAAATCTGTGGCTTCAGACAACCTGCTACAGTGGTGAGAGATCGCCTTAATGGAGAGCGGCGCTATGAGGGAATTTAAAATTAATTGTTTTTGTCTGACTGAATCAGTAAGTTGATTTTGTCTGTTGAATTTCAAACCTTCAATAAATGCTCTTCGTTGTTTGAATCCCACCTGCCTGCCACTTTGCCACATCAGGTAAGACCGCATTCCGGTCTCAAACCCATGATTACTGACCGTCTTTTATTATTGAAAACCAGTAGCTCTTATAGTGTACTTTGCCCCATACACTATAAAAAGCTATTGGATGGGCAACAGACAATAACAGTGCTGAAACCGCATCTAGCTGTTTCCATGACAACTGTAAACCTCTCGAGCAGCACTCTCAAGGTGTACCTAGTTGTCATGGAAACTGCTTGATGCGATTACAGCACAGTTAATGTCTGTTGCCCATCCATTATCCTCTATGTAATACATGGGATCAAAGACCTAAAAGGTGATGGCAATAGTTTATGCAAGGTAAAAACTTATTATAACTCTGCAAACACACTTTTTGCATCAATAAGGATAGTTTCAGTACTCTGCTTGATCACACCTTAAAGGGGAACTAAAGTCAAATTTTGTTTAGATTTGCCTCCTAGTTTTGTGGCCACTTAGGATCTCCATGTTCGCATATTTTATGTCTCTTCTCTTTCTTATGGTATCTCCTGTCCCATGAGACAGTGATGCATCCAGGACCATTCATTCAACAAAATATTTTTTTTCCCTTGGTCATGTTTGTAGCAGCAAAGTTGCAATTTTAAGTTAACTCTCCAAGTCCAGGGATCTCTAATGAAGGCTACATTTAGAGGTGGCAATCACCTGAGGGATGAATGAGTGTGATTTTCTGTAAGGAAACAGTTAGTCTTCACTAATTATAGCATTGGTGACCTGGGGTTGACATGTGTGCTTTCTTATGGTTGTGTGTAGTTTAATAAAATAAAAAGGTTTACAAAACAAAACATTCACTCCTGCAGGCTAGACCTAGACACGTACTTAGACAACAGGAAGTGTGGATTAGAAAGAGTTATTAAGTTAAAGCCAGAATATCAGGCTCCTAACAGTAGATTGCTGCTGCAGCAGTCATTACTCTCTGAATCAATGGTCCTGGATGCAACACTGTCACATGGAACAAGGGGCATTATGGGAAAGAGAAGAACCATAAAAATGCGAACATGGAGATCCCCAGGGACTATAAAACTAGCAGGAAATAAATTTAAAAAAATCATGATGCCAGCTCTCCCAGGCCTTGCCTACCTGACTGCCTACTGCCTTCCCACACATGAGACAGACCTGCGGAAGACCTACCTCCACCCCTTAAAAAGACTCCACCATGGAGGAGCAAAGAAGTGACTGATAAACCCTGGAAGTCTGGGTAAGGACAGAGAAGGAGAGGATTAGGCTGGAAGTTGGAGAGGATGATGCTGCAGGCAGCATCAGAGAAGGAGGATTAATATAAATTAAAACAAAGAAATTACAGATAAATCTGGCAGAACACTAGTTTAAATTTAGGGGCCAGATCAAAAAAAGTAAATCTGATAAAAGTGCAAAGGCACCCTCTCTGAGAATGCAGAACACTCTGACATCTACAGTCCAAATATGTCACACCCCAAGTGGAGGTCAGCTCTGATCCAATCCATGCCTCTTTGTCGGTGATTAGATCAGGCACTATGCACAGGGTGTCAACACTATGCCAGGGGGACCTTCTACACCAGTTATGTGGCCTCCAAGTTTGGCCTCTCTTGACAGTTGTGTGACCTGAATGTCCCTCCCAAACCCTGATAAGGTTGACTCTGATCCAGTCTATGCCTCCATGTGGACAGTCAATTCAGGGGATGTGCAGAGAGGTGCTGTTGCTATGCCAGAGGGGCCCTTCCATAGCTGTTAGCTGGCATCCAAGTATGGCCTTCCTTGACAGTTGTGAGGCCCAAATGTCCCCACACTTACCTGCTGTCCCTTGCCCTCTGATATGGCATGGAGGGCTGTGAGGCATCACCTGGCATTTTTTTTCTTTCTTTACAAACATTTTGCTTGTACCGGGATATGACCATATCTCAATATCCTTCATCATGCTGACCGCAACAAGATCACTGAAAAGTCTCTTTCTGTACTGTTTTTTGAACATGGCAATGATGCCATCGTCCAAGGGCTGTATTCTGGAGGTCATATTCTTAGGTAAGAAAATGCCTTATTGCGTCCGTCAGGGGTTTGAAGCTCATTTTCGGGCAGATATGCTGGCACTGATCCAAAAGGACGACAGCTCGTGTTGGAAGTTTTTGTAACAATAAATGAGCTCTGACATGGGGTAAGAACTCTTCCATGAACCACTGATTGAAAATTTCACAGGTCATCCAGGCATTGCGGCTATTTCTGTAGAACACTGGGAGGGGTCCCATGTTAACATGGTGAAAGCATCTGGGGTTTGCAAATTTGCCGATACAGAGCGGCCAAAGTGTGTCTGTGCCTGTAGCATTGGTACAAAAAAGAAAAGTCACTCTGTTCTTGGCAATCGTAAACCCCTTAGATGCACTATCCTCTGTCCTGCTCACAAGGGTCTGCTCAGGGAGGCATTGCCAGAACAAGCCGGTTTCGTCAACATTGTACACCTGCTCTGCTGGGTACCCCAGTTCACACAGATGTCTTTAAGCTTAGGTAAAAACTCACTGGTAGCATGATCGTCACAAGATCTTTGTTCTCCCATGATTGCTACACGCCGGATACCATGCCTGCATTGAAATCTCCGTAACCAGCTGGATGAGGAACGAAACTGAGAATTTGTTCCATGGATTGCTTTAGAAAACTGTTCAGCTTTTTCTTTCACAATTGCCCCAGAAACAGGAACATCTCTGGCCCTCTGTTACTGAAACCCCAGCTGTGTTGCCTGATCAATCTCACCGGGCTTCCTTAGTTTTTTTCTTGCCATGCCCTGAGAGTCTGAGCACACAACAGCAAACTCCTGTAGGGATCCCTCCTGTTTCTTCCATGTGTAAATTGTTGATTTAGAGTACCCAGTTTCCTGAGAGATTTTGACCAAACTCTCACCGGCTTTCAGTCGGTGAAGTACAGCCAGCTTTGTTTCCACACTGTAGCCTGATTGTTTCATACTGAAACAGCCAGAGAAGAGAGCACAGCAGGTTAGTGAGTAAGAACTGAATGATCTGGCTGGGCTACCTTAGTGTGGCCAGCTGATTAGTGTTGATTACAGTGCTCCTTCGCTGAATTAACACTAGGAAAGCAGCTGGGCAGCATAAGTACAGGTACTGTACTGTAACTGCCTACAGCGTACTTAGGCACTTCCCACTGACAAACAGAGTTACAGATCGGGTGCACATTTGACAGGAATCTGACAATTTTCAGTGTAGAGTGCTCTGGAGCCACAACCCAAGTTCATTATATGCAGGGATTCATTATAGCAAGGTTCGCTATAGCGAGGGAGCACTGTATATACTTTTGTTACACATCACTTTTTCTCCACCTCTGCCACACCTCCCAGTCTTGAGCACCAGTCCCCAGTGTAGCTGAGGGTGAACACTCCAGGATAAAACCACAGTGGTCACTGGTGCCATGGAAGCATGGCATCTGCCTCTGCAATCAAGGACATGTTGTCGCAGGCAGCATTTGCTGACCCTAACTGCCCACTTGCCCAAGTCCTAGGCTTACTTCCAAACTGTGTTTGCTGACACGGCAGTGCAATGCATTATCACTGAACCATCGAACAGCCACACAGGCACTTTGTGCTTGTCACCTCAGCTATCTCAGGTCTTTAGGTTTTCTGAGTCTTCTATGAAGTCCAAACTAGGGGAAACATGTCTTTTTATAATCCTAAATTGCTAAACACTTACAATATAAACTTCACGCCTGATCTGGAAATGAATGTTTTAAAGAAAAATGCATTTCCTCAATGAGCAACAGATTCCAATTTTAAGTGTTGTGCAATCGTATACCCATTTTTTAATTAAATGTTTGTATATACCAGATGTGGCTGTAAATGGATTTTGATCCACT
This sequence comes from Neoceratodus forsteri, assembly GCA_016271365.2. Lineage (NCBI taxonomy): Eukaryota > Metazoa > Chordata > Ceratodontiformes > Ceratodontidae > Neoceratodus > Neoceratodus forsteri. The sequence goes on from CM057453.1 coordinate 764,905,944, forward strand.
TCACTTTCTGGATGGTTGTATGATGAACTGCCCCCAAAGGACAGAGAAGACCCTAGTGTGACAACTTAAAAAAAGGTTAAAAAACACCTTTTCTGCGATATTGATCGATTATTTGTAACTCTGTGACTGAATTTTTATGTGTTTTATATACGCTTTTATTTGTGTAAGGCACTTAGAGCGTTTGGGACTGGACGCCATAGAAATAAAAATGGCTTGCCATGCACAGCTTTGCCTTGGATATACAAATAAAATAAAATAAATAAATAAAATGCTTTGATGCTGCAGCAGGCAGATAGTTAAATTTGATTTGGTGGATTCAAAAAAGTCATAATTCACAAGTATCAGCCAGAACTGAATTTTGGCTTTCTGATGACAAAACTCTGAATTGTGACCTTTTATGGTATGTCATTTCAGTTAATTAATAACAAATTTCAATGGTCATGCACGTATAATATGCACAATTACACATGCTATGCGTTTACTGGGAGATATACACTCTCCTCTGCTGTGTGCGTCACCTCTCAGGGCTGGGGTTAAAGTAGTAGTAGTCTTTGTATGTGATGCCCTTCCCTAGAGGCTCAGGGTGCCATAACAAAAAAGTGAAATAGAACAACATTAAAATGCATAAATACAAATCTGGCCTGTTGGCACTGAGGGTTGAGGCACTGGATGCCACACCTCGCACCATGCCGGCGATCTGGGTTCGGGAAAGGACTCGGCACACTGGGGGCTGGCAGGAGAAGGAGAGGATTGAGTTTCTCCAGGACTGCTCTGCTCGCCTCTCCTTGGGTGGGTTATGGGGTAGCATCGTTCGGCAGTGGCCCCCGGTGCAGACTGGGAGAACTGCATGAGTGACGCAACAGGGAACCACCAGAAACATGGAAAATGGCACCATGACTGGCCGGATGATGACTGCGAGTCTTCCGACACCATTGAAGCCCCCAAGGAACCATGTCCACCTCAGCAGCACCCCAGGGCCAAGTAGTTGCGCTGGTCCCCTCCACCAGCACCTTCCCCCTCGGAAGAGAGGGACCCATCCAGCGAAGGGTTATGCTGGGTTACCCCGGGGACGGCTGCCATATGAGGAAGGAGGCTTGATAGGGGGTGGAGGTGGGTCAGGGAGCTTGGTGGCTCGAAGGAGTGGTGGGCCGTGGAGTATATAGGGGAGAAAAAAAAGCACAGATATGTTCAACAATACCCACTAAGGTTAGATAAAAATAAAACAATAACAGAGTGTGCATATACAGATGGTGAAGACCAATTAAACACCAAATGCCTGCATAAACAGAAATGTTTTCAGACCCTGTTTAAACAGGTTGTAGTTTTCTACCTTATTTCCAGAATAAACTTTTATCATTCATTGCTCTTGTTGCATCCAGCAGTTCTGGCTCTAGCGTGTACCTATTGTGTTTCTCCTTCTGTCGACCTGTTTGAAATAGCACCTGGCTTACCTGCAGCATGATCCGTTTGTGGTTTGTTTGTGGTCAGGCATGAGGCTGCAGGCCATGTGCTACTCAGCACACCTGAGGAGTGCATTTATCTTTCAATGAATGTAGCGTCCTGTCATTTGTTGTTGCACTTACAAAACGGCCTGCTATGACAATGGATTTGACTTTGCAAATGGATTTGTAAATATGATACCCAGTAAATAAACAACAAGGTTGTTTCAATGTACTTTTTATACTCTCATGTCATAGCTCTGTCATGTGGCTTTAAGAGGTTTGATATTTCTTGTTTGCTTCCCGGTTTGAAATCGCAGAGTGCTGGGCCAGCAATGCCTGTGTTTAGCAGGCAGTTCTCAAAGCTAAGAGCAAAGTATTACAGTGGTCCCATGTTATAATGAACAATTTGGGAGTTGCTCAGGACATTCTTTATAGCGACTTGTTCATTAAAACAAGGGACACACTTTAGTAGCTTGCAGTCAGACTACAGCACACTGGTACACGCTAGTAAACATCATGAACCAATAAAATGAATAACTTGTGATTCTCTTCACTTACACACTTTATTTCTATGATTTAATCAGTTTAATCACTTTATTATTGGTTTTAAAAAAAGTAAATTAGTAAATGTCTGCAGTTGCAGTTTACTCACTGAGTCTTACTGCACATCAAAGCTGTTCAGTGTGGTGAACAAAATGCTGTAATCTTTGTTGGTTTACTGCTTTTGGCAGGAGGGTCTCTGGAGTATGAGATAAGGTTTCTGAGTTGGATTAGTTTAACAGGGTTAGCCTCCTGGAGTTGAAGCCACCCCAGCTCGGCTCGCAGCCACTTGATTATTGTAGCACAGGAGGGAGGTGATTCAGGTTCACCTGAGGAATCATATTCATCATTAGACCTCTCCTGCTTTGGCTCAGCATTTGCCACAATGCAAATAATTTCATCTTCTGGAGGTGTCAGTGTGACTCAGTTGGTAGCACAACCACCTCTGGGCCAGAGAGTTGTGGGTTCTTGTCCCACATTGGGACTGGACTCATACCTCTCTACATTCTACTCATATGTCCTACTCTGCTGGATCATTCTGGGGGCTACAAATGTGTGTAACCCCTCTACAAGTGGGGATTCCCGAAATGTCTTCCTTGAGCTTGCCTAAATGCTCACTGCCAGGCTCGTGTTCTGTGTTTTAGCAGATTAAATGTATTGCCAGAGAGTGCCTATATAGCCTCTGTGTACTGTCTCTTTAAGAGCTGCCTTGAGCGCACTCTTAATTAATCTAAAAGGGAGCTCTGTTAGAAGATGTGCTTGTTTGCTGATCATTTGTTAGAGTAGTAATAATATTGCAGTTTGTTCTAACCTGACTTCTTTGCAGCAAGGACTGTTCTGTTTATCTCTACCAACTTGGCCCAGGACTGTGAAAATGGGCCTATCAATCAGTACTGTTTGGACTCTAAAATGGAGCCTGCCTACAGGGGCTTGGTGGGGTCAAAACTTGTAGGAATTGTAGTTTTTGCATTTTGGCACCTAAAATTACCTGGAGGGGGAGCCCTTGTTGTGACTGACAGACAGATTAGCCAACCGAACCTTTTGGATCTTGGGGGAAACTCCCATGTTCTTGCAGCTAGTTTCAGTTCTGAGTTGGGAAATGAAGAGATAACAGCTTGAATGATTCAAGCAGCAGCCCCGGCATAGATTAATGCGAGAGAACTGGAAAGGCCTAAGTTTTGGTCTGCATGCCTGCCTGCTGTCCCTGAGAGGTAACTTGTGCCTTTTTCGGATTGAATCCGAACTTGGAGATCGAAGTAAGCTACTGAATTGTGACCAGGCTCCTACCTGAAGAAGACCGAAGATTTGCCAAATGCGATCGGCCTGTCTGGACTTCCAGCCACCTCTGAACTCCCAGATTGTGCAGAGACTCTGTAATTGCGACCAGAGAGCCTTCTGCCTAGTACAGTGGAATTTCCTTACATGTGAGTGTGTTGTGTGCTTATAGGGCGTCATGATTTGGTTTCCCACTGTGGTATTAATTGTGTTCTGCTTGTTGGAAGCTGCATTAGAATGTCCTTACGTGTAAATGTGCTGTGTGCTATTAGTGGGTCATGATTTGGTTCCCCACTGTGGTTTGAACTGTATTCTGCTTGCTGGAAGCTGCATCCAGCCACACGGACTGAATCCAAAATCATTTCCATTGGGCCTGGGCCTTGCCACACTGGCCCAGCGTGACTACCCGCTGCACAGAGAAAGCCATCGACGAGAGACTTGCCTGGGGATCAGCCCCCTGCTCAACACTTGAACAGGAACGACGCCTCGGTGATTTGTGTGGGCCCCGCTTCTCCGGGCACTCCAGCTCAACAACCTGCAGTCTCAATTTCGTCCTGCCTGTGTCCAGTATTGGGTATCACGAGTAAACATCAGGGTAGCTCCCTGTAACAACAGCTAAATCTAGTGTTGTTATCTGATTGTCTGGTTGCTTTTTCTTTCACAAACTGAGCCCTCCGGCTCCGGATTACAAATAGTGCGTGTTGTGCATGTTGCTTTCTTCCATCACAGGGCCCCAACCAGCTGCAACATTCCTGGCTAGCCCATCGTCTCCCTACCTGGGTACCCAAAGGTGTGACTGTGTGGGGACTTAAACCGCATGCATAACTGTTTGATTACTATAGCCTTTAAGCCAATCAATCTTATTTCGTCCCCTTCTTGTTCAAGTTCCCTGAATAAATCAGATCTGACTTGTTTGCCGCATTTAACCTGACTGTGGTTCCAGTTTATGCCAAGAGTGCTGTACTGTTGCTATTTACTGTGCATAACCTTGTTTTACAGGGGGTCCCCAGGGTTGAGCCAGAGGAACAAGCCCTGGTGGTAAGTGCAAACAGTGTGGGTACTGGTATGGTGTACAAGGGATACTGTGAAAGTGATTATTATATATTGCTCAGGCCACCAGAAGGGGAAAAGGGGGGGTTACAGTGTCCCGGAGGGCTGTGCCCAGGTTAGTTTACCACTACCAACCCTGACCTCCGGGTGGAGGCACCCGTTTCAGACCTAAGGCCCCTTAAGCACCCGTTCAGAACTCAGGCCCCTTAACCTACTACTAGCTGTGCAGGCAGGGTAGTAGCCTTTGGGATAGCGCCACCAAGGGGCTACATGTGCAATTAAAGATATTTCCCTGTCTTGCAATGGGTATATGCAAGAGCCCTGAGAGTAATAAATGAATAATGGTAAGGATATAGAGGAGCAGTGTATGTGGAGCTTAATTATATATTTCTATGTACATCTCTCTTCACTTCTTTTGTCAGGACCGATGCAAGCATTGTGGTGGGGTTGCCTTATATGTCCAGGAAAACCAATCCCGCTCCATCTTTTTAGTGACGTGCTCCCTTCCTCTCACAAGCTCCTGCTAGTAAAGTTATCCCTCCCTTCCACCCTGCCCATCATTGTCAGCTTTTACTATGCCTCGCCTAAGATCTCTTCCTCTTGGTGAACTCCCTCTCTGCCTCCAGTGAGCTCATCCTCCTTGGGGACCTCAGCGTAGCTGTTCTCCCCCGACTTCTGGGCTCAGTCGCCACAAACTGAGTCCTTGAATCTCTTAAGCAATAAGGCATGACCAGGGGTTAGATTAACAGTCAGTCTATTAATCACCCCCAAGGGGTGTAATGTGGCACGAGGCGCAGCTGAGTGCCACACTGACCCTAGGGGGTGATTAACTGACTGTTAATCTAACTCCTGGGAGTGCCTTATTGCTATAATAAAAAAATGTTCCAAACAAAGAGGGTTAAAAGAATACTTTTTGAATGTTTTCCTCATTAAGAGGGATATTTTTAATAACATAGTCCTTCCACCAACAGTTTAAGAATGCTGGTTTAAAATCAGAATTTATCATTTCAGTCATTCAGCAGTGCTAGAGGATGGAATGCTGATAGGAATAATCCATGTGCCATTGTGATCAGGCTGTACATGACAATATAACATGGATTAATGTAAGGCTGCTGGAATCCTAACAGCCAATCAGATTAGCATTTCTGAGAACCTTTTTATAATCTCAGTTTATTACAGAACCCATCCAATTCAATCCTCATTCCTCTAACCACTCCCTCCTGGACTGGGTGCTCTCTTCCCACCCCCAACACATCATTGCTGCAGGCATTCCTCCAGACTCCTTCAGTGACCACTGTCTAACCTACAGCATCAGGAAAATGTGTCTCCCTCAATCTGCCCAAATACCATTGGTATAGGCGTCTCAGGTCACTTGACACTGATGCCCTCCTAAATGACACTGCTTACTCTGATTGGTCCCGTGTCAAATCAGCCCCAGGCATTGATACAGCCCTTTCACTCTGTTGCCATCTTTAACAATACTGGAATACTCATCCTCCCCTTAGAAAGTACAGGGTAAAATGCCTCCACCACCCCTGGATTACATTCAACCTCATCGAGTTGTACAAGTCCCAGAACATTGTTTGGGCACAATACAAGCCCTCCCATTTCTAGTCTGATCTCCTATACTACAGGTAACTCAGGAACTCCTGTACAAAGGCTGTCTGCACTATAAAGGCCCACTACTTCCAGTCCAATTTAAACTCCCCATCAAAATCTGGAAGGTCATCCACTCCCTATCGATTCCCCAGTCCTGTCTGCAACCCCAATCCTCCTCGTGGGTGGCTCACTGGTCTCTAACATCCCCTCCACTGCTGCTCATTTTAACAAATTCTTCACAACCTGTGCACTACCCTGTCATCCTTCTCCTGATCACACAAATTTTTCTACCCCTCACCAGAAGTCTTTTGCTTCCCTCCTATCTCCTCCACCCCCAGGAAATCTTCCCCCTTAAGCCACTTAACCCTTCCAAGTCCAGCCCTGACGACTTGGACCCTAAAAACCTACAAATCTCTGCTTGAGCAGTTGCCCTCCCACTTGCTTACCTTCTGAACCTATCCTTCTCACTCAGTGATGTCCCTCAGGCCTAGAAAGTTGCTAAGGTTCTGCCTGTGCACAAAGGGGGTGACCCCTCTTCCCCAGGCAACTAGGCCAATTTCACTCCTCCCCTCTCTTGCTAAGCTTGAAAAGTCCATCATGTACTCTAGATTTACTGACTTCCTTGACTCATCAACTTTCCTCTCACCTTACTAGTCTGGTTTTAGAAAGAACCACTGTACCATCTCTTCCTTTCAGCGTGTAACTGATTCTATTCTCTCTGGGATGGATCAAGGATATATCACTGCTGTCATATTCATCAATCTAGCCAAAGCTTTTGACTCAGTGTCCCACACACTATTTCTGGGCAAGCTAAACTCTGCATCAGCTATGGACTAGTTCCACTCATACCTTACATGCCATCAACATTCAGCTTAGGTGGGCGGATCCTTGTCCTATCAGGGATCCCATAGGGCTCCATCCTGGATCCAATATTTATATCAAGTTTCCTAAATGACCTCCCCTCTCTCTGCCTGTGTCTCTTCACATATCCACATGTATGCAGACGACATGGTCATCTAGACTTCTGGCCCCTCAGCCTCAGCTGCGCAGATCCTGCTCTAGCACGACTTCCACAATGTGTTGCACTAGTTCCATGCCAATCAGCTCAGGGTTAACACCAAGAAGACTGTGTCCTTGACCTTTGGCTCCAGCCAGAAACTGGCAAGGCTCTCACCTTCCCCTGTCATCTCTACCTGGATGGCACCCACTTGGAGGTTGTTCCTGCTTTTAAGTACCTTGGTGTGTGGCTAGATAGCAAGCTTGACTTCTCTGCCTACATTGATGCCATCCATGCAAAACTTCGTCCCAAGCTCAGTGTCCTGTACCACAACAAGGACTGCCTCTAAACCCAGGTCTGCTGGGAGCTGGTAACCAAAATAGTACTCACAGTTTTTGATTATGGGCATGTGGTCTATGACACCACTCCTTCCTCTTCCCTTGCCAGACTGGACACCCTGTGTAATGCCTTCTGTTATTTTGCTGCCAACTTTCCACTCTGTACTCACCATTGCTCCCTCTATTCCTCCCTTTCCATCCTTTTGCTACCCTCATGTCACCAGTCCCCACGCTCCATCTTTATTGCCAAATACTGGCTTGGCGCCCTTCCTTCCTACCTCTCCTCACTCCTCTCCCCTGCTCTCTCCTCTTCCCACACACTACACTCCAGGGATTCCTGTACCTTCTCCATTCCCCATCCTAACTCATGTGCTGGGCAAGATGCTTTCTCCTACCTTCTCCCCTCCCTCTGGAAACTGCTCCCCTCTTCCCTTCATCTTGCCCCCTCTCTCCATACCTTTAGATGCCTGCTAAGGCATATTGCTTCCCTCCTGTATCTGTCACTCTTTCTCTTGAACCTGCTGTCCTTTTTCTTACAGTTTCTCAAGCCCCCGCCCCCATGACTCTCTAAATTGACTTATCTGTACTCCTGGTCCTCAGCCTGCTCTCTATTAAATGTAAGGTTTATTTATGCACTCTAGCAAACTTTAATCAGCATTTCCATGTATTGAATCCCCGCGTGCTGATCATTGCATGCAATGTATAATTTCATACTGTTATTTCATGTGGGTCTTCTTACTTTGCATTTTTTCACTACAGGCTTTTGCCATGCCTTTATGTTTGCACTCCAACCCCCATCACACCTGGAAATAAGCTTTGCTCAGTGTGCTTTCCCAGGTACCAAATTTTAAACAAAGTAATTAATTAATTAAAAATAAATTAAAAAATCTGCTTATGATGACTAATGAAAAAAGATGTTGACAGATATCTGTATCATCACTGCAATTTATTTTATTGCTGGCAGGGTACTGTACATATTCATTAAATACTGTATACTGCCAACAGCTTAATCTGGTTAATTTTCAGTTGGTTTCCATCTGTACTCCCCCACCCCACCTTCCCAGGCCAAAGCTGAAAATAAGCAGAATTGCCCAGCCCTCCTTTCCTGGTCAAGAAAAACAAACTGAAGTGAAAATACATTTTGCTGTTATTTCACATTTATTGTATTGATATTGCCAGATCAGCTACACAATGCCTCCAACGATATTATGAACAGTGATGCAATCATGATGATTGCTGCAGCAATGTCTTGATAACGAAGTCAGGTGTAATAGGCTACTTTCAGAGGTGCAACCAATGCACCTTTGAGCACAATTAGGTTAATTGGATCGATCCACCCACTTAAGCTCTGAGGAAGGCATCATGTGTGGATGCTGAAACGTCAGCTGGTGCATACTACTGCATATGAGTGCTTTCTGCAGATGCTCATTGTTTGCCTGCAGACATTGCCATGGCAGGAAAGTGCTTTCAAAATATGAAGGCATCCTGGTATGTGGCATACTATGAAACGGAACTTTCAGTTTAGTACAGTAAAGGCATTCTTTTTAGTCCTGCTACAGTACTAATTTTGGGCATTACGTGTTTCACATTTTACAATGGGTCTCAAAATACTGAGAACTGATTGGCTAGCTGGCATGATTTACAACGTGTAAATCGTGCCATCATCACACAGGAAGAAGTGCCAGTACCAGCCAACCTCATCTATTGCCCACTGGGTATCGCTCTGACATCTCCAACATCAAAGTTCCTCGCCCCTACACTGGTACCCTACTAAACTGCCCACTAACCGCAAAATTCAAAAACAAAAATAAAAATAGAACTGCTCCTTCTAAAGCCTCCCGATACAACTTTGAATTAAACAAATAAATAAAAAAAAAGCTCCAGCACCAGTAGACGGTTTCCTAGTGATCGCCTACAATATCAGTCACCTCAAGGTCACATACTCCTTGCTGCTTCACACTGCCCCCTCTCGTGGTTCACAGAATTCTCCACTCCACTTACCGGCTCAACACTGCACATGTGCTGAAACAGAAAGCCCTAGCAACCCCGGACATCAACGCTACCTGCCCTGTACTATTTATTTCTCAGGGAGCAATGCATTCAAAGAAAAAAAACTAAAAATATAAGAAAAAAACTTTTCCTTCACTTTTTTAATCAAAACAAACAAGGAGCACAATGTATAATTACAATGTGCCCCTTGAGGGTGTGGGTAATGGCAGGATTTACCCACTTCTGGTGTGGTTCACTCACTCGGTCGATGGTCTTGTGACCTAACCACACCAGGCATGGGTAAATCCTGCCATCACCTACACCCTCTTGTGGTATTTTGCTTAAATAAACATCTGGTACTGAGGTTAAAATTCTGTCTGGACTTATCATAAACATACCAGTCCCATTTGATAATGACTTTCCTGAGGAGTGGATTTTAAAATTGTACACAGTACTCCAGGTGCTGTGGCACTAGTGTTCTGTACAGGGGCAAGATTACCTCTTTCCTCCTCTTGCTGCTGAACCCCTTCCCAATGCATCTCAGCATGTTGTTTGCTTTTCCCATCACTTTGTTGCATTGTGCTAATGATTTAAGGATGTTGAAAACCAGCCACCTCTAAACCCCTTTCCTTCTCAGTCACAGCAGCTGTCACCCCTCCCAGACTGTATTCATATTCATGCATGACCTTACACTTTCCGGCACTGAAGCTCAACTGCCAGACCTCGGACGATTTCTCCAGCTTCCCCAGATCTTTCTTCTTCTTGCGGATGCCTTCTCACAATCTGCTCTGCCATACAGCTTGGGGTCATTTGTAAAATGACAAATTTTTCCTCTGATGCCTTCCCTATGTCACCAGTGGTGATATTAAAAAGTACCGGCCTGAGGAATGACCCCTGTGGGATCCCACTAGTGACTGCCCTCAATCTGAGTGCTCCCCCCATTTATCACATAGAAACATAGAATTTGACGGCAGATAAGGACCGATTGGCCCACCCAGTCTGCCCATTTCCCTACCTACTGGATAAGCTGCAGATCCTAGTTAACCAGCAGCCTACTTCTTCCTACCCCCACCCCCTAGAATGGCCTTATGACTGTCCCATGCATGCTTGAATTCCACCACTGATTTTGACTCCACAACCTCCTCCGGAAGGCCGTTCCATGCATCCACAACCCTCTCTGTGAAAAAATACTTCCTTAAATTACCTCTGAGCCGCCCCCCTCTATCCTCAAATTGTGCCCTCTTGTTCTTGCACACCTCTTTTTTTGAAAGATGCTACCATCTTGGACTTTGTTGATTCCCTTGAGGTACTTGAACATTTCTATCATGTCCCCCCTCTCCCTCCTTTCCTCAAGGCTATACATATTAAGCTCCTTTCGTCTCTCTTCATATGTCTTCCGGTGCAGACCCTGCACCATTTTAGTTGCCCTCCTCTGGACAGCTTCCATCCTGTCTATGTCTTTGCGGAGACTGGGTCTCCAGAACTACCCTCTGTGTCTTCCCCACAGCCAGATCCCAACACACCATGTTAGTTTGTCACCCATCCTGAGATCCCCTAGTTTCTTGAACAGCCACCTGCGTGGAACAGAGTCAAATGCCTTGGTAAAGTCCAGATGCAGACTATCATATGAACATTTACTACATGTTGCTCCACCCCCCCCATCACCCTACCCTTCCCCTTGAATGTATTCCAACTTTTTTTAACCCCCCCCCAACTGTACTGTAATTTACTACTCCCTCTGACAGTGGATTCCATCCTGCCACCATCTCTTCAGTGAAGAAGTGCATTCTGGCCTCCTTCCTGTTAATTGCTAATTTGTAGTAATTCCCTCTGGTGTTTCTGATCTCGCTTTTGCAAAAATGGTCCCCTATGTCGACCTTGTAAATGCCTTTAATGTATTTGAAGGTCTCAATAATGTCCCCACTCTCTCTTCTCTCTTACAGTGACTACATGTTCAGGTTCCCCAGTCTCTGTCCATAAGGGATATCCTACTGCCACTGAATCATCTTGGTAGCCCTCCTTGGTACTGACTACATCTGGTTTATGTCCTTCTTAAGTTAGGGTCTCCAGCACTACATACAGTACTCCAGATGTGGATGCACCACAGACCTGTATAGGGGCAGAATGACCCCTCTGCTTCTGCTGCTGAACCCCTTGACATGCAACCCAGCATCATGTGTGCCTCACCTACTGCCTGTTTGCTCTGCGCTGATGGTTTCAGATTGCTTGTAATTGCTATCCATCAGCTCTTTCTCTTTTCCTCCAAACTGTGACCTTAACACCCCCCTGACTATACTTGGTGCTGGGGTTCTTACATCCTATGTGCATTACCTTGCACCTTTTCATCACAGAACCCCCATTGCCAGATTCCAGACCACCTTTCCAACCTTGCCAAGTCCTCTGTTATATCCCTTATGCCCTCCTCCGTGTCCACCCCCACCAGGGAGCTTGGTATTATCTGCGAAAAGACACAGCTTGACTGATGCCATCTCCAATGTCTTTTGGCAGGAAGTGAGGAAGTACTTCATCACAGAAAGGGTGCTGGATGCTTGGAACAGCCTCCCAGCGGAGGTGGTGGGTGCTGAAATGGTTACAGGATTTGTGAAAGCATGGGATAGACACAAGGTGATCTTAGAAGTAAGGTAAGGGAGGGTGCAAACCGGAGACCGAGTAGGGTCCATGGTAGCACTGTAGGTAGTGAAAATAGGGCGATTAGGTGGGCCAAAAGGTCCTTATCTGCCGACAACTTCTGTGTTTCTATGTTGAACACACTGAACAGGACTGGACCTAGCACTGATCCCTGTGGGACCCTGCTAGTAACTTCTCTCACCCTGGAGTGGTCCCCCCCCCACCACCACCTGCTGCATTCTTCAACTGCCTAGCCTTTATCAATAGCCTTCATCTCCCAGTTAAACAAAGTAAATAGAGATTTGTTTAGCAAGTTCTGCCTACCACACACACATGCTGTCTTCTGTTCTGTAGCCATTTGCTGCCAGGAACTCCAACATCCTCTCTTGAAAGATAGATTCCTGCAGTTAGTTTATTGTTGTTTTGTCTTTGATCTACTTTTAACTGTCTGATGTCAATATTATTATTTTGTTTGTATGCTTTGTTTTGTGTTTTAGTTATTGTACAGCGCTGTGGTCTTTTTGGAACAGCGTTTTGAAATAAAGTTGATTTGATTTTGAAGTTTTCCCACTACTGTGGATAACTTCTCTTTGAAGATAGATTACAGTAGTTTTCATATTACCGCTACAGTCATAGGCACCAGTTTTTAGTTCCCCAGCTCATCCTTTCCATGACTTTTGTGCAGGGGCACAACAACCACTAGTCTGTAGTCTGCACACACCTCTCTGGACTCCAGGAAGCAGTTGTATAGATCTGTCAGGGGCACTGCCAGCACCTGTGCCAGCTCCCTCAGTACCCTGGGTCATAACTCATCTGGCCCCAGAGATTTATTGACATTTAGAGATATAAGCTCCATTTTCTTTTTTATTATTACTGTCTCCCTCCTGGCATCAACTAGTCCCGTCGGCATCCCCCCCGCCACATCACTGACCTGTCTCACGGACTTGCAGGTTAAGCACCACTTACACAGAGCCATGTCAGGTGGGTGGCCTGCCACGTAGGGGGGTATGGAGCCTGCGGGGGATGCCATGTGAGCTGGGGCATTTTCCTTGAATTTTTACCCATGGAGACTTGCATATAACACAACTGCACACATGCATGTTGACACACATATGGGTTGTGTCATCAAGCTTCATGCCCACATCTGCTAGTCCCATTGTGCAGCTGCCCAGCCTCCGCTGCATGTCAGACAAGTAGCGGGACTCAGTGTACCCCTTCCCTGAGGGAAAAGAATTATACTCCCTCCCCTAGCTGGCCCCTGAGCAACCCTGGTCCATTTCCAAATCCAGGTGTCCGACGTGGCTGAAGGTAAGGCATCCAGCGTCTCAGCCTTTCATGCCACTGGGCTGGCTCTCAGGATATGAACTCCTTTAATATATTTTCTAGGGTTATCGGTGTTATGCACAGTTCTTCCCCCTTTCTGGTCTGGTGTTTACGTCCCCTCTGGTAATGGACTTTCCTTCTCCTTTGAAAATACCAAATAAAATAAGTTGTTCAGTATTTCTGCCTTACCCTTATCTTCTTCCACCCACCTTTTCACCCAACTCAGCTTGACTAAGATAAGCAGCCTGTTGTGATTATGTTTGTTATAAAGTGGTAGAAGAGAGCTGTCTTACTTACTTGCTGTGCAGTGTGTATGCTTGGAAATACAATAGTAAATATGAACTTGAAAAATTGTGTGCTTTAATTTGCATGCGGTTTCTCTTTGGGGGAGAATTGTTAATAATTAGTTGACTCAGTATAGAAATATTGATTGGATAAGTGTATTACTATGCCAAGCTTACTCAGTTGTGCAGTGCTGTGGGTAGTGAAATAGAACAAGTATCATATGTACAAAAGTATGTATAGGTATGAAATGTAACCCATTTCATCCAATCAGAGAGCAGCACTTGTGAAAACCATCTTGACCCATTTTATCATTTTTCACTCCTTACCACTCTGGCTTCAGAAAGTCCCACTCCACAGCCACCTTCCTCCTCTGACTCACTGATTCCATACTGTCAGGTTGACAAGGGCCACCTCACTGCTGCCATCTTTGTTGACCTGGCCAAAGCTACTGACATTGTATCCCAATCTCTTAAGTTGGCGGGGCTTGTTGCCTTCATAATCAGCTGGTTCTGCTCCTACCTTGAGGGCAGGTCTCGAGCTATCCATACTGGAGACACCATATCTCCCCACTCCTAATCTCCTCAGGCATTCCCCAAGGATCCATTCTGGACCCCATACTTTTTCCGTATTTCTAATTGACAAGCCTACTGTCTGTCCCTCTGTGTCCATTCACATGTACACGGATGACACGATGCTGTATGCCTCTGGCCCCTGTGATGCTGACCTTGCTGTCAGACTCCAGCAAGATTCTGACAGCCTCCAATGTTGGTTTTGATCCAGCCAACTGTCCCTCAATGCTAAGAGAACGTCTCATGACATTTAGTTCCCAGGAGAGGCTCGCTAGGCTCTCCCTCTTCCCTTTTCACACTCTTGATAGTACTGCAATTAAAGATGTCTCCTCCTTCAAGTACCTTAGAGTTTGGTTAGAGCATCATCTCGACTTTTCAGTGCACATAGATGCCATCCACCAAAAACTCCACCCCTTACAGGATGCACCCTACAGGAACAAAGCCAGCACCCTGCTTCCAGCCCATAGGGGGTTAGTGTTGAAGATGATCCTCCCCATCTTCGCCTATTATGACACTGTCTACAGCACTGCTCCCAAGTCCTCCCTTGCTAGACTAGAGCCCTTTTTCCACTCTTTCTGCCACTTTGTTTTGGACAGTCCTTGACCCCATACCCACCACGTCTTCCTTTATTCCTTCCTCTCCCTCCCTTCCCTTGATGCCAGGAACCTCTTTCACTGTGCCAAATTCTGGTTCAGCTCTCTCCCTCCCTACCTTTCTGTCCTTCCCCCCACAACCCTCTTCAGAACACTGGATCCCATTCTTTCTCCCTCCCCTTCAGGAAAACAGCTGCAGGCTAAGCTACTTTCTCATATCATTTCCCTACATCATGGTCCTCTCTTCCCATATCTATCCGCTGTGCCTCTTCCTTCTCCTTCCTCGGGTCCCTTCTTTATGACTTTACTGTCCCTTTCTGCTTACTGCAGCTGACCCCAGTCTTAGTGTCCCTCTGCCCCCTTCCTGTTTGATGCTGCCCCCAACTCGGACCAATATCTCTTTGTTCACTATAAGCCTCCAGTCTGTGTGGCAGTAATCTAATTGTGTTCACATCTGGATTTGTGGATTACATACCTCTCAACTGTCCCTGATTTTCAGGGATGTCCCTGATTTTGGCTCAGAAATTTCTTCTGTCCCTCCTAAATTTCAGACTTCCATCACTGAAGAGTAGGGATTTGAATCACAAAATAATGCCAGTCATTGATGTTACAGTCCAGTTCTCATTAAGAACATGTTATTCATACTAAGAAGCACGTACACAGCATCTGGAACTAATATTACTATTTTTTCAGATGTGTCCCTGATTTTGGTAATTTGTGCCTGATCATTTTAAGCCTTGTCCCTGATTTGTGATGAGGGAGGTTGAGAGGTATGGTGGGTTACTATTTGCACTTGTTCACTGTAGTGTTCTTGCACATTTTATATTGATTATGCTGGTTTAAATGCAGATTTTGGGACTGCCCAAACTGTATTTTTATTATCCTTGCATCTTACTGTACTGTATATTCTGCATTTTGTATTTTATTGCACCTGCCTAACCATATTGTACGTGTAACGTTGATTCTCTTACACCTTACTGTACTGTATATTCTGCATTCTGTATTTTATTGCACCTGCCTAACCACATTGTACGTGTAACGTTGATTCTCTTGCACCTTACTGTACTGTATATTCTGCATTTTGTATGCACCTGCCTAACAATATTGGACATGTAACGCTGATTCTCTTGCACCTTACTGTACTGTATATTCTGCATTTTGTATTTTATTGCACCTGCCTAACCATATTGTATGTGTAACGTTGATTCTCTTGCACCTTACTGTACTGTTTTATTTGTATATGCATCTTGTTTTTGACTTGTCCCTCCCCTCTCCTCCAGGATGTATGTGGAAACAAGCTGTTACCAGCTCAGTATATCTTTCCTGGTGAAAATTGTAAATACACAGATCAATCAAATAAGTAAGTTATATTATGGTTATTTTATATTTTGCCACTTAGCTCAGATTTTATACAGTGTGCAAACAAGACATGTTAACATTAATGAAACCTTACCTTCACAAGTTCTGCTTCTGTCATTACCATAAAAACCCAGGCCACAATCAGATATGCAGAGCCCATTCTTCTGATAGGTGCTGCTGTCACAGAGGCTGCAGTGTCTTGTGTTGCTACACTCAAAACACCCATCAGGGCAAGCTAGAAAAATGTGTTGAAACAACATTAGAAATACAAAGACATGGAAAGGGGAGGATAATAATTATTACATTACAAATATCAGTACAGTATGTGTATTTACATGTGTTATATATCTTCTGACAGCACAACTAGAGGAGTTAAATGAGATACTGGATGATAACTGGTGACCCCCTAGCACCCTCCACTTCCCTGGTTCACCTACCCCCTCTCAGCTCTAGTATGAGGAATTATCTACCCTGCATGCCTTTCACCTCAGCACTTAACATACTCAAAATGGGACAAATTGCACTTGTATTATTTCCATGAAAAGTAACTGTTTTCTTGTTCTTACCCTTGTTGTACATGCTTATCTGTCCATCCTGTACCTGTTTATTTGTATCACCCTGCACATGGCTTGTATTTCACATTGCTGTAATTCCTATTCACAGTTTTGTAAACCATGCTCTTGTAATCTCCCGGGTCATACCTGAAAATAGGCATTCCTTGTCTAGTGTGCTTACCCGGTAAACAAAAGCTAATAAATAAATAATGCTTGGATACACATTCCTGACAAAATGCCATAATAACCAGTTTAAAGTTGTAATAACTCCATAGCGGGTTATTACAGCGTTTTCTTCATGCTCTCACTTCACTGTATTTGTGCGAGTAAAACAGCTGCTCAGAGACATGCTCACTCACACAAATACAGCTTGTTTTTTTGTTAAAACCTTGCACCAGTTATTATAAAGATATGCCTGTGTAGTTAGAAGAGGATTTTCACACCCTCGGTGTGTGATCGTCTAATAAACCCCTTCAGCTTCACTCTCAGGGTTTATGGATCATCACACACCTCAGGTGTGTGAAAAATCCTCATAACACACACCTGCACAGGTATTATTCTCTATTTATTACATTTTACACTGCCATAGAGAGAGCGGAATTCTTACAAAAGCACAGAAAATTTTTATATGCAGAAAAAGACATGAATCATCTAGTCTACAATGTCCCCACTTATACACACACCACCAGCCTAGCGCTATGTGTTCTCCTAGTGGTAGCTCAACTCCCTCTCCCCACTATATTATTTATATTAGTAATTATTATTATTACCACCACTGCGGTATCGTTTACCTCAGTCTTATTGATATAACTTTTTCTCTACTGGGGTAGAGATATTTGAGTTGTTAGAGATGTTTTAAGAAATACCGTGTGCTGCAAATTCGAGCAGACTCGATAGACCTTTTGGCCTACTCTGCTAGCATCTTAGTATGTCAGTATGTAAATACTGTACATGTCCTTTTACCATATTCTAAGAAATTATTCCTTCTTTGCATAATATGCTGTAAATTTGTAACATATCACTGTGCTTGATTTATATTCATTTTAATCATCCTAAACTTTTATATTGCAGGCAGAGAAAAACAGCGACATCAGCAGATGCTCTCAGGATCTACAATTTGGTTCCACACAGGGTGACATTATTTATTGAGACATCACACAGACACAGAAGCCTGCTGTTTGGTAACTGGTTAAACTATCTGTAACTTACATATGGCTTCTGTCAGAGAAAGGTTGCCTAGCCAGACGTAACTTTAAAGGTGGCAGAATTCCACAGAGATATGAGTGCCAGCTGGCTGAGGTTATATGCAGATAAGACTGAGGTGTTGGTTGTGGACCCTGGTCATCGGGTAGAGGGCTCCTCTCCTGCTCTGCCCTCTGGGTTACCTCTAGAGGGCATTCAGTTGAGGTCCTCTGAATGGACGCAGAACCTGGGTGTTATTCTTGATGGCAAGCTGATGCTTAAATCACAGGTGTTGGCCATTGTCAAGTCCTTATTCTATCATCTGAGGAATACTGCCTGGGTAAAACACCTTGTTCCACCTGATGACCTCCCAGTTTTGGTCCATGCCTTTGTGACCTCCTGCCTTGACTACAGTAATGCTCTCTTCCTAGGGCTTCCGGGAGGGAATATTCGTTGCCTGCAGCTAGCGCAGAATGCTGCAGCCAACCTGTTGACTGGCTTGTCTAGATCATGCCATGTAACGCATGTGCTCTGCAAACTGCACTGGCTGCCAGTGTATTGGAGGATCCTCTTCAAGATCAGCTTGCTGATCTTTAGGGCCCTACACAGACAGGAACTGTTTTCTTTGCAAGAACTCTTATGTCCCTACCGACCTCTCCGCCTGCTTCGCTCCACTGACAAGGGATTGCTAGAGGTTCTCAGGGTCCATTTGAAGACCTCAGGGGAAAGATCTTTTGCATTTATGGCACCGACCCTGTGGAACTCTCTACCTCATCAGGTGAGGGAGTGCCTGTCCACTGAGGCCTTTACGACTGCCTTAAAAATCCATTTATTTGAACTAGCATTCTCAGATGCCTTTTAATGGTTGTTGCTGTCTTTCCTGCTACTGTTTTAATATTATTATTTATTACAATTTTGTATTTTTATGTGCAGGCGCTTTGATATTTTGAAAAGCGCTTAGCTGACTTGACTTTACTTAATTAAATCCAGGCTATTAAGCTCTATAACCTGTTGAGGACTGCCTTAATAAAATCGAGTAAATACACCCCTAACACTGATTTTCACTGATGGGTAACTGAAGACGATAGGGTCAGTGATGCTATTTACCCTCATTTTATGAAGAAATGTGTACACCAGTGTTAGATATTAACACTACTGATAGTCACCTGCTTGTGACAGGGTTGAATAAGGTCCTGCCCCATCTATTATGCAGAAAGCATTAAAACACAAGGATCTATTCTCTCCACTCCTTTTCTTTCTCTCTCTCTTCTCTGTCAGGCTGTGCAATCAAATTTTCTTGCGAGACCTAGGAAATGATCACTCTGATGGTTCGCAATTCTCCACCTCTTGCTGTCTCTCTGCCTTCCCTTGCTATTTGTCTTTTCTTCCCCCTTGCATATCTACAGTTATAAAAAATATATGTGACTCTGTGTAAAACTGTATGAGATACTGGGATGCCTTTGTTTAAAACTGTATATAGTTATACTGTTGAAATAATTGCAAAGCTATTTGGAACTCAAGGGGTTAACCTAAGATGCAGTTTTTAAGCCTTTTGCAGAGCTGTAAACCGTAGGTCAGTTTTGGGTCACTATGTTCTTTTTGCTGCACCTGCATCAAAACTGACAAGAACATTCTGTGAGAAGCAAGCTCTTATGATGAGTTCCCAGACAAAGACTTATAAAAAGAGCAGCAATGCTTTTACTAGAAAGACAAGGAGAGTGAGACAGAGACTGAAACTTGGAATTAAGAGATACCCTCAGAAGAAGAACTTAGTTTTCTCTGTGTGTACTGACTTTGTAAATAGTTATACTGAATAATTTTAATTTTTTATTTTGCTGTTATTGATAAAATTAAAACGTTATTTGCGAATTTTGAAACTGCTCCTGATTATCCTATGCTTCCTGACCTATGCCTCGATGACAGATGGTGTCAGCCTAAGTGGGATTTACGACGTGTATACTCCAAGCCTGAAGTTTTGTGCATGGCTACTAGACCTGGTACCAGGGAAGCATAGAAAACAGGTATAGATTCTGCAGCACCAAGTCCAGGAGTGGTTACCAGAATAGTGGCAGCCAAACTAGAAGCAGAAACAAAAGTCCAAACTGAGACTGTACAGCCAGAGCCAGTCATGGAAAAAAAGAGCAGGCAGTTACAGAATGTGAAAGCCTGACTTCCTTTTTCAAATGGTGGGCTATACAACAAGAGACTGAGAAACAGAAAAGAAGAACTGCAGCACCAGGAGCAGCAGAGAAAAGAAGAGATGCAGTGACAGGAGCAGTAGAGAAGAGAAGAGATGCAGCGATTGGCGCAGCGATGGCTGAATGCCTTGCAAGCTATCAAAGCTGGAGGATCTGGCACTGGTCCAGCAGGGCAACAAGACAACTTAAAATACATTAAACTTGCAAAGTTGTTTTCCTCAGATGATACTGAAGCATTCCAGACAACTTTTGAAAGGGTTGCTGCAGCCTGACAGTGACCAAAGCAGCAATGAGCAGTCAGACTGGTACCTTACCTGACAAGAAAGCCCAACTTGACTACAGCAGTATGGACACTGCACAGTCAGAAAACTATGACCTCGTGAAAAGAGAGGTCCTTAAATGATATGACATCTCAGGAGAGACCTATAGGAAAAGATTTCGGTTTCTGAAGTACAACTCAGTCGACAGCCCTCACCTGACTCAGATAACTCCTTATCAAATGGCTCCAATCAGAGGGAAAAATACTCCCACATATCATTGAAATATTTGTAATGGAGCAATTCATCAACATCCTATCCACAGACTTACAGCTTTGGGTAAAAGAACACCAACCAGAAAGTGGGGAAAAGGCTGTTTCTTTGGCTGAAGACTGCCAAATGACCAGACAGATGCCACAGCAGTGAGGTAAAAACCAAGCATCAGTAAGACACTCTTTTTCCCATGTAGGCTCCAAGTCTGATAAGAACTCTGGTGGGGGTAACAAATATGCACCCAAAGGCTTTATCTGCTATAACTGTAATAAGCCAGGTCATACTGCAAGAAATTGGCGTAGTAAGAAGAGTGATACTAGGGCAGATTTGCGCTTAGCAAATTGGGGCAAGTACCTAACAGATGTGAAGGTGGGAGATAAGACTGTGAAGGGACTTCTAGATTTGGGAAGCAGACAGACCCTAGTGCATACTGAAGTGCTGGGAAAAGTGTCCAAAAGGACTAGGTACTGGTGTCATCTGCATCCATGGGGACACTCAATACTATCCCACCAGCCAAGTGACTGACTATTAATGGGGTGTTGCACCAAATGAAAGTGGAGGTGGTACCTGTTACCTGTACCTGTACCTGTGATTACTGGAAATGACTTTCCAGGATTTACTGAGTTAATCAAAGACGGAGTAAATCCTGACGTTTCAGCAGCTGTGGTAACAAGAGTTCAGGCAAAGAAAATCTCAGATGGTGGGGACTCTTTTCCTTTCGCTGATTTTGATTTGGACTTGTTTGAGCATGGCTCCAAGATCCAGAAGTCCAGGAAAGAAAGATGACAACTAAAGAAACACTGGCAACAAAAGACTGATGGACATAAAGGGTTAACATACTGTATGAAAACATTGAAACTAAACTGATCACTGATTGCGATTTTCTTTCAGAATAAGCTAACAATGTTTCTCTCCAGGGTTATTTTAAGCAGCTGGGGGTGAAACCAAAACAGGGTGAACCTATGTTTAAAAAAATGTAATGGGCTACTGTACAGAGTCTGAGTTAAACCTCAGACACAGGAACAGATAGAACAATTGGTTATACCACAGAAGTATAGGACATAGTTGTTACAGATAGCACATAATAGTCCTATGGCTGGTCACTCAAAGAGGGATCGCACCCTTGCCAGATTGCTGTACAGATTTTACTGGCCTGGAATTCATAAAAGATGTTGCTACCGACTGCAGTTCTTGTGCTGAGTGTCAGAAAGTAGCCACAGTGACTAAAAAAGACAAGGTGCCCCTACCCTTGACAGATGTGCCTTTTAAGAGAACTGCAATGGATGTGGTTGGCCCCTTAGACAAAAGTAAAAGGGTAATTGATTCATTCTGGTAGTATGTGACTATGCTACTTGATATCCAAAGGCAGTTCCAATGCATACTGTCACAGCCCCAAAAGTGGCAACAGAGCTTGCCAACATTTTTAGCAGGGTGGGCATACCTAAAGAGATTATTACTGATCAGGGTAGTAATTTTGGTGCTGCATTACTGAAGGAGCTGTACTAACTACTAGGTATCTCTGCCGTAAGACCCTCCCCATATTACCCACAGACAGACGGTCCTGTTGAGAGTTTTAAGCAAACCCTAAGACTCATGTTAAAAAGGTTTGTAAAAGAGGAAGGGAAAGGCTGGGACCAATACTTACCTTACCTGCTTTTTGCTTACAGAGAAGTGCCACATGCATCAGCAGGTTTTTCACCATTTGAACTGCTGTATGGTAGACAACCTAGAGGGCCACTAGATGTAATAAAAGGAACACGGGAAGATAACCCCCATCAGAAACAATCTGTTACATCTTATGCCCTGAGAAAGAAGCTGGCAAAATATGTTGAAATCGCCCATAGCAATCAGGAAGAGGCCGAAAACCTGCAGAAGGTGTATTATGACCATGGGGTGAAAGAAAAAGATTCAGAGCCAGGTGAAAAGGTCTTGCTACTGTTACTCACTACAGAAAATAAACTGTTAATGAAGCGGCAAGGGCCTTATAAAGTGCTTAGAAGTACTGGCACAGTTAACTATGAGATTGAGACACCTGCTAGGAAAACACAGAAACACAGACTTTGATGGCAGATAAGGACTGACTGACCCACCTAGTCTGCACATTTCCCTACCTACTGGATAAGCTGCAGATCCTAGTTAACCAACAGCCTACTTCTTCCTACCCCCCACCAGAATTGCCTTATGTCTGTCCCATGCATTCTTGAATTCCCCTACTGTTTTTGACCCCACAACCTTCTCAGGAAGGCCTTTCCATGTGTCTACCACCCTCTCTGTGAAAAAATGCTTCTTCACATTGCCCCTCGGCCATCCCCCCCCAATCTTCAAATCCTACTAAGATATACCATGCTAACCTTCTCAAGAAATGGGTTGAAAAAACACTAAAAGCTGTTTTGCTGGTTTTACTAGAAACTGATAAAGAAGATATTGATGTAGCTTATGACAGACTGGAACATACTGTAACTGCTGATGCTGTAAAGGTGAATGTTTCATTAACCTCAGAACAAACCACAGAAATTTGTAACTTGCAAAAGACATTTAACAGTACTTTTACCACTGTGCCAGGCCGAGCTAAAAGTGATGTGCACATAATAGTGACAAGGAATGCTCACCTATTAGACAAAAGACATACAGATTATCAGAGCTGTTAAGAGCTGACATGGTTAAGGAAGTTCAAAAAAATGAAAGAATTGGGTATCACAGAAGAGTCGAGAAGTGCTTGATCATTACCAATGGTGACTGTAAACGAAAAAGAAAGGGGTGTAGGAATCTGCCTTGATTTTAGGAAACTTAATCAAGTGTCAGAATTTAACAGTTATCCTAGGCCCAGAATAGATGATTTGTTGGACAGACTGAGGAGTGCCAAGTATATCAGTACCCTCGATCTCACCAAGGGTTACTGGCAAATCCCTCTAGCTAAAGAATCCAGAGAGAAAACTGCATTTGCTACTCCTGCTGGATTCTATCAGTTCATGACTGTGCCCTTTGGTTTACAAGGTACACTCACTACATTCCAGCGGTACAGGAATATAATTTTATCCCCACACACTGGTTATTGTGCTGGGTACCTGGATGATGATGTGGCGTACAGTCCAGACTGGAAAAGCCACCTGGAACACCTAGGAGCAGTTATCCAATCAATCAAAAAGGCAGGTCTGACAATTAATCCTACCAAGTGTGCATTGGGTATGCAGGAAACCAGATATTTGGGTTATGTTTTGGGAAATGGAGAAGTCAAGCCAGAGATTTCCAAGATGGAAGCTATAACTAACAGCCCTGTCCTAAAACAAAGAAACATGTCAGGTCATTTTTAGGGCTAGCTGGTTATTATCAGAGGTTTGTTCCTAACTTTGATGAGTTAGCTAATCCCCTCACTGAACTCACAAAGAAATGGCTCCCGAGTAATGTGAAATGGACTCCAGAGTGTGACGAGGCTTTTTGGGCCATTAAGGCTTTAGTATGTTCAGCCCCTGTTTATTTGTTTTTTAATTCTCTTTATGCTCCTTCCTCACTGGCCCTTTAGGTCTCTCCCGGGTGTGGTCACTCAGACCAGCCGGTTCCAGCTCTGCCTGAGGTTTTCTCCAGGCCAAGTCTCCATTTCAGGGACTCCTCCTCTACAGCTACCAATCCCCCCAACCCTCTGGCTCTGAGACCCCCACGGTGGGACCACCTACTCCTCTGGTACTCTATCTAGAATCTAGACAGGGTGGTTGAGTGTGGAGGAGAGCCGGAGACTGACTGTAAGTAACCCGGCATTGAGCGTGGAGGCAGTCGTCCACTGGACCCACCGTCACCTACCTGGGTGCCAGGGCCTGTTTCCATGTTCAGGTGTTCCCAGGGGGGCAAGCGTGCAATGACATCCAATGTGTGATGGGTGCACTCCCATACCCATGCGCAGGACGTCTGCCGAGTATGTGCTGCCGCTAGTTGTGATGCTCTCGGTCTCCATCAGGAGCCACTAGAACTGTGGCACGCACTGCCCACCCTCCCAGGAGAGGACAGCCATCCTCCGAATGCTCAACCCTACTTCTCCCCAGCCAACCTCTGACGACCCGAGTCTATTCCTGAACCCAGGTCACCAGTGTGGTGCGAAGTGTGACATCCAGTGCCTCAACCCTCAGTCCACTGGGCCAGCCAGGCCATCTTTTAAGAAGCCCAGACTTTGAGAAACAATTTATGTTGCAGACTGATGCATCAGAGGTAGGCCTAGGTGCAGTCTTGAGTCAAAATATAGATTGGACAGAACAGCCGATTCTATACATAAGTAGGAAATTGCACGACAGAGAGAAAAGGTACTCTACCATTGAAAAGGAATGCCTTGCAGCAAAATGGGCCATGAAGTCCCTTACGTTTTACTTATTAGGAGCTGACTTTGTACTTGTAACAGATCACAGCCCTCTCTGTTGGCTTAACCAAATGAAGAATAAAAATTCTAGAATCACACGGTGGTACCTGGCACTAGAACCATTTAAATTCAAGGTGATGCACAAATCTGGGAAAGAGAATGTCATTGCTGATTTTCTGTCAAGATATGGATCAGGAATTGAGAATTCTGAAGGTTGAAAAATGTGAGCTGAAACTTCTCTGTTTTGCTATATGCACTGCACTGTGAAGGTTATAAGCTAATGTTAGGTGAGAATTTAAAGGAAAACTCCATGTTAAAATCAGAAAAAGATATGTAGTAGTCTATTTTTCTGTGTTCTAACCAGTCCCCAGTGTTTTCTTTTCCTCTGGCTGTGAGAGATGTTTTTTTCTAACTTTCCCTAACTGTTTTATTGCCCTTGGAGGTTGCCATTCTGGTTTCTTTTATGGCCTCTAGTCTTCCCAGAGTACCCTTTGGTGTGATGTCTAATAGCTCCTGCAGGAAGCCAGTGTCTTGTTACAGGGTCTGTCACAGTTCAGCCACAAAGATAATACTTCTTTCAAAGAAGTTGAGTGTAATCATTATTATTTTTTAATATTAGTACCTTGTCCTGCTATGTTCTGCTGTGTGTGTGTGTGTGTGTGTGTGTGTGTGTGTGTCTGTGTCTGTGTGTTTGAATCATGTCACTGTTTACTCTATTCCTCTCAGTCACTTTCAGTTTTAGCACCAGTACTAAGTAGTAAAAATTGAACATCACCTTATAGGTTGTAACATAGCAGGACAAGGTACTAATATCAAAAAATAATAATGATTACACTCACCCAAAATCTAGCAGTGTGACTTCTTTGAAAGAAGTATTATCTTTGTGACTGAGCTGTGACAGACCCTGCTAAATCTAAGGGCATAGCTACATCACTGTCACATGAGCCAGGGTGCGTCGTGGGAGAAAGAAAGCCAATAAACCTATTTGTGATCGAGATCCCCAGGGGTCGTAAAACTACCATACAGCTACCAGGCTAATTTAGGAAAAACTCCTAATAGCAGACTGAGGGAAGGACACACTAGGACTTGACATACATATCAAAACACTATGTTTTTGCACATTCTGGGTGGACATCTCCTTTAACAGAACATTTTGAAACCCTGTTTTGGTAAAGAGGTTCCCTCTTAAAGAGGGGGGTATGTGACAGGGTTGAATAAGGCCCTGTCCCATTTGTTATGCAGAAAGAGTTTAAACGCAAGGCTTTGTTCTTTCCGCTCCTTTTCTGTCTCTTCTCTATCTGGTTGTATAACCAACTTTTCTTGTGAGACCTTGGAATTGATCACTCCAACGGTTTTGCAATTCTCCACCTCTTGCTATTGCTCTGCCTTCCCCTGCTATTGCTGTCTTTTCTTCCCCTTACATATCTACAGTTATAAAAAATATGCGTGAATCTCTGTGTAAAACTGTATATGATACTGAGATCCCTTTGTTTAAAACTGTATGTAGTTATATTGTTGAAATAATTGCAAAGCTGTTTGGAACTCAAAGGGTTAACCTAAGATGCAGTTTTTAAGCCTTTTGCTGAGCTGTTAACTAGAGGTCAGTCCTGGGTTACTATGTTCTTTTTGCTGCACCTGCATCGAAACTGACAAGAACGTTCTGTAAACTTCAAGAACATTCTGTGAGAAGCAGGCTCTCTTAATGAGTCCCAGACAAAGGCTTATAAATAGAGCAGCTATGCTTTTGCCACAGAGACATGGAGAGTGAGAGACTGTGAGACTGAAACTTGGAATTAGAGATAATGTCAGAAGAAGGACTTAGTTTTCTCTGTTTGTACTGCCTTTGTAAATAATTATACTGAATTTGTATTTTTTATTTTGCTGTTATTGAGTAAAATAAAACGCTATTTGTGAATTTTGAAAATGTTCCTGGTTTTCCTATGCTTCCTGACTTGTGCCTCGATGACACTGCTGCCTACAAATTACTTTTAGGTTCTGTGTCTTTTAATATTCAGACTGCTAATACTATTGCCATGTTTTGAAATATGTGAGTTTTTTAAGTGTATGGAAAATAACTGCTACACATGCAGCTGAGTGAACTGCCTTCGCTGATGACACCCAAGCTGGCAATTAATGAACAAGGCTCAATGGTAGTGTGCAATCTGTTCCATAGCCTAAATCACAAACAATAGGTCAATGTGTTAAGGTGGTCAGAAACCACTGTGTGCTGATTCTTTCTTCATGATCTGTGCAATATATTCAATGAACCATTTGACTAGCAAGTATTTTGATTCCCTTGAACAAGACACAGAAATAAAGAAGGTAAGATGCATGTTGGCCCCCCAAAAATGTTTCCATACACAACAACTTCCAGGTAGTAGATCAATCCTGCAGTACAACCTAGCATCTTTCCAACTGCACCCGTGGACTGGTCACAACTGTGCTGAAGCTATTTACTTCTGGGTCTATAGAAATTAATTTGGCTTCAGCCACTCACGTATTCCAAGATGTTTAGAACTCTGCTGCCATTGGAAATGTAGGCCTGCAATTTGGGTCTGGGAACATAACAGAGCTGGGGAAATTTGGTTTAATGGTATAAACTTTATAGTGGAAATACCACAGATTACTTCTTGGCAAAGGTTTCTCAACATTCAGGCAAGCAGACTATATAATGCCACTATGATTCCACTTCTGGAATTTTTATTGTGCAAAGCACTTGTCACCGCTGCTTTTGGTTTGGCTGTGCTCCTCATTTCCCCAACGGATCTGTTTGCAGTCCTCCTTGGTGACTATATTTCCTTTCTTCCCCCACATTCTTTTCTCTCAGTTTGACCAGATGGACTCATTGGAACTGATCGTCTCCCTGATATTCTCCTGGTTCTTCACAGTAACTTCTTCACTTAATTAAAAGAGAGCCATCTACTCATCCTCCTGTAAGACCTATCCCTTTGGGATAGCAGAGACATTGCTAGGGGGTGGACATTTGGGACTGCATCTCTGAATCCTTCAGCTGCAGTCCCAAATGAATTCTGACACATGCTATTTTTTTCTTTTGTGGCACAGGACATTATGTGCACATCACTGGTCAGAATCCAAAAACTGCAAGAAGAAGAAGCCATATCTGCTGGCACCCCATTCCTCCTTCCCTCCACCCCCATCCCCCAGGATCAGCTGTAGAGCTGTTTATGATCTCCCTCACTGAGAGAGAGAGAGAGTGAAAGAGGAGGCCTGACTTGAGCTAATCAGGGAGAGCAGAGGTCATAGGATGTCTTTAAAGCACAGTGTTTGTTTTAGACAAGAGAAGAAATCCACACCACTGAGGATTTTATCTCCCTACTAGGTAAAAGAGGGTTTAATAATTTCTTACAGCTGAGGTGTATTGCAGAACAACAAGCACTGTGGGGTTCTTGTCACAGTTATGGGCTGAACAGTGCCACTAGTGCATGCTTGTATTTATTTTTTGCATTCACTGCACTTTGAGTTTAGTAATACTTTGGCTTACCCATTCCACAACAATATTGCAAGCAGACTCGGCTGGCAGGGAGGACTTGACTCACCCTCCTTGAAGGTGTGGGGGGTGCAGGCTCAGTAGTAGCATAGGCAAGCTCTGTCACTGCCTGATGATGTATACTGGCAGATCCCTTCTCCATCTACAATGCAGCACACTCCTGTAATTGGCAGGCTAGGCACTCAGGCAGACAGCTCACGCTCACTCAAGGGATTAGGGAAACAGGTTTGGTGATGCTGCTCGCTGGTGGGAGGACTGAGTGGTACAAGTGACTGGACTCTCTTACTAACTGTGAGTCTCTCTGTTCCTTCTGCTTAGCACTGCTGATAAGATTATATGACAGGCAGCAGCCAATGAAGTGTCTGCTTGTATACAGACTACTACTGTAGCCCACTCACTGCCTCTCTCTCTCATGCGTGTCTCTAAGTGACCTGCGTTCCTGGTTAGACTGTCACATTTGTAACAGGGATACACAGAGACACAAACATAGTGCGCTGTCAGAGTGCACACAAAGCAGCGGCAGTCAGTCAGTCAGTTAATAGGCAGAAACAGCCCTGAAACACAGAAACATAAAAAAGAAGTTCTCACCCTTCCTGGCAGGTCAGTGCACAGCTGAGCAAATGTTATGGCTATGGCTTCCACAAATTATCAAAACCTTTCCCATCCCCCACCAAACTCATAACATTATTTTGCAGTTTTTTCTCTGCTTATAACTTGGCCATCCATTCAGCAAGTTGACACACAAACTCATTTTTGTGCTCTACGAATGTACCAAAAATGATGACATTACATTTTTACAGGGATCTAAAATCTAGCAGTTTACTACATTGCAAAATTTCAGTCAACAAATTTAGACTATTTGGATGCCAATTGTTCAACTGCACTTAAAGCAAGCAATCTAAAACTTGGCATGCACGCACACACACACACACACATTTGGTACAAGACTTTGTGTCAAATATGGTGAACTTTGTGTGGTTTTAAAATTAGATGGCAAAAAATGAAAAATAAATTTTGAGCAAATTTTGCAAATATTTCATGGAAATGTGAAGTTCCACAGAAGCCTAAATGTAATTTTGTCCCAATTCTGCCAGGGGAATTTAGAATTCACCCAGCACTACAGAGAGATAGATTGACTGAACAATTATGAAAGTGCAATAGCAAAACTGGCTTGCCTCTCAAACGTCCTTCTTTTCTATTGATGTTGCCTTTTTTGTGCCTGTGCATGCATGCTCTACACTGCCACACTCCTCAGAGTCTTTCTTTAAACCTGTATTTTGTTAACTTGGATGAAATTTTGTCAAGAATTACACACAAAAGATGAACTGCTTACCTATACATTGGTGACTGGAGTGATCCAGGTAATATCCCTTCTTGCACTCATTGACACATGCTGTTCCCAGAAGAAGATAGGGAGCTTCACACTGGCTACAAGGACTGGTACCACTACATTGCAGACACGGTCGATCACATCCTACAAAACATGGACAAATTAATTAGGCAGTAAGGTGTGGCTAGGGAGGTTACTGAAAGGTAACCCACCTTCAGGAAACACAGAAACATAGATATTGGCCAGCCCGGTGGTGCTGAGGGTTGAGGCATATAGCCTTATCTCGTGTCATGCCCGCAACCCGGGTTCAGAAATGACCTTGAGTTGTCAGGGAGCGGGCCGGCCGGGGGGGTGGGAGTGGGAACAGGATTGAGTTGCCTACTGGCAGCTCTCCTCTCCCGGGAAGGTTGCTGTGCCTCCCGTAGTCCTGTCACCACCAGGAGAAGGTCCGGTGGTGGCGTAGGCAGGTGGAAGGGGCAGCTAGTAGGGCAGGGCATCCGGCAGTGCATGGCATGTGCATGCCTCTATATGCGCACGTCTGTGCCAAGGATGAGTGTGTAGGGACGGGCGAAAAAGGGAAAAACTGAATAATGAAATAATAGGAAAAAAAAAGAAACATAGATACTGTTGGTAGATTTAAGGTCTTGTGCCTATCCAGTCTGCATGCAAGAAGTGCTTTATCACTGTTGCAAGACACTTCTAGGCACTTCATGTTCTTTTTTTTTTTTTAACAAGTATTTTTACAAAGCAAGGAAACCATAGAAAATCCATCATTTTTCTATTCATATTCTATGTCCATCAACAGCAGCAGCACAGGCTATGAGGACAGGCTACTGGCCCTTAACGTGTTTATCTTTGACAAAAGATGGCTGAGACAAGACATGATCTCAGTCCTACTCAAGGGCACTAACGTGATCAGAGACATGTTTGATTTGTTGTTCCACAGCAGGACATGGGAACACCCTCTGAACCTCTGAGGTAGTAAGTTCAGGGGGTAATGTTAGGAGACACTTCTTCCAGAGCACGCCAAACCTATGTAACAGCCTTCCAGTGAGGATACTGGACATGAAGACAGTACAGTCCTTCAAGGTAAACCTAGACAAATTTCTACCTACCAATGTACTGACATGGTATCCTGGGTGAGACACTAATTCTACTGGAAACACATCCCTTAAACACTGTGTACACCTCCGTTTGCTAGGGACAGGAAGCATTATCCCAATTATATTTTGCTCCTCCCTTACCCCCGGCATCCCACTCCTTTGGGGCCCACAGCCCCACTGCCCACTGGACTCAACCCTTGCAGCCACTGTGGTCATCCAGACACCTCCAGTTCATCCAATGCCCTGAGTGTCTGACTTATCTCTGCTGGGGGGAGGTCTGATGGTGTGAGGGAACTGGATGTCATCATCCAGCATGCTGCAGTGGCATTTCGTGGTATTCTCTCTGCCTCCTCCCTCTCTATACCTACATGCATGTGCATGGCAGGAACTGGCCTGGGGAGTTCATGAGGGTGTATGTTCACCCATCCTGTCAATGGCACCTCCTCCATGTCACAACCAACAACCTCTATGAGGACAGTGCATCAAGATCTCTCCCCCACAGGGAGAAGAGTGTCCACCCAGATGTTCTGAATCCTCCCTACCACACTCAGCTCCTGAAGCCACAGCCTCGGGCCGCAAACTCGGGTTGTCATCATGCAACAGCAGTCCCCCGTCGTTCAGCGCAATGGAGTCTGCATTATCTCAACTTTAATGAGTGAAAAATGATGGACTGCAGATTCTGGTATGTAGTTTTCATCCAGATGGCTGTAGAAGAAAGAGATAACAGAGTGGGATATACTGCCGGCCTGATAAGGTACACTGCACAAGTACACACGCGTGGGGGAATGTTGGAATATGGGCCTTACTTGACAGAAGAATGGAAAGCATGTTGATAGTAGAAATATGACATGAATATTTATGGCAGGGAGTGGAAGGGAAGACTATACAGAATAACACAAGGTGCGTTTACACTACCTGAGCTGCACCAGTGCAAACAGTGCAGGTAAGTTGCATTCGTGCTGATCAGGAAGAGTAAACAGGTTGGGGATCATTGCAGGTTGCTCTGGTGCAGCATAGGGCAATCCCTGTACTGCTGCAGGCATTTTTTGCTGGTATGTAAACATGCTGCTCCCCATGCACTGGTGCACCCCACGTCAAGCACTTGTCAGGCTACAGTTCCGCACCATGTTGTCATCTATAGTGGCCAAGTACATGTTTTCTGCATTTGCATTATGGTCACCACTGACTAGATATAGCAGGAGATCCATACTGTGAGCTTTCCTTTGGGATCTCTGCTTTCTCAATCATGTGAGTCAGTGCTTTGTTCTTCATATTGAGGCTTGTCCCTGGTGCACATAGTAAAAGGAACAAGTGTTTGGTCTGTGGATTCTTTTAAATGCTGCCCTTTGGACTGAGAATTTTTTTTAATGCTATCCCAGCCCTACCTGCCACAGCGCTCAGTTTGTCACAAGTGCACTTCAGAAGTGCAGGGCTAGAGAGACCCCCTCCACTACAGTCTAGGAAGTACAGCCAAAATGCCAGGCTACCCCAGCAATGATGCAAACTGCTGCCAGGTAAACACGCTGTGGTGGTGGTACAGATGGAAGAGCAGCCATGTGGTGCAGAGTAAAGCACAATGCTCAGGCACATGTACACCTGCCTACAGAGAGATTCAACAATGAGGGCCTGGTAGTCATAACATTTGAACATGTATTTTGGTTACTAGTGCAAAATTGTGAAGCCCTATTTTGGATGGATAAATAACTGCTGGGAATCTCCAGGGACCTCACTAGAGTCTATCCCTATTGCAAATTCCCCGTGATTGCATTACAAGATTTGGACAAGCATTTTGGACAAGCATCCGTCTTTCAGATGAGATGTTAAACCGAGGTCCCATCTGCCTGGATTGGTGGTAGTTCTGGTGGATGTTAAAGATCCCATGGCACTTATCGTAAAGAGTAGGGGAATTTCCCTGGTGTCCTGGCCAAATTTCCCTCATTCACTAACACTACCACCAACAGCTTAATCTGGTCCAAGGTCAATTGGCATTCATCTGTATCCCCCTCCCCCGTGTCGTGCCTGAAAATAGACAGGATTTGTCTAGTGCACTTACCCGGTCAACAAAAACTAAATAAATAAATTTTATAACTAAGAAAGTGTTTCAAAATTTGCACAAGTGTTAAGTACACGAGACAAAAAAATCCTATCCTCAGGAATGAACGGGAAAATACAATGAATGTAACAGAGTAACAGGTGTAAAATTACAAAAGGACATTAATTACAGGGCACACAGATATATAGCTTACAGGCAGAGAGCAAAAGGCAAACCAATATTTCAGAAGACAACCCATCCAAAGAGAAAAGTGGCATTGGACAACATGTGGCAAACTGGGACAAGGTTACAGCAGCCAAGTACTAGTTGAGGAGGTCAACAGATGATTCCTCAGTGCATGTCTAAAAAAGTACTGGCTGGGGGCATACGGGACTGACAAGAAGAGGGAGCTCCAGACCCTAGGGGCAATGGTGGAAAAGGCCTGGTTACTCATCAGGGTGAAGACTTTTGGCACCATAAATAAGGGTTCATCATTTGACCTCAAAGAGTAGTTCTGAAACTAGCACCTAAAAAGTTGGCAGTCAAGGGTGGTGTATTAGTCTGGACAGTTTTTTCAATAAAGCAACCAACAGCAAGCAAATGACTATAGGCTGGAGACAGCCAGCCAAGGCGGGCATACAGATCACAGTGTGAGGTATCTGTTGGCTGATACAACAAAGTGACAGATATTTCTACATGTCACAACAAAGTGACAGATATTATTATATGTCACAACAAAGTAACAGATATTATTATATGTTACAACAAAGTGACAGATATTATTATATGTCACAACAAAGTGACAGATATTATTATATGTCACATCCAATCTGGACAAGTCAGTTTAGGGACAGCACATAAAAACAAGGGCATCACAAGTTAAGCAATGGTAGAAGACATCTCTAGGAACTACAAAGCAAGCATCAGGGATGAGAATACATTTCTGTTCCAGCAAGTGCTGCAACAATGGGAAGGCTTTAAGCCTGCGGTTCAATGGGCGAAGTAACTATGTCACTCCCCCATCAGGCCTTAAAAGGCCTCTCTCCTGGACTGCTCCAGGATTTGTCTCTTCGTTGCAGCTAAAGGCTCTGTCGGCTGCCCCTTCTCTCGCTCCTTTCTCTGTTTGTGTCTAGCCTCTGGCTGCTCCAGCATGCCTCTCTGCTCCCACTCGCTTTGGCTGCTTGTCTCCCCTCCTCGCCCCTTCTGTCTCTCTGCTTCTGCTCCCACCTTTCTTAGTGCAGTAGCCATACTATGGCTGCCAGTCCTCTCTTTTCTTCCGTTCACTCCTCCTCCTTGCATGATTGAAATACTAGTTGTGCACAAGTGGAGCATGATTACACATTCCAGAGTAAGTACAATTGCAAAAAAAAATATGAATAAATAAATCTTCTCTTCCATTGGTCCTCCCTCATTTCCCCCTCACTCCCATCCTTCTCTTTCTCTTACCTGCTCACTTTCTGATGCTCCCGTGCATGCTTCGCCATTGTTGGCTTCCCTTTTGCTGGGACCCCCTACTTGCCACTCACCACTTGCCTCTGTTTTTTCTCCCCTTGCTTGCCGCTTTTGCCACGCCACACATGTGTGCATTTCTCCCTTCATGTATGTGGGTTAGGCGGGCTCGGCAGCAGGCCTCTCCATGCCACCTTCCTCTGCTGCTGCCATGCAGGGCCTGCACTGTGCCCATCCTCCCAATGACCTGCCATCCCTAGCTCACCTCCTCTTCCAGCCGGGCCTCACAGCCCTGGCTTTCTTCCGCCTGCCATGGCTACCTCTTTCAGCTCCATGGTACTCTAGGACTCCTGCCTTTTCTCATTGTCTCTGGTTTCCTGGGGTCTGCTCATCGGCGCCGCTGCCATTGGCAGAACTCGCACTACATTTCAAATGCAATTACCGACTGCTTTAGGGCATTTGCTTACAGGTGAATGGTTTCCCCCTTCCAGTTTGTTTTCTCTTATGCATATTCTAAATTGCATGTATTATGGATGTCCTAAACTCCTAAATTAACTCTCTCTTGTAGTTTGCATAGTGACCCCCCCCCCTTTCTCTTCATTTTCCTGGTGGCTCCTGTATCGTCATTCCAGGTGGGCCCCCTCACTCCCAAGTCTGCCCTGTCACCATCAATGCCTAACCTCGTACCTTCTCTATCTTGTCCTCTGCCTGGTGACTCCTGCCCCTTCGAGTCCTGCATCTGATCGCCTTCCCCATTTGCTTTTGGTGCTGTCTGCTTGCATTTGCTCCTGGATTGCCCTCCCGTTTCCTCTGCCGTCCATTCTGCACCTTCTATGTCCTTTGCTTTCTTTTGGGGTTTTCCCTATTCATATCCTCCTCTTGCTCAAACCCATCTGGCCCTATCCTGCAATCACCTTCCTTATCCGTACCCTCCTCTTATTTTAGTCCATATGGTGTCCAGGTTCAGGGGTCCGGTTCTCCTTTGCTCAGTCTGACCTCAGGGTCTACTCATTTACATCACTTAATCAAGCATATCTCTCATTGGGTCCTATGCTACCTCATCGAACTGCTGCACTCCTGCGGTTATTATCACCATCAGTCTTCTCATGCCTGCATCTGGGTACCCCTCACTCATCCGACCTCTATATGGGTCTACTCCTTCACATCGAACACTCGAGCATAACCTTCTTGGGTCCATGCTACCTTGACTCGACCTGTTCTCCACTTAGATACATGCCTTCATGTCTGTTGCTCCTTGCTAGGGGCTGGCGGGCTTTATCTTCATCATCATACAAACTTCATTTCATGTCTCACTTTCATCCATTCAGACCTTCAAGGCCTCTTTCCATAATCGTTTTCAGACTGGACCATGTCTCTAAAAGGGAAGGGGGCTGTGCCGTCTACATTAAGGATAATCTCCTGGGGCACCTTGTTCCAACCCCCGTCCCTGCCTCCTCAGCCCAGCTTCTACCCATTAAAATTCTTCTAGGTCCCAATAAAAAGGCCCTCTCCATCGTCTCTGTATATATTCCACCTCGAGATCAATATCTTGGCATCAAAGAAGTTCTTAACTTCGTCAGCTCCCAATCTCCTGGCTCTGAACACATTCTGCTTGGTGATTTCAATATAAACTGGATCGCATCTGATGTCTACACTCACAAGGATGCCCTTGCAGCTGCCAACTGCTCACAATTGGTCACCACACCAACTCGGATAAATTACAAAACTGGCACCAGTACCCTGCTGGACTGGGTTCTCACCAATCACCCTACCAGGATCTCTCGTACCTCCGCTCTCCCAGACTCTCTCAGTGACCACTCCCCAGTTATATGTGAATGGTCTAATAAATTTCTAAAGCCACCCGTATAATCATTACCAGCAGAGTCCTCCCCTGTGGTCAACTTACCCATCTCAAACAGTACCTATCCTTGCAAGACTGGCTGCGCATCTACAAGGTGACGGATGTTAACCTTGCCCTCGGCTACTTCATCACCGCCTTTAAAAAAACGTAAAACAAAAGCCCTCTGTAACCCTTGGATAACTGCGGAGCTCCTTTCCCAGCTGAAATCTAAGGACCACCTGTGGGCAGTGGCTAAAGCCACAGGAAAACAATCTGACATCCAAAAATATAAACATGCCCGTAATGCCTGCACAAAATCCATTCATCTCACGAAAAGCTCATATTATAAGAACGTCCTCACCAACACCTGGGGAAATGGTCATGCTTTCTGGGACAATATCAAGGACATTACTGGGAAACAATCAAAGTCCCCTCCAGCCATGTTAATTGTTGAAGGGTCCACTACCCTTGATCCCATGGTCATTGCAAATACCTTTAACACGGCTTTTACTGACCTCTGTACTGTTCTACCACCTGATTTTTTCACAGTCAGTCATACCCCCTCTAACACACCCTGCACTCTGACAAACCACCCTCATTTTTACTTCAGGGAGATTAAGATGAATGAAGCTCGCCGCCACATCGACTCAGCCATCTCCACTTCCCAGAATCAGCAGAGACACCTTGGACCTTAAGCTGCTATCACTTACACTTGACGAGGTCCTCAGTCCCCTAACTAAAATTCTTAACCTCTCTCTCTCCACGCCAGTACATTCCCTGAAATATGGAAAACTGCCACTGTGATCCCGGTCCACAAAACTGGGGGTAAGACCTGCCACTCTAACTACCGCCCGATCTCCATACTGCCACCACTATCCAAGGCCCTAGAGCATATTGTTGCAGACCAGCTCACTGATTATTTGGACAAATATAATATTCTGTGCACACAACAGCACGGTTTTAGAAAAGGGCATAGTACCACCACTGCCCTGCTTGAATTTACTGGTGCAGTGCATAGTTCCCTTGATAAAGGACTTCTTACTGGGGCTGTCTTCATCGACCTCTCAAAGACATTTGACACGGTCCATCATCGGCTGCTGTATGACCAACTACTCCTTGTTGGCCTCGTACCAGACTCAGCCTGCTGGTTCAGAAGCTACCTTGACAACCATTCTCAAAGAGTAAAAATTGCCAATGCTATCTCAGACACCTTGCCTGTCCGCTCCGGAGTACCTTGGGGTCCATACTGGGCCCTCTTCTTTTCAGCCTCTTTTTAAACTCCCTACCACAATCCTGCTCAGAACAAATCATCCTGTATGCGGATGATGCTGTTGTCTTTTCTACACACAAGGACCTTTCACCACTATAACACAGCCTCCAACTCAGATTCAGTGACGTTGAAACATGGTTCTAAAATCATAAATTAGTCCTCAATCACAAGAAAACCAAGTCATTGCTATTCTGCAATTCACATAACTGTTACAAGCAACACACCCTTGCCATCTCCACCAAGCAGGCGACTGTCCTCGAACAAGTTTACTCTTTCAAATACCTGGGGATTTAGCGACCCCAATCTCTCCTGTACTGCTCACATTGACAGTGTGGCTAAAGCTGTCAATGCATGGATTACTCTACCAGCTGCTAGGTTAATAGCACCTCACCCAGAGAGGGCCCTGAAGATTGCCGCCCAGAGCTCTGTGGTGTCAATTATTGATTATGGCCTCCTTATCTATGGCTCCACCATGACGTCCACCCTCTGACATATAACAACTGCACTTAAAGCATGCTGACTCACAACTGGTACCCACCGCCTCACCCACACCTGTGCCCTTTATGAACAATCCGGATGGCTCCAACTCTCTAACCGTATAAAGTATCTCACATGTGCTATGGCGGGAAAAATCAACCTTGGCCTCACACCCCTCAGTGGTACTGCCTTGTTACATCAAAACACCAACTGACAGAACACCAGGAGCTCAACAACGCAGATTCTACAAGTTCCTCGCTGTCAAACTATGCAGGGCCAATGCTCCTTCACCTATGGGGCTCCTCTATGGATGAATGGTCTCAGCCACACCATCTCCTGTGCCTCAACACTAGGTCTGTTCAAAACCAGGCTCCGAGCCCATCTCAGTGCCTCTAGCTCCTGTGACTGCCTCTCCTAGATGATGACCTACACAGTTTTAATCTTAACTTATATACTGCTTAACCCCAGGCCCCCCAGTCCCCCTCCCCCAAGCTCCTGAGGCACCACTTCAAATCTCAGGTCTTCATATCACCTCATTAGTCTCTCCTTGCCCCATTATAGCACTTATTCCCCCCTCACCCTGCCTCCTTATTCTCTTCTATCACTCCTTCCCATTTATTTTTCGAAAAATGCCTCCAGCTGCATCTTCATCCTCTCCCTCTCCTCTCATCCCTGTTTCTCTGCCACCCCCGGGCGCCTGACCCTACCCATTCCTTGTGGGCACATGCGTCCTAGCTGTGTTCACCATTTTACTATAGCTGCCTCTGTTAACTACCTATACTTCTCCTCCTCCTCCTCCTCCTCCTCCTCTACACCTTACTCTTCCTATATTTGATCCCTTTCAATAGCACTGTTGTACATGAATTGTTTACTGTTATTTCACTGTTGCTTCCTTGTTTGTTATTTCTGACGTGGAACCTTTGTAAAATAGCCTTGGCTCAAAGGTACTTGTAATCCTAGAATAAATAAATAAAAAAAAATCGTACTTCCTCTCTTGTTTTGAGCATCTAGTTGCAGACATTGCTCACATCCTTCGACAGCTGTTCATTTCGAAGGTCAGAGTGAGAGATTCCTCTAAAATTGAATTTTACCTCCTTCCTCGATCTCTACTTTAAATTGCTGTAGTGTTGCCGTCCCCAATCAAAACATACTTCAACCTGGAGGGAAGGTGACCTAGGCCTTGGATCCCCAGAGGTTTCCTCCTCAAAGGGGGGTTTTCCTCTCCTCCATGCCAATGGTCATAATATTAGTCAGGGTTAGTGCTTTCATAGGTTTCTTAGTTAGGTTCTACTGTTGGAAGAGTCAGATGGTGGCCCCAGCATTCCCTCTCTCCTTAGGAAGTCAGGACTTCTGTATCTTGTCAAATTTCCATTCATTCATTGGCCTCACTTTTTCTTGTTCTCCTGTCTTTCCTATCTATATCTGTCATATTTATTTCCAGTCTAGATATCTTCTGAATTCTTGCCTCTTCGATGCTAGACACCCTTTTGGGGTATTCTTTTTGGGCTTCTTCTTAAGCTACCTTTAGCCAAGGGAATATCCCGCAGCACCTATGGGGAGAACCTTCCTCTAGGGTTCCTTGCGTCATACCCCTACAGGGTGGTATATCTCACGGATAGACAGGTGAACAGCCACAATGTATCAAAGTCACACAAGCATACATCTCATCCAGTTGCGTAAGCACAATTGACTGGGAAAGCTTTAAGACTGAGGTTCAATGGGTTGAGCAACTACGTCACTCCCCCATCAGGCCTTAAAAGGCCACTCCTCCTGGAGTGTTCCAGGATTCGTCTCTTCGTTGCCCCACCATCCACCCCTCCTCCTCCAGCGACTCATCTCTCTTTTCCACGGGTTTCTTCCTAAGCTACCTTTAGCCAAGGGAATTTCCCATGACCCCTATATTGGGAGAACCCTCCTCTATGGTTCCTTGCATTGTACCCCTACAGGGTGGTATATCCCACAGATAGCGAGGTGAATAGCCACAATGCATCAAAGTCACATAAACATACATCTCATCCAGTTGCGTAAGCACAATTGAATATAAAATGTGCTGTTCCATCATTAATTGACATCATGAATTAGACGATGGTTTAGTAAACCAAGCCAGTCTGGAACAGTTTGCAGCTCTTCTGGCTGTCTTAGCAGAATGATGAAAATAGCTATATATGTCTCTTGAAGTATCAACAATATGAGAAGCACCCATACTGCTCTAGAGAGCACCAGTGACCACTACTGTAGGTTAAATATTTGATCAAAACAGCGGATTCCCTGAATGTGGCCATCACAAACTGCTTTGACCATGTTCTTCCCATATCTGTAGTAAAAAACCTAACACACAAAAGCATTTCTTGCAAATACATAAGAATGTTAACACTAATGTGTTTGCTCAGAAGTACTGCAACACTAACGAAAGCACATATTCAGTGGAATGGAGTACTGTTACAGCCAAGCACAGAGGAAGAGGAGTCAACAGCAGTAACACTGCCATATGCTACTGGTGTACGAGAAGAAAAAATTACTCACCTTAGTAATTGCTTTTCTTCTCATGGAGTCTTGCTATATTATAACAATAGCAGTCAGCCACTGCAGCTGAACTGCCCCGGAGAGGAAGGAGTTAACTCCAGAAGATCTGGAGTTCTACAGCGCGAGGGCGCTGTGCCCAAAGCTCTATCTGGCAGTTTCAAATGAAACTGTCAGATCTTTCAAGGCCAACATCAAAGGACGGAAAAAGTCTGTGTGGAAAAACTACACTAGCCTATGGCTACCTACTAGTAATAACAACAATATATAAACAACAAAGAAACACCCAGAACCATAATAACAAAGATTGATGGTATTATGGTTCGTTTAACCACCCTTGACAAGCACATATGAACCCCCCTTCCCCCCAAGACTCAAGTCCAAGAAGGGGGCAATAAAAAATAACCTAAATGAACAATCTAGATCCCTAACCCAAAGGAAAACAGGGTTGGGGAAAACTAAAATGGCATGACACAGTGCTTGCACCAATTTGCCACCTCTACCCAAGTAGGAGTTCTGAGAGGGGCAGGAGGGAGGGTGGTTATAATATAGCAAGACTCCATGAGAAGAAAAGCAATTACTAAGGTGAGTAATTTTTTCTTCAAACACCATGAAGTCTTGCTATATTATAACAATAGCAGATTACAGCAGTACCTCCATGGAGGAGGGTCAGAACCAACTTAGGAAATAGGCTCTGAAGCACAGCTGTGCCAAACCGAGCATCTCTCCTGGACTGGACATCCAGGGAATAATGCTTGGTAAAGGTGTGAACTGTCTTCCAGGTAGCAGCTTGACAAATCTCCAGA
Organism: Neoceratodus forsteri; assembly: GCA_016271365.2. Lineage (NCBI taxonomy): Eukaryota > Metazoa > Chordata > Ceratodontiformes > Ceratodontidae > Neoceratodus > Neoceratodus forsteri. Next base: position 764,947,072 of record CM057453.1, read on the forward strand.
ATAGGAATGTCTCTAGCAGCCGCTGGAGGCCGTGGCTACCCCTGAAGTGGGCCCTCAATCCTGAGGGGGTACTCTACCAGTTTCTGATAACAAAATTGGATAAAGACAATCCACCTTGCAATTCTTCTCTTAGTGGCAGGTTTCCCTTGCCAACCTCGCCATAGGTAAGAAACAGTTGGAGGATTCAACCTATGACCTCTGGTGCGCCTAGATAGTAACTTAATGCCCTTTTGACATCCAAGCTGTGCAGTCTCCTCTCACCTGAGGAAGAATGCTCAGTGAAAAATACTGGGAGGAGATAGATTGATTCAGGTGGAAATCAGAAACCAGCTTAGGCAAAAACTTTCTATTAGTCCTAAGGACTACCTTATCTCTGTGGAAAGAGATAAAATCTTCTTCCACTGACAGGCCTGTAACTCACTTATCGCCTGGCAGAGGTGATAGCTACTAGAAAAAAAGCGGTTTTCAAGTTAAATACTTGAGTTCTGCTGAAGACAGAGGCTCAAGGGGGTTGCATTAACTGAGCAATGCAAATATTCAGGTCCCAGGCGGGAGCTGGTTCCCAAGGAGGTTAGTGTGAAGTAACCCTTTAAAAACTTAGAGAACACAGGGTGAGAAGGAAGGCAGGCTTCCCTGCTGACACAAAAGCAGAGACAGCTGCCAGATGAACCTTCAGGGTAGCTGGTCAAGGCCCAGGGAATTCAGATGGACCAAATATTCCAGAAGAATGGAAGATCAGCAGATTCTGGGATAATCTGCCTCTCAGAGCACCAGATGGAAAACCTCTTCCACTTAGAATTATAAGTGGCTAGTGGAAGGCTTCCTGAAGCCTTTAAAATATCCATAACACCTTGAGAAAGGTGTAAATCAGCAAATTCTGTCCTCAAGAGCCAGCCTTGAGTGGGAGAGGACTTGAGGTCCGGATGCCACACTCACCCCTGTGCACAGGCCAGTGAAGTCGTGAACTCTGGGCAGGCTCAGGGCAGGTGGACTCCAGGGACAGGGCAGAGGGTACCAGGGCTGTCTGGCCCAATCTGGGGCAATCAGAATCACTCTGCAAGGTTGAGATCTGATTTTCACTAGTACCCTGAAAAGGAGAGGAAAGGGGGAAGGCATACAGGAACTCCCTTTCCAATCCAACAGAAAGGCATCCAGGGACTGAGCCCAGTACTGGAGGCCTGCAGCAAAAGAAGATAGTTGGTGGTTGTCTGGGGCATGAAAAGATCTATCTGAGGAGTGCCCCAACTGGCAAAGACAGACCCCAGTACTTGTGGATTCAGAGCCCATTCGTGATGGCCCTGAGAAATTCTGCTGAGGGCGTCCGCCAGCACATTGTCCTTCCTGGGAGATGAACCGCTATCAGGGAGGTGTTCAGGAATAAGCCAGAGACCACAACTTCATTGCTTCGTGCACAAGGCTGAAGACCGAGTGCCCCTTGCTTGTTGATGTACCACATTGTGGTGGTATTGTCTGTCCTGACTTGAACCACTTTGTTCTGGACAGAATCTGAAAAGACCCAAGAGCTAAAAGACAGCTCTGAGTTCCAGAAGATTGATGTGGAGCAGAGATTCCTGAGGAGACCACACTCCCTGAATGGTAAGGTCGCCCAGGTGAGCCCCCACCCTAACAGGGAGGCATCCGTGGTGAGGGTGAGGAGGAGAATGGGGAATGAAGGGAACCTTGTTTCAGATTGCTTTGATCCTGCCACCAGTGTAAGGCCAGGATCAGGGTTTGAGTAACTGGGACCAATTTGGTAAGGGGTCCTTCCTCTGAGACCAATAGGCCCTCAAATGGAACTGAATGTCCCTCATCTGGAATCTTGCTCCCTGCACGACAGCTGTGGAAGCAGCCATGTGCCCAAGGAGTTGCAGAAAATGCCTTGCTGGTCGAGAGACCCGCAGGGTAAGGAGGATGCCAGGCGATGAGTCTGTCCACCTTTCCGAGGGAAGAAAGGCCCTGGCTAACCTTGTGTTCAATTCTCGCCCCTATGAAAGTTAGGGCCTGAACTGGTTCCAGAACTGACTTTGGTAAGTTTAGCAGGAATCCCAGAAGTGAGAAGCTGCTGGGTGACTTGCAAGTGGGATTTCACCTGACCTGGAGACTGACCCACAATGAGTCAGTCGTCCAGGTAGGGAAACACAGCAACCCCTTGCCTTCTTAAATGAGCCACTACTACAGCGAGACATTTTGTGAATACTCTTGGCGCAGAGGTAAGGCCAAGGGCATTGCCCTGAACTGGTAGTGGCCTGAGGGCAGTTCAACCTGAGGTACTTTCGTGGGAAGGCCTGATCAGAACATGAAAATAGGCATCCTTGAGGTCCAGGGAAGCTAGCCAGTCCCCTGGCCTTAGGGAAGGCAATATCATTGCCAGAGTTAACATTTTGAACTTTGGTTTCAACAGATGCTTGTTCAAGTATCTTAAATCCAGAATGGGCCGCCATTCTCCTGTCTTTTTTGGGGTAAGAAAGTATCTTGAATAAAGCCCCTTGCCCTGATGGCAAGGAGGAACCCTTTCCACTGCTTTGCAGACCAGAAGAGAAGAAACCTCTGCTTCCAAAGCAATGGCTTCTGAAGGATTTGCAGGTGGGAAATGCCTGGCTCTCATCTTTGGAAAATATCTGAAGCTGAGAACCAGACCCTGGCCTATTACCTCCAGAACCCATCTGTCCGAAGTTAGGGACAGCCAGCTCTGGCTGAAATAGGCCAACCTGCCCCCACTGGTACAGGAGAATCATCGGCCCTGGGCACCCATCAGGGGTGCCTGTAGCAACAGCCTTAGGCTGAGGAGGGAGGCGGTCCATTGCACCACGCTCACCCCTGCCTCTGAAGAAACCCTCTGCGGACAGCAGAGGAGGCTTGAAATTGCAAAAAGGCCTGAAAAGGGCTGCCTCTACCTCTGAGAGCATGCCTTTGTGGCATGGCATGCTTCTCCTTAGCCTGGGCAGTTTTAGGTAGTTCTGTATTCATCCATCTTTTCATATAATTTTCTGTTTGCTCCCCAAACAGAGAATTTCCACTAGGAAAATCCATAGCCTTTGACTGAGTATCTTGGGACAGATTAGTGCATCTGAGCCATGCCAACCTCTGAGCTACAGAAGTGGCCATGACCCTGGAGGAAACATCATTAACATCAACAGCAGTATGAAATTGAACTTTAGAGGCTTCAATGCCATCAGCAGCCACCTGTTCCAACTCACTAGCCAGCTGGCCATGGGCCTGCTTGGCTAACTACAATACTGTGTCCCACCTAGATTTCTGATATCTAGCCACCAAGCCATATAATTTGCCTGCCTGAGTCCCAAAAAGCTGCCATATACTGTTTCTTCGCCATGGCATCAATCTTCCTAGAATCCTTATCAGGAGGATGTGAGGCCAGAGGAATATTAGCCTTGTCACAGGCTGCAGCCACCCACACCTACATGACTACACTGCTCAATAAGGAAGTCTGTATCCGAGCCTGACAAAGTATACCTTCTGTCCATTTTTATCTACAGGAGGGACAGAATGAGGATTTTTAAAATCTTTGTTGTTTGCTTCCTAAATGACTTATGCAAAGGAATAGACAACCTCCTAGACTCTGGAATATCCATCATTTCACATAATCAGGCTCCTCTTGCTCATCCACAGCCTCCTCTAAAGGAAGCTGGAGGGTTTCTGCAACCTTTTTGTAAAAAATAAAGAAAGAAGGGTCTCAGACAGAATAGGGGGAGATTCTAAAGGTCTGTCTGGAGAAATGCCCGGTTCAATGGGCACGTCCAGACCCTCCCAGCCACACATATATTGATCAAATTCCTCCTCCCCCTCCTGTGGTTCATAAAAATCCTCAACTTCAAAATCCTGAACCACTGGGACTGAGCAGAACCAACCTTTTACCAACTGTTGGTGGTTCTACAGATCCCTGAGACAGTGACTGGACAATCTGAATGGCTTTAGCTATCTCTGCAGCAGTTGGAGACACAATTCTGGACTCCAAACCTCCTGATTTCTTTGTCTTTTTACTTGGGACTGGTTCCTCTGAACCAGTCTTCCTTTGCCCGAGGAAGTCTCGCCCTGGTCAGAGGGCACTCCCTCTGGTCCAGTGGGTACTGAACCGGGCTGGCCATCCGGTCAGCGGACTTTATGGCCTCTCGTCCCTGAGCCGCCCAATCTCTTCTCCAGGGTGGCTGCGGGAAATTTACACACCTGGCAGTCTGACAGGAGGTGGTCAACCCCAGACAATGAACTGCAGGGTGTGTGGGTCAGCCTTGGCAAAAGCGTCCCCTGGATTTATCTGATGTTGAAACCCAGTGGGCCCGGTTTTTCTTTTGGGTTTCTCAGACATAATGCCAGCCTAACCAAAAACTTGCCCTTTTGATGGCAGTGCCAGGCAAGACACCCTTATCGGTTCCTAACCGTGTCACGGGTATTTGAAAAAACCGTAATAATTTCGGTTTTTTTAGAACCGATAAGAACCGGGAACCGCACTCTAAAACCCACAGTACAGTTTTAAAAGGCAGAAAAAACCAAGCGATCGGTTCAAAACCGAACCGATAATTAATTTTCCACACAGACTTGAATTTTGTACTTACGGTTACCAGATAGAGCTTTAGAACGCAATGCGGTAAAAATAATGACTTTGCGGTTCAAATGAACGAAAACTACTCTCTTGAACCGAGAATGAACCGAGCTGAAGGAGCTGATCTCCGGAGCGACTGTTCAGTGAAGCGGAGTAAAGAATCTGACAGTTTCATTTGAAACTGCCAGATAGAGCTTTGGGCACAGCGCCCTCGCGCTGTAGAACTCCAGATCTTCTGGAGTTAACTCCTTCCTCTCCGGGGCAGTTCAGCTGCAGTGGCTGACTGCTATTGTTATAATATAGCAAGACTTCATGGTGTTTGAACAGCAGTGTGCTGGGAGAGAGAGGTACACATGTGATGAATTTGTGCTAGTCCATTCATCAGATGTGCCACAAAAAACCCTGTCCACAGCCAGGTTCAGCAATTTCTCCACCTCAGTGTGGCATGTTTCATAGATACTTGGCATGACAGTATGAGAAAAAGTAGTTTGCAATGGGACAGAGCACTGATATTGCAAAAAATGTAAAAGTCTACAGCATCTAATATCTTCAACAATAGAATAAGGTTCCAAATCCTATGCAATCATCTCACCTATGAGCTGCATGATCTGAATAGCTGTAGAGTGAGTTGGCAAGAACTTTGTGTGGGCCTGAAATGCCTCCTTTGTTATGAGAGTAGGTTTTTGAAATGGCATAGCCTTGGTTCTTGGCCTAGATCCAGAGTGGAAAATGGAAGTTATCTGGGGACACCTCACCACAAACTGCACATCTGCTATCTCACCCTCTGAACTGACTTGTGAAGGACTTTGTGTTGTCCCTGTCAGAGTACTTGGGCAAGGACTGGAATCAAGAGTTTTCTGTTGTTCGGTTACTTGCCGACTGCCTCTGCCACCATCACCACCAGCAGCAGCACCATCAACAGAGTCAGGAACTGGTTTTGTTTTTTGTAACGTAGTGTGCAGTAGCATCAACAGACAACACCAGCAGGGACTTTATCCAAGCTAGCTACCTTAGGATCTTTTTTTTCAGAAGGTGGTTCCAAAGACATGTGCTCAGTTTATCAACATTTTTACCACAGCTGAGGCTCTGGCCAAATGTGAATACACAACTCTTCTTTTATCATCCTCCTGCTCAGAAAAATATGTCCAGATGTCACTAGAACTTGAACTTATACCTGATCTCAACCCTTTTGTACACTGCTTGCACTCAGGAACATCAGATTTAGTTTGTAGTGGTGTACAAGGTTGTTGTGAACTTAAACCAGATGCATTATCAGAAAACCACTAGAGCGAACAAAAGTTAGGGTGAAGTGCTTAGTTTTTTTTGTTTTTTTTTTAGCAGAAGGCTGACATGAAGGATGAGGAAGAACAGTGGAAGATATTTTGGACCTGCCTTGAGCAGCTGTTTTGGGGATCTCGTTTTGATCAGAGTGCTTTTTGTGGAATGAGGTGAGGACTCAGTTTCAGCATCCTCAGTTTCGTTCAGCTCACTGTTATCAGAAGATGTGTCATGGATCAGATCTTCAAGCCTTTTTAAATCTTCTGGCGTAGGAGCATATTCTGACCAAGAAGACATTACCTCACTGTCCTCATCATGCTCAGAGAAACTGCTTGCAGGATTTAACTGCCGAGGCCATGGCTGAATACTTCTATAATAAACTGTGGTCATGGTGCTACTGGTGGATTTGGTGGCGATGGTAATGGTTTCAGAAGTAGCAGCAGTGGAGGTGGTGGTGATGGTGGCAGTACCAGTTGAGGTGGTGGTGATGGTGGCAGTAGCAGTGGAGGTGGTAGTGATAGTGGCAGTAGCAGTATTGGAGGTAGTAGTGATAGTGGCAGCAGCAGTGGAGGTGGTGAGGTGGTGGTGATGGTGGCAGTAGCAGTATTGGAGGTAGTAGTGATGGTGGCAGCAGCAGTGGAGGTGGTGAGGTGGTGGTGATGGTGGCAGTAGCAGTATTGGAGGTAGTAGTGATGGTGGCAGCAGCAGTGGAGGTGGTGAGGTGGTGGTGATGGTGGCAGTAGCAGTATTGGAGGTAGTAGTGATGATGGCAGTAGCAGTGGAGGTGGTGGTGATAGTGGCAGTAGCAGTATTGGAGGTAGCAGTGATAGTGGCAGCAGCAGTGGAGGTGGTGGTGATGGTGGCAGTAGCAGTATTGGAGGTAGTAGTGATAGTGGCAGCAGCAGAGGAGGTGGTGAGGTGGTGAGATGGTGGCAGCTGGTGTGAAAGCAACATCAGTCACTACAGACACACTGGTGGTGGCAATGGTACTAGCAGTGCTAGCACTGGCAGAAGTAGCAGCTGGTCTGCTTGGCATGAAAGGGACAGCAGGATGGCAAATACATGTTGTACAGCAACCTTTGCCTGAATCACTTTTGCAGGGACTGGACAACAGACTTTTTTGACTATATCTGTTTGTATGACATTTTCACTCAGCAGATAAATTGCAAAAAAGGTGCAATAATAATAATTTCAAATAAATATTTATATTTTATTTTTCTGATAATATAGTTAAATTTTTTTTGCACCTTCCCTGGCTCCGTCAGCCACTCCTTCAGGCCACCAAGACCCACCGCCACACATCCTGTATCACCATCTGTCACCATTCAGTGCTGGGACCCCAGGTAACCCAACGTAACCTCAGGGTGGGCCCTCCCTGTGGGAGTATCGTCTAGGGGAGCAGAAACGCCTGCAGGCATCTATTAAGTATCCCGAGCACGGCAGGGTTGGCATGGACATTTCCAGGCTACTGTGGGGGCAGGAACCAGTGGCCATCACCCTGGCCAACCAATTGTGGATGTTCCGCTTTTCTCCTGACCTGCCAACCCCCCCATCCACAAGGGGCTGGCTGTGGCAGCATCGTGGAGGTGAGGGTGTTTGGTGGCACATCAAGGCCACACGCTGCTAAGAACACAACCCCAAGCCACCTCCAGGGGCCAACAAACAGCAGTAAAAGCCCACCCCCACCCCCAGGAGTGAAGCATCCAAAGGACACTCTAAGCTCCCTCCCTGCCGGACTCCGCTCCTCACACCCAGGAACAGGGCACAAACCCGGGTCACCAGTGTGCCGAGCGAACACTGTTGCTTGGCACCATGAAGCCGCCTTATTTATTTTTTTTATAGTTAGCTAGCAAAGCAAAAGCTGCTGATTTGATCAAACTTAAGTCTGATCCAGCTGGATGCCAGTATGGATACTGCCACCAGATTTCAGAAAGTGGGACAGCAAGAGTGTCAGAAACACATGGACACATATGAAAATCACTCCAGTTGGCCAAAGGAAGGCTAATTTTTTACATTAGCAGGAACCAAGAAGGATTACTGGCTTTTGCTTATGCAGTGCTGGCAGTCTGCAGATACAACTGATGGCTTGTACAATATCTGTGGTGTCCGGAGAGGAAAAAAAAAAACACCATCTATTGTTTTATGTAGTTGAATGAAGAAACAAGAACTACACAAAGATAAGCATAAGCCACAAAGCAAATGTGCCCCCCCCCCCGCTTAACCATACAGTATTTGAAGTCCAGAGACAAAAAGACTTAACAATGTTTTTATATAGGTGTTTTTAACTTTAATATATGATATACCAGCTACAAAAAGATACACATAAGCTGCAAAGCAAAGGTCTGCCTACTTTAGGGCACAGACAAGGCCTATGGTATACCGAGACAAAAATATATCAAATCTTTTATATGGGTATTTTTAAGAAATAACAGCTAAGGAAAGATAAGCCTAGCGCAAGAAGTTTCAGGGCTCAGTCAAAATCTGTGGCATCCAGAGACAAAAAGAGGTAAACTATTTTGTATAAAGGTGTTTTAAGAACTAACAGCTACAGTAAGAAGGCGTAAGCTGCAAATCAAAGGTGCCCCTCCCAGGGAACAGATTAAGTCTGTGGCATCTGGAGACACAAAGACTTAGGAGTTTTAAAAAATAACAGCTCAGCTGCAGGAAGATCAGTGTAAAACTGCAAAGCAAAGGTGTCGGTACTCCCCCCTAGCTTTTGACATGCAGTGCATGGTGGTAGGCAGATGGCAAATGCCAAAGTGCACTTCGAAAATAAAGACTGCAGCATCAGAGAAAAAAAACAATTTTTTTTTCAAATAATTTAAACAAATAAACCGATATGGAAAAAGATTAAGAAAGCAAAGCTTCCTCTGCACACTGGCAGCAGCTTCAGAACACATACTCCCCCATATCTTTGTCTGTATGTGTGAGTGGCAAACTTTATATATATATATATATATATATATATATATACATACACACACACACAAAGATATGGGGGGATTTTCAGACACTCGCAAGTGTTAACATCTATCTGGGGATGTAGACCACGAAAAGCTGGTCTAACTCCAGGCATGGAATTCTGCACATGTATTGGGAAAATGGACGCGATTCCTACAGCTGTGTCAGAAACTGCCGTAAACTGTGGGAATTGTGGCAAATGTGTTCAGCTGCCTGTGAGTAAGACACAGATATCTGGACACATCTGCGTGGACATGGCATCTGTCCGAAACATAGATGCAAGTGTTGCATCTAATGTTTCAAAATCCCACCCAAACTATTTATCTGTAAATGTAAAAAAGACATTTTTCAGCACTGTAAGTCTAAAATCATAGGAATACTATAGGACCCTTTTCAGCCAGCCAGCAAGAAAGAGCTGCAGACAGATCCTGAATATTACAACACGATTAGTTGTAATAAAAACAGCAATCAGTTAGTCAAGTAGAATACCACAGTTCTAGGCAAGCGGTCAAGGTGGTGCAGGAAAAAAGGCAGACATTCAGGAGGTATAAGGAAGAGCAGAGGAAGGAAGACAGGGAGGTATACTGTACCAACTAAAACAGAGGGAAACAGAAAAGGCAGCGAGCAGAGCAAAGGCACAGACAGCCAAAGCGGTAGGTAAGGGGATAAGACTTGTTTTAGGTACACACCATCAGTGAGAAGAGGAAGGCAAGAGGAGAGATAGAGAGGATAAAGGGGGGGGGGGGGTGTCAGGGACAGCCTGCACAAAAGAGGATCAAGAAAAAGCAGACATCCTGAACAGGTACTGCTACTCAGTCTTCACAGTGGTGGGAGGGGGATGGGCCACCAGGGAGCACTGGGAACAAAGGGGGAGGTGGACTCGAGTCAATTTTCAGAGGAAAAAGCCCTGAAGGGACTTGTAACTCTGAAAGTGGACAATGCTACGGGATCAGATGGGATACAGCCATGGGTATTAAAAGAACTTGAGAAGGTGCTAGCTGCCCCACTGATGGACTCGTTCAACAGCTTACTGTAAACAGGCCTGGTTCTGCAGAACTGGAGGAGAGCAGACGTGGTCCCTCTCCAGAAAAGCAGCAGCAGGGAGGAAGTTATCTCACCTCACTGGTGGTATAAGAGATCCAGGAAAAAAAAGATGATTTGATACGTTTTATTGGACCAACATAGATGTTACAAAAGGAATACCTTTACCAGTCTATGTTGTCCATCTATGTACATCTATGTTGGGCCAATAAAAGGTATAAAATTATCTTTTCTTCTGGATCTTTTATCACAAGGACCAATATGGCAATGTAAAAAGAGGTTACTCACCTGTAACAGTAGTTCTAGGAGTGGTATATGTTGTTCATCCTCACTCTTTGCCATGTCCCCTTCCACTTTAAGATGGACCAGAAGTCTTCAAACTGGCTCCTCCCACCCACCCGGGTGGTATATACCTCAGCTCCACCCCACATGCCAGATCTTAGTCCGCTGGAAGCCAGGTGTTGTGTGTCTGCAGCCACAGAGTTCGGAACTACTGTTACAGGTGAGTAACCTGTTTTTCTAGGAGCGTGGCTATGCTGTTCATCCACACTCTTTGACAGACTCCTAGCAGTTCTCCAGGAGGAGGGGCGCAAGGCGCACACCCACTACTTAGGGAACAGAGATTGGAGAAATGAGGCCCCAAAACCAGCATCCCGGCGTGACTTAAGGTTGATGTGGTAGTGGGTGATGAAGGTGTTTGCTGACTTCCAGGTAGCAGCCCGGCAGATTTCCTGGATAGGGACGTCCCTGGAAGCAGACACCGATGCAGTGGTATGGCGGGTAGAATGAGCTCTTATCCCAGCCCTCTGGGAGGCTCCTTGCCTGCCATCTCATAGCATAGACTAATGCATGATGTAATCCATCTTGCATTCATCCGCTTTGCTGCAGGTCTGCCAGAAGCAGCTTCAGCATAGATAACAAACAGCTGGTGAACCTCTCCCTGAATTTCCACCGTCCTCTCCTTATAATAGGAGAGGGCTCATCTCAGGTCCAAGGTACGGAGCCTGTACTCACCCTCCAAGGTGCAGTTGGGGTATTAAACTGTTAGAGTTAACACCTGGTTAAGGTGAAACTCTGACACCACCTTTAGAAGGAATTTCAGGTGGGGGCGCATGACAAACCTTGTCCCTCTGGAAGACCAGATAAGGGGAGTCCACCAAAAGCACCTTGAGCTCCCATCCTTCTGGCAGACGTGATAGCCACCAGGAACGCTGTCTTCCCCGACAAGTGTGACAAGGCACACTTGTGCATTGGTTCGAATGGCTTGCCCATGAGCTTTGCCAGTACCAGCAGAAGATCCCACGGAGGTGGAGGTTCATGCACCAGAGGAGTTATGTGATCCAGGCCTTTGAAAAAGCGCCCGACCACTGTCTCCTGCACCACAGTCGGCTGACCGGCCCGCACCCGGTGAGCAGAGATGGCTGCCAAGTGCACCCTAAGGGTCGATGACCGAAGACCCCCTTTGGCGAGAGACCAAATGTAGTCAAGAATGTTAGCCACTGGGCAGGACAGAGGGTCCAGGCCCTTGCCCTGACACCAAATGGAAAATCTTTTCCATTTGAAGGCACAACATTTCCTGGTCGATTCCTTTCTGGACGCTGCCACCACAATGTAGACATCTTCGGAAAGACCCAAAGCCTGGAACTCTAGCCACTCAGATACCAGGCAGTGAGGTGTAGGGATCGAAGGTCCGGATGGAATACCTTCCCCTGATTGAGTGATATCAGGTCCGGGCATGCTGGAAGCCGCTCCGGGGGCCTGAAGCTCAGGCTGAGGAGATCTGGATACCAGAACTGGCACGGCCACTCTGGGGCCACCAGGATCACCTTCACCTTGTCCCTCCTCACCTTGAGGAGCACATTGTGGATCAAGGAAATGGAAGAAAGGTGTAGAGGAGGCCTGGGGTCCACGGCCTCGAGAAAGCATCCCCCTGAAGTGAGCCCAGCTGAGGGGGCTGGGCATCAAACAGCCTCAGCTTGTTGTTTTCCCTACAGGCAAACAGATCCACCATCGGTTTGCCCCAATGGGAGAACAGGCTATAAGCTACCTCCGGATGGAGAGACCACTCGTGGGATGTCAGGCCTAAGCAGCTGAGAGCATCCACTAGATGGTTTGAGGCTCTTGCCACATGGATGGCTAGGAGATCTGCCTCCAATCGGCTCATGAGGGTACAGATGCGGAGCGCCTTCCTGCACAGCAGATGGGAGTGCTTGCTGCCCTGTTTGTTGAGGTAGTACATGGTCGTGGTATTGTCCATCTGGACTTGAACCACTTGACCTCGGAGCTGAAGAGTAAAAGCTGACAATGCCAGTCTGCCTGCTCTAAGCTCCAACAAGTTCATGTGGCATCATAACTCCTTTGGGGTCCAGATGCCATGGGCCCTTTTGTCCCACCATGTGGGCTCTCAGCCCATGAGAGAGGCATTGGTCATAAGGATGACCGTCGACTTGGGGAGGACAAATGGAATCCCTTCCTTCAACCGGTCTGGGGCGATTCACCATTGGAGAGCATGCCACATCTTCTGGGTTACAGTGATCAGCTGGTAGAAATGACTGTGGTGCTGAGTCCACTGGGTGGCCAGCTCCCACTGGAGGGGGTGTATGTGCAACCAGGCCCAGTGGACCACTGAGGTGCACGCAACCATGTAACCCGGAAGGCACAGAAAGTCCCGGGCAGGGCGCAATTGCCCAACCAGAAATGATTGGGCAAAGGAAGAAAGAACCTCCACCCTGTCCGTCGGGATCCAAGCTCTGGCTTGACAAGAGTCTAGCTCTGCCCCAATGAAGCCCATCACCTGAGAAGGCAAGAGTTCTGACATGGCCTCATTGATCAGGAGGCTGAGTTGGGAGCAGGTCTGGACCTCTCCGCTTCCTGTTGGGTGGATCCTGCTAGGAGCCAATCATCGAGGTAAGGATAAATCCTACTCCCCCCCAACGCCTGAGATGGGCCACCACCACTGCAATGCATTTGGCGAAGACCCGTGGGGCCAATGACAGGCCGAATGGCATGGCTTGGAACTCGTACAGGGTCCCTTTGACCCTGAAGCGGAGGAACCGCTGATGGGACGGATGGATTGGAACGTGAAAGAACGCGTCCTGCAGATCCAGTGAACAGAACCACACATTTCGCTCCAAGGATGGTATGATCTGGGACAGAGTGACCATCCAAAAGGTGCGTGATCTGAGATATTAATTCAGGTCAGGCAGATCTAGAATGGGGCACCAGCCCCTCATCCGCTTGGGCACCAGGAAGTACCTGGAGACAAAGCCTGGGTCTGCTGGAGGATCTGCTACTGTAGCTACTGCCTCGTTGAGGAGGAGCTGAGCAATGTCATCTCAGAGATCTGACTGGGTCTGAGCGGATACTCTTTCCTCCCGTGGGGTGCAGGCTCAGCTTGGGGGCTACTGCTCGAATTCCAGAGACAGTCCCTGACCGACCACTTCGAGAACCCACCTGTCCGAAGTGACAATGGACCAGGCAGAAAGGAAGTGGCGGAGCTGGCCCCCCATGGGAGGACCCAGAGCTGAGGTGATGGAGAGGGGTTGACAGCCCCCACTCCGTCACTGAGCAGGCTTGGACGGAGGCGGCTCCAGAACCTGAACCTCGGCCTCCTTTACGGGCATGTTGGGGTCCGGGCTTGGGCCTGGGGTGCCAAGTTTGAGCCTGCTACTGTTGCTGGTGCTGCTGTCCACCTTGAAAGGAGGACTGCTGAGCCACAGGGGAAGAATGCCGAAAAGGCTCCTTCTTTTTCTTCTACTGGTTCTTGCCCAAAGAACCCTTGGCAGAAGTAGCATCCAAAGTGGCATTGGACTGCTCAAAGCGCTGAAGGTGACCGGCCACTCCTGAGCCAAACAGATCGGTCCAGAGGAAGGGCATGTCTGCTAGTTTGTGCTGGGTATCCGCTGGGAAGGAGGAGAGCCTCAGCCAAGCCTTGCGATGAGAGGCAACTGCTGCTGCTATCGAACGGGCACAAGAATCCCCAATGTCCAGGGCCATCTGAAGCTGCTGTTTGGCAACAGCTCGGCCCTGATCCCGGACCTGCTTGACTGTGGTCTGCATGTCCACGGGGAGATGTGGGAGGACTTCATCCAGTGACCCTAGGAGGGCGTGAGAGAAGTGTGCCATGATGATGGCCGAACTTGCCTGACGAAGGCCCAAGGAGGAAGCCACACAGACCTTCCTGGCTAAATGGTCCAAAAGCTTTGACTCTTTATCAAGAGGTCGGACAGTGTCGGCAGAACTGCCTGTACGCCTGAACACAGAGGTGGTCACCAGGCTCTCAGCCAAAGGGTGCTCTGTGAACCCTGCAAGGGACCCCATGGGCACCGCATACTTGCGGGCCATGTGGGCAGACGGGGTTGGACAAGAGGCAAGGTGCTGCCAAAGTTCTAGCGCCGGGCCAACAATAGCCTTAGCCACAGAAAGGCCTCTGTCGGAGTATTCCCTCTCTTAAGGATGTCCGTAAGAGGGTACGCTGTCTTTTTCTGGATTGGCTCCAGGGGCATCCCTGTAGACTCAGAGATGAGGCGGAGAATGCCCTGAAATGACGAAGGACCTTCCTCTGTCTCTAAGCCAACGGTTAATTCATCATCACCTGGATGAGAATGCAAGCTGGTGACGTCCAAATCCGAGGAATCTGGGTATAACGGCCAACCACCCAGGTCATCTTCAACTCACCGAGGGCCGTCCGAGGTGACCGTGACTGACAAATGTCAGGAAAGCCAGGTGTCTGGTCTATCTTCCTTGGAAGGAGCCCCTCCCACAGGCTGTTTGGGTGGTGGTTCCACCACAATCGGTGGAGAGACCGTTTTGGCCTGAACTGGTGGTTTTACTGGCTCTGCGGGCTGGGGAACCAACTTAATCAGCTTCGAAGGAGTCGGCTTCGGCCTAGGAGGCGAAAGCCAGGTAATGGCCGGTGTGGGAACCAGAGTCGGCTTGTGCCTGGTCAAAATCAGCTGCTGCCACATGAGGTCCTCGTAGCGCCGATGGAATTTCCGCCGGAGCCTCTCCTCTTCCGAGGAGGGCGAGGATGGCCGATGGCATTGTCTCTTTTTAGAGCGCTTATGGCTCTTCCTCGGCCTGTCGGTTGAGGGGATCCGAGACCTCGACTGAGATTGGACGGGCCGACTCAGTTGCTTGGGAGACATCGGTGGGACTGGTGATTTCCCAGGATCAGGGACCACTTCTTCAATGGAAGTCCTAGCAGGCTGGGTCTTGCCATCTGGGAAGACCAAATTAGGGGTTCAATTCAAGGGAATCATCGACCGAAGTCAGCGATATCGTATCAATTGGATCGATCATGATTTCAACTACATCAATCGACAATTCAGTCGACTGACCAGACGGCAAAGCCGAAAAGCCAGCAGCTGAAGAAGCAATCTCAACCGAGATTGAGACCGCATGTTCCTGGGATTGAGATCTGTCCCGCTCCCAAGAACATCTCTGTCGAAATGAAGATGATCCCAGATCCTTCTCCTGCTTACGGGATTAAGAGGAGTGCGAGCCCGTAGGCGCCTCTTCCTTGGTTGGGAGAGACTGGCACAACTCTCAGAAGGAACCCGAGAAGGTAGAGCCCAGGTTGAGCAGAATGAAGAAGCTCCGAGAAGTCTCTGCAGCACGAGCTGCTTCCTTCTCAAATGCTTGCATGCATTCCAACTGCTCGGCGAATCTCGCAGCCACGGAAACCGCCCACTGAGCCTCTTTGGATTTCACCAGAGGGTTCCATTTCTCCGGCCTCCCCAGCTTCAGGCATGCGTGACAGTCGTCGTGGATGTTGGGATGAAACGCGAGACACTTACTGCATTTCAAGGTGTCACGGTCGACACCGAGGCAATAGCAGCACTCGGTGGGGGATCAGTGCGCAACATTTTCTGGCCACAAGGGCACCGACAAAATCGGGGGAGACTTGTCTTCCATAATTGAAGAGGTAAACTTGCAATAGCTAATGCGAACGACGCAAATTTTTGGAATAACCGAAGGTTTGAAAGCCAGGGCCTACGAAATGCGTGAGCACGAGGGAGGCAACACGAATCTTCCAGCAGAAAGGAAGATCTGGCATCATGGGACGGAACCGAGGTATATACCACCCAGGTGGGTGGGAAGAGCCAGTTTGAAGACTTATGGTCCATCTTAAAGTGGAAGGGGACATGCCAAAGAGTGTGGATGAACAACATATCCATGCTCCTAGAACTAATGTTCTGTATATTCAGTGGTGGAGAAATTAATGGAAACCCTGTTGAAGGAAAGGTCATCAGAGTATCTTGAATCCATTGGGCTACAAGACCACGGGGTGGGGAGTAATGCCAGACAAATCTATTTGATCTGTTCTACTGGGTGACCCAGGAAAGAGATTATGGCAGGGCAGTGGATGTGGTCTATCTGGACTACAATGAGGCCTTCACGTACAGCACGACAGAGACAGTCCAGAGGAGGGCAACTAAAATGGTGCAGGGTTTGCAAGAGAAGCCAAGCAAAGACAGACTAAAGGAGCTTAATATGTATACCCTTGAGGAAATGAGGAAGGGGGACATGATATAAACTTTTAAGTACCTCAGTGGAATCAACAAAGTCCAAGAGGGTAGCATCTTTCAAAAAAAGAGATATGCAAGAACAAGGGGACACAATCTGAAGATGGGGGGGGAGCGGTTCAGGGGCAATGTGAGGAAGTATTTTTTCACAGAGAGAGTGGTGGGCACATGAAACAGCCTTCCTGAGGAAGTTGTGGGGTCTAAAACTGTGGGAGAATTCAAGAATGCATGGGACAGACATAAGGCAATTCTTGTGGGGGGTAGGAAGGAATAGGCTGTTGGTTAACTAGGATCTGCAGCTAATCCTGTACGTAGGGAAATGGGCAGACTAGATGGGCCAAGCGGTCCTTATCTGCCATCAAAGTCTATATTTCTGTGTTTACAAGTACATCACAGGGGTAAACAGGGTACAGAAGGGGAGTCACTTTCAAATGAGAAAGAGCACCAGGACCAGAAGGCATGCAGTGAAGCTGGAAGGGGGAAGTTTAAGAGGGATGTGAAGAATTACTGCTTCATTGAAAGAGTAGTGGGTGGGGGTGTGCCACTGAGCACACTCTCTGAGAAGATGCACTTCCTCTCAGCTCTGTGGACCATGGACATTTATGCCCAAAATGTCTTAATTTATTATTATTTTCCACTCTGTACGTGATCGTGTAGAGTTCCTCTTCTCCTGAGGAACAAAAAGATACCAAAATTTTCCCATGGATCATTCAAATAAAGGGGGAGCCGGAAGCCCTAAAAGTCAGCCACCAGTGGGGCAGCATGTCAATATGGTGCCAACAGGAGCAGTGGGATCAAGTGAACCGCCCTGGAAATCCCTTACCCTTTCTATGAAAGCCATAAATAGCAAAGAACAACTCAGAGATCTGTTGGAGGGCACCGGCAAGGGCAAATAGGATGCTGGGATGTATTGCCGGGGGATTACCTCCAGAAAGGCGGAAGTGATTCTTCCACTGTACAACTGCTTGGTTAAGCCACACCTCGAGTACTGTGTACAGGTTTGGAGACCACATTTAAAGAGGGACATTACACTCCTAGAGAGGGTCCAAAGGAGGGCAACCAAAATGATCTGGGGCCTGGGGGAATGGACCTATGAGGAGTAGCTCAAGGAGCTCGACATGTACACCCTGGAGAGGAGAGGAGGGACATGGGGACATGATAGAGGTCTTTAAGTACATGAAAGGGATCAATAAAGGAGGCCCAGTCAGGGTGCTCTAAAGGAAGAAGGGTGGGGCAACAAGAGATCACGGGTGTAAGCTGGAAGGGGGCAGGCTCAGAAGGGAGCGGAGGACACTCTCTGAGAAGATGTACTTCCTTCACTGAAAGGGTGGTGGAGCCATGGAATGCACTACCCAGGGAGCTGGCAGAGGCGGAGACTGTGGACGAGTTTAAGAGGAAATGGGACAGGTACAAGGGGAGGGTAAATCTGACCAGGCCCAACACAGGTGGAACATCTGGGACTGGGGACAGTATAACCCAAAGGGGAGCGGGGGAACACCAAAATCGGCCCTCTGTGCAGATGCTGAAAATTGAGCCGACTCGAGAGACCATTAGGCCTATTCTGCTGGCATGTTAGTATGTTAGTAAAGTAGACGAGATCTTGAAGCATTTTGGTGAGCAAGATTTCAAAAAATAGAGCAAGCTACTCAGACTGTGACACAAGCAGCTACAGCTCTTGCCACTTCAGTGAAGCTCATCCAGAAGAACAGCCAGCTCCATTATCATTTGGAGGCTGTGCAAAATGCCCAGAGAACTATAAATCTTCATCTTGTGGGGCTCCTGGAGGGTAGCGAGGTTCCTGACTTGACCTCCTTTCTGCAAAACTGGCTACCGGGTGCCCTCTGGGTAGACACTGGAGCAGGGGTAGCCCCTTTGATCATTAAGGCTTACAGAATTTCCCTACCAGCTGCACCTATCTAACAGGATCTCCAAAAGGACTGTTTTACTGGTCACTATGGGGGGTGACTATTCAAGGCATGTTGCTGAAAGCTGCCCGTGACTCACAAAATCTCGACTTCCAAGTACAACACTGCATCTTTTCCTAGGTCTTTCGTTTGTCACTCGCTCACGCAAAAAAAAAATTGACATGGTGCTGGCTCACCTTTGAAGCCTTGGGATTGTTCACTCACTCCTCATGTCAGCCCGGCTTTGCATCCATTATGGTGGACACACTTATCAATACACTGACCCTCAAGAAGCTGGGAAGAAAGTAGAGGCCTTGGAGAGAGAGTTTCAAGCAACCTGACTGATAGAAGAGGCCAACTCGGAGGGAGAAGAAACAGCCTGAGTACCATGACTTTTTATTTCTTGAATGCAGGGGAGGTTGAACCCAGGGATTCACTTTAAACTGCCATTTACGTATATATTTAATTCCTGCTTTATTATAATATGAAGCATTATTTGAAATGATAAAGTTTCTTTATCTTTGGTACTTTTACCCAGTTACTTTGTGGCTGGCACATTTCTAACTAGTACAGCAATTTCGAACGTCAAGTGGCATAATGTGTGTTTGGCAAATATACTTTCACTTTTTTTTCCACTGTTTTAGTTTTCTTGTAGCCATGGTACGCTCAATTTCTTTATTAATGTTAATAAAGTTTGTTCAATATATTGGTGCAGGACAATCATTTTACTGTACTCGTAATTCCCTGGACGCCTGTTAGTTATGATGCAGATACATAACAGTTGTGTGTTATAATACAATTATTTTTCTGGTTTGTAATATTTTCTATTTTACTGTTAGGCTGTGACCATGTTATGTATCTGATGTGGTCGTCCCGTGGATTTGCTGTGCTGAGGTGACGCACTACCATGTTGTTTGAATTTAAAATGTTTGGATTGGGATCATATCAGCTTTTTTAGTTGAATCTAACCCATTTATGGATTACCATAATGGAGGATTGCCACACTCTTGTGAGGTGCAGCTTCCTTGGGAAATATCTTACATTTTTGTTTGAATTACCCCCAACTCCTTAAGTAAGACTGCTTAGGCTTTTTTGTCCTGTCTTCCATTGAGTGGCTCCTGATATTCAGATCTGAATGCCTGGTAGAAGGTCCTTACTGTATGATGTTATTTTACGTTTAAAACAATAAAATACAAGATTAAAAAAAAAAGAAAGAGTGGTGTGTACCTGGAATAGACTGCCAGTGGAAGTGGTAGAAATGAATCCAGTAGGAAGCTTCAAGCATGCGTGGGATAGACATAGAGGAATAATAGTAAATAGGCAGGGAGGAGGGAGGGTCGCTGGAGACCAGTTAAGATCTGCAGAGACAGACTAGGCAGGGACAAGCTGGGCAGACTGGGTTGGCCAAGCAGTTCTTTTCTGCCGACATATTCTATCTTTCTATGTTTCTGTGTTTCTACAATTCACACAACAGAAAAATCCTAAAGAGTCTGCAATTACTATTTTGTAAACCAAAATGTGCTTCAGAAAAGCACAACTCCTCAGAGAGCAACAGCTTCCTTTCAGTTCGAGTGCCTCTGTGCACTGGCAAGGCAGGTCAGATGGTACAGCTCTGGAAAGCTCTCTGAGCAGACTGGGGATTGGCTGAGGAGGTCTCAAGAGATCTTAAAGTCTCACCAGATACATTCAGTCAAATACTTCGAATACACCCCAATATTCGCGTATTCAGGTATTCGGTTAATACATCTTGAATTCAAGGTATTATATGGCTGATTTGAATCTGACACACATCTACTGGTTGGAAGGGCCATGAACCCCGAAGGACAGCACCCAAGGGTGCTAAGATAGCTAGGTGATGTCCTAGCAACCCCAATGACAAACTTGTTCAACAACTCTCTGGAAGCAGGAGCAGTCCCAGAAGACTGAGGAAGGGCAGATGTGTTCCCCTACAAAGAATGGCAGCAGGGAATTACAGGCCAAAGAGTGTAAACTCTGTGGTGGGGAAACTGATGGACACCCTGATCTATATTGAGTTCTAGACCGAGTAGTTAAACCAGAGGATGTTATTTACCTGTATGCCACTCGAGCCCGTGCCCCACTATTCAGTGTGCCATTTTAAAACCCTTTAAGATATGGCTGTCCATTTTTTCTTAAAGCTTGTTAGTTTGTTAGTGTTTCTGTATCTATTTCTTTTGGTACACTGCTCTATTGCATACCTTTGTGAATACGACCCCCTCCTAGTACTATTTTTATATGTGTCCAGTTTAATTTGCTGTTGATGTGTCCTCAGATTGATATATTTTTGTTGTATTTCTATCTGCATTTGTTTAATCAATTCTGGAATCTTTCATGATTTTAAACATCTGCAGTAGGTTATCCCGCTTCCTTCTATCTTGAAGACTGAACAGATTTAGTTTTTCGAATCTTTCCACATATGTCAATCTACTCAAGATTGGAACCACTTTCATTGTCCTCCTCTGAACTCATTCCAGTAGTTGAAATTCTTCCCTCTTATATGGGTTCCATAGTTGTGAACGGTAATATAAGTGGGGTCTTACATAGGCTTTATAGACTGAAATAATACACCGTTTGTTTTTTGATAACAGTATTCTGTTCATGTTTCTAAGAAATATGTATATTACTATAGTTTTGTTTTTTTTTGTTACAGTGCTGGGTAAATTTTAAGTCTTTCTCATTTATATTTTCCGAGTCCCTTTCTGAGTGAGCCTTTTTGATCTCCTTTCCATCTACATATGTAACCCCTAGATGGCGCTATCCCAGGGGCTACTACCCCTGCCTGATTTGCCACTAACAGGTTGAGGGGCCTGGATCCAATGGCGGGTGCCTCCACCCAGAGGTCAGGGTTTGCAATAGTTAAACTAACTTGGTCACAGCCCTCTGGGACACTGCAACCCCCCTTTCTTCCACTAGTGGCCCACACAATATATCAGAATTACCTTCACAGTATACACCTACCCCAGGTCTGGTTCCGGCACTGGGACCTCCTGTGAAATGAGATACAGTGCAACAATCACAGTACAGTGCTTTAACATAGACAAATACCTCAGGCAGTATAACTTTGCTGAAACAAGCAGCTCTGATTTATTTGAGGGGATATAACAAGGACAGGGAAATCAGGTTAATTAGCTTATCACTTTAATAATCTACCTATGGCTCTGTGCACAGGCCTATCCCTATCAGTTACTGTCCTAGGTACCCAAGCCCTAGTGGCTGGTCCAAACTAGTGGCAGCTGGTGGGGCCCTTTCACACAGAGAAGGAGAATTAAACAGTCAGCAGTACAGTAATTCCATTTGGATTTAATGTGGCAATTCAACAGGAAGCGACCCTGAATTAGTACTCACGACCTCCAAATAAGATAGGGTCCTTCAATGTCAGCAAAGGCTCACTTGAGGTGCACAAACCTCTTCACACATCCATATAAAAGAAAGCACTATACCAGGCAGGCTGCATCTGTATCCCGATCGCAATTACTGCACAATACCGGGAGAACACACAGCAGATTCAGTTCCTGACAGACAGAGTGTAATTTTCAGCAATTCCTCCAGTCTTCTACAGGGTGAGCCTGGTTTCTACTCTTCAGAGATCCTTTGATTCTTTTCACAGGGCAGATTCAGTCCTAACAAGCTGCAGACGGAACTCTGGGCCTTACCGCGTTTTGACTAAAACTGCACACTGAAAAAGCACAGGGCTCCTTCCTTCTTCACTGCCAAAGCTCAACTGAAACTCCAACCGACAAAACCGAGCACTTCCTTTGAGTTCCTCCCAGTTCTTGACTGGATTGGCTGTCACTCACAATAGACTGGCTGTTGGTCCAAAAAGGCACTGAAGTCTAAACTACATCTCCCAGAGTCACTGCCCATACAATCCTCTTGTGGCTGGCTCAGATTATGAGTCCAAGTTCTGATTCGTCAAGGCACCATTTAGAGCTAGCTTACCCCACACTGATTGGTCCAGTTCAGCAGTTCAAAACTAGAATGGGGAACTAGCAGACACAGTTCTGACTGCAAAGAAAGCAGGTTAGACAAACTGTAATTTCATCATTACTCTAAATAATTTCTGGCAAACAGTTACATCTTTCAGATAGGTTCCCTTGCACTCCTAGTGACTGCAAAATGAAGTGAATGGCAGCAGCTTGAGTGGTACTCAATCAAAGAAACACACAGTCCCCATACAAACTAATTATGTCTGCAAGCAGACAGCTCTTAAAGAGACAGTACCAGAGGTTCTAAAACACTCACTGATAAATGGCTTAAATGCCAAACACCATTCAGGCTTGGAGCATTCAAGCAAGCTCCTGAAGTCTTTGGGAACCCCCATTTGCAGGGGGGTTACACCCTTCCTGGCCTGGGAAAGCTTGACGTCCGCGTCAAGCAAGTACCCCCATAAGTTTCAACTGCAACCATATACATTTGCATTAGGCTCGCACATGTAATCATCAGTCAATATATCATTTTACCAAGAACACATTTCTGAAACATTGCAGTACGTCACTCTTTACACAGTATTACATACACATTGTACCATAACTCAAGTTATTACCTCTTGTACATGAAACCTGAAGAGAGGGCCCTTCCTATCAGTTACCTTGGGGCTGGACGGGCAGGGCACCATATAGAGGGCAACACAAGTAACCTGGAGTTAACACTGGCGCTCAGTTTGGGCAATGAGCTTGGGGACACATACACTCCTTTATGGACAACATTGAGAGGCAAATCCACAGGCCTCCCAAGGGAATCATAACTGAGGTGCACCACAGGCTTTACAGCTCGACCAGTCTTTCTAGGGGGAACTGTTACAGTCTCTGCACTCTGAGCCTCATTTTCAGCATTGTCCACACTTGTCAGGGAGTCTCCATGGGGTAGAGAGTCTAGAACTTGGGGCACTTTCAGCTCCAGGAGTTACAGTTTCTGAGTCCACAACATTTGGCTCGCATGGAGAGCTTTCGGACACTGGCAGTGGACTGTCAGGGCACTCAAAATACTCTTCTTGTTCGGTGTATCACCAGTCTGCCCCAATCTATCATTTTCCTCCCTAAGCTCAAACAGTTCAACCATGCAATGATTCCATTTCATCTGATCTGATGCTTTGCACTTCACTTTCTGGGAGCATTGGCTGCAGGGATGAAGCTGGGCGCTTAGACAGTCCAGAAGGCCCAGCTTCATCTCCAGTATTGACTAGGGATTGCCCAGAACAATTGACTCAGTTCGTAAGAAGGATAGTATTCAAAGTCACTCACTTTCTTCCGATATGGACTGACAGTCATGCTCAACTGGGACTTGTGGAGGGGAACACTTTAACTTTGCTTCTGTAGGTGCAGACTTTCTTGATCTTTCTTAGCAGCAACTCTAGTCACTGGTCCAGAGGGGCATCTTCTAGGGGCTCAGACTCAATTAAGATTTGTCCAATGGGCAGTAAATGATTTCTATGCATTGTTTTACATCTTTGAATTATTCTCAGGCCTTACTTTGTACACTGGCAGATCATCTAGTTTGCCCACTACAATGTGAGGAGATGGTGCCATCTGTCAGCAATCTTGTGCTTGCCATGCAGTCCCAGATTTCTTAGCAATACCCGATCTCCCTCCTGGGTTCCTGTGCTTTCACCTTTTTATCATACCTTTCTTTGTTGGCCAGATTTCTTTTGGCAGCCATGGTTTGAGCCAGTTAGTGCGCATGAGTTAGCTGGGCCTTTAACTTTTGCACATACTGTAAATAGTTGTCAGCTTGAACCCCATCAGGAGAGACCCCAAACACACATCTACTGGTAGTCGAGCTTCTCTTCCAAACATCAGGCAGTAGGGGAGAATCCAGTGGCATCACTTTGGTGCAGTTATAAGCATGTACCAGGGTGCTAATTTGTTGGCTCCATCTAGGCTTGTCCTTTGGGTGCAGGGTGCCTAGCATATCTAGCAAAGTGCGGGTTGAAGCGTTCAGGCTGTGGGTCCCCCTGGGGGTGGTAAAGAGTGGTTCTGGACTTTCGCACTCCCCACAGAGAAAGCATCTCTTTGATCAGGCGACTCTCAAAGTCTCTCCTTGATCAGAATGGATTCTTTGTGGAGCCCCATAGTGAACAAAAAGTTTTCTACAAAGTACTTTGGCCACAGTGGATGCTTTCTGGTCTTTGGTGGGGAAAGCTTGGGCATATCTCGTGAAATGGTCAGTGACCACCAGCACATTACTGATATTTCTTTGATCTGACTCCAAACTCAGAAAATCAATACAGACCAGCTCCATGGGTACACTGGTGGTGATGTTAACAGGGGCAGCCCTCTGGGGCAAAGCTTCCTCTGTAAGCAAGCGACTACAAGTTCGAATGTGTTGCTCCACATCAGCCCCCATCTTAGGCCAATAGAATCTGGATCTCACCAAGTCAAGTGTTCTGTCTATACCAAGGTGCCCCATGTGGTTGTGCAAGGACCTCAGTACTGAGTCTCGAAAGGCAGTGGGCAGCACTAGTTGTTGTTTGTCTACTTGTCCCCTCTGTCTACTGTTTCTCTGTATAACAGTTTATTGATCAGTTTCAACTTAGGACCTTCTTTGTATAACAGTGCAGTTCTCAAATCAGTGGGCGTAATTTGGACACATCTTTTCCTGCATAGAGGGCTTCTAAAGCTGCTTTGATCATGGGATCGCTGGATTGAGCCCGCTGAATACTGTCATTGTCCAGCTGAGGCAGTGCACCAATGTCTATTGCAGAAAAGTGGCAATAAGCAGCAGGTATGCAATTCTCAGAGGGTCCCAAGCAATCCACCATGCAGTCCACTGCGTCCGTGGACATTGTTCCTCCCTGTCAAACTTCCGCAGAGTGCCCGAATGTCAGGTTCTGCCAATTGGACCCAATCATTCTGGGAACAGGCCTCCGGGAGAGAGCATCACATCTATGTGGTTCAGACCTGCTCGGTATTCGAGAGCATAGTCATATGTAGATAATGCAGAAAGCCACCTATGGCCAGTGGCATCCAACTTAGCTGAGGTCTGCACATAGGTCAAAGGATTATTGTCAGTTTTACTAGTATTTTAGCCCCATACAAGTACTCATGGAATTGGTCAACAATAGCCCACTTCAAAGCTAGGAACTCTAACTTATGTACAGGATAGTTCTTTTCGGATGGGGTCAGGCTTCTACTGGCAAAGGCCACTGGTCTCAGGCCATTCTCGTGCTCTTGGTACAACAAGCCCCAACCCTTGCAAGCTAGCATCAGTGTTGCAGGGCGTAAGGTTTTCTTGGATCGGCATAGCCAGCACTGGAACATGGGTAAGTTGATATATGATCTCATGAAAAGCAGTCTCACAATCAGGAGTCCAGCGGGCCCCAAATACTTCACTCGGATGAAAATACACTCTTTCAGTCTTGAGGGCGCTGACTTTTGGTATTTTTTGTGGGTTGGGGATACCCTTGAGTAAGGTTAAGTAAAGGCGGATCACTCTTGAATAGTCCTTGATGAGCGCCGATAATAACACAGAATCCCAGGAATCTTTGCAGTTCTTTTAGATTTTTGGGCTGTGGCCAGGTGGTCAAGGCCTCAACTTTACTTGGGTGGTCTCTATTCCTCGGTGGATACTATGTGTCCCACATACTTTACTGATGTTTGAGAAAATTGACACTTATCAATGGACAGTTTAAGGCCAAAGTCCTCCAGTCGGTCCAATACCTTAAATAATCTGCTCTCATGTTCCTCCAGTGAGCTGCCAAACACAATAACATCATCTAGGTATACCAGGCACTCTAGTAAGTTCATGTCCCC
This sequence comes from Neoceratodus forsteri, assembly GCA_016271365.2. Taxonomy (NCBI): domain Eukaryota; kingdom Metazoa; phylum Chordata; order Ceratodontiformes; family Ceratodontidae; genus Neoceratodus; species Neoceratodus forsteri. The sequence continues at coordinate 764,973,104 of CM057453.1, forward strand.
ACTGCACGCTCCATCAATCGTTGAAAAGTGGCTGGGGCACCTGAAATCCCTTGAGGCATCCTCATGAATTCATAGAAATAGCCCGGACAGATAAAGGCCGTCTTCTCTCATGGTCCTCTGGGGCCATGGGATCTGTAGTACCACTGCGGGAGATCCAGCACAGAGAACCACTTGCTCCCGTTAGGCAGTCAAAGCATCCTGAATGCGGGGCATTGTGTACTGATCAGGGATAGTCCGCGGTTTAAGGTGCGATAATCCACACACATCCTTACTGTTCCATTCTTTTCCTCACTACCACAATGGGGAAGCATAAGGGCTTCTGGTTCTTGTATTACACCAGCAGCTAACATCTCTTGCAGATGCCGTCTCACATCATCCATGTCAGCAGGTGCCAGGCGTGAGACCTCTCACGAAATGGTCTTTCGTCATGCAGCGGATATTGTGCTCAGCTCCTTGCACGCATCCTACATCCCATTCCTTTAAAGAAAACACCTGGTCTCTCTGGGCAAGCTTCTCACTGATCCTCACTTTCCATTCAGCTGGCAGCGGGGTCATGAAATCAAACAAGTCAGGCGTTACTCTGTCATTCTTCATGAACTCTTGCTGCTGGGTAGCACTGCAGTGTCTGCACAATGCATTAGCCAGGATGCAACCTCTGTTTACTCGAATGTCTCTTTCAGACACATTATGAACTTGGACCATTACCCTTCTGGCATAAGCATGGGCTCTAGCGGGCAAAATACTAGGCTTGACCAGCAGTCCCTCTGGCAATTTCCATCGCCTGGTGCATCCAACATTAATATTTTATTCTTAACATCCTTTCTGATACGGACCTCTCCCTGTAAGGTACACTGGGCATTTGGCGCCAGGATCAGAGACTCAGGATCCTTCTTCCATACAATTCCGACCGGTTCCTCTGGTTCTGTTTTTCAGCATCTCTCTGTGCCTCATAGGCCTTCTTAATTAAAGCGGAACTCTTAAAAGCTCTACTAGTCTTTGACCCCTGTTTTCATAACACAACTGTGCAGCCTTCCGAACATATGAGCATTTGTTCCAATCAACAAAGGACACCATCATACAGTCCAGTGGGGGACACACTAAGGCTAGGGTCTCTACTTGTTCGGCCCTCCAGCCACGGAGGTGAGGAAAGACAATGAATTCGGATATACCTGAATAGGGGTAGCCTTCTCACTTAACCCCATACATGCAGTCCTTCTAATGGTTGTAAGTACGTCTGACAAATGCTTCTGATACCAATCCTGGAACATAATTGTCACTTGGAGCCACTGTCTAATACAGCTCTTGTAGACACTCCATTCACCTTTACAGTGGTCTCCATGGAGGGACCCACTATTCTGGACCAGTCTGGAGAGGCGGTAGTGGGGGCCTGGGCAACTGACCTTGCCACAAAAGGACGTGAATTAGCATTTTTGGTGCCCTCACTGGGATCATGTCGTGCACCTCTCAACCACTGATTTCTTCTCCGAAGCTCTCCTTGTAGCCTATATGCAACTTTGTCAGTGTCTTTTGGGGACTGGCATTCCCTTTTCATGTGCCCATCTTTCCCACAATTATAGCAAAACATACTTTCTGGAGTTTGAGCTGGCCGAGGCGCCACACTGGGAGCCAGGCGGGTATTACTAACTGGAAACCTGGGTGCCATCTCTGTCTGCGGCGTGATAAGCATTTGGAGACATCTCGTCAGCTTCTCCACTTCCATGGTCAAGGAATTGAGTTTGGAGCTGTTATCAGCAGGAGATACATGGGTGGGTACCCCCACCCCACTTCAGATACAGTCGGATATAGGTCAGAGACCCCGTACTTGCAGGCGTGGCCTTCATAAAGGACTGTTTTTGAATTCCCGGATCTCTCTCAACAGTTACCCATTGTGGCATATCTTTTCCTTGTCAGAGCACTCATTGACTGTCAACCTCTGCCCCTGAACTTCACTTGATGGGTCACCCTCAGTCACTGAGTAGTAGCCACAGCTGTTGGTGCAGGTACCTCCAGGTCGCCTTTTTCTCAACTCCTCAATTTCTCATTAACTCATCATAGGAGGTGGGGATTCCAGTCGATTTGCCAGGCGTAACTGAAGCAACAGCAGTTCTGAGAAGGGCAGACTTAAGTTCTGTCCAGTCTGGTTCGGTCCAGTTCAATCGCTGGCAAACTACCCTTTCTGAGGCATTCTTGCAACAATTTTTCCAGCCGAGAGACATACACAGACAACAACTCCCTTGGTACTGTTGTGCATTTCTTACTCTCCACCATAGGTCCTCATCAGAATCTGGGCTCCCATACACATTCTCCAAGGCCTCAAGATAGGCCTGTGCAGTCGCTTCAGGGTTACTGGCCCGTTTAGCACGGATGGTAGCCAGGGCAGGACCTGGAGGCTCTCACTAACCCTCTTTAGCTTTCGCCTTCCGAGCATTGCCATTCTAGCACTGGGGGCAACATAGTCTATCCAGGTCTCCCAGTCATCCTCCTTGGGGTGGGGAGGTGCCAGAAAGATCCTCAACCTTGGTAAGAGTCGTGACTAATGGCAGGTGCAGAAATAGGAGTCTGCATTGGTTCAGCCACCATTACGGGCACTGGAGCAGGAGAGGGTGTTGGGGAGGAACACCCCAGGTGGCAAGAATAGTTTCTTCAAGTCCTCCACAGTTTTCCCTCTCCAGCAACCATTCAGCAAATTTCTCCTCAAAAGTTTCAGATAATGGTGGGGCTGATTCCCCGGTCTTTACTGTCCTAGTTATCACTCTCCAAGCAGTGAGGGCTCCTCTGGGGTAATGGTCTGTGGCACTTTGGAGCTATCTGGGATCCTTAAACTCTACTAGGGCCAGGAAAGTGTAGGTGAGCAGATTAGCATGCCGACCCACCACCACAGGGTTTTGTAAACCTTCCACCTTGGAAAGTACTCCCTGCACAGTGTCCGTATTGATACCCAGGGGATGTCCAGGATAAGCATAGCATTTGGGGTGATCTCCTCCCAGTACACCACTCCACCAGCGGTGCATAGCCACTTCTGTCGGGTACCCATTTTTCTTAACAGTGGTTCGTAAATATGGCCACTAGAGACACACAATCCCAGCGGTGAGCCTCCAAGATGTAACCCTAGATGGCGCTATCCCAGGGGCTACTACCCCTGCCTGATTTGCCACTAACAGGTTGAGGGCCTGGATCCAATGGCGGGTGCCTCCACCCAGAGGTCAGGGTTTGCAATAGTTAAACTAACTTGGTCACAGCCCTCTGGGACACTGCAACCCCTTTCTTCCCACTAGTGGCCCACACAATATATCAAATTACCTTCACAGTATACACTTACCCCCAGGTCTGGTTCCGGCACTGGGACCTCCTGTGAAATGAGATACAGTGCAACAATCACAGTACAGAGTACTTTAACATAGACAAATACCTCAGGCAGTATAACTTTGCTGAAACAAGCAGCTCTGATTTATTTAGGGGGATATAACAAGGACAGGGAAATCAGGTTAATTAGCTTATCACTTTAATAATCTACCTATGGCTCTGTGCACAGGCCTATCCCTATCGATTACTGTCCCTGGGTACCCAAGCCCTAGTGGCTAGTCAAACCGTGGCAGCTGGTAGGGGCCCTCACACAGAGAAAAGGAGAATTAAACAGTCAACAGTACAGTAATTCCATTTGGATTTAATGTGGCAATTCAACAGGGAGGCGACCTGAATTAGTACTCACGACCACCAAATAAGATAGGGTCCTTCAATGTCAGCAGGGCTCACTTGAGGTGCACAAACCTCTTCACATCCATATAAAAGAAAGCACTATACCAGGCAGGCTGCATCTGTATCGATCATAATTACTGCACAATACCGGGAGAACACAGCAGATTCAGTTCCTGACAGACCGAGTGTAATTTTCAGCAATTCCTCCAGTCTTCTACAGGGTGAGCCTGGTTTCTACTCTTCAGAGATCCTTGATTCTTTTCACAGGGCAGTTCAGTCCTAACAAGCTGCAGCCGAACTCTGGGCCTTACACGTTTTTGACTAAACTGCACACTGAAAAAGCAGGGCTCCTTCCTTCTTCACTGCCAAAGCTCAACTGAAACTCCAACCGACAAAACCGGGCACTTCCTTTGAGTTCCTCCCAGTTCTTGACTGGATTGGCTGTCACTCACAATAGACTGCTGCTGTTGGTCCAAAAAGGCACTGAAGTCTAAACTACATCTCCCAGAGTCACTGCCCATACAATCCTCTTGTGGCTGGCTCAGATTATGAGTCAAGTTCTGATTCATCAAGGCACCATTTTAGAGCTAGCTTACCCCACTGATTGGTCCAGTTCAGCAGTTCAAAACTAGAATGGGGAACTAGCAGACACAGTTCTGACTGCAAAAAAGCAGGTTAGACAAACTGTAATTTCATCATTACTCTAAATAATTTCTGGCAAACAGTTACATCTTTCAGATAGGTTCCCTTTGCACTCCTAGTGACTGCAAAAATGAAGTGAATTGGCAGCAGCTTGAGTGGTACTCAATCAAAGAAACACACAGTCCCCCATACAAACTAATTATGTCTGCAAGCAGACAGCTCTTAAAGAGACAGTACCAGAGGTTCTAAAAACACTCACTGATAAATGGCTTAAATGCCAAACACCATTCAGGCTTGGAGCATTCAAGCAAGCTCCTGGAAGTCTTTTGGGAACCCCCATTTGCAGGGGGGTTACACATATATTTGTGTTGTATATTTAATTTTCCCACATGAATAACTGCACATTTGTCAGTACTGAACTACATTTCATTTCTATGGCCCTTTTTTGTTTTGTTTTGTTTGTTTCCTGCAGATCCATATTAAGCCTTTACCTACTGTGTTAGCTCTCCGACCAAGCTTTGTGTCATCTGCAAACTTGGCTACAGTCCCTTTAACATCTTTACCCAAATTACTTATAAAACAGGAGAACAACAGTCCCATCACTGAACTCTGTGGGTCCCCACTATCGGCTCTTCCCTCATCTGATACCACTCCTTTTATTCTCACTTGTTGGGTCCCATTAGCCAACCAGCTATTTACCCAGCTTATTATTTTCCTGCTTTATTTGTATTTTCCATTTTAACAATCTGAATGTCATGAGGCCCTGTTTCAAAGGCCTTTTGAAAATCCAAAAATATTACATCTACCGGTATGTTGTTGTCTATGATAGAACTAACATTTCATGGAATGTTAATACATTGGTTGTACATGATCTGCTCTTTCTGAAACTATGCTGTGATGTCATCCAAGCCTAGTTCCCCATACTGTCTTTCAATAATTGCTTCAGCATTTTTTTTCATTATTTTTCCTGGTACGGATATAAGACTGATGGGTGTATAATTCTTCGTACTAGATCAGTTTCCTTTCTTAAAAACTGGACCACTAAGGCCTTTGTCCAGTCATTTGGTACTTCACCCACTGTATGTGATTTATTGTAAATATAGGTTGAGGTGCTGCTATGAGTCCTGCAGTTTCTTTTAGAATTCTAGGCTGAAGATGGTCTGGCCCTGCCGATTTGTTACCCTACAGGTCCTTGAGTAATCTTTCTGTCTCTGTTACTTTAAGTATATTAAGAGAACTATTTGATAATGTTCTTTCTGCATCATATGCTGTCCTGTCCTTATTGATATACACCGAACAAAAATAGCTCTTGGAAAGGTTTGCAGTCTCCTTTGGGTCATCCACTGATACATTATTTTCTGTGATTGGTCCTATAGGATCATTCCTGTTATTGTTATTTATGTACGAGTAAAAGACTTTACAATTGTCTTTTCTGTGTTATCTTGAACTCGTCCTTTGCCCTCTCTTTCTTAATTATTTACTTTGATCTCTTAAACAGCAGCTGACACATTTAGGAGAACTTTAACAAAACATACTATTTAGACACTGTTCAGGTTGTATTTCACATTCGTTCTGTATTTCTCCTCATCATTATTTACTACTGAGCTCATTTGCATGAAAACAGGATCTTTGTACCTGAAAAGTTCACCTGTTCCTGTTGCTTTCTCTCTATTTGAGGTCATAATGCGCTGATTGTGACATCACAGTTACTCCCATGGCAACTGACTGCGACGTCACAACAAAGGATTATGACTTGAAGCAAGGAGTCAGCTATAAAGACAAATTGACTCTAAAGGAATGCTAAGAGCTAAAGATCATGTATTCATGCAAATTTCCTCAGTAACAAATAATGGGGAGTACAAATCCAAAGAATATAAATGGAATTCAAGCAGAATTGTACCTAATTATGTTTTTTAAAGTTTTCTCTGGGGTGTCGGTAGCTCTTTAAGCTCATTCTTATATGAATTGATATTATGGGGTGACAGATCCTTTTTCATTCTGCTGTATGCCTTGGTTTCTTATTCAATTGTTTTTGAACCCTATTAGTATGCCATAGAGGTTTCTTCCCCTTTTTGTTATATATTTTTTTTTGGGTACGTATTTCCTTTCTAGTTATGACAATTTAATTTTTAGACTTCTCCAGTATTTAAATCCTTAAACTCCTGTTCCCATTGCCATTTTCTAAGAATGTCTTTTATTTTCATTAAGTCTCCTTTGCTATAGTTGGTAGCTATGCTTGTAGAAAGACACAAACATAGCGATGCTCCACAGAGACTATGGTTGTGCCTGTATTCTTATGTATCTTCGCTGCTTATTCAAATTCTACCATCTTATGATCGCTTGACCCCAGATTTTCCCTGGTGTTAAGATTTTGCACCAAGTTTGGTACTTCAGTAATGACCACATCCAAGATGTGGTTTCCTCTGGTGGGAGTTTTTAGCAGCCATGTCATTCCACGGTTAATGAATAAGTCTATTAACTGTTTTTCTTTTGTGGTATTTAATGTTACTAAATGCCACTCTACTCCAGGAAGGTTAGGGTCTCCTACGAGCAGTATGCTTCCTTTGTTAGCTATATATTTAAATATCTGTATCAATTGTTGATTATAACCATCGCTACTACCCGGTGGCTTACAGCAGTTATGTATTATTAGACCAGCTTCCTGACCTATATTTATTTGAACCCATACTGCTTCTACATTGGTTGTTGGTGCTTTGATTGTACAGCTCTGTATACTGTTCTTAATATACATTGCAATCCCTCCACCTTGTTTTTCCAACCTGTCTTTATAATATAGTTTATATCCATTTATTTGTCTACCCTATTGTACCCTGTCTCCACCAAGTTTCTGCTACCACAGCTATAACATTTGTACATATTTCCATAATTATTTCAAGTTTTTTTATAATATTTAAAGTCCTTGCATTGAGAATAATTTTTTTGAGATTTATTTTAGATTTTTCCCTTTTTTTTTTTTTGCAATCCGGAACAGACATGTTTATTTTCTGCTCCTTTATCCCAAGCCCCCCGTTATGAAGTTTAAAGTGCTATCAATTACTTATTTGATATGATTCCCTGATATCCTACTGCCTTTTTTGCTTATATGGAGGCCATCTCTTCTGAAGAGATTAAATTTACCACCAAAGATTTCCCAGTATTGAATGCATTGATGATTTTCTTCTAGTGATAATTTGTGTACCAATTATTAATTCTTTTAATTTTGTTATTTTTTCTAACTCAGGCTCTGGGAACTGGGAGTACCACATAAAAGATCACATTATAATTATTTGATGTCAAAGTATTGCTAATATTTTTAAATTCTTGGAAGACCTCGTTCTCACTTTGTCCTTCAACATTATTTGTTCCTGCTTGTACTATCACAAGTGGCTTATTCACCGCTTTTTTGATGATGTTAGGAGTCATTTGATCGCTATACCTGATTTTGGCCCCTAGAAAATAACAGGTATCAGTATTTAATTTGTTGTCTTTCCCCACTGACTGTATACTTCAGTAAAGAATCTCCGAGTACAGTACATCTATCTGCCTCAGGTGGGGAGCCGTTCTGGAACTGGGTTTGAAGCTACTTTCAGTTGTTTATTCATCTATAGGATCCCTTTCTGTCTGGTCTGGTTCTCTGTTATCAGCAATCTCTACTAAAGGCTAGTATATGTTAATTATTTCTACCTCAAAATTCATTGCTCTTCTTCCTTTCTTATTTTTACTACTTTTTCTTATTTTACACAATTCCTCCTCATTTTCATGTTCAGATTCAGCAGATTTTTTTTCTCTTTAAACTAAATAATTTATCTGACCCTCCTGCTTCTCCCACACTCTGTTCCTTATCAGTGTTTACTGAGTACAGTAGAATTTTATTTTGCAAGGTCACCGCCTCCGTTTCCATTTTCATTAATCTTTTCTTAAGCCCCATAATTTAAGGCATTCCTAATGTTGGTTAAGCTGAAAGAGAGATGATAAAATTCTTGGAATCTAATAGATTACAGGACATTATACAATGGCAAGAAAGAATGCAGGCCTCTGACTGGCCAGTCTGGAGCTGGACCTGTGATGTTACCCCAGCATAACGTCACAGATCTAGTCCCGTCACACACAAGACTGCATCAAATGTAAAACAAATCACTGCACATGCCATGTCTAAGCTGCCGACACTTGGCATGGCACTGTGCAGTTTGCTAGGACTCCAGATTTTTTTTTAAATAAAAATCCTTCCTTCCAAGTTTCATAGATTCAACCTAAAACCACAATAAAGTGAAGTAATGTGTCCAAATACCAGTTAAACACATTAATTGTGGTACTTCCACATTTCTAAATTTAAAAAAATGACAGTCCCTGCTCAACAGCTTCACTAATCCCGCTTGGCTATCCCTAACCTAACCTTAACTGCTAAAATGTTTGTCAAGAAAATAAAAGAGAAAAGTTACTCCCCCCCCCCAACAAAACAAAAGCTGAAAAGAAGCCACCTGTGCAAACAGCTTCAAATATGGCATCAGAACCAACTACGGCGTGATGTCCATTTCAATAGCACTGCCACGCTATACTCACACAATGGGAACCGCAGTGCTGGCTGCTCTGGATGGCAGTTTTAATCTGTTTGTGAAGAACTCCTCCTGATCCTGCTATGTGTACCAAGAGAAGCAGGCTGCTCTGGACAGTGGCTTCAATCTGTTTCTGAACTTCTCCCGGTTGAGCAGTATGTGCCAGAAGAAGCAGACAGCAAACACAGTGTGCGGTGTGGTGGTGGAGGTGGGCAGCGGTGCTATCTCCACTTCTTGTTTTTTCTGCTGTTCTCCCCAAATGCAACCGAAAACAGATACAGCACAAACAAAGCTACAGATAATCTGTGTGCAGGTGGGGGTACAGAAAAGCACCTTAGAGAAAGGGGACATGACACAGAGACACTAAATAGAATTACAGAGAGGGAGATTGGTGGGGCTGAAGGTGACACACAACACAGTTACACCACAGTAGCTCCAACTACAGGCCAGAATAAATCAGCACTACTTTTTATGCAAGTATACCTACCCACTCTAAAAATCAATACAATTTTGTTCTAAATTGCACCTTTTAATCTTTTTTAAGTTTTACAAATGAGCCATTGTATGATAGGAATAATGCACTCCAGTGTGTATGTCCTGCTGGGATAACATCACTTCTTGGGTGTTGGGATGCACTTGGGGCGCACTTTGGCCTGTGGCCTTGTGCTCACCCACATGAGGTGTGACGTTATTCCAGCACAACACACACCCTGTCATGCATTATTCCTTTAGTAAGCAATATGGGTTCACCAGGGGGAAGTTGGGCTAGATGAATCTAATAGAATTTTCTGACTGGGTGATAAGGGGGTGGACAGGACTGAGCAGTCAGTATGGCTTATCTGAACTTCAGTAAGACCTTCAACACAGTGCCACACAGGAAGTTACTACAGAAATTAGGGGGCCTAGGGATGAGGGACAAAATAACCCAATGAGTGAGAAATTGGTTAAGGAACAGAATCAGAGAGTAGTACTAAATGTGGAATTCTCAGAGGAGATAGGTGCCATGCGTAGAGTGGGCCCTGAGCTCTTTAATAAATTCATAGGGGACATAGGGTTGGGGCTAGAAGGAAAAGTCTATTTGCACATGGCACTAAGTTCTGCAAGAGAATGAAAACAATGGAGGGAGTGGAGGCCATGATGAGGGACATGGAAAGGATATGGTCTAAAATTTGGCAGCTGAAATTCAACGCCAAAAGTGCAAAGTCATACACATCAGACACATAAACCCCAGAGCCCACTAAAGGATGGCAAGTCATGGCATGTATCTCAGAAGAAAATGGGCCTAGGAATTATCATTACAGATTACTTGAATGTAGCTGCCCAGTGTGGGACAGCAAATGGGATGATGAGCTGTATTGGGAGGGGGACAGCAAGCAGATGGAGGGAGGTACTACTCCTCCTGCACTAGGGTTGTTAGACCCCCACCAATGTTCTGGGTTTGGTCTAGAACTTTTCAAATAGTTCTAGGGTTCTAATCAGTTTTAGAAAATGTGCCTCTAGAATCCTCCTTTCCGATTGGCCATTTCCCTACCCAGAGCTGTGGTCTATCAGGCAATAGAGCCCAGTGTAAAACAAGTGCCAATTTGGGGTACCCCATTTACTTAGAGCATCCTTGGACACCCCAAATTTTCAAAGCCAGAAGCTGCCATTTTTTCTGCTTGCTCAGCAAAGGAAGTTTCTTTCTTGAGTAGGGAAAAAATGGAAACTGCCTGTTAATTTATGATTACGGTAGCTGTCACAGCACTACCATGTCTGTTTATGTCTAGAAACTGTGCTCAGCCAACTGTCATTTGAATTTAACTGCCAGTTTTGCCATACTACAAAAGGAAAAAAGCTCGCTATTTACAGTACTAGCACTAGCACGTCGCATGCTTAACGCTACCCCTCTCCATAGCTCTTTTTGCTTTCTCTCTGGCTCGCCTCGCTCCACACCTAGTGAAATTACGTGTTTTTTTTTTTATTCCTGAACCTCGCAAAGCACTCTGGCTTACATCCATTCTCCTCACCATCAGCTGTCACATAAACCACAAATGTAGCTCCTTGAGATATGCTCCAGAAGTGTACTATGTGGAGTGCAAACTGATGAGCGGGGGCAGCTAAACCACAAGTGTCTTTTTGTGTTTTTAACTCTTCTCCCCTCACAACACCTGGACACTAGAAAAAAATCTTTTCATTATAATACATCAAGTTAGCTCTGAACACTCGCATCTCACTTCAAAATGGGCAACAGTTCCTTTTCACACTTCCGGTCCCCCTTTTGGGACCACGTTCGCAATTATTACTCACAGCAACTGCAGGGAAGGGAGTTAGGAAGAAGAGAACTGAGAGCAAAGCTTTTTTTTGTCTAATTCGGTGTTCTTACTCAGTGCTTACTATTTACATGGGTGGCAGCTGTTTTCAAACATTCAGTCCTTTTGCGATCCTCATCGCAATCTACGTAACAGAAAAAAATAAAACCAGCAGTGACAGCTACTTGAGGCATAATCTAGAAGGGAGAAGCAGAAACCCCAAAATACAGCCCTCACATTTTACAGGGGGTGGTGTAGAGGGATGGAGGGATTTCCATGAACAAACTAAGAAACAGGGAAAGTGGGAGGGAAAAAACTAACAGGTGTAAATTGCAGCAGTGCCCTCTACTTGTACTACTAGAGGAACTACTTTACAGCATAATTGGCTTTTCATTGTTTTTTCACTTGTTATTTAATTTATTTTTTTAGTTTTTTCAATCTTTTATACAACTGTTACCTATAGCCCATTTTCTAAGCACAATAATACCCTCCAGGGTGGACGGTATTGTGCTATACCGGACCTTCCAGGGGCTATAAGGCTCATTATGCCCCTGGGCGGTCCCGTGTAGCACAATACCGTCCACTCTGCTGGGTATTATCGCTTACTTAGAACTCAAACCTGTTTGCATATAGGACCTGAGAGGAATGAGAGAGTTACTAAAAGGAGAAAAAGCAACTCAAACCTGTTTGCATACAGGACTATAGAGGAATGAGAAAGAGAGTTACTGAAAGGAGAAAAAACAACTAAAAAGAGACCTGTCCTCTCAGCACATCAATACTGTATATGTTTTCTTTCACTGCACATGCAGAAAAGCAACAGAAACAGCGTGCCATTCAAAAAGCCAGGACCAAGGGTCACAAGTGATGTGTTGTAGTTTGGCACAGCTGCACACAGCACATGTATATGAGCAGCTCATTCTCATAGGTGTCTCACTAAAGCATTTTAAAATGCAATTCCTAATCGTTTGTTTTCCACACTGGCGTTCCATTTTCCTTAGGATGAAATCAGGAAATCAGCTGATACCAGCTCAGTATGACTTTCCTGGTAAAACTTTTGAAACAAATAAATATATGACTGAACAAAAAAAACAACATTTTATTAAGCATTAAGAACCATTAATACTTAGAACCCACAGGTGTGCTACTTCTCAATTAAAATTCAAACACCTGAGTTCTAAAAGGGTTCTAGTCTTTTCAGAAGTAGCTCTGACAACCCTACCCTGTGCTAGTCATTGTTTCTCCACCACGTTAACTATTACGTGCAGTTCTCGAGCCTTCACATTAGAAAGGATAATGACTGGGTGGAGGCTGTTGCAGAGGAGGGCAATCATGATGATAAGGGCAGCAGGGGAAGCACTAAGAGAAAAGGCTGATGGGTCTCAAAATGTACTCCTTAGAGAATACGAGATACTTTGAAATACTACTGGGGGAATAAACAGGGTGGAGTGTGGGGAGATTTTTGGTTGAGCACAAACATGGTTACAAGACGGAACACAATGAAGTAAGTGGACAGAAGCTTCAAGAGGGAGGTGAGGAAGCATTTCTTCATGGAAAGGGTAGTGGATGGCTGGAACAGGCTGTCTAGGGAGGTAGTGGGGGCAGAGACAATGACAAGATTTAAGTATGTGTGGCACAGTCACACTGAGGTTTTTAAAAGAAAAAGTCACCCAAAGAGGGTGAGAGAAGCTGGGGGCTGCACAGGGCCCCTTACCACCACATAGGGTAGGTAGGGTTACGGCAGACTGGATGGATCTTGTAGTCCTTTTCCGCAGATAAAATATCTGATTAAGATTTAAGCAAGACCTTTTTCAAATACTGTGTGTTCAGCCAAACTCCATTAATCGGGGTAGTGTACCAACTGCCTGCCACTTGCTGTAGTCTACAATTTAATCAGTCATTTCTGTCTTATAAACGCAGAGTTACTGCAAGTTACAATGGCACTGGTTTGCCATCACTGCACAGGTCTTTTTCCTAGATAAGTGGTCACAGTGGATTGGGTTTAGATATTATGCACACCCAGCATTCCTCAGTCCTCATGTATTGAGGCCAGGAAGTTCTGCATTCAAACAGGTACTCTACTGCGGAGGGGGAGGGGGTGAAAATGAATCTTCCTAACTAAAAAACAGTCCACTCATTCTGAAACTGAGTATGTTCCTCTACCTGGTGATTCAATATGCATTGTTATGCCTTACAGCACGCTCATGTATCTACTTCATGCACTGGATGTCACTTTTAGCACCAAGTACTGGTGCACATAGTTGTGGGACAGATGTCCCAAGAGTACAAACTTTTATTTTAGGACAAAATGGCAATCCCACAATAAAAAAAAAAACTTACTCTGACATTTATCTTCCTCTTTATAAAACCCTACAGAACACTGCTCAACACAGGTGCCTTCTTGGAGAACATAGCCGTCCATACACTGCAGACAGTCAGTCTTGAGGGGTCCTCTGCAGGCGTTGCAACTCCAGTCACACTCTGGGAACAGAGAACAATGCTGAGGGTAGGAGTTTATAAATACACACAGGACAAACAGCGCCAGAAACAATTCAGCACTAAAAATGCATCTTCCAGTTAATGTTTTATACTGAAATATATTTAGTGTGCTCTCTACATGACACAGGTATGTAGCACATTCAGTACTGTCAACAGCTGATGTTACCCGAGGCTCTCACTACTGTACTACTCCCCTCCTCCACCTCCCCAGTTGACAAAAACATTGCCGGAGATCTCTTCCTGTAATTCTTTCTGTTATTCAGCGTGCACTGCTTACAGGCTGGGATTGGTGCTACTGGTGATGCTGTCAGTCTTGTGGTGTGGCACTGCCAGCTGGCAGGCCTAGGTCTGTATACGGACTTTGGTTTCTGGGTCTGGCATTGGCTGAGTGCATAGCAGTGGTAAGGGGCTTGGCTAAAAGGGGTCTGGATCAACACCCAAATGCCCACTGCTGGCTGGCAAGGAAGTGGCATTAACTGCAGCCCAGTAATGCCCTCCTGGCTGGAGGCAAGCTGTGGCCATGGCAGCCACCAGTAAGGACAAGGGCAGGAGAAAAGGGAACAATATGAAAATGAATCCACAGAAAATTGCACTGATACTGTAAATGGCACCACTGGCAAAATGGGCAGAAGCAGCCTTTCTCAGCTCTGCATAATTATGTTATTAGTCTCAGCTTGTCTCATTCTATGTTGACAGTGGTTAAAAAATAAATAAATGTTTGACCCCAAAGCAGTCCAAAAAAAGCAACATCCGGCAACTTGACTCATAATCATTGCCAGTTCAGGTCTGGCGACCCTTGCTCTGTGTGGTTCACTCATACCGCACAGCAATATGCAGTGAAAGCCAGTGGGATCCCTACCTGTTTTATGCACACTGATCATCTGCCAGCTTTTAGCCTACAGGTGTGTATAATCAAGTGCCAACAACTGTCAAATGCTTAGTCATGTTTACTGCATGTGGAAACTCAGTGCACATGAGCTGTTTAAAAGGTAAGCTTGTTAAAGCATGCCAAATAGCAGACAGTGGCAAAGCATTTAAATCAGGGAATGGATTTACTGTAAATACCTGTTGCTTCTTTCTGTCAATGGTATCCCCTCTTATGATTTGCCTGTTAATTTTTCTAAAAGAAATCATTTGCATTATTTTTTTTACTGCCACTGGACTGCCTTTGCATTCTCTTTCCTTTCTGTTTACTGCTCTATAATTGAGGGGATAATTTATGAACAATGACCATAATACTTTGAAAGTCCATGAAGAGATATTTTAATGAGGTATTTTGCTCCTCTGTAGCTGGCAGCAGTTCAGCAATGTCGATGATTACGTTTGTCCCATATTTTTTTTTTAACCTTATATTTATTCTCCTTACTGCACCGTCCTTCCACTCAATCAGATACCCTCAAGCTGTCTTCCACACGTCCCATGGCACCCCCAGGAGTCTGCCCCTAGAGTGTTCGCTCGCTCAATGCTCCTCAGGTATCCCGGTGTACCGCCGGGGCAGGGCGGGGGAAGGAACCACCCGACCTTCCCCCTAGTAATGGTGGAGCGGGCAGTACACATTGGAGTCTGTCCCGGTGAACGCCGGTGACGTGGACCGGCGTCGGAGGAGTCGTCACCTAGGAGTGACAGACTCCATTTTCTCCTGTTCTGGCGGGGAGCCCCTATCCCTGCAGTCGCCAGCACACTGGGAGAGCCAATGAGGAGGCATGCGTAGAGACGCTGCTCCTCCCCCGGCTCCCGGCTAGCACTGCCCCTACCGTTGTGTGTCCCGACCTGCATCACCACTCCTGGGTTCACCCTGGAGGTGGTGATATAGCAGTGGGACAGACCTGTAACCCTCCCCAGAGAGGGAGAGACACCGTTGGGCACTCAATCCCTCTCTCCCCCTACCGACCCTCCAGCGTCTCGAATCCGTCACTGAACCCGGGTCGCCGGTGTGGAGCGAGCATTTGTCCCATATTGATACTACAGTGCTACCATTTTTACAGCATTATGCTGTCACTGATAATCAAGCTGTGCTCAACTACAGTGAGGTTAGCCACAGCTTGACAGTCAGTGATATCACAAGATTCTTTTTTTATAAATGTTTTCTCTCTTTGTATCCCTCTGTATAGTGGCTCCCCCCAGCCCCACCACCTACCTGTCTGGTGGAGTTACTGGTTATCCATCCCGTTGGGTGGCCTGCCACCTGAGGTCATGGGGGGCCTGGGGTGAAGTCAGAGGTCTGGGGGAGTTTTCCTCCAAAGTTTTCACCCCTGGGAAGTCAGCGTGCAATGACACTGCACATCTTCTGAGGTCCCCATATTCTGCTGCTCCCACCAGCCAGCCTGCCACTTAGCCTCCACTAAGTGGACATCAGGTAGTGGGATTCAAGCCACCCCCCCCCCCCGACAAGAAATGCAGTCCTCTGGACGCTCAATCCTGCCTCATCTAGCCAGCCCCCCTCACTGACCTGAGTTCATTCCTGGACCTGGGTGCTTGTGTGATGGTGAGTACGGTGTCCAGCACCTCAATCCTCTGCACCACTGGGCTAGCACATCACAAGGTTCTAAAAATGGTGCAATGCAGTATCAATCTGGGGTAGATGTAGTGATCACCATCTCTGGAGAGCTGCTAGCTAAATGTAAACCCAATACCTCATCTAGAGCACTTCATGGGCTTTCACACTATGATGGGCGTGGTTCATGAATCTTCCCCTTACTGAAGAACCGCACTGAGCCTGAAAGTCATTTTTCCCCAGTAGAAGCTGTTTTTTTAAATACTGGTTTCAAGTCGGTTACTGTTCCATCTATGCGGGCCTATTAGTAACCGAAGTGGGTGATTCTAATTTATACTGTAGTATTAAGTAGCATTTCAGAACTGTGTGATGTAGTTTATGTTCCTCTCAACCACAAGGATCTATGGAACACACAGAATAATAACCCCCACTTCACAGAGAAAGAGAAGATTCTTGACACCAAGTTGGATTGGTGACATCAGCGGCACAAGAGAGAATCCCAAGTACCTTTCTGATGTCACAGATCTAACAAGGTGTTGAGAACTGTGGAATTCTCAATGAAACAGGGTTTGTTATTATTCATAATGTAATCTAAGACTGTTTTACAACAGTGCACTTACAATTCCATGTTTACAAAAAAACTGACTGGAGTGACCGTTTTAAACTGCCGATTTTGAATTGGCATGCAATGCTTTCCATGGCATAGCACGACTCAGTTTTGACTGAAATAGATATCAAACCCCATTTGTCCCATTCCAAAAATGTTAAGAGCAACTGGTTCTACATTCTGAAACATGAGTAACAAGTTTGAAAACCACCGGTAAGAGAAAATTACTCACTGTACTAATGTTTCTTCCTAAAGGATCCATCAGTAGTAGTGTAGTCACAAAGTACAGTCGATTCACAGGAATGAGCTACCCTGCAGCTGGAATTTATGCTAATTATGGAACTTGGAATTAGAATGAAGTTCAAGACTCTACGCTGTGGTCACATTACACCCTGCCTCCTAACATTAGATTTATTTCTAAAGCTAGGGTTTAGTCACAGAATCATAGAAATCTGATGGTAGAAAATGACCCTTCTGGCCCATCTAGTCTACCCCTCCCCCCTCCCCACTTGCCCTACCTGTCCAGAGATCTCCCACTCCACCCACTGGTCAACCCCTTGTGTCTGTCCGATGCTCTCTTGAATCTCTCCACCATTTCAGCCCTCACCACCTCCTCCAGCAGACTGTTCCAGGGCTCCAGCACCCTCTCAGAGAAGTAACACCCCCTTGCCCCTAAACCTTCCTCCTTCTTATCTTAGATTATGACCCCTAGCTCTACCACCCACTTTTCTTGTGAATAAGCTCCCTCCTACCTTATTAATCTCCTTCATGTACTTAAACATTTCTATCATGTCCCCCTCTCCCCTTCTAGTCTCCAGTGGGTACAGATCAAACTCCCTCAGCCTCTCCTCATAGGGCTTCCCATGCAACCCTTGCACCATCTTGGTGGCCCTTCTCTGCTCCCTTTCAATCCCATCTATGTCCTTGTGTAGGTGAGGTCTCCATAATTAGACCCCGTATTCCAGGTGAGGCCTCACCATGGATTTGTAAAGGGGTATCAGCACCTCCCTCCTGCTTGCTATACATCTCCCTATGCACGCCAGCATTCTATTCGCTTTGCCCACTGCCTTGTTTCATTGGGTCCCCACCTTCAGGTTATCTGAAATTATAATCCCCAGATCCCTCTCCTGCTCAGTTGCATTAATTTCATCTCATCCCCCCTCCAGTATATAAATGCCTTGCAGGTTATTTCGCCCCACGTGCATTATTGTACATTTTTTGGCACTGAATTTCAGCTGCCAGGTTTCCGACCACCCCGCCAGACATCTTAGGGGTCCACCCTATTGCAGATCTTCATATCATCTGCAAATAGACAGACCCTCCTCTGCAGATCCTCTGCTATGTTGCTGATATAGATATTCTCTATCCAAATGCAGAATATTTGTTCGATTCCGACATTGTTTTATGGTTCTGTCCAAGAAAAGAAAAGAAAAATATTTGTTTACAGTCTGCCAAATTAGTATGGGACTCTTGTCATGAATTATTATTTGAGTCTTAGTAAGAGAGTTTGTTTTTGTTTGAACAGGGTTTCTGTGGTAAGCACTCTCCCTGCTGCAGGCTTAACCCTGCAGTACAGAATGCTGTTTTGTTTTAGTTCTGCTGCACTGAGACTTGTTCCCTTTGTTTCTAACTTGCTAAAATAACTGGGTTTTGTCCACCTAGTTAAAGTGTGTGTACATATATATATATATATATATATATATATATATAGATATATATATATATATATATATATATATGTGTGTGTGTTATATATATATGTGTGTGTGTGTGTATATATATATATATATATAGTATGTGTGTGTATATATATATGTGTGTGTGTATATATCTATATATATAGCTCTGTATCTATATAGCTCTATATCTATATATCTAAATAGCTCTATATACCTATATTTATATCTATAATTGTATAGCCTAAACAATGAGTTGCTGTAACCATTTAAAAGCTAACTTATGCTGTGGAAGAAGGGAAAACAAGCAGTCTTTTCAGTAGAAATACCTTTTATGGTTCTGTGTAGTTGGAACAGAGCCCTTGTTTAGAACTAGGAGGTCTGTTCACTGAGAAAGCCTGCTGCATTCTGACTGTTCCTTTAGGGGATCAGTGGCCCCTAGTGGCCCACATTTATAACAAGAACCTGTCAATCATGGTCTGGAGAACATTCTATGGCATAGTAAAGTGTTGCCAAAGAATACTTTTAAGAGCTATACCTTAAAATAGGTTGTTTGTATCAGGTAGTACACTAAGGAATGTGTATAAAATTGTTTTGGAAGCTATTAAAAGATATTTTTATTTTGATGATGCTGTGTCACCCAATTCAGGTAGGTGGGTATTTATGAAGATTAATAAACATCCCACAAGCCAACGTGGGTTGCACCTTATCTGTTGACTCCTGTGTCCATCTGTAGAACCCACACCGTTACAATTGTAAATACTACTAATGGATCCCTTAAGAAGAAACAACATTACTACGGTTAGTAGTTCTTTTCTTCTAAACCCAGGAATCCATCAGTATGTATTCACAAAGTGCAAACTCCTTAGCAGTACCTTGGGAGGCTGGGTCCAGAACCTATTTAGGGAAAAAGTTCTGCAAGACAGCAGTGCTAAAGCTGGCATCTCTTCTGGACCATATACCTAGACAATAATGTTTTGTAAAGGTGTGTACTGCTTTCCAGGTAGCTGCTTTGCAGATTTCTTGAAGGGAGATACCTCTTACTGCAGCCACAGAGGCAGAGGCGCCTCTCATAGTGTGTGCCCTAAGGCCTCCGGGAGGCAATTTGCCAGCTTTCTCATAACAAAACTGTACGCAGGAGACTATCCACTGAGAAATGGATCTCCTGGATGCTGGTTTGCCTTTCCCTACCTCACCATAAGTGAAAAACAGCTGCATACTACTGGACCCGACATCCTTTGTGTAATCCAAGTAGTAACCAAGTGCCTTGTTGACATCCAGGCAGTGAAGTTTTTGTTCCTCTGTGCCATCCAGACAGTGAAGTTTATTCCCCTGTGCTGGATTGCTCAGTAACTTTGGGGGGAATTTCCTGTTTGTTCTCAGACTACCTTCTTCCTATGAATAATTACGTAGTCTGGATCTGCGCAGAGGGCTTGTAGCTTGCTCACCCTCCTAGCAGATGTCATAGAAACTAGGAATATTGTTTTCCAAGTGACATACTTCAGTGCAGCAGTAGCCATAGGCTCAAATGGAGCTTCTATCAGCCGAACGGTACACACATTTAGGTCCCAGGAGGGACATAGTCCCTCGCAGGAGGGTACAGGTGACTCATGCCTTTCAAAATCTTTTTGAAAATAAGTTTTCTTTGCCAGCTACTGTGTAAGTTGAAATTGCTGCCATATGCACCTGCAGGGTTGAGGGCCTCAGGCCCAGGGACTGGAGGTGGAGCAGGTAGTCCAGAACTGTAGGCAGGCCTGCCTGCATAAGTGTTTATCTGTCTGGAAGGACACCAGAAAGAAAACCTCCACTATTTTGAAGCATATGTTTTCCTTGTTGGTTTTCTAGAAACCTTCAACACTTTCATTACTTATTCTGATAAGTTTAGTCCCAGAAACTCTAGCTCTTCAAGAACCATCCCATGGTGCAGAGGGTTCAGAGATCTGGAAATGTTATCCTGCCCTAATTACAACAAGTTGTATCTCAGTGGCAGGTTGATAGGTTTGTTGGAGAGGGCCAGGAGAATACAGTACCAGGTCTGTCTTGCCCAGTCTGGTGCTATGAGTATCACTGTTGCTGACTCCCTCCTGAGCTTTATGAGCCCTCTCAGTATGAGTGAGAATGGAGGGGAGGCATACAGGAACTTCTCTGTCCAGCCCAGGACCAGTGCATCCTCTGGGACTGACCTCATTGCTGGAGGTCCACGACAAACGAGTGGGAGCTGGTTGTTCTCCCAGGAAACAAACAGATCTATTGCTGGTGTACTCCAGCATCTGAACACTGATGCCAGCACCTGTTGGATCAGAGCACACTCGTGGTTTCCCTGGCTGATTCTGCATTGAGTCTGCCAGAACATTGTCCTTCCCTGGCACGTATACTGCAAATAGCTCTACACTCAAGGAACAGGCTAGGTTACAGATCTTCATGGCTTCTGTGCATTGTGCCTTCATGATCCCTTTCCTCCCTGTTTGTTTATGTATATATTGTTGTGGTGTTGTCTGTTCAGATTTGGACAGACTGACCCTGTTGTAGCTGGGAGGAAAATGCCTACATTTCCAAGAACATTGTCCTGAGCTCCAGGAGACTGGTATGTTACTGAGTTTCCTATGTGTTCCACATGCCACTCATGGTGAGATCCTCCAGGTGGGCACCCCACCCTAGGAGGGAGGCATCTGTTGTGAGGATGCTTGTAGGGAACTGCTGGAGGACAGCAATTCACTCTCTGAGGTTGTCTTCCTCTTTCCACTGCTCCAGTGCCCTTACCAACGTTTTTGAGACAGTCACTAGCTTTGACAGAAGGTCCCATATCTGGTACCACTGATCTTTTAGGCGACATTAGATGTCTCATCTGGAACCTGGTTCCTGGTACCACTATAGTGGAAGAGGTCATGTGCCCCAATAGCTGCAGAAAATCCCGTGCAGGCCTTGGCTCAAGAAAAGCCCTCCCTTGAAGGGTAGTCTGTTCTGTGCCTATGAAGTCCAGTACTTGCCCTGGCTCGGTTTGCAGCTCCTGTAGGCATATCAGGAAGCCTAGGCCCTCTAAGGTGCTTTGTGCCACCTGCATGGAGCACCTTGCCTCCTGCTGTATTTTCCTGAAACAAACCAGTCATCCAGGTGGTAGTAGTAGTAGTAGTGGTAGTGGTGGTGGTGGTGGCGGAGGTGGTGGTAGCAGTAGCAGTAGTAGTAGTAGTGGTAGTGGTGGTGGTGGCGGAGGTGGTGGTAGCAGTAGCAGTAGTAGTAGTAGTAGTAGTGGTGGTAATGGTGGTGGTGGCAGAGGTGGTGGTAGCAGTAGCAGTAGTAGTAGTAGTGGTAGTGGTGGTGGTGGTGGTGGCGGTGGCGGAGGTAGCAGTAGCAGTAGTAGTAGTTTATTTATGGCGCCCTTCCCTGGAGGCTCAGAGCGCCAGTACAATAAAAACAAAGACAGCAACACATCACAAAATACCATCTGAATAAAACATATAAAAATATAAATAAATAACTCCTCATGCCAACAAAATCACAACAAACAACTTATCTGCATTACTGAATATCTCAGATGTTCACATTTTGCAACCAATAGGGATTCTCACTCCCCAAATGTCAGTGTAAATAAGTATGTTTTAAGTCCCCTTTTAAAGGTCCCACTCAGAAGCTCTCCCTCGGCGCCTGCGGAAGCAAATTCCACAAAACCAGTCATGCTACCTCAAAGGAGCAGTCCCCTGAGGTTTTAATCCATAGCCTTGCGAACATACGAACATATGACTAAGCCAGCAAATTTAGCCCATTAGGTCTATCACGTCTACTTGAGCTCAGCTCACAGCTGAGAAGCTTCTGTTTCCCCCTCCCCACCCCCTGTGCCTCCCTTCCCCCATGGTCCTCTTCTTGTGTGCCCCCACTGTTCCCCACACTCCGCACCTGTATCTTCCCCCTGCACCAATCCCATCCTCTCTTAAAGCTCCCGACTGACCTCAGTAAGACTACCTCCTCCGGTAGCGTGTTCCATGGCTCTACCACCCTTTCTATAAAGTAGTGTCTTCTTAGTTCCCTCCTAAATCCCCCACACAAAAGTTTCATGCTGTGTCCCCTTGTGTTTCCTTCCCCCCCTCAGACTAAACAAACCCTCCATTTGAACTCTGTTACCTTTCAGGTACTTGAAGGTCTCAATCATGTCTTATTGATCCCTTCTATCCTCCAGGGAGTACGTGTTGAGCCCCTTCAGTCTCTCCTCATAAGTCTTGTCTCCCAAACTGTGGATCATCCTAGTGGCCCTCCTCTGGACCCTCTCCAGTAACATGACATCCTTCTTTAAGTACGGGCACCGGAATTGCACATAGTACTCCAGGTGAGAATGCACCAAGGACTTGTACAGTGGCAGGATAACCTTCTCCCTCTTTTTTTTTTTTTTAAACTTTCTTTTTATGCCCCCCCTGACACCACACCTACACCTATCCTCAGGATCCCCCAATGCATCCTCTCAGGCTGTGCCAGAGGGTACAGGACATCTACTCCTCCACTCCTAGAACCTTCAACCACTTGGCTTGCCCCCTGGGTGGGTTAGAGAGGGTCTCCCCAACCCCCCTTACATAAATGGGGGCGGCCGCTCAGGAGCTTCTCCTCTGAAACCCTCCAGTTACTGGTGCGGGGGTCCATCTCCAGGCGTACGCAGGGGGCTTTTTTTTTTCTATGTTTTTCTGGTCCCACCCCTGCAGATGCCAGCACTCAAGGAAAGTCAAGGAGATGAAGGCACGCAGAGACATGCCTTCGCTCCAGGCCCTTGGCCGATGTCTGCCCCTCCCTGCACTATTGCATCTCCCAACTGCACCACCACCCGTGGTCACCCAGGTGGCAGTATAGCAGCAGGGACTGCAGCCCTCCCTCCCCAGAGGAGGAGAGTGGCCCTTCAGGTGCTCAGTGCTTCTTCCCCCGGCCGGCCCTCCAGCAGCCCAGGCTCGCTACCGAATCTGGGCCGCTGGCATCGTAAACAGTATCGCTACTGCTGCGCTAACCTTTTCCCTCCTTGCCATAATCCCCCTCACAATGCAACCCAATACTCTGTTTGCTTTTGCTGCTGACTTCCTAAACTGCTCTGAGTGGATCATTTTGCCTGTAATCACCACTCCCAGATCTCTCTCTCTCTCTCTCTTCTCCTCCTCAAAGGTGGATAGCTGCCCCCCCCCACCATGGATAGTTGTAACCTAGATTCCTCGTTCCCAAGTGTAGTACACTACACTTTCTTGGTATTGAACCTCAGCTACTATGTTTGTGACCACTGATCCAAGCATTCCAGATATGCCTGAAGTGTCCTTCTACCCTCCTCACTGTCCACTACTGCTCCCAGTTTGGAGTCATTGGCAAACAGGCTCATCTTACTTGGTACTCCATCTGCAATGTCTGCTATGAAAATGCTGAACAGAACTGGGCCCAGAACAGACCCTTGTGGGACTCCACAAGTGACTCTCCTCAAAGTCGGACCTCACCCCCACCACCACTTTCTGCTGCCTATTAACCAACCAGCTCCCCATCCATTCAACCATCTTACTTCCCACCTCCAAGTTTCTCAGCTTGCCCACTTGTCTCTCATGCAGCACCAAACTGAATGCCTTGCTGAAGTACAGATATAGGACATCAACTGGCTGCCACCTTTCTAGAGATCTTGACACCCAGTCATAGAACTCGACCAGACTGGTTTGACAAGATCTCCCCTTGATGAATCCATGTTGCCTGCCATTTTGAAGGCTGCTTCCTTCCAGGAACGCCACCAGCTTGTCCTTCAAGATGGTCTCAAGCAGCTTCCCACACTATAGACCCGAGGCTCACTGGTCTATAATTCCCTGGTTCATCTCTCGGTCCACCCTTACAGAGGGGCACCACATGTACCAAACAACCAGGAGCCTTTCCTCAGTCCAGTGGAGGGGGTATGCAGCCATGTAAGGATACAGGAGATCGTGCAGGTAACCTGAGCCCTGCCCCTGTAGGGTCTTAAAAGTTAGTAACCCAACTTTGATGCCAGTTGCCCGGCAGCCAGTGCAGTTCCTGTACTGCCGGAGAAATGTGACTTGACCTCAGAAGGCCAATAACAACCTAAAAGCTGCATTCTGCACAAACTGCAGGCATCATAACATATTCCCACTGACCCTAAAGTACACAGTGTTACAGTAATCCAGACATGAGGTCACAAAAGCTTGCATCAGTGAGGGCAAGTTCTCTGGGAGGATAAGGGATCGACTCCAGCTGATGCTCCTCTGATGGTAAAAGCCATTTCAGACTACCGCTGACACCTGAACCTCAAATGTAAGCCCTTCATGCAGAACAACACCCAGATTCTTAACCTTCGCAGCAGCCATAAGCCTAGAAGTGCCAAGACAAAGCCCTGTCTCCCTCACAGCCGCTGCTGCTCTCCCCCATCCAACCAGGCTCAATCACCAGTTCTTCAGTTTTATCGGAGTTCGTACTTCAGTTTTGTCCAGGCTGAGTCTCAGCCAGCTCAATGACATTCAGTCCTAGATCTCAGCCAGGCACTGATTCAACACATCCACCATACCATGTGTCTCAGGTACAAAAGACAGCTAGAGCTGAGTATAATCTATATAACAATTAAACCCAACTCCATACTGTCCAGTGATACTACCCAGGAGCAGCATGTACACCACAAACATGGGTAAAAGAACTGACCCCAGAGGTACACCACAGTGCAAGACCACTGGAAGCAATGAAGAACTTCCTATCCCTACCCTCTGTGTCCTGCCCATGAGGTTAGACTCAAACCAGCTGATGACTTTGCCGGTGAGTCCTACATACTTCCTGAGACAGTCCAATAAAAGTCTATAGTCCATGGTATCAAATGCTAAGGAGAAATTGAGGAGGACAAGAACTGACCGCTGTCCTCTATCCTGCACCCTGAACAGATCATTATGCACCATGACCAATGCAGTCTTTGTGCTGTGCCGACATAGCAAGAGGACAGACAGAGTTCAGGGAACTGGGGAGGGGCCTGAGGCAGGTAGCAAACTCTGTAGCTTTCTTGGAGGTGTTGCTAGTCCACAGCAAGGGGGAGGCAAGGGATCTCTGCACCAGGGACTTCAACGCTTGGCTGGAGAGCTGGTGCAGAGACCAAGGTTTTGGCTTCACTGGGGAATAGGGGCCCACCTGGTGGATACAGGCCTTTACAGGAGTGATGGCCTGCATCTTTCCAGTAGGGGGACCGATGTCCTCAGTGAAAGGTTTAAATGCTTCACTGGAGAGCATTTAAACTAGCCATAGGGGAGGAGAAAAGGAGCAGGGTAATTCATTTCGCCCACCCCCACAGGTTAATACAGACAGTAAGGAGAACACAAATATGAATGAAGCAAGAAATGAGGAACACGAATGTAGATTGCAGATAGGACACCAGTATCAGATACAAAGGGGAAAGACAGCAGTATTAAGGCAGCATAGAAACAAGAAAAGGGTTGGGGGAAAGAAGCTGGTGAACAAACAGCAAGATAGATGAGGGGCAGGCAGCAAAACATGGAAGGGCACGGTTACAAATGCCCGCAGCCTAGGAGGTAAACTCCCAGACCTGAAGGCCTTGCTAGTAGAAGCAGACTTGGACACAGCGGCAATAACTGATACCTGGTACATTGCTAATCATGACTGGGACACAAATGTTCCAGGGCATGCTCTATTCAGGAGAGAAAGAGGGAGTGAAAAAAAAAAGGGGGGGGAGTGGCCTTGTACATAAGAGAAGGCATAAAAGTAACAGAAGTGCAGGGTAGACAGGGGAGCCCGAGGCACTGTGGGTCACTCTTGAGCCAGGCAATGGCACAGCAATCAACACAGGGGTGATCTACAGACCTCCAGCACAGGGGGATGAAAGGGATAGGATTCTAGTGGATCAAATTCATGAGATGGCAACAAAGAGCAAAGTATTACTACTGGCAGATTTCAATATCCCAGACATGGATCGGACGATTCCAGTAGCTGCTTCATCCAGGAGCGGTGACATCCTGTATTCCCTACAGGGGGCAGGCCTCAGACAGTTAGTGAGGGATCCCACCAGGGACAGGGCAATTCTGGACCTCATACTGACCAATGGGGACAGAGTCACAGATGTCCAGGTGGCAGGTCGGCTGGGATCAAGCAACCACCACATAGTGTGGTTTAGCGTGGGGACAGAGACGCAAGCTAGTCACACAAAGGCAAAGGTATTAGATTTAAGGAGGGCAGACTTCGCTGAAATGGGTAGCAGTATCACAGTAGCCCTGGAGAAGAGGGAGGTGAGGGGAGGTGGAGGAGCAGTGGGGGGCAACTAGGGCGCCATAGTGGAAGTGACGATTCAGTGCATCAGTTTGGTGTCCAAGGGGAAGAGGAAGAGGAAGCCACTATGGTTCTCAAAAGAGGTAGGCAACAAAATAAAAGCTGTAAGGGATAGTTTCAGGGAGTATAAGAGGACTCAGAGAGGAAGACAGGTAGTAGTAGTAGTAAGTAGTAAAATGTATTTTTATGCAGGAGACAAATCTTTAAGCCAAAGGCCCAGTTTACAAGAAAGTCCTGTTTACAATATGTTACCCATACTAACATCCTATAAGTTATACAAAATATATAAAAATAAAATAAAATAAAGTAAAATAAAATAGAAACAAAAGTAAAATACGTTAACAATACGTTTACAATCAATCATTACATTAGTTCCTTACTACCACTCAAACATCCTGTCATTTCATTCATTCAGACTTAAATTAGGCAGATAACATTTAGCAAACCCAGCACTATATGGTCCCAGTAAACTCTAACTATGCATAGAACATACACTATTGATTGTTACATTTCCTATACCACCTCTCCACAGTTATTCCTTTGTTTAAGTATACATAGAAACATAAACATCTAACATAACTTAATGCTGTCAATTCCAGTAAAAACTGGCTATACACTGGAAACAATCTAACAGAGTGAGGTAGGTTATTCCACTATTTAGCAGCTTGATGGCATAGAATCATATCACCATATCTATTTTTATTAACGGGCAATAATCTTGTTTTTTTGACAATTTCTTTTAGGTCTTAAGTTTACTTGGTCACACCCTCCAAACAGGCACTCATTAATGTAATGTTCTGGGTAGTCTACATAATACAGTATTTATAAATGAATTTTTGCCACATCATGGCACACCCATTCTCAAGTGTTTGCCACTGTAGTGTGGTCAACATCACACAATGATGTGTTCGTAACTCACACCGTAGTACGTATCTAGTAATTCTATTATAAACAATGTCCAGTTTTCTCAGAAGTGATTTTTAGCAGCTCGGTATACTAAGTCCCCATATGTTAATACAGGGAGTATTAATTGTTCATAGAAACATAGAAACATAGAAGTTGACGGCAGATAAGGACCGCAAGGCCCATCCAGTCTGCCCATTCAGCTACCCTTTTCCTACTATTCATATTTAAACAACTAGTTGTTCTCAGCAGTGCCCCCACTCCTTTACTCACTCTATCAACTAATGATTCAATATGTTCTCTAAAGGTCATTTCCTCATCAAATATAATTCCCAAATATGTATAAGATGACACCTGTTCCAAATATGTATCAGTGTTCACTTTAATAGTAAGTTGTTTGTTCTTTTTTTTATTTTGTGTGGGTCCTAAATACAGCACCTTTGTTTTCTTCGTGTTCATCACAAGGCCTGACCCGGTGAACCATGCCCTCATGCTATCAAACTCAGCCTGCATTTTTTCTTGTAGGTCCATATTGTTACATCCCACAGTCACCATTACGGTATCATCAGCATACAACCGTATCTGTGAGTGTTATATTACTTGTGGGAGGCCGTTGTTGAATATCAAGAACAACAGGTGTACCTGGAGTGTCCAAGGGAAGCAGGGAAGGCTGTTAGGACCGCAAAGGCACAGACTGAGGTGGGATTAGCACAGACAGTGAAGAAAGGGGACAAGACATTCAATAGGTACAACAGCGAAAGAAAAAAAAACCGGGAGGGATAGTATGTCTCAAAGGGGATGAAGGAGAGTGTAAAGAGGGAGACCTAAAGAAGGCAGAAATACTGAATAAATACTTCTGTGCATTTCACTGAAGAAGGGGAGGGACAGAGACCACAGTTCGGCAACAGATGCGAAGAGGGGGAGAGAGGTGGACGGCAGTCCATTCACTGTGCAAAGAGTTCTGGAAGAACTCACAAAACTGAAGGTGGACAAAGCTACAGGGCCAGATGGCATTCACCCAAGGATATTAAAGGAGCTGCGAAGGGAACTAGCAGCACCTCTGGCAACCTTGTTGACAGAGTCACTCAACACAGGAGATGTTCCTGAGGACTGGAGAAGGGCACATGGAGCCTCTCTGCACAAGAGTGGTTGTAGGGAGGGCACATGGAGCCTCTTTGCACAAGAGTGGTAGTAGGGAGGAAGTGGGGAGCTACAGGCCAGTCAGCATCACCTCAATGGTAGGAAAGATCATGGAGGCACTGCTGAAGGAAAGAACAGTAGCATACCTAGAAGCAAACAGGATCCAAGGCAACATGGATTCACAGCAGGAAGAGCGTGTAAAATGAATCTTACAGATTTTTTTGATTGGGTGATGAAGGAAGCAAATCAGGGTGGGCAGTGGACATCGCCTATCTAGATTTCAGCAAAGACTTAAACACTGTCCCACATAAGAGGCTGCTAAACAAGATGGGTAGTCTGGGCATGGGGCTCAAAGTGATAAACTGGGTTAAAAACTGGCTAATGGACAGGGGGCAGAGGGCCGTGGTAAATGGGATCCACTCCGGGGAATGGGGGGTGACCAGCGAGGTACCTCAGGGATCAGTCCTTGGGCCAGTCCTGTTAAATGTCTTCATTAGTGACATTGCAGAAGGGCTAGAGGGTAAGATCTGCCTGTTTGCAAATGACACCAAGATCTGCAACAGGGTGGATACTCCAGAAGGGGTGGAGAAAATGAGGAGGGATCTGGGGAAGCTTGAAAAATGGTCTGAGGTGTGGCAACTGAGGTTCAATGTAAAGAAGTGCAAAATAATGCACCTGGGAAGAGGGAACAATGGAGAAAGATATAGATTGGGGAGAGAGGTGCTGACGATCACTAAGGAAGAAAGGGACCTGGGGATTATCATTTCAGATGTCTTAAAGCTGTCAAAGCATTGCACTAAGGTTGCGGGGAGGGCCAGTGGCATGCTGGGATGCATAGGCAGAGGTTTCACTAGCAGAAGGTGGAAGGTGGTGATTCCATTGTATAAAACGCTGGTGAGACCTCACCTAGAGTACTGTGAGCAATTCTGGAGGCCTCACTTTCACAAGGACATCAGCAAGGTGGAGGTGGTCCAGAGAAGGGCAACCAAGATGGTACAAGGCTTGAACCACAAAACATATGAGGAGAGATTAAGGGACCTCAATATGTACTCACTGGAGGAAAGGAGGGAGTGGGGGAACATGACAGAAACATTCAAGTACCTCAAGGGCATAAACAAGGTGCAGGGAGAGACTTCTTCCAATGCAGAAGGAGTACAAGAACAAGGGGGTATGATATGAAATTAGAGGGAGGCAGGTTGAGAGGAAATGTGAAGAAGTTTTTTTTCACAGAGAGGGCGGTGGATGCATGGAATAGTCTACCACAAGAGATCATGGGAGCGAGCACAGTGGGGGTTGTAACATGCCTGGGACAGGTACAAGGGTACCTTGAGGTGTGAAGAAGTGATGGAACGTGTCTGACCAGATAGGGTCTGAGGCTGCAAACAAGTATAGGGCTTATTGGCAGACTAGATGGGCCCGATGGTCCTTATCTGCCGACCATTTTTATGTTTCTATCTAAACCCAGACTGGAGAGGCTCACAGATGTCAAAGGTCATGAGGTGTGCCTCAAGTTGCAACGCAGCTACCTTCTCAGTAACCTTGCCTAAAAAAGGCAGGTTGGAGACAGGTTGGTAATTCGCCAAAATATCCAGGTCCAGTGATGTTTTTTTCATTTTGTGCTTCACCAGTACATTTGTCAACGCAAATGA
Source organism: Neoceratodus forsteri (assembly GCA_016271365.2). Classification (NCBI taxonomy): domain Eukaryota; kingdom Metazoa; phylum Chordata; order Ceratodontiformes; family Ceratodontidae; genus Neoceratodus; species Neoceratodus forsteri. The sequence goes on from CM057453.1 coordinate 765,003,519, forward strand.
GAAGATACCCTCTGATAAGGAACACCAAATAATCTCGGTGAACACCGGGACCAGCTGCCCAATACAGCTCACTAGTAGCTGGGTCAGACCTTGATCCAGTTTGCAATATATAGGCTGCAACTCTGAGACCACCTCCAAAACCTTATCCGTCATCACTGGCTGAAACTTTCTCCAGTACCACTGACTGCTAGTGTGTCTCATTGGCTCTATACTGTTGGGCCATAACAGCCCACTTGCTGAGATCGCGGCCCTAACAGAGGACACTCTGTCTGAAAAGAAGTGAGCAAACTCCTCATACTTCGCGAATGAAGCAGCCTTCCCGTGCTCCAGCAGGCCAGATGAAGAAGCCTGTCCACTGCACAAAACAGCTCAGCTGGTCGGTTCCTTCTGGCTGCAAATCCCTGGACAGAACTCTGCCTTCTTAAGGGAGATTGCCCTTGGACATTCACTGCAGTGAATATTCAAAGCAGGTTTGTTCTCTTGGGCCCCCAATCTTCTCCAACAATGCTCCAGCCTCTGCTCTATTGCTTTCTTTGCCTTCAGCTTGCTGTCAAACCATGGTGAGCCAAGACATCAAACCAATGGGCATACACAGACTGGTGCTGCGAAGTTGAAGACTACACCAATGGCCCTATCATAAGCCGCCAAGCTGCCTGTTTTCTCCAAACTTCCAATGCATGCAGTCAACAAACCCAAGATGTCCAGCAATGCCATAAGTCCATCTGGCCTAAGCCCTCATAAAGGGTGGTACTAGATCATCTCCACAGGGGCTGGACTACAGAGGGTTGCCCTGAAATCAAACCTAATGGCACAATGATCTGCCCAGCTAAGCAGGTCAATCATAAGGTTTTCCATCTCAATCCCCAGACAGAACATCCAGTTCAAGGTGTGCTCATGTTGGTGAGTCATAGCAGCAACTGCTCGTGCATATCCCAGGAATTTCATTCCCTGGAGAAAATATTGTCCAAAATGCGAGACTTCGTCATTGACCTAGGCATTGAGGTCACTCACTATAATCCACCCCAGCAACTCCAACACCCTGTCAGCGATGAAGTCTGCTATTTTCTGCAGAAAATCCCTCTTACTCTCTGGGGGCTGATAAACAAGGAAGATCCTGCAACCAGTTCCTGGAACCCAAAGTACGGCCATGCAAACGACAGGGTGTCTCCCACTGGGAGCACCACCAGGTTCAACTCAGATCTAAAGCAGATAGGCCCCCCCCCCCCGCAATCCTTCCTTAGGCAGTGCACCTGGGATGGCTGCTTCCAAAATTGGTCCAGCAACATCACCCAGCTAGGTCTCTGTGAAACAAGCCCAATTAACCAAGGAATGAGATATAAAATCTGCAATAATAGCAGCCTTATTCCTCATTGATCTGGCATTGCATATCACCGCCTGACAAGGACGAGTAGTGGTGACCAGCCTATCACCCACCTGTCCACTATTTCTGGCATCTCCTATATTCCCATTTCAACCCAGGGTGTCTCCTGGTCCTCACAGTCCTAACTACCCCATCAGCACTCCCCCAATCCCATGCCCTTCCCTGACACCTCCTAGTAATTCCCACTTCCATGCAGTGCCGAGATACTGCACCAAGTGGTGGTGGGGTCATAAAAGGGGCACAGGTCCCGAAGCTGAGATGGGGAGTAGCTAAGCCTATGGGTCAGCACAGGGCAACTTATTTCAGTGCAACTCAGCCTGACTTCACAAAAACCACCAACTAAATACCCCCTCTCACTACCTCCCCCCTATTTCTGATAAACCACCCCAACTCCCCCCAACATTCACACCACCAGTCACATTCTATACATCAAATCCTAACCACTATTCACTCCCTGACTCACTCAAATACAAGTTAAAGTCAATAACAGTTTACAGTTTTCCACAAGTTGTGATCCAAGCAGCCCATTTCGTACAATTAAAGTACAGTTGAGCCCACTTAAACGCATACTTGTTAAACACATAGATTGGATAAACGTATAGTTTACTAAAGTCCTGTTTTTTTTCCTATGTCTCCAATAGTAAAAATAATGTTTAAATGCATAATGTAGCCCATTTAAATGTAAATAATTTCATCAACCTTCACTGTATTTCTGCAGTCAGACTGCCTTACCTGATCACTCTCCACTTGCTGATTCTGCTGACTAGGTGTTAAAGGGGCACTGTCAGCCTTGTCCCTCGTTTTATTGCCACAAAACAACAGTGTGCCTCTGTGGACACAGTGATCACATATGGGCCACAGAATACCCTCTATATAGAACATAATCGAGAATTCTTACCAATTTTCTTAGTTTTCACAATATTTACTTTCCCTCGGGTTCCCCCTAAGTACGCTGTGCTCCGGAAGCAGAATCAAGATGAGGCGCACATCGGACACTGTCGCCGGCACATACATCGATTTTGCATATGCGATAAAAAGTTAAACACAGCATGTATTTTCAAATGCTGTACTACAGAAACCGTTTTTAACTCAAACCGAAGCTGGATAAGCAACTAAATGCATTAGAAAGGAGTTGCGAAATCTCGCGCATGCGCTGAAAAGCAGACGGCACAAATCTGCGCATGCGCCAGTAGCGTCACATTGTCGTCGTGATTTCCGCAGCTCCTTTCTAATGCATTTAGTTGTCTTTTCCAGCTTCGGTTTGAGTTAAAACAGCTTCTGTAGTACAGCATTTGAAAATACATGCTGTGTTTAACTTTTATCATGGCTATATGCAAAATCGATGTATGTGTCGACGATATGTCCGATAATGCGCCTCATCTTGATTCTGCTTCCGGTGCACAGCGTACTTATGGGGAACCCGAGGGAAAGTAAATATTGCGAAAACTAGGAAAATTGGTAAGAATTCTCGATTATGTTCTATATAGAGAGTATTCTGTGGCCCATATGTGATCACTGTGTCCACAGAGGCACACTGTTGTTTTGTGGCAGTAAAACGAGGGACAAGGCTGACAGTGCCCCTTTAACTGCACCACAAAGAACTTAGTGCCTCTGCTGATCATTCTCCGCCTGACACATCAGCACAGACTACCCACTAACTGAACATCCATAAAAGAATGAAGGAATACCGAGACACTCAGATTGGTGGTGTTAGTGTCTGGTGTACTGGAACCCACGGTGCGGAAGAAGAAAGAGCCGTCTCTGCAGGAGAGAGTCGCAGTGCTTGAAGCACTTTCAATTCCTGGTGGCAACTAACTCAGAAGCAAAAATGTGCCTTAACACACTACGAAAATATATTGAGGCACATGCAATCCATGAGGACCACTTTCTCTGCTTCTACAAACTCCAAGATTTTGTCACTAAGACAGCAACACTTCACTGAAGACAAACCATGATCACTGAGCTGTTTGCAAAATACATTTTAACCACAGAATAAAAAATAAAGAAATCCAAAAAATAGTGTGCTTTTAACAGTTGAAATCACCACACAAGCACCTGTTACAGTACCATAACCCAAACTTACCCAACCACTCCTACCATGTAACAAGCAACACGCTACAAGCAATGAACACCACCAAACAATAAAGAAACATACAGTGTACACTAATGTCATACTAACACAAAATACTGTATATAAAAAAAAAAATCAAAACCAAAAAAAAACATCTGGCACTGTCACAGTCACAAGTGCGATCAAATTCGCACACGATCATTATAAAGTACTGGGTTCTCCACTCTGAAGCTGGAACGCAAGTGTAAACATGAATACCTCTTAAATGCATAACCTGCTTAAACGCATAATTTTCTCTGGCAAACAGTATGCATTTAAGCATGATACACTGTACATGTTCTCTCCTGAAGAAAGACTCCCAAACAGCGTCAATACAGATGATTAAATAAATGCTAAAAGGACACTACTTCACACTCTCACTGTCGAGCAGCCCCAAATTTTGTTAAAGACTAAAAACAATCCCTGTCCAGCTAGTACTTATGCTTCATCTCTTGGCTCTCTGGTAGGGAAAAAAACACCATGCCTCACCTTCTCAGATGTGCTGTACTTTGTGAAAACTCTTGGTGCTGAGGTGAGAAAAGTTGTGAACTGGTAGTGGCAGTTCCATAACTTGAATCTGATGTTCCTTCTATGAGTGGGTCTGACTGTTATGTGAAAGTAGGCCTCCTTCAGATCCAGTCACCCTAGCCAGCTTTGCACTTGCAATATGGTACCACTGAGCTCGGTGTAACCATTTTAAATCTTTCCTTTATGTGTTTGCTCAGAGATCCCAGGTCTAAAATGAGTCACCATGCCCCATTTCTCTTGTGGATCAGGAAATATCTGTAGAAGGACCTTGCCCCATTGTGTGGCAGGTATTTTCTCCACTGTTTTTACCTGAAGCAATTTATTTACCAACAGCTCCAACTGGATTTTCTCTGGTGTTTGAGGTTGGAAAACTTTTGGATTCTGCAGTTTGGGTAATTTCTTGAACTGCAGGGACAATCCTTGGCCCGCTACTTCCAGGATCCACTTGTCTGTGGTGATTTTTGACTATTCCTGGATGTAGTGAGCTGACCTTTCCTCCACTGGCAATGAATGGGTGACCTGGGTAGAATTGTCAGGGGTTCTGCTTCTGCTGGGGCTTTTGGCTGGTGTTGCAGCTGTATGTTTAATACTCCTTTTACTCTTGCCCCTCATAGGGCCTTGGGTAGTAACCTGTACCCTGCCTCCCCTTCCATAAGGCCTGTAGGAAGTGAGGGCTTTTTCTTTCTTGATATTGCTCTTGCAGGTAGTTTTGTACTATCCACCTTTTTCATGTCTGCCTCTGTTTTCTCACCAAACAGGGAGTTTCCCCTCGAAGGAGAAATCCATAGCTTTTGTTTGGGTATCCTGGAATAGGCCAGGCAAACCTCCTTAAGGATACTACATGGGCCAGAACTGCGGAAGCATTGCTGTTAGTGTCCAGTGGCATGTAGAACCGGTAATTTGTGGCATCCATGGCAGGTCTAGCTGTGTCAGCCATGCCCTGTGCTAAGTCACCAGTTGCTTTTTCACTCAGTGCCAGTAAAGAGTTCCAGAGAGCCTTCTGGTAGTGAACCGTGCATGTCGAGCAGGCTGCTTGCCTGAGGAGCAAGGAACCTGATGTATATACTATTTTGACCATGCCATCCAATTTCCTGGAGTCCTTTTCAGGATGCTGGGAAGAGAAAGGCGCTTTCACTTTGTCACATGCAACAGCCTGAACCACTCCCTCATGATCAGGATGGGAATACAGGCACTCAATCCCCCTGTCTGTCCACATGATACCTTTTTTTTTTTTTTTTTTTAATTTTTCTTGTCCATGCCAGCAGGTGAGGGGGGTGCTGACATGACCTTTTCAGTGGCTTTTTTGGGATTTGCAGATGGGAAGTAGTAACCTCCTTGTGGGAGCTAATCCCATCATATCCATAAACTCAATCCCTTCTTTATCCTCCTCAGTCTTATGGGAAGGGATGTTAAGGGTGTTCCCCATCTGCCTCACAAATGAATAATAAGAAATGTAGACCTCTGATGGCAGGGAGAAGAACCAAATTCTTGCTTGGGGAACCATCTGGTTCTAGAGGTTCCCCTTCCACCTCAACTTCATAATACATTTCTTCCTCCTCCTCCACAGGCATTTGGTATGGAAGCAGAGCCTGGGGACTGAGGCAGGCATATTCATAAAACTTCCCATAGCCTGGAATAATTGCCATGCCTTTGTCATGTTCTGTGTTGAGGGCATTTGTTTTGAGTAAGCCGTCTTCTCCGTTCCTTTTTCAGGAGGAGTGACAGACACATTTTTCTCTTTTTGTTTTACTCTTAGCAGACATTGTTTCCGGTGACTGCTCTGAGGCTCTTTTGGTTTTACTGCACTCAGGGTTCCCCCTTTCGGACACCCTCGTCTCTGAACCATCTCTTGTTGATTTATCTTTCTTTTCTGCCCCCTTTGGCAGGGACTGCTGCTTGTTTTGAGGTGCAGGACCCTCATCTAAGCCTTTAGGTGACATGGGGTAGACTGAGAAACCATAAGGTCGCCCCTTTTTAGCCCTTTTCTTTTGGGTTTTAAGGCAAAACGTTTTACAGAGATCACAATTCACAAAATCGTGCTCAGGACCCAGGCCCTTAGACACAGCTCATGGCAGTCTGTCTTTCCCAGGAGCTGAAAATAATTTGTACAATTTTTAAAGGGACACTGTCAACATTTACTTACTTTTTCTGCAGTTATTCCTAACGGTTCCGGCTCTACCTACAGAAGTCCCTCTTGCAATGCAATATCCACAGCATCAATTTTTCCTCATAAAATAGTTACTTTTCCAAATGTTACTGCAAAGCGAAACCCTCTCCGTCTGCCCCTTTTTACCTCACCCAATGCCAAAGCGCGGTCACATGTCTAAATGGGGCCGAAGTGCCGGAAAGTACATGTAGTCCCAGAATCGCAGCTCAACTTTCAGAACATGATTTCCCCAATTCATTTCAAAACAACAAACATGTTCCTGAGTTCAGATTTCTTTACACTATTAAAAACGGTGTTTACCTGAATTTGGGTAGAATAATGAGTGCATGAGCTGCGGTTTGGCATCAGGTGCAGTAAACTGAAGCAGACTGAGAGGGTTTCAGTTTGCAGTAAAATTAGTAAAAGGAACTATTTTGTGGGAAAATAAATTGATGCTATGGACACTGCATGGCAAGAGGGACTGCTGCAGGCACCTTTAGGTATAACTGCTGAAAAAGTAAGTAAAAGGCTGACAGTGTCCTTTTAAAGCCAGTAGATCCTGTTCTTTTCTTAGAAGGTCTGTACGTCATGCCAAACACTGAAACACAGAAAACATTACCGGACCCCAATTTAGGAATTTTTTTTTTTTTAATAAGCCCTAGTAAGAAACAGGGCTTTACAAACATAAAAAGCAGTTTGGTTCCTTTAAAAGTAAACCGCTGTTTTTCAACCTAGAGCTTAGTAGTTTTGCTGAGGTAAATAAATTGGAAAGAAAAAAATAGCTTGATTTCCTACTGAAACAGAACATAGCATTAAATGATACATAAACTTTTTAGCAGTTATCAAATCAAATTGTGTATATTAAAACACAACTAATAGAAGTTCCCTTCAGACAAGAACTGCGCTGACTAGCAGCCTTCTCAGGTTCCTGGGAAAAAACTGCCGATTTACAATAAATACACAATCATACACCCTAACTAATGCAGAGTATCAAGAAAAAACTGGAAATAAAAACTGAAATAATAAAATAGCCATGGACTGGCCAGAAGAGTTGAACTGTACTTCAGGATGACTGCTCCCTTCACCGGAGAAATAAATCTGATGTTAGGAAGCAGGGTGGAGCATGACCACAGAGCAAAGTTTGAACTTAAAAGAGCAACTGATGTGAACCTGAAAACAGCCTCCAATGTTCCTGGCAGCATCCCAACCCCCTGACTTGCAAAATCGCAGCACAGCTGATTCAAAATGTTATTTACACATGAAAAAAAAAGTAAAAATACAGCCACATCATGACCGCGCTTCATCACAGTTGCTGTGTGCAGCATGAGGTGGATGTGCATGCAAGCTGATGTCAGGTTGGGAACAGTACCTTAAAAGCTTCTGCTCAGAGTGCTTTTCCTGGTCAGCAATGACATGTTTCCTGGTGGCTAGGGCCCCCCCCCCATCACCAAAGTAAAAGTAAAGTTAATTCAAAGGTCCTGGTGTCTAGTGCCCCCCCCCCCAGCTGATTGCCAGAAAAGTAAATGTTCTGCAATAGTGCCTGGTGGCTAGTGGTCCCTCCCCACCCGATCCCGTATGTATACTTTATAAGCTCTCCACTCCCTGGTGGCTAGTGCGCCCCCCCTCCACAAGCCCAATCCCGTACTATATATTTTATAAGCTCTTTACTCCCTAGCTAGTCTGGTGGCACTGAGGGTTGAGGTACTGGACGCCACACCTTGTGCCACGCTGGCAACCCGGGTTTGGGAATGGACTCAGGTCATCAGGGGAGGGAAGGGATTGAGCATCCAGAGGACTGCTCTCCCTTCCTGGGGAGGGTTCCGGGAAAGCCTTGCTCCAGAGTGGCCCTTGGTGGAGACCAGGGACTCTGCAGGTAGTGAGGCTTGATGCAATGTCGGTGGCGAAGCGGCAGCGGACAGCTGCACGTTAAGTGCTCTACCATCAATGCATGGCCGCGCTCCGGGGAGTAACTTGCAGAAATACCTTGATGGCCTAGTGGAGGCAAGGAGGGCCCCAGAGGCCTACCTACATCCCGACACCAGACCTACCTCCTTGGATCTCCTCCCCCCGACCGGACTCTGAGGCTATCCCTCTAATCGCAGAAAGGCCACTGAGTGTGGGTGGCCTCCTTGGGGGGTGATCCGGGGGGCTGGACAAGCCGTGGAGCCGGTGGATACCAAGGGTGGGGGTTTCAGGCAGGGAGAAGAAGCAGCAGTCAAGTGGGTACCCTGGAGAGAAGCCCTGGGCCTCCAGTGAAATAAAGAGAATTCACACAAAAAAAAAAATACATATATATGCTGTTGACTCCCTGGTGGTTAGTGGTCCTACTCCCCCCACCGATCGCTGACTCCTTGAGAATAACATAATTTCCCTGGTGGTCTAGTGCCCTCTGCCCCCACCCAGCTGGAAGCTAGTAACCAGCCACCCTATCCACCCCCCCAACCTGAGCCAGTCACCGGAACAGCCCTCCTCTCACCTCCACAGCTGGCCAGCGACTGAGTTGTCAATGAGTGCGCTTCTGTCAATCAAGTGCAGCCACTGACAACTCAGTCACCAACCAACTGGAGTCGAGAAAGATATGCTGCCATCACTGGTTTCGGGTTGAGAAAGCAGGGTGGTCGGTCATTAGCTGCCAGGGTGGGGGGTCCCACTAGATCACCAGAGAAATTGTGTTACTAATCACAAGGGTATGAAGAGCTTATTTAAAGTATACAGTATGAGGATCAGGTATGTGTGTGTGTGTGTGGGGGACTAGCCAACAGGGAGTGAAGAGCTTATAAAGTATACAGCACAGGGATCGGGTGGGGAGGGAGCACTAGCCACCAGGGACTATTGCAGGTTATTTACTTTTCCGGCATTCGTAGGGGTTGGGGGGGGACACTAGACACCAGGGACCTTTGGGAGGCAGTATAGCACAGTGGGTTAAGGCTCTGAGCTGCAGATCTGGAGACGTAGGTTTGAATCCCACAGCCACCTAGGTGCATACTGTGTGATCTTGAGCAAGTCACTCAACTTCCTTATGCTCCCAGGTCGCATCTGGAAACAAGCTTCAGCTTAGTGTGCTAATCCTGGTTAAATAATGTTCCCTTTGAATTAACTTTAGTTTCCTTTGGCAATCGGTGGGGAAGGGGGCCACTAGACACCAGGGACTTTTGAATACACTTTACTTTTACTCTGCTGATATTTGGGGGGGGGGCACTCTTACAGTAAACCAGTACTGCAGACAGTGCTCCCATTCATAAGCACTATTCTCAACATGACGTCGAGGCACTATGCAAGTGGAAGCACTGCAGGCGCGGGGACATGAATGCATGTTACCCATGGGAGAGTTTAACATTTTTAAAAATCATTATTTTGATAGCAAACTTTGGAAACCACATAACAGGATAACACAAAGGGCTACCAGAGAGCTATCACAGCTAACCTGGTAAGTTTCTGACAGCTGCTCTTTCATTCTAATTTGAAAGTTCCATAATTAGCATAAATTCCAGCTGTGGGGCAGCTCATTTCTATGGACTCATTGAGCTTTGTGAATTCATACTGATGGATTCCTGGGGTTAGAAAACAGGCTTACAGTATATTGTATAAAGAATAATACATGGGTAGGTGTGCATAACGAGAATTTTATATACACTTGAGGTGTGGGATGCTACATAAATCCCGACACCAAAGCTCGAGGGGTCTATAAAAGCATCCCACACTGAGGGTGTGTATAAAATTCAAGTTTTTTGTACACCTACCCATGTGTTGTTTTACATGATTGCTGGATACCGTTTTCTCACCTGTAAGAGTTACGTAGAAAACACTGTAGAACAGTGTGGCCAGTAGATGGTGCTGCTATTTAGGGTTTGAGTGTTGTGGCACATTTTTTTTTTTGTTGTTGTTGCTTGCTGCCTCTCTCATTCTGTCAATCTTTGTGCTTTAGCTTGTATGTGTGTGTATATATATATATATATATATTTTTTTTAATATTGCAGTCCAAGTGTTTGAGCGAGGGGAGGTACCCAGTAGCACCGCTGAAAAGCACAGTTGGCTGAAGCACTGTTTCACAGTTGCATATTAGTTTTGCTTTGTGTGATTGGGAATTGGGAGATCACAAAGCAAGAGTAACTTCGCTACCTGTAGGTGTAAAACAGAGGTGAGAAAAGTGAAAATAAACGTCAAAAAAACAGCCTGAGGAGGACTGTGGGGGTGTTCAGTGAGGAAGTCTGGCATGTGGCTTTCTCATAGGGAAACCCGGCGTGTGTTCACCATTATAACCAGGTGGTCATAACAGCGAATTATAACTGGGTTTCCCTATGCGAGAAAATGATGCCCAGTTATTATACGGATGTATTGTGCCAACAATGACAGAGCTGAGCAAGGACATAAACTACATCATATATGTAGTTCTAAACTGGTACTTACTATTGGTGTGTAAATCAGAAACACTCACTGGAATAACTAAAAAGCCTTAACAGGTGGAACAGTAACAGAACTGAAACCAGTATTTAAACATCAGCTTCTACAGAGAAAAATGGCTTACAGGTTCAAAGCAGTTTTCCTTTAAGTTTGCTATGCATTCAGTGGCATCAGTTCCATCGCTCAGTACTACTCACACAGCACTCTGCAGTACAAAACAAGGGAAATGAAACGATGGCGCACACTGCAACCACAGCCAGAGAAAGTGACATACAGTGAAGAGGAGGGAAAGCGAGTCAGCACTGACCAGGACAAAGTCATTAAAATCATTTACTGACCAAAACAAAAATAGCAACACTACAGGTGTGCAAATACATCAATTAAGTAGCTGACAAATATTCATTGAATACTTTGGGGAATAACTGGGTATTCGGTAGGATTCTGGTATTCGGGAATTTGGACTTCATTAGCCCACCCCAAACCCACAATTAAACTGTGAAATAATGGAGCAGCTGAGTCCCCTAAGCCCACACTTCTATTAAAAAAATTAAAAAATAACTAGTTAGGTGACTGTGGTGGGATTTAAACCTGTAACCTTTGTTTCATGGGTCTGAGGTGTACTGTATTTTACTGTGCAATAGTATGAAGAGGCCACTGAAGAAAGAGTGTCATTCAGCGATAAATTAGGGGCTGTAGGCTGATCATGTTACACAGCTGTTAGTGTGCCAAATAAAAAAATCTATCTATTCTAATCTGAATCTTCTAAGGCAATGATTTAGATTCCTTTCATCTACATATACTGAAAGCACACCTTACTGGGATTAAATGGTCACTGCTGAAGTGCCTAACGGTCATATAAAACTTTCTAATGCACCTGAGGCAGCTGCTGCTGTCTATAGAATGACTGCCTCTGTGGTGCTCTACAATTTGGTTTTATTTCTATAGAACTTGATTTAAAGAGCGGCTGAGGACCTTGCTGGCGCTGCCCTACCTCATATTTAGGCAAAATATCTTACAAAAAGGGCCCCCAGAGTGTCTGCCAAATACCTCAGCCAAATACCTCCAAATAACAATAACATTTATTTATAAAGCACAATTCAACAAGTATCAAAGCGCTGTACTGGGATTAAAACACAAATAGACAATAAAATATTTAAATAGATCAATAAAAATATGGTATTGCAACTTCAACAATCCCCGAAGGCACAGCTAAATAAATGTTTTTAAAGCTATCTTAAAGCACTCGATGGTCAGGCACTCTCTAATCTGGCGAGGTAGAGAATTCCACAGGGTTGGGGCTGGACATGTAAATGCTCTGGCAGCAGAAGTTCTCAAACGAACATTGGGAACCTCTAGCAAGCCCTCGTCAACTGAGTGGAGGGGTTGGAAGGGGCAGTAAGGAACCAGGAGCTCTTGCAGGTAGCCAGGACCCAGTCCATGCAGGGCCTTATAGGCCAGTAAACATTGAAGGTGATCCACCACTGAAAAGGCAGCCTGTGCAGTTCACGCAGTACAGGGGTGATGTGACTAGTCCGGGAAACCCCAACCAGTAACCTGGCTGCGGCGTTCTGCACCAGCCACAAGTGGCAGATATAAGCCCCCAGAAGCCCTAGGTATAGGGAGTTGCAGTAGTCAAGGTGGGAGGTCACGAAGGTGTGGATCAACATTGGAAGGTCGGGAGACGGAACAAGGTGCTTAATCCAGGCGATATTCCTCAGATGGTAAAAAGGGGATTTGACTACAGCCGACACCTGCAAATGAAGTGTCAGCACTTCGTCAAATATCACGCACCGATTCCGCACCTGAACAGAGGACACGAGCTGACTACCCCCGAGCCAAAGCCCAGAGTCAAGCTGTGCTTCTGTCCTCTCTATCCCGTGACCTAGATCCACCACCAACACCTTAGTCTTATCGGGGTTCAACCTTAGCCAGCTGGCCTGCATCCAGTCCTGGAGCTCTGCAAGGCAGCTATTAAAGACAGAGACCGCACTATCCTAGTTGGGGCCAAAAGACAGGTAGAGCTGGGTATAATCTGCATAACAGTGAAACTGCAGCCCATACCATTTTACAATGTCTCCCAATGGCAGCAAATACACAGAGAACAACATAGGGGACAGCACAGAGCCCTGAGGAACCCCACATGACAGTGAGAATGAAGCCGAGGAATAAATCCCAGACACCACTCTCTGAGTTCTGCCAGTGAGAAAAGATCTAAACCAACTGAGGACTGTACCTGACAGGCCACAGATGTCTCTCAGGCACTCTAGCAGCCCCCATGGTCTACAGTGTCAAAAGCTGAAGAGAGATTGAAAAGGACCAAGACTGAACGACACTTCCGATCTCTAGCAATCAGATCATCACTGCGCACCCGAACCAGAGCGGTTTCCGTACTATGCCTCTTCCGAAAACCTGACTGGAGGGAATCATAGATGTCATGGATGGTCAGATGGTTATCCAACTGAAGAGCAACTACTTTCTCTATCAACTTCCCAGTATAGGGAAGGTTAGAGATTGGCCTGTAGTTGGCAGGGCAGTTTGGGTCAAGGGAAGATTTTTTAAAGAGCGGTGTAACTACTGCCTCCTTTAGGGAGTTTGGGAACTCACCTAACTCTAAAGCTTCCAAACTAATCTATCGTTGCCAGGACAGGGCCAGTGACATCTACACACCTCAAAATGAGGTGTGTAGGGTCCGGGTCAAGACTACAGCAAGTAGGCCGCATACTTTGGACAATCCACACAACATCATAGACTGCCAGCCGTTCAAAGTGATCCCAGGAAGACCGGGGTGTGGTAACTGTACACCAACTACCGCAAACCCCCACAGAGTGTGCTGAATGGATCTCAGCCCTGATGTCAGCCACTTTATTGGGGCTTGATCGCCACCTCTCCTTTTCCACACATGTGGACGCCATCCTGTCAAAACTGCGCCCTAAGCTTGGCACCCTCTATAGAAACCGCACTAGTCTCCCGTTCCCTGTGAGATGTGAATTAGTCTAGAAAATTATTCTACCTTCCTTCAACTACTGCGATGCTGTCTACAGCTCTGCCTCCAAGTCCACCTTATCCAGACTGGACCCTCTCTTCAATGCTTTCTGCCGCTTCGCCCTTGATGCCTCCCCCCCCCCCGTACCCATCACTGCGAGTTCTTCCATTTGCTGGCCCTTCCATCCCTGAGCAACTGGCCTACTTCACAGTGCTAAATTTGTTTCTAATTTCTGTCTCGGTTCCCTTCCGCCCTACCTCATCTCCTCCCTATCTTCCCAGCCAACCCCCGCCCACGCTCTCAGGTCTACTGAATCCAGGCTATTAGTAATCCCTCATCGAAGGACCTCTGCAGGCCAGTCGGCTTTCTCTTACCGCCTCCCTAAGCTCTTGAATGACCTGCCGGCCCAAATCTGCCATTCCTCCTCCAAACACTCTCTATCCTCTGCCCTCACTAACTTCTTTGCACCCAATTGTACATGCCCCTGACCCCCTGCCTGATTCTCCCGATCCCTCACTTTACGCGCCTGACCAGTGGCTTGGCCTTCGCCCAAATGACTGGCTTATAAATAGCCCTAAACAACCCATGCACTAACCCTCTCATGACACTTCTGCTATCTCCCTTCTTATTCCCCGTCAACGTCTTCCCTAGGTCAACTCTCATCTTTCCCTGTGTATACTATCCAGACCTGTCACCTCTCCCTGGCACCAAGCTCAGGCTTCCATTTCTCTCTGCCAACTTGGTGCATTATACTTCAAATTAATCTCTAGATAATAGGCACTTATGTAAGTATGTATAGCTCTAGATGTGCAGTCAAGTATGTTATGCCACCCTCCTTGTGGCATATGTATGTAGTGTCTCCTCATGTAACAAGTTTGTAAAGCCACACTTAACTATGCAACAGTTGTTTGAATTGCTTGACTGCAAGTTCAACCTATTGATTATTTTATGTATACCCTCCTCCCTTGTACCCCACCTCCCCAGTCGCACCGTGAGACGAGCATCTTGTTGCTCAGCGTGCCTCTCCTGGTGAAACATTTTCAATAAATAAATAAATAAAAAGAATTGAGCAAACTTGTTACACCTGTCTTGTGAAAATGCTCTCCCTACCTGAAGACAGGCTGGATTGCACAGTGTGTCCACGGTTCGGAAGAGCTTCTGAGCCACAGCAATCTCCTTGGACAGGAACTCTGCCTTCTTATGGGAGACTGTTGATTGATGGACTTGATAAGTTCCATCAATGTAAGGCCATCGGCATCCAAGGCAGATCTCTGTCAGCAACGTTCTAGCCTTCGCCCCACACGCCTCAACTCCCTCAAGGCCTCATCAAACCAAGGGGACCGAGGGCGGAGAGTGAGGGGGCGAACACAGAAGGGAGTGATGGAATCCAGGGCGTCCCCCACAGCCTTATTATTGGCCTGGACTAGGCACTCTGGACCCTCACTAGCATCCGTACATCCTGATAGATCAAGGACCACCAAGAGACCAATGAGAGTAACATCCCTCAAAAGGCAGTATCTGACCATCTCCACAGGGGCAGGCCTATAGGGTAGCTCAGAAAATGAAAATTACGTACCTACCGTAATTCTTGATCTTCTTGGACGAGTCTCCACCACTCATTCACACTAGTGGGATTAGCGCCGGAGGCACTAGGACCCATCGGGAGCAAACTTTTTGCTGGAGGGTCGGCGAGAGATGGCGCGATGGTGGCATGAGCAGGCTCGAGCGGCAATGACCATCTCGCGATGACCTCCAACCGCCAGTACCTTTTTACCAAGGAGGTGCAGCGCAACTAACGAAAGAGTAAATCTAACCTTAAAAACGGACATAAGATAGTCCGCACGACCCTGTAAGAAGGGTCAGCAAAGAAGTCCTCATGGCCTAAAGATTTGAGGAGTGAAGACCAACACAGCGGTGAGCTCGGGGATGGAGGGTAGGAGGAATGAGTGGAGACTCGCCCAAGAAGATCAAGAATTACGGTAGGTACGTAATTTTCCTATCTTCCTGGACATAAGTCTCCACCACTCATTCACAATCAGTGGAGAGTACCAAGCTGATAATCCCCAAAAGGGCGGCAGGAGAGCCAGAGCTCACGCGCTAAGATAGAAGACCATTAAGGATAGTTCTGCGAATCGCGGAATGTCGCCTGGCATGAACATCCAGTGCATAATGCTTAACGAAGGTATGCACTGAGCTCCAGGTGGCGGCGTTGCAGATATCCGCACTGGAACATTGCGAATCTCCGCTAAAGATGCCGCGATCACTCCTAGTAGAGTGGAGCGCACTCTACCCTCCAACTTAACTTGAGCCATGGAGTAGCAATGTCGAGGCATGCCACTAACCATGATGAGATGCATCTAATAGCGACGGGTTGACCCAGCCGGTGTTGCTGAAAGAAACAAACAGTTGCTGAGTCTTATGAAAATTCTTGGTTCTATCTAAATAGAACATGAAGGCCTCTTAACATCCAAGGAATGAAGAGATCGTTCCCCTTCATTTTGGAAATTAGCAAGTAAGAGGAAGTACCAGAGGTTGGTTTAGATGGAATTCTGACACAACCTTGGGAAGAAATTTAGGATGAGTACGGAGAACTACCTTGTCTTTATGGAATACAGATATGGAGGGTCCCACCAAGGCATGAATCTCCGAGGACTCTGCGGCTGAGGTAATGGCCACCAGGAAGGCAGTCTTCCAGGTAGAAATTTTAGCTCACAGGTAGCTAAGGGCTCGAAGGCTTCCGGTGAGCATGTCCAGCACCAGGTTAATGTCCCAGGTTGCAACTGGACGCCTAACAGGGGGTCTGGTATGAAGAATCCCCTTAAGAAATCTCTTCACCATAGGAAGCTGAGCCAGAGTCAAGGAAGAAACCGGCTCATGGAACGCTGAGATGGCACTAAGGTGAACTTTAACTGTGGAGTACTGGAGACCTGAGTTTGATAGGTCCAAAAGATACTCCAGAACCTTGTCAGGAGGACAGGAAAAGGGATTCCAAGAGGACTTTGCACACCAGAGAGAAAAGCGTTTCCATTTGGAAGCGTACGTTTTTCGGGTGGCTGGCTTCCGCGCAGCCAGAAGGATGTCCGAGACTCTACGAGAGACGTTGAATCGATTCACTTCTACCTCTTCAGGAGCCAAGCATGAAGGTGAAGTGATTTCAGGTTGGGATGGACCAACGAACCCTGAGTCAAAAGGTTGATTTGCAAGGAAGTGGTCTCGAGAGGCTGCCAACATACTGTTGAGCAGAGGAAACTATAGTTGCCGAGGCCAGGAGGAGCAATGAGAATCATTTTGGTCCCCTGAGACTCGAACTTGAGGAGAACTCTCTGGATTAGAGGGATCGTGGAAAGGCTAAAGAAAACGCTTTGTCCACCGCAGCCTGAACGCATCCTGACAGAAAATGCCAGGCCCTGGATTTCTGGAGCAGAAGAGAGGCAGTTTTGCGTTGAGTGGGGATGCAAAAAGGTCCAGGTCTGGAGTCCCCCACTCTTCGAATAGTGACCGAGCTACGGCTGGATCGAGAGACCACTCGTGAGGGTCTGCCTGCTCTGCTGAGTGATCTGCTAGATCGTTTTGTATACCTGGCAGATAAACCGCCTGAATCAGAGACTTGTGCTCCAAGCACCACTCCCACCCTCATTGCTTCCCTGCAAAGGGTAAGAATGAGCACCGCCTTGCTTGTTGATGTAATACATCACAGCTTTGTTGTCCGCTTGAAGGAGAATGTTCTTGTGACAAAGGATATCCTTCAGAGCTCGGATCGCGTAGAGGACCGCTCTCATCTCCAGGACATTTATGTGGAGATGAGTTTCGAACTGAGTCCATACACCTTGAGTGTGGAGGGAGCGACAGTGAGCTCCCCATCCCATTAGCGATGCGTCTGTGGTGATGGAGATCTGATGATCCGGGGAGCAAGGGGAACCCTTCCAGGAGATTGCTCTCTTGAGTCCACCAGGTGAGAGACCTTCGAAGGGGCTCCGTCACCTTGATGGGATAAGACTGGGGGTGAGAGGTCGGAGACCACTGAGTGGAGAGCATCCATTGGGTGGTTCTCATGTGCAACCGGGCCAGGGGTACAGTGAACACCGAGGACGCCATGAGACCCAACATGCGTTGCATCGAGAAAGCTGTAACCGATTGGTTCTCCCCGATGTAACGGGCCATCCGAAGGATGTCGAGTCTTCTGTCCTCTGGAAGGAAAGCCTTCGCGGAAGAGGTGTCTAGAAGCGTCCCTATGAAAAGGAGCCTCTGGGAGGGCTGCAGTTGTGATTTTTCAAATTCAGCAGAATTCCATGGACGTAAGAAGGACGAGAAGTCGCTTGCACGCTTCCAAAGTCCCTTGGCTGGAAGGGCTTGCTAGAAGCCAATCGTCCAGGTAGGGAAACACTCGGAGTCCGATCTTCCTGAGATGCGCTGCGAGAACTGCACAACACTTTGTAAAGACTCGCGGCGCCGAGGATAGCCCAAAAGGCAGGACTCTGAACTGATAATGCTGACCCAGAGCTACAAACCTGAGGAACTTGCAGTGGGTCGGGTGGATGGGGATATGCTGGTAAGCGTCCTGCATATCCAGGGAGGCCAGCCAGTCGTGCTGATGCAGCAAGGGTAACAGGGTACCTAGGGAAATCATTTTGAATTTCTCCCTGGGGAGAAATTTGTTTAACTTTCTGAGGTCTAGAATGGGCATTCCCCAGATTTCTTTGGAACCAGGAAGTAATGGGAGTAGAACCCTGTGCTCACAGATGATGCGGGGCACCAGTTCTATTGCCCTGTTGCTTAGAAGGCCCTGGATCTCGCGGTGAGGAGGTCTGACTGAGAGGTCGTACTGGGAGGACACTCGGGGGTTTCCAAAAATTGAGAGAATAACCCTGAATTATCCAAGGACCCATTTGTCCGAGTTATGGACTTCCACTGGTTGTAGAAGTACATCAGACGACTCCTCCCACTGGAGGAGAAAGTTCCACCTCGGCAATGTGGATGGAACTTGGGCCAGAATTCATAAGGTAGCGCTTGGAGGCTTTAGGCCCTGCGCCTTCTGCTGCGCTTTTTGAGGTTGGGCAGGTTGGCTTTTATGGAAGCTTCCTGCCTCTGCCTCCGAAAGGACTGATGACTATGACACTGATCGCCTGTTCACATGCCCCGAGAGGGAGCAGGCGGAGGTCTGGCCAACTAATGGCCGACCTAGTCTTCTGAGTGGCCTCTAAGGCTTGTTCCACCTGAGGGCCGAAAAGAAAGGAGCCATCAAAGGGCAGCGCCATTACCTGCTGCTGAGCATCATTCGTGAAGCCAGAAGTACGCAGCCAGGAATGGCGCCGAGTACAAATACCTGCGGCTGCTGAGCGAGAAGCAGTGTCGAAAGCGTCCATAGCGGCTTTGACCTGTTGGTTATTGGACTCAATACCCCTAGTAACGGTCAGAAGAAGCTCTGACTTGGAGTCCGAATCCGGAAGAGCTTCAACCATTCTTTTCAAAGAGTGCCACAGGATATACTCATACTGAGAAAAATAGCCTTGATAACTGGCATTACGCATACTTAGAGTGGAGGCAGCAAAGACTCTCTTACCTAATGTATCAATCTTACGAGACTCTTTGTTAATAGGTCGAGCTGTAGTAGTTTGAGGAAGAACGACCTTATCATTCTCTGCCAGGACTACAATAGGATCCGCAGAGGCTTGGGATGCCAAATGGGACGATCCTTGGGAGCTGAATACTTCTTATCAATGGATTTAGCCACTGAGGGAATAAGAGCAGGATTATTCCATACCATTTGAGACAGCGCCTCAAGGAAGGCTGGATCGGAGGAGTCAAATCCTGAGGGATCTCCAAGCATGAAGGTACTGGAGTCTTAATATCTTCCCAGGATCGATGTCCGTAGTCTGAGAGAAAGAGTGGATCTCAGGTTCTTCAACAGAGACTTAAAGGACAGGTCCTCGACCACAGGCTCTGTAGCAAAGAAAGATCCTGTTCCTCCACTTCATCACCCAACCGAAGGTCTGGGTCAGGCTCAACATCATCTCCTGATGGTCCAGAAAGGACTGTTTGGACAGGAAAGGAGTGAAATTAGGAGGAGGAAATAGCAGAAAAACAAGGAGAGTCCCGAGGGCCCCGCCACGAGAAGGCAAACGGTTGAAAACGGCACCGCAGAGGGCACGGCGCCGAAGAGGCACGCTGCACCGCAGCGGCGCCACGACCAAGCGGCACCGGCAGACTCCAACGGCGCGCTGGACGGCGCCACAAGGTGAAGCGGCACCGAAAACGGCACCGACAAGCCAACAGACCCCGCTGGAAGGCGCCGGAAACGCCCAGGAACCTGGAAAGCTAGAGAAGGAAAAACCAGGAGATAAGGGCATCGTGTGGCCCCCGCGCCACAGCCATGTGAGGGGGAACACTTAAGCGGAGTCACTGGCACCAAGAAGGCGCCACGACTAGGAAGGTCCAACCGCCCTACCCGATCGCTGGAGGAGCCCGGGGCCCGTGGCAACCGAGCCAGGCAGGAGAACCAACCTCCGAGCCCATCGCTCCATAAGAGCGGCCCACTGATGAAACTGCTCATCTGGAGCCCTACCTACAGGCGGGAAGGGGCTCCGATGTCGAGGACGACGGTCACCAGCAGTTGGACTCCGAAGAAGGAGAACGGCAACTAGCCACTATAACCGACCGTCGACGACAAGAGATATACTCAGAGGGCGGCGGTAATTCGAATGATGCCTTCTTTTGACCTGTGGGTCAAGAAGAGCTCGAGGCCGAACGGTGCTGAGAATGCGACCGTTTATTTTTATGCCGACGGGGGGACCGCCCATCCCCCCGGGCATCGGACTGACCGTTGTCGGAACCCCGCTGAGGAGAAGGAGGCTGACCGGACCCAGCCCGGCTGACTGAACAGCTTTCATACGAAGTCTCCCTACCGTCACCTGACCTGCTCATGGTCGACTCCGTCCAGTAGGCCGAGACTTCTTCAAGTAAGTTAAATTTAAAATATTAGAAAAATTTAACGAAAATAGAATAAAATTAAGCGATATTACTATCGAGATAATGTTACAAAAAAATAAACTGAAAACTATGCGCTAGTTTGAAGTTTGACTCCCGACAAGACGGCGTAAGTCCACTGAAGCGCACTTCGGCGGGAAAAAGAAGACTGAAGCGGTTGGAGGGTCATCGCCGAGATGGTCATTGCCGCTCGAGCCACTGCTCGCGGCGCCATGCCTCGCGGTGCCATCTCTCGCGCCGACCCTCCAGCAAAAAGTTTGCTCCCGATGGGTCCTAGTGCCTCTGGCGCTAATCCCACTAGTGTGAATGAGTGGTGGAGACTTATGTCCAGGAAGATCTGAATCTTACAGTGCAATGGTCAGACCAACCAACCGGTTTCACCACCAAGTCGGTGGCTTCCATTCCCAGGAGGAAAACCAGGTCAAGTGAGTGACTGTGAACATGGGTTACAGAGGCAACAACCTGTGTGAAGCCCAACATATTCATAAGCTGGAGGAAGTCCTGACCAAATTGTGAGAGTTCATCATCGACCCAGGCATTGAAGTCACCCACCACCATCAACCTGAGCAACTCCAACACCATGTCGGTGATGAAGTCTGCGACTTCCTGCAGGAACACGCTCTCACCCCTTGGTGAACAGTAAATGAGAATGAACCTGCACCCCACACCTGCAGCCACAGTACACTCAAATGATTTGTAACCCTCAATTGGAACCTCTGCAAGGCCCAGTTCCATTCTAAAACAGACAGCTACACCCCAACCCCTGTGGTCCAGTCTCAAGTGGTGTATCACCGAGAAACCGTCTGGAATAGCCACCTCCAAAATCGGACCGGCATTTCCAGCCAGCCAGGTCTCGGTGATGCATGCCTGGTCTGCTGTTCCAACAAGATCAGCTATAATAGCTGTCTTGTTCTTTATAGACCTGGCGTTGCACAACACCATTTGAGATGGATGAGGTTCCGGAGCCATCCGAGCTACCAGCCCTCACTTACAGGAGCCCTTGGGTATGGGGACCAGAAAAGACAGTCCACGATCTGGAACCCATTTCACCCAAGGGCATCTCCTGAGCTAAACTAACCCAATTTGGCCCCCCTGCTCACTCTTCCCTCAAGGTTCGGGGCCCCCAGCCCTCATTCTCCTTTTTCTCGCTATCCCAAAAGCCCTGCACAACCCGTAAACAACAGCCAGGAATGAAGGCCAATTAAAGGGCTGGAGGCTCCAGAGTTTGGAGGAAGAGTAGTGCCTAGCCAGGAGAGCCAGATGCCAACACATCCTATTAAAACCAGGGAACCCAAAGCTAATCCACCATAAAACAAAAAGAGAACTCAACTCCCAATCATGAAAGAAAACCAAATAATAAAAAAAACAAAGCCAGTCCAGAGATTGCAGAAATCAGCAGAAGCAGACACAAATCAGGGAGGAGCAATCAGTGACCATAAAGAGTGCAACTATAATAAAGTCAAGGCCCAGAAAGCTCACACCAGTCTGGGTACGATAATAAACTTCAAATCCACCACTGTCTCTCACACAGTCGATAGAGAAGAAGCCAGCAAGTAACTTGGAAGTTTTGAAAAAGTCATAAAATAGGGTACTCTCACCAACCTCCAGAGACTGCTGCACTAGGGAGAGTCAAGCAGGATAAACCTCAGGAACAAACAGCAAACAAACACTGCAATGGGAGGGGGGCAAGAATAAGAACATTGAGTACATCAATAAATCCAAACCCTTGACCGGACAGGGCCAAGCCTGAAATCTGCTGTCTGTGACTCCGATTACCAATCGAGGAGATTCTAGCAGCACAAAGCAAATGAAAATCGTGTGCCTTTGGCCACTCCACCAGGAGATCCACTGCCCCACCCAGGCCCGAGGCAAGCGGTTACAGATACCTGTAGAGTCAGCCTTCAGGCTGAACCCCCACAGACAACTTAGGTCAGCACCATGCTCAGCCGCCGACTCTATGGAGGCCGGACAATGGGCATTCCTACCCTGGACCTGAGCCCAGCTTGGGGCAGTGGCCCCCCAGCAAGTCACCGTAGGCCTCACCCCTCGAAGCTCAGGTAGTCGATGCAGATAGTCAATGCAGGCACAATTGCTTCAACAGTCAGACTAACAGCTGACAGACTGCAAAAGCAAAGTCAGTGTACTCATGGATCTGCTCCGCTCCGCAAATCCAGTCCAATCCACGGGTCCACACAACTCGGAGCTCCTTACCCCTTGTCCCAACCTCCGATGAGGAAAGTCACTAAACTGGGCAACAATGATATTAAATCCATGTAATGCAGCAGTACGCGACAATAAGATCCAAATCGCTGATGCTCACTCCTCAGATTCTCCGCTCCCCTGGTTCTCCAAATCATTCCGCAAATGGTCCGGAGAGGCTTCCAAACACACCGTTCGTTATGAACGCTGTTTGAATTAATAAAATACAACGGAAAAAAAAAACTAAACTCCAAAGTAACCACTAAATAAAATAAAATCCCACAAAACCTGACTCAAACTGGTGGACTTAGCAAACAGCAGATGGCAGACCCAGCATGAGTGCCATCTTGGTACTAGAGTAAGATTCATACAGCAGGTATGTGGAATTCGGTTGAATGCATGTTGTATTCGGTGTATTTGGCCATTGATTTGGAGTCATTGCACACTCCTAGGCAACACATATCTGAAGAGGGAGAGCCATTAAAAAGAGGAAACAAATACAGGTTACTCACCTGTAACAGGAGTTCTAGGAGTAGTATGTACTGTTCATCCACACTTCTTGGCAGGTACCTTGCCACTTTAAGATGGGCCGGAAGGTCTTCAAGCTGGCTCCTCCAACCTATCTGAGGGGTCAAGCCCTCAGCTCCACCCCATGACACCAGATCTAGCCTGCTGGAAGCCAGGTTGTGAGGCCGAAGCCAGGGAGGTCGGGTGGGTTGTGTGGATGAACAACATATACCACTCCTAGAACTCCTGTTACATGTGAGTAACCTGTATTTCTAGGAACATGGATATGTTGTTCAATCCACACTTCTTGGCAGACTCCTAGCAGTTCTCCGGAAGGAGGGAAGCAAGGTGCGCACCCCCTACTTAGGAAAAAGGGACTGGAGAACTGAGGCCCCAAAACCAGCATTCCGGCGTGACTCGAGGTCGATGTGGTAATGGGAAATGAAGGTGTGTGCTGACTTCCAGGTAGCTGCCCTGCAGATTTCCTGGATAGGAAAGTTCCTAGAAGCAGCCACCGATGCAGTGGTATGGCGGGTAAAATGAGCTCTTATCCCTCTGGGAAAATCCTTGCCCACCAACCTATAGCAGAGATCAATGCAGGACGTGATCCACCTGCCAATTGTCCGCTTGGTTGCAGGTCTGCCAGGTGTGGCTTCAGTGTAGGTGACAAACAGCTGGCGAACCTCTCCCCAAACTTCAGCCATATGCTCTTTATAATAGGCGAGCACTCTTCTCCGGTCCAAAGTATGGAGCCTGTACTCTACCTCCGAGGTGTGATTTGGGTAGAACACCGGCAGAGTCAACACCTGATTCAGGTCAAACTCCGACAACACCTTCGGAAGGAATTTCGGGTGGGGGCATAGGACAACCTTGTCCCTGTGGAAGACCAGGTAAGGAGATTCTATGGAAAGCACCTGGGGCTCCCCAATCCTTCTGGCTGACATGATAGCCACCAAGAAGGCGGTCTTCCATGACAGGTGGAAGATATCGACCTGTGCATCGGTTCGAATGGCTTGCCCTTGAGCTTGGCCAATACCAGCAGTAAATCCCATGGAGGTAGAGGTTCATGTACCAGAGGGGATATGTGATCCAGGCCTTTGAAAAAAAAAAATGCCAGACCACCTTCTCCTGCACCACCGACTGCTTGCCGGCCCATGCCCGGTAAGCAGAGATGGCTGCCAGGTGCACCTTAAGGGTCATCGACCAAAGCCCTTGCTGAGAAAGGGATCACAGGTAGTCCAGAATGTTACCCAACGGGCAGGACGAGGGGTCCAGCCCCTTGCCCTGGCACCAAATGGAGACTCTCTTCCATTTAAAGGTGTAACATTTTCTGGTCAACTCCTTACGGGACGCCTCAACAACGCTGAGGAACTCGTCGGAAAGACCCAAGGCCTGGAACTCTAGCCGCTCAGGAACCAGTCCGTCAGGTGCAGGGATTGAAGGTCCGGATAGAGAACCTTCCCCTTGCTGACAGAAAGCAGATCCAGGCAAGCTGGAAGCCGCCTTGGAAGCCTGGAGCTGAGGCTGAGGAGATCTGGATACCAGAACTGGCAGGGCCAGTCTGGGGCTACCAGAATCACCTGCGCCTTGTCCCTCCTCGCCTTGAGAAGCACCTTTTGGATCAAGGGAAATGGAGGGAAGGAGTAAGAGGCCTAGGGTCCACGGCCTCAAGAAGGCATCCCCCTGCAGCGAGCCCCGTTGAGGTGGGCGGGCATGGAACAGCCTCAGCTTCGCATTCTCTCTGGAGGCAAACAGGTCCACCTGAGGAGTGCCCCAGTGGGAGAAGAGATCTTGCACTACCTCCGTCAGGAGAGACCACTCATGAGATGCATTGCCTATCCAGCTGAGGGCATCGGCCAGACTGTTCGAGGCTCCTGCCACGTGGATGGCTAGGAGATCTGCCTCCAGGCTGAGCACGAGAGACCATATGCAAAGAGCCTCCTTGCACAGAGGCAAGCAGTGCGTCCCACCCTGTCGGTAGAGACAGAACATGGTTGTGGTGTTGTCCATCTGGACCTGGACCACTTGACCCCTGACAAAAGGAGCAAAGGCAGTCAGGGCAAGCCGTAGCGCTCTGCGCTCCAGCAGGCTGATGTGGCATCTGGACTCCTGAGGTGACCAGAGACCGTAAGCCCTGTGTTCCCCCAGATGGGCACCCTAATCCATCAGAGAGGCGTGGGTTGTCAGGATAACCATCAGCTCAGGGCAAACAAATAGGATACCCTCCTGCAGATGAGCTGGGACAAGCCACCATTGCAGGCCATCCCACATCTCCTGGGTCATGGAGACTGGCTGGTCTAGAAGACCTGAGCGCTGAGACCACTGGTGGGCCAGTCCCCACTGCAGGGGGCGTATATGCCAGCGGGCCCAATGGACCACGCTGGTGCAGGCCGCCATGAGACCCAGAAGGCGCAGGAAGCCCCAGGCAGGGTGCAATTGCCCAACCAGAAATGACTGGGCAAAGGAGGAAAAGACCTCGGCCCTGTCCGCCAGGAGCTGGGCTCTGGCTCGAAGAGAGTCAAGCTCCGCCCCAATGAACTGGATCACCAGCAAAGGCACGAGTTACGACTTGGCCTCGTTGATGAGGAGGCCTAGCTGAGAGCAAACCCGGAGGGCCAGATCCCTGGACTGCTCTGCCTCCAACCTGGAGGGGGGCTGCTATCAGCCAATTGT
This sequence comes from Neoceratodus forsteri, assembly GCA_016271365.2. Lineage (NCBI taxonomy): Eukaryota > Metazoa > Chordata > Ceratodontiformes > Ceratodontidae > Neoceratodus > Neoceratodus forsteri. Next base: position 765,029,431 of record CM057453.1, read on the forward strand.
CCAGGTAAGGGTAGACCCGGACCCCTCGGCGCCATAGGAATGCTGCCACCACTGCCATGCATTTGGTGAAGACCCTGGGAGCTGAAGAAAAGCCAAAGGGCATGGCCTGGAACTCATAAAGGGATCCCTCTGCTCGAAAGTGGAGGAACCACTGATGTGACGGATGATTGGGATGTGAAAGAACGCATCCTGAAGATCCAGGGAGCAAAACCACATGCCTAGTTCCAGGGATGGTATGATCTGAGCCAGAATGACCATCCAGAAGGTGCACGGCCTTAGGAACTTGTTCAGGTAGTGCAGATCGAGAATGGGGCACCAGCTCCCTGTCTGTTTTGGGACCAGGAAGTACCTGGACAGAAACCCTGGGCAAGAAGGAGGATCCACCACTTTGCTGACTACCCCCTTTCAGAGGAGCAGGACTATGTCATCTCAGTGAGCCGACAGAGAGGCTGCGGATCTGGTGGCCCCCCGCAGGGCACAGGCTCGAAAGGAAGGGGACTGCTCGAATTCCAGAGGCAGACCCCTGCCGATCATCTCCAACACCCAGTGGTCCATGGTGATGACGAACCAGGTGGAAAGGAAGTGGCTGAGCCAGCCCCCCACAGGGGGACCCAGGGCAGGTGTGATGGGGTTGGGGGTGGCACCCCGCAACCCGTCACTGGGCAGGCTTAGAGGAGGAACCGGTCGAGGGGCTGCCCAGACCATTCCCCCCAGGCTTCCTGACTGAGGAAGTGAAGGACTTGGCCTTGGGGCACCAAGAATGAGCCTGCTGGCCCTGCTGCTGGTGTTGCTGGGCTGGACATGCCACAGGAGCAGAGGGACGAAAAGGCTCACGCTGCTGATGGAGGCATTTGTCCTTCTGGGCAGATGTGACCAAGTCCAAGGTGGCGCTGGACTTCTTGATCCGCTGGAGGTGACCCTCCACCCCGGGCCGAACAAGTCAGTGCCCAAAAAGGGAACATCTGCCAGCTTGTGTGGGGTATCCACCACGAAGGTTATGGGCAGACTGGATGGGCCTTGCAGTCCTTATCTGCCGTCAACTTCTATGTTTCTATGTTTCTAAGGTCGAGATCCACAACCAAGCCCTGCGACGCATGGCTACTGCGGCTGCTACTGACCAGGCACAAGAGTCTCCGATGTCTAGAGCAGTCTGGAGCTGTTGTTTAGCCACCGCCCTTCCCTGATCCCAAACCTGCTTGACCATGGTCTGAAGGTCAGCCAGGAGATGAGGAAACACCTCATCCAGGGAGCCCAACAGAGCGTGGGAGAAATGTGCCATCAGAACAGCCGAGCTAGCCTGACGAAGGCCTAAGGAGGTGGCAGTGTAGACTTTCCTCCTGGAGTAGTCCAGCTTTTTGGACTCTTTATCCAGGGGCTTGTCCACATCCCTAGTGTTTCCGGAGCGCCGGAAGACTCTGTCGGCTACCAACCCCTCAGATGAGGGGGGCTCTGAAAAAACAGAGAGGGAGCCGGTAGGGACCGCATACTTGTGGGCCATCCTGGCCGAAGGCACAGGACAAGAAGCCGGGCACTGCCAGAGCTCCAGAGCTGGATCCACAATGGCTTCAGCCACAGGGAAGGCCTCTGAGGGGGAGGCCCCTTTGTCCAGGATCTCAGTGAGAGGGTATCTGGCCTGCTTTTGCACGGGTTCGAGCTTCATCCCCGTGGACTCCGAGATGAGCTGAGGAATACCCAGGAACGAAGATGGGCTCTCGTCCACCGAGAGGCCCCCTGAAGATTCCAGGTTGACAGGATAGGAATGCAGAGAGGAGTCATCAGACTCTGAAGAATCCGCAAACAGATGCTGACCGCCTAAGCCACTCTCCATTCGCCAAGGATGATCAGGGATGAGAGTGACCGACAACCTATGGGGCAAACCTTGAGCCAACTGAGAATCTTTGGTTGGCGCCCCAGTCTTCAGCTGAGTAGGCGGTGGTTCCACTACTAGGGGCGGAGCAGCCAGTTTTGGGCAAGCAATCGGCGCCAGGACTGGATCCTCAACCGAGGAACCGGGGGTGGGTGACAGCTTCAGCCGATCAGGCGACAGCTACTTAATCGCTGGGGTGGGAGCCGGCACCAGCTGACCACTGGTTAAAATAAGTTGCTGCCACATAAGGTCTTCATAGTGTCAACGTAATTTACGTTGAACCCTCTCCTCGGTCATGAAAGAAGAGGACAAGCAGCGACGCCACTTTCCGCGATGTCAGGACCAGGATCGTTGCCAGCGGCGAGACCAACCCGATGCGGAAGAGGACTGATACCGAGACCGTCAACGATGTTGGCGGTGGGCCAAGGAAGGAGCGGGGGAAACCCACTGACCCTCCAGGTCAGGGTCCTTAACTGGAGTCTTCAGCTCTAGAGTCAAGTCCTCAACATGCACCGGGGGTACCGGTGACCGAGGGAGAGAGATGTCTGCCTCTTCGGTCGACAACCTGTCGGTGGGCTCAAGAAAAATCTCTGCCTCATCGATAGGAGTCTCAGCTGGCTGGTCTGACAGGGACTCCGTGAAACCAGCGGCAGAGGCCACAACCGCAACCGAAGTCAAGAGGAGATGATCCGGGAAGCGAGACCTCTCCCGCTCCCAAGAACGTCAACACTGGGACTTGCCTTTGTGGTCCTGCTTCTTGGATTGAGCGGGAAATGACCCAGAAGGGCCCTCTCCTTTCATTGAAAGGGACTGACAAAGCTCCCGAAAGGAAGCCATGTAGTAGGATCCCAGGGGGAGCAGAATGAATGCCGAGAATGAGGAGGAGCTCGCCGCAGCCTGGGCTGCCTCCTCCTCGAGGGCCATACGCTGTTCCAGCTGCTCCACAGAGCCTGCTGCCGCGGACACCATCCAATGGGCCTCCTTCGATTTAACTGGCGGGAACCTCTTCTCTGGTCACCCCAGCTAAAGTCAGGCAGTGCGGTCCTCCAACACAGATGGAGAAAAAGAGAGACACACGTCGCAAGCCTGCATATCGTGGTCATGCCCAAGGCAGTAAACGGACGTGGCGTGAGAGTCAGTGTGGGACATATTCTGCCCACAGGGACACCGATGGTACCTGGGAACAGACTTGTCATCCATTGCAGCCACGACAGGTGAAGACCGAACTCGAGAGTTTTAAAATTATTTTAGGACAAAAATCCGAAGATTCAGAATCCAGGCCTACAAAATGTGTGAGCACTAAGGAGGGAACCTGAGCTTCCAAGCGGTAAGGAAGATCTGGCGTCATAGGGTAGAGCCGAGGGTTTTACCACCCGGGTGGGAGGAGCCAGCTTGAAGATCTTCTAGCCCATCTTAAAGTGGCAAGGTACCTGCCAAGAAGTGTGGATTGAACAACATATCCACATCCCTAGAAGTGAGAATTTTAAGGTAAACATTTCTCAGATTGTCACCATTTACAGGTTTTTTTCTGGACTTGCAACTTTGATAACATTAACGGAATTACAGTAGGTACAAGAGGAATAAAATATAATTTTTGGAAACAAACATTCTTGAACAACTGTTCTGTGTTGTGGGGCTATATTTATCAGAAGTGTCCCATAGACAGTAGACATTGAAACTTGGGCTCTCCAAAATATTGCCCAGACATTCAATCTGTAGGTTTTCCCATTGTTTTGAAGGTTCTTCAGAGACTGGCAAACATAGCTGCTTCTGCTTATTGAACAGCTATTTGATTTGAGAAATAAAATTTGATATTTAACTCAGAATGCCATTTCATACCAGTAACCCCAATGGGCAAGTTTTTTTTTCCTTTTTTTTTTTTTGCATTATTTCTTTATACCTCCTCCAACATGCCCGCTGTCGTCCTCTCCTTCAGGTGGCCAAGTCCTGCTGTTGCCTTCTCTGACCGATCCACCAACCAGCTGCTCTGATGCTCTGGATGTCCCAGACATATCCCTTCACCAGGGGGCTCTCCCATATCCCGCCTGGCCATTGGGAGGAGAGACCAGAGCGCACGTAGCACTCCCTTGCAGTTTTACCGGGGCATGGAAATGCAGCCTGGAGGTATCTCAGCTGGGAGACGCAGGTAGGCGGGTCACCATCATCCGGATGGCATGCGTGCGTTTTCACACTTTTCTGGTCCCCTCTTGTGAGCCGCTTCTTGTAGTACCCCCTGGTCTCCACCGGGGGACACTCACAGAGTGGAGCTTCCCACCCAACCTACCCCACCCCAGGAGAGGACAGCAGTCCTCCGGACACTCAATCCTCTCCTTCCCTACCAGCCCCCAGCACCCCAAGTCCGTTCCTGAACCTGGGTTGCCGGCGTGGTGTGAGGTAAGGCGGCATGTTTAAACTCAGGTTGTATCAATACTATCTATTCTGCTTCAGATAGTTCAGACAGTACAACATGTCTATAAATGAGGGGCGGATAGTACTCTATTCAGATCCCTCAACCTGGCTAAATGGATCAAATACCCTTAGCCACTGCACTATTTGAGCCTCCAGGTAGACTGCTAATAGGATAAGGTACTATGTGTACACCTCTAGTTTAAACAGACCACAGCCTTTTTCCAGGACATCCTTCTCTTTATTTTTTAAGCAAGTCACAATTACCTCAATTCAGAAGTCTATTCTACTGCCAACTCACCTCTTTCTTACAGCAATGCCTTTGTGCAGACTAGCAAATGAAGCATGCCTCTTCATGTATGAGAAGGAGGATTTAGAAACCTTTTATCTTGCTGAGTGTTATGAACTGATTTCTTGTCAGCGAGCCAAGGGGAGCAGCCTTGCCAAGACCAGGCAGTAGAAGAGACTTTCTGAGTGCACAAATATTAAGTCTTTCAAAGAATAAGGATTTGCCGTAATCCTATTTCCAACTCTCATTTGGAAAATGGCACTGCAACACTGGTTTTCTTTTTGCAACAGAGGAACAAAAGCTGTGGAAGCCTTATGTTGGAGCAACCAGTTGGTCATGTATGATTTAAAATAGCATTCACGTTGGTCTGGTAGTGTTTTATTTACCTAATTAAAAGTGTGTGTGTGTGTGTTGGGGGCGCCTCCTGTAATCCAGACGGCAGTTTTTGCAAGGGTTATTGATTTTGTCTATTTTTTGTTTATTTTTAAAAAATATTTCTTAAAAGGAAAACCGGATGCCTTAGTGGCTTGGTAAGAGGTTAAGGAGCTTTTCACCCCTAGGTCACAGGTTCAAATCCAGCCTAGGTCGGTAGTGGCCAAAAGCCATCATCACCTGAGGGCGGTTCAGTGTCCTGTGTGACATGAGTTGTGGTGGTCTCAGTCCAGTTCCCAGTGGGTAGGTATCCACATCACAAAACCACCAACTCCACTAGTACTAATTGACACCCTTGTTTGCAGTCCCACTTGAGAGGTCAGGGACTGAATGGGCATGGAATTTGAACTACACTCTCTCCTACATGGTGGTCCTTTTATGACAGGGTGAGGGAACATTGGCAGGGCTATGTGGGGAAGCTTGCACTTTGATCACTCATACGGTATCTGTCATGTGGATAAAGAGAGGGCTTCAGTTTCCAATGCTGTCAATCTTGTACCTTTCACAAGCACTACATTTTCTCACACACACACACCTTTAAAAAAATTTAAAGAAATCTTTCTTAACATCAGTTTTTTACAAGACCAGATGCAGTGCTCATTCCTGACCCCGGTATTTCGGAACCTGTCTCTCACGGGTGTCAAACATGATTAGTTTATCTGTAGCAGAGGCTGGCCATGGAGTAACAGAAGCAACCACTGTATATTCTTTGACTTTTTTTTTTTTTTTTACACAAAACAAAACTAATTTCCCTCCTGGTGTTCTCCTCATCCCTGAAATCCAAGACCCTGGAGTTGATTATTTAAGTCCAATGGGTGTGGAGGCAAAACCCCATGTCGGGGTGGGTGCGGGGGGCATGGTCCCCAGCAAAGGACATCCCATTCATTACAATGGGGCTGCACTGCCTGGTTGGGTTGCTGATGTACCCGACCTTGTTTTTGACTGCCGCTGTTTTCCTTGCGCTGTTTTTTACAGTGGAGTGTTTGCTTGCGGCAGACTGACCCTGTGCTATTTCTAACAGATCCGCTGCTCTTTCTTGAGGTGTAAACAACCATAGCTTAACTTCCTACTTTTATAGCCAGGATGTACTTAAAGTGACAGCGCATTATTGTGATATACTGTGTAACACAGTCTATACCTGCTGTAATAGACAGCATATGTTGAAAACCATTCATGACTGCAAATCACATGCTGTGTACCATTTGTTAAAGTGCTAAACAATAAAGTGCTATCATATGACTGAACACCTAGGCACAGATTCACAAAGGGTGATGCAGGACTTGCGCCAAGCCGGGCGTCAAATCCAGTGGTCATCATTGCTGCGCCAAAACCTTTCCCACAAATTGTGCGGGAATCAAGAAGATTGGGCACACTTGTGGCACTTTTCCTGCTTTACGACAGTTTGTGCCAAATATTTGGCACAAGCCCCATAAAAAAGGTACCAGAGATTGCTGCAAGTTTCCACTCTCCTGCCCCTCGCTTTCCTACCTTACCACTCCTCATCTCGATTTCCCTTCGTCTCCCCTCCACTCTTTCTCCACCCCTCCCCTAGAGTTACCCCCTCCAATCCCTCACTGGCTCACCGCCACACTTCAACCTCTGATCCTTCCTCCCCTCTCACCTAACCCTCTCCCTTCTGCACCACCCTCAACTTTCCCTAACCATTCACCCCTCACTGCTCCACTCGCACCTGCTAAATCTCAAGGCCTTTCTCCGGTGCCTAAATCTCCGAGCTCCACCCGCTGGCACAAAAAAAGAAGCTGCAAGCAGTCCCCCTGCCTCTTCTTACCCCTGTTACTCCTACTCCTGGCAGGTGATTTACATCCAAACCCTGGCCCCTTAGCACCAAGTCAAACCTCGCCAGCACCCACACCCCAACACAGTTCACCTGACTCTCTCCCCAAGGGCCTCCACATTTTTCACATTAACGCTAGGAGCCTTCTCCCAAAACTAGATGACCTCTCCATCTGGGCAAACCAGTACCAACCAGACATACTCTGTATCACGGAAATATGGCTCTCCGCCAAAAGCTCCAACCCCTCTCTTGCCATCCCAAACTACACCTTGTGGCAAGCGAGGCGGGGGGGTAACGCTGTATGTCAGGTACTCCATAACGTGCACCGTTACCTTCAAAGAATCATGCCCATCCTCCCATGAATCCTTAGTTGCTCACCTATCCTTTCCCTTGTCCACCCCCATTTACATAGGGGTTCTGTACATCCCTCCAAAGCCTTCACCTGACTCCCTCATCAAGGCCATCTCTGCCATTTCCTCAATCACCTCAAATGGCAAACTCATTCTACTAGGCAACTTCAAACTAGACTGGCTCCCCTCCTCAGCCAAGTCAGCTGCCCTGAGGATCGAAGCCCTAAATCTCTCCCAACTAATCCAAGAACCCACCCGACTAAACCACCGATCTCAAAAACACTCCCTTCTGGACTGGATTTTAACCACCCACCCCCACAGGATCTCTGCTTCACGCATCCTCTCTGACGCCCTTAGCGATCACTGTATCACTTACTGTATCCGCAAAATCCATTCACCGCACTCCGGTCCCAAATTCATCTTGTCTTGTCCCCTACATCTCCCCGATGAATCTGCCCTACAGCGTGACCTGACAAATGCGGACTGGCACCGTCTTTTACACCCAAGACATGACATTGCCCTATCCCACTTCTGCAACATTTTCCTAAGCACTTGGGACCACCACACTCCCCTCATGAAAACCAGAGTTAAAAAAACACCATCACCCCTGGATCACAGCCGACCTCATCACCTTGTGTCGATCCAGGGACAAGGCTTGGAGACAATACAAAGCCTCCCTTGCCTCTTGTGACGTCGGATTCACAACAGATAAATAACAAGTATAAATATATGTCTGTACGGTATTCAAATTACAGACTAGAAGGAAAATGTTATGACATCATAAATTCAGAAGACCATATAGAATAAGGAAACAGGAAGAGGGAAATGGGGTCAGGAAGTAGTATGGAAAGGGGGGAGAGGAAAATAAATCAAATGTAAATCTTCAGCTATGGTATGTGCCTTCAGTAAATATTTCCACTTTTATCTGACTGCGAAGTGCGGTTCTTGGTGCCGGACTTTCCGATTTTTGTTCTAGTGTAGCCTTGAGCGGCGTCCATGGCATGAGTTCTCCTGGTGGAGCGATCCTACTTGTTCGGAACTGAATGCCTATGTGAGCCTCGCCGTGTACAGCATCCCCACTGCAGGCGGAGCAAGCCCACTGGGCCAGCTACAGGGGTCACTGTAGTGGTAGAACCCTCTGCCAATCATGCAGGCTGTGATGCTCTGCCACATGGTGGTTGCCTCTGCCCAGCCTCACCCCCAAGTCAACGCACAGAGTTTGTTCCCAAACCCAGGCTGTCTGCACTACAGCAGGTTGTGCCGCGACTGAATCATCTGGGTGGCTAGTGTATAGGTGCAACCATGGCAGCATCCAATTCCTAGGATGGGGGAAAGGGGAAAAAGATAAAAAGGACATTAAAGCCCTAATCATGGCTGTTATGTTTGGTGACTATAGTGCGTATATATATATTTTATTTCTCTTTGGGAAAGTGTGCATATGTGTGTGTGGGAGAGGGGTTGCTGCACCATTTATGAAATAACTCCAGTACAAAACGTGGCTTGAATGGGCCCCCTACTCCTTCTGTTGATATAAAAACTCAGTTTAATGACATTTCCACATCCTTGGGCAGACATGTCAAATATTTACCTGACAAGAACATATAATTGTACATAATCTTATCCAAAAAGTCTAGACATAATTGCCAGAAGCAAAAGGACGTGCCATATGCAGTTTTAGTTTGATTTATCTGATGGAATTACAGTATCTACAGTAGCCAGTAAAAGCAATGTGATTTCTGGGAAACCAAGTACTCCACTGAGTTTAAGACTGTGGTAAGGTCCATTAGTGTTTCTAGACAATGGAGTGGTGACCACTGTCGTTAAGCCCCTACTATGACACTGTGTTACTGCCTCACCTCTGCAAGTCCTGGTGGAGTAGTCGAGGTAGTACTGCTGGGCACAGGTTTCGTACAGGCATTCCCCAAAGAGAAGGACTTTGGATGGGTCCCTACAGGACATGCAGACTGCCGCTGACTCACAGGACAGGCATCGACTGTTGCAAGCTACAGTAAACCAGAAAACAAAAGATCACGCTCATAACTCATGCAGATATCCCAGAATCCACGTCATGTGCAATCAGACTGAACCCTAACTTCATGCAGTGCCCTGTGTTCTAGTATTACAAATGGTGCACAGAAGGATACCAAATATCCAATTTGGGACAATAGCAACGTTCCAGGGCTCATTCTGTACACAGGCTGTTTCATCCAGTGGTCATACCTGGTTAACCAATAAATAGATAAATAGAAAAAACAAGATAAATAAATAGAACAAAAATGCCTCAGCAGGGAACAGGCCGCTGGTAGCCTGAAGGTCTTGATCTTCATTTGGATTTCAAACGTCAACTGACATGAATATCAAAGTCACCTACATAGCGTGAACCAGTTCTTGGGCCTTCAGTTTTTGAAATCCTGCTAACTCTCCCACATGAATGGAACATGTGGTGGACATAGCTGGTTATGTCACATACCAGGGAAAGTGCAATCTTAATCCAACCCTATTTCCAAACATTTCTAGCATATATGAAAAGTGCAATATGGTATTTCTTTATTACAATATATGGGAATCACCCATTGCGTATGGAAATCCATGCCCTGTAAAATGTGGCTGTACTGCAGTAGTGATGTAACTACTACATCACAGCGACTTTTTCCTTTGCTGTAGTAGTAATGTCACTAACAAACGTAAGATTCAAACACAGCGCAGTCTGAGTTTGGCATAGTCTGACCAAGTTATAGGGAAGGGCAGTCGATCAAACAGCACTTTAGAAGAAATGCTTCTTCATATGGAGGGTGAACATGCTGCAGGGAGGACGGTCAGATGAGCTGCAAGGCAAGTAGCAAAGTAAGTGTCATCTACACGCTAAACGAATGGCAGTTACATGTGCTGTGCAGAGAAATAAGTGAGTTTTTTTTTTCATTTAGGCATGCCTGTTTGAAATTACAAACTGTGCCTCTATCGCTTGTACAGCTGCACATACACTATTACAGTATAAGATACGGGCAGCCATACACTCCAAGGCTGTGTTTCAACCTTGGGGTTGTCATGAGGAGAGAGACCTCTCGAGCCTCACTCTCAAGGTGACTCTGTCATCAGGACAATCCCTCAGAGGAAACAGGCTTGTTGTGTATAGTTGCCCATACAGTTTTCTATATATTCTATGCAAAAAAAGCAGAGGAATACCACTAGTAACTTTTGAATACTTGGCACCAGCTACTTAAAGGAGAAATGTCAGCACACTCAAGGGTAGGGCTGATCCCAATATGCACTTTGTGTGCAAAAACATTTTTATTTACTTACTGTTTACTGCAGCACAGTAGATTGTATCAGACTAATTTTGCTTACTTCTAGGCTGACATCTTCAGTTGCTACAATTCCCCAAATTCCCTGCAGCTGGCATCAGAACAGTAGGCAGCAGTGGGAGATTCAACAGCCACACATTAGAGATTATACAAACTCTGATCTTTATTTTGCTGGTCCGCTGTCCTCCTTGGGCTAAGTACGGCAACAGAGGACTGCACTTAACCCAGGGCTGGATTAACATGTATGCAAATGACACCATGGCATAGGGCCCCATGGTTCAGGAGAGCCCCCGCCATGTGCCACCCACTGTAGCAGCTGATTTGTAATTTTTAATTTTTTTTATTTTCTTAATCTTTCCCCCGCCCTGCTTGCTGTCTGACCGGGAGCTGAACTGCTGTCCCAGGCCCGAAAAAAGCACCAATGGTGGTTCCTACCCGCCCCATGGCGAGCCTGCCTTTCAGCTCGGTTCCACCTCTGCAGACCACACATCAATCATGAAAGTGTGAGAGGTTCTCCGGAGTCTGGAGGTGTGGCTATGTCCTGATAAGCGGGAATCACTGTGGCAGACTGGCAGTGCATGCATGCCTTGCGTCAGTCAGGGCCCTGCAGTGAGGAGTCGATGGACTTGATGAAAGAGGACATCAGGACAAGGAGGATAAGAAATTAGAGAGACAGAGCTGTGTGGACGATGTCGCTCGTCGTCGACGGTCATACTCGTCATCACTCGTCGGTGGAGGTGTCAGTGAGTCGTCAGTCCGTCTCTCTCTCTCTCTCTCTCTCTCGCGACTCGATTGAAAAAAGAAGCAAAACAAATAAGCAAGCAGTGACTGCTAGAGAGAGAGAGACTACAGCAGGCCACCGGCCGCAGTCTGATAGCTGGATTTGTTTAATTTAAGCGGCAAGCCCCTTGCTTTATCTGTTGCTTTGTTGCTGCGGTGTTTAGTGTTGAGGATGGAGGAGGAGGAGGAGGAGGAGAATTCCTACAGTGCAGTCAGCAGCTGGGTCCGGTGGTCCGTGACCCATCCCGTCCGATCCCCAGGTCGTCGTGCCACCGCTGCGGCGCCGCCTGTCACATGATCATGATCTTGAGGGCTGTCTCATCCATCATCAGGATTAGGAGTGCAAGGGCAACATTAATCTCCTCTCAGCCAGGCCAGGGCAACCAAGGAGCAAAGCATAGGAGGAGCCAAGGTATGCTGTTTCTTCAAGAACTGAAGTACTATGATGGCAGCATTGGTCACTGGTGCACAGAGAAAATAAAGACAAAGCAGAAAGTACAAAATGGGCCACACAAAACTGTGTTCACGTTAGCTGTCAGAAAGACAAGGCATGTCAGAATCAGTGGCTGGCTGGATAACCTAGCAGGGCAGGGGCGATAAAGGGAACACAATGATCTGTATGCTAAAAAACGTAAAGTCTACTACCACAACAAGCTTGTTCCCCTGGTAAAATGTCTCTCTCTGTCTCTCTCTCTTTTTTTGTTTCTTAGTTATTTCAAAATTTTTACAAGGAGGCAAGCTGAGCTGCTAATAGTTCATTTCCAGATGTGTTTTTTTTTTTGGGGGGGGGGTTAGTTCCAGACGAGAAGAACAAATTTTAAGAGCATTACAAAAGTAGAACTCATATACGGCAATATGGAATATCAAAGGAGCGTAATCATACTAACTGTATGGCAAATCAGTGCAACAGGCTGGCTCAGGCAGTAGATACAAATTCTGAGGTTTTATTAGAAAAATAAAGTCAAATAATACAGGAAATCAGCTCATCCTTAATAAGAATCCTAGAATGGCCAGCGTTGATAACCTTCTGACAAACAAACAAAAACTAGGTTGTCAAAAATAGAAAAAACATGGTGTAATCCATCTACAACATGTGTCTCCCGCTTCGCCTGCCTCCATCATCACAGCATCACGGCATAGTAATGGAGATCAGGCAGGGAGCACCATACTTGCAGGTATGGCCGGGGGATGAGGGAAGCTAAATGGCCAGGGCAATACAAGTGTGTGTGGGGCGGGTCAAGAAGTTGGGGGTCACGAACAGACACTTGCAGGTGGGAGTAGCAAAGTAATGAAAAAAGAAAGACTTAAAGGGAATCATCGGGAAACCCTAAAGAGTGCAGCAGCAGCTGCTGCAGAAATGCCCAATTAGGGCTTGTTGCAATAAATTTATTTATTTTATTACGTACTACATTTCTGTCTTTTTACTTTTAAAAAACTGCATTATCCGTAATGTCTGCCGAGATGTCATAACCATCTCATGCACCTTAGGTGGCTTCTGGAGTATGGGTTATACTCTTCCATTAGTTGGTAGCCCTCATTAGCATATCCTGCATGCCAGAGCCCACCTTTGCTGCACAAGATGACTGTGAGCGACTCTGCAGACATTGCGACTGACATGGTTCTTTAAAAGAAACAGGAATGTAGCAGGTACTAAAAAATTCCAATGATTGATACAAACCCTAAGGAGGCAGTATAGCACAGTGGATTAAGGCTCAGAGCTACAAACCTGGAGACCTGGTTTGAATCCCACAGCCCCCACTTACATACTGTGTGACCCTGAGCAAGTCACTTAACTTCCTTGTGCTCCCAGGTCACACCTGGAAACAAGCTTCAGCTTCTTGTGCCTTTCCTGATTAAACAATTCCTTTTTCCCCAATCAGGTCAGGTGTTTCTGCAGCAGCTGTTGCACTTTAAGGGAGAAAGCAGAAAATGCACAGCAGATGGACAAGGGAAGGGAGGACCAGAGTCTAGAAAAGTGATATGAGAAAGCAAATTGATCGGCAGTAGATTTCCTAGAAGAAATAGAGAGGGAATGGTAAATGTTACTGCGGAGACTGGGAGAGGAAGGAGGGGGAGTGAACAGTAAAGATGTAAGGCAAGAGGAAAGGGAAATTTGGATATAAAGGAGGCTCAATGGGAAAGCTGCCTGGCATTAAGAGAGGGGAGTGAAAGGGGAGAGGAAGCAGTGGTAGATAGGAAGGGGACAGTCTAATGTAAAATGACAAACAGTGGGAAATAGGGGGTCTAGTCTGACAACTGAGGATTTGGGAGCGGCACTATAGACTATATCATCATAGCTTGAGTACCCTGGTTCTTGCAGCCTTGCCGGTATGGCGCCGAGGAAGAGTGGGATGTTGGCATTTAGGGGCCCACCAGGCCACAAAATATAACTTGGAGTAGGGCCCTCACATCCATTAATCTGGGCCTGACTTAACCCCTTGGAGAAAAGTAGACACAGAAAACATCTGATTAGAGATTATGAAACCTCTTACTTGCACTGCAGGCTATTGAATCTCCCACTGCTGCCTACTGCTCTGATGTCAGCTGCAGGGGATTCTGGGATTTGTAGTAACAGAAGATGTCAGTCTAGAACCAAGCAAAATTAGTCTGATACAATCTAGTATACCACAGTAAACTGTAAGGAAACCAAAATGTTTTGCATACAAAACACACATTGTGACCAGCCTCACTCTTGAGTGTGGGGCCTTTTATGCTGGCTGTTCCCCTTTAAGGAAATGTCACTTCCCATTTTGGGCAGGTACCGTTTTAGATGACATAACTATAGTAACAACTTCATAAGGATAAGTCCTATTGATGCAGTTTACATGCAACAGTATATAGGGAATGCAATGGAATAATACACATCTCCACTAGCGAGTGATAAGACCCATAACTCATGAGTCATGAAGCCATGAGTTGATCATGAAGGTCTTATCACTTGTGTGGATATAAATGTGCTATTATGTTGCAACCAATTATGTGTTTGATATGTAACACACTATCTGCAATGCTTTTATTACTGTTTCCCTCTCTATCGTTCTGTGTGTTCTACTTCCAGATTCTAAGTGGAAATAACATGTTTTAAGTGAATTTGAGTAACTTTTCTAAGTGAAATAGCATGTTCTAAATGAAAATAAATATTTTTGAAGATATGAATAACAGAGAGACCTTTTTTTATTTATTTAGCCATTATTTACCTACTGTAATGTTATTCTCCCTGTTGCCCATGTCATTTTCCATGTAGTTGTCAATTATATTAGTTATCCTGCTCTATCAATATGAGTCACATCCTATGGTATAAACAGGACATTTCATGTGGCATCCAGAAGTAATTTTTTTCACTGTTGCCAACACTGCTGCCATAGCACCTGTGGCTCTGGTTTGCTCCACCAGTCACTGCTAAGAAGCATTTTTTGCAACTTTCTAGAGCGAATAAAAAGCTTATTCCTGCATTCCTTATGGACTATTCCCATTAATCCAATGCTTGTGAAGATATTTTCTGGCACATATCATCAATATTTTTGTGACCTCTGGCCCTAAAGTGAGACTATCGAAATATTCTCACTCTAGGTCCCCATGAGGAAAAATATTCTTACTGTAGCTCCCCATTGGTTGGAACTGGCAGCGTGAGCAGTGCAATTTGAACACACCTGCTCAGCTGCACACAGGCTCCCCCAGAAAGTTTTACAATCTCAGCTGCACCGACAAAGCACTTTCACTTTCTCCCTGTGACTGGGAGCTCCTGTCGCTCTTGAGGACTGACCTTTTCTTGGATCTGCTGAAACAGTTCCTCTGCTTCTTAGCTTAATCTGTCCTTTACAATTTCTAGTCCATAAGGTTGGCCACCTATGGGCATCCCCCTTTCCTCTCTTGACTATGCTATAGTGTCCTCTTTAATTTTCCTTTTCCCTCTCAGATCCTCATGCAGGGAGGTTATTGCAGTGACCTCCAGAAGTATGTAAAACAGGTTGTGTTTATCATTGTTGGATTTAGTAAGTAATAGCACTATGTTATAAAATACCTTAATGTATATACCTTATGTTTATGAAACCTGATAATGGTAAAAAGTACTAGGTGACTATTACAGAAATTAAGTTAGTTGTGCTGTTTAACATGCATGTACATTGCTGTAAACTGAAAGTCTAAATGTCATGGTGATTTGCATATATCCCATGATGCACTGCATTATGGAAGTAGGTATGATGTTGTATTTCTCTGAAACTTGATTTGTTACCAATGCCCTTTGGGGTAACCCTTCTTTCAGTGATTCTGCATAGAGGTTCTTTGTTTATAGCTTGTTTTGGCTTTTTTTTCTTTTTGAGCCCCTACTACATAAGCAAATGGGGCCTGCATAGGGGTTATGGCTACAGCTCAACTGGTAAATAGGACAAGAGATCAGTATCAGTAGCTGCTGGCTAAGTGCAGAGAAATGAAAATTACATACCTACCATAATTCTTGATCTTCTCTTGCATCTTCATCATTCATTACTGCTTGGGTTGTGCCAGAGGCGTGCACCTGACACAGGAAGTTATTTATTTATTTATTTTGAAATTGCCCCAGAACAGCATTAAGTCGTAGAGGGTAGGCTAGGTGTCGTAGACTTCTCCTCCATCTCAGTTCTGATAGCCGGAGAGGCGAAATAAAGGGTAAGGAAAAAAAAAACGGAAGGAGGCAAGGGAGACGAGGGACAGAAAAGGAAATGATGTAAACTGAAAAAGAAATAAGCCGAAAGAGGACAGAGAAGAAGAAGAAGATGCCTGCCCTAAGGGAATGCAGGGCCTCACCCCTGGGGTGGCTCCAAGGAGGAATGGAAAAGAAGAGAAAGAAGGAAGGAAAAAGAGTGAAAGGGAAAAAGGAGGGGTGGCAGGAGGGAGAGCTCTGCTGATTGGGAGATTGGTTAAAAGAAGATAAGCTTGGAACCAATAACATGGGAGCAAGAAGTCCACTTTATAAAGGAGGAAACATTTTAACTGAACCACTTGTCCAGATAGGGTACAAGGCAGATTCTCTATGGCTCCCACCATCCCCAATCCTTTAACTCCCAGCTGAGAGCTCTGAGACTGCCAAGGCAGAATATCTGTTCTGAAAAGGAGCGAGCAACCAGGAAGGGAGAAGAAACCCACTAGCACTTTGTCAAGTGCTAACACATATGTGAGTGGGGGTAAGGCTTTAAGCTCTACAAGGGACAACCCTTAAATAGAAAGACTGGAACTCAATCGGACTCCCTGAAGGCAAGGCAAAAGATCACCAGCTCAAGGTAAAATAGTGTCAGGACAGCTTAATTTAGAAGAACTGACACAGGGTAATTGAGACATGCCAAGGGGAGTTAGCAAGGGAAACTGAGCCATGCAAGGGAAAGTTTCCTACTGTAAAATGAAAGTGTGGCTTAGAAGGCCAAGTCACCCCACAGAGGGAGTCAGAAAGAGTTCCCTAGGACAGAAAGTTACTTGTTCTCCTCCAACCAGAGGGAAAAAAAATGGAGGTCTGTACAGAGGGGCTTAAAAAATTATATATATATATATTTTTTTTTGAGGGCATAAAGGCCAGGAGTGGAGGGGGGCAAGTGAGGGAGTTGGAGCGCCTAAGAAGGAGGCCCTTAGAGGGGAAGGAGGCGCGGGTATCAGTAATGAATGGTGAAGATACAAGAGAGATCAAGAATTACGGTAGGTATGATTTTCTTATCTTCCTTGTCAGTCTTCACCATTCATTACTACTTGTGAGTACTAAGTTCCCCACCCCACTGGGGGACAATGCATCCCTGAGGGAACAAGGCCCTCAGCCTTCTGCTGGTGAGAAACAGAAGGAAGAGACCCACGGTTGATTCCAAGAAAAGCCCAAGGTTGGGGAGAGCTAGGAGGTGTCCGCCGAAGATATGGGGATGGAGGGAGCCCCTGTAAAAGTCTCCTAGCCCTGGAGGAAAACAAACCAGTCCCTCTGAAGGTGGGGCGAATCACGCTACGCTGGGCCAGGGGTGACAATCTAGACAGACAAAGCCATACCATCCGTCTGAAACAGATCGCTCTCCCTGCAAGTCTGGAAGCTACCTCATTGGCTTCATAAGATGGCCTTGCTTGGTGTCTTGCCAGCTCCAGGCCTATAGCAGAGAGAGCAATGGCCTGTCTAGATTGCTCCGAATCAGGCATTGATGCTAGAAGCTGGGATAGCATCGACCATAAATGTCTGCTGTAGGCAGCATGGTGTGCCTGATGTGATGCAATGCAGAGCTTCGCATGAGAAGAAAACACTCTTCTCCCCCACCGGTCACACTGTAGAGAATCTGAGTCTGGTGGACAGTCGTGCGCCAGGCGGCAGCGTCCGGAAGGAGTCTCTAGGAAAGCCAATCCGGAGGGTGGGTTGGGGAAAGAACCTAAGGACTCAGATGGGGTACAATACCATCTCCTGCAGTCTGCCGGGGCTGGGTTAGGGGTGGCTGGAGACTGCCAGGAATGGATAGACACCTCCTGGAACAGAATAGGCCAGGATGGCACCACCGAATGCTGGGCACTGAATTCACTGAGGGATTCACGCATCTCCAGTTCGGTATTGTCTCACCTAACAAAGGAGATACGAAGATCCCTCACCATCCTCGAAAGGAATCACTGATAATCAGTGAAATCAGTATCAGAGGAGATATGAGCAGGGGGTTCCTCTTCCTCCTCTGAGGAAGACGAGGATGATGGAGAGCTCGAATGTCCAGAGGACTCCTGAAGCGGAGGGGATAGGCTAAACACCCGCTCATGCATATGTAACCCCTTGTTACCCGGGGTTACTAGAATCCCAGTAAGACCTAGTGGTAGGCAGGGAAGGCAGCTTGTGAAACTCCAGTTAAATGGGTTTCACACTGTCTCACTCTGTTCTCAGTCTCAGCTGAGACTGAGTGATGACATCACCAATAGAACTGTCGCAGCTGCATAAGCCACATTGGAATCTGCAGCAGAGGGAGTTAGATGGAACGTTGGGAGTTTTCAAAGTAGTCAGTCTCCTGTTTGCTTTCAAACAGGAAGGTTCAGTCTGCAGTTTGGTTTTGAGAGTCAGTTCAAGTGATGGAGCCTGCTGTTCGGGTCTCAGTGCCCCTCCCTCCGGGATGTAAAGATCCCCATGCAGATTCCTGGGGCAATCCCCTTAATTCTGCAAGGAGAAAGGAAAAAAAGCTGCCTATTCAGTTCAGCCTTAGTTTGGAGCATTGGAAGAGTTGTGATTCGCCTGTGGGGCACCTGCAACAAAAGGGTGAGTGTTTGCTCTAACATGAGAGGGCAAAAAATGTGTTTCTTCAGCTTGGGACATGTGAAGAAATCTAGGAATTTAACTACTATTTGGGAAGCCTATAGGACTAGGTCAAACAAATGGAGTAGTGTCAAAAACTAGAGTGCTGTGTGAATTTAAGTAATATTGTAGAGGGGATGCGACAGTTCATCTACCATTTAATCTACATTCAGAAGTTTCAGTTTTTCCAGAGAAATGGCCGGGTATGGGCTGTGGGAGCTGGAGGTGGGAACACCCCCCCATCTTTAGTAACCAGGTCCACCTCTATGGATTTCTGCTGTGGTTGCTACTTTGCCTCGTGCACTTGGCCAGTGATGAGTGAAGTGCCCAGACGTGGGTTGCAAATGGGAAAATCTCTCTAGGAGTCGCAGACTCTAAGTGGTGTGGGGAGCCACAACAAGTGTAAGGAAAATTCTCTTTGTGAGATGGGAGTCAGAAGAAGTAAGGAGGAAATCTCTCTAGGAGTCGCAGACTCTAAGTGGTATGGGGAGCCACGGCAAGAGAATGGGTTCATTCTTCCAATGGACCGCCGAGCAAGTGGCTGGCAGGGGAGCCGGGCCAGTCAGGCTGTGTACCCAAAGCGCGTGCAAGTCCGGGCTGTGTGCCTGGTGGGTCCAGAGCCTGAAAACAGTATAATTGGTTCATTCTTCAAGTGGACCGCGTAGTAGTCTCTAATCTGCATTACCAGTAAATGTAGCCCCATGGGGGTCCGTCTATGCTTTGTTGTGTTCAGCAAGTTGTGAATAAAAGCCACACTGTAAAATCCCATTCCTGGGTCTGGACATTACAGTTATTGCTTCCTGTGTTCGGATTTACTTGGGTGCCCCTGTGCAGAGTAGCCAAACCTAGGTCCCCCTGTGCCGAGTAACCTCATCCTCCCCGAACCCAGGTCCCCACCAGGTACTGCTGTCAGCGCCAACAGCATGCCACCTGTCATTTTGGTAAAAAGGCAGGGGTGAGGGGTTACACATACATCTAACGTATGAAGGGAAGGCCGCCACAGTAGCTCTGAACGTCTCCCAGGATAACGGACCCGAAGGACCGACGTGGCCGGTGGAGGGGAGGGTGGCTGCAGAGGAATGGGAGAGGGGCACCTGCGAAGAGGCAACTGTCCTCTGCTCTGGCTCTGAAATCCGGAAAACGGAGCCCAAGCTGGCAGGGTTCCGGACAACAAACGAGGTTGCAAAACGGAACCCTGGGGATGCAAAACCTGGGACAGCCTAGAAGAGGATACTCCCCTGTGACGAACCTGAGGCTGCATAGGTCCAGTAGGGCAGCCCACAGCAACGCCACCGGAGGGGTCCCTGGAGCCCAAGAGGGAAAGTCGGGGTCCAGCGCTATGGCTCCTACCCACACCCCGAGGGGTGGCAGGCAAAGACCGACGCACCTCCCCTCAGCCTCTCAACTGCTCAGACTCCAAGGACACCCTCCTCCTCGACCTCAGCGAAGGGACCTGTCAATCCGGGTTTTTTTCCCGAGGGAACCCCTCGAAGACACGGTCCCCGACCCACCCTGAGGAGGCACAGCAGCACTGGGAATGGCAGCTATAGCAGCCCCCTCAGGGCAGGCAACCTCTTCCCCAGCCTCTACCGCCTACCCCTCTGAGGACTCAAGACCACCCCCAGTCTGGGGGTCCTCCGAAGGAGAAAGCTGTGGGGACTGAGGAATAGGAGCACTGGGCTGCCTGACACCACGTCTCACCAGAGACCCCGACTCCGAAGAATCGGGGCGCCAGAACGGGTCCACATCTGAATCATCCTCCCCGGATGAAGAGGAGACCAGCGGGACCTCAATACTGGCGACCCCTGGGTACTCCCGAGAAACGGCACCGCAAACAGCGCCGGTGTCACCGGTGGCACCAGAAAACCTTGTACCACCTGCAACACCCAAACCCAGTCCAGACTCCCAGGCAGTGCCGCCAATGGAGCCGACTGGGCCCCTGATGCCGCAGGTGGTACCAAGAGCCAAAACGGTGGCGCCAATGGCACCGCCTCGATCATCAGTGGATCCAGAGCGGCGCCAAAGGGCAGCGTTGACGGTCCACCGGTGCTGGGCCCAGAAACCTTGGGCTGCGACACTGGGGGAGCCTGCACCTCCGGGGAGGTGACTGCTGAGGCGGTCTCCCCACCGCGGCCCCCGGTAGGGACCACAGTGTTCCCCCGACATCGTAAAAGAGGCCTCCTCCTCCTCGGCGAGACTAGAAGATGAGGAGGCCTCCTCCTCTCCAGACCGTATAGGCCTAGGAGGGGACCCAGAGGAAGGGTCTAAAGTTCTTACCTGGGAAGCCCTAGAGCGACGTCATCCCCCGAAAGTCGGCAGAGCCCTGCCGATCTTAAAGTCGTGGACTTCAAGGACTTGGCGCTCCATGAAGAAACAAGCATTGCACGAATCCATATCATGGTTGGGTCCCAGGCAATGTAGACAAACATCATGCTGGTCCGTTATGGAAAAATGACAACCACGGGAGCACTGACGCATAGAGGCATGGCCCGCCTTCGACTTGCGTTTGGCTCCTGAACCTGACATGAGAAATAAACAGAAAAACACAGCAAAAAGATCCCAGCGCCGTAAGAAAAAACAGAACGGTCTTACCGGCTAATAACAACTTCAACGGCATCGGGATGAGCAGAAAACGGAGAAGGAGGAGTCGCAAGTAGGCCTCTGACGCAGCTGTAAATCTCGCATGCGGAGCAGGTGCAGCCTCGACAGCAGGAGAAACAGAACTGAGATGGAGGAGGCGTCTGCGACACCTAACTGCCACCCTCGCACATGAGCCCTGTCTGCGTCGGCCTCGGTAGCGCCAAGAGGTGCCGACTCCAAAAAAAATCTCCGTGTCGGGTGCACGCCCCCGGCACAACCCAAGCAGTAATGAATGGTGAAGATTGACAAGGGAAGATAGGACATTCATAGTCTGTTGCTGCAAACTGATGTACTAAAGAAAGAATATGGCATTGCAGAAGCTTATTTCTTGTATTTTGAATAAACATCACACAGAGATTGTGTGTTGAACCTGAAGTTCAGTGTCTGATCGATCTGTTATCCCACTACCCCTCCACACTCCCTATAATTTTATTTGTGTTAAAATTAAAAACCAACTACTTCCAAATTCCTTCAAATGTAACAAAACCATACTTATTTACCAGTACACATACCATAATACTGTCTGCAGTCACCATTCAGCTCATTACTCTTTCATAAGCCCCAGAGACAGGATCCTCCACTCCGAATGAGTGTCCAGTGCAGTTCTCCCCGAATACCAGCACTCATCCTCGGTGTCACTGAAGGCCGAGGCCGCTCCCTTACATCGCAAAGGCAAACACCCCCAGACCCTTTACACGGTGTGGAGACATATGACACACATTATGCTAGCATAGCGTCATGCGTCATTCCATTGCAAGAGGTTTACAAACTGCTCGGCCATCCAAATGACAATGGATAGATTAAAAAAAGGCAATTAAAAAGAAATTTAGAACAGAAACAACACGAAAACTGGACAAAAATTTCAAGCATTGGAGACATTTTAATATGCCATGCCCCCAGGAGAAATATCGCCAATACTTTTCACTCATGCTGTTTGACCTTATGACATCACGCGTGGCTTTCCCGCTCATTACATCATAAGGTCAAACACCACTCGTGAAAAATATTGGCAGTATTTCTCCTGGGGCCATGCCATATCTCTTATGTATGCAATGGTAATGTGACTAAATTTGCACAGTTAATGATGTTATTTCCACTTATGACAGGGCAACTGAGAAAATAAACAGGTCATTATCTCAGTTGCCCTGTTGTCACCATCAGGGACACTGGTTTGCCGTTTATGTGGTGATGCGGACGGAAATGCAGAAATCTGATTGGTTAGTGAAAAACAGCGCGAAAAATGGAACTAGCGTTTGTTCTTGTCCTGGCTGTGATTCACAGCCTTTAAAAGATTCAGCGCAGGTTGTTCGTTCTCATTTTTTGCTTGCTTGTCGATATCCTCATCTGCTTCTCTGCACACCCTGTCTCGTGAACAGTCCTTCTGCCGGAAAGTTCAGTTTTGCTGTAGTTTCTCTTCAGTACTGTAAGTAATTTACTCTGTAAACTAACTGGGTTCTTTGTTTTTACTTCATGTTTTGCACTGCATCAGAAAACTCAATTCATCCACTTGCGACTGTAATTTCTATGTGACCATAATGCTTTTCTCTAATAATAAATGTTTTTGTTCACTCCTCTGCTACATCGTGTGTGTGTTTGAATCTGGACAACATCCAGTTACAGAAAAACAGCTTTCGGCACGGGGGGGGGGGGCCACGAGCAATGAGTCTCTAAGTTACTGTTAAAAATTCACTACTCTGCTGCAGCTTGTCCGTGTTTCAATCTGGACAACATCCAGTTATAGAAAAACAGCTTTCCGGGGTGACGAGCAAGGAGTCTCTACAATACTGTAACTTAAAAATGCACTCCTCTGCTGCAGCTTGTCCGCGTTTCAATCTGGACAACATCCAGTTATAGAAAAAACTTTCGGCGTGGATGGGGGGGGCGAGTAAGGAGTCTCTACAGTACTGTAAGTAATTTTTAAAATGCACTCCTCTGCTGCAGCTTGTCCGCGTTTCAATCTGGACAACATCCAGTTATAGAAAAAAGCTTTCTGACGTGGGGGTGGCGATGAGCAAGGAGTCTCTACAGTACTGTAAGTAATTTTAAAATTCACCCTCTGCTGCAGCATGTCCGCGTTTGAATCTGGACAGCATCTACTTCTGAAGTGTTTTTGTTTGCTGTGAAAATTTTATGTCCATGCAAGCTTTTGGGAGGGGGCGACGAGCAAGGAGTCTCTCCAGTACTGTAAGTACTTACTGACCAAACGACTGTGTAAACTAACTGGATTTATAAGGAGTCTGAGAATGGAGTGGCAAATTTGGGTTGGGCAGGCATCGTTTTCTATTTGTAATTTTTGTTGCATAGTGACAGATTTTTGAGGTTACCTTGGTAACAAACTGCTCACTTGATGCCACCTGAAACCTGCTTCTAAACATTGCTTGCTTCTCTCCATCCTGCTTGCTAACTACATAAATCCGATAATAATAATAGTCTGAATTGTTAAGGCAGTTATCTGGCAAGTTAAGCTTATTATTAAATAATATTGCTGTAGTGAGTGTGCTGTTGGAGGGCCACAGCTGTTTGGGTAGGATGGGTTTGGGAAGACTGGTTGTGTTGGTGGCAGATCCATCTGGGTGGGGAGAGGAGCCATGTAGGTCCGTCTTGGTGCAGAGAGGGGACTGTCCATGTCAGTCTTGGCTGAAAGAGGGGCTGTCCATGTCAGTCAGGATGGGGAGAGGGTCCGTGACGGTCCATTGGGGTAGGGAGAGTGGCTGTGCAGGTCCTTTAGGGTGGGTAGAGCAGCCATGACAGTCCATCTGGGTGGGTAGAGTGGCCCTGCTGGTCCGTTGGGGAAGAGAGAGAGGCAAGAGGACATGCAGGTCCATCTGGGTGGGTAGAGTGGCCGTGCCGGTCTGTCTGGGTAGGGAGAGGGGCCGTGCAGATCTGTTGGAGTGGGGAGAGGGGCCATGCTGGTCTGTCAGGGTGGGGAGAGGGGCCATGCTGGTCCATCGATGAGTGAAGAGGGGCCGCTCCGGTCTGTTGGGGTGGGAAGAGGTGAAGTGTAGGTCCGTCTGGGTGGGTAGAGGTGAACTGTAGGTCCGTCTGGGTGGGTAGAGTGGCCAGTCTGTCAGAGTGGGGAGAGTGGCCGTGCCGGCCTGTCGGGTTGGGGAGAGTGGCTCTGCAGGTCTGTCGGGGTAGGTAGAGCAGTCGTGACAGTCCGTCTGGGTGGGTAGAGTGGCCCTGCTGGTCCGTTGGGGAAGAGAGAGGGGTGAGGGGACATGCAGGTCCATCTGGGTGGGTAGAGTGGCCAAGCTGGTCTGTCAGGATGGGGAGAGGGACCGTGCCGGTCTGTCTGTGAGTGGAGAGGCGTCGTGCTGGTCTGTTGGGGTGGGGAAAGAGGCTGTGCAGGTCCACCGTGGTGGAGAGAGGGGATGTGCTTAATTGCCCTGCAAACTTTGTGCTGCTCACCTGCCCTACTAGCAGCCTTGTGCTGCTGAACTGCACTTTCCACTGTGTTGTGCTGTACCTGACCTGCCTTGCCATCTCCTGCCACAGGATTACTGCCTTTCTGTGTACCTACCATAGTCTGGGAAGTTTTTGTTTCAGATAGCCTGCTTTTATTTTAATGGACACAGTTTCCAAATATCACACTCTACCTCAGAGAAAAAGACCAAGGCACTGCGTTTTCTTTTTCCAAGTTTTACTCCTTTTAGAAAAGCAGCTTCTTTATAAATCACTGTTGTGGGAAGCAAATGCCCCTACTGCATAAAACTTGGAAAAGGAAAATGCAGTGCCTTGGTCTTTTTCTCTCAGGTTGAGTGTGATATCTGGAAACTTTGTCAGTTATTGGGGCTGGTAACCCTATCACACCAACTGCAACTACGTGAGCTCCAGAGGTTGTTGGTTGATGGTCGGCTGAGGGACGGGCTGGGTGGACTGGTTCACATGCTGGAGAAAAATGGTTCTGGCCTCTGAGGGAGGGGTGGGCGGACAGAGTGGCACTGAACCATTTTTTCTGGCATGTATTTCAGTCTGCCTTGTCCATGCCACGCTCCATTGGTTTGTTGGTTGATGGTCGGCAAATGGGCAGGCTGGGCGGACTGGTTCATAGATGGAAAAAATGGTTCTAGCCTCTGAGGGAGGGGCGGACGGGCAGAGCGGCATTGAACTATTTTTCCAACATGTATTCCAGTCTGCCTTGTCCGTGCCACGCCCATTGGTTTGATGGTTGATGGTCGGCAGATGGGCAGGCTGGGCGGACTGGTTCACATGATGGAAAAAAAATGGTTCTGGCCTCTGAGGGAGGGGCGGGCGGCAGAGTGGCACTGAACCATTTTTCCAACATGTATTCCAGTCTGCCTTGTCCGTGCCACGCTCCATTGGTTTGTTAGTTGATGGTCGGCAGATGGGCAGGCTGGGTGGACTGGTTCACATGATGGAAAAAAAATGGTTCTGGCCTCTGAGGGAGGGGCAGGCAGGCAGAGCGGCACTGAACCATTTTTCCTGGCATGTATTCCAGTCTGCCTTGTCCGTGCCACGCTCCATTGGTTTGTTGGTTGATGGTCGGCAGATGGGCAGGCTGGGTGGACTGGTTCACAGGATGGAAAAAAAATGGTTCTGGCCTCTGAGGGAGGGGCAGGTGGGCAGAGCGGCACTGAACCATTTTTTCTGGCATGTATTCCAGTCTGCCTTGTCCGTGCCACGCTCCATTGGTTTGTTGGTTGATGGTCGGCAGATGGGCAGGCTGGGTGGACTGGTTCACATGATGGAAAAAAAATGGTTCTAGCCTCTGAGGGAGGGGTGGGCGGACAGAGCGGCACTGAACCATTTCCTGGCATGTATTCCAGTCTGCCTTGTCCGTGCCACGCTCCATTGGTTTGTTGGTTGATGGTCGGCAGATGGGCAGGCTGGGCGGACTGGTTCACATGATGGAAAAAAAATGGTTCTAGCCTCTGAGAGAGGGGCGGGTGGGCAGAGCGGCACCGAACCATTTTTCCAACATGTATTCCAGTCTGCTTTGTCCGTGCCACGCTCCATTGGTTTGTTGGTTGATGGTCGGCAGATGGGCAGGCTGGGCGGACTGGTTCACATGATGGAAAAAAAATGGTTCTAGCCTCTGAGGGAGGGCGGGCGGCAGAGTGGCACTGAACATTTTTCCAACATGTATTCAGTCTGCCTTGTCCGTACACGCCCATTGGTTTGTTGGTTGATGGTCGGCAGATGGGCAGGCTGGGCGGACTGGTTCACATGATGGAAAAAATGGTTCTGGCCTCTGAGGGAGGGGCGGCGGGCAGAGCGGCACTGAACCATTTTTTCTGGCATGTATTCCAGTCTGCCTTGTCCGTGCACGCCCATTGGTTTGTTGGTTGATGGTTGGCAGATGGGTAGGCTGGGTGGACTGGTTCTCATGATGGAAAAAATGGTTCTGGCCTCTGAGGGAGGTGGGGCGGACAGGTGGCACTGAACCATTTTTCTGGCATGTATTCCAGTCTGCCTTGTCCGCGCCACGCCCATTGGTTTGTTGGTTGATGGTCGGCAGATGGGCAGGCTGGGCGGACTGGTTCACATGATGGAAAAAATGGTTCTAGCCTCTGAGGGAGGGGCGGGCGGGCAGAGTGGCACTGAACCATTTTTCCAACATGTATTCCAGTCTGCCTTGTCTGTGCCACGCTCCATTGGTTTGTTGGTTGATGGTCGGCAGATAGGCAGGCTGGGTGGACTGGTTCACATGATGGGAAAAAAATGGTTCTGGCCTCTGAGGGAGGGCGGGCGGACAGAGTGGCACTGAACCATTTTTTCTGGCATGTATTCCAGTCTGCCTTGTCCATGCCACGCTCCATTGGTTTGTTGGTTGATGGTCGGCAGATGGGCAGGCTGGGCGGACTGGTTCACATGATGGAAAAAAAATGGTTCTGGCCTCTGAGGGAGGGCAGGCGGCAGAGTGGCACTGAACCATTTTTCCAACATGTATTCCAGTCTGCCTTGTCCGTGCCACGCTCCATTGGTTTGTTGGTTGATGGTCGGCAGATGGGCAGGCTGGGTGGACTGGTTCACATGATGGAAAAAAAAATGGTTCTGGCCTCTGAGGGAGGGATGGGCGGACAAAGTGGCACTGAACCATTTTTTCTGGCATGTATTCCAGTCTGCCTTGTCCGTGCCACGCTCCATTGGTTTGTTGGTTGATGGTCGGCAGATGGGCAGGCTGGGCGGACTGGTTCACATGATGGAAAAAAATGGTTCTCGCCTCTTGAGAGGAGGGGCAGGCGGGCAGGTGGCACTGAACCATTTTTCCAACATGTATTCAGTCTGCCTTGTCCTTCTCATGCTCCATTGGTTTGTTGGTTGATGGTCGGCAGATGGGCAGGCTGGGCGGACTGGTTCGATGATGGAAAAAAATGGTTCTAGCCTCTGGGGAGGGGCGGGCGGCAGAGTGGCACTGAACCATTTTTCCAACATGTATTCCAGTCTGCCTTGTCCGTGCCATGCTCCATTGGTTTGGTTGATGGTCGGCAGATGGGCAGGCTGGGCGGACTGGTTCACATGATGGAAAAAAATGGTTCTGGCCTCTGAGGGAGGGGTAAATGGGCAGAGTGACACTGAACCATTTTTCCTGGCATGTATGCCAGTCTGGCGTGACCGTGCCACGCTCCAGTGGTTGGTCTTTTTTTTTGTTTTTTTTTTTGCACACCTTGCATTGTACATCTGTGGTATGCTTGACTGATCTGTGGGGTGGTGGGCTTGTGGTCAGAGTGATATAAGAAACAGAGGTGGGGTGGGGAGTCCACAAAGAAATAAAGTAGAAAAATGTTTTATATTTTGTTGGTTGTACTCTCCATGAAAAATACAGTACAAAATGTGTATAAAATGTGTCATCATCTTTGTGTGCCTGGGGTGTGGGTGGGGGGGACACTGACCTGGATGATGATCATTCAGAGTGGGGAGAGTTGTCGGTCCATCATGGTGTGGAAAGTGGCAGTGCTTGTCCACCGGGGTGGGGAGAGTGTCTGTGCCAGTCTGTTGTGGTTTGCTGGAATGTGTCTTCTTGTGTGCATGTCTGTATGTGTGCGTGTGCGTGGTGTGTGTGTGTCTGTGCGTGTCGTGTGCGCGCAAGTGTTCATGTCTGTGTAGGTGTGTGTGTGCTGTGTGTGTATGTGTGTGTGTGTGTGTGTGTGTGCATGTAGAATAATAAAGAGCAGTCAGACAAAATAACTTTATTAAGCCACATCAAACTGAATAAACCATGTCTAATCTGTGCCCTTCAAAACTGTCAATTGCAGATTTTCCTCCTTGGTTTCCTTGATTAATTGTGGAGGATGTAGGCATCAGATTACCTAGGGGGTAAACAAAGACAAGCTGATAAACTTTATATTAATAATAATCTTACCACTTTTTAGTTGGACTTTTGCAGGAATGTCTAATGGAATATTTTTCGAAGTGTTGGGGAACTACAGAGAAATGATCAGTTCTTAAAGCTGAACTACCGGCAGAGGTGAAGCCCTGACCACTTTACGGATTGGGGCTTCACCTCTCTGGTCCCCCCTTAAGGCATTATATTAAAAAAATAATCTTTGCACCTGAGTGATCATTCAAACTAGTGACTGGGTGCAAAGATCAATTTATTTCTGTTGACTGCGGGGGGGGGTTAGGAGAGATGAAGTCACCATGAGCTGCACAGTGGTTATGGGCAGCTTTACCTCTGCTGGTAGAACACCCTTCATGAGTTTGAGCTCCGACATGAAAACTAAGAGGCTCCATTTTCATGAGGACCAAGTTAGAAAGTGCCCAGTTTACTGTGGGTGCAATTGCTGATTGGTTTATTGTCTGGTGCAGATTGCTGATCTCTCCATTAGCATCCTCAATCCTCATTAATCAGTGTTGGATTTGTTTTAATTGGATGCACTTTGCTTATATATAAACCAATCCAGGCAGCTAGATGTTAGGGACTGAACCAATGGAGTCCACCTTGGCGTCTGGTGGTTCGGCTTAATTCACGTCTGAGCTCTGTCAAGCTTTGATACATGGCATTGGGTGAGTACCGTCATTCTGCCTCTGCTGCCGTCACGCCTGAGGGTTGGGGGCTGCACTTGCTGCCGTCACGCCTGAGGGGTGGGGGCTGCATTTGCTGCCGACACGCCTGAGGGGTGGGGGCTGCACTTGCTGCCATCACGCCTGAGGGGTGGGGGCTGCATTTGCTGCCGTCGCGCGGAGGTGGGGGCTGCACCTGCTGCCGTCACGCCTGAGGGGTGGGGGAGCTGCTGCCGTCACGCCTGAGGGGTGGGGGCTGCACTTGCTGCCGTCACGCCTGAGGGTTGGGGGCTGCACTTGCTGCCGTCACGCCTGAGGGGTGGGGGCTGCACTTGCTGCCGTCACGCCTGAGGGGTGGGGGCTGCAGTGCTGCTGCTGTCTAACCTGA
Source organism: Neoceratodus forsteri (assembly GCA_016271365.2). Taxonomy (NCBI): domain Eukaryota; kingdom Metazoa; phylum Chordata; order Ceratodontiformes; family Ceratodontidae; genus Neoceratodus; species Neoceratodus forsteri. The sequence continues at coordinate 765,058,909 of CM057453.1, forward strand.
AGAATCATCAAGACTGCTGTTTCCATCTTGCTGGGAGTCTGTGAAGTCTTCATAAACACCATGCCTGTACACTGCTGCAAATTCATTCTGATGTTGAACCACCTGCCAACACTGCTACCAGCACCTCATGCAGTCATGCTTATTCCTTTGCGCCACTCTTCAAGTAAGTAGGTGTGGGTGTTGGTGGCAAGCTGTGATTGGAGAATGCATTGATGAGGATGAGGATGTGGATGATGATCTTTTTAACAGTTATGTGTACATTTTTCTTTGGGCCACATGTAAACATTTCAATTATGATTTCAGGCCTTGAAGTGCTGTTGGACGTGATCTGCTGCAAGTGTATCCAAGACCACCATAAAAGGTACAGTTTGCTTTCTTTTTGCCCACTAGTGGGTCTTCCATGCTAAAATTGTGAATGCTTTGTTGGTGTTGCAGAACTATTCGTTACTATGTGTTTTTTTTTGTTTTGTCACTTTTAGTTCTTTGGAAATATCGCATCACTACACCATCAAGTTGGCAACACCACCACCACGAAAGATGGCAAAAATCTCCAGCATTACTGTGAAAGACCGTGCACTACAGTTCAAGGCAATGGGAATGTATGAAGATGGAGGAAAATGTTCTGCGGTTTGTGCCCATTCAGTGGACCACATCCGGAAGGATACCGTTGTAACCACCTGCAACAGCAAGAAGCATTTAAAAACATGAGCCAGAAGAGAAAAGTGAGAACAGACAGGTAACATAGCAGCGTTTCAATGCCACCACTTCTGCTGCTGCTTCAAGGGAAGAAACAGTTCTCGACACATTGAGGGGCTTGGTGTGGGGCCAATATTCCAATTGAGAAACTTGATCAACCCTGCCTCAGAGACTGGATGGGAAAGTATATTAAGAGCATAGGTGCACTTCCAAGGCAGACACGCTCCGTCAGAACTACCTGCAAAAACTGCAGAATGAGATGGAGGAGTCAATTTACAACAAGTGAAAGGAAAGAGCATCACAGTAATGTGTGATGAATCCACAGATTCAGATGCTCGGTGTGTACTGAACATTGTTTTGTTATCAATAGTGGGAAATCTTACATTGCAAATACCATGGAGTTGGTTGCAGTGAACCATTCAACTGTTGCGCAAGCTGTTTTAAAAACTCTGCAGAAATATTAGGTGGAGATGGAAGAAGTTGTGGGTTTTGTCACTGACAATGCCAGATACATGATTAAATGTTTCAATGATGCATTACATGGAGTTATTGGGGACCATGTCATCCATGTCGGTTGCTGGGCACATGTCCTGTCACTTGTAGGTGACACATGGATCGACCATTTTGAGTTAGTGAACAAACTGGTCGCGCAGATTAAATGTGTGTTCCAGCAGTCCCCAAAACGAAAAAGGGAGTACCTGGCATTCCTCACAGAGTTGGGGGTGGAGAACAACACTTTACCTCCTGTCCCAGTACTGACATGCTGGAACACATGGTTTGAGGCTATGAAATACCATGCCACCCACTTGCAATATTTACGAGATTTCTTGCAGGAAGACCAAAGTGATGCAAATTCATTGAAATCGCTGTGCAACTTATTCACCGAATGGATGGGAGAGCTCCAAATTCAGACTACACTTATTGCAGAAAATAGTATGGACATAATAGAGACAATACACATGCTGCAATTGAAAGATAAACCACTGGCTGTGTCTATTTATGATACACTAATGGCAATCAAGAACAGATTTGAGGCTGGTGTGTTAAAGACTGATGGCTTTGGAGAGAGAACTGATGAGCAGCTTCATCAGCTTAGAGGCCGGGCCAAGCAGGATCAAGTTTTGGTATTTCAAAAAGCTTTCAGTGTAGCGCTAAACAAACTTGGCAAACATATGGGGTCAAATCCTTCGCTACAGTTTTTCAAGGCATGTCGCATACTAGACCCATTCAATCTGCCTAAACTGAACAAGGACTACAATCAATACATGAGAGGACATTCCAATGTTTGGACTTCACACGGCAGCTTTGAAAAAGGATTGGGATCTCTACATAAGACAAGACCTCAGTGACTTGCCAGAAAGCTGGACTTTGATCTGGGTCAGTACTGGAAGTCTGTGGAGCCTCAGCTACCAGTGCTGGCTAGAGCTGCCCAGCAGGCAATTTGGGTCCCAGTGTCCAGTGCTGATGTTGAAAGGTCATTTTCTGTATATGGTCAGATCCATATGGATCAAAGGAAACCTATGGGTGGACAATTTGCGACTGTTTTCAATGTTAATGTTCAATAAATAGGGTACTTTATGTATTAGTTGCCACTGCTTAGCTGTTTTGTTAGTTAACAAAATGTTCAATTAAATTGTAAGGCTTTAGATTAACTGATTCTTTTGCACAGTTTATTTTGTTTCACGTTTTGCACATTTTAATGTATGTGGATTTTAGTCCAAAATGTTAGTTTTCTCACTGTTTCTGCACTTTTACTATTTTTATATACATTTTAAATGTTATTTCTTACAGTATTTGGTTTATCCTTATCGTATTTAATTTTTACGGATTATAAATTTTGCACATTTTAATGTATATGCTTTTGGACTGTTTCTACTTTTTGCACCACTTTCTGCACATTTATAAACAGTATTTTATTTAATTTAGCTTGTCTCTTTTTATTTAAGCACCTGGTGACATGAAAAGGCATACAGAGCCAGCATTGGCAATGCCCTATGCTCCTTTCCATAATGTAGCATTGACACACAGTACAAAATAATGGTACATTCAGCCAGGATTTATTTAGGTGTGGTGGCATACTTGCAGTGTTTGTTTGTTTTCCAGGGTTGACTGTATTCACTGTGTTGGAGGGAGCTGGAAGTATTGGTGGTGCTGCCACCATCACCCCTGAGGGAAGGGGACCATAGTGCTGATTCGCTGCCATCACACCTGAGGGATGGGGAGCGTAGTACTGTTGCTGTCACACCTGCAGGATGGGAGACTGCAGTGCTGCTGCTTCTGTCACACGGAGGGGGGGGGGCCACAGTGTTGTTGTTACTACTGAACCTGAAGGATGTGGGCCATAGTGCTGCTGCTGCCATCACATCTTGTACCTACAATAACTTTAATTGGTACAAGGATGGATAGATGTATAATAGTGGAGGTAAAAATTGCTAAAATGCATGTTAACACAGTTAAAAATTGTTAAATAAAGTGCACAAAACAAAACACCGGCAAAAACAGATTTTGGCTTGGCAGACACCGGTGGCAATACCGGTTTCTACTATGTGTGAAATGGAATTTGCCTTTTCGCAATCACGGTAAACCAGTGTCCCTGGTCACCATTTATTCTCACAGTTAACTGGCCATCAGCTTTCATTCTCTCAGCTGACCTGTCATTACTTGTAAAATAAAATCCTAAATGCCAACATTCTGCCTATGGCATGGCAAACAGGACAAATAACAGTTGATCAAAGGGCAGAAAAGAATGGTACTACACTGCTGACTCAAAAACAGCACGATGTAGAACATTATAAAATAAAAAAACGTAATACAGACCTAGCACTTAAAGCCTGTACAAGTTTCATAAACCTACTGTGTTTCTACAAGAAAATCAACGAAAAGCCTGATAATCACGCCCTATGTGACATTATTTTCTTGGACTTTAGTACAGCCTTTGATTTAGTGCTCCACTTTGCAATAGTCAAAAAACTGAAAAAGGCTGATAAGATAAGCTTGATAAGATGGACAGCTAACTGGTAATTTGCTAGCGCACAAAGAGTAGACATTAACAGATATAAATCCGATACCGGTAGAGTAACTACTGGTGTACCGCAGGGTTCTGTCCTGGATCCTCTTAATATTTCAAATTTTCATTGCAGGTTTAACAAACAGCGTAACAACTGGTCAACCAAGTACACTGATGACTCTAAACTGGGTGACCCTTGTGCCTCCTCAGAACAACATCAAAGTACCCAAACAGATCTAGACAAAATATCAGACTGGGGAGAAAAGTCACAAATGAGATTCAACCATGAGAAGTGTAAAGTGATGCACCTAGGGGTTCATAACTTAAAACAACAATGTATACTATGTGGACAAATCCTGCAGACCCCCGCACATGACAGGGAGTTTGGGGTAATTGTAACAAATAAGTCAGAAAACCGGTAGAGTAGCTACTGGTGTACCGCAGGTACCACAGGTACATGGATGTATGTGTTTGTGAGACTTGGTAATGCTATTGTTGGGTTTGTAGTTGTGTTTGTAAACAACTGCAATCGGTATAGAGAGACTGTATTTCACTGTCCTGTCCAGGTAGTGTGAATGATGGGTAGAACTGTAGGGTGCAATGGTTGTGGGGCAGCAGTGTGGATGAACATACTGTGGAGGCTGGGAGGGTGCCCAATATGCCACAGGTTAAGGACGCTCGAGAAAGAGTTTCAGTGGCTTGGCAAGGAGTTGGGGAGGTTGAAGGATGAGGGGAGGGCTGTGCTGGTAGAAAGGCTGACATCTGTTGCTGGCCCGGTGGCGCTGAGGGTTGAGGCACTAGACGCCACTCGCTTCACCTGGCCCGACCGGGTTCGGGAACAAGCCCGGGCCATCAGGGGTCAGCAGGGGAGGGAAAGGATTGAGCGTCAGAGGGACAGCTCTCCTTTCCTGGGAGGGAGGGGGGGACACACTCTGCGCCTGTCTGGCCTCTGGTGGAAGCCGGAGGCATAACAAGCGCATGAGCGTATATAAGGGATTGGGAGTGAGTGACGTTGGCGGTGATGCCTTGATGTTGGGGCATGCACTACGCCCACAGAAAAATGGAAAATACCCCGCAGCACTCCCGGTAGATGCAGCACCAGGCCCCGATCTCCAATGCCCTGGCCTGACCTGGTATCAGCATCCCAACGAAAACAAGAAGGACTTCAGGGGTGGCCCGGCCCTGTGCCCACCTGGGGGATATAGCCACGGCTACATGGGGGATGGACTGCACCAGGGCTCTAGGTAAGAGGGCGGAGACTAGAAAGGCCATAGGTGTCTCCCAAAGAGTGGGAGTGCTGGGGTAGGGAGAATAAAAAAAAAAAAAAAAGGGGCTGACATAAAAAAAGGGGGGCTGACATCTGAGAGTATCGGGGCACCACAGAGAAGGAAACTGTGGGTCAACGGAGGGCTCAGAGGGAGGGGGCAAACTAGACAGGAAGTCAGCTTATGAAGGGTGGACTCTAGTAGGGCCTAGCAAAAGAGGAACAGCAGTAGGCAGGAGGGAGGAGAAAACATATACTAATGCAAAGAGGATAGGGAAAATGTTTGCTTTACTAGCAACACATGGAGAAGAGGACACAGGAGGAGACTGCACAAGGGGTAGTACTCACTAAGAGGAGGGAGTGAGGGGCATTACTAGTGGAGAGATTGAGCAAGGTGTTGCCGGGGGAGGGATAATATTCAGAGAGGTGAGGGGAGAGAGAGAGGTTGGCAGACAAACAGGAGGAGGGGGAGTGGTCACAACTGAGAGTGGCAGAGGGGAAGACACTGAGGAAAATGTTAAAAGCACCACCTTGAGTGGCCCCAGGAATGAGAACCTGGGGGGGGGGGGGAGTGGTGATGGGCACAAGCAAAGAGGAGGGGGTGTACTGGTGTTAGGGGACTCCATGCTCAAGGGGATCAGATAGGGCAGCAAGGCAGAAAGGCATAGTCGGAGGTGGGTGGAGTCCATACCGGGATTAAAGGCAGACATGGCAGACAGACAATCCTAAGGTGTGCAAGGAGGGGTAGGAGGAAACCGCACTTTGTAGTATATGTGGGGACAAATGACCTAGCTGGGGAAATAGTGGAGGTAACTAGGGAGAGGTCTGAGGAAGTGGGAAGGTTGTGCGAGGAGACTGGGAAGTCTGTGAGCCTTCTCGGAGGTGCTCCCAGTACCCTGTGCAAGCACAGTGAGAAAGGAGAGGAGAGTGGGGAGTTGAATGCATGGTTGGTAGAATGGTGTCGAACTAAGGGGTACGGGGTTGTGAGCGGCTGAGGCAGCACCTGAGATAATAATAATAATCTGTTTGCAACGGATAGACTGCACCTGAGCGGGGAGGGGAAGGAGGTATTAAAGCAGAGACTGGGGAGGTATATTGCGACAAAGGTGGATTTAAACTAGATAGGCGGGGTGGCAAGTGGACAGCCGGTAGGCAGGGATCTGACAGAGTGGAGTCACAGTCTACCCCCAGGCTAGCAGGGAAGGACTCAGGGAGTCCGAAAAGGGAGAGAGTAGAAGGGAGGAGATGGAGGATGATGAAGGGAAGGGGGCAGGATGAAGGGTGGTCTCGCTGAATGCAAGAAGGTTAAGCAACAAATTAGCTGAGCTACAGGCACTCTTGGCAGTGTGGAGGGGTGGATATTGCAGCTGTCACAGAAACATGGGCAACTGAGCACTGGGACTGGGATCTGTTAATCCCAGGGTACAAATTATACAGGAAGGACCATAAGGAGGTGGGGTGGGGTGGCAGTCTACATGAGGGACAGGATCAAATGCACAAGGGACAAGGAGGAGGAAAGGATGAACAGAGGCAACTTGGCTGCAGCTCCTAGACTCAAGAGGTAGGAAACTGAGGTTTGGGGTGGTATACAGGCCACCGTTCCAGTCTGAGGAGTTTGACAGGGAATTAGTGGGACAAATCAGAAAGGTATGTAGAAAAGGGAAGGTGGTCATCATGGGGGATATCAACTTGCTGGGGGTTGACTGGAGCCATTCCGGTCACCTCCAGTGCTTGGGAGCAAGTGCTTCTGGACGCAATCCAGGAGGGTCTCCTGACACAGTTGATCAGTGTACCCACCAGGTAAAAGAACACTTCAGATTTGGTATTGTCAAATGGGGAGGCAGTAAGTGAAATAAGGGTGGAGGGCCCACTAGCCAACAGCAATCACCAGACAGTGTGGTTTAATATCACGATGTGCGGGAAGCCAGAGAAATCAGTAACCCGGGTCGTAAACTTCAGGGGGCGGACACTGGGAGGATGCGGGAAGTACTGAAAGGGAAACTGGAGGGCATAAGGCAGGAGACAGATTCGGAGCAGAAATGGGATATTATTAAACTGGGGATTACAGAGGCAACGGAAGCCTGCACCAAGACATAAAGTAAGAGGAGCAGAGCAAGGAAAACATGCTGGTTGAACAGCGAGGTAGTGGAGGTGGTGAAGGCAAAACGAGAAGCACACAAGAGGTATAGGAGGACAGGGAAGGAAGGGGACAGGAAGGAGTATGCAAGATGGTCCAGGGAGGTGACCAGAAAAGTGAGAGAAGCTAAGGTCCAGAGGGAGCTGAAATTAGAGCAGGAATTAACGGGGAACGGGGGGACTTTTTCACATACATCAGGGAGAAAAGGAAGTGCAAGGAGACAATAGTGAGGATAAAAAGGGTGGGGATTGATGGAAAATGGGAGGAACTGGTGGAAGCACCAAATGAATACTTCTGCTCAGTGTTCACAGAAGAATAGTGGGGACCGCTACCACCATGGGCTGGGAGGGTAGGGACGGGGGGAGAGAGGAGGCGACAGATGGAAGAACTGATGGAGGTAGAGTCCTAGAGGGACTAAAGGTAGACAAGGCACCAGGGCTGGATGGGATCCACCCCAGGGTGCTGAGGGAGATGGTGGAGGTGTTGGCGGAGCCGCTGGCGGATCTGGACAGCACCACACTGGAGTTGGGATGTGTGCCACTGGACTGGAGGATGGCACATGTAGTGCCATTACGCAAGAGCGGACCAAGGGATGAACCGGGTAATTATTGTCCGTTGAGTCTCACCTCCATAGTGTGCAAACTCATAGAAATGATACTAAAGGAAAGACTGATGTCATACCTGGAGGACAACGGCCTCCAGGATGTGAGTCAGCATGGGTTCGTTTCGGGGAAGTCTTGTCAAACCAACCTGATACAATATTATGACCGGGTGACAGGTGAACTGGATAAGGGTCACGTAGTGGATGTTCTTTACTTGGACTTCAGCAAGGCCTTCGATTCAGTGCCTCATGGGTGACTTGGGGGGATGCTAACTGATGTAGGGGTAAGGGCATAAATGAACTGGATTACAAGGTGGCTGAAAGGTAGGCTGCAACAAGTGGTGGTGGGAGAGGAGCTCTCAGCTTTGAAGCTGGTGATGAGTGGGGTGCCACAGGGCACTATGCTGGGACCAGTATTATTTGGGCTCTTCATATCAGACATTGCGCATAGGGTGGACAGCAAAGTAAGTCTGTTCACAGGCGACACCAAAATGGGAGCAGTGGTGGATGAAGGGGAGGGATGGAAGCAGATGCAGGGGGACCTAAGCAAGCTAGAGGAGCAGTCAGAGAGATGGCAGCTGAGGTTCAATGCAAAGAAGTTATGCACTCTGGGGCAAAGAACCCAAGGAGAGAATACTGGCTTGGGGGGGGGTTAAGCTGGGGATCACTGAGGAGGAGAAGGACCTAGGGGTAATGATAACAGGGACCATGAACAACACTGCCCAGTGCAGGAAAGCAGCTGCAAAAGTGAACAAAATGCTGGGGTGCACAGCAAGGTGGGTTTCATCCAGGCGAAAAGAGGTGATCTTGCCCCTCTACAGGTCGCTGGTAAGGCCACACTTGGAGTATTGTGTACAGTGTTGGAGGCCATACCTAAAGCGTGATATCAGGCTACTGGAGGGGGTGCAGAGGAGAGCAACCAAGATGATATGTGGAATGGAGGGGACAGACTATGGGAGCAGGCTGGAAGACCTGAATATGTACACCCTGGAGGACAGAAGGGACAGGGGGACATGATAGAGACATTCAAGTATCTGAGGGGAATCAATAAGGATGGGGCAGATGGGGTCTTTAAGCTAAGGAGGGAGGAACACCGGGACGGGCTAAGATTGGGGGGATTTTTCAGAGGGAAATGAGGAGACACTATTTCACAGAGAGGTGTTAGCAAATGGAACACACTGCCAGAATGGGTGGTATCATGTAAATCTGTAAACTGCTTTAAAAGGGCATGGGATAGGGAACAAGGGAGAGTGAGGGTGGGGAGGTGGGGGCGGCAGTGGGATGACAAAGGGAGGGGTGGGGCAGCTGCAAACTAGGGGTGCTGCTGCACACTCGAGCAGACTTCGATAGACTGGGTGGCCTGTTTCTGCTGACACATTCGTATATTCGTATGTAAATCAGTGTAATGATGCCATCTCAAAAGTAAATAAAATTGTGTGGTCAATTAAAAGAAATATTAAATCAAGAAACAAAAATGTTACTCTACCACTCGTCAGAGCTTACGTCAGACCACATTTGGACTATGTTGCTCCATTTTGGTGTCCACATAAAAAGGGATGTAGGAAATATGGAGAAAGTCCAAAGGAAAATCAGAAGATGTATTAGCACCTTATGAAGACAGACTTTTTCAAGTAAATGCAAATCCACTGGAAACTGACTGGCTAAGGGGAGACTTTATGATGCTGTACACCATTGTAAATTATCCCTATTTATTCCTAGAACTTAATTTTAAATTTAAACAAACAGAAACAAATTTAACATAGTAACATAGTAGCTGATGGCAGATAAGGACCGCTAGGCCCACCTACTCTGCCCCTATTACCTGCCTGCATCAGTGGCCACTGACCCTACTTGGTCATTGGATTCTGTCTCTCTTTCCCACATCTAGGGTTCCTTTATGTCTATCCCATGCATGCTTGAATCCCCTCACTGTGTTAGCCCCCACCACCTCCTGGGGCAGGCTATTCCAAGCATCTACCACCCTTTCTGTGAAGAAAAACTTCCTCCCATTTCCCCTTATCCTGTCCCCCTCCAACCTCATATCGTGCCCCCTCATCCTTGTACAACTCTTGAACCGAAAGATGTCACCCACCTGCACTTTGTTCAAACCTTTGAATATATCCTGGGTGAGGGTGTAGGTTGCAGAATTCTCCTCATCTACCGTCCACCAGGAGATGGTGGAGAATTCCTGCAGGAGACAGCAGACTTCATCGTCGACCTGGTATTGCGGTCCCCCAGACTGTTAATTCTGGGAGACTTCAATGCCTGGGTCGATGATGAACTCTCTTGTTTTGGTCAAAATCTCCTCCAGTTGATGACTTCACTGGGCCTAACACAGGTTGTTACCTCCTCAACCCATATAAAAGGTCATTCATTGGATCTGGTCTTCCTTTTGGATATGGAGATTGCTGACTTGGGGGGTGGAACCAGTCAGTTGGTCTGACCACCACACCATAAGGTTCAGTTTCAGGGCTCCCCCTAATAGGTCTGCCCCTATGGAGATGGTTCAGTACCGCCCTTTAAGGGATATTAGTCCCAGTGACCTGATGGCGGTACTGGACCTATCGGGTTTGTCTGGTGAATGCATGAGTCCAGATGATCTCATATTATTGGCCTATAATAAGGCTGTGGGAGATGCTCTGGACAAGATTGCTCCTGTTCGTGTTCGGCCTCTCACCCTCCGTTCAAGGAGTCCTTGGTTTGATGGCTCCTTGAAGGAGTTAAGGAGAGTAGGCCGAAGGTTGGAGAGAGCCTGGCGGAAGTCCGGAAATGATGCTGACAGGCTTAGGTTGATGGCACATTATGATGGCTATCAATCAGAAATCAACCGTAAGAAGGCAGAGTTCCTGTCCAGGGAGATTTCTGCTGCACAGAATCGACCAGCTCAGCTTTTCTGGACTGTTGACAGATTGTGCAATCCAATCTGTCTCCAGCCCAGAGAAGCCTTTTCTCAGCTAAGATGCGAGGAGTTCGCTCGGTTCTTTGCAGATAAGGTTGCTAGCATCAGGTCCGGTATCGGTCCGACTCCTCCTTTAAGGGATTGCAGTTGTCGACGGGAAGTGTTATCCACCCGGTCTATCTGGTCAGATTTTCGCCGGCTGGAGTTCACTGACATTGTGAAGATCATCCAAGCACTGCGGCCAACCAGTTGTAGTTTGGATCCGGGTCCTACAATCCTCTTTGTGGGATGTTTAGAGGTTATCTGCTCGATCCTTGCTGACATTGTCTGGGAATCCTTGGAGAGGGGGGTCTTTCCTGATCCCCTTAAGGAGGCGGTAGTTCGACCACTCCTAAAAAAACCCTCCTTGGATCCAGACTGTCTAGCTAACTACCGGCCTATCTCTAACCTGCCTTTTGTTGGGAAGGTTATTGAGAAGGCGGTTGCGTTACAACTGGATGATCATCTTACAACTCACAATGTCTATGATACTCTCCAGTCTGGTTTCAGAAAGAAGCACAGCACGGAGACTGCCCTTGTCTGGGTGTTAAATTACCTCCTAATGGCTAGAGATCGAAAGGCATGTACCATTCTGGTCCTTCTCGATCTCTCTGCGGCATTTGACACTGTAGACCATGGTGTGCTGTTGGAGCGCCTGCGGATTTATTGTGGACTGTCTGGAACGGTCCTCAAATGATTTCAATCTTACCTCACAGACAGGTTTCAGAGGGTTACCACTGAATTTATTCCTCTGGTGCTCACTCCCTGCCTTGTGGGGTACCGGAGGGTTCCATTTTAGCGCCCATGTTGTTTGCAGTGTATATGCTGCCTTTAGGAGATATCATCAGGCGATACAGATTGGGTTTTCACCGTTACGCAGATGATACTCAGCTGTATCTGTCCTTTCCGCCCGGGCAAGATGGTGCTCTCTCCATGCTAGACAACTGCCTTACTGAGATCAGATTATGGATGAGTTCTAGCTGGTTGAGATTGAATCCGGATAAGACTGAGGTGTTGGTAGTGGACCCAGGTCGCCCGGTGGTGGGTTTGGGGGCTGGCCAACCACCGGGCTTATTGCTCAGTGGTATGTCGCTCACTACCTCTGATCAGGTGCGAAATCTGGGCGTTATTTTTGACGACGGCTTGACCTTCAAATCTCAGGTGTCAGCCATGGTCAAATCCTCTTTTTTCATCTGAGGAATATCGCCCGGATTAAACACCTGGTCCCTCCGGGTGATCTGCCAACATTGGCCCATGCCTTTATCACTACCCGTCTTGACTACTGTAATTCCCTGCACCTAGGGCTATCTGGGGCTGCTATCCATCGCCTGCAGTTGGTGCAGAATGCGGCGGCAAGGCTTTTGACTGGGATCTCTAGATCCAGTCATATTATGCCTGTGCTCCTCGAACTGCACTGGCTGCCTGTTAGGTGGCGGATTACCTATAAGGTTGGTTTACTAACCTTTAAAGCCCTACATGATCAGGGACCCGGCTACCTGAAAGATCTCCTGGTACCCTATTGCTCCCTCCGTCCTCTCCGCTCCGCCAACGAGGGATTGCTGGAGATTCCCAGGGTTCGATTAAAAACATCTGGATCTCGTGCTTTTGCCTTTTCAGCTCCAACCCTGTGGAATTCTCTACCTCGTTGGTTGAGAGATTGTCCAACCGTCGAGAAATTTAAAAATGAGTTAAAGACATATTTATTTGGTTTAGCTTATCCTAGTTATGGCTTTTAATTTATTATTTTAATTTATGTACTTATGTGAATCATTGTACAGCGCCTTGGTTTTGAAAGGCGCTTTATAAATAAAGAGGATTTGATTTGATTTTAAGATATATGAAGGTCTCTATCATATCCCCCTGTTACCTTCTCTCTTCTGTGTATACATGCTGAGGTCTTTTAATCTGTCCTCATATGTCTTTGATGCAAGCCCTGCACCATCCTTGGTCACCCTTCTCTGGACCGCCTCCACCCTGTCTATGTCCTTGTGAAGATGCGGCCTCCGGAACTGAACATCGTACTCCAGATGAGGTCTTACCAGAGTTTTGCATAAGGGCATCATCACCTCACTTCCTTGGGACAGCTAAAAGCCTGTGGTTCAATATGAGGGAAATGGCTCCTCCCACATCCCCAATTTAAGCTAGCCAACTTCTGTTTAGCTCTGCTTGGAGCATTTCAAACTTAGGAGCTCGCTTATTTGCGGCATCTCTCCACTGCTGCCCTCCATTTCATTTGCCTCCCCTTCTGTTGCTCCAGCATTCCAATGGACTTGCCTGCACTCCTGCCTTCCTCCGTCCTGTGCCGGTGTGGCTCCTGCTATGTCTCCTTCATTATGCATGGTGCGTGTTTTGTTTCCCTACTCTACTGGACTGTGCCCTGCTTGGCACCGCCATTTGTCCTTTCCCCCTTCCCTTGTGTGCTTCCCTCCCTCCTTATTGGCAGTCTGCTCAGCCCTGCCTGTGCTTACCTCCCATGGGCTGTGCTTTTGTCTGGACTCTGTCCCTCTTCCTCCATTCCTCCCGTTTTGGCTTCCTCGCTGGCTCTGCTTCATCTCCATGCTGACACTTTGGGGTGTGCCATCACCCGTCAGCGTCCAACATCAGGCTCTGTACCAGGGCTCCTGTGATTTTCTTTATTTGCTTTCTTTTCAGTGTTGGTGTCTGGGATGGGTGCACTGCGCTGGGGGTCATTTCCTGGTGTGGGCTGGAGCCCAGGGGACATAGTGCATTCCACAGGAACTCTATACTATCTGTGCCATAGTGTGCATCCGAGCACTGTTTGCGGGGGACTTCTCTGCAGTATCTGCTGTGTGGCAGGTGCCTGTTTTCTTTTGGGCATTGCCTACAGGGCCCGCACACCTTAGCCGCTACTCCTCCTTCTCTGCCACTTCCCCTGCCTGATACCTGGTGCTGAACGTTTTCTCAAACCACTGAACTTAAGTTTGAAAACCATCACCCTCAGGATGTATCTGGACATGCACTGTTAGCAGCTCAGTATGTCTTCCTGGTGAAACTGTTAAAATAACAACTACCTACATGAACTTTACAATTCAGCAGGATCGAAGGTTACAATACTTGGCACATTCACAATGCTTCTTTACAAGTCTGACTTTCTGAAAATGTATCACTAATTACATAGTTCAATTAGGCATTAGACTCCCAAACAACTGCTATTATTTGCATGGATAACATGCTTTCCATTGGCAAGGCTGGGGGGTGATGGCTGAAAGTTTACCTTACCGAGCTAAGGTGATTATTTCTTTCTCTCTTCTATGTGCGCGCCTTGTATATGCACACTACACCACTATGATTTACAAGTTTGCCTGCAAGCAGATTCAGTTCACAGCCCAGTAATTCCCTTACCTGCATGCACATAGGACTCATGCAGCATCATCTTCATCCCTGTTTTTCCGGATACACCTGTCAATTCTACTGCTACAGAAGGCACAGTTTATGTTCCTGCAATCACCATTTTGCAAGAGCATTCTAGTCCCACATGGTGATAGAGACCTACTCAAGATACCCTCCATTTTTCCTTATTCTTCATATCCTGGTCTGTCCGCCATCAACCTGTAACTCCATCCCTAGCCCTACCTGGTGCTTTCGAGTGAAGGTGGGCTTGTCCTGTCTGCCAGGGCTGGGAGTCCTGCTCCTCCATTTTCCATCTTATCTTCCATTCCCGGTTTGTCCACCATCAACCTGCAGCTCCATCTCCAGCTCCAGCTCCACCAAGCGAAGGTGGGCTTGTCCTGCCTGCCAGGGTTGGAAGAACTGCTCCTCTGTTTTCCGTCATTCCTTCCCATCCTGGTTTGTCCACCATCTTCCTGGGGCTACGTCTCTGGCTCTCCTGGGGGTATCGAATGAAGGTCGGCTTTCTCCACTCGCCATTGTTGCAAGCCCTGGCATCATTCAACTCCAATCTATCTTTCATCACCTGAATATTCCCCCAACTTGGACTTCTCTGTCAGATTCAAGGTTTGCCCTTCTACATCATCGAAGACTCTGACATCAGGTCCTCACCATTTTTGTCCATTCCTTTCTGTACTTTCTTCAGCGGATGCTTCCCACTCCATTGACTGGAATATTGTCAGATTCCCTTACAGTGATACACAGTGACATTATTTAACTTGACCCATCTCCTTCCTCACCTTCGGACTGGCTCTGCACTGCCTCCTGGACACCCTCCTTCTGTATTCCTTTTTGGGCCCTCAAGTGTGCCACCATCTAGAGCCCAGCCATCCACTGATTTCGTTTCCTGGATCCATCTTTGTTTCAGGCTTCCAGTACTCAAATACCACAACAGAAAAGCTGGACATCATTTAACCAGCCATCTTCCTTCATCCGGATATTCATCTGACTCAGATTTTCCTTTATCTTCCAGAATCGACCTTCCTACTCACACCGTCAAAGATTCGGAGGATATGACTCATCGACTGGCAAAAATTCAGAGGATAAGACTCTTCCGCTTAACCAGAACCAAAAACTCAGTCCAAATAATTTAGGATTATCTCCTCATAGATTGCCTAGAGTATGAGCAGTTCAGTAGCCATGGGTCCTCAGAGGTTTCCATCACCTTTTTTTTTTCCCTCTCCTGCGTGCTACTGATCACACTCTCTGTGAGTTGGAGGAAGCAATCTCAAACTATTAATCTTTTTGGGTCTTCTATTCCGTACACTTACCCAGAATTCCTACCATGGGTGGGAACAGAGAAAGGCCAAACTCCAAGTTCATAACTTCAAGTTCATAAGTATACACAAGCACTACACTATGCACCAAACATTGAATGGGAGGGCTAAAAGCACATGGTTCAGTGTGAGGGAAATAGCTCCTCCCACATCCCCAATTTAAGCTACCCAACTTCCATTTAGCTTCTCTTGGAGCATTTCGAACTCACCCACCATCCTCCCATGCCTCCTCCTCCTCCGGCACTCTTCTCACCCTTGATGCTGGGCCTTCTTTTCCCTACACCTACTCAGTATCCTTACCAAGGGTGGGATTAGAGAAAGGCCAAACTCCAAGTTCATAACTTCACCCACTTCCAGTACTCAATCCCAGTTCTGCCACCTTGAGTACTCAGTTTTTGCCTGACATTCACCTACAGCTTACCCGTCATCTCCCTATCCTCCCCCCCCCCCACCAAATTCACTCATCCCACCCATGCCCGCATACAGGTCCAGTAATCTGTGCCCTCCCCTCAGCCTACCCACGCTGGCCATGTAACCTGTGCCCTCCCCTCTGCCTTCTCCCCTATTTTTTTTGACAACGAGGCCCAATGGGTTTATGTTTATATTTTCCCCCACCTGTAGCTCCTGTTTGTCATCTTCTGTCTCACATCCTTGTATGGTGTCTAAGTTCTTCATAAGTTGACTTGGGCTATTTGTACATAGCCTGTGATTGTGATTTTGTTAACTAGCTATAACCATTCTTGTTCAATTGTGTTGCTACTTGCTCTCCCCAATTAATCCAAGATTTCAATAAATAAATAACTTCAAGTTCATAAGTATACAAAAACACCACGGTATGCATCAAACATTGAACTGCTACTGATACCCTTTCCTATGCCACCCAACATCCCACTGGCCCTCCCCACAACCTTGTTAAACTGTTTGGCAACCTTAAAGTCATCTGAGATGATGATCCCTAAATCTCTTCACTGGTGACTGTCAGCACCCCCCACCCCCCATCCTGTATCTATCCGCCAGGTTTCTTCACCCTAGGTGCATGATTTTGCACTTCTTTGCATTAAACTTTAATTGCCACACTTTGGACCATTTTTCCAGCCTTCCCAGATCCCTCCTCATTCCTTTCAACCCCCTCTGGATCGTCTACTCTGTAGCAGATCTTGGTAACATCTGCAAATAGGCAAACTTCCCCCCAGCCCTTCAGCAATGTCACCGATAAAAACATTAAAAAGGACTGACCTCAGGACTGATCCTTGAGTCACAACACTGGTCACCCTCCTTTCCTTGGATTTGATCCCATTTACTACCTTGCTCTTGCTCTGCTTCCTGTCCCTCAACCAGTTTCTAACCCAGTTTTCCACTTTGTGGCACCCCCCCCCCCTAGCTTGTTCACCAATCTTCTGTGTGGTACAGTGTCGAAGGCGTTATTGAAACTGAGGTATGTGATCTCCAGCACTCCTCCCTGATCCACCTCCTTCATCACCCAATCAGAAATGTTAGTCAGGTTTGTTTGACATGACCTTCCGGCTGTGAATCCATGCTGCCTTGGATCCTGTGCTTCCAGGTGTTCCACCATCCTTTCCTTAAGAGGGCACCTGCTTCAAATTTCCAGTAACAGATTCAACACAACTAAGAGAAAGTTTTACTTCACTCAAACAATAATAGAAGCATAGACAATGATGACAGAAAAAGACCAATGATCCACCCAGTCTGCTCATGGTTCCCAATCTAACCCTGGGACCTACTGCCCCTAAGGGTTCTAGCCCTCCCTATCCACCCCCCATTCCCCTCCCTGTTACTGTTGCCCTGAATAACCACTATATCCTTCACTCTGTGCTAACCATGCTTGAAACCATTAATGGTTTTTGTACCCACCACCTCGACTGGTAGACTGTTCCATGGTTCCACCAGCCTTTCTATAAAATAATACTTTCTTATATTCCTCTCATATCCCTCTTGAACCGCCCTCCTGTCAGTTTCCACTTGTGCCTGTGTGACTTTAAACTGTTACTCATGCTAAATAATTCCCTGCAGTTCACCTTGTTTATTCTTTTCAGGAACTTGAAGGTCTCTCATCTTTCCCCTCTCCCGTCTGGTCTCCAGCAAGCACATGTTCAGTGCCTTGAAGTAATCTCCGCAAGACCTGCCCTGCTGACCCTGAACCATCTTGGCACCCTTCACTTTACCATCTCCAGGCTGTACCTGTCTTTCCTGAAGTGAGGATCCCAGAACTGGGCACAGTACTCCAGGTGTGGTCTCACCAAAGATCTATACAGTGGTAGTGTTACCTCCTCTTCTCTGCTGTCAATACCTCTCCTGACATATTCCAACATCTTATTTGCCTTACTAAAGGCCTTGTTACACTGGCTTGACTGTTTGAGGGCATCACTAATGATAACTCCTTAGTCCCATTCCTCAGTCATAGTGCAAAGTCTTACCCCACCCATCCAGTACTCTCTCCTTGGGTTCTTTTTTCCGTAGGTGCATCATCTTGCACTTTTAAGCGTTGAATTTCAACTGCCAAATCCTAGACCACCTCTTTTTTGCTGGTTACTCTGAATTTCCCTGATTCCATCATCGCTATCCACCCTCCCACAGATTTTAATGTCATCTGCAAAGCGACACAACCTGCCCGGATTCCTTCTCCAATGTCGCTGATGCTCATATTGAAGAGGACCAGGCGCAGAACAGATCCTCATGGTACTCCACTCATGACTGCCCTCTCTTGATGTGAGCCCATTAACCACAATCCTCTGCTGCTTCCCCTTTAACCAGTTACCTACCCATCTTACTGTGTCCCTTGTCGCATCCAGATCCTCTATCTTCTTCAGCAATCCTCTGAGGCACCGAATCGAAAGCCTTTCTGAAGTCCGAGTAAATCCACTGAGTGGCCCTTAACCAATACCCTTGTCACCCAGTCAAAGAAGACTATCAGGTTAGTCTGATAAGACCTCCCAGACGCAAACCTATGCCATTTACTATCCTGGAGACCACTGCTCTCCAGGTAGTCCACAAGGGCCTCTTTGATCAGTGACCCCATCAGTTTCCCTACTACAGAGATAAGACTGACATGTCTATAGTTCCCTGCTTGTTCCTTGCCCCCCCAATGGAACTGTGTCCTCCACACTCCAGTCCTTTGGAACTACCCCGTTTGTAATGACCTATTGAATCAGCCTACCAGAGGTTCAGCCAGTTCCACTGCAAGTTCCCTGAGCACCCTTGGAGGCACCCCATTCAGTCCCGAAGCCTAAGCTATCTTTATGGCTGCGTTTTGCATGTAAATGCTGGCTGCTTCATCTTCGAACCTCATCTGATAAGCCCTCGGAATTCCTTCCCTCTGGAAATCATTACTAGCAAATCAAAAAACAGGAATTCAAAAACAGACTAGATAAATATTTATAAAATGGAAGTAAATTAAGGTATTATGACTGAAGGAACAAACATGGGCTAGCTCTATCACATCCTTAGTATGAGCCTTAGTAAGTACCAATACACAAACAGGAAAAAAAATAAGGCCATTGCATAAATTGAATATGTCATGGCTGCACTGAAAATATAAGATCTATTTTTATTTGTGGTTTCAGATCCTGTTGACCTCACTAGTGGCTATGTCACGTATGAGGTTACTGGGTTCTGAAAGCACTCATGAAAAAATCTGATATTTTCAATGTACTATGACATATTCTCTATCTCAAAATAACATGATTTATTGACCCAATTCACTAGTCTGTGTGTGTGTGTGTGTGTGTGTGTGTGTGTGTGTGTGTGTGTGTGTAGATATATAATATATATCCACACATCTACACTGGAGACCAGGCAAGGTGGGGGAGATATGACAGAGACTTTCAAGTTCCTGAAGAGAATAAACAAGGAGAACTACAGGGAACTGTTTAGGAGGAGTACAGAGTCAAGAATCCAATGTCACATTGGACACTGCCAGGGGGAAGGTTTAAGAGGGACGTGAGGAAGTTCTTTCTTACAGAAAGGGTGGTGGGGCCATGGAACAGTCTGCCAGTGGAGGTGGTGGGCACCGACACTGTAAATGGTTTCAAGCATGGCTGGGACAGAGTGAAGGATTTGGTGGTTGCTCAGGTTGGTAGCAGCAGGGATAAAACCCCATATAAACAATAGGTCCCGGGGCAGATAGGGAACTCTGGGCAGACTAGATGGACCTTTGATCTTTTCCTACCATCACTGTCTATGTTTCTGTGTATATTGATTGTAAAGAACTACATCAATGCAGACTATGGGTTGAAGAACACAAAATGCACATTGTAGGGAAATAAAAAAAACAAAAAACTTTGGGGTTTTGGATCTCTGGAGTCTTAGTAAATCAGTGGTGGAGTGTTCTTTGGGGCTGTCAACCCTAAGGCCCACCCCTCTTTCCAGCCTGTAGCTTTCTGTCTGAAGCACAAGGTACAGCTCTAAGCTAGTGCCTCCCAGTGATACTCTTCGAAAGTAGAGAAGTATGTCTCACTACATGTTGCCAACAGAATCTGTTGTAGCTTTCTTCATGCAGGGTGTGAAGGAAAGGGATCATGTCTGACCTAATTTGCTTAGGGTAAGGGGTGGCATTAGGGTTAACAACCCTGTGACAGAGTAGAATAGGATCATGTCCCATTTGTCATGGAGAAAGTGTTTAAATGCAAGGATCTTTCCTTTTCTGTCTCTTCTCTGTCTGGTTGCACAAACAAAATTTCTGTGTGCCCTCGGACTTGATCACCCTAAACAGTCTCGCAATTCTTTGCCTCTCACTGTCTCTCAGTTTTCTCTTGCTGCCTGACTTTTCCTCCTTACATATCTGCTAATATAAAAATGTGTGCAAATCATTGTATGGAAATGTAACTGATATTGGGATCCCTATTGTTTAGAAAATATATAGTGTTACTGTCGAAATGAATATAGTTATCATTTGAGATGACTGCAAAAAGCTATTGTAAACTAGAGGTTACCAGAGTTCAATTTTAAAGCCTTTTGCAAAAGCTATGCAAAAGGGGGCCTCAACTCAAGAAGCACACTGTGTTCTAGCAGCTCCTGCCTGATATTTACAAAAACAGGATGCTTGCTAAGGATGGGGGTTGAAAGGACTCATAAGAACTAAGCTGCAACTGCAAGAAAAAGAAGAAGAAAAAGGAACACAGAGACTCAAGGAAAACTACTATTTTTTTCTCCTCTGTACACAGTTATTATGAACAAGTTTTTTTTTTTTATGTTACTGCTACTGCTACTGCAAATAAATATTTTTGGTGAAATCTACAACTGCTCCTGGTTTTCTCTATGCTTCCTGACCTGTGCCTCAACGACAAACCCCAAGGAACACACCATCGCTGATTCATCAAGACTCTGTGTCCCGCTTTTATATTTCAAGTCAGCTGGAGAGTGGTGGTACCTGTCCTGTGGAATACAATACCTGCTGACATTCATCTGACTTCCTCTTTACCTGTATTTAGTATGGCCATGCTTTCCAAAAGGCTAATTTGTGGCAGTCATTAGTTCCTCAAAGCTGCAGTTTGGGGCAATTTATTTTCAAAATTATTGTTGTACAACTAGTAAAAAAATTGAATTCCCCATCCCCAACGATGCCCCATGGAAATGAGCTGTCTACACCTCCATGTGCTCTCTGGCCAAATATTTTAAATAAATGAATAAATATGTATTGATTTAGTGCTGATCTGTATGTGATGATGTATTGTCTTGTCTGACTGATGCAACACAATACTGCAGCATTCTGCAGCCGAGTTACTGCAGGAAACAAGGCAATTGCAATGGTAGTTAATCCCTTTTGTCATGTAAGAATCTGTGGCACTGCATCACATCCTGGATGGCTCCAAAACACGTGTTTTTGCCTACTTTGTAAAGCAGTCTGTGCCTGGGAAGGGAGCTGAATAAATGAAAAAAACACCCCAAACCAGTGAAAGTGATTAATGTATTATGACATAATATAAAGAACTGTGCATTTCTAATATGATATAATGCAACTGACTGTTTACTCCTCACTCTTCGATCATGGAAATAAGAATAATAGATAAAAGATGTGGGACACCGCATCAAATCTCAGAGAACAAAGCTAAGAACCAAACAAACTTCTGTAAATGGGGCATCTCTCACAGGTTTTTATCTGATTAACAATTTATTGAATGCTGTCATTTTGGATAATGGATTGAAGAAGACCATGATCACATGATTCATGTTGTCTTTCCACTGCTACAAAGATGGGATTCAGATTTCCAACAATCTAATTTACATTTCATTATTGAATTTCTGGATTGTCCAAGTAAATGCAGAGCTTTCAGAGTAAGGCTGGAAAAAATGAGAAACCAGAGCGCCATTGCCAGATAACAAATTCAACAGAGAGCTACAGAGATACATACGCTGACAGATGTTGTGGCTGCCATCCACGTAGTATCCCGGGAAACAACTGGAAACACACATGCCATTGTGAGCTAAGACCAGGTCGGCTTTGCAGGATGTGCAGGTAAGCGGCCCTCCTCCATTGCAGGTCTGACATGATGTATGACATTCTAAGAAAGAAACGGCATTTAGAAATTGATTACACATCACTTATGTGATTTCAGTCAATCAGCACTCCGAACTGCAAGAGCTCTTCTTATTTATTACTTTATTTATTGTAATCATTTCACCAGGTTAGCATACAGAGATAACAATCAATCCATCAATCAATCCATCAATCAAGTCTTTATTTAACCAGACGTTCATCGTTGAGCAGAAGCTCATTTGCAAGATGGACCTGGGTGGAGCATGAACAATTGTATATACAGGTCAACACAGGTATTTACAAGGCAATACAGATAATACTCTTTACAGAGAGGAAGAAAAAGAAGTTCATATGTACATAGAATTATACATATATTGCACAGATTACACGGTATTTACATACATAGAAGTGTCTATAGGAAGATAAAGCAGGTTATCTAAGGTTACAGGAGGAAGTAACGGAAGAAAAAAAATAAAAATATACACCAGGTAGAGGTGAAGGTAGGAAGGGAGGGAGGTAGGGGAGAAAGGATAGGAGGCATGGTGCACAGAAAGGAGTTGGTAAAAGCGGGATGTAGAGAAGGTGGATGGAGAAAAGGAGTATGTGAGCCCGGATTGAATGCTATAAAGTACGGGGCATGGTAGGATGTCACAACCCAGGGTAGTGAGCTCCTGTCCGAGGTTGGGAAAGGAAGAATAAGGGGATGGACGGGCTTAGTGTTGATAAGACAGGGGGATAAGAGAGAGAGAGAACAATTAGGCTGGTGAGGAGCAAGCTGGGGGGTCAGTACTAAAAATTGTAATAACAAATAACTAAGCAACAAAAACACTACAGGGCGTGGATTATGCTGGGATTTACCCACGCCTGTGTGATTTGGTCACGAGGCTGTGGGCCGAGCAAGTAAACCACACCAGAAGTGGGTAAATCCCAGCATAACCCACACCCTCCAGTGGTTTATTGAGATTATACAATGCCCCCCATTACTGTGCCAAAAAAGATAAAGAAAAACAGGGTTTTTGTATTTTAAATGATTTTTATGTAATTTATTGCTGCACCACAAAAAATAGTCCTGGATTGCTAGGTGGAATATTGAAGAGATGCCCCCAGAAGTCAGAGCATGACATAGTTAGAGGAATCCAGTCTTATTGTGTGTTTCTTTTCTGTCTTTCATAATGCACAGGCTATACAGAAGTATACTGCTGGCAGAGATGAGTGGCTGGGAGAGTGAGAGGCAGTCTGTGTGTGAATCTCGTGTAGCACTATGAGAGGTGGCATGGAGTTGGAAACTGACATGTTTTGCTTTTTTTTTTTTAATATGATTTCTTTTTTTTTTGTATTACTGTGTTTACTTCTGGAGTCAGGTTCCATTGTAACCATACTGAACTCCAAGCAGGTGTTCATAAGGTCACATCTGGAATTGAAGATAAGTGCAGCCGGGGGTTGAAGGTACGATCACAGGTCCAAGCAGGTTCTTAAGTACAGTGAAAGTGAGGTTAAGGAGGAGCAGCATTGTTAATAGATGCAGTGTCGTAACGGGTTTGGAAATTACAGAGCATGGGACTGGTATACTGGGACCAAGGAGATTGCTACACCAATACGGAGGTGGGAGGGAGTGTTACAGGACCGAGCACTGACCACAACGGAGGCTGGATGGAGCGAGTGTCACAGAAGCCAGTCATTAGCGTAACTTGAGGTGGGAAGGAGCAACCGTCATCAGTGAAAGTATTGTTAATTTTTTTTTTCACTGAGTTGTTTCAGGAGGCCAGTGTCTATTACTTCAAGAGAGTAGTCTATTTTTTAATTTTGCAGTTCACCTGATGCGGTTTAGTGGCAATCCAAAATGGCGGTTTTCGTCTTTGATGTTCGGGGGGTGGTCGGAGTGATTTTTTTTTTTTTTTTTTTTTATCATTTAACATTTCTCGCTAGCCTTGCGCTAGCCCCATCAGACACCCGGCCCCCAGCCCTCCCGGAATCAGGGACTTACCTTACACTCGGCCCGGGAGCGGTGCCTACTGAGAGTCAGTCGCCATCCTACTGCTGGCGATATTTTCCCCACCATTTTTCTCCCAAGGGCCCCGGGAGTGGGTACGCATGCGTGTGGAGGCACACATCAGTCCATCAGCCCCACTGACGGTCCCTTTCCTCCCACCCCATTGGCCTTGCGCCCTGGCTCCTCTGTTAGCCCATGCTGTCCCCAGCCACCATTAGGTGGCAGCCATCAGCCGAGAGGAGCCATCCCACCTCCCCAGAGAGGAGAGTGTGCCTATCAGCAGCTCCATCCAGCTCTACCCTGCCCCCCCCATTGCCGACCTCCGGCCCAGGCTCGTTCCCGAACCCGGGTCACTGGTGTGACGCAAGGTTAGGCGTCCAGTGCCTTAGCCCTTAGCGCCACCGTGCCGGCTGGTCAGAGTGATTTTAAAAAGGGGGCATTCTTGTATAGGGATGTATCTATGTATGTTGTGAACCTTAATAACGTTTATTAAATTGCAAAAAAAAGGGGGGGCTGACTGGCACCTTTTCTCAAGGGTCATGCTAAAATTTACAATGCCTGAAATGTGCTGGTCACCCAATCAGATATAAATATTTGGAAGCCAACTGTATCACCTTGTTTACAGATGATCTAGAGGTGGGGTGGGGTTGGGGGGAGAAAGGCAGAGAATCAAAGAGTGACGAGAAAGCAGCAGTTAATATTTCAGTAATTGTATGGAGATGTCAATATTTACAATACTTACAAGGCAATAAAACAGCAATGAGACCACTTATTATGCATATAGTACAGTGGTCTTTTTATAAGGGAATGTTAAAGGGGGGTATTCCACTTCACAGATGGGGCAATAGCACTCGACCTGGTTTTTGAAATAAAAATAAAACAAAAATAATAAACATGCTATAAATCCCTTTAGCTAGCTCATAGAAACATAGAAACACAGACTTTGATGGCAGATAAGGACCGCTTGGCCCACCTAGTCTGCCCATTTCCCTACCTAGAGGATAAGCTACAGATCCTATTTAACCAACAGCCTATAACTTCCTACCCCCCACAAAAATTGCCTTATGTCTGTCCCATGCAATCTTGAATGCTCCCACAGTTTTAGACCCCACAACCTCCTCAGAAAGGCTGTTCCATGTGTCCACCACCCTCTCTGTGAAAAAATACTTCCTCACATTGCCCATGAGCCGTCCCCCCTCTATCTTCAAATTGTGTCCCCTTGTTCTTGCACATCTCTTTTTCTGAAAGATGCTACCCTCTTGGACTTTGTTGATTCCACTGAGGTACTTAACGTTTCTATCATGTCCCCTCTCCTCCTTTCCTCAAGGGTATACATATTAAGCTCCTTTAGTCTCTCCTCATATGGCTTCTCTTGCAGACCCTGCACCATTTTAGTTGCCCTCCTCTGAATTGCCTCCATCCTGTCTATGTCCTTGCGGAGATGGGGTCTCCAGAACTGGACGCAGTACTCCAGATGGGGTCTCATCAACTGTCTGTACAGGGATAACAACTTCCTGTTTTCTGCTGGTGATACGCTCCCTATACATCCCAGTATCCCCCCAGCCCTCCCTACCGCCTTCTCGCATTGCTTGCCAACCTTAAGGGCATCTGATATGATTACACCTAGGTCTCTTTCCATTTCTGTTGTTATTACTACCTCTACCCCCATTGTGTAATCTTCCCCTGGGTTTTTGTTTCCCAGGTGCACTTCTTTGCACTAAATCCAAGCTGCCATACTTCTGACCATTCCTCCAACCTTGCCAAGTCCCTTCTCATCCTTTCCATGCCTCCCTATGTATCAACCCTGTTGCAGATCTTTGTGTCATCTGCAAAGAGGCACACTTTTCCTTCCAGTCCCTCTGCAATGTCACGTATAAAGACATTAAAAAGAACTGGACCCAGTACTGAACCCTGCAGTACCCCACTAGTAACCCCTCTTTCTTCAGAGTGGACTCCATTTACAATTACCTTCTGTGTCCTGTTGTTCAGCCAATGTTTTACCCAGGCTACCACCTTGGGACCCACTCCCAGGCTGGTTAATTTGACTACTAATCTTTTGTGTGGGACTGTGTCAAATGCGTTGCTAAAATCTAGGCAGGCCATGTCCACAGCCCCTCCCTGGTCTACTACTTTGGTCACCCAATCAAAGAAATCAATTAGATTCGTCGACATGACCTTCCTGCTGTGAACCCATGTTGCCTTGGGTCCTGTGCCCCACTGGCCTCTAGGTACTCAACAATTCTTTCCTTCAAGTGATTCCATCACTTTCCCTACCAGAGGTCAAACTGACAGGTCTGTAGTTTCCTGCCTCCGTCTTGGTCCCACTTTTGTGAGGGGAATCACATCCACCTTCTTCCAGTCCTCAGGTACCACACTATCTTCCATGATTTGTTAAAAGGGTAGTCAGTGGTGTCACTAGTTCTCTGTAATTCTTTTAGAATCCTGGGGTGAATTCCATCTGGCCCCATTGCTTTGTCCACCTTCAGTTTTAGGGTCCTTTCAGAACTCTTTCTTCATGAAAGGACTGGGATCAACCTCCTCGAGTGCTTTGTTAATTGGATTAGGCACCTCCCACTTCCTCTTTTGTGAATACTGAACAGAAGTATTCATTCAGTATCCCTGCTTTATCACTGTCACTCTCTGCCCACCCACCATCCATTCTATTCAGCCTCACTATCCCTCCTTTGTCTTTCTCGCTCCTGATATACCTATAAAGGTTTTATCCCCTTCTTACCAGTTAGCTATCTTTTCCTCAGTTTGTGCCTTTGCTATTCTGACTACCCTCCCTGCTTCCTTCTGCCTTAACTGGTACAGTTCTCTGTCCTGCTCCTTCTGTGTTTCCTTATACTTCCTAAATGCTATCTTTTCTCCTAACCTTCACCGCCACCTCTTTTTAGAGAACCATAGTGGCTTTTTCCTTCGTTTGATTTGATTTGCATCATACAAAGGCTTGTTGCCTCTGTGATGGCAGTTTGATATTTGCCCATTGTCGCTCCACCCTCCTTCTAGCCTGTTTGCTAGTGCTTTTCTAAGGCACTCTCCCATCTTGCCAAAGTCAGCCCTCCTGAAGTCCAGAACCCTCACTTTTGTATGGCTTGACTCTGCAGCAGAGTTTATCGTGAACCACACTGTTTGGTGGTCACTTGTTCCCAAATGGCTACCCACTTCTAGATCTGAGATCCTCTCACTGTCCCCATTTGAGAGTATGAGGTCTAAGATTGCTCCTTCACGAGTGGGTTCCAAAATAGCTGTTTGAGGCATGCCACCTGAAGGGCATCAAGAACGGCCCTGCTTTTGGATGTGGCTGCTGCAAAGGTGCTCCAGTTAACATCTGGCATGATAAGGTCCCCCATCAACAGTATCTCCCCTTTCTCTGCCATCCTAAGTATGCCTTCTATCATATCCTTGTCCATTCCCTCCCCCTGACATGGGGGTCTAGATACAACCCCTGTGTGGACTGTGGTGCCATTTCCAGTCTCTAAGGTGACCCACCATGCCTCCTCTCTTCCCTGTTTACTCTTTTGTTCAGTTGCTTTTATCCCTTCCCTTACATAGAGAGCTATCCCCCCCCCTTCTGCCCGCTCTGTCTCTCCTGTAGGTTATGTACCCTGGTATGTTAACATCCCAGTCATGGTTCTCTGGGTACCATGTTTCTGTGACTGCTACAATATCCAGGCATCCCTCTTCCATCAAGGCCACCAGTTCAGGGATCTTGTTGCCCAGACTATGGGCACTGGTACTCATCACCCTCTATTTCTTGATGGCCTTACCCGTTTTTGCCCTATCCCTGTCCTTATTACATTTGTCACTTTCTCCATTTCCCCACGCTTCTCCCTAGTGACATCTCTATATTGGTGTCTACCTCACTTAGTACCCTGATATTTTGGGGGGGGGGCTAGGATTTCCCTGCTCCTTTCCAGTGCCTCCCCCCTTGGCTAGTTTAAATACTTGTCAATGAAGTATTTAAACCTATTACCTAGGATCCTGGTTTCCCCTCCTGGACAGATGCAGACCATCACGCCAGTATGGTACATCCCTCAAGATCGGACCCCGTTTCCAATGAAGCCAAATCCCTGAGCTCTGCACCAGTTTTTCAACCACTGATTGAATCCCATGGTGTGGAGCACCTAGTCTCACCCGTGCCATAGACAGGCAGCACCTCCTGAGAAGGTTACCATGTGTGCTATTTGTCTAAGGCCCCTCCCCATCTCCACAAATGCTTCTTGCACTGCTCTGTTCCCTTTCTTAGCCAGGTAATTTGTCCCTAGGTGGACAGTGACATCCAGCTCCCTCCCCTGTACAGCCGCTCCTGCGATGGAGAGGGATGGGGGGATGGAAAGCTACTCTCGCCCTTCTAGGATGGTGAGTCTTTGGTGGCTCAAGAGATTCATGTTTATATTTGTACTGTGGGGTGTCTCTTATTGAATAAAAAACTTCCTGTTGCACTGTTTGGGGTGGATATAACTGCTCAGCTTCACATCCCTCTTGCACAAACAGAACGACAGAACATTCTTATTCAATAAGAGACACCCTTCAATGCACATATTTATTTATTTATTTATTTATTCAGGATTCGGAAAATACGTTTGAGTCAAAGACTCATTTACAAAGGTTCTATATCACATAGTTGGTATGAACATACAATGAAGGCATTCTTAGTTTACACCACTTGCCAGGACTTGGGCAGCAGTAACATTCTTTAGAATCACCTTTTAACTTACAATAATTATAGCAGTGTGGTAATACTGCTATAATAAGAGTTTCTTGGCAACTTTTTGCAAAACTCCCAACTGATATACAAAAACTACCTCAGCCTGATGCCAGCCCGTGGCGCTGAGGGTTGAGCGCTAGACGCCACACCTCGCTCCATGCCGGCGACCCGGTTCAGGGAACAAGCTCGGGAACGCCCGGGGTTTCTCTGCAGGGGAGACAGGCTGGAGCATCCGATGACAGCTCATCTTCTCCTGGGAGAGAGGGGTTTGTTACCCTCGACGAAGGCAACTCCTGGCGGAGGCTGGGGGCGCGATGGCAAGTCGGAGTCCTAGGGGCTGGATTGGTTGAGGATGTAGGTCAGCAATCAATAGCCTCAGGGACTATAGGGAGGGATGTTGCCGACGTCTGCGTTTGCGCCTTGACATACAGGGCCCGCGACGTCCCAGAGGGAAGAAGATTGGAAATACCCCCCACTGGAGCCGAGAAGACAGAGCACCAAGCCGGGGTTTCTATGTGCCAGAGCCAAAGCCTGCCGCCCCAGACCCTGACATTTGCAAGATTCGGGATATTGCCCCCACCCTGACCCCGCCCGGGGGGGGGTTTCCTCGGCAGAATGGAGGGACTTGGGACTGATAGGTAAGGCTCCGGCAGAGACCAGGCTTAATGGGCGACTCCCGATGATGCAGGTCCAGTGGGTAGCGGGGGAGATGAATTGTGGGAGAAAAAAAAACTACCTTAGCCTTCTTAAATGGACAGATGGGCAGCTGTTAGTAATGTTCCTGTTGTCAGAATCATACACTCAAATGATCCATATTTAACTGTACCGGAATAGAAGATTAGACACGTGCGACGTTGGGAAACTTTGCTTCACAAAATACTTAGCAAAGTCCCGACTTCGTGTAGTGCAAAGATGTACACCACATAGTTATTTGCATTGCAAAGGTTTTACATAGTGGCACTGTGCCATGAGTGCAAGTCCCTCTGCATTTTAACCTTTGCAGGGCCACACACACTAATATACCAATCCAAAATTCCTATATGTTCTAATCCTGTTGGCAGCCTAACAGTTAATAGATACATATTATGAGTACAATGCACTCTGCATTGGTGTGGATACTTGCTACAGTACTACTGCAACACACCCTGCATTTTAGTGGATACATGCTATGATTGCTATATGATCTGCATTTTAGAGGGGACGTGCTATGACTGCAATATACTCAGCACTTTAGCAGAGATGTGCTGTAACTGTCATATGCTCAGCATTTTAGAGAGAGACATGATTTGACTACAATGTACTCTGCACTCTGATGCAGATGTGCTACAACTGCCATGTAATCTACACAGTTAGTTAGCAGTAGAAAGACTGCTGTGTTATGACTGTAACGTATTCTGCATTTTCGTGGAGACCCACTATGGCTGCAGTATTTGCAGATACAGCTATTTATGCTCCTACATCTCTGGTTGCCCCCCTTCTGCTCGGCTACCCGGCCCCATCACCCTGGCATCCCCCAGCACTTACCCTTACCTCTGAATTCCCCTAGAGCTTAACCAGTTCTGGCGGGGGTGGTGGATGCTGCCCCAAACTCCCCCTTAGAATGGCTCTGTCTTGCGGAGGTGGTGCCTAGATGGCCAGGTGCACAGCCTGTGAGCAGCTGGTGTTATTCTGTCAGCCAGGTTTTCCGCTTCTTGCTGCCCATCCCCTAGGATGTTGGTGGCAAGGGTGCACAAGCATACGCACACAAGTGTGTGCATTGTGGCATCAACTGACGGCCTCCCACCCACAGGCTACTCCTGACTGCATTGTCACCTGTGGTCACCCAGGTGTCAGTAATGCAGCAGAGCTGACTGTGCTTCCTCCCTGGAGGAGCAAAGTGTCTTCTGAGACACTCAGTCCTTCTCCCCCCGGGCCAGCCCCTGATGGCCTGAGCTCGGGTCGCTGGCATCATGAGGGGTAGTGCTATCGTTGTGCTGAGGGGCTGGCTGTATTCTGCACTTTAATGGAGACATGTTAAAATGGATTTACTATAAAAGACTGACAGGCAGTTGCCAGACAGTCGTAATTCTGACACTGCAAGCAACAGAAAATCCTGACAGTGGCGGTAGATTTTGTTTCATGTTTCAGGGGGCTTTCCCCCCGCAACCCCTTAATTATTATAACAAACTTTACTGTGGGCAAAATCCCACTGTCGGGATTTTCGGTGTCGGACTTGCAACGTTGGGATTGCAAGTGTCTGGCAACCAAGTTTTAGTCTTACAACTGCAATGTACTCTGCGTGTTTGGCGGAGGATTATGTCTGCAATGTACTCTGCATTTTTGTGGAGATGTGCTATGACTGCAGTGCATTCTGTATTTTACCGGAGACGTGCTATGACTGCAATGTACTCTGTGCATTTAGTCAAGGGGTGATACTTCTGTAATGTGCTCTGCATTTTAGTTGAAATGTGCTCTGACAGTAATGTATTCTGCATTTTAGTGACTTTGTGCTCTGACTTCAATTACAATGTACTGCATGTCTCAGTGGAGAAGGGCAAAGACTGCAATTACTTATTTATTTGAAATTAGTTACCAGGTAGCACAATGGGACACATGGCCCTTGTGCAGGTATGACCTGCAAAATGCAAACAATATAAATGTCATTTTACTGGAGATCTGCTGTGGCTGCAAGGTACTCTGCATATTAGAGGAGTTATGTCACAACTGCAGTCTAGCCAGCAGTTTAGTGCTGATGTTCTACAACTGTATCCTAGTCTGGATTTTACTGGAGATATGCTATGACTGTAATGTACTGTGGTCGCCAAATTAGTACAGATGTGCTATAATTGCTGTGTACGCTGCATTTTTGTGGAGAATGGCTGTGACTGTAATGCATTCTGCACTTTAGTGGTCTTGTGTAGTCTGCATTTTAGTGAAGATATAATACGACTGCAATGTACTCTGTACTTAAGTAATGAAAAGCTACAACTGCAGTGTAGTCTAAGAGATGCATTACTGCAGTTTGTGGGGAAATGTGCTGTAACTGCAATGTGGTCTACATTTTTATGAAGATGCACTACAACTGCAATGTAGTGTGCATTTCAGTTTAGACTGGAGCCATGCTATGATCCACTGTACTCTTCATATCAGTGAAGACATGCTGTGACTGCAGTGTACTCTGCATTTTAATGGGAATGTGCTATGACTGTACCATAGTCTATACGTTAGTGTAGATGTGCTATGACTGTAGTGTACTCTGCATTTTAATGGGAATGTGCTATGACTGTACCGTTAGTCTATACGTTAGTGCAGATGTGCTATGACTGTACCATAGTCTATACGTTACTGTAGATGTGCTATGACTGTAGCGTGCTCTGCATTTTAATGGAAATGTGCTATGACTGTACCATAGTCTATACATTAGTGCAGATGTGCTATGACTGTAGTGTACTCTGCATTTTAATGGGAATGTGCTATGACTGTACCATAGACTATACGTTACTGTAGATGTGCTATGACTGCAGTGTACTCTGCATTTTAATGTGAATGTGCTATGACTGTACCATAGTCTATACGTTACTGTAGATGTGCTATGACTGTAGCGTACTCTGCATTTTAATGGGAATGTGCTATGACTGTACCATAGTCTATACGTTACTGTAGATGTGCTATGACTGTACCACAGTCTATACGTAGTGTAGATGTGCTATGACTATACCATAGTCTATACGTTACTGTAGATGTGCTATGACTGCAGTGTACTCTGCATTTTCATGGGAATGTGCTATGACTGTACCATAGTCTATACGTTACTGTAGATGTGCTATGACTGTACCATAGTCTATACGTTACTGTAGATGTGCTATGACTGCAGTGTACTCTGCATTTTAATGGAAATGTGCTATGACTGTACCATAGTCTATACGTTAGTGCAGATGTGCTATGACTGTACCACAGTCTATACGTAGTGTAGATGTGCTATGACTGTACCATAGTCTATATGTTACTGTAGATGTGCTATGACTGCAGCGTACTCTGCATTTTAATGGAAATGTGCTATGACTGTACCATAGTCTATACATTAGTGCAGATGTGCTATGACTGCAGCGTACTCTGCATTTTAATGGGAATGTGCTATGACTGTACCATAGTCTATACGTTAGTGCAGATGTGCTATGACTGCAGCGTACTCTGCATTTTAATGGGAATGTGCTATGACTGTACCACAGTCTATACGTAGTGTAGATGTGCTATGACTGTACCACAGTCTATACGTTAGAGTAGATGTGCTATGACTGTACCATAGTCTATACGTTAGTGCAGATGTGCTATGACTGTACCACAGTCTATACGTAGTGTAGATGTGCTATGACTGTACCATAGTCTATACGTTAGTGCAGATGTGCTATGACTGTACCACAGTCTATACGTAGTGTAGATGTGCTATGACTGTACCATAGTCTATATCGCTAGTGCAGATGTGCTATGACTGTATATAGTCTATACGTTAATGTAGATGTGCTATGACTGCACCATAGTCTACATGTTAGTGCAGATGTGCTATGACTGTACCATAGTCTATACGTTAGTGTAGATGTGCTATGACTGTACCATAGTCTGCATTTTAGTGAGATGTGCTATGACTGTACCATAGTCTATACGTTAGTGCAGATGTGCTATGACTGTACCATAGTCTATACGTTAGTGTAGATGTGCTATGACTGTACCATAGTCTATTTTAATGTAGATGTGCTATGACTGACACAGTCTGCATTTTAATGGAAATGTGCTATGACTGTACCATAGTCTATACGTTAGTGCAGATGTGCTATGACTGTACCACAGTCTATACGTAGTGTAGATGTGCTATGACTGTACCATAGTCTATATGTTACTGTAGATGTGCTATGACTGCAGCGTACTCTGCATTTTAATGGAAATGTGCTATGACTGTACCATAGTCTATACATTAGTGCAGATGTGCTGATGACTGCAGCGCACTCTGCATTTTAATGGAATGTGCTATGACTGTACCATAGTCTATATGTTAGTGCAGATGTGCTATGACTGCAGCGTACTCTGCATTTTAATGGGGAATGTGCTATGACTGTACCACAGTCTATATCGTGAGTGTAGATGTGCTATGACTGTAGCTACAGTCTGCATTTTAATAGGAATGTGCTATGACTGTACCATAGTCTATACGTTAGTGCAGATGTGCTATGACTGTACCACAGTCTATACGTAGTGTAGATGTGCTATGACTGTACCATAGTCTATACGTTAGTGCAGATGTGCTATGACTGTACCATAGTCTATACGTTAGTGCAGATGTGCTATGACTGTACCACAGTCTATACGTAGTGTAGATGTGCTATGACTGTACCATAGTCTATACGTTAGTGCAGATGTGCTATGACTGTAGTGTACTCTGCATTTTAATGGGAATGTGCTATGACTGTACCATAGTCTATACGTTAGTGCAGATGTGCTATGACTGTACCACAGTCTATACGTAGTGTAGATGTGCTATGACTGTACCATAGTCTATACGTTAGTGCAGATGTGCTATGACTGTACCATAGTCTATACGTTAGTGCAGATGTGCTATGACTGTACCACAGTCTATATGTAGTGTAGATGTGCTATGACTGTACCATAGTCTATACGTTAGTGCAGATGTGCTATGACTGTAGTGTACTCTGCATTTTAATGGGAATGTGCTATGACTGTACCATAGTCTATACGTTAGTGCAGATGTGCTATGACTGTACCATAGTCTATATATTACTGTAGATGTGCTATGACTGCAGTACTCTGCATTTAATGGGAATGTGCTATGACTGTACCATAGTCTATACGTTAGTGTAGATGTGCTATGACTGTACCATAGTCTATATGTTACTGTAGATGTGCTATGACTGCAGCGTACTCTGCATTTTAATGGGAATGTGCTATGACTGTACCATAGTCTATACGTTACTGTAGATGTGCTATGACTGTACCATAGTCTATATGTTACTGTAGATGTGCTATGACTGCAGTGTACTCTGCATTTTAATGGGAATGTGCTATGACTGTACCATAGTCTATACGTTAGTGCAGATGTGCTATGACTGTACCACAGTCTATACGTAGTGTAGATGTGCTATGACTGTACCATAGTCTATATGTTACTGTAGATGTGCTATGACTGCAGCGTACTCTGCATTTTAATGGGAATGTGCTATGACTGTACCATAGTCTATACGTTAGTGCAGATGTGCTATGACTGTACCACAGTCTATACGTAGTGTAGATGTGCTATGACTGTACCATAGTCTATATGTTACTGTAGATGCTATGACTGCAGCGTACTCTGCATTTTAATAGGAATGTGCTATGACTGTACCATAGTCTCTCGTTAGTGCAGATGTGCTATGACTGTACCATAGTCTATACGTTACTGTAGATGTGCTATGACTGCAGCGTACTCTGCATTTTAATGGGAATGTGCTATGACTGTACCATAGTCTATACGTTAGTGTAGATGTGCTATGACTGTACCATAGTCTATACGTTACTGTAGATGTGCTATGACTGTACCATAGTCTATACGTTAGTGTAGATGTGCTATGACTGCAGTGTACTCTGCATTTTAATGGGAATGTGCTATGACTGTACCATGGTCTATACATTAGTGCAGATGTGCTATGACTGTACCACAGTCTATACGTAGTGTAGATGTGCTATGACTGTACCATAGTCTATACGTT
Organism: Neoceratodus forsteri; assembly: GCA_016271365.2. Classification (NCBI taxonomy): domain Eukaryota; kingdom Metazoa; phylum Chordata; order Ceratodontiformes; family Ceratodontidae; genus Neoceratodus; species Neoceratodus forsteri. The sequence continues at coordinate 765,094,165 of CM057453.1, forward strand.
AGTGTAGATGTGCTATGACTGTAGTGTACTCTGCATTTTAATGGGAATGTGCTATGACTGTACCATAGTCTATACGTTACTGTAGATGTGCTATGACTGTACCATAGTCTATATGTTACTGTAGATGTGCTATGACTGCAGCGTACTCTGCATTTTAATGGGAATGTGCTATGACTGTACCATAGTCTATACGTTACTGTAGATGTGCTATGACTGCAGTGTACTCTGCATTTTAATGGGAATGTGCTATGACTGTACCATAGTCTATACGTTAGTGTAGATGTGCTATGACTGTACCACAGTCTATACGTTAGTGTAGATGTGCTATGACTGTACCATAGTCTATACGTTACTGTAGATGTGCTATGACTGCAGTGTACTCTGCATTTTAATGTGAATGTGCTATGACTGTACCATAGTCTATATGTTACTGTAGATGTGCTATGACTGCAGCGTACTCTGCATTTTAATGGGAATGTGCTATGACTGTACCATAGTCTATACGTTAGTGCAGATGTGCTATGACTGTACCATAGTCTATATGTTAGTGCAGATGTGCTATGACTGTAGCGTACTCTGCATTTTAATGGGAATGTGCTATGACTGTACCACAGTCTATACGTAGTGTAGATGTGCTATGACTGTACCATAGTCTATACGTTAGTGCAGATATGCTATGACTGTACCATAGTCTATACGTTAGTGCAGATGTGCTATGACTGTACCATAGTCTACACGTTAGTGCAGATGTGCTATGACTGTACCATGGTCTATACATTAGTGCAGATGTGCTATGACTGTACCATAGTCTATACATAGTGTAAATGTGCTATGATTGTACCATAGTCTATACGTTAGTGTAGATGTGCTATGACTGTACCATAGTCTATACGTTAGTGTAGATGTGCTATGACTGCAGTGTACTCTGCATTTTATTGGATACATGATACAACTACAGCATGCTCTGCATTTTAGTGAAGGCTTGCTATGGCTGCAGTATTACATGCATTTTAGGCCCTGTCCACACTGGCAACAGTACTGCAGTAACATTTTCAAAAATGGTACAGCACATACTGTGCTAGCGTGTCTACCCTGTGGTCTCTGTTTTCAAGACCCGCTGACAAACATGTCCATACTTGTGGCACAGTTTGGGAAGCTTGCTCCACCGCATCTTGACAGCTGTCCCATAGTGCATTGTGGGACACACAGACGGTACCACGCAAGTCCCAGCATGCAAGTGGGCACTGCCATGAAATGGAAGTTTAAACATGGCTGTGTCCACCACTGCTGGAATGCGGGGCATGGACAGAGCAGGATAAGCCAGATACCAGTAATAGGAGAAACAGTTTGGAAGGTAGGCTTCAGACAAAAAAAAAAAAAAATAAAAACAGCTGCTGGATTTTAGAAAATGTGGTGGGATGTGAGGAGGGAGGTCACCAGCAGTGGGAAGGTAAGGCTTACAGAACCGGGAATGTGGTGTTAAGGAGCAGTGCATTCTGGCTTCTCAGAGGACTAATAACACCTGAAGCACAGCGAACATGGTATGGACTCCTGTCCACACTGGTTAGGCAACCATGTTTATTTTCAAACTGTGTTGAAAACCATGCTTAAACTCTAATACAAACATGGTTTTAACACGGTTTTCTAACACAGTTTCAAAACGTTACAGTGCGGACGCAAGCCGTGTTTGGGGGCTCCTGTAATGTGTTTACATGCCGGTAATGTTACAGGAGTCCTAGTGTGGATGGGGGCTTAGTGGAGACATGCTGTGACTGCAACGTAATCTGCCTTTAAGTGTAGACATGAAACAACTGCAACATACCCTGTAGTTCGGTGGAGGCTTGCTATGGCTGCAATATTCTCCTCACTTTGGTGGAGATGTGCTATGACTGCAACGTACAGCAGCCTGCATTTTAGTAGGAATGTGCTAAAACTGCAACGTAGTTTGAATTTTAGTGGAGACGTGCTATGACTACAATGTACTCTGCACTTTAGTGGAGACATGTTACAACTGCAACATACTCGGTGCATTTTGCAGAGATGAACTATGACTGCAGTGAAGTCAGCATTTTAGTTTAGACATGCTACAGCTATACTGTACTCTGCATTTTAGTGACAATCTGCTATGACTGCAATGCACTCTGCATTGTAGTGAAGACATGCTATTACTGCAAAGTACAGTACTCTTCTACAACTGCACTGTACCGTGCATTTTAGTGCGACATGTTACAACTGCAATGTACTCTGTATTGTTGGTGAAATGATGTTATGGCTGCAGTGTAGTTGGTATAACAACCCTTTTCCCTGGAAAGGTGGTGGGTTCTTACTGACACGTTCATCAGAGCACTGGGTGCCAGTGCACCAATTGCTGTGTCCCTTAGTTGGCAGGGAGAAGATAAGAGGACATTTTGGAAAGAGTCCCTTAGGTTTGAGGTCCCTGTGGCACCTAAGAAGTTATCAATGGGAGTTAAGTAGTCTCTGTACCCAGTGCCACCACACAGGTTCAGACACTGGGGGCTCAAAGGGGGCCTACTGAAACTGGCTCAGTGGCAGGGTGCCAGGCATAAAGTAGCATGGGTCCCTTCTGGGAGTCCTGGGCACCGTTGGGGTCAGAGGGGACCACTAAGACTGGTTAAGTGCAGAGTGCCAGGGCTGGGGGTGTCACAAAGCACTTCTGTCAGGCTTTCTCTGCTTGGGACATCTAGGAGACAGAGGAATCTGGGGTTTGGCTGTCTGGGGTTTCTACTGGGGGGGGGGTTGCAAGGGATTTGGTGGCTATACATGTAGCTTGGCCACAAAGGGGTAACAGACAGTGGTTACCGGACACAAGTATACCTTCAGCGGGCATCAAGGGACTAGTGGATTCCCCACATGTCTGGGCAACCCTTTTGGGTCCAGTCGAAGGGGTTCCCAGGTGGCAGACTTCACATCTGGATGCCTCTGGAAAGATGGTGTGGGCCATGGGATAGTGGTATCCATGGTCGGAGAGCAGCGCAAGCAGATCAGGGAGGCAATAGTGGGTTTTCCAGGTGGTCATCCCTTTGAGGGATGTGCATCAATGGGTTATATGCCTTGAGAGTCTTACTGAAGATGCTGAGCAAGAAGCATAAGGAAGAAGTGGTGACTGAAGTGGGGTTAGAGAGAATATTTATCCTTGGATTCTGAATGAGGTAACTGTCAGAGGTAGTGGCAAAACTTAGGTAAAGAGCATGTGTCTTAGTTTTTAAGACTGGGCTGAGGCTTGTTTGGGACAAACACTGCCCAGAAAAGGGTACTGCAATCAGAGCTAAGCATTGTATCCAATCAAAAGTTCAAAATGCTTTAATGTTCAACTGTTTTTTTTTTTTCAGTCTTTACAGGCACAATTCACATACAAAATTATAAATTAGCATACAATAATTGTTTTAAAAATATAACATTTTACAATGAAGATACAGAATATCATCTTCGGAGCGTTTCTTAATTCTCCGATAGTAATACAGTTTTAAAGGTGTTAAAAGAACAGTTTGTTTTGCTTTTATTAATTTTTTCATAGACTAAGTTCATTTCTTTATAAAGGTCCTAGTGAAAACAGATACTCCATGAGTTACAACAGCAAGCAAAATGCACACTGCACATTTTATAAGCCTTATTATACTACTAATACTGATTGGCTGTAGCAAATTACTTGGAGTTAGCCTTGCAGGGTTACTTCTCACTAACAAATCAATTTATGTATATGAATTCCACAGTAATAAATAAAATTAGTCATTTTCCAGTATATTTTTTTATATAAGAACCTGTGGATCTTTACCAACAAGATCTATAGAAGGGTTCATTAGGATTCTACAAGTCTTTCCCTTAAGTTTACTAGTGTACCAATATTTCTGTTTTGAACAATATAATGTAGTATAAACTAAGGAATCCAAAGCGTCTGATCCATGATCACAGTGGAAATCTTGATTTAGCCATTTATTTTTAGAATGTATATAATTCAGTACCTTAGGAAGGTATAATTCTAGTCAAAACTGAGTAGATATTTATCTGTCTCTCTTATTTCATTGGGAAAGAAAATAAAATTCAGATAAGTGAAGCTGGAAAACAGATTTATGTATTTATAATATATGTTGATGTAGAATAGGTCATTTTCCAGTAAATCTTGTTAAAGAAAACCAGCATATCTTCAGCTATAAAGTCTGTGGGAGGGTTCATTAATATTCTAAGGATCTCTTTCTTAAATTTGCTGAAATTCATAAGGTACTGATTTAATAGGTTCTGCCATAACTGTTCATATTTAGGACAATAATGTTATATGAACTAATGATTCAAAGTCACCCAAACCACAGTGACAGTGTAAATCTGTATCTGTTTGTTTCTTTATGGAATAAATGTAATTGAGAGAATTCAAGGGGTATAATTAGAGACAAAATTTAGTAAATATTTGCCCATCTTTCTTATCTTGTATGAACAAGAGGTAAGGTTCAAGTATGTAGTTTATTTTATCCTGGAAATACTTATGTAATCTTAGTGTCCTTATTTTATGTACGTCTTAATTAAATGACAATATATTTAGTTTATTTGTTATTAATTTTATATAGTCCTGGGAGACTTTGATAATTTTTTAAGAGAATCCCTCCATAAAAAAATGTTCCATGTCCAATTTCCTTAAATTATCCAGAAGATCTGTTAACCACAAAGATGTATATATAACCTTTGAGTTTCCATTCTGCTTTCTCCTCCATTATCTTTTTGACCATCCTTGAAGGTTCTAGAGCGACAGCTTTAATCTGGTATGAGATTTTTGCTGCCTTACCAAGATATTTAAGTATTACTCTCCCTAGTTCTGCTCTTACCACTTCAGGAGGCATTATTCTTGGTACTTGTAATATTGTTCTATATAAACAAGTAAAATGAGTTTCTAAAGTATCTAGCCATTTATTTAACCAGACTTCTACTACATAGAGTGCTATCAGATTCATCTTCATTTCGGCAGCTCTTAATATTGATGTAACTGAGTTTCCTCTATTTCATTTTAAATTGTAGGAGGGCATTCTTAGACTGGGTCAGTTTATTTGACATATGTAATATATGTTTATTCGTTTTTAAGTTGTTTGAAAAATAATATCCTAGACAGCAAAATATTTTTACTTCTTTAAGAGGCTCCTTATTTATTTTATTTATTAGCTTTTGTTTACCAGGTAAGCACACTAGACACTATTTTCAGATACGACCCGGGAGATTACAAAAGCATGGTTTACAAAACAGTGCGAGGGAATTACAACAATGTGAAATACAAACAATGAGCAGGGTGATACAAATAAACACGTACAGGATGAACAGATAAACATATACATTAAGGGTAAGAACAAGCAAACAGTAGTTACATTTTGTGGAAATAATACAAGCGCAATCTAGAAGCCATATTGATTTTGATAAGTGTTTACCACAATCACCAATATTTTTGTTTTTTATGTATTTATCGTTAATTGATTTTACATTCCAGTAAAATGTTTAAATACTTTCTTAAGCCAAATGAGGAAATGGATATAATGGCCAAATCGTCTGCATACATTAAGGCCAGTACTGGAATATCTTTTACTATTGGAAAATGGGAAATCCCTTTCAAAAAGGAGAGTGGTAAGTCATTAATGAACAGATTGCAAAGTAAAGGGGCCAAAATACATCCTTGTTTGACTCCTTGATTGGATTTAAAAGTTTGTGTTAAATTTCCCTGAAGATTATACCTTACCATTATCCAGTTTTGTGAATATAAATTTATGATCAATCTATGTATGGCATGCATCATATTCATATTGTACAATTTCTCCCACAGAATATTTCTAGTTATCCTATCAAAGGCACTCTTAGAATCCACAAATGCTAGGTAAACAGGGATGTTCTTCTTTGTGTAATATTTTTCTAAATATGATGTAATATAAAAATTTGATCTGCTGTAGAATGGCCTTTTCTAAATCCTGCTTGCCTAAATATTTAATGTTTTCCTTACTTACCGACCCATTCGTTTAGTCTCTGTAATATTATTCTTCTGAAAATGTTACTCAGGCGATCAGCAAGGCTTATGGACCTGTGATTTTCTGTTGAGTTTGGGTCACCTTTTATGCATTGATGTTATTATGTGTCCTTTCAAACCATCTGGAATATAGTTTTCTGCAATTATTTTATTAAAGAGAATCGCAATAAATTGTTCCACCAATCAATTTGGATTTTTTACAAGTATGGCGGCACCATATTTGATCATGTATTTCTGATTACTATAGACACTTCATGTGAAGTTATGTTAAGAGGTTGGAAGAAATTCTCTAATTTATCAAGGATTCCATTTATTGGCAGATCTTGAGAATCAATAAAGTTTCTAATTTAGGAGATGTACTGATTTTGGGAGATTTCAATGCTCTGGGCATAAATTGGGATGAACTAAAAGGTATTACTGCCTTTGATAAATTATTGATTGATACAATAATATCACACGGTTATTATCAATTGGTCGATGCTCCGACTAGGGAGACTAATATTTTTGATTTAATTGTGTCTAATTCCATTGATAGAATTGATCATATAGACATCCTCCCGCATTTAGGAAATAGCGACCATAACATTGTAGAATGTACAATCAATATTGAAAAATCTAAACTAAATAGATCATCACTACCCTTTGATTACAAAAGAGCAGATTGGAATAAAATTATTGAAGCCTTTAAAATGCAGGACTGGGGTGAATCATATTGTAAACTGGGTGTTAACTCTATGTGGGGAAAAATGAAAATTGAAAATTCAAGAAATAACATTCAATCATATCCCTAGGCGTAAAGATAAAAATAACAAAGGCTATATTCCATATTGGTTCAATAAAAATATCAAGATACAGATAAGAAGGAAAAATAAAGCCTTCAAGAAATATACAAATTGTCCAACCTTGACAAATCTTGATAAATATAAAAACCAATAAAGATCCCTTAAATATATTATGAAAAAAGGAAAAGTCAAATTTGAAAATAAATTGGCAACTAGTAAAATCATAAAGCTTTTTATCCATATATAAACAACAATAAGCAAACAGGGAAAAAAATTAATTCAGTGTCTGTAAATGGTAAAATAATAATGAATAATAAGGAAATAGCAGACAGTTTCAATAATTATTTTATGACTACATATCAGGAATATAACTCTAAGGTAATTCCTGGGGTAACAGATTCAGAAGCCCTCAGTATAAGTTGTGGATTGGTACAGAAGGAATTATTCAAACTAAGGACATCTTCCTCTTCAGGCCCAGATAATATTGACACAATAATCTGGAAATATCTTTCTGAAGTAGTATTAAATCTATTGACTGAAATATTTAATAAATCACTTCTAACTGGTATGATTCCCATGGACTGGAAAAGGCTATAGTGGTGCCAATACACAAAGGGAAACAAATCTAACGTGACAAATTATGACCAATTAGCCTAACATCTATTTGTTGTAAGATTCTGGAAAGATTGATTAAAAACATTATTGAAAAGGATGTAATTAAACTAGGACTGCAGGACCTTACGCAACATGGTTTTAGGAGAGGGCTTTCTTGTAATACTAACTTATTAGCTTTCTATAACCATGTTAGTTGTATATTAGATATGGGCAAACCAGTCGATGTAATCTTTTTGGACTTGGGAAAGGCATTCGATACGGTTCCACATCATAAACTTATTGTAAAATTACTGGATCTAGGTATAAATAAAGTTACAGTAAGATGGATTGGAAATTGGTTATCAGGCAGGAAACAGAGGGTGCGAATAAATTCAGTCCTTTCGGATGAGGAAGGGTTGCTATGATGTTCCCCAGGGATCTGTATTGGGACCGTTATTGTTCAGTCTATATATTAGTGATATGGGTAATGGGGTGGACTCCTTTATAACCAAATTTGCAGATGATACCAAAATAGGTGGAGAAGTTACGTCATTAATAAAATATATCGAACTAAGCAATAGTCTAAACAAAATAGAAAGTTGGGGTGAACAAAACAACATGAAATTTAATGAAAATAAGTGTGCTGTGATACATTTTGAAAAATAACCCAAAATATTCATATTCCATAAATAACGAGCACATAAAGAACAGTACTTGCAAAAAAGACCTCGGTGTATGGATAAACTCTAAATTATCTTCAGACACACATATTGTCAAAACAGTAGGGAAATGCAATAGTAATATTCACTCCATTAAAAGAGCTTTACTTTCAAGGAACAAAGACTGTGCTCTTAAGTTATATAGGACATATGTACTCCCCCATCTTGATTATGGTTCACCGATTTGGAGCCCATATCTAAAGAAGGATATTCAAAAAGCTGAAAAAGTTCAAAGGAGACTGACAAAATCAATTAAAGGCTTGAAAATTAAGGAGTATTCAGATAGATTAGCAGATCTAAACCTGTACTCCTTGGAATCCAGAAGAATTAGAGGAGATTTATTATTTTTATACCGTATCATGGAAGATAAAACCTTAATGGCACAATGTAACAGAAAAAGGATTGATAAATTAGTAAATTCTAGATCACATGATAAGCAAATATTTATAAATAGGGCAAGAACAAACAGGCACCAGAATTTTTATAATATACGAACACCCACAATTTGGAATAATTTGCCTAAGAATGTTGTGGACTCTGCATCTTTTGATATATTTAAAAGTAGGTTAGATAAATATTTGTCAATGAATAGTATAAGAAATGTCAACAGATAAGCCCACTATGAGTGGGAGACAATTAAATGGGTCAATGGCCTACTCTGTCTATATATACCAAGTTACCAAGTTAATTATAAAAAATGTTTTTGATAATATAAAACCCATGTCACTGGGGTTATGTGAGCTGCAATGTTAAGAGGAGAAACCTCCTGATCCCTTTACCACCATCTGCCAAAATTTATTTTACTATCCTTGGATTGGATGGCTTTTAACATCTGTTTCCAGCTTTTTCTTTGGTACATTTGTTGTTTATAATTCAGAAATGTTTTATATTCTTTCTTCCTTTCGTAAAGTTTTATATAGTTTTCTTTCAAAGGGTGCCAGAGGGGAGTATCTTTCACATGAAGGGAAACAGTAGAACAAGGGGGCACAGCATGAGACATAAAGGTGGAAAACATAGAGGGAACTTGAGGAAATTCTACTTCACTTGAAAGGGTGGTGGGAGAGATGGAACAGTCTCCCCCAGGAACTGGTGGGGGCGGCCACAGTTCAGGGATTCAAGAATGTGTGGAATGGGCACATGGGAATTATCAAACTAGGGTGAAAGGGGGTGAACTTGTGAAACTAGGGTACCATAAGCATTAGAAAGAGGGATAGGGCAGACTGGATGGGCCAAAGGCCCTCATCTGCTGACAACATCTATGTATCTATGTCGTCTTACAAACCCGATGAACCAAGCTAAATGGGATTTAAGACATCTACAATCTGTATCTAACAATGATTTTGTACATTTTCTTTACAAGGAACATATAGGTATAGCAGAATACTGTTACATAAATCCTGAATATTCATGTAAGTATCATATGCTGAATAATGCTGAGTCATTACGTTAAATTTGTTTCGAGTTTCTGGATTTGCTAGGTATTCACTTACAAATTTCTCCATTTCTACTGAGAATAAAATTCTTTTCTGACTTCTAATTTCAGTGCCAGGCATATGAATCTTTTCCCTTTCATTGTCATTTTTATTGGAAAAGTTTCATTTCAGGGCTAATGGATAGTGGTCACTTTCAGGTCTCAATATGATATTAAGTTCCTGGAAAAAGAATAATTGCCATGGCAATGTACAAATATAGTTGACCACACTTGCCCCGTGCTAACTTATATATGTAAAATAAGTGGAGTTTGTACCCTTAATTATTCCATTCAAACTAATTAGACTCAGTTTTTCTAAGAGATGCATTAGTCTTCTACCATGTCCATTAACAATTTTATCCACTGATTTTCTACTTGGGAATGCACATTCTTCATTATTAGGAATCACAGAGCCCAATCTAGCGTTAAAATCCCACATAGCTAATAATCCCGCATTTGGGTACTCTGTTACAATGTTGTGTAGTTGGGATTCAAATTCTTCCCGGATGGTAGGGTCATAATTAATTGTATTCAAAGGGGGTTATAACAATTATATATAAGTAGGAGTTCTTCATTCCATTTTAGTAATATTAATATTAGATTTGGTGATGCAACTATTGAAGTTTTTATTTCAATATTCTTCCTTACCCCTATAGAGGTTAATATGTCCCCTGTAGGTCTACCACATTTAGAATTATTTTTGGCTTTAGCTGAAATGCTTTCGTAGCCCTCTAGATATAAGTTTTTTGTAGCCCATGTCTCCTGAAAGCAGATTACTGCAAATTATGTAAGAAAAATCTTAGTCTGTTGGTCTGTAATATTCTTTGAGTACCCTGCAATATTCCATGACACTATCCTCTTTGTGTTTTCCTCATATTGAGTGAATGTATCAACCTTGTTTAGACTCAATGATGATTCAACTTGAGGTGAATCAGTTTCTAAATTAAACACTGATATCGATTGTGAAAGGCACATTTATCTGGGAAAATGAATTATCACTACCTTTAGGTCAATTTCTCTATTATCAGGGAGAGTTTGAAATTGTAAGTTTATCTCTGGTTCATAGGTTCATAGGATGTTATGAGTTAAAAGGACCAATGGTCCATAAGAAACTCACCACCTATACAGGTGGAACACCTAACTTATGAAAGATGTCTTTTTTGACCCATATAATAGTCAAGAGTATTTTTAAACACAATCATGCTTTCACTCTGGACAACATTCATTGGCAATGTGTTCCATGTAGAAGTCATTCTCTGACTGAACCAGTTGTTTCGCTTATTAGTTTTATTAGTATTCCCTTTTCATTTTAAATTATGAGATCTTGAGTTAAAAATGCCGGTATATCTAACCAGTCCAAGTGTTTCCAGGAGATAGACATATTTAATTGCTATAAGTAAAGCACAAATCTCCCCTTAGTTGTCTGTATTGTAATGAATACAGTCCCAGGTGTTCAAGTCTTTGATTGTAACTCAGATTTTGAACATTATTAATGTGTTTAGTAATTCTTCTTTGTATGCCCCCAACTAGTTTTTTACCACTAACTGTCGGAGCACATAATGGAGCACAGTATTCAAGATGGGGACGTACTAAGGTTGAATAAAGTGGTATTATGACTTTGGGGTCTCTGTTCTTAATATTTTTCAGGATACAGTTAGTAATTCTATGGCATTTTTTAACAGCTGTTTTATTATGCTGCTCAAAAGTTAGTTTATTGTTAATTATTACTCCCAAGTCTGAGTCAAAATCAACTTCTTGTAATTGTATATTATTTATCCTGTAGATGTTTTTAATATTATTATACCCCAGGTGCATTACTTTACATTTTGTTAATGTTAAAACTCATTTTGTTATTATATGCCCAAGATACTAACTGGTTTAGATTATTTTGCATGTCAGCTGCAGCCAGTGAATTATTTACTATGCATCCTATTTTTCAATCACCTGCATATTTGACTGCCCAAGTCTCACCAGTAGTTTGCATAGATGAAATAAAAAGTTTCAATAATGTAGGCCCTAGTACCAAGCCCTGAAGCACACCACTTGTAACTGGTCCCCATTTAGAAAGGTATCCTCTCATGGCTACTCATTGCTTCCTATTGGTGAGCCAGGAGACTATCGAATTTGTTATATTTTTTGCAGATTCATACTAAGTTGTTGTTCAATCAAAATCCTATGTGAAACAGTGTCAAAAGCCTTGGAGTAATCAAGGTATATGACATCAACTGGTAAACCTCCATCAAGAGCTGCACTGACTGATTCAAAGAAATGGATCAGGTTAGTTAAACAGGATCTGCTGGATTGAAAGCCATGCTGATTAAGATCAGTTAAATTATTTTGAAGAATATGTCTATCTACCCGCTTTTGAATTAATCTCTCTAACATTGTACATATGACCAATGTTAGACTTATGGGCCTATAGTTGTGGACATCTTTTTATTCCGGACTTAAAGACAGGAGTTACAATTGCTTCATTCCAGATAGGGATAGTTTTACCTTCTTTCAAGGAGGTGGTAAATAATAATGTAAAGGGACATTTTAATTCCTGACTTAGCTCTTTAATTAATTTGGGATTTATCCTGTCTGGACCACGTGAACCAGTATATTTTAAATGGTAAAAAGCTTCCATCATCTCACCTTCAGTAAAGGGAATCCAATCTAGATTTTTACAATCTGGCAGAATTGGTATTAAATCATTTGGATTAAATATACTTAGAAATAGATTGTTAAACTGATTTGCCATTTCAGTTTCTTCGCTAATAATTATGTCATCAATAACAAGTGGCCCAAGATTAGTTTTATTGCCACGTAAAGACCCTATATAGTTGAAGAAACTCTTTTTATCTTTTGTATTTATTGCCAGTTGAAATTCTAGATTTGATTTAGATTTCCTTATAATATTTTTAACATTAGTTGCACTCTTTTTATAACGTTTCCAATTTATATCAGTAGGATGTAATTTGTAACTCCTATAGTGTTTCTTCTTTTTATAAAAGGCTCTTTTAACATTCCTATTCCACCAAACTGGAATTCTTTTACTATTTGTATACTTAGTTCTATTTGGAACCCATGTATTTATACAAAATTGGAGTTTATCCCATATTAAATTCCATAGTGTGGTCAGGCTCTTGTTGCTAAGTTCTTTCTCCCATTCCAAATTAGTAAAAGAATCCCTTATACATGAATAATTCGCTTTATTAAAGTCTTTCACTATAGTACAGCCTCTAATGTATTGTGTTGAAGTGATAATTCTAAACTTGATCATGTTATAATCGCTAGTACCTAGGGGTTCAAGGACACAAGGGGTAGAGATGTCTTCATCACAGTTTGTTAAAACTACATCTAATAGGTTATTTCCTCTAGTTTTACCTAAGACTATTTGCTCCAAGTTGGAATTCATTGTGAAGTCGAGAAATTTATTCTCTAGTACCCCAGTTGCATTTAATGTGGACCAATTAATATTAGGGAAGTTAAAGTCACCTATCAAAATATAATTTGAGTGTGTTTCCATATTCTCCAAATTGGACAGAAATCTTTCGTTTTCATTATGATCTAAATTAGGAGCACGATATGCTATTTCAACTATTAACTGCTTTCCTGGTAAAATAATTTGGGCACATAATATTTCAGTTTCATGACAAAGGGCTAGGGTTGATTCTAACCTATGGGATTTATATTTTTCAGAAACATATAAGGCTATCCCACCTCCCTTCTTATTTGTCTGTTTTTTGAGTACCTGATGTAGCCAGGGATGTCCATGCCCCAGTCATTATCCTTAAAACCATGTTTCAGTGATGCCACAAATAGTTATATCTTGATCTTATAGGATATGTTTCAGCTCATCGATTCTGCTTGCTAGGCTTCTAGCATTAATCATTAATATATTAATTTTCTGACAGTGTATGGCTGGTTCAGTTATGTTAGATGACTTATTTAATACTTTGTTAAGAGATGCAGAAACATACTGCCTCTCCCCTGAACGATTCAGCTTAAAGAATTATTTATGAACATGTTAAATTGTTTCCCAAGTAAGGGGCTACATATTCTGCTTAAATGTAGACCATCACCATAATACAATTCTGGATGGTCCATGAATTCTTCCCAATGTGTGATGCATGTTATCCCTTGCTTATAGCACCAGATACATAGTCACAAATTAATATCTTTGATTTTGTTATGAACAAGCTTTGAGGCTTGGGTATAGGAAGAATTTCTGAAAAAGCAATTATGCAACCCATATCTGTTAATTTAATAAACAGGGCTACCAAGTCTTGTTTTATGTCTAAAGCAGAATTTTGAAAAATATTATTAGCACCAACATGCACTAACACGACAGGGGATATTTCATTTTTAGCAATTATATTATTAACCATTAACGTAATGTCTTCAATTTTTGCTCCACTGAAACTAGATAGGGTGCAGTTTGCCTTATTGGGATTACAAATCACCCTATCTAGGTGTTTTATTATAGAATCCCCAATGACATACACTGATGGGGGTGTTTGGGTAATAGTTCCTGGGAATTCCACATGTGTGCGTGGGGGCAGGGAGTTAATCATAGGAATGTCAATTAAGTTTAAATTAGTCTCCCCTAGGCCTTGATCTAATGTCTGTACATTAGTGAGGCTTATGTTGGTATTCTGCTCCTGAATTAAGTTGCATGAATCAGATAATGTTGTTACTTTACTGTTTGAGTCCGTAATAGGATTTGCAGTATCACATTCCCTAGGAATTTCAGTATTTTGGATAGATTCAGTAGCTTGTAAAAGGGGGTCAAAGTGATTAAATAAAGGAATATTAAACATATTAGCCCTCCTACTTTTTTTTTGGTGCTTTGGAATTTTGAACCATGTACCATTCCTCGTCTATAGCATCTGATGTGTCAGTTTCCCTGGCCCTTTATTTTATTTAAGTCTATACCAATTATATTAGTAATAGGGGGTATACAGATTGATGGTGACATTTCAATTAGATTATTAGACTGATTTGTAATTAATTAATCATTAGAATTCATCTTTTCGAGGAAATGAACAGGTATATTAAATTCAACCTGCAATCTGGATGCCATAACTTTTTGACTATTTTCCAAGTCAAGCATTCTTGAGCCAAACAACTTAATTTCATTTGTTAGGTACTCAGCTTGTAAGCAATTACTGGTTTACTGTTTTTTCAGATGTGATCTTGTACATATCACAAGAAGTACATTTATGAGCAAAACTACCGTTTGACATGTGTAATACCTCAGCCATTGTAGCTTAAGAGAAGTGTCTAATTCAAATTATCCTAATGTTACCTACAAACAAATGCCCCAAGGACGGGAAGGCTACTGCAAATAAAGTATTAATATTTATAGCCTTGATATACTACTTAGAGCAATTAGACTATTGCATATAGGCGTAGTACTCTTATAATTAGTATACCTTAGAGATGCATTCAGAAAGTGTACCAGAGCACTACACCACGTGAAAACACGCCAAACATATGCCATGATGCACATGTCTTTACGCGCTGCCTTCACATCGCTGCAGACGCCACCACCTCCTGCTCGGCCATGGGACAAGCTTAAATAGCCCCACATGACACAGAAGTACTGTCCGAGTCACTGTAGCCCAAATCACCAGATACAGAAGGAATTACAAATTAAAACGTTTATAGACCACTCATGCATGGTCTACAGTGAGTCCAACACAAAACAAAGTAAAATAAATACAGCTGACTGAGTTGTAATTCCTGAAGATTTACGAGGGACTACAGTTCCTCTTCCTGTTTGGTTACAGGGTTCAAAGGCCTCAAAGAGACATTCTTTGATGCAAATATTGGTGCAAATTATCTGCCAGATCACCCCTGTTGACAGCAAACACCACTGTCTCCAGGAATCAGTGCAAATTAAGGCGCCGCTCGGACAAGCTTAAAATAGCCCCACATGACCGGAAGTACTGTCTGAGGTCACTCCATAGCCCAAATCACCAAATACAGAAGGAATTACAAATTAAAATGTTTATAGATCACTCATGCATGGTCTACAGTGAGTCTCAACACAAAACAAAGTAAAATAAATACAGCTGACTGGTTGTAAAGGCCATTCATATAACATAATGGCTAACTTGTCTAACTTATGTGCTTCTCTTAATATTAATTTATAACTTTCCGGGGGGGACACTGGTAATGAGAGAATGGTTCTTGGGCCAGGCCAGCCAGCCAACCATAATCAATATTAATTAATGAGTTCATAGGGCAGTGGAGCCTGGGATGGAGGCCTGTCCTTTGGGTCTCCTCCCCTCCCTCCGGTCCCTCACTAAAGGGCCGAAGCATAAAATACATTACTTATTGACCTGTCAGGGCATGCCTCATGCAATGTCTGGAAATCTTTGGGAATTCTAGAGGGCTTAAGAACGAAGATGGTGGAGGGGTTCTATATCTGTAAAAGAACACCGGAATGATAATTTGTACACCTAATGTTGAATGCTATGGCTTGTTCTGTACCAGTCACCTCTGTGAAAATTTTAATAAACATCAAGTTTAAAAAAAAAATTTATATAACAAAGCATCTTGGACTGCAAATATTATTTGTCCCTGATATGTAATGCCTGATTCTCTATACATCCATTTACTCCTTATATCCTAACTTTATTCCTAGTATGTTTCTTGGGATATAACAAACTGACCTCATCAGTGATTGTTGAGTCTCATCACCAGGTTTCTCAATCCTATGGATAGCAAACAAACATTGGCCGTCCATTTTTTGTGGGGGATACTATCCATCCCACTTTTAGGTAGGCTAGTCTCGAAATCTGTTTTTAGAAAAAATTTAGTATCCAATTGAATATCTGATTATAAGGTAACAGGAGCTTCCATACCAGTTCAAGTAGTGCAGTACAGAACAGTTAAATAAGGACTTACCATAACAGTAGATCTTCAAGGGGATCTCAGTCATCAAGTCACACTGTAGGAACTTCGCCTTCAGTAAAGCAGGATCCACATGGAAGACTTTTCCAGCAGTACAACTGGGACTGCCCATTCCGATGTCATAAACCCTATAAAAACATGAGTGAAACCGCTCCCTCCTCAGTTCTCTGCCCCGGAGACAAACGGAGCAAACACCTGTCACAGGGGACCGAGGAGAGAGAGAGATGCCCGGACCAAAATAAAAAGCTGTAGACACCAGGCAGACAGTCTGAAAAGAGGGCCCCAAGAAGGGGAATGGTGGGAGGGGAGGCAGATCTGATGACTGAAATCCCCTCGAAGATCTACTGTTATGGTAAGTTCTTAGGTCACTGTTCTTTCTTCTTCGGGGGTATCTCAGTCATCAGTTTACACTGTAGGAATCAGACCCAAGCTGTTACAAGCACATCAGGACAGTCTGGGAGGCAGGCAGTCCAAGGCTTAAAATAGGCGGCCTTGAAGTGCAGTGCAGCTGAAGCCTGCACAGGCTCTGGAGGCAATGTCCAGACTGTAATGCCTGGTGAAAGTATGGATGGTTCTCCAGGTAACAGCAGCACAGATGTCAGCTGTGGAGACCACCTTAAAACAAGCCATAGAGGCAGCCATGCCCCTTGTGGAGTGGGCTTTCACAGCCCCGGCAACTCTTTGCCATGTTTATTGTAACAAAACACAACACAACTGGCCAACCATTTGGACATACATTGTTTGGAAACCTGAACGCCCTCTCTTCCTTGGATGAAAGAAACAAAAAGCTGCTTTGATTTTCTATAGTCCTTAGTTCGCAGAGGTAATACTTCCGAATCCTGCACACATCTAAAGTATGGAGCAGTGCTTCCCCTGGACTGGCATGCTCTGGGAAACACACAGGTAGGTGGACAGATTGGTTCAGAGTAAACTCAGACACAACCTTAGGAAGAAACTTAGGATTTGTCTTTGTGAAAAATCAAATAAGGCTCCTTGCACCAGAGAGCCTGAAGCTCGGAAATCCTACAAACAGAACAGCATCCAAAAACAATGCTTTAAATGAAAGGAAATATAGCTCACAAGTTGCGGCTGGCTCAAACGGAGACAGGGTAAATTTTCACAAACCTAAATTCAAATCCCAAGCTGGGACAGGATTGTGGATTGGAGCTTCAGATATAGAATGCCCCTGAGAAAAGTATGGGTCACATCTAGCTGAGCAACAGTACAACCATTCACCAGCTCATGGAAGGCACATATAGCCAAAAGGTACACACTGATGGATGAAGACTGGAGGCTTGAGTCTGACAATGAAATCAGGTAGTCCAGGATTTACTCACCAGACAGGTGAGAGGGTCCAGATGGTGCTTGGCAGCCCATATGGTGAACCTTTTCACTTTATGGCATAGGTGGCCCTAGTGGAGGCTTCCTAGCCACCACCAGGACATCAACCACTTTCTGGGAAACCCCAAATTGGGCAATGGCTATGCCCTCAGACCAGGTATGCAGATGAAGGGTACTGAGATGTGGATGGACCAGGGTCCCTGAGCCTGTGTCAACAGATCCCTGCAGAGAGGCA
The DNA here is from genome assembly GCA_016271365.2 of Neoceratodus forsteri. Taxonomy (NCBI): domain Eukaryota; kingdom Metazoa; phylum Chordata; order Ceratodontiformes; family Ceratodontidae; genus Neoceratodus; species Neoceratodus forsteri. The sequence continues at coordinate 765,112,223 of CM057453.1, forward strand.
GGGTAATTAGAGGTTCTGCTGCTAACTGTTGCAGTAATGGAAACCATTATCTGCCATGGCCAGTGGGGCACTACCAGGATCATGCTGGCCCCCTCCATCTGCAGCTTAACACCCCTAAATCAGAGAAAATGGAGGCAAGGCATACAGGAACCTCCCACTCCAAGGGAGGGATAATGGGTCTCACCAGAGAACTCCAGGCCCTGGATCTAGAGAGCAAAATTAGGCAGTTTTGAAATGAGTGGGGATGCAAAAGGTCCAGCTCTGGATGACCCCACCTGTTGAACAGGTTTTCTGTGAAGGATGGCAGAAGCTCCCTTTCGTGTATCCTGAACTGAGTCTGGCTGAGGCTGTCTGCAATGGTGTTCAGCACACCTGGGACATGGACAGCCAAGAGTTCCAGGCTATGGTCCAGTGCCCAGTACCACACACTCATTACTTCCCTGCAAAGGGGGGTATGAATGCTTCCCCCCCTGTTTGTTGATATAGTAGATCACAATAAGACTGTCTGACTGAATCAACAACTGGCCTGGAAAGAGGAGGTTCTGGAAGGCCCGCATGGCATACAGAACCACCCTCATCTCAAGACATTTATATGGAGGGACATCTTAACCTGAGACCAGGTACCCTGAGTCTTGAAGGGACCCAAGTGTGCCCCCAACCCAAGCCCGAGGCAACCATAGTGAGAATCTGCTGGGGAGATGAGATCAGGAAGGGACCCCTTTTAAGAGATTTGGGGTTCCATCCACCACTAAAGGACTTTGTGAACTGGAGAGTAGACCAGCACCAGTTGCTCCAGATCATCAGTGCACTGGTCCCACTGCACCGAGGGGTCCACTGGAGCACCCACACATGCAGTCTGGCCATGGGGGCAGTGGCAATGGCCGCAGCCATGAGGCCTATAAGCCACAGGTAAATCCTCACAGAAACATAGCGACTCTGAGCCACCACCTGCGCCTGTGATATGAGGTACTCTGCTCTGTCCGGCAGCAGGAAGGCCTTGTCCTGCACAGAGTCTAGGATCACTCCTATGTACTGCAGTCTCTGAGCAGGGATCAGAACGAACTTGGGCAGGCTGGCAGTAATGCCCAAGGAGTGGAATAACTGGACGGTACTCTCAAAGTCCTTAGAAGCTGAGCCAGGATGTGGCCTTGAGTAGCCAGTCGTCCAGGTAGGGGAAGATGTAGAGGCCTTCTTGCAGAAGGGCAGCAGCTACCATTGCTAAGCATTTAGTAAAAAATCCATGGCGCAGAGGACAAGCCTAATGGCAGGAGACTCTGAACTGGCAATGCTCAACGAAAACTCCTGTGCAGTGGGCACCAAAATATGCAGGTAGGCATCCTACATATCAAGGAAGCACAGCCGGTCATCCTGTTTGAGCAGGGGCAACAGACCTGGCAGAGTGACCATGCAAAATATTTTGTACTGGATGTAGAGGTTGAGGTCTTTGAGATCTAGAACAGGCCTCAGATCTCTGGTTCTTTTGAGGACCAGGAAGAACCTGGAATAAAAACCCCTGATATGCTGCCATCTAGGCAATGGTTCAATCATCCTTTTTTGCAGAAGGGAGTGCACCTCCTCCCAAAGGGCCTCTGCGTGGATGAAAGGATAGATGGAAGGCACCAAATGAGTCTCTGAGGGCTATTCTAAATGCTGTCATCTGAAGAATCCAAATATCCAAGGCTATGGTTCTACATTGATTGAGATGGAGGGAGAGCCGATCTCCAACCACCACCTCCTGGTCTGAGATTAGAAAGGGGGGGTCTGGTAAGGAGCTGGGCAGAGGGGGATCCGGCCATAGAGGTTGATCCATTGCCTCTGTGCCCTTTTGTGGCAGGATGCAAGGAGGAGGAGGAGGGGGTAGGCAAGGTGGAACTGGCCATCCTTTTACCCTGGAGTCTGGGTCCATACTGGACTTGTGGGATACCTTCAAAGGAGTCTCTGTCTGCTCCAGGGCGGGGACAGTGAAGCGAGTAGGCAGGTTTGAGGACCCTGCCTGAGGCTTCAAATTATTGACTGTATCTTGGACATCAGGCCGAAGTGCTTTGAGCCATTGAAAAGGCATTAAGTACCTTTTGCTGGACATCTGCCTTAAAACCAGATACCTTCAACCAGGCACCTACACAGACAAATACCCATGGCAGCAGAACTGGCAACAGTTTCTGACATATCATGCAAGGCCCTGAAGAGGTGCTTAGTGATATCTTCGGTGGCCTGGAGGGACTTAAGGGTCTCCTGTTTCTGGGAACCCTCAGGAAAGGTCTGCGCAGCCGCCCTACCCTATTTCCATATGTTATTTTGATACTTGACCATATGGGATAGGTAATTTGCGATCCAGAGTCCCAGAGTGGAGTTAGTACCTCAAGCCCACCAGGGCTTTGGAGTTCGAGCCTGCTCCAGGAGCGGCGGCACCAGGACCAGCTGAATACACCCATCCTCGCTACACTGAGGCTTCCCCCTTCCGTAGGGCAGGAGCGCAACGACCACCGGAATTATCCCTGCTTTGGGAACCACGAGCCCAGCTGCAACTCTCTGTGGTGGGCGGAAAAGCCGTAAACCGACTTCCAAGCAATTAGTACCTCAAGCCCACTGGGGCTTTGGAGTTCGAGCCCACTCCAGGAGCGGCGGCACCAGGACCAGCCGAATACACCCATCCTCGCTACACTGAGGCTTCCCCCTCCCGTAGAGCAGGAGCGCGATGACTGCCAGAATTATCCCCGCTTTGGGAACCATGAGCCCGGCTGCAACTCTCGGTGGCGGGCGGAAAAGCCGTAAACCGACTTCCAAGTTAGTACCTCAAGCCCACCGGGGCTTTGGAGTCCGAGCCCGCTCCAGGAGCGGCGGCACCAGGACCGGACGAATACACCCATCCTCACTACACTGAGGCTTCCTCTCCGTAGGGCAGGAACGCGATGACCGCCAGAATTACCCCGCTTTGGGAACCACTGAGCCCGACTGTAAACTCTCTGTGGCAGGCGGAAAAGCCATAAACCGACTTCCAAGCAGTTAGTACCTCAAGCCTACCGGAGCATTGAGTTCAGCCCACTCCAGGAGTGGCGGCAACAGGCCCGGCGAATACACCATCTCGCTACACTGAGGCTTCCCCTCCCATAGGGCAGGGAGCGATGACCGCCAGAATCATCCCCGCTTTGGGAACCACGAGCCCGGCTGCAACTCTCTGTGGTGGGCAGAAAAGCCATAAACCGACTTCCAAGTTACGTTCCTCCGAGCTCCTGACGCTCTGTTGAGTCTGCTTCGAAAAAAGGCGCCGCTTATCCGATTGGCTGTTGCTCTCTCGGTTGGACTGCTGATTGGTGTGCCTCCTTCATACTGCCCAGCGATTGGTGTGCTTTCAGTCTCAGCTCTTCCCAAAGGTCTGTAGTGCCCCTAGGGTACTTGCCGCAGGCGAGGAGCCGTAAAAGTTCTGAACTTTTTCGCCTGCTGAACTGATTTCACCAAAATAGCTGTTCTTACTTGCTATCCTGGTTGCGCTCCCCTGGGGCCTACACTATTGCTAAAGCATACAGGAAACACTTCCTGCCCGCTTCTTTCACCTCGCCAATTCTGGTACTTACTATATAGTTCTTGGTCTGTCATATGACTAAGTCTCTAGAATCCCATTTGCCCTTATACTGCACTACCACTAATGTTTTTTTTTTTAACGGTTAATTGCAAAAAACTAGGCTTCCTAAAAGCTTGTACTGGCTATTAACCCCTGCTGATCCCTCACTTCCTAGATCACTGCATTTCCTTCAAATCGTGCCTTACAAAGGGGATTGCTGCTCAATCCGTGGCATTTTTTCTCCTGTCTGCTCCCTTAGTATCCTTTTATATTGCTATTTATCAGTCATAGTCTTCCCTTGACCGCTGCCTATTACATCTTAGCACTAAATAAAATTCCTCTGATCTCTTGTTTCCAAGCTACGATGTGCTTGAACTATTCCAAAATGTCACACACTATACTAGGTGCATATACTGTCCCTAGTCCCAAAGTGTACCTTGCATGAAGAAATATGGATATTCTCCATCTGGGGTGTTATTCTCTTTGTCATACTTGCTCTTTTCAGTATGAACATAGTTTCACTCCTTATTCCCAGTGACCATCTTGGTATAGAGTCCGATACCCGGGATTTTAGCTTCTCTAACTCAATTGTTACTAAACTTAGGCCGGTACCGGCTTGGCTCTTTATCCTTTACCATAAAGGCTGTACCTATCATATGCTTCTTGGCCGTCACAAGTGGTGCAGAAGGTTTGTTCAGATGCAAATATTTCTCCAGGAAAGGCCCTGCCTCTTGGCATTGCTTTTACTCCTCCTAGCAGGTGACATTGAGGTCAATCCTGGCCCTCTCTCTCACCCTACTGCTCAAACCCGATCTGGTCTTCCAAGGAAAGGGCTCCTTATTGCTCACATGAACATCAGGAGTCTAACATGCCATAAGGATGAACTGGAGGTATGGATAAAAGGTTACAACCTTGACATTCTCTGCCTCTCTGAAACATGGCTAAAACCTAGCATACCTGACACCTTCTGCAAAATTGCCAACTACTCCCTGATCAGTGATAGGTTAAAACCAAGTGCAGCGGTGGTGTAGCCATCTATTACAGATCTCACCTCAACCTAAATACTGTCCTTGACCTGGCCTCTGTGGAGATATGTGAACATCTACATGTCGCAGTTACATTAGGGGCAAAGAAGCTCCATATCATATGTGCCTATAATCCTCCCTCTGGAGGCCTTACAGGATTACAAGACCTACTCGAAAAGACTTTTTCAAATATAAACCAAAACGAGGCTATAATTCTTGGAGATCTTAACCTAAATTGGCTGGGTCCTGCTCATAGTTCCCTGGTATCAGTTGATAGCACCTTTAACCTACATCGGATGATTACTGACCAACTAGGGCCCCAAATCCTACTAAACTGGCACCCTCATAGACTGGTTACTTACAACACGGCCTGAGCATATAATCTCCACAGGGATCCTTGCGGATGCTATCACAGACCATACTCCGATTTTCTGCATGTGGGCCTCAGGAGCCCCACCACCTCCCCCACCGCGTTATGTCACCTTCACAAATTTTGCACAGCTTGATGAAAGCGTTCCTTCAGAACATTTCTTGTGTAGATTGGTCTGATATCTACCGCACAAACAGTGTTGATGAGGCTCTGCACATTTTCTCAATAAGTTCACTGCTATCCAAAAAGGCATGCCCCAAGATCACCAGAAAGTAACAGGCAAGCAAACCAAGTGGCTACAAGGACCTCCTGTCTGAACTTCGCCAGGGATAAGCTATGGAAGTGTTTCAAACAAACCAGGCGTTCGGATGATTTTAACTCCTATAGGGCCAGTAGAAATCTCTGCAAAAAGAAAATAAGATTAGCTAAAAGTAAATACTGCCAGGACCTGCTCGTGAGCGCAGCATCAGACTCAAGGAAATTTTGGGCCCATATCAAAACCTTCCTGGGATCCTCCCAGTCCCATACCCCCAAGGATATGATATTAGATGGGGTGCACTGTAACGATCCTAAGACCACTGCAGATGCTCTAAACCAGAAATTCTCAGATCTGTCTTTGTATACCTCTGCTTTCCCACCACAGACCTCTCCCCTCCAGGGCAGTGAGCCTCAAAGACTACTTGGCTCCTCTACTACTCTCCAGATATCTCAGCATACGCCTCCCTTTTACTTTAAGGAGATTACTGCACTAGAGGTCTTTAAACTTCTCTTATCCATATCTGGAAACACTAGTGTGGGGTCTGACCTCCTTGAACCCCATTTACTCAGACTTGCTGTTGCCTACATAGCCTCACCACTGTCGAAAATATTTTCACTATCCTGATCACTGGCACTGTCCCAGTCCTGTGGAAGTTTGCTCGAATAACTCCTGTATTTAAAAAGGTGAAAAGAAGGATATCAACAATTACAGACCTATTGCTATTCTCTCCGTTTTGTCCAAACTACTAGAAACTAAGCTATCCAAACACGTGACTTTCTAGCAAAGTGGTGTATCCTATCTGATGCCCAACATGGTTTCCATAAAAACCATAGTACATCCACTGCGCTATTGAAACTTACCTCTGACATAATCTCTAACATGGGACTAGGTAGACTCACTGGTGCTGTATTCATAGACCTTACAAAGGCCTTGACCTTGTGGACCACCCCCTACTCCTATCCTGCTTGCATAACCTAGGTTTCTCCTCTCCAGTTGTACGCTGGTTTAGTAGCTATCTATCCGATAGGTCTCAAGCAGTTAAATTTAACTCAGCCATTTCTGAGTCTGCCTCAGTAAATGTGGGGGTTCCTCATGGCTCCATCCTGGGTCCTCTCCTTTTCTTACTCTTTATAAATAATGTGTCCTGTGCCCTACAGAGTTGCTCATCTCTCTTGTATGCTGATGATCTTGTCATTTATGCCAGTGATAACAACGTGGAGAATCTGAACGCAGCACTTTCTACTGATTTCACAAATATACAAAACTGGCTGTATGAGCACAAGCTGGTCCTAAACATAAAGAAAACCAAGGCCATACTTTTTGGCTCTGCCCCTAAACTCCGTAGGTGCCCCGTCTCCCTTACAGTCCATGACTCAGGTGATACAAAACTAGAAACTGTCTCATCCTTTAACTATCTCAGTGTCATGCTCGACCAATCCCTTGATCTGAGCCTGCACATTCAATCCATCTGCAAGGCTGTAAATTGCAAACTCGGTGCTGCTTACAAATCGGGATACTTGCTTACGCCATCTGCTAAAAGCCATTGCCGGGGTGTACTGCTACCTTCCCTAACCCTACAGTGCCCCATCCTCTCTAGTGCTCACAAAACTGCCCTCCAGAAATGGGATGTCACCTACAATAACATATGTCGATATGCATCCTCCTCCTCTAGACAAAAGCACCGCTGTCAGCTTTACAATGACTTAGGATGGCTCTCCCCCATGGCAACAAGAAAATATTATCTTGGCTCCCTTACTGACTCTGTTGTAAGGCTCAATTCCCCTAAATCTCTGGCAGAACTTTTAATTCCCCACTCCATCCCTCACGGTCTGAGGTCTGCTGAAATCTCTCTACTCCAAGTTCCAAGATGCTCTACCACAAAAGGCACTGGGGCTTTCAAGTGTGCGGCTCCCCAGTTCTGGAATATACTTCCCCCTGAGCTCAAATCAGCTGGAACTCATCAGAGCTTTAAAAAAGAACTTCACTGCTATCTATCGCATACTGGCCCCTGCACCTGCTTTGATCCCACATGATGGTCTTGTTTATGTTGCGTGCCCCAAATGCTCCCTCTTTCCTTTCTTTTTTCCTCTCTGATTATGTCTGGTCCCTATATTTTTCCCTTAGTCCCATAGACTTGCCTTCCCCTGTTGTTTTCCAATCTCTCAAACCTCTATCTCCCTCCTCCTGTATCCCTGCTCTAGATTCTTCATGCTATGATCCCTCTGCCTGTCACATTCTTGCCTGACCTCTACTTCCCACCTCCCTCTAATACATGTCCCTCCCTACCCCTGCTCCATGCTACGACTCCTCTGTCCTATCTCTCTCTCCTGTCCTATCATCCACCTTTCTCGCTTACCCCGACCACTCTTCTTTCCCCAAGCCTCTTCTCATTTTTAGCCCATTTCCTCCCCTGCCCTCCTCCTCTACTCTAATTCCAAAAGACCTTTTAGAGTTAGTCGTTTTACATGAAATCTCTGCAAACTGTATTTGCTTGACCTTATCCTTGTTTACCCCCCAACAATTGCTACTTGCCTTGCCCGCCATGGCCTACAGATGTTTGTTTCCCTCCTATTTAAGCCATGGTATCTGCTTCTCACTACGTGAAAACCTGTAATGCTACCTATTACCTCTGTTATGTTAAATAAGTTCTTTCTTTCAAGGTTTTTACATTATGTACCTTTGCTTAAAATTCTGTTTGCTTTCTCCCCATGTTAAAAATGTAAATGTTTCTTGTACCTGTTTTATTTTAGGCTGTACTCTCCTGGGTCATACCTGAAAATACTCATTGTGTTGGCTAGTGTACTTACCCGGTAAACAAAAACTAAATTAAAAAATAAATAAATAAATAAACCCTCTTACCCCAGAGGTTGATCCTGTAAGATTCCCTGTCAGGGGTGAGGAAGCTGAGGTGTTTTGGCACCTTGGACCTACCATGAGCCACTTTGATAATCACAGAATCGGTCTCAGGCTGGGCAGCATAATAGGGCATGCCCTGGGGGCACGATAGAGCTTATCTGCCCTCCTAGGTATGGCTCTGTAATACTGTTAATGTCGATGTTGCATGTTGATTGTCTTTTGTATTTGTTTATAGTGTTACACTCTTAATATTTTGTTTTATGAAATATTGACTATACAACTGCACATTGGGATCTCCTTGGAAATGAGCTTCTGCTCAATGGAGCATTATTACATCTATCCTGCTCATAATATCTTTATGAATAAACTTTTATGAATGAATGAATGGCGAGGACCATGTCTGAGTGGTGCCATGCAGCAGTGGTGGCATTCCTTAGAGCTGGTAAAATGGGGAATGGCCAGCCCAGTGGCGCTGAGGGTTGAGGTGCTGGATGCCACTCCTTGTGCCATGCCAGTGACCCAGGTTTGGGAGCAGAGCCCGGGCCACCAAGGGTCGGCAGGGGGGAGAGTGAGGATCGAGCATTCAGAGGACAGCTCTCCTCTCTTGGGGAGGATCCAGGGTTCTGCCCAGCTCTGCAGTGGCCCCCGGTGGATACCGGAGGTACTGTGATGCCTAGGGCACTAATAGAGGGACGCTGAGCCGCAGCAGGTGTCCCTGGTGTCTTTGCATGTCTGGGCTCGGCATGGTGATGAGGGGGAGTGGGCATAACTTAAGAAAAAAAAAACCTGCCTCCTGATAGACGAAGGAGGGTCCAGGGGTGTCAGGTCCACCACACCCAATGTCAGGCTCCACCTAGCACTTCCTCTGCTCTCCGCCTCCTCACAGCCTGACTAGATTATAGATAGAGTGCCAGGAGGCATAATCTGGCGGTCCCACCTCGGGGGACTCAGAGCTGGGGGTTGGGTGTCTAGCGGGAGATGGCAGAGAGGCCCTGCCTGGAGGAGTGAGAGGAGAGGCTTCAGGCAGTAGGGATCAGGACAGACACCGAGAGACCACTCCGAAAGAAGTTCAGGCAGGTATGGGTGACAAATAAAGTTGTAAAAAAAAAATATGGGGGAAAGACCTTTTTCAGAGATTCGGGGATCTCCAAAAGTCCACCAGGTCCCTTCTGGTAGTATTTTATTCCTCAGTGTACAACCCCATGGCAGCAGGCAGCCGCTTCATAAGTTGAAGAAGGTGGGGTCTTCAGGAGTGGATCTGGGAGTGTGCTTAACAGAATCCTCACTCACTGAAGAGGCTGTAGACCAGTCCGAGGAAAATATATCTTCCTCTTCCTCAGAGAGGATAAACTCTGGATGGTACTCCACCTCCTCTACATCAAACTGTTCTGGCTCAGCGTCTGACAAACGAGGGACCAACGGCCCCTAATGGCTGCAGCCTGAAGAGGCTGAACAGGCATCGGCAATGACAGGGTGCCCAACAACACTGGAGACACCAGTCTATGAGCACCAAGCTGGTGAACCAAAGCCATCATAGTATTGAGATTGATGGCAGGTGAAGACTGCATCAAAGAAGGAGGAATTGTCAGATCAGAGCCCAACAAACCATCTGTCGAGTCCTAAGAGCCATCAGGCCCCAACGTGTGAAGGCCTGGAGAGGCATCAAGCCTCAACAGAGGGGCTGGGGTTGACAATCCAAGGGTCGAAGGCTGGCCTCCCTGCGAAGAGGGAGTTGGGGCTGTCATGCAGGCCTGGTAGGAGCAGAGGCCTGGATAGCAGAGGTCGTCTGTGTGGCAACAACTGACGTAATGCCCATGGAAGAAGTTGTTCGGGGGCAGAAGTGCCTGCGGGGCGGTCCCCGTCATGGTCCTCTGTGACTCTTCCCCGAGGACCTGTCTCAGGTCTACAAGGCCCAAGAGCTCGACGAACCATCAGCGATTGGGAAGGAGGGACCCCGGAGGACCCCTGCCCAGAACTGCCTACCTGCTGTTCCATAAGGAATTTCTTCAGAGCCTTTATTCAACACCTTTAGAATGTAAGATTGAATTTTTGGCAGAGCTCACAGGCAGGAACATTGTGGTTCGGCCCAGGACAACAGATGCAGAGGTCGTGGTTGTCTGAAGAAGCAATCTTCTTTCTGCAGTGGCAGCAAAGGAAATGGAAGAAGTGACTCTCGACTTAAACGAGGTAGAAGAATCTCTTTATTAAAAAGAGATTCCCAAACAAAATACTGAAGCAAAAAGATGCAAACTGTGACAGAGCTTCCAAGGAGACCCATGCAAGTGGAGTCGATGGCCGGAAAGAACTAAGAAGAGAGCGGGGCCGCTACCACATTAATAGGGTTGATGACATTGCATACGACATCAGCGTGAGTGATCCCAATTGTACTGCTGAAAAAGACTTGTGTGGATCCTGCATCACCAACGTGAAGTTCCTATGGTGTGATTTGATGACTGAGATACACCCGAAGAAGACTGTATGTGTCATCTTCACGGCCCAGATCATGCCTGAAAACAGTCCCTGGGATCAGTGTACTGACCTGGTTAACAAATAAATAAAATAAATAAATTTGGATGCCGATAGTAACAATGAAGGTGGGAAAGCCTCACAAAAATGTGAACTATGCCGTGAGGAGTACTACATTTGGCCCTATGTACTGATGAACTGTAATGCAGGGCACTTGTCCCTAGTGTGCTTGAAATAAATTGAGAGTTCATGATACGACATACTATTGAACCCCACTCTCTGAAGTAATAGGGATTGCATATGAACTGTCATTCCAGTGTCCGTGATTTTCTTGGTGACATCTTAACTGTTTGTGACATCTGAAGTACTGTATTGTAACTGGAGTAGGGCTGTGTATGCTTCAAGCATTTGCAAGGGGCTCCCTGCGATCTATAACATCATATACCCCGACGACAAAGAGTTGCCTTGGCCATGCCCACCCCAATTAGGCGGGAGTGACAGTAGCATAGGCCAAAGGGGGTTGCATTTGCATTTCAGTGGAGGTGGGCTACGACTGCAATGTACAGTGCTCCCTCCTTTATCCACTCCCCTCAGTTTTACCTGTTACCCTCCCTTACCACCAATGTGAGCTCCTCTCCCATTTTCCAGAAATATTATCTCCCCCTTTAACTGCCACCCTCTATTATCTGCCACCCTTTTTTGTCTGCCAGAATTTAGGATGTATGGAGATAGGTGGATAAAAAAAAAGAGTACAGTAGTCTGTACTTTTGTGGAGACGTACTACAACTGCAACATATAGTACTCTACAAGTTAGTAGAGGTGTGCTATGGCTGTAGTGTACTCTGACTTTCATTTATGAGAGTAGCTGGAATGAAAGGCATCATCTTATTTTAGAAAGAGTTTTATGTCCACACGAGTCAGCGGCAGTGAGGACTGAAGCACAGGAGGGTGAACTGGTTTTGTGCAAATCACATATTGATAAAGAAAAAGGGTTCTATGTCATAAGGCCGATTGCCGAGAGGTGATCGTCATTACGGCAAGTGCACATCGGCGAAATTCAATTTCGGTGATGTACATCCCCCAGCGACAAACAAAATGGCACAAGGGACAGTAAAATTTACAGCTCCCCAACACTCCTCTGCCTTCACTCCCTACTATTAGATTCTCAACTCCAGGGGAGTGCATGGCCGGGAGTGGGGTGCAACAGTATGAAAAAATGTGCCCTTACTGGGGCCGCGGGTGCAACAAAACATACCTGTGCCCAGACCCGAACCCTGCATCCCAGCCACCCCAGGCCAGCACCCATCCACCATGCCACGAAGCCAGCTCAGCGGCTGACCATGACACCATCCCTCTGAAACCCTCCATCCCTCACTAGGCGTGCTAGCCCCACCCGCGCATGTACGTATAGTGACCTCCCGTCGCCATTAGTGACCTCTCCCCATCCGGTCGCCCTCCCTACTCCCTCACCATCTGAGTATGTGCCACAAATAGGTCACAATTTTGGTAGGCACCCACTTGCGACTAGCCCAGATCACAGGATACCAAGAAAAAGAGTTCCTCCAGAAACATGTGCTCTCCTGTCTCACAGCTCAGTGTTCAAACAACTAGAGCACCTTGCCTTCACTAAATGCACTACTACAGAGAACAGCAAAATGGCCCTGTACTCGGTATATTACAAAAGAAGTATAATATTTCATACCATGCCCAGTGTGCACACATTAGGGTAGGCTTCACAGGGAGTTTGATACTAGTAGGCACAGCTTTCATTGACTTGGGGTGTGTTCAAGGTCAATTTGTATGGCCTACCTCTATCCACTGTATGTCCCTATTCCAACCATCACAGTAGCTGTACTGCTGTGGGCTACTAATCATGCCTAGTTGAAAAGGATACAGGAAGAACTTGATTAAGCGTCATTGCTGACGTGCAAAACGTTGATCAGGTCATGTATGCTGCTCACCAGCCATCTACTTTGCATGTGTACTCTTGCTGCACTGATTAATACAAGCGTTTTCACTTTTTTTTGCATTGGGTCGGTTGGCTATATGCAAGCAGATGAATGCAGGTGCAAGTTATTTAGAAATGCTGGTCCATACAGCGGATGGAGGAGGTGCTGGCTTTTCAGATTTCCTGAGTCTGTTGTTAACTGGGCACCGCCAGCTCTTTAGGTTCTGCTTTGTGTGGGTAATGCAGGAAAGCAGACTCCTTAGAGGCCAACTCTAGGTTACAACATGCAAACATGGCACTTTATGCCACTGTTTTTTGTATTTATCATTAACGGCCTAGTTTCTTTTTCTGTGTAACTGTGCTTTCCTTATCCCAATCCCTTCCCCTTGCCCCTGGGTGGCACCTGGAAATGAGACTTTGGCTCAGTGTGCCTCTCCCGATCATCAATTTTCAAATAAATAAACAAAAATAAAATTTAACAACCATATGACATACATTACAAGATACATTTTCAGTAATACAGAACCGTAAAACACAATAGTTGAAAACTGCAACCACTTTATTTAATTGCATCGAAAACAGTAGCTAATCATAAAAACTATTATTCTCCAGACATCACCTATCAGAGGCTAATCTCAGACAGATATGGATAGCATTTTCTTTTTCTCCTACAGCTAAGGAAAAAATATGCATAGGCTGCTGTAAATTGTGGCAGAAGTTGCAAAATGCAATTTATTTGAAAATTAGTACATGTGGAAAAACTGTGGTTGCTTGCATAACTTTTTCCAGCATGTGCAAAATGTTTCAGTTTTGAAAATCTGGTTGTTTCAAACAAGTACCTAATCAACATGCAAGGGCCTATTAAATTCTGAAAGGTAATATACTTTATGCTCCAGAAATATGACTATATTTCAATAGTTCTATTTATCTTTTAATTTACAAATTTAGACATTTTTATTTCCATGCATATCAATTAGTCTGCTTGTTAAGCTCCATTTACAGTTACACATATCCACAGATATTATAGTGCTACTTACTTTTGCAAGCCCCTTTGTCTTTGTAGTGCCCTGCGGTGCATTCCGGAACACATTGGTCTCCAAGCAAGAAATAACGTGGGTTCTTACACCACAGACAAATATGGCCACTATTTTGTAAGTCTGCCACACACCGCTGACACTCAGAAGAACAGTCTGAAACAGGGAAAACAGTGGATCTTTTTAGAGATTTAGTTTTGATAAAAAGTCTGTTACATTAAAGCAGAAAACAGGCCTCGTAATGGGTTGTCACACATTGGGTGGCAGGGTGGCTCCTGTCATTACATAATTCCCCACAGAGGCACAGAGAGAGGGGAGGAGTCTTGTGAGCAGGGGGATAGAGGGAAATCCTGCCACTGGTGTGAAGAAGGATGCTGACCTAGGAGGTAGAGAAATCATATGTCAGTCTTGTGCAGGTGAGCATCAGTAAAGTTGGGGTGCTGTGCCTGACCCCAGCACATTTTGGACTGGCAAAAAATGTCTCCTATCTTAGATAATACACAGCGAGTAGGGTGAGACACAGAGGAATGAAAGTGAGGAGGAAACCATGGTGGCACTCGGGCAGATGATGTTATTATGTGCTCCCTGATCAGCTTTAGTGCGCAGACCTTTGGGTCCTCTGCCCCCTTGGGTGTTGGGCTCTGGGTTTTAAAAGAGCACCTAAATAACTACTACTACTACACTCTGCTTCTTCTCTTGGCCAGCTCCAGCCAGAAGGGTTAGTAGGTGACAGTATATGAGAGGGCAGGACAAGGGTAACTGGGGACCAGTGGTGACCATTCCAGTAAGTATGTGACCCAGGGATTGTGAACATTTCCTTTATTTCATCTCATTTTATTTTTTAATTGGTGAGTTCTCTGGAATACATTCCTTTTTCAGGCATGACCTGAGGTCCAAAATATTGTTACACTGCAGAAAAGAGATTTAGAAATACGATATTTCATGTCAGAGACATGCAAACAATATACACAAATTACATTCACACTGGAAACAAATTAGGAACATGAGCAAACATGTCGATTTTTAAGATTCAAGAACACTGCAGCTGAAAAGTGCTAAGACAGTATAAACATTTTATTAGATCTGAGGTTTCGTTCACATAGACTGCAGAATAAGCAAAAGTATGCTGATCGGCTGCTGGACGTAACTAGCGGAAGATGTAAGAGCAGTGATGAAAGTGAGCAGGAATGCACTGGAACTCAGTTCCTGTACCTTTTTGCCACAGGAACGGAGTTCCTGTACTTCTTCCACTGAAACTAAAATTATTAAACCAGCAACATGACAGTTTCTGGGCATGTGACCTAAAATTATGGTTTCCATAACAACATTTGACTTGTACAGCAATGCTTTTCTTGAAATACTTCAATATCTCTAACAGAATCAACTAGTGTCTAAACAGATAGATGTGTCTTGACACAGCTATCCTTCAGATGTCGGATCTTCATTCTGCATTTCATGTTTGCCAGTGCTTGAGTTCCTGTACTTCTTGTCTACCACTTGCACCACTGTGTAAGAGTGAAGAGTGCATGGAAGAGCAAGAGGCAACATTTGATTGGTAATCCAGCAATTGCTCACTCAAGCAACTTGGGCTTCCTGTGTTTCTTAATCTGTAAAACAGGACAAAACAAATTTGAAATTTAAGGCAACTGGGAGACAATCTAGTCTACTCTGTACCTCAAAATGATGTGTTCTGTTGGGTGCCAATAAGGTAAACATGCCTATAATTTTCCGAAATCACAGATTTCTAGTCAGCGTGCTAGAAGGAGCCAAATAATGTAACTACAGATGCATAATTCAAAATAGGTAACATATTGTGAGTGGCAATAGCCAGTCTGGTTTCTGATGTCAGATAATTTTGGATTTTGTACAAGTGCCAATTCTGGAGTGGATCTTGGCTGAGGTAACATCCATGTGAGGACCAAAACTAAGAGTCGGAGCCAGTGAAATCCCTAAATATTTCTAAGACAAAACCACCAAGGGCAAAAACTTTTAAATCCACATATGTTTTAACCTTGGAGCAGTTCCTAACATCATTATATTTGTTTCTGATTTATTCAGAGTCAAATTACTTGCACACAACCATTCCTGTTCTTTTCCAAACTCTTTGGTGAGAATCAAGTTTAGATTGGGGACGGAAACCCCATGACAAAACACCGCAGCATCATCTGGGTAAAATAGGAGCTCTGAATCACAGATGACACTGGATAATGCATTGATAAATAATGAAAATAGTATACGGACCAGTATGGAGCCCTGAAGCACCCCACACTGGACCCTAGGTTTACTGGAGGTACAGCCACCAAATTTGACACACTGCTGTCTCTCACTCAGATGGTCAGTGAACTAGGCCAGGCATGGTTTCCCCATTCCCAAATATTCTAACCAACCGATGAGGAGGGAGTGGTCAACAAGGCTGAATGCCTTGATTAGATCCACATGCTGAAGGAACTTGGCCCATAGTGCAAGGAGAGGAAATAGAAAGTAAAATAAAACAACAAAGTATTGTGTTAAACACATTTTTAATTTCTAAACAAAGAGCCACATTCAGAATCCAATATTTGTAATAAAAGATAATTATATAATGCTCAACACTGCGAAAATGCAGACACATTTTTCAGTGATGTTATTGTCATTTTACATTGTTTTTCCACCTTGTGTTTCTGCGCCTCTGATCCCTGATCCTGCGGCCACTCCCAGTCCCATCACCGACTGTCCCATGAACTTATTAGTTACCCACCACTTACCCAGGACCATACATGACGCTGGTGGGTAGCCTGCCATGTCACTCCTGCATGTGTCTGCAGGGGTGCCAGATCCCACTGGGACTACTCTGCCTCCCGTTTTTCTCCCCAGGATGCTGTTAAGCAATGACACACATGCAACAGTGCAATAGCATGCATGCCTGCAAGCCATTTGATGGCAGCCCTTCCCTGCAGTGAGCCTTTGCTTGCGCTACCAACTGGCCTTCACAAAGTGGCAATTGAGGAATGAGATGCTGTATCACTCCCACCCAGAGGGATGAGTGCTGTCTCAGGGACCCTCGATCCCCCCCTACCACAGCTGGCCCCAAGTGACCCAAGCTCATTCCCAAACCCAGGTTATTGGTGTCATCAGGGGTAGCCCTTCCACTGTGCTAACAGGCCAGCCAGTGATTTTATTATTAATAGTGATGTTGTGAAGCTTTCCTTCAACCCTGAAGCTTTGCCAACATCACAAACTTTGCCTCTCATAAAGACCTTGCAAAGCAACCCAATTTCAAAATGTGGGATATAGTGCACTCTGTGATTCTTCGTGAGGTGCTTCAATGGTGGTCAGCTTTACTCTGTGAGTGCTGAATAGTTGGGCAGGTTCCATTGTGCGCAAAAGTCTGAAAAAGTGTTTTGCATGGTTATTTTTCCTGACTGCACTCATTAAGCAGCCATGGGGTGTATGCGACCACTGTTTCCAAACATTATTCCTGTTGAGGTGCACAGAGGATAATAGGCTTTGTGCCGGAAGTTAGGCACACTGAAATAGGCCCCTGAGGAAAATGATGAAGTTTAGAGTGACTCGGCTAGGCACACTGGATATTGTATTTATTCTGTAATTGTTTTTGGTTTTTTACGAGGTTGTAGCAGTGGGTGACTCATGCCATGCCTTTTCCTGAGTGCTATTTAAGAGTACATGCCCAAGGCACTATATTTTTGCTGTCAGCAGACAGCCATAGGCTTACCTCCACTGCTTTGCTGGGTTCAGTGATCCTTAATGTACCAGGCCCCCTCCTGAGTGGGACCAGCTACGTTTTCAAATTAAGAGACCCACCGGCTTCAGCCTCAGGAGACATCAACCCCAGAAAGCGTGAATTGTTTCAGCACATTTCTAGAAAAGGTACTAACATAACTAGGTAATATTTTGTTGGTTTTGGAAATGGGTGTATGATTAAATGAACAAGCCATACATTGAGTTTACTATTAGAGGTGAAATTCTTGGACGGGCTCATTAAAGAACAAAAGCGGATTTATTCCTTGCCTTCCCCTCATGAAATGTAAGAATGTGAAAAAAGTAACTTGAAAATTCAATGCTTTCATAAATGGTTTATAATCAATTAGTATTAAATTATTATTGTAATTATGTTTAATTTAAAAAAAGCATTAGTAGCTACCTCAACCAGCAGATCAATAATAAAACACTCCCACAAAAAGGATTTAGATGGGTAGCAGTATCTTGCTGTTTTGGGAGTGGGAATTTGTGGCTCCTTGACTACTTTCTCTAAGCCTTAGGCCCCAGTGAGCCTGGCACACAGCAACCCACACAGCTACATACGAGATACTGAACCACAGTAGAATTCAAGATCCCGCATGCACTACCCTCCAGCAGTCTCTCCCCTCAAGCACACAGCATCATGGAGAAGAACAAGGTGACCTGGAGGGGCAGAGTCAGTATAGGAGGCAGTATAGCGCAGTGGTCTAAGGCTCTGAGCTGCAAATCTGATGACATCCAACAGACCAGACCTGGGTTTGAATCCCACAGCTTCCACCTGCATACTGTGTGACCCTGAGCAAGTCACTTAACCTCCTTGTGCTCCCAGGTCGCTCCTGTAAAAAAGCTTTCAGCTTAGTGTGCTATACCTGGTTAAACTAAAAATAAATAAATAAGAGTCAGGGTGCACAGGTCTGGAGCCAAGTTGTGCAAAAAGCCCTCTTTTTTTACATCTTGGGCAGACTTGGTTTGTCCACCATAATGCAATGCTAAACAAACATTGACTAACTGTTGCCTGTACTAAGAAAATGTTTTCTTTATATAATATTTCTTATATCAAAAAAGTTGGTACTGCCTAAGCACTGAGGTTCATAATAGGACTGTGGAGTCACAGCTCTACAGAAATAATGGATTAGTCTGGCTCAGCCAAAAGGATTTTTTTATACATGTAACATTTCTACTGAAGGAAAGTGAGTTTATTTTCAAAATAACAGATATGGTGGCCAGTGGCCCCTTGAAAGCAGTGGTCAGCAGCACAAACCATTAATAGAAAAAGTGGATCATGTAAAAAACAACTTAATATATATAAAACACTGAAATTCTCGGATGTCTCTTCCCCTTCCCCCAACAGATTCCTTCAAAAATATCTGATAAAAATGTTTTGCAAAGATCCAAGACGGCAGCCTGCGCACACATGCTCAGTGAATGCTCTTCCACGCAATCGCTTTTTTCTATAAGAGTTATGCTACGGCTATGAGAAAATCAGCTTCAATCAGATAAAAGGAAAAAAGAAATCTATCTCCTCAAACAAAGCAACTCACCTGTGAGAAAAGTGCAAAAATGGGCCAATAGATGTATTTATGTGGCAGCTTCTAGGTCAACAAGAGCCCACAGCCTTTATGCCAAAGACAGCTGGTGCTGGGAATGAAGCGGCCACAGTGAGGGAATCCCCTAGCAGAGCAGACCCAATGACCGGCTCATCCTCTCAGCCCCTGCAGGCTGAAAAATCTGATTCAGACAGAGCCATAACTTAGTCTGAGGCTTTGTCTGTTGTTACAGCACCATGTGTTCTTTCAGCAGCCCCAGTACTATCTTTCGCAGCGGCTGCACCATCAATGGAGGGCAGTGAAAAGATCAAAAACTTTGGAAAAGTCAACCTAACTCACTAATCTGTTTTCATTTCTGCAACTTTTTGACAGAAATAAATCACTTGAAAAATGTGTGACTGAGGTTAAAGAATTAAAGGCAGAATATGATCTGATGAAAAGTGAATAAAATGAGATGTCTAAAAACTGAAAAAGCAGAAAATAAGCTCCTAACGGTAGATACATTAGTGCTGACAGATACCAGGGAAATTATTGCCCTCCAACAAAGACATTAAGCCATAGAAAATAGCCTGAGATATAAAAATCCTAGGACTGTCCAACTAGGGGATCCCTTTGATTCCCAGTTTAAAATCTTTAAGAAACCTACTTAAGTCACTCTTCACAGAAACACTTAATTGCCTGAAACTAACTTGTATCAAAAGATTTTAGAATCCTATTAGAAATCAAAGGAGTCAAAAACTAAATGCTCAGTAAACCTTAAAAAGCGATCAAGCTGGTTTGACTACTGGTGGATAAATTAACACTGATATGCAAAGTAAAACCCTGTGTAGCTATCGATTATCACAGCAGGGAAGGTCATGTCAGATGAATCTAATAAATTTCTTTGACTGGGTAACCAATGTAGTAGACCAGGAGGGCTGTGAACATGGCCTACCTAGACTTTAGCAAGGCATTTGACACAGTCCCACACAAAGATTAATATACAAGTTAGCCAGCCTTGGGTGAGTCCCAAGGTGGTAGCCTGGGTAAAAATTGGCTGGACAATGGGCTACAGAGGGTAATAGTAAATGGAGTTTACTCTGAAGAAAGGGGGTCACTAGTGGGATTACATGAGCTTCAATACAGGGACCGTTCCTCTTTAATGTCTTTATAAGTGACATTGCAGAGGGACTGGAAGGAAAAGTATGTCTCTTTGTAGACGACACAAAGATCTGCAACAGGGTTGATACAGAAGGTGGGGTGGAGAGGATGCAAAGGGACTTGGCAAGGTTGGAGGCATGGTCAAATGTATGGCAGCTTAGATGCAATGCAAAGAAGTGCACAGTAATGCACCTGGGAAACAAAAATCAAGGGAAAGAGTACACAATGGGGGGTGAGATAACAACAGATATGGAAAGGGACCTGGGAGTAGTCATATCAGACGACCTTAAGGTGGGCAAGCAATGTGAGAAGGCAGTAAAGAGGGCTGGTGGGATACTGGGATGCATAGGGAGAGGCATCACCAGTAGAAAACAGAAAGTTGTTATCCCTCTGTACAGACAGTTGGTGAGACCCCATCTGTAGATTTTTGTCCAGTTCTGGAGACCCATCTCTGCAAGGACATAGACAGGATGGAGGCTGTCCAGAGGGCAACTAAAATGAGTGGGGTCTGCACCGGAGAGACATAAAGAGAGATTAAATAAGCTTAATATGTATACACTTGAGAAAAGGAGGGAGAGGGGACATGATAGAAACTTTTAAGTACATCAAGGGAATCAATAGAGTCCAAGATAGCAGCATCTTTCAGAAAAAGAGATGTACAAGAACAAGGGGGCACAATTTGAAGATAGAGAGGGGACGGCTCAGAGGTAATGTGAGGAAGTATTTTTTCATGGAGAGGGTTGTAGATTCATGGAACAGCCTTCCTGAGGAGGTAGTGGAGTCAAAAACAGTGGAGGAATTCAAAAATGCATGGGACAGACATAAGGCAATTCTAGTGGGGTGTAGGAGGAAGTAGGCTGTTGGTTAACTAGGATCTGCAGCCTATGCATTAGGTAGGGAAATGGGCAGACTATGTGGGCCAAGAGGTCCTTATCTGCTGTCAAATTCTATATTTCTATGATGTTTTGCTTCCGACACAAACGGGGAGATCATTATTCAAAAAGCTAGTAGGTAAAGACCCTTCTATGTAAAAATAAGAACCTTCACAAAAGCCCCTGTAACCCAGGACAGAAGAAAACTTCTTCTAAGTTTCAGAGATGACTTGAAACAAATAGGGGCTACATTCACCATCCACTTCCCAGCCAAATGTGATAAGCTTTGAGGGTACAAAAAACATATTTTTTTTAATCTAGATCAATTAAGGGAGTTTGTCCTTGCTCAAAAACTGGAAAAACAGAGAAATGTTGAAAATATGGAAAATGAAGAATACTCTGAACTAGAAACTGCTAGTGAAACAGCTGCAGCCACACAATGGAGCTTTGCACAGGTGAGACACCCGATGGGCACAGAAAGGGGAGTCAGCCTTCACAGAAACACAAAGCACAGAATATGTTCATAATCATCATTCGGTGGCTGGAACTGCTGGTGGTACAGAAATGAGAATCCCCAGAGATCTTGTAGAGCATGCTGCTGGTTGTCTTTATTCTTTCCAGTGAGGACAATAGCAAACAGCAGATACAGCACAGCAGATACAGCACAGCAGAACAGCTCTGCTCAGTGCACACTGGACATTGTTCTCAGCAAATGCAGCGCAACCAGAGCTTATGACAAGTCTGTAGTGGAAATCTGCAAATTCTAAAACTTAAGCAATTAAATACAAAGTATAATTCTGAGCTGAAGTTGCCCAGACAAAATGTATTTATTTTATTTAGTCTTTGGTAACAGGGTAAGTGCACTGATCCAGGGGACCGTTTTCAGGCATGCCCAGGCCAAAGGTGGCACTACACACAGGTACAATCATAAAATACAGGTTACTCACCTATAACAGAAGTTCTAGGAGTGGTATATGTTGTGCATCTACACTGTCTGGCAGGTTCCTTGCCACTTTAAATCTTGCCGGAAGGTCTTCAAGCTGGCTCTTCCCACCCACCCAGGTGGTAAAACCCTCTGCCCCCCCATGACGCCAGATTTACCCTGCTGGAAGCCAGGTTGCACGTCGAAACCGGGAGGTCGGGTGGGTCATGTGGATGAACAATATATACCACTCCTAGAACTCCTGTTACAGGTGAGTAACCTGTATTTCTAGGGACGTGGATATGTTGTTCAATCCACACTGTCTGGCAGACTCCTAGCAGTTCTCCGGGAGGAGGGAGGCAAGGCGCGAACCCCCTACTTAGGGAATAAGGACTGGAGAACCGAGGTCCGAAAACCAGCATCCTGGCATGACTCAAGATCAATGTGTTAATAGGAAATAAAAGTGTGTGCCGACTTCCAGGTAGCAGCCCTGCAGATTTCCTGGATAGGGACGTCCCTAGAAGCAGCCACTGAAGCAGCGGTATGGCGGGTAGAATGGATTTTATCCCTTTGGGAGGCTCCATGCCAGCCAACCTATATCAGAGATCTATGCAAGAGGTGACCCACCTGCTTATCGTCCACTTGGCTGCAGGTGTGCCAGGTGCGGCTTCAGCATAGGTGACAAACAGCTGGCGAACCTCTCCCCGAACTTCAGCCATCCGCTCCTTATAATAAGCAAGTATTCTTCTAGGGTCCAGAGTATGGAGCCTATATTCGGCCTCCGAAGTGTCATTGGGGTATAACACAGGCAGAGTCAACACCTGGTTAAGGTGAAACTCCAACACTACCTTCGGAAGGAATTCCGGGTGGGGGCACAGGACAACCATGTCTCTGTGGAAAAACAGATAAGGAGACTCGATGGAAAGCGCCTGGAACTCTCCCATCCTTCTGGTTGACGTAATAGCCACCAAGAAGGCGGTGTTCCACAACAGGTGGAAGATATCGCACCTGCGCATCGGTTTGAATGGCTTGCCCATGAGCTTAGCCAATACCAGCAGTAGATCCCATGGAGGTGGAGGTTCTCGCACCAGAGGGGATATGTGATCAAGGCCTTTGAAAAAGCACCCGACCACCTTCTCTTGCGTCACCGACTGCTTGCTGGCCCGTGCCCGGTGAGCAGAGATGGCTGCCAGGTGCACCTTAAGGGTCATCGACTGAAGCCCTGGCTGAGAAAGGGACCACAGGTAGTCAAGGATGCTAGCCAAGGAACAGGAAGAAGGGTCCAACCCCTTGTCCTGACACCAAATGGAGAACCTCTTCCATTTGAAGGCGTAGTGTCTGGTCGACTCTTTATGGGATGTCTCAACGATGTTGAGGACCTCGTCGGAAAGACCCAAGGCCTGGAATTCTAGCTGCTCAGGAACCAGGCCATCAGGTGCAGGGATTGAAGGTCTGGATGGAGAACCTTCCCCTTGTTGACTGAGATCAGGTCTGGGTGGGCTGGAAGCCGCCTCGGGAGCCTGGAGCTGAGGCTGAGGAGATCTGGGTACCAGAACTGGCAGGGCCAGTCTGGGGCTACCAGAATCACCTGTACCTTGTCCCTCTTTGCCTTGAGAAGCACCTTGTGGATCAAGGGAAATGGAGGGAAGGCGTAGAAGAGGCCTGGGGTCCACGGCCTCGAGAAGGCATCCCCCTGCAGTGAGCCCTGCTGAGAGGGGTGGGCATGAAACAGCCTCAGCTTCACATTCTCCCTGAAGGTGAACAGGTCCACCTGAGGGGTGCCCCAATGGAGAACAAATCTTATACTACCTCCGGCAGGAGAGACCACTCGTGAGATGCATCGCCTATCCAGCTGAGAGCATCGGCCAGACTGTTGGAGGCTCCTGCCACATGGATGGCTAGGAGATCCGCCTCCAGGCTGATCACGAGGGACCAAGTGCGGAGAGCCTCCTTGCACAGAGGCAAAGAGTGCATCCCACCCTGTCGGTTGAGGTAGTACATGGTCGTGGTGTTGTCCGTCTGGACCTGAACCACTTGACCCCGTACAAACCGAGGAAAGGCAGTGAGGGCTAGATGCACCACTCGGAGCTCCAGCAGGCTGATGTGGCATCGAGACTCCTGAGGGGACCAGAAGCCGTGGGCCCTGAGCTCCCCAGATGGGCACCCCAACCCATCAGAGAGGTGTCGGTCATCATAGTGACTGTCTGCTCAGGGGGACAAACAGGATACCCTCCTGCAGATGAGCTGAAATGAGCCACCACTGTAGGCCGTCCCATATCTCCTGGGTCACTGTCTCTGGCTGGTCCAGAGGACAGGAGCGTTGTGACCACTGGTGGGCCAACCCCCACTGCAGGGGACGCATATGCCAGGGGGCCTAATGGACCACACTGGTGCAAGCTGTCATGAGGCCCAAAAGGCGCAATAAGTCCTGGGCAGGGCGTAATTGCCCAACCAGAAATGACTGGGCAAAGGAGGAAAAGACCTTGGCCCTGTCTGCCGGAAGCCGGGCTCTGGCTCGAACAGAGTCGAGCTCTGCCCCGATGAACTGAATCACCTGCGATGGCACAAGTTCTGACTTGGCCTTGTTGATGAGGAGGCCAATCTGAGAGCAGACCTGGAGGGCCAGATCCCTGGACCACTCCACCTCCAACCTGGAGGGGGCTGCAATCGGCCAGTCATCCAGGTAAGGGTACACCCAGACCCCTTGGTGCCGTAGGAATGCTGTCACCACTGCCATGCATTTGATGAAGACCCTGGGAGCTGGAGAGAGACCAAAGGGCATGGCCTGGAATTTGTAAAGGGATCCCTCTGCTTGGAAGTGGAGGAATCGCTGATGAGACGGACGGATTGGGACGTGAAAGAACGCATCCTGAAGGTCCAAAGAACATAACCACACACCTAGTTCCAAGGGTGGAATGATCTGAGCCAGAGTGACCATCCTGAAAGTGCGCTGCTTTAGGAACTTGTTCAGGTTGTGCAGGTCAAGAATGGGGCACCAGCCCCCTGTCCGTTTTGGGACCAGGAAGTACCTGGACACAAACCCTGGGTCTGGAGGAGGGTCCGCCACCTCGCTGATCACCTCCTTCTGGAGGAGCGGAGCAATGTCGGCTCAACGAGCCAACACAGAGACTGCAGAACCCGTTGCCCCACGTGGGGCGATGGCTCGATATGGAGAGAACGGCTCAAATTCCAGAGGCAGACCCCTGCCTACCACTTCTAGCACCCAGTGCTCCATGGTGATAGTGGACCAGGTGGAAAAGAAGTGGCGGAGCCTTCCCCCAATGGGGAGAATCCAGGGAGGAGTGACGAGGTTGGGGGCGACACCCCTCAACCCGTCACTGGGCTGGCTTGGAGGAAGGGCCCGCTGAGGGACCTCCTGGACCCTTGCCTCCAGGCTTCCTACTGGAGGAAGTGGCAGACTTGGCCTTAGGGTGCCAAGTGCATGCCTGCTGGCCCTGGTGCTGGTGCTGCTGGGCCGGACATGCCGCAGGGGCGGAAATGTGAAAGGGCTTACGCTGCTGCTGGCAGCCTTTGTCCTTCTGGGCAGACAGGACCGAGTCCAAGGTGGCACTGGACTTCTTGATCCTCTGGAGATGACCTTCCACCCCTGGCCTGAACAAGTCAGTGCCCAGGAAGGGAACATCTGCCAGCTTGTGCTGGGTGTCTGCTGTGAAGGTGGAGATCCGCAGCCAAGCTCTACGACGCATGGCCACTGCAGCCACTACAGATCGGGCACAAGAATCACCTATGTCCAACGAAGTTTGGAGCTGCTGTTTTGCCACCGCCCTTCCCTGATCCCGAACCTGCTTGACCATCGTCTGAAGGTCAGCTGGGAGATGAGGAATCACCTTATTCAGGGAACCCATAAGGGTGTGTGAGAAATGTGCCATCAGAATGGCCGAGCTAGCCGGACGAAGGCCTAGGGAGGAAGCAGCGTAAACCTTCCGCCCCGTGTAATCCAGCTTTCTGGATTCCTTATCGGGCAGTTTATCCACGTCCCAAGTGTTCCTGGAGAGCCGGAAAACGCTATCAGTCACTAACCCCTCCGCAGAGGGGTGCTCCGAGAAACCAGAGAGTGAGCCAGTGGGGACTCCGTACTTTCGAGCCATCCTGGCCGAAGGCATGGGACAAGCCACTGGCCGCCGCCACAACTCCAAGGCCAGGCCAACAATGGCTTCGATCACAGGAAAGGCCTCCGTAGGGGAATCCCCTCAGTCCAGTATCTCTGTGAGGAGATACTTGGCCCATTTTGAAACAAGTTCGAGCTGCATCCTGGTGGATGAGCCGAAGCAAACCTAAAAACGAGGATGGGCTCTCGTCCACTGACTGGCCCCCTGCAGACTCCAGGTCAAGCGGCCTGAAGAACAGGGAGGAGTCATCGTCAGACTCAGAGGAGTCTGCAAACAGCTGCCGGCCGCCTGAGCCACCCTCCACCTGCCGAGGTCAATCGGGAGTGAGGGTGACCGACAACATGTGGGCAAGCCCCAACTTGACCAAGAATCCTTGGTCGGGGCCCCAGTCTTCGGTTGTGGAGGCGGAGGTTCCACCACAATGGGCGGAACAGCCGGCTTTGGCCGAACTGGTGCCGGGGTCGGCTCCTTGACCACTACGAGGGGTTGTTTCAGCTGATCTGATGACAGCCACTTAATGGCCGGAGAAGGCAACGGAGTCGACTTATTCCCAGACAATAAGAGCTGCTGCCACATTAATTCCTCGTAGCGCCGATGCAACCTGTGCCGGAGCCTATCCTCCAAAGAGGATGATGAGGATGAGTGGCAAACACCGCTTTCCGTGGTGCCGAAACTGAGACCGCTGACATCGGTAGGACTGGCTGGACCTGGAAGAGGACTGAGACCTTCGGGGGTTCCGAGAGTGGGTCAGAGAGGGGACAGGGGCAACACGCTCCTCCCTCAGTACAGGGACCTTAACCAGGGACTCTAGCACAGGAGGCACAAGCAAGTCATCGGTTTCCACCAGAGGAACTGGTGAAGTAGGGTTGTCGGCTTCTCCAGCCGACAAACCACCCAACGGGTCGAGAAAAATCTCGACCGTGTCGACAGATGTCTCAGCCGGCTGACCTGACGGGGGCACCGTGAAGCCAGCAGCTGCAGTCGCAACCTCGACCGAAGTCGAGAGTCGACGGTCCGGTGAAGGGGATCTTTCCCGCTCCCACGAACGTCGACGGTGGGACTTACCCTTAGAGTCCTTCTTCTTGGACCGATTCAAATGTCTCGATGGCCCTTCTCCCTTGCTGGAGAGGGACTGGCAAAGCTCCTTAAATGAAGGCGTGTAGGAGGAGCCCAAGGAGAGCAGAATAAATGCTATGGCCGAGGAGGAAGAAGAAGCGGCCTGTGCCGCCTCCTCCTTGAGGGCGATCATCTACTCCAACTGCTCCATGGAGCCCGCCGCCACGGACACCGCCCAACGGGCCTCCTTAGAATTGACCAGCGGATACCGTTTTTCAGGTCGCCTGAGAAGAAGTTCGGCAGCGCGTCCTCCAAGACCGAAGGTCGAAAAGGACTTGGCGCACTGCAGGCCTGCGTAGTCGTGACCAAGCCCCAGGCAGTAAACGTGACGCGGAGGGCGGATCGTCCGAGACATCTTCTGCCCACATGGGCACCAACGAAGCCAGGAGTCTATTTAACACGTAGCCGCGAGGGAAGACGAAGACCGAAGTCTTGTAAATTTTAAAATAAGTTTCCGAAATTCCAAAGAGTGTAGATCCAGGC
Source organism: Neoceratodus forsteri (assembly GCA_016271365.2). Classification (NCBI taxonomy): domain Eukaryota; kingdom Metazoa; phylum Chordata; order Ceratodontiformes; family Ceratodontidae; genus Neoceratodus; species Neoceratodus forsteri. The sequence continues at coordinate 765,139,688 of CM057453.1, forward strand.
CTAAAACGCAGAGCGCTAAGGAGGGAACCTTAGCTTCCAACCGGTAAGGAAGATCTGGTATCATGGGGCGGAGCCAAGGGTTTTACCACCCGGGTGGGTGAGAGGAGCCAGCTTGAAGACCTTCTGGCAAGATTTAAAGCGACAAGGAACCTCCCAGACAATGTGGATTGAACATACCCACGTCCCTAGAAACAGTTATACAAGCAGGAGTAATAAAGTAATATGCAAAAATTACACAGCAGGAATAAATAGATAATATACAAATATTAGTGCAAATGTACAAACTTGCATAGGAATACATGACTGGGAATTACACTGGGTATAAGTACACAGGACAAGATAGATAGAGGAGAAGAGTAGTGAGCACAATAAGGATACATCCTAGGGAGTGCTGGCCCAGGAGGGTGGGAACAATATTGAAATTCTGTATGGGAGTAATTACAGAAGAGAAAGACAGCTAGCGAGCATTACAGTTATGTTTGCCAATGAGCCAGGATTTAAGGTTGAGCTTGAAAATAGGATGGGATTCAGAAGATCGAAGAGGGGTGGGTAGACCATTCTACACGGAGGGGGCAGCAACTGAGAAAGCTTTCGTGACGGACTTAGGTACCTGTAGGGAGGGTACAGTAATGGAGCGAAGGTACCTGGTAAGGGTTCTGAAATTGCAAAAATGGTGGAGAGAGGAGATGCATCACCACTTCTAAGGGCATTATCCATGAGACAGCCTAGGGCATAGTCAAAACACCCTTGCGAGGGGAGCCAGACAAGGGAGTAGTATAGGTTGTAGTGGTGAGTGGTGTAGGGGGCTGACAGGGCGAAGCGGCAGGCATTGTTGTAAGCTACTGAGAGTCTAGACAGAAGGGTGGAATAGGTCCTAGAGTATATGGCAGAGCAGTAGTCAAAATTGGGGAGCACATTTCCCAGGACGATGGCAAGGTGAGCCTCTTTTGTGAGGTAGGGTTTTAGGAGATAGGTGGCTCCCAGTTTCTGATTTGCCCTACGGACTATGTGATTAATGTGGTCATTGAAGGAGAGAGTGGGGTCGAGTAGCACACCCAGGTACTTGAAGGAGGAGACATTCTCTAGGGCAGTGCTGTCTGGGGAGTTAATGAGGAGGGCATTATTGGCATGGAGAGTCTTAGCTAGGTACGGTTTGGATCCAAACAACATGGTCTTAGTTTTTTTAGCGTTGACCAGCAAGAGATTGGATGAGAACCAGTTTGATGCTGCACAGTAGTTCTCAGACAGAACAGCGGATAGGCAAGGCAGGGATTTTTCACTGTGAAAAATGACAAGGTTGTCAGCATATAGTAGTGAACTACAGGCGAGGCAGTCGGTGGGAAGGTAGTTCGCAAATATAGAAAAGCGCAAGGGGTCCAGGATGGAGCCCTGGGGAACACCCGTCGTAACAGGTAAAGGAGGGGAGGTGGTACCAATACACACAGATTGGCATCACACAGAGAGGTAACTTCAGAACCAGTCTGTGGTCTCAGTGGTGCAATCAAGCGAGGATAGTTTGGAGATGAAGAGGGAGTGACTGACCATATCGAATGCTTTAGAAAAGTCGACAAAGACGGCACCTGTGGTACATCCATGGTCCATGTTGGAGAGGATATGGTCAGTGAAGAGGGCAAGTGCTGTAGACGTGCTGTGAAACTTACAGAAACCATGCTGTTAGCTACATAGATAGATAAAAGCTTTATTTTTTTAACAGGAAAATAACTTTTAGGACCAGTTATGTCCTATTTATCAAAGTTGTCCTGTTTTAAGATTACAGTTTCACAGTACAATAAAGCATCATGTAATACAGTATTACAGTAACAGTCTTAAATACAACACAATCTAAATTCATACAACACACAAGACAGAAACACACAATGTACCAAAAAATCAAGGTATATACAATAACCTTGGGTATTTTCCATATAATGGTCAAGGGACATATGTAGAAGCCTTAAGATAGAGCAGATTTAATGGAATTCAGATTAAGGGAGAGGGAGACACCCAAAAAAGGTGGACTCATTACTACAGTATCTAAAACTATATTAATTCATCCACCTACTCACAACCATTGACCCAACCCAGGAATGAAATCAGGAGAGTTAGGACATACAATCTAAGAGAACAACAAGTACAGAGATTGTATTCGGAGAGGAAATCCATAAGTTGGCAATGAATGACCATTTCCAGGAGTTTACTGAGGTGGGGCAGAATAGATATGGGATAGTAGTTATCAGGGGAGTGGGAGTCACCCGATTTAAAGATGGGGACCACTCTAGCGGATTTCCAAGAGTCAGGCATGGTGGAAGTGGCTAGGGCAAGAGCCCACCTTAATCCATGAAACCTATATTTCTCTTACCATGCCACCACAGGTCTGGGCAGATGGGGAACAAACAGCTCACAAACCAATGTCCATACTGGAAGCTGGTGTCAAGCAGGATGCACATTAATAAGCTGATGTTGGTACACAGCTTTGAAGGGCATTATCCTCGCCATTCCCTTTCGTTACCATTACTTCATTGTCTGCATTGGCATAACTTATACCATTACGGGAGGGCTTTGCCTGTGATTCAGTGAGGTTTACCTCTACACTTAGTACATTTTTAAATGGCTGAGCTGGTGCGTGGTCCTTGTGGCTGTGTTCTTCGCCTCTATCCTTGATTTTTTTCCTGTTTTCTGCCTGTCTGCACCTCCTGCCTCATTCCTCTCCTCCTCCCAGCTTGCTTATGTTTGCCTCCATTCTTCCTGCTCCCTGTTCTGTGTAGCTGCTCCGTGGCTTGTCTGTGCCACCCCCTTTCATGTAGCTGTTCCACAGCTGTCCGTGCTTGTTCTCCCCCCAATCCCTCGTTTCTCTGCTGCCACTCTGCAGCTTGTCTGTGCTCATTCTCCCCCGCCCCAATCCCTACTTTCTCTGTTTCCGCTCTCAGCTTGTCTGTGCAGGCCACCCCACCAGTCCCTCTGTCTCTGTTGCCGCTTTGCGGCTTGTTCCTGTTCATCTCTCCTCCCCCCCCCCCCCAAATAACTCCCGTCTCATCCTCTTCTTTCTGCTCCATTTTTGGGGTTACATTTAGTCTGTTTTGTTCTCTGTAGCACTTTTCTTCCTTCGCTTTGCAGAGACTCCTCACTCTCCTCTCTTTTCCTGGTTAATGACTTGCAAGGTCACTGCCCAGCTTAAAGCTACAGCATTTAATTTCTTGCCTTCCATTCACTTAGTTTTCTCTCTCTCCTGTATTCTCCTGTCCCCCTTTTCAAGCTGCAATTCATTGGATCTAGCCCAGGTCCTCCTGGTTTCTCTTCTACCTTTCGGCTCTAATTATCCCTCTCATAGCTTCCTCTATTATTTTCCTCCTTATCCAGCCCTCACCAGAAGTGTGTTTCAGACTCTGTCTCCCTACCTCATACCTTTGTGGAGGTCATGAGTGTAGGCAGGATCTGACTTCATCCACCAGAGATGGGAGTCCTCAACTCCTCAAGCCTTACTTATTTGTTTAGCCAGGGTCCGACTTTGTCCACCAGAGACAGGAGTCCTTATTCTCTCAAGCCTTCCTTAATTGTTGCAGCCTCCGTCTCCCTAACTCATACCTACATGGAGGTCATGAGTGCATGCAGGGTACAACTTCATCCACCAGAGACAGAAGTCCTCATTTTCCTCAAGGTTTACTAAATCATTGCTACTACTGCAACTTAGCACTATGGCTTCCGCTGCCCCTGGCAACTTCTCTCCTGATGCTGAGGAAGGTCCTTCAGCACCCTCTTGCACTTTCCCCGACATGCAAACACCTCACAAACGATCTTCTAAGTCAAAATATTCTTTAAAAGAATGGACCATTCCACGGGAATCAGAATTCATCCAGCAACTCTTGCAAAGATAACTTAAAAAAGGATTTCTCACTGGTCCATTCAAGCATCCACCTTTTCTGTTCTACCAGATAAGCCCCATCAGGATCGCTACCAGAACATGTTTAGGCAAGAAACGACTGATCATCAATCTTTTTGTTTTTTTGTTAACTCTTTATCTCCTGCTGTCCTGGAACTCTCTCTAGCATCCCTCACAGACCACCACTGTGCTTCCGCCTGCCTGATACTCTCCCACTAGGATATCGGGGACAGATACTCCCCCACCTACCCGATCCATCAACCAGGCCCCAAAATCACCAGACCAAGGTAGGACAGGGGGATTGGGTGAGCCAGTGGGTTGAACCCAGCACTGGGCACGAGATGGCAGGGCATAGGAGAGCACTGTCGCCTATCCAGGGACCAGGGGTATTTCTTGTGTTTTTTCCCCCGGAACGCGGACATGCAATGGCATCTATGCACACAACATGTTGACGCCCGCTGACGCTCCTAACCCCAATGTTTGGCACCACGAACTGCAATGCCCCCTGATCTGCAACAGGGGCCACTGATGCATGGTGCAAGCCCTCTATCCACCCCAGGAGAGGAGAGCAGTCCTTCCGGATTCTCGATCCTCTCCCTCCCCAGCCAACCCCCAGCAGTCTGAGTCCATTCCCGAACCTGGGTTATTTGCTTATATTACAACTGAGTCATAAACCATTTAAAAAAAAAAAAGGAATTGAGAATTTGTTTTAGCTACTGATTATCAAACAAAGACAATTAACACTGCCTAACTGGATTCAAGGGTCTTAAACTACTACAGGGTTTAGTGCAGTGCACTACTCCTGAATTTGATAAGCCTATAAAATAGTACAAAAAAGGATATGTCTTAGCGAATATACTATGTTAGTCCATGGAGTTTAAGTCCCTTATAAAAGGAAGAAAACAAAAGTACTGCACTAGCAAAGTCCATCTTAGGAATCCAGTAAATAGAATGACCCACTGAAATTGCTGGGTTGTCATTTGTAAATCCGCCATAAGGGGGATATAATAAGGTCTTACACATTAGGAATAATCCCACCACAAAAACAAACCGGCAGGAAACTGTCCCCAAGAAGAAGTAGCCCGCTTCTCTGGCACTTTCTTAATGACCCAGTTTGAAGTCGGTATCAGGACTCATCCACACTGGAAATGCTAATTGTGTCCAGAAAACAAGCCGCAGAGTTCCCCTCTTCACCATACGCCCTGAGGGATACCAGACTGGTGCAGCAAGATGCCCTACAATAAGCAAAGTAAGAGTACCACATATTCCTCAGGTTGTTGTTTTTGGTTGGCTCCATTTAGCCAAATCTGCATCCAAAGGGAGCAGTGATTCTGATCTTCTTTTGGTCAGATGTCTGCCTCCTGGAGCGATGGATCACAGCAATTCTTCTATCTCCTGTTCTGCCTCATCCTCCTTTGTATCTGGGATCAGGACCCCTAGTGCTTCCAGAAATGGGGTTGCTGCGAGAAGTGAGTCAAAATGTTTGATTCCATCTTTATCCTGAACCCATTGTCTTGCAGGATATCGAAGGTATGCTTTGAGGCCTTTTTCTCTGAGAGATTTTACCACCAGAAGCATTTTCTTCCATTTGGCCAGCATAAGAGGTGGATAATCTTGATCAACATAAACCTTTTGCCCTTCTAAATGAAGGTTATTTTTTGCCCATGCTAGTCTCAGGATCTTCTCTGTGGTGGGACACTACAGGAATTTGATGAGAATGGACCAAGGAGGTGCACCCTGCTTTGGTTTAGGGGCAACTGCCTGGTGGGCCCTTTCAATTTCAAGGGCGAAGTCTTCCTCTAGGGCTAGCTCATTATGGAGTCAGCAATCCACGTAGTCCTCCATGTTGTCTTGTTCTACTCCCTCTAGAATCCCAAACACTCTGATGTTATTGCGATGTGTCCTGGCTTCGGCATCCTCCGCGCGAAGGGTCACGTCTTTCGCCCTCCTATGTAGATAAGCCAAGAACCGGCCAAACGTCATGTGTTCATTTTGAATCACTTCCATTGGTTTTCTATAATACTGGTGTGGAGCTTCCAATTTTTTGAAATGTTTTTGCAATCCAGTCATTTTTGAGTCTATTCTATGTAGTATTTTTAACATGCAGTGGCCATCCTCTTTGGTGAAGTTGGAAGTAATATCTGATCCAGAGCCTTCTAATTCATCTGTGGACCCAGTGAGCACTGATGATCTGGATGGAGATGGACTAATAGGCTACTGATCTGCTACAGCTGAGGGTCTCCTCCTAGCAGTTGAATTCATATTTTTTTTGTTCTAACCATATCCTCGTTAGTTTAGGTAAAGAGAGATCACTTGTTAGTGAAGTACAGGACTGCTGATAGTGACTGACCAAATGAAAATAGCACCCGAAGTCACAGAGCTCCGCTTCAGGCTGCCATCTGGTTGCGTGACACAGGCAGAATTTCTTTAGAAAAACACAATTTTTTACTAAAATACTTAAGTAAATACAGTTACAACTAAAAACAACATACACTAATTTGGGTTACAGTATGCATAAACAAAAACGGAAAAATATACAGTGAAACACACTAAAACTGTTATCTAAAAAGTCTACCTTATATTTGCAGTGAATTGAAGTCCAGAAAAAGCAGACAAAGGTTTTCAGTTCCTTTAGTTCTTGGCAGCCACACTGGGTCTCAGCAATTTGGCTTCTGGTGTGTGTCAAGCAGAGTGTCCAGATGAAAATGTGTGTTCAAATGCCCTGAACTGGGGCTATTTATACCCGTTTCAGCTCTGGAACTAGTGAGTGAAAATCCCACAACATTTAGGCCAATAGATGGTACTCTTGTTCTTTCCTTACAACCCACTTTCTAGCTGTCCCTTTGATGCGTCAGGGTCCCATAGTAACACCACTGGCATTAGGATGTTAAGAATTCACACAAGTTTTCTAGGAAGCATGTTTCTTTCCTGTTACCTCATAAAATGTAGCATCTTATAACAGCTTCCGTGGATCAAAGCCTTCTGCTCCCGAGTGCATGGTTTTATGACCTACAAATGGATTTTTGGTATATCTCTGTTAAAAAACCTGGGAATTAAATCTCAATTCCAGGCAAGCAAGCTAGCCTTCCAGGTCAAAGGAAGACCAAATCTTTTTTTTTTTTAAAACACAGTCTTTTCCCTAGGTGCCTTTTGACTGACACTGGCATGCTGGTGGCATGTAAATATACAGAATTACATCAAAAAATATACATACAACAGACTTATACCTATAAACAAGGACTAGCAGTGGGGTAGCTTGCCACACTCTTCTCACCCTTAGTGCTGGGCATTCATTCTTGTAACACTGCCTGGCTCCTCTGCTGAGGGTGGGAATGAGAAAGGCCAAAGTAAAGTTTGCACAAGCACCACACTTATTCATCATACTCTGAAATATAATTGCTGCTTTACTTCTACTTCTGCCTCTTGAATTGATTGGGCACTGCTGCTTCTTCAGACTGCTTGGTAACCCTATCTTCTTTATGGAATTCCTTGGGGACTATCACCCACAAGACCAAGTGCATTTTGCCACCCTCCCCTGGCAGGGTGAAGCACTACCTACGCTATGCCTATGTATGCTATATATACGCATGGCTCTGCGCTAGTGGCAAATCACAGACTAACTGTTAGATTATAGTGTACTTCAAAATACTGGATAGTTGGTTCAGCTGTGTGTGTCTCCCTTCTGACAGCACTGATTGTCCTAGTTACCCAAAGCAATGGATTCCCATTCCCGGCTCTTCTCTGTGGGACTTAACTGACACCAACTCTTGCCAGGCCCCAGGAACCATTACCAACTCCATCGTTTACCTAGGGGTTACTCATTACACTTTACAGTACCTTTTCCTCCCCTGGAGCTATTCTGCAAAGGTTTACCTACATACTGCTCAGTCCCTTTGCATATGGCTCTCGGTGAGAGTGGACCTGCAAGGATCCCAGTGACCTCCTTTGAGAAAAGGCCCACCACGACTACTACCTAGTGCCATATGAGTCTAAGTGGTTCTTCCACATGAGGCAGGACTCCTGGGGTCTCCCTCCTTGGGCTGGTTTCTGGAGGTGATTAGAAGGGTCATCCAGCATGGCTAGGACCGCATACCTGGCTTGATCTCAGAGGAGATTCTGATACTGCACCATGTGATCCAAGTAACTAATGGCCCGAATGGCCACAGTGGCAGAGGCAAAAGCACTCTTGCCCATCTGATCCAGCTGTCAAGACTCCCTGTCAGATGGGAGGGAGCTGAAGTGTTTAGTTCTCTTGGTTCAATCATGTACCACATTTATGATGACAGAATCGGCCTTGGCCTGTTTTCCAAAATATGGTTTGCCAGCCGGCATGTGGTAAAGCCTGTCTGCCTTCTTGGACACCACTGTCTCTGTGTGGGGGCAGTTTAAAGCAGCCCAGGTAACGTCCTCATAGGATTCAATGAATGGAGGGACCACCAAAGGAGGAGTGTTGGGCTGACATAGGTAAAGTGCCACCTGACACTGCTTCGAGTCCTGCTTTCCTGTCTCCCACCCTATAGTGGTTTGAATGTGCCGTATGATGGCCATGAAAGTGGGATTATCCAGTGGGGATTTAGGAATGTTACTCGGAGGCCCCTCCTGTTCTGAGGATTCTGCCCCTAGAGAGGAAGCCTTGCTGCTTTCACTCTCATCTGTGTTGTCTGTGCCATGCATCGAGCTGATGGTCTAAGTCAGGCCTATTCCTGGGGTTGCAAGGAGCACTCCAGCCCAGCCAAACCAGGGCCGGGGGAAAGGGGCACCAAAGAAGGCCCTTGGGGTGGCTGGGGCCAGTCATCATGGGGTAGGGACCTGCATCTGCATAAGAAACCATAGGGTTGCGAGCAGACCTTGGTAACCAAAGAGGACAGGCGCTGGTCCCACGCGCTTTGGGTAATTGTAGATTGGTGCTGGTCCCAGGGGTGTCAGGTTTGGATAAACTGGCGCAGGTCCAGCAGGTGCAGGGTAGGGGTAGGCAGGCACCAGACCTGCACGTGCCAGGGGAGGGTACCCCAGTTGAGGTCCTATGGGTGCAGACTGTGGTAGGACTTGTGCCGGACCCACTGGTGCAGGCTGCAGCAGGATGGGTGCAGGCCCAACGGGTATCAGCTGAGAAGGGGCCATTGTGCACCCGGCAGGTGCTGGCTAGGAAGGGTGAGGTGTAGGGCTGGAGGGCGGAAGAGGCAAGGCCGGCACAGGTCCCATGGGTTGTGGAGGAAGGAGAACAGGCACAGGCCCGGCGAGCGCCAGCTGAGGTGATAACAGAGGGCGATCCACGGGCACTGGCTGTGGAGAAACAGGCAACAGAGTGGAGGGCAACCCTCCCCCAGGTGAAGGCTAAGGAGAAACCAGGCTTGGAGAGATACCAGTGTCCTGCAGCATCTGCCCTGAGAGGGAAGGACAGAGCTGGCGGCGGTCCCAAAGGGTGAGACCAGCTCCAGTGAAGCGGGCATCAGGGGCACAGCAGTGAGGAGCCCAGCATCATCTGCACCCGTTCCAGCTGAAGAGACTCCAGCCGAGCTGCATGACTGTGTGCCTGCTGTGAATAAAGGCCTGAACAGCAGGGGATGGGGAGCAGGTTACAAAGTACCCTGACACGAGGAGCTGTTGCCCAAGAGGTAACCCAGGTGAAAGGCTGGGCCACCAGTACCCCGTAGCAGTTTGGGCATGCTGAGCTGAAGAGGTCGACTCCTGAGGGAGCAAGACTGTTGTGCGGTCATGGACTTCTTGTGAGGGGACCGCGAGTGGGAGGCAGCCCGAGGTCGGTCCTGATCTTTATCCCTGTGCTTGTGTTTCCCACTGGCCTTGACCTGGGGTTTTTGAGGATGAAGACCCCAAGGACTGGGCCAGAGAAATAGAGGAGCTCCTGGCCTGCAGCTCCTATTCCATCAAGGCTACCTTCTGCTAAAGGATGCGACTCTCCAAGATCTTCTGGTGTCATCTCCTGGTGGCCAGATTGAATTCCTGGCAGACCTTACAGGCTCAGGCATTATGGTCTGGGCCTAGGCACCAGATGCAGGTGGAATGGCAGTCTTTGTCTGGGATTTGTTTGCAGCGGGCAGGCTTTGTGGAGCGGCTGGATGATGAAGATGTTTCAGAAGACATAAACCAACAGGTGATAACACTGAAAACTTGATGTTAAAACTGTGTTAGAATAGAAAAACAATAAAGCTCGGTAAGAGCCGGAAATGTAGGTCAACTATAGCTGTAGCAGTTTCAGCGGTCTGATGCGTGTTGGTCGATGGCGGGAAAAGAACTAAGGAGGGTATGGGGGCCACCCACCTTTACAGGATTGGCTGACATCGGAAGGGGTCAGAACCCTCTGGTAGACTGCTAGCTAGAAAGTTTCCATTTGGTGCTAGTGCCTGGCAGCTATGGTCCTACCAGTGACAGCCTGCTGCAAGATATACCCTTGAAGAAAGATCATTTTATTTCTAGAGTGACTTTTCCAAAAGTCTTAGAACGATTTACAATCAAAACAATGATACAGCAGCTTTAATGAATAATTAAAATAAACACAAATGCATACACATATAATTAAGATATTTAAAAACTGTCTGGGAACACCTCCACGAATAGGTAGGTTTTCTGGGTGGTCTTAAAGGACTCCACTGTACCAGCAGATTAAACAGTTATAAGTAGGATATTCCACAGCAGAGGAGCCATCATACTAAACACCCTGTACCCAGATTGTTTTAGGCATGAAGCGGGGACAGAAAACAAGCCCGCAGCAGAGGAGAAGAGGGAGTGAGATGAGTGGGAGATAACCAGAAGTTGGATCCCTGACCATGTAGGGTGTTGAATGTTATCAAGCATATTTTGAAGGGGATGCAACATCACATAGGCAGCCAGTGCAGCACATGAAGAACTGGAGTGATATGGTCCCTCCAAGAGGCGCCCACAGTCAACCAGACTGCAACATTCTGGACCAGCTGCAGGCATTGCAACAAACCTCCAGATAACCCTAAGTACAGAACATTGCAGCAGTCGAGCCTGGAGATTACAAAGGCATGAACAATCATAGCCAGGTCAGCCAAAGCTAGACGCAGTTTAATGAGATAAAAGTCAGACTGGCCCATAGTCAACACCTGTTGTTCAAACGTCAACTTGTGATCCAAAATGACTCCAAGTTTCTTTATCACATCTACAGCTCTGAGTGGTTGACAGCCCAGTGAAGGAAGAATCGCCATACCACCCATGATCACTGTCCCTGCCTATCTGGCTTGATGATTATGACCTCCGTCCTGCCCAGGTTGAGACATAGCCATTTGAAGGCCATCCAGTCTTTAATTTTGGCCAAACAATTCCCCAACACAGCTGTCACCTTAGTCCCATCAGGCGTGCCAGACAGGTACAGCTGAGATTCATTTGCACAGCACCGAAACTCAAGACCACACCATCTAATAATCTCACCCAATAGCAACATGTACACATAAAACAACATGGGGGCAAGAATCGAGCCTTGAGAGCACAGAGGCTTTGGATATGTAGTTTCCAAGACCTACCTACTGCATTCTCCCAGTTATGTTGGACTCAAATCAGCACAAAACTGTGCCAGAAAGATCCACACAAGTCCTTAGGCAATCCAATAGCACACTGCGGTAAATTATGTCAAATGCCGACGAGAGATCTAAGAGTACTAAGATGGAACAAAGTCCTCAATCTCTCGTCATGAGAAGATCATTTGTCACCCAATGAGCGCAGTCTCCATGCTGTGGCGAGACCAAAAACCTGACTAGAAAGGTTCACAAATGTCAAAACTATCAAGGCGGTCAGCAAGTTGCTCAACCACCACCTTCTTAGTAACCATCCCCAGAAAAGGCAGATTAGAGACAGGTCTTTAATTCCCCAGAACATCAGGGTCTAACTAAGGATGTTTTTTCAGAAGGGCTATAACCACAGCCTTTTTCAGGGTAGACAGGAAGACACCCTCCCTCAAAGAACACCCAACAATCTCAGAAATAACTGGATCCAAGGATTCCTGACAGCCTAAAAGCAGTCGGGTAGGCCACAGGTCCAGCACACAGCAGGTGGATTCAAACCCCAAATCACCCAGAGCACTTCGTCCTCAACAACTGGCCGAAACTCATCTCAGGCAGGCAGATCAACAGTGTCCTTCACAGGCTAACCACCACCAGCCAGTGACAGGCCACTTGAGGAGATATCCAATCTAATGGAGGATACGAAAAGAAACTGCCAAGCTCCTTGCACTTTTCAGCAAAAAAAACTCGAAAGGATCGCAGACATAGAAGACTAATCAACCTGTCCATGGTGCGAAAGAGCTGATCTGGCCAATATCTTCCTGCGGCAATTGTCCTTGACAGGAACTCTGTCCTTTTCATGGTGATTGCCCACTGATACTCACCATAGTGAGTCTTCAACGCCAATCTTTCACTGACCGGGCCCTATAATGCTCTAATTTCTGTCCCTTAGTCTCTACCTGGCACAACTCATCACAATACCAGGGAGAGCTATGATGGGATATCAAGGGATGAACACAGTAAGGTGATAAGGAATCTAAGGGGGCTGTAAGAACTGTATTTTACGAACATACAAAATTTGCCAGCAGATAAAAGTCCTAGATGTCTATCAAGTCTGCTCGAATGTGCAGCTAGCACCCCTTATTCTGCAGCTGCCCCTCCCTTCCACCCTTCCCCTTCATTAATCCTCCCCCTTGTCCTGTCCCATCCCCTTTTGAAGCAGTCCACTGTTCTACTGGATACCACTTCTGCAGGTAATGCATTCCACCCAGCCACCACCCTCTCTGCAACAAAGTGTCTCCTCATCTCCCTCCAGAACCTTCCTCCTTCCAATCTCATATCATGGCCCCTGGTGTCACTCCCCTCCCTTACTGTGAACAGCCCCTCTGTACCTGTCTTGTTTATTCCTTTCATGTACTTAAAGGTTTCAATCATGCCCCCCCGTCCCTCCTCTCCTCCAGTGAGTACATGTTCAACTCCCTCAACCTCCTCTCATATAATAAGTCACCCAGCCCCCTGATCATCTTTGTCGCCCTGCGCTGCATCCCCTCCAGCAACTTAATGCCCCTCTTCAGATACGGGTGCCAGTACTGCATGCAGTACTCCATGTCTCGGCCTAACTAATGACCTATACAGTGGCAGAATCACCTCCTCCCTCCTCGAGGATATACCCTTTGCAATACAACCCAGCATTTTGTTGGCCTCTTGCAGCTGCCTTCCTACATTGTGCCGAGTTGTTCATTGACCCTGTAATGAGCACCCCCAGATCCTTCTCCTCCTCTGTCTGGGCTAGCTGCACTCCCCCCAGCTGGTAACTCCTCCTTGGGTTCTTCATCCCAAAATGCAGCACCTTGCACTTTTTGGCATTAAACCCGAGTTACCAGGTGTCTGACCAGGTTTCAAGCTTTGCCAGATCATCCTGCAACCCCTGCCATCCCCCTAGGTCATCCATCACCGCTCCTACCTTGGTATCATCAGCAAACAGACTGATCTTGCTCTTGATGTCCCATGACATGTCCGCAATGAAGATCCCAAACAACACTGGTCCCAACACCGAGCCCTGTGGAACATTGCTTGTCACTACCCTTGGGTGTGAGAGCTCCCCACCAACCACCACCCTCTGTTGCCTTCCCTAAAGCCTGTTTCCTACCCACCTCACCAGCTTTGCACCTGCCCATGTGCCTACTAACTTACTTCCCAGCCTTCCATGAGGCACCGAGTCGAATGCCTTGCTGAAGTCCAGATACAGGACATCCACTGCATGGCCCCTGTCCAGTTGCCTAGTTACCCAGTCATAGAACTCCACCAGGTTGGTTTGGCAGGATCTGCCCCATATGAAGCCATGCTGTCTGCTGTCCTGTAGTCCTCTGGCCTCTAGGAGGGCCACCAGCCTCTCCTTCAGGATAATCTCCATTAGCTTACCCACGATGGATGTGAGGCTTACTGGTCTGTAGTTTCCCGGTTCATCCTTGGGGCCACTCTTGTGGAGGGGCACCACATGAGCCATCCTCCAGTCCTGAGATACACCCCCGCGAATGTAGTGAGGCATTAAACAGATCTGCCAAAGGTCCTACAAGGACCTCTGCCAGCTGCTTCAGTACCCTGGTGTGGATGCCATCTGGGCCTGGCGCCTTGTCCACCCTCAGTGCCTTCAAACACTCCCGAACTCTGCCCTCCATGATTTCCCCATCTGTCACCCCTTGCCCCCCTGTTTCTGCCATTTCTCCCCCCTTGGGTGTCACCCCCCTTCTCTTTAGTAATAACTGACCAGAAGTACTCATTTAGTGCTTCTGCCTTATCGGACCCTGCTTCCACCAATCCCCTCCTTCCTAATCCTTACTATGTGGTCCTTACAGCTCCTTTTCTCCCTGATGTACCTAAAGAAGTCCTTCTCCCCCTTCTTAATGCCTTGTGCCAGCCTGAGTTCCATAGATGCTTTGGCTCCCCTTACTGCCCTTGTCACCTCCTTCGATTCTGTCAAGTACTCCTCCCTGTCCTCCCCCTCCCTGTTTTCTTGTACTTCCTAAAGGCAGCTCTTTTCCTTCTTACCTTTTCCGTGACCTCCTTGCTCAACCAGCTCGGTTTCTTAGCCCTAGCCTTCTTGCTCTGGGCCTTGCAGCAGGTTTTGGTTGCCTCCACTATCCCCAGCTTTATGAGCTCCCACCTCTGGTTAGTGTCCATACTAGATTGAATTCTGGCTAGGTACCCATTTACCACTTCCCCCATCCTCCCAAAGTCGGCACTCCTGAAGTTCAGCACTATTGTGCCAGATTCCACTCCTTCCTTGCCCATATCCAATGTGAGCCATACTGAGTGGTGGTCACTCCCTGACAGCGGTTCCTCCACTGTAAGTTCTTTCACAAAGTCCCCATTTGCCAGCACAAGGTCAAGGGTATTCCCTAACCTGGTTGGTTCATTGACCATTTGCAGCAGGAAGCTGTCCTGGAAGGCATCCAGCAGTACCTGCTCCCTTCTGTTCCTGGTTGCTGGAGTACTCCAGTCCACTCCTGGCATGTTGAAGTCCCCAACAATCACCACACTACCCTTCTGGCAGGCCCTCCTGATCTGTCCCGCTAGTTCCCTGTCTAACTCCTCCATCTGAGATGGTGGCCTGTACACCACTCCCATTCTAAGAATCCTATTCTTGCAATCCTGGATTTGCATCCAAAGTGACTTCATACTATCCTCCTCCCCTTCCTCCCTTACACACTTCAGTCCTTCCTTCACATATAGTGCCACACCCCCTCCTTTCCCAATCACCCTGTCCCTACGAAATAACCTGTACCCTGGTACAGACAGGTCCCAGTCATTGTATTGGGTGGCCCATGTTTCTGTGATAGCTGCAATGTCCACCTCTTCCTCTGCCATGAGCAGCTGTAACTCTGCAGTTTTCCTCCCAAGGCTCCTAGCATTAAGGGTAACCACCTTCCACCCTTCCCCCTCCCATCCTGCCCTCCTTTACTAGCATCACCAACAGTACTTGCCATTTGTCCTTTGTCACTGTTATGGGGGCTAAGCTCATATGGTTTCCCAACCTGTGGTCTCTGCATATCTCTTGCCCAATTGCCACCCCCACTCCTAGTTTAAATTCCCAACTTCCTCTATGTACTCCTCCATCCTCTGTTTCAACACTTTCTTTCCCTCCTCACTCAAGTGTAGTCTGTCCTTGGCATAGAGACTACTGTCCTCCCAGTTCCCCCCCCCCCAACAGCCCATACCCTTTAGCACAACACCAGGTTCTTATCCATCCATTAAATTCCTCTACTCTCAGCTTTCTTGTTGTGCTTGCCTTGGGCACTGGAAGTATCTCTGAAAAAGTTACTTATCTTCTTGTCCCCTCACATAATTGTGCTAGCTCCTCAAACCTCCTCTGGACTACATCTACTGTCTTGTTAGCCAGGTCGTTTGTCCCAAGATGTATAATTAAATGAGGCTTGTCCCTACCCCTTCTAGCATATTTCAGAACAGATTGTCCCACCCTTTCCGCTGTCATTCCTGGCATGGCCTCCACCCAAATGCGACTATGCCTCTCCCCTTTGCTACCCCACCTGACTCTCTTAGTATTGAGTCCCCAGCACTAAGAGTCCACCACTCTTACTCCCTGCTTGCTTCCATTCATCTCCCTCTCACATTTCCAGCTCCTCTTCTTCCTCCTGCACATTTCCCCCTTTTGCCCCTGTTGCAATTCTCCCAGCAGAACTTCCCCCCGCTCCAGTTTGGTCCAGGTGTTTATCAATTACTCCACTAATTTCATCATTTCCTTCCTCCATCTTCTCCCTCTCTAGCAGTGCAAAACTATTTTCTGAAGACCCTTCACAAATGCCCGCTCCCTCTCTCTGCATAGTAACCTGTTCTCTCCTTTCCACTCCATGACTTTTGCTACTTTTTCACCTCCCCTCACAAGTCCCTATCTCCTCCTTCCATTTGTCTTTTGTCTCCTGACCTGGTTTCCCCAGCAATCGTTCTTCCTGGCCTGGGCCCCTTTGTCTCTGCTTCCCTTCTTCTGACCCTCTCCTCACCACTGTTGGCCTAAATCACCCTCCCTCATCTCCCCTTCTTCCTCCTCCCTCCAGTATTGGGCTAAACCCACCCCCAATCTGCCTTGTGTGTCTTAGTTCCTCCAGCAGACCCTCAATCTCCTTTCTGAGTTTCTCTATGTGGTTGCACACTAAACATCCTCCCACACTCCAGGCAATTTTTAGAAAGATTGGTGCACCGTTATTGTTGCAGCCTACCACCTACCCATTGCTGGTGTTGCCCACCAGCGCCCCCCACCCTCCCAGATGCAGGATACCAAACACTCCCCAAGTCTCCCTCTCCCCCCTCCATCAGTGCAAAACATTATCTTCCTTATTTCCCTTACCCCCTTTGTTGTACACGTTTAGATAGATTGAGAAACTGCTTTTTATATTCCTATCCTTCCTATCCACATTCAAAAACTGACTTTAAGTAGCTAATGCACAACCTTCTTCAAACTCCTCCTACTCCTCCTTTCCCCAATGCAGTAGCAATGCAAAGAAGTAACAATGAAAGCTCTGGTGAATAGCGTTGAGCTTGTGTATATTTGTAAATCTTTGGCCTTTCTCTAGTCCCACCCTTGGTAGATAAGCCAGGTAGCGAGTAGGGAATAGAAGGCCCAGCACCAAGGGTGAGAAGAGTGCCGGAGGAGGTTGGGGAGGATGGCGGGTGCTCAGAAACATGCTAATCATGGGCTGCTGGGAGAGGTTGGATTTTGTAGGGGATGTGGGAGGAGTTAGTCTCCCACATTGAACCACGGGCTTTAGTCCTCCCATGAATGTTCCATGGTATTCTCAGATCCCTCCTCCGCACGAGCAAGCATCATGCCCAGGGTGTCAAGTATCTCTAGGGTCTGTGGGGTCTCTGAAACATCTGCAACCCAGTATGGAAATGTTACTTGCATTTTTTTCCTAATGTTTTTTCAGAGACCATGCAGGACTTTGAAAAGATCAGAAGCAGACGTAGATGCATGCTTGGCCTACGTCAGTGTCTGCCACTATACACCCAAACAGCCCTATTGTTATTTTCAAATGCTTTATCCATTTGCAACAAAAAGTCACAATTTGTGGTAAAAAGATGACACAGATGCACTTTGCATAATTTTTTGCTGTAATTGCATCTTTCATGTTGCCAACTTTGGACATCATTGGTAACTCAAAAAGTTACTGCCACCCCAATTGAAACTGAAAATCATATGATAAGATGCAATTCAGCCTAATGCTCACATAGTTCCCATGTTTATCCAAACCTAGCTTATCACTAAGGGTATTTGCATGAAAACATTATCGGAGACCCTTAACATCTTGTCTGCTCTTGTTTCCTGTCTGCCAACGACATTAAAAACTCTCTGATTGTGATTTCACAACCATTTCCATAGCAACAGACATGGCATCACAAACAGAGGATTATGACCTTTGACAAAGATAAGCAGCAGAAACAGATGAGTTTTGGAGGGCCAACATCTTGTTTTTATGCAAATGTCCATGACAGAAAGAAGGTGAGCAAAAAGAGGTCTACAGTACAAAAGGTACACTATTTGAAAAATAATCTGAATCACATTTAGGTATCAAGGTTTTCACATTTTTTCCTGAGTCATCAGGAACTCCTGCAGTATTGCTGATGTAGATCCTCATCTCAGGTTTCAGGGAAATGAAATCCCAAATGGCTGTCGAAGGTTTTGAAAGATTTAAACCCGCAGGGGAAACACGAATGTGCATTAGTAATACAGGCAATGTTGATAAATAAGAATAAGATTATGGGAAGGCTGTTTCCTCACCTCCAGCTAAGTAAAGCAATCCACTTCACAGGATTTAAATGATAATTCCTGATGAGAACGGAGGGCATCATTATCAGTCAGTGACCCCAATCAAAGTGTGGGTGCATAACAGAAAGCTATAGTTATTATCTACCAATAATTTCAGATGATAGTATGCAGTTTATGATTTTGTTCCTATTTTAGTAAAATCTCAATTACAATGGCGGTCCCAGAAACAAGTGGCCAGACACATAGCATCAACAAGCGCAACAAATAGGTGGTTTGTATTTAGAGTCAGATTTGCTTTGTTGAAAACAAATTCCTGGTGAAAAGATTGTTATGCCTCTGCAGAAACACACACATACCCTGCAGGCCTTCATGGAGCAGCTGCAAGTAACACTCCCTGCACCAGACCTGTAGCCTGCTTTGTGGGTCGTGCTGCGGGCCACTCATGAAGGAACCACATAATGATGTTCACTGGACCTGTAACAGACTTCACCAGTGGACCTAAGTAGCTGCATCTAAACACATTGCTCTGGACCAGTAACCACCCTCCCTACAAACACTAGCACTCATGCTGCCCTCCCTTCCTAATGTATATTTTACCACCATCCCCCAACCTATTTAGCACCCATACCCCCCCGTGCACTTACATTTACACTGGGTGCCCAATCCAGGTGTCAGGTAATAAGTAGCACCCCAACAACACACACCAGCACCCATGCCAGTACTGAAATGCAGTAATTGCAAAAATGTAAGGATTTAGGTTTCTTTTGTGGTGTTCTGGTTTTCTTTTGTTCAGAACATGGCCATTTCCAGACCAAATCTTCAGGATACCCGAGTCATCAACCCCCTCACAACCATGTATGTGACATCATGTAAATCCAACTCGAAATGTGTTTCAGGGATTGACTTCCAGAATACATTTTGGGTTGGATTTCAAATGTGTCACTTATGTGGTTGTGAGGTGTGGGGGATGATACCTTGGGCATCCTGAAAATTTAGTAATTCGCTCCTTAACTTCATGTGGTAATATAAATCCCCTAGCACTTCTAATTTTCTCACCTATAGAATACATAAACGATTCTGAAGAAAACATTAGCTATCGTAGAAAGAACCTTAAAGTGTTAAAAATCAAGGAAATGTCCAGAATACACGATACTTGCGATGTCTTTAAAGGCATGGCAATGTACTTACTCACCAATGCTTTGAGAGAGTGCCAAAGTGAAGGTAACACCCAGGCTGTGTTGGGAAAGCATTCAAACCCAGAGAACCACCACACCACAGAGAGTCAGAAGCCATTTTACCGTACCATCACAGTTCACTACTTTTAAGGTTTTGTGCTTCTACCATAACTGATGCCTAAACCTAGTTTTTTTGCAAATGGTTTCCTTTTTTTTTTTTTTGTTACATACAACTTTTTCTCCCAAGAATGCTGACAGGGTTCTCAGCCCCTGTTCACCTTCTTGACCAGCAACCATCTCCCCCAAGGACTCTCCTGCTAAAGTTTTGCACCTTATGTCGGGGCCAGGAGAAGGGCTCTCCTCTCCTTGGAGACCAGACCCAGATGGTTGGCAGGGTCCAGGGTCCCTGGGCGATGGCACAGATGGGAGCAGGTGAGTAGGTGAGCAGGGCTTCCTAGTGCTCAGCCCCCGATTTTCCCCTTTTCCTCCCTGACCAGGCAGTGTGCAATGACAGTTGTATGTGTGAGTGGAGGAGCACATGTACTGTGCCTTGGCCGACCCTGAAGTTGTGGTGCTCCTGCTTCCCAACCACCATGCCTCCATGTAATAGCAGTGTAGGAGCAGTGCGGCAAGTCCTCCCCACCCCACCTTGGGAGAGGAGAGCAGACTGCAGATGCTCAGTCCTCTCCCACCCAACTGACCCCCAGCAGCATGAGTCCATCACCGAACCAGGGTTGTCAGCGTTTCGGCAGGAGAGGCGCCAGCACCTTAGCCCCTCATGCCACTGGGTTGGCACAGTTTCCAGCCTTTTTTAATGGAAGATATGATAACAGATGCACAATCATTTGTACTGGCAATGCCAATAATTGTTTCTTCTAAGAACTCTCTAATGTCCCTCACTCACAGCACAACTACAAATCAATCCCTGGACTCCAGTGGCACCCCTCTTACCTGACTCAACACCAAGCACTCTCTAGAGTCAAGTGGCATTCCCACCTTCATTTAGCCCTAGTTTAAGTGGCCACTGGCATCCAGTGGCACAGACAGATTGGGGAAGGCAGTGTATAGGGCCTGTCTGGACTTTAACAAAGCCTTCAATGCTATGTAGCATAGCAGACTGATTAAGAAACTGAGCAGCCATGGGGTGGGATCAATAGGCAACAGTGGGTGGTGGTTAACTGCACTCACTCTAATGATGGAAGAGTGACCAGTGGAGATTGCAGGGCTCAGTACATGGACTGATCCTCTTCAATGTCTTCATAAGCGACATTGCAGAAGAACTAAAAGGGAAGGTGTGCCTTTCTGCAGATGATGCCAAAATCTGCAATATGATGGGCAATGAGAAGGGGTAGAAAGAATTTGTAAGGATCTTGGGAAGCTCAAGGAGTGGTCAAGAACAGGGCAGTTGGGGCTCAATGCCAAAAAGTTCAAAATCATGCACCTAGGGCATAGGAACCCAGGAACTGAGTGTAAAATGTGGGGGGTACTGTCAGTCACTAAGCAGGAAAGGGATCTTGAGGTTATCATATCTGATAACCTCAAAGTGACAAGGCAGTGTGACAAAGCAGTGGGTAGGGCCAGTGGGATGCTGAGATGCAACTGGGAGAGGTATGCCCAGCAGGAGGGGGTGTTGGTATGTGCCACTATATCACTCACTGGTGACACCCCACCTGGAGTATTGTATCCAATTCTGGAGGCTGCACATCATAAAGGAAATTGTCAGAGTGGAGGCAGTCCAGAGAGACAGAGGGATCTCAACATGCATACCCTGGAGGAGAGGAGATCAAGAGGAGACATGATAAGAGACCTGCAAGTATCTTGCAGGAGTGAACAGGATGCAGTAGGGGAGTCTCTTTCAAATTAGCAATAGCACCAGAACCAGAGGGCATGCGATGAAGCTGGAGGGGGGAAGTTTAAGAGAGATGTGAGGAAGTACTACTTCACTGAAAGGATGCTAGATGCTGGAACAGACTGCCAGCAGAAATGGTGAAGGTGAAAACAGTAAGGAGCTTCAAGCATGCTTGAGAGAAACATAGGGGATATTAGTAAATAGGTAGACAGGAGGGAGAGTCGCCGGACACCAGTTAGGGTCTGCAGAGACAGACTAAGCAGGAATCATCTGGGCAGACTGGGTGAGCCAAGTGGTCCTTTTCTGCTTAGCAATTCTGTATTTCTATGTTTCTTCCTCTCACCCATCCCCAATCCAAGAGGTCCCTGGTGTCCTTTGCCCCACTTTCCCTCTCCCAGCCATAATCCAGTGGTACACTAAGGTGAAATTCCTGAACTTCAGAATGACTGTTTTTATAAAGATGAGTGATTACATCAGGAATGACCTGGCATTGAGACATTATCGGGGGGGGAGGGGTTGTAACAGAGGGACAAACTACAAGAGGACATACTGAGAGCAACAAAACTAAGTGTCACACAAGTAGGCAAAGCTAAAGGAACAGGAGACCACAATGGTTCTCGTAAGAGGATACACGAAAGCAGAGGGGTAAAAGAGTAGCATTCAGAAGGTATGAGGAGATCCAGAGGGAGGAGGATAAGGGTTATCAGGAAACCAAGAAAGAGAGGCAGGAAAAGAAGCAAGTATGTGTAAAGGTGCAAAGTGAAGAAAGAATAGCACAGTAATTAACATAAGGGACCAAGTCTTAGGGAGGGGAGTGTCTATTCAGAGGTGAACATGACAAGGCAGATATTCTCATCAAGCGCTTCTGTTCAGTGTTAAAAGTAGAAGAAGGGGAGGAACCGTGAAAGAAACAACAGGAGTATGGGTTTTATTGTTAAAAAAAAAAAGTGTAAAATAATAAATTTGTGCCATATAAGCATGGGGACCAAAGTACAAAGAAATCAGTTGATTGGTACTTACAATGACCAAGCAGGAATGAGACCTGCGGTAACCATATGAAAAGGCCTGAAGGTATCCCGGCAGTGTGACAAAGCATTCTGTAAGGATACTGTGATGATGTGGTGCATAATACTGGGGTGCACTGGAAAGGGTTTCAACATCAGGAAGAGGAAGGCGGTACTGCCCACATATTGTTCGCTGGCAAAGACCCAGCTAGAACACTGTGTCCAATTGTGCAGACCACATCTCATGAAGGACATAGACAAGATGATGGCAGTCAAGAATAGGGCTACCAAAAACGGTTCAGGGTCTGTATCAAAAGCCAAATAAGGAGGGGCTAAATAATACATCAAAATGTACATCCTGGAAGACAGGATAGAGAGGAGGGATACAAAAAATACAGGTTACTCACCTGTAACAGGAGTTCTAGGAATGGTATATGTTGTTCATCCACACTTATTGGCAGGTATCCTTGCCGCTTTAAATCTTGCCGGAAGGTCTTCAAGCTGGCTCCTCCCACCCACCCGGGTGGTAAAACTCTCGGCTCCACCCCATGACGCCAGATCTGGCCTGCTGGAAGCTCAGGTTGTCTTGTCGAGCCGGGAGGTCGGGTGGGTCATGGGATGAACAACATATACCATTCCTAGAACTCCTGTTACAGGTGAGTAACCTGTATTTCTAGGGACATGGATATGTTGTTCATCCACATTAACGGCAGACTCTAGCAGTTCTCCGGGAGGAGGGAGGCAAGACGCACACCCCCTACTTAGGGAAAAGAGACTGGAGAACCGAGGCCCCAAAACCAGCATCCCGGCGTGACTCAAGGTCGATGTGGTAGTGAGTAATAAAGGTGTGTGCTGACTTCCAGGTAGCAGCCCTGCAGATTTCCTGGATAAGGACGTCCCTGGAAGCAGCCACCGATGCAGCGGTTTGGCAGGTAGAATGAGCTCTTATCCCTCTGGGAGGCTCCATGCCCGCCAACCTATAGCAGAGATCTATGCAGGAGGTGACCCACCTGCTTATCGCCCGTTTGGCTGCAGGTCTGCCAGGTGCGGCTTCAGCGTAGGTGACAAACAGCTGGCGAACCTCTCCCCGAATTTCAGCCATGCACTCCTTATAGTGAGCGAGCCCCCTTCTAGGGTCCACAGTATGGAGCCCATTCCTCCCGAGGTGTGACTGGGGTAGAACACCGGCAGAGTCAACACCTGGTTAAGGTGAAACTCCGACACCACCTTCGGAAGGAATTTCGGTTGGGGGCGCAGGACAACCTTGTCCCTGTGGAAGACCAGGTAAGGAGACTCGATGGAAAGCGTCTGGAGCTCTCCCATCCTTCTGGCTGACGTAATAGCCACCAAGAAGGCGGTCTTCCATGACAGGTGAGAGAGATCACACCTGTGCACTGGTTCAAATGGCTTGCCCATGAGCTTTGCCAGTACCAGCAGCAGATCCCATGGAGGTGGAGGTTCTCGCACTGGAGGGGAAATGTGATCAAGGCCTTTGAAAAAGCGCCAGATCACCTTCTCCTGCGCCACCAACTGCTTCCCGGCCCGCGCCCAGTAAGCAGAGATGGCTGCCAGGTGCACCCTTAGGGTCGTCGACCTGAGCCCTTGCTGAGAAAGGGACCATAAATAGTCCCAGATGCTTGCCAAGTAACAGGAGGAAGGGTCCAGGCCCTTGCCCTGACACCAAATGGAAAACCTTTTCCATCTGAAGTCATAGCATTTCCTGGTCGACTCCTTACGGGACGTCTCAACTACATTGAGGACCTCATCGGAAAGGCCCAAGGCCTGGAACTCTAGCCGCTCAGGAACCAGGCCGTCAGGTGCAGGGATTGAAGGTCCGGATGGAACACCTTCCCCTGACTGACTGAAAGCAGATCCGGGTGAGCTGGAAGCTGCCTCGGGAGCCTGGAGCTGAGGCTGAGGAGATCTGGATACCAGCATTGGCGGGGCCAGTCTCGGGCTACCAGAATCACCTGCGCCTTGTCCCTCCTCACTTTGAGAAGCACCTTGTGGATCAAGGGAAATGGGGGAAAGGCGCAGAAGAGGCCCAGGGTCCACGGCCTCGAGAAGGCATCCCCCTGCAGCGAGCCCTGGTGAGGGGGGTGGGCATGCAACAGCCTCAGCTTCGCGTTCTCCCTGGAGGCAAACAGATCCACCTGAGGTGTGCCCCAATGGGAGAACAGATCTTGTACTACCTCCGGCAGGAGAGACCACTCGTGGGATACAGCCCCTATCCGGCTTAGGGCATCGGCCAGGGTGTTGGAGGTTCCTGCCACATGAATGGCTAGGAGATCCGCTTCCAGGCTGCGCACGAGTGACCAAATGCGGAGAGCTTCCTTGCACAGAGGCATGGAGCGTGTCCCGCCCTGGCAGTTTAGACAGTATATGGTCGTGGTATTGTCCATCTGGACCTGAACCACTTGACCCCGTAGAAACGGAGTGAAGGCGGTGAGAGCTAGGCGGACCGCTCGGAGCTCCAGCAGGTTGATATGGCATCGGGACTCCCGCGGGGACCAGAGGCCGTGCACTCTGTGCTCCCCCAGATGGGCACCCCAACCCATCAGAGAGACGTCGGTCGATAGAGAGACCGTCGGCTCGGGGCGGACAAACGGGATGCCCTCCTGCAGATGAGCTGGAATGATCCACTACTGGAGAGCGCTCCACATCCCCATGGTCACCGTCACTAGCTGGTCCAATGGATCGCAGCATTGAGACCACTGGCTGGCCAGCCCCCATTGAAGGGGGCGCATGTTCCAGCGGGCCCAACGGACCACGCTGGTGCAGGCCACCATGAGACCCAGGAAGCACAGGAAGTCCCAGGCAGGGCGCGATTGCCCAACCAAAAATGATTGGGCAAAGCAGGAAAGAACCTCGGCCCTGTCCACCGGGAGCCGTGCTCTGGCTGGAAGAGAGTCGAGCTCTGCCCCGATGAAGAGAATCACCTGCTTCGGTTCGAGTTCCAACTTGGCCTTGTTGATGAGGAGGCCGACCTGAGCGCAAACCTGGAGGGCCAGATCTCTGGACCGCTCCACCTCCTGTCTGGAGGGGGCTGCTATCAGCCAATCATCCAGGTAAGGGTACACCCGGACCCCTCGGCGCCGCAGGAATGCTGTGACCACTGCCATGCATTTGGTGAAGACCCTGGGTGCAAGAGACAGGCCGAAGGGCATGGCTCGGAACTCGAAAAGGGATCCTTCCGCTCGAAAGCGAAGGAATCTCTGATGAGACGGACGGATAGGGACGTGAAAAAAGCGTCCTGCAGGTCCAGAGAGCAGAACCACATGCCACGTTCCAAGGATGGTATTATCTGAGCCAGAGTGACCATCCTGAAGGTCCAAGACCTTAGGAACTTGTTTATGTCGTGCAGGTCGAGAATGGGGCGCCAGCCCCCCGTCCGTTTTGGGACCAGGAAGTACCTGGACACAAACCCCGGGTCTGAGGGAGGCTCCACCACCTCTCTGATCACCTCCTTCTCGAGGAGCAGAGCGATGTCGGCTCAGTGAGCCGACAGCGAGGCTGCAGACCCCGAGGCCCCTCTGGGGGCGATGGCTTGGAAGGCCGGGGCCTGCTCGAACTCCAGAGGCAGGCCCTTTCCCTACCACTTCCACACCCACGGTCTGTGGTTATAGCAGACCAGGCGGAAAGGAAATAAGCGGGCCGTTCCCCCATGGGGCAACCTGGGGTGAGGTGACGAGGTTGGGGGCGACACCCCTCAACCCGTCACTGTGCAGGCTTGGAGGAGGGACCGGCCGAGGGACCTCCTGGGCCTTTACCTCCCTGCTTCCTGGAGGAGGAAGCCGAGGGCTTGGGTTTGGGATGCCAAGCGCGAGCCTGCTGGCCCTGATGCTGCTGGGCCGGACGTGCCTCGGGCGCAGATGGACGAAAGGGCTTGGGTTGCGGTCTGCGGCCCTTGTCCCTCTGGGCGGAAGAGACCGAGTCCAAAGTGGCATTGGACTTTTCGATCCTCTGGAGGTGGCCTTCCACTCCAGGGCCGAAGAGGTCGGTCCCCAGGAAGGGGACATCTGCCAATTTGTGCTGGGTATCTGCTGTGAAGGTGGATATCCTCAGCCATGCTTGACGGCGCATAGCCACTGCGGCTGCTCCTGACCTGGCGCATGAGTCACCGATGTCCAAAGCAGTCTGAAGTTGCTGCTTGGCAACAGCCCTGCCCTGGTCCTGCACCTGCTTAACCGTGGTCTGCAGGTCAGCCGGGAGATGAGGGACTACCTCGTCCAGGGAGCCCAACTGGGCGTGAGAAAAATGTGCCATCAGTACGGCTGAGCTGGTCTGACGAAGGCCAAGGGAGGACGCAGCGTAGACTTTTCGCCCAGCGTAGTCCAACTTCTTGGACTCCTTGTCGGGAGGTTGTCCCGCCCCTGGCGCTGCACGCGAGACGCTGTCGGTAACCAACCCTCAGCTGAGGGTGTTCGAGAAACGGACAGAAGGGCATTGTGTGAGCGTACTTCTTGCCATCCTGGCCGAAGGCGCAGGACAGGAAGCAGGACGCTGCCAGAGCTCCAAGGCCGGGCCTACAATGGCCTCGGCCACTGAAAAGGCCTTCGTAGGAGAATCCCCTCGGTCCAATATCTCCGTGAGGGGATACTTGGCCCACTTGGATACGGGCTCGAGCTGCATCCTGGTGGATTCTGAGATGAGCCTAAGCAAACCCATGAAGGACGAAGGGCTATCGTCCAGTGACTGACCTCCTGAGGACTCCAAGTTGACCCGTCTGGAGAACAGGGAGGAATCGTCGTCAGACTCGGAGGAGTCCGCAAAGAGCTGCCTTGGGCCTAAGCCACCCTCCACCTGCCGAGGGCGATCGGGAGTGAGGGTGACAGACAGCCTATGGGGCAGACCTTGGGCCGACCGAGAATTTTTGGTCGGAGCCCCAAACAACGGCTGTGGAGGCGGAGGTTCCACCGGAATCAGTGGGGCAGCCAGTTTTGGCTGAGCAACAGGCCTGGAAGTAGGCGCCTTGGCTAAGGCGAGGGGTTGCTTCGGCCGCTCCGGTGACAGCCACTTGATAGCCAGGGAAGGCGACGACGTCGGCTTGCTCCCGGACAGAAGAAGCTGTTGCCACATGAGGTCCTCGTATCGCCGACGCAACTCATGCCGAAGCCTCCCCGAGGAGGAGGATGAGATTTGCGGGCGGCACCGCTTGCCACGGTGCCAAGACCGAGACCGCCTGTGACGGCGGGATCGGCTGGACCGAGAAGAAGTCCGAGACCGAGACCGCAAACCTCGGCTTTCCCGAGGAGGGTACAGGGGTAGTGCGGGGGAAACCCGCCTTCCCCTCGGCTCGGAGGGCTCAACCGTGGACTCCGGAACCAGAGGCATGGGCAAGTCCACGGACTCCTCAACCACCGCCGGGGAAACCGGGGAGTGAGGGTTTTTGGCTTCACTGGTCGACAGCCCGTCCAACGGGTCAAGAAAAATCTCGACTGCGTCGACGGGAGTCTCGGTCAACTGACCTGACGGGGACACCGTGAAGCCAGTGGCCGAAGCCGAAGGATCGACCGAAGTCGATGGTCGACTACTCGGTGAGAGGGACCTCTCCCACTCCCAAGAGCGTCGACGGAGGGACTTACCTTTGTGGTCCTTCTTCTTGGACCGAGAGGAAGGCCCTGAAGATGTTGATCCCTATCCCTTAGTGGAGAGGGAGAGACAGAGCTCCTTAAAAGAAGCTGAATAGGAGGATCCCAGGGAGAGCGGTATAAATGCCGCGGCCGAGGAAGACGAAGATGCGGCCTGCGCCGCCTCCTCTTCGAGGGCGATCATCTGCTCAAGCTGTTCCGCCGAGCCCGCCGCCGCAGAAACCGCCAACCGGGCCTCCTTCGACTTTACCGGAGGATAACGCTGGTCGCCTAAGTTGTAAATGGCTGCACGGTCTTCCAGGACGAGGCCGAAAAAGAAGAGCACAGGTCGCAAGCCTGTGGATCGTGCCCAAGGCCCAAGCAGTAGACGCGACGTGGAGGTGGAGTGCGGGTCCATCCGAGACATCTTCTGTCGCGATGGGCACCTCCGAAACCGAAGTTGATTTGTCCATCGCAGCCACGAGGGAAGTAAGTGACCGAAGTCTTGAAAACCTTAAAAGTAATTTCGGGTAAACCAAAGAAATAGGAACCAGTCTTATACGCAGAGGGTTAAGGAGGGAACCTGAGCTTCCAAGCGGTAAGGAAGATCTGGCGTCATGGGGCGGAGCCGAGAGTTTTACCACCCGGATGGGTGGGAGAAGCCAGCTTGAACACCTTCCAGCAAGATTTAAAGCGGCAAGGATACCTGCCAATAAGTGTGGATGAACAACATATCCATGTCCCTAGAAAGAACAGTTACGTAAGAACTTATTTTTTTTTTTTTTTGAAATTTCTATTTATTCACCTCCCTGCCTGCCATCCCTGACCCTTCAGGAGCCTCAAGGCAGACATCCCTCTACCTTCTACCCTGCCCGTATGACCCTCTGGAACCCCATGTAGCTGGTTTTACCCGCCGAGCGGGGATGGGGCAGAGACCCCTTACCCCATCAATCAACTTGCGTCGGTCCAAGGGCCATCGGGCAGGCGAAGGCACATCGAGGGCACGTCTCCGGAGGCTCCGTCTTCCCGGCGACGGCAGGCATTTTCCACTTTTTCTCCCACCCCTTACAGCGTAGGACCCCTGATGTCAAGGCGCAAGGCGCCGACGTCACGCTGTATCAAGGCAGCCCTCCCTAACATTAGGGGCTTGCAGTACTCCGAGCCTCCGCTTGGAGTCAGGTAAGTGTTCGGGCTATTGCCTTAACCTCCCTCGAGTAGGCGAGGTCGTGAGCCTCAAGCCTAACTCCCCGGCCAGCCCACCAGCGACCATGGAGTCCGCTCCCGAACCCGGGTCGCCGGCGTGAGAACTTACTTTTAACAGTAGATCTTCGAGGGAATCTCTTTCATCAGGTCACATCTATGGAACTTATAGCTGGCAAGCTCTAGGATCACAAGGAAACTTTTGTATTGCAGTCCACTAGGAGGCCATGCTCAGAGGAGCTTCTGAGAGGGAACCCAAAGGGAGAGAATGGATCTGCCCCAAAAGACAGGATACAAGAATGAGAAAGGTCCCAGAGGCCAACAAGGAATCCCGGCATATCCATCAGAACTCAGACAGGGAAGGGACGCTGAAGGTTAATTCCCTAGAAGCCCAAAGAGGGCTCAAAAATTCCAGATGCAGATGGCCAGAGACCGCTGGAAGGTGGCCCAAAGGAAGGGTCAAGCAAGAGTCAAAAGTTAGAATCAAGGGCTCTAGAAGAAAGAGCCCAGAAACACCATCACTAGAAAACCCTGGTGAGTGATGGGATGTCCAGCCACCAGAAAGGACTGGAGCAAAAGACAAACGCTCCTATTGAAAGAGACTGGGGTGAGAGAGTCCAGAGCCACAGAAAAGGGGATGGAGAGTGGGACTGCATGACCTGAAAGAGATTCCCTCAAAGATCTACTGTTACAGTAAGTTCTTACACAACTGTTCTATCTTCTTCAGGGATATCTCTTTCATCAGGTCACACCTATGGAACAAGTCCAAAGCAGTGCTGACCACAAGGCAATCTGGGTGGCAGGAGGCCAAAGGCCTAAGAAAGAAGGCCATGGAGTACAGCCAGGCCAAAACATGCCCTCCTTCTAGAGGCAATGTCTCGACTGTAGTGCCTTGTGAAAGCAGGACAGTAGTCTAAGTCACAGCAGCACAGATGTCTGCAGCTGACACTTGTCTGAAACTGGCAACAGAAGTGGCCATGAACCACACAAGTAATACAGTAGGCCAACCATTTGGACAAGCACTGTTTTGAAACTGAGAGGACTTTCCACGGCCCTGGCTCCGATGTGTACAATATCTGAGGATACTATGTACAGCAAAAGCACGGAGCAATGCTACTCCTGGATGGGCATGTTCTGGATAACAAACAAAGGTTGGATAGAATGATTTGAAATAAACTCAGACACCACCTTAGTTAGAAACATAAGATTGGTGCGCAAAGACACCCAGTCTTTGAGAAAAATCAAAGAAGGCTGCTCACACTTGAGAGCCTGTAGCTCTGAAATCCTTTGAGCAGAAGTAATAGCATCTAAAAATAATGATGTCCACGACAGAATGTGTAGCTCGCAAGATGAGGCTGGATTAAAAGTAAGCAAAATCTGCTTTTCTAGCACAAAAGTCAGGTCCCAAGCTGGGATTGGAGTACGGATGGGAGGCCTCAGGAGGAGAATGCCTCGCAGAAAAGCACTAGCCACATCTAACCAGGCCACTTTATGGTCATTCAGGGGTACATAGAAGGCTGAGATAGCAAACAGATGTATCTTAATAGAGGAGTACTGAAGTCCTGCTTCAGCAAAGGACAGAAGGTATTCTAGAATCAGGTTCACCGGACAAGTGAAAGAGTCCAGGTAATGGAAAGTAGCCCAGATGGCAAAAGGGTTCTACTTTAGTGGGAAATTGGTCCTGGTGGAGGGTGTCTTCGCAATCATCAGGACCTCAGCCACTTTCTGAGGGATCCTGAACCAAGCAATAGCTATGACTTCAGGGGCCAAACATGCAGGCAGAGGGACTGGAGGTCTGGATGGACCAGGTTCCCTGCACCTATGGCAACACATCCCAGCAAAGAGGCAAGGAAATTGGAGGCTCCACAGTCTATTGTTGCAGGAATGGAGACCACATCTGATGAGGCCAGAAGGGAGACACCAGAATTAGGGTGGCCCCCTCCTTGTGGAGCTTGATGAGCACCCTCTGGAGACAACACATCTCACCAGAATACTCCAGGCCCAGGATCTAGAGAGCAACACAATGGCAGTATTGCACTGAGTGGGAATGCAAAAAGGTCCAATTCTGGATGAACCCACGTGTCTAACAGGTGTTCCACGACTGAGATCAGTAGCCCCCACTCCTGCACTTTGGACCATGACCGGCTGAGGATGTTCGCCAAGGTGTTTTGGTCACCTGGAACACAGATGGCTGACAGGTCTAGACTGTGTTCTAGAGCCTGGTACCAAATTATCACCGCCTCCCAGCACAGGGGGTAGGTATGAGTCCCCCCCAGCTTAGCTGATATAACAGGCCACACTGAGGCTGTCCACTAGGTCTCCGGGGTCTGAAAAAGACCCAGGTGTATTTCGCAACCCTGACTCGAGGCATCTATGGTGAGGATCTGTGGAGGAGAGGGAACGAGAAAGGGTACCACCCTCAAAAGGTATTGTTAACAAACTTGAAAATAGAAATAAAAGTGGAAAAACTGAATAGGTGACGTTCTGTGAAAATCCAATGAGCACTGGTCAATGGCAGGAAAGAACTGAGGGAGAAGGGGGCTGCCCACGCTCATATTAGGTGGATGATGTCAGTCATCACGGTGGGTGACCCCTAGACGTTGTCAGCGTGAGTGATTTCTCCTGATCCTGGTATTGTAAATGGCGGACTGGGCGAAGTAGTGTGCTCCATGGAGGTATTGAAACCCATAAAAATCAAGTAGGACAAAGAAATCATGCAGTGAAAGGAAGCCAACAACAACAAAATCACACAGACAGCAAAGGAGCGAGTTCAGTTTTTACCTGTCAAGCACTGCTGCTTTAAGAGAGCATTTGACATCAAGGTAAACAGTCAAATTCTATGTGGTAGTGAAGTATGGGGCATAACTTGTAGAAATAAAAAATAAATGAGCACAGAGGTGATTCAAAATAATTCTAATAAAAACATTCTAATGTTACAATGTGACACTCCAGTGGCAATGTTACTCATAGAAACAAATTCAGCCTCTTTAGAATCCAGAATGTATATAAAAATGGCTAAAGAACGTAGTGGAAGCAAAACCAAATACAATACTACAAGCAATCTGGTTGGAATCCTCTGAAATAACAAACAAAACCAACTGGTTTCAAAAAATTAGATAATGTATTAAAGAAATAAGGTCGAGGATCCATTCAGCACTGCATATCTAGAAGCCGGTGTGAAAGAAGCAGAACAAAGAATAACTGATTACATTTTTCCATAACATATATGCAAGGTTGAGGTAACATATATGCAAGGTTGAGGAGGCAGTATTACGCAGTGGTTTAAGGCTCTGAGCTGCATACCTGGAGACCTGGGTTTGAATCACACAGCTCCCACTTGCATACTGTGTGACCCTGAGCAAGTCACTTCATTTCCTTGTGCTCCCAGGTTGCACCTGTAAACAAGCTTTCAGTTTAGTGTGTCTCTCCTTGTTAAAATAAATGAAAAAGGTTTTAGGACTAAGCTGGAGTAACCTTGTAAAGGCAATATAAAGAATTTAGGAATGAAAAACTATATTTTAAATTTTGTGACTGAGCAAACCATAGGGCTGCTCTATGCAGATTTAGACTGGGAATTCTGGAAATTGGCCAATCACTGAATAAAAATGGTTATATCAGAAATGGAAATATAACTTGTAAATATGATCAGGAAGTGAGGATAGCCATACAGCATTTATTACTGGACTGTGAACTTCGGAAAGAAGGCTAATACTTCTGGAGATAAATGGGGTTGCAAGTAATAACAAAAATAGAATTGTAGAGTTACATTTATTCTCAACAGTTAAGCAGATATTGGAGGGGGTGGCTAGTTTTGCTCATTGTGCACTGATGAAATTATCTATTTTATCAATTCTCTTTATGCTCCTGTGTAGGCTGGGG